>OU612022.1:10000-5010000 GCA_914767945.1 Eilema depressum
ACCTAACCTAACCTAACCTAACCTAACCTAACCTAACCTAACCTAACCTAACCTAACCTAACCTAACCTAACCTAACCTAACCTAACCTAACCTAACCTAACCTAACCTAACCTAACCTAACCTAACCTAACCAGTCTTGTTCGAGCCGCCGTAGAGAGCGGACGCGTCCACCTGTGCGCTCCCGAATTTCTTTGTCGTGACCTTGTCGTGTCTTTGTCGTGTCATTGTCGGGTCATTGTCGGGACGTTGTCGGGACTTTTTCGTGAAAAAACTTATCTATGTGCAAATCTCTGTAAGAACAAGTGGGTGTGTGTGTGTGTGTGTGTGTGTGCGCGGGGTACTCCCGAGAGCACCGGAACAGCTCCTGGGACCAGAGCCTGAACAGCAGCACAAGGTTGGTCCTACCCATCATATACCAGTGCTAAGCTATTATCCGTATCATACTTAGCCCATGCTGTGTGTTCCCGAAAAACTAATTACAACAAATTTTTACACATAAAATTTTTACACATACCGACACCTGATTTCTACATAAAACTCTGACTGTGTTATACACTAAACCGCTCAAACCAAACGACACGCTCACAAGGCTACATTACACTTATTAACGTTAGTCGACTACACCGCCGAGTGGAAAAATAACGAGGTTTCTACAAACCGTAACTTGAAGAGCTGCTGCCAGCGCTCACAGACACCTGCCGCCAGGCGTATAATACTCGCCTTCAATCAAGAACTTCTTCGGCAGGCCTTGGACGTTCAAGCCGCCAGACGGCAAAAAACGCAGCGTTCTAAACTCGGCTTAGAGTGCTTATAAAGAACTTTTCTTTCTTCGACTACGAATACCAATTGTATTTATACAGATCTGTAATTAAGTTTTATATTAGAGACAAGCGCATATTGCTGTAAATTTAATCTCAATTTCTGTTTTAACCTTGACATGATTAGAATTTTACTTAATTAATTTTATTTATATACCGACCTTTTTAAACTTGTGACAAATGAACTTTTTCTTTCTTCGACTACGAATACCAATTGTATTTATACAGATCTGTAATTAAGTTTTATATTAGAGACAAGTGCATATTGCTGTAAATTTAATCTCAACTTCTGTTTTAACCTTGACATGACTAGAATTTTACTTAATTAATTTTATTTATATACCGACCTCTTAAACTTGTGACAAATAACTAGCTTTAATTTAAAGTGATTTTATTTACATTATTTGTTCGTGTTGTTTTATATACAATTTTTTATATACAATTTTTACAAACCATTTACATTTTACATTGTACAAATTATATTAGCTTAAGGAATTTTAATTACGCGATCTTGCCCGATACCTTGACCTATCTACCCTCACCATGAATTTTGCTGGCCACTCGCCGTTACCCACCAAGGAAAGAACTTTCGTGGTGGAAGATGGACCAGAGAAAGAAGAAGGCAACCTAGTAAAGATGGTTCATAAAAATAATAAAAAGGCCAGAAAATCCGTTGACCACGCATCCAACCAGCCTGCGTCTGAAAGATCAACAGTGCCGCCCCTGTGTCCCTCCCCGTCCACCATGGCAGCAGCGGCACCTAGCGGCCCCGCGGCGCCGGTGGAGGGCAGGGCGCAGGAAGCCAAAAAGTGCAACAACCGCGCAAAAATGGCGCTGAACAGCGCAAGGAATTTAAAGACGGAGATAAAGACTGCAGTACTGAAAGAAATTGAGCGGCTATACCACCTGGTTAAAGAGGCAGAAGCGGAGAGGGGACCGGTTCAGGGCAGGACCGCAAATGAAGAGGAGAAACCACATGGTGGGGACTGGGTGGACCCGGAAGGGGCGGAAGCTAGGATCCTGGACGGCATACTTGCGGCTACCCAACATATCATGGCAGATAACCAGAAAAAGTGGGCGAAGCACTACGCCTATCAAGAGCGAGCCGAGGACCAATACACCAAGACCCTCGTGCTCACCGACGATATAATGAGGGTAGCCGCAAAAACATGGGACCGGATCGAGAACGGGAAACCGGAGCCGAAAACCCTGCACTCTTTGGTCGTCTCCTTGAAGGACGAGACGGAAAGCGCTGATGCCGTGATGGGCGGCATCAAGGAGACGATCAACGCAGTGTCAGAGGGGTGGGTGAAGGTGGAACGAATAAGGAAGGCGAAGGACCGAAAGGTCATTATGGGGTGCAGGACGGTTGAAGATAGCCAGAGAATCAAGAGAAAGTTGGAGCAGAACGGAAACTTCATTGTCGAGAGTATTAAAAATCGGGACCCGCTTCTGGTGCTGAAGGGCGTGACGAAGGACCTCAGTGACGAGGAGATCCGTTGCGCCCTTTTAAACCAGAACGCGGGGATATTTGATGCTCCCGGCGATGACGAAAGCAGAATTACCTTCCGTTATAAGAAGAAAGCACGGGACCAAAATTGCCACCACGTGGTCATCAGCGTCGCGCCGGCGGCCTGGGCGAGGGCGACTGCGGCGGGTCGACTTTACATCGACCTTCAACGTGTGGTGGTGGCCGACCAGTCGCCCCTTGTCCAGTGCACCCGGTGCCTGGGCTATGGCCACGGCAAACGATTTTGTACTGCCGAGGAGCCGGCGGACCTCTGCTCCAACTGCGGACCGCTTCCTCACCCCAGGGATGAAGAGTGCCCGAGGGATGGCTTCCGCCCTACCTGTGTGAATTGCCACCGGGAGACAGGGGAGAAGGCCTACCACCATGCCTTCTTTGAAGACTGCCCGGTGCGAAAAAGGTGGGATGCAGTGGCCAGGGCATCGGTGGCCTACGTGTAGCGGTGCCCTGGAGACTGTGTTGAGACTGTGTTGGGAACATGTGCTTTTACCCTATGTTTACATGGGGTAAAGGCACATGTTTTCATCCACCTTATGTTGTTATTTTTTGTTATTTTCTTATTTGGCGATTGTGCCGGCCGCCCTGTCTTTTCCTTTACTTTTATTTTACATGTACTACCTTACTTTATTTTATTTTATTTTTATTGTTTCATTATTACTTGTACTCTGTTATTTTGACTGTGCTGGGAATATGTGCTTTTACCCTATGTAAACAGGCATGGGGTGGAGGCACATGTTCCCACCACCTTACTTAATTTTATTTTAATTAATTATAATCTAATTTTTATGTTTGTTCTATGTTTATTCTTGTATAATTTGCATTATTGTTTTTGTTTTTACCGTCAACTTATATCATACCGACATTTTGTTTACGTACGGTAATTTACATGTAACCAAACTTAAGAGTAACAATCCTCGTATAAACACAAACTTATACTGTACACAAAACTCTTTACATGAAACTAGGACATACACCTCACGATTAACACATGCACCACATCAAAATTAATTTCCTACACACCGGGTGTTCTGTATTTTGTACCAGACAAAATTACAAAATAAACCGGATACACAACTACACGTATAACACAAACCTACACAAATAACAACAAGGAACAAACCAAACAGGAATCATAGTGCAATTGCATAAAACATCCAACAAAAATTTCTCATTCTTTAAAGCAACACTAAAAATATAATTATTTGATGAATACCCCCAATTAATTACTTTCTCTATAAACCTTCTTTCTGTTATAATGAACTTCCAATGTTTTTATTCCCTATATATGTGTGTTTATACTATACATTATTATTCAATTAATTCTATCCTACGTTTAATACATTTGTGGAAATTTTCGTTATGAAAATAGAAACAATATGCATCTGTACCAAACCTTCATTCTATCTTACAAACTAGTAATCTATCAATCATCTCAAACATATATTTACATATATATATATACTATTTATATACATACATTTTAAAAAACTTTATACTATTACAAAACATATTATATGTGCAATGTATATACTTAATATTTATCTTTATAACATATTAATATAACATACCTATACACTTCTCAATTCTAAAACATAAAATGCTTTCTTATAACTTCTAATGTACAATATATACAAGTACTTGTGGATATTCGATTGCTTAAAATAATTTTAAGATAATTGGAACTGCGTATTGGTGTATTGTACATTTGGTAAAACAATTAGCAACTATCTATTTAATTAATTATTTACTAACTATTTATTAATTATTTCATTACTTGCTTATTATCTATTTATTATTTATTTCCTTACCCTATTTTCTAATACTGTCACTGATTTAAACATGTAACAAGGACCCCGCAACATTTATGCAGCGGGGGAACTCCTGAGGAGTCTCATTGGTATGCAGTACCCTTGGGTGCTGTATACTGGTGGGACTTTACAAAAAAAAAAAAAAAAAAAAAAAAAAAAAAAAAAAAAACCTAACCTAACCTAACCTAACCTAACCTAACCTAACCTAACCTAACCTAACCTAACCTAACCTAACCTAACCTAACCTAACCTAACCTAACCTAACCTAACCTAACCTAACCTAACCTAACCTAACCTAACCTAACCTAACCTAACCTAACCTAACCTAACCTAACCTAACCTAACCTAACCTAACCTAACCTAACCTAACCTAACCTAACCTAACCTAACCTAACCTAACCTAACCTAACCTAACCTAACCTAACCTAACCTAACCTAACCTAACCTAACCTAACCTAACCTAACCTAACCTAACCTAACCTAACCTAACCTAACCTAACCTAACCTAACCTAACCTAACCTAACCTAACCTAACCTAACCTAACCTAACCTAACCTAACCTAACCTAACCTAACCTAACCTAACCTAACCTAACCTAACCTAACCTAACCTAACCTAACCTAACCTAACCTAACCTAACCTAACCTAACCTAACCTAACCTAACCTAACCTAACCTAACCTAACCTAACCTAACCTAACCTAACCTAACCTAACCTAACCTAACCTAACCTAACCTAACCTAACCTAACCTAACCTAACCTAACCTAACCTAACCTAACCTAACCTAACCTAACCTAACCTAACCTAACCTAACCTAACCTAACCTAACCTAACCTAACCTAACCTAACCTAACCTAACCTAACCTAACCTAACCTAACCTAACCTAACCTAACCTAACCTAACCTAACCTAACCTAACCTAACCTAACCTAACCTAACCTAACCTAACCTAACCTAACCTAACCTAACCTAACCTAACCTAACCTAACCTAACCTAACCTAACCTAACCTAACCTAACCTAACCTAACCTAACCTAACCTAACCTAACCTAACCTAACCTAACCTAACCTAACCTAACCTAACCTAACCTAACCTAACCTAACCTAACCTAACCTAACCTAACCTAACCTAACCTAACCTAACCTAACCTAACCTAACCTAACCTAACCTAACCTAACCTAACCTAACCTAACCTAACCTAACCTAACCTAACCTAACCTAACCTAACCTAACCTAACCTAACCTAACCTAACCTAACCTAACCTAACCTAACCTAACCTAACCTAACCTAACCTAACCTAACCTAACCTAACCTAACCTAACCTAACCTAACCTAACCTAACCTAACCTAACCTAACCTAACCTAACCTAACCTAACCTAACCTAACCTAACCTAACCTAACCTAACCTAACCTAACCTAACCTAACCTAACCTAACCTAACCTAACCTAACCTAACCTAACCTAACCTAACCTAACCTAACCTAACCTAACCTAACCTAACCTAACCTAACCTAACCTAACCTAACCTAACCTAACCTAACCTAACCTAACCTAACCTAACCTAACCTAACCTAACCTAACCTAACCTAACCTAACCTAACCTAACCTAACCTAACCTAACCCAGTCTTGTTCGAGACGCCGTGCCGAGCGGTCGTGCCCACTGCGCTCCTGAAAATAATTCGCGAATTAAAAATATTTTTTTGGAAACAAAGTTGAATAATTGAATAATAGTGTTGTGAATGTGGGAGAAGTGTTCCGGTGCAGCAGAACAGCCCCTGAAGACCTGAAGCTGAAGCAGCATACCGAGGTTGGTCCACACTAGTATATCTATCAGTGCCAGATTACCCAACCTTACCTGGCACAGGACCCCTGCCATAAAAATTATTATTGTGACACCGACACAAAAACTTTTTCCTACAAAATCACGAAATACACACTATACACACCGTTCAGCCGTGGCGAAGCACTCAGCAAGATTACGTTATATCAAAACGTAGCAGAATAGTCAACAATATCGCTGAATAACAAGAAAATAATTTTCTTACCGCAACCAGCAAAGTAGCTGCCGGCACTTAATAACACGTGCCCCCAGGCGCCGACTACCTGCCTTCGCTTGAGAATACCTTCGGCAGACATCCGACATAGCAACCGTCGGGCGGCAGACACGCAGCGAGCCAAACTCGACCTGGAATTGCATAAATTCGTACATTTTATTTGACTATAAATATAAATAGCATTTATATTGACTGACCAGGACAACAAGCATAATTCTGCTACTAATTTTACATTTTACATTTGACTAATTACATTTTAAACTGACTATTGACGAGAAAATTGTATTAATTTATCTTTTTCTTACTTTATTTCTATATACCGACCTTTATAAATTTATGACTAAATAACTAACCTAGCTTGTAAACCAAGCGTTACTTTACTTTTTACAATACTTGTCTGTGTCGTCTTATATACAATTTATACAACTTTTACAAATTTACATATACATCTTAGTACTGTAAGTAATTAGTCGCGCAGTCTAGTCAAACACTTTACTATTCATTTTACCTGCCTACCGTAGTAATAATGAATTTCGCCGGTCACTCCCCATTACCAAACAAAGAGCGAACTTTCGTCGTAGAAAGTGGCTCTGAGAAGGAGGAGACTGACCTTGCTAAGATGCTACACAAGAAGAATAAGAAGGCAAGAAAGTCCTACGACCAGGCGCCCATCCAGCCTGCGTCCGAGGAACCGGCAGCGCCGCCCCCGTGTCCCTCACCGTCTGCACTGGCAGCAACGGTGCCCAACGGCCCCGCGGCGCCAGTGGGGGGCAGGGTACAGGAAGCGAGGCAATGTAATAACCGCGCCAAGATTGCCTTAAATAGCGCTAGAAACTTGAGGACTGATATCAAAGTAACGGTCATGAAGGAGATAGAGCGCCTTTATCAACTGGTCAAGGAAGAAGCAGGAACGGTAAAGGGACAGGACATGTGCAGGACTGCTGAGGATGAGGTGGAGAAGCCGCGCGGAGGAGACTGGGCGGGTTTGCAAGACATGGAAGGCCGGATACTGGACAGTATTGCCACAGCCACCCACCAGATCGTGACCCATAGTAAGGATAACTGGGCAAAGCATCATACTTACCTGGAGTTGGCGGAGGTATCCTACACCAAATCCATCGTGACCACCGACGAAATAAAGTTAGTAGCTATGAAGACGCTGGACCTCATAGAAAATGGAAAACCCGAACCAAAGACTCTGCACTCGATGATTGTTTCCTCAACAGACGGAACAGAGTCTGCCGACGAGGTGATGGGGGGCATAAAAGGGTCAATCAACGCAATTTCCGAAGGGTGGGTGAAGATTGAAAAAATAAGAAAGGCAAAAGACAGGAAGGTGATAATGGGGTGCAAGACGGCCGAGGAGAGAGCGAGGATCAAGGAAAGGCTAGAGCGAGACGGAAAATTCGTCGTCGAGAACATAAAAAACAGGGACCCGCTTCTGGTTCTGAAGGGCGTGACGAAGGAACTCAGTGATGAGGAGATCCGGCGCGCCCTGTGGAACCAGAACGCGGGGGTGTTTGGTGCTCCCGACGATGAAGAAAATAGGATAGTCATCCGTTATAAGAAAAAAGCGCGAGACCAAAATTGCCACCACGTGGTCATCAGTGTGGCGCCGGCGGCCTGGGCAAGGGCGACTGAGGCGGGGCGATTATACGTCGATCTCCAGCGTGTTGTCGTGGAGGATCAGTCGCCCCTTGTCCAGTGCACCCGGTGCCTTGGATATGGCCACGGAAAGCGCTATTGCACCAGTGAAGAGACGGCAGACCTCTGCTCAAACTGCGGGCCACTCCCCCACCCCAGGGACGAGGAATGCCCAAGAGCAACCTATCGTCCCACCTGTATCAACTGTTTCCGGGATACAGGGGAGAAGGCATACCACCACGCCTTCTCCAAAGACTGCCCAGTACGGAAGAAGTGGGACGCAGTGGCCAGGGCATCGGTGGCATACGTGTAGCGGTGCCCTGGAGACTGTGCTGGGAACATGTGCTTTTACCCTATGTTTACATGGGGTAAAGGCACATGTTTTCATCCACTGTTTGCTACAACGGGGACTGCCTTCTATGCATATATTGATATGATTTACTTGATATCACTGTAGCATGGGGTGTATACCGGACTGGCATTCAGGGGACAACACTTCGATGTATGTACGGAACTCCACCGAAATAAAACAACGTTATTATAGTATATTTATTTATTTTTTAAAACACAAGCATACACTGTACAAAATACTCTATACTTACATGAAATTAGGCCATACATTTCACGATTAACACTTACACTACATCAAAATTATCTTACACACACCTGGGTGTTCTGCATTTTGTATCAGACAAGATGGCAAAATAAACCGGTTACATAATTACACGTACAACACAAACCCACACAAAATAACTAACTAGAATAAATCAAGCGAAATACAATCTAACTAGTAACAAACACCCTATAAAAATCATTTAAATATTACTTCCATAGCAAATAAATAAAACGAAATTAATTAATAATACCCCCAATTGAATTATCTTTCTAAAATGTATCCTTCTTTCAAATATAATAAAACTTCTATTCCACATAGTCCCTTCATGTTTTATACTATATATTATCACTATATTAACTACTTTTCTACACACTAACACTACAACATTTGGAAAAATTTTCTTTGGAAAATTTAAACAAAATGTATGCATATCAAAACTTACCTTCCTATTCTATAAACAACTAACTTACCAACTTTTTAAAACATATATATACAATATCGACATATGTCCACTTTAACTACTACTTATATATACAATATTACATATTTACACTCTAACTACTGCTCAGCTCTAAACAGCTGAGTAGTACTCGATAAACATAATACATTAACATATCTAACGTTCACTTTATAATTCTACATATTTATATACATATTTACTTATTAAAGAACTATACCTCTTCAATATATTTAAATATATGTAATTATATAATACTATGACTTCTAAGCATTTTTGTTGTTCAAATTGACCTTGATACAATCGAAACTGCACATCTTTTCTATATATAACCCTAATAAAACGTCATTACTCTAATTACCTATCTCTTTGTATTTCTTAACACTCTTAAATTGATTTGAATAACTATTGTAACAAGGTCCCCGCAACATTTATGCAGCGGGGGAACTCCTGAGGGGTTCCTTTGGAGTGCATTATCCTTGGGTGATGCACTCTGGTGGGATCTTATAAAAAAAAAAAAAAAAAAAAAAAAAAAAAAAAAACCTAACCTAACCTAACCTAACCTAACCTAACCTAACCTAACCTAACCTAACCTAACCTAACCTAACCTAACCTAACCTAACCTAACCTAACCTAACCTAACCTAACCTAACCTAACCTAACCTAACCTAACCTAACCTAACCTAACCTAACCTAACCTAACCTAACCTAACCTAACCTAACCTAACCTAACCTAACCTAACCTAACCTAACCTAACCTAACCTAACCTAACCTAACCTAACCTAACCTAACCTAACCTAACCTAACCTAACCTAACCTAACCTAACCAGTCTTGTTCGAGCCGCCGTACAGAGCGGACGCGTCCACCTGTGCGCTCCCGAATTTTATTGTCGTGTTCTTGTCGTGTTCTTGTCGGGACCTTGTCGGGACGTTGTCGGGTCGTTGTCGTGACAAATTTATTTTGTGTGCGTGTGTGTGCGCGGGGTACTCCCGAGAGCACCGGAACAGCTCCTGGCACCCGAAGCTGAACAGCGTCCTGAGGCGCCCTGAGTGCATCAAGAACAACCCCTGGGACCCGAAGCTGAAACAGCTGGAATAGCATCCAGAGGTTGGTGCACATTTTTATATACTACAGTGCTAGACTATCCACCTTACCTTGCACTGGGCCCCCTCTGTGTATGCTTCTATAACATTTTATTAATATACCGACACAAGAAAAACTTCTACAAAAACACACTACAAAAATACACACCGCTCTGACTTGGCGAAACCTTCAGCAAGACGACATCATATTAGAAAAAGGGAAATAATCGACGGCACTGCCGAAGATCAAGTGACAATACTTACCAACCACTTACCAACACGTGCCGCCAGGCGCCGACTATCTGCCTTCACTTCGGAACACCCTCGGCAGACATCCGACATTCAAGCTGTCGGGCGGCGCTCGACCTGGAATTATATAATTTCCTATTTATCGACTGATAATACAAATTGTATTTCTATTGACCGAATATACAGTATTTTATAGAAGACGTACAGGCTTATCCTGCCACTAATTTTAGATTTTAAACACACTTGACTACTGACTGTATAAAATTTTACAAATTTAGCTTTAATTTCAATTTTTTATTTTTATTTTAATACCGACATTTTAACTTAACTTGACTAATTTTCGTAATTTTATTTTATTTTATTTTACTGTGTATACTGACTTCTTATTTTATTTTAAATCTGATAATAACCGATAACTTTAAACTCAAGTTATTTTATTTTACATTATCTGTCTGTGCTGTTATATACAACTTTACAACTTTTACAACTTACTTTTATTACTGTTTAAATAATTTTATTACGTGATCTTGCACAAATTCTTTTAACGTCTACCTACCACTAACAAAAATGAACTTCGCTGGCCACTCTCCGCTTCCGAGCAAGGAGCGAACCTTTGTGGTGGAAGATGGCCCGGAAACTGAGAAAAACCACCTGATGAAGAAAGCCACCAAAAATAGTAAGAAGAACAGGAAGTCCATTGACCAGGAGCAATACCAACCTGCATCTTCCGAATCGGCAGCGTCGCCCCTGTGCCCCTCGCCATCTACTACGGCAGCAGCGGAGCCTAGCGGCCCAGCAGCGCCAGTGGAGGGCAGGGCACACGAGGCGAAATTATGCAATAATCGCGCCAAGATGGCACTGAACAGTGCAAAGAATCTGAGAACCGACATCAAACTCACCGTAACAAAGGAGATTGAGCGCCTTTACCAGATAGTGAAGGAGTTAGTGAAGGAGGCAGAGGCGGAGAGGGGATCGTCTCCATGCGAGATCACAAACAATAGGGTGGAGAAACTTCACAGCAGCGGCCTGGCGGACCTAGAGGCAATGGAGTCCCGGATCCTGGAGGGGATAGCTGCTGCCACCCAGAAGATCCTGGAGGACAGCTGGGCCACGGAGAACGCCTATATGGATGCGGCAGCAAAGGACCACGCCGAGGTCATGGGAATCACTGAGGATCTAAAACTGATGGCTGAGAAAACCTTGGAGAAAATACAAAATAAGAAACCGGAGCCAAGGACCCTCTACTCCGTGGTCGTCTCGTCCAAGAACGAGACAAAAACCGCCGACAACATAATGGGAAATATCAGGGAAACGATGAACACAAAGGAAGAGGGGTGGGTGAGGGTAGAGAAAATAAAGAAGGCAAAAGATAGAAAAATAATTATGGGGTGCAGAACGGTCGAAGAAAGAGAAGAGATAAAGAAGAGGTTAGAACAAAACAAAGATTTTATAATAGAAGACATGAGAAACAAGGACCCGCTTTTGGTTCTAAAGGGCGTGATGAAGGAGTACAGTGACGAAGAAATTCTGCACGCCCTTTGGAACCAAAACGCGGGGGTCTTCGGCACACCTGGCGACGATGACACTAGACCAGTCATACGGTATAAAAAGGCAGCGCGAAACCCAGACTGCCACCACGTGGTCATAAGCGTGGCGCCGGTGGCGTGGGCGAGGGCGATTGGGGCCGGGCGGCTATACGTTGACCTTCAACGCGTCGTAGTGGAGGACCAATCGCCCCTCGTCCAGTGCACCCGGTGTCTGCGCTATGGCCACGGCAAACGACACTGCACCTATGAAGAGGAGGACCTCTGTTCCAATTGCGGACCGCGCCCCCACCCTAGAAGTGAAGAGTGCCCCAGAAAAGGCAGCATCCCATACTGTATAAATTGTTGGCGAGAAACAGGGCAGAAGGCACATCACCATGCCTTCTATGCCGACTGCCCAATACGTAAAAAGTGGGACGCAGTGGCCAGGGCATCGGTGGCATACTGTTAGCGGTGCCCTGGAGACTGTGCCGGAAACATGTGCTTTTACCCTTTGTTTACATGGGGTAAAGGCACATGTTTTTCATCCACCTTATTTCTACATTATTTTTATATTGTATTTTGTTTTATCTATTTTATTATTATTTATACCATTATTCATCTATTCATTCACAAACCTACACTGCACATAAAACTCTATACATGAAATTAGGACATACACCCCACGATCAACACATTCACCACATCAAAATTATTTTCTACACGCCGGGCATTCTGTATTTTATACCGATAAAACTGCAAAATAAACCGGCTACATAACAACACATATAACACAAACCGACACAAACCCATTAACGAGAACATTCCAAGCCGAATCCAGTTCGAATAGATTGAAACGCCCGATTAAAAATAGATAAAACATTCCCATTTAATATTAAAATATAATTAAATTGAAACACCCCCAATTAAAATAATTATTTTTCTACACTCCTTTTTTCATATAAATAATAACTTCCAATCTTTATTCTTTTACATGTTTATACTATGATAATATTATCACTATAAATCTACCCTATCTTATTATTATTTTTCTACACCCTTTTTTCATAAAAATAAAAACTCCAATCTTAAATCTTTTAAACGTTTATACTACGATAATATTATCACTATAAATCTACCCTATCTTATTATTATTTTCTATACCCTTTTTCATAAAAATAAAAACTTCTAATCTTTAAATCTTTTATATGTTTATACTATAATAATATTATTACTATATAAACCACTCTATTTTATTACTACTTCTATAACACTTGAATCAAATTTTCCTTGGGAAAATTAGAACAAGCTGCTTCTGTACAAAAATCTACCTTACTTTATAGATTATACTTACAAATTATTGAAAACATATTATTCTAATATTTATGTACATAAATGTATATGTAACGTTTATTCTATAATCTAATATACTTAAATATATACCATTTCCCAATTAACTGGACTTTCTCGGCAGCAAATAGTGTGTATATTTGTCACATGATAATTATAATCATATAATGATACATATGCATACGTCTGTTGTTGAAACTCGATACTATCTAAACTTCCCATCTTCTACATACATATATATATATATATACATATTATATACTTAATAAAACAACTAACTTCTTATCATTTATATACTCTATTTTTATACTTCTCAATTTGATTCTGTAACAAGGGCCCCACAAGTTTTATCGAGTGGGGGGACTCCTGAGAAGTCTCCTTAGTGTGCAGTACCCTTGGGTGCTGTACACTGGTGGGACTAACACCAAAAAAAAAAAAAAAAAAAAAAAAAAAAAAAAAAAATTTAACCTAACCTAACCTAACCTAACCTAACCTAACCTAACCTAACCTAACCTAACCTAACCTAACCTAACCTAACCTAACCTAACCTAACCTAACCTAACCTAACCTAACCTAACCTAACCTAACCTAACCTAACCTAACCTAACCTAACCTAACCTAACCTAACCTAACCTAACCTAACCTAACCTAACCTAACCTAACCTAACCTAACCTAACCTAACCTAACCTAACCTAACCTAACCTAACCTAACCTAACCTAACCTAACCTAACCTAACCTAACCTAACCTAACCTAACCTAACCTAACCTAACCTAACCTAACCTAACCTAACCTAACCTAACCTAACCTAACCTAACCTAACCTAACCTAACCTAACCTAACCTAACCTAACCTAACCTAACCTAACCTAACCTAACCTAACCTAACCTAACCTAACCTATCCTAACCTAACCTAACCTAACCTAACCTAACCTAACCTAACCTAACCTAACCTAACCTAACCTAACCTAACCTAACCTACCCTAACCTAACCTAACCTAACCTAACCTAACCTAACCTAACCTAACCTAACCTAACCTAACCTAACCTAACCTAACCTAACCTAACCTAACCTAACCTAACCTAACCTAACCTAACCTAACCTAACCTAACCTAACCTAACCTAACCTAACCTAACCTAACCTAACCTAACCTAACCTAACCTAACCTAACCTAACCTAACCTAACCTAACCTAACCTAACCTAACCTAACCTAACCTAACCTAACCTAACCTAACCTAACCTAACCTAACCTAACCTAACCTAACCTAACCTAACCTAACCTAACCTAACCTAACCTAACCTAACCTAACCTAACCTAACCTAACCTAACCTAACCTAACCTAACCTAACCTAACCTAACCTAACCTAACCTAACCTAACCTAACCTAACCTAACCTAACCTAACCTAACCTAACCTAACCTAACCTAACCTAACCTAACCTAACCTAACCTAACCTAACCTAACCTAACCTAACCTAACCTAACCTAACCTAACCTAACCTAACCTAACCTAACCTAACCTAACCTAACCTAACCTAACCTAACCTAACCTAACCTAACCTAACCTAACCTAACCTAACCTAACCTAACCTAACCTAACCTAACCTAACCTAACCTAACCTAACCTAACCTAACCTAACCTAACCTAACCTAACCTAACCTAACCTAACCTAACCTAACCTAACCTAACCTAACCTAACCTAACCTAACCTAACCTAACCTAACCTAACCTAACCTAACCTAACCTAACCTAACCTAACCTAACCTAACCTAACCTAACCTAACCTAACCTAACCTAACCTAACCTAACCTAACCTAACCTAACCTAACCTAACCTAACCTAACCTAACCTAACCTAACCTAACCTAACCTAACCTAACCTAACCTAACCTAACCTAACCTAACCCCACACTAACACCACCTCCCGTGACGATCGGATCGTTTTCACTTTGCTCCGCTTTTGAAAAATCTTTTGAGTGGGTTTTTCTAACCGTACCGCAACGTGCGATATATGAAAAGTTGCGTCTCGACGGCGCCCATCCGCCTGCACATCGTGATTTAGCCGCACGATTGCGCCCAAGCCGCAATTAGTGATTTTCCGTGTTTTAAAAGGTTAAGTGACACGTGCTCGACCACTTCTAGGCCAATAAAACAGTGAAAAGTGAACGGAGTGAAACGTGCGAAGTGTCCTCGGCCGCGGGCAGCGGAGCCCCATCTCCCGCGTCGGTCAAATTCACCCGGACGGCGCTGGTTTTTCCGGGAAAACCGGAAAAACAAATACCACGTGGGCACGTGGTACCAGATCCGGCGGTCCGAGGAGGCTGAAAATTCGCAGGCAAGAGGACCTATCTACGTGCTGCTGTTTTCTCGAAAAAACGGAATTTTTCATCAGGTAGAAAATTTTTAATAACAGTTAGAAAGTTCAAACTTTGGCACCGAATAGCAGCGGAACCAGGTGGAAAATCAAAATTCTGCAACTGCTATCTTTTGCGCGCTCGTGAGAAGACGAAGACCAGAGCTTTTTGGATTTTTTGGACGGGTATTTTGGACGGGGTAATTAAAAATTCAAAATTTTTAAATTTTCATTTATAATTTTCCGGATTTTCAATATTTTTATTTTTCTATGTATGCACCTGATAGACCTCTATTTTAAGCTATTTATGCCGTTTTCTGTATATTTTTAGGCCCATCCAGTGCGGAAATACAGATTTTTTAGTGATTTTTCTAAATTAATTAAAAACGGGTAGAAAATCGTTGTTTTTAACAGTGGGGACGGGTTTAGACAAACATTCTACACTTGTCTAAGCCCAAACTCGCCCCCTCTAACGTTGGAAATAACGATTTTCGTAATTTCCAACTTTTTGGTCCTATTAGGTCGAAATTTTTAAACGCGAATATTTCCGGACTGGATTGACCTACGACCTTGCGATTTTCGATCTCGTATGGTATTTATTGTATTTTATAACCTCCATACACTTTTAAGCCGATCGGAGGGTTTTTGTTATTTTCGCTTTAAACCCCCCCCAGGAGATAGAGCACATCAAGAACCCCCCAGATATCGATTTTGGGAGCTCTAGGACAAACCGTTCCGGAGATACGGTCGGTCAAAGTTTGACCTCGGCTGCGCGGCGGCCATCTTGGAATTCTTTGCACGGCCGTAGCTCCGCCGCGGAAGGTCGTAGAAGCTCCGGACTTCGACTGGGGGCTTCAGGGGGAAACCGGCTTTCCCACCTTCCACCTTTTTGGGGGAAAGGGGGCAAAATTTTGCCAAAAATTTTTTGGCCAATTTTATAGCCGGAAGTGGTGGGGAGGGCGAAGCCATCCAGCAGGGAATTTTTTGCGGCTCGCTGGGACACCTGGGACCCGAGATACATCGGTTCAAAGTTCAGTAAAGCCGCCATCTTGGAAAATTACAAACCGGTGTATCTTGGCAACGGGTGGTCGTAGCGGATTGCGGTTTCCGCTGGGGGGCTTGGCGTTCCGCTCCGCTTCGGACTAGTGGAGTGGGGATTTGACCCCACCAAATTGGGGGGTCAAATTTTGGGGGTCACCCAACTGGCCTGGCAGGTACGTCAGGGGGTAGGTCTCGTCGAGACCTTTCAGGGGAACCCGATCTCGACGAGTTTGGACTTCTGGTTCGCGAGCAAACCCGGTTCCAAGTTTTGGTCCTAGGTTGGGACCAAAATTTTGGAAGCCGATTGTCTCCGAACCCGTGGGCCTAGGACCCTCGAGTTTGGGTTCGTTTTGGAGGGCTCGGGGAGCTCTATCAGCTCGTCCTGGTAGAGTGACTCTACATAGAGCCGGGAAAGAGTTCGCCTGTAGAACCGTACTAAACGGTGCCCTAGGGCTTAAATTCTGCAGGCACTACGTCTCCTGGGTCGGGACCCTGTGGCAGGGCGACTTAGGTTAGGTTACTTCTGGATTTTAGACAATAGCGTAATTTGTGTACTAACTATCATCGCCTTAGCGATTTGTATATATTAGCCTAAGTAGTTTGTAAGTAGTGTAAGTTAAACATAACTAGTGCCCTATTGGCCTAAAAGACGAGTAGCAGGGCTACTGAGGACAGGTAGAAGGTCTCTACCCAAAACTTTTGACACTCGACTAAGGCCCCTATTGGCCAAAAACAAGACAGGGTAGCTGAGCTACCACGAACGTGTAGAGCAGACCTACAAGAATTGTATTGACCCCTACTTATATTATATTTTATTTACTGTATTCTATTTTAAATTGTCATAATTCATTGCGTATTTTATTTCTGTTTTATTTCGCCTAATTACTGACACGCAGAACGGTTAGAGCTGCGTACATACACACAAAACTACACACGCATAAACACTACATTCACTCATCTAACACACACGAACACGCACAACACACAGTACTTGCACATAACACACCACAGGAGACTATACAGGACACACACACAACTAACAAAACACCTGGGGTACCCTTTACATACCACCAGACTTTTTACTGTATAAGCCATAACTAGCGAATATGGCCACACCTAGGACTCCGGTTACGAAGGATGCGGAAGTTGTTGGTGGAGGAGAGGGGGACCTAGCCAGAACTGTCATAAAGCAGTCTGCCTTCAGGCGAAGCCTGGAGACCTTTCAGGGAGTAGAGGAAGTCGCGAAACCCACATCGCGGAAGGCAACGGCGCCCGGGACGGGCGGGACAGCGCCTGGGCCGGGGCCGGGGGGACCTGCTGGGAGCAGGATCGGTCGAACAACGCCTGAATCGAAGTCCTGCGGGGCCGGAGCGGGGGTCAGCAGAACCTCACCCGAGTCTAGGCTCGGTGGGGCTGCGCCCGTCTCGGGACCCGGGGGGGCCAGGTCTGGAGACAGATCTGGCAGGAGTGCGCCGGGATCGAGGACCGCGGTAGCCGCGGGCAAGTCAACCGAGAAGGCAGTGGTGTCGCCTGTTTCCGGGCGGAGTGGGTCAGCTGGAGTCGTCAGCAAACTCAACCTTGGCCCTGAGGACCCAAGCACTAAGGTATACACCAGTAAGCTTGAAGAAGCCAAAGCGTATATGCAGAGTGGTATGCGATTTTTGGGGGAGTCACGTAACCTAAAAGGGGAAATAAAATCAGGTGTCATGCAGGCACTGAAAAAATTATTCGCGCTGGTGAAACAGCTGGAGGCGGGACCTGAGTCCGCTAGGGAAAAGCCGCCAGCCGAACAGCCAAAAGCCCGTGATCAACACGAGTATGCCACTCTCGCGGCCAAAATCGAAGAGCACACAAAGCTCTTAAACCAAAACGCAGAGGCGATGAAAGCAGTGCAGACGGCACTTCAAGAGAATACCGCAGCACTGACAAACCCCACCTATGCGTCCATGGCTGCAAAACCTCCACCTACGCGAAGCCCTGATAGACCTGCTCTCCACTCAATCATAGTCTCGTCGGAGAGAGAGGATGAGTCGGGAGATGAGGTCATGGAGAGGGTCCGTAAGGCGGTGGACGCAAAGGAGGGATGGGTAAAGGTGGAAAGGGTCCGACGGGCTAAGGATCGCAAAATCATCCTCGGGTGTCCGACGTCAGCGGACAGAGACAAGGCGCGGGAAAGGCTTGAGTCCGGTCGGCTCATTGTCGAGGACATCAAGAATAAGGATCCCTTGGTGATGCTGAAAGATGTGCTGAGTGTCAACTCGGATGAGGAGGTACTCAGCGCACTCCGAAAGCAAAACCGGGACGTTTTTGGGGGCCTCGGGAAGGAGGATGACCGGATTCAAGTTAAGTACAAGAAGAAGACCAGGAACCCCCACACTAATCACCTAGTCCTGGCCGTATCTCCGACCATCTGGAGAAGAGTGACAGGACTGGGTGCGCTGCATGTGGACTTGCAAAGGGTCCGAGTGGTGGATCAGTCACCTCTTGTGCAGTGCTCCCGATGCTTGGCATATGGCCACACCAGGAGGTACTGCACGGAGGAGAGTGACACATGCAGCCACTGTGGGGGAACCCATTTAAAGGCAAAGTGCGAGCTATGGACGCTGGGCGTCACACCGACGTGCAAAAATTGCACCAAGGCGAAAATAGCTCGCACCGATCACAACGCCTTCAGCGAGGACTGCCCTGTCCGCAGACGATGGGACACAATAGCAAGGTCCACAGTAGCATATTGCTAAGGTGGAGACGGGGACCTCGGTATACCATGTGTTCCAGGCTAACCTCATGAAAAAGAAGCTAGCAACGGAGGAACTAGTCATGGAGGCGTCGAAACGCAAGATTGCGGCCGCCCTAATCCAGGAACCTTACGTCGGTGCGGCTCGAAGTATGAGGAACTACGCTGGCGCCCGGATCTTCCAAAACAATGCCACGGGGGAGGGTACCGTCAAAGCGGCAATAGCCGTATTTGACGATAGCCTAGACGTCACACAATACCCCCAGTTCACCACTGACCACATTGTGGTGGTGGGTCTTTCAACCAGGGCATGGAGGATCACGCTAGTATCCTACTACTTCGAGCCGGACCGCCCCATAGGCCCTTACATTCGCGAATTAAAACGTGTAGCCGAGATACCTGGATTGGGGATGAAGATAATCGGGGGGGACGCGAATGCCTGGAACACATGGTGGGGTAGTGTAGAAGGGGACGATCGGGGCGAAGAGATGATGGAAATGATGGACGAATTGGGTCTCCTTATATTAAATGAAGGTGACACCCCTACATTTGATACCGTCAGGGGTGGCCGACGCTTTCAAAGCCACGTCGATATCACCGCCTGCTCCGCCAGCGCACTAGACCTGGTGGTTAACTGGAGGGTTGAGGTGAATCTTACGAGCTCGGACCACAACGGAATCACTTTTGGAATCAGACTGAGAAGGTCACACGGCACGGACATCAAGCGTACGACAAGGCTGTTTAATACCAGAAAAGCCAACTGGGATCGGTTCCACAGCGAACTATCGAAGCTGGGAACCGAAAACAGTCTAACCGTGACCGAAGTAGGGAACATCAGTGATAGGGGACAAATCGAGGACATCGTAACAAGGTACACGGCACTGGTTCTGAAAGCCTGCACCGCCTCAATACCCATAAAAAGAGCTGACCAAAAGGTAAAGATTCCGTGGTGGTCCGAGGAACTCGCCAGACTGAAAAGAGAAGTGACCACCAAAAGGCGGAGGATTAAAGGCGCCGCACCGGCCCGTCGCGATAGAGTGCTGAGCGACTACTTGCAGAGCAAGGAAAAGTACGAAATGGAGGCCAAAAAAGCCCAAATCGCCAGCTGGAAGGAGTTCTGCTGTAAACAAGAAAGAGAAGGGATGTGGGAAGGGATATACAGAGTGATTGGCAGAACCACCAAGAGAGCGGAGGATGTACTCCTGGAACTGAATGGTGTGGCCACGAACGCGGAACAGTCCGTGAGGCTTCTAGCCGATGTGTTTTACCCAGAAGACTTAGAGGAGGAGGATACGGTAGAACAGGCGCGCTTGAGGGAAAGAGCGAGGGAGGTGAGCGTGGGATCCTGCGCAGAACAGCGGGACCCCCCGTTCACCCTCCTCGAACTTGAAATGGCGGCCAAATCCTTCAACCCCAAGAAGGCACCAGGGGCCGACGGTCTCACGGCCGATATCTGCAGCCACGCCATCAGAAACGAACCCCAGCTGTTCCTTGCCATGGCAAACAAATGCCTAACTCTTCACCACTTTCCGAAGATCTGGAAAGAGGCTACTGTCATCGCGCTTCGCAAACCAGATCGTGAAAGCTATAGTCTTCCTAAATCGTATAGGCCCATTGGACTACTTCCAGTTATGGGCAAGATACTCGAGAAGATGATTATGGCAAGATTGCGGCACCATCTCCACCCGAGTATCAGCGCCCATCAATACGGGTTCATGCCACAAAGGAGCTGTGAGGACGCCCTGTATACCCTGGTCCAGCACATAAGATCAAAGCTTGATGACAAGCAGATCGTGGTGCTGGTCTCCCTGGATATAGAGGGCGCCTTCGACAGCGCCTGGTGGCCAATGATTAAAGTCAGACTCGTGGAGGAGAAATGTCCGGAGGGCCTTAGAAGACTAATAAATAGCTATCTGGAAGATAGACAGGTCAAGGTGAGGTATGCCGGCAAGGAATACAGCAAAAGCACGAGAAAGGGCTGCGTCCAAGGCTCAATTGGTGGGCCAATCCTCTGGAATCTCCTGTTGGATCCACTACTGCGGGGGCTCGACGATAGGGGATACTATAGTCAGGCGTTCGCTGATGACGTCACTCTGGTCTTTAATGGTGACACAGCCATCGAAATAGAGAGGCATGCAAATGCCGCTCTCGCCTACGTTCAGGGGTGGGGAGATGCAAATAAATTGAAATTTGCACCTCACAAGACCAAGGCAATGGTCCTAACGCGGAAATTAAAATATGACACACCACGCCTGAGCATGGGCGGGATAGGCATAGGCATTTCTAGGGAAATAAAGATTCTTGGCCTCACTATTGACGACAAGTTAACTTTTAACCAGCATGTTGACAACACCTGCAGAAAAGTCACCAATATCTACAAGCAACTGACCAGAGCGGCAGGGACTAGTTGGGGTTTACACCCGGAGATAATACACACAATTTACACTGCTACAGTCGAACCGATAGTGTTGTATGCGGCCAGTGTTTGGGCGCCGGCGGTTGGGAAGTTGGGAGTCCAGAAGAGGCTTAAGTTTATTCAGCGAGGATTCGCACAGAAGATATGCAAAGCATATCGCACGGTCTCCCTCCACTCGGCAGTGCTCCTGGCGGGGATACTCCCTCTTGACCTTCGCGTCTGCGAAGCAGCCTTACTGTACAAGGTCAAGAGGGGCGATCCCATCCCGGACCTGGGGGGGAGGGGGGTCGAGCGAATGGCATCGGCAATGGAGAACCCACACCCTGCCGAACATATGCGCCTGGAGTTCGTTAGCCTGGAGACCAACGAGCAAGTGGAAGGTACTCTTGGCACCACTATGCAGATCTATACGGACGGCAGCAAGATTGAGGGCAGGGTGGGAGCCGCACTGTCCATTTGGAGAGGCGGGACAGAAACCCGGGCCCTCAAGCTTGCCTTGCCGTCCTACTGTACTGTCTACCAGGCTGAACTCTTGGCGATATGCGAAGCAACGAGGGTGATCCTAAAACATGAGCCGGCCTCGTTTGGAGTTTACAGCGACTCAACCGCGGCACTCCAGACGGTCGCGAATCCCGGTTGTCTCCATCCTTTGGCAGTCCAGGCAAGGAAAAATATAAGAACATGTTTTCACCAGAACAAACCTGTGAGTTTGTTCTGGATAAAGGCACACGCGGGGATGGAGGGAAACGAGAGGGCCGACCAACTGGCAAAAGAGGCAGCCTTGGGGCTGAGGCGAGCACCCGACTACGACCTTTGTCCGGTCTCATTCGTCAAGCGGAAAATCCGTAAGGATACGCTTGGCGAGTGGAACCGGAGGTACGAGTCGGGTGAGACCGCCTCAGTCACAAGACTCTTCTTCCCAAGCGCACTGGACGCATATATCACTATCAGGAAATTCGAACCCACAAAACACACAACGCAGCTTTTGACGGGGCACGGTGGGTTCTCCGAGTACTTGACGAGGTTCAAGTGCAAGGAGGACCCATCGTGTGCCTGCGATCCGGATAAAACCGAAGACGTTCCCCATTTATTAACGGAATGCCCCATATATGCAGTGCAGAGATTGAATCTGGAACAGAAAATACAAACGGAAATTAAATTAGAAAACTTGAGCCAAATTATAAACTGCAAAAAACGTAGACAACAGCTCCTAGATTTCTGTGTCAATATTGTTAAGGCAGCAAATAACAGAAATAAGTAGAATAAGATTATTAATATAATGATAACCTAAGGTTATCACATGTATTTAATAAGAAACCCTGTATAAATAATAGATGTAAAGCACATAGAAATAACACTATGGAAAATATTATTTAAGAGAATAAATAGACTGTAACTAGATAAGCAAAAACTTTTGTAACAAATGTCTGTATTATATAATAAGTTAAAATATGTAAGAAACGAAATAAATAAAGTCTAAAACCCCCATCCCAATACCCAAAAGAAGGAAGGAAATAAAGAGAGAAACGTGTACACTTTATTACCCGTGTTCATAGATAAGAAATAAAGTAGATATAGAATGAAATTAAAGTATAGTTAGACAATAGCATAGAAGCAAAATAATTGCTTGGGTACGAAAGGATGAATGAAAGAAAGAACAAGTATGCGGAATGAAAGTACGAGAAGTAGCAAAAGCGAGAACTGGAATGAAAGGAATAGTCTAGGAAGAACTCCGAATTATAGATATCGGAGAACTAGGTGTAGAAAAAAAAAAAAAAAAAAAAAAAAAAAAAAAAAAAAAAAAAAAAAAAAAAAAAAAAAAAAAAAAAAAAAAAAAAAAAAACCTAACCTAACCTAACCTAACCTAACCTAACCTAACCTAACCTAACCTAACCTAACCTAACCTTGATGGAGCAGGGCACTGCCTGGTTGCGGTGCCCTATCGAGGCGGCTGGGAGACTGACCGACGGCCGTCGCATCGTCGTTGGGTGGTCAGTGGTCAGGCTGACCATCCTGGAGCCGAGGCCGGCGCGGTGCTTCCGCTGCCTGGAGCCGGGGCACGTTGGAGTCAGGTGCACTGCGGGCATTGACCGCAGTGCACTTTGCTTCCGCTGTGGGCAGGCGGGCCACAAGTCGGCCACCTGCTCCGCGGAGCCCGGGTGCCCCGCCTGTGCGGCGGCGGGAGCGCCGTCCGGTCATCGGATCGGCTCCGGCGAATGCAGGGCGGCCTCCCGTAAGAAGGTGGCCCCCCGAAAAGGCGGTGCAGCAGGTGGGACGAAGCCCACGCCAACCCCCACCCTGCCGCAACAGAACGAGGAGGAGATGGACACCGCCCAAACATAATGGCCCATCCCATCTCAATACTGCAGGCCAACGTTAACCACTGCGTCGCGGCACAGGACCTTCTGGCCCAAACCATGGCGCAGTGGCAGACGACAGTGGCAGTAGTCGCCGAGCCGTACTACGTTCGCGACGGCCCGAACTGGGCCGGCAGCCTGGACGACTTGGTGGCTATCGTCGCCCAGCGAACCGCCCCACCCTTCGACATGGTGCGAAGGGGCCGAGGGTGTGTGCTCGTCGCGCTGGGCGGCGCTGCAGTGATTGGGGTGTACTGCCCCCCTAGCAGAAGCCTCGCCGACTTCGAGTGTTTGCTCGTCGAGGTCGGGGCTCTGCTGGCGGAAGTGCACCCCACCCCGGCGGTGGTGGCCGGGGATTTCAACGCTCACTCTCGGGCGTGGGGATCCCCGGCGACCGATGCCCGGGGGGAGATGATGATGGGTTGGGCGGTGTCCCAAGGCTTGGTGCTGCTGAACCAGGGAGCGGTCCACACACTCGTGCGACCCCAGGGCAGGTCGATTGTCGACCTTTCGTTTGCCAGTTCTGCCCTGGCTAGCCGTGCTGTGAACTGGCGGGTCGTCGTGGGGGTGGAGACGGCGTCGGATCACCGGTACATCCGGTTCGACGTCGTCCCTGCCGCCGCGGCGGCTCGCGTTGAGTACGACCGCCCCCTGAGGGGAGAAGGTCCGCGGTGGCGACTGGGTACCCTAGATCGGGAGCTGGCCAAAGAGGCGGCTATCGTCGAGCGATGGGCTGCTGCGGATAGCGGCCCGGACGTGGACGCGAGGTGCGAGCGGCTCGCTGGAGCGCTGACTCGCGTCTGCGACGCGGCGATGCAGAGGGCGGGGCCTATCCCGCCTCGGAAGCGGATGTACTGGTGGCGGCCCCACCTAGCCGGGCTGCGTACCGCGAGTTACGCGGCCCAGAGGCAGTACACCCGCAGCCGTAGGCGGGCGGTTAGAGACCTCGCCCACGAGGAGCAATTGCACGCCGCGTACAGGGCCGCCCGTGAGGCCCTGAGCTCGGCGATTAAAGCCGCCAAGGACGAGGCCTGGAAGGAGTGGCTCGAGAGCCTGGACCGAGATCCGTGGGGGCGTCCGTACAAGACCATGAGTGGGAAACTCCGGCCTTGGGCGCCTCCCCTCACCAGAACTCTCGAGCCGAATCTCCTGGGCCGAGTGGTCAGCTCCCTCTTCCCTGCGGGGGAAGAGTGGGTCCCACCGCGGATGGCAGCACCAAGCAGTGTGCCGGCAGACGAAGGGGCAATACCTCCCGTGTCCGAGGCCGAGTTAGGGGTCGCAATCCTGGCACTCAAGTCCAGGAATCGCGCCCCGGGCCCGGACGGCGTCCCTGGGAAGGTTATTGTCACCGTCATGCCGGCACTAGAGGAGGAGACGCTGTCCCTCATGTCGGACTGTTTGGCGTCGGGGAGAGTCCCGCGACAGTGGAAGACTGGGAAGCTCGTGCTGCTCAGGAAGCACGGGCGCCCAGCCGAGGAGCCGTCGGCCTACCGCCCCATCGTCCTGCTCGACGAGATGTGCAAGCTCTTTGAGCGGGTGCTCGCTGCGCGTCTCGTCGGTCACCTAGAGGGGGCGGGGCCCAATTTGAGTGACGGCCAGTTTGGCTTCCGTCGCGGGAGGTCGACCATCGACGCCATTTCCCGGCTGCGGGACAGCGTCGACGAGGCGGTCTCCGGGGGTGAGGTGCTGTTGGCTGTATCGCTGGATATAGCCAACGCCTTCAACACCCTCCCCTGGGAGACCATTGCGGAGGCGCTGAGGTACCACAATGTCCCGTGGTACCTCAGGCGCGTCCTGGCGGACTACTTCGTGGACCGGGTTATCATGTACCCGGCCCGAGACGGGGTGGTCCGCCGAAATATGGGGCGTGGCGTTCCACAGGGGTCGGTCCTTGGGCCGCTCCTGTGGAACATCGGTTATGATTGGGTCCTGCGCGGTGCTAATCTTCGGGGGGTCGGTGTACTTTGTTACGCCGACGATACCCTAGTCACCGCGCGGGGCCCCACGTTCCACGACGCCGCCGTCCTCGCCACGGCAGGCGTCGCCCAAGTCGTGCGCCGCATCGGGGCGCTCGGATTGAAGGTGGCCCTCGAGAAGTCCGAGGCCCTGTTCTTCCATGGGCCTCGGCGGGCGCCGCCTCGAGGCCAGTCGATTGTGGTGGGCGGCACCTCCATCGCTGTCGGGACGAGCCTGAAGTACCTCGGGCTCATTCTCGACAGTCGGTGGCGGTTCGCGGAGCATTTCCGGCAGCTGGAACCCAAGTTGGTGTCATATGCCGAAATGCTCTCGCGGTTGCTGCCCAACACCGGGGGACCGGGGTCTGCCTGCCGCCGTCTCTACGACGGGGTGGTGCGCTCCAAGGCGCTCTACGGAGCGCCCATATGGGCGGAGGCCCTCCGCGCAGAGAATGTTAGAAAGCTGCGGCGCGCGCAGCGCACCATAGCGCGGAGGGCCGCACGGGCGTACCACACCGTCTCTTACGAGGCGGCGTGTCTTATCGCGGGCAGTGTCCCCTGGGATCTCGAGGCTGGCGTCCTTAAGAGGGTCTACGAGGAGGGCGCCCTGATGCGGCGCAATACCGGAGGTCGGCCGCCTCCGGAGGAGATCGATCGCTGGAGACAGGCGGCTCGCGACGATCTCTTCCGGAGGTGGCACGAAAGGTTGGGCGTAACGAGGAGCTCAATGCTGCTCGTGGGGGCCGTTCGGCCCGTCCTACGCGAGTTTGTGGAGAGGGGTCACGGGGCTCCAACGTTCCACCTCAGCCAGCTTCTCACGGGTCATGGCCCTTTTGCCAGGTACCTGTGGAAGGTGGTGGGGGTGGAAGCGGAGCCCCGGTGCCGCAGCTGCACCAGCGGCGACCCCGACACGGCCCATCACACCCTGGCCGTGTGTGAGGCGTGGGACGGTCCTAGGACGGCCCTCATAAGCACCATTGGTGCGAACCTCTCGCTGCCGGCCGTAGTTTCAGCTATGGCCGGCAGCGAACAGTGTTGGGCCGCCGTCGCCTCGTTCGCTAGCGAGGTGATGGCGGCCAAGAGAGAGGCTCTGCGGGTGCGGGAGCAAGCTGGGCTTACTCTCCCGCCCCGCAGGCCCCCGGCGAGGGGACGCCGGCGAGCGCTGTTCGCCCGCGTCCCCGAATGAGAGAGGCCACGGGCGGCGGGTCGGGGGACCCGCCGCCCCATGCTAATGTGGCGGAATGCGCCCCTGTGTGTTCCGGGGGTGCATTCTCAGAGGAGGACGGGCCCCACCATATTGATGGTGGGGCCTCAACGAGTCGAGCCCGTCAAATAGGGCGTCCCCAGCCGAGTCGCGGTGAGCAGACTATCCCGCGGCTCGGAGTGGGCGACGGAGGAACACCGTGGTGGTTTAGTGGGTAGTCTGGCCTCCCTTCGAGGTCAGGAGTCCCACACGAAGCGAACCCCCTGCCCCCGCGGGGGGGGAGCGAAGTGCGTAAATGCATTCCCCACGTTAAAAAAAAAAAAAAAAAAAAAAAAAAAACCTTGATGGAGATTGAGACGGAGGCCGCAAGGTCTCACGGCTCTCTCGCAGAGGTGGCGGTTGTGCTGGAGCGCTTTCGCACTCCGAGTATAACGCCGGGAGGCTCGCGCTCGTCTTCCCCAGCAATGGGGAAGCTCTGGCGCAAGCGCGGCCCGGAGTCGGACTCCACAGAGCCGGAGGCTGGCAAGAAGCCCCGTGGTCGCACGCCTACTACAGGTGAACACGTCACGGCAATGGCGCGGGCGATCGAACTCCGCGCGGAGGCAGAGCTTGCAAATGAGGTGCAGCGGCGGCGGGATAGATCCCTCGAAAGAGGGACTCCTGGCCTGCAGCCCCAGCTAAGCCCGCGGCCCCAAGCTGGAGGCAGCTCCAACCAGCCCGTCAGCACGGAGCAGCTGACGGGCGCAATCGAGGCGGCGCTGGCGACGGTGCGCACCGTCGCCGCTAAGAGCTCCAACCTAAAGGGCCAGTATATCAGGGCCCTTAAGGACGCCTGCACGGCAATCACAGAGAACGTGCAGGTGCTCCGTGCCCGCACGGAAAGCGAGGAGGTTGCTCACCTCCAGAAGGAGCTGGCCGCAGTACGGGCCGAAATGCAGGCCTGGAAGCTGCAGGCCGAGTCCGCTCCACCCCCGATGAGCCGCGACGAGATCGGGTTCATGGTGGACGCGCGGCTCGCGGGGATCGCGGACCGCCTGTTGCCAGAGGCCCGCATCCGTCCGCCTCTCCAGGTGGACGCAAGGAACGCGGCTCGGCGTGCAAGCGAACCTGAGCCGCAACCGCAGGTGGCCACCTCGGAGCTCCCGGCTCTTCCACCTTCGCCTACCCGGATGCCAGACGGGCAGCCTGGGGGGGCGAAGAAGAAAAAGAAGCCGAGGAAGAAGACGGCCGCCGCCAAGGAGGCGGAAGCTGCCCGTCTGTCAGGGCAGACCTCCTCTTCGGCGCTTCCATCGGCGTCTCCGCCGGCCCCCCCCACGGCCCCCCTGACCGGGTGGAACAAGGTGGCGGCACGGCCAAAGGTGGCGAAGCCGGCTCCATCGCGGGCGGCAGCGGCCCCGGCCGCTGCCACCCCAGCACAGCCAGCCGCGAAGAGGAAACGTGGTGCCCGGAAGTCCCGGAAATTGCGCGCCCCGATAACTGCAGCGATTACCCTTACGCTGCAGCCGGACGCACAGGAGCGGGGCATCACGTACCTCGACGTGATAGCCAGAGCCGAGGGGGCCATCGACCTGAAGGCCTTGGGGATCGACGGCCTCCGGCACCGCACTGCGGTCACTGGGGCTCGAGTCCTCGAGGTCGAAGGAGCCGACAGGGTCCAGAAGGCGGACCAACTGGCTGTCAAGCTGAGGGAGGTGCTGGGGGAGGTCCGGGTGGCCAGGCCAGAGAGGTGCGTGGAGCTGCGCATCTCTGGCCTGAGTGACTCGGCCACGAAGGAGAAGGTGGCGGCGGCGCTGGCTGCTGAGGGGGGTTGCTCTCCCGACGCCATAAGGGTGGGCGACATACAGCGCCCACCTGGCCGGCAGGGCACTGCCTGGTTGCGGTGCCCTATCGAGGCGGCTGGGAGACTGACCGACGGCCGTCGCATCGTCGTTGGGTGGTCAGTGGTCAGGCTGACCATCCTGGAGCCGAGGCCGGCGCGGTGCTTCCGCTGCCTGGAGCCGGGGCACGTTGGAGTCAGGTGCACTGCGGGCATTGACCGCAGTGCACTTTGCTTCCGCTGTGGGCAGGCGGGCCACAAGTCGGCCACCTGCTCCGCGGAGCCCGGGTGCCCCGTCTGTGCGGCGGCGGGAGCGCCGTCCGGTCATTGGATCGGCTCCGGCGAATGCAAGGCGGCCTCCCGTAAGAAGGTGGCCCCCCGAAAAGGCGGTGCAGCAGGTGGGACGAAGCCCACGCCAACCCCCACCCTGCCGCAACAGAACGAGGAGGAGATGGACACCGCCCAAACATAATGGCCCATCCCATCTCAATACTGCAGGCCAACGTTAACCACTGCGTCGCGGCACAGGACCTTCTGGCCCAAACCATGGCGCAGTGGCAGACGACAGTGGCAGTAGTCGCCGAGCCGTACTACGTTCGCGACGGCCCAAATTGGGCCGGCAGCCTGGACGACTTGGTGGCTATCGTCGCCCAGCGAACCGCCCCACCCTTCGACATGGTGCGAAGGGGCCGAGGGTGTGTGCTCGTCGCGCTGGGCGGCGCTGCAGTGATTGGGGTGTACTGCCCCCCTAGCAGAAGCCTCGCCGACTTCGAGTGTTTGCTCGTCGAGGTCGGGGCTCTGCTGGCGGAAGTGCACCCCACCCCGGCGGTGGTGGCCGGGGATTTCAACGCTCACTCTCGGGCGTGGGGATCCCCGGCGACCGATGCCCGGGGGGAGATGATGATGGGTTGGGCGGTGTCCCAAGGCTTGGTGCTGCTGAACCAGGGAGCGGTCCACACACTCGTGCGACCCCAGGGCAGGTCGATTGTCGACCTTTCGTTTGCCAGTTCTGCCCTGGCTAGCCGTGCTGTGAACTGGCGGGTCGTCGTGGGGGTGGAGACGGCGTCGGATCACCGGTACATCCGGTTCGACGTCGTCCCTGCCGCCGCGGCGGCTCGCGTTGAGTACGACCGCCCCCTGAGGGGAGAAGGTCCGCGGTGGCGACTGGGTACCCTAGATCGGGAGCTGGCCAAAGAGGCGGCTATCGTCGAGCGATGGGCTGCTGTGGATAGCGGCCCGGACGTGGACGCGAGGTGCGAGCGGCTCGCTGGAGCGCTGACTCACGTCTGCGACGCGGCGATGCAGAGGGCGAGGCCTATCCCGCCTCGGAAGCGGATGTACTGGTGGCGTCCCCACCTAGCCGGGCTGCGTACCGCGAGTTACGCGGCCCAGAGGCAGTACACCCGCAGCCGTAGGCGGGCGGTCAGAGACCTCGCTCACGAGGAGAGATTGCACGCCGCGTACAGGGCCGCCCGTGAGGCCCTGAGCTCGGCGATCAAAGCCGCCAAGGACGAGGCCTGGAAGGAGTGGCTCGAGAGCCTGGACCGAGATCCGTGGGGGCGTCCGTACAAGACCATGAGTGGGAAACTCCGGCCTTGGGCGCCTCCCCTCACCAGAACTCTCGAGCCGAATCTCCTGGGCCGAGTGGTCAGCTCCCTCTTCCCTGCGGGGGAAGAGTGGGTCCCACCGCGGATGGCAGCACCAAGCAGTGTGCCGGCAGACGAAGGGGCAATACCTCCCGTGTCCGAGGCCGAGTTAGGGGTCGCAATCCTGGCACTCAAGTCCAGGAATCGCGCCCCGGGCCCGGACGGCGTCCCTGGGAAGGTTATTGTCACCGTCATGCCGGCACTTGAGGAAGAGACGCTGTCCCTCATGTCGGAGTGTTTGGCGTCGGGGAGAGTCCCGCGACAATGGAAGGTCGGCAAGCTCGTGCTTCTCAAGAAGCGCGGGCGTCCAGCCGAGTCGCCGTCGGCCTACCGCCCCATCGTTCTGCTCGACGAGATGTGCAAGCTCTTTGAGCGTGTGCTCGCTGCGCGTCTCGTCGGTCACCTGGAGGGGGCGGGGCCTAACTTAAGTGACGGCCAGTTCGGCTTCCGTCGCGGGAGGTCGACGCTCGACGCCATATCCCGGCTACGGGACAGCGTCGCTGAGGCGGTCACCAGGGGTGAGGTGTTGTTGGCTGTATCGCTGGACATAGCCAACGCCTTCAACACCCTCCCCTGGGAGACCATTGCGGAGGCGCTGAGGTACCACAATGTCCCGTGGTACCTCAGGCGCGTCCTGGCGGACTACTTCGTGGACCGGGTTATCATGTACCCGGCCCGAGACGGGGTGGTCCGCCGAAATATGGGGCGTGGCGTTCCACAGGGGTCGGTCCTTGGGCCGCTCCTGTGGAACATCGGTTATGATTGGGTCCTGCGCGGTGCTAATCTTCGGGGGGTCGGCGTACTTTGTTACGCCGACGATACCCTAGTCACCGCGCAGGGCCCCACGTTCCACGACGCCGCCGTCCTCGCCACGGCAGGCGTCGCCCAAGTCGTGCGCCGCATCGGGGCGCTCGGATTGAAGGTGGCCCTCGAGAAGTCCGAGGCCCTGTTCTTCCATGGGCCTCGGCGGGCGCCGCCTCGAGGCCAGTCGATCGTGGTGGGCGGCACCTCCATCGCTGTCGGGACGAGCTTGAAGTACCTCGGGCTCATTCTCGACAGTCGATGGCGGTTCGCGGAGCATTTCCGGCAGCTGGAACCCAAGTTGGTGTCATATGCCGAAATGCTCTCGCGGTTGCTGCCCAACACCGGGGGACCGGGGTCTGCCTGCCGCCGTCTCTACGACGGGGTGGTGCGCTCCAAGGCGCTCTACGGAGCGCCAATATGGGCGGAGGCCCTCTGCGCAGAGAATGTGAGAAAGCTGCGACGCGCGCAGCGCACCATAGCGCAGAGGGCCGCACGGGCGTACCACACCGTCTCTTACGAGGCGGCGTGTCTTATCGCGGGCAGTGTCCCCTGGGATCTCGAGGCTGGCGTCCTTAAGAGGGTCTACGAAGAGGGCGCCCTGATGCGGCGCAACACCGGAGGTCGGCCGCCTCCGGAGGAGATCGATCGCTGGAGACAGGCGGCTCGCGACGATCTCTTCCGGAGGTGGCACGAAAGGTTGGGCGTAACGAGGAGCTCAATGCTGCTCGTGGGGGCCGTTCGGCCCGTCCTACGCGAGTTTGTGGAGAGGGGTCACGGGGCTCCAACGTTCCACCTCAGCCAGCTTCTCGCGGGTCATGGCCCTTTTGCCAGGTACATGTGGAGGGTGGTGGGGGTGGAAGCGGAGCCCCGGTGCCGCAGCTGCACCAGCGGCGACCCCGACACGGCCCATCACACCCTGGCTGTGTGTGAGGCGTGGGACGGTCCTAGGACGGCCCTCATAGGCACCATTGGTGCGGACCTCTCGCTGCCGGCCGTAGTTTCAGCTATGGCCGGCAGCGAACAGTGTTGGGCCGCCGTCGCCTCGTTCGCTAGCGAGGTGATGGCGGCCAAGAGAGAGGCTCTGCGGGTGCGGGAGCAAGCTGGGCTTACTCTCCCACCCCGCAGGCCCCCGGCGAGGGGACGCCGGCGAGCACTGTTTGCCCGCGTCCCCGAATGAGAGAGGCCACGGACGGCGGGTCGGGGGACCCGCCGCCCCATGCTAATGTGGCGGAATGCGCCCCTGTGTGTTCCGGGGGTGCATTCTTAGAGGAGGACGGGCCCCACCATATTGATGGTGGGGCCTCAACGAGTCGAGCCCGTTAAATAGGGCGTCCCCAGCCGAGTCGCGGTGAGCAGACTATCCCGCGGCTCGGAGTGGGCGATGGAGGAACACCGTGGTGGTTTAGTGGGTAGTCTGGCCTCCCTTCGAGGTCAGGAGTCCCACACGAAGCGAACCCCCTGCCCCCGCGGGGAGGGAGCGAAGTGCGTAAATGCATTCCCCACGTTAAAAAAAAAAAAAAAAAAAACCTAACCTAACCTAACCTAACCTAACCTAACCTAACCTAACCTAACCTGGGGTGCGAACGGGCAGCCTGGGGGGGCGAAGAAGAAAAAGCAGCCGAGGAAGAAGACGGCCGCCGCCAGGGAGGCGGAAGCTGCCCGTCTGTCAGGGCAGACCTCCTCTTCGGCGCTTCCATCGGCGTCCCCGCCGGCCCCCCCCACGGCCCCCCTGACCGGGTGGAACAAGGTGGCGGCACGGCCAAAGGTGGCGAAGCCGGCTCCATCGCGGGCGGCAGCGGCCCCGGCCACTGCCACCCCAGCACAGCCAGCCGCGAAGAGGAAACGTGGTGCCCGGAAGTCCCGGAAATTGCGCGCCCCGATAACTGCAGCGATTACCCTTACGCTGCAGCCGGACGCAAGGGAGCGGGGCATCACGTACCTCGATGTGATAGCCAGAGCCGAGGGGGCCATCGACCTGAAGGCCTTGGGGATCGACGGCCTCCGGCACCGCACTGCGGTCACTGGGGCTCGAGTCCTCGAGGTCGAAGGAGCCGACAGGGTCCAGAAGGCGGACCAACTGGCTGTCAAGCTGAGGGAGGTGCTGGGGGAGGTCCGGGTGGCCAGGCCAGAGAGGTGCGTGGAGCTGCGCATCTCTGGCCTGAGCGACTCGGCCACGAAGGAGAAGGTGGCGGCGGCGCTGGCTGCTGAGGGGGGTTGCTCTCCCGACGCCATAAGGGTGGGCGACATACATCGCCCACCTGGCCGGCAGGGCACTGCCTGGTTGCGGTGCCCTATCGAGGCGGCTGGGAGACTGACCGACGGCCGTCGCATCGTCGTTGGGTGGTCAGTGGTCAGGCTGACCATCCTGGAGCCGAGGCCGGCGCGGTGCTTCCGCTGCCTGGAGCCGGGGCACGTTGGAGTCAGGTGCACTGCGGGCATTGACCGCAGTGCACTTTGCTTCCGCTGTGGGCAGGCGGGCCACAAGTCGGCCACCTGCTCCGCGGAGCCCGGGTGCCCCGCCTGTGCGGCGGCGGGAGCGCCGTCCGGTCATCGGATCGGCTCCGGCGAATGTAAGGCGGCCTCCCGTAAGAAGGTGGCCCCCCGAAAAGGCGGTGCAGCAGGTGGGACGAAGCCCACGCCAACCCCCACCCTGCCGCAACAGAACGAGGAGGAGATGGACACCGCCCAAACATAATGGCCCATCCCATCTCAATACTGCAGGCCAACGTTAACCACTGCGTCGCGGCACAGGACCTTCTGGCCCAAACCATGGCGCAGTGGCAGACGACAGTGGCAGTAGTCGCCGAGCCGTACTACGTTCGCGACGGCCCGAATTGGGCCGGCAGCCTGGACGACTTGGTGGCTATCGTCGCCCAGCGAACCGCCCCACCCTTCGACATGGTGCGAAGGGGCCGAGGGTGTGTGCTCGTCGCGCTGGGCGGCGCTGCAGTGATTGGGGTGTACTGCCCCCCTAGCAGAAGCCTCGCCGACTTCGAGTGTTTGCTCGTCGAGGTCGGGGCTCTGCTGGCGGAAGTGCACCCCACCCCGGCGGTGGTGGCCGGGGATTTCAACGCTCACTCTCGGGCGTGGGGATCCCCGGCGACCGATGCCCGGGGGGAGATGATGATGGGTTGGGCGGTGTCCCAAGGCTTGGTGCTGCTGAACCAGGGAGCGGTCCACACACTCGTGCGACCCCAGGGCAGGTCGATTGTCGACCTTTCGTTTGCCAGTTCTGCCCTGGCTAGCCGTGCTGTGAACTGGCGGGTCGTCGTGGGGGTGGAGACGGCGTCGGATCACCGGTACATCCGGTTCGACGTCGTCCCTGCCGCCGCGGCGGCTCGCGTTGAGTACGACCGCCCCCTGAGGGGAGAAGGTCCGCGGTGGCGACTGGGTACCCTAGATCGGGAGCTGGCCAAAGAGGCGGCTATCGTCGAGCGATGGGCTGCTGCGGATAGCGGCCCGGACGTGGACGCGAGGTGCGAGCGGCTCGCTGGAGCGCTGACTCGCGTCTGCGACGCGGCGATGCAGAGGGCGGGGCCTATCCCGCCTCGGAAGCGGATGTACTGGTGGCGTCCCCACCTAGCCGGGCTGCGTACCGCGAGTTACGCGGCCCAGAGGCAGTACACCCGCAGCCGTAGGCGGGCGGTTAGAGACCTCGCCCACGAGGAGCAATTGCACGCCGCGTACAGGGCCGCCCGTGAGGCCCTGAGCTCGGCGATTAAAGCCGCCAAGGACGAGGCCTGGAAGGAGTGGCTCGAGAGCCTGGACCGAGATCCGTGGGGGCGTCCGTACAAGACCATGAGTGGGAAACTCCGGCCTTGGGCGCCTCCCCTCACCAGAACTCTCGAGCCGAATCTCCTGGGCCGAGTGGTCAGCTCCCTCTTCCCTGCGGGGGAAGAGTGGGTCCCACCGCGGATGGCAGCACCAAGCAGTGTGCCGGCAGACGAAGGGGCAATACCTCCCGTGTCCGAGGCCGAGTTAGGGGTCGCAATCCTGGCACTCAAGTCCAGGAATCGCGCCCCGGGCCCGGACGGCGTCCCTGGGAAGGTTATTGTCACCGTCATGCCGGCACTTGAGGAAGAGACGCTGTCCCTCATGTCGGAGTGTTTGGCGTCGGGGAGAGTCCCGCGACAATGGAAGGTCGGCAAGCTCGTGCTTCTCAAGAAGCACGGGCGTCCAGCCGAGTCGCCGTCGGCCTACCGCCCCATCGTTCTGCTCGACGAGATGTGCAAGCTCTTTGAGCGTGTGCTCGCTGCGCGTCTCGTCGGTCACCTGGAGGGGGCGGGGCCTAACCTAAGTGACGGCCAGTTCGGCTTCCGTCGCGGGAGGTCGACGCTCGACGCCATATCCCGGCTACGGGACAGCGTCGCTGAGGCGGTCACCGGGGGTGAGGTGTTGTTGGCTGTTTCGCTGGACATAGCCAACGCCTTCAACACCCTCCCCTGGGAGACCATTGCGGAGGCGCTGAGGTACCACAATGTCCCGTGGTACCTCAGGCGCGTCCTGGCGGACTACTTCGTGGACCGGGTTATCATGTACCCGGCCCGAGACGGGGTGGTCCGCCGAAATATGGGGCGTGGCGTTCCACAGGGGTCGGTCCTTGGGCCGCTCCTGTGGAACATCGGTTATGATTGGGTCCTGCGCGGTGCTAATCTTCGGGGGGTCGGCGTACTTTGTTACGCCGACGATACCCTAGTCACCGCGCAGGGCCCCACGTTCCACGACGCCGCCGTCCTCGCCACGGCAGGCGTCGCCCAAGTCGTGCGCCGCATCGGGGCGCTCGGATTGAAGGTGGCCCTCGAGAAGTCCGAGGCCCTGTTCTTCCATGGGCCTCGGCGGGCGCCGCCTCGAGGCCAGTCGATCGTGGTGGGCGGCACCTCCATCGCTGTCGGGACGAGCTTGAAGTACCTCGGGCTCATTCTCGACAGTCGATGGCGGTTCGCGGAGCATTTCCGGCAGCTGGAACCCAAGTTGGTGTCATATGCCGAAATGCTCTCGCGGTTGCTGCCCAACACCGGGGGACCGGGGTCTGCCTGCCGCCGTCTCTACGACGGGGTGGTGCGCTCCAAGGCGCTCTACGGAGCGCCCATATGGGCGGAGGCCCTCCGCGCAGAGAATGTCAGAAAGCTGCGGCGCGCGCAGCGCACCATAGCGCGGAGGGCCGCACGGGCGTACCACACCGTCTCTTACGAGGCGGCGTGTCTTATCGCGGGCAGTGTCCCCTGGGATCTCGAGGCGGGCGTCCTTAAGAGGGTCTACGAGGAGGGCGCCCTGATGCGGCGCAATACCGGAGGTCGGCCGCCTCCGGAGGAGATCGATCGCTGGAGACAGGCGGCTCGCGACGATCTCTTCCGGAGGTGGCACGAAAGGTTGGGCGTAACGAGGAGCTCAATGCTGCTCGTGGGGGCCGTTCGGCCCGTCCTACGCGAGTTTGTGGAGAGGGGTCACGGGGCTCCAACGTTCCACCTCAGCCAGCTTCTCACGGGTCATGGCCCTTTTGCCAGGTACCTGTGGAAGGTGGTGGGGGTGGAAGCGGAGCCCCGGTGCCGCAGCTGCACCAGCGGCGACCCCGACACGGCCCATCACACCCTGGCCGTGTGTGAGGCGTGGGACGGTCCTAGGACGGCCCTCACCAGCACCATTGGTGCGAACCTCTCGCTGCCGGCCGTAATACAAGCTATGGCCGGCAGCGAACAATGTTGGGCCGCCGTCGCCTCGTTCGCTAGCGAGGTGATGGCGGCCAAGAGAGAGGCTCTGCGGGTGCGGGAGCAAGCTGGGCTTACTCTCCCGCCCCGCAGGCCCCCGGCGAGGGGACGCCGGCGAGCGCTGTTCGCCCGCGTCCCCGAATGAGAGAGGCCACGGGCGGCGGGTCGGGGGACCCGCCGCCCCATGCTAATGTGGCGGAATGCGCCCCTGTGTGTTCCGGGGGTGCATTCTTAGAGGAGGACGGGCCCCACCATATTGATGGTGGGGCCTCAACGAGTCGAGCCCGTTAAATAGGGCGTCCCCAGCCGAGTCGCGGTGAGCAGACTATCCCGCGGCTCGGAGTGGGCGACGGAGGAACACCGTGGTGGTTTAGTGGGTAGTCTGGCCTCCCTTCGAGGTCAGGAGTCCCACACGAAGCGAACCCCCTGCCCCCGCGGGGGGGGAGCGAAGTGCGTAAATGCATTCCCCACGTTAAAAAAAAAAAAAAAAAAAAAAAAAAACCTGGGGTGCGAGGGGTGGAGACGGCGTCGGATCACCGGTACATCCGGTTCGACGTCGTCCCTGCCGCCGCGGCGGCTCGCGTTGAGTACGACCGCCCCCTGAGGGGAGAAGGTCCGCGGTGGCGACTGGGTACCCTAGATCGGGAGCTGGCCAAAGAGGCGGCTATCGTCGAGCGATGGGCTGCTGTGGATAGCGGCCCGGACGTGGACGCGAGGTGCGAGCGGCTCGCTGGAGCGCTGACTCGCGTCTGCGACGCGGCGATGCAGAGGGCGGGGCCTATCCCGCCTCGGAAGCGGATGTACTGGTGGCGTCCCCACCTAGCCGGGCTGCGTACCGCGAGTTACGCGGCCCAGAGGCAGTACACCCGCAGCCGTAGGCGGGCGGTTAGAGACCTCGCCCACGAGGAGCAATTGCACGCCGCGTACAGGGCCGCCCGTGAGGCCCTGAGCTCGGCGATTAAAGCCGCCAAGGACGAGGCCTGGAAGGAGTGGCTCGAGAGCCTGGACCGAGATCCGTGGGGGCGTCCGTACAAGACCATGAGTGGGAAACTCCGGCCTTGGGCGCCTCCCCTCACCAGAACTCTCGAGCCGAATCTCCTGGGCCGAGTGGTCAGCTCCCTCTTCCCTGCGGGGGAAGAGTGGGTCCCACCGCGGATGGCAGCACCAAGCAGTGTGCCGGCAGACGAAGGGGCAATACCTCCCGTGTCCGAGGCCGAGTTAGGGGTCGCAATCCTGGCACTCAAGTCCAGGAATCGCGCCCCGGGCCCGGACGGCGTCCCTGGGAAGGTTATTGTCACCGTCATGCCGGCACTTGAGGAAGAGACGCTGTCCCTCATGTCGGAGTGTTTGGCGTCGGGGAGAGTCCCGCGACAATGGAAGGTCGGCAAGCTCGTGCTTCTCAAGAAGCACGGGCGTCCAGCCGAGTCGCCGTCGGCCTACCGCCCCATCGTACTGCTCGACGAGATGTGCAAGCTCTTTGAGCGTGTGCTCGCTGCGCGTCTCGTCGGTCACCTGGAGGGGGCGGGGCCTAACTTAAGCGACGGCCAGTTCGGCTTCCGTCGCGGGAGGTCGACGCTCGACGCCATATCCCGGCTACGGGACAGCGTCACTGAGGCGGTCACCGGGGGTGAGGTGTTGTTGGCTGTATCGCTGGACATAGCCAACGCCTTCAACACCCTCCCCTGGGAGACCATTGCGGAGGCGCTGAGGTACCACAATGTCCCGTGGTACCTCAGGCGCGTCCTGGCGGACTACTTCGTGGACCGGGTTATCATGTACCCGGCCCGAGACGGGGTGGTCCGCCGAAATATGGGGCGTGGCGTTCCACAGGGGTCGGTCCTTGGGCCGCTCCTGTGGAATATCGGTTATGATTGGGTCCTGCGCGGTGCTAATCTTCGGGGGGTCGGTGTACTTTGTTACGCCGACGATACCCTAGTCACCGCGCGGGGCCCCACGTTCCACGACGCCGCCGTCCTCGCCACGGCAGGCGTCGCCCAAGTCGTGCGCCGCATCGGGGCGCTCGGATTGAAGGTGGCCCTCGAGAAGTCCGAGGCCCTGTTCTTCCATGGGCCTCGGCGGGCGCCGCCTCGAGGCCAGTCGATCGTGGTGGGCGGCACCTCCATCGCTGTCGGGACGAGCTTGAAGTACCTCGGGCTCATTCTCGACAGTCGATGGCGGTTCGCGGAGCATTTCCGGCAGCTGGAACCCAAGTTGGTGTCATATGCCGAAATGCTCTCGCGGTTGCTGCCCAACACCGGGGGACCGGGGTCTGCCTGCCGCCGTCTCTACGACGGGGTGGTGCGCTCCAAGGCGCTCTACGGAGCGCCCATATGGGCGGAGGCCCTCCGCGCAGAGAATGTTAGAAAGCTGCGGCGCGCGCAGCGCACCATAGCGCGGAGGGCCGCACGGGCGTACCACACCGTCTCTTACGAGGCGGCGTGTCTTATCGCGGGCAGTGTCCCCTGGGATCTCGAGGCTGGCGTCCTTAAGAGGGTCTACGAGGAGGGCGCCCTGATGCGGCGCAATACCGGAGGTCGGCCGCCTCCGGAGGAGATCGATCGCTGGAGACAGGCGGCTCGCGACGATCTCTTCCGGAGGTGGCACGAAAGGTTGGGCGTAACGAGGAGCTCAATGCTGCTCGTGGGGGCCGTTCGGCCCGTCCTACGCGAGTTTGTGGAGAGGGGTCACGGGGCTCCAACGTTCCACCTCAGCCAGCTTCTCGCGGGTCATGGCCCTTTTGCCAGGTACCTGTGGAAGGTGGTGGGGGTGGAAGCGGAGCCCCGGTGCCGCAGCTGCACCAGCGGCGACCCCGACACGGCCCATCACACCCTGGCCGTGTGTGAGGCGTGGGACGGTCCTAGGACGGCCCTCACCAGCACCATTGGTGCGAACCTCTCGCTGCCGGCCGTAATACAAGCTATGGCCGGCAGCGAACAATGTTGGGCCGCCGTCGCCTCGTTCGCTAGCGAGGTGATGGCGGCCAAGAGAGAGGCTCTGCGGGTGCGGGAGCAAGCTGGGCTTACTCTCCCGCCCCGCAGGCCCCCGGCGAGGGGACGCCGGCGAGCGCTATTCGCCCGCGTCCCCGATTGAGAGAGGCCACGGACGGCGGGTCGGGGGACCCGCCGCCCCATGCTAATGTGGCGGAATGCGCCCCTGTGTGTTCCGGGGGTGCATTCTTAGAGGAGGACGGGCCCCACCATATTGATGGTGGGGCCTCAACGAGTCGAGCCCGTTAAATAGGGCGTCCCCAGCCGAGTCGCGGTGAGCAGACTATCCCGCGGCTCGGAGTGGGCGACGGAGGAACACCGTGGTGGTTTAGTGGGTAGTCTGGCCTCCCTTCGAGGTCAGGAGTCCCACACGAAGCGAACCCCCTGCCCCCGCGGGGGGGGAGCGAAGTGCGTAAATGCATTCCCCACGTTAAAAAAAAAAAAAAAAAAAATAAAAAAAAAAAAAAAAAACCTGGGGTGCGACGAAGGGTAACCTCCACGTTGGCTGCTCCGTGTCTTTCCTGCGGAGTGGCTGGTGCATCCTGGACGGCGGCTAACGCCCTCTGTTAGCCGTTGACTAATAGCCCGACAAGCCCTTTTCAGGGCTAGCTGACCCCATTGCACGAGGGGGTCGTGGTATGGCGGGCCTGCTAGGCCCGCGTGGAGGAGCCGCGAGGCATCCTCCAGGCCCTTTTCAGGGCCACCAAAACAGCCCTTTTCAGGGCTAGCTGGAGGGAGCCGCGAGGTATCCTCCAGGCCCTTTTCAGGGCCACCAAAACAGCCCTTTTCAGGGCTAGCTGACCCATGTGGGGGTCGTGGTATGGCGGACCTGCAAGGTCCGCGTGGACGGAGCCGCGAGGCGTCCTCCAGGCCCTTTTCAGGGCCACCACAACAGCCCTTTTCAGGGCTAGTTGACCCGTGAGGGGGTCGGTGTATGGCGGACCTTCAAGGTCCGCGTGGCGGGATCCGAGAGGATCAAGTGACGGGTCGGCCCACTGCTCGCGCGGGGGTTGACGGGCACTCGTGCCACCGTCGGTGTTGGGGGGGTTGGCTGCCCTCCCGCGTCGCGTAGCCTCCGGGGGATCGACAACGACCTGAGTGTTAGCCACACTCGGGAATGCCGTGAACCTGGAGAACGTGGGGCTTGCCTTAATTGGCCGGCCCGCGACAAGGAAAAGTCTTTAAAACCCGACAGTGAAGTCGTTTAAAACCTGTGGATACCTGGGGACCTCCACAGTAAGTACCCCGCTCACCGGAATGAGCGTCACCCGGTGAGTGTATTTTAGTTCGTCTCTACTCGTGGGATTTGATATGGAACATTCATTACAAAACCAAAAGGAGGAGGAGAGTGAGAAGGAGATGGAGGTAGAGACGGAGGCCGCAAGGTCTCTTGGCTCCCTCGGAGAAGCAGTTGTGGTGCTGGAGCGTCTCGACGCTCCGAGCACGAGTCCGGGAGGCTCGCGTTCGTCTTCCCCAGGAATGGGGAAGCTCTGGCGCAAGCGCGTCCCGGAGGAGGAGGTAGCGGAGGCTTCAAAGAAGCCCCGTGGTCGCCCGCCCAGTACGGGCGAATACGTCGGCCTGGCGAAAGCCAAGGCCGAGTTAAACGCGGCCACGGAACGGGAGCTACAGCTCCGTGCAGAGGCAGAGCTCGCGGAAGAGCTGCGCAAGAAAAGGACCCTCTACCTTAGAGAGACCCCTAGCCCGCAGCCCCAGTCTAGCCTGCCAGGATCATCCGCGGCATCTCCACCCGTCAGCGCAGACCAGCTGACGGGCGCGATCGAGGCGGCGGTGGCGACCGTTACTATGGTCGCCACTAAAAGCCAAAACCTTAAGGGCCAGTACGTCAAGGCCCTTAAGGAAGCATGCACGGCGATCATGCAGAACGTGCAAGTGCTCCGATCGCACACGGAAAGTGAGGAAGTCGCCAACCTGCAGAGAGAGCTGGCTGCTGTCCGTGCGGAAATGCGGGCCTGGAAGCAGCAGGCCGAATCCGCTCCCCCCCAGATGAGCCGCGATGAGATCGGCTTTATGATCGACGCGCGGCTCGCGGGGATCACGGACCGGCTGTTGCCAGAGGCCCGTATCCGTCCACCTCTCCAGGCGGACGCAAGAAACGCGGCTCGCGCTGCCAGCCAACAACCGCCTAGCAGCCGAGAGCCGCAACCGGAGGAGCTCACGTTGGAGCTCCCGGCTCTTCCGCCCTCACCCACCCAAATGCCAGACGGGCAACCGGGGACGGCGAGTAAGCCTAAGAAGAAGAAGCCTTCTAAGAAAACTGCCGCCGCCAAGGAGGCGGAAGCCGCCCGGCAACCCCGAGCAACTCCATCGGCTGCCCCGGAGGCCCCCACAACGGCCCCACTGTGGAGTACGGTGGCGGCACGGCCGAAGGCCCCGAAGGCAACTCCAGCCCGGGCAGCGGCCTCCTCGGCCACAGCCACAGCCACGCCAGCACAACCGGCCGCCAAGAAGGCAAGGAAACGTGGCGCCCGTAAGCCTCGCAAACTGCGCGTCCCGCAAACTGCGGCTATCACACTGACGCTGCAGCCAGGCGCGCAGGAGCAGGGCGTCACTTATATGGACGTTATCACCAAGGCCGAAGGGGCGATTGATCTGAAAGCCCTGGGGATTGACGGCCTCCGGAGTATCCGCCCTGCGGCTACCGGGGGTCGCATCCTCGAGGTCGCAGGAGAAGACCGGGTGCGAAAGGCGGACCAGCTGGCCGCCAAACTAAGAGAAGTCTTTCCGGAGGTCCGGGTTGCCAGGCCAGAGAGGTGCGTGGAGTTACGCATCTCTGGCCTGAGTGACTCGGCCACGAAAGAAAAGGTGGCGGCAGCGCTGGCTTCGGAGGGGGGCTGTTCTCCTGAGGTCATAAAGGTGGGCGACATACAGCGCCCACCTGGCCGGCAGGGCACTGCCTGGCTGAAGTGCCCTGTTGAGGCCGCCAAAATACTCCTGGATGGTCGTCGAATCGTGGTCGGGTGGTCAGCGGTTAGGCTGACCGCCCTGGAGCCGAGGCCGGCGCGGTGCTTCCGCTGCCTGGAGCCAGGACATGTGGGGGCAAAGTGCACTGCGGGAGTCGACCGCAGTGCGCTGTGCTTCAGATGCGGGCAGGCGGGCCACAAGTCGGCCACCTGCTCCGCGGAACCGAAGTGCCCCGTGTGCGCGGCGGCGGGAGCAGCGTCCGGCCATAAGCTCGGCGCGGGCGACTGCAAGGCGGCCTCCAGAAAGAGGCCCGCCACACGTAAAGGCGGTGCGGCGGGTGGGGCAGGACCCAAGCCAACCCCAACCCAGCCGCAACCAGAGGAGGCGATGGACACCGCCCAACAATAATGGCCCACATCTCCGTACTGCAGGCCAACGTGAACCACTGCGTCACGGCACAGGACCTTCTGGCCCAAACCATGGCGCAGTGGCAAGCGACATTGGCAGTAGTCGCCGAGCCGTATTACGTTCGCAACGCCCCGAACTGGGCCAGCAGCGTTGACGGCTTGGTGGCTATCGTCGCCCAGCGAGCCGCCCCACCCTTCGGCGTCGTGCGAAGGGGTCAGGGGTTTGTGCTCGTCACGCTGGGCGGCGCTGCAGTGATTGGGGTGTACTGCCCCCCCAGCAGAAGCCTCGCCGAGTTCGAGCGTCTACTCAACGAGGTCGGGGCTCTGCTGGCGGAAGTGCACCCCACCCCGGCGGTGGTGGCCGGGGATTTCAACGCTCACTCAAGGGCGTGGGGATCTCCGGCGACCGATGCCCGGGGGGAGATGGTCATGCGGTGGGCGGTGTCCCAAGACTTGGTGCTGCTCAACCAAGGGGCGGTCCACACTCTAGTGCGACCCCAGGGCAGGTCAATTGTCGACTTGTCGTTCGCCAGTTCTGCCCTGGCTCGTCGTGTTGAGAACTGGCGGGTCGTCGTGGGGGTGGAGACGGCGTCGGATCACCGGTACATCCGGTTCGACGTCGTTCCCGCCACCCCGGCGGCCCGCGTGGAGTACGACCGCCCCTTGAGGGATGAGGGTCCGCGGTGGCGACTGAGTACCCTGGATCGGGAGCTGGCCAAAGAGGCGGCTATCGTCGAGCGATGGGCCGCTGTGGATAGCGGCCCGGACGTGGACGCGAGGTGCGAGCGGCTCGCTGGAGCGCTGACTCGCGTCTGCGACGCGGCGATGCAGAGGGCGAGGCCTATCCCGCCCCGGAAGCAGGTGTACTGGTGGCGTCCCCACCTTGCCGGGCTGCGTACAGCGAGTTACGCGGCCCAGAGGCAGTACACCCGCAGCCGGAGGCGGGCTGTCAGAGACCTTGCCCGCGAGGAAGAATTGCACGCCGCGTACAGGGCCGCCCGTGAGGCCCTGAGCTCGGCGATCAAAGCCGCCAAGGACGAGGCCTGGAGGGAGTGGCTCGAGAGCCTGGACCGAGACCCGTGGGGGCGCCCGTACAAGACCGTGAGTGGGAAACTCCGGCCTTGGGCGCCTCCCCTCACCAGAACTCTCGAGCCGAGTCTTCTGGGCCGAGTGGTCAGCTCCCTCTTCCCTGCGAGGGGAGAGTGGGTCCCACCGCGGATGACAGCGGCAGCACCAAGTCGTACGCCGGCTGACGGAGAGGCAATACCTCCCGTGTCCGAGGCCGAGTTAGGAGTCGCTATCCTGGCTCTAAAGTCCAGGAATCGCGCCCCGGGCCCGGACGGCATCCCTGGGAAGGTGATTGCCACCGTCATGCCGGCCCTAGAGGAGGAGACGCTGTCCCTCATGTCGGAGTGCTTGGCGTCGGGGAAAGTCCCGCGACAATGGAAGACCGGCAAGCTCGTGCTACTCAAAAAGCACGGGCGCCCAGTCGAGGAGCCGTCGGCCTACCGCCCCATCGTTTTGCTCGACGAGATGTGCAAGCTCTTTGAGCGGGTGCTCGCTGCACGTCTCGTCGGACATCTAGAGGGGGCGGGGCCCAATCTCAGTGACGGCCAGTACGGCTTCCGTCGCGGGAGGTCGACCATCGACGCCATTTCCCGGCTGAGGGACAGCGTTGACGAGGCGGTCTCCGGGGGTGAGGTGTTGTTGGCTGTATCGCTGGATATAGCCAACGCCTTCAACACCCTCCCCTGGGAGACCATTGCGGAGGCGCTGAGGTACCACAATGTCCCGTGGTACCTCAGGCGCGTACTGGCGGACTACTTCGTGGACCGGGTCATCATTTACCCGGCCCGAGACGAGGTAGTCCGCCGAAACATGGAGTGTGGCGTTCCACAGGGGTCGGTCCTTGGGCCGCTCCTGTGGAATATTGGATTTGATTGGGTCCTGCGCGGTGCTAATCTTCGGGGGGTCGGCGTACTTTGTTACGCCGACGATACCCTAGTCACCGCGCGGGGCCCCACGTTTCGCGACGCCGCCGTCATCGCTACGGCGGGCGTCGCTCATATCGTGCGCCGCATCGGGGCGCTAGGGCTGAAGGTGGCCCTAGAAAAGTCCGGGGCCCTGTTCTTCCACGGGCCTCGGCAGACGCCGCCTCGAGATCGGACGATTGTGGTGGGTGGCACCTCCATCGCTGTCGGGACGAGCCTGAAATACCTCGGGCTCATTCTCGACAGTCGGTGGCGGTTCGCGGAGCATTTCCGGCAGCTTGAACCCAAGCTGGAGGCGTATACCGGAATGCTCTCGCGGTTGCTGCCCAACACCGGGGGACCGGGGTCTGTTTGCCGCCGTCTCTACGACGGGGTGGTGCGCTCCAAGGCGCTCTATGGAGCGCCCATATGGGCGGAGGCCCTCTGCGCGGAAAATCTGAAGATACTGCGGCGCTCACAGCGAACCATCGCGCAGAGGGCTGCACGGGCGTACCACACCGTCTCTCGTGAGGCGGCGTGTCTGATTGCAGGCAGTGTCCCCTGGGATCTCGAGGCTGGCGTCCTGAAGAAGGTATACACCGAGGGTGCCCTGATGCGGCGCAATAGTGGAGGTCGTCCGCCTCCGGAGGAGATCGATCGCTGGAGACAGGCGGCTCGCGACGATCTCTTCCGGAGGTGGTCAGAAAGACTAAGTCTAAGCCGGAGCTCAACGCTGCTCGTGGGGGCCGTTCGGCCCGTCCTGCGCGAGTTTGTGGAGAGGGGTCATGGGGCTCCAACGTTCCACCTCACCCAACTTCTCACGGGTCATGGCCCATTCGCCAAGTACCTGTGGGAGTTGGTGGGGGTGGAATCGGAGCCCCGGTGCCGCAGTTGCACCAGCGGCGACCCCGACACGGCCCAACACACTTTGGCCGTGTGTGAGGCGTGGGACGGTCCAAGGACGGCCCTCACCAGCACCATTGGTGCAGACCTCTCGCTGCCGGCCGTAATTCGAGCTATGGTCGGCAGCGAACAGTGTTGGGCCGCCGTCGCCTCGTTCGCTAGCGAGGTGATGGCGGCCAAGAGAGAGGCTCTGCGGGTGCGGGAGCAAGCTGGGCTTACGCTCCCGCCCCGCAGGCCCCCGGCGAGGGGACGCCGGCGAGCGCTATTCGCCCGCGTCCCCGATTGAGAGAGGCCACGGGCGGTGGGTCGGGGGACCCGCCGCCCCATGCTAATGTGGCGGAATGCGCCCCTGTGTGTTCCGGGGGTGCATTCTCAGAGGAGGACGGGCCCCACCATATAGATGGTGGGGCCCCGACGAGTCGGGCCCGCTAAATAGGGCGTCCCCAGCCGAGTCGCGGTGAGCATACTATCCCGCGGCTCGGAGTGGGCGACGGAGGAACACCGTGGTGGTTTAGTGGGTAGTCTGGCCTCCCTTCGAGGTCAGGAGTCCCACACGAAGCGAACCCCCTGCCCCCGCGGGGGGGGAGCGAAGTGCGTAAATGCATTCCCCACGTTAAAAAAAAAAAAAAAAAAAACCTAACCTGGGGTGCGACGAAGGGTAACCTCCACGTTGGCTGCTCCGTGTCTTTCCTGCGGAGTGGCTGGTGCATCCTGGACGGCGGCTAACGCCCTCTGTTAGCCGTTGACTAATAGCCCGACAAGCCCTTTTCAGGGCTAGCTGACCCCATTGCACGAGGGGGTCGTGGTATGGCGGGCCTGCTAGGCCCGCGTGGAGGAGCCGCGAGGCGTCCTCCAGGCCCTTTTCAGGGCCACCAAAACAGCCCTTTTCAGGGCTAGCTGGAGGGAGCCGCGAGGTATCCTCCAGGCCCTTTTCAGGGCCACCAAAACAGCCCTTTTCAGGGCTAGCTGACCCATGTGGGGGTCGTGGTATGGCGGACCTGCAAGGTCCGCGTGGACGGAGCCGCGAGGCGTCCTCCAGGCCCTTTTCAGGGCTAGCTGACCCATGTGGGGGTCGTGGTATGGCGGACCTGCAAGGTCCGCGTGGACGGAGCCGCGAGGCGTCCTCCAGGCCCTTTTCAGGGCCACCACAACAGCCCTTTTCAGGGCTAGTTGACCCATGAGGGGGTCGGTGTATGGCGGACCTTCAAGGTCCGCGTGGCGGGATCCGAGAGGATCAAGTGACGGGTCGGCCCACTGCTCGCGCGGGGGTTGACGGGCACTCGTGCCACCGTCGGTGTTGGGGGGGTTGGCTGCCCTCCCGCGTCGCGTAGCCTCCGGGGGATCGACAACGACCTGAGTGTTAGCCACACTCGGGAATGCCGTGAACCTGGAGAACGTGGGGCTTGCCTTAATTGGCCGGCCCGCGACAAGGAAAAGTCTTTAAAACCCGACAGTGAAGTCGTTAAAACCTGTGGATACCTGGGGACCTCCACAGTAAGTACCCCGCTCACCGGAATGAGCGTCACCCGGTGAGTGTAGTATATATCGTCTCTTCTCGTGGGATAAGTCTATGGAATCTGAAAACTTAAACCAAAATGTGGCGGAGAAGGAGAAGGAGATGGAGGTAGAGACGGAGGCCGCAAGGTCTCTTGGCTCCCTCGGAGAAGCAGTTGTGGTGCTGGAGCGTCTCGACGCTCCGAGCACGAGTCCGGGAGGCTCGCGTTCGTCTTCCCCAGGAATGGGGAAGCTCTGGCGCAAGCGCGTCCCGGAGGAGGAGGTAGCGGAGGCTTCGAAGAAGCCCCGTGGTCGCCCGCCCAGCACGGGCGAATACGTCGGCCTGGCGAAAGCCAAGGCCGAGTTGAACGCGGCCAAGGAGCGGGAGCTGGAGCTCCGCGCGGAGGCAGAGCTCGCTGAAGAGCTGCGAAAAAAGAGGACTCTCTTTTTAAGAGAGACCCCTAGCCCGCAGCCCCAGCCTAGCCTGCCAGGAGTGGCAAGTGCAAGCACAGCATCGGTCAGCACCGAAGACCTGACGGGTGCGATCGAGGCGGCGGTTGCGACAGTTCACATGGTCGCCACCAAGAGCCAAAATCTTAAGGGCCAATACATCAAGGCCCTTAAGGAAGCGTGTGCGGCGATACTCAACAACGTGCAGGTGCTCCGCTCCCACTCGGAGAGCGAGGAAGTCGCCCACCTGCAAAAGGAGCTGGCTGCTGTCCGCGCTGAAATGCGGGCCTGGAAGCAGCAGGCCGAATCCGCTCCACCCCAGATGAGCCGCGATGAGATCGGCTTTATGATCGATGCGCGGCTCGCGGGGATCACGGACCGGCTGTTGCCAGAGGCCCGCATCCGTCCACCTCTCCAGGCGGACGTTCGAAACGCGGCTCGGGCAGCTCGGGAACCTGAGCCACAACCGGAGGAGCTCACGTTAGAGCTCCCGGCTCTTCCGCCCTCACCCACCCTAGTGCCAGACGGGCAAACGGGAACGGTGAGTAAGCCGAAGAAAAAGAAGCCTCAAAAGAAGACAGCCGCAGCCAAAGAGGCGGAAGCTGCCCGGCAACCCGGGGCAACTCCATCGGCTGCCCCGACGGCCCCCGCAACAGCCCCACTGTGGAGTACGGTGGCCGCACGGCCGAAGGCGCCGAAGCCGACTCCTGCCCGGACAGCCGCACGCCCGGCCATAGCCGCCACGCCGGCGCAACCGGCCAAGAAGAAGGCGAGGAAGCCTGGCGCTCGGAAGCCTCGCAAACTGCGCGCCCCACAAACTGCAGCAGTCACCCTTACGCTGCAGCCGGGCGCGCAGGAGCAGGCCTACTTCGATGCCATGACCAAGGCCGAAGGTACCATCAACTTAAAAGCTCTGGGGATCGACAGCTTTAAGCGGATCCGCCATGCGGCTACTGGAGGTCGCATTTATGAGTTGGCAGGCGAGGACAGGGTCCAGAAGGCGGACCGCCTCGCTGCCAAACTCAAGGAGGTCCTTCCGGAGGCCCGAGTCGCCAGGCCAGAGAGGTGCGTAGAGCTGCGCATATCTGGCCTGAGCGACACGGCCACCAAGGAAAAGGTGGCGACAGCGCTGGCCGCTGAGGGCGGCTGTCCTGCCAACTTGATAAAGGTGGGCGATATTCAGCGCCCACCTGGCCGGCAGGGCACCGCCTGGCTAAAGTGCCCGATTGAGGCCGCCAAGCAGCTAACAGATGGCCGACGCATCGTTCTCGGGTGGTCAGAGGTCAGGCTGACCACCCTGGAGCCCAGGCCGGCACGTTGCTTCCGGTGCCTGGAGCCGGGGCATGTGGGGGCAAAGTGCACTGCGGGAGTCGACCGCAGTGCGCTGTGCTTCAGATGCGGGCAGGCGGGCCACAAGTCGGCCACCTGCTCCGCGGAGCCGAGGTGCCCCGTGTGCGCGGCGGCGGGAGCAGCGTCCGGCCATAAGCTCAGCGCGGGCGACTGCAAGGCGGCCTCCAGAAAGAGGCCCACCACACGTAAAGGCGGTGCGGCGGGTGGGGCGAAGCCCACACCAACCCCCACCCAGCCGCAACCGGAGGAGGCGATGGACACCGCCCAACAATAATGGCCCACATCTCCGTACTGCAGGCCAACGTGAACCACTGCGTCACGGCACAGGACCTTCTGGCCCAAACCATGGCGCAGTGGCAAGCGACATTGGCAGTAGTCGCCGAGCCGTATTACGTTCGCAACGCCCCGAATTGGGCCAGCAGCGTTGACGGCTTGGTGGCTATCGTCGCCCAGCGAGCCGCCCCACCCTTCGGCGTCGTGCGAAGGGGTCAGGGGTTTGTGCTCGTCACGCTGGGCGGCGCTGCAGTGATTGGGGTGTACTGCCCCCCCAGCAGAAGCCTCGCCGAGTTCGAGCGTCTGCTCAGCGAGGTCGAGGCTCTGCTGGCTGAAGTGCACCCCACCCCGGTGGTCGTGGCCGGGGATTTCAACGCTCACTCTCGGGCGTGGGGATCTCCGGCGACCGATGCCCGGGGGGAGATGGTTATGAGTTGGGCGGTGTCGCAAGACTTGGTGCTGCTCAATCAGGGGGCGGTCCACACACTCGTGCGGCCCCAGGGCAGGTCGATCGTAGACTTATCGTTCGCCAGTTCTGCCCTGGCTCGCCGCATTGTCAACTGGCGGGTCGTCGTGGGGGTGGAGACGGCGTCGGATCACCGGTACATCCGGTTCGACGTCGTTCCCGCCGCCCCGGCGGCCCGCGTGGAGTACGACCGCCCCTTGAGGGATGAGGGTCCGCGGTGGCGACTGAATACCCTGGATCGGGAGCTGGCCAAAGAGGTGGCTGTCGTCGAGCGATGGGCCGCTGTGGATAGCGGCCCGGACGTGGACGCGAGGTGCGAGCGGCTCGCTGGAGCGCTGACTCGCGTCTGCGACGCGGCGATGCAGAGGGCGAGGCCTATCCCGCCCCGGAAACAGGTGTACTGGTGGCGTCCCCACCTAGCCGGGCTGCGTACAGCAAGTTACGCAGCCCAGAGGCAGTACACCCGCAGCCGGAGGCGGGCCGTCAGAGACCTCGCCCGTGAGGAGGAACTGCACGCCGCGTACAGGGCCGCCCGTGAGGCCCTGAGCTCGGCGATTAAAGCCGCCAAGGATGAGGCCTGGAGGGAGTGGCTCGAGAGCCTGGACCGAGACCCGTGGGGGCGCCCATACAAGACTGTGAGTGGGAAACTCCGGCCTTGGGCGCCTCCCCTCACCAGAACTCTCGAGCCGAATCTTCTGGGCCGAGTGGTCAGCTCCCTCTTCCCTGCGAGGGGAGAGTGGGTCCCACCGCGGATGACGGCAGCACCAAGCCGTGTACCGGCTGACGGAGAGGCAATACCTCCCGTGTCCGAGGCCGAGTTAGGGGTCGCTATCCTGGCACTCAAATCCAGGAATCGCGCCCCGGGCCCGGACGGCATCCCAGGGAAGGTGATTGCCACCGTCATGCCGGTACTAGAGGAGGAGACGCTGTCCCTCATGTCGGACTGTTTGGCGTCGGGGAGAGTCCCGCGACGGTGGAAGACTGGGAAGCTCGTGCTGCTCAGGAAGCACGGGCGCCCAGCCGAGGAGCCGTCGGCCTACCGCCCCATCGTTTTGCTCGACGAGATGTGCAAGCTCTTTGAGCGGGTGCTCGCTGCACGTCTCGTCGGTCACCTAGAGGGGGCGGGGCCCAATCTCAGCGACGGCCAGTACGGCTTCCGTCGCGGGAGGTCGACCATCGACGCCATTTCCCGGCTGCGGGACAGCGTCAACAAGGCGGTCTCCGGGGGTGAGGTGTTGTTGGCTGTATCGCTGGATATAGCCAACGCCTTCAACACCCTCCCCTGGGAGACTATCGCGGAGGCGCTGAGGTACCACAACGTGCCGTGGTACCTCAGGCGCGTCCTGGCGGACTACTTCGTGGACCGGGTCATCCTTTACCCGGCCCGAGACGAGGTGGTCCGCCGCAATATGGCGTGTGGCGTTCCACAGGGGTCGGTCCTGGGGCCGCTCCTGTGGAACATTGGTTTCGATTGGGTCCTGCGCGGTACTAATCTTCGGGGGGTCGGCGTACTTTGCTACGCCGACGATACCCTAGTCACCGCGCGGGGCCCCACGTTTCGCGACGCCGCCGTCCTCGCTACGGCAGGCGTCGCTCATATCGTGCGCCGCATCGGGGCGCTAGGGCTGAAGGTGGCCCTAGAAAAGTCCGGGGCCCTGTTCTTCCATGGGCCTCGGCAGACGCCGCCTCGAGATCGGACGATTGTGGTGGGTGGCACCTCCATCGCTGTCGGGACGAGCCTGAAATATCTCGGGCTCATTCTCGACAGTCGGTGGCGGTTCGCGGAGCATTTCCGGCAGCTTGAACCCAAGCTGGAGGCGTATTCCGGAATGCTCTCGCGGTTGCTGCCCAACACCGGGGGACCGGGGTCTATCTGCCGCCGTCTCTACGACGGGGTGGTGCGCTCCAAGGCGCTCTACGGAGCGCCTATATGGGCGGAGGCCCTCTGCGCAGAAAATTTGAAGATACTTCGGCGTTCGCAGCGTGCCATCGCGCAGAGGGCTGCACGGGCGTACCACACCGTCTCTCGTGAGGCGGCGTGCCTGATTGCAGGCAGTGTCCCCTGGGATCTCGAGGCTGGCGTCCTGAAGAAGGTATACACCGAGGGTGCCCTGATGCGGCGCAATAGTGGAGGTCGTCCGCCTCCGGAGGAGATCGATCGCTGGAGACAGGCGGCTCGCGACGATCTCTTCCGGAGGTGGTCGGAAAGATTGAGTCTTAGCAGGAGCTCAACGCTGCTCGTGGGGGCCGTTCGGCCCGTCCTGCGCGAATTTGTGGAGAGGGGTCATGGGGCTCCAACGTTCCACCTCACCCAGCTCCTCACGGGTCATGGCCCTTTCGCCAAGTACCTATGGGAGTTGGTGGGGGTGGAATCAGAGTCCCGGTGCCGCAGCTGCACCAGCGGCGACCCCGACACGGCCCAACACACTTTGGCCGTGTGTGAGGCGTGGGACGGACCAAGGACGGCCCTCACCAGCACCATTGGTGCAGACCTCTCGCTGCCGGCCGTAATTCGTGCTATGGTCGGCAGCGAACAGTGTTGGGCCGCCGTCGCCTCGTTCGCTAGCGAGGTGATGGCGGCCAAGAGAGAGGCTCTGCGGGTGCGGGAGCAAGCTGGGCTTACTCTCCCGCCCCGCAGGCCCCCGGCGAGGGGACGCCGGCGAGCGCTATTCGCCCGCGTCCCCGATTGAGAGAGGCCACGGGCGGTGGGTCGGGGGACCCGCCGCCCCATGCTAATGTGGCGGAATGCGCCCCTGTGTGTTCCGGGGGTGCATTCTTGGAGGAGGACGGGCCCCACCATATTGATGGTGGGGCCCCGACGAGTCGGGCCCGCTAAATAGGGCGTCCCCAGCCGAGTCGCGGTGAGCAAACTATCCCGCGGCTCGGAGTGGGCGACGGAGGAACACCGTGGTGGTTTAGTGGGTAGTCTGGCCTCCCTTCGAGGTCAGGAGTCCCACACGAAGCGAACCCCCTGCCCCCGCGGGGGGGGAGCGAAGTGCGTAAATGCATTCCCCACGTTAAAAAAAAAAAAAAAAAAACCTAACCTAACCTGGGGTGGGGTGCGACGAAGGGTAACCTCCACGTTGGCTGCTCGGTGTATTTCCTGCGGAGTGGCTGGTGCATCCTGGACGGCGGCTAACGCCCTCTGTTAGCCGTTGACTAATAGCCCGACAAGCCCTTTTCAGGGCTAGCTGACCCCATTGCACGAGGGGGTCGTGGTATGGCGGGCCTGCTAGGCCCGCGTGGAGGAGCCGCGAGGCGTCCTCCAGGCCCTTTTCAGGGCCACCAAAACAGCCCTTTTCAGGGCTAGCTGGAGGGAGCCGCGAGGTATCCTCCAGGCCCTTTTCAGGGCCACCAAAACAGCCCTTTTCAGGGCTAGCTGACCCATGTGGGGGTCGTGGTATGGCGGACCTGCAAGGTCCGCGTGGACGGAGCCGCGAGGCGTCCTCCAGGCCCTTTTCAGGGCCACCACAACAGCCCTTTTCAGGGCTAGTTGACCCATGAGGGGGTCGGTGTATGGCGGACCTTCAAGGTCCGCGTGGCGGGATCCGAGAGGATCAAGTGACGGGTCGGCCCACTGCTCGCGCGGGGGTTGACGGGCACTCGTGCCACCGTCGGTGTTGGGGGGGTTGGCTGCCCTCCCGCGTCGCGTAACCTCCGGGGGATCGACAACGACCTGAGTGTTAGCCACACTCGGGAATGCCGTGAACCTGGAGAACGTGGGGCTTGCCTTAATTGGCCGGCCCGCGACAAGGAAAAGTCTTTAAAACCCGACAGTTAAGTCGTTTAAAACCTGTGGATACCTGGGGACCTCCACAGTACGTACCCCGCTCACCGGAATGAGCGTCACCCGGTGAGTGTACTTATATCGTCTCTACTCGTGGGATTTGATATGGATGAACAATTTATACAAAACCAAGACGTTGAGAAGGAGAAAGAGGAGATGGAGATCGAGACGGGGGCCGAAAGGTCTCGTGGCTCTCTCGAGGCGGTGGTGGTGCTGGAGCGTCTCGACGCTCCGAGCACGAGTCCGGGAGGCTCGCGTTCATCTTCCCCAGGAATGGGGAAGCTCTGGCGCAAGCGCGTCCCGGAGGAGGAGGTAGCGGAGGCTTCGAAGAAGCCCCGTGGTCGCCCGCCCAGCACGGGCGAATACGTCGGCCTGGCGAAAGCCAAGGCCGAGTTGAACGCGGCCAAGGAGCGGGAGCTGGAGCTCCGCGCTGAGGCAGAGCTCGCTGAAGAGCTGCGAAAAAAGAGGACTCTCTTTTTAAGAGAGACCCCTAGCCCGCAGCCCCAGCCTAGCCTGCCAGGAGTGGCAAGTGTAAGCACAGCATCGGCCAGCACCGAAGACCTGACGGGTGCGATCGAGGCGGCGGTTGCGACAGTTCACATGGTCGCCACCAAGAGCCAAAATCTTAAGGGCCAATACATCAAGGCCCTTAAGGAAGCGTGTGCGGCGATTCTGAACAACGTGCAGGTGCTCCGCTCCCATTCGGAGAGCGAAGAAGTCGCCCACCTGCAAAAGGAGCTGGCTGCTGTCCGCGCTGAAATGCGGGCCTGGAAGCAGCAGGCCGAATCCGCTCCCCCCCAGATGAGCCGTGACGAGATCGGCTTTATGATTGACGCACGGCTCGCGGGGATCACGGACCGGCTGTTGCCAGAGGCCCGCATCCGTCCGCCTCTCCAGGCGGACGCGCGAAACGCGGCTCGGGCAGCTCGGGAACCTGAGCCACAACCGGAGGAGCTCACGTTGGAGCTCCCGGCTCTTCCGCCCTCACCCACCCCAGTGCCAGACGGGCAACCGGGAACGGCGAGTAAGCGGAAGAAGCCGAAGAAGAAATCGGCCGCCGCCAAGGAGGCGGAAGCTGCCCGCCAACCCCGGGCAACCACATCAACAGCCCCGACGGCCACTACCACAGCCCCACTATGGAGTACGGTGGCGGCACGGCCGAAGGCCCCGAAGCCGACTCCAGTCCGGGTAGCCGCTCGCCCAGCCACTGCCGCCACGCCGGCACAACCGGCCGCCAAGAAGGCCAGAAAACGTGGTGCCCGCAAGGCCCGCAAATTGCGCGCCCCGCAAACGGCAGCAATCACATTGACGCTGCAGCCGGGCGCGCAGGAGCAGGGCATCACATACTTCGACGTCATCTCCAAGGCTGAAGGGGCGATCGATTTGAAAGCCCTGGGGATTGACGGCCTCCGGAGTATCCGCCCTGCGGCTACCGGGGGTCGCATCCTCGAGGTCGCAGGAGAAGACCGGGTGCGGAAGGCGGACCAGTTGGCCGCCAAACTTAGAGAAGTGTTTCCGGAGGTCCGAGTCGCAAGGCCAGAGAGGTGCGTAGAGTTACGCATCTCTGGCCTGAGTGACTCGGCCACGAAAGAAAAGGTGGCGGCAGCGCTGGCTTCGGAGGGGGGCTGTTCTCCCGAGGTCATAAAGGTGGGCGACATACAGCGCCCACCTGGCCGGCAGGGCACTGCCTGGCTGAAGTGCCCTGTTGAGGCAGCCAAACTATTGACAGATGGCAGGCGCATCGTTGTCGGGTGGTCAGCGGTTAGGCTGACCGCCCTGGAGCCGAGGCCGGCGCGTTGCTTCCGGTGCCTGGAGCCGGGGCATGTGGGGGCAAAGTGCACTGCGGGAGTCGACCGCAGTGCGCTGTGCTTCAGATGCGGGCAGGCGGGCCACAAGTCGGCCACCTGCTCCGCGGAGCCGAGGTGCCCCGTGTGTGCAGCGGCGGGAGCAGCGGCCGGCCACAAGCTCGGCACAGCGAACTGTAAGGCGGCCTCCAAGAAGAGGCCTGCCTCACGGAAAGGCGGTGCAGCGGGTGGGGCGAAGCCCACACCAACCCCGCAACCCGAGGAGGCGATGGACACCGCCCAACAATAATGGCCCATATCATCTCCGTACTGCAGGCCAACGTGAACCACTGCGTCACGGCACAGGACCTTCTGGCCCAAACCATGGCGCAGTGGCAAGCGACATTGGCAGTAGTCGCCGAGCCGTATTACGTTCGCAACGCCCCGAACTGGGCCAGCAGCGTTGACGGCTTGGTGGCTATCGTCGCCCAGCGAGCCGCCCCACCCTTCGGCGTCGTGCGAAGGGGTCAGGGGTTTGTGCTCGTCACGCTGGGCGGCGCTGCAGTGATTGGGGTGTACTGCCCCCCCAGCAGAAGCCTCGCCGAGTTCGAGCGACTGCTCAGCGAGGTCGAGGCTCTGCTGGCTGAAGTGCACCCCACCCCGGTGGTCGTGGCCGGGGATTTCAACGCTCACTCTCGGGCGTGGGGATCTCCGGCGACCGATGCCCGGGGGGAGATGGCTATGAGTTGGGCGGTGTCACAAGACTTGGTGCTGCTCAATCAGGGGGCGGTCCACACACTCGTGCGGCCCCAGGGCAGGTCGATCGTAGACTTATCGTTCGCCAGTTCTGCCCTGGCTCGCCGCATTGTCAACTGGCGGGTCGTCGTGGGGGTGGAGACGGCGTCGGATCACCGGTACATCCGGTTCGACGTCGTTCCCGCCGCCCCGGCGGCCCGCGTGGAGTACGACCGCCCCTTGAGGGATGAGGGTCCGCGGTGGCGACTGAGTACCCTGGATCGGGAGCTGGCCAAAGAGGCGGCTATCGTCGAGCGATGGGCCGCTGTGGATAGCGGCCCGGACGTGGACGCGAGGTGCGAGCGGCTCGCTGGAGCGCTGACTCGCGTCTGTGACGTGGCGATGCAGAGGGCGAGGCCTATCCCGCCCCGGAAGCAGGTGTACTGGTGGCGTCCCCACCTTGCCGGGCTGCGTACAGCGAGTTACGCGGCCCAGAGGCAGTACACCCGCAGCCGGAGGCGGGCCGTCAGAGACCTTGCCCGCGAAGAAGAACTGCACGCTGCGTACAGGGCCGCCCGTGAGGCCCTGAGCTCGGCGATCAAAGCCGCCAAGGACGAGGCCTGGAAGGAGTGGCTCGAGAGCCTGGACCGAGACCCGTGGGGGCGCCCGTACAAGACCGTGAGTGGAAAACTCCGGCCTTGGGCGCCTCCCCTCACCAGAACTCTCGAGCCGAGTCTACTGGGCCGAGTGGTCAGCTCCCTCTTCCCTGCGAGGGGAGAGTGGGTCCCACCGCGGATGACAGCGGCAGCACCGAGTCGCGTGCCGGCTGACGGAGAGGCGATACCTCCCGTGTCCGAGGCCGAGTTAGGGGTCGCTATCCTGGCACTCAAATCCAGGAATCGCGCCCCGGGCCCGGACGGCATCCCTGGGAAGGTGATTGCCACCGTCATGCCGGCACTGGAGGAGGAGACGCTGTCCCTCATGTCGGACTGTTTGGCGTCGGGGAGAGTCCCGCGACAGTGGAAGACTGGGAAGCTCGTGCTGCTCAGGAAGCACGGGCGCCCAGCCGAGGAGCCGTCGGCCTACCGCCCCATCGTCCTGCTCGACGAGACGTGCAAGCTCTTTGAGCGGGTGCTCGCTGCACGTCTCGTCGGTCACCTAGAGGGGGCGGGGCCCAATTTGAGTGACGGCCAGTTTGGCTTCCGTCGCGGGAGGTCGACCATCGACGCCATTTCCCGGCTGCGGGACAGCGTCGACGAGGCGGTCTCCGGGGGTGAGGTGTTGTTGGCTGTATCGCTGGATATAGCCAACGCCTTCAACACCCTCCCCTGGGAGACTATTGCTGAGGCGCTGAGGTACCACAACGTGCCGTGGTACCTCAGGCGCGTCCTGGCGGACTACTTCGTGGACCGGGTCATCATTTACCCGGCCCGAGACGAGGTGGTCCGCCGCAATATGGCGTGCGGCGTTCCACAGGGGTCGGTCCTTGGGCCGCTCCTGTGGAACATTGGTTTCGATTGGGTCCTGCGCGGTGCTAATCTTCGGGGGGTCGGCGTACTTTGTTACGCCGACGATACCCTAGTCACCGCGCGGGGCCCCACGTTCCGCGACGCCGCCGTCCTGGCTACGGCAGGCGTCGCTCATGTCGTGCGCCGCATCGGGGCGCTAGGGCTAAAGGTGGCCCTCGAAAAGTCCGGGGCCCTGTACTTCCATGGGCCTCGGCAGACGCCGCCTCGAGATCGGGCGATTGTGGTGGGCGGCACCTCCATCGCTGTCGGGACGAGCCTGAAATATCTCGGGCTCATTCTCGACAGTCGGTGGCGGTTCGCGGAGCATTTCCGGCAGCTTGAACCCAAGCTGGAGGCGTATTCCGGAATGCTCTCGCGGCTGCTGCCCAACACCGGGGGACCGGGGTCTGTCTGCCGCCGTCTCTACGACGGGGTGGTGCGCTCCAAGGCGCTCTATGGAGCGCCCATATGGGTGGAGGCCCTCTGCGCGGAAAATCTGAAGATACTGCGGCGCTCACAGCGAACCATCGCGCAGAGGGCTGCACGGGCGTACCACACCGTCTCTCGTGAGGCGGCGTGTCTGATTGCAGGCAGTGTCCCCTGGGATCTCGAGGCTGGCGTCCTGAAGAAGGTATACACCGAGGGTGCCCTGATGCGGCGCAATAGTGGAGGTCGTCCGCCTCCGGAGGAGATCGATCGCTGGAGACAGGCGGCTCGCGACGATCTCTTCCGGAGGTGGTCAGAAAGACTAAGTCTAAGCCGGAGCTCAACGCTGCTCGTGGGGGCCGTTCGGCCCGTCCTGCGCGAGTTTGTGGAGAGGGGTCATGGGGCTCCAACGTTCCACCTCACCCAACTTCTCACGGGTCATGGCCCATTCGCCAAGTACCTGTGGGAGTTGGTGGGGGTGGAATCGGAGCCCCGGTGCCGCAGTTGCACCAGCGGCGACCCCGACACGGCCCAACATACACTGGCCGTGTGTGAGGCGTGGGACGGGCCCAGGACGGCCCTCACCAGCACCATTGGTGCGGACCTCTCGCTGCCGGCCGTAATTAGAGCTATGGTCGGCAGCGAACAGTGTTGGGCCGCCGTCGCCTCGTTCGCTAGCGAGGTGATGGCGGCCAAGAGAGAGGCTCTGCGGGTGCGGGAGCAAGCTGGACTTACTCTCCCGCCCCGCAGGCCCCCGGCGAGGGGACGCCGGCGAGCGCTATTCGCCCGCGTCCCCGATTGAGAGAGGCCACGGGCGGTGGGTCGGGGGACCCGCCGCCCCATGCTAATGTGGCGGAATGCGCCCCTGTGTGTTCCGGGGGTGCATTCTTAGAGGAGGACGGGCCCCACCATATTGATGGTGGGGCCCCGACGAGTCGGGCCCTTTTAGATAAGGGCGTCCCCAGCCGAGTCGCGGTGAGCAAACTATCCCGCGGCTCGGAGTGGGCGACGGAGGAACACCGTGGTGGTTTAGTGGGTAGTCTGGCCTCCCTTCGAGGTCAGGAGTCCCACACGAAGCGAACCCCCTGCCCCCGCGGGGGGGGAGCGAAGTGCGTAAATGCATTCCCCACGTTAAAAAAAAAAAAAAAAAAAAAAAAAAAAAAACCTAACCTGGGGTGGGGTAAGTAGATATAGCTGAATGGTTTAAATATGCAGCTGAACCAATAGAATCAATACCGGGTTCGGTCCTCGAGCGAGGTGCACTTTTTGGGGTGCGACGAAGGGTAACCTCCACGTTGGCTGCTCCGTGTCTTTCCTGCGGAGTGGCTGGTGCATCCTGGACGGCGGCTGACGCCCTCTGTTAGCCGTTGACTAATAGCCCGACAAGCCCTTTTCAGGGCTAGCTGACCCCATTGCACGAGGGGGTCGTGGTATGGCGGGCCTGCTAGGCCCGCGTGGAGGAGCCGCGAGGCGTCCTCCAGGCCCTTTTTAGGGCCACCAAAACAGCCCTTCTCAGGGCTAGCTGGAGGGAGCCGCGAGGCGTCCTCCAGGCCCTTTTCAGGGCCACCAAAACAGCCCTTTTCAGGGCTAGTTGACCCATGTGGGGGTCGTGGTATGGCGGACCTGCAAGGTCCGCGTGGACGGAGCCGCGAGGCGTCGTCCAGGTCCTTTTCAGGGCCACCACAACAGCCCTTTTCAGGGCTAGTTGACCCATGAGGGGGTCGGTGTATGGCGGACCTTCAAGGTCAGCGTGGCGGGATCCGAGAGGATCAAGTGACGGGTCGGCCCACTGCTCGCGCGGGGGTTGACGGGCACTCGTGCCACCGTCGGTGTTGGGGGGGTTGGCTGCCCTCCCGCGTCGCGTAGCCTCCGGGGGATCGACAACGACCTGAGTGTTAGCCACACTCGGGAATGCCGTGAACCTGGAGAACGTGGGGCTTGCCTTAATTGGCCGGCCCGCGACAAGGAAAAGTCTTTAAAACCCGACAGTGAAGTCGTTTAAAACCTGTGGATACCTGGGGACCTCCACAGTAAGTACCCCGCTCACCGGAATGAGCGTCACCCGGTGAGTGTAGTATATATCGTCTCTACTCGTGGGATAAGCTTATGAATTGTAATAACTTAAACCAAACAGTGGCGGAGAAGGAGAAGGAGATGGAGGTTGAGACGGAGGCCGCAAGGTCTCTTGGCTCCCTCGGAGAGGCAGTTGTGGTGCTGGAGCGTCTCGACGCTCCGAGCACGAGTCCGGGAGGCTCGCGTTCGTCTTCCCCAGGAATGGGGAAGCTCTGGCGCAAGCGCGTCCCGGAGGAGGAGGTAGCGGAGGCTTCGAAGAAGCCCCGTGGTCGCCCGCCCAGCACGGGTGAATACGTCGGCCTGGCGAAAGCCAAGGCCGAGTTAAACGCGGCCGCGGAACGGGAGCTGGAGCTCCGCGCGCAGGCAGAGCTCGCGGAAGAGCTACGAAAAAAGAGGACTCTCTACCTGAGAGAGTCCCGCAGCCCGCAGCCCCAGCCTAGCCTGCCAGGAGTGGCAAGTGCAAGCACAGCATCGGTCAGCACCGAAGATCTGACGGGCGCGATCGAGGCGGCGGTGGCGACAGTTCACATGGTCGCTACCAAGAGCCAAAATCTTAAGGGCCAATACATCAAGGCCCTTAAGGAAGCGTGTGCGGCAATACTTAATAACGTGCAGGTGCTACGCTCCCATTCGGAGAGCGAGGAAGTCGCCCACCTGCAAAAGGAGCTGGCTGCTGTCCGCGCTGAAATGCGGGCCTGGAAGCAGCAGGCCGAATCCGCTCCCCCCCAGATGAGCCGTGACGAGATCGGCTTTATGATCGACGCACGGCTCGCGGGGATCACGGACCGGCTGCTGCCAGAGGCCCGCATCCGTCCACCTCTCCAGGCGGACGTTCGAAACGCGGCTCGCGCTGCCAGCCAACAACCGCCTGGCAGCCGAGAGCCGCAACCGGAGGAGCTCACGTTGGAGCTCCCGGCTCTTCCGCCTTCGCCCACCCAAATGCCAGACGGGCAACCGGGGACGGCGAGTAAGCCTAAGAAGAAGAAGCCTACTAAGAAGACTGCCGCAGCCAAAGAGGCGGAAGCTGCCCGGCAATCCCGAGCAGCTCCATCGGCTGCCCCGGCGGCCCCCACAACAGCCCCACTGTGGAGTACGGTGGCCGCACGGCCGAAGGCACCGAAGCCGACTCCTGCCCAGACAGCCGCACGCCCGGCCACAGCCGCCACGCCAGCACAACCGGCCAAGAAGAAGCCGAGAAAACGTGGTGCCCGCCAGGCCCGCAAATTGCGCGCCCCGCAAACGGCAGCTATCACACTGACGCTGCAGCCGGGCGCGCAGGAGCAGGGTCTAACCTATCAGAATGTTTTGTCCAGGGCGGAAGAGGCCATTGACCTTAAGGCCCTGGGCATAAACGGCCTCCGGCACCGCACCGCTATCACCGGTGCTCGCATTTTGGAGGTGGCTGGGGCCGACAGAGCCCAAAAGGCGGACCAGCTGGCCGCCAAATTAAAGGAGGTGTTGGCGGAGGTCCGGGTCGCCAGGCCGGAGAGGTGCGTGGAGTTGCGCATTTCCGGCCTGAGTGACTCGGCCACGAAAGAAAAGGTGGCGGCAGCGCTGGCTTCGGAGGGGGGCTGTTCTTCCGAGGTCATAAAGGTGGGCGACATACAGCGCCCACCTGGCCGGCAGGGCACCGCCTGGCTAAAGTGCCCGATTGAGGCCGCCAAGCAGCTAACAGATGGCCGACGCATCGTTGTCGGGTGGTCAGAGGTTAGGCTGACCACCCTGGAGCCGAGGCCGGCACGCTGCTTCCGGTGCTTGGAGCCGGGGCACGTGGGGGCGAAATGCACGGCGGGGGTAGACCGCAGTGCGCTGTGCTTCCGCTGTGGGCAGGCGGGCCACAAATCGGCCACCTGCTCCGCGGAGCCGAGGTGCCCCGTGTGCGCGGCGGCGGGAGCAGCGTCCGGCCACAAGCTCGGCGCGGGCGACTGCAAGGCGGCCTCCAGAAAGAGGCCCGCCACACGTAAAGGCGGTGCGGCGGGTGGGGCAGGACCCAAGCCAACCCCAGCCCAGCCGCAACCAGAGGAGGCGATGGACACCGCCCAACAATAATGGCCCAAACCATCTCCGTACTGCAGGCCAACGTGAACCACTGCGTCACGGCACAGGACCTTCTGGCCCAAACCATGGCGCAGTGGCAAGCGACATTGGCAGTAGTCGCCGAGCCGTATTACGTTCGCAACGCCCCGAACTGGGCCAGCAGCGTTGACGGCTTGGTGGCTATCGTCGCCCAGCGAGCCGCCCCACCCTTCGGCGTCGTGCGAAGGGGTCAGGGGTTTGTGCTCGTCACGCTGGGCGGCGCTGCAGTGATTGGGGTGTACTGCCCCCCCAGCAGAAGCCTCGCCGAGTTCGAGCGACTGCTCAGCGAGGTCGAGGCTCTGCTGGCTGAAGTGCACCCCACCCCGGTGGTCGTGGCCGGGGATTTCAACGCTCACTCTCGGGCGTGGGGATCTCCGGCGACCGATGCCCGGGGGGAGATGGTTATGAGTTGGGCGGTGTCGCAAGACCTGGTGCTGCTCAATCAGGGGGCGGTCCACACACTCGTGCGGCCCCAGGGCAGGTCGATCGTAGACTTATCGTTCGCCAGTTCTGCCCTGGCTCGCCGCATTGTCAACTGGCGGGTCGTCGTGGGGGTGGAGACGGCGTCGGATCACCGGTACATCCGGTTCGACGTCGTTCCCGCCACCCCGGCGGCCCGCGTGGAGTACGACCGCCCCTTGAGGGATGAGGGTCCGCGGTGGCGACTGAGTACCCTGGATCGGGAGCTGGCCAAAGAGGCGGCTATCGTCGAGCGATGGGCCGCTGTGGATAGCGGCCCGGACGTGGACGCGAGGTGCGAGCGGCTCGCTGGAGCGCTGACTCGCGTCTGCGACGTGGCGATGCAGAGGGCGAGGCCTATCCCGCCCCGGAAGCAGGTGTACTGGTGGCGTCCCCACCTTGCCGGGCTGCGTACAGCGAGTTACGCGGCCCAGAGGCAGTACACCCGCAGCCGGAGGCGGGCCGTCAGAGACCTTGCCCGCGAGGAGGAACTGCACGCCGCGTACAGGGCCGCCCGTGAGGCCCTGAGCTCGGCGATCAAAGCCGCCAAAGACGAGGCCTGGAAGGAATGGCTCGAGAGCCTGGACCGAGACCCGTGGGGGCGCCCGTACAAGACTGTGAGTGGGAAACTCCGGCCTTGGGCGCCTCCCCTCACCAGAACTCTCGAGCCGAGTCTTCTGGGCCGAGTGGTCAGCTCCCTCTTCCCTGCGAGGGGAGAGTGGGTCCCACCGCGGATGACGGCAGCACCGAGCCGTGTGCCGGCTGACGGAGAGGCAATACCTCCCGTGTCCGAGGCCGAGTTAGGGGTCGCTATCCTGGCACTCAAGTCCAGGAATCGCGCCCCGGGCCCGGACGGCATCCCTGGGAAGGTGATTGCCACCGTCATGCCGGCACTGGAGGAGGAGACGCTGTCCCTCATGTCGGAGTGCTTGGCGTCGGGGAGAGTCCCGCGACAGTGGAAGACTGGGAAGCTCGTGCTGCTCAGGAAGCACGGGCGCCCAGCCGAGGAGCCGTCGGCCTACCGCCCCATCGTCCTGCTCGACGAGACGTGCAAGCTCTTTGAGCGGGTGCTCGCTGCACGTCTCGTCGGTCACCTAGAGGGGGCGGGGCCCAATTTGAGTGACGGCCAGTTTGGCTTCCGTCGCGGGAGGTCGACCATCGACGCCATTTCTCGGCTGCGGGACAGCGTCGACGAGGCGGTCTCCGGGGGTGAGGTGTTGTTGGCTGTATCGTTGGATATAGCCAACGCCTTCAACACCCTCCCCTGGGAGACCATTGCGGAGGCGCTGAGGTACCACAACGTTCCGTGGTACCTCAGGCGCGTTCTGGCGGACTACTTCGTGGACCGGGTCATCCTTTACCCGGCCCGAGACGAGGTGGTCCGCCGTAATATGGCGTGTGGCGTTCCACAGGGGTCGGTCCTTGGGCCGCTCCTGTGGAACATTGGTTTCGATTGGGTCCTGCGCGGTGCTAATCTTCGGGGGGTCGGCGTACTCTGTTACGCCGACGATACCCTAGTCACCGCGCGGGGCCCCACGTTTCGCGACGCCGCCGTCCTCGCTACGGCAGGCGTCGCCCATGTCGTGCGCCGCATTGGGGCGCTAGGTTTGAAGGTGGCCCTCGAAAAGTCCGGGGCCCTGTTCTTTCATGGGCCTCGGCAGACGCCGCCTCGAGATCGGACGATTGTGGTGGGCGGCACCTCCATCGCTGTCGGGACGAGCCTGAAATATCTCGGGCTTATTCTCGACAGTCGGTGGCGGTTCGCGGAGCATTTCCGGCAGCTTGAACCCAAGCTGGAGGCGTATTCCGGAATGCTCTCGCGGTTGCTGCCCAACACCGGGGGACCGGGGTCTGTCTGCCGCCGTCTCTACGACGGGGTGGTGCGCTCCAAGGCGCTCTACGGAGCGCCCATATGGGCGGAGGCCCTCTGCGCGGAAAATCTGAAGGTACTGCGGCGTACGCAGCGTACCATCGCGCGGAGGGCTGCACGGGCGTACCACACCGTCTCTCGTGAGGCGGCGTGTCTGATTGCAGGCAGTGTCCCCTGGGATCTTGAGGCTGGCGTCCTGAAGAGGGTATATACCGAGGGCGCCCTGATGCGGCGCAATAGTGGAGGTCGTCCGCCTCCGGAGGAGATCGATCGCTGGAGACAGGCGGCTCGCGACGATCTCTTCCGGAGGTGGTCAGAAAGATTGAGTGTTAGTAGGAGCTCAACGCTGCTCGTGGGGGCCGTTCGGCCCGTCCTGCGCGAGTTTGTGGAGAGGGGTCATGGGGCTCCAACGTTCCACCTCACCCAACTTCTCACGGGTCATGGCCCTTTCGCCAAGTACCTGTGGGAGTTGGTGGGGGTGGAATCGGAGCCCCGATGCCGCAGCTGCACCAGCGGCGACCCCGACACGGCCCAACATACACTGGCCGTGTGTGAGGCGTGGGACGGGCCCAGGACGGCCCTCACCAGCACCATTGGTGCGGACCTCTCGCTGCCGGCCGTAATTCGAGCTATGGTCGGCAGCGAACAGTGTTGGGCCGCCGTCGCCTCGTTCGCTAGCGAGGTGATGGCGGCCAAGAGAGAGGCTCTGCGGGTGCGGGAGCAAGCTGGGCTTACTCTCCCGCCCCGCAGGCCCCCGGCGAGGGGACGCCGGCGAGCGCTATTCGCCCGCGTCCCCGATTGAGAGAGGCCACGGGCGGTGGGTCGGGGGACCCACCGCCCCATGCTAATGTGGCGGAATGCGCCCCTGTGTGTTCCGGGGGTGCATTCTTGGAGGAGAACGGGCCCCACCATATTGATGGTGGGGCCCCGACGAGTCGGGCCCGCTAAATAGGGCGTCCCCAGCCGAGTCGCGGTGAGCAAACTATCCCGCGGCTCGGAGTGGGCGACGGAGGAACACCGTGGTGGTTTAGTGGGTAGTCTGGCCTCCCTTCGAGGTCAGGAGTCCCACACGAAGCGAACCCCCTGCCCCCGCGGGGGGGGAGCGAAGTGCGTAAATGCATTCCCCACGTTAAAAAAAAAAAAAAAAAAAAAAAACCTGGGGTGGGGTGGGGTGCGAAGAAGGGTAACCTCCACGATGGCCTCCCCGTTTCTTCCCCCCTTGGACCACGGTCCTGGGGAGCGGAAGCGGGGTGGCTGGTGCACCCTGGACGACGGTTAACAGACTCCGACTTCAAGGGGCTCTGTTAGCCGCTCGACCAATAACCCGACAAGCCCTTTTCAGGGCTAGCTGACCCCATTGCACGAGGGGGTCGTGGGATGGCGGGCCTGCTAGGCCCGCGAGGAGGGAGCCGCGAGGCGTCCTCCAGGCCCTTTTCAGGGCCACCAAAACAGCCCTTTTCAGGGCTAGCTGACCCCATTGCACGAGGGGGTCGTGGGATGGCGGGCCTGCTAGGCCCGCGAGGAGGGAGCCGCGAGGCGTCCTCCAGGCCCTTTTCAGGGCCACCAAAACAGCCCTTTTCAGGGCTAGCTGACCCCGTGAGGGGGGTCGAGGTACGGCGGACCTACTAGGTCCGCGAGGTGGGATCCGCGAGGATCAGGTGGTTGGTCGCTCCCAGTATCCCTCTGCTCTCAGAGGGGACAGGGGAGAGACGTTGTGATCCATCGGGATCAAGGGACGGGTCGGCCCACTGCTCGCGCAGGGGCTGACAGGCACTCGTGCCACCGTCGGTGTTGGGGGGGTTGGCTGCCCTCTCGCGTCACGTAGCCTCCGGGTGATCTTCAACGACCTGAGTGTTAGCCACACTCGGGAAGTCGTGATCTCGGAGAACGTGGGGCTTGCCTTAATTGGCCGGCCCGCGACAAGGAAAAGTCTGTAAAACCCGACAGCGAAGTCGTTAAAACCTGTGGACACCTGGGGACCTCCACAGTATGTACCCCGCTCTCCGGAATGAGCGTCACCCGGGGAGTGTATTCTGTTCGTCTCTACTCGTGGGATTAGTTATGGGAAAAACAAAACCAAAACCAACTCGAGAAGTGGAGGAGAGAAGAGAGGAGGTGGAGATTGAGACGGAGGCCTTGCGGCCTCGCGGCTCTCTCCCAGAGGCGGCGGTTGTGCTGGAGCGTTTTCACACTCCGAGCGCAACGCCGGGAGGCTCGCGCTCGACTTCCCCAGCAATGGGGAAGTTCTGGCGCAAGCGCGGCCCGGAATCAGACTCCGCAGACCCGGAGTCTGGGAAGAAGCCCCGTGGGCGCCCGCCGACAACAGGCGAGTGCGTCGGCCTGGCAACAGCCAAGGCCGAGCTGAACTCGGCGATGGCGCGGGCGATTGAACTCCGCGCGGAGGCAGAGCTCGCGGACGAGCTGCAGCGGCGGCGGGACAGATCCCTCGAACCAAGAGGGACTCCTGGCCCGCAGCCTCAGCCTAGCCCGCAGCCCCAAGCTGGAGGCAGCTCGAACCAGCCCGTCAGCACGGAGCAGCTGACGGGCGCAATCGAGGCGGCGCTGGTGACGGTGCGGACCGTCGCCGCCAAGAGCTCCAACCTTAAGGGCCAGTACGTGAAGGCCCTTAAGGAGGCGTGTACGGCAATTGCCGAAAACGTGCAGGTGCTCCGGGTCCGCACCGAGAGCGAAGAGGTTGCCCACCTGCAAAGGGAGCTGGCCGCAGTACGGGCCGAAATGCGGGCCTGGAAACTGCAGGCCGAGTCCGCTCCACCCCCGATGAGCCGCGACGAGATCGGGTTCATGGTGGACGCGCGGCTCGCGGGGATCGCGGACCGCTTGTTGCCAGAGGCCCGCATCCGTCCGCCTCTCCAGGCGGACGCAAGGAACGCGGCTCGGCGTGCAGGCGAACCTGAGCCGCAACCGCAGGTGGTCACCTCGGAGCTCCCGGCTCTTCCACCTTCGCCTACCCGGATGCCAGACGGGCAGCCTGGGGGGGCGAAGAAGAAAAAGCAGCCGAGGAAGAAGACGGCCGCCGCCAGGGAGGCGGAAGCTGCCCGTCTGTCAGGGCAGACCTCCTCTTCGGCGCTTCCATCGGCGTCCCCGCCGGCCCCCCCCACGGCCCCCCTGACCGGGTGGAACAAGGTGGCGGCACGGCCAAAGGTGGCGAAGCCGGCTCCATCGCGGGCGGCAGCGGCCCCGGCCACTGCCACCCCAGCACAGCCAGCCGCGAAGAGGAAACGTGGTGCCCGGAAGTCCCGGAAATTGCGCGCCCCGATAACTGCAGCGATTACCCTTACGCTGCAGCCGGACGCACAGGAGCGGGGCATCACGTACCTCGACGTGATAGCCAGAGCCGAGGGGGCCATCGACCTGAAGGCCTTGGGGATCGACGGCCTCCGGCACCGCACTGCGGTCACTGGGGCTCGAGTCCTCGAGGTCGAAGGAGCCGACAGGGTCCAGAAGGCGGACCAACTGGCTGTCAAGCTGAGGGAGGTGCTGGGGGAGGTCCGGGTGGCCAGGCCAGAGAGGTGCGTGGAGCTGCGCATCTCTGGCCTGAGCGACTCGGCCACGAAGGAGAAGGTGGCGGCGGCGCTGGCTGCTGAGGGGGGTTGCTCTCCCGACGCCATAAGGGTGGGCGACATACATCGCCCACCTGGCCGGCAGGGCACTGCCTGGTTGCGGTGCCCTATCGAGGCGGCTGGGAGACTGACCGACGGCCGTCGCATCGTCGTTGGGTGGTCAGTGGTCAGGCTGACCATCCTGGAGCCGAGGCCGGCGCGGTGCTTCCGCTGCCTGGAGCCGGGGCACGTTGGAGTCAGGTGCACTGCGGGCATTGACCGCAGTGCACTTTGCTTCCGCTGTGGGCAGGCGGGCCACAAGTCGGCCACCTGCTCCGCGGAGCCCGGGTGCCCCGCCTGTGCGGCGGCGGGAGCGCCGTCCGGTCATCGGATCGGCTCCGGCGAATGCAAGGCGGCCTCCCGTAAGAAGGTGGCCCCCCGAAAAGGCGGTGCAGCAGGTGGGACGAAGCCCACGCCAACCCCCACCCTGCCGCAACAGAACGAGGAGGAGATGGACACCGCCCAAACATAATGGCCCATCCCATCTCAATACTGCAGGCCAACGTTAACCACTGCGTCGCGGCACAGGACCTTCTGGCCCAAACCATGGCGCAGTGGCAGACGACAGTGGCAGTAGTCGCCGAGCCGTACTACGTTCGCGACGGCCCGAATTGGGCCGGCAGCCTGGACGACTTGGTGGCTATCGTCGCCCAGCGAACCGCCCCACCCTTCGACATGGTGCGAAGGGGCCGAGGGTGTGTGCTCGTCGCGCTGGGCGGCGCTGCAGTGATTGGGGTGTACTGCCCCCCTAGCAGAAGCCTCGCCGACTTCGAGTGTTTGCTCGTCGAGGTCGGGGCTCTGCTGGCGGAAGTGCACCCCACCCCGGCGGTGGTGGCCGGGGATTTCAACGCTCACTCTCGGGCGTGGGGATCCCCGGCGACCGATGCCCGGGGGGAGATGATGATGGGTTGGGCGGTGTCCCAAGGCTTGGTGCTGCTGAACCAGGGAGCGGTCCACACACTCGTGCGACCCCAGGGCAGGTCGATTGTCGACCTTTCGTTTGCCAGTTCTGCCCTGGCTAGCCGTGCTGTGAACTGGCGGGTCGTCGTGGGGGTGGAGACGGCGTCGGATCACCGGTACATCCGGTTCGACGTCGTCCCTGCCGCCGCGGCGGCTCGCGTTGAGTACGACCGCCCCCTGAGGGGAGAAGGTCCGCGGTGGCGACTGGGTACCCTAGATCGGGAGCTGGCCAAAGAGGCGGCTATCGTCGAGCGATGGGCCGCTGCGGATAGCGGCCCGGACGTGGACGTGAGGTGCGAGCGGCTCGCTGGAGCGCTGACTCGCGTCTGCGACGCGGCGATGCAGAGGGCGGGGCCTATCCCGCCTCGGAAGCGGATGTACTGGTGGCGTCCCCACCTAGCCGGGCTGCGTACCGCGAGTTACGCGGCCCAGAGGCAGTACACCCGCAGCCGTAGGCGGGCGGTTAGAGACCTCGCCCACGAGGAGCAATTGCACGCCGCGTACAGGGCCGCTCGTGAGGCCCTGAGCTCGGCGATCAAAGCCGCCAAAGACGAGGCCTGGAAGGAGTGGCTCGAGAGCCTGGACCGAGACCCGTGGGGGCGCCCGTACAAGACCGTGAGTGGGAAACTCCGGCCTTGGGCGCCTCCCCTCACCAGAACTCTCGAGCCGAGTATTCTGGGCCGAGTGGTCAGCTCCCTCTTCCCTGCGAGGGGAGAGTGGGTCCCACCGCGGATGACGGCAGCGCCAAGCCGTGTGCCGGCTGACGGAGAGGCAATACCTCCCATGTCCGAGGCCGAGTTAGGGGTCGCTATCCTGGCACTCAAGTCCAGGAATCGCGCCCCGGGCCCGGACGGCATCCCTGGGAAGGTGATTGCCACCGTCATGCCGGCACTGGAGGAGGAGACGCTGTCCCTCATGTCGGAGTGTTTGGCGTCGGGGAAAGTCCCGCGACAATGGAAGACCGGCAAGCTCGTGCTGCTCCGGAAGCACGGGCGCCCAGCCGAGGAGCCGTCGGCCTACCGCCCCATCGTTTTGCTCGACGAGATGTGCAAGCTCTTTGAGCGGGTGCTCGCTGCACGTCTCGTCGGACATCTAGAGGGGGCGGGGCCCAATCTCAGTGACGGCCAGTACGGCTTCCGTCGCGGGAGGTCGACCATCGACGCCATTTCCCGGCTGAGGGACAGCGTGGACGAGGCGGTCTCCGGGGGTGAGGTGTTGTTGGCTGTATCGCTGGATATAGCCAACGCCTTCAACACCCTCCCCTGGGAGACCATTGCGGAGGCGCTGAGGTACCACAATGTCCCGTGGTACCTCAGGCGCGTACTGGCGGACTACTTCGTGGACCGGGTCATCATTTACCCGGCCCGAGACGAGGTAGTCCGCCGAAACATGGAGTGTGGCGTTCCACAGGGGTCGGTCCTTGGGCCGCTCCTGTGGAATATTGGATTTGATTGGGTCCTGCGCGGTGCTAATCTTCGGGGGGTCGGCGTACTTTGTTACGCCGACGATACCCTAGTCACCGCGCGGGGCCCCACGTTTCGCGACGCCGCCGTCCTTGCTACGGCAGGCGTCGCCCATGTCGTGCGCCGCATCGGGGCGCTAGGGCTGAAGGTGGCCCTCGAAAAGTCCGGGGCCCTGTTCTTCCATGGGCCTCGGCAGACGCCGCCTCGAGATCGGGCGATTGTGGTGGGCGGCACCTCCATCGCTGTCGGGACGAGCCTGAAATATCTCGGGCTCATTCTCGACAGTCGGTGGCGGTTCGCGGAGCATTTCCGGCAGCTTGAACCCAAGCTGGAAGCGTATTCCGGAATGCTCTCGCGGTTGCTGCCCAACACCGGGGGACCGGGGTCTGTCTGCCGCCGTCTCTACGACGGGGTGGTGCGCTCCAAGGCGCTTTATGGAGCTCCCATATGGGCGGAGGCCCTCTGCGCAGAAAACCTGAAGATACTGCGGCGTTCACAGCGTACCATCGCGCAGAGGGCTGCACGGGCGTACCACACCGTCTCTCGTGAGGCGGCGTGTCTGATTGCAGGCAGTGTCCCCTGGGATCTTGAGGCTGGCGTCCTGAAGAGGGTGTATACCGAGGGTGCCCTGATGCGGCGCAATAGTGGAGGTCGTCCGCCTCCGGAGGAGATCGATCGCTGGAGACAGGCGGCTCGCGACGATCTCTTCCGGAGGTGGTCAGAAAGATTGAGTGTTAGTAGGAGCTCAACGCTGCTCGTGGGGGCCGTTCGGCCCGTCCTGCGTGAGTTTGTGGAGAGGGGTCATGGGGCTCCAACGTTCCACCTTACTCAACTCCTCACGGGTCATGGCCCTTTCGCCAAGTACCTGTGGGAGTTGGTGGGGGTGGAATCGGAGCCCCGGTGCCGCAGCTGCACCAGCGGCGACCCCGACACGGCCCAACACACTTTGGCCGTGTGTGAGGCGTGGGACGGACCCAGGACGGCCCTCACCAGCACCGTTGGTGCGGACCTCTCGCTGCCGGCCGTAATTCGAGCTATGGTCGGCAGCGAACAGTGTTGGGCCGCCGTCGCCTCGTTCGCTAGCGAGGTGATGGCGGCCAAGAGAGAGGCTCTGCGGGTGCGGGAGCAAGCTGGGCTTACTCTCCCGCCCCGCAGGCCCCCGGCGAGGGGACGCCGGCGAGCGCTATTCACCCGCGTCCCCGATTGAGAGAGGCCACGGGCGGTGGGTCGGGGGACCCGCCGCCCCATGCTAATGTGGCGGAATGCGCCCCTGTGTGTTCCGGGGGTGCATTCTTGGAGGAGGACGGGCCCCACCATATTGATGGTGGGGCCCCGACGAGTCGGGCCCTTTTAGATAAGGGCGTCCCCAGCCGAGTCGCGGTGAGCAGACTATCCCGCGGCTCGGAGTGGGCGATGGAGGAACACCGTGGTGGTTTAGTGGGTAGTCTGGCCTCCCTTCGAGGTCAGGAGTCCCACACGATGCGAACCCCCTGCCCCCGCGGGGGGGGAGCGAAGTGCGTAAATGCATTCCCCACGTTAAAAAAAAAAAAAAAAAAAAAAAAAAAAAAAAAAAACCTAACCTGGGGTGGGGTGGGGTGCGAAGAAGGGTAACCTCCACGATGGCCTCCCCGTTTCTTCCCCCCTTGGACCACGGTCCTGGGGAGCGGAAGCGGGGTGGCTGGTGCACCCTGGACGACGGTTAACAGACTCCGACTTCAAGGGGCTCTGTTAGCCGCTCGACCAATAACCCGACAAGCCCTTTTCAGGGCTAGCTGACCCCATTGCACGAGGGGGTCGTGGGATGGCGGGCCTGCTAGGCCCGCGAGGAGGGAGCCGCGAGGCGTCCTCCAGGCCCTTTTCAGGGCCACCAAAACAGCCCTTTTCAGGGCTAGCTGACCCCATTGCACGAGGGGGTCGTGGGATGGCGGGCCTGCTAGGCCCGCGAGGAGGGAGCCGCGAGGCGTCCTCCAGGCCCTTTTCAGGGCCACCAAAACAGCCCTTTTCAGGGCTAGCTGACCCCGTGAGGGGGGTCGAGGTACGGCGGACCTACTAGGTCCGCGAGGTGGGATCCGCGAGGATCAGGTGGTTGGTCGCTCCCAGTATCCCTCTGCTCTCAGAGGGGACAGGGGAGAGACGTTGTGATCCATCGGGATCAAGGGACGGGTCGGCCCACTGCTCGCGCAGGGGCTGACAGGCACTCGTGCCACCGTCGGTGTTGGGGGGGTTGGCTGCCCTCTCGCGTCACGTAGCCTCCGGGTGATCTTCAACGACCTGAGTGTTAGCCACACTCGGGAAGTCGTGATCTCGGAGAACGTGGGGCTTGCCTTAATTGGCCGGCCCGCGACAAGGAAAAGTCTGTAAAACCCGACAGCGAAGTCGTTAAAACCTGTGGACACCTGGGGACCTCCACAGTATGTACCCCGCTCTCCGGAATGAGCGTCACCCGGGGAGTGTATTCTGTTCGTCTCTACTCGTGGGATTAGTTATGGGAAAAACAAAACCAAAACCAACTCGAGAAGTGGAGGAGAGAAGAGAGGAGGTGGAGATTGAGACGGAGGCCTTGCGGCCTCGCGGCTCTCTCCCAGAGGCGGCGGTTGTGCTGGAGCGTTTTCACACTCCGAGCGCAACGCCGGGAGGCTCGCGCTCGACTTCCCCAGCAATGGGGAAGTTCTGGCGCAAGCGCGGCCCGGAATCAGACTCCGCAGACCCGGAGTCTGGGAAGAAGCCCCGTGGGCGCCCGCCGACAACAGGCGAGTGCGTCGGCCTGGCAACAGCCAAGGCCGAGCTGAACTCGGCGATGGCGCGGGCGATTGAACTCCGCGCGGAGGCAGAGCTCGCGGACGAGCTGCAGCGGCGGCGGGACAGATCCCTCGAACCAAGAGGGACTCCTGGCCCGCAGCCTCAGCCTAGCCCGCAGCCCCAAGCTGGAGGCAGCTCGAACCAGCCCGTCAGCACGGAGCAGCTGACGGGCGCAATCGAGGCGGCGCTGGTGACGGTGCGGACCGTCGCCGCCAAGAGCTCCAACCTTAAGGGCCAGTACGTGAAGGCCCTTAAGGAGGCGTGTACGGCAATTGCCGAAAACGTGCAGGTGCTCCGGGTCCGCACCGAGAGCGAAGAGGTTGCCCACCTGCAAAGGGAGCTGGCCGCAGTACGGGCCGAAATGCGGGCCTGGAAACTGCAGGCCGAGTCCGCTCCACCCCCGATGAGCCGCGACGAGATCGGGTTCATGGTGGACGCGCGGCTCGCGGGGATCGCGGACCGCTTGTTGCCAGAGGCCCGCATCCGTCCGCCTCTCCAGGCGGACGCAAGGAACGCGGCTCGGCGTGCAGGCGAACCTGAGCCGCAACCGCAGGTGGTCACCTCGGAGCTCCCGGCTCTTCCACCTTCGCCTACCCGGATGCCAGACGGGCAGCCTGGGGGGGCGAAGAAGAAAAAGCAGCCGAGGAAGAAGACGGCCGCCGCCAGGGAGGCGGAAGCTGCCCGTCTGTCAGGGCAGACCTCCTCTTCGGCGCTTCCATCGGCGTCCCCGCCGGCCCCCCCCACGGCCCCCCTGACCGGGTGGAACAAGGTGGCGGCACGGCCAAAGGTGGCGAAGCCGGCTCCATCGCGGGCGGCAGCGGCCCCGGCCACTGCCACCCCAGCACAGCCAGCCGCGAAGAGGAAACGTGGTGCCCGGAAGTCCCGGAAATTGCGCGCCCCGATAACTGCAGCGATTACCCTTACGCTGCAGCCGGACGCACAGGAGCGGGGCATCACGTACCTCGACGTGATAGCCAGAGCCGAGGGGGCCATCGACCTGAAGGCCTTGGGGATCGACGGCCTCCGGCACCGCACTGCGGTCACTGGGGCTCGAGTCCTCGAGGTCGAAGGAGCCGACAGGGTCCAGAAGGCGGACCAACTGGCTGTCAAGCTGAGGGAGGTGCTGGGGGAGGTCCGGGTGGCCAGGCCAGAGAGGTGCGTGGAGCTGCGCATCTCTGGCCTGAGCGACTCGGCCACGAAGGAGAAGGTGGCGGCGGCGCTGGCTGCTGAGGGGGGTTGCTCTCCCGACGCCATAAGGGTGGGCGACATACATCGCCCACCTGGCCGGCAGGGCACTGCCTGGTTGCGGTGCCCTATCGAGGCGGCTGGGAGACTGACCGACGGCCGTCGCATCGTCGTTGGGTGGTCAGTGGTCAGGCTGACCATCCTGGAGCCGAGGCCGGCGCGGTGCTTCCGCTGCCTGGAGCCGGGGCACGTTGGAGTCAGGTGCACTGCGGGCATTGACCGCAGTGCACTTTGCTTCCGCTGTGGGCAGGCGGGCCACAAGTCGGCCACCTGCTCCGCGGAGCCCGGGTGCCCCGCCTGTGCGGCGGCGGGAGCGCCGTCCGGTCATCGGATCGGCTCCGGCGAATGCAAGGCGGCCTCCCGTAAGAAGGTGGCCCCCCGAAAAGGCGGTGCAGCAGGTGGGACGAAGCCCACGCCAACCCCCACCCTGCCGCAACAGAACGAGGAGGAGATGGACACCGCCCAAACATAATGGCCCATCCCATCTCAATACTGCAGGCCAACGTTAACCACTGCGTCGCGGCACAGGACCTTCTGGCCCAAACCATGGCGCAGTGGCAGACGACAGTGGCAGTAGTCGCCGAGCCGTACTACGTTCGCGACGGCCCGAATTGGGCCGGCAGCCTGGACGACTTGGTGGCTATCGTCGCCCAGCGAACCGCCCCACCCTTCGACATGGTGCGAAGGGGCCGAGGGTGTGTGCTCGTCGCGCTGGGCGGCGCTGCAGTGATTGGGGTGTACTGCCCCCCTAGCAGAAGCCTCGCCGACTTCGAGTGTTTGCTCGTCGAGGTCGGGGCTCTGCTGGCGGAAGTGCACCCCACCCCGGCGGTGGTGGCCGGGGATTTCAACGCTCACTCTCGGGCGTGGGGATCCCCGGCGACCGATGCCCGGGGGGAGATGATGATGGGTTGGGCGGTGTCCCAAGGCTTGGTGCTGCTGAACCAGGGAGCGGTCCACACACTCGTGCGACCCCAGGGCAGGTCGATTGTCGACCTTTCGTTTGCCAGTTCTGCCCTGGCTAGCCGTGCTGTGAACTGGCGGGTCGTCGTGGGGGTGGAGACGGCGTCGGATCACCGGTACATCCGGTTCGACGTCGTCCCTGCCGCCGCGGCGGCTCGCGTTGAGTACGACCGCCCCCTGAGGGGAGAAGGTCCGCGGTGGCGACTGGGTACCCTAGATCGGGAGCTGGCCAAAGAGGCGGCTATCGTCGAGCGATGGGCCGCTGCGGATAGCGGCCCGGACGTGGACGTGAGGTGCGAGCGGCTCGCTGGAGCGCTGACTCGCGTCTGCGACGCGGCGATGCAGAGGGCGGGGCCTATCCCGCCTCGGAAGCGGATGTACTGGTGGCGTCCCCACCTAGCCGGGCTGCGTACCGCGAGTTACGCGGCCCAGAGGCAGTACACCCGCAGCCGTAGGCGGGCGGTTAGAGACCTCGCCCACGAGGAGCAATTGCACGCCGCGTACAGGGCCGCTCGTGAGGCCCTGAGCTCGGCGATTAAAGCCGCCAAGGACGAGGCCTGGAAGGAGTGGCTCGAGAGCCTGGACCGAGATCCGTGGGGGCGTCCGTACAAGACCATGAGTGGGAAACTCCGGCCTTGGGCGCCTCCCCTCACCAGAACTCTCGAGCCGAATCTCCTGGGCCGAGTGGTCAGCTCCCTCTTCCCTGCGGGGGAAGAGTGGGTCCCACCGCGGATGGCAGCACCAAGCAGTGTGCCGGCAGACGAAGGGGCAATACCTCCCGTGTCCGAGGCCGAGTTAGGGGTCGCAATCCTGGCACTCAAGTCCAGGAATCGCGCCCCGGGCCCGGACGGCGTCCCTGGGAAGGTTATTGTCACCGTCATGCCGGCACTTGAGGAAGAGACGCTGTCCCTCATGTCGGAGTGTTTGGCGTCGGGGAGAGTCCCGCGACAATGGAAGGTCGGCAAGCTCGTGCTTCTCAAGAAGCACGGGCGTCCAGCCGAGTCGCCGTCGGCCTACCGCCCCATCGTTCTGCTCGACGAGATGTGCAAGCTCTTTGAGCGTGTGCTCGCTGCGCGTCTCGTCGGTCACCTGGAGGGGGCGGGGCCCAATTTGAGTGACGGCCAGTTTGGCTTCCGTCGCGGGAGGTCGACCATCGACGCCATTTCCCGGCTGCGGGACAGCGTCGACGAGGCGGTCTCCGGGGGTGAGGTGTTGTTGGCTGTATCGCTGGATATAGCCAACGCCTTCAACACCCTCCCCTGGGAGACTATTGCGGAGGCGCTGAGGTACCACAACGTGCCGTGGTACCTCAGGCGCGTCCTGGCGGACTACTTCGTGGACCGGGTTATCATGTACCCGGCCCGAGACGGGGTGGTCCGCCGAAATATGGGGCGTGGCGTTCCACAGGGGTCGGTCCTTGGGCCGCTCCTGTGGAACATCGGTTATGATTGGGTCCTGCGCGGTGCTAATCTTCGGGGGGTCGGCGTACTTTGTTACGCCGACGATACCCTAGTCACCGCGCAGGGCCCCACGTTCCACGACGCCGCCGTCCTCGCCACGGCAGGCGTCGCCCAAGTCGTGCGCCGCATCGGGGCGCTCGGATTGAAGGTGGCCCTCGAGAAGTCCGAGGCCCTGTTCTTCCATGGGCCTCGGCGGGCGCCGCCTCGAGGCCAGTCGATCGTGGTGGGCGGCACCTCCATCGCTGTCGGGACGAGCTTGAAGTACCTCGGGCTCATTCTCGACAGTCGATGGCGGTTCGCGGAGCATTTTCGGCAGCTGGAACCCAAGTTGGTGTCATATGCCGAAATGCTCTCGCGGTTGCTGCCCAACACCGGGGGACCGGGGTCTGCCTGCCGCCGTCTTTACGACGGGGTGGTGCGCTCCAAGGCGCTCTACGGAGCGCCCATATGGGCGGAGGCCCTCCGCGCAGAGAATGTTAGGAAGCTGCGGCGCGCGCAGCGCACCATAGCGCGGAGGGCCGCACGGGCGTACCACACCGTCTCTTACGAGGCGGCGTGTCTTATCGCGGGCAGTGTCCCCTGGGATCTCGAGGCTGGCGTCCTTAAGAGGGTCTACGAGGAGGGCGCCCTGATGCGGCGCAATACCGGAGGTCGGCCGCCTCCGGAGGAGATCGATCGCTGGAGACAGGCGGCTCGCGACGATCTCTTCCGGAGGTGGCACGAAAGGTTGGGCGTAACGAGGAGCTCAATGCTGCTCGTGGGGGCCGTTCGGCCCGTCCTACGCGAGTTTGTGGAGAGGGGTCACGGGGCTCCAACGTTCCACCTCAGCCAGCTTCTCACGGGTCATGGCCCTTTTGCCAGGTACCTGTGGAAGGTGGTGGGGGTGGAAGCGGAGCCCCGGTGCCGCAGCTGCACCAGCGGCGACCCCGACACGGCCCATCACACCCTGGCCGTGTGTGAGGCGTGGGACGGTCCTAGGACGGCCCTCACCAGCACCATTGGTGCGAACCTCTCGCTGCCGGCCGTAATACAAGCTATGGCCGGCAGCGAACAATGTTGGGCCGCCGTCGCCTCGTTCGCTAGCGAGGTGATGGCGGCCAAGAGAGAGGCTCTGCGGGTGCGGGAGCAAGCTGGGCTTACTCTCCCGCCCCGCAGGCCCCCGGCGAGGGGACGCCGGCGAGCACTGTTCGCCCGCGTCCCCGAATGAGAGAGGCCACGGGCGGCGGGTCGGGGGACCCGCCGCCCCATGCTAATGTGGCGGAATGCGCCCCTGTGTGTTCCGGGGGTGCATTCTTAGAGGAGGACGGGCCCCACCATATTGATGGTGGGGCCTCAACGAGTCGAGCCCGTTAAATAGGGCGTCCCCAGCCGAGTCGCGGTGAGCAGACTATCCCGCGGCTCGGAGTGGGCGACGGAGGAACACCGTGGTGGTTTAGTGGGTAGTCTGGCCTCCCTTCGAGGTCAGGAGTCCCACACGAAGCGAACCCCCTGCCCCCGCGGGGGGGGAGCGAAGTGCGTAAATGCATTCCCCACGTTAAAAAAAAAAAAAAAAAAACCTGGGGTGGGGTGCGACGAAGGGTAACCTCCACGTTGGCTGCTCCGTGTCTTTCCTGCGGAGTGGCTGGTGCATCCTGGACGGCGGCTAACGCCCCCTGTTAGCCGTTGACTAATAGCCCGACAAGCCCTTTTCAGGGCTAGCTGACCCCATTGCACGAGGGGGTCGTGGTATGGCGGGCCTGCTAGGCCCGCGTGGAGGAGCCGCGAGGCGTCCTCCAGGCCCTTTTCAGGGCCACCAAAACAGCCCTTTTCAGGGCTAGCTGGAGGAAGCCGCGAGGTATCCTCCAGGCCCTTTTCAGGGCCACCAAAACAGCCCTTTTCAGGGCTAGCTGACCCATGTGGGGGTCGTGGTATGGCGGACCTGCAAGGTCCGCGTGGACGGAGCCGCGAGGCGTCCTCCAGGCCCTTTTCAGGGCCACCACAACAGCCCTTTTCAGGGCTAGTTGACCCATGAGGGGGTCGGTGTATGGCGGACCTTCAAGGTCCGCGTGGCGGGATCCGAGAGGATCAAGTGACGGGTCGGCCCACTGCTCGCGCGGGGGTTGACGGGCACTCGTGCCACCGTCGGTGTTGGGGGGGTTGGCTGCCCTCCCGCGTCGCGTAGCCTCCGGGGGATCGACAACGACCTGAGTGTTAGCCACACTCGGGAATGCCGTGAACCTGGAGAACGTGGGGCTTGCCTTAATTGGCCGGCCCGCGACAAGGAAAAGTCTTTAAAACCCGACAGTGAAGTCGTTTAAAACCTGTGGATACCTGGGGACCTCCACAGTAAGTACCCCGCTCACCGGAATGAGCGTCACCCGGTGAGTGTATTCTAATCGTCTCTACTCGTGGGATTTGATATGGAACTTTCATTACAAAACCAAGACGTTGAGAAGGAGAAAGAGGAGATGGAGATCGAGACGGGGGCCGAAAGGTCTCGTGGCTCTCTCGAGGCGGTGGTGGTGCTGGAGCGTCTCGACGCTCCGAGCACGAGTCCGGGAGGCTCGCGTTCGTCTTCCCCAGGAATGGGGAAGCTCTGGCGCAAGCGCGTCCCGGAGGAGGAGGTAGCGGAGGCTTCGAAGAAGCCCCGTGGTCGCCCGCCCAGCACGGGCGAATACGTCGGCCTGGCGAAAGCCAAGGCCGAGTTGAACGCGGCCAAGGAGCGGGAGCTGGAGCTCCGCGCGGAGGCAGAGCTCGCTGAAGAGCTGCGAAAAAAGAGGACTCTCTTTTTGAGAGAGACCCCTAGCCCGCAGCCCCAGCCTGGCCTGCCAGGAGTGGCAAGTGCAAGCACAGCATCGGTCAGCACCGAAGATCTGACGGGTGCGATCGAGGCGGCGGTGGCGACAGTTCACATGGTCGCTACCAAGAGCCAAAATCTTAAGGGCCAATACATCAAGGCCCTTAAGGAAGCGTGTGCGGCGATACTCAATAACGTGCAGGTGCTCCGCTCCCATTCGGAGAGCGAGGAAGTCGCCCACCTGCAAAAGGAGCTGGCTGCTGTCCGTGCGGAAATGCGGGCCTGGAAGCAGCAGGCCGAATCCGCTCCCCCCCAGATGAGCCGAGATGAGATCGGCTTTATGATCGACGCACGGCTCGCGGGGATCACGGATCGACTGCTGCCAGAGGCCCGCATCCGTCCGCCTCTGCAGGCAGACGCTCGGAACGCGGCTCGGGCGGCCAGGAAACCCGCACCGCAGTCGGAGGAGCTCTCGTTGGACCTCCCGCAGTCACAAGAGCCCATTAGTGAGCTCCCGGCTCTTCCGCCCTCGCCTACCCAAATGCCAGACGGGCAATCGGGGACGGCGAGCAAGCAAAAGAAGCCGAGTCAAGCCAAGCCCAAGAAGAAGTCAGCCGCTGCCAAGGAGGCGGAAGCTGCCCGCCAATCCCGGGCAACTCCATCGGCTGCCCCGGCGGCACCTACAACAGCCCCTACCACGTGGAGTACGGTGGCGGCACGGCCGAAGGCAGCAAAGCCGACTTCAGCCCGGGTAGCCGCTCGCCCGGCCACTGCCGCCACGCCAGCACAACCGGCCGCCAAGGCAAGGAAGCGTGGTGCCCGCAAGTCCCACAAACTGCGCGCCCCACAGACCGCAGCAATAACCCTGACGCTGCAGCCGGCCGCAAAAGAGCAGGGCATTACTTATTTTGACCTAATCACCAAGGCCGAAGGGGCGATCGACTTAAAAGCCCTGGGGATTGACGGCCTCCGGAGTATCCGCCCTGCGGCTACCGGGGGTCGCATCCTCGAGGTCGCAGGAGAAGACCGGGTGCGGAAGGCCGACCAGTTGGCCGCCAAACTTCGAGAGGTATTTCCGGAGGTCCGGGTCGCCAGGCCGGAGAGGTGCGTGGAGCTGCGCATCTCCGGCCTGAGTGACTCGGCAACAAAGGAAAAGGTGGCGACGGCACTAGCGGCTGAGGGGGGCTGCCCCTCTGACGCCATCAAGGTGGGCGATATACAACGCCCACCTGGTCGGCAGGGCACTGCCTGGCTGCGGTGCCCAATTGAGGCCGCTAAGCGTTTGACGGATGGCCGTCGAATTGTCGTCGGGTGGTCGGCGGTTAGGCTGACCACCCTGGAGCCCAGGCCGGCGCGTTGCTTCCGTTGCCTGGAACCAGGACATGTTGGGGCCAAGTGCACTGCGGGTGTAGACCGCAGTGCACTGTGCTTCCGCTGTGGGCAGGCTGGCCACAAATCGGCCACCTGCTCCGCGGAGCCGAAGTGCCCCGTGTGTGCGGCGGCGGGAGCAGCGTCCGGCCATAAGCTCGGCGCGGGCGACTGCAAGGCGGCCTCCAGAAAGAGGCCCGCCACACGTAAAGGCGGTGCGGCGGGTGGGGCAGGACCCAAGCCAACCCCAACCCAGCCGCAACCAGAGGAGGCGATGGACACCGCCCAACAATAATGGCCCATACCATCTCCGTACTGCAGGCCAACGTGAACCACTGCGTCACGGCACAGGACCTTCTGGCCCAAACCATGGCGCAGTGGCAAGCGACATTGGCAGTAGTCGCCGAGCCGTATTACGTTCGCAACGCCCCGAACTGGGCCAGCAGCGTTGACGGCTTGGTGGCTATCGTCGCCCAGCGAGCCGCCCCACCCTTCGGCGTCGTGCGAAGGGGTCAGGGGTTTGTGCTCGTCACGCTGGGCGGCGCTGCAGTGATTGGGGTGTACTGCCCCCCCAGCAGAAGCCTCGCCGAGTTCGAGCGACTGCTCAGCGAGGTCGAGGCTCTGCTGGCTGAAGTGCACCCCACCCCGGTGGTCGTGGCCGGGGATTTCAACGCTCACTCTCGGGCGTGGGGATCTCCGGCGACCGATGCCCGGGGGGAGATGGTTATGAGTTGGGCGGTGTCGCAAGACTTGGTGCTGCTCAATCAGGGGGCGGTCCACACACTCGTGCGGCCCCAGGGCAGGTCGATCGTAGACTTATCGTTCGCCAGTTCTGCCCTGGCTCGCCGCATTGTCAACTGGCGGGTCGTCGTGGGGGTGGAGACGGCGTCGGATCACCGGTACATCCGGTTCGACGTCGTTCCCGCCGCCCCGGCGGCCCGCGTGGAGTACGACCGCCCCTTGAGGGATGAGGGTCCGCGGTGGCGACTGAATACCCTGGATCGGGAGCTGGCCAAAGAGGCGGCTGTCGTCGAGCGATGGGCCGCTGTGGATAGCGGCCCGGACGTGGACGCGAGGTGCGAGCGGCTCGCTGGAGCGCTGACTCGCGTCTGCGACGCGGCGATGCAGAGGGCGAGGCCTATCCCGCCCCGGAAGCAGGTGTACTGGTGGCGTCCCCACCTTGCCGGGCTGCGTACAGCGAGTTACGCGGCCCAGAGGCAGTACACCCGCAGCCGGAGGCGGGCCGTCAGAGACCTTGCCCGCGAGGAAGAATTGCACGCCGCGTACAGGGCCGCCCGTGAGGCCCTGAGCTCGGCGATCAAAGCCGCCAAGGACGAGGCCTGGAAGGAGTGGCTCGAGAGCCTGGACCGAGACCCGTGGGGGCGCCCGTACAAGACCGTGAGTGGGAAACTCCGGCCTTGGGCGCCTCCCCTCACCAGAACTCTTGAGCCGAGTCTCCTGGGCCGAGTGGTCAGCTCCCTCTTCCCTGCGAGGGGAGAGTGGGTCCCACCGCGGATGACAGCGGCAGCACCAAGTCGTACGCCGGCTGACGGAGAGGCAATACCTCCCGTGTCCGAGGCCGAGTTAGGGGTCGCTATCCTGGCTCTCAAGTCCAGGAATCGCGCCCCGGGCCCGGACGGCATCCCTGGGAAGGTGATTGCCACCGTCATGCCGGCACTGGAGGAGGAGACGCTGTCCCTCATGTCGGACTGTTTGGCGTCGGGGAGAGTCCCGCGACAGTGGAAGACGGGCAAGCTCGTGCTGCTCCGGAAGCATGGGCGCCCAGCCGAGGAGCCGTCGGCCTACCGCCCCATCGTTTTGCTCGACGAGATGTGCAAGCTCTTTGAGCGGGTGCTCGCTGCGCGTCTCGTCGGACACCTAGAGGGGGTGGGGCCCAATTTGAGTGACGGCCAGTTTGGCTTCCGTCGCGGGAGGTCGACCATCGACGCCATTTCCCGGCTGCGGGACGGCGTCGACGAGGCGGTCTCCGGGGGTGAGGTGTTGTTGGCTGTATCGCTGGATATAGCCAACGCCTTCAACACCCTCCCCTGGGAGACTATTGCTGAGGCGCTGAGGTACCACAACGTGCCGTGGTACCTCAGGCGCGTCCTGGCGGACTACTTCGTGGACCGGGTCATCATTTACCCGGCCCGAGACGAGGTGGTCCGCCGCAATATGGCGTGTGGCGTTCCACAGGGGTCGGTCCTAGGGCCGCTCCTGTGGAACATTGGTTTTGATTGGGTCCTGCGCGGTGCTAATCTTCGGGGGGTCGGCGTACTCTGTTACGCCGACGATACCCTGGTAACCGCGCGGGGCCCCACGTTCCGCGACGCCGCCGTTCTGGCTACGGCAGGCGTCGCTCATGTCGTGCGCCGCATCGGGGCGCTAGGGCTAAAGGTGGCCCTCGAAAAGTCCGGGGCCCTGTACTTCCATGGGCCTCGGCAGACGCCGCCTCGAGATCGGGCGATTGTGGTGGGCGGCACCTCCATCGCTGTCGGGACGAGCCTGAAATATCTCGGGCTCATTCTCGACAGTCGGTGGCGGTTCGCGGAGCATTTCCGGCAGCTTGAACCCAAGCTGGAGGCGTATTCCGGAATGCTCTCGCGGTTGCTGCCCAACACCGGGGGACCGGGCTCTGTCTGCCGCCGTCTCTACGACGGGGTGGTGCGCTCCAAGGCGCTCTACGGAGCGCCCATATGGGCGGAGGCCCTCTGCGCGGAAAATCTGAAGGTACTGCGGCGTACGCAGCGTACCATCGCGCGGAGGGCTGCACGGGCGTACCACACCGTCTCTCGTGAGGCGGCGTGTCTGATTGCAGGCAGTGTCCCCTGGGATCTTGAGGCTGGCGTCCTGAAGAGGGTATATACCGAGGGCGCCCTGATGCGGCGCAGTAGTGGAGGTCGTCCGCCTCCGGAGGAGATCGATCGCTGGAGACAGGCAGCTCGCGACGATCTCTTCCGGAGGTGGTCAGAAAGACTAAGTCTAAGCAGGAGCTCAACGCTGCTCGTGGGGGCCGTTCGGCCCGTCCTGCGCGAGTTTGTGGAGAGGGGTCATGGGGCTCCAACGTTCCACCTCACCCAACTTCTCACGGGTCATGGCCCGTTCGCCAAGTACCTGTGGGAGGTGGTGGGGGTGGAACAAGAGCCCCGGTGCCGCAGCTGCACCAGCGGCGACCCCGACACGGCCCAACACACTTTGGCCGTGTGTGAGGCGTGGGACGGGCCCAGGACGGCCCTCACCAGCACCATTGGTGCGGACCTCTCGCTGCCGGCCGTAATTAGAGCTATGGTCGGCAGCGAACAGTGTTGGGCCGCCGTCGCCTCGTTCGCTAGCGAGGTGATGGCGGCCAAGAGAGAGGCTCTGCGGGTGCGGGAGCAAGCTGGACTTACTCTCCCGCCCCGCAGGCCCCCGGCGAGGGGACGCCGGCGAGCGCTATTCGCCCGCGTCCCCGATTGAGAGAGGCCACGGGCGGTGGGTCGGGGGACCCGCCGCCCCTTGCTAATGTGGCGGAATGCGCCCCTGTGTGTTCCGGGGGTGCATTCTTAGAGGAGGACGGGCCCCACCATATTGATGGTGGGGCCCCGACGAGTCGGGCCCGCTAAATAGGGCGTCCCCAGCCGAGTCGCGGTGAGCAAACTATCCCGCGGCTCGGAGTGGGCGACGGAGGAACACCGTGGTGGTTTAGTGGGTAGTCTGGCCTCCCTTCGAGGTCAGGAGTCCCACACGAAGCGAACCCCCTGCCCCCGCGGGGGGGGAGCGAAGTGCGTAAATGCATTCCCCACGTTAAAAAAAAAAAAAAAAAAAAAAAAAAACCTAACCTGGGGTGCGACGAAGGGTAACCTCCACGTTGGCTGCTCCGTGTCTTTCCTGCGGAGTGGCTGGTGCATCCTGGACGGCGGCTAACGCCCTCTGTTAGCCGTTGACTAATAGCCCGACAAGCCCTTTTCAGGGCTAGCTGACCCCATTGCACGAGGGGGTCGTGGTATGGCGGGCCTGCTAGGCCCGCGTGGAGGAGCCGCGAGGCGTCCTCCAGGCCCTTTTCAGGGCCACCACAACAGCCCTTTTCAGGGCTAGTTGACCCGTGAGGGGGTCGGTGTATGGCGGACCTTCAAGGTCTGCGTGGCGGGATCCGAGAGGATCAAGTGACGGGTCGGCCCACTGCTCGCGCGGGGGTTGACGGGCACTCGTGCCACCGTCGGTGTTGGGGGGGTTGGCTGCCCTCCCGCGTCGCGTAGCCTCCGGGGGATCGACAACGACCTGAGTGTTAGCCACACTCGGGAATGCCGTGAACCTGGAGAACGTGGGGCTTGCCTTAATTGGCCGGCCCGCGACAAGGAAAAGTCTTTAAAACCCGACAGTGAAGTCGTTTAAAACCTGTGGATACCAGGGGACCTCCACAGTAAGTACCCCGCTCACCGGAATGAGCGTCACCCGGTGAGTGTATTTTAGTTCGTCTCTACTCGTGGGATTTGATATGGAACATTCATTACAAAACCAAGACGTTGAGAAGGAGAAAGAGGAGATGGAGATTGAGACGGGGGCCGAAAGGTCTCGTGGCTCTCTCGAGGCGGTGGTGGTGCTGGAGCGTCTCGACGCTCCGAGCACGAGTCCGGGAGGCTCGCGTTCGTCTTCCCCAGGAATGGGGAAGCTCTGGCGTAAGCGCGTCCCGGAGGAGGAGGTAGCGGAGGCTTCGAAGAAGCCCCGTGGTCGCCCGCCCAGCACGGGCGAATACGTCGGCCTGGCGAAAGCCAAGGCCGAGTTGAACGCGGCCAAGGAGCGGGAGCTGGAGCTCCGCGCGGAGGCAGAGCTCGCTGAAGAGCTGCGAAAAAAGAGGACTCTCTTTTTAAGAGAGACCCCTAGCCCGCAGCCCCAGTCTAGCCTGCCAGGAGTGGCAAGTGCAAGCACAGCATCGGCCAGCACCGAAGATCTGACGGGTGCGATCGAGGCGGCGGTGGCGACAGTTCACATGGTCGCCACCAAGAGCCAAAATCTTAAGGGCCAATACATCAAGGCCCTTAAGGAAGCGTGTGCGGCGATTCTTAACAACGTGCAGGTGCTCCGCTCCCATTCGGAGAGCGAGGAAGTCGCCCACCTGCAAAAGGAGCTGGCTGCTGTCCGCGCTGAAATGCGGGCCTGGAAGCAGCAGGCCGAAGCCGCTCCCCCCCAGATGAGCCGTGACGAGATCGGCTTTATGATCGACGCACGGCTCGCGGGGATCACGGATCGGCTGCTGCCAGAGGCCCGCATCCGTCCGCCTCTCCAGGCGGACGCACGAAACGCGGCTCGCGCTGCCAGCCAACAACCGCCTAGCAGCCGAGAGCCGCAACCGGAGGAGCTCACGTTGGAGCTCCCGGCTCTTCCGCCCTCGCCCACCCAACTGCCAGACGGGCAACCGGGGACGGCGAGTAGGCCTAAGAAGAAGAAGCCCAACAAGAAGACTGCCGCAGCCAAAGAGGCAGAAGCTGCCCGCCAAGCCCGGGCAACTCCATCGGCTGCCCCGGCGGCCCCTACCACGGCCCCTACCACGTGGAGTACAGTGGCGGCACGGCCGAAGGCTCCGAAGCCGGCTCCAGCCCGGGCAGCGGCCTCCTCGGCCACAGCCACGCCAGCACAACCGGCCGCCAAGAAGGCGAGAAAACGTGGTGCCCGCAAGGCCCGCAAACTGCGCGCCCCGCAAACTGCGGCTATTACACTCACGCTGCAGCCGGGCGCGCAGGAGCAGGGCATTACATATTTTGATGTCATCTCCAAGGCTGAAGGGGCCATCGACCTGAAGGCCTTGGGGATCAACGGCCTGAAAAGCATCCGCCCTGCGGCTACCGGGGGTCGCATTCTCGAGGTGGCAGGGGAGGACAGGGCCAAGAAGGCAGACCTCCTCGCTGCCAAGCTTCAGGAAGTATTTCCAGAGGTCCGGGTCGCCAGGCCGGAGAGGTGCGTGGAGCTACGCATCTCTGGCCTGAGTGACTCGGCCACAAAGGAGAAGGTGGCGGCAGCGCTGGCTTCGGAGGGGGGCTGTTCTCCCGAGGTCATAAAGGTGGGCGACATACAGCGCCCACCTGGCCGGCAGGGCACCGCCTGGCTAAAGTGCCCGATTGAGGCCGCCAAGCAGCTAACAGATGGCCGACGCATCGTTGTCGGGTGGTCAGAGGTTAGGCTGACCACCCTGGAGCCGAGGCCGGCACGCTGCTTCCGGTGCTTGGAGCCGGGGCACGTGGGTGCGAAATGCACAGCGGGGGTAGACCGCAGTGCGCTGTGCTTCCGCTGTGGGCAGGCGGGCCACAAATCGGCCGCCTGCTCCGCGGAGCCGAAGTGCCCCGTGTGTGCGGCGGCGGGAGCAGCGTCCGGCCACAAGCTCGGCGCGGGCGACTGCAAGGCGGCCTCCAGAAAGAGGCCCGCCACACGTAAAGGCGGTGCGGTGGGTGGGGCAGGACCCAAGCCAACCCCAACCCAGCCGCAAACAGAGGAGGCGATGGACACCGCCCAACAATAATGGCCCAAACCATCTCCGTACTGCAGGCCAACGTGAACCACTGCGTCACGGCACAGGACCTTCTGGCCCAAACCATGGCGCAGTGGCAAGCGACATTGGCAGTAGTCGCCGAGCCGTATTACGTTCGCAACGCCCCGAACTGGGCCAGCAGCGTTGACGGCTTGGTGGCTATCGTCGCCCAGCGAGCCGCCCCACCCTTTGGCGTCGTGCGAAGGGGTCAGGGGTTTGTGCTCGTCACGCTGGGCGGCGCTGCAGTGATTGGGGTGTACTGCCCCCCCAGCAGAAGCCTCGCCGAGTTCGAGCGTTTGCTCAGCGAGGTCGAGGCTCTGCTGGCTGAAGTGCACCCCACCCCGGTGGTCGTGGCCGGGGATTTCAACGCTCACTCTCGGGCGTGGGGATCTCCGGCGACCGATGCCCGGGGGGAGATGGTTATGAGTTGGGCGGTGTCGCAAGACTTGGTGCTGCTCAATCAGGGGGCGGTCCACACACTCGTGCGGCCCCAGGGCAGGTCGATCGTAGACTTATCGTTCGCCAGTTCTGCCCTGGCTCGCCGCATTGTCAACTGGCGGGTCGTCGTGGGGGTGGAGACGGCGTCGGATCACCGGTACATCCGGTTCGACGTCGTTCCCGCCGCCCCGGCGGCCCGCGTGGAGTACGACCGCCCCTTGAGGGATGAGGGTCCGCGGTGGCGACTGAATACCCTGGATCGGGAGCTGGCCAAAGAGGTGGCTGTCGTCGAGCGATGGGCCGCTGTGGATAGCGGCCCGGACGTGGACGCGAGGTGCGAGCGGCTCGCTGGAGCGCTGACTCGCGTCTGCGACGCGGCGATGCAGAGGGCGAGGCCTATCCCGCCCCGGAAACAGGTGTACTGGTGGCGTCCCCACCTAGCCGGGCTGCGTACAGCAAGTTACGCAGCCCAGAGGCAGTACACCCGCAGCCGGAGGCGGGCCGTCAGAGACCTCGCCCGTGAGGAGGAACTGCACGCCGCGTACAGGGCCGCCCGTGAGGCCCTGAGCTCGGCGATTAAAGCCGCCAAGGATGAGGCCTGGAAGGAGTGGCTCGAGAGCCTGGACCGAGACCCGTGGGGGCGCCCATACAAGACTGTGAGTGGGAAACTCCGGCCTTGGGCGCCTCCCCTCACCAGAACTCTCGAGCCGAATCTTCTGGGCCGAGTGGTCAGCTCCCTCTTCCCTGCGAGGGGAGAGTGGGTCCCACCGCGGATGACGGCAGCACCAAGCCGTGTACCGGCTGACGGAGAGGCAATACCTCCCGTGTCCGAGGCCGAGTTAGGGGTCGCTATCCTGGCACTCAAATCCAGGAATCGCGCCCCGGGCCCGGACGGCATCCCAGGGAAGGTGATTGCCACCGTCATGCCGGTACTAGAGGAGGAGACGCTGTCCCTCATGTCGGACTGTTTGGCGTCGGGGAGAGTCCCGCGACAGTGGAAGACGGGCAAGCTCGTGCTGCTCCGGAAGCACGGGCGCCCAGCCGAGGAGCCGTCGGCCTACCGCCCCATCGTTTTGCTCGACGAGATGTGCAAGCTCTTTGAGCGGGTGCTCGCTGCACGTCTCGTCGGTCACCTAGAGGGGGCGGGGCCCAATCTGAGTGACGGCCAGTTCGGCTTCCGTCGCGGGAGGTCGACCATCGACGCCATTTCCCGGCTGAGGGACAGCGTCGACGAGGCGGTCTCCGGGGGTGAGGTGTTGTTGGCTGTATCGCTGGATATAGCCAACGCCTTCAACACCCTCCCCTGGGAGACTATCGCTGAGGCGCTGAGGTACCACAACGTGCCGTGGTACCTCAGGCGCGTCCTGGCGGACTACTTCGTGGACCGGGTCATCATTTACCCGGCCCGAGACGAGGTGGTCCGCCGCAATATGGCGTGTGGCGTTCCACAGGGGTCGGTCCTTGGGCCGCTCCTGTGGAACATTGGATTTGATTGGGTCCTGCGCGGTGCTAATCTTCGGGGGGTCGGCGTACTTTGTTACGCCGACGATACCCTAGTCACCGCGCGGGGCCCCACGTTTCGCGACGCCGCCGTCCTTGCTACGGCAGGCGTCGCCCATGTCGTAAGCCGCATCGGGGCGCTAGGGCTGAAGGTGGCCCTCGAAAAGTCCGGGGCCCTGTTCTTCCATGGGCCTCGGCAGACGCCGCCTCGAGATCGGGTGATTGTGGTGGGCGGCACCTCCATCGCTGTCGGGACGAGCCTGAAATACCTCGGGCTCATTCTCGACAGTCGGTGGCGGTTCGCGGAGCATTTCCGGCAGCTTGAACCCAAGCTGGAGGCGTATTCCGGAATGCTCTCGCGGTTGCTGCCCAACACCGGGGGACCGGGGTCTGTCTGCCGCCGTCTCTACGACGGGGTGGTGCGCTCCAAGGCGCTCTATGGAGCGCCCATTTGGGGGGAGGCCCTCTGCGCAGAAAACCTGAAGATACTGCGGCGTTCACAGCGTACCATCGCGCAGAGGGCTGCACGGGCGTATCACACCGTCTCTCGTGAGGCGGCGTGTCTGATTGCAGGCAGTGTCCCCTGGGATCTCGAGGCTGGCGTCCTGAAGAGGGTCTATACCGAGGGTGCCCTGATGCGGCGCAATAGTGGAGGTCGCCCGCCTCCGGAGGAGATCGATCGCTGGAGACAGGCGGCTCGCGACGATCTCTTCCGGAGGTGGTCAGAAAGACTTGCTTTAAGTCGGAGCTCAACGCTGCTCGTGGGGGCCGTTCGGCCCGTCCTGCGCGAGTTTGTGGAGAGGGGTCATGGGGCTCCAACGTTCCACCTCACCCAACTTCTCACGGGTCATGGCCCTTTCGCCAAGTACCTGTGGGAGTTGGTGGGGGTGGAATCGGAGCCCCGATGCCGCAGCTGCACCAGCGGCGACCCCGACACGGCCCAACATACACTGGCCGTGTGTGAGGCGTGGGACGGGCCTAGGACGGCCCTCACCAGCACCATTGGTGCGGACCTCTCGCTGCCGGCCGTAATTAGAGCTATGGTCGGCAGCGAACAGTGTTGGGCCGCCGTCGCCTCGTTCGCTAGCGAGGTGATGGCGGCCAAGAGAGAGGCTCTGCGGGTGCGGGAGCAAGCTGGGCTTACTCTCCCGCCCCGCAGGCCCCCGGCGAGGGGACGCCGGCGAGCGCTATTCGCCCGCGTCCCCGATTGAGAGAGGCCACGGGCGGTGGGTCGGGGGACCCGCCGCCCCATGCTAATGTGGCGGAATGCGCCCCTGTGTGTTCCGGGGGTGCATTCTTGGAGGAGGACGGGCCCCACCATATTGATGGTGGGGCCCCGACGAGTCGGGCCCGCTAAATAGGGCGTCCCCGGCCGAGTCGCGGTGAGCAGACTATCCCGCGGCTCGGAGTGGGCGACGGAGGAACACCGTGGTGGTTTAGTGGGTAGTCTGGCCTCCCTTCGAGGTCAGGAGTCCCACACGAAGCGAACCCCCTGCCCCCGCGGGGGGGGAGCGAAGTGCGTAAATGCATTCCCCACGTTAAAAAAAAAAAAAAAAAAAAAAAAACCTAACCTAACCTAACCTAACCTAACCTAACCTTTTTTTTTTTTTTTTTTTTTTTTTTTTACGTGGTGGAATGCATTTACGCACTTCGCTCCCCCCCCGCGGGGGCAGGGGGCGAGCTTCGTGTGGGACTCCTGGCATCTAAAGGCCAGACTACCCACTAAACCACCACGGTGTCCGTCGTCACCACATATCGACGATGGCGGGAACAGCATCTTCCGCCATCGCCGTGTGGGTCGCCCGCCGCTGAACAGCGGCAGGCCCGTCTCTGTTGCGGCAGAAGAGGAGTCCTTCTGCCGCCCGCCTAGGCAAGGCACACGCGACACGACGTGTGCCTTCATCCTCGAGGCCTTGTAAGGGCAGCAGACGCCCCCGCGTCTACTGCCCGGCCCGGTTAGGGGGGGAGGAGTTGGTGGTACCTTCTCCTCCGGGCCCCGGTTCGCTTGCGGCGCTGCGGGAGGGAACGTGGGTCGCATTCCCTCTCCCTCTCCGCCGCCTCCTTCTGCGACATCACCGTCTCGCAGAAGGCCTGAACCGCCGCCCACGCCTCATCGCCACCGACCATAGACAGAACTACGGTCGGCAGCGAGAGGTCCGTCCCCACTTCGGCGATAAGAGCACGGCGCTCCCCAGCCCACGCGGGGCACTCCTCTAGGGTGTGCTGCGCCGTGTCATTATCGCCACCACAGTGGTGGCACCCATTGGTCGGCTCTCGTCCCACCTGGCACAGGCGTCTCCCGAAGCATCCATGCCCCGAGAGGACCTGCGCCATCCGGAACGTCACCGACCCCCGCGATCTGTCCATCCAGTCCCTGAGGACCGGACGGATCGCCTCGACGGTCCTGATGCCAGCCGTGGGATTGGCCAGCCGCCGCTCCCACTCTAGGAGCATGGACCGCCTCGCCTGAAGCCTCCGCTCGCCCACCTCCGAGGGTGCCGGGAACTCGCCCCGGCTCCGGGCCTCCTCGCGCCAATGATACACTGACGCGAGGACCCCGACCTCCAGCTCCCACGGAGGGGAGCCCGCCATAACGCACGCCGCCTCGAATGAGATGGAGCGGTACCCTCTCACCGCCCCGATGGCCATCGCCCTCTGCGGACGTTGCAAGAGGGCGACGTGGTGTGCCCTCAGGGCGTCGGCCCATACGGGGGCCCCGTATAGGGCCATCGACCGCACCACTCCCAAATAAAGGAGGCGGCTGCTCGACTGGGGTCCCCCTAGGTTCGGCATCAACCGCCGGAGGGCGGTGGTCGTGCCAAACAGACGGGGGACCAGGCGGGCGAAATGAGCGCGGAAGCTCCATCGTGGATCGAGGACAAGTCCAAGGTACCTCATTTCAGACTTGACCTCGATCCGGGTGCCACTCACTACGATGTGGGAGCCCGCCGGTGGCACTCGCCGAGGGCCATGGAAACAAATGGCCCCCGACTTGCTGAGCGCCACCCCGAGTCCCAACATCGTTATTCGCCGCACGACCATGGCCACCGACGCAGTGGCGAGGCGCGCGGCGTGTTCATAGGTCGCCCCCCGGGCGGTAACCAACGTGTCGTCTGCATAGCAGGTCACGTTGACACCCGGGAGGCGAGCTCCTCGGAGTACCCAGTCGTACCCGATGTTCCACAAGAGGGGCCCCAACACTGACCCCTGTGGAACACCGCGGCACATGGCCCACCTGTGAAGGCTGCCATCCTCTCCTGGGCACTCCACGTACCGCTCCGATAGATAGGCGCCGACGATTCTGCGGAGGTAGGGAGGCACGTCATGGTATTTGAGCGCCTCCCGTATGCACTCCCAGGGCAGGGTATTGAACGCATTGGCGATGTCCAGCGACACCGCCAACAGAACCCCGCCCTTGCGGACCTCCTCTTGCGCCAGCGCCTTCACCCGAAGGACGGCGTCGACGGTCGAGCGACGTGTCCGAAAACCATATTGGTAGTCGGACAGGCCGCGATCTCCATCCTCGAGGTGCCGGACGATGCGAGCGAACAACACTCTCTCAAAGAGCTTGCCCGCCTCGTCCAGCAGCACTATCGGTCGGTACGCCACCGAGGGCGATTCCGCGGGCCGTCCCCCCTTCTCGATGAGGACGAGCCTGCCCGTTCTCCATCGGACCGGGTATTGCCCGGTTTGCAGGCACGCACTCATCAGCCCGCAGAATCGCTCCTCGAGCTCCCGGAGCGCGACCACCAAAACGCGTCCAGGAACTCCGTCGGGTCCAGGAGCCTTCACCCCTTTCTCCTGAACCCGCCTGACGGCCACAGCCAGCTCCGCCGTTGTGACCTGCGGCACCTCCGTCACGACCTCCTCTCTGCGCGCCGGAGCCATCACCGGGGGAACAAACCCCTCCTCCCTCTCTGGAAATAGGGAGGAGATAACCTCCCCCAGCACTCTCGACTCCAGGCACTCCGTGACTGGAGGCGCCCATGGGCGGAGCTTAGCCCTGACCATCTTGTAGGGCCGTCCCCAGGGGTCCCTGTCAAGGGTGGCTAACAGAGACGCCCTCGAAGCTTCCTTCGCGTCTCCTATTGCCACCCCGAGAGACTGAGCGCACGACCGATATTCGGCGTACAGCTGCGCCTCCTCCTCCGGCACCCGCCGCGCCCTGCGGCGGTACCGGGTGTACCGGCGACGTTTCGCGACGCACAGAGATCGCAGTTCAGCGATCTCCGGCGTCCACCAGTACACCTTCCGGTTGGGGAGTCGAGGCTTGGCCCGAGGCATGCACGCGTCGCAGATCTGCGACGCGGCGCTCCCGAACCATTCCGCCTCCGCCTCGACTCCTACTTCCGCCGGAGGAGTCGCCCAAGACTGGACGATCGACGCCAGCTCCAACGCCTCACGGTCTATGCGCCCCAGGACCCACCTGTTGGCGGACGGCCCCTCGCGTCTGGGACTCGCCACGTTCTGGCCCGTGGAGACATCGTAACGGATGTACCGATGATCCGTCAGATTCTCCACGTCGTCCAGGACTCGCCAGTCCCGGACGGCCTGTGCGACAGCAGGGGTCGTGAACGTGATGTCCACGATGGACCTTCCCTGCTGCGACACGAACGTGTCGACCGACCCACGATTACTTATCATCAGGCCGGTCGTCGTGGCCCACTCCTCCAGCAACCGGCCGCGCTCGTCGGCCACCGGGGAACCCCAAGCCGTGGATTTGGCATTAAAGTCCCCGGCGACCACCGCCAGACGGGGTGAGATTTGCCCCAGCAGGGCACCCACCGCATCCAGCGCCGTCTCGAACTCGGCCAGTCTCATGCTGGGAGGGAAGTACACCGCAATGATGATGTACCTCCCCCACCCGCAGGCCACGAAGCCCCTCCCCCTGGAAATGAGGGAGGGGGGTGCCACTCGCTGTGTCCCAGACGCGATAACACACACCGACCCGTCAGTGTCCCCCAACCACAGACCGTGAGGAGGGACAAAGTACGGGTCGGAAACTACCGCCACATCAATGGACCACTCCGCCATGGACTGCAGGAGGAGGTCCTGCGCCCGGGCGGAGTGGTTGAGATTCGCCTGGAGGAAGCGATGGGGGATACCGTCCATTACGGTTCCATCGCTTCCTCTCGCCCTTGCGGGGGCGTCGCTGCCACGGGAACTGGGGCAGCCGGGGTCCGTCCGGCCGCCTTTTTGCCCTTCCTGGGCTTTGTCCCGCGGCATGCTTTGCCGCCTACTATGTGGTTGCTCGGTCCGCCTCCCATTGCTGCGCAGATGACGCAGTGGGGGTCGACCGAGCATGCCGCAGCTTTGTGGCCAGGACGACCGCAGCGGTAGCAGATTTCACCGCGGTCTTCCTGTGAGGTGCACTGTGCCCTGACGTGTCCTGACATCAGGCACCGGAAACACCTCATGGGTCTTCGCCCAAGCAAAGTTACTCGAGCAGAGACCCAGCCAACTGTAAGGCGTCCAGCGGCCACTTTACTGGCCGCTTCCACGGGGCAGCTGACTACCACCGTGCCGCTCCCCCTCAACGCCCGGCGAATCTCACCAACCCTGACGTTCAGGGGAGGGCAGCTGCCGTGGCGCGCGACTGCGTCAGCCACCTCCTCCCTCGTCACTGATTCGTCCAGACCGGTAATGCGCATGTCTGCGCACTTGACCGGCCTGGACACATTTGCCGTCCCGGAGCCGAGCACCTCCCGGAGACGCGCCGCCAGCCTGTCGGCCTTCTCCCCGCTGGAGTCACCGGCCACCTCCAAGATGGTGGCACCGGTCTGCGCCTTCTTGTAGTTCGTACGGGGGATATCAAAGTCTTGCAGGTTAACCTGCGACTTTAACCCCCGTATGACCTCCGCGTACGTAGCGCCCCTTTCTGAGGCCTCCGGCAGCAGCGTTATCACTACTGCCGAAGAGCGGGGCGCACGCGGTCCCTTCCTCTTGCGTGTACGCCTCTTCTTCTTAGAAGAAGAGGTTGCAGAGGAAGCTGCAGTCCGGGCCGACGTGCTGGCCTCTTGGGCAGCAGCCGGCGCTCCAGGCTTCTTCTTTTTGGGCCTCTTGGCTACCGTCGTCCACGCCTCGTCCATTGACGACGGTGCAGGCGGCAGCGGCCTCGGCTCTCTCTCCTTGGGGGGAGGGGTGGGGGTGCTCTTCTTCCCCTTCCCCTTTCCCTTCGATGACCCCGCTTGCGGGGGAAGGGGTGGCGGCGACGGCTTAGAGGGAGCCGGTGGTGATGGCTCCGACTGAGTCGATGGACCGGGCCTTGGGTCGGCCTTGCGCCTGGCGTCAGACGCTAGGGGCGGGCGGAGGCGTGGCTCCGGCAGGAGTCTGGACTCCAAGCCCGCCCACCTCGCGTCCACCGCGGACAGCACGCGGTCCATGATGGCCCGCGACATCTCCTCCAGGGGAGCGACAGCGGCTGGTTCCGCTGCCTTCTCCTTCTCCTCCCGGAGAAAGCGGACCTCCATCCGGAGCCTCTCCACCTCCGCTCGAAGGGTGGCCACCTCGTCATTGACGTTCCGGCCCTCAAGCACGTCTACGGCATCGATGACGTCGAATGCCGCGCCCTTGAGGGCCTTTATGAAGCCACCCTTCAGGTTTTTTGATTTGTTGGCGACGTCCAACACAAGGCCCATATTTTCTCGGACCTTTGCCGCCAACAAATCGGTGGGCAGTTTTTCCCATGACGGGTCTGCCCTTCTCCTGGAGGATCGCGACGCCACTGAAGACGACCGCGATCCTGCCACCGTGCCATCCGGTTGGGCCATTTGCTCGATGGCCTGTCTCTTCACCGCGCCTTGGAGGACCGGGGACTCGGTCTCCTCCTCGCTGTGCTGCCTCTTGTGAGCAGCACTGCTATCGCGCGACGACGTCGCGCTGCGATCCATGTCGGATCCCGCCATGGACTGCGTAGGTCCTGGTGTCGAAGGCCTCGACAGCCTCGACAGCCTTACCGAGCATCGGCGAGTCTGTCCTTCGGGAACTTGGTCCCGGCTAGACCCCGCCGTCTGCTCCTCGCGCTCACGCGCCTGTCGCTCGGGAGCTTGGTCCCGGCACGACTCACTCTCTCTTCCAGTGTTGGGCATCGTCCTGAAAAGGACAGTGCCGAACCTGTCAGAGGACACTCAAAAGAACACAGTAAAACTGCTTGCCGCAAGAGTCGCTATACCAGATTTGGTCACCCAACGTGCCACTCCGTTACGGTGGTCACGTTGGGGTCCAGGGCACACGACGGGGACGTACTGGATAGCTCTTGGGGCGTGCCCCAACCTAACCTAACCTAACCTAACCTAACCTAACCTAACCTAACCTAACCTAACCTAACCTAACCTAACCTAACCTCAGCCCGTCAGCACGGAGCAGCTGACGGGCGCAATCGAGGCGGCGCTGGCGACGGTGCGCACCGTCGCCGCTAAGAGCTCCAACCTAAAGGGCCAGTATATCAGGGCCCTTAAGGACGCCTGCACGGCAATCACAGAGAACGTGCAGGTGCTCCGTGCCCGCACGGAAAGCGAGGAGGTTGCTCACCTCCAGAAGGAGCTGGCCGCAGTACGGGCCGAAATGCAGGCCTGGAAGCTGCAGGCCGAGTCCGCTCCACCCCCGATGAGCCGCGACGAGATCGGGTTCATGGTGGACGCGCGGCTCGCGGGGATCGCGGACCGCCTGTTGCCAGAGGCCCGCATCCGTCCGCCTCTCCAGGTGGACGCAAGGAACGCGGCTCGGCGTGCAAGCGAACCTGAGCCGCAACCGCAGGTGGCCACCTCGGAGCTCCCGGCTCTTCCACCTTCGCCTACCCGGATGCCAGACGGGCAGCCTGGGGGGGCGAAGAAGAAAAAGAAGCCGAGGAAGAAGACGGCCGCCGCCAAGGAGGCGGAAGCTGCCCGTCTGTCAGGGCAGACCTCCTCTTCGGCGCTTCCATCGGCGTCCCCGCCGGCCCCCCCCACGGCCCCCCTGACCGGGTGGAACAAGGTGGCGGCACGGCCAAAGGTGGCGAAGCCGGCTCCATCGCGGGCGGCAGCGGCCCCGGCCGCTGCCACCCCAGCACAGCCAGCCGCGAAGAGGAAACGTGGTGCCCGGAAGTCCCGGAAATTGCGCGCCCCGATAACTGCAGCGATTACCCTTACGCTGCAGCCGGACGCACAGGAGCGGGGCATCACGTACCTCGACGTGATAGCCAGAGCCGAGGGGGCCATCGACCTGAAGGCCTTGGGGATCGACGGCCTCCGGCACCGCACTGCGGTCACTGGGGCTCGAGTCCTCGAGGTCGAAGGAGCCGACAGGGTCCAGAAGGCGGACCAACTGGCTGTCAAGCTGAGGGAGGTGCTGGGGGAGGTCCGGGTGGCCAGGCCAGAGAGGTGCGTGGAGCTGCGCATCTCTGGCCTGAGTGACTCGGCCACGAAGGAGAAGGTGGCGGCGGCGCTGGCTGCTGAGGGGGGTTGCTCTCCCGACGCCATAAGGGTGGGCGACATACAGCGCCCACCTGGCCGGCAGGGCACTGCCTGGTTGCGGTGCCCTATCGAGGCGGCTGGGAGACTGACCGACGGCCGTCGCATCGTCGTTGGGTGGTCAGTGGTCAGGCTGACCATCCTGGAGCCGAGGCCGGCGCGGTGCTTCCGCTGCCTGGAGCCGGGGCACGTTGGAGTCAGGTGCACTGCGGGCATTGACCGCAGTGCACTTTGCTTCCGCTGTGGGCAGGCGGGCCACAAGTCGGCCACCTGCTCCGCGGAGCCCGGGTGCCCCGTCTGTGCGGCGGCGGGAGCGCCGTCCGGTCATTGGATCGGCTCCGGCGAATGCAAGGCGGCCTCCCGTAAGAAGGTGGCCCCCCGAAAAGGCGGTGCAGCAGGTGGGACGAAGCCCACGCCAACCCCCACCCTGCCGCAACAGAACGAGGAGGAGATGGACACCGCCCAAACATAATGGCCCATCCCATCTCAATACTGCAGGCCAACGTTAACCACTGCGTCGCGGCACAGGACCTTCTGGCCCAAACCATGGCGCAGTGGCAGACGACAGTGGCAGTAGTCGCCGAGCCGTACTACGTTCGCGACGGCCCAAATTGGGCCGGCAGCCTGGACGACTTGGTGGCTATCGTCGCCCAGCGAACCGCCCCACCCTTCGACATGGTGCGAAGGGGCCGAGGGTGTGTGCTCGTCGCGCTGGGCGGCGCTGCAGTGATTGGGGTGTACTGCCCCCCTAGCAGAAGCCTCGCCGACTTCGAGTGTTTGCTCGTCGAGGTCGGGGCTCTGCTGGCGGAAGTGCACCCCACCCCGGCGGTGGTGGCCGGGGATTTCAACGCTCACTCTCGGGCGTGGGGATCCCCGGCGACCGATGCCCGGGGGGAGATGATGATGGGTTGGGCGGTGTCCCAAGGCTTGGTGCTGCTGAACCAGGGAGCGGTCCACACACTCGTGCGACCCCAGGGCAGGTCGATTGTCGACCTTTCGTTTGCCAGTTCTGCCCTGGCTAGCCGTGCTGTGAACTGGCGGGTCGTCGTGGGGGTGGAGACGGCGTCGGATCACCGGTACATCCGGTTCGACGTCGTCCCTGCCGCCGCGGCGGCTCGCGTTGAGTACGACCGCCCCCTGAGGGGAGAAGGTCCGCGGTGGCGACTGGGTACCCTAGATCGGGAGCTGGCCAAAGAGGCGGCTATCGTCGAGCGATGGGCTGCTGTGGATAGCGGCCCGGACGTGGACGCGAGGTGCGAGCGGCTCGCTGGAGCGCTGACTCACGTCTGCGACGCGGCGATGCAGAGGGCGAGGCCTATCCCGCCTCGGAAGCGGATGTACTGGTGGCGTCCCCACCTAGCCGGGCTGCGTACCGCGAGTTACGCGGCCCAGAGGCAGTACACCCGCAGCCGTAGGCGGGCGGTCAGAGACCTCGCTCACGAGGAGAGATTGCACGCCGCGTACAGGGCCGCCCGTGAGGCCCTGAGCTCGGCGATTAAAGCCGCCAAGGACGAGGCCTGGAAGGAGTGGCTCGAGAGCCTGGACCGAGGTCCGTGGGGGCGTCCGTACAAGACCATGAGTGGGAAACTCCGGCCTTGGGCGCCTCCCCTCACCAGAACTCTCGAGCCGAATCTCCTGGGCCGAGTGGTCAGCTCCCTCTTCCCTGCGGGGGAAGAGTGGGTCCCACCGCGGATGGCAGCACCAAGCAGTGTGCCGGCAGACGAAGGGGCAATACCTCCCGTGTCCGAGGCCGAGTTAGGGGTCGCAATCCTGGCACTCAAGTCCAGGAATCGCGCCCCGGGCCCGGACGGCGTCCCTGGGAAGGTTATTGTCACCGTCATGCCGGCACTTGAGGAAGAGACGCTGTCCCTCATGTCGGAGTGTTTGGCGTCGGGGAGAGTCCCGCGACAATGGAAGGTCGGCAAGCTCGTGCTTCTCAAGAAGCGCGGGCGTCCAGCCGAGTCGCCGTCGGCCTACCGCCCCATCGTTCTGCTCGACGAGATGTGCAAGCTCTTTGAGCGTGTGCTCGCTGCGCGTCTCGTCGGTCACCTGGAGGGGGCGGGGCCTAACTTAAGTGACGGCCAGTTCGGCTTCCGTCGCGGGAGGTCGACGCTCGACGCCATATCCCGGCTACGGGACAGCGTCGCTGAGGCGGTCACCAGGGGTGAGGTGTTGTTGGCTGTATCGCTGGACATAGCCAACGCCTTCAACACCCTCCCCTGGGAGACCATTGCGGAGGCGCTGAGGTACCACAATGTCCCGTGGTACCTCAGGCGCGTCCTGGCGGACTACTTCGTGGACCGGGTTATCATGTACCCGGCCCGAGACGGGGTGGTCCGCCGAAATATGGGGCGTGGCGTTCCACAGGGGTCGGTCCTTGGGCCGCTCCTGTGGAACATCGGTTATGATTGGGTCCTGCGCGGTGCTAATCTTCGGGGGGTCGGCGTACTTTGTTACGCCGACGATACCCTAGTCACCGCGCAGGGCCCCACGTTCCACGACGCCGCCGTCCTCGCCACGGCAGGCGTCGCCCAAGTCGTGCGCCGCATCGGGGCGCTCGGATTGAAGGTGGCCCTCGAGAAGTCCGAGGCCCTGTTCTTCCATGGGCCTCGGCGGGCGCCGCCTCGAGGCCAGTCGATCGTGGTGGGCGGCACCTCCATCGCTGTCGGGACAAGCTTGAAGTACCTCGGGCTCATTCTCGACAGTCGATGGCGGTTCGCGGAGCATTTCCGGCAGCTGGAACCCAAGTTGGTGTCATATGCCGAAATGCTCTCGCGGTTGCTGCCCAACACCGGGGGACCGGGGTCTGCCTGCCGCCGTCTCTACGACGGGGTGGTGCGCTCCAAGGCGCTCTACGGAGCGCCAATATGGGCGGAGGCCCTCTGCGCAGAGAATGTGAGAAAGCTGCGACGCGCGCAGCGCACCATAGCGCAGAGGGCCGCACGGGCGTACCACACCGTCTCTTACGAGGCGGCGTGTCTTATCGCGGGCAGTGTCCCCTGGGATCTCGAGGCTGGCGTCCTTAAGAGGGTCTACGAAGAGGGCGCCCTGATGCGGCGCAACACCGGAGGTCGGCCGCCTCCGGAGGAGATCGATCGCTGGAGACAGGCGGCTCGCGACGATCTCTTCCGGAGGTGGCACGAAAGGTTGGGCGTAACGAGGAGCTCAATGCTGCTCGTGGGGGCCGTTCGGCCCGTCCTACGCGAGTTTGTGGAGAGGGGTCACGGGGCTCCAACGTTCCACCTCAGCCAGCTTCTCGCGGGTCATGGCCCTTTTGCCAGGTACCTGTGGAGGGTGGTGGGGGTGGAAGCGGAGCCCCGGTGCCGCAGCTGCACCAGCGGCGACCCCGACACGGCCCATCACACCCTGGCTGTGTGTGAGGCGTGGGACGGTCCTAGGACGGCCCTCATAGGCACCATTGGTGCGGACCTCTCGCTGCCGGCCGTAGTTTCAGCTATGGCCGGCAGCGAACAGTGTTGGGCCGCCGTCGCCTCGTTCGCTAGCGAGGTGATGGCGGCCAAGAGAGAGGCTCTGCGGGTGCGGGAGCAAGCTGGGCTTACTCTCCCACCCCGCAGGCCCCCGGCGAGGGGACGCCGGCGAGCACTGTTCGCCCGCGTCCCCGAATGAGAGAGGCCACGGACGGCGGGTCGGGGGACCCGCCGCCCCATGCTAATGTGGCGGAATGCGCCCCTGTGTGTTCCGGGGGTGCATTCTTAGAGGAGGACGGGCCCCACCATATTGATGGTGGGGCCTCAACGAGTCGAGCCCGTTAAATAGGGCGTCCCCAGCCGAGTCGCGGTGAGCAGACTATCCCGCGGCTCGGAGTGGGCGATGGAGGAACACCGTGGTGGTTTAGTGGGTAGTCTGGCCTCCCTTCGAGGTCAGGAGTCCCACACGAAGCGAACCCCCTGCCCCCGCGGGGGGGGAGCGAAGTGCGTAAATGCATTCCCCACGTTAAAAAAAAAAAAAAAAAAACCTAACCTAACCTTTTTTTTTTTTTTTTTTTTTTTTTTTTTTTACGTGGTGGAATGCATTTACGCACTTCGCTCCCCCCCCGCGGGGGCAGGGGGCGAGCTTCGTGTGGGACTCCTGGCATCTAAAGGCCAGACTACCCACTAAACCACCACGGTGTCCGTCGTCACCACATATCGACGATGGCGGGAACAGCATCTTCCGCCATCGCCGTGTGGGTCGCCCGCCGCTGAACAGCGGCAGGCCCGTCTCTGTTGCGGCAGAAGAGGAGTCCTTCTGCCGCCCGCCTAGGCAAGGCACACGCGACACGACGTGTGCCTTCATCCTCGAGGCCTTGTAAGGGCAGCAGACGCCCCCGCGTCTACTGCCCGGCCCGGTTAGGGGGGGAGGAGTTGGTGGTACCTTCTCCTCCGGGCCCCGGTTCGCTTGCGGCGCTGCGGGAGGGAACGTGGGTCGCATTCCCTCTCCCTCTCCGCCGCCTCCTTCTGCGACATCACCGTCTCGCAGAAGGCCTGAACCGCCGCCCACGCCGCATCGCCACCGACCATAGAAAGAACTACGGTCGGCAGCGAGAGGTCCGTCCCCACTTCGGCGATAAGAGCACGGCGCTCCCCAGCCCACGCGGGGCACTCCTCTAGGGTGTGCTGCGCCGTGTCATTATCGCCACCACAGTGGTGGCACCCATTGGTCGGCTCTCGTCCCACCTGGCACAGGCGTCTCCCGAAGCATCCATGCCCCGAGAGGACCTGCGCCATCCGGAACGTCACCGACCCCCGCGATCTGTCCATCCAGTCCCTGAGGACCGGACGGATCGCCTCGACGGTCCTGATGCCAGCCGTGGGATTGGCCAGCCGCCGCTCCCACTCCAGGAGCATGGACCGCCTCGCCTGAAGCCTCCGCTCGCCCACCTCCGAGGGTGCCGGGAACTCGCCCCGGCTCCGGGCCTCCTCGCGCCAATGATACACTGACGCGAGGACCCCGACCTCCAGCTCCCACGGAGGGGAGCCCGCCATAACGCACGCCGCCTCGAATGAGATGGAGCGGTACCCTCTCACCGCCCCGATGGCCATCGCCCTCTGCGGACGTTGCAAGAGGGCGACGTGGTGTGCCCTCAGGGCGTCGGCCCATACGGGGGCCCCGTATAGGGCCATCGACCGCACCACTCCCAAATAAAGGAGGCGGCTGCTCGACTGGGGTCCCCCTAGGTTCGGCATCAACCGCCGGAGGGCGGTGGTCGTGCCAAACAGACGGGGGACCAGGCGGGCGAAATGAGCGCGGAAGCTCCATCGTGGATCGAGGACAAGTCCAAGGTACCTCATTTCAGACTTGACCTCGATCCGGGTGCCACTCACTACGATGTGGGAGCCCGCCGGTGGCGCTCGCCGAGGGCCATGGAAACAAATGGCCCCCGACTTGCTGAGCGCCACCCCGAGTCCCAACATCGTTATTCGCCGCACGACCATGGCCACCGACGCAGTGGCGAGGCGCGCGGCGTGTTCATAGGTCGCCCCCCGGGCGGTAACCAACGTGTCGTCTGCGTAGCAGGTCACGTTGACACCCGGGAGGCGAGCTCCTCGGAGTACCCAGTCGTACCCGATGTTCCACAAGAGGGGCCCCAACACTGACCCCTGTGGAACACCGCGGCACATGGCCCACCTGTGAAGGCTGCCATCCTCTCCTGGGTACTCCACGTACCGCTCCGATAGATAGGCGCCGACGATTCTGCGGAGGTAGGGAGGCACGTCATGGTATTTGAGCGCCTCCCGTATGCACTCCCAGGGCAGGGTATTGAACGCATTGGCGATGTCCAGCGACACCGCCAACAGAACCCCGCCCTTGCGGACCTCCTCTTGCGCCAGCGCCTTCACCCGAAGGACGGCGTCGACGGTCGAGCGACGTGTCCGAAAACCATATTGGTAGTCGGACAGGCCGCGATCTCCATCCTCGAGGTGCCGGACGATGCGAGCGAACAACACTCTCTCAAAGAGCTTGCCCGCCTCGTCCAGCAGCACTATCGGTCGGTACGCCACCGAGGGCGATTCCGCGGGCCGTCCCCCCTTCTCGATGAGGACGAGCCTGCCCGTTCTCCATCGGACCGGGTATTGCCCGGTTTGCAGGCACGCACTCATCAGCCCGCAGAATCGCTCCTCGAGCTCCCGGAGCGCGACCACCAAAACGCGTCCAGGAACTCCGTCGGGTCCAGGAGCCTTCACCCCTTTCTCCTGAACCCGCCTGACGGCCACAGCCAGCTCCGCCGTCGTGACCTGCGGCACCTCCGTCACGACCTCCTCTCTGCGCGCCGGAGCCATCACCGGGGGAACAAACCCCTCCTCCCTCTCTGGAAATAGGGAGGAGATAACCTCCCCCAGCACTCTCGACTCCAGGCACTCCGTGACTGGAGGCGCCCATGGGCGGAGCTTAGCCCTGACCATCTTGTAGGGCCGTCCCCAGGGGTCCCTGTCAAGGGTGGCTAACAGAGACGCCCTCGAAGCTTCCTTCGCGTCTCCTATTGCCACCCCGAGAGACTGAGCGCACGACCGATATTCGGCGTACAGCTGCGCCTCCTCCTCCGGCACCCGCCGCGCCCTGCGGCGGTACCGGGTGTACCGGCGACGTTTCGCGACGCACAGAGATCGCAGTTCAGCGATCTCCGGCGTCCACCAGTACACCTTCCGGTTGGGGAGTCGAGGCTTGGCCCGAGGCATGCACGCGTCGCAGATCTGCGACGCGGCGCTCCCGAACCATTCCGCCTCCGCCTCGACTCCTACTTCCGCCGGAGGAGTCGCCCAAGACTGGACGATCGACGCCAGCTCCAACGCCTCACGGTCTATGCGCCCCAGGACCCACCTGTTGGCGGACGGCCCCTCGCGTCTGGGACTCGCCACGTTCTGGCCCGTGGAGACATCGTAACGGATGTACCGATGATCCGTCAGATTCTCCACGTCGTCCAGGACTCGCCAGTCCCGGACGGCCTGTGCGACAGCAGGGGTCGTGAACGTGATGTCCACGATGGACCTTCCCTGCTGCGACACGAACGTGTCGACCGACCCACGATTACTTATCATCAGGCCGGTCGTCGTGGCCCACTCCTCCAGCAACCGGCCGCGCTCGTCGGCCACCGGGGAACCCCAAGCCGTGGATTTGGCATTAAAGTCCCCGGCGACCACCGCCAGACGGGGTGAGATTTGCCCCAGCAGGGCACCCACCGCATCCAGCGCCGTCTCGAACTCGGCCAGTCTCATGCTGGGAGGGAAGTACACCGCAATGATGATGTACCTCCCCCACCCGCAGGCCACGAAGCCCCTCCCCCTGGAAATGAGGGAGGGGGGTGCCACTCGCTGTGTCCCAGACGCGATAACACACACCGACCCGTCAGTGTCCCCCAACCACAGACCGTGAGGAGGGACAAAGTACGGGTCGGAAACTACCGCCACATCAATGGACCACTCCGCCATGGACTGCAGGAGGAGGTCCTGCGCCCGGGCGGAGTGGTTGAGATTCGCCTGGAGGAAGCGATGGGGGATACCGTCCATTACGGTTCCATCGCTTCCTCTCGCCCTTGCGGGGGCGTCGCTGCCACGGGAACTGGGGCAGCCGGGGTCCGTCCGGCCGCCTTTTTGCCCTTCCTGGGCTTTGTCCCGCGGCATGCTTTGCCGCCTACTATGTGGTTGCTCGGTCCGCCTCCCATTGCTGCGCAGATGACGCAGTGGGGGTCGACCGAGCATGCCGCAGCTTTGTGGCCAGGACGACCGCAGCGGTAGCAGATTTCACCGCGGTCTTCCTGTGAGGTGCACTGTGCCCTGACGTGTCCTGACATCAGGCACCGGAAACACCTCATGGGTCTTCGCCCGAGCAAAGTTACTCGAGCAGAGACCCAGCCAACTGTAAGGCGTCCAGCGGCCACTTTACTGGCCGCTTCCACGGGGCAGCTCACTACCACCGTGCCACTCCCCCTCAACGCCCGGCGAATCTCACCAACCCTGACGTTCAGGGGAGGGCAGCTGCCGTGGCGCGCGACTGCGTCAGCCACCTCCTCCCTCGTGACTGATTCGTCCAGGCCGGTAATGCGCATGTCTGCGCACTTGACCGGCCTGGACACATTTGCCGTCCCGGAGCCGAGCACCTCCCGGAGACGCGCCGCCAGCCTGTCGGCCTTCTCCCCGCTGGGGTCACCGGCCACCTCCAAAATGGTGGCACCGGTCTGCGCCTTCTTATAGTTCGTACGGGGGATGTCGAAGTCTTGCAGGTTAACCTGCGACTTTAACCCCCGTATGACCTCCGCGTACGTGGCGCCCTTTTCAGAGGCCTCCGGCAGCAGCGTTATCACTACTGCCGAAGAGCGGGGCGCACGCGGTCCCTTCCTCTTGCGTGTTCGCCTCTTCTTCTTAGAAGAAGAGGTTGCAGAGGAAGCTGCAGTCCGGGCCGACGTGCTGGCCTCTTGGGCAGCAGCCGGCGCTCCAGGCTTCTTCTTTTTGGGCCTCTTGGCTACCGTCGTCCACGCCTCGTCCATTGACGACGGTGCAGGCGGTAGCGGCCTCGGCTCTCTCTCCTTGGGGGGAGGGGTGGGGGTGCTCTTCTTCCCCTTACCCTTTCCCTTCGATGACCCCGCTTGCGGGGGAAGGGGTGGCGGCGACGGCTTAGAGGGAGCCGGTGGTGATGGCTCCGAATGAGCCGATGGACCGGGCTTTGGGTCGGCCTTGCGCCTGGCGTCAGACGCTAGGGGCGGGCGGAGGCGTGGCTCCGGCAGGAGTCTGGACTCCAAGCCCGCCCACCTCGCGTCCACCGCGGACAGCACGCGGTCCATGATGGCCCGCGACATCTCCTCCAGGGGAGCGACAGCGGCTGGTTCCGCTGCCTTCTCCTTCTCCTCCCGGAGGAAGCGGACCTCCATCCGGAGCCTCTCTACCTCCGCTCGAAGGGTGGCCACCTCGTCATTGACGTTCCGGCCCTCAAGCACGTCTACGGCATCGATGACGTCGAATGCCGCGCCCTTGAGGGCCTTTATGAAGCCACCCTTCAAGTTTTTTGATTTGTTGGCGACGTCCAACACAAGGCCCATATTTTCTCGGACCTTTGCCGCCAACAAATCGGTGGGCAGTTTCTCCCATGACGGGTCCGCCCTTCTCCTGGAGGATCGCGACGCCACTGAAGACGACCGCGATCCTGCCACCGAGCCGGAAAATTGGAGAATTTCCGGTTGGGCCATCTGATCTTCGATGGCCTGTCTCTTCTTCACCGCGCCTTGGAGGACCGGGGACTCGGTCTCCTCCTCGCTGTGCTGCCTCTTGTGAGCAGCACTGCTATCGCGCGACGACGTCGCGCTGCGATCCATGTCGGATCCCGCCATGGACTGCGTAGGTCCTGGTGTCGAAGGCCTCGACAGCCTCGACAGCCTTACCGAGCATCGGCGAGTCTGTCCTTCGGGAACTTGGTCCCGGCAAGACCCCGCCGTCTGCTCCTCGCGCTCACGCGCCTGTCGCTCGGGAGCTTGGTCCCGGCACGACTCACTCTCTCTTCCAGCGTTGGGCATCGTCCTGAAAAGGACAGTGCCGAACCTGTCAGAGGACACTCAAAAATCACAGAAAAACTGCTTGCCGCAAGAGAAGCTATCCAGATTTGGTCACCCAACGTGCCACTCCGTTACGGTGGTCACGTTGGGGTCCAGGGCACACGACGGGGACGTACTGGATAGCTCTTGGGGCGTGCCCCACCTAACCTAACCTAACCTAACCTAACCTAACCTAACCTAACCTAACCTAACCTAACCTAACCTAACCTAACCTAACCGACAGTCGTCCGCCACCTCTAGAGCGATACGGATCGTTTTTAACCTCTCTCCGTTTTTGAAAATTCAAAAAAGTGGTTTTTTCTCATCGTACCGCGCCGCGCCATATATCAAAAGTTGCGTCTCGGCGGCGCCCATCCGCCTGCACTTCGAGATTCAGCCGCACGATATCGTGCGAGCCGCTATAAGTGCATAACTGGTGTTTTAAAGGTTATTCAACACGTGGTAGGACACTAATTCTTGAATAAACCAGTGAATTGTGATCGGATTGATAAGTGTGAAGTGTCCTCGGCTGCGGGCAGTGGAGCCCCACCCCCCGCGCTGGTCAAATTCACCCGGACGGCGCTGGTTTTTCCGGGAAAACCGGAAAACCAACTTCCACGTGGTCACGAGGTACCAGAACCAGCAGGCCGAGGAAGCTGAAAATTTGCAGGCTGAAGGACCCTTACTGGAGCAGCATTTTTCTGGAAAAAGAAAAATTTTTCGTCAGTAAGAAAATTTTTTATAACACATAGAAAGTTCCAACTTTGGCACTGAATAGCGGCGGAACCAGAAGGAAATTGAAAATTCTGCTACTGCTATCTTTTGCGCGCTCAAGAGAAGACGAGGACTGGAGCTTTTTAGATTTTTCGTATGGGTATTTCGGACGGGGTAATTAAAAATTCGAAATTTTTAAATTTTTATCTGTAATTTTTGGGATTTTTCATATTTTTATTAATTCGTGTATGTACCTGATAGGCCTTTATTTAAGCCTATTTATGCTGTTTTTAATTTATTTTTAGGTCCATCCAGTGCTGAAATATAGATTTTTTAGTGATTTTTCTAAATTAATTAAAAACGGGTAGAAAATCGTTGTTTTTAACAGTGGGGACGGGTTTAGACAAACATTCTACACTTGTCTAAGCCCAAACTCGCCCCCTCTAACGTTGGAAATAACGATTTTCGTAATTTCCAACTTTTTGGTCCTATTAGGTCGAAATTTTGAAACGCAAATATTTCCGGACTGGATTGACCTACGAACTTGCGGTTTTCAACCAAGTGTATTATTTTGTGTTTTCTACAAGCTCCATACGTTTTTGAGCCGATTGGAGAGTTTTTCTTGTTTTTGCCTGAAACCCCCCCCAGGAGATAGAGCACATCAAGAACCCCCCAGATATCGATTTTGGGAGCTCTAGGACAAACCGTTCCGGAGATACGGTCGGTCAAAGTTTGACCTCGGCTGCGCGGCGGCCATCTTGGAATTCTTTGCGCGGCCGTAGCTCCGCCGCGGAAGGTCGTAGAAGCTCCGGACTTCGACTGGGGGCTTCAGGGGGAAACCGGCTTTCCCACCTTCCACCTTTTTTGGGGAAAGGGGGCAAAATTTTGCCAAAAATTTTTTGGCCAATTTTATAGCCGGAAGTGGTGGGGAGGGCGAAGCCATCCAGCAGGGAATTTTTCGCGGCTCGCTGGGACACCTGGGACCCGAGATACATCGGTTCAAAGTTCAGTAAAGCCGCCATCTTGGAAAATTACAAACCGGTGTATCTTGGCAACGGGTTGTCGTAGCGGATTGCGGTTTCCGCTGGGGGGCTTGGCATTCCGCTCCGCTTCGGACTAGTGGGGTGGGGATTTGACCCCACCAAATTGGGGGGTCAAATTTTGGGGGTCACCCAACTGGCCTGGCAGGTACGTCAGGGGGTAGGTCTCGTCGAGACCTTTCAGGGGAACCCGATCTCGACGAGTTTGGACTTCTGGTTCGCGAGCAAACCCGGTTCCAAGTTTTGGTCCTAGGTTGGGACCAAAATTTTGGAAGCCGATTGTCTCCGAACCCGTGGGCCTGGGACCCTCGAGTTTGGGTTCGTTTTGGAGGGCTCGGGGGGCTCTATCAGCTCGTCCTGGTAGAGTGACTCTACATAGAGCCGGGTCATAGTTTGCCTGTAGAGCCGTAAAAAACGGTGCCCTAGGGCTTAAACTTCTACAGGCACTGCGTCTCCTGGGTAGGGACCCTGTGGCAGGGCGACTTAGGTTAGGTTATTGTTAATTTTAGAAAATAAGTCTTTTTACAACCTAGAGTTTTTATCTAGTGATTAGGTGTAGAACGAAGCGAATTCCGCGCGCTTGCGCTCAGAGTTGATACCCTTGACAAGGTTTAAGTACCCAAATTATAAATTACAATCGCCTGTAGCGATTTTTGTATATAATAATTATAGTTTGTTAGTAATAAGTAGCATAAGTTTATAACTAGCGCCCTATTGGCCATATAAGACGAGTAGCAGGGCTACTAAGACAGGCAGAAGGACTCTACCTAAGCTTTTTTGACAGCTGACAAGGCCCCTATTGGCCTCAAGTAAGACAGGGTAGCCGGGCTACTGTTAACTTGTAGAGCAGCTCTACAAAAAACTTTATTGACCTCATTTATTTTATAGCATTTTTACTTTTTATTATTCTGTATTTTCTGTTTTCTGTTTGTGTTTTTATTATTTGTGTCGCATTAGTTATTTGACACGCAGAACGTTCAGAGCTGCGTACACACCACACGAAACTACACACGCACATACACAACATTCATTCACCAAACACACACGAATACATACAACACTACACCACTTGCACATAACACATCACATAAAACTATACAGGACACACCAACTCACTAACAAACACCTGGGGTACCCTTTACATACCACCAGACTTTTTACTGCGTAAGCCATAAACGTAATAAATATGGCTACACCTAGAACTCCAGTCACGATAACCGCTGGAAGTGATGGAACAGGAGAAAGGGACTTAGCCAGGACTGTTGTGAAGCAGTCCACCTTCAGGCGGAGTCTGGAGGCTTTCCAGGGAGGTGAAGAAGCCAAGGAGCCCACAACTAGAAAGGCCCTACCGTCTGGTACCGGTGGGGCGGTGCCTGGGTCGGGACCGGGGGGGCCATCGGGGACTGGGACCGATAGAACAACGCCTAGGTCGAGATCCTCACCCGTGTCCGGGATCGGACGAATTGCGTCCGCGCCCGGACCCGGGGAGGATAGATCTGGGGTTGGGGGCGGTAAAGCGCCATCGGGGTCGGGGACCATTAAGGCAGTGCCCGCCAGGAAGCAAACCGGGAATGCGCAGGGTTCGCCTGTTTCAGGACGGACTGTTTCTGCAGGGGTTGTCATCAGACCTAACTTTAGCCCCGAGGACCCAAGCACTAAGGTGTATACCAGCAAACTCGAGGAGGCCAAGGCATACATGCAAAGCGGCATGAGATTTTTGGGAGAGTCGCGTAACCTGAAGGGCGAGATTAAGACCGGCGTAATGCAGGCTTTAAAAAGATTGTTCGCGCTGGTAAAACAACTAGAGGCTAGACCAGAATCCACCAGGGAGGAGCCCCCAGCCGCACAGCCCGAAGCCCGAAGAAATGAAGAATATGCCTCACTCGCGGCGAAAATTGAGGAGCATGCAAAGCTTCTAAACCAGAATGCCGAGGTGATGAAGGCGGTGCAGACAGCACTGCAGGAAAACACCGCAGCGCTAGCAAATCCCACCTATGCGTCCATGGCCGCCAAACCTCCACCCTCACGAAGCCCTGACAGGCCAGCCCTCCACTCGATCATTGTCTCGTCGGAAAAGGAGGATGAGTCGGGAGACGAGGTCTTAGAGAGGGTCCGAAAGGCGGTGGACGCAAAGGAGGGATGGGTCAAGGTGGAAAGGGTCCGACGGGCTAAAGATCGGAAAATCATCCTCGGGTGTCCCACGTCGGTGGACAGGGATAGGGCCCGTGAGAGGCTTGAGTCCGGTCGCCTCATTGTCGAGGACATCAAGAACAAGGACCCATTGGTGATGCTGAAAGATGTGCTGAGTGTAAACTCGGACGAGGAGATACTCAGTGCACTCCGCAAGCAAAACCGGGACGTTTTTGGTGGCCTGGGGAAGGAGGATGACCGGATTCAGGTCAAATATAAAAAGAAGACAAGAAACCCCCACACTCAGCACCTGGTCCTGGCCGTATCTCCGACTATCTGGAGAAGAGTAACAGGGCTGGGTGCGTTGCACGTGGACTTGCAACGGGTCCGAGTTGTGGACCAGTCGCCTCTTGTGCAGTGCTCCCGATGCTTGGCGTATGGCCACACCAGGAGGTACTGCACGGAAGAGACTGACACGTGCAGCCACTGTGGGGGTTCTCACCTAAAGGCAAAGTGCGAGCTGTGGACGCTGGGTGTCACACCCACGTGCAAAAATTGCACCAAGGCAAAAATGGCTCGCACGGATCACAACGCCTTTAGTGAGGATTGCCCTGTCCGCAGGCGATGGGATGCACTGGCGCGGTCCACCGTAGCGTACTGCTAAGGTGGAGACGGGGACCTTGGTATACCGTGTGTTCCAGGCGAACCTCAACAAAAAGAAGCTCGCGACGGAGGAGCTCATCATAGAAGCTTCCAAACGCAAGATTGCGGCTGCCCTAATCCAGGAACCCTACGTCGGTGCGGCTCGAAGTATGAGGAACTACGCTGGCGTCCGGATCTTCCAAAACAATGCCACGGGGGAGGGTACCGTCAAAGCGGCAATTGCTGTATTTGACGGTAGCCTAGATGTTGTACAATACCCCCACCTCACCACCGACCACATCGTGGTGGTGGGACTCTCGACCACGGCATGGAGGATCACGCTAGTATCCTATTACTTCGAGCCGGACCGCCCCATAGGCCCATACATTCGGGAATTTAAAAATGTAGCTGAAACACCTGGATTGGGGATGAAGATCATGGGGGGGGACGCGAATGCCTGGAACACATGGTGGGGCAGTGTTGAGGTGGACGAGCGGGGGGAGGAATTAATGGAGATGTTCGACGAGCTGGGTCTCCATATTTTAAATGAGGGCGATACCCCGACATTCGACACTGTCAGGGGTGGCCGTCGCTTCCAAAGTCACGTCGACTTGACCGTTTGCTCCACCAACGCACTGGACCTGGTGGTAAATTGGAAAGTGGAGGTGAACCTCACGAGCTCGGACCACAATGGAATCACTTTTGGCATCAAACTGCGAAGGTCACAAGGTACGGATATCAAGCGTACAACCAGGCTGTATAACACAAAGAAAGCAAATTGGGATCAGTTCCACAGCGAACTAAACAAGCTGAAGACTGAGTCCAACCTAACTGTGACAGGTGTGGAGAACATCAGCGACAGGGGTCGATTGGAGGATACCGTGGTGAGGTATACGGCACTGATCGCAAAAGCCTGCACTGCCTCGATACCCAAAAAATGCGCTGACCAAAAGATAAGGATTCCATGGTGGTCCGAGGAACTCGCCAAATTAAAAAGGGAAGTTACCACCAGGAGGCGCAGAATAAAAGGCGCTGCTCCAGCTCGGCGGGATAGAATCGTGAGCGAGTATCTAACCAGCAAGGAGAAATATGAGATGGAGGCCAAAAAAGCCCAAATCGCCAGCTGGAAAGAGTTTTGCTGCAAACAGGAAAGGGAAGGGATGTGGGAGGGGATTTACAGGGTGATTGGTAGAACTGCCAAGAGAGCGGAGGACGTACCCCTGGAGCTGAATGGCGTGGTCATGAACGCGGAACAGTCCGTGCGGCTTATGGCCGATGTGTTTTACCCGGAGGACTTGGAGGAGGAGGATACGGCAGAACAGGCCCGCTTGAGGGAAAGAGCGAGGGGGATGAGCGGTGGGCCCTGCGCAGAGCAGCGGGACCCCCCGTTCACTCTTTTCGAACTTGAAATGGCGGCCAAATCCTTCAACTCCAAGAAAGCACCAGGGGCAGACGGTCTCACGGCTGATATCTGCAACCACGCCATCAGAAACGAACCCCAGCTGTTCCTTGCCATGGCAAATAAATGCCTGACACTTCACCACTTTCCGAAAACCTGGAAAGTAGCAACTGTCGTCGCACTTCGGAAACCAGGTCGAGATAGCTACAGTCTTCCCAAGTCATATAGGCCCATCGGACTGCTTCCAGTCATGGGCAAGATACTTGAGAAGATGTTAATGGCAAGACTGCGGCACCATCTCCACCCAAGTATCAGCGCCCGCCAATACGGGTTCATGCCACAAAGGAGCTGTGAGGACGCCCTGTGTACCCTGGTCCAGCACATAAGATCAAAGCTTGATGACAAGCAGATCGTGGTGCTGGTCTCCTTGGATATAGAGGGCGCCTTCGACAGCGCCTGGTGGCCGGCGATTAAAGTCCGACTCGTGGAGGAGAAGTGTCCGGAGGGCCTTAGAAGGCTCATTAATAGCTACCTGGAAGACAGACAGGTCAAGGTGAGGTACGCCGGCAAGGAATATAGCAAAAGCACGAGAAAGGGTTGCGTCCAGGGCTCAATTGGTGGGCCAATCCTCTGGAATCTCCTTCTGGATCCACTGCTGCGAGGTCTTGAGGATAGGGAGCATTATGCTCAGGCATTTGCGGACGATGTCGTCCTGGTCTTCCACGGTGACACAGCTGCCGAGATAGAGAGGCGTGCCAATGCCGCTCTCGCCTATGTTCAGGGGTGGGGAGAGGCAAACAAACTAAAATTTGCACCCCACAAAACAAACGCAATGGTCATAACAAGAAAACTCAAGTATGACACCCCACGTCTGAGCATGGGCGGGATAGGCATTTGCATGTCAAAGGAGGTTAAGGTGCTTGGACTAACTATCGACGACAAATTAACCTTTAACCAGCACGTCGACAACACCTGCAGGAAAGTCACCGGCATCTACAAACAGCTGACTAGGGCGGCTAGGGCTAGTTGGGGTTTGCACCCGGAAATAGTACACACAATCTACACTGCCACAGTCGAACCGATAGTGTTGTATGCGGCCAGCGCGTGGGCTCCGGCGGTTGATAAGCTGGGGATCCAGAAGAGGTTAAACTTTATCCAGAGAGGTTTTGCGCAAAAGATCTGCAAAGCATACCGCACGGTCTCCCTCCACTCGGCAGTACTCCTGGCGGGGATACTCCCTCTTGACCTTCGCGTACGCGAAGCAGCCTTACTGTATAGGGTCAAGAGGGGGGATCCCATTCCGGACCTGGGGGGGAGGGAGATCGAGCGGATGTCATCGGCATTGGAAAACCCACATCCTGCGGAACATATGCGCCTGGAGTTCCTAAGCCTGGAGACCAATGAGCAAGTGGAAGGTACCCTTGACACCACTATGCAGATTTATACGGACGGCAGCAAGATTGAGGGCAGGGTGGGAGCCGCACTGTCCATGTGGAGGGGCGGGACAGAAACCCGGGCCCTCAAGCTTGCCTTGCCGTCCTATTGTACCGTCTACCAGGCGGAACTCTTGGCGATATGTGAAGCAACGAGGGTGATCCTGAGACATGAGCCGGCCTCTTTTGGCATCTACAGCGACTCAACCGCAGCACTCCAGACGGTCGTGAATCCCGGTTGTCTCCATCCCCTGGCAGTTCAAACGAGGAAAAATATAAGATCAAGTTTCCACCAGAACAAACCTGTGAAGTTGTTCTGGATCAAGGCACACGCGGGGATGGAGGGGAACGAGAGGGCCGACCAACTGGCAAAAGAGGCAGCCTTGGGGCTGAGGCGTGCACCCGACTACGACCTTTGTCCGGTCTCATTCGTCAAACGGAAAATCCGTAAGGATACGCTGGGCGAGTGGAACCGGAGGTACGAGTCGGGCGAGTCCGCCTCAGTCACAAGACTCTTCTTCCCAAGTGCGTTGGACGCATATATCACTATCAGGAAATTCGAACCCACTAAATTCACAACGCAGCTGCTGACGGGGCACGGTGGATTCTCCGAGTACTTGGCAAGGTTCAAGTGCAAGGAGGATCCATCGTGTGCATGCGATCCGGATCAGCCCGAGAGTGTTCCGCACTTAATTACAGAATGCCCGATATACGCAGGGCAAAGATTTGATCTAGAACAAAGAGTAGAAACGCAAATAACATTAGAGAACCTGAGGCAAATTATTACTTGTAAAAGGAATAGAAAACAGTTTCTAGATTTCTGTATTAACATTGTTAAATCAGTAAACAACAGAAATAAAGTAGATTAAGATTATTAATATTAAGATAACCTAAGGTTATCATTATATATGTAATAAGACTAAATAGTATATATAATAGATGTAAGAGAATACAGAAATAAATATTATGTAATACCTAAGTGTTAATAATAAGATAAAACTGTGTGTAATTAGTTTATAGTAAAGTATTGTTATAAAAAGTAAGAAATAAATCAGTCCAACCCTATCCTAATACCCAACATGAAGGAATGAAATAAAGATTAAAGAATGTGTACACAACTTATTACCCGTGTTACTAGCTTAAGAAAAAGAAATAAAAAGTAAAATAAAAAAGTAGAGAATAGAATAAAGCAAAATAATTGCTTGGGTATGAAAGGATGTATAAAAGAAAGATCAAGTATGCGGCATGAAAGTACGAGAAGTAGCAAAAGCGAGAACTGGAATGAAAGGACTAGTCTAGGAAGAACTCCGAATTATGAATATCGGAGAACTAGGTGTAAAAAAAAAAAAAAAAAAAAAAAAAAAAAAAAAAAAAAAAAAAAAAAAAAAAAAAAAAAAAAAAACCTAACCTAACCCAACCCAACCCAACCCAACCCAACCCAACCCAACCCAACCCAACCCAACCCAACCCAACCCAACCCAACCCAACCCAACCCAACCCAACCCAACCCAACCCAACCCAACCCAACCCAACCCAACCCAACCCAACCCAACCCTGTGACATCTGTGTCTGTATAACATTTTATTACTTTCTCGTAAATAGCTTGCTTCTTATTTAGCATTAATTCAAGCACCAGTGGTTTTACTTTTATTATCTCGTGTGTACTGCCAAAGTCACCACGAATGGTTAACAACTGAGTGAAGGGTTTTGGGCAGCTTTTAAATGTCCGTCGCATCAATAAAATACTCTTATAAGTCACAAAGTCGCAGTCTCAAAATATAAAACCCGGTGAACAAAATATAAAAACTCTCTTACGTCATGTTCATCATAGTAGTCAGCCATTAAAAAGTCTTGGTATTCCTACTTCTTCTAAATCTTGATATCTGGTTTGTACTCGTACCTATAACCTTCTTTCGGGCATCGTATAAGTTTTTCATGTTACTATATTCTGGTAGTTTGGTTAGAAAATTCATCAAGCCGTCTGTAGTCACTGAATACATTTTAGGTCCTGGGCGATCTTCAGTTTGAACTTTAGTTCTTAATGTTGCCTTTTCTTTTCTTGTTAATTTTTTTATTGGATCCAGTTAACATAATAATGCGACTTTTTACTTATTACGCGTTATTCCTAAAATGTGAAATAGACAAGATGTATTTGTAGACAGTCACATCATTTGTACATGTATACTAGAATATTAAGTTATATTTAAATGGCAAGTTTACTAATGAAAGGAATGAAGGCATGATTCTGAAGCCGGCCGCATACACAAGTGCCGACGCACGAAGCAGGTGCGCGTTATTTGCTACTTGTCAATGGTCCCCTCTATCCGTATCAGAGCTTAACTACTAATGGTACGCTGTATGTGCTGCATGCGTGTGTCGTTGTCGTATGCGGTCGGCTTCGGAATCATAATAATATCATACCTTAAATTATCTCTTCAAAATAAAGATTGCCATGATTCTTTTTATCATAAAATATCGTGTACCTAAGTACAGAAAAAACGTTTAGGTAATATGAAAAGTTAACTTAACTGTTATTTTTCCTGGGCACTTCGTTTTTTATACGATAAACATTCCAGAAATAATTTTCTTATTTACTTACTATTTGTTGTGGATTGTTTTATTTGACATCGTAATTTTGATTGACAGTCGCGTTTTGAAACTGCGTCTGCGTGCGCTGCGCGTTCAGTGGCTGCGCGTGTATCGAATTGTCGATGGTAGCTTGTTGACGTTTATCGCTGGAATCTGGATCGAATAAAAGCGCCCGCCGAACCACCTGTAACTTTTTTTCTTGCATATTCAGAACCAAAAATCGTCTATTCCCACTAGTTACATTGTAGTTACATTGATGTAACTAGTTGGACATTTTTGTTCCAAGTAGTTACATTATTTGGAAATTTTATTTTAATGTAACTAATGAGACTTTTCTGTCCAATTAGTTACAGAGGAGTATAATAGGTTTTTCAACACACTTGCTTATAAATACGATTTTATTTCACCGCAATTAAGCACGTAATGACACCTATTATGTAACTGTGACTTTTTCATTGCTATTATTCACAAGTGAGTTATAGTTTTTTTTTATACCACTTAGGTGGCAGACAAGCACACGGCCCACCTGATGGAAAGTGGTAACCGTGGCCTATGGACGTATGCAACACCAGGGGCGTCACACTCGTGCTGCCGACCCTGAAGAAACCTTCTAATCTAATAACCTTCTTGAAGAACCCCATATTGTAGTCGCTTGGGTTAAATTAAATTAATTTAAATATAATATAAATAAAATAAAAAAAATAATATAAAGAAAAGAGTAAGCTGACAAAACAAAAGACTATCAAAAAGTGATCAGACAACGATTTTATTTGCAAAAAATAGGTCCATGCGTTTTGCCGCTTTTTTCAACCTTATTGACATATTATGTGTAAAACAGATAATTTTATAATCTACTAGCTGACCCGGCGAACTTCGTACCGCCATATTTTCCGCCCGCGTGGTATTATCTCTAAATTTATCAGTGTTTCTCTGCAATATTATGCATGTATTATACATATAAACCTTCCTCTTGAATAACTATCTATTACAAAAAGCCGCTTCAAAACCCGTTGCGTAGTTTTGAAGATTTAAGCATACATAGGGACGGACAGACAGCGACAGAGACTTTGTTTTATAATAGGTAGTGATAGGTGCTACTAGTTAGGAATATTGAAGAAATGCAGGAAAATAAATAATTTCATTAAGGTCGACAATTACTTGTAGCTTCTAGATTATGAAAAAACATGCATCCAATTTTCAACCTTAATGACATTATTTATTTGCCCAAATTTCTTCAATATTCCTGATAATCATTTGTATAATAGACGTTCATCTGCTCTGTAGACAATATTTGTTTAATATACCTTCATTTGTTATGTAGTTGCGCATTTGTTTGGTAGACGTTCATTTGTTTTGTTGACGTTACTACTTATAAAATAATTGAATGTAATTCCCGCCGGAACTTTTCGGGCTAAAATGTAGCCTATATCCTAATCCAAGGTATAAGCCATCATCATTCAAATTTCATCCAAACTGGTGTAGCCGTTTTGCCGTGAAAGAGCTACAAATATCCAAACTTACAAACTTTCACCTTTTTATCATATTATTTACAATTGAATGAAATTTTGAAGCATTTATTATGCTAACTGTGTACAAATTATGATCTTCCTCTTAGCGTTAATTCCCAGTCGCATCCGAAGCTTTCAGCTCGGAGTCTGGGGTCCGCTTTTGCCAGTCTTAACTACGGATTTGGCTAGACCTCGATATTTTCTGTGAAGCGATTGCCATCTGACCTCCACATCCCAATGGTAACATTAGGCGATATCGAAGCTTTGCAGCTAGACTGCTGTTTTATGGATTTTTGAGGGCTCCAACTACCCGTAACGACTGCCATAGATGTTCTTATGGCAACCGGGACCGACGGCTTAACGTGCTCTCCGAGGCACGACCAGACCAATGCAAATACCCATATTTCATGAACACAAATATTTGCACTGAGCGGGGATCGAACCCACGCCTCCTGCGTAGCGGCCGCGTTCACTACCGCTACGCCACGGAGGCTGTCGAATTATGATATTACACATAATATATATTTAAAATAAGTATTTACAATAACAACTATAACTAAGTTAGTAGTTTAATAAAATAAAATCGGCCAAGTGCGAGTCGGACTCGCCCATGAAGGGTTCCGTAGTAGCAAAGGCGAAAATTGCGGTTTATGACGTATTAAAAAAAAACTACTGACTGGATCTCGTTCGAACCAATTTTTAGTGGAAGTTTGCATGGCAATTTATATCATAATTTTTTTTAGATTTATCATTCTCTTATTTTAGAAGTTAGAGGGGGGGGGGACACATTTTTCTACTTTGGAAGTGTCTCTCGCGCAAACTATTCAGTTTAGAAAAAAAATATGTTAGAAACCTCAATAGCATTTTTAAAGACCTATCTATAGATACCCCACACTAATAACGGGTTTGATGCAAAAAAAAAAATTGAGTTTCTAAGTATAGGGACTCCCAAAATTTAATGCTTTTTTTATTTTTGTGTGAAATTCTTAATGCGGTTCACAGAATACATCTTCTTACCAAGTTTCAACAGCATAGGCCTAATAGTTTCGGAGAAAAGTGGCTGTGACATACGGACGGACAGACCAGGCGCGGTCCGAGGGGGGGGGGGGGAGGTCACAGGGGACATGACACCCCCTCCCCCCCCCAAACCCAGCACGTCAAATTTAAAAGTCTTCATAAAATTTGCAAAGTAATTATATTGCAATATTTAATTCCTTGTCGCGTCTTTTAAAGGTAAAAAATTGATAAAATTGTAATTTAGATAGCATTAAATACTCTTAAAGATACGAAAGTTTTGCTACGTAAACGGGAAAATGCTGAAGGATTGAAATTTAGAGATAATAACACGCGGGCGGAAAATATGGCGGTACGAAGTTCGCCGGGTCAGCTAGTAGATTATAAAATTATCTGTTTTACACATAATATGTCAATAAGGTTGAAAAAAGCGGCAAAACGCATGGACCTATTTTTTGCAAATAAAATCGTTGTCTGATCACTTTTTGATAGTCTTTTGTTTTGTCAGCTTACTCTTTTCTTTATATTATTTTTTTTATTTTATTTATATTATATTTAAATTAATTTAATTTAACCCAAGCGACTACAATATGGGGTTCTTCAAGAAGGGTATTAGATTAGAAGGTTTCTTCAGGGTCGGCAGCACGAGTGTGACGCCCCTGGTGTTGCATACGTCCATAGGCCACGGTTACCACTTTCCATCAGGTGGGCCGTGTGCTTGTCTGCCACCTAAGTGGTATAAAAAAAACTATAACTCACTTGTGAATAATAGCAATGAAAAAGTCACAGTTACATAATAGGTGTCATTACGTGCTTAATTGCGGTGAAATAAAATCGTATTTATAAGCAAGTGTGTTGAAAAACCTATTATACTCCTCTGTAACTAATTGGACAGAAAAGTCTCATTAGTTACATTAAAATAAAATTTCCAAATAATGTAACTACTTGGAACAAAAATGTCCAACTAGTTACATCAATGTAACTACAATGTAACTAGTGGGAATAGACCCCAAAAATTAATATTCGATTGTTAAGGTACCTACTCATAGTCTGCCACTAAAAAGTCTTTAAAAGTGGGAGGGACTTCTACTTTATCTACCGTTTCAAATCGTATGTTTCGTACACAAAGTGATATTTTCATACATCGATATAACGTAGACTTTACTGCAGTATATTTCGGCATTTCTTGTACATTTACACATTGATCGTGTAGTCGACTTACCATAGAGAAATATTGGCGTGGAACCGGGTCGTAATTTATAGTAACATCTTTTTTTAATTGGTCTACATCTTTGGTCTACATGCTTTGCTACAATGTTTCTTGAAAGGGATTGGAGACAATTTGGAACGTGGACAGATTCTTTTACCTTTATTTGTTTATCATTAAGCGTTAGACTACCTTTGCAGTACTTCTTGTTACAGCACACCCATATTTTGTGACTGTATTTGTAGGTCTTCTTTAGGTTATATCTTCGTCCGTCATGCAAAAGTAGCTGTCCCCCCCTTTGGCTTGATATATATTCGTAAGTAATTGGGTTACTGCATGTAGGCACAGAATCTTGATCACACATTTTCACAGAAACACTGCACTAATAAGTAGGTAATCATTAGAAATGATTTTCTTCGAGTTCACAATGAAAAATGTTTTCACCCCAGGAAAAGTTCCGAATGACGTGTGTCAATCTAGTCATGTTTACTTTTCAATGAAATAATTATTAAGGAGGCTAATTACCTAAGGAGGATTCTACTCAAAGCAAATCGTAACAGGCTAGGCTAGGTAGTGTTTACGGATAGCAGATTAGTCCCATTTCACCCCTTGTGGTAAAATTTTATACCATCTCAACACCGGTGGTCAGTTAGAACTAAAATCGTCCCATTTTATCACTAGTGGTGAATTGGGAATAAGTTTTTCCCAGTTGACCACCAGTGGTGAAATGGGGTAGTTTCCGTCTCAACTGACCACCGGTGGCAAGTTCATGGTGGTCAGATGGTCCGGAAGGACCATCGCTATTACACCTTCCTAAACTATATTTAGAAAACGATTTAGGACGAGAAATTCAGTCGCCGGAGTTCGCGATTACACTTTCACTAAATTAGGATCCTAAATCAGTTTTGCAGGACGAGCGGCAAGTGACGGACGTGTTGCAGGTCGCTGTCGAATAGAGATGGATGATAAATTAGGTTACGATTTTGATATCGATGTTATTGAATATATTACTTTTTTTTATTTTTTATTTATTTATTAGGTCTACCAACAATGTTTTACATCAAAGCATACAATAACAATAATTGAAGCTAACTTATTACAATGCAAACATCACTTAAAGGTAAACACCGCGTACAAAGAATGGCAAGAAAAACGTATACTTAGCTAAAACAATATAATAGAGACTTAAAACTAAACAACTTTATATATATTAACTTAATATATATTATATAAAAATATATATTACATAAAAATATATAAAAAAAGATGGGAAAAGGAAAAGAAACAAGCTTACGTGCTCTTAACTAAGAGACAAACTAAATATCTATATATCTAACTAAATAACACTAATAATACTTAAAATACGTTTTTGTTTAAGCTGGGTATCAAAGTGAAAATCAATCCTGTCACTGAGACCGTTCACAACTCTAGACAGTCTCACGCATGGAGAATTGGATCCTAAAACTGTCCTTCTTAGAGGTGGGCAGAGTGGTGTGACTGGTTTGCGAGGGATCCTAGATGGAACATTGAATCTTAGCAAAGCCAGCAACCTTGGACAATCAATTTTGTGTTGGAGGATCTTGGAGGCAAACTTTACCTCATTAATTTTTGTGCGTTGTTCCAGAGTTTTCATATTAAAACGCTCCAAGCGGCAGTTGTAAGAACGTATTTTTTTAGTAATACCATTAAAAAATGCTAAGTGCCAGACAAACCGTTTTTGACATCGTTCGAGGCGCAGAGCGTGGCACAGTGGTTCGAAATTTGAGCTCCATTGACATAGAAACTAAAAGTGAGGAAATTAAAAAAAAAAAATTGTAATGGCTCTGGCATACCTCGCTATATGTCATATTAACGTATGAATGGTATAAGTAGCTCCACGCGTGAGAAAAAAAAGTTTTGTGTTTTTTTTGTATGGGAGAAAACACTTAAAGTGCTTTTTCTTTCAACTGAATGGAACTGAAGGGCTGGTGCTCACACCAGCTATTGTACCACACACGGCGATCAAGATGACATCAAATTCACGCACCTTTACGCACCACTCCGCACGTAGTAACATTTTGAAATATTGAATTTTCGATATGTGATTTTTCAAATCTTTGACGTAGTTAAATGTAGTTGCCGGTCCATTTACTTATAGTGTCATTAGTTTTTAGCCTATTAGTGACTTTTATGATGACAATAATTAAAAATAATATTGATTATACGCATAAGTTTTTTACAAAATTGCATTCCGAAAGCTAAGTAGCATTTATTAATCACCGTGATTATGGTTGTTTATGAATAAATATGATTGACGTGAGATTAACCAATTAGGCTCTGGCATATCTCGCTTTATGTCATATTAACGTATGAATGGTATAAGTAGCCCCACGCGTGAGAAAAAAAAGATTTGTTTTTTTTTTTGTATGGGAGTTAAACACTTAAAGTGCTTTTTCTTTCAACTGAATGGAACTGAAGGGCTGGTGCTCACACCAGCTATTGTACCACACACGGCGATCAAGATGACATCAAATTCACGCACCTTTACGCGCAACTCCGCACGTAGTAAAATTTTGAAATGTTGAATTTCTGATATGTGATTTTTAAAATCTTTGACGTAGTTAAATGTAGTTGCCGATCCAATTACTTATAATGTCAATAGTTTTTAGCCTATTAGTGACTTTTTAGATGACAATAATTAAAAATAATATTGATTATATGCATAAGTTTTTTACAAAATTGCATTCCGAGAGCTAAGTAGCTCATTTGTTAATCACCGTGATTATGGTTGTTTATGATTAAATATGATTGACGTGAGATTAACCAATTAGGCTCTGGCATATCTCGCTGATTAGACGTACATTCATTAAAAAGTATGAGACATGGCTGCAAGAGGATATAAAATGACTTGAGGTCGTGAGAAGAGAAATGAACTCCTCTTCAGTGTCAGTAGAGGAGCAACCATGTACCAGTTTTGACTCTAGTTTAAATGAGGGTGCATCCACATCCTGTGGACCGGAGACATGCAATGTTGGAACGTCAACATTAGTTGTGAGTCCAAGAAAACCTTTCATGGAGCTAAGTGCGCGACAAAAGAGAAGGAGAGTGGAAGAGCTCCTAACGCATAGCACTGAAAGGACCTATTTGGCTCCGCTAGAGCCTAATTGGTTCATCTCATGTCAATAATATTTAATCATGAACAACCATAATCACGGTGATTAACAAATGAGCTACTTAGCTCTCGGAATGCAATTTTGTAAAAAACTTATGCATATAATCAATATTATTTTTAATTATTGTCATCATAAAAGTCACTAATAGGCTAAAAACTATTGACATTATAAGTAATTGGATCGGCAACTACATTTAACTACGTCAAAGATTTTAAAAATCACATATCAGAAATTCAACATTTCAAAATTTTACTACGTGCGGAGTGGCGCGTAAAGGTGCGTGAATTTGATGTCATCTTGATCGCCGTGTGTGGTACAATAGCTGGTGTGAGCACCAGCCCTTCAGTTCCATTCAGTTGTAAGAAAAAGCACTTTAAGTGTTAACTCCCATACAAAAAAAAAACACAAATCTTTTTTTCTCACGCGTGGGGTTACTTTACCATTCATACGTTAATATGACATAAAGCGAGATATGCCAGAGCCTAATTGGTTAATCTCACGTCAATCATATTTAATCATAAACAACCATAATCACGGTGATTAACAAATGAGCTCCTTAGCTCTCGGAATGCAATTTTGTAAAAAACTTATGCATATAATCAATATTATTTCTAATTATTGTCATCATAAAAGTCACTAATAGGCTAAAAACTATTGACATTATAAGTAATTGGATCGGCAACTACATTTAACTACGTCAAAGATTTTAAAAATCACATATCAGAAATTCAACATTTCAAAATTTTACTACGTGCGGAGTGGCGCGTAAAGGTGCGTGAATTTGATGTCATCTTGATCGCCGTGTGTGGTACAATAGCTGGTGTGAGCACCAGCCCTTCAGTTCCATTCAGTTGAAAGAAAAAGCACTTTAAGTGTTTACTCCCATACAAAAAAAAAACAAATCTTTTTTTTCTCACGCGTGGGGCTACTTATACCATTCATACGTTAATATGACATAAAGCGAGATATGCCAGAGCCTAATTGGTTAATCTCACGTCAATCATATTTAATCATAAACAACCATAATCACGGTGATTAACAAATGAGCTACTTAGCTCTCGGAATGCAATTTTGTAAAAAACTTATGCGTATAATCAATATTATTTTTAATTATTGTCATCCTAAAAGTCACTAATAGGCTAAAAACTAATGACATTATAAGTAAATGGACCGGCAACTACATTTAACTACGTCAAAGATTTGAAAAATCACATATCGAAAATTCAATATTTCAAAATGTTACTACGTGCGGAGTGGTGCGTAAAGGTGCGTGAATTTGATGTCATCTTGATCGCCGTGTGAGGTACAATAGCTGGTGTGAGCACCAGCCCTTCAGTTCCATTCAGTTGAAAGAAAAAGCACTTTAAGTGTTTTCTCCCATACAAAAAAAACACAAAACTTTTTTTTCTCACGCGTGGAGCTACTTATACCATTCATACGTTAATATGACATATAGCGAGGTATGCCAGAGCCATTACAATTTTTTTTTTTTAATTTCCTCACTTTTAGTTTCTATGTCAATGGAGCTCAAATTTCGAACCACTGTGGCGTGGGTTGCATAATGGGGACGCCAAACAACACTACAATATTCTATGATACTCCAGGATACTCCGTACCAGACTGTTGTATAATAGTATTTTAGTACGATTATCGCGAAAACCTTTACTATTTCTAAGCATGAATCCGAGCATTTTGGATGATCTTTTAATTACACTATCCAAGTGTGGTACGAATGTCATTTTTTTGTCAAATATTACACCGAGATCCCTTACATTCTCTACTTCAGATATTTTATCAGAATTGATGTAATAGTCATGACTTAGGGCTTGCGTTTTTCTCGTAAATTTTACGTGGTAGCATATTTTTGCATTTAGCAACATTCCGTTGTTCTTACACCACAAAATTAACCCATTAAGATAGGGTTGCCATAAGTGTGGGGACGCAGACCGGGACATTTGAAGAAAAACTAGTGAAGGTAGAAAAATAGGCACTTTTATTACAACAGTGGGTAACTTTAAAGGTTTAAAACAACTTTAAACACTGCTATTCAATGCCAGCGGGCAGCGACCCGCCAGTCGGGCTTTCTTTCGTTGGGGCTTTTCGCTACGAAGGCGAAAAGTTAATTCTGATAATTTTACAAAATATTTTGACGAAATCAACATTAACTTATACTTGTACGGAAAAATGTCGTTCTATCCACGTATGAATAGCCTAGCTAGTTAGTCGCGTTTATTGTAGTTATATTACTGTTTACCAATACGACCTGATACGACACGACCTCCGACGCGCCAACGCCCGCACCATCCAGGAGGCAATCGAGCGCAATAGGGCGTCGAAAGTGTTCGTCGAAATTACGACTGAGCGCCACCTGCTTTCAGGAAAGCATCTGGCGCTCCAATCCTGAAAGATCTAGCGAGTTTAATTCCATCATCCAGCAAGGGCCAACACTTAGGGCATGGAGTGGGAGTGCGATGGTACTGTTCTTCAAAAAGGGTGATAAGACCTTACTGAAGAACTACAGGCCCATCTCACTCCTGCTGTGCAATTCACTAAGCAAGTACAACGATGCGAGTCGCAACGTTGTGATCGATAGAGATTGTCATTGGCCGATCTCCAGTGAAGTGACCCAATCCGACCAATGACAATCTCTATCGAGCACATCGTTGCGACTCGCATCGCTATGCTCGCTTAGTGAATTGCAGTGCTGAGCCATGTCTACAAGCCATTCTCGAGAGTCGTCACAAATCGCCTCGCGGGTAAGCTCGACGAGTTTCAGCCACCTGAGCAAGCCGGATTTCGAAAAGGCTATAGCACCGTGGACAACATCCATACTGTTCGGCAGATTGTAGAAAAGACGCCAGATTACAAGCAGCCGCTGTGTATGGCATTTGTGGACTACGAAAAATCCTTCGACTTTATCGATACCTGGGCAGTGTTGGATGCTCTGCAGCGATGTCGTGTCGATTGAATCGAAGTGCAGAAATGCTTGTATGACACTGCCACAATATCTGTCCAGCTCCAAGACCAGAAAACGAAACCCATTAGCCTCCAGCGTGGAGTGCGCGTTGGAGGACGTCTTCAAGACTCTGGATTGGATAGACCAGAATTATTAACATCAATGGTGAGTACATCTCGCATCTTCGGTTCGCCGACGACATTGTCATAGTTGCGGACTCACTGGAGCAAATGAGCGAATTGCTGCACAGCCTGAATGGAGCTTCTCAACAAGTCGGCCTCGGTGTAACGTCGGGTCTTCTTCTTGCCTTAACCGCAATGCCTCAAAACAATCTTTTCGCCAGTACGTCCTGCCTGTTTTGGCTTACGGTGCCGAAACGTGGCCATTGAAGGTAGGGTTAGTCCACGACCTAAAAGTTGCGCAACGGGCTATGGAGCGAGCTTTCTTTGAAGGATAGAATTCGTAACGAGGTCATCCGACATAGAACCAAAGCTACCGACATAGCTCGCAAAATAATCAAGTTGAAGTAGCAGTGGGTTGGCCACATCTGTCAAAGGACTGATGACCGTTGGAGCAGACGAGTCCTAGAGTGGAGAGCGCGAGAAGGAAAACGGAAAGGGAGACACCCCCTAGCCAGGCGGACTGTCGACCTGCGACGGTGGCTAATTGATTGATTGTTTACCAAGTCCAGCCCTCAAATATAAAACTATATTTTTTAAACCGGGACAATTTGTTTATCGGCCGGGACGCCGGGACACTAGGCTTCAAACGGGGACATGTCCCGGCGTACGGGGACGTATGGCAACCCTACATTAAGATCACTTTGTAGATTCCTGGCATCCCGATCCGATTCAACTATTTTCACAAACTTAAGATCGTCAGCATACATTAAAACTTCAGAAAATTTAAAACATTCTGGAATATCATTTATGAAAAAGTTAAACAGGATCGGGCCCAGATGTGACCCTTGGGGAACACCGGAAGAAATTGGTTGCAAACTTGACTGATACCCATTAACTACTACAGAATAAACTCTGAACATCAAATAGGATGATATCCAATCAAGCAAGGATCCTGATATGCCATAAGCTCGTAATTTATTGATGAGAACTTTATGCGATACTTTGTCAAATGCTTTGGAGAAGTCCGTGTAGATCACGTCAGCCTGTTGCCCCCGATCAATGGCATGTATTAGTAGTTCAGTGAAAGGAACTAAATTGGTATTTGTGGATCGACATGGAACAAATCCGTGTTGGTTGTCACTTAAATACAATCGTAAATGCTGCTGGAAGTACGGACTGAGTAGTGCTTCAAAGATCTTAGCAAATGCTGACAGTACCGTATGTTACTGTTATATATTTCTAACAAATTACCTACATTTCATAATATTGTTATGGTCGACTCTATTTGCTGAGGCTGCTTTTTTAATTCGATACTTAATTTTTAAGTTAGTAACTTAGTTGTATTTTGGGGTATAGCAAAAGGTGTATAAATATAAAATATTCATTAAATGTATATTAAGTATATTGAATAAATCACTTGTACTTTTCCACAATTATTTATTTATTTGAACCTTACCGGTTTCACCTTGGTGAAAAGTACAAGTGATTTATTCAATATGTGTAGCAAGTTCCACCAAGTGCCATCAATCTCCAGTATAAACAGTATAATATGTATACACATAATTGAACTTCCAGATCATTAAGTAGCCGACTGTACCCCACAACTCGAACTATATTGCCTCAGAATCACTATGATACTGTAATAACCTGAAAACCAGCGGTAACCATGGGCCTAGACTAGACTAAGGAAATTTCACATTACAATTAAACAGCCAGTATTACTCTTATTTTAATCTCTTTATTCCGTTAAACTCGAGCTACGGATCTCTTGTAAGGATGGGTTAAGGAAGGTACTCTACGTCAGTTCCAAAAGGACGCATCGACTGGTCAAAGTACTGACAAGAAAACCAGTCCTAATAATAATATAGTAATAACAACAGTTTACAACATAACATTATCTGGTATTATTATACCAGAGTCAAGCTTTAGCCAACACTGTAATACATAGGTAATACACAGAAAGCTACGTATCACACTGGTATTGAACCAGTTCTTTACAATCATTGGTATCACATACATAAACAACCATCATTCAATGGTATTAACCCAAAGGAGAATGACCATCAAGTTAAACTGTACTTCGAATACCCAAGCAGGGTACTTAATAATAAATAAAATTGCTATTTCATTTCAATTACTATGTCCCAATCTTTTACCATACATTTACTAACGCCAATGATAGCCAATTTGTTCTCTGTAGTTATTCGGTACTACACAAACACAATTATTACACAATTACACAGTAATTACACATTACATTACACAGTAATATATCAACAAGTACACAGTATACCTAATAAGAACAGATAAATGTAACAGGGGTTAATCGTACCTTATTCTTCGAAGACTCGGGATCCACTAAGTTCCCATTCTGTCTCTACAGACCCTTTTATAACCTGGGCCTCGTCGCAATGCATCACATGATTTTCACCTACCTACTTTTTACAAAATAGTTTTCATAAATACCAACAAATAATAAAATTCTGCTTTAACGAAATGTATAATAATATACACTACATATATCTCATTTTGTCATTATAACACTCCATAAAAAAATAAGTTTAAAACTAAAACCCGACCACTTAAAAATCACGCTCTGAAAAGTATTAAACAAGAAAATATCTAGGATAGCCGTGGTCGTATGCCACTTTTCCTTAGAATAGCATGTATGTATCGTTTTATTATAGTAAGTGGCATACGACCACGGCTATCCTAGATATTTTCTTGTTTAATACTTTTCAGAGCGTGATTTTTAAGTAGTCGGGTTTTAGTTTTAAACTTATTTTTTTATTTATTTTATTTTGGGGCACCCAACAACTATAATTTATGCATATTTGCAATGTGCTAATTGAGTTCTTTAATTTGATACCATACACGGCATATTTATCTCAAATTATTTTTTCAACACAGTACTTTATGGCCGCTAGAGGGCGCCACATTAGATTTAGTGACACGTCATATAGCCTATAATCATCGGACGATCAAGACGATTCTAACGATATGCTATATGTCCAGTTCTAATAAGTAGTTGAGCAGCTATGAGGGAACAAACGAACATACATACATACATATAAGTACATACATACATACATAGCCTGTCAAAATCATAACCCTCCTTTGGCTTCGCCGTAGTCGGGTAAAAATAAACAATAATCTCACACGCGCATAGATACTTCTGAATAAAAATAAAAAAGAATTACACTTTCCTAAATTCAGGACGTCATAAATATCGGATTCTAAAAAGAAGGTGTAATAGCCACGTGAACATCGAAACATTTCATGAGTTCTGTGGGACGAGCACGAACTACTATCGTAATCGTATCGTGAACGTAACGATACTAACGATAGCACGGAGCAATGCGATTGGCAGGCTTCAGGCAGGCGGCCAATCGCAATGCTCCGTGCTCTCGTTACGTTCACGATACGATTACGATAGTTATTCGTGCTCACCCCACTGGATGCGCCCTAAGCCGAAATTCGCCACAATAAATAATAATTAATAAATGTAAGATTTATTTGTATTATATAAATTCATTTTAGGATGTTAGAATTACTTACTTACTTAGTAACAATTTTTTGTAAATGATTCTTGGGAACATTCGTTCTCTATGGTTCATTCAATTTTGGTTTGTAAAAAAGTAAAATATTTTAAATATAATATAGAATGACTCTCACTTTGGTTTTCCCCCTGACAGCACAAATCCTCTCCAGTGAGATCTGGCTACCCTACTCACCGATGGAAACAAAACACGAAGTTATTAAGCCGCGGTCTTCTGTAGGGCGTGTAGGGCGGAGGTACTGCCCCAGTCGGACTGCTCGATTGAGATTGGGACGGATATACCATCGTGTCCTACCTCCTTATAGTAGGTACTCTCATACTGAAATATAAACATTAAAAAATTAAAAACAATATTCTAAGTTTAGTAATGACTAATGACACTCTTTACAGTCTTTACGCACAGAGCATCAAAATAAATAAAGATATGCAGCTAGATAAAAGTTTATGGTTTCTATGCAGTTTATCTCTAGATAATCTGTGCGCCGCGAAGCGCAATCGCGCATGCGCGATCCACAGATGGATTTTGGCGCTAAACTTTAAAAAGTAAATACAAACGTAACGTTGTAATTTTATGCAAATTATTTTAACTTTTTAGTAGTGTATGAAACTGCACATAATTTGGTCTTGAAACACTCGTGTGAGACTATAATAATTGTGCTATGGGAACCAAAGGTTCCCTACGGCTCAACCTCAACTAATTTACCAAATAGTTGCGCCGCGGGCCTTGGTTGGTTGTGGCATTTGTAAGTTAGTTGTATAAACGGGACTCAAAAGTGCCCACGACACAGCCAGTTGAGCATCTTAGTAGTGCTGCGAGTTCGGAAGTAAAACACGTACCTACTAATACTTACGCTTTTTTCATGCATTTTCCCTTCGCAGTAGGCGGAGGCCTCAATCCAACAGCTCCGGCGCCGCACCGCCGCGCGCCGCCGCAGCGCATCGTGTGCCCCCGCTCTTATTGTATTATTCATTACACACGGCTGCATCAACTATCATTAAACGATTTAATTTATGCAAGTCTGCCGGTGAGTGCTAAAATAATATTTTCAAGTTTGAAGTGCTAAAATAATTTTTAAAATAATTTAATAAATTATCTGGCGCTAAACTATACTAGTTCCGGTATAGTACTTTTGGCTATCAATCAATCAATCAATTACTCAGTCTATTACAGTCCAATGCTGGACAATAGGCTTCTCCCAATATGCGCCACGTTTGTCGATCCTCCGCTTTCCGCATCCAGTCTGTCCCATCCACCTTTCGCAGGTCGTCGGTCCACCTGGCTAGGGGTGTCACACCTTTCGGTTAGGTAACCATTACATTTTGTGAACATTGCCGGTCCCGCCGTGCGCCGCCCGCGCAACAGGCAGGCAGACAACGTTTCTCACTTTACGCTCGCGCTGCGATGTCAGTTTGAAACAGAAAAATACCTGTTTGATTCACAGGCACCATTCACTCCACACATCTTATGTCAGCAGCGGTCGCGACTCGCAAGGAAACTCATAAAAACGTCGAGTTATGTATACCTACACAAAGTACCTAAGTCGGTACTTATGTGAGACAGCGTTGGGTAGGTTGTCATGGGGAAATCGCAAACCGCGCGGCCCGCAACTCGGTTTACTGTGACTCGGGCGTCGGAGGTCGCAGAATGACCTCCGTCCCCCATGAGCGCGGGCCTGGGGGTGACGGGTGGAGCCGCCTGTCACCCTCTAGCAGAAACAGTCCGCGGAAACAGTGAAACAGTGAAAATATTTGTGTGCATGAAATATGGGTACCTACTTATTTGCATTGGTCTGGTCGTGCCTCGGAGAGCACGTTAAGCCATCGGTCCCGGTTGCTATAAGAACATCTATGGCAGTCGTTACGTTATGGTAGTTGGAGCCCTAAAAAGTCCAAAAACAACGGTCAGCTGCAAAGCTTCGATATCGCCTGATGTTACCATTGGTTTGTGGAGGTCAGATGGCAATCGCTTCACGGATAATATCGAGGTCTAGCCAAATCTGTAGTTAAGACTGGTAAAGCGGACCCCAGACTCCGAGGTGAAAGCTTCGGATGCGACTGGGAATTAACGCTAAGAGGAAGAAGAAGAAAATAAAACAGGGTAGGTTGTCATGTGTTTATTGGTCAAGGCAAAATGGGCAGTCGCTCAGAGCCGTTCAAGTATCCACGGCAGGAAGGCGGTGACCCTGGAGAAGCCGCTGGGCAGGCCCGCCTGGCAGCCGCGCGCGGCCGCGAACCACGTCACTGAGCACTGAGTGCCGCTTCAGAAGGAAGTCATATATCACAGTGTACCTAGATGTATTGTCCCAATTGTTTCGGTCGCCATCGAACTGTTGATTTTGGTAAGACAGCTAAAAATAAAAAACTAAATAAACAAGATAGGTATGTACTAAGAAACGACGACCATTATCACTCACTATCTTAGGTAGGTACCTACCTTAATGTACCTATTATGTATTATTAATTAGGTCCCTTGTATAAACGCTATCTCTTATAAAGATATTTGTTTTGAAAAGAATAAAACATTAATAAAAATATTTTCAAATGTTTTATTTTTACATACCACACACACATGTCAACTTTGAAGATTTTTTTACAGTGGCAGTCCTAGCATCATACTGCAGTTGCTGGGCCCGTGATTACGTAGCTCTGGTACTCGTACGTATGGAACCACGGCCAAGTAATGTTAACCGTGTGCTCAAACGTTAAGATACTACGAGTAAAATGCTTGCGTGCAGCGGTCGATCACGAGGACGAGTACACGTCTAGGTATGGCCGGTTTCCCAGGTTGGTAGTCTGCGGTACTAGCTGCCAGCCGGCGCGTCGCCGACCAACAACGCGTGCCATGTTGTGACGAGTCGAGCGAGCTCGAGACCACACTCATTTCTGATCAGCTCAGCATCACGTGTATCTGCGAGAAAACCGTTCGATGAGAACAAGATCACAATCGTATGAGCACTTGGTGCAAGTGTCGCAATCAGATCATGTTGTTTATACACGGTTAGGTCCTTATATCAGATGTTCGCGTCATCATTCGGTCTCTCCGTGCAAGCACACTGCGCCACTGGCGCCGTACTCACGTGTGACGTGTGGCGTTCCGCTTCCCGATCTGCTGACGGTTCCCGGAAGGCCGGGCGCGCCGACGCGACGTCCACGTCGAGGGCGCAGCCATGGTTCAGGCACTGGACTTTATCAGCGTGATTCGTTTGTTGAATGGTATTTGCGAACCGGTCGCCTCATCGCTCTTTATATACTGAGCTGCTCCGTATCTTATCATTGCGGATTAGCGATACCTATTTCCTCAAAACCATATTTATATACTTTGAGATTAGCAAAAAGATAAAAATATTGAAAAAAGATTTAACGATAAACCTCTCGACTGGTTGCCCTGGCCTGGCCCTGGACTGAATAGTATTGTTGGGCTAGAACCTCTTCACTCCACCACCTGCCGTGTCTACAGTGTCTAGTGCAGTAGTGCACATAGGTAGAGGGAGGGAGGTTTGTCCGCGCGCCGGCGGCGCCTATGATATAAAATGTACCCTTGGCTTCCATGACAATGTCCAAGACGTAAAGATACAAATCGCCAAAGTAGCAAACTGTCAGTACATATCGTAAAAGAAAAAAATGTCGATAATGTGGTGACCTGGCGGTGTCGCAGATCCTTCATCTCGCTTGTGAATGGGATGGGTAACATCTTAGTTTCATGGGCGTCCCTACAACTTACCTACCCATAATCATGAATAGGTCCGGGCTTCGCTTGAGAACACAATCGTATAAAACAAAACAACCTATGTGCTTCGAAAGTAACGGCCGTTCCATTAGGTATACATACTGCCTATTTTACCCTTTTTTAGTAGTGCCATATTGACACCTGTAAGTTTTCTGTATATTATGTAAGTTTTCACTTATTTGTAACCAAAAGCAGGTTAATGAAACTACATACTCTTCGTCGGCTATTTTGGCCCCTTATTGCCCGTGGCCCGCCTAACCGCGTAGCTTTAAATATACACTACCAATAGGAAATTTTAATAATTCCCACTAGTAGGTCATTTTATTTAGAAAAATGCTGTTACAAGTATCTAATATTATTCATTAATTTGGTGTATGCCCATCCAGTAACACCCAAACGAGTAACACTTTCTAGCTAGGCCCAGGTGCTTTAAATTTTGTTACCCTGACTCTGAAAATGACGGACTTTCAATACACGAAGTGGACGGATCGAGAAAGTAGACGGCTGGTACCGCAGGGGTAATAGGTACCTACATCACCTTATTTACCGCTCGCATCTCGCCTCTCGCCTCGGCTGCTCGGTAGAAAACGCTGATCGTGATTCAGCATTAACTACTGCTGATTTGTTTGTTGCATTCTTACCTACTTGGGACACGATTGACTAAGTACCTAACATCATTATAAACACTCATTCCCCTCGGCTTGTGGTGACATATCTAAAAACCCTTCAATCCTGTAAGGCATTAATACTTTGGAGAGCAATAGACTCCCAGACTCGACATAACGGGGATCGACATAAAGGGAACCATTCCCACCTACTGCCAATATTTTAAACTGTTTAGGCTCTACATTGACGTTTGATCGGCACGAACGTTGTGTGCTAGCTGGTGGCGCTGGCGCTGGTGCCCGCGGCTCCGCCCGCGCGGCTGTCGTTTATCTCGGCTCTCAGACTAGATTCTCGGCTCTACTCGACCGATTACGTTCAAACTTACCTACTCGTACGTAAGATTATTAGAAAAAATGCATCAAAATCCGTTCGGTTGGTTTATTTTTTAAATTACTCCAATGTACAGAACAGACACTTCTAGGAGTAGGTACCTACTACCTACTATACGTAAATTGTTAAGTAGTCGAGTGAGCTTGTAAGTTGAAGATAAAACACTCGCGTCATGTATTAACGGTTCTCTTTGTCCGCGATGGACGCAAAAACTACTGAACAGATTTTGATGGCGGTATTTTTTATTTATTTCTGGTAGAGTCTTGGTCATACTTTTAAAATCCAATGTTAGTTTGATCGCAATCGGTGGATTGAATACACAGGTTGAACAGTAGATATGGAACAACAAACCAAAGGCGCGATAAATGAGTGCCACGCGGGTGCAGCTAGTAACACTATTAATATGTAGATTCTTAGATGAAACTCTTCCAATTCATGGCCATAAATAACATAGGTACTAGGTATGACAACTTTTGTCAAACATTCACCATTTCCGATTTTTTCTGATGAGAGGAACTAAAGTATCCGGCTTCCTGCGAGCGACGAGCGACGAGCCCTCTTCCGACTCACTCAATTCGGTTCGGTTGCCACTCTAATTTTCGAAACGGCCGAACTTCAATATTTGCCTTGAAATGACTGCCATCTGACCTCCACAGCCCAGTGGCGATATCGAGGTCCTCTATCTGTGCGAGTGCCGAGTATTGGATAAGTAGTAAGATAATACTGCGACACCTGCCCGTTGTGCCGTGCTCAGGTGTTCGCGTGTAATTAATTATATTAATCAACTGGGTCATCGGTGTGTCGCATGACTCGCATGTCGCTGTTATCGCGCGGCCACTGCGCACGCGCGCCGACCGTGGACCGTGGCCCGTGGGCGGTGGGAGTGTGGGACACTGTGACACAACTCTGGAAGCACATGCTGTAAGAACGTTTCAAACGATCGAACGGACTCGACAGCTGAATCCGCGGTGAGATTTCAATTTCGCATGCTGTAATTCTATTGGTAGCACGTCACGTAACAACAGTCACTTGTCGAGAACATAAAAATACATCACTATCGACTTGTGCTCGACAACGCGATGTCACATGTCACCAAGAAAGAAAAACACCTTTTCATAAGAAAGAAAAATTTAAAAGTCGTTGTATTAAGCAGGCCGAAAAGAAATCACTTTTACAGGATGCGAAATTGAAATCTCACTGCGAATTCAGCTGTCGAACCCGTCCGATCGTACGAAACGTTCTTACAGCATTATGGCCGCGGCGTCGCGCGTCGTGCCAGTGCCTACTGCCTACCTTGATACTGGCATAACTAAATTGACAAACATTCATCAACGAGTAAAGATGCTTGTGATTACGTGATACCGATTGGAATTCCTGCCAGCCGGTATCCGAGTGCACCCAGGTGGACGAGGCGAACCGTTGTAACTTGACCGCGGCCCACCCGGGCGCTCCGCACGACAGGAGGTAAGCAGCCGCAGCGTCAGAGAGTGCGGACATCGGCGACAGGCCAGGGCGGACTAAATGAAACATGGTGTGTTACATGAACAGATTTATTCGTTGAATCTTCGGCAAACTTAATTGGTCCACCTTTATTGCTTCTAACTAGACGCCTGTGCGCACCGCGGCGGCTCGGCGGCTCGGCGGCTCGGCGGCTCGGCGCGCCCCCGGGCGGTGGACCAGCCAAGGCGCCGCTCCTACTCTCACACTTAACCTAGCTATGTACAAAATTAGTACCCGTTTAAGTGAATGTATATCGAGACTATTTACACAGGGCGCCGCGTCACGGCGGCGCGACGTCACAGCGGCGCGACGTCACGGCGTCGAGACGTCACGGCGGCGCGGCGGCGGGCGCGTCCGCCGCACCGCCCTCCGCCGCCAGCAGCGCCAGCGTCTTGAACAGCGGCGAGTTGACGAAGCGCGGGTAAGAGTCGCGGTGCATCAGCGTGTAGATCTGCAGCTGCGCGTCGTCGAACGTGTGCGGCGTGGGCTCCACCATGTTGCGGTTGACGACCTCGCGCACGCGCGAGTCCAGCGACACCTGCGACACACAGCGCGGGGTGAGAGGGGGCGGGGGTGAGGGGGCGCGGGGGCGGGGCTAGCGTGCCCTCCACTGCACTGCACTCACCTCTTTGGGTGACAGGATCGAGATATAGTCCTCGTAGATGAAGCGCGCCTTCTCCTCGATGGCGTCGGGGTCGGTCTCGCGCTTGAGCTCCTCGCACGCGAGCCAGAACATGATGTTCTCCTCCGAGTACTCGCCGCGCAGAAAGTCGCGGAATATCTTTCGTCCGGCTGCAACAGCGTAGCATGCGATTGACCGAATGATCCACGATTATAATATAGCATTACCAATGACCTGTAGGCTGATGCCCGCGAGGACGGGGTTGTCGTACATTTGGTCATTATCTCTTCCAGGCGCGGATCCAGGCCCGGAACTAGGTAGTGGGCACAGGTACCCGAAAATGTGTGAAAAGTGCGAACGCCCGGGGGGGGGGGGGTCTCACATTGACCTGTTGAATTGAACGCGGTGAAACGAAAATCGAACCTTATGGAGTAGGGTGCAGAAATCGCAGGGGCAAATGCTAGTCAGCTTCCTCGAGTCAGGGGCACAGGGCCTCTTTTTCATTAATAGTTCCTTTAAGAAAAACCCCAACAGGAAGTGGACTAGTGGACTTGGCAACGCCGGGACTCTGCGATAAAGAACAAGATAGACTTTTTCATAACGGACAGTAAGCACATAATTATTTAGAGATGTCTTTGTGATCAACAAGTTTCAAACTGGAAGCGATCACTGACTTATCCGATGCTCTCTAAATATCAACATCAAGGCTGAAAGATTCCAAATGATAAGGTCAACCGACCTACGCCGCTCCAAGTAGCTCTAGGGTCCGAAAAGTTCCAATTGGAACTTCAAAATCGTTTCGCAATGCTGGAAACCTAGCGGCATTGACGAGAAGGCCGACATAGTGGTCAAAATATTGCAGGAAGTGTCTCGAAAGTTGTTTCCCGGAAAACGCAAACAGCAAGTGTCCAAGCTCTCTCCTGAGACTCTCGAACTTATGAGGAAGAGGCGTGAACACTGAACAATCATACACACAGTCGTCTTCGTCAGATGGGAGAGCCTTAAACCAATAAATCAAAAAGCCGATACGACGCGACCTTAAACGCTCCAACACTCGCTCCATCCAGGAGGCAATCGAGCGATATAGGGGGTCAAAAGTGTTCGCTCAGCAGTTGGGAAGGCCCCATCTGACGAAACTTACAACTGAGCTATATGCAGCACGGATGAGTAACCCGACGACGGGACACAGTGACGAAGACCACAGAGCCCCACTCACGCGCCATTACACCGAGGAGATACCAAATGTCGAGTAGTGCGAGGTAGAGGCGGCTCTCAGGCAACTGAAGAACAACAGATGCCCTGGTGATGATGGAAATTACTACTGAGGTGCTGAAAACAGGTGGCGCTCCAATCCTGAAAGAGCTAGCGAGTCTCTTTAATTCCATCATCCGGCAAGAGCTAACACCTAGGGCACAGAGCGAAAGTGCGGTGGTACTGTTCTTCAAAAAAGGTGATAAGACTCTCTCACTCTTGAGCCATGTCTACAAGTTGTTCTCAAGAGTCGTCACAAATCACCTCGCGGATAAGCTCGACGAGTTCCAGCCACCTGAGCAAGCCGGGTTTCGAAAAGGCTATAGTACCGTGGACCACATCTATACTGATCGGCAGATTGTAGAAAAGTCGCAGGAGTACAATCAGCCGCTGTGTATGGCGTTTGTGGACAACGAAAAAGCCTTCGACTCTATCGAAACCTGGACAGTGCTGGATGCCCTGCAGCAGTGTCGTGTAGATTGGCGTTACATCGAGATGCTGAGAGTCTGGATTGGACTTTGGCGGGGTACCAACTTCCACGGTGAATACATCTCGCATCTTCAGTTCGACGACGACTTCGTCATAGTTGCTTAGTCACTGGAACAACTGGGCGAAATGCTGCACAGCTTTAATGGAACTTCTCTACAAGTTGCCCTGGGTGTAAACTTGGACAACAACACCATGATTATGTTCAACAAACATGTTGTATCGAGTCGATTTCCATCGAAGGGGTGACAATCAGAGTTGTTCAAAAATATATCTCCTGGGGCAGGTTATCCAGCTCGGTAAAAACAACTTCGAGAAAGAAATAGCCAGATCCAACTGGGGTGGGCAGCATTTGGCAAACTACGTCGGGTCTTCTCCTCCCCCCTACCACAATGTCTCAAAGGTTTTCAACCAGTCCATCCTGCCTGCTATGATCTACGGTGCTGGATGGACTGGATGCGGAAGACGGAGGATCGGCAGACGTGGCGCATTTTCGGAGAAGCAGTGGACTGCAATATACTAACTGATTGATTGATTGAATGTACACCTCAGACCTGTGTGTGCTCCTTAAAAAGGTGTACAAAAAAGCCGCAATAATAGTGTGTAATTTCTGATATTGTAACAGTGTGAACAAATGCTGGTATATCGTCTATTGCACTATACTGTGTTCTAAATCACGCGTGATTCATGATTCATTTTGTTTTTTTTTTTCAATAAACCATAAAAAAAGTGACGTCACAGGTCTATTAAGGTGGTGGGCATGCCCATATTGCCCACCCTAGTGGATCCGCGCCTGATCTCTTCCGGTTCTACACAAACGATTGCAATCAAATATACGGCAATTTTTTAGGCTGAGAAGCCTGACCAAGACATCTTTAATATAATTATTGTGTGGCTAAGCGCAAATCTCGAGAACAGGTGAACCGATTTCGCTAATTCTATAATCGACTGTTAGGTGGTACGAAGGTCCCAGAGTCCCAGGGTCAGCTAGTTTCTGATAAAAAGAAACACCATCAAAATCCGTTCCGTAGCTTTTGTTATGGCGTTCAAAAAAAAGTTTTTATTTATAGTACCATGTACCTAACCCATATTGTAAATGTATTTAAGTAGACGAAGCTGAAGTTTGTATGACCGCCCGCAGTAACACACAGTTGTGTATGTTCTTACAGGACTTAGCTGTATGTCGCCCACATACAGCTCCTGGTGTCCGTAATGGCATAATAATATACTTAATTTGATACCACAGACGACCATGACGTTTTAAATTACATTGAAATGGTGTGTTGAACAATCTTACCAACTTTCAGTTGGGTGCGAATTATTATAACCTCGGAATTTTAAATTGACCGGCTTAGTGTCGTGTGTCGTGTGTCGTGTGTCGCGTGGCGTGTGTCGTGTGGCGTGTGTCGTGTGGCGTGTGTCGCGTACGTACCGGCGCTGCGCATGAGGCGGTCGAACGACTGCCCCCAGCTGTGCACCTCCTCCAGCGTGGGCCTGCAACACATTCGTTCTGCCGTCACAACTCACAACCACAACCAGAGCTTGGCGTGCAATTAAAGAATTAAAATAAGTACAAACACTCAGGCGGGGGAAATGAAGAGAGAGAGTATACAGGTATACTGTACATACGTATAAGAGTTCATTCAATATTATACACTCTGCCGCGGCACTGCCCCTACTGCCTGTTATCTTTAATATAAAAATGAATCGCTGAGTGTGTTGCTAAGCGCAAATCTTGAGAACAGCTTGTCTGATTCGCTAATTCTGTTTTTAAAATATTCCTTGAAGTACCTACGAGAATGGTTCTTACGCAGAGAAAAATTAAAAAAAAATTAAAGAATCGACAGTACGAAGGTGGTACGAAGTTTGCGGGGTCAGCTAGTTCTTTAATAAAGTAATAAATACGATGGTGGAATATAGGTATACGAGTAAGTACACATCGCGCTAGTACCTGCGCGCTCATGTACAAACAGCCCACTGCTTACTTGCGACTTGCGACAGTCCAGTGAAAGCTTTCTTGTACGCGAGAATGATTTGATTTGTAAAGTTGTTCCAGTTGGGTCGGCACTCAGGCAGGTACCTGTTAGTTACATTGGGGTCGGCTAGTCTAAACAACGACGGAACATTTGCCCCACAGCCCCACACTGCTCAGATTGATTTGATACCTATCGTTTCAGCATTGTTTTATGTGAAAAAATAGTCACGATGAAAATATTTAGAGTAACCATCCCTTCTCCCTCGGTATCTATCTAAACAACTAGGTACATGTATCGATACCAGAAGTACTTACGAGTATAAATTAAGTTATGGGACAACATACGATTTTTCAGGAAAGCCAAAAAAACGATGTTTTATACAAATTCGTGTATACTTTTAACTTTTTTTCGCCTATCTGATCTCATTGTTCTATGTCAAAGTTTCTTAAAATTTCCTCACACCTGTGACCCGTCGGGAAGTTTTTTCCAACCAGTAAGTGTTACTCGTTTGGGTGTTACTGGATGGGCAATTGGGCATATACCGTTGAAAGCCTTAAATGAGACAGATTTACGTAATCTTATTAGTTTCAAAAATAGCACGTCCGTCCTTTACCTACCTTAAATTAGAAAACGTAATTGTCCTCTACGGTACATACTTAACTAATTACTCACTAGAAAAATTAATAAGATTTATCTATTCGGTATTAAAGTAAGTACTTACCTAGGTACCTACTAACAAAAAAGAGTAAACTTTGAGCTATTACTATCTATATATAGGTACCTACTGTCGAGTGATGGCACTTGGTGGAACTTGTTGTTACATTATTGATAACACACTTGTTCTTTGCCACGATATTTATTATTGTCCTAACCGGTTTCGCCTTGCGGCAGTCTCAAAGGTTTACATTGACGGTTATGAACATTACAATCATTGTTGAAGACTGTACACGTGACTGTACAAACATGACTATACGGACCTAATACGGAATACCTCAATATTCCGTATTAGGTCCGTTTAGTCATGTTTAATCAACATTCGGTATCAGTACCCCAAAAATGTATACTGTAATCAATGACATTTCATAACATAGACATGTCATATGCTTACAAATCAACGTAGAAAAATGTGCCGAACTCACACACACACATTTTTAATTCATCTACACTTTTGGTGTTTTTTTACTTTAGAGTAATAGTTCGTGCAGTGTCTATAAACATACGATGGCATTTTCGTTATTTTTTTAAGTCACTGATGCTTCCGCGCAACGTCCGACCGGCGCCGCTCGGCACGCGGTACTAGAGGCAAACGTTCCAATTGACTCGTTTTCGGATCTTCAAGATTTTCGCGCAATAACATATCTACTTCTTTTTATATAATATCTTTGACTGTAATATAATAAAATTGTAATGATAGAAAAGTTTCAAGTATACCAGAGATCCGATTCTCAGCACTCCATGGATTCACCGTGCGGTCAGTAGTGTTCCCCCCCTACCTATCCAAATTTGGTAAGATCCTATCAATGCCGCTTTTGATATTCGATTTAATAAAGAGCTTTGCTGGAAGGATTTAGGAAGAGTAGGGATTTAGCTGGAATTCCCCGTGCTCCTACTTCTACGGCGTAGAGTTTAACCACAGCCAAAAGTCCCTTATTTTAATTTATACTTCTGGTGGCGATATTGTAATTAAATCATATGAAACGGTATAATGTCATTGAATATTTAAAACCAAGTGCCCGCGCGCCCGTCCACCGGTCGGGCTAGGCCACTAGGCCGGGCGGGCGCGGGCGGTGGCTCTGTGGCTCTGTGGCGCTGTGGCGCTGTGGCTCTGTGGCGCGGGACACTCACGCGGCATCTCCGTCGTTGAGCAGCGGCTCCTGGGTGGCGCCACCCTCGTGGCTCTTCTTGGCGGGGCCGCCGTCAGAGCCGCGCGCCGCCAGGCTGCAACAAGAGCGCACTATTGGCACTTGGCACGGGCGAGCGAAGTCGACCCATTTATTTTACTTTTGTTTGCTACAATATATTGAAAACCGTATTTAGGGTCCGGCCGTTATTGTTCCATATTGAAAAATTTGTCATTCCGCTAAAATTTAAAAAAAAACGAGTCACGTCCCCTAAGGAGTACGTACACTCGTACACTGACTCCTATGTGATCAATGCGACGACTCTATAAAAACAAAAACAGAACAAAAACACTCAGAACAAAATATTAATTATTGGCCAAAACCGTCTTGATTTCCCCAGTCGGTTGCTGAGCTAACAGTGTCGTAACCAAAGATGTCATTGGTCGTAACAAAACAACGTCCCTACCGCTATAAACCTTACAGTCCCCAGAACAATTTAAATATACATATTCTTGTTCATGCATACAAATATTTGCACTGAGCGGGAATCGAACCCGCGCCCCTTGCGTAGCATTCGAACATTCTACCGCAACGCCACAGAGGGAAACTATTAGGTAATCTGTGACAGAAGAGGCCGTCTGTTTTTAATAATCTAGGTATAGGCCGTATAGGTGAATTTGAGCTCATCCACCGCCGCGCCGTAGCACTCCGAGCTATCCTCAAAAGACACTCAAGACACGTGTACCTACTGACTACTGACTGGGCGCACAGAGCACATTTTGAGCACATTTTAGGTCCAACATAAGTATATTATGCCCCGAGTAATAGTCAAATTACGAACTATGTCTATGTTTTATCGCTATGATCGACATGAACTCTAGGGTGTTCATAAATACTGTAGAGTTAAAATATAAAACTTCAAAAGCTGCTTCAATAAGAAGAATAAGAACCATCTCTAGAGAGTAGTTCGTAATTCGTAACATGTGACGTCATCACTAGCACTGCGCACTGCGCCCGTCGCCTGTCCGCACAGCACAACACACCGCACACTTTGCTCTATCGTCTGCGGCGACGCGCGTCGTCGCGTCGGTGCGACGACGACGCGACCGCAGTGTGTGGTGCTATCATGTAAACATTGGACGGCGCGGCCTTAGCTAATCTGTGGCGTGTTACCGACAATTAATGTAAGCAAATAGTATGTAGGTGTGTAACGCAGCGCGCGAGTTAGCCACCACGCGCCGCTCGCGCTTCGCTCTCGACTGCAGTGGCCTGTAGCTGCCCAACCGAGTTCACTGACGCTGACTACGAGCTACGGTCACAGGCGCTGCGACGCCGGCACGCTGTCGAGGGGCGACACTCACCACTTGGCCCTGCAATCAAAATAAAACCATAATTGTATAAAAGTTTACAACTGCTACAATGCTCTTGCTACCTATAAAGATTTCTATGTAAACTATAGGATAGAATAGACTATTACAATTAGGTACCTACTTATTATGTGACGTAACAAAATAATACCAAACAATCGTTAAGTTAAAGCGATTGCTATTGCAAACGCCGCCGCGCCGCGCGCCGCGCGCCGCTGGCAGTTTGACCCCGGTCTCGAAACGGAACCCATGGAAACCTATTCCCGGGATGAAACGTGGCCTCTGTGCTATTCTACCTAGACAATAATCGATCTCTGTCTGTACTCAAGGCAATTTACTTTTTATATTTTTCGGGGCTTTCGTGGTTGCTGGTTACGAATATACGAGTATCCAAGATGGTGGACTCGAAATTCTAAACAAAATCGATATGGGTATCATTTTTGGGGTTTTCGTGGTTGCTGGTTACAAAAATACCTACCTATTATTCATTTAGCGACCAAAGATGTGGACTTGATTTTCAATAAAATCAATTTATGGTAACGTTTTCAAGTTAGTTATTGTATTTTTTATTGAAATACAACCAAATAGATACCGACATAAATGTTTGCATTGTTGCAATTAGCTTTTCAGGCCAACGCACGCGCTGATATATCATACGCCTTATTCTAAAACACTTCCTAGAAGTTCATAATAATTATGTTTCGGCTGTCAGCGCCGCGACGGTCAGCGGGAGATAAATTTCTCATCAAAATCGGTTCAGTGGTTTAGGCGTGAAAGCGAAACAGACAGACAGACACACTTCAAACAGAGTTACTTTCGCATTTATAATATTAAGTATGGATATAGATTGCGTTTGTAATGATGGATGGACATGGAGCATGGAGCTGACCAAAAGTCGCAATAGCCGATATCCACGCAAGCGGAGCCGCGCGCGTCACATAGTTATTTATATTAGCGCGAGTTGGTGTGTCGCTAGTGAACGAACAGACTACATACCCTGCAGACTCGTGGTCACACCAGCTTGTTACACTGGTGACTGGTGTGAGTGTGTGACCAACAGGAATTTATTTTACTCGTGGTCACACTGTGTGGTGTGAACAGTAAGCTGTTGGAACATAAGGCTCGGATGCGACTGGGAATTAATGCTAAGGGGAAGAAGAAAGTACATCCTTTTTTTATACCACTTAGGTGACAAACAAGCACATGTCACACCTGATGGAAAGTAGTTACCGTGGCCTATGGACGCATGCAACACCTCGACATGTTTAGACGTAAGTCTAACTAACTGATTCACGACAGGTTCACGATGAAATGGGTTATTAAATTTAACCATTACTGTTTGTGCAACAACAACAGCTGCGAAAACGTGTTGCTTACCGCTTTAGTAGATCTGTAGCTAAGTATCAAGCTCAGTGTGAAGTGAGCATCTAGGAACAAAATTATATGAAACCGTAGTTATTGACACGGCGGTACTTCGTCGCTCTAGACTACACCTCACTAGTCACTACCACTACTAACGACAAGATAAACGCCGCATTTTGTGTCAATTGACACGGATACTTTAGTTTAAATGTGGCGACAAATGGACCGGGTCTCTAGACATTTTGGATTCGTGTAGTTATTGGGACATAAGTACGTTGCGCTCAATAAAAGTTGAAAAATTACGCGGCGCTCACGGACGGTTGGTTCAAAAGTAAACACAGGTCGGCGCAGCCAGATAGTTGTTAGGCGCTGAACAAATAACCAAACTGATTAAACGAAGTAATTTGTTTGAAGCGTGCTGTAGCGTGAGCTGTCGGCGGTCGGCGCTCGCGAAGTCGCTACGGAACAGGTTCATACCAGGCCTAACTCCTGGCTCGCGGTGCACCCTGGCCCTGGTTGGACTACGAAAGAAATAATGCCCCTGTCCTTTTGTTTTGGGGGAGGCCTCGTTGTTTCCGCCTAATATTCTGGCGACACGGAAGCCGCGCATGCTACGGGGTAACCAGATTGCTGCGCGCACCTCGGAATGGAAGATGGCTTAGCGGAAATAGAGGATGGGTTCTCTCATTTCTTTCAGAGTGACGGTCTAGTACAGACCTCCGCGCGGCCCTTACTGAAGCCGCACGTCCAATGATGGGAACTTCATGGCACACTTGCCGTTGCCAGCGGCTCCACCCCATGATAACCGTTCAGGGATAAAAAGAAGCCAACGTGATGTTGCAGACGATACACAATTCGTTCCCTGTACCTATCCAACCAAATCCGTTGGGCAGTATGCGTGTGATTGACTAATACGCATCCAAACGCCTTCCAGGTATGCAAAAAAAAATCGTTGTCTACCAATAGTACAAATACATAACTAAGAGTGAGATATATATAGTCACGCCTGTAAATCCCCGAAGGTTTAGGCGAAACTTGGCGAAATGTAGGTGGGAATACACCAGAGAGGTGACTATGATTTTCTGTCCCACGTAATAGGGGTGAGCCTTAGAGTATATATTGCTATAGAGCGCGCCTTACAAGTATGAACTGCTATCACGGGTATGAACAGTACCGAGGCTCCTGGCTCAACCTCAATCAGTAGCAAAACAATACCCGTCAAAATGACTTCGCAAATAATATTTAATTCGATATGTTAAATCAAAATTTTATACAACATCGTATATTTGTAGTAATAATGACGCAAAAATAACGCAAAATGACGCCATTTTTTTTGTATTTTGGCTTTAATTTTATCCATGCATATCAAATCGAACAAAAAGTTTCATAACAACAAATTACATTAATAAGTGCATCTATTGATATTTTCGGTAATGCATGAAACGTCACTATAGGTGCGCTATACCATCGCAAAGTATCTGCTAACACACGGCGCCAAAGACCTGAGTGATAGGCATGCTCTATATATATAATGTATACTCTAAGGGGTGAGCCTATTGCCGTCAAGCGGCGCTTAGTCATGGGCTATATGTTTACTGTCGGACGGAGAACAGCCCTATCCGCTAGTCGCCTTGTACCTGTACGACACCCACAGGAAGAGTTGGGGAGGCCCTATTCTACTCCAGCGGGAGCCAACACGACAAACTAAAAGTGAATAATGAAAAACCTCAAAAGTAGTGAAGCCACTGCCATAGTACTTAATGAACACATCAGATCCATGATCTCACCAAGGAAAGCACCTTTTGATAAGCAATATAGAATACTACGTGGACCAAGAGACACTACAAATAATCCGAGAGCTGGCACATGGGTTTTTGGGTACATGCTTAAGGCAAGCTGAAAACTTGTCACACACATCTCCTAATGATACCCTAACACGAAGCTGTAGGCCTCATGCCTCATCCCATATCTAAAACCTTCCTCGATAAAAGGGCTATTCAACAATTTCGACCCAGTAGTTCGCGTCGACGTTTTTGCGTCGGGGGTTAAAAATATTATAATAATATTTGTAAAGAGGTCGTGTCTGTACAGCTGTACATTTGAGATAGGTACCTATTTGAAAAATATATGTTATATAAACGATACTGAATAGCAAAACATATTTTTGGGAATTCTTTTCTGTATATCTGCTGTTTGTTCGCCATGGAGGCAGAACGGATTTTCATTCGTTGTTTTTGTTGTTTATCTGTCCTCCGTGGTTTGTTCACACCATGGAGAAGGAAATGATTAATCATATTCTGTCTTCCGTGGGTCACACTTAAAATCTTATATGTAAGTTTCATCATAATTGATTAAATGGAACCGGAGATATAATTGATAATTGATTTAAATTGTTACTTATGAATAAATAATAATAATAAAATTAAATATTCTACAACATTGTACACAACGCTACGTAAGCATAGCTTGACTAGCTTGTGTTATTGAATCTAGAATACGAATAAACATACTTAGATACTTTTTTTTTTGTAAATACATAGTTACATACATTTTATCCATCTATCCACTAAAATCCATTGTAAATATATAGAAACACCCAGACCAATGCAAATATACATATTCATGCATACAAATATTAGCACTGAACGGGAATCGAACCCGCGCCTCCTGCGTAGCAGTCTATTTATCTACCGCTACGCCAAATTATAAGACCAAAGATAGGTTCGTGGTTAAGTGTAGACTTTAGACTCAGGTTACATACCATAAGGAGTATTACAAGGTTAAGCATTACTAGCCAAGTCAGTTTCAGGATGCGTGACTATTCTTAGCTAGTATTAAGAGGTTGCTACTGCGGTGGATGAGTTCAAATTCACCAAACATTATAGCTTATTACAAAATCCCCGCGCGCCACGCGCCAGGGCCTCGCGACTGAGGTCCAAGATATGTGTCCCGTGGCATGCCTACTTCAGTTCCTCCGTTATCCTACTTAGCAAACACACTAATATTCGCGCCTGTACATCCCGGGGGGCATGCAGAGGTATGTTAACAGTTAACGCCCGACATTTCACTGTGGTTTTTGGCAAAAGGCATGGGAAATATTAAATAGATACTTAAAGGTGTAATACATACGTGCCTAAATAGGCACATTATAATCATTTAGCTAAGTATATCATTAAAAAAATTGATACCTAACTTGGGTGTAACATTCAATTTTGGTGTATTGATAATTCAGATCTACAGGGTTATTGGTAACTCGACGTATTCCTGTCAGGGGGTGTTAGGGGACCTAAAATGCGACAATTTGGAGCCCACATATATGTATGGGCGAAAATCAATAGTTTTTGAAATAATTGACTTTTTAAGTTTTTTCCATACAAACCCAAAATTCAGCCTTGAAATTGCAAATGAAAAAAAAGGTTTTGCAAAGTGGGACTTATTCTACTTTATTTTTGTAGGCAACACTTTTACTAACCTAGACTAGTAGTAAAAACTTTTTTTTTTTGAGGTGAGCGTACAAATTACGGGAAAAAATTGTATGTTTAATCATCTTTTCAAAAATTTAATGGCATCCATAGAATAATATTGTATAGAAAAAAAAGTGAGTTTTAATAAGCGCGGGCGAAAATGCGACGGGGACATTTTCGTTGTTTAGGATCGGCATATTGGGAACCAGGTCATCCGTTTATCATTTTACCTGAGTCCGAAAGTGTCAATTGGCTAAATGCTGTGTCATAGTATTAATTAGTTACAATTTTGACATACGTAAGCGTTTTTACTTCGCTTTTATTCACTGCTTTTGTTGTTATTATTATTTAATATCACTTTTTGTAATATGACCGCATATTCTAATAATTCAAATACGCTGATGTCATGTTTTGTTTCGGTTTTGCTAATGGCAATGGTGCTAAAGCTCGCCGAGATATCAACATCGCCTTCCTTAACGTCGACTATACAAAGTCGTCATATTAATGTAGTTTTCTCATCTCTTCCAAGTAGAAAATCTTTGTCAGAAGAGACCCAAAATTAGTAACACCGACTATGACAAATTTTGTGACCAGGATGTTTTTGATTTCATAATAGTTTCGTTGTAAGTATCGTGTAAATTTATAAACTTGTGGGTGATTTTTTTATTTATTAAAGCAAAACCAAATTGTATGAAACAAGCGTTTCGGTGGGCAGTGGGCACATCCACGTACCTTGGGAAATTTCAGACATGCTACCGACATGTTACCACAAGTCACCGGGGATACACGTGAGTTTGAATAGTTTAAGTTTAAGCACCTGACATCAAGACGTCACCGGCTTTATTGGTGGATCAACAGGTTTGGCATATAGTCAGCTTAACAATAGTGAGGTATTTGGGTAGTACATAATAAGAACAAAAGCAAGGGAAGTAATTCTACGAATCATTTGAGGGTAGTCAGATTACAACAAAACGTGCTTACGTGGGTCAAAATTGTTACTAACTAATACTGCGATACAACATACAGCCATTTGACACTTCCGAACTCAGATAAAATGATGAACGGATGACCTTGTGCCCAATATGTCGATCCTAACGGCCCGTTCACGACCTTGCCGCTGCGAGCGGCAGCTAAGTGCGGGGCGGCGAGCGGTTGGAACAAAAGTATGAAAATGTTTGAAGCACGCCACGAGTCGCCGCTCATAGCGAAAACGCGCGCGGTTTTCTCCGAGCGAATCGCTACAGCGGCGCGCGGTGTGGGAAGCGGCAGGAACAAAAGTACAAGCCAATGAGTGCGACGCCACGGAACAGAGCGGCGCGCACGGCGGTGTAGGAGTGACGGACTCAGCGGCGTAGCTTTAAACAAAAAAGACTAGACGATTTTGTAGCGGCGGGCGGTAATGGATCGGCGAAATGAGCGTTCGGAATTTTGACGGTCGGCCAGATTATTTCGAATTTATGACGTGAACTCGATACCAAGACATTTATAGGTAAAATCTTAAATCGACCGCCTATATGGAAGTCAAAACATCCCCAACATAAACTACCCTTTTGGATCAGATGTATTGTTTTAAACATAGGTACGTCTATGTGCTTCAGAATATAATCAAAAGTTTGTACACTCATTCTTGTGTACTCATAAAACTTGTCTGGATATATCTTCGTATAGGTCACGAAATTCGCCATTTAAATACCGATCTTTATCTCATATTAAGTAGATCTTGTTTTAAAAATGCGCTGCTTTCTATACAGAGAAGGGATAATTTTGATAACGCCATGATTTCAAGCACGTTTTGACTACCTAAATACGTCCACCGCGGCCGCTGCAACTAACCGCTACTGAGAGTTCGTGGCGTGCAAAATACACCGCTTACCGACGCCGCGCCTCTTGCCGCGCCGCGGCCCGCTAAGACCGAAGTCGTGACCAGGCCGTAAAGAATGAAAATTTCCTTGGTGCAAATTAGCCCGCGCTTATTAAAACTCACTTTTTTTTCATAAATACAATATTTTTCTATGGATGTCATTACCTTTTTGGAAAGCTGATTAAACGCACAATTTTTTCCTGTAATTTGTACGCTATCTATCGCTTCGGCCGTGTACGTAATTGTAGTTTCGTAATTGATTTCGAAGTAAGAATAATTATTCTTTGTACGAAACTGATTTCGAACAGAGAAGTATTTTTCCGTATTTGTAATCGCGGTTTCGTAGCAGGAAAAAACTTTTGCTGAAGTACATAATTTCGAAAGCGGAATTTCTATTCTTTACACGTAACTATATAACGAAGTATGTACTTGTTGAAAAAGACTGAATGCTTGATATGAAACCTTCATGAAACACTTCAGTCAAATAGCCATTTAATGTATTAAATTGTCAGAGTGTTTTGTTTTCTCATTCTTACCAAGTATATTGTACAAGGATTTTGTATTCTCTTTGATTCTGGCACTAGGTTGTCATCATAATTTATCAGATTTAATTTTAAAAACGTAGTTATTATATGCTCTTTGAATTTTAAATTGATTTAATATTTGATTATTTTCCGAAAATGAGTGCGACGGAAATGGCTTTTGTAGATACTCGTCGTGGAGGGGTTTCTGTGTTGTGCGATGGTCGGCGATATCATCGAAAAAATATTTATAAAAATAAAAATACATTTTGGCTGTGCTACAATAATACCAGATGTGGTTGTAAAGGAAGTATTACATTAAACGAAAGAAATGTAATAGTGAAAAGCAAATCACACGATTCAACTTGCAAACAAGATTTTGCACAAAACAATATACTAAGGGAACTTGACTCTTTAAAAACCAAGACCAGTACCAACTTCGAATCTATCCAGAAGCAATATGAAGCAATGGTTTTTAATCTTGAAAGTGTTGGTTTTAACTTCGTTCAACAAATTCCCCAATTTAACAATATAAAAACTGGCCTATATAATGCACGTAATAAAGTATTAGGTGCTCCAAAGCTACGATACACATCGGCATCTTCAGTTGTTATCCCTGGAAAGTTTCAAGATTTCCTTTTAGCTGATTTTAATGATGAAGAGAATGATACAAGAATAATTCTATTTTGCAACAAAAAGGCTAAAAAATTAGTAGCAGGATTCAAGCATATTTTATGCGATGGGACATTTTCGTCTTGCCCGTGTTCATTTAATCAATTGTATACAATTCACGGATTTGACGATACAACATCGGCAGTTTATCCCTTAATTTATTGTTTTCTACCCAATAAAAGTGCAAAAACTTATGAAACACTTTTTAGACTGATTGAATCACTTTTCCCGAACTGGCGACCAGTAAAAGTGACTATAGATTTTGAGTTGGCTGCAATGAAAGGTATCAAAAGAGTTTTTCCGAACATTACCGTAAAAGGTTGTTTTTTTCATTACAACAGATGTCTAATACGAAAAGCAAAGTTATTAAAGATGAACACAACAGTAAAACGAAGGCACGTGGCAAGGTGTGCAGGATTGGCTCGATTACCTAAAGAATACGTTCAAAGAGGGTACAAGTATAATATTATGAACAGAAGTCCTAATGGCAATAATGTAAAAAAATTTAATAAGTATTTCACTGAACAGTGGATGGAAAAAACTGATTTTACAAAAGTATGTTGTTGCGAAAAAGAAAAAATCCGCACGACTAATAATCTTGAAGGCTGGCACAGTAGGATCAACCGATTTGTTGGACGTAGAAATCCCACTTTAGCCCAGCTACTCGATACTTTGGTCAAAGAAACTAAAGTGATTGATATTTTCAAAAAGCAAACTAAAAAAAGTCAAAATTATTTAGAGATTGACTCTGAAATTGATGGTGCCATTAAAGATTTAAAAGACAAAAAAATCACATTAGGGCATTGCCTAGAAATAATTTCCCCATTTTCATTTAAATTTTAATTTAATTTTAAGTTTGTATTTTAAGTTCAGAATAGGATTGTTTGTTTTATTTTGTAATTTTATTTTGTCTGTTATATTCAATTATAATTGACAAAACAACAGATTTTTTGTTTCTCTTTCAATTTCGTCCAAAGAATAATAATTATTACTTTGAAATCAATTACGAAACTAAAAAACTAAAAACCGCGATTACAAATACGGAATAATACTTCTCTGTTCGAAGTCAATTTCGTACAAAGAATAATTATTCTTACTTCGAAATCAATTACGAAACTACAATTACGTACACGGCCGAAGCGCTCACTCGCTCCCATAGTAATTTTTTGAGACATACGACAATTACTGGAGAGTAAGGTGAACATTGTAAAATATTTTTTTTATTTAATACTCCACAATTTTTCTATTTCATTTTTTTTTTAGTTTTTGTTACTAGATTACGTTAGTAAAAGTGTTACCTACAAAAATAAATTAGAATAAGTGCCACTTTGCAAAAACTTTTTTTTTAATTTGCAATTGAAGGCTGAATTTTGGGTTACTATGGAAAAAACTTAAAAAGTCAATTATTTCTAAAACTTTTAATTTTCGCCCATACATATTATGTGGGCTCCAAATTGTAACATTTTGGGTCCCCTAACACCCACTGACAGGAATACGTCGCGTTACCAATAACTCTGTATATAATAAATGAGTTCTTTTTAAAAACCACTTTCCATCAGGTGGGCCGTGTGCTTGTCTGCCACCAAAGTGGTATAAAAAAAAATTTACTTAAACAGTTAGTTAATAAAGTTATATACTTGTGCATGATAAAGGTAGTAATTTTATTAATATACATATTCCTGTTGACCAATATTATGAAATAGTACATTATGGTACAAGTGAGCAACGTTGGTGATTACCGCCGAGGCGCCATTGAGACCCGAGCCGCCAGGCGAGGGTCTTAAGACAGCCGAGGACGGTAATCATCATGCTCACACGTGCCATACGACGTTTTACAACACACTTGCGAATAAAATAATACTACAAATACTAAATAAACAATACTACAAATTAATTCGTTTTCCTATGCGCGCGCATTTAACAATGGCGGTCGACCATATTTAAAAAAAAAAGAGGTTTGAACTTAACTTTTTTTTACTCTGTTTTTTTTTCTGTACTTAGAGAAAAAAAAAAGTTAAATTTGAGCGAAAATTTTGTTTATTACACAAGTATTAAAAGTTGAAATTATTTATTTAAATACGAAAATGCATCAAATGACCATACAATAGGCGTATTAATTTATTCGTACTATTAAACACGTTATTTTTTGTATCAAAACTTTTTTAAGAACATAGACAATTATAGACACTTCCTATAAAATTTAAAAAAGAATCTATAACTCACTTTTGTGAATAATAGCAATGAAAAAGTCACAGTTTTATAATAGGTGTCATTCCGTGTTTAATTGCGGTAAAATAATATCACTGTTATGAGCAGGTGTGTTGTAATAGTACATTATGGTACAAGTGAGCAACGTTGGTGATTACCGCCGAGGCGCCATTGAGACCCGAGCCGCCAGGCGAGGGTCTTAAGACAGCCGAGGACGGTAATCATCATGCTCACACGTGCCATACGACGTTTTACAACACACTTGCGAATAAAATAATACTACAAATACTAAATAAACAATACTACAAATTAATTCGTTTTCCTATGCGCGCGCATTTAACAATGGCGGTCGACCATATTTAAAAAAAAATGAGGTTTGAACTTAACTTTTTTTTACTCTGTTTTTTTTTCTGTACTTAGAGAAAAAAAAAAGTTAAATTTGAGTGAAAATTTTGTTTATTATACAAGTATTACAAGTTGAAATTATTTATTTAAATACGAAAATGCATCAAATGACCATACAATAGGCGTATTCATTTATTCGTACTATTAAACACGTTATTTTTTGTATCAAAACTTTTTTAAGAACATAGACAATTATAGACACTTCCTATAAAATTTAAAAAAGAATCTATAACTCACTTGTGAATAATAGCAATGAAAAAGTCACAGTTTGATAATAGGTGTCATTACGTGCCTAATTGCGGTAAAAAATATCACTTTTATAAGCAGGTGTGTTGTAAAGGTATTTTTTCCTCCATTTTCATAACAAAGATAGCTACGATATAAAAAAAATTCTTATTTTGGACCAGTTACAATAATAGAAAAATAATCTTCTTTCGTAACTAGTTATGACAGTTGTTTATAAAAACGACAATTTAATTCTATATTTGTAACTGGTTACGAAAGCAAGAAAAAAATACCACGTTCGTAACTGGTTATGAAAATTTAGTTAGGAAAATGGAAAACGTTAATTTCTCTCATGAAAATAAAAATCTAAATATGTTAATGGGTAGCGTGTTTAATATTCTTTCAAGAAAACAAAATATCATTGGTCTGTTCATAAAAATAATGTAAAACAATCATATTTTGATCTCACTAGTTTTGGTGGAATTATACTACTAGTACTCGTATGTTGTGGTTAAATGCCGCCTATCAAAGTTTCTGTCAAATTACTTTAAACTAAACCAATATCACGACTTTGTGCAAATAGGAATGTAATAAGGTTAGGAGTACCTTAATAAGCAGCTCTTTTAAGTTTTATGATATATTTTCATACCAATACAATCAGGGAAACAAAAACTGAAATAACTGAGGTATATAATAACATAGCCATATTTTATTTTTCTACTGGCACATAGTTGAAACATAATCAATAGTCTGTAAACAGGAAATCCAATAAAAAAATATATAAGTAGGCGTTAATAACCCAGCTGAGGTAATAACGCCTGTCCAAATTTTATAAACTTCTTCAAAATTTAAGGCCAAAGTCATGATTTATGTACTTGCCTACGGCTTTGCGACCGCTTGCTACCGACAGTCAGTCAGTCCTTAGCTCACGGATGGAGGAGAGACCTGAGCCACAGAAAAGATAATAGTACTAGCGTACCTGAGCGATGCTCGGATATGTTTCGGGATATATGACCCTTGATCCCCAGGTGTTAAGTGTAATGTCATCTATTATCTATTATCTACGTATTTTGAGTTATTTAGCCTAGGCGTAATTTGACAGAGGTATCTTGGGTCACTTCCGTTTTATTCATGGGAAGAGTCGAAACTTAGACATGATGTAGCTTCTATGGAAAAGTTTTCTGCAAGTTCAAACTAGATAGGTATAGGTCACAAGTTCCCTGCAAGTTTAATCTAAGTAGGTATAGGTCACAAGTATATGACTTCGTTAACCTTGTTGTGCGTCATTACTCATATCAATCCTACTAATATTATAAACGTTACTCTTTCACGTAAAAACTACTGAATGGATTTTAATGAAACCTTACAATAATATAGCTTATACATCAGAATAACACATAGGCTACGTTTGGTCGCGATACCCAACATCCACGCGGGTGGAGCCGCGGGCAACAGCTAATTACTTATAATTTTATATGTATTATCTACTTTGTATTTTGGTGTCAAAAGGTACTAAGAACGAATACAAATACTGACAAAGCTTTACGTGCCCAGACACCGACTACCGCTACGCCACAGAGGTCGTCAGTAGTCCCATAATGGAACTAGAGACTGGTACTACTGGGATACAGCGTAGGCCCGGCCACACTTAGAACTACAAGACTGATGCCGCAGCATCCGCCGTCAGCATGGTAGCCTTCGCCTCTACAGGGGGCGACTACCGCCGCCCTCCTCCAGCGTCACGTCGCGCAACCCGACAAAAGACTCGAATTTCCATTCGAGTGAGAGTGCGATTAGTTTAGGTCACCGAGCGCCTCTAGCAGCAACGTGTGGCCACGGTAGGGCACGGCACGCGCCAGTCGCACTCAATATACACAAAGAGAACTTCGGTGAATACGACATTCCATACAGACTACGGGATCTGCAGTGTACAATGTCGGATGTTTACTTCGGCGCCGCCCGCGCCCTGCACGCGAGCGGCATGCATACCGGCATACGTGCGGCCGCCGAGTGTTATCGCTCCCGAGTTCAGAGCGGCGCGCGTGCGCGGCTGTGATCTAATTCGCAGCTCTCCTAAACGTTACACAGAAACTTGCGCGTCAGGAGTTCGGGCCAGCATATGTGTCGACGTGGACCGAGGATCGGGACTGTGCCTACCCCCAATGTGTGCAAGGGCTGGGCCCTTTGCTGCACCGTGCACACGGCGCGAGTACGCAACTACGGAAGTTCCGGGCGTTAGGAGGCGCGACATACCAGGAGCACGAGCAGCAGCAACACCAGCAGAGACAGCACGGCTTGGCGGCAGCGGCGACGGGCCGGCAGCCGCGCGCCAGCGCTGCCAGGCTGCACATCTGCAACACGCCAGAGCGTCAGCGGCCGCCGTCACGTCGCGCGCCACCTCGCATGGCGCCCTCGGCGATGTCGGAGCTTCGCGCGTCGGAGCGTTCGCGCGTCGAGAGTATAGGGGACCCGACTCCTAGGATTTGCTGCGATTCATGATATTATTCTAAGTATACCCATATAACATTTTTTGGTTTCGAAGTTAGTAGAACAAATATAAACGAGGCTTCAGTAGCAGCTCAAACCGAGAGTGCATCCACGCTAGGAGTCGGGCGGACGCGGCCGCCGCTCCGGAGGCGCGGAAGAGGTGCAGCGAGCGACGACGCGCTAAATACACAGCGTTTGGAGGGTAGTAGGTGAGGGTCAGCGCGCGTATTTATAGCGCGCCCTCGGCCGCGCGTCCACCGCGCTCCGTCGGCGCGCCGCGCTCCGCCCGCCGCACTGTAAACACACTCGTCGGCTCGCGTGCTGGCGCCGAGCCCCGCGCTGGAGCCGGAGCTGGGCGCTATCGATCCACTCACCTGGGCGCGGGCGGGTGCGCGCGGCGGCAGCGGCTCGCCGGCCACGCCGCGCTAGCGCGGGCGCGGGCGCGGCATGCGGCGCGACACGAGGCGGCTCGGGACGCGCCGGTCGGGGCGCGACTGACGCCGGCCGCCGCGCCCGCCCCCGCGCCTGCGCGCCGCGCGCTCCGCTCCGCGCCGCTCGCTCCGCACCGGCCCCGCATGAATGGAAGCGGAAACGTGAATCGAGTTAGCTTCTCGAAAATAAATCAAATCGTTCTAATACTGACGAAACGAATCGGGCGAATCGAACCAAACTTTCTAACCTATCGTCGCTCCCTCGTCCGTCTCTCCATATTGTACCTCCCACAAACGCCCGTATCGTATCCGAATGATTGCAAAAAATATTGCCACAGTACAATACTGTGTCGGTGATAACTGTGATAAGTAATATCGCTATGTACGATTCCTATGACCGCAGAGTCATCGCCTCGAACCAGCTTTTGGAACCTAGCAGGGTGGTCGTGTATTTTCTCTTTCCTATGTGAAAATAATCAAAATAAAATGGCCGGCTATTCGTGCTCAGTAGGCGAGAGATCGATTCAATCACAAACATTTGGGGAATATTGACGTTCGCTCGTCGTCGCGTCGTCGCGTCGCCGTCGTTGGGTTGTCGGTCGACGAGTGGCGGAGGTCGCGGTGCGCCTCTGTCCTACTGTGCGCGACTCGTATACAACTATTGAACTGGTTCAGTTGATTGTTTGAGTATCGCCTGAGTGCTTCTTGGTGAAAACCATTTTTTGGCAGATTATATCTCCGTTGTCACATTCCTGATAACAATCACCTTTGTAGTTGTAAGAGCTAAGAAGTGAACCCGCGTGGGGAGGCACGCTGGACACGCTGGACACGCCGCTCGACCGCTCGCTGCAAGGGCGCGTGGGGCGCGGCGCAGTCGCCGACAGCTCAAGACATGCACTTGTGAACCCCGTTGCGGGAAGTAAATGTGAATAATGACGACATCGAAGATCGCTATCGGTCGTAGAACCGAGGCTCGGCCGCGACAACAGCCTGCCATCTGATTGTTTTCTTGGATACAAAATAAAACAAAGATTCAGGAGATTCAAGAATAAGAGGAGCCCTCCACGCCACGCGTGTCCACCGTCCGCCGTCCACCGTCCACCGACCACCGTCCACCGTCCACCGTCCACCGGTACTTACCATCGGACTTACCATCTATTTCACGATAGCAGCAGTAAGTCGACGCTGTGAGCACGCTGCACCCTTAACTATTTATAGCGTTTATTAGCGTTGATGACAATCGAACCAGATCGTACCTACCACATCATCATGGTGTAATAACTGACACCTGTATAACGAGTGTAGCATTTGGTACGGACCGTAGCTCGTACAGTCACACGCACTCACACACACACACAGACTGGGGTGAGTGTCTACGCGGCTACGGCGGGGGACGTGCGCGTGCGCTGCGGTGTCACACTGTCCCTGTCAGCGCGACGTTGTCGTAGGTGTCGCGCGCTACGCCGCGCCGTAGCCGTAGCCGCGTAGACACAGCCTGCGTACAAAGTATCCACGTGCCCCGAGAGCAGAAGGGGATCAACGTGGACAGACCTGAATGTTCAGTAACGTGAATAACAAATATTTTACTTTAATATAGACTTAGTAATAACATTTAGCCGGGGCGGCGCCGCCCCCCTGTTCTGGGGGCAATATCTTTAAATCGGGGTACGAGGGAAATACCCTATGGGCCCCCTCATCCGGTACCTGAAGACCCAAGACATTATTGTTATAAAGGACACGTCAATATGACTTCGCCTCGTCTGATGGATGCTCGCGTCGGTACAGAACGTTCGTCATCACCGTCGCGATGGCGCCGGCCGCGCGGTCGCACGCGAGGCCTTCACCTCGGAGTGTGGGGCACGCTTCAATATCATGTGGCTGGGTTGTTTCGACTATATCGGGAGCGACTGCCGCCTGACCTCGCAGCCTGGGTGTGTTCAGAGGCGCCAGCCACTCACAGAATGTTCAGGTCGCCCACACGGGCCTCCGTCGCGCTCGCGACCCACCGACTGCTGATACACATAGAACGTTACTAGCTAATGCACGCGGCTCCACCCGCGCGGATGCCGGTTATCCTGACCTTGGTCATATCATATCTCCGGGTTCACTCGACCGATTGCGACCAAACATACGTCATATTTCTATAAATATAAATCTGACCGACTCCTTCCTTACACAAAAATGCTTTAATTTCGTTCAGCAGCTTTTGTGTCCATCGCTAACAAACAGAAAATAATCCTGAAAAAAAAACACATTTTTGGGTATATTTTTGAGATTTTTGCCATATTTTCTGATCCCATTCCCGCTGCATATCTCGAAATTTACCAGTGTTTCTCTACAATATGCATGTACTATACATATAAACCGCATTATAAAATTGCATGTACTATACATATAAACCTTCCTCTTGAATGACTCTATCTATTAAAAAAACCGCTTCAAAATCCGTTGCGTAGTTTTGAAGATTTAAGCATACATAGGGACGGACAGACAGCGACAACGATTTTGTTTTATAATATGTAGTGATGACGCAGCATAGGTACCTACATACTACACATATTTTCGGTCCCATGTAAACGGGCGATCCGATTGCCGACAAGCGGGCACTTTGTCATAGGCTGTACGTTTCTTGTCGGACGAAGCCACCGAGACGCTACTACAACATACTAACATACTGCTCAGCTGACAGCTACTGGCTCCAAGTGATCAAAAATGAATTTAAATATGCTACGATACGTCGTAGCGCCGTAGCGTAGGTCCTGCGTAGCTCCGTAGAGGACTACGGTCCTCCACGGAGCTACGCAGGACCTGCGCTTCGTAGCCGTAACATCGCAAGGTAACATAACCCCTGCCACCGAGTAGCGAGTGACTGCACCCGCGGCTCGCGACTCCGCGGCCCACTCGCTCGCCCGAGGGCTCTCTGGCTTCACTAGGTACGATTAAAACGTTAACTTTTTTATGTACTGCATTATTTTGTATGTAGGTAAGTACTGCACCGTAATGATTTTGAGTATATTTTTAAAAGCAAGGATGTTATTCACCGCGCGAGGGTCGCTCGTCACCCCCTCCCTCTCCTCCCCCCTCCCTCCCGCGCAGGGCCGCACGGCGCCCCGGGCTGCTCGCGGGGCGCCCGTCTGCTCCCTGTTGCTCTCGAAGGGGACGGAGGCCGGACGTGTGAGTTCGATCTCTACGTACACAATTAATTGTATGGTTACAGCCTTCCGACATGTGGCGACTACCAGTGAACAGCCGAGCGCTGGAACTGTCAGAGCGCGCTACGAGTGTCCTCCTTGGATCCCGGGTGGGGTATCATTTTGAGCTTTTTCTCTCTCCCGCGACACGGAAATGACTTACTGTTGCAGAGTGGTGAATAAAAAAAAACGTGACCACAAGTAGTTATTTATGGTCATACTCGATGAGTGTCGAGCTACCAGCTGCCAGGTGCCGGGCGCGACCTGGCGTCGGTGCGTGTCGCAATATTTTGGTGCAAACGATTGCATCTGTTTAAATCAAAGAGCTACGACAATTTGCTCGAAGACCCACTCGGTACAAGGGGCGCTGGGCCGGGGCCGGGGGAGGGGCCGGCGCGGGGCGCGGGGCGCCGGAGTACGCTCGCAGACACGCGCGGGTCAATACGGGCGCGGACCCGTGAATGGACGAGAGAGGGCGAGAGGGCGAGAGGGCGAGAGGGCGGCGGGCGGCGGGCGGCGGGGCCGGGGCCGGGTGGCGCGGATCGATGGGCGGCGGGTGGCGGCAGTCGCGGCCGGCGCGCCGCGCCGTGCTGAGGTGTCCCCCGGCTGCGAGCGCCCGCCCCCGCCCCCCGCGGTCGATACCACCCAGCCCGCCCCCCGGCCGCGCGAGCCGGCGAGCGAGTTTGATTAGTATCAGCTATTGCCCCTGATCGATACGGTGCGGCGGCTGGACCTATTTGCATCATGATGTCATCGACGTCGTGGCGTTCCCTCTAGCACGGCCGAGTCCCGCTGGAGCACCGCGCACCGAGGCGGCCCAGCCCCGCCCCGGCCGGCCCCGCGGCGCCGCCGACTCCGTAGGCTACGTTCATGTATAATCTTCAGATTGCTACCGACAAAGCTCCAAGTACCTGCTCCTCGACGGGACCGACGTTAGAAAGTAAGTACGGCGCGCGTCACCTCGGATGTACGGCGCGCGGTGCGCCATTAGCGGTGATTAGCGGCGCGGGCGGAGGGGGCAGGTGCAGCTGCAGGGAGGCAGGGCCCGCCCGCGCCGAGCGCCGAGCGCAGCCCGTCGTGGACCCATTAACATCGCGCCAGATATCGCCTCCCGTGCGCGGCGCCGCACGAGCGTACGAGCGTGCGACATGTCTCTGCGATGAGCTCAAGTCACTCAGCACAGTGTGCACAGTGCTGTGCTGCGCTGGGCGCTCTGCTGTTGAACGTCCACCGCCCACCGCTCAGCCCACGTCATAACATTGTGTGTCTCTCCCGTGGACGGCCGACCGACAGCCACTGGCACAAAGAACCTCGGCGTGGCGGTGAACATGTCCCTTATTGAGCACACACTCATTTAATTGTTACTTGATACGTTATACATAAATATAATAAATGATACCATATACATTATAGCTACGTTAATGTACAAAGTAGCCACAGTAGGTGTACACGAGTAGTAGGTATATAAATGTTTTCACCATTGACACTCGAAAAAGGGCCCGTGATTCATCAAAAACAGTGAATAAAACGCTCTTTGTTTCACCGAGTGAATAAAAAAATTTGAATTTGGAACATGCCAGAATGTACGGATTATAGTAAAACCGTGCACTGTGCAACCTCTGCACAGTGCACACTCTCATTATAAAAACGTACTAAAAGCCACCTAACTGTATTATATGGATGGATGGAATGTGGCTCAGTTTAAATTAAGAAAAAAAAAATGACACTAACTTTCTGTGCAATTTTCCGTGTAAACGTTTCTGTTTGTCTCTTAATCTTAAAATGACTTCATCCAGTGATGAAAATGAAACTCTCATATTCTCGAAAGCGAAAAGACGCACTAAAGCGGTAGCTATTGCTGACAATTTGCTGCTTCTTTTATGTACTATCCATAACAAAATTTAATTCATAATCACAGAGTAATTGTTTTCTCGTAGTCAATGATGAAAAGTAGCGTAGGTACCTAACACGTGAAAAAGGAATTCATCTGGGCTCTTGTATCCCTCGATCCGCTCAGGTTTCTATCTAGAATCCCTTGCTATGCTACGCTCGGCATAGAAGAATTTATACACAACAATCAGCTAGGGACGAAGACTAAAAGATAGAATATGTAAAGCGTAAAATTATGTATATTGTAATATTGCATTCGTAGCACTTCGCCGCAAACTATTCGTTATTATATTACTACTTGTACTACTTGTACCTCGTTGTCGTCACATCATCGCCGCCAGTCTTGCGCCATGCGCGGGAGCGGCCGCGGCGCGACCTGTCGAGAGGAAAGCAGAGCCTCGTCTGGGCAAACAACATCTGACAAATGACATGCCGCCCACACGACAAGAGCGTGTGTCGATCAGCAGGGGCACCGGCTCGGCCCTGGGGCTCTCGGCGGGCCCCGGACTGCCTTTATAGTTGGCCTATATCCCTGGATGTTATGCCTTAAAAGATCCGTCCCGGCTCCCCCAGGTCCACCTGCGTCACTCAGTCACTACAGCATCAAACCGTGACGGTTAGTGATGCTATTATGAAAGTGCCATTAGCGTGTAGGTACAGCCGCCATTGAAATATTTAGTGAGCAGGCGCCTTCCGAGCTCCGGCTGCGGACTCAGACGTATCTCTGTTTAGTAAGATATCTTACTGTCGTCGACAGCGTGGACAAAAATAGTCATGTTTGTTCACTTGCTTTTTAGCAGTTTTCCTTTAATAACATGTGTATTATGTGAGAAATTAAATTATGCTTAAACAAACGTATGTGCAGATCTACACCTCACTTGATAGGAAATATACTCGTAGAACGCTTATAGAACATACAAATATACCTATAGTTAAGTGAGATATACCTCGGGACACATGTCTTTGGACCTACATCGCGAGAACAACGAGTCCCTGGCGCGCGCAGACTGTTTTGTAATAATGTATGCTTGGCGAATTTGAGCTCGTCCACCGCACGTGCTATCCTCAACCTAATAGACACCCGAGAAGCGCGTACTGCGCGTCTTCTTCTTCATCCTAACGTTAATTCCCAGTCACATCCGAAGCTTTCAGCTCGGAGTCTGGGTCCGTTTTACCAATCTTAACTGCGGATTGGCTAGACCTAAATATTTTCCGTGAAGCGATTACCATCTGACCTCCACAACCTAATGGTAACATTAGGAGATATCGAAGCTTTGCAGCGTGTACTGGGCATAGGTATAGAGCAATATTCGTTCCAGGCGCGTAGGCCGCGGCGCTCGCCCGACCGGGTGACCGGGTGACCGCGGAGCGATGGAGGGCGGCGCGGGCGTCGGCAGCGTCGCGTCGCTCACCATGGACTGCGAGGACATGTTCAAGGAGATCACCAAGAAGCTGTACGGCGAGGAGACCAGCGTGGGCGTGGGCGTGGGCGTGGTGGGCGTGGAGTTCCCGGCGGCCGAGCGCGACCTGGACGACGAGCTGCGCCCCGAGGAGCACATCACGGCCTGGGGGCTGGCCGCGCTCATGCAGAACGGCTTCCCGCCGCCCGGCATCCTGCAGGCCAACTTCGCGCCGCGCATCGACCCCACGGCGGAGGACCGCTGGACGGCGGCGGAGGAGCCGCTGGCGTGGGCGCACTCGCGCATCGCGTCCTACAACCCGGCGCAGCGCCTGTTCAAGTGCGCCGACTGCGAGTGCGTGGGCTTCCTGGCGCGCCTGGCCGAGCACTGGCTGGGCACGCACTCGCAGGCGCGCGCCTTCGCCTGCCCGCTGGCCGGCTGCGGCTTCGCGTCGGGCTGGGCGCGCGGCGTGCGCGCGCACCTGGCGCGCGACCACCAGCACGACCCGGCCGCCGCCGACCAGCTGCTGCGCGACAACCCGGCGCTGGACGACCTCACGCGCTACCTGCAGCGCCTCAAGAACAAGGTGCGCCACCCCTCATACCATATCCGCAGGTTCAAAGGTAACGCACTGGGACATTACTACGTTGGGTTCTTGTTGGGGTATAACAGGAGAGTTGTGTGACAAATTTTCAGCTTGCCTCAAGAATGTACTCAAAAATCGTACTAGCTCTCGGATTATGACGAGCGCCGTGTTGCAGGTGGAGAGCATGCGCAGCGAGCGGCGCGGCGCGGCCGGTGCGGTAGGCGCGGGCGAGGCGGGCGCGGCGGACGCGGGCGCGGCGGCCGGCGACGGCAAGCGCTACGCGTGCAACGCTTGCCCCTACGCCACCGACCGCCGCGACCTGTTCACGCGCCACGAGAACATCCACCGCGACGAGAAGCCTTTCCACTGCTACCTGTGCCAGAAGCAGTTTAATCGCGCCGACCACGTCAAAAAACACTTCCTGCGGATGCACCGCGACCAGCCGTACGACCTAAATCGCATTCGCCGCTCGAACGCGAAGCCCGCGGCGCCGGCGACGGCGGCGGTGACGGCCGCTCCCGCCCTGCACTACTACACGAAGCCTCCGGCGGAGCCCCCGCCCGCCGTGGCCGCCGCGCCCGCCGCGCCGCCGCCCGAGTACCGGCCGGCGCCTACCGTCAAGCTGGAGCGGCCGCTGCTGGGCAAGGCCGAGCCGCCGGCCGGGCCGGCCCTGCACAAGCCCGCCGCGTCCCCGGCCGCGGCCAGCGCCGCCGCCGTCCGCCGCAAGGTCAGCTCGGTAAGCCCGCGACTATCCATGCCCCCCCCTGGCGTGTGGCGCCCACTGCCCACTAACGATTGCGGCCGGTGCAGGGCGAGCGGCGCTACGCGTGCTGCTACTGCTCGTGGTCGGGCGTGGACAACTGGTGCCTCAAGCGCCACCTCAACACGCACCTGAAGCCGTTCGCGTGCGCGCTGTGCGAGTACAAGGCGGCGCGCGCCGAGCGGCTGGCCACGCACGTGCACAAGGTGCACAACAAGAAGGCGTGCGCCAAGTGCCCCTTCCTCGCCGACGACCAGCTGCAGCTGGCGCAGCACCTGCGCGACGCCCAGTCAGTACCGCCTCTCTCACTCACACTGTATACGCGTGTATATCTATAGATGGGTCTGATATGACGATTCGACTGACGTTATCCCGACGCACGTTAATTCGAAAATATTTCCAAGTGGTACGATTGTCTGTTTAATCCTGTTTTTTTTAAATACAGGATCCCTTATTTTGACTTCGCCTCGCCTGATGGTAAGCTGAAAGCAGTCTCGGTAAAGAGGGTCACCATTATAGACACGTACAATGTTACAATGGTGGCACCCAGCTTGACGGCCTCATCAGTTGCTTTTGCACGCCCCGTTTAAAGGACCCGGGACTGTAGGAAGAGGGAAACACGTAAACTGTTAAGGAATTCCAGGTCTTAATGGTGCGGTAGAAGATATGTTAAGAAGAGTATTTTGCACCGTATGCGGGTGACAGCCAAGTCCTACACGTGTTGTATATAGGAAAGAAGAAGGTGGGATTCATTAGAAGAGCTCATCAGAACATTCACCATGGTAGAGACGCGTAAAATACCACCAAGGGGCTACCCATTAATCACGTGAGGCTCAAAAGGGGGGGGTGGGGAGGGAGTCGGAAAAAATCACAAAATCACCAGGGAGGAGCTAGAATAGGGTTGCCATACGTCCCCGTACGCCGAGACATGTCCCCGTTTGAGGCCTGGTGTCCCGGCGTCCCGGCCAATAAGCAAATTGTCCCCGTTAAACATTTTTAGTATTATATTAGAGAGCTGGACTTGGTTGGTAAACAGTAATATACCTACAACAAACGCGACTAAGTAGCTAGGCTATTAATACGTAGATAGAATGACGAAAGCGCTGATATTTTTCCATACATGAATATGTTAATGAGTAATAAAGACCCCGGGGCCAATGATTTTACGAGAAAAACGCGATGAAGGACAGATGGCGCTCATACTTCCAACGACATGCTGAATAAGCAGCAAGAGGTGCATCCACCAGACCGCTTTCCGAAACAAGGACTAGTGCCACCGATAACGCCTGCAGAAGTACAAACTCGGCCTCGACGAAATCTGTATAACCGCGTACTTCTCACCGTGAGATCCTGAGCCAGTGGAGACTGAGCTTCATTACGCCAATATTCAAAGGCAAGGGATCGGTGCAGGAGTGTAGTATTAACCGCGGTATAAAGATAATGTCCCACACCATGAAGCTCTATGAGCAGATAATCGACTACCGGATCCGACAGGAGATACACTCTCGGAGTGTCAGTATGGGTTTCGTCCCGGGCACGGGATCATTGATCCGGTGTTCTCCCTAAGGATTGTGGTGGGGAAATACAGGGCGAAGAACACTGCCTATTCTTAGACATGCAGAAGGCCTTCGACTGTGTTCCTCGCGCGGTGATCTGGTGGGTACTATGGGCTAAGGGAGTTCCAGAGACCTACATTGACACCATCCAAGATATTTATCATGATTCTGATTCCGTGGTTCGGAGTGCTTTTGGTGACTCAAAAGCCTTCCCCATCACCATCGGAGTACACCAAGGATCCGTCCTTAGTCCTTACTTGTTCAGCTCGGTATTAGACGTCTTGTTGGACCGTATCAGAAAACCACATAAGCAGCCTCCGTGGTTGCTCATGTATGCTGATTATATTGTGCTGAAGGACGCGGACATTAGCAGATTGGTGCAACACGTGAAAGTGTGGAAGGAAGAGCTTGAGAACGGTGGTATGAAGCTAAATGTAGCGATGACAGAAAGTTTAGCGTTAAACTCGACAGATTTCACACCGGTCCGCATAGGCGATGATTCGGTTTAAGTACCTGGGATCTGTACTTCATATGACCAGTGAAATCGACTACGACATCAGGGCACGCATTGCTTCCGCGTGGGCCAGGTGATGAGAAATGACTGGCGTCACGGGTGATCCCAAAATGCCAGTCAGGTTGAAGGGGCAGGTCTATAAGACGATCATTAAGCCTGTCCTCTTACATGGTTGTGGGAGCAAGAGCGTAAGCACGTAAGAGCTGCATGTCACGGAGATAAAAATGCTGCGTGAGGAACTCTTGCAGCCGCGGCAGCCTTCATGTCCATGACATCGCAGATAAAATGCAAGAGAGCCGCCTTCGCTGGTACGGCCACGTCTTGCGGCAACCGCCAGGATACGTGGGTAGCAAATGCCTGACAATGGCAACCCCGCCGGGTCCAGGTAGAAGGGATAGGCCCAAGAAGTCCTGGAGAGTGCTTGACGTCGTGGAGAGTGATATGCGTGCAAATGGTCTCACTACCATGGACGCCCAAGATCGTGTCAAGTGGAGGAGGAAGAGCCGGAAGGCGGACCCTGAGCTCCGGGGTCATCTTGGCCAGGGATGCAATCGGGAGAAAGCGTCTACATGAAGATGATGTTTAACTTAATGTTGATTTCGTCAAAATATTTTGTACAATTATCAGAAGTTAATTCTGATAATTTTTCGCCTTTCAGAAAACATAGGAAGCCCGGGTCGCTGCCCGCTTGTTTAACGCTCGTTTAATGGCAGTGTTAAAAGTTGTTGTAATAAAAGTTCCTATTTTTCTACCTTTACTAATTTTTCTTCAAATGTCCCGGTCTGGGTCCCCACACTTATGGCAAGCCTAAGCTAGAGGCACAGTGAAACATCGCGTGTAGGTAGTAGGTACTTAACCCAGTTAAAATAGACGAAATAAAATGGTAAGCTTGCATTAATTCGCATAGAGCTGAAAACTGGTGAGACTCTTAAATGGTGATCCGTACAAAAAAAACGTAAGAGACCAATTTTGTAGGTAATTACATGATCTACAACTTTGTCTAACATACTTTTGCGATAACATTTGCTGATTACGAGAAAAACCGAGAATTCAATATTTTTGACCTTTTAACCTTGAATAAAAAAAAATGCAGAAGTCCAATCGATGGGGACTTTTGATATTTGTTTTGGTGCAGTTAAGATCCCCACTATTTTCAGCTCTATGCGAATTTATGCAAGCTCAAATCTTTACTTTTACTGGACTATAGGTGGTATTTGTTTATTCTCATCACGCGTGATTTTTATCACAGTGCCGAATTTTGTAGCATTAAATAATAATGAAAAATACACGTGATTTTGGGTAGGGGGAAGGGGTAGTCTAAAACCTCACCACGCGTCACCATGGGAGGGGGAATTGAAAAATTAGTACAATAACATCACGTGATTAATGGACAGACCCCAAGGACATTGCATTACTAAGACTCAGAAAAGTGCACCGGGGTAGGCACACACCACTGCACTAAGGTCGTGACTTTTTTTTTATCGTCGTGACTTTTTGTCTGTGAATAAGGTGACAAATAGTTGCAGCGGCAGGCAACACCGGAGTGACGTGACTGTCACTCGCCCTGTACATTACTATGGGAGTCCTCTCACTGGTGACTTTTTGTCACTCGGCCGGCCTTTCTTCTGCTAGAATAGCTTTGCGAAATGTTGTATCTTCAAATGTAATCAAAGGACCTACCAAAGATAGCAACTCATCGAAAGAGTTTATAGACATACGAAGACGACGACGTAATTCAGAATAGTGTAGAATTTTCCTTTCAATAATTTTTCCGTGTATAGGTATAGGACGCACTCAGTAGGTAGCGCTTTTTCCGTTTCATTTTTCTTCTACGTACCTACGCACTTATTTCAAGAGCACAAATCATGGCAAACTCGAAGTCCATTGCAAAAATGAATGCGATTTGTTACCCAAGAACAGATTCAGTGAGCGCATAGTGGGTGAAAGCAGGTGACAGTAACAATAAGTCACGGTGACAAAAAGTCACAATCAGCCTAGCCGCCTAGGGCCTAAAATAACATTTTGGTTGCATACCGTCATCGATAGCAGTACTGGTGAAGGTCAATCTATCGAATCTAATATCAATCTGTTCAAAGTTCAGTTCCGAATTCCGATCCTTTATTGTATTATTATACCTAATGTTATATACAGTCACGATGTCTTTCTTGAAATTTCTTTTGACAATTAGGAGATTGAGATTACGTCATACCTAGTAGATAACCCTCAGAATGACAACTTCCTCGACGTTCATACATTCCAAACACTCCCTCGAGCCCATCCGCCGATCGCAACGCAACGATAAATGTATCGCTTCCAGTCACATCGAGAGCCGCAACCTGAAGGTGCCCGTGAGCGTGGGCCGCGCGGCGGCGGGCGCCAGCGCCGCGGGCGCCGCGTTCGCGGGCGCCGCGCCGGGCGCCGAGGGGGGCGCGGGCGGCGCGGCGGGCGCGGGAGGCGCGCGGCGGCGCGAGGCGCGGCCGGCGGGCGCGGCGCGGCTGTTCGGCTACCTGGAGGCGTCGGACGGCTCGGGCGACGAGTACGAGGCGCCGGCGCTGCCCAGCGAGTTCGCGCCGCCCGCGCCGCCCGCGCCGCACTACGCGCGCGACAAGGAGAACGCCGCGCCGCTGCACCACGCGCTGGAGCACGTCCACTGCTTGCGCTACTAGCCGCGCCCTAGGTACGCACCGTGCGCGCTGTGCACTGTAGTGTACGCAGTCGTCAGTCGTCGTCTGCCGGTGTGCAGTGGTGAGGAGATAGCTTACTACTGACAGGCTGAGTGCCCACGCACAAGTTTTAGGAGCAGCAAAGGAAAGGTGTCAAGCGTTTTAGTATTTTAATGTAGGTCTTCATAATTAATTCATCTAGTTTACAATTCCATATCTCAGTTCTTTTATTTGGTCTAACCAAAATATTGACAAAAACGAAATCAATATCTTCTCAACGACTCACCTAATACGGTTACGTATTAAAATACCGAAAATTAAAATCCCGAATGACAAAATCTCGAAGTTCAAAATCCCGAATTTCAAAATCCCGGATGTACGAAATACCGAATTACGATTTAACGAAGTTCAAAATCCCGAAGTTCAGAATCCCGAAAGTACAAAATCCAGAAAATGAGATTTTGATACATTACTGATGATAGGCATCCTGGTTTAATTATTATACTTATTTTTTACATTGGGGGTAATTAGTTTTAAAGTACTTCTTCGTTTCTCGTCTACTTTGTCTCGTCTTTGGTAATGAATAAAACATTCGGAATTTTAAACATTCGGTCAAACGAACATTCGGGACTTTAAATTTCGGTTTTTCGTACGTCGATATTATGAAATTCGGTATTGTAAGCTTCGGGATTTTGATATGTAACCCCTGATACAGTATTAATTTTCCACATCCGAAACTACGATAAATATAGAAAATGCTCAAGAGAGCCTCGTGCCCGATTTCGATGACACCGAAAACTGCATCATTAGATTTTAATACATTCATTTAACAAACTTATACCTACTTACATTACATCTAGTCATATAAGTTATAGGTCACATACATAATTTCTTATCAGACTTATTGATCACAGCCGTCATTATAATAATTACAACATATAATTAAAATATAGATAACAATTCGGAGCAATATAGCAATTGCAATATAGCCTTTGACACTTGACACTACCGGCAGTGCCACAAAGAAAGAATTTTACCCTTGACATGGTAGTGTCAAGGGTAAAATTCTTTCTTTGTGGTGCCATTCTTGTCAGTGCCATTGGGTAGTGCCACGGGACAGTCACCAATAAAATGTGTGTCGGCTAAAATAATAATAAAAATAAGTCAAATGCAATAATATGGATGTAGCATTTTCCCGTAGTTTCGGATAGGCCATCTACGCTCAGTCAAATAATTCTTCTGTATCTCTATAAAATTTTCGTGCGGCAGTATTTTGTAACCAAACGCCTTCAAACGGCTAAACGGATTTTTGGTACCTAGGTCTAATAACTTTCACTTTCACACACACGTACACACACACAAACACGCGCGCGCGCGCACACACACACACACACACATACATACACATAAACGCACGCGTGCACGCGCGCGCGCACATGCACACGCACACATACACATAAACGCACGCGTGCACGCGCACATGCACACGCACAGTCACACGCAGACGCACAAATCACACGCACACCTACAGTCATACCTACGCACAATCACAGTCACACGCACAATCACACGCGCACGCACACGCACACTTAACTTTTACTCTTCTATCATAAACGCCCAAATTCTTACAAGGCAAAACATTTGCCGTTGCCAAAAAAAAAACATTCGAGTTTTATCAATTTGTCACAGGTATCTAATCAAAACAGCGACACTAGCGACGGGCCCGTGACCGCGCGGTCGGAGGAGCCTCGCGCCGGCCCGCGCCTGCGCAGTCCGGGCACTGCGCGAGCGGCGGGGCCTGTGCACTGCGCGCTCGCGTCGCACGCCGCCGCCGCGTTGATGCCTTTTCCCGACTATTGAAAATTTTCGTCATTGAGAGTCAGTAGATACTCATTTGTTAAAATGTAAATTTATGCTTGTTCGATAATAATGTACAAAATAATAATAAAGTTATGAACCCCACCGAGCGTGTCATTTCGTTTACCCTCGCTGTGCCCGTGACTTCGTCCGCGTGTCAATTCATAGAGCGGATTCCGCGACCCGCGACCGAGTTTCGACGAAGCTCGACATAGGCCTCACCCAATGTACGCCATTGCCCCCGATCCTTCACCTTCCGTATCCAGTCCATCCCAGCCACCCAATGATCTTATATAAAATGAAGTAGATGCGTTATTGCGCGAAAATCGTGAAGATCCGAAAACGAGTCAACTGGAACGTTTGCCTTGTAGTATCGCGTGCCGAGCGGCGCCGGTCGGACGTTGAGCGGAAGAATCAGTGACATAAAAAAATAAGGAAAATGCTATCGTATGTTTATAGACACTGCACGAACAATTACTCTAAGGGAAATGTAGATGAATTAAAGATGTGTCTGTGTGTGTTCGGCACAATTTTCTACGTTGATTTGTAAGCATATGACATATCTATATATATTTCATCTTTGCAGCCACCCTATAATGATTATATATCATTGTGCAGCTTACAGCACAGACGTGTTTCTTGTAAATTATGTATGATGAAAACCACTAAATAATCATAAATATAAATATTGAGTAATAATAGCAGTGTAAGGCAAAATAAGTGTGTCGCGTGAGTGTTGTGTGTTTCGTTTTGCATTTTTGCTGAGATGCAAGAATGAACTAAACAGAAAAAAAAAACTCGTCTTTTTAAATAACTATGGAAAGCTCTAGCCCGTTTGGCCGAAGCCAAATAATGCACCGAAGTCCTCCGCCGACGCCTGCCCAGCGACCCCAACCGATAGCACCGCCAGATGAAACCGAGTGTGACTTGTCACCACAAGTGTTGCCGATTTCGGAAATCCAGAAATGGATGGGGAAGATTGACGAAATTCTCAGCGAAGTTTGCACTATTGTAGGGGAAGGGAAGATGAACTCGGACCAGAAGCTTCGAGTAAATAACTTGTGCCGACAGGTATCAAACGGTACATCCCAGATGGCCGTTTTATACCAATCTTTGAAGCAGAGGACCCTCGTGGCCCACGAACGCATTCAACACCTGCAGGGGCAACAGAATGTTGTGACCTCCTTCGAACAATTCAAATTGGTCGTTGAGGAGAAAATGGAGAACATGAAACCAGCAGAGGCATCATCGTACGCGAACATGGTGAAGAAAGGAACTGATAGAGTCGTCCGTCCTGCAAACCTCAGTGCCGTTGTCGTCTATCCTAACGATAGAAGCAAGACCAGTGATGAGACCAAGGCCTTAGTCCAAAAAATAATATCACCGGAGGAACTAAAATTGCACGTTCGTGGGCTCCGGAAAGTCAGAAATGGGGGCGTTATAATAAGCACGGAAGGAAAAACGGACATTGAAAAACTCAAAAGCTCCGACAAATTTACTTCATCAGGTCTTACGGTTGAAGAACCTACCAAGCGCAGACCAAGAATTGTAATAATTGGAGTCCCTATAACACTTACGGAACAGGAGGTGCTAGAGTGTATTTATGAGCAGAACCTCGTAGATAAGGTGCCGAATTACGCACGTGAGTCCTTTATTAAAGACATAAAACTGAGCCACAAATCAGGTAAGAAGAACCTTTCTACATGTAACTATATCTTAGAGGTACCTCCTGCCATCAGAAAGGTACTCATAAGCCAAGGGCGCATTTTTATCAATTGGACATCGTGTCCCGTAAGGGATTTCACTATCGTGACCAGATGTTTCAATTGCCAGATGTTTGGGCACGCAGCGAAGTTCTGCCGTGAAACTACTGCTACTTGTAACCACTGTGGAGAAGTGGGTCATTCTCACAAGGAGTGCACCAAGAAAACTTCCCCCCCAGTATGTGCTACGTGCAAACGTTTTAGGAGGAAATGCGACCACCAAACGGGCGATGCAAGCTGCCCAGCTCGTAAACACGCAGAGGCCAATTACATCAATTCAATAGACTATGAGGGCGCCTAAGAGCGTCACCAATCAAATTATTTTAAGCACATTAGACTTTCTGTTTAGTTAACTTATTTGTATATTTATTTCTAAAGTTGTGTAATGACATCAAATCAACTGGTAAGTGATCTAGATAGCTTTTCCGTGTCAGAAATGAACATTTGTAATGTGGAAAACTGCAAACAATTCCTACCCACAGGGGAAAAATTACTAACACTATTAACGCAAAATATTCGTAGTATAAACTTTAACACATATTTTCGAACTATGCTTAACTAACGGCATATTCCCAACATCGCTTAAAAGGGCAGTCGTCACGCCAATATTTAAATCTGGTGATAAAACCTGTGTGAATAACTATAGGCCTATTTCAGTATTAACAGGCCTATCCAAAATATTAGAAAAAATTATACACACTAGATTAACTAAATACCTGGAAGATAATAATTTACTTTCTGACAATCAATTTGGTTTTAGGCCAAATAGGTCAACCAGTCAAGCCGTACATACACTAACAGACTATGTCACTAACAACCTAGATAAAGGCATGCACACTATGGGAATTTTTCTTGACCTGGCCAAAGCGTTTGATTCTATTTCCTGTTCTATACTAATAAAAAAACTTGAAGCTCTTGGAGTAAGAGGGACGCAACTGCTATTACTGTCGGATTATCTGAAAGACCGTCAGCAATGTGTGAAAATTGGACAGAATGTGAGCTCTGAAATAAAAAATAGTGGATATGGAATCCCACAAGGGAGTGTATTAGGAACAACTTTATTTTTAATCTATATAAATGACCTTTGCGGTTCGACCCTTCAAAGTGGATCTATTATATCATATGCCGATGACACGGCTCTTTTATTTGCGGCCAAATCAAGAGAGGAGGTATTTAAACACGCTCAAACTGGTTTCAATTTTGTGACTAAATGGCTTCAGAAAAATCTTCTATCACTAAACACTGACAAAACGAAATACATGTTATTTACAATGCGAAACACCAATAAGCCAATTACTAATATAAACATATATGCACATTACTGTACAACCGCTGACACTGCATGCGCTTGCCCTGCATTAACTAAAACTGATAATATTAAATATCTTGGTGTAACGATTGACACAAAGGAGACGATTTTTTATGTTAGAGCTTTCGGCCACCTACAAATTTTGGAGAACAATAATGAAACGAGTATTGATTTATTTGTAATTTTATCGGGATTACAATGGTACATTGCTTCTTAGCTAGTCTAACCGGAACATTGATATAAACCAAATCAAAACTGATACTAAAATCAATGTGAAACTAGGTGAAACTGTCATGGCGCCAATCTCAGAAAATTATAATTTTATTGATTATTTAGTATGACATAATAGAGGTCATTAAAATCATGTCCTATGCAATGTATTGAATAAATAGAAGATGGATAGGGCAATAACCTTCTTTTTAACAAGTGGAAATCCACTCAAATCCGCCGGAGCCAGTGAAGGTGGTTATGTCGAACTGACAAAACCCGCATGAGCCGTTTTTCACAGTCTATATTATGTTTTTCGGATGTAGAAAAGCAAGATTATCCTTACTAGTTGGGCGGTCAGACGGCAGCCGCTGCCATAAAAGGCATATTTCCAAACCGAATAAAAGAGAAGGAGCAAGCGGCCGGTAAAAGCCTCGGTTACAACTACAATTCCTAAGATGATGATTCATACTTACACCATGAAATGAAAGTAGGTATCCAATGAAATAAAAACAAACAAAACCATATTATATTAATATTTATTTTTTACATAGGTAGGTATATAAAACGTTTCTTGGAAATTGTTGGTAGGTATGTCGTCCAAAAAGCATACAAATCATAGTGATTGTAGTAAATGAGCAGAAAGAAAACTCAATTAATGTAAATAACATACATTCTCCTAATACCTTGGTTTATGTTAGTAATAATTATTGTTTGTTTACTGATTTGCAGTAATGCATCTGAAATAAGATGGTTGGCGGCACGGCTGGTATATTTATTAGAATTGTTTGACTACATCACTTATAGACACTGTAATACTCCACTCGTCCATATTATTCAATACTAGCCATTGATTTATATAGCAGCTGCCTATGTAACATCTGTATTATATAATACTATTTTTTAACAATGAACATTGAACAACAAGAAAATTCACTAATCAATCACTCAAAATAATCACAAAATAACTGTCAAACAATTTTTGGCACTTTTGGGATTGTATTGCCATTCGAAATAATGAAATCGTTATCACTAACAATTTTTACCACATGGAATCGATTCCTCGATTGATACTTTAAAATAAAAATGAAACATCAGTTTTAAATTAAAATAATCTTCATTATCGGGTTGTGGAGGTCAGATGACTGGAAGAGGTGCACCCCGGACTCGAAGGTTAGGCCACGATAATGATGACGAAAACCAAGTAGGTAAAGAGTGTAATGCCCAACTTAACGTTGTATTTTTGTATTCGTAAAGCTATAACCTGAGAGTATTATAGTTTAGTGTTTACTTCTAGACAGGCATAGTGTAAATAATATGAACTGTTGTGTTATAACATGATTGAAATAAAAATATTTAAACGGATTCTATTACAGCCTATTACGTGGGACTGGTGAAATGTGGGTGTTAATTCACTCTGCCTAATCCTCCGGAGATAAATCAGTATATGATGATGACAGTATGTAATGAAATAACTGAAAACGAAACTTCATAGAATGCGTTGTAGATAGTTTTATTTCAATAACACATTGAAATAAAACTATCTACAACGCATTCTATGAAGATTCATTTAAAGCAAAATAATTTTATTAGCAAAAACTTTCGATAATGTCATACGGAATGAGAATTGTAAGATTGAAGATTTGAAGAGAAAACCTATATGTGCCTGAAGTTTTATCGAATACAATCGCATTCTTAATCGATTTGAGTCTATGGTAAATAAGATGTCTGGCAACATTTTAACATCTTGTCATGTGAAATTGTGAAATATGTATTAAGAATTTTCACAAATACAATAAAAACACTCTTTAATAAGTTATCGTGAATCGGTTTGACTTTGGAAAATTCTTCGCCCCATTATGATAATAAATGGATTCGTATTTTGTGCATATTGTACAATGACTGTTCATGCCCTATTCTCTGTTGTCTCTCTCTTCTCTCACTCTCGCGTTGATGTTTTACATAAGAAACAAAAACTTAAAAGTCGTTGTATTGATGGGCCGAAAATAAATCATCTCCTTTGAATTTCCGTAAACATATTGGATTGTTATGTACTAGATTGCGAAAATTAATGTATATCTTCAAAAACTTACGCTCAATAGCGGGCTCTAAGATAATTAAACTGGTATACTTTGCCTTGTGCCAATCCATTCTCACTTATTGTATAACTTCCTGGGGTGGGGCAGGACGCACAATATTGCTCCCCCTTGAGCGAGCCCAAAGAGCCATCTTAAAAGTAGCCACGTTTCGACCTTACAGGTTTCCCACAGATCAACTTTACAAGATATGTAAAGTACTAACAGTGCGTCAATTATTTATTCTAAATATCACTCTATACCAGCATACCAAACTTACACCCACAATAAATCCAGATAGGAGACGAAAAGACATAGTTTGTGAAAAATCACAAACTAAACATGAATTTGTAAATAGGTTTTATATATTTTTAGGTCCTTTTCTTTATAATAAACTAAACAAATTACTAACCATACATAGCTTAAACTATTGGAACTGTAAGGTATTAGTTGCAGAATACCTAGAGAAGCTAGATTATGCGGACACGGAGAAGCTGCTAGAAATATTAAAGTAGGTAGCGATAAGCTGTAAATATAGATTCTTTTGTTTATATTGTTTATTTGATTGCAATACGTAATTTTTAATTGAACGGACATAACCTGAAACACAGGTTTTTCAAAAACCTAGATCAGGTTGGTCGCAAATTGTAAATGCAAGTAATATATTTTAAATTCCATTTGTTTACCGTATAATATGCAATGTTTTATTACACATTAACTCTTAATGTAGACATTATTAGCAGTAAAGTAGTTATATTTGATCTTATTTGTAAAACTAGTAATAATACAATGTACAGCCCTTCTGATAAATAAATAAATTATTATTATTATTATTATTATTTAGTGCTGTTTTTGTTCTCGACGTGTTTAAGACACTTCGGTTAATTTAATAAAATCACGGGCCTAAACCAAGTGAGTTTTTATTATTATTATTATTATTATTATTATTATTCAGGTTATTCCACCTGGCTGGGGGGCGTTCCACCTTCCGTTTGCCTTCTCGCGGTCTCCGCTCTACGATTCGTTTGGTCTAAAGGCTATCGGTCTCCTGTGATCAGCCCAATGCCACCTCACTTTGCTTATTCTGCGAGCTATGTCGCTATATAATATTTGCATATGCGTCTACCTCGTAGTAGCTCAGCACCACCCTATGGTAGACCTAGACTGGTAGAGAATGCCCACGGCTTTAGGTAAGTCCGCCAATGTACGTCGTGCATAAAGAACGTTCACGATTTTGGGGGGTCATGTCCTAGGTTGCTGGCGACCGAAGTGACTCTGATATGACCAAAAAGAAGTGAGACATTTCTCACTGACAGGTGAACGGATACGGATCGGACAGGTGAAGCGGTGGGTGGAGACCTCTGGGGTCCCACAAAGTTTCACTTCGGACTGAACGGGGGTTAGTTCTGGCGTTCGTTAGTTGTGCGTAGATGTGTCATTAGGAACACATTCTGGGATGGTACAACTAGTTGTGCATACATAGTTGGTCCATGAGGAAAACAGGGCACCATCCACCATCGTTGAGGAGTGTAGGTAAGAAAACAATGCCAATACGTGTAATACTGCTTTATTGAGTATGAGATTACATCAGAGAGTAGAGCACATTCGACAGAATACAACGACACGATGTATAATGTGCCCGGACGAGCGCCGCGGCGGGCGTCGGCCGCGCTCGGCGGCATAAAGCAACGTCAAAAAATACATACTAGCTAAGACCTACGTCTACACGCCGACGACGCGCGTCCCTAGCGCTCGAGTTAAGGCTTCGAGCGGACGCCGCGCCGCCGCGCTCCTCCGCGGCACGTATAAAAAATAATATTATAATTACATAGCATAGCTTCACAGAATGCACCGTGCCCGCCCTAGGGCCGGGGCGCCGCGTCGGGCGCGGGCTCGGGCGCGGCGGGCGCGGGCGCGGCGGGCGCGGCAGGCGCGGCGGCGCGCGGGTGCGGCGTGGGGCGGCGCAGCAGCGCGGGCTTGGCGGCCAGCGCGGGCTTGAGCGAGCCGCCCGTCAGCGTCAGCTCCGCGAACTTGGCCGCCACGCGCGCCGTGTTGCGCGCCGGCACGGGCGAGCCGCCGGGCGCGGGCGCGTCGGGCGCGGGCGGTGCCGCGTCGGGCGCGGGCTCGGGCTCGCGGCGCGGCCGCTTGCGCAGCGTGTCGCGGTTGTGCGCGAAGGTGTCGGCGGGGTCGGCGGCGCGCGCCGGCAGGTCCAGCACCAGGTCGGGCGTGCTCTCGGCCAGGCGCCTGCACAGAGCGCGCGTTAGGCGGCGGGTGGCGAGGGCGCGTACGTCGGTCGGTCGGTCGGTCGGTCGTCGGTCGGTGTTACCTGCACTGCGGCGAGGAGGCGTCGGCCGCGCCCGCCGGCTCGTCGGCGCCCGGCTCCACCTGCACACGGAACGCTCTATTCCAACAATACCGCTCGTGTTCGCACCCCGGCGAGTGAACGCTCTGTGGGCCGGCTCGCTCGCAAACCCTTTTTCAACTATTCATTACGAGTTACTATATTATATTTGTTCCTTTATAATCATTTCATTAATACTTAAAATAGTAGTCAAATGCATAAATAAAAACAATAACAATAGGAGATATTATGCAAAGGCAGGCTCAGAGGACGCCCCTAGCACATACAGTAAACAAACTTGGTCTATGCGTTTAACGACCTGTCAAAAAACTGATATATACCGTCCCAGGTCGTACAAGTTTACTGTGTACCCACTATGTTCCGGAGCCAGAACATTGCAGTGTCTTCTTCATCTAAGCGTTAATCCCAGTCGCATCCGAAGCTTTCGCCTCAGAGCCTAGGATCCGCTTCACCAGCCTAACTGCGGATTTGACGATTGACTGGACTTGGATATTTTCCGTGAAGCGACTGCCATATAAACTCCACAACCCAATGGCGGCAATTCATTATTTATTGTTTTTATCAACTAGTCTTCCAATATACTACGATGTTTTTCATTCCTTTTCAATCATTTATTTTATTGAAAATGTACGTTTCCAAGATTTTTGAACTCAAATACAACCGAGAGCAGTGGTCCCTCAGCTTCGACGCCATAATAAAAATGCCAATGAGGACAAGCTCTAACGGAATATTATATTTTTTTTCTTTGGCCGGCACTTACAATTTTGGACCTATGCGTTTAATAACTATTCTTCCAATCAAAGAATCAAAGAATCAATTTCATTTATTCAATTTAGGCACATAAAGAGCACATAATGAACGTCAAAATATTACAATATCATGTCAAGTTAAAAAAAAATAAGATATATTATTAAATAAAGTAATTTAATAAATCATTTGAAAATGATTCTTTCGCTGGTTCGGTAGTTGGTTCTACTCAGAAGATACCAGCAAGAAACTCAGAGAACTCAATTATCCTTTTTATTTTATTTTTTAAATATAATTTTTATACAATTTATAATGTGCAAGCAATCAGTGATTAGGATGACCATGCATTTTTATCATTAAGATATTCATCTACTTTATAGTATCCTTTTTCCATTAAACTATTTTTTATTTTAATTTTAAACTTATTAAGAGGCATGTCAACCAAATCCTAAGGAATTTTATTAAATATTTTTATACAATTGCCTACAAACGAATTACCAACCTTTTGAAGCCTGAGTATTGGCACTGCAAGTTTATCTTTATTTCTTGTATTATAATTATGTGCATCAGAGATTTTTTTGAACAGATTTAGGTTCTTCCGCACATATAAAATGTTATCATAGATATATTGTGAAGCAACCGTTAATATATTAATTTCTTTAAAAAGTTCTCTCAGCGAGTCACGGGGTCTGAGGCTGTAGATTGCTCGTATCGCTCGTTTCTGTAATATGAAAACAGTCTCAATATCGGCAGCTGAGCCCCACAGCAGCAGACCATGTGACAATATTGAACAATATTTGAACAATATTTTTCATTCATTACCAATACATCGTATCATAAAAATTATGTTTCTAAGATTTTTGAACACAAATAAAACCGAGGGCAGAGGTCTCTCAGCTTTGAAGGCTTAATAAAAAATGCTAATGAGGACAAGGTCTAGCGGAATATCACATTTATTTTCTTTGACCGGCACTTTCAATGAGCAGTTTTCCAGTAGGTATAATAATCAGTTGGTTTTTAATGCATCAAGAGATGGCGCTAGCATAATCTGGAACTAAATAAATGAATGAACGAAATTGATTCTTTGATTGATTCTTTGAATGAAAAACAACGATAATGCAGTATGGAGTTTATTTTTATTGCTTTAATTATCTATTCCTCCAAAGTAGAACAATATTTTTCATTTATTTTCAATAGTTCGTATCATAAAAAATGAAAATTTTCAAGATTTTTAAACTCAAATAAAACCGAAGGAAGTGGTCCCTTAGCTTTGACGCCATAATAAAAAAAATCTACTAAGAATAAGCTCTAACGAAACATCGTATTTTTTTTCTTTGGCCGGCACTTTAAATTTATATTTTACACTAGCTGTTGCCCGCGGCTGCGCCCGCGCGGCTGTCGGTTATCGCGGCCAAACAGTTTATATCCTTACCCAGGCTGTGTACCAAAATTATCATCAGGTTATCTTAAAAAGTTACGAACTTTTATTCCCTATTTGAACCTCTTTTTTCGCGATAAGACGTAGCCTATGTCCTTTCCTAGGCTCCAGTTCATCTCTGTTCCAAATTTCATCAAGATCGGTTCAGTAGTTTAGGTGCGAAAGCGTAGAGTTACTTTCGCATTGATAGGTCTCCGAGCCGACTCAAAATCTGATCATGTTGTATTTATTTATACTTTATTGTACACCATTTAAAATACAAAGGAGGACGACCAAAGTCGGCTATCCCTTAGACAGCTGTTTCGCAGCAAAATGTAAATGGTTATAGTCTTCTTTTATTATGAAATAATATTAGGCACAATATTGTAGTATCAAACGAACCCATTTTGAAAACGTATTTGAGAATATTTATTATGATTAAGTTCTGTACAATTCACACAATTCATTATCAAAAAGGTGGTTAATGTTGCAAATATAAAAAATCAGTGGAAAAAGTAATCTTAAATCACTGATTATTAAATTAAAATATAATACAAAAGATATTTTCAAAGTCTATAACACATATAAGTAATGATTATTTTTCATTTACTATTTTTTATTTAAGACGAAAATATATTTAAAAAATAAATTATATTGAAAAGTTATAAAGCGCATGGGTGTTTTATTTTTTAACGCTAGCAACATCGACATCGACCACTGTCATATCATTCGCTTGATGTGTACGGCTGTTATCAGTTATTGTTATTATTTGAATAATTCTGATTCAAAATGGATTGTGATAACTCTAACGACGACCTCGGCTTGCACTCGGACCCTGTATCTGCTTTAAACGTTGACCCTAGCAATTCTTTGGATATTGTACCCGCTTTACATGAAGACTCACGCTTGGACATGGATAACCCGAATTCAACTGTTGATATGGAACTTTTACATTGTATTAATTGTGGTGCTGATGTGACGCACAGGAGAAGACATATATTGAACTTAGATGAAGTGCGACATGTAATTCTCCAATGGATTGCACCACAAGTTGTAAGTATTTTGCATGTTCGATATTTTACGTTATAATAATTATCCAATAGGCTCGCCCTCTATTACGTGGGACCTAACACAATGATTGGTGAAATGTGGGTGTAAATACACCTCTGCCTAACCTTTGGGAGATAAAGGCGGGACTGTATATAATTATGTATTATGTATTCATTATTATGGGGATAAAGGCGAGATTGTATATTATGTATGTATGTAGATATGTATGTATTATTTAATATTAGATATTATTAGTATGTAGTATGTATGTATGTATTATTGCCCTTAATAATATAGTTTATTTATTGTTAACAGATTGACACCCACAGCCAGATATGCGACTCTTGTTGGACTGTGGCATTACTGAACTCTCCAAATGTCTCAATTTCAAATCAAGGAGCGTCAAGTTCAGGACATCAGAGACAAATATGTGTTAGTTGCTCAACTTCTCTTATGAGAATAAGAACACATAGTTTAAACATAGACTCAGATCGGGAGAGAGACATAAGAAATGTTATTGTAGATTGGATTAACCCACGTGAGTTAAGAGTATCTGACAGAATTTGTCATCCTTGTTGGCAAAGGGCTAATAGGCAAGTTACACAAAATATGGAGAGAAGAGATGAACAGGAAGAACAGAATCCAGAAGGAACAATCCATTTACCGGATTATAGAAGGGCCGCTGATACCCAAGCACGTTGCTTTTTCCCTGGCTGTAACGCAGAAGAGAGGCTAATGATTCCCAAGTGGCTCAGAGTGCATATATTTGAAGTGTATAATTATTATATACCGCAACAATGTAGAATTTGCCAGTTCCATCTACGAAATGACCACTTTCATATACTTGAAGATGATGTTCAGTCCTTGCATTATTTTACAGCAAGACACATACAAGACTTTGCTTCCTTTGTTAAAGAAAGAAAACATCATTTAGATTTTAGAAAAATAGAGGAAATGACTGATGACACGGTTTATTACTGGACTGGAGTAACCAAAGAACAGTTTCAGCTCTTAAAAGCAGATGTACCCAATATTGATAGTCTGCCGAATAACTCTTTAGCTCTTGCAGCATTTCTTATTAAAATAAGAACTGGAGATTCCAATGAACGACTGTCTATGTTGCTGAATGTACCTCGGACCACTTTGGGCAGATACATTAATAAAGTACGCGAAATACTACTGCAGGACTTCGTGCCTAGGAATGTAGGAATTGAACACATTACTCGCAGCCAAATATCAGACAGAAATCTCATGATCCCTAATGGACTCTTTGGAGGGGAAGAGAGGAAACCCATAATTATAATGGATGGTACATATTTATACCTACAAAAGAGTTCCAATTACAAGTACCAGAAAGACACATATTCATTGCACAAATATAGAAATCTGATGAAGCCTTTTTTAATGGTATGTTCTGATGGTTATATTATAGATGTTTTAGGCCCCTATCCAGCAACAACTTCAGATGCAACTATATTGTCAAATGAATTTAAAAATGATACCACTACTTTACGTAGATATTTCCAACCTGGAGATGTTTTCATTTTGGATAGGGGTTTCAGAGATTGTGTTCCATTATTACAAGAATGCCAATACAGTGTACATGTTCCTTTGTGTCTGCAACAAGGACAAACGCAATTAACAACAGCAGCAGCTAATAAATCACGTACAGTGACTATTTGCAGGTGGGTAGTTGAAGCAGTGAATGGAATATTTAAAATGTCATACAAATTATTTCGAAGTGAATTTTTTAACACTGCTTCAACACACGCTATTTCAGATTTTAGAATAGCTGCTGCCTTGATAAATAAGTTCCACGCTAGAATATCAGATAGACCTGATGCAAACTTGATTCTAAATAGAGTTTTAGATAAATTAAATACAGAGAATATGTTGGCTGATTATGTCATATTAAATAATTTAAATAGGAGACGAACACAATTCTCTGACATTCAGGTCAGTATGGATAATAATCTGTTGTTTCCAAGATTAGAATACAATGAACTTATATTGCTAGCCTGTGGAACATACCAATTAAAACAGGCAAGATCATATTATGGAGAACATATAAGAAATGATGGTTCTTATACGGTTGAAGTTTGTGCGGACAGAGCCAGTAACCTCCTGCCAAGTTTTCCTTCATCCGGCAACTGCACGTTATTAAGAGCCAAAATACAAAGCAGGCATATAAGTAGGAAAACATATTTTATTTATATTTTATATGACAATGATATCCAGGATTTAACTGCAATAAAAGAATATTGTTGTAACTGCATTGTTGGCCGAAGGACAGTAGGTTGTTGCTCTCATATTATGTCTGTAATCTGGTACTTAAGTTGGGCAAGGTATGAATCTGTCACTCCGCCAGCTAGGTTCCTGGACAATATTTTAGTGATGTATGATAGTGATGAAGAAAATTAAATAAAAATATTCGAATGAAACCCGAGTTCTTTTTTTCTTTTTATAAGTAAGTCTGGGTACTAAACTATTTATGTTATCAGTTTCTACATAGTGTCAGCTACTAAATAGCAGTATTTTTATTTCAATAAAAAAATGTCTACGCCTGAGCCGAAGTTCCATACAACGTGGCCAGTGTCCTTTAAAAATAATGACTCAGTACAAGGGCGGCCTTATCGCTATAAGCGATTTCTGCCAGGTAATCTTTGAATTTCAAGCAAATATACATAATATGTACGAGTAGTTACAATACTCCTAAGTATTTTAGTGCTAATAGGTAATATACATCTAAGCGCATAAATACCTACCCAGCAAGTGTAAACAATGGTGTCCTATCATTTGACAAACGTTTGACAAAATTATACTTGATAAATGTATCATTTGACAAACTATTGTTTAATAAACTACCTACTCATTAGACAAAATATTTATTTGGAAAAAAATCAATAAATAAAACATCATTTTACAAATTGATTATTTTAAAAACATGTTAGTTGACAAACAGACAGTTAGTGATAGATTATTGAGAAAGCTGCTCATTCCGACTTGGATAGATTAGCCTTCGTGGTTATTTTTTTTTATAACCATGCAGAACTTTATTTAGTCAAATGAACATTTTATTTAAAATTTTAGCAATCTAAATGTTTTCTATTGTAAGTAATACATTTTGCGATTTTTGAGAAACGTGTATTAAGTCAAATGATTATTTTTAAAGTAATATGTTTGCGAAATGAAAGTTTGTCAAATGATTAGTTTTTTAAACGTTGTTTGTCAAATGATGTTTTGTCATACGTACGTTTTTTGGTCAAACAAGGGTGAACCGTAAACAATACTTCGATCCATCCCATTGTTATCTTACCTATCCTTAGGGGCTGTCCATAAATCACGTGAGGCTCAAAATTTCGGAAAAAATCACGGCATATCACCAGGAGGGAGGACAGCCTCTGCAGCCCCTACGCAGGAGCCTCGGGTTCGGTCCCCGCTCAGTGCAAATATTTGTATGCATGAATATGGGTATTTGCATTGGTCTGGTCGTGCCTCGGAGAGCACGTTAAGCCGTCGGTCCCGGTTGCCATACGGACATCTATGGCGTCGTTACGGGTAGTTGGAGCCCTAAAAAGTTCAACAACAACGGTCTAACTGCAATACTTCGATATCGCCTAATGTCGCCATTGGGTTGTGGAGGTCAGGTGACAGTCTCTTCACGGAAAATATCGAGGTCCACTGTGCGGTATGAAAGGCACTTCATCCCACACACACACACACACTCAAGCTGTGGAATGAACTCCCTGCGGAGGTTTCATTTATATTCCTAATAATGAAAATATACCTACTGCGCGCAAATAGTGTCAACCACCTCCATGAGGATTTAGTTAGAGGAAGCGAGCCTGCCCAGTGCCCATCCCTAACATCAACTGGGAAGTAACAGGGAGTGAAAAAGAATTGTGTTGAATAGCTGGTTTATCAAGGTAGGTTACTATACATTATTTAAAAATTAGTAAATTACGGGCATACATGGTTTAAAGGGGTAATACGACATATGCCACGGGCGAAGCCGGGCAGTGTCCGCTAGTATGTACATAAAGCGATTATAACTAGACAGTTAATACAAACATATGCCTCCTCCAAATATTAGTCCATAGGTCGTCGCGCGTCGCGTCGGTCGGTTCGACGCCGAGCTGGCGTGCGACGAGCGAGACACTAAGCCGAGGCGACTTGCGACCAAATCAAACACACACATGCATTGAAACATATTTATTAACTTGTAAATAGCCCGCCCACCGCAATAGCGATACAACAGGTATACTACACAACACAACACAACATCACTATACACATACACACCACCACTAAGGCACCGCGCGTGCGCCGCCGTGCTACACGATACACGATACACGAGATGTCCGTCGTGAGATGTGAATCTATATTCATAATTTATGCTCAGTGCGATCTTGGATGTAACGATGGAGACAGTCCGCGATATTCACTTTCACTTCCAAAATTCAGTCGAGCCATCACGGTTCGGGGAGTGTTTCTAGCGGCGAATGTCTCTACACGATACCGTCGCTTTAACTGTTTAACGTTACGCCTGCACCGGCTCGCGGGATAATCAGTAACTAACTGGCTAAGCGCACGCCGCACACGCCCAATTATATAGACAATGAAAATACAGACTGCCGAAAATATTGTGTATATCAATATAAAAAGATAAAAACATAGCAGACGGAACATGACATTGCAAGCGTGTCCGACGCACGATCTCTTCTTATAGTCACTCGGTAGTGTGCGCTATGCTGTTATTTGCCAGTTAGTAACGTGTGCAGTTGTTCGGAACGGTCGTCAGCCTCCGTCTGAACAAATAGCGTATTGCGCACAGTACAAGGCACGAGGTACATACACGGTGTGCCACTACACGTGGGGCACGCTCCGTCCGCTATGGACTGTCCGCGGTGTACGTGTCAACACCGTGCGACCGCGGTACATCGCGACGCGACACCGCACTACTGGGCATAGTACAGTAGAACTCAAAAGTGCAGTAGTAATCCTACGTAACTATAGCATCAACATTCTAGCGCTACTTGTGACCTTTTTCTTTTAAGACAATTAACACACACATTGTTCTTCTGTAGGAATATTATCTATAATTTTGTTGTTATTACTTAAGCAACCCGTGGCCGAGTGGTTCTAGCATGAGCTTTATGGAAATGCAAAGGTTGATGCTTCGAATCCTATGATCTTGCAATAACACTTTTTGTTTCAATAAAAAATTAATATCAGGTTGATGAATAAAATATGTTTCATAAGTAGAATTTATTATTTGTTAAACTTTAGCAAAGATCAACATAAAATGTAAAAAGAATGCCAACTTCATGCAAAATTACTTTTTCAATATTTAAAACTAGCTTTTGCCGGCGGCTTCGCCCGCGTGGATGTCGGTTATCGCGACCAAACATAGCCTATGTCCTTTCCCAAGGTCTAATCTATATCTGTACTAAATTTCATCAAAATTGGTTCAGTGGTTTACGTGTGAAAGCGTAACAGACAGATAGACAGAGTTACTTTCGCATTCATAATATTAGTATGGATTATATTTTTGTCATAACTATAAAAAAATCGTTATAAGCTGGAATCGAACCACAAAATATATATCTCAAATCACTGTGAATCAATAGTATCTTACTTCAGCCACTTAGCTATCAGTTAATTTACTAGGTTGGTAAATTACTGTATTAGTAATAATGACACACACACACACACACATAAACGCAAAACCGGGCTTTTTGAGCCTTGTTGTGCTAATGCACTTATGAGCTCTAACTGTACGTATTATACTGTCGACGTAACAGCGCGTGTGCAGCGCCCTCTAGAACATCTCCTTCAAATAAGTTATACGCTAATAGGTACATCGGATCACACGGCAACGCACATCGCTCATAACGAAACTATGTTATTATTTAATAATGTCTAAGTTCGTGGCACATAAACTGCGCGTGAGACACAACAGCAACTACGAGCTAGCAAGCGAATAGCCGCCGTCACACCACACACAACACACACACAAGCATGCACGCGCCCACACCCGGCCCACGCGAAGCGACTACGCGCACCTAGGAAGCGGTTTGAACTATGCGAAGCGTCCTAGCGCGGCGGGCGGCGGCGGGTGGAACGTCGAGGGAATCAGCACTCGGTCGTGCGCGCGGCCCTCACTCGCGGCGCTATGGGCCGGAGCAGCGGAAAGTGAACTGTGCGAGTGAGGCCGGCACGAGCGAATGGTGATGGCGGCGTGACGTCACACGCGCGTCTCCAGCGGTACCTGCGGCGCGCGGCGCTCGGCGCCCGCCTCCCTGCAACACACGGCGGCGTCAGTACACAGTACACAGCGCACAGTACACAGTGCACAGTACAGGACAACGCGGCTCGGCGCGCCACTCACCTGGGGTACTCCACGGAGTCTCCGCTCTCGCCGTCCTCGTCTGTGACGTCATCTGCAATGCATAAGGTCCAAGTCTTAAAGCCTGCTACAAAACGACCCAGCATCGTTTTTTCTACAAGTATTCGGGCCATGTTTTCGCCGCCGGCTTGCGGAAATTGAAGTGCTTAGCAAACCGAGGCGTCACAGAATGGCGGTACAACCCACCACCGTGGGACGTGGGGACCGAGGCGGCGACGCCCGCGATGGACGGACGTCGCGAGAATTGTGTCACTTATCGAAAATTGAGACAGGTCATGTTATCTTCTAGACGCAACTTGTGCACTATCCAGAAGGCCGGTCAGACCAGCTCAGTACGGGGGCCGGCTTCTACCTCACTTCCTTCCTACGACATGTTCCCGTTGAGTATATCACCGCAGCACAGGTCGCTCGCAAGTGCGTGCACATGAAGCAGAGGGCGCGGTACCTTCGTCGTCGTCGTCGTCGTCGTAGAGCGACAGGTCGTCCCCGATGTCGGGCTCCTCGTGGCTGTCGTCGAGCGGCCCCAGCGGCTCGTGCGGCTCTCGCGTGTGCGGCGGCTCGCGCGTGTGGGGTAGTTCGTGCGAGTCGTGCGGCGCGGGCGAGTCGTGCGGCGCGGTGAGCCCGTTCTCGGGCGCGGCGGGCGAGTCGGTGTCGTCAGGCGCCGCGTCCTCGGGGCTGCGGGCAAATGAAAAATTCGATTCAATTTTTAGTTGTACGAACACAATAGTGTAAGGAAGAAGAAAGAATAGTTATTTGTTATACAAGAGTGCAAAGTTGTTTTTAACCGCGTGCTCAGTTGTGATGACCGAGCAAACGAAAGTTATTAATTTACTTCTACCTTTATGGTGCCGCGAATTGATCATACAACTTTTTTAATTCATGTAAAACTCAGACTCGGAACCTCTTTGGTGTATTTTTTTTTATTTGCTTTGCGCGCATTATTCTCTTTTCACGTCATATTGTTAAACATTGATATTGACTGCTTTTTTGCATTTCGTTATTTCCTCGCTGAGGTGGGATGAAAAGTTTGCACTCGTGTGCAAAGATTTGTGCTCATTTGATTCCCTCACTAGCGCTCAGGATTCGAATTTTAGAATCCTTCGCTTGTCATCAAAATTGAGCACGCGGCTAAAAAGCAACTTTGCATCCTGTATAACAAATTATTATTACTTAAGACTAGCCGGCCCGCCCTGGCTTCACTCGAGGCATTATTTGTGGGAGTGCAAAACTGAGTGCAGTGGCAACCAAACATGAAAGAGAGAAAGGCGCTATACAAGCGAGAGTGTTAACAGGACATCGTGCGGAATGACGGATGATACCGTCAGCGTACGTCGGCGACCGAGGACCTTGTGCACAGCGGTCTCTCGTCAGTCGTCACAGTGGACGAAGCCGACTAAAGTTGGATCCTTCGTAACGTATGCCTCGACGGTGATAGCGAAGTATGTACAGTCAAATTCAAAAGTGCAGTAGCAATCCTACGTAACTATAGCGTCAACATTCTAGCGCTACTTGTGACCTTTTTCTTTTAAGACAATTTACACACACACACATAAATTGTTCTTCCGTAGAAATATTATCGATAATTTCGTTATCACTACGTAAGCAACCCGTGGCCGAGTGGTTAAAGCATGAGGTTTGTGGAAATACAAAGGTTGATGGTTCAAATCCTACAATCTTGCAATAACACTTTTTGTGTTTCATTTATAAATAATATCATTGAATTATTTGTTAAATTTTAGCAAATATCAACATAAAATGTAAAAAGAATGCCAACTTCATGCAAAATTACTTTATCAATATTTAAAATTATATTTTTGTCATAAATATAAAAAATCGTTATAAGCTGTAATCGAACCTGGAACCTCTTATCATTGTGAATCAATAGTATCTTGCTTAACCCACTTAGCTATCAGTTATTTTACGAAGTTGGTAAATTACTGTATTAGTATCTAATGACACACACATATGTAAACACAAAACCGGGCCGGCGCGCGGCCGCACACCACACCATTTTGAGCCTTGTTGTGCTAATGCACTTATGAACTCTGACTGTACATTGTACTTAATCTGAATAGTTATATAGGGTGAATGCTTCAACAGGGCGTGGATGACTAAATCTGAAACTTCGGGGAATAGCGAAAAATACTCAAAGGAGTCCCGAGCCTGAGTATTTATATAGGTTATATGAATGGTGGTGGACGTACGGGCGGCGAGCGTAGAGCGCGTGCGGCGCCACGTCCTGCGGGAACACGTCCTCGTGGTGCAGGATGATGCGCTTGACCAGCTCGTTGAGCAGGTTCTGCTGCGCCACCTGCGCGCCGCCGTCGCCCCAGGCCGCCAGCAGCGTGGGCCCCAGGCAGATGGCCAGGTTCCACGCGTCCATCATGTTGTGCTCCGCGTGCTCCGCCAGGTGCGCCAGGAACGCGAACAGGTAGCGCAGCACCAGCAGCGCCGGCGTGGGCAGCGCGCCCAGCGTGGCGCGCATGCGCGCCGCCCACGCCGCGTCGTCCGGCAGCGCCGCCAGCCGCAGCAGGCGCTCCTGCAGCGCCGGCGGCAGCAGCGGCGGCCGCAGCTCGCGCAGGAACAGCTTCAGCAGGCCGCACACCGAGTTCATGTCGGACGCGTCGCGCACGCCCGCCAGCGGGTCCTCGCCGCGCTCGAAGGCGGCGCGCAGCGCCTGCATCTCCACCTGCGAGCCCGACACGCGGAAGATGCCCTGGTGGCGCAGGCCGTAGCCCGCGATGACGCGCACGCACGACGTCAGCACCACGGGCAGGCGCGCCTCCAGCGGCGCCGCGAACTGCCCGCGCCGCAGCCGCGCCGCCGCGCGCCGGGGCGGCGTGGGCGGCGACGGCGGCCGCTCGTCTGACCTGCCGGCCCCGCCCGCCAGCAGGCGCGACCGCACGCCCGCCGCCTTGCTCTCCAGGCGCGCCAGGCGCCCCGCGCACGACACGTACGATCGGAACTTCTGTTGTATGGAGTGTACACACGCTGTACTTTTGAAATGGGCGGCGAGGGAAGGTATTTTATAGAGTCTTTAGGTTACAGGAAGAAGTTATATCATTTGGTAATATTGATGGGTGTTTCCACTTTTTTTTGTGCAAAATTTGAAAACTCATGGAGTCTCCTAGAAATGTTTCGCTGTGACCGTAACGGTTCGTCCCCGGCCTACGGCTACGTACCGCTAGGTAGTAGTCCTCCTGGTCCTCGGGCGGCGGCGCGGGCGGCGCGGGCAGGCCGGCGGCGCCCTGGCCACCCGGGCCGAAGGCGGCGCGCACGTCCCAGGCCGCGTCGCCGCCGTCCAGCTGGCGCAGCAGCTCGGCCTCGGCCGCGTCCAGCGTCTTGGCGCCCTCGCGGCACTCCAGGCGCAGCGCGCGCGCGCCCGCCTCCAGCTGCTGCAGGCGCGCAGCCAGCTCCTGCTGCGCGCGCGCGCCCGGCTCGTCGTCGGCCGCCGCCTCGCCCAGCAGGTCGCGCACCTCGGCGTCCTGCACGTCGGGCGCGGCGCCGGCCCAGGCCAGCGGGCGCGGCGGCGCGAAGGCCTGTGCGTGCGCATCCAGCAGGCGCTGGCGGTCGGCCAGCGCGTCTAGCGCGTCGGCTGCCTGGCGCAGCGCCGCGCCCGCGCCGTCCGCGGACGCCGCGCGCGCGCTCTCGGCCGCGCCCGCCGTGCGCAGCGCGCGCCCCACCACCGCCTCGAAGCCCACCTCCATGCACTGCGGGCGCCGAGTTACAGTAGCGTTCATTGGGTGCGATCGAGCAAGAGATCCTCGTAAAAATGAGTCGTTGCGATATTTTTTTGTTAACACGAATCGACTCACTTTCACACTTTCACGCGATGACTTGATGCTGAAGCATCGAGTGGTATGCGCACTCGCATAAAACTCGAAAAATTTATGTGCAATATTTTGATAGCGTTGCTGGCGCCTCGTCGCATAGTGTGTGTGCAGTAGTAGTGTCGATATCGGTGTGTAGTGTGTAGTGGATAGTGGAGTGTGCGGTGCATAGTGTGCGTACCAGTATGATGTCGGCGATGTCGTCGAGGTAGTAGCGCTGCAGCGTGGCGTTGGCGGCCTCAAGCGCGAGCACGTAGTCGGCGCGCGCCCGCAGCGCCCGCGTGCGCGCCTCGGCGTGCCGCCCGCGCCGCTGCGTGCAATGACATCACACGTACAATACTCGTAACGTAACGGGGAGGACGGTCAGGGCGCGCGAGTGTGGGGCGAGGCCTACCTTGTCCAGCTCCTTGTCGAGCGCGCGCAGCTTCTTGTGGCGCGGCGGGTCGGCGGCGGCCAGGCGCGCGCGCGTGTCGTAGGCGTGGCGCAGCTTGAGCGCGGCGGCGCGCCAGTCGGCGGCGGCGGCGGCGTGCGCCTTGCCGGCCGCGGCCGCCTCGGCCAGCGCCGCGGCCACCTCCTCGTGGCGCTCGGCCAGCACGTCGCGGCACTTGCGGTGCAGGCGCAGCGCGTCCTCGGCGGCGCGCGCCAGGCGGGCGCTCAGCGCGCCGCCGTACAGCTCGGCCAGCGCGGCGTGGTCCTTGGCCAGCGCGCGCGCGCCGTCCAGCGCCGCCGTCCAGCCGGCCGTGGCGCCCAGCAGCGCCCAGGCGTCGCGCTTGTGGCGCGCGTCCTTGTGGCGCGCGGCGGCCGCGCGCGCCAGCTTGTCGAGCGCGCGCGCGTACTCGTGCTCCAGGTCGGCGCGGCGGCGGCAGTAGTCGTGCAGCTCGCCCGCCACGCCCGTCGTGGCCTCGGCGCGCGCCTCCAGCACGCGCGTCTGCTCCGCCAGCTGCATGCGGATGTCTGGAACGCACCGACGCACCCGCTTAGCGTACTTGCACTACTTGCCGTTTACAACTACGTTGTCCGGAAACCGATAATACTACCGCAAAAATATTTTTTTTTAACATATCAACCTTTTCTGTGGACACTAGGTTCTCGTGTTCGCTTACTCTGCTGTACCTAGTGCAGGGTTGCTCCCGCGGCCGTTGATCTTTTGGTACAGAAACCTCGTTCCGTAGCCCGCTACGCGACTTTTCATCATAGTCACAGTCGCACTGTATTTCGGTGTCAACTGTCAACGTTTCGATAGCGCTAGTAAAAACACAGAGGTCGAAAGCCTTCGCGTTCAGGTATTACGGTAATGTGCACGGTGCAACATACATAACACGTCAAATGCTGCTCGACCTCAGCTGTCAGCAGATCCTTCTCACAAAAGTAAATTCACTCTGCTGAGCTGAGTCATCATCACACATCACACGGTACCTACACATATTGTGCCTACTTAGGGGTTATTTGAGGGTCTGTGTAGAGTCCCTACCCTACACAGACCCATAACGGACTACGCTATGGCCACATGGCTGTGGCCAAGAATTAGGACGATAAAGTTTACATAGAGCCGAAATAATCAGACATAAATGCAGCATAATCAAAAATTCGATGGAGAAGGAGTGCCAGCTATACTGTACTTTATGTGAATAATTTCATGTTAGTGGTTAGATTTCGACGGTAATAAATAACTCATGGCCCTACCCGGCGGAGCCCCGGGCGCTCTCTAGTGTGTCCACCTCCACTCCACACGCCAAGTACTACCGTAAATACTGATCATTTGTGGTGTGGTGGCGGTTAATTACGTTGTACATGGATATCCGCTACGATAACAATAATTATGATATATTTTTAAGGTTTTCTTGATGTGCGATATAGCCATTTGACCACAGTCCACACAGTAGGCACATTGGTGGATAAGCATTGCATAATATGATCCAACGAACTCTTTTATATAATTCGCTGCACTGTGGCATATGTATCACTGTACTTTGTATACCACTTGTAGAAAAAGTAAATGTAGAAGTCAGTGGATGAATCATGCGTTTTGTTATTTTTTTTCCTGTTTTGTAGAATTACAGTATGAGAAAATATACTACGAAGCCAGTGACTTGTAATAAATACCTACTCTGGCTGGAGTAAGTACACTGTACAAGTGGGAGACCTCTCGGCTCTCGGTAGCGCATTATCTGCCTCATGGTCGCGAGCGCCGCGCGCCGTGCCGTGAGTCATGCGGCCCGTGTTCGTGCGGTCTGGTGCATAGCCTCCATAGGTCCGCAAGTCCGCACTGTGACTATTGAACCGTAGTACCTACAAGCGACACCCCACAGGGCGACCCACGGCTGTGCCACGACTCACGAGAAGGGAATGCACCATAACAACTAACAACCATAGTTCTCGCACAAGTTTAGTGTCTCGCATGCGACTTTATAGGTAAGGTAGGTTTAGTACTTCATTTGTAAATTATGTATTTACTTATCATAAATTATTACTTTATCATGCACTTTTAATAAGGAAATGATAATTATGTATTTGCCGAGTAGATACTTGTTACAAATACAGTCAATTACCTACTTATGATAAAACCACTTGTTACATACACGGCAGGTTGTGGATTTTATTTTAAATTAATTTAAATATATTTAGAATCTTTCCCTTACAGGGGGAATGCTCTGGCCACTAAGCTTTACCCCTGTAAGGGAAAGATCGCGTTTTCGAGTCCCGCCTGACGTCGGTTCTCTTTTCTAAATCTTAATCGATTTGAACAGTTAGCATAATACATATATTATATGCTTTAAAATTTCATTCAATTGATTTAAGTAATTTCCCAAAATAATCGATATTTTAGTATTTTTCGATACTAAGTTACTAAATTGTCTATAGTTTTTCGAGCACTAATTGGACATCACTGGTTGAAGTGTCAAATGAAATGACGACACTGAGTACACTGAAACCCCTTTCTTTGGCCTACCTTCGCCAGGGAAGGTCACTTTGACACTTTGACCCCGCGGCCAACTGCTGTCGGCTTCGGGCAAGTTTTGAGATCAACATTTCCTTCTTCTTTCTACAGGTGAATAGTTCTCAGCGGTGCAGCTTATTGCTTGCTAAATGCATAGCTTATTATTTTATTTTAGTATGTGCTATTTATAGCCTATGCCTATTATTTAGTGCCACGAGGCCGATGACCTCTACGGTCAGAGGTCGCGTCGCCAGCTTGCGCTGCGCTGTGCTGCAGTATTCCTTCCTTCTTATAGCTTCTAGCTACGCTGTTCTGCCGCTGAGGAAATTGCCTTCACCTGATATATTTTAGCGGGCCACTTGGACGTAGTTAACTTGTGACTAGTTGTGACTTGTGACATACTGACAATATTTGTATGCATGAATATGAGTATTTGCATTGTAGGTCGTTAGGTCTGGTCGTTCAAGTTGCCTCATATAGGTACATTTTTTTTTTTGATATTACCTTTGAACCCGCCTGGCAATGGTTAAGCCCCCACCAAAACGCCTGTTTTTTATGTATTCTTTAAACACTAAACTACAACATTATAAAAATTGTATATTGCCTCCAATATGTATTATGTTTTTTGGAATTTATTTTTGTTAATTTTTGAAAATCCAGGGGTTGATTTAGCCCCCGTGCACAACAGCCAGGTCTGCAGCTTCATGTTGGGGTATAATAGGAGAGTTATGTGACAAGTTTTCAGCTTGCCTCAAGAATGTACTCAGAAAATCGTACCAGCTCCCGGACTATCATAACGCTGAAATTTTGTTTCCATTAAACACTCCAATTTACCAGTTTTTACCATGTGGACAACGCGCAAGTGACACCTCTGGTGTACACCTGCCGTGACCGGTTAGGTGCCTGCCAAACGGAGTTTGCTACCTTAGTAGTATTAAAGAAACAAGGAGGCTTACTACTGCTTTAATAAAACCCGTTAACGGCTCCTAACTATACTAAGTTCTTATAAGGTAGCCATTGCCGATAATCTGGTTTCTGGTGTCACTGACCTTCCGCGCATCATAATAAATAAGTAGCTCGTTACAATCTGGGGGCACACTGCACAGCGGCAGCCGGTCGGCGGTGTGCCTGCCAACACGAGCCAACCCTCCCTTTCCTCGAATCGCTTCACCGTATCTTTGAACCTCATGGATACAGTATTAGAAATCCAATAAAAAGTCAAAATTCTCAGGACAATACAATACATGATGTCAATGGCGTACCTGCGCTACGTTTACGTATTTAAACATGCCCAGCTTCAAATGCATAGCTTTATATTTTGAACATTTATAATCCCTATTTAAAATACCCAAATTTAGTCAGATCATCAATAGGTTAGGGTACCTACTTCCTGAGTCATAGAAAGAGCATTGGCACGGACGCGGGACGTTTTGGGCACAACGGGACCAGGTGGAGTGTAGAGTTTGTAGAGAGACCTTTGTTTGTGACACATAAGGTTATCGCCACAGGCACACAGGCATGATGAGAGTAGAGACTTAGAGAGTGTAAGGTTGTGTTAGGGTTGTTAACTTGACTCATCATAAGATAGCTTCTTTGCAGTTTGCAGTGCAAGCGTCATGTGCAGTTACATTTCACAGTCGCAGCCAACTAGCGTAATCAGCCGTTCAATTAACTACCTAGGCTGTTAACTAAACGGCGCCGTTCAATTAACATCTTGGTTTAACTTAAAGGTTTTTATTTGAACATCTGGTTTAAATTACGGGGCGATCTAAAGAATGTACACGAAGTAAAATCTTGAGGATAAAAATTCATTTAATTCGACCGCCTATATTATGTATACGCTGGACTAAAAGTTCGCTGATTCAGTCACAGAATGAAAGAATACCTAATAACTAGAACAATATTTTATGACGGTCTGCTATAAAAACAGGATCGTTATTTACTCGTACATACATCGTTACGTTCGTTACTTTTATTTTTGGGCTTTGCGTTCATTGTCAGGGGATGCAATTTTTTCTTTCATATCAAGGGCGGGTCAGTTTAAAGTTAAATCCAAGTTTGTGGGTTGTAAGTTGCGATATCTTTGAATGTAGTGTACTCTGTTAAGCCCATATGTGCTCTATTAAGAACTTGAAAAACACAGGAGTTTTTTGCTCCATCCCTTAAAGAAAGCTGGGTACACCCAAGACCCTAGAGCTTTATCTTCATACTACTTGATAAGGTACTTATTTAAATTTCAAAAGTGAAGTAGGTATTACTTGCATACAAAAAGAGGCAGTTAGAACTTGTAACCAAACCGTGGGGCGCAGCTAGCTAGCTAACAGTACTACTAAACGTTATAGATGCATCTGAAATCACAGCAATACTTGGCAACAAAGCACCAGCAGTCAGTACACAAATACCCACAGATATCCGTGCAAATACCTCATCAAAATAAAAAGTGAACGCGACGCGTCGTTTAACTTTAACTGGCCAACTGACAATGTGTGTGTGTGTGTGTGTGTGTGTATGTGTGTATGACGGTTAGTGAGTGTGTGCGCGATTGAAGGATTGTTGACGTCGGTGGATGACAGACGAGGGGCTGCGAGCTGTGGAGTGTGGGCTGAGCGCCGAGAGGGGACGCACACGGCGCAACACTCGGCCGACTGTTTGTTGACCGACTCACAAAACACGCGATGCACTATGCACCCTCGCTGTCGCTGCATACTTATTGCTACGATCGTACAATGGATGTTGATTCACATGCGGAGGCAAGTAGTGCGAAGTTGTTTCTCAATTCGTCTCTACTCTCTACACAGGAGCTTTTCGGGGTTGTTGAGCATTGTTTTGTTAGGAAATGTACCGAACGTGTTACATTGACACACAATGTGCAACGACCTAACTCCTCGGTGTCCACCGTCGACGCGGCAGCCTCCCCGCTGCCCCGTTGCCCCGCTATCATTATTATCAATATCACACGTAAACACCGACTCATCGGTTTGCACAGTTATAATGAGTGATTGGTCATTAACACGCTACGCACTATACACGGTTATTAATAGACTAGGACGGCGATGGCAGGCACGACAGCACCGCGCGCCGGCGAGACGGCACGTCTGTGGGGCTGAGCCTGTGGAGTGCGGAGCTCGTACCGGGGAATGCATTGGCGAGCTCGGGCGGGCCCCACTCGAGGCGCGGCTGCACGATACAGTGGAACATGGCGCCCGCCGGTCGACTGCCGGTGGCGGAGGCCCGGCGCGCAGCCTCCGCGGGATGCGCCCCGGCCGCCCGCGCGCCCCTCCGCGCCCGCCTGCACCCTCTACGTCACGACACTCGCGACACCACCGCGCACCGCGACCTTGCAGCGGTTCACTCGCATTTAACCGCGCGACGAATGTACGCACATAATATTAACTAAAACAGTTAAAGGTTACTATTTTTCCAATTTAGCTTAAGCCAACATGAGCAGTTGCTTGCTACACGTAAACACTGAAACTGATTTACGAGTGAACGCGATGAACGACATTGAAAGTGTATTTGACAACTCAACTGCGGTTCATTCCAAGTTTTTCCTGTATGTGTAGGTATGTTAGTATGTATGACGGATACGAAACATGCCAATTCGAGCGCCAAATGAAATATGTGCTTCCGAAGTTCATAGGCAGACTCCTGCCTGGTCCGATACAGCAAAAAAACTAGTGATTGTCAACGGGTTCCATTCCAACCTCTCGTCCAGAGAATACTCTTCTCGTTCTCGGTATTACCCAAACAAGACTTATCTACTTACTCAATAGCGTGTATAGTACAACAGATGTTATCTTTCGCCAGTGGCCTGCCTGACTCTAGCGCGCTCTCCTCTCCCGAGGATGTAGTGTACGAGTATATTCATTTACTTACATCTACATACCGATTGAGATAAGAACGGCAGCGCGCGGCGCGCGGCGCGGCGACGGACGGGTGGGTTTCGAGGGCTAACGAGGGGCAGCGACAGGCAGGCCGGGATAAGAAAGAAAAAGATCTCGGTAATATGCAGTGATAGCGGTCCGTCAGAGAATGCGTCTCTCTATGCAACTGCTTGCCAGTTGCAACTCAGACTAAAAGGTTGCAACTATCCAATTAAGTTTTAGAGGTAGGAAGGATACTGTAAAAAAATTATCGAGTCGAAGACGTTTGGGACACAAATTCTACGGACACTGTGTCCCTAAGTGTACTTTCAAAATTATTTATTTTTTCGAAGACGTTACGGACACAAAATATAAAACGATAGTTTTGTACAGTCGACATGGAAAACTTATTCAATATTAGATAGGTTGTACAAAAGAAAGTGTTAATATGTTGTTGGAGGAAGTGCCTGGAATAAGGGAAATTCGGAGGGGCCCATTGGGCTTCTGGTGGTTTTATTAAAACTAAGGACAGGTGATTCTGATGAAAGAATATATACATTTTAGTTAATGTGCCTAGGCGAACTTTAGAAGTTCTTTAACAGGATTTGTGCCAGCCCAGCTTGGGATTAGCCATATTCAGTGATGCCAACTTAGGGGTTTTCCCCCTAAATTTAGGGGGAAAGAACATGTTTAGGGGATTTTCTAGGGGGTAAATTTATTTAGGGGGATTTTTAGGGGTAGATTATTCAAGGATTATCGTTGTTTTTTTTAAGTGTCCGCCATTGGTGCTTTACTATTAATTTGTTTAATCATCCAAATAATGTTGTGACGTATCTTAGTCACGAAATAAAAAATCACGAAATCTCACCAGGGGGGAGGTATAATAAGATATCACGTGTATTTATTTCTTCTTATAATGCGCGATTTTTAGGATAGATAGATAGATAACACTTTATTGTACACCAATAGATGTACAGTAGAGACAAGTAGGTATCATGTATACAAGGACCATCAGGGGGTACCGCACGATATCCTTTGAAGCGGCGAGTCTCCTCGCCGGATCGCTACCGTGGATCCTGGAAGCGAGATCCCTTTCGGCGCTATACCGCTTCCGAAAGGCGGCGCGGGAGCGGGGACACGATCTTGAGCCTGAATTCGGGCCGTAAGATCCCGGCTCCACAGGGACATGGTGGCGGAGTGGGAGCTACAACTTGGGCAACCACGCGCAGGGCACGCCGTAGTAGCGGCGGTAAGACCCATCATGGGCGAGTGGCTAGAGAGGCCACACGGCGGCCTCTCGTTCTGGCTGACGCAGATCATCACCAATCATGGGTGTTTTGGGCGGTATCTGCATCGGATCGCGCAGAAAGAGCCAACGTCCGAGTGCCATCACTGCGACGCGAGCGAGGACTCGGCGCTGCACACGCTCACTGAGTGTCCGGCGTGGGAGACGCCGAGACGGGAGCTGGTGGCGACCCTAGGAGTGAGAGTTCTCACGCTCGCCACTTTGCTCGCAGCGATGGTTCGCTGCGCAGATTCGTGGGCCGCCGGCCACTCCTTCTGCGAGCAAGTAATGCTCGTGAAGGAGGCGGCGGAGCGGGAGCGCGAGGAGCGAAGGAGAATCGCAAACCACGCGGCTCGCAACGAGCAGTGGCAACTCGGGCGTCGGAGGTCGCAGAATGACCTCCGTCCCCCATGAGCGCGGGCCTGGGGGTGACGGGTAGAGCCGCCTGTCACCCTAGCAGAAGCAGGCCGCGGCGGTGGCACGCATTGCGTGCCTCCCCATACTCGGGGGCGGGTTGGGGACTCTGTGGTCCCCTCACCGGAAGAGGGCCAGATCGAGAGATATGGTCCTGGGTCGGCCGGGGTGCGAGGGATATGGCTACGACAATCTCACCTCCGGTAACTGACGGCCCTCAGACGGCGTGCGTTTTAGTCGGTTCTAGTCCGACATAACCTCCTCCTCCGGCTACGGTGGGGGAGGTATCCGTGGGGATTTTGCGCACGATAAAAAAAAATTAAAAAAAAAGGTATCATGTATACAGCTAGATTCGATTTTTATCATGTTTCTTAATTATCAAGCATTCAAAAAATATTAAAAAATACACATGATCTTGGTTAAGGGATAGGGGGAGGGGGGTAGTCTAAAATCTCACCAGGTATCACCATGGGGGAGGGAGGGTTAAAAAATTGGTAAAAAAGTTTAGGGGTAAAAACCCCTGTTTCTGTACTTGCATAAGTAGGTACTTGCACAATTGATTAATTGTTCCCTGGCCATATTGCCAGGGAACAAGTAATCAATCGTACTTTGTTAATACCTAATGGGCTGTATGGTAAAAGACATAATAGTATAGTTATCTGTGATGGCAGATGTATTAATATTAATAAAAGCGCAAACTATAATGTTTCAAAAACAAACATCATGTCTCTCTCCAATCGCTACAATCATGAATGGTTTTAATGCGTCCGGTCCATAAGAGCTTAATCCCAAAATGTCTAGCTAATCAATAGGACTGCATCTCATAATGCCGGAAATTGAATACGCATGAATTTTGTAACAACTGAAGGTCATTCAAGTGCAGAAACAGGGGTTTTTACCCCTAAACTTTTTTACTAATTTTTTAACCCTCCCTCCCCCATGGTGATACCTGGTGAGATTTTAGACTACCCCCCTCCCCCTATCCCTCAACCAAGATCATGTGTATTTTTTGATATTTTTTTGAATGCTAGATAATTAAGAAACATGATAAAAATCGAATCTAGCTGTATACATGATACCTACTTGTCTCTACTGTACATCTATTGGTGTAAAATAAAGTGTTATCTATCTATCTATCCTAAAAATCGCGCGTTATAAGAAGAAATAAATACACGTGATATCTTATTATACCTCCCCCCTGGTGATTTTTTATTCCGTGACTAAGATACGGCACAACATTGTTTGAGTGATTAAACAAATTTATAATAAAGCACCAATGGCGGACACTTAAAAAAAACAACGATAATTCTTGAATAATCTACCCCTAAAATCCCCCTAATTAAATTTACCCCCTAGAAAATCCCCTAGACATGTTCTTTCCCCCTAAATTTAGGGGGAAAACCCCTAAGTTGGCATCACTGAATATGGCTAATCCCAAGCTGGGCTGGCATAAATCCTGTTAAAGAACTTCTAAAGTTCGCCTAGGCACATTAACTAAAATGTATATATTCTTTCATCAGAATCACCTGTCCTTAGTTTTAATAAAACCACCAGAAGCCCAATGGGCCCCTCCGAATTTCCCTTATTCCAGGCACTTCCTCCAACAACATATTAACACTTTCTTTTGTACAACCTATCCAATATTGAATAAGTTTTCCATGTCGACTGTACAAAACTATCGTTTTATATTGGTGTCCGTAACGTCTTCGAAAAAATAAATAAATTTGAAAGTACACTTAGGGACACAGTGTCCGTAGAATTTGTGTCCCAAACGTCTTCGACTCAAATTATCAGATCTTAAAGAGAGCCAAGCTTCCCTCTAAACCTCATCATATCGTTTGGGGTTCTGCGTGAATCTTAGTCTTAAGTATTCTACACATCCAAATGTCTAAAAACTTTTACCCATAATTACTTTAAAGATTTGGTGAGTGTTACTTTAAGTTTGGGCCATAATGTCTAGAGAATATAGGATGTATACCGTGAAGACGTACTTAGGAGGTGAGGCTCACCCAGAGGTAGATAGTACATGAGATACAGATGCGAGAGGGCTACATCTGCCGAAGTAGCAAGCTGGCTGCACGATGCCGGCGGGGTCGAGGTGGCGCGGGCGGCGGGCGCTCGGACCGGTCGGCCGCCATCGCGCCAGCCGCCAGCTGAGTGCGCACTCCGCGGGCCGCGGCATGTCGCGTGCGGAACAAAGCAATGCTTCCTTATCTACCAGTCAGGGAGGAAATACCTATGAGGGTTGGATTGGAGAGGTGATACTTGTATTATGTATACTTTCTCCGTTTCCGTTACCAAAATTTGACATCTATCTCAATATTCACAAAAATGCTAACCCTGCTGTCTTACGACATCTACTATAAGCTTATTGGAATCGGCAGGTTATTGGTTAGGGGAGGCTTTGCAAACGAGGTTCCGGGTTCGAATCCTGGCCATTACACTACCGACGAGACCCCTAACAGGAATACTAGTTAGTTATTTAGGTTACTACTACTAAAAAAATACTATTGAAACAATGAGCACACCGTGCACCGTCCCAAAAATGGTATTACGAAGGAAGTCAATGGATCGTTGAGTTGAGCGTCGTCGTGCTGCGCTGACGAGGCTCAACTTGAGCCTCGTCAGCGCAGCTTGTGACTTGAGCCGCTCAAGTCACAAGTGGAACTGGTTTCCGTAGCCATTGTCCGCGGCGCTTCAAGCAGAACAGACGCTGATAGTTTCGGTAACATCTTAATTTTCATTACTAAAGTTATTTATTATAAAATACCTAGTCAAGTAACTATGTCATTATTATTTGAATCTAGAAATAAATTATCATTTCACAAATCATTCCCTCAGCCCCACACCATCAAAGATGATTGTTTTTCTAGCGGACGGAACATGTGTGTTATTTCCCCAGTCCCGTTAGTTAGAGCCTCGTCACACGTGTTGCGTTACATAATCTGTAGTAACCTTGGGCGATAACGGTCGCCCCGCGCACAGCTGAGCGTATGTCAACATTGTCGACTAATATGCCAACAACGCGCAACGTGGCAAAGCTCAGCACCAGGGCCATTGATATCTTCTACGGAGAGACTTGTAACTTGTAACATAATATATTTAATATAGGTTAACATCCCTTTACTGCCTGTACCCCTGTACCTCAGACTAAAAGAATACCTACCTATACTAAGGTACTACCTCGATCGACCGACACCAATGCACAGAATTAATAAATAATAGTGAGTACCTATGTAAACCAATGTTTGTTGCTCAATGCTTACTGTACTGTACCACACATTAGTCCGAGAGCTGGTACCATTTTTTGGGTACATGGTCGATCGAGGCATATACACACATACTTTTTAGATCACCTGGCAGGTAGAAAGTCCCACCCAAATGACCTGTATTTTTGAGAATCTAATTTTCACTTTTAAATAATAGGTACCTACTCTATTAAAATTTCAAGTTGCCTCTAATATATTTTTTGGAAAATACTTTTGATTATAAAAATTGCATATTGCTTCAAACATATTTCTGGTTTTTCTTTATATTTAAAAAAAATAGGGGTTAGTTTAGCCCCTTTAAGTACTCATCAGCCAGGTCTGCAGCTTCGTATTGGAGTAGGTATAACAGGAGATGTGTGTGACAAGTTTTCCGCTTGCCTCAAGCATGTACCTATCGCCCACCCAAACATGGTTCGAGCTCTGGGATTACATCTAGTGGCAACTCGACAAGCTTAACATTGCAATTAACGTGAAGCGCGCGTGATCATGCGCTAAGGGATGCAGTGCGTGCTGCTGCTGCGTGCGGCTCATTAGCTTGCGCGGCAGTGCTTCGCGCCGGAAGCTCGCGCGGGCGCGGGCGCGGGCGCGGGCGAGGTGCGCACGCACTGATTGCTCCTCGACAACTATAGGTATTGTATTTATTGAAACTGTTTCCAAGAACCACAGCTAAATGTGCAACAACACGTAGGCCGGGAGGTTCATTTGTGAATCGAGTTTATTTTCCTCATGTCTCCAAAGTATAATGAGTAATAATGACTATCGACCAACCACCACGAACCACGAATGAACGGACGTGGTCCTAACACTGCAAGTCGGCCTACATTGTTATTTTCACATTAGTTGTTTTATTTCCATAGAGTTGATGTTTTACCCCTTTTTTACACAATGCATCCTCCCTGAGAAGACCTTCCCAAGAGTCGCGCCTCGCTACCGAACAAAGCGTCATTATACTGTGACATTAGCTTTTTAGCGCCCGCAGCACCTGCGTCATAATTCACAGGTATGTACCTCCATTGTTCCTACCTAGCTGACAATTAATTTATAGTACATCCCTAGCTTTAAAACTTATGAGTTCTACACAACGCTATCGAGCCAACATGGTAACCATAGCTTAAGTAGCTTGTGTTATGGGTCTTAGATTCTAGAATGCGGATAAACAACCAGACCAATACAAATATTTGCACTGAGCGGGAAACCAACCCGCGACCTCCGACTCTCCGACGTAGTAGTGGAATGCTCTGCCGCCGTCACGTTACAGGTTACAGAGGTCGTCCAAAAAATCAAAATCACACTTGTGAAATGCTAGAATGCAGAGCTATCAAGTGATTACGTACTAAGTGATTTGTCATGTTTCAGGGTTTGATTTGGCCAACTACTGTCCTCGTTCTGGGTTGCGTTGCGTGTCACACACGAGGGGCGAGGCGAGGGTCCCACGCTCGCCCGCTCGCCCCGCGAGGACTCGTTTAGTTCGGAGCAGGGGAGTAATGAATCGAGTCCGTCACGCCGTCACGCCCTCCGTGCCGCCGCCAGCAGAGGGCGGCAGGAGCGACTCGGCGGCTCCGGCTCGGCGGCGCGCGGCTCTAAATATAGCGCCGGCGCCGCCCGCACCCACTGATTCACACATAACAAGACAGGCGACTGCGAACGACCACCGGCCCCGCTATCCATACCCAGCCTGACTAATTTCTGTGTTTGTTACAAACAAACGTACTACCTAGATAGGTAGTAAATTAACAAACAATAATGTAATGTAAGTTTATATTCTATTGAACACTTGGAAATTTAACTTCGTTAACATAAAAAGACATGAATCTTTATTAGTGTGTGATGTAAGTAAAACAACATCCGTTGTTTAACAAGAGCATCCGTGAATCCCTCCAGCTATCCGTAGAACAGCGAGACTGGCTGCCTACATCGCCATGGTGTTTTAATAATAAAAAGTTTAGATAAGGTCGAGTTCAAGCCCGTATACAAGTGCGACGGCACCTGGTAACGAACAACAGCCGCTAGGATGCTAGCTAGTGTTGGGTTGGGGACTCAGGAGTCCGCAACTAGCTTCACGATCACCGTCCGCAGGCACTGAAAGTTGGCCGATCCGTATGTACCAGCTACTTAACTGCTAATGTGTGCCTCTCACGGACATAGACGCGTAATGTATTAATAGATCGCGATATGAACATTTGCCTAACACACGCTGATGGATTACTCGTTGAACATTGTCTGATCCTGTTTGACTGATCTGCTCGTTATACATTACATTACACACACATATTTTGTGATTAGCCAAGACATTGGCGATGGTGGCTAACTGGCTAATGTATAAATGTATATAATTTAATCGTGATCCTGAAATACTAGTATAGCGCCCTTTGGAAAAACAAAAAACACCAATAATTATTTAGAACCACGGTGAGGTCCAAAAGATGAAGAAAAATTACATGATACGTGAGAAACGAAAGCTCGAAGTCAGTACCTAATAAATGCAATTGGCAACGCTAACAACGCGTCGCGTCCGTCCACAGTGCCCAGCTTAGTTCTATCGTGGATTAGTGTAGATAGACTATAGTTCACTATAGAGTAGAGACGTCCAAGGTGGCCGCGGTCGACACTATCAATCACACAATCGCAGGCGAGTTTAGCGTGACCGTAGTTATGGTTCCTTTTGAACACAATACAGGGAGTGATTATTTAGATGTAGCTCTGTGACGCGCAGCCATTATGGTGCATTGTGTGGCCTGTCCGGGCGTTATGGCGCTACTTATTATCAATTCATTAGAGCGAGTTTCGTTAGCATATTAATGGCGATGTACAATATAAAGAGTAATGGCGGCAGGTATACGTAAGTACAGTACACACAAAGAAGTCGAATTCCAGCTAACGATCGCGCTAAGTTAGGTAACTAGAACCTGAATACGGAATCGCTTTATGTAAAGTGGCGGCGACGAGCGACGCGCGACGTGGCGCTCATGTCGCGCACACCTAGGTAAATGTTGGAACTGGGCAACCAGGACCGCTCTCATTTTGTACATTCGTATTCTGCACCTATTTTTTTTATATGGCGACTGATGGGTATGGGTATGATATGAGGTCCCAGCTGGTGTCCCCGGTAGAGGTTTCTGTACGAAAATTCCCAGCATGGAGTTTGGGTTTACGGCAACAGGCCATTATGAGATCGAAAATAAGTATTTATGCCTTCGGTTACGCCCTAAATCTGCATTGCATCAAGTTTTATGTTTTATAGTGTAAGGATTTGAGGATGAGCCCTCTGATCTGAATATGTACTTTTCTCCCGTACCTACCTACTGAGCTTTAAGATTCAAAATTATTTGTAATATTTTGTACCTCCCCAAAAAGTAACTGCCAAGCAGAAAGGCATACAAATGTTGATAAGCAACTATCTTCAATATCCTCAGATAATGAAGAACGTGGGTCGTGACTTCGTGAGCCGACGACCGGTGACGACGATGATGGTGACGAGCGGTCACAATTGTGTTCACGTACAAGCGCTACAAGTGCTACAACTCGCATTAACCAATGTGGTAGTTTGTACGTTTGGTGTTTACTACGTAGTACGTTCACCGGCGCTGTTCCACTAACGTTTAGTACAACGTAAATAAATACTTTCGTGTTTTGTGGTCTGCGTCTGAGGTGAAACCAGTGAAACGGAGAGAGAGAGCGAGAGTTAAGAAAAGTTTCAAAAGTTCACGGCTCAAGTACGATATTTTCCGTGAAGCGACTGCCATCTGATCTCCACAACTCATTGGCGATATCGAAGTTCTATTTTTTTTTTTTTTATTTATTTATTACACTTTATGCACAAGTACAAAGGCGGACTTAATGCCGTAGGCATTCTCTACCAGTCAACCAAAGGTGGTGCAGAGATATATTAGTAGGTGCATTATTGATAGTGACATTGGTAAACAAACACTATACATAACTAGGTATAGTACCGTGAAATAGTAACAAGTTATCACACCTATACCCACTCATACCCCAGTATGTGGATATGAGTAGGGATATGTAGTGATAGATTATACGTACATAATATATAATATACATGCATAAAAATAGACCTACACATAAACATAAATAAACCTACATATACATACACCATACATCGTAAATACCATATACATACCTAAATATATATTATATAAAAATATGATCTAGTTGAGATTTGATTGCCTCGATGATTCTGCCAGTTTGTCGAGAAATAATTGGCGAACTTTCGCCTTGAACACAAGACTGCTGGTGGCCTTCCTGATTTCAAGAGGTAGCGCGTTCCAAAGGAGCACAGACTGTATAGGAAAAGAAGAGTGAACAAACCCAGAAGTATGAGTAGGACAGCTTAGGAGAAGGTTATTTTTAGAGCGAAGATCTCTGTTGTGATTTTCATGTCTGTATTGAAAGTAAGGAGATAGATAGTTAGGGGGAGTAGGAGATGTAAGAATTGAAAAGAGAGTAGTAAGAGCACGTAGATTTCGTCGCTGTCGAATCGGTAGCCAATTTAACTGCTCACGGTAAGCAGACACGTGGTCATACTTACGGAGATTGAATACAAATCTAATGCAATTATTTAGAAGTCGGTCAAATTTATTTAGATGTTCTGCATTCAGGTCGAAGTAGCAAACATCACCGTAGTCAAAGACAGGAAAGAGTAGTGTCTGCACAATCATAGTTTTTGTCTTTGCGGGCAGAAGATTGCGGAGGCGATAAAATGAACGAAGCGACCCCGTCACTCTTTGACCGACATGTGCTACTTGGCTTCGCCAACTCAGAGTTGAGTCTAAAAACAGACCTAGATCCTTCACTGAAGCGCTTAGTGGTATGGTGGAGCCATTGAAAGTGATGGGTGGGTCTATTATAGTTAGACAAGTTTTAGGGCTCCAACTACCCGTAACAACTAGCTTAAAGTGCTCTCCTATCCGAGGCACTTAAATACTTAGGTAATGTTTGATCGCAATCGGTTTAGTAGAGTCGGAGATACTCGTAAATATGACTAAGTCGCCATAACCGATGTCATCAAATAGCATTTGTGCAGTTACAATCATGCCCACCAGTGCTTGCGTTCTGCTTATAACGACTATTAGCACCGCAGTCAGGACTCCGGACGCAAGAGCCCGGTGGACTGGAGTGAGCAGCGAGCAGGCGAGGCGACGGCGACGGCACAAGGAGCACAGCAAGTGGGAAGACAACGAGAGAGGAACTCATACTACACTACACAGACTAAGCTATCGTGATTGGGAGTTAAATGCTATTGACTATACAACAATACGATAACAACATTATTGTTCAGGTGTTTGGAGACACGATCTTAAGTCGATGCTGTTTGTACTATATAATGGCCGAGGAACGGATTTGAGCGACCGCTTGTTTATCGCAAACCCTTCGCCCATTGCACCAAATTCTTAAGAAATGTGACTACATTGTTGGTGTACATGTACAGTACAATGAGTGAGTATTGTTATTACCTGCTTTAATACAATAGTATTTTTCTTGGGTGTATTTTGGGGATAGCACGGGGTGCTACTGCTGTGAACGAGCTTAAATTCACCAAGGATACATTCATACATTATAACAAAACAATCTGCGCGCGGCGCGCGTCAGGGCCTCGCTTCTCTCGTGACTTAGGTCCAAGATACGTATACCGAGGTATAAGATTTTAATCTGACCAAGACTTTTCGTACAAAAACATTTAGGTGGAATATTGATTAAGTCCGGTAGTTGGAACCTTAAAAAGTTGCAAAGGAACTGCAAACTGCAATACTGCGATATCGCCAATGGATTGTGGAGGCCAGATAGCAGTCGCTTCACTGAAAATGTGATAGGTAGTTCAGTCAAATACGCAGCTAGACTGGAAAAAGCGGACTGGATGCGACTGCGATTAACTAGGATGAAGAAGAATGGTTTTAAGTTATCTAAATTGTTTTTATTGATTGGTTTCCCTGGTGGCCATAATTCTGGTGTGTTTTACGTCACAGAGCGAATGGGGGAAAAACAAATCAGTAGTGATGTCAACAGAAGCACTCAATAATAAAACATTGTGCGCCCATAGGCCACAAAAACTCAAATTCGACGAGTGTCGAGTGGGTTTGGAACCTTTTCGCTTCAACCGGTTCAATTATGATAGGTAGTAGCCTGTAGGTATATATAATTGTAGATAGATGCCTGGATCCACCGACAGCGTAAAGGGCATTCGCCGTAGTTGTGACGACAGCGAGCAATTAGCTAGAGCTTAGTTCACTTCACTTGGTGTAGGTAATACTCTAGCCATCAGTATCTATACGTACTCGTAAACAGCTATTTATGCGTGTAAGGAAACTGATTAACTAACTCGCTAATAACTAGGTCGCGGGCACCGCAGTGCCAGTTATAGCTCGGTAAAATAGTACTATAGAGTCTGGCCAGTAAATATTCTATGGTATACCCACATGAATCTTTGGTCATGGTAAAATTCTTAAACATCATTAATTGCATTTTGCTGTTCTGATGTCAAGTATTGCATGACAATTACACAACTTCCCTTGATTAATTCTGTAGACGAGTACCGTTACAAAAAAGTTGTGTATTATTGTGTACACACTACACAGGGAGCGGTCAGGCACCACCGCACCAGGCAGGCGGCGCCCCACGTCCCACCGCTGCGCTGCCATGCAGCACCCGTTGATGAATGTAATTATACTTTATAGGTATAGCTACCATAAGTAATTACATTTGCACAGTGCAATTTTTAATTCAATGCGTCACCAACATTATTATCTGCCTCGGCAGGTAGGAGCCTCCGAGTCGCGAGTTCACGACGCGTCCGCGACGCCGCCGCGCCGCCGCCGACGGCACGTAGGTATAGCTAATTAATATAGATATAATATCCACTTATTGCATAATGCATTCCTGGTCCACGTTATTAATACCTAAGTTACACCTTGTAACAATTACTTTGTTTAATTGTTAGTGTGTAGTGTGTACCGTCGTAACACAATACAACAGTTAAAAGTTTAATGACCTTAGATACCAGTTACCGAGCGGAAGTAAGCTCACTATTGCATGCGGCTAGAGACAAAGACCTTTGACACCACATAAACAGATTGGTGCCGGGCGCTAGCGGAGATTAGTCGATACCTAACCATGCACTTGTGGGCAAACAGCTAACGTACCAATTGATACAGCGCACAGCAAGCTTGTTTGACCGCTCGCTCTACCAAAACTAGCGATAAGAGAAGACAAAGGATCGAAGAGCTGGCGCGGCGCACAGATAGGCAGAGTAGTGATGAACGTTAGGGCCTGGCAGTATGTCGCACCACCGCACCACACCACGAAGGTGTAGGGAGCGTAAGTGTACGAGCGTGGGTGTGAGTGTCGGTGAGTGAAGGAAGTCGTCAATGAACGAAGCTCGCGTGCGCGTCACGGTAAAACATTGCTAATGTGCCGCTTACATCATTTATAAGTACAGCAACCGCCACTGACCACAGTGGACTGGAGGAAACGCCGACACGACGGAAATATAAACTTATCTCCAGAGACAATACGCAATCCCTGACGGGTGGGCCACGCCACGTCGAGAACATTCAACGACAGCGCCCTAGATGTAAATAAACTAAAGTAAAATGAAATATTTAAAGCTCTATCGGAATTTTCCTCTACGGGTTGATTATGATTAGTCAGCTTATTTACGAAACTGTTATTAGGGTGAAGTCTCCTTTTATCGGCCACGTCCTAATATCGGCCTTTTCGAGAAAATGGAACATATCTATGAAAATAATCCTGAAATTATTATAGTTTTTATGCAAAAAGCGACTCTATATCCATACGAATACCATTCCATATTTTGGTGCGGGTACCTCCACTTTTGAACGTTCAGGTGGCAATAGAGCACGCGCAGGTACCGACGTATGTGATTTGGTGGCAATTCTGAGTCAAATCCCGGAGTCGACGCACTGAGTGGGATAGTATTTGAAAGGAATTAAATATACCTATGGTATTTTATATTATTTTTTATTAAAGAAAAACAGTCGAAGTGCCGTTTAGGTAGTGTGTTTTTAATTTTATTTGTACTTTTTATGAAATAATCGCGGGGTCGAGGTTAGGGATCTTTATTTTGGATAAATCTCAATATCGGCCACCTGGTCGATTTTAGGGAAATGCATGAAAACACTAAACTATATGTTTAGCTATTTTGTATATTAGCAGTAACATTAATAAGGTTAAAAATGAAATAACAGCTCTGTTTGATGACTAGATCCTAACATCGGCCGCCTAAAAACTTTTTTTGCCAGCTACGGCCGATATCTAGAGAATCGATGCATAATAACGGCCACCTTATTTTGTACAGGGTACTTACTGTCCTACAACCTTTGAACTTTATAATAAACAGGGACGTGGTGCAAAATGAACAAATACTTAGGTATTTTAATTTTAGTCAACAAGTATTACCATAATCATGTCGTCCCAACAAAAAGAGAAAGGTTTCAAACCTATGGTTATATGACGATAGGTTCCATAAACCGTATAGATTCTATGACTCATATAGGTTCTATGACCCCATAGGTTCTATGACCCCTATAAGTTCTATGACTCCTATAGGTTCTATGACCCCTTTAGGTTCTTTGACCGGGTACACTACATAAATACGAAAAGCTTTATTCCGAAAGTTACAATCACGAATTTCAAAATTCCGAATTTCATAATTCCGAAACATTCAAAATTCCGAAAGTCAGATATCCGATGTATCATAAATCCTATTTATTGAAAACCCGAATTTCAAAATTCCTAATGATTATAACTGCGAATATTAGAATTCCGAATTTGAAGATACCGAACCATTACAATTCCGAATTATTAATAATCCGAAATATCATAAATACGAATTCCGATTATCAAAATTCCGAAACAACATAAACCCGACAATCAAGCGCCTTATAAACCTGCATGAGGTAAGTCGGATAGTTGCTATTCTCGGGGTATACGAGATAAACATGAAATAGAATTATTGAACTATTATTTTAATTTACTTAAGCTAATGATTACAAAATACACGTTGCCGTACAACTTTCAGCAACAAGCATGCATGCAGGCAAGCATGCATGCAGGCAAGCATGCATGCAGGCAAGCATGCATTCAGGCAAGCATGCATTCAGGCAAGCATGCATTCTGGCAAGCATGCAGGCAAGCATGCAGGCATGCATTAGTTTCGCTCTTCTCCGGCGCTACGGGATGTGCAGTCCTTCCGCCCTTGCGTAACAAAGTTCGGGCACCCATGCTCGCTTCCGCAGCTTCGGCTTGCTGGTCGCCTTCGGCGACCAGCCTCAGCCGCTCCAGCTCGCCCGGGCGCCTGAGCTTCGTTACTGCGGGCGAGGACTGCCCTCCCTCCGCGCCTCCGGTTTTTAAATAACACTCTAGTGTAGGGCAAACAAGTACTACGGCAGTAGGACCACGGCAAGTCGGGTTTGGCTTAATTTGTATACGTAATAATTGGCGAGAAAATTAATTTATTAATATATCTAATCAACTCTAAATGCGCAACATGTCAAATCATTTTAACTTTTCCCTATTTTTGATACAAATTTTCAATTTGAGCAATGAATTTTCGGAAATTTGAAATTCGGAATAACGTTTTTCGGGTCAATAATACTACGGACTTTTAATTATTCGTAAAAATGAAATTCGGAAGGATGAACATTCGTATTTATAACTTTCGGATAAATAAATATCGTGTTTTTGAATACTCGGAGTTTTGTTTCTTAGGAATTATAATATTCGGAATTTTGAAAATCGGAATATTGAAATTCGGAATTAAATATTTCGGAATTGTTGGGTGTTCCCTCTTTGACCCCTATAGGTTCTATGACCCCTATAGTTTCTAATGTTTCTATGACCGTAGTAGAATAAGGGATGGAGTAAATACCGTTCAAAGAAGCAGGCAGTAATGCAATGCTTCGATGTTACCATTGGGGTTGCAGAGGACAGATGGAAGTCGTTTCGCGGAAAATATCGAGGTCTAGCCTCGGTGCAAGCTTCGGTTGCGACTAGGAATTAATAATAGGATGAAGTAGAAGAAGAGTAGCATTTCGACAACACGAAATTCCCAGGATCACTTTACAAGACAGACTTCCTGGAAGAATAGATACAGAGGGTTATTCCCGTTGGTCAAGAAAGAAAAATCTGGAAAATGGAATATAAAACATAAACCAGTCAAATAAAATAAAACTAGTAGTTAGAAGAAGAACAGTATGAATAGAAGAAGAGAATATTAAAGGACAGCGTAACTGACCTCATGATTTACCTTCTCAAGAAGAAAAGTAGAAAATTCTTTGTGGTGCCTGTGAAATAGAATTAGTGATTTCGAAGAAGATGAAGCCAAAAATATTAACTGTGACATAATGCCCCAAATGGTTCCACTTAAAGTGTACAGTTCATCGTGGGCGAAATTATATTGATGTGGCTAAAGAAGATTTTACTTGCCGTCACTGTTTAGTGCATTTAAATTGAAAAGCCTTTAAAGAAATTCAAGATTTCTGTTGACTTTATTTAATAATATCTTTCCTTTATAATAATATATTTTGGAAATCTTTATTTCTCTTAATTTTTTTTAATCATTGTGATCATTAGTTTATAATAACAGCAATTTTTTAAGGCTGAGATATAAAGAAAAGACAAATTAATGATAGATAAGCGTTAAAAAAAAATTTCAACCTGAATTGGAATATAAAACGTTATAATTTTTTACTTTACTTAGTTTTATTGACCTAAATTCACGTTGGAAAAGGTATGACGATATTAGGGTCACAGGCGGCAGAAATTAGGGTGTTAGAGGCCGATATTAAGGGAAATCGACTTACTCGGAAAAAAACCTCGGTATTTTAAAAAATAACAAAGAATTGGTAATTTTGCGAATGTAGTAATGGAGTTTCAGTATCCCTCTATCCAAAAAAGGCATTACAAGAAAGCAAATGCTATAAACCAAAAAAATACAATCAATCAAAGGTCAAAAAATGTTGACATGGCCGATAATTGGTGCCACCACCCTAGTTTCTAGTTGAGAATGAGAACTGTGCGAGGGGCCCAGTTGCTTTGACGAAGTACCTACTTGATGTGTTAATAATACCGTAGTACTATTACTTATTCTGTGATAATAGATACTGGGTGGCGCAAAAGTACTGACACTAAAGAAAATACCTTTATTTTTTTTATATGACATTTTCTGTCATTCTGTTGTTGAAAATTGTGTAGTGAACAAATGTAAAATACACTGAAAATAAACATGGACCGTTTTACTCCCCAAGAACGTGGAATAATTGTGTCAATGTTCTTACGGAATAATTCATCAGTGATAAGAACACAACGTGAATTTCGTCGACGATTTCCCCACCGTCCGGCACCGATTGGTCGCACAATTCGACGCTTTGCCACACGCCTTGAAGCAACTGGCTCAACATTGGATAGACCTAAGTCTGGGAGACCAAGAACAGGCCGTTCAGCTGAAAATATCGATGCTGTGTGCGAAGATGTGGAAGAGTGTCCAGAAACATCAACGAGGCGACGTGCCACGCAATTGGGCATTTCCAGACGGACCCTGCAGCGTATTTTGGTGAAAGACTTAAAGATGTTCCCGTATAAAACTCAAATGACTCATCAGCTGCTGCCTGCTGACCACCGAGCTCGTCTAGATTACTGCCAGCGCGTCATAAACCTCAACCTCGAAGAGGATGATTTTCCTTCAAAATTGGTTATGAGTGACGAAGCGCATTTCCATCTCTCAGGGCATGTCAATAAGCAGAATACTCGGTTCTGGGGCACTGATAATCCGCGCATTATTCAAGAAACACCTCTACACCCACTAAAAGTTACTGTATGGTGTGGCATCTGTGTTGACAGAGTGATCGGACCCTATTTTTTCGAAGACGCTGGAGGCAATGCGATAACTGTCACTGGAGAACGCTACAGAACCATGTTACGTGAGTTTTTGATACCCAGTTTGGACGAATTGGGGCTGGAGCACATCTGGTTTCAACAAGACGGTGCTACGGCACACACAGCGCGCGACACTATGGACTTAGTGAGGGACGCTTTTCCAGGCCGAGTTATCTCTCGTTTTGGCGATTTGCCTTGGCCTGCAAGATCACCCGATCTGACCAGTCCAGACTTCTTTCTTTGGGGTTTTTTGAAATCTCGGGTGTATGTGAACAAGCCACAGACTCTCGCAGCTCTAAAAGAAAACATTCGTCAAGAAATAACGAACATATCGCAGGAAGTGTTACGGCAACTTATGCAAAATGTCATAAATAGGGCTCAAATGTGTATCAACTCTGGAGGTCACCATTTAAAAGACATCATCTTTAAATCCTAATGGTACGAAATTTAATGGTACAAATATACATTTAAAAAAACCTAAATCTAGTTTTCTAATTTAGAAAAAATGTTATAGCCGAACCAAATAGGGTCTTTACTTTTGCGCCACCCAGTACTTACTCGTAGTTGCCCAGACACTGAATTTGTGTTTGTAGCAAACGGATTCAACGGCAAAATATAATTCAAGCGCGCGCGATGCCGACCGTGGTGCAGCTTCACTGTTTTGTGTACATGTCGGCAATATTAATGAGACTACAAATAACAACATTAGCATCAACATTAAAGTAATACTTGTAGTTGGAGCGCACAAGCGCACAAGGCGAGTATACACGAAATAAACACCCAGCTATAATCAAAAATAATATCTGTGCTCTGCTCGTCCCCCATGTATGTGGTGTCCCTGACCCTGCCTCAGTAAGTGGAGTCTCCGCCGCCGTTCACATTGGTTCATAAATCATACCAGATAAGATATACATCTTGTTATACTTATGTATAGTAGAATGAAGTACAGCGCGCTATTGTTTGAATCATCGCTTTTACAACATCTTTAAAATTGGTGCAATGATCTAACTAAACCATAAGCACAAGTGTTGCAGAGCGCGTCGCTAATTGCGAACTTGCTCCTGCCAAGTGGCAAGGAGATCTTTCTTACTATAAGAGGATACCTTTTTTTTTATCGTGCGAAAAATACCCACTGATACCTCCCGAGGAGGAGGTTATGTCGGACTCGAACCGACTGAAACGCACGCCGTCTGTGGGCCGTCAGTTGCCGGAGGTGAGATTGTCGTAACACTCGTAACCTCGTAGCCATATCCCTTGCACCCCGGCCGACCCAGGACCGGGGTTCAGAGAGATATCGATCTGGCCCTCTTCCGGCGCGGTGTGAGGACCACAGACAATGCGCGCTGCCGCCGCGGCCTGCTTCTGCTAGGGTGACAGGCGGCTCCACCCGTCACCCCCAGAGCCGCGCTCTGCGGGGAGGAAGGTCATTCTGCGACTATAAGAGGATACCTAGTACCTACTTAATGTAGGAAATTCTTGAATAAAATAATCGCGACTTGAGGTGTCGTATATTGAGCAATCACTTTCCTCCATCATTGTTGCGAAACACGCAGTTCCGGTTGCTTCAGCAGCCCGTGCCCGATGAATAATTAATAGGTACATTCAACATTAAAAAGTAGGTGCATAGATTTAGGTTTTTTTATAAAATTGAATAAAATGAAGGTGGTCAATATTTTTTTTTTGGAATATACTGTGCATATTATGTATGTACATAATTATTACGTTTAAATCGGTAATTTCAATAATGGAATTAATGAATTTTGGCCAATTTTTAGGTATCAACACAGCCTGTTGTTCCTGTTGACACCATACTCATTTGTTCAAACTTGGCGGGAATTTGATTAATTAATTTGTAAACTTTTTCGCAACATTTGCCACCAGACGGTCAAAAGAAAGCAAGCATTTGATTGGGGTGCACTTCTATACTGTGGGTACACCATTGGCCAGAACACGATAATTAATCAATCAATCAATCAAATATTATACATTAAGTATGTACATACTATATAGGGTAGGCTGAGGTGTGCCCACCACCCACATTTCACCAACTATGATGTTGGGTCCCATGTATGATGTAATAGGGGGCAAATTTTGTACATACTAATATAATAATGAACAAGTCTAAAATTTGCAGAAGAAGTGTGCTAAACCTGCCCTGATGACATGATATTTTAAGATATCTAACTAAAATGAAACCATTTTGTTAATGAGGAATTTAAAAAGTAAGAGGATGGTTATGAATACTACCTACTAGCTTTAGTTACATCATAAGTCATTCATTACATATGCAATACTCTAATTACCTAATCAGTATTCATTAGAAATTAAAAGTAAGATCACAATTTGAGTAAATTTAATACAAAAAAGACAATAACAGAATAAATTCCAAGTGAATTTGGAATTTCTAGTCATGAATATGCATTTTTGGAATAACTCGAGGAAACCATTTGTTTTGTTCATTTCCAGAACATCAGGAGATAGCCAACCTCTGGTGTGCTTGCACATGCACACAGCAAGGGGTGTATGTGACATCCCATCAGAAACAAGGCAGTAAATGATTGCCTGTTGTTGTGTGAGTCATGCTCGTGATTACTACTTGTTATTATCATGATGAATGGCTTGTTTGTTGTTGAATTGTTTAGTTTTCTGTAAATATTTGTAAACATCTATCATCATAAACAAAAATACAGAACATTCTCTAACAACAATTGTTAAACAAGCTTATTCAATAGTTAATAAGTCAATGCTATTAACATAAAGTTTGTCTCAGGATTGCAGGAATTCCTTTAGAATAACACACTACTCAATAAAATATTGTGATAATCTTATGACATGGTATTTTCATGATGAGTATTAGAACTATTAGATGTATAGATTTTTTCTAAATGTAATGTAAAAATTACTTAAAAATGACAAGTACAAAATGAAACAATATTTTTTTGTTTGGTTTTCAGTATGTGTGCTTTGTAAATTTTGATATAAAAAGCAAGCTTCATTGCTGAGAATGTCACACGCAAGCTTTTGTTCTATGTGTTTACACAGAGTCACTGAAACAGCTGCAGTGGGGGCAAGTTTCTTTACTAGTGTAAACATGTGAAGTTGCTTCAACTTCAGATATGCAATAATTTTCCTTTTTTTCTGGCTCTGAGGCAGTGTACAGTCAGCCCAAGCACCCTTTCACTTGACCTTCATAAGGGAAAGTTTGCTTTATTGGTACATTTACTCATTAGTATGGATTCTTAAAACAATTCCATCTAAATACTCATCCAGTTAAATATTTAAATGTTGAATAATGTTACACACTGGTGAAATAAATTTATAGTTATTTAAAACAAAAATAAATAGGAAAAATTTATTTGAACACTTTTCTCAATGTTCTTCAGGCCCATCTATTGCAACAAGACTTTGATTTATGCTCGGAGCCTATCCAGGCTCCAGGCCTCTACTGAAGAGAATACCAGACAGATAAACCAATGAACAACCATGCCACATTAAATTTGTAGATAAAAAAATTTGAATTTATGCCCAACAAGTAGATTACCTACTCTTTGTTTCAGGAACATTCTAAAAGTGTAAAATTGAACTTGAAGTGATAAGTTTATGTCTACAAGCTAATTAGTGAATAAGTATAGTGACAAAGCACTAGTGTCCGACCGAAGCTTCGGCTTCGGCCTAAATTGCACCTTCGGTCGGACACTACAAAGCACACAACAGTGTGTACTTTTATCTGTGAATGCTCTTGTCTTCCCTAAAGCAAAAGTAGAATTCAATTTATAAACCGAACCAATTGCACATGTCCATTGTCCAGATGCTCGGGGCAAACGATCGTGGGTACTCACTGTTGAAAGCAGCCAGCTTCCTGGTAGAGCCCAGCCGCTTCATCGGAGTGCGTGGCTCCACATCGCGATCGTCCAGCGGCGGTGCATCCACCGCCGTTGGCGTCGCAGCGCCAGACATCATGCCGAGGGTGCTCCCGACACTTTGTGAATCACACACTGTCCCACAACAACATCAATCAAATCTTACGACACGCTAGTTCTTTAAATTACGAATATCGCGCTGTTGCGTGAAAAGTCACTAGTTAAATAATAAAGCACAAAGTATTGATAAAGTAAGCACTCCAAAAGCTTGATTACGTCCGGCATCAACGATCTATAGAAACAAAAATAACGTTCACCATCGGGAGTAACGACTCCTTTCACGGCATTATTTATTTCCGCTTTAGTGCGTCACACTTCAACGACTAATAGTGAAACAAAAATATTTATAAGAATATTACAGATGCCAGTAAAGTTACTCAGTAATTTCGTGTAGTTATTTATAAAAAGTTCGACTTTCGTCAATCGTCAGACGTTAACTCAACTCAACTCACTCGCAGCGCGGCGTGCGAGTTATGGCGTTTCATTTCACGTTCACGTTCGCGTCTTACCCAAAGAGCATGAGTTAATTTTTAATGCTTCACACAATCCAATCACACACACTGCACACACCCATTCACACCTACGTTACGTTTTACGCTTAGAGAAAGAATAACCCGTCTACGGTTTTACGTTATGAACACTGTCAAGTGTCAAATCTATCAAATTCTAGCATAGATTTTTAGATTTCTGCCAGGGAGGGGGGGGGGGCACCTTAATCTAAGTCTTTGGGGGCACCACACTCAGAACAAAGCATAGACTTTAAATTAAGGAACAAAGAACAAAGCAAAATTAATAAAATTATGAAAATTTGCAGTGACCTCTGGTGAAGGGTCCGCCAACTAACGACGCCATTTGCCGAGTAACGTCAATAACGTCATGTAAGTATCATTCTTAGGGTGGCCGCACATGTACGGTTTCCGTTTTCCATCCAAGGTTTCCTGATTAGGAATTCCGAGTGCCGAGCGCACACGTTCGGTTTTTTGCATTAGGAATTTTTATTATTAGTTCGAAGCGAGCAGTGTTGCCAGTGCCAGATTGTCAAATGTAACACAAGCTAGCTTAAAAGTTACATTTTCGGGGGAAAAGTTACGTATTCTTGTTTTTTAAGCTATTGCATAGCTTCTATCGCGGGCCTTGAGCGTGGAGACCGAATCCAGAAATTCCGTAACGAAAAATGGTAACACCCCCAACTCCGAGCTCGCACGAATCGATCCGAGCTGCTCCGAAGTAGCTTCGCTTAACGTAAGTAATGTTTTCAAATTCAAATTCAGACTCAGACTCAGAACTCAGAACACGGAACTCAGAACTCAGAAATCTAAATCAAATTATTATTTATTATAATTGCATAAGTTCATAAAAAATGCTATGCAATAGCTTTACCGCGGCAGTCCCCGAGTGCCACACGTCTTTTTTTTATATAATACAGACAAATCCTCTCGGTTTATCTCGGATATCCGTCCACATTGGGCACCCATACAGGACCATGGACCGCACGATTCCTACGTAGAAAACACATCCGGCCCTTTCATGTTGGGCAGCACCCGCGCCAGAGCGTTAGCTGTATCCTTCAATTTAGGAGCCGGCCTTCCGAGATGTTCCCTGAAATCCCACCGGCCATTGAGTACGAGCCCCAGCTATTTCATCTGGGACTTAATGCAGCTGAGAGCGTCTACCACTATGGGGCTGGGTCCCTCCAGTGGTGCGCGCCGAGGTCGTTGAAAGAACATAGAACGCGATATGCCATCTCTCGCACCCCGGCTGTCGTAGGGCCACCGGCCATCTTTGGTTTCGAGATAGCCCCCTTGGGGGTGGGAGCTAAGGTGTCCCTATTTTGTTACTTGATAAGGAGAGACGCGCATCGCAATCGCAATTAAATCGGAATTAAATGGTTTAGTTAACTAACTATTGATTTTTGACAAAAGAATTCAGCAATACCTAGTTTCGCTAAAACCATTTTTGAGACGGCGTTGTACGGAGGGTGACTATAGTGCGCTACCTCGACCTGCTTTGGCTAGAGTAACAGGCATCTCCACCTGATACCCCCATGCTCGCGCTCGTGGAGGTCATTAAAAATAGTTAATCTTACGCCAGTATTACTAAGTTTATGGCTTTCAGTAGATAAATATTATCAAACAAAGGTAAAAAAACAATATGACTACATTAAAGAATGAAAATGAATTGAAAATACATAATTATTCCTTGAATGATAGTTGTTTGAGCCAAAGTAACCTTTATTCCTGCCAAAAAATGTTTGAAGTTGTTTGGGTGATGTGATACCACCACCACCATCAGTCAAGCGATTTTTCTAACAATATGCGTGGTATTATTGGTTGGATACGGCGGGCGAACTGGATAATATTGACCACAGAATATTCCATCAAGAACCAAGGGGTTCGACGACTCCTTCTTTTGCCACACCATTAAGTGTTGGAATTCCTTACCAGTTCACGTGTTTCCCTCCTCCTACAGTGTTCTGTTCCGGGTCCTTTAAGCGGGGCGTGAAAAAGCATCTGATGAGGCCGTCAAGCTGAGTGCCACCATTGTAACATGATACGTGTCTGTAATGGTGACCCTCTTTTCAGAGACTTTGCCTTCAGCTTACCATCAGGCGAGGCGAAGTCAAATTGACGTGTCCTGACGGGTCGAAGAGACGAAACCACCAACTTGAATACCCTTCGAGCGTAATCTAATCCAATATGATTTTTAGAATGTACCTAGTTCGAATGCAATGTTTCCTATTAGATTATCTTAAGACAAAGATTTGTTTGTTATAGAAACTGTACTAATGACTTGTAGTCAAAAAAAGTACTTTGCAAAACAGATTATTGATAAACAGCTAATTTACCACAAAAAGATAATGTAACTTCAAACTATAGATTCAAATTTATTTTACTGTATTCCACATAGAAATATTGCAACACGTATTTTGGCAGAGGTCCTTGAAAGGATCTTGAGTGAAGTCGAACACCATGTTGTTTTTGGTTTTGGAAAAGGGCGGTGTTCAGGTTGATACAAGTAGTAAGGACACAAGGGCTCGGGAAATGGTCGTGTACGCATGGTACGCAGGATGCGTTGTATTGATGACTTATTTTATGGTGGACCGTTTTCCCGAGATGAGACGTATTAAGTTGAAGTATTGTAAATACCGGTTGTCAATCATTGTGATTTGTGAAGCGTCTCGAACTCACTGCACAAAACGCGTGTTTCGATAAACTTGCAATTAGTTTCATAAGTTCGCCATATTAATTTCATAAGTTTTAAAGATGTTTTAAAGTGTACACGTAAAAGTTGTGAAAACGTAGTAAACTGTTAAATAACATCATTGTTTTGTGCTGGCATCTACCCTTTATCGCCCACGAATCGAATGACCGTCGCGTCGAGTGTCGATGGTCTCGTCCCTTCTCCGACATTATATATTAAAAAAAAAAAACAGAACACTAATTATCCTGACAAATATTGACCTCTAAGCGATTCGGCAAAAGTTACGTCAAAGTTACATTTTGAGTCGTGTCACGCATGTGTCACGCAGAAGTAGAGGGTCAAAAGTTACGCTAAATGTAACAAAAGTTACAATACAATCTGGCAACCCCGGAAGCGAGACACAATCAGTGTTGCCAATTACTGATGATCTAAATTCCCCACAAACTCAACAGAAAGACCCCAATATTAGACATTGATAACTATATTACTTCTCTTGAAGTTTCCCGCTATATTCACCACTTGCGATGTTTATTGCGGCTCGTGTACATATATTACCAATAAAGAGTTAAATAGTACCTTAATGTCGGATATTTCGCTTTAATAATTTATCAATATATGTATAATACTTGCCAGTTATTACTTCTGAGTTTAGGTCTAGTGTGAATGTCTAAATGCCCCACATAAGCACAATCCCCACAAATTCCCTAATCGGCTTGAAAGTCCCCACTCTCTTGGGAATTGACAACGCTGGACACAATTTAAGCGCGATTCCGGATGGAAATTTCCTTACGTGTGCGGCGATTAGTACAAAATGTATGCGAGTGCTGCGTTCGGAATGACGTCATTAGGTTTTTTGGGGCCTTACTCCGAAAATCGAAAACTATCGTGTTCGTTGACGTTTCGGCCATTTAGCTACCCCGAAAGTGTTTCGTATCCGTCTTCGATCGTTTGACATTGAGGTTGTCGATCGTGGTCGGTGCACCTACTCCCAAAATACATTTGACGTTTTCGTTGTCGTTGTTTGACAAGTAATCTTGCGGATTATTACTTGAAATTCAACGAAAGCTATATACCTTTCGTAAGGCTTTCGAAGCTGAATTTTTATCTAAGAAAATGGTGAGATTTTTATTGTTGGACGAAATGATGAGGGAAGAAGCGGCTGAGCGAAGCCAAAATCATCACCGGCTTCGTGAAAAAAAATTTTTGAGGCAAATTCCGGACATGGAATTTGTCTCTAGTTGACGAGGGTACTTTTTGAGGAGCTATGCGAGGAAACCATTCCTCTACTACCTCAAAAAAACAACATTTTGGTAAAGGGGCATTGAACCAAACCAACAACCATTATCCATTACGGAAGTATTTGATGACCCCAGTAGATGGCGCTACACACATACGGGCAGCATCTAAGTCTATGGGGCATTTCCATACTCAAAGATGGGGCAGCATGACGGGCACTCATCTCTATTAACTTAATAGAGATAGTGCATACGGGTATCAAAGTTTCAAATTTGAAATTGTCAAACTGTCAAAGTACGTATTAAAAACATAGAACAATATTATGGCACGAGGGTTTATAAGATCGTTCACATTAAATATACGTAAATTCTTGAAAAATGACATTTTAGTGATCTAACAGTACCTTTGTAATAAAAATCTCATATATTTTTTAATTTGACGCTCTTTTCATGAGAATACAACTATATTTGTTGATTTTTCATTTGTTAACGGTTTTTAGATGTTTATAATATATCGGTCCACACTATTCATCTAGACTCGATCGTTAGTCTATGATTCCGAAGACGTCCGCATCCGTCAGTCGTCACCGAAAGGTTTTCAGAGTAACTTTAATGGTCCGTGTTCGGCGACCGTTCGTTTCGATCCGAAACGTTCATGTTCGTTTTTGGGAGTAAGGCCCGAACCGAACGTCGGGTTTTTTTCCGTTATGCAAAAAGTAAGGACGTGTGCACCTAGACTATTGTCAAAATTTTTATACGGCAACAGTTTTTTCCTTTCAGTATTTTATATTATAGCATTTAAAAACTTCTCTTTATTCCATCACGTGGATCGGTCGGCCGCACTGGTGCCTAACCAGAGAAATACATAATTCCGCTAAAAGGGGCAGTATGCTGTCGCTAGTCGCCAGCGATACGCCAGAGTGAATGTATCGGTGGGCAGGAGGGCAGGTGAGGGTAGGTGGACGAGGCGCAAATAAGAACACTGGTGGGTGTGGTGGTGGAGCGCGGTTTATTAGGTGTAGAGGCGGATGGCGCCGTCGGCGCCGGCCGCCAGCAGCCAGGGCTGCGTGGGGTGCCAGCGCACGTCCAGCACGCACAGGTCGGCGGCGCGCGCGCCGGCGCGCAGCTGCTTCAGCGGCACCAGCAGCGGGTTCTGCAGCAGGTCGTTGTACACCATGCCGTGCGACACCACGATGGCGTCGTCGTCGCCCGCCGACGCGAACAGCGGGTAGCGCGCGTGGAACGCCACGGCGCGCACGGCGCCGCCGTGCAGCCGCAGCGTCTGGTACGGCTTGGACGACAGCTCCAGGTCGAACCACACGCACTTGCGGTCGTACGACGCCACGAGCAGGTTGTCGCCGGCCGGGTGCACGGCCATGTGGCTGATCCACTGCGCGCCCGCCAGCAGCTTGCGCACCAGCTCCTGCTTGACCAGGTCGTACACGCGCACGGCGCGCTGCGTGGCCACGAACAGCAGCGGGCGGCGCGGGTGGAACAGCGCGCACTGCACCAGGCCCTTGGCGCGCGCGAACGGCAGCTGCGAGCGCCGCCGCGACAGCTGGTGCACCACCACGGCGCGCGACGCCGCGTCCGCCAGCGTCACGGCCGCGTAGTCGGCGCGCGCGTGCCACGCCACGTGCGTCACGGGCCGGAAGTGCGTCACGGCCAGGCGCACGCCGCGCGCCCACTCGTCCGGCGCCACGCGCGTCCACTGCGCCGCCGCCGCCGTGCGCGCGTCCGCCTGCACGTCGTGCTGCGGCGGCGGCTCCTCCAGCAGCGCGTCGGTGCGCGCGGCCACGCGGTGCGCGCCCACGGCCGGGCCCGGGTTGAGCAGCAGCAGGCGCCGGCCCGCCGCCGCCGCCACGAGGCTGAGGCCGGGCGCGGGCGCCCACGCCACGCGCGTCACCGCCTCGCCCAGCGCCACGGAGCGCAGGCAGCGGCCCGTGGCCAGCTCCCACACGCGCACGGTGCCGTCGTCGCCGCCCGACACGGCGTACTGGCCGGCCGGCTCCACGTCCACGCTGCGCACGAGGCCGGCGTGGCCGCGCATCACCAGCGCCTCGCTCGTGGGGAAGGGCTGCAGGTCGCGCGGCGCCGGCAGCGCCGGCACCAGCTCCTCGGGACTGATGGTCAGCTGCAACGTACGCGTACACGTCACATCGTCTCGGTCGATCTCTCTCTCGACCTACTTTACATTCGATCGTACGAGTGGCACTCACCCGCATCTTGATGGCCCTGGGCGCGAGGTACAGGTCCAGGCAGCGCAGGAAGCGCTCCCTGGTGAACCGCTCGTACGCGGGCACCTGGCGCAGGCTCGCGTGCTGGGTGGGCAGGAACGTGTACTTGCGCTTCCAGGGCGTCTCCGCGAGCTTGTTCCACTCTTTCAGCTGTCACACAGAGGACACACAAGTGAGCGACGGTTCCTACGAGGTGTGGTGTGTGGTGGCTAGTGGGTAGCGGTAGTACCTCCTTGGCGTCCAGCAGGTACTCGGGCGGCGGGTTGTAGCTCTCGGCGTGCGCGGGCGGCGCGCGGCGCGGCGCGGGGATGTGCCGCTGCAGGCCGCGCGGCTCGTCGCCGGCGCCCCACAGGTTGTAGAACTGCTTCTCCTGCGAGGCACACGGCACAGGCGTCAGGCGTCACGCCCGGTGTTCTACTGTTCATCTCATTCGACTATCCGCATTTGAATTTCGAAATTACGTTCTGTTTGAATCGTCCTACACTCGGATGGTGTCCGAGTACTTTTCACCATTGACACTCGAAAAAGGGCCCGTGATTCATCAAAAACAGTGAATAAAACGCTCTTTGTTTCACCGAGTGAATAAAAAAATTTGAATTTGGAACATGCGCGAATGTACGGATTCTAGTGAAACATACAAAGAGGTTGCATACTCTCACTATAAAAACGTACTAAAAGCCACCTAAATGTAATCACTGGCTGGATGGAATGTGGCTCAGTTTAAATTAAGAAAAAAAAATGCCGCCATTTTCTGTGTAATTTTCCTTGTAAAAGTTTATGTTTGTCTCATAATCATAAAATTACTTCATCTAGTGATGAAAATGAAACTCATATTCTCGAACGCGAAAAGACTCCTGAGTCTTTTCGCGCTAAAGCGGTAGCTATTACTGATAATTTGCTGTTTCTTTTGTGTACTATCCATAACGAAATGTAATTCTTAATCACAGAGTAATCGTTTTCTCGTAGTCAATGGTGAAAAGTTGAGTACCTAACACGTGAAAAAAGAATTCATCTCGGCTCTTGTATCCCTCGATCCATTCAGGTTTCTCTCTAGAACCCCTCGCTACGCTCGGGATTCTACCGGAGAAACCTTCACTCCTCTCGGGATACAACTTGGTGCCTCGAAAAGAATTCACCTTTTTTTCACTTGTTGGGTAATCTACTATTACAGCATCGGCGAACTGAAAAGCAGCCTGTGACGGTTGTGTGAATGAGCCGTCACAGGCTGCTTTCCTTCGTTATTGACGATTCATCATAAAACACGATACGTCATGCGTGACGGATGGATGAGCACATTGCGCACGGAATCCTGTTTTATCACGATTCGGCCAAATATCCGAACTGATGTTCACATTCGTTTCGAGATTGAGTTTAGTCTTGGATGAACTATCGAACACAAAAAAAAATCAATAAAGAAGCAGATCCGTAACAAAAAAATCACGGTTCGTGTTTTCTAACGAAAGTTATTAAAAGACAAGACAAAAATTAACGTGATGCGTGTGAACACAGCCATTTAAAAGCATAGCCACCATAAAAAAAAAACCCGATCGTGAAAAAAGACGATTCGTCAATAAAAAGGAATCGTGTTCGTGTGAATGAGCAGTGAGCAGTGAGCAATGACTGTGAGAGACGGGCCTAAGGAGTAAGGACAGAACACGAACCTTCCTCTTCCTCCTCTCGTCGGCCAGCTGCTTCCTGGTCTTGGTCCAGCCCATCTTGAGCGCGTGCACGATGCGCGCCACGCGGCGCTGCTCGTCGCGCGACGGCAGGAACGAGCGCTTGTGCTCCGGGAAGGCGCGCAGCGGCGTGGCCAGCACCTCGCGCGAGAACCACTCCACCCACGGCTGCGGACACGCCACGACGCCGTTAGCAACACTACCTACTGCATACTGCTTACTGCAGCGTTACAGCTACGAGCTCTACTGAGCTGAACTACCTACCTGGTACTCGTCGTGAGCGGCGTCCGGCACGTGTCCTTCTCTCAACCTGTGTATGAGATCTAAGTCATCCTTGCTCAGAATGACATCCTGCCCGGTGCTGGGGTCGCGCACTGTGCGCCAGAACTCGGGATCCTCGCACTTCCTGCCGAGGAAAAATCTCTTTAAAAATAGATTCAGTGAAAGTCAGAGAAAACGGGACTACCGCTTAACACGCTCAGCGCCAAGCCTATTTTACAAATTCTTCCATTTTGGGACAATTCTATTTTAGCTTTTTTTTATCTTTAGAAAGTTATCCTAACACAAAAAAATAATATTTCTGTTATCCCCCCCTTTTTCTTGCCCCTTTTTTTCTTGTGTATCATTTTGATACACATGGCCTGTGAAATAATTTTTATGCGTCATCTATTTCGTAGGCCATGTGTATCAGGAAAGATACACACTTTTCTCATACACAGATAAAGGATATACGTGGAACCCTTTGATTTACTGAGGAAAATCCAGAGATAAAGACATCGAGGTTTCAGAAAAAACAGTAATGTCCTTGACGGAGGGTTTGCTAGATGAGGGCAGAACATTATGCACCGATAACTACTATACAAGTGTGCCACTCGCGTATCGTTTGAGACAAAGCAAAACTCACTTGGTTGGTACATTGAGAGCGAACCGCAAACACCTGCCACATAGGTGCTAAATTGAAGAAAGGTAATTGTCAGCAAGACAAACAAACGATGGGATTGTTGTCCTAAAGTGGCGTGACAAGCGCGATGTCAGGATGCTTTCCACAAAAACATCTGCCAAGAAAACGGTTCCAACTACACATCCATACAACACGTCCATATAAAAACCATTTAGTGTGGTAGATTTTAGTGTGGTAGAGCCTCCCCAGTTTTCACAAAATGTTCCGCATGTGAAATTTTTAAAATTGTTTTATTGCTACACATTAGGTAATTTCTAATTACCAAGTGGACATTCTTATTTTTTTATTATTTTGTAACTTTATATGATCATTTACTGATTTTTATTTGTCGAAATAGCGTTGAATGTTGAGTTAGAAATGGCTTATTTGGTTGATCTTTTCAAAAAAAATTAAAAAAAATATTTTTCTATTTTTGTTCACCCGATCCCCAACCCAAATACACACAGAAATTCGCACAGGCCAGGGCTATTTATTGCCGGTATAAAATGTATGAAAAACGTGCGCATGGCTGATACACAACGCTTTTACCGAAACAAGTCGTGTGTATCAAAAATGATACACAATGTTATAGCAATGTGTATCAGGAATGATACACATGGCGCTGAGCGTGTTAAACCATCACTTTGGAACTCTATAATGATCAGTGTTATGTACGTGTGTAACTTCTTACTTGAGGAACTCGTCGATCTGGTCCCTCTGCGGCGGCTTGAGCAGGCGCCGGCCGGCCAGGTCGTAGCCGACATGCGGGTACTCGTTGTACCACCACATGGGCACGTCGCCCACCGTGTTGCGCCGGTCCTCCTCGTCCGACGTGTCGCCCGACGAGTACTCATCTGCCAACAGTCACGTCGCAATCTATATTCATATCCTGAACCACCTGATGTCTGCAGCTCCACATGGACGTTGCTTATCGCGACTTTTGGTCATACTCAACTCTGGTGCTACTCTACCAATTGTGATCAAACATACATTAGATTTTAAGTCTGACCGAGATCTTTCTAATAAAATATCAAAATCTGTTCTGCAGTTTTTGTATTTTTTTAAAAGGAGGAGGTTCTCAATTCGATGGGTATTTTTTTTTTTTATGTATGTAACCGATTACTCCTAGGTTTATGATGCGATTTCCGTGATTCTTTTTTTATTCGATGCGAAATAGTTGTCATTTGGTCCCATAGAAATTTAACATAGTTTGTCCCAGTAGTTTTCATTTTATGATGTTTTTTGTGTTTTCTTAGTTCAAATTTTTACCCAACTTCTTATATAATGTTGTCCCATATTTCCGTCGTTTATGAACTGGTTTCGAAAAATCTTTTTGCATTGGGTTCGGTATTAGTCACATGTAGTTCCATATTAATTTCATGGGTACTGGACCTTGAGCTCCAGAGATACACCAGAGAACTCCTCGAAATCAAATAGGTGATAAGAAATTAGCTATTTTATTATTATGATTAAGTTTTGTTCACTCTGATTGATATAATATCAAATTGTGATGCGTGTTTTAATACGCAATATTGTTTAAATAATTTTTAGTAATCGATATTTTATTTTGCTAGTGAAATAAATTTAGTTTTAAGATTTCTCGTCTTCAAGATTTTCAATTGAGCTGGTTTTTTAATATTTTGAAATAGAAAAAAATACCGCTTTTTTTAAGTCATATCTCAACTCATTACAATTTTGGCCCAGAAGTCCCCGTCTCCTTTCTGCACCTTTCGAAGGCCTAACCATAGCTACTGTAGCTTACAGAAAAAAAAAAAACTACGTTTAAAAAAACCGACTTCAAAAAACTATTCCAAAAAAATAAAATGCACTAAAAAGTTGAAAATAATTGTGTATTCTTCAAAAACTTTATTACAAATTATTGTCAGGTTTGGAGTCGGTGTCAACCAAGGTAGGTTTGTATCTTCTCACGACACCGATTTTTTTTTTTTTAATATAGGACACGTCAATTTGACTTCGCCTCGCCTGATGGTAAGCTGAAGGCAAAGTCTCTGAAAAGAGGGCCACCATTACAACACGTACCATGTTACAATGGTGGCACTCAGCTTGACGGCCTCATCAGATGCTTTTTCACGCCCCGCTTAAAGGACCCGGGACTATAGGAGGAAGGAAACACGTGAGCTGGCAAGGAATTCCAAGTCTTAATAGTGCGGCAGAAGAAGGAGTCGCCGAATCGCTTGGTTCTTGATGGAATATTCTGCACCGTATGCAGGTGGCATCTAAGTCCTGCACGTGTTGTCCTATATAGGAAAGGAGAGGGTGGGATTACTTAGAAGAGCTCATCAGAACATTCACCATGGTAGAGACGGTAAAAAAACCGCCAAAGATGCCACATCTCTACGCAACTGCAAAGGCTCGAGGGTGTTAGTGACCTCAGGATTCCCAATAATGCGGACCGCACATCGCTGCAACCTGTCGAGAGCATCTAGTAAGTACTTTGCGGAGCCATCCCAGAGATGCGAGCAGTATTCCATGCAAGAGCGAATTTTCAACACTCACATTCCCTTACTGCATACCACTGTCTAAACAACCGTGTAGTGGGCGACTGGAACAAACTGCCCGAAAGTGTTGTGACTGCCCAATCCTTGAACAGCTTTAAGTCCCGTTTGGACAAATGGCTCGAAGCTAATTGTTAACGAACACTGAGTGATATGGACATATCAGCAAGTTGCTGCTCGTCCATTATGAAATAATAATAATAATAATAATAAAGGACGGTACGGTTGACATTTGTCGGGCGTGTCACCGTCCCGGGGAATCCCTTAGACATATAATCTCTGGTTGTTCTCGTCTTGCCAACGGCGAGTATTTGCACAGGCATAACCAAGTAGCCAGGATAATCCTTCAGCAACTTGCCCTGAAGTATAACCTTGTGGAATCAGAGGTACCATACTATAGGTATGTGCCCGACCCAGTTCTCGAAAATGGGCATATCACGTTGTACTGGGATCGATCTATTATCACTGACAGGACTATTGTTGCCAATAAGCCTGATATAGTGATAATAGATCGATCAGAGCGCCGTGCAATAATAGTTGATATCACTATCCCTCATGACGAAAATCTCATGAAGGCAGAAAAAGAAAAACAAATTAAGTATTTGGACTTGGCCCATGAGATTGTCGACATGTGGGATGTTGACTCGGCTATTATTGTACCGATAGTCGTTTCCGTTCACGGACTTATCGCCAAGAGCCTCGATCAACATCTTAAGAGGCTCTCGTTAGACGGTTGGCTCAAGGGCTTGATGCAGAAGGCAGTTTTGCTAGGCACTGCACGCATAGTGAGGAAGTTCCTCTCCCTGGAGCCCTAACCACCGGCAGCTTGGTCCCTGTACCCGATGCCGGTGGGACACTATTTTTTATATTTTTAAATGTATTTTTTTTTTAAGTATATTTGGAAATATAATTTATATGTATATAAAATGAATAAAGGAGAATAATAATAATAATTTGTGTCTTGTAGAGAAGACACCGCTGCTCCGTCGTGAAAAAAGTCTCACTTTGTTCAGGACTCAGAGTTTACGCGAGGCTGTTTTGATGATGCTCTCAATGTAGTTTAGTAGTTTTTTTAATATCTCTAATAGTAAAGTTACAATTAACGGTGCAAGCAACGTCAGGTATGTCTGGCCCAAAAACACATATCACTCATCCAGTTAAATATTTAAATGTTGAATAAGAGCACACACTGGTGAAATAAATTAATAGTTATTTAAAACAAACATATACAGGAAAAATTAATTTGAACACTTTTCTCAATGTACTTCAGGCCCATTTATTGCAACAAGACTATGATTTATGCTCGGAGCCTATCCAGGTTCCAGGCCTCTACTGAAGAGAATACCAGACAGATAAAACAATGAACAACCATGCCACATTAAATTTGTAGATAAAAAAATTTGAATTTATTCCCAACAAGTAGATTACCTACTCTTTGTTTCAGGAACATTTTAAAAGTGTAAAATTGAACTTGACTTGAAGTGATAAGTTTATGTCTACAAGCTAATTAGTGAATAAGTATGACAAAGCATACAACACTGTGTACTTTTATCTGTGAATGCTCTTGTCTTCCCTAAAGCAAAAGTAGAATTCAATTTATAAACCAAACCAATTGCACATGTCCATTGTCCAGGTGCTCGGGGCAAACGATCGTGGGTACTCACTGTTGAAAGCAGCCAGCTTCCTGGTAGAGCCCAGCCGCTTCTTCGGAGTGCGTGGCTCCACATCGCGATCGTCCAGCGGCGGTGCATCCACCGCCGTTGGCGTCGCAGCGCCAGACATCATGCCGAGGGTGCTCCCGACACTTTTTTACACACTGTCCCACAACAACATCAATCAAAACATTCAAATTTTACGACCTCTTACGACATGAGCAGAACAACAACAACAAGTGTTCTGTGGAGCAGAATATCGAACACGACCTCTTACGACATGAGCAGAACAACAACAACAACTACTACAACAAGACAAGTGTTTGTGGAGCAGAATATCGAACACGTGCTCTTCACCTGTCAAAAGTGGAAAATAGACCATAGACTAGGGATGGCGATCTGAGATCGATTAATCTAAAGATCAATAATTCGAGCCAAAAAAATCGATTTTTTAAATCGATACGTAGTACTGGATCGATTCATTGGATCTATACATCACCCTTTAAAATCGACTTTCGATTTTTTCTGTTTTGGTATAAACCATACAATTAGTTGAAGGCTCGCATTACAAGAGTGCTGCCGGTTAATTACTCAAAAACTCGCGAGATGGCTGTGTTTAGTCTCCTTCGCGTCACTTCTTCTTCAATAAAAATAAGTTACGTATATAATCTTTGAATGTGCTGTGATTGTCATTGCGTCATCTCACTCATCATTCATTAATTCTCAATCGAATTTGGGATTTTCATAACTTGCTTGTGAAAAAGCAACTTTCTATGTATAGTGCACTTGCACAGGAAAGTCAAGAATTCAAACATTATTTATCGCAGGCAGTTGTGCACCTGAAATTATGATCCTGTACATTACTGGCAAGAACGATAAAACTCTATTTACAACACACCTGCTCATAAAAGTCATATTATTTTACCGCAATTAAGCACGGAATGACACCTATTATAAAACTGTGACTTTTTCATTGCTATTATTCACAAAAGTGAGTTATAGATTCTTTTTTAAATTTTATAGGAAGTGTCTATAATTGTCTATGTTCTTAAAAAAGTTTTGATACAAAACGATACGAATAAATTAATACGCCTATTGTATGGTCATTTGATGCATTTTCGTATTTAAATAAATAATTTCAACTTGTAATACTTGTGTAATAAACAAAATTTTCACTCAAATTTAACTTTTTTTTTTCTCTAAGTACAGAAAAAGTTGCTGTTATCATCGGCTCGCACAAAATTTGTATCCATTTCGAACTTAATCACAAAATATGTCCATAAAACTCGCGATAATCAAGGAAAAAGCAAATAATAACACCGAAACAAACAATAATAGCTCATACAACTGGAGATATTTTGGTAGCAATGACGTCACCCAGAGCTCTAACCAATCACGAGCGTTTTTGTCATAGACAATAAATCAACAAAATATAACATTTTTATATTTGAAATTCTCATAAAATACACATAAAGAGTAAATTGTAGTCTCGTAGGTCTTTTAACGTTATTTTCTAATAGGATGGCCACAATTTGTAGTATATTTTTAATGTTGTCAAATAGCCTATTGCCGGAAACATCGCAAGTGATGAGCGGAACCGCTTGGATCCCAGTAGACTTGACAACTGTTGTTTTTGAAAAGTTTAGAAATTAAGCATTGGGACCGAACTATAAGCTAAATAATCTATTTGCTTTGTAACCAATAAATTTTGAAAATAAATGTTTGTATTTTGAAAATAAATGATTTTCGACCTGATAAATGGTAATAAAAATAATTGTTATTATCGACTTCCCTGATTTTACTGATTAAAAGATCGTTAATTATAATAATGCTGTCGTGTTTTTAATAAAATTGATTTATACTTTATACCGTAAAAGCAAATTTTAAAAAAGATCGATTTTTAGGAAATCGATCTTTAGACCTCGATTTTATTGTGGATCGATTCATCAGGTCACGATTCGAATCGATTCAAAAATCGATCTTTTCTGGAAAGAATCGCCAACCCTACCATAGACTGAAATAGACAGACTAATAATTTGCCAGTGAATTGTGTGACATTATGGAAAATAATTCCTCCCGCCACTTGTACGATTTATGAAAAAGCAAGCAGTTATATTCCATGGTTTAAATTCATAAAAAATACTATCAAAAAGTTTAAAAGTTTGTGTAGTGTATGATGTGAACATGTCAATGAACTATATAAATGAAATAAGGACATGGCTCAAAGGTCTTTGCAACCAAGCCAAAAACTCTTCAAAAAAAAAGGGTGGCCGCATGTACGGTACTAACTAGTAATAAAAAAACCTAATGCAAAAAACCGAACGTGTGCGCTCGGCACACGGAATTCCAAATCAGGAAACCGTGGACGGAAACCGTCTCCGGAAACCGTACATGTGCGGCCACCCTTAGGTACCTTAGGTACCATTCTGAACCGAACGTCAGGTTTTTCCGTTCGGTTCAGAACGGAAAAAACCTAATGACGTCATACCGAACGCAGCACTCGCATACATTTTGTACTAATCGCCGCACATGTCAGGAAATTTCCATCCGGAATCGCGCTTAAATGAGCAGTTTTCCAGTAGGTAAGGTAACTGTACCAATGCTCGACACTTTAAGGAAAAATAAAATTTCAATCTAAAAAATTTAACAAATTAATTACAGCATGGTCGTTACATTCTTTTTTAACTGTTACAGCAACAATTAGACATTAACTTTTGCCCATAAAATCTTTAAAATCTATCATACTTTTACTTTAAATTAAATGCTGTGCTTGTCTGCCACCTAAGTGGTATAAAAAAAAAAAAAAAAAAAAAAAAAAATTATTATGCACTTGGTCGAAAACACCAATGCTAGACATCATTGTCCCAATGGTCCAAGTATGTCAATAACTTCAATATTTATAACGTTTATACTAAAATTAGTAATAATCATAACTTATAAACAAAAAAATCACACCTATAAAAATCAGTACCCTTGGCAAAAATCTTAAGAAATAACACGACCGTGTTCACGGAGTCACATTATTTGCTGTCAACAGTCTTTCTAAATTTACTTCGGATGGTGTTGCGAATATTTGAACATATCTTATAGATACCATTAGGCATCTTTTAAGTCAATAGTCATATAAAACAAATCGATAATTTTCTCAAAATACTGGGTTTTGTTCGAAAGTGTCTAGCATTGGTACAGTGTCGAGCATTGGTACAGTTACCTTATAATAATCAGTTGGTTTTTAATGCATCAAGAGATGGCGCTAGCATAACTTTTGGTAATTTTAATGTAATCTGTGGTTTGTTGTTGTTCTTTTCGCGTCGGTCTGTAATTTAAAATAATAATATTATAATTTAAAATAATTTCATCAGAAAACATGTCAAAACATCTATGTAAAGTAAATCAATACAAAACCGAAGATAATTTTTTCCATAAATTAGTTACCAACAGTGCCGGCTGCGCCATCTAGCTTGTCTTTAGGAACCCTATAAATACCTACTGGAAAACTGCTCATTGTGTCCAGCGTTGTCAATTCCCAAGAGAGTGGGGACTTTCAAGCCGATTAGCGAATTTGTGGGGATTGTGCTTATGTGGGGCATTTAGACATTCACACTAGACCTAAACTCAGAAGTAATAAGTGGCAAGTATTATACATATTGATAAATTATTAAAGCAAAATATCCGACATTAAGGTACTATTTAACTCTTTATTGGCAATATATGCACACGAGCCGCAATAAACACCGCAAGTGGTGAATATAGCGGGAAACTTCAAGAGAAGTAATATAGTTATCAATGTCTAATATTGGGGCCTTTCTGTTGGGTTTGTGGGGAATTCAGATCATCAGTAATTGGCAACACTGATTGTGTCTCGCTTCCGGGGTTGCCAGATTGTATTGTAACTTTTGTTACATTTTGCGTAACTTTTGACTCTCTTACTTCCCAGCCCCATAGTGGTAGACGCTCTCAGCTGCATTAAGTCCCAGATGAAATAGCTGGGGCTCGTACTCAATGGCCGGTGGGATTTCAAGGAGCATCTCGGAAGGCCGGCTCCTAAATTGGGCGGATACCCGAGATAAACCGAGAGGATTTGTCTATACTATATAAAAAAACAAGAATAAGTAACTTTTCCCCCGAAAATGCAATTTTTAAGCCAGCTTGTGTTACATTTGACAATTTGGCACTGGCAACACTGCTCGCTTCGAACTAATAATAAAAAAACCTAATGCAAAAAACCTAACGTGTGCGCTCGGCACACGGAATTCTAAATCAGGAAACCGTGGACGGAAACCGTCTCCGGAAACCGTACATGTGAGGCCACCCTTAGTTCGAAGCGAGCAGTGTTGCTGTTGCCAGTGCCAGATTGTCAAATGTAACACAAGCTAGCTTAAAAAGTTACATTTTCGGGGGAAAAGTTTTTTTATATAGTAGAGACAAATCCTCTCGGTTTATCTCGGGTATCCGCCCACATTGGGCACCCATACAGGACCATGGACCGCACGATTCCTACGTAGAAAACTCATCCGGCCCTCTCATGTTGGGCAGCACCCGCGCCAGAGCGTCAGCTGTATCCTTCAATTTAGGAGCCGGCCTTCCGAGATGCTCCCTGAAATCCCACCGGCCATTGAGTACGAGCCCCAGCTATTTCATCTGGGACTTAATGCAGCTGAGAGCGTCTACCACTATGGGGCTGGGTCCCTATTTTGTCACTTGATAAGGAGAGACGTGCATCGCAATCGCAATTATATCAGAATTAAATGGTCTAGTTAACTATTGATTTTTGACAAAAGAATTCAGCAATACCTAGTTTCGCTAAAACCATTTTTGAGACGGCGTTGTACGGCTATAGTGCGCCGTGACTATAGTGCGCCGCCTCGACCTGCTTTGGCTAGAGTAACAGGCATCTCCACCTGATACCCCCCATGCTCGCGCTCGTGGATGTCATTAAAAATAGTTAATCTTACGCCAGTATTACTAAGTTTATGGCTTTCAGTAGATAAATATTATCAAACAAAGATAAAAAAAAACAATATGAGTACAATAAAGAATGATAGTTGTTCGAGCCAAACTAACCTTTATTCCTGCCAAAAAATGTTTGAAGTTGTTTGGGTGATGTGATAACACCATCAGTCAAGCGATTTTTCTAACAACATGCGTGGTATTATTGGTTGGATACGGCTGGCGAACTGGATAATATTGACCACAGAATATTCCATCAAGAACCAAGCGGTTCGACGACTCCTTCTTCTGCCACACCATTAAGTCTTGGAATTCCTTACCAGTTCACGTGTTTCCCTCCTCCTACAGTTCCGGGTCCTTTAAGCAGGGCGTGAAAAAGCATCTGATGAGGCCGTCAAGCTGAGTGCCACCATTGTAACATGATACGTGTCTGTAATGGTGACCCTCTTTTCAGAGACTTTGCCTTCAGCTTACCATCAGGCGAGGCGAAGTCAAATTGACGTGTCCTATATACTCCTATATAAAACAGAACACTAATTATCCTGACGAATATTGACCCCTAAGCGATTCGGCAAAAGTAAATATAAATATAAAAATTCTACAACATTCTACACACAAGTTACGTCAAAGTTACATTTTGAGTCGTGTTACGCAGAAGTTACGTAAGAGGGTCAAAAGTTACGCAAAATGTAACAAAAGTTACAATACAATCTGGCAACCCCGGAAGCGTGAGAACTGCCGTTCTCACGTTCGCATCAAAAACTGTAACGAGTGGTTTCAAAAATTACTACCCAGTTTACTCAGTTTTTCAAGGACAATGCCCCGTTCTTTTCCCTGTAAGTTGACAAACTACCAACTCAAATAAACAAAAAACAAGACATAGTGGGGTGGCTGGAAAGGAATGGAGTGGAAGCAAGAACACAGATTACCTAGTAGTTGGAATGGAACAGATAACTCACTGCCTGGAAAATCAACGATCCAACTCAGTTAAGTGCCTACAAGTCCACGTGATCAACCACTCCATACGAATATGTGTCTTAGTAGACAGCCTTACGGTTATTATTACTTTGCAGCCGCTCGGCCTGTCCTCGTAGTTACTAGCAAACTTTATGACGCTAGGGTTGCCTCGCTTAATAAAGGTGTGGCGATACCACATGTACACAGCGCCATCTAGCGACAGCAAGCCGAACTACTACGTCACTACGAATCCTGCATCGCGAAAGTGAAGTTCCAGCGCTGGTACAAGCTATATACAACATCCCAACGACAATCGTTGGGCCGCGGCCCGCCAGGCGTGATCACCTTGCCTGGTCGGAGGATCCTCCCTTTGTGTTGGAGGGACATCACACCTCGTTCCTCCACAGTGGTGACCCCGACGTGATCTGATCACGTAACCTTCGCTGAGCATTTTCAGCAACATTCTCATCGTCACATCCCATTCACTTCTTCCGCATGAGCGGTAATCAAGTCTTCGCCATCCAGCACTTTCGGCCATTACAAGGCTACAACCACAGCCTGCAGCACCCGCTGCAGCCTGGTTACCCTTCGGCCACGCCTGCATCTAAAGGCACGGTACACCTACTTACGGTCTATTCAAGAAGAGGACTTCTCTCCCGTCTACGTACCACTCAGCCACTACGCAGCATTCGCCCCACTACACGGAGGACTTACCTCGCTATTCGAGGATTCACCCCGTCACTGCAGAGGACTCACCTCAACTCACCGAGGACTCGCCTCGCTTCACTGGCGGCTCGCCGAGGACTCATCTCGACGCTTCGAGCCCCACTTCTCTGGGCACAGCACCGCATCACCGCACTCGCCCCGCATCTTCGGGACCAGCGGTAGTCCCAGTCCCGACTCACTGGGACTAGCGAGGAAGACTGTTCCGCCAATGGAATAAGCGGCGTCTAGTTCCGACGATATGGAACTACTCAAGACTGGTACTGGCACGCTCTTCAAGAGAGCTAAGACAGCTGACTCATCGCAGTCAACCTTCGGTCTTGGAGGGGAGTGATGTGGCGATACCACATGTACAAAGCGCCATCTAGCGACAGTAAGCCGAACTACTACGTCACTACGAATCCTGCATCGCGAAAGTGAAGTTCCAGCGCTGGTACAAGCTATATACAACATCCCAACGACAATCGTTGGGCCGCGGCCCGCCAGGCGTGATCACCTTGCCTGGTCGGAGGATCCTCCCTTTGTGTTGGAGGGACATCACACCTCGTTCCTCCACAAAGGAATACTTTTACAATAGTTTGACATTTTTCTCACCTATTCATCGACTATCGAATAATAGCCGAATATTATTGGACATTATATGTATTTTATCTCAATACTACCAGCAACTCAAGAGTAGGTAAGCTAATAGCTCACCGAGCGGCCTTAGATAAACTAATATTTGAGAATGGCGATTATTCCTACTTTAAACGAAAACAATGCAGTAGAGGTAACGCACCGACAGATTACCTACACAAGTACATGGGAGTCGAGCGCCAGCCCGCGTTAGCGGCGCAGCGGCGCCGGCCGTCGGCGTCGCTGAGCGCCTCGCGCTACCATCCTGCCTACGATTTTTTATTTACGCTTGCATTAAGTTTTATGTCAGGACCTACATCATGTACCAACTAACCTATTATTACTAAGTACTGAATCCAACATATTTTTAAGTCTTTCCATATAGTAGGTAGTGAAGTGGGTAGGTACCTATATAACTTTGTACAAGATATAATTGTATATTGAATATTGTTAATATTGTTAGGTACAGTAGCTTAACGAATGTAATTGCACTTATTAAGGTAGGTACCTACCTTACCTATTTGCCGTTCTTCATTAACAGGCAAGCAGAAGAAGGATTTTTATTTGATTTATTAGATTCGCACCCATACACTGCACATGGAACCTTCTCCGTTATGCTTTCATAATAGCATCATAGATTGAGTATTAATTATTTTAATAACAAATAAAAATACTCGATTGAAACGTAATAAACAAGTGCACACGCGCGGCTAGCGACAGCCCGACTGACGACTGAGGACCGTCGGCGACCCGCGGCGAGTAGGTGAATATAGCGCGCAAGTACATAGAGTGAGCGTGGCCGGCAAGAAGTCCAATCTTACTGAAAGTGGACTTATTGCACTTGGTAAATAATAGTGCTATTGTAATGTTTTAATATGATTAATTGCAATATTACATTACCTTTCTGTCCCACCGGTTCCTGGTGCATGGTAGCTTTGCTAATAGCGTCAGCTAACTTATTTATACTGCCAGGTTTTTTCCTATCACTCTCCGAGTCGCTAGCCCCAGAGTGTGTATGTGTGGGTCCTGACTCAGCCCCACTGTCTATGCTGCTCTTTGTGGATTCACATTCTGACTCATCCTCTGATGTCTCATCATCCTCTGAATCTGTGAGATCCTGTAATGACAAAGGGAGTGTTAAATTTAAAATGTTCTATCATAATTTGGAGGTCAGGTGGCAGTTGCTTCACAAAAAATATTCAAGTTCAGTTCCATCACAGTTAGACTGGAAACAGGGGACGCTGGACTCCAATGTGAAAGCATCAGGCCCCAGATGTGACCAGGATTAACTCAAGGAGGATGATAACTTATATTACAATGGAAGTGTGGCGAGTCTGAGTATTCCTTTGTATAATATGTATGTATTTACAAGAAAACTGTAATTCTAGAACTCAACACAAGCTAGTCAAGCTATGCATACTTTGAGCTAGACAGCACTGTGTAGTACAATCATGAAATATTTATATACAAAGAATATGATGCCAACAAAAATTTACATTCCTAGGACACTTTTGCACTCACCGAGGACTCGTCTGAAGCATCTGTATCAAACAGCACCTCCTGAAAATAGTACATTATGGTATAAGTAATCATCATACTCACGCGTGCCATACGACGTTTTACAACACACTTGCGAATAAAATAATACTTCAAATACTAAATAAACAATAATACAAATTAATTCGTTTATTTAAATACGAAAATGCATCAAATGAACATTATAATAGGCATATTAATTTATTCGTACTATTAAACACGTTCTTTTTTGTATCGAAACTTTTTCAAGAACACAGAAATTAACCTATAAAATTTAAAAAAGAATCTATAACTCAATTGTGAATAATAGCAATGAAAAAGTCACAGTTTGATAATTGGTGTTATTACGTGCCTATTTGCGGTAAAATAATATCACTTTTATGAGCAGGTGTGTTGTAAACACATTTTATTAAAATATTAATGGTCAAACATGACATTGGTTCACATTGCAAAAATTTTGCATATATTCTAATAGGGCACCAAAAGTACATTAGTGTGGCTGAGACGGGCCACAACACAAGGCTATATCAATATTACAAAAATATGGGATACATGCTCTATTTGCTGGTTATGTTGTCAATATTCATGTGGTTATCAACTACTATTTTGGCTAAAAGCCAATTTGGTGTAACAGTAATTTAGTTTCAAATGGAGGATAATCTAGCCTTCTATTGGAGCAGTACTTTTTTCAGCTTGAAGACATTCAGTCAGCAGTCATGTGCTCAGCTGGAATGCCAAAAGTCAGCTCAGCGTTACCTGTTCAGGGTCAAAGTATTTAGACATTACCCTAGGTAGGACACTGGGTTTCAAAACTCACTGCCTAAATACTAAAGCCAAAGTAGATGCCCAAAAAAACGCTTCCTAAAACCGCCTCACAGGTACGAGCTGAGAGTAGAACCAAATGTTCTTCGTACAACTGCACAAGCCCTATGCTTTACTGTGGGTGAATTTTCTTAGACCTAAATAACTGGAAATTCATATTACGTCTTGTTCACGGTCAGAAGCTTCTTCCTCCTCGTGCGCAGAATCAGCGTCGTCACCAGAATCGGCGTCGAGGTGCCCGATGGTTAAGTTGTCGTGTGACTGAAATTAAACACAGCACTATAGTACGGATTGTAATCTAGCTTGCCTAAAACCGACTGCATTTCGACTCACGACGGAACAAACTAGTCTTTGGGATTGAGAATGTTAGTTTTTGGAATACATTTGAGATATTTACACCGGTTGATATAAATACATACTTCGTGTGATACCTTGTCAGAGTCAGACCCACTTTCTTTGGGTTGTATGATCTCAGCTTTTCGTTTGAGTAATCCTTTTCTAAATGGAGGCATTTTACTCTAGTTGTGTAGTGCTATAATAGTGATTATCACGTACAAAATAAAATATAACTTATTTAAACTAACACGTGCTTTTGACTTATCATATCAACACAAACTGACACTGACACTCGCAAATGTCTTATGGTCTTATGTCAATGTCAATCAAATAAAAATGACACAGATGAAATTTAAGTTGGTTGCCAGCGACGAGCAAAGAGTATAGTATAGTAAGTATACATATAGGAGAAGAGTGGCAACTTAATGCAAAAAATTGCATGTATGGAAAGTGCTGCCGCCCCGGGATGGGTGGGGGAACTTATCACGATAACAGTCATGGAACTAATGAGTACTACGCTGTACGTAGTACTTATTAATTCCATGGTAACAGGTAACAGTACATAATATAGGTACTTATATGTATGCAAATATGAACTCTTAACGCCTGTAGCATACCTCCGTCGCGGAACCTTGATAGCGGAACCGCTGTCATTTCACCTAGATTTGACAACTGTACGAGGAGCGGAACGCCTGTTCTAATGCATAGATTTACCTATCCTCTATCTCTTTCCCCGTGCGGTTTCGCCGATCTGCTCCTTACGCCAGTCAAACCTCCACGCTTCGGCCGCCATTTTGTCGGTGCCACGTTGTTTTTTTGGAAATCGACAAAAAATACAGAGCGAAACTACATTTTTTTAATAAAATGGACGTGGAGTTTACGGAAAAACTACATCAGGCGATCAGAAATAGACCCATTATATATTTATTACTAGCTTCTGTCCGCGGCTCCGCCCGCGTGGATGTCGGTTATCGCGACCAAAATATAGCCTATGTCCTTTCTCAAGGTCTAATCTACTCCTATACCAAATTTCATCAAAATCGGTTCAGTGGTTTGGGCGTGAAAGGAGACAGACAGACAGACAGACAGACAGAGTTACTTTCACATTTATAATATTAATAGTAGGGATAGTAGGGAAGTAGGGAAGTAAAAGGCAAAGTTATGGCTAATCTTTCTCTGTTCCGCTAGTCTAGTTCCGCTGCTCAAGCTACATTTAAACACAGTGGAATTCATCTAGCGGTTCCGCTGGTTTCGTGGCGGAGGTGTGCTACAGGCATAAGCAAGAGAGCCGCCTTCGCTGGTGCGGCCACGTCTTGCGGCAACCGCCAGGCTACGTGGGGAACAAATGCCTGGCAATGGTACCCCCGCCGGGTCCAGGTAAAAGGGGTAGACCAAAGAAGTCCTGGCTTGACGTCGTGGAGGGTGATATGCGTGCAAATGGTCTCACTACCATGGACGCCCAAGATCGTGCGAAGTGGAGAAGGAAGAGCCGGAAGGCGGACCCTGAGCTCCGAGGTTATCTTGGCCACGGATGCAATCAGGAGAATACGTCTATATGGAGATGATGATGTGTGTGCTACAGGCATAAAAGGTCAATGATTGAACAGCTGTTTTATGAGTACATGGTAAGCCCTGTTATATATTCATATTATGTATTATATCTATAGAACATAAACTCATTATATCTTAGGTTTATGCAATAAACAGATGCGTTACAGATTTTCTCATTCTATGTTGCTAGACGGCTACTTGTAAATTTCAAAAACACAGAGGGCACCACATTATAGATGAGACGTATTACGCAGTACGCTACCAGGTTTTCCCCTTCGAAGAACGGCGCCCTATTACGAGCAGATAATACTTGCTAGTATGAAAGCATAGATTATATATATACTGGTGAAAGTATGTGTTACAAGTCGGATGTGCTTAGAAATTAGACCTTAAATACTTGCATAGGAAAACGCTGTACCACAATTCGAATAAAGAACACAATCTAATTTATAAATGAAAAATACTATGAACTTCAAAGTATCTCTTTCTTTAAATGATTTTGATACGATTTTAACTACGACGCGACGACATGAAATACGGCTCAAATTCATATATTATGCAAGTATTTTCAAATATGGACGCTGCAAGTACATACAGCGGAGGTTCCGGTCCGGACTAAGCATCCTGTATTTTTATTCAATATTTCCTCATTGTTAATATTGTAGTAAAAATGTATTAAGAATAAAATATATACCTATGTTAGAATATATATGATATTATATAAGTATTATATTTTTATTTATAAGTTATGTATTTAAGCTTTATGCACTTTATGCAATAGTAGTAAAACTAAATGTTTTTGACTGTCAGTAATGGAACGCGGTTCATTTATTTTTATTTTTAGGTTATGTATTGCAATCTGCAAAATATTACAAATTACAATACAATAATAAGTCCATTTGAGTCTAATAGAGTTAAGGGCTCACTCACTAATTCACTAAAAACAACGAATAATGTCGTATTAAGGAAACTGTTAAGTTTACCTGTGCTTCCAATTTCACAATAATTTGTTATACTTGAAAATGTTTCGTAACATAGTAAAGATTTTTGAACCTGTACGAAATAATCTGGTGAGCAATATTCTAGCTCTTGTATAGGACATATCTAATGCTGATACCACAATAGTGAGGATTACTTTTGGATATTTCAGTTTCGTCGCACTGCGGTCGGCAGTGCCGGTGGTGCAAGCGGTGGAACTGCATTTGAGCGTAACAGTGTGACAAAGGAGCAGCAGCTCTCTGATGTGCTAAAACGGTCGCTGCCCGGCATCACCTACATCAGCGTGCAAGACATCTCTGGAGGTTGCGGTGCCATGTTTGAGGTCTCTACCTATTTGCTGATCATAAGCCTACCCCATATGATCGAGATTTCCTATACTATAGTTACAACTATTTGCTTCTTTTCTAGGTTAATGTGGAAGCTAAGGAATTTGTAGGCCTGACCCGTATTAAACAACATCGTTTAGTGACAGATTCTTTGAAAACTGAGATTGCAGAGATGCATGGCATCCGCATACACACTACACCATCACCGGAAGACAAATGAGCAAATGTGTAGTAAATTATGCACTGTACATAGTGTACATAGTTTAAATATAGGAAGAGGATTTGAAGAAGACCAATTGCCCATAAACTGCACATTTGATGTTCAAAAGTAACTTTAGATGCATTGTTGTAGTTTTTGTTGAAATGTAAAGGTTAAATTTTCATTACAGCACTACAAAACTAGATGATAGACTGGTTTCAATAAGTGATACTTATAATATGTACCTAAATTAAGAACTAAATTATATTAGTTGGCTGTTAAAGATGCAATTTTATTATAATAAAATATTCATACATATACTCACGCCTGTAAATCCCCGAAGGAGTAGGCAGAGGCATATTATCACCCACATTTCCCCAACTATAATTTTTGGTCCCACGTAATAGGAGGCTAGTCTGCTGCCGTCTAGTGGGCACTTTGTCAAGGGCTGTATGTTTACTGTTGGATGGAGAACAGCCCTATCCCTTCCTAGACACCCACCAGAAGAAATGGAGTGGCCTCATTCTACTACTAAAATAACTAACAAAATTAAATACAGCTCCTTTTGCTTCGCTTCATCCTAGCGTTAATTCCCAGTTGCATCCGAAGCTTTCAGCTCGGAATCTGAGGTCCGCTTTACCAGTCTTTAATTTCGGATTTGGCTAGACCTCGATATTTTCCGTGAAGCGATTGCCATCTGACCTCCACAACCCAATGGTAACACTAGGCGATATCGAAGCTTAGCAGCTAGACCGTTGTTTTTGAACTTTTTAGGGCTCCACCTAGTCCACCTACCCGTAACGACTGCCATAGATGTTCTTAAGGCAACCGGGACCATAACGTGCTCTCTGAGGCACGATCGAGCAATGCAAATACCCATATTTCATGCACACAAATTTTTGCACTGAGTGGGGATCGAACCCGCGCCTCCTGCGTAGCGGCCACGTTCACTACCGCTACGCCACGGAAGCTGTCTTTGGCTATCGGTAAAGTGAACAAACGATTCTACTCAGGGCTGCGCCTGTGTGCGAAACCTATGAAGGTCCTTATGTCTTTTCTTGGATACCGGATATATAGGGCTCGAATGGACTAAAATCGATGCCGTCTTGGGCTCCAGAGTAAGATATTCCTCACACTCTGACTGGCTTAATAAGGACCATTTCCAGTACAAGAGAAGGCACCTAGTACATTGGAGTTGAGCTGAATGTAAATAATCATTCGTTCGTTCATATGCTTACACCACAGATTAAATAAAATTACATTCCGCCGACTAGAGACGGGCTAAAGAAAGGTTCTACAATAATCGACTATCGATTAAATTAATTATTTTATCGATACAAATCGATTATTGGTCCATCCAAATCGATTATTCATTTGATGCTTTCAAATATTGCAGCAAGCGAATAAAACTGGCCGAATAAATATTTATCTCTTTATTTGTCTAGAAAAATATTACACAAACAATACTTTACATTCTGATAAATATGACGTGTTATAAGACATTATACAATACTTTTTAGTGCACGTAAAACCAGATGACAATAGATATTCCATTTATGTATGTATTTACAAAAAAAAATGTATCTAAGTATGTTTATCCGCATTCTAGAACCCATAACACAAGCTAGTTAAGCTATGCTTACTAAGCGTTGTGTAGATTTATATTTATTATTATTTTTTAATAAATTTTAACTTCTTCCAATGTATATAGATACAAAATGTGGCAATGAAAATAGAATACATGATAATGAAATTTAAAAGTACATAGCATACAATTTTTCTCAATAAAAAATTTGAAATATGAAATTCATGATGGGACATGAACTCGTGACTGTTGGCTAACAAGTTCACAAGACTGTGGACAGGTTTCTCAGTATCTCTAGAATGGGATTGGTCATGGGTTCAAGTCCTGTCCCAAATGTTGACGTTTTCGCTTTGAATTCATATAACAAATAAGTAAAAACATAACTTGTACGTTAGGTTTGGATTTTACAATAGAAAATAAAGGACGTGAGAACCCAGTTCAGTTGAATGAATTTTCACTGGTAAAAATACAGACTGAGCCAGCCATGTGATGTGCAAACTAGCTTCCACCACAAAAACTGCTTATTTATGATAATTAAGATTTACAATTACATCCCAAATTATCAGGGAACTGCTTAAAACGCAATTTAAGTTGAAATTATATGGTGATTAAATGCTATCCTCACACATTGCGACCGGAAACGGTACGCACTGTGCGGTATGAAAAGAACTTTATCCTGCGCGCACTCAAGCTGTGGAATGAACTTTCTACCATGGTTTTCCCAAGCGACTATAATATGGGGTTCTTCAAGAAGGGCATTAGAACTTCAATGTCAGCAGCACGAGTGTGACGCCCCTAGTGTTGCATACGTCCAAAGACCGCGGTAATCTCTTTCCATCAGGTGGGCCGTGTGCTTGTCGGCCACCTAAGTAGTATAAAAAAATGTTTTCTTAATCAGCATGATTTTTTGAGTATAAATGACATAACATAACATAAACTCACGCCTGTATCCCCGAAGGGGTAGGCAGAGGTGCTAGCAAACTAAATACACACATAACTTAGTAAATGACTATTACTAATATAAAATAAAATTCTATTATTTATAATGTACATGGATTGATAATAATTATTGATTTTTTAATAGAACGCTTGTCAAAATGATTAAGGTACATAGGTAGTAATTCATTTGTTGAATTTAGTTTCTATGGACATTGATAATTATAATATTACTATATTGCCTATTTCATTGAAATTTATTTACAATTAATTATATCAATTTTATCTTATATAAGTAGGTATAATAGGTAGTTATAATTTTATGTACAAGATTCATATGCCTAAAATAAGTGAGTTATACTGCAACTAAAACTAAAAAAATTAACATCTTATTTTACTTTCACACACACATAGGTACATGTCGTATCTTAGAGTGCTTACATAGAGAAATAGCCACGTAATTGTAGGCACCGGTCGGTGTCAGTTTAGTTTACATATAAAAACAGGTGAACCTGTCCGTTGTAGCCACAACTTTTAGAAAATGATTATTACAAATTTAGAAAGAGACAAATACAATATGGATCGTGTAGCTCTTTATTTCTAAGAGATAAGATATATATTTATTAATTTTCAAACAACATCCTGCTCTGCTCCCTTCTGAAGGGAGCAGAGCAGGACGAACTACTGCTGAAGGGACCCTTCAGCAGTAGCCTGTTGATACATTTATATAAGTCTTTTTCTTGTCCTTCCTCAATAAACGGACTATTCAACACAAAAAGATTTTTCAATTAGTGTTTCAGTATGAGTGCCTGAAATTAGCACATAATGAACAAACGGTTTGTTCCTTTATATACACTTTCCTTTTTGATATACTTTTTGAAAATGCCCACTTTTGTTCCGTTTAGATACACTTTTTGATACATTTTTCAATTCAACAATTCAAAAATTTTCTAATTATTTCTAACAATTAGAAAATTTTTGAATTGTTGAATTGAACGCCTCCTGGCATTGAACTTAACTACACTGGAGCAAAGAAGGAGGAGAGGAGACCTCATTGAGACATACAAGATGCTTAACGGACATTACAATGTGACAAAAATCGAGAGTATGTATACCAGGAACTCAAACAGACACTTAAGAGGCCACTCGATGAAACTTAGTAAACCTCAGTGTGCCGGCAACCCTAGATATCACTTTCTCACAAACCGTGTGGTGCGGCCGTGGAACTCACTACCAGAAGCGGTGATAAGTGCTCCTAACGTGAACATATTTAAAAATAGACTGGACAATCATTTGAAACATAAAACACAAGTGCAGTGATGTACACGCATCAGCTCTAAGCTGCTAGTGTATCGAACAATAATAATAATAATAATAATCATAATCAATTTTTTATAAGGATTTTATATTGCACTCTTTTTTATGGTTTCACAGTTGAACCCAATGGATTCAGTAAGCCGAAACAATAATTGTGCCATCACTTCCGGCTTATATTCCTCTCTCTATATCCGAGCGCCAATCCCGATTGCATCCAAAGCTTATACACTTTTGAGCCCGGAGTCCGTTCGCCTACTGCTCCAATATTTGTTTTGGCTTTTACGGGAGCGACTTCCTCCTGACCCCTAACCGCGTAAGGTAAACCTGCGCCAAAGACTCATTGAACCGGAATGCTTATAAAGTTTCCAAAAAATGTATCTAACGGGAATGAAAGCAGCCATTGTTAAAAAGTGTATCTGCGGGGAATTTACATTAATAATTTTATATTGCTTAATTTTTAAATATACATAAATGGAACTATATTTGCACTTATAAAGGGAAAAGCGAGGATTTTCTAAAAGTGTATCAAAGTGGAAACCTCTCATGAATACTAGATTTTGAAATGTACGATTGAATTTTTAAATAACATCCTCTTGTTGGAGAGTGAATAAAATATGCTAAAGAAAACAAACTATCTACAGGTCCTGATGAGCACAAACTAGTGATAATGTATTTTAATGATAAAATGTATTTTGAAGCCTGCAGTATTTGAAACGCTAATTACAAAATACCTAGGCGTCATTTGTATTCAACTACGTATTTTAATTACAAGTAATTCAAATACTGCACAACCCGGCTATCATTGATATTTTCTTGTTTAATAGATCTGAGAGTGTAATTTTTCAGAGTCAGGTTTTAGTTAAGAAGTAAAACCAGACTACTGAAAAATAACCTAATTTTTTTAAATATTATTTTCAAGCAGTCATTTGGAAGCATCCTAAAGCAATAGGAAAGTTAAGTAGTACAATATTGTTTCTCAGATTCCTTAAAATTATTACACATTTTGTTTATAAAGCCCGATGACAATGGGTAGTTACCGTTTTTAATGCAGTTTTCTTTATTTGAAAGCTGACGAGATCTTGATGATTCTTGAATGTAAATTATGAAGATCTGTGGTAATAGACTGGCTCCGCCAACTGGACGTGGACATATGAGGGCTTGAGCAAAAGCCATATGACATGATGATGAAGATCTGTTTGAGGTACATCAACTCTTCGAGTGTTCTTATAACACGAACATGTACAAGGTCTACCAGACCAGCGCCTTGCGTCCAAATATGACATCCTGAAATATTAATAGTGAATGTTGAAAAAACATACAGGGTGGAAAAATAAACGGGGCTCTGGAGGGAAACTACCTTCATTAAGTTGGCTCATTTTACTTATAGGAGCCATCCCTTATTTTGAAAAGAAACATAAATGTACTCAAAGATTTTTAAAAATTCACTTGCCACACCCGGTAATCAAACTGACTAAAATCAGAAAAGTAACATTCTGTATTTTTATGACATCAATCGATAGTGTCAATCATAAGGATCAAATCTCTCTAAGAAACATGGTAAATTAAGTGAAAGGAAGTCCATAAAATGTCAACTTATAAATCCAATGCCAAGAGACACAGCACTTTTATTCAAGGGAGTTATCAGATACCTTTTCAACACTAGAGATATCTATGATGAAATTTATTTATTAAAATGAGTACATACTAAATGACTGAACTTTGTTACTGCATGAGGTATGTAAGTAGGGTAGGTAGTATTTTTGGGTGCTTGATCAGAAACCTGCACGCGGTGTACCCTGGTCAACGAAGACGGCGAGAGAATTGCCTAGTTGGTTACTCTGCAAAGAATTCCTTAAGAGAATTCCATATAAAATCCCTATAGCGGTTTGACACGGTCTTCTCTTTTGAAATTTTTTCCCTTTCCACACTGTTGAGGAATCTTTCGATGGGGATAGCAATAAAAGTTGATTTGATGATAACCACTTACCTTTTTTATTTGAAAGTTAACGAGATCGCGATGATTCGTGAATATAATTTATGAAGATCTGTTTAGCGGATCATCAGCTCTTCGAGTGTTCTTAAAGCACGTACATGTAAACGGTCTACCAGACCAGCAATACATCCAACTGCAACATTCTGAAATCATTGCAATATCAAACATTTAGTGTGCTAATATTAATAGTGAATATTGAATAAACATTACTTTTTACATATTTTCTATGATAAATTTAAAACTATACAGAGAGAATACAGTTTGCAGTAAAGTTTTGACAGCAAAAACAAATTTTAAGTAAGTCGGTAACCCCAAAAATGAAAAAATAGTCTGCAGTTTCTGCAAGATGTAACCGCACTAGTGAAGGCGTCTCTCCTACATTTTATCTGCGACGTCACAGACCTACAGGCTGCCACGTATGCGAGAATTCCTCACATGATCCATACACGTGACTCCACACATCCACTGCAGCATTTTCATCTCCAGGAAATCAATAAAATTCCTTGTCTTGGTCTTTAATAGTGTATGTAAATTTAAGACATGCTCACCTTTTAGTATCATAAGGGATGCATCAGGCATACTTCTTTTTCTACATACAGTGTAATACTTGGTGTTACTGATTCAACCCACTCTAGTAAAGTTCAAAGATACCTGAAAAAGAAATAATTTATAGTATTGCTCATAGTTTGCTCACCTTCCTCTTAAAATAATTAGATAGCAAGATTATTCTTTATTGTACGCCATTATTATTATAGTTTATTGTAGAGATACAGTAACAGTTAAATGCATAATGGGCGGCCTTTTCACTAAAATTGATTTCTTTCAGGCAACTTAGGATGGATGAATGAAAAATATGTAGTGTAAATGAATAGAAAGGTATACAGTGTAATTTCTTAACATAAAATTACTATTCATTACATAATATACAAATACGATATGTAGAAAAATATATAAATAAAATGTAAATGGAAGGGCGTTTTTAACGACTTAACGACTATACTATATAGAGATAATTTTTACTATGTTTTATTTTAAAATACAAATATTTTGTTTGTGCCTCTCTAATGTTTACGGGCAATGCATTCCACAGACCGAAGGCCATCACAGAAAAAAGGTTTGCCATAATAAGCAGTAGTGTGCTGGCAATCTCAGTGTCAAGTTCCTAGATGGCCTCAACGATCTTCCCTATGTAAAATGTTCTTTGAGACAAGTGGGAGTAGCTGGATTGAAGAGAACATAATACAGTTATCACTGATTACCAAATGAGGCTTTGGGGTAGGGTTTCCTCATATGGTTGGGAAGACAGATGGCAGTTACTCCCATAACCAGTCTACCCACGAAAACAAACTATCACCTAACATTCGCGGTGCCCGGGCACCGGTTGATATTTTAGAGGTTAAAACTCAAAACTAACTAATAAATGGAAAAGCAGAAGAGCAGACCCTGTGTTCCAAAGTGCAAGCATTGGATACAACTGAGATTGGCTCTCTGCTGAAGAGTTCATTTATTCTAATTATTTTTATATTTCAGTAGAATATTATTTAATAATATTACTATTATAGATAACTTTATGTCAATAAAAATGACAAATATTACTATAACTATAACATTGTCCTGTAACTGTAAACCATAACTGCATGCACAGCAAAGAAAATATCACATAATAAAATTACACCATGCAAGGCGCAAACCTGTATTCGGGGCAGTGGAGAGCAGCAATCGCAGGAGCTATGGGTCGGCAGTGCGAATGTGAAGCTCCTGATGTTGCATAGGTCCATAAGCTGCAGTAACCATTTTCCATCAGGTGGGCCGTATGCTTGTCTGTCACCTAAAATGTATAAAAAAAACTATGGCGTAAAATCAAAATGGCAGTAGGACATACTGGAGCCCCTAATATAGGCCAGCCTGTTATAGGGGACTGGACAACAATAATTTATTATGCATGACTTAGCGAATATGCATGTGGGTGTGAGTATGTGATGTATTCGTGTAATTTGCGTGTATAGAAGAGTGTGTATTAATGTGATTGTGTATACATACATACAATCAATCAAGCCTTTATCCCCGGAGTCAAATGAGTCAAACGGAGCTAAACATATGTAAAATACACAGATGTAAAATCTTGAAATAAAACCCTGTACCAACCCGTCTGGCCAGCGTGGAATCAGTAGGGCCTCCTAATATTCGGAGAGGCCTATGTCCAGCAGTGGGCTGCAATAGGCTAATTGAGTTGATTACTCGTCTATGGTTAAGGGCTTTGTGTACCTAGTGTTTTTTACGTAAAAATCATAAACTGTTGATGACATACCTACCTAATAATAAAACGTAAACATCAATTTGGTAGCACCCCGTGATATCCTCAAAATACACACAGAAACGTGTACTGCGCACATAAAGTTTAGGTCTAAGCTCAGGGTCTAAGACATCTCGCGAGTAATACTTAAAAAAGGCTTGGTACTTTCTTCAACTGCGTCAATATCTCAATCAAATTCAAATGAGATATGTACCTATTAACGTAATTTATGAATTTCTTGTAAAACAAACAATGAATATAATTTTTAATATGGCTGGCATGGCGGCGGATCTTTGTTTACCTAGGTACCTGTGTTTCACAACAAAGCATTTGGTTGTGAAAATTAAATGATCCCATTGGAATAGACATGGACAATGGAAAAGCATTGTGATTCTGAGGATGACAAATTATAGTATTATAAATTTTCACTAACACAAAAACACCGGTAGAAAAACATAGAAAACAGTTAAGTACTTAGAATAAAATTGACATAGACATTATATGTCAAAATCATCAGTTGATTCTGATTGCTTAATTCATTTGACTACGCCGAGTTGTGACCAATCAGAATCGGAATTCGGCGTAGTCTAATAAATTAACCAATCAGATAAAATGTGCAATGTTTTTTGATTGGTGAAATGAAGTTTAATGGCGTCGGCTAAGCAAATTAGTGTTGTGAAAATGTAAAAATATCTTACTATTAGTATTTAGTGAGTCAATAGGACCAACTTTCCGAAAAAGTAATTGTCAATACGATTTCGTATATTGGCAATGTTGGCAAGGCGATAGCCGATACAAAATGTATATAATCTGTGCTAAATTTGTGTAATCTGTGCTAAAATTTCCTATGTAGGGAAGTGTCCCGTGCCTGACACAATTTCCAGCTTCCCAGGTGGCCCCATAGATTAATATATCCTCTCGGTGCTCTCGGGTTTGGGTCTTACCACCGCCACCGCTACCACTCCCAAGTCGTTCCTTTCACTCTACTCGAATGTATTCACGGACTCCATTTAAAGAAAAGAAAGAAAGAAAGAAAATATTTTTATTCAACCCAGCTTGAATTTCTCGAGGCATTGAATAATCTGTGCCCCTATTAGGTAATCTGTGCCTATAGGCTATGGTCTTGCTCTTGTCTTGTCACTTGTCAGATGCTTGTCAGTCATATTTGTCATCTCTCTTGTTTCCAACATGGCGCTTAACTTAAGTGTCAAGATTCATCCCGTAGTATTATTTCAAATTGTAGACGCTTACGAGCGACGAAATGCTGATTCCCATAGAGTTATTGGTACTTTGCTGGGTAAATATTATTTACTTAACTTTTAATATCTACTAAAATAAAAAATACTTCTAAAAAAGGCAATTGTTTGCCGCTGTCATGTGTTCCGTAATTTTGCAGTAATTAATCAGTAATATTATGTTTATTCTGTAGTGCACAGTAAAAACACACGTTGAAGACTATCAAATTTGGCAATGCAACCCACGTCTTGTTATTCTGTGTAGTAAATGGTGAAGACACATGTTTGAGGTTATGAAATGAATGTTATGAATTATCATGCACAGGCACCTGCGACAAGGGGGTTGTGGAGGTAACAAACTGCTTCTGTGTGCCACACAAGGAACATGCGGACCAGGTGGAGGCCGAACTCAACTATGCGATGGATGTTTATGAGCTGAATAGACGCGTAAACGCTTCAGAAAACATCGTCGGTAAGATATTGTATATTGATATTTTTATGCTGTTGTTGTGTTAGTTAATCTGTGTCTAACGCACCTGATGGGTATATCTCTTCATCCTCTCAGTTTTTCCAATCAAATTTGACCACAGTAAACCCTTCACCTATGGATACCTTACCTGTATCAACACATAAAAAAATTTGAAAACCCATTTTCAGGAATTTTAAAGTGCACTGTAAAATGTAATGTCTTATACCTAGTTATTAGCAAACTTCTTAATAAAATAGACTTACTCAGGCTGTGCATAGTGTATTTTTAGTTCTCCTTGTTGGTAAACATGGTGCATTACATGTTTTAGATATGATGTTAAATGATTAGGCATAAATATATATGTAAACACAAGATACTTCTCAAATATTATTAAGTAATTGATGGCACCCCACAACTGTCAATGAAATTGCCTCAGAATTACTATGATGCTATAATATAACCTGACAGCCAGCAGTAACCATGGGCCTGGACTAGGGAAATATCACATTACAATTAAACAACCAGTATTACTTTTATTAACCGACTTCAAAAAGGAGGAGGTTCTCAATGTGGTGGGTTTTTTTTTTCCAATCACTTCATTCTGTTATACTCAAACTACAGATCTCTTGAGATGATTTTAAAGCAATTAGTTTGTACGAATATCGGTAGATTACTCCCACCATCGCCGTAAGATGGATGTATTGGAAAAATTGGATCACTCTAGGGCGAAGCTCAGTGGCTCAGTGGTCAGAGTGTTCCCCCTGTAAGGGAAAGATCGCGGGTTCGAGTCCCGCCCGAGAATTGATTTAGCTTTTTCCAATTTATTATAATACAGATCTCTTGTAAGGATGGTTTAAGGAAGATGAAACTATGTTAGTTCCAATAGAATTTATCGACTGGGAAAAAACTAACAAGAATATTATACCAACATTGGTATCATGCCAGTAATCTGGTTAACAGCCAACACTACAATACATAGGTAATACATGGAGGAAACTTCATATCACACTGGTATAGAATCTATACAAATGATGCTTTAATGATGCCTATGCTAAGGGGCATCTTTGCCCTGTGCAAGTGAAGCTTGATATTATCAAGATCATCGATTAAGGTCAATATCAAATAATAAAAATAATAAAAAAACAAGTGGAGGCTCTCACTTGCTTGATCAACTATTCACAGGTTCGAAGGGCTTGGGTTATTGGTTGAGTTAATTTTATAGGTTTAATGGTTGGCCAGTTAGTGTGGTACACTAGTGCTTTGTGCACCAAGTTTACAAATAACTAGGTATACTCAGGTTCCGGTTCCGGTGTTTGTGTCGTAAATACGTACGTCAAGTGAGCTCCACAATTAATTAAGAAATACAGTTGCAAAAGTGCCAAAAAGTGTGTTTGAAACGCAAATCCGTCAACGTTATCGAAGATAAACACGAACACAGCGTGGACACAGTGCGAAATAAACCATTAGTGCGAAAATATTGCAAAAAACAACATCTATGGAAAGAACATAAAAAGAAAAATTGTGATTCTGTGGGTATTTGAAGAAACATTGACTACAGATATCTGACAGCAATAGCAAGATACCCACATAATCATAAAAAGGTGACATTGATAGACGACATTGACAGTTCGCAGTGTTGCCAGTAATCATAATAAAATCACCCTACTTTAATTGCCATAAGAAATATTTAACATAAAAATGGAAAAACAAATAGAAAAACATATGGAACTACTACTTTGCAAATTGGATGAAAAACTACACCAACAAGCCTTGCTCATAACAACTACAGTAACCCAGAATGTAATGGAAGCGATGGATGAAAAAATGAACAAAATTGTAAAAGAAAATAATGCTCTCAAAACCAAAATAACCCAACTTGAGCAAAAACTCAATACAATATCCAATGAGAAACGGCAGAATAATCTCATATTTTTTGGATTAAATGAAATGGGAAAAAAAGAAGGAGAGCTTGTGGATTACATTAAAGATATTATAACAGATTTGGGAGTCTATTTCGACAGTCACGAAATTAGCAAGGTATACAGAATTGGTAAATGGACCTCCAACAAAAACCGCCCGGTGGTTGTTACCATCACTACTTTGTGGAAAAAACACATCATACTCGAGAATAAATCTAAACTTCCACCAGGTGTTTACATCAAAGAAGACTATTCCAAAGAAGTACTGGAAAAACGGAAGCAACTACAGGTGCAAGTTGAAGAGGAGAGAAGAAAGGGAAACATAGCATTCTTAGTACAAGACAAATTAGTGGTAAAAAAACCAAAAGAGGACAACAGGGAAAATAGGAAACGGAAAGGGTCGAGCTCTCCTAATATATCATCGCAGAAGAAAAAAACCCAGACATCTAACAATGCAGAACCACCACTTTCACTCATGGAGTTGTCAGCCTCCTCTTCTTCCAAAACAACCCTGAAACCAAGTATACTGAACTATATAGATCGTAAACGGTCAGCATCAATATCGGATCTTCAAAAAAACTAGTAACGGTCACCGATACCTGGAACCAGAGTAAAGCAAGCATTTCAACATCACCCACACCAAATTTTAGAGAAATCACCCCAAGCCGGCCGGTCACCGTGGGGGAAGAAGACCACTACCCTCCAACTGAGTTACTCCACCATCAAACATGTGCACCTCCAAATCACATAATGCACATAGCAACATTTAACACACGCACTCTAAGAACCAATGAAAGTCTGGCGGAACTGACTCTTGCATTAGAAAATATAAACTGGTCGATAATAGGATTGAGTGAAGTGCGACGTCTTGGAGAAAACATTGAGGACCATGGCGACTTCATCGTATACCATAAAGGTGAAACGCCAGGTCAATATGGAACAGGATTTCTTATAAAACGAGAACTAAGATCCCATATTGACGAATTCATTGATATTTCAGAAAGAATTATAATACTGAACCTAAAATTACCACCCAGCAATGATATGTGGTCAATCGTACAAATCTACTCTCCGACAGAACAGTCTAGTAATGCTGATATTGACGCCTTCTACTCCAAACTATCCAAGGCAATAAAAGATCATACATACAAAAACCTAATAGTGATGGGCGACTTCAATGCCAGAACAGGGAGCAGAGGAGAGGGAGAGGAGATAATATTGGGTCCACACTGTACAGGAAAAAGGACAAGGAATGGAGGAAAGCTCATAGAACTGGCATATGAACACAGTCTGAAAATACTTAACACTGTATACAAAAAACGAGTAACCAACAGGTGGACATGGAACTCTGCCGACGACTGCGTAAAAAATGAGATAGACTACATTCTTACTAACAGAAGTACACTATTCCAAGATTGTAGGGTTATAAATAAACTCAATTTCAACAGCAACCATAGAATGGTTAGAGCCCAACTACTGCTTAATCCCAAGAAAAACAGACCTTTTAAAATAAAAGAAGCCAACACCAAAACACTGGAGAACACGGAAGGACTGAGAGAAAAACTAGTAGACTTCAAAGAACGTACAAAAGGTCAAAGCACTCAAAATAAATACAATGAGTTCGAAAAAGTGTTGAAAACAAAAGAAAAATGTAACTCGAAGCAGCGAAACAATACATTGAAGTGGCTGACACAGGAAACTAATGAAATGATAAAAAAGAGAGGTGAACTTATATCTACAACTGCAAAGACCAAGACTATAAGAAGAGAAATATCTAATTTAAGCAATCAAATTAAGGCAAATATGAGAAAAGATCGGAAAAGATATAGGCTCGAAATATTAGAAAGGTGCATTGAAAAGACTGGAGGTACTAAAAAAGCTGCTAAACAACTTAAAGAGAACATAAACTGGATACCTAACATTTCGGATAAAATCCGGAAACAAAAGACTAGACGCCCAGAAATTATTTCTATAGCCACCAACTTTTTCCGAGATTTATACTCTGGAAAAAATAAAAACAGCAAACAAATTCAAGATCTAACAGGCGGAGACGATGTACCAGATATAATACCTGCGGAAGTGGAAAAAAGCCGTAAAAACCCAAAAAAAAGACAAGGCTCCAGGTTCAGATAACATTAGTAACGAAATTCTCATCAAAAACAAAACAGACCTTGTACCGATTCTAACAACCTTATTCAACGAAGTAATACAAAGTGAGATAATACCCGAGCAATGGACAAAATCAACTATAATACTGCTTCACAAAAAACACGACAAGAGCGACATAAATAACTATAGACCGATTAGCTTAATGTCCAACATCTACAAGGTTTTCGCTAAGGTTATATTAGGCAGAATAAGCAAGACTCTGGATGAGAATCAACCGAAGGAACAAGCGGGATTTAGAACTGGTTACTCAACCATAGATCACATCCATGTTGTAAGACAAATCTTTGAAAAAGGCAAGGAGTTTAACATACCCTTCTACTGCTGTTTTGTGGACTACACTAAAGCTTTTGATTCACTTGAGCACGAAGAGATATGGCGAGCACTCCTAAACCAAGGAATCGAAAAGAAATACATTAGGATTCTTAAGAACATATATGATAACAGCAAAGCTAGAATCAGACTGGAAAAGGAAGGAGATGAAATAAGGATAGAAAGAGGGGTGCGTCAAGGCGATCCAGTGTCTCCTAAACTGTTTACAGCAGTACTGGAGGAAGTATTTCGCCGACTAGATTGGGAGGACAAAGGTTTGCGAATCAATGGAGAAAACCTGTCCCACCTGAGGTTCGCAGACGACCTAATAATACTCTCACCAACGAAAGAAGGCCTGCAAACGATGTTAAACGAGCTGGATACAGAAAGTCGCAATGTAGGACTGGCAATGAACATTCAAAAGACCAAAGCCATGACAAACTGGAAGCAGGAACCTATTTATATAGACAAAAACACAATCGACTATGTCAACGAATATGTTTATTTGGGGCAAATAATATCTCCCACAGATGTAATAACGAAAGAAATAGATAGACGCATAGCAAATGCATGGAAACAGTATTGGAGTCTGAAAGAGATAATGAAAAATAAACAAATAGACATGACTATAAAAAGAAAACTTTTTAACACCTGTATATTGCCAGTACTTACATACGGCTGCCAAACCTGGGCACTCAACAAATCACACTACAGGAAGCTCGAATCTTGTCAGAATGCAATGGAACGAAGTATGCTAGGGAAAAGATTGTCGGACAGAATAAGAACTTCAACTATTAAGAGGCAAACAAAGACAAAGGATGTTACAGCTACCATTAGGAAGCTCAAATGGAAGTGGGCAGGCCACACCGTAAGAGGAAAGGACAAATGGTCAAGGACAGTACTAAGCTGGTTCACGAGAAACAGGAAGAGGAAGCAAGGCAGGCCAAATAGAAGATGGGTTGACGAAATAAAAACGGTGGCAGGAGCGAGATGGACAACAATAGCCACAGAAAGGGATAAATGGAGTCAGTTGGAGGAGGCCTTTGCCAATAAAGGGCATACGGGCATTGCAAGAAATTAATTATTCAAAATAATAAATTTAATAAAATGAATTGCATGTATTCAATTGAAATTGTAATGTCTGAATAAAAGGCTTTTATTAAAATTAAAAAAGGTATACTCAGTTAAATGTGCAAATCGATGAAGGTATTAGGATTTCAAATCCATTTCGAATCATTCTTTTAATTAGTTTAAATCTTAACTAAGTACAATGATGTGACGTGGCACTTGGCAGGGTGGTGGGCGACGGGCAACGAGGTGACCAACCACTCGTCGGTGATCCACGAGTACTACGGGCGCGAGTGCCGCGAGCCGGTCCACGTGACGCTGGACACGTCGCTGCAGGGCGCGCGCATGGGGCTGCGCGCCTACGTGTGCGTGGCGCTGGGCGTGCCGCGCGGCAAGCTGGGCTGCATGTTCACGCCCATCGACGTGGCGCTCACCTGCTACGAGCCCGAGGTCTGTATCTGTACGGACTGCGGAGTACCGTGTCATAGGCGGCGCCGCTAACTAACGACGCTTGCAGATCGTGGGCCTCAACCTGTGCCAGAAGACGACGGGCGGCGGCGGGCGCTCGCGCCAGGTGCAGCCGGCGCTGGACCTGGCGCAGGTGGCGGAGGCGGCGTCGCGCCTGTCCGGCCTGCTGGAGCAGGTGCTGGGCTACGTGGAGGACGTGCTGGCCGACAAGGCCGAGCCCAACAGCGCGGCCGGGCGCCAGCTGCTGGAGCTGGTCGACTCCGTGCCCAACCTGTCGGCCGAAACCTTCGCCGACGCCTTCGCCTCCAGCGTCAAGGACTTGCTTATGGTATTCGTCGTGTTGCATTGCCTATTTGCTCCTATTGAATTAATGCTCAGTTTTCATTCGTCTTTGATGACAATAATATATTACTATTATTGTCATCAAAGACGAATGAAAAATAGAGCTGCGTCTGTGTGAAACCTAGGACCAACTCTGATGGGAATACCGTGAATCCCACACTCGAGGGGGCACTCAGTGCCGTAGATGGCTCAGTCGGCTGGATACAAGAATATTGCCATAATAGATCATTTACGCTTCACTAAGTATGGCCTGAGACGGCGTGCGGTTTAGTCGGTTCGATGCCGACATAGTCACGTCCAGGCCCAGCGTCCGCCTGCTCACGCCGCGTGTGTCCGCAGGTGGTGACGCTGGCGCAGCTCATCAAGACGCAGCTGCAGCTCAACGAGAAGCTCACGTTGCTGACGTCGCAGTGAGGCGCCACGCGCGCCCCACGAAGTGTTGTCCATATGAATATATTTGTATAATATCAACGCCGACTTTCATTTCCATTCACGTCGGGGCCCGTCTTCCGCCTTTTCCTCCTCTACTCCGCACCCGGTTGGCTCGATTTCCTGTGTACCTCTGGGGGTACAGTGGGAAATAATTTTTACAACACACCTGCTCATAAAAGTGCTATTATTTCACCGCAAATAGGCACGTAATGACAACTATTATCAAACTGACTTTTTCATTGCTATTATTCACAAGTGAGTTGTAAAACGTCGTATGGCACGCGTGAGTATGATGATTACCGTCCTCGGCTCTCTTAAAACACTCGCCTAGCGGCTCGGGTCTCAATAGCGCCTCGGCAGTAATCACCAACTTTGCTCACTTGTACCATAATGTACTATTAACCGCCGTATAACCCAACCAAATGAAAGATGTCGTTATTGACACAATTATTTATTTAAATTCAACATAATTTCTCTTTTTTGCGTATCATTCGCATACCTGTCACCCACGATTTCAAGCCAGTCTGTACTTCTCGACTATCCCTCCCACCGCGCCCAGCGTCTACTTTTACCGCCGAGCGTGGCCGCAATCGCATTTTCTCTCGCCACACTGTCTAGTATAGCGGTAGTGCGGTGGGGCAGGCCGTAGGAGATACAAAAGAAAACACAAAACGTTTGTAAGTAAAATAATAATTTTATTGTCATTATTAAGTATAACTCCAGACACGTATCGTGGACCTAAAATGTGCTCAAAATGTGCCCCATACGCGCAGTACACATTTCTTGGGTGTCTTTTCAGGATAGCACGGGGTGCTAATGCGGTGGAAGAACTTAAAAATTCACCAAGCATAGTTTATTACAAAGCGACCCGCGGGCGCCAGAGCCTCGTTAGTGTTCCGATGTAGGTCCAAGCTACGTGTCCGGAGTTATAGTGTAGTGTGTAGTGTGTGTCCGCGCTCAGTGGCTGGGCGCGGGCAGCAGGCGGCGCGCGGCGTGGCACGCGGCCAGCCAGCGCGGCGTGACGCGCGCGCCCCGCGCCCCCGACGCGGCGCCGCCCGCGTCCAGCGTGAAGTCCACGGCGCTGTCGTCATCCAGCTCCGCCGGCTGCAACAAATCGCTCGTGAGCTACACTATGCGCTGACACACTAAAGGCAGCCACCCACTAGCAGTTTACCGCACCACAACCGGATGATATCGGTCTGTCAGTTCATCGCAATAGCCCACACACTTACAGTTTTGTATACGATTTTGGACTGACGGCTAATATGTGTGTGGCCGCTTGACGATTTCGGTCAGCAAAGACAGTTAAAGGCCGGACAGTCTATGGCCGTCGGCATTTTATACGTAATAACATTATCAGACTAAAATAATTAAATAATGTTATTATTTTAGTCTGAGGTAATAAAATTATGATGACATTGACGACATAAGGACTGCAGGTCGCCGGACAGACGAAAAACTGCAGGCGGACTGTAAGTGGATGGCCGCCTTAACGGATCGTACGCACTACGCTCATGCCCTGGCCCTCGATTCTGCTAAAGCAAAACCACTCATGCCACTACTACTACAAGAAATTTCCATTTAATTTTAGCCTTTAAAGTAATGTGATTAATGTTTAAAATTAAATGAATTTTTGTAGAGCGAATGAGAGAGAGTAATGAAACTTTTTTCATTTAATTTTGGGCTTTGAGTCTATAGCGATAAAGTGTATAATGCCATTTTTTGTAGTCTCTCTGGTATGACTATGGTTTTCCTTTAGTAGAATCGACGCCCCGATCCCACGCGCTGAGCGGACCGCAAGTCTACTCGTGCACTGTCTCGGCATTCCGCTCGGCGCGTGTGATAGCTTGGTGTATATTTTTCTTATCGAGTAGTGAAACACTGGCCGTCTGCTCTACAGCCACGACTTGTGTGTGTATGTGCATCCAGCAGCACTTTATATAAAAACTTTCACTTGTCAGATACATATTTAAACAAGTAATATTTGTAAAAATACTTAAAAGCGAGCTTGTATACAGATAGACGGCAAGCTGTCGTCTCAACCTACTCTCCATGGAAAAAGGTAGGTATAGTATGTATAGTGGCCGACAAACTCGGTGAAGATGTACTCAGGGTTTAGGTCTCCGGTGCACGGTGGGGCGACACGCCAACGAACCAATCGCAGATTACATTAAGCTGAGTGTGACGCCCCTGGTGTTGCATACGTCCATAGGACCACCACTTTCCATCAGGTGGGCCGCGTGCTTGTCTGCCACCTAAGTGGTAAAAACAAACCATCGAACGAACTCGATAGCTGAATCTGGGGTGAGATTTAACTTTTCTGTGCTTTAAATAAGGTGACGTTGTCGTGGTGACGATTTAGATGTAGTGAGTGTGTGCGTCACCTACCGTCACACACCGTCGATTCTGCTAAAGCAAAACCATAGTCATACCATAGAGACTGCAAAAACGCATCCGAAACGTCGGCATGTATATGCTGTCGAGTGGTACCTGCAGCACGAGGCCGCCGTAGGCCGCCACGTAGCGCGCGAGCTGGGCCGCGCCGTCCGCCTCGCTGTCTAACGCGAACGTGTACCCGTCGAAGAAGTCCGGCAGCGCGCCGCCCAGCCGCACCACCTCCTCCTCCTCCTCCGCCACCTCCGCCTCCTCGTCGGTGGAGGAGCCTTTGAGGCGCTCGGTGGTCTGGTCGTCGGGCGCGGCGCGCTTCGCCTTCTGCTTCTGTACGACCTTCTCGATCTCGTCGTCGGTGTCGCACTCTGATAACATTAAAGGTTTCTGTCAATAATACAATTTTGAGGGTGTAGTGTGATGATGTACGAGTAGTACGTCGTTGTGCTTGTTGCGAGGGATTGTCGTGGCTGAGCATGTTAATTATGTTGATTTTTCGTTCAAATTGTGTTAAAAATTGTTATACCTGTTTGAATCGACGCGTTATTTCTTGTAGTTAATATTAACCAAATTCCTGTTCGCAACGAAGGAGTGTTTAGGCTTGCATGAAAAATGTTTCATGTTATGAAATTTTCACTATTTATATTATCAAAAAGGAGAATTTCGGCTACTTTCTGAACACAGTAGACCATCGTTACGTCCTTCTACCGTCAGCTCCACGCAACCGAAGTATGTTACCGCCTCCTGAGTGCTGTGGAGAGGAAAGGGTATAACAAATTTTAAGGTTCATTTAAATAAAGAGGATTTATTGCTTGCAGGGTATGATTATTGAAAGGACAGAAAAAAGTTGTTCAAAAATTAAAATATACTTTGGTAAATGTTTTTTGTCAAACATTAGTATAAACCTTTTTCTTGTGTAAGGTGTCATTTAGACGGAAAGAGCTTTTCGTATGTATCGGTCTAAAAAATTGTATGCGATTGTTGCTAACAATAATTGCGGTAGGTATTATTATTGTATCAAAGTGTTTACATACAGGCAAATATCAAATTGCCTACTAATATATCATAAGAGATTCACAAGTGATATGTATTGTTTAAGTTAAAATATTCAATTAATTAATTTCAGTAATTCTCGCCAGGCGTGAACGACTATTACCATTGTTTTTGCGAATGTTTAAACGAAGTAACTTATTGTCCTTTTGTTAATCGTATCTCATAGGCGAGAAACACTCCTTGTCGTCAATGAGCTTCAAGAACGCCTTTGTACGAGCCAGTACTCATACAGTAGTATTTATATAAGTCCGCGTCAGCACTTTATACACTTACACTGTATTTAGTTGTGATATACATTATTAAAAGTTAGTTCTCAAATTGGCGCACTAGTGTAAACACGTAGGTTTTATGGTGCAAATAAACGTTCTCAAGTACGTCAGCGTATCATTTAACCTCGTGTATCAAACGGTACAAGCAGACAAGTGCTCGTACATTTTATTCATTAGACGACTACTTTAAAATTTAATTTAATTTATTGACATTAAAATTTATAATACCTATTGTGGTCATTATTGATGTATTTGTTTTGGACATTATATTACTATTATTGCTATGTTGACATCCTATTATGACAACGGTTATTCTATGGCGTTTTGTATTTTAATTTAATTCTCATAATCTTATTTCTGACTTTATTTCAATATTATTTTGAATAGCTAAGCATGCACAATATGCACATGTTAAGACTTAAATAGAGCCTAACTTAATATTTGCATGCCATTGAATGGTAGATGTGCTGAACTGTAATACCTAATCTTTGTAACATCATGTTTGACCACATTTCTGCAAATAAATGAATTTTGAATTTTTTTACAGCTTTAATGCGGTTGGTGAGTTATTTTTGAAGGGGTGAGTAGTCATAGTTACCGGTGTCGGGGTCCGCAGACGGCGGCTTGGGTGGGTCGGCGGGAGGCCTCTGCCGCCTCTCTCTCGGCTCGGTGGCGAACCAGCGCCACGGCAGGCGCCTCCTCTCGGCCGCGCACTGCAGCACCCACTCGGCCATCACCACCGGGACCGACGGGCCACTTGCTGCGCGGGCCGCGCGCATCTTGGGCGTGCCCGGGAACGCGCAGCTGGGGGCACAGTGGGACTGGTCAACGACGGCTGTCATACTATACCGTATAACGGGCTAAACACTGATCATACGGTGAATACATTCAATACTCGTTTCTTTTAAGCTATTGCATAGCTTCTATCGCGGGCCTTGAGCGTGGAGACCGAATCCAGAAATTCCGTAACGAAAAATGGTAACACCCCCAACTCCGAGCTCGCACGAAGCGAGCCGAGCTGCTCCGAAGTAGCTCCGTTTAACGTAAGTAATTATAATTGCATAAATTGTTAGTTTTCAAATTCAGACTCAGACTTAGAACTCAGAACTCAGAAATCAAATTCAAATTCAAATTATTATTTATTATAATTGCATAAGTTGATAAAAAATGCTATGCAATAGCTTTACCGCGGCAGTCCCCGAGTGCCACGTCTTTTTTTTTCTTTTTTTCTTTTTTAAATAATTTATACATTGAATTAAATTTTGAAGTATTTATTATGCTGATTGTTCAAATCGATTTACAAAGAGAAAAGAGGATTTGACTTCTGGCGGGATTCGAACCCGCGACCTTTCCCTTACAGGGGGAATGCTCTAATCGCTAAAGTAGTCTCAACGTAAGAGGCCCACTATGACATTTGTCATTTGGACGTAACTAGGGATGTAACCACACCACTCGGTACACGATACTCAAGATAAATCGATTCAAGTTTGTATGCGTATTTGATCGATTAGAATATGTATTGTATTGTAGTGTAAAGTTCATTGGCTTAAAGTTCTAATTAGAAAATTTAATCTAAACTTTGATATTGTAGGTATTTTTAAACAATACAATACTGCGAAAAGTCAATTTTCTTTCATTTAACATTTTTATTACAATAATATTCACTCAATAATAACCAATAGAAATCGCATGAAAATGAATCTTCAGTAAATCATTTTCTTGATACCTACTGTCTGAAGTTTACGCTTATATCACTTATTGAAATGAAACCACTTTTTAACGGCTTCTATCGCGATTTATCTGTCACTATTTACTTTTAACCCTACGTCGGCTACTTTCTAGCAGCCCTGGTCCCGAGGTGACTTAAGATGATATTTGAAGCCTAGGAATAAAAAAACCTAGATAACAGCAAACACAACAAAGTCACAAATTGGGATAATGTCATATTTGTCGATGAGACTTGGCTGAACTCGAATCATACCGTGCCGCAGTCATGGACAGATGATACCAAGGCCTCTTGCTCAAAAGTGCCAATAGGAAAAGGTGGACGCTTAATCATCTGCCACGTCGTCGGGTCAGCTAGTGGTGGTTTTGTGAATGATACCTTGCTCGCATTTGAGTCTAAAAGTACAAAATAATATCACAGAGTGGTTTACTAACCTGTTAGCAAACCTCTCTGAACAGTGCATAATAAAATTATTGTGTACAATGCACCGTGACCACTCAGTTCAAATAAATAAAGCACCTACTCAAGCAAACAAAAAGGCCGATTTAGTAGCATGGATACAAAGATCAGGCGTTGAAGCTGATACGAAATAGTTAAGAGCTGAATTGCTGTAACTGGTAAAAAAATTAAACCTGCAAAATTAAAAAATTAAATTGATGAATGGGCACTTCAGCATGGACATAAAGTGACAAGAACGCCGTCATACCATTGTCACTACAATGCTATTGAGCTGATCTGGGCTCAAATGAAAGGATATGCAGCACGCCACAATACAAAGCGGCCATTCTCCACTAAGAAAATGATGACATTGCTGAATGAAGCTTGTGCCAAAATTACTAAAGAAGACTGGGTAATAGTTCTGGGGGTCCAGGGCTAGGTTTCTAGGCTTCCAGGCTTCTAGACATAATTAAACCTACAAATCTTGAAGTCTACAAGCCTAAAATTTAAAAAAGACCTGGAAAACAGCAAAAAACAGTCAGACTTAACGAAACCGCGAGCTCATTCTACGTAAATAGTCGCTGATGTTTAGTCACTCCGCGACCACGGTTGCTGAAAGTTAGCCGAAACTTCGGGTTAAAGTAATAAAGAATTAATCGCGATAGAATCCGTTAAAAATGGTTTTACTATCGTCCCCTGTATTTATATATAATTTATTTTCAATTATATTGTCAATTTTGACGTCTCTGTCAAAGTCTTCCTTTATTATTTTACGAGTCTTCTCTACCACTTTTACCCAGTCTTCTTTAGTTATTTTGGCACACGCTTCATTCAGCAATGTCATCATTTTCTTAGTGGAGAATGGCGGTTTTGTATTTTGGCGTGCTGCATAGCCTTTCATTTGAGCCCAGATCAGCTCAATAGCATTGTACTGACAATGGTATGTCGGTGTTCTTATCACTTTATGTCCATGCTGAAGTGCCAATTCATCTATTTTATATTTTAATTTTGCAGGTTTACTTTCTTTTACCAGTTGCAGCAATTCAGCTTTTAACAATTTCGTATCAGCTTCAACGCCTGGTCTTTGTATCCATGCTACTAAATCGGCCTTTTTGTTTGCTTGAGTGGGTGCTTTATCTATTTGAACTGAGTGGTTACGGTGCCATTGTACATAATAATTATGCACTGTTCAGGGAGGTTTGTAAACAGGTTAGTAAACCACTCTGTGATATTCTTTTGAAACTCAAATGCGAGCAAGGCATCATTCACAAAACCGCCACCAGCTGACCCGGCGTGGCAGATTATTAAGCGTCCACCTTTTCCTATTGGCACTTTTGAGTAAGAGGCCTTGGTATCATCCGTCCACGACTGCGGCACGGTATGATTCGAGTTACGCGCATTAATACACGTTTTGCACTTGACCGGATTTTTACAGATAAGTGTACGATCTTTAACTTTGTCTTAGACATTTTTATGATAAAATTAAAAAAAATATCTTAATCGATTTATTTTTACCATAACCAATTTATTAATAGTCTGTGGAGAGTATAAAAAACTCGTTATGGACAGCACTGAGCGGAGTGGGCGGTACCCATCAATGAAAAATGTCATTCTACGTTTGAAAAATATCATTGTTTTACGTTCTCAAAATTGAGAACTTCATGGACTTGAAATGTCCAAACGGGCTTTTTACATAGCGATTACTTTAAGCCACCGAAGCCGATCCAAATTCGTCTACAACACTTTCCGTCCGATACAAATACTCAATACTCACGCCTGTAAATCCGCGAAAGGGTAGGCAGAGATATAACATCCACATTTCACCACCTATGATTTTAGGCCCCACGTAATAAGAGGCAAGCGTATTGCCACCAAACGAACACTTAATTATGGACTGATAAATGATTTCTTTTACAAAATTATAAATATCTACCTAGATATTTGATAATTTAGTTCATTGTTACATTAAACTAGTCCATAGTTTCACTTGAAAAAATATACAGATTATATCTAACCATTATATTTCTATTTACCCTTTGATCTCTACAGTCTCTACTCACCCCATTTTACCTGGAATACGTATCATGGACCTAAATAGCGAGACGAACGGGTCCCGGCGCGTAAAAATTGTTTTAAAATAATCAATAAATACTTGATGAATTTTAACTCATCCACCGTCGTAACACTCCGTGCTATTCTAAAGAATATCCAAGTAACGTGTACTACGCGTGTAGAACACATTTTAGATCCAAAATTTATGTCAATCAATCGATTAGCCTATTGCAATCCAGTAGCTAGACACAGGCCTCTCCCAATACGCGTTACATTTTGCCGATCCACCGCTTTCGCATCCAATCCTTCCCAGCCACCCTTCGCAGGTCGTCAGTCCACCTGGTTAGGATGTATGTCCCGAGCAATAATACTAACAAGAAACCTTTTTTAGGGTTCCATAGCCAAATAGCAATAAACGGAACCCTTATAGATTCGTCATGTCTGTCCGTCCGTGTGTCACAGCCACTTTTCTCTGAAACTATAAGGTCTATACTGTTAACTTGGTTGTAAACTTGGTAAGTAGATGTATTCTGTGAACCGCATTAAAAATTTCACACAAAAATAGAAAAAAAAAAACATTAAATTTTGGAGGTCCCCATACTTAGAGCTGAAACTAAATTTTTATTTTCATCAAACCCATACGTGTGGGGTATTTATAGATAGGTCTTTAAAAATGCTGTTGAGGTTTCTAATATCATTTTTTTCTAAACTGAATAGTTTGCGCGAGAGACACTTCCAAAGTGGAAAAATGTGTCCCCCCCCCCTCTAACTTCTAAAATAAGAGAATGATAAATCTAAAAAAAAAATATAATGTACATTGCCATGCAAACTTCCACCGAAAATTTTAACGAGATCAAGTAAGTAGTTTTTTTTTAATACGTCATAAACCGCAAATTTCGCCTTAGCTGCTACGGAACCCTTCATGGGCGAGTTGGACTCGCATTTGGCAGGTTTTATTTTATACTACTTAGGTCAGACATGCCCACGGCCCACTTAATGGAAAATAGTTCAGAAGAATCACACTCGCGCTGCCGACCCCCGATAACCCGACCCGACCGATAAAAAAATAAAAAGGCCAAACAACATTGACTCCCATGAAAGCCAATAAACGTAATGAACCGTCCGACTCACACGAGGTGCGTGCACCTGCCCCCCCAGTCCCGCTCCACGCGCGCGCCCAGCGCCAGCGCGGCGTTCCGCACGTGAGCACGCTGCGGGTTCTCGTAGCCGCTCAGCACCAGCACCACGTCGCGTAAAATTGTGTGCGGTTCCGCCGACGGCGCGCCCTCTGGAATATAACATAAATAGCGAGTTCAACATCACTGTCCTTAAGTCTCTAAATATTATATAGTTGTGGGGCACATTAGAAAAATTACACTGGTTCATGCCGTGCCAGGACCGTGACAGGAATGTAGCCGACTGAACATTCGTGCCCCGGTACCGGTAGAGCTTTTAACTATCAGTGTCGAAGGGTTTTCAAAAGATATTTTCAAAAGAGAGGATTGGTGAAAAAAAATATCTTACCTTGACCATACATACGACCGCAGTGATTTGGTATGAAATTCTAGGTGTTTTGATTTCAAATACTGAATTCCTGATACTAAACGTATCAAAAATTCAGTATTTTGAATTACGCCCAAAAAAAAAACATTATTCTGAATTCAGTGAAAATGATGTGCTTGCCTTGTTCATTTTCTTCGCTACTCGCTTGACGTTTCGTTCTCTTCTCATCTCTTTTACTGTTCCGGTCACTGGAATTATCACCAGAGTGCTTGTGTGGTCTCTTGCTTGGAGGCGTATCTCTCGCCGGGGGAGACGAACTCATTCTTCGTTTAGGAGTCCGCTTGTCCTCCTTGGATCTGTGAGTACTTTCGTCTGTTTTCTCTTTCTTCGCGGCAGCTACATGAGCTTTGGCCTTGTCCTCTGCCTCCCTCTGCTGCTTATGCTGCTCCAGCATGCGGTCGATCCTGGCGTGCGGTCGCTGCTCGTCGTCGGTGTACAGCAGCGTGTCTCGCGCGCGGTCCTGCCGCTCGCTCGCCGTCGCGTCGGAGTGTCGCGCGGTGCTCGGCTTGCTGATGGGAGTCTTCACCAGCTTCGTCGACGACTCCGGTATGTTTTTGAGAGCTTTAGACGTAGCCTGTCTTATTTGTGCACCTGGAATGGATCAGTCGTTACAATATTAGTACAACCACGTGCAAACTGAGGGACCCGAAGACATTCCACAGGTTCCAGCAGGTTAGACAAACTTGGGAGAGCAAGGCAATTGACAGTAAGCAGGGAGAAGCAATATTTTGTAAAAATGCTTTGGACAATGCTGGAAAATGGCGCAAAAAGAAAGTAATAAATAGAGTAACTGTTTCTCGTTAATAAATAGAATAACTGTTTCTCATTCCTCGTTAATAAATAGAGTAACTGTTCCTCGTTAATAAATAGAGTAACTGTTTCTCGTTGGTCGTCTTTTTTTGCTTATGCACTCATCGCTCGTCCTTCAGAATAATAAACGTCACGCACCGGTGTCAGAGGAGCTGCTCTGCGAGTCGCTGTTCTTCAGCAGGTGCTTGGCGAACAGCTCCCCGGGCCGGAAGTCGTCCTCGTCCGACGAGAACGTGTCGAGCGCCAGCACGCGCGCGGGCACGCCCGGCGGCGGCGGGCCCGCCAGCGTCTCGCCCGCCTCGTCGATGTGCACGAACGACAGCCCGTACTGCGCAACACGGGGGTACTTCGATAAGTCGCGTGAGGGTTTCATGCTTACGTAAGTCTCTTCTGCACTCAGTAGTGGTTGGCTTTTACTCGAAATGGCTGAATTACGACAGTGGGATGGTTTCAATTAATATATCAGACTTTATTCAGTTAGAAACTATTTCCTCGCTCAAGTTCAAGATTGTAAGAGCGATATCTGAAGGAGCGTCGGTCCTACGGTCCAGTGGGCAGGGGTTACCTTGCAGTGCTTGTTGTAGGGCTGCGAGCACACGACGCGCACGCGGTCCCAGCGCTGGCCCCGCGCGGGCTGGGCCAGCTGCTCGCCGCTGAAGGACCGCACGCGCTCCACGCCCGCCTCGCGCCGCGCCTCGCCCGGCGACACGAACACGCAGCTCGGCACCAGCACCTACACGCTACTGCGTTACTACTTGAACGATCAAGTTCCACAAGCTTCAATATAATGCACAAATGAAATGTATACCTCACTAGTACCTATGGACAATTTTTGACCTTTTAAATTGGTTTTCTATTAACTTACGTAGACCATGTAGCCATCTCACGGGGGGACACTAGATTCCAGGATGAGAGTCACGTATGAGACTGGGACCAACAGGAAAAGAATGATGAATGACCCCTCCATGGTGGATGATTACATGAGAGGTGTACATATTGACTTGTATTATTAAGTTACGGAGGACACAATGATATTTTCGTCCCAATTGAGTAGTTCGACGCTCTACAGAATATTGCAGACATAATAACCTCGTGTTGCCCTCCCAGTGGTGTCTAAGATAGCCAGAGCTCACTGGAAAGTATTTGTTTTCCGCACTGACAGCACAAAAACTATGCTCGTACAGGGTAGGTAGCACAAGTTTAGTGAGACTCCCTTGGTGTTGAACTTGGTCCATAGGCCACGGTAACCACTTTCCATCAGGTGGGTGGTGTGCTTGTCTGCCACCTAAGCAATATAAAAAAAAGAAAACCAGAGTGGAATATTGATCTCATTCCAGTTGTCATATAGCTAATAGGAATCTAGTCACATAGCCACTATAGGTTGAAGGATAATTTTTGGAAGCATGTATTTACCTAGAATCTAGAGTATTAAAGAAAACACAAATTTTCTTTTTAGGCATATTTATTGAAAGCCTACGATTAAAAAAATAGACACTACATTCATACCTGAAACTGATCGCTAGCTCTCTCTGAGCGGGCCACCAGCACTTCCACTAGAGCTGAATGGTAAGCACCGATGTGGACTGAAGATATCTATAAGAAAACTATTCTGTTTACTCATTCTCACTTACCATCACATAAACATTGTTTATATTTAAGAAAAAAGTTTTGAACAAACATCAAGTTCATATTTAACCTCTTATAATATCTGTATATTGTTAGAAATATTTTTTAAAACTTCAAACCTTATTAAGGTTACCTTGACTGCCTTAGTCAATTGAAGGACGATAGAACAGGAGGACTCTCCCTTCTTACACAGCCATTTCTTTTTGCTCACTTCCCATGCTAACAGATTGCTGGCTGGGTGCTCCTGAACCAACACACAACACACATACACAACACTGCTAAACAACAACTTATTCCTCGTAATGACTAATGAGGACGATGTGTTAAGATTACATCACTCAACATATTATCACTCGATTGGAAGTAATGCCGCGAAATTGAACATTTTTTAAACATTTTAATGAGCACGGGTTCACAAAGCTATCTTCCACTTTACAATACTGTTTTACGGTAAATGTTAAAAGAAACACATGAAGCTAATTCTGATTATGTAGTCAATATAAATAAATAAACACTTCTGTGCTATTTTCGAAGACATTACAAAGAAGAACTTACAGGATCTTCGCTGCTGAAACTGACGACGTAATCTATTTTAACTCGTGGCATTCTTTAGCAGTGTTATAGTACTATGAATAAAATTTATAAGTTTTATTGGATTAAACGTTTGTGATTTCTGGATCTCGAAATAAAGTGCATTATTTTATTATTTGCCGCTATTTTGATTTTGTTGTGACATGACATGACATATGACATTATGACATCAGAGTATCAGACAGGTGTGACATAATGACATAACCACAGAGTAAGTAATTACCTTAGATTAAAAAAGTAAGTAATCCTACTTCCTAATTATAAATGTGAAAGTTTGTGAGAATGGATGTGTGGATGTTTGTTACTCTTTCACGCATAAACGGCTGGACCGATTGTGTTGAAATTTGGTATATAAAGCCCGACCAGTAAAATAAAATACCTCGCCATATTGCGGTAAACTATTGGAACTAATTTCTTCATATGGTAACAATCTATACAATGTCATTATGGTCATCTGTCAGTGTGGTGTCAATTGTGCGTGTTGTTGAGTTTGAGAGCGCTACAAAACTACAAAACTATAGTAATATGCCGAAAACTATTAAAAGCCAGTTAAGAAAAGTAATTTATAATATAACAAAGTATTTGTCGGATAAAAAGTAGGAAGGATTGGACTCTGTTCCTCTAAATAACATCACGGACCTTGTTGTCAACATGACGGGTACGTACATCATAGAGTACGTGCAATGAAATTGGCCTAAACTACTGATTTTACTGTGACTAATTATTATTCACATTTTTAGGTATATCCCGATCTTCTGTAATAAAAATACGAAGAGAAGGTCAAACGTCAAATGTATTTTCTACGCCTGAGAAAAATAAGCCTAACGCAAAAAAGAAAATCATGCTCGATTATTTTGATCTCTGTGCTGTTAGGCATAAAATACAAGAATTTTATGCAGTCCGAAAAACAATATCGCGTGGTCCCTGTTCTATACATAGTGTAATGTAACTGTATGTCTAACTTGTATTTACCATTCCAAGCAGTAAACTATTATACGGATACTACTGTGTTGTGATTTGTGCCCAGTCCTTAAGTCTATAACTCACTTTTGTGAATAATAGCAATGAAAAACATGACAGCCTCCGTGGCGTAGCGGTAGTGAACGCGGCCGCTACGCACTAGGCGCGGGTTCGATCCCCGCTCAGTGCAAATATTTGTGTGCATTAAATATGGGTATTCGCATTGGTCTGGTCGTGCCTCGGAGAGCACGTTAAGCCGTCGGTCCCGGTTGCCATAAGAACATCTATGGCAGTCGTTACGGGTAGTTGGTGCCCTAAATAAATAATAAATAAATAAATAAATTAATATTGTAGGACATTCTACACAACGCTATCTTTAACTAGCTTGTGTTATGGGTTCTAGAATGCGGATAAACATACTTAGATACATTTCTTTTTTTGTAAATACATACATATTATACATAGAAACACCCAGACCAATGCTAATATTCATATTTCATGCACACAAATATTTGCACTGAGCGGGGATCGAACCCGCGCCTCCTGCGTAGCGGCCGCGTTCACTAGCGCCGGTCTAGCTGCAAAGCTTCGATATCACCTAATGTTAACATTGGGTCGTGGAGGTCAGGTGGCAATCGCTTCACGGAAAATATCGAGGTCTAGCCAAATCTGTAGCTATGACTGGTAAAAGCGGACCCCAGACTCCAAGCTGAAAGCTTCGGATGCGACTGGGAACAACGCTAGGAGGAAGAAGAAGCAATGAAAAAGTCACAGTTTTATATTAGGTGTCATTCCGTGCTTAATTGCGGGGAAATAAAAGCCTGTTCATAAGCAAGTGTGTTGAAAAAATATTTGTATACTTGGCATTTAACATGTGTATCACTATACTTGGTGTTGTCATAATCATAGTGTTTTTGGCGCCCCCAGTACAGGTTTTTTATTTTATTGGTCGGACTTTATATAGGTTATACCCTGGATTAACATATAGGCTACTTTTTATCAGCACACCACGCGGGCGAAGCCGCGGGCGGAAGCTAGTACTACGTATATGTCGCAGCCAACTAGCTTAATCAGCCGTTCAATTAACTGCTTAGGCTGTTACTGTTAACTAAACGGCACCGTTCATAACGGCCTGAATGATAGGATAGATAGGCGTGTCCGTTATGCACATATTATATTTTTTGATTATTACACTGCGGTAGTGCCAAGCAGTAGTGCCACGGGTAATGAAGGGCGAATTCGCATAAAGAATTTACATTAATAGAGGCAGAATTTCACGCACTATTTATACATATAGCATTTATTAAAAGAAAAGTTCCCTTTCTATAAGAACTAGGTATTATGTGTACGCTGCCATAACGCCAGCTCCGAAAGTCATTGAAAAGTCTTGTTCAATATCTCTGTTCCTACAAGAGCAATCGTTATGAAATTTTGCATAGCGGGAGCATTAGGTACCTACCTATTAGAGCACTATTTTTGTGTGTAAACTCTGTTGCTTTACAATTCGCCGTTTTCGAGTACGGCCATGTGTACCTACGCTAGCTTAAACGTGACGCCAGCGTAGGTACACAGTGAAAATGGTGTTTATTTCCTAGACTAAAGAGGAAGAGTTTTATTTTTATTTTTACACTAATTAGGCAGTATTTACCTACACAGAGTTTAATGGCATAGTAACCAACTTGATATAGGTACTTAACTCTTGTGTACGCTAACATAACGGGTACTAGATAGGCTAGGCAAATGGCTTGGATCGAGTGTCCGTTATGTTAGCGTACACAAGAGCAAAATCAAAATCAAAATCATAGTTATTAGATCTGATTTTAACAGTTTAAAATTGATTCAACTAACAAAAAATTGCGGATGGAGATCCGCGTGAACGGCTGGGTCGCAAGTCGCAAGACAAGTCTCCTTTTATGATGAGCTGTAACGAACTGAGTCCCGATTTAACGATTTTGTTTGATTTTTTTACTGTAACGTTTTAGCGTTGATAATCGTCATTATTGAGGATCGTCATTATTTTTTGGTGAAACATCCAGGGCTGTTTAAAATAATGTGATACTAGTACGATTTAAAAAAACCGGCCAAGTGCGAGTCGGATTCACCCATGAAGGGTTCCGTAACAACAAGTAACATAATATAAAATTGCGGTTTATGACGTATTAATTAAAAATTACTTACTAGATCTAGTTCAAACCACTTTTCGGTGGAAGTTTGCATGCTTTACTATTAATAGATTTGAGGGGGAGGGGACGTAGTAAGCCTTCCCGAAGAGCGATACCTATGCTCGGGCCCTCTCCGTGAGTAGCGGCTCCGCCGTGAAACCAATTACTACACCACGATGGCAACCCAATGTCAATCCCGCCCTGACAGTCCATCTTTGGGGTCAGCTTTGCGAGTCGTCTCTATTAACATCGAGGGTTTCTCGCAGGACAAGGCAGTAATTCTCTCCAGCCTCTGCCAAAAAACGCAGTGCGACATCCTATGCGTGCAGGAAACCCATCGAGAAACCACGCAGAGCAGGCCGTACATTCCCGGACTGTCGCTTATCGCCGAGATCTGTCACCCGAAGCACGGTAACGCAGTGTTTGTTGCTCCCGGCGTAAGCATAATATCGGCTCAGTGCACTTCCACCGATGATGTGGAAATTATTACAGTGGACACGGGTTTCTGCACGGTTAGCTCACTATACAAGCCCCCTGGCGCGGTTTTTGGATTTGACGCCCCAGAAAACATAAAAAACCAGCAGACGAAAGTAGTCATTGGAGACTTTAATAGCCATAGTGGACGCTGGGGTTATGGCAGCACCAACTCAAATGGTCACGCGGTGGAGGAGTGGGCGGAGTTACACGAACTGGCTCTAATTCACAGTCCGAAAGACCCGCCTTCATTCAATAGTGCACGCTGGCGACGCGGCTACAACCCGGACCTATTATTCGTTAGCGAAAGTATTGCCAACCAGTGTAGGAAGACTCTGTGCGCGCCAATCCCTCGAACCCAACACAGACCAATAATGTGCACCATCAAACCCGTTGTGCGTCCAATCACGGTGCCTTTAAAGCGTCGATTTAACTACCGCAAAGCAAACTGGGAAGGATACTCGTGCGATGTTGACGTAGCACTCTCTAGAGTAACACCCGAGCCTCAAAATTACGATCAGTTTGTGGAAATCGTCGCCCGCATATCCCGCAAGTATATCCCAAGAGGCTGCCGCTCGTCCTACATCCCGGGACTCTCCTCGGATTCCGTTAGGCTCTTGAGGGAATACGAGAGGCTGTATATCAGCGACCCGTTCTCGGCCGACACTATCGAGGCTGGTGAGAGGCTGCTCTTGGGGGTGGGGGAGTCTCGCCGCCGCCAGTGGATGGAAACCGTAACTGGGTTGGACATGACACACAACAGCAAAAAAGCATGGAGTACCATCCGGAGGCTCACTAGCGACGCCCCGCATCCTGCACCACCGAGTCAAATTTCCGCGAACCAAGTGGCACACCAGCTCCTTGTCAACGGCAAACCTACGCGCCAACTCGGCCGGGTGCCGAGAGAGGTGCGTCAGCAGCCTCCAATCGACTCACATATCTGCAACCCGTTTGCTCTGTCTGACATCATCACTGGCATCAAGGAGCTAAAGCGTGGAAAGGCCTCCGGTATAGATAGCGTCTCTGTGGAGCAAATCCAGCACCTCGGACCTGTTGCTGTGTCGTGGCTCCTGGCTCTTTTCAACAGCTGTGTGACCACTGTTGCGGTCCCCCGTCTTTGGAGGAAAGCCAAAATTATTGCAATTCCGAAACCAGGAAAACCCACCGATGACCCAAAGAGTTTTAGACCAATTTCTCTTCTGTGCCACACCATGAAGCTTTTTGAAAGAATGCTCTTAAACCGCCTTGCCAGTGTCGTAGACCCCATGCTGATGGCGGAACAGGCCGGCTTCCGACCTGGAAAATCTTGCAGCAGTCAGACCCTCAACCTCACACAGCACATCGAGGATGGCTTCGAAAAGTGCACAGTAACTGGTGCGGTTTTTGTTGATTTGTCGGCAGCCTATGACACAGTAAACATTAACCGTCTGCTCTGGAAAGTAGAGCGAACTATTGGGGACCGCAAAGTTACGGCTATACTGGGTGAGCTCCTTCGTAACCGGCGCTTCCAAGTGCACCTGCGCTCCGACAAGAGCCGCTGGAGAATACAGAAAACCGGCCTACCCCAGGGCAGTGTTTACGCCCCCCTGCTCTTCAACATTTACACCAACGATCAACCCATGAGTTCGTGTACAGCACGTTTCCTTTACGCCGATGACCTAGCGCTCACATCACAGGGATCGTTTGAGGAGGTAGAGGGAAATTTGAACAGAGCACTCGAGGAGCTAAGTAGTTACTACGAGGAAAATGCACTAAAGCCAAATCCCTCCAAAACACAGTCGTGCGCATTTCACCTCAACAACGGGCAGGCAAACCGAGAGCTGAACATCCAGTGGCATGGCGTCCCCATAAACCACTGTAAACACCCCAAATACCTGGGAGTTACGCTAGACAGATCTTTAACCTACAGGAAGAACTGTGAGGACGTCAAGCTGAAGGTTTGTGCACGAAATAACCTGCTGAGAAGGCTGACGAGCACAAACTGGGGAGCTTCGCCGCAGGTGCTGCGTACTACGGGACTGGCCCTTTGCTACTCCGCAGGGGAATACGCGTGTCCTGTGTGGTGCCGTTCTACTCATGCCAGGTTAGTGGATGCAGCATTAAATAAAACCTGTCGTATCATTACCGGTTGTCTCAAGCCGACTCCGGTACGCATGCTGTATCCACTGGCTGGTATTGCACCACCCAGTGTGCGTAGAGAGGTGGCTTCATCCATCGAAATGTGCAAACTCCAGATGGATCAACGACACCCCATGCATAGTCACTCTGGTGTGGCGCAGAGGCTGAAAAGTCGCAGGAGCTTCTTCGCGTGCGTTGCTCCTATTACCAGCGAACCCTCTTCAGCCAGAGTTAATCTGTGGGGAGCACAGAGCCCATCATCCCCCTTTGTCCCACTGGCAGAGAATCTCCCCCCCGGACGGGACCTTGCCTGGACCACCTGGAAGTCCTTAAATAGACTTCGGACACAGGTTGGTCGAAGTAAGGAAAACCATATTAGGTGGGGTCATTCAGACGAGATGGATCCACGGTGTGAGTGCGGAGTTGCGCCACAGACTATGTCCCACCTGTTAACTTGTGCTGCCTGTCCAAGCACGTGCACTCCGGAGGAACTTATGAGTGCCTCTGAGAACGCTATCGGAGTGGCTACATACTGGGCAAACAAAATATGACATGATATGCCGTCGACTCGACAGAAGAAGAAGAATAGATTTGATAAGAATAATTATTTTATATTATGATAATTCATGGAACTATTTTGCTTGCTGTTTAAATGGTTTCAACTACATTATTCTTAATTATTTAAATTTAATACATTATATTTTTTTTGCAACATTATAGTTTATTATGATGTATATTCAAACACAATGTAATTGTTACTGAATAAATATACTGAAATACTGAAATACTTTAGAAAATATAATTTTGAGTTTCAGTTCTAAGTATGGGGATCCCCAAAAACCCTCGCAGGGTTCAACTTTCTCTTTATCTTATTGACAAATTCGTGTATAGATCTCGCTTTCATTCTGGCCTCTTTATCACTCCAGTTCTCTCTCCAGTTCTATTCTACTTACCAAGTTTCAACAGCATAGGTAGGAATTATAGTTTTGGAGAAAAGTGGCGGTGATATATGGACGGACAGACATACAGACGGACAGACATGACGAATCTATAAGGGTTCCGTTTTTTGCCATTTGGCTACGGAACCCTAAAAAATAAGGGTACCTACCAGAAAAATGTGACAAAGGGCGCTCGCGAGCTCTACTGTTCACAGAACCACTAGTGTTTACTGTGATGATTCTTTTCATAGGTGTGATTTTAAGTGTAAGTGTATATATCAGCCGTTCAATTAACTGCCTAGGTTGTTAACTAAACGGGGCCGTTTATTAACGGCCTGAATGATATTCAGCCGTAACGTTTATTACAACAACATTTAACAAACTGGCTGACCCCGAAATAAGACACAAAGTTAGTGACAGGTTTTTTCATTTCAGTATTTTCAGTATACATATTTTATTAATGAATAATTTTTACATGTGTTTGAACATTAATTTTTACAATAGGTACAATTTTTACATATGATAAAATAATAATAGAACCTAGCTAAATTGAGAAAGCTGCGCAATCCGACTTGGATAGATTAGACTTTAGCCTTCGTGTTTATTTTTTTTATAGCCATGCGGAAACAAAAGTCATTTGCCTAGCTGTTTCATTAAATGGCTAGGCAAGTAATTAAACGTCACCGATCTAAGCCATTTGCCTAGGCGTTAAAATTAAATGGCTGAATACCTACCTGAATATCATTTAGGAGCCCGTTAATAGAACGGCGCCGTTTAGATAACAGCCTAAGCAGTTAATTGAACGGCCGATTAAGCTAGTTGGCTGCGACATGTATAAGGGACATCATTCATTTTGGTTCAAATTCGATAGTGCTGGCCAAACTCAAAAAATGCTATTGCTGCTAAAACTTTTGGCATTTTTATTTAGGCACCAAAAGGCTAATTTCTATTACGAAAAACAAAATTGTTGGTAAAGTAAAAAAACAGTTCAAACTTGTTCTTAGTAAAAAACATATGACACACAGTCCGATGAGTTCCGTTGATAGTAATAATAAAATTCGTGCACAAAAAACTATGAGAAAAAATTATGAAAAGTGATAATTAAGAACATAAATCTGTACTTAGTAAAACAGAAAATAGCAACAGTGAGACATCAAAGACGTGAGGAAGTCAGCATTTGGACGTTTAGAGGTGCAAACGTCCAAATGCTGACCTCCTCACGCCTACCCGTGAGGCCCGTGAGGTCCGTGAGGCCCGTGAGGCCCATCCGTCGACATGGCCGACGCACTATTGCCTAACTTAACACTTGGTTAGTTATAATCCAGATCCGAGATTCATGGCCAATACACGATAACTACGCATGATTATGCGGTAACATAAAAATATGCATAATTACATACCTACATAATTATAATAAGTAGATATGTTACTAATAAATTAGAAACATTGAGCTAATATTGTTTTGCAAAATTCCAATTCCAATTAATATGCGCGGACTCACGTAAGGCCTGCCTCGCACGTCACGAAACTCATTAAATATCAACACTACGCTCGGATGACAGCTGCGAGAAGAGTGAGATTAATGGCCAATATACATGCTCTTCACGCTTCACTCTTCTGTAACTCAGAAGGGATAGTAGAGTGGCATTTAAAGATCCAAATCTTTTTTTCGATAATTTCGTTGTCCCTGCCATGTCATAAGGACGTATATAGGTATTATCTCCTACTCCACTTCCAGACTTCGAACTACTACAAAATAGAACAGAAAATACCATTGACACTTCCGCATACCTGCGGAATGCAGCCTGGAACTTTGAACACAGCAGTGTCATATCCCGTTAGTAGATGCGACGGTTCCTGCTGAGAAAAGCATGCTATACCGCACCGCACAGTGGTCGCTGGTCGTTATAAAATACGTCAACACTCATAACTTTTACAAACACGCCTTGCAAGCGACTGCAAATTAATTCGATCAGTGCCGGCACTTACGAGTGAGGGCGGACCCAGTCTGCCACATCGTGACCACCTTACGTGTTAACTGAGCCATCAAATTATCGCCATAGGCCTCAAAATGTAGAATCAAAATGACACATAAATAATGTTACATAATTGACTCTCAATTTTACTGAAGGTCCAGCATTTTGAGTTTAAATAGTCGCGGTAATATTTGTATACGATGTCAATGTAGCAGCTGTCTGGATAGTCGACCCTCGTGCCCCACGTTTCCTACTTCTTCACCGCCTTCCTGGGTAGATAGAGTATAGCGTATAGTGAGGAAGAAAAGTTCCTACTTAACCCAGATCAATGTAGGTACTTACAGAAGGCTAGATGTCGCATATGCGTCGTATAGCGTCATATCCCCATTGCATTGATATAAATATTAACACCATATCCCCAAGAAAATTAGCTCAAACAAGGGGCAAATCTAAAAAGAATTCGTTGGGGGAGGTCACTAGGTTTTGGTTTTGCGTGGTATTCGGTTCGTTGCGTTATCCGCCATAAGGGTTCCGTACAAAACTCGAATGAGTGAGAGGGAGAAAATAGCCGAAACGTCTAAATCGTGTCACTTGAATGGGTATCATGTTATATATATGTACACCCGTATTGCGTGTACAAACAGTGTGACTGACAGATGAAAGTACGTAATAGTAGTTTCGGCCACTTCTGAAATTGAGACGCTTTGCTCGTATCGCCGCTCGCTCTAGTATTCGGTTGTGCAAGATGCAAGCGGACTTCATTAATGATACATATATTATCTTAAAAACAAATAAGCAATAAACTTGCATGGTCACGCCATTAAGGCTATTTTTAACCGACTTCAAAAAAGGAGGTTCTCAATTCGTACGCAATTTTTTTATTTTTTATTTTTTTTTTGTATGTTTGTTACGCGATTGTGAAGTCAATCCTGGACGGATTATGAAAATTCTTTTTTTGTTTGATAGAGGATACTTTCAGAGTGGTCCCATATCCAAGATGTCCGGATCTAATGCTATGATCCTAGAGAAATCAAGGGAAATCCTCCGAAACCAGACTGATGCGCCTTCAAGCGCCTACTCTTTTATATTAGCAATCAGATGAATGTTGTTTTATTTTCAAAGAACATGCAGGCGTTGCTCTTAAAATTACAGTATAGCGAAAATAATATAAAAAATACAACTTTAATAATGATACTTTACAGTACGTACGTAATAATCAATATTTATGAAATACAGTGACTTAATAGTCATAAGTACGCGTTCTACATGGCTATGCTAGGGAATATCTATAATATAATATATTATAGTAGTAAGAGTATAGTAGAGCCATAGATGAATACCTATGTGTACCAGCATTTTCCAAAATTTTGATACTATGGGGTAAAATAGGTGACGAACCGTTGTATGTAAAATCCGTATTTTGTGAAACGGATTTTATGATCTTTGTTTTGTTGGAGAGAGAAAGGTGGTTCAGGGAGCCAGAATCGTATGACAGAATTCAGGAAGTCAGGATTGGATTATGGGATCTAGGGAAATCCTCAAAAGGATGGCAAAACACTGTTTCTGCTGCTTTAACATATTTAATTTCAATAATTGCCTTTTAAAATTATCTTCACGTGATTTTTAAGCTGCTGATGATAGGAACCTAAGCAGAGGGTGGAAGATGGATCGATTATAACTCACTAAAAAGAGGAAAATAAATTCATTTTAACAAAAAAGTTTAACCGACTTCAAGAAACGGCAAAGAGGCACTGAAAAGTGAAAAATAACGTAATTTACAGACTTATCTACTGATTTATTAGAAGTCGGTGCCAGCCAACTTTGTTTGTTGTGTGAGTTGTGTCTAAACTACTCGTACAATGATGCAATCAATTGAAATATTGCCTCTCGGGCTTGGCACCGACTTCTAATAAATCAGTAAGTCTGTAAATTACGTTATTTTTCACTTTTCAGTGCCTCTTTGCCGTTTCTTGAAGTCGGTTAAACTTTTTTGTTAAAATGAATTTATAATATTTCTATTTATATCATTCATTCATTAATATCTAATAATTTATATCTTAGACAAACATCTCCGATTCTTATCTTATGTAAGAATTCGTCTAAGAATTGCTCACGTTCCAAAGTAAACACTGTTTACCTGTCTGTATATTTTAGAATGAGAAATTTGCATGAGCCGTCTTTCAAAATCAAAATTAAAAAATCCGTTTCGAAATATGCATTGATTACTAAAGTGGACCAACTATATACAAATTTATTGATACATTGAACTTCCTCATTAAATATACAGAGAGCAGTTTTGCTTGCGTACAAGGCTAAGCAAGGTCTTACATGCATACATACATACATACATTACATACATAGATAGGTACATAGGTAGGTACTCATCATCTGGGCGTAATTCCCGATCACATCCAAACTTTGCACTTTGGAGTACAGTCGTTCAAGTAAAGTCAATTACTGCCATCTGACCGTCAACCCCGAGAGAAAAGCCTGCCCTGAGCCTCGTCCGTCAATCAGCGTGTGTTTTGATATTTTAGGCGAGTTTAGTTTGGATCCCAAAATAAGCAATGTTGTCCCTACTAGTCCCACTACGGACTATGGTGTTGTTCTAGGAATAAGGTATGTAGTAAGTTAGGGTAACTTTATAAAGGACCACATGCGGCACTAGCAGTTGACGTCTGTATCACATGAGAGAGTGGTGCTTCCTGCCCGTACCCCCACGCTCGAACTGCGAAGAGCAGATCAACCACATCCATTCAGTGTACTTTTCGCACTTAACTAGTAATTACTTAGGTAGTACAAAAAAGTTTAGCTTGAGGCAGATTAACATTTTACATTCCTCGCCCGCTCCGATTGCAGATGCAACTACGCTAGATTCTGATATAGTGAATGGATGTTTAGCGGTGATGCGCGGGCGCCGACGAGCCTCACGCAGTCGGCAGTACCACTACGTACTAGTGGCGGACGCAGTACGTCACTCGTACCCTCAGTTACCTCTACGAATCACGTGATCTATAAGTAATTCGACGCGATCACGCGCGATGCCCCCGCGCAGGCTCAACTGCGAATGGTTATATTTAATTATAATAAAACATGAGTTTTGCAACTAACGCAAAGATTTTGCTGAATTTTGTAACTTGTCACCGCAGTGCGTATATAACGGCGCGGCGGGCCGGCCCACCACATCAGTCCCTGCGTGCCGTCCTCACCACACCGCTCCACACCACCACCCACTTACATCAACATGAAGGCTTTCGTGAGTATCTATTAGTGACGGTGTGCGCCATCCAGCAATCAGGTCATCTAAATAATGTTGTCAACTTATGTATGGTACAGTATGGGGTTCAAGATGGCATTAGAAGGTTCCTATGAGGTCGGCAGCGCGAGTGTGACGCTCCTGGTGTTGCATACGTCCATAGGCAACGGTAACTACTTACCATCAGGTGGACCGTGTGCTTGTCTGCCATCTAAGTTGTATAAAAAATTACATTCTTACTAATAAAACTAGATCTTGAACATAGCGATAACATCCCCCCTCATCTGAAAGCTGTATTGTATGTGGCAGCTGTGCGTCGCTCTGCTGGCTGCCGTGGCGCTGGCCGCTCCCGAGGGCAAGCGCGACAAGCGCGGCTACCTGTCGTCGGGCTGGCTGGACTCCGGCTACGGCGGCTCCTTCGCGCCCAGCTACGGCTACGGCGGCGCCTACTCGCTGGGCGAGCCCATCCTCTCGCACTCCGTCATCTCCAAGCCCGCGATCGTGCACGAGCCCGCCATCATCAACGAGCCCGCCATCGTCTCCGTCAAGAAGATCGTTGAGGTCCCCAAGGTAAGGATTCATTTTACAGTTGTGTACTTTTTCTTATGTTAGGAGTGGGTTCACGTCGGTGGTGTAGCCAGGATTCGAACCTCGCGATCGCACCTGCTGATGCAACCTAGCAAAATTCCAAAATCTTATATCTAATCGTCAAGCAAGTTTCAGATACATGATCAGATCAGATACTCGAGTCAATAGTGCCCAGCAATAGGCCTACCCCCTATTACGTGGGACATAATACAATGATTGGTTTAATGTGGGTGTTAATTCAGCACTGGTTATCCCTCCAGGGATAAAGGCGTGATTGTATGTATGTAGGTATGTAAGCATGAAAATGAGTGACTACCTCGAGTGCTCGTTGAGACAAGAAAAACGCGCGTATTTTACCGCCACACCTAATACATTTTTCATTCGCATTCGAGTCTAATTTCTAGATAAGCATTGAATAAATAAATATTCTAGGATATTTCACACAGCTGGCACACCACTATCTAGACGGTCTAGTCTAGCCCCAGAATTAGCAAAGATTCATTAGCTTGTTGTTGTGTTCTCGAATGCATCATGCAGATATTTAGTATTCATTTTTAATGTAAATATGTACACATAGAAATACCTACTAGCCCAATGCAATTATAGATATTCATGTACATAAATATTTGTAGTGGACGGGAATCCAATCTGCAACCTCTAAATGAGTAGTCAAATGCTCTACCGCTGCGACACCAATCAAAATACGCCCTATAAAAATAGAATATTAGGTGAAGTAGATAATGGAGATATACAGAAATAGAACCCGAAATGAAACCCCACAATATATTCGTAATACGTAACCGCAACTCAGTTCAACACACTAGGTACTTATGGTACTGACATACTAATGGCGCTCGCAGGCTATCGAGCCGCTAATGGGGATAAGTACCGCCTTTATGACCGCGATAGGCATGTGATGTAGTGACAAAGTACGCGCCCGAGTTACATTAAGTGCTTGCAATCATCGGTCCTAGGCTAGGATGGATTTTTATATACATACAAACTAATGATGGTTTGGAGACGAGAAGAGAACAAACTGTTCTATCACAAGCTGTGCTATGCTATTATCGCTAGAATGAAGAAGACAGATGTAACTTAAATACACGTTACCTGGTGTAAAATAAATATTTATCTATAAAAAAATAATTTAATTGGCCTAAATGATATGTACAAACAATATTTGCAGCTTATCCTAAGTAAATATTGGCATCAAACTAAAAACAATAAAGCATTAAAAATAAAATATCAAACCATTGAAGAACCCCATTTCTTCAAGAAGGGCATTAGAAGGTTTCTTCAGGGAAGGCAGCACGAGTGTGACGCCCCTGGTGTTGCATACGTCCATAGGCCACGGTAACCACTTTCCATCAGGTGGGCCGTGTGCTTGTCTGTCACCTAAGTGGTATAAAAAAAAAAAACAATGGACTTGTGTTCCTGACTGTACCTGTACCAAATTGAAGAAAACGCTTGTTATAGGTCCAATTTAACTTATTTGTTTAGATGTGTATTGTATAGATAAATGTTAGTGGTTGTAAGAGTATGCCCTCGGTCGCAGGTGGTCTCCGTGAGGAAGTTCGTGTCGGTGCCGCGCGTGGTGTCCGTGCCGCACGTCAGCAGCCACCTCTCCGGCCTGGCGTACGAGCCCTCCCTCTCCGCGGGCTGGTGGTGAGCGGTGACTGGGTGACGTCACGCCACACACTATACACCTAAGTACCTGCTAATAATAAATTAATTGTGATACCTTACCACTTTTGTTTTCTTTTTTAAAAACAATGCACAGTAAAACTCGAATGAGTTTTTGTGGCATTACTTGTAAACATACATAGACATAGCCCAGCGGATTAGCAAGTTGAAATGGCAGTGGGCAGGGCATATAGCACGGAGGACTGATGACTGAGCCGCTTCCAACCGGTCTTATTGGAGATCTATAGGGGAGGCCTATGTCCAGCAGTGGACTTCCTATGGCTGAAATGATGATGAAATGATGACTTGTAAACATCCAAATGTACGTCATAACTGTTATATTCAATAACAAACAATAAACCGAAAATACTCAAGTTCCCTCTAACCCCTCCAGCTAAGCTAAATTGCTTGTGTTAGGAGTGGGTTCACGTCGGTAGTGTATTTGCAAGGATTCGATCCCGGGACCTTTCGATCGTAAGGCCGAGTCCTTAACGACTACCGCTTTGTTTTAATATCTCTTGCTTGTAAATAAGTTCAGTAGACATTTAGGCAATAAAGCCTGACTTTTGTGAACATGTTTGGATGTTTGTTACGTCGTCCTGTCAGTCGGACCAACAGCGAACAATATTATATGCACTAAAAGCCTTAGAATATACATTGCAACTAAAAGCCCAGTGAAAGACATAAACGAGCGCGAGTGACATTGCCCTACTTTAATTGTACTTGAAGTGGCTTCACGCGTGAGTTTAGAAGAAAGAAACTTTTATAATGTGCAAAGTGGTCACACAAACAATACAACAAATTACACGCGAGTTTTGTCATGTTTTTTTAAAAATTTTTTATTTATTTATTTATGTACACACGAACAAAATATAGAAATACATAGATGGAAATATGTAGTAGTATTGTTATTCTTTTAGTCTGAGGATAAAAGTACACCGTCGTCGATTGTAGTAGGGAATAACACATTTTATCCCGAGGATAGGTTCCTATGGGTTGCGGGAACAGCATCACTATTGCACGCGGGCGTAGCAGCGGGCAACAGTTACTTACTCTATGCGACGCGACCCTGAGTTGAAGGCCTTGACAGACAGATGGACAAGCGACTGAACCTGTGAGCAGTCCGTTTTTTAGTATGGAACTCTAAACACTATTTAGTAAAAGTACTCGGGCACATGTCCCTAATCAACTTGGGTAGATACATACCTACAGTTATATTAAAATATCTGTATGCGGCATTCCACGAATCAAGCAAGTAGGTAATTTATGGGGTACACTTTAAGATTAAATATTGTGTAAGTATACATAATTAACTGAACGTTGCGTACATGCTCGTGAACAGTTCGGTACATCTACATAACGTATGCCGATGCTAAGTAACACATTCTAATCAAAGCACTTAACCTTGCAGAAAAACAGGATCAAAACCAATATCTTTATGAATAAAGGTAGGTCGCAAGCAACGTAAAGATTGTACCTTCTACATCTCACAGCTTTGAGAAAAGATTCTGTTCGAGTCACTAGTAATTACAGGCAATTGAATAAATACCGTTTAACAGCAATAACATGTGTCCCACTGTGTAGTGTAGATGAACTCAAAGACTAAAACACACACGTTTTCCACGTCTCTACTTCCACTTTGGTGGAAGTTCTTCCTCTCAGCTGGCGATGCAACGAGTGCCGAAACAGTGACACGTTCAATTTACATTTTAATTACTACACTGTGCATTAGGTCTAGGGTTCGATTTCGCGACTGATTCTTTTTATCCGACTGTCGAAGGAAGGAGGATTAATTTTCTTTCGGTTTATAATTGGCAAATGGGTACCGCATGCTATCAAACTTTCTTATTTCCATCTTTTCAGTAGCAGTCGGGTTTTTTAATATTTTAATCATTTGTTAGCTGTTACCATTGAGAAGACTGAAAAACAGAGAGGGACGTTGTGGTGCTCTATCACACCTCTGCCCATATCTGCCATTATGTATGATTCTAGAAAAAGTGCATAATGATAGCAACCTATAAGGACGGTGTACAAAATGGGGGCAAATATATCAAATGTCACATCAGTAATCAATCTAGCGGTGATCTGGCGCAAGTGGCGTCGCTTGCGCAAGCCGCGCGCAAAATCACTGCTATCAATTACACTGATCACCGTGCGCACGCGCCGGCCGGTGGTGAAATCCTCAAATGTTCACATTAAGAGGGTCCACCGTGACCGAGAGTAACGGAGTGGCGGCTAGCTTCGTGACCTCACATCCCGGACAGAGTATGATACGTTATGCCAGGTGAGGCAGGTGTCACCTGGAGAAATCAGTTCAACTCAACTGGGTTCTCGCGTTGTACTCATTGAACTGCATTGAGTGAAAGATGAATGACATGACAACTATTCAAATTGGAAAAAGCGAATACTCAAGACGGGACTTGAACCCGCGAACGATTTGAATGCGGTTAGTTTTAATAGATATCGAAAAAAAAAAAAAAAAAAAAAAAGATCTCGCTTCCTTTCATTGTCGAATGAAAGCTTAAGGCCCCAAATCAGATCAGCATCGAAAAATCGGTATTTTCGAAACCGTGTTTCTTATTAACTACTAGCTTTTGCCAGCGGCTTCGCCCGCGTGGATGTCGGTTATCGCGACCAAACATAGCCTATGTCCTTTCTCAAGGTCCAATCTACCCCTATACCAAATTTCATCAAAATCGGTTCAGTGGTTTAGGCGTGAAAGCGAGACAGACAGACAGACAGACAGACAGTCAGACAGACAGACAGACAGACAGAGTTACTTTCGCATTTATAATATTAGTAGGGATGAAACCTACAGATCTGGCATTCACATAGCTGGATACTACAGGATATACAGAGTAACTTCTCCTTTTCATAAATAAATAAAAAAGGAGAAAATAGTAGAAAAGAGGCTCTGAACATCCCTCTACTCTTTCTTATGAAACCAAATATTTTCTACAATATGTATCCAAATAATCTAAAATTTCTCATAATATATCTATCTATCTATCTTCTATCTATACTATTATATAATAGTAAAGTGGTCGTGGCTGTACATTGGAGATATTTAAAAAAAAATACTTGGGTTATGTTATATTAACGATACTGAACACGAAAATATATTTTTTTCATTTCCTGTCTGTTTGTCTGTTTGTCCGCGATGGACTCAAAAACCACTGAACGGATTTTGATGCGGTTTTTTTTGTTAGAAAGGGCTTGGTCAGACTTAAAATCTTACGTTTGTTTGATCGCAATCGGTTGAGTAGAACCGGAGTTGTGAACGATATTGATATTATACGGAATATGAGCGAAAATATAGAGCGCTTTTTTATTCTTAGGGAAGAAATTTTATATCTTATTACATCCGAGCAAGTATGTAAATAAATAGACTTTAATTTACATTTACACTAATTTACAGTTGTGTAAACAAATACGATTTTAATCATGAAATTATAATTTTTTTGTCAATGAATTTATTTCCACAATCGTAACTAGAGGGCGTTAACACGGTTTTGAACTTTACTATGGTTTCGTTCCAACTGGACGTATGACGTATATAAGCATTTTTTATCCAGTTTTTTTTGCTATTTCTAATTTGTCAGGTATGAAATAGATGCTGTCATCTACCCAAGTGCGACCGGTGTCGGTCGGAGAGAGATGTCGTGCGGTGTTCCGCAGGGATCGGTCCTGGGGCCGCTCCTGTGGAACATCGGATACGACTGGGTGCTTCGCAGTGAGCTCGTGGGTGGCGCCGCCGTGACGTGTTATGCGGACGACACGCTAGTGACGGCGAGCGGGGCTACACACCGCGAAGCAACCCTGAAGGCCACGACCGCGGTTGCCCAAGTCATGGAACGGATCCGGCGGCTGGGTCTCGAGGTGGCTCCGCAGAAAACCAAGGCCATGTTCTTTCATGGACCTCGACGCGGGCCACCGGCGGGATCCAGCATCACAGTGGGAGGCACTCTCATCGTCATCAAGCCCCAGATGAAATATCTGGGGCTCGTGCTCGACGGTCGATGGGACTTCGGGGAGCATTTCCGAAGTCTGGTCCCCAAATTGGTGCTCACAGCTAACGCTCTGAAGCGTCTGCTGCCCAATTTGAGGGGCCCGGAGGACTCCTGCAGTAGACTCTACGCGGGTATCGTGCGGTCCATGGCTCTATATGGGTGCCCCGTATGGGCGGACAACCTGCGAGCCAAGTACGTGGACCTGCTGCGTAAACCGCAGCGGATAATGGCCATCAGGGCCATCAGGGGGTACCGCACGATATCCTTTGAAGCAGCGAGTCTCCTCGCCGGATCGCTACCGTGGATCCTGGAAGCGAGATCCCTTTTGGCGCTATACCGCTTCCGAAAGGCGGCGCGGGAGCGGGGTCACGATCCTGAGCCTGAAGAAATTCGGGCCGTGAGATCCCGGCTCCACAGGGACATGGTGGCGGAGTGGGAGCTACAACTTGGGCAACCACGCGCAGGGCGCGCCTTAGTAGCGGCGGTAAGACCCATCATGGGGGAGTGGCTAGAGAGGCCACACGGCGGCCTCTCGTTCTGGCTGACGCAGATTATCACCGAGCATGGATGCTTCGGGCGGTATCTGCATCGGACCGCGAAGAAAGAGCCAACGTCCGAGTGCCATCACTGCGACGCGAGCGAGGATTCGGCGCTACACACGCTCACCGAGTGTCCGGCGTGGGAGACGCCGAGATGGGAGCTAGTGGCGACCCTGGGAGTGAGAGTCCTCACGCTCGCCACTTTGCTCGCAGCGATGGTTCGCTGCGCGGATGCGTGGGCTGCCGGCGCCTCCTTCTGCGAGCAAGTAATGCTCGTGAAGGAGGCGGCGGAGCGGGAGCGAAGGAGAATCGCAGACCTTGCGGCCCGCGAGGAGCGAAGGAGAATCGCAAACCGCGTGGCCCGCGAAGAGCGGCGGCAACTCGGGCGTCGGAGGTCGCAGAATGACCTCCGTCCCCCATGAGCGCGGGCCTGGGGGTGACGGGTGGAGCCGCCTGTCACCCTAGCAGAAGCAGGCCGCGGCGGCAGCGCGCATTGCGTGCCTCCCCACACCCGGGGGCGAGTTGGGGACTCTGTGGTCCCTACACCGGAAGAGGGCCAGATCGAGAGATATGGCCCTGGGTCGGCCGGGGTGCGAGGGATATGGCTACGACAATCTCACCTCCGGCAACTGACGACCCACAGATGGCGTGCGTTTTAGTCGGTTCGAGTCCGACATAACCTCCTCCCCCGGTTCCGGTGGGGGAGGTATCCGTGGGGATTTTTCGCACGATAAAAAAAAAAAAAAAAAAAAAGGTATGAAATAGATGTCGGTACTGTCTTACGATCAGTTACAAAATCGTTTTCCACACAAAGACATTACTTAGAGTAGCGAGCGTGGTGAAGGTGAAGGATATAGTGGAGTAGACAAAGCCTTTGGTTTACCCACTGACAGCACAAAGCACAAGCTACTCTCCAGTGAGCTTTGGCTACCCTACTCACCGTTGAAAACACAACACGAGGTTATTAAGCCGCGGCCTTCTGTAGGGCGGAGATACCTACTTCCCCAGTCGGACTGCTCCATTAGGACGAATATACCGTGGTGTACCTACCTCCTCGAGTCGAATAGAGAGGCGAGTACAATTTCTAATCAGCGTTCAACGCTCAACTTTCAGTACTATTTACAACACCACGCGATAAACGACATCCACGCGGGCGGAGCCGCGGGCAACAGCTGGTTACTAATATAACTAATAAGCATTAAGCTGAGAGGCGGCCGTTGTTATGTATGGCTGTGTGCAAAGTTAAAAAAAAGATAAAAATAGACTTAATTTTTTCTATGTATTGTTCGTGCATCTCTGTACATAATAAAAAAAATTTGTATCTTTCATTTCTTTAAGTATGTTTATCCGCTTCCGCATTCTATAACCTATGTGTTCTTTGAGTCTAGCTAGATAGCGTTGTGTAAAATGTCCTAGAATAGTCTGTTATATTGTCACAACAGCTCTGAAGCCGCTGTGGTGCCTGTGGTGTGACGGTAGTGAACGCGACGGCTACGCAGGGGGCGCGGGTTCGATTCCCGCTCAATTCAAATATTTGTATGCATGAATATGTCTATTTGCATATGTGATTTGATTTGTCTGGGCATTTCCGTGTCTCTGAGAGCACGTTAAGCCGTCGGTCCCGGTTGCCTACGAATGTCTATGGCAGTCGTTATGGGTAGTTGGAGCCTTAAAAATTTCGGCAACATGATTTTTTTATACCACTTAGGTGGCAGACAAGCACACGGCCCACCTGATGGAAAGTGGTTACCGTGGCCTATGGACGCGTGCAACACCAGGGGCGACACACTCGTGCTGCCGACCCTGAAGAAACCTTCTAATGTCTAACTGCAATACATCGATATCGCCAATGGGTTGTGGAGGTCAGATGTCAGTCGCTTCACGAAAAATGTCGAAGTTCAGGCAAACACGCAGTTAGAACTACTAGAAAAAGCAGACCCCAGACGAGGTTCCGAGGTGAAAGCTCCCGGTGAAGAAGAAGAGAAAAGCTATGCAACTCCAATAAGCTGTAGTGCCTGTAGTATTCAAGATGCAAGCGCCTGATAAAATATTAATTCCATACGCCTGCCCAGTCTGGTACCGCAACGATACACACCCGTTCGATTACTAGATTACTTATAAGTAGGTACCTGCACCAAAAGGACATAAATTGTTGCATCCAGTAACACCTGTGACGCGTTGGGCCAAAAAAAAAATGTTGCAAGCAGTAACACCTGTGACACGTTGGGACAAAAAATGTTGCATTCAGTAACACCTGTTACTCGTTGGGACAAAAAAATGTTGCATCCAGTAACACCTGTTACTCGTTGGGACATAAATTGTTGCATCCAGTACCTAACACATGTGACTCATTGCAAATTTTTTTCCCAACCAGTAATAGTGTTACTCGTTTAGGTGATACGGGATGGGCATGTACCGTTACTCAGAGTAGATTTTACGGATGAAAGGAACCGAGTTCAAGTGGAACTAAACTACGTTTCATTTACTTTATTGCTGCGGCTCCGCTAGAGTGCTCTAGAGTTCTCAGTTGTCGCTACTTTTGGTCAAATAGCTGAGGTTTTATTCAACCAATTGTAAACAAACATACGGCAGTAGGCACATGCTGTAACTTGCATCTCGAATGATCGAAGTGAGCTCGATAGCTGAATCCACGGTGATTGGTCAATTTCGCGAAATTGACCAATCACCGCGGATTCAGCTATCGAGCTCACTTCGATCATTCGAAATGTTTGTTACAGCATGTGCCTGCAGGTTTTATTGAACCACAAGTAGGGAATGTGGAACAGGCGTAAAAAACTGCATCAAAATCCGTACAGTAGTTTTTGTTCATCATGAATAAACAGACAAAATGAAAAAAATGTGTTCGGAATAGTTAATTTTAATATAATCCAAATTTTTCTGAAATATTCCGTTGTATGCAACTGGATCTGCACCAAACGGACATTTTAGATAACACAACTACTTTATAATCTCCTTTCAAATCAAATCGAATTATTATTTTATCAACTTGCCCTGATTATACAGTAACTCCACAGTAGAACAGTATTAATTACGCGAGTGCCATTAATAGGAAACTCAATGGATTAGTTTTCATAGCAAAAAAATACATGAAGTGCAGTTTTTTTAGTGCAGGTAAAGTAGTTAATTACATTGAATGGCCAGTATACACATTCTGTCCTGTCACACGCACGCGGAAGGAAACGACGCGTGCGCCGCCCGCCGGCCAGCGCCGCACGCGCCGCACATAGCATAGAGCTGCACATAGCACATTCTACTACTCTACTTACTATATCACATACATCCATATTATTTCGGGTTTTAATGAGTGTTTAGCGAGCTATGTCAGCTAGGGGATACCCTAGCTGACATTAGACTAAGGAGTTTGTCCCTGAATATTTATTTATTGTATCATATACATGCTTGAGCATGCTTGAGCATCTCCGAAGGTGGGTGTGTTCAATGCACCGGTTGTGAGAAGTACCTAGACTTTGGTTGTGCCAATATAACCGAAAATGGATGGAAGAAGCTCGGGGCAGAGCGCAGATCTGCCTGGAAGTGCACTGCTTGTAAAGCGTCGTCTCCAGCATCAGCCCCTAGTAACCAAGTGACACTGGAAACTATCGTGAGAGAGATACGTGACATAAAACGTACTATCATTGGTGTACCAGCATTAATCGAGGATATTAAATGCATCAAAGAAGAACTTGTGGAATTGAAATCTTCAAGCCAGTTTCTAAGTGAGAAGATGGATGCAATAACTGCTCGCGTAATCAGTTCTGAAAAAACCACTGAAGAACTTCAGAAGAAATATGCAATGCTCGAATCCCGTATGAATGAGTTACAGCTTCAGGCGTCAACCAATGAACAGAGATTACGCCTCAACAATGTTGAGATTAAAGGAGTACCTCAGAAAAAGGATGAAAACTTATTCAAAATTATTGACCAGATTGGTTCAAGGATTGATTATCAAGTTCCTAAATCTCAAATCAATTATGTGTCGAGAGTACCTTCTTATAACTCTAAAGAGAAATCGATAATTGTAAGTTTCATAAACCGCTACGTGAAAGAGGACTTCATAGCATCTGCACGTACGCTCAAGTCAATAACATCTGAGGACATAGGCTTCAAAGATTCATCGCAACGGATATACGTCAATGATCACCTGGATGCTACCACCAAGCTATTATTAAATAAAACCAAAGAAAGTGCCAAACTGAGTAAATATGACTATGTTTGGGTGAAGTTTGGTAAAATACATGTTCGCAAGAACAACACTTCGCGCACAATAATAATAACGAAAGACCAGGATTTAAACAAAATTGCTTAAACATATGCCTATTATGTGCCTTGAAGTCCGTTATTGTTATTGTGTGTGAATTTCTAGTACCTATTATGATAACTTGTTTACATTATACTATATTTTTTTCTCGTAATTGTAAAAGATTGAGCACCTCTGTATGCGGCGCAGGGCCGCTTCCGTCGTCGCATTCTCTCACCTATAAGTCTGTTCTATGCGCAATAAAAAATCAACGAAATATAGCTGTCTCGCTTGTCCTACAGTGCGCGGAATTGGTTGTCCTTGTCTTCTCTTCCGTTAGCACTAATATTTCTATAATAGGACAACTCACAACCTACCCACCTCTCAACAATTCTCAGCAAATTTCTAATTATTTCTCGCTATTATTCGATTCGCTGTCTATTATAATGCTTTTATCACCCAAAAAATACTCCAATGGCTAACGTAAATGTAAATGTTCAGGGTGGTGGTTATTTTAGTGTCTATTACCAAAACGTGCAGGGATTAAGAACAAAAACTCAATCGTTCTATCGAAACTTGTGTCTGAACTCATTCGATATAATTGTATTAACTGAAACTTGGCTGTTAAGTGGTATTAGTGACTCGGAATTATTTGATAACCGGTATGTAGTGTGGCGAAGGGACAGGGCTTACGAGCTCACCGGGCAAACCCTGGGTGGCGGAGTGCTTATTGCGGTGCGTAAAGAAATAGCTGCCAGTGTTCAACCCCAATTTTCGTCGACGGCAGAAGATCTTTGGGTAGCATTACCTATTAACAAAAAAGCCGGGAAGAGACGGTGTAACATATATTTATGCGTTTTATATCTATGCCAACAAAACCTAGGCTTCTCTTTTTCTGAGCAATTACATAATTATATATCGAAACTCGATAATATAATTGTTGGCTGCCCAGACGACAGATATTTGATTCTAGGGGATTTCAACATGAGTGAGATATCTTGGTCCCCGGGTAATAACACTGACAACGTATTATTGCCAAGTAATGTGACCACTGCCAATGAGCTTTCCTTAATAGACACATTGACTACCCATAGTTTATATCAATATAATTATGTCCCCAATAGTTATGGTCGATTATTAGATTTAGTACTATCAAATGATTCTTTAACTGTGTCGAAATGCCTAAGCCCCTTGGTACCCAATGTTCCGAACCACACGGCAATCATCGTGACATTTAGATCTTTAGAAATGTCTTATTTAAAACCTACCGCGAGTATCAGATACAGGTTCGAAAGAGGTGATTACGATGCTATCAACTCAGAAATTCAGAATAATGATTGGGTCGCCGAGTTATCTAATAAGAAAGTAGAGGATTCGGTGGACTATTTCTATAGTTTTATTAACCAACTAGTTGCTAAACATATACCGTCTATTAAAATACATCCGACCCGTAACTTTCCGATATGGTATACACCCGCATTGATAAAGTGTATAAAAGAAAAACATAAATATTTCGATAAACACAAGAAATACGGTAATAGATCCGACCTTGAGACTTTTAAATTGTTAAGGGATAGGGCGAAAGGATTAGAGGCTGAATGTTATCATAATTACATAGCATCAGTCGAACAGTCGATCAGGGTAAATCCTAAATTCTTTTGGACGTATATTAAACAGCGTCGACAGTCATCTAATATACCAGGGTCGGTTAGTTATGGTAATAAAACAGTTAATTCGGGAGATGCTATATGTAATGTATTCTCTGACTACTTTTATTCCACGTTCTTGCAATCTTCACCGCACACTGCTGATGCCCGGATGTATGAGTATAGTGACTCGATCTCGGATGTCTCACACATTCACACTGATACAGCCGAGGTCATCAAAATCCTCAGATCTCTGGATATTAACAAGTCGGCGGGCCCAGACAAAATACCACCTTGTTTCTTAGTTAGATGCGCCGATACTATCTCAGTCCCTGTAACGTTGCTGTTTAAAAAATCTCTATCAGAGTGTACGGTCCCGTCAGTTTGGAAGGCAGCCTTCATCACCCCAATTCATAAAAAAGGATCAAAGACAGAAGTCACCAATTATAGACCCGTATCTAAATTATGTGTATTGGCAAAGGTGTTAGAAAAAATTGTATATAATCAACTTTACGCTGCATTGAAAAGTAGCTTTAGCAGTTTTCAACACGGTTTTCTAAAGGGTCGCTCAACAACTTCTAATCTTATATTATGCAATGACTATATATCCGACGCCATGAGTAAATCCAACCAAGTTGATGTTGTTTACACGGATTACAGTAAATGTTTTGACCGGATTGACCACAACATATTAATTTCCAAGCTAAAGTATTTCGGCATAAGGGGTGACTTGCTTAGGTGGTTCTCGTCATATATACTCAACCGTTCCCAAGCAGTCGTAGTCGAAAATTACATATCTGGATGGGTTATGGTGCCTAGTGGTGTGCCCCAGGGCTCTCTGCTTGGGCCACTTTTGTTTTTAATCTGTGTAAACGACATCGATGAGTGCTTTCAAAACTCTAATCTCTTGTGTTTTGCAGACGACATGAAAATTTTCATGTCCATAGCAACGCCCGCTGATGTTATTGCACTCCAAAAAGATCTAGATCGGTTGGACGACTACTGTATTAGAAACAAATTAGACCTGAATCCATCCAAGTGTACAGTGGTAACATACAGTAGGAAGGCAACGAACATAGCGTCAGACTATTACTTGAAGGGGTGTAAAATTCAACGGTGCAATAGTGTGCGTGACCTGGGTGTGACTCACGATTGCAAACTATTATTCGAGGATCACATTGACCAGATTGTTAATAAGGCATATCGTGCCCTAGGTTTCGTAATTCGCACCTCTAATAGCTTCAAAGAGGTTAAAACTATGAAAATATTATACTGTACATTTGTACGCAGCATTCTTGAATATAATAGTCAAGTGTGGAACCCTAGATACGATACGTATATCGCTCGTATTGAAAATATACAGAAAAAATTTATTAAATATCTTTGTTATAGGCTTAAAATCAATTATACATCAGACGACTACTTTAAACTATGCGCTAAATTCCACATTCTCCCCTTGACCAAACGCCGCGAGATAGCTGATATTACTTATATTCTAAAATTACTGAACGGGTCTATTGACTGCCCATCTCTATTATCCAAAATAGGCTTTACTGTACCTGTCAAAGTCTTCAGACACTATACACCTATCCACCTCCCATTAGCAACTACTAACTACAGACAGAATTCATTTCTACGGCGAGCGAGCAGCAGCTTAAATGATCGTTTTAAGCAGTTTAAATTTGATATTTTTAATTCAAAAGTAGAACCTGTGAGACGGGTGCTCAGTCTCGATTTCTTCTCTAACTTCTCTTGCAAAACCATTTCTATTGGTGAAATAAGTTAGGTGCTTATCTAGTACATTCGACTGAATAACAGATTTTCAACTTGTACTTTTTCATATATGCAACTGTCATACTGTGCTCACTGACATTTTATATTGTACTACCTCTATTCGTGGAGACCTATAATTGGCTGTTTGTCACCTATCTTAAATGTGTATTTTGTTAGATATTAGCTGTTGGTCTCCCAAATATAAATAAATAAATAAAAAAAATAAATATTATTAGGTGTGTGGTGACGGCGAAAGAATACAAATATCACCACTCATATCACACAAGAGTAAACTCGAAATAAAACCCTCTACCAACCCGCCTGGCCAGCGGGTAACAGTAGGCTAAGCTAAGCCACCCGACATTGACTAGGTATGTCTAGCAGTGGACTGCGATTGGTTAATTGATTGATTTAATAGGTATATTAACGTTAAATTAAATTAAACAGTCACAGTAGGTACCTACTCGACATTTTGTTTGATAGAAAAACGCTTTGTGGAATCGAACTGATCTTAGCCGGACCAAAGTGCCAAGCTGTATAATGTAATCTAATCTAAGCATTATTGAAATATTAATATTTTACAAACAAAATTTTAAATGCACAAGAATTCATGTAGCAGGAAGTGTGACAGCGGACACACTCTAACAGCTCTATATGAAGTGTGACGGCGGCGCCGTCTCCTGCTGAAGCTGAAGTGCAGCGGGTGCCTGCGCGAGCGCAGTATAGTGCACGACACGCGCCGCGGACGACATGAACGCGCTCGTGAGTACTAAACCTACTTACAACTATAAATAAACATAACCTAACTGTCCTAGTTTACTAACCGTGATGAATATCGTTTAATATTATATTTTTTAAATGTTTCATTTTTATGAACTCTCATAAGTGTGAAAATCGTTTCAAAGTGTTATCATCATAAAAAATAATGTCGCATTGTATTCTAGCTACCTACATCATTTTGAAAATTAATTTCAGACGCAACTGGTGGTGATATCTCTATGCGTGTGGGTGCACAGCTCGCCACTGAGGCACGAGGCCCCGCGCGGCCCGCGGCACGGCGCCCACGGCTACGGATACTACAGCGACAGCCAGGTCAGCCAGGAACCTAGCCAGGACGCCAGCCAGGACTACGAGCCATACATCTACGCCGCCATACCGCTGCACAAACCCTTGCCTGTGCTGCAAGTGCTGTCCCGGAGGCCGCTGTCCCACGACCGCACGCGAGAGCCCTCGGCTCCGCGGCCCGTGTACGTGCGAGCCCCCGACGAGGACAATGATTACGCGCCAAACACCCACAGTGAGTACGAGTACGACGACCGCGCACCCGACGACCGCCCGCACGTCAGTCCGTACAGTCCTTACTCGAGACGCCCGCGCCCTCCCCCGCCGCCCTCGGCATCGGCCTCGCAGGACGACGTGACCGTCATATACGCCCGGCCGAACCCGCAGGGAGGCTTCACATACCGCAGGCGCCCCACGAAGAGCGTTCCGAAGAGGTCGCCCCCGGCGCCGACCACCGAGTCGCCCGTCGTGCTGCGCGTGCACAAGTACAAGATCGTCAGGGACCGGTAGACTGATGGTTATGTTAGGGCAGTTGTAGCATCTAAATAATTATATATTTACGGAAAATGTGACAGTTATATTAATTACGTAATCATGTAAATATTCAGTGCTAAGATATGGTTCATTTTCGATTTATTATTACATAGTTACATACATATACTCACATGGGACCGAAAGTCCCATGTGATTGGGGGCGAGCCTATTGCCGTCTAGCGGGCACTTTGTCATGGCTTTTATGTTTACTGTCGGATGAAGAACAGCCCTATTCCTTAGTCGCCTTATACGACACCCACAGGAAGAGATGGGGGTGGCTCTATTGTATTCCCCCGGGAACCACCAGGAATTTAATAGATTTATAATTTTATGTAAGTCCCACCATCAAATAATTCGGTAAAGAGGCTGTATTTGGATCAATCCGGCTAAAACCATATGGTGCAGTTAGGTCATAGGTCTTTGTAGCCGTCGATACAATATCACCTAGGAAGGAACTTTTGATCCTTAGACAGCTGCTAGTTAGACGCACACAGCGTCGAGCACAGCGCTGCGACAACCTTGATCGAGATTGATATTGGTCGGATAGGGTGACGTCACTCGAGATCGACCAATGACAATCTCTCTCAACGCTGTGCTCGACGCTGTGTAAGAATTGCACAACAGAACCCTAGTGTACAGCAAGAGCCCACACCGACAGCTGTCAGGAGGCCGAGACGTTGCTGTGTAGCTTCCTATGACCGATAAGTACATAAGTTTAATCTGAAGTGTATTTTTTTTAGTTACATAATAAGTAATAGTATTTTAGGCATGTTTTATTAAAATAATAGATTAGAGTAGATGAAGTAGGTATACATGTTTGTTATTAACTAGCCAAACGGTTCAGTTCCTTTCTTTGTCGTACGATAAAGAAATGGAATGCCCACGTCTGTGTTCCTTTTTACAATGGCGGGGGCGTCGAGTGGGACCGCCGTTTTTACAAGACTACGGCAAAGCTAAGAAGGGTTATAGCGATAGAATTTGGAGTATGGTCTTTACTTTTTGATCTTTTCCTCAGCTCACCATCAGGTGGACTGCTGTCAAATTGACGGATCAAACATTAGAAAGCAATTGGTGTAGCAAAGCGTGGTTGAGGTACCAAACCGTATTGGTTCAGTCTCTCTACGAACTGTACCTTTCAAATTTAAAATCCGGCTCGAAGGACCAAAAAAATGTATAGTTTATACAATATCTATTTAGTTTACTGCTACAGTTGACATGTATAACCACCGTATTGCTTATGTAGACTATACTCAGTTATGATTATAAAGTAGGTGCGAGTACCCGTTCCTTCACAAGTGCCAGTGACCGTGCGCAATAGACACTAGATCTATGCTCCTTGTAGGTGTAATTGTAGTTCATGTATAAATGTAAATTTTTTGATAAAACACTTTCATTCATTCCAAAACACGGAACCCTAGTCCTTCTATTTTGAGTATCTGTAAAATTAATGTCAACTTCTTTCTAAAAGTGTGCAATAGTGCCATCTATTGGGATCTATTACAGCTAAATGTTGAAATCATAGAATAATCCTACTGGTACCACCATCTATTATACAGTGTTCGAACTACTAACATATAAAGTGCTTAGAGCATACCGTTCTATTCTTGTTACGACCCCAGCAAGAAAGGGTCCGTGTAGCCGGAACCTCCAAGCGGTGCAGCCTGGGTTATAGGAACGCTGCCACCTATGACAAATTCCGGCTATGCAGGAATGAGGCTTTCGACTTACCCCTCTGACTAGTGGAGGGGCACATCAGAGACGTATTAGGGACAGGCAAGGGACGAGCTGGTAGTGGGGGGGGGGGGGGAGGGGAAGGGTGCTTCCCACATCCGAGGGAGGGAATTTTAGAACTGTAGATGGCCTAAGGTCAGCCAGGTTGCAAGGGAAAAGCCTTATTGGGTGACCTTACACCCCAGGCTTCATACGCCTTGGGCATCACTGGTATTAAGACACAAACCCTCTCTTGACGTGACATGATCATAAAATGATTTTTTCTTTCTGACTGACATTTATAATCTCAAATATAGGTAATTTTGTGTTGTAAATGAACCGTTATCTTCTTCCCCTACCTATGTAGGTATAATTATGTTGTATTTTACCTTTAAGACTTTATGGAAAAAGTTAGGTATAGCTTAGGTACAGTGCTCGACTGAGATTCTAACAAACTAACAATCATGTTTTTCGAGGAGATTTAAATAAACAAAAATATTTTGTAAAATACTGTCTTTTACTTTAAATAGTTTACATTATGCACACAGAGCGTGCTCGTTGACTAGACTGTTCACCACCAACCGCTGCCGGACCCGCTGGAGTAACCGCCGCTAGATCCGCCGTAGCCGCCGGAGTAACCGCCGCTAGATCCGCCGTAGCCGCCGGAGTAACCGCCGCTAGATCCGCCGTAACCGCCGGAGTAACCGCCGCTAGATCCGCCGTAACCGCCGGAGTATCCGCCAGAGAGGCCGCTGCTGTATCCGCCGGAGTAGCCGCTGGAGACGGGCACGACTTTCTTGACCGTGATGACGCGCGGCTCGGAGATGACCTTGCGCACCTGGATCACCTGCGGCACGCTGACCTCGCGCTGCACGTTCACCACCTTCTTGACGGCGACGATCTGCGCGGAGGGCTCGGAGTAGCCCCCGCTCCAGCCGCCGCTGCCGGAGCTCAGTCCGCCGCCGTACCCGCCGCCGTATCCGCCGCCGTATCCGCCGCTCAGTCCCCCGCTGTACCCGCCGCTCCAGCCGCCGCTGCCGGAGCTCAGGCCGCTGCTCCAGCCGCTGCTGTAGCCGCGCTTCTCGCGTATCGCGCCGCCAGCGCACGCGGCTACCAGGGCGCACAGTACTAGCTGAACACAGAACATTCACAATAAATTATCACAATTAATGGCAACTATTAGCTACAGAAAATATATGGAAATAAATGGTGTTATAGCAGATACAAAAGAAGCAATCAATAACGCATATGATAAAAAGCTAGTGAGCACTGATAAAACAATAAGTGATCAAGCTTAAGGGTTTAAGATTTTGAAGATGTTGCAGTCGGTTTCATAGCAGGCAATGAAACCAAAAGAAAAAGAAATACTGTATGATTTTCTTTTAGCGAGAACTCCCAATTATCTTTGGAATCAGGATCAGACCATTGTTGTTGAATCAAACAAATATGTAAATAATTGTTGCAAATGGGAATCGAACCCACAAACTCTATGCATTTGCGAGGATTTTTCATGTTTTTATTTTGGTGTTATGTATGATATTGTTAGATACTCACGAAGGATTTCATGTTGATGTGGTTGTGAGTGGTTGTGATGTGATGCAGTGTCGAGTCTCCTGCGGTGTATTTATATGAGCGGCGCGGCGCGTTGCGCAAGCGCGTCCTCGAGACTAAACAACATTACTTCAGCTAACTTGCACTTACTCATACACAATAAATAACACATTTTTGACAAAATTAGATTAAAAAAGATACTAAAGCGAATTCCTAATATTGTAGCAGTAGGTAATCGTTAAGGTCGTTTATTGCTATTACCGATGCAACTCTCATCAGTCACACGTCGCATCGGGCCATTTGTTTGGATGTATGATTATTGTATGAAAATGTATGACTTAACATTTAGAAGGGATATTTATAAGCAAACAAATTCTGATGTCCGGTGAATATAAGTAGTTAAAGCAAGGTTCACAAATGACAGACTATTAAAAGTGCATATTTTGCAACAAGTCGCACGGCGGGCGGTCCCGCCGTCAGCCGTAATGGGCACTTGTTCAGCTGAAAGGTTTCAGTGCAATCTTTCAGTGCAGTCAATGAAATATTCATACCTTGTGTATTCTGTTCGGTATTCTATTTATCAACATATACCTACCGTGTTACAAGGAATTTTACAACTTAAAAATTAAGTAACTACCTACGTAGTATAAATGGTATATACCCAAACGAGTATCACTGTTACTGGTTGGGAAAAAAAATACTAACGAGTCACAGGTGTTACCGGATGCAACAGTTTTTGTCCCAACGAGTAACCCCGCAAAATATTGCTGTTACTTGGTTAAATTCTTTATACCCAAAGGAATATTTTCTTGAACTACCTATGTCATCAATAGATCTTTTCGGTATTATACTGAGCTGACATGAATATAGTGTATAGACTATAGACGGAGAAACGTAACATTTATAATAACTTGCTCCTATAACTGATCGGAGCTTCCTTGGTATAATTAATTGCTGTAGCAATCACTCGCTTCATCGATGCACTTTAGGAACAAGTAAAACGGCTCTCACACGTCTACAGCGGGACCAAATATATCGAGGCCGATAATCTGGTGACCACCACTTTAACATTGATCATCGTTGGCATCTATAATGGAGGCCGTCCTTTAGACCGCGCTCACAACACCTTATGGACTAAGAGCTCGTGGACGCCAGACCTTCGTCATTTTATAAAAACTAAAAGTTTGTCAGCACATGCTCCCAACACAGGTAAGAACGATGACCCATTATGAAGTATGGGTCCTAGTGGCTTTGGCCGATATACGGTACTAAAGTTGTGCGAAAAAAATTCAGTGTGAGTTTTAGATATTACCTTAAAAATATTATAAGAAATCACGTCATTCACAGCCAGACACTTTAACATCGTGGTAACCGGACCCCTTGCCAAACACCCTAAATGTTCAAGAATTATATGTTTTAGTTTAAAAGCTGATTTTCATACAGCGTTTCCCAAAGGATAGGCAGGCAGCAGAGGGAGAACCTGCTCATGGTTACTCGAGAAAAAAGAAAGAGAAAATTTGTATTTTTTTAAAATTAGAGATAGATAATAACATATATCTGCCAAAGCCACTATGACCCAAACTTCATAATTGGCCTTCGTTCTTACCTGTGTTGGGTTGGGAGCATGCGCTGACAAACTTTCAGCTTTTATAAAATGACGAAGGTCTAGCGTTCACGGGCTCTAAGTCTATTCCTATGAGTATCCGAACCTTACATATCAATCTATGCCCGTACAGTTATTGCGCACTAGGCTAGGGAGTAGCTCATGAGACATAGCAGACCGAGATATCCTAATAACTAGATAGGTCAGTAGTCATTACATACCGGAGTGGTAGTGGACTGGCTACTGGCTACTTAGAAAGTAACGATCGAGGCGTGAGGCAACTATTTATTGCATCGACTTGAGAGCGATTCCATGGCATGCGAAATATTGGGATCGGCCCGAGCACATTCTTCTTTTGTACCTACCGCCTAGATCGGTGGCATTCTTTAGAAGTAACATAGCCTAGCCACCTATACAGACCTGCTATATTTTACTAATGTTATAAAACTACAGCCCCTCTAGACAAGTGGCAATTCGTTTCTCGGCGCATGATGGAATAGAATGACAAATGTATGGGATTTGACGTATATGACAGGCGTTAACGAATGTCAAAAACGTCAAATCCTATACATTTGTATTTCTATTCCATCATACGCCGAGCAATGTCTAGGGGGGCTGAATAGAAAGAGAGAAAAATAGAATCTTGTGAAGTGTATTTCTGTACTACACATATAAATACATAGCTCCTTTATAATATATGTGTACATCAAGGGTTAGGTGGGATTTGATGACCGGTGAGGTGGACCACTGCCGTCTGACTCAACCCTAAGAGGTGCGTCTGCGTCAGAGCCACGCGTCCGCTGTATAGCAGGTGCACCGACTTGCAGGTGTGGCTGGTTTGGGTCTCAAAGGCTCTTTACACCTCAACTTTTTACACACCTACACTTTTGACCTACATATTTTAGAATCTGACGACGATATTTCAACATGGCAGAGCATTAAGGTAATAAATAGAATAGAATAGAATATATTTATTTATTTGCATGGAATGTATGTATTACATGAGGTGTTACAATTTAACAATTAGGTTCCTGATACATTCTACCATTTAGGCATACAAATATTAAAAACATGTTAATCATGCACTTAAACAAAGAATTTAGTCAATACATAGTCAAATAAAGTCCGATTATAAGTTCAAAGTACAGTCAAAATATAATTAAATGTCAGTTCAGAATTACAGATAAATGATTTGGTTATTTGCATTTAAGTTTGTGTCACAAAAATAAGGTACCTACATTATTCTAGGTTGGTATCAGCTTGTCATCCAGAAAGTCCGATACCGAGTAATAACATTTGTTTAGTAACATAGCGGTTAAATTCTTTTTGAATATTTTTAACGGATGTTCTCTCATACTGCTTGGTAACTTGTTGTAAATCACAGGAGCCATGCCAATAACACCTTTTTGTAATAACGCAGTATTAAAACCCCCAGTGCATAGTCGATTCTGGTGTTGAGATCTCATGGGTACAGTTCTTATTCTTGTTTCGCTGACTGTTCTAAACAGATCAGGGTTGTTTTTTACGAACAGGGAAATTTCCAGAATATACAGGCATGGAAAAGTCAACAGCCCATTAGCCCTAAACATTGGCTCACAACTGTCTGTAATTTTCAAATTGAACATAGACCTTATGCAGCGTTTTTGAGATTTAAAAATGGCTTCTCTCTGACCACAGTTACCCCAAAATATGATGCCAAACCTTAAAGTAGATAGGACGAGGCCATGGTATGCTGTCAGTACAGTATCAATATTTACTTTTTTTGTTAGATTGAAAAGTACATAGGCAGATTTGCTCAGTTTATGACATATGTCCTCAGCTTGAGCACGCCAGGTCAACTGAGAGTCAATGATGATTCCTAAAAATTTTGTATTGTCAACTCTTTCTACTGTTTGATTATTATAGTGTATATTGAGGTCGTCAGGACGTAGTCTCTGATGGAAATGCATTAATTTTGTTTTATTTATGTTAATTTGAAGATTATTTTTATTACGATGAAGATGAGCGTTTACGTTTCCCTGCGTCATCAGCATCACAGTTGGGAGACGCCCTTCACGTACATACACGCCACTAGTAGTCTCATATCAATTCGGTCTAATTACGCGCAATGTGCGCTTAAGTCTTTTGTAACTGTGTTTCTGATGTGGGCTGCAACGGAAGCCATAACAAATCGCGGAACATAACTGCTCTCAAATTAAATTACTGCATAAATGGCGGTGGGAACTGTTGTGAAAGATTTTTAAGAATATTAGTAACAGATATTACTAATATTAACCCCTCCCTCCAGCTGAGCTACATTGCTGCTACTAAGAGTGGGTTGACGTCGGTAGTGTAATGGCCAGGATTCGAACCTGGGACCTCTTGATCGTAAGGCCGGCTCAACGTAAGCGTAATCCGAGTTTCTTGCTACTACAAAGCAATTATGTAATACAAAAGATTATTATTAAGTATAGAAAAGATATTATTTTATGTCAGACCGGACGTTACCTATAGCTACATAATCATCATCATGGAGACGTATTTTCCTGATCGCATCCGAACTTGGAGCTCAGGGTCCACCTTCCAGATCTTTCTCGTCCACTTCACACGATCTTGGGTGCAAATGGTTGTGAGGTCAGTGGCACGCATGTCACCCTCCACGACGTCAAGGCAGACTTCTTGGGCCTACCGCTCCTACTGGTATCCGGCGGGCCCGGGGGCGCCATTGCCAGGAATTTGTTACCCACGTAGGCTGGCGGTTTCCTTAAAACGTGACCGCACGTTACCCATAACTTCACCCATTTGAACCACTGCAATGCAATTCTGTATGCGCACAACGACGAGCACAACGTTGCGACAGTCTTGATATAAATTGTCCATCTATTACCCGTAGTACGGTTGAGTTGTCCGGTTAACCGGACTATGGGTAAAAAAAAATATACCATAGTACAGTTTTGTTAACCGGACTATGGAAAAATTTTGTTCCATAGTCCGGTTGACCGGACATCTTAACCGTACTGCGGGTAATAGATCAAATTGCATCTGATCGACCTCCAGTGACGTCACCCAGTCCGACCAATGCCAATCTCTATCAAGGTGGTCGCAACGTTGTGCTCGTCATTGTACGCATACTGAATTGTACTGCTGATCCCGTTCTGCGACTCACAATAATCTATTTTCGCTATAAAAAGTGGCCTATATGCTATTCCAAATATAGACTGAAAACTATCTGAATTCTAAATTTCACTGAAATTCGTTCCAGCCGTTCAGATATGATTAAATAATATCATTCATCAATACAAACTTTCACTAATATGTAGTATGTTAATATGGAATTGTGCAACATCCCTACTAATATTATAAATGCGAAAGTAACTCTGTCTGTCTGTCTGTCTGTCTGTCTGTCTCACTTTTACGACTAAACCGCTGAACCGATTTTGATGATATTTGGTATAGAGGTAGGTTAGACCTTGAGAAAGGACATAGGCTATGTTTGGTCGCGATAACCAACATCCACGCGGGCGGAGCCGCGGGCAAAAGCTAGTTAATTTATAATTATTTTAGTACTAGCTGACCCCGCGAACTTCGTACCGCCTAACCGTCGATTCTTTTTATTTTTTTATTTTAAGCTATTGCATAGCTTCTATCGCGGGCCTTGAGCGTGGAGACCGAATCTAGAAATTCCGTAACGAAAAATGGTAACACCCCCAACTCCGAGCTCGCACGAACAGAGCCGAGCTGCTCCGAAGTAGCTTCGCTTAACGTAAGTAATTATAATTGCATAAGTTGTTAGTTTTCAAATTCAAGTTCAAATTCAAATTCAAATTCAAATTCAAATTCAAATTCAAATTCAGATTCAGATTCAGATTCAGATTCAGATTCAGATTCAGATTCAGATTCAGATTCAGATTCAGATTCAGATTCAGATTCAGATTCAGATTCAGATTCAGATTCAGATTCAGATTCAGATTCAGATTCAGATTCAGATTCAGATTCAGATTCAGATTCAGATTCAGATTCAGATTCAGATTCAGATTCAGATTCAGATTCAGATTCAGATTCAGATTCAGATTCAGATTCAGATTCAGATTCAGATTCAGATTCAGATTCAGATTCAGATTCAGATTCAGATTCAGATTCAGATTCAGATTCAGATTCAGATTCAGATTCAGATTCAGATTCAGATTCAGATTCAGATTCAGATTCAGATTCAGATTCAGATTCAGATTCAGATTCAGATTCAGATTCAGATTCAGATTCAGATTCAGATTCAGATTCAGATTCAGATTCAGACTCAGACTCAGACTCGGAACTCGGAACTCGGAAATCAAAATCAAAATCAAAATCAAGTTCAAATTCAAATTATTATTTATTATAATTGCATACGTTCATAAAAAATGCTATGCAATAGCTTTACCGCGGCAGTCCCCGTGTGCCACACGTCTTTTTTCTCTCCGTAAGAACCATCCTCGTACTTCAAGGAATGTTCTAAAAAAAGAATTAACGAAATCGGATCAGCCGTTCTCGAGATTTACGCTTAGCAACACATTTAGGGATTCATTTTTATATTATAGAAGATTACTATCTCACTAGTGTACGTTCCGGAAACAGACTCTGGCAAGGAATTCTGCCTCAGTATGTAGAGAAGGATTATAGTTAGGTGGTCGTTAGATATGGAGTGGTTATGGTATGGCTAGGGTATGGTTATGGTATAGTTATGATAATGGCTTTGTTATGGTATGGCAGGGTTATAGTATGATTATGCTATGGTTATGTATGGTTGTGGCATGATTATGGTACATACAGTATTATGGTTTATGGTAGGTTATGGTATGGTTATGGTAATGTTAAGGTTATGGTATTACTATTTTTGGTTATGGGTTGGTTACGGTATGGTTACGGTATGGTTCTACTACTTAGACTAACGCATAAACATAATCTAATTAAGTTTTTTGTGCACACGTGTTGCAATGTGTTTGCAATGATTTTGCATTCATTAAGTTTAATAACTAACCATTTTTTAAGTAACTTGCTAAAAATAGTAATAAGCATGTCTGTTTTGTAAATTAGTTAAATTAGTTATTTATACAAATGTACTACGCGGTGGTTTTCAACCAATTATTCTTATCATATAATGTATCTTAATTAATTATATATTCATTTTATTCAACGTTTATATTAAATTTGTATTTAATATTAACACAATATTGACAGCTTGACATTGTATTATTAATTGTAGCCTTACTTTACAAGCAGTATCTATTGCCGGCGGTACCGCCCGCGTCGAATTCTGGTTCTGTTCCTGCAGCCTATGAGAACCTAGTCTAGGGTTAAAACTAACTTTTTTATTTTATTTATGTACACAGTAGCTGTTGCCCACGGCAACGCCCGCGTGGAATTCTGATCCCGTTTATCACTGATATAACCTATGCGTTATTCTGATGTAACTATAAGCTATATTATTGTAAAGTTTTATAAAAATCCATTAAGTAGTTGTTACGTGAAAGAGTAACAAACATCCTTACATACATCCTCACATACTTACAAACTTTCGCGTTTATAATATTAGTAGGACTAATCCCTACTTCCCTACTAATATCCCTACTAATATTATAAATGCGAAAGTAACTCTGTCTGTCTGTCTGCCTGTCTGTCTGTCTGTCTGTCTCGCTTTTACGACTAAACCGCTGAACCGATTTTGATGAAATTTGGAATAGGGGTAGATTAGACCTTGAGAAAGGACATAGGCTATGTTTGGTCGCGATAACCGACATCCACGCGGGCGGAGCCGCGGGCAAAAGCTAGTCAGTTATAAACCTTAAAACCAATGCTTTCTTCAGTTTCTTCCAGACACTAATCTACTAGTATCTATGGGCCTACTAAATTTCAATCAGATCTGTTCAGACGTTTCAGAGTAATTGAATAACAAACATCCAAACATATCCACGCAATATTCTCTATAATAATACTAGTTGGAATTCTTCAAGAAGGCATTAGAAGTTTTTTACAGGGTCGGCAGCATGAGTGTGACTTTCCTGGCGTTGCATGCGACCATAGGCCACGGCAACCATGGGCGGTGTGCTTGTATGTTGTATGCCACCTAAGTAGTAGGTATAAACAAAATATCTGATATTTATGGCATCGCGGTGAAAGGTTCAACTGATACGCAGGAGGTGCGGGTTCGATTCCCGCTCAGTGCAAATCCAGTCCCGGTGTTTGAATGTATATTATGTAGGTATGTATTTACAAAAAAAATTGTAACTAAGAATGTTTATTTGCGTTCCTAAATTAAACACCACAAATAGTTTCGTTAACCTTACTGTGGGTCTAGATAGCGTTGTGTAGAATGCTGTAGAATATGTATTGATTACTTATATATTTAGTAGTGTACGACCGAAGAGTAGATCCTTCATCACGAGCACAACAAAAGGAACAAAATACAGGATGCGTTACTCATTCTCCTAATTTAATCTGAAGCAGATTCATTAATTTCGCGGTCGTAATATTTGCAAGAGTGGCGGGTGCGCGCGACGCTCTGCCGCGATATACTTTCATTGTTTCTTAATTGTACTCACACTGATTACACACGATAACAAGCCACTGAGCACAGCCTTCGTTCAGCGTTATCATAACTCGATCAGCGGCTGACGAAATAACATAATTACATTTATAAAAAACGAACCGTCTTTAACTTATTTAATTCCGATAAATGGTGTTCTTGAGAAACGTCTGATATTCGAACTAATCTATAGCAGTGCTGCGTTGTGAAGCCACCAGCTAGCCTTCCTTTCGTCTCACTCAACCTTGCGGCCACATCTCTAGGCCTTTATTTTTTTAATTCTTTTTAATAAAAACCGCAGTCAAATATATAAACTATAATATTGGATTTAGTACTAATGTCATTAGCCTCATTAAATTAATGACATTTGATGACTGCACTCGCCTCCGTAATGACGAGCGGAGGTCATTGCTTCGTCATTGGTGGAGAGTCGTGACGTGAGCTTGCTGATTGTTGATGCACTAATGGCGCAGTGGTTATCTCCGCCTACATTGGTATTTTATTGGGGTTTCTTCTTCGCAGCCCTGGTTTACCTTTCACACTGGCATTTGACACCCCAGATGGGCTACAATTTCGGACCTGACCATATTTGAAAAATTAATAGATATAAAAAACGCTATAATAACATACTCACGCCTGTAAATTCCCGAAAGGGTACGTAGAAGTGTATTAACACACACAACTCCCCGCGATGGTTTTCCCAAGCGACTACAATATGGTGTTCTTCAAGAAGGGCATTAGAAGGATTCTTCAGGGTCGGCAGCACGAGTGTGACGCCCCTGGTGTTGCATACGTCCATAGGCCACGGTAACCACTTTCCATCAGGTGGGCCGTGTGCTTGTCTGCCACCTAAGTGGTATAAAAAAACATTTCACGAACTGTGATTTTGGGTCCACGTAATAGGGGGTGAGCCTATTGCCATCTAGCGGGCATTTAGTCATCGGCTGTATGTTTACTGTCGGATGGAGAACAGCCCTATCCCTCAGTCTCCTTCAACGACACCCACAGCCCACAGGTAAAGATGGGTTGTCCTATTTTACTCCACCGGGATCAACACGGCTATAATTAAAGAAAACTAAGTTAATATCAAATCAACCCCATCCATTTATTACACTAGGGTGTGATTTATCTGTCGCCAAAATAGGGTCTGTCAGGAAAATATGTACCAACATGTTGAAATATAAACATTGCTGAGAAAAAATAGTTTTTCTCTACTTTTATATTTTATACTAGCTTTTGCCCGCGGCTCCGCCCGCGTGGATGTCGGTTATCGCGACCAAACATAGCCTATGTCCTTTCTCAAGGTCTAATCTACCTCTATACCAAATTTCATCAAAATCGGTTCAGCGGTTTAGTCGTAAAAGTGAGACAGACAGACAGACAGACAGACAGAGTTACTTTCGCATTTATAATATTAGTAGGGATATGATAGAAAAACTACTAAATAAGTCACGTGTAAATATATATAAATATACAATACGTAACTTGATCTTGACCCAAGTGAATCTAAAAATAAAAGTTTGTAAAAACGCACTTAAGGATATAATTAATAACACAATGTCAAATATGACTTTAGGATTAGGTAATAGTGTCAAGCGATGAATAAAATGAATATCAATTAATAGGATATCAATATTATGTTATTATAATCATGACAAATGATGCTTACCACCAGCGCCACCAGTCATGCCACCAGCTAACGACATTAGACTTTATAGGTACATTTACAGTTTTAATGAAAACCTCTACAATGCTACGATATCCTATCCTACTGATATTATAAAATATTTGTTATTCAATCACGCTCTAACGGCTTAACAAATTTAACTGAAATTTGGTATAGGGATAGATTATATTCTGGAATAACACAGGCTATTTTTTGCCACGGATCGCGGGAATGGGATCAAAATTCCACGCGAGGTGTCTAAACATAAATTAATATGAGCACTTTCAGTCAGCTATCTAAATAAGTATAAAAATGTAGGTAGGTAACCTAAGACGGATGTGTAGAAGAATTTGGATCGACTCGGGCGAGCCTCGGTGGCTTAGTGGTCAGAGCATTCCCCTTGTAAGGGGAAGACCGCGGGTTCGAGTCCCGCCCGAGGTCGATTCTCTTTTCTATATCTTAATCGATATACACAAATAATTATTTACTGTGCGAAAAAAAATAGAATATCTAACCTAAAAACGTGTACCAAGTACTCGCACATTAGCTGAAAGCAGTGCCATTATTCAGGATGCATAACGAGTTTTTAGCTATAAAAGGAAGATGTAAGAGACATAGACAAATATGAATTTAGTGTAAATATGAGTCAAAGCCGTTAAATGTCAAAGTCCGCGTGTCTTCGTTAACATACGAGGATCAGAGCTTGGATCAGATGATAGCCTAGAGCTGGTATTAACCATTTTGTTAGGATTGAAAACTACTGGGAGAGAGCAGTATACAATCTGAAGTTTACAAAAAAACTTATAATCTTAGCATCTTATCAATAAAACAATTAGCTGCCTGCTATCGAGGATGCACACATTTGCTGGTCATCGTATACCAATGATAACGCTATGAAAGATTAGGTCTTTAAATAGGTAAGTATAGGGACTCCAATTATCCTAACGACTGCCATAAATGTTTGTATGACCCCGTGACCGACGACTTAACGTGGTCTCCGAGACGCTGAAATAACATTATGTACCATCATAACGTTGCACCTACGTCGCGAGCTCGCGAGTGTCGCGACTGCAACCTATCGATGTCCGCTGAAAGCCTTCTAGCCGAGAGTGGACCGCACCGCACGGGCAAACCTATGCTTGTGTAAAAGTATGAAATATGTCGCCATATCAATGGTTTGTCATCATAACCATTTATTTTAGGTAGTTTAGATATTATTATTATGTCAAAAAAATGTGCAACATATATCTTTGTCGTGTATCTAACGTATCACTTGGAGTAAGCTGAGCTAATGTTCTTCGGGCTCGAGGACGCGCTTGCGCAACGCGCCGCGCCGCTCATATAAATACACCGCAGGAGACTCGACACTGCATCACACCACAACCACTCACAACCACATCAACATGAAATCCTTCGTGAGTATCTAACAATCTATACACACATACAATAACAATAAATATTAAAAATTGCATTTCAATTATATGGAGTGTTGGGTATTCGAGTCCCTGTTTTCCTCATGGACCAACTTCCTATTTTGGACAATTTATTGGACTGGATCACGATGGACCTACTCAGTGTTTCTTACATGTATCATTTAAAAAGAACAAGGAAATTATTGTCATCCACCACCATACCTATAATTTTTTAACACCTTGTTTGACTTTGCTAGTCATAAGGCTGATTTACATGAGACGAGCGAGCGCTCAATCTATTCCTTTTACGTCAATTTCTGACAGAACATTCATTTGTTGTTCTTTCTTATGTAAACGCTGAAAACAAGGGTTCGTTTACACTAAAATATTAAGGAAGAATGTTCTTGTTCTGGCTCAAGCTCTATGTTCGTTTGGTCTAAATCCACCTGAACGGAACGGCTGTCGTCGAACTCGGCGAGGGGACTGTCTCTATCTCATGTCTTATACACCTCGATAGCCACAATATAATAAGATTTGAATTTTAGGTAACCGTCGCCTCATGTATTTATTGTGAATGTTCTGTGTTCAGCTAGTACTGTGCGCCCTGGTAGCCGCGTGCGCTGGCGGCGCGATACGCGAGAAGCGCGGCTACAGCAGCGGCTGGAGCAGCGGCCTGAGCTCCGGCAGCGGCGGCTGGAGCGGCGGGTACAGCGGGGGACTGAGCGGCGGATACGGCGGCGGATACGGCGGCGGGTACGGCGGCGGACTGAGCTCCGGCAGCGGCGGCTGGAGCGGGGGCTACTCCGAGCCCTCCGCGCAGATCGTCGCCGTCAAGAAGGTGGTGAACGTGCAGCGCGAGGTCAGCGTGCCGCAGGTGATCCAGGTGCGCAAGGTCATCTCCGAGCCGCGCGTCATCACGGTCAAGAAAGTCGTGCCCGTCTCCAGCGGCTACTCCGGCGGATACAGCAGCGGCCTCTCTGGCGGATACTCCGGCGGTTACTCCGGCGGTTACGGCGGATCTAGCGGCGGTTACTCCGGCGGTTACGGCGGATCTAGCGGCGGTTACTCCAGCGGGTCCGGCAGCGGTTGGTGGTGAACAGTCTAGTCAACGAGCACGCTCTGTGTACATAATGTAAACTATTTAAAGTAAAAGACAGTATTTTACAAAACATTTTTTTCTATTTATATCCCTTCCTATTTATATCTATTTAACATCAGACATATATACAGCCCGGGCTCAGCCTATACATGGCTCGAGTCAACAATAGTGCCCGGAAAACGGCAATAGGCTCACCCCCTATTAAGTGGGACCTAATACAATGATTGGTGAAATGTGGGTGTTAATTCACCTCTGCCTAACCCTCCGGGATAAAGGCGTGATTGTATGTATGTATGTATATCCCTTCCGCAATCACGCCTAGTAGTGGAACAGACCTCACTGAGCGGTCCGCTAGAGCTGAGAACTATCGTACCTACCCAACTATGTCCCTATAACAACTTACCGCTGCAAGGTGATCAATCATACTACCCGTAATAAAGTGTTATTAGGAGGTATTAGCGGTAGCTAATCTGACACAATGGCTTCATAGGCGTCTAATCATGACAAAATGAAATCTCTATGATATTCAAATTGAAAGTAAGTAATGGGAGCAATATATCTATGCTCATAGTAATACCACAGTCTAACGAGCACTGTCATTCCACTTTTAACCGCAATTTAGAGAGATTAGACTACGGGAGACATGAATTCAAAATATATTTATTTTTAAGTGGCATGTTTTTAAAACTATCAATTTGAGAACAGTTTTGATATACCTAATCATATCTGTGACCTAATGTAAGTGTGGTACTCGTAAATACATCGACATACACGGGATGCGCATGCAATAATTATATAGATCCGGTATGTTCCTAGATTTGATTAGGTATCAGATTTTTATCGCATTTCATAGTTAATATTGCATTAGCATCCTGTGCTGATATTTTAGTAAAACTTTCAAGTGCTAGCTCTACGGCGGCAAATTGTTTTTGCAAGTTATTACTAAATGTTCTATAAGTAACCTAATGTCCGGTTCACAATGCAACAGCTGTCATTAGTGTCACGTTATGCAAATTTAGACGGATGGGCGTCACCTCTCCGCCACCTGCACGCAGTAGTGCTGCCGCAGCACTAGTCTCAGATAGTCTTTATGAAGAGATTACATTCTGAGCTACGCAGCAATGTCGCGGCAGCAATGCAGCGGTGCAATGCTGTGCGGCAGTGTCGCTTCACTGTCGCGTCGCGGTGTAGCGTCTGGCCGTCTGTCGCCGCAGCGATCATACCGGCATGAAAAAAAATGAATTTCTTTCGTTCAGAAGACGAACAATTAATTAACTATGTGACTATGTACCTATCGAGCCCTTTACGATAGCAGCCATATCAATTATCATCAATATAAACAGCGCAACACTGTCACCCTACTCAGCAGAGCAGCACCACAATGTTAGTCAAAATATTGCGGACAGCCTGTGTGTGGCGGTAGGGCATTCAACTACGCAGGAGACGTAGGTTCGATTTCATTATATCAGACTGGAACTGACTAAAAACCGATCCTGAACTAGTCCAGAGCCCAGAGGATCATCCATCTATGTCCCATCATCTCCAGTTAGGGGGGGGCGGGGAGGGGGGGGGGGGAATCACGTCGCCATCTCGGCCTGCTCCTGCTTGGGTGATTAGCGGCTCCACCTGTCCACCTCCACCCCCAATGAAATTGCTCTTTTAAAACGCTTTCTGCGCAGCGGAACAAGCGGAGATCTTGGAGAGTAAATATAAATAAATATCGTAGGACATTCTACACAACGCTATCTAAACCCAAAGTAAGCATAGCTTAACTAGCTTGTGTTATGGGTTCTAGATTGTGGATAAACATACTTAGATACATTTTTTTTTTCGTAAATACATACATATTATACATAGAAACAACCAGACCAATGCAAATATTCATATTCATGCACACAAATATTTGCACTGAGCGGGGATCGAACCCGCGCCTCCTGCGTAGCAGCCGCGTTCACTACCACTACGCCACAGAGACAGTCAAAGTCAAGAGTGTGAATTGCATGAACGGTCACACCCCAGAGCACAGATCTAGTGAGACTGGCGGAGTATACACGCATGTAACAGCAATGGTAACAAAATGTTGCTAATTAATTATAGCATTAGAATAAATATACATTCATTCATTATCGTGCGCCGTTAATTAACAATTCATTTCATTTCATACGGACGCACGACATAGCTACATGCAATCATAATGAGTTGGTTATTGTATATTTCGGTCTAAATACCAGCTAGTAACCTAAATATTCATATTCGTACTTACGTATATTTGTGTGAGGAGTGAGCTCACGTCAGTAGAGTGAAGTTCGGGATACCAACCTCTCAGTCCATCACACATCAACATCTCGTTTCACTATTTCCATATTGACATACAGTGTTGTGTGTACAGTCCCGTCGTACCCGTAGATCAACTACATAGCACAACTAGTTGTGCCAACGGTTTCACATCTGTCTAGATTAAGCTGTAACTTTTAATAAATCCAAGAATATGTTACGCAGGAAGAGCGAGGCAATCCCATCACAAGTGTCTATGACTACTTACTGGGAAGCCCCAACAATGTATAAACTAGGATTTTATAAATAAAGAATTTTTTTTTTTTAAATTTAAGTGTAGCACTTAGTAGGACTTACACTGTAAAGCAATGGTTTAAAATGCCTGTTTAATGCATGTGTGTGTGTATCTGGGTGAGCAGTGAGCACATATCCTTACATGTGCGTGGCCCGCCCGCCGAGGTTCGCCGGCCTCTGTGGCGTAGCCGTAGAGCTTTCGACTGCTACGCGGGGTCGATGCCCTCTTGGTGCAAATGTATATAATTTTAAATCTGTCGCAGTCAATTAGCTTAATCAACGGCCTGAATGAATAATGTAAATCTACAAAATCCACCAAATTTTGTAATTTTGCACTCAGTAGGATAAGACAGAATCGGACGCAGATTTTTTTCCTGTAAATAGGTTGTTGAGGGACGCAGTAAGGGAATCAGTAATCACGACCAGAGCGCAGGCGTAGGCAGGTTGATTCTGACGTTTGTAAAATATTAGCACAGATTTTCATTTACTGTCCATCCTACTACAATTTAATTGCCACGTTAGTAACGAACTGACAAACTGGCTGCCTCTGTGGCGTAGCGGTAGTGAACGCGGCCGCTACGCAGGAGGCGCGGGTTCGATCCCCGCTCAGTGCAAATATTTGTGTGCATGAATATGAATATTTGCATTGGTCTGGGTGTTTCTATGTATGATATGTATGTATTTACAAAAAAAAATGTATCTAAGTATGTTTATCCGCAATCTAGATTCCATAACACAAGCTAGTTAAGCTATGCTTACTTTGGGTCTTGATAGCGTTGTGTAGAACAACCGTTGTGTACCCTATTTATATTTATATTTATTTATATTTATATATTCTGGATTGAATACTGGAGTAGGTAATAGGCTATCTCTGGTCTCATAGTCAGAAAGCGAACTTCGGACTCCGAAGTGAGAGCCTCAAATGCGAGCGGGGTTCGGGACTAACACAAACATGAAGAAGATTCAAGAGTAGTAAGTAGTAAGTGATATACATTGCAAACATTACAACGGTAATTAATTTATTGTATAAGTATCTAATTATTTTTATAATATACTTTTAATTTTGATATATGAATAATGCTGAAGTAATAGTTCTTCAGGATTGAGGACGCTCTTGCACAAGTCGCTTGTATAAATATACCGCAGGAGAGCCGACTGGACATCACACGACAACTAGTCACCACCACATCGACATGAAATCCTTCGTGAGTATCCGACACCATTGCCATAGAATATCAAATATTACCTTCAGACCAAGATCAAAGGGTCATTGTATCTATATATTATTATACAGTATTTAATATTAATTTTATGTCTACAGCTGGTACTGTGCGCGGTGGTAGCCGCCTGCTCCGGAGCGGTCCGTCAGAAGCGCTACAACAGTGGACTGAGCTCCGGCAGCGGCAGTTGGAGTGGCGGATACAACGGTGGCCAGAGTGGTGGATACGGTGGCGAACAGAGCGGTGGTTATAGTGGCGGATACAACGGTGGCCAGAGTGGTGGATACGGTGGTGAACAGAGCGGTGGTTGGAGTAGCGGATACAACGGTGGCCAGAGTGGTGGATACGGTGGCGAACAGAGCGGTGGTTATAGTGGCGGATACAACGGCGGCCAGAGTGGTGGATACGGTGGCGAACAGAGCGGTGGTTGGAGTGGCGGATATGGTGGCGAACAGAGCGGTGGTTGGAGCAGCGGATACAACGGTGGCCAGAGTGGTGGACACTCTGGTGGTTACGGTGGTGGAAACAACGGTGGTTACTCCGGCGGTTATGATAACGGAAATAACGGTGGATACTCCAGTGGATCCAACAAAGGTTGGCAGTAGAATCAAGCATACTCTCTAATTAATGTAAAATATAGAAATAAATAAGTCAATTCCTATGTTAAAAACGTTTTTAATATTTAAATGTCCACTTGAAGGCGTGTTTTTACAGAACTGCAAGTGGTACTTACTCATAGCTATATACATATACAGGGTGTCTCAAAATTCAAGGATAAGCGGGCACCAGAGGGTGGACCTGCTTATGGCGGCTCCAGGAAAAATAAGTATTTTTTTTAAATTAATTAAACTTTATTAAAATCGTTCGATTTCCGATACCCCTCATGATATTTTCAACTACTAGCCCCACAAAATTCCAAATCTTCTGTATAAGCAACCTAAGAACCAAAGCTATCCATCACAACCTTTTAAAATTACAGGAAATCTGTAGTAATTTTACAAAAATAAGTCAAAATATTTATTTTCCTTAAAATTTTCATAGATTTTTGCTTTAGTCCCACTTTATCTAAACTCGGTGAAAAAAAAGTATGGACACCACTATGGCATCTCTTTTTGAAAATTTACGCAACTATCCAAGATTTCAAAATGGTATGATTTGGGTATGGAACTCTATTAAAACACTCACATTTTTTTTTGTAAATAAGAATCATATTTCATACATTGTTTTAATTGAAAATCACCAGATTTACTTTATATACACAATGCATTCATCATCAATAAAAAAATCATTGACGGGACTCGTGACGCCCAGTTTCCGAAAGGCTGATCATCGTCAAATTAACTAATCGGCTGTTAAATCTTTTATCAAGTAGCAATTGGGTTGCTAGAATCATGGTTAAATAGTTTACTTTGATTATCGTGTCGGTTAAAACAGCTGGTTAACCAGCACGATGATCAAATTATACTATTTAACCATGCTTCTAGCAACCCAATTGCTACTTGACAAAAAATTTAACAGCCGATTAGTTAATTTGACGTTTATCAGCCTTTCGGAAACCGGGCGTAGTGGTAGATTAGCACATTACGAGGTTAAGCAACACAAGCCAGGGAAGTTTTGACCATTCTTAAGACATTGTCTATAGGTTACCGGTATCAGATAAATAATCCATTACACAAATAAGCAAAAGATGGGATACTTCCTCTACAGGAAAGAAGGAAAATTGCAGACCTTTCTCTTTTGTTTAATATTTCAAACGGATCTACCGACGTGGCCGAGTTGGTGAACCAAATAGGTATCAGGGTGCCATCAGCATTTCTCAGAAGGTATAACTTGCTGCACGTCCCTATCTGTCACACTACCTACAGGCAGAACTCATACATAGTTAGGGCGTGTCATACATATACAACACCGTGTGTCGATATTGATTTGTTCAACATGAGTGTCACCAGGTTAAGAAATACCTTGTGTGAGGAGTACTTCTCCTAGGATGGCTTTGTACGTGGGTTTTTGTGTCATTGTACCAAAGATAACACTATTAGTAAACATTGTTTTACGTGAAAGCTTATAATTAGCCATCATATAAACTCATTGTGTATACTTTTCTTCTGCTAGCCGTAAGCTCTCTAACTGTAAAATAAAATAAAATACACTGCCACTATAACTTTACATGGTCACTTATTGAAGAGGTTATTGTCACACGATTTGACGCATACTCTTATTTTTATTTTTCGTGCGTGAGTTCCCATGGATACTACCCTCGCGGCCTCGGTGGTTGCTGGGGTGGTTAAATCGAACACGAACCGATTAAGACAGCGTCTGGTGTCTCAATTACCACGGTGTAAGATTACAACCCACCTAAGCAAATAATGTGACATCTATTGCATTAGTCATACTCGGTTTATAAGAGCTTCGGAGTTAACGCTGACGTACCCAGGTTTGTTTTGAAGGTTATACTCTGTCTTCTGCATATGTATGACAAGTATAATATGTATAATAACATACCAATTATTTTCTTGGAAATATAGGTGAGTTAGGACTCTATGATAGTGAAGTGCTGCAAGCCTCCCCGACTGGCCTTGTCAGGGGCAGGCAGCTTGCAAAGTGCCGCCTGAAACTAGGTATATAGTACGATCGAATTATCAATAAAAACCGGGCTCATCTGAAAAATCATCATGTATAGGGGTGAATTTCCCGGGGCCAAAAATTGCGTGGCATCGATGAAATCGGTACTAAAAATCATTTTTACAATACTCTAACATTTTTTTCTGGTTAGGCGATATAGTGATCTATGTGGAGCACTAAATATTTTATTAAATAGGATTATAGATTCGCCAAAAAAAAAATTTAAACCTCGAAATTTTTCATTGCCGTGTTTGTCCACACATCACCTATTGTGTTGTGATACCTCATTGATAAAAATCTATTGGTTTTTTTAATTAAAACCTAGTTTTATTTGATACGTGAATAGTTAAAGTATTGTTACGAAATACATTTATTCAAATATTTAGACAATACAACGAATGGTTAATAAAAGTTCATTTGTCCTAGAGTTACCTTTAATCGCCATGTTCTAAACATATTTTAGAATATCGTTTTATCTAACGACTTGTATCCTCCCTCATATCCACTAAACGTTGCATATTGGTGCCGCCTAAGTGCTCGAAATGGAAGGACGTACACACGTACCTGCGTTTTGGCACCATAAATAAAAGTATATCATTTTTATGTTACTGGACATTTTTTCTTTCATTACTGTGGATAGGTATAACTGTCTATTCCAATAAGTTTATCCTCTTGATTATACATTCAATAGAACGAAATTTATCTTGTTTATTTTAGTGAAGTACTTCGAATAATTGATAGATTTTTTCTTATATTATATTTTTGGCTCGTTTTTCACCACCGTGCTTTCATTTCCATGGTTTCCGTGGTCAAAATTTGCTATGGTAATGAAGAAAAAAACGCGGCAATGAAAAAAAAAATCATTGCCATGCCTTGTAAAACAATTTAGTCTCATTGCCATGACCAGATGTTTCATTTCCGTAACTTATGTTCTCATCGCCATAGCATATTGACAAAAGTATATCATATTAATTTGTTAATTTCCCATTTCTTTTTCGTGTAAAAGAATTGGCGTCGTTTTGGAATTGAGCAGCCATGAATGAAAATGGTATAATATGAAAGTACCTGCAGTTTACCAGGTTTCTTAGAGAGATTCGAGTCTTATAATTAATCCTATCGAATAAAGCAATAAAAATACTGGCTGTTATTTTTTCCGATTTTAGTCGGTTCAATTACAGGATGTGGCAAGCGATTTTTCAGCATTCGTTAAACGCAGTTTTTTTTTTCTTTTTAAAAATGAGGAAATGTTTCTTCTGAATGAAATTAGCTATCTCCAGTATTTAGAGTACTTTCCCTCCACATCTCCAATGCAAACGCGGTATCGTTTATCTAATACTAGCTGACCCAGCGAACTTCGTACGGCCATATTTTCTGATCCCATTCCCGCTGCATATCTCTAAATTTATCAATATTTCTCTACAATATTATGCATGTATTATGCATATAAATCTTCCTCTTGAATTACTCTATCTATTAAAAAACCGATTCTAAATCCGTTGCGTAATTTTGAAGATTTAAGCATACACAGGGACAGACAGACAGCCATCGATGGGGTTACACTCGAAGTTGTTCAAGAAAAAATCTGCCTGGGATAAGTTATCCAGCTTGGTAAAAACAACTCCTAGAAAAAAACTAGCCAGGATCCACCTAGGTTGGGCAGCAGCAAAGGAAACACTCTCTTAATCTTAAAAAATACACTGCGTTTAAGGATTTCCAAAAAAATCGCTTGCCACACCCGGTAATCGAACCGAATAAAATCCGGATGAAGCTATATTTTAATTGCATCAATCGATAGGGTCAATCTTAGGGATCAAATATCTCTAACAAACTTGGTAAAATAAGTAAAAGAAAACCCATAAAAGAGAAGGTATAGGAAGATTTTAGGCGGTTTGATCATCAGGTGTGTTATTTTTAGAAATCTTTGAATGCAGGTTTGTTTCCCTTTAAAAATAAGGTTATGTTTAATTTAAGTAAAATTCGCTATCTCTAGTATGAGGGTACTTTCCCTCCAGGTAAAGTCGAAATGTTCCACCCTGTATATCGCAGCTCCGATATTACTTACAATAAAAATAACGACACTCATACGCGTGTTTAACACAGTGCCACTGAAAATATAAATGACGCCAATGTCCATACACAATTGCCTAATCCCCTTTATATTTTTATTGTAGGTAAGTATAATTTCTCATGTAAGTAGGTACTATCGCGATCATAAGTGCAGTACCGATCTGACGCAACTATTGCGCGTCAACATTAATCGTACTTATGACCTTATTCTTTGAAGACAATTCACACACACATACACAACACTAGTCGTACAGTACTCTTACTAAACTTTTGAAGTTATGACCTTAATCTTTGAAGATAATTCACACACACACATACACACACATTAATATTGTTCACTCGTTGATTGATATTGGTAATTTCAATATCATACGTAAGCCGCCCCGTAGTTGAGTCGTTTAACGTGCGGCTTGACGAATAGTATGAAACCTGTCGGTGATGGTTCGAACCTACCGGAACTAAAATAACTTTTTGTGTTTTATATTTAAAAGTTATGATATTATAAATGTTGATACGAATATAAAAATGTTTCTTAGGTAGAATTTTAAACTTAGCGAGAAAATAATTATTTGAGGGTGCATTTGAAATAAAATGGATTCATTGGCTATGAGTGAAGTTGTTGGTTGGTGAAGTCAGTTACGACTACCCTATTTATATATTACTAGCTTTTGCCCGCGGCTCCGCCCGCGTGGATGTCGGTTATCGCGACCAAACATAGCCTTTTTCCGATAAATTTTCAGTACTGAATTGATGCCGACTCTTGACCAATAGGTGGCGCTGTATGTCCGGAATAAATTTTATTTTTTATTTTATTTTTTGTAATAAAAACTATCCTATGTCCTTTCTCAAGTTTCAAACTATGTCTGTACCAAATTTCACACAAATCGGTTCAGTAGTTTAGGCGTGAAGCAAAGACAGACAGACAGACAGACAGAAAGACAGACAGACAGAGTTACTTTCGCATTTATAATATTAGTTTGGATATCATCTATGGTTACGACTGTTTGTGTTAATTACTGTTCGAGCGATTACATTTCTTTTTTAATAAATCAATATGTCAAATATAAGTATTGAAGCAAAAGCTAATATTGTGGCCATATTCGAATGGTCTGAATATATCTCAAATTTCTAATGAGACGGGCTTATCAGTAAGTTAATTAATTAATTAATATTGTTGTAGTGCAATTTTGTTCATTGGTTGCAATTGTGTAATATGATTGTTTTTTTTTTTTAGAGAAATACTGGGAGTCGTTGCGTGAAACAATTTGAGGAAGAAGAGTTGCAGAGTTGGAGGAGAAATGGAAGACCTGCTGAAGCGTATAGTGCAAATTATGTGAAAGTGTTAGAAGATATAATGTTGCCCACAGTGCGAAATGTCTATCCAGATATAAATGAAGGTTTAAGGGCATTAGAAGGTTTCTTCAGGGTCGGCAGCATGAGTGTGACGCCCCTGGTATTGCATACGTCCAAAGGCCACGGTAATCACTTTCTATCAGGTGGGCCGTGTGCTTGTCTCCCACCTAAGTGGTATAAAAAAATGATATAAGTTTTGTGCACGATAATTCTCCCATCCATCGAGCCACCATACTTCGCGAATGGTTTAGTGAACGTAAATTTATTCCTTGCTACAGCAAGGAATAAATTCAAAAGGGAAGCCGGTGGCAAATCCCAAAGAACAACCATGGCAATTTTGTATGAAATTCTCTGAAATTTTAGATAGGTACTGAATTTTAGGTGTAATACATGTAATAATGCATTAAACTTAAGCATCTCTACCATGACTTCCCTTTGCAGAGCAAGCCGGCAGGAATCGTGTTATGAGTACTCCTCGCCACTGAATTTCCTTGGCCAGCACGATCCCCTGATTTGAACCCTTGTTTAAATATTTTTGTTATTTAATTTCAGTTGAGCCTATTGAGACTACTGAGCCTATCAAGGGACGTGCTGGCCTGTAATTATAAGACTGTATGGTTGAGGTTAAGTTTCAATCCTCTTTTCCGAAAAAAAACTTTCGAGAAAATGAATAATTAAGCTATAACCTCAATATGCAATATTAATTTTATTATAAAAATATATTTTTTGGATGAAATTATTATAACCACAAATTAACATTGGATAATTCTTTTAATAAACTTTTTTTTAAACTATTGTTTTATTTATAATCTATTGTAAATTAAGTATAATATTTTTCTATTTGTAAATAATTATTTCTAATTCTGTTAACTTTTTCCTAAAATTTCATGAAAACAAAACAACAAAAAGTGGAAAAACTAAGATCCGAACCCACAACATTCGATTTCAACACTATCCGTAGCAGCCTTGTTACCGAGCAGGCTACGCACTGCCTTACGTAGAATCACGAATTTTTGCATTACTTTATATAGATGCATGCTTCGAACATAATAGTATGAAAAGGCGAGCATAACGTTTTCTTTGTTTCGCATCACACACATTTATATTTTCTCATATTTATACTGTGTGACGTATAAATGTATGCGTTAAACATTACATACACATAGATACGCGTTTAAACGGACAAGCCATTATAAACATTACGGTGCTAATGCACTTTTAATTACGATAGTACATAAAATATTATGTTTTATATTATGTATTTTCATTTCCATGGTTGATTTTTTCATTCCCTTGGTATATTTATTTCATGCCCGTGGATGCTTGTTTCATTACCGCGCACGCATGTGTCATCGCCGTGGCGCGTAATTTTTGATCTTGTATATCTCGTTAGCTTTTTTATTTATCTGCTAGATATTAAGCAAGAATACATATAGTATCAAAACCTATAATAAACGCGATTTGTTTTAACTACAAAACTTAAGGTAAAAAAAATCCACGGAATGAAGATTTTAATGGACCTGTTGAAATTCACCCATAGACAGACAGGCAAGAAAATGATGGGGTTACTGCCGCATCACTTTCCTGCCTGTCTATAACGGGTATAAGTACCACTGCCAGCTCTCAACTACAGCTGGGTACTGTACTACTGTACCTTCAAATATATAAATAACAATATTAAAAAACGTTTTTAACATAGGAATTGACTTATTTATTTCTATATTTTACATTAATTAGAGAGTATGCTCGATTCTACTGCCAACCTTTGCTGGATCCACTGGAGTATCCACCGTTGTTTCCGCTATCATAACCGCCGGAGTAACCACCGTTGTTTTCACTACCGTAATTACCGGAGTATCCACCACTCTGTTCACCTTTGTATCCGCCACTCCAACCACCGCTCTGTTCGCCACCATATCCACCACTCTGGCCGCCGTTGTATCCACCACTCCAACCTTTGCTACCGCCATTCTGACCACCGTTGTATCCACCGCTCCAACCACCGCTCTGTTCGCCACCGTATCCACCACTCTGACCGCCGTTGTATCCACCGCTCCAACCACCGCTCTGTTCACCACCGTATCCACCACTCTGGCCACCGTTGTATCCGCCATTCCAACCACCACTCTGTTCGCCACCGTATCCACCACTCTGGCCACCGTTGTATCCGCCACTCCAACCACCACTCTGTTCGCCACCGTATCCACCACTCTGGCCACCGTTGTATCCGCCACTACCGGAGCTCAGTCCACTGTTATAGCGCTTCTGACGGACCGCTCCACCGGAGCAGGCGGCTACCACCGCGCACAATACCAGCTGTAGACATAAAATTAACATGAAATACTGTACAGCGAATTTAAAATAGATACAATGACATGCATTAGATTTGCATTTAGTCAAAGGTACACAGCATGCAGGTGTAAGATTAATAAGTAGTTAGGAAGCATTGAAAACATTAGAGCAACTCGAAATATTTGAAAATAACTTTAGATACGTAACCCCAATGGGCTTTATGGCAATGGAAGTCAAGGGACACAAAAACACCCAGACACGGACAAATAACTCGAATAAGTGCCCCATGCGGACACGCACCGCTTCGCTATATGGGCGGACGGCGCGGGGTGCTCTAATGGTATATTAGATACTCTAGGACAGTAGTGTCGGATACTCACGAAGGATTTCATGTCGATGTGGTGGTGACTAGTTGTCGTGTGATGTCCAGTCGGCTCTCCTGCGGTATATTTATACAATCGACTTGTGCAAGAGCGTCCTCAATCCTGAAGAAATATTACTTCAGCATTATTCATATATCAAAATTAACGTATATGATGAAAAAAAAAAAGACTTATACAATGAAATAATCAAATTACCATTGTAGTTGTAGTATTTTAGTATGAATCTGGTCTATTACCACTATTCTTCAATAGGTAAACCTATTGATATATTGCTTTGTCTGAGCTGCTCTCACCAGCTACACGGGTAATTTTTAAAAAATCGTTATTAAGTAATGTGCAAGTCATATTTTAGAAGGGAGAGAAATCTATGTTATTTTTTTTTTATACTATTTAGCTCGCTCGTTACCTTGCCATATGGACGAGTGCAAAATTAAGGAGGCGGCGAATCCATCCACTTGCTACGGAGGCCTTTGATCTCCCCACTGACAGAACAAGACTTCTCCAGTGAGCTCTGGCTACCCCACTCACCGCCGGGAACACAACACGAGGTTATTTAGCCACGGTATGCTATAGGGTGGAGACACTTCCCCAGTTGGACTGCTCGATTGGCACAGAAATACCATCGTGTCTTACCTTCTTATTGTCTTTCTTCTCTAATAGACGAAATCAGTTCACAGTCAAAATGTACACCAACTAGCATAAGCAATTAAGCACGTGGCTTCGACCGGTGGTTCCTGGTTCTGTTTCTGCGGCCCCTAAGAACCTATTTTTGGGGAAAAAAATGTTGTACTTGCCAAACTTTTGTCAAATTCATGAAACTGATTTCGTGCCTTTGAGTAACAAATCAATTCCACATTTACATTCATTAAATTCAGACAGCTGAATCCGCAGTGAGATTTCAATTTTGCATGCAGTACATTTGGTGACGTCACGTTATCGAGCACTTATCGTTATAAGACGATCCTGTGACAAGATAGGCAATGTTACGATGGTCAAGGACGTGCTGGAATTACCCAGTCTTGAACTACGGAGGCAGATAACAGAACTCGTCTCGTTTTATAATTAATTTATCAAAATATAAGTACCTACCATATTACTCTTAAGTCGTAATACCTGTACCTATGTAAAATCTCCAAATGACGCAAACTGGAGGTTGTAAGTTTTACCTAGTTTACTCTGTCTGATTATTTTGATGCGGGTTTTTGTTTCATGAGCAATCATTTACGAAGATCTGTTACCTGCCCTTATGCCCAGTATACGCTGGCCAAAGAATCAATAAAGAACTAACATATAAATACTGGTTGATCTTTAAGAAAAATGAAAGAAAAGTAATTAATAAAAAAATAAAATAATCTTTATTTCAATAACTAAAACCTCTCACTGACTAGAGCGCTCACCACCAACCATTGCCGTATCCACCAGAATATCCACTAGAGTAACCACCATAGTATCCGCCGGAGAGGCCGCTGCTGTATCCGGAGTATCCGATGGAGACGGGCACGACTTTCTTGACGGTGATGACCTGGGGCTCGGAGATGACCTTGCGGACTTGCACAACCTGGGGCACGCTGACCTCGCGCTGCACGTTCACGACCTTGTTGACGGCGATGACCTTGGCGGCGGGGGCGACGTAGCCCGCGTTCCAGCCGCTCAGGCCGCTGTCGTACCCGCCCCAGCCGTAGCCGCGCTTCTCGCGGACGGCGCCACCGGCGCAGACGGCCACCAGAGCGCACAGGACCAGCTGTTGAAGGAATGACATATCATTTAGTGAGTTTGTTGTACTTGAGTTGAAATATGGTTGAACTTTGTACAAGAAAATTTAACAATTAGTGATGTTCGCGTAAACTTCACACAGTATCATGTTAATTCTAAAACGAGTACCTAACTGGAAATGATATTGGAACTGGTCCATACTGTCATGGTCTTTGTCTTTTGACTAGTTTCAGACGATAGTATCCTTTATCAAGGAGTAAGGCATAGTAGGAGTAGGCGTGCCTATCAGTATTGTCCGTGCATACACATTACTGTACAACTAGCAGGGCTATCTAAAAGTATGTACACACTTGGGAACAACGGTTTACATAATTTGGAATTAAAACTCGAAAAACATGAATGATGATAAAATGTGTGTAAACATGTCAATGTATAATATTGCAATTTATTTGTATTAATGTATGCAGGCACTTGGGTAATTGAACTAGAAACTCTGCACGATTAAAAAAAACTTTCTACAATATACAAACACATAGTGCGAGTTCTAGAGCTGCGTGACGCGTGACCCAAAGTTTACTTGTATGTATGTTATTGACGGTTTTCGAGGGTTTTGATTATGCCGCGTACACACAGACTGAACGATGGCGAATGAGTGCAAACGATTGGCATTCGACAATACAATTAACACTTAACAATCACGGAATGTAACAACAAATTCCACTAGTTTGCTTTAGCTATGATGTCCACACACTGGTTGATCCGTGGTGATGCGTTCGCCATCGTTCGACTTTGTTTTCTTGGTGTGCTCCCGGCATTAGTTTTATCACGATTAAAATAGCGCGTGGGTTATCCGATCAAGTCAAAGCGGGTATTTTGTTATCGCGAAATTTCTAAAACCACTGAAGATCTGACACTGATAGATACTCACGAAGGATTTCATGTTGATGTGGATGTGAGTGGTTGTAATGTGATGCTGTGTCGAGTCTCCTGCGGCATATTTATATGAGCGGCGCGGTGCGTTGCGCAAGCGCGTCCTCGCGACAAAACAACCGGAGGCATTTGGAGCCGCCACCAATGTTCTACTTAAGTAAAACTTGATTTAGAATGAGAGTACACTGGCAATTAAATAACGAGCCTTCCGATTTAATGAAACTTCTGTTTTCGAAATAGTTTCAAAGGACATAGATTAGATACCTCTCGACTTTTATTAAATTGAGAAAATATCTATTTGTTTCAGTGGCGCAGCGGTACTATCAGCTTTCGACCGGTGACTAAATATTACAGACAAATGGCGAGGTCACTGTGAACATGAATATCTAAGTAAATCCGGAATCTGTTATCAATAAACGCTTTTTTCTTCCTTCCGCACAAAGGTAGGTTAAGGTAGGATAGGATAGGATCAGGCTAGGTGATCTCTCTGATGTGATTGATTAACAATTTTACATCCAAATATTCGTACAGACTGAGAAGTTAGTAGACAAAAATACTGCCAATTCAATATTTTTAACGACTCCATACATTCCATTTACTAGGTCTTCTTCATCATCCTAACGTTAATTCCAGTCGTATCCGAAGCTTTCATCTCGGAGTCTGGGGTAATAAATACTACTAATACTATTAATACTACCACACCACCGGCACCGTCTACGTTCAGTTTAGGATTCGTTCTACTGTGACACTTCTATTCTTATTAACCCTCAACTGAGGTAAAGCTCGTGTTGAGAGTACATGCCCGTCAGAAGACCTAGTTACTAGCTAGGTATGTGTGCTAGGTGGAGCTCGACCCTCGACCTTTTCGACTGAGTACAAAGTTCGATGTTGTGGTTATTACGATCACTGCTTACTTACCTAGTAAATATGCGTCGCAACCTAAGGCTATTCTATTGCATTAGACATTTCATGAGATGTAAAGGCGACGAAAATTTGTATGCAGATATTCATACGAGGCGAGCCTGTTTCCACTCAGTGAGGGTGAGCGCTTCTTTATGGACGGTATGTATACTATAGCTTACTCCTTAGGACCCTACAGACCAATATTGGTTGGAAATAACTACGTGGCAATCCCCGAGAGTCATAATTTGACTATAAATAATTTTATGCTACTGTGACGTCTCGTTATCCGCTGAGATCAAATGAAATCTCGGTCCTCCTTACTATACAGGTAGTGGTAGACCTACAAGTACTTGCGATTAAGTCACAATAAAATTTAGTCAAGTCAATAAATTAATCAAATAACCCGCCCCTGACCGTTCCCGGCGCAAAAGTGCCCATCACACTCGCCGCGTTTCCACGCTGGATTGCGATTGCGATGAAATTTTAGTACCTACCGAAGTAATGGGAAGGTTTCTGGCAAAAAAATAAAATGAATTGCCCTTGCAACGCATACCAACCGTTAGATAGTAAAATGTAAAAAAAAACCATTAAGGCAGATTGTTTCTTTATGCGGCAATCACATTCCGTTTCCTGTTTCATCGGTTGTATCTAAAGAGCACCGTGTAGCGCGTTCATTTCTATAAGGAGTAAGTTTGTTTTCAGGGTGTTCCCTGACGCTGTTGTAGCTTGTGTTAAAAGTGCGACTGCCGTTGTGGGCGTTCGTGGACGTTAAGGCGTCGAAATGTACGATTTTTTGTTGAGAACAGAAAAATTGCCGCAATTACGATGTTTATTCTAGATCTAGACTTATAACGTACCGACTCACAAACGACATGTACGGAGATAACTTTTTTCTAAGTGGAACGTGAGAACGGGGAGATAAATAATGTTTCACACAGTAAAAAGGATAATGCATAAAAATTTCATAAAGATTATATTATTAAAGGTTCCTTTTTCTGCAATGCAAAATAAATGATCTATTTAATCTTGCTTACGATGTGTGACAATGAGCGTGTTAGAATGGGGAGAAAGAGTGACAGTGTTTTATTATTAAAAAATATTATAAAATGTATACATCAGCTATACACACTACATATATGTAAGTATACACATAATTGAACTTCCATGTCATTAAGTAGCTGACTGTACCCCACAACTCGAAATATATTGCCTCAGCATCATGATACTATGATGACCTGAAAACCAGCGGTAACCATGGGCCTAGACTAGGGAAATATCACATTACAATTAAACAGCCAGTATTACTCTTATTTCAATCTCTTTATTCCGTTAAACTCGAGCTACGGATCTCTTGTAAGGATGGGTTAAGGAAGGTACACTACGTCAGTTCCAAAAGGACGTATCGACTGGGAAAAGAACTGACAAGAAACCAGTCCGTCTCCTAATAACAATATAGTAACAATAACAGTTTACAACATAACCCTGGTATCATTATACCAGTACAGGTTAATAGCCAACACTATAACATTTGTATCAGACAGCCTGGTGTCGAACCAGATCTCACAAAGCCTTAGTGGCACAGTACTTGTATAGTCATAACTACTCACTATCATGATATTATTGTACCATCTGATATTATATCAATTAAACAAATCAATAGCCGCCGCTATAAAAGGTACATAGGAACCTAGGTATCACTTTGCTATCTATACAGTTCTTATAATCATTGGTATCACGGTACATACACAACCATTATATGGTATTACCGCCAAGGAATATAGCACCACGAGTAACACTAATAATAATATCAAGTTATAGCATTTACACAAAGCTAGTCTTACAAATACGTTTTAGATAAACCAATTGTTACTTCTAATATCACACCCGAAGTGGGTACTATTGGATAATATTTTCATACATTTACTGTAACGCCAATGATAGCCATAATTGTTCTCTGTAGATATTCGATACCACACAATTATTACACAAGTAAGTACACAGTAATTACACAGCAATATATCAACCAGTAAGTACACAGTATATACAAATAAATGTAACAGGGGTATAATCGTACCTTACTCTTCGAAGACTCGGGATAACTTCCTCCCATTCAATATTGTGTCGTCTTTTATAGCTTACGATCCGTCCCACCGCGACACATAAATATCACCTGATTTTCACCTACCTACTTTTAATTTTATTTTTCATAAATACCAACAAATAACATAATTCTGCTTTAACGTAATGTATAGATATACACTACATATATCTCATTTTGTCATTATAAAACTCCAAAATAAACAATAATCTCACACGGCCATACTGACAAGTACTTCGCTCTCGAAGTACCTACAACTAATTGCAAGTTTCACCAACCATCTTACAAAACTACTGTACAAAATTTTTTTTTTTTTGTTTTCTGGATTCAACTTCTCTCACTTTGTCATACAACACTTGAAAATAAAACATTATCTCACACCGCCATACTGACAAGTATTATCATTTAATTGCAAGTTGTGACTACCGGTATACCAAAGTCAAAAGTCGTCATTTCTATATTCTACCAACTTGCTTATCCCGTGTCTAGTCTGCTCCACCCGCTGTAAATGGCAAGGACTGCACGAGCAAAAAGGTCACCCAGCGGAAATATAGTTCTGTCATAAATCGGCAATCTCTATGTATCCCCAAAATGCCCAACACATTTAAGCAAATGGCGGCCTACATAGTCTTTGCACTTCAACTATACCCTGGCAATCACACACTTACACTTCAACCTCCAATATATTCGCCACATTATAATATATCAGCTTCATAAAGCATTTTCACCAAAATAAATATTTCAAGTTCCTTTGCAAGGTATATAACAAAGTGAGAAGACTACTTAGTCTCTTGCTAATCAACCATAAAATTTAATTTAGTCTTGCAATAATTAATCTTTCAACTTTCTAAGGAAAACAAATAGTTAATTACATAATTAATTATGTAGTTTAAAAAAAAAATAAACTAATCATACAATCATAAATTAGCAACTGTTCGGCCAACCTGATACATCTTTATAATAAGTTACTTAACGGGTACCAAAAGTAACAACAATAATCATAGCATCACCACATTTTCTGATCATTGAACTATTTCAGGTCACCACAAAGGCTAACTTGCTATAGATAGCAGCCACACAAGTATTTCACAAAAACCATTTGACCATTACTTAACTTATCATTTGTGATCAGCCCAAGTGGTTTGTCCATTATACTATTATGAGGTTACATTATCCAACTCAATTTTTAATAAACACAAAATTCAGAATACCGTCCTTCTGCACATTTTTTTATCGATGGTGGACAACCTCGCAGTACCTCTGCGGACTAATGCTGTAACTCGCTGCCTCGTAAACAGCCCAGTCGTCATTCATTGTTCCAGAGGGTAGAACTATTGCGGAAGGCTTTGGCAAACCTTCCCAGATGTAGATCCAATCTGAAACTTGTACAATATGTATTAGAACATTATCTTTTCGTATCCCACTTCTGATGTTAGAATGGGGAGAAAGAGTGACAGTGTTTTATTATTAAAAAATATTATAAAATGTATACATCAGCTATACACACTACATATATGTAAGTATACACATAATTGAACTTCCATGTCATTAAGTAGCTGACTGTACCCCACAACTCGAAATATATTGCCTAAGCATCATGATACTATGATGACCTGAAAACCAGCGGTAACCATGGGCCTAGACTAGGGAAATATCACATTACAATTAAACAGCCAGTATTACTCTTATTTCAATCTCTTTATTCCGTTAAACTCGAGCTACGGATCTCTTGTAAGGATGGGTTAAGGAAGGTACACTACGTCAGTTCCAAAAGGACGTATCGACTGGGAAAAGAACTGACAAGAAACCAGTCCGTCTCCTAATAACAATATAGTAACAATAACAGTTTACAACATAACCCTGGTATCATTATACCAGTACAGGTTAATAGCCAACACTATAACATTTGTATCAGACAGCCTGGTGTCGAACCAGATCTCACAAAGCCTTAGTGGCACAGTACTTGTATAGTCATAACTACTCACTATCATGATATTATTGTACCATCTGATATTATATCAATTAAACAAATCAATAGCCGCCGCTATAAAAGGTACATAGGAACCTAGGTATCACTTTGCTATCTATACAGTTCTTATAATCATTGGTATCACGGTACATACACAACCATTATATGGTATTACCGCCAAGGAATATAGCACCACGAGTAACACTAATAATAATATCAAGTTATAGCATTTACACAAAGCTAGTCTTACAAATACGTTTTAGATAAACCAATTGTTACTTCTAATATCACACCCGAAGTGGGTACTATTGGATAATATTTTCATACATTTACTGTAACGCCAATGATAGCCATAATTGTTCTCTGTAGATATTCGATACCACACAATTATTACACAAGTAAGTACACAGTAATTACACAGCAATATATCAACCAGTAAGTACACAGTATATACAAATAAATGTAACAGGGGTATAATCGTACCTTACTCTTCGAAGACTCGGGATAACTTCCTCCCATTCAATATTGTGTCGTCTTTTATAGCTTACGATCCGTCCCACCGCGACACATAAATATCACCTGATTTTCACCTACCTACTTTTAATTTTATTTTTCATAAATACCAACAAATAACATAATTCTGCTTTAACGTAATGTATAGATATACACTACATATATCTCATTTTGTCATTATAAAACTCCAAAATAAACAATAATCTCACAAGCGCGTTTGTGTACGCGTGTGTTTGTGTGTGTGTGTGACGAAGTAGGGATTTAATTCTTCATAAAATGATGTGACTACCTCCGGGTGCTGCAGTATAAATTGGAGGAGATCAAAGAGAAAATACGTAAAACCCAACCCATCGCATCTATAACAGACGCAGCGTGCGCCGCAGAAATCAACCGTGAGCCTAAAACTAAAACAAGTTCAATTCGCAACACATGGGAACTTGACCTCTGAGTGACGACGGGTGGTGTCCGAATTACAGAAGGACATTATGTATGTTGTGTATTGCGCTCGGTGATTAGATAATTACCGAAAAGCTCAAGGTGACACCGATCGAGGAGTGAGAAGCGGACGTTAGCTACTACCGCCTCACCGCCGACATCGAAACCAGAGCCATAGAGATTAGTTAAATGGTGTCATTAAGACATTACAAAAATTCTAAGCACATATTGTGTTCAGAATAATTGTTTTCTGAACTAGTTTTTGTTGTGTGTTGAAACAGCTATGGGTACCACCATAACAGCGCCGCGGAGGTATGGCGGAATGCTTCGTGGGAATCAATTATAGCCACGCCATGTTCGGTAGCGAGAGCTCAAGGCTGTAGGGAACCGTAACATGCCCTTAAAAGTGATACACTTGACCGAGCTTGACACAGATGCGATGGACGATATTTTGGAAAATCACGTTTGGCTATTAGACGCAAATCTTCAACCATCGCCTTTGCTTCAAGATTCTACTGTTCATCATAATATTGTGCCTTCTGATCATCATAATATTGTTGTATCATAATCACACATTGTACTGAGTGAGAATCGAATGTTCTACCGCTACGCCACAGAGGTCACAAGAAAAATTATTTCACTCTGTTTTACTAAACAATCAATAGACTGTGCAATAGATAAGCAATTGGATTATTAAATTAAAAAAAAAGCTTGTGAAACTGCATCTTAAAAATGAATAGACTACGTGAAAGAGGACAAATTCCTCCAACGTTTACTGCCTGCCTTTGAGTATAAAAGTGTACATTCCACGTTCAGCAGTTGGACTGATCTGATCTCTTGGACAGTGTGTCGTTCATATGTGACATTGTTGTGTGGCGACCTCTCTCTGACGACGCCATTAACCGTATCTGCCGTTACAGAGTCATTGTTGCTATCTTTATGTGGGACATTTTACAGATATTATCTAATGGCACTTGCTTTCCGTTTTATATGTAAGCTGACGACGGCCGCAGCAAGGACCCACCATTGGGCAATATGGTGATTCTTGGCAATGTGGTGATAATGTATCGTGTTGTTGGTCTAGTACACGTTGATGCCGACATCCTTCATAACACTTCTCTATTGTAGGGAATAAAATACTCCAATAGTAGGAAAGTATTTATTTAAATAGTTATTTTGTTATTGAATGATTGACTAGAGGTTCACCACCAGCCCGCGGGCGCGGCCCAGCCCGGGCTGTAGACGGGCGCGTGCCCGTAGTAGGGGGCGGCGGGCACGAGCTTCTTGACGGTGACGACGCGCGGCTCCGAGATGATCTTGCGCACCTGCACGAGCTTCGGCACGCTGACCTCGCGCTGCACGTTCACCACCTTGTTGACGGCGACGAGCTTCTGCGAGGGCGCGTACCCGCCCCAGCCGCCGCTCCAGCCGCTGCCGGCGGAGACCAGGCCGCCGTCCCAGCCGCTGCCGGCGGAGACCAGGCCGCCGTCCCAGCCGCTGCTCCAGCCGCGCTTCTCGCGCACTGGCCCTGCGGCGCAGACTGCCACTAGGGCGCACATGACTAGCTAAGGGAATAATAATCTCTCTTATTAAAAAGTTTAGATCTTTTCGATAAAACAGTCACTTTATAGCATTCGAAGTTCAATAATTGCAGTCCAATTATTTTAGAGCAAATGCATGTGGGAAAGTATGATAACATACAGTAACTACTTGCCGGGTCTGAACTGTTGGATTAGAAAATATTTGCAAATTATTATATTTTACCATTAAAGAATATATAGGTTGTGAATGATGATTTTAAATAGAAATTCTTCCAATATCAGTCCTAAAGTAGGAAGTGTGAAACATTGTATTAGTATTAAGTGAAGTATTTCAATGTGAAGTTTTTGGACCACATTATGACATTATACAATCATAGTAAACCCGCTGACACTATGGGCTCGGCCAAAATTCGTTTGATTTACGAGGCATGTCGTCTTAAATATATTCAAAAAAGATTTTTTCTTAAATTCGAATTTTCTTAAAAAATGTCAACCGGTGCGAGGATACTCACGATGGATTTCATGTTGATGTGGTTGTGAGTGGTTGATGGGTGATGCTGTGGCGAATCTCTACGACATATTTATACGTAAGTTGCGCAAGCGCGTCCTCGCGACCAAAGGAGCTGATGCGCAGGCAAATCAATGCATTATTCATACTCTAAATTAAAACATTGAACCATTTAAGGCATTTAAAATAAATCAATAATTTTATAAAAAGGAGGTATATGTTTTGGAATACAGTCTGCTCAAGTAGGAGCCACTCGATTGGACAGAAGACTGTTGCCCCCAAACCAATTGGCAGGGTAACTGGAATGGGTTACCGTGCACGCGGAAGGCGGAGGATCGGATGCAATGGCACATATTGGGATTAGAAAAGGTAAGCCGAATTGCGGAGCCATCGCGTTTTTCGCGTCGCTGGTAGATGATACTAGAGCCATGCCATGACGACACGCAACTGTCTCCTCACTTTAAGCCTGCAGCTCGCCTTATAGGTAATAAATATTTTTTGGAAAGTAGGTACAAATTATAACGAATACGAGTTTATTGTTTTATTTTTTATCATTAACTAGGCATTTAGTTATTGTTGTGTTTTTGCCTTCACTAAAGTGTCTATTGTTATATTCCAGTGTTGAAAAAGTTATGAAATAAACAATTTGATGCCCGGTTTGTTGTTATTGTTCACACCCACTAACTATACTTACTCGTATATGTACTAAGTAGGTACCTTGTCGCCTTGTCATAATTCAAACATCAAGATTTTATTATAATGTTAAAAAAATGTACATACACATATGAATAAAAATATTAATAATTTGAACCCACGTCTAATTAAAGCAATATTAATCCCTCCAGGTTAACAGGAAACGGGAATACTAGTAGGTAATTGATGGAAAAATCCAATAACATATTTAATTTACTGAAAGTTGCAGTCTGCACGTCACGTCACTTCTTACCTCTTTAGCTGGGATAATAATGTTTTTATTAAGCAAATGGATAGAGTAGAGTAGTGTGACCGCATCATGAAACAGCTGTAGATTATTATAATACTAGATGAAACGTAAGTTCAGTTAGTAAGTACACTAGACTTTCTGATACTCCCCTCTTCTAGCAGCTAGTACATGCACAATTGCCGGTGGGTGTGGGTGTGAGGGCTGAGGGGATACCTTCAATAATCGCGATCTCCAAACACAATGATCAATCATCCATTATTTCGGTCTGCCATTAATCAAGTATCTTCACAAAGTCTCTACCGGTTACAAAGTCTGTAGTTTTATATAGGACACGTCAAGTACTGTTTTTTTATATAGGACACGTCAATTTGACTTCGCCTCGCCTGACGGTAAGCTGAAGGCAAAAGTCTCGGAAAAGAGGGTCACCACACCATTATAGACACGTAGACAAAGCCCCAGACTTAGAACCCTATTTTAATTATGATAAATACGAATCCCTCAGTTCTCACTTACATGCTCTTAGGAGGCTAACGGAAGAAAGGTCATTTTAGAGTCTTCGAAGAGTTAGAGACGAGTAAGCGTCGTCGGTAGCTTAGTGGTTCGTCGGCCTTACGATCGAAAAGGTCCCGGCTTCGAATCCTAGCAATTAAACTACCGACCGATTAAATTAAATTTCGGTTGCTTATATTCTTTAAAAAAACCTAGAGATATGTAAGTAGCGACACTTACATACTTTAAGTTGCTTTATTGCTTTTACTAATGAGTGAACATGCTTTCAATACTTCCATTATTGTTTGCTGTGTATTTTTTTGTTGTGACCACATTGCACTAAATACATTTTTCTTTCTTTCATCACTTAATGAATCACAGCTGAAAAACATTCTTGTGCTGAAGCTTACACTGAAACTTACACATCATCGCCATCGTGAACGATGCCGATGTGTAAGTTTATCTTTTCACTAATTATTGTTCAGCACACCGCAGCCAGGCTTCGTTGGCTTTGGGCCGGAGATATTCTCCGGTAATAAAATAACGCATCTTCACAGTAAGCAATAAGTAAGGCACACAAATGTAAAAAAAAATATTTATTTAAATAGTTACATTGCACATTGTCCAAAATTTTTACCACCAACCGGAGGAGTAACCACCATATCCACCATAGTAGCCGGTGGAAATGGGTACGACTTTCTTAACTACGACGCGCGGTGCGTAGTACCCGCCCCACCCGCCGCGGTACCCGCCCCAGCCGCCGCCGTACCCGCCCCATCCGCCACTCCACCCGCTTCTGACAGGGTACAGTCCGCCGCTCCATCCGCTGCTCCAGCCACGCTTCTGGCGCACTGCACCACCGGCACAGACGGCCACTAGGGCGCAGAGAAGCACCTGATGGAATAATAGTATAGGTCAATAAATTATACCCAGACATGTTAAGATCACATGACAAGAACATAGAATTTGTTAAGGATAGCAAAGTCGAAAAAACCTATCAGTTTTATTATTCAGGTGATTTCAGTAGTGACAAGTTCAAAGGCAAGTCAATTATTTAAGATAAAACGAAACGAAAACAACAGTTTCAATGAAAACCTGATACTATGTGTGAAATTTGAGAGGTTTGAAATCATTGATAACATTATTGTCTTTTTGATTTAGGTGATGTTCTGTCTAATCTTCCGACGTTACACCTGCGCTTTAGCTGCAGATCCCGACAAAACACAGCGCGGTTTTAGTTGGTTACATTTGAGTATAATCAGTTGAAACAACAACAAGATGTTGCTAGAATAAATGAACTAATTCAGTGCAGATACTCACTAAGAGTTTCATGTTGATGTGGTTGTGAGTGGTTGTTGTGTGACGCTGTGTCCGGTCTGCTGCGATGTATTTATACGCGCGGAGCTGTGAGGCTGACGGGCGTGTGGCGGCTCGTTGAATATGTAATTTATTTAATTTAAATTAGAGCATCAAATGCCATAAATGGGCATTAAAATTGAATTATTATTTAAAATAGGTGGTTGAGGATGTAGCGGAAATCCTGAGTGCCATGAGAACTGGTCGACTGTGGAAGGACTTCCACCCAACACTAACAGTGATTACTGCCCAAACAATATTGTTTTGGGACTTTTGAGTCTTTTAGGTAACCACTGTAAGTTTAGTAGACTCTTGAGAACTCGTAAGGTAACTTTTTACTATCCATGCGGGAATCCCCTTTACATTTTCAGCGCAGTGGCAGTGCATTCTATAGGTATTTTTCAGATTTTCACACGGTTTGCACTATTGCAATATTGATTACGGACACTGTTTCGGCTTATCACAGAGGAAACGAGTGCCAATGACTATGGAAACAGCTTATCTCCAGCAATAACTTGTATTAGTATCGAGATCTAGTCCGACAGATCCGGTCACACTACCTTTTCGTTGTCGTCTCGAACCAGTAAAACAAACAAAGCGGATAACTGGAAAATCAACCGCTGAAAATCTTATTCAGGTGCAGATGATGTGCATGTGGTTATAGGTGATAGTTACCTGGAATTGAGTGTGTAAGTCAGTTAAAGTCAGATTTACTCAGTCACTTACACTACATAGTAAAAATAAAGTCGCTCTGCGCTCTGTCCCTATGTATGCTTAGATCTTTAAAACTACACAACGCACTTTGATGCGGTTTTTTAATAGATAGAGTGATTCAAGAGGAAGGTTTATAATAATTGCATACATACAGAATATCTAGATAAGCAGGTGGAACCGCGGTCGGAAATCTAGTAATTTATAATTTATTTATAAAAATAGCATTCATTATTTAAATAAAAGAGATGTTGAAAATAGTTCGATTTTATTGCCATATTTGGTGCAATACTCTAATTTAAAGTATAAATTTATTTTTATGATCTGTGGTCCCATATCCTCCGGTGGCGAGGACACCCTTGCGCAACCTGCCGCACCACTCGTATAAATACACCGCGGGAGACTCGAACCGAATCATACAGCAACCACTCACAACACAACCACGACAACATGAAATCCTTTGCTTTTGTGAGTACCAAGCTTTTAAGTACTAGATTAAAATATGGGGCGAATTAGGAATTTCCTCTGCAATGCCGATTGTGCCAAATAATAAACTATATCAGGTGGGCCGTGTGCTTGTCTGCCACCTAAGTAGTATAAAAAAATGATCCACTGGTTCTAGTCGTTGTAGCGACCAGCAATAAACTAGGATTAGTAGAACTATTTCAAGGGTAGTTTCTTGAGGTAAAGATGAATTTATACGATAAGCCCTTGTTAGAGTTTAACAATTGTCATAATTATGTCCTGAAAGCATTTACTAAGCTAATTATTTTAAATTGGAAAAAGCGAAATCAATACTCGGGCAGGACTCGAACCCTTTTGAACCATTTGTTTTGTTTTGTATTGTTGTAATAATTTGTTTAGTTTAGCATACTAAATGCTTTAATCTCAATTTACTAAGCTGTACTATTATTCCATCAGGTGGTCCTGTGCGCCCTGGTGGCCATCTGCGCCGGAGGTGCAGTGCGTGAGAAGCGCGGTTATAGCAGCGGCTGGGACGGCGGACTGTATTCTGGAGTCAGCGGGTGGAATGGCGGGTACGCTGGCGGCTGGGGCGGGTACCGCAGCGGATGGGGCGGGTACGCACCGGTCGTTAAGACAGTCGCACCCGTCTACTATGGTGGTTACCCCGGCGGCTATGGTGGTGTGTACTCCTCTGGTTGGTGGTGAGGAGTGGCTGCTTTGATGTCCGAATAAATATTTAATTATTTTTTAAACTTGATTATTTTATTGTCTACGCGAACTCCCTTAAATTTGAATGCTGTAGCACGACTTGGTTTCTGAGCATGTAATAAACCAAATTGTGTACCTTTAGTAACTACTGAGATCGTCAAATAACGCGATATTAAATAAGCTATCTTGATATGTCGCGATGTTTGTGTGTGGCGAGCGTTGTGACTATAAGGTTGAGTTTTTACACCTAGTGTTTGTATTTTCATACATTTAGTAGGTTCTTTATACTTCAGAATACCGCCTTAAAAGGGCTAGATGAGATGGCCCCGTCTACTAGCGCTCTAGCCTTTAAGTAGCTGAGGACAGGACCGTAGCTGATTGAGCTAGTTCTTGAACTTGCACAGAGATGGCAAGCACAAATTCATTAATTTGTAGATAATCTGGTAACTAAACTACTACATGATGTCAATACGAAAAAACGGAACCGGAACGATTAAAGGACGTAATTACTTACGAACTCTTGCACTTCTCTGCTCGAAGAGAAGCTTTCTGAAGTAGTAAATAAGTACTTTAATACCTAGTAGGCTTTGTAAATAAGAATATAATTAAATGGCAGTTAAAATGAAAAGTTCAAGTTCGGGTTGTTCCGTATTGATCCCACAACGATTGATCCCATTCTTTATTCACCCCAAATGCGTATTCCTTTTTGATCCCACTTTCAAATTTTATTTTATATTCTTGTTTGATCCCAAAATCTTTTCCTTATTGACCCCAATGCAAGAGGTACTAAAAAGTATGGATAGCATGATCATGCATTCAACTAATGTAATCTTACTTACTACTAATATTAGAAGACTAAAAGTTTGTGAAGAAGTTCGTATGTTTTTTACTTAATCACGCTCCAACGAATGAACGGATTTGGTTAAAACTCGGTACAGGGTTAGATAATAGTCTGGAATAACTCATAGGCTACTTTTTATCCCAGGAATAGGTTCCATGGAGAGCGGGAACGGGAACAGAATTTCACGCGGGCGAAGCCGCTGGCAACAGTTAGTTAATTATAAATAACGATTGCAGAATGTGGACGTCCCACAAGGTGGCGTACTATCTCCTCTTCTCTTCTCCATATTTATAAACGCTATCACCAAGGTCATCACTTCGCACTATCACCTCTATGCAGACGACCTGCAGCTATATCGACACTTCAAGGCCGAGGAACTGACTGAGGCTGTGACAGCTATCAACAATGATCTTGTTAATATTAGTCAATGGGCTAAAGCTAAAATAACACAGATAAACCTAGGAGCATCTACGTCCAAAAATTCCGAAGAAGAAAATGAAGAGCGCATTAATAGTGCTATCCAAAGTTAAGTGGACGGGCGAATAACAGTCGGTCACTGCCTGGAGAAGTTGGCCCCCTTTGTTTATTTTAAGTAGCTGTTACAATTTAAAATGATAGGTTAGGTAATATGTAGGTATTATATTTAGTTAAAAATGTAAATCTGTGATTTGTCTGTGATTTTTTTACATAATTTTAAATATTTAATTATTACTAGAAAATTGTTAGCAAGTAATTGCAACTACTGTTGTAACTGCAACCAATGTTGTATCTTATATTACTATGTTGATTTGAAAACATTATATAATTAATAATTGGGTACGTATTTGAATACCTAAAATTATAATACCTAAAGTTAAATAACCTAAGTTCAAAATACCTAAAATCTAAATACCAAATGGTTTAAAATACCTAAACCACTAATACCTAAGTACTTAATACCTAAATTTGAAATACCTATTGGACTAATTACCTAATGTTTAAAATGCCTAAAGTTAAAACAACAAAGGTTGATATACCAAAATTTAATATACCAAATGGTCAAAATACCTAAAAATAATGCACCACACACCAAACACAACAATATGTGGGTAGATCAGCCACACACAGTCTACTGCTGCACATAGGCCTCTCCCATAGACTTCCAGAATGACCGATCTAAAGCAGCCCGCATCCAGCGCTTTAAAAAAAGGGACACTGCCCACCCCGACTCGGATAGGTTAGGTTAGAAGGCGAAGGCGGGAGCGGAGCGGAGCGGAGCTCCCGCATTAGCCTTCGTGGTTATTTTTTTTATAACCACACATACAAGGATTTTGGAACTTCAGGATTGGAGCAGACAATCCTTGTATGAGTGGTTATAAAAAAAAAATAACCACGAAGGCTAAGGCGGGAGCTCCGCTCCGCTCCGCTCCGCTCCGCTCCCGCCTTAGCCTTCTAACCTAACCTATCCAAGTCGGGGTGAGCAGTGTCCCTTTTTCTTTAAGCCGTACCACATACTATTTCTTAAATTGTCGGTATTTTAGTTTTCGGTATTTAGAACTTTCGATCATATAAACATTCGGGATTTTAATATTCGGCCTTCCGTTCGTAGGGCTTATGAAATTCGATAATTTCAAATTAGGCATTGTAATACGTACTCACTATAATATCAATTTGTCATTTAAAGCTTTGGGTATTTTAAAAGTAAGTCAAACAACCATTAGGTATTTAGATTTTAGGTATTTTGAACTTAGGTTATTTAACTTTAGGTATTATAATTTTAGGTATTCAAATACTTAGCCATTTTAAACTTTTGGTATTTTAAATGTAGGTCAACCCACCATTAGGTATTTAGATTTTAGGTATTTTGAACTTAGGTTATTTAACTTTAGGTATTATAATTTTAGGTATTCAAATACGTACCCTTAATAATTTCATTGATGTTAATTCTGAAGTCTATTTTGTTAAAAATCTCTCTTTTACTTACCAATATTTTGTATGAAACACTCACAAAGCGAGTGAATTTATAATCTATATTGGTCCTGTAATTTTTAAAACTGCTTATAAATTGTGTTTGTTTTACATCTTTTTTACTTATAAAGTTTATTTTGATAGCTAAGTATGTAAGGAACATAGTATAATATATAATTAAAAACGTCAATATGTGATTTGTTTGTGATTTTGTACACAATTTTGAATGTTTTAATATTGTATGATTGCTACGAGTACCTATAACTAATAATTTAAATTAGTCCTATAATATTTCACAATAATGCGTATTATTTATCTTACAACATTTTTATTTGGCAGTATCTATCTATAAAGTTTACTTTAATTGCTATGTCAATTTGCATAAATATTTAATTGATGTTTTTATATTTTTTGTACAATTGATAACATTTATAACTGGAGTGTTAGATAGATAGATAGATAGATAATACTTTATTGTACACCAATAAATTTACAATAGGGACAAGTAGGTATCATGTATACAGTTTAATGTACAATGGGCCAGGGCTTCCAACGTTAGGAAGCCCTGGCGGTTAATTTTATGTTAACTGCTAACGTTAAGCAGTTAACATAAAATTAACCGTTAATTAACGTTAAATTTAAATTGATACCCAGCTAACGTTTACCAATATATAACATTACCAGCTAACGTTTATTATTTTAACGTTAGGTAACTAACGTTAGTTGAATTGTGAATTTTAACGGTAGGGGCGACGTTGCCATTCCGCGTACTATTTTATGTATGGAGCGCGCTCGCGCCTTTAGGTAAATTGGCTGTTGCCATTCCGTCCACCTGCGACTACCACAACTGCGTATTAGAGGTTTGCTTTGCACCGGTGCTGAATTCGGAGAACCGGAGAATAATGAAGAAAATATTTTGATTTAAAATCTTGTTAATTATTAATTTATTTATTGTTAATTACATTAAAATATATTATAATGTAATTGTATATACCTAGTATATAAAAGTACATAATGGATTATAATGTAAATATCAATTATAATCATTATTTTTCATGATTCAATTAATATAAAAAAATCAATACGATTATCGTTTTCGAGGGTTTTGGTCGGGGTATATAATTACGAATATACTGGGTGGCGCAAAAGTAAAGACCCTATTTGGTTCGGCTATAACATTTTTTCTAAATTAGAAAACTAGATTTAGGTTTTTTTAAATGTATATTTGTACCATTAAATTTCGTACCATTAGTATTTAAAGATGATGTCTTTTAAATGGTGACCTCCAGAGTTGATACACATTTGAGCCCTATTTATGACATTTTGCATAACTTGCCGTAACACTTCCTGCGATATGTTCGTTATTTCTTGACGAATGTTTTCTTTTAGAGCTGCGAGAGTCTGTGGCTTGTTCACATACACCCGAGATTTCAAAAAACCCCAAAGAAAGAAGTCTGGACTGGTCAGATCGGGTGATCTTGCAGGCCAAGGCAAATCGCCAAAACGAGAGATAACTCGGCCTGGAAAAGCGTCCCTCACTAAGTCCATAGTGTCGCGCGCTGTGTGTGCCGTAGCGCCGTCTTGTTGAAACCAGATGTGCTCCAGCCCCAATTCGTCCAAACTGGGTATCAAAAACTCACGTAACATGGTTCTGTAGCGTTCTCCAGTGACAGTTAACGCATTGCCTCCAGCGTCTTCGAAAAAATAGGGTCCGATCACTCTGTCAACACAGATGCCACACCATACAGTAACTTTTAGTAGGTGTAGAGGTGTTTCTTGAATAATGCGCGGATTATCAGTGCCCCAGAACCGAGTATTCTGCTTATTGACATGCCCTGAGAGATGGAAATGCGCTTCGTCACTCATAACCAATTTTGAAGGAAAATCATCCTCTTCAAGGTTGAGGTTTATGACGCGCTGGCAGTAATCTAGACGAGCTCGGTGGTCAGCAGGCAGCAGCTGATGAGTCATTTGAGTTTTATACGGGAACATCTTTAAGTCTTTCACCAAAATACGCTGCAGGGTCCGTTTGGAAATGCCCAATTGCGTGGCACGTCGCCTCGTTGATGTTTCTGGACACTCTTCCACATCTTCGCGCACAGCATCGATATTTTCAGCTGAACGGCCTGTTCTTGGTCTCCCAGACTTAGGTCTATCCAATGTTGAGCCAGTTGCTTCAAGGCGTGTGGCAAAGCGTCGAATTGTGCGACCAATCGGTGCCGGACGGTGGGGAAATCGTCGACGAAATTCACGTTGTGTTCTTATCACTGATGAATTATTCCGTAAGAACATTGACACAATTATTCCACGTTCTTGGGGAGTAAAACGGTCCATGTTTATTTTCAGTGTATTTTACATTTGTTCACTACACAATTTTCAACAACAGAATGACAGAAAATGTCATATAAAAAAAATAAAGGTATTTTCTTTAGTGCCCGTACTTTTGCGCCACCCAGTACATAACATTATCCGTTTGGCGATCAAAGATGGCGGACTCGAAATTTTCCAATAGAGTCAATACGGGTATCGTTTTCGAGGTTATCAAGGTTGCTTATTACGTGCGTGGCACGTCGCCTCGTTGATGTTTCTGGACACTCTTCCACATCTTCGCGCACAGCATCGATATTTTCAGCTGAACGGCCTGTTCTTGGTCTCCCAGACTTAGGTCTATCCAATGTTGAGCCAGTTGCTTCAAGGCGTGTGGCAAAGCGTCGAATTGTGCGACCAATCGGTGCCGGACGGTGGGGAAATCGTCGACGAAATTCACGTTGTGTTCTTATCACTGATGAATTATTCCGTAAGAACATTGACACAATTATTCCACGTTCTTGGGGAGTAAAACGGTCCATGTTTATTTTCAGTGTATTTTACATTTGTTCACTACACAATTTTCAACAACAGAATGACAGAAAATGTCATATAAAAAAAATAAAGGTATTTTCTTTAGTGCCCGTACTTTTGCGCCACCCAGTACATAACATTATCCGTTTGGCGATCAAAGATGGCGGACTCGAAATTTTCCAATAGAGTCAATACGGATATCGTTTTCGAGGTTATCAAGGTTGCTTATTACGAATATATCATCCATTTAGCGATCAAAGATGACGGACTTAAAATTTTAAATAAAGTCGATATGGGTATCGTTTTCGAGGTTATCAGGGCTGCTAATTACGAATATATCATCCATTTAGCGATCAAAGATGGCGGACTCGACATTTTCAATAAAGACAATATGGGTATCCCTTTCGAGGATAACTAGGTTGCTAATTACGAATATATCATCCATTTAGCGATCAAAGATGGTGGACTCGAAATTTCCAATAAAGTCGATATGGGTATCGTTTTCGAGATTATCAAGGTTGCTAATTACGAATATATCATCCATTTAGCGATCAAAGATGGCGGACTCGACATTTTCAATAAAGTCAATATTGGTATCGTTATAGACGTTATCAGGGCTGCTAATTACGAATATATCATTCATTTTGCAATAAGCAGCCCTGATAACCTCGAAAACGATACCCATATTGACTTTATTGAAAATTTCGAGTCCGCCATCTTTGATCGTTAAATGGATGATATCTTCGTAATTAGCAGCCCTGATAACCTCGAAAACGATACCCATATTGACTTTATTGAAAATTTCGAGTCCACCATCTTTGATCGCTAAATGGATGATATATTCGTAATTAGAAGCCCTGATAACCTCGAAAACGATACCCATATTGACTTTATTGAAAATTTCGAGTCCACCATCTTTGATCGTTAAATGGATGAAACCTTCGTAATTAGCAGCCCTGATAACCTCAAAAACCTTACCCATATTGACTTTATTGAAAATGTCGAGTCCGCCATCTTTGATCGCTAAATGAATGATATATTCGTAATTAGCAGCCCTGATAACCTCGAAAACGTTACCCATATTGACTTTATTGAAAATTTAGAGTCTGTTATCTTTGATCGCTAAATGGATGATATATTCGTAATTAGCAGCCCTGATAACCTTGAAAACGATACCTATATTGACTTTATTGAAAATTTCGAGTCCACCATCTTTGATCGTTAAATGGATGATATTTTCGCAATAAGCAGCCCTAATAACCTCGAAAACGATACCCATATTGACTTTATTGAAAATTTCGAGTCCGCCATCTTTGATCGTTAAATGGATGATATCTTCGTAATTAGCAGCCCTGATAACCTCAAAAACCTTACCCATATTAACTTTATTGAAAATGTCGAGTCCGCCATCTTTGATCGCTAAATGGATGATATATTCGTAATTAGCAGCCCTGATAACCTCGAAAACGTTACCCATATTGACTTTATTGAAAATGTCGAGTCCGCCATCTTTGATCGCCAAGTGGATGATATATTCGTAATAAGCAGCCCTTATAACCTCAAAAACGATACCCATATTGACTTTATTGAAAATTTAGAGTCTGTTATCTTTGATCGCTAAATGGATGATATATTCGTAATTAGCAGCCCTGATAACCTCGAAAACGATACCCATATTGACTTTATTGAAAATTTCGAGTCCACCATCTTTGATTGCTAAATGGATGATATACTCGTAATTAGCAGCCTTGATAACCTTGAAAACGATACCCATATTGACTTTATTGAAAATTTCGAGTCCACCATCTTTGATCGTTAAATGGATGATATTTTCGCAATAAGCAGCCCTGATAACCTCGAAAACGATACCCATATTGACTTTATTGAAAATTTCGAGTCCGCCATCTTTGATCGTTAAATGGATGATATCTTCGCAATTAGCAGCCCTGATAACCTCGAAAACGATACCCATATTGACTTTATTGAAAATTTCGAGTCCACCATCTTTGATCGCTAAATGGATGATATATTCGTAATTAGAAGCCCTGATAACCTCGAAAACGTTACCCATATTGACTTTATTGAAAATGTCGAGTCCGCCATCTTTGATCGCCAAGTGGATGATATATTCGTAATAAGCAGCCCTTATAACCTCAAAAACGATACCCATATTGACTTTATTGAAAAGGCGAATGGGCGTTTCGTCCCATATGGTGTAACACTTTTTGACCTATATCAAATGAAAGGTCTCAATGAGTGTATTATTTTTTTGTATGGACATAAATCTGTATTTCGTGCAGGGTAAAAGTTGTGGGGGTTTCAGTTACTAAGAAAGTATTTAATTTATTTTAAATAATTAGTGTTTTTATGACAAAATACTTATTTATTTATGCTATTTTTACCCGACTATGTTAAAGCCAAAGGAGGATTATGATTTTGACAGGCTATGTATGTATGTATGAACTATGTATGTATATTCACTAATTCCCTCATAGCTCTTCAACTACTAATTAGAACTGGACAAGTAAGGTATTGTTAGAAGTGTCTTGATCGTCCACTTATTATAGGCTATATAATGTGTCACTGAATTTAATGTGGCGCCCTCTAGCGGTCATAAAGTACTGCGTTAAAAAATAAAATTGAGGTAAATATACCGTGTTTGATATCAAATTAAAGGTCTTAATTAGTACATTTCAAATATGTATAAATTATTGGGATTTTTGAATGAAAGGACATCACCCATTTTAGTCCAAAATTGAAAGTGCCGGCCAAAGAAAATAAATACGATATTCCGTTAGAACTTGTCCTCGCTAGCATTTTCTATTACCACGTCAAAGTTGAGGGACCACTGCGCTTGGTTTTATTTGAATTTTAAAATCTTGGAAACATACATTTTTTATAATACGAATTATTAAAAATAAATGAAAAACTTTGTTCTATATTGGAACAATAGTTAATAAAAGCAATAAAAAATAACCCCATATTGCACATCGTTGTATTTCGTCCATTTATTTAGGTCCATAATGGAAAGTGCTGGCCAAAGTACCTATACAAATATGAAATTCCGTTAGAGCTTGTCCTCGTTAGCATTTTTTACTATGGCGTCAAAGCTGAGGGACCACTGCTCTCAGTTTTATTTGAGTTCAAATATCTTGGAACCATACATTTTTATGATATGAATGATTAAAAACGAATAAAAATCATTGTTCTATATTGGAAGAATAGTCAATAAAATCAATAATAAATAAACCCCATTCTGCACACCGTTGTTTTTCACCCATTTATTTAGGTCCAAAATTGAAAGTGCCGGCCAAAGAATACGAGTATGATATTCTGTTAGAGCTTGTCCTCATTAGCATTTTTTATTATGGCGTCAAAGCTGAGGGTCCACTGCCCGATTAACGGAATGTCATATTTGTATTCTTTGGCCGCTACTTATTTTCAATTTAGCACCTAAATAAATAGACGAAAAACAACGGTGTGCAGTATGGGGTTTATTTTTTATTAGTTTTATTAACTATTCTTCCAATGTAACACGACATTTTTTATCCATTTTCAATAGTTTGTGTCATAAAAAATGTATGTTTTCAAGATTTTCGAACTCAAATAAAACCGAAGGAAGTGGTCCCTCAACTTTGATGCCCCAATAAGAACAAGTTCTAACGAAATATTGTATTTGGCCAGCACTTTCAATTTTGGACCAAAAATGTATGCAGCGTGAATAATGTTCTTTTGAAGCATTTATTATGCTAACTATTCAAATCGATTTAGAAAGAGAAAATTAAAATATTGGTTTCTGCTTTTAATTTTTTTTGTTTCATGCTTTTTATATACCTATAATAATAGCAGGTTTTATGGAAATCGGTTCAGCGGTTACCACCGCTGAACCGATTTTCATAAAACCTGCTGTATCGTGATCTATAAACCTTTCATTTGATACCCAACCGTTTTTTATGAAACATAGCTAAGAATACTCTCGACTAAACCATCTTTCGATCAAAAGAAACAGAATTGAATTCGGTTCAGCCGTTTGGGAGCTACGATGCTACAGACAGACTGACACACACGCACACACATACACACACACACACACACTCACACGTCAAACTTATAACACCCCTCTTTTTTTGTTAAAAATATGTGATCGGTACAACCATGAACCATGTCAACCAGTAGGTGAATTAACCCTAGTTGAGTCAACCGTAGTTGTAATGACGGTCGGCGAAATGATACAAAACCGTAGAACTATACTGCAAAGCCTAATTGCACAAAAAATATTTTTTACTTACACCCTTATAACTTTGGACCTGCACGAATTTCTGATAAAAATCTTTCATTTTTACACATAAATAGACTAAATGAACATGTTTACACTAGTCGCAACTTGTTACAAGGGTTGGGACGCAGCTCATACAAAAGTGCCCGTTCTCCTTTAGAGTCTGTTATCTTTGATCGCTAAATGGATGATATATTCGTAATTAGCAGCCCTGATAACCTCGAAAACGATACCCATATTGACTTTATTGAAAATTTCGAGTCCACCATCTTTGATTGCTAAATGGATGATATACTCGTAATTAGCAGCCTTGATAACCTTGAAAACGATACCCATATTGACTTTATTGAAAATTTCGAGTCCACCATCTTTGATCGTTAAATGGATGATATTTTCGCAATAAGCAGCCCTGATAACCTCGAAAACGATACCCATATTGACTTTATTGAAAATTTCGAGTCCGCCATCTTTGATCGTTAAATGGATGATATCTTCGCAATTAGCAGCCCTGATAACCTCGAAAACGATACCCATATTGACTTTATTGAAAATTTCGAGTCCACCATCTTTGATCGCTAAATGGATGATATATTCGTAATTAGAAGCCCTGATAACCTCGAAAACGATACCCATATTGACTTTATTGAAAATTTCAAGTCCGCCATCTTTGATCGTTAAATGGATGAAACCTTCGTAATTAGCAGCCCTGATAACCTCGAAAACCTTACCCATATTGACTTTATTGAAAATGTCGAGTCCGCCATCTTTGATCGCTAAATGGATGATATATCTGATAACCTCGAAAACGTTACCCATATTGACTTTATTGACAATGTCGAGTCCGCCATCTTTGATCGCCAAGTGGATGATATATTCGTAATTAGCAGCCCTGATAACCTTGAAAACGATACCCATATTATCGACTTTATTGAAAATGTTAAGTCCGCCATCTTTGATCGCTAAATGGATGATATATTCGTAATTAGCAAGTTCGTAAACCTCAAAAGCTATACCAATATAAATTTTACTGAAAATTTAGATTCCACCACATTCTAGACGTCTCCGGCGATCGACTGTATGAAAATGTTCGTTAGACAATACTTCGATCCCCCCTCCCCCTCCCCTTAACCCCTTTTTTCGCAAGAAAATATAGCCTATCTCCGTTCCCAAGCTCTAATGCCTCTATGTACCAAATTTCATCAAGATCGGTTCAGCACTTTAGGCGTGGCGCGTAACAGAAAGACGGATAAATAGACTTCAGACGACAGAAGACGGTTAAAGACATTCAGCTCTGCGAGCCACTGTAACAAGATTTTAATAACCGCCTCTTCAGTCATTCAAATTACTTACCTTATTTGAAAACCGTACCCAGAAAAAGTGTTTTTATAAGAAAAACATGGTTTGGGATCAATTGAGAATAGTAGACTACACAAAAATGGGATCAATTAAGAATAAAATATAAATAAAGTGCTGTGGGATCAATAAGGAAGTAAAAGTGGGATCAAACAAGAATTTTCGAATTCGGGACAACTTTTGTGGGATCAATACGGAACAACCCAAAAGTTCGGGAAGTGCATAACTTGAACTTTACGTAATGCCAAGATTTAAAAACATTGGCAAGCGCAGGCACTGAACTTGAGCGCGAGCCTCGCTCTATACCTGTATAGACTACTGGCCCGTGTACAAAAATGATGGGTCATTTGAACCACCAGGTGACCTATATAGAACGATATAAGAACATAAAATAATAAGATTCAGCACTATGCCGTCACTTGTAAGCTGTCCAACTGAGTGCAGGTGAGTACAGGTACAAAGTACAGGTAGAGTGAGTACATTTTGGTCATATATTTTTGTACGGCATTCTTACCATCGATAGATCCATGAAAAATAACAAGCAAACGCGTAGTGCTGTACAAAAAATGGTGAGCCACAAAGTCGGAATTTTTATTTTATTTTCCGACTTTACCAGGGTAAATTTGGTCATTTGATTTTGTACGGCATCAGTTTCATAATATTTCAATACTGCTTCTAATCCATTATTCCGCAACGCCGTACAAAAATCATGCGACATGGTGAAGTAATCGTGGGTTACAACCCCCTCTTCTTCACCTGCACTCAGTTGGACAGCTTACAAGTGACGGCATAGTGCTGAATCTTATTATTTTATGCTCTTATATCGTTCTATAAAGGTCACCTGGTGGTTCAAATGACCCATCATTTTTGTACACGGGCCAGTAGTCTAGTAGCATTTGTTCAAAACATTGCACATATTTAAAGAATCGAGATCTAATCAGTGATTCCATAATTGTGCTCATTCGCTTATTTTATTATGTCGATCTTATGCAGCATGCGGCGGCGGTCGCACCCCCGCTGTGCTTGAAGCCTTGGATGCGATTGGTGCGTCGGCGTGGTGTGGTGTTAATGGTTAAGCGTGATTTCTATTCTCGCCCAATCAATCTAGATGAAAGAAGAAAAGAGCAAGTATGAAAACGTATTATTGACATGCCAAAGTATCGCAACGTTAAATAATATTGTTGATGCCAATATAGAGACTACGCGATGAAATCGCGATTGACAATGGGGTTTGGGTTAGGAGATTAACTAAACCGATTTTGATGAAAAATTAAAGATTTTGTATAGAGGTAGATTAGACTTTGGGGATGGACATAGGCTATGTTTGGTAGCGATAACCGACATCCAAGCGGGCGGAGCCGTGGGCAACCGCTAGTTCTATATAAATACAGATTAGGTATGTAAACAATGACACTGACATTCGAAGTTAATGTGCGCTGTCTGCGACCGTACCCGCGTGAGTCACGCTCAGCACAGCGCAGACACAGTGTTACACACACAGGTGAATGTATAACAACTAGCATAGTGTGATAGGGCTGAGCTGGGTGAGGACTCGGACAGATAACACGGGACCAGACTGACGAGGTACATAAATAACATAACATAAACTCACGCCTTTATCCCCGAAGGGGTAGGCAGAGGTGCTAGCACCCACATTTCATATGACGAGGTACATATGAAGATAAATTACTATGGTAAAGCACAAATCTATAAGAGTAGAATTTTGGCCGCTCCTTCTTTTCCCATGCGGTGTCGTACAAGGCCTATTACGTGGAACCAAATACAGTGATTGGTGAAATGTTTGTGTTAATTCACGTCTGCCTAAACCTCCGGGGATAAATCTTTTTGTAAAATAGAATGATGTTGTTCGTTTTTCTTCTTCGTCCTCTTAAATGCCACCACAGTACTGGGATATTATCATTTATGGCCATCGTGTTCGAACACCGAATGCAAAGTGACCATAGTGATCACGGCTAAACATAGGTACCCCTGTCATCCCTAAAACTCTTTTCACTATCCAATAATGCGTAGACAATGAAATATACAAATATACAATAAAATATTTATTTAAATAGTTATTTCGTTACTGAATGATTGACTAGAGCGTTCACCACCAGCCCGCGGCCCAGCCCGGGCTGTAGACGGGCGCGTGCCCGTAGTAGCGGGCGGCGGGCACGAGCTTCTTGACGGTGACGACGCGCGGCTCCGAGATGATCTTGCGCACCTGCACGAGCTTCGGCACGCTGACCTCGCGCTGCACGTTCACCACCTTGTTGACGGCGACGAGCTTCTGCGAGGGCGCGTATCCGCCCCAGCCGCCGCTCCAGCCGCTGCCGGCGGAGACCAGGCCGCCGTCCCAGCCGCTGCTCCAGCCGCGCTTCTCGCGCACTGCTCCTGCGGCGCAGACTGCCACCAGGGCGCACAGGACCAGCTGAGGGAACAAAGAAGAACAAGAATTATAATGATGTTTAGTCGCTTCGATGCAGTCATATCATGTGGCCACTTCGCTGTTGACTCAATGTCGTGATAGGTATTCATAATCCATCCGGTCATCATAGTCCATGCGGTGCAGACTGCCACCAGGGCGCACAGGACCAGCCAAGGGAATAAAAGCCTAATAATTCATCCTTACTGTAAAAGAGTCTTAATAACTAATGTGATTCTGTTAAGGGCAGTGGAGTCGATTGGAAAGACGTATCATTTTGATTTTCGCGCATCTTATTTTGATAAAAGTAGGCGAGAATACTCACGAAGGATTTCATGTTGACGTAGTGGTGAGTAGTTGTTGTGTGATGCTGTGCCAATTTTTTTCCGATATATTTATACAAGCGGTGTGTTGAGTTGCGCAAGCGCATCCTTGCGATCAAAGGAGTTGATGCGCTAAGACATAAATATATTATTTTGCATTTTAAATGAGCCGGTATCATATTTTCATATTTTTTTATATGACCGCACAGATGTTTCGTATAGTTGGAAACGACTTGTAAGCTCGAACTAGGGGGAGAAGATATTAACTATTTGGGTGTTAAATTATTGAAGGGTGTAAAGGTGGTATTGGGCAAAAGGGAACTAGTTAATACTCAAATCGGAGCAATCGCATGGGACCTCCACCAACCAATATATGGCTTGTTGTTGCCTTTTGCAGCTGTAGATCGTTAGTAGCTTTTTTAAAAAGGAGAATGTAGAATAATAGGTCGGAAGAAAAGCCTTATCGAAATTTCATGGCGGTCATCTATAACACATCAAATATAGCAGACAACAGATGTGTGCAGTTTTTTATTTATAACGGAGATTTTCTAGTCGTCTTGGAAGGATTTTTATGAATACGTACAGACGATTTTGTCATCAAAAAAAAAAATCAGCTGGTATAAAAACTTCAACCCCTTTTTAAGGCGCTTTCTAAGCGATCTTCTATATTATAATATAACCCATCGGCCGCACATAATATGATTGCGGTCTGTTTTACATGCCGCTGTCGACCATGTTATAGCAAGCATTGTGTGCATTACTAAGATGTCACCCGCAGAATATTGCATCAAAAACCAAGCGGTTCGGTGACTCCTTCCTCTGCCGCACCATTAAGACCTGGAATATACACGTGTTTCCCTCTTCCTACAGTTCCGGATCCTTTAAGCGGGGCGTGAAAAAGCATCTGATGATGAGACCGTTAAGCTGAGTGCCACCATTGTAACATAGTACGTGTCTATAATGGTGACCCTCTTTTAGACTTTGCCCACAGCTTTCCATCAGGCGAAGTGAAGTCAAACTGACGTGATAAAAAAAGCCATACGGCTTGACACTGTAAGCCGTCAATGGCGTCTATGGAGAATCTAATAGCCTGAGTGATCCACTCTCGTAGGTTGCCTATTTCAATTTTCAATTCAGTCAATATTCGTTTTGCTTCGTAAAACGATATTTTTATAATTCATAGACATATTTAGGAGGTAGTTTTTGTGAGTCGACATGCAAAATAGGATCGTAAAATTAAAAATTCCGAGGTTGTGATGCTGTCATGACAATAATGAAGTATAATGCGTCGATGCGACACGTGACACTGGTGCAACAATACCTACTTGAGCGCTGAACTTGAGCCGCGAGCCTTGCTCTTTGTCTGACAGCACTGCACCTCATCATCACTCATTATTTATGACACGTATATTTAAATAGTCGATAACTAATTCATATTTAGGCTCATTTACTTATTTTATTACTTACTAACTTTTGCCCGCGGCTCCGCCCGCGTGGATGTCGGATATCGCGACCAAACATAGCCTATGTCCTTTCCCAAGATTTTAAATTTATCGCTGTACAAAATTTCATCAAAATCGGTTCAGTGGTTTAGGTTTGAAAGCGTAACAGATAGACAGACAGACAGACATAGTTACCTTTGCATTTATAATTTTAATATGGAAATTAAGTTTTGCGAACAATCCGAAATTATAATTCCTTTATGTTGACATAACGACATGAGGTGACGTCATGCCTAGACTTAGACACAGAGTCAACACGAGACACTGAGCTCATGCCGTGCCGATAAACTTTGCTCTTTTGTAACACTGTACTCATAACATAATATTTATTATAATTAGATTTAAATAGCCGAAATGTTATCGCTTAGAACGTACGACGTATGTGAATGGTCAAATAACTACGCGCAATACTGTGAGGTCTCATAGGGCCGGCGCCCACTGCCGGCATGGCACTTTACGTAAAAACGATGCCGCAGCATGCCACAGCCTGCCGCGGCATCGTTTACGACGAATAAAGTAAAGTGAATTATAAAGCTTATGAGATAAGGTTCAAAATAACTTGATTAGTAATAAATTCCATGCCGTGCCATAGTGTGCTGGAGCGCATAGGGCTGGTAAAATTAATTCACAAACATCACTGAGCAGTATCTAACGCAGTGCGTTCCCTCAACGAAGTATTACTTAAGTGTTGTCAATGAATAAAAAGGCTTGCCAAAACGAACGCACTGAGAATTTGTCGTTCTTTGCACAGTTTTGGTAGTACGCATAGCGAAGTATTGTTTGTGAATACGGGTGTCAGTGGTGGCGAGTGCGGCTGCTGCGCCATCCCACTTTGTGGAGTGGGTGATGTTGTCAAGGTAGGAGGTCTATAAAGCCTCCCTGTTGAGCGAGAATATTGGTCTACGAACGAGGAAACATCTATATTGGTCTGAGATCAATACTAATATTCATATTCATGCTTAAAAGTATTTGCACTGAGCGGAAATCGAACCCGGGACCTGTGATTTAGAAATTATTTACAGATAAATACCACCCCAATCAAGTTGAGTAGGATTGCCGCTATACCCAATAACATTTCACTTTTTTTCATCGCCATAACACCTTTCTCACCTTTACCTTCGTAGCGTAGCTGTAGTGAACGTGGTCGCTACGCAGGAGGCGTGGGTTCAATCCCCGCTCAGTGCAAATATTTGTGTGCATGAATATGGATATTTGCATTGGTCTGGTCGTGCCTCGGAAAGCACGTTAAGCCGTCGGTCCCGGTTGCCATACGAGAACATCTATGGCAGTCGTTACGGGTAGTTGGAGCCCTAAAAAGTCCAACAACAACAACGGTCACCATTGGGTTGTGGAGGTCAGGTGGCAGTCGCTTCACGAAAAATATCGAGGTCTAGCCAAATCCGCAGACTCCGAGGTGAAAGCTTCGGATGCGACTGGGAATTAACGCCAGGATGAAGAAGACACCTTTCTCACTAGTTCACATGCAGAAAATAACAGTGCTTATATGCTCGGCTCATAAAAAAAAGAAACAAGAGGCTGCTTCAATCTCTATACATAATAAACATAAAAATATACATTAATATCCTAGTGCGTCAGCTCCTTTGATCGCGAGGACGCGCTTGCGCAACTCATCGCGTCGCTCATATAAATATGTCGTGGGATATTCGACACAGCATCACACGACGATCTATCACCGCTACATCACCATGAAATCCTTCGTGAGTACCCACGTAGGGATATACTGATTTCTTGCTGATTTAAAGCAACTAAACTAATGTAATCATGTCCCCCTTATGCAGCCTGGACTCTAAGTCGCATTCTTCTTCTCGGCGCCTGTCGAGGTGCCGAGAAGTTAGTTGCTTAAAATTGAGAATCGTCTCAAATAGTGTTCTCCCACTGCTACCTGGATGGCGCAGATGAGATCCACATTAGACGCATTTATTGAGCTGTACTCTTGTTCCACCAGCTGTTCCTGTGCGCCCTGGTGGCGGTGTGCGCCGGAGGTGCGGTGCGTGAGAAGCGCGGCTGGAGCAGCGGCTGGGACGGCGGCCTGGTCTCCACCGGCAGCGGCTGGGACGGCGGCCTGGTCTCCGCCGGCAGCGGCTGGAGCGGCGGCTGGGGCGGGTACGCGCCCTCGCAGAAGCTCGTCGCCATCAACAAGGTGGTGAACGTGCAGCGCGAGGTCAGCGTGCCGAAGCTCGTGCAGGTGCGCAAGATCATCTCGGAGCCGCGCGTCGTCACCGTCAAGAAGCTCGTGCCCGCCGCCCCCTACTACGGGCACGCGCCCGTCTACAGCCCGGGCTGGTCCGCGCCCGCGGGCTGGTGGTGAACACTCTAGTCAATGACTCCATATCAATATAACTATTTAAATAAATATTTTTTAACATTTGAGTATTTTATTTTCTACGCATAAGCATAATCCAATTCGATAACAGCCTCAGGCATAGTTATTAAAATTTAAAATAGACGTGTAATAAATTATACGAATGTCGTCCATCTGTATAGTTATGTAAAATTCTTCTTGTGATTTTATAGATATTTTATTCCTCGCAACCTGAACTGCGAACGTTCCTGTTCATGGCCTGTCGAAATTTTACTGAAGGTTTTTCTTTGGTACGTGTGCAGCAAATATTCACAAGAACCTGTCTGAAACAAAATATTGTTTTTTTGAAAAATAACCGTGGCTTTGATTTTTTGTTATTTCAAAGCCACGATGGTTGTATTACGAAATGTAGTAACTGAAATCCCTGGTAGGTATTCTGTATAACTTCTCCAACAGTAGGTACTAAATAGCTTATGATAGGAGTTACTGCCAAATCCGCAGTTAGACTGGTAAAGCGGACCCTAGACTCCGAGGTGAAAGCTTCGGATGCGACTGGGATTAACGCTAGGATGAAGAAGAAGAAGTAGTTGCGCGCGCTAAACATTATGGATTGTCACGCGTCTCGCGGATCCAGCCGCGTCGTTGTTGTCGGCGCGTGTCGATGCGCTGGCGGCGAGTGACATTCCATTGTGTGCGCTGTGCGCCGCGCCGCGTAGCATGCAGTCATTGCGTCGCTACGTCAAGCGAGTTTCTCGGCGAGTAGCGAGACGAGCGACGCGATGCGGCGATGCTACGCGGCGACCAACCGCGGCTTTTCAGAAGCCGGAAGTGCCGGAAGCGAACCTTTAGACGGGTTTCGCTACTTTAGAAAAAAATATAAAGGTTCCGCGCAAAAAAATTGAAGACCAAATCTCGTGGATCGACACAGCTTTCGGTTTAGATAGGCGCTGTGTAGAAAGTCCTACAATATTTATTTAGGATTTTTTTACAAACCAAAAAAATAGTTTTTTAAAAACCAACCGCGGTAGCCTAGTTATATGGGTAATGGACTGCTGAGACGAGGTCTCGGGTTCGATCCCAGGTTTTACCATGGCACACACCAATGACTTTTCGATGCTTTTCGAAGTAATGTGTGTATTTATCGCAGGTTTATAAGTGCCCGGTTAATGGCAATAGGCTCGCCACCTATTACATTGGGACCTAAACATAAACGGCGAAATGTGGGTGCTAGCACCTCTGCCTACCCCTTAGGGGATATAGGCGTCAGTTTATGTTATATGTTATGTTTTTTACAAAAAGGATTAAATCCTTGTTATAACAAAAAAGCAACCGACTATAAAAGTCGAACCGACTAAAACGCACGCCGTCTGTGGGCCGTCGGTTGCCGGAGGTGAGGTTGTCGTAGCCATATCCCTTGCACCCCGGCCGACCCAGGGCCACATCTCTCGATCCGGCCCTCATCCGGTTGAAGGCCTGATCCGCCGGTGTGGGGACCACGGAGTCCCCAACTCGCCCCCGGGTATGGGGAGTCACGCAATGCGCGCCCCGCGGCCTGCTTCTGCTAGGGTGACAGGTGGCTCCACCCGTCACCCCCATTGCGATTCTCCTCCGCTCGTCGCGGGCCGCAAGGTCTGCGATTCTCCTTCGCTCCCACTCCGGCGAGTGGCTAGCTAACATTACGTAATACATTTAAACTCACGCCTTTATGCCCGGAGGGTTAGGCACAGGTGATTTAACACCCACATTTCACTAATCATTATATTCCGTCCCATAGGGGGTGAGCCTATTGCCGTATTCCGGGTATTATTGTTGACTCGAGCCATGCATCTGTGTCTGATATATGTCTGGTGTTAAACAGCCCTATCTCTTACTCGCCTTGTACGACACCGCAAGGGAAGAGATGGGGTGGCCCAAATTCTACGCTGCCGGGAACTGCGCGGCGGCTAACAGTATCATCGCTGATAAATCACTAACCCTTTAAAGAACACTGCATCTGAATCTGTTAAACCGTTTCCGAGATAGGTGGCAGTATTCTAGTACACAATATTGGCAGCACCACACCAAACAGACATCTCACACCCATGCCTCAATGCTGTCACATTACACCAAGATGTGCAAATGTGTGCAACAATGACCGGTGAACTTGAGCCGACGACTTGACCTCGCTCTGTGTCTCGTAACATTGTATGTACATAATCATAACAACTTATTCATTATGCACATATTTAAATTGCCGATATCTAATTCATATTTGGGCTAATTTAATTTTTAAACATTGATTTTTGATGACATCGCCCAAATAGTAGCTGTTGTAGAAGCTGATCTCGTTCCTGCGCCACATGGGGACCTATAACAAAGATTACAAATCCTGTATGTGTTATTCCAAATTATAAATCACAGCCAGGTCCTGTGAGCGGTTGAAATGTGATTGAAAAACAAACAACAAAACATCGTCACAAACTATCACATTTATAATATCAGTCTTTATAATATGTCTCTGTCTCCCGACTTATTGTTGGGAATGGCGTTACGATCACGGAGTCACGTGTCACCAGCCCCAACCACAACTTTCTTTAAACGGGAGATTAAAAGACCCCAATAGAGTCATTCATTTTGGAGACCGACACTGTGTTACTCGCACACTGCGAATTGTGTAAAACCACAACCACACCTAGGATTTAAGAGGAGGTAAGGTGTATAAAAGTGGATTATTGAAGAGTAAGAACGAGGATCCGTTACAGTCCCGTCTCCGTATAAGGCTGTCAAGTATCTATGCCTACACACCTAATGGGAACACATTGTGGAGGGTGTGTATTTTGTACTAAGTAGTACAGGTACTTACTTCCCCAAACAAGCGCCCCGGGTTGAGTTGTTCTCTTCTTCTTAAGTGTTAATGGTCATGAATGCTTGATGCATCTTCCCCTAGCCAGATTACAAGTAGGGCAGGAGTGCGAAGCAACAGTTCTTATAAGGCCTTGACTCATGCAAAAAATTAAAAATCAGAGGCCAGCTCTTTAAAAAAATCGTTTAATATCCTAGTGTGTCCACTTGTAAGTCGCGAGGACGCGCTTGCGCAACATCCACTGTGTCGCTCTTATAAATATGCCGCAGGATTCTCGACACAGCATCACACAGCAAACACAAATCAATACATCAACATGAAATCCTTTGTGAGTATCCGGACCGGATGGATTATGAATACCTATCACGACATTGAGTCAACAGCGAAGTTGGTCACATGATATGACTGCATCGAAGCGACTAAACATCATTATAATTCTTGTTCTTCTTTGTTCCCTCAGATGGTCCTGTGCGCCCTGGTGGCAGTCTGCGCCGCGGGGGCAGTGCGCGAGAAGCGCGGCTGGAGCAGCGGCTGGGACGGCGGCCTGGTCTCCGCTGGTAGCGGCTGGGACGGTGGCCTGGTCTCCGCCGGCAGCGGCTGGAGCGGCGGCTGGAGCGGGTAAGCGCCCTCGCAGAAGCTCGTCGCCGTCAACAAGGTGGTGAACGTGCAGCGCGAGGTCAGCGTGCCGAAGCTCGTGCAGGTGCGCAAGATCATCTCGGAGCCGCGCGTCGTCACCGTCAAGAAGCTCGTGCCCACCACCACCTACTACAGGCACGCGCCCGTCTACAGCCCGGGCTGGACCGCGCCCGCGGGCTGGTGGTGAACACTTGAACACTCTAGTCAATGAATCGATATCAATTTAACTATTTAAATAAATATTTATACAGTGTTTTTTCCTTTCATTTTTGAGTAATTTATTATCTACGCGTAAGCGTAGTTTCATTATCAATGGAAATGGCATACCATTTTTTGAATGCATCAGCAATTGGATCAGAGTATGATTTGTGAGGTTGCCGAGGGCGTACTTGCCCATTCACTTACCTGGTACCTGGTGTGTCCTTCGCTCAGTAGATACTCATTCGTTCTTCACCTTAGCTACTAAACCACCTTAACATATCCTTGCCCATTCTCTTACAGCCCATACCCTTCCCGTATATCTGTTTCCTTCTTCCTATCAACCAGCCGCACTCCACATTCATTTCTTCTTTATAGGTATAACGCAAGTCCAGGTTCCACTTATAGTACTCCTATACAGATAATGAGAGAAAAAGACAGACAGATCCAAATCTTACGATGAATAGCATGAACTTTTTCCATTTGGTTTTTTTTTTCTTCTTTTTCTTTTTGGATTGGTTATTTATTAGCGGCCCAACAAAATGATGCAATGACCAAAATACAACTGCCGAAATGTGGGTGAGGTTAGTTTGCCAATTTCATCAGGATACACCGATGTGGGAAATAATAATAAAAAACAGAAACACAACGAGAAATAATAACAAAAACAACAGGGTGTAACAGGTTTAACGGGTGGGTGCGTATATCTGTGACATCTTAGCTCCTGAACAAATGAAACTATTTTTATTTAGTTTGTTTTGTTTGAAAGTTGAATTAGTCGGGAGTGATCTTAGCTGTGTTTGATGAAAATCGGTCATAGATGGCCGCCGCCATTAGAAAATTGCGGATTGCATACATATTTTTTCACAGCTCCTATCAAATAGAAAGGGTTTAACTAAACTAGTAGATCCATTTAAAAAGTATAAAATACTCTAACCAACATACATTTCCATCCAAAGGTTGCCGGGCCAAAATTGCTTAAAGTGATAAAGCCGCCCTTCAGCCCCTGTTTTCTTAATTTCTGTATCAAAATATTGTAATTTGGCGTACCTCCAATATAGTAGGTATATAAAACATTAATTTAAAAAGCCTCCAACACAGCAAATACCTCTAAACCGTAAAAATTAAATCGTGTTGTTTTGAATCAAGCGTTATCATGTCGGGGACTTTGGCTCGTTTCGAAAACATGTGGAAGTGCTTTACCAGTGAGAGGTATTTTACAATAATTTTAATATGACACATTGCTTTGTTGCAATCATCATCATCATCATCATCCTCTGAACTTTTTCCCAACTTAGTTGGAGTCGACTTCCCAGAGCTAACTCCGAAGCGAACTTCGATATTTTCCCAAAAGAGATTACTATCTGACCTGATCTCCACAGCTCATAGTGATATCGAAGTTCTGTAGTTATCTAATTTATATTGTACCGTATTAAATGAAAATAAATTATCATTCATTCATTCATGGACCAGTTGCCGGAATGTTTAGGGCTCCAAGTATTCATTCATTCATATTCTTTATTGTACACACAAACATTATATTAACAAATACAAAAGGATATTTCTGTACAAAGGCGAGCTTAACTCAATGTTGAGTATTCGTTACAATCATTAAACATTTCTATTAAAATGAACAATTATTTAGTTTTTAACAGTTAATTTTTGAATACGTATTATGTTATTGTGTTTGACAATGCGCAATGCGCATGCGCTATCAACAAAGTTGTGTTTCGTTGAATTCAGTTTACTAACATAATATAGATATGTTAATCTTCTTCATCCTAGCGTTAATACCCAGTCGCATCCAAAGCTTTCACCTCGGAGTCTGGGGTCCGCTTTTACCAGTCTTAACTGTGGATTTGGCTGCACCTCGATATTTTCCGTGAAGGGACTGCCATCTGACCTCTACAATCCAATAGTGACATTAGGCAATATCGAAGCATCGCAGCTAGACCGTTTTTGTTGGACTTTTTAGGGCTTCTACTACCCGTAACGACTGCCATATATGTGCTTATGGCGACCGGAACCGACGCCGCCGGCTTAACGTGCTCTCCGAGGTACGACCAGACCAATGCAAATACCCATATTCATGCATAAAAATATTTGCACTGAGCGGGGACTCGAACCCGCACCTCCTGCGTAGCGGTCGCGTCACGTTCACTACGGCTACGCAACAGAGGCTATCGATTTGTTAATACGTCATATTATTTTATTATTATCTAAGATTATAGCAGCAATTAATCACGGTTGTAATTTTTTTGAATAGATTTAACGCGAAGAGTAGAATCGGATAGAATAATACATGTATGGGATTGACATGTTATGACAGTCGAAAACATAATATGTCAATCCCATATTTACATTTATTACTCTATTCTTAAGGCCCTTCTAATTAATCAGATAAAACGCTTACGTGCATAAAAGAACAGTTAAATACCCTCCGAATCAGAAGGTCCATAAGGGAAAAATGTATGAAGTAAAAGAATAAAGTACGCAAGTATAAATATTTATTTAAATAGTTATATTGATATGGAGTCATTGACTAGAGTGTTCACCACCAGCCCGCGGACGCGGACCAGCCCGGGCTGTAGACGGGCGCGTGCCCGTAGTAGGGGGCGGCGGGCACGAGCTTCTTGACGGTGACGACGCGCGGCTCCGAGATGATCTTGCGCACCTGCACGAGCTTCGGCACGCTGACCTCGCGTTGCACGTTCACCACCTTGTTGACGGCGACGAGCTTCTGCGAGGGCGCGTACCCGCCCCAGCCGCCGCTCCAGCCGCTGCCGGCGGAGACCAGGCTGCCGTCCCAGCCGCTGCCGGCGGAGACCAGGCCGCCGTCCCAGCCGCTGCTCCAGCCGCGCTTCTCACGCACTGCACCCGCGGCGCAGACTGCCACTAGGGCGTACAGGACCAGCTGGTGGAATAAAAGTAAATATAGCTCAATAAATATATCCATACTAGATAAGAAAGATAAATGCTTATTTTCAACTAATTTTCAAAACTAGTTCATAACCACGAGACTTTTGACAGTACGTGTGGGTACTCACGAAGGATTTCATGTTGATGTAGTGGTTAATGGTTGTTGTGTGATGCTGTGTCGAATCTCCTGCGACATATTTATACGAGCGGTGCAGTGGATTGCGCAAGCGCGTCCTCGCCACCGAAGGAGCTGACGCGCTGGGAACTTCATGCATTATTTATACTTACTTTGCATTAATTAAAAGTTAATATGATTTATTGGCGTAGCGGAAATACTATTCACACCGAAACCGATCACCTAGGGAAGGACAGTCTCAATATACCAAATGGTTTTGTGCTATCGCTGTGAGTAACCTCTTTAAGGTGGCTTTAGGACACTTACTATTAAGGGCGTCACTATTCACTCCAGCGTCTCCCTTTATCCATTGTACAGTAGCAGAAGGGACTGCACAAACACCTTAGGTATTATACATTGTCAGACTTTGAAACAGGCACCAGATCCTCATTACTCCGTAGTGTTCCTCTTCTTTCTTCTTCAAGTACCTCTTCATTCCTGAAGGTTGGTCACTAGCTTCCTGAATTGCTCTATGACGGATAGGAAGGAGGCAATACCAGAATGTACCTATGACCTTTTACAACGTCCAGGGCGCCTCTTCTCCTCTACTTTGCCCAACATTATTAGCTGTGGCAGTAATCTTCAGCGAAGGCCAAGATTCACAGCAGTACATAACGACCGGTCAGATGTAACATAGGAGAATCCGAATTCAGAGCTTTATGTGAAGATGACTACAACACGGAACTCTTTTCATTTCGTTGATTTTAGTTAGTAGAAGATATTTGGTATGGAGAAGTAAGGGAGTTTATGAGTAATTGTTTCATTTTAAATTGCTCGGGGAAGTTGTAAGATCTCATTAATAAAAATTTTAACATGAAAGAGTCCCTTAGGAACTATTATCTCGAAAGAGACGCTTGCGACAAAGTTTCAGGTCTGTGAAAAACGAAAACCCGGAAATAGCCTGCAAGTAGAGGTGATGGAACACTCGTCGTGAACGTCTATTCCCGGTTATCGCCACTGGCTTCGTCACCACTGCTGATAAGCGTCAACTGTCGGGAGGCGCTTGTCAACGACACTACATCATTTATGATGTAATTAGTTAATTATACTAATGTGGGTTTATTGTAGATTTGAAGTCAATGACCCCTATTACCACATTTCAAGTAGTCACGAGTGAGTAGGTTGCTTCTAGGCAAGCGAGCTGTATCAGCGTCCACAGCATCTCCGGTAAGGTGAAAACTAGTCAAACGTAAAGATAAAAGAATGTATTTGGGTCCTATAGGAGGAGAGTACAAGACTCCTTCGTTACACAAGTTTCTTGTGCAAGCACAACATAATTTTTCAATGTTCTTCTTCTTCATCATGTCATTAGCAGCAATTTAAAATCAAATAAAAACCAGATGCACCCAGTGCAGAACTCGGCGATATTGGCTGCACCTTCCCTCGCTTCAATTAAAGTTTGTTTTTAGGAAGGGTTTTAAATCATTTTATTGGAAAAATAAATTTCGCCTCACTAAGGGAATATGTATCTCAAAATAAACCGATTGAAATGTTACTTTCGCGACATTACTGAGTATCACGAATTATTCTGATATTAGATGACATTGAAATAGTTGCAATTATATTATTAATGAAATGACACGGAAACGAAACCGAGTGCACATTGCGTGGGTTAAACATTAATTTTTTTGTCAATATAAACGTATTGTAGGCAAAAACTTATGTTAATTCTGTGAGCCCCCAATAAAATAAGAAGGAAATACCTACCATACTTAGGTATTTCCTTTTTACATCATGAGGATTTATCTACTTATAAGGTTTTGTGTTGGAATACATAATAAAATGAACATAAAAAATGAAAAGTTTGACATAATGACACATTCATCGTCGACTAAATGCAAATATTTGAAGATGCAACAATGAAGCCCGAACTTGAGCCGAACCTTGTTCTTTATCTATTAACATTGAACTCAAAACATAATACATATAAATATACCTATTATACAGGGTGGAAGATTTTAACCTTACCTGGAGGGAAAGTTCTCTAAATACTGGAGATAGCTAATGTCACTCAAAGGAAACATTCCTTTATTTTTAAAAAGAAATAAAACTGCATTCATAATTTTTTGAAAATTCGCTTGCCACACCCGGTAATCGAATCAACTAAAATTCGAAAAAATAACATCCTGTATTTTTATGACATCAATCAATAGTGTAAATCATAAGGATCAAATCTGTCTAACAAACATGGTTAATTAAATGAAAGGAAATCCCTGCAAACTATTTTTTTAAATTCAATTTAACAAAATAAAGAACTTAACTCAAGGATCCATCAGATATCATATCAACAATAAAATTCCATATTTAAATTACTTGTTCCTCTTCTTCATACGAATGCCCCCACTGGCCAGCAGGGGTATTAATGTGGCACTCGAACCGACTAAAACCGCACGCCGCCGTCAGGTTAATTCAAGTCTCAATTAACGTATTATGTATAAGGCGAACCAATAAGGCAATTCTCTGGTCATCTCCGTTGCCCAGGGTGCGATGCGGTGTACCACGCAGAGGTTCCCAAGCCCAACCAAGTATACCTCGAGACACGTATTTTGGACCTAAACCGGGAGACCTGAGTACTTTAAGGAGTTACCCAATAACGTTACATTCTAAATCGGAATCAAAGTTCAGGCATTTAGTACATACTTATTTTAATAAATAAATGGCGTCAAAGATAACTTTATTGTTGGTAAGTGTGATGGCTCCTTGACCAAAAGTACTGTGTCTGCTAGAATAGTATTTATAAGTTAAGATTTTATGGACTTCCTTTCATTTAATTTACCATGTTTGTTAGAGAGATTTGATCCTCATAATTGACACTATCGATTGATGTTATAAAAATACAGAATGTTATTTTTTCGTATTTTAGTCGGTTCGATTACCGGGTGTGGCAAGCGAATTTTCAAAAATCTATGAATGCAGTTTTGTTTTGAGTGAAATTCGCTATCTTCAGTATTTAAAGCACTTGCCCTCCAGGTAAGGTTAAAATCTTCCACCCTGTATATCAATAATAATGTATCCAATGTCTATTCATTCAGCTAATCTTAATATATATAAATACTTATATGTATTTATAAATGTGAAAGTTTGTGAAAGTGTTTAGAAGTTTGTTTCTCTATCACGCTCAAATGGCTGAACCGATTGAGCTAAAATTTGGTATAAGGATAGATTATAGTCTGAAATAACACATGGCTATGACATAGGTTCCCATGGGTTGCAGTCTGTAAAATAAGTACCTATTGATGAACCTGCGATCCCGAGCTAAACAGAACGGAGGCGGCGCGGTAGACTCTTTATTCTATGCTATGGCCTTGGTACTTTGTAGTCTTCGTCAGGCTTGCTTTACTAAAGTTGACGTGTATGTCTGTACGTGATTCTCTCGGGCATAGTGCACGAGGTTTCACTTATAAAGTCGACCGATATACCTACCTAAACAATAAAAACAAAATCATCATAATAATATGTCATTAATTTTAATTCACTGTCAAATATGTTAATTTATTTTCACACACTCAAATAGCTCAACCTTCAAAAAATCCAAAAATAACGTGTTTATTTAAAAAATTATGACTAAATATATATTAGTTAAGACAGGTTTGTTTTGTAGTAACATCAACAATCTGCTAAATTATTATTTTCATTTCGATGTCGGAATCTTTTTAACTCGCTGTTATTAGCTGCGAATGTGTATGTTTATTTGAATGTGACGGATTCTTTATACCTACACATCATCAGATTGATATTAATTTAATACCAAAATTAAATACAATAAAATTGAAATTTTGGTGCTCACTTCAAGCTATTTATGGCAGTTGTTACGGGTAATTGGAGCCTGAAAAAGTTCAATAACTGGTCTAACTGCAATACTTCTTCTTCTCGATTAAGAAAGGGAAAAAGAATCGACCTCGGACGGGACTCGAACCCGCGATCTTTCCCTTACAGAATGCTTCAAAATTTCATTCAGTTATTTGGGCGGAGTCATCAAAAATCGATGTTTAAAAATTATTATAACATCATTCATTGATTCCGATAAGTTCGTATGAATGTCGGTAGATGGCTTCACCGTCGCCCTTAAGACGGTTGTATAAGGGAATTTGGATCGATTTCGTACGTGTCTCGGTGGCTTAGTGGTCAGAGCGTTCCCCCTGTAAGGGAAAGATCGCGGGTTCGAGTCCCGTCCGAGGTCGATTCTTTTTCCCTTTCTTAATCGATTTGAACAGTTAGCATAGTAAATGCTTCAAAATTTCATTCAATACTTCTTCTTCTTCTAATTCTTCTTCTTGTTCAGCAGCACAACATGCCGTCCACTGTGTTGTGCGGCTGCGCGTGCGCGCGGGCTGATTTCGTAACGAGATCGAATCCGAGTGATGCAGTAGATCGAACTGTTGAATCATTGTCATGAACTTGAATGAGTCGACCTTCTACGACTACCTAATATTATGCGCGGGCGCAGTGTTTCTATAAAACTGTACTACGCTAGTGACCTAGAAAAGAGAATTTGACTCGCAAAAGTTGACGTTTGATATTATTTATTATGATGCTTATCATTCAAAAATAACGGAAAAACCAATTTTAATCAACCAGAATAATATCCTTGTATTAATTACTTAAGTCCAACGATTTTCTGATGGAATCTACTTTGAATTCTTTTTTATCGAATTGGATCAATTCGTGGTCTTTTTTAAATATATTTTATTAATTTAAATAAAATCTACTATAAAATTCGTTATGTCTAACTCAAAATAATCGATGGACATGCTTAGCGATGCGCGTCAATGCGCTGACTCTGCGTCAGCGCGTTGATGTCTTTTGTTTGTATAATAAATGAGTGACGAAAATAAGACTCTACGCTGTTTTATTTCAAAGATTTCTAGACAGCTATGAATATAAATTATTAGATAAGTTAAATAATAATTATAATAATATAAAATAACTAACTAAGTAAAGTAAAAAATAATACAAAAATGCCCGATGACATTTTAACAAGTGTTCAATTAGACTGCATACAACCGCCACAGAGAGCTTAACTTTATGTCTGTTATAGATATCTACATGCAAGTAAGACATTTTGTAATGTTATTTACTAATATTGATCTGACTAAATATCTATTTGTGAAATCGTGGTCTACTGAACTAAGGGGCGTTACATTAAAACGTACTACACCTACAATCTACTACATTTTTTTGTATACAGCTATATCTATATAATTCTTGTTTGTATATATCTACCTAATTCAACACTAAAAGTGAAGTTATACCAAACTTGTATATTATGTATTTATCGACTAAGTAGCTGTTGCTTGCAGTTCCGTCCGCGTGGAATTATTATTCCATTCATCGTTGATAGTAGCGTGATAATATTTGTCGATATCTGTTAATGTAGCTTTCTAATGGTGAAAGAATTTTTGAAATCAGTCGAGTAGTTTTTGAGTTTATTAGTTACATACAAAGATACAAATCTTTCTTCTTTATAATATTAGTATAAATTAAAAGTTCATTTAGCACGAAAAGCGAGAATCGCCCTGATGCGATATATCCAGTCAGACCTGGCTCAGCCGGAAAGAACGAAAGCAAACCGGTCTAACACCAAACCATCGAAATAAAAAGTAATAATCGAATAAGTAATCGATGAACTTCGATGAGTAATGATATTAGATGATTTTGTAATACGCCTCATAAAGAAATAAATCATTTTATGAGGACGAGGTCCTTAGCTGAAGCGAGGTCGCCCTGCCTAGCGCCTATATAAGAGAGACATGTATTACTCGTTCACATTCTGCGTGAGACAGTCGCCATGCTTGCCTTGTGTATGGTTGCAGGTGCTCAGAACAACTTAGTCTTCTATGGTGGCCCTCGCAGACCAGGGCCACCAGAAGTGGCCCTTTCCAAAAGTGCCGTTAAAAAGCGACCTAACTTTGGCACCAGAGCTCGTTTACTCCACAAGCTACATTACATCAGTTCTCGGTTCCGTCTAGTCTAATATAATATTTTTACAAAAGAAAAATCGTCTTCTAAACTGATATACCTAATAAAGTTCCAATAGTATTTATTTATTTATTTATTCTTTTATTCTTCTTCTTCGAATTAGACTTTTAAAGAGCAGTTGCTATGGTGTCTTTATTATTTGAAGAGTTCCTTTAATTTGTCATGAATTATGGAAATCTTCTTTTTTTTTAAAGAATATTAGTAACCGAAATTATAAATATTCCTTTTAACCCCTCCAACTAAGCTAAATTGCTTGTGCTAGGAGTGGGTCCACGTCGGTAGTATAATGGTCACTTGGTCAGGATTCGAACCCGGGACCTCTCGATCGTAAGGCCGACTCCTTAACCACTAAGCTACCAATGCTTATTTTACTTTAGATCTCGATTTTGATAAAAACGGGACCCACTTGAAAGTGTAAAGAACCTTTAAAATAAAACTATTCAATTAAGCTATCAATTGAGAGTTCTAAGAATAAACGTATAAAAATAAAATCAAATTAAGAACTTGGCCCATTCACTTGTCAGCTGCAGTTCTTGGCGGTCAGAAAAGGTACATATTTAATTGAAGCGCGATGTTATTACCATCCCGTGTCCACACCGCGCGTGTTGAACGGATGTTTCACTAAAGTAGATACGTTTTGATCTATTTATTTCTTCGCCAATGAGCATATATTTTATCTTTGACAGAAAAAGTAAAGAAAAACATTGTTGGTAACTACAATGATTGGTTCTAGAGAGCGATCCATATTTTTGTTACCTTTTCTCATTCTGTAGTTATGTAATGGACGTTGCCGTTTGCCGTTAATGCAAATTATATAGAAGTTCTATTAATGCAAATTGTATAGATATTATCTCAATAAATTAGACTCATACATATCGTATAAAAATAGCTCCGATGATAAACCAGTTGGTTGTGAAATGTATCGCTCTCAACGTTCTAGTTCAACATAGACGAACGTTCGCAATTTGATATTTGGAGTATAGAAACCACGATCGCCGAGGTATTTGCGTAATGTCGATAATACCTGTTCCTAAGTTGACCGCTTGCCATCAGGGGTCTAGATTATAAAGAAGAATTATAGTCTGGTTTATTCGCAATATATAAGACATTGGTGCTGTAAAAAGTCTATAAATATTATTGTATTGTTATATGAAATAAGCAGTCTTTTTGAAGGTCTCATTATCTCGTCCAATCTCGTCGTTCGAAATGGCACCGCGTTGGCGCACTTCACTTACATTATACAAATGACTAGAGGTAGTGTTATTTAACTTTGTATTTAGTTAAATAATAAAATAAATGACAGTATTAGGCAATTATATTATCAGTTAGCAGTGCAAATGTATACTTCCAATAATTAGTTAATATTATCATCTCAAATATGTGCAGAAGTTATTACCTCAACATTGACTACACTGTGTCCCCTGAATGGTCCCCATAAGTCGGTAAACTCCTTGCGTAAATTACCCGTAGGTAAGTAAGAGTAAGAAATATAAGTAAGAAGCAAAACTAGGATCAATAAAAGATGATGAAATCTATATTTAGTCATTTAATTCCTATGTTTGTATCATTTAATCATTTAATTTAATAGGTCTCAACATTTTGTACTTTTTATTAATTACATTATAGAACAAAATCATCTTTCCGTCTTATTTTATACAAAGAAACAGTCTGTACATATTACACTAATTGTAATACTATAAGAAGATTGACTAGACACCTCAATAGGTGCTGCTGCTGCTGGTGACTCCGTTGTTGGACACACTGCTGAAGGCGCTGGCTCCTGAGGTCAAACTGGACACAGAGGCAGACGATAAACTGTTTGCAGGGGGGACGCCGGAGTACCAACTAGGTGACCCGCTGTTGGACACAGAGGAACTAGACGAACTGCTGGCGGTGGGGACAGCAGAGTTCGAACCAGGTGACCCGCTGTTGGACACAGAGGAACTAGCCACATTGCTGGCAGAGGGGACACCGGAGTTCCAACTAGATGGGCCGTTGCTGTATACAGGAGGGCCAGCAGCAGGAACAGCAGGGCTCTGGCTGGATGACGAATACACGTTGTTGGTGCTAGTAGCAGGCAGAACGGTGACTCGATTACCAGTAGAAGTGCTGCCACTGCTGGCGTAATTGTTTGAGAAACCATTGCCATATCCACTGTAGTATCCGGTATCTGCTGGCACGACCTCTTGCACATTGATAACCTTGGGTTCAGTGATGATTTTTTTGACTTGAACGACCTGGGGAACTACCACCTCACGCTGTACGTTCACAACCTTCTTCACGTTGACGATTTTGTAAGCAGGCTGTTGGACGTAAGATTGGCTGTAGCTCACTGATGGAGCCCAGGATATTGTGGGAGCAGAGTACTGCGGCGTAACGGTGTAGCTCTTTATTGGTACTGAGTAAATGCTTGAGTAGTCCCTTGTAGCTGTAGAGAAGCTATATCCGGGTGAGGGAACTGCGTAGGTGTTTCCTGAAGAGGGTACGATGTAGCGGTATCTATACGTAGGAACAGAATAGCTGTATCGATACGAAGGATCGGAGCCGTACTCATAGGAAGGCCCGGAGTGGCCGTATCCGGTTAAGGGAGCGGGATAAATATAGGCAGTTTTGAGGACGCCTTTGCCGTAACCATAGTTAGAGGCGTAGTTAGAGCCCCAGCCGGACCCTAATCCGGAGCCGTAAACTCCATTACCGACTTTGAAAAGGTTCTTGCCAATTGAGTATCCTTTGCCAGTGCCGTAAGAGCCGAAGAGACCGTCGAGGCCCCAGTAGCCGCCGGCGCCGGGCAGGAAGCTGCGCTTGTTGCGATCTTCTTTATTTTCAGAATCCGTCGCAACTGTCAGAGCCACGAGGGCGCAGAGTATCACCTAGAAATTACATCAAAAATTGTTAATAACTACTTTATTATATTGCGGTACAATTTATTTTATTTTATTCATTAATTTATATGTTTGCAAACACACACATCAGGGTCATAGAGTGAACTGGTTCCATTAAGATAATAATCACTCGGCATCTAGTTTTTACGATTCTTTTGATGGCCTTACTAACACTAAGAGTTTGACAAGAATTTTACTGTCCCCTGTGCCATTACATGATTAGAATGAAAATATAATCACATTTCACATTTCTAGTACTTGATCTAATCAATGGACCCGTAAAGACTTAAAAAATGTGCCTCCGTGTAAATATTAATGGCATGTACCTAATTAGTTTTCTTTACACCGCCACACTTACGAAGTCACAATGGACATCTAGTTATAGGTACATAAAATATTTTTTGCTAGAAGAATCTTACAGGGATGGTTAAAAAAAAAGTGGAAAGAAAATCATCAAATTTTACCCATCAATGGCACACTGAGTGGAATGGATAACCCTAGAACTTTCAATCTCATACACCGTGTTACACACTAATTGATGCAATAGCCGTCCTATTCGATCAGCTATATACACTAATGATAAAATGTGAACCACTCAATCAATGAATACTAAATCAACATCAAAATCTCATCAAAAATCTAAATTGCGAAAATGTAATCGTAAAAATGATTGAATTAGGCATAGCCAATAGACAGTTGACATAACGAACTGATGTAATTAATGACAATACTCACGAAGGCTTTCATGTTGAATGTCGAGGTGAGCGGCGGGCAGTGAGTCCTGCCCAAGGACTCCGCGACATATATACGAGTACGGCACCGCTCGAGCCCGGCGACGATGGCGCTGGCGCTGCCGGCGCTCAACGGAAAACAAATACTGTTATGGGTCGTGAACTTTATACCATCGCTAAGAATGCTACACATAAACATACTCACGCCTTTCTTCCTCCGAGGCACGCAGAGATAAGCCTGCGATCTGATTATGTCCTTACACATTTTACGTGCTAGGTCCCAGTCGCATCCGTAGCCTTCACCAATCCGCTTTACCAGTCTAACTGCGGATTTGGCTGGACTTCTGACCTGCCCTGCTTATGAGAGCCTTTCCCCAAACCGGCTGGTCGGCTTTACCTTAACTGCGAGGCAGCTGATCTTGGATATTTGCCTTGAAGCGACTGCCATCTGCCACTTTTTAGGCATGCCCGTAACACATGCCTAAGATGTCCTAGGCACGGTGGGGCCAAACCACTCAGTTGTAAGTTGACATCATTTTTCGATCGTCCACGCCGCCGCACAGTGGTTCGAAATTTGAGCTCCGTTGACATAGAAACTTAAAGTGAGGAAATTAAAAAAAAAAAATTGTAATGGCTCTGGCATATCTCGCTTTATGTCATATTAACGTATGAAAGGTATAAGTAGCTCCACGCGTGAGAAAAAAAAGTTTTGTGTTTTTTTTTGTATGGGAGAAAACACTTAAAGTGCTTTTTCTTTCAACTGAATGGAACTGAAGGGCTGGTGCTCATACCAGCTATTGTACCACACACGGCGATCAAGATGACATCAAATTCACGCACCTTTACGCACCACTCCGCACGTAGTAAAATTTTGAAATATTGAATTTTCGATATGTGATTTTTCAAATCTTTGACGTAGTTAAATGTAGTTGCCGGTCCATTTATTTATAATGTCATTAGTTTTTAACCTATTAGTGACTTTTAGGATGACAATAATTAAAAATAATATTGATTATACGCATAAGTTTTTTACAAAATTGCATTCCGAGAGCTAAGTAGCTCATTTGTTAATCACCGTGATTATGGTTGTTTATGATTAAATATGATTGACGTGAGATTAACCAATTAGGCTCTGGCATATCTCGCTTTATGTCATATTAACGTATGAATGGTATAAGTAGCCCCACGCGTGAGAAAAAAAAGTTTTGTGTTTTTTTTTTGTATGGGAGAAAACACTGAAAGTGCTTTTTCTTTCAACTGAATGGAACTGAAGGGCTAGTGCTCACACCAGCTATTGTACCACACACGGCGATCAAGATGACATCAAATTCACGCACCTTTACGCGCCAATCCGCACGTAGTAAAATTTTGAAATGTTGAATTTCTGATATGTGATTTTTAAAATCTTTGACGTAGTTAAATGTAGTTGCCGATCCAATTACTTATAATGTCAATAGTTTTTAGCCTATTAGTGACTTTTATGATGACAATAATTAAAAATAATATTGATTATACGCATAAGTTTTTTACAAAATTGCATTCCGAGAGCTACTTATACCATTCATACAGGTAAATTAGCTTGGAGAAATTTTTGCGTTTGTAGTAGTGTATGGTCAGCAAATAAAAAAAAAACAACATTTTATTTTTAGTTCCATAATTCCATAAGATTAGAAGATCCTATAAGATGAATTATTTAAATTAATTATGATTCGTTCTGATATTGTGTCTAAAGCTGCGTCTCTACCCTGATATTTGTTTTCCTCAATAGCATGCAGACAAACTTTTCTCCATTCCTATACAGTTATGGCGTTCATTTTTTCTTCAGCTAATGACATTATAACCTTCATATTCATTGCGAAATTCTTTTTTGCGACATATGTTTTCACTATCCCCCATATATTTTATATAGGATTAAACTCCGGATAGTATGGTGGTAAACGCAGCACAGTATGACCGTGCTGTCGTAATATTTCGTACTCTCTTTTTCGTACTAATCTTGTACTCTACAAATCTCGCCTGGTTTTGCAGAATCAGTTCATATAATTGAGGCTTAAGCAACGTGGATGAATGCTCAATGTTTCGAAATGTCAACCAGTCAATCATTTGCTGTTTTCTAGAATTACTATTCGGTGCAGGATTTTGTATTGAGTTATGATATGGTGCGTTGTCAACAACAACAACACTATTTGGTTGTAAGTTGGGTATTAATTGATTTTGAATCCACCTTGAATAGTTGTCATAGTTCATTGTCGTGGTAATCTCCACTTTTTTGGTTGGCTTTAAACATAAGCAATGCATTTGGTATAAAGCCATCCATACCACCGGCATGAACAATGATTAAGCGGTTGCCTTTCGATATAATGTTGCTTCAAATCTGAAGTGCTTCCATCTGACCAAGATTTCGAGAGGGTATGTGATGTATGTATATATGTTTGATCGATGTAAACAATTGGTCGGCGTTGTTTTTTTTTTTTTTTTTTTATATATAGGACACGTCAATTTGACTTTGCCTCGCCTGATGGTAAGCTGAAGGCAAAGTCTCTGAAAAGAGGGTCACCATTACAGACATGTACGATATTCAGCAATTTTCATCAAATAATTAATTCGCAAGTATCTAATTTCGTGTTTTTCCTTAAGAAGTTTCCGGTTATCTTCTGTTTGCTTCCAATTAAAACCTAATGACATGACGTGTTTTCGTAACGTGCTGACACAACCTTTATAATCGATATCTTCTTTCAATTCAATTTTTGAATGAAATGTGTGCTTTATGTTCTAACGGTACCAAGCGCGTGGCACCTGCGGACAGCGTAAACTGGTTTATTCTGGTTTTGTGCGTGTTTCCACTATCAAGTGACGATTTATTTATTTGTTTTGTTTCGTAATTATTATGGTCAAAACTTTTTACCTATAGCTAAACTACTATCATCTAAAAATCTAAAAGAACGACACGATATTTTATTGTTTCACGGTAGTCGCCTTATCGTTTGCTCAAGGACGTGATATTGAATGATTTTTTTTTTTTATAAAGTCAAAACCGTTTTCTTTAAAATAAAAACTTGTTTTTATTGAAAACAAAAATCAGAGTGTTGTTAGGGATAAGTATAAAATTAAATAGTAATGTTAGGATATCGAAACATTTTTGTATAGGCCAGAACGATATAGTGGAAACGCGCTCTAAGATCTGAGTAATATACACACCACTACATATGCAAAAATTTCTCGAGACTAATTTCACTGTACGTAAATATGGCATATAGCGAGGTATGCCAGAGCCTAATCGGTTAATCTCACGTCAATCATATTTAATCATAAACAACCATAATCACGGTGATTAACAAATGAGCTACTCAGCTCTCGGAATGCAATTTTGTAAAAAACTTATGCGTATAATCAATATTATTTTTAATTATTGTCATCCTAAAAGTCACTAATAGGCTAAAAAGTAATGACATTATAAGTAAATGGACCGGCAACTACATTTAACTACGTCAAAGATTTGAAAAATCACATATCGAAAATTCAATATTTCAAAATTTTACTACGTGCGGAGTGGTGCGTAAAGGTGCGTGAATTTGATGTCATCTTGATCGCCGTGTGTGGTACAATCGCTGGTGTGAGCACTAGCCCTTCAGTTCCATTCAGTTGAAAGAAAAAGCACTTTAAGTGTTTTCTCCCATACAAAAAAAACACAAATCTTTTTTTTCTCACGCGTGGGGCTACTTATACCATTCATACGTTAATATGACATATAGCGAGGTATGCCAGAGCCATTACAATTTTTTTTTTTTAATTTCCTCACTTTAAGTTTCTATGTCAATGGAGCTCAAATTTCGAACCACTGTGCGCCGGTTGCATCCAAAGCTTGCACTTTGGAGCCGAGATCTGTTCTTCTGCTTCTCATTTCCTCATGTAGGTATTCGTTTATCATTACTTTCACAGGTGTTTGTTGACTGTAGACTTTCCTGTCAAAAGTAAAATATGTATTCTCTCTCTCTCGGCACTGGGCCCCAGCCAATTTCGAGAGTATTTTACTTCTTATTGGTGCTACTGATGGTTGCTAAAAAGCAGTCGATATGTTGGACTTAGTGTAAATGATCAAATAATAAAAACAAATCATACAGCGATAGGAACTGTTGAAATAGTTTTATTTGAGAAGTTCATTTATTTTATTTTCACTACGAAACTATTTCGCAACCTAATTTAAAATTATAATCAGATGTTCTATATATACAGTATGTTGTTTTATGACACGCTATACTCGTGTATGTGATTTCGTAAATTATGCGTAAATACCTATTTGGAAAATAGTTTCCATAAAAATCACATTAAGTAAAGTTCATTATACTACTGCCAATTTATTGAACAGATTAAATGAATAACCTATCAATGGTCAGGAGAGATTTTGCACGAATTTTGTCGCCTTCCAGCCTTACACCTAGACTCAAAATATATTATTTTTAACACAGGCTACAAACGAAGAATGTGTGATGTCACCCTTCTACATTATAATCGTATTAAAATTAGTCCAGTCGGAGCCGGTTCCAAACGACATTAAAAATAGTCCATCACATCTTAGGTTGTTCGGTATCCTGTCACATTACGTAACGTATAAGTATACAAAATTATATAATTTAAAAATGTTTATTTGCAGACAAACTAAGATTACTTCGTTAGTATACACCCAATTAGGTTCACCTCTGGTCGCCGGAGGATTAGGCAGAGGTGAACCTAATTGGGGGTGAACCTATTGCCGTATTCGGGGCACTAATTGTTGACTCAAATTTTGCATCTGGGGCTGAGTCTGGGCTGTATATGATAATGAGCAAATTGAATGCAGTGATATTAACGAGAGTAATAAGTATAAAAATTATAAGAACCTGCTTAAAATAAATTTGAGTTATGCTTGACTGTACCTACCAGTTTTTAAATTTCAAGGGAAATCGAGGACATATAATATTCGGGGGGAATCGGTCAAAGGGGGATGGAGAATAAACCGATCTTATAGCTCCTCTACCTAGATTCATCGGTAGATGTCATCAGCGGACGCGTCCGCTGACGTGCATTGCACGTCTATCTATTACAGACGAGCAAGTAGAGTAGATACATCCGCAGAGGAATCTGTCTACGTGTAGAGGACCCTTTACAATCCGATTGCTTACTTTTTCTTTAACGTAATAAACGCCAACAACATGCCCACCACTTAACCCCTATACATTAGATTCCGTTTGTTGTCAACAGCAATGATCCACTAAACACCAAATATTTACATATTTTTACTAAAGTATTTATGATTGTTTACTCGTCCCCAGACGTAACCTTGACTTTGACACGCGTCTTATCGCCTCAACCATGATGAGCTCAATCAATGAATGCCATCTCTCTTATCTAGAACAAATCGAGTACGACTTTAAAGCTCTCATACAGTGCAAATATTTCATTTAGAACTAGAATAGAATGATGAATGTATGGGATTGACACGTATTTTCACGTTTATGACAGTCACATGTGATAAACACAGATAAAGATTCAGAAATCTTTAATAAGGCATAATGTTCGTCTTTCTGCAATCCCGAGGGCTTTAAATCATAATTTTTACATTATTAAGGTCTGTTTAGACTTCTCATCCAGTTTAACATCAGGTGGGATGAAGGTATATTGGCGTGCTCTATATAAAGAAGTATTTATCAACGAGATTTATTCAGATAGACAAGTTGAGTCCTCTTACCGTCCATATTGCGCCACCAACAGATGTTCCCTCGCCATTTTCAATCCGTAGGTATACTAAAGTAAATGAATTAAGACTCAACAGGATATCAGAATTAGTTCGTAGTGTTCAAATAGTTTGTAAAGTTGCCAATATTACATCTGTTTGTCGTCGGCGTTGTTTGACTGTTTGTGTTAGACACAATTAGCCGTGGAGGATGTTTGTTTGTCGCTGTTCTTACGTAATGTTGAACGAGCGGACTAATTCGGAAATTCCTAACCAAGTAAATAGCAATCGGTACATTTAAAACAATTTAGCCGTGTTTGTTCCCAGTAGAGTAGATTAAGGTCATCTCATCTCTTCCTGTGGGTTTCGTAGAAGGCGACTAAGGGATAATTCGGGTTCGATCCCCGCTCAGTGCAAATATTTGTATACATGAATATGGGTTGCATTGGTCTGATCGTACCTCAGAGAGCACGTTAAGCCGTCGGTTCCGGTTACCATACGAACATCTATGGCAGTCGTTACGGGTAGTTGGAACTCTAAAAAGTCTAACAACTGATCTATTGCAGTCGCTTCACGGATATTATTGAAGTTCAGCCAAATCCGCATTTTTTTAAATATAAATTCATATATTACTGAAGCATTTGTACGCCGGCATGACTACGGCTAAACACGCGATTAACCATCTTGCATGCATATGTATATTGACACGTGTTTATATGATTAAATGATTTGATTGATTGATTGATAGACTGGTAAAGCAGGCCCAGACTACGAGGTGAAAGCTTCGGATGCGACTGGGATTAAAGCTAGGATGAAGAAGAAGATACTAGTGACAGTTATATACTGCCAAAGAAACTTTAAAGGTTCCTTATGCTAGAGCCAGAGCCAATGAAGAAATAAAAACAGAGGTAATAAAAACTCTGAAAGTGAAACTAAATGCTGCAAATTAAATTACAGCAATTACAAATGGTATCCATAAGCAAGAAGCTGCAATACACGCACGTTAAGTACACTATTAAGTTAATTAATAATTAAATAGTAATATAAGCAAAGTTTATGTAGTTTTCATTGGTAATGACGCAATAGAAACATCTACCTATAAAAGGTGAAGAGTTTGTTTGTTCGAAAATGTTAATAATCTCTGAAAGAAACAAATGCTCGATTAAAAAAAAAAAATTGTATTTAATCGCTCCTTTCTTTTATAATAACTTATTTACTTCTTACTTTCCGGTTTATAATAACTTAACCTTTCCCAGGTTAAGTTATTATAAACCCATAAGAGGCAAGCAATAAGAACAAGTCAGAAAGATGATGGAGAGTGGTGGTTCTAATCTATTAGTGTACTAAATTTCATCAGGTTATCTTAAAAAATGACGAATTTTCATACAAACTTTCATCCCCTTTTTAAACCCCTTTACCCCGCTTTTTAGCGTTAAAAGGTAGCTTATGTCCTTTTCCAAATTAGGTGTAAAAACATAACAAACAGACAAACAAAGATAGTTATTTTCGCATTCATAATAATTCCAGCTCGTGGTCGATCGAACAATGAGGATTTTTAAATCGAACTATGCGATCGAACTATGTTGCCGGAAGGATATTATTAATATGGATATAGATGTTTGTAATGTGAGCGACCACCATTCATTCATAATTTTGGCGAACGGTGGTGATCTGCGGGGAGATTAACTACAAGCGCGTCCTCGAGGTGGGGCCTAGTGCAGACACTAGACACTAGGTAACGACCGCGTGACGCAACGAGCACGTGTGTTTGTTCACTAAACAGGTATTAAGTGCTCCGAGTTGTTGCTGTACCTATGTACTATCATTAAGTTGCTTGTTTGTTCGTCTGTTAGCAAGCAATGGGTTTATTTCGTAGTACCTTAGTACCTAGTTGGTAAATGAATTAGCTAAATGTAGTATTTGAGCTGATTGTTGTGCAACATAATTATTGTAATAGGAACGGAAGAACGGGTTTCAATGATCATAGGAGCCGGGTGATCATGTGTACCTACACAAATAACGTCTTTGTGTAGAAATACATTTCTTTGAAAGAAGTGTTCTTAATTCTATAACAAAATTGTTATGATGCATTTGTAGCCCTGATGGGTTAGGCCTATGTAAAACTATGTTTATTACCCATATTTTCCACCAACCAAGTACGTATCAGATAGTTAGGAGCGATCCTATTGTGGTCAACTGGACACTTTCTCTCAGATTGCCTTATCTAAAATCCAGTAATAGTTTACCCAATCAGGTAATCAAATCAGGAAAATTGAAAAACGGTCGTCTCCCTCGTTACAGCAGAGCCACCGAGACAGTATTCAGCATTTGATGGTCCTAATGACCGAGTGCCGCTAACAAGACGTGAATTACACAGATTTAGTACAAACTGTGTTGATGTACAGAACGCAGATCCGGTCTAATTGCTACTGTTGTAAACGTGTTGTAAATATCAACATTGTGAAATTAATGTTACATTTTTATGAAATGATTCAACAACGCTCAGCGTGATGAAGAAACTAGGTAATCCAATCGGGGAATGGAACTAAGTACGAATACGCCTAAGACTTTCGTTGAAATCTGCTATTATTTCAAATGTCTACTGAGTCATAGTTTATGTAACTCAGTAAACTGACTTTTACTTGTAATTTCCAACAATTAGGTAGGTATTACTGTTGGAACAAAGTGACAGAAACAAGTTGCCAGAAACTTAACCACCTTTAATTTACCTATTTGAACTATCATGGTCATTCATTTTAATATTAGAGCTATAGGGATATTTTTCACCGTTTACTTCCAGTATTCCAGTTCCTCCGTAATCATGGTGCTTGCAACAGCGCCGAAATATCGGCGCCTCCCTCCTATCTTCAAACAATACATTACATGGTAAATATCCCGATAGCTCTAATAGTATTCTTTAATTGGTATATGCCCATCCAGTAACACCCAAACGAGTAACATGTTACTGGTTGGTAAAAAAATCCCAACGAGTCACAGGTGTTACTGGCTGCTATAATTTTTGTCCCAAGGAGTACCTAACACCTCAAAATATTGGTGCTACTAGTTGGGAAAAAAATTCCAACGGATCACAGGTGTTACTGGATGCAACATTTTTTGTCCCAACGTGTCACAGGTGTTACTGGATGCAAAATTTAATCCCAAAGCATAGAGATAGTGTCTCTCTGTGCTTTCTATGAAGGAAAACTTCAGGAATCTGAATGTTCATTTATATTTATTTCTTACTTGACTTACATTAGAACTAGGTACTGAATCTTTAGAAGGAACTCGAAAAATATGAAGTTCAACATTTACCGGATCCTAAGGTCAACTGTCAATTATCTAATTAAACGATCTGATGTTATAGAATGCCAAATCAATAAATATAATGATAGGTCTGTTGGATGTTGCCGTGATGTATCTGTGGCGAAAATAAACAACCTCATTAGGTAAAGTTCAAGGTCCAAATTGAGGTGAGTGACGAACCACTCGCATATTTGCAATACTTTAGTTCCCGTACGGTGAGTGAGTTCTATACACTAAAGCAGCTTCTATCCACCGCCATGGAATAGCTCCATGGCCTGGTAATTTTAATTTATTTATTTATTTGAACATTTTACAGAACTTTTACGTTTATACACACTTACATTTATACACACTTATAATCATCAGAAATATGCCAATATCACAATATTCATAGTGTTAGCTCGACATTTCACTTTAGGTGTTAAGTCATTACTCCCCAAAATAGAGCCTGAAGGCCCTGTGTTATGGGATAAGCAGCGCCATTCCCTCCGTGCTTAAATTGTTATATAATTGAAAGGAACTAAACATTTTATACATTGTTAGGCACATTATAACACAAATTAAATAATTTAAGGTTAACTAATATATAACAGAAAACAACCGATGGATAAAAACTGACGATCAGCGAACAATAACACCATTATTTTGCCTTAAGTAATTACAAGAAATGGGATGATGAGTAGGTAAACAGGGAAAGAGTCACTAAGGGTGGAAAGGCTTTCTGCAGACTTATTACTGTATAGATTCAGAATGATACTTAATGCTTAATGCTGATATTGAGTTGTACTTTCCTAGTTGAACCATCTTGTACTGTATAATGCGGAAATGCAGTCCCTTTTAGGGGAACCACTACCCATTTTGGTTTCGCTTAGATAGTCCAGATACTTTAAGATACCTTGTTACTGGAGCAAATGTTAAGCACCACATTTAATGTTTTTCAACTCTAAATTCCCTGATCACTTTTCTAACTCTTTGAAGAAATGGTATCGGTATGGTAGATTTTTGGGCTAGACCATTTTGAGTGCTTGTTTAAGTGTATAAATAAGTATTTCTCTCTTCTGGTTCATAGAGCTACAGTTTCGTTGAGATTGTGTTTAGGTTCGATCATGCTCGAACAAAGGATTTTTAAATTTCTTGGTTAGCATGTTCTCCATGCCAGTCTATACGATTTAGTCTGGAAACTTGGCTGGCACACGGCTTTAGGCTCGTTCTATATCACGTAAGGCTTTAACTATATCTCGCTGTATGTGAAGTAGTGCTAAATTCCAGATACAAGAATGTGGGTCAAAGATTATGAAAACATTCCACGTTTCTTGTAACCGAACACGTCTTGTCGTAACAGCTGCTACAGATTGTCATAATACCACATGACTTTAAAAGAATATATCAATTAAAATACGCCGATTAAAAATTATTAAAGTGCCAAATAAGGGCCGCCACACACGGTCGATAATTTTGAAAAATCGTTAAAATAACTGCGTCAAGTGGTTAATTTGAGTTTAAAGTTCACACATTTGGCCTTTACGGGCCCGTGTGTTGGGGAAATACCAAAGTGTACGCACTTCGCGTTCAACGTAGGTACACATCATTATCTTTTATGTGCGTGTATTATACACATTAACCTATAAGTAACAAGCTTGAAATTATGTTTTATACATTCATCTATTTAACTACCTTATTAAATAAATATACAAAAAAATATATACAATTAGTTATAAAGTATATAAAAAACTAATTATATAAACTAAGTATATAAAAAATATAAAATTAAAAAAATTAAGCTCGCCTTTGTACCTACATCATAATGTGTTTATATTTGTTAATTTATTAATTTCAGTGTACAATAAAGAATTAAATAAAAATAAAAATGAAACTATGCTATACGGAAGATATCCACCGGGCCATTTGTAACATTGATATTGAGGTAGGATAGTAGGAACTACTGCAAGATATTGTAACTGAAACGAGCGGGCCCATTTTTTATGTACTCGGAAAAGAGGATCACCATTATAGACACGTACGCGTACCATGTTGGTGGCATTCTAGACTGGCCACTGGTGGATTTTCTTAGTGCATTAGAGTGGCATAGGCTCTTATCAGATGCTTTTTCACGCCCGGGAGTGTAGGAAGATCGAGAAGAAGAATGAAGAACATATTATCAAATTAACGTCTATTAAAAGTAGGATGGGCAGTGACTAAGGGTCCCCATAACTCAATTACTACCGGCTTCCTAATGGCTCGCATGATGTATAACAAACTAGATTGGGATAAGTATTTTTTTCCCCGGGCTTCCCTTTGGGAAATTTTATCCCTTCGCTACTGATGATGGGTTTGGCTGTTCTAGTTAATCACAACAGGAGAACAAGGTAGGTCTTGGATGAAGGTCAGTGGCAAGGCGCCTGCCACAAAAGCTTTCAAAGTATTATGACTTATGAGTAATCCATTAGACAATCAAATCGTCAGTTGTGTTGAGTACATAATAATATACTTAAGTGCAGTTTCTGGGTAATGATGTCAAGGACTTTTCGATGTCCATTTGGACCTAAAACGACTGCGATATCGTCAGTGTTAAAACTAAAACCTACAGGTACGGTGCAGGCGGCGGAGCGGGAGCGAAGGAGAATCGCAGACCTTGCGGCCCGCGAGGAGCGAAGGAGAATCGCAAACCGCGTGGCCCGCGAAGAGCGGCGGCAACTCGGGCGTCGGAGGTCGCAGAATGACCTCCGTCCCCCATGAGCGCGGACCTGGGGGTGACGGGTGGAGCCGCCTGTCACCCTAGCAGAAGCAGGCCGCGGCGGCAGCACGCATTGCGTGCTTCCCCACACCCGGGGGCGAGTTGGGGACTCTGTGGTCCCCACACCGGAAGAGGGCCAGATCGAGAGATATGGTCCTGGGTCGGCCGGGGTGCGAGGGATATGGCTACGACAATCTCACCTCCGGCAACTGACGGCCAACAGACGGCGTGCGTTTTAGTCGGTTCGAGTCCGACATAACCTCCTCCTCCGGTTCCGGCGGGGGAGGTATCCGTGGGGACTTTTCGCACGATAAAAAAAAGCCAACTTTTCTTGCAAGCCTTTTTACCTGCTGGTTGACGTACGATGCTCTGGCGGGTCTCAAGGCACATTAGGAAAACTCAAGGCATCCTCTGATTCCTCCACCTTCCACTAGCAAGCAAGGAAACGTGTGATTTCGTACTAGTGTCATCGCAGCGTCGAGTTTCGTTCGCATTTGTGTCATTCAGCTCGGAGCCCAGGGTTCGGTTTTTACAAAAGTCATCTTTTGATTAGCAACTTCAAAGACTTTTGTGAGAATAGTAGAAACTGATAGACAGGTGGAAAGAGACATATATTTACAGCCCAGACTCAGCCTCAGATACATAGGTCGAGTCAAGTGCCCTGTAATACGGCAATGGGCTCACCCCCTATTACGTGGACTGGTGAAATGTGGATGTTGATTCACCTCTGCCTAACCCTCTGGGGATAAAGGCGTGATTATATGTATGTAAAGAATGGTATGGGTAAGGAATACGCATTTGGTATGATTTAAGAACGGTATGAGTAATCGTGGTATGATGCCGGAACAACCCAATACACAGGTTAATATCCATAGTCGCTATACGAGTTAGGAGAAAAGGACTAAGAAAACGCCCATAGCAACCAACAGTGACATAAGACGAGATCGACGGCACTTTCTCCTTCCCACTGCGCGGAGGCACGCGGCGTAGCCTTGACCTTGGCAGTGATCTGCGCGTGCGCTGCGTGAGCGGCGTGCGTCGTCGTGCGCGCACACGCCATCTGCGGGCAAACTTATGTAACTCTTGAGCATTCATGTTGATTGTTTTACATTTATGGTGTCGTTGAACCCAGCTTTTAGAACTGCTAAACGAAATAATATTATGTCTTCTCGCCGTTAATATGTGGATTTAATTCCAAACATTTTTAATGGATTCAAACCTACTGTACCGTTAAGTTGAAATATATTGAAGAAAGAATGTGAATTCGAAATGTGAGAGTCATTAAAATACCGCCAAAAGTTCTTTAAAAATACGTCTCAAACAGTTTTAGGGCAAAACTTTATAAAAATAACCTCATGTGATAGAGTTGGGTAAGATCTCGGTGTGCTCTTAGCTCCATGATTATACCATTCGGCTAACATTCGGTAATAAAGGTATCTCAAATCGGGAAGAATTTCGAACACTTGGCAAAATAATTGACGCGTAGGTGTATGTTTAAAAAATTGTTCATGATCTCAGCGAGGTGATACTGAAATAAGTTCAAATCTTGTAGTCCTCTGAACTATGGCTATAAATACTCTAACTTAATAGTAATACCTAACTAAACAGGTAAACCCACGCCGTATATTTAATAACTAATGAGTAAGGACCACCGTTGATGGGTAATTGTCAACATTACCCAACACCGGTTGTTAATGACCGGCGAGCTAGTGTCATCATGTTGTTCGGGTAGTTGCGTGTACCTAAACAAGGTATAATACGCGGCAAATTAAAAGGGAATCTATGCTTACTATGCTCACACCCGTATTCACAAACAATACTTCGCTATGCGTACCACCAATACTGTGCAAAGAACGACAAATTCTCAGTGCGTTCGTTTTGGCAAGCCTTTTTATTCATAGACAACACTTAAGTAATACTTCGTTGAGGGAACGCACTGCGTTAGATACTGCTCCGTGATGTTTGTGAATTAATTTTACCAGCCCTATGCGCTCGAGCACACTATGAGACCTCACAGTATTGTTTGTGAATACGGGTGTCAGACTCTTTACTCACTTCCGTACCCGAACTACCTGAAGCGTAACCAAAACCAAACAAAACCACTGTATGCATATTGCCTGTGATATTGCATAGTGTCTTGTAACCAATTATATACAACACGCTACGCTACTTTTGCAGCAAGGTGAGATACTGTATCATTGTCATTACCTTACTATCAAGATACAACTTAGGTCGCAGACAAGCACACGGCCCTCCTGATAGAAAGAGGTTACCGTGGCCTATGGGCGAGTGCAACAGCAGGGGAGTCACACTCGTGCTGCCTACTCTGTAAGAACAAAGAGATTTTGTGCCGTCAGCGCAGAAGATAAGTAGGACAAAGCCTTTGGTTGAGAGTGAAGAGATGAATGAATCTCCAAGATTGTGGAGAGTGCTCGTGATGTCAAAAATATTTATTTCTGAATCACATGTTTGTAGTGCTTTAGCTGTCTTATTATAAATATCAATAAGCCAATGTGTTTACAAGTCATTAACATAATAAGCGCATTTATAAGAAGAATTGCATCGAAAATTTGAATTGAATACCTATACATAATATACAATAATCAATATATTATCTACATACTTAATATAATTGAATCAATAAAATTTTGTCGACAGAATAAATCCATAAATAAAAGGAGGCAGAAGATCTTAATCTCTTTGTTATCTTTGTAGCAAACACATTACATTACGCCTTGTCTCCTGCGAGCGCAAGTTCGGATACTCCGTGTTGTGAATACAAGGCAAGTTGACCAGCCTACCGCACTCCGTATTAGGGCACGGTAGTGATCGGCGGTACGGTAATAAGTAGGATATTAAAACAAGAATTGTAATCGGAAATAACCTTTAATGTAGTACCTACACATCAGGTGGGTCGTGTGCTAGTCTGACACCAAAGTGGTATAAAAAAAAGTTGTATCAATTTTTACCTTTTCTTTTTAACATACCTATTCCCAAGAGGAACAAGAAATACAGCAGGCGAAATATTGCTGAATATATATTTTTATATCTATATGGAACTTTGCAGCTTTACACCTTATTAGTACCCACTATTCTCGGGTGAATGGGGATCTCTTAATACCTTCGGAGTTCAAGTCAGCGTCACACCACATCAACGTTTCCAAGCGTTCGCTCACATATTCGTCAAAAAAATAAATAAAGAAGTAAGATGGATTCAAAACTCCTCCGCCAGAGGTGGTGGTTGCATCGGACTCGAAACGACTAAAACCACACGCCGTCTTCGGTCATTAGTTGTCGGGGGTGACATTGCCGGTGGGAGAGATAATCCCCTGGGGGACTCCAGACTCCAAGAGAAAATCCTCTGAAGTAATTGGGGACCCGGCTGAGTTGACGTTGTTGGTATTCTCGTTATGACCTTCTCCAGCTGAGCCAAATCGTTCTGTCGCTCCTAACACAAGTAATATGCTTTCGGTTTACGTGACTGCTATAGTGGGTGGAGTTTAAATGAAAGTGCTCTAAGATATTTCAAATAATATATTTTCATTAAAAGTACTTATGATGTCACGTTTTAATTGTCAAACATCGATATTTGGCGACGGACTTTGCAGGACATTGTTTCTTATCTACCACCATCCACCATTGCGCCAACCACCACCATAGTTCCATCCACTGGGTCTGCTGTTCCAACCGCTACCTCCATAGCGCCATCCACTCGGGTAGCCACTCCAGCCGCTGCTTCCAGACCATCCTCGGCCACTGTTCCATCCATTGCTCCAGCCGGAGGGATAGCCCCAGCCTCCGACGTACCCAGCAGAAGCAACCGCCAGCAACACGGCAAGGGAGACGATTGTGATCTGGAAATTAGTAAGCAAATGTGAAATTCTTATAAGTTTTTGGTTGTATTTAACTAGTCTGTCATTTGACTGCCTCCGATTGGATGGTAAGAAGCTAGGTGGAAGTTCAGAAAATGACCTCCATTATGGATACTGACAATCCTAAAATGGATTTTCAGCATCCAGACCTCGACGGATCGATCCTATTTCATGTTCGGTTAAAGAACCCGGGATTGTGTGAAGTAGAAAACACGTGTGAAGGTAGAACAGCTCTTAATTGTGGCACAAAGTAAGGAAGTTCCGAACCACTTGGTTCAGAATCGCAGTCCAACACGATTTGTTCTGGATAGGAAGTGTGACGGCAGGTTTAGTTGAAAGAGTTAATTTATCCCAGGAATGGGTTCCTTTATGTCACGTGAATTGTATCAGTATTTCACTAGGACAGAGTCACAGGCCACAGCTAGTAAGTGAACTATAGATGTCACAAAACGTAAAATCGAATTTACATTACGATAGTGCATTTTATGTAAACGACTCGTGCGGTTTGTTCCGAACATCGGCTCACCGCATCCTATAGGTGTTGTAATAAGTGGTTGTGGATGTGAACTAGGTGATGTCTTCGGTGATTCAGAGCTGGTTTGGCAATGGGAGTGGCCGCCAGTTTGAGCCATCCGTCTATCCATAACTGGTATGCATGTGAATGGGGATTTGTTTACGACTATGTTATATTGTTTGTGAAAATTGCAGGTCGTTACAATGAGCTATTAAATAATTAACATATTGTATTGCTTCAGTACGCGTTTTGTTTGTTTTACGTGAGGGATCAAGGTACGAAGTGCGGACTGAAAGATATCTTACAAGTTCATAAACCAAGCAGACAATGGTTTAATGATGTATAAAACAATAAAATACAATTATGCCGTCAAACGACATCTGCTAATTATGTAGGTAGGTTTAGAATCTCACAAACGCGCATGTTTTCAAATGTAACTTAAGAGATTTGATGAGAGAAACTACCACTAGAAACTGCGGAAGAGTCCTTCCGTCCTATCTGACTCTATTGTATAATGATCATTGCTCTATCTATAGAAATCTATAGTGTATGAAACATATTGTCATCCAAATGTCACATTTACACACGAGCACAATATTACAGTACTTTTTTGTTACTGTAATATTATGATATGACAATAAAAAGTAGGTTTAATTCTGGCTTCCATAGTAACCAAAAGGTCGGGAATAGGGTCGATACAAAAATAATACAGGTTGACAGTACCCTGATGTTGCACCATACATCCTGCGACCTATGATATACACACAGGTAGGTATACAACCAAAGCTTGCGACGCACGCGCCTGTTACTCGTACCTACGTAGGCGAATTTTAATGGCCAGCCACTTACCAGGCGTGAGATCACTTGTATCTGTGAGCTGCTCGTTAATTTTATTGAAGTACGCAATTCCGAAAGTGAGCAATATCAATATAGAAATCAAATTCTAGACCTATGCCCTTTGATATTTGATAGAACATGTTTTGTTCTGTTGCATTGATGTTTGTGGGCGTACAGGACGCAACCAACATCCTTGAGGCCATTATTAACCTCAGCTCTAAGTTGGTACACCTGTGAAACCTCGGACGAGGCACTGGCGCAGGTTTCCCTCAAGGGTTTGGAAGTCAGAGGGCAGTCGAACCCAAACTGGAAGCTTTGCACGCAACTGGGCAGTCGCTGTGAGGATGATTATTTATTTATTTATTTATTTTATACTTAATTGTACACCATTTAAAAATTATGAATTAATAATTTGTCCAATGATAATGTTAACTTTGTCAGGTTGCTTTTGGCAATCAGTAGGTTTCATTTCAAGGCAATCACAAGGATTTTCATTATGATTTATTTCTATTATTTGTATTGTATTGTATATTGTAAAGTAGCTGTGTCTACACATTGGAGGAATTAAAAAATACTGAGAAAATCTTATATTAACGATACTGAACTCAATTTATTTTTTAATTCTCAACTGTTTGTCCAAGATAGACGTAAAAAGTAACGAACAGATTTTGATGCGGTTTTTTTTCTTAGAAAGGTCTTGATCAGACTTAAAATCTTATGCTACGTTTACATACTCGCGGCAGAGCTAGGGAAGTGGCGAGAGAAGTGGGCAGAGACGTGGTGTGAATGGTATATTCGTCATGCCGCGAGTACTGCCGCGTATGTTGCGCAAATACTGGCGCGATGAACTATACGAGACCGCTAGATGGCGCTAAGCTAAATAAAACACGACTTTCGTTATTGCTCCTCGAATATTTACTTTTAAAAATATTTATATCGATCTACGGAAAGTGTATAGTAGTTGAAAGTGATAGTTTTTATTAATAATCTATTTAATTAATTCGTTATGCTGTAAAAGCTTATTGCGTACACTGCTACAGCGTTGTCCTCCATACGTTTACGTCCGTCTCCGTTGCAGGGCGAATACTATAATGCGGACCAACGCGATGATGGGAGTGTGTGAATGCTAGGGCATTAATCGCGCGAATATTTCTGGCAACACGATGAGCAATGCGAGCGGCAGTATGTAAACGCGGGGTAACGTTTGTTTGATTGTAATTGGTTGAGTATAAACGGAGACATGGCGGCTGCAAAAGTAACCATAACTAACATAGGTATTTGCGCCAATTAACGAAATAACGAGTCCTAAATAACAGCACTGCAGTCGGTACTATAGCTAATTCACGCAGGAGTTAGTGGTGGTGTTGGACTTCGGTGAAACCCTAACTTGCCAGAGTCTCTGGTAGGTTATTAAAAAAGAAAACGTAAATTGGGTTAATAGCTATAAATTAAAAGTTCTATGAACATTACTTAGTTCACATTTATGACAATGATTCGTTTATTCAAAGGAAACCAGAGTTTAAAAAAATCTAAATTTTTGCACTTTTTTATACCACTGAGATGGCAGACAAGCAGACTACACTAAAATACTTTAGAGACATTTTAACTTAATTGGGACTATCTGACCAACTGAGATCTAGTGTATGAAATAAAAAAAAATTCGCCCTATAGGTATTTTGTCAATGTTTCAAATTCACGGTTGAAATGCGTTGGTATTGTATCTGCAATCTCAGTACAAGATTACAGACGATGCGTAAGTAGTTTTTAGTTCAATATGCAATCCTCAACAGATCGTGTTAGTCATACGTGTCACTTAATGAATAACAACAATGAACACTTACTAAGAGCTTCATGTTTAAGTCCAAGTGAGGAGAACACTGCACTGCATGCATACAGTGCATCCTCTACCTTATATACGAGCAGCACTCCCTTGGAGACGAGCCCACGTCACAGAGTGGTTCGCATTGTGCAGCGCAGCAGTACAACCTGTTGTACAGCTGCATATTCTTGCGACATGCCCATCAATTATTTTAGACTGTAACTGGAAAGGACATCCTGTCATCTAACGTGGATAATTTGATGAATTTATTATTATAACGTGCACATCTCTCGGTTTGTATACACGGAGCATTCGACGTGCTAAACAAAAGTGGCGATGTATGCGCGACGAGTCCTTATCTATCGCAATTATTTTGATGTGCTAAATTAATAGAGGGTCACTCGTGAACCAGTTCGTCTTGATAACATTTTATAACAACCCATATTTGGAGTTTTGATTTTAGATTGTTTCTGTGGCATTTAAGCACCAATTGGTTTATCCAACTGTCTGTCATATCTTAGTCAGTTAATTCTTACTTCTTATTATTACCCAACAGTTTACCAGAGTCCAATCTAGAATACTCAATACACCACTCAGTACCCATTCAGTACCTAATACCCTAGTAGGTATTTACTACATCCTGTATAGCGCTTGGCGATACTGCCATTTGTATTCACATGATATTGCACCTAGTTAGCGGTAAGTAATTGCTAATGGTACTTCATAATAAAATTGACATAAATCATATTTGAGCAATATATCCTCCTTTAATTGCAGGTGATCAACGTAGTGTTCGTGCGAGTATGACATTAGGTTAATATTCACACCTAGACTTACATGAGAACACATTAATTTAATAAAAAAATAGCTATTTTTTGTACAGTTCATATTTGTCAAAATAATTTACAATTTTCCTAAAAATATGGTATTCATTCGCTCATTAGGTACTCACACATTTTTAAACTGAACCCCAAGCCAAAATAGGTGATGGTAGTCACATCAGTTTTTTTGTTAACTATACCTACTTCAACTCATCACACTGCATAAAAATGCATGGTCATCCTAATCACTGCTTGCTCGCACATTAAAAACTGTATAAAAACTATATTGAAAAATAAAATAAAAAGGATAATCGAGTTCTTGGAGTTTCTTGCTGGTATCTTCTCAGTAGAATCAACTACCGAACCAGCGAAAGAATCATTTTCAAATGATTTATTTTACTTTATTTAATTATATATCTTATTTTTTATTTTTTTTAACTTGACATAATAATTGCAATATGTGCTGTTTATGTGCCTAAATTGAATAAATGTAATTGATTCTTTGATTCTTTGATTCAACTTGTTTTTTCTTGTGGTCCCAAGTCTAAAAGACTCCCGACCTAAGGAAATTCGCAGACGTACTATACGGTCATGTTTTCTGGGAGGAAAACTCTTTCCTTTTCTGGGAAATCGTGTAATTTCATAAGAATATGCTAATTTATTTATTCCTGATTCTCATTCTCATTCATATATAGATTTCTTACATATAGCCCAGAGTTGGAAGCACATCCGAGCCGAGGTGGCCACTTGACAGGCCATTCGTCTCAACTATGCAGTTTATTCATCTATCTTACTCACCTGTGAACTGTTAGCGCATCTATAATGCAGCAAATTACGCAAAATAATGAGTTAATTTAAATTATGGAACAATCATTGTAATTTGTTATGTTTATAATAACCATTAATTTATTTACCTTTTTTTTATTAAGCACTAGGCACATTAAATTTATATCACCCTTCATCTCATAGTTATTTCTCAGTTGCCTCCAAAGTTAGCGCTTTGGAACCCAATGTTAGCTTTTTGTTTTTAATTGCCATCGGTTTTTTCGCAAGCGACCTTCCAACCCTGAAATGAAAACTTGCGACAGAGTCTCACCTGTTTTTTAGCAGGCACATTGACTTCTGGGTAAGGCTGGGTTGAGCCTCATGGCTCCTGGATGTTGGTAAGACCCTATACACTTACCAAGAACATACATCTATTTTTTTTTACATGGTCGGCAGCACGAGTGTGACTCCCCTGGTGTTGCACTCGCTCATAGGCCACGGTAACCACTTACCACCAGGTGGGCCGTGTGCTTGTCTGCGACCTAAGTAGTATAAAAAATCGGTCAAGTGCGAGTCGGATTCGCCCATGAAGGGTTCCGTAGTAGCAAAGGCGAAAATTGCGGTTTATGACGTATTAAAAAAATACTACTGACTGGATCTCGTTCGAACCAATTTTTAGTGGTAGTTTTCATGGCAATTTACATCATATATTTTTTTTAGATTTATCATTCTCTTAGTTTAGAAGTTAGAGGGGGAGGGGGGGGGACACACATTTTTCCAATTTGGAAGTGTCTCTCGCGCAAACTATTCAGTTTAGAAAAAAATATGTTAGAAACCTCAATAGCATTTTTAAAGACCTATCTATAGATAACCCACACGTATGGGTTTGATGAAAAAAAAAAAATTGAGTTTGAGTTCTAAGTATGGGGACCCCCAAAATTTAATGCATTTTTTTTATTTTTGTGTGAAATTCTTAATGCGGTTCACAGAATACATCTTCTTACCAAGTTTCAACAACATAGGCCTTATAGTTTCGGAGAAAAGTGGCTGTGACATACGGACGGACAGACAGACAGACGGACAGACATGACGAATCTATAAGGGTTCCGTTTTTTGCCATTTGGCTACGGAACCCTAAAAAGGGGCATCGCACTCGCGCTGCCGACCCTGCAGTCGCTTGGGAAAACCATAGTATGGCGTGGGATGAAGTTCCTCTCGTAGCTGTGTGTATTGTTTCCGGTCACTGCGTGTAGTGCACACTGCATACTCCTGTCGGCGACGGGCGCGTCCTCGTGTAAACAGCTTATTACCGATTGCGATGGTGATTAGTGATTTATGGCGCACCTTGAGTGTTAAGAATTAAATGAGCTTGTTTATTGGTGTTGCGGGTAAACGAAGAATTGGGGACCAACCGAAAATCACTATCATCACTACATATTATAAAACAAAGTCGCTGTCGCTGTCTATCCGTCCCTATGTATGCTTAAATCTTCAGAATTACGCAACGGATTTTGAAGCGGTTTTTTTTAATAGATAGAGTGATTCAAGAGGAAGGTTTATATGTATAATACATGCATAATATTGTAGAGAAACATTGATAAATTAAGAGATATGCAGCAGGAACGGGATCAGAAAATATGGTGGTACGAAGTTCGCCGGGTCCGCTAGTTACTTATAAATTCGGGAAACTTCTGTACCTACTTCTTCTTCTGTTGAATCGCAGGAATATAGTTTGTGATATTTTGTTTATCCAATGTGCAGCCATTACAGTATAAGTAGGTATTATGAATTTGTATATTAGTTTAATCGGAGATGTTTATTAAAATACTTGGGTTTGCTAAATTAACGATTTTAAATACATTAAACAAAAATCTGGTCTGTTTGTTTCTGTTTTCGCGATGGAGGTAAAGTTGTGATACGGTTTTTTTATAAGAAAGGTCTTGATTAGACTGACATACTGAATATAGATTGCAATTAGTGGAGCAAAACGGGACACGAAACCAAAATCGTCATATATTCGACATCAACGCGAGCGGAGTCGCAGGCATCAGTAAGTTCTAAAATTGGTTCTAAACATAATATTATTTCCTCCGTAGTTCTAATATAAATGAGCCAATTCCTTATTTGCGGATATTTTTTGGAATTCTCAATTCATATCGATTATAGGAGAATCGATTATTCGTGTTCAATAAAGAATTAAGACTGTACTAACCCTTTCCAATATTGTGGCTAAAACCTGTATGACAAAATATTCGGCGAGTTTTTTTCATTTATCACTTTTTTTTATTTGCACCGCATCATCTATATCGTCAGTGTCAGCGTAAGTATAAATTATCTGACACTCATTTATTACAAAAACGGGTATGTTGGGCCGACGCGACGCTGTCGATCACCAATCGGTACCTACTCACGGTTTTATAATTAACTAGTAAACAAAGCGCTGCCGACTCCGTCCGGGTATGAAAAAACATCAACCTACCACGGTGAATGTCCTGATGAGCTCTTCCAATTAATCCCACCCTCTCCGACAACACGTGCAGGTCTTAGATGTCACCCGCATACGGTGCAGAATATTCCATCAAGAACCAAGCGGTTCGGCGACTCACTCCATCTGTCGCACCATTAAGACCTAGAATTCCTTACCAGTTCACGTGTTTCCCTCCTCCTACAGACCCGGGTCCTTTAAGCGGGGCGTAAAAAAGCATCTGATGAGGCCGTCAGGCTGAGTGCCACCATTGTAACATGATACGTGTCTGTAATGGTGACCCTCTTTTCCAAGAATTTGCCTTCAGTTTACCATCAGGCGAGGCGAAGTCAAATTGACGTGTCCTACATAAAAAAAAAACATATTGCATAGAAATAGATAATTACGAGTGCAATCTTTGACTTTGACAAACCGCCGCGTGGTTCCCGGCAGAGTAGAATTTGGGCCACCACGTCTCTTCCCATGCGGTGTCGTACAAGGCGACTATAGGATAGGGCTGTTTAACATTTAGACAGATATATATACAGTCCAGACTCAGCCTCAGAATGCGTGACTCGAGTCTATTTCCGAGAAAATATTCAATGTGCTTACAGTTTTTTCCTCGTTATAATTTTATTGTATGCTTAGCATAGGTAATAATTGATTCATAGATGATGATCGATTACAATTCACTGATGTAACGTTAGCAATTACAGCCTGTTGAAAAGGCTTCCTTTACCTGTAAACACTTTGTATGCTAATTGTCCAAGATACCCAATAATCATTATACATTGTATGCAGTGAATTATGAAAATACAGGGTGTAATCGTTAAGTGTGTCCAGGCGATTATTCCGTAACTATTACAGATATCAACAAACTTTAAACTGATATCGAAAGTACGTTACCTAATGAGTAAAATGACATCAATAGCTTTTTAAAAACAACGTGGTAACAAGTTAGGCGTTAGCAACAAGGGTAATGTGCGATAACGTCACGAAAGGTCGCGGTTTAACTCAATTGGATCAAGTCGCCGGTAAAACCTACCTACCTTTGAACTATATCGATCGACAATTTGCAAAGTTCAGCGAAATTAAAGCAATTTAATTTTATTAACTTCAGATAAACAATGAAAAGCCCGCTAATTGTACGTTGATTGCTTTACGATCGCTGTACAGAGGTAATAATTGTATATTTGCAATTTACATACTAAATGCGAGCCCTGCTGAAGCCATGAACTTCTCTTGAACGAAATTGTAGATATTTATGTGACTGTAAGTTTGTTTGTTGACATTGCAAATGTTTGATTCGGAACCGAATATTTTTAAATCGTTACTGATACGTCCTACCGACTAGATAAATTAACTATTATAATACGACATTTGACTCATATTTATTACGTGTGTGCCATTATAAATCTAATAAACTACCTAACATTGTATTGAATGTTGAAAATTAAGCTTAGATATTTAGTCGACAAATGTGCTGATAATATGTACGAGTATATTTGTGACGTGTAATATTGAAGATAGCACGGGATACTGCGGTGGTGGTCGACCTAGAGCATTTATTATGGGCAATTCATAGGTTACACGCTCAGTCTGGCGTCAGTTCAGTCCATCAGTTTGGTCCGGCTAAGACTGATGCCAGAATGATGGATGAAAAACACGGTTACACGCTCAGTGTAAGACTGACAGCAGACTGATAAAACTTACGTTAGTCACCATTCGTAAAGTGAAGACGACAGTCAAGTGAGTCACCTGATCCTGCCTAGCTATGGATATTATGAAGAAAAAAAGAGCCTGTGCTATTATAATTATCGCTTTACTGCTAAAGAAACGCGTAAAAGGAAGCGATGAATGAAAACCTGGCTACAAAAATTGCCATTGCTACTCCATTGCGTCGCAGACGGTGACTGACTGACACGAGAATGATTCGAGCGGTTACACGATCAGTCTGGCATCAGTCTGCTTTCATTCACAACAGAATGATGAAAAATATTTATAATATTTAATTTTTGTCATTCTGGACCATCAGTCCGTCAGTCAAACGGTTAGACGATAATTCTCATGTCATTCTGAGCAGACTGATGGACTGAACTGATGCCAGACTGAGTGTGTAACCTATGAATGAGACACTAAGCTTGATTTTAGATTGACATGGTGAGGTGCTAACTCGCACGAGCTAACGAGTTTCAAGCTAGCGAGTTGATGAATATCCCATTTAAGAGTCAACGTGATATTCGCTATGTTTACTGCCGTTTAAGTGTATCCGATACACTTATAACACCTTAAGGTTATTTCACTTGTGTAAAGCAGATCACGTCTATGTAATTAATATTAATGTGATCTTATTTAAATGAGATGGGTTCTAATCTATTCATATGTGAATGGAATATTGATCAGCCATACTTAATTACACTCTCGAGCAAAGGTCTGGTCATATTGTGATATTGTAACTGTGATCTGACAACTAGGACGAGACCTTACGTAGCTCTGACGGTCTCTAGCAGAAGCAGGCTGAGGTGGGCGGTGCAATACGCGCCTCCCCGTATCCGAGGGCTAGATGGGACATGACACCATGGTCACCACACTCGAGGACCAGTTCGAAGTAAACGGCCGTTTACTCGTGGTCATACTAGTTTGTCACACCAGTATGACCACGAGGATATAAATGTCCTCGTAGTGGACTGGGTCGGCCGAGGTGCGAGAGATATTATTACCTATGTCCCCGGCAATATCATCTTCGGCAACCTACGTCCTAAAGGCGGCGTGCGGTTAAGTCGGTTCGAGTCCGATATAATGCCACCAGGCACCGCAGTGGGGATTTTGCGCTCGAGAAAAAAAGGCAGGTACCTCAAATTATCAAGATCAAGTTCTGAACGTTCAGAAACTGATCGTGACCATTTGAACTACCATTTTTTTAAATATTGCATTCAAATTTATTGATCAGTGTGAGAATTTTTATTAATGTGTGATGCAGGATACGATAGTTGTGTAGAGGTTCGCTTTCATTTCGCTAGATGGCGTTGATAAATGGGGAAAATAATACGTGCACGAAATAAGTGACAGTTCGGTGATGCAACGTTGATGGATGACAAATGAAAGCGACAGTGATAATTGCTATTAAAAAAATAAAAATGTATTGCCATCTATTCAATTAAAATATCTACTAACATAAAATAACTATCGGTTTTTCTCGGAAATGCAGGATTTAAAATTTTTTATTTAACTAATGCCCGATTCCTAATTTTAGCTGCTATGTACCAGTGTAATTTCAGCCATAATGGATTTAACTTGGTATAAAAAACCAACGTCCATACAAAAAGTGGACATCTCCTTTGTGTAAACACTCGTATTAGTTTGAAGTTCAAAGAACCTATAAATAGTAACAATAAGACAAGTATCTTAAATAATTACCGATGAGAAAAATCTTTTACGATTAGACGGAGAAATAATTATCCATATAAGTATTGCTCAGCGGGTGTAAAAAGCCCACAATGAGCGATTCCGCTAAAAACGAGTAACTTTATGAATGTCCAGTAGATCTCAATGGATCCTTATAAAATTCGTAAAATGGTCATTCATATGAACAGAATCACAACAATTCATTTACTTAGCTCTTTTTTTTTTAATAAAGAATATTAGCAACCGAAATTACTAATATTCCCGTTAACCCCTCCAGCTAAGCTAAATTGCTTGTGCTAGGAGTGGGTACACGTCAGTAGTGTAATGGCCAGGATTCGAACCCGGGACCTCTCGATCGTAAGGCCGACTCCTTAACCACTAAGCAGTTTCTAATATTGCTGAATAAATCCTAATACGATTCCAATAAAGTGACCTTTTTTAGACCTGCAGTTTATGAACCATATAATCATATAGGTATTATCTTAATCGATATTATTGAAGGAACATCCCATTTGAACGAGTATTGTATTAGATCTATGAGCTAAGCTCATTGCTTTAAAGGTCACGTATAACTAATTGAAGTATCATTAAATATACCTCGATAGCTTTTATAATCTGTTAAGTAGCTATCTACTAATACTTGGACTTTTCTTGCTAGTTTGTTTGTTCAAGTCTTCTTCTGCCTCCTAGCGTCTTCGGAGTCAGGGGTCGGGGGGACTTCGATATTTTTCATGAAGCGACTGCCATCTGTCTTCCACAACCCAATAACGTTATTTGGCGATATCTTACATAACAACTGACATAGCATTGCAGCTAGGCCAGTTGCTAGACTTTTTAGGGCTCCAACTACCCGTAACGACTGCAATAGATGTTCATATGGCAACCGGGAGCGACGACTTAACGTGCTCTCCGAGGCAAGTATCACACAGGAGGTATATTCAAGTACCACAGCAAAACTACTGGCCCAGATTTGATGACCTTTAAATGTTCATGAGCTATTATATTTATTACGGAGCCGTGATGGAAGCCGCAGATATAAGTTAACGAATTAATTTCTAAACAGTGTAAGACCCTTTCGCAACTAGTGTTGTTGCGATGTTATCGAGCAATGATGTGCCTTGATGGGCCATAAACTTTATGATCGCTACTAAAGTTAGATGTCACCCGCACACGGTGCAGAATATTCCATCAAGAACCAAGCGGTTCGGCGACTCCTTCGTTTGCCGCACCATTAAGTGTACCCTGGAATTCCTTACTAGTGCACGTGTTTCCCTTTTCCTGCAGTCCCGGGTCCTTTATGCGGGACGTCAAAACGCAAGTGCCACATGTTACGTGTCTATAATGGTCACCCTCTTTTCCGAGACTTTGCCTTCAGTTTACCATCAGGGGAGGTGAAGTCAAATTGCTTTCAATTCACATCCATTTTTATTTTATAAAGTGATTTTCAAATCATTTTATAAAAAAAAAAGTTTGTAATTCTTTTGTGTCATTCCTCAATGTCAGGGAGTAAAATCTAGGTAGGTATATTCGGCCGGGGTGCGAGGGATATGGCTACGACAACCTCACCTCCGGCAACCGACGGCCCACAGACGGCGTGCGTTTCAGTCGGTTCGAATCCGACATAACCTCCTCCTCCGGCCCCGGCGTGGGAGGTATCCGCGGAGATTTTTCGCACGTTAAAAAAAAAAAAGGTAGGTACTTATATTATTTTATACCACTTAGGTGGCAGATAAGCACCCGATATTTCCACCTGATGGGAAGTGGTTACCGTGGCCTGTGGATGTGTGCAACACCAGGGACCACATTCGTGCTGCCGATACTGTAACCCCGCGTTTACATACTGCCGCTCGCATTGCTCATCGCCTTGCCGGCAATATTCACGCGAATAATGCCCTAGCATTCAAACACTCGCATCATCGCGATGTTCATCGCGTTGCCCAACACTCGCATCATCGCGATGTTCATCGCGTTGCCCCGCATACAGTATTCGCCTTGCGATGGAGATGGACGACTTTAGTTAAGTGGACACCTAACCGAATGCAGTATAGGCATTTTATTAGGCTAGGCTATCTACTTAGATACTTAGCTAGTAGGTAATCAGGCTAATTTGGTAGGTAGGTAGGTACCTACCTACCTACCTATTTTAATTTGGTAGGTAATTAGGCTAATTTGGTAGGTAGGTACCTACCTACCTACCTATTCTAGTTTGGTAGGTAGGTACCTGCCTACCTACCTATTCTAATTTGGTAGGTACCCTAGCTACCTGTTTGGTAGGTATACTTAGGCTAATTTGGTAGGTAGGTACCTACCTACCTACCTATTCTAATTTAGTAGGTAGAGGTACCTACCTACCTACCAAATTAAAATAGGTAGGTAGGTAAATTAGGCCAATTTGGTAAGTAGGTTACCTACCAAATTAGAATAGGTAGGTAGGTAGGTACCTACCTACCTACCAAATTAGCCTAATTACCTACCAAATTAAAATAGGTAGGTAGGTAGGTAGTACCTACCAAATTAGCCTGATTACCTACCAAATAGGTAGGTAGGTAGGTACCTACCTACCAACCTACCTATTCTAGTTTGGTAGGTAGGTACCTACCTACCTACCTATTCTAATTTGGTAGGTAACCTACTTACCAAATTAGCCTAATTACCTACCTACCTATTTTAATTTGGTAGGTAGGTAGGTACCTCTACCTACTAAATTAGAATAGGTAGGCAGGTAGGCACCTACCTACCAAATTAGCCTAAGTATACCGACAAAACAGGTAGCTAGGGTACCTACCAAATTAGAATAGGTAGGTAGGTAGGTACCTATCTACCAAATTAGAATAGGTAGGTAGGTAGGTACCTACCTACCAAACTAGAATAGGTAGGTAGGTAGGTACCTACCTACCTATCTTTTATATACATATGTATTACCTATATTATTTAATTAGATCCGTAGCAAGCATTTCAATAAATTCTATTGATTTTTCGTTGGACCATTCGATTGGTTGCGTCATTGTCATGATAATAAATTCGAAGTAATCCTGTGACTGTGACACGCGCGTACACAACGAGCGCTCGATGCGAAGTGTGCGCGACGCGAGTATGTGAATGCTTCATCGCGCTAGTATTGCCGCTCCTTCTCGCGCCGCCAAGCCGACACTCGCAGCAACATACGCGGCAGTACTCGCGGCATGACGAATATACCATTCACACCACGTCCCTGCCCACTTCTCTCGCCACTTCCCTCGCTCTGCCGCGAGTATGTAAACGAAGCATAAGAATCTTCCGATGCCTTCATTTAAAGAACCCCATATTGCAGTCGCTTGGGAAAATACCAGGGTGATCATTCCAGGATTTCAAAGCCTTTCCGCTCCAAACTAATATTCTCCGCTCCAAAATAATAAATTATCAATGAACTATAACAAGTTTATAATTTCATGTTTTGTTCATCAATTTATGAAAGATTTAGGACTCATAGTGACCAAAAAATTTGAATTTGTTAAGCGACTTTCGTCGATAACTGCACGTGTTTTATTTCCTAAGGAACCATTACGTTACACACATCCTCTGCTGGGAAAATTGCTTCACCTCTGGTGTAATGTCCTTCAAATATATCTCACGTACTGCACAAAAGTAACGCCGACTCCTAGCGCGATGTTGTCACTTCTGGCCGCTCCCTGTAAGTATCACTTGGTCGTGTCTACTGAGACTGTCATTGACGAGGTCCTTGCGCAACCCGAGACGTTTTTATGCGAATATATAAATATTCATAAGTGTACAGTGTAGTGTAGCGAGGTGGTTGCAACAGATCCTGTCGACCCGAGCCTGAGACCGCCTGAGACCCAGGGCTCTCGCTGACTCGCTGACTCGCCGCTGTCAATGACCGTTTTGTTGTAGTCCACGAATATGGACAGCCGCGCCGTGGTCGTTACGTCGCGCGGTATCTTGTGAATGTGGTTTTTTGAATATATTACAGAGCTATCCTAAGTTAGTTTGCTTTATTTTATTACCAAATTAATGGAAAACCATTTCAAGTAATAATAAGAATTTTAGCAGCCTTGAGTTGTCCTCCGAAGGAATGTGATGTCCTGTAATTAGTAGGTACTGGTAACCCAAACTTGCTGGTGTGTAGATTATTGCAGATACTAGTAATGGCAGATATGTAGTCAACGGCAGTGGCGAGGGTCCTTATGACACGATTCCGGCTTGTAGTTGATGGTAGGGACCAATGGATCGCACGTTTATAGCATAGTGCATGATAAAATAGATGGCGAGGAAAAAGGAGTCCACCGGCTACCCCTTTGAATTGTTACTTGTCACCCGTCACCACTGGTAGTCAATTGCAATCGAGATTAAAAAAAACGTTGTTCACAAACCCTTCGAACTGAAGCATACTCTTCACTGTTAAATATTAACAGAGAAAGGAGTCCTTCTACGGTAAGCTGACCTGTTTTTGTTAGGCAAAGTATTTTCTATCAATCATAAACTCATTTGTCTCAAAATAAAACATATACTCTTGTTATTTATATATTTATTTAGTCAATTCTTCACCACCAGCCAGACGCATACCTTGATGGCGCTCCTTTAATCACTTTGACGACTGGACCATATGACGGAAGTGAGGGGCTATAAGAAAGGGGATATGAGGGCAGAGCTGGCGAAGAGTGGTACACTGATAACGGGAGGGATGGAGCTAAGCTGAGGGGTGCCGGAGAGAGTGGTAAAGATAATGGTGCTGAGTGACTTAAGGGTAAAGGTAAGGCAGGACTCAAATATGCTGAGTGGCTTAAAGGTAATGGTGCCCCAATGTGTAAAGGCTTTGCATGCCCGATGATAAGTGGGGCAGAGTGTGGAAGAAGAGCCTCGTGGGAGCTCAGCAGAGGGGCATGTGCAGGGTAGCGCAGCGGTGAGGAGTACAGCGGTGCGGAAAGGAGCGCCGGGGAGCTGAGCGGTGCGTAAGGCAGTGCGCTTGGTGCGTGCAGGCTCGGGGAAAACAGGCCGTCCAGCTCGCCATAGATGCCGCGCTTCTGACGAGCTGTCACCGAGCTGGCTACCAGCAGAACTGTGCATACCTTGGAACAGAAAAAGATTATATGTATTACAAATTATTAAATGATGGAATTTCTTGTAGTCTTTTAAGGCATGACCCGAGTGCCACTCCTGGTGTTGATAACGTTGTGATGGAATAAAAACGATGGAACGAAACTGTTATTGACATCGTCATCATCACAGTGTTAGTCCCGGTTGCACCCAGAGGTCATGCTTGCCTGCCAACTAAGCGGAAAAAAAAATGTGCAGGCTTAGGCCCACCTTGATGGAAAGTGGTAACTGTGGCCTATGGACGTGCAACACCAGGGGCGTCACACTCGTGCTGCCGACCCTGAAGAAACCTTCTAATGCCCTTCTTGAAGAACCTCATATTGAAGACGCTTGGGTAAACCACCGCAGGGAGTCGTAACAGCTCCGCAACTGGGAGTGAGCCAACGACATTGTGATTTGAACCCTTGATTGATATTTTAGTTGTGATTGCTATTGTGGGTTGTCTCAGATTAAGATGTTTGCGAGCAGAATAGCGGGTAAAACCTAGTTAGATGTATAATTCAGTTAAATTAAATGACACAGTCGAGGTCTATAATTATAGTTTAATAACATCAGATGTCATATTTTATCATACATTAAGGCATTTGGCAATGAGTGGATTTAGCACCGCGTTGCACAACCGCGCCTCTGTCTCTGAACAATATTAATATGTATTTACTGGGTCGGATTATACATTTAATTTCGAATCTACATAATAATATAGTTTAAAGTATGAGGATGGTTCGGTAGTGACGCTGAAGGCCGTGTATAATTTATGGACGTGGGCGTTGGAAATACGGTTACCTACAGAATTCATCATAATTATTTTGATATATCTATACTCTATACATACATAATGAGGTAGTCCTTGCCTGATTCGTCAACGCAGAGCCTACGCCACTGGAGCAACAAACTTGTTTCTTTTTGCAGTTGATGCTATTAAAAGATTCTACCTATTATGTGGCAAGAAAGGCTTTTAGAAGCTTAGCCTCTAAACAGGGTAAAAAAAGACATGGCAGATTAAAAATGCATCTTAGAGTTGATTGTTAGTAATAATTTTCAATTTGTAAAACAATGTTTCACCAATCATTTATACAAATTAAACAATGGAGTTGGACCAAGGATAGTTCCTTGGGGTACGCCCTTTGTAACAGGTGGATCCCGTGGATCTATAGGGCTTAATTTTATATGGAATTCTTGTTACATTCTATCACTAAGTCCACTATATCCAACGTTATATTCCTGATGTTATATTTCATTAGGTAATACAAATCGCATATTTACTCATAAAGAAGTACGTCGGCGTAGATGCAAGCGCATATGTGCGTTCTCTAAAATGCGCGGGCATTCCATAGAGCTAACTACATGTCGCACTATCAAAATTCCCATTCCAATCATTTTCAGAATAAGATTACGATAGCAGACTATTGCCACTAAAAGTTAATCTAAATAGTAAGTAAGTAAAGTAAAAACGTCTTTATTGTACACCATATGAAACAATACAGCATAGAGATCAAAGTTATGTGGTAAGTACAGATGGCGGCCTTATCGCTCTGTGGCAATTTCTTACAGGCAACCTTAGGATGGATGAAAAAATAGGAGAAGAATGCTTTCGGGTAGTTTGGTGTACATAGAGAATATATAAAGAATGAGAACAATGATAATGAAAAAGAAAACACAAACATAATAGCTACCTGAGTAGGTATAGGTATTTAAACAAACAAACATACATACCTACTATAAACATAACAGAAACTGTCGCAACATATTAATACACACATAAATATACTACCAAGAAAGGTAATAATCCTTTTCTTCTACATTTATCAGAGAGAAAGGTAGTACTCCTTGACTAACCTTTTGAATACAGGCAGGGACTGAGCACGCCTGGCGGTTACTGGTAGAGCATTCCACAACCGAGCGGCTTGAACCGAAAAGGATTTATCGGCAAAAATAGTGGAATGGCTTGGCATTTTCAATCTTAGATTCTCTGATGATCTCAAAACCCTCGAGTGAGTGTTATGCAGGAATTCAAAACGCTGTTTTAGATAAGCAGGAGTTAGTGGATTATATAGGATGTTGTACAGTAAGGAGAGAATATGAGCATTCCGGCGAAGGCGTATAGGTAACCACTTGAGCTTTTTTCGAAATTCAGAAATATGATCATATTTGCGTAATCCAAATATGAATCGTATACAAAGATTTTGGAGTCTCTCAAGCTTATTAAGTTGGTCTTCAGTGAGATCTGGATAGCTGGCGTCAGCATAGTCGAGAATAGGAAAAAGAAGAGATTGTGCGAGCGCAGTCTTAGTGATAGTAGGTAGGAAATTTTGAAGCCTACGCAGGGACCCCGACGCGGCAAATATTTTATGCCTTAGTTCTAGGAGTTGTGGCCCCCAGGTTAAGCGACTATCGATAACAATCCCTAGGTTTTTAACTTTGTCACTATATGGGACTAATATTCCGTTGCAAGTTACTTGTGGTAAGATCGACCAATCAATTTTATCAATCAACCTGGAGCTACCGACAACAATTACTTGTGTCTTGCATGGATTGACTTTTAGACCGTACGAGGCACTCCATCTGCAAATCGATATTAGATCATTATTTATTATGCTGACCGCTTCCGCCAGTTTGTCTAGCGGGGCCCGGGAGTATATTTGCAAATCATCCGCATACAGGTGGTAAGAAGAAGATAGTTCGTGGGTGATTGAGTTTATAAAAACTGCGAAGAGTAGGGGAGATAAAACGCCGCCCTGTGGGACACCAGCAGTTGTTGTACACCAAGAGGAGTTAACCTCTTTGACACAAACACGCTGCCGGCGACCAAACAGGTAACTACGAAACCAGTCAATCACCGTTGGAGATATGTTAAGAGTGCTCAATATGCCAAGTAACACGTCGAAATCTACGGTATTAAACGCATTACTGAAGTCTAACAGAGTTAAAACTGTCAGCTCACCGTTTTCCATACCAGATCTGATATCTTCTGTAACATGAACCAGAGTAGTGGTAGTGCTGTGACCAGGCCGGAATCCGGACTGGAGAGGATTCAACAGTGCATTTTTTGACAGGAAATTAGAAAGTTGAGTGTGAATGAGACGTTCAAGAACTTTGGAGAGAAACGGCAATATAGAAATAGGGCGATAATCAGAAAAGGAGGTAGGATTTTTCTTTTTAGGAATAGGGATAATTTGAGCCTCTTTCCACGTCTTTGGAAACATGTTACTGGTTATTGAGAAGTTCAAGATATGACAGATGACAGGTAGAATTTCATCGATGATAGGGTGGATCATTTTGCGGCCGATGCCGTCTGTACCCATCGCGTTAGAAGTGATTGACATTATGCTCTTCTTAACATCACAAGCCGAGAATTGACTAAAGAAGTATGGAGCGCAATTGGGAGTTGAGACAGATGAAAGATGCTGTAGTGTATTTTGTTTTGTCATTTTATCAAATTTTGACGAAGAGGAGAAGTGTTCATTAAGAGAATCTAAATTTACGTTGTTAGGGATCGAATCTTGACGAGATTTGCCAACTCCCAATGTCCTTAGAAATTTCCAGACTTTTGCTGGATCCTCGTTTTCCACTGAGTGATGAATATAACGGCGTTGCGCGTTCCTACACACCCGATTGCAGTGATTTCTAATGGCGATATAATTTTCCCGGTTTAAATCCGAAGGACGCCTTTTATATTTCGACTTGGCAGACGCTTTTTTTGTTATAAGTGCCTTGATTTCCGTTGTTAACCAAGGCGATGGTAGATGTTTCACTCTTATTCTGCGAACTGGAGCATGTAAATCATATAATTTGGTAATATTGGTGGTAAATAACTTTACTTGCTCGTCAATACATCTTGAGCTGAAAAGCGGACCCCAGTCCAGGCAATCGGCATCCCTACGCAAGTTGTCGAGATTTATACCACCAAAGTTGCGCTGCATGAGGAATTTGGATTTCAGTTTAGGTGGACGAAGCTGATAAGATAAAAATAGCATGTCATGGTAGGAGAACTGATCAGCAGTAAGCTGACCATGCTTAGCTACGTGCTGAAGAGATGAAACTATGGTCAGGTCGAGCAGAGAAGGAACAAGGTGGGGAGCATGATGAGTTGTATCGGAAGGAAGAATTGTCAGATTGCAAGATTGGACGATAGACTGGAGAGTTGAGGAACGGGAGTCGTTCTTAACGAGACAAGTGTTGAAATCGCCCATGATTATGCTTTGACCGTACGCAGGCACAAAGGTATCAAGGAGAAGTTCAAATGAAGAAAAGTAGTTTATGCTAGAAGAAGGACAATAAAAGACGCCAAGTAGCAGTTTAGAGCGCAGGAGTTCAACCTCCAGAAGGATGTGTTCACCAGCGTGCGGTGGCTGTGGCGACATACTGAGAACAGTATACGCAATTTGTGTGTGTAGATAGATTGCCACACCACCCGCCCGGCGCTCCACACGATCGTTTCTGATGAGGTTGAACCCTGGTAGAGTGTATTGTGAGGTGGGTAAACATGGCTTTAGCCATGATTCCGAAACAAGGATTGCATGTACATGCGCACAGTCAAAGCTCGCCAGCATATCAGGGAAATGAGCCGGAATGCTTTGTGCATTTATATGAACAACATTGAAGTTATTGGGAACATCAGAGAATTGAGACGAGAGAGATTCATCAAGTGTGGGTTCCCTCTGGTGGCTGGCATTACCGCTGACAGAGACAGAGACATTGCCGTAGTCCAAGAGAGGCATTCACGGACCCTTCAAAAATTCAAGATCAAAATTAAAAAAAAAAAAAAAAAAAAGAAAGAAGTGTGTTAATATTGCAACAGTACACTATTATATATATTATATATAAATATATAATTTTATATAGATTGAAAAGATATAATAATAAAATATGATAAAGATATTAAAATAAAATAAAATAAAAGGAACCGTAGCCAAAAGAATCCTTCAAAAACTAATCGCTTTAAAAAACTAAACGCTTTTGTTCCATCTGCCGGTTGGTTTCTTTACAAAGCACATCAAATAAAAAAATAAAATAATATGATACTACACAAGAAAATAAAAGTACCTAATATAGTCTATGGGTCCAGGTATTCAAAACGTATCTATGTTTAGAAAATAATAGAAACAAAAGAAACAAGAAGTATAAAAAACAGAAAAAAATAAAATAAAATAAAAACAATATTAGAAGCTAAGTTAGAATAGTTTATACAGGAGAAACTCTATGATAATCTAAATAGTTCGGTTTTATTAAATGTATCTAGTCTTTGATAGTTTTTCTCGCAGTTACGAAGAAGTATTGAAAGAAGTCTTTCAATACCTTAGATATTAGGTAAGAGCTACGCTTCTACGCTTAAATACTAAATGATATCTACACACGTTGCTATCGGAAACAGTACGCACTTCACCCCGCGAACGGTTAAGCTAACTGCTGTGGTTTTTTTTGTTAGACTAAGTACTAATGGGAATATGGAGTTCAGAAAGGCATTACGAGTAGAAGGTTCCTAAAAATTGGCAACAGGAGTGTAACACATGTCCATAGGCCACGGTAACCACTTTCCATCAGGTGGGCCTTGTGAGTATCTGCCACCTTAGTGGTATAAAAAATGATAATACACTAAATACTCACAAACAGCTTCATGTCTTCGTGTGGTGGTTCACAGTCACAGTATCAACACAAGTTTGACACGCCTCTTCAGTTCCGGTGACAATATATACGAAAAGCGCCGAATTTATGATCGATATTACTCAAGTGCCCTCGCCACGAGCCCTGCTGATGGCACTGCATTACACAATACTTATAATTTTAACTCAATTCATTAGCAAGTGAATAGCTAATGAAGAACTTATGAATACGCGGTAAGGTTACCAAAGTTACCATATTATCAGACCTTTTTCAAGGTCTTTACCTAGCACGAGGGGAAATACCATTCCTCTACCCCCTTTTCCGCCCCTACGCACTTGGTAGGACCACGGTAACGTCTAACCATCAGATGAATTAATTGTGTGATTTTATACTTCGTCAGTAGAACATTAAAAACAAAATGTCTTTTCAACTACTGGGCACGAGCTCTCTCTTACCACTTACTAAGAAGTAGCTATTTTGTAGACCTTCTTCTTCGTTCTAGCATAAATCGATGTCGCATCTGGAGCCTTCCCCTCGGAATGGAATGGAATAGAAAGGGGACTCTTTTTTCCGCACTTAGCCTCTTTTTTGGGCCATTGTGCGTGGAGAGTGCTGGCTATAGTAACCAGCCTAACTCCGCCCAGAAGCGCAGAAGCTTACTGGGGGCTTCACAGGCTTCGCGGAGCTTCACCTCGGAGTCTGAGATCTGACTTTTCCGGTCTAATTGCAGGTTTGGCTTAACTTTAATAATTTCCGTGAAGTGACTGCCATGTGACCTCCACTATATCGAAGCATTGCAGTTACTAGTTGTTGGACTCCAACTACTCGTAAGGACAGCCATAGATATTTATATGGCAACCGGGACCGATAGCTTTACGTGCTCTCCGAGGCACGACCGGACCAATGCAAATACCATATCATGCGTACAAATATTTGCACTGAGCGGGGATCGATCCCGCGCCTCCTGGGTAGCGGTCACATCACCACCGCTACAAATTGACAGGCTTTATACACATTTAAGAAAATTATCTACTATATAAAAATAAGTCGGGTTTTCCTTCCTGACGCTATAACTCCAGAACGGCTGAACCGAGGCTCATTTTAGTCTTGAAATATTCGTGGGTGTCCAGGGAAGGTTTATAGGTGCAGCGGGAACGGGAAAAATATGGCGGTACGAAGTTCGCCGGGACAGCTAGTCAGGTATGAAACTTCATTCCCCCCACGCTTGAACTGTGGAATGAACTCCCTGCGGTGGTTTTTCGAAGCGACTACAATATGGGGTTTTTCAAGAAAGGAAATTAGAAGATTCTTGCGGGGTCAGCAGCGCGAGTGTGACGCTCCTGGTGTTGCATACGTCTATAGGCCACGGTAACCATTTCCCATCAAGTGGGCTGGGTGCTTGTCTGCCACCTTAGTGGTATATAATAAACATAATTATATGGATAAGTATCGTTGACAAACAACAAAATCTCTACGATTCATTTTCAATTTCAAGGGGAAAATATTGTAATCATTCGCATAATCACCATCGCGACCACCACATCTTGATATTTCATTATAACTTATTTGTATTCCAACTTGGTGGTGTTTTTAATTGATTTCTAATGTGGTTTTAATTTAAATTTAGGTCAATGTAGCTTTATGTTATTCATACGTTTATTTGTTATTTATATCGCAGAACATTAATGCTATTTATTTGGCATATTTAGTAATTTATTGTCTACCAGCTGTTACTCGCAGCCCCGCCCGCGTGGAAGTCGGTTATTATATACTTACACTCAACGAGTCACAGGTGTTACTGGATGCAACAATTTTTGTCCCAACGAGTAACACCTAAAAATATTGGTGTTACTGGTCGGCAAAAACAATTCCCAACGGGTCACAGGTGTTACTGGATGCAAAAAAAATTTCAGTCATATCCGCCCGCCCTGTACCGCGCAGACGTGCAGTACAGTCACATAAATAGATATAGATATATGGGTTTGCTCAGTCGCAGCAGTGGCCCGCTTGGTTTGTGTATGTTATATTTATTATGATAATATTGATAAGAAAACCAAAAGCAATATAAAATCAGATTGTTTAATGGTGTGCCAGACAAACCCCCAATGGTTTAGGGCGTGCCAATGTGTAAGAATATTTGTATTATATTTTGTATGTAAATAAATAAATAAAAAAAAGATAATATAATTAAAACTATAAAGTGTACAGTCGCCTTAAAAAAATAAATCTAAAACTTCTCATAAAATAATGAACTAAATATGGGAGGGAACATGTTGATATAGAACGGGAGCGGAGGGTACTGTCAAAACCCCCTGTCAAAATGGGCCAACATGATTGCACGCAGGTTTGCTCGTTGCTCAGATAATGTGAAGATCATGCTATTTAATAGTAGATTACCCAACAAGTGAAAAAAAGATGAATTCTTTTCGAGGCACTGAGTTGTATCCCGAGAGGAGCGAAGCTTTCTGCGGTAGAATCCCGAGCGTAGCGAGGGATTCTAGATAGAAAGCTGAGCGTATCGAGGGATACAAGAGCCGAGATGAATTCTTTTTTCACGTGTTAGGTACTCAACTTTTCACCATTGACTACGAGAAAACGATTACTCTGTGATTATGAATTACATTTTGTTATGGATAGTACACAAAAGAAGCAGCAAATTATCAGTAATAGCTACCGCTTTAGCGCGAAAAGACTCAGGAGTCTTTTCGCGTTCGAGAATATGAGTTTCATTTTCATCACTAGATGAAGTCATTTTATGATTATGAGACAAACATAAACTTTTACAAGGAAAATTACACAGAAAATGGCGGCAATTTTTTTTCTTAATTTAAACTGAGCCGCATTCCATCCAGCCAGTTATTACATTTAGGTGGCTTTTAGTACGTTTTTATAGTGAGTGTGCAATCTCTTTGCATGTTTCACTAGAATCCGTACATTCGCGCATGTTCCAAATTCAAATTTTTTTATTCACTCGGTGAAACAAAGAGCGTTTTATTCACTGTTTTTGATGAATCACGGGCCCTTTTTCGAGTGTCAATGGTGAAAAGGATATTAGATCTCCTTGAGACTTGCACTTGTGGGCAAACTACACACAGGCTACGTCCTACAGTGCCCTTGCTTTTAGAGCTGTGTTGGGCCTCTCTCGCATTAAAATTTAAATTATTTTTTGTTCAATATGATAATTTACCCATTCTCGTGTTAGGTTAGGAATGAACTCATTGATTATGAAGACACATCTTAATATCATATTAACATTTAGGGTTCCGTACCCAAAAAAAATGAAACCCTATTACTAACACGTCATTATCTGTCACCAGGCTGTATGAGTATCCCATGAACCATGATAGCAAGGCAGTGGTCCCAGATGATATATTTCTGTTGCCACTATAGCAACAAATACCAAAAAACAGAATAGTACGGAACATTCGTACGCGAGTTCGACTCCCACTTGTCCGATTTTTTAAGCAGTCGGAGGAACAAGCGAGCAGTTATTGAATAATGGCTTGTTTGCCGTTAATGGCTATGCCATGAAGAGTTTAACATAATGAGGGTGATCTACTTCCGATCGAAGTTTCCATTTGCCTACTTTATATCTATAGAAAATGCATTGATTTACATAAATTGAGTTAAGTCAATGTCGTTTTAGGTACACTGATGTTTTTGAAGGCAGCACGCCAAGACGTTATGGACAGTCCCACATCGGGAGAGGGCCAGATCCAGAGATATGGCCCTGGGTCGGCCGGGATGCGAGGGATATGGCTACAACAATCTCACCTCCGGCAACTGACGGCCCACAGTCGGCGTGCATTTTAGTCGGTTCGAGTCCGACATAACCTCCTCCTCCGGGGGAGGTATCCGCGGGGATTTTTCGCACGATAAAAAAAAAAAAAAAAGTGGTGAGTGTGTATTGCCATTAACCGGGCACTTATAAACCATGCTTACTCATTAAAGTAAATAAATCAAACAGTTTTCCATTAAGGTACAACTAAGTACGTACTGCTCGTGTTTTTGGCAACATTTTCCTATGCACAAAAAATCATGGAATTCTCTACATCTCATGGTGTTTCTTTTCACGAAAATGCCAAACATCATGAAAAATGTTGTTAAAAACCATAAAGATGTAGAAATTTCCATGTTTTGTTGTATTGTACAGTACTAGTGAAAATGTTGAGAAAAACATGAGCTATGGACGAGGCTTTATACTTGTAATACAGTTCCTGCTCTTAATAAAATAGCAATATGTAGATAGTCATATAAGTTTAGCTAACACTATTACTTTATATTGTATCTACTAATAAGATAGCAAACAAGTACCTATGTATATTCGTATGCTCACAACAAGCGGTTATCGTAGCCAATCCCAGCCAATGCTTTTAGCATCAGTTAAGTTTCAACATTCAAAAAAATATGTAATAATATTCTCCAACACACCACACAGCTCTTTGCACTGGCATATCTTCTACTATATGTATAGGTACCTATAGGTATATGTTCTAGAATGTGGATAAACAGCTCTTTCTTTGTAATAGGGTACTAAGATGCCTTAGGATCACGAAATTCTTGGTTATAATGGTTAGAAAGCTTGTAGCTTGCCTTTATAAATATGGTTTACAGTAGGTACCTTTTGAAAGGTTGGTTCTGAAGGTCCTCAGTGCGCCTGTCAGAACACTGAAGCATAACGCGTAAATACTTTTTAGAAAATATATCTATCTAGGAGTTTTACAACCTCGTCGATGATAAAAGGAAATACTTTCACAGAGTTATCATATCGAACTAAAATCCACCACAGTATTACATGCAACATTGCAACATAAATATAAATAAAAAATACACCTCTTCATTATCATCATTCTTTGAAATTTGAAGTTTCGTACCTACTGGAATACCTACAATCGACTTTAAGCCGATGTGAAATACTTTCGCACTAACTTGAGTCGCGTTCCCGTACTCTAGGGTGACAGTTTATAGCGATTTTGGTCTTCGAAATTAAGTTGGACAGTCCAATCAGACCCTTCAACTTTATTTAGTTACTAGCTTTTGCCCGCGGCTCCGCCCGCGTGGATGTCGGTTATCGCGACCAAACATAGCCTATGTCCTTTCTCAAGGTCTAATCTACCCCTATACCAAATTTCATCAAAATCGGTTCAGTTGATTGGGCGTGAAAGCGTAACAGACAGACAGACAGACAGAGTTACTTTCACATTTATAATATTAGTAGGGATTTGTGAAACAGTGCATCATAAATAAAGTTTTGTTACTAGCATCCGTGCACACCGGGCTGGCTTGCTAGTTAGCATATCGGTCAGAGCGTGGCTTGGCAGTTGACAGGTACTCATGGCCCTTGGGCACCGCCCAGGGACAAATGTCAGCCGCCGGCCTTATTCACAGGCGCTACCTTCTAAACTAAAACAATCGATATAGAACAATAAAATTGTAGTATTGTTTCTGACAATACAATCACATAGAACACGCATTCTTTAGTAAAAGCAATGTGGATATAGACCGCGTCGTAGCAATAGCCTGGAAAATACATACATATATTCATGTCTGTAAATCGCCGAGGGGGTAAGCAGAGGTGTATTAACTCCCAATCCAAAATGGGTAAGTAATAAGGTATAGTAATAAGCGCTACAATTATCATTGTTTCCATGGCTATTTCTGGGATTCATGGGAGTTCTCTAGGAGTCATAGAACCTCAGCATAGAACTCTCAATTTCTTCTATTATCAAAGGTCTAACTTATTGCACGATCGAGTTAGGAGAGTTTCTCGCCCGCATGATACGATTATTGAAAGGACAGAAAAAACTTGCGGGCGAGAAACTCCTCGTGTAAACGACGCCGACGCTTCAAGCAATCATCGTATGTCAAACAAGGTCAAACATATGCGATATGTCACTTGCGAATCTCGTATGATATAATCGTAAGCGAGAATGTAGTGTTTGCCTGTGTGTAAAGGTAAACACTTTGATACTTATCGTATCAAAGTGTTTATTGCTAGCGAGTATGGGATTATTGCATGCGATAGTCGCGTACGGTTTTTCGGACCGAATCGTGCAAGAAACTCTCCTGGTCTAAACGAGCCTTTAGTGTCCTTAGGTAGACGTAGCACGGATTTATGATAGACAACTAGTGGATAATAGGCACAGTACGTATAACGTACGTAGTCCGTTCAGTACGCACTGTGCACTTATGTCGCAACGAGCGCGGCCGAACGCGAAATGGCCCGAGTTTTTGTACCGAGTGACTAGGGCTGCTGCGCCATCGGACGACGTGGGTTCGTTGCCTGCTCAGTGTAATTATTTAAATTCTTTTTTTTATAAAGGCACTTCAATTTGACTGTACCTCGCGTGATGATAAGCTGAAGACAAAGTCTCGGTATTTTCGTTTTCCAGTTTTTCCAATAATATAAAATAGTAACGTCATGGAAATTGTTACGGGTAGTTGGTGCCTCAAAAGTTCAACTAGTCTGACTATAGAATTTCGATATCGCCAATCGGTTGTGGAGTCAGATGGCAGTCGCTTCGTAGAAAATATTGAAGTTCAGCCGCATCACAGACTAGCAAGCCAACCAACGTAGGTGGGAAAAGACCCAGAGAATGACCAAAGTAGTGCCTGGTTAGGTTCTCAGTATAGTATGGCTTTGTGTGCACATTCCTTCGACTATGTTATGACGTCACACAACACGGCGACTATGGACAAAGTACTTTAAATTTTTGTTTCTGTCTGAAATTGAGCTGGTGTGTAATCGGTGGGGACAAAAAAGTGTGGAATTCTGATTGCTGTATGTCAAGCCGGCCGGCAGGTGGTGGTATGCACTGAACCTCGTTTGTAATCAAAGTAAACTTACCTGCTATCTGAGGATTCTAAGGAATCCGTTATCCGTATCATTTTTGTTCATTGATTTATTTTGTAGTAGTAGGTATTATAAACGTCCGGCGGGGGAGGTATCCGTGGGGATTTTTCGCGAATAAAAAAATGCTTATTTGTAGTTTTTTTTTAATATAGGATACGCCAATTTGATTTTACCTCGCCTGATGGTAAGCTGAAGGCAATGTCTCAGAAAACAGGGTCTCCGCTATAGACACGTAGGTACCATGTTACCATGGTGGCACTCAGCTTACCGGCCACATCAGATGCTTTTTCATATCCCGCTTATAGGACCCGGGACTTAGGAAGAGGATAAGGAATTCCAGGTCTTAAGCTTAAGCTCCTGTGATTAAACCCAAGAGCAGCAACAGTAGTTCTTGTAGTAATCTATGATTAAAATTTGTTGAACCTGGTTCTGTTTTTTTAAAACGTTACAAATACAGGTTAACGAACTTATATTAAAATTAGGAAAATAGGCTCGCAATGTGTTCGCGACAAGTGACATGAATTAAGCACAGTAGGTACCGGAGGCTGCATTCAACCAACGGAATTAAACGACGACGCGGTAAACGTAGCAATTTGTCGGTGATTGCAGTGTTTACATAGCTGACTCATGCGCAGCGCATGGGTAAGTATCAGTAGATAACATGCGATATACACACCGTATTTGTATTTAGGTCCTCACTTCATCAGCCTTATAGCGAGTTGCGTGAAAAGTTGCCATTTTGGAGCCTGGCTGGAGTCCACATTATGTTTGGTATGTCGACTTTTCCGGAAACGACTTCTCAATTCCGAGAAGCGCTATGCCACAACCTCATCCGTTATTTAACAGGCTTGTGCACCAAAGACCCTGTACAGGCATACCTATACTGATCTCCTATATTTTCAATTCCGTAAATTTTTGTTCATTTGGTTTTCTTCTTAATGTACCTACTTATTATATCTTTTAATAAGTTTTGGCACTGAATCTGTAAATGTAGGTGATAGGCCAAAAGTTCAGACATATTCTATTTTCAGGAAACAAACTCACTTTCGTCCAAAAGTACCTTTATCAAACTATACCTAGCTTGTCAGGCTATTGATACATTGATCGCAGCCTCGCGGCTAGTTCTCAGAAGGAAATTCTACACGTATATTGACAAACATGTGGTAGGTAGTACCTATTATGAAACTGTAGTGCAACGGACAGTGCTCCATATAGAACGTGTGTGGCCGGCCTATGAGGAAACTGCCAACTGGATCGAGCGAAGAATGGAGTAGATAGGTATATCTGTTATCTAGGCGTGGTCCAGTTTTAACCCTGATTCCGTGTGCAAGAGTAGAATGTAGGTAATTGAATCTTACATTGAATTTAATTAAATAATGATTTATTAGCTAGGAATCACTGCGATAAGAATAAAATTGATGTTAGACAAAATCTTCGTCATTTATGGATTCGCTATTTTATTTTTGCAATGAAAAAGAAATGGTTTTTTAGTCAAAATCTAAATAGAACAAAAAAAAAACAAAAATTTAAATTCTTTTACAAGTAGATTTCCCGTGCTTTTTCGCTCGTGTAATTCTTTTTTGCCTATGAATGAATTTTCGTTTTACTTAGCATACATTACAGAATATTGCAATTCAATTTATTTTATATTTTTAAATTATGTATTACCTTTTAATGTATATTGGACACTTAATATAATCGATTGGACCTTGCAAAGGCGACGGAGGGTGCGGTCAATATTGCTGAGTTTTGGGCTGGATGCATCTTTTTTACTGTGTCTAAAATGCCAATATACACCAAAAGTGGTGCATGGGCTACCCACATATAGGTATCTGATGCACACCAATACACATCATGTTTAATATTGTGCCACTAGGTTTTATTACACTGGTGTTATGCAATAATAAAGATATTTTGAAAATGAACTAAATCTTGGTTGGTATTACCCAAAGAACATCTAGTAGGTCACCTGTGTGCTCTACGGGAATCTTTTAGTGGATACAGGAACCATTGACGTAAAAACGAAAAATTATAACGAACTGAGTTTTTTTTTGAGATGAGTGCTACCTTTGGGAACCCGAGGCATTACGGGCTCCCGGAGCAAAGCGGGTATATGATTTTATTCATGAATTTCTACAAATTCCACTACCACTGAAAACGCAGTCCACTAATTTTATTGATGACTTAAGAACCGAACAATGAGCCTCTTAAGAAAAACGCACCCTGGGTAGCAAAATGGGGTAACCACGAGTGTGACCCCTGATTATACATTGTGACGTTTACAACCGGTCACCTCAGGTGCCAACGGCCGTACTATGTAGGTAGTTCAGGCACTGACGTTGCTGGTAGGCGTGGCGCACAAATTACACTACGCTATATACTTTAAGGTCACTGACTCATTAGCAAATAAGTAGTAATCAATGAACAAGTACTAGCAGATGTTGTGGACGGCGTCGTTACAAAGTTTCGCAAACTTCCGGCGGCGCTGGCGCAGCTTCCGGTTGCGACAGCACCATCTAGCGAATGCCATGTTATTTATAAATCGGGAAAATACCTGATTTTAATTTGAAAATTGCGGTTAGTAGGCCCGCGACCGGCGGACCGGTGTTGCAAAGTACACGGCAGTGGCACACTATGAGTGTCTTGAATGGGAATAACCCACGGCTATATTCTATCGTCGCACCTCTGCCACGGACAGGGAATCTAGGTATCCCCACACGTTGCGACTGGAAACAGTTCGCACAGTCAGGTATGAAAGGAACTTCATCCCCCGCACGCTTAAACTCTGGAATGAACTCCCTGCCGTGCTTTTCCCAAGCGACTATAATATGGGGTTCTTCAAGAACGGCATTAGAAGGTTCTTACGGGGTTGGCAGCGCGAGTGTGCCGCCTCTGGTGTTTCCAGTTATCCGGATCAGTATTCCACGTAGATACAAATGTTCCCTGTTAAAGCTAGGGCCAGTTGGTAACATGGTCTGTATATTGGAGATATTTAAAAGAAAATACTTACTTGTGTTTCTTTTTTTGGAATTTTTACATGATTTTTGGTTTGTCTGCGATGAACGCAAAAACTAATAAACGAATTTTGATGCGGTTTTTAGGGTTCCGCATTTTGTTTGAGAGGTCAAAATTCAGATTAAAAGGTAATTTTTTTTAATCACAATCGGTTCTACCTATACGGTACGGTACGGTATACCGGTCCTAACCGGAGATATGAGGAAAAGTCACTTTAACTGAAATCGGCGCGTACGGAGTCGCGAATGTCGCTAGGCATAAGTTTTTTTTTTGAGGAACGATGCACCATACAATACCTACGTGTAATGCAACACTAGATAATAGGTGGAGAATTAAATATGTAGCAAAACTATGAGGTTCCTTAAACTAGCAATCAGATACCGTAAGACTGTTGTTCTTGTTACTACCGTAGGAAAATTAAAAAATAAACATCAAGTATATACAAAAAATAAATTTAATCCGAAATAATTCATACAAGGTAGTCACTCGCAACTTACTAATTTGGCACTAAGCGGCACTGCCGGCACTCAGTGCCAGCCGCCATGGCCCAGGCCGAGCAGCGGGGCGCCGCCGTAGTGCAGGGGGGCCGAGTAGCCCAGTCCGTGGCCGTACCCTGGAGAGAACGCTACTTTTAGTACTAGGTATATTCTTAAAGTTAGAACATTTCTTACATATATTACTAGCTGTCCCGGCAAACTTCGTATCGCCATATTTTTATCAAATTGTGAATTTTTGATCTCGTGAAGTCTGAATTTTTGATCCCGTTCCCGCTGCACCTATTTTCTCATCTTTAAACCTTCCCTGGACATCCACGAATATTTCAAGACCAAAATTAGCCAAATCGGTTCAGCCGTTCTTGATATAACTCAAGAACGGCTGAACCGATTTGGCTAATTTTAATTTTAAACTAACAACGAAAAGTGGCATTGATTTTTATATATATAGATAAACTAGCTGACCCGGCGAACTTTGTACCGCGATATTTTATTCTGCTCGCGTGGAAATAAGATCCCGTGCCCGTTGCACCTTCTATTAATTTTTTTTTGTATACAAACCTGGACACAGAATAACGAACGAAAGTTATGGGCGTACACAGTCGTACATTTGGGGGGTTCCATTTTTATTTATATAGATGTTTTAGGTTCAATCTTTTTTCTTATACTATATAGGTCGCAGACACGCACATGGCCCACCTGATGGATAGTGGTTACCGTGGCCCATGGGCGAGTGCAACACCAGGGGAGCCACACTCGTGCTGCCGACCTTGTAACAACAGAGAGATTCTGCGCCGATAGCGCAGAAGATAAGTTGGATAAGCCTTTGGTCTTCCCACTGACAGCACAAAACCTCTCCAATCTTCTTTGTTTCTCAATATAGTTAAACTCTGTTATATCTTATTGACGTTACTTCTACTTAACCTAAGTTTACCACCGCTTCCTAGATGCTAGAGACTGCGGCATTTCCTCATTCTCCATTTTCCAACATTTCACCATCATCTTATCCTTTCAGTTTTGTACGGAACTTTCAGTGCGCGAGCTCAACTAGAATTTTACTGTTTTTTTTTTCTAATAATCCTTACCGAGTCCCCCGTATCCACCATATCCATGGCCGAGTCCTAGCCCGTATCCATGGCCGAGGCCGTAGCCGTGGCTCACGAGCGGCGCGCTGTAGCCGACGACGGGCGCGCTGTGCGAGTACAGACCCAAGCCGTGGCCGTAGTACCCGTGGCCCCCGAGTCCACCGAGTCCACCGAGCCCGTAACCGAGACCGAGAACCCCACGTTTCTCGTTTTTCTTTTCTTCAGCAGCTGAAGCCAGAGCGACGGCCAGGAGGAGGACACACAGCTGCAAGATAATATAAGTGGTTAGAGCAGAAATGATGTTGTTTCTATTATTAGAATGTGGTGCTTCGCTGGTGAGTAATTGATATGTTTTTTATACCACTTAAGTGGTAGAAAAGTACAAGGTCCATACCTACCTAAACTAAGTATAAAACAGAATATATAAACGAGTAAAATCACGGGCAAAAGCTGCAAATAATTATTTCGCTCTTTGCACGAAAATATATTAATCAAATATGTTGTATATAATACACAAAATAATTTACTCACAGCAGCCTTCATATTTGTGGTTTATTGTATGGTCAGAGGAACACTAGTCCCGCCTATGCGCCTGCGCACTTTATATGTGGTCCTGGCGACCCCCGCTTGCGCACGCGCAGCGCAAGTACCACGGCGCGGACACACCCGCCACCGCGCGGGGGCTGCCTGTACCTTCGTTGCAACATACACTGATATTAAATTACTGATCAATACTAGCGAATTATTTCACCCAGAACCGTAGTGTGTGGCGAAGGTATCGACAAGAGCTCACCAATATGGGGTTAGCATGGATATGCTTGGTTCGGATTTATTTTTATATTTGGTCCTCCGGTACCCCGTACGCGTACCACGTTCGATGGTAAAAAGCTAAGGTGCTGTCCAGAAGATACGGACCACCATTTCTGTTGCTATTGACTTTAAAATGGTGGTCCCTAACTTGACGGCCTGGATAGATGTTTTTTCGCGCCCCGCTCGAAGGACCCGGGACTATAGGAAAAGGGAAACACGTGTGCGGGCACGAGAGCATTGCACCTTTTTATCTTGCGAGTCTTGCGACAGAGGAAGGAGGCCTCAAACCGTTCGGTGCGAAACGGAATGGATTCTACCGTATGTGAGTGGCACCGCAGGCCAGCGCGAGTAGTAAGTATTACTCTTTCTTTACTGTTACAATTATAGATTCTTTTTCGATATCCAGCGGTAACGACTGCGTGCGATTGTCTCGGGTTCGTTTCCCGGACAAAAATGACGGCCACTGTGGCGTAGCGGTAGAGCGTTTGACTGCTACGTGTAGGCGCGTGTTCGATTCCCGCTCAGTGCTAATATTTGTATGTATGAATATGTGTATAGGTATATTTGCATTGGTCTGGGTGTTTCTATCTGTAATATGTATGTATTTACAAAAAAAAAGTATCATCACTTATCTCTCGGTTACATCCTTCACTCGGACTATCTGCCAACTCCTTTTCCTCCTTTTAATTTAACTTATACTTACGACTTTTATGGGACTAACTCAGCAGGTGTGCCGGCTTGCAGGTGAGGGTGAATTCATATCACTCGACTTCACTCGAGTCGTCTATTATCTAGAGCAACCACATAGTAAGTTACCCAGCGAACTCCCTTTCAACATTTTGACATACTGTTTTTTGGTACAGGAATAAGTTTGGAATACATCCAAAGGTTGCCTGTAAGAGATCGCTTGCAGCGATAAGGCCGCCGATTGTACATATTATGTGATATACTGTCCGTAAATGTACTGTAATATATTTGTGTACAATAAAGATTTATTGTTCTATCTATCTACACTTTTTATCTCGGGAATAGTTAAGTTTGCATGGGTTGCGAGAACGAGATCAAAATACCACGCGGGTGAAGCTACGGTCAACAGCTAGTTCTAAATAGTCTACAACTTCAGTCCATTTAGTTACCACCAATATAATTAAAACTGCAACGTAACCTTTAAACAATAGCGCCGAGTAAAGTCGTGTAACACAATCGGTATAGGTTTTGCAGGTCCCACAATGGAGCGCCCAGTATCCGTGAGAATTAACTACATATCTAGTACTTTATTCTGTTCTGTAGGGCGCTGAGTCAGGCATTAATCATACCTATTCGTGATTGACTTGTGGATTGATTCTGTTTATACGTAGATTCCTATTTATTCCAGACAAAGTGCTATCCATGGCGACTCTTGATATTTCTTTCATTATGATATACAGAAACATTCATTAAAGTTATTTAAACATTACATCATTAACAGTATGAGGAATTAGCTGTATTCTACTTACGCTTGCAGATCAAGCACCCCATGATGTTTTAGTTCTTTGAAGACTCCACCAATTTTCAGCTCTATGTGAATTTATGTAAGCTTAGCATTTTATTTCATCTATTTTGAGTGGATTAACAATTTTAGGCGTATGTATTGGTATTGTAGAATAGAATGACGAATGTATGGGATTTGCTGTATATTATTATGATAGTCGTCAACGAAAAATTTGACGTCGGATTAACATGATAGTTCGGCAGATCTTGACTTTTTATCGCAGTTTCGAACTTTGTAAGTATTCCGAAGTTTCCAGATAAATGGAATTTATTCTGTCTGCTTTGATGATTGACAATGAAGTGGTATTGATTACAGAATCAGGGCTTTGGTAGGAACAATGTGGGCAGTGTTACTGTAATTTCAAATCAATTCTACGTAATGTGATGCGCGGTATAGGTAGTGATAATGAAATCGAGGAAAAGGTCTAATCGATAAAACAAACAAAGCCTTATGTGTAAATTGTAGGTTAATAGTAAGTGTGTATCAGAGTTAACAAATGTAATGGTGAGTTTTCAAAGTTGGGAAAGAAGGTTATACACTTATACGTCCATAATAGCGCGATTAATTATAAATATTTAGATAATGTGTGCACAGCTTCAGTTCCTTTTTCTAGATATTTTAATTATTAGGTACCTATCCTAAACCCTTTTACTCAAGTTTCCACTATTTCCACCCCTGCCCTTTTTAGCACTGTCTAGTTTTCTTTAAACACAGAATTGCTGATTACGTAGATATAGAGCAGGCGCCAAAGGTCTCTTCGCTTACATAATTAAGGCACAGCAAAATCTTTTGTGATTCGTACACCTAAGACCTTCGACTATATAAAAAGCCACGTTGCCATCTGTGCACGTGGTCCAGTTTCCTCCAGCGCCCCCTCAACTTTACCTCTAGTGATCGGGTATATATTACTGGCTTAGACTGGAAAATAGGCTACAGCGGGATTTTTGATGGATTATCACATAAAACCGAATGTAGGCACAGTCTCTTGACAACAATATTTTCTATTCATACACAATTAGGTACTTGTTCTGACAGATTTACTGATATAACACAGAGCCTAAACTTGAAATTTTGGCTTTATGGTTAACATCCACTAAGGATGAATTTCCAGGATTTTCTCCCTCTGAGGTAAGGTCCCCTTAGGGTTTGAAGGGTTGTATGAAAGTCCGTAATTTTCCAATTTTGTATGTCTACTTCCGGTCAAAAATAAGCGTACGCTTATATCAGCGTTCAAAATTTCATCCCTAAGGGGGTGAAATCATGGTCGAAAGTTTTTATGGAAAGTCAAACATTTTCAAAGTAAGAAATGGCAAATCTCATTTACCTGATTCTGATCTTAGAAATAAATAGACACCCACCCCTGTATCGGCGCACAGTGGATCGTTTCATACAAGCTAGACGTCGGAAATTCATTACTTAATTAAGCTTTTTCTTATAGTCTTATTGATTTACAGATAATCAGGGACCTCAAAAACAATATTACTAATGATCTACCCTCACGCCGTTATTAAGCATGACGGTAGAAAAGTTTATAAAGTAAGTTACTTGAAAAAATAATTATTTTGCAATTTTTGTGTCTCTTTGTTGTGACTGATTTTTCTAAGTTGTGAGTGTGTGAACGTGAAACAAAAAAATGAGGATATTAATGAAGGTATGTACTTTCTACTTATGGATTTTTACATTATTAATCCACTTAGTTCTCGTAGAAAAAAATATTGAATTGAACCTATTTTATACCTTAAAAAATCCCAATTCTTAATTTTAACAGAGAATCTAAATATGAGTATACCTTGGTGTCCCTACAGTACCTAGCTTGTTTTAAAGCTCCAACCTTCTAAATTAAAAATCAGTCATTGTTTGACTTCGCACGAGTTTGCATCATATTGTTTTATCACGAATATGGAAGTTGATGGGATCTCGCAGGATCTCGCAAAGAAAGGTGACTAACCATTATTTGACTACTTGAAATTCTCATCATTCATCATCATTCTCATGATTGTCCAATGATAAGTTAATAGGTAAGCCCAATGGACTAAATAACTACCCGTTTGCGCTAAGTTTGTAAGCCGCGTCCCGTCCTCCTTCTCTACGATAGCGGCAAAGTTAGTGCGAACGAGTAAATATTATCAATACGTATTGAAGATCACTTTTATTGTTATATTTTACGTAAATACGTAGGAAATAAATAAATAAAAATACTTAAAATATAATTAGAATTTCCGACGTCTAGCTTGTATGAAACGATCCATTTCTTTTTAAGTCCCCTAAGTGTGTGGAATATGGGTTGAAAGTTTATAAAAATATCTCATTAAAACTCTTAAAGTCGTGATATTCAATTGTAAGTTGATGCAATCAGTTTAATGTTAAATGTTGTTACAAACGATACGGCTGCATATCATTCAGGCCGTTAATTGAACGGCGCCGTTTAGTTAACAGCCTAGGCAGTTAATTGAACGGCTGATTGAGCTAGTTGGCTGCGACATATACATCATAAGTGGCGGTTTATGGGGTTCTTCCTTAGTTTGTACCTATCGGTAATTTCCGACATTACGACTTTGTCCAGTAGTGTATCATGTGCGTTCGTCGACACGTGTGTTATGGTCCAGCGGTGCTACTGAAGCGCGACCTAGCGCATGAGTCGTGTGGGAACTATCTTGTTTACTTTTTCTATTTAGCAACTCGGTGCGCAATTCACGACGCGACGCTTAATAGGCATGTTTTGCGCGAATTAGTCAAAACAAGTGTTTGAAGAATGTCTACAGGTGCTTAAACCAACTTTATAAGGCATTGGTTTCCGATACTCTTGGAGGATTGGTAAATGACACCAATACATGTTACATTGATTGGTTTAGTCTAGATATAAATAAATACATCCATCATTTAAATGCGATACTTAATGGCGTTACAACTTCCTCATTGAACTACGTTGTGATCGAAGATGTTTTACCAATGCTTTACAGAACCTTTGGAAGCACAGCTAGGGTGTTCGTTGGCAATCATTGGCAGTCGGCACTGGAGGGCGGTTCAACATGCCCTTTGTGCTAAATGAAGGACCTGACTTTTTGTAAAATGATTACCCAATTAAAAACCTGTTTTTAGCAAAATTTCTTCATAAAAATAATCGTCCAACACCTTCTCGTAGTGGCCCTTTTATCAAGGCTTGTATAATTACATTTACAAGTGCTTAAATCATTTGCACCGCCTTGGACAATCGCTGTAACCCTGTGATGTAGTAATGGCGTGTACCTACCTACCTAAGCAGACCACTGCGACATAACCTTGTATTTAATAACATATGCTGCATGTCAAATTTGGAACGGTGTCCCTTTCTAATGTGTCGCTATATCCTGGCAGGATACTGTGCGCACGAGTGCCCTCGCGCACCGGACAACTACAATCGGTGACATTCGGAGGCGGTCGGGCCGATTCGTGTATAATTTGCATAAGTAAACTGAACCTGTATCTTTTAGGGTTTTCACACAATCATTGAGTAATTAGAGATACAGACGAAGCATAAGACCGTGCTAAATGGAGCATCACGATAAGGAAGGCCGACCCCAAAGGATGAGAGAGGTCTAGTTCGAAGAAGAACATTGATTAATTAGAGTTGCGGTATCTATAGAGTCCTAGTAATAGATTACAATATGACTACGACAGCCTCTGTGGCGTAGCGGTAATGAACACGGCCGCTACGCGGGAAGCGCGGGTTCGATACTCGCTCAGTGCAAATATATTTTATATGCATGAATATGGGTATTTGCATTGGTCTGGTCGTGCCTCGGAGAGCACGTTAAGTCGGTCTCGGTTACCATATGAACATCTATTGCAGTCGTTACGGGTAGTTGGATCTCTAAAAAGTCTAATAACAGGTTTAGCTGCAATGTTTCGATATTGCCTAGTGTAATGGGTTGTGGAGGTCATATGGCAGTCGCTTCACGGAAAATATCGAAGTCCAGCCAAATCCGCAGTTAGACTGGTAAAGCGGACACCAGACTCCGAGGTGAAAGCTACGGATGCGACTGGGAATTAATGCAAGGACGAAGATGAAGAAGATGGCTAAGAAAGCCTAAAAGTATAATATCCACCAGGTCCACCTTAGCGATTTTTAGGTACCGTGGTGCAGAGTCAAAATACCCAAATAGGTAAGTAAATACACAGGTTGGCTTCATACTGGAGACCCAATGCCAAAAGCCAGAGTTCCTCGAGCCTAATTAAGTATATTTTTTTTATACTTAAGTAATTATTATTTGCGTCGGAGACACTAGTCGTCAACTGTGACATCTGTGGGACACTATTTCCATCGCCCCCCTCTCTCTGCTTGGGGTGAGCGTGGTCAAACCAGCTCCCACTTCTCCATTTCAAACTGTCTGGTTGTCAGCAAGAAAACCAGACGATTTGATATACCTTTTATATTGACGTATACTTATAATATAACCCTTGATCATTATACAGCGTGGTAGTCTTTCTTCCCCCTTAAATAGACCCTTGTACTTCCCGGGACCTGTCAAGAAATCCCATCACATACTCCGGAAGATTTTTGAGCATCTGGCATCTTGGCGCCTCTTCCAACCTGGTAAGATTGCTCCACTCGTTCTACACCAAGTGCCGGTACTGTGAAAACGAATCGTAATTAACTATTATTTCATGAAACGATTGAAGGATATTCCTAAAACATGTCGTCATATCAATTTAATAGTTGCTTCTATAGTTAAACGCTTCTGGCAATATTCCGCTGGTACATGTTGGTTACTTTTTGCACAGGCGCTAGTGTATGGCCACCAATAGCCGCGCTGCGCTGTAAAAACTAGGGCAGAGTTCTTTAGACTGTGCCCTGACACCCTATTATATATTTGAATTCAACTGGTTGTATATCAATTGCATTAATTATTTCTTTCTAAGCGACTGTAGTAGTGACCACTTTACAGGTCATATTTTTCTTTGAATTAGATAGGTATCTACTAGTCTTTGTCCAGAGGCGCCTTTAAGATTTGTGTGCAGGTTATGGGCTACCTATGTTGCTATTGCACGATTCAACTTAATAACTATAAGTTATAACTTTAAGTTTACCTTACCGGCTTTTCATTTTCGTTATTGAAAATCAGCAAGGACATCACCGATTACTTGGTTCTTTAGTGACATTTTACTTAGGTAAGCAATTAGAGCTAGGTACAGCATTAGATTATTAACAAAAAAAAGTAATGTTTATCGAGAATAAATTTTATTTACAAAAATATAAATAAATAATAATCTTCCTTATTCTACGTTAGACTTACAATATTTAATGTTAAAGGCAACATAATTATCTACACAAACACTCTTACAGATATACACAGCAACACACGTACATGTTATGTACCTACTTATCTTACCAAAATCTTTCACAGACCATTCCATTATCCAGGGCCGGATCTAGGGGGGGGCAAGCCGGGGCACGTGCCCCGGGCGGCAGCATCAGGGGGCGGCAAAATCAAACTTTGCAGATGAAAGGCCGCCCCCTTGGGGCGGCCTTGCCTTATGGAAAGCGGCAAGCTGCACCCCTGGACCCCGTTGACTAGGTGTCTCCACCAGTTCTATTCAGAGGAGTTGATGGCTCCCTGTTCCCAGCGCAGCTGACGAAACACGTTCCACCGCAGACTACTGAGCCTCGGTCGCCTATGGCGCCCAGTGTGGATGACGACGACGACTCGAGGTCACTTGAGGTAGAACTAGGGCTGGCGGTGCAATGATCAGAGCCAAGAAGTAACAAAACCGCCCCGGGACCCGACGTCATTCCAGGACGAGAGTGGGTCCTTACTCTAGTCGAAGATCTCCAAGTCCCCAAGTGACAGAGCTTCTTAACACATGTTTATAGCGGAGCCAATTTCCGCAATCATGGAAGACGAGGTAAATGGTCCCCGTTCGAAAGGGCGCCCGGTGGACTCACCGTTAGCCTACCAACCCATAGTGGTGCTTGACGAGGTGCGCAAACTCTTTGAAAGAGTTATAGGGAAGTGCCTCATCGGACGCCGCTCCAGGTTGTGGCCGGAGATGGCGAATGGCCAATATCGCTTCAGCCAGAGGTGCTCCACCGTAGATGCCATCATGCTCATGAGGTCCATGCACAATGGCCCAAAAAATGAGGCTAAGTGCGGACAAAAGAGTCCCCTTTCCATTCCAGTCCATTCCATGCTCATGAGGGCTCTGGTGAAGGATGAGTTTGCTCGGGGCGAGGTAATGTTAGCGATGTCCTTGAACATCACATCGCCAATGCGTTCAACACCTTGCCCTAGACTTACCAGGACTTCCAGGGAGGCGCTCGTGTACCATGAAATGCATCTCTACCTTTGCCGCCTAGTCAGGGTGTATTTGACGGAGAGAGCCATCATCTACATAACAGTGACCGGCCTTGGTCGTCATCAAATGTCATGCGGTACTCCGCAGAAATCGGTCTTGGGGTCACTCATTTGACAGGAGTAACCCTGTCAAAGGAGTGACTCCTGTGGAACATTGGATACGACTGTGTGCTTCGCAATAAGGTTTAGGTGCTTCAGGGTGCATCTCCCAAGTCTCTCTGGTCTGGGAAATTGCTATATTAGTGGTGAAAGTTGACGTGGGAGCAGGGACGGGAACCCGAGCCTCGAGAAGTCCAGCTCCATCCGGACATCATGATGGAGTAGAAGGAACGACTTGGGCGACCGAGCGCAGGGCAAGCCGTGTTATCATGGAGGACTGGCTAGAGAGGCGACACGGACGGAGCCTGCCGTACCGGCTGATGCAGGTGATCTGCGGGAGAGGGTGTCTCGTGGACCACCTGTTTCGGATCAGATAGGAGTCCACGTCTGTATATAGTCTGTCGTCACTGTGATGCCAGCGAGGACTCAAGGTGGGATGAGGGAAAGATGGGTTATACTTTTGACTGAAAATAAAATCCTGTCGGATAGACATTCCCCCCCCCCCCCCCGCCGGCATTCAAGGGAATTTACGTCGACGCAAAAAAGCGTCCGGGGGCGGCATTTTCAGTTTTTGCCCCGCCTAAAAAAAATTGAAGATCCGGGGCTGCCATTATCTAAGGTGTCAGGACAGTGTCCGAAATGTATGCATTTTCTAACTGATAGAGAGTTCATAAGCTGGTATTTTCGAAGAAATACTACATCTCTGTACACACGCACTGACTCACTGGATCGTTGAGGTAAATTTATTAATACTGCTAAACATCTCTAACTACAATAGGTCAGACTATCTACTGAAATGTTCGAGCGATTTGTCAAGCGGAGGCTGAAGTTTCAAAGGAATATGATTGTGGTATTCGTCGTCCCCTTCTGAACTTCGCCCCTCAGCGTTTTGCGGGACACCATATTCTGCAGCCGGCTGTTGCTGACTAAAATCCTGACCATGACCAAAATCTTGCCCATGCTGGTTGAAGTCGCCTTGCCCAAAATTTTGACCATTTTGATTGAAATCCTGCCCTTGTCCAAAGTTCTGACCATTGTGACCAAAATCTTGGTTTGGCTGCCCATAATCTTGGTTTAAGATTGGTACTCCATACGAATCATGAGGTACACTGGCTTGCTGATGTTGTTGGTTGTTAAGCTGTTGGTCATACTGCGCTTGCTCGAGCTGCTGTTGAATATGATGCTGCAACTCATTCTGATAATTGTACTGCCCATCACCACTGTGATGCTCGTAAACTTGCGTGCCATGCTCTTGTGAAAACTGGTGGTGACCGCTTTGACCGAAGTTGCCTTCTTGACCGAATTGACCAGCCTGTCCAAAGTGATTACCTTGGTCAAATTGATTACCCTGACCAAATTGGCTTTCGGGTCCGAACTGAGCACCGTGGCCAAAGTGTGCATCCTGACCAAAGTGAGCTCCTTGAGTTACCGCTATATCGTGGGGGGTTGGCTGTACTGGAGACCATCCCTCATGTTCAAGGGGTACTTGATGGATGTTTGGCTGAGTTGGCTGCACGTGAACAGTGGGTTGTGTCGGTTGCAGTAATCCAGGTTGAGTAGAGTGGAGGTGAATCTCGGGTTGACCAGGATGAAAGTGGACCTCAGGCTGTCCTGAATGTAAGTGCACGTCAGGCTGTAGATGTACGTCTGGCTGCAAGTGTACAGCCGGTTGTGTCGGCTGCAGGTGAACGGTGGGTTGCGTTGGTTGCAGGTGGACCGCTGGTTGTGTCGGTTGTAAGTGAACATGGGGGACTTCTGGCTGCAGATGATGCAGTAATGTAGTCGGTTCAACAGGACCATGGACACCTGGTTGCTCAACTACTACTCCATTCTGATTGCCGCCCTGTGGAACCAAATGTAAGTGTGGATGCAAATGAGGTATCTGGGACTGTTCAAAGAAAACTTGGTTAACCGGTGGAGGAGCAGCCGCTTGAGCCAGTGGGAAGAATGGCGACTGGTAGTTTAAGAACGGATATCTAGGATAATTTGCAAAGTAAGATGTTTGTACTGCATTGCCATGACGGAGAACATACGGAAATTGTGATTGTAAAGGTAGTAGAGGAGCAAATGGAGCAAATGCAGGTGCCGGTGCAATAGGTGCCGGAGCAGGTACGACTGGCCTAAAATGAACTTGTTCCTGAGGTACGAGATGAGCTGCAGGAGCAACAGCGGGGGCTGGGAAAACAGGCGCAGGCGCTGGGATCGGTTCTGGTTGTATAAGCACAGGTGGGGAAGGTACGGGATGTGTGTGCACGGTCGCTGTGGGCGGCTCAAAGGGTACTAATGGAGTAGCAGGAATATGTACATGTCCATTCGATACTGGAATCAATGGCTTAGGCTCTACATGATGATGGTGATGATGGAAGTGGTTATCTGTCTGGGGCACTACCACAGTTTTCGTGTGGTGAGGAAAATGAAGGCCATAGTGGGGATGAGGTACTGGAACTCTATGTCCCACTGGTACAGGATAACGGGAAGCTAACGGATTCGTAAGTGGGACTTTGACTGCCGTGACAGCAGCCGCGGGTGGGTATGACACAACGAAAGGTTTAACCACAGAATGAGTCACTACAGGGATGTCATATCCGAGTTTATAGGGTGGTATAGCTGATAACACGCCTCTCTTATGCTGTTTAGCACGCACTATTCTCCCGAGGAACTTATGCTTCGCTGACTTCAGGTGAGATACATCTCCTGCCGTCAACCACACGCAAGCGCACAACACCAACGCTATCTGAAACACACCACGCACCATTATAAACATTAAGCGTCTCACTTATCACTTATCACTTCACAAATTTCACTCGTCAGTTGATACATACTGTTGTAAGTTTCATGTCGATGCGGTCGCCCGGTCACCGCGACAACTATTGAGATACCGATAGGCATCGAGTTCCACCACCCATACTTATAATTTAAAGTATGTCTAATTAGTATGTAGCCGGTGTCGAGGTTTCACTTGGGGGTAGCCGGACGTGCCAACCGCGAACTTGGTCCTTACGCGATAATGCTTTCGATTGTACGTAAATGTATGCAGTTAAATTCTTCTTCCGAATGGAAATCAATAGATTTTGCATTATACGCCGTGTGCATAGAGTTGAAATTAAAAGTGTCATTGTTTGTTTATGGAGCACGTAGGTGGCTACTGTCATTCCCGTGTAACAAGCGTGTTGATGTGCATACTAATCGATTAAGAAACGTAATCGAGAGAAAACTGTTCCAAGTGATACAGGGACGAATTAGAAAAGAGATAACGTAATAATAACAGCAGGTTTGTATAATTTCAAGTGAGTTTTTGAAGGATTAGGGCTGTAGGCCTGTACCAATCCACCGTAGGCATTTGATTTCGTTTGATAATCATATCATGGGACTCCGCTTTATTGGCTTAGGAATGACGTCACTAATCTAACCATGCAATAACCATGCAATGTGTACCAAAATAAGCATTTAGTAACTGATTAAAATTTTACATGACTAGTTTTTTTTTTGTTACCAGTTTACTTAAAAACCTATGTTTTAGATTAGACTATAATTATTCTCGATAGAACTACGGTTTGGTTGACTCCCAAGCCCGTCTCTGTACCCCAGGACATCATTATGCGAGCACATGTCTAGCGGTTACCAAATACACCACGATCACTTTCCTTGGCTCTCACTGCGCGTACGCACCTGCTGCAGATCACTGCACGCCGATATTATACAAACACACGTTTGCTTGCGTAACCTGACTAACTATAACACGCACTCCAACACATATTGCTTGGGACATATATCTCGGACCTGAGGCCTTAGACAAAGTGACATTCTATTGGCGAAAACGCCAGTGGAATCGCTAATTGTAGTATGAAATTGACATAAATCATTAATTTAACTATATTTTTTTTATGAAATTTGAGTCTTTGTAACTCGAAATACATTATTTAACTTATCAATGTTACTATAACTTCCGCAATGTCCCGAAATCCATTGTTAAAACCTTAAAAATGGTTCGCTTCAGCGCGATTCTATCAATAGAATGTCACTTTGAAATGTTCTCTGTACGCGTTGTATACGTTTCTTGTGTGTCTTTTGAGGATATCACGGGGCGCTACTGCGGTGGACGAGCCCAAATTCACGAAGCATAGATTATTAGGTACCTACATAAACATTCCGCGCGCCCTAGGGCCTCATTTGTCTGGTGATTTAGGTCCAAGATACGTGTCCGGAGGTATAGCAGTCATAGATACTTTGTACCAGTAAGTACTAACCTACATGTGAATTTTACACATGTGCGGTACAGATTGATTTTACCTACTGGCGGGAAACAAGTTCTTCCGTAATGTTTTAAATTCATGTTAGCTATTTGTTATTTTTCGGCCTATGTCATTTAGGTTAAATTTATGTATTCAATAAGGTTTCGATAACACCGTGGAAAGAAAACTTATGTCGAAAGTAAAAGCCAACCTAACTGAAATCAATCGAAGTCCTGGGAAGGTCCGGGACTTTGAGACAACATTTTTGAGCATAATATGCTTTCTCGAGTCCTGGGACCATGAAAATCTCGAGGATTCTCATTTTTCTCTCTCTTCCTAAAGTCCCAGGTCCTTCAAGCGGGGTGTGAAAAAGCATCTGATGAGACCGTCAAGCTGAGTGCCACCATTGTAACATGGTATACCCTCTTTTCCGAGACTTTGCTTTCAGCTTACTAGGTACCTATATGTATCATATCAGCAGTATATTTTGTTTTGTTGACATTTTGTCGAGTAGTTCCTTCAATGTGCCACACATCCTTGCGTCTAGAGCGCTAGTGTACAAGTTACTGATCTGCAATTCCCTAAGTGAGTACAACGATGCGAGTCGCAACGTTGTGCTCGATAGAGATTATCATTGGTCGGATTGTATCACGTCATTGGAAATCGACCAATGACAGTGTCTATTCAAGCACATCCTCGGTTTTACGACCTAGCGTCGTTGGGCCCGTGGTTGTGCGCTTACTGAATTGCACTGCAGCTGTACAATTCTGTAAGCGCACAACGTTGCGACAGCCTTGATATAGAGAATCATTGGTCGATCTCCAGTGACGTCACCCAGTCCGACCAATGAAATCTCTATCAAGCTTGTAGCAACGTTGTGCTCATCGTTATGCTCTAACAGAATTGCATTGCAGGCGAGGCGAAGTCAAATTGGCATGTCCTATATAACAAAAACCTCAAATCCTAGCCACTAGCGGTTTCAGTGGCATAAACCGGAGTAAAGTATTCACAAAGCACTTTTGGAGTCTCGCTAAGCAACATTTTTTAGGCGGACACGTTTATTGTTTAACTCCCACTGCCCACATTCATTATGTTTACAACTATCCTTCGCGACTAACGCGACTTATGTTCATATCTCCGATCAAACAAACGTAAGATTATAAGTCTGACCAAGACTTTTCAAACAAAAAATCGTATCGAAATACATTCAGTAGTTTTTGCATCTATCGCGGACAAACAGATAAGATTAAGAAAGGGAAAAAATCGACCTCGGACGGGACTCGAACCCGCGATCTTTCCCTTACAGGGGGGGGGGGGGGGGGGGGGGAATGCTCTGTCCACTAAGCCACCGAGACACGTACGAGTTGACGGTCTAAGGTACTCTCTGAGGAATGGAGGTGTCTCAATATCTTAAGAATGGTCCGAAAACCAACCGGTTTGTGTTGCTTAACCTCGTTATGTGTTAACCTACTAGGTTACCAATTAGTCACGAGTCCCTTCAATGATTTTTTATTGATGATGAATGCATGGTGTACAAAATAAATCTGGTGATTTTCAATAAAAGCAATGTATGAAATGTGATTCTTATTTACTTAAAAATTTTTTTTTGAGTATTTTATTGTATCTATTATCATACCCAAATCATACCATTTTGAAATCTTGGATAGTTGCGCCAATTTTTAAAAAAGGATGCAATAGTGGTGTTCATACTTTTTTTTTTCACCGAGATATGATAAAGTGGGTCGAAAGTAGAAATGTATGAAAATTTTACGACAAAAAAAATATTTTGACTTATTTTTGTAAAATAACTACAAATATTCTATAATTTTTTAGAGTGGTATTGGATAGCCATGCTTTTTAGCTTGCTAATACAGAAAAGAGTTCCAAAATATTTGCAAAATTGTGGGTAGTTCAAAATATCATTAGGGGTACCGAATTTTGAAGGATTTTAAAAAAGTTTAAAAAATTTAAAAAAATAGAGATATATTTTTTTTCTTATTTTTTCCAAAGCAGCCATAAGTATGGCAACCCTCTGTTGCTGGCTTATCCTTGAATTTTGGGACACCCTGTTATATGCGAATACTACTTCCTCTTAGCGTTAATTCCCAGTCGCATCCGAAGCTTTCAGCTCGGAGTCTGGGGTCCGCTTTTTACCAGTCTTAACCACGAATTTGACTAGACCTCGATATTTTCCGTGAAGCGATTGTCATCTGACCTCCACAACCCAATGTTAACATTAGGCGATATCGAAGTTTTAGCAGTTAGACCGTTGTTTTTGGCTTTTTGAGGGCTCCAACTACCCGTAACGATTGCCATAGATGTTCTCATGGCAACCGGGACCGACGGCTTAACGTTTTCTCCGAGGCACGACCAGACCAATGCAAATACTCATATTTCATTCACACAAATATTTGCACTGAGCGGGGATCGAACCCGCGCCTCCTGCGTAGCGGCCGCGTTCACTACCGCTACGCCACGGAGGCTGTCCCTGTATATGCGAACATTTTACAATATATAATAGTATACTTAAATAGGCAGATAACAAACCTATTATGTCAGTGCCCAACTGCCTATTATACTTCTGTGTATATTAAACTAACTATTATAATAATTGCAAAGTATTCGAGCTGGTGCATTGTAGATATTTAAAAAAAAATTGAGTTATGTTCATGTAATTTATTAACGATATACTGAACACAACAATTTTTTTTTGGAGTTCTGTCGTTTGTCCGTTTGTCTACTTTATGTGATCTTTAAGTAGGTACATCGACATTCTAATTAACTATGAGCACAATGTCAAAAGGCAAACAACCTGATATTATTCATTTCAGAATTACAATAAACTTTCATAAAGTATACACTCATTATAATATTTTTATCTGGATCCACTGGATGCAATTACTTACTGCACATCCTATGAGAAAAGGTAAAAGTTGGATTTTATCAAAAACAAGTTAGTTTTGGTTTTATTCATTTTCCTCCTAGCGAATGCAAGTGTGGTGCTCGTCTTATACGAGAGAGACTGATGCCCTTTGGCCTCCCAACCCTGAAGGACAGACTGCACCAAATACTCTTTTATCATTTAGCCGGTGAGGTTTACTTGGAGCTCCAAAAATCTTAAAGAAGCCTCCGTACTCTGTTCAGCGCCAGGAGGATATATCAATACCTTTAAAAATCACTTTACTAAGCCTAGAGGTGAACGCAGAGCTAGCCGCACCGCACTAACCGCAGTCCCCGCATTCCGAATTATTTATATGAAGTTGTATGCAACCTCGCACACCTAGCCGCGCCGCAGTCGCCACAGTACCCGAAGCGAGCGGTCCAGTACAAAAGCGATGACTGCGGCGACTGCGGTGAGTGCGCTACGGCTAGGTCTGCGTTCACCTTTAGCTAGTTATCTGGCTAGCTAGGGGAAGGCTTCATGATCACAGTTTCAGTCATCATCGTACGGTGCAGAATGTTCCATCAAGAACCAAGCGGTTCGGCGACTCCTTCTTCTGCCGCACCATTAAGACCTGGAATTCCTTACCAGCTCACGTGTTTGCCTCTTCCTACAGACCCGGGTCCTTTCAGCGGGCGTGAAAATACATCTGATGAGGCCGTCAAGCTGAGTACACACGGCGTCAGACCTCGGTTTACAGGCCACACCAACATAAAGGAAGTGTGCGTGACAGCAATACTATTAATACATTGCTTAAAGATGTGTGTCATAACAAGTAAACCAATCAGGGCCTTTGACGCACTCACACAATTGCTATTTTACTTACATAAAATGCACCAAGGTTATAATAAATCATATTCTAAACTAATTTTATGAAATGTATGCAGCATTTTGTTTCTATAACTAATAGGAGTTATCAAATTTAGTCACTATACTATCTGTTCTCATAGTCGAGATGGATAAGAATGCAAGTAAGTAAGTTTGGACCTAACCGTTGTCGCCGGTCGTTGGTTCGGAACTTAACAACGGAATTCTCTTTTTGTCATTCGTGCATCTTTATGTCAGTCAATAGGCTATTTGACAACATTAAAAATATACTACAAATTGTGGCCATCCTATTAGAAAATAACGTTAAAAGACCTACGAGACTACAATTTACTCTCAAATATGTGTATTTTATGAGAATTTCAAATATAAAAATGTTATATTTTGTTGATTTATTGTCTATGACAAAAACGCTCGTGATTGGTTAGAGCTCTGGGTGACGTCATTGCTCCCTAAATATCTCCAGTTGTATGAGCTATAATTGTTTGTTTCGGTGTTATTATTTGCTTTTTCCTTGATTATCGCGAGTTTTATGGACATATTTTGTGATTAAGTTCGAAATGGATACAAATTTTGTGCGAGCCGATGATAACAGCAACTTACCTACAATAGAGTGACGTCACAAATCACACGCATCGCCATGTTTAAATATCCAAGCGTTTTTCGCGCACTTTTGAAAATTTAAACTTCAGCATTGATTTTTTAACATAATGCATTGTTTTTTTACAGAAATATTAATGTGATATGTTTATACTGTAATAAGCAATCATTTGAAATGGTTTTTGAAAATTAGTCAAATAGCCTATTTAATAGACATAACATTTTATTTTATGTTCCAATATCTTTCTAGAAGTTTATAATATTATACTTATGTGTTTTTTGTATTTTTTTATTAAAGATCAAATATTTTTATCTGATACTTAATTAATTATTATCTATAAATAATTAATTATACCCATACTTAAGAAAAATATCATGCTTATAATAGTAAAATATATTATTGCATTGCAACAATAAGTTAATTATTTTATTTTCCTTTCTTTTTATCCATTAAGAATAAATAGTATCATCAAGGAAATATACAAAAAATATATTATATAATATATGAGTTTTATACACTTAGTTTCCTGTAAATAAACTAGACCAATCGGACTTCAATATATTGAGGAACAAAAAGTGCACCTCGCTCGAGGACCGAACCCGGTATTGATTCTATTGGTTCAGCTGCATATTTAAACCATTCAGCTATATCTACTTATTAGTTTTTCGCTAAATATGCTATTATAACTTGGTGCAGTGGCTATCATCAATACCTATATTTCATGTAAGTAAAATAGCGAATGTGTGAGTGCGTCAAGGGCCCTGATTGGTTTACTTGTTATGACACACATCTTTAAGCAATGTATTAATAGTATTGCTGTCACGCACACTTCCTTTATGTTGGTGTGGCCTGTAAACCGAGGTCTGGCGCCGTGTGTACCACCATTGTAAAATGGTACGTGTCTATAATGGTGACCCTCTTTGTCGAGATTTTGCCTTCAGCTTACCATCAGGCGAGGCGAAGTCAAATTGACGTGTCCTATGTCCTATGCTCTATCTAGTGCCCAAACAGTCATTGTAATTTCAGCATATTTTCATTTTTGGACATATACTTCTTTGCCACTGGAGCAATTATTTGTCAATTAATTTTTGACTTGCAGCATACATACCTGTATATTACGAACACCCGAAATTTTCTTTACATTCTTATATCGTTTCGTTGGCCTCACTTTACTCTGAGTTGCTCTCTTTTGCTGACTCAATTATGTTGCTGTATGTATATTTACTTTGGTATTTAAATATTCAATTTGAGAAGTGCAATGCTGAGAGTGTGAGTATTTCCAAAATTCCCTCGGATATAACCACTTACCTCCCCTCCGCCCGACGGAGGCGACACGACGATAAGCAGTATGTGTTTATTTTTCATTGCTTTTATTAGCTATCGTTCCAATATATGGTAGTAAGTAATACAGTATTTTTCATTCATTTTCAATCGCTCGTTTCATTAAAACTAAATGTTTCCAAGATCTTTGAAATTCAATAAAACCGAGAATAGTGGTCCCTCAACTTTGACGCCGTAATAAAAAATGCTTGTGAGGAAAAGCTTAACGGAATACCGTATTTGTTTCTTTTTCCTGCATTTTCAATTGCAGGAACTGTCGGTATTATTACACCTCTGCCTACCCCTTCAGGGATTTACAGGCGTTAGTATAATATATGTATTTAGTTATAACTAATTTTTTATTTTACATTAGTCATCTGCATTATGTATTTTCTGAAATATCGTATTAAGTTACTTAATGATTTTTGTGTACCTTTTATAGCAACACAGTGTAAGGTTCAGGCGGATGCCACGTGGCGCTGCAGTAGGTTTCACTACAGTGTGAAAAATGTTTAGAACCCCTGAGTTACCGGTCCAAACTGGTTACAAGCTCAACTTAGGTCAACAAACTTTATTATTTTAATCCATTTGGCTCGAACTATTAAAGTAGTGCACAAAGAAGTCATTGACAAAAAAGTGTATTTATAAATATTTTACAGATAACTTATATGGACCTCGAACGTCCTACACTATTTTTTTTGAATGAATCAGTGTTCAAAAGTATTAATGTAACTAGTCGACGGGTGAGCAGAAACGATCCTCGACATTATTCAAACATTTATGCTGAATCAGTCGTAACTATTAATAACACTTTGAAGGTAAGAATTTAAAAAATAGCTTAAAAAAAACGAATACAAAATGAACACATAGGTATTTAAAAAAAATAAAGGACTGAAAAGTACATACCTAATGAGATGTCCATTTTTTTAGTAAACTAGTAGTATAAATTTTTGAGGCCAAAGAGTTGGATGGACCTTTTAGATCTCAAAAAATATTTATTATATTTTGAAGAAGGAGTCTTAAAATTGTATCAAACAGGTGTTTATGTCCAACCTGTAATGTCGAAGGCTACATAATGGCGCTTCGCAGACTTCGTAAAGTCCTAATATTTCTGTTGTTGTTAGGAACAAGTTAGGAATAGGAAAATACACAAAAACTGCAGAATGGATTTTGATATTTATAACGGGCAACCTACAAAACTTTTGATTTTACAGTGCGACTTGAAATTCTACGAGTGGCTGACAAACAGTTACAAGCCAAGCTTTATTGAAATACATTATGGCTTTTGTGACTTTCTAGAACGAGATCAGTTGCTTGCCGGACCCATAATGCGGAAGTACCTTAACGCATCGTGCCCCGTCCCACCAGTATGTAAAATTTATTTTTCAACACACTTGCTTATAAACAGGCTTTTATTTCACCGCAATTAAGCACGGAATAACACCTATTATTAAACTATGACTTTTTCATTATTATTATTCACAAGTGAGTTATAGACTTCTTTTTTTTTAAATTTCATTGATTAAGTTGCTTTACTCTTAAAAAAGTTTCGATACAAAAAGATCGTGTCCAATAGTACAAACGAATTAATATACCTATTGCTTCCTCATTTCATGCAACTTCCTATTTTAAAAGATAATTTCAACTTGTACTTAATACGTGTTTAATAAACAAAACTTTCACTAAAATGTATTTTTTTTTCTCTGTGAGTATTTACAGAGAAAAAAAATATCATAAGTAAGTAGATGGCAAGGCAGAATGGTGATAGCACCTTAGCCTGTTCCGAAAGGAACAAATAAGAAAAATGTTAGTTGCGCGCGCATATGAAATAGAATTTTACTATTGTGTTTTGATTGTGTTATGTAGTATTTTTAGTATTATTTTATTCGCAAGTGTGTTGAAAATAGTCGTATGCCACTCGCATATATGGTGATTACCGTCCTCGGCACTCTTAAGACCCTCGCCTCACGGCTCGGGTCTCAATGTCGCCTCAGCGGTAATCACCACCTTTACACGTTTGTACCATAATGTACTATTACAACACACTTGCGCATAAAATTGCTATTATTTCACTGCAATTAGGCACGTAATGACACCTAATTATCAAACTGTCACTTTTTCATTGTTATTATTCACAAGTGAGTTATAGATTATTTTTTTAAATTATAAAGGTGAAGTTACTATGTTCTTAAAAAAGTTTCGATACAAAAAAGAACGTGTTTAATAGTACGAATGAATTAATATGCCTATTGTAAGGTAATTTGATGCATTTTCGTATTTAAATAAATAATTTCAACTTGTAATACTTGTATAATAAACAAAATTTTCACTCAAATTTAACTTTATTTTCTCTAAGTACTTACAGAAAAAAAAAGTTAAATTCAAACCTCATTCTTTTAAATATGGCCGATCGCCATTGTTAGATGCGCGTGCATAGGAAAACGAATTAATTTGTAGTATTGTTTATTTAGTATTTGTAGTATTATTTTATTCGCAAGTGTGTTGTAAAACTTCGTATGCCACGCGTGAGTATGATGATTACCGTCCTCGGCTCTCTTAAGACCCTCGCCTGCCGGCTCGGGTCTCAATGGTGGCGCCTCGGTGGTAATCAAGTATGTAAGTAACAGCTACCTCATGGAAGGGGAGACCATTCCCCGTGCTTTCTCGGTGCGCGACCTTGGAGTTTTGTTCTCGCCAGACCTTACATTTCGGAATCACATCACCAATATCTGTGCCAAGGCCTATAAAAATCTAGGTTTTGTGCTGAGAGAGACCAGAGACTTCAAGTACACCGTGGCCGTGAGGTCGTTGTATAACGCCCTGCTAAGGAGCACGCTCGAAACAAGCGCGATCATCTTCTGGAATCCCCATGAAGCTAAATATAGTTCCATGGTGGAGAAACTCCAAAATAAATTTACCCGGTACCTTTACTTCAAACAATACGGGGTGTATCCATTTTACCCACTTATGTATCCAACCCTCTTTGTCATAGGGATGGTTGGATACTATAAGCTCGAAGTGAGGCGTAATCTGGCACTGGCTAAATACGTTTTTTTGGTATTCCGCGGAAAATTGAATAACCCGCAAATTTTGGAATCGTTGAGATTGCTTGTTCCCAATATGAGGCTACGACAGTTACCGAGGGGTAGAACCTTTGATGTGCCAGTACCGCGGACAAACTTGCTGCAATTTGCTCCTCTCGTACGAGCGCTAAATACGTTAAACACGGTCTCACGTGTTACTGATATTTTTGTGTGTACATTAGCCGAGTTCGAAAGAGTGACGCTACAGTGTTTGTCGTAACTGACATAAACTAGTTTAATAGGTATTATTATATTATGTATAATAGTTATAAGAGCATTGTCGCATTAGTTATATTACTGTAAAGGCAATGTATCTAAGTATATAAATAAATAAATAAATAAATAAAAGTACTTATGGGGTCAACCTAACCAGGCAACCAAAATTGCCAGGCAAAATAGCAACCAAAATTCTTCCAAAATCAAAATTCTTGCATAAACGTGTAATGGACCCCTAATATTACTAGAGGTGTACTAGAATAATGCCATATTATCATCATCCTCCTGCACTTATTATACCCCCAGCGATAGTCCCAAATAAACATGGGATAAATTTATTTGGTGTCGGCTATATCAAAATTTATTGTTTCAGGGCGTGTACAGATTCACTGGTTTGACAATTATGTTTGTCCCCAAAAATTTTCCTTTCACAAGAGGACGTTTATATGTAAATTTAACAATGACCACGAAGAGTCAAACATATTCCGCCGCACAAGGCCGGGTTGACGTGGAAGTAAAGACGGTCGTTAGAAAGCAAACCACGAAAGGATAATGTTAATTTTGTTAATATGAATTAAATATAAAGATTTCTGCTTTATTTGTATTTTGTGTTGTCGTGTCGTATCGTAGGTCGGTACTAGGTACCTAATCTGCGCATAATCATTTTTCATGACTAACTGATTTATTTATTAACCTAAACTGCTGGGGTCATCATTCCTTATTTGAGCCTAAACTGCTAAGGTGATCATGTCTTGGAGACCGTCCTCGAATATCTCTAGCAGAAAAAACAACTTTCCAGGAATGTCCCTCGTGTCAAACTCCGACGAGCCGACGACACGGCTGCCACGGCGGGCTCCAAGAGCGAATCAATTTTGAAGTGTTTCTTACAGAATATTAGCTATACCTGTGGGGTCACATTAGTCCCGCCATACCTACCTAGTTACTCACTGGGAGACTTTGCTTGAGATTCAATTTATTTGTATTTTTTAGCGAGAGGTATAAAAATTACAGCTAAGTACTTGGACTAGGATATTTAGTTTAGATATAAAAGGATTTATAAAGATCATATAAATGTACAGGGTGTTACAAAAAGGTGTGGTCATATTTAAGGGTCGTTATCGTGACACATTCACATAGACATGTGTAAACCCCGACTACTGCTAAATCATGCTTTATAAAGTATTAAACAAGGAAATATCAAGAATAGTCGCGGTCGTACGTATGCCACTTATGTACTCTAACAAAACAATACATTCTAGGAAAAAGTGGCAGACGACCACGGCTATTCTTGATATTCGGTCCACTGTTGTGGACAGAATGTTGCATAATATAATTATGATAATGAATGTGTGGTGTTACTGGTGTTTATAAATTATATGTCGCGAAAATTTGCAAACTGGAGACGTGCCTTTAAGGGTGGCCGCACATGTACGGTGTCCGGAGACGGTTTCCGTCCACGGTTTCCTGATTTGGAATTCCGTGTGCCGAGCGCACACGTTCGGTTTTTTAATTATTAGTTTGAAGCAAGCAGTGTTGCCAGTGCCAGATTGTCAAATGTAACACAAGCTAGCTTAAAAGTTGCATTTTCGGGGGAAAAGTTACGTATTCTTGTTTTTTTATATAGTAGAGACAAATCCTCTCGGTTTATCTCGGGTATCCGCCCAATTTAGGAGCCGGCCTTCCAAGATGCTCCCTGAAATCCCACCGGCCATTGAGTACGAGCCCCAGCTATTTCATCTGGGACTTAATGCATGTGAGAGCGTCTACCACTATGGGGCTGGGTCGTAAGAGAGTCAAAAGTTACGCAAAATGTAACAAAAGTTACAATACAATCTGGCAACCCCGGAAGCGAGACACAATCAGTGTTGCCAATTACTGATGATCTGAATTCCCCACAAACCCAACAGAAAGGCCCCAATATTAGACATTGATAACTATATTACTTCTCTTGAAGTTTCCCGCTATATTCACCACTTGCGATGTTTATTGCGGCTCGTGTACATATATTGCCAATAAAGAGCTAAATAGTACCTTAATGTCGGATATTTTGCTTTAATAATTTATCAATATGTATAATACCTACTTGCCAATTATTACTTCTGAGTTTAGGTCTAGTGTGAATGTCTAAATGCCCCACATAAGCACAATCCCCACAAATTCCCTAATCGGCTTGAAAGTCCCCACTCTCTTAGGAATTGACAACGCTGGACACAATTTAAGCGCGATTCCGGATGGAAATTTCCTGACGTGTGCGGCGATTAGTACAAAATGTATGCGAGTGCTGCGTTCGGTATGACGTCATTAGGTTTTTTCCGTTCTGAACCGAACGTCGGGTTTTTTCCGTTCTGCAAAAAGTAAGGACGTGTGCGCCTAGTAGAACATTTTGTATGAAAATGGAGCATTCGGTTTTTCAAATCTGACTTTTTGATCAGGAAACCGTGGACGGAAACCGTACGTGTGCGCAGAGCCTAAATTAGTAGCACTTTTTAAGGGTGGCCGCACATGTACGGTTTCCGGAGACGGTTTCCGTCCACGGTTTCCTGATTTGGAATTCCGTGTGCCGAGCGCACACGTTCGGTTTTTTGCATTAGGTTTTTTTATTATTAGTTCGAAGCGAGCAGTGTTGCCAGTGCCAAATTGTCAAATGTAACACAAGCTGGCTTAAAAGTTGCATTTTCGGGGGAAAAGTTACGTATTCTTGTTTTTTTATATAGTGTTTCTTGTTTTTTACAAATCCTCTCGGTTTATCTCGGGTATCCGCCCAATTTAGGAGCCGGCCTTCCGAGATGCTCCTTGAAATCCCACTGGCCATTGAGTACGAGCCCCAGCTATTTCATCTGGGACTTAATGCAGCTGAGAGCGTCTACCACTATGGGGCTGGGTCGTAAGAGAGTCAAAAGTTACGCAAAATGTAACAAAAGTTACAATACAATCTGGCAACCCCAGAAGCGAGACACAATCAGTGTTGCCAATTACTGATGATCTGAATTCCCCACAAACCCAACAGAAAGGCCCCAATATTAGACATTAATAACTACATTACTTCTCTTGAAGTTTCCCTCTATATTCACCACTTGCGATGTTTATTGCGGCTCGTGTACATATATTGCCAATAAAGAGTTAAATAGTACCTTAATGTCGGATATTTTGCTTTAATAATTTATCAATATGTATAATACTTGCCACTTATTACTTCTGAGTTTAGGTCTAGTGTGAATGTCTAAATGCCCCACATAAGCACAATCCCCACAAATTCCCTAATCGGCTTGAAAGTCCCCACTCTCTTGGGAATTGACAACGCTGGACACAATTTAAGCGCGATTCCGGATGGAAATTTCCTGACGTGTGCGGCGATTAGTACAAAATGTATGCGAGTGCTACGTTCGGTATGACGTCATTAGGTTTTTTCCATTCTGAACCGAACGTCAGGTTTTTTCCGTTCTGCAAAAAGTAAGGACGTGTGCGGCTAGCGCTAGTAGAACATTTTGTATGAAAATGGAGCATTCGGTTTTTTGAATCTGACTTTTTGATCAGGAAACCGTGGACGGAAACCGTACGTGTGCGCGGAGACTAATTTCTGAAAAGATGTCATTGACTTCAAGATGTCAGGTTTTTCGGCACCAACGCGAAGATGGACGCACTGCGGATTATTTTATTTTCCCAAATGTGTGTTCGACTTTTTATGTGTAAAAACGGTGGATGGCACGGATGCGCACAAGAGTAGGAAAACGAAATATTTCAGTGAATTGTGACTTCTCGTGTTGGTTTCAAATCTCCGTAGAAGCCTTTAGTAAAGTTTCCACCACTTTACTGAGGCAGCAATCATCATCATCGTCATCATCATCATTAACTCACCATCATAATCATCATTATCATTATCATCCTCATCCTCATCATCATCATCATCATCATTATCAAGTATGTAAAATATATAATAATAAACTTAATAAAATATGTTATAAGTATTTTATTAAGTTTATGTCTGGACTTGGCACCATGGTAATAGCACTTTAGCCTGAAAGTTGTGGATGTCAAAGCTGTCAAAGTGTCAACGTCAAAGTTTAGTTTTATAAATAAATAAATCGGTTAAAAGCTATTTTGCAAAATTAATGCTTCTAAAGAAAATATATGACCGATATAAAAACAAATAAGAATATTAAATATTTACCTATTCATCAATGGATAAATTCGCAGACGAGAATACCTGCAGGATATGTCTGAAGAAACAAGATACAGTCTACTCACTATTCCGTAAACAAAAAGGTATTTATCCTTACGAGAAACTCAAGAAAATCGGTATAAAGGTCAATGTTAACGATGCCGGTCCACCATGTATATGTTGTGACTGCCTGGTGGAACTGGACATCACTCTAAACTTTCTGGCAAAATGCGAGAAATCTAATCAAATTCTCGCGGCACAACTATCTCGCGGACTCAACAGCTTTGAGCAAAGTGTTAGCTTTAAAGTCGATGTGAACAGAGATCACGAGAATAATGCTTACTATCCAGAAAATAATCCAACTGATATTGATTTGGAGACAACTATGGATAGCATAACGGAAAAATTGGTAACTTGTAACGATGATATCGCCTTGGGTCTGGAAGAGGCGCGTTGTGGTGAGTGCGGGTCTAAGCGACGCTGCCGGCACTGGGCACCACCCACGACACACACTTGTCCATATTGTCAGAAAGTTTTCACTAGGAAATTCAATTTTAAGCTGCATCTGTGAGTATTTGTTGATTTATACATATTCTTTTTTTGTATACCATCCTGGTTGTATGAACTACCCCACTGAACTAAGGTCTCTTGCAGTACCAGACAGAGTCATACAAGTCCACCATAACATTGTGTTTTTGTGGTTTAGAACAAGATATTCTAGCTATTGAACTTGATTTGGCAAAAATGATGATTGCATGTGATCAATATTATATTTAGTGCAGAATTTGATGAAATTGAAAAATAGGTTTTCATGAAAGCTTTTGACAATATTCTTTTTGTAAGTAAAATTTGATACAAGTCAATAAAAGCACATTATTAGTGTCATTCTGGCTTTAAATTTAAAATGTAATGCAACACACATATCTATCTCTACAATACTGACTTTATTTCTACTATAAATTCAATTGTTTGTTGAATTTAAAATTATTCTAAATTGTTTCACTTTAGGCTCTTTGTTTTCTACCTTTACATTCTAAAAACCATAAAAAGGCAATTCAAGCACCTTAGTGTATACTTATTGTATCACAGAGAATGCCCTTGGTAGTGTGGCAATGGCCTGGCACTAGAAAACAAAGTGATGCAACTATGAGTGTCCTTCAGAATGAAAGTGATCGCAGACTGCATGTCAATTAGTGGACTCGGCTGGTGTTACCCATGCCGTGTAAGTTGTCTATGAAATCATCGGTTAGCTTATTCATTGTGGGCATGGTGTAAACATTATGTAGTTAATAGCTCCATGCGTAATGATATCATGGTCTGGATATAAAAGAGAAAGTTTGTCTTGACACCATTTTGTGTGGCCCCTCCTTTACTTTCAAATGACTATGAACTTTTTGCCTCATAGATAAGACTCAAATTATTTGTACTCATCCGAAGCCAAGATAACCTCGGAGCTCAGGGTCCGCCTTCCAGCTCTTCCTCCTCTACTTTGCACGATCTTGGGCGTCCATGGTAGACCATTTGTCACCCTCCACAATGTCAATCCAGGACTTCTTGGGCCTACCCATTCTACCTGGAAAATGATTTGTATAGCCTTAAAAAGCCACTACCGACTTTGCTTTTCCAGTTCGAATTACCCATAATACTGATGGTAGATGTCTTGCTCGTGCAGGGCGCGCCACAGCGGCTCCGACACGTGGTGGTGTACGACATGCGGCGCCCGCGCGGCGTCCCGCTGGCTGGCCGCGTCGCACTGCGTGCCCCGGAGGCGCCGGCCGTGCCCGGTGGCGGGCTGCGGCAAGACGTACACCACCAACACCAACCTCAACACACACCTCAGGGTGCACACCGGTCAGTCGTCTTGCCTACAAGCTACCTGTTCACTCTAATCTTGTTCTAACTCTAACTATGAAAAGTGAGTTTGACATGGCTTCATAGGTCTTAGTGAGTCAATCATCACTTTATCCATACTTCCAGATCCATAGTTCCATACTCCATACTAATATTATAAAGGTGAAAGTAACTCTGTCTATCTGTTACACTTTCACGCTCAAACCACTGAACTGATTTTGATGAAATGTAGTACAGGGGTAGATTACATTCTGGGAAAGGACATAGGCTATGTTTGGTCGCGATAACCGTCATTCACGCGGGAGGAGCCGTGGGCAACGGCTCGTTATTGTGTACTTAATTGAATTAAATGTGTTTTGTAACCTGTACTCATTGCAGCTGCTTTTCAAATCCGAGTTCTGCTGGTGGGCTGAGAGATCAAAGGGATTAGATAATTGTTTTTACTATTCTACTTCGTTTATAAAAAATATTATGTACATAATTTATTCATAAACAACTTATACTTAAGTGTGCAAAACTCCTTGCAGGCGAAAGACCTTTCGAGTGCAGCGAGTGTGGGAAGAAATTCACAAGCAAAAATACATTAAGTGACCACATGAGGATACACACAGGTAATTTTTGTGTTGAGTTTTATTTAATTTCTTGAGATAAACAAAGTTAATAAATCGCAATAAAAAGGCTTATTTATAGACCTGGTTGATAGACAACATGTTACATAAGCCAAACTTATAGTAGTAAGCGGATCCTGGGCTGTGAAGTGAAATCCTTTGATACTAATGGGAACCATTTAAAAATGTGATAATCTATAGATTGTATTTCATTGAGTCGATTAATTTATGAATGAACAGATTCTGTAGATGAACTGGAATTTAGCAGATTATTCGGTCTATCAGACTACACCAGACCGGCATAGCTTATTTCAACTTATTGTCCCCTCGGGTGCAGGCGCGCTGCCGTACGTGTGCCCGGTGTGCGGCAAGCGCTTCCGCACCAACAAGCTGGGCGCGCACCTCGCCACGCACGCGGGTACGCGCCTGGCGTGCGCACGCGCGGGATGCACGCTCCGCTTCGCTTCCCGCCGCGCCCTCGCGCGTCACCGCGCTGCGCAGCACTCGGGCGCGCAGCATACGGAAGCGCCGGTACGCGCGGCGCCGACGCACGCCTGCCCCGTGTGCCCGGCGCGTTACCGCCACCGGCAGTCGCTCAATAAGCACGTGAGGAAGCAACATCAGCAGGTCAGCACCGCTGTTTTATAACGATCACAACAATATGACTTATTAAGGTACAACCGACGACGTAAGTCTCTTAACAAAACCTTTATATCTCTTTCACTTTATCTCTGAAACCTTGCATAGAATAATAAACAAAACATGAAATACAGTAACTTTGTCATCTAAAAGTTATTTAACTTCTTAATACATCAATATTATTGGTACATAATAGGATACTCCGACAGAAAAAAAAAAAAAAAAAAAAAAAAAAATGTGCCTAGGTATCTACTTAAAACAGGTGTAAGTATAAATATTTTGATGTAGGTAAATCAACTTTTGTTTGACACATGCATGACACCACCCAAATATTAATATGCATAATTAATATTTGCAGTGGTCCGGTCGTGTATATTGTAAAGTTTCATTAAAGACCATTCAGTAGTTTTTACGTGAAAGAGTAACAAACATCCTTACATACATTCTCACATACAAACTTTCGCGTTTATAATATTAGTAGGATTTTCTAATTCGTATGAAATGTTCGTTGTTACAGAAGCCCTTGCCTGCCAACATTGACTGCAACGACCAAACCAAAGAGATACAGTGATATGTGAACTGTTAACTAGGTAATAAGAACCCTTAATAATTCTCTAAGTCACTACATTTACTCATTAAATTATTGAATTATCATGTTTTTTGTTTGTTTATGAACTTTAATCTGATTAGCAAACTGTAAGGAAATAGAATCTTTATCATTCGAACGGCAATACAGATTGCTTCGAAAGCTTACCGTCCCCTAGTTATTATATTTGGCTACTTTTGACTTTTACGGGAGCGACTGTCTGCCTCCCAACCGCGAGTTGAAACTCAGGGCTATGAGAGACTCGGTGACCCGTGGAATAAGCATATGCATCGGCCCATGAGCATATCTTCACAGTGCCTTCCATATGCATCAGATGACAGGAGCAGAAATACAGACGGCACGGAGAATATAAGCGTCGGTAGCTTAGTGGTTAAGGAGTCGGCCTTACGATCGAGAGGTCCCGGGTTCGAATCCTGGCCATTACACTAGCGACGTGAACCCACTCCTAGTACAAGCAATTTAGCTTAGGGGGTTAAAGGGAATAGTAGTAATTTCTGTTGCTATCAGCTTGTCAGCCTCCGTGGCGTAGCGGTAGTGAATGCGGCCGCTGCGCAGGAGGCGCGGGTTCGATCCCCGCTCAGTGCAAATATTTGTGTGCATGAAATATGAGTATTTGCATTCGTCTGGTCGTGCCTCGAAGAGCACGTTAAGGCGTCGTCGGTCCCGGTGCCATAAAAACATCTATGGCAGTCGTTACGGGTAGTTGGAGCCCTAAAAAGTCCAAAAACAACTGTCCAAAATCGCCTAATGTTTACATTGGGTTGTGGAGGTCAGATGACAATCGCTTCACGGAAAATATCGAGGTCTAGCCAAATCTGTAGTTAAGACTGGTAAAGCGGACCCCAGACTCCGAGATGAAAGCTTTGGATGCGATAGGGAATTAACGCTAGGAGGAGAGAGTATTTCTGTTGCTAATATTCTTAATCACCTTTTTCCTCTGAGCAAAAATAAGGGCCTGGCCGTACGCCTCCAATATGGACGCACCCACAGTGAGAAATTAGGTGTTCCACTATGCACCAACTAACAGACGCCCTCATTGTATTGTAACACAAGTATTTTTTGAACCAGACAGTTGAGCAAATGCTAAGGACTAGTGCCAGTCCAGACTGCCATTCGCCGCATGAAGAACCGGAAAGCTCTCGGACCCGACGAAGTCCCCATCGAGGCTTGGAAGGCAATGGGCGCCCGTGGTGTGGGCATTCTAGCAACTCCTACTCCTCACCGGCGAGATCCCGAGCCAGTGGAGGCTGAGCATCATCATGCCAGCCTTCAAAGGCAAGGGATCGGTGCAGGAGTGTGGTAGTTAGTAAAATTGAAATTATAATTATAAATCATATAAATAAATCATCAAATAAATTATCAAATAAATTATAATTCATCAAATAAATTATTTAGGTAGGTAGGTAGGTAGTTACCGCGGTATAAAGATAATGTCCCACACCATGAAGCTCTATGAGCGGATAATCGACTCCCGGATCCGACAGGAAAGTGCACTCTCGGAGTGCCAGTACGGGTTCCGTCCCGGGCACGGGACCATGGACCCAATGTTCGCCCTAAGGGTTGTGGCGGGGAAATACAGGGCGAAGAACACGCCCCTGCACTGCCTATTCTTAGACATGCAGAAGGCCTTCGACTGTGTTCCTCGCGCGGTGATCTGGTGGGCACTGCGGGCCAAGGGTGTTCTAGAGACTTACATTGACACCATCCGAGACATGTACTACGATTCCGGTTCCGTGGTTCGGACTGCTGTTGGCGACTCGAAAGCCTTCCCTATCACCGTCGGGGTACACCAAGGATCCGTCCTTAGTCCTTACCTGTTCAGCGTGGTATTAGATGTTTTGTCGGACAGCATTAGAAACTCACATGAGCAGCCTCCGTGGTTGCTCATGTATGCTGATGATATTGCGCTCATGGACGCGGACAGGAGCAGATTGGTGCGACGCGTGAAAGGATGGAAAGAAGCGCTTGAGAACGGCGGTCTGAAGCTAAATGTAGCGAAGACAGAATACTTAGCGTTAAACTCCACAGATCCCACACCCGTCCGCATAGGCGATGATTTGGTCGAGCGCACGGACCAGGTTAAGTACCTGGGATCTGTACTTCATGTGACCGGTGAGATCGACCACGACGTCAAGGCACGCATTGCTGCCGCGTGGGCCAAGTGGCGAGAAATGACTGGCGTCACCTGTGATCCTAAAATGCAGGGACTTCCCGGCAGTTCCGTTTTGATTGTTCACTTTTTCCGATCTCAATTAATCGGAAAGGTCAGCAATTACTAATTGCTTTAAAATAAAAAAAAAGAAATGTAGTATTGATCAGAACTTATTTGGAGTCGTCGCGTCGCGAAGTGAGCTTGGGGTTGCCACACGCTCTAATACAAAATTAATTAGGTAAAAATAGATCAGGTTACTTGATGGTTTTTTTAACCACTCAGATTTCTAGGTATCATCTAACGCTAACCTACCGAGCCAGGTTCCGTTCTCTAAGCGGGCCGTTAAAAGTCTCTTGGAGAATGGCCACCATTTAGGAATGACCCCCGTTGGCTAAATTAACATTGACAACATTAAATTAATTGTGGCCCTCATTCTTTAGGTAACCTTTGCGTCACGCAATCGCTAAAACTAACTAGATATTGAAAACTCAAACTCAAAATAATCTAGTCTTTCAGGCACATAGGTAGTAGGTATAGGAGGAGGATAGGTACATTGTTAGGTTATGTATATTAGAAAGTCTTACCTATATTTTTCTTGTCAGAGGAAGATTATACCATTTATCTCCCACTCAGGCTCTAGGTGGATCCATTTATTTTCACAAATTATCTTGTAGGTACCTTGTTACAGATTCGTTTTTTTAGCTCACTGAGATAACTGAAGTTTTTGCTAAGTCACGTCAGTCGTGTGGTTTTGGTGAAATCTGGACAATTCGCCCCAGGTCGAGGCCTTCCTCGTAGGCCGTACCGAATTTCACAGATTATTATAATATTTGTTCTAACAGCACTTGCGCCTATGATACTATTCCAATTACCTTGGTGAAATAATCATATTGGGTGGGAAGCAGGTACCTAATATAGCTGAGAGTAGTACAAGATCATTATGAGATTCTTCAGCTGCAGTACCTACACTAAATGAAAGTGCAGTGATGTAAAAGCGTCATCCGGAAACTGTGACCAGGGATGCAATGATCTATTGCTGTCGAAGCCACAAAGGCTCGCAGCTTTGCGAAAATCAATTAGGTCATTGCACTTGTCTCGAAACGTCGCGGCCTTTTCTATTCGTTTTCTAGACGCCGGACCTTCACCCAGTTAGCTGTGACGGTCCCCGACCTGCGCTGATTTCACACAAATTCGACTCGCCATCTTAAAGAAACCAATCCTTTACGAAACTGTTTATTTAGAAATTTATTAGGTACAATTCGCTTAGATCTAAATATAAAAATAACAAGACTATTGTATAGAACATGCTCAGGTGCTTACATCTATACCATCACAGACAATCGCTTCTGCGATCCGTAAGTCTTAACGATTATATAACACTGATTTTGTCGGTCACGGCCAACAAGTGCACCTTCCTTCAAATAAATAATAATTACAATTATGGCGTGTTTTTCGGCGTTGTTCATGCCTTCCCTTGCCTAACTTTTACCGCCTTCCGCTTGACGATGGCGACGGGCGGGTTGTCCTCGTCGACTTGCACGTTTGACGCTTCAATGTACTTATTCTGATAGCCCGTCTCACGCACCCGCGCGTTAGGGCTTAGTTTATCACTACGTTCATTCTCGCCTGCTCGTTCGTCTTCAGCGCTACGTTCGGATGAGCCTGCGCGTTCGGACGAGCCTGAGCGTTCTGACTCGTCTATGTCATCAGAATCGTCGCTTTTGTCATCGTTATCTGGAATTCGATGCTTTGGGTCTTCTCGCAGACGTTCGTGATCTTCTAGAAAGTAACCACTTTTGACGGGTGACTCGTGACGAGCTACGTCAGCGTCTACAGTTGGAGGGGGCACCGTCAACTCCAAATAGAACTTCTCTTCTGCCGATATGGGCAGTTTTTTGCCAAAATAATCGTATTCTACGTATCCCTCATTCTCACTTTCGTCGTTGCTCTTTTCAGCGGATCGTGTTTTACGGGTTTGCTTGCGTCGACGCCTACGTCTAGGTCGCTCGGTCTGAGGTGCAAAGTAACTATCATACCCATCACTATCCTCGCCGCCTCTCTCTCTACTGTAGTTGTCGGAAACATACCTTTCTTCATCTTCATCGTCTCTGTCTGGTGGCTCAGGTTGCTCGCGGTGCAATTTCTTTGGCCGTTTTTCTCGGTAAATAGGTGGTACTCGCACAGTTACTGTGTCGATTTGATTCGGATTGTGTTCTGTAGGCGGTAAAACGCGGGGCTTTAACTTCTTTTTAGGATCCTCCGTAGTTGTAGTCACTTCAAATTCGTCCTCGGCATCTGGAAGAAGCAGCGGAATCCTATTAGAAGGTGGACGCTCACGTTGAAGACTTTGATGTGATTCGCCACGAAGATGTACATTATCTGCAAGCTTACGATCTCCAAAATGAACATTTTGATAATGATTGACGGGTAGTCGAGCAGTAGCAGGTTGAACCTTTTGTGGGTCCTGTTGCTTTTTTTGATCCCAGAAACGATCCACAGCGTGTCCAAACTGCCGCACAGCAGCCTCGCGGTCGCGGGATTCCTGAACATCCTCATAGTCGTCGTCTAACTGTTGTTGCGTGTTCTCATCATCGTAGGCCAGATAATCGTCGTTATTGTCGCTTAAATTATTGTTCAACCGTTTGGCGTCTAAGGTATCCACTCGTTTCGCTATTCCATTTTGAACTACGAATGCGTCCACATAAACTCGCGGTGTTCGTGGCTCCTCAAAGGGCAATTTCGCTGCCTGTGGTTGGATAGCGATTGGAAGAAATTGATCTAAGTCATCTTCTTGGGTGTCAACTTGCTCTTCGGCTGCGGTTTGAGCCTGAGCAGCGGCGGCAGGCGCTGGTGCTACTGGATTTCTGTTAAAGTTGAAGTTTAGTCGAAGGTTTGACGTAACTCTTTCCAGATTATTGTCTGCCTGTATTTTAGGGGGCGGCGGCGGTGGTGGAGCGCAAGGAGGTGGAGTAGCAGGGTTCGCTCGAGGTTTAGCGCAAGGTGGCGGAGGTGGTGGTGGTGGTGGTGGTGGCGGAGGCGGAGGAGGCGGTGGTCTTGGTTTTTTAGGCCTTGGTGCAGCTCTTGGTCGTGCACAAGGCGGTACTGCCTTTGGGGCAGGGGGTGGCGGTGGCGGTGCTGCTCTGCAAGGTGGCGGCGCGGCTCTAGGCTGCCCGCACGGCGCAGTAGCTGCCGCAGCTGGAGCAGGTGCAGCCAGGGGTAAATCAATCCCGGCCACAGGTGCCACTGGAGGTGGGAAATCAAAAGCCTGCGGCGGCTTCCTGGCCACGTTGTATCCGAGCACGTCTGCTATTCCTCTAAACACTATGTCGCCGAAGGTTCTTTTCTTGCGCACAATCTCCGCTTGGTCTGCGTCCAGTTCGATGATCGTCCCGTTGTTGTCGCGGAGGACGACCGTCCCGTTGGCGTCATCGATGGTAATCCTGTCGTTGGCATCGTCGATGACGAAAGTGTCGGTGAGTGTGCTGGCGGTGGTGTCGCTGCGGTTGGCGGCAGCTGCGGCGAGCACCGCCAGTAGCAGGAGTGGCGCGGCGCGGCGCATGGCGCGGAGTACTGTCGCGCGGGAGGGCGCGCGCTCCGTTTTGTCGCGCCCGCCGTTGCTCAAACACGGTCACGCTCCGACGGCCACCGTCTTATTTACAATTATTGTAATATTAATTTGTTAATGAACCGTGGAATGCATTCAGATGTAGTTAATTCGTTTCCATACCTAGTAGGCATATCTATTGTGGAGTCCTTTATTAGTTTCTAGAACCCAGTGGTTTCAATTTACTTAATAGTCGTCTAATCAATCGGTTTCACAGTGTTGTAATGTATTTTTTTGTAAGATTCAGTGGGTATTTAAAAATTAATTGCTATTTTATACTTCGTAGATAATAACCGAGTAAATTACTAATGTACAGTACCCGGCCTGACCCGGCTTTTAATGTGGCACGTTGCGCGTAGATTAATTTTGTTATTGATAGATAAACAAGGGGTCGGTTGTGTTCGGCTCGGTCGTGGACCTGGGACCTCCACGCGGTGCACCGTCCAGTACCCTGGAGAGCAGACGGCAGCGCCTCTCTCACATGGCGAGGAAGACGCTGCCGCCTACTCCGACCGAGGTGGGACTGTTTGAGTAGGTAGCTCAGTAGAGCAAAGCAAATACTTAGTTAATTTCCCAGCCAGTCCTTTCACGCTCTCGAAGAGGGCCAGCTTGAAAGAGATGGCCCTAGGTTCGCTGGCGTGCGAGGGATATGTCTCAGACAAATCTCCGGCAACCAACGACACACAGACGCCGTGCGTTTTGGTCGGTTCAAGTGCAACATAGCCTCCCTTGCCGGGTCTGGCGTCCGGGGGTTGCACACTGTAAAAAAAGCGCTTTCGCTCTAGGAAAAGCAGGTAGGTAGGTATCCACTTTACAGCGGGGGCACACGATGCGTTGCGGCGTCGCACCGCAGAAATTTCGGCCAATCGGCGGCCACAGAAGCGGTGCGGGGCCGCTCGTATGGCCGCCGATTGACCGAAATTTCGGCGGTGCGACGCCGCAACGCACCGTGTGCTCCGGCACTAGAAAATAGTCGGTTTTAAAAATCACACTGCTTCCGAATATTACCAATCTGCGTATCTTAATAATTCATGTCTCGATACAATGGTCTATTATGTGGTTTTTAATCTATTGACCAACCTTTTATTTGCACATTCATACGGCATGTCTTTGGTGTTGCCACATCTCGGTAAACAGAAATTCAATTAATATGGTAGAAAAACTATACGAAAAAGTGAATGCCATAGTGTCAATTTAGGTCGGTTGTTAATTAGAGACCATTCGAGAAAGAATTGGGTTTATGAAACTTATTGTTATTATAGAGGTGTCTACATTGGCCCATAATGGGAGATTGATGGAGTTGCTCGATTTGCATTTGTGTAGTAAGTGAAATACCTTGTGATTTGTGTTCGTAATTATTATTTGAATCTGTCTGTATTAGTCAATTACGTTTTCCGCAGCCAGAGGGTACAAGAAGGAAACTAGAATCACTTAAACGAGATTTATTATACTTATTTAATTAAATCTAACTAACCTAAAGGTGGTGAATGTACTCGATGTTAGAAATACATTACACCGTACTAGCCTAAAGGTGAATGTACTCGATATTAGAACTACATTACACCTTACTAACCTAAGCGAATGAGTTCGATATGAGAACTACATTCTTAACTATACTAACGACTACGTTCGATGCTAGAACAGAAGTGAGTTATATTTATTTTAATTAAAGATGTAAAATCAGTTCGCGTATTGATGCAATCGATTCTTAAATCTGCTGACGGTGCGGCACGAGGCGAATGCACGAGGCTGCTCGCTGCACGGGGCGCTGATGCTGCAACTCGTACTTGCTCTCCTTATAATCTGGGTCGTTATATGTATAGCGGGTTCATGCGGGTTTGCCTATGTAATTCCTCCACCCTCAGAAAAGCAATTATTTTCCAACTTACAGTGAAAATATTGCTGGTATAGTCGGTTTTCCAGGTTCTTCATGTGTCTCATTTTGTTGGACGCTGGGATTCTTTTCTGTTGAATTTTGTTGTTTCTTTCTCCAGAACCGGCGAACTATGATGCTTGAGATACTTATGATTGTGCCAGTTATAATTATATAGAGTGGTATAGTTGTGTGATAAATAATTGTTCCAGAGGAATTTTTCCAGTTGCAGCGGAGGCTGGGTTATAATTTTATCTTGACTAGTATGTAGTGATCTTGACTGGAGCGCATGAGTTATTAAGGGCTGATTAGAGATGATTCCCTGGATACAGTCGAGAAGTTCTCCCATTGGATAATTCATCTCTTCCTCGCAGAGATGATACTGGTTCAACTTCGGGCATTCAGCCTCTATGTACTTAAAAGCTTTTGACATATGTTGCTAGGAAGGGATAAGGAGGGATCAAACTATATTCTAGTTTGTTGGGAACTATAGTTAATCTGTATAAATCGAACTTGGTAGGAGAGATTATTGGTAATTTGAATATAATAACTATTCTTTTTCCTGTATAATAGTAACCGGGTTTTATTATAAGGTAGTATTCTCTCAAGTCTAGATCTAAAATCTGTTCAGAGCTGTAAATTAGTTTTAATATGTTAACTATGATGTAGAGTTACCAGGAATTGTTTCCTGAAACTTGGGTAATTTATATTGGTACAGGTGAATAGGGATTCTAGTACAGTCAGTAATTAAATAATTATCTTTAAGGTCTATTTGAGCGCCATCTAACTGATCTAATCCTATTTAATCGTCGAGATGGTTATGGAATTTATAGATAAAAAAAAACTTTACATTAGACTGGTCATTAAAAATTTTGATATACTAGGTAAAACTGGTAAGGGAAAGAAAAGGAAGCAACAGTTTAGAAAAGTTTCAAGTACTTACAAATACAATTCTTCTTGCGTATCGATAGCTGGTTATTCTCCCTTCTTTTGATGGCTGCAGCTCTCGTAGGTAATAAATTAAATTCGTTTTATATAACTAGTTTTTTTTTCTTTTTTATACTATATTCCGGATCCTTCCTGTGCTATCAATGTCTGGATAACCTCCCCTGCGGTTTCACGTAGATTCTGGATATTCGATGAGGTATTAAGATACCGACAGCGACTATCGGAGTCAGCACTCAGCAGGTTAACGATTTTTGGAAACCTATGCCGCGCCGCGCACTGCCTCGAATATCCTACCGACTGCGCCAATTACGTTTTCCGCAGCCAGAGGGTACAAGAAGGAAACTAGAATCACTTAAACGAGATTTATTATACTTATTTAATTAAATCTAACTAACCTAAAGGTGGTGAATGTACTCGATGTTAGAAATACATTACACCGTACTAGCCTAAAGGTGAATGTACTCGATATTAGAACTACATTACACCTTACTAACCTAAGCGAATGAGTTCGATATGAGAACTACATTCTTAACTATACTAACGACTACGTTCGATGCTAGAACAGAAGTGAGTTATATTTATTTTAATTAAAGATGTAAAATCAGTTCGCGTATTGATGCAATCGATTCTTAAATCTGCTGACGGTGCGGCACGAGGCGAATGCACGAGGCTGCTCGCTGCACGGGGCGCTGATGCTGCAACTCGTACTTGCTCTCCTTATAATCTGGGTCGTTATATGTATAGCGGGTTCATGCGGGTTTGCCTATGTAATTAGTCTATCTTTCTTTTTCGCGGTAAACATTACGGGGTATCCGTCGGCCATCTAGGGTGGTTATGTCGGACTCAGGCCGACTAAAACCGCACGCCGCTGGCTCTGATCTTAATTAGCAGGATGTAAGGTTCCTGCTTCTTCCGTCTCTGTAGAAGAAAACGGCTGCTGTTTTGCAGTAGACAGTAGTTCAATGATGTAAACAAATTGAATTACCTACTGATATGAGAAAGTATCACTACGAGTAGTTCAATCAATTGAACTGTTCCTTGAACTACTGAGAGTAGGGGGATGTAACTACCGCAAAATAGCAGCTCTTTGTTTTCTCCCACAGTACACTTACACAAAAATGCATTTCTTTAGAAAACATTTTTTTGGGTTCTGTACTTCGGCGCAACCGACGACGGCATACCAAAGTACTTATTTTTTTTTGTTAAGGGTCTAATTTCTCCTAAATACAGTGAGATAAGGCGAGTCCTATGTGAAACTAAGGGTGAACTAATATATGAAAGGTTATTTTTCGAGAACAATGGGTTGTGGATGTCTGGGAATTTTGTGGTTGCGCTAGCGTTTAGCTACAATCTTCCGTATTCGTTTTGGCGCTAGTGTCATCACCAGCATCATTTGAGTGCTCTCACTGCTCGATTCTGTTCCGATCCAATGACTCGCGAATGTAATCTTGTACAGTTGTACCCACACCAATAATAACTTTATTTATTTTGTTTAATTACATAACCCAGTTTGTAACCAGAGCGTCTATCTAGCCTCGATTATATATGAAGTTAAGCGGCGAAAAACTAAGCATCTCAAAACTATTTTATGTGTTACCCCGCGTTTACATACTGCCACTCGCATTGCGCATCGTGTTGCCAGAAATATTCGCGCGATTAATGCACTAGTGTTCACACACTCCCATCATCGCGTTGGTCCGCATTACAGTATTCGCCCTGCAACGGAGACGGACGTAAACGTATAGCGGACAACGCTGTAGCAGTGTACGCATTATGCTTTTACAGCATAGAGAATTAATTAAATAGATTATTAATAAAAACTATCACTTTCAACTACTATACACTTTCCGTAGATCGATATAAATATTTTGAAAATTAAATATTCGAGGAGCAATAACAAAAGCCGTGTTTACTGATTAGCGCCATCTAGCGGTCTCGTATAAGTCATCGCGCTAGTAGTGCCGCTCCTTTGACTCGCGCCGCCAAGCCGACATGCGCAGCAACATACGCGGCAGTACTCGCGCCATGACGAATATACCATTCACACCACTTCTCTCGCCACTTCCCTCGCTCTGCCGCGAGTATGTAAACGCAGCATTAGATGTAGTGTAAGTGAACATCCAAGACTTGAACCTGTAACCAGCCGCCCCAGACAAGTGGCAACCAGGTGAGTCTCACTCGTGCTGCCGACCCTTTAAGAACAGAGATTCTGTACCGTCTGCGAAGAAGGCAAGCAGGACAATCCTTTAATCTTCCCACTGGCAGCACAAAACCTCTCCAGTGAGCTCTGGCCAGTGAGCAATATTCGAAGGATACTGGCTATGTTAATGGTCTACGGAGAAATAGAAGACCTACGAAGGGAGTATCCGAAATGGATACTAGAAAATGATACCACGTTGAGTTGTAGGATTTACAGCTACCATCGATATCCATTTACTTCCAATATGCCATAGCCATTCGCAACGTTATAATCTGTCTGTAATGGTGACCCTCTTTTCAGGGACTTTGCCTTCAGCTTACCATCAGGCGAGGCGAAGTCAAATTGACGTGTCCTATATATAAAAAAAAAAATCAAGCGTTCGTCCCGGTCACATCCGAGGAATTCACCTCGGAGTCCGGGACCCGCTTCAATATGATGTATTGGGCGCGACTTCCGTCTGACCCTCAGCCTGGGTTGTTGTTAAAACAGAGTTATTCAGGTCGGTCACCTATGCGCTCCGTCTTGACTTAACTATTATTGGCAACCGGAAACGACCTCATATGAAATGAAATGCTCATATGAAATGCCACAAAGCGTTTACCCATCCAAATGATAACCGCTTCTAGGTAGCTTAACCCGTTGATCGCTTACCGATCTGTCCTCCTGATCGAGCGCCTGGTACGAGCACTTCTCAACGTTATCAATTTATCATGCAGTCATGCTGCCTTATCTAGTATCTCTCCTGAGCCTGAGCTATGAAGCAAACCTTGTGGGTTTTCTATAGTTCGATGTAACTGTGAAGCTGTCCGGTTGCCAGCAAGCGGGTCAAGGTGTCAACCGTGAATATCGTCCCTAACAAATTAACTAACCAAGACGTCGACTTTATGAGAGTTGGCGTAAGATAACGATGGAAAAACAACAAAAAAAAAACAGTAAATTCGTACATTTACAGAGACGGAATGCGAAACAAAAACTGTTGAACACTACGCCTAATTGACCTAATTCTACATGTTTTATAAATCACCTTCATATTAAACTAGCTGTTGCCTGCGGCTCCGCCCGTGTGGACTTCGGATCCCGTTCCCGCTGCTGACCCTCCCCGAAAGCGTGATAATGATAATATATAATATGCCTATGATGACAGTCACAAATAATGTGGCTTTCTATTGGTAGGTACCCGAAGATTATCCCCTACAACGACGTCACAAAGTCCCTCTTTTATATTAATACTTCTAGTATTATAGATTGTTCTCGGGCGTCGGAGGTCGCAGAATGACCTCCGTCCCCCATGAGCGCAGGCCTGGGGGTGACGGGTGGGGTCGCCTGTCACCCTAGCAGAAGCAGGCCACGGCGGTGGCGCGCATTGCGTGCCCCCCCATACCCGGGGGCGAGTTGGGGACTCCGTGGTCCCCACACCGGAAGAGGGCCATATCGAGAGATATGGCCCTGGGTCGGCCGGGGTGCGAGGGATATGGCTATGACAATCTCACCTCCGGCAACTGACGGCCCACAGAAGGCGTGCGTTTTAGTCGGTTCGAGTCCGACATAACCTCCTCCGACCCCGGCGGGGGAGGTATCCGTGGGGATTTTTCGCACGATAAAAAAAAAAAAAAAAAAAAAAGTATTATAGATTGTTTGATATTTTTTTTAGACTACACCCAGGTTTGTTGTGGTAAAAAAATTATTGGTAACCAAACCATAGAACTATCATCACGGCTAGGGTACTGTTATACTGGCGGTAAACTTGTTTGCGGCCTTGGTACTGTAAAAACGACAAGTGAAAAAATAAATAGCAATCATTTGATAGATAAGTTGCTATATGTTTATTTTCAGGCGTTTTACTAATAAGGACTTGAAAATTCTAGATGTTACTGATTTATTAATTCACATAATACTAGCAGTTTCTTTAACCCACAGCTTTAAACTTTTCCAATTAACTTGAGATTTGATAGAACTTAGATTAAGATGATGGGGTGTAGGTATAATGGAACTCTTTAACGACTAGGCAAGTCTCTGAAGTTTGGTTTGATTCTTTAATGAAATGTTAAAGCTTTACATTATGAGCTAACTATTCAAATTGAATATAATAGGAAAAAGCGAAATCACGCTCAGTTTGAATCAGGTTCGGGACTTCGGGCGAGGCTCGGTGGCTCAGTTGTCAGAGGATTCCCTGTAAGGGAAAGATCGCGGGTTCGAGTCCCGCCTGAGCATGATTTCGCATTTTCTTATCTTAATCAATTCATTCTTTAACCCAGTACTTTTGTACGGTTGTTTTAGACTTTATCTTGTTATGAGTGTGAAACTTGCACGTCTCACACGTGACGCTCAATGTCAGACAAAAGAGGACAAAGCGACATCCACGCAAATCTCATTAGGCAGGCGCGAGCGGAAATCGGATCGTTCACCCGCCGATGATCGGTTTTAATTGGATCAGTGTGGTATAATTAAATTGATGAAAGATCGTCCACTAACATTACAGCGACGAAAGACAGTTAGAAGCTAGCGGCGATGGATCAGCCTAAACTGCTTTGGGGAGTCATTGCTGAAGCTGCAACAATGAAGGAATTATATCACTATGAGCTATGAGCAATGTTTACGGTGTAAGAGGTGTGAAAAGCGGGCCACTGGCTCCAAGGTAGAAGTTTTGGCCGCAGTCGGGTTGAATCCCATGACAAGATGTATCTACCTAAACTCTAGAAGGTCTACTACTACCTACGTCTAGCTAGGAGTAGGTAGAACGTTTCTTATCTTGTTAATTTCTTACAGTTACATTGCTCAAGAACCTATACCTACCTTTTAATCCTTTAGTTGAATACGGTTTCACCAAAAATTCTACTGATATTATAAACGCGAAACTATGAGAGGATGTATCTAAGGATGTATGTGAGGATGTTTGATAGCCATTCACATAAAAACAACTAAATGGATTTTAATGAAACTTTAAAGTAATATAATAGCTTATACATTAGAATAACACATAGGCATCAGCAATGAACGGGATCAGAATTCCATTCCATAGCTAGTATAACATATTGTCATCCAACAAATGCGCTCACTCTAAAGATGCAATAGTGTACCAAAACTTGCCACATTGCTGCAAGTAGTAGTAAACTAGTAACAGATATGAACGATCCAGTTATTTGGTCAACGCAATTATTCACGATTTGATACCATATTGTGCGGTACATTTGAAGCGGACAAATGGTGTGAAACAACATTTAACGCAGTGCTTTACCAAACAATGACCTTACTGGTTTTTGTTGTAGTAGAACCCTACTTATGTTCAAATGAAATAATATGCCTATCTAATAATTTGATATGTCTCTCGAAATTAAGTTACGGACCCGATGTAGGAGGTAGGGTGGTCCTCCATAGGGCGCTAGTGCAACATTTACTGCTTTCTACGTTACGTTCCAGTACAGTTTACATTAAATCAGACAAAATCAACATTCTAGTAGGGAGTTGAACCCGCGACATTCCCTTTCTAGGCTTTCTCCAACCAGCTGAGTTATTTGGACCTGCACTAAAATTTTTGATTACCTATCTACGTCGTCCATACAGACCATAGCATGCATGTCATCTTCTTGAACGCGCTAATCTCAGAAACTACTGGTTCAAATTGAAAAGTTATTTTTGTGTTGGATAGTCTGTTTATCGAGGAAGGCTATATCATCTCTCTACTACCCAAGGTACCGGAGCAGTAATCATAAATGTCAGAAAAACCGGTAGATTCCATACATATTTAAAAATTAGCATCGACTAACGGCAGGCTAAAAGTATCGAATATAGGTTAATGTATATAGCTTGGAATAATTGAATTTGTAAGTCTGTCTGTCACGTCACGCCGCTCGCGTGGTCGGCAGACGTCACGAGGAACGTTCGTTTTAATTGGATTTTGGCATGTGTCTTAATTTAACACGGCGGGTTACCGACGATCGACAGTTCAATCAACTTGGTCACTGTATTCGATAGGTACTTAATTAGTCGATGGTACCGTTTAACTTTTAAAAACCCACGGTACCACCGGGGGTATGGCCAGGGGTACCGTGGGTCTGAAATGGAGGTACTAGACACAAGAGTCCTTCAATGAATGGGTATCTCTCACTGGTAGGTACTCCAGATAGCAATGACGTATGTCGCCTACATGGGTAAGTATAATGTCGGTCCCCATAGTTGGGTATTGTGCCCTGAAATTCAGTGCTGATAAACTTTAGGCACAGATTACCTAATATGTAGTTGGCTTTAGGTACCAATTCACTTGTAATGAGCATTCTTGTGGCTGTTACATTAAAGAAACGAGAGCGTTTAGCGAGCTTTCTATCAGGCGTTCGGCGAGCATTCTCACGAAAGGATAGTCAATTTACATCGACTAAAGTGTTCGTTAGAAAGATCATAAAAATGATCGTAGCGTTATGCCTTTATGCTTGGCTCGATTCGTCGTTTAGTTGGACAAACTTTAAAATGTTCGATGTTCTGTTCTGTTAAGGTTTGATTTTAAATCAGACGAGCACATGCTCAATTTTATTGCTGATTAGAAATTAGTGCTGTCTTCTACGTAAAATTCTATTAGTGCAATCTGTGACAGAACATTCGTTCGTTATCCTTTCTTATGTAAACGCTGAAAACAAGGTTTCGTTTACACTATAATATTAAGAAAGAATGCTTTTGTTCTAGCTCAAGTTCTATGCTATGTTCGTTTGGTTTAAATTTACTTTTGCAAGTGAATGCTCAGTCTAGCAGTCTATCTAATCTGTAGGTACCTTTAAGAACAAATAGACTGTTTAGTTTACTCACACTGTTTCCTCACGCCCCTGTGTAGTGTGTCCACTTGCATATGTACCCACCTCTATTTACAGTCCTATTGTCATAAACGAATTATCTACATTATCATTTTGACATACCCAGTTCTAAGGTTGCTACACGACCTGGAAACACTCAAGCCTCGAAGCGCGGACACAATAAGAGTGAGCGTTTATTCAATAACACGACACGCAAATACAAACTACAGCATTATCGTAATGACTGTTATTACTGACAATAACATTCTCCCGTCAGAACCATGTCAAAGGCGACTGATTGTAGACACAGCGGTTACGTGACGAGAGCGTGTGAATCTCGGCCTCTTGGCTTGAGATGAGAGATGCTAATCTTTGATTCCTTGTAACTCACTGCTCGTTTTTGTGTAGTCACTGATGTAGATATGTCCTCACAGGAGAAGGCGGGGGTGTTGTGTATACTTTAAAGGAATTCAGTAACCACACGGTATCCGCACTGAGATATGGTTACCTACCGGCATATTCTATTTTCACCCCAATCATGTGATCTAATTTACTTTATCTGCGCAGTACGTGTTTTGGGTGTCTTTTGAGGATAGTACCGGGTGCTACGGCGGGTAAGAAGCTCAAATGCGCTAATCATAGATTATTCAAACCAATCCGCGCGCGCCAGGGCCCCGTTTCTATCGCGCTTTTTGAAGACATAAGTACCCAGTACCCTTTCCAAAGGTATTAATGGTAGGTATGCTTGATCTGTATCTGTACGTCAAGGAATAGCTCCAGTACTTAACCCATCGATTTATCAAAACATCTTCACATTCATCCGGAGCCACGTATCGGTAATTTAGGGTATCGAGCAGAGAAAGTAACATAGATGAACACTGCAATGTATTTAGTGCAATAACCAATTAGCTTCGGCACAAAGAGAGGCTGATGATCCCGAACAATGGCCGGTGATGGATAGTCTGTCTGTGGTAAAAGATACTTGATTAATGATTAGCACCAGCACAGACCAAAAACGTTCGCTTAAAAGGCTCACTCTTTAAAATAAAGAAAAAAATTAAGTTTAAAAGACATCAGTTCAAAAATTAAGAAAAATCATACGCATAATGACTTCGCACATTTTGATTCTTAATTTGAATCTAACGTCAATTTGCAAATTTTAAAAAAATCTCTAAGTTTTAACAATCATTCTACTCGTAATAACAGCTCTATCTGTTTTCCTTTGGTTAAGTGAGGACAATTCAACTGGGGCACATTGCCTGGTGAAATATAACTTACTTAGAGCAAAACATAAATATAAATACCTACCAATAAGCAATGGAAATGAGCTTGTTGATTATTTTTTTTTTTTTATATAGGACACGTCAATTTGACTTCGCCTCGCCTGATGGTAAGCTGAAGGCAAAGTCTCTAAAAAGAGCGTCACCATTACAGACACGTATCATGTTACAATGGTGGCACTCAGCTTGACGGCCTCATCAGATGCTTTTTCACGCCCCGCTTAAAGGACCCGGGACTGTAGGAGGAGGGAAACACGTGAACTGGTAAAGAATTCCAAGACTTAATGGTGCGGCAGAAGAAGGAGTCGCCGAACTGCTTGGTTCTTGATGGAATATTCTGCACCGTATGCGGGTGGCATCTAAGCCCTGCACGTGTTGTCCTATATAGGAAAGGAGAGGGTGGGATTAATTGGAAGAGCTCATCAGAACATTCACCATGGTAGAGACGGTAAAATACCACTTTGGCAGATAAGCACACGGCTCCCCTGCAAGGAGGCTACCTAGCGTCTTGGACGTGTGTAACGCCAGGGGCATCATACAGTAAGAATCTTCTGATGCCCTTCTTCAAATCAGAAAATGCAACAAAATAAAAAATAAAATAATAGAATGATATGAAGGTATGATGATGATTTGATGACACATAGAATTGAGAAAATCAATGGTAAATGGGCAATTAGGCACTATTTGGTGTCCCAGAGACAGAAAAAAGGAACCGTACCTACTTACCTACCCTTAGAAGACTATATATGAAAGTGGGGTGACGATGTCGGATTTCTGCTCATTCTCACAATAAATTATGCAGGCATGACATAAGAATTATATTATCTGTATATTAACAACATGCATATTTATTCAAATTAGATTTAAGAACTTCTATCATTGGATCTAGTGCATATGATAATGTGTGTTGCAGAATACTCATAAACACTACTTAAAGTGAAAGAGGTGTCGCTATCGCTGCGCCAGCGGCTGATCGCCCGACAAGTCTCTGGCACGTATTTAAAGATTAACTTTAAATTATGTAAAACAAGCTGCCTGTCCCGGCTCCGCATGACTCCAATGTCACCAGAAGTCACGCAGTTTCTGTCAGTGTATCAGTTGTACTTTGCAGCTGTGCCTTTGATTTCTTCCTCTGTTTCAAGAACATGGTTGTAATGGGCAGCTGCGAATGTTACCGGTAGCTAATATAATTTATATTAATTATCATAAGAAAGAGTAAAAGAACGGGGTAAAAGAGAGAGGAAAAGAATGTTCGCTGCCTGTTACATGGGACCAAATATGAAGATTGATGAAATAGGAATGTTCTGAGATAACAAGCGTGGCTAAATCTTCTCAATATCTAAATGATACTGAAAATCGCATCAAATTCATTGCGTGAATTAAAAAAGTTCGCTGAGAACCAGCCAGACGCGTAAACGTGACTTTATTGTACATACTTATAGAGGAATAATGATAATAAATGAGTCCTGCGCCCGGCCCCGGCGGAGGTTACCTAACAGTTAAATCTCTCAATGCATAATATTCGTGAAAGTGTGCGACCGTTACCGATAAAACTGTAGTTTCGATTCGGAAAGTTGCAGCAGCCAGCCGGTCAGGCTCGGTGTAACCGCCGGACGTGATGCACTTTGTGCGCGAGCCCGCCTTTCTGAACCTGCCCGAAATATTCGCTGCAAATTCTCATGACTTTCAATAGGGCATTCTTGTCTGTGAAGTGTATAAGCCTTAGTGTTAATAATCGCATAAGTCCATTTGTCTTTTTAGTAATTGGCTTTTAACCCCAGATGCAATTGTGCGTGATGAAGGAACAAAAACTAGGCAACAAGAAGTATTTCTTCGTTTCTCTTTCGCTCCGATATCTGCGGTCCTGATTGAAAGTGGAGATGGTGCATTACGCATTAGTACCGCACGTTTGCTGTCCACTTTCTAGCCGTATTACATGGTTAATCCGGGAAACCGTCTGGTAAATAAAACTGAAATCGATACCTAGCTTTGTTCTTTTACTTGATTCGCCAAAGGATGCAGTCTCTAGCCCTGGATGACAGAGTGCGTAGGGTTTTGTTTAAGGGCGTGATATAAATGCAAGAGTCTACGATAAGTAATCACTTTAAGACAACGTTTCAGCCCAAACACTTCTACTTTAGAGACCGAAGCACAGAATAAGTAATAGTACTACGTACCGAAGTGACCGAAGTGCACTGAATCACACTGAATTTTAAACCCTATTCGCCCTCTCGGGTACCGATACTTGATGATGATGATTGATATCCTCTGGGTCATTCTATTGTCAAGATCATGTTTTGCGTCAGAGCTATTCAATTTGCTTCCAGTAATTATGTAGATAATTAAAAATCTATTTCTTGTTCAATCGACATCAATAATGCAAATTAGTGCTGCCTGTAATTCTATTGTCTTCAACAAACGTATTAATATTTACTTGTCGATGGTTTTTACAAACAGTTAATATGTGTTGTAAATCATTTATTGTTTGTTACGTGTCAGGTAATAAAATAGGTAAGTTGTGGTGAGCATTAACATCTTCGTCGTTTGCAACCCGTAGCAAAATGTCAATTTCTTAATGATCCTCCATGCCAGCCTAAGTAAGGCCTCAGGTACACTTTTAGGACGGAGAATTGACATTGCCCTCCTCCAAAAGATTATCAGTGCGACATATTACTAGGTGCGCCTATTACCATCTACGGGCCTTCTTCCTAGACTTCGTGTTGCTACTGAAAACTTCATAACACACACGATGTGTGACGACCTTTCACAGGCAGTCACACTCACTAATACCGTGTCATTTTATATAATGTAGTCAATATTTAATGCATGACTTCTCATGAAGTGCTTATCTATCGCATTTATTTCCAATTAAATATCGACTTATCGTTTAAAGCCTGTAGATTGTAGATGAAAGGTGGCATACATTTACCCTCTTATAATATAAACTAGAGGTGCGCACGCACAGAAAGAAAGCGCTATGACTAAATGCTGGTTTTATTGAATAGTTAACTTATGTAAACAGTTCGTCATCGTCTGCTTGTTTGTTCGATGAGTCGCGCCAGACGTGGACAATAACACTTTTAATAATTCACCTTATATTTACGAGATTTTTTAACTCATCATAGTTAGTCATCAACATCATACTCTGTCAATAAGGAAAATTATAGGGAGAAGGAAGTAAACCGCCACGTGGTGTCTCGACAACAGCATCTATTTATTTAGAAATTTAGCAGCATTATGTAATAATAATATGATACATGGGTAAACTAAAAAAAAAAATATACTACTTAGGTCGCAGGCAAGCACATTTAGTTAGACACGGTGAATACCGCAGATATTGCAAAAATAAATAAAGTCTATTTGATGGCATTTTTCGCACTGTCAGTGGTATGACAGTGGTTGACAATTAGCAGAATCTTGGTCCTGGTCTGACACTAACCTTCATCAGCTTTCACTCAGTCTTCTCAACGAAGTCACCGTCCGCGTGCCCTGCACTTGGACTGACTGGATACCTAGGATGTGGATAGGTTGTGAGAAATGAAAATCCCCACACATCCGTATACATCTACTACATCCGTAAGTAGTGGATATTGACGTAGATTGGATCTAATGCCTGTATCAGACGAAATTGATAGTCTTACTAACTAACAGTAGGTACGCAACAAATGATGTTACAAATGATATTAAACAAAACGGCATGTAGATAAGAGACTTGGTTTCTGTACTTAATGGAGAACTTCTTTCCTCAGACTTTGCCGTCAGTTTAGCATCAGGCGAGGTTAAGTCATATAAAAAAGACTGCTCATAGAAATACTGGTATTAGGTACTTAAAGCATTACCATAGTATACCAAGTCAAATTCATTAGACTGTGGCATTACAATATGAGCTTAAGTATTCAGTGTGTAAAGCAAGTGGATTAATCCGCTTTCAATTATTTGGCACCGCGAGTGAAAGTGATTGTATACCTGCTCCATACTGTTGCACGGACCACCTGCAACCAGCAAGTGGACAAGCTGCCAAATGGATGGTGCCAAACCCTTTCTTATTGCGGTTTTGTTTTATGTTTAAAGTTTCCTTGCGGACTTCCACTGTCCAGTCTCCTCCAAAAAATTGTTGAAAGATAAAGATCTCCTAGATGGCATACTAGTAACTTTTTAAGTGACATACGAATGGCAAAACTGTAATTTGAAACATTCGATTTATTCTGATGATCGAATTCCTGCATTCAATCGAACCCAGATTATCAGTTTCAGGCATACCTTTTAGTTCATTCCTGTAACTGTAAACCCCTTGAAGAGGCAGGGAGAGGTATTTTAACACCCACATTTCGCCAAGTATACTTTTCGGTCCCACGTAGTAGGTATTATTGCCGTCAAGCAGGAACTTTGCAATGGGTCCCCTAGTCGTCTTCTAGAACAACAAATAGAATATTTCTTAAAATAAACATATCAGTGTTAGTCGTAGGCACTAGTCTGCTATCGGTAATTGCCTGTCTTAGCTCTATCGTCTATAAGTGTTATCTCTAACGACTAATGATTGGCATATTGGGTATCTTTCGATTCCACAGTATTATGTACAAATTGTACATGTAGGTACCTATATACCGATCTAAGCCATTTATAATCACGTGTCAGTTTATTTTCCTTGCTTAAGTTACCATTCCTATGACATGTCATCAAGTCATCATTTATGTTGGCGCCTATTAGTTCCTAAGTCTTGTGTTCGATTACGATAGACTCAAATTACTATAACAATTACGTGCATAATAAAAGGCAATATGTGCGTACTACATATTTCCAGTCACAACGTGTGGGCTGTGGGTGGGGATGAATTGCACGGCCCGTGTAACAAGCATCTCCGGTACTGTCGTCCGCATAACAATGAATGGAGTCATCCAACAGCATGCCATTGATATGCAGCAGAAACAGGGTCGGAGACAACACGGATCCTTGTGGGACACCAGCGTTTATGTCCATGCGGTCCGAGCCGAGCAGCTACCGTCAATGACGACTTGGTTACTTGTGTTAGACAAAAAGCTGGCTATCAATAGCAGGCAAAGAGGGAGGTTTATAGAAGACATGATTTAATAGAGCTACATAATTTACGTATACACGTTGAAATGTTAATTGTTTAAAAGAGTAATTTAGCAAACACACGTTGTATAGGCAACCATTTGTCAGCACAATGACTGGCCGCTGCCACAGGTGCTCCGTGCTGCTGTGTAAACAGACGCGTGCGTGAGTCACGGTGGCATGCGCAGGCGCCGCCCGCGACCTCCCAACGTTCCACAATGTATATAACATCCGATTTCGGTATACTTTCTCTTATATTAAGTGATTCACTTCCCGATTTTAATACGTCATCTGACGATGTTGTGTTCCCGGCGGTGAGTAGGGTAGCCAGAGCTCATTGGAGAATTTTTGTGGTGTCTGGGAAAACCAAAGGCTTGTCCTGCTTTGTCTTCTGCACTGACGGCGCAGAAACTCTCTGTTCTTACTGGGTCGGCAGCAAGAGTGTGACTCCTCTTGATGCACTCGTCCATAGGCCTCGGTTACCACTTTCCAAGTGGTATAAGAACAGGACTATAGCCTCCGATTGTTACGAGTGTGGTTGACCATTCGTATAATATTAATGACATTTTAAAGCAATTAGTATGTTAACTATTGCTATCGGTTTGGATTGGAAAATGATGACTTTACAGTTGCTCCAAAGAGGACTGAAGAAGAATTTGGAGTGTCCAAGATGTGGTCCATGTAGCTCAGTTGGTCAGAGTATTCCACCTGTAAGGGACTGGTCGCGGGTTCAAGTTCCGTCTTGGACATTTAGTTACTTTTCCCAATCTAAATGAAGTGAATGGTAAATATTTGCAATTTAGCGGGATCGACCAAAATTTGCCCACTTGCCAGTCCGGAAAATATTATATCCAATAGGCCAATCTTGCACAAAAAAATATGCTATTGCATGATGTATATCTTACACCGGCGCGGTCTAATTGACCAACTGTAAGTCATCCATATTCAGTAATGAAACAAAAACTGAAGAATAATTTAGTGCCTAACTAAGCGTAGGTATTTATCTTCCTTTATTGAATTCTATAAATTGTATGTCATCGAAGCTAGCAGTCGATAACTGGTTGCTAACGCTGACGCAATAACAGTCTTATTAACCATGACGTTTAAGTTATAGTCAACTGCTTACTGCTAGATGGGTAGATGGGTGGGTAATTAACAAGACTGAGGTAGGTACAATTAAGTACTCCAGTAGAAATTATTACCTACCTACCGCTCAAAAGTACTCAAAACATCTTTATATCCACCGCCTCTACTTTCCAATTCCAAGATGGCCGCTAAGATAAGCTCAGCAGGTCTAAAATGGCCGCTTTGGATGTTTCATTAAATGATCATCTTAATTGTCAGATTTCACTAATCGTAAAATGGTTACTTTTGATGAATCATATAATGAAGCTCATATATGTTCATCATCTTATTTGACAGTTTTGTATGAAGATGCGTAAAATGGTCTAAATATATGAGTCATTCATAATGTCAAATTCGGTGAAATTCGTGACGTATTGAATGTTAACACGGATTTACTTTTTAGCAAATTTTAGCCTTCATATTGATGTTTTCATAGTTATTGTTGTAATATTAAACCTCACTAAGATGTTTAGGGTACAATTTAACTCCACTCTGTTTGTCCACACAACTATTTATTGACGGCCGAGGCTTTGGCGTAGAATTTTATTTCAGGTAATAAGGTCTGAGTTGCTCCTATAAAAGTCAAGCTTTGGCGACGGGGTCGTGTTGTCTCCCCCCTTCATTTATTTAATAATAATTGATTATTGCTTGCTACGCGTGATTTGATCTTGTCAAAACTTTGCAATTCAACCGGACCTTGCGCTGTGATGATGAACTTCCAAATTACATGAATTAGAATAAATATCCAGTCTCGTCCACTTAGCCAGTCCAGACTCAGCCTATCCATGGCTCAAGTCAACAATAGTGCCCGGATAACGGCAATAGACTACGTGGGACCCAATACAAAGATTGGTGAAATGTGGGTGTAAAGTCACCTCTGCCTAACCCTCTGGGGATAAAGGCGTGATTGTATGTATGTATGTATACTATGTATGTAGAATAAATATTCAAGTTATGCTAGAGTTTTTCCATACAGGGAACGGCCCACCAGTGTAAAGGGCCCAGTCAACAGGCAAGGCGCTGAAGCCTTATTTAATTTGTGAGGCATCTACAAATAATTATATTATTATATAAATGACCAAGACAGTCTAATGTCACAGCTAATGTTGCCTAATGCAAGCCTAATGGCCCACATGGTCTGGATTGCACCTCAAGTTTTTACCATCTAGCGGGGTGCAGTAAATTGACAGACAGTATATAAAAAAAATGTGAAAGGCCTTAGATTCAACCTCGATAACTTTGACTAATATACCTACCTACTTAAGCATAATAAACACTATAATGATCATGGAGGTAGAGGTATATAGAAATATAAATATTCTCATTCGCATATTTATTTAAAAATAAAACTTTTTATTTATTTATTCATTGCATTTTATGAAAACTTACAGCTAATAAATTATCATTAGGTACAATACAATTATTGTTGTTAGTATCAGAGACTTCGTCCTGCTCCACCAGTGGGATTATTCAGAACCCCGCGTCATCCCTTTAAATTAATTTATTGATTTCCAAATATCTTATGGATTTGTTCATATTTATAATTACTACTCCGCTCCTCTAAGTAGTAGCATGATATATATAGAAGAGTACTCTGTGTGCCTTCTAGGCTTTTACACTGATGTGTTTATATCCAGCCATCGCTCTGCCATCCCGTTGCCCGTCTACCGTTTTGCCATCATTAGTTTCGTGCCTGCACCTTGTGTAAAGATGCCTTTGCGAAACACAAACACAAACACATTCAATGTTTTTTGTAGAAGTAACTTGATAAGTTCAATTCAATTCATAATGAATGGCTCTGTGCTTTTAACATCAATTCTGTCAATGTCCCGTAGTAGAGCTATTAACGCAGGATATAGAATGGCCTCGATTTTGACTGGCTGACTCGAGTTTGTTAGTTACTTCCCACAGGATCCAAACAAAAGGACAGTATTTTGCTTTTGTTTATACGCCAACGTCGTTCCCCCATTACGTTGCCCGTCTACCATTCTAACATCATTAGTTTCGTGTCTGCACCTTACTTTAGACGCCTCTGAATCTAATCACAGAAACACAAACACATTCAATGTTTTTTGTCGAAGTAACTTGATAAGTTGATAAACTTGATAAGAATAAGAAACTTATATAAACATTGAAACCAAGTTTTGACAACAGACAGTTTTGAAATGTCACGTCAGGCAAAAACCACACCAAAAATAAAAATAAAAATTGGAAACAAATTGTAGTTTTAGCGTTATTTTTCTTTCAATTCATGTTTATTAGATGGAAATCATGAACTATTGATATATAGAACATAATAACTACCATTTTACGCTGTATTAATGACAAAATCATAATGTAGTAAATACCGTAAAAGCACGATTCGGCGAGTCCTTATATTTTTTTCGTCATAGCAACACCAATAACAAATATGAAACATATTGCAAATGAAATATGAATGACATATTTAAAAAATGTGGTCATTTTACAATCTATAAAATATGTCACCAACTAATCTGCAAATGAATGTCATTTTTAGATGAAACATCCAAAACGGCCATTTTAGACCTGCAGTTTGAAACAGTTCAATCTTGATCACTCCATTAGATGCGTACTTAGATTAGCGAAGCTCTCAGAATATCGTTTTCAATCACATTTACGACGCGGGCGCAGGTTGACGTCTCTATGAGTATATCATTGCTTGAAACATTCAGAGTGAAGTGAACCACTACTTGGAGCGTCTAGTTATTTGGTAGGTAGGTAGATAGGTAATAATATCTACTTATTAGTGAGTTTTGTTCTATAACCTTTTTCTTCAAGCGGGGCGTCAAATCTTTTGGGGCTGTCAAGCCGAAGCCATTTTATCATTGCTCTTATCGCTGATGCCTATGTCCTCCTGAAGGAGGACGCAGAAATGTTTTGTAGATCCCACCCACGTGATGGATGGCGATCGTGCACGTTGTTTCCCATTTTTCAGGATTTTCTGACTGAAAACTCCATCACACCTTGCCCAACCCAGACTCTTATGTTTAGCACTGGCTCTAAACAGTTTTGAAGGATTCCCATTGCTAACACATCATGTTTTATCAATCTCTCTTATTACCTATGTAAGTTAAATTGTCACAAAGTTTAACATAGTTGCTTCATGATCGAGCGATGTATTTTCCAAAATAAAATGAGCCAGAAGGTAATGAGCAATAACACAGTTGCTGAATGCGGCAAGCAAACGGTCAAAAACATTTGAATCAAGACTCTTTTTATGGGTTCAATTAACTTACTTCTAAATCTTCAACTTTAACACCAAAATTCACACAACAGTTAAGTAAAAAGCAACAGTACAGACAGTAGATGGGGTCGCCCGCATGCGTCTGCGCGTGCGCGTGCGCCTCGTCACGCCTCACTTTTTGCGTGTAGTCGACGACATTGCGGTACTGGGCAGTGTTGGCAACCGCTTAATGGTACGTTTATTAAATGAAGTAAGGTTCGTGTTATGTGGTGATACCCATGAATGCAATATTATGAGTCTCTAAAGGAACCAGGTGTGATAGTGTGATGTTCCTCTGATACGATATCATTCTGTAATCTCAACAACAGAAGCTCTTCGATGAAAAAGCAGAAAAATCTTTCACATTACGAAAACTACTCATTCCATTGGCGACTCAAGTTCTCATATCACATGACCAATGAAATTTCGTGCTTCGATGGTTGTTGATGCAAGGCTAGTTGATCCTGGAAGTCCGTGGCCCAGCGATGGATATTGGGATGGGATGTTATCTAATTATTTTAATTATTTTAAATTGGAAAAAGCGAAATCAATACTCGGGCAGGACTCGAACGCGCGATCTTTCCCTTCTATCTCGCGATCTAATTAATCATAATACAAGACTATCCTACTAAAGTAGCCAGTCTGAGTAACTAGTATCATTCAGCAATTTTACCTTAACTAAAATCACGGGACTCTGGGCACAATGGGCACTTGGGACAAGAGTATAGGCAAGTATGTATAAATTATATTGTTTTCATTTCATAACAGTTTGTGTGACCTGCATCTGTGGATGGACCTCACTGAAGGAGTGACGCGTGCGCCGACATTCATTTCAACCATAACAGTGTGCCATCACAATAGCTGGGCTCGCCCCGCGGGGCTCCTGCGATTGGAACTAACGCGGTGAGCACGCAGCAATTATACGCTTGTCGGCGATACATGCGCGCACGCAATAGGTGCATGCCGTCATGTCGCGGCTGCGTTGTAATCAGGTAGAGAAGTTTACTGAAATCTCCACGACCTATGGTGTAGCGATAGAGCGTTGACTGCCAGAGTACAAAATATGCAAATATTTGCCGTGACCCTGACTTTTTGAGTTATTCCATTTTTTAAATTATCTTTTTCTCAATTAATTTACCTTTTAATTTTAAGGACACATAAGCGACTAGCGTAGTCAGAGTGCAGGAATTTGTAACTAGCGAGCCAATACTAGCGAGCTGAGAATGTGGCCCTCTTGCGTAGACTATGTCTGTCATCTTCAAGGGTTTATAGATGCCTAGTTGTTTTATTTTGTGACCAACGCCTGCAACTAGTACATTTAACTTTAATATAAGTAACTAATATTACATTTTGTCACCAGAGCTCGCGAGTATTTTAGTTTAGTTACCGCACTGGTGACTGCAATGCCCTGGTTAGCGCAAGCTTTTGGAAGTTATTTGGTGTTAACCGCTAGGCTACCCTAATAAGGTGTACACGTGACTCTCATGTGAGAAAGTGTCACAAGTCATAGTATTATAACAAACTCTGTACAAGCTTCTATATATAGAGGAATGATAATGATTTTAAGAGAGAAGGGGCCTTACTCCGAAAATCTATCGTACCTATTCGTTGACGTTTCGGCCATTTAGCTACACAATGTGCAAGGTGTACTCTTCATTAGACACGAAATATTTCTTGTCTGGCGTATGTATCTTATAATGTGCAAAGGGCCTAGTGTTTCGTGTCGTATTTCGTATCCGTCTTCGATCGTTTGACATTGAGGTTGTCGATCGTTGTCGGTGCACCTACTCCCAAAATACATTTGACGTTTTCGTTGTCGTTGTTTGAGCACGAATGAAAATTTATTGCGCGACAAAGAATAGCCAAACCAAGGAAGAACCCTTTGGTGATGGGTTGAAGGTAGCTAGGAAGAAGATGGAATTAATTGAGAGAAGAGACTGTGCTGCATTTTGTACAATTCGTGGAGTCCCGAAGCACGTACATGTCTTATTTAGTTCTTTCTACATTTCTTTCTTTTGTATTCTTTTCTCCTCTGCATGTGATAACGAGCACGTGATATCTTTTGGTACTGTAATCATAAGCGGCAGTAGGTAGGTATCCATGAACTTTTTTTATTAACTAAGTCATATTAAAAACTAAAAAATGCTCGTTACAATGTCAAGCAAGCGACAATATAAAAATCGTGACTAAGATATAATCTCGAGTAGTATTCTGTTCTAAAGAAATTGCCCCGGGTGCGCGTGCGCCTACTTTGTACGAAACGGAATTAATTTATCAAATGCTACTTATTATGGTCAGTAAGCATTTATCTTGGCAGGGATATAGAGATAAAAACCTTGGCTTTTTTCGGATTAGACAAAAGCAGGAAAGCATTAATAAATATCTAAGAATCGGATTTCCCTTGAGTTTAGAAATTTTCGGCAGTCGCTTCCGCCAAAGCTAAAATTAGTCGGAAATAAAGCGGATCATACCATAATGCATAATTATAAACTGTATCTAAATAGTGTATTACTCATAATATACCTAGGTATACGCGTGACTATCCTAACATTTAAAGCTGAAGAGTTTGTTTGTTTGAACGAACTAATCTCTGGAACTACTGGCACAGAACAGATAATAGTTGCTACTGGTTCGAATTGAAAAATTATTACTTGCGTTGGAAGGTCTATCGAGAAAGGTTATCATAGGATGCCTATCCAAGGTTATGGAGACACGAGGGCGACACAAGGGAATGGAGAAGTCCGGCAAATTCTCATACATTTTTTGAAAACTAAATCATTATAACCTGCGCCACGTATCTTGGACCTAAATCGTAAGACATACGAGGCTCTGGCGCCCGCGGATTGCTTTGTGACTATGCTTGATGAATTTGAGTTCGTGTACCGCAGTAGCATGCCGTGCTATTCTCAAAAGACACCCAAGAAATGTGTTCTGCGCGTATAGGGCACATTTTGAGCACATATTTATATTATGCGCGGGTTAAGTATAACTACCCAGGCGCGGTCGCAGCTTGAAGTTTTGGGGGGGGGGTCACTTCGGAAATTCCTTAAGAAATTTAACCCCTCCTCCCCTCGTACTGGAATTTTTCAATATGACGTGCATGGTTTGGGGGGGGGGTCATGTCCCCTGTGACCCCAGCCCCCCCCCCCCCCCCTCGGACCGCGCCTGGTTATACCTATGGTTTCAAGGAGTGATATAGAGTTTCGTAGTATACCACGGGCTAGTCCTTCGGGGCGATTAGTCATAAATATGTTTCTTTCTTTCTTTCAACAGGGATTGTTCTACGAAGACGGAGATGATTTTGAAATTTTATAAGCTGTTCTTGTGAGAATGTTAGGTAACATTCAGTTTGTAAGTAATGGCATCGTTATAGCTTACACTAAGGAGTTTTTATTTACAATTGTTTCTACGAATCTCTTAATTACTACACGAATAGTTTCGCCAACGAGCTATTACTTAGAAGTAGGATTATTATGGTACAGTCAGCAACTGATCGATCTTGACCAGCAAAGTGCTCACCTGTGACTCGTTGGGATTTTTTTCCCAACTAGTAATAGTGTTACTCGTTTGGGTGTTACTGGAATACCCAAAATACCATGGTACCTAGTATTAAGGTCTTTTTGAGCACCCGGTCTGTCAAGATCAATCTCATGCTGATTGTATAGTATACTCCGTAAGTCGTACTTAATTTTGCACCACTTAGGTGGCAGACATGCACACGGCCCACCTGATGGAAAGTGGATACCGTGGCCTACGGACGAGTGCAACACCAGGAGAGTCACACTTGTGCCGACCCTGTAAGAACAAAGACTTTCTGTGCCGTCAGCGCAGAAGATAAGCAGGACAAGGCTTTGGTACACCTATTTAATGCATTTCTCCAACTGATAAATTGCAACAGAGTAGATTTTTTAACGATTACAAAAGCAATATTAGGAGCCTACTGCCATCAACAGGGCACCTTATATTATAGACTACTTGCTGCTAATAAGAACACCCCAACAAAAATCTTAATATAGAAATTGTCCGAACGGAGAATTGAACTTTGATCGTCTACCTCTGCGCCACTGCGAAACTTCGTGTACCTACTTGTTGAATGTTATAAAAGTGGACTATTTTTTACATATAAATTACCAGTTCCGTCTCGATTACATAATTATTAGTAATCGAAAAGGAAATCACCTATCGCAAACTGTGTTGATCTCGTGGCACATTATCCACGAAATAGGTCTGTGCGTGTGCGCACTCGTCCATCGCTCCGTAATTCTGCACTCAGGCAAATTGTACGGCGACGTAGGTAAGGCCCGTCCCAATGTCCAATCACTGTTTAATACGCTGAACGTAATAGATTCGAAATTATGTAATATAATCGAAACAGGGTTCTATAGAGCAGTCCAATAACAGATTTGATCGATCTGAGAACTGAACCCAGAAGCTCACGACCGCACGCAAACAGCTCGTTTTATACCAGAGTACAACGAGCCTTGAAATGATGAAGTATAAAGACGAGGTGTAGGTATAAAAAAACTGCCGCGATAGTTGCTGAGATATTGCACAGACAATCCATATTATAAAAATGAAAGTAAGTCTATCTGTCTGTCTGATACGCTATCACGCCCAAACTACTGAACCCAACCCAGAGATGGATTAGAGCTAGGAAACCGACATAGGCTACCTTTTATCGCAAAAAGGGGTTTAAAGGAGGAGGGGGATAGATTGGAGATGAAATGTGTCTGAAAGTTTGTAATTTTTATGAATATCCTGATACAATTTGATACACAATTAAATTTGAGCTTGGGAAAGGATATGTTTGGTCGCGGTGACCGAAATTTACGCGGGCAGAGCCGCGGGCAGCGGCCGAAGTAATTCATATAAAAAGTCGAAAGGAGCTAGTTAATCGTGGTATAACCTCTCGAAAAGCCAGCTTATCCTTGTCTCTTTATCTGGAGAACTGAGTCCATGGAGGAAGGAGAGACGTTCCTTCTGCATGCCGGCTAGGCGGACTGTGCCATAGAAGGTTGTATTTTCATGAAAACTTTTTGAGCAATTCAGGATCAGTAGTTACTCTGTAGTTCAGCTTGCCTTCGCTATATTTCTGTATAATAAATTGTTCTGCCACAAATTATTGCCTTATCACTCTAGTGGTATTATTATAAAGGCCAAACATAAAGGTGAGCACGGTCACGGGTTACGAACGAGATGATTAAGATATTAGCCGTGACAAAGAGATGGTCGCCGCGTCAATTAGCACGGCCAGCCATGACGCGGGCCGCGCGCTCGTTACCGGTGCCGCACTGGACAGCGTGGCGGGAAGTGGGCGAGCCACCCGCCGACCACAGGCACCATAGACGCGGGAGAACTATAACCTGTACTGGAAAAATCCCTTTTTTTATTGTGCGAAATATCCCCACGGACTCTCGCAGGGGAGGTACCCCACGAGAGCGGTTGGGTGGGGGGGGGGGTTTGTCGGACTCCAACCGACTAAAACGCACGCAGTCTGTGGGCCATCGGTTGCCGGAGAGGTGAGATTATCGTGGACAAAGTCCTCGCACCCCGGTCCCGCCGACCATATCTCTCGACTACAAAAATCCCTAATTTTCCAATTTAAAAAATACAAGACTGATTCTTCTTCTTCTTCTGTCGAATCCTTTACTTTTAAATTCTATTTTGCCAGAGTGATTACTATCTGGTTTGCGAGCAAGTTATTTCAGTCTTAATGAGAAAAGAAATAAAATAAGAAACTATTTCTTTTGATAGAAGTCGTTCCTTCAACGCATGTCACATTCAAATGCCTATCAAGATTACTGTTTTCTGCGGCTTGCATCAAATTAACTATTGTCGTTTACATCGTTAAGTTCTGACACTACTTCAGCTTTCAAACTTATTGTCATGAATAGACATTCCCACAGGCCCAAAGAAGCTGCTAGTGTTGCACTAACATCTCCATTTATCTCACCGTTTCTTTCGGCACTTAAGGTAAGTTCATTGCCTGAATCAAGCCCTTTGCCATTTATCATTACTGAAACATCGAAAACAACTCTATCTTGGTTGTCTAGTACCTACGTATCCTTTAGTATCCACAGGAAGAGATGGAGCGTTCCTTGTATAAATTCACAGGAAACCACGCGGCAGTCAGCTTTCAAAAAATATCATTTTTAATAAGAATCAAGCAGCAGATTGTTATTAAAGACATCCGTAGTTTTTTCATTATAATGTCTATCATTGTGTCGTAATACCCGTAATTATATAAGAAATATAAATGTAAAATGACTAATTATATTTATACGACATGGAGGAAGTGGAGAAAACAATAGCAGATGATTCAGATGCCGCGGTGACGTAACGCGAGGACTCTGGTCCGCAGGTCGCGGGGCATGACCTCTCCATCTCGCCATTTGTGGGAAAGTGAAAAGAAATCATTAAAACTAAACACGCATACTATACGCAATAGTATACAATATACATCATCATTATAAGCCGGCTGAATCTAGAACACCAGCTACACTGAATAATTTGCTTTTGATAGATCATTTTGTGATTTTGTTGGGTTATCGCCTGTTTATATGCAGCTAATGACTAACATGAACTTTATATTTTTAGGGTTTCGTATTTGAAAGGAACAAAGAACCCTGTAGGTGTTATTTCTTCGTTATCTACATGTCCAAGTTCTTTCCTTTCGTAGAAACATTAATACAAATTTTAACTTTGGCAAGATTTAGAATCATACAATAGCTTTAACACAAGTCTATATTATTTTTTCTATTTGTTGTATAGTATTAAAGTGTTGAATAAAGTTGATATTCAATTTATCCAATTACATTTATAATATTCATGAGATTCAATGTGTCTTTTGCGATCGATCCAAAGTAATATCCTATCATTATATTCGCAGTTAAACAATTACCTTTTTTTTTTTTTTTTTTTTTTATCGTGCGAAAAATCCCCGCGGATACCTCCCCCGCCGGAGCCGGAGGAGGAGGTTATGTCGGACTCGAACCGACTAAAACGCACGCCGACTGTGGGCCGTCAGTTGCCGGAGGTGAGATTGTTGTAGCCATATCCCTCGCACCCCGGCCGACCCAGGGCCATATCTCTCGATCTGGCCCTCTCCCGATGTGGGGACCGTAGAGTCCCCAACTCGCCCCCGGGTATGGGGAGGCACGCAATGCGCACCGCCGCCGTGGCCTGCTTCTGCTAGGGTGACAGGCGGCTCCACCCGTCACCCCCAGGCCCGCGCTCATGGGGGACGGAGGTCGTTCTGCGACCTCCGACGCCCGAGTTGCCGTCGCTCGTTACGGGCCGCGCGGTTAGCGATTCTCCTACGCTCTTCGCGGGCCGCAAGGTCTGCGATTCTCCTTCGCTCCCGCTCCGCCTCCCATTTCACGAGCATTATTTGCTCGCAGAAGGAGGCGCCGGCGGCCCACGCATCCGCGCAGCGAACCATCGCTGCGAGCAAAGTAGCGAGCGTGAGAACTCTCACTCCCAAGGTCGCCACCAGCTCCCGTCTCGGCGTCTCCCACGCCGGACACTCGGTGAGCGTGTGCAGCGCCGAGTCCTCGCTCGCGTCGCAGTGATGGCACTCGGACGTTGGCTCTTTCTTCGCGAGTTAAACAATTACCTTGCCTTATTATATCTAACAATATCCTTTGAACAATGATACTGATAGTGCAATACATCATTGCCTTTGAATCCATTGGTCTGCATATTTTACTTTGTGCTTTCGTTAGATAGACACATATATTATTACGAACTTCGGTGACGTGTTACTGTAGTAACAATTTACATCAATAGGTGACGTTATTTCTCTTCGAGACTCCTACCCACGAGGTCGTACCTCGTACAGAACCTTCGACGCGCTAGTCAGACTCACACTTGTTCTAATTTTTTTACTTACTTTAATTTGTCAATTCATGTACGTTATAATGCGACTTGAAAGTTAGCGGATGTTATTTGTACAGCGGTTACCTAAGAGCTGAGAAAACAGTCCCACTAATAATATAAGTGAGCTGAACGCTCAACGATTATGACCTATCATTACTTATTGTGCGCGTCTGTTATTACTCACTTGAGCACTGGAGCTTAGAACAAACTTTAGCAACAAAGCCTGTCTTGTTAAATCTACAAGTGTCTGTAAGAAAGAATCATCGCTAATATTTTTAGTGTTTGTTTAAGGTACAACATTTATTTTATCGATTCTGCTTATGGAATTGATCTAGATTTTGTACACCCTGGGGCACTATATGCTTCTTAAACTATGACAGTTTTTATAGCTTATACAGCTATGCATTTTAGGGCATTGGGCAAGAAACCTCTCACTTGATCATCAGCATGGCTGCTTTAGTCCCGGTTGCATGTAATGTTTCAGAGATTGGAGTCCGCTCATCCATGCCAACATCACCTGCAAACTATATCTGCTGATTGAAGAAGGCAGTTTCTCCCGTAATAGTCAAAATAAAAAATACGTAAGTAGGTATGTATAATTAAATCAGGTAAACATCACCTAGAAACCTTGTTGTACCGTTGCCTCGGTGGCACTAGAGCATATCAAATAAGATATTGTAAAGACAGTACATCACTACTCAGTTGTCACTTTCGCCCATTATGGCACACGAGATGTTCCACAACCCTGTCTTTCATAAACCAATGGCGGCCTTTGATATCTCCGACGCGTTCCCTGATATTGTCCGGTTTAATTGTCAGGTTTATGATTAGGTACTTTTATTAATAAAGTTGTTGTTTAGTTCTTTACTTTTGTGGAGCTTATGGGGTTGGTCTTATGATAACACGTTTAGTTCCTACGCTTTCTAAATCTATGCACCGAGTCTCCGGGTACGTACAACAAAAATTTTGAAGGAGTGGGACTTCCAGTCGAAAGGTTCCTGTTTCCAATCTTGACCATTACACACTGCCGACGTGAACCCCAAGCAATTTCACTTAGCTGGAGGATTTATGTGGACTCTTAAAAAAGTAATAGTTAAATTAATAAACACACAGCGTTTCTATCTTTCTTTCTTTCAACCGAAAGATTATATTTTAGGGCCGCCAGTGTGTAATCAGGTTACGATGTCAATTTTCCCAAAATAATTGGTGCCGAATGAAAACAAATACAAGTGTCAATTTACCGATTTCATGTCGTAATATTGTTTTTATTTAAGTACTGGCGGAACATATTTTATTTCAGATTTAGTACCGTGGACAGATTCGAAAACCATTAAGAGAAAGTACTTACCTCCACAAGTATTGTCAGTTTACAAATATTTGTGTTGAAAGTTTATGCACCAGACTTGCACGTGGTGCCATTTCCACTTCACTCTATGTTCTCTGTCGTTTTGAAATCTTGATACGAAAGATACGAAAAGAAAAGTACCTAGGAAGTACTTAATGGAGCGATCGCCTGCAAGTCTTGTAGCAACTGATCGTTCACTAGGTCGATATGAGTCACCAACCTCGAGCCCGAAGCCTGCTTGATCAAAGCCTAAAGCTGCTACCATTTAGAAACGGTTTTAGTCATCTGCATTAAGTGCTACATGTTCTGTGAAATTTTGTTTCAATCTCCTCCTTCTACATCTCCCTTCAATTAAGGTTAGCAATACTGGCCACATTACTCCTTAGTTCCTATTTGCCTTCTCGTCAATACCTCCTCATCTGTCTTATTATGGTTTCCCGAAATGTAAAATACAAGGATGTATGTTGTACCTACAGGCCCTCGATTCTACTAAAGCAAAACCATTGTCGTACCACAGAGACTGCAAAAAATGGCATTGAATTTTAGACTTTATTGCTATAAGTTAAAGTCCAAAATTAAATGAAAAGAGTTTCATTATACTCTCTCATTCGCTCTACAAAAAGCCATTTAATTTTAAACTTTAAATGCATTGTTTTAAAGGCTAAAATTAAATGAAAATTTCTCGCAGTCTCTGTGGTGCGACAGTGCTTATGCCACAGATTAATTAGTTATGTACTACGGCTTATGCTTTAGGAGAATCGAGGCCCAGGACGACTAAATACCGGTGGTTTTCCAACACTATTCGAACACCAATGCATCGGTTGCATCCACAGCTTAGATATTGGAGGCTCGACCTTTTAGAGGAGTACCTCTTTTCCATAATTTCGTTGGTTGTTATGTACTTGTTATTAGCCTTGGAACACATACCTACAAGTGGAAGTTTTACTTGGCGAAGCACATTCTCCGAGTAATAAATCGCCCTCCAATATGAATAATGTGACTTACAATTAGGCACTATGTAACACTTTCGAAGCGTCAGTAATTAGGAACTCATAATTTAGTAATAGTTTACGGTCTATTAATTTCGCGTATGAAGTGCGTGAAGTAGGTATGCCAGCTGCTGTCGAATTTCTTGTGATTTCCTATGCATCATTTATAATTAAGAAAACCGGAATCACCGTTACAATAGTGAAGACCACGTCACTGAAAAATTTATGTAAATGTATCCTGATAATTTTTTGGTACAAACTGATTTAATATTCACCTACGTGTTCAGTAGTGACAGCACAGCTTCCCAGGCCACTAAGTAGTCGGGTGTAACGAACGCATAGCTGCATTTGGTCCGTTGTTTATATCACCAGAACGGAACAGCTTCGCCTATAACAGCGCTAACAGATTTGTTTTGATGGAGCTGGCAGTGTGCGCGTCAAATTTAGATCGAAATACTATTCACAGATGAACCAGTTCACTATTTCAGTCTGCTGTTTATAAAATTTCCAAGCGGTGTCTTGTCGTACAAAGCGACTAAGGGATAGGGTTGTTCAATACCAGACAGACATAACTATACCGCCCAGATTCAGCATCGGGTGCATGGTTCAAGTCAACAATAGTGCCCGGAATACGGCAATAGGCTCACCCCCTACTACGTGGGACCTAATACAACCAAAATGTGGGTGTTAATTCACCTCTGCCTAACCCTCCGGGAATAAGGGCGTAATTATATGTATGTATGTTAATAAAAATGGTTACACGTTTACCGTGAGGACGTCCTAACTGTCCTAAGCTTGTTTGTTTCTTTAGAAGTGTAAAATTAGGTACCTATGTTTGTAGCCGTGGGTATCATCTCAAACAATTAAGTCGTTTGTAGCTTAATGTTGCGACGTTTCATTATACAATGTACGAAAAATGTGTAGAAAAGAAAGTACTCTGGCTCATGACGCAGTTCACTTCACACGCGAGGTGCCTACAGTCACTGGCCCGACCTTTGTACTGAAATACCACCAATTATACTTACATCACAGCTACCGCAGCTCCCGTGGCGGTGACCAGTGGGCTGCCATGCACGTGGGAACGCAATATGTAGACTGTCTGCATCACAGAGCAAAAATATATCTACTCATCATCCTCATATTGATTTCCCAGCAGTGACATCCGAAGTTTTCAATTTGGAGCCTGCGATCCGCTTATTATTTTTATTGGAGTTTTAACTTTTCCGGAATAATCATTTATGGACAGCATAGAATTGGAGAGAATGGTTCCTAAGTCTAACCGGGATTGGTGCTCGTTTGAAGAAGTCGTCGCTGAAAAATCACACACAATCACAGTTCAAAAGATGAAGAGATTATTAAGTTTACCTAAAACTTTTTCTCTGTACAACCAGCACCTTCAAACAAAGCCTCCTAATCAGTTACATAATGTGCGTGTAGATGTAGCGGACATCATGTAATACTTACATGTAATTTTATGTCCAGATGATGTAAAAACACACGCCATTTGTAAACGAAACCTCTCGTTTGGACATTTTATAGCTCCTAATGATAAAATGATTGGGGTCGATTGGACACGCGTCACGCTCCGGGATGTGGTTGTCTTGTGGGTTAATGTGTGATTGGTGAAATGCAAAGATTGCGCAAACGTCGGTACATCTTCATGAGCAAGAGTTAACAAGATTTTGGTGATAGGGTGCGTAATATAAAAGATATGGCCGTTATTATTGATTTTATGCCGAATTATATTGTTAATTCCTTCCTTATATTGAAAATTGTACCTGCTATCAGGAACGGTTTTATGCGATAGATTTTTGACAATGCTACCAGTAGGTTGTTAGCGTTGCCAATCCTAGCCTGTGTTTTAACGGGGATTTAACGTTTTATTTCCTCCTTAAATTGCTTCCTAGCAAGGAATACAACAGATTCTGCTCTCATGACCAACAGCGTCCCGATGTGGTTCCTTCAAAATTTTCTTTAATTTTGAAATTGTTAGGTCAATTTCGCAATAGGTCCCAAGTATCCCGATGTTACAGAAGTCCATAAGTTTTCAAATTGGTGGTTTTAAGTATATATTAATGGATCTATTTTTAACAGACTTCATATTTGTTCAGCAGCAGTCGACAGTGAAAGTGTATCGAAATGTAACTTGTCTATTTATTTGGTTTGGGCTCGTTGAGGGCTATTGTTAGACCATGTGTAATTGATAATGCACAAGATCGTTGACTAAATATCTTGAAACTTGTTCAATATGAGACAAAATAGCTGTCGGTTATGGATAATATTGGAATATCTGCAATTGACAGCCTTCGTGGCGTAGCGGTAGTGAACGCGGCCGCTATGTAGGAGGCGCGGGTTCGATCCCCGCTCAGTGCAAATATTTGTGTTCATGAAATATGGGTATTTGCATTGGTCTGGTCGTGCCTCGGAGAGCACGTTAAGCCGTCGGTCCCGGTTGCCATAAGAACATCTATGGCAGTCGTTACGGGTAGTTGGAGCCCTAAAAAATCCAAAAACAACGGTCTAGCTGCAAAGCTTCGATATCGCCTAATGTTATCATTGGGCTGTGGAAGTCAGATGGCAATCGCTTCACGAAAAAATATCGAGGTCTAGCCAAATCTGTAGTTAAGACTGGTAAAGCGGACCCCAGACTCCGAGCTGAAAAGCTTCGGATGCGACTGGGAATTAACGCTAGGATGAGAGAGATCTGCAATTGATCATTTTATTACCGTATCTTATGATGATCGAATTCAAAGAAACATCTCGATATAAATTGTTTGTTCGATGAGTTTGACACAGTAAGTATTATTGTAACAAATATTTAATGGTGTAGTTAAAGTAGATTGTTTTGACCTTTGTTTTTACGAAGCGTTTGACATAGAAACTTAATTTCGATATTTATCTAGGTAGATCAGTACCTAGATGTAACAAAAACTTTTATGCAAATTGATTTTGCGTAAGTATATAGAAAAAAATATCAATGGAATGTGATTTAATGGTTGCAAAAAGCATAGGTACTGGATTTTTGATCCATATATTTAACGAGACTCTAGAAGCAATTGAAATAAAATATCGATAATAAAAGGTAACCATGCTTATAGCCAGCTAATTGAACAAATGGGCTGGCATCAGGATGGATACAATCAGTGCAAAAACCCATAGCGCGATTCAGAACCAGTAATTTCGTAGATTCATCTGAACAACGCTAGATGGCGTTAGAATAATAGCATAAATACGTTTACGTAATGCGTTTCAGCCATACAAAATATCTAACAAAAAAGAATAAAAAAACAATGTAATATGGCCGCTTGTTTATTGTAATAATGGCAATTAAAACTTTACATTAACTATAAAGATTTTATTGCCTTTACTACTTATGTGTATGTTTCGTTAGCTACGTCCGCGATTATGTAAGTGGGTAGGTACAAGTTTATTGGTTTTTTCTTTAATTTAACATTTATCTTCAGCATTTTGATTAACGACATTATTGAACATGTTTGAATTAAGTGTCAAAGACTAATGAACTTGGACAATTCTGATGTGATAGAACACGCAGTGGAATATTGAATAAATGGTCAAACGTGAGCTTATCGAAAGTGAAAGTTTCATGAAGAAGAAATAAAAAATGAAATAGTGAAAAAGAATATTGACCAGGAAAGAGTGAATTGGTTGCTTATAGGCAAGCGTTCCTATTTTTACCGCACCACTATGACTACCTAACCACCTTACCAGTACGCATATTTCCCTTTTCGGTCCCTTATTTACAGTCCTGGGTCATTTAAATGGGGCATGAAAAAACATCTGATGAGCCCGTTAAGCTGGATGACACTATTACAGTGGCACCTACGCGTCTATAATGGTGACCTTCTTTTTCAAGACTTCAGCTTCAGCTTACCATCAGGCGAGGTGAAAACAAAAAGCGTACTCCATCACCGATCACATAATCGTTGACCAACAAGTGAGATAGAAGTCAAACGCGATCTAATCGAATAAAAAAAGGTAGTAGTACAAACACTACAATGTCGTACGTCTATGGTGCCACACTAGTGTATAAATAGCGTATCAGTGAGTGTTTAGTGGCTGCGACACGCGTTACCCGCATTACCATGACAATGCGTGCGGACCTTGTGCGGACATACCTTCTCGTCTGCGGTGACAATGGTGTGTGGAGCGGCCGCCAGCCACACCGGCTCATTTCCACTATAGTGCAACCAGAAACAATTTTCAACTTGTTAACTCCAGAGAGATATATTCTTTTCATTCATCATCATCTGCCTTGTACGAATTGTTGTAGTTGTGGATGGTTGTGGAGGTGAGCTGGCAGTCGCTTCACGGAAAATATCGAGCCAAATCCGCAGTTAGACTGGTAAAGCGGACCCTAGACTCCGCGGTGACAGCTTCGGATGCGACTGGACAACGCTAGTATGAAGATCTGCCTTGTACGATTATTAGTGCCAGTGCTACGTGCCATTGTGTTCCATATATTCTTGTCAAATGTCATCTCCTGTAACAGATGTAATGTCATCCATCCTGCCCATCCTTTGTGGACACAGCGTAATCGTACAATTTTATAATAGTGCAGTGTAAGATCACGTGCAAAATCTGCCACGTAGCGGTGTGCCGTGTGACACGTCACGTCCCTGCTGCTGGGTCTGACAGATATGACATTGACTTGTCAAGTGTCATATTTGTCAGTGTCATCGGGGTGGCGTGACGCCTCACCCGCCACAGTATATAAAATTATGTTTTATTTTTTTCTTTTTGCGTTCTGTGTCTTTATTCTTTGTACAGTAAATAATCCTATGCTGTGTTTCACAATAAACATTTTTCTTTCTTTCTTTCTTTCTTTCTTTCTTCTTTGTCATATAAAGGAGACCTCATACGACAACTGCCGACACGCAGCAGATACGCAGAGTTCATTGCGGCTTCTCAATAGTCCCCTTTTTCCGTATCAGAGTTTAACAAGTAATGGGTACGCTGTATGTGCTGCATGCGTCTGTCGTTGTCGTATGCGGTCGACTTCGGAATCATACCTTTAACTTGCTCAATTTTTACTAGGTACAAATCCCAACAATTCTGGTTGATATTTCTCTCATAACCACCTTGAAACTGATGACTGTAGATGAACAAATGCATGTAGACTGTGCAGAGAGCGGGCAAGGCCTTCGACCAGATGCATTGTGGAGTCTGTGTCCGCCGTCTGCTTACAATGAGGGATGAATTATTCAAAGCGGTTGTTGAGAATGTTATTCCAAATGGAGGATCCTCCGTTTAGATTTGTTTTGTTACATTTTTGACGCACTGTACGGAATGTGGTGTTTGTTCAACTGTTACTAAATATATTTTGAGGTTTTTTAATGCGTTTTGAGGTTAATTATTTCTTTTTTATTCCAATGACATGTGGTAGAAATCGGACTTACAATTTCGGAGATCAATGCGTTCAATTATTAAGAATTCAGATGTAATGATATAAAGTACTCTTTCCGACAATCTCTGTAGCGTGGCGGTAGTGAACGCGGCCGCTACGCAGGAGGCGCGGGTTCGATCCCCGCTCAGTGCAAATATTAAATTTGTATACATGAATTCCATTCCATTGGTCTGGTAGTCCCTCGGAGAGCACGTTAAGCCATCGGTCTCGGTTGCCATATGAACATCTATGGCAGTCGTTACGGGTACGTTGGGTTGGAGTCCTGAAAAATGTTCAACAACTGGTGTAGCTGCAATGCTTCGATATCGCTCAATATCGCTATTGGGTTGTCGATGGCAGTCGCTTCACGTAAAATATCTAAGTACAGTCAAATCCGCAGTTATACTGTAAAGCGGACCGCAGACTCCGAGCTGAAAGCTTCGGATGCGACTGGTATTAACGCTAGGATGAAGAAGAATGTATTACATATTTCCAAGTTACATGAGCATCGCCTGTCAATCTCGGTCATTAAGTCAAAGCATACGCTTGTAGCGATGTAATTGATGACGATAGAATGTAAATACGCTTCTTTGTAATTCGGCGTGGGTGCTAACTAGGGTTGCCACCTGTACTATATTATATAGTATTGTACTATATTTAAGGCCATTGTACTATATAATATATGAAAATAATATAGTACGCAAATGTACTATATTTTCACGCTCGTCGTTTCACGTTGCGCTTTTTTTTCGAACAGAATTTAAGGTCATTCAGACGGTTCACTCGAGTGATTATTGACTTAAGTGAATGCTTCAATTTTTGTACATTACAAGGAATGATATGAAATAGAATATTTTATTGACATGACTCCTCCATGATCGCAGGACTTGCTGTATAACAGCGAACAGCATTCAGTCAAAGTTTTTTCCAGTCACAAGCGGTGTTAAACGTGGATATGTGCTCGCGTCTACACTTTCATCCGCAGAGATTTAGTGCAGGCAAACATGCATGCAGGCATACAAGCAAGCATGCATGCAGGTATACATTAGTTGTGCCGTTGTGCTCTTCTCCGGCGCTACGGGAAATGCAGTCCTTCCGCCCTTGCGTAACGAAGTTCGGGCACCCATCGTATTTATGACTTTTGGATAAATAACTATCGTGTTTTTGAATACTCGGAGTTTTGTTTCTTATGAACTATAATATTCGGAATTTTGAAAATCTGTGGTTGAAAATCGAAATTAAATATTTCGGAATTGTTGGGTGTACCCTTTCTCGTTCATTTGCATAACCAAAGCAAAAGGTAATAATAAAATATGCATGAAAAATAAATAACATATGAAAAAATAGATGGCAAACAAATGTGTAGGTACTATATTTTTCCCTAAATTTTCCAAAAGTATTATATTTTTATGAATTGAAAAGAAAAAATACTGTTTTTTCTTCAAGAAAAGGTGGCAACCCTAGTGCTAACTGTCGTCACGTGGTGCTGTTTACGGCGGGCTCCGTCGTGAAGGTGACGGCACAGAATGTTAACAAGTGTTACAGTTTAATTCTATAAGCCAACTAGCCCATCAGATGGGAGTTACTGGAACAGATACCTACTAGACTTAGAATACCACATCTGCTGAGTAAATAGATGAGGCACTGAGTACCGAGAGGCGCCCGAGACAAATGGAACAAATTATCATTTTATTCTATAATAAGCCGACCAACGAATTGCTACTTGTCTAAGGGGGCAAGACTCGTTGTTGATTTTCAATATTCCACACAGAGCTGTTCTAGACCCACCATAAGCATGGCTTAACTATCTTGTGTTATAGATTTTAGAATGCGATTAAACATAAATAAGTTACTTAAAAACACCCAGTACTATGCAAAAATACAAACATATTCATACATATAATCACGCCTTTATCCCCGGAGGGTTAGACAGAGGTGAATTAACACCTATATTTCCCCTATTGCTGTATTCCGGGCGCTATTGTTAACGAGCCATGCATCTGAGGCTGAGTCACAACCATGTTCAAATTCATGCATACAAATATTTGTTGGAGTTGAACCCGCAACCACTGACAGTCGAACGCTCTACTGCTACGCCACGCCCTCGCCATCGCGATATAATGCATAATGCGTTACAATTATTTTATACTTACCAGCAATATTCGTAGGTATATTAGTGAAGGCCGACTGCGCCCTTAGCAACACAACTCCCATCCACCCAAGTCACCCAAACCAGCACAATGCAAATTCGATTAAGGGCGTGACACACTCGGCCGCAGCGACCAACGGGTCGGTTCTCAAGCAATTCGTTATTGTTTGTTTTTCTCGTCGCCTCCGCGGATTATCAACAGTTTCCTAATTGTAATTTTGCAAACTTTGATGTTTACTTGCGGATCATTGCGCAAACTGGCCACCAAGCGGACGAGTGTCAGTGAACTAGCATTGCCATTGAATATTTTTTGTTGTTTTGGAAGTCTATTTTAAGGTAATTTTATATTTTTACTAGCGAAAATGTCGGAGTGTTGGCAGTTAGAATCCTGTTCTGGCTGATGTCTTCTGATTTAAGATTCATAGTTTTACGAATTATTTCCACTGTGGTATGATATTCCTATATTTCTCCCTGGAAAATAAGCAGATACAATATTCTACTCCTCCCTTCCTTCGGTAAGCCCCCTGTAACTTAGTGACTGTTTATTGTACCTTTTCGGCTGTTTGTCTACCGACCGACGCAACGATGCTATAGTATGACGACTTGCTTGTCAACGTATAAAAAAACAAGTAAGTATCTTTATAAGCAGCACTCCCATCTTCAGGTCCCATTCACTCTATTTTATAATAGATACCAGTCATTAATAAAAAGGTAAAAGTTACACATTCTTGTCTAATAAACTCATCACAGTCTCTAAAATTCTTGTTGAAGATTTCATAGCCCGTATGTATTAGACAACTCCGCCCGTATTGGATAATACGTATTCCTCATGACTCATTCCTGTTCATGTGTGAGAATGCCTTTACATTATATTATCGATATATTATTATACAAAAAAGCAATTACGTTCGCAATACTTACCTGGAACCTGTGACATTAAGACCAATTAAGTGTCAACGATGTCTATAATAGTGCTGTAACTTTTTTTTCGTGCCGAAATCCCCTCGGATACCCCCCGCCACCTGGTAGGTGTGGGACTCGAATCGACTGAAACCGCACTGGGTCTTCAGATAGCCCGGGGTGTGAGATTGCCTAAGGCATCCCTTGCACTTCGTCTGACCCAGGGCTATCTCTAGTTTCGCGTCTCGGGTATGGGAATCACGATGTCTCCATCCTGATCCCCGAGTGCCTAAGCATTATTATTATGCCTATTGAAACCAAAATCACAGTATAATAACGGGGATACAATAACCACTAACTTTCCACTTGTCAACTAACTTTACCCACAGGTAGATGTAAGTTGAATGGGGTAATGGGGAACGGGGTAATCTCAGCTTTCCCCTACATCAACTGTGTTACCAACAAATCTATAGAAAAATCATCTACATGGGATTATATATCGAGATTTCCTGTTCAGATCTAACAGAAGCAACTAAAATATCATTGAGAGCAAATTATTTTTTTTATTTTTATTCCAATGCAGTTTCTAATGAGTCACGTTTCGTCAGGTTTTAATCACAATTACGTGGAACGGTGGAACGGCCTTCGTTGCCGGCAGCGGGGCGCTTCGCAAAGATACCGGTATTCAGTATCCTGCAGCCTCGTTAGGTGACGGACGGTCACAAATTCGGTAACGTAGGAGACACGGAAGTGTAAATACCCACATTTAATTTCCATATCCTAATTATTTTGCATATTAGGACCGACTTCGGTAAATTAGTACAGATAGCCCGTCTAGTAGAAGTCATTGTTAAATTCCTTTCGCACTTAAAAAATCAGAGGGGCTTCAACACAACAGACACGCACCTGACCTCATCAACGACATTTCCTGGTCATCAAACCTCACACCATAAACCCATTACTACGTCCAGTATCTTATGTCAACGTATAGCTTCCCACCATACCGCTATGGTGGTCGTTTGTGTCTCACACAAACTGGGTCACGATGGGCTCGTCCGGCCTCGCGGCGACCTTACGACGTTGTGCATGGACAGCTATGGGGTTCGTGGTTTGATAGATAGCTTGCTCGTAATGGTGTGTCCTATGGTGTGTTTTGACATGAATTTGTGGACGGTTACAATATTGTTGGTGAGAAAGTTTCTAGACAAACTTTGAAATCATGTCGCATGCTGCAAAGCTCTATCAATTGTATTTTTTCTGTATTCCTGTTGTGTGCTTAATACAATAAAGAGATATTGTAATAATATGATAAAAATATAAAAAAAAATTGAGAGTTTAAGCTGTGAACGCTATGATATTGAGAGCATAGATGGTATCGCTAAGGAAGCGAAGCAGCGATCAATAAATGTCAAGAAATCTGGCAGATTTCCATACATTATTTGAAAATTAATTTGCTCTGGCGAAGCCATCATCATCCTCGCAGCGATTTCTCAGTTGCGTCCTTAAGCTTCGGAGCATTAGGACAGTATTTTGTTCTTGATCGACTTTGATTTGTGTTGGTCGAATTTTTCAATAGCAAGACCTTCCAACTCATAGAGGAGAGCCTGCCACTGAGTTTCGTCCATTATTTAGGAGGTGCTTGGGACTCAAGTCTCAAGGATGTCGGAAGAGCTCTCTACACTTGATTCCGTAGCCGACAGCATACGACAATTGCAAATGCAGCAGATGCGCGTAATTCATTGCGGCTTCTCAATGGTCCCCTTTATCTGTATCAGAGTTAAACAAGTAATGGGTGCGCTGTATGTGCTGCATGCGTCGTTGTCGTATGCGGTCGACTTCGGAATCATACCTGAATGGTCCTAGAATATTATTATTATTATTAAATATGAACATGATATAACCACAGATTACCTAATAGTTGATAGTATCGCCCCAATCGAGTCGGCTCATTTGCACGAGGCGCTGCATTGACTAACCTAGATTTCTCTAGAATTTTTACCGTTTTGACTAAAGATTATTATTTAAATATTTTATGTATTATATTATATTCTTAGTAGTATTCTTAGAACGCTTGAAACCTCTAAGTAGTTCACTCACAAAAATAAAGTACTGCGTATTAATAACTAGCTGTTACCCGCGGCTCCGCTCGCGTGGAGTTCTGATCCCGTTCATCGCTGATATATAATATATCCTATGTATTATCCTGATGTGTATGCTAAATTATTGTAAAGGTTCATTAAAATCCATTGAGTATTGTAGTTTTTAAGTGAAAGAGTAACAAACATCCTTACACATACATCCTCACATACCTACATAAATCCTCACATACATACATCCTCACATACTTACAAACTTTCGCGTTTATAATATTAGTATGGTCTTATTATTTCAAGATCACGTAAGTGCTCATCACTCCAGTCAATGACCACATAATTATTGGCAATGATTCGAGACAATTACAACCAGTCATCACTAGCTTGCAGCTAACTGGCCCCATACCAGTCACGGTCTCTCTCTACAGGTCACTTGGCAAAATTAAAGATTATGATAATGGGGAAACAACTCGTTAATATTACAGATGTACCTACCTAGTAGTTATTTATAGAAATAACCGGTTACCGGAGCTCCCGTGTTACACACACTGTCTCTAAAATAAAGAAAAAACACGAATTTATTTATTCAAATTCAATATCTTTATATGACTTCGGAAATGATTACCTGTTAGCAATAATTAATTAGTATGACGTTAGCTAATTCATTTTAATAATACCAATCATTAAGTACCTAATTATAATTTACATTTCAAAATTGATTAAATTTTGTTAAATGTGTATTCTGAATGCATTTCTAAATGTTTCAAATTAATTTAAGAAATCTTAATCTAAAATCAATCAATTAAATATCAGTAGGTATAAATAATATAATTTAATGAATAAATAAAAATGCTGATTTGTAGGTAGTAAAGTTTTCGAGGATTTCGATTAGGAACTCCACAGAAAATAGCAACATGTCACAATATGGAAACATGTCCAGTGACTTAAAAAATAAATGTTGCGCCCACATTTCAAATTAATTAGTAATTATGTAGGTACGATACTATGGAGACCGGGGTCCAGTCTCTTCCTATGATTTAACTTATTTGGGTTATACGGGTACGACTATAACTGTGACTGCTGAAACATAAAATATACCTATTCTATATAACCGACTACGAAAAACTTATAAAAATAAAAGATTAGCACCGGTTAAAAACCGGATATCCTTGACACCTCTAGTCAACATACCGTCATTGTAGCTAATGATTTTGTTAAAATATTGGACCGTGTGCTAGTAGTAACGTTTAATTGACTTCAAAGTAACTAGGTAGATACTGATTAATGATTAAGATAGATACTTAGTAACGTATTTTGGATTCTCACTGATTTCTTGCAGTGATGACCTGCTGATCTGATTATCTTCCACGATAGAGATGTGACCATGAAATTTGAATCAGGAGCTCTGGTTCTTTCAGAACTGGTTCTTTTAGAAAGTAAATAGTTAATGGTGGGAAAAAATAGTCTGAATCAAGATTAGTCGCCTTCTACGACACAACGAGGAAGAGATGGTAATTCTACTTGACCGGGAGTTCCTCTTTTCGTCCCAGATGGGTCCAAAATCCGCAATTTCGACATCCGCTTATTGTGTTTCGTTGGTATTTTTATGTCGACTTATACGGTAACGACTGCCGTTTGACCTGCCATCACATAATATATAGAGCCTATGGTGCCGTATTGTATGTGTAATAATTATTAAGCTATTGCATAGCTTCTATCGCAGGCCTTGAGCGTGGAGACCGAATTCAGAAATTCCGTAACGAAAAAAACCTAACACCCCGAAGCTCGCACGAATCGAGCCGAGCTGCTCCGAAGTAGCTCCGCTTAACGTAAGTAATTATAATTGCATAAGTTGATAAAAAATGCTATGCAATAGCTTTACCGCGGCCGTCCCCGAGTGCCACACGTCTTTTTTTAAATAAAATAATCAATACCCAAATAAGGCAATAAACGAAAGCAACTAAGTACATACTTCTAAGCATCGTCAAGTTAAATCCACGAGTCGATAGTGTTGCTCGATAAATATTTACGACTCGCGTCAGTTGTAGTGTAGGTGGTAGACGACGTTGTTGCGACGCACAATGACGCGCGCGTCAACGGTGACGCTAATTGATTATTGTGTTTCGCTACACTTGGACGCTGGCCCAAGTTACAGAACACCGCGGGTATAATAAGTATAATAACCTCGTGTTGTGTTCCCGGCGGTGAGTAGGGTAGCCAGAGCTCACTGGAGAAGGTTTGTGGTGTTAGTGAAAAGAGCAAAGGATTGTCCTTCTTGTCTTCTTCGCTGACGGCACAGAATCTCTCTGTTCTTAAAGGGTCGACTGTGTGACTACCCTGGTGTTGCACTCGTCCATAGGCCTCGATAATCAGTTTCCATCGGTGGGCTGTGTGCTTGTCTGCGACTTAAGTGATAAAGCTGTAGATTTTTTAAATATTCGTGCGTCAATTGACTGCACGCCCCTAAATCATATGAAGCCACCATTCCAGACGCTGTTGATCTTAAAATGGTAGTCCCTAGCCTGACGGTATCGATGGATGTTTTATCGCGTTCCTTGAATTTTGGGTTGATTGAAAGATTCCGGGGATTTAATAACCAGGCAAAATAATCACACGTCTTGTAGGAATATATTCTAACTATATATCTACTACTCCACGTGAGAGCTTCCATATTGCCATGCAGGATTCAGTTCTACAGATATTCCGTTAGATGGCGTTGTATGTATCATCTAAATCATTTCTCAGTCGCATGCTGCATGCGCTCGCTTATAACTTGTGACCATTAGGTGTAGGTCAATCAGCATCTCAGCTATGCGTGGCGAATGTTATGTGTGAGTCGCGTACCAAACGATATGGCACTTGCTTGTGCGATGCTGTAAGTGCCGAGGAGTTCACCTACTCTAATATTACGGTACTTGAAGTACTATAGTTATTCGTTCAAATCCCGTACACATATTTAGGTATGTTGAACAACTGGGTTATTGTTGTCTCATTTCAATTTAGAATCTAAAGACTTAAATGTTCCATTGAAAAAATCTGAATCTACTTAGGATATTCACCAGAAAATATAAGGCCCATATACCATTTCAACACCAAAGTTAAAAATAGTAATATGAAAAACTTTCGTAGGTTTTGTGTCACTTTTCATTCTTCATCCAAAGATTCTGCTCTTGGAAACATTGAGTCATCCACGAACAGTTTTTTAAAGCTGCCATTTTCCATTTTTAGGGTGCTTACCAGACCGTACGACGAATTCCGGCCGAGGCGGGAGCAGAGGTCAGCCGGGGTGCGAGGGAAATGCTTTCTTGGATAACCTTACACCCCGGTAATTGAGATCCAAGATCGTATGCGGTTTTTGTCGGTCCGAGTTCAACATAACCACATCCGTGGGGACTTCCGAAAGAATAAAAAGGAAATCTTTGTAAATTGAAACATATTTTTTTAGCTTGTTATAGACATGAATTTCAGGGTTATGAATGCTTCCTGTCCTCTTCCCTTTCAGAGTTGCAGCACATTCGGTAGCCGCCTCAGCAAAAGTTTATAATACAGTTCCTAAAATTTTTAAAACAATGGTATAAAATGAACTCCCTGCGGTGGTTTTCCCAAGCGACTACAATATGGTGTTCTTCAAGAAGGGCATTAGAAGGTTTCTTCAGGGTCGGCAGCACGAGTGTGTGAATACGTTACATCCATAGGCCACGGTAAGTAACCACTTCCCATCAGGTGAGCCGTGTGCTTGCCTGCCAACTAAGTGGTATAAAAAAACTTTAAATATGAATAATAGAGCATTTTAAGTACCAGTCCATTATTATAGTGAGCTAGTACTGGATATCATTCGATGTGACCGTGACTCATGAGGCTGATAGTGCTCATATCTGCTGATAGGACCTTATCGACGACTGAACTTGCGCCTTTAATTGGAATCAATACTGTTATGCTGCAAATATTTTTATGATATAGTTATCGTCCAGTATCTTGAAGACATCAGCTGAAACAAATGGGCAGTGGAAACTTTTTGGCCCATGCCTATTGCCTATATTTATATAGAACACGTCAATTTGACTTCACCTCGCCTGATGGTAAAGTAAAGGTAAAGTTTCGGAACAGAGCACTCAGCTTGACGGCCTCATCAGATGCTTTTTCAAGCCCCGCATAAAGGACAGTACTTTAGGAAGAGAGAAACACGTGAGCTGGTAAAGAATTCCAGGTCTAATGGTGCGTCTTATCTTAACGTTTGCATCTCTTTACAGTTCACGTACTCCTTCTCCCTTTTGATTTGGCTTGTACGAGTTTTATGGGAGCGACTTCCTTCTGACCTCCCAACTCCGAGAGGAAAACTTGCATCTGCTGCAGGCTCACATTTGATAGCTACAAGGAAGTCTTCCACACATGTAGCTACTGCACACTGGGCTTCATTCTACGGAAACGCAGGCTGTGGAATGATCTCTGTGGTTTTCCCAAGCGACTACAATATGGGGTTCTCCAAGAAGGGTACAGGGTTAAAGCATGACTATGACACCCTGGTGTTGCACACGCAATAGGCCAGCCATGGTCACTACTTCCCATCAGATTTATCGTGTGCTAGTATGCTACCTAAGTGATTATAATAAAAAACATAGACGAATTGAGAACCTCCTCCTTTTTTCAAGTCGGTTAAAAGTGTACTCCATAAAGAGTAATAATAAGAATATTTTTACTGTGTCGGCCAATGATATATTATAAACTATAGATATGTTGTCCAGTCAATGTCCACACTCTAAAATGGCGACAAAAAAATGATGACTTTTGGTCATCATTTTATGCACCAATCAGAATCGCGACAGTGCGCCACCCGAAAAAAACGTTTTTAATAATAAATACGTAATATAAAATATTATTAATATAAATAATAATATAATTCATATAAATTAATAACATTGACGTATTTTTAGAAGTAGCTAATATGTTGTGTTTGCGGCATTTTTGAAAGCCGCCATCTTCGTGTATGACGTATCTATAAAAATAATACATCATTGCGTTCAGTCGCGTATGGTCAAATTCGCAATCGGTCAAATTCATAAAATCGCGACTAGTCAAAATAGCAGTTAGTCAAAATAGCGAACCGTCAATATAGCAAGTCGTCATTATAGCAAAGCGTCAAAACAGCAAACCGCCAAAATAGTAAAGCGTCAAAATAGCAAACCGTCAAATTAGCAAACCGTCAAAATAGCAAAACTTCAAAATAGCAAAACGTCAAGTGGCGAACATTCTATAATGAACGATTAATTTATTGGACACCGCCCACCCTGACTTGGATAGGTTAGGTTAGAAGGCTAAGGCGGGAGTGGAGCGAAGCGGAGCTTCAAATATTTAGTTAATATGTTTTAATTTAGTTAATATGTTTTAATTCTCATTTTGAATTCAACTTAATTACGTAAATAAACATGATTTAACGTCCTTTTGTGTTTATACTAAAATCCTGAAGTTCAAAATCCTTGTACGTGTGGTTATAAAAAAAAATTACCATGAAGGCTAATGCGGGAGTTTCGCTTTTCGATTCTAACCTAACCTATCCGACTCGGGGTGGGCAGTGTTCATTTTTTATAACCCATTCCACATATATTTAATAATATAATATAAGGTGACAGATTGGTACATACATTATTCTACGAGCTACTTGTGAAGTAAAATATTCGACCGATTGCGATCTAGACTTTTTGCAAATTTGACCGTTTGCGATTTTGACTGTTTGCGAACTTGACTATTTGCGATTAGAAAAATATGCAAATATGACCATTCGCGATATGGACCAATTGCTATTTTGACAAGTCGCGATATAGACCAATCGCAATTTTGACCTAATACGAATTCGACGGTTTTTCAGTCACTTGACCGATTGCGAATTTGACCATACGCGACTGAACGCATCATTGGTGTCGGCAACACGTGTGTCCATAGACTAGTGTGACGGCTGACCATGTTAGTATTGTCTATATTTTACGCCCAGTTTCCGAAAAGCTGATCAAGTCTTATAACTATATCGTTTCACAATAATAGGCACGTTACCTCACATAATATCAGCTTACGTAAACATTTGAGGAATACAATTTAACAAAATATGAATGCTAATTAGTGTAACATCAGTTAGGCGTCCATTACCGTCTTGCACCAGAAACGCAGCGATTGCGAAAGTAACGTTTTGCAGGCTAATATTATTGTATTTTAGTTTATTTTGGTATCATCTGGCAAGTTCTGAAACATATACCGTTGTAATAAAACTATTTTACCCGACTTACTGTGGAGGTAGGTATACGAGTATACCTATAACGGATTCTATCTTTTTTTTTTATCGTGCGAAATATCCCCACGGATACCTCCCCCGCCGGAGCCGGAGGAGGAGGTTATGTCGGACTCGAACCGACTAAAACGCACGCCGTCTGTGGGCCGTCGGTTGCCGGAGGTGAGATTGTCGTAGCCATATCCCCCGCACCCCGGCTGACCCAGGGCCAAATCTCTCGACCTGGCCCTCATCCGGTGTGGGGACTACAGAGTCCCCAACTCGCCCCCGAACGGATTCTATCGCGATTTATTTAGTACCGTTTTGTTATTTCTAGCCTCTAATTCTCGATTTTTTTCAGCAGCCAAGGAGAAACTTTCGACTGTATCATGCAGATGGAAATCCCATGACGATACAATGCTTAGGTATAAAAAAAATATTTACCAGCGGGCGGATGGTATTTTTGATAGGTACCATATTTAGGTCGATAACCATAATACTCGTATTATTAAATTACTATACTACATACTAATACTACTACTAATTACTAAACTACCAAAACTCTACTAAGTCTTGAAAGTCAAACTACCTACTTAGAAAACATAAAAAAGGACTTCAGTGACAAAGCCATCAGGGTGAAGTCCCATCAACGTGCCCTATAAACAAACAGACTGCACAAAACGTTAACCTTCCACTGCGAACCGTGACCTATTTGCAAGTTCCATCCTTTTATCGGGACACTATCTTTCTTTTATCTGTATCTATTTCTTGATATGCTTGTTACACTCTCCAAAATGTTTTTTTAAGTATTATGTCGTAGAATAGCTTGCAAAAAAAGATGTTTGATGGGAGTGAAAACAGTCTCCTAGGTTAAGAAAGACACAAGAGTGTCTTCTTATTGGGAGATATCAGGTTACCTTTTTTGTATACCACTTAGATGGCACAGCACACGGCCCACCTGATGGAAAAGTGATTACCATGCCCTATAGACGTGTGTAACACCAGCGGAGTCACACTCGTGCTGCCGACCCTGTAAGAACAGAGAGATTCTGTGACGTCAGCGTAGAAGACAAGCAGAACAAGCCTTTGGTCTTCCCACTGACAGCACAAAACCTCTCCAGTGTGCTCTGGGTCTAAGTACGATAGGTAGGGTAGGTATGTTGTCAAACTATCTAATAATGGCGAAGGGTGAATCAAAATTGAAGCCAGTTCCATTCTACGGGAAACCGGGGGAATTGAGCTGCTTGGAACTGCCGGCTTAGAGGAATGTATCCTCCGATTTGGTAAATTTTGACTGTTACGGCAGTGACTACCCTCTGACCATACATACAGCCCATGACTAAGTTCCCGCTTGATGGCAATAGGCTCGCTCCCTATTACGTGGGACTGAAAACCTTAGTTGGCGAAATGTGGGTGATATTACACCTCTGCCTACCCCTTCAGGGATTTACAGTGGTGAGTATATGCAGGTGGATATCTACCTACAGCTTAAGTTTTAATAACTGCATGAAGATGTATGTTCTGAAGACATTATTTACATTTCAATTAGCATATTTTCCAAGGCTTATACAGTTATGAGAATACAGCTGATACACGTCACACAAAAATAATAAAGTTTTCATTCTCTATACAGTTATATTATGTGAAAATATCTGTCCGTATTGTTATCGACAGGCGATCGATCAGCTGATTAATGCCACACACACATGTTGATGTATGTAAGTCTTATACACACATACATGGAAACTGCTAAGATAGTATGCAACAATTCAGTGAATATTCTAGATAAGCTGCTATCGCGGGGATTAATTCAGTTTTATTGATAGGCACGCACACTCCTGTAACATTCGTAACAGTTATTTATTTCCGTAATAAACAATAGCACTAATTACAATAATTACACAGGCAGTTCTCGAGCGACTAGTTCACACTCAACTCATTAATTTTCTTTCTAAAAACTCACTTTTAAATTCCTTCCAGTCTGGATTTCGTGCCGGGCACAGTACTACCACCACTCTAGTTCATGTCGCAGAAGACATCAGAGCCGGTATGGAGAATGGTAAGCTGACTGTTCTAACTCTGTTAGACTTCAGCAATGCATTTAATACTGTGGACTTCGACATCCTACTCGGCATACTGCGCTCTCTTAACATATCTCCAACAGCGATTGACTGGTTTCATAGTTACCTGTTTGGTCGCCGGCAGCGTATTAACATCGAAGATACCCTCTCCTCTTGGTGTGCTACATCTGCTGGTGTGCCACAGGGTGGCGTTTTATCTCCCCTACTCTTCGCAGTTTTCATAAACACCATCACAAATAATTTAACTTCTTCCTACCACCTGTACGCAGATGATCTCCAAATTTACTCGCAAGCTCCACTGCACGATCTGGACAAGGCGGTCGACACTGTCAATGCTGACCTGAACTCTATCTGCAACTGGAGCAAATCGTACGGTTTAATGGTGAACCCGAACAAGACTCAGGTCATCATTGTTGGCAGTCCTTGGATGGTCGCAAGAATAGAGTGGTCATCGCTCCCACAGGTTACGTGCGACGGTACAAGTATCACGTACAGCGACAAAGTCAAGAACCTAGGGATATATATTGATAGTTGCTTGACCTGGGGCCCTCAATTACAAGAAGTAAGTCGCAAAATGTTTGCGGCCGCAGGGTCCATGAGGAGGCTGCGTAATTTTCTGCCTATTGCGACCAAGATTGCTCTAGTACAGTCACTTCTTTTCCCCATCCTTGATTATGCAGATGCCAGCTATCTAGATCTCACTGAAGACCAATTGAATAAGCTTGAGAGACTCCAAAACTTCTGCATAAGATTCATATTTGGTCTACGCAAATATGACCACGTTTCTGATTACCGAAGAAAGCTCAAGTGGTTACCCATCCGTCTTCGCCGGAACACTCATATACTCTCATTACTGTATAGCACTCTCTTTAATCCTGCTACTCCTTCTTACCTTAAAAAACGTTTTGAGTTTTTGGACACCACACATTCCAGGTCTCTGAGATCGACAGTGAACTCGAGATTAAAAATGCCGGGGCATTCCACAAAATTCGCTGATAAATCCTTCTCAGTCCAAGCTGTTCGTCTGTGGAATGCTTTACCGGTAAGTATTAGACGCGCACAATCCCTAACAGCATTCAAAAAATCCGTGTATGATCACTACCTGCGGGACATCGGTTACACTTAGATCTACTGGTCCCTCCTGCGACAGGATGAGTTATGTATGGTAAGTATATATGTATGTATCATATTGTATTGTGTATGTATGTATATTGTATATGTATAGGTATATTTTGTAAACCGTATGTATAGTGTATATTTAGGTGTGTGTATACTGTAAGTACTTCAGAATCCAATGTGAAGTGTACCTGTATTGTAAGGTACCAAAACAGACATTGTACACCAAACTACCCAAAATTAGACTCAAACTCTTATCTCCATCCAATGGTTGCCTGTAAGAGATTGCCACTAGGTGATAAGGCCGCCTATTGTTTATACCCAAATGTACTACATAATAACACATGTTTATTTTTTTTCCTTGGTGTGCACAATAAAGATATACTTTACTTTTACTTTTACTTTAATTATTTAACAGTAAAACATTAAACTTGAAGGTAATGAGGTAATCTGTGGTAATGCGGTTACCAGAGATGGAAGTGAGTTAGAACAATTTGACGGCCTCGTAGCGGTAGAACGTTCGACTGCTACGCAGGGTGCGCGGGTTCGATTCCCGCTCAGTGCAAATATTTGTATGAATATGTATATTTGGATTGGTATGGGTGTTTCTATGTATGCCATGTATGTGTTTACAAAAACAAATATCAAAGAATGTTTATCCGTATTCTAGAATCCATAATACAAGCTAGTTAAGCTATACTTACCATGAGTCTAGCTAGATAGCGTTGTGTAGAATGTTGTAGAATATTTATTTTTATTTATACTCAGCCTCAGATGCACATCAGATGAACAAATAGTGCCCAGAATACGGCAATAGGCTCACCTCCTATTACGTGCGACCTAAATGACCTAATACATACAATGATTGGTGAAATGTGGGTGTTAATTCACCTCTGCCTAACCCTCCGGGGATAAAGGCGTGATTATGTGTATGTATGTTATATTTTATTATGACTTGTGTTTACGTATCGTCGGGTAGGTAACCCCTCTTTTAGTTATCAGAGTACCTACACTTACCATTCACTTCCCATAACATGCCAGGTACTCGAAGATTCTTTTATTACTATGTTTATTGTGGATGATAATGTGCCCAAGGATACGGACAGACATTATCAGGACCACAGCAATCAGACCACTTATAGTTATCTAAAATTAACGGCCAATCAGTACTAGTAATCTCAAGTATTGCACATTCCTCGCACGATAGGTCTCAAAGGCAACTCCATGGAAAGAATGACGCAAGTCTGATTTGAACTTCTCTTGAAATGCAGGTCCATGCGTCATTTGGAGGAAAAGCCATCTCACAAAGTTGGTTTTCGGTATTAACTGTATCTTATGTATATGTGTCTTGCGGCAACCGCCAGGCTACGTAGGGAACAAATGCCTGGCAATGGTACCACCGCCGGGTCCAGGTAAAAGGGGTAGGCCAAAGAAGTCCTGGCTTGACGTCGTGGAGGGTGATATGCGTGCTAATGGTCTCACTACCATGGACGCCCAAGATCGTGCGAAGTGGAAAAGGAAGAGCCGGAAGGCGGACTCTGAGCTTCTAGGTCATCTTGGCCACGGATGCAATCAGGAGAATACGTCTATATGCAGATGATGTACCTTATGTATATGGGGATTACTTGATTATTAAAATTTAAGAGTATGATTAATAAGTACAGATGCCAGTGATAATACCTTACCTACCTTACCTTACCCTACAGAATACCGCGTCTATAATAACCTCGTGTTCTGTTACTGGCGGTGAGTAGGGTAGCCAGAGCTCACTGGAGAGGTTTTGTGCTATGGGAAGACCAAAGGCTTGTCCTGGTTGTCTTCTGCGCTGACGGCACAGAATCTTTCTGTTCTGACAGAGTGTGACTCCCCTGGTGCAGTCGACCCTATAAAACTGCTGATGCCCTTTCTTGAAGAATTCCATGTTGTAGTCGCTTGGGATTTGGGAAACATAGGTAAAAATGTTTGGCTCCGAATCCACCGAGCCCTGATAGAAAGAGCCAGGAACCATCATAGAAAGCATCTTAGATTCAAAATATACAAATACCTTGAACCAAGAAACGAGATATTTTAGTTTTAATTTTAAATTATGTGGGACCTCTGAAAGTAAATCTACACTAATATTATAAAGAGGAAAGATTTTGTTTTTTGTTTGTTTGTTTGTAACGAATAGGCTCCGAAACTACTGAACCGATTTTAATCATTCTTTCACTTATAGAAAGCTACAATATCTGGGAGTAACATAGGCTATAATTGATTTTCAAGGGCAATTTTAGCACGAAAAAAGAATTGGAATGGAATCCGAATTCCACGCGGGCGGAGCCGCGGGCAACAGCTAGTTTATCATAAAGTAGACAAAGAACAACAATAACAACACAAGACTATCTCAGTCTAGTATCGAAACCAGACGGTTGCGTTTGCGCAGGTGTTCCAACTAACAACTGTTGGACATTCCTTACCAGTTGCCAGTCTTTGGACACTGCCCTGTATATAGAAAGGTGAGATATGGCTTCATTGTGTTTTTGTACTCAACCTGTTTTTATCACCGTGTAGAAATTACTAATGAGATTAATGTATAGTGGTGTATACCTCGGGGCACATATCTTGAACCTAACGAGACAAACGAGGACCTGCAGCGCGCGGTTTATTTTGTAATAATCTATGCTTGGTGAATTTGAGCTCGTGCACCGCAGTAGCACCCCGTGCTAGTATGAAGGTTCGTTATAGTAAATGTGGTAAACCACGGGTCAGAACAAGTGCCCGTAGTCCACCCAGGTGAACCATGGGTCAGAACAAGTGCCCGTAGTCCACCCAGGTGAACCACGGGTTAGAACATGTGCGTGTAGTCCACCCAGGTGAACCACGGGTTAGAACAAGTGCCCATAGTCCACCCAGGTGAACCACGGATCAGAACAAGTGCCCGTAGTTCACCCAGGAGAACCACGGGTCAGAACAAGTGCCCGTAGTCCACCCAGGTGAACGATGGGTCAGAACAAGTACCCGTAGTCCACCCAGGTGAACCACGGGTTAGAACATGTGCGTGTAGTCCACCCAGGTGAACCACGGGTCAGAACAAGTGCCCGTAGTCCACCAAGGTGAACTTGTTAGGTGTAGGTAGATACTACCGATCGGGCAGGCCTCAAAAGACACCCAAGAAACGTGTATGACAGTCGTCGACTTCACTACATATTATAAAACAAAGTCGCTGTCGCTGTCTGTCCGTCCCTATGTATGCTTAAATCTTCAATACTACGCAACGGATTTTGAAGCGGTTTTTTTTAATAGATAAATTGATTCAAGAGGAAGGTTTATATGTATAATACATGCATAATATTGTAGAGAATCACTGATAAGTTTAAAGATAATACCACGCGGGCGGATAATATGGCGGTACGAAGTTCGCCGGGTCAGCTAGTACCTATGTTATAAACGTCAAATCCCATACATTCGTCATTCTATTCTACAATACGCCAGCCAACGAATTGGCACTTGTCTAGGGGGGAGAGGTCAGACGACAGTCGCTCTCATAAAAATCTATAAACCAACCAAAAATGATATACGGTCCCGGGCTCCAAAGATGATCCATTTGACGATAAATAACTTTGCACTAATCAATTTCTAAACAGGAGCAGTCCGCATACCGATTCCACCATATTGAGTAGGTACAGTTGACAAAGAAGATACGATCGCACTTTTTCATATAAAGTTGTATTATATACATGTAAAGGTGCAACCGTATCTACTTTGCCGACTGTACATGATATGGGATGGGTGCATTCCGTCGAGAGTAAAGCCTCCTGCTGCTTGCTGCGACCACTTCCCTTACACGGCGAGGTCCGCACGATGCCCAACTAGTGTAATGGGCTACAAATATGGGCGTATGTTTCTATTACCGAGCCCGACATGTCTGATGCGGTGGATTAAAATTGAAAGTAAAGAAATAATAAATTACTTTATACAGGATGTTCGACTTGTTATGTGTTCATTTTGTTTACAATTTGGTAACTGTGAAAGATTAATTTGTCCTATGTGCTTATACAGGGTGGAAATGATAAGTCTGTATGGAAGACTTTTTTTAGATTCTCCTATAAAATTACATAAAAGATGGAAAAAGCGACTTTTTGATTTGCAGTTCCCACTCATTTGCTATGGCATGATTTATTCAGTTAGGCCCGTCTTCTAGGATTCAGTTCTAAATCTCGTTGTATGCCAGGAAGGACAGATTGCATGGACAATCTGTCAAATCTGTCAACCTGTATAATCTAGGTACCTGTCTACTAAGATTTTTGTAAACCCCGAACCCAAAGCAAATACCTACATACTATATGAAATTTTGTGGTTCTTGCTGACAAAATACTAAACTTGCTCATAAAATGACAGACTTCCATTCAAACCTTCATCCCTTATTTTACCACGTTTGGGGTGAAATTTTCAAAAATCCTTCTTTACTGGATACATCCAACACAAAAAGCATCTAAGTACTTCCAACTTTGTAACTCAAGCAGTTTAGCTTGCGTTGATGAACCAGTCAAGACAGTCAGTCAATCAGTCAGTCGGGAAATGTCATTATGTGTGTATACCTATTAGTTAGCTTGCATAAAGTATAGTAGGTATAGTGCCTACATATTTCTCAGGCTTATTGTCAATTACTCGCTGTCGCACCTCATCAGGTTTGTACAATTGCACTAAGTTGACACAGCTCACAACTCGTACAGTTCATAGCTATTTCTAATAGTTATTGTCCTGTCGGAATGCTCGTGGGTCGGAACTGATCTTGCTCAGAGGCAGGGCGAGGAATGCTCGCTCAAATCAAAGCTGACAGAAAGGAGGTTAAATTAACTTGTGTCATTTGATCATAAAATCCGAGAACTTATACGATTCTTTGAGTACATTCTTGAGGCAAGCTGAAAACCTGTCGCACAGCTCTCCTGTTATACCCCAACACGAAGCTGCAGACCTGGCTGGTGGGTATGGGGGCTAAATCAACCCCTGAATTTTTACTCAAAAATCGTACCAACCAGCTCTCGGACTATTAGCTCCTTACCTATGCATAGAGCACAAAAGCTCGAGCTGTATGTTGAGAGTAGATACCTACAGCAAGTCATCATCTTAGTGATGTTCCCGGTTGCTTCCCGTTCCACTTACTCATTTCTTTTAAATTTGACTGTTTGACTTTTTGAGAGCGACTGCCGTTTGATTTCCCAACCCCAAGTGAAAAGCATGCGCTAGAGTGTCGTCCAGGGAGTGTTGGCTTAGCTCCAATGGTCTTGGTGGGGCTCCTACACTTACTACAATAGGTAAGTATAGCCTTTTGATTAGCTACTTTTCACCTGTATGGAGAAGAACGAAAAAGAAAGATGAGAATGGGAAAACTATAGAAAGGGAAGTCACGCAAACCGCACAGAATGTAGCATACTAGTTCGCCGAAACTATTTATAAATTTGATCAAAGAAAGGTCGTTGTAAAGTCGTGATATCCTGTCGACAAAGTACCGATGTCTTCCGGACACGTCCTACACATTATACATACATGTTCGTACCTTGTATCTACACATGCATTGCTGTATTACAAAACGAGAATAGGAACCAACATTATGTTCCATTTAAGTCAGCCTAAAAATTGCTGTCACACTTTATATAAACCGCCTTTTTGTAGACACTTGTTTGAATCACATGGCAGTGTATTCAATTAATTCCTTCATGATTATAGCATAGTTACCGGTATATTATCTTGACCCAGACGTCACAAAATGCGCAGTATGCTTTTTTTGGTTCCTTTTGAGGGTCCGCTAGTGCCTCGTAACGTTTCTCTCGCGACTTGGGGTCGAGATTTGTGCCGGTACCTATAATTCCGAAAGATCCTAAGCCGTTTGAGGAGGACAAGCTTGGGTAATTTAGTTGGACAAAGTAATGACGTGGAAAGCTTCTTAGATCGAACCGTGGAAAGTGATTTCAGGGTCAAGCCTCGCGACGCTTTGCAAGTAAAATTCATAATTAGCAGTTCATTTATTCGTTTCCTTCCATAAATTACTGCGGGCGCTTGCATCTAGGGAATGACTAATTGAATTATAATTACTTCTTCTTCGTTCATAGGGACTTGTTTCAACAATCACATCAGTGGCACACTTTAGGCCCGTATTCCAAAATGACACTCGGTTCTAAATCTCGATTTATAACTCGTAAGTACTGAGAACAGATTGTCATTGATCAATCTATCGATGAAAACCGTGATTCAGGGCTGAGTATCCTGCTAGATTACGGGCCTAAAAGTAGAATGATTGAGTATTTGTCTCAAATTGGACAATAACTGCGTTCCCGGTGGAATAGAATAGGGCCACCCCATCTCTTCTCGGTGTCGTAGAAGTCGACTAAGGGATAGGGCTGTTCTCTATCCGACAGTAAACATAGTGCCCGCTTTACGACAATAAGCTCAGCCCCTATTACATAGATACCTACTAGACGGTAAATCCTAATGTCGTTTCCTACCTACTCACTCAGAATTTATTCTGCTCATTCACTAGTGGCAATTCGTGTCGGTTCTTCCAGGTGGACTAACTATTTTGTCAAACTGATTTGACCACTAATGACGCATAAACGTCAAATCCCATACATTGGGCCTGATAGGCAGCTGTGTACGAGTTTGTGATTGTTTGTGAATCCCATCTTGCCCTTGACCGCGGTATAATTGATTAACCTCGCGGATTTCGGCGCCAACCGGACACTTGATAGTATCACGGCACTATGCACTCATGACTCCAACTCATTGTTCTTTCGCGCAAGGCTGACGCGAATTAGATTATACCTACTAAGATTATGATACCACACTGGGTATAAGCCCTCGATTCTGCTAAAGGAAAAGCACTGTCATGTCACGGAGACTGCTAATATTCCATTTAATTTTAGACTTTAAATGTAAAGCAATGGGTCAGCACCCATTGGTCCTCTAAAACTCGACCCCTAGAATAAATTAAATGCCCTTTTAGCAGTGTCTGTGGTATGATGGGTTTTGCTTTAGCAGAATCGAGGGCCATAGCATATCGGTGTAATAACCAAGACGCTTACTCGATCTGTAACTTTATAACCGACTTCAAAAAAGGGTAATATTCTTATTTCTCCGGCATATAATTCTTAATTCGCGTAAAAAATCTCTATTATAGGTAGGTACTTGTACACCGATTTAGGCATTCCGCCCGAGTTATTTCAAAAATGGTAATTTGTGTGCAATTTTGTGTGCCATTTGAACTCTTAAGATATTACTTAAGTATGCCTCATTTGCTCAACTCCGAGAAGTTTACCCTATATTTTGGGGTTATTTACTTTTTTATTTTTTTTTCATTTAGGAAACAATTTTATTTAGGGTTAGTTCTTTTTACCCCTTTTACCGATTTCCCCCGGCAAGATATTTATGTGGGGCCTATCTGAATTCTTGCTGAATGCCTAATTAAAATTGGTGCATACCTACCAATCATACGTACATAGAAATACTTATGTACATGAGAAATGAAAATTTTGTCTGTTATCAAGAAAAAAAAAAGAACCATATCGGTTCCTCACCGCCCCCTTAACTACGACTACTACGAGTAGTGAGTACATACAGAGCTTATCTTCCAAAACCATGTTGATCCTGTGGTCCTAAAAGAAGGGCATAATTATGTAGGTAGATATTACTAACAAACTAACGAACACACTTTCACATTGAAGATACCTATATCACAAGTACTTTACGAAATATGTCTCCGCGCGGAACTGCCAAAACACAACTGACCTCATTATGTGCACGTGTGTGCACGTGTGGCAGAGAGAGACGAAACCATGTACCGTAATAAAAGATATGGACCGAAAAGCGAAATTTCATGGACGAGGCGACGATACAACATCCTTGCTTTTTTTATACTACACAGGTCGCAGACAGGCACACGGCCCTCCTGATGGTAAGAGGTTACCGTGGCCTATAGGCGAGTGCAACACCAGGTGAGTCACACTTGTGCTGTCGACCTTGTAAGAACAGAGAGATTCTGTGCTGTCAGCGCACAAGATAAGTAGGACAAAGCCTTTAGTTTTCCCACTGAGAGCACAAAATCTCTCCAGTAAGCTCTGGCTACCCTACTTATCGTCGGAAACACAACACGAGGTTCTTAAGTCTTCTGTAGAGCGGTGGTACTTCTACAGTCGGACTGCTCGATTGGGACGAATATACCGTCGTGTCCTACCTCCTCGTGAAAAAACCTTGTTGCTGACCTACTGCGGTAACGGCAGGACTGCGGCCTAACCGGTCCTCCTTACTATCTTCTTCTTCTTCCTAGCGTTATTCCCAGTCGCATCCGAAGCTTTCAGCTCGGAGTCTGGGGTCCGCTTTTACCAGTCATAGCTACAGATTTGGCTAGACCTCGATATTTTCCGTGAAGCGATTGCCATCTGACCTCCACGACCCAATGTTAACATTGGGCGATATCGAAGCTTTGCAGCTAGACCGTTGTTTTTGGACTTTTAGGGCACCAACTACCCGTAACGACTGCCATAGATGTTCTTATGGCAACCGGGACCGACGGCTTAACGTGCTCTCCGAGGCACGACCAGACCAATGCAAATACCCATATTTAATGCACACAAATATTTGCACTGAGCGGGGATCGAACCCGCGCCTCCTGCGTAGCGGCCGCGTTCAATAACGCTACGCCACGGAGGCTGTCTTCTCCTCCTTACTATCCTGAGGATCTAAATATATGATGTACAGTTGCACACCCCTTACTTATCGCAGATTTTCTTAAAGTAGGATAGGTCAGTTGATCATAGGCAGCCAGCGAAAATACCATCATTCACCTACCGTTAATAATCCGGGCGCATCCGAAGCTGTCACATCGGAGTCTGGAGTTCGCTTATTATTTAGACCAATGCAGATATTTGTACTAAGCAGTAACCGAACCCGCAACCCCTGTCGAGTCCTGTAGCCCATACCACACAGTCTTCAAGTCATCAGACATATTTATAGAATCTAGTCCAGTGTCGAGACGAGAGACGACCAGACCATACAATCCATACATATTGTATGAGTGGAGTGTGAACTGGGACATCGCTTCACATCTGTCAACTTTAAATACCGTTGCTTTATTGAACGACAATGTCAGCGCGTTACGTAAGCTGTCGCAATGATACCCGTACATACTTTTTTTATGATCGGTACTTCAACGGAAAAGCCTAGTTTTTTTTATACTACTTAGGTCGCAGACAAGCACACGGCCCTCCTGGTGGTAAGTGGTTCCCGTGGCCTATAGGCGAGTGCAAGACCAGGGGAGTCACACTCGTGCTGCCGACCCTGTAAGAACATAGAGATTCGGTACCGTCAGCGCAAAAAATATGTAAGACAAAGCCTTTATCATCAGTAAGAACGGCCCCAGTGGTGACGTCTAGGAATAACCGTGATTTTCCCACAGACAGCACAAAACCTCTCCAGTGAGCGAGTTTCCACTGTTTTTTATTTTTATTTTTTATTTTTAGAAAGAATATTAGCAACCGAAATTACTAATATTCCCGCTAACCCCTCCAGCTAAGCTAAATTGCTTGTGCTAGGACTGGGACTGTGTGGGACTGTTAGGACATCGGTAGTGTAATGGCCAGGATTCGAACCCGGGACCTCTCGATCGTAAGGCCGACTCCTTAACCACTAAGCTACCGACGCTGTGAGTGGAAAGGGCTCCGTATAAACTCAGTTTACACGTCTTTGACCTCCGAGAGAGATAATTCAGAGTGTATCAAAAGTATTAGCTATCATCCATGACTCTAGTAGATGTCGGTTGTCGCAATCAAACATAGACTATGCCTTTTCTCAATCTATCTCTGCGCCTAATTTCATCAAAATCGGTTTAGTAGTTTAGGCGTGCTTTCAACACGCAGATAGATAGACGAAGTTGCTTTCGCATTTTCATCAGATCATCCATCATCATAGTTTCCATCAGGTCGTGGGCCGTGTGCTTGTCTGCCACCTAAGTGGTATAAAAAAAAACAATGTCTGAGTGCCACAGTGGAAGGCTTAATAAACTAAGTTGCTTGGGGCCCGAGCAACCCTATCCTGACGGTCCTCCTTCCTCCTCCATCCTTTCGGGATTGCGAAGTCAGACGGCAGTCCCTCCCATAAAAGCCCCATAAACCAATCCAAAGACAGGAGATGGAATAAGCGAACCTCGGATTACAAGGCCGAGGTGAAATTCTCAGATGCAACCGAGAAAAAATACTAGTAGTTATGATGATGAAAAAGGTACGAATTGAGACAAATTCTAAACAATAGGTACCTAAGTATGTAAGTCATGTCCTCAGACCGCAGAGTGTCGTCATGCGCCACGTACAGCATAAACAGCTACAACTTACATCAAAGTCTCAAAGTCATCAGACACGACCATAATGCCTCTGACTGTACAACGCGTTTACCTCGTAAGGATATCTCAGGGTGACGAAACTCATGCCAAGAATACAATACCTACCTACTACAAGTAATGCTTCTACTACTAGACTAAACAAAATAGCGAATAAAATCTAAATTGGTATGGTATGGCGAATAAACTGGAAGGTGGAGGATCTGGGGAGCACATTGGGAGAGGCCTGTGTCCGACAGTGAACTGCTGAACTGGGATAGGCTAATTGATTGGCGAAAGATCACTAATAGACCTCCAACAATGTGCAACTTCTTGTGTTAGATGGCATTAAAAAAGGCGCGCTAATAGTACAGCAGATAAGAAAAAGAAAAACCAAAATGTTAGTCAAACGTTAGCTCATGTATCTAGTTTCTGCCTCCCGTGCCTTAAATTCAAAGATCATTCCCGCCTCATCAATCCAAATCCAATCGAAATGACAGCCCTAACCGCTAATGATTTTGAGCGCATAGTACTTAATTTATTTCATTTGTTTGTTTGTTTTAATTCACAATGGCGACTGTGTGTCGACTTCTAATGAACAATGAAATTATATTCGTCTCTGTTATTTGCACTTATTAATAAACTGCATAGTTGCATAACATCGTTGGCTGTAATAATACAATCTCAACACTATTATCCCTCAATTAGGTATTTGTACATAATACTTATGTTTACATACATACATACATACATACATACAATCACGCCTCTTTCCCAGTGGGGTAGGCAGAGGCCATACTTTTCCACTTGCTACGATCCTGGCATACATCAACATCATTGACTTCTTCTACTTTCATAATTGTTTTCATACATGCTCGCCGGTTTCGGGTACTCTTGACATGTCCTTTCTTTAACATGTCCTCGATCTGAATGACATACGTATGTCTAGGTCGACCCCTACCGGGTTGCCAATTCACCCTCGCTTCATAAATCCCTTTATACCTTTAAGCTTTTGCCCGCGGCTCCGCTCGCGTGGATGTCGGTTATCGCGACCAAACATAGCCTATGTCCTTTCTCAAGGTCTAACCTACCTCTATACCAAATTTCATCAAAATCGGTTCAGCGGTTTAGTCGTAAAAGTGAGACAGACAGACAGACAGACAGAGTTACTTTCGCATTTATAATATTAGTAGGGATATCTCCGGCAGCATAAGCAGAAAGATATTGTCACTATTATGTAAGTAATAGGGTGAGCCTATAACCACCTACTGGACATAGGCATCTCCCTCATTAGCACCTGATGCTCCACCTTGCGCACCCAGTTATCCCAGCTCCCCTCAGACCATCATGATCATGCAAATGGAGGTGGGTCCCCGATTCCGCAAAAATGGCTGTATCTTTTGATTGCTTCGACATAAAAGTTTTGCACTATCTACTATTGAATGAAATTGTAAAGCATTTAGTATGTAAACTATTCAAATCGATAATGATAGAAATAAAATCGGCCAAGTGCGAGCCGGACTCGCCCATGAAGGGTTCTGTAGTAGCAAAGGCGAAAATTGCGGTTTATGACGTATTAAAAAAAAGTACTGGCTGGATCTCGTTCGAACCAATTTTTAGTGGAAGTTTGCATGGCAATTTACATCATATATTTTTTTTAGATTTATCAATATCTTATTTTAGAAGTTAGAGGGGGGGGGGACACAATTTTCCACTTTGGAAGTGTCTCTTGCGCAAACTATTCAGTTTAGAAAAAAATATGTTAGAAACCTCAATAGCATTTTTAAAGACCTATCTATAGATACCTACCGCTCATTCGGCCTGCGCGCTTTCGAGCGGCACGTCGAGTGGTGCGCAGACAAGGCGAAGATACACATTGTTTGATGAAAAAAAACTTTTTAATTTCAGTTCTAAGTATGGGGACCCCCAAAATTTAATGCTTTTTTAAATTTTTGTGTAAAATTCTTAATGTGGTTCACAGAATACATCTTCTTACTAAGTTTCAACAGCATAGGCCTTATAGTTTCGGAGAAAAGTGGCTGTGACATACGGACGGACAGACAGACAGACATGACGAATCTATAAGGGTTCCGTTTTTTGCCATTTGGCTACGGAACCCTAAAAAGCGAATGCAGCTCAGGCGGAACTGGAACCCGCGATCTTTCTCTTACAGGGGGAATGTTCTGACTAGTGAGCCACTGGGCCTCGCCCGAAGCTGATCCGAATTTCTATATATCCGTCTTGGGGCGCCGGTGGGAGCCATCTACCGATACTTGTACGGTATATCGGAACCATCGCGGAATATCGAATCCCGCCTGAGCTGTATTTGCTGTTTTCTATCTTAATCGATTTTGCACTACTATTTCATATTAATTTCAATTTGATACATTCCACAATTTCATGAAAAAGTCTAAACACATAGACAAAGAGATCTGACAGACAGATGGACAAACAGACGGACAATGAAGTGCTCCTATAAGGGTTTCGTAATTCCTATTATATGGGTGAGCACTCACTGGTCCCCTGGAATTCGTCCCCAGTGCCCATTCGTCCCTACATAATTTTGAGGTGCCCACTCGACCTCTGGTCTATTTTATAATGTACAGAATCCTAAAAGAGAAAACAATAATATTCAAAACGATGCCCGTGCGCTAGATCCGTACCCTATTATTATACCTGTAGACATCATCCAGTCGCGTACTACTCATTTCCATAACGCACAATGATGGCCGCCGTACGATGTTATTAAATAAACAATTACCGGCGCGTTTGTTTGTTATGGCTGCGGTGGGCGCGGCGCGTGCGCATCTCGTGATAATTATAACAATAAATTAACGTTACTATCAGCTACTGGCCACAAACACTTTCCTTCCGCATTCTGTCTCGCCAAAAAATCTACGTCACTTAGGGCCGCGTTCTCGTCAGAAGAGATTATCACGGGCACAAGCCGCGTCAGAAGTCTGGGATTTTTGAATAGCCCACTGTCTTTTCAAGCCCTAGTAATTATAGTACTTGGAAGATAGTCGCGAATCGAATCAGAGAGGGGATAGGCCTGGATTGGCTGTCTAACAACAGTGGTCAGGTTCAGCTAGGATATAAAAGTCGGGGGCGAGTCGGGGACTCTGTGGTCCCCACACCGGAAGAGGGCCAGATCAGGAGATATGGCCCTGGGTGGGCCGGGGTGCGAGGGATATGGCTACGACAATCTCACCTCCGGCAACCGACGACGGCGCACAGATGGCGTGCGTTTTAGTCGGTTCGAGTCCGACATAACCTCCTCTACCGGCTCTAGCGGGGGAGATCACCGTGGGGATTTTTCTCACGATAATGAAAAAAGCTAGGATATAAAAGTCATATCCCTGATCCGATCCGCGACAATACTTCCGCGAGGCTATATAACAAGGTTTACCTTCCACCAGAAGTAGATCCTTCCACGAAGGGAAGATGTTCATGTTGTAGACATTTCTCCACTAGTAAATGGAGCCCGCACGTCAGCTTGCTAACAACGTGGGTGGGCCATTAATGCCGCAAGCCGTAGTTCCGGTGGACCACTTACTTTAGGCGCAGAGTATGGCCACAGTAAATTGTTTTATTGTGGTGAAAGCCTCACATTACTGAGCGGCTTCCTCGCAACGCGTGGTATGTGGACAATACCTTTTTTCTATCAAGGTAAGTAGAGAGTAAATGAAATTTTAAAGCATTTATTATGCTAACTATTCAAAATCGATTAAGATATAGAAAAGAGAATTGACCTCGAGCGGGACTCGAACCCGTGATCTTTCCCTTACAGGGGCATTGCTCTAACCGTCGCCCCAAGACGGATGTACAGAAGAATTTGGATCAGCTTCGTGCGGGCCTCGGTGGCTTACACCCGTATTCACAAACAATACTTCGCTATGCGTACTACCAAAACTGTGCAAAGAACGACAAATTCTCAGTGCGTTCGTTTTGGCAAGCCTTTTTATTCATAGACAACACTTCAGTAATACTTCGTTGAGGGAATGCACTGCGTTAGATACTGCTCCGTGATGTTTGTGAATTAATTTTACAAGCCCTGTGCGCTCGAGCACACTATGAGACCTCACAGTATTATTTGTGAATACGGGTGTTAATGGTCAGCGCATTACCCTTATAAGGGAAAGATCGCGTGTGAGTTCCACCCGAGGTCGATTCTCTTTTCTATATCTTAAGTAATCGATTTTGAATGGTACCATGTTGTCTGCTAGCTATTACTAAGAGTTCGTAAGCATCTCTCAGTAACATTTCTTCAACAAGCCACATTCGCTTACAACTCACGTAACGGTAGTCATTAAGAATGCGCCCGCGCACCATGCGATCATACAATGTTGACGATCACTTACCGACCTCGTACAGAATCGTTAATTGTGAACAATGTCGATGGCAGGGCTTTATCGGTAATACGCACGTCTAAGCTATCAAAACAATTATGTATTATGAATTTCAATTTTCATTTACATTTTGAAAGTAGAATGTAAAGGGTTTTGGGAGTAGTGTAGTCCACTGCTGGATAGGCCTCGCCCAATGTGCAACATAGCTCCCGATTCATCGCCTTCCGCATCCAGTGCATCCCAGAGCTAAGCAGCAGCAAAGATAGTGCGTCGCTTCTAAACTTTCTTCTTCTTCTTCTTCTAAGCTAAGGTTAAAACTTTAGAAGCATGAAATTGTGCTAACCCTAAAATAATTGAGACAAGGGTATGCAGATGATGATGATTAACGCCCTGATAAAGGTGCATGAAGTGACTATTGTCATGTTAAATAAAGGCTTAGAAGAGATGGGGCGACTCTTGTATTCTAGCAGCCTTAAATTCAGAATTTAAAAAAAAAATACTGAACCGTTAAACCCTCAAGGAGAAGCAAGCATATAAACTTACTCATAAAGTATAGGTAATATTGATAAGATTTATATGCGCTTGTACAATAGACATCTTATTCTAACGCCTACTATTCAAAACAGAATCTGGTTCTGTCAACAAAACAACCGTTAGAACGTAATTTGTAGCCTTTCTAATTGATAATCCATCATTCACTGTACCACCCACTGATAAACACTAAAACTAATCTTTATTCATTCGTATATAGAGCATAGTTTTGTTTAAACAACCTGTTTTAAAACAAACAACTCAAAAAGTAAAAACTAACAGTCAACTGTTTAATACAAAGTTTGTTTTTGATTGTTGACTTGAGGTGTCGCCGGATTAATCGCATGATCAATCGGTCGATCTAATTGAAAGAATCAGTGCGTTAATTATCGGTAATTCTAGTGTATTACCAGTAACTCCACGGTGTGCCCGGAAGAGTCGGTTTCTAGTAGGCAACTGTGTCGTTTGTTCAGCTAAGGAAAGTCGTCAGGAATGTTAATTGCTGTCATTGTTATGATTTGCAATGATAATTATAATATAATTGACTTGTCAGTCTTTTTGTTAACGTTTGATTAATAATTACTGTTGGTGTATAGACATACAGTTTATATAAATTGAATTCAAATGTAGAATTGAAATGTTTAACGTGGAACTTCAGTAAGGAGGCTAAAATATTCGAGGAGATGAGTGGGCGCAGGGTACGAATTTAAGGTGACGAGTCGGTTCGCCAATCTGAGAATCATCGACGTTCTGAAGTTCATACCTAGATATTATTGAACCTGAATACATAAAGTTACACTGACCACTAGTTCGGAGTGTATGTACTTCCATCAAAATTTTTCGGGAAACCAGATTACTTCACACACAAACCAGCTACCAACTGATTAACGGGCTAGGCGATTTTCTGAAGCAAAGCACGGCAAGGCAAAGGTCTTGCTGGGGTTATACCTATCTCATAAGTCACAATAACCATGCGATACCTATCTCATAACAGGGGTAGTGCAGTATCTAATGTAAACTTTGCTAAAACATTATACTATAGAGACTCAACCTTCCGATCTCCTGAAGTCATCAATTCAAAGTTTATCGTGGGAATTCTCTCACGATAAGACCCGATCTTGTATGTTTTACGTAAATAACGCGGATTTCGCCTTACATTCGTTGTGAAATTGTAACAGACGGACGTTCAGTCCTCCTTGATCTTTATCCATTGAATTATTAAATGCCTCATATAATTAATTACCCGTCACTTTTGGTAATAGTTCAAGACCCAACCGATTGAAACCATCAATTTCTTTTTTTTTATACATATTTTTAATAATTTGTGTTTGACCCTCAAATTAATAGAGAGATGAAACCACAGAACGAATAAATCACTCTTATTTCCACAGGGGGCCCCCGTTCAACATATAGAAATTCTAGTTATACAAATATGAGGCAAACATGAATTGAACCTTGATTATATCACTTTGTCTCTTTTTTTCCAATATACAGTTGTGTCTGCTAAAAAGAGACAAAAAATTTAAGTTATTGCTCACTTGGGAAAATGAGTATGAGAATTTGACAGCGTGCCAACGGTGCCAACATTTATGAATGATTTGCGCCAACATTATGAATGATTTGCGACAGCCATTGTTGAATTTTTCTAGAACATACTACTACAAGCATAATAGTGATGTACTCCAATAAAAGATTTGACGACGAAACTATTCTTCTTTACAAAAATGTACTCTTTTGAAGAAATACGAATTGACAAAATTGTAATGTCTTCTGTTTTTCCGTATTAGAACTGGGCAATGGTGGTATTGTTAGAAACGTCTTGATCATCCGCTGGTTATAGGCAATATGACGTGTGAATGACTCTCTGAAACTCTGACTATAATGAAAAAAAACTTGAGATATATAGACCGTGTTTGGTATGAAATTAAAGGGCTCAATTAGCACATTAAAAACATGTATACATTATTAGGTGTTGCTTGCACCAAAATAATACAAATAAAAATCAAGTTTCAAACTAAAATCCGACTACTGCAAATCACGCTCTAAGAAGTATTAAGCAAGAAAATATCAAGAATAGCCGTGGTCGTATACCATTTACTCTACTAAAACAATACATTCTAGAGATTCGTGATTTTGCAGTAGTCGGGTTTTAGTTTTAAAGTTATGGTAAGTACACTTTAACAGGTGGTATAGAAAGATATCGACAAATGTTACGATAATAGAAGGTAATCCCTAGCATAGTAACCGTCGGCAAACGTTCATTCATAAAAATGGAACGTAGGTAATACACGTTAATTCTGTAGGTATAACCCATCTGTTCTATTATAAATTTATGCTTATTTCTTATTTATTAGTTCATTGAATGAAACCTATTTATGTCAGATTCAATCAATCAATTAGCCTATTGCAGTTCACTGCTGGACTCCTTCTCCTCTCCTAATATGCGCCACGTTTGCCGATCCTCCGCCTTCCTATGTCAAATGAAAAATAATGAATTGGGTAACTGGTTGGTTTTTCGTTCCTACCACCATGACCACCATCACGTAATAACCAGTACGGTAACTGTAGCACAGTAATTTTTTTTTTTTTGCTAATTACTGATGACTGAAGCAAATATGAATATGACTTTCCAACCAAAAACTAAATATAACAAAAGGTGAAAAAAAAATTTTTTGAAACACGGAATTTATTCATATCATCATCATCATACCGTCGCAATAATACACCCAAATCTGATAGCATTTACAGGTTATGATAAAATTAAAATCATACATGAATTCTGAAAACATCACGCTCCTTTTATGGACAGTTGGTAATAAATGACAGACCTTGGCTTACTCTTCGCTGCTGACCTTTTCAAAATTGAAATCAGAACCTATCATATTACATGTTCAAAGTAAGCAATCAAGTTGGAGTCTCTTGGAGTGCGTGTGGTGAATTCAGCAAGTTTCGTAATGTAACACGATAGTGTGAAACCTTCGCGATCCTATTTCAATCAAAATGCTAATAGTCGCACTTTGTAGGCTATACTTAGGACGAGTGTGCATCTGTTGATTTATTGACTAGCTGCTACCCGAGGCTCCGCCTGTATGGGCTTTTGATCCCGTTCTGCTGCTGACCCTCCTCGATAGCCTATGTCACAAATAATGTGACTTTATTTTCTTCTTTTTTCTTTCATTCATGCGACCAGTGGGACCCAAAACCTACCCCTCGTAATAACGTGCATATCCTCTGATTCCTCTACAACAGTTCTGCGAGCTGCGGATGAGCAGTTTATCAGGATATCCTGTTCAATCATTACTGTACAATGGAATGCGGTCCGATAAAACGGAATAAAATTAGTTTTATAATCTCTTTTCTAGGTTATGACATTATCAGGCTGATATTAATGACTAATAAATAATCTTATCCAAAACGCGAATATTTTATTAATGCCGATCAAGCTATGGATAACGTAATATGGCTCAGTTTTAAGGCAAATAAAATGTAATAAATAACATTATTTACGAACCATTCGTTTACCTTTTTTAATGGAGTTCAATAACTTTTTAGAATCTAATGTAAAGTAGTTAAAGTACGTATCCTTAATAGGTAATTATGTTTGCCTTCCCTTTTCTAGTCAAGAACCGCCATTGAGATCCATAACGACGAAGTGCCTTCTCATCTAACAGAATGGCAGATCATATGCCTTTATGCCTACATTTAAATGTGTGCTGATAGGAGATGAAGGAACAGGCAAAACTTCACTCCTCAATTTCCTCAAGAGACATCTGACTGGAGAGTTCAAGAAAAAATACGTCGCAACGCTTGGCGTCGAAGTGCATCCTTTGGTGTTTCACACGAATCGTGGTTTCATGATTGTTTAACGTTTGGGATACTGCTGGGCAGGAAAAGTTCCGTGGACTACGAGAAGGCTACTATATCCAAAGTCATTGTGCCATTATCATGTTCGATGTAACCTCTTGTGTCATGTACAAAAACGTACCACATTGGCACAGAGATTAAGTGAGAATTTGTGAGGGATTCCTATCAATTTGTGTGGCAATAAAGTTGATATCAAAGTCAGGAAGGTCGAGGCGAAAACCATTGTATTCCTCAGGAGAAAGAACTCACAGTACTATGAGATCTCTTCATCATCATCGCAATCAGTAGTATGTACTACTGATCCACAGCGTCATCATCATCACTTCATCATCATCATCATCATGGAGATGTATTTTCCTGATTCCGTCACAGGCCGAGACAAACTATGGACTATCAATCAACCAATCAATTACCCTATCGCAGTCCATTGCTTGACATAGGCCTCTCCCATTGTTGGGAGGCTTTGGCCTTTACTGCATTTTAAATGTATTGTGAGGAGTATAGTTTCCTGGGTTCCATTCTTTACTTAGAAGACCTTCACGAAGTCTTGAAGGTTTTGTTTTAAAGATACGATTCTGGAAGGAAAGCCAAAGTTTTCTACTTCAGACCCCCCGATCCCCTTCTATCAATGCTCTTGCGATGGTGATAACTCACTTAGGACGAAATTTTACAGAAACAGAGGATGTATCGTATCTTCCTCAATTTGCTGGATGCTTATAACACATAAGGTATCCGTCAAGGTTAGGACAATGTAATTAAATAGACCGATACCTAATTACTGTAAGTAATGATTGCAAGGTACCTCCAGCGTTATAGCGGCTAAGAGGCTTAAGACAACTTACAGAGGCTACATAACCTTAAGGAATACTCGGATAATCCCATTAGCGGCTTCCTTCCCTGCCTCACCTACATTTCCCTAATAGGAGGCGTGCGTGTCGCGTGTGGGGTTGCCCGCTCATTTACCTGATTGTAAGGTTTATTGCATAAATTCATAAATTATATAGGGCAGGTATGCCACATTATGACAGGAAGTTTACTATCGAAGGTCATGCCTCAGGTTCTGCTGATGAGTAAGGCTATTGGCACAATATCCCGCATCACGCAGCATAGTGCTGCTTTGCATGATTTTCTATGGAAAAAACTACTCGTGAATACATCTTCAGTGTGTTGAACTACGCGTGTTTACAATACAAAGATATATACTTAGAAGCGAAGAGACCACGCCCTGCCGCGTTACGCTGAGTGTGCCAATTACCTAAGGGCGCCAGCAAACACGAGAGTTCTCTAGTATTGCAATGGTCTTCTAGTCCCTGCTTACCATCAGTCTGTTAGTATCAATCATCAATTTGCCACTTTAGTGTAATAAAAAGTCCAATCGCATGTTTATGCGCCTGAGTGCTACATCCATTGTTAATTTCCCACGTTAGCATTATTAAAAATGAGTAATAAGGACTAGACTCTTCTGTACTGCGTAGTTGCGCTTACGCACATTGCCATGTATTTAGATGACTACATTGAATACCTTGTGTCTCATAAAATATTTCGTTCCATGATTAACGTAAAGACCACTTGTGACTTATGCCCCTGCAAGCAACAATATCGCAGACAGTGACGAAACACGACCGTTAACCGCTGCGCACGCGATTCGTCGACAATCGGCGTCACCTTACAGGAAGTCAGTGGCTTCTAACTGTTCGCTCACTGAAACTCCTATTCTACACATATAAATCTAAGAAAACAACATCCAGAACGGGGTTTTAACCTGCGACCAGTTTCTCTAGAGGGAATGCTTGGGCACGACTTGGACAACCGAATTTCTTATCCACCTATACCATGTATTATAGGCCTTAGGACTCCATCTCTTTGATATAGGGATGGTATAGTTATCTACCAACTAGCACATTATGTGTCACGCCTTCCTACAGTCCTAGGTTCTTTAAAAAAAGGGTTGTGGAAATACATTTGGCCTACTGTTTCCACACTGGCCAAACGTGTTGGTACAGGCTTTTATTTCGATTTTTCCTTCTCTCGCAGTGATATCGTCTGCGTATTTGTATTACAAGACAGTAAGTAAATTAAACGAGAAAGAACAAACGTGTAGTAAATATTGTAGACGTCAAATAACTCTTCCGCGTCGTTAACGAACGGAGCCAGCAGACTGGCAACATCGTCATTACAATAATTATACATTTTATATTGTAAATTGTCGAGAGCTGATGTAAGACGCGGCTCAGTGACATTCACGCTTCGTGCTTTTACTGCTACTTAATTCCACATAATTCTCAAAGTAAGGCTTCAACCTAGTTCTGAATAAGGAGACATGCAATGCCCAATATGAGATCGTCCTCATCATCAATAGTGTCACTGCTTAAGGCCTGCTTACACTCCAAATTTATACTTTGCAGGAAAGGGTTTGTGCTCCTAGAGAGGTTGATTTGCGATCGCCGGTCACCTTAGCAGAAGTAGGCTGGCTTTTCCTGACTCCCTCTCGGGAAAAAATGGTGACACAGTGGTTCCTACATCGGAAGAGGGTGTTTCTTTGAAACCGAGTGTATTTGCCTCATTGATATGGCTCAATTTTTTTTTTACTTTTAGACTTTAACTCACATAAAATCGTGACCAGATCATTATATGTTATATCATATTTCGAAGGCACTGATTTGTACCCAGTAGTTTAGGAAATAGACTGTGCTGATAAATTGGTCAACCAGATTAATGATGACCAAGGCAGATGAATGGACTTTTGCACCATATTAATTAGAAGCAAGCAGATAAATGAGAATAACATATTATCTTCAATCAACTTTATTATAAAATATCTGGCAATCATCATCACCATCTGCATAAAGACGCATTTTCCTGATTGCATCCGTGGCTAAGATGACCACGGAGCTCAGGGTCCGCCTTCCGGCTCTTCCTCCTCCACTTCGCACGATCTTGGGCGTCAATGGCAGTGAGACCATTTGCACGCATATCACCCTCCATGGCGTCAAGCCAGGACTTCTTGGGCCTACCCCTTTTACCTGAACCCGGTGGAGGCACCATCCGCGCCATTGCTAGGCATTTGTTACCCACGTAGCCTGGCGGTTGCCGCAAGACGTGGCCGCACCAGTGAAGGCGGCTCTCTTGCATTTTATTCGCGATGTCACGGACGCGAAGGTTGCGGATGCGAGAGTTCCTCCCGCGATCTTTACGCGTGACGCCACACATCCATCGCAGCATTTTCATCACCGTGACACGTAGTTTTTGCTTGTGTCGCTCCAGCAGCGGCCACGCCTCGCAACCATGTAAGAGAACAGGTCTAATGATCGTCTTATAAACCTGCTTCTTCAACCTAACTGGCATTTTGGGATCACGCGTGACGCCAGTCATTTCTCGCCACTTGGCCCACGCGGTAGCAATCCATGCCCTGACGTCGTAGTTGATTTCACCAGTCACATGAAGTACAGATCCCAGGTACTTAACCTGGTCCGTGCGCTCGACCAAGTCATCGCCTATGCGAATGGGTATGGGATCTATGGAGTTTAACGCTAAGTATTCTGTCTTCGCTACATTTAGCTTCAGACAGCCGCCGTTCTCAAGCACTTCCTTCCACCCTTTCACGCGTCGCACCAATCTGCTCCTGTCCACGTCCATCAGCGCAATATCATCAGCATACATGAGCAACCACGGGGGCTGCTTATGCGAGTTTCTGATGCTGTCCGACAAAACGTCTAATATTACGCTGAACAGGTATGGACTAAGGACGGATCCTTGGTGTACCCCAACGGTAATGGGGAAGGCTTTCGAGTCACCAACAGCAGTCCGAACCACAGAACCGGAATCGTAGTACTCTCGTCTCGGATCTCGAAGTCTCGGATGGTGTCAATGTAAGTTTCTGGGACTCCCTTGGCCCGCAATGCTCATCAGATCACCGCGCGAGGAACACGGTCGAAGGCCTTCTGTATGTCTAAGAATAGGCAGTGCAGAGGCATGTTCTTCGCCCTGTGTTTCCCCGCCACAATCCTTAGGGCAAACACCGGGTCCATGGTTCCGTGCCTGGGACGAAACCCGTACTGACAACCCGAGAGTGTACTTTCCTGTCGGATCTGGGAGTCGGTTATCCGCGGTAACTGCCACTCTCCTGCACCGATTAAGGAAGGCAAGGCAATCTTCAAAGGCAAGGGCCTTTGAAGATTGGTGTGATGATGCTTAGCATCCACTGGCTCGGGATCTCACCGGGTACGCGGTTATAGAGATTTGCTAGAATGCTCACACCATGGGCGCCCATTACCTTCCAAGCCTCGATAGGGACTTCGTCGGGTCCTACAGCTTTCTGGTTCTTTTTGCGGCGAATGGCAGTCTCGACTTCTGCAGGCGTAATCGGTGGCACTATTCCTTGATTCGGAGGGAGGTCTGGTGGCTGCACCTCTTTATGCTGCTTATTCAGCAGCTGGTGGTAGATGGGCGCCATCTTTCCTTCACCGCGACTTTCTCGTACAACAGATTGCCCCCAGGGTCTTGAATGCAGCGGCACTTGGATAGACCCTGTGCCGCTTTGGCGCTGGACCGCGCCAACTTTTGCCCCTCAGACGATTCCACTTGTAAACATCATTTTTGTACCATATTCAACAAATAAAGGACATTGAACTTTGAACTTTGAACTTTGAACTTTGAACTTTGAACTTTGAACTTTGAACTTTAACTTTGAACTTTAAACTTTGGTATATAGCCGTTGCAAGTGGTCTCGTTTGGCCCTGGCTACGGCTCTCCAGGGGGCGAATTTGCATCTTTGTACGCATCGCGGTCTACGGAAGATTTGAACGCTTGCTACTTTTTATAGAGGGCTTTTTTGGCCCTGACATCTTTCTGGACTGTGTCGTTCCACCAACAAGTGTCCCTGTCACACTTGCGTCCACCCTTAGACATACCGAGTGCCGCCCTCCCCGCTTCAAGAATAGCTGCCTGAATCCTGTCCCAGCAAACCTGTACTGGTTCGTCTACACTGTCTACAGCATCAGCGCACTTGTCACTGATGGCTGAGACGAGACTTTGGGACTTGACTTCATCAAGCGGCCGCCACTTGATTCTGCGTTGGGCACGCTCAGCACGTTTGCCTTTGGGTTTCACGCGGAGGTCCATGACAAGGAGACGGTGTTGGCTAGTGAGACTCGCCCCGGGTATAACCTTGCAGTTGGCCACCTAGCTGATGCTGTGCCTCCTAGTGAGTAGGAAATCGACCTGGGTAGAGCGCCCCCCCGCTCTTGTAGGTGTTAAGATGTTTGGATTTCTTTTTGAAGTACGTGTTCACGATGGCATGAACGGCAGTCGCCCATGTTCTGAAGATGTGCTCACCCTCTGGGTTGCAATTTGCGACTACCGTATCCAAAGCCACCGTGAACACGCTCAAACTCCTCACACCCACCACCCACATGACCGTTCAGGTCACCACCCAGGACACCCTGCGACAGTGGGCTGTCACGACGCACTTCCCCGAGTTGGTCCCAGAATGAGATCTTTTCGGCTGCGCTACGCCTAGCCTGTGGCGCGTAGGCACTTATCAGGTGGGTTACAATTCCATTGATAAGCACCCTCACGAACATAAGTCGCAACGTCCGGGAGAGCACCACGAATCAGGTGCACCTGTATACATCAGCTAGTAGCCGTCCCCAATGTGCATGGAGCTACTGCCACCCCAACGAGTCTCCTGCAGGAATGCCACGGCCACTCTCTGCCTGCAGAGTACGTCAGCCAACTCCCTCGTGCGACCGGTCAACGTGCCAATGTTCCACGTTGCGAAGCAGAGTTTTTGGGAACTACAATGTTGGCCTAACATCTTTAGCCGTGCCCGGCTCAGGCACGGTAGCCCTAGCCGACTTGCGACACAAGGCGGGCGGCCCTCATGCGCACCGTTTTGCGGTGGTGCCCTACCCTCATCGTACTCCCTTATTCTTATAGCCATTTATGTTGTGATTTGGCATTTTGTGGCCTTTCCGGGGGCAATTGCCAACCTCCAACCTCGAAGGGAAAGCCAGCGCCAGAGCCTCGTCGGTTCTTCAGCAGGTGCACCGGCTTGCACGTAAGGTTGGCTTGGGGCCCAAGATCTTGGTGGACTCCCTTGCACCTAAAAATTCTTTTACATTAAAGCTCATAAAAACGTCTGGTCATATGATGAAATTGTTGTTATTTTTAATTAATCCTAATTTATCTGGTCCGGTCAAATTCATCTGGGTATAAAAGCCAGATAAAACCAGACTAATGGGAGCCAGACAAATTAGAAATTTATAGTTAATCGAACCCTGCACCTTTATTTGTGAACAGATAGTATAAAAGGTGTAATTAACATGAATAGACAACATTATGACAGACCTTGGTTTAGTTTCAAAACATAACTAAAAACCCGCAATCCATGAAAGAATACAGATTAATTATGCGACATACGTGACAAACTCCCAAATAACAACTTTCAATCGTATTTTTTAACAAAATATAACCCTTTAACGTGGAAGTGTTCGATAGCTCGCTACTGACTGACGCGAACAATCACGAGTTGGTATTCATATATAACAAATATTCTGTGTTTACATTGAAATTATGCTTGAACAAGATGCGCCAGTTGAATTATTATTTTCGTCGGGGACATTTTTTAAAGTAATGTAATTACGAATATATCCAATTATTTTGAATTTCAGTTTTAACATATCAAGAAACATGTATTCAAATATCGATGCAACATTCTTATTTTAATATAATTGCTTCTTAAGATCGCAAAAAATCTAGTAATTCAACAAAAAGCGGCATGGGGACACACCAGATTAATTAGTTTTTACTGTTTTCTGTTAGTTAAATTATTGCTTGTATTTAATAATCCCAATTAATTAATATATGCGTCGATAGACATTTTTATTTACTATGTAACCTGAAATTTTTGTGATAATTGGAGAATAAATTGATGTGTTCTTCAGTAAAAAACATGTCTAATCTGGTTTACAAAGAATCACCCAAGAGACCGACATAGCCACCCGGCCGACCGGGGGTTATCTGTAGGGACTGCCGCATGAAAAAAAAGGGTTCGCTATTTTTCTTTAGATTTTGAACATCTTTGTGGGAGCGACAGCCGTCTCCAGGCCTAAGAAGATTGCCCATGCTATGGTCTCGTCTGTGAATCATCAAGTACATATACCTGGTAGCATATAAGATTCGCTTCGTCGGAAAGTCGGAAAATCCTGCTAGAGTCAAAATCAGCATGAATAGGCCATCTCGACAAATTGCCATGTCCTTGGGAGTTCTGAGTTTACCACACCCTTGTGTCTTTACATTTAAAGTCCAAAGCTCAGAATTACAGACGGCGTCAGTACTAATACTAGGCGCTATTTTGTGCGCGGGACGCTGCGTGACGCGCCACCGGCCTCAAGGTGAGCCACTCTTGACTCCGAACTTGACATTACCAGTGTTCTTGCGTAGGCGCCGTGATAGCTATCTATATTACGTACCGTGAGTTACATTATGTGAGGCAGTTGTCAAACAGGCCACTTGATGAGATCACGGGGTTAAGTTTTGCACATTATTATCGCAGATATTTCATGTAAGTGCTCATGTATTATATACATTGAGAGCCTCCGTGGCGTAGCGGTAGTGAACGCGGACACTATGCAGGAGGTGCGGGTTCGATCCCCGCTCAATCCGCAAAGCCAAATCCGCAGTTAAGACTGGTAAAGCGGACCCCAGACCGAGGTGAAAACTTCAGGTGCAACATTTCACAGGCATTTTACATTACTTCTAGCTACCCCAGAAGTGCGTAAACATTCACATTTTGCCAACTATGAATAAGTAGGTACCTCTTGTGCATTGACCCTAGAAAAATCTTAAAGTAACTACATACTAAGAGCTGAGTAACAAAACGGATTGATATATATCGAGGTGCTAACTCTCTTCCCAGTCGTTAATTGTTGGGGTTTATGGACGAGCCCTGGGCCACGACACAATCCCGACACGGTCCCTTGCTTGAGCTTTTGATTGATTCATTACATACAGACGGCGCTAGTTGTTTGGTCGACATAAACCTAATTGTGAACCGAAGGAATCTCTTGCTAGAAATGGCGGCTTATGGCCAAGCAATTTTATTAAAACACTCCGCACTGAACAAAATACTTTATTTTACCCTCAGAGTTAAAGATTATTTGAAAAAAATAAGCTTTTTATTTGACTTGACTACCAAAAGGTATATTATGCAACATCCGTAGCTTTCGCGTAGGAGTACGGGGTTCTACCAGTTCTACGGTCTAACCTTTGGATGTAACCAGCACATGAGTAGATTACTCATGTGGTAACCAGGGACCAGGGATGCTGTAATAATAATATAATGATGATGATTATGTGTATGCATTTGTCTGGCTGCTTGTATGTTGTATGTTTATCTGTAGGTATAATTATCACAATCGGATGAATGATATAACAACACTTAGGTAATAAACAAACAAACATATTGATGTTCATTATTTTATTACTTAGGTAGTCAAAGTCAAAGTCAAAGTCTTTATTTCTCAAAATAGTGCAACACAGTTACAGCTTTTTGACGTCAAAAACTCCTTAAAACTAAGTTTACCACCGCTTCCTAAGCGCTACTGGAGAAGAAACGGCGCAACAAACTCCACTGCGGCATTTTAAGGACGTCAGTTTACAAAAAAAAAAAAGGGTTTCTTAAGACTAAATACGAACGTATGTACATTTGTCTCGCGTCAAGTAGGTATATAAAAAATAAAAATAAAACCTTATATAAAATAAAAATAAGACAACTTCAAGAGGGGCCTGCACCATGCTCAAGCCATACATTTTTGTCTTTAATATAATCGTCTGTCCTATAGTATGCTTTTTTGCATAGGGTGGTCTTTACATGATTTTTAAATTGGTTTTCAGGCATACCAAGGACCGATTCAGGCAACTTATTATAAAATCGTATACCTTCCCCTTTAAAAGAATCACTAACTTTGCTAAGCCGATAGCATGGAAGGAGCAGTTTATTTTTATTGCGCATATTTCTGTCTGTAATGTCACTTACTTTTGTAAATTTAGTAATATTTTGCCTGACATATAGTATGTTTTCAAATATATATTGGGAAGCTACAGTTAAAATATTAATGTCCTTAAATCGTTCCCTAAGAGAATCTCTCTTGCCTAAACAATAAATGGCACGTACTGACCTTTTTTGTAATATAAAGATAGTCTCTAAATCTGCCGCATTCCCCCAAAGTAGTATTCCATAGGACATCAATTTTACACCAGCCTAGCGGTAGCTACGTCTGTCAACTGCCTTATCCGTCTGACAGCATAAGCAGCAGAGCTGAGTTTATTGGCCAAAATAGTGATATGGTCACCCCATTGTAACTTCGAATCTATGGTAATTCCTAGGAAAGTAGTGCTTCTTACAAATTCCAATCTTTGTCCCTCCAGCACGACATCAACGTGAGCTTGCCTTACATTAGGCAGTGTGAACCTAATGCATTTGGTCTTTTCTGCATTCAACAGTAGATTGTTTACAGAAAACCAATTTGAAATAGAGTTTAAAATATTATTAACAATAGTCACATCTGTATTACGCCGATCCACTTTGAATATAAGCGATGTATCATCTGCAAACAATACTATGCCCGCTTGTGTCTCGATCATCATCATCATCGATCAACAGGTAGGTATACCACATGTTTTTTGGGCGAGCTTATAACTGTACAAAGTTTCACCACAATCGGGTGAATGGTTGAAGGGTTGAAGCATACACACGAGGCTTACATACAATAAAATAATCAGATTAGTGTAATGATATATCAATAATATGCCGTTTCGTCCGAAAGCAGTTATTTTTAATGGCGTCCAAACTTGTTCGTCATTATTTTTTGCCGTTTTTTATAATAATAATAATAATAATAATAAATTCATTTATTTGCTTCGAATATGGTTACATTATAGGTCTTAAAAACTAGTGAATACAGCATATTCTGCCCCGTTAATGATCGCTCTGTATTGATTTCGAATGATATTTGATCATGACTTTACATATTTATTGAAAATTACGGTAAATACTTGAATGTACATACCTCCGTATACAAAACTGTAATTAACACATCTTCATTTCGTCAATCGTGTTTTTTAGTTTCACATTATGGTCCGGGAGTCGGCAACATATTTACTTGACCAGTTTCCTTTCAGTCTCTTTTCTTTAGCGCACCATAAAGTCATGGAATTCTTCACCACCATACGTGTTTCCTTTTTCCTACAGTCCCGGCTTCTTTATGCGGGGCGTGAAAGCCCATCTAATGGGGCCGTTAAGTTGAGCGCCACCATTGTAACATTGTTGGTGTCTGCAATGGAGACCTTCTTACCTGAAACTTTGCCTTCCAGCTTAACATCTAGTGAGGTGAGGTCATTATTGTCGTGTCCTATATTATAAAAATGCTTCAGACAGTTGGATTATGAAGTCCCTAGATCCCTAGATAGGGGTTTGGTTTATGTTGCTCTGTCTGTTGCTACGGTTTCACGCCTAAATTTCATTTGGCCGCCCCCAAATAAGTGTATCCCAAGATTATTTGGGGCTGGGAGACAGAGAATAATAATTTCTGATAATATGGCATAGTCCGCCTCTTTATATCATGCTTTCTGAAAAAAATGTCCGTCTGTTCGTTCATTTTCTAGCGCATATGGTAGGTATCTTACTTTGTGAAAGAAAGAAAAAAGAAACAAGTACAGATTACCGAATCCTACCTACTAACCCAGGTGGCACACTGGTGGCATTGGTGGCGTGCTCAAATAATTGTCCCGCGTGCCGTCTCTGGCACGAGTGCCAATGGTTCACCATCCCTGCCCTAGATCATCTTAATTCCTAACTACAATATGGGGTTCTTCCAAAAATTTAGAGGTTATTACATAGTCTGCAGTGTGAGTGTGAAGCCACTGGACTGCGGTAACCACATCCCACCAAGTAGACCGTTACTTGTCTGCCATCTAGTGATATAAAAAACAACATGGACCCTGAGCTACGAAGTGAATACGTCAGATCCTATCAGGACACGTTTTTATCAAATGGTTCTATTTCTGGAACTCTTACCTTCCACTGAATCTGAGTTCGACTGCTTTGAACTTGATGGGTGGTAGCGCTTTTTTATAGACCCCAACCCTATCAACGCTAGGAACCGACCCGGAGAAATTAGGTCAAAGACAATATTTGTTCCTTTTATGGTTTTTACATGGTGGTGTTGCTAACGTTAATATTTGTTTAGGACCAGTTTGGGAACATGTTTGTCGTCTGTTATCTGTTTTCCGACATGATTTGGATCACACGCTCCTGAAATGGCATCACACGTTTAAAGACCCACTTTTAAAAAAAAGATTTGCGTCAACGACGGGACGATAGGGTAAAGGTGCCTATTCACGCAAACGTCCTCAAAGAACACTGTTCTTTATGGCTCATGGCGTGTCTTAAAATCTGTGTCAGCGATTGTTCGACTGCGGCGCTATTTATTTCAAGTATTATAATAAAAACGTCCTCATTAAAGTCATCGTTTCTGTGTACAACCATTGTCCTATTATTTTAATTGAATTCTGTATTATGAAGGCAATGAACAAGGCTAAGCGTTTGCGCCAGCCATTCGTGACCGATCTCTAGACAATATCTCAACTCCTGATGTAATTCTATTGTATTTATTATTGAATAGCTCTATTTCACTAACATTACCTCATTAGAAAACAAATTTATATTTTTTAACATCCGATTTTTAATAGAAATTGAGTTCTCTTAAACAGTTAAGTAATCCGTACATTGACTGCGCTGACTGCACCCTACTAGATGTATTTTAAACCACTTAGGTGACAGACAAATACACGCCTATGGACGTATGCAACACCAAGGGCGTTACACTCGTGCTGCCGACCCTGAAGATGGTAAAAAGCTGAGCTGTAGTCCAGAAGATACTGACAATCATTCTAGATGTTGTTAACCATAAAATGGTGACAACAGATGCTTTTTCATTCCCCGCTTGAAGAGCCGGGACTGTAGGAAGATGGAAACACGTGCGCGGGCAGAGCATTTCAGCTCTTTTTTTACTCATTTAGGTGGCAGTCAAGCACACAGCCACCTGATGGAAAGTGGCCTATGGACGTATTCAACGCTAGGGGTATCACACTCGCGCTGCCGACCCCGTAAGAACCTTCTAATGCCATTCTTGAAGAACCCCATACTGTATTCGATTGGAAAAATCACGGCAGGGAGTTCATTCCACAGTTTAAACGTGCGGGGAATGAAGTTCCTTTCATACCTGTCTTGCTACAGAGGAAGGAGGCGTCAAACCGCTTGGGTGCGACGACGATGACCTCTGTGCCGTAGACCTCAACCGCTACGTAATCTTTTAGGGGTCCAAACTCCATTTCTATAACCTATTCTAAAACTATAAAGCGCTATACATAACTTTAAAAAAAAGTTTGAAGTAAGGATGACATAGACAACATGAATTACTAATCATACTGTGGTTGAATTAATTATCTTTGATTTGTTCTAGCGCAATGAAACAACAGAACAGGAAGTTTTAAATCTATACAACTGACTCGATTGAGTGTTAGGTCGATGCAACTTCCGTACTTCACTGGAAAGGGAAACAAGCATTAAAATAAGTACTAAATTATTGAGGATACTTCTATAAACGTGGCGATGAAATTTATGAACATGTCAGTATCAGACGGATGCATATCGTATGTATGACTTTTGAAATATCTGCTCAGCTTTCTATTTTAAATTGAAATTCTAAATATGATATTTTGATTCTGTTGCCCGCGGGTCCACCCGCGTGGATGTCGGTTATCGCGACCGAACGTAGTAGGTATCTATGACCTTTCCCGTAGTACCTTTACCTTTGTAAAAAAAAAACATCAAACTAGATTCAGTGGTTTAGGCGTGAAAGCGTAACAGACAGACAGACAGAGTTACTTCCGCATTCATAATATTAGTATGGATGAACGCACTGTGGTCCTATCCTGGATGTAGACTTTTACCAATTCTATTTTTTTGACAAAAACGTAACGCTACAAAAATGTATTCATTACTTCTTTTTTATACCACGTAACTGACAATTTACAATAAAAGTTTAATGGCTATTTATTATGAGAAAATTTCTAATGGAGCATAGTCTCGCTAGTATTGTATAAAAATACAATAGTATGTAATTTACTCATCCCATAAAATGTATACAATGCTGGAATTAGAAATTCTGAACTGCTACATACACCTTCGCTTGATACCTCCAAAATAAAAGTTTTCCAATCCTTGAACATACAAACTAACGTGTTCGTTCAAAAAACCACATACATAGACATGTTGCAATCTTAAGGACTCCATCCAGTAGGTAAACTTCCAATGTGACAGCTGACTAGCTGTGACAATTTTTTACTGGTTCGTTTTTAATTTTTTATATTTTTTTAAACACGAAAACTTTAAACCTGACACTCGTACTTGGACCGCACGCATGTATGCTTCAGGACCAAAATATTTTTATTTTTAAGTTGTGGCAAGTAAATCGACAAATAAATAGATGATCTAATTTGCAATTGCGATCCTCAGGCAGTTGGAAAGTGACACAAAATGGTGGATGAGCAAATTTATGATTCACGTTTATATGTTGTTGTAACAATTTATGTTATTATTCAGTTTACGTGATCATTTGGGCAATCTCAGCTATTATATTATTGGATTTGTATTTGAACACATTGGATTTTGTCGAGAATTTCCATATTCCCAGAGACTTTTCATTGTCGTCATCAGAGATTTTACAGCGATAGTGTAAGATCACTGATTTTTTTATTGAGTTCTATTCTTGCAAAATAACTTAGGCAGGTTATTAATAATTGACCTCAGTAAATAGTGTCATATAGGAAGTAGGTACTTTGCCTGGACCACCTGGAAGTCCATAAATAGACTTCGGACGCAGGTCGGTCGAAGCAAGGAAAACCGTATTAGGTGGGGCCATTCAGACGAGATATGGGTCCACGGTGTGAATATGGAGCTACTCCACAGACTATGGCCCACCTGTTAACTTGTGCTGCCTGCCCAAGCACGTGCACCCCGGAGGAACTTATGAGTGCCTCTGACAACGCTATCGGAGTGGCTACATACTGGGCAAAGAAAATATAACGGTGGGGTGAGCACGAACAACTATCGTAATCGTATCGTGAACGTAACGAGAGCACGGAGCATTGCGATTGGCCGCCTGCCTGAAGCCTGCCAATCGCAATGCTCCGTTCTATCGTTACGTTCACGATACGATTACGATAGTTGTTCGTGCTCACCCCACTGGATATGCCGTCGATTCGACAGAAGAAGAAGTACTTAGGTACCTTTGTATAGTTTTAGTGTATAAGCGTCTGGGAGTACGTAAATATGAATGCGGACCAGGCAAGTTGCCGACCTTTTAAAATGTCACAGTTCTAACCGAAAGGTGAAAATAGATTAGTTTACTAAAATGGTTCCCGGCAAGTAATACGCAATGCGACATTGAAATTATAAGGTAAATGAATAAAACGTTCTGAATTTCATTTTTACAATATTTATTTCGAAAAAATCTTAAATAAAACATAAATTAACATCTGATATCTAATATGGACAGTATAGGTACCTTTTGTAAAGTTTGCGAGTAGGTAGCTAGGTAGTTACACATAACGTGAATATTATCATAAGTATAGATATAAGTATAATAATATAATACCTATAACATTTTAAGGCAATTTTATATCACAATCGTTAAGATGCTCTAAAATGCTGTACACCTTTATTTTCATGTAAATATGATTTGTATTATCAAGGCCTTTTTAAATCGTAAATATTTTATTTTATCATAGATTTATTATTATCTAGACGAGAAACCAACTCAATAACAGGTGGCTGAGACACAACCGATAAAACTACTTTACTCTTTCTAACAGTCTAACACGCGTGTGCAGTGACGGAGAACTTTTAAGACACTTTAGTCACTTCTTGTGAAAAAATAATTGCCTCCCTTATTGTGTCGGTTTATGACCCTTCTGATCTACATTATAACAAATCTATGGGTTTCATACCATGTGGCACAGATTATAAATAGAAACAAACTTAAAATTACTACTTAAAAATATTGCAACAATTATCGCTATCAATCTCAGTAAATTATTATTTTGATCTATTTTCTACACCGTTAAATTAAATTGACTAATTTTATTATTATGCTAAAGGAAAAGTTTCGATAAGTACTCTATGAAATAATTTATACATTTAGTACTAGTGACGTAGTGTTGCTAGTGCTAATATATAACTACTGTTAATCAAGTTGCCCTACCGCGCGTTTTGAGAGCAATGCAATACTTTGCGAAGATGTCGATGATGTAGTAGAAAACAAATAAGATAAATATTACCCTGAACTTTAAAACAAAATTTCAAACAAAACAGACCCTTTTTTACGTGGAACTAGTTAAGTATATCTAATAATATATTTTCCAATAAATATAAGTGTTCGTGTGAATTCTATAAAATATAGTTTTGTCATTTTAATAAATACATAGGATATGCACTTTTCTAGCTAAATCTTTAGACTTGTGCAAAATTCTAAAGTTAAGGCACAGTTTGACACTTCTAATATTTACTAATAATAATACATTTTAAATTTAAATTAAACCATCTATAGTTCATTGACCAGTACGACAAGTCGCAAGGTAGCATATTAAGAGTTTTGTCATTTCGTAAGACGTTCAATTCGTAATATTATAAAACCGAAATATTATCAAAATTTAGCTCCATCGGCTGATATCAGCTATATTTTCTAAGGGCAGTTGAAAATATTCCATCAGACTTTTAAATTAAATAACTCGAATATAATATTGTGTAGTACATTGGCTTTACGAAAATAAAACATTTCTACAAAAAGAATATAAAATCTTTACAATTTACGAAGTCAAACTTCGACTAGTTCGCTGTTTGCCGCAGCATTCGAGCGACGTCGCATACGCGTTGCCTAGTGTTAAGAGTCGCAGGTCGCAACACAGATCCACATTGACATTAATAAGTATTATGGAGGAATTCCAAACGACGAATAAATCATGCAACCGCAACTACCGCAAGGCATAGTGAATGCAATAAACGAAAGTACAACAGATAAGAAACAATCATATTGTTTCATCTCGCTCGCTATCTCAAGTTAAAAACGAAAGTAGGTAGATAAGTTACAAGAAGTATACCTTGCAACGCTTTGAAGTGTTTACGAAAAGTGCTAACGTGCAACTGTTTAATGCTTACAAACCAAACCGGAAACACATTGTAATGGGACATAAATCTACGTGAGTGCGATATCTCGACAATACTGAGAGCCGATTTCAAGGTGATTTTTTACACTCGATGAATTTTCCCACATTCGCACAAAGAGCACGGCTTGTCAGTAGTGTGAGCGCGACACGGCGGCACTAGCGCCGCGACGTGGACGCCCGGAGCTCTCAGCACCGGGAAAGCGCACACACCGAAAAACTCCACTCAAGTTTTTCAGTGCACGGGAGTGACGCGAACAATAGGAAGAAATCATTTTACTCACACTTAAGAGACGAGCGAGCGTCGTGTGTCGCCGCTTTCCAACAGCGCGAGCGCGTACATAATTGTTGTTACGGATAACCATCATTTGCATTGTTCGCAATCTGGAGAAAATTAATAGCTCCATCGATTGGCTGATGAAAGAAATCGACTAGCAAAACATTACCGCAACGCGCACTCGGGGAATATTACCATTTACGCGAAACTCTTATCATGACACGTTACGAGAGGATTTTAGTCGAAATTGAACTGCACTCACTCCTAAACAGCCTGCGCATAGCTGACTGTTGACACTTTCGGTCTTACGTACAATTTCACTATGCGCTTCCGAACGCGACGCTTGACACGGGCGCCAGGCGCCCATTATATTAACATATTTGAACCAGTTAGCCTTTTCGAACATTCATTATAGTCCTATGCAGCGCCGGCTTCTTGTTTCTGTTGTATGAAGGACTCCCACTTCGCTATGAGCCGCGTGGAGCTGGGAGCGAGGAACTCTTCACCAGGCGCTAGTACGCATAATTCTGCTAAAGATTTGGCTGGCTTTAGACTGCCGATCGACTCCTGACCTGAGCTATTCCTTGGCGAAGGCGACCGTAGTTCCTCGTTTAGTGCTTCATAAAGCTCTCCTATGGACTTTGTTGCCTTTAATTTGCCAGGCATAGGGATTTCTTCATCCTCAGACTCGGAGCTGGTTTCATTTTCGCTCAGCTCCAAATCAAATGGTTTTTGTTTTTTTCTCATTTTCTTTAGCTCGTGTTCTCTATCCTTCATCTCCTGTAACTCTTTCTGTATTTTCTCCTCCACGGGCACGTAACCTTTTCTGACAGGTTTACCTTCGGGCGTACGAGTAATAACAGGAGGAGAATCCACTGGAGTGATTACCGGCAATGTTGGGAACATAAGTGGTGGAGCCATCGTCAGTGGTGTGGAAGGCGTCAGGGGCCCAGGTCCGCCTCCTGGTGTATTTGGTAATTTACCTTTATTGGCTATAAACCGCTGCATAATGCCTTTGGTGCCAGTCTGGGGCGTGAAACGGCGAGTGTACCCATTCGTGTTGAGTAGTGACGGTGTCACGGGGGGCGAGGGTGCGATAGGGCCGAGCAGGTGTGACGTGGAGACCGCTCTATTGAGGGCCTTATGGGGTACTGGATCCGCGTCACCGTTAACGTGTCCATTTTGGTGATTGACTTCAATGGTGGACTCAGATAAGAGTCTGTTTATGCGAAAGTGTCCTTCCTTGAACTCGCGTTCCCTCTCAGTGACCTCGATGATCTCCCGCTGGATCCGGGAGAGAGGATCCTCTTTCAGCAACGACTGAAACAGAAAGAAAATATTTTAAAATATAATTCTATTTCACGCAATAGCATTGTACCTACACAGGAGAAGAAGGGACGTAGGTATGGCGATGGTTTTTGTAGTCGATTATACAGGAGAATTAATTGTCTCACTAAAATTCACTAAATACTTAACAAAATATGGTAATAATATGGCATATTGTTATTATATTTGTGATATGGTGTATTCTTCGTAGTTTGTTTATTTTAAGTTGTAATTGAATTTAAGAATCTGTCAATGAATGATGACTGATTAGATAATTATGTGGGATGCATTGCATTTCTCGTTTATTATTTTAGATAGACAACAATTTTATAGATTATTGCAATGCGGGACTATAACTGCTATTGCTTGGCCGCCTTATCGTTATGTGGCGGTCAGGTTTATCGTACAAGTTTTCATATCGCAAGTGCGGCGCACAAGTGTGTCTCGGCCGTGTCAGCAATCGCATCATACGTCGGCTTGATCGACCTTCGAGATACGATCATATCGAGCTATTGATATCGGACCTGTTTTAGTTTATCATTAATATTATGTAAGATAAGTAAATACTGCACATTTTTATGTTTAGGGAATGTGACAATATGAATTAAGTATATAAATAGGCAAAGTACCTACATAATTGTTAATCACCGAAGAAGCCCTTTCGGTTTCAAGTTTGGCTCACGGTCAAGAGATGGCAAAGTATAAACTAGATTATCGAAATCTGAACTTTAAAAGCATATAAAGATTTTAACCTCCATGATCTAATGTGAGTGGCCGATCGAATTGTAAAACCAGCTCGTGGACAAATGGCGAATTTAGTAATGACATCGTTAATGGCAGTGAAAGTAAGCACATCATTATATTCCATTACTCCACAACTGCCAGACCGGTGATCATAGCTACAAATAGCAGCATCCCATAATGTATTATCAAAAAAATATTATTGGTATACAAAATTATGTTTGGTAGAAAGTATGAAATGCTACGGTAACGGTTACCTATATTAATGTATATAGGTCCTAATTCAATTTTGGAGTCGGGCAACGTGGTACGTGGTGGTAACTTAACAGTCTTAAGTTTAAAAAGTTTTCAGTAGCATAGATTCTGTGAAAAGTTCTCAATTGACGGCATAGGCCCACCCTCTATTAGTCCATTCCTATCGGTATACCTACATAAGCGTCGTTAGCTTAATGGTTAATGCGTCGGCCTTACGATCGAAAGGTCCTGGGTTCTTGGTCATTAAAATACCAACGTGAACCCACTCCTAGCACAAGCAATTTAGCTTAGCTGAAGGGGTTAGAGGGAATATTAGTCATTTCGGATTTTATAAACAAAATACATAGAGTTTGCTAAATATTCACAGGACCGGTGTGAGTGTATTGAAAAAAATCTGCCAATGAGAATGGATGGATGAAAAAATTAACTTAATTCTTACTTGATGTCGAATACAATTCCTTGTAAATATATTTTTTAATCCAACCCACACTAAACCGGTAATTATAGTCCACACACTTGAACCTATGGGCAGGTCAAATGACCTTAGACCTAGTCACAAATTGACTGCAAGTCACACTTCCTGAGTCGGTAAGACAACAATTTTAAGGACAGGCTACGCGAAACAGCGCTCGAACCCGAAGGAAATCATGACAGATAATGTATGATATTAGCGATGAACTGGAGTCGGTTTGAAAGTCAAAGAGTTCTTGAAGGGGCCGAAATAACTTATTTGATGATAAATTCAGTAATTAATCCAAAAAAAGACTCCAAAGTTATTGAAAAACGCGTAAAACTGTGTCATTTGCCTGGCACAGTTTTTGTGTGAAGTTATAATTTTCTTAAGAAATAAATATGTATATAAGTAGATAAAGAGCTATACTTGCCGCTGAATACATTTTATTAATTGTAAATAACTGTTATGATGTCGCATATCAATAAAAATAACTATGTGTGCAAATTTCCCATACAATTTTGCAGCGATCTGTGTAGATTCCTTCGGACGTCAGTCGCCCACGGGCTTTCGGAGGGAGAGCACGTCTCTTTGATGCGTGATGACAGTTCACACATACACAATAGGCATACCAACAAAAATGTGAACTCAAAAGTGGCGACACTGTCTTCTCAGTGTTGTCAAATTTATTTAGATGTTCAATAAAATAGTATGCATTTGACAGTGACAAACGTAGTTCCGATTTTGGCCGTTTCACGAAATCGTTGGTACATTTATAACATAGTGGTTCGATTTAGTGTCTAACCATAAGCGCCTAAAATGTCAAACTAAAAAGTTGGGGATATACTAATCCAAAATATTTTTTTAAAGACAATATTTTTGGGTCCTGTTGTAAGGAAATTATCTTCTTCCTCCTAGCGTTAATTCTCAGTCGCATCCGAAGCTTTTTCAGCTCGGAGTCTGGGGTCCGCTTTACCAGTTTTAGCTACGGATTTGGCTAGACCTCGATATTTTCTGTGAAGCGATTGCCATCTGACCTCCACATCCCAATGGTAACATTAGGCGATATTGAAGCTTTGCAGCTAGACTGTTGTTTTTTTGGATTTTTTAGGGCGCCAACTACCCGAAACGACTGCACTAGATGTTCTTATGGCAACCGGGACCGACGGCTTAACGTGCTCTCCGAGGCACGACCAGACCAATGCAAATACCCATATTTCATGAACACAAACATTTGCACTGAGCGGGGATCGAACCCGCGCCTCCTGCGCAGCGGCCGCGTTCACTACCGCTACGCCATGGAGGCTGTCAGTTGTTGTAAGGAAATTATATTAGACAATAAGTTCGTAGTCATACATGTATACATGTATTTTATAAACATAAGTTCCTAAAATACATGTATCATGAAGTAGCTGTTTCCGTACATTTTAGAAATTAATAAAGAAAACTTAAGTAAGTACTTGGGTTATATTGTGCGTGTTCGTCGTAAGTTCGTGGTCTATATATTATGTTACACATACCGGCTTAATATGATTTCTCAAAAAGGTTGCTCAAAAAGGTTGGACCAAACAGTTTGGTATATATACCTAGCTAAAATACGTTTTGTGGATACTTTCTTTTTATTCTTGTTATATCTTTTTTTTTTCTTTTTTCACGACTACTAACGGGCCATGGCTGCTTTAGGCAACGCTTACACCAGCTAAGCTTGCGAGTCTGCAGCATGCCCATGTAGGGAATTCGACCAGGAAAGCCGTGATTACGCACTCTGGGACTGTAAGTTGTACTACACTGACAAGGAAGTAGGTCCTGCCCCCCTAGACAAGTGGCAATTCGTTGCTCTGCGTATGATGGAATAGGTATGATGGAAGGATAATGACAAATGTATAGGATTTGAAGTTTTTGACTTTCGTTGACGCCTGTCATATACGTCGAATCCCATACATTTGGCATTCTATTCCATCATACGCCGAGCAACGAATTTCTACTTGTCTATGTCTAGAGGGGCTGGACGCAATCATGACGCAATACATGCGATCGAGCGGAATGTAGAGGGCCCGCTATGGCATAGTGACTTGGTAAATTGTAGGGATGCCTTTTTACCAGACTGCGTCAGCGAGGGTAATGTATTTATGTATGTAGTTTTCTTTGTTTGCCAATCATAAACCGAAAGAAATGTAATGGGTACCGTACCGCCTGCTATTAAGCTTGTTTCGATCTTTTGGACAGCAGTCAGGTTTTTTATTTTTTAATAATCTGTTTTATTTTAACCTTTTTAGTTAAGATATGACATCTATATACTTTTGTAATCTCCTTTTTCTCTTCATTTTGATACCCTACTCGATAAATTTGAATAAAAATGTTTTCTGTCAACACATAATATATTTTACAACACACCTGCTCATGAAAGTGCTATTATTTTACCGCAATTAGGCAAGTAAGTTATAGACATACAAGTGAGTTATAAATTCTTTTTAAAATTTTATAGGAAGTGTCTATGTTCTTAAAAGAGTTTTGATACAAAAAAGAACGTGTTTAATAGTAGATACGAATAAATTAATACGCCTATTGTATGGTCATTTGATGCATTATCGTATTTAAATAAATAATTTCAACTTGTAATACTTGTATATTAAACAAAATTTTCACTCAAACTTAACTTTTTTTTTTCTCTAAGTATAGAAAAAAAAAACAGAGTAAAAAAAGTTAAATTCAAACCTCATTTTTTTTTAAATATGGCCGACCACCATTGTTAAATGCGCGCGCATAGGAAAACGAATTAATTTGTGGTATTGTTTATTTAGTATTTGTAGTATTATTTTATTCGCAAGTGTGTTGTAAAAGTCGTATGGCATGCGTGAGCATGATGATTACCGTTCTCGGCACTCTTAAGACCCTCGCCTACAGCTCGGGTCTCAATAGCGCCTCGGCGGTAATCACCAACTTTGCTCACTTGTACCATAATGTACTATTAGCATCAAAAATCTACCGTATAGTTTTGATGGAATTTTATGTAGGTACCCTATAACACTTGGGAGATGAATACCTTTCATTTGAGACCCCATTCATTGAAATCCGTCTAGGGATTAGGCCTGTAAAGGGGAACAAAGAAAACTGCATACATACATATATACGCGCGAAACACATTACCCTCGATGGCGCAGTCGGGTAAAAACTAATACCCGGCTACTGAAAAATTACGCTAATATTAAACAAGAAAACATCTAAGTAGTAGTAGTCTTTAGGGATACTTCGAGCCCTAAAAAGTCCAACAACTGGTTTAGTTGCAATGCTTCTATATCGCCCAATATCGCTATTGGGTTGTGGAGGTCAGATGACAATCGCTTCGCGAAAGTTTTGGATTACGCTAAATAAGAAGGAGAAGAACACAACCCTAAAAGAAAAACAGGTTTTTACGGGACTTTGTTTCCGTTCTTGTCACAGAATTCAACAAAAAAAACTTACTCCTATATTTAATTTTGTCTTCTGAAATAAATCTGTTCATTAAATCAGTTTAATTTTCGTTTTTTTTAAGCCTGGTTTTATTTTTTTAATATACCTACTATGAATTGTAAAATATTGTAAGATAATACATAAGATATAAAATATAAGTTGTATGTTTTAATTGACCCCAACATACCCTATATCTCAACTTTGATTGAAAAACTCTTGGCTTTATCAGTTGGAGTAAAGTCTATAACCTAAAGCCTAAATCTGCCTTTTATTATTACATATAATAATTGAAACATTAGCTTTCTTTGATTGACATTAGAAACTTTGACTGACTCCTACCTGAGCACATGTTGCTGAATTAGTGGAACATAACAGTGGAACGAACAGTCCGAAATCGAAGTGAAGACGTCTGATAGGAATGTTTGTTTGTTTGTTGAACGACTCTATAGTTCGGGAACAATACGCGACAAGTGCGATGTTTCCAGTTCAAAGAAAACAAAGTCTCGCGTTGATAATTGTCGTTGTTGGGCAACAGTTTTGCACAATATCGCCATAAAATGTGATGTCTCGGAGTGGCTTAAAAATACCTTCATGGCAACAGCTGTTTATGGCAATGTTTTGCTCATGATAAAAGAGTATAAAAGTAAGGTAGGACAATTTAGTTCTTTAAGAAACTATTTATTTAGAGTATGAGATATTCATCATCTCTCTACTATGATAATTATAGTCTTTCTACGCGGTGGGCATTTTAATTTTACGAACATTTTTAATATTTATATCAATATTTAGGTGTAGGTATGTTACCAACCTTATTTTGTTCAATATCTCAAATCTTTGTAAAAAATTCAAACAACGTCATGTCATGATGCCAAAACAAAAGACATGCCAATGACGTCATGCACGAAATGAAAGGGATGAATATACAAGCAAGAAAAGGAAAAGAAATATAATTTGACAGACGAAATTCGTCTCAATAAATCGTATTACTGAAAATGCACTCTAATCATAAGTAATAAAATAGCTTTTTCAGTATTCGTAAGACAATTTTCTACATTATGTTGACTTGCAAAAAGCATCTTGCAGCCCACTGTGCACCTCGGCGATGTGTGCGTGCACGTTTGCGTCTTATTTTGACAGATTTTGAGTCGTGCGCTCGGCGTAGCCGGCCCTTAATAGGTAGGTTCAAATTTAAACACAATGCCATAGACAATCTATATTTACTTATCTAAAGAAATCAATATCATATAGGTAACGACCTTTTCGTCCTGTTCCCGGAGAAAATTATTAACCATATTTTTAATTCCTTTCATCATACTTAAGTAGCCTGCAGAGGACACGTAATTAGTACTGAAATACTTATCTATAGACTGGCTATATTATAATAAGTCTGGGCGATATATTTCTTGTCTCAATATGCAATCAATTTAGGTATGTGATAAGGTCAACAAAAAAATAAGTGAAATAAGACCACGGTGTTCATTGTTCTGCTTATCTGTTCAATATTATCGATGGATAGTATCGATAGATTACTAATTACTTTCAAGAAGCCTTACATTATGAACATGTCTTTTGATAATTTATTTAATACGTGGACAGTACAACGTGACTTTAAAAAGAATTCTCAGATCGTGCTCGAGCTAAGATGAACTGAATATCCGGTTAGATTGTTATCTAACTTTTAGTAAATGTATTTCCTTATTTTATAAAAAGATTTCGCCATCCTGTTATAAACAACATTATTCATATTTATTACAGTATCAGATACGTTTAAATCAGAATATATCCATATCTAGAACTTTGAGCCATGATGTCCAGACCCGTTCTACAGGAAACTGGAGGAATTGGGCTACCTGGAGATCCCTATGTAGATGAAATTTTCTGCCAATCCGGTAATTTTGGCTGTTACGGTAGTGACGACCCTCTGACCTCCTCAGAAGAAAGCCAGAGTTCCGACCGTCAATAGCAGGTGTATCAGCGTGGGTTTTGAAATTTCCCATACAACCTTTTTACGTTTGTCTCCTCTCCACTAACTTCTAAACCACACTACGGATTTTGATACGGTTTCCACTGTCAGTTAGATTTTTTATCAATGTTATAGCACCCGTGTGAACGCGGGGCGGCTCGCTACTATGGTATGAAACGAAAAGAATGAACCTCATGACCTCCTTGGAAACATTTTGAATAACGTCTACAGGATGCTTCTAATTTGCAGGAAATGGATTGGTTGGTTCGGCTTCGTTTGTAGGCCAAACCACACGGCGCACAGTAACTTAATACCACAGTGACCCGTATTTTTGTACCATTTTTTATGTCAATGTAGAAGGCTACACTAATAGTTCCGTATAAAATTATTCGAATTTGATTGTAGGTTAGTATTTCATAAGATGCACATAGTATTTGGCGCCAAAAATTCACCCTTAAGATTTTTAAAGTTCGAATGACATTGACAGAGACATTCGCGTAAAAAAGCGGAAATTCATAGGGACGGCCATACATACAAATCAAACACATAACTCTCTTATTTTGGTTGCACAGCAGTCGGTTAAAAGTGCATGTCATTTGCACAAATAACTTCCAATTTTGTCATTAAATTAATTTGAATAGATCTTTAGTTAATGAAGTCTTTGTAGCGTCAGCAAATTACTAAACAAATTACCATTAGGTACTCAGTAGGTAAGTACTTAGGTAGGTTCTTACTTTTATTTCGTGCAAGCTGTAGCAAAAAGTAAAAATGGAATAACTACCTAGCTACCAAGCTCAGTAATTTTCTATACATTAAATACTTTCTCGGTTATGTTGTTTATAGTTTCACTTTTCAAACATTACCAAATTATAATCACATAAACCTTCTCGTAGCCAGTCATCTTCCATTCTTTTTATGTTAATGTTTAAAAACACATTGAACACTTAGTTCGTGGGATATTTTTTCTACTTTAGTACTAATGTATATTTCTCTGACCTCCATATAAAGATGTTTTAACAGTTATGTGTGTCAACCTTGCCAATCCGCATGCTAAGCTAATGGGTACGTCTCGGCAGCAGCTTTTTGTTATAGAAACCTAAGTGATTCTGTTGGCAATATAAGTAATAATGTATTTCACCATTCCATATGTTTGTTATTGGAAAAGAGGTCACGACATAAGGCAGCTGATATCCAGTGCGATATTCACGTTGACCTACGCATTGCCATATTCAGTTTCACCGGTTCGTCCACTCCGCCCCACTGGCGATGTAGCTACGTATGTATTAAGGGCATCAGATTCCTGACCTGACTAGCCTTTATGAAGTGTCTAATAAAATTGCTTTTACGCTACGCGGACAAAGATTTCATATCTTTTCCAAGTACCGGCAATCGTGACTTTTTACACGTAATAAGTAATATAAAGTGTTCTTCATAGATTAACGCAATAACTTACACGTAGGCTATTAATTCCTACAGATAAGACAATGCCCAGTCGCTTGTTATTGCACGATTGTGCGAGGCCAATATGTAAAAATCGAACTGTATCGATGATAGTATATCGGCGCGTTATCAGATGTGTAACAGTACATCTGCAGTGCCGAATACTTTTACCCTGGCGATGTAGTCCGCGACATCTCGCCGGAGCTTTCTACCGGTCTTGGTCCACACGGCACACATCGCCGAACTCACATACCATTATTCTCGAGAGTATGAAAGCGTTAATTAATCTGGTAGCAGCGAGAGGCGACCCGCGACACGCAGCGCCGCACGCGCTGCAGACTGTACCGCTCCAGCCTCACACTCACAACTGTACCTCATGCCGACGACCTACGAACCTACGATTACGATCTGGACTAGCCTCTCGGCCACTATCCAAACTAGAGCACACTCGCATTCCGCACATCTAAAACTAATAGTAATAACTGTACTCACTTCGCCCATCGTGAGACGCGAAGGTATCCGACAATCCGTTCAGAGTAAGAGTAAGTCCAGCACACACGAACTGTTCACACAGTTGAAACCATCACGGCACCGACACCTGCCACGGTAGTAGTGCAGTCGTGAAGCGATACGTGCGCTGCGGCGAACGGTCGCGGGCTAACGTCCTCTGCGCGAGTCCACCACGGCGAGCGAAGCCTCCGTATCACTCACCTGGCTACATAATTGGCGCGGGAGCGAGACGGCGCGACCGTGACGTACAATCGAAAGAGAAAGGTATAACAACTCGAAACACCTGAGGCTGTTTTGCCGACCGTACAACTGTTTTACCGAAAGAGTGTGAGGGCGCGCGTTTGAAATTCGAGCGCGGATTTCCGCGCCATTGGCTCTGCCGGGAGGGTCTGCCCGTCTGGCGGCGGTCGGCTTGCTCCCCTACCGTCAGACAGGAAGAGGGCATTAATTAACAAACCTGTTCATAACTTCTGTAACGGAACGCCGCTGATTAAAATATATTTTTATATGTGAGAACCATTCAGATGGATCAATTACTTAACCATAAAGGAAATATTATGTTCAACTTATTTAATATCAAACACAAAGTACTTGAATATTGTTTCTGATATTAAATACCTTTGGATTTATTATGTATTTTTTTTATGTAGGGGGCGACAATATGGCTCCACCTTGAAAGAAAAAGAAAGAGAAAATACCTCGCATGGATTTCTTTCATAAGAGATACCGGGTTCGAATCCTGGCTATTAGGTACACTACCGATGAGAACCCACTCCTAACTTAAGCTCAGCTGGAGGGGGTTAACTATTTCACAAAGTTTATATTTTATACCACTTAGGTGGCAGACAAGCACAAGGCCCATTGGTGGAGTGTGGTTACACTGTGGTCTATGGACGTGTGTCGCCGCGATGCAGTGAATGACCCGCGCCACGTATCTTGGACCTAAATCGTAAGACATACGAGGCTCTGGCGCCCGTGGGTTGCTTTTTAATAGTCTATGCTTGGTGAATTTGAGTTCATCTACCGCAGTAGCATCTGTGCTATCCTCAAAAGACACCCAAGAAATGTTTACTGTGCGTATAGGGCACATTTTGAGCACATTTTAGGTCCAAGATACGTAGCGCGGGTTATACATAAATAAGAAGTTTTTCAGTCATAAATACGAGTAAGTACCTACATCAGAGTCGGCACCGCGAGTGTAACACTGATGGTGTTGCACATACAACATACATTGTACCTATCCATTGGCCGCGGTAACCGCGTGCTTGTCTACCACCTAAATGGTATAAAAAATATAGATGAGTATTTATGGACATAAACAGCAAATTTATAAAAAATAACATTTAATTTTATACTTATGTTGTGACTAGAATAACAATAAAACTAAATATATAATCTAATCTGAGACCCACTAAATATTAACCTAACTTACACAATTATAAATATATGTTTATATTCAAGAACCACACAAAAAGTGTTGGCTCAATATGGATGAATCTTCTCGTGTTCATAGCTCTAGTAGTTGAGAGGTCGCTATTTCGATTCGAACACCAGACATGACCCTACCTAACTCTAACACAAAAATTTAGTTAACCTTAAATTAACAAGAATAATATTATTGTAATTTCTGGAAGTAAGTAGGTACCTACGTAAAAACGAAACGCAAAAACAAAAATAAGAAAAATAACTAAAAGATGAAAAATTAAAAATAAATATTATTCTGGAGCAGTCTGTTTTTTTAGAATGTATCTAAATTAAAGAACTATAAGTAATTTAGATGATATTAATATTTCTAATCTGAAACATTCCTTTCTTAATAGAGAAAGAAAGGAATGTTTTAGATTAGAAATATTATTATTTTACACATAGTTACACAACTGTAGGACAGAATTACTCCTTTTTTTAAGCAATTGTATTGAATTTATTATTGCATTCCAACAGGACTGGTGTTCTCAGCATAAACATGCATTGTCTTAAAGATGAAAAATGCTTTAGGAACTGCAATACAATGGAATAAATAGAGATTGAAGAATGAATAGATAAAATGGACATTACTTGATAATTTTCATAAAATCATTTTGTTTATAGGTATTCACTATTCATCTCATTTTACCAGGTACATATCTATTTAAAAAGCATATCCAATATCCTTGTGCTTTTTAAGGCCTCCGCCACATTAGGCGTGCGCGTTCTTCGGGCGTGTGAACGACGCGATCGCCGCGTGCACGCCGCGTGCGCGCTGCATAATCGTCGCGTGTAGAAAGCGTGACGTGAGCGCCGCGTGCACTCTCCACACATGCCGCAGGCAGCAAAACGCGATTAACGCAGCGCGCTCGCGGCGTGCACGCGGCGCGCACGCGGCGCTCGCGTCGTTCACACGCCCGAAGAACGCGCACGCCTAATGTGGGGTCAGCCTAAGTGTGTTGTGATGTCTGATTAAGCATTAAAAACATTTTTTTTCCTGTCCACATACAATTACATAATCTAAAATATCCAATATTATAAAACCATGACCAAATATTGATTTAATGAATTTTTTTAGCAATTAGTATGCTAAGTACCTACCTATTCAAAACAATTTAAGATTGGAAAAAGTGAAATGATCAGACGAGACTTGAACCCGCAATGCCCCAACTCCCCCAATGTAGCCTCAAGATGGAATTAGGAGAATTTTTAATGCTCAGTGGTCTCAGCATTTCCCCTGTAAAGGACTGGTCGTGGAAGTCCCCTCTAAGCATTTCACTTTTCCAATCTTATTTGAACCAGCAAATCATCAATTTCTCCTGAATGAACAAGTATCAGTAACTACTAGTACAATCATACTTAATTAAATTAAATGTTTACGCAACAACATCTTTCCCGGTAGCTTTATGAGTGTCCATATGACTCATTCTGAGGTGGCGAGAGAGATCACTAGTCCGGAAAAACCCTCTTGAGCAATGATGACAGATATAAGGAGTATGATTGGTGTGATGCTTCAGCAAATGGAACTCTAACATCATAGCCGTAGGGAATGTTTTTGTACATTCTCCAATAGAACACTTGAATTTTGAAGCATTCTCATGCCTGAAGCCTATGTGGTTTGACAAACTTCTCTTACTCACAAACCTTTGGTCACACAACTTACAAGCATACGGTTTCTCTCCCGTGTGCTTATACATGTGCGATGCTAGATCTGAAAATGATTTTCTACATTCGGTACATTCTCCGGACTTTTCCGAGTGCATCCTTTTTATATGAACTTGGAGGTTACCTTTCAATGAAAACGTCATACCGCAGTAGCTACATACATTCTGTTTCTCATTAGAATGAGTCCTCATATGAGTTTTGAGAGCATTTCTAGTTTTAACAGACCTGTTACACAGATGGCACGTGAAGTTTTTCTCATTGCTGTGGACAGCTTGGTGCCTATGCATATGACTCTTGTCGGTGAACATTTTCAAACAGATCGGACAAGTGAACGGGCGTTCCCCAGTGTGTATGCGTTTATGCCGGATCATTGAAGCAATCTGTCTAAATGTTTTCGAGCAGAAAGTGCAGCTGTATGGTCTCTCGTCTGTGTGTACTCTCATGTGTGTTATAATACTATTTCGGGTTAAAAAGCTATTGCCGCAGGTTTCACAGATAAATTTCCGTTCTCTTTCCATGTGATGTGTGGCTATGTGTCGCTTGAGTGAACCCTTAAGGTTGAACTTGCCATCACAATAGTGGCATATAAAAGGTTTCTCTCCCGTGTGAGTCCTCATATGGCTCTCCATTGCTGAGCGGCTGGCAGCTACATGGCCACAGACAACACATCTAATTGGTCCCATTTTGCCCTTTCTTCTTCTCCTAACTCCTTCTCTAAATTTTTCTGTTTTTGTATATTTTCTTTTAGGTTTTGGAGCAACATAGGCACAGGAGACTCCACGATCTTCATCAACTAGCGTGTAATCGTCATAATGATCGTCATCTACAGGGATTTCTAGCTTGATATCTTCAACTTTGATATCGTGCTCAGATTTGGGAACCATATCGACATAAAGGTCAGTTAGTTTAGAATCTCGGAGTGCCTTATCCGACGCCTCGCACTTGTTCACGAAGTCGTATGATGTGCACAGTTCTGCGGCACAGTTCACACATATCGCGTCTGGTAAACCGTCACCTTCGACAATGACTACGCTAACACACCGCATTATCTTCGTGCTGTACTGTACATCTTCCTGTTTCTCAAATATGGAAATTGATGCAGTCTTTTTAAGACAAACACGACATATTTTTGTATTCATTTTTTGCAGTTTGAGTGAGCGGGGTACAATAATATTACGATATAAATTATCGACGCTGTCAGTAAATTGTGAAATGTTGGTATGTTAATATGGTATGGTTCTATTCTATTAAAATTATTTCAATTCAATTTTTTAATTTTATTGTATTTTTTGTGTTTACGATGGATGGCTATGCTACGTTGACATTTCATTTGACAATTTTGACATGAGAGATGACAGATTGACAGATGACATAATTTTTATTTTCTTTAATTTATGTAAAAGCTGACGATAAGAGGTCCTTTAAGCCGTAGCGTAATATTATTAATTACTGCTATAGCTATAATAGCTGTTGCTGTTGCCCGCGGCTAAACGCCCGAGTAGATGTTGAAACATAGCCTAAGGGGTCCATTACACGCTGAGGTCCATTACACGCTCATACAAGCGTCATGCATCATGCCGTCAATCATGAATGTTATTGGTCAATCGGTTATTAGACGTTATGTTATATTTGGTCAATCACGGCGTGATTGATGGTTAAACTGACAGCAAAACCTACCGTGTAATGGACCCCTAATGCAAGCGTCATGCACTCATGCATCATGCCGTCTATCATGAATATTACTGGTCAATCGGTTAATAGAGGTTATGTTATTAGTCAATCACGGCGTGATTGATGGTTAAATTGACAGCAAACCTACCGTGTATTGGAACCCTAAGCCATCTATACACCAAATTTCAACCAAATCGGTTCAGTGGTTTAGGCGTTAAAGCGTAATAGATAGACAGACATAAACAGCCAGAGTTACTTTCGCATTACATACACTGCAGACTGCAGGACAGGAGCAGTAGCAGTACAGTACTCAGCAAATATTTGACGAGCATAATATAATCAATATTCGTACATTGGAGCTTTTGAAAGAAAATATGATTTTTCTCTCTGACCACTGTGTCAGTGTCAAACATCAAAGTTTCAATCTTTGAGAAGGTTTCAATACTGTCAATAAAAAATTAAAAACTTAAAAAACAACCTATAAAAATATTGTAAACATTGAAAAACGTCGAAAAATATTGTCGGTTCTGATATTTTTGTTATTATAAGTTTTAAGTTTATGCGTAGGATATTATGGAAAATAAATTATGTAGACTGTGTTGCGAGAATGAAGCTAATTCATTCATTTTTCTCAAGGATCTCGACGGCATACAAATAAGCGCAAAAATAATGTATTGTGCGAACATTCATATTGAAGACGCTGATGGACTACCGTCTTTTATCTGTGAAGACTGCGAGGCACAACTGAACGCTTGTTACAAATTTATATTGAAGTGCAAAGAGTCTGACAAACAGCTCCGTTTGCAGTCTCCTGCTATATTTTCACAAGCCACAGAAAAGTTGGAGAACTGCGCGTCTCCAGTTGACGTAAAAACTGAACCAAATAATCCTAGTGATGACTACCAATACTTTGATAATCCCCATAGTGATGACATTCCTCTAGAAGACTTGCGGCTAAATTCAGCTGGTATAAAGTTAGAAGACTCCAATATCAAGATTTCAAAACGTACATCTTACAAAAAAAGAAACAAAAGTAGAAACAAGGGGCGAAAAAAGTGTACTGTATGTGGCAGACAATGCACTAATCAGTCAGCTTTAGAAACACATATGAGGTCCCACACTAATGAGTACTCATTCCCCTGTTCTTTGTGTGACAAGAAGTACAAGGACAGTGGCAACCTTAAACGCCACATGAATAGAAATCACTCCGAACACAGGAAACGTAATTTCATATGTGTAAGCTGTGGAAAAGGTTTCTACAGCAAAAGTGATGTGGAAATCCATATGCGAACTCACACTGGAGAAACTCCATATGCATGTACAGAATGTTCAGCTAGATTTACACAACTAGGTGCTATGCTCAGACACAAGAAACGGCACACTGGTGAGAAGGACCATTCATGTTCAACTTGCTCTAAAAGATTCTCCACTAAACAAGAATTGAAAATGCATCTTGCAGTGCACTCTACAGAAAAAAAATACTTATGTTCACTTTGTAATACATCCTTCAAGTATAAATCAAATTTAACAAAACACAGACGTCTGCACTCTGAATCTTATAGTTTCATTTGCAACTACTGTGGACGTAATTTTAAGTTTAAAGGTAATTTGAAAATACACATAAGTCGACAGCACTCAGAAAAATCAGGTTACTGTGAATTATGTTCCAGACACGCAGCTAATCTCGAGGCTCACATGTGGAAACACACTGGTGAAAGGCCATTAAAGTGTGAACTGTGCTCCAGTAGCTTTTTTGAATTGAAGTCACTGGCTCGCCACATCAAGTTTAAACATACACAGACAGATAAGTACAAATGTGAAGTTGAAGGTTGTTTGTTGACGTTTCCTTCTCGGCCAATGCTCGATTTCCATATAGCAAAATTACACAGTACACACATACCATTTCCATGTGATCGTTGCACAAGAGCATTTTATAGGAAGAATGATCTTGCAAGACATAAGATTGGTACTCATAAGGAGAGACTTACATAATGTTGTATTTGGTGAGAAGAAAAGATATGTTTTAAGTAAAGATTTATAATTTTTCAAGTGTGGATTCTTAACCACTGTTATTGCAACCAGACCAAATTTTGTACTTGTCAATAAATATCTAGTCAAAAATAGTGGTTTTATTTCAAAATGTATTTTTTATTTTATTGAACATCTCATCACATAATGTCCTTTTCTCCGGTTCTTTACCACCGTCCACCTTACCAGACCACCTGGGTGTACGGTGGTAATTCTTTTTTAACTACGGTCCACCTAGCCCTAGGTGTACCATTGAAAATATTAAATTTCCACGGTACACCTTGTTATGGAAACTATTTTCATAGGTAATACATGATATACAGGGTGTCCCAAAATTCAAGGATCTCGAAATATCCTTTTCGCGAAATGTCCTTTTCTCAAAATATGTGCACTACAGAATTACAGTATTTATAGATGCTTAGTTACTTGCATAATTACTTTTTTTTATTAGGTTTTCTTGATGGTCATAAAAAAAAATAACCACGAAGATTAATGCGGGAGCTCCGCTTCGCTCCCGCATTAGCCTTCTAATCTAATCTATCGATTGTGGGCGGACATGTTTAGTATAAAGACTAATCCTGTAGTGCACATATTGAGAAAAGGAAATTTTGGGAAAAGGACATTTTGAGAAACGACATTAAAGAACTCACTTTTTCTTACATAAAATCTACTTTTCAGTACAGCAAGTGAATGAGAAACGAGAAAGAGATGCTTCAGCCGACGCTTTGTAAATCATTGGTTAAGGCCATTCCCCCTATAAAGGGGTCGCGGGTTCGAGTCCCGCCTGAGTAACTCACTTTTTCCATTCTTAATTGTTTTGGTTAAGATCTGAACAAGGCCTACACACACTAGGATGGAATGAATGGACAGAGGGTTTTGCCATTGTAGTATCCCGGCAGCCTACTGCAACATCCTGTGACACGACTGCTCATTTTGTCGACACTGCCTGATACACATTTCGCGCATCGTTTGGCCATGCATGTACCCTCGCTTGGTTTTTCAGTCTACTCCCAGTAAGGCTCCCGTTGGTAGGTATCACACAAAAACAAAATGCAGAATAATGTTATATATTTATTTTTAGTGCTGATGAATATTTGTATCTATGATTCAAAAACAAACCGTATCACAGTCCGCTACAGATTAGTAACTAAAGCTCGTGAACACAGAAGTGAGAATGTCAACAGAGTAACTTGAGAAAGAAGGGAAACAATAAATAAATTTCTGTACATTTGGCAATACGCCTTAGAGACAGCGGGCTGTCTAACACCTCATAACACAATATTCATCTCATGTTTAATATTAAAATTCATCTCATTATATATTATTTCTGTCATCGACACGTTTGTACAAAACAATAACCCTTATAAATACAATGAACCCGTGCAGTTCACTATTTACATCAAAATTCTATACATTATTATAATATAGATAAATTATTGCGGAAATAAAAAGTAATAAATTGCACATATTACAATCAGATTTTTGATCCAGTCAAAATATTAATTGTTGAATATAAAATATTCCATTATACTAAAATAATAATTAAAAACAATAAAATAAACAACTTGCGAACATTATAAATTATGCGCACATCAGTCAACAACGTTTATATAATAACTAGCTCACGTTAACGTCAGCTCACGTTACGGGACGCGTCAGTTCACAGTACTCTGCACGTCTAACATCATATAGTCAACAACGAGTATGAACGCGCATACGGTCACTTCACACACAACAGTTATATATCGACACAAGTACGTGACAATAACAATTACTAATTAACCTAGCTACACTATACGGCTAACTAGAAATTAAACTTGCACAAATTAGCACCAGAGAAATTTAGGATACAATTAGATGTATACGATACCGAGTCGATGTCACCGATTACACTAGTACTACAAATATAACATATACCTAGTATCCAGCGGGAATATATAGTACTGTTTTGTGACAAAAATGCGGATGATTCGTTATAAAAAGCTAAACTTTCTCCCTATCTAGTCATAATTTGTATACGTCGACGTCCGTCGACGCCCACCGGAATTTCTCTAGCTACTCGCGCGTCCCGGGCCACTTCGGCCCGGTCGGACCAAACGCATCGTATCCACGAGGAAACTCACTCGTGCCGTCTCCGTTCTCCGAAAAGCACCGACGACGAGAGAGGCAGTTCTCCCGGAGTCCAGAAAAAAGGCGGGGGACCGTCAGAGTGCCGCCGGAGGGTCGGAAGGAGCATCCGTCGATTTGACGCAGGGCCGTCAAAGTGACGGGCGGGCGGCAGTCAGTTGATGGCCTGCTCCGTCATCTGCAGGCACAGCGCGTCCAGCGACGAGTAGTCGTCGGGCGACGCGAGCGGCCGCGCCGGCGCCGCCAGTGGCCCCACCAGCGGCGCGCGCGGCGGCGGCGCGTGCGGCGGGTACGAGTGCGACTTGCCGCGCGGCACTAGCGGCCCTTTACACGGCCCGCTGCCCCATACGCGCTTCTGCATCGGTTTCTGGTAGCCGTTGTGCGGGTTTATACGCCATCTGTAGAAAGATCAGTTTTATTAAACCTACGTCTGATAACGTCATTACAATTGAGTTGATATAGAATTAAATGAAGATAATGTTAAATGAGTTTCGTCAGTTTTATGGAGACCTATTTTCTTATCTACATCCGAGGCCAAAGTGACATCGGAGCTGAGGGTCCATTTTCAGGCTCTTTCTCCTCCACGTTGCAAGATTTTGGGTGTCCATGTTTTATGACGTGGTGGAAGAACACGAGTGGTGCGTGGTTACCTGGGCTTGGGACAGCGCCTGCTCAGCGGCATGTCGCTGACGTGGTGGAAGAACTGCCTGGGCGGCAGGCGGTGGCGCAGGCCGCGCAGTGCCTCGCGCAGGTCGGCGCGCGCGAACGCCTCGTGGTGCAGCGCGCGCTCCACCAGCCAGCAGTGCAGCGACAGCGGCTCCACCGGCGCCTCGCCGCCCAGCGCCGCCTCGTCCGCCGGCGCCGCCGCACTGCCCGTCGCGCCAGACCCCGCTAGGCACTTGGACGCTGGAATACGACGAAGAGGTCAGGTAGCCGCTCATACGTCTCATCGCATAATGTCCTTTCTCAAAAAGTCCTTTTCGCGAAATGTCCTTTTCTCAAAATGTTCTTTTCTCAAAATGTCCTTTTCGCGAAATGTCCTTTTCTCAAAATGTCCCTTTCTCAAAATATGTGCACTACAGGATTAGTCTTTATAGATGCTTAGTTACTTACTTATTAGGTTTTTTTTAGGTATTCTTGATGGTCATAAATAAAAATAACCACGAAGGCAATGCGGGAGCAGAGCGAAGCGGAGCTCCTGCATTAGCCTTCTTACCTAATCTATCCAAGTCTGATTGTGGGCAGACATGTATAGTATAATGACTAATCCTGTATGTAATGCACATATTGAGAAAGGGACATTTTGAGAAAAGGATATTTCGCAAAAAGGACATTTTGGGAAAAGGACATTTTGAGAAAGGACATTTCTAGAAAAGGACATTATGCGATAAGTCATCGTCTCCTTGGGTGTTATACTTCAAGACACGTCTTGGAACTAAATCGCGAAACAAAGTTGGCCCTGCGGCCCGCGGTCTGTTTAGTAATAACCTATGCTCGGTGAATTTGAGCTCGTCCACTGCAGTATCACCCCTTGCTATCCCCAAAAGACACTCAAGAAACGTGTACTCCGTGTATAGAGTACAATTTAGATCCCAGATATTATGTCCCGAGCAATACCACCAGTACATACCTAGGTGAAGCGCGCGTACGACGGCCAAAGGCAGCTCGCTACCAGGCAACATGGGGCTGAGCAGTACGCCGCGCAAACGCTCCAACGCGCGGCCCGCAGCACCAGCGCGTAGTTCTGCTTCCACGCTCTCCAGGACGGCGCTGCGCTCGTTCAGCTTCTTGATGGAAAGCAGCAACTTGTGTCGCGCGCCCTTCGTCACACCTGCCGAGTGTGACATTCTACTTAGACCCTTAACCGGTATAAATTATAACTACGGTCTTCGATAGGTATAGTTATCGGCAAACTTCATGAATGCATAAATGCAACGTCTTCTCGATCAGAGAGCCAGTAAATGGACTGATCGACTGATGACAAGAGCCCTTTGAGTTCACGATCAGTTTAATATTTTGATTTTGAACAGATTGGCTAAAAGATGCGTCTCTTTCATCGCTCCTTGCGCTACCATTAAAAAGACCTAAAAACATTTGGGGAACCCCGTGTACATTATCACAAAGTTTGCCGATTACTATAGGCAGAGTGCGCTGATCCGCGTTGATCGGAACGGAATTTTGACTTACTTTTTTATTACGAAATTTGACCTGAGGACCAGAATGCCTATATGAACACTTCGGCGTTAAATTACCGCTCATAAAGGTATGCAGAGCACCATTCATACAATGGAATCATATAAAAACAGTAATAAACGGAAAAAAACCCGTTTATGAACTAGAGATGAATGAAAATTACTACAAAACAATGACTCAAGATTGCCGACTTTAAAATCACACTTTCCTGTACCTTCGCAATGAAACAAGGTTCTCTGCAGTAAAGGGATGAGTCAACAACGAGGCATTCATGCAATGACACATCATTTTAGGACCGTTTCTAGAGCAAATGTAAATACAGTTTGTATATTACTGCAATTTTAAAGTACTTGGAATTCGTCGGAGTCTAACGAACCTTTAGGCGAAATTCGTCGACGTCTAATAAATAACTATGGAATGTTTAAAGCAGCAATAAGTTTACGATCACCTCCCATAGACGTTTTGCGCATCGGTTAGATTTTGAAAAAACAGACGCACAGACCGAAACAAACCGAATGAGAAAGTTTTTCGTCAAAATCTTAGTTCATCACGAGACCAAAATGTTCCTATAAACGCTAGTTATTTTCCTAAAATATTACTTTAATACATCTCAAATCCTTTCATACAATATTCCTGTAAATCTAAAGCCGTTTTACACAAAATAATTACTACACTCACCTAATTTTTCGAGGTACTTTTCATCCATCGCCATCATCTGCTCGTAGGTCATGTTTGTGAACAGCCACACATATTTATGTAGCCTCAAACTCTTCAGCCATTGTGCCACCATCGACATACCCGGATATTCTCCAAAATTATGTGATCTTAGATCATCTAAACGCGTTTCGCTCCCCGTCGTCCCATACATTATACTAATCGGCCTAATTTGACTCAGACTATGTTCACTCGAAAGCGAAAAGCTTCTAGGTTTCTGTACAAAGGGTTCGTCACTCAGATTCTCTGCTGACGAAGACATGTGAATAATATTTGTAGACGGAGGCGTTAAACTATTCGATCTTTGAGATTTGGGCTGAGTTATCGCCGGTTCGAAGCTCAGTTTGTCTTCTTCTAGACTAATGTCAACATCTCGACCGTTTTTCGAGAACGATTCTTGCAATATATCTGTACCGTTGAAGTCTATGGAGTCTAGAATTCCTCTGAAGTCGACGTTCTTGCCTATGGTCCGTCTGAAGGTACTGTTTGTACTCCATATATTGCTGTCTGGTATCATACACGTGTCTATCCTCTGTTGCCATACACTCTCTGTGTTTCTGTTGCCGGATATGTGGTTCTCTAGGTATCTTAACCATTGCGTCAACATTCTGAAATTGTATTACACATTATGAAAATTAAATGTCGTGTAGGTTTAGGCACGACCCAACAGTGTCTGCTCATCCATCCCGTATTCGATCGTGGTTAAACCCAAAAATGCACGTAGAACTCCATACCTCACAAAATTTATATATACCAGACGGTAATTTTTGGCCAGACTTGACCTAACCCGGTTATATTGAAGGTTTTGTCGATTTAAAATCATATGATTCCGTAGCCGACCGCATACGCACGCAGCACAAGCGCGTAATTCGTTGCGGCTTCTCAATCTCCCTTTTATCCGTATCGGAGTTCAACAAGTAATGGGTACACTGCATGCGTCTGTCATTGTCATATGCGGTTGGCTTCGAAATCATACCTTAATTACGCAAACCCCGAGTTCCCCGTAGGTAATCGTTGTCTTTAAGTGTGCGTACCTCTATTATCACTCTTATGTACGAAGCCGATCGTCTGTACCTATTAATTTTGTGGTTTGGTATCTCCAAACCACGTACGCTGGTTTGATGGGAACCTACAGTCTAATTACCTTTGGTCATGGTGTGTCAGGGTTGGGTGCACTAGCAGGTACGAGAGTAGCTGCCGGCACAGGTCATGGGTGACGGAAGACCGTCGGGGCGCGTCCACGCATTGCTGCACTAACGCAGGAGCGGCTGTCACGTATAAATCTTTGCCACGGTCGTTGTCCATTCTTAGGAGTGGCAGTAAAGTCAGTAGACGACGGAAGCGTTCTCCACCTGATGACGGGAAAATAAGATTTTCGTCAAATAATTTTACCTTCACTCGACTAGAGCGGAGGCACACGATGCGTTGCGGCGCCGCACCGCAGAAATGTCGGCCAATCGGCGGCCACACAACCGAAATAATATAGTATGACAGAGCATGTAATAAACTGTATGTGTATCAAAACAGCAACACTTTGATATTTTCCAAACATCCATAGGATAACCACTTTCCATCATAGGTCGTGTGCTTGACTGCCACTGAAAAAAGAAGTGACTGCAATCTAGACAGATGGCGATATCAAAGCTCTTAGGGTAGATCGCTCTATTGTGTACCCTGCTAAGTGCTGCCTGCTACTGTGTGGCACAGAGGTAGCGAGGCCTTCTACAAAACAGTTTCCACACTGTTCGATTTCACCATAAAAGACTGGTTCGACATGGTTTGCCAGGGTTAGCCCTGGTGAGAAAAGAAGTTTGTATGGATGGTTATAACATGTTACTCAATAATTCAGAATTACTGCTTCTGCATAGATCTAGCTGAAATTTGATTCTCGTGTCACAATGTTTGTACCCATGCTCTTCAAAATGCTTTGACAGATTCTTATGAATTTTTAAACATATTTTTCAATGCCAATTTTGATGAAATAAGAATTGGTTAAGAATGGAAAAGGTGAATTGCTAAGGTGGGATTCGAACCCGCAAATAGTTGGAATTAGTTAGCCTTCTAGTTTTTTCAAATTTCATATAGAAATAAAAATTCACCATGACAAGAGAAGTTTATATGTTAGAATTAGAATATTAACAAACACATCAAGATTGTTTACTTTTAGTTAAGTACCTAACCAAAGAGTGTTAACAGAAAGTAGTACGTATAACATAAATAAGTATAACCCGCACCACGTATCTTGGACCTAAAATGAGCTCAAAATGTGCCCTATACTCGCAGTACATATTTCTTGGGTGTCTTTTGAGGATAGCATGGGATGCTACTGCGGTAGACGAACTCAAATTCACCAAGCATAGGCTATTATAAAGCAAATTATTTTAAATTGGAAAAAGCGAAATCAATACTCGGGTAGGACTCTTTTATAAATTAAATTATAAAGCAATCCGCGGGCGTCAGAGCCTCGTATGTCTTACGATTTAGGTCCAAGATACGTGGAGCGGGTTATGCACATATTTCAATCTGTTGCAACAACGAAATTGGTCACTTGATACTTGGTCAGCCCACACTAGCAGGCAATCATCTAATACTTGGCTGTACATGCTACAAGCCAAGTTAATGTAGCAAACAGTTCTTAGCACTTGAGTAAATTATATTTCATTTCTGCAGTTCTAATTTAATATAACTCTGGTATATTTAATTTTTTTTAGATAAGAGGTAGTTTGATTGCACTTAATCATTTATCAATAATCACTGAGCAATTGAAGTTGATGATAAATTATTAATAATATTAGCTAAGCTAAGATACCCAAGTTATTAATATAACTTGGGCATCTTAGCTTAGCTACTTAATCAATTGAGTAAATTGTAAGGTAAGTACCTACTGGCAAAAACTTTAAGGTGTGATATAGTCTATGCACTTGCTTTAACATCAAGAAGTTTTCTCAATCTAAAGTCAATTGTTTCAATTAAAGGAAATGTTGACTCTCATTTGAATGGTGTACTAACACACCTACTGTATAAATTAGCGAACTTTCGCTTACATTTTGTGATAGAAAAACAAGGTACAAAATAAGGTAGTTTTTTCGACTTACCGTCTTCATCTTCGTCATCACGGGTAGTGAGCAGGTTGGCGAGCAAAACCTCATCGTTAGCTTCGCGCTCCAGACGCTCATCCTCGACGTGGCTGCGCAGGGCAGCTTCTACGGCCCGTTGCACCAGCTTCAGACCTGGCCAAGGCACCCGCCTAGCTAGCGTACATGCGACCACAGTCTGTTCGCAGGCACCCCAATGCTCGAACACTCCGGCTACGGCTCCGAGCTGATCATAAAATGTACTATTCATCGCGAAAACAGCATATCAGACTCAAAATATCAGATTTGTTTGTGTTCTACACGTCAGAAGTACGTGACAGCTGATCGTTGAGCCACAATTTAACTGGTTCGGAGCCGTGGGACACACGAGGCAGCAATGGTGACGAAAGGGCGGCGATTTTGTCGCGTAGTGAAAACGATTATATATTGTTTAAATTACAGGTAGATTAAAAACATTAAAATTGTTTCGACGGTCAATCAGATTACCACAATCCAAAATGGCCGACCACAGATAACAAAAATAATACCCGTTTCATATTTTTTTTTTTTTTTTTTTTATTTTATTATTAGGCACATCAACAGATCATGTATATTACATTTCAAACTTAAATAACATGTGGACTTATATCTAGTACATGACCCAATTACAGATATGCACAGCGTTTGTAAGCCTAAGTACATGGCACTATATATATAAGAAAAATTAACAGACAATATGGTAATGAATTTAAAATTAAGTTAATTAACGTTATCACCCGCTTTTTTATTAGATTTGAAATTGCTCATTATTCTCCATTTATACCCGGCAGCGCTGTTTCCAAAAACGTCAATATCGTACAGTTTCCAGAACTGGTTGTATGTTCTTAATATCCTAGATATAGGTTCGTTGCGACCAGTGATCGTTCTGAGAAAGGGAATGTGGAAGATCTCGGTGTGAGGGAGTCGTGAGTTAGCCCTACGGGGAACGTTGAGACTAACTGACGATAGCAAGTCTTCACACACCGTCGCACCATTGATAATTTTGTGTAAAAATGTTAGATCCAACATGCGTCTACGATGGCTAAGAGAACACATCCTAAAGAACTTCAGACGAGCATTATAGGACTGGCGGTGGCTAATTCCTTGTGATCGGTATGCCATACGCCTCGTGAAAGATCTCTGAATCGATTCTATTCGGTTGGAGTGAATGGTGTAACAGGGATTCCATATTTGACTTCCGAACTCTAGTACACTACGGACAAGAGAGAAGAATAAAATAACTTTAGATTTGTGGGATTTGAAACCAGCGGTAGAGCGATTAATAAAGTTCGTCATTTTGGCAGCTCTATTGACGATGGAGTCATAATGTGGGATAAATGTGAGTTGTTGGTCCAAAATAATGCCTAAGTCGCGAATCTGACAAACCCGAGTGATCGGTTCGCCGTTGATTGTATAAGAGGCGATGTGAGGTTTTCTTTTTTTGGTGAAGGTTATGTATTGACATTTCATTACATTGAGAGTCATTTTATTGTCCTTGCACCAATCTACGACTCTATCTATGTCATCCTGCAGTAGCTGCACCTCAGACTGAGACTTAATTTCTCTAAAAATTTTCATGTCATCTGCGTAAATGGAGCACGTGGAGTTTTTTATACATTTTGCCACATCATTTACGAAGAGTGCAAACAATATTGGGCCCAAATGTGACCCCTGGGGTACGCCTGAGGTTGATACATAGTGGTCCGACTCAAAGCCACTTATTACCACTGTTTGTGGACGATCCCGTAAGTAAGAGTCGAACCAGTTGTGTAACTTGCCGCAGATACCATACTGCGCTGCTAATTTAGCAAGTAAAATTTCGTGGCTGACTTTATCGAAAGCAGCGCTGAAATCGGTATAGATTGAATCGATCTGTTTACCACTGTCGATCGATTTTAGTAAGGTGGAGGTATAACAGATCAGGTTGGTAACAACGGAGTGTTTTTCTCTGAATCCGTGTTGTTTATCCGTTAGTAAGTGGCTGGTGTGGTTATACAGTATAGGACAAAGAACGGCCTCAAATAATTTTGAAAACGCCGACAGAATCGAGATTGGTCGGTAATTGCAAACATTGAAATTATCACCTTTTTTAAAAATCGGGACTATGCGAGCTTTCTTCCATTCACTCGGGAACACACCAGACTCTAATGACTTTGTGAAAATTTTGTTTAATGGATATGTGAGAGCCGTTGCGCAGCGTTTGATGAATAGAGGAGGAATGTCGTCTGGACCAGCTCCCTTGTTATGATCGAGTTTTCGGATATGTTTTAGTATTAAGCATTCGGTGAGGAAGATGCGAGAGAGGGGTTGAATGATAGCCGATACAGTATTAGTGGCTTCAGAAGATGTTAACTGAACTTGAGAAGGTGCATAGCTGTAAGTAGACTTGAAATGGCCGGCAAACATGTTTGCTATGCCGGTTCCTGTGCTGGTCGTTTCTGAACCGTTAGTCATTGAGGACGGTAATTGAGAGCCGTGTGCTCGTTTATCTTTAATAAACTTCCAGAATATTTTTGGGCTACGGTGTAAACTGGTCTCAATACTATTTATGTAGGACTTGTGCGATGACTCAAGTAAGTTCCCTGCGCGTGTGCGTAAAAGTTCATACTCCAGCTGATCCCGGGGGTTGCCATACTTTTGATACCGCAATCGTAACTTATGCTTTTCTTTTAAAATTCTGACAAGACTTCCAGGGAACCATACTGGGATATTCGTTTTCTTAAGATTACGCCTTGGGACATGAATCGATATAACATCTCGTAAGACTGCATAAAATTTCTGCACCAGTTCGTCAACTGTGTTACAATTAGAGAAACAGGAATGCCAGTCGGTGTTTTTTAGTATGGGAATAATTTCGTTATAGTTTGCCTTATAGAAGTTGTACACTGTGCGAGGCGCGGGAGCTAAATGTGGTGAGTCAGTGTTCACAACTTCAAGTTCTATTTGAGGGTGATCAGGGTTAAGTTTACTTAATAAGGTATCTGGTTTTGACACTCGACTCTGAACATTACAAAGAACAAGGTCTAGTGTTCTATCCAATGCATTTTTTACGCTAATTAACTGTTTCAAACCCGATAGAGCAATAAAGTCCATCAGCATATAACCTCTCACATCAGTGTCGTAGTTTGCAGCCACTGCTTCAGAGTTCTCACTTGCTGACCACGAAATGAAAGGTAGGTTGAAGTCACCTGCGATGATTACATTCTCCATCTCACTGATAGCGTCACTTGAGCTGTCAAAAAATTGTCGCAGAGTCGACGCTTTGACTGGCGGCGGGAGATAAACACAACAAAGACCCATGCTGATGGATGAATTATTTAATTTGGTTTCAATTTTGATCCATATTTGCTCAATCGCATTGGTGTCCCAGTGGGTAATTCGAACTGAGTGTATCTTTTTTGCAACAGCGATGAGCACGCCACCCCCATCAGATTTATGGCTTGTGTAAGAGTCTCTATCCCGTCTGTACACCTGGTATCTCTCGTCTATGAATTCATTATTCATTATATCGGGCTTCAGCCATGTCTCCGTGAAGATAAGAATATCATACTTAGCTAGAAGTATGTTTTTGTAAATTGAGTTTGTTTTGGTTCTCATTCCACCTAGATTCTGATAATATATGAGGAGCATGATGACGTTACATAGGTTGCCGATTTTTATGAGGCAAGAGCTGTTGTTACTTGCTCTTAGGTGCTAATCCATCGAGGGTTTCGTGGTTGCGAATCATTATCGCTTGCGAGTCATCAGATGCCCTCATGTATATTTTTCCATTGCGCACCCATACATAGTTGTATCCCAGTTCCTTTTTCTTCAGTCTAGCTGCAGCATGTAATTTTTTCAGTTCTGGTGAGAGGTGTTCGGACACATATACTTGCGACTTTTGGCCACCAATCCCCAAATCCGCTGTGCTCAATTTGTCGTCGGTGAGTTTTTTGGTTTTATTGTACTTCGATACAGCCGCCAAGAAGGCATCACGTTGGCGCAAACTGGGAAATTTAACGACCACCGTTCGAGGGCGAGAACTATGATTGTCTCTTTTAGCGACTCGGAAACATGCGAGCACCACATCATCGCTTACTGGACTTGAAACCACCTCACTTATTCTCTTGATGATACCCGGCAAGTTTTCAGAGCGGAACTCTGGCAGGCCGCCTACTTCTATGTTCGTTTCCCGCGAGTGCTGTTCGATCGCGGACAGCCTGCTTGAGAGATCCTTGACCGATGACTGCAAGAAAATATTCGACGACCGAAGATTTTTAATTTCGTCATCTCTATCCTCGAGTAACTTTTTCATTTCGTCGTATTTATTGTTAGCGAATTCAATAAATGTGCTAAGATCGCTTATTTTTTCGTTGAGCGGCTGAAGTTCAGCTGCGAGAGTATTTTTTAATATTGCGGGCAGTTCCTTCTTTATTGCTTTGGTTACTTCGGATCGCACCAAGTCACAGAGCTGCTCCTGACCGATACGGTCAAAGCAGGATGTATCGGTCTGGGGGTTACTGCGTAAAGTGACGTTAGCGGCATCCTCATCACTCACTAGAGGAGCAACATTGGGTTTAGATCTACCCGATATGGGCGTTTCCGAGTTGCCGCTTTTAGGAATTTTGCTCTTGCACAGATCGCATAACCATGTGCCTTTTTCTGCGGGCGACTGTTGTTTGAACTGTCTTGTAGTCATGCTAGCACATTTTACATCATAATGTAATTGACAGTTTGAACATGTCATAAATTCATTGCTTGCAATTAATTGGGGACACCCCGCACAAGGTCTTTTTTGTTTATGCATTTTAAAGCGTAAGTACCTTTATTCCGCTGCTACTCGATGCGACTTGTAGCACACCTACTGTTCTAGATGGCGCGTAGCAGAGCGCGCAGTGATAGTGCTCACTCGTAGCCGTTGCTCGACCGTAGCACCCACGTAGCACAACTCAATCGGTGACCACAACGTCTTCGGGCTTCGGGTGCCTACGCTGTTCGTTCGGCAAAGTCCGTGAGATGCGAGGTGGCGCGATGACCGGTTCCTGACACCTTATGTGTCGTAGGTCAGGGATGACAAATTCGATGAATTGTTTTTTTTGCTTGTGGTTCAAGTTGCTTCACTATTTTATAAAAGTAATTTCGCACTTGTATTGAGAAAAATCCGTGCTATTCGTGAGTACCAATTTTGGTCACGATAAGTTAAAAAGTATCGGTTTAGAAGAAAAAAAAACGCGGAGCGATCAAACCACGTGTATGCACAGTACGGTCCGTTCACTATCTATTGGAATGACACTAACAGATATGAAAAAAATTAAATTTTAACTGTATTTTTTTTTTGTTTTTAAGTGATAAAAATGTAAATAAATGTGTATAAATCGAAGTTTACTTGAAAAGAAACAACTGAGCAATATAAAATAATATTGTAAATGCTATTACTGACATCTAGTAGTCAGTAGAAAAAGCTTTAAAACAGCTCATTTTTATCTACTGGTCGCTAGATGTCAGACATAGTCACAATTCAGAAATTATTAGATATACAATTTCTTAGTTTTTATTAGAAATACAGTAATATTTTGGCTAGGTCTTCGAAAAAACCCGGAACCCTCAGTGCGAGCCTCACTTGATATATTAATCTAAGCTCACTTGCACTTGAAGTGAGGCTCGCACTAAAGGTGGTTCCGTATGAAACTGATCGCGCCTTAGCTTAGCCTTGAACTAGAAATGGTATTTTTCATATCTGCATATACCTATTTGATAAAATGTAAGGTAATTTCAACGTTATTCGTTCACGCGTTAAGAAAATGGTGTTCCCAGATTTTTTTTGTGATGTGGGTAGCTACACAAATAAACAGTTTTCGGACTTTTCTCTTTACTTCTGCTATAACCATATTCTGCTATGCCGAATTTCATAATATAGCCATTTTTATCTAAATGGGAAAAGGTATCTATGTAGCTAGGTACCTAGGTACCTACTCCTACTACTGTAAAATTTTAAGACAAGACTGCGGGCGGGACGACAATTAAATATTGCCACTGTGGGACAGTCCTTCAAAATGCGCAGCAGTTAGCCGCCTTAAGAACATATTTAATTTAATGAATTTTATTAGAAAACGATTTATATCTAACAACCATTATTTTAAATACCTAATAATAAGTCAATGATTACAACATTATTATTAAGCATTTTAAATAATGGTTAGGTAAATATTATGTTGGGTGAAATGGAACGTTATTCGTCTCTGCCTGTGTTTGATTGGTTGTTTTTCGATGGAACAAATACAGTGCTGTCAGCTTTGTGTATTCTCCCTAAATGAAGGGAAATAAATATTAAGCGCGTGCCCCTCCACCTGCATTAGTTTGTAGGGTTTGTATGGAAACAATTTTATTTATTTACACATACAATCACGCCTTTATCCCCGAAGGGTTAGGCAGGGGTGAATTAACACCCACACACCCATTTCACAAATCATTGTAGGTATTAGGTCCCACGTAATAGGGGGTGAGCTTATTGCCTTATTCACTAGGCACTATTGTCCTGATTGTTTATCTGTCTGATGTTAAACAGCCCTATTTACTAAAAATAATACAGTGTCATTTACTAAGTCGGACCTGAACAAGGTGAGGTGGTGGCGGTTATTCACATTGGAGGAACAATGTCTTTCATGTAAGACGGTAAGTACGTCCGTGATATTAGTCTCAACTCAGTAATGGCTCCTCTCAATACATATTCGACGTTCTAGATAAATAATGGTAGCATAAAGCTCGAATCATCGATAGTCTTATGATCACTGAAACGTCGAGAGAAAGCTAAGCGTCCTTAGAAGTATTATACTGACTATATCATGGTGTGGGGTCCCTACGAGCTATTCCAATTTATTTCACCCTCTACCTTCTTTTACCGAGCAACGGGTGCAACCCGCGACTCGTGGCTAGTAAGAACACATTACAATGTTAGGCAACAATAGCCAGGTCGGTATTAGGATGGGTCACAATTCTTAAGATATTGAGACGTCTCCGTGCCTCGGGGAGCACGTTAAGCCGTTGGTTCCGGTTGCCATACGTATAAACATATATTGCAGTCGATACAGCAGTTGAAGCCCTAGTAAAGTCTGACAACACTGGTCTAACTTCTTACAGAACTTCGATATGACCAACGGGTTGTGGAGGTCAGATGGTAATCGCTTCACGAAAAGTTTAACTGCTTCACAGTAAGTTAGTCTGAAAAAGCGGCGCCAAAACTTCGAGGTGAAGGCCTCGGAGGCGACGGGGACCAAAAATGATGATGTAGTGTTTTTGGGGAGAAACTCATAAGCTTTAGAAATGACTTTAGGGGTAAATGTTTTTAAAAGGTTGCAACATTGATAACGACGCGTCTACCTTCCGGCCCTTCCCTTCCTTTAGCCACTGAGTTCACACGAAGTTCACTTACCCTAGAAACATAGTTCGCTATGTACTCATACGCGTCTTAATTTAGAAAATACCAAAATATTCTGTAGTATTTAATTAAATTCGTTAAGAAGACGAAAATTTCGACCTGTGATCAGTGTTTTAAATAAAATTAATAGCTTCACCACGTACGTATAATTAAAACATCTGGGTATAAAATTATTTTTTTTTGTGGGTAGTTGTTTTGTACGTAAAATAAGTGATAAAAAGTATTTTTATTATTTTTGCTAGTAAAAAATGGCAAAAGTAAGTTTCGTTGGAGATAAAAAGTTTCGTTTCAAGTAGGTAATTCAAAAAATTCGAAGCAAGGGTTTGTAATTTCTGTTCTGTCTAACTGCACATCATTTATCTTTGTTTTTTTAATTGTTGGTGGCATCTGATGGATCTTTCTTGAATGTTTTTTTTTGCTTAAGATTTTTCTTGACAAAATATTTTGAACAAAATTGTTTTTTTCAATGTGAGTGTCTTCTTCGTGTAAAAATCAACATTTCCTTGAAACATTATGCAAAAATTGTAAAAGTAAGTTTCGTTGGAGATAAAAGTTTCGGTTCAAATAGGATTTGCCACCATCATAAAAAATTTCGAAGTGGAACGAATTCAAGTTCTGATTTGAATTTTCTGGTCTGTAGGTATATGTTTCTGCTGGTGTACCTACCTATCATTGGTTTAAAAAAAATGTTTGTGGTAATCTTTGGATAATATTATCTTCTCAATTGTTTTTTGTTCAAGATTGTTTTTGAGGAAGTAATGTTAATTGTTTAATCTACTGATTTGAACAATTAATTCTTAATCTGAATAATACTGATTTTTTAAATGTTGGGTGCACTTTTTTCGTGCTTCGTGCAAAAATCAAAATTTACTTGAAAAATTATGAAAAGTTGAACTGACTTATGTGAATGTGATAATAAAATAAAATAAAAAGTTAGCGTAACATGCAATCTTATGATTTTTAAAGATTGTACGCGATGAAGACTTGTCCTCATTTTTTGTCTTTAAAGTTGAGTTGTGTTTATTATATGTGTCACTAAATATGGTTTAGGTCGGTAACGTCCCTTTCCTAAAACGGCCCGTTGCTAAAAACTTAAGCTTTTCGTGAATCGTCCCATTTGCAAATAGTCCTGTTCGCGGATATGTTGTCGGTTTCTGTACCTGACTTATAAATAAAATATTAAAAAATATTATAAGAAGTGTGCTCATTAAGTACATAGCTTAAAAAAATAAAAAGGAAAGACGCTTATTATAAGCCCGTGGGAATTTAATGATGACTGCACAAAGTAACAAATTTAAACTATAACATTGTCTCATAAAAAAATTGACTACTCACATAAATAAATACACATAAAAAGAAGGTTGGCCGTGTGCTTATCTGCCACCTAAGTGGTATAAAAATAAATTGAAAAATAATTTAAAAAATAATTTAAAATAATTTAAAGCCTTTTGGGTACGTTACTAGTCGACATCGATGGGGAGGAATTCTTCGTCACCTGACCGCTTTTTCCTTTCCCTTTGTTTTTTAATCTTGTAAATATATTTATTTATTAATTTAGTTTTGTTTATCTGTATATATCTAGAATAATATATGTGTATAAAAATAAGATGTAAATAAATTTTATCAGATTGGATTGGAAATAAAAAAATAAAAAAAATAAGAATTTAAAAATTCAAACTGTGACAAAAACAGCTATCCCACAACTCTGTGGAGACGTCTGCAATGTCTTTCATACTCTTCTATAACCTCTCCTGGTGACGAAAGTCGTTGCCAGTTAGATAGTCACAAGTGGCCCAGTCCGGGCCGTATGCAAAGTGGTATCTAAGTTCTGCGTTGTTCATTTTTTAAAAAGGTTTTTGGATCTATGTAACCACGGTAACCACTTACCATCAGGTGGGCCGTGTGCTTGTCTGCGACCTGAGTAGTATAAAAAATAGAATGGTGGTCCGTATCTTCTGGACTCTGCACCTCAGCTTTTTACCATCTAGCGGGGTGCAGACAATTGACGGACAATTTAATAAAAAAAATCTCAAAATAGTTCTAAATTGGTACAAAATAATGCTTGGTAGAATATTTTTCAATTCCATAGGCCACCCGCCACGGTAACAACTTCCCATCAGGTGGGCCGTGTGCTTCTCTGCCACCTGAGTGGCATAAAAATACAAGAGTTAGTACCCTCATTAAGACATTTATGAGATCTGGCACTGTCGTGAATCATAATATTTACGAAGTTTCGTCTAAAGTTTCGGGCAAACAAATGCTTGTGTTCACAATCACTATTCACGTTTCTACAATTATAAGCAAGTTAATCTGTATCTACGTGCAGTTTGAATAAAAGAAGCAAATATCCCCTCAGAGGGACTTGGCATGCGCTGTACTTTGATTGGTGTCGATCGAATGTAGGTATATTGGGATGTTTCGTCTCCTATTGCTGTATAGGTCGGCTAAAAAAAAAAAAAAAACGTTAAAAGTTCATTGTAAAAATTACACAAATAAACTGACCCCAACAGGGTTGGGAAAGGCTGATAATGATGATTAATAGTTCAATGGTTCGTTACAGCATGTGTACAGTGTACATGCTGGGTTATAGACGGATATTGTACAAGATTTAGAACTTATTGTCTTAGATGAAAATAAAATAATTATTAATTAAAAAGAAATGAACAAAGTTTTGGCATAATATGCAAGTAGATATCTTTAACAAAAAAGAATCTTTATAAATTTCATTCTATTCCAACAAATTAAATCGATAGGACGAATCAACGAATGAAAATTATTATATTAAGGAAAAATATTGTTTCGTCCCATGGGCCGAAATTATCACAGGACGAAACAACGAACTAGTCCTGAATAACTTAATGTCTTGTTAAGGCAAGAAAAAATAAAATATACTCATAATATTGTGTGTTCACTTAATCTGTTGCCGGTTTCTGTACCGGACTTATAAAAAAATACTAAAATATCGTACGAAATGTGATCAATACACTGCATAAAAAAATAACGAAGAGACGTTTCTTTTAAACCCTTTTAAATTTAAACTATAACATGGGCATATATTTAACATATCAATCAATCAATTAGCCTATCGCAGTCCACTGCTGGAGGCTAGGTCTCTCCCAATGCTGCTTTAGCTTACTGTTTCCACGCTGGCCAGACGGGTTGGTACAGGGTTTTATTGCGAGTTTTCCTTCCTTTCCTTCGTGATATCGTCCGGCTAGTTTTCCGTTAGTAGCCTCTTATCTTCGGAGGAGATGGGGTGGTGATACTTTTATTCTTTCTCCTTCACCACACGTATAAAAAACATTAATGTCAAAACAATTGACTATCCAGATACCCACTGCTCTGTGGTGATCATTGCAAATTGCTTTTTATACTCTTCTACAACTACCTACTCTTGGTGATGAAAAACAATTATTTAAAGTAATTCAACCGGTAACTACGTGTACAGTTTCAATAAAAAAGAGCAGTTATTTCCTCAGAGGGACTGGTTGGTTTCGGTTGGTACTGTTTTGGGGGCCATGTGTCGTCACTTTACAGGTCGGCAAATAAATTTCAATAAAACATTAAAAGTCCAATGGCCAGTGCTGAATTATTGATAATATTTTAAACTAAACGCGGCTAAACAAACCGTGGTTGTTTTCTAATTTTATGGCTAATTTATTTTATGGCTTCGCTTCGTATACCAGATCAGCTTTTGCAAATAAATAGCCTTTCGCTGTAAACTACCATTACTACTTCATTGATATGTCGTCAATTGCGTAAATGAATGCGTCTAAATAAATATTCAAAGTCCATTCAATCAATCCGCCCCATACCGTACCGGGTACACGATGTAAACCCTGGCTGCAATGCCCTGCTGGATAGCAATGGCCAATATTAACAAACTAATTTTTATAAGTTTCTAACTCATACCCTACCTTATGTTACGGCATTTCTCTGTTCCTTCGACAGTAGTCCAACTCTGTAGTAGTTATAATTTGTAGAAGTGTGCATTATATTTGACAGATTCATTAAATCACGTAACTTGATGAATTAACTTGAGGGAAATCCCTCGAATATTAAAATTTGACATTCGCATATCTTCTGACAGAAATTCAAGGTTTGTGTCAGCCGTTTCCACGGTTGGTTCGTGTCTTTGGTTATCTGTTCTAGTACGTCTGGACTTCGGGTGCTGAAATATTAATTAGTCAATTACTCAATAAAATGATTTGTATTCAGTTTATTTCAAGAAGTTTTTTAGATAATGAATTACAAAGGATATCTTAAATATTAATTGTCCTATGCACATTGATCATGGATGTAGGTGACCGCTAGGGTGGAGGGTTGGCTCTGTCTGAGCGATACCCTTTCTTAGGGATTGGTTGTACCCTCTAACCATACCGAGCTTGTGACGCCGTATATTATCTAGTACACAATGATAAAGACGGCAAAGTACTTACAATCAGTCAAAGTATAATCAATCATCCTAACCCCGGAAGTTTGCGAAATTTCTGATTCAGTCCCTACCTTAACGTGCCGAGGTTCCACGTTGCGATGCGGAGTTTTAGGGAATCACGATGTTGGCCTAGCTTCTTCAGCCGTGCCCGGCTCAGGCACAGTAGCTCGGAGGCGGGCGACCCTCATGCGCGCCGTTATGCGGCGGCGCCCTACCCCCATCGCATTCCCTTATTTGTGCCATTCATAAGTCCTGCCCCCGTTGTCTTCCGTTCTTTCTACATTATTTGTTGGTAAGAGGCAACTCCGCTTGAACTCCGCTCTTTCGCTACCCATTTGAAAAATACCAGCAAAGTCAAGGTCCCTGAACACATGGACTTGGTCAAAACCGGTCGCTTCAGAGTTAGCTCCCTACGACCCTGACTGGTTTTACGTGAGATGTGCTGCTATTCTCCGCCACTTTTACATCCGGTCCCCTGTAGGAGTCAAGACGGTCACCAAGATCTACAGTGGTCGCAAACGTAACGATGGGATGCCCTCAGGCAGCATTGCCCGTAAATCCCTCCAAGCCATCTAGGCTTTGAAGCTGGTTGAGCAAACGCAAGACGGTGGTCGCATTCTTACCGTCCAGCGAAGGCGTGATCTCGACAGAATCGCCGCACAAGTTCGTCTGAACGCCAGGCAGGCGGCTAAACAAACCGTGATTGTTCTCTAATTTTATGGCTTCGCTTCGTATACCAGATCAGCTTTTGCAAATAAATAGCCTTTCGCTGTAAACATTACACAACGCATTCATTTACGCAATTGACGACATATCAATGAAGTAGTAATGGTACTACTTCATTGATATGTCGTCAATTGCGTAAATGAATGCGTCTAAATAAATATTCAAAGTCCATTCAATCAATCCGCCCCATACCGTACCGGGTACACGATGTAAACCCTGACTGCAATGCCCTGCTGGATAGCAATGGCCAATATTAACAAACTAATTTTTAGAAGTTTCTAACTCATACCCTACCTTAAGTTACGGCATTTCTCTGTTCCTTCGACAGTAGTCCAACTCTGTAGTAGTTATAATTTGTAGAAGTGTGCATTATATTTGACAGATTCATTAAATCACGTAACTTGATGAATTAACTTGAGGGAAATCCCTCGAATATTAAAATTTGACATTCGCATATCTTCTGACAGAAATTCTTGGTTTGTGTCAGCCGTTTCCACGATTGGTTCGAGTCTTTGGTTATCTGGTCTAGTACGTCTGGACTTCGGGTGCTGAAATATTCATAATATTTTAGTCAATTACTCAATAAAATGATTTGTATTCAGTTTATTTCAAGAAGTTTTTTAGATAATGAATTACAAAGGATATCTTAAATATTAATTGTCCTATGCACATTGATCATGGATGTAGGTGACCGCTAGGGGTGGTCGGTGGATAGTGGGCTCTGTCTGAGCGATACCCTTTCTTAGGGATTGGTTGTACCCTCCAACCATACCGAGCTTGTGGTACCCTATGTTATCTAGTACACAATGATAAAGACGGCGAAGTACCTACGCACAATTAGTCAAAGTGTAATCAATCAACCCACCCCGGAACGTACCCCAGTACCCGGTAAACCCTTGGCTGCATTGCCCCGCTGGATAGCGATTAAACAACTCATTTTGCGAAATTTCTGATTCAGTCCCTACCTTAACGTGCCGAGGTTCCACGTTGCGATGTGGAGTTTTAGGGAATCACGATGTTGGCCTAGCTTCTTTAACCGTGCCTGACTCAAGCACAGTAGCCCACTTTCGACACGAGGCGAGGCGGGCGACCCTCATGCGCGCCGTTACGCGGCGGCGCCCTACCCCCATCGCATTCCCTTATTTGTGCCATTCATAAGTCGTGACCCCGTTGCACCCCTTCCGTTCTTTCTACATTATTTGTTGGTAAGAGGCAACTCCGCTTGATCTCCGCTCCGTCGCTACCCATTTGAAAAAGACCAGCAAAGTCAAGGTACCTGAACAAATGGACCTGGTGAAGACCGGTCGCTTCAGAATTAGCTCCCTACGACCCTGACTGGTTTTACGTGAGATGTGCTGCTATCCGCCGCCACATTTACATCCGGTCCCCTGTAGGAGTCAAGACTGTCACCAAGATCTACAGTGGTCGCAAACGTAACGATGGGATGCCCTCAGGCAGCATTGCTCGTAAATCCCTCCAAGCCCACGAGGCTTTGAAGCTGGTTGAGCAGACGCAAGACGGTGCCGGTGGTCGCATTTCTTACCATCCAGCGAAGGCGTGATCTCGACAGAATCGCCGCACAAGTTCGTCTGAACGCCAAGCAGGCGGCTAAACAAACCGTGATTGTTCTCTAATTTTATGGCTTCGCTTCGTATACCAGATCAGCTTTTGCAAATAAATAGCCTTTCGCTGTAAACTACCATTACTACTTCATTGATATGTCGTCAATTGCGTAAATGAATGCGTCTAAATAAATATTCAAAGTCCAGTCAATCAATCCGCCCCATACCGTACCGGGTACACGATGCAAACCCTGGCTGCAATGCCCTGCTGGATAGCAATGGCCAATATTAACAAACTAATTTTTAGAAGTTTCTAACTCATATCCTACCTTAAGTTACGGCATTTCTCTGTTCCTTCGACAGTAGTCCAACTCTGTAGTATATTTTGTAGAAGTGTGCAGTATATTTGACAGATTCATTAAATCACGTAACTTGATGAATTAAGCAAAGGTAGGTAGGACCATCTAACTTCTCTGTAAACACTCTCAGAATTCTGTTGGTACCTGTTGGTGCTCCCCCTGCCCGGCGCAGTACGGCCAGTACACTCGACATTTTCTGCAGAGACAAACGGATCTCCTTCATCTTCCGTGTATCTGTAATAAATTTTTTACATCATTCGGCATTTTATCTACGCATATATACCCATAATATAGGTACGGAATGCCCGACGTATTGATTATGACTAGACAAAAAAATCATCTCCGTTTTGCCGAATTAACTGTAAATAAAATCATATAAAAATGGAAATATACTTACCCTGAGGTTAAAACTGATGACGTCATGGGTCGATTTCAGCCCAACCAAGCAGATAACTCAAAATAATCGAAGTCGAAACAAATAGTCAAAGTCTAATCAATCAATCCACCCTTTGGTACCCGTTGCAAACCCTGGCAGCGCTTTCCGCTGAATAGCAGTGGCCAACCTTTAACAAACTCGTTTATATAGGAGTTTCTAACTCATTAGAAAAAGCAAAAGCAAAATGAATAATAATCTTTAAGTATCCATCGGTTCCAGTTGCCAAATACACATATATGGCGGTCGTTACGGGTAGTTGGAGCCCTCAAAAGTCCCACTAGTTTGAAATAGATTGTAGAGGTCAGATGGCGGTCACTTCACGGAAAATATCGAAGGTCAAGCGCATCACAGTCTGCCTGGTAAGCTGACACTTGGGATAGGGTTCGGAGAAAGACGACATGGCTTCCTACTTATATCTAAGATAACATAATTTGTAAGAACTTAATCATTGTTATTTACCCCCTTAATTTGGGATCCATATGGATGGCATTGATTAATGGCATGACTTGAAGGAGAATGGTAACATAGCTTCCTACTTAGATCTAAGTTATCATAATTTGTAAGAACTTAGTAATTGTTATTTACATATTATGTATTAATGATTTACACATGCGTCGTAAAGTTCCTCGCCTCCGTTTACACATTGTTGTGTTATTTCATTCTCCGATTGTTGGTATCATAATTGATTGTGAAGGTGAAGATTCTTCTATTTTCTTTTAAGAAAATTCTCTAGTGTTCTATTGATTAATATTCTTTATTAGTTTATTTCCTTAAACTTCCATACTTTAAGGAATATTATTGAAGTTTGTTACAAAACTTATTCAGCAAACACAAAATTTGACCGTCGTATGAGATGGGGTGGTGATACTTGTATTCTTTCTCCTTCACCACACGTATAAAAAACATTAATGTCAAAACAATTGACTATCCAAATACCCACTGGTCTGTGGTGATCACTGCAAATTGCTTTTCATACTCATCTACAACTACCTACTCTTGGTGATGAAAAACAATTATTTAAAGTAATTCAACCTACGTGTACAGTTTCAATAAAAAAGAGCAATTATTTCCTCAGAGGGACTGGTTGGTTTCGGTTGGTACTTTTTTGGGGGCCATGTTTCGTCACTTTACAGGTCGGCAAATAAATTTCAATAAAACATTAAAAGTCCAATGGCCCGTCAATGCATTTGTGCATGCTGGCCCGTAGACAGATATTGCACCTTGCACATGATTGAGTCAATAAATTAAGAAAAAGTTTTTGCACAATATGCAAGTGCTTGGACATTTTTCCCATTCCAGTCAATCTTTATGAATTGCATTCCATTCCAGCCAGAATGGAGTTATCTTGTAGGAGTCATGTACTGGCTGATCGGTCTGTACAACTGGCAGTATCTTCAGGTATTTTTCACTTGTTCCCTCATTCTACTGATTCATAGTTTGGAAAGCATTTCTTTCGAAGGTGTAATGCATGGTATGGAAATCCATCTTCCCTTAAAAAAATACTTAATTCATTTGAAATGAAGTCAATATTCGTAATTGAATCATACAAATAGACTGAATGAATGTTGCCCACAGTTCGCCCGGGTGTTTGTTCGTTGACATTCAATGAAAGGATGGTGGCACACATTATCAAGATTGTTAGTACGACTAGTGGTCTCTCAGGAGATATCAATCAACCAATCGTGGATTTAAATATAAAACAAATCACGAACTCAAATGGCTCGCATAATTGGTTGTTCAGTCGGGTTTTATTGTTTTTTTGGTTGGCCAGTGTAGCACAGTCCAGTACACATGCTAACCAAGAATGATGAGCTATTTTTGCCCTCGAATTTTATAAAGCTTACATTTACAAGATTGATATTGGAATTATCACAATAATAAAAAAAGCGATATTATAACATGTTTTTCGACGTCCTTGTATACTAAACTTTGCGGTGTGTCACACCGTGGTCGGTTTTGAGTTTGTTCATTATAAACAAACAATTCATAGATAGATTTCTTCCATAGCTTGCAGAGCATTTCCCTCCAATATTTGACATTCGCATATCTTCTGACAGAAATTCTGCGTTATTGCCAGTCGGTTGGGTTGGAACGGTTGGTTCGTGTCTTTGGTCGTCTGGACTTTGAGTGCTGAATTATTGATAATATTTTAGTCAATTACTTAATAAAATGATTTGTATTCAGTTTATTTCAAGAAATTTCTTAGATAATGAATTACAAAGGATATCTTAAATATTAATTGTCCTATGCACATTGATCATGGAAGTAGGTGACCGCTAGGGTGGATAGTTGGCTCTGTCTGAGCGATACCCTTTCTTAGGGATTGGTTGTACCCTCCAACCATACCGAGCTTGTGACGCCGTATATTATCTAGTACACAATGATAAAGACGGCAAAGTACTTACAATCAGTCAAAGTGTAATCAATCATCCTAACCCCGGAGTTTTACGAAATTTCTGATTCAGTCCCTACCTTAACGTGCCGAGGTTCCACGTTGCGATGCGGAGTTTTAGGGAATCACGATGTTGGCCTAGCTTCTTCAGCCGTGCCCGGCGCAGGCACAGTAGCTCGGAGGCGGGCGACCCTCATGCGCGCCGTTATGCGGCGGCGCCCTACCCCCATCGCATTCCCTTATTTGTGCCATTCATAAGTCGTGCCCCCGTTGCACCCCTTCCGTTCTTTCTACATTATTTGTTGGTAAGAGGCAACTCCGCTTGATCTCCGCTCCGTCGCTACCCATTTGAAAAATACCAGCAAAGTCAAGGTCCCTGAACACATGGACTTGGTCAAAACCGGTCGCTTAAAAGAGTTAACTCCCTACGACCCTGACTGGTTTTACGTGAGATGTGCTGCTATTCTCCGCCACTTTTACATCCGGTCCCCTGTAGGAGTCAAGACGGTCGCCAATATCTACAGTGGTCGCAAACGTAACGATGGGATGCCCTCAAGCAGCATTGCCCGTAAATCCCTCCAAGCCATCTAGGCTTTGAAGCTGGTTGAGCAAACGCAAGACGGTGGTCGCATTCTTACCGTCCAGCGAAGGCGTGATCTCGACAGAATCGCCGCACAAGTTCGTCTGAACGCCAAGCAGGCGGCTAAACAAACCGTGGTTGTTCTCTAATTTTATGGCTTCGCTTCGTATACCAGATCAGCTTTTGCAAATAAATAGCCTTTCGCTGTAAACTACCATTACTAATTCATTGATATGTCGTCAATTACGTAAATGAATGCGTCTAAATAAATATTCAAAGTCCAGTCAATCAATCCGCCCTATACAGTACCTGGTACACGATGCAAACCCTGACTGCAATGCCCTGCTGGATAGCAATGGCCAATATTAACAAACTAATTTTTAGAAGTTTCTAACTCATACCCTACCTTAAGTTACGGCATTTCTCTGTTCCTTCGACAGTAGTCCAACTCTGTAGTATATTTTGTAGAAGTGTGCAGTATATTTGACACATTCATTAAATCACGTAACTTGATGAATTAAGCAAAGGTAGGTAGGACCATCTAACTTCTCTGTAAACACTCTCAGAATTCTGTTGGTACCTGTTGGTGCTCCCCCTGCCCGGCGCAGTACGGCACTGTACACTCGACATTTTCTGCAGAGACAAACGGATCTCCTTCATCTTCCGTGTATCTGTAATAATTTTTTTACATCATTCGGCATTTTATTTACGCATATATACCCATAATATAGGTACGGAATGCCCGACGTATTGATTATGACTAGACAAAAAAATCATCTCCGTTTTGCCGAATTAACTGTAAATAAAATCATATAAAAATGGAATAGTTATTTGTTATACAAGAGTGCAAAGTTGCTTTTTAACCGCGTGCTCAGTTTTGATGACCGAGCAAGCGAAAGATTCTAAATTTGAATCACGAGCATAGCGAGTGATTCATAAATTAGAATCTTGAGCGTTAGCGAGGGAATCAAAAGAGCACAAGGTGTAAAATCTTTGCACTCGAGTGCAACACGTAACTTTTCATCCCACCTCAGCGAGGAAATAATGAAATGCTTCTTCTTCCTAGCGTTAATTCCCAGTCGCATCCGAAGCTCTCACCTCGGAGTTCGGGGTCCGCTTTACCAGTCTTAACTGCGGATTTGGCTGGACCTCGATATTTTTCGTAAAGCGACTGCCATGTGACCTCCACAACCCAATGGTGACATTAGGCGATATCGAAGCATTGCAGCTAGACCGTTGTTGTTGAACTTTTTATGCATACAAATATTTGCACTGAGCGGGGATCGGACCCGCGCCTCCTGCGTTGCGGCCACGTTCACTACCACTACGCCACGGAGGCTGTATAATAATTATGTGTAATAATACTAATAATAAAATATCAACAAATAAAATTCAACAACAATGTTCAACCATAGGACGTGAAAATAGTTATTTGTTATACAAGAGTGCAAAGTTGCTTTTTAACCGCGTGCTCAGTTTTGATGACCGAGCAAGCGAAAGATTCTAAATTTGAATCACGAGCATAGCGAGTGATTCATAAATTAGAATCTTGAGCGTTAGCGAGGGAATCAAAAGAGCACAAGGTGTAAAATCTTTGCACTCGAGTGCAACACGTAACTTTTCATCCCACCTCAGCGAGGAAATAATGAAATGCTTCTTCTTCCTAGCGTTAATTCCCAGTCGCATCCGAAGCTCTCACCTCGGAGTTCGGGGTCCGCTTTACCAGTCTTAACTGCGGATTTGGCTGGACCTCGATATTTTTCGTAAAGCGACTGCCATGTGACCTCCACAACCCAATGGTGACATTAGGCGATATCGAAGCATTGCAGCTAGACCGTTGTTGTTGAACTTTTTATGCATACAAATATTTGCACTGAGCGGGGATCGGACCCGCGCCTCCTGCGTTGCGGCCACGTTCACTACCACTACGCCACGGAGGCTGTATAATAATTATGTGTAATAATACTAATAATAAAATATCAACAAATAAAATTCAACAACAATGTTCAACCATAGGACGTGAAAATAGTTATTTGTTATACAAGAGTGCAAAGTTGCTTTTTAACCGCGTGCTCAGTTTTGATGACCGAGCAAGCGAAAGATTCTAAATTTGAATCACGAGCATAGCGAGTGATTCATAAATTAGAATCTTGAGCGTTAGCGAGGGAATCAAAAGAGCACAAGGTGTAAAATCTTTGCACTCGAGTGCAACACGTAACTTTTCATCCCACCTCAGCGAGGAAATAATGAAATGCTTCTTCTTCCTAGCGTTAATTCCCAGTCGCATCCGAAGCTCTCACCTCGGAGTTCGGGGTCCGCTTTACCAGTCTTAACTGCGGATTTGGCTGGACCTCGATATTTTTCGTAAAGCGACTGCCATGTGACCTCCACAACCCAATGGTGACATTAGGCGATATCGAAGCATTGCAGCTAGACCGTTGTTGTTGAACTTTTTATGCATACAAATATTTGCACTGAGCGGGGATCGGACCCGCGCCTCCTGCGTTGCGGCCACGTTCACTACCACTACGCCACGGAGGCTGTATAATAATTATGTGTAATAATACTAATAATAAAATATCAACAAATAAAATTCAACAACAATGTTCAACCATAGGACGTGAAAAAAAAAATTATGCGCGCAAAGCAAATTTAAAAAAAAAAGTAGGTACACCAAGGAGGTTCCGAGTTGAGTTTTTCATATATTAAAAAAAAGTTGTATGATAAATCGGCACCATAGAGGTAGAAGTAAATAGGTTTAATGATGTTTTGAGTTCACAAACCTAGTACACACGATGTTCTAAATTCAAATTTACTTTCCACTCTAGAGGATAAAAGCGACTTTTACACTCAGATATCGAAGAAAAAAAGTACTCTTTCCGAGATGGTGGGATGAAAAAAAAATTATGCGCGCAAAGCAAATTTAAAAAAAAAGTAGGTACACCAAGGAGGTTCCGAGTTGAGTTTTTCATAAATTAAAAAAAAGTTGTATGATAAATCGGCACCATAGAGGTAGAAGTAAATAGGTTTAATGATGTTTTGAGTTCACAAACCTAATACACACGATGTTCTAAATTCAAATTTACTTTCCACTCTAGAGGATAAAAGCGACTTTTACACTCAGATATCGAAGAAAAAAAGTACTCTTTCCGAGATGGTGGGATGAAAATATACTTACCCTGAGGTTAAAACTGATGACGTCGTGGGTCGATTTCAGCCCAACCAAGCAGATAACTCAAAATAATCGAAGTTGAAACAAATAGTCAAAGTCTAATCAATCAATCCACCCTTTGGTACCCGTTGCAAACCCTGGCAGCGCTTTCCGCTGAATAGCAGTGGCCAACCTTTAACAAACTCGTTTATATAGGAGTTTCTAACTCATTAGAAAAAGCAAAAGCAAAATGAATAATAATCTTTAAGTATCCATCGGTTCCAGTCCAGTTGCCAAAGACACATATATGGCGGTCGTTACGGGTAGTTGGAGCCCTCAAAAGTCCTACTAGTTTGAAATAGATTGTAGAGGTCAGATGGCGGTCACTTCACGGAAAATATCGAAGGTCAAGCGCATCACAGTCTGCCTGGTAAGCTGACACTTGGGATAGGGTTCGGAGGAAGACGACATGGCTTCCTACTTATATCTAAGATAACATAATTTGTAAGAACTTAATCATTGTTATTTACCTCCCTTAATTTGGGATCCATATGTTTGGCATTGATTAATGGCATGACTTGAAGGAGAATGGTGACATAGCTTCCTACTTAGATCTAAGTTATCATAATTTGTAAGAACTTAGTAATTGTTATTTACATAATATTATGTATTAATAATTTACACATGCGTCGTAAAGTTCCTCGCCTCCGTTTACACATTGTTATGTTATTTCATTCTCCGATTGTTGGTATCATAATTGATTGTGAAGGTGAAGATTCTTCTATTTTCTTTTAAGAAAATTCTCTAGTGTTCTATTGATTAATATTCTTTATTAGTTTATTTCCTTAAACATCCATAGTTACTTTAAGGAATATTATTGAAGTTTGTTACAAAACTTATTCAGCAAACTCAAAATTTGACCATCGGTAAACAGATTTATCCTAGTGAAGTTCGTTACCAATACAGTAGGGAGTCGCCGGTGTAGTGTGTAGTGTACAAGGCAGTCAAGTTTCACCAATAGCATACTGAAATTGTAGGTAACTGGGGTACCCCCAGGTACCTACCCGTTGTTGCGCAATTGTGTGCAACTGTTTGTAATATCTTCAATCAATCAATCAATTAGCCTATTGTAGTCCACTGCTGGACATAGGCCTCTCCCAATATGTGCCACGTTTGCCGATCCTCCGCCTTCCGCATTCAGTTCGTCCCAGCCACCCTTCGTAGGTAACGACCTCCGAAGGGTGGCTGGGCCTAGCCAGGTAGACTAATGAGTCCACCTGGCTAGGGGTGTCCCACCTTACGTTTTTCTTCTTGGAGACCGCGTCTCCACTCTAGGACCCGTCTGCTCCTTTCTTCTATCTATATCGACACCTCTGGGTTCAATTGGCGTATAAACCAAAACACGACTTTTCAGGAGAGCAAAAAAACGATTTTATTTTCAGAAAAAAAATCATAACTTTATTATTTTAGAAGTTATATAAAAAATTCCAAGGAGAAAGATTCTTAGAATTTGGGGATGAAGAAGGCTATATTATTCAATCATATCTATCTTCTTTGGTTTGGAAGTTAGCATGGATATACGTCTTACAAAATACCAATTTATGGTGTATACACCCCATGAAAATTGGATGGAAAATCAAATATGGATATAAGCTGTACTTATTTCCATATTTGGTAAAATTAAGTCCACATTTACTGTGTAAAAGCATGTAGCTGTAGATTTTTTTGCTGTAAAAACTATTTACTTTGCACATCATAAGAATTATAATTAATAAAAACAATCCCGATATCTGTAAGAATGTGGCAGAATTACATTAATATTAGTCTTACTACAGAATTATGATCGATATACACGAAATTAAACTACCAGAAACGAAATTAACTTAGTCTGTGGCGTAGCGGTAGTGAACGCGGCTGCTACGCAGGAGGCGCGGGTTCGATCCCCGCTCAGTGCAAATATTTGTGTGCATGAATATGAATATTTGCATTGGTCTGGGTGTTTCTATGTATAATATGTATGTATTTACAAAAAAAAATGTATCTAAGTATGTATATCCGCATTCTAGAACCCATAACACAAGCTAGTTAAACTATGCGTACTTTGGGTCTAGAGAGCGTTGTGTAGAATGTCCTGCAATATTATGGCACACATTATCAGTCATGATCAGATTATCAAACTTAAAAAGGCAATTATTTAAATCTTTAGTAGCTCTACACACAGCCATCTCTCCTTCACCGCGACTTCCTCGTAACAGATTGTCCTTAGGGTCTTTATCTTTAATTCATCGGCACGGACAGAGCCTGCGCCGTTTTGGCCCTGGAACGCGCCAACTTATAGATAAGCTTTTGCCCCTCAGACGATTCCAACTTGTTATATAGCGGTTGCAAGTGGTCTCGTTTGGCCCTGGCTACCGCTCTCCTGGTGGCGCGATTTGCATCTTTGTACGCGTCGCGGTCTTCGGAAGATTAGGACGCTTGCCACTTTTTTAAGGAGGGCTTTCTTCACCCTGATCTCTCTCTGGACTGTGTCATTCCACCACCAAGTGTCCCTGTCATACTTGCGTCCACCCTTAGACGTACCGAACACCGCCCTCCCCGCCTCAAGGATAGCTGCCTGAATCCTGTCCCAGCAAACCTGTAGGTACTGGTTCGTCTACAGCATCAGCGCACTTGTCACCGAAGGCTGAGACGAGATTTTGGGACTTAGCTTCACCACCACCTGATTCTGCGTTGACCACGTTCGGCGCGTTTGTCTTTGGGTTTCACGCGGAGGTCCATGACAAGGAGATGGTGTTGGCTAGTGAGACTCTCTCCGGGTATTATCTTGCAGTTGGCCACCCTGCTGATGCTATGCCTCTTAGTGAGTAGAAAATCGATCTGGTTAGCGTGCACTCCGCTCTTGTAGGTGACAAGAAGTTCGGCTTTCTTTTTGAAGAACCTCTTCACGACGGCAAGTTCGGTGGCCGTACACGTTTTGAGGATGTGCTCTCCCTCTGGGTTACGGCTACCGTATCCAAAACCGCCGTCGGCATGTCCAAACTCCTCACACCTGTCACCCACATGACCGTTCGTGCAGTGGTTTTACTTTAGCAGAATCGAGGGCCAGGTCCTCGATTCTACTAAGGCAAAATCACCGTCATAACACGGACACTGTAATATTTTTTTTAATATTTTTACCATTTAATTTTAGACTTTAAAGCAATGTCTTGTGAGTGAACGAAAGCGTGTAGTAAAAATATTGTCATTTAATTTTGGACCTTAATTCTATAGTAATAAAGTCTAAAATTGAATACCATTTTTGCAATGGATATGGTTTATACGTCCATATGTTATTTAAATGTTTGGATTTACGACCTCAATTTTAAATTACGTTTAAGAAATATATTTACTCGTCATGGCGTAAAATCCATTTACAATCAAGGCAGATCTTACGCCCCGGGTTGGTAAAAATCTTGGTCATAACGTCTTACTAAAAATTTAAAAAAGAAAAATTTGGCTGTTACATTAACATTTTATCTTTTTTGTGGTAGGATGATCTAAATTTTTTGGGTCGTAAAAGCATTTTTTTTGCGAATTTGAACATTTTAAATATACAGATCGATAGAGAAAAAAATTATGAACTAAACGGTGTATATAACTCATTTTGGCCAAAATGGTTTATACGCCAATTGAACCCAGAGGTGTCGATATGTAATATCTTATCTGTTCGTATTATTATTAAACATCGGTATTTTTTGATCTATTTACAAACATTTACTTAGTAATACATAGAGATCCGATTCTCAGCACTCCATGGATTCACCGTGCGGTCGCCGGGTCCATAGCGTGATACAGAGAGGAACACCGTGACGGCGACTGGGACTTGCGACCCAGATGTAGGTTTAGGGTGGCCACCTTGTGATGCATCAGCGCTCACCTCCACCGTCAGAAGTGTTCCCCCCCTACCTATCCAAATTTGGTAAAATCCTATCAATGCCGCTTTTGATATTCGATTTAGTAAAGAGCTTACTGAAGCTCTTGGCAATCCGAGGTCTTTAAGTAAGTTGTACAGGGATTTAGCTGGAATTCCCCTTGCTCCTACTTCTACGGCGTAGAGTTTAACCACGTAGCCGTTTTTGGTTAACTCGTTAGTCAAGTCAAAGTATTTGTTCGCTTTATAGCGTGGTCTTTAGGTATATTAGTTTCCCACGGTACTGTGAGTTCTATATACAATCACGCCTTTATCCCCGGAAGGTTATGCAGAGGTAAATTAACACCGACATTTCATCAATTATTATATTAGGTCCTACGTAATAGGGAGTGAGCCTATTGCCGTATTCCGGACACTACTATTGTTGACTCGAGCCATGCATCTGAGGCTGAGTCTGGGCTGTATATATACTTGTCTGATGTTAAACAGTCCTATCCCTTAGTCGCCTTGTACGACACCTGAGAAGAGATGGGGTGGCCCAAATTCTATTCTGCCGGGGACCACGCGGCCAAGTAGTAATATTTAGTCTACCTATATACAATAGTTTGCTTAGGTAGCATAATTGAGCGAACAAGTTTTCTCCAAGTTTGTCTATGATCTGAGCATTCTTGAATTTTATAATAGCCTTTATGGCAGCTTACTCTTACTTACATTTTTATATTTATTTACCTGTAAATTCCTAATTTCATTAGGGAACTTGTTACAGAAGCGTATACTACATAGTTATATTACGTATATTGTGATGAAGGTTCTTCAGTGTTGTTTAAAGAAAATTCTCTAGTATTCTATAAATGTGCGAGACAGTCGCTCCCGCAGTACCTTCCAGTGACGGAACCTTCTCACCTGCCTCCATTTTGAGATTGTACTGAAGCATAATTCCTCACAAAGAAAATGTACATTGCTTTGTGTTTGTGTGCGTGACAGTCGCTCCCGCAGTACCTTCCAGTGACGGAACCTTCTCACCTGCCTCCATTTTGAGATTGTCATCATCATTCATCATTTCAGCCATAGGAAGTCCACTGCTGGACATAGGCCTCCCCTATAGATCTCCAATAGGACCGGTTGGAAGCGTCTCGCATCCAGCGCGTTCCCGCGGCCTTTATGAGGTCGTCTGTCCACCTTGTGGGTGGATGTCCCACGCTGCGCTTGCCGATACGTGGCCTCCACTCGAGGACTTTTCGACCCCATCGGTCATCAGTCCTCCGTGCTATGTGCCCTGCCCACTGCCATTTCAACTTGCTAATCCGCTGGGCTATGTCGGTAACCTTGGTTCTTCTACGGATCTCCTCATTTCTGATTCGATCTCGCAGAGAGACTCCGAGCATAGCCCTCTCCATAGCTCGTTGGGCTACTTTGAGCTTACTTTTGAGATTGTACTGAAGCATAATTCCTCACAAAGAAAATATACATTGCTTTGTGTTTGTGTGCGTGACAGTCGCTCCCGCAGTACCTTTCAGTGACGGAACCTTCTCACCTGCCTCCATTTTGAGATTGTACTGAAGCATAATTCCTCACAAAGAAAATGTACATTGCTTTGTGTTTGTGTGCGTGACAGTCGCTCCCGCAGTACCTTCCAGTGACGGAACCTTCTCACCTGCCTCCATTTTGAGATTGTATTGACACATAATTCTTCACAAAGAAAATATACATTGCTTTGTATTTGTGTGCGTGACAGTCGCTCCCGCAGTACCTTCCAGTGACGGAACCTTCTCACCTGCCTCCATTTTGAGATTGTACTGAAGCATAATTCCTCACAAAAAAAAGGAACATTGCTTTGTGTTTGTGTGCGTGACAGTCGCTCCCGCAGTACCTTCCAGTGACGGAACCTTCTCACCTGCCTCCATTTTGAGATTGTATTGACACATAATTCTTCACAAAGAAAATATACATTGCTTTGTGTTTGTGTGCGTGACAGTCGCTCCCGCAGTACCTTCCAGTGACGGAACCTTCTCACCTGCCTTCATTTTGAGATTGAATTAATACATAATTCCTGACAAAGAAAATATACATGCTTTGCTTTTGTGTGCGTGACAGTCGCTCCCGCAGTACCTTCTAGTGACGGAACCTTCTCACCTGACTCCATTTTGAGATGGAGTTTTTCATTCGACCGACCCGTCCTGCGTAAGTGGGTAGAGACTCACTCAACTTCTCACGTATCATAGCTGCTTCGCCAAGTACCTGTGGCAAGTGGTGGGTATGGAGTCGGAGAAAAAAAAGAAAATAAAAAACCTTACCTAACCTAACCTAACGACTGAAAGCAATGTGAGAGGATTTACTAATTACGCTGCGGAACATAGCGGAGTTGGGTTTTTGACTGCCAGTGCTGTGAGCAAATTTACATTATATTTGTATAGGACCTTTAGTGCAGGTTGATCCTTGCAATAAATAAATAAAAAATATATTAACATAACATTATTGTAAATACTCGTAGTATATAACCTAGCTATAATTTAATACGGAATTTAAGATTATCATTTATACTTCTTTCTATGTTTAGGTTTAACTATGTTTAGATATTTTGTAGGTAGTTATAAGACTCATTATAAAAATATGGCAGTAAGTAAAATTTATTTACTTAATTATAATTTTGTGCACATATTTTTTTCGTTATCTACATAAAAGTCATTGGTTGTGAACTTGTGATCATCTTCCCAACTTCGACCAAACCTGGTCCCAAACTCTTTGTCCAAACTGATCCAAAAGGTTCACTTGCGTGTGACTTCTTCAATGCCATTTGGAACCTAAAGCTTTTTCGACGCGGAATCTCAGTCAGAAGATAATGAATATCAAATTATCAAGAGAGTGGCTTCACAAGCGATGGCAGCCTACAACCCGAAGATGCGACGAGCTGTACCTACAGTCTACCAGTCAGGTGATTGCTGAATGGGTGCTGCCCTTGTTCCCCTACTCAGCAGTTACTTCGCAGCTGCTGAGTAGAGTTACCATGTAAAAATGACGTCATTGGTGGTGGCCATCTTCCCAAATTCAACCAAACCAGGTCTCAAACGCAAAGGTCCGTGTGTGTGACTTCTTAGATGCCATTTGGAACCCAAAGCTTTTTCGACACGGAATTTCAGTCAGAAGATAATAGATATCAGATTTTTGAGAGAGTGGCTTCACAACCGATGGCAGCCTGGTACAGCTGTCAAATAACCCGAAGATCCGATGAGCTGTACCTACAGACCAGTCAGTAGATTGATGAATGGGATGGCTGCTGAGCTTACCAAAAAAGTCCGATTAGCTTTGCAAGTCCGCTACTTGAAAAAAAAAAGATGGCAGCCTTGAAAGTTAGGCTGGCTTCAGGTCTCTGTTAGAGCTAGGGGCAAATTTAAAAGGGGTTAGCAGTTGAAGTTAATTAGACTATACGTACAGTTATGTTAGTTTTTTATTTTAAAATTGTGAATACTCGTAGTGTAGGTATAAGGTAAAATAATTACTAATTAAGTTGTAAATAATATGTAGATAAGATTATGTAATTTATTTGAATTTTTGTAATACTGCCAGCGTGATGGGCACCTTTGCCCATTGAGGTACGATCAGGGGTGGGTTGATTAATTAGACTTTGAATAATTTAAACTTTTAGATAAAGATTGGCCTATTTTTTATTATGTACTTGTAGTATCCCACCAATATTATATAATGAAGAATGAGGATGTATGGATGGATATATGTTTGCAGAATGAATCTAGATGAAATTTGGCCCACAGTTTACTTAGTATCTGCGGCAAAGGTTGACCTATATTGGCCGTTATGGGCACTTTAGCCCATTGAGGTACGATCAGGGGCGGGTTGATTAATTAGACTTTGACTAATTTAATTTCTATTTTGGTTAAGTTTACGTGTTGTGTGTAATATTAAATGTATTGACTATTTCATTTCTTTTTTTTCACATTGACAACACAATACCCTATCCTATATTAACCCACTCTCTCCTATACTTCATCCGGTTAGGTACTAAATAAGTGGTATAAAAAAAAACAAAAAAAAACCGACTTTTAAAAACACAGGTATAAAACTAATGGACTAGGCTTACTAACTTTTTCACGTTTTTTTTCTTCAAAATAAGTTTCTAAACAGAAAGATATTAAACTGATTTTTAAAAATAAAATATAGGTATTAAATAGACGCATCAAGATTGTTTACGTTTAGCTATGTACATATCTAACCAAATGGAGTATAGTGATATGATAGGTAACGTACACCGAATTTTTTATAGCATCCTATAAAGTATAAAGGCAGAAGAGTTTCGTCTCTTAAGGCGTACCAACTCCGAAATTGTACTCGTATTTCTATTGTTATTATGATTTTTGTTGAGTTCTTCGTACAAGTCAGCAACGCTTTTCGTCACTAAAAAGGCAATAAAAGTAAAATAGCAAACGTGTACAAAGACGCCTTTAAAATTAGTGCAAGTCATCGGTTATCTATTGAGGCTTTTGAGCAATATTCGCAGAAGTGACGTGAAGTCGCGACATGCAAATTGTATAATCCCTTTTGTTGGAACAACCCTTTTACTAAAAGCAGAGACAATGGTGTGTTCTGTTGTTTTGCGAATTTGTGGAACCTTGGCACCTCTACAACCTTCACTATTTATAATAAGAACCGTTAGTTTTCTTGTTTAAAGAGGCCCAAGGTTTTCTTTTGAATATTTTGAAATTGTCTGAACATTTCAGTTCTTTGTATTACCTCACCTAACCTTTTAGAGAATCTTTAGTTATTTTTTCTGTCAGTCTCGCTGTCGGTAGAGGCAGTTGGAGTATTTAGAACGTAACGTAAACGTAACGTAGAAGTAGTAGTAGAACACTTCCAAAGACAGCCGGAATGTGACTCCGGTGACTCGCAGGGCTCGTATGTTTAAACGCAATTTTTTCGCAATTTTTTGAACGATGCTCAACCGCCCATGTCACTTCAATGGTGATTCCTCAATTGCTATTTCATTAGAAGGTCTGTATAATGTCGAAGAACCACAGCGGCAACAATGCCTGGCCCGATTAACATTTGATCAACGGTATTGTCTTCTAGCACATGTTACTTTAGGATATTACTGTGTGCTTCAGGCAAACAGATAAATTATTTATAATTCGTAATATTAGTAATGTGAAAGAGACGCGTGCGCAAAGATAACACGAATCCTTTCGTCGAACAAACATCGCTGTTGACTCAGGCGTCACAAATCGACACGCGAATGTGTTGTTATAACAGAATTGTCGTGGGAAATCAACAATTTTAAACACTATGACAACTACCTACTGCCTATATATTCTCTATATTCTTATTTTACTAATCAATAGGCATAGTACAAATTATAATATCAAATTGGGACCTGCGCTATTACATAGTTTATAACCACTTCTGTTGTAGTTATAGGTAAAAGTTCCTTCTTTCGTGATTTCTTTAGTCATCATCATCATCGAGATGTAGTTTCCTGATTGCATCCGAGGCCAAGGTGAATTCGGAACTCAGGGTCCGTGAGGTATTTTATTCGATCCACCCCAACTCATTGTAGAATGCCAGCAAGTACGATGGTCCATACATAACAAATATTTTGTTCAATAATCAACTCTTTCTAATGCGGATGTATTTATTGCTCTATCCGACCACCACCGTGAGAACACCCAAAGAGCTGCAGCCTATGCAACTTCGGAAGTATTTAAAATCTGCACAATCAAAACTTGCGGCAAAAACTAGGATCATGTCCGAGCGACAGTTGCGACATTATTGACGCTTCGACGGGCGACGAGAGAGCTTCGAGGAAGTAATTATAGCTTTCATTACATTATTCATGGTACCCGAATAGGCCATGTGTACTTTGTGTGAAACGACATTATCGCCAAATGGCGTTTAATAAAAGAAACTACCATCGAAAATTCCGGCGTAAAATCTCATGAATGTGAACAACGAAAAGATTAAGCAGCTAATCTGCTCAGCTTCTGCAGCTATTGTACAAAGTGTAGTGAAAGCCCTTTTAAACGATGCGTCTGCGTCTCTTTTAGCTAACAAATGAACACGCGCGATTTGATTACGTAAAAGGAAAGGATGTTCGAGTACCTGCGGCTGTACACTATACAGGGCCGCCACGAGCTGTCGGCGGCATCGCAGCAAACGACAAGGCGACACTCTTCAGTTGTACAATCACAAAGCAAAGACCACCGACGTTCTGTCTCTAAATTGACAACATTTTTTGACAAAGATATGCAGAAAGATGGTAGTAGATATCTTTGTGGCTCACATTAACCTCACATGATGGCAGTGGCGAGAGGTCCCTATAATTCGATTCCTGCATTTCTATTTCTGTAGGTACTCGGGTGCCGACCCTGAAGAAACCTTCTAATGCCCTTCTTGAAGAACCGCAGGGAGTTCGTTCCATAGCTTGAGTGTGCGTGGGATGAAATGCCTTTCAAACCGCACAGTGCGCATCGTTTCCGGACGCAATGTGTGAGGATGAACTCCCTGCCTGTGGCGAGAGGTGCGATGATAGAATGTAGCTGTGTGAACTATTCTTACGCTACTATGTTTTATAAGGTTCTAGTGATTAGATTATTCGCAGCTAAGTCATGTCTTAAATCGAACGCTATCACGCAAAACTATAGCATATCGTTTTCTAGATAGGCCGTTATCTTCATTAAGTCATTGTATTCCTCTTCTTAATGACAACGTATGATAGCTAGAGGTATAAACATGATGATTGTAAATCTTTCAGGGTTTTTTTGTCCATGTACCTATGAATAAACAAAATATACTTCTGTTACTGCAGCTGCAGCATTCTGTACACGCAATTATATCCTCAAAAGACAACAAAATAAGATCTACATTCGTCTGAAATATTACAATAATGTGTGTGACAGATTGTCACGCGCCTGCATTTGGGAACCCTTCCGCGTGGACACGGATTACGTCCCGGGGAGCGGTAGGGTCAGCACAAACATGGATATTGCTAGGTTAAGTTAGGTTACCTACGAGCCTTTTTGTATAACTGTACTTTGGTTTTACTAGTATTGGACTTGGAGATTATTTAATATATTGAACTTGACAAGTTTAAAAGGCAACGTTTATTCGTTTCTTTAAGCAATATTACTTAACAGGTGACATTTGTTTATTGATATAATTTATAACATAAATGACACTAAATTAAATTAAGACTACAAACTATTATTATTAAAATAATAACTAAATAAAATATTTAGCAGTATTGGGTTAAATTTCAGCTTTTTTCTTTTCTTTACGCAGGAGGCGCGGGTTCGATCCCCGCTCAGTGCCAGTATTTGTATGCTTGAATATAAATATTGCCAATATTTGTATGCTTGAATATAAATATTTGCATTGGTCTGGGTGTTTCTATGTATAATATGTATGTATTTACAAAAAAAAAAGTATCTAAGTATGTATATCCGCATTCTAGATTCCATAACACAAGCTAATTAAGCTTACCATGGGTCTAGATAGCGTTGTGTAGAATGTTGTAGAATATTTATTTTATTTTTTCTTTTTTTTCTTTATGCATAGTTTCTTTTTTTAAAAGAATATTAGCAACCGCAATTACTAATATTCCTTTATTAATAATATTATTTACTAAAAATCTATAAAGGCATCTTTCCCTCAGACTTCGATGAATCCTGAGAGTATAAATTATAATGTTCGGCAGAAAAAAATACACAGTGTTAATATTACACCCGTAAATTTTTTTTATGTTACTTCAATGTAAGAAATTACTGGGTTGGCACGATAGTTATAGTCTCTAATAATTTAGATAGAACTTTCACGATAGCTGGCATTACTTACATGTTTAAAAATCTATAAAGGTACCATTCCTTCAGACTTCTGTATTTACCACATCGGTGGTTCAGATGATGTTTTATGAACTAATTAATTACAACTAGGTTACATAAACAATGAATAGGAGGGTCGAACGGGTACGTAGCCACCCAATCGTTGTGAAGGGTTCACGTAGTGAGACCGAATGATAGTGAATGTTTAAAGATCTATAAAGGCATCTTTCTTACATGTTTAAAAACCCATAACGGTATCATTCCTTCAGACTTCTGTATTTACCACATCGGTGGTTCAGATGATGTTTTATGAACTAGTTAATTACAACTAGGTTACATAAATAATGAATAAGTAAATGTAGTAAATTTTGAAGGTCCAACAGGCACTGAAAAAGGGGTCGAGTGGGCACATTAATTATTATATTTTGAAGAAGGTCCAGTGGAACCTAAAAATGAGGTCAAACGGGTACTTTTGTGAGAGGGTCGAATCTTTGAGGTCGGAGGGTACGTAGCCACCCAATCGTTGTGAAGGGTTCACGTAGTGAGACCGAATGATAGTGAATGTTTAAAGATCTTTAAAGGCATCTTTCTTACATGTTTAAAAACCTATAAAGGTATCATTCCTTCAGACTTCTGTATATACCACATCGGTGGTTCAGATGATGTTTTATTAACTAATTAATTACAACTAGGTTACATAAATAATGAATAAGTATGTATAGTAAATTTTGAAGGTCCAACGGGCACTGAAAAAGGGGTCGAGTGGGCACATTAATTATTATATTTTGAAGAAGGTCCAGTGGGACCTAAAAATGAGGTCAAACGCGTACTTTTGTGAGAGGGTCGAATCTTTGAGGTCGAACAGGTACGTAGCCACCCAATCGTTGTGAAGGGTTCACGTAGTGAGACCGAATGATAGTGAATGTTTAAAGATCTATAAAGGCATCTTTCTTACATGTTTAAAAACCTATAAAGGTATCATTCCTTCAGACTTCTGTTTAAACCACATCAGTGGTTCAGATGATGTTTTATTAACTAATTAATTACAACTAGGTTACATAAATAATGAATAAGTATGTATAGTAAATTTTGAAGGTCCAACGGGCACTGAAAAAGGGGTCGAGTGGGCATAGAAAGAAAGAAAGAAAGAAAGAAAAATAGTTTTATTGCGGATCACGCAGTAGGTACACATAAAAAAAATAAACATCATAAACAATACAGAGATAAACAAAAATTTAACAATATCTGAAGAAATCAGGCAACCCCAGAGTAACTGACACAGAGTTGTCTGTGATCGATCGCCGACGCGACACCATTAATTATTATATTTTGAAGAAGGTCCAGTGGGACCTAAAAATGAGGTCAAACGCGTACTTTTGTGAGAGGGTCGAATCTTTGAGGTCGAACAGGTACGTAGCCACCCAATCGTTGTGAAGGGTTCACGTAGTAAGACCGAATGATAGTGAATCTTTAAAGATCTATGAAGGCATCTTTCTTACATGTTTAAAAACCTATACAGGTATCATTCCTTCAGACTTCTGTATTTACCACATCAGTGGTTCAGATAATAATAATAATAATAATCGTTTATTGCCTGAAACACGGTAAGTTACAATGGTGTTAATTCATTATCTAGGGTTCAACATGTTTCGCAGATATTTCTGCATGCAAAGTAGGTATTACATTTATTTAGATTCAGATAATAATATAGGTACCATTCTGACATTTGAATAATAGTTAAAATAATAAAAATTAGAATATAAGAAAATTGTAACTTAAAACTGTAGATAAGAATAAAATGTCAAATTTAAGGGTTCTGAATGCATGCGAATAAAAACAATAACATATAAAAATATTTGAATAATAGTTACAATAATTAAAATTAGAATATAAATAAATTGTCAGTTAAAAATGTAAATAATAAATGATGTTTTATGAACTAATTAATTACAACTAGGTTACATAAATAATGAATAAGTAAATATAGTAAATTTTGAAGGTCCAACGGGCACTGAAAAAGAGGTCGATTGGGCACATTAATTATTATATTTTGAAGAAGGTCCAGTGAGACCTTATAATGAGGTCGAACGGGTACGTAGCCACCCAGTCGTCGTGAAGGGTTCACGTAGTGAGACCGAATGTGTTTTAAAAAAAGAATACAAATTAAAGAAAACAATCAAAGCAAACATATGAAATAAACGAAATAAAGGTACACATAACCAAACTAAATTAACTAATTTCCGGCCCAACCGAGCCCATAATAGGTCTCAAAAGTACTTCTAGTGAAGAACTCTGTGACTCTATCAGGCACTGTTAAACCAGTCACTATAGTGTTTAAAGTTCGTAAATTATTGAAGCACATTTGTTTAGCATCATCAACACCCGAAAATTTACGATTCGGGTTTTCGGTATGATCAAGAGACCTCTCACCGAAATCACAGGAATTTAAGATTCTAGTGATAAGGATTTCTATCCCAGCATTATTTATATTAATAAATTCTCCTTGTTGCGGGAAGCGCATATCCGAAGCGACTTTATGTGACCTAAGAGTTGTGAAAAGGTTCCTAATTTCTTCCCTACCTGTATTAGTAGTAAAACGTTTAGTTCTACACGCGGTGATAACATCGAGGATATTACGCCTGTCCACGTAAACATGCGTAGTCAATATGTTGTGTTGCGACGTCCAATTAACGTATGTACCATCGGTTACTCCAGACTGCTGAGAAGCAACGTAATGCATAGCACCGACGACTGGGGCTGCTGTAAATTGCCGCATTGATTGCTCAAGTGCATTTAATCGCTCAGTGATTGCTCTCATCGAATCAGGAGCCTCCGCCATATCAGAATCTGGCATAGCAGTTAATATTCGAATCTGTTCCGAAACTCTTTTATTTTCTTCGACTAAATTTTCGTTAGTTATGCTCAAGTCGACACAACGCTGCTTGAAAGTTTCTACTTCACTGTGCAATTCACCGAACGTGAGCTGCAGAGCAATATACTTATCGCGCAATTGCTTTACAACTTCGACCAACTGAGATTCAGTGGGTGTGACACTAGAAATATGAAACTTCGATAACAAATCCGAAACCCCACCAGATGACGACGTGGAACTGCTAACAGTTAGGGCCTCAACTATGGTACTGACCTGTGGAGTTAAAAGAGACGGTGATGCCTGACCCGGTACCGGTGTGGAAGATCGTCCCTCACGCGACCTGGATCTTTGCGGGGAAACGCTACGCGATCTAATTTCTTCTATGATAGAAGATACAGAAGGTTCGGGAGCTGGTTCGGTTCCTGAAGTTTTACTCCTCGTGGATATACGACGAGGCTTATTATTACCCGAAATTTTGCTAACATGAATTATGATCTCAATTATGTCTCTTCACCAAAAGCAATTCTTAGTGCTTCGACAATTCTGTCGTAATGATCAAATTTATTCTCTGAAGGAGTATTAACACAGTTATTTAACAATTGAAGAATTACAGACGCGTCAACTCTCGATATTACCCTAGCCTTGAGACAAGAAAGCAAAATGATCACAAGTCTCTCACGATCGAATTTGCAATAAACATCAAGACACATACACTCTATGAAATATTTTCCTCTTTCCATAATTTTATGAAATGTTATAGAATGATAGTGAATGTTTAAAGATCTATACAGGCATCTTTCCCTCAGACTTTAGATTTACCACCGTCGACCTGATAGTGTCTCATTATCTATTGATTACAAATATGGTTATCCAGTGAAAAACAGTTGTTTGATTGCGCATTTGAACGCAAGTTGATTGCGTTTAGAATTGAATTGACTTCCGTAACTTCCGTTAGGTACACCATATCGGTCGTTCAGACGATGTTTTATGAACTAATTAATTTCAACTGGGTTACATAAACAATGAATAAGTAAATATAGTAACATTAGTAACCCAATCCTCGTGAAGGGTTTTGTTAAATGATAACCTAACTTCTTACCAATTTAGTCAAAATATACAATTTTCTTGTATACAATATATACAACATTTTACCTGTATGAAAAGATTGTGCTACTGTTGTTACAGGGCAAGCACTTGTATATTGTATTTTGTGTATTATATTGTATTTTATGTCTGTCCCTGTTTTTTTTGCCGGCCAAATTATTCTTCTCACGTTGTTGACGATACGAGATATTAGACTGGCTTGTCTGCACAGCGCGTCTCATCCGTGGGTTGTTGCCCACCACAGACCCAACCCCCATTATGGAATTATGCATTGGGTGTCGTTGAGAAGTAATTTTCTTTTTCATCACAATCGGTCTATTTTTTTTAAATCGTTTTGTTTTTTTTATATTTGGTTTTTCACTAGGTGACCATATCAATAGGCCTGGCTCTCAAAGATCTGATACTCCATATCTCCATTCAGAGATTCTGTGTCGGAGATATCGAGACCCAATTCTGATGAAGATGGCTGGTTCGGCTGTACCAGAGTCCAGCTTTCTCTAGATTACGGTGATGCTGTCGCTAAAGTATGGTATGGTAGGTTGGTAGTAGTACCCGTAGGGATACCGAGGTTCCGCATACATCGCGTAGCTACCATGCACAGACGGCCGTTCAGGGCTATACATGGGGCGCGGAGAAAAATCCTCAGACTTAAGAGCTTTTCTGTTGAAATCAAGAGGCTCTCCTGGAGCGTACGGCGTCCAGAAAGCTATGGTGAATGCTGACAGTGTAGTTCGGAAGAAGGTGACTTGGTCGCTCGAAGTGCAGAACACGACTGATGTACCATTTCAGCTAACGAACGGGGCTGTGACGGATAATATAATATAACACGGATAATAATATATCACGTCAACAGAGCCTGCCACCAGGAAGGTGCGCACCAAGAAGCCAGATTCCAAGAAACCCGTAAAGAATTTCAACCCGTACAATTTATTGAAGTGGGCAAGTCGTACGGGTCGTACCCCACACAATTTGTTCGCGACTTAGCAGGCGTGCGCCTGTGACTTACGACTGCTTGATTGCCTATCGCCACTTCTGTCTACTAATACAAAAAAGTTAAATAATTGGCTTGCCCGCCGCTGCCCTGCCGGGGTTTTGTTTCTTACGTTTCACGAAAATGTTGTTTTTTCTCCTTTTGTTGGCGCTGTCCTACTCTGCAGTAGTTAGTAGCACAGTGTAGTGCATTTATAGGTTCTCTTCCATTTGAATTCTTGATTATTAAACTTGCCAGATAGGCCGGTTCAAGGGGCTGAAAGGCCTCTTCTAGATTAATGATTTGACTTCCATTACACCACATCGGTCGTTCAGATGATGCATTAAATTCAAATTCGAATTCTTTATTCAAAATATTGCAATACTGTTACAGCTTTTGTCGTCAAATTCTGCTTAAAACTAAGTTTACCACCGCTCCCTAGGCGCTAGTGGAGAAGAAACGGCGCAAACTCCACTGCGGCATTTTTTAGACGTCAGTTTGTTTGAACGTATGTACATTTGTCTCGCGTCAAGTATATAAAAAAAGCCTAAATAAAAAACTCATAATAAAATAATTCACATAAGTTGAGGTACCTATGGTAAAAATAATTATGAACTATACATGTAACAGCAATAAAAGTTGCTTTACTCACAGAATGTTCAACTCTTCCGAATATCTACGGATCGATTAATATCAGAATCAGACTGATGAAGTTCGCATCCATGCAAGGGGTTATATAATATGTTGCGCTGTATACAGGGGGAGACCCAAAGCAATTAGTGTTGCACCCTCCGCGCAACGTGACGTGAGCATTGAAGGGTTGACGGCGCCGTTGTTTATTATGTATGACGAAAGAAAGAAAGGCGATTCTGGAACGTTTTTAGAATGGGTGTATACGTCAGTAGGTAAGAGTGAACAACTTATAGTGCGTATTTTAATTTAATTTTTAGAAGCAACAAAATGGAACTGAAAAAATAAGTTGGCAGACCAACATCCAACATAATTTTATTTGTAATGTTTCGATGGCTTCTGTATTATGTTATGTAAAATCCGTGAGCACGCGTATTGAATTTAATTGAATGCGCGAGAGCACTGATTGCGCACGCTCACGGGCCCGCCTTTATCTACTGAGGCGTGGCGTGTGGCGTGTTGCACAATACACGTTATTGTGTAAGCTTGACGAACTCTCATTGGTCTAATCTTGATGCAGGTACCTATGTAGTTTGCAATGCTTGATGCAATGCTTAGCTAGATAGGTAATATAAAAGGGAATTCGTCCTTTGTGATTGTGGATTGATTGATTTAACTGCTCTACCTTTTTGATGACATTCAATTTAAAATAGAAATATTTATAATTTTTTTAAAACATATTTTTTGTGATATTAATTCTGATTTCGTTCATAACGCACCTCTGATTACGTCGGCCACTTCACACAAAATCCAACCTTATTTCTTTGCGTCTTATTTTTTATCTCATATTATGATAAGGTGTACAACAAAGACGCTTTTACTTTCCTTATTTTACTTTAATTTTAAATCACTATACTATTTGCATGTGATTGACCGCCACTGTCACTTTGGCAGCAGCATGTGAATGTGCAAGTCTGTAGATAAATAGGAGCGTGTGGTTTCTATAAGACTGTCCGCTGCGTAATACATAGAGCAACGCTGCATTAAGCAAGTCAAATCCCCACACGATTTGTTCGCGACTTAGCAGGCGTGCGCCCGATACTTATCTAGAACAGGGACCCAAGTACCGAAATGAAAAGAACCTCTAAATACCGGTGCAGAATCGGTCCCAAGCCTCACTGCGTCAGCCCTGGGTGGTTGCCCAACTGCGCCTTACTCTATCGTCACTACTGTCTACTAATATAAAAAAGTTAAATAATTGAGTTTCCCACCGCTGCCCTGTCGCCTGTCGGCGTTATGTTTCTTCCATTTCGCGGCAATGTCTATATTTTTTCTTGTTGCGATTGGCGCTGTTCTACTCTGCAGTCGTTATAACTCATTGTGAGAGAGACTCATCAATAGATTGATGAACTGAGTCGCCGGACCGCTGACTACACAGCGCGCAGCAACCTAACACACACACTAACCTAACCTAACCTTAAAATAGATGTTTCCCAGTCAGATTTTTGACTGTATAGGTTTTCCAGTGAATGAAACCTTGCTTCATTATTATGACATGTGTCCACTAGGCTAGTTAATGCCTCAATGTACTCCCCTATTTCTTTTTGTGCAATTTGGTATTTTAGTGTAATAGAATTCAAGGAGTCATTCAAGCGCCTGATTTCTAGTTGCAGCTGATACAAATCAGACTCATATTGGTCAGTCTGGGTTTTGCCTACATCTATTATCTGTCTTAATTGTAAATTAGTTTTACAGACCCTACGACATTTGTTAATGCCCATTTTGAGGTACCTTATTTGTTTTTGAGACTTAGAAATAAATTTATTAATTTTTATATACTTTTTAAACTTATTTCTGCCACTACTAAATAACCTAACTGAAGAATTTAACAGTGATTCACTATCACAGGTTTTGTTAATAGGTGTGCTTGGAATATCAGGTGTAGTAATATCTATCAAGTCAGCGGTAATGCATGGCTCGAGACAAATCAGGTCAGGCTCCCCAGCCACCAGCTCATTATAGAGGCTGTTGGAGAGGGCAGCCTCGTCCGCCAATCTGATCGATTCCATGTGAGTGATTGAGTTATGTACATCACTCAATTCACACTCCAGAAAGCTAATGCGTTTCAAGGCTTGTTCATGGGTGTTGCTGCATTCCTCTAGACCTGTCAGTGTTGCCTGGAGGTGATCCCGCTGTAGTGTGAACTCCATGACCTGAGTATGTAAGCCGGTTAACTCTTTTTTGAGTTGAGTGTTTTTCTCAACTACGGTTAAAACCTCCTTTTCACTCTCTTCCCGTTCTTCCATCAATTGCTTGTTTAGGCTTTTACTTATGTCCAGCTCCTTTAAGGTGAGGTTTAATTTTTGTTTCAAGTCTCGGGATGCAACGCTACGCTTCAGTGCCTGCACAACTTGTCTGATACAACGACTTGCCGTTCGTTGAGGCAAATGTTGCGTGACGCGCACGATCCTCTGATACGATCCTGTAGTGAGGAAATTCAAAAAAAAATTATATGTTTTTCATCTTACTAACATGTGTTTTGCTAGTAACATTACAAGTAAGTATGAGGTAAACATGTATTCACTTTTATTTCCAAGGATACTATTTCGTTCCTCGTAGTTCAGTATTGGGTCTTAGATCTTGATACAGTTTTTGAAAAATTGGTTTGTCAAGCCGAAATTTTTCTCTGAATACAATATCGGGCATTTCATCTATTCGCTCCAAAGACTGACGGGAAATATTCCTATAGTGACGACAATATTACGTTCCTCATTGGTGTGTATATGTGTTACTTTTTGATACAACGACTTGCCGTTCGTTGGAGCAAAGTTTTTCACCTTACCTACGTGTATTTTACTCGTAACATTACAAGTAAAATATTCGTTGAGTTTGCTGTGTTCATTGGTGTGTATATGTGTTAAATTTTCATTATAATGGACATCATGACCGACAGGTTGTACTGGAGGAGAGCGATATTACGCTCCTCATTGATGTGTATATGTGTTACTTTTTGATACAACGACTTGCCGTTCGTTGGAACAAAGTTTTTCACCTTACCTACGTGTATTTTACTCGTAACATTACAAGTAAGTATTCGTTGAGTTTGCTGTGTTCATTAGGTGTGTATATGTGTTAATTTGGTCATTATAATGGATATCATGGCCGACAGGTTTAACTGGAGGAGAGCGATATTACGTTCCTCATTGGTGTGTATATGTGTTACTTTTTGATACAACGACTTAACGTTCGTTGGAGCAAAGTTTTTCACCTTACCTACGTGTATTTTACTCGTAACATTACAAGTAAGTATTAGTTGAGTTTGCTGTGTTCATTAGGTGTGTATATGTGTTAATTTTGTCATTATAATTGATATCATGACCGATAGGTTGTCCTGGAGGAGCGCGATATTACGCTCCAACACCTATAGCAAAGCCTCCAGAACCCAAAAGGTGTAACCTGGATATCCTCTGTATCCGCGTTCTCATTAACATATTTATTTGTGCGCGAAGCACTACGCAAACCTTAGGAGTATAGTTTGTGATGTTTGGGTAAGATGCTGTTGGGAGAGTGCCCTTATTTAATTAAATTATAGCATGTCGGCGAACTCCGGAATAAATAGTGGAAAAATTACGTTAAGTAGGCACTAGTAGTGGTGTAGATGATAGTAAAGTGCAGGAACGATTAAGAATTGAAATTAGAAAATAGAAAATGACACAAAAAATACAATGTAATAACCTCACAGTGACATAAGTCGTTGCATTTGTCAGTGCCATGTTGATAAATTTTAATTTGCTCAGAAATGAATCGTAAAATGTTACGTATTATGTCCAGCTCATTTAGAAGTACCCATCGGATACCGTCATGTGGCTGACACCTGACGGCCAAATAGAGACAGTGACTGGTCAAACTATTATATTACTAACAATATGCATACAAACGTCCATTTCCGTGACGTCTCAGTTATGCGCCAGTCATGCGCATGTCCACGATTAATCGTCGGTAAAGCCGGCCATGCGACAAGTATGTCGCAACCGCTATCCGTTTGTTATATTTTGCGTCTTTTATGACAATTACCTATTATGTCACGATGTTTCGATGAAAAGGATTGAATCCTTCAGATGTGTGGTTATTAAAAGGTACCGTTACTTTGTGTTCCACTAAAATCTTGTGAAAAGGGATGTGTTTATCTACGTAAGAATCTTATCTTCGTATTTCTTTTTTAAATTTAAATTTCTATAGAACAATGAAGAGATATAAATGGATGCTGGCACAGTCGTTGGTAGCCAATTTGGACAAACTTTGCAAAGGTAGTAAAATCTCTCAAATTAATTGTTCCAAGAAGTAAAAATAGCAACCAGTTTTAGATAAAGTTGTAAAATAATTCAAATAGCATTTAGAAAATCAGCAGCAAACAAAATAAATTATAAAATAAACATGTTTTAGCAGCTATAAACAAAAAATTATAGGTAAAATCAGACCAAATTAAATGTTTTTTTTTTTCATAATGGCAATACTGCCCAGCATCAGTTTACTATCTGTGTTGTACCTACATAACTTTTATTACGTACACATTGCTGAAACCATTCACTCTTTTATTACAAAAAAACATATTCCGTAACGGCAAGACTGCCCTGCACTGCAACCCTCCCTTATCTGTGCTACCGGTTGTTACATAGTCTATAATAATCTTTGATATATCTATGAATCTATGAGTCATCAAAGTAATCAGTGTAGTGCCTTGATCTTTGAGAATAACGTTTACATTTAGGTGTTATGATATACTTTTAAATATTATTATGCGCTGCAGTTGCCTAAACTCGCTTCTCAGCTTATGCTGTGATGTACCTATGTAGTGTTCGTTGAGGAACAAATCTACACCAAGCGCTGATCTTCATCCATGGCCATCTATTCGCCTGGCTTTTGTTGTGTTCACGCCGTATTTTTTAACGGTTTTATATTGTTTGGCCGATGTGTAGGGTCTTTAGTAGTTAATTGAATTTTTACCCCCTACCAGTTGACTGACTGATCTAAGGTTAGTTTAACTACCCATCTCGACAATTTAACTACCAAGCGACGCATTAGTCCCTGCGATTAGGTGGGTATATGTGCTTAAACACAGACAGATAATGTACAGTCATACAAGTAACATTAAGCTCTTCTGCAAGCTTAAGTAAGGTAAAATAAAGCACTAAAATATTCAAACAATTTATAACACAATGAAAAGAAAACGTTTGTGTTCTATACAGAACAAACATAACGGTTCTCATTTTGAATAAAGAAGGTTATTTCATTTTTGCAAAACGGCAGAATCTTAGAGTATCTATCTTACCTGGGCAGAATAGACCATTGTATGTGCTTTGAGCAAAAGGGTTGTTCTAACAAAGGGGATGATACAATTTGCATTTCCGAACTTACGTCATTTCTGCGAATACCATCCGAGATCCTTCACGGACAATGAGCAGTTTTCCAGTAGGTACATTATTGTACCTACTGGAAAACAGTTGGTTTTTAAATGATCAGGAGATGGCGCTAGCAATAGCTTTTGGTAATTTTAATGTACTCTGTGGTTTGTTTGTAGTATGTTTTCATGACATTTGCGATGTTGCCAAAGTTTAATTTCATTTACCCATATTATAATAGATAAAATATAATAAAACGCTTAATTCTTTTCGAGTCACTGTCTGTAATTTAAAATAATAATATTATATTTAAAATAATTGTATCTGAAAAAATTACAAATTATTTATGTAAAGTAAATCATTACAAAACCGAAGAACATGTTTCCATAAATTAGGGAGACACTAGATGTGACACCACACTCTTCTTACCAAAAGTGCCGGCTGCGCCATCTAGCGCGTCTTTAGGAACCCTATAAATACCTACTAGAAAACTGCTCATTTGGAGTTATAATTTAAAAGGCGTCTCTGTGCACGTTCTTTTGTTATTTTACGTCCACAGAAGTTAATATACCTAAATAGTCATCGATTTCATCGTGTCTAGTTACATATGCATACATACATAAAATAATCACGCCTGTAAATCCCCGAAGGGGTAGGCAGAGGTATATTAACACCTACATTTCACCAACTGTGATGATTTTCGGTCCCACGTAATGAGGGAGAGTCTATTGCCGTCACTATCCCTTAGTCGCCTTCTACGAAAGACACAGGAAGAAATGGGGTGGCCCTATTTTACTCCACCAGGAAAGAAAGAAAGAAAGAAAGAAAAATATATTTATTTTGACCCGCAGCACACAATACAGTCAAAGCTAATATCACATTATACACGCTAATACAGACCATTCATTCCGATATAAAAGAAATAAATCAAAAAAACATTAGAGCAATATTGACAAATGGCAACACTGCCCTGCACTACTATATGCCATAGTTCTTACAGTCTATGAGGTCTACGGTCATTTTGTCTATAGTCATTGGAAACAACACGTGACTAGTTATTCGTGTATAAATAATATTCGCGGAAACTTTCGACAATATCAATACAGTTATTGTTCATTTTGTGAACGCGGAAGGGTTGTGTAAACGATGAACAAGTGACCATTCAATCCTGGACGGTTCCGCCGTCTAATACAATATCTGTAGATGAATAAAACAGTTTAATGTCTGTAAGTTCTTAAAAGCCTACAACATTTATTTTTGACATACACAGGTCTCTATTTTTACTTTCTATGTATAAAAACATTTTAATGTCTGGAAGTTCTTAAAAGCATAATAATAATATATCCTACAACATTTATTTTGGACATACACATACACCTACACAGGTCTCTATTTTTACTTTCTATGTGTAAAAACATTTTAATGTCTGTAAGTTCTTAAAAGCATGTATCCTACAATATTTATTTTGGACATACACCTATTTATACTTTCTATGTATTAAAACATTTTAATGTCTGTAAGTTCTTAAAAGCATATATATCCTACAACATTTATTTTGGACATACACATACACCTACACAGGTCTCTATTTTTACTTTCTATGTGTAAAAACATTTTAATGTCTGTAAGTTCTTAAAAGCATGTATCCTACAATATTTATTTTGGACATACACCTATTTATACTTTCTATGTATTAAAACATTTTAATGTCTGTAAGTTCTTAAAAGCATATATATCCTACAACATTTATTTTGGACATACACATACACCTACACAGGTCTCTATTTTTACTTTCTATGTGTAAAAACATTTTAATGTCTGTAAGTTCTTAAAAGCATGTATCCTACAATATTTATTTTGGACATACACCTATTTATACTCTCTATGTATTAAAACATTTTAATGTCTGTAAGTTCTTAAAAGCATATATATCCTACAACATTTATTTTGGACATACACATACACCTACACAGGTCTCTATTTTTACTTTCTATGTGTAAAAACATTTTAATGTCTGTAAGTTCTTAAAAGCATGTATCCTACAATATTTATTTTGGACATACACCTATTTATACTTTCTATGTATTAAAACATTTTAATGTCTGTAAGTTCTTAAAAGCATATATCCTACAACATTTATTTTGGACATACACTGGTCTCTACTTTTACTTGCTATGTATTTTTTATCTCTTGTATCTATTGTAGCTCTTATATCTATGAGGTCACGGTACATAATATGATACAACTGCTACATTATAATGACAGCTGTGTCTACAGTGTATTCAATCCGTAATACAAACTGCTGCTGGTAATCCTTTGGTCACCCATTGTATTGCTTTTAAATTACAAATTTTAAAGCAAATCTTTGTTTGGAGACATAAATAAAATTAATAGTTAGCGCTCTTAGAAGATACACTCGTTAGTCAATAAAGGACAGCTGGCGAAAGACTCAACTCTCTGAGGAATTCAGATTGAGGTGTACCTACTACTACATAGGTCCGGCTCGCCAAGAGCTACCTACGGGTTATTAGCAAACTGTTCTACACAGCATCATGCCTGTTGTACACAGCACAAGTGATTAATTATGCATATTGCATATGTTACAAATTATAAGCTTTAGATTTCCTGTTTTAGGTTTTACCACCAGCTGAGCATCTTAAACACTCACTTTTTAGGCGCTATTATTATTAATTACTATAGCTCGGAGAGCAACTCGCTCGATTGCTTGAAGCTCTCTATCTCCTGACTGAGTTTTCCTATGAAGCGGTTTATCCCCCATAGCCTATGGTTCATTTGTCGCCAGGCCCCATAACATCTTTGAATTGGAAAAAATAGTCGTTATTTTCAAAGTCTACTGTTGTTTACAAATGAAAAATAACTCATATTATATATTAAATTTCATTCGCTTTTTAGGCGCTATTATTATTAATTACTATAGCTCGGAGAGCAACTCGCTCGATTGCTTGAAGCTCTCTATCTCCTGACTGAGTTTTCCTATGAAGCGGTTTATCCCCCATAGCCTATGGTTCATTTGTCGCCAGGCCCCATAAAATCTTGGAATTGGAAAACATGGTCGTCATTTACAAAGTCTACTGTTGTTTACAAATAAAAAATAACTCATATTATATATTAAATTTCACTCACTTTTTAGGCGCTATTATTATTAATTACTATAGCTCGGAGAGCAACTCGCTCGATTGCTTGAAGCTCTCTATCTCCTGACTGAGTTTTCCTATGAAGCGGTTTATCCCCCATAGCCTATGGTTCATTTGTCGCCAGGCCCCATAACATCTTTGAATTGGAAAAAATAGTCGTTATTTTCAAAGTCTACTGTTGTTTACAAATGAAAAATAACTCATATTATATATTTAATTTCATTCGCTTTTTAGGCGCTATTATTATTAATTACTATAGCTCGGAGAGCAACTCGCTCGATTGCTTGAAGCTCTCTATCTCCTGACTGAGTTTTCCTATGAAGCGGTTTATCCCCCATAGCCTATGGTTCATTTGTCGCCAGGCCCCATAACATCTTTGAATTGGAAAAAATAGTCGTTATTTTCAAAGTCTACTGTTGTTTACAAATGAAAAATAACTCATATTATATATTAAATTTCATTCGCTTTTTAGGCGCTATTATTATTAATTACTATAGCTCGGAGAGCAACTCGCTCGATTGCTTGAAGCTCTCTATCTCCTGACTGAGTTTTCCTATGAAGCGGTTTATCCCCCATAGCCTATGGTTCATTTGTCGCCAGGCCCCATAACATCTTTGAATTGGAAAAAATAGTCGTTATTTTCAAAGTCTACTGTTGTTTACAAATGAAAAATAACTCATATTATATATTAAATTTCATTCGCTTTTTAGGCGCTATTATTATTAATTACTATAGCTCGGAGAGCAACTCGCTCGATTGCTTGAAGCTCTCTATCTCCTGAATGAGTTTTCCTATGAAGCGGTTTATCCCCCATAGCCTATGGTTCATTTGTCGCCAGGCCCCATAAAATCTTGGAATTGGAAAACATGGTCGTCATTTACAAAGTCTACTGTTGTTTACAAATAAAAAATAACTCATATTATATATTAAATTTCACTCACTTTTTAGGCGCTATTATTATTAATTACTATAGCTCGGAGAGCAACTCGCTCGATTGCTTGAAGCTCTCTATCTCCTGACTGAGTTTTCCTATGAAGCGGTTTATCCCCCATAGCCTATGGTTCATTTGTCGCCAGGCCCCATAACATCTTTGAATTGGAAAAAATAGTCGTTATTTTCAAAGTCTACTGTTGTTTACAAATGAAAAATAACTCATATTATATATTAAATTTCATTCGCTTTTTAGGCGCTATTATTATTAATTACTATAGCTCGGAGAGCAACTCGCTCGATTGCTTGAAGCTCTCTATCTCCTGACTGAGTTTTCCTATGAAGCGGTTTATCCCCCATAGCCTATGGTTCATTTGTCGCCAGGCCCCATAACATCTTTGAATTGGAAAAAATAGTCGTTATTTTCAAAGTCTACTGTTGTTTACAAATAAAAAATAACTCATATTATATATTAAATTTCACTCACTTTTTAGGCGCTATTATTATTAATTACTATAGCTCGGAGAGCAACTCGCTCGATTGCTTGAAGCTCTCTATCTCCTGACTGAGTTTTCCTATGAAGCGGTTTATCCCCCATAGCCTATGGTTCATTTGTCGCCAGGCCCCATAACATCTTTGAATTGGAAAAAATAGTCGTTATTTTCAAAGTCTACTGTTGTTTACAAGTGAAAAATAACTCATATTATATATTAAATTTCATTCGCTTTTTAGGCGCTATTATTATTAATTACTATAGCTCGGAGAGCAACTCGCTCGATTGCTTGAAGCTCTCTATCTCCTGACTGAGTTTTCCTATGAAGCGGTTTATCCCCCATAGCCTATGGTTCATTTGTCGCCAGGCCCCATAACATCTTTGAATTGGAAAAAATAGTCGTTATTTTCAAAGTCTACTGTTGTTTACAAATGAAAAATAACTCATATTATATATTAAATTTCATTCGCTTTTTAGGCGCTATTATTATTAATTACTATAGCTCGGAGAGCAACTCGCTCGATTGCTTGAAGCTCTCTATCTCCTGACTGAGTTTTCCTATGAAGCGGTTTATCCCCCATAGCCTATGGTTCATTTGTCGCCAGGCCCCATAACATCTTTGAATTGGAAAAAATAGTCGTTATTTTCAAAGTCTACTGTTGTTTACAAATGAAAAATAACTCATATTATATATTAAATTTCACTCACTTTTAGGCGCTATTATTATTAATTATTATAGCTCGGAGAGCAACTCGCTTGATTGCTTGAAGCTCTCTATCTCCTGACTCAGATTCTGTTCGTTTGTAGATGTTGGCACAGCCATAATAGACAGCCCGCTTACTGACCACTTTAGCACAGTTCAAAATCTAATTCATTTACTTCATAATTATGTATATACAATATTAATCCGTTAATAACTTTACTGCTAGGTTGCTTATCCCCTGTAGTCTCCTGTATGGTTCCTCTGTCGCCTGGCTGGTTGATATATTGTACATACGCTTCGCGCTTCATTTCAAGATATTTGATAGCAACGTCCTGTCATTCTTAATTTTCATAGCTCAGAGTGCATCTATTGACATTTCACTTTAGGGGTTAAGTCATTACTTCCCAAAATAAAGCCTGAAGGCCCTGTGTTATGGGATAAGCAGCGCCATTCCCTCCGTACTTAAATTGTTCAATTCTATTCTTTATTTTTCAAAATAGTGCAACACTGTTACAGCTTTTTGACGTCAAATTCTCCTTAAAACTAAGTTTACCATTGCTTCCTAGGCGCTAGTGGAGAAGAAACGGCGCAACAAACTCCACTGCGGCATTTTTAGGACGTCATTTCACAAAATGTGGTTTCTCAAGACTAAATATGAACGTATGTACATTTGTCTCGCGCGCGTCAAGTATATAAAAAAAGCCTTATATAAGATAAAAATTAAAACTTGTAATTAATTAAATAATTCATCTATAATTTTAAGAGGGGCCTGCACCATGCTCAAGCCAGACACTTTTGTCTTTAATATAATCATAATCATTATACGATTAAAAGGAACTAAACATTTTATACATTGTTAGGTACATTATAACACAATTCAAATAATTTAAGGTTAACTAATATAAAACAGAAAACAACCAATGGATTAAGAGCACAAGTGTGCGATGTATGATCTCGCTCGTCTGCTTGAAATTCTCCATCTCCTGACTTAGCTTCCGTGTCGAAATAACTTTGGGTATCAGAATAACTTCGCAGTGGAGCAGAAATGGTTCTGCTTTGTTGCCAAGTTGTTTCTCTCCCGCTACTTCCTGTATGGTTCATCCGTCGTCTGGCTGGTTCTCTCTCTCTTGCGTCCAGTCATTCTTAATTGCCATAGCTTGGGGTGTTCTCCAATCTCATCTCGCTCCAATATTTGAAACATTTTATCTTCTGATTGAGATTATAGTGTCCGAAATATCAGAAAAAGACCACTCATTTATTCATTCGGGAGTTTCCAATTAGCGAGTTGATGAATGATCCATTAACAGATGCAGAAGAAATTCTGCTTTGCTGCCAAGTTGTTTATTTCCTGTAGCCTCCTGTATGGTTGGTTCATTCGTCGGCTGATTCGGTTTTTAACATTTAGTTTAGTTCTTAGTTAGTAGTAAGGTAGTAGTAGTAGTAAGTAAGTAGTACCTAGTAAATATCAAAGTCTTGCCATTCATAATTGTCATTGTTGTAAGAGAGACTCACTTAGCCGCTAAGAATCAAGATCTAAGATTAATCTTAAAAGATGAATCAACAATGACTACTTTATTGAAGTGTTAGCTTGCTGCGCGTTGTGTGGTCAGCGGTCAGGCGGAACTCAGTCCATCAATCTACTGTCGCGGTCCCCTGTCCGCGTGAATGAGTTGCTTCTCAATGTTGAACAACGAGTGATTGATCGACTACTGAATGAAAACATATCTGTGACGTGTGTCACTATTACTTCCTAACTTGCAGCTTCACGCTGAGACAAAACTGTGAGTTTCGCTCGTCTCTCGCGTCTTAAGAAAAAAAAAACAATTGGTTATTGAACATACCTCAAGCTTAAACAATATATGTATTTGCCGTTTTTACTACTTTTAATGAATCAAGAAAGATTCACCACTGTTCGTGTTCAGTAATTCCAACTATAAACTCTGTCGCCCCTATTTTCGTTGTACCCCACACGCCTCTATTTACTCACGTCACCTACACAACCCCTGCTGCTAAAGCGATGAAGGGTATTATAATCAAATGCAATACAGCATAGCTATTTAAAAGTGCACTCAGAGTCAGAAATATAAGGTTGAGTTTTGTATGAAAATAGCAGATTTGTGCAGATGTGCAGATTTATTGATCGGATGGATGATCGATTTAGGTATTGTTAGTGTTGTTTGCGGATGCAACATCACGCCTCCACTAGGGTGTACTGAATGAAATCAGTTGCCATCTGTAAGAGATAATTATGGCATGCAAAACCTTTCCTTTACCTAGAAGTAATTGAAGAGGTTGGTTTAAAGGGTAGGGTATCTACTTGTAAAAATGACAAGGGTGAATGATTCCTTCAACTACCTATACTAGTATTTATGTGAAATCCTGTAACGTTTCAAAAACAACTTGACGTACCCTAACGTTTCGCCAAAAAACAGCCCCAGTTCGCTCAAATGTAAACAGAGAGTCGTAAATCATCGGCTTAAAGTAACGGTACATTATGCTAAGATTGCCTTACATTGTGAAACATTTGCAAAGGAGTAACTCTTGTTTCTGTGAAAAAAAAAAGAGAAACAAAGGCCCTACAACAAACAAGATGGCGAGATGAAGGCAGGTACCTAAGTACAGAACAGTAAGGTGTCATAGTGACTAAACAATTATTCAGTAAGAAAGCGATAAAAGCTGAAACAAGAAAATTACTTTAGGAGATTTTTTAATATCTCAGATCCGTAGTTTTGTGACTTTTACTCGCCGCAAGGTTATCCTTTCATAACTTCTATGATCCTATTCGTACCTACCTAAAATATGGATCCATATTGTTGTTACAAGAAAGCTTGGAAAACAGGCAAAAGGAGGTAAAAAAAGAGGTTAGTGGGCCGGTGCTTGACTTCGGTAGGTATTTAAAATCGACCAATGAGAGTTCGTGACGGCTACATAATTGCGTGTATTGTGTAACTCGCCGCCGCGCCTTAGTCAATAAAGGCGGGAGCTTGCGCAACCAATGCGCTTGCGCAATATGTACCCACATAATATTTTATGGGCCAATTATTGAAGCTGTGTTACTCGTATAATATTTACATAGAAGTAAGTGATCATGAATCTCAAACAAAAATCATTACTTTTTTGCGCTAAAGTATCCACAATAATATAATAACAGTATACCTATTTGTAAATAAACTGAAATGGACCTAAGATAGTCTCTATTATTCTCTATAGGGTATACCTACGTATAATTATATTACTTCCTTTTCTTCAAGTGTTTTAAGACCAATTTATGTGCAGGTTCATACAATACTTTATCTAATTTCATGAAATAATTTTTCATTCACTCTAGTAAAGAGTGAATGAAAAATGTAATGAAACTCTTTTCATTTAATTTTGAACTTAAAGTCTATAGGGTATACCTACGTATAAACGCATTGGATCAATCCCCAACAAACGTTGCCGTCAACCCTTCCCTGCTTGAGTCACGTTGCGCGAAGGGTGCAATATTAATTGAGTTAGGGTTCCCCTGCACAGAACAATGACTGGTATATAAACCCTTGCGTCGCCGTCACCGTGGGTGCCAACTTAATTTGGCACATTGTTGATATTTATCGATTCACAGAAAATTCTGGAGGGTCAGGCAATATTCTGTGAGTAATGAAATCAAGTTTTACCATTAGGTGTTATGGATTTTTAAGTTTCCTCAATATGAAATTCGGTAACTATAGTTTCTACTAGCCTTTTCCCTGCGGCTCTCGTTGATGCTGGTTATTGTGTCTTTTTTTTTGCCCACTAATAGCTCGAATTTCAATCCAATTGAAGACCTGTGGCACATCTTGAAGAAAACTCACCAGCATCAACGATGTTTATGCCATCTTTATTGAAAGCTTGGTCTACCTTTTTTGCGGAAACGTGTCAAAAGTTGATAATAATATAGTCAAGTTTTCAACTAAAACAAACAGAACATAACGATAGGGTTATTACAGGATGCCTTGAGAGATGTGGGTGGGGCGGTAACACAAATCAGCGCGCAGGGAGTTTGTCTAGGTGAAGCCCAGGCACCAATTAAATAATACCATCACTTAAATCTAAATAGCACTCTGTAGACTTTGCGACCTAATAGTATAAAAAGTCATTAGAGAACGAGACAGTGTCAATTTTCATAAAAGAGCCAAAGGAAATGTCTCGGCATAAGAGAGACAGACAAATGAAGAGAAAGATGAGGGAGATCCGGCTCCGTTGGTTACAGTGAATTAGCGAAAGATACTTTTTAATATTTTTGCTTACTTTATTTAGATTTTATTTGTTTTATTTTTATTTTATTATGATCTAGTTTTATGCATTATTAGAATAAATAGATGACATGATTTTCTTAGTCTAGTTTATTTAGTAAGTATTTTTAGCTTAGACTTAGTTTTGTAGTTTAGTGAGTTAATGTTATTTTCAAAAATAGTTTCAATCTTTCCAATTCAATTCAATCTAACCCACCTAGACAAGTGGCACATCGTTAGCAGAATTTATTCAATGCATGAGATTGACGCGTATTATTGACGTTTAATGACAAACATAATATGTCCCTTTCATTGATTATATTTCTCTCTTCTACTAACTATTTGGCACTTGTCTAGGTGGGCAGGGCAATAGTATACGCTTCTACAACAAGTTCCCTAATGAAATTAACACTTTAACTGATAAAAATCTAAAAGGGTCATCTAAACTTTGCCAAACTTCGGCCTTGAATGCAATCGGGACACGACCGACGCTGTTACGGCTCCACCAACGATACCACTAGGAACATTGAGGAGTCTCTTCAGCATAGTGTATGTTGGTTGCCTTGGAAAATAAGAAATTTTCTGCATTGGTGGCGGAGAATGGCGATGCATTACTTGGAGATAACCCGCAAATGCATAAATAGATGCGACCTTCTGCTGGTAAAATGAGGCGGTGCCTATTTTTGTACAGATGCCAGAAATAGTGTTTTGGCAAAACGTAGCAGATACAAACGACGAAGATGAGGGAGATTCGTTTGTCTGCAAAAATATTTTTAGTAATTTTATTTTATTGTAATTTTAATTTAGTTTTATGTAATTTGTGATGTTATGTGCAATTGTATTATAAAATTAATATAATTGATATCTACATGAATACCTACATAAATAGAATAATAAATGAGTAAATGTGATTACGTTTTTTATTTATTTTATTCACTTTTTTTTAAGTTAACAAGTACAATCCTACCACCATTCGAGGTGGGCATCATGGTTTTGTGGAGGCTACGTCAAAAATGTTCCAGAAGAACCTCTTGACTTAAACAATAAAACTGCTTATAAAATCTGAGGCGATTCCACCGCACCCTTCTTTTGGTAGGCCTTAGCTACCGATCGTACAAGGGGGGATACTATTGCAGTATGGTATTGGGTAGTTGAGACTTGCCTTTCAGTTGAGTTACTTAACAAAGAAGGTAACAGAGATGAAAGTCAAGACGGCAGAGCGGTGTGTGTGGGCGCTGTAGACAAATGTAGTGTATACGGTGTAAGGAACCAAGTGTCGAAATTAGTGTAGAAGCATATTTAATGGTATTATTAAAGTGCATAGGGAGTCAGTTATTTTTTTTTTAATATTAATAAATAGAAATAAGTTCAAATTGTGAATATAGGTTAATATTGTAAATATTAGTTCACTGAGTACCGGTGATAGGGAATGGGTTATGATTAGATTGATTTATTTGCCTTGACTATTCGTAATAAGTTTAATTGCAATATACCAATTCTATTTTGCAATTTGGTTAATAAAATATCGATATCATTTAATTCTTCATAACTTCTTTCTCTCCGTTCTCTACGATTTTGCGTCTTATGATATCCAAACAGTCCATGATGGAACATTTGTGAAAAAAGATTTCACGTCGAAGCTGACCATCACTTCTTGACCACTTACGGATGTTTGACGCAAAATTTGAACGAAGTGTCTTGACTCCTTCACGTCAGTACGACGTTTTCCTATCCGCAAGTCAAGTCATAGGCCGTAATGGAGTGTTTGGCTTATGTATATTTGGCAGACCATATGGTTTGGGAGGCTGGAGATTTTTAGGTCGCAGTAGGTGTGCTGCTACCTCTTCACCAATCACCTGTTGATGTTTCCTGACTAACTGAACCGTGCTGCCGTTGGTCCTAGCGGTCGGGTTGTAGTTGACCTTCTTGTATGTCTTTTTGTCACTTAACAAGTACCGAATTTTGTCGACATATTCTGTGATGTTCATAACTGCCGTGGCATTTCCCTTGTCTGCTCACAAGACCAGTATTCTGTCATCGTCTCGTAGGTCACGAAGTGCGCAATGTTCATTGGCAATCATGTTCGACTATGGGATCTTCACTGGACGTAGTGTGAGTGTAACATCTTGTCTTAGTGCCTTAGCGTCATTAGCTGGTATCCTGTTCCGTCGAACAACCTCTTCAATCGTGTCAATCACCTTTTCATATGGAATACGCTTAGGTGTAGGGGCAAAGTTCAACCCTTTCTCCAATGAGCTGAGTGCGGCCTCGGTCAGTACTTTCTCAGAGAGATTGATAAAAACTGTCTGGGAGTTATCGTGGTAGGGGACATTACGCTTCTGTTTGCGTAAGCGTAAGAGTGATTCAAACTTACGTGACTGCTTCAAAGCACTAATTTCCCTCGTACGTTGCGCTTGCACTGGCGTTGGCCAGTCTGCCATCTGTGATGGTAAGCAATATCAATATCTATCTGCCAACGCATCTTTCAATTTCTTGTGAACAAATGTCAAGTTATTCAAAACTGCATCATTAAATATTATCTATTATATTATATCAAACTAATTTTACCGGACACCGTCATTGTGCAGGCACCTAGTGACTGGTCAAACTATTATATTACTAACAATATGCGTAGAAATGTCCATTTCCCCGACGTTTCAGTTCTGCGCCACTCATGCGCATGTCCACGACTAATCGTCGGTAAAGTCGACCATGCGACAATAATGTTGCAACCGTCATCGTCCGACTGTTATTATTATAGGAGGCATCCGGAAAAACATAAGATCCGGATATGGCTATATTTATGCAGTTGTATTGGTTAAGTCAAGAGGCTCTTCTTGAGCGTGCGGCATCCATAAACCCAGGATGCAGCCTGTCTCATCCTCGGGTTGTTTTTCAGTAGCGACCCACCGTTCTTCTCTGCCAGGTCTTGTAACGCATTTCTTTCAAAGGCCTAGAATTACATGTCTTGGTTCAGGTAATCCGTATCGCAGTCATGGAGACCTGATGCCATTGATGGCGGCAGGTTCAACTGTGTGGTCTAAGACGATATCCTAGTTAAAATCGGAACAGGCGCGGCGTAGAGTATAGCAGGTTTGGGGGATTGGCTGGTAGTGATAGCCATAGGTGAGAGGGGCATCCGGAAAAACATAAAATCCGGTATACTATAAAAGCAGTTTCATCCTCGGGTTGGTACTAAGTAGTGACCAATCGTTGTTCCAGGTCTAGAAACATATTTCATTCAAAGGCTTAATTCTCCATGCTTTCGTTTCACAAGTAGGTATTGTGTGAAAACTATAGTATTGGCGTTTACCGTTATGCACCCAGAAGTGAGCAAGTTTGAAAAGGACAGGTGTTAAATACACATTGTAGCACAGGATTAACCCATTTATTTGAATCACCAAATAGCGAAACCGTTGCAGGAATATGAACTTTAATTCTGTTGAAATAAAGGACACAAGTAATGATTTTGGAATATTCACGATAGAGCTAACATAAAACAGTTATAAGGAAGGTTTTCAGGCGTTCCCGCAATTCACATTGAATCAATTGTGAGAGTTGTGTGCGCTTGCGATTCGATTCGTATAAGTCCACAATTTGCGCGGGCGCATAGCGGGGCTTGATTGACGTGTCAATATCTATGGACAGTTTGTGGTTCTTTGTGAAGAAAGTATAAAAGAAAAATATGATGAATGAATTGAATTTAAGAAATAGTGAAATATTGGGTTTCTTGCATTGCAGGAACGCTCGAATAGGACACTATATAACAGAACAGGACATCGGAACAGAGCTAGACATAGTGCAGCGGATCACCTCTGAAGTGATCTCATCTTACAAAATTGCATCCGACTGATAGAAGCAGAATACTGAATATTATAACCTGTCTTTCCACGGACCGATTGTGTAAAAATTAAATTTCTGCGAACATGAATTTGGTAGCATTTGTATAAACGTAGAATAACAAACGCGACCGCAACTGATTGCTGCCTGGTCACGTAATGGACAGTGGACAGTGCAGCGCGTTGTGCTGTTATTGTTAGCCGTCTGAACATCCCGTGGGATTATGATGGGTATTGACAAGCTTGCATCTGCTAACGCAAGAAAATATATGACGATGTGGGGTAGAAGAGGCAAGCGAATAGCGATTATGATAATTTTAGTCTAATCGTCTAATATTCAACTTCTAAAGAATCATGATGTTGTAAATTATCTACTTCACCATATATTTAACTTTTGTAGTAGGTACGTGCGATATGCTCATGGTTTTTTGATTCTGTATAGGTACCTACTTAATAAGCTATCTAATTCTGTATTGAACATACTCAGAAGTAGGTATCTAACAAAAGAAGCTGTAACCAAAAAAGTCTTGAATTAAAGGCAATTATAATTTCAAATGCCTAAACTACGTGCGTGGTGTAGAATTCATAACAAGTTCCAAAACGCTCGCTTCTCATAACTTGCACCCCGCACGCGACAGTACCTGCACTTCTTGCGGATTATAATCCGTTAATAGTGGGCATTGTCCGCAGATGACGGACACACAAACTTAATGCCATTGACAACGGACTCCAGTTTCAATAAAAAAATGTCCCACACAATGGGCAAGAGTTAACCAGCATTTCCCTTCCCAGAATTATAAATCATATTTGTATAAGAATAACATTGTTAAAATTAAATGGTAATGATAACAATCTCCAAGTTGGCGAAATGTGCAAGGCCCTGGATATTGTGTAGTTTTGAATGCACTCACTGACTGAAGCTCTAATGCAAAAAAATGTAACGTCCAAATTCTTAACTATAATTCAAGCCACAGCAAAACGTAACTTAATTCAGAGAATAGATGCAAAACCGGAGCTATTGTAGAAGCATAGCCTTTTGCAATTCTCATTAATTCAGTTAACAAAGACGCAACAAATAACATAAATGTATCGCGGGATGTTGGAAAGTGATGTGATTGTTATGATTTTTTTTACTTATGTCGTCGCGCATTATAGTTGTTATGAAATTTCTAATTATAAAGGGCTTTAGAGACTTCTATAATTATAGGGGACATCCATTTTTTCTGGTCACCTTCTTTAATCCCAAATAGTGCAAATATTTCAAAAACTTTCAAGACCAGAAAAGGACAAAGCTATACTTATAACATTTATTATGTAACTAGCTTTTGCCCGCGGCTCCGCCCGCGTGGATGTCGGTTATCGCTACCAAACATAGCCTATGTCCTTTCTCGAGGTCTAATCTACCCCTATACCAAATTTCATCAAAATCGGTTCAGTGGTTTGAGCGTGAAAGCGAGACAGACAGACAGACAGACAGAGTTACTATCACATTTATAATATTAGTAGGGATTACAAGAAAAATGTAACATTTTATGCTAACAGGAAGGTTTGTAGCAAAAGCGTAGTAATGATGTTAAAGATTATTTAGATGCGGAAGATCCCAACTTCCGTTTGGACGTTCTTAGAAGATAAATATTTGCAAAAACGGTTCTCTGTGAGCCGATGGATGACACAATGATGGACACTTGCAATGAGAAAGTAGCACACGGGGAGGTCTCACGTTACGCCTTTATAACCACCAATGTGATTAATAACGATGTCGACGTTGTGACAAGAGAAACAATTTTATACTTACAATGTATCATTGACTAGATGTTAATAGATATAGGGCTAAAATAAACACTAAGGAAGAGTTACATCCTGATAACAGTCACTAAAAGCCAGGAGTTGCAGACTACAATCCCTAACAAATATTGAGCGATTCTGAACGAGTAAAAGTCGATTCTAATACTTATACGATTAATATTCAGGAGCTTGGTTAAAAAATTAAAACAGGAGAACTTAACCAAATTATTTTAATAGATATCAATATGTAAATATTTCATCCGGATCTTTACAAAGTAAATTTTAAGCTTTAAATGAAATGCTGGTATAATGAAAGTACAGTTATTTTCCAAAACCACGTAACACTATCCACTGTTTTTGCTAACTCTCTAGGGACATAATCCGTGTCCACGCGGAAGGGTTCCCAAATGACAGGCGCGTGACAATCTTTCACAAACATGATTGTATTATTATTTTTGAATGTAGTTCTTATTCCATTGGTGTTTAAGGATATAGTTGCGTGTACAGATTGCTGCTGCAGCTGCAATAAGACACAGATGTCGATCGTTGTCGGTATTTGACAGTTATGTGCAATTTCCTATATATTGGGTAATGATGTTATCAACACTGGCTGCAGCTTTATAAAATTTACCGGTGTCTGTGCCCTCGTTGAAATAAAATTAAGGTAGTGGATTTTTGGTTTTTTAACCCGCCCAGAAAAGGTTTGTCTGTCGGTTTGCAACAATTTTGTTGGTCTCGTTGGTCGGCTCTTCTTCTTTGTGTGTGTGTGTATTTCCCTAAACTATTACCGGTGTCCACAAACCGATGCTGTTTATATTTAAAAATTGTTTTTGTGCAAAACTTAGTTCATCTTGTTGCATATCTTTTATAAAAAATCTGTCATCTTAGAAACAGAACGTTGGTGGTCTTTGCTTTGTGATTGTACAACTGAAGAGTGTCGCCTTGTCGTTTGCTGCGACGCCGCCGACAGCTCGTGGCGGCCCCGTATAGTGTACAGCTGCAGGTACTCGAACATCCTTTCCTTTTACGTAATTAAATCATGCGTGTTCATTTGTTTTCATTGCTATGCATGACATTTTGCGATAATTTCTTCGTATACTAAAACTCATATTTGGGAAACGAATTCCCAATTAACGCATCTGTTTTAAAGCGTAAACGAAAAGAAACCTCATGTCTAAGTAGTTATAATTAGAAATACATAAAAATAATCCCCTGTGCCTACAATTACGCTTTATTATATTACATCCTCTTTTCGTCGCTAGGTAAGTCTTTTGTGCAGTCTGGACCTAACTGTATTTGGAAGCTTAAAATAATTAGCAACTTATCTGTGCAACTTATGTATTTTGTCCATGAGCGTAGCCGAGGCAACCTGGCAGAAGATGTATGACTCACACTAATTAATCTGCTAATTAATCACACTAATTGTCTGCTTAAAACACCCAGTCTAGTTGAAGTCGGCTGTATGTGAACATGCACCTAAACATATTTCATAAGTCACAGAGACTTGCTTTTATATCAACCTTATATTTATGGTCATCATTTCAACACAAATTACTTCAGTTTCAGTGGACACCTTCACAATGTTGTTTTCTATTTCTTTTAAAAATCTCTGTATACTGAACATTTTAAATGAACCTTATATGATCATTATTTCATCACAAATTACTTCAGTTTCAGCGGACACCTTCACAATGTTGTTTTCTATTTCCTTGAAACACTCTCTGTATACTGAACATTTTAAATGAACCTTATATGATCATTATTTCATCACAAATAACTTCAGTTTCAGTGGACACCTTCACAATGTTGTTTTCTATTTCCTTGAAACACTCTCTGTATACTGAACATTTTAAATGAACCTTATGATCGTTATTTCATCACAAATTACTTCAGTTTCAGTGGACACCTTCACAATGTTGTTTTCTATTTCCTTGAAACACTCTCTGTATACTGAACATTTTAAATGAACCTTATGATCATTATTTCATCACAAATTACTTCAGTTTCAGTGGACACCTTCACAATGTTGTTTTCTATTTCCTTCTCGGTACCGTGCGTCAGTACCAAGCGTATATAATTTGGACATTCGAAACACTGTCCTGGTAAGCAGAAAACCGATTGCTCAGAAAACATCCTCTCTACAATCTAAATAAGTCCGAGTGGTGATAAAAAATATGTCCCTACTTCAAACTTGAACCAATCAGAGCGCGTGACACCCCGCGTTGTATTGTGCAACACGCCACGCCTGAGTCAATACAGGCGCGCCCGAGAGCTTGCGCAACCAATGCGCGCGCGCAATAGGTACCTACTTACTGCCAACTGGTAGGTACTATAATATCTGCTGAGATACAATGCACGGTGTTTGGTACGTGGATTCTAGGTCTTAGATTTAGTTAGACGAAATTTTGCAGAAGTTTCTACAAAATTTTCCAATTTAAACATTCATGTCTATAAAAATATTTTCACAGCGAGTATCAAACCCGCACCCTTAACACTGCAGTCGATCGAATGTACTCTGTACCCACGTATAAACTCATTCCAAAAAAGCGTCGCCGTCAACCCCTTACTGCTCACGTCACGTTGCGCGGAGGGTGCAACACTAGTTGTGTTGAGGCGCCCCCTGAACAGAGCGCTACATAGGAATATATATAACGGAGTACTAGGTCCTAAAGGATTTTCCCTATCTGGGTTACTCATGACAAACAACTCAACTCAATACAAAAACACTTTTATTCGAGTTCTACAATTATTAGTAGGTAATTAAACTATACTTAATTTTAACTTTACTCTAGTTATCTTAGTACAATGAATATCACAGTCAGTCAATGCCCGTGCTACAATACAATAGGTTGTACAATACTCACAGGATATCTCTCCCCGTCCGAGGTTCGAAGTGCAGTGCCAGTCGCCTGCACTGTTTTTAGTTCCTAAGCGCGTAGTTCGAACGCTTACAATCCTTATATTTATTACTTTACAAAAACACTTTCAATCCGAACGTATTACTTAAATGTAAGAATGCTTTCTTAAATTAAATAAAGAATATTCTAAAATTAAGTTTTACTCCAAGATGAGAAATTGTTTGAGTTTAACTTCCAAGATTTGATTAATACCAACCTAGGTAGGTATTTATCAACTAAGGGCCGGCTCCCACTGCAGGCACGGCACGGCATGGTATACCCCGGCATGCCGTGCCGTGGCACGCCGTGGAATGCCGTGGCGGCCCTACTAAAAGCTAAAAGCTACTCTAAAATCAGCTTTGCTCTTCGTGGATTCGAAGTTTTCGATTGATACCTGCGATATAGTTGGAAAACGTCATTTTTTCTAGTGAAACAAAGATACTTAAGAGTTATTAGTATTGATAATATTTAGAGTATTCGCTAACACTCAAGAGTTATTCACTAACACTTAGAGTATTTATTATTAATATTTAAAGTTATTGAGTTGGAATACTTACCGTGATTCTTTCTAATAAAACAAACACACTTAAGAGTTATTAGTAATATTGAAAGTTATTTATAATATTAAGAGTAATCGTCTAATCGTTAACACCTACGATATAATTGGTATACGTGATTTTTTTAAATATTTAAAACAAACATACTTAAGAGTTATTAATATTGATAATATTTAGAGTAATTGCTAACATTGAAGAGTTTTTCACTAAACACTTTAGGGTGGCTTGCATAACGTATCCTTATTTGATTTAAGTAGAACTTAACACATTTTTAAGGCTTAAACAAAATTATCGTCTTGCGCAACCAAAATTTAATCCTTAAATAGGTACGTTTAGCGAGCTGTCAAAGTTAAATTGCCAAATATGGGCATTTAGCGCCGCTAAACGCATTTAACCTCAAATCTTAAGATGAATGACAGAATGACAGTCCCTGTCATTCATCTATATATAGTGATATTGTTTATTTGATAACTTAATACTTTAAACGATTGTAATGGATTTCTTTGATTTATATTCTGATGATGATGAAGAAATTGTAGGTTAGGCCAATAGTACGGCAAGTTATTCTGCGAACAGATTTGTTTAACACCCTCTATGAAGACAAATTTAGAAGACGATTTCGTTTGAGCAAATCAACAACTTTAATCTTATTACAACAAATAGAACCAAAATTAAAATATGTGTTTGCGTTATACACTTCTGCCACTCTAGACCACGCATTCTGTTTGTCAATTTGCTTGGTGGAGTCAGTTTTTTTTGCACTCTATAATGTTATTATATATGGCTCTATAGCCGAAACCAAGAGTAACTGTTCTTCTCTTGTGTAATTAGGAGCTCTTGCTCGGCTAGTAGCACACATATTATTTTCACTCATTATGCTAATTTCAATTTCTTCTATTTGTAATGCAATGGTTATCAGATGAAACAAGTAATGAACAAACCTAATACCACGAGTCTAGCAAACAAAACAAACGTAAATTAACAGTGATTGAAACATATCTGCATCACAGATGAATGTTGTCATTGTTGTCATGACAACAATGTAAAAATAATCGTTTTACGCAAGTTCTACGCTCGTTCTTCGCAAAATTTTAACGCATCTCAGTTTTATCATGAAATGGAACGCAAAAGCACAGCAAAAGCGCCTCTATGGTCTCGCTAAATATGATTAGCTAAATCGACAGTAAAACAACCACGTGCAAAAGAAACTTAAATGCGTTTATGATAAACATGTTTATGGGGTTAAAGATATTTAACTAATTCCATTTAGCAACTATTTAAATTACGCAAGCCACCCTTAGAGTATTTATTGGTAATATTTAAAGTTATTGATAATATTTTATAGAGTTATCACTGGTTGTGTGATTGGGTCGTTATGGTTGACTGGGGTTTAGTATTAATAATAATAAATTAAATAAATAATATGAAATAAAATGATAAATAATATTGTAGGACAATCTACACAACGCTTTCTAGAGACCCAATGTAAGCATAGCTTACTAGCTTGTGTTATGGGTTCTAGAATGCCTATAAACATACTTAGATACAATTTTTTGTTGTAAATACAAACATGTTATACACCAGCTGTTGCCCGTGGCTTCGACCGCGTGGAATTCTGATCCCGTTTATTGCTTATTTAAAGCCTATGTCACTTTCACTGAAATAAGATTCAAAATACCTTGATTGGTAATAAAATCCTTTGCCATGCCATGCCATGCCGTGCCGTGCCGGTAGTGGGCGCCGGCCTTAACAAAGCTTTGGTAGGTATAACAAATAAAATAAAAAAGTCGGAATTGTTTTGATGGTTATTTATCCAGTTTGATGTAGCCTGTTCGTATTCAACTTAATAAAATTAATATTTTGTGGTAGGTATTTAACAAGATTGCACATAAACACACAGTCATTTTAAAATTTAATTTCATTTATTGCTACAGACGGACTGAATCGACTTAGGTGTAGATAAGTATGAATGTATATTGCATATAAAAATAACATTTTTGTTTAAAATTAATGTATCTAATACGAGAATGTGTCATATTTTTATTCATGGATATAAAATATCCCTAATCTAAACCCTAAAAATAACCATATGGTTGACTGGTAGAAAATTACAGTAACAACAGATATTTACAATAATAACATTAATTGCCCAAAAGTTGACCATCGCTAGTGAAGCGGGACAATATTATAACAATGACTAATATCTATCTATAATCTATCTAAACATTAATAACTATGATACGAGTAGGTACTAACTAATATTTACAATAAAAACCTATAATAACAGTAATATATAATATTCAGACTAGTAACTAGATAATATTTACAAAGATAACCAATATTTACACTTAACTAATAAAGTTCAATACCTACACTAAACTTACACTTAATGCACTAAAGTTCACTATATTTTGCCGGCACACTGCGCACACGTTCCTGCAGCCACCCTGCCTTCTAATGCCGCCACCCTCTTCTTCAGGAAGCTAACTTGGAAAGCCAGTCTAAGTTCACGCAGTTTTCTTCTGTCTCTGCTCTGTTTGGCAGCCAAATTATTTTTCTCTCGTTGCTGCCGATATGCGTCATTATTCTGGCTTCCCTGCACAGCCCGCCTCATTCGCGGGTTGTTGCCCACCAAAGACCCGCCATTTCTCTCCGCTAGACCTTCAAAGGCCTGGCTTTCAAATACCTGGTACTCCATATCTCCGCTAAGAGATTCTGTATCGGAGATATTTTGGAGACCCGATTCTGTCGATGAAGGCAGGTGTGGTTGCATGAGACTCCAGCTTCCTGTAGAGTCAGGCGATATCCTTGCCGTAGGCTGTACTGAAGCAGGCGCGATGTACGACGTTGCAGGTGAAATTTGTGGTGCTGCTGGCTGGTAATAGTACCCGTAGGGATACCGCGGGTCCGGATACGTCACGTAGCTGCCGTACACAGGCGGCAGCTCAGGGCTACTATACGTGGGGCGCGGCGAAGATTCTTCCGACTTAAGAGCATTTCTGCTCAAGTCAATAGGCTCTTCGTTGGCGTACGGTGTCCACAAGGCCATGGTGACGGTGCAGATATCAGTTTTAGAAGAAGACTTGTTCGCTCGAAGTGCAGAACACGAATGATGCACCATTTCAGCAAGCAAGCGGGGTTGAAAAGAGGCGGGGTGAAAACGACCGAACCCCGCGGTGGAGGGGTTGAGCAGGTAGCCACCCTAACGGGTCTATGAGCGTTGATTTATGTACTTGGTTTTTTTGTTGTCGGTTGGGTTTGTGTGATAATGGTATCAATAAATAACAGTTAGTTAATATTTGAAAATATCGATTATGAAACTCATATTATAACTTATTTAAATTTCTTTTTGAATTAACTTATTGTAAATCAACTAATTGAAACAACTGAACAATGAGCAATATCTGAATGATCACTGACGGTAAAACACAATGGCTGTGCCGACACACTCCGCCGCGCCGCAGGCAGGCAGCGCGCGGTTTCGGAGTGTCATAATTATTTTCTGCTTGTAATTTTGTTAGTTGTTAGTTTAGTTGAAATGAACCCCTAACTATCTAAGCACATGCACCAATCAAACCCGAACCCATAACTAAAAACTGCATCAAAATCGGACGGCCACACAGGCGGCTTATCCGTCAGAAATCCTGGGAAGATCCACATTGATATCAACATTTCGTCGCAAGAGTACATAAGTACCTAATTCCGACCTATGGTAATAAAATAACGTACAATGTTGAAATGCACGCTTATTTCGCAGTGGTCGGGTAAAAAAAGGAGATGAGATGCACTTGTACTGTAAGTGGTGATATTGTTCTCCAGAGACTTGCATTTCAAATAACTGCTTCCTTACATTATGGTCATCCTATCATCACAAATTACCTACTTCAGTTTCAGTGGACAGCTTCACAGTGTTTTTCTCAAATTCCTTCAAGGGTGAATTTCAACAAATGCCATTTTTTTTATCATATCGGTGAACTTTTTCATTTATATGTTTTTTGTATATTTTTAAGGTTTTATGTAATCTTTGTGATAATCATGTATCCCCAAATTTAATATCATCAACGTATCATTTAAGATTATGGAGAAAATTCAGTTTTAATTTTGGTTTCCACCGACATGACAAACCCGCACCGATTATTTTTTCTGTACACCGATTTGATAAGTTTATCCACCGAAATTATATACATATCCACCATTATGATAAAATATTCACCGAAATGATAATCTATCCACCTTTGAACATCAAAAAGGAAATAGTAGGTGCCTTATTTTTACAAGAGTGACTTAAAACTGAATGCCTGACCTGAAGAAGATCATATCCGACGAGAATAGATTTCTTGAAGATCCAATGAAAATATTATATTTTTTGAAATTATATAGGTACCTATTTTATTATAATTATTTACTTTCTTCTATTCTTTTTTTATAATATATAATTAATTTAAAAAAGAACGTTTATAAGCTGGTAACACGAATCAATCAATTAGCCTATTGCAGTCCACTGCTGGTCATAGGCCTCTCCCAATATGCACCACGTTTGCTGATCCTCCGCCTTCCGCATCCAGTCCTTCCCAGCCACCTTTCGTAGGTCGTCAGTCCACCTGGCCAGGGGGTGTCCCACCTTCCGTTTTACTCCTCGCAGTCTCCACTCTAGGACTCGTCTGTTCCAACGGCAATCAGTCCATCGGTAGATGTGGCCAGCCCACTGCCACTTCAGCTTGCTTATTCTGCGAGCTATGTCGGTAACTTTGGTTGTAAAGTCGGATGACCTCGTTTCTAATTCTATCCATCAAAGAAACTCCAAGCATAGCTTGCTCCCATAGCCCGCTGTGCGATTTTTAGGTCACGGACTAACCCCACCTTCAGTGGCCACGTTTCGGCACCGTAAGTCATAACAGGCAGAACGCACTGGTCGGAAAACCTTTGTTTTAAGGCATTGCGGCAAGGGGGAGGAGAAGACCCGACGTAATTTGCCAAATGCTGCCCACCCCAGTTGGATTGTTCTGGCTTCTTCTTTCTCGAAGTTGTTTTTACCGAGCTGAATAACCTGCCCCAGATAGATATACCTATTTTTGAACAACTTCGAGTGTCGTTCCTTCGATGGCAATTGCTCTCGGTACAACATGTTCGTTTTGGATAAAACCAAGATTATGTATCTTGGTTTTATCCAGGTTTACACTGAGGCCGACTTGTCGAGAAGCTCCATTCAAGCTGTGCATCATTTTGCCCAGTTGTTCCAGCGACTCCGAACCAAGGGTGCGAGATGTACTCACCGTTGAGGTTGATACCCCGCCCAGTCCAGCCCAGAGTCTTAAAGATGTCCTCCAATGCGTTGGTAAATAGTTTGGGAGATATAACATCTCCCATTCTCACTCCACGTTGGAGGCTAATGGGTTTTGTCTTCTTCTTCGACAGTGTAATACAAGCATCTCAGCACCTCGATGTGCAATCGAGGCGGCACCGCTGCAGCGCATCCAGCACTGCCCAGATTTCGATAGAGTCGAAGGCTTTTCCGTAGTCCACAAACGCCATACACAGCGGCTGGTTGTACTCCTGAGTCTTTTCTACAATCTGCCAAACAGTATATGGATGTGGTCCACGGTACTATGGTCTTTTCAAAACCTGACTTGCTCAGGTGGCTGGAACTCGTCGAGCTTACCTGCGAGGCGATTTGTGATGACTCTCGAGAACAACTTGTAGACATGACTCAGGAGTCAGATGGCGTGCGTTCTTCAGCAAGGTCTTGTCACCTTTTTTGAAGAACAGTACCACCGCACTCCCGCTCCATGCCCTAGGTGTTAGCCCTTGCGGGCTGACGGAATTAAAGAGGCTTGCTAGCTCTTTCAGGATTGGAGCCCCACAATGCAATGGTTTGACCACTAGTCGGCCTTCCCGTCAATGCCTCCCTAGAGGTTTCCAGTATTGCGACCCTAGAGCTACTTGGAGCGGCGTAGGTGGGAGGGCTGATCTTATCATTCGGAATCTTGATATTTAGAGAGCCTCAGATAAGTCGGTAATCGCTTCCAGTAGGTATTAAACTTGTTGATCACACTTGTTGATCTCTGAATATGTGCTTAGGTACCATTATGAAAAAAGTCTGTATCGTTCCTTATTATAGTCCACTGCTTGTGGGGTATTTTCTTAAAGAAACTATTCATTAAGAAGAGATGCCTGTGACTCGAGGAAGCTGACTAGCATTTGCCCCCTGCGATTTCTGCATATCACTCCTTATGATCCGATTTTCTTCTCGTCGCGTTCTTGTATTCCCACTTTGGCATTGAAGTCCCCCCTATGTATGTATGTGTTTATATGTATGTTCTTGTATGTTCCATTTTTCCTTTGTATACTTAACGAAATCGCACGGGATCAACCGATATGATAAAACGACTCACCGAGATGAAAAAATATCTACCGATATGATAAAGCAATCCACCGATATGACAAAACTGTGCATTGATCATGAATCAAAACACCGATATTAGGTGTAAGACACCGATTCGTCTTTTCTTATCATTTTCGGTGTAAATTATCATATCCGTGGTAATAAAGACCACCGATTACACCGATATGCGAACACCGACGTGAGAAATTTCACACTTTTTAGAATATTAGAAAAAATGCATAATATCTAGGTTAAATTCAATAACAATCAATGAAGCTAATTCACTTTCTACCTCTATTAGAACCAAAAAACAATAATAAAACTGCTTACTACACTAGAAAGATGCCACCACCGATATTATAAAATAATTGTCCGGGAGCAACTAAAATGGCGTACTTATATTATTGGCGGGAATATGCAGTGATTTAACATACGTCCGTCCTGACTGCGCACTAGCAGGCACTAACGAGAGAAATAAAATTGAGGTGGGGACACTGTCGGACTCGTCGATATAAAGTTATGTGTAAATTACTTTTGGTCACCGATTTGAGAACATTTCGCAGGACAAGTACGTTTGTGCCTCTCAGTAATAATATTCGTTAATTATATAATAAAATATGACTTAAATTAATAATAAAACTAATATTCTATGAAATAGAATAATTTATTATACTTAATTTACTTATTTTTATTAGTGTATAAGCTTTTTTGTTTGTAAAAAAAGTAGAGGGACAGCACCGATTTGAAGAAAATAGAGGTTTATGTATTTATTTCTACCTTTATATATAGTCCTAGCCTAAATATATTTTTGCCACAAGTCATTAACAACCTATTGAATACTAAAAAAAATAATTCAGAACAATATTCCTTTTTTCAAATACTAATTTCACCGAAGACAAAAAAAAAAGCCATTTGGGAAATTCACCCTCAAACGTTCTCTGGATACAATGTGATCTTTACAAAAAATACTAATTCTTTTGCATGCTTCTCACATTATCTCTACCAGTACCGTCAGTACCAAGCGGTAATATTTATTTTTTAATTAGGAGACGTCAATTTGTCATCACCTGATTGTAGGACAGATACACAGATTGTCACGGGGTCACTAATAGAATATCTACGTAGAAGTTATGACTATTAATTACTCGCTGCTGTTTCACCGCGGTAGGAGCCTCAACGCTATAAGTTCTTTTGCTTCCTTTACCCGAAAATAGTGTAGATCGATCGTTTCGCTATCTGCATTATTCTGAGCATGATACTGAAACCAAAATAGTATTTTATATTTACTTACGTCTGTACAGGCCCGAAGGGTGTAGGCAAAATTGTATTAAGCACTCACATTAACACTTTACGTCATAATTTGTACATATTAGCTATTGACAAGTAGGACCTATTGGTCCACAGAATAAAATATGATTATAAAGACCGACAGTATAAAAATACTTTCTCAAGTACCCACAAGTCAGGAAAAATGTGAGGTCACACGAAGTACCGAACCGAATTAGTGGTAAAAAAAATCTACCCTCAAAACTACATAATATATATGTAACAGCTGTTTTTAAAATACTGCAGTCGGAATATCGGTGAGCTCTGGAATAAATTGAATTAACATGAGTAGACGATCAGTGGACGGGAAACTACAGGACAGACAGGAAGCAGACCTCACTGCCCAGCGGCAAGCTGAAGGCAAAGTCTCAGAAAAGAGGGTCACCATTATAGACACGTACCATGTTACAATGGTGGCACTCAGTTTGACGGCCTCAGCAGATAGAAACACGTGAGCTCGTAAGGAATTCCAGGTCTTCATGGTGCGGCAAAGGAGGAGTCGCCGAACCAACTTGATTCTTGGTGGAATATTCTGCACTGCATGCGGGGTGACTTCAAAGTCCTGCACGTGTTGTCCTGTGTAGGAAAGGATAGGATATAGGGATATAGTTTGGATACTCGAATCACCAGAATTTGAAAAACGATTTCTCAGGAAGTTTCTACAAATTGTAACTCGTTTTTGAACTGTGGAAATAATGATATTATGATTTCCACTATCATGTACAAGATATCACTGGACGTCTGGACATCATCCAGGTGCACATTTTAGTTCTTCGTAAGTCAATTTGGAGTTTGTATTCAGTTTATTCACGTTTTCTTTTAAATAGATACTTAAATTACAAAAGTATCCTTTATCAAAAGGTCTTATAACTTCCTAAGACTAATTTTGAAGTTTACGCAAAATCAGACATTATTGGAATAATTTGTACACAGGCTCTGCTTATTTCTTTAAGAAATCTCTTCCAGCAGACCTGCATGAGGAGAGAAAGTACTTCACTTACTTCATTTACTTCTCACTACTGTACACTCTTCAAGATTAGGTATAAGTAACATAGAAGAGAAACAATAATCAGTTGTTTAACGTTAGCTTCCGAGATTTGATTCATAGCTACGTAGGTACTAACTTTTGTTTTTTTTTTTGCTGTGTCAGACACCAGTTTCCTGTAGAGTTCAGTGATACCGTCGACGTAGCATAGGTTGAAGCAGGTGCGATGTAGGGTACTGCACGTGGAACGTGGGACTTAGCAGGCTGGTAGAAGTGCCTGTAAGAACACCGTATCCAGCGGCGGCTCCTTGCAAAGGCGGAGTCACTCAGGACTTACAAACCTACAGTCGAAGTTATGCTGGCTTTTAGCGCCGCAATTCTTCAGGTAACTCACCTGGAAAGCCAGTCTGATTTCTCGTAATTTTCGTCTAGCCCTGCTTTGTTTCGGAGCCGAATTATTTTTTTCTCGTTGTTGGCGATACGAGTCATTAGACTGACTTGTCTGCACAGCCCATCCCATCCGTGGGTTACTCAATTCTCAATACTTTCGCTGGCTCGTCGGCCGCGAGCTCGCTCATCATTGCGGAAAGTGGAGATGGCCATCATTAATTTAATTTTACATCCTATGTTGTAATATCCTCACAATACTGAACAAGCCCCGGAGCATCCTTTTATCATTTGAATCAAATCAAATCTACACACGGTTGCGAAGGATCGCGCATGCGAAATGACGTTGTCATTTTAAACGGAGCAATCAGAAGTCAGGGAATTCGCGCATCGCAACTTTGCGCCCACTAGATTTTTTATCGACTGCACTAACATGCACCTCTGAACTAGTATTATCATCATTAGTATCATTGTTTGAATTTTCAATGGAATTAGTCTGAACAGGTTGTTTATTTTTGTCAGAATTATTGTTGAATTTATTTTTATTGAAATTATTATATTTGTTGGGAATATTTGGTTTTGAATTATTTTGTTTTGTATAAGCGAACTCAGCCGCTAAGGTATCTGAAGTTTTTTTAGGGGGTTCGTGAAATTGTTTTAATCTAGATTGGATGTGTTCATAATTGCGACAAATTATTTGAAGACCAGCTATATCTGTTATGGCAGAAGAAGCAGCGAGAGTACTAGCGTAGCAAGGACGGATGTTGTGTAAAAGTATCTCCAATTTGTCTTCTTCGGCTATGGCTCGATCTAGCCGAGAGAACATACCTTGCATGATGGAGATGTATTGTATATAGTGATACCCTCGAGTTCACCCTGCGTACGAGATCTTATTGCCGACATCAAGTGATAGTCATATTCTGAAATGCTGAAGTCTTGTTTCAGCAGTTCAGTCAGTTCAGACCAAGTCTGAACTCCCGGCCTAATACATCTGAACCAATATAACGCATCATCGGTGAAGATCTCATACCCAAAGGACAGAAGCCTTTCATGGGGAATACCACGACTAACAACAAACCCATCAACACGCTGGATGAAAGAACGAACACAGGTCTTTCCTGAATATTTTAATCTGGAAAGTTCAGAATAAACTTTCCGATTGCAAGCGTCATTGACCGGAGTCTCTGGCACTTACACTATTGATTCACCAGTAGTTTTACTGTCTTTACCCCTGAATGACAACAAATCGGTGTATTGCAAATTAAACTTGTCAAGTTGTGGCCTAAAGATCTCGTCGATTTCTGGTTGTGCGCGATCAACCCTGTTAAGCCTATGAAAGATATGGTGTAACAAGGTTTCCGTACGGGCTTATAAGGTTTTAAGGGTAGTCTCTTTTCAGAGACTTTGCCTTCAGCTTAACATCAGGCGAGGTGAAGTCAAATTGACGTGTCCTTTGTAAAAAAAACCGCGCTGTTGACCCTCCGGCATGCTGGTGCTGTTTGAAGTTGGGTAGTGGACCCGCTCAACCTAGAAATACAACCCAGACATTGTAAATAGGAGCCGTCTGTTGTAGTTAAACTAAAGTTAGGGCTGATGCTTTGAAGCTCAAACCCTAATGCCAAGAAAGTGTGGTGCACTCCCTTACCCAGCACTGAGCAAGCGGCACCCGAATCAAGTAAACCTAGAACATTTAAGTTCAGGATCTTAACAAATAAAATAAGGTCTAACATCATTCTCCCGTTTGGTAAACAGGACCCTAACAGAAAAGGCATCAGACAGAGAGGCTCGCTCTGAACCAAGTGGTGATCTTTTAATAAGGCCCTGACTTACTCGTTTTTTGGCTTGGCTTTACACTTCGGACACTCAAGTGATTTGATTCCCTTTTGTCCACACCGGAAACACAGCAAATCCCTCGACTGATGTGACGGGTAAGTATACAGATCTCCTCGAGAACCAGATATGGCATTCAATATTGTTGTCATTAACCAAGCTCTCTGAGGATATCCAGAAGTGAATAGATAAAGAACATGATTTAAAAAAATAAGTATAGTATCTGCCTATACCTAGGTACTTATTGATAATGTACTTAGTAGGTATTAACTTCCCATTTGTACATTTGAGGAATGGTATCCACAGTGATTCTCTAATCTCTTTCATTTTTCTCCCATCACTGCTCTGTTTAGCAGCCAAATAATTTTTCTCCCGTCGCGTTGGTGGCGATACGAGTCATCAGACTGACTTATCTACACAGTCCGTCACACTATTGACTTATTACCCAATAATGAACCGCCATTCTTCTCCGCGTGTTCTTGGAATGCGTCTCTCTCGAAGACTTGGTACTCTATGTTTCCGCTCAGTGAATCTGTCTCTGAGACATGGAGACCCGATTCCGTTGAAGAAGTCGGGTTTGGCTGTGTCAGACACCAGCTTCCTGTGGAGTCAGGCGATACGATCCGGTTCGTCTTGAGTTTCGTAACTAAACTATCGGCAAGATGTAACGAGGACTTAGTACTTGGATCAAAGAATTTTTGCTCGTTGTTCGTCATCGCGCACTGGTTATAAAATGACGGTGCGAACTCGTACTAATACACTGTATAAAGTCTTTACCTCTTTCCTGAAGTACTCTGCTGTCGTCCAGGTAGATGCCTGCAAGCGGCTGTCTCCAAAGTATCTCAATAGAATTGTTGTTCGACATATCATATTTTTCCTAACACCGGCCACGGACTGTGGTGTTCATTGCCGCATGCAGAGCTATTTTGTAATTATAGTCTTGGTTAAGTTTTGAGTATAAATCTGCAAATCTTCTTCGCTTAAAAAGGCAATGGATATACAAACGCGTACTGGGACACCTTAAGAATTAGTGCAAGTCATCTGTTTATGAAGGTCTCGGACAATATTCGCAGAAGTGACGTGAAGTCGCGACATGCAAATTGTATAATCCCCTTTGTTGGAACAACCCTTTTACTTAAAGCAGAGACAGTATTTTGTTCTGTTGTTTTGCGAATTTGTGGAACCTCGGCACCTCTACAACCTTCTCTATTCATAATAAGAACCGTTATTTTTGTTGTTTACAGAGGACCAAGGTTTTCTTTTGAATATTCTGAAATTGTCTAAACATTTTGGTGCTTTATATTATTTTACCGAACCCTCTAGAAGAGCTTTAGTTAATAGTGTTACTTATATTACTTGCCTTGTTGGATTTAACCACTGGCACCTACTCTTCAAGAACAGACAATTGTAGGAACCTCTTGCCTTAATTCTTAGTATTCAATTCATTCAATTCAATTCATAGTAGACACCATATAAATAGTAGGTATTAGTAATGTGAAAGAGACGCGTGCGCAAAGATAACACGAATCCTTTCGTCGAACAAACACCACTCTGTTGAGTCTGTTGACTCAGGCGCCACAAACCGACACGCGAATGTGTTGTTATAATTACAACGGGACTCGCGTGAGAATGTGGCAGAGTTAGCTATGGAACACGATGAGATTGATGGGATACCGACATTGCTACCGATTGACTACTTCTTCCTATAATTATTTTATTTAGGTAGGTAACTGTACTAATAGGTTCCTGATTGGTACGGACAAATACATCAATCAGCACCTGCGCTACTGTTCGTACCTAGTAACTACCAATACTATTGTATATTGTATAAATTAGTCTTGTGCCTAATCGGTCACTCAAAAGAGCGCTCCGAACTAGATCAGTTTAAGCAACGAACTAGTTCAGCTTAATAGTTCTATTAGTTCTATTCGGTCACTGAGCGCCGCTCAGTGACCGAATACTTAACAACCGCTCAGTGAGCGGTTGTTAAGTATTCAAGCTCTATTAGTTCATTAGTTCTATTAGTTCGGTAGTTTATTCAAGCTCTATTAGTTCACTAGTTCTATTAGTTCGGTAGTTATATTCGGTATCGGTTCTTAAACTACATTGGTTGTTCAAGTTCAAGCTCTAATAGTTCAGACCGAATAAGAGCCGTACGTTATGTATCTGCAAGGCTTCGGATTTTTATTTGTCGAGTAAGAAAAGGCCTTGTCAGTTATCACTATCGTTTTCAGGTTTGCTGATTACGAATATTCCGCCATTTTCTAATTTTTAAACAACAGCATTTGTATAAAAGATTACTTTTTAATGTTAATAGTTTTTCCTATTCGCCTTTCCAAAATTTTCGTCGCCGATTCTTGTTCCGAGTAGCCGAAAATCGCCTACGTTGGCAACACTGTCGGGAAAAATAAACAAACTCACAAAATTTTTACTAACATGTCACTAGGATTTAAGGAAAAACAACCTTAAAATGCCACAAGAAGTGTGAAATTCGTTAGACTGTGCCTTGAACTAAATGAACTAGAACACTGTACACTGTAAAATCGGAGCAATGCAAAAAGATCATTATTTCTTTCTCCTATTATGTACCTTACATATTGCAACTCGGTTGGTTAACATAGTTCAGAGCAAGTAGCGCCGACCGATGACCGAATAGACCGGTGACCGATTAACTAGAACACTGTACACTGTAAAATCGGAGCAATGCAAAAAGATCATTATTTCTTTATCCATAAGGTGCATATTGCAACTCGGTTGGTTTACATAGTTCAGAGCAAGTAGCGCCGACCGATTACCGAATAGACCGATGACCGATTAACGTTTGGGAAACAGCTCTATTCGGTCAGTACTAAGAAACGTTTCCTAATCGTTCATCGTTCGCGAACTACACAAGACTAGTATAAATACCCTTGATTAAATTCAAATAGGTACTCCTACAACGTTATTATTCCAAATTGACAAGTCTATTACAGTCAGGCTCACTCTGGACAATAGACTCGACTAGGAAAGAGTTGCGACGTAAGAAAAAATGTGTGATGTAAGAAATACCTACTCTGTCTAATCAAAGTACAGCTGATGTGTTAATTCGCATCCGTTTTCCGTATTTACAATACCTATGAGCCTATACCAGGTTCCGTTAAGTTGCGCCAGATAGCTGGAGTAATTAAGTCGTGTGGTACTTTCAACAGTAATATCAGCTACCGTGGCTTATACGCACTTTATTTAGATGTCACTCACACATTGGCGCTTGGAGAGGAAGAGGATGAAATAAGGAGGAGAGGACGTAGTGACTGAGGAGATAACATCTGAAAGGAAAGTATGGAAGAGGATGACAAGTTGTGTCGACACCAAAACCATTAGAACAAGGGCAGGCAGAAGATGGCAGTGGTATATTTTCAAAAAATGATTTTTTTATCTGTAGGTAAACTAACAAGCAATGTCATACATACATAATACATCATACCTGCAATATTTTCGGCGGCAAAGATCAAACGCAAACTTGTTAAACAATGAATGGGACTGTAGAATGTTTATTGCCAAACTAAAACACATTAAAGTGCTATGTTATAACAATATGTGAAAACAGTGAGCAGGTAGTTAGTGAATAAACTCAAATAGTGTCGGCACATGGACAAAGGCTACAAAGGTTTGTTGTTTTGGTCTTTGATTCTGACATACGGATTTCATCGCTAGGCTAGACGCCAGTGGATGTTTATAAATGAAGAAGAATTTCAATCTAGAAGCTAGATCAATGTTACAATATTATCTGATCATACTGAAATAGATCTTGGGAAACCTTTACATTTACAATATATTGTGCCTCAATCCACCATATACCGTTATGCACCCAGAAGTGACCAAGTTTGAAAAGGACAGGTGTTAAATACACATTGTATCAAAGGATTAACCCATTTATTTGTACCCAAATAGCAAAACTGTTGCAGGAATATGAACTTTATTACTACTGTATTAAAGGACACATGTAAAGATTTTGGAACACTCACGAAAGGGCTAAAATGAAACAGTTATAAGGAAGGTTTTGAGGCGTTCCCGCTATTCACATTGTATCAATTGTGAGCGTTGTGCGCTTGCGATTCGATTCGCATAAGTCCACAATTTGTGCGGGCGCATAGCGGGGCTTGATTGACGTGTCAATATCTCTGGACAGTTTGTGGTTCTTTGAGATCCGATTCTCAGCACTCCATGGATTCACCGTGCGGTCGCCGGGTCCATAGCGTGATACAGAGAGGAACACCGTGACGGCGACTGGGACTTGCGACCCAGATGTAGGTTTAGGGTGGCCACCTTGTGATGCATCAGCGCTCACCTCCACCGTCAGTAGTGTTCCCCCCCCCCCTACCTATCCAAATTTGGTAAGATCCCATCAATGCCGCTTTTGATATTCGATTTTGTAAAGAGCTTACTGAAGCTCTTGGCAATCCGAGGTCTTTAAGTAAGTTGTACAGGGATTTAGCTGGAATTCCCCTTGCTCCCACTTCTACGGCGTAGAGTTTAACCACGTAGCCGTTTTTGGTTAACTCGTTAGTCAAGTCAAAGTATTTGTTTGTCTTAATAGCGTGGTCTTTAGGTATATTAGTTTCCCACGGTACTGTGAGTTCTACGAGCACTGCACGCCTATGCGATTGTGAAAAAAGGAATATATCGGGTCTGGATGATGAGGCACAGATATCCTCCGGTAGTGCTTCTCATACGTGTCTACGAGTATTGTCCAGTCAACGTCAGTTATTAAAATTGAATATGGCTTTTGAGATGATTTCTTTGAGCAGCCTAACTTTACAAACACAATGTCATTTCTTTGGTTTGTAGTTCACCTTATAGGTGTTGTTTTCGTCTGCTTGAAGAAAAGTTTTTGTTATTTCTTTATCTGTTTGTTTCCGAATATTACCTAGACCTACTCTACTAGTCTGCGAGCCTATCATGAATTTTTTATGGAACTGGAGGCGTAATTCGAGCTTCGATGCATTTTTATCTTTGGGAAGGACTTTTACTATTTCGTCTTTAGATTTCGATAAGACGTGCATTTTAGTTACTCTTAGGTGTTTATAGAGTTCTGATGGCTTCTTAAACGTCATTCCAAAATTATTCGCAGATCTATATAGTGCCGACGGGTCGGCCGACTGAGCTAGCCCTAGCCACGACTTCAGTGTCTTTGTGACACTCGCATCTAGTTTTTTGAGGAGGCTCTGGTTTATATCATATATAAGAAACGGCCAGTTAAGACGCGAGGTTAAATAGTTTTCATAGATCCAAGCTTTTTTAACATTACTTACTTATTGGTTGTTGGTCTACCTTTTTTAGATCGATAATGAAACTATCAATTAATTCGTCCAAAGCTGGAGTGCAACCTCTGTTATCAATCTTTCTTCCGAGGAATTTAAAAGGCACGGTTTCAGATATAGTTGAAACGTTTTCCCCGCCTATACTAAGCCCTGGGTCATATGAAATAAATCTGGTACCCCGCCTACCCAGACATAGACAGTAGCATTTGCTAGGTTTTGTTTTCATTCCATCTGTCCATGCACAGAAATCATCCACCCTACGCAGTAGGTCCTGGCACTACTTTGGGTTGCGAGTCAGTATTGCCAAATCGTCCGCGAATGCGAGGATGGACGCCGTATATTTACCGTTTAGCTTAAACCGATAGCCCCACTTCTTGTCATGTGTGGAAATATTGTCTATTAAAATATTTATTACTATATTGAAAACTATTGGTGATAAACAGCAACCTTGGAACAAACCGACATTATAATTTAAAGGTTGCGTGTATCTTTGGTATTAATCACAAACTTTAATTTACCATAATATTATTTCCCAAATGATGGACGGAAACTGATACCATTTTAATGCAAACAACATAAGCTCGTGTTGTACTGAGCCAAAAGCGTTTTCTAGGTCTATCCAACAAACTGTTATTTGCTTTTCATTTGATCTGGCATCTTTTAAACTTTCCGCCACTAAAGAATTATGTTCTAGACAACCTGAAATTCCGGGTAGAAACCCTTTTTGGTGATTTGGTCGGAAATAGTTATTATTGATTATGAAATTTGCCATTTTAAATTGAAGCCATGAGAAATTTTTTTTTAGAAATTGTGTTGGTTAATGCTATTTCATAATCATAATGCTAATTCTTTGGAATGAGCAAAAAATTAGCTTTACCGAAGGCCACTGGGACTTCTTTACTCGACTAGATTCTATTAAATATGCTTAGAAGATGTTTACGTACCGATGGGCATTTTTTTATAGATAATGTAAGGTATGCCATCAGGCCCTGGGGCTGGTTGGTTTCTTTTTGATTTGGTGTTCTATTTCTTCTAAGCTAGGTGGGTTACAGTCAAATGTGAAATGAGGGCTTAATGGTTTTTGCGCGTTTGGTTTATTCTATGGTTTTTCGTATTTGGGCACCTCATAAATTACTTTTACAACACACCTGCTCATAACAGTGATATTATTTTTAAATAAATATACGAATAAAATAATACTACAAATACTAAATAAACAATACTACAAATTATTTCGTTTTCCTATGCGCGCGCATTTAACAATGGCGGTCGACCATATTTTAAAAAAAATGAGGTTTGAACTTAACTTTTTTTTACTCTGTTTTTTTTTCTGTACTTAGAGAAAAAAAAAAGTTAAATTTGAGCGAAAATTTTGTTTATTACACAAGTATTACAAGTTGAAATTATTTATTTAAATACGAAAATGCATCAAATGACCATACAATAGGCGTATTAATTTATTCGTACTATTAAACACGTTATTTTTTGTATCAAAACTTTTTTAAGAACATAGACAATTATAGACACTTCCTATAAAATTTAAAAAAGAATCTATAACTCACTTTTGTGAATAATAGTAATGAAAAAGTCACAGTTTTATAATAGGTGTCATTCCGTGCTTAATTGCGGTAAAATAATATCACTGTTATGAGCAGGTGTGTTGTAAAAGTAATTTATGAGGTGCCCAAATACGAAAAACCATAGAATAAACCAAACGCGCAAAAACCATTAAGCCCTCATTTCACATTTGACTGTAACCCACCTAGCTTAGAAGAAATAGAACACCAAATCAAAAAGAAACCAACCAGCCCCAGGGCCTGATGGCATACCTTACATTATCTATAAAAAAATGCCCATCGGTACGTAAACATCTTTCAAAACGAAATAATTTGTAGTATTGTTTATTTAGTATTTGTAGTATTATTTTATTCGCAAGTGTGTTGTAAAACGTCGTATGGCACGTGTGAGCATGATGATTACCGTCCTCGGCTGTCTTAAGACCCTCGCCTAGCGGCTCGGGTCTCAATGGCGCCTCGGCGGTAATCACCAACGTTGCTCACTTGTTACCATAATGTACTATTATAGTAGCTATGGATCTGATCGTTATTTAGCGGTAGCCTATCCTGCTTTCTGTCGCTAAAAATATTCCTCGAGTACTTAAACGGGTCCTTATCGAACTCTACTTCATGTTTTGCTCTAATAAAATTATTAAGAAAAGAAGAAATAAAAAAAAAAATATGATAAATGCAATGAATTTTATAAATAGTGAAATATTGAGTTTCTTGCATTGCAGGTATTCAGGAACTTTTGCAGGAACGGTCGAATAGGACACTAAATAAAAGAACAGGACAGCGAGCTGGACATAGTGCAGTGGAACACTTCTGAACTCTTCTATAGCATTCAACACTATAATGCTTTTTCACGATCATACAATTCTGCATCCGGCTGATAGAAGGAGAACACTGAGTATTATAGCCTCAGAATACAGAACATCTGAGATTATAGCGTACCATTCCTTGGACCGATTGTGTAAAAATTAAATTGAATTTGGTAGTATTTGTATAAACTTAGAATAACAAACGCGACTGCAACTGACTGCTGGTCACGTCGACCGTTTGGTCAACCCATCCCACTCGATCTTATCCCGCGGGATGAGTTGTCCTAGTGCAATTATTGAATCGGACAACTCATCCCGTTGATATATTTTACGTCTTGTATGGACATGAAGAAAAGTGGTTTAGGTGCATTAGGGCTAATTACCCGACTACGGCGAAGTCAAAGGAGGGTTATGATTTTGACAGGCTATGTATGTATGTATGTATGTTCGTTTGTTCCCTCATAGCTCGTCAACTACTTATTAGAATTTTACAATTGAGGTATCATTAGAAGCGTCTTGATTGTCCGCTAGTTATAGACTATATGAAGTGTGACTGACTCCAATGTGGCGCCCTCTAGCGGTCATAAAGTACTGCGTTAAAAAATAAACTTGAGATAAATAGACCGTGTTTGGTATCAAAATAAAGGGCTCAACTAGCACATTTCAAATATGTATAAATTATTGGGTGTTGCTTGCTCCAAAATTATATAAATAAAAATTAAGTTTAAAACTAAAACCCGACTACCTACTGCAAAATCACGCTCTAAAAAGTATTAAACAAGAAAATATCAAGAACAACCGTGGTCGTATGCCACTTTTACCTAGAATGTATTGTTTTGTTAGAGTGGCATACGACCACGGTTGTTCTTGATATTTTTTTGTTTAATACTTTTTAGAGCGTGATTTTGCAGTAGTCGGGTTTTAGTTTTAAACTTTTTTTTTTTTCATTATGGCCACTTCTCATTTTGGCTTCTTCTCACTTGGGCTACTTCTCATTAGGACTACTTCTCAAAATCTGGGAATAATTATTGAAATAAGTACTGTCCAGTGTCTCCAACTGCACCGTAATTACGGTAGACCGTATTTCGTAAAAAAATCTATCACCTACTGTAGACATATCATTATGGCGCCAAAATTCATCATTACCTTGCCGTAACTTTAGACTAGCACGGGAGGTAAAGTTTTATTTATCTGTATAGGTACCGCCAATTTGTTTTTTGTTGAAAAAATCAATGTTTTAGATGTTGTACTTAAACTTTGTTATGAATTATGGACTTATTATAGTATTATTTTGGTGCCTTTCACTATTAGTCAGAAAGTTTTGTGTGCGTTTAAGTGAGAGATGGAAAAAGTGAGAATACCCAGAATACCTCATTATTTAGCCTACCTATCATTATGTACGTTGGAGAACGGATATGTAGGTATGTAGTTGTGTCCACTGGTATTTTATCATATAAGGTTTTATTATTCAAATCACTTATTGATATTAAAAGCGCAATAATTTTGTGGTTGTTGTGTAAGGATACCTACTTGTTTTGTTTTGTTACGGATATCGTATTCAATGTAGGACTAAAAATATGTAGATTGAATTTGTTAATAGCTAATCATAAAATTGTTAGCAATTTACAATAACTAATTATTTATCTACCTGAGCATGGATTCAAGCCTAGTATAATATAATATTATTTTTTAGTTTATGAGGTAGATGCGACACCTGTGACGGATCTTTTTGCATAAAATTGTTTAATTTTCTTTTACATAAAAAAGTGTACTAAGGTAACTGTACCAATGCTCGACACTTTAAGGAAAAATAAAATTTCAATCTAAAAAATTTAACAAATTAATTACAGCATGGTCGTTACATTCTTTTTTAACTGTTACAGCAACAATTAGACATTAACTTTTGCCCATAAAATCTTTAAAATCTGTCATACTTTTACTTTAAATTAAATTATTATGCACTTGGTCGAAAACACCAATGCTAGACATCATTGTCCCAATGGTCCAAGTATGTCAATAACTTCAATATTTATAACGTTTATACTAAAATTAGTAATAATCATAACTTATAAACAAAAAAATCACACCTATAAAAATCAGTACCCTTGGCAAAAATCTTAAGAAATAACACGACCGTGTTCACGGAGTCACATTATTTGCTGTCAACAGTCTTTCTAAATTTACTTCGGATGGTGTTGCAAATATTTGAACATATCTTATAGATACCATTAGGCATCTTTTAAATCAATAGTCTTATAAAACAAATGGATAATTTTCTCAAAATACTGGGTTTTGTTCGAAAGTGTCTAGCATTGGTACAGTGTCGAGCATTGGTACAGTTACCTTACGTACTGTAAATGAGACCAATGTGTGTGTATCTTAGAGTATCTATCTTACTATAGAGCAAGTCTAACACTATGGTCCATTGTGCCGAGTGTAAGCAGTTTTTTATCTGTGGTATAAAGCGCCTATAGTGATGTTTTATGTACATATTACCAAAATTATCGATAGTTGGTTATGTTGTGAATTTAGTGTGACGCATGCGTGGATGAATGGATAAAATTAAAACCAAGATACAAATATAATATTAGTATCATTTAATGAATTATAGAAATTAAAATCCCACAAATCTAACATATCAACAGACAGAGTCGTATATAATATTAGTATGAATAAGCATATAAAGTTTTGACGCACTTTGGAAGAGGCCAGTGGTTAATTGAAATATAAAGTTTTGCATAAGCACTATTCATTTACCTACGTGGAGGTAAAGTTCTGGTACTGCATCGTCATTCAGTTTGCAAAGCCCTTTCTTAGTTACTTATTTGAAATCAAGCTTAAAATAGATAGAACAGATGAAACTTCCACTTGATAATAATAATAATAATAATAATAAATCATTTATTTCGGACCAGGGTCCATAGCGTGTTAGTAACAATAATCTTAATACTAGTGTTAGTAACAATATAATATTATTAATAGGTAACACATTATGATAGTTTGAGACCGCCACAATACTAGGACACTGTCTACATTGCGTGCAATCGTACCCAGTGCCCCAGCATCGGACAGTCCCACCTATCGCACAATACGCTCACGATGCTGTGTGAGCTCCCCCGTACTCTCCGCAAGAGGGATGCACTTCGCTTGCGGATGATGGCATGGAAGCCATCGACCCTCGCCTCCGCAAACATCCCCGACGCGCTACAAAAGCGTGGCAGCCCAACCAACATCCTGAATGCATTGTTGTACTGTACCCGCAGGGCGTTGTATGCCCTCCGCGTATATGCGACCCACAGACTGCACGTGTAAAATGTCTGGCAATACGCCCTAAATAGGGTAACTTTTACATCCTTGGTACATCGTGCAAATCTACGGATCAGCATATTGCATCGGACAGCCAACGCCCTGCGTTCTCTTTCTATGTCTAAATTGTCATTTAGATCATCGGCGACCCAGTGACCCAGATATTTAAATTGAGCCACTCTTGTTAAGGGAGTATCGCCAATAGTGACTTGAGGCACGTGAGTGTAATGTTTGGTGTCGGCCTTGAAGACAAGAAGCTCACTCTTTTTGGCGTTATATCTGAGCCCATGAGCCGCCGCATAATCTTCACACAACTTCAGAAGCCGCCTGAGACCACTGATCGATGGACTCAGCAACACCATATCGTCAGCATAGCTTATGTTATTTATAGCCACTCCGTCAATATGGCAACCGATTTTAGTGTTGCTGAGTTCAACGATCAGCCGATTAATATACAAGTTGAACAGACGCGGTGACGTTATCCCCCCCTGTCTCACCCCGCATTGCAACCTATATACATCCCCAATCAAGCCTCTTTATAGCTTTTAGCTTTCACTCATGCATCTATTATTATGCATCTTAATATTTTTGTAAACCTAACAAAAATAATAGTGCATAATATATAAAAGTAAAATGAGCAGATTTATTTGTTTACGCAGTAAATACTCTAAGAAAATAAACCTACAATGAAATTCTACTGCAAAAAGAAAATTATCATAACCGAAAGTGCATGTGCTACATCACTATTCATTTAAAAGGAAAAATGGCCGGTGACAGCCGTCAGCTGTAACCCGCCCCGCGTTTCTCGCATCCCCCTAGGAGACCCGTATAAATTTTATGAAAACAAATAAATTAGTCATATAATACTACTCACGGGTGATATGAAATGTTATCATTCTTTTATTTTTCTTTCGGGAATCGTTTTGAGAGCCTGGCAATGCACAGTTCACCATTATTACCACAAAATGAAATAAACTGTTATTTGCGAAATCACTTTGGCAGATATTGTTTTGCTACTGATTGCAGTTGTCAAAAATTCTAGGCACTGTTCACACCCGTGATAGCAGTTCATACTTGCTAAGACGCGCTCTACAGGTAAGATAGATACTCTAAGGTGTGTATACAAGTTTCTTATGTTGAACAATAAATTATTACTATTAAAAAAAAAAAAAATCTCATCTGTCTGTCGATTTTTTTAAATAAATAATTTTTATTAAGAGCAACACTGTACAGGTAATGCATTTACACCATAGTCACTTAGGCTTAAAGGACCAATACCCGTGACGGTTAAATTAATTTTAAAAAACTACAGTCGCTGAAACTTTATGCTACCAAATTACGAAGTTAATAATATGACAGATAATGTAATATTTGCATGCCGTTTTAATATTGCCAAGTTGCTGCATGTCGGAGTTTGGTTTAGACCATAAACTTGTTTTAGACAAAGACAATCGAAACTGAGACTATATAATTTGTATTACAATTCTACGAATTCTCCGAATTTTTATGATGGACAAAATAGAATCGCGATTCCACCTCATACTGCAGCGAACAGTGTTGGGCCACCGTCGTCGCCTCGTTCGCTAGCGAGGTGATGGCGGCCAAGAGAGAGGCTCTGCGGGAGCGGGCTGGGCTCACTCTCCCACCCCGCAGGCCCCCGGCGAGAGGACGGGCTACCCGTCATCCTAGCCCAAGCTGGGCCGGGACGATGGTACGGCGTGTTATAATGATAAGTATTCTGGGGTACCATACCTCAGTGCCCCACCTCCTCTTTGGAACTCGGTTCAATTCTTACATAGCCACCTGTGCGCTAGCCCCGGTGTGGTGGTACCCGTAGGAGATACCGGATATAGACGCATTGAATAATTATATATAAAAAACGGATGTAGTGCGAATCGGACTCACGCACCGAAGGTTCTACTTAAGCTACCGCAATATATTTTGATTGCGTTGACTTTGAAGCTCGTTTTTGCACAGTTTCAAGGCTTTATAGAATGAATTTCAACTTGATACCTACACGCATTCCTGAGAAAAAGATCTTTACAGATAGACAGACAGACGGACAACAAAGTGATTCTATTTCTGTTTTCATCTTTTGAGGAACGGAACCCTAAACATCATAGTACGTTGATCAAAACCCCGTACAAAGTTGAAAGAAGAGCTAATTTAGTGCAAAGGAAAACCTTAAAACAGAAGTCGAAGTTCTGGAGCAGGTGACGACCACTCAGTCACAATTGGTTAAATTGTGACCAAGTGGTGCAGCCTGGCCAGTGAAAATATCAATGCCTCTTTTCCATTTTTGGAGGTGATTGAAGTTTCATGACTTCGCGGGCTGGTGACATCACCTTCTCTGTCTCCGAAATAAATAATTTCGTAAAGATCTGCCTTGTGATAATAAGAATATTATGTAATAAGTTAAGATCAGTATTGCTCTACTACTCCTGTCGCACAACCTATCTTTATCATGATTTTATTGTACCTATACCTACCTATAGATTAATGAGAATAAAGCTACGGGTAAAGCTATTTCACTAAGCTATGGGTGTATAATTTTTCCCCCAAACACTTTTGTTCACGAATGTACAAATATTTCAAATAAAACAATACAGTATACCTTTTCTGTAAAGCGGGATGACTTGACCAAAGAAAAATAATAAAAATATTAATGTGGACAACTTATCCCGCGGGATAAGTTTTAAGCGGGATGTGTTGACCAAAACCTCGTCACGTCGTGGACACTGGACAGTGCAGCGCGTTGAGCTGTTATTGTTAGCCGTCTGAACATCCCGTGGGATTATGATGGGTATTGACAAGCTTGCATCTGCTAACGCAAGCAAATATGATGACGTAGAGTACAAGAGACGATGATATTAATCTGAATATACAAATTCTAAAGAATCATGATGTTGTAAATTATCTACTATACTATTTAACTTCTGTAGTATGAGCAATATGCTCACGGTTTTTTTATTATGTATAGGTACACTACTTATTGTCGTGTACCTGATACGTATTGTAATTCTGTATTGCTACTCAGAGGTACTTTACAGAAGAAGCTGAAACCACTCTGTCTAAAATCAAAGACGTGGTGTATTACACCATGTGCGTGGTGCAAGAATTCATAACAAGTCGCTCGATCCTCATAACTTGCAGCCCCGCACGCGACAGTACCTGCACTTCTTGCGGATTATAATCCGTTAATAGTGGGCATTGTCCGCAGATGACGGACACACAAACTTAATGCCATTGACAACGGACTCCAGTTTCAATAAAAAAAATTCCCACACAATGGGCAAGAGTTAACCAGCATGTTCCTTCCCAGAATTATAAATCATATTTGTATAATATACATTGTTAAATGGTATTGATAACAATCTCCAAGTTGGCAAAATGTGCAAGGAAGATATTGTGTAGTTGTGAATGCACTCACTGACTGAAGCACGAATGCGAAAAAATATTACGTTCAAATTCTTAACTTTATCTAAACCCGCTGCGCTGCAAAGCATAACTTAATTCAGGGAATAGATGCAAAACCAGAGCCATTGTAGAAGCACAGCCTTTCGCAATTGTCATTCATTCACATAACAAAGATGTAACAAATAACAAGAATGTATCGCGGGATGTTAATCCTCGCAGCGTGTCGCGGGGGGGCACTCTTCGTACTAATTTCATATTTTTCCCAGAAGGACCTGTTATGATTTTACTTAAGTCGTCTCGCTTTATAGTTAATTATGAAATTTCGGATTATAAAGGACTTTAGAGACTTATAATTTACAGTGGACAACCATTTTTTTCTGATCATCTTAAAATTTTAATCCCAAATAGTGTAAATACTTATCTGCAATACTTTCAAGCCCAGAAAAGGCAAAGATCATTTAGACGCGGAAGATCACAACTTCCGTTAGGATGTTCTTAGAAGATAAATATTTGCAAGAACGGTTCTCTATGAGCCGATGGATGACACAATCATGGACACTTTCAATGAGAAAGTAGCACACGGGGAGGTCCCACGTTACGCCTTTATAACCACCAATGTGATTGATACGATGTCGACGTTGTGACAAGAGAAACAAATTCTTACTTACAATGTATCGATTGACTAGATGTTATTAGTTATAGGCTGAAATACACAACACTAAGGGAGAGTTAGATCCTTGTTTCAGTCACCAAGTCAAGAGTAGGAGACAGCTCTCCTTAACAAAAATTCAGCTAAAGCTGTATAAGAAAAAAGTCGGTATAAATATTTATACAAATAATAATATTAAGGAGTTTGGTTAAAATACCAATTATTTTTATAGATACCAATAAATATTTCATTCCGATCTTATCGTAACTAAATTTTAATCCATAAATCAAATTCTGGTAAAAATAAAGAACAGTTATTTTCCAAAACCACGTAACACTATCCACTGTTTTTGCTAACTCTCTAGGGACATAATCCGTGTCCACGCGGAAGGGTTCCCAAATGACAGGCGCGGGACAATCTTTCATAAACATGATTGTATTATTATTTTTGAATGTAGTTCTTATTCCATTGGTGTTTAAGGATACAGTTGCGTGCACAGATTGCTGCAGCAGCTGCAATAAGACACAGATGTCGATCGTAGTCGGTATTTGACAGTTATGTGCAATTTCCTATATATTGGGTAATGATGTTATCAACTGGCACTAGCTTTATAAAGTACTTACTGTTGTCCCCGGCTCCGCCCGCGTGGATGTCGGGTTTCGTGACCAAACATAGTCAATGTCTTTTCTGTTCTTACAAAAGTTTGAAATAATTACCACTTAGTAGATACTTAGTACATATTCTGATCCTATTTAAGGGAACTTGTATGAGATACAATCGTAGAGGCTGACATTAGGTGTGCGTAGTACAATCCTACAGTACTGCAGGTCCTAATTCGATGTTAGTGTCGGAACCCATTATGTGTGGAAAAGAAAAACAGAAAAGAAGTAGGCAATCTGTTGTAATATTTGCCGATCAGTGTTCTGTGTTCTATAGCTAACTCTGCGACATTCTTACGCGAATCCAGTTATAACAACACATTCGCGTGTCGGTGTTTGGCGCCTGAGTCAACAGTGTTCGACGAAAGGATAACTAATATTATTGTGCACCAATGTATTTAGTAAATGTATATATTAACTAAGGAAGTACTATGGCAGGCCTGAAACGCAGTAATTCCTACAATTATTAGTACATGCGCTTGAGAGAAAACAATATGATCATTAAAAGTGCATTAAAAAGATTACGTTTTCAAGTAAAAACAATACGATCATTTGAACTACATTCAACAGAAAACCTTCGCCAGTTGCAAACAGAAAAGTAACGGTTCTTATAATGAGTAGACATTTTGAATAGATAAGGTTATTTCAATTTCGCAAAACGGCGGAACGCGCTATTGTCTGCTTTGAGTAAAAGGGTTGTTCCAACCAAACAAAGCGAGTTATACAATTTGCATATCGTGACTTCACGTCACTTTTCGTCACGTTTGAATGAGTTAAAGAATACATTGCTTATGTAAAACATCCAGTCTCAATGAAGTCTACCTACTGTATGTGAACACGCACCTAAACATTTTCATAAGTCACAGAGACTTGCATTTAAATGAACCTTATATTATGATCATTATTTCATCACAAATTACTTCAGTTTCAGTGGACACCTTCACAATGTTGTTTTCTATTTCCTTCTCGGTACCGTGCGTCAGTACCAAGCGTATATAGTTTGGACATTCGAAACACTGTCCTGGCAAGCAGAAAACTGATTGCCCAGAAAACATCCTGTCCACAATTTGCAATACGTCCTTAAAGGTTGGCAGGACATTTTGATTTCGATCATCATGTATACATAGCTCCCTGAGGCATCACTGAGTCAGAGTGGTGATAAAAAATAAGTCCCTACTTCAAACTTGAACCAATCAGAGCGCGTGACACCCCGCGTTGTATTGTGCAACATGCTGATCAAGCGTATATAGTTTGGACATTCGAAACACTGTCCTGGCAAGCAGAAAACATCCTGTCTACAATTTGCAATACGTCCTTAAACGTTGGCAGGACATTTTGATTTCGACCATCATGTATACATAGCTCCCTGAGGCATCACTGAGTCAGAGTGGTGATAAAAAATAAGTCCCTACTTCAAACTTGAACCAATCAGAGCGCGTGACACCCCGCGTTGTATTGTGCAACAGGCTGATCAAGCGTATATAGTTTGGACATTCGAAACACTGTCCTGGCAAGCAGAAAACTGATTGCTCAGAAAACATCCTGTCTACAATTTGCAATACGTCCTTAAACGTTGGCAGGACATTTTGATTTCGACCATCATGTATACATAGCTCCCTGAGGCATCACTGAGTCAGAGTGGTGATAAAAAATTAGTCCCTACTTCAAACTTGAACCAATCAGAGCGCGTGACACCCCGCGTTGTATTGTGCAACACGCCACGCCTGAGTCAATACAGGCGCGCCCGACAGCTTGCGCAACCAATGCGCGCGCGCAATAGGTACCTACTTACTGCCAACCGACAATAAATTATGTTCCATTCATTCTTTAACTAAGAATATAGACGCAGTCGCGAGTTTCTTTTATTATAGTGAGTGTACTCACAATATAATGACAAGAAGTATGCTGAGATACAATACACAATACGGTGTTAATTAGGTGGATTCTAGTTCTTTTTTTATACTACGAGTACTTAGGTCGCAGACAAGCACACAGCCCTCCTGATGATAAGAGGTTACCGTGGCCTATGGGCGTTCTACTTTAGTTAGAAGAAATTGTGTACAAACATTCATGTCTATTTAAATATTTGCACAGCGAGTATCAAACTCGCACCCTATAATAGATCGATCGATATATTCTAGTCTGTACCTACACATAAACTCACCCCTCACTGCTCACATCACGTTGCGCGGAGGGTGCAACACTAGTTGTGTTGGGGCGCCCCCTGCACAGAGCGCAACATAGCAGTACAGAAACCCTTGCGTGACTGCGAACTGCATCAGCCATATTCTTTGTAATTATCGATCCGTGAACATTCGGGAGGGTTGAGCGACATTTTTGTTAGTGCCTAACGCCTTCAGGGTTTATTATTGTTGTTAAGATTTTATTTTAAGTTTACTCGACACTAAATATACCTATTATGAACATGCCTACTAATATGTTTTTTATTTATGTAAACTAACTCAAACATCAAAATATGAAAAAGTAATATGTATACTTATTTCTTTTTGAAATGTCGTCCAGCAGACCCGCGAGAGGAGCGAGTGTACTTTACTTAACTATCTAAGAAAAGAACCAAGAACCTACCTAGGTATCTACCGAAAGAAATATCTCATGTAGCTCAGGGGTCAGAGCATTGCCCCTGTAGGAGACTGGTCGTGGTTTCAAGTCCCGTCTTCAGCATTTACTCTTCATATAAAATCCCAGTCCATGTCGCATTTGCTCTCCTGCTCGTTGTGCCCCTTCACCTGTAGGTACTACCGGCGACCTTTGTAGAGCAACTGAGGGTGCTGTTGCTATGGCCAAGTTTTGGGCCGACAAAATTTAAAGAAGCCAGTCATTAGATACCAGATCCAGCCATTGACTCGAAGAAGAAGACGCATTCACTTTTTCTAATAGCAATCGATGTGAATAGTTTCTACTAATTTCTTTAAAAAGACAATGAGAATTAATTACCTAGGTATAAAAGATTAGGTAGGTATTTATCAATTAAAAAAGCTTTGGTAGGTATAACAAATAAAATAAAATAAAGTCGGAATTGTTTTGATGGTTGTTTATTCAATATGCCTACTTCATTATGTAGCCTGTCCGAATTCAACGTAATAAAATGAATATTTTGTAGCACTTAACCACACAAAGTCATTTTAAAATTTAAATTCATTTATTGCTACAGACGGACTGGAATCGACTAGGTGTAGATAAAAATGCGTGTTATTGCATATACATTTTATTTTAAATTAATGTACATATCAAATACGAGAACGTGCCATTTCATTCATGGAAATAAAATATCACGTATTTATAGGAATGAACAACCTTTATAATTAATCAGTAGTAGATAATATTGGTATCAGATTTTTTAATAAATGGTATAAAAAGTAGCACAATCTATAATATTTATAACAATGACAGATACCTATTTACAATAATAACTAATAGTAACAATAATAACCGTACTATGAGATCAACTAATATTTACAATAAAAACCTATAATAACAATAATTATATTATGTAATATTTACACTAATAACTAGATAAGATTTACAAAGATAAACAATATTTACACTTATAACTAATAAAGTTCAATTCCTATACTAAACTTACACTTAACACTACATGCACTAAAGTTCACTAGAGTCCACTACATTTTGCTGGCACACCGCGCACACACTCCTGCAGCCACCCTGGTTTCTAACGCCGCCACCTTCCTCTTCAGGAAGCTGACCTGGAAAGCCAGTCTAATCTCTCGCAATTTCCTTTTATCTCTGCTCTGTTTTGCAGCCAAATTATTTCTCTCCCGTTGCTGCCGATATGCGTCATCAGACTGGCTTCTCTGGACAGCCCGCCTCATGCGTGGGTTGTTGCCCACCACAGAACCGCCATTCCTCTCCGCCAGACCTTGAAAGGCCTGACTTTCAAAAATCTGGTATTCCATATCTCCGCTCAGAGATTCTGTGTCGGAGACATGGTGCCTCGATTCTGTCGATGAAGGCGGATGTGGTTGCATGAGACTCCAGCTTCCTGTAGAGTCAGGCGATATCCTGGCCGTAGTATGTGCTGAAGCAGGCGCGACGTACGACGTTGCAGGTGAAATTTGTGGTGCGGCTGGCTGGTAATAGTACCCGTAGGGATACCGTGGGTCCGGATACGTCACGTAGCTGCCGTACACAGGCGGCAGCTCAGGGCTACTATACGTGGGGCGCGGCGAAAATTCCTCCGACTTAAGAGCATTTCTGCTCAAGTCAATAGGCTCTTCGTTACAGTACGGTGTCCACAAGGCCATGGTGACGGTGCAGTTGTCAGTTGAAGAAGACTTGTTCGCTCGAAGTGCAGAACACGAATGATGCACCATTTCAGCAAGCAAGCGGGGTTGAAAAGAGGCGGGGCGTAAACGGCCGTACCCCGCGGTGGAGGGGTTGAGCAGGTAGCCGCCCTGAAGGGTTCTTTGAGCGTTGATTTGTGAATTTGTTTTTCTTTTGTTGTCGATTGGGTTTTTGTGATGATGGCATCGATGGTTAATGTTTGAAAATATCGATTATATGAGACTCATTTATTTTAGTTTGCTATATTTCTTTTCGAATTATCGTATTCTTTCTTATCTGCAAACAAGTTACAGATAAGTAAGTAAATAAGTATTTTTAACGGATTTTATTAACTACTTTTAACCTAATAATAACAAATATATCGCGATAGATAGAATCCGTTAAAAAGCAGTTTTATTTCAATGATTACCCACGTTGGGTGCCATTGAAACGAAGTGTTTGAAATTGAGAATTAGATATTGAGATGGAGAGTTTAAAAGTTAAAATTAGAGATTAAATAAAAGATGATGCTAAAAAGATTTACAATTTGTAATCAAAGTAGTTCGATTATTACAATTTATAATTAATAAAAAGGATCTCAGGGAGTGAGTTAAGATATTAATTAAAACCAGCCACTGAAGCTCCAAGTGATGAAAACGACCCGATGCGATGTGGGGCAGCAGGGCACTTAGAGCCAATGTAACGAAAAAATCTTATTTTGGTAGGTTTTAATAAACCTGAAGTTAATTTAAATATAGTGGCTGTAATGAGCACTATAATAATAATTAATGCAAATGTAATGGATGTCTAACCTGGCTAACTGACGAGACATGAGATATTAATGAAAAGATGGATTTACAATTGTTAACAATTTGTAATCGAGAATAATAGAGGGGCGTTACATAAATTTATAATCAGATATTTAGATAGGGAACCTCAGGGGTAGGTTCGGTATAAAATATTCTGCCGTGGCGTTGCTTGATCCGTGTGCAAGATGGTAGTACAAAAAAAAAATTTCCTAAGGGATAAAATAACTCTAGAAAGAATCTTTCCCAAAAGGACAAGAAAGATTGCTTCAAGCTATTAAAATGTTAATTCACTTCACAATAAAAACTTCTCAAAAAGTTCACTTCACCAGTAAGTCACCTGATGGTAAGCTGAAAGCAAGTCTTGGAAAAGAAGTTTATTGGAATTAATTATGGTAATTGGAACAAGACAAATGTTGTTCATACATAAGAAGTTAAGTGGAAATTCTATTGGAATTGTAGTAATTACAATAGAAATTACTCGAACAAGTTTTTGTATGTGAAATAACATTATCGTACTTTATTTTAAGTAGGTAAGCAGAACAGGAGACGACCAAGGACTTTCAACAGGTTCAACCACATCTTCCTTGAGCATTTCGTCTAACTGTTCGACAAGAACGCGTTGCTTCTCAGGAGACATCCTATAGTAACGTTGAACCCTTCCCCTTGTTAAAAAGCAGTTTTATTTCAATGATTAAGATTCGTGTACACTTCAGACAGTATCAAGTTACAGAGACTTGCATCCAAATTTACTTTTGTTTTATGTTATGGTCATTGCCCAGAGAACAGGCTCACGGGCTCAACTCAGGACGGCTGGCACGGACAGACGCGACGCGTTCCCGCAACCGAGTACCACTGATACTAGTAATAAACAAGATTAGGAAAAGAGTGCTCAGGACACTAAGCTTACCGTGAGCCAGATACTAGTACCAGTTTACAGTAAACCACTAAGTTCACCGCGGTAGGAGCCTCAACGCTATAAGTTCTTTTGCTTCCTTTACCCGAAAATAATGTAGGTCGATCGTTTCGCCATCTGCATTATTCTGAGCATGATACTGAAACAAAAATAGTATTTTATATTTACTTACGTCTGTACAGACCCGAAGGATCTAGGCAAAATTGTATTAAGTAAACAGTGTAAAGTAAAGAGTACTTTACTTAATTTAAGTACTGAGAGTACTTCTCACTACCGTACACTCTCCAAGATTAGGTAGGTATAAGTAACATAGAAGAGAAACAATAATCAGTTATTTAACGTTAACTTCAGAGATTTAATTCATAGCTACGTAGGTACTTATTTTGTTTTTTTTTTTTGCTATATCAGTCAGACACCAGCTTCCTGTAGAGTCCAGTGATATCGTCGACGTAGCATAAGTAGGTTGAAGCATGCGTGACGTAGGGAGTACCCTACCTACGTCACGCATGCTTCGTTCCACGTTGAACGTAGGACTTAGCAGACTGGTAGAAGTGCCCGTAAGAACACCGTATCCAGCGGCGGCTCCTTGCACAGGCAGAGTCACCCAGGACTTACAAAGACGAGGGGCGCGGTGAAACCTCCTCAGACTCTAGAGCATTGTTGCTCAACAACAACTTAGGCGACGGCTTCCACAAGGTCATGGTGATAATGTAGCAGTAGAATTCGACTTGTTCGCTTGATGTGCAGTTCAAGAATGACGTACAATTATGGCAAGCAACCGGTGTTGAAAAGTTATATCAAAGTTAATGGGTTAACCAACACGATTTATTTTTTTACCTTTTGGCAAATCTGCGTCTTGAAAAAACACTGGAGTACCTACGCCAAGTCATCCTTGCTTTTAGCGCCGCAATTTTTTTTCTTCAGGTAACTCACCTGGAAAGCCAGTTTGATTTCTCGTAATTTTCGTCTATCCCTATTTTTTTTCTCGTTGCTGGCGATAATACGAGTCATTAGACTGACTTACTACACAGCCCGTCTCATTCGTGGGTTGTTACACTAACCTGTTAACTACCAAAGACTGGTCAATGGTCATTCTTATCCGCGAGACCTTTATAGGCATGACTTTCGATGGCCTAGTAGAACAATATTGCTGATTTACAGTTTAATTTTATTTTTATTTTATCTTACTTTCTTTAGTTGTTATTCTAGTTTTGTATATTTTATTATCACATAATCTTTTACAAATGCATTAGTAGGTGGTACCTATAAAAATAAAATAAGTAGAAGATATATGCAAAGAATCAATCAAAGAATCAATTTCATTTATTTAATTTAGGCACATAAAGAGCACATATATGAACGTCAAATATTACAATTATTATGTCAAGTTAAAAAAAAAAGATAAATTATTAAATAAAGTAAAATAAATCATTTGAAAATGATTCTTGATGAGCTGAGTTTTCCTGCCAATGCTGTGATATGAGTACCCCATTGCAGTTTACTATCTAGAGGTATTCCAAGAAAGACTGTGGTATCGACTACTTGAACAGATTCATTAATCATTGTAATATGAGTATCTATCTGTCTTACGTTGGGCATAGTAAACTTTACACATTTTGTTTTATTCGCATTGAGCAGCAAGTTGTTACTTGTGAACCAATGCAATATTTCGGAAAGGGTATTATTTATTACGACGATGGACCGACGACGACTTGCGAAAGGTGGCTGGGACGGACTGGATGCGGAAGGCGGAGGATCGGCAAACGTGGCGCACATTGGGGGAGGCCTATGTCCAGCAGTGGACTGCAGTAGGCTAATTGATTGATTGATTATTTACATCTTCGAGTACTACTTTATGTCTGTCAGTTTTAAAAATTAATGATGTGTCATCAGCAAATAATACTATTTCACAAAGATTTTTAGTGAAGTAAGGAAGAACATTAAAATATATTAAGAATAAAAGGGGTCCTAATAACGAGCCTTGGGGTACTCCCATGATTAAAGGGGCGCCAGAAGAGTCGGTGCCATTAATGTTGACTTTTTGTACACTGCCACTGAGGTAAGACCTAAGTAAGCTAAGGGAGCTGTTTGAGACACCATAATAACCTAGTTTTAATAACAAAGTCTCATGATCAACACAATCGAAAGCCTTTGATAGATCGCAAAAGATACCAATAGCATCCTGTTTTTTTTCCCATGCATCAAATATAATGTTTGACGAGTGCAACTCCTGCATCCGACGTGTTTCTGCCTTTATGAAACCAAACTGCTTATCATGAAGTAACTTATTGAATGTAAAATATGAAAGCATTCGATTAAATATTATTTTTTCAAAAATTTTACTGAGGGCTGGGAGTATAGAAATGGGTCGAAAATTAGATGGATCACTTTTGTCCCCTGCTTTGAATAATGGAATGATTTTACTGTACTTCATGAGATCAGGGAACTGGTTTTCATCTATACATTTATTGAATAAGAATGCAAGTTAAGGCGCAATAGCGGGCATTACTGATTTTATTATATTGGTAGAGTTATATTGGTATTCAGTTCCTTTCCGATACACATGAAAAGTGTTTAAGATCATCGGCGAGATTAGTCCTAGGTATGCCAAGGCATTCTACAGGCTTCTTTGATAATTCTTTTACCGTCACAGCTGTTCGCCTGTGGAATGAACTGCCAGTGGAAATACGACGAGCTCAAACATTGGATAAATTCAAAGGAATGGTCAAGGAGCACTACTTGTCCAGTGCATCGCGTGTAACATAGATACAACATAGATATTAACTTAAAAGTATGTTCTCGTTGTATCTGTTCTAATGTATTATTGTATGTATGTAGTATATTAACGTATAATATGGTGTATATGTGTATGTAATGTGTGTATGTATGTGTATATATATAATGTGTATGTGTCTATGTATATATATATGTATGCATGTATGTGTGTATGTATGTTTATATACTGTAATTTTATATGAGTACGTAGGTATATGATATAACACTAATGCATTAAACGCCAAAAACTGCCAAATACTCTAACCAACATACATTTCCATCCAAAGGTTGCCTGGCAGAAATTGCGTAAAGCGATAAGGCCGCCCTTTGTACTGCTTCTGTTTTCATAATTAATGTATCACAATATTGTAATTTGGCGTACAATAAAGTATATAATAATAATAATAATAATAGAAATGCCCCAAAGATCCTCAGTCTTTTTTATATTCAGTTGCTTAAAAGTTTTAAGAATCGTTTCAGAGTCAATGTACTGAAAAGCAAAGTTTACACTACATTTATCAACACTAGATTCAAGAATAGAAGCAGCTACATTTTTTGAAGAATTTAATTTACTTGTAGTGATAATTGAAATATTTGTGAAAAAAGATTCAAATGCATTGGCCACCTTGGCATCAGTACTGTACTTGGCAATGTGCTCACCATCAACCTCCAAATCGAAGGATCGATCACGCGACCTTGTTTTACAGGTTCCTTTGTTAGTGACATTCCATGTTGCCTTAATTTTATTATCGGATTTTTCTATTTTAGCCCGAATAAAAATAGATTTGGCTATTGAACAGACTTACTTGAACAGTTTTGAGTATTTTTTTATTTTTTCAATTACTTGTGGCTCATTTGTAGATGCCTTTATTTCGTATAATTCATACAATTTCTTTCTACTCTTATGGATTCTAGGTGTAGCCTAATCACTAAATTTGATTTTGAGTTGATTAACGTTTATTGTTTTTTTAGTGAAAATATTATTAAATTCGTAATTGATTACTCCGAACAAATCTCTGTCAAGATCATTCGGGCTTTCATCATGATTCAACTTCAAAAGAGGTATTTGGTTGATAATGTTTTCTTTAAATTTTTCCAATCTATATGTTGTGATTGGTCTACACACAATATTTTTTGGCAATGGAACATGTTGGTGCTCAAATCTAGCTAACTGACCTGTATGATCTGATTTTATAAAATTTATTATAGATTTATCTTCTATATCGATGTCAGAATCCAAGCAGGTAGCTGTTGTGGATGTGATGCGAGTTGGTTCACAGAAAAGATTTTGTAAACTAAAAGATTTAAAAAGATTGAGGAACCTTAACGCTTTCTGTGAGTTTCTAAAATATCAACATTAAAATCGCCACATACAACTACCGTCTTCTTACATTTATATATCTTTTTAAAGGTTTCTTCCATAATAGACTCAAACTCGTTGTAATCTCCAGAAGGAGGTCTATCGACGCTAATAATAATAAATTGCTCAAGCTCCGCACATGATAGTTCAATATTTTGCTCACTAGAAAGTACTACTATATCTTTTATTTCTTTAGATTTTAATTTGTTATTAATTAAGATGAGTGGCCCACCTCTTTTAGCGGAATCTCTAGTGAACGAACTAATGATTTTATAGTTATCAATACTAACTAATAGTTCATGTTTTATTAACCAGTGTTCAGTTAAACAAAGAACATGAATATTCATTTCATTTAAAAATAATTCTAGTTGTAACTCTTTGCCAGAAAGGCCTTCAATATTTTGATGAATAATATTCATGAACACAGACTTTTCCTTTGTCCCTAAAATTAAATTGCTAGAGATCTCCTCTATTGTCCTAGAATTAAATTTAAATGATTGTCACACTTTTTTGGAACAGATTCCTAGGTCGCAAGAAAAACATTATCATTAATCTGCTCAAAAAAAGCAGTTTGTTTAGCCAAGTTTTTGGCTTTAATACAAAATGATAGCCAAGATGCTATCAGTCTCTTGAAATAACTATTGAAATAGAATTTGTCTTCTGTCAATAATAATTTATTCTCTAAATACAAGTTTATCAATTAAGTGGAATTTACTTGTATTATGGAATGTCAGTGTATGTAATGTTTGATTTAGCCTTTGTCTAATATTGTTTTCAGCCTGTGACAAGCTACGGCTATAAGGAGGTGTAAATAAAATTATATTTTTAACATCAAATGTGCTTAGTAATTCAAAACAGTTCATAATTGCATTTCTGTCCGCATTTCCCCTGTCTCCCACTAAAATTATAAGTGTCTTATTGCTTTTTAAGTTATAATTGTTAATTTTTTTAATAATGTTACAATATGTTAGTCCCGGCATACAATAATTAGTAACCTTTTGTTCTAAATATGGACTTAGTAACTGGACTACACTATATGCAGTATTATTATTATTAATATTATTATTCTTCTTCTGTCGAATCGATGGTGCTTCTACTCTCAAATTCTATTTTGCCAGTATGCTGCTACCTGAATCGCGTTCTCGGAGGCACTCATTAGGTCCTCCGGTGTACAGGTAGATGGACATGCAGCACACGTTAGCAGGTGGGCCATGGTCTGTGGAGCTACTCCACACTCACACCCCAGGTCCACGTCATCTGAGTAACCCCACCTAGACCGATTCTTCCTGCTTCGGCCGACTTGTGTTAGAAGTCTATTTAGGGACTTCCACCTGATCTATGGAGGGGAGGGTTAAGTTTTTGCGTTAGTTTAGTTATTTCAGTTTTGTGTAAATTTAATGGCACATGGCACTCATTTTTGTCATGTCTTATCATATTTCACCAACTATGATTTTCGGTCCTTTCTACTAGGGGCGAGCCTGTTGCCGTCACACAGGCACTTCATGGGATGTTAGATGGTTCCACTTTGATCCTATGCTGCCAGGTGATGTGTGTTCAGTTGGACGTACCTACGTCATCAGCCACTGGTGATAAATTGACGGTACGAAGCTACGAACTCGTACTAATAAACTTTATAAAGTCTTATAAGAATAAGAATATACTTTATTTGCAAGAAATAATGGTTTCAAATAATTGCAATTTCATTTAAATTTATAAAGTAGATACATCATGTTTCACTGCACTTTGTGTGCAAATTTACAAGAGTACAAAGGTATATAATAGTGCGTTAGTGTGCAATATTGCAAATTCTAATTATATTGCAACACTCCATTAATTACACAAACACCTTAATATTGAATAGTGTAACGAAAAAAAAGTTGTTTGGTAGGTTTTTAATGTGACCTTAGATGTTAATAGCTATAAGAGCTGTAAAAAGTATATATGTGAATGGAATAATATTGAATTTAATGTTGTCCTGGCTAGCTGGAGACGTAAGAGAGATAAATGAAAATATGTATTTGATTACAATTTTAGCACAATTATAGGTAATCTTGTGAATAAAAAGGGCGTTACATGAATTTATGTAGGTAATTAAGTAGGGAACCTCAGGGGTAGGTTCGGTATAAAATATTCTGCCGTGGCGTTGCTTGATCCGTTGTGCAAGATGGTAGTAGCACTTAGCTGGTGACACCGGAGCTGGAGTTGTTGCCGGCGTGCCAGGGTCCTCGCTGGTGTGCCTCACGACCGAATGATGGCGTGAAGCCCGGTGCGAAGACCCCGTAGCCGACAGCAGTAGGCCCGGGGTCAAATGCGACCTCCTCCGGCGAAGCGAAGCGAAGAAGTAAGGAAGGTAAACTGCTTATAAATTCCAAAGAAAATTGATGATGGTGTTATAGGCTGTATTTTACCCACATAGCCATAGACAGAGATGATCACCTTTTTTAATAGGAATGGATACCATTCCTTAAATGTACAAGTGGTGAGTTTAACATTACATTATCCAATAAGTGCCTATAGGCCTACTTTTTTTTAAAATCATGTTCTTATTCATTTATAATATAATTATTTAAGTCAGTTATAATATAATTATTTAAGTAAGTAAGGTGGATATCCTCAGAGAGCTTGGTTAATGACATCAATATTTAATACCATACCTGGCAGTGGCGTGGTATCTAACAGTAGTAGTACCCTCTCGTGAAAAGAAGCCACGTCAACAGACTTCCAGTTTCCAGTAGTCCCACTTTGCCCGACTACGGTGGTGGCAGTGCTAATGGCGGGACAGGGGTGCTAGGGGTCTCTGGGTTACGGGAGACTACCACCAACACCTGAAGCTGTCAGCGTACATAATTATTATTGTTTGTTTGTTTTATATCTTTTAGTTTAAGTAAGATAAGATTTAGGTATGTGTGGTTCATCAGAGCGACGATGGTAAATTTGAAGTCTGAGGGAAAGTGCCTTTATACTTACCGGTATTTTTTCGAGTCGCGAATCGTGCCTCATTTTGCCATAAGAATGCGCCGCGCAGCGCCTACCTACCTAGGACAAACACGGCAGACAAGGCAGATTAGTTGTATACTCTAAGGGGCAGAATGAGGCAGCGCCTATTGCGGAATTAACCATTATACGAAGGGCAATTAATGTGATAACATAGTAAGTAGGTAGAACAATATTGCCGAATTACAGTCTAATTTTATTATTATTTTATCTTACTTTCTTTAGTTGTTATTTTACTTTTGTATATTCATTATTATCTAATTTTGTATAAATTTACCTATCCAATTAAAATAAGTAGAAGATAAGCAATAGATATTATTAAGTTTTTGCGTTAATTTAGTTAGTCTTTTTAAATTTAGTACCTACCTAGATAAGTAGTTTAGTATTGTGTACGCATATCATCACTGAAAATTACCTAAATAGTGTTATCAGATAGCTAGTGGAGACTGCTCCACAAAGCTTTAACAAAATCTGCTACGTCTACTAGACGTAACAGATTTCCAAGCCAAGCATTAACAAAATCTTTTTTGTTAAAGTTTGGATGAAATGAGCGTTTAATTAAGGACACGACAATATGACGTCACAATTCACGTCACAAATCAAAATCCTTAATAATACAATAATAAATAACAATATTAACTCTGTATCGGAATTAACGATGTCTTAGTACTTTGATCGTAATCCTTTTGTCGATCGGGAGGCGCGGTTTCGATCCACGCTCGGTGGAAATATTTGTATGCATGAATATGGGTATTTGCATTGGTCTGCTCGTGACTCGGAGATCACGTAAAGCCGCAACATCTTGTTGGAACATCTATCTATGGCAATTGTTACGGGTAGTTGGAGCTTGGAGCCCCAAAACGTCTAACAACTGATCTACTCGTAACTGCAATGATTCGATATCACCCAATGTCGTTATTGGGTTGTGGAAGTCAGATGGCAGTCGCTTCGGATGCGACTGGGATTAACTCTAGGATGATGAATAAAAAAAATAATTATAACAAACCCCAGAAGGGGTAGGCAGACGAGAAGTGTAATTTCATCTTAGTTTGTACAGGATGTTTCACTGCATTTGGTGTCCAAATTTACACGAGTAGATATTCACACTCCATTAATTACATACACACCTCGTGACCTCCCTCCTGAAGAACTTTTGCAGCAGTGTGTGCTGACTCTCGAGGGAGAACCCTGCAAGCGTCTGCATCCAAACGTGGACGATGTATCAACAACATTGTTGTTCGGCACAAACAGTTTTGATGACACCGGCCACAGACAGTAGTGTCCATTGACCCCAACATTGCTGCCATTTCTTATTGCAGTACTTCTTCTGAAGAGACAAACAGATCTTACTTTCTGTTTGTCTCTGCTGATCTTTACAGCCACATTATTCTTGACCCTTTTGTGTAAGTACGCGCTGTCTTGGCCAGCAGTGGTCGGTGGAACTGCGCGGCGGATTTGCAGGTTATCTCCCAGCGATGTATTGCCGTTCTCTGGTGTCATCGCAAACAATGCCTTAATTTCGAAGGTCAACAAAAGTGGATTGTCGCACAGGCTGCCAGGAGCCACTACCCGATGAACCTCCTTCGTTAGAATATGCAGAATTGGCACAGATGGATGGATGGATGTAGACAAATGTAGTGTACGATGCACCGTACACTACACTAAGTTCGACACTTGGTCCCTTACACACGTTCTTTAGCAAACATTCAATAGAATTTAGTATATACGAGTACCTAGTACGTAGAGAGTGAGGTATTATTTGTAAATATTAGGTACCACTTAATTTTAATAAATACACATAAGTTCAAATACATAGTGGTGTAATAAGAAGGTTTCTTGCATAGATTTATATTGCATATACAAATAAAGACAAAAGATACCTATTTATCTAATACGAGAAAGTGTTATTTCATTCTAGGACATAAGTTTAATAATGAACAACATTTATAATTAATTATTATCAGTTATTATCAGATATTAATAACATTAATGGCTCGTATCTGGACCAAAAGTTGACCATCGCCCCGAAGCGGGGCAATATTACAACAATCACCAATATTTATATAGGTAATGATTAATAGTAACATTAATAACTAATAATTATGATACTTACTAAATATATAAAATAATAACCTATTACCTATATGTATAATATGTAATACATATTTACACTAATAACAAGATAATATTTACAAAGGTAACCAATATTTTCATTTAACTAATAAAATTAATTTATCAACACTCAACTTACACTTTAAACTAGATGCAATAATAGTTCACTAAACTTCATTTTACCGGTACACCGCGCACACGCACTTGCAGCCATTCTGACTTTTAACGCCGTCACCTTCTTCTCCATGAAACTAACCTGGAAAGCCAGTCTAATTTAATTCAAGCGTCGGTAGCTTAGTGGTTAAGGAGTCGGCCTTACGATCGAGAGGTCCCGGGTTCAAATCCTGGCCATTACACTACCGGCGTGAACCCACTCCTAACACAAGCAATTTAGCTTAGCTGGAGGGGTTAACGGGAATATATAAAAAAAAAAAAAATCTCGCAATTTCATTCTGTGTCTGCTCTGTTTTGCAGCCAAATTATTTTTTTTTATTACAAACGGATTTCCCTTATTTTCCGTTCGCTGCTGATCTTTGCAGCAACGTTGTTTCTGGCCCTTTTATATCGTAGGCGTTGTCTTGGACTGCAGTAGTTGGTCGAACTGCACGGCGCATTTACGGGTTATCTCCTGATAGCGGGAGGAGTCGGACCCCGATGGACCTCCTTCGATAGAATATGCAGGATTGACACGGAGCGCTAAGGCGCCACATGAGGACCACGCGGTTGACCCCTCTGAACTGTGTCTTCAGTCAGACAAGGTCTTCACAGTGACATAATAGTTTTAGGTGCTACAGCCAGAATTCGAATTACGAATGAGCTGTGGATGCTGTTGATGGAGTAAGTATCTGCAGGACAGGCACATGGAAGGAGGAATACGGCATCACGTGAGGACTATGCGATTAATGTTCGTAATTAACTAAGCACTTTGTTTTGTGGGTATTAAAGTACTATCGTACAATAAGATATTTAGTGAACTCAGATGACGTGATTACTTGACGCCAATCGTTAAGCATCTAAGTAAGTAGTCACTAACGATACCCACTTCGCTAATAAACAATTAACAAGTATCTACCTAAACAACTCGCTAACCAGTTATGATGTAGGTTCCTGAAGAACATTCAGTTAGATATAAGTAGATACAACTTAGTACTCTTGGGTCTGTAGCACCCAAGGTTACAAGCGACCTCTGCTCACCCCCTCCACTGCCAGACGCCCCACCTCTTTTTCAACCCCGCTCCGCTCCGTTTCTCGCTCCGTTGCCCACGTTGGCACATCAGTCTTGATCTGTACATCGAGCGCAAAAGTGCAATCTACGATCATTCGAAGCAGTCATCATGGCTTTGTGGAGGCCGTACGCCGAGCATGATATGCCAGAAAGGCCTCTAGATTTAAACAATGCTTTTAAGTCTGAGAAGGCTTCACCGCGCCCTGAGCTACCGGTCCTGACAGGACTATACCCCTACACAACACACCCATGTGCCCTACTCACATATGGATACAACCAGCAGCAAACCAATCAACCCATCATCGCGCCTGCTCCGACTGCATATGAAATGTCGCCTGACACCGCGCAGTCTTATTTGCCGTCTTCTTCAGGTCTCCATGACTGCGATGAAGAATCTCTCAGCGGGGACCTGGAGTACCAGGCCTTTGAGAGAGCTGCTTTTGAAGGCCTGGCAGAGAAGAACGGTGGGTCCCTTCTTGGGAATAACCCGAGAATGAGACGGGCTGTGCAGGGCAGTCAGGCGAGCAATGACTCGTACCGCAAGCAGCGTGATAAAAATAATCACGCTGCGAAACAGAGCAGGAACAGGCGGAAGATTAGGGAGTGGAGACTTACCTTTCAGGTCAGATACCTGAAAAAGAAGTTGAAGGCGATGAAAGCCAGGATGGTTGCCGTTGTGTGTGGGCGCTGTAGGCAAATGTAGTGTACGGTGTAAAGTCCTGTGTCCAACTTAGTGTAGTAGCATACATTCAATGTATCATTATCAATGTATCATAAATCTAGTACATATTTAGAGTACGTGCGTTATTAATAAAATTGTAAATATTTGTATCACTTTTAATATAAAGCGGCTGATCGACGCTACGCGTGACCAGAAGGCTGGTTATTATCTTGCACAGAGAATAAGCATTGCCATTCAACGTGGCAATGCTGCCAGCCTTCTGGGAACGTTACCGGTCGGTGACGATGTGGAGGAATTTTACGACGCATGATGCATGTAAAAATTTTATTTATTTAATTTAGTTTATTTTAGTAATAATAGTTTGTAGTGTGTTGTTTTAGTATTATTTTGAACTTGTATTTATATTTAGTTATACTAATCACTTTTAATATCAATAAAATAGATTTAAGTTTAAATTGTAATTATAGGTTATTATTGTAAATATCCGTTATTAATTTATTTGACGTTCTTTTCATTGAAGTCATTAAGATAATAAAAATTGTATATATTGTATATAATATAGAATTTAAGAATATTATTGTAATTATCAGTTATTATTGTAAACATTGGTCATTATCATTACCTAGTGTGAAAGAACAAATTGATATCATTTTATATTATTTAAGTTAATTTTAAATATACTTAGAAGTCTATTTTAGTTTGTCAGTAGCAATAAATTAATATATTTTGAAATTAATTTGGTGGCTGTATGCAATCTTCTTAAATGGTTAGACTTAGCATTTATCTAAATGATTTTGATGACTAAAAAAATGAATAAAAATATTTGCATTGGTCTGGGTGTTTCTATGTATAATATGTATGTATTTACAAAAAAAAAAGTATCTAAGTATGTATATCCGCATTCTAGATTCCATAACACAAGCTAATTAAGCTTACCATGGGTCTAGAAAGCGTTGTGTAGAATGTTGTAGAATATTTATTTATTATTATTATTCCTCTTTATTATTATTATTATTTATTCTTATTATTTTTCAAAATTGACCAAAAGAGACTTCCTACTATTTACTATGTATTCAAACGTATTTATTTTTTAACTAAATTAAATATGGTAAATAAAACAAGCATATTGAATAAACAACCATCAAAATAATAATTCTTGACTTTATTTGCATAAGTTTAAAGTCCAAAATTAAATGAAAAAGAGTTCATTACATATGGCATTTTCTGCGTTGTTTCAGCGACGAAGACTCGTACGCACGTGTTCATTTTTGTTTATTATTTAATTTTTAAGGCGAAACGGTTAAGATCCGTTTCCAAGTTGACATGTCTGTTGTGACCCTCAGCCAGCCGTCTGTCATGTTAAGCAATATCAATCTATCTGCCGACGCATCTTCTTGAGAATAAAATATGTCATTGTCAAGCTATTCAGAACTGCATCCTTAATATTTTATCTATTATATTAATAAGGTATATCAATCGAATTTCACCGCACACCGTCATTGTGCAGGCACCTAGTAACTGGTCAAACTATTATATTACTGACAATATGCATACAAACGTCCTTTTCCGTGACGTCTCAGTTCCTCGCCACTCATGCGCATGTCCACGACTAATCGTCAGTATCTACAGTCGGCCATGCGATAAAAATGTCGCAATCGTCATCGCTCGACTGCCATTATTGTGCGTACGCACAACTCTTTACTACAATTTTATTGTTATGTCACGGTGGTTCGGTGAAAGGGATTGAATCTTGAGATATACGATATGGATACGACATATGTGCAAATACTGAAACCGCGAAGCATCCAGGTCCGTAGGAATAGAACCAAATTAAATTAAAACTTAGATTCCCTGATTTATAAAATCCGAAATTTTCTAACAAAATAATTATTAAAATAAATGTAGAAAATGCAACCACTTGTATAAGTCATTAAATAGTTTCATCCATTGCTTTAAAGTCATTGACTGTGTCATAAGTCATTAATAAATACGCACACACCTTCACACACACACACACACAACAACTTCACACACACACACAAAAATAGGCATAGTAGGTAACTTACTGAACAGCTAAGCGGCAACATGCGATTCTACAGAGTGCTCAAAGTTGTTCAAATTCTATAAAATTAAAACTCTAGTTTCTGCCCTTAATACTGGACCAATTTTGTTCAAACTTTTCCTGCTTGAAGCTTAGGGGGTACTAAGTATATGGTTTCAATTATTGCCTATATGTCGTATCCATATTGTATGATTAAAAGGTACCATTGCAATTTTAAAATCTTACCTATAGCACGCTCCCCTTAATTCTTGTTAACATTATACGGTATCGAAGTACTTCGAAATTTTATTGTTCTGTTATTTTGTAATTATAGTCTTTGTTAAGTTTTGACTATAAATCTGCCAATCTTCTTCGCTTAAAAAGAAAATAGACATACAAACGTGTACTGGGCCACCTAAAGAATTGGTGCAAGTCATCTGTTTATGAAGGTCTCGAACAATATTCGCAGAAGTGACGTGAAGTCGCGACATGCAAATTGTATAATCCCCTTTGTTGGAACAACCCTTTTACTAAAATCAGAGACAATGGTGTGTTCTGTTGTTTTGCGAATTTCTGGAACCTTGGCACCTCTACAACCTTCTCTATTCATAATAAGAACCGTTATTTTTGTTGTTTACAGAGGATCAAGGTTTTCTTTTGAATATTCTGAAATTTTCTAAACATTTTAGTGCTTTATATTATTTTACCGAACCCTCTAGAAGAGCTGTAGTTAATAGTGTTACTTATATTACTTGCCTAGTTGGATTTAACCACTGGCACCTACTCTTCAAGAACAGACAATTGTAGGAACCTCTTGCCTTAAGTCTTAGTATTCAATTCATTCAATTCAATTCATAGTAGACACCATATAAATAGTAGGTATTAGTAATGTGAAAGAGACGCGTGCGCAAAGATAACACCAATCCTTTCGTCGAACAAACACCACTGTTGAGTCTGTTGACTCAGGCGCCACAAACCGACACGCGAATGTGTTGTTATGATTACAACAGGACTCGCGTGAGAATGTCGCAGAGCTAGCTATGGAACATGATGAGATTGATGGGACAATTGCTACAGAACCTATAGTAGGTACTCCTAAGTGGTACAAACAAAGACGTCAGTATCGGCCTGTCTTACTGTATGTACCTAGAAATTACCATTACGATTGTATCTTGTACAAATTCCTTCGAATAAATTGAAAAACAAGTTGTTATTTCAAACTAAGAGGTCTAGATCACTCAGGCTCACCCTGCATAAGACTCAACTAGAAAAAGGTTGCGACGTAAGAAATCATTTCGATAGCATAGTTATTTACAGGCTTATTTTAATGCGACACCAAACAATTAGGACAAGGGCAGGCAGATGATGATAGTTTGGTATATTTTCAAAGATTAAAGTTCACCCTTGTTTGATAAAAACGTATGACAAAACATCATTTGACAAACAACGTTTGAAAAAATAATCTTACTATCATATTACTTTAAAAATACAGGTTTCGCAAATGTATTGCTTAGAAAACTTTTCAATTGTTAAAATTTTATTTTAGTAATGTTTATTTGATTAAATAAAGTTCTGCATGGTTATAAAAAAAAATAACCACGAAGGCTAATGCGGGAGCTTCGCTCCGGTCCCGCATTAGCCTTCTAACCTAACCTACCCAAGTCGGAATGAGCAGCTTTCTCAATAAATCTATGTATCACTGTCTGTTTGTCAACTAACATGTTTTAAAAATGATCAATTTGTGAAATGATGCCTTACCTATTATAATGATTTTTTTCCAAATAATTTTTTTGTCTAGTGAATAGTTTATTAAACAATAGTTTGTCAAATGATACATTTATCAAGTATAATTTTGTCAAACAAACAACGTTTTCAAGCCAAAATTTGTTATTTGTTTTTTGTCAAATGATAGGACACCGTCGTACCTACGACGGTGTCCTATCATTTGACAAAAAACAAATAACAAATAACAAAGCTATTTCATAAACAATAAATATCATACATACCTGCAATAGTTTCAGCGATAAAGATTTATTCTTCTAAAGAAGAACAATAAAAAAACATAGAAATAGGAAACTGTAGAATGTTTATTGCCAAACTCAAACACATTAAAGTGCTGTGTTATAACAGTATGTGAAAACAGTGAGCAGGCAGTTAGTGAATAAACTCATATAGTGTCGGCACATGGACAAAGGCTCAAAGGTTTGTTGTTTTGGTCTGACACGTGGTTTTAATCGGTTCGATTCTTACATACGGATTTCATCGCTAGCCTAGACGAAGTGGGACCCGTGGAGGTATCCACGCGTTTAAAAATGAAGAAGGCCTTCAATTTAGAGTCGAGATTACCAAATATTACAATAATATCTGATCATATTCAAATAGATCTTAGAAAACTTTTACAATAATGTGCCTTTTCCAAAACACAATCCCTTCACAAGTATTGTGTGAAAACTACACTATTGACGTTTACCGTTATGCACCCAGAAGTGAGCGAGTTTGAAAAGGACAGGTGTTAAATACACATTGTAGCACAGGATTAACCCATTTATTTGAATCACCAAATGGCCAAACCGTTGTAGGAATATGAACTTTAATCCTATAGGAATAAAGAGCACAGGTAAAGATTTTGGAACATTCACGAAAGGGCTAAAATAAAACAGTTATAAGGAAGGTTTTGCGGCGTTCCCGCAATTCACATTGTATCAATTGTGAGCGTTGTGTGCGCTTGCGATTTGATTCGCATAAGTCCACAATTTGCGCGGGCGCATAGCGGGGCTTGATTGACGTGTCAATATCTATGGACAGTTTGTGGTTCTTTGTAAAGAAAGTATAAAGGAAAACTATGATGAATGCAACGAATTGTAGAAATAGTGAAATATTGGGTTTATTGCCTTGCAGGTTTTCAAGAAATTGGCAGGAGACCGTTCCTGCACACTGATAGGGACACTATATGACAACACGACTTCGGAACAGAGCTGGACCTAGTGCTGTGGATCACCGCTGAACTCTGTCTGAACAATCAACACGCCATAATGCTTTTACACAATCTTACAATACTGTATCCGGCTGATAGAAGCACAACGCTGAATATTATAGCCTGTCTTACCATGGACCGATTGTAAAAATAAATTTCTGGGAACATGAATTTGGTAGTATTTGTATAAACTTAGAATAACAAACGCGACTGCAACTGACTGCTGGTCACGTAGTGGACAGTGAACAGTGCAGCGCGTTGTGCTGTTATTGTTAGCCGTCTGAACATCCCGTGGGATTATGATGGGTATTGACAAGCTTGCATCTGCTAACGCAAGCAAATATGATGACGTAGGGTACAAGAGATGAGATGATAGCGAAGATGATGATAATAATCTGAATATTCAAATTCTAAAGAATCATGATGTTGTAAATTATCTACTTCACCATATTTAACTTCTGTAGTATGAGCAATATGCTCACGAATTTTTGATTCTGTATAGGTACACCCAGTGCTGCGTACCTGATACGTTTTCTAATTCTGTATTGCTACTCAGAGGTACTTTACAGAAGAAGCTGAAACCACTCTGTCTAAAATCAAAGACGTGGTGTATTACAACATGTGCGTGGTGCAAGAATTCATAACAAGTCCCAATACGCTCACTTCTCATAACTTGCACCCCCACACGCGACAGTACCTGCACTTCTTGCGGATTATAATCCGTTAATAGTGGGCATTGTCCGCAGATGACGGACACACAAACTTAATGCCATCGACAACGGACTCCAGTTTCAATAAAAAAAAATGTCCCACACAATGGGCAAGAGTTAACCAGCATTTTCCTTCCCAGAATATATAAATCATATTTTTATAAAAATCACATTCTTCTTCCTCTTAGCGTTAATTCCCAGTCGCATCCGAAGCTTTCAGCTCGGAGTCTGGGGTCCGCTTTTGCCAGTCTTAACTACGGATTTGGCTAGACTTATAGATTTATAAAAATCACATTGTGAAATGGTAATGATAACAATCTTCAAGTTGGCGAAATGTGCAAGGCCCTGGATATTGGGTAGTTGTGAATGCATTTACTGACTGAAGCTCTAATGCGAAAAAATGTTACGTCCAAATTCTTAACTTTATCTAAAGCCACTGCAAAACCAGAGACATTGTAGAAGCACAGCCTTTCGCAATCGTCATTCATTCACTTAACAAAGATGCAACAAATAACATGAAAGTATCGCGGGACGTTAATCCTCGCAGCGTGCCGCGGGGGGCACTCTTCGTACTAATTTCATATTTTTCCCAGAAGGACCTGTTATGATTTTACTTAAGTCGTCTCGCATTATAGTGGTTATGAAATTTCGGATTATACTGGGCTTTAGAGAGATAATTATAGTGGACATCTATTTTTTCTGATCATCTTCAAATTTTAATCCCAAATAGTGTAAATATCTGCAAAACTTTCAAGACCAGGAAAGGACAAAGCTATGCTTATAACCTATAATATGTAATTAAATGCGAAATGCCTTGTAAGATGTTAAAGATCATTTAGACGCGGAAGATCCCAACTTCCGTTAGGATGTTCTTAGAAGATAAATATTTGCAAGAACGGTTCTCTATGAGCCGATGGATGATACAATCATGGACACTTTCAATGAGAAAGTAGCACACGAGGAGGTCCCACGTTACGCCCTTATAACCACCAATGTGATTAATAACGATGCCGACGTTGTGACAAGAGAAACGAATTTTTACTTACAATGTATCAATTGACTAGATATTATAATAGGTATATGACTAAAATAAACACATAAAGAGAGTTAGATCCTTGTTTCAGTCACCTAAACCCAGGAGTAGCAGACTGCACCCCTTAACAAAAAATATTCAGCAAAAGCTGAAATAGTATAAGTCCATTCAAATACTATAAAATAATAACAATATTCAGGAGTTTGCTTAAAAAATAAAAAGGGAGAACGTAACCCAATATTTTTATAGATATTAAAAAATATTTCATTCGGATCTTAGAAAAATAATTTTCAATCTACAAAATAATTATGAAATACTGGGAAGAGGAAGTACAGTTATTTCCCAAAACCACATAACACTATCCACTGCTTTTGCCAGCTCTCTAGGGACGTAATCCGTGTCCACGCGGAAGGGTTCCCAAATGACAGGCGCGTGACAATCTCTCACAAACATTATTGCATTATTTTTTTACGAATATGGCTCGTTTTCCATTAGTGTTTAAGGATATAATTGCGTGTACAGATTGCTGCTGCAGCTGCAATAAGACACAGATGTCGATCGTTGTCTGTATTTGACAGTTATGTGCAATTTCCTATATATTGGGTCGTTACCCACGTGTTATCAACTGTATCTAATTTAATAGAATTTACCGGCGTTTGTGTCCTCGTGGAAATAAAGTTAACGTAGTAAAGTCTTGACTTTTTTAGCCCGATTTCATTTGTCTTTCCGTCGTTCCTTCTCTTTTTCTCCTTTCCTAATTTTCCTCTCTCTTAATAGGTATGTGTGTATTTGTGTGTCTGTCTAAACTGTTACCGGAATCCACAAACTGATGCAGTTTAAATTTTAAAATAGTTCGCATGCAAACTAAATTATTCATCTTGATGCATATCTTGCATCTGTTGCATCTTCTATAAAAAAAACCTTGTCATCTTAGAGACAGAACGTTGGTGGTCTTTGCTTCGTGATTGTACAAGTGAAGAGTGTCGCCATGTCGTTTGCTGCGACGCCGCCGACCGACGGCTCGTGGCGGCCCTTTAAAGTGTACAGCCGCAGGTACTCGAACATCCTTTCCTTTTACGTAATCAAATCGCGCGTGTTCATTTGTTAGCTACAAGGCCTACAAGATAATAGTATAATAAAGTTTACAAGGGTTTCCACTAGACTTTGTACAATGGCTACAGAAGCTGAACAGATTAGCTGCTTAATCTGTTCGTTGTTCTCATTTATGGTTTAGTGTGTACGACTGCCCAAATTCAAAACCCAGTAAATATTTTTTTAACAAATTTTACAGGAGAGCGTAAAAACATAAAACGGGCAAGCCTTTCAAAAGTATTGGGGTTAGAGTAATAAAGTGATATTTATTGGATAGAGTACTAACCACTGACTACATAATGAGTAAAATATTTCGATAATAATGTATATTGCACGTTTATACCCCTTACTTACTTTGAAAATATTCATTACGATTTAGTTGAGTATCAAAAAATTACCTTCCCTCCCTGCAGATAGCAATTTGTGAGTGACAACTCAAATGAGCATAGTCCACGGCAGCTTGTGCGGCTGTTGAAAAATACCACATGACTTGAATATTCGCCGATACCTCTAGTTTAACAGAACTTTAGCAGGAACTGACGTGGGCTCATAAAAATATAGAAAGCAAATCCAAATTAACACGTCTGTTCTTTACTTCAAAAGCGTAAGCGAAAAGAAACCTTATGTTTAAGTAGTTACAATTACGCTTTATTATATTGCAACCCTTTTGGTACTTATCTATTGTATTTGTATCGTTCTTTTCATACGTGTATTATGCAGTGTGGATCTAACTGTACTTGGAAGCTTGAAATATTAGCAGTGTAGGTACTTAAGTATATTGTCTAAGCTTATTCAAGGCAATTTGCTTCAAATACAATCGTAGAAGCTGTCACTAGGTGTACGTAGTAGGTACAATCCTACTGCAGTTCCTAATTCGATGTTAGTGTCTGTACCTGTTAATGATCGTGTTATTTTTGCGCACGCGTCTCTTCTACGTTACTAATATTGGTTACCTTTGTATTTATGTGTACTTATTAACTAAGTACGTACTAAGGCAGGCCTGAAACATGCAGTAACTCTTAGTACTAGCTATATGCGCTTCAGAGAGTACCAACAGTCATATAAGTAACATTATTAAGTAAAACTCTCCTAGAAGGTCAGGTAGCGAAAACATTACGACCATTTTAACTGCATTGAAAAGAAGATTTCTATGTAACTTATTTAACTTTTCTAAAAGGTCAGGTAGGCAACATACGAAAATAATACGAACTAAATGGTCTGCAAACTGCATTCTATAGAAAACCTTCGTCAATTACAAACGGAAAAGTAACGGTTCTTATAATGAGTAGAAAATTTTGAATAGATAAGGTTATTTCAATTTCGCAAAACGGCAGAACGCGCCGTTGTCTGCTTTGAGGAAAAGGGTTGTTCTTAGAAAGGGGATTATATAATTTGCAAGTCATGACTTCACGTCACTTCTGTGAATATTGTCTGAAAGTCTACACAGATAACTACACTAATAAAAGGCGTGGCAAGAAATATCTCATGTAGGTCAGGAGTCAAAGCAAGGGACTTGTCGCGGTCACGGGTTCAACTCCCGTCTTCAGCATTCACTTTAGTTAGCCTACTTATTGGTTCAAAGTTTAAAGCCAATGAGAAGTTGTTGAAGTTTAACTTCCGAGATTTGATTCTCACCTATACTTAGGTAGGTATGTACAGTACCAACTAACAGAGCTTAAGTAGGTATATCAAATAAAATAAAAAATAGAATTGTGTAAGTTGATATGTTGTTTATTCAATATGTTTCATTAAGTGGCACGTTTGAACACGTAATAAAATGTAATTTCTCGTAGCATTTAACAAGATTGCACTTAAACCAACACACAAAGTAATTTTAAGTTAAATTCATTTATTGCTACAGACGGACTAGAATCGAATTATAATATAGGTGGATGTATATTGCATATTATACAAATAAAGGCAAAAGATTCCTATTTATTTTGTAGCATTTAACAAGATTGCACTTATACACACAAAGTCATCTTAATATTAAATTCATTTATTGCTACAGACGGACTAGAATCGAATTATAATATAGGGGTGAATTTCCCGGGGCCAAAAATTGCGTGGCATCGATGAAATCGGTACTAAAAATCATTTTTACAATACTCTAACATTTTTTTCTGGTTAGGCGATATAGTGATCTATGTGGAGCACTAAATATTTTATTAAATAGGATTATAGATTTGCCAAAAAAAAAATTTAAACCTCGAAATTTTTCATTGCCGTGTTTGTCCACACATCACCTATTGTGTTGTGATACCTCATTGATAAAAATCTATTGGTTTTTTTAATTAAAACCTAGTTTTATTTGATACGTGAATAGTTAAAGTATTGTTACGAAATACATTTATTCAAATATTTAGACAATACAACGAATGGTTAATAAAAGTTCATTTGTCCTAGAGTTACCTTTAATCGCCATGTTCTAAACATATTTTAGAATATCGTTTTATCTAACGACTTGTATCCTCCCTCATATCCGCTAAACGTTGCATATTGGTGCCGCCTAAGTGCTCGACATGGAAGGACGTACACACGTACCTGCGTTTTGGCACCATAAATAAAAGTATATCATTTTTATGTTACTGGACATTTTTTCTTTCATTACTGTGGATAGGTATAACTGTCTATTCCAATAAGTTTATCCTCTTAATTATACATTCAATAGAACGAAATTTATCTTGTTTATTTTAGTGAAGTGTTTATTACTTCGAATAATTAATAGATTTTTTCTTATATTATATTTTTGGCTCGTTTTTCACCACCGTGCTTTCATTTCCATGGTTTCCGTGGTCAAAATTTGCTATGGTAATGTAGAAAAAAACGCGGCAATGAAAAAAAAATCATTGCCATGCCTTGTAAAACAATTTAGTCTCATTGCCATGACCAGATGTTTCATTTCCGTAACTTATGTTCTCATCGCCATAGCAAATTGACAAAAGTATATCATATTAATTTGTTAATTTCCCATTTCTTTTTCGTGTAAAAGAATTGGCGTCGTTTTGGAATTGAGCAGCCATGAATGAAAATGGTATAATATGAAAGTACCTGCAGTTTACCAGGTTTCTTAGAGAGATTCGAGTCTTAATAATAAATAATAATAATCTTTATTTCTTAACCAATAAACATTTACAAAAATATTTGTTGAGGACTTCTTTTAAGTAAAAAGATACCTGTGCTAGAAGCCCTCATTCTTCCCATAACCAGATAAAACATATCAAATTAGTTTATCAGTTGAGTATTATACATGTCAATAGCAATTAAGCCAATATAATTAATCTGTGAATAGTTACATTCCTGAAGTTATTAGTGATTCATTATCATTGGAGATTATAAATTAAGTTAAATTAAATCAATACAATAAGATGTTATTTTGAAATTATTAGTCATTATCATTGGAGATTAATAATTAAGTTAAATTAAATTATATAGTCTTATAATTAATCCTATCGATTAAAGCAATAAAAATACTGGCTGTTATTTTTTTCCGATTTTAGTCGGTTCAATTACAGGATGTGGCAAGCAATTTTTCAGCATTCGTAAAACGCAGTTTTTTTTTCTTTTTAAAAATGAGGAAATGTTTCTTCTGAATGACATTAGCTATCTCCAGTATTTAGAGTACTTTCCCTCCACATCTCCAATGCAAACGCGGTATCGTTTATCTAATACTAGCTGACCCAGCGAACTTCCCGCTGCATATCTCTAAATTTATCAATATTTCTCTACAATATTATGCATGTATTATGCATATAAATCTTCCTCTTGAATTACTCTATCTATTAAAAAAACCGATTCTAAATCCGTTGCGTAATTTTGAAGATTTAAGCATACACAGGGACAGACAGACAGCCATCGATGGGGTTACACTCGAAGTTGTTCAAGAAAAAATCTGCCTGGGATAAGTTATCCAGCTTGGTAAAAACAACTCGTAGAAAAAACTAGCCAGGATCCACCTAGGTTGGGCAGCAGCAAAGGAAACAATCTCTTAGTCTTAAAAAATACACTGCGTTTAAGGATTTCCAAAAAAAATCGCTTGCCACACCCGGTAATCGAACCGAATAAAATCCGGATGAAGCTATATTTTAATTGCATCAATCGATAGGGTCAATCTTAGGGATCAAATATCTCTAACAAACTTGGTAAAATAAGTAAAAGGAAACCCATAAAAGAGAAGGTATAGGAAGATTTTAGGCGGTTTGATCATCAGGTGTGTTATTTTTAGAAATCTTTGAATGCAGGTTTGTTTCCCTTTAAAAATAAGGTTATGTTTAATTTAAGTAAAATTCGCTATCTCTAGTATGAGGGTACTTTCCCTCCAGGTAAAGTCGAAATGTTCCACCCTGTATATCGCAGCTCCGATATTACTTACAATAAAAATAACGACACTCATACGCGTGTTTAACACAGTGCCACTGAAAAAATAAATGACGCCAATGTCCATACACAATAAATTGCCTAATCCCCTTTGTATTTTTATTGTATGTAAGTATAATTTCTCATGTAAGTAGGTACATAAAATATTATGTTTTATATTATGTATTTTCATTTCCATGGTTGATTTTTTCATTCCCTTGGTATATTTATTTCATGCCCGTGGATGCTTGTTTCATTGCCGCGCACGCATGTGTCATCGCCGTGGCGCGTAATTTTTGATTTTGTATATCTCGTTAGCTTTTTTATTTATCTGCTAGATATTAAGCAAGAATACATATAGTATCAAAAGCTATAATAAACGCGATTTGTTTTAACTACAAAACTTAAGGTAAAAAAAATCCACGGAATGAAGATTTTAATGGACCTGTTGAAATTCACCCATAGGTGGATGTATATTGTATATACAAATAAAGGCAAAAGATTCCTATTTATTTTGTAGCATTTAACAAGATTGCACTTATACAAATAAAGTCGTCTTAAAATTAAATTCATTTATTGCTACAGACGGACTAGAATCGACTTATAATATAGGTAGATGTATATACAAATAAAGGCAAAATTTTATTTAATACAAGAATGTGTCATTTCATTCAAGGATATTAAATATCACGTATTTATAAGAATAAACAACATTTATAATTAATTATACAGTAGACCGGTGACTCTCGCTCCGCCTCGTACCTGGGGCAGAGGTTGGCCGTCGCTATACAGCGGGGCAATGCCGCTAGCGTCATGGGCAGCTTTGCCCCTGGTACGGTGACGGGCGGGTTAAATGATTAATTTTGACATGATGTTAGATAAATTTGACATTTTTTTAATATATTTACAAAAAATATATAGTTTATATTTATAGTTTATATAAACATTTATGAAATTAGTTTATGAAAAAAGAAAATTATACAAGTAAGTAGTTGAAGCCAAAATAGTAAACGTAATAATATAGGTATCCAAATTAGGTAGGTACCTAAATGATGTACACAATAATGAATAATACTTAAACAATAACAGATATTTACAATAATAACATAACTGACTAGTATATGGCCTATATGGGCCAAAAGTTAACCATCGCTAGTGAAGCGTGGTAATATTACAACAATGACTTAAGCTAGTAACAGACGCTCCAACTTGATCTATACTACTATAATATTTATAATAATACTTAACTAATACAAACATTAATATCTGATCGTTGTGATATTGACTAATATTTACAATAAAAACCTATAATAACAATAATTTGTAATATTTACACTAATAACAAGATAATATTTACCAAGATAACCGATATTTACACTTAACTAATATAGTTCATTACCTACACTAAACTTACACTACACACTAAATACAGTAAAGTCCACTATAATTTTCCGGCACACTGCACACACGCACCTGCAGCTATCATGTCATTTAGCGTTGCCACCTTCTTCTTAAGGAAGCTGACTTGAAAAGCCAGTCTCATTTCTCTTAGTTTCCGCCTGTCCCGGCTTTGTTTGGCGGCCAAGTTATTCTTTTCCCGCTGCTGCCGATAAGAGAAATCAGACTGGCTTTCCTGTCCAGCTACAGCCCGTCTCATCCGTGGGTTGTTGCTCACTAGAGACCCGCCATTCCTCTCAGCGAGAGCTTCGAAGGCCTGGCTCTCAAACATTTGGTATTCCATATCTCCGCTCAGAGATTCTGAGTCGGAGTTATGGAGACTCAATTCTGTTGAGGTAGGCGGCTTTGGCTGTGCCAGACCAGACCAGCTTCCCGTAGAGTCCGGTGACGACGTATGAACTGTAGTAGGTGCGACGAAGGGCTGTCTCAAACAAGGTACTGCAGGAGGAACGACTGGTATGGTAGGCTGGCCGGCATGGTACGGTACTTCATGTGTGACGACCGGTATAGTAGGCTGGCCGGCACGGTAGGGTACTGCAAATGGCACGAACGGCGGGGCAGCTTGGAAGTAGTACCCGTATGGATACTGAGGTTCTGGATACGCCACGTAGCTACCATGCACAGGCGGTACCTCAGGGCTACTGTACGTAGAGCGCGGCGAAATATCCTCTGACTCAAGAGCATTTCTGCTCAAGTCAAGAGGGCGGTCTTCTTTGGTGAATGGTCTCCACATGGACATAGTGAAAGGTGACGGTGTAGTTTTGGAATTTGACTTGTTCGCTCGAAGTGCAGAACACGACTGATGTGCCATCACAACAAGCGAGCGAGGTTGAAAAGAGGCGGGGCGTAAACGACCGTACGCCGCCGGGGAGGGGTTGAGCAGGTAGCCGCCCTAACGGCTCTGTGAGCGTCGATTTAATGTGATCCGTGGTGTTTGTATTGTGTGATAATGGCATAAATACGGATAACAGGGAACGTTTGCTGTCTATTGTTTTATAGTACCGATAATGAGTATGCTAATTGTTTTACTTTCGACTTATCTAATTGTTAATTATTATCTTGAAACAACACTGGACCATAGCTCATCTAACTACTTTAACCTAATGATCACAGATGGTAATGAGAGGTAAATCTCTTTAGTTTAGCTAAATGTTGTTCGACAGTTTTGTAATCAATGATATATTATAAATTATAGATATGTTGTCCACACTCTAAAATGGCGACAAAAAAATGATGACTCTTGGTCATCATTTTATGCACCAATCAGAATCGCGACAGTGCGCCACCAAAAAAAACGTTCTTAATAATAAATTTGTAATAATAAAATATAATTAAATTAATTAATAAATAATTATTTATTTCATATTAATTAATAACATTGTCGTATTTTTAGTAAGGAGCTAATATTTTGTGTTTGTGCCATTTTTGAAAGCCGCCATCTTCGTGTATGACGTATCTATAAATATAATACATCATTGGTTGTAATAACATTCGTTCAAATAACTTATTTTTACAAAATTAATACCGCAAAATCTGAAACAAAAAAATATTGTAGGTAGATACCTATTTGTTTTTCGGTACTTATAAATAAGATTGGCATTGGTACGGCGTGTTATTATATTTTCCTTAATTATTTCTCCCTTAGTGAGTGTAAATATTTGTTTGTGTGTTAATTAGAGCGTTACAATTTCGATTTGAAAATTGTGTGCAAAAATATTTTCAGTCATATTTTTGCATATTTTCAGTTACAAAAACTAGTTATCATCGAGATAGAACGTGCGAAATTAATTGGACTTCCTAGTTCCTACCGCTGCGCTATAGAGGCATTTTGTACTTCGTACCGACGACGACGCGACGTTAAATATGACGGACGGCTACTACTATAAAACTTTGTAACTAATTAACCAATGTAGGCACATTTAGCACGAGTTATTGGAGTTACCGACCCTCCCTCTGTCTATAGATAGTAACGTGAGAGTGACACGTCAAACGAGCACAGAACACGAAAAATACCACATGACTAATAGTCGCCGATACCTCTAATGTTAGGCGAAGGAGCGCGAGCACGAGAGTGTAGTCGGAACCCTCGCGTCACATCGCTGCGCCTCGCCTCGCCTCGCCTGGCCTCCGTCTGGAGTCGGTTTTTGGGTGCGAGTCAAAGGACGTGAGGTGCGTGGGTAGACGAGGCGAGGCGTGGCGTCCACATTCTCGCGTTCACTCAATCAGTGTGCCATGCCACCAGACCTTGTTGTGAAATGTTGTAAAATTTTATCGCGGAATAATGACTTACGAGTGGACCCAGGACGGTTTAGTTAAGTTTATGGGGTTACATCAAGCGGAAGCAATTATATGGGATTCGAAAAGCCTTGACCACAAAGACAAAGTCAATATTAACGCCAAAAGCTTTTTAGCTTTACAAGCGTGGCATACGTTAATAAACTTTATAAACGCAAAGACGCGTAAAGTCGCGGCACGTGTCAGTTCGAGCACGTCCATTATGCACGTAACACAGAGAGAACTGAACAAAGGCGAGAGTGAAGAGGGGTACAACCTCGTGTTGTCTCGCCTCGCTTAACTTCGTCAAACCTCGCCTCGCCTAACCTCGATGAGAGTGAAGTTCTGCTTGCACTTCATTCTCATCGAGGTTAGGCAAGGTCGCGCTACCTCGCGCACGAGAGTGTGGTGGGAGCCCTCGCGTCACATCGCAGAACAATATTGAACCTCGCCTAACTTCGTCAAACCTCGCCTCGCCTAACCTCGACGAGAATGAAGTGCAAGCATTACATAAAGTTGTCCGACATCGCACTTTTACGTGAACTGGCGTGGGTTCTCATTATTGAACACAAGCGTTAATTTCTTCTTCATTTTGATAGCACAAGCAAAAAAAATTACCTTATTTCAGAGTGTTTACAATTTTAAATACCTACATTAAAATAATCCTGTGCCCCATCAACATGCTTTGGTACATTGCAACCCTTTTCCTAGTTGAGTCAATTGTGCAGTATGGACCTAACTGTACTAGCTGAAGTTTGAAATAAATACCAATATAAGCACTTGGGTAAGTACATAAATATTTGCCTAACCTTACTCAAGGGAATTTGTATAAGATACAATGGTAGTAGTTGTTACTGGGTGTACGTAAAACAATCCTACTGCTCAGGTCCTAAAGGTCGGACCGCACTGAGCGGCGCGTCACAGCAGCGGAGCGACCCATTTATACCTAATGAAGCTCATTTATGTTCATCATCTTATTTGACAGTTTTGTATGAAAATGCGTAAAATGGTCTAAATATAATATGAGCCATTCGTAATGTCAAATTCGTGACTTATTGAATGTTACTACGGACTTAGGTACATTTTACTCTTCATTTAGCCTTCATATTGGTGTTTTCAGAGTTATTGTTGTATTATTAAACCTCACTAAGATGTTTAGGGCACAATTCAACTTCATTCTGTTCGTCCATACACCTATTTATTAACGGCCGAGGCTTTGGCGTAGACTTTTATTTCAGGTTAGGTCAGAGTTGCTCCTGGAAAAGCCAAGCTTTGGCGACGGGGTAGTGTTGTGTCCCCCCTTCATTTATTTAATAATAATTGAATGGTGATATTGTCTACCTACTTGCTTGCTAACGATGCAAATTACGATTTCGAATACGTCGTCAAAGCTTCGCATTCAACCGGACCTTGTGCTGTGATGATGAACTTCCAAATTACATTACCTATATATAAATTTTCAAGATATGCTAGAGTATGTCCATACAAGGGAACGACCCACCAGTGTGGAGGGCCCAGTCAACAGGCAAAGTGCTGAAGCCTTATTTAATTTGTGAGGCGTCTACAAATAATTATATTATTATAAATGACCAAAACAGCCTAATGTCATAGCTAATGTTGCCTAATGCAAGCCTAGTTCTGGATTGCACCTCAAGTTTTTACCATCTAGCGGGATGGACAGTAGGTATATAAAAAAAATGTGAAAGGCCTTAGATTCAAAAATGATAACTTTGACAATATACCTACCTACTTAAGCATAATAAATACTATAATTATGATAATGATGCAAGTATAAATGTAAAATAAAACTTTTTAATTTATTCACTCATTATATTTTAATAAAACTTACAGCTAACAAAAATTATCATTAAGTACAATACAATTATTTTTGCTTTAATCAGAGACTGCGTCTGGCTTCATCAGTGGGATTATTGGGAACCCCAAATTGTCCCTTCAAATTAATTTCTTGATTTTCAACATTTGGGTATTTGCAGGTTTTGATCTATTTATTAAGCTATTGAGTATTACTCTCCCATGCATAAGTTCCGCTTGACTGCTGGGAGCAGAAGAGGGAGCTGGCACACCATCATCACCAATAACGTCATCATCGTTCAGTTGTTCAGCAGTTAAATCTACCGGTCCTAGCAGACAAGCCTGTAAAGCAATGTTGTGCAGAACACTTCACGCAATAACGATTTTGCTCGCTATAACGGGACTGTAATGAAGTGTCCGGTGCTTTAATAAACATCGCCAGCGAGACTTCAGCAAACCGAAACAACGTTCTATACAATTCCTCGCTTGAATATGACGGGAAGTGTAAAGATCCTCTCGAGAGCCTGGTATGGCATTCAAAATAGGTGTCATTAACCAGGCTCTCTGAGGGTACCCGGAATCACCTGAAACAAAAGAAATAATTTTATTTAGTTAAAACTTTATAAAATAATTATTTCTATATGGATTGGAACATGTTAATATGCAGCTCAATTTAGGTATCGGCCAGTAACTAGTTATTAGTTTACAAGACTACAATGTGTGGTATAGTAAAACTTATTAATATTTTTTTCGTGGGTAGGTGTAATCTATGCAAAAAAAACCACAATTCAAGAGTTACTACTATGTTACTTCACTATACTTACGTAAGTCACTTTATTCTTAAAATTACATTAGGATGTTTCTATACATCATTACTGTTACATTTTTTATGTTTACAATAAGTTGCATAAAAAATGTAACCGGGTAATCTTGAGTTACAATATGTACCTATCTACAGCTGAAAAAGATTTATCAATTTATTAGATATGTTTGAACACAATGACAAAGTGACAAATGTAGTGTATGAACAAATCTTTTTCTTATTGTATTGTATATTTATCAATGAACTTTACACAGCAACTGAGGACGCTATTATTGCTGTGGCCAAGTTTTGGGCCGACAAAATTTAAAAATCCAGATCTAGCCATTGACTCGAAGAAGAAGAATTTAATTAATAGCTAAAAAAATTTAAGATTTTCTTTAAATGATATAAAAATTGCTGCTTTAAGTTACTTACCTAATAACCATGTTTGTTCTCCATGTTGATGAAGTCCACGTATGAAAGGTTCCACTTGGCTGGATGCCCATATAAAAGAGTCATGCGTGGCTCCACCATATTTGGAGTTGACATTTAGAATCCTTAAATTATGATCACAAATCTGCAACACCATAAAACATAAAATAAATATCTTATTAATTTTAGCAATATCATTGCTATTTCAAAATACTGAATAGTTTGGACAATAAGGTAAAAATTATCTTTTGCTAAAACAAAATATTTTAAGAATAAGTATAGTAGGTAGGTAGTACTATAGGTACTTATTGATAATGTAATATTTAACTTACCATTTGTATGTTCAGGGACCATTCCCTGAACATACAATCCCTTTCGATGAAAAAAAAAAGATGCTCGTCACTGTTCGGCCTGACTATGGCTACATGGGTACAATCTATGCAGCCAATGACCTCAGGCAAATTAAATTTTCTTTGAAACCTTTAAGCAATTTATTCAGTATTAGAAAGAGATCAAAGTAGTGTCGATGTAGATGTTAAGTAGGTATATATTACTAACTCTTGTCATAGTGTCGACCTTTCTTGCCGTGTTTGGGGGAATGAGATATTTCTCAACATACACGGACTGTTTAGTGCCTGAACAACCTGCCGAATACATCGGCTTGCCATTCTTTGTGGCAAATGTTGCGTGACACCCACTATTCTTTGATAAGAACCCGTGGCAAGAAAGTTCAGTGTACACAATACCTACAAAAGAAGAAAAATTACGTAAACTAACTTTTAAACTCTCGCGTTCCATGATATGCAATAATGTTAACGGGAATTAACGCGATCATGGTATAGGTACATACATACCTTTGATTTGCCTGACGTTTCGACCAGGTTACACCGGCCGTGGTCACAGGCTGACTGGCTCAGCGGTGCACGCCCGCCGTCTTCGAATCCGTGAGGTAGTAGGTTCTTCATCTACCCGCACATCTTCGAGATTTTTCACATTTTGTTGTCGCCATGTACCGTCACATACTACACTCACTGTGTCCCTATTCCGCAAGCCAACTGTCCGGTGTCTATCCGACTGCGCAGAAAAGCGAGGTTGCATGTTGTTTATCACTGGATTCCATGTTGCTGATAATTTAAACCCATCTTCCCGATTGAAATTTTTATGTTTCTTAATTTCAATCGCTTCACGTACAGCTCTTGAATAAAAGTGACGTTCGGTGGAGAGGACTTGCGTATGGTGGAACTCGATCCAGTGATTGGTGCCTGCCTCCAGTAGGTGCTCTGCAATCGCAGATTTGTTTGTCTGGCGATTCTTTACAGCTGCGATGTGTTCTTTGACCCGTTCAGCAATAGTTCGCTTCGTTTGGCCTATGTAGGAACTACCGCAACTGCAATCTATCTTATAGACACCTGGACACTGTAGCGGTAAGACATCCTTCGGTGTGCCCACGATGTTGTTAACTTTTGTACCTGGGGTGTACACTGTCGGAATGGAGTAGGTTTTTAACACGGAGCCGATTTTGTCCGTTACTCCCTTGACATAGGGCATATAGGCTGGTTGTCTGCTCACCTCTGGATGTCTACGCCTCGGCGCCTGCAGTCTCCGTCGTTCGTTCACTGCATATCCGTTTTTCTTAAGTACCTCCTGAACATGGTCCAGCTCTCGCTCCAGATGTTCAGGGTCACAGAGATCATAAGCTCTGTTCCTGAGTGAGGTCATGACGGATTGCAAGTGCCGGGGATGGTGATGAGACGTGGCGTGTAGGTAGCTGTCCGTATGTGTAGGCTTACGGTACACACAGTGTGACAAGGACCCATCTGATCTCACGGCTACTTTAACGTCTAGGAATGACAACGATCTATCCTTTTCCATCTCATATGTGAACCTTATCTTGGGATGAATTGAGTTGAGATGTTGTATATACTGATCCACTTCCTGCCGACTTCCCTTGACAATGCTGAAGATGTCATCCACATACCTCTTCCAAAGTCTGATGGTCTTCGGGCCGAGACTCAGCGTCTTCTCTTCAAAATGTTCCATCCAGATGTTGGCAAGTACCGGGGCTACAGGACTTCCCATTGCGACTCCATCTATCTGTAGGTAATGTTGACCCTGGAAAAGGAAGTAGTTGCCGTCTAGACAATGTTCAAGCAATTCCCGTTAACATTATTGTATAAAAATTACGTATTTTGTTTTTCACATAAGTTACATGTATTTTACACGTAACATTGCAGTTCTTGATAGTAGGTACGCATTTATTTACTTTAATTTCCAACGGGATCTCTTTCATTCCCCGTAGTTCTGTGTTGTTTTTTAAATCTGCACAAAGTTTTTGAAAATGTTCCCTTGTCAAGCCGGAAATTTTCTCTGAATAGAATGTCGGGCATCTCTTCTATGCGCTCCATTGACTGCCGGGAAACATTCCTCTGGCGACGCCCTGAGCAACACTTCTTCATTGTGCGCAGCCTTCAACAATCGCAGTTTATGCATTTTTACTAGTAGTAGTAGTACTATAGGTACTTATTGATAATGTAATATTTAACTTACCATTTGTATGTTTAGGGAATGGTATCCCTTTCGATTAAAAAAAAGATGCTCGTCACCGTTCGGCCTGACTATGGCTACATGGGTACAATCTATGCAGCCAATGATGACCTCAGGCAATTTTTTTTTTTTTTTAAACCTTTAAGCAATTTATTCAGTATCAGAAAGAGATCAAAGTAGTGTAGATGTAGATGTTAAGTAAGTATATATTACTAACTCTTGTCTTAGTGTCGACCTTTCTTGCCGTGTTTGGGGGAATGAGATATTTTTCAACATACACGGACTGTTTAGTGCCTGAACAACCTGCCGAATACATCGGCTTGCCGTTCTTTGTGGCAAATGTTGCGTGACACCCACTATTCTTTGATAAGAACCCGTAGCAAGAAAGTTCAGTGTACACAATACCTACAAAAGAAGAAAAATTACGTATTTTGGTTTTCACATAAGTTACCTACATGTATTTTACACGTAACATTGCAAGTTCTTGATAGTAGGTACTTACGCATTTATTTACTTTAATTTCCAACGGGATCTCTTTCGTTGACAGCCTCCGTGGCGTAGCGGTAGTGAACGCGGCCGCTACGCAGGAGGCGTGGGTTCGATCCCCGCTCAGTGCAAATATTTGTGTTCATGAAATATGGGTATTTGCATTGGTCTGGTCGTGTCTCGGAGAGCACGTTAAGCCGTCGGTCCCGGTTGCCATAAGAACATCTATGGCAGTCGTTACGGGTAGTTGGAGCCCTCAAAAATCCAAAAACAGCAGTCTAGCTGCAAAGCTTCGATATCGCCTAATGTTACCATTGGGATGTGGAGGTCAGATGGCAATCGCTTCACAGAAAATATCGAGGTCTAGCCAAATCCGTAGTTAAGACTGGCAAAAGTGGACCCCAGACTCCGAGCTGAAAGCTTCGGATGCGACTGGGAATTAACGCTAAGAGGAAGATAAGTTACATGTATTTTACACGTAACATTGCAAGTTCTTGATAGTAGGTACGCATTTATTTACTTTAATTTCCAACGGGATCTCTTTCGTTCCCCGTAGTTCTGTGTTGTTTTTTAAATCTGCACAAAGTTTTTGAAATGTTCCCTTGTCAAGCCGGAAATTTTCTCTGAATAGAATGTCGGGCATCTCTTCTATGTGCTCCATTGACTGCCGGGAAACATTCCTCTGGCGACGCCCTGAGCAACACTTTTTCATTGTGCGCAGCCTTCAACAATCGCAGTTTATGCATTTTTACTAGTAGTAGTAGTACTATAGGTACTTATTGATAATGTAATATTTAACTTACCATTTGCATGTTTAGGGAATGGTATCCCTTTCGATTAAAAAAAAGATGCTCGTCATTGTTCGGCCTGACTATGGCTACATGGGTACAATCTATGCAGCCAATGACCCCAGGCAAATTAAATTTTCTTTGAAACCTTTAAGCAATTTATTCAGTATTAGAAAGAGATCAAAGTAGTGTAGATGTAGATGTTAAGTAAGTATATATTACTAACTCTTGTCGTAGTGTCGACCTTTCTTGTCGTGTTTGGGGTAATGAGATATTTTTCAACATACACGGACTGTTTAGTGCCTGAACAACCTGCCGAATACATCGGCTTGCCGTTCTTTGTGGCAAATGTTGCGTGACACCCACTATTCTTTGATAAGAACCCGTAGCAAGAAAGTTCAGTGTACACAATACCTACAAAAGAAGAAAAATTACGTATTTTGTTTTTCACATAAGTTCACAGTGGCAATCGCTTCACAGAAAATATCGAGGTCTAGCCAAATCCGTAGTTAAGACTGGCAAAAGTGGACCCCAGACTCCGAGCTGAAAGCTTCGGATGCGACTGGGAATTAACGCTAAGAGGAAGATAAGTTACATGTAATTTTACACGTAACATTGCAAGTTCTTGATAGTAGGTACTTACGCATTTATTTACTTTAATTTCCAACGGGATCTCTTTCGTTCCCCGTAGTTCTGTGTTGTTTTTTAAATCTGCACAAAGTTTTTGAAATGTTCCCTTGTCAAGCCGGAAATTTTCTCTGAATAGAATGTCGGGCATCTCTTCTATGCGTTCCATTGACTGTCGGGAAACATTCCTCTGGCGACGCCTGAGCAACACTTCTTCATTGTGCGCAGCCTTCAACAATCGCAGTTTATGCATTTTTAATTTTCAATGAAAACACTCACAAGTTCTATTACCTACACTGAAAACGTGACTAGCTAATTTGATTTGAATTGAGTCCGTTAAAAGTCCCGCGGCATCAATGTTGCCACCAACAAGGCTAATAAAGATCCGGACCTTCTATGGTTGTATGGCGGGTGACCATAGTGAACACATCGGTGTCGACTCCAACATCCGATATCGGTCGATATCGTGATAATAAGATTTAATTTTATATTGGAAAATTCGTTCCGATGCGATGCAATACGGTCCGTTTGGTGGGGTCGGACCTTTAGATAGGTCTCTTTACTGTACAGTACCTACGGTTCAAATCAAACTAATGGCGATCGGTAGTACGTACGACTCGTACAAGTGTCATGCGTAGGTAGGTACAAAGATATTCAGTTCACTTATACATTATTATCATAAGGTGTCCTATCATTTGACCAAAAACGAATGACAAATTTTCATTTGACAAACAACGTTTGACAAAATTACACTTGATAAATGTATCATTTGACAAACTATTGTTTGATAAACTACTCATTAGACAAAATATTTATTTGCAAAAAAGTCATTGTATAAAACATAATTTTACAAATTGATTATTTTAAAAACATGTTAGTTGACAAACAGACATTTACAGTTAGAAGACACAAAGTCGATCGTTGCATTTAGTCTCAGTAGTTCGGTTGCTAGTCCGGTTGATCGGACTACTGCAACTTTTCAGTAGCAGTAGTTCGGTTGTCAAACGGAATCGAACTGTTGCTACTTTTGTGTAGCAGTAGTCCGGTGAGTAGTTCGGTTGACCGGACTACTGCAACTCTTCAGTTGCATTAGTTCAGTTGTCGGTGTTTGACAGTTATGTGCAATTTCTTATATATTGAGTAACGATGGTATCAAGAGGCTCTAGCTTTATAAAATTTACCAGTGTTTGTCTCCTCCTGGTCATAAAGTAAAGGTAGTCAAGTCTTGTTTATATAACCTTGTCTGTCGATTTGTAACAATTTTGTTGGTATTACCATCTCTTCTTCCTCTAGACCTAGTATCCCCAATCGTTGCAGTTGCAATTTAAACATATTCTATCAAAAAAGCCTGTCATCTTAGAGACAGAAAGTTGGTGGTCTTTACTTTGTGATTGCACAACTGAAGAGTGTCGCCTTGTCGATCTGTGGCCGGGCGACGGCTAGTAGCGGCCCTGTATAGTGTACAGCTGCAGGTACTCGAACATCCTTTCCTTTTACGAGATCAAATCGCGCGTGTTCATTTGTTAGCTAAAAGATAATAGTAGACGCAATGTTTACAAGGGTTTCCGCAAGAATTTGTACAAAGGCTCCAGAAGCTGAACAGATTAGCTGCTTAATCGGTTCGTTGTGATTATTTATGGCTTAGGAAAGGCATTGAGAGTAACCAAGAAGTATATAGGTAATAGATTATAAAAAACAAGTTTCTGAGTATTTATACTCGTGATTTTTACATTTTACGAGTTTTCAAGTTTACGAGTTTTGCGTTATTAACGCCATTTACCGATAATTTCGTCGTACACTAGCTTATCATAATATTACCTTCTTTCATTGTCTGTAGATAGCAATTTGTGAGTGACACCTCAAATGTAAATGTGCACAGGCCACGGCAGCTTGTGCTGCTATTGAAAAATACCACATGACTTGAATACATATTGAATAAATCACTTGTACTACCTTTCCACAATTATTTACTTATTTGAACCTTACCGGTTTCACCTTACGGCATTATCAAAGGTTTACAATGGTTTAAACTAAAAAACTACAATAGTTTATGTGTGGGTACTTTTAAAAAAGAGTATACCAGCTTCAACTTTTTTCCCCGAAATTTGGGGGAAATTTAAATTTTCATAAACGTAATTATGTTTTGTAAAATAATTTATACATTATAAAATTAATTGTATTACAGAGAAATGTCAAATATAAAATGTCAAGGAATTATAATTAAATTAAATTAAAGTAATTGTCAAATTAATGATGTCAAATGGATTACATACTTAGATTACAATATATAAAAATGACAGTTACAACAATAAATTAATAAATTAAGATTACAACGAATTAATAACAAATAAATAGGTATGTATATGTCATTATTATTGTAATAGAGGTGAACGGCTCGGATCTAACCATTGTAAACCTTTGATAATGCCGTAAGGTGAAACCGGTAAGGTTCAAATAAATAAATAATTGTGGAAAAGTACAAGTGATTTATTCAATATGTGTAGCATGTTTAACGGAACTTTAGCAGGTAATGACGTGGGCTCATAAAAATATAGAAAGAAAATCCAAAACGCGTCTGTTCTTTACTTTAAAAGCGTAAGCGAAAACGAACCTTATGTTTAGGTAGTTACAATTACGCTTTATTACACTGCAACCCTTTTCGTACTTATCTATTGTATTTGTATGTGTGGATCTAACTGTACTTGGAAGCTTGAAATATTAGCAATGTAGGTACTTAAGTATATTGTCTAAGCTTATTCAAGGCAATTTGCTTCAAATACAATCGTAGAAGCTGTCACTAGGTACACCTAGGTACACCTACGTACACGTAGTAGGTACAATCCTACTGTAGTTCCTAATTCGATGTTAGTTCTGTACCTGTTAATGTTCGTGTTATTTTTGCGCACGCGTCTCTTCTACGTTACTAATATTGGTTACCTATGTATTTATGTGTAGGTACATTCTGACTAGGTACGTACTAAGGCAGGCCTGAAAAATGCAGTAACTCCTAGTACTAGCTATATGCGCTTCAGAGGTTACCAAGTCATATAAGTAACATTATTAACTAAAACTCTCCTAGAAGGTCAGGTAGCGAAAACATACCATTTTAACTGCATTGAAAAGAAGACAATTCTATGTAACATAATTAACTAACACTTTTCTAGAAGGTCAGGTAACATACGAAAATAATACGACCTAAATGGTCTGCAAACTGCATTCTATGGAAAACTTTTGTCAATAACCTACAAATAGAAAAGCAACGGTTCTTTTAATGAGTAGACAATATTTTGAATAGATAAGGTTATTTCAATTTCGCAAAACGGCAGAATGCACCATTGTGCTTTGAGTAAAAGGGTTGTTCTAAGAAAGAGGAATAAACAATTTGTAAGTCATGAGTCATGACTTCACGTCACTTCTGTGAATATTTTCTGAAAGTCTCCTAAGACAAGTTTTGAAGACTGAAGGCGTCTCTGTGCGTATTGTACCTACCTATTTGTATTTTCTTCAACTGGAAGAAAAGCAATGCTAATTTGCACACAGAACTTAGCAAAAACCATAGTTACAAAATAAAAGTAGGTATAATTTCAGGACGTCGCCGTCGAGCCGATGGATGCAAAGTTCTTATGTAGGTATTCACAAGACACCGAATTTCGTTGGAGACGAGACAGTGTACTTTACTTACCTAGAGGAAAGAAATATCTCATGTAGGTAGCTGTCAAAACATTCCCCCTGTAAGGGTCTGGTCTCGAGTTCAAGTCCCGTTTTCAGCATTCACTTTAGTTAGCCTGTTTATTGGTTCAAAGTTTAAAGACAATAATTAACTTCCTAGATTTGATTCATACCTACATAGGTAGGTATGAACCAACTGACAGAGCTTAGGTAGGTATAAATGCGGCAGTAACTCTGTCTGTCTGTCTGTTACGCTTTCAAGCCTAAACTAGAAAGAAAGAAACAAAGAAAAGTTCATTTATTTTGGTTACTACAGCACACAAAATAGGACATTTGAGTAAAATTATAAAATAAACACTACTGAACCGATTTCGATGTAATTTGGTCTAGGGGTAGATTAGACCTTGAGAAAGGACATAGGCTATATTTGGTCGCGACAACCGACATCCACGCGGGCGGAGCCGCGGGCAAAAGCTAGTATCAAATAAAATAAAAAAATAGCCAGAATTGTGTTGATGTTTGTTTATTCAATATGTATCATTAAGTGGCACGTTTTGATACGAAATAAAATTTAGTTTCTCGTGGCATTTAACAAGATTGCACATAAATACACAAAGTTATCTTAAAATTAAATTCATTTATTGCTACAGACGGACTATAATCGACTTAAAATATAGGTAGATGTATATTGCATATTATACAAATAAAGGCAAAAGATACCTATTTATTATGTAGCATTTAACAAGATTGCACTTATACACACAATGTAATCCTAAAATTAAATTCATTTATTGCTACAGACGGACTATAATCGACTTATAATATAGGTAGATGTATATTGCATATTATACAAATAAAGGCAAAAGATACCTATCTATTATATAGCATTTAACAAGATTGCACTTATGCACACAAAGTCATCTTAAAATTAAATTCATTTATTGCTACAGACGGACTATAATCGACTTAGGTATAATAGGTATAGGTAGATGTATGTGTATATACAAATACCTAAAGGCAAAAGATATCTACCTATTTATTTAATACAAGAATGTGTCATTTCATTCAAGGATTTTAAATATTACGTATTTATAAGAATAAACAACATTTATTATTAATTATACAAGTAGCTAAAGTCCAAACAGTAAACGTAATAATATAGGTTATCCGAATTAAGTACCTAAATGATGTAGATAATAAATAATACTTATAACAATAACACATATTTACAATAATAACATAACTGACTAGTATATGGCCTTATACGGGCCAAAAGTTAACCATCGCTAGTGAAGCGTGGCAATATTACAACAATGACTAATATTTATAATAATACTTAACTAATATAAACATTAATAACTGATCGTTATGATACTGATATAATATTTACAATAAAAACCTATAATAACAATAATTTGTAATATTTACACTAATAACAAGATAATATTTACCAAGTTAACCGATATTTACACTTAACTAATATAGTTCATTACCTACACTAAACTTACACTATACACTAAATACACTAAAGTCCACTATAATTTTTCGGCACACTGCACACACGCACCTGCAGCTATATCTTTTAGCGTTGCCACCTTCTTCTTAAGGTAGCTAACTTGAAAAGCCAGTCTCATTTCTCTTAGCTTCCGCCTGTCCCGGCTTTGTTTGGCGGCCAAGTTATTTTTTTCCCGCTGCTGCCGATAAGAGAAATCAGACTGGCTTGTCTGTCCAGCTACAGCCCGTCTCATCCGTGGGTTGTTGCCCACTAAAGACCCGCCATTCCTCTCAGCGAGACCTTGGAAGGCCTGGCTCTCAAACATTTGGTATTCCATATCTCCGCTCAGAGATTCTAAGTCGGAGTTGTGGAGACTCAATTCTGTTGAGGAAGGCGGCTTTGGCTGTGCCAGACCAGACCAGCTTCCCGTTGAGTCCGATGATGACGTCGCCGTAGTATGGACTGAAATAGGTGCGACGTAGGGCTGTCTCAAACAAGGTACTGCAGGTGGAACGACTGGTATGGTAGGCTGGCCGGTATGGTACGATACTTCAGGTGTGACGACCGGTATACTAGGCTGGCCGGCATGGTAGGGCACTGTAAGTGGCACGAACGGTGTGGCAGCTTGAAAGTAGTATCCGTACGGATACTGAGGTACCGGATACGCCACGTAGCTTCCATGCACAGGCGGTTGCTCAGGACTACTGTAAGTAGAGCGCGGAGAAGAATCCTCTGACTCAAGAGCATTTCTGCTCAAGTCAAGAGGGCGGTCTTCTTGGGCGAATGGTCTCCACGTGGGCATAGTGAATGGTGACGGTGTAGTTCTTAAGAATTTGACTTGTTCGCTCGAAGTGCAGAACACGACTGATGTACCATTACAGCTTGCGAGCGAGGTTGAAAAGAGGCGGGGCGTAAAGGACCGTACGCCGCCGGGGAGGGGATGAGCAGGTAGCCGCCCTAACGGGTCTATGAGCGTTGATTTATGTGATCCGTTGGGTTTGTGTTGTGTGATAATGGCATCTATGGATAACAGGGATCGTTTGTTGGTTATTGTTTTTATAATATCGATAAATAATAAATATGATAATTGATTTATTTTCTATTTAGCTAATTGTTAATCAGTGTCTTGAAACAACACTGAACAATAGGTCATCTAACTACCTACTTCATCCTAATGATCACAGATGGTAAATGAGAGGTCGTTTTCTTTAGTTCAGCAATAACATTATTTTTAGCAAATAAAATTGTATTTATAACTGTAACTGTAGTAAATTATTCACTTTCGATGTTATTATTGTTAATAAATTTAAATGTGCAAAAGAGCCTTAATAATTTTTAAAATGTCACCCTTGAATATTGAGGAAAGGCACTTAAGAGTCAATGTTGATCATATTGTATCTCTAGTTCTACTGAACGATTGCTATCAAACTTACAAGGGTTTCAATTCTAACCAGTACCTTTTTCTTTCGGGGTCGGCAGCGCAAGTGTTGTTGAGAATCAAAATTATCTAACATACCGACTTAAACACAACTTTAAAGAAAATATCTTCAATGCACAGACACAAATTATATATAAAAACCCTGGTGAAGCTCGGTCACCCAGTACTGTACTGTACACGACACACCTACTTAAAATAATATATGAAAGTATCAACGTTACATTGCGAGAATTGTCGCTTGTAAGGAAAACATACACGACACTATAAGACCACGTGCCGCCTGTCTGCGTCGACGCAGACATTTTTTTTATATACCACTTAGTTAGCAGACAAGCACACGGCCCACCTGATGGGAAGCGGTCACCCTGGCCTATGGACGTATGCAACACCAGTCACACTCGCGCTGCCGACCTTGAAGAAACCTTCTAATGCCCTTCTTGAAGAACCCTATATTGTAGTCGCTTGGAAAAACCACCGCAGGGAGTTCATTCCACAGTTTGAGTGTGTGTGGGATGAAGTGCCTTTCAAACCACACAGTGCGCACTGTTTCCGGACGCAATATGTGAGGATGAATTCCCTGCCTGTGGCGAGAGGTGCGATGATAGAACCTAATTTTATCTTCAAATTGGTTATAAACAATTTGGAACTCTTTTTACGACCCAGAATGATGCGGGCCTAGCATTTTTATCATTAAGATATTCATCTTCTTTAAAGGAAAGTAGATGAATATCTTAATGATAAGAATGCATGGTCATCCTAATCACTGCTTGCTCGCACATTATAAATTGTATAAAAACTATATTAAAACATAAAATAAAAAGGATAATTGAGTTCTCTGAGTTTCTTGCCGGTATCTTCTTAGCAGAACCAACTACCGAATCATTTTCAAGTCATTTATTTTACTTCATTTAATAATATATCTTATTTTTTTAACTTGACATAATAATTATAATATTTTAACGTTCATTATGTGCTAAATTGAATAAATGAAATTGATTCTTTGTTTCTTTGATATAATATTTTACAACCTAATCTAAAAAGGTTGCCATTTTTACTATTTAGAACAATTCAAGTTTCACAGGTGCCATAATCATTTTATCTGTGAACGGCTTGTTCATTGTAAATTGTTTCTGCTCCAACGTCCTTTCATTGTCTTCTATTGTTCTAGAGAAGACTTAAAATCGAAGACAGTGAAATATGAATAATGAAATAATGGGCACATCCAGCCTGCTACGACCTATTCGATACCTCCTACGTAAACTGTTGTAACTTCAAAACTGTGATTTTACAGGAGAGCGTTTCAAAGGTACTATTGGCAATAAAAACCGCAGTTTTCAACTAATCTTTATAAAATTCAACATGTAACTTCAGTTAATAATACTTTAGCGTTTACCTCACGGTATTATTCAAAAATACCAAAAGTTTTAGAGATTTTGTTGTTACAACATTTTACCGCGGTATATGACCTTTACAAATTGTTGTATCAGTCACTTACAATAATGTACACCGGAACACATGAGTCACATTTAGTTGTATGTACCAGATACAACAATTTACGCCGAAATGCAAGAGAAAAAAAGTGTGGTATGTTTTATTTTTACCACTTAGATGGCAGACAAGCACACGGCCCACGTGATGGGAAGTGGTTACCGTGGCCTATGGACGTATACAACACCAGCGGCGTCACATTCGCACTGCCGACCCTGAAGAAACCTTCTAATGCCCATTCTTGAAGAGACCCAGAGATCCGATTCTCAGTACTCCATGGATTCACCGTGCGGTCGCCGTGTCCTTATGGACCCGTGATACAGAGCAAACCGTGACGGCGATTGGGACTTGCGACCCAGATGTAGGTTTAGGGTGGCCATTTTGTGATGCATCAGCGCTCACCTCCACCGTCAGTAGTGTACCCCCTACCTATCCAAATTTGGTAAGATCTTATCAATGCCGCTTTAGATATTCGATTTAGTAAAGAGCTTACTGAAGCTCTTGGCAATCCGAGGTCTTTAAGTTGTACAGGGATTTAGCTTGAATTCGTCTTGGTCCTACTTCTACGGCGTAGAGTTTAATCACGTAGCTATTTTTGGTTAACTCGTTAGTCAGGTTAAAGTATTTGTTCGTCTGTATAGCGTGGTCTTTAGGTATGTTAGTTTTCCACGGTACTGTGAGTTCTACAAGCAATGCTCGCCTATGCGATCGTGAAAAAAGGAATATGTCGGGTCTAGATGATGAGGTACAGGCATCCTCCTTTAATAGTGCTTCTCATAGGTGTAGTCTACAAGTATTGTCCAGTCAACGGCAGCTATCAATTTATCAATCAATTGTAGTCGCTTGGGAAAACCACCGCAGGGAGTTCATTCCACAGGTTGAGTGTGCAAGGGATGTAGTTCCTTTCATACCGCACAGTGCGCACTGTTTCCGGACGCAATGTGTGACGATGAATTCCCTGCTTGTGGCGAGAGATGCTATGATAGAATGTAGCTGTTGGTATCATGTCAAATAGTTCATTTGAGCACAAACCATTGTATAGGCGGTAGAACACACAGTGAGGCAAAGTCTCTTCTGAGACTGAAAGGTTCCACATGACCTGCGAGTATGGGATGGTCAACGAGCCTCAATGCTCGTCTTTGTACCGAGTCGAAGGGGTTGACCACTTCAAGCTGGCACGTAGGCGCTCCGACAAAACGGTGATTGCAGTACTCCAAGTGGGGTCGAACCTGTGCCTTATGTAGGCGGAGTCGTTGCCCCACAGTTAAGTATTCACCCTGTTGAGCACTCCAAGCTTCTTTGATTCCAGCTTCACCTTGTCTTCCAATTGACTACGGTATTGGACGTCGCTGGAGATATTGATATTAAGGATCCCAATACGCAAGGAAATAGTAAGCAGTGTGCCCAGGAATTGCGGTGCTACAATATATGGGATTTTGTTAACGGTGAATACACATACTTGTGTCTTAGAGGGGTTGAATTGGACTAAATTTAGTCTGTCCCAATCGGATACTCTAGATAACGTAGTCTCGATTTCAGACACAAGTTGTTCGCGGCTTTCCTCCATCTCGGACTGAGGGATATTTGCACGGTCCGTGTAACAAGCGTCTCCGGTACTGTCGTCCGCATAGTGATGAATGGAGTCATCCGACAGCATGTCATTGATATGCAGCAGTAACAGGGTCGAGACAACACGGAACTTTGTGGGACATCGGCGTTTTATGTCCATGTGGTCCGAGCAACTGCTATCAACGACGGCTTGGATACTTCTGTTGGACAAAAAGCTGGCAATCCATTCCCATAATCCCTTGGTCCATAAGAGCTTTGCAAGAAGACCTCTGTGCTAGACCCGATCAAAGGCCTTTCCGATATCGAGACTAACCGCCAGTGCTTCACCTCAAGTCTCGATAGCTTGCGCGCAACGGTTTGTGAGATACACAAGAAGGTTAAGATAAGATACACCTGTTAAGCGACGGTGGCGGAAGCCGTACTGTCGGTTACTCAGTAGATCATACAGTTCAAAGTACCCCAGGAACTATGTATTAATGATACGCTCCGTCACCTTCGAGAGGAGGTACCTGATTTACATGAATACCCATTTAGTAAAAACTTGTTATTTTGAATAAGATGATGATGATTGATGATCGAAGAAGAAGATTGATGAAAAAGATGAAGAAGACAAGATGATAAGATGATTAAGTTAACATAATAAATGCTTCAAAATTTCATTCAACTTGTTATTTTTGTTTTTTTTTTGGGTTTAAAATGTTTATTCACTTGTTATTTTGACGTTACAAACAGACACTTTAATTTTATTTATTTCTATAGATTTTTGATAACCGCAAATGTTACTTACAACTTACACAATGTCAGTGATAAGCGAAGTAGATTGTTGTATGTGTTACTTAGTAACCATAAAATTGTTAATTTTACCACGTAAAACATTGTAAGTCATCTTGCCATGTGCTTCAGTATAACTAATTCCGAAGTAAAATGTTGTATGTATTACTTACAACAAAATACGTGTAAATTCAGCAACGTATATTGTTGTATGTAATCAATACCACATTTTATATAAGCAATATTTGAAATACGAAAAATATGTGCTAGTAGTATTACGTAATAAATATCAAATCAACACAAAAAATACGCGCGTGACATGCAACCTACAGCGAGTTCCAGCGTAGTCTGTTTTATGTCACACATACGCGGGGTGACCGCACTCGTCAGACTCACACCGCCCGCCGTAAACTATTGCAAGTAATAAATACCACAATATACGCCGGGATAGTTCGGAACATACGATGTTATACTTCTGAAAACTACCGAAATTAATAGATTTTTGGACTTGATCTAATTGTTACAGGATACTATACATAAAATTAGACACTTTTACATGAAAAACACAAAATAGCAATTTTGTTGGTTACAACAACTTACGTGGGAGGTATCGTATTGTTAATATTAGTTATTTTAAAATAATTCGTTGCTAATGTTAATATTAGTTGTTATTTATTATAAATAATATTGTCCGTTTCATTTTGGCCAAAATTTAACACAGATTCCATCCAATAATGTTATTATTGTAAACATCTGTTATTATTATAAATATTAGTTATTATTGTAAAACATTCTCTATTAATAAGTCAAAAATCGGATACTTGTATAAGCAAATAATAATATTATTTTTTTATACCACGTAGGTGGCAGACAAGCACACGGCCCTTATTATGTTTGCTGTTAGGTACCTACTGGCCCCTGTAAGGCAGTGGTCGCGGGTACGAGTCCTTCCTGGGCAATTCTCTTTTTCATTCTTAACCGATTATTCAAGGGAACTTGTATAAGATACAATCGTAGAGGTTGTTACTAGGTTTAAGTATTAGTGATATGGTATTACAATGCTACTGCAGGTCTTAATTCAATGTTAGTGTCCTATGAATGTGTCGAAAAAAAAAGGAACAGTTGTGCCGATCAGTGTTACGCCGCGATATTGACGTGTCGGTGGGTGACATCTGATTCGACAGTGATATTTATTCGACAAAAGGATTCGTGTTATCCTTGCGCACGCGCCTCTTTCACGTAACTAATATTGTGAACTTATATGTAGGTAACTACTTACTATGTGACAGGCCCGAAACATGTATTAGTTCCTACAGTTAGCTATAGGTATGTCAGAGACAGTGACAATGGTCGTGTCCAAGTAGGTAAGTCATACAAGTAACATTACTAACTGAAACTTTTCTAGAACGTCAGGTAGCGAAAATAATACGACCATTTACACTGCATTCAAAAGAAAACATTTCTATGAAACATAAAATATTTTTTTTTTGTAGAAGGTGAAGACGTTATACACGAATATAATACAACCTAAATGGTCTGCAAAATGCATTCAAAAGAACACCTTCGTAAATTGCCAACGGTAAAGTAACGGCTTTTATTATGAATCGATATTTTGAATAGATAAGGTTATTACAATTTCACAAAACGTCAGAACACGCCATTGTCTGTGCTTTGATTAAAAGGGTTGTTCTAAGAAAGGGGATTATACAATTTGCATGTCGTTACTTCACGTCACTTCTGCGAATATTGTCCGAGAGCCTCCATAGATAACAAATGGCTTCCACTAATTCAAAAGGTGTCTAATCGCGCGTTTGGATTGGTTTTGTTTTATTATTCGTAGAAGAGATTCCCTGATTTGTGCATAGAACTTAACAAAAATAATAATTAGGTACAAAATAAAGGCATAACTTCAGAGTAGTTCTTAGAGTAGGTATACATTAAATATAGAGTGCGCCTATCACTCAGGTCTTTGGCGCCGAGTGTTAGCAGATACTTTGCGATGGTATAGCGCACCTATACTTAGTGACGTTTCATGCATTACCGAAAATATCAATAGATGCACTATCACACGGGATACGTCTTTGACGATTCGTTATAAAACACGATACGACTTGATTCCGTATTCAATGTGAACATCTATCCATGTTCACATTGAATACGGAATCGTGTTATTTCACGATTCGTCAAAATATCCGAATTGATGGTCACATTTGTTTCGCGATTGAGTTCAGTTCAGAGTTCAGCGCAACAGCGGATCCGCCATAAAGCATTCACGATTCGAGATTTTCAAAAGCCGATACGTGATTTTTAACGAATCATGATTTTTAAAAGACGTATCCATATCCGTCGTTTTTCACGATTCGTGAAGCGTGTGAACATGGGTATTTAAAAAGCATTGCTCCCGTCAAAAAAAATAACGAAACACGATTCGTCTTCGTGTGAACGAGCTCTTATTAATGTAGTTTGTTGTTATGAAGTTTTTTGTACGATTTGATATGCATGGATAAAATTAAAGCCAAAATACAAAAAAATGGCGTCATTTTGCGGTATTTTTGCGTCATTATTACTACAAATATATGATGCTGTATAAAATTTTGATTTTAAATATTGAATTAAATATCATTTGCGAAGTCATTTTGACGGGTATTGTTTTGCTACTGATTGAGGTTGAACCAGGAGCCTCGGTACTGTTCATACCCGTGATAGCAGTTCATACCTACTTGTAAGGTGCGCTCTATAGCAATGTATACTCTAAGGAGTAGTTACTTACCTAAGTCTAACAGATGGATGGGAAGCATTAGAGCTTCTGGTACTTCTACCTTAGGGTAGATATACATGTATGGTAGGTTGAAATTCTTGGATTCAGTGTAGCATCACAGCAGGAGAGACCGGGGCAAAAGTGAGGTATTATTTTCGGAATTATAATATAAGTACAGGTAGTACGGATAAGCAAATATATACGTACCGACAGTTTTGCGACCTTTTTTACTAGTTATATGACTGTCCACAATCGGTAGTTTTCTTTTATCTGTCGCTTGGTTGCCAGATTCCATTTTATCGCCCATAAGTCAGAATGGTGATAACAAAATAAGTCTCTACTTCAAACTTGAACCAATGACAGCGCTTGATACCGTATTGTATTGTACAATACGCCACGCCTGAGTCAATACAGGCGGGCCCGAGAGCTTGCACACCCACCCCAATGCGCTTTGCAATTGTGTTTACTTTTACTTTTATAGGTGAGTATACAGAGGCAGTCCCGATTTTTTTCACTTTACTTTGTAGTGTGTCTGCCTAGAATATAATAACGATAAGCATTGTACTAGCTACCTATGTACACGGTATCAGAAAGGAAACAAATAGGTATGTACAACTTACTATGTGGGTTCTATATGTATAGGTAGATAGAATCTGTAAAAATACCCAAACAAATGCAAACAGACATCATATTCAGTTATAGGAATGAACAAAAAATATATCTATTATACAAGTCGCTGAAGTCAAAACTGTCAACATAATAATAGGTATAGATAAATTATAATGCATAATGTTATGCAAAAACAGCTTATAATATCCTACTAATATTATAAATGTGAAAGTTTGTGAGAATGGATGTGTGGATGTTTGTTACTCTTTCACGCATAAACGGCTGGACCGATTTGGTTGAAATTTGGTATGTATATAGGTTATATCCTGGATTAACATATAGGCCTGTAAGAAATTGCCGCAGAGTGATAAGGCCGCCATCTGTACTTACCACATACCTAACTCAGTTCTCTATGTTATATTGTTATATCTATGGTGTACAATAAAGACGTTTTTACTTACTTTACTTTACTATATATCAGCGATGAACGGGATCAGAATTCCACGCGGGCGGAGCCGCGGGCAACAGCTAGTTTATTATAATAACGGATATTTACAATAATAACAGTATTGGCTCGTAGGTATATGGGCCACATATGGGCCACATTTTGGCCGTCACTTTGAAACGAAGCAATCTTTACAACACTTGTTAACATTTATAATAATAACTTACTAATGTTAATAACATGAATGACTAATAATTACAAAACTAAATAACCTTTAGAATAAAAACCTTAATGATAATATAATAGTAAGTATTATTTACACTAATAACTAGATAATTTCACATTTACATTTACACAATAATTAACATTTCAGTGTAAATATTGGTTGTCTTCCAATATTTACACTTAACTAAAAAGTTCATAACACTAAACTAACAGTTTACACTAAATGACACTACAGGATCTAGGTATACTACATTTGATGAGTAGGTACACTGCGCACACACACCTGCAGCTATCTTGACTTTTAACGTCGCCACCTTCTTCTTAAGGAAGCTGACCTGGAAAGCCAGTCTGAGATCCTGTAGTTTGCGCCTGTCTGTGACTCTCAGATACATTCTAAGGTATGCCTGAAATATTCAGTAATTCCAACAGTTAGCTATATGCGCTTCAGACAGTGATAACAGTCATATATGTTCTTCATCCTGGCGTTTATTCCCAATCGCATCCGAAGCTTTCACCTCGGAGTCTGGGGTCCGCTTTACCAGTCTTAACTGTAGATTTGGCTCGACCTTGATATTTTCCGTAACACGACTGTCATCTGACCTCTACAACCCAATGGTAACATTAGGCGATATCACAGTATTGCAGCTAGACCGTTGTTCCAACTACCCACGACTGCCAAAGATGTTCGGAAAGGTAACGGTTCTTATGTATTGAAAACACCAAGTCTCGTTGGAGACGAGAAGTGTACCTTACTTACCTAAGTACCTAGAGGGGAGAAATATCTTATGTAGCTGTCAAAGCATTCCCATTGTAGGTACCACTGCAGTGCTATTCAGTAAGAGAACAACGAGACGCTACGTCGTAAAACCGTGGATGTGCTTGAATTTGGCATTAGTCGCGGGTTCAAGTCCCGTATTCAGTATTCACTATATTTAGCCTTTAACTACTTTATTTAAGTAACCTTGTTACTGTGAGGGTACGGTAGCTCCTTTTTAAATGTTACCTTTTGCATGTTGTGTCTACCTATAAGTAATTGTTACATTATGAACTGTACCTAGATATATTACTATATGAACTTGTATTAATGTAAACAGTTGTTGGAGGACCTAAATAAATAAATAAATAGCCTACTAATTGGATTAAAATTTAATTAAAAAGACAATGAGAAGGTGTTTAAGTTTAACTTCCGAGATTTGATTCATACCTACATACTATAGGTAGGTATGTTCCAACTAACAGAGCTTAGGTAGATAAGTATGTCAAGTATAATAAAACAAAAAACGAATGGCAAATTTTCATTTGACAAACAATGTTTGACAAAATTACACTTGATAAATGTATCATTTGACAAACTATTGTTTAATAAACTACCTACTCATTAAACAAACTATTTATTTGAAAAAAAAAAAAATCATTTAATAAAACATCATTTTACAAATTGATTATTTTAAAAACATGTTAGTTGACAAACAGACAGTTAGTGATAGATTATTGAGAAAGCTGCTCATTCCGACTTGGATAGATTAGGTTAGAAGGCTAATGCGGGAGCGGAGCGGAGCGAAGCTCTCGCATTAGCCTTCTGCCTTCGTGGTTATTTTTTTTATAACCATGCAGAACTTTATTTAGTCAAATGAAAATTTTTAAAATAAAATTTTAGCAAACGAAATGTTTTCTAAGTAATACATTTTGCGATGTTATGTCAAATGATTATTTTTAAAGTAATATGTTTGCGAAATGAAAGCTTGTCAAATGATTAGTTTTTCAAACGTGGTTTGTCAAATGATGTTTTGTCATACGTTTTTTGGTCAAACAAAACAAACAAATAAAATCCATGATAAAAAATAGCCAGAATTGTGTTGATGATTGTTTATTCAATATGTTTAATTAAGTGGCACGTTTGGATACGTAATAAAATGTAATTTCATGTGGCATTTAACAAGATTGTACATAAACATACAAAACTAAGTTCATTTATTGCTACAGACGGACTAGAATCGACTTATAGATATAGATGTATACATTGTAGGTATATACAAATAAAGATAAAAGATACCTATTTATTAAATACAAGAATGTGTCATTTCATTCAAGGATAATATATAAAGTATCACGTATTTATAAGAAACTCTTCTTCCTCTTAGCGTTAATTCCCAGTCGCATCCGAAGCTTTCATCTCGGCGTCTGGGGTCCGCTTTACCAGTCTTAACTACAGATTTGGCTAGACCTCGATATTATATACTATACACGTATTTATAAGAATGAACAACATTTATAAATAATTATACAAGTAGCTGAAGTCAAAATAGTAAACGTAATAATATAATATGTCCTACCTATCCGATTTTTAAATTAGGTAAATGATGTAAAATGTTACCGAATAATAAATAATATCGATCAAGAAAGGGAAAAAGAATCGACCTCGGGACGGGTCTTTACAATAATAACATAATTGACTAGTATGGCCTATATAGGCCAAAAGTTAACCATCGCTAGTGAAGCGTGGCAATATTACAACAATGACTAATATTTATAATAATACTTAACTAATATAAACATTAATAACTGATCGTTATGATACTGACTAATATTTACAATAAAAACCTATAATAATAACAAGATAATATTTACCAAGTTAACCGATATTTACACTTAACTAATATAGTTCATTACCTAAACTAAACTTACACTATTTACACTAAATACACTAAAGTCCACTATCATTTTTCGGTACACTGCACACACGCATTAGCAGCTATAGCTTTTAGCGTTGCCACCTTCTTCTTAAGAAACCTGACTTGGAGAGCCAGTCTCATTTCTCTTAGCTTCCGCCTGTCCCGGCTTTGCTTGGCGGCCAAGTTATTTTTTTCCCGCTGCTGCCGATAAGAGGAATCAGACTGGCTTTCTTGTCCAGCTACAGCCCGTCTCATCCGTGGGTTGTTGCTCACTAGAGACCCGCCATTCCTCTCAGCGAGACCTTTGAAGGCCTGGCTCTCAAACATTTGGTATTCCATATCTCCGCTCAGAGATTCTGAGTCGGAGTTATGGAGACTCAATTCTATTGAGGAAGGCGGCTTTGGCTGTGCCAGACCAGACCAGCTTCCCGTTAAGTCCGGTGATGCCGTCGCCGTAGTATGGACTGAAGTAGATGCGACGTGGGGCTGTCTTAAACAAGGTACTGCAGGTGGAACGACTGGTATGGTAGGCTGGCCGGTATGGTACGATACTTCAGGTGTGACGACCGGTATAGTAGGCTGGCTGGCATGGTAAGGTACTGCAAGTGGCACGAATGGCGTGGCAGCTTGGTAATAGCTTGGTAATAACCCGTACGGATACTGCGGTGCCGGATACGTCACGTTGCTTCCAGGCGGTAGCTCAGGACTACTGTACGTAGAGCGCGGAGAAGAATCCTCTGACTCAGGAGCATTTCTGCTCAAGTCAAGAGGGCGGTCTTCTTGGGCGAATGGTCTCCACATGAGCATGGCGAGTGGTGACGGTGTCGTTTGGGAGAATTTGACTTGTTCGCTCGAAGTGCAGAACACGACTGATGCACCATTACAGCTTGCGAGCGAGGTTGAAAAGAGGCGGGGCGTAAACGACCGTACGCCGCCGGGGAGGGGTTGAGCAGGTAGCCGCCCTAACGGCTCTGTGAGCGTCAATTTACGAATATGTGATCCGTTGAGTTTGTGTTGCGTGATAATGGCATCAATAGATTTAACAGTGATCGTTTGTTGGTTAATGTTTTTTATAATATCGATAAATAATAAATATGCTAATTGATTTATTTTCTATTTAGCTAATTGTTAATCAGTGTCTTGAAACAACACTGGACAATTAGGTCATCTAACTACTTCATCCTAATGATCACAGATGGGAAATGAGAGGTCGTTTTCTTTAGGTCAGCTAAATATTGTTCAGCAATAACATTATTTTTAGCAAACAGAATTGTATTTATAACTGTAGCAATAACATTATTCACTCAAAGAATCAAAGAATCAAAGAATCAATTTCGTTTATTCAATTTAGGCACATATAGAGCACATATGAACGTCAAAATATTACAATTGTGTCAAGAAGTATGTGAACAAAAAATAAAATATTAAATAAATTAAAGTAAACCATCTGAAAATGATTCTTTCGCTGGTTCGGTAGTTGGTTCTACTGAGAAGATACCAGCAAGAAACTCAGAGAACTCAATTATCCTTTTTATTCATTTATTTATTTTTTAATACGGTTTTTATACAATTTACAATGTGCGGGCAAGAAAGTGATTAGGTTGACCATGCATTTTTATCATTAAGATATTCTTCTACTTTATAATAAGCTTTTTCCATTAGACTTTTTTTCACGTTTATTTTAAAAATATTAAGTAGCATGTCAACCAAATCCTGAGGAATTTTATTGAATATTTTTATACTGTTGCCTACAAATGAATTACCAACCTTATGAAGCCTGAGTATTGGCACTGCTAGTTTATCTTTATTTCTCGTATTATAATCATGTGTGTCCGCACTTACGATGTTATTAATGGTAATAAATATAAATGTGCGAAAGAGCTGTAATAATTTTTAAAATGTCACCCTTAAATACTGAGGAAAGGCACTTATGGGTCAATTTTGATCATATTGTATCTCTAGTTCTACTGAACCGATTGCTATCAAACTTACAAGGCTATCAATTCTAACCAATACCTTTTTAACAAGAAGGTTCTTACGGGGTCAACAGAGCAAGTGTGATGCCCCTTGTGTTCCACACGTTTATTAGACCACGGTAACTCTTTTCCATCAGGTGGGCCGTGAGCTAGTATGCCACCTAAGTGGTACCTATGTAAAAAGCACCGCAACAATGTCTGTTCAATAGTCTTTGCGTCCATAGCGGACTAACAGACAAGAATTTAAAAAAGATTGTGTTCAGAATCAATATTATCTAACATACCTACCTAAACGCAAGTTTAAAAAATATCGTCAATGTTAGGTGCATTGGAGATATTTTTTAAACTTGCGTTTAGGTAGGTATGTTAGATAAATTACATTTACCTAATTTAAAAATCGGATAGGTAGGACGTACCTATATTATTACGTTTACTATTTTGACTTCAGCTACTTGTATAATCCCTACTAATATTATAAATGTGAAAGTAACTCTGTCTGTCTGTCTGTCTCGCTTTCACGCCCAAACCACTGAACCGATTTTGATTTGGTATAGGGGTAGATTAGACCTCGAGAAAGGACATAGGCTATGTTTGGTCGCGATAACCGACATCCACGCGGGCGGAGCCGCGGGCAAAGCTAGTTAATTATAAATGTTGTTCATTCTTATAAATACGTGTATAGTATATAATATCGAGGTCTAGCCAAATCTGTAGTTAAGACTGGTAAAGCGGACCCCAGACGCCGAGGTGAAAGCTTCGGATGCGACTGGGAATTAACGCCAGCAATAAATGAACTTAATTTTGTATGTTTATGTGCAATCTTGTTAAATGCCACATGAAATTACATTTTATTACGTATCCAAACGTGCCATTTAATTAAACATATTGAATAAACAATCATCAACACAATTCTGGCTATTTTTTATTATGGATCACCCTTAAATACTGAGAAAAGGCACTTATAGGTCAATTTTGATCATATTGTATCTCTAGTTCTACTGAACCGATTGCTATCAAACTTACAAGGCTATCAATTCTAACCAATACCTTTTTAACAAGAAGGTTCTTACGGGGTCGGCAGAGCAAGTGTGACGCCCATTGTGTTCCACACGTTTATTAGATCACGGTAACTATTTTCCATCAGGTGGGCCGTGAGCTAGTATGCCACCTAAGTGGTACCTATGTAAAAAGCACCGCAACAATGTCTGTTCAATAGTCTGCGTCCATAGCGGACTAACAGACAAGAATTTAAAAAAGATTGTGTTCAGAATCAATCTTATCTAACATACCTACCTAAACGCAAGTTTAAAAAATATCGCCAATGTTAGGTGCATTGGAGATATTTTGACACAATTATATATATAAACCCTGATGAAGCTCGGTCGCTCAGAAAGGAACACATACCTACTTAAAATATGAAAGTATCAATTTTACATTGCGGTAATTTTACAGTGCATTTGTCATTTGTAAGGGAAACACACAATATGACACTATAAGACCACGTGCCGCCTGTCTGCGTTGGCGCAGCCATTATCTTCACCTGTCATAAACCATTTGGAACTCTTTTTACCACTCAGAATGATTGGGGGTCCATTGTAATTGTAAGGTTGCCATTTTTACTTTTTTTTTAATCATTTTACTTGTGAATGGTTTGTTATTGTAAATTGCTACTGCCCCAACGTCTTTTCATTGTCTTCAATTTGTTCTAGAGAAGACTTAAAATCGAAGACAGTGTTTAGGATAATTATGAAATAATGGGCACTTGTACCAGCCTGCTACGACCTATTGTGCCACCTACAGTAGGTATATATGCAACATATGACAATACCACTAGACTCTTCACGCGGAAGCTGATGTCTAACACAGACAAACCCGCCTTCCACGACGGAATCGGGTCTCTATGTCTCAGATACAGAGTCACTGAGCGGAGACATGGAGTACCAAGTGTTTGAAACAGACGCTTGTCAAGGTCTCGCGAAGAAGAATGGCGAGTCTTTGGTGATTAACAACCAGCGGAGGAGTCGGGCTGTGTATACAAGCCAGTCTAATGATTTGTATCGCAAACAACGCGACAAAAATTACGAGATATTAACTAGACTGACTTTCCAGGTGAGTTACCTAAAGAAATAGATGGCGGCATTAAAGTGTAGGATGGCTGCAGGTGTGTGTGCGCGGTGTGCTGGAATAATGTAATGTAGTAGTTTAATGTGCTGTAATATATCTTATGTGTAGTGTAGGTACCTATCTAGTGTTTAGTGAAATGGACATTATAATTAGTTAAGTGTAAATAATAGTTACCTTTGCAATTTGTAAATGTTATTATCATACAGTTTGTTGTTAATATTAGTTAGTGTCAAAATAATTAGTTACTTATGATAATGTTAGTCGTTATTTATAATGAATAGTAATCAGTGGTGTAAAATATATTGCCCATTTCCAATTTATATTGCCAATTTGGCACAGATTCCAGTCAATAATGTTATTATTGTAAACATCGGTTATTATTATAAATATTAGTTATTATTGTAAAACATTCCGTATTATTTAAGTCAATCGGATACTTGTATAAGCAAATAAAAGTCTGATATAATCATATAATAGTATTATTATGTTTGCTGTTAGGTACTAAGGGCCTGGTCGCGGGTAGGTACGAGTGAGTCCCGCCTGGGTATTTCATTTTTTCATTCTTTACCGATTATTCGAGGGAACTTGTATAAGATACAATCGTAGAGGTTGTTATTAAGTGTACGTAGTACAATCCTACTGCAGGTCCTAATTAGATGTTAGTGTTTGAACCTAATAATGTGTGGATAAAATAAAAAAATAATGTAATCTGTTGTAAAGTGCTGATCAGTGTTACGCTGTGACATTCACGCGTCGGTTTGTAACATCTGAGTCGACAGCGATGTTTGTTCTACAAAAAGAGTTCCTACAAGGGTCATGCGTAGATAGGTACAAAGATATTCAGTTCACTTATACATTATTATAAGGTGTCCTATCATTTGACAAAAAACGAATAACAAATTTTCATTTGACAAACAACGTTTGACAAAATTACACTTGATAAATGTATCATTTGACAAACTATTGTTTAATAAACTTCTCATTAGACAAAATTATTTATTTGGAAAAAAGTCATTGTATAAAACATAATTTTACAAATTGATTAGGTACCTAGTGTTATCTTTGCGCGCGCGTCTCTTTCACGTAACTATTATTGTGAACTAATTTGTACCTCCTTACTACGTGATGTGATGAGATGAGACAGGCCTGAAACATGCATTAGTTCCTACAAATTAGTTATAAAATGTGCTCTTGACGACAGTGCCAAACGTCATATCCAACTAGGTAAGACATACCTACAAGTAAAATTATTAACTAACACTTTTCTCGAAGTTCCGTTACCAAAACAATTTCTACCATAAAAAATACCACTGTATTTTTTAATATCATAACATATGTATAAAAGTGGTATTTTGACCATTTAAAATTCAAAAGAAAACATTTCTATGTAGGTCAGGGAGGTAATATTCGAAAATAATACGACTTAAATGGTCTGCAAACTGCATACAAAAGAACACCTTCGTAAATTGCTAACGGCAAAGTAACGGCTTTTATTATGAATAGACATTTGAATAGTTATGGTTATTACAATTTCACAAAACTGCTTTGAGTTAAAGGGTTGTTCTAAGAAAGGGGATTATACAATTTGCATGTTGTGACTTCAAGTCACTTCTGCAAATATTGTCCTAGAGCCTCCATAGTTAACAACTGGCTTCCACCAATTCAAAAGGCGTCTATTCGCGCGTTTGGATTACCTACAGATAAGCAGGTAGGTATATGCGTACCGTTACCTATCACTTGGTTGCCAGATTCCATTTTTTCGCCCAAAAGTCAGAATGGTGATAAAAAAATAAGTCCCTACTTCAAACTTGAACCAAAGAAAGCGCGCGACATCGTATTGTGTTGTACTTACAAGTACATTGCCTGATTACGCTACACCTGAGTCAACACAGGCGGGCCCGAGAGCTTGCACTCCCAGTGGGAGTCTCCCACCCTAATGCGCTTTACGATTGTGTTTACTTTTACTTTTATGGGTAAGTATATAGAGGCAGTCCCGATTTTTGTCACTTTACTTTGTAGTGTGTCTGCCTTGAATATAATAATGATAAGCATTGTAGAACATTCTAAGTACCTAACTACTTATGTACCTACACGGTATCAGAAAGGAAGCAAATATGTACAACTTATTATGTGGGTTCTATAGGTATAGATATAATCTGTAAAAATACCCAAACAAATGCAAACAGACATACCTAATTCGATAGGAATGAACAAAAATTATATCTATTGTACAAGGTGCTGAAGTCAAAACTTCCAAAATAATAATATAGATAAGTATAATGCATAATGTTATACAAAAATAGCTTATAAATATTATTTATTATAATAACCGATTTTTACAATAATAACAGTATTGGCTCGTAGGTTTACCTATGGGCCAAATTTTGGCCATCGTCGCTTTGAAACGAAGCAATATTTACAAAACTTATTCATATTTATAATAATAATTAACATTGATGACTAATAATTACAAAACTAACTAACCTTTATAATAAAAACCCTAATAAATATAGTAAGTACTTTACACTATTAACTAGATAATTTCACAAACATAACCAATATTTACACTTAGCTGAAAAGTTCATAACACTACAGTACCTAGGTACACTACATTTTGATGAGTACACTGCGCACCCATCTGCAGGTATCCTAGTGTTTAACGACGCCACCTTCTCCTAGAAAGCCAGTCTCATTTCCCATAGTTTGCACCTGTCCTTGCCTCGTTTGGCAGCCAAATTATTTTCTTCGAGTTCTTGATGATACGAGAATTTAGACTGGCTTGTCTGCACAGCCCAACAACCCAAGGTTAAGACGAACCTCAAGCCGCGAGAGTGAGTTTTGCTCGAGAGTATAGAGATTTAGATTTTTCACACGCCATATTTTCTGTTCTGATGAAAAGACTTTTAAGTTCAGTGAAGTTGATCGTCGGGTTTATGCGTGAGAATAATACGCGCTACGAGCCCCAAAACGTAGTTTTGGATAATGAATCCGGCAGAGTTGAGGTTAACATGTGGGCCTGGATGAGTGCAGGGGGGCCTGAGGAGCTCGTCTATATCTGCGGGATACAGTGCTACCGACTGTAAGAGCAGTGGCGTAGCTAGGTGACCAAGGGCCCCGGTGCAAAAAGAAACAGGGGGCCCCCCTTATTTTTTTTTTGGTTCCGAAAATTCCTTCGGGCGTCGCACGTCGCCTTACTGAAGTAAACGATGAGGTAGGCATATCCCCTACCAGTCACTAACGTGCTGTTGGGGATCAAATCACTCCCCTCTGCCTCTTTTTCGTGCGGAAATCCCCTGAGATACCACCCCCGTCGTCGGCCATCGGGGGTATTTATGTCGGACTCGGACCGCTTAATACCACACGCCGTCTCGGATCTTCAGATATCAGAGCTGCTGGGGTGTAAGGTTACCGAGAGCATATCACTGGCACCCCGGCTGATTCTGGGCCATCTACGGTTTTAGAATGGCCTCCTCGGGTATGAGAAGCACGGTGTCCCCATAGAACTCTGAAAAGAGGGACGAACATCGAACCGCGGCGCCAGTGGGGGTGAAAAGGGTGACAGGCGGCCGCACATGTAACCCCCACGCCTGCGCTCGGTAACCGGTCCGCTCCTTGCCTGCTCTCCATTGTGCCCTTTGCTAGTCAGTGGGACATGTGAAAAGTCTCCGACCAGCCCTCAATAGATCCGCGAGAGAGGAGCGCTGACGTCTCCGGCTCCGTTGCCCAGGGTGCACCGCGTGGTGACTGCGGACCCCGCACCCCAATCCTCCTTCCCTTGTAGAGAGGCGCGCGGAAACAATTTAGATATGCATCTAGCTTGTTTCCGCGCATACATACGTACATTTCCATTTATTTTCGTGTGCCTACAGAATACTTAGCGTTAAACTCTACAGATCCCGCACCCGTTCACATAGCTATAATTTGGTCGACCACACGGCACGGATCAGGCTAAGTACCTGGGATCTATACTTCATGTGACTGGTGAAATCGACTACAACGTCAAGGCACGCATTGCTGCCGCGTAGGCCAAGTGGCGAGAAATGACTGGCGTCACGTGTGATCCCAAAATGCCAGTCAGGTTGAAGGAAAAGAAAGAAAAGAAAATACATTTATAGCAAAACACAACGCACACAATACACAAGCATTAGGGGGAGGTCATTAGGCCACGGAGGTCATGGAGATGAAAATGCTATGCGGCGTTACGCGTAAAGATCGCATGACGAACGACCGCAGCAGCCTTCATGTCCGTGATATGGTGGATAAAATGCAAGAGAGCCGCCTTCGCTGGTGCGGCCACGTCTTGCGGCAACCGCCAGGCTACGTGGGTAACAAATGCCTGGCAATGGCGCTCCCGCCGGGTCCAGGTAAAAGGGGTAGGTCCAAGAAGTCTTGACTTGATGTCGTGGAGGGTGATATGCGTGCGAATTTTTCTCACTTTCATGGACGCCCAAGATCGTGCGAAGTGGAGGAGGAAGAGCCGGAAGGCGGACCCTGAACTCCGAGGTCATCTTGGCCACGGATGGAATCAGGAAAATGCGTCTATATGCAGATGATGATGATTTCGTGAAGATGAAGGTGTTTAGGCCGGAATCGAACCAAACAAAACTGCATGCAGTCTCGGGTCTCAAGCGACGGAGTGTAAGCGGGACCAATAAGAAAATTCCATTGCACCTCGACAGACCCTGGGCCATATACGACTTTGAGATGGCCCCCTCAAATATGGGAACCACGATATCTCCATCTGGCCCAGAACCATCCCACCCCCCGTCTGTGCCATCTTGAGACAGGCTGCTGCTGTCTCTACCCAGGGTGCACAAATGGTCTTCAATAGAAGACCAGCGATTATCTAGCAAAAAAAATAAGTAGCTGCTGCTTCTGCAGAGGCTCTCAAGCGGTGCAAATACTCCAATCTTATTGGAGATTATGAATATGTGCCGTTTGGAGTCGAAACGTTGGGACCATAGGGTCCGAGCGCGCGCAATCTCTTCGACGCTCGACGGTCGACGCTTCTCGTGACCAGAAGGCTGGCCTCTTTTTAGGTCAGAGAATAAGCATTGCCATACAACGTGGCAATGCTGCCAGTCTTCTGGGAACGTTACCACAAGAGGCATGCGATGCGGAGGAATTCCACGACGCGTTCGGTTTTAGTTTTTAATTTGTACTTTTATATATATTTTTTTAGTTTTATTGTTAATATTGTACATATTTAAATTGTATTATAGTAGGATTAACCAGAATAAAAAAAAAGTAGGTACTGGAACTCGTATTACTATTATTATATTACTAGTTCCAATCAATTTACTATAAGTAAAATATTTTATTATGACTGCTAGAATAATATCACTCTCTAGTTTCTAGACATTAAGCTTGGGGGCCTTTGAGGGCTCAGGGGGGCTCCAAGCTAGCTGCAAATGTGATGGCGAATCTTTCAACGAGACAATACTACACAAAATTCCCAAGAAATGAGTTGCACTGATTAGAGTTGTGCCATTTTCGCATTCCAAAATTAAGACTTTTTTGGTAATTCAATATGAGATTTGCTAAGGATTTGCTAGTTCAGGCTCGGGCTTGGGGGCCCCCTGAGCCTGGGGGCCCTGGTGCACCGCACCACCTTGCCCACCCATAGCTACGCCAGTGTGTAAGAGTGATAATATGAGATATCCAAAGAAAAATTTTATACTATCGAAACGAAGGGTATCGAAGTTGATGAAGATATTTTTATAATAATTTATTATAACTCGAACGAGTTGTAATAAATGTTACTTATGGAAATATTATCGCGTTTTTGACGTTTTTTAAGTATTATTATTAGGCTTGAGCTTAAACCCTCGAGCGCGTAGGTAAGATAAGATAGATAAGATAAGGCAGATTAATAAACATAATCATTTTGTCAGGTCTGATTTTGTCTAGTGTCTTGATTGAGCTGATTGATGTATTCGAATTACTAAAACTAAAGTACTACGTTAAAGTTTAAATTTCTCAATAAGTTCATGAGTCGCGTTTTCAAGTTGTGTTAGAATTGTTTGTAAGAATACTTCATTTACTAGTTTTTGCCCGCGGCTCCGCCCGCGTGGGTCTAATCTACCTCTATACCAAATTTCATCAAAATCGGTTCAGCGGTTTAGTCGTAAAAGTGAGACAGACAGACAGACAGACATAGTTACTTTCGCATTTATAATATTAGTAGGGATTGCAATTTATTATTATTTTACTCTACTAACAATAGGTGAAATTTTGAAGCTGTTTATTTTAAAAAGTATTATAATATATTAAGGAATATTTTAATATGTTATACTTGTTCTACTACGCTGTTCAGACCAAGTACCTACTGTAATTAAATTAAATAAATATGTCCAGCAGTGGACTATAATAGGCTAATTAATTAATTGATTGATTGAAATATATTTGTATAAACAGACTAAAAAAAGAACACCGCGTTTCATGCCGGGATCTTCTCAGGTCGGGGTCACGTTGTGAACCAGTGGTCAAGTTTGTTACGTGCCTTGAATTTTGTCTATATGTCGCAGCCAACTAGCTTAATCAGCTGTTCAATAAACTGCTCAGGCTGTTAATTAAACGGCGCCGTTCAATTAACGGCCTGAATGATATTTAACTATTTAATTAAACGGCTAGGAAAATTACTTGGATCAATGACTAGCCTAGCCATTTAATGAAACAGCTAGGCAAAATGACTTGTTTCTGCATGACTATAAAAAAGTAACACATGATTCATATCTACATAGGTAGGTAGGTAGGCATGTAAGCTTAGGTAAGTATATCTAACAAAATAAAATATAGCAAGAATTGTGTTGATGGTTGTTTATTCAATATGTTTCATTAAGTGGCACGTTTGGATACTTAATAAAATGTAATTTCTTGTGGCCTTTAACAAAATTGCACGTAAACAAACAAAATCAACTTAAAATTAAATTCAATTATTGCTAGAGAAGGACTAGAATCGACTTACAGATATAGAGGTTGCATATACAAAAAAGATAAAAGATAGGTACCTATTTATTTAATACGAGAATGTGTCATTTCATTCATGGATATAAAGTATCACGTATTTATAGGACCGAATAACATTTATAATTAATTATACAAGTCGCTAAAGTTAAAACAGTAAACATAATAATATAGGTATTCGATTTTTGAATGAAATGATATAAAAAGCTACTACACAGTAATAAATAATACTTATAATAATAACAGATATTTACAATAATAACATTACTGGCTGGTATATGGGCCAAAGATTGACCATTGCTAGTAAAGCGGGGCAATATTACAACAATGACTAATATTTATAATAATAACTAATATTAACATTAATAACTAATAACTAAGATACTAATTAACATTTACAATAAAAACCTATAATAACAATAATATGTAATATTGATAGATACTAATAACAAGATAACACTTAACTAAAAAGTTCTTAACACTAAACTAAACTTACACTATACACTAAATTCACTAGAGTTCACTACATTTTGCCGGCACACTGCGCACACGCACCTGCAACTATCCTGGCTTTTAACGCCGCCACTTTCTTTTTAAGAAACCTGACTTGGAAAGCCAGTCTAATTTCTCTTAGCTTCCGCCTGTCCCGGCTTTGCTTGGCGGCCAAGTTATTTTTTTCCCGCTGCTGCCGATAAGAGGAATCAGACTGGTTTGCCTGCCCAGCTACAGCCCGTCTCATCCGTGGGTTGTTGCCCACTAGAGACCCGCCATTCCTCTCAGCGAGAGCTTCGAAGGCCTGTCTCTCAAAGATTTGGTACTCCATATCTCCGCTTAAAGATTCCGAGTCGGAGTTATAGAGACTCAATTCTGTTGAGGAAGGCGCGTTCGGCTGCGCCAGAGACCAGCTTTTCGTAGTGTCCGGTGACGCCGTCTCCGCAGAATGGATAGGTGCGATGACGTAGGACTGTCTCATATACGGTACTGCCGGTGGAACGAACGGCGTGGTAGCTTGGTTGCAGTACCCATACGGATACCGTGGGTCCGGATACGTCACGTAGTTATGAACAGGCGGTAGCTCAGGACTACTGTATGTGGGGCGCGGCGAAAATTCCTCTGACTCCTGAGCACTTCTGCTCAAGTAAACAGGGCGGTCTTCTTCGGCGAACGGTCTCCACATGGCCATGGCGAATGGTGACGGTGTAATAAAGCAGAATTTGACTTGTTCGCTTGATGTGCAGAAAACGAATGATACACCATTTCAGCTAGCGAGCGAGGTTGAAAAGAGGCGGGGCGTAAACGACCGTCGCCGCCGGGGAGGGGTTGAGCAGGTAGCCGCCCTAACGGCTCTGTGAGCGTCGATTTATGCGATCCATTGGGTTTGTGTTGTGTGATAATGGCATCGATGGATAACAGGGTTCGTTTGTAGGTTAATGTTAATCGATAAGGAGTAGGTATGCTAATTATTTTATTTTCGACGTAACTAATTGTTAATTAGTGTCTTGAAACAACACTGGACAATAGCTCATCTAAATACTTTATCTTAATGATCACAGATTATAAATGAGAGGTCGTTTTCTTTAGTTTAGCTAAATATTGTTCAGCAGTTGTAATAACATTATTTTTAGCCAACATAATTGCATTTAAAACTGTAGCAATTACATTATTTACTTTCGACGTTATTATTGGTAATAATTTTCAAAGTGCGAAAGTGCCTTAATAATTTGTCAAATGTCACCCTTAAATACTGTGGAGAGGAACTACTGTACTGTACCTACTGTACCTACTAGGTAGGTACTGTTGATCATATCGTATCTCCAGTTCTACTGAACCGGTTGCTATCAAACTTACAAGGGTTTCAAGTCTAACCAATACCTTTTTAACAAGAAGGTTGGAGTCGAAGACGTTTGGGACACAAATTCTACGGACACTGTGTCCCTAAGTGTACTTTCAAATTTATTTATTTTTTCGAAGACGTTACGGACACCAATAATATAAAACGATAGTTTTGTACAGTCGACATGGAAAACTTATTCAATATTGGATAGGTTGTAAAAAAGAAAGTGTTAATATGTTGTTGGAGGAAGTGCCTGGAATAAGGGAAATTCGGAGGGGCCCATTGGGCTTCTGGTGGTTTTATTAAAACTAAGGACAGGTGATTCTGATGAAAGAATATATACATTAGTTAATGTGCCTAGGCGAACTTTAGAAGTTCTTTAACAGGATTTGTGCCAGCCCAGCTTGGGATTAGCCATATTCAGTGATGCCAACTTAGGGGTTTTCCCCCTAAATTTAGGGGGAAAGGACATGTCTAGGGGATTTTCTAGGGGGTAAATTTATTTAGGGGGATTTTTAGGGGTAGATTATTCAAGGATGTTGAATGCTAGATAATTAAGAAACATGATAAAAATCGAATCTAGCTGTATACATGATACCTACTTGTCTCTACTGTACATCTATTGATGTAAAATAAAGTGTTATCTATCTATCTATCCTAAAAATCACGCGTTATAAGAAGAAATAAATACACGTGATATCTTATTATACCTCCCCCCTGGTGAGATTTCGTGATTTTTTATTTCGTGACTAAGATACGGCACAACATTATTTGGATGATTAAACAAATTAATAATAAAGCACCAATGGCGGACACTTAAAAAAAACAACGATAATCCTTGAATAATCTACCCCTAGAAATCCCCCTAAATAAATTTACCCCCTAGAAAATCCCCTAGACATGTCCTTTCCCCCTAAATTTAGGGGGAAAACCCCTATAACTTGAAATTATTTAAGAGATACGATTTGACAGATCTCTGGATATATGGAAGGTAACTAGGCACTATTGAAAGGATACATGAAACTGTTATAAATTAAGTTAAACCGTTTCTAAATACGTAATAACTTATAATAGTAAGTATAAAAAATATGGTGTGACATATTTCACTTTAAATTACTACAAATATTTTAAGAATTGCTACAAATAATTTAAAATAAGACGTGATTCTTCATTTTTCGAAATCTCGTGTGACAGCTACGTCATATCGTTCTTATTTTTTCATTTGAGTGTTGCGGCTGTGTTCTCTATGGTTGTTACATTTTAATCGTATGGAGTTTATGTCAACTCGTTACGTTTATGGTCGGCGTTGCCAGAATGTAACTTTTGTATTTCTTTTTACCCTCTCATGTTTCTTCTAAGTAATACAAATCAAAATATTGTTTAGATTTTACTTTTGCCGTATCGCATACTAGAGACTACAATACTAGATTATATTAAGTAGATTGAGTGTGAAAATGCACCTCTTAGATTATTTTGCCTATCATCATCATGCGCATGGAGATGTATTTTCCTAATTGCATCTGAGGCCAAGGCAAGGCAAGGCAAATTTTTATGTTTCAATTTTTACTGAGCCGCGTGGTTCCCGGTAGGAGCCGCGTGGTTCCCGGCAGAGTAGAACTTGGGTCACCCCATCTCTTCCTATGCGGTGTCGTACCAGGCGACTAAGGGATAGTGCTGTTTAACACCAGACAGATATATGCAGCCATGACTCAGTCTCAGATGCATAGCTCGAGTCAACAATAGTGCCAGGAATATGGCAATAGGCTCACTCCCTATTACGTGGGGCCGAATAACTACAAGTACCTACCTATATAACTATTATTTTTTGTTATTACATTTTGATCGTATGGAACCTCCATTATGTTCTCCTCTATTCGTTGCGTTTATGGTATATTATAGTACTGGCTGGACACATGTCTTGAACCTAAACCGGCGTGGAGAGAAATGTTCGCGCATGTGCACTATCGGACAAAAAAAATGTAACCATATATTCTGTATTTTCCGTTTCTAGCATTTTTCGCACGAACCATTTAAAATCTTCATTTTAAATTGCCAGTTGCCAATAAAAAAGGTGGATTCGCTTTTCTGTCTTAATAGATTTATACAATTTAAATTATTTAAGTTTTAGTGTTACAAACTTCAATAGTATAAATGTATTATTATAGCTGAATATTCTGAACAATTCTGCGAACCCCCTCAAAGGATTCAGGCGTGATGTTCAATCGCGGCTGATTTCCTGGTATTTTTTTAAGAGTTCCTTGATCTAATCTCGAAAACCCATCATCAGATCTTTATGAAATTTAGATGGGACCATTTCGGAATACTGTACTGCCGAACAAAAAAAGAGTTTTGCAAATCCGTCTACGCAAGACGGAGCTGTACAAACATAAAAAAATATATATTTAAACATCCGTATTGAGAACCTTGATGCAGAAAGCGGTATTCTTCGACACGACACGTATTGTGAGGCGTGGTCCGCGTGGTCCCTGTACCCTATAGGTACCGGTGGGGCATTGTATTTTATATTTTTAAATACAATATGTTTTTTATTGTAAGTAGGTATATGAATTTAAAAATATAGTATCTTACTAGATATTTCAAGAAATAAAGAGGTATAATAATGACACCCACGTTTTCATTAAGCCTAACACATAGAGGTACTAATCCTAATATCAATACTAGATATATTAAATGATTAATCAGTGTTGCCAGGGCCAGATAGTCTAATGCAAATGTAAACAAGATAGCTTAAAAAGTTACATATCGAGGAAAAAGTAAGGTTTTTTATGGTATGAAAATCCTGCGGATAATTACTTATATAGCGCGGTGGGGTAGTTATGACGAATAGTTTTATTTATTTACAATTTACAATGTTACAAAAGTTACATTCGGGCAACGTTGCGATTAATCTTTTGTTACCTGAATCGATTATTCTGACAATTGATTTGAGACACTCCAACCCTAGACTTAAACGTCAAATCGTATCTCTTAAATAATTTTAACTGTAAGTTGGCATCACTGAATATGGCTAATCCCAAGCTGGGCTGGCACAAATCCTGTTAAAGAACTTCTAAAGTTCGCCTAGGCACATTAACTAATGTATATATTCTTTCATCAGAATCACCTGTCCTTAGTTTTAATAAAACCACCAGAAGCCCAATGGGCCCCTCCGAATTTCCCTTATTCCAGGCACTTCCTCCAACAACGTATTAACACTTTCTTTTGTACAACCTATCCAATATTTAATAAGTTTTCCATGTCGACTGTACAAAACTATCGTTTTATATTGGTGTCCGTAACGTCTTCGAAAAAATAAATAAATTTGAAAGTACACTTAGGGACACAGTGTCCGTAGAATTTGTGTCCCAAACGTCTTCGACTCAGAAGGTTCATACGGTGTTGGCAGCGCAAGTGTGACGCTGGGGCGGGCCGTGTGCTAGTCTGCCACCTAAGTGGTTTATAAAAAAAACCACATTAAAGTCTATTCAATAGTTTTCGCGTCCATAGCGGACAAACAGGCAAGAATTTAAAAAGATTGTGTTCAGAATCAATATTATCTGTCATATCTACCTAAACACAAGTTTAGTTAAAAAGATATCTCCAATGTACAGACTTAATTATGTATAAAAACCCTGGTGAAGCTCGGTCACCCAGTGAGGTACACATACCTACTTAAAATATGAAAGTATCAATGTTACATTGCGGGAGTTGTCACTTGTAAGGAAAACACATACGACACTATAAAACCACGTGCCGCCTGTCTGCGCCGGCGCAGCCATTATCTTTAAATTGGTTAGGTATAAAAAAATTGGAACTCTTTTCACCACCCAGAATGATGCGGGCTCATTGTAATATTTTACAACATATCTAAAAAGGTTGCCATTTTTACTATTTAGAACAATTTAAGTTTCACAGGTGCCCGAATCATTTTATCTGTGAACGGTTTGTTCATATTGTAAATTGCTACTGTCCCAACGTCCTTTCATTGTCTTCTATTGTTCTAGAGAAGACTTTAAATCGATATAAGACTGGCTTTCCAGGTGAGTTTCCTAAAGAAAGAAGATGGCTGCATTAAAAGGTAGGATGGCTGCAGGAGTCTGTGCGCGGTGTGATGGCAAAATGTAATGTACTGTAATCTAGTGTGTAGTGTGTCTGGTGTGTAGTGTATCTAGTGCAAGGTGTTTAGTGAAATTGCCATTATTATTAGTTAAGTGTAATTAATAGTTTGTAAGTGTTAGTTATCATAGGGTTTATTGTAAATATTAGTTAGTATCAAAATCATTAGCTGTTAATGTTAATTTAAGTTGTTATTGCCTGTTTCATATTGGCCAAAATTTAACCCAGATTCCTGCTAATAATGGTATTATTGTAAACATCGGTTATTATTATAAATATTAGTTAATATTGTAAAACATTCCTTACTATTTAAGTCAAAAATCGGAAACTTATACCTACTGTTAAGTTTGTTGTTAGGTACTGACTTCTGTAAGTGCCTAGTCGCGGTTACGAGTTCCACCTGGGCGATACACTTTCTATTCATAACCGATTATTCAAAGGAACTTGTAGAAGATACAATCGTAGTGGTTGTTACTAAGTGTATTCAGGTTTATAGCGAAGTGGTTCATAAGCGAAGTAGGCAAACGGCGACTTCGACGAAAAGATAGAAGCTAATCGAGAATGAAGTTTAGGCATAACGCGATGTAGTCATTCTGCGCATTAGACATACCCCGCGTAAACGTTTTGAATAGATAAGGTTATTACAATTTCACAAAACGTCAGAACACGCCATTGCCTCTGCTTTGAGTAAAAGGGTTTTTCTAAGAAAGGGGATTATACAATTTGCATTTCGTGACTTTCGCGACTGTTGCGAATATTGTTCGAGAGCAGCCTTCATTGATAAAAAATGACTTCCACTAATTTAAAAGGCGTCTATTGGTTTTGTTTTATTGTACGAAGAAGAGATTTCCTGATTTGCGTACATAACTTAACAAAAACCATAATTACAATACAAAAGTATAATTTCAGATTAGGTAGTTACCTACCACTATGGAATGGAAAGCTCTTAGGTAGGTATACCTAAATTTATAGAAAGTTTTGAAATTCTTGAATTCAGTGTAGCATCACAGCAGGAGGGACCGGGAAATAAGTGAGGTATTATTTTTGGATTTATATACTATACAGGTAGTACCTACAGACTGTAGGTCCGACAGTTACACTTTCAAGACCTTTTTTACTAGTTATAGCTAGATTAATTAGATATCTGTTCACAGTCGGCAGTTTTATTTTACCTGTCGCTAGTTTACCACATTGCATCTTTTTGCATTACAAGTCAGAATGCTGTTATAAAAATAAATCCTAGGTACTTCAAACTTGAACCAATGAGAGCGCACGATACCTCGCATTGTATTCAACACGCCACGCCTGTGTCAATAGGTACAGGTGCGCCCGAGAGCTTGCGCAACCAATGCGCACGCGCAATACATTATGTTCACTCCGTACTATAGGTACTGAGCAGTCATTACATTACATACTTATAAGTAGTCGCAATTTTTTTTACTTTACTTTGTAGTGTATCTGTCTAGAATATACATAGTAACAATAAAGCACTCTGGGACTTACTACACGGTATCAGAAAGGAAGCAAATATCTAGGTACAACTTACTATGTGGGTTCTATATACAGGGTTATTGGTAACTCGACGTATTCCTGTCAGGAAGTGTTAGGGGGCCCAAAATGTTACAATTTGGAGCCCACATATGTATGGGCGAAAATCAATAGTTTTCGAAATAATTGACATTTTGTGTTTTTTTCGTATTAACCCAGATTTCAACCTTCATGTGCGAATTAAAAAAAAATGTTAGCCGAGTCGGAATTATTTTAATTTATTTCCGAGGGTGATACTTCAAAGAACCCAAAATACTAAAAAAATAATTAAAAACGCTTTAGATAGAAAAAATTTGAACCGTTTCATTTTTTTTTTTATTTTTAATTTTCACATTTCCTTCCAGTCATTGTTGTTTTTCTAAAAAATACTACCGCACTAAGCGTACAAATTACTGAAATAACTTGTACGTTTAATCAGCTTTCCAAAAAGGTATTAATATTCATAAAATATCACATAACTCGTAAAGAAATATGAGTTTCAATAAACGCAAGAGGATCGGCCAACGTGGCGCATACAGGGAGAGGCCTATGTCCAGCAGTCGACTGCAATAGGCTAATTTGATGTGTTGATAAACAATTAGTTTATACGACTCCTGTAAATACAGTAGAAGAGCTGAAATCACGTATCATAAGCGCAGCGGCACAAATAAGGGCCACATTTTATTCTAGGATTACGAAAACGGAAGTCAGGAAAAGAATTCAGAATTCGAAATTCAGTAGGTACCCGTAACCGCGGTGGTCATATCCAGCGAGATCTATGATGAAAAAATAAAAAATTGTGTATGTTAATTTTATTTGCTTTTATTTTAGTAAAAAAAGCCATTTGATGCTATAACCAGAAAAAAATAAAATTTATTTACGTGTCATTTTGGATAACTCACTAAACTCATAAATTATTCGAATAAATTCTAGGTACGCCCACTCTCATAGTGTTCTTTTGAGAAAATTATTTGTTCTTCACACAACTACAAAATGTGGAACTAATTCATACCACAGATTACCTTATAGTTTTTTATTTGTTGGTTGGACACAGCGTACATTAATTTGACTCCTCTGAACTGAGGTAAAATAATAAACGGATGACTTCAGGCTCGATTGGCCGAACCTAAACCATGCGCATCCTTATTGGCGTATTTGTGCCTGCGCTAATTGAAACTCATATTTCTTTACGAATTATGTGATATTCTATGAATATGATTACCTTTTTGGAAAGCTGATTAAACGTACAAGTTATTTTAGTAAGTTGTACGCTTAGTGCCATAGTATTATTTTGAGAAAAATAACAATGACTGGAGGGAAAGGTGAAAACTATAAATTAAAAAAAAATATGAAACGGTCCAAATTTTTTCTATCTAAAGTGTTTTTATTTATTTTTTTAGTATTTTGGATTATTTGAAGTATCGCCCTCGGAAAAAAATTAAAATAATTCCGACTCGGCTAACATTTTTTTTTAATTCGCACATGAAGGTTGAATTCTGGGTTAATACGAAAAAACTTAAAAAGTCGATTATTTCTTTTTTTTTTTTAAATATATACCTGGCAGGCAGAAAACCAATTGTTCTGACACCATCCTCTCGACAAATTGTAACTCATTTTTGAATTAGGGAAATAATGTCATTTTTATCTCTACCATCATGTCGATGTACATCACTGGATGTACCCCTTATGGCATCACTGGACGTAATCCAGGCGTGCATCTTAGTTCTTCGTAAGCCAATTTGGCTTGATTCTCTATAAATAGCACGACTTCATCGAAAAAGCTCTGCGGTGTACATGATAGCATGGTCGGTAAAGCTCGCTGTATTAAAGTATTGGGTCCTAGAATTTTTGTCGCCAAATTCGATAAACCTTTGCGGACCTCATTTCCTAATATATTATGTCTGTCATGGATTATCACCCAACCCACGCGCCAGCCGGGCACCAGAAACCTCTTGGTGATACCGCTGCATGTGAGTATTGGAACATCTTTGGAAAGTGCAGATAGAGCATGAAATTCATTATTGGAAAATACGAAATGTTCGTATATTTCATCAGCAATGATGGGGACGTGGTTTCTTGCTGCTATATCCAGTATCCTGTGCAGATGCTCTTTGTCATAAACTGATCCACAATAAACTGCAAATAAACTGTAATATTTTACATTGATTCCTAATAGAGTAATAAAATAATTAATTATATTATAATATAATTATTATAGAGTATTAAATTTATATAAAAAAGTATTGAAATGAATCGTCGGGATGAATCAAAGGTATAAATTAAAATACCCAAGATGTATTCGTCCATGTTATAAATATTTTGGGGTTCAAAACTGTCCCTATCCATAATCTTTTCTAGGTTGTCAAAAAATAAATTGACATTCTTTAAGTTAAAACTCGTGGCTCGAGTCAGACTTGTGGCTTGAGCACAACGAATCGCTAGTTCCGAATTTCGGTTGAGAAATGCCGAAAAACCAATCTGCTCCTGCCATCTTTTGGCGTTCCCATGAATCGGGCATCTTTAATTCATAGTTAATTGCAAGGTCGTCGTACGCCAATCTTTTAACCTCTTTAGAAGTAAGGCCGTAATAGATATCAGCCGACTTTATGAGATATTTGACCATCGCCTTCTCCTGTTCCTCTGAAAAAACTTTTGTGGCTGGTCTGTAGTCCATTGTAGCTTCATTAAGAGGGTCTTTTCTCTTTTTTTGGTACCTTAGCAGTGAAACATGGCACAAATCAAACATCTTGGCTGCAGCTCTTAAAGATTGCCCTCTTAAAATTTCCTTGTAAGCTTCCTGATACAACAAGAGATCCTTCGTGCCTCGGTCTGTCTTCCTTTCGTGGTCTATTTCGCGGCACCTGTATATAATTATGATAAAACAAATTAAGCTATAGATAGTGAAATAAACAAAGTACGTAGGTAGTTTGACAGAATATGATTATCTAACACAAACTGAACTAGTCCTAGAACCGTCCGGACAGCTGATTGGTTTATTACTGGCGTAATGTAGGTACCGCAGCAATACATATCACGATATCTCATACGTTAAATCTGGTTATGGTTCTAAAAGTTATGGTGGAACAAAGAAACTTACATACATGCATACGTACCTACATGAACATTGAAAACATTACACTCCTTTTATTAGCAGTAGTGTAAAAACAACTGAGTGGGAGTAAAAAAGGACAATTGTACCACAACACTCGGGGTCAATTGTAACGTTACAATTGACCCCGTGCTACAATTGACCCCGAGTGTTGTGGTACAATTGTCCTTTTTTACTCCCACTCACAAAACTTCACAAATCTCGATTTCTATATATCTAACTGCCCCCACAATTCACAATTCAGTAAAACTTTAACACTTCGACTATTTCATTAGAAACACTAGTACAAAACATAAATCATAAATACTTACGTTTGGTCAGTCGAAAACACAGGCAGCGAGTGGCCGAATGGTGAGCAGGTTTCGACAAGCTCAAAGCACACTTGTGTATACACACACACGCATATTTCGATATAGTTGCAGAGTTATAGGCGATGGTACTATTGACCCGTGGTACCATTGCCCCCGGTCTACCCTACTCATCAAATGTACCGTACCGTAGTGTCATTTAGTGTTGTAAATATTGCTTCGTTTCAAAGTGATGGCCAAAATTTGGTCCATATACCTAGGTATATGTATGACAAAGAACTGGTATGACAAAGAGGCTCAGAATGAATGCGTGATATGAATATGACTCTATTAGTTAATACATTATGAGCCCTGAGAGAGTTGCGATTTAAAGACTAGACTAGTTCAATAAAAACATTGATAACGTAGGCTTTGACGGAGGTGAAGGGGCTAATTACAAAGAAAAGAAAAAAAGAAAAGCAAGAAACTGTTTTGGATTACTCAAAGCACGTTAGAGATGTTTACTTAAGCACCAAACACTTTACTCCTATCCTCATATGGCCAGCAAAATTGTGATAACATGTTGTATATAGCATAATAATGCATTGTAAGCTCGTCTCCTAGCACCAGTTGATGTAGCTGAACAACCGAATGATAGTGATGATGGTGGCAACACCAGGGAAGCCGCAAGGCTTCCTCCTCTGCTCCAATGCGTCTTAGTTTTGGGCACGCGTCTCTTCCGCGTAACTAATATTAGTTACCAATGAATTTATGTGTAGGTATTCATTAACTAGGTACGTAGGCAGGCCTGAAACGTAGAGTAATGCTTACAATTAGCTAAAACCATAATTATAATATAATTTCAGAGTAACTACTCTGAATTTATACCTACTTTTATTTCAGAGTACTTAGTTACCTACGTCGAACCGATGGATGTGAAGTTCTTATGTATTCACAAGACATCAAGTCTAGCTGGAGACAGTGTACTTTACTTACCTATCTAAATACATAGACGAAAGAAATATCTCATGTAGCTCAGGGATCAAAGCATTCCCCCTGTCGCGCGTTTAAGTCCCCACTTCAGCATTCACTTTAGTTAGCCTACATAGTTAAGCCAATGAGAAGTGGTTTAAGTTTAGCTTCCGATATTTGATTCATACCTACTTAGGTAGGTATGTATCAACTGACAGAGCTTAGGTAGGTATATCAAATAAAATACAAAATAGCCAGAATTGTGTTGATGGTTGTTTATTCAATATGTTTCATTAAGTGGCACGTTTGGATACGTAATAAAATGTAATTTCTCATAGCATTTAACAAGATTGCACTTATACACACAAAGTCATCTTAAAATTAAATTCATTTATTGCTACATACGGATTAGAATCGACTCATAATTAAGGTAGAAGTACTTATATTGCATATACAAATAAAGGCAAAAGATAGCTATTTACTTAATACAAGAATGTGTCATTTCATTTAAGGATATAAAATATCATGCATTTTTAAGAATGAATCACATTAAATTTATAATCATTTATTCAAATAGGTAGCTGAAGTCAAAACGGATACCTATATTATAACTAAATAATATAGGTATCCGGTTTTTAAATAAGGTACCTAAATAATGTACACAATAATTTATAATACTTATAACAATAACATATATTTACAATAATAACATAATTGACTAGTATATGGCCTATATGGGCCAAAAGTTAACCATCGCTAGTGGAGCGTGGCAATATTACAACAATGACTAATATTTATAATATTAACTAATATAAACATTAATAAGTAATAGTTATGATACTGACTAATATTTACAATAAAAACCTCTCTCATCCTAGCGTTAATTCCCAGTCGCATCCGAAGCTTTTTAGCTCGGAGTCTGGGGTCCGCTTTTACCAGTCTTAACTACAGATTTGGCTAGACCTCGATATTTTTTCGTGAAGCGATTGCCATCTGACCTCCACAGCCCAATGGTAACATTAGGCGATATCGAAGCTTTGCAGCTAGACCGTTATTTTTGGATTTTTTAGGGCTCCCAACTACCCGTAACGACTGCCATAGATGTTCTTATGGCAACCGGGACCGACAGCTTAACGTGCTCTCCGAGGCACGACCAGACCAATGCAAATACCCATATTTCATGAACACAAATATTTGCACTGAGCGGGGATCGAACCCGCGCCTCCTGCGTAGTGGCCGCGTTCACTACCGCTACGCCATGGAGGCTGTCGATTTACAATTTTATTTTTACAATAAAAACCTATCATAACAATAATATTATGTAATATTTACACTTTTTACTATTTACACACATAATAACAAGATAATATTTACAAAGATAACCAATATTTACACTTAACTAAATAGTCCATTATTTACACTAAACTTACACTATACACTAAAGTCCACTACATTTTTCCGGTACACTGCACATACGCACCTTCAGCTATCCTGGCTTCTAAGGTTGCCACCTTCTTTTTAAGAAACCTGACTTGGAAAGTCAATCTCATTTCTCTTAGCTTCCGCCTGTCCCGGCCTTGCTTGGCGGCCAAGTTATTTTTTTCCCGCTGCTGCCGATAAGAGGAATCAGACTGGATTGCCTACACAATATACAACGCAACAATGACTAATATTTATAATATTAACTAATATTAACATTATTAAGTAATAGTTATGATACTGACTAATATTTACAATAAAAACCTATCATAACAATAATATTATGTAATACATATTTACACTTTTTACTATTTACACACATAATAACAAGATAATATTTACAAAGATAACCAATATTTACACTTAACTAAATAGTTCATTATTTACACTAAACTTACACTATACACTAAAGTCCACTACATTTTTCCGGTACACTGCACATACGCACCTTCAGCTATTCTGGCTTCTAAGGTTGCCACCTTCTTTTTAAGAAACCTGACTTGGAAAGTCAGTCTCATTTCTCTTAGCTTCCGCCTGTCCTGGCCTCGCTTGGCGGCCAAGTTATTTTTTTCCCGCTGCTGCCGATAAGAGGAATCAGACTGGATTGCCTACACAATATCGCGGGTTAAGAACTAGAGTAGCGTAAGGTCAAAAATTCAAAAAATTTTTTTTTTCACCATTCGCTTTTTTAATCTCCATATTTTTATGTGCCAAAAAACTGTAGCGATGAAGTGCGTAGATTGCTTAGTACAAATATAACATATCAAAAAATATATTTTCTGTTTACTGCCGAAATGACGTGTTCCTACTTACAATAATCTTGACATTATTTTGTCAAAAAAGTTGCGAGCACTACGATCGGAACTCGATATACAGCGCGAATAGGACACCAATGATGCCTTAAATGTAATTGCCCAAATAACGTATCTTGTTATACGTTTTTAAAACGCAGAAAATGAGATTATGTGGCCTAATTTTGTTTCGCGCCAAATTAACGTAAAGTACCTTTACTGCTTATGCGACCTTGTTTAGTATACTTCCATGATTTTTCTCCCTGCCAAAAAAACGCAAGGGTGAGATACGCTACTTTGGTACTAATTAATGAAAGTAATGCAGCCAGTTTTTAAGTTAATAATAGTTTAAAGGCTATATTACGATCTTTTAGCACATAATAAATCTCTGTTGGTCTGATTCACTTTCGCGTCTAATACTAACATACGTTGATTTGACACCAAAAAGTTTTTTTTTTTTTTATATTATAGGACACGTCAATTTGACTTCGCCTCGCCTGATGGTAAGCTGAAGGCAAAGTCTCTTAAAAGAGGGTCACCATTACAGACATGTACCATGTTACAATGGTGGCACTCAGCTTGACGGCCTCATCACATGCTTTTTCACGCCCAGCTTAAAGGACCCGGGACTATAGGAGGAGGGAAACACGTGAGCTGGTAAGGAATTCCAAGTCTTAATAGTGCGGCAGAAGAAGGAGTCGCCGAATCGCTTGGTTCATGATGGAATATTCTGCACCGTATGCGGGTGGCATCTGAGTCCTGCACGTGTTGTCCTATATAGGAAAGGACAGGGTGGGATTAGTCTTGGAAGAGCTCATCAGAACATTCACCATGGTAGAGACGCTAAAATACCGCCAAATATGCCACTTCTCTATGCAACTGCAAAGGCTCAAGGGTGTAAGTGACCTCAGGATTCCTAATAATGCGGACCGCACGTCGCTGCAACCTGTCGAGAGCATCTAGTAAGTACTTTGCGGAGCCATCCCAGAGATGCGAGCAGTATTCCACGCAAGAGCGAATTTGTGTCTTGTAGAGAAGACACCGCTGCTCCGGCGTGAAAAAACGTCTCACGTTGTTCAGGACTCCGAGTTTACGCGATGCTGTTTTGATGATACTCTCGATGTAGTTTTTTTTGTTCAGTTTGCAGCGAACATCCTAGGATATTGAGATTGTCCTGTAGTGGCAGTGGCGTGCTCTGAAGAGTTGGAAGGGGAAGGAAAGAAGATACCTTTGCTGTAAACGCGCATGCCTGCGTCTTCTTGGCATTGAACTCAACTAGGTTTTCAGAGCCCCATTGAGAAACGAGGTTCAGGGTCCGGTCAAGTTCACTGACAAGAAGCTGCCTCTTTTCCGCGATATCAGACTGCTTGGCCACAGGATGTCCGTGATAACTCCCGTGTAAGGTGCTATCGTCTGCATTATAATGAAGTTATTAGTTATCTGGAGTTATTCCTTCGACATATCATGATTTTTATAACCATTTGCAGGTCGAACACGAATTTAATTGAGTACATTGTTAAAAAGGCTCCATTTGTTGTTAGCGCCGCAATTCCTGGGCACACCGTTCACCATCAAGTATCGGGATTCTTGGTGTCGACATCTCCAGCGACGTCCAATACCGAAGTCATCTGGAAGACAAGGTCAAGCTGGCATCAAAGTGCTCAACAGCGCGAAGCAGTACTTCACTGCGGGGCAACGACTCCTCCTTTATAAGGCACAGGTTCGGCGCCACATGGAGTAATGCTGTCACCTTTTTGCTGGAGCACCTGCGTGCCAGCTTGACCCTTTCGACTCGGTGCAAAGACGGGCATTGAGGCTCGTCGGCAATCCCATACTCACAGGCGATGTGGAACCTCTCAGTCTCAGGAGAGACTTTGCCTCACTGTGTGTGTTCCACCGCCTATACAATGGTTTATGCTCAAATAAATTGTTTTACATGATGCCCACAGCTACATCTATCATCGCACCTCTCGCCATTTGCGAGGAGTTCTTCCTCACACATTGCGACCGGAAACGGTGCGCACTGTGCGGTAAGAAAGGAAATTTATTCCTCGCACACTCAAGCTGTGGAATGAACTCTCCGCGATGGTTTTCCCAAGCGACCACAACATGAGGTTCTTCAAGAAGGGCATTAGAAGGTTTCTTCAGGGTCGGCAGCACGAGTGTGACGCCCCTGGTGTTGCATACGTCCATAGACCACGGTAATCACTTTCCATCAGGTGGGCCGTGTGCTTGTCTGCCAACTAAGTGGTATAAAAAAGAAAAAAAAGTAGCCGCCTCAACAGATTATTAATCTGTGAAGATTTTTGTTACTAATTTTAAGGTCATTATAACGGAAGTCCCGTTGCATTCCATACATTTTTTCAGCCATAATGACGTAAGTCAACTATTTTTTGATTAATAAACATTATTAAAATAAAAACATTTTTCGATTGCCTAAAACTTTACACTATTCTTTAACCGATAAATAAAGCATTATTATAAGTAAAAATCACACAGATAACTACTCTAGATTTTGCGTGACAAGAGCTATAAGATAACGGTAGGTAAATTTGAGTTGTTTTTCGGCCCTCCTGTAAAGTTGTGATTTTGCCCTTACGCTTCTCTAGTTCTTAACCCACGATATACAACGCAACAATGACTAATATTTATAATATTAACTAATATTAACATTAATAAGTAATAGTTATGATACTGACTAATATTTACAATAAAAACCTATCATAACAATAATATTATGTAATACATATTTACACTTTTTACTATTTACACACATAATAACAAGATAATATTTACAAAGATAACCAATATTTACACTTAACTAAATAGTTAATTATCTACACTAAACTTACACTATACACTAAAGTCCACTACATTCTTCTGGTACACTGCACACACGCACCTTCAGCTATCCTGGTTTCTAAGGCTGCCACCTTCTTTTTAAGAAACCTGACTTGTAAAGCCAGTCTCATTTCTCTTAGCTTCCGCCTGTCCCGGCTTTGCTTGGCGGCCAAGTTATTTTTTTCCCGCTGCTGCCGATAAGAGGAATCAGACTGGCTTGCCTGTCCAGCTACAGCCCGTCTCATCCGTGGGTTGTTGCTCACTAGAGACCCGCCATTCCTCTCAGCGAGAGCTTCGAAGGCCTGGCTCTCAAAGATTTGGTACTCCATATCTCCGCTCAGAGATCCCGAGTCGGAGTTATGGAGACTCAATTCTGTTGAGGAAGGCGCGTTCGGCTGCGCCAGAGACCAGCTTTTCATAGTGTCCGGTGACGCCGTCTCCGCAGAATGGATAGGTGCGACGACGTAGGACTGTCTCAAATACGGTACTGCCGGTGGAACGAAAGGCGTCGTAGCTTGGTTGCAGTACCCATACGGATACCGTGGGTCCGGACACGTCACGTAGTTTATATGAACAGGCGGTAGCTCAGGACTACTGTATGTAGGGCGCGGCGAAGAATCCTCTGACTCTCTCAAGTCAACAGGGCGGTCTTCTTGGAAATACGGCCCACAGAAGGCGTGCGTTTTAGTCGGTTCGAGTCCGACATAACCTCCTCCTCCGACCCCGGCGGGGGAGGTATCCGTGGGGATTTTTCGCACGATAAAAAAAAAAAAAAAAAAAAAAAAAAAAAAAGGGCGGTCTTCTTCAGCGAACGGTCTCCACATGGCCATGGCGAATGGTGACGGTGTAGTATAGCAGAATTTGACTTGTTCGCTTGATGTGCAGAACACGAATGATACACCATTTCAGCTAGCGAGCGAGGTTGAAAAGAGGCGGGGCGTAAACGACCGTCGCCGCCGGGGAGGGGTTGAGCAGGTAGCCGCCCTAAACGGCTCTGTGAGCGTCGATTTATGTGATCCATTGGGTTTGTGTTGTGTGATAATGGCATCGATGGATAACAGGGATCGTTTGTTGGTAAATGTTAATCGATAAGGAGTAGGTATGCTAATTGTTTTATTTTCGACGTAACTTATTGTTAATTAGTGTTTTGAAACAACACTGGACAATAGCTCATCTAACTACTTTATCTTAATGATCACAGATTATAAATGAGAGGTCGTTTTCTTTAGTTTAGCTAAATATTGTTCAGCAGTTGTAATAACATTATTTTTAGCCAACATAATTGCATTTAAAACTGTAGCAATTACATTATTTACTTTCGACGTTATTATTGGTAATAATTTACAAAGTGCGAAAGTGCCTTAATAATTTGTCAAATGTCACCCTTGAATACTGTTGAGAGAAACTACTGTACTGTACCTACTGTACTAGGTAGGTACTGTTGATCATATCGTATCTCCAGTTCTACTGAACCGGTTGCTATCAAACTTACAAGGGGTTTCAAATCTAACCAATACCTTTTTAACTAGAATATTCATACGGTGTTGGCAGCGCAAGTGTGACGCTCCTGGTGTTCCACACGTCCATTAGGCCACGGTTACCCCTTTCAATCAGGTGGGCCGTGTGCTAGTCTGCCACCTAAGTGGTTTATAAAAAAAACCGCATCAAAGTCTATTCAATAGTTTTCGCGTCCATAACGGACAAACAGGCAATATTTTAAAAAGATTGTGTTCAGAATCAATATTATCTGTCATACCTACCTAAACACAAGTTTAGTTAAAAAGATATCTCCAATGTACAGACTTAATTATATATAAAAACCCTGATGAAGCTCGGTCACCCAGTGAGGTACACATACCTACTTAAAATATGAAAGTATCAATGTTACATTGCGGGAGTTGTCACTTGTAAGGAAAACACATACGATACTATAAAACCACGTGCCGCCTGTCTGCGCCGGCGCAGCCATTATCTTTAAATTGGTTAGGTATAAAGAATTTGGAACTCTTTTCACCACCCAGAATGATGCGGGCTCATTGTAATATTTTACAACATATCTAAAAAGGTTGCCATTTTTACTATTTAGAACAATTCAAGTTTCACAGGTGCCCGAATCATTTTATCTGTGAACGGTTTGTTCATATTGTAAATTGATACTGTCCCAACGTCCTTTCATAGAAAATGATGTTGATGATGATGATGTTCTAGAGAAGACTTAAAATCGATATAAGACTGGCTTTCCACGTGAGTTTCCTAAAGAAAGAAGATGGCTGCATTAAAAGGTAGGATGGCTGCAGGAGTCTGTGCGCGGTGTGATGGCAAAATGTAATGTAATGTAATCTAGTGTGTAGTGTGTCTGGTGTGTAGTGTATCTAGTGCAAGGTGTTAAGTGAAATGGACATTATTATTAGTTAGGTGTAATTAATAGTTACTTTTGTAATTTGTAAGTGTTAGTTATCATAGGGTTTATTGTAAATATTAGTTAGTATCAAAATCATTAGCTGTTAATGTCAATTTAAGTTGTTATTGCCTGTTTCATATTGGCCAAAATTTAACCCAGATTCCTGCTAATAATGTTATTATTGTAAACATCGGTTATAATTATAAATATTAGTTATTATTGTAAAAAATTCCTTACTATTTAAGTCAAAAATCGGAAACTTATACTGTTAAGTTTGCTGTTAGGTACTGGCTTCTGTAAGTGCCTAGTCGCGGTTACGAGTTCCACCTGGGCGATTCTCATTTTCCTTTCATAACCGATTATTCAAAGGAACTTGTAGAAGATACAATCGTAGTGGTTGTTACTAGGTGTATTCAGGTTTATAGCGAAGTGGTTCATAAGCGAAGTAGGCAAACGGCGACTTCGACGAAAAGATAGAAGCTAATCGAGAATGAAGTTTATGCATAACGCGATGTAGTCATTCTGCGCATTAGACATACCCCGCGTAAAAGTTTTGAATAGATAAGGTTATTACAATTTCAAAAAACGTCAGAACACGCCATTGCCTCTGCTTTGAGTAAAAGGGTTGTTCTAAGAAAGGGGATTATACAATTTGGATTTCGTGACTTTCGCGACTGTCGCGAATATTGTTCGAGAGCCTCCATTGATAAAAAATGACTTCCACTAATTTAAAAGGCGTCTATTGGTTTTGTTTTATTGTGCGAAGAAGAGATTTCCTGATTTGTGTACATAACTTAACAAAAACCATAATTACAATATAAAAGCATAATTTCAGAGTAGTTACCTACCACTATGGAATGGAAAGCTCTTAGGTAGGTATACCTAAATTTATAGAAAGTTTTGGAATTCTTGAATTCAGTGTAGCATCACAGCAGGAGAGACCGGGGAATAAGTGAGGTATTCTTTTTGGATTTATGTATATACAATACAGTTAGTAACTACAGACTGTAGGTCCGACAGTTACACTTTCAAGACCTTTTTTACTAGTTATAGCTAGAGTAATTAGATATCTGTTCACAGTCGGCAGTTTTATTTTACCTGTCGCTAGTTTACCACATTGCATTTTTTTGCATTACAAGTCAGAATGCCGTTATAAAAATAAATCCTAGGTACTTCAAACTTGAACCAATGAGAGCGCACGACACCTCGCATTGTATTCAACACGCCACGCCTGTGTCAATACAGGCGCGCCCGAGAGCTTGCGCAACCAATGCGCACGCGCAATACATTATGTTCACTCCGTACTATAGGTACTGAGCAGTCATTAAATTACATACTTATAAGTACTCGCGATTTTTTTTACTTTACTATGTAGTGTATCTGTCTAGAATATACATAGTAACAATAAAGCACTCTCAGGGACTTACTACACGGTATCAGAAAGGAAGCAAATATCTAGGTACAACTTACTATGTGGGTTCTATATACAGGGTTATTGGTAACTCGACGTATTCCTGTCAGGAAGTGTTAGGGGGCCCAAAATGCTACAATTTGGAGCCCACATATGTACGGGCGAAAATCAATAGTTTTCGAAATAATTGACTTTTTGTGTTTTTTTCGTATTAACCCAGATTTCCACCTTCATGTGCAAATTAAAAAAAAAATGTTAGCCGAGTCGGAATTATTTTAATTTATTTCCAAGGGCGATACTTCAAAAAACCCAAAATACTAAAAAAATAATTAAAAACGCTTTAGATAGAAAAAATTTGAACCGTTTCATATTTTTTTTTATTTTTAATTTTCACATTTCCCTCCAGTCATTGTTGTTTTTCTAAAAAAAATGCTACTGCACTAAGCGTACAAATTACTAAAATAACTTGTACGTTTAATCAGCTTTCCAAAAAGGTATTAATATTCATAAAATATCACATAACTCGTAAAGAAATATGAGTTTCAATTAGCGCAGGAGGATCGGCCAACGTGGCGCATATTGGTGGCCTCTCCCAATATGCGCCACGTTGGCCGATGTCCAGTAGTAGACTGCAATAGGCTAATTTGATGTGTTGATAAACAATTAGTTTATACGACTCCTGTAAATACAGTAGAAGAGCTGAAATCACGCATCATAAGCGCAGCGGCACAAATAAGGGCCACATTTTTTTCTAGAATTACGAAAACGGAAGTCAGGAAAAGAATTCAGAATTCGAAATTCAGTAGGTACCCGTAACCGCGGTGGTCATATCCAGCGAGATCTATGATGAAAAAATAAAAAATTGTGTATGTTAATTTTATTTGCTTTTATTTTAGTAAAAAAAGCCATTTGATGCTATAAACAGAAAAAAAATATATTTATTTACGTGTCATTTTGGATAACTCACTAAACTCATAAATTATTCGAATAAATTCTAGGTACGCCCACTCTCATAGTGTTCTTTTGAGAAAATTATTTGTTCTTCACACAACTACAAAATGTGGAACTAATTCATACCACAGATTACCTTATAGTTTTTTATTTGTTGGTAGGACACAGCGTACATTAATTTGACTCCTCTGAACTGAGGTAAAATAATAAACGGATGACTTCAGGCTCGATTGGCCGAACCTAAACCATGCGCATCCTTATTGGCGTATTTGTGCCTGCGCTAATTGAAACTCATATTTCTTTAAGAATTATGTGATATTCTATGAATATGATTACCTTTTTGGAAAGCTGATTAAACGTACAAGTTATTTTAGTAAGTTGTACGCTTAGTGCCATAGTATTATTTTGAGAAAAATAACAATGACTGGAGGGAAAGGTGAAAACTATAAATTAAAAAAAATATGAAACGGTCCAAATTTTTTCTATCTAAAGTGTTTTTATTTATTTTTTTAGTATTTTGGATTATTTGAAGTATCGCCCTCGGAAATAAATTAAAATAATTCCGACTCGGCTAAAATTTTTTTTTATTTCGCACATGAAGGTTGAAATCTGGGTTAATACGAAAAAAATCAAAAAGTCGATTATTTCTTTTTTTTTTTTAAATATATACCTGGCAAGCAGAAAACCAATTGTTCTGACACCATCCTCTCGACAAATTGTAACTCATTTTTGAATTAGGGAAATAATGTCATTTTTATCTCTACCATCATGTCGATGTACATCACTGGATGTACCCCTTATGGCATCACTGGACGTAATCCAGGCGTGCATCTTAGTTCTTCGTAAGCCAATTTGGCTTGATTCTCTATAAATAGCACGACTTCATCGAAAAAGCTCTGCGGTGTACATGATAGCATGGTCGGTAAAGCTCACTGTATTAAAGTATTGGGTCCTAGAATTTTTGTCGCCAAATTCGATAGACCTTTGCGGACCTCATTCCCTAATATATTATGTCTGTCATGGATTATCACCCAACCCACGCGCCAGCCGGGCACCAGAAACCTCTTGGTGATACCGCTGCATGTGAGTATTGGAACATCTTTGGAAAGTGCAGATAGAGCATGAAATTCATTATTGGAAAATACGAAATGTTCGTATATTTCATCAGCAATGATGGGGACGTAGTTTCTTGCTGCTATATCCAATATCCTGTGCAGATGCTCTTTGTCATAAACTGATCCACAAGGATTCGATGGGTTTGTTATTACTATCGCAGCGGTGTCATCATCTATTTGGTTTTCTAGGTCTTCTAAATCTATCTTCCATTGTTGATCAGGCAATAAACTGTAATATTTTACATTGATTCCTAATCCTTCACTAACAGTCTTGTATATCATGAACCCTGGGCGCGGCACGAGAACATTTTGTCCAGAGTCAGCGATCACAGTAATTGCAAGCTCAAGCGCATGTGAGCAACCACTACAAAGAATTACGTCATCTGCCGTGACAGGTCCCTGGTGGGCACTATACCTACTGTGCGACTGCCTCCCTCGCCTCCAAGTGTCCTTTAGCAAGACCGTAACTCCTACTACCTGGCCATTCAATGCTCTCTCTGACAGCTTGTAGCACCTGCTCCGGAGGATTGAGGTTTCCAAAAATGGTCGGATCACCTATAGCGCAATAATATGTTTACTCCGTGAGACGCGCCCATTGTAAATAAATTATAACTATCGAATACTATCTATTGATTTTCGCCCATACATATGTGGGCTCCAAATTGTAGCATAATTTGGGTCCCTAACACCCCCTGACAGGAATACGTCGAGTTACCAATAACCCTGTATATCTAATAGAATTTGCAAAAATAGCTAAACCTACCAAACAGGCATATTCTTATCTATAGAGATACTAGCTATACCCGTGCGTAATTTCAGAACATAGGTTAGGTCGGTACTTATCTATATCCATACTTCATATTATAAATGCGAAAGTAACCCTGTCTGTCTGTCTGTTATGCTTTCACGCCTAAACCACTGAACCGATTGTAATTAAATTTGGTATACCTAAGGGTAGTTTAGACCTCGAGAAAGGACATAGGCTATGTTTGGTCGCGATAACCGACATCCACGCGGGCGGAGCCGCATGCAAAAATTAGTATGAAATAAAATAAAAATGCGCAGAATTATTTTGATGGTTGTTTATTCAATATGTTTCAGTTTTTACCATTATGTCGTTAAGTTAGTTATATTAGGATACCTTACAAAACATAATTTCTCTTGGCATGTAACAAGATTGCACATAAACATACATAAATCATCTTAACATTTAATTTATTTATTGCTACGGACTAGAATAAACTTATTTAAACATAGATGTATATTACCTATACAAATAAGGGCAAAAGATAGAAATTCATAAATTTTACTAACGTAATTAATACGAAATATTGTTACATCTCGTATTTATGGGAATGATCAACATTTAATAACAACAACAAACGTAATAATATAGGTATCCAATTTTTAAATTAAATAACGTAATAAAGTTAAACAATATTAAAAAATACTTTATGATAAACAGAATAACAGACATTTACAATAATAACATTATTGGCTGGCGTATGGGTCAAATTTGGGCCAGCGTTTTGAGATGGGACACTATTTACAACAACGATTAATATTTACAATAACAACTAATACTAACATTAATGACAAATAATTACTAAACAAACTAAAATTTACAATAAAGACCTTATTAAGTAGTAAGTACTATTTACACTAATAACTAGGTAGATACTATATTTACAAAGATAACTAATATTTACACCTAACTAAAAACTTAATGACACTATACTAACTAACACTTTACATTAAACTACACTACAGCACCAACACTATGTTTTATGAGAACACTGCGCACACACACCTGCAGCTATCCTGGCTTTTAACATCGCCACCTTCGTCTTCAGGAAGCTGATCTGGAAAGCCAGTCTCATTTCCCGTATTTTGCGCCTGTCCCTGCTTCGTTTGGCGGCCAAATTGTTTTTATCACGTTTTTGGCAATACGAGAAGTCAGACTGGCTTGTTGCCACAGCCCGTCTCATCCGCGGGTTGGTACCCACCACAGACCCGCCATTCCTCTCAGCGATATCTTGAAAGGCCTGACTCTCAAATATCTGGTACTCCATATCTCCGCTCAGAGATTCTGTGTCGGAGATATTATGGAGACCCAATTCTGATGAGGATGGCGGGTGTGGCTGTGTCAAAGACCAGCTTCCTTTAGAGTCCAGTGATGGCGTCGCCGCAGTATAGACTGCAGTAGGCGCGATGTAGGGTACTGCAGGTGGAACACTCGGCATGGTAGGCTGGCCGGCATAGTATAGTACTGCAGGTGGAACACTCGGCATAGTAGGCTGGCCGACATGGTATGGCACTGCAGGTGGAACGAACGGCGTGGCAGGTTGGTAGTACCCGTAGGGGTACCGAGGGTCCTGATATGTTACGTAGTTACCATGCACAGCCGGTAGCTCAGGGCTACTATATGTGGGACGCGGAGAATATTCCTCTGACTCTCCTCTATCTTCTTCTTGGTCAAACGGTCTCCATAAGGCCATGGTGATGTTGGAATTGCAGAATAAGACTTGTTCGCTCGAAGTGCAGAACACGACTGTTGCACAATTTTAGCAAGCGACTAGCGAGCGAGGTTAAAAAGAGGCGGGGCGTAAACGACCGTACCCCTCCACCGCGGGGTACGGTCGTTTACGCCCCGCCGCGCCGGGGCACGGTCGTTTACGCGGTGGAGGGGTTGAGAGTAGCCGCCCTAATGGGTCTGTGTGGGTTGATTTTGTGATCCGTTGGACTCGTGCTGTATGATAATGGCTGGATAATCGATGGATAACAGGGAACGTTTGTTGGTTAATGTTTTTGTAATATCGATAATAAGCTAATTGATTTATTTTCGACTTATCTAATTGTTAATCAGTGTCTTGAAACACACCGGACAATGGCTCATCTAACTACTTTATCCTAATGATCACAGATGCTAAATTTTGGCAAACAGAATTGCATTTAGGTATCATCATCATCATTCATCATTTCAGCCATAGGAAGTCCACTGCTGGACATAGGCCTCCCCTATAGATCTCCAATAGGACCGGTTGGAAGCGTCTCGCATCCAGCGCGTTCCCGCGGCCTTAATGAGGTCGTCTGTCCACCTTGTGGGTGGATGTCCCACGCTGCGCTTGCCGATACGTGGCCTCCACTCGAGGACTTTTCGACCCCATCGGTCATCAGTCCTCCGTGCTATGTGCCCTGCCCACTGCCATTTCAACTTGCTAATCCGTTGGGCTACGTCGGTAACCTTGGTTCTTCTACGGATCTCCTCATTTCTGATTCGATCTCGCAGAGAGACTCCGAGCATAGCCCTCTCCATAGCTCGTTGGGCTACTTTGAGCTTACTCATAAGGCCCATAGTGAGGGACCACGTTTCAGTGCCATAAGTCATCACTGGTAACACACACTGGTCGAAAACCTTCGACTTGAGACACTGAGGTATGTCGGACGAGAAGACATTGCGTAATTTTCCGAACGCTACCCAGCCGAGTTGGATTCGGCGATTGACCTCTTTCTTGAAGTTGGACCTACCTAACTGGACTACTTGTCCTAGGTAGACGTACGAGTCAACAACTTCAAGAACCGAGCTCTCAACAGATATCGGGGTAGGTACAACATGGGCATTGCACATCACCTTTGTCTTGTCCATGTTCATTTTAAGACCCACCTGTTGAGAAACTCGGTTGAGGCCTTCGAGCATCGTGTTGAGATCTTCCATCGATTCTGCCATGACTACAATATCGTCGGCAAACCGGAGGTGAGTGATGTATTCGCCATTAATATTGATGCCGAATCCTTTCCATTCCAGGAGCTTGAAGGCATTCTCCAAAGTGGCCGTAAACAGTTTCGGAGATATCACGTCTCCCTGTCTTACGCCTCTTTTCAAAGGGATCGCCCTCGTACTCTGTTCCTGTACTCGAACCGACATGGTGGCGTTATTATACAAACACTTCAACACTTCGATGTACCGATAGTCAATACGGCACTTAGGTATAAACTGTAGCAATTACATTATTTACTTTCGACATTATTAATTATGTTATAAAAATAGATGTTTCTCACCATCTTGTTGAAGACTAATATCAAAGTAAATTATTATGTAGGTATTAAAAAAATCGGCGGCTGTTGAAAAGATCGAAACAATTTTGATAGCAGGCAGTACCTACCTATTAATTTTCTTTAGGTTTTTGATTAGCGAATGGCTACAACCCGCAATTATATTTTTCTTATTTTACTCTCCCTTAGAGCATGGAGCTATTTTATAACCTTTTACATGTCGATTTGATAAAATTGTGTGCAACAATATTTTCAGCCATCTTGTTGCATAATTTTCTGTCACAAAAAACTTGTTATGTAGGTATCTATACAGGGTGTATTTTTGATACGGGGCAGTAAGGGCAAGTACCTTAACCGTTGTAGTTACAGCAAAACGTTCTTAGGAGACCTTCCCTAACTTTTTGAGATATTTTGAACTGCATTCACAGATTTTGCAAAAATCTTACAGTTAGCAAAAAAAAAATGCAAAAACTCCAAAATTTTTTTTTCTGTGTCACTCAATTCTATTTCATGTGGGGATCAAAAGACTCTATGGGATCATTTTAGCTTTGAGTACTAGGTAAGACAGAAATCGCCAAAATCTTTTCCCATACATTTCGTGCGGAAATACGGTTACAAAGTTAAAAAAATTACCTGATTTTGAGAGCATGAACTTGTAAGTAAAAATTCATTTAATTTAAACATATATGAAATTAGTTTTTGAAATAAATTGCTCAAATAACTTCCATTTTCACAAATACATAAGTTTATCTTTTTTGCCCTGAACGAATTGCGGCTAAATGTTCTGGGATGAATATTCCGTAAAGCGGTCGTAAACGCATCCTTGAGCTCTTGAACAGGTCGTTTTTTTACGAAGCCTCATAAAAAAAATCGAGTGGCGTTAGATCGGTGCTACGATCGATTATTGACAAAATTGGCTTCTAATAAGTAAATTTTTTCACGATTAAAAGACATTTTAGCCAAAATTTTTAATTAATAACTTATACGAATTTTCTCAGCTGAAACTAAAAATGACATAAAGATATTCGAATCAAATTCGAAAGGGGATTGGGTAATCTAGTATGGACAGTGGCGTCCTTAATTATTTCAGCGGCCATCAATAATTTTGATACCACTTCATTGTACTGTGTTAAACACACGTACAAATGTCATTATTTTCATTGTAAGTAATATCGGAGCTGCGATGTACAGGGTGCAACATTTCGACTTTACCTTGAAGGAAAGTACCCTCATACTAAAGATAGCGAATTTTACTTAAAGGAAACATTACCTTATTTTTAAAAAGAAACAAAAGTGCATTCAAAGACTTTTGAAAATGCCACACCCGGTACTCGAACCGACTAATATCTTACAAAACCTTCTCTTTCATGGATTTCCTTTTATTTAATTTACCATGTTTTTAGAGAGATTTGATCCTTATGATCGACCCTATCGATTGATGCAATAACAATACAGGGTGTTATTTTTGCGAATTGTAGTCGGTTCGATTATAAGGCGTGGCAAACGATTTTTCAGCATTCCTTAAATGCAGTGCTGTTTCTTTTTTTAAAACACACTAAACTGTATTCAAAGTTTTCTGAAAATGCCACACCCGGTAGTCGAACCGACTAAAATCTTTCTAAATCTTCTATTTCATGGATTTCCTTTTATTTAATTTACCAAGTTTGTTAAAGACATTTGATCGTTGTGATCGACTCTATCGATTGATGCAATAAAAATATAGGGTGTTATTTTTTCGAATTGTTCGATTGTGAGACGTAGCAAAGGATTTTTCAGCATTCCTTAAATGCAGTTCTGTTTCTTTTTTAAAAACATACTAAACTGTATTCAAAGTTTTCTGAAAATACCACACCCGGTAGTCGAACAGACTAAAATCTTTCTAAATCTTCTATTTCATGGATTTCCTTTTATTTAATTTACAAAGTTTGTTAGAGAGATTTGATCCTTATGATCGATCCTATCGATTGATGCAATAAAAATACAGGGTGTTATTTTTTATAATTTTAGTCGGTTCGATTACAGGGCGTGGCAAGCGATTTTTTGAAATTCCTTAAATGCAGCTTTGTATTTTTTTAAATAAGAGAGTGTTTCCCTTGAATGAAATTCGCTATTTCCGGTAGTAAGAGTAGGTACTTACTTTTCCTACATATTAACATCCAAGAAGTAATTATTGTAATCAATTAGCCTATTGCAGACTACTGCTAGACATAGGCCTCTACCAATGTGCGCCATTTCAGTCCATCGGGCTAAGGGGGGGGAGGGGGGGGCTACTTTCCGTTTTCCTTCTCGCTAGGAATAGTACTCTAAATACTGGCGATAGCGAATTTCATTCAAAGGAAATGATTCCTTATTTAAAAAAAGAAACAGAACTGCATTTAAGGAATGCCGAAACATCGCTTGCCACATCCTGTAATCGAACCGACTAAAATTCGAAAAAATAACACCCCATATTTTTATTGCATCAATCGATAGGGTCAATCATAAGGATCAAATCTCTTTAACAAACTTGGTAAATTAAATAAAAGGAAATTCATGAAATAGAAGATTTAGAAAGATTTCAGTCGGTTTGACTACCGGGTGTGGCATTTTCAGAAAACTTTGAATACAGTTTAGTATGTTTATAAAAAAGAAACAGAACTGCATTTAAGGAATGCTGAAAAATCGTTTGCCACGCCTTATAATCGAACCGACTACAATTCGAAAAAATAACACCCTGTATTTTTATTGCATCAATCGATAGGGTCGATCATAAGGATCAAATCTCTCTAACAAACTTGGTAAAATTAATAAAAGGAAATCCATGAAATAGAAGGTTTAGGAAGATTTTAGTCGGTTCGACTACCGGGTGTGGCATTTTCAGAAAACTTTGAATGCAGTTTTGTTTCTTTTAAAAAATAAGGGAATGTTTCCTTTCAGTGGAATTCGCTATCTCCAGTATTTAGAGTACTTCCATCTAAGTAAAGTTGAAAAATACCACCCTGTATAGCTAAGTCCCGATATAGTTTAGAGAAGTTTGTCCATAGTAACTTTTGATCACTTTATACTGTACTTTCATATTATACCAATTTCATTGATGGCTGCTCAATTCCAACACGACGCCAACATTACCCAACCCCCTTTCTGGGTTAAAATTATTTTTATTTACCTTATAGTCAATCCTACCTACTTTGCATTTTTTTTTGCGAACTGTAAGATTTTTGCAAAATCTGTGAATGCAGTTCGAAATATCTCAAAAAGTTAGGGAAGGTCTCTTAAGAACGTTTTGCTGTAACTATAACGGTTAAGGTACTTGCCCTTACTGCCCCGTTTCAAAAATACACCCTGTATATTAGAGACAGAACGCGTGAAAAGTGCATTATTTAGACTTCTTACCGCTGCACTATAGAGGCATTTTATACTTTAACGACGCGACGGCTATGAATTAATTGCTCGTCAACTAATTAACCAAATACCTACTTAGGCACATTCAGTGCGAGTGATTAGAGTATTTGGTTCCTTTCCTCTCTGTTTAAAGATAGTAATGTGAGAGAGACATTCAATTGAGCACAGGCTACGGCAGCTTGTGTTGCTGTTGAAAAATACCACATGACTTGACTAGTCGCCGATACCTTTCAAGTTATCGTGAACTGTAAGAACACAAGCCCACGCGCTTGTGCTCCTCATTTTGACAGTGCAAGCGAAAACCAACCTTAATTTTGAGTGGTTACAAGTAGAAATACATTAACACCCGTATTCACAAACAATACTTCGCTATGCGTACCACCAAAACTGTGCAAAGGACGACAAATTCTCAGTGCGTTCGTTTTGGCAAGCCTTTTTATTCATTGATAACACTTAAGTAATACTTCGTTGAGGGAACGCACTGCGTTAGATACTGCTTCGTGATGTTTGTGAATTAATTTTACCAGCCCTATGCGCTCGAGCACACTATGAGACCTCACAGTATCGTTTGTGAATACGCGTGTAAGATATTCCTGTATCCCATCAAAACGCTTTGTAACATTGCAACCCTTTTCCTAGTTGAGTCTATTGTGCAGTGTGGACCCAACTGTATACTTGCCGGAATTTGAAATAATTAGCAATGTAGGTATTTAAGTAAGTACATTGTCGGAACTTGTTCACAGGAACTTATATAATATACAATCGTAGTGGTTGCTACTAGGTGTACGTAAGTACCTAGTCCCTACTGCAAGTCCTAACCGCGTCTCTTTCACATAACTACTTAGGTACTACGTACTGAAACAGGCTTAAAACATACAGTAGTTCCTACAAAAGTAGCAATTGGCGCTTGAAACCAGTGGTCATATTCAACTAGGCAAGCCATTTAAGTAACAGTAGGTAGATACCTAAATAAAAATGAATATGAATGAATATTATTAACCAAAACTTTTCTAAACGGTCACATAAGTAATAAAGAAAACAATGCGACAATTTAAACTACATTCAAAAGAAAACATTTCAGACGACATTAAAAGTAACGGTTATTGTTATGAATAGATAAGGTTATTACAATTTCACAAAATGGCAGAATGCACCATTGTCTGCTTTGAGTAAAAGGGTTGTTCTTTGAGAGGGGATTATACAAATTGCATGTCGTTACTTCACGTTACTTCTGCGAATATTGTCCGAGAGCCCCCATTGATACCAAATGGCTTTCAAATTACAAAATAAAAGGCATAATTTCAGACCAGGTACTGACGCCTAACAGATAAATGCAAAGCTCTTAGGTAGGTATACATTTATACATAAATGGATTCGATTTGATCGAATTGAAAAAGCAATTTCAATTTTGTAAAGCAATCACACGTTCAATGAGTTCGCTGACATAAAACATCAAGTCTCGTTGAAGTCTTCTGTATGTGAACACGCGCCTGAACATATTTGATAAGTCACAGAGACTTGCATTTAAATCAGTAGGTACCTTTATGGTCATTGTATCACCACAAATCGCTTCTTTGGACCTCTTTACAATGTTGTTCTCAATTTCTTTCACACATTCTCTGCATACCTACAATGTGATGTGATCACTGATCAGCTCGACCGAAGACACCTACTTTTCGTTTAATTACTAATAGGTAATACTTGTTTTAGTGTAGGGATGTCGGCAGTGTGTACCTAGTATCAGCTTATTAATGTATGGTCTTCAACAAAATGTGTACGACTATACTTACATCTTGTGGAGTAATAAATATGTTCTTCGTGTAAACACTTTAAACAAAAAGCTTATTACACATTTACACATGTTGCTTAAAGCGCAGTCAAAACTAATTAGTAATACACTTTCAAAGCAAAGCTGACATGAATAGTGTACTAATATAGGCCTACCACGGCATACCTTTAAAAATGAGTCGGTCTAATAACTTTGCTGCAAAATCGGTAATTGTACCTACTTGTATTTGTACAACAAGGTTGCCTAGAAGAAATCGCTTCTAGCGATAAGACCGCCCATTGTAGGACATTGAACTGTAACATGCTACCTACCTGTGATATTGTAAATCTATTAGTGTGCCTATAATAAAGAATTATCTATCTATCTATCTATCTATCTTATTTGCCTAAAATTATACTCATAGATGAAGTAGGTACCTACGTACCATGACAGGTAACAATAGCAATTTATAATTTTGATCTCAAATGCCTTTTTTTTAAACTGCCATTATCATCATCATTTTCGCGTAAGTTTATTATTAGATTTTTTTTTTTTTCCCTTAATAAATACCATTACAGGTTGCCCCAATGCGGCAGTTAATAACAACAAACATCTTTGTGTACACATTATAAATATTTACAAGTTAGGTAATAATTTTATAACTAATAATACCTAAAGGCCTCATTATGCCTTTGTAAACTTACTCAGAGAACCAGTAAATAGGTCCACTATTTCGGCTATCATATCACGTATTCAATTTTCCTTTAAGATTTTGTGTGTACCCTAAAATTCACCCATCTTGTTACCTACTTATGCGTAGAGGAGTTCCCCAACCACCTTGGGTTGGCTTTAACGACCTCTGCGAGCATTCTGACTAATAGAAGACCCTACGCATAAGTTGGAGAGACCGGCAAGACCTTGTGTAATTCTGAGTCAATTTGTGATATATATGTGTATGTCTTAACTGCCTGTGTCTTATGTATTATATATCAGGATTAAATATATGTATGTAAAAATGTGTATGTGCTCGAAAACGTGACGTCACCATGCCGGCATGCGATATTTAAATTAGACCACGAATTCAGCTGTCGAGTTTGGTCGAGGTTTGAAATGTTCTTACAGCATGTGCCTACTGCCTACAGGTTCGTGCGGCCCAGCAGCGGCGGCCGGCGACGGTGCCACACGTACGGCACGTACCGGTCCGGCACACGCAGGCACAACACACCCAGTATAGCTGGGTGTGTTGCGGTACCTTTTGATCATTCATCACAAAAGTTCAATTCTTCCTCAACAATAATACACAGAGTCATAAAACATCAACTTATAGGTACAAACTGTACATTGTGTGTGCTAAGCTCATCCTGTGTTGTGGAACATTCGCAGAGGATCGACTCTACGAGCGGCTCCGCGAACAAAAGAGAAACAAACAAAAGACAAGATGGCGAGACGTCTATGAGAGGGCTATGGAGCGAGCTATGCTTGGAGTCTCTTTGAAGGATAGAATTCGCAACGAGGTTATCCGACAAAGAACCAAAGTTACCGACATAGCTCGCAGAATAAGTAAGCTGAAGTGGCAGTGGGCTGGCCACACCTGCCGAAGGACTGATGGCCGTTGGAGCAAACGAGTCCTAGAGTGGAGACCGCGGTAAACGGAAGGTGGGACACCCCCTAGCTAGGTGGACTGATGACCTGCGAAAGGTGGCTGGAACGGACTAGATGCGGAAGGCGGAGGATCGGCAAACGAACGTGGCGCGTATTGGGAGAGGCCTATGTCCAGCAGTGGACTGCAGTAGGCTAATTGATTGATTGATGATACATACAATCACGCCTTTATTCTGGAGGGTTAGGCAGAGGTGAATTAACCCACAGTTCACCAATCATTGTATTAACTCCCACGTAATAGCGGTTGAGCCTAATTCCGGGCACTATTGTTGACTGAAGCCATGCATCTGAGGCTGAGTCTGTGCTGTATATATCTGTTTGATGTTAAACACCCCTATCGCTTAATCACCTTGTACGACACCGCACAGGAAGAGTTGGGGTGGCATAAATTCTACTCTTCCTGAAACCACGCGCCCTAATTATTAGTCTCAGTAGTTTAATATTAGGTACCCATCGGTAGTTTGCCAGATTTATTACTAGATAGATTACACAAGTCGGAATACCGGTTTACTAATGTTTGGCAAAAAACGTTTCCCAAAGTGTCACATGCCAAAGTAGGTAGGTATGTTTCCCAAATTTTCATTTGGCAAAACTACTTTTCGCAATTTTACAGTTAGCAATACCTACTATTTTTGGCAAATTATTGTTTAACAAATAATTACATGGCAAAGTTTCATTTTACCAAGTATAAGGTAGTCCAATATGGTAGGGCACGCCGTAGTAGCGGCGGTAAGACCCATCATAGGGGAGTGGCTAGAGAGGCCACACGCGGCCTCTCGTTCTGGCTGACGCAGATCATCACCAATCATGTGTGCGTTTTAGTCGGTTCGAGTCCGACATAACCTCCTCCTCCGGCTACGGTGGGGGAGGTATCCGTGGGGATTTTGCGCACGATAAAAAAAAAAAAAAATAGGTAGTCAAATATGGTTTGGCATATGATTTATTTCTGAGTCTAAATTCACTGCATTAAAATTGTTAATTTTAAGATTAAAATTTTTAAATACACTGCTGCATGAATGTTTTTTCACCTTGGACAAATATAATTTACAAGTATCTACATAAGATCTTCAGCAGTTCCAATTCTGTAATAATTATATTGTTATCAAAATATCATTTCCGGCGCTTCGCCGGCCGCTGCCGCGGCACGCTCGCTTCGCTCGCTCGGCTCGCGCTCTGTTGGGGTCACAGTTCTAACCTAACCTAACCTACTTTTCTAGCAGCTCCAATTCTATAATAATTATATTGTTATCATACAAATCATTTCCGGCGCTTCGCCGGCCGCTGCCGCGGCTCGCTCGGCTCGCGCTCTGTTGGGGTCACAGTTCTAACCTAACCTAACCCAGTTTTCTAGCAGTTCCAATCTAGCCTACGAAAACTACGCCTTTACTACGCCTTCACAAAATAAAGCATTTGCAATGTATATTTGACCTAATGAAAATTGAGCAAGTAAATATTTACCAAATGAATTTGACCAAGTGATTAAAATGCGAAATGTAAATTTGCTAAAGACTTTTGGGAAATGAACATATTATTATGGGAAAAGTTTTTTGGGAAGTGAAATTTGACGAAACATATTTTGCCAAACGGCAGGATCCCCAGAATACCTAGTGATAAAAAAATTAGTCGCTAGTGTCGCTACTGCAAACTTGAACCAATGAGAGCGCGTGAATCAATATAGGCGGGACCGAGAGCTTGCGCAGCCAATGCGCTCGCGCAATACATTATGTTCAATTTCGTTCTATGGGTCATAGAAGCAGTCCCAATTTTTTTTCACTTTACTTTGTGGTGTGTCTGTCTAGAATATAATAACGATAAGTATTCTGGGACATACCTACTAAGTATCTAGGTATCTACTAGGAACACGGTATCAGAGAGGAAGCAAATGTGTACAACTTACTATGTGGGTTCTATATACATAGAATTTGTAAAAATACTTAAGTAAACAGATGCAAACATGCATATTCATATCTGTAAGATACTATCTGTAGCCCGCAGCTTCATCCGTGCGGAATTTCGGAACAGAACTTAGATAGGCATATCGAATAAAATAAAAATAGGCAGAATTATTTTGGTGGTTGTTTATTCAATGTGTTTCTGTTTTTACCATATTTCATTAAGTTAGTTAAATTAGGATACCTAACAAAACATAATATCTTGTGGCCTGTAACAAGATTGCACATAAACACACATATGTACCTACCTAATAATCTTAAAATTAAATTCATTTATTGTAACAGACCGACTGGAATAGACTTATATTATACATAGATGTATATTGCGTATACAAATAAGGGCAAAATATATAAATTCATAAATTTTACGAACGTATATATAATACGAGAATGTGTATAATTATACCTAGGTATATGTTACATCTCGTATTTATAGGAATGATCAACAGTTAATAACAACAGCAAACGTAATAATATACATACCTACTTAGGTATCCGATTTCTAAATTAAATAACGTATGAAAGTTACACGGTATGAAAAAATACTCATGATAAATAACAGATATTTGCAATAATAACATTATTAGCCGGTATATGGGTCAAATTTTGGCCATCGCTTAGAAATTGGGCAATATTTACAAAAATGATTAATATTTATAATAACAACTAATATTAACATTAATGACTAATAATTACGAAACTAACTAATATTTACAATAAAACTTAATAAGAATAGTAAGTACTATTTACACTAATAACTAGATAATTTCATAAACATAATCAATATTTACGCTTAACTAAAAAGTTCATAAAACTAAACTAAAACTTCACACTATATTACTCTACAGTACCTAGGTACACTGCAATCCATGAGAACACTGCGCACACACACACCTGCAGCTATCCTAGCTTTTAACGTCGCCATTTTCTTCTTAAGGAAGCTGACCTGGAAAGTCAGTCTCATTTCCCATATTTTACGTCTGTCCCTACTTTGTTTGGCGGCCAAATTGTTCTTATCACGTTTTTGGCAATACGAGAAGTCAGACTGGCTTGTCGCCACAGCCCGTCTCAGCCGTGGGTAGTTGCCCACCACAGACCCGCCATTCCTCTCAGCGACGCCTTGAAAGGCCTGGTTCTCAAAGATCTGGTACTCCACATCTCCGCTCTAAGATTCTGTGTCGTAGACAGGAGACACAATTCTGATGAAGAGGGCGGCTTTGGCTGTGCCAGAGTTCAGCTTCCTGTAGATTCCGGTCAGGCCGTCGCCGCAGTATACATTGAAGTAGGAACGACGTAGAGTAGGGTGTCCCGTCGATGTATGGAGAAAAAAAAATTTTGAGCTACGGCTACGCAAGAGGTATCAAAAGTTGCGTTTTGACGCGTACATTACGATTATCATTAAATTTTATTAAATATCTGTCATCTTGAGGGCTCTACCGGACCTTGAAGTTTAAGAAATGTGCAATTTTTAGGGGTTCCTAACATAAGCTACAATTCATACAAAAATAACATTAAAATGGTTTTTATTAAATTTAAGAGTACAAAAATGAGTTAATCCAGTGTTAAAAATAGTTGAAATACAATAAAATCAATAAATATTTAAAAAAAACGGAACTGGTCTTTGTGTCAAAACAAGGTATTTCCGCGTGACATTTTGATATGTTCCTAATGAATACATCCCGAGCTGTCATGACGATTTGAGAAGCCTCCGTCACTAATTTAAAGCAACTTTCTATTGTCTGTATGTGACAAGGAAAGTCAACGATATCAAGGTTTAGTTCTTTAGCCTTAATTCTGAGTCCATCATTGGAGACGTGTCGCAGGATCAGTGGAGCTGAGATATCTCACAGTCTCGCTCTCACCAAAGTATTCAATTTCATGTTAAGAGGTTAAGTTTTAGTGCTTTAAATACCTTTAGAAAAATGCTCTTCAGCAGCAGCGAGAACCAGTTATCTGGCCTTAATATTTTGCGAGATGTAAGCTCTGGAATATGGTCTCAGTCAGCTAATAACATGGCAATAAGCAAGTTTTCTGAGTGCGCGAAAAAAGCGTTTCTTTCCATCACTGCATCTATAAGTAGATCTCTGTCTATCAGGTAAAAATTGAGAGTACGTAATCATTTAAGAAATATGCTTGCCTCCGTCTTTAAATTATAGGTTTTGCTTAACAAGAAGCCAAACGCCATTAGCATACTCAGGCCGGTATTCTAGAACGGTACTCAGTTCTGAATATCGATTTATCTGAGGACAGGTTGTAACGACAATCTGTGAAAACCTTCAGTCTATCTATACAATCTGTCCTAAGGTAAATTGAGATTCAGGACTGAGTTTCTTTCTAGAATACGGGCCTCAGACTTAATATAAGTACTAACTGTTTCGCCGTCAGAAAAAATTGCAGTTGCTTGAGAATTATGTGGTCTCGTTTGGTTTCTCAACAAGCAAAAGCCATCATTTAAAGAAGGAGTCAAGCATATTTTTCAAATGATTACTTATGTGTAGATATTTTCGATGTTTATCTGATAGGCAGAGATCTATAGATTCAGTGATCGACGATTTTTACGCGCACCCAATAAAATTGCTTATAGCCATGATAATTGACTATAGAGACCATATTTGAGACTTTGCATTTAGCAAGATATTAAAAGTCAGTGAAGCAGAAAAGAGCACCTCTTCCAGGGTATTTAAAACACCAAAATTTGACTTCTTACCACGAGATTTTGGTTTTTATTTTGGACAAGTACCTAGTCTCACTTCGTGTTGAATTTAGCATTTTTATATTATATCTATAACTTAAACATGTAAATTATCACAAGAAAGTACGGAGTGACACCTTTTTCGGCAATAAAACCGCAATGGAAATGAGACGAACTGCCTCACCATTGTAGTAGAGAATTTGAGAAAACCAGTCAAAACATTAATTTCGCGCGTTCGAGTCAAACCTATTCTTCATAGGAAATACATTTTTCATTACTTGCAAATCGTAAATTGGTGTCTTAATATCATTTTAATTACAAAATAAAATGTGATTAATGTAAAAAAATAATAATAGACGATATGCACTGAAGGGTCTCTTAAGTGATTTTTTGAAAAATAAAAGTGCCGGTAGAGCCCTCAAGATATTTTCATATATTTTTTTTATTATTTTTACGGTAATCTACAGCTCATAACGCAACTTTTGGGGGGTCTTGTGTAACGAAAATCGAAAAAAAAAATTATCGGGACACCCTAACGTAGAGTCCTGCAGGTGGAACGACCGACATGGTAGGTTGGTAGTAGAACACGTAGGGATCGGTTCCGAATAAATCGCGAAGCTGCCATGCACAGGCAGAGTAATGCAGAGTACCTACTATACGTGGAGCGCGGAGAAAAATCCTCAGAGCATTAAGAATAAGAGCATTTGTATTTAGTAATTTAAATAAAACAGTTATACAATAGTAACTAATACTTATAACAACAACTAATATTAACATTAATAACTTTATTTTGACTATAACTAATATTTACAATAAAACCCTATGATAACATACAACTATTAAAGGTAATAGGCTATTTGACAACATTAAAAATATACTACAAATTATGGTCATCATCAATTTTTTTACAGAAATATTAATGTGATATGTTTATACTGTAATAAGCAATCGTTTAAAGTGGTTTTTGAACATTAGTCAAATAGCCTATTATTATTTACACTCAACTAATAATAATGTCTATTATACAAAACACTAGATACACTACACACAAGACGCACTACACACTAGACATATTACATTCTGCCAGCACACGCGCACAAACACCTGCAGCCAAATGCCGCCACCTTCTTCTTCAAGAAGCTCACCTGGAAAGTCTGTGGAATTTCACGTAGTTTCCGCCTCTTCAGGACAAGAATAATTTGGCTGCCAAACTGAGCAGAGTTTGGCAGCCAAATTATTCTTGTCCTGTTGTTTGCGGCACGAGTCATTAGACTGGTTTGTCTGCACAGCACGCCTCATCTGTGGGTTGTTGCCTACCAAAGACCCGCCATTCTTCTCTGTGAGACCTTCGAATGCGTCTATGTCGAAGACTTGGTACTCCATGTCTCCGCTCAGTGAACCCGATTCTGTAGAGGAAGGTGGTTATGACTGTGTCAAACAACAGCTTTCAGGTGTAGACCCCGGCGGTACTGTCGACGCTGCATTGGTTGGGTATATAGCAGGCGCGACGTAGGGTACTGCAGGTGGCACATAGGTCGTAGCAGGCTGGTACAAGTGCCCGTAGGAACACCGAGTGTCTGGATACGTTAAGTAGTATCCGGCAGCGGCCCCTTAAACAGGCGGCAGTTCAGGACTTGGAAAAGGTGGTGACACCTTCTCAGACTTCGGTGCATTTTTGCTCAAGTCTATAGGTTCTTCTTCTGCTTTGGCGTACGGCTTCCACAAGGCCATGGTGATGATAGAATAGGAGACTACGACTGGTATTGTGCCAACACATGGACGGGTACCCTATAAGGCCCAGGGTTGGTGTTCTTCGAACGGATCCGATAGTAAACATTCAGCCCATGAATAAGTGCTCGTTTGACGGCAATGGGCTCGCCCCTTATTACGTGGGACCAAGTCATACTTGGCGAAATGTAGGTGATAATACTGATTTACAGCCTTGAGTAGGTATATACTATGTATATGTATGTAGAATGTTACAAAATAATAACTAATAGGTATGTACGTAAAATGATAACCGATATTTACAATAATAACATTATTGGCTAATATCTGGGTTAAATTTTGGCCAATATGAAACGGGAAATATTTACAAAAATGATTCATGTTTAATAATAACTAATATTAGCATTTTAGCACCTAATTATTTTGACACTAACTAATATTTACATTAAACTCTATGATAACTAACACATAAGTATTTTAAAGTCAACTATTATTTACACTTAATTTAATTACACTAGATACACTACACACTAGATATATTTATCTGTATCTGAGACATGGGGACCCAATTCCGTCGAAGAAGGCGGGTTTTGCTGTGTCAGATACTAGTTTCCTGTAGAGTCCGGCGATACCGTCGCCGCAGCATAGGTAGAAGCAGCCACGACGTAGGATACTCCAGGTGGAACGTGGGACTTAGCAGGCTGGTAGAAGTACTCGTAGGAACACCTAGTGTCCGAATGCGTATGTTGCCTAGTATCCAGTAACGGCTGCTTGCATAGGCGGTGGCAGCTCAGCCCCTCTAGAGAAGTGGCAATTCGTTGCTCGGCGTATGATGGAATAGAATGCCAAATGTATGGGATTTGACGTATATATTATGACAGGCGTCAACGAATGTAAAAAACGTCAAAGCCTATACATTTGTCATTCTATTCCATCATACGCCGAGCAACGAATTACCACGTGGGTTCTCTATTTTTATTCCTACAATTTTATGTCATAATTTAACATTGCATAATGTTACTTGTCCTAACATTATTTACGCATAATACTCATTTGCCATAACTTTTTAATCATTATTTTTTTAATCCTATTTACTATAAGCATAATATTTTATAAGCATACTGTCCCAAAGCATAAGTTTACTTAAGCATAACGACGCGTAACCATAACTATTTTAAGCCAGAATGTTCATTTGACTAAATAAAGTTCTACATGGTTATAAAAAAAAATAACCACGAAGGCCTAATGCCGACTAATACGGGAGCTTCGCTCCGCTCCGCTCCCGCATTAGCCTTCTAACCTAATCTATCCAAGTCGGAATCAGGGGCTTTATCAATAAATCTGCCAAATAACTATTAGACAAATAAACAATATGCTTTACAACTTTATGCATATCAAAGTTATGAATAAAAACATTAGGATATACAATATTTATGCTTAATAACATAGTATGCTAAAAACCAATTATGGCACACTATTATTATGACAAAGAAAATTATGCCTAACTTGTTATGACAATTTAAATTAGGACAAAAACCATTACGAGAAAAAATGGGATCCCATAATGAGCACGCCACTGAATTTATTTGCGACCTACCTATTTATAAATCAGCGAAGTTTGATGATTTCACTTCTCAATACCATCTACCAAGACCATCTTGGTCTAAGCTAACCTACCAGGCTGGTCGCTTCACCTACCAATAGGCGAATGATGCTCAGGTGCAGCGTTTCCTCTAAGGCTTGGGAGACCTTAAGGCAGTTCCTCTCAAACCAACCAAACCAAATGATTTATAGAAACTAACTAAAAAATCACCTGCAGCTCAAAATAATAAACACTCAAATTGTTCAGAAAAACTGTCACATGGAATGTTACTGATAAACATAATAGAAATTCCTGATATCGCCCCATCTACAATTTAAAAATAACATACACGATGCAATAACGGATTCTAGATTCTTCCACGTCTTGCCGTTATATTTATTCTTACTCGAAGCTTAAAAAAAAATCTATAGCGTATACATACAGCCTACTGGATGAAAAAACAAACCATTATTTCATAATTCTTTAACACTTTTTTGATTCCAAGTCTCAATAGAAGATAAGCAATAGAAGACAATGAATGGGCGCTGGGGCAGTGGCAATTTACAATTTGAACAAACCATTCACATGTAATGGCACCTGCGAAACTTGAATTGTCCTAAATAGTAAAAATGGCACCCTATTTAGATTAGATTGTAAAATATTACAATGGGCCCGCATCATTCTGGGTGGTAAAAAGAGTTCCAAATTGTTTAAGACAGCTGAAGAATGGCTGCGCCGGCGCCGAAAGGCAGCACGTGTTCTTATCTTAGTGTCATGTGTTTTCCTTACAAGTGACAACTCCGTAATGTAACATTGACACTTTCATATTACCTTTCTGGGTTACCAAGCTTCACCAGGGTTTTTATATAATACTAGATAACCCAGCGAACTTCGTACCGCCATATTTTCTGATCCCGTTCCCGCTGCATATCTCTAAATTTATCAGTGTTTCTCTACAATATTATGCATGTATTATACATATAAACCTTCCTCTTGAATCACTCTATCTATTAAAAAAACCGCTTCAAAATCCGTTGCGTAGTTTTGAAGATTTAAGCATACATAGGGACGGACAGACAGCGATAGCGACTTTGTTTTATAATATGTAGTGATCTTGAGAGATACTTCCCCAAGATACTTGGGTTTACGTTAGATTATTTTGATTCTGAACATAATATTTTTTAATTCTTGTTTGTCCGCTATGGAAGTAAAAACTATTGATCGGATTTTGATGCGGTTTTATTTTTTTTATACCACATATGTTGCAGACAAGCTCACAGCCTACCTGATGGAAAGTGATTATCGTGGCAGGACGTGTGCAACACCAGGGGCGTCACACTTGCGCTGCCGACCCCGTAGGAACCTTCTTGTTAAATAGGTGTTGGTTAGACTTGAAAACCTTGTAAGTTTGATATCAATCGGTTCAGTAGAACTGGAGATACGATATGATCAAAATTGACTGATAATAAATTCCTCTCCACAGTATTAAAGGATGACATTTTACAAATTAACTAGCTGTCCCGGCGAACTTCGTACCGCCATATTTTTCCCGTTCCCGCTGCACCTATTTTCTCATCCTTTAAACCTTCCCTGGACATCCACGAACATCTCAAGACTAAAATTAGCCAAATCGGTTTAGCCGTTCTTGAGTTATAAACTAACAACGAAAAGTGGCATTGATTTTTATATATACCTATAGATAAGACTCTTTCGCACAGACTATCACCTGAAATTAAAATATGGCACTGCACTGTGGACAACGTAGGTAGGTGCAGTGTGGACGATTTCTCAGTGGAGTTGTCAAACACCAGTCGGAGACCATCAGAGGGAGGCTCCTAACATGGCAGCTCACCCTGGTACGGCTGCAGGTGACAATGCAACGACGCCAAGGCTATCGACTTCGATGAGTATGGTGCAGGCCCCTCCTAAAATTATTTTTACCATACAACAACAGCTTAGGTCGATTATAAATTTTACAATAAAGGTCTCTATATACGTAACGGGTTTTTCACGGACGGGACGGGACGTGAAGCAAAATGTATGCGGCCCATCCCGTCCCGTCCCGTCCGTGGCCCCGTGACATATGCATTGCCGCATACATTTTGTATGAAACGATATTTCCAAAACTTCACGTCCCCGTCTCGTCCGTGAAAAAACCCGTTACGTATGCAGAGACCTTTAGTTTTTTTTATATGAGACTTTTTTATATAGGTACTTGACGCGAGACCACATTTAGTAAACTGACGTCTTGAAAATGCTGCAGTGGAGTTTGTTTCGCCGTTTCTTCTCCACTAGCGCCTAGGAAGCGGTAAACTTAGTTTTAAGCAGAATTTGACGTCAAAAAGCTGTAACAGTGTTGCACTATTCTTATGGAGGACCCTGACTGTATCTCTGACGATCCTGACTTTAGAGCATTTGATGGTTGTCAGAGATGGCGGCGAAGAATGGCGACGCAATGGTGGTACATCACTCGTAAATGCGTCGTTTTGTTCAAACCAAATGTTAGCTCCCGGTGGTCATCGACGAGGTCATCCGACATAGAACCAAAGCTACCGACATAGCTCGTAGAATAAGTAAGCTGAAGTGGCAGTGGGCTGGACACTCTACCGAAGGACTGATGGCCGTTGGAGCAAACGAGTCCTAGAGTGGAGACCGCGAGAAAGAAAACGGAAGGTGGGATACCCCCTAGCCAGGTGGACTGACGACCTGCGAATGGTGGCTGGGACAGACTGGATGCGAAAGGCGGAGGATCGGCAGACGTGGCGCATATTCGGAGAGGCCTATGTCCAGCAGTGGACTGTAATAGGCTAATTGATGATAATGTAAATACACCATTACGATACCAGTTATTTTCAACACAAAATAAATGCATCACGTCAACGTTTAAATTAAAAACTACAGACAACTGCAAAACTTACTTCCAGGACTACAATATACTAACATTACCAAGTCTGTAGGTATATTATTAAAGTAGCAATGTTTGTGAAATACCTATAACCCTCATCTATTTCCGACCTTACCCCGCGTTTACACGCTGCCCATCGCATTGCTCATCGTGTTGCCGGAAGTATTCCCACGAATAATGCCCTAGCATTCACACGTACGCATCATCGTGTTGGTCCGCATTACAGTATTCGCCCTGCAACGGAGACGGACGTAAACGTATGGAGAACAACGCTGTAGCAGTGTACGCATTATGCTTTTACAGCATAGCGAATTGATTAAATAGATTAATAATAAAAACTATCACTTTCAACTACCTATACACTGTCCGTAGATGGATATAAATATTTTTAAAAGTAAATATTCGAGGAGCAATAACGAAAGCCGTGTTTACTGATTAGCGCCATCTAGCGGTCTCGTATAGATGGCGCCGCCGCCAAGCCGACATTCGCAGCAACATCGCGGCAGTACTCGCGCCATGACGAATATACCATTCACACCACGTCTCTGCCCACTTCTCTCGCCACTTCCCTCGCTCTGCCGCGAGTATGTAAACGAAGCATTAGAAACAACAGTTCCATGAAACAGGCGGGACAAGACAAGCAAGCTTCGTCTGCGCCCTTATGCGCAACAGCATAATGTATGGCACCTATAATCCATACTAATATTATACATATATGCGAAAGTAACTCTGTCTGTCTGTCTGTTACGCTTTCACGTCTAAACCACTGAACCGATTATGATGACACTTGGTATAGGGGTAGATTAGACCTTGGGAAACGACATAGGCTATGTTTGGTCGCGATAACCGACATCCACGCGGGCAAAGGCTAGTATTTAATAAATGTGTTGATTTTAAATTTATTGTGATGATTAGAAGGAAATGAGTGTCAACGCATTTAAATTAGCATAAAAAATTCCTACTACAAAAGGCATACCTACTATAAAGTTTCGAATTTCCTAGTAGATGCTAAGATTGAGACATAAGATTTTATTGACATTAATATTTTTTGTAGTGATTTTAAAACTTCATTGTAGCATTATCATCATTATTTTTGTAATTTTTTTTCACACTAGTATAACATTCCATTTAAACACAATTTATTATTTTAATTGATTATTTTCTTACATGACATTTTGACTTTAACTCATATTTTATTATTTTAATTAGGTATATTGTTTTTTTATGGATTGTTTTTAATATAAATATTTGTACGCCATTAATACGCCTAAACATCTTCATAACCTGGACGTAATTACTTATTTAACATCTTGCATGCACTTATTGTGTATAACGCATGTTTAAACAAATAAATATGATGTGATTTGATTTGACCCATATTATTATCCTAATACGAATCCATTACGACTTTTCAGACTTGCTGATCGGTGAGGACTTCGAATTCATTTATGATGCTTTGAACAATACTACAAACTTTGAGCTAGGTGCGAATTTATGTATTATTGTACTCCTATTTTTAAGGACTATCAGCCCCCCTAGACAAGTGGCAATTCGTTGCTCGGTGTAGCATAGAATAGAATGACGAATGCATAGGATTTGACGTTTTTGACATTATATTGAATAAATCACTTTTGTACTTTTCCACAATTATTTATTTATTTGAACCTTACCGGTTTCAATAAATAATTGTTCGATATAATATATCGATAATGCCGTAAGGTGAAACCGGTAAGGTTCAAATAAATAAATAATTGTGGAAAAGTACAAGTGATTTATTCAATATGTGTAGCAAGTTCCACCAAGTGCCATCAATCTTCAGTATAAACAGTTTTTGACATTCGTTGACGCCTGTCATGTACGTCAAATCCCATACATTTGGCATTCTATTCTACAAAACGCCAGCCGACGAATTGTCACTTGTCTAGAGGGGCTGGGCTTTATTATACAAAACTGAGGTGGCCGACAAGCACACGGCCCACCTGATAGAAAGTGGTTACCGAGGCCTATGGATGTATGCAACACCACGAGCGTCACGCTACCGACCCCTAAAACCCATCTTGAAGAACTCATAGTCGCTTGGAAAAACCACCACAGGGAGCTAAGTCACAGCAGACAAATGAAACGCTATGAATTCTTAAACTATCACATATATTGTACTAAGGACACAGAATCACAGAACTAGAACACATCAGACCTTCTGCTTGACCACGTGAGGCAAGTCGTACTTGCCGCGCACGCATTTTAGCTTCACTCCGGGACAGTCCTTTAGCCTGAAAATAAATTAATTAATTAAATTTTATTTCATAGAAAGGTTACATGCATCCATACTCCATACTAATATTATAAATTCGAAAGTAACTCTGTCTGTTACGCTTTCACGCCCAAACCACTAAACCGATTTTGATGAAATTTGGTATAGGGGTAGATTAGACCTTGAGAAAGGACATAGGCTATGTTTGGTAAATAAATGAATTCATTAATTTTTATTTGAATGAAATTTTAATGCATTTATATGCTGATTGTCCATATCGATTTACAAATAGAAAAGAGAATCGACTTTGGGCGGGACTCGAACCCGCGATCTTTCCCTTACATGGATACACTACTACAGAATGCTCTAACCGCTAAGCCACCGAGACCACACAAAGCCGACTCAAATTCCTCTATACTTTCCGTCTTTGGGGCGACGGTGGAGCCATCAACCGATACTCGTACGAACTATCGGAACAAATGAATGATTTTACAATCATTGTTAAACATTGATTTTTGATGACTCCGACCAAACTATTGAATGAAATTTTGATGCATTTGCCGTCCCGTCCGAGATCGATTCTCTTTTCTCTTTATAATTTATTTTTTCTTTCATAGAAAGGTTATATGCATTATAGGTACATAATTTTAGTAAATAAGTTTCATAATATTCAATACAGCATTAGAGTGGGTGATCAGCTGCTTTCCTAGATAGGCTACAGATAACCTGTGATAACAGTCCTAGCGTCATCCTGAGCGCTCTGGCTGATCGGTGGGACTCCCCACTACTAAGCCGTTGGCTTCAGTTACATGCCCCTGTATATCGCCATCTGTACATCTAGGGAGCAACACCGTAAGCCATAGTTTACTTACTATTGTTAAGATACTAACACTAGATTAAGATTATAATTATACTACTAACACTTTATATGGATTGGAAAAATCTGAAATAAAAGTTATTCTATTCTATTCTATATGGTGGACAATGTGATAAGTTTTATTCTTTTCTTCATCCTAGCGTTAATCTCAGTCGCATCAGAAGCTTTAAGTCTAACTGCGGGTTTGGCTAATCTGCGATATTTTCCGTGAAGCGACTGCCATCTGATTTCCACAATCCATTGGCGATATACTGCAGTTTAATTTAACTGCAATACTCTATATTGCAGTTAGACTAGTTGTTGGACTCTTTTTTTAAACCCGACTGCTGCTGAAAAAATAAGAGATTCTGTGATAGCAGGCTGTACCCATTTGTTAATCATAAACCGAGAGAAATTAAGGCCCGTAGTGGTGGTGTACCGTGTTTCCACGGGCACTTTGTTTCTATAGGGTAGGAGCAATATCAAAAAGTCGGAGTCGCCAATATTGGCAGTAAGAACAGTCTGGATCTCAGGGATTTAGTTTCTTGCATCCACTTGCTTCACTTTACACTGACGCAAGGGACACCGTGCGATTGAAGTCAGTTCGAACCAGACACAGTTCAACACGGTTAGCCCCTTTGAGGTGTAACAAGAGGGCTCCCGTACGTAAAAAAGGGCATAGAAACAGTCATCTCCGTACCTGCCGACCCTGACGAGTACGATGTTGTGTTCCTGCAGGTTGTGGCCGATGCCAGGCACGTACGCGACCATCTCCTTGCCATTGGAGAGCCGTACCAGCACGCACTTGCGGTTAGCCGAGTTGGGCTTCTTAGGTTTCTTGATTAAGGTCTTTAATACTACGCCCTGGAATTCCCAGAAACGTCACACAGTTAAATTATGGTAAGCTGATGTTGAAGTCTCAAGGGCTACTATTATCGTCAACAATAAATCAATGCTAATATGATCCTCAGTTTCCTCAGTTTACAGATGTTATTTCAAGCCCCACTTAAAAACCTGGACTGTAGGTAGATAGAAATATATATTGTGGTGAAGAACTTTAAGCTTGATATGGCGGGGCAAAGAAACTAGCTGAAATGTTTAGTTCTTGATGGTAATACGTCGGCGGCTTACAATTAGATAGCGGTTCTTCCAGGTGGACTAACTATTTTGTCAAACTGATTTGACCACAAGGAAAAAAAATCCTGCTGGTCAAACTTCTTGGATTGAGTCCTCGTGATCAGACATGCTTTATAACTTCCTTAGAACTATAACGAAAGATTGTTAAGCAGTGGGGTGAGCACGAACAACTATCGTAATCGTATAGTAAATGTAACGAGAGCACGAAGCATTGTGATTGGCCGCCTGCCTGCTATGACGCTATGAGCGTGCGTGCGGGTGAAGCCTGCGAATCTCAATACATTGTGATCTCGTTACGTTTACGATACGATAACGATAGTTTTTCGTCTTAGGGGTACAGATATGTAGCTCATTACCACAAATATGGTATACCTTGGCGAAAGGGTTCCCGTTTAGCGGGTTTCTGGACTTCCTGGACTTCACATGGGGGCCGGTCACGTGCATCTGGTTCAGTGAGGCCATCGCTCTTGATAGTAAGCTCAGGGGCTGGAAGACTGGCTCCACGAGGCCCACGGGCGCCGTCGTGGAGTGTATGGCTGGAACTGGAGGTAGAAATAGGTCATGTAGGGCTTTCTGTAAGCGCAAAGTCTGGAAAAGGGCCCGGTACACGACAATGGTTATACCTTCACCTATGCTATCTACGGCCTGCATTTACAAAATTTGAGCTAGCGGAAACGTCAGGGAAAATAAAATTTGATAGATTTGTATATTTTATTTGAACAGATAAATATCTAGGGTGATCATAAGAAACTGCGTGGATAAACAATGATATTCTAGAAAAATCGATAGACAGAATTTTAAAAAACAGTACGACATCTAAGAAAATCTCTATAGCATGTGCCATTTCTTAAAACGTAATCCCTTCACAAGTATTGTGTGAAAACTACAGTATTGGTGCTTACCGTTATGCACCCAGAAGTGAGCAAGTTTGAAAAGGACAGGTGTTAAATACACATTGTAGCAAAGGATTAAATCACCAAATAGAAAAAAAAACCGTTTGAGGAATATGAATTTTAAGCTATTGACATAAAAGACAGGTAATGATTTTGGAATATTCGCAAAACGGCTATTATAAGGAAAGTTTTGAGGCGTTCCCGTACATTATTGTATCAATTGTGGGTATTGTATGGTCTTGCGATTCAAATCGTATAAGTGCACAATTTGCGTGGGACGCGCAGCACAGCGGGGTTTGATTGACGTATCAATATCTTTGGCCAGTTTGTGGTTCTTTGTAAAGAAATTGTAAAAGAAATTATTGTAACTGTTATTATGAATGCGTGCGATCAAAATATCAGCAACTAAGACCACTTTAGAACGAGTGAAATATTGGGTCAGTTTCATTTGAATTTACTTAGAATTAGGTTTCATTTGCACCAGTCTAGGGTCTATGTGGAAGTTCATGGATGAATGCATTTTAGGACTCTGGTACTTGTCAACCACTGTTATATAACGGACACTGCAAAAATGCCAATAAATTTTAGACATTGTTAATAGGTATATCTTAAAGTCCAAATTTAAAGAGCTCATTAGAATATTTCATTCACTCTACAAGATGCTTTTTGATTCTGGACTTTAACAGCATAATAGTTGAGTCTAAAATTAACTGGTTATTTGCAGTGTAAGTGGTATGACAGTTTTTGACAATTAGCAGAATCCAGGTCCAGCTCTGATTAAACTAGTATTGAAAACGCGTCGAATCATTTGGAGCAAATGTATTATCAAAAAAAAAAATCCCAACTGCCTCTGTTGGTCACGTAGTGGACAGTGCGATGCTGGTAAGTTATTGTTTGGTAATTGAACATCCCGTGGGATTATGATGGGTATTGACAAGTTTGCATCTGCCAACGCAAGCAAATACGACGTGGAGTACAAGAGATGAGATGATAGCGGAGATGGTGGGTTTAAATTTTCAAGTACAATAATGTGGTAAGTTTGTACTTTACCATAAACTCTCTAGTATATATTCAATAGCTCACAGTTTATTAGTTCTGTGTATGCAAATCTATTGCCATATATGTTTCCAAATTCCGCATTGCTCTTGAGAATTACTTACCCAGCAATAGAACCCAAAAACATTATTTGAAACCATATTCAATTCAAATGTTTCAAATTCAATTCGTGTGTGATACAAACTTCCACAAGTCCAAATACGAGTATATTTGGACTTGTGGAAGTTTTTATTCTCATAACTTGCACCCCGCACGTGACAGTACCTGCACTTCTTGCGGATTATAATCCGTTAATAGTGGGCATTGTCCGCAGATGACGGACACACAAACTTAATGCCATTGACAACGGACTCCAGTTTCAATAAAAAAAAATGTCCCACACAATGGGCAAGAGTTAGCCAGCAGTATCGTTCCCAGAATAATAAATCATATTTGTATAAAAGCCACATAAATAGATGATAACAATCTTTAAAATGGCGAAATGTGTAAGACTCTGGATCGTGGATATATTAACTAGTTGTGAATGCATTTTTTTGTTTAGAAGTACGTTTATCTTGGCTGATGGAAAAGGGCCGTTAGTGGCTGAAAATTAAACGTATTATATACGTGTATCAATAATCTAAAACTTATTGAAATACAATTATTTATTGGTCTAGAAACCAAAGCAAAGGAATGAAAGTGGTAAAACAATTAAATGAAACAGGAATTCTTCAAACGACAAAAGTGCTGTGGAATCAATGAATTAACCTATTGCAGTCCACTGCTGGACTGCACTACACACTTTTACACTTGCTGTTTAATACTGCAGATTATAATTTTCGATTTCAATAATCCAAAAGTAAAGCTCTAAGACTGAAATAGGCCTAAATAATGTACATTCACAACTTTATCTTAAAATTACTGTCCAGATCAGAGCTGATAATAAATGCAGCCAAAGTTACGAGTATTGTAGACGCACAGCCTTCCGCAATTGTTGTTCATTCACTTAACAAAGACGCAACAAATAACAGGAATGTATCGTAGGATGTTAATCCTCTTAGTTATTACGCAGTAGAGCTTCGTATTGAATTCATATTTTTCCAAGAAGGACCTGTTATGATTTTACTTAGGTTGTCTTGCGTTATGGTTTTTATGACAGTTAGAATTATGAAAGGCTATTTCGAACCTTTTGTAAATTATAGTGGACACAATTTTTTGCAAATAAAAATATTCTATACCATAAAATTTTAATCCCAAATAGGGTTACAGATTTATCTAAAGCACTTCCAGGACCAGATAAAGACAAAGGTATTCCACAAGGGCTGAATATTGGACCTTACATTGGCTGAATTATGTTAAATTTTGTACCCAAATTGGATGCGTATGGCAGTAAAGATTATAACAGTATTAACGATTATTTCTAGAGAAGATCTCAACTTCCGTTACTACAAGACAAATATTTGCAAGAGATCTTTGAAACCACGGATGGTACAATAATGGTCACTTTCTATGAGAAAGTAGCACACGGGGAGGTCTCACGTTACGCCTTTATAAGCACCAATGTGATTAGCCTATCGAAGTTGTGAAAAATAAAGAAAAGGTTTTTGGTGGTTACAACGGGTTCTTGTTTTAATTTGCAGCTTAGAGAAATGCTCTACGGAAACTGTAGCTAAAAACATTGTATCAGTACCACTGAATTCGTTTTAATTTTTATCGAAAACTGAAGCATCATCAATGAATATGTATTTCAAACCAATAACAAGTTCAATACAATCGTACAAGAAACATTTCAGTTGACTTCGATTCGACGGAACGTCGTAATTGCTGGACTTCTTCCGGGATTTCCACTGGGTGATATAGATGAAATGGGTGTAATGGGTCATACAGAAGGGCAGATCACGCAAACGGACAAATCGAATGAAATTCCCTCCTTTACGCATAAGCAGCGGCAACACGTGGAGTTGCGGATACCGGCCTTGATATCATACCATACCGACCATTTTTTCAACAGTCAAAGCATAAATTGATTTGTTTGCGATAAAATCACAGGAGTGTGAATAAATACAGATATAATAGTAACGACCGGATTAGCGGACACGGGCACAAAGGCGGATTTGAATGAGCGCCAGCACAGTTGTGGTCAGATAGTTATTGCTGACTCACTTGCATCTACATCTCACTTCATCTGACAACCCTGCAGTTCGAAAAGTATACGGTTTGCAGAAAAATAGAATAAGTTTCTGGCTAAGCAAAACTGTATAATTTTGAATATTTCCTTTTATCACACCAGGGATAACTTGGTGGGTGGAGTAGAACTGTTCCATCTGATGGTGAGCGGTGAAGTCCTTAGTGCCTATGAACGTTAGCAACCAGAACTCATGATATGGACTCCTCTCTAAGCAGCCTTATCCACAAAAAGAAACAGTACTAAATAATGCTGTTGAAATGTTTTCAGTCGGAGTGTTTTCGGTTGTGCAGATCTGAATTAGTTAATTTTTTATTCTAAAATGCCGAATTGTTAGTAATAAGGATAACTCTTGCATTGCAAAAGTTCATAAAAGAGGTATGATTGATAATGAGATTCCGAGCAGCCTACACAAGTTAACAGGCCCGCTGGAGTGCGTCATACATTTCAGATTTGAACACAGACATAGTTTAGAACATTTTGATAGTATGAAGTGCCAAAAAAAATCAGATCTGTTGGACTCAAATAAAACCTCCAAAACGTAACACAATACTGTTTTTAGTTGCGAATAAATATTGCGTTTCAAACTTTTCAAGCTTAACCCCCTGATAATCTCAAAATTAAACAATGGCAAAAAAAGTACAGTTATTTCCCAAAATCACGTAACACTATCCGCTGTTTTTGCTAACCCTGCCACTCTCTAGGGACGTAATCCGTGTCCACGCGGAAGGGTTCTCAAATGACAGGCGCGTGACAATCCTTCACAAACATTATTTTATAATTTCTTTTGAATGTAGTTCTTATTCTGTTGGGGTTTGAGGATATAGTTGCGTGGCAGATTGCTGCTGCAGCTGCACACACAGATGTTGATCGTTGTCGGTATTTGGCAGCATGTGCAATTATATTGCGGTATGTGCGATTTCCTATATTATAGAGGCATCATTTTTCAACTATGTATGGATGGCCAAATCACAAACTGTGACGAATATCGAAAAACGCTCAACGCTGGACATTGGATTTAAAAACAATCAGTAAATTAACTCGCTAGGAACGAAAATCTACACCAGTATTGTTGATGGAATACGATAGTAAAATAGCACCTTAAATAAAACCGACAATATAACCTTGCAATGGATCAAGGGCCACAGTAGCTTGCGAGGCAATGATGCAGCAGACGAGCTTGCCAGAAGGGGCTCTGAGATGGTTGCGATGGGACCTGAGCCTATAATACCAATCCCTTTTGCATACCTACGAACCATAGTGAACAAACGAACGAGAGAATAACATAACAGTTACTGGATAAACCTAGAAGAATGTACTCAAGCCAAGGAAACACTCCCTGTGCTTGAAAATAAAATAACTAGGAGGCGCTCTCGACATCTGACAGCTGCCATCAGAAGGCACGGCTCTTTCAATAAACACCATTTTATTTTAGGAATCACCTACAGCCTTCTCTGCAGATCCTGCATGAGAGAGGAAGAAAAAGCGACACTTGTTTTTTTTTTTTATATAGGACACGTCAATTTGACTTCGCCTCGCCTGATGGTAAGCTGAAGGCAAAGTCTCTGAAAAGAGGGTCATAATTACAGACACATATCATGTTACAATGGTGGCACTCAGCTTGACGGCCTCATCAGATCCTTTTTCACGCCCCGCTTATAGGACCTGGGACTGTAGGAGGAGGGAAACACGTGAGCTGGTAAGGAATTCCAAGACTTCATGGTGCGGCAGAAAAAGGAGTCGCCGAACTGCTTGGTTCTTGATGGAATATTCTGCACCGCATGCGGGTGGCATCTAAGCCATGCACGTGTTGTCCTATATAGGCTTCAACACTGTCCTGCAACCGCCACATACCGGGCTAAGTACTTCAAAACCACAATACGCTCCGTGAGGTCACCAGCAGCGTGAATACTGTGAATAGCCTGCTGGCGTTCTTCAACAAATTGAGATAGATCGAGTGAAATGCCCAGCCTAAAGCAAAAACCGCACCTTGACGTGGAGTTGCGAATACCAGCCCGTGATACCATATCATACGATAGTGTCGCTAATATGGTAACACACATTATAAATAGGATGATGAAAGAAATGTGTAAAAGAAGAGTCTACCTACACATCTTCTCCATAAATCAATGTCACTTGAATCCTTTAGCCTCTGAACCATTGAAGAATATTAAATTTAAGCCTTGTATCTGAAGGTTATTTGAGAACTAAGTACAATATTATGTTACAAATTTTGTTATATTACTAATACTAATAGTAACTATGTTATAGATGGGAGATGATGCAGACAGACATACTAGAAATAGAAGACTTCGAGGATCTGAAGGTGGAACAGATTGTAAGACTGCAAGGAAACAGGTAGGTTCAACAGAATGATGGGATTGCCAGATGTCCCACAGACTCCTCAGGGAAGAAATCAGGGAATGGCCCACACAGAAGGGCATATAATCCATCGGGTCAACAGGGTCCCCATTGGCAGTAAGTATTTATTTATACTGCATTTGTTTGTTTATTATTTTAATTTCTAGACTTTATTATTATACCTACTTTCTACAGATTTTTATTATTATACTTTCTACAGACTCTAATTTGTTTATAACACTTTATACTGATTGTTTATACTGTTAATAGATGGCACATGATGGAACTCGCTACACAATATTGAATAAACCAATTGTACTTTTCCACAGTATTTTAATTTTTAACATTACCGAGGCATGCCTTCATGGCATTCTAAAAGGAATATACAAGTGGTTTATTCAATACCGTATAGGTACTGATTTTATTTTGTTTGTAATTCCTTTCTAATAATTAATTATAGCTGTATTCTCATTAGAATCGGAAAGGAAGTTAGTAGCAGTACTAGTAACAGTAAAATCCCATAAAAGTAAGAACAGAATATAACTTGCAGTATTTTAATGGTTACCAAGTTTGAAGTACACAGTGTGATTCATGTATAATTTGAGATTGATGTGGTCACTCACATTAATAGTGTAGCACTCACCGGGATATTTACTATGTTAAATATCCCAGTGAGTGTTGTACTAGTCATTGAGTGATTAGTTATAATAAGTAAAGGAGAATACCAATGCAACATTTCAAATGGTGCATGGGTATTCTCTTTTTATGTGATATCACAGTTTTGTAAATGTCTATAGCAAGTGACTACCTTCAATTTGGGCAAGTCTACCAAAAATACTATGACCATCTAACACTGTTCGGTATTTCATCCAAGGCTTTCACCTCGGATGAAACAGTCTCAATGGATCTGGTCAGTCAACCTAGTTCTTTAGTTTAAGGAAGTAACTAATGTTTCACCTCCCAATTCCGAGAGGAAAGCCTGCTTCAGAGCCTCCTCTGTCAATCAGTAGGTGCACTGGCTTGCAGGTAGACTTGGGTCCAAAAAACGCCTAGCTTTAAAGATCTATTCTATTAGCTAGTTTGTTTACTATTTCATAATTTTCTGACATAACATTCTAACCTAAAACTCGAATTAATATATAAGTTAATTATTTCTATGATTAGAACATAAAGTCTTACCTCTATTTTGTATACATTGTGCCTTAATACTAGAAGAAATTAGTGATACGCCTCTTCGTAGGAAGTTCATCTAGAACAAAATCATTAAGTATTAGGAAATTAATATCGTCGGTATTTAACTGATTTTGGGCAAAGAGTTTGCGGTTATTACCTCAATATAATAATGACTGTTTATATTTATAGATAAATCAAACTGAGATTTATTTTTTAACTAATAATTTTTAAAACATAACAATTGAATTTTATAACCTTAAATTTCTGACATGATAATAAGATAAGATTTGACATTCAAAATAAGAATGTTGCAAGACAGAAGAATGTGAAAAACAGTTTATGTTTATCATTTATTACTGTTCTGTGGACAACCTAATAATTGTTTCAGATTTTTATTTATCGCAATAAATTTTAGTAAGGTATCCAAATAATTATTTCAACAAAATCACACAAAGATTTTACAAGCAAAGGCCCTATTAGTGCCATCTAGCGACGAGTAGTTCGGCCTTTACAACTATGTTCGTATAAAGATACTTTTAAGTAATTATAGATGTCGCTGTACACAATAAAAAAATAAAATTCTTGTTATTGAAAATAAGGAAATTGAGAAAAATTATGTAGGTAATAAAAATTAATTGATTGGTATTGTATACTACAAAAAGCTCGGCAAACCTGATAACTAAATAGCCTGCCTAATGAGATCTAATCGTGGACAAGTGTCAAAGGAATCAGGTCCAGTCGACAACGCCTGATACAGGCTGATAGCCAGTGAATCTGCTGATTGGCCAGCGGACGGACGAGGCTTACTCTGGTGTAGGCTTTTCTCTCGGAGAGGGAGTCAAACGGCAGTCGCTCTCATAAAAGCCAAGATAAGTTAAGTCAAGGGAAGAGTGAAATAATAAATGCTTCATAGTTTCATTCAAGGTGATGGGCCTGTACCTCCATGTAGGTGGCAACACGTTTGTAGATGTATGTATGAGATTGACATTTGTTGATGACTGTATCTATCTAATAAACGTCAAAGGACTTGTCAATCCCATAAATTCTTCATTCTAATACTACGAGTAGGTACAATACGTCGGCAAACGATTTATGATATTTTTATACCACTTAGGAGGCAGATAAGCACACGGCCCACCTGATGGAAAGTGGTTACGTACTGTGGCCTATGTACGTATTAACACGTTACACTCGTGCTGTCTAAGGGGCTGATCTAACTACAGAACTTTCAAAATACAGAGGGTTATGGAAGTCAGACGGCAGCCGCTTCACGCTTCGTCTACAAAGTCATAAGTAGGTAAGTAAAGAACTTCTAATAGATACTGTCGTGACCTTTGATAATTACACGCTCAGCTGTCAGGGGGGGGGGAGGTTAAGTGAGGAGGAGTTTGGTTTAATGTCTGGGAGGCACTTTGTCATCTCAGCGCGGGATTTTTTATGATTGCTTTGCTATAATAAATGTGAGGAGAAACGTTAGCTATGTCTCGAACTGCTGAGATCAAATTATTACATTAATTTTGTATTCCATACTTACAATGTAGATACCTACCTACTTTTATAAAACAACTGTATTTTTACAATACCTACATTGGGAATAGAATACTCGCGTATTGGGGAAGAATTTTTTTTAGGACAAGTCAATATGAATTCACCTTGCCTAATGGCAAGCTTAAAGTCAGGAAAGAGGGTCACCTAGCAAATACCAACAATGTTGGGTACAATGGTGGCACTCAGCTTGACGGTCTCGTCAGATGCATTTTCACACCCCGCTTATAGGACACGGGATGTAGGGAGAAGGAAACACGTGAGCTGGCAAAGATTACAAGAATGAAAGGGATGAAAGAAGTACTAAATGATTTTAGTGTCGGTACATCGAAATAAAAATAAATAACGCCTGCCAGGTTTGTGTAGCAACTTAACAAATGTTTCGTTGTTATATCAGGCGTTTACACTATTGAAGTGAATACTTCTTGTGAAATAAATGATTTTTACTTCATAAACAGACTGTTTTCACTTCTGTCGACATTCCCAGAGTGGTACTTTTTTTTTATCTACTTTTAAGTAAAGTGAGCTGTGTGCATGTACTGTGAAAGTTCTTGAAATCGAAAGAAACGGTTGAAATACTCCCAGCACTGTTATACCCACGTATCTACTTACCTACCAAGTTATTACTTACTTAAAACTTGGCGCGAACAATGTTGAATTGCTTCTAGTCTCACTGGCCACTTAACTTATCCTCTGACATACTTATAGTCACGACTCTAAATTCCCGGTGTAGGCAGAGGTGTTTAACACCCGTATTTTCGCCAACTAAGTAGGTATGTGTCAAGTTTCGGTCTCACTTAATAAGGGGCGAGCGAACCTAATAAGTAAATGGCCATCAATGTTATGAATTTTACACCCCCAGACGAGAAATCAAATCATTAAGTAGAATTTACTTCAATAATAATTTCTAGTCATAAAAAACCCGACTACTGCACAATCACGCTCTAAAAAGTATTAAACAAGAAAATATCAAGAATAGCCGTGGTCGTATGCCACTTTTTCCTAGAATGTATTGTTTTGTTAGTGTAAGTGGCATACGACCACGGCTATTCTTGATATTTTCTTGATATTTTCTTGTTTTATACTTTTAAGAGCGTGATTTTGCAGTAGTCGGGTTTTAGTTTTAAACTTAATTTTTATTTTTATTATTTTGGGGCAAGCAACATCCAATAATTTATACATATTTGAAATGTGCTAATTGAGCCCTTTAATTTGATTTCAAACACGGTCTATTTATCTCAAGTTTATTTTTTAATGCAGTACTTTATGACCGCTAGAGGGCGCCACATTAGATATAGTGACACGTAATATAGCCTATAACCAGCGGGCGATCACGACCCTTCTAACGATACCTCAATTGTCCAGTTCTAATGAGTAGTTGGATAGCTATGAAGGAACAAATGCATACATACATACATAGCCTGTCAAAATCATAACCCTCCTTTGGCTTCGCCGTAGTCGGGTAATAAATAACACTTTACCTTCACATACATATCATTTTGACGTACTTACATACCATTACCCCAAGGGGTAGATAAAGTAAAATGTTCAACTAGTTACATCAATGTAACTACAATGTAACTAGGTGGAATAGACGCAAATTTCGCCAGCTATGATCTTTGGACCCCAAAATTAGGTTGGGTATACATTATAGGTACAGTTATATATACAGCATAGAAAGAAAGTAATAAATCGAAATTCAAATTAGCCAAGCTACCGAGTCAAGGAAAATTACTTTGAAAGATAATAAGTGTCATGTCAGCAACATACATTATGGGTGATCTTGTCGTGGCACGCGAATGAATAATACAATACGCTCAGCTACTGAGCTTTTATTTCTCATACATTCGGGATTAAATTAAAAACTTCTGTCGCAATCCCGCCAAGTTTTATTAGGCCGCTCGGCGAATATCCCACTTTTAACATTTATATTGGAATTTTAACATAATCCGAACGAAATTCACTCTTGTTCTCACTTTTGTGACCTTTGACAATTACTTTCTTGATGGTGTTCGTTTAATGCTTGCTTGCGTATCGTTGTAGGTCGGGTGCACACCAACCGAAAAGGAGTGAACGCCAAAAAGTGTAATAAATTATTCCGACACATTGACAACAGAACTGTCGAATGCGTTGTATTATGAAGAATTTCAAGTCCCGCCGTCGTTTCTCTTTTTCCTATCTTACGACATGAAGAATATCTCAAAGTTAGAAGGAAAATATTTAGGAATAGGCGTAGGTAGGTATGTAGGTATATCAAAATACGAGTTGTATATTATTGCGGTCCTATAGTACAACGCGATTGATATCTATTAACCGGGTAACGATTCTGGATCGCAATAAAACTATCCGTGCCCATGGAATATAAATTTTACTATTAGTTATCTAACAAAATATAACTAAGTCTTTTAAACACTGTTGGCCATACTAGGTATTTGCCTAATCGGAGTCAATACAAAAAGTAACACTCGCCAGTAATTAGTAACGAGTACGACATAAATATAATATACACTTTAAATAAATATTTATGAACTTAATAAATAATTTAAACACTACTATCGACTGTTTTCTCGCAGACGTATGGCTGCTGTCTGTGGCACCAGTAACTCCTCAGACCAGGGTTGATGGCGTCTACACCCACGCAGTGCGGCTCAGCAGGGTTGTCACTGTTAGAAAGATAAGATTTGTAACTACATTTATAACATGTAAATTTGAACATAGTGAAGTACGTCTCACTATTTAACCCATGTTTGCAATGAAAAGAGATGTGTAGAATAGAGATAACCTATTGTAGAACTACATAATACGCAGCCCACCAGACAACATAATACCACCGCGTTATGTGGCAGTGACATGTAGCTGCGTATCACTGTAGCAATGATTTCAAACCCAACTGCAGACGACAGCACCGTACTCTAGTTAATTCTGAGTGTTCTGTGCAACAAGATGTGTGATATATTTCTATGGATCATACTGATGTGTGGCTGTACGACACGTCACGATGACGTTCGGCCCATAGTAGACGATGTGTACGAGTCATTAGCTACGAAAGGTATTTCACAGAAATACATAGAAAACAGTAGTGCCGCAGTGACACAATCATCTGCTGTTGTTGTCTGCGGTCTGCTACAAATTTGTAGCTATAAGCGTTTGGTGTTTGCTTGAAGCGAATAAGAGGAACTGCGGCGGATGCGAATAGTGACACACAGGGGACCAGTGGCGAAGGGTATAACCCGTTTCCTACCGGCTACGCATCGGGTCTTATGGTGCATGACCAACCAGATCGAGATAAGATTATTGTTCTACTGACTTCCCTATTGAAAATTTTCACGCTTCACTGCAGGGGACATTATTATAATTGGCTGATGATATTTTATACAATGTTCCTGGACTGCTTTACAATTATATCCGCCAGGTGGTGCTGAAATCAGGTTAGCATCATGGGATTCCTTCTACAGTTAGTAACTTTTGTAGATTATGTACTGTACCTGAAACCTTTGCCGTTGTCACCGGAAAACGTGTGATAGCCAGTACTTTCTATATCCTCACCTGGGAAATAAAAAAAAACGTAATTAATTACAGACCGACCCAGAACGCTGTACCGCTCTCATAACTTAGTCTAAGTGGTACATTGTATAATGACTTCTAAATTTTTTCTCATAATCTTACTCCTTAGCTTTTATGAGAGCGACTGCCGGCTAACATCTTTATCTTGTGAGGAAAACCTGCGACAAAATCTCGTCCCGACAGCCTCTGTGGCGTAGCGGTAGTGAACGCGGCCGCTACGCAGGAGGCGCGGGTTCGATCCCCGCTCAGTGCAAATATTTGCGTGCATGAAATATGGGTTTTTGCATTGATCTGGTCGTGCCTCGGAGAGCACGTTAAGCCGTCGGTCCCGGTTGCCATAAGAACATCTATGGCAGTCGTTACGGGTAGTTGGAGCCTTACAAGTCCAAAAACAGTCTAGCTGCAAAGCCTCGATATCGCCTAATGTTACCATTGGGTTGTGGAGATCAGATGGCAATCGCTGCACGGAAAATATCGAGGTCCAACCAAATCCGTAGTTAAGACTGGTAAAGACCCCAGACTCCGAGGTGAAAGCTTCGGATGCGACTGGGAATTAACGCTAGGATGGAGAAAGACACGTCCGTCAATCAAAGGGTGCACTCACTTGCAGGTAATGTTACTATAACCCTAAAGGCAGGACCATACATATACCCACTGAGTAAGATGGTTATAACGCAGTGTAACGCGGGAGTGTGTGCTTTTGCTATGGAAATGACTGCACGTGAATACATCTTGATTAAGTTGTACTACGCGTGCTTTCAATACCAAGAAAGCTACATAGAAGCGATGAAAGACCACGCGTGTACTCTCGCGCTATGCTGCGTGGTGAGGGGCATTGTGCTAATCGCCTGAAATGTGTAAACGCAGTTTGACTTTTACTCATTTCAACGATAAGTTGATCACAGTTCCTGTCGTTGGTGAAATCCAGCTTAACTCACACAACAATGAACATAATTATAGGCACGTATGTGACGCTGTAATCAAAAAGTTAGCTCATAATGTTCGCACCCGTCGAGTCGGCGATTAATCTAAATTACGCGTGCGTGCTTCAATTATGTGTACACCTGATGGTATGTCTTCGCGACGGGGACGTGTTGGAATAAGTCCTAAATAAACCTTTGTATCGTTGAAGCCATTTCCACCTCGTATAAAGGCTGATGGTTTAGTTGGGATTCCAGTAACTATGTGAATATCAATTCAATGTCAGCCGTCGGTCCTGGTTGTCATACCAACATCTATCATATGGCAGTCGTTAGTTGGAGCTCTAAAAAGTCCACTCCAAAGAGATCAAACTGGTCTAACTACAGAACTTCGAAATCGCCAATGTGCCCTAGGATCAGCTCATAAAAGAGGGCTAGCTCGAAAGGCTCCTGGGTCGGCATGGGTGCGAGAGTTATGTCTCCGGCAATGTCACCTCCGGCAACCTACGACTCACACACGACACGCGTTTTAGTCGGTTCGGTGACGATAACCAAGGTTATCAGTGGGGATTTTGTGCACATTAGGAAAAAGATATCGCTAATGCGTTGTAGAGGTCAGATGGTAGTAAAATCTGAAGCGTTTCAAGGAAAATATCGAAGTTCAGTCGCGTTGCTGTTAGACTGGTAAAAGCAGACCCTGGACTCCGAGGTGAGAGGCTTAGATGCGACCGGGATTAACAAAATCATAATAACGAGCCATCGTTATTATGATTTTGTTAATCCCGGTCGCCACTTTTCTTCCTGCGAATGCCCCAGGGATACCCCCTCGGCCCCACTGGCCGGCGATATGGTTATAATTTTTCACTTACCGTCGACGTTCTTCCAGACCCTGTAGTCCTCAAGGTTGTTAATACCGACCCACGCCAGTAACTTGTACGTGGTGCCGCTGATAAACTTGTACTGCATACCACGGACTAGACTCTGGATGAACTGGAATTCTTCCTGGAACGAGAAAGATATTACTCAGGTATGAGGGTTATCGGTTTTGTATTATTGAAGTATTAGGTATAACTTTAGGTATGGGAAGACAGGGACAAGCACATCTAACTTATGTGGATATCCCTTTGAGAGATCCTGCAACTGTGGAGTATGTAAGCGAAAGGTGTAAGCTCAAGATCATACATGGTGGAAACATGAAGGCTTCTGTTTATGTCTACCCCTTTGGGAATAAGTTATCTGATGGTATGATAAATATGAAGGCTCAGCAATGAGGGTCACCATTACTGGGGCCCGATGCGCTAACGCCACGTTTTGTATACGCGTGACTTGTGATCGAAATGGATTCGATAACTTAAAAACGTGGTAGTCTGTAAGATCTGTCAAAGTAAAACTTAGCAGAACTTTGGTATATGTCATTTTGACAACTTGCGTCACCCATACAAATGGCTCTACGTCAAAATTTACTTACACCACGTTTCTTCAAAGCGTGATTTCCATTTCGATAACTTATTAACGTGGTAGTCAGTACGATATGTCAAAGCAGAAGTTAGGTTTTTATGCTTCAAATCATGGTTTTCAAATCGCCAATAATTTTTTCACGATTTGTAAAACGCATTTAGGTTTACAACAATTGGGAGAGGCCTATGTCCAGCAGTGGACTGCAATAGGCTATTTTGAATAATTGATTGATTGATTACTAAAATTATGAATATTGAATTGGTATCAATCACAGAAAAATCATTTGGTTAGTAATTCTATTCATTTTGACTATAGCATAAGTGATTGCTAAAGTCATGACATAAAATCAGAGAAATAAATATTCTACGACAATCTACACAGCGCTATCTAGACCCAAAGCAAGCAAAGCTTGTGTTTTGGGATCTAGAATGCGGATAAAAAAAAAATAAAAAAAAATATTTTTTGCAAATACATACAGTCAGCATCATTTTGACTAGCAGTTAAATTTTTCCTACACATCAATACCACCGTGTTTGTACAGTCAGCATCAAATCGATGGAAGGAAATAATTTGAATACCAAGGTATTAAGATAATTTTCAGTACTATGCTAGTCAAGATCGATCGATGCGGACTGTACTTTATGATATACCGAAGAACCCAGACCAATGCAAATATATCATGCATGCAAATTTTTGTACAGAGTGGGCATCGAACCATACTATGCTTTACTAAATCCCTTCGGATGATCCCGCCGGGTGATAAGGGTGGTCATATCGGCTTTGAACCGACTGAAACACCAGCGCTTTGGGTTTAAGATTGCCTAAAACATATTCCTTGTACCCCGACAGACCCAGGGACATCTCCAGTTTCGAGATGCTCCCCTCGTGTGTGGGAACCACGATGTCTCCATATTGCCTCTAGAAAGGGCGGCGAGGGGTGCGCATCGCATTGCAACGCATCCTAGCGTTAAATTCCAGTCGCATCCGAAGCTTTCACCTCGAAGTCTGGGGTCCGCTTTACCAGTCTAGACCCAAGTTTCTCCACCTCTAACGATGCCTCATTTGTCCAGTTGTAATAAGTAGTTCAAGAGGAAACAGATGATCATACATAGGTCCATTAATCACGTGATTTTTTTTAACAATTTTTAACCCCCCTCCCCCTTCCCACTATGGTGATACGTCGTGAGGTTTAAGACCAACCCTCCTTCCCCCTAGACATTTTTAAGAAAATTAATCACCGTGACCAAAATCGCGCATTATAAGAAAAAATAAATACAAGTGATATCTCAATATACTGGGGGTAGTTTTAATTTTTTCCTCCCCTTGGTGATATTTCGTGATTTTTTCCGTACAATCCCTGATCCTTACGTGATTAATGGGCAGCCCCATATACACATATCTATACTCACGCCTGTGAATCCCTGAAGGGGTAAGCAGAGGTGTATTACCCACATTTCGCCAACTGATTTTCCATCTTACGTATTAGGGGCCGAGCCTATTGCCGTCAAGCGGGTACTTGTAACTATTAATAAATAAAGCACAACCCCCAATTATGGGGTTCTACAAGAAGGGCATTAGAAGGTTTCTTCAGGGTCGGCCGTGCGAGTGTGACGCCCCTGGTGTTGCATACGTCCGTAGGCCACGGTGACCGCTTCCCATCAGGTGGGCCGTGTGCTTGTCTGCCAACTAAGTGGTTTAAAAAATGGAAGAGTCATTGGTGTTACCATTACCTAGGCTGCGCCAAGCGCCATATTATGTTAGTTTCTGTACGTAGTACTATTGTTTAATGAATAAATGATGAATAATCCATAGTACTACAGTAACTATTTATTATTCTGTGGTACTACCCCGTCTTCCACTCCGATCAATTGAACGAATCAACCAGTTGATCAGAGTGGAAGTCGATTCAGGCATATGTTCTTATCTTCTGTCGATTTAGGCATATAATTTTTCTACTAAAGTTTCTTTCAAATGTGTTCCTACCGAATCAATTTTTATTTAAAAAAAAAACGTTTTGATGAATTAATTATTATTCTCTCTTTATTAATTAAAATCACATATAAATTGCATTTTTAAATACATCCATAATTATTATTATTATTAATATTGTAGGACATTCTACACAACGCTATCTAGACCCAAAGTAAGCATAGCTTAACTACCTAGCTTGTGTTATGGGTTCTAGAATGCGGATAAACATACTTAGATTCATTTTTTTTTGTAAAAACATACATATTATACATATAAACACCCAGACCAATGCAAATATTCATATTAATATGCATACAAATATTTGCACTGAGCGGGGATCGAACCCGCGCCTCCTGCGTAGCGGCGGCGTTCACTACCGCTACGCCACGGAGGCCGTCTTCAGATCTTTGATTTTTTAACTGTCAAATGTCAAAAAGAAAATAGCTCTGATTGATAATAACCATAGAAGATAAAAACCGGCCAAGTGCGAGTCGGACTGCACAAAGGGTTCCGTACAAAATTGTTAGCAATAAAAGAAGACCATTTGACGTTTATCGTTTATTCTGAGGGAAAAGGCTCATTTAAAGAAAAAAGTATGTATTTACAGTATCCATAACACAAGTTCTTAAATGAAACTTACTTTGGGCTGTATAATTAGTGTGTACGTGAAAAGATATTTATTATTATTATTTTCTAACTGATTTTTTGTTTTATCAACCTCTTGGATCGTTAATCAGGGACGGGCTGATGCCAAGTTTCCTGATCCTGGCCCTCGATTCTGCTAAAGCAAAACCACTGTCGTGCCACAGTCTCTGCAAAAATTGGCATTAAATTTTACACTTTATTCGTATAGAATTAAAGTCGAAAATTAAATGACAATATATTTTCATTACACGCTTTCGTTCACTTTATAAAAAGCCATTTAATTTTAAACTTTAACTGCATTACTTTAAAGGCTAAAATCAAATGGAATTTTCTCGCAGTCTCTGTGGTGTGACAGTGGTTGGGCTTTAGCAGAATCGAGGGCCTGGTGTATGAATGGTGATTGGCGTTTTCATGCGTGTGTGTGCGTTATGTGTAGATGAATTTATTTGGGTGAATGTCTTGGTTAGTGAATTGTAGTGCAGTGCATCATAGAGTAAAGTAATACATCGGAAACAGTGTATTCTCTTTGTTGTAGTGAGTCAAGAAAATCAGGAAATGAATGTTTGAGGAACTAATATTTTCTTTTTGACGCAAAATGACCAATGCCTTATATTTGCAACACTCATCAACTGCCAAACAGTCAGCTGTCAATTCCTTGTTCTGTTGTAGATGCTTCGTATATCTTTTGCGTTCATTTAATATATTTACATAGTCTAGAGTTCAAGAATTTATTGACATGTACATAATAATTGTGCGGGTCAAGTCGTAGCAAAAGTATTTCAGGGATTTATTGCGATATATGGCCCAATTTCAGGCCGGCAAGCTGCTTGCCGAGTTGGACGATGTTATGGTCAAATTAACCGGTACGTACATATACTTAATGTTAAACACAATATGGAAAGTGTAATCTATTAAAAACTATTAGTGTTAAGTGAATATTCTTTGTTTCAAAGCATTATTTCAATTTTTGTGGTTGTCATTTACCTACGATTTTGTAAAAAAAACCTACAACAATTAAACGTTTTTGAACATTCTTGTTCCATTTTTCAGTACTTACGTTCATATTTCTTTCAGATGTTTTCAGAAATACCATGCCATATCATTTAAGTATATCGGAAAAGATCGAAGAGGATCAAATAAATTAAGCAGGAGTTTCAAGCAGCATTTCGGGTACCTCGACTTAGATCATTACTTTATTGTTGTGAATACATTATTCTTATAAAAGAATATAATGTAACATTTATTAAATTATATCATACCTATATTATACTTTCTTTCATTCTTTCATAATTTCATTACTTCTATTGATTTCATTTTTATAAATGTTAAACAACATTATCATCCTCCTTGCGTTAGTCCCAGTCTTCTTTTACATCCTTGGAATCCGGGGTATGCATTTTCCCTTATGAAACCTCGGTTTTAAAGAAAAAAAGGTTTAAAGAAAAAAAGGTTTTTATGCAGAGGTGTATTAACAGCCACATTCTAATCTAAATCATTATGCGTTGATGATACACTAAACAAACAAACAAGTATATTGATAACACCTGAAGAAATTCGGGCCGTGAGATCCCGGCTCCACAGGGACATGGTGGCGGAGTGGGAGCTACAACTTGGGCAACCACGCGCAGGGCGCGCCTTAGTAGCGGCGGTAAGACCCATCATGGGGGAGTGGCTAGAGAGGCCACATGGCGGCCTCTCGTTCTGGCTGACGCAGATTATCACCGAGCATGGATGCTTCGGGCGGTATCTGCATCGGACCGCGAAGAAAGAGCCAACGTCCGAGTGCCATCACTGCGACGCGAGCGAGGATTCGGCGCTGCACACACTCACCGAGTGTCCGGCGTGGGAGACGCCGAGACGGGAGCTAGTGGCGACCCTGGGAGTGAGAGTTCTCACGCTCGCCACTTTGCTCGCAGCGATGGTTCGCTGCGCGGATGCGTGGGCTGCCGGCGCCTCCTACTGCGAGCAAGTAATGCTCGTGAAGGAGGCGGCGGAGCGGGAGCGAAGGAGAATTGCAGACCTTGCGGCCCGCGAGGAGCGAAGGAGAATCGCAAACCGCGTGGCCCGCGCCTACGATATTTATTATTCACCTAACCGGTTTCGCCTTACGGCATCCACAAAAAATAAGAGGTCAAGTCGCGATATTACAGGGATACCAGGTTAATCGTAGCAGCGCCACCCTCAATCGTCACAACTTTCTCGACGGACTTACGTATGTAAAGCAGCGCCAACCTCAATCGTCACAACTTTCTCGACGGACTAACGTATGTAATTATTGCAAAAAAAAAATTGTAGTTATTTTTTTGGTCTGGCATGTTTGTCATGTCATATATGACATATGACAAGCATGTCAATATATACTTACGTTTTCTTTTTACCGAAAACCCACAAAGAAAACTACAGTTTTACTCATCGAAATGTTACGTTACGTCTTAGTAAGTTACCAAAACTACAAAAACTAAAACGTAAAATTAGCGCATCGGGCCCCAGATAACAATTAGGTATATTGGTGCAATGACAGCCTTTGTAACAATGAGAGACTTTGAATGATTGTTCGAATGATGCCCACACGCGGACATATTCTTCTAGTATCAGCGCACCGCTCGCCACAGGCAGGGAACATCCTCACACGTTGCCATCGGAAACGGTAGGCACTGCAGGTATGAAAGGAATTTCATTCCGTGCACAACCAAGTTGTGGGACGATCTCCCTGCTGTGGTTTTTATGAGCAACTATGTAAGATACGGGGTCCTTCAAGAAGGGCATCAAAAGATTCTTACAGGATCGGCAGTACGAGTGTGATGCCCCTGGTGTTGCATACGTCCATAGGCCGGATGCTTTGTCAATATAACCCTCTAAAAGGACCCGTGTTTTGTCAAGAAAGAATGATAAGGGGTGGATATTTTCTATCTAACCTGGTTCTTGGGTACAGCCAGCTTGCCTCCATCGCGCTTGCATACCAGCTTCGCCGCGTTCCAAGTACGGGACTCGTACACCAACTTGTACGACTTGCTAACAGCCTCGTTCACTGTATATTCTGTAACATCAGACAAAAACTGGATAAAATCTGTTGAGGCACCTAGAGGCTTCCTTTCTAGGGTATACCAGACATATCAACGAGACAAGCGCGACGTCAGTCTCATACTATTTTGTGGGTCTGAGTGTATGGGGCACCAACAAGATCCATCTCCAACCCCACCTGTAAGTCGGTACATCTGCTGAGTGACTGGTGAGGCTCAGATGCAGGCTTTCCTCTCGGTGTTAGTCTGGTGCGGCAGTCGCTCACGTAAACCAATTATAGACAGGAGGATATTGGATTCGGACTCCAAAATGTAAACTTCGGATCTAGCGTTATTCGGTTATTTTTTACAACCGCCTGTGACAAAAAAGTACACGGGTTACCTGATGGAATGTGGCAAGCTTGGTGTAAGGACGTGTGCATCACCAGAGGCGTCACATCCGTGGTACTGACCTTGTAAGAACCTTCTAATGGCCTTTTGAAAAACCCCATAGTGGCGTGGAAAAACCACAGCAGGGAGATCATTCCACAACCTGTGCGTGCGCGGAATGAAGTTTCTTTCATATTTCACTGTGCGCATCGTTTCCGATTGCTTGAATGAATGATGAATGATGAATTCCCTGTCCTGGCGATCGGTGGGATGATTATAATGATGGATGATGATGACATGATATATTATGTGACATGGGTTTTGGTTCGTTGTTTATATCTATTATTTTGCGATTAGATCGCGCACGGGCGGGGGCTTCAACGGTATTGTCGAAACCTAATGAAAATTGATGCAATTTGTAGCATTGTAGATCTGTACTTACCATTACTAGTTTGGGACTGTACGAAGGCTATTGTTGCCAAGAACGTGAGCGCAATGAAGATTCTGTAAATAAATTCAAGTTTTAGGCTCTTCATATATCTATATGAAATGGAAGAGAGCCGCCTTCGCTGGTGCGACCACGTCATGCCTGGCGATGGCAGCCCCGCTGGTTTCAGGTAGAAGGGGTAGGCCAAGAACTTCTGGCTTGACATCATGGAGGGTGCGTGCAAGTGGTCTCACTACTAGGGCCAACCGAGGCTAAGGTGACCTCGGAGCTCAGGGTCCGCCTACCGTCTCTTCCTCCTCTACTTGGCACAATCTTGGGTGCCCCTAGTAACTAGCAACCAAGATTGTGCCAATAGAAGGAAGAGATGGAAGGCGGACCTTAGCCTCGGTTGCAATCAGAAAAATATATCTCCATAAAGGTGATGATGAGGATATCTAATTAAAATACTTAAAAGTTTGTATTTCGTGTTAATAATTTTCTATAGCTAAAATTTTCCCAATGTTTCTGTTGGCGTGGCTTGAGTTGGTATGCCTGCTGGAAAGCAACAGAATGTTGGGTGATCTTAGATGCTAACATGATGAAACCAGTTGTAGCCCGCGGGTCCTTGAAATACTGATCCCGTTCCCGCAAGCCTCAGGAACTTTCTTCTTCTCCACCCAAGCATCAATCCTAGTTGCGTCCAAAGCTTGGACTTTGGGAGCCTGGGTCTGCTTTCTTCCTTCTCATAATTTGGGTAATTTTGGCTTTTACAGGAGTGACTGCCGTCTGACTGGTCCCTAAAGAAATTCGTGTCTTAGCACGTAATTAATAGCTTATCTGATATGATCTATACTTCCATACTTCAATACTTAATATTATAAATTCTAAAGTAACTCTGTCTGTTACGCATTCACGCCCAAACCACTAAACCGATTTTGATGAAATTTGGTACAGGGGTAGATTAGACCTTGGGAAAGGATATAGGCTATGTTTGGTCGCGATAACCCACATCCACGCGGGTGGAGCCGCGGGTAAAGCTTGTAGTTCTATAAGTCAAAGTTTACCTCATGTTGGATGATATTTCAGACTGATGCGCGTTCACTGCTATTTATGTACTGATTCTGAAACAACCATTAGATTATAGGTAAGTTTTATTTAATTTTATGATAATGGTCTCTCTGATAACCTAACTACCGTTATTGTTTTGAACTCATACTCAGTGTACCACACCTTTTGTTTTTCTTTTATGTAGCATATAAAATAGCTCACATTATCTAGATGTTTTACACATGTTGAGTACCGAGGGATAAACGAGTAAGTAAGTAAGTATGGCATTTTCGGTCTTTATTAGTTTTAGTTGCTTAGTGTTTTTTTGCCTTTAAGGAAGGTAACAGTTAGGTATTCACTTAACATTCTAATTACACACACATAATAAAATAATACCTAGTGCCGTAGATACTAAGTTGTACTTTGTATCTATTAATTATATATGAAATACGTACATTCGTATAGCACGTTTCTATTGACGAGACCTGTCTTTGGAAACTACATAAAAATAAAATTATTCCGAAGCTAATTTCAATATCTGTTTTTATCTTATTATTTTGCACATTCACTGCTATCCTTTATGCATAAGAGAACACTTAAAACTATTAAAGAATTGCTTATTTGAACTTACCTCCATAAAAAAAAAATTCAGTCACTTGTCTGAAAAAATGAAGTGTTTGCAATGAGGCGATTGTTCGAAAACTATGCGATAGACCCTCACATGCTACAGTGTATACTTATCTCCTTAGCCGCGTGTGTACAACTATTACATTATATGAGGGCAGAGTGCTTTTAGATCTTCTCTTTGAGTGCGTTTACTGATAAACACCCGCATGCATTTACAGCATAGGTATATCTACTGCATTTGTATCTGTATTTGATAAGAAATGTACCAACCATTAAAAGGAACCTTGTCATATTTTAGTATTTATTTTTAATCTGCAATTAATTTTAAAGCTTTATGCCTCATTTTCACATAACATTACTTAGAATCTAATTAATAACATGAAAGTAAATTTGCATTTTATTTAACTAGCCTAGATGCAAATTTTTGAGATATAATACGAGAATATTAATTGGTGATATTAATTATTTTCATGAGTAACCGTGCTATCTAAAACATATGGTTTACACGGCGTTTTTTATAAAAATGTTACGACATTGACAGTGACAGTTAATTGAATGGCTAATTAAGCTAGTTATTTACCTATAAAACATATACACTAGGTTTGTTTAGTTAGTACTAATAAGAATTTTAATATATTATCATAATTAATCATTCTTACAACTGTTTCATCTATGTATGTACATTTTATAAATATTACATGTATAAACAATACACTATTAAGCTAGTTGATATTCAGCCGTATAGTTTGTTACAGTATTTAACAAACTGGCTGGCGAATGCTTAGGCCAGTCGTACGATGGGATACCACCCAGAAATAAGACAGAAAGGTAGTGATAGGTTTATTGAGAAAAGCAGCTCAATCCAATTTGGATAGGTTAGGTTAGAAGGCTAGGAAGGTCAGGAAAAAAATTACCACATTAGTCTTCGTGGTTATTTTTTTTTATAACCATAAAGGGACAAGGACTTGCTAGCAAGGCAAGTAATTAATCTTGATCGATCCAAGTCATTTGCCTGGCTGTATAATCAAATGGATGAATACCATTCAGGCCGTTAATTGAACGGCGCTGTTTAGCTATAATAGCCTAGGCAGTTATTGAACTGCTAATTAAGCTTGTTGGCTGCTAATACACATTAATATACCTAGTTACCTACCGCATATATCTTGACCCCAGTGACGTCACAAAATGTATTTTTTTATGCGCAGTAGGAACGCGTTTTTTGGGTGTATTTTGAGGATAGCACGGAATGCTACGGCGTTGGGGGAGCTCAAATCCACCAATCATATATTATATCAAACCAATCCGCGCGCGCCAAGGCCTCATTCCTCAAGCGACTTGTACTAGGGGTCCAGAAATCCCTCGACAGATATGGCCCTGGGTCGGCCGGGGTGCGACGGATATGTCTACGACTACCTCATTTCCGGCAATCGACAGCCCACAGATGGCGTGCGTTTTAGTCAGTTCAAGTCCGACATTACCTCCTCCACCGGCTCCAGTGGAGGGGTATCGCACTATATTTTTCGCACGATAAAAAAGGGCCCAGATATCCCTGCTAATTCATATCTATACTATTATTTTAGGTATCATCGATAGCCCATCCAGTAACACTCAAACGAGTAAGACTGGTAACGCAAAAGTAACTCTGTCTGTCTGTTACGCTTTCATACCTAAACCACTGAACCGATTTTGATGAAATTTGGTACAGGGGTAGATTAAATCTTGGAAACGACATCTTCCTTCCAGATGTATCTACGTACTTAGTCGTATGTACAGGCGTATTTGCTTATTTGCTCACTCGCGACGTAAGTGAGTGATGTGCTGTCGTTTTTATAGGGCTCCGTAACAGAAATGACAAAACCATGGCACCATATTGGCATTGCTCCCGGTGGCATAACAGAATGGCCGTATCCGATGAAGGCATCTATGGCTTTTATGGCAGCTCATTCTATTCCATGATAAGCTGAGGTTTGATTTGACGCCGTCCATGATTGTGAGGACAAGGTTTATATGAACGAAAATTTTGGAAAGACGACATGGCGACCATTGTCGAATTAATTTTACTATTATTTATTATCTTTTATCGCTGGTTGAAACTCGATTTCTCATTCTAGCGAATCTCACCTGTGTTTCACTGGACGGCCTACCACGTTCAAATACAAATTTGATAAACCTGCAATGTAAAACGAAAACAACGATATCTGTATCATTGCGGAGAGGAAACACAATTCAAATACGTCCGATAACACTCTTCACTGGTCACAAACAGTAATAATACTCTTCTGGTAGTAAGTACCTATGCCTTGCGTATTTATATGGAGCCTATTCGTGTTCTTGCACGTCATACTCGTACTAAATTATTACTGTTTACTCAGCTAATATTGCGATTCAAAGTATTAAATGTTTTATTTCAAACATAGTCTTTAATTCAAGTTTGAGGGCAGCAGGTTTAGTCGGAAGTGCCACTCGGAACTGCCAGCAGGCGTAGTTTTTAGGGTTCCGTAGCCAAATGGCAAAAAACGGAACCCTCATAGATTCGTCATGTCTGTCTGTCTGTCTGTCTGTCCGTCCGTATGTCACAGCCACTTTTCTCCGAAACTATAAGGCCTATGCTGTTGAAACTTGGTGAGTAGATGTATTCTGTGAACCGCATTAAGAATTTCACACAAAAATAAAAAAAAAAGCATAAAATTTTGGGGGTCCCCATACTTAGAACTGAAACTCAAAATTTTTTTTTTCATCAAACCCATACGTGTGAGGTATCTATAGATAGGTCTTTAAAAATGCTATTGAGGTTTCTAACATAATTTTTTCTAAGCTGAATAGTTTGCGCTAGAGACACTTCCAAAGTGGAAAAATGTGTCCCCCCCCCCCCCTCTAACTTCTAAAATAAGAGAATGATAAATCTAAAAAAAATATATGATGTAAATTGCTATGCAAACTACCACTAAAAATTGGTTCGAACGAGATCCAGTCAGTAGTTTTTTTTTAATACGTCATAAACCGCAATTTTCGCCTTTGCTGCTACGGAACCCTTCATGGGCGAGTCTCGCACTTGGCCGATTTTATTTTATTTTTAGATTTCTTTATAATTACATACATACCTACAAATCACGCCTTTATCCCCGAATTACGTGGGACCAAATACAATAATTGGTGAAATGTGGGTGTTAATTCACTTCTGCCTAAGCCTTCTTTATAATAATAACTGTGGACAACTCAGAATTCTTTTAGTATGAGGTGGACAAGTTTTAAACGTCTTTTCTGAAACACACGGCCCGTCGGCAGGCAAATCATTTTTGAGAAAACGTTCACAGTCAATTGATGGCAAATCAGAAGATAGAAGCAGCTAGTCTGAAGCTGCTACCACAGACCTGCCACTGCTCTTTCAGGAACTGACCCTGAAGATGGGTGCCGATGATTACAAGGCGTAATATAATAATTATGTTAAACATACAAAACGATAAGTATTCATGCGGTCGGTCAGTCCGGGGAAAGGCCAGGTTGCAGTAGTTTTTAACATTTATAAACGTCTGGATATCAAATAATATAGCAAATTGCACTAAATAAAAGCATATTCATAAACCGTCAAGCGACGTGTGAAGACAGAAACAGGATTCATTATACACAGGCAAAGATATTTAAATTAGCATAAAACGCTCCAAATCGCTATTTCAAATACGTTTCTCACTAAGACACGTTATCAAATCATGAGGAAGTTTGTATAACAAAAGAGCATAAAAAGATCTAGAGATTGGCGAAGTTACAATTTATCACGCAGATATTACCTACCTACCTATTTGTTTTCAAAAAACCAAAAAAATCCTAAAAGCGTTCGAGCTCTCGCGGTCGCCTATCAATATCCTCCGAGGCGTGTTCGAGGTAGAACGTCTCACTATAATACCCCCTTAAGGTGATTACATACGCGAATGACTTTCACCATACAAATGCTCAAGGTCATTCGCTCATATTTGAACCGTAAAAAGCAGTAAAACTAATTTTAATAGATAACTAACTTTATAGGCAAAGATTACTAAGAAGATCACATCATGCTAATACACATAATTAACATACATGTGAAATTTTAGATTATTTGGATACATATTGTAGAAAATATTTGGTTTCATAAGAAAGAGTAAGTGATGTTCTGATTCGGGGCCTTAAGCTATGTACGATATACTTGCTGTGAATATTACATTTCGCCTCGTAACACCGGTACCAGTCAGAACACAATACATCTTTAAGACAGCTGACTGTGCTGTAGGTAAGTACATTTTGTTATCTAGATAAAGCGCACAGAGATAAGCGCTACCATGACCTAGTCCTAGAGAATGCGAATGCTACGCAAATGACGTGGCAAGGACAAAAATATAGAAGAATTAATTTCCTTTTTAGGGTTCCGTAGCCAAATGGTAAAAAACGGAACCCTTATAGATTCGTCATGTCTGTCCGTCCGTCCGTATATCACAGCCACTTTTCTCTGAAATTATAAGGCCTATGCTGTTGAAACTTGGTAAGAAGATGTATTCTATGAACCGCATTAAGAATTTCACACAATAATAAAAAAAAGCATTAAATTTAAAAAAAATATATGATGTAAATTGCCATGCAAACTTCCACTAAAAATTGGTTCGAACGAAATCCAGTCAGTAGTTTTCTTTTTAATACGTCATGAACCGCAATTTTCGCCTTTGCTACTACGGAACCCTTCATGGGCGAGTCCGACTCGCACTTGGCCGGTTTTTTATACTGCTAAGGTTGCAAAAGAGCATAATTTGATGGTAAGTGGTTACTAAGGCGGTATTACAATCTATACGCCTGTAATGCTGACACCAGAAGGGTGTAAAAGAGTTGTACAAGGATGATACAGCTGGATTTCTTATGTAAATTTTCCCATCTCCTAGGGAACTACGCGTGACAAGTCTGGTGTTGCAAGTTGCAAGTATTTATAAGCAGCTAAAACGACGGTGACATTTCAGATATTCATATGATGCCTCAGCCCGTGACAATTTAGGCGTTGTGACTATTCATAGGTCATTTTAGGAACGTTTGACAATTTAGGAGTTAAAGGTGTTCATAGGCCATCTTAGTCTTTTGGAGAGACCGTGTTAAAACGGGTTGTTGTAAATTCGTCTCAGTGAATATTCGTCTCAGTTAAAAATAGTAGTAAACTCGTCTCAGTCGGCAGGCTTATTAGCTAACTTTTCGCGACCAGCGAGCGATGAGCAGTAAGAACGAGATCACTGCGCGATGGATCGCGATACGTCATAAAAATTGGTATTACGTAAGGCTTTGCGATCAGATCGCCAGGGATGCACTTTTTGCTACGATACTAGCGCCAAACGCGAAAAGGTAGCGATAAGAGGAACTATGCCTCAAGCCTCAGAAAAAGCCTCAAGAAATTAAACAATGTTTCATAGAGTATATACAATGTTTATACAAGATTCATTTGCAAATAATATTCCGCCAGCAACACATAACCTTTGAGTTATTTCACTAAATCACTGTATTTACATAACACTGATATGCTGCGGAACTGAAAAATAGCGATAGGTTCGTTTCTAAGACTAATTAATATGGTGTTTCTTGAGTTACCATTGGTTTTTTACAATGAAAAGGAGACGATTTTTTATGTTTGAGCTTTCGGCCACCTACAAATTTTGGAGAACAATAATGAAACGAGTATTGATTTATTTGTAATTTTATCGGGATTACAATGGTACATTGCTTCTTAGCTAGTCTAACCGGAGCATTGATATAAACCAAATCAAAACTGATACTAAAATCAATGTGAAACTGTCATGGCGCCAATCTCAGACAATTATAATTTTATTATTTAGTATGACATAATAATAGACGTCATTAAAATAATGTCTTATGCAATGTATTGAATAAATAGAAGATGGATAGGGCAATAACCTTCTTTTTAACAAGTGGAAATCCACTAAAATACGCTGGAGCCAGTGAGGGTGGTTATGTCGGACTCGAACCGACAAAACCCGCATGGCCGTGAATACATCAATATGTGATTTCAAAGTACGGGCATGTGCCGTTTTTCACAGTCTATATGTTTTTCGGATGTAGAAAAGCAGGATTATCTTTACTAGTTGGGCGGTCAGACGGCAGCCGCTGCCATAAAAGGCATATTTCCAAACCGAATAAAAGAGAAGGAGCAAGCGGCCGGTAAAAGCCTCGGTTACAACTAGGCAAAATTCCTAAGATGATGATTCATACTTACACCATGAAATGAAAGTAGGTATCCAATGAAATAAAAACAAACAAAACCATATTATAATAATATTTATTTATTACATAGGTAGGTATATAAAACGTTTTTATTGCTGGTAGGTATGTCGTCCAAAAAGCATACAAATCGTAGTAATTATAGTAAATGAGCAAAAAGAAAACTCAATTAATGTAAATAACATACATTCTCCTAGTGCCTTGGTTGTTTACTGATTTGCAGTAATTCATCTGAAAAAGATGGTTGGCGGTACGACTGGTGTATTTATTAGAATTGTTTGACTACATCACTTATAGACACTGTAATACTCCACTCGTCCATATTATTCAATACTAGCCATTGATTTACATAGCAGCTGCCTGTGTAACGTCTGTACTATATAATATTATTTTTTTTACAATGATCATTGAACAACAAGAAAATTCACTAATCAATCACTCAAAATAATCACAAAATAACTGTCAAACAATTTTTGGCACTTTTGGGATTGTATTGCCATTCGAAATAATGAAATCGTAATCGCTAACAATTTTTACCACATGGAATCGATTCCTCAATTGATACTTTAAAATAAAACTAAAACATCAGTTTTAAATTAAAATAATCTTCATTATCGGGCTGTGGAGGTCAGATGACTGGAAGAGGTGCACCCCGGACTCGAAGGTTAGGCCACGATAATGATGACGACAACCAAGTAGGTAAAGAGTGCAATGCCCAACCTAACGTTGTATTTTTGTATTCGTAAAGCTTTAACCTGAGAGACACTAAACTACAAGTTTAGTGTTTACTTCTAGACAGGCATAGTGTAAATAATATGGACTGTTGTGTTATAACATCATTGAAATAAAAATATTTAAACGGATTCTATTACAGCCTATTACGTGGGACTGGTGAAATGTGGGTGTTAATTCACTCTGCCTAATTCTCCGGAGATAAATCAGCATATTTATGATGATGACAGTATGTAATGAAATAACTGAAAACGAATCTTCATAGAATGCGTTGTAGATGGTTTTATTTCAATTACACATTAATAAAACTATCTACAACGCATTCTATGAAGATTCGTTTATAGCAAAATACTTTTATTAGCAAAAACTTTCGATAATGTCATATGGAATGAGAATTGTAAGATTGAAGATTTGAAGAAAAAACCTATATGTGCCTGAAGTTTCATCGAATACAATCGCATTCTTAATCGATTTGAGTCTATGGTAAAGAAGATGTCTGGCAACATTTTAACATCTTGTCATGTGAAATATTAAGAATTTTCACAAATACAAAAAATGAAAAAAACACTCTTTAATAAGTTATCGTGAATCGGTTAGAATTTGAAACATTCTTCGTCCAATTATGATAATAAATGGATTTGTATTTTGTGCATATTGTACAATGACTGTTCATGCCCTATTCTCTGTTGTCGCTCTCTTCTCTCACTCTCGCTTTGATGTTTTACATAAGAAACAAAAACTTAAAAGTCGTTGTATTGATGGGCCGAAAATAGATCATCTCCTTTCTGTGTTTATTATTTTCACAATGGCGGCCATTAAAAAGGAACCTTTTGGCTGATCGCGATCTGACATTTCTTATCGCGCCTTTTCGCTGATCGCTTGCTGTCAAATATGATACGTAATACCAAATTTGTAACGCGCCAAGGAAATTTCGCGATAACTTTGCGATGAAATTCACTTCTTAGTTCTCCTATTGTAAGGTAGAGGCAGCACGGTCGACTGTTTTGCTTTCGTTTCGGCTTTGAGTTACGTAATACCGCGCAAATTTTGCTATCGCTTTGCTATCACGAGTTAGCTAATAAGCCTGCCGTTTAAAATGATATTTTACTTGCGAAAATTCGTCTCACCTTGATAAATAAGTACTGTTAGCAAACAAAGTAATAGATTACCACTCTTCTATCTCTACTCTCTTTCTCTCTAGATGGACGTAAAGCTTGAGAAAGCTGCTCATTCCGACTTGGATAGATTAGCCTTCGTGGTAATTTTTTTTATAAACATACAGAACTTCTATAGGCCACAGTAACTACTCTCTTTCCATCAGGTAGGGCCCTGTGCTTGTCAGCCTAAGTACAAACATACACACATAATATATTATGCTTGCAACAAACACGGTAAGTGTTGCTTTATCTTGCTGAAATTACTTTTTAAGGTGAGACGAATTTTCGCACATGAAATATCATTTTATATGGACTGAGACGAGTTTACATTTTCAACTGAGACGAATATTCACTGAGACGAATTTACAACAACCCGTTAAAACCATGCCTTTAAAATTTAGTGAGAGTTTTTAATTGGTATATGTCACAACCTAGACTCAGCCTCAGAAACATATATCGAGTCAACAATCACACAGGGCTCACCCGCTATTTTACGTGGGACCTAATACAATAATGATTGGTGAAATGTGGGTGTTAATTCACCTCTGTCTAGCCCGCCGGGGACAAAGGCATGATTGTATGTATGTCACTACCATAAACACTATATTATTACTGCCTTGTTCCATAAGTATATTCTTTTCTCGCAGGAGACTGGGTATTACACAATCTCTTAGTTTAATTTGGTACGTCTAACGAGGGAAGCTGGTGCAGTTTATAGTAACATTAATTGCACAATATTGTGTTTCGGTCGGTTTGTAGCTTAGAGTATCTAGATAGATACTCTAAGGTTTGTAGCGTTGCCAGAACTCCTTAGTGAGGAGGATAGTGCAAGCATTAGATATAAGAAATGGTACTCTTGTGGAACCAGGCAAGAATCATAACTTTCTAGTAGTATACGGAATACGGAACCCTAATACCGCACCGTACACGTAGTACTATTAATTCTGTGCCCATACTTCGAGTAGCCCGGAGATGCTGTAGTTAAAATTAATGTATCTATCTACATATAGATACTATTATATAGTTGCAAAGACACGACCAGTGTCTATACATCCATATCCATACTAATATTATAAATGCGAAAGTAACTCTGTCTGTCTGTCTGTTACGCTTTCACGGCTAAACCACTGAACCGATTTTGATGAAATTTGGTATAGGGTTAGATTAGACCTTGAGAAAGGACATAGGTTATGTTTGGATGCGATAACCGACATCCACGCGGGCGGAGCCGCGGGCAAAAGCTAGTTGGAGATATTAGGAAAATACTTCGCTTAACGATAGATACTGAACACAATTTTTCTCTTTAATTCTTGCTTATTTGTTCGCGATAGACGCAAAAACTACTGAACAGATTTTGATGTTATTTTTTGTTTGAAAGATCTTGGACATATTTACAATCTTACTATGTTTGATTGCAATTGGTTCATTAGAACCGGAGATATCACTGAATGTTGCGTTATTCAACATCCACGCGGGTGGAACCGCAAAATAGACTAGTCTACTAATAAATAGGATAGTTATAATGTTGTTATTGTCGCGAAACGACTACTCACTAATAATTTATTAGTGAGTAATCGTTCCAACTAATTAATAAGTGTGTTCTTACCAATAATCACGCGCTGATTGAACTTCGTACGGTAGGTATGACAACTGGAAAACAACTGAATGTTTCTCACTCAGCTTGTGTAGATATGCAAATGTTTTCCTTATCGATATATTTTACACTTAGGTACGCTTAAATAATACCGTTGTCTAGAAACCGGTTTTAAAACGGTAACGTCATTAGGTTTAATTTTAAATAAATTGCATAGATTTGTAAAAAGAAAAACATTTGTAAAATTATCACTAACGTCAATTCATAGATTATTTTGACACATTTGACTAATATATCAGTAGGTATACCTTGGGACACGTTTCTTACACCCGTATTCACAAACAATACTTCGCTATGCGTACCACCAAAACTGTGCAAAGAACGACAAATTATCAGTGCATTCGTTTTGGCAAGCCTTTTTATTCATTGATAACACTTAAGTAATACTTCGTTGAGGGAATGCACTGCGTTAGATACTGCTTCGTGATGTTTGTGAATTAATTTTACCAGCCCTATGCGCTCGAGCACACTATGAGACCTCACAGTATCGTTTGTGAATACGAGTGTGAGACCTAAATCGCAAGACAAAAGACGCCCTGACGGACGCAGATTGTTTTGTAATAATCTATGCTTAGCACCCCGTGCTATCCTCAAAAGACACCCTTTTTTTTTTTTTTTTTTTTTATCGTGCGAAAAATCCCCACGGATACCTCCCCCGCCGGAGTCGGAGGAGGAGGTTATGTCGGACTCGAACCGACTAAAACGCACGCCTTCTGTGGGCCGTCAGTTGCCGGAGGTGAGATTGTCATAGCCATATCCCTCGCACCCCGGCCGACCCAGGGCCATATCTCTCGATATGGCTCTCTTCCGGTGTGGGGACCACGGAGTCCCCAACTCCCTCAAAAGACACCCAAGAAACGTGTACTGCGCGTATAGAGTAGATACATTTTAGGTCCAAGATATGTCACGAGCAATACCTACTGTTATCTACTCTATCGAATAAAACACGACTTCTAACACTGACGTTGTCATAATATATTTACGTTCGTTGACCTTGTATATTTGACCTGTGTTTTATTTATTCACAAATCCTGCTCAAACTCGCGACCGATATCTCAGGTTGGGGCTAGACCGTTGACTGGGGTACAGAGAAAGTCGTGGTCGCGGTGAGCTCAGAATGTGACGAGCATACAAATGAGAATATGGTAAACAATGTGTCGGTTTCGGGTTGTAGGTTAATACGTTTGGTCATTACGGATGTTATGCTACGTTTACATACTCGCGGCAGAGCGAGGGAAGTGGCGAGAGAAGTGGGCAGAGACGTGGTGTGAATGGTATATTCGTCATGCTGCGAGTACTGCCGCGTATGTTGCGCAAATACTAGCGCGATGAACTATACGAGACCGCTAGATGGCGCTAAGCTAAATAAAACACGACTTTCGTTATTGCTCCTCGAATATTTACTTTTAAAAATATTTATATCGATCTACGGAAAGTGTATAGTAGTTGAAAGTGATAGTTTTTATTAATAATCTATTTAATTAATTCGCTATGCTGTAAAAGCTTATTGCGTACACTGCTACAGCGTTGTCCTCCATACGTTTACGTCCGTCTCCGTTGCAGGGCGAATACTGTAATGCGGACCAACGCGATGATGGGAGTGTGTGAATGCTAGGGCATTAATCGCGCGAATATTTCTGGCAACACGATGAGCAATGCGAGCGGCAGTATGTAAACGCGGGGTTAGGTGGTGCAGACAAAACAAGTCTTCATAAAAACTGTGTTTATTTTAATTACAGAAATAGTAAAATTATTACTAGACTTATAACTAGATTTAGTAACTAAGAGATATAGATACAGCGAATGTAGGAAATAGAATGTGTCGGGAGAGCCAGGATTTGGGTACTTAAAGGAATCGAATCAGAGTGGGGACGAGTTGGGGATGTTTACATTTGTGTTAGTGTGTCAAAGGTATGGGACAAAAAAAGGGTAGCAAGATAAAGTGTGTTAAAATATTGCCAAATGATATGATAATATGCCTATGGATACAAGTGGTGAGATAAAGTAACTTAAGTTATAATAAAGTAAGTTAAAATATTGCTTACAGAAATGGTAACAAGTGGTGAGAAAATCATGATAAAAGATAATTAGCTAAACTAAAGGATATAAGTGGTAGATAAAGTATGTTAAGTTATTATACAATTAATAATATAATTATGCTTATAGGTAACAATAATGTAATTAGTAATATCGATGGCTAACGGCCGAAAAGGGATAACTGCCACTTTACAAATTTTACAGGAGAGTGATTTAAAGTTGAAAATAAACGAAAAAAATTCATAACAAAAGATGTATAGGTTCCGAAAGGCTGAAAATCTATATTTGTAGCATTTATTGCACTGTCTATTGACTGGCGTTGTTAGTTTTTTGAAATTCAGGCTAGAAATAGTAGTATCTGTCGGTTACCCCAAATGGTCTTAAAATGTCGTAAATGAAATACAAAAATTATTAGCTTCTATCAAAAAATGATGTAACCTCACCTCATGTTTTATTTAAATTGAGGAAAAATAGCGCAAGTGTATTTTCTTAAGAAATAAAATTGTGGAAATGTGGTATAACCAGCTATCGAATGAAAATTCACTGAATGGAAAATTGTAGGTATCAAGTATTTTTTTAAGAAACTACGATAATTAGACTATTATGTGTTTCTATGTACTTTTTATTTAAAAGTATATTTGAAGGAGAATATATTTCAGGTTTACCCGAGTCGTTTAAATAATAAAACTATATAATTTTATTAATCAGCTCAGTCTATAATTGACTAAAAATGGCACTTTCTAATTAACAATTTCTTATATCATATATTCGCCGAGATCATATTCGATTTCGAATAGACTCAAAACTATTACAACTCAAATAATAATAGTTACCTTAATATCAAACCAAGATAAATGTTCGTTATAGAAAAGGCTGATTTTCGAAATTATATGAGATGTTTTACTTTCTAGAAAATGTGAATTATCTATACATTTTTACATCGTGCCAAAATGGCTCGCATGCGCACGTTGCGCTTGCCCAGCTGTCACCCGGCTTGGGTCATTTTTTTCGAGAGAATGATACCAACAACCGCCAATTTCAATTATTTTAGATTGACTAAACGACACAATACGCCAAAATTCTTTAAATATCGGGAGGGCTAAAAAGGATAAGCGACAAAATATTATTAAGTACTTGCAGGGACAAAATGTAGTAAACGACTATAATATATGTTTAAAAAAATTGCCAGAAAGTATTAAACGGATGTCAATAAATAATTATGTAGAGGCAAATTATCATAAACCCATATTTCTCAATTTTTATTTCCAGGCGAAATAGGTTAAAGGTAGATCATTAGAATATTACAGAAAGTCCAAAAAGCATAAGTTCGTTATTCTCCGATATTTTGTAGATCAACCACCAAAAAAAATATCTCGTCAAAATTTTGGTCGTTTATATAGAAAAAAAAAGTCTCATATCTATAATTTTACAATTGCTTAAACGACATAAAAATTCGCTTAGAAACACGTAACCCGGATCAAACGACGCAGAAAAAAATTACGATTCTGACTATGTATATAACTCAAAATCCCAAAATATGTCGCTTATCCCTTTTTGGCTGTTAGGCATCGATATGTACATGTACGAGTATGCTTATAGATATGTAACACCTCCCCCCTTAGAACAAAGATTGGGCCGTGTTGCCCGATTTTTGAGAGCTGGTAGTTGGGCGGGCGATGTCTTCGTCATCTTCGTCTTCACTGCCGCAGGGTGTATTCGTGTGACTATTCGACAGCACCATGAGTATTTGAAGTTGACGTCGTTGCGATCGTTCAAAGCAGTTGTTAAATATTTGAATGCATCCGTCGCTGTGATGTGCAGTTGGTGTTCTTTGGAAACATTTCTTATAAGGGTTTTTGTTGATCTTCGAGGCATGGGGTCATCATCAGTATTGAGGCCTTGAGTTGACGTAGTAGACGATGAATTTTGCAGATTGAGTTGACGTTGTAGACGATGATTGAGTTGACGTTGTAGACGATGAATTTTGCAGATTGAGTTGACGTAGTAGACGATGAATTTTGCAGATTGAGTTGACGTTGTAGACGATGAATTTTGCAGATTGAGTTGACATTGTAGACGATGAATTTTGCAGATTGAGTTGACGTAGTAGACGATGAATTTGCAGACTGCGATGTTGGGTGCGAACGTCTTGCAGCTGTCCAGTGCGTTCGTCGCGATGTATTGCTGTCTGCTAGAAGTAGTGGCAAGATATGTTTGCTCCGGAAGGATGGTATAGAGTCAGGATGAGGTATTAGGAATGAATATAATAAATAATATATACTTAAGTGAAAATATCGTGTCTGATTAAAAGAAATTCTAGTACATAAATAAGCTTCTAAATATAGATTTATGAGGATGGATGCGCATTCTAAAATTTGATGAATATTATTTACAGTTTGGAGCCACGAGGCGTCTATTGGACCTAGCTGAACAGGTGGAGAGTAACTCCTGATTTAAACGAGTAGAGGAAATTGAAGTAATTATTAATTTTTAATGATGTTCTGGTTTATCTGATGTTCATCGTATAGGATTTATAAAGTAGATGTAGGCTTTGTATAGAATTATGTAAAATATTAATTTAATGAAAGCAAATAATGAAATTAACATAAGGGTTGTTTATGAAGGTTGTAAGGTGATTGTTTGATATAGTAATATCATTGATTTCGCAAATTGGGGTAAGATGGGCCATAGATCTGGTCATCTTGATAATAAATTGAAACTGGAGTTTGTTCTAAGAGAAACAGAGACTTATTTTAAACTAACCTAGATGAGAATTTAAGAGGGAGAGTCATGTACCGGTCGTAAGCGATTGGCATGCACTAATTGGTTTTTCCCAGATCTTTGAATAATATAGTTTTCATTGAATCCTATTCTAACTATGCTATAGGGACCTTCCCATTTACTGTCTAAGTTGTTGGGGTTAGGAACTTTCAGCATAACTTTCTCACCTACATTAAATTTGGCTACGTGTCTTATATTACTATCATAGCGTTCCTTAGCTTTCTCCTTCATCATGTCTAAGTTGCGGCGAGCTATATCGCGCGAGACTTTTAGTTTTTCATTTAAGTCTCGTAGGTAATCTTGTGTAGTATAATCGTTCTGTTCCTTAAGGGAATATAATGATCGAGGTTTATATCCGAAGAGTAACTCGTGAGGTGTAAATCCTGTGGATTGGTTCACAGAAGTATTATGGCACATTACGGCAAACGGTATGATTTGATCCCAATTAGATTGGTTTCTTTTGTGATACATCCTAATATGGTCACGAAGTGTTGCGTGAAAGCGTTCTAAAGACCCGTTTGTTTGAGGATGATAGGCGGTACTAAGAGTATGATTAGAACCTAGAAGTTTCATTAGTTGCTTCATGATATTATTTACGAATTCTGTGCCTTGATCGGAGTGGAATCTTTTTGGTACGCCATAATGTTGGCAGTAGATGAGAAGATGTTTGGCTATCGTATTAGCCTGTTTGTCTGGAATAGGGTATGCTTGTACGAATCGAGTAAGATCATCTTGTGCAGTTAAGATATATTTGTTTGATTCAGTGGTAACTTCAGAGTATGAAACTAAATCAATTGTTACGCGTTCGAAAGGTTCTGTGGAAGAGGATGTGATAACCATTGGTGCTTTGTACGTTTTTCGTTGAATTTTGTTGCGTTGGCAGATTTGACACTTGTCTATGTATTCTTTAATTGTATCACTCATGCCTTTCCAGAAGTACTGATTTCTGATTTTACGAGTAGTTTCTACAATACCGCGATGGCCTGCTAAGGGATCATCATGGTATATTTTTAGAATTTGGGGAATTTCGTCAGGATGCGGTGTTTTAACTTTGTTTTCATAAATTATTATTTTGCAGCTAAATGTGTCAGCTAAGTAGGCTGTGATGTGAAGTTGTTCGTTACCGTTCAGCTTGCAAGTGTTATCGTTTTTAAGGTCAGGAATGTATAGTGTTTCAAGAGTATTTTTTTGTAAACAACTCAAAAGGGTTTTAAAATAGCTTTCGGAATCCCAGGGATCGAAGTGAGTGGGTCTTGAATATCCAAATATGATCTTTTGGTTTTTTGTTGAGATTAATATATCGGTGTCATAAAGTGCATGTTGCTTGTCGAGATATGGGTCTACTTGAGAACATTTCGCGATTGCTTCGTTGAAGAGGTCGTCCTTATCAGAGGGTTCGCACGAGATAGGGATGAAAATATTTTTATGACGGTCGTCTAAGAGGTAATCAGGTGAGATTTGTAAGTTTGGAGTGTCGAAGCTATATTGGGCATTTTCTGAGAATTGTTGATAATTATGTTGTAGATAGTTATCGGGCATGTCAGAGCTTGAGTTAGTGATTTCGTTATCGCCTGTGAGGTTAACAATATTTGTGTTACAGATTGGAGGTCGTGAGAGTGCAGAAATTGATTTATTATTTGATTTAGTGGATTTAGATTTTGATATAGTAGATTTAGTAGAGTTTGAATTATAAGATTTAGTAACATTTGATGAAGCAGAACCAAGGGTTTGGGGCTGGCTACCCTGTTTGTATGATTTGCTTACCATCGATTCGGTGGAGATAGAAAGAGTTTGTATGGATGCGTCTTTAAACTGTTTTTTGTGAACGATACTGTCTGTATAGGGTGATTTGTTCAAAGTTGAAGGTTGTCCAGGTCTTCGGTCAATGTTTGTGAAGGCGAGCAATGAATGGGGGCGATCTCCAACGGGCTGCTCATTTCGTTGGTCGCCCTGGAGTTTAAATTATGTACGCGTGTACCTGCTGGAGGTACTGGAAGAGCTAATCGAAAATTTCTATTATTATTATACGCCCGTTTTCGGCATTCCGTTATCGAATGACCTGGGTTTTTGCAATAATTACAGATTTTTAAATGATTACTAGCTACAATAGGAGAGGGTCGACTAGGTTGTGGATTAGATGGGGAAAATTTATTTACTGTTGGAAAATTACACCGTGATGGAGCGATTCTTATTGAACTGAAATTAGTATTGATGGGTCGTTGGGTTGTCAATCTAAACATGGATTGCCGCGCGTTGTTCATAGCGCGTATTTTATCCTCTTGTGAAGCGAATCGCCCAGCCTCGTTTAAGGTGGCGAATCCCTTCGTACGGAGCATAACTCCTATGTCAGAACTGAGCCCGTTTACGAATACGTTCAACGCCGTTTCTTCGGTTGTTGCTATACGACCTGCTAAAGTTTTATCGGAGATGTCCGCATTTAATTTATCTATGATTTGACTTCTACATAAATCAACACGATGGAAATATTCAGTGATGCCTTCGTTTGGCTTTTGAAATAATGATTGTAATTCTAAGTTAAGATGTGAGATAGTTTTGCTGTTGGAAAACCTATCAATTAGAAATCCACGTAGATTTTCCCAAGAAGAGTACTGTTTACAATGGACATCAGATGCACCAGAACCCGTTATGTTGTTCAATGCAAATATGAGTAGCACAGATTTTTGGTCCGCGGTGGCTAAGGTAAAGGCCGAATCACAGGATCGGACAAATCTATATATTTGACCATTGTTGTCCGTGTCGAAAGATGGTACAAGTTTTAAGAGAGTTGCAATGTCTAGAGTCATGTTAGAGTTAGAATAATAAGACTTTGCGAAAAACGAGGATAGATTAGAGTAAAGCTGTTGGGAGGTCTCGTTATTGATATCTTTTTGCATTTAGAAAAATATAGAGAATAAAATAGATGTAAAATAGAAATATGAACAGGATATCAGACAGGAAATCAGAGCAGACAAGTTATGCCACTTACCACACAAACAGCAAATACTGGACTCGCGTTCTAGTTCGGCGAAGTTCTTCAAAAGCCTGCAGCTACCACGTCGTAATTCTTCGTTCTCTGGGCGATGCTTGTCCCGACGATGAGTTTCCGACGCGTTTCACTTCGTCTTATTAGCGTGTTTATTGCGAGATCCTACCGACTGCGCCAAATTTGTTAGGTGGTGCAGACAAAACAAGTCTTTATAAAAACTGTGTTTATTTTAATTACAGAAATAGTAAAATTATTACTAGACTTATAACTAGATTTAGTAACTAAGAGATATAGATACAGCGAATGTAGGAAATAGAATGTGTCGGGAGAGCCAGGATTTGGGTACTTAAAGGAATCGAATCAGAGTGGGGACGAGTTGGGGATGTTTACATTTGTGTTAGTGTGTCAAAGGTATGGGACAAAAAAAGGGTAGCAAGATAAAGTGTGTTAAAATATTGCCAAATGATATGATAATATGCCTATGGATACAAGTGGTGAGATAAAGTAACTTAAGTTATAATAAAGTAAGTTAAAATATTGCTTACAGAAATGGTAACAAGTTGTGAGAAAATCATGATAAAAGATAATTAGCTAAACTAAAGGATATAAGTGGTAGATAAAGTATGTTAAGTTATTATACAATTAATAATATAATTATAGAATAGAATAGAATATGCTTTATTTCAGATCATTACATCCATAGTTTGTTATTGAGTCACATACAATAAATTATAAAATTCAATAAAAAATAGCATATAATCATGCTTATAGGTAACAATAATGTAATTAGTAATATGTACATGTACGAGTATGCTTATAGATATGTAACACGGAGCTCTTGTGACAACCATTGAGTAGTAGAAGAATTTATTTTGCTTATTCGTGCTTAAAACATGGGGCCAGGTGAACTATAGACAGCCTGTGTGGTGTGGCGGTATATTGCGGTGGGTTGATCCTCGCTCAGTACAAATATTTGTATGCATGAATGTGGGTTTTTCATTGGTCGTGCCTCGGAGAGCACGTTAAGCCGTCGGTTCAGGTTGCCTTAATTATATGAACATCTATGGCAGTTGTTGCCGGTAGTTGGAGCCCTAAAAAGTTCAACAACTGGTCTAGCTTCAATGCTTTGATTTCGCCAATAGTTTGTGGAGGTGCAGTCTTTTTACCGAAAGTATTGCAGTTCAGCCAATCCCGCAGTTAGCCTGGAAAAGTGGACCCCAAACTCCGAGATGAAAGCTTCGGATACGACTGGGATTAACGCTAGGAGGAAGAAGAAGGTGAACTACAAAATATATACCCTCACGCCTATTTCCTTCGGAGAGGCAGAGACAACAACCCGACATTTGACTCGATGTATACATACTTCACGAGCTTCGTACAAATTGACATATTGTAGTTTATAGATTTAGATCGGGAAAAGGTCACAATCAGTACGGGACATGAACCTGCGACCTTTCAGGGGGCATTCTCTGACCAAAGAGCTACCTGGACAGGTCTAAAATATCCAAATTCTCCTATGTCTCGGGGCGACAGTGAAGCTGAAGATAGACCGAAAGTCATACGAACCAACAGAAACAATAAATGTAATAATTCAAAAACGTTTTAGATTATTTCGCCAGAAGTTTACTTTACATTGCTTGCAATAAATCAAATAGTAGTTCATTAATCATAGTTAGGGCCAGCAACGCAACACGAAAACTTTCCGACGTATGCACACTACGCTAATTTATGTGAACGAACCAAGGAGTAACATTTTCAAACAAAGTTCAGAACTCTATTGCAGTGTAGCCCCAGGAGTCAGGAGTGAATCTTACTTACCCATTCATATTAAGGATCGACAGCCTCCGTGGCGTAGCGGTAGTGAACGCGGTCGCTACGCAGGGGGCGCGGGTTCGATCCCCGCTCAGGGCAAATATTTGTGTGCATGAAATATGGGTATTTGCATTGGTCTGGTCTTGCCTCGGAGAGCACGTTAAGCCGTCGGTCCCGGTTGCCACAAGAACATCTATGGCAGTCGTTACGGGTAGTTGGAGCCCTAAATAGTCCAAAACGGTCTAGCTGCAAAGCTTTGATATCGCCTAATGTTACCATTAGGTTGTGGAGGTCAGATGGCAATCGCTTCACGGAAAATATCGAGGTCTAGCCAAATCCGTAGATAAGACTGGTAAAGCGGACCCCAGACTCCGAGCTGAAAAGCTTCGGATGTGACTAAGATTAAGGTTGACATTTCTTCGCCGATGCCACATCATTTGAGAATACAGCTACTTACCGACCAGCTTAGTCTCGCCGAGTGTCAGGCTGCCTTTCCATAGACGATGTGCTATGTAGCTATGCCACGAAGATGTAAACGCTAAGCTATGAAACTATCCACTGTGCTATGCTATAGTATGTAGCGTAACGAGCAAGACGTGCTATGAAACTTTCTACAAAATATTCAAAATTCTAATCTATTCACTATCCATAGCACGCATCTTTCTATATAAAACATAGTTTAACTGAACCCCATTTTACCAGTGGACCAATGAATATGATTGGTGGATATCAAACACATCTATAGTAACGTAGCAAAGCGCATTTCTGATGGAAAGGCAGCCCTTAGCATTTTCTTTGGTCACCATTTTCTGTAGTTACTGCAACAGACTCTGATATACAGAATCCATAGCAGAGAGTCATTATAACGCCACCATTGCCAGACATTTGTTATCCACGTTGCCTAGCATTTGTCGCAAAACTGTCCGAGGGGGGGGGGGTGTCACAGGGGACATGACCCCCCCCCCCCCCAAACCATGCATGTCATATTGAAAAGTCCCAGTACGAGGGGAGGGGGGGGTTAAATTTCTTAAGGAATTTCCGAAGTGACCCTCCCCAAAACTTCAAACTGCGACCGCGCCTGCCGCACCACGGATTTCATGGCATGAAAGTTGCCACTAATGTGGGGTTTGCCTCATCCTCCTCCCTATGACTCAGCACATCCACCACGACATCTTCATCTTCACTTCCGTAACACTTAACTCCACGGTATTGAGACTTTCAACGGGATTACTGATAAAAATCACGACTTTTGTGCTCAACTGGTGGTGAATGGACCACCAGGTGAAATAAAACGCGACTACGATATACTAAAATAATTTATTAAACATACATTAACTAAAGGTATGATTCCGAAGCTGACCGCATACGACAACGACAGACGCATGCAGCAGATACAGCATACCCATCACTTGTTAAACTCTGATACGGATAAAGGAGACCATTGAGAAGCCGCAATGAATTACGCGCATGTGCTGCGTGCGTCGGCAGTTGTCGTATGCGGTTGGCTACGGAATCATACCTTAAACTACTAGCCATAGATATGGAACCCGTGACCAGCTCCATGACCCCCGAAATACAACCCTGGGCCAAAACCACCGTAGATAGTCCTTAGTATATTCACCGGTTCTTCATGCACATGGTGTTCCTCTTTCTTCTCCATGATCCTATAATGTCCCGTCTTCGGATCTAATTTGTGGACAGTATGCAAACTTTTCTGTAGTGGTATCACCGATAAGTCATGAAGCGGTACAAGATTATGTGTGTACGGAATTAAAATTGGAATGGAAGGTGTTGGGTGCGTGATGTTGGTAGTACTGTGAGATACTGTTTGCGATATTATCGGTATTTTAATGTTATCGTTAGCAACGATATGTTTCACATCTGTGTGGATAGTGCTGTGGTGGACGTTTGAGTGCGATAACGGTATTACGTGAAGGCTCGGTACCAATATCTGGGGTATCGGTAACGAGATTATGTTGGGGCTTTTCTTTATTCGTGGTGTTACTATTATGTGTGAGTTGGGTACACTTTGCGCTGGGTGGTGCGGTATCAGTAACGATACTCCGTGAGCTGGTTTCGCTTCTCTGAACTGCCTCAGAGGTGTGTTGTAAGATCGATGCAGATGTATGAGGATCAGCAGGGTTGTTAGTTTTGTCACCATCTGAAATTAATATTTGAGAGTTTTAATCTGTGCGAGAAAGTTACAATAAGTCAATTTGACATTGCCATGGTCCAATGGTTTATGTGGTCTACACGGGATACATTATTTGTGAGATTTATATGTTGTTTGGAAACTGAATGTACTTTTTGTCCTTCATTTGCATAATATGGACCATTGTACATAAAATCCCCAATGATATTAAGATAGTTTGGGTTGTAAATCAAATAAAATAATAAACAATATTTATAACTGTTTTATTTTCTCATAAAGTAGTAGTTAGTAGTACCTTAGTACTATTACTTATGTAGTAGTAGTAGTAATAAGAGTATTCTATAATTAGTTTACCAAATACCTTTTTTCTTTTATCGTGCGAAAAATCCCCACGCATACCTCCCCCCGCCGGAGCTGGAGGAGGAGGTTATGTCGGACTCGAACCGACGAAAACGCACGCCGTCTGTGGGCCGTCAGTTGCCGGAGGTGAGAGGTGAGATTGTCGTAGCCATATCCCTGGCACCCCGGCAGTTTACCAAATACCTGCTATTTGTGCCAGCAACGGAATTAACGCGATATCGGGTATTATCGGTAATTAGTTGCGGTACCTAACGTTACGCGACCGCAGTAACGTAGGTACGTCGTTATCCGATATCTGACAACCACCAAACCGCGTACCTATATGATACGGCAACGAGTTATCGGCCTCCATCAATATTACCAGCTATAAAATTAGTCCTTTTTTATATCACTCAGGTGGCAGACAAGCACACGGCCTACCTGATGGGAAGTGGTCACCGTGGCCTATGGACGTATGCTACACCAGGGGCGTCACACTCGCGCTCCTTAAGGAAACTGCACTAAATAAATATTTAGTGTACTTTTAATTCAGTTTTTACGATCAGTTTGATTGGAAAATATGCGTACCTCGGTGTTTAGTCGGTAAAAATTGGACAAATACGCAGTTTGAACGCATAACTTACGGTCCTATATTTTCAACATATGGTGGGAGGATAAAGTAACTGTTTAATAACTGATACTAAACTTAAAAAAACGGCCAAATGCGAGTTGGACTCGCGCACCGAGGGTTCTGTAACTCAAGCTACATAAACCGCAATGTGTTTTGATTGCGTTAACTCAGATGCTTGATTTTTGCACAGTTTTAAGACGTTATAGACCTAAGTATAGACAGCCTCCGTGGCGTAGCGGTAGTGAACGCGGCCGCTACGCAGGAGGCGCGGGTTCGATCCCCGCTCAGTGCAAATATTTGTGTGCATGAAATATGGGTATTTGCATTGGTCTGGTCGTGCCTCGAAGAGCACGTTAAGCCGTCGGTCCCGGTTGCTATAAGAACATCTATGGCAGTCGTTACGGGTAGTTGGAGCCCTAAAAAATCCAAAAACAACGGTCTAGCTGCAAAGCTTCGATATCGCCTAATGTTATCAATGGGCTGTGGAGGTCAGATGGCAATCGCTTCACGAAAAAATATCGAGGTCTAGCCAAATCTGTAGTTAAGACGGTAAAGCGGACCCCAGACTCCGAGCTGAAAAGCTTCGGATGCTACTGGGAATTAACGCTAGGATGAGAGACCTTAGTATGTGTAATGAATTTCAATTTCCACGCATTCCTGAGAAAAAGATCTTGACAGACAGAGAGACGGAAAATGAAGTGATCCTATAAAGGGTTCAGATTTTTCCTTTTGCGGTACAGAATACTACTTACTTATGTCTATCTACCTTTTCGTGGATATACATTTATTAACTACAATAAATTACATCTCTTCATCACTACATATTATAAAACAAAGTCGCTGTCGCTGTCTGTCCGTCCCTATGTATGTATCTTTAAAACTACGCAACGGATTTTGCAGCGGTTTTTTTCAAGAGGAAGGTTTATATAATATAATACATGTTATAATGGCGGTACGAAGTTCGCCGGGTCAGCTAGTTAAATATAAGAACAGTACTCTAAAAGCAGTAACTTCATTTAACAAAAAAAGTAAAGCCAGTAAATAAATCGTGCGTCTCTCACCGAATATTTCAGACATCAAATCTGAAATCGCCTTTTTATTAGTAAATAGGGATGCGTAAATGAAAGGCGCCATCTATACATAGCTACGCGTAATGCCGGCGATCAAAGCCTCCTTATAACGGAGATGGAATTTCAATAAACAAATCTCCGTCTCCGTTCATTTAGTCATTGTCTAACTCGAACATTTAAATGGGCTGACATCAATTTTGATTAATTTCTATATTTGACAGATGGCTAAAAGATTCTAATGTTACTGCGTTTTCTTAAGGTGATTACATACGCGAATGACTTTGACCATACAAATGCCCAAGGTCATTGGCTCATATTTGAACCGTAAAAATCAGTAAAACCAATTTTAATAGATAACTTTATAGGCGACGATTACAAACTAATAAGGTCAAGTCATGCTAATACACTTATTTAACATATATGTGAAATTTTAGATTATTTGGATACATATTGTAGAAAACATTTGGTTTCATAAGAAAGAGTAGAGTGATGTTCAGAGCCTCTTTTCTACAATTTTCTACTTTTTTATTTAATTTATGAAAAGGAGAAGTTACTCTGTATATCCTGTAGTATCTTAGTATTTGAATTTCAGATCTGTAGATTTCACAGTTAATAAGAAAAACGGTTTCGAAAATACCAATTTTTGATGCTGATCTGATTCTGCGGGCCTTAATTTCTATATTTGATAGATGGCTAAAAGATTCTAATGTTACTGCGTTTTCTTAAGTTACTGTAAATCCCCGAAGGGGTAGGCAGAGGCTCATTTCACGATCTATGATTTTCGGTCCCATGTAATAGGGGGCGAGTCTATTACCGTCTAGCCATGGATAGTCTTTGCCATGGGCTGTATGTTTATTGTCGGTTAGAAAACAGCCCTATCCCTTAGTCGCCTTCTACGACACCCACAGGAAGAGATGGGGTGGCCCTGTTCTACTTCACCGGGAACCTACACGGCAAGGTTTTCTTAAGTTGTTTTATGAGTAAATAATATTGCTATGTTAAATTTATCAAATGCTTGATTACTACTAGACGACCCAACCCGGGTTTCGCCTATAGCTTGCTTCGAAACGTCGTATCAGTTTATTCATTTTGAATAACGTATGGGAACCTGCCGGATTTGCTTACATCTATGATCACTGCTATTTGAATAGCAGCGTGATGATACCTATTAGCCTATCTAGATATAGCCTTCCTCGATAAATAATGAACTATTTGACGCAATCAGAATTTTTCAATTTGAACCTGTAGTTGCAGAGATTAGCGCTTTCAACCAAACAAACTCTTCAGCTTCATAAATATTAGTATAGATGATCTCTATGAATCAATCAACGATGACTACCAGACCAGGCAAGCTGATCAGGACAAAAATGTGTGCCCTAAGTGAAACTGGACGCAAAATATAGATGATCATCATTCTTGCGTCAGGCCGATCACATCGGAGGCCTTCACATCGGAGTCCGGGGTCCACTTACAGTATAATTTTGGCTTGAATACTTCGGTTATACACATTTGGAGCGACTGCCGTTTGACCTCCTAGCCAGTCGTGTTTAGGGGCCAACCACCTACTCAGTTGTTGAGGTCACTAATATACCTCCATCTGGATCTGGGCTATCGACAGCCAGGACCAACTTTTAGCTAGTCCTCCAAAGCACAGAAACGCTCAGATGAAATACTATTAAGCGGTCACCCATCTAAATGACAACCGCGTATAGTTAGCTTAACCCAATGACCGTTTACTGAACAGTGAGTGCAGCTCGACACAGTCTATCTAGCCTACATAAAATTCTTGGTATTTCTTAAAAGGCTGTTTAACATCAGACAGATATATATACCTACAGCCTAGACTCAGCCTCAGATGCATGGCTCGAGTCAACAATAGTGCCCGGAATACGGCAATAGGCTCACCCCTATTACGTTCCGAATACAATGATTGGTGAAATGCGGGTGTTAATTTCACCTCTGCCTAACCCTCCGGGTATAAAGGCGTGATTATGTATGTGTATGTTCTTGAAAGCAATATTTAGAACTAGCTGACCCGGCGAACTTCCGCCCGCGTGGTATTTTGACCCCGATTTATCAGTATTTCTCTACAATATTATGCATGTATCTATTATACATATAAACCTTTCTCTTGAATCACTCTATCTATTAAAAAAACCGCTTCAAAATCCGTTGCGTAGTTTTAAAGATTTAAGCATACATAGGGACGGACAGACAGCGACAGCGACTTTGTTTTATAATATGTAGTGATGTATTTACTGCTGTTACTGTCGCTTACAAAAACACTTCCATCGCAACAAGATGAGGCAGTAAGTATTCGATTATGGGTTGTAATCAGGCAAATTGCCAGAACAAAGAAATATACTCTACTTACTGCCAGTTTGTGCCACTCTTAGAGTCCCTATTTATCAATCTTTTGTTTGGGAAGAGGGTACCGAATTGCCTTTATTTACTGAGGGGTTTTAATATACAATAAATGGCTTTCGGGGTTCACTGAGTTACAATGTGAAGGGGTTGCCTCATGCCAACTTGTGGATTAACGCTAAATGGGTCTCAAAAAGCACCAAATTTAAGGGTCCAATAATATTATTCCAAGTGGAATCGTTTTCTCGCTCGTTCCAAATTATGTGGGTTCAAAAATCATTGTAAGTCCTAATTGCAATTAAGGATTGCACTTTAGAGCCTGAATAAGTCCGGGGCCCTTCGATGACTAAAGATTCCCAAACTGAATTCCGACAAATCCTTCTACGACAAGATTTTCCTTCGACAACATGAAACTACGATACGACTCAATTTCGACAATATTTTTGATCGAAACAACTCAATCCCGACACTACTGTAACTACTCTGACAAAGCGTTTCTTCGACATGACTTTAATAAGAAACGACTTTAATTTGTTTTACGTGAGCGACTTCCGTCTGACGCTCAATACCGATAGGAAAAATTACGTTAAGCTGGGTCCACATTTGTATCATTTGCCTGATTTGATCACCGTATCCGCATCGGCGACGCGTATCATAATCGCATAAATGTGGACGGGTGATGATACGCGTATCACTGATATATACATTGTGATCATGATACGCGTCGCCAATACGGATACGGTGATCGGATCGGGCAAATGATACAAATGTGGACCCAGCTTTTAGAGCTTCATCCGGCCATCAGAAACTGTACTTGCAAGTGAGCTTGACTAGGGACTCGAAGAACCAAATACACAATGACATGTAGGTTTAAAAATATAACTGGCAAATTGTGAGTTTTCATACCTCTGCCTACCCCTTCTGGGACAGACAGGCTAACGAAGCGATTATACTAAAAAAGTGAAAAATAATTTAGAGGATGCGCTCAAGCTTACCACCGTAACTCTCTATTAAAAGAGGTTTAAACTTTTCCAATATAGTGAAGTTATGAGGTAAATAATGGCCAGGCTGCAGGCGAAACGATCAGTGCAAGTTTGAACCCTAAAGTAAAAGATGTAAGGTAGATAGTGCTTCATAGAGGAATGTAATTAACAGGCGCTTATTTTCAAGGTATGTACTTTTACTGATAGTAATGGGATTTGTTCAATTAGCACATATTTAATTATTTATAGGTAGATGCGACACGATGTTTTATCAACGATTATAGTGTTATTGGCTAGGTTTTATGTGTGATAATAATATAATTGTACAATCTGCACATAAGCTTGCACAAGTCATAATTTTTTTTTAACAAAATATATTGCATTTGAATGAACGATACGATACTGCGGTACAACGATGTTTTTTTATAAATGTTTCGCGACGAACGTCGCAAGTGAAAATAGGTCCCGTATTATCTTTATTAAAAACTAGCTTTTGTCGGTTATCGCGACCAAACATAGCCTATGTCCTTTCTCAAGGTCTAATCTACCCCTATACCAAATTTCATCAAAATCGGTTCTGTGGAGAGTTACTTTCGCATTTATAATATTAGTATGGAAATATGGATGGATTAGTATGGATTCTATTACACTAAGTATGTACGTTCTCCACTTTGACTAAAGTAAACATGCGGACATTTTTAATTATTCCAAGTTTACTTAACACAATAGTACGGGCACGATTCGCCGGAGATCCCAAACAATCAGGGTATTCCCCAGGTAAAAAGAAAAGAGGTCGGATTTAGCCGTCATTACTTGCGGCCGGAAACGTAATAAGGCCACGCGTGGGCACGCAGAGGGATTATTAGCGAGGAACTACCTTTGATGAGATTTTGATAGTAGACACGTTGGGAGTTCCTTTTGAAATATTCTTTGGGTTAAAGGTTATAATTTGTGCAGGTATTAGTAATTAAATTTTTTACAACACACCTGCTCATAAAAGTGATATTATTTCACCGCAAATAGGCACGTAATGACACCTATTATCAAACTGTGACTTTTTCATTGCTATTATTCACAAGTGAGTTATAGATTCTTTTGGAAATTTTATAGGTTAAGTTTCTATGTTCTTAAAAAAGTTTCGATACAAAAAAGAACGTGTTTAATAGTACGAATAAATTAACATGCCTATTGTATGTCCATTTGATACATTTTCGTATTTCAATAAATAATTTCAACTTGTAATACTTGTTTAAAAAACAAAATTTTCACTCAAAATTAACTTTTTTTTTTCTCTAAGTACAGAAAAAAAAAAACAGTAAAAAAAAGATAAATTCAAACCTCATTTTTTTTTAAATATGGCCGACCGCCATTGTTAGATGCGCGCACATAGGAAAACGAATTAATTTGTAAGTAGTATTGTTTATTTAGTATTTGTAGTATTATTTTTATTCACAAGTGTGTTGTAAAACGTTGTATGGCACGCGTGAGTATGATGATTACCGTCCTCGGCTCTCTTAAGACCAATTCTCAATGGCGCCTCGGCGGTAATCACCAACTTTGCTCACTTGTACCATAATGTACAATTTTTTTTTGCTTCGACAGATATTATACATACATACAAACATATAATCACGCCTTTATCCCCGGAGGGTTAAGCAGAGGTGAATTAACACCGACATTTTACCAATGTCAGTACCAATCAGAGTGGTTAGGTCCCATGTAATAAGGGAGAGCCTATTGCCGTATTCCGGGCGCTATTTTTAACTCTAGTCATATTCTGTCTGATGTCGACAGATATGATTTTTTTTATACTACATAGGTCGCAGACAACTACACGACCCACCTGATTGAAAGTGGTTACCGTGGCCTATGGACGATTGCAACACCAGGGAAGTCACACTCGTGCTGCCGACCCTTAAGAACAGAGAGATTCTGTGCCGTCAGCGCAGAAAACAAGCAGGACAAGTCTTTGTGCTGCCCACTGTCAGCTCTGGCTATCCTATGCCCCGCCGGGAACACAAAACGAGGTTATTACAGTCGCGGTATGCACACATAAAATTCGATCTAAAAACATTAAATTCGGTCGTTAAAGTTCACTTCTCTATTGAAAGCTAGCGAATAGAATGACAACTGATATTTAACTATGCCTTTTGAATTGTTTACCAATGGCTTCATTCAGTTCCTTCCGGCCGTATCTATAGTTTGCCTATGCTCATATCGATCCGGAAATGAAGTATTTATAGAGCGGATATGATCAAAATTTCATTGACCTATTTTGAGTGGCGAATTTTCCTAAAAACATGTTGAAACTGGTGGGCTCTATACTCTAAGGGTGGGCTAGTATGAAATGACAGTAGAGGAGACTCGTGAAGTCTATATAATGGCAGGCTGTTGTCTCTGCCTACACCAGAGGGGATAGGTAATATTGTATGTATGTAGTGTAAAAATTCAACCCATAAAAAGGTGTCTGTGTTTTTAATGCTCCACTAATATAATCGGCGCCCAAGCTGATTGTGGCCGGTGGTGTAGCCGGTAGTGTAGCCGGTGGTGTGGCTGGTGGTGTGGCCGATGGTGTGAATAGTAGTATAGCCGATGGTGTGGCTCGTGGTGTGGCCGGTGGTGTGGACAGTGGTGTGACCGGCTTGCAGGTGAGGTTTCATCTGCAAGCCCGTACATCTGCTGATTGACGAATGAGGCTCTGACGCAGGTTTTTCCGGAACTGATAAGTGGACTCCGGGCTCTCAGTGAAAGCTTAGGATGCTAACTGACTACAACAGGTAGCTTTCAGTATGGGTTCTATAATGCGTATAGAAACGTAGATACAAATATGTCTAAGTTATACACAGACACACTTAGACCATTGTAAATAGACAAATAGGGACACAATATTTGCGGACATCGAACTTCCGGTGTAGCATGTCAATACGCAACATAGGTACGTATGTACTCGTATATACACAGAACTTTATACTCATTACTTATGCATAATAATTTATAGTTAGGATGATACTAAAACTATCTAATTTATAGACAAGAGGCTACAGCTACACTGATTCCATTCTCAATCATAAAAACGCCTGACATTGCTTATGTCGTTTTCACTTTTCAAATCAGTGACAAAGATCGTTCATAAATTTCTAAAAGCTTACATGTGCGTCTTTTAATTGAATTTACGAGTGTTTAACCTCATTTATTAAATAAAGATGACATCACAAGCGGTTTTTGAGACACTTCGTGTAAATTTGCGTAAGTAGAAACACTAAAAATTTAAAGAAAATTAGGGTAATTTATCATCATAGTCTCCCCGTGGCTATTAAAAGCGACTGAAATGTGGCACGATTTTATAAAAAAAATAACATATAATAAATCGATCACGAACCCATCAGAAAGGAAAATCTAATTTTAATGTGCTGTTAAAAATCTTATAGCGCTTTCTATGATAAACCCCCTTTGCCCGATCTGGGAATTGAAAGCTACTCTAATATGATCGTAAAGCGGAACCACAGGACCAACAACAAATATTTTCTTTATAGATAAATAACAAAAGAAAGTTATAACAATAGTTATTTGTTATACAAGAGTGCAAAGTTGCTTTTTAACCGCGTGCTCAGTTTTGATGACCGAGCAAGCGAAAGATTCTAAATTTGAATCACGAGCATAGCGAGTGATTCATAAATTAGAATCTTGAGCGTAAGCGAGGGAATCAAAAGAGCACAAGGTGTAAAATCTTTGCACTCGAGTGCAACACGTAACTTTTCATCCCACCTCAGCGAGGAAATAATGAAATGCTTCTTCTTCCTAGCGTTAATTCCCAGTCGCATCCGAAGCTCTCACCTCGGAGTTCGGGGTCCGCTTTACCAGTCTTAACTGCGGATTTGGCTGGACCTCGATATTTTTCGTAAAGCGACTGCCATGTGACCTCCACAACCCAATGGTGACATTAGGCGATATCGAAGCATTGCAGCTAGACCGTTGTTGTTGAACTTTTTATGCATACAAATATTTGCACTGAGCGGGGATCGGACCCGCGCCTCCTGCGTTGCGGCCACGTTCACTACCACTACGCCACGGAGGCTGTATAATAATTATGTGTAATAATACTAATAATAAAATATCAACAAATAAAATTCAACAACAATGTTCAACCATAGGACGTGAAAAAAAAAATTATGCGCGCAAAGCAAATTTAAAAAAAAAAGTAGGTACACCAAGGAGGTTCCGAGTTGAGTTTTTCATAAATTAAAAAAAAGTTGTATGATAAATCGGCACCATAGAGGTAGAAGTAAATAGGTTTAATGATGTTTTGAGTTCACAAACCTAGTACACACGATGTTCTAAATTCAAATTTACTTTCCACTCTAGAGGATAAAAGCGACTTTTACACTCAGATATCGAAGAAAAAAAGTACTCTTTCCGAGATGGTGGGATGAAAATGTAATTGACCTCTGACAGCTTAGAATTATGTTAGAATAACGTTGCATCCTTAATGATCATATTTCTAAAGAAAATTACCGTAAATAAATAAAAACCAGACATTGCGGTATAATTGGTCGTTTCTGATAAAATCTTGGACATTAATCATTAAGAGTGGTGCCAGGGGACACGGTAATAATACATTTATGGCTAGAGATGAGTGACGTCATGGCGCCGCGGCGCGAAACTTGTTTTAAAAAACTTTATTTTGTATATATTGTGGAAATACTAGATGTGAGACGCATCAGATTTATAAATGAGGTCCAACGGAACACGATGCTTGATGGAAAGTCTAACGGGGGTGGTAAATAATTAGACACGATCCAAGTTTAAAGGTATGAACCCGAAAAAGATCGTATACGACAACTGCGAAATAGCCTTGAATAATTATGACAATTGGGAGAGGCCTATGTCCAGCAGTGGACTGCAGTAGAGTAATTGATTGATTGATTGATTGAATATGACAATAAACCAATTATATGTAGTTTCAATTCATTGCGGCTTCTCCATGGTCCTCTTTATCCGTATTAAAGTTTTACAAGTAATGTATGCGAAGAGACGACACGTTATCCGACCGCACATAAATGGTCCATAGAAATAAAACATAGTTAGTCCCGCAATCCGCTCATTTGTTTATAACTATAAATTTACATATTTTTCTTTTTGGACCTGGACCACATTTCCCAGTGCGCTGGGAAATGTGGTCCAGGTCTCGGTTGAGCTCAGTGACCACTAACCCCTACAGACAGCCTCTGTTGCAGGTGCAGGGCGGTAGTGCATTCGACTGCTGCGCAGGGGGCATGAGTTTATTTCCGCTTTGTTAGATTGGTCTGGGCGTTTCCATGTCTCACTGCCTCGGAGAGCATGTTAGGCTACAGGGCCCATACCATGAACTCTTAAAACAGGTCAATAATTGAACTGCTGTCATTCTACCAACTGCAAATGTCACTTTGTAATCCAATACATTTATATGACATTACAAAGTGACATTTGCAGTTGGCAGAATGACAGCAGTTCAATTATTGACCTGTTTTAAGGTTTATGGTAAGGCCGCTGGTCCCTGTTATCATACGAACACCTACAGCAATCGTTTTATAGGAGAAAATGGGTGAAATTGCGCACACAGAAGGAATGATCTCCCATTCGTTTAACAGCGTCCCCATTGATAGTAGTGTAGTAGTAGGTATACGGAAGTCAATCACTTCCTTCGTGGCCCTACGAAGTGAGTTTCGTTGTTGTATGCCTACTATAAGTCGATAACCTTTGCATATCTTAACAGACAAGTAACATAATTGCATAAACAAACCGGTTTTGGTCAACCGCGGTCTATTTTGATCCAATTTGATGTTTGTTATGCAAGGGCAAAACGTAGACCAAGTACACTTGTGGTTGTGTAGATAAGTGAAATGTGTTCAAGATGCATTTTTTACCAGTAAGGTAAGTTTGGAATGCCAGGCTTTGAGGGCACTATCCACATAGGTACTCTTATTGTGGTATTCGGTAAATTACAGTTCAACAAACTATCTATCTCCCTTGCACCTGTGTAAAATCATGTGAGTGACAGCTGACCTTTCAACAAATTGATTAGTGACATACCTCGAAATAATATTAACTATTGCATTAATATTATGTGACCTCAAAGGACGCATTGATTTTCATAACTTACGTTCTTTGTACTACGAGTTAATAGGTAGGTAGGTACAGAAACTTGGGTTTAGACAACATGCGAAAACGCTTCGTACTCAACATACTCAAAGACCCATTAGATCATACCCATATTGCAATTTTGTTATTAAGGCTCGGCGGCCATGTTGGATTTCAAAAATGACTTTGCCTTAAATGTTCATGTTTTTTTTTATCATATTAAGCCTTTCTACGCGATTGTACCACAACCACAGGGACCAGAGTAAGTGACAAAAATAAATAGGTAATAATTTAGTTACAAAATAGACCAGAGAGGTACCTTAAAATTATGAAAGGACGAATGGGCACTGGGGACGAATTCCAGGGGACCAGTGGGTACCAACCCACTAGAGGAGGAGGATCTCATCAAACTTCAGTTTCCTTACTGGTTACGATTTACTGGGTTACAAAATACGTACACCTGTAAATCTTAAAGGGTTAGGCAGAACATCATTCTCGTGCGTGAACCATGTCTTTAGTTCCACGTGATAAAGGACGAGCCTATTGTCGTCATGCGGGCACTTTGTCATGGGCTTTTTATTACTGTCGAATAAAGAACAGTCCTATCTCTTAGTCACCTAATACGGTACTTACAGGAAGAGATAGAGAGACCCTATTCTTCTATGGCACTAGCGTCCTGTAGGTATGCTTGTTCCCCACCTCATTAGTTTAAAATAATAGATGCTATGAATCATTCTAAGTGGTACTTCAGTGGGTAAACTTACACCCATTTAATTTATGTAATTAATTTGTCCATTAAGATGTTCATTTGTTGGCTCTGTGTAGCCAATTAAAGCCAGCTGAAGGGCTTTCGGTACAAAGACGAGTTTGAGGATTGTCGAAACCTCGATGGGTCATAACTCTTAAGTCAATGACATTTCATAACATAGACATGTCATATGCTTACAAATCAACGTAGAAAAATGTGCCGAACTCACACACACACATTTTTAATTCATCTACACTTTTGATGTATTAACTTTAGAGTAATAGTTCGTGCAGTGTCTATAAACATACGATGGCATTTTCGTTATTTTTTTAAGTCACTGATGCTTCCGCTCAACGTCCGACCGGCGCCGCTCGGCACGCGGTACTAGAGGCAAACGTTCCAATTGACTCGTTTTCGGATCTTCACGATTTTCGCGCAATAACATATCTACTTTTTTTTATATAATATCTTTGTCTTATCAGCCCACAGAATTAAATTCTGTATATCCGACCATTTAAACAAGTGGCTATACGGTTGTAATTTTTATTTTTAAATTTAAGATACGTCAATTTGACTTCACCTCGCCTGATGGTAAGCTGAAGTCTCAGGAAGAGGGTCACCATTACAGACACGTACCATGTTACAATGGTGGCACTCAGCTTGACGCCCTCGTCAGATGCTTTTTCACGTCCCGCTTAAAGAAGACTGTAGGTAGAAGTAAACACGTGAGCTGGTAAAGGATCCCAGGTCTTAATGGTGCAGCAAAGGAAAGAGTCACTGAACCGCTTGGTTCTTGATGCATTCTGCACCGTATACAGGTGACATCTGTATACGGTGTTGTGTCTTCTGTTTTAACACAATGTTGTAGTTGTTGTTGTCTTGTTGAACTGTGTATTGCTAGGTTGAATAAAAAATATTTTCTTTCTTCCTTTCTTTTCTTTACATCTAACAAAAATATATCTGCCTACCTCATCAGAAATATAGAAGCAAGATATATTGTGGAGGTATATCATAAACTCGACTAAGGGATAGGGCTGTTTAACATTATAGTGGGCATTATAATAGGCTCACCCCCTATTACGTGGGACCTAATATAATGACTGGTGAAATGTGGGTGTTTATTCACCTCTGCCTAACCCTCCGGGGATAAAGGCGTGATTGTATGTCTATATGTATATCATAATAATAGATAAAAAAAAAATTTCGAACGTTTCAACAAAAACTTACCTTAAATTAAAAAGCACCAAAACAAAATAGTTCACATGCAAAACTTAAAAAAAAAAATACAACCCGCTGAACACAATCACGACAGTATATTATCTGAGGCCTGCGACAGGGCCAGCCGAATCTCACATACTGATTCTGTGGTCGGACTAGCTCATTGAAGCCATCAACCCAGCGATTTAATGATCTCAATAAGCGACGCGATTTGCTAAGACCTTGCGAAGTGATGCGGAAATTCTAGCACTAATATTTCGCTCGTAAGCTTTTATCAGCAAATGTGACTGGTACAGCCTGTAACTGAATTATTTGTGTATTAGTAGCTGAGCTAGCGTCGGTGGCTTAGTGATTAAGGAGTTGACCTTACGATCGAAAGGTCCCGGGTTCGAATCCTGGCCGTTATACTACCGACGTGAACCCACTCCTAATATAAGCGACTTTAGCTTAGTTGAAGGGGTTAGAGAGAATATTAGTAATTTCGGTTACTAATATTCTTAATTGTAAAAAATAAAAAACGTAAATTTTTATCACATTACTGTCCATCCCAAGGTTGCCTGGAAGAAATCGCTTTAAGCGATAAGGCCGCCCATTGTACATTGAACTATATAAATTGCTACCTACTCCAATAGATTTACAGTATGTCAAATACTGTAAATCTATTGGTGTAGAATAAAGAATTATCTATCTATCTATCTATCTAAATTAAATAAATTGTATGTTGCTCGGTGGCTCAACTTAGTTGGTAAAGCATACTACCATGTCGTGGTCTAACGAACTTGTGCTGTAGTAAAAAATATTGCACAAATTAATAATTATTAAAAAGACGAATGTTTGGGCAGATGTTTAGTTCCTTTTTTATATAGGACACATCAATTTAACTTCACCTCGATTGAAATTTTAATCCATGTAGTATACTTACTATTCAGAATAGATTAATATCGAAAAAAAACTGAATACAGCTTTAAGCGGGACCGTCGCGCGTTGCCGTAAGACGAATGTATAGAAAAATTTGATCAGTTTTGGGCGAGCCTTGGTGGCTCAGTGGTCAGAGCTCTCCCCTTGTAAGAGAAAGATCGCAGATTTACGTCCCGCCTAAGACTAGATAGACATTTTCTATCTTAATCGCTTGAGATAGTTCTAGTGTCGCCGTAGGAATATTTTGGCTTTCCAGGACGTGTTCAGGTAGCTCAGAGTATTCCCTTGAAAGCGCGGGTTCATGTCCCGGCCAGCCCCCATAGACAAGTGGTAATTCGTTGCTCGGCGTATGATGGAATAGAATGACAAATGTATAGGATTTGACGTTTTTGACATTCGTTGACGCCTGTCATATAGGTCAAATCCCATACATACATTTCCATCATACGCCGAGCAACGAATTGCCACTTGTCTAGAGGCCCTGGAGTAGTTGTTTTCAATTCTAACCGTATTGATAAATACCTAAGTTAACAATATGGCCTTAAGTACAGCAGAATCGTATTTAAAGTAAACAAAAAAACATGACGACTTAACGTACAACAGCTGTTCGTACCATTATTTTGTCTTTAATGGTAGGTAATTTAATGGTATACCCACTTGAAACATTTCCGCTAATAATGTCGCTCTCTGTGAGGATATTTCTTCAAATATTTATATGTAAAGCAACAAGACGTGCTACAAAACGAGTCGTCATTCAGAGAAGTGCGTGTATGATGATGTCCTTACTTGATCAGCATCCACAATGCAACTAACTGACGGTACTTGGGTTTTTAAACTTGCGAAAAGTTGTATCAGAAAAAAGGCTATAGTAGATTTAGGCTATTTTGAGACTGTGTGTCGAATAAACCCAAAGTGTGAGAAGATAACATACTGCGTTATTGCTTATACCTTGACCGAACTCGATATTTTGGACCGATCATTAACATTGCATATTGGAGTATTATCCATAATAACCTCGTATTGTGTTCCCGGCGGTGAGTAAGGTAGCCAGAGCTCATTGGAGAGTTTTTTCAGCACGAGTGTGACTCCCCAAGCTTTGCACACGTCCGTAGGCTACAGAGCGAAGCAGGGGGTCACAGAAGACATGACTCCCCCCAAATTGCACGTCTAATTGAAAAGTCTTCTAAAAAGAAATTTTCGCACTTAAAAAAAGTGACCACCCCCTAAAATTTTAAGCTGCGGCCGCACCTGTAACAAAATACATAATTCACGTTTATTGCTATCTCGTAATGCAATAAGAGCCTATGGGATGATGATGGGATCATAAAAACTAAGTAGGCAGGTACAACTCGGCCGGTACGTCGTCGCTGCGAGAGCTATTTAGCATTCAGCCGAAGCGTCCATGATTGATGCTCGCCGGCACTCGCCGCCTCGACCCGCTCCACTGTACCCGGGAAATGCATTAGGCTTAATTTTTCCTACTTTCCCCCTTTTAGTAAGGGGTTTAACTTGTGCGAAGTTATTAGGTATTACAGATTTGGTGAATTTGAGCAAGTTTAAGTCAATATTTAAAAAAGGAAAGCCTATCATTAGGCTTTTTTAGGTTTCAGGATGGTTAAGATTTCAGGGATTTTTTTCCTTTAATGTATTATTAATAATCATAATAATAATAATAAATCATTTATTTCGGACCAGGGCCCATAGCGTGTTAGTGACAATAATCTTAATACTAGTGTTAGTAACAATATAATATTATTAATAGGTAGGTATTAGGTACACATTACGATAGTTTGAGACCGCCACAATACTAGGATACTGCCTACATTGCGTGCAATCGTACCCAGTGCCCCAGCATCGGACAGTCCCACCTATCGCACAATACGCTCACGATGCTGTGTGAGCTCCCCCGTACTCTCCGCAAGAGGGATGCACTTCGCTTGCGGAAGATGGCATGGAAGCCATTGACCCTCGCCTCCGCAAACATTAGAACGCCGATAGTTTTTTTAGGTTTCAGGAAAATTTAGATTTCAGGAATTTTCTTTCCTTTAATTTGTCAAGTTTGTAAGAGAGATTTGATCCTTATGATAGGCCCTATCGACTGATATAATAAAATTACAGGATTTTTTGTTCGGATTTTAGTTGGCTCGATCACCGGGTGTGGCAAGGGAGTTTTCGAAAACCTTTGAATGTTTCTTCTTAAAAATAAAGGAATGGTTCCTTGAAGTAGCATTCGCCATCTCCAGTATTTAGAATAGTTTCCCTCCAGGTAAGGTTGAAATCTTCCATCCCGTGTATTTATGGAGCTAATTTTAAACATAGGTAATCTAAAAAAATAATGAAATAATTGTAATTTATTAATTGAGTAAAATAACTTTTACAACAATAAAAACAGTTATAAAACTAGGGGAAAAAATTCAGGCGTCAAAAAAGGCATTGCTCTGTTGGATGGCAATTTTAATATCATTGATGGCAATGACAATCCTTTGTGCAAAAAAAAAGGCCAGCAAAGGGCTCGAAGCATCGACCAGTCGCTTTGCTATTTCTTTTTAAGCGACCGTGCGCTCGGATCTTTCTATATTAGATAATTATTGATATCCCAATAAAATCTATGACACCTGAGAGTTGAACTGCCAACCCATCGCCTTCGGACCAGTCCAGTACACCTCGGTGCCTTCACACTACGCTCACCTGCATAGATTGAGGTCGACTACTATCACAATACCAATTTTGTTGCAACAAATATGTAGCACGATAATAACTACGTAATTACTTTGTGCATAATTTAAATGCATCAAAAAAAGAGGCGGGGTCGGACAGGTTGATTAATTCTTGACGCTTTTTAATTATATTACTACACTCATGAGGCCCTAACTACATATGCAAATATTAATTCATTTTCGAATATAACACTATCACTTCACTTCATCATCACTACATATTAATAAAACAAAGTCGCTGTCGCTGTCGGTCCGTCCCTATGTATGCTTAGATCTTCAAAACTACGCAACAGATTTTGAAGCGGTTTTTTTTAATGGATAGAGTGATTCAAGAGGAAGGTTTATATGTATAATACATGCATAATATTGTAGAGAAACACTGATAAATCGGGATCAGAATACCACACGGGCGGAAAATATGGCGGTACGAAGTTCGCCGGGTCAGCTAGTTGGATATAAAACTATCTTGAAAGTTGAATTTAACCAACTTTCAATTTTTTTATTTTATACCACTTAGGTCGCAAACAAGCACACGGCCCATGGAAAGTGGTTACCGTGACCAATGACGAGTGCAACATCAGGAGAGTCACATTCGCTCTGCCGACCCTGTAAGAACAAAGAGATTCTGTGCCGCCAGAGCCGAAGATAAGTAGGAGAAACCTTTTGATCTTCCCACTAACAGCACAAAACCTCTCCAGTGAACTCTGGCTACCCTACTCACCGCCGGGAACACAGACCTACTTTATAGACATTTATTGACATGTATGACGTTGACTTGATGATACATGATACGGTCTGGAATATATCGATAAGTTAAAGCCTCGCATCTCATCTGGAGGTCCTTCATTACTATAAATTTTTTCAAAAAGTCTGAAAAAAAGGCGAATGATTTATCTCACCAAAACTAATGATGTGGTGGATATCTTAAAGGAACCGACTGAAAACACAACATATCGGCATGTAAACCGGTCGTATTTGGTGTGCTTTAGAAAAGATATTCTAGAAGAGAACACCATCTGGTTAACAAAGCTCCGCTGAACGGATAGCTACAATACTTCCTACCTACCCCTTTGAAAATTTATTGGTATATTTTGCATACATTCCGATCAAAATATTTAAATGCGTACCGTGTATGCTATAATATGCTCCTGCATAATTCGAAAATACAAGCCTCGCGTTATGTTAAACCAATCCAGTTATGTGTCCGAAGTTATATTACATTTCCGCATTAAACATCACACATTTGGTTATAAAGCAGACTCCAATCAGAATGGAACATATACGCTCCCCAAAAATATGAGCAGACCACAGCTTTGTTCAATTTTAACATAATCATGTCGACGGTTTGTGGAGTGAGCGGCGTTTTATTGGAGCAACTGGTAAAATTCGGATTTTATCTGCCAGATTTGCATGAAATTTAGGTCACTCTGTGATTCTATATAGTAAATTTGAGATAGTGCTACTCTCAATTTTCTTTTATTAGAAGCACTATAAAATACCGGAGGATATCTATGCCTCGTGATCCAGACCCGATATATTCCTATTTTCACTATCGCATAGGCGTGCGGCGTGCAGTGCTTGTAGAACTCACAGTACCGTGGGAAACTAACATATCTACTTAAAGACCACGCTATAAATATAAGCAAATACTTTGATTTGACTAACGATTTAACCATAAATGGCTACGTGGTTAAACTCTACGCCGTAGAAGTAGGAGCAAGGGGAATTCCAGTTAAATCCCTGTACACCTTATTTAAAGACCTCGGTTTGCCAAAAGCTTCAGTAAGCTCGTTATTCAATCGAATATCTAAAGCGGCATTGATAGGATCCTACCAAATTTGGATAGGTAGGGGGGGGGGGGGGGTGACTACTACGGTGAAGGTGAGTGTTGATGCATCATGCGGTGGCCACCCTAAACCTACATCTGGATCGCAAGTCCCAGTCGCCGTCACGGTGTTCCTCTCTGTATCACGCTATAGACTCCCGCGTAGCCTTCTAACCTAACCTATCCAAGTTGAGGCGCGCTATACTCGAATCCTCATAACTTCACAATTTAGCAACACACTTTCTGTATCACGCATCACTCAGTATTTTAGTCACCCACTCAATATTTTAGTCACCCACTCAGTATTTAAAGTAACTCATTATCAGTCATCCATTTATTATTTTTGTCGCACTGTTTATTATATCCCAATGTAATACCTTGTTATCTCGCCTTTGCTCTAAAATCCGCAAACCGCTCGCTAAACGTTATAATATGTAAATTATTTTCGCGTATGCTAATCCGCCGGCCTCTCCCAGGTGTCCAAGTGACCTTATTCCTTTGTCTCTGCGCAGGCCGGCGGTGACTTTCTTACCTTTAGTTTGGTTAAGGTTGTTTTGAAGTTTTCGATTGGTGTCGGGTTCAGTTCGCAGTGGAGTTTGTTGCGCCGTTCCTTCTCCAGCAGCGCCTAGGAAGCGGTGGTATACTTAGTTTTAAGCAGAATTTGACGTCGAAAAGCTGTAACAGTATTGCGCTATTTCGAAAAATAAAGAATTTGAATTTTTTCTCATATTAGAACAACAGAACCGTCTTTAAGAATTTTTTTTTTTTAAATAAATAATAAATATTCCACAACATTCTACACAACGCTTTCTAGACCCATGGTAAGCTTAATTAGCTTGTGTTATGGAATCTAGAATGCGGATATACATACTTAGATACTTTTTTTTTTGTAAATACATACTTATTATTATACATAGAAACTCCCAGACCGATGCAAATATTTATATTCATGCATATAAATATTGGCACTGAGCGGGGATCGAACCCGCGCCTCCTGCGTAGCAGCCGCGTTCACTACCGCTACGCTACAGAGGCAGTCATCATCATCATCTTTTGTTAGTCCTGGTCGCATCCGAGGCCTTCAAGAATGGTCTACTAGGTCGAGATTTGTAAATATATATAGTTCGTACATACATGAAATTCACTCCTGTGAGTTCCCAAAGGGGAATGCAGAGGTGTATGAACATCCACATTTTGCTGTGATTTTCGATCTCATGTAACAGGCACTCCCCCTAAATCCCCACGGATACCTCCCCTGCCGGAGTCGGAGGAGGAGGTTATGTCGGACTCGAACCGACTAAAACGCACGCCGTCTGTGGGCCGACAGTTGCCGGAGGTGAGATTGTCGTAACCATTTCCCTCGCACCCCGGCCGACCCAGGGCCAACAGGCACTCGCTCCCTGTTGACGCTAAGCGGGCATTTTGTTATGGATTGTATGTTTACTGCCAGATGAAGAACAATCTTATCTCTTAGTCGCATTCTACGATACGCACGGGAAGGGAAGAGATGGGATGGTCTTATTCTACTAAACCGGGCACCAATGCGATATGTAGGTTTGTATCCATACTAATATTATAAATGCGAAAGTAACTCTGTCTGTCTGTCTGTTACGCTTTCACACCTAAAACACTGAACTGATTTTGATGAAATTTGGTATAGTGGTAGATTAGACCTTGAGAACGGACATAGGCTATGTTTGGTCGCATGACATTAATTCTGTAATACAATCGACAATAAATTGGTTAAGCCTTAATAATTTGAATGTTAATATTTCAAAAACTAAACTAATTCAATTTATGACATATGGTAGTAATGAAATTAATTTTAATATTAGTTATGAGGGGCAAATAATTACTCAGGCACAGGAGACAACGTTCTTAGGAATTAACTTAGACAGTCACATGTCATGGAAAGCTCACATAGACAAAATTTGTAAAAAGATAAATAGTTACGTTTTCGTGCTCTATTCACTGCGAAAATCTTGTAATTTGAGTACAGTACTCTCGGCTTATCACGGATATATTACCTCATCATTGCTCTATGGTCTGGTCTTATGGGGTAATTCTGCAAATGTGTATAGAGTTTTTCTTGCTCAGAAGAAGTGCATAAGGGCAATTGAGGGAATTCCTCCCTGGGAGTCTTGTAAGCCTCTGTTTGAGAAATATAAGCTGTTGACTTTGCCCAGCATGTATATCTTGGAATGTGCCAAATTTGTACGGCATAATTCCCATATATTTACTAAGGCTAGTGATATATATCTGAGAAATACAAGAAATCCAGACAGATTGGTTGCAACCAGAGTACCAAGAACCACTTTACTACAGAAAAATTGTTATTATATGTGTATAAAAATTTATAACAAAATACCGAATTGTATTAAAGAATGTCCAAATGGTGTATTTTTTAGACGTTTGAGAATCTGGTTACTCAATAAGGCATTTTATTCAATCGACGACTTTATAAATGATAAGGGTTAGATAAAACAATAATAATAGACTGTAGGTTTTGACATTACGATATTGACATTATAGACTACAATAACAAACTTAATATGATATTATGATTAATGACATTATTTTTTCTGCATGATTTAATTTATGTAACTAGTACCTAACTACTGTAAAATATTTGCATGTCAAATTACTGACTAAGTGTTAGAACATAATTATTAATATTTAAGATCAACATTATACACACTTAAGGCAAATAAATGATAAATGATTAAATGATTAAATAACCGACATCCACGCGGGCGGAGCCGCAAGCAAAAGCTGGTTTACTACAAAAATGTACGTGGTTAGTAGATTTTTCCGCATTCTAAAACCCATAGTTTGGGTCCAGATAGCGCTGTGTAAGGTCCTTGAATATAATATATGTGAATAATTGAATCTGTTATAACTACCAAACTACTGTAACTACAAAACGTTTAAGAATGTTGACATTGTCAATCTTGATAGCATCTTCGTTCACAATATTAAGAACATTAGACCTAATTTCGTATGCATAAAACTATTTCCATAAGCCCTTATCTGGCACATAAGATTTTAACAATCCACAAAAAACATATTAGGTATTAGCAAGGGTATAATTTTACCTCAAAAGCTAGCCTTTACGGCCCAAAGCAGAGGTTAAATTCATAACAGCAGCTTTTGTCTGCTGCAATAATAGGTTCGAATCTGAACCAACAGGGATTTGTATCTTAAAGTGTGTAAAGATAAGTTGGTCGGTTGGGAGATGGTGGGCTTTGTCGAACAAATCTCAAGGGGTTCCTTTGTCTTTTTTATCTGTGAACTTTAAACGTATGGGCTATGAATACTTATTGATGTAGGAGTGCTTAGAGGCTTGTATCCTTAGAGTATACATTGCTATAGAGCGCGCCTTACAAGTATGAACTGCTATCACGTGTACGAACAGTACCGAGGCTCCTGGGTCAACCTCAATGAGTAGCAAAACAATACCCGTCAAAATGACTTCGCCATTAATATTTAATTCGATTTATTAAATCAAAATTTTATGCAACATCGTATACCTATTTGTAGTAAGTAATATTTTTCCCCGCTCAGTGCAAATATTTGTATGCATATTAATATGAATATTTGCATTGGTCTGGGTGTTTCTATGTATAATATGTATGTATTTACAAAAAAAAAATGTATCTAAGTATGTTTATCCGCATTCTAGAACCCATAACACAAGCTAGTTAAGCTATGCTTACTTTGGGTCTAGATAGCGTTGTGTAGAATGTCCTACATTATTTATTATTTATTTATTTATAATGACGCAAAAATAACGCAAAATGACGCCATTTTTTGTATTTCGGCTTTAATTTGCATATCTAATCGAACAAAAAACTTCATAACAACAAACTACATTAATAAGTGCATCTATTGATATTTTCGGTATTGCATGAAACGTCACTATAGGTGCGCTATACCATCGCAAAGTATCTGCTAACATTCAGCGCTAAAGACCTGAGTGATACGCGCGCTCTATATAATTATAATGTATACTTTAAGCTTGTATCTATGTACATATCTAGATAATTTTATGATAATTGAGTCGTATTGGTTAAGGAATTCTTAGTTAAACATTTTTATTAAATTTTTTAGGTTTTGCACGTTGATTTTCAACGGTCAAAAGTTGTATTTCTGTCCGTCAGGAAGGTTTCTTTCCCCTCTGGATAAAACACTAACGCCCAGTTTCCGAAAGGCTGATCAATGTCAAATTAACTAATCGGCTGTTACATTTTGTGTCAAGTAGCAATTGGGTTGCTAAAAGCATGGTTAAATAGTATAATTTGATCATCGTGTTGATTAATCAGCTATTTTAACCGACACGATGATCAAATTAAACTATTTAACCATGATTCTAGCAACCCAATTGCTACTTGACAAGAAATTTGACAGCCGATTAGTTGATTTGACGTTGATCAGCCTTTCGGAAACTGGGCGTAAGTCCTATTGTGTACCCCTGAAAATGTCAGGACAATCCATTAAGTAGCTAAGGTGTGGAAGTGTAATAAAGAAACTGACTTTTGCATTTTTGGCAAGATGGACAGCTTGAAATGTAGAAAAATAGTCGAAAAAGACAACAAGGAGTATATCTACACAGCCTTGATTAACATTAAATTATTCGTTCTAAGTGGTTAATATATTCAAAAAACAAATATGTACCAGTATAAAAGCAATAAATCAAAAGATATTTTTTACAAATTTCACTTAAGTTCAATATAAAAATTTCACAAAACTCTAAGTAATATTGCTTGAGATAATGACTGACACTTTGGTTCGTCCAAATTACGTGCAATTGGTACCTACGCCGAGCGGCGGCGAAGTGATAATCACCCTGTTGCAGAGAGCACTTTCGAGTGCTTCGCCCCCGAGCCTCTTACAAGGGGACTGCGGAACATCAAGGGTACAATTACCTTGCCTTAGCGCTTCAGCAGATTACATAAATTCCGTGATTATTTTGAAAATCACGTTTGATGGTGCTAGGATAACGTTTGTGATGCTGGTGTTCTTAGTCTTCTGTTTTTCATCTTTTGGAATTAAGTAGGATAATAATTTGAAGGGTTCTAGGGCGTCCATTACAGTTTACAGATGTTATGATGATATTCAACTCTACAAGATAGTGTTTTATGGGTGACTGGTATACTGGGATACGCTTCTACAACACGCTGAGGTAGGTTCTTAAAATACATACGTACAGTCAGGCAGTCACAGCAGTGGAGCAGGCAGAGATCTCATATTTCCACTTGCTAAGACCCTGGCATATTATATTTCAATTCTTCAATTTCATAATTGTTTTCATACATCCACGTCGGTTTCGGGACTTGCGGTGGTGATTGGACTTTGGGAAAGGACATAGCCTACGTTTGGTCGCGATAACGATCATCCAAGTGGGTGGAGCCGCGGGCAACAGCTAGATACAATACAATAATTACTCTTTTAATAGCATTAGACAGACATTCATCAATACATTTTCCATTAACGCTGTTTGTCTGTGAGCTTACATTCAATGCATTACTTAAATAAATAGCTTAGGTACTATTTGCTAAACCCGCGTAATCCTTTCCTCAAACGATTCAAATGTAGTTCTATACAATTTCGATCGCGCATCACTGTCAGAATTCGGGCCGTTTCCCGCCCACGCCGGCACACCGGCCCACACCGGGCCACACCGGGTCGTACCGGCTACATTATTTACACCGATACCAACGTTTAGGGTTAAAACTTTGCCGAAGGTACAATTGGGTACATTGGACCACTGGGAATTTTGTTAAAGTGGTTCTTATTTGAAACTATTATTGAGTTTTGTGAAACTGTTACACTGCCGTCTTGTGACTGACTATAATATAATATAATTATTGTACCAATCTCACGCTTGTTTTGCTAGGTAATTTTTTGTTATTGTTACTAGCTTTAGACTTCAGATTTGCTTTATGGGGCAAGATGGGGACCCCGTGGTTCTCACACTGGTCTCATGGTTGCCATCTTAAAATCAGAGAGAACGCCTTACTATTTTATCATAGCAATCACGTCGTTTAGCTTAGCTCTCTCTCTCTCTCTCTCTCTTTCCCTTTCTTTTTTATTTTCTTAGTGTCAATGCTTATATTACAGTCAAAAACTCAAACATAAGCATTGGCACTAAAATCTCTAGACTAGTTCTATCTCTCATAATATATCTAAGCTACCTAACAGCATTATTTCAAAAAACCCATATCATTTCGTCCTGTACATTTTCAGCTTCCAATTTCCTCCGAACAGTCACAAGGCACACACGATAATGTCTAATAAGTTCCACACAACGGCTCCCTCTCTCGTAAAGGGCAGAAACAGATAAGCTAATATAAAAAATAATAGGTACATCACCACGTTATCACACCGCAAACAAAAGATTATGTGTTTTACGTTACAACACTCGTTATATGAAATGCCAGGACGTAAAATTATTTTGTGAATTGCTGATATATTTTTTGTATTACGATAATAGAACAAGTTAAGTATAATACAAAAGACTGATGTAATGAACACGGTCGCTACGTAGGAGGCGAGGATTCGATCCCTACTCAGTGCAAATATTTTGTATGCAAATATGGATATTTGCATCGGTCTGAGTGTCTCAGAGAGCAAGCCGTTGTCGGTCCCAGTTGTCATACGAACATCTATCGCGGTAGTTGGAGCCCTAAAAATTCCAACGACTGGTCTAGCTGCAATCCTTTGATATCGTCCAACATCACCATTGGATTGTGGAGTTCAAATGGCAGTCGTTTCACGAAAAATATCGAAGTCTAGCCAAATCCACAGTTAGACTGGTAAAGTGGGCCCTAGGCTCAGAGGTGAAAGCTTCGGATGCGACTGGGATTAACGCTAGGATGAAGAAGTATAAGATTAAAACAGAAAAATATATTAAACCTAGTTAAAACTAGGCATATGTACTGAAACAGCGCTCATTCATGTTCCATATTATTCTCTACGAAGCAGAAAGTTGCCAGTCACACGCGGGAAGCTTAACTTTGGATAAAATAAAAATAAAACAAACGTAGGTAAATTATTCTGAACATGTGTAGACATTGCTCTGAACAGCGCCCCGAGCGCGGCCGACGACGTGCAAACGTCAAAAGCAAATTAAGATTGACACGACATGACGAGTTTCTTTACTTTGTAATAAAAGGAAGCTTTTTATTACTTTTAATTTGCTGTGAGGATTTGCTGTAATCTACGTCGACGTTAGTAGAAATCGTTTAGAGTTCTACATACATACAGGTATGTCTGAGAGTAGGAGCCTCATCAATATCTTCGAGGCTTCGAGGAAATTATAACAACGTCTATTTACAAACCTGTTTTTCGCAAAATATGGAAGTCGGTGATTAGGGTAGCCAGAACTTACTGGAGAGTTTTTGTGCTGTCAAAGAGGGAAGGAAGATCAAAGGCTTGTCCTGCTTTGTCTACTGCACTGACGGTACAGAAATTCTCTGTTCTTACAGCACGAGTGTGACTCCCCTGGTGTTGCACACGTCATAGACAACGGTAACAACTTTCTATCAGGTGTCTTCCACCTCAGTTGTATAAAAATGCCATTTGTCTAGGGGACCTTTATATCTATTTTTTAAAACTTTATGTATATAAGCTACAAACCTCAAGGATACTCTACCAGTCAGAGAAAGGTGATGCAGAGAGTATAAAGAAGTAGTGTACTCGTATAAATCAAACGATAACCCGAGATGGGTTCACTGCAGAAAGTTGGTCCTGACAACATAATTCTCGGCAAGTCAAGGTGTGAATGGGAACGGTGTCTGCATTATCTATTGTTTATGCTCAAACTTAGTTTGGTAGCAAAAGAATGGTTTACTTAGGACAGCGTTAAGTATTGTAGCTTATCTTTTGGTTTCATCTTTGCGACAATTTCAATAATTTTCGAGGACGTCAAAAGGGAATTTTTTTTTTCAGGGTCGGTAGCACAACTATGGCGCCCCTGGTGTTGCACACGTCCATAGGCCACGGTAACCACTTCCAATCAGGCGAGACGTCTTCTTGTCTACTATTTGAGTGGTATAAAAAAGAACTTGCTGATTGGCGGGGTGGGGACTTCCTTCTTGGGTTGAGTTTTATTACCACCTAGTTATATTATTTTAATATTACTTACCGCCTACGGCTATGTGGGTATCAAATATCTGGTCGTGCCATTTCTGTCGTGCAGCAGTAGGAGGATCAGACCCTAAAAGGGCTGGATCCACCTCGAAAAGGATGTCATACGAGCCATTGGTCTCACTATCAAGGATGTCCAAAATCCTGCGAAGAGATAGAGGAAAAGTTGGAAGGAAAAGGTCCTACATTTCAGAGCACCGCAAAGACATTTCTTTTTATATATAATATCTTTGGAGCACCGGGTCCGCTTTTCGACAACAAATGCAATCAGGGCAATCGCTAATTTGATTTTAATAACTGCTAAATGATTTGGGGAGCTGGGGAACGGTTTTTCCCATTGGTTAGATTGATGGTCAGATTAGTCTGACCAACGGGAATTTTTTTTCCCGTTGGTCAGATCAGCTTAGGATTTAGTAAAGTACTGCTAAACACAAAATTCGATTCTTCCACTTCTTGTAAATACATAGTCATTTAAATAGGTTTTATTTGTGATATTGTGGAGTTTGTTGACACTGGTTGAAACTCTTTGCAAGTTCTTTCATCGTTATTTATAACAAAATTTTCCTGTTTGTCATTAAATGTCAATCGCATCATTTACCAAAGTAAAAAAAAAAGACGTGTGGCACTCGGGGACTGCCGCGGTAAAGCTATTGCATAGCATTTTTTATCAACTTATGCAATTATCCCCCCACTCCGACTCTATTTATACTATGACTCCGAGCTCGCACGAATCGAGCCGAGCTGCTCCGAAATCGGCTTGATTCGTGCGAGCTCGGAGTGTCAGCTTTTTTTTTTATTTTTTTTTATACCACTTAGGTGGCAGACAAGCACACGGCCCATCTGATGGAAAGTGGTTACCGTGGCCTATGGACGTATGCAACACCAGGGGCGTCACACTCGTGCTGCCGACCCTGAAGAAACCTTCTAATGCCCTTCTTGAAGAACCCCATATTGTAGTCGCTTGGGAAAACCATCGCGGGAAGTTCATTCCACAGCTTGAGTGTGCGAGGGATGAAGTTCCTTTCATACCGCACAGTGCGCACCGTTTCCGGTCGCAATGTGTGAGGATGAACTCCCCGCCTATGACGAGAGGTGCGATGATAGAATGTAGCTGTGGGCATCATGTCAAACAATTCATCTGAGCACAAACCATTGTATAGGCGGTAAAACACACACAGTGAAGCAAAGTCTCTCCTGAGACTGAGAGGTTCCACATCGCCTGTGAGTATGGGATTGCCGACGAGCCTCAACGCCCGTCTTTGTACCGAGTCGAAAGGGTCAAGCTGGCACGCAGGCGCTCCGGCAAAAAGGTGACAGCAGTACTCCATGTGGGGCCGAACCTGTGCCTTATAAAGGAGGAGTCGTTGTCCCGCAGTGAAGTACTGCTTCGCCCTGTTGAGCACCCCAAGTTTCTTTGAAGCCAACTTGACCTTGTCTTCCAGATGACTTCGGTATTGGACGTCGCTGGAGATATCGACACCAGAGCCAGAGCTTAGGTTTGGACCTGACCTGACCTGACCTTGACCTTGACTTTGACCTCGACGTTGACCTTGACCTTGACTTTGACTTGTGTCACTCGGGGACTGCCGCGGTAAAGCAAACAAAAAAATTTAAATTGACAAAATCAAGAGAAACAAAACGCATAAATGCACTTTCGGGAATTTTAATGATGCTCCCGATTCAGCTGACAAAACGATTTATAAAATATTTTGAAAAGCAGTGGCTAGAGAAGTCTAATTTTAAACAAATTTGGTCTGTGTTTGGGCAGAGGCACAGAACCACAAACTCTTTGGAAAGTTGGCATAAAGAGTTAAATAAAAAATAACAAGAAAAGGACCCGGAATTATCAACGTACTGCGGATTTTACTGAAAAATGATTTTAGTAAAATCACAAATAAACGGACGAAAAAAAAAATAGTGAGAGACGAATTCATAATGGATTCACAAATGAAGTTAACTAATGGAAAATTAAACGTTGGTATTTTTTTAGAACGCTTAAGATGAAATTGTAATTAGGTATTATATTATTTAACTTTGCCAAAGTCTAAACTGTGTTTCATTGTACTTTTTAACCGACTTCAAAAAAGGAGGTTCTCAATTCGTACCCTTTTTTTTTTTTTTTTTTTTTTGTATGTTTGTTACGCGATTGTGAAGCCAATTCTAGACGGATTTTGAAAATTCTTCTTGTGTTCGTAAGTAGATTATTCCGAAGTGGTCCCATTTTAATTTCGTAAAGATCTGATGATGGGTTTCCGAGATTAGACCAAGGAACTCTTCAAAAAGTACCAGGAAATCAGCCGCAATTGCTGCAATGGCATATTATTGCAATGTTTCTGCCATTACACATCATAACATCACGCCTGAGTCCTTTGAAGGGGTACGCAGAAGTGTTTAGAATATTCAGCTATATTTCCGGTGTATATGCATTGATTTTAAAAATTCTTTTTGAATAATGATTTAATTGTTTTTTGTAGCGTGGCCTGTTCGATCTGTATTGCAGCGTCAGCAGCGCATGTACAGTCAGGTCACTATACATGCGATGTACAGTCGTGAGACTGTACAAACTCACTAAAAAGAGAAAAATAAATTCATTTTTAACAAAAAAGTTTAACCGACTTCATAGAAAGAGGCACTGAAAAGCGAAAAATAACTTAATTTACAGACTTACTGATTTATTAGAAGTCGGTGACAGCCAACTTTGTTTGTTGTGTCTGAACTACTATGATGCAATCAATTGAAATATGGCCTCTCTTGGGCTAGGTACCGACTTCTAATAAATCAGTAAGTCTGTAAATTAAGTTATTTTTCGCTTTTCAGTGCCTCTTTCTATGAAGTCGGTTAAACTTTTTTGTTAAAAATGAATTTATTTCTACGTCTTTTCCAGTTGTCAAATAAATCTGTCCAGCGGGAAAAAAATTCCCGTTGGTCAGACTAATCTGACCATCAATCTAACCAATGGGAAAAACCCAAGGCTGAAGTCCTTATTAGGGAAATCGGACAGAGGCTCATCGAGGCGACTGGTGAATTTCGGATTGTTCTAGGTGCAATGGTTGGCCATCGCTATCCAGCGTGGCAATGTAGCAAGTGTGAGGCACTTTTGCACCGGGTGCGATCAGGGGCAGATTGTTTGAGTAAAGTACAGGATTACATAACTGTACCCTGCGTTATATTGACTGGTACAATTCTGACATTATTATTTAATAATAAACTAAGAATGGTAAAATGATAGACAATTTAGTTTCAATTCATTTATTTCATAGAAAGCATCTAAGACATGTTATGGCATCACAGTTTAACACGCACTATTTATCAGTACATCATTACTTACTACTTAGGACTTACATCGAACAATACTCGTCAAGTACTCTTATATACCTACTAAATTAACATTATGTACATATTTGTAGACAGATCTCAGGACAAATTTATTAGTGACTGACCCCTGGTTCTCGTACGCTCATTGGTTGAAAACGATCTATGATCTATCAGGTAACCAATGAAAGTTGAGTATTTGACTTCTTGTTCGCTTAGTTGAGTTTGTACAACCAACTGGAGGTCATAATAATTCAAAAAGTCAACAATTGTAATTAGCATTGTTTTCAAATAGGTATCCCTAGAAAAGATCTAGTGTTTTGAAAGGAATTATTAATCATAGAAAATGCTTTAAGAACTTTTTTTATCTTAGCATCACTATTGAGTAACATAGATCTATTTGCATTTGACTTTTATTACCCTGACCAGCTCTGGACAATAAAGTTAGCTCTGCGGAGATATGAGGAATAAATTCGGGTTAGGATAACTAAATAGATAGGTATTTACAAAACCACTGTAAGTTTTATTGTGTAGGATCAATTTTAGTCCTATCTTTAGCCTTTTTTGGTTCTCCTTTTTTGACAGTTACTAACTCTCTCTCTGTCCCTAGGTATTAATATATACACAATTGATTTGTGGAACTTAAAATTCAAAAAGAAACATCAAAATCGACCAAATATGGATTGAGCGTACTTCCCAAAATACTGTACAGGAGGAAACGTGGGTGACTGCTGACCATGAGGTTGTAGTGCATACGATGGAATTTGTGGATAAAATTGCTGCTGAATCGGATGGACTGCCAAATTTGGATCTAGGAAAAGTTGATTAGGATCGTGATAATTAATATTGTGGTATGAAGGTGGTTCTCCGAAAGACTGGAGTAATAAAGCGTGAGGCTGACTTTGTTCTACACGAGACTGGTTCTGTTCTCCGAGTGGTAAAGATTGTAGACCTGGTGGCAGCGGTTGAATTAACGGGTTTTCTACTAGTTCATTTGTTACATGCGGCCCCGTTACTGGTTGAAGGTCTTTAGGCAATTGACTATGGTCTACATGTGACTCGATTTCTATTTCGTAGTCCGGTTTAGGTTGTTCGGAAGGCTGTGGTGTAGTAGATTGAGATTCCTGCTGGGGTACAGTTTCTATAGATTGGCGTCCGTATTCTGATAATTTCTTTGCCAAATATTGAGGTTGAGGTCGAGGTTCGAATGCTGAATGTATTTCATGTAACTGTTGTTGTTGAATCTGAACTTTGTGATCTGGTAAGATGTAACTGTTGGCTTGTTCCCGTGTAAAAGTTTCTGGTTGCGGTGTGGAAGATAAATAATATTCAGTTGGTGGCAGTGTAGATACAGATTGCGACATCAGAGGTGATACAGACAGATTTTCCAATGTTGGTGATACTTGCTCGAGATTAGAATTTTCGGACAAATGGTTTTCCTTTATATCAATTCGGCTGTTACTTATAGTTTCTGGTTGTATAGTTGTCGGTTGTACAGTCAAGTCATTAGATGGTTGGGATTTTGGTGTATTCGTGACTCCTGATTCTAAGGTCTCTGGGTTTTTGTACAAAGGCGTGACATATTGCGGTTGCGTTATCGTTCCAGGTATCGGAGTGTCTTTCTGTTGACTTTGAATGGTACCTTCAGTGTTCGGTTCGTCTTGAAGTTTATTTTGCTTTGATTCTGATGATAGGTTTAATGGAGCTACTTGTACTTCTAACTCTTGAGAATTATTAAAGGTTTGATTTAACAATTCTAACTTAGCCTCAATATTTGGTAGTGGCTGAATTGCAAGTTGCTGGTTTTCTAAGGATTGAGGGCTTGGCTCGAGTCTCACAAGCGGGTCCTTAACAGGACGTAAATAAAACGTATGATATTTTGGCGGATCTTCTGATGACTTGAATTGAAAACTTGATCTAAACGGTCCATGGGAAAACTGCTGTTGTGAGATAGGTCGAAATTGTTCTTCTGATTCTGGTGATGCTAATTTTGAGTCCTGAGATATAGGCTTGGAAAACGGTGACTCAGGAACCGGAAACTGTTCTTGATGAATGGCCTGGGGTTCATTTGCATGTGATCTAAACTTATAAGGTGATTTAAACAGGAATGAGTCTGAATCTGCGTCAGTTAGAGCTTGATTATAGAGAAAACTGGAATAACTTACGGCTCCATTTGGATGAGCGTGGTAACCCTGTAATGTAATGATTAATTTTATTAGTTTATAGTTTTTCTGTAAGAAATAGGAATGAAAGTCAGTTTAGTAGGTACTTATTTTAAATGAAATGACAGAATCAAGTGGATTACGACTTCACAAGCTTAATGGTCAGAATTAAGATTCAATATCTGGTTTATAATTCAAAAGGTAAAGCTGGGACCAAATTTGGCAGTGAAACATAGTGTGAGATTTTTCTACGTTGTTTCAATTTCCTTAAAGGTAATGGTAATAATAATAATAAACTGTTTAGAAAGCTTCTATAATTATAGCTGGATGTAGTGAGAGCATCCATTCACATTATACCCTTTCTTGGATAGTTGAACTCTCCATCTTAATTATAGCTAAGGGTGATGTTTTAAAATTTTAAAAGGACAAACTTAATATAATATTTCGTAAACTATGTATATCAAATAAAACTTACACACACCTGCTTGTTGATCGGTGACCTGTCCTGTATGTTGATCGGTGACCTGTCCTGTATGTTGATCGATGGCCTGTCCTGTATGTCCTGAGTTTTTGGTGTAGACGTTGGTTCAGCCTCGCGCAGTTGACTCTGTTCTTTATTCTCCGGACCAGCTTCCTGATTTTCATAATCAAATCCTGGATCCTGCGGAGGGTACTGAGAGACCGGTCGTTGTTCATAGTATTGTATAGGTATATATGGATCAATGTTACTTTGCTGCTGGTATAAGAAATGTCGCGGATCAGGTGTAGCAGCTACGTATTTAGACGGATTCAGTGGGTATCTGGTTTCTTGAGTGTAGAATTCAGGTCCCAATAAACCAGGTATATGGAAAGGAGGATTACGGGTTAAAGTTTTTCTTGTATGATCTTCATCATATTGCTGGTTATTTTCTTGTGATAACAGCTTCTGTTGGTTGAAGATTTTCACGTTGTGGAAGGTTTTTTCAGGTTGTTGCTGGAACTGAAAACAAAATGTTTATTAGAAGCTTTCTTGTTTTAATAATAATAAGGAGACACACATAATGAAGTCTTTAAAATACGATTGCGACGATGCTACGACCATCATCCATGCCTCTGCAGGCTGAATGACCACATGATAAGAACAGTCACCATCAGCACAGTGTAAACTCAGGTTGCATCTATATCCAGTATTCGCTGCATTAACCGTTAATCATCAGGCCGTTATTCTCAACTGGGGTTTTGAAAACTTTGCTACCTTACATACACCCAACACATGCCATACCGAATAAGTAAAGTATTGTATTATAAACCCGAATGTAAAAACAGTTGACGGCTACTCAGAAAAGGTTGCTGATCTTCAAGCCTTTTTTGACTAGCCGTTCATTTATATATCATATGCATCATCAACATAGTCAAAATTATAACCCAGCACAGATACTCGTATCTGTGGAGACGAAATATTTGAGGAGCCAATTAATCCTAAGGAAAAGTAGGATAAGGTGACATAAGCCGCCGACTTTAGCACTGGGAAAGATTTTCTGAATTACAGAAGTTTTACGATCCATAATAATGTTGTTTTTAAAATGAACCCAGACTTATTTTATTCAAATGAGATAGCTCCATAAGGAAATGTCTTGGTAATTTATGACCAGAAGATGTATTTTATTACTTTGTTCCAGGTGCTTTCTATATAATATGTCTAGTGCTACTATACCATTGCTAATATATCGTAGTACGTACAGTAACTGTAACTATATCCATGTACTGTACAATTTTATAATCTGTGATAATAATAGTGTGGAATAAAGAATTATCTATCTATCTATCTTGTATTGCAGGCTACGTCGGCTTAACGTTGTGGGATGTTTTTTTAGGACATGTCAATTTGACTTCGCCTCGCCTGATGGTAAGCTGAAGGCAAAGTTTCTGAAAAGAGGGTCACTAATACATACTTTTTTTATTCGTTTCACATAGCCAGCTTATTTGCCTACTAAAATATTACAGATTAAAACTTGTGGCGTAGCGGCAGTGAACGCCATTGCTACTCAGGAGGCGCGGGCTTGAGAGTGAAAAAGTGGATCATTGACATGAAAGAAGAAGAAGTAACAAGTCTTATGAATAATCTCACCCTCGCATTGTACACAGACACCGGCGCGTACAGATGGTTAGCCAGAGCGACGTCGAAGGGCGGGCCTTGTCCGGTCAGCAAGTCCGAGATCTTCGTGATGGGTAGTATCCTTGTGCCGAAGATTTGCTGGAAGTAAAAAATAACAATCACTGTAGTATAAACCTCGACGCACGTCCAAGAATTCTTAGGTTTAACCAATTGTCTTAAAACGTACGTAAGATTTTATGTCTGATCAAGACCTTTCTAATGAAAAACCGTTTCAAAATCAGTTCAGTAGTTTTTGCACCTATCGAGAGCAAACAGATAAGGATTCTAAAAAAATACTTTTGTGTTCAGAATCGTTATGCTACATAACCAATTAATTATTTACAAAAAAAAAATACGATAACAAATTATATTAACTGCCTCTGTGGCGTAGCGGTAGTGAACGCGGCTGCTACGCAGGAGGCGCGGGTTCGATCCTCGCTCACTGCAAATATTTGTATGCATGACTATGAATATTTGCATTGGTCTGGGTGTTTCTATGTATAATATGTATGTATTTACAAAAAAAAATGTATCTGTGTATGTTTACATTCTAGACTAGAATTCTAGAATGTAAACATACATAGATACATTTTTTTTACCCATAACACAAGCTAGTTAAGCTATGCTTACTATATGGGTCTAGATAGCGTTGTTAGATTGTCGTACAATATTTATTTATTATCGTGGTTCCCGGCAGAGTAGAATTTGGGCCACCTCATCTCCTCCCTTGCGGTGTCGTACAAGGCGACTAAGGGATAGGGCTGATTAACATCAGACAGTGATATATACAGCCCAGGCTCAGCCAGCAGATATATGGCTCGAGTCAACAACAGTGCCCGGAATACGGCAATAGGCTCACCCCCTATTACGTGGGACCTAATACAATGATTGGTGAAATGTGGGTGTTAATTCACCTCTGCCTAACTCTCCGGGGATAAAGGCGTGATTGTATGTATGTATGTATGTATGTATGTTTACCAGCTGTCCCGGCGAACTTCGTACTGCCATATTGTTCCCGTTCCTGCTGCACCTATTTTCTCATCTTTAAACCTTCCCTGGACATCCACGAATATTTCAAGACTAAAATTAGCCAAATCGGTACAGCCAAATTTTTATATAGATTATCACTTTTGTCTAGAGGACCTGGATAGATAAATAGATGAATGACGTCACAAGCCTTTAAGTGGAACCCTGATTGTGCCTCGTCAAGCTCTTAATGACGTCGCCACGGAATTCGCTTGGGTTTTGCATTTTTCTGGACGACTAAGGGGTTTTGAACACTTCATATTTAATTGTTTTAATGGTGAATGTAACTTTAGAAGATAATTTTGTAAAATTTAGTTTGAAATTAAACCGTTGAATAAAAGAAAATCTCGAAAAATCTTTATTTTCGAGTTATTCCGGTTGGATACCCCGTATTTGATACCCTGGGTGATCAGTTTTCAACAAGGAGTACTTAGGTATGACACGAAGGTATTTCCGTCCCAACCGGGCAGTCCGTCTGGGCAAGTCCTCCGCCCTACAGAATACCGCGCCTATAATAACCTCGTGTTGTGTTCCCGTCGGTGAATAGGGTAGTCAGAGCTAACTGGAGAGGTTCTGTGCTGTCAGTGGGCAGATCAAAGGCTTGTCCTGCGTGTCCTCATTGACGGCACAGAATCTCTTGGCTCTTACAGGGTCGACAGCACGAGTGTGACTCCCCTGGTGTTGCACTCGCCCATAGGCCACGGTAACCTCTTACCATCAGGAGGGCCGTGTGTTTGTCTGCGACCGAAGTAGTATAATTTTTTTTTTTTAACAATACCCACATAATGTTATTATTTCTAAAGGGGATGTAGAGGTTTATTGACCCTCACGATTACTATTTCTACGCTAAAAGTTTCAGTCCATAATTTGTGCTTATCCATAGGTATCATAGGAGTTAACAAAGAAAATATTCATTTTTCCCATGGCCGCCCACGCCGGCTATGTCTCTCGCCGCCTAAGTGGAAAGTCACTTTTACGCAATTGGCACACAAATCACGAAGCAACGAAGTAGAGGGGCTTATGTATAGTCTGGTGCGCTGGGTAGGCCGTATACCAATCTTTATTTTTTTATACTAAATTCTTTTATTTTATTATACTATATTGTCTTCATACTGAATTTTTATCGTGTAACTATTTACAAGAAAATAATTTAAAGTAATTGCTTTATTTAATTAAGTTACTATTGTATCAACTCAATGGTAAAGGTACCTATTAGTAACCATTTAAATCAATGGTTTTGGATGTCATAAATCGAAATCCGAAATTCATAATCATTAAAGTCCTAAACAGATACTCGTACTATTTCTCGTTCCACGCTGAAGAATCTAAAATTGTAGTGAAACGGAAACACATGTCAAAAATATTTTTACATGCCTACACAATAAGTGAAATATAAAGTTTTATTATTATATAACAGCCGTGTTGGTTTTTTTATACCACTTAGCTGGCAGACAAGTACACGCCCCACCTGATGGGAAGTGGTTACCGCGGCCTATGGACGTTCCCAGTGGACCATCGACCGGGTGGGTGTCACCCCATCTATTCCTGTGAGTGTCGTAAAAGGCGAATAAGGGATAGGGCTGTTCTCTATCCGACAGTAAACGTACAGCTCATGATAAAGTGCCCGCTACACGGCAATAGGTGGACGACAAGTGGCGAAATGTGGGTGTTAATACACTTATGCCTAACCCTTCCGGAATTTACAGGCGTTATCGAAACTTAAAAGTTATAAACCCTAGTCCATTAAGGTCTAGCTACATTCTTTTACACGTTCCACTTGTAAAATCCCAGATTGTAGTGAAACGGAAACATGAGTCAAAAATATCTCTACATACATGGTAAGTTAAATATAAAGCTTTATTATTATATAAAAACTGCACAAACGCTACATCACCCAACATTATTTTCAATCCGCACTATGCATTCGTCCCCAAACGAGCGTGAACCGCGTCGGCAGAAAGATTTCCCGCCGGAAAATAAAAAGGACGGCGCACTTAATATACGGCAGATGTAAAAAGCTCTGTCCATTTACATTTAACTTGATAAGGAGGGAACGTAAATTTCATTCATTAGAGCTTATTTAGCGCATCGGCGTGAGCACACTTGTGAGGGAAAATGATACGTGGAACGTTTAAGGCTTGTAATGTGAAGATTGGCGTGGAGGAAATTATCATATGGATAAAGATTTGACGAGGCTATAATTCGACCGTGTTAGCTGTTGTACTTAGCTCCGCCTATGCTTAAACTTTCACGTTTATAATATTTGTAGTATGGGCAAGAGTTTGTGGTCTCCTTCATCCTAGCGTTAATTAACGATTATTATTGGGGATTAATCCCCAGTCCCATCCGAAGTATTCACCTAGGAGTCTAGGGTTTACTTTAGCGCCACGGCGGTGGCGCGCATTGCGTGCCTCCACATACCCGGGGGCGAGTTAGGGACTCCGTGGTCCCCACACCGGATGAGGGCCAGTTCGAGAGATATGGCCCTGGGTCGGCCGGGGTGCGAGGGATATGGCTATGACAATCTCACCTCCGGCAACTGACGGCCCACAGAAGGCGTGCGTTTTAGTCGGTTCGAGTCCGACATAACCTCCTCCTCCGGCTCCGGCGGGAGAGGTATCCGTGGGGATTTTTCGCACGATAAAAAAAAGGGTTTACTTTAGCAGTCTAACTGTGGATTTGGCTGGATTTCGATATTTACCGTGAAGTGACTGCCATCTGACCTCCACAACCCATTAATAGCATGACTAAATAAATGAAATTGTAAATCGTTTGTAGCAGATAAAGATTAAGTTTTGAGTTATTTTTCGATATCCTGTCTTCTTTGAAGGAATTTTATACTACTTAGCAGATTAACACAAGTCCACCAAGTGAGAAGCGGTTACCGAGGCCTATAGACTATGTATCAGAAGAAACCAAATCGCCGAACCAGACCGAAGTTACCAATTGTGAACTATAATTTTGGGCTTTGTAAAAAAACTATTATATTAACATCAGACAGATATATACAGCCCAGGCTCAGCCTCAGATACATGGCTCGAGTCAACTATAATAGAAAGAAAGAAAAAAGAAAACAAAAAATATGTTTATTTTGGTCACTATAGTGCCTGAAATACGGCAATAGGCTCAGCCCCTATTACGTGGGACCTAATAGAATGATTGGTGAAATGTGGGTGTTAATTCACCTCTGCCTAACCCTGTGAGGATAAAGGCGAGATTGTATGTATACTTATATATATTATTATGTATGTATGTATAAAAAAATGTAGAACCTGCACCTTATTTATACGAATAAGTCCTTGTTCATGACACATTCCCGAGCTTCATGTTTAATAATATGACACTAATCGTCTTATCGTGGCACAGAACCTCTCTCCCTCCTCCCGAGCCCTCCCGGGCCCTCAGGTTTAGACACTTCCTACTAATAAGATTAGGCACATAACATTCTGACGTAGAGCTAAAAAAATGTAATATCTAAGAGCTTTCGTTAGTCCCTTTGTAAAGATTGTATGAATAGAAAACTTTGAAATTGATGCTTTTAGAACAAATCGATTACTTTTTTGGTTCGCAATAATTTTCTGACTAGATGATTTTTGTGGCTACACCCGCGTAGGTTGTCACCCGTTTCAGCACCTATGGAAACCTATTCCGGTGATATTTAATTTTTTAAATGTAATTTGTTTTTGAAAATAGAATATTAGCAACCGATATTACTAATATTCCGAATAAATCGCTTGTACTTTTCCACAATTATTTATTTGAACCTTACCGGTTTCACCTTACGGCATTCTCAAAGGTTTAAAGTTTAAAGTAGGTAGGTACAAGCGATTTATTCAATATGTGTAGCAAGTTCCACCAAGTGCCATCAATCTCCAGTATAAACATACTAATATTCCCTTTAACCCCTCCAATTAAGCTAAATTGCTTGTCCTTCCTAGGAGTGGGTTCACGTTGGTAGTGTAATGGCCAGGATTCGAACCCGGGACCTCTCGATCGTAATGCCGACTCCTTAACTACTAAGCCACCGACGCTTCTGGACGCTGAAACTTGATGCAGGGATAGATTATAGTCCGGAATAACACGTAGGCTACTTTTTACTATCCCTGGTCCCACTGGATGGCTCGCATGAAATTCTGGTCCCGATGAGGGAGTGGAATCAGAATTCTACACGGACGGAGCCTTGACAGCCTCCGTGGCGTAGCCAAATCCGTAGTTAAGACTGCTAAAGCGGACCCCAGACTCCAAGCTGAAAGCTTTGGATGCGACTGGGAATTAACGCTAAGAGGAAGAAGGAACCGAAGGTCTCAGCACATATTAAAATTTAAGAATATCTCATACATCCACGTCTGGCATTTAAAACAATAACATCACACTCTTATTTTGGACAATCATACAATAATTTTCATCAAATTTATCATCTTGCCGAGTACACTCATACATACAACACACACTTCGAACAGCTCACCCCATGCATACTAACAGCCCATAAACATTCCCATTCGCAATCAGCCGGTCGTTGACAATGTTACGATACCCATTGTCATAGTTGATATTAATATCTGTGTATATCTGGGGCTATTCAGTAACTTCACGTTTTGAAAACGCGAGATTTCAATTCGATTAGAAAGAAATCGTAAGACTCAGGCCTGTATTCAAGAACGACCCAGTCCTAAAGAGTTGCTTTAACTGCCCCTCTAGACAAGTGGCAATTCGTTGCTCGACGTATGATGGAATAGAATGACAAATGTATGGGATATGACGTATTTATACCTATATGACAGGCGTCAACGAATGTTAAAAACGTCAAATCCTATACATTTGTATTGGCTGAGGACATATTGTATTGATTAATTTGATAGATTATATATACAATCTGTCCTCAGATAAATAAAGATTCAGCGGCCTTACCAAAACCTTAAAACAGGTCAATAATTGAACTGCTGTCATTCTACCATCTGCAAATGTCACTTTGTAACGTCATATAAATATATAGGATTACAAAGTGACATTTGCAGTTGGTAGAATGACAGCAGTTCAATTATTGACCTGTTATAAGAGGTCATGGTATAGGCCCAGAACTGAGTACCTTTCTAGAATACGGGCTAGAATATGTATTAAGAATACATATTATTTCGAGCCGTCTTTTAAAATCATTTTGTTAGAAATTCTATGTCCATTTTTTATACCACTTAGGTAGCAGACAAACACACGGCCCACCTGATGGAAAGTGTAGCCTATGGACGTGTGCAACACCAAGGGCGTCACAGTTACCGACCCAATAAGAACAGAGAATTTCTGTGCCGTCAGTGCAGAAGATAAGCAGGACAAGTCTTTTGTCTACCCACCGACAGCAAAAAACTCTCCAGTGAGCTTTTGCCCTTAAGATCACCCTAATGACGCTGCCTAATTCATTTAGATAAAATGTGACTTTCAAAGGACAATATGGTTGACAAATAATGTGGTGTGTAACTTGGCTAATTATGTTCTTAACAAACAAAAGCCATTCGTAACCATTACTGTCAGTACTTGCGTAATGCGAACTACTTTGTGACCTGTTGCACGGACTTTAGCATAAGTTATATCTGAGGGGAGTGTGCCTGAACGGATTTATATGTATAGGTTTGATTATAATACTGTACGGATGTTTGATTGAATGTTTGACAGCGTCTGTGGCGTAGTGGTAGTGAACGCGGCCGCTACGCAGGACTTTTTACACATAGAATACTCGTACGTAAACCAATATACATTACAAGCTCTTTTTTTTTTATACCACTTAGATGGCAGACAAGCACACGGCCCACCTGATGGAAAGTGGTTACCGTGGCCTATGGACGTATGCAACACCAGGGGCGTCACACTCGCGCTGCCGACCCTGAAGAAACCTTCTAATGCCCTTCTTGAAGAACCCCATATTGTAGTCGCTTGGGAAAACCATCGCGGGGAGTTCATTCCATAGCTTGAGTGTGCGAGGGATGAAGTTCCTTTCATACCGCACAGTGCGCACCATTTCCGTTCGCAATGTGTGAGGATGAATTCCCCGCCTATGACGATAAGTGCGATGATTGACCGCGGTTTCGCTCACGTGGATATCGGTTATCGCGACCAAACATAGCCTATGTCCTTTCTGAAGGTCTAAACTACCCCTATACCAAATTTCATCAAAATCGGTTCAGTGTGTTAGGCGTGAAAGCGTAACAGACAGAGTTAGTATTTATAAATATTAGTATTAGTATGGATTAATGCGTACTAGTATTTTTACACTGAGCGGGAATCGAACCCACGCTACTCGTGCCGCTAGAGGCCGTCTATATACTCAAAACATCAATTCCTCAAATTTTCCGTTCGCAACTCAAATAGACAAGCAACTAAAATATTTCCAATTTCTCTAATCAATGTTATCTAAAAGGGTCGTCCGTCTCGCATACATATAACGAACTTCCGTCCTCCCCCTCCCCCCATGCCTATAGTGAGAGTTAGAGCCAGCGAGAGCCAGTGAGAGCCATTACTGCGTATTTTCCTCATATTATTTACCTTTGAGGAAAACATGAATGCTTCATACCGTAGATACGATAAAGGACTTCTTAGGGACATCAATTGAAAATAATTTAGAGGAAATGAGTTGTCGGTCGCTGAACTGTAGCTATGAGAGCTTTGTTTGCTAATAATAGTAATATTTTCGAACCTTTTTGGAGTATACAGGATCCTAAAGGCAGCCACCCACTAACAGTTTTTCGAACGACAACCGGATGATATCGGTCTGTCAGTTCATCGCAATAGCCCACACACTTACAGTTTTGTGTACGATTTTGGACTGACGGACAATTTAATTAATTTAATTTAATATATTGTGTGTGGCCGCTTGACGATTCCGGTCAGCAAAGACAGCATTTTATACGTAATAACATCAGACTAAAAGAATAAAATAATGTTATTATTTTAGTCTGAGGTAATAAAATTATGATGACATTGATGAAGGCCGCCGGACAGACGAAAAGCTGCAGGCGGACTGTAAGTGGGTGGCCGCCTTAACAAGGTATCCGGGTCATGCCAACTTCATCTGTAAGCCGGTATACTTGCTGATTAACAGATGAGGCTCTGACGTACGCTTTCAGGATTGGTAGGTCAGACGGCAGTCGGTCTCGCAAAGGTCAAAATAAGAGGGTAAGAGAGCGAACCTCAGATGTATGTTAATCTCGTAGCATGAATGCGTGATTAAATTAAAGAAGGACACCATCTAATCCCATAACGAGCTTAACTGCCCTGTAATATTGGTTCTAGAATGCAGATAAACATAATATTTAGACATTTTTTTTTTGTAAATATACCTAATTTTTAATGAACTAGCCGACCCCGCGAACTTCGTACCGCCTAACAGTCGTTTTTTTTTTTCTCTTTTATTTTTTTCTCTCCGTAAGAACCATCCTCGTACTTCAAGGAATATTCTAAAAAAAGAATTAGCAAAATCGGTTCAGCCGTTCTCGAGATTTGCGCTTAGCAACACATTTAGGGATTCATTTTTATATTTTAGATAGAAACGTTCAGAATAATACAAAATATTGGTACCCATACATACCTACATACAAATTTTTGCATAACAATATTGTCAGTCCCCGTCACGTGGATCTGGTGACTACATTTTTTTTTTTTTATATAGGACACGTCAATTTGACTTCGCCTCGCCTGATGGTAAGCTGAAGGCAAAGTCTCTGAAAAGAGGGCCACCATTACAACACGTACCATGTTACAATGGTGGCACTCAGCTTGACGGCCTATTAAGTGACACAGTCGTGAAGTTATTTCGACGCTAGTGCCGATAATTGAGTGGAGTACATGTAGCAATATGGGGAACTATCTTTAATTACAGATGCGTGGAAACGGTCTAGTTGCTGGCACATTTGCACTTAAGTACTTATGCTCTTATGTGTCATACAAATTATATAACTTGAGGCTTTGTGGACTGTGTAGAGGAATTATTTTCAATACACATACATACATACATAATATTCAAGCTTTGAAATCCCCGAAAGGGTAAGCAGAGGTGTATTAGCACCCACATTTCGCCAACTATGATTTTTGGGCCCATGTAATAGGGGGAGCCTATTGACACTAAAGTAGCACTTTGTCATAGGCTGTATGTTTACTGTCAGATGCATCCCTTGCATTTTTTTAACTTACTATCAATGCTAGTCAGCTTCAGGATGTGTGTTTCAAAAACGAGTCGCATGATTACAACCGAACAAACAGATACATACATACATTGCCAGTTAAATAAAATCTTGTAAAATAAGTTCTAGAAAGTAGCAACACAATTTCACACAAGGTCTTATTAAAAAAACTAAATCAACGCTACGGAACGCCGAAACGTGTCTTCCATCAGAATTAACGAAGAAATCCTGGACTCTTATTAGGCTTGACCAACCGTACCGTCTCTACGCGCGTTCGTGTTAGCTTACATATTTAAATTAGTTTAATTTTGCGCCAGTTCTATCTCGTATGTTAATCAATTGAAATACACCGTCTGCTCAAGTTCCGACTGCGTTTGAAACTTATTCTTCTTCTCCTAGCGTTAATCCCAGTCGCATTTGAAACTTTCACCTCGAAGTATGTGGTCCACTTTGAAAGCAATTGCCATCAGACCTCCTTAACCTTTTCGCGATACCGACGAATTACAGGCAGACCAGTCGTTGAAGTTTTTAGGGCTCCAACCATACTTAACAACTGCCATGGATGTTTGTATGGTAACCGGGACCAAAGGCTTAACGTGGTCTCCGAGGCACGACCAGACTAATGCAAACACCCATTTTTTTTTTTATATAGGACACGTCAATTTGACTTCGCCTCGCCTGATAGTAAGCTGAAGGCAAAGTCTCTGAAAAGAGGGTCACCATTACAGACACGTATCATGTTACAATGGTGGCACTCAGCTTGACGGCCTCATCAGATGCTTTTTCACGCCCCGCTTAAAAAACCCGGGACTGTAGGAGGAGGGAAACACGTGAACTGGTAAGGAATTCCAAGACTTAATGGTGCGGCAGAAGAAGGAGTCGCCGAATCGCTTGGTTCATGCATACAAATAATATTTGCACTGAGCGTGGTTCGAAACCGCGTTTCCTGCGTAGCGGCCGCGTTCATTACCGTCACGCCACAGAAGCTGCTGTCTTCGAAACTTATTGTCAAGTAGAATGATTCGTTTGAAGGTAGACACAAACAGACACATAACTCTCGCAACAACTCGGAATTAAATTGTGGAACAGTCGAAGAAGAAATCTAAATAAAAGTAAGGTTGTTAATAAGAAGTCTTTGTTTTGAAAGTTTGAAGCTCTGAGTCGGGAGGGATACCATAAAATATGCAAAACTTCGGGCACGCACGGAACACGAACGAAAGACGTAGCATTTAGTTATGTAGGTGTTATTAAGTCACATGAGGGGCTTTATTGAAAACCGAGATTGCCCAGGGTCGGTCAGAATGCGAGGGAAAGGCCTTATTATTGTGCCTTATTACACCCAGGTAGAGACGGCGTGCGGTTTTAGTCGGTTAGAGTCCGTCATATATAATCGCCCTGCTGGTTGGCCGGGGATATAGGTACCTACGTACATATTTCCGCAGAAGAAGAAAAGTACCATCGAGTCATTTTGGTTTCCTTACGGTAGAGTTTAAGCCGAACTTAACGGATTTCGCATAAATAATGTTCTACGGAATTGAATTCCCGAAATTTCGGTCTGCAACTGCGGATGTATGATGGTAGGTCTACAGTTCGGAGTGAAATTTTTACTCGTGAAAGTTGCAATACAGCAAAATGTCTTGGGGAATAATCAAACGAGATTATTTTTAAGTGAGGACTTATTAGTAGCACGAGTAAACAGAGTTTTTGTCATTTTTATACCACTTACATACAAAAACCATACGTACTACACTACGCGACCCTTAAAAACATGTTTATTCTATGAGATTAGAAGTCACTGCAGCTATTAGATACGCGTGAATATGCGGATATGCAAAAAAACAGGAGCCCGCTAACGCACCCGTGACCGCTTTAAATCGGCGTCAATCGCTCGTGAGTCTACAACGAGGCGCTAAATCTCCCGCCCTGTCCGTTTTAGAGCTTCACTAGCGAGCCACGGTAAAATAAATACAGAAGTTACACTTCACTTTTATATTCGACGAAATGAAATTAATTTAAACGATGTGAAAGTTATAATGTTAGGATTTTAATTTTTATTAAATTTACTACACGTGAAAGTTTAAATAAAGTTAGAGTAACAGAGTAGCAAAAATATTATCAAGTTGATGAATATAATGATCATAGTTATGATCTTGCTACTTTTCAAAAACTACTACTTTATCGATAGGTATTATATTATATCTCTTGTAGCCAATAATCATGTATCATTGACCTGCCAATTTACGCTCGCCTTATTATATAAGTACCTACTTGATTTTGCCATTCTATCCTGACCCAAACTACCTCAGCATAGCTAGGCTGATATACCCAGGTATAATGCACATTTTATGGATTTATTATGCACTGTGGCTGATATATTATGCAAATTACTTGCACACTACATTTACGGTTATATAGCGGAGTGGCAAAGTTTTAATACCTCGAATAAACTGCACACACCAGCAGTTATTAGAAGGCCGTAAAAAGTTTCACAGTTTTTACTGCCAAAGTATAAGTTAGATACTTATTTATTTTTGGAAGTTCTTGTTACTTTAGCTATTGCATTTCGTGCGATGCCTTTGTTGAAAATAATAATAGTGATTTAAAGTCTTATTTTATTAGCGTCATAAACAAATCGGAAAAGAGGCCAGTGTTCTAGTGGAGTAAAACAGTTATTAAATTTTATTAATTACTAGATATACACGTGGCTCCACCCATGTGAAATAATGATTCTGTGCCAATAACCAATCATGAAAATATCTGTTACAGATTATAATCTATCCTGGTGACAGATTACATCTAGATCCCTTCAGCCGTTATTGCGCGACTTATTAATAAATACATCCAAACATTAAATTTATCCTTCCTCACAAAACTTGTTCTCGCTCTGTTTCCAACTTAAAGATACTGTACAGTCTTTTTACATTATTGTAAGCTTATTCCTGCATGGGAGAGGTTTTCACACTTCATTACTACTACGTAAGTGTAGTTGATACAGTAAATAATATACACTGTGGCTCACATACTATCGTATAAAAAGAAGGTTCCTTAAAGTATTTACAAATTCCGGACACAATACAAACTTAATCTACTTGTTTATTTCTACAGTGTCCGATCCGAACGTCCACGAAACGACAGTGCAGAGTGTATGGAGGGATTGTAGGCAATAAACTCGCGGGAATACCGTCATAGCCGATAATGCCAGGATTATTGCCACCATTCGGGGCTATTCGAGGGCTATTCGGCTGTTCGTGGCCACTGCGGGTATTTTCCCTTTCGTTGGGTTCTCGAGTTAAGCCAACCTAACAGAGTGGAGGCAAATTTGTCACGTAGAATTTCCGTAGAACTAGGTTCCTTGTAAAAATATATTACAGGTAGAATTTAGAGGACGTGACTGTTTTTGTAAAGCGAACTTTATAATACTGGGCGAAGGTCAAAATTAGTTTTATTTAGGTTAATAAAGTGGGTCTTTAACTGTGCTAACTAGCTTGTCAATGTCTCAAGGAGATCTTCATTATAAGAAAGATGTCTGGATATTTATAATGTCGTCTATAAAATGCATTAACTCCAGAACCTTTCGTAAAATACACAAACACACATTTGCCTTAAATACACTGGTCTAAGACTTTAAGTGCAAACTTATTTATATTGATTGTGTGACACAGAGTGGTTTAAATAGTTAATAACTACTTCGATCTTAGGATTCAAATAAACCTCATTGGAACGACACCACGAAGCTCTTGGACCGTACCTACAGTTCTGTAAAGTATATATTGGCTAAAACAGAACGCATTGTTCTGTTTTAGCCAATTTAGTCAAAGGTATAAGGATAGCCAGAATATCTACATATTTTTTTTATCATAATAAATTAATCTTATCATTTATGGTAATTAGTTTATTATGATTAACTTATTATTTACCGGTACTTGTGTACCGGGACGTCTTAGTTTTGTAACAAAAATAGGTGATTACTGAAACTGAAAATATAATATATGACTTTTGGTTAGGCAACAAGTAACAATCCACTAGTATAGGTATATTCCTTGGCAAAGAAATTTTAATGATATTCAAAGATTAATATTTCTCAAATATAAAGAAAACGAATACATTGGTGATCAGCAAATGAAATCATTTTTTTTTTACACGAAATTAGAAAAATAGATATTGGTTTTAGAACCCTTTGATAGGATTTTTTCACGCAGCGTTTTATTTCACGCAGTCTTTTTACAACTCTGAAACTGCAGATAACTTTCGAAACAAAATGTCAACCCTGAAAATTTCGGCATCGTTAAAACTTAATCCCAAAAGTTTCGGGACAGAAAATCGGTTGAGATCGAACCCTCTAATAACAAGTTATACGATTATATCTGCATAATATAAACATGAAAATAAATAAAAGGATAATATAGTACTATGATACTTTCCAATGCATGGTTAAAATAAATTATTTAACTGAGCCTGATATTGTTAGAAATAGAAATCTTTATTCGCATGAAACACAGTGTGAAAGTTGTTACATTACATTGGATTCTAAGAGGGCGGTGTGTCTCGCCGATCTATCGGCATGCAAACTTTGTCTTATAATTACACATAATTAATTAGACTTTAGATAATTATTTTGACTTTGAAATGTCAATTGACGTGTCCTATATAAAAAAAAAATAAAAAAAAATAAGAATGATATAGACCTTAGGTTGTTGCAGAGTAGTGAGGTATTTTATGATATCGGCATGCATCATTAAAATTATCAGTTCAGTTCTTTAGTTTTCAATATCCACTTGTCAATCTAAAATTCCACTTAGCCTATATTTACCAGTTACAGTAAAAATGAAACATGTTTCACAATCACAAAGTAATTCCTACCTTTAATGTCTTCATTCGTTTCTTAACAATAAATAAATAAGATGCCATTATTGAAAATTATGTATTGGTTTAAGACCGGCTAAGATGGCCGACGGGCCGTGACACTCGACAATTAATCGTGCCCGTATTAAAATGGCTAATGACTCAAGCCTGGGCCGGCATAAATACTGTAAGGAAGGAAACTCACACAGAACGTTGTTGGAAAACAACTTGAGCATAGCTTTTTTATATTCTGTAACGTTAAAAAAACTTTTTTAAGGGCTACAATTCTACTAAAGTAGTGTAGGACTAAGACTGAAGTAGTGTAAGACGGAGAATCATGAGCAAGTTAGGAGAGTGTCCAGCAGTGGACTGCCATAGGTCAATTGATTGAGTAAACCAGGGTAGCGAGTAGTAAGGAGCGATTTTCTCGAATTTATTTATAGGGGAATACTAGTACTACTATGGTAAATAATGCCACTTATCACTCTAAAAGAAGCAGGGCGCGACGTGCACCCCTTTTACGGGGGCAAGATGGGGTCAACATAATTCCGACACCCGAAGGGGCCATCTTGAAATCGGAGAGGATTTCCAAGCGAGAAAAAAGAAAAGAAACTGTCTGTAAACTAAACTCTCCTGCAATCAGGTTAAGAAGTGATAAACTCATCCGTCAGCGTAGGTACCTGCTGAGTTTCTGGTGCAGGTTCCGTCTTATACTGGCAATTTTATAACAAACCGAATATAGAGTAAATAGTTCAGTATATGAGAACAGTCAGAAGGCCGATGATAAAATACTGTAGTAGGTACTGGTATGCTTGTGTTGTCTGTCCACTCCTTATTTGATCCTCCCAATCGTATTGGGAAATCAATGGAATGCGTCCCGGCCCTCCCTTTAGATGTGATCCTTCAATATTATCTCTAAATATGTTTGAATGATCGAATATTTATGAACGTCTTTAAGTAATGTCCATATTTGCGTTCCACATACCTAAGTTTAAAGATTCAAAATATCCTAAGGTAGTTGATTGCTTAATTCGATTAGATGAAGTCGATTATTAATAATTATAAATCGATTAGAGAGTGGTTTAGAATGATAATAGAATATGGTAATTAACCTAATGCGCGCCCCTTTCCTGGGGGCAAGATGGGGACATCGTGGTTTCCACACCCAAGGGGCTAACTCGAAATCAGAGACCTGGGGGCAAGACGGGGAAATCATGGTTTCCACACCCAATGGGCTAACTTGAAATCGGAGATGGCCCTGTGTCAGTTGAGATACGAGGGATATGTCTCAGGCAATCTCATGCCCCGGTATTTGAAAACCCAAAACAGCGTGCAGTTTTACACGCAACCCCGACTGGCCCAGGACTATTTTCGGTTTCGGGATCACCCTCAGGTGTGGGAAACATGGTGTCCCCATATTGCCCCGGCCTGCTTCTGCTAGGGTAACAGACGGCTCTACCTGTTACCCCCAGGCCCAATGTGGCTGTACCTACAATACGGTTCTGTCCACCTCTTCCGGACATGGTTGTGAGTATCTACGTGTTATTACCGCAATGCAAAAAGTATTTGTACATATAATCTGTATCTGATGGCATCGATTCACTTTTATTAGTATCGTAAGACATGGATTTATACAACCTCAATCTTATACATCACACGTAATACATATATTTGGTAAAAATATCGCCGGGATCTACCGTTTTGGCATTTTTATGACCTTCGTAACTATTGCGGGGCCCTCCGGCGCACAAGATTTGAATTATTAACAATTATGTAACCTTCGGGTCTCTGGGTCCATCGGACGTATGGCGAATGATACATGGGGATTAGATAACGTTTTATAATCTATAGGAGAGATTGAGTTTAAAGGGTTTTGTAACCTATGGGTATTTAAAATACGGATGTTTATGTATGATGTAATAGACTAGCTGATGATCGCGACTTCACCTTGAAGATTTTGAGCCAGATCTCGTCACACATGAGAACCTATTGCCACGGCGGCGGCGTGCATTGCGCGTCCACATACCCGGGGGCGAATTGAGGTTTCCGTGGTCTCCACATTGGAAGAGGGCCAGACTGAGAGATTTGGACCTGGGTCGGCCGGGGTGCGACGGTTAAATCTACGATATTCTCATCTCCGGCAACCGACGGCCCATAGACGACGAGCGTTTTAGTCGGTTCGAGTAGGTACGACATAACCTCCTCCACCGGCTCGGGGGGATTTTTCACACGATAAAAGAAGAGAACTTATTCCCGGGATAAAAAGCCTATGCGTTATTCCAGACTATAACCTATTCCCGTATCCAATTTCAGCCAGATCTGTTCAGCCGTTAGAACGTGATTGAATAAAAAATATTCAAACATTCAAACTCCCAAACAGCCAAACTTTTTCACAAACTTTCACCTTTATTAATATGAGTAGGATCTTAAAATTAGTAGGATAGGATCCACAGGGCAATTACGAATATACTAATACTATAGATGCAAAAGTTTGGATGAATAGAAAGTATGTTGTTATTCAGCATCATAACGACTGAACAGATTTGGATGAAATTAGAAGGAAGGAAGGTGAATGGCACAGAGGAGAAGTGAATTAATAACCAGGAAATAAGCCATTGTGGGTAGCGGTAAAAGGGTCAGTTTTCCACGTAGACTAACACCCGTATTCACAAACAATACTGTGAGGTCTCATAGTGTGCTCGAGCGCATAGGGCTGGTAAAATTATTTCACAAACATCACGGAGCAGTATCTAACGCAGTGCGTTCCCTCAACGAATTATTACTTAAGTGTTATCAATGAATAAAAAGGCTTGCCAAAACGAACGCACTGAAGATTTGTCGTTCTTTGCACAGTTTTGGTAGTACGCATAGCGAAGTATTGTTTGTGAATACGGGTGTAAGTCAAAGGCAGTTAATATACCACAGATACAATTTTATTAAGTTAGGATTACGGCAGTAAAATAAAAAATATGAAAGTAATCTAAAAGATCATAATATTGCTTATCGCAGATAAATAATAATAGGTAGGTACTATTACCACAGAACAGATACGATACCAGAACAAGGTACCTACTATTACGTATTTATAACACAAATCTAAAATTACCAATTTAAATTATTGCCATTAAATATTAAAAGATTGCAACTGTGATTAACACCCGTATTCACAAACAATACTGTGAGGTCTCATAGTGTGCTCGAGCGCATAGGGCTGGTAAAATTAATTCACAAATATCACGGAGCAGTATCTAACGCAGTGCGTTCCCTCAACGAATTATTACTTAAGTGTTATCAATGAATAAAAAGGCTTGCCAAAACGAACGCACTGAAAATTTGTCGTTCTTTGCACAGTTTTGGTAGTACGCATAGCGAAGTATTGTTTGTGAATACGGGTGTAAGTCAAAGGCAGTTAATATACCATAGATACAATTTTATTAAGTTAGGATTACGGCAGTAAAATAAAAAATATGAAATTAATCTAAAAGATCATAATATTGCTTATCGCAGATAAATAATAATAGGTAGGTACTATTACCACAGAACAGATACGATACCAGAACAAGGTACCTATTATGTATTACGTATTTCTAACACAAATCTAAAATTACCAATTTAAATTATTGCCATTAAATATTAAAAGATTGCAACTGTGATTAAGTGTCCAATAAATATATTAATTCGCCGATTGCTAGTATTTTTGCAATCGTCTATTACCAGATGTCTATTAGGTAGAACAAAATTAAGTGTAGCAAAATTAAAAGTAAAAAAAAATTGTAGTTGGCCACCTCATTATCATTTTCAGATACATTTCATCACAAGTACCTACTTATCTAAAATGAAGTGGTTTCACATGTGAGACTGTGACGTAATCATGTAACACATAGCACCTGACTTAAATGCAATTTTACTTTAGTTAAGCAACCTTAAAACAAGTAGCAGACAAGAGAACGAGTGGTAGCCTGAAATATTTGAGGGGACGAGTAGGCGCAGGGTATGAATTTTAGGGGACGAGTAGGCTCGTAACCCATTATAATAATTTTAGACATAATATTCCACTTGCAATAATCTCGTATTCCTTATCCGAGTGTCAATCCCGGTTGCATCTAGTCTGCCCTTTAAAGCTTAGAGTCTTCTCCCTACTATTACCATTCCACCATGTACCTATTAGTCCTTTATTGACTTTTAGAGCGACTGCCATTTGACCCCCCAACTTCGAGAGGATACCCTGCATCATGTTGAAGAACCATAAGATCTTGGCAGAGCCCCACACAGCCCATATATGCAATAATATTAACAGGAATGAAATCCTACTTCCTACTATAATATTATAAATGTGAAAGTTTGTGAGAATGGATGTGTGGATGTTTGTTACTCTTTCACGCATAAACGGCTGGACCGATTTGGTTGAAATTTGATATGTATATAGGTTATACCCTGGATTAACATATAGGCTACTTTTTATCAACACACCACGCGGGCGAAGCCGCGGGCGGAAGCTAGTATCTAATAAATGATAAAGAATCTGTAGTATGGCATTTTTAAATTGCCTGATTTTTTGACCACTTTCAACAGGCGATGGTCAGAAGCTGACCGAAATATTCTATATTATGGACGCTTTTATAGTAGGTACCTACAGAACCCAATGTATTGATCGAAGATTGATGCCTCAACATTTGAGTTTGACCTAAACCTAACCAGTTTTTTTTCAATGCATTATAAATTCTACCAGGTCAGTAGGTGAAGTGATCACGAGATGATTGGATCATTAAGATTTATGGTTGCATAAATTTTATGTTTTTGCCTACACCTACAATAAAACCCATCATAAATTCAAATGTCATCGATGTGCACACCTTTTGGACTTATTAGTTCAAAAAATGCGAACTAAATTGAAATTTTGTAAATAGAATAGTAGGGCGAATTTAAAATTGTGGTAGTTAACCAGAATTTTAAATTATGTAACATTTGAGATAATTTTAAAGCAATTAGTTTGCTAGACTAAACTAATTATAATAAATTGGAAAAAGCGAAATCAATTCTCGAGCGGGACTCGAACCCGCGATCTTTCCCTTACAGGGGGAACGCTCTGACCACTGAGCCACCGAGCTTCGCCCGAGAGTGACCCAATTTTTCCAATACATCCATCTTACGGCGATGGTGGGAGTAATCTACCGATATTCGTACGATTTCGCTTCGCTTTTTCCAATTTATTATAATTATGTAACATTTATTTAAATCGAAAAATATCAACATGCTTTAACGTTTGACAATCCCTTTCTAGGATAATCTGCCTATGTGGACCTTTTCTGGAGCGCAGGCACAGACGTAGATAACTTAGGAGACATCTATTGAAATTCTTTAGAACTACCTACGGAAACAAAGATGATGTCACAATCACTTTTAAATATTTTTTTGATTATTCCACCAATTTGAATGAAAACAACTTTGAAGCATCTAATATCCTAACTTTTGAATTTAAATAGTTAGCATATTAAGTATATCGGCTGTCCAAATTCAAAACCCAGTAAGGGACATTTTTTACGAAAACACTTTTTTTCCATATTTCGAACTTTCATAGGGAACCGCATCGACCTGTGAAGACACCTGCTTTAAAATCTCACAAAATAACAGATTGAGATTTCCATTTTCAAAGTTAGTAAGGGGTATAAAACGTGCAATATACATTATTATCGAAATATTTTACTCATTATGTAGTCAGTAGTTAGTACTCTATCAAATAAATATCAGTTTATTACTCTAAACCCAATACTTTTGAAAGGCTTGCCCGTTTTATGTTTTTACGCTCTCCTGTAAAATTTGTTAAAAAACACTTACTGGGTTTTGAATTTGGGCAGCCGATATGCTTTAAACAATTCTTCAAAAAGTACATTAGTGTTTATAATACCTACATAATAATTATTTATAGGTATGTTACCGGCAATCTGTATAATGCAGGCATTCTATACAATGCCTAGGCAATGTATGCTATTATATAGAATGCCTGCTGTTCCACCGGCAATGTGTGAAATAAATAGATCTTGGTCTAGGTATATTTGGGATGGCTTTACGGGAATTCTATTTCTGGATGGTTCTAAATATGTAGTTATAAAAAAAACCACGAAGGCCTAATTAGCCTTCTAACCTAATCTATCCAAGTAGAAATTAGCGGCTTTCTCAATAAATCTATCACTGTCTGTGACTTTAAATGATATGAGAAATATTTCCGGACATCCGATGATAGGAGTTGAATTGTTATGTAAGAGAATGCGCACCCATTTCATACATTGCCGGCTGCGCACTCGGTATTCTATACATTGCCTAGGCATTGTATAGAATACCGGAATATACACATTGCCGGTAACATATATATATATAATATTTATAGGGCTAAATATTGTGGTCACAGTGTGTGGTGTGACAGTGGTCCTTCTGAGAGACGGTCAAGGCATTTGTGTGAATTTGTAAGGGCGAGGCTCGCGCCCTAAGCCCTCCAAATTAACGCTTCGACCCTTTCCCGAGCCCTGAATTCCGACGCTTTCATTATTTTTATATTCCCTTTGCCCTAGAGATGTTTACGTAATCATTTAAGAGCTATAATTCTTCGTAATTTAAATGATAAATATTTATAAACATTGTTGTTTATTTGTTGTGAAAATTAATATTTAGGACCTTTTTTAATAGGATAGTAAGTTCTGAGAAGTGAAATGTGGCAATAAATATGAAGTTTTATCTCTATCTCTTCTATTATAAAATTAAAAATGAAGTATTTTTCTTCATCCTAGCGTTAATCGATTATGACTATGCAAAAGCGGGAAGCGAACCCGCTCCTCCTGCTTAGTGATCGCGTTCACTACCACCACGCCACAGAAGGCAATACAATAAGTATAAAAATCACAGATTTCCTAGAGTTTCATCAAACGAATACAGTTTCCAAATTCCAAACATTATTCTTGCATCTTCATCTATCTCTATACTATTATATAATTGTAAAGTGGTCGTGTCTGTACATTGGAGATATTTAAAAAAAAATTCTTGAGTTATGTTATGTTAACGATACTGAACACGAAAATATTTTTTTTTAATTTCCTGTCTGTCTGTTTATCGGTTTGTCTGTTTGTCTGTTTGTCCGCGATGGACGCAAAAACTACTGGACGGATTTTGATGCGGTTTTTTTGCTAGAAAGGGCTTACTCAGACTTAAAATCTTACGTTTGTTTGATCGCAATCGGTTGAGTAGAACCGAAGATAGGAGCAAAGGTCGCGTTAACCGAGATGCACGCGGGCGGAGCCGCGGGCGGAAGGCTAGTTGTCTACATAAAAATGCAAAATTTACCAAAAAGTGAGATAGTAGTCATGCGCCTATTAATAAAATTATACATAACTGCACGCAATACCTAATAACCAATTACGGAGATAAAATTATAAAAACCCCTCATTATTTTCAAGTTGGCTAAAATCACTTTTATACATCGATCGATCACTTATGTGCCTATGAGGTTGTCGTAAATCACGCTGTAAGAGGTGTGTCATATGGTGATTAGACAGAACGGGTGCAGGGCCCGGTTACGTGCGCATGCGAGTGTTACGTCATAATCGGGGCAGCTCTCACCCACATATGGAGGTGGACAGTAACTTATTGCAACGATGTGGTGAATCGATATTGATACAATATTGGAAACTACCTATATCAGTTGCTAATAATATCCAAGTGGTCTAGCTATTATTTCAATGTTCGATTATTTTATTTGCCCTTTTACACAGTAACATATCGCCACGGCTGTTTAATAGCTGCTGCAGCAGCCGAAACTTTGGGACAAGACTGATACTGAAAATAATTCATATTTCTATACTGATATTATAAGTGCGAAAGTAACTCTATCTGTATGTCTGTCTATCTGTTACGCTTTCACTCCTATACCACTGAACCGATTTTGATAAAATTTGAGGTACAGATATGGATTAGACCTTGGACAAGGACATAGGCTATGTTTGGTCGCGATAACCGGTATATAATTTTATACAAACATACTAAAAGACAGTGAGAGGTTATGCCAATATAACAAAAAATATGAGTTACAAATACGAATCAGTAAAACTTTAAGGGCTCTTATTATTGAAATTAATAAAGTTGTTCTTTTAATTAATTTCCTTAGTGTTCTCTTTTTTTGTTCGTCGGTGAGTCTCGGGAAATTGGGTTCGTTTCAGAATTATCCGAACGGAAGGCAATGAGGATTTGAAAGTTCCTGAAATTTGTTAATGAAGTAATTATGTTTTAGGGTCAGCGTACATTGTTACAGACCTCCACTTCAGTTCCGGTGTTGAAAATTTGTGTGTCAAATATTGTGTATTTCTTTATTCATCATCATCATCATCATCATTTCAGCCATAGGAAGTCCACTGCTGGACATAGGCCTCCCCTATAGATCTCCAATAGGACCGGTTGGAAGCGGCTCGCATCCAGCGCGTTCCCGCGGCCTTAATGAGGTCGTCTGTCCACCTTGTGGATACAAATACTTGTAATAATAATACGCTAAACTAGATTTTAGATTAAGTGTCAAGACATTTTGATCGTCTGCTTCTTGCATTAGCTCTACATATTTCTAATGCTTTGAAATTTCCGTAATCAGAGTGAGATGCATTCTCAGATTACGGTTACGGTACGAGATATTGCCCTTTGCAGTGTTTTGCAGAGGGAAACTCTCCTAATAAAAATTTTAATCTCATAATAAATGTGTATTGACCATAATTTGATATGCATAAAAAGCGCAGAAAGGTAATCAACATATAGTTTAATTGAAACTGTGCTCTAACAAAAGAAAATACCTACCTTAAATTCAATTTCTCAATTCAGAAACTGTTTGGTTAAATCTTCTAATTTGCACTAAGGTTTTATAAAAAATTCTAAATACTTTTTTTTTCTGTGTATTAAAGATACTGCCTAAAGATACTGCCTACTGTTATAGTGGGGGAACGTAGGTAATTAAAACAAATCATCGTTCATTCATTCATTCCATTAAAACAAAAGGAGGCTAAAGTGAACCTTCTATACGTACTTATTTTCTTTGGGGCTCGATGTACCAGTATGTGTTTACCCTTAAGATGAACATTTAAAAGGTGCAATTAGTGAATTTCGTTGTATTTCATTAGTGCGACATTCTCTTTTCTCATTCAATAAAAGTGTAGCGGAATGACCAGTGTGCTGGACTTGCTATTGAATGGTTACGGCTTCAAGTCCTACCCAGTATATTTACCACTGCCGTGGTAGGTAATATAAAAGACGCAATGCAGTTTAGATGGAGGTTTTAACAAGAAAACTAGTACCTATATTAGGTAGGTCTTACGATTGAGAGCTCCACAATTTCCATCTATATATCTCTGTGTTTGCTCTAGTGTGATGTTAATATTTATATCAATGTAGTGTGTACAGTGTACATAAATAAATAAGTGAATAATTTTATTTCAATGAGTGATATTCGCGTATACTTCGGGCTTCGTATCTTGAACCTAAATCGCGATACAAACGGGGCCGCCAGGGCCTCAGATTATTTTGTAATAATATATGCTTGGTGAATTTGTCTTGGTGGATGGATGAACTTTGAGTTAAAGTGTTTTATTTTGCCAAATTGAATTTATAATTTTAGGTTTCAAGGACTTCCTTTCGTTTAATTTACCATGTTTCTCAGAGAGATTTGATCCTTATGATTGACACTATCGATTGATGTCATAAAAATACAAGATGTTACTTTTTCGGATTTCAGTCGGTTCGATTACCGGGTGTGGCAAGCGAATTTTTCAAAATCTTTGAATGCAGTTTTGTTTCTTTATAAAAATAAAATTATGTCTCCTTTAAACAAAATGAGCTAACTTAAGGATTTAAGGTACTTTCCCTCCATGTGGCATCGCCGTGGGACGCCCTGTATATATTATGCTGAGCAATATTTAAAACTCGTCTATGACTGCACTCGAGAACGCATTCCACTTACTTATCAATACATTACTAAAATATAAAACTGATTTCAAACGTTCACTGGCCCAATTGCGCAATATAATTGGATTAAAACTTACCTTCTATATTATATACTTTTAGCATAATTGTTGGGCTAAAATCTCAACGAGGTTACGTGTGTGTGATTATGTATTGTGTTTCGTAAGTATGTGTGTTATCGGAACTATACATGAGAGAATTAATGAACATTTAAATGGTATTGTTGCAATAGAATGTATTCTACAAGTTATGTACATTATACATACATACCATATACCTACTCACGGCGGTCAATCCCCGAAGGATTTATTCCTCGTTCATCCCAATCCGTCCCTAATTGCAAGTACTAAAAAGGTACAGGCAACAAATAACATAGTGTAATAATCATTCTCCATATATAAAAATGAATCCCTATTTCCCTTGGTCACGCCATCACACGTGATGCGTGGGCCGCCGGCGGCGCCTCCTTCTGCGAGCAAGTGATGCTCGTGAAGGAGGCGGCGGAGCGGGAGCGAAGGAGAATCGCAGACCTTGCGGCCCGCGAGGAACGAAGGAGAATCGCAAACCGCGCGGCCCGCGACGAGCGTCGGCAACTCGGGCGTCGGAGGTCGCAGAATGACCTCCGTCCCCCATGAGCGCGGGCCTGGGGGTGACGGGTGGGGTCACCTGTCACCCTAGCAGAAGCAGGCCACGGCGGTGGCACGCATAGCGTGCCCCCCCATACCCGGGGGCGAGTTGGGGACTCCGTGGTCCCCACACCGGAAGAGGGCCAGATCGAGAGATATGGCCCTGGGTCGGCCGGGGTGCGAGGGATATGGCTATGACAATCTCACCTCCGGCAACTGACGGCCCACAGAAGGCGTGCGTTTTAGTCGGTTCGAGTCCAACATAACCTCCTCCTCCGACCCCGGCGGGGGAGGTATCCGTGGGGATTTTTCGCACGATAAAAAAAAAAAAAAAAAAAAGCCATCACACGTGAACGGCTGGACCGATTTCGCTAATTATTTTTTTAGAACATTCCTTAAAGTACGGGGATGGTTCTTACGGAGAGAAAAATTGAAAAAAAAAAAAGAATTGACTGTTAGGCGGTACGAACTTCGCGGGGTCACCTTTTTTATTATAAGGTTTTCAGTATTTTTTTTAAAAAAAATATTTATTTTTTTACATTTTTATTTCTTATTTTTTTACATATTTTTTTTGTTTTTTATTTTTTTTTAATTTGTTTTTTTAATCTTTTTTTTTATTTTTTTTATTTAGGGGTAGGCAGAGGTGTGTTAACACATTTCGCTAACTACGATTTTCGGTCCCACGTAATAGGGGGCGAGCCTATTGCCGTCAAACTGGCTCTTAGTCATCATGGGCTGTATGTTTACTATCGGATGGAGAACAGCCCTATCCCTTAGTCGCCATGACACCCACAGGAAGAGATAAGAGAGAAGAGGAAGACTCTTTTCTAATCCACCGGAAACCAACACGGCTTACTTATCCACATTCTAGATCGCATAACACAAGCTAGATAAGCAATGCTTACTTTACTTTGGGTCTAGATAACGCTGTGTAAAATTTTATGAGAGAAGCAGGCGGCTAAAACTCGTTAATTTATGCATTTTTTTTTCTTTAATGACTGTCAGAGATAGCCAAAGTGCGATAAGGCTGCCATATATTTAGCCACATAATGTATTATTATATATTACAGCTGTTGTTTTATTCTTGGTTTAAAATAAAGAGATATACTACTATTACCACATTAAATTACTTAACTTTCTTTCTTTAAATGAAAACCAAGTGTTATAGGTAGTCATCCATCCATATCCATACATCCATATCCATATCCATCCATACTAATATTATAAATGCGAAAGTAACTCTGTCTGTCTGTCTGTCTGTTACGCTTTCACACCTAAACCACTGAACCGATTTTGATGAAATTTGGTATAGGGGTAGATTAGACCTTAAGAAAGGACATAGGCTATGTAAGCTATGTTTGGTCGCGATAACCGACATAGCCGCGGGTAAAAGCTAGTATTGAATAAATCACTTGTAGGTACTTTTCCACAATTACTTATTGGAACCTTACCGGTTTCGCCTTACGGCATTCTCAAAGGTTTACAATCAATCTCCAGTGTAAACAGATGTAGGTAGTCAATTTAATCTAATAATTATAAATGCGAAAGTAATTCTGTCTGTTACAGGCTATGTTTGGTTGCGATAACCGACATCCGACTTATAAAAGCAAAGCCTTAGAATTGTTTTGTTTTTTTTATACCACTTAGGTGGCAGACAAGCACACGGCCCACCTGATGGAAATTGGTTACCAGGGGCGTCACACTCGTGCTGCCAAAGGATTTGAAAAGAGGCATAGAGAATTTTTAGAAAAGGAAATTCAATAAATGAGCTAGTACCATTTAGGCCCATGTCGAAATCGAATCGACCCTTTTTGAGCGAGTTACCTAAATTTCACGATGCCTATGAAGCAAATTGCCTAAAGTCAATGTCTAAAACGCAGGATGCCTACACTCTCACCTATAAGAAGCAGAGACGGCAACGCATCGTGTTCTTCTCGAGTCTTTCAAGGTGGGGCAAGACTCCCTGTATTTCACAGCAAGGTTACCTGTCATGTAATAAGGTAGCCAATGCCCGCCAGGTACATGGGGATTTCTTTTTAGAGCATAACTGCGACCCCGTGACAGAATACAGAGCATCGGTTAGATTCTGACATAACCATTGCACACGTGTGGGGGCAGTAAGTAGGTGTGTCATAATCTACGGCGTAACTCCATATTCATACTGTGGATGAATTCAAGTTCTTCTATTACTGACTGTCTAATTAGTTAACCCATTTAAGACCCCTAAAGGATAGGGCTGTTCTTCATCCGAAATTAAGCTCAATGTATCTCTGCATCACCCTAAGGTAGACTGTCAGATAATGCCTTCGGCATTAAGTCCACCTTTGTACAGTGTACAGTGCATAAAGTTTAAAAATATAGGCTCGCCCCCTATTACGTGGGATTGAATAGTTGACAAAATGTGGGTAATAAACACACCTTTAATAAATAATAAATATTCTACAACATTCTACACAACGCTATCTAGACCCATGGTAAGCTTAATTAGCTTGTGTTATGGAATCTAGAATGCGGATATACATACTTACATACTTTTTTTTTGTAAATACATACATATTATACATAGAAACACCCAGACCAATGCAAATATTTATATTCATACATACAAATATTGGCACTGAGCGGGTATCGAACCCGCGCCTCCTGCGTAGCAGCCGCGTTCACTACCGCTACGTCACAGAGGCAGTCTTTGTCAACCCCTTCGGGTGAATATAATACAATTGTAAATTCTTCTTACCATAATGATCTTATAATAGTTAGAAAGTACCTACAATATGAAAGGATTTTATAACAATTATTATCTTATATTTTATTTCAAGCAGCAGTAGTCAGGCTGAACAAGAGAAAGCCGCGATAAAAGTTTTAATTTAAACAAAATGTAGCTCTAGCAAATGAAATAATAACTTCAGTGCAAATTGCTACTGTACGGTACTGTGGAAGTGTGTACAGTACTGTCGCACACTGTGGAATATGGATGTGTGAATCAACGTTATTATAATCCTTATTATGTGCTAATTGACTGTAAAGTACCGTGATCAATATTTTGTTAATGCATTAAGCTCGGAACTGAAACTCAATTGGTCGCTATTTATGATTTTCAACTGTTTGTTTTCCAATGAGGTCAAATGAGAAATATTTATACAAATTCTATGAAAATTATATGTTATTGGCCGAGAGAGTGAGTTTACATTCGCTGTTTGCATTCTGATAATAATAAGCATTGATTTTTCATAAAAATGTTTTCAACAATGTACATTTTTTTATCCTGTACTAGCTGTCCCGGCGAACTTCGCACCGCCATATTTTTCCCGTTCCGCTGCACCTCTTTTCTCACCCTTCAAACCTTTCCTGGACATCCACGAATATTTCAAGACTCAAAATAGCCAAATCGGTTCAGCCGTTCTTGAGTTATAAAATAACAACGAAAAGTGGCATTGATTTTTTTATCCTGTATATTATGCCCAATACAAATATGTACCATTTAATGGCCCTTGCCATTATAGTATCAGTACAGTACAGTATTACTCCACAAACAAAGTTATTATCTTGTCCAATGTCCTTTTCCTTAACGTAAGTTACAACATACACTCATATATACCCAGTAATCCTCAAAGGCATGTCCGTAAGACGCGCGAGTGACACACAACCTCATGGATCACTTCCTGCAGCCTCTCAGTTTCCTTGCGATAACTTTACCAAGAAATTTAATATAAACTTGGAACAAAGTTCGTTCGTGTAAAAAGCCACAGCGCTGTACCAAACCTACTGCGAGGAAGTTAAAAGTTCCGCTATCAATAGTTTGGGATGATGTGTCAATTTCTTTAACGTTTTGTATTTCGTTTGATGTCTCAGGCTGTGGAATGGTTATATAGGGCTTCTAGTTATTAAACACTAGCGGTTGCCCGCGGCTCCGCTTGCGAGGATGTCGGTTATCGCGACCAAACATAGCTTATATCCTTGTCCAAAAATATATTTGTATACTAGATTTCAAAAAAGTAGTTCAGGGATTTACGAAAAAATAAATGCGATCGTTATCAAATTTCAAAGCATAGAAGTCGTCGACAAACCGTTATTCGAGGGTTAATAGTAACTATCGTAGTATACTATCTAGATCCTGAGTCATCAGATCAGTATAATAGTCTCTAACTATTGTAATTATCATCCGAGTGTCACAACTTACAATATTTCGTATCGATATGACAATCACACGTCAATTAAATTCAACCTCCAAAATCTTTACACACTTACTTACATAATGACTATCAAGTTATTAGAAATATGTTAGCAGACACCCAACTAAAACAATATACAGAATATAAAGCATTCCAGCATAAAAGCACTGTGTCCATTAGTGTCACTTGTTTAGTAATATTGTTTGGTAATACGACACAATAGCCACACCATTGAGACACGACACTAGATGAGACTCATTTGGTTCTTGCATAAGGACAAATACGACAAATGTTTACCTGATGTAGGTTAAGGTGCTGAGAGGAGTTCAACTGTTTCTGAGACAATTGTCTCGTGATTATGTAAGAGAGCGTAAAATGTGAAAAAATTCAAATTGCTTTATTTCTCAAAGAGGACATTCGTTGAATACTTTGGTGAACTTCGGCGGTTATTGCTTAGAGGGGCGATGTATAAACTTTATATTGTCAAAGTTGTAAGCATTTTGTGATTGTAAATGGTTTTAGAGTAGCTGCTGATATCCACGACTCTATTTTTGGGTTCAGATTTTATTATATCATATCGAGTATTTTCTAAATATCTTTATAGTACTAACAGATGTTGAAAGGCAGCAAAATAGCTCCTGTCTAACCTAAGGATCCAAATTAGGCGAGTTCTGTTCCAAGAAGTAGTTTTCTCGTGTCCAATGCGATTCGTTCAGTGCATTGCAACTACATTTTTACTTACATTTCTTACGAGATGTGTACATACAATTGACCATACTCATGTAGACATTATTTCTGTTATGTCTTTAGTATTTGCAAGGTAGGTGTTGAAATCGATTTAGAAAGGAAAAATAATTGACTTCGGGCGGGACTCGAACCCGCGATCTTTCCCTCACAGGGGGAATACTCTGACCGCTAAGCACCGAAGCCCGCATGTAGTCGATCCAATTCATTTCTAAATCGATTTGAATAGTTAGCAATGTTAGCATAATAAATACTACAAAATTTCATTCAAAGGTGTTGAAATCTTTTTTAAATAGAACGGTGAATTTTCACTTTTACTACAGACATTAGGGAAAGTAATTTAAATAGTAAAAGGCGACTATGGGATACGGCTGTTCTCCATCCGACAGTAAACATACAGCCCATGACTAAGTGTCCGCTTGACGGCGATAGGCTCGCCCCCTTACGTGGGACTGAAAATCACAGTTGGCAAAATGTGGAAAAAATACACCTCTGCCTACCTCTTCGGGGGATTTACAGGCGTGAGTATTATAATACTAGCTGCCCCGGCGAACTTCGTACCGCCATATTTTCGGCCCGCGTGGTATTAAAATCCCGTTCCCGCTGCACCCTTATCACTTAGGGGGATGAAAAATAGATGTTGGCCGATTCTCATAGATACCGGATAAGCACAAAAAATTTCATCAAAATCGGTCAAGCCGTTTCGGAGGAGTATGACAACGAAAACTGTGACACGAGAATTTTATATATTAGATGTAATTTAAATAGCTAATTATGACAGCATTGTGTGTAATGTAAAATCATAATCATCGTGGTTGCAATTCACAAGTGCGCGTGGTTTGATTGTAGTATCCGTGTACATACTTGTGTGACTTTTTTTGACAGATTTTTCTCTACAAATTGTACCATTTCTATGCACATGCATCCATTCGCGTTTACAGTCAGCATCAGATAGATCTTGACTACTCTTCATCCTAGCGTTAATTCCCAGTCGCATCCGAAGCTTTAGCCTCTGAGTCTGGGGTCCGCTTTACCAGTCTTAACTGCGGATTTGGCTGGACCTCGAGTCACATAACGGAAAACATGGAAGTTCAGTCAAACCTGTAGTTAGACTGGAAATAGCGGACCCCAGACTACGAGGTGAAAGCTTCGACTGGGATTAACGCTAGAATGAAGAAGATACATTACGAAAACTGGCCAGCCCCCCTAGACAAGTGGCAATTCGATACTCGGCGTATGATGGAATAGAATGACAACTGTATAGGATTTGACGTTTTTGACATTCGTTGACGCCAGTCATATACGTCAAATCCCATACATTTGTCATTCTATTCCATCATACGCCGAGCAACAAATTGCCACTTGTCTAGAGGGGCTGGGGCCTTAGACAAAGTGACATTCTATTGGCGAAAACGCCAGTGGAATCGCTAGTAGTACGAAATTGACATAAATCATTAATATAACTATCTTTTTTTATGAAATTTGAGTCTTTGTAACTCGAAATACATTATTAAACTAATTATTATTACTATAACCACCGCCATGTCCCGAAATCCATTGTTAAAACCTTAAAAATGGTTCGCTTCAGCGCGATTCCATCAATAGAATGTCACTTTGTCTAGGGCCCCTTCTGTGGGGTGAGCATGAACAACTATCGTAATCGTATCGTAACGAGAGCACAGAGCATTGAGATTGGCCACCTGCCTACTGTGAGCGTAAAGGTGAAGCCTGCCAATCGCAATACTCCGTGCTCCCGTTACGATTACGATAGATTTTCGTGCTAGGGGTAGTACCTTTTTTTTTATCGTGCGAAAAATCCCCACCGGAGCCGGAGGAAGAGGTTATGTCGGACTCGAACCGACTAAAACGCACGCCGTCTGTGGGCCGTCAGTTGCCGGAGGTGAGATTGTCGTAGCCATATCCCTCGCACCCCGGCCGACCCAGGGCCATATCTCTCGATCTGGCCCTCTTCCGGTGAGGGGACCACGAAGTCCCCAACTCGCCCCCGGGTATGGGGAGGCACGCAATGTGCATCGCCGCTGCGGAGGGATAGTATCGATGTTCACGTGGACGAAGTCGGGGGCATAGCTAGTGAAGGATAGTATTAGCTTACACTAAGTTGACATGTTACAACATCTCACAGAGTCAAATATTAGTCTTGAATGATAATTATATTTAGCAATTATGTGAATCAGGCCAACGTAAGACGGGTTTATTCTGAGTGTTGTTAGTTGTATTACTAAATAATTATTTCATCTTTGCTAAGCACAAAATGTATTAGAAGCTGCCTGTAATATCACTATGCATATATGCTTATATTGAGAAAGCACGCCTTTGTCTATTGACATAAAACTATTTTTCAATGGATTCTATTATATTTGTTACTACTAGCTGTCCCGGCGAACTTCGTACCGCCATATTTTTCCCGTTCCCGCTGCACCTATTTTCTCATCCTTTAAACCTTCCCTGGACGCCCACGAATATTTCAAGACTAAAATTAGCCAAATCGGTTAAGCCGTTCTTGAGTTATAAACTAACAACGAAAAGTGGCATTGATTTATATATAATATATAGATACCTATAGATAGATAGATTATTATTTACATTTAGCCTTAGAGTATCTATCATTAAGCCCTTTTCATTTAAGGTAAAGAAGCCTGACGTTTTGTCTACTTTTCAACTGCCATGGTCATATTCAATCGACTTATAAATCGATTGTATAGTAATCTATCCAACACACTTCTCTCCATTCCGTTTTGACATACCTTTATTTTTTTCATTAGTTGTTCTGTTAATGCCAATGTTTGACAACCATAGGTATGTTATACAACATGGTAATATACACGTGTTAAAAACTTTTCTTTTTTCTTTGATAAGCATATCTTGGTTTTTCATGATTTCACTAAGCGACTTTCTTACGAACTACAGAACAATTAAATGTCCCAAAGCTTAATGTTGAAGATCACTAATAACATTCACTAAGTGCTAATAATTATACTTATTGTAGGTATTAGGCAACGACGGGTAATGTAATAATTGCAAAACAATCATTTCTATAATTTCCTATTTATATACTGTCAAGATAATGATTACGCTTAATTAAACAGTCAAGTAATTATATCAGTCAATGAAAGAAAATGATTATGAGATAAAAATATTATTCCAAAGTCTTGGTATCTTTTAACCAATTAAAGGTACTGACACCTGTCTCACTGATAAAACGATACTATTGGATAATTTGAGGCACAATGAGTTAATGTAGATTGACAGAAGGCTTCTGGCTCTCGATTCTGCAAAAGCATAACCACAGTCATACCAAGACCTTACAAAAAATGGCATTTTTTAGACTTTATTACTATACATTATAGTCAAAAATTAAATGAAATGAATTTCATTACACTTTTTCATTCACTCTATAAAAAAACCATTTAATTTTTGACTTTAACACCATTAATTCAAGGTCTAAAATTAAATGGATTGTATGCAGTGTTCGTGGTATGATAGCGGTTTTGCTTTAACAGAACCGAGGCTCTGGTTAAGGTTACCTGTTACATGACAGGCAGCTTATACCTGCCAGAGTGCCGTTTCACATGGTTTGTGTTATCCGCGATGAGAATGGGATGCGACCTTTTGGAACTGATACGTATGTGGTCGGCAAACTCATGTCGAAGCTCACGAGACGAAGTTGGGTTTTCAGTGCGGCTGGATTATGAGTTCAATTTACTTTCCTTTGACAAGGTTCCGTCCCATTCTCATCGCGCTGATTATATACAGGAGGAACTCATGAGTACCTCAGAGAACGCTATGAGGGTGGCTGCACACTGGGTAAACAAAATATGAAACGATATGCCGTCGACTTAACAGAAGAAGATGAAAGAACTTACCTCTGCTGCAGACTGTTCTTGCTGCGTTTGCTGGTGATCATCAGAATACTGGACGCGGGGAGTGCTTTTTGGAGGTTCTGTGAACAATTCATTATAATAATAAGTAATTTTTAGTTCATAGACTCAGTGCATACTTTCGTTAGGCAGCTGGTTCAAGGGTTTAATGAAGAGGGCAGTTTTTCTAGGCACGGAATGTATAGTGAAGAAGTTCCTTTCTCTGGAGCGCTAATCAACGATAGCTTAGTCTCTAGCTCCGATATCAGTGGGGTACTTTTTTTTTTTTAACTAGCAAGTTTTTGGAATTATTTATTTTAAAAGTACACACGAAGGTTATTAAAAAAGTTTAATATAAATGAGAAATGTTTATTGAATTAATTAATTTAGTCAACAATTTTCATTTAACATTAATGTAGGGTTATAGTCTAAATATAATACAGATAAACCAAAATAAATTAATAAAAAAAAATATATTTACAAGATTAAAAAAAAAAGGAAAGGGAAAGGAAAAAGGGGTAAATAGGAAAATTAGATCTGATTGAACAAATCTCAACATAGAGTTAAGGCTCGCCTTTGTACCTAAATATCCATTTCTAGTAATCAAAAATATTATGTATTGTGTACAATCCATACTAATAAATATAAATGCGAAAGTAACTTTGTCTGTTCCGCTTTCACGCCTTAACCACTAAAACGATTTGGATGAAATTTGGTAAATATATAGATTAGACCTTGGGAAAGGACATAGGCTACGTTTGGTCGCGATAACCGATATTCACGTGGGCAGAACCGCGGGCAACAGCTAGTAAAGAATATGAAAAAGGTAAGGATAACTGAAAAAAAAAAATACCATATTTTCCTCTATGTCAACTGATTTCCTAAAGTTTCAAAAATTATTATGGTCAAACACCATTAAAATTAATTAGGTGTCAAAATTAAGGTCAGTTCTTAGTCAATACTGCCTATATGTATAATATTGACCCACTATAATGTATTTAACACATTTGTAACATGTTTTATGCAAAATAAAAATGGTTACATAGCAAATATTGAGAAAAATCTAGTGTCATGGCAATAAATTCAAATGACAAGAATTAAAAAAAATAGAGCTCTCGAAACCGGCGGGCGTGTAATCTTACAAGATTTGGTTCAAGGCTTGTTATCTTTCTAGAATGGGTTTACATTCTGTAGTGCAAAGGCCAGAAGTCAAACCTCTCGGTCGGACTGAAGCGAAGTCGGACTCGAAGTCGGACATCTCGAAGTTACGGCCGATCCCTTACAATACTAAGCTACCAACGTTACGCCAGTTGATCGTATGTGTTGTATGAACCGCGGATTATTATACCCGCGGTACCCATTATAACCTCGTGTTGTATTCCCGGGTATAAGTAGAGTTACCAGAGCTGTTGTTGTGTTTTGTGCTGTAAGTGGGAAAATTAAAGGATTTGTCCTGCTTGTCTTGTTCCCAAACACAGAATCTCTCTGTTCTTAAAGGGTCGGCAGCACGTACGTGACTCCCCTGGTGTTGCACTGGTCCATAGGCCACAGTAACCGCTTTCCATCAGGTGCTTGTCTGCGACTGGTTTTAAAAATATATCGAACACCATGAATGTAATGGTAAAGAACTCACCATATTTATTTAAGTGGGCCGTCCTCTGTCCGAAGTTTCCTTCCAGCAGCTCCCGCTTGCTGGTCTGACTGCTGGTAGGACTCCTCTCGGTGGTGCGCTTCGATACAGCTGCGCCGACTGCTGCTAGCAGTAGTAGCGATATCTGAAGAAAAGCACTCTATATGAAGACTTTTAGTAACACTAAAAACGAACAGAACGATACGCAGTACTGAATCTCGATTTTTAACTATAAAAAAAACAGATTATCATTATCTTCACACAGCGATTTGGTTTTCTTTATAACCCCACTCAATTTTAATATCGCAAAATATTGTACAATGTACTGGCGCCAAAATGAGAAAACACAATGAACAATCATATAAAAATGACAGATTCCAAATTCAAATGTAATGTTTTGTTTTTAATTGTATTTATGACCAGATATTTTGGTTGCGTATTTAAATTCGCGCATTTGTTTTTATTACGTAAGTAACTAGTCTAGTCTCTGATGGGTTAATGAACTCAAATTATTTTAATTTTATTTTATAGGTATGCAATATTATTTGGCCTTGCAAGCGACAAATGAAAGACGAATTAGCCCATTGAAATATTTTATTTTTTGAACTTAGCGCGCAGAAATTAGAGAACGCAATTTTATTTTTTGGACGTGAATTTGAGATGTTGTACAAGCTGTTTTCCTCCTGGGGTCAAGAGGTCAGGCGGCAGTCATTCCTGGAAAAGCTGACATATTAATCCAAGTGGGAAATCGCTACGAAGATGAAAGTAATCATTTTACACAATTTTACGAGTAATTTATTAATATTGATCAAACTATTTAGATTTACTGAACATAGTAACGGCTTTGAAACTATTAAACAACATAATATTTTTATGATCGTGTTTATCTGGCACATTTGTTTTAATAAGCAAACAAAGTAGGATATAAAATGTTTTGTTTTTATTTGTATCATAAAACTTGGCTTTGGTTGTATCATTAATGAGAGGAACTAGGTTTATAGGGCTTAAACAAGACCTAGGAGACCAAGCAAACATCACCTACAGGCTAATGCACCTGTTAATTGCGACGCCCTGGTACAGGCTTTACTTTTTTTTATACCACTTAGGTAACAGACAGGCAGACAATAAGGGGCCCTAGACAAAGTGACATTCTATTGATGGAATCGCGCTGAAGCGAACCATTTTTAAGGTTTTAACAATGGATTTCGGGACATTGCGGTGATTATAGTAATAATGATAAGTTCAATAATGTATTTCGAGTTACAAAGACTCAAATTTCATAAAAAAAAAATAGTTATATTAATGATTTATGTCAATTTCATACTACAATGAGCAGTTTTCCAGTAGGTATTTATAGCGTTCCTAAAGACAAGCTAGATGGCGCAGCCGGCACTTTTGGTAAGTAGAGTGTGGTCTCACATCTAGTGTTCCCTAATTTATGGAAAAAATGTTCTTCGGTTTTGTAATGATTTACTTTACATAAATGTTTTGACTTTTTTTTTTGATAAAATTATTTTAAATATAATATTATTTTAAATTACAGACAGTGACGCGAAAAGAATTAAGCGTTTTATCATATTTTATCTAATGTAATATGGGTATATGAAATTAAACTTTGGCAACATCGCACAAATAAACCACAGAGTACATTAAAATTACCAAAAGCTATGCTAGCGTCATCTCTTGATGATTTAAAAACCAACTGATTATTATACCTACTGGAAAACTGCTCATTAGCGATTCCACTGGCGTTTTCGCCAATAGGATGTCACTTTGTCTAAGGCCCAAGAAGTGGTTACTTTGGCCTATGGACGTATGCAACACCAGGCCTTTTTTTAATATAGGACACGTCAATTTGACTTCGCCTTGCCTGATGGTAAGCTAAAGGTAAAGTCTCGGAAAAGAGGGTCACCATTATAGACATGTACCATGTTACAATGGTGGCGCTCAGCTTGAGGGTCTGATCAGATGCTTTTTCATGCCCCGCCTAAAAGGCCCGGGACTGTAGGAAGAGGGTTACACTCGTAGGAGGATTATGCGGGCTCCCGGGTTCGAGGTGAAGAACAAACATGTAGTTGATGATATTCATGATCAATAAAATTAATCAAGTTAAAAATAGTTTTATTTCAATTTAGTAATATTCACATAAACTTCCGATAATATCGTAACGAAAACGCATTAATTACGGATTATTATATCACAGATTTTGAATAAGAGGTTGCATCATTTCCATAATTACATGAATGGAATCAAGCTGAATTCACTCTGGCTTATGAAAATGGTTGGTCGTGAAGGCGAAAACCTACAACACACATCTACTAAAACCAAAAATCGATTTACTATTTCAAGGAACATACATAGTGACCTGTATACGATGTTTGATCACTTGCATAATAATCACTTTTTTTTTTATCGTGCGCAAAATCCCCGCGGATACCTCCGCCACCGTAGCCGGAGGAGGAGGTTATGTCGGACTCGAACCGACTAAAACGCACGCCGTCTGTGGGCCGTCAGTTGCCGGAGGTGACAATCCCTTCGACAAGAAAATAATACGAAAATAAGGTGGCCTCTGTGGCGTAGCGGTACAGCATTCGACTGCTACGCATGGGGCATGGGTTCGATTCCCGCTCATTGCAAATATTTGTAAAGGCGGCCACCCACTTACAGTCCGCCTGCAGTTTTTCGTCTGTCCGGCGGCCTGCAGTCCTTATTGCCTCAGACTAAAATAATAACATTATTTTATTCTTTTAGTATACTCCCTGAAAGCGAAATTAAATGAAATCACCATACAGGATAACGATGATGTAAAATCTCTATACCAAAAAATTAAAGAGTCTCTATCTGAAAGCCTTAACTCTACTACTAAGGAAAAAATATCTAAACGACATTTTATTACAAATAATATAAAGCAACAAATTGCTCGAAGAAATGAGTTAACAAAAAAGAAATATATAACAAAAGAAGAGAAGAAAGAGCGCAGTTATTTATACAAAAATATTTACAGACTTATTAAAAAAGAAATAGAAGAACATAGAATAAATACAATAGAGAAATATCTTGCATCGTCAGGCAGTTTAAAGAAAGGTTTTAAAACACTAAACACCACCAAACAATGGATTCCCTGTCTTACAGTTAACTCTACTAATACCAAAACATTTTCAAGATCAAAAATAATAGAAACAGCTACAACATTTTATAGAAACCTATATTCTGCACGGGGTACGTGTCACGAATGTCCAATATCCAATCCGAACTTTACTACTATACAAAGATTTTCTACTGAGGAAATTTTGAAAAGAATGGAAACCCTAAACACAGAAAAATGCACTGGACCAGATGGTATTCCGGGTGAGGCTCTGAAGATTGGCAGATTCCTACTTGTGCAACCTATAACAGCTCTATTCAATATGATTCTCGATAGCAGGAAAATACCGGCGGAATGGGGTAAGTCAGACATTATCTTACTATATAAAAAAGGTAACCCTGCCGATATAGCCAACTACAGACCTATCAGCCTACAACCAATTATTTACAAGCTTTTTGCTTCTTGTCTCGAAAACCGCCTCACTACATACACTGAAAAATACCAACCACCAGAACAAGCCGGTTTTAGAAAAAACTTTTCAACTACAGAACATATCCATGCAGTAGATTTAATTATAGAGAAATATAAAGAACGAAAAAAGCCGCTCTACCTTGCTTTTATTGATTATGCTAAAGCGTTCGACTCTATTTCCCATAACAGCATGTGGAAAGCTTTAGAAGATTGCGAAGTACCAACGGAAGCTATAGATCTTATAAAAGACATATATGGTAAAAGTGTCAGTAGGGTAAGGATGGAAACTAAGGGCTCTGAAATAAGTATTGGTAGGGGCGTGAGACAGGGAGACCCTCTCTCACCGAAGATATTCATAACTGTGTTAGAGAGCATTATGAAGAAGTTAAACTGGGAGAAAAGGGGTATAAACATCAATGGTGAGTTTCTTAGTAATCTTCGTTTCGCCGATGACATAATATTTTTTTCAGAATCATCAACACAATTGGAAGGTATGATCAATGAATTAAACACAGTAAGTCATGACATCGGCCTAGAGCTGAACACCACAAAAACTAAATTGATGACTAATAGCATAGAAACACCTATAAAGGTCAACAATAGCACACTGGAATATGTACAAGATTATATATACTTGGGCAAACAAATATCGTTTAAAAAATCGCGAAACCTTGATGAAATAAATAGACGAATAACAATGTCATGGAATAAATTCTTGAGCAACAAAGAAGTTTTAAAATCAAATCTCCCTATAAAACTCAAAAAAACAGTACTGGATACATGCATACTACCATGTCTATCTTATGGCTCTCAAACATGGCTGTTCAAAAACTGCGCTATTAACAAAATAAATACTTGCCAAAGATCAATGGAACGTAGCATGCTGAGCTTGAGAAGGATAGATAAAACAAGAAATATAGATATTAGACACACCACCAAAGTCAACGATGCTCTCACACACTGCAAAAGATTGAAATGGAGATGGGCTGGTCACGTCGCTCGCATGAATGATGACAAGTGGATTAAAAAAATAATAACCTGGCCAGGACCACTGAAGAAACGACCTAGAGGTAGACCTAAGACGCGGTGGCTAGACGAAATAATCAAGGTGGCTGGCCCAGACTGGATGGAAAAGGCTAAGGATAGAGTGACCTGGAAACAAATGGAGGAGGCCTATACTCGTTGAGAGGTCCTTAATAATTAAATTAATTATTTATTCTAAATTATTAATTGTTATTATTTAAATTCAAATTTATAATTGTAATTAATTTATCTCATTTTATATCATCTTTGTATACTTATTTATTTTTGTTTATTAAGGAATTAAATAAAGGCTTATTATTATATTATTATTATTCTTTTAGTCTGATGTTATTACGTATAAAATGCCGACGGCCATAGACTTTCCGGCCTTTAACTGTCTTTGCTGGCCGAAATCGTCAAGCGGCCACACACATATTAGCCGTCAGTCCAAAATCGTATAGGTACAAAACTGTAAGTGTGTGGGCTATTGCGATGAACTGACAGACCGATATCATCCGGTTGTCGTTCGGTAAACTGCTAGTGGGTGGCCGCCTCAAGGGGAGTCACACTCGTGCTGCCGACCCTGTAAGAACTGAGAGATTCTGTGTCTTCAGAGCTGTAAACAAAGCAGGACAAGCTTTTGATCTTCCCACTGATGGCACAAAAACGCTCCAGTGAGCTCTAGACAAGAGGCAATTCGTTGCTCGGCGTATGATGTAGGTAATAGAATGACAAATGTATAGGATTTGACGTTTTTGACATTCGTTGACGCCTGTCACATACGTCAAATCCCACACATTTGGCATTCTATTCCATCATACGCCGAGCAACGAATTGCCACTTGTCTAGAGGGGCCGGTTTTTCTACTCACCGTCGGGAACACAACACGAGGATATTATGGCCGCGAAATTTATTACCATGATTTGGTTTATCTTGGCCTTTATGAAAGCGACAGCTGTATGACCCAAACCATGAGAGTAAAATCGGCGCCAGAGCCTCTGTAGACGGCCGAGCAGGTGTACCAGCATGCAGATGTGGTTCTTGAGGATCCAGGTGCAGCCCTACACTTAATGTTATACATACTCTTAGATTTACTTCTTCCCTCTGCCATCAAGAGTTTTTTTTGATACAACTTAGGTGGCAGCCAAGCACATGACCCACGTGATGGAAAGTGGTTGCCGTGGCCTATTGATGTGTAAGAACCTTCTAATGCTCATTTTGAATAACCTAACCTAACCATTTGCTTGTTTGCTACTCTAGTAATATAAAAACTGACACTATTACGCGGTTACCCATCCATAGCAAAGGTGCTTCAGATTTCCTAACGATTGATAATATTGCATTAGTAGCTACTGACTGCTAACTAAATTAGGAAATGAATCTGTGTGCGCCGGCGCACGTTTACGCAACACAACACGTGGACTTATATAATTTTATGTTGTAGCTTTGATTCACGATGACTTAGAACCGCTATTAAATATATTAATTATATTTTAGTACTAGAAACTTGAATAATATTCTAATAAAATCATGTTTTTATTATGATATTTTAATCTTTAATAATAATCCTATTAGATAAGTTTTCAATTGAGAGAAAAACTATTATAACAGGAAACGTCAGTTGCATTGTGCCACTCGGAAACGTAACGTAGGATTTTACGTTCGCATACTAACGGAGCCTGCAGTCTGTCAAAATGCACATGTGCATTTTGGTGTGCGACGGACCATTTTCTGTCACACACAGACTTTTTCATTACTTATTTTATTGTGTACTTATTTTGAAATTTTGTGAATGCCTTTAGGTAGTCAGCATCAGATCGATCTTGAAAAGTAAAGTACTGCCAGTCAAGATCTATCATATATGCTGATTGTACTCTACCATGTTTTTGAAGTATGGCCGTCCTGCGGTGGATGTGTGAAGACACGCGTAATGACTCCCACATGATGAGTTTTTTCTACTAGGGAATACTACTAGGGATAACGCGTCCCCGATATGGCTACGACAATCTGATATGATATGATATGATATCGCGTCCCCTACACGCGTCATCTCTTCTATCTCTTCAGACTTGCTGTATTAAGACGCACAGAAAACAATGACTGATGATCTTAGGAGGAATGCACGCGAAAATCTCTTAACCCGGTACCTTACGATCAGCTGCACTACTTACAACTAAAGAATCAAAATGAATGACAATACAAAACCATTGAATATCATTACATCATTACATACTTTGAATTGTTTACGGTGTTACACAAGGAATTCTACTGAACAGTGGACAATGTCGCTATTATTTGATAAAACTACGCGTTCCCAGATATTATTTGTACGAAAGTTCACATTTCGTGTGACAATTGTGTCCAATTCTCACGCAGTGGCGACAGTTTGACTCTTTGACATACTGTACATTGATTGTAGTTCGTTAACTTAATTTAGATACAATAGATTGAATTCAAAATTCGCAGTTAGACTGGTAAAGCGGACCCTAGACTCCGAGGTGAAAGCTTCGGATGCGACTGGGATTAATGCTAGGAGGAAGAGAAGAGATTAATTCAAAATTCTATCCGTGTGGTGACGGAGAAATAATACAAGTATCACCACCCAGGAGCTGCCTGTCACCCTAGCAGGACTCTGTGGTCCCCACGCCGGAAGAGGGCCAGATCGAAAGATATGGCCCTGGGTCGGCCGGGGTGCGAGGGATATGGCTACGACAATCTCACCTCCAGCAACTGACGGCCCACAGACGGCGTGCGTTTTAGTCAGTTCGAGTCCGACATAACCTCCTCCTCCGGTTCCGGCGGGGGAGGTATCCGTGGGGATTTTTCGCACGATAAAAAAAAAAGTATCGCCACCCATCTCATCAAAAGAGTGTCTTATGAGGCTACTAACGGAAAAATACGCAGACGATATCACTGAAGGAAAAATTGAAATAAAAATGTACCAATCCGTTTGGCCAGCGTGGAAATCAAAGCCAAAAAAAGGCGAAAGCCTCTCAATATTTGGGAGAGACTTATGTCCAGTGGACTGCGATAGGCTAATTGATTGAAATTAATGTATGTACTTAATATCCCTACTAATATTATAAATGCGAAAGTAACTCTGTCTGTCTGTCTGTCTCGCTTTTACGACTAAACCGCTGAACCGATTTTGATGAAATTTGGTATAGGGGTAGATTAGACCTTGAGAAAGGACATAGGCTATGTTTGGTCGCGATAACCGACATCCACGCGGGCGGAGGCGCGGGCAAAAACTAGTCATCAATAACGAAAGTCTCGGCACTGGTCTCTTCTTCATGACTTTTGTAGGAATGGCTGTCGTGTAACCACTCGACTTTGAAAAGAATACTGCGCCTAAATAACCTCGTGTTGTGTTCCCGGCGGTGAGTAGGATAGCCAGAGCTCATTGGAGAGGTTTTGTGCTGTCAGTGGGAAAACCAAAGGCTTTTCCTACTTATCTTTTGGGCTGATGGCACAGAATCTCTCTGTTCTTACAGGGTCGGCAGCACGAGTGTAACTCCCCTGGTGTTGCACTCACCCATAGGCCACGGTAACCACTTACCATCAGGTGGGCCGTGTGCTTGTCTGTGACTTAAGTAGTATAAAAAAAACTCGAGCGAAAAACTTGCGACAGAACCTCATCTATTAATTAGCAAGGTACCGGCTTGCTGGGTACCTTGATTGTAACCGTGATTGGAGTTTAATTGGAAAAGCAATGCAGCAAATGTTACCCGAAAACTTAAAAATATTCAACTCGCTTTGGTAACGTCCCTTTAACTTGTAAGAGTCTGAATTCACTTGAAAAACACAATTTAAAATTATAAAAAAACCACATTCTGAACCCGTAATAGTCCCCTTTTAGATGAATACTCTGCAAATCACCGCCAACTGAGTTAATTTTGGATTCAAATCCCGTCCTAAATGACTAGAGACCTTTTTCAGATAGTCAAGGAACCCTCGAAGTGACTCTTCTTCCCCTTATTAAGTAAGTGTGTGAATAAGGGCACAATTGGAATTGGTATATTTTGTAACGAATAAAAACCCAAAAATCCATACTAATATTATAAATGCGAAAGTGAGAGTCTGTCTGTCTGCCTGTTACGCTTTCACGCCTAAACCACTGAACCGATTTTGATGAAATTTGGTATAGGGGTAGTTTAGACCTTGAGAAGGGACATAGGCTATGTTTTATCACGATAACCGATATCCACGCGGGCGGAGCCACGGGCAACACCTAGTTATGAATAGAAAAAGTCCTGTCTCACTCGTTCACACAAGAAGCACTTAGAAAATAATTCTAACATCACATTTTTCTTATACACTAAAACAAACACAAACGTACCGGCAGCTTCATTGTGTATGTACACTAGCACAACGCGTGTGATCCGCGGCAAGTTGCAACCAACACTGCGAAAAACCACCGGCCTTATATGCTCTTACGCACGCCGAGTGATGCAGTACCCAATACTCATAGAAGTGACTATGCGATTATTATAAATTACAAACATGTGTTTATTTTCTTTTTGTTTTTAAAAAAATGTTGTGTTGACTTTGTTAGAGATGATTGGATTATGCAAGTACATCGTCTTGCGCAAAATAAGTGAGACATTAGTCTTTGAATGATAATAAATAGGTCTCATTTATTTACTCGTTTTCATATTTTTGATTGGACTTTTAATATAGTTTTTTCATTTTTTATTGTTTGTTTATTTACTTATTTACATTTTGACAGCCTCCGTGGCGTAGCGGTAGTGAACGCGGCCGCTACGCAGGAGGCGCGGGTTCGATCCCCGCTCAGTGCAAATATTTGTGTTCATTAAATTAAATATGGGTATTTGCATTGGTCTGGTCGTGCCTCGGAGAGCACGTTAAGCCGTCGGTCCCGATTGCCATAAGAACATCTATGGCAGTCGTTACGGGTAGTTGGTGCCCTAAAAAGTCCAAAAACAACGGTCTAGCTGCAAAGCTTCGATATCGCCTAATGTTAACATTGGGGCGTGGAGGTCAGATGGCAATCGCTTCACGGAAAATATCGAGGTCTAGCCAAATCTGTAGCGCTATGACTGGTAAAAGCGGACCCCAGACTCCGAGCTGAAAGCTTCGGATGCGACTGGGAATTAACGCTAGGAGGAAGAAGAAGTTTATTTACTTATTTAACTAATTTATTTTAACAGTTAACTGGTCATAAAATTATAAGTCATATATTATTTCTTTTCAGACTTATAATTGGTCTCAACTATCATTGTCATTTATTAAAGTATGGATGGCAAAAAATCATTAAATCTTACAATGTAGCAATTCAGATGTCAAAAAAGAAAATCTTAAACTACTTTTGTGGGAGCGACTACCGTCTCACCTTAATCATCCTCTACAGAGGCAAGTCTGCGTCAGAGCCTGTAGTTTACTGGCTTGCAGGTGAAATAGGCAACTAATTGTTTTCAGGCATTTTAAAACTATAATACGAGTACAATAAAGAAACTCACATGCATCCACAATGTAAAAAAAGAGTAATGTTTTTAGGATATGCTAAAAATATTACTCTTTCTTTTACATTGTCCTGTAAATATTCCGTCAAATTTCGAAGCTCCTTTTCTTATAAGCGGGTTAAAAAATTGGAAGTTATTGTAAACCCTTCTTATTTTCTGTGACGTTATCTGTCCAATCTGCATGGCATAGATAAATGATTTTGTAATGTTCCTAAAAATATACTGTTTATTCCTTGCACAAGATAAAGTGCCGGGAGCGGTCATTTTATATTTATGTACTGGTTCTGCGCATTTTTTAGACAGTAATTACGAATCTAATTATTCTCATTTGTGAGAATTTTTATATAACCTAGATTCCTTACTGCTTCATACTAGAAGTAGGTATGGTAATAACGATGCTTCGAAAAGTAAAACCTAGTAAATGTCGAAGCTCTAGTACCAACTTTATTTTCGGGGTTTTTGGGCCAGACGGCAGTCTGTCTAATAAACCAATAAATGGAGGAACAGGAACTAAAATACTGGGTTCGTGAATACCCCGGTGGTTGACGCCCCGCGAATCCAAATTTGTACTGTTTCTACTTTTGCACAACCCTGTAGGTCATTGGCTGGGTTGGGTTTTAGATGGGTGACCGTTCTTTACATTACGAGGTTAAGCAACATTGACTACTGATACTGAACAGATTTTTAATGCAGTTTTTGGTTTGAAAGATCTTAGTGAAACTTTAAATTTTACGTTTTTATGACCGCAATCGGTTGAGTACAACCGTACACATGAGTAAAAGTCGCCGGCATCAGTGAGGACTAGCCTTTACACTCTGCTCTGGGCATAGGCTAGTGTTTTATAACTGTTTTATAGACTTTTAAACGGATAATGAAACTCGGTTAGGTACCGAACAAAAAGGTTTAATGTTACAGTTGTATTTAAAGTTAATCAACGGAACTATAAAACAGCATCATTTTAATGGCGGTGTTTATCCAGAGCATATTTTAATAAGCAAACACGGTGGGATATAAATTTTGTTATGTTTGGTGCATAAAAGGCTTTAGTAGTATCATTAGCTAGTCGACCCGTCCCGGCTTAGCCTATGGTATACTTCACAACCCCGTTCATCATTATATTCTACAATGCTGGCCAAGGAATTGCCACTTGTCCAGGGTGGCAGGTCTTGCAATCGGTATTGTATATTATTGAATGAAATTATGAAGCATTTATTATGCTAACTATTCAAATCCAGGTGATTACATACGCGAATGACTGTCACCATACAAATGCTCAAGGTCATTCGCTCATATTTGAACCGTAAAAATCAGTAAAACTAATTTTAATAGATATCTTTATAGGCGACGGTTACTAACTAAGAAGGTCACGCCATGTTAATACACTTATGTAACATACATGTGAAATTTTATATTATTTGGATACATATTGTAGAAAATATTTGGTTTCATAAGAAAGAGTAGAGTTATGTTCAGAGCCTCTTTTCAACTATTTCCTCCTTTTTTATTTAATTTATGAAAAGGTGAAGTTACTCTGTATATCCTGTAGTATGCAGGCATGTGAATTCCAGATCTGTAGGTTTGATAGTTAAAAAGAAAAACGGTTTCGAAAATACCGATTTTTCGATGCTGATCTGATTCGGGGCCTTAAGGAAGAGAAAAGAGAATCGATCTTGAATCGCACCCGCGATCTTTTCCTTACAGTCCCCCCAAGACGGATGTATAGAGGAATTTGGATCTGCTTCGCGCGGGTCTCGGTGGCTTAGTGGTCAGAGCATTCCTCCTGTAAGGGCAATATCGCGGGTTCGAGTCCCGCCCGAGGTCGATTCTCTTTTCTTCAATATTCAGACTCAGCCTCAGATATATGGCTCGAGTCAACAACAGTGCCTGGAATACGGCAATAGGCTCACCCCTTATTACGTGGGACCTAATACAATGATTGGTGAAACGTGGGTGTTAATTCACCTCTGCCTAACCCTCCGGGGATAAAGGCGTGATTGTATGTATGTATTTATGTTTAGCATAATAAATGTTTCAAAATTTCAATTGTACCTATATGTTATTGCAATGCATTGCGTAAAAGAAGCGGCTCTCTATTGCATTTCTCAAGTTGAGGAGAGCATTCTTTCATATTCCAAATAGTATTATGTCACCTGTATTGTCAACCATCTGCCGTTGGTAGACAAAATTGCATTTACCTGTCTGATGTTGTAGACTCCGGGTCTACCAAGGTCACCCGAGTCATTTCGTCTTGCCGCCGGTGTTGTTTAATTGCAATGCATTGCATTAACGAACTAATGCAATGCATTGCAATTAAAAAATGCAGTTTACCTAATTACGCGAAAAAATCTATGTAAATAAAAATGAGTTGCTGAAATGTAGGTATACGCGTATCTCTGCCGAATGACTGCACCAAATTTGATATTTGTATTTCTTTGTACACGTTACCTACTGCCAGGACAAAGTTTGTGTAAAAAAAAAAAATACAAAAATCAAACAGTTTTATTTAATCTTATACATACATACAATCCCGCCGTCGGAGGGTTAGGCAGAGGTGAATTAACATCCACATTTCACCAATAATTGTATTAGGTCCCACGTAATGCTGCGTTTACATACTCGCGGCAGAGTGAGGGAAGTGGCGAGAGAAGTGGGCAGAGACGTGGTGTGAATGGTATATTCGTCATGCCGCGAGTACTGCCGCGTATGTTGCTGCGAATGTCGGCTTGGCGGCGCGAGTCAAAGGAGCGGCAATACTAGCGCGATGAACTATACGAGACCGCTAGATGGCGCTAATCAGTAAACACGACTTTCGTTATTGCTCCTCGAATATTTACTTTTAAAAATATTTTTATCGATCTACGGAAAGTGTATAGTAGTTGAAAGTGATAGTTTTTATTAATAATCTATTTAATTAATTCGCTATGCTGTAAAAGCTTATTGCGTACAGCGTTGTCCTCCATACGTTTACGTCCGTCTCCGTTCCAGGGCGAATACTGTAATGCGGACCAACACGATGATGCGCGTGTGTGAACGCTAGGGTATTAATCGCGCGAATATTTCCGGCAACACGATGAGCAATGCGAGCGGCAGTATGTAAACGCGGGGTTAGGGGGTGTGTGAGACTACTGTCGTATTCCGGGCACTGTTGTTGACTCGAGCTCTGTATCTGAGGCTGTGTCTGGGCTATAAATATATCTGTCTGATGTTAAACACCGCATGGGAAGAGATGGGGTGGCCCAAATTCTACTCTGCCAGGAAACACGCGGCGAATCGTTTTTTAAACTCATTTTATGAAAATTTGAGTCAGTGACAGTGATGAGACAAAAGACCATAAGAGAAAATTTCAGGAACGGGATAAGAATTTCACGCAGACAGAGCCGTGAGCAACAGCTAATGTAGAAAAATTGCTATTCATACATTTTATAGCTCAATAATGGTCTCTTAATTTCTTAAATTAGTCTAATCTAACAATAATGTAGCTTTAACCACAGTTTTGCTTGTATTTTACATAATGCTATCTATCTAGAACATCTGAGTGTCCATGAATGTACCAGTAAGTGTTCAATGCAATCTTAAATGAGTTCGAATATTGAGATGATAAAGCGGTTTTATATATTACTAGCCGATACCCGTGGCTGCACCTGCGTGGACATTACTTATTTGCGACCGAATTGCAATCAAATAAACGCTAGATCTGAATCTGATCCATCAAGAATAATGACTGTCGAATTATGAATGGCCGCGTGGTTCCCGGCAGAGTAGAATTTGGGCCACCCCATCTCCTCCCATGCGGTGTCGTACAAGGCGACTAAGGGATAGGGCTGTTTAACATCAGACAGTCTAGATGCAGCCTCAGATACATGGCTCGAGGCAACAATAGTGCCCGGAATACGGCAATAAGCTCACCCCTATTACTTGGGACCTAATACAATGATTGGCGAAATGTGGGTGTTAATTAATTTCTGCCTGACCCTCCGGGAATAAAGGCGTGATTGTATGTATGTATGAATAAACAGATAAGAATACCAAAAAATATAATATTTATGATTAGAACCGTTGATCTTATAACCCAAGTTCTTTTTATATCTCCAATGTACAGACACAACCACTTTACAAATTATATAATAGTATATTTTATAGATAGTTCTACCTATATTATGAAATGATAAATGATCTAATTATTAAAGCAGTGTCAATGTAAAAAATGATGAAGCAAGCAAGATCTATTCCATTTTGGATGTTGCATGCTTCATTAGGTAAATTAAGAGTAAAAAACACAACCTTAATATGTAATTAGTTTATCTTTTAATGTTTTATTACAACATTTTATGAGATTTTAATATGAAACTATTTGACCTCGATAGTTTTTTACATAACAGTTTGGTATAACACTACAATTTATACACTTGTGGACACATCTATTGGCCCACCTTAGAGTTTAGGTTTCGATGGCCCCTACCTTATGATTGCTAGATTGAACAAAAACTATTGATGCAGTTTTAAACCTGATACATTTTACCATCTTTTTCGATCGTATTGTTTTAAATTTGAATTCCAAATACCACACGACATGGAGCTACGCCTAACAAGTCGGGTATGCGCGTTGATGAAGGCAGTTGATTTTTGAATAAAAAACATTTTTTATCAAATAAAGATTTAATTATCAAATAAAGGTTTAATTTAATAACGCGTGTTGCCTCCATGGGTATCTACGACAGCTCTCATACTATTAGGCATAGAGTTTATCAACCGTTCTATGAAATTTTTAGGGAACATCTCCCATTCCTCTTCTATGGCAGCCTGGTGAACCAGATATGGGTGCCTGGTTCAAAACTGCATAAAAACTTTTTGCTCGACCTAATATAAATTTTAGCTAGGATTAAACGAAACTGAAAATGCAAGGTGGGCCAATAGATGTGTCCACAAGTGTATTTACTACAACTATTACAAAAGTACGTACAACGACCTTACCATAAACTCTTAAAACAGGTCAATAATTGAACTGCTGTCATTCTACCAACTGCAAATGTCACTTTGTAATGTCATATAAATATATAGGATTACAAAGTGACATTTGCAGTTGGCAAAATGACAGCAGTTCAATTTTTGACCTGTTTTAAGAGTTCATGGTACGGGTCCTGGAATATTTTTTTATGGTATTTGGTACAGAGATAGATTAGACCTTGGGGAAGGACAAAGGCTATGTTTGGTCGCGATCACCGACATCCATTCGGGCGGAGCCGCGGGCAACAGCTAGTAATAAAACCGGAGTAAAGTAAACATTTTAGGGAGGGCTCCGATACAACGAACATTACTTTGCCTTTTTAGGGTTCCGTAACCAAATGGCAAAAAACGGAACCCTTTTAGATTCGTTTTCTTAATAATCTCAATATACGGGACCTTTCGTGAGTGAATCCGACTCGCACTTAGCCAGTTTTTGGATATTATATTCCGTGCGAAATAACATCACGCATGTAGTAACATTACTATTATGACAAAAATAATTCACTCGCAGCGTTTAAACGCAATTTCGTGCGACAGTTTGATCGTCACTTATTTATGTAATTAACGCAGCCATTGCACGGCTGTGAAGTAATTAAGGCCTTTAAGTGTTTTGTTTTTAATATTTAATTAGGAAGGCTTTTGACGAGCTTTGCGGTTCTACTCAGTGAAATTCTGTTTGTATATTGGGATCGATATAGTGAAAATGGCAAGGAGAGGTAGTCCCAAAAAGTGTTGCCTTGGTATTGTAAACGATGATATCAAAGAATCAAGAATAAATTTCATTTATTCAATTTAGGCACATAAAGAGCACATATGAACGTCAAAATATTACAATATCATGTCAAGTTAAAATAAAGTAAATTAATAAATCATTTGAAAATGATTCTTTCGCTGGTTCGGTAGTTGGTTCTACTGAGAAGATACCAGCAAGAAACTCAGAGAACTCAATTATCCTTTTTATTTTATTTTTTAAATATAGTTTTTATACAATTTATAATGTGCGAGCAATCAGTGATTAAGATGACCATGCATTTTTATCATTAAGATATTCATCTACTTTATAGTATCCTTTTTCCATTAAACAATTTTTTATTTTAATTTTAAATATAGGTATAGGTATGCGTGGGACAACTCTCACACAAGGGATGGCCAAGACCATGCCAAGTGGAGAAGTAAAAGTCGGAAAACTGTGTCCAGATTCGCGTCTACGGACGTATGCAAACCAAGGTCATCACTCTCGTGCCACCCCCGTAGGAACCTTCTAATGGCCTTCTTTAAGAACTCCATATTTTGGTCACTTAGAAAACTTACAGCAGGCAGTTCATTCCACAGGATCAGCATGCGTCGGAAGAAGTTCCTTTCATACATCTGTACCGTTTTCGGTTGAAACTTATGAGGATGAACTCCCTGCCTATGGGGAGCGGTGCAATGATAGAATGTAGCTGTGGGTATCAGCGAACAATTCATCTGAACACACAGCATTGTACAATGTACAGGCTGTAAAACTCGCATAGCGAGGCAAAGCTTTTCCTGAGGTTGAGCGGTTCCACATTGCCAGTGACAATATAATTTTCGACGATCCTTAGCGCCCGACTGTGTAATGATATAATCTAGAATATATTTTAACTCGTAGAGAGTAATCCCTACTAATATTATAAATGCGAAAGTAACTCTGTCTGTCTGTCTGTCTGTCTGCCTGTCTGTCTGTCTGTCTGTCTCGCTTTTACGACTAAACCGCTGAACCGATTTTGATGAAATTTGGTATAGGGGTAGATTAGACCTTGAGAAAGGACATAGGCTATGTTTGGTCGCGATAACCGACATCCACGCGGGCGGAGCCGCGGGCAAAAGCTAGTTATTTATATTTATCAACAGCGAGAAGGAGATTACTTTCTCAATGTCCAAACCTTTCACCTTTCAAGATACAATAGACAGTTAGACATTTTATTATTATTCTGCCGTCTACTAACAAAAAGGCAGCTAAGTGCAAAAACGTATTTTCGAGAAAACGCAAAAAGAAGTGGGAATGGATGTCTCTTGAAAACTGTGCTACCTAGGAACAAGGTTGCAAGTTATAATTGTAGGCATAGTCTGTGTGCACAATATGTGATATATTTTATTAATTTATATTCATTATATTTTATTTAAATTCATTTTCTAACTTTTAGCTAAGCATTTTTTTTTCATTTTTACGTACTATACTGCACTTTAAGGCCGCCAACCATACCTTAACTGCTTTATAGCAAAGCAATTTTTTTGTAGCTGCCACGTTCTGTACTTATAGTAAACGTTAACAAAATATACTCAGTTATAAAGCAGTTAAAGGATTTTAACAGTCTTACAGCCTAGTAGTTAACACTTGGCGGACTAACTTCCCTTACTTAGAAAGCAGTTATGGGATTTTAAACGCTTTTCAGCTTGGTATTGTAAAACATATTTTTATACTGGTTCTCCTATTGCTTAACTAGAAGGCAGTTAAAGACATCTCGCTTGCAATTAACTGCCTTTTAAGTAAGCACTTCCGGATCAAAAGTTGAGAAGTTAAAAACTATTTTATGAAATCAGAACTTTATTCATTAAAAAAGAACAGACAATAAGATTTTACTAAACTTATGAAATAGCTTTATTAATTAAACAAAACAAAATAAAAATAAAAACAACTTAATCAAATTTTTACTAATCTTATTCAGTAGGTAATGAGATCACAATATTACCTACATCTTTAATAGTTAAAATCAGTATTCGCGAAACCATAGGACAAAGAATATGAACATTATTTATTATTTTTTTATAATAATGTATATTATTTAATTAATTAATTAAATGCAACAATGTCAAGAAGCCAGCCAAGCTTTTGTCATGTAGATAACCCGCCACGGATATTGTCTGGTGCAAAGGAGCCCAGAACGCTGGTCGCATTTCCACGTTGTACCGCAATGGCTAGCCTTTGCCCCAGGTACGAGCCGGAGTGAGAGTCCCCAGTTTTTTCCCTTAATCGTCGACCTATATCCGCCACCAATTTCTTGGCTTCTGTGCCCCAACTGCCCATGGTCTCGAACGCAACCGGTGCCACGATACATTGTGGCTCGAAGGCTGCATACTTTGCGAGTTTTGTACTACGGCCTAGGTGACTCGCAGCCACAGTATTGACGCAGGTCGCATCCCACACCAAGCACCTACGCCTCCTCCAAGGCACGAGAGTTAACCCATCTGGTCTCTTGCCATCCGACCTAGATAGGCCCAGCGGCTCAAGCATACAAGGAAACTCTGTCGAAATCGATGCCCTCCGCAACAAGTCATTAATGGCATGGTGTCGAGGGAACCTGCCTGCGGCACGACGACAACTCAATGCGTGATGGCCGTCACCCTCCACCATGGAGGCTGCATTATGGAGGTGCATTTATGGGTTTCACACACGCTGCAGCCCAAGCGAAGAGCCACTGCCACACGCAAAGAGTCATCGTCCAATAATGTACCCATGTGAGGCAAGGGCAGTACCTGCAGTCATGCCCCAGCCTCCGTCTGCGACACAGCGAGCAGTCTTGCCCGATCCGCTCCACTCGCTTCTCCCAAACGCCGCTCGTGTGCCAGCCTGACTCCCATCTCGTCCCAAGACTTTTGGATATGAGGAGCGGCCGGAAGCAGCGCACCATTATTGAGCGTCGACCAAATCTCTCACGCCTCGGACGCAAAGGGGATGCTGGGGCTGACGCTGTCAGAGTGAATTATAACAGCGACAAGGCCCGCAACCCCATGCGTCGACGCAAGGAAAGCCGGAATGCCAACGTCCTATGCGCGCCGTATCCCAAGGCCCCCGTATCGGATTGGCTGATATGCCAGGTCCCACTGGGACTCAGTGAAAGAAACGTTGAGGACAGACCCCACGAGTGACTTCAAAGCGTCGTCAAAGGAGGAGATTTCTGCCGCGCACATCCAAGTAGGGGCCGTCCTTAGCAGGTATGTAAGCTTTGGCATAGCGAAGCACATGCGCAGCAAAGTCAAAGCCACATGTGCTGACAATCCCTCGAGACGACCCTGAGCGTTCTGGAGCAGATTTTTGCGCTCGTTTATGATCTCGGGGAGAGTGTCTGGAAAGATAGGAGCCCCTGGAAGGTGAAAATATTGTTTAATTAATAAATAAGAGAGATTTGCTGAATCATAATTGTTCATGTGGGCGTACTTTGATTCTTTTTGGCTAATATTAGACTCTCTGGCTCGTAAATTGTGGCGCCAAAAAGCATGAAACGCGCTGCACGTCCGTCCGTCCTTGCACCCGAAGTGAAAAGGATGGAATTATCGCTTGAGCTGGTCAAACGCAAACTAAAATCACAAGCGTTTAACTGCTATTTAGTCTAGAATTGTCGTTTAGCTGCTCTCTAGCGATTGATATTAAGCTAAATACTAATTCCAATACATAACTTAAAGGTCGCTAGTGGCGTATAACTGCTTTCTAGTTTAGTTTAGTGTTAGTTTTTCTTAATAACTGCTTTGTAGTTAAGTAAATTTAGAAAAAATGATACATGAATTTGCCGTTAAAGTATGATAACGTCTTTCTAGAGAAGAATTGTGGCTTAGCCGCTTTTTAATTAAGGAAGTAACAAAATTTACGTGGTTTAACTGCTCAGCAATGTTCTGTATCTCTAAAACTATTAATGATAGAAAAATGAGTCTTAGACCAAAAGACAGAGCGTCGAAAGTTGTGTAAGACTGCATTAAAAAGTGAAAATCGACCAACTGTGGCTTAACGGCCTTTTAGTTAGTGTAGGGCAGTATTGTAATATTTGATTCACGAACTGTTGGAGTGTTCGGAAGATTATTCCGAATTTTGTGACGAAACAGACGATTGAAAGCGAAAGTTATAAACTCTTTGCTGTTAAAACAAAGTCAGTGCCCGAATGATTGCTTCTTTAATAACAACAGGAAATAATTGTTACAGTCGTACTTTAGAGTATATTGTTTTATCTTTAGGCGTCTTAATAATAATGAAAATTGTAACACTGTATACTATTGAAAATATAATAAACATAATATTTTCATCCACCTTTAGTAGGTACTTAGTGCCGGAATAGGCCACTGCTGTACCAGTCGGACTAAGATAACAGCCCTCTAGACAAGTAGCAATTCGTCGGCAGGCGTATTATAGAATAGAAAAATAAGAATTTGAATATGAAACTGATTGACATGTATTTTGACTTAATTTCAAGCAGGGGCATACTCTAGGCTTGAATAGAATAGAATAGAATATTATTTATTTGCTTAAAATGTGGTAAACACAAGGTGACAAACAATTTATGAGCATAAGACACATTTTGCCATTTTGTCATGACATGCAAACATTAAAACATTAAATTAACATTATTAGTTATCGAAATAGAACATCAAAAATAATATAATTATTTCATTAAAATTGACACAATTGTATAACTATAAATAAAATTGTCAATTATAAATTACATAAAAATCTTTACACGAGTCATTAAATCAAATTACAAATTACACAAATAACATTAATTATATTATATATTTATAATTATAATATTTATATTGCAATTCATTTTTATTTATTAATTTCTCCTTACAACTATCATTAAAGGTTTTTCCCAAGGCATTTATCAAATCAAATCAAATCATCATTTATTGCTCACTAAGTGTAGATACATTGGTGTTACAAGTATATAGTAGTGCTTAAGACTTAGCGCCATCTTCAGGCATTGCAATATTACAAATTAAAAATATTACAAATTAAATAGAAAAAAGGCATGTCAATATATGTCAATAATAATATAAAATAGTCAGAAAAAAGGCATGTCAATATATGTCAATAATAATATATAAAATAGTAACCGTGGCCGAGATAATCATGTGACTAATTAATACAATAATAATGTCTTAGTTTGTTACACTATGTCAATGAAAAAAAAAATTAATAATCAAAATAATCATCAAGAGAATAAAATGACTTTTCCATTAGCCATAACTTAAGTTTTCGGCAAAACCTATTAGTTGGTAAATAATAATAAAATGTCAATTAAAATGTCAAATTTAAGGTATATGAAAGCATGCGAATAAAAATTATATTATCAAAATTGTCCAATAGTTATAGTTATGTCCACATACACAACTTAATCGATTTCAAACAACAATTGACGCTATTTTCTGGAGAAGTTTACTTTACACTCTAACGAGTTACAGATAGGCTAGATACGTATCATTATGCAATATAAGCAGGGCGGTTCTTTTTATAAATTGCTATACCTTAAAATTAAAATAATCATCAACTGAATAAAAACATCTGTCACATAGCCAAGCATAAAGTTTTGCATTAAATGTATTCATTAGTTCCCGGAGTTGAATTGGTAGTTTATTATATACTTTTATCGCCATCGCGTAGCAGTTTTTATCACTAAGAATTAGCCGGTTCCTTGGCACTTGTAGCGGTTTTTGAACAACTTTCCTTTTGAATGGGGCATTTTCATTTTTTGGAAAAAGCGAGTAATTACTTCTTACAAATTTACATATCTCGTAGATGTATAGACACGGTAGTGTTAGTAACTTATGTTTTATAAATAGAGGTCGGCACGAGTCAGTCCATTTTAAATTAAAGATAGATCTGATGCACTTCTTCTGGACTATGAAAGCTCTTTGGGAATCGGTGGAATTTCCCCATACTATAATACCGTATCTTAAAACAGAACATACGTGACTATGATAGACCATTAGAGCCGTCTGGATATTGGTTAACGTTTTAATTCTACGCAGAGCAAATATGAACCTATTTATTTTTTTGCATACGTTATCTATTTGAGGCTTCCAACTACAGAATCTATCAATTACTATTCCTAAGTATTTTATTTCACTTACTTCTTCAATGTTGTCATTATTGAATTTAATAGGTAATGTAATGTTATCTTTATCTTTGTTTTGAAATGTTAAATGTCTTATAAATTTTGTTTTGTTAGAATTTACTTTCAGGTTATTGGAATCTAACCATCTGCCAATGTCTGTCAAGGCTTGGTTTGTAGTGCTTATAGAGTCGTCCAGAGTTTTACATCTAGTTAAAATGGTGGTGTCATCAGCGAATAAGATACTGTATTGGTCTGTAGCGTTTGGTAATTCATTTATATATATTATAAATAAGATGGGACCCAGTACGCTACCCTGTGGTACTCCAAACTGGTTTACCGAAAATTCTGATCTATAATTTTGCTGGGTGTTGGTAGCATAGCACATTTTTTTTATTTCTGTGCATTGTCGTCGGTTAGTTAGATAGGTTTCGAGCCAACCGTGTGCAGGACCTCTTATGCCTAATTGTTCGAGTTTTCCCAATAAGGTCTTGTGGCATACCATGTCAAATGCTTTACTCATGTCCAGATAAACGGCTATGGGGATTTGTTTTTCATCGATAGCATCAATAATTTCTTTTATTAATTTAAAGCATGCAAGCGTTGTGGACTTATTTTTAATAAAACCGTTCTGCTGCTCACTTAAGACATCATTCCTTTCAAAGAAGTTTAAGATTCTAGTGCTCATAACCTTCTCGAAAACCTTTGAGAAAACTGGAATGAGAGTAATCGGTCTATAGTTACCTGCCTCAGAGCGAGAGCCTTTTTTGAATATTGGCTTTACAATTGATAATTTTAACCCGTCAGGAAATATTCCGTTCTCTAAAGATAGGTTTACAATGTGGGTAAGAGGTTCCACCAAAGCGAAAACATTTTGCTTGAGTAATTTCGTCGATAACTCGTCATAACCTACAGCATTTGTGTTTCGTAATCCCATTATGATTTTATATATGTCTAGACAGGTAACTGGCTCAAGATATATAGAATTTAGTAGTCTTTTCGTATCTTGGATTTTTGTAGTTTCATGGTTGTCATTTGGCACAGCTATATTTATAAAGTAATCATTTAAGTATGTTGCAATGTCATCGCCGTTTGTTAGAACGTGATTTCCATTTAATATTTCTTTGATTTCGTCGTTCGTTTGGTTATGCTTAAGTCTATTATTTACTATTTTCCATGTTGCTCTACACTTATTTTCAGCTTTTTCAATGTACTTTTTATTATTTTCTTTTTGCATTTTTACAATACATCTTTTTAATATTTTACTGTATGTTTTATATTGTTGTTTGTTGGTATTCGTCTTGTTCATATAATAATTTCTTTGCAATTTCCTTTTAGTCACAAAAGACCTTTTCAAACCCCTTGTTATCCATTTAGGGTTGCCAGAATTTTGGTTCATTTTGATCTTTATTATTGGAAAGCATAGATTGAAGAATAGACATATGTCTTCATGGAATATTGAAAACGCCCTATTCACATTAGTTTCCTTAAATACTTCAGAAAATGACAATTTTGCCATGCAGTTATTAAATTTATCCAAATTTTCTTTACAAGTATCTCTTTTATACAAAAACCACTGTTTTGGATAGTTAAGGTACGGTTTTAATTTTATTGATAGGGTTTGTCCCGTATTGTGGTCCGAAAGTCCTAATTGGTGTATTTCACCGATTGCGCCTTTGATATCACTTATTATATTATCAATACACCCTTTTTGCCGAGTTGGTTCAGAGATATGCGTTCTTAAGTTATAATTGTGTAAAATACCAGTGAACGTATCTTTATTAGTAGTTTCACATAGAATATCTATATTAAAGTCACCACATAATATATTACTATAATTTTCTTTTTTATTTAGTCTATCTAGTACTATTTGTAGTTTTCTGAAAAATATATTTACATCAGAATCCGGCGTTCTATAAATACACAATAGATTCAAGTATTGATTTTTTATTTGTATACCACATATTTCGAAGTGCCTTTCCATTGCAACATTTGCCAACCATTTAATATTTTCAAATTCTGTATCCGGTGTTACCATAATGCATGTCCCCCCTCTTTTTTTATCTGCCCTGGAGAAGCTACTAGCTAGTATATAAGAATTTAAAATCATGTTGTCTTCATCACCTGTTTGTATAAATGTTTCGGTGAGGCATACAAAATTGATATGATCCATTTTTTTATGTAATAAATTTAGAGCAATTTCAATGGCATTTGCCTTGTTTATTGCCCCTGCAATATTCTGATGAAATATCACAAGATTTGCCCTATTATTCACGAAAAAATGATTGGTTATTTAGGTCATTTAGAGCCTCAGTATCCAATAGATCTGTTTGTGTGCTCTTGTTGCAGATATCGTTAGGTGCCCTTTTGATTGTTATCAATTTGTCTTTAGTGTAATGTGTGCTATTATCGATATTGTTAAATGGTAAAAACTTATTATCATAGTCTATTTGATCTACCCGTACATTAATTTGATGGCATAGGGATGCAAAGCTGTAGTAGTTAGGAATAAATGAACACTGTCCATTTTGCCTACAAATGAGATTCTGCATGTAATTCAATCTAAAATCATTAAACCAGATGTTTCTATTCACCTGTACAATGATTACTGGACATTGTACTGTCTGTAAGAACAGACATAATTCTGTTGTCATTTTTAGGCTATTGTGATCATTCTGTCCCACAGACAATATTAGTTTGTCAGCTGAGCCAATATTGAACAGTCTTGCACTATTTAGTATTTCCTCTGTAGATGCATTTGGTTTTATTATTGATATGAATTTGTAGTTGTTATATGAGCTATTTAGTCTTGACGTCGTAAGTCTTGATGCTAATCCCCGGAACAGTGATCCTCCCAGAATAATTGCTCGTTTTAGAGAGTTGCTCTTGAGCATTTTTGTCTCATGTTTCTTATTTTCGCTGGTTGAGTGCTGCATAGGTTTATTATCAGTTTCTCCTTTTTTTTCAGTAGACTCGCCAAGGTTATTTAATTTTGCAGATATGGCTGTTGGTGAACATTCTTTAATTTTTGAAGTCATTGCGGAATGTGCGGTAGGTTGTTTATCTCCCATTATTGAATTATTTGGAATTTCATTATTTAATTGTAAAGGTGACATTTGGAAACTATTGGAAATCCGACGTCGTAAGTTCTTTTTCATACTCGATGATATATTTTGTCTAGATATACTTAATGGATTCTTACATATTTCCTTCAGCACACTGATCTCTTGACTCATATTGCATATTTGCTTTTTCAAATCAATATTTTCTAAAATAATGTTTTCCATCTCACTCTGTGTACCCTCTAGGTCTGTTTTTAATTTATTTATTTCTGTTTTAAGTTCAGCCATATAAGTAGAGTACATATTTGTAGAGAGGTCAAGGCTTTTGCTGAAGAGATCCTCACACGACAATGAATCTGAGCAGATGCTCTTTTCAAGAGATTCAACTGATTTTGATTTGAGTGATAATTGTTGATTTCTACGTAATGTAACATTCTTTCGTTCTGTATTCTCCATTTTAAATATTTCGTTGTGCGCTACTATGCGCTTCGGATGCAGGACTGAGTATTGTTCTGAAATACGACTTAACTTTTCATTGGTTAGATGTGGCACGGGATAGAGAGAGATAGAAAGATTTAGAGAAAGCCTGTGCCCAGCAATATTACAAAAACGGGCTAACTAATAGTACATTATGGTACAAGTGAGCAAAGTTGGTGATTACCGCCGAGGAGCCATTGAGACCCGAGCCGCCAGGCGAGGGTCTTAAGAGAGCCGAGGACGGTAATCATCATACTCACGCGTGCCATACGACGTTTTACAACACACTTGCGAATAAAATAATACTACAAATACTAAATAAACATTACTACAAATTAATTCGTTTTCCTATGTGCGCGCATCTAACAATGGCGGTCAGCCATATTTAAAAAAAAATGAGGTTTGAATTTAACTTTTTTTTACTGTTTTTTTTTCTGTACTTAGAAAAAAGGAGTTAAATTTGAGTGAAAATTTTGTTAATGAAACAAGTATTACAAGTTGAAATTATTTATTTAAATACGAAAATGCATCAAATGAACATACAATATTCATATTAATTTATTCGTACTATTAAACACGTTCTTTTTTGTATCGAAACTTTTTTAAAGAACATAGAAACTTAAAATATAAAATTTAAAAAAGAATCTATAACTCACTTGTGAATAATAGCAATGAAAAAGTCACAGTTTGATAATAGGTGTCATTACGTGCCTATTTGCGGTGAAATAATAGCACTTTTATGAGCAGGTGTGTTGCAAAAAACATAACGATACTACTTTGAGAAACGCTGGTCTAAAATATTAAGGTCTGCACCCATTAAACAGTTTATGAAAATAATCCGTAGAAGCGTTAAATTTAAAACCTGAGCAAAGTAGTGGCCAGATGCTGTGCCAGTAATGAACGCTGCTGATATAATAATATGAACTATAATCCTTTCTGTTCCTTATGACTATGAAAATGTTTACATTAAGTTTGTAATGAAAATGGTATTATTTCTTATTTTGTAGGTCTTTGCTGCTGCTAAAGTTTATAAAGTGTGTTAAGGTACATAGGTACATATAATTACGTCCGAAAATTCCCGAAGGGGTAGGCAGAGGTGGGATCCCTTTCGTTAACATAAAATGTTTTGTCCTAAAATGTTTTGGCATAATTTTTTGGCGTAATTTCACTATGTAACTAATTATGCCAAAAAAAATTATGCCAAAAGATGATTAGTCTAAATTACCATATGCCAAAATAGGTTATGGTTATTTTTTTTTATAAAATGGATAGTGAACCGGCAGGGGTATGTACAAATGGTTGAGAAACCCAAAAATCTGACTGCTACTAAAAAGATTGAAATTAGTTTGTTAGCAGGCGGCACCCATTAACTTTCTTTCGGTTTATGACTAACAAGTGGGTCCCGCCTACTACCCTTATATTTCAAATAAATATACAAGGTATCTATGATATCGATCTATGGTTCGTCATAGCCTATGACCAACCTTAATAGATTGAAAACCCTAAAAATCATGTTTCTATTAACCCCTCATTCGTATCTATTAACGTCTTACCCGTATCTAATCACATCCAATGGCGTATCTATTGACCCTAATGGCGTATCTATTAACCCTCAACCCGTATCTATTCACCTCGAATTCGAAAAAATATGCAAGCATCTTGAATTTGCATGAAATAAGAATGTTATTAATCGTTTATGGACATTTTATCTTTGTTTTTCTTAAAGTTAAGAAACTTATGCACCGAATGAAACGCATTCACAGAGTAGGAGCAACGAAAAACTTGATGTTTATCGAAAAGTTTTACACAGCAAAAAATACTTGAGAAAACACTTCCACTTTAACCGCTTTTTACTCAGGTCATTTGAACTTGACGTTTGTGGGTGCTGAGCTTATAGAAAAAATGTTGCCGTGTAATAAATCATAGAGAAAAACATTCAATAAAAGGCTACAGACAAACTAGAGTTAACATTGTCAAACTTCCGGATTTTTCTCTATTCACCCGACGATATCTATTCACTCCATTTTACGGTATCAAACTTTCAGTCTTTTCAGTAGCATTCGGGTTTTTTATTTTCAAAATATTTCTTAAACAAATACACCAATAATTTCATCATCCAACCCACAAACGGATATGAAAACCCGGTTACCCATGGCCAGTAATCCGTGCCCGGTAGTAAATTCCTAAGAGCCTACTAAGAAGGGCTCCGTAAGGGTCTATCGTAAATATGTTTTTATCCTTTTTGTGCATAGCTTTAATTTAATAATGTACTAAAAGTATCTACGTTAATCCCACGGCATGCTTGAACCGCTTATTCTAGATTTTAGAATAATTTATGTGTACCCATCTTCCTTTTGTGTAGGTAAGCTGCTTTTCTTTATACGTTACTAGCTAACCCGGTGAACTTCGTACCGCCATATTTTCTGATCCCGTTCCCGCTTCATATCTTTAAATTTATCAGTGTTTTTCTACAATATTATGCACGTATTATACACATAAATCTTACTCTTGAATCACTCTATCTATTAAAAAAAACCGCTTCAAAATTCGTTGCGTAGTTTTGAAGATTTAAGCATACATAGGGACGGACAGACAGCGACAGCGACTTTGTTTTATAATAATGTAGTGATGGTAGTATGATACTTACTTTTGAAAAAAAGGAAGGGGTTACCATGGCCTATGGACGTATGTAATACCAGGGGAGTAACACCCGTGATGCCTACTCCGTAAGAACAGAGAGTTTCTGTGCCGTCAGCGCAGAAGACAAGCAGGACAAGCCTTTGGTGTTCACACTGTCATCACAAATAACTCTCCAGTGAGCTTTGGCTACCCTATTCACCGCGGGGAACACAACACGAGGTTATTATAGGCGCGGTATTCTGTAGGGCGGAGTTAGTTTTTTTTTAGGACATTCTACACAACACTATCTGGACCCAAAGTAAGCTTAACTAGCTTATGTTATGGGATCTAGATTGCGGATAAACATACTTATAGTACCCGCCAGTTAGTGTGGCAATACGAGTGGAACAAAGTCTTACGAATACGAAGTAACAAGAAAGGTAAATCAAAAATATTAAGAATTAAGAATTATTACATTATCTTTTAACATTGAAACTGTCGTTTTTGTAAATTTCGTATACCTACACCACTGTATGGGGGAATGTAAATGACTCGTATTGCCACACTAACTGGCGCGTACTATATAATACATTTTTTATGTTACATACAAATTATACATAGAAACACCCAGATCAATGCAAATATTCATATTCATGTATACAAATATTTGCACTGAGCGGAGATCGAACCCGCGCCTCCTGCGTAGCAGCCGCGGTCACTACCGCCACGCCCAGAGGCTGTCCCCTGTCAGACTGCTCAAATGGGACCGCAATACTCCGTTCATTATGTTTGTATGAGTATTTATGTTTAATCCAATCAATTGATAAATTGATAAACATAACAAGGAGACATCGTTACTTCAATATATTAAATCAGGATTTTTATTAATTCCTACCAGCGCGACCCTTAGTGCCCTCCCTCCCTGAGCCCGTTCACCCCCTCATCGCCCTGAGGCCGAATTACTGATTTAGTTCAAATATTTACCATCCACATTGAGCGCTGCTTACGTCTTCGAGTAACAAATATGTCTGTTTGACAAGGATTTTTATTTACTTTGCACAGTTTGTCACGAAGGACTAACTACGGTGGTAGGTATACCTTGGGACACATATCTTGAACCTAAATCGGGAGACAAACGGGGCCTTCGCGCGCATGGATTGTTTTGTAATAAACTATACTTTTTTTTTTTCATCGTGCGAAAAATCCCCATACCTCTCGAACTGGCCCTCATCCGGTGTGGGGACCACGCGCGGAGTCCCCAACTCGCCCCTGGGTATGGGGAGGCACGCAATGCGCGCCGCCGCGCCGCCGCGGCCTGCTTCTGCTAGGGTGACAGGCGGCTCCACCCGTCACCCCCAGGCCCGCGCTCATGGGGGACGGAGGTCGTTCTGCGACCTCCGACGCCCGAGTTGCCGCCGCTCGTCGCGGGCCCCGGGGTTCGCGATTCTGCTCCGCTCCTCGCGGACCGCAAGGTCTGCGATTCTCCTTCGCTGTAATAAACTATACTTGGTCGCACCCCGTGCTATCCTCAAAAAACTCCCAAGAAACGTAGGTATACTGCGATATAGAACACATAGGTCCAAGATTTATTACGAGTATGTCCCGGGCAATAGTCTAAAGGGACGCTTCGGATTGTACTCGTACCTATTTAATATTGTTCGTCGTGTACTTTTTTCAACTCTGTTCGTGCGTCAGCTTGCCAGTCTAAATGTGATACGAATGATGTTTTCTGTGAAGCGACTACCATCTAACCTCTACAACCAATTGGCACTATCGAAGTTCTGTAGTTAGACAACCGCGTGGTTCCCGGCAGAGTAGAATTTGGGCCACCCCATCTCCTCCCATGCGGTGTCGTACAAGGCGACTAAGGGATAGGGCTGTCTCACATCGGGATAAGGGCATTCTTCGAACGACAGTTCAGACATACATTTAGATTAAAATATAGACATAGGTTATGTTTGGTCACGATAACCGACATCCACGCGGGTGGAGCCGCGGGCAATAGCTAATTAACAATAAGTAATCCCACCCTCTCCTTTCCTATATAGGACAACACGTGCAGGACTTAGATGCCACCCGCATACGGTGCAGAATATTCCATCAAGAACCAAGCGATTCGGCGACTCCTTCTGCCGCACTATTAAGACTTGGAATCCCTTGCCAGCTCACGTGTTTCCTTCCTCCTATAGTCCCGGGTCCTTTAAGCGGGGCGTGAAAAAGCATCTGATGAGGCCGTCAAGCTGAGTGCCACCATTATAACATGGTACGTGTTGTAATGGTGGCCCTCTTTTCAGAGACTTTGCCTTCAGCTTACCATCAGGCGAGGCGAAGTCAAATTGACGTGTCCTATATATAAAAAAAAAAAAAAAAAAAAACTATTGTAACCCCTTAAAAACTAAAATTAAAACGCATCGTTGAATTCCTCTGCATCGCATGCCTCTTGTGGTAACGTTCCCAGAAGACTGGCAGCATTGCCACGTTGTATGGCAATGCTTATTCTCTGATCTAAAAAGAGACCAGCCTTAATCTGGTCTCTTATCTTTATTTAATTAAAAATTGTCATTCACTGTGACGAGTGTCTTCATACATTGACTCTTGTCTATCTATGCCTCGCTATAACCATATCTCTTTCCTCACCCATTCTTCTAAAAATCTAACAATGTTTCTCAAATAAATTACCGACTGGCGTTGTGATAATCGCGCTAATTATATCATTCCCACGGCGATTGAGGCTGCGCAATGCACCAGTAGGTAAATAGGGAGATATTAATGACTGCTGAGAAAAAAACGTTATCATCTGCTGATAAAATTTGTAAATAGACACATCATAATGGTCTGTGATGCCTTACAGTGGTTAGGGGTCTGCGGGTTTCCCAATAGGTAGTGTACATAACAAACTAGATCTAGGTAATCTTTATTCAACCGGTTTCCCTTTTGAAAATTGTCACCCTTGCACTTTCTAGTTTAAGGCGTGATACTCTCACAAAATCGACAAAAAGACAATTTCTGATATACAGGGCCCTTCCACCATCTTAGAGCCTCAAGTCAACCTTACCTGCTAGTCGGTGAACTTGCTAAATAACGAACGAGGCTTTGTCAGATTTTTTCCTCTCTGGATAAATTCTGTTTGAAATGGGTTCATGTTAGTAGTGTAAAGAGAATGACCAAGGTTTCGAACACGGGCCCTCTCGATCGCAAGGTACCCGTGCCTAACTCATCATCTTATGCATGGGACATAACGCCATCTAGTCAGATGAAATCACAAACAGCAACAAATAAAAATCAGAAAGAGTATACACAAAGATTTCTACGCTAAGAGGATGATGATGACTATTACATATATATCGGTTTAAGCACGTAACGGCCCCCCTAAATAAGTAGGTTTTAGGAGGTAGGACACGACGGCCTCATCAGATGCTTTTTCACGTCCCGTTTAAAGGTTTCAGGATCAGGACTATACCGTAGGAAGCAGGAAACACGTGGTCCTCGATTCTGCTAAAGCACAACCACTGTCAGATCACAATGACTGCGAGAAAATTCCATTTGATTTTAGCCTTTGAAGTAACACTGTTACAGTTTAAAATTAAATGGCTTTTTGTAGAGTGGACGAAAGCGTGTGATGAAAATATTGTCATTGAATTTCGGACCTTAATGCTATAGAAATAAAGTCTAAAATTTAATGCCAATTTTTGCAGAGATTATGGCACGACAGTGGTTTAGCTTTAGCAGAATCAAGGGCCTGGTAAGGAATTCCAAGTCTCAATGGTGCGGCATAGAAAAGAGTCACCGAACCGCTTGGTTGTTGATGGAATATTCTGCACCGTATGCGGGTGACATCTGAGTCCTGCTTGTGTTGTCCTATTTATAAAAGGTGGTACTAATTGTATGAGCTCATCATAACATTAACCATGGCAAAGACGGTTAGATACTGCCAAGGATGGAGTTGGTTGGTACACGATGCCGTCCTTTTTAGTTGACTTTTCTTGATTAATATTTATAAACACATAGATCCACCTTCCTTATGTTGCTATTCACTTAAAAGCTTACCGTAAGATGTATTACACCTCACACTTACGCACTCCGTTCAGTTCCGGCTGTCTGTTCGTCGTCTACGTGACCTGGGGCCTTACTCCGAAAATCGAAAACTATCGTATTCGTTGACGTTTCGGCCATTTAGCTACCCCGAAAGTGTTTCGTGTCGTATTTCGTATCCGTCTTCGATCGTTTGACATTGAGGTGGTCAATCGTTGTCGGTGCACCTACTCCCAAAATACATTTGACGTTTTCGTTGTCGTTGGTTGACAAGTAATTTTGCGGATTATTACTTGAAATTCAACGAAAGCTATATACCTTTCGTAAGACTTTCGAAGTTGAATTTTTATCTAAGAAAATGGCGAGATTTTTATTGTTGGACGATATGATGAGGGAATAAGCGGCTGTGCGAAGCCAAAATCGTCACCGGTTTCGTGAAAAAAAACTTTTTGAGGCAAATTCCGGACATAGAATTTGTCTATAATTATAGATTGACGAGGGTACTTTTTGAGGAGCTATGCGAGGAAATCATTCCTCTACTTCCTCAAAAAACAACATTTTGGCAAAGGGGCATTGCAACAACCATTTTCCATTACGGAAGTATTTGATGACCCCAGTAGATGGCGCTACACACATACGGGCACCATGACGGGCACTCATCTCTATTAACTTAATAGAGATAGTGCATACGGGTATCAAAGTTTCAAATTTGAAATTGTCAAACTGTCAAAGTACGTATTAAAAACATAGAACGATATTATGGCACGAGGGTTTTTAAGATCGTTCACATTAAATATACGTAAATTCTTGAAAAATTACATTTTAGTGATCTAACAGTACCTTTGTAATAAAAATCTCATATATTTTTTAATCTGACGCTCTTCTCATGAGAATACAACTATATTTGTTGATTTTTCATTTGTTAACGGTTTTTAGATGTTTATAATACATTGGTCCACACTATTTATCTAGACTCGATCGTTAGTCTATGATTCCGAAGACGGTGGCATCCGTCAGTCGTCACCGAAAGGTTTTCAGAGTAACTTTAATGGTTCGTGTTCGGCGACCGTTCGTTTCGATCCGAAACGTTCATGTTCGTTTTTGGGAGTAAGGCCCCTGAAACGTAAAACGTCTCAAGTGATTACGTCAATTACCTACTTTTAGTTGATCGTTTACTGCAATTGGGTTGAAACCGGTCATTTAGTTTAGTTAGAGGTAATAAAGATTTAGGGCAGGCTTTCGACACGAAAGAACTGTTTAGAATTAGACGCTAAGACGATGGATGTCTTAATTGTGTTGCCTAAGTGAATTTTACAAGGTTTTTCGAGGATTTTATTTTACTTTGTTTGTGTTAATTACACTGCTAATCCCTTTAGAGATATCCTCAATGAGAGTAATACAATTGTGAGTTGACAGGGTAAATTTTTCAAGTGTTGTGTGAATAGCCAAATTCACAAATATGAAGGAAAGCGAAAAAAAAAACAAATGAAAGGAGTCTCGGGCCCTATTATTATGATAATTAAAACTGTGTATCATTGAATTTTAGAAATATTAATATGTCTAGTTTGAAATGGAACCCATTGATTTTGAAAAACACACACACATGTGAAAGAGCTTATTTTGAAGAATATAAAAAGGGATATTTCAAGACGATAATTCTTAGAATAGGTACATTAACATTTTGTACGATAGCATCAAATTTTATTACGTATATTTCTGTAAGTCTTGAATTTATTTATAGAGTTCTTAGTAATGTATTACTTCCTCTCAAAGCAACACCCACTCTTTATTTTCCTTTAATTTCACGCGAGATGCCAACCGCACTCGATATAAACTCAAGTAACACAATTTACATACCTATACATCAACATATCTATCACGGAAGAAATAAATTATTGCTGAGTTTGTGTTTGTACTTACACGTCATATTTATTTGCAAAATTGGACGCGACAGGACTGTCAGCCACACCTGTCGCGGATAATGGCCTGAACATATGCCTCTTGACTGACATAGGGTCCACGATACAATTGTGTTTCTTTGTATCATGTTCTACATGACATACAATCACGCCTTTATCCCTTTAGGGTTAGGCAGAGGTGAATTAACACCTACATTTCACCAATCATTGTATTAGGTACCACGTAATAGGAGGTGAGCCTATTGCCGTTTTCCGGTCTGGGCTGTATATATCTGTCTGATGGTAAACAGCCCTATCCCTCAGTCGCCTTGTACGACACCGCATGGGAGGAGATGGGGTGGCCCAAATTCTACTATGCCGGCAACCACGCGGCTCGGGAACCATGTTCTATGTGTATTATGTTTAAGTGACTTCATAAGAAAGAACTAGACATTATATTGATATGGCATTTTATTTTAACTGTCAATGTAAATCTTTGAGAATGCCGTAAGATGAAACCGGTCAAGTCAGGTCACCAAATCGTAAGTGTAGCTTGCAAAGTGAGCTTGGTTTGGGCTCTGAAATTCTTGAAGAAATCACGGCTTATTTCAAAAGAAATACCTTAAGGGGCGATTCACACCACCAGAATATTTATTTATATGTCAATTTTTAACTCGCCCCGTGGCAAGGGGCGAGTCACTACACCAAAATAATAAAAAAAGGGGCGAGTGAAGCATTTTAATCGCAAGGGTCGAGATTCAGGGGGCGAGCGGGGCCTAAGCCATTAAAAACAACACAAAACGAGGGTTTTGTGTTGTTGTGAGATAGAAAATTAGGTTGAAAAAAAAAAAGACTCAGAGAATGAGGGTTCTCTGATTCTTTTTTTCAACCTAATTTTCCAGTCTAACTGTGATGTGGCCGAGCTAAGCGACTGTCATCTGACATCTACAACCAATTGGCGATATCGAAGTTGTGCAGTTAGACTAGTCGGAATTTTGTGGGCTTCAACTACCCGTAACGCCTATCATAGATGTTCGTATAACAACCAGGACCGACGGCTAAACGTGCTCTACGAGGCACGACCAGACCAACTCGAATAACCATGCATACAAATATTTGCACTGAGCGGGAATTGAACCCGCGCCTCATGCGTAACAGTCGCGTTCAGAACCGCCAGAGGCTGTCTTACTTTTTATTAAAATACAAAATGACATTAATATCAATATGACACCGACAATTCACAAAAACGTTTTATTTGTTTCTCGCATTTTTCTCGCAAATCCGTATTATTTATTTCTCAGCAAAGGTGAATCACGACGCTAGAGAATGACATTATATTTGTAAGATGCGAGTAAATCTGACAGTAGCAATACAATCTCCCCTGTTTCTTGGGGCATTTGCACACGATCCTTTTTAAAGGAGCTGCCAACGCGCGTTGCACGCTATTGAATCGCTCCGCAAACGCAAGGCAATCGGCAAGTTCTTTTTTCTCTTTATTTGGGCCAATATCCCAACAAATGGTTAAAAATATTTGAAAAAAAAAAATGTTAGATAGGTACATGTGTATCTGATACGTATTCCAGATCTAACATTATTTTATAAGTACCTAAATAAATTGCATAATGGCCCAAAAAGGAGGATAAGTGCGGACAAAAGAGTCCCCTTTACATTCTATTCCAGGTACCTAAATAGGTACGTAATGTTTAACTTAATAGGTACCTACCTACTTAGTTCACAGTTTTAGTCATATTTTCTTATGAACGTTGGAAACTGAACACGATCTCTTCTTCATCCTAGCGTTAATTCCCAGTCGCATCCGAAGCTTTTCAGCTCGAAGTCTGGGGTCCGCTTTATCAGTCTTAACTACAGATTTGAATAGACCTTCTTATTTTTTTTATCGTGCGAAAAATCCCCGCGGATACCTCCCCCGCCGGTGCCGGAGGAGGAGGTTATGTCGGACTCGAACCGACTAAAACGCACGCCGACTGTGGGCCGTCAGTTGCCGGAGGTGAGATTGTTGTAGCCATATCTGCGGACAAGAGAGCAAAACACCCATGATTGGTGATGATCTGCGTCAGCCAGAACGAGAGGCCACACGGCGGCCTGCGCGTGGTCGCCCAAGTCGCAGCTCCCACTCCGCTACCATGTCCCTGTGGAGCCGGGATTTCACGGCCCGAATTTCTTCAGGCTCAGGATCATGTCCCCGCTCCCGCGCCTCCTTTCGGAACCGATATAGCGCCGAAAGGGTTCTCGCTTCCAGGATCCATGGTAGCGATCCGGCAAGGAGACTCGCTGCTTTGAAGGATATCGTGCGGTACCCCCTGATGACCCTGATGGCCACTGTCCGCTGCGGTTTATGCAGCTTGTCCGCGTGCCTGGCCTTCAGGTTATCCGCCCATACGGGGCACCCGTATAGAGCCATGGACCGCACGACACCCGCATAGAGTCTCCTGCAGGAGTCCTCCGGGCCCCTCAAATTGGGCAGCAGCCGCGTCAGAGCGTTAGCTGTGAGCACCAATTTGGGGACCAGACTTTGGAAATGCTCCCCGAAGTCCCACCGACCGTCGAGCACGAGCCCCAGATATTTCATCTGGGGCTTGATGGCGATGAGAGTGTCTCCCACTGTTATGCTGGATCCCGCTGGTGGTCCGCGCCGAGGTCCATGAAAGAACATGGCCTTGGTTTTCTGCGGATCCACCTCGAGACCCAGCTTCCGGATCCGTTCCACGACTTGGGCAACCGCAGTCGTGGCCTTCCGGGTCGCTTCGCGGTGTGTAGCCCCGCTCGCCGTCACTAGCGTGTCGTCCGCATAACACGTCACGGCGGCATCATCCACAAGCTCACTGCGAAGCACCCAGTCGTATCCGATGTTCCACAGGAGCGGCCCCAGGACCGATCCCTGCGGAACACCGCACGACATCTCTCTCCGGCCGACACCGATCGCACCTGGGTAGATGACGGCTCTCTCCGACAGGTAAGCCCCGACTATGCGGCGGAGGTAGAGAGGCACATCGTGGTACACGAGCGCCTCTATAATGCAACTCCAGGGCAAGGTGTTAAAGGCGTTGGAGATGTCCAAAGCCACCGCCAACATCACCTCGCCCCGAGAGACTGCATCCTCCGCCAGAGTCCTCACACGCATGATTGCATCCACGGTGGAACGCCCTCGGCGGAAGCCATATTGGGCATCCGCCAGATCCGGCCCTTCTCTAGAGAGGTGCTCGACGAGGCGCTTCACGATAACTCTTTCAAAGAGTTTGCCCACCTCATCGAGCAACACTATGGGCCGGTATCCGGACGGTGAGTCCACCGGGCGCCCCTCCTTCCGGATGAGGACCAGTTTCCCCGTCTTCCACGTCTTCGGAAACTGGCCCCGTTCCAAACATGCGCTGATTTGAATAGACCTCTTGGAAACTGCACACGATCTTAGAGTTTATTTCTTATTTGTGGCTACACATTACACGTTCAGTTAAATCACTTCCTGTTAATTGAAACGCAAAAAAATCACATAAACTGCCAATACGCACCAAATACGTGTAGAGTACGCGTTTAAGAAAAACCCGCTTCGTCAGCGCGTTTCAAGATTGTCGTGTGAAACGCCCTAAAAGCGTTTCCTGACAGCCGTGACGTTTCTCACAGCCCCTTGCTCACATCCTGTTTCCACAGGAGTGTATGCCATGTCACTTTCCTTCATAATTCATACACTTTTATTCCTTACACCCTGATAAAAGGCGCATAATTGTTTGTGATTTCCTCAGTAGGTACTTTATGTGTCAGTTTTATTTTATTCTATTTACAAATCCCTTAATTTGTTAGGGGTTTTTATGCTAACGATGACAGGACTACACTCCCGGTATATAACCTGTCGTTTAACAGGTGTTGTTACTACAACGCGTCAGCTTTCTTTGTGTAGGGGTTCGTTGGTTATGGTGACCGGTTACCATGAGTTCTATTGATTTTTGTAGAAGAGTATTTCAATATATGTAGTACCTATGTGGTAAAATGTACTTTACTACATCAAAATTATTATAATATTATTTAATTCCTTCCAAACATTACACCTCAGAACAACACAAATGCATGTTACAAGCGCCTACAGAAGAACAGAGAAGTCTAATATTTCTTCAAAAAGATTTGGGCTCGTCCGGGATTTGAACCCGGGACCTCTCGCACCCTAAGCGAAAATCATACCCCTAGACCAACGAGCCGGTTGTTTGACTTGACGAAATACGTATTATAATATTGTAACTACTTTCACTTATCAATATTGTGGGTCAGTTTATCACGTACGTAATCTAGATCATAAATTATTGAATATCTTTTATCATTTACATTAATTTATACTATGGAATTATTTATAGTAATAGGTATTTAGCGGTCGGTGGAAGATAATAATTCATATTTCGCTATTTAATCATCATCATCATAATCCTATCCAATATAGTTTTACTTATCTATTAGGTTATACCACTTACGTGATAAACAAGCACACGGCCCACTTGTTGGGGAGTGGTTTTTTGATACCACTTAAGTCACCGATAAGCGTACGGCCCACGGCCCACCTGATGATAGGTAAGTTAAGTCACATCCGTACTGATGACCTGATACTGTGACCTATGGACGGCTGTAACATTCTAATGCCCTTCTCGAAAAACTATTCTATACCATCACTGCATTTTAAATTTAAAGGTAAGGAAAATGGAATAAAAGGAAAGGAGCCTTAGACAGAATTTTACCCCTTTACCTACCTAACTAGGTAGTTACCTAACTACCCTACATAACTACTAGGTACTTACCTACAAAACCTAGAGGCTGGTCCATAAGAATGGATTTCGGGACATTGCGGTGGTTATAGTAATAATGATAAGTTATATAATGTATTTCGAGTTACAAAGACTCGAATTTCATAAAAAAAATATAGTTATATTAATGACTAGCTGTTGCCCGCGGCTCCGCCCGCGTGGATGTCGTTTATCGCGTGGTGTTGTTAATTTTAGTGCTGAGAGTTGAGCGTTGAATGCTGATTAGACACTGTACTCGCCTCTCTATTCGACTCGAGAAGTTAGGTACACGACAGTATACCTCTCCGCCCTACAGAAGACTAACCTCGTGTTGTGTTTCCGCTGGTGTAGCCAGAGCTCACGGGAGAGGTTTTGAGCTGTCATATGTCAGTGGGAAAATCAAAGGCTTTGTCCTACTTATCTTTTGAGCTGACGGCACAGAATCTCTCTGTTCTTACAGGGTAGACAGCACGACTGTGAATCCTCTGGTGTTGCACTCGCCTATAAGCTACGGTAACCACTTACCATCAGGAGGGCCGTGTGCTTGTTTGCGACCTCACTACTACAGTTCGACTCACGACACGACTATAGTATGGGGTACTTCAAGAAGGGCGAGTATGATGCCCCTGGTGTTGCATACGTCCATAGGCCACAGTAACCACTTTCCATCAGGTGGGCCGTGTGATTGTCTGTCACCTAAGCCCAATACCTTTGCCCTTCCACCAGCCTCTCCCTTTCCCCGTTGTGTCTCTTGTCTACTCCACTATATCGGATATCCTTCGCCACGCTCTACCTCTAATCTGTCTTTGTGTGAGAAACGATTTTGTTTTGTGACGAATTATAAGACAGTACCGTACCGACATCTATTTCGCAAATTGACAAATTAGAATTTTAAAAAAAGAAGAATAAAATACCGGTTCGGGTATATCGGGAGTTTGAAACCAAACGATAGCTTGAATTTAAACGCGAGAACGCCATCTAGTTATGATTCTGTAACTAAATCATTAAAGTTCAAATTTTAATTTCAAGATTAAAAACGTATTGGTTTACACAATTGTGTATGTAAAAATAAAGTCTATAAATTTACATACTTGCCCGGATGTAATAAGCTATAAAAATTGACCAATAATAATAAAAAGCGCCATCTGTCTATCGGGTCCTTTTCCGTTTATTATCATAATTGTTCACAACTCCGGTTCTACTCAACCGATTGGGATGAAACAAACGTAAGATTTTAAGTCTGAGCAAGCCCTTTCTAACAAAAAAAACCGCATCAAAATCCGTCCAGTAGTTTTTGCGTCCATCGCGGACAAACAGACAAACAGACAAACAGACAAACAGACAGGAAATTCAAAAAAAATATTTTCGTGTTCAGTATCGTTAACATAACATAACCCAAGTATTTTTTTTTAAATAACTCCAATGTACAGACACGACCACTTTACAATTATATAATAGTATAGATTTATGTCAATTTCATACTACAATTATTAGCGATTCCACTGGCGTTTTCGCGAAAAGAATGTCACTTTGTCTAAGGCCCAAGGAGAAGCCTTATGAAGCCATTGACAGAATAGCATTAAGCTTAATAACTTGAATAATAGCTTAAGCAGCAGGTTTGGTGCCAAATTGTGCAGAAATGCATCGTCTACAGCTGCTAATGCTCACGGTAATGGCTGCGGTCAGTAATAATACGTTTGAACACCTCCATAAATAGTTCACAAGATTTATGTTGGCGTTCCGAATTGCTTAGATGTGCTAGATTTTATATTGTTATAACCCGCGCCACGTATCTTGGACCTAAATCGTAAGATATACGAGGCTCTGGCACCCGCGGATTGCTTTATAATACTTAGTCTATACTTGGTGAATTTGAGTTCGTCTACCGCAGTGTAGCATCCCCTGCTATCCTCAAAAGACACCCAAGAAATGTGTACTGCGCGTATAGGGCACATTTTGAGCACATTTTAGGTCCAAGATACGTGGCGCGGGTTATACTATCTGATTTGTTAGATAAGACAGTATCTATTTTTATGGTTTTGAGCCGACCTTACTTGCTAGTCCAAGCACCTGCTAAACGATAGACAGGAATCCCGGGCAGGTGTGTCCCGTCAAGATTAGGAGGTCAGATAAAAGTCGCATCTGGAACTACCGACATACATACATAGGTACACACAATCACGCCTTTATCCCCGGAGGGTTAGGCAGAGGTGAATTAACACTCACATTTCACCAGTCATTGTATTAGGTCCCACGTAATAGGGGTGAGCCTATTGCCGTATTCCGGGCACTATCGTTGACTCAAGCCGTGCATCTGAGGCTGAATCTGGGCTGTATATTATATCTGTCTGATGTTAAACAGCCCTATCCCTTAGTCGCCTTGTACGACACCGCATGGGAAGAGATGGGGAGGCCCAAATTCTACTCTGATTGAAATGTCGGTAGGCATATTAATCAAAAATAAAAAGCGGGTTTCCAAAGTACAAATTTTGCACGGATCAATCAATTAATTAGCCTACTGCAGTCCACTGCTGGACATAGGCCTCTCCCAATGTGCGCCACGTTTGCCGATCCTCCGCCTTCCGCATCCAGTCCGTCCCAGCCACCTTTCGCAGGTCGTCGGTCCACCTGGCTAGGGGATGTCCCACCTTCCGTTTTCCTACGCGCAGTCTCCACTCTCGCGGTCTCACGGAACTAGGAAATAACTATACGATTACCACTTTTTATGGTTCCGTACCTCAAACTGACAAAAAAAGCTCTTATAGAATTACTCTATTGTATCTGTCTGTCAAGGCATTTTTCTCAGGAACTTGTGAAACTTGTGGGAGGTATCTAAACCTTATTGGTTACCTATTTAATCACCGATCATCTTCTCCACACACCATTCATAAATAAGCACAACTTAAGTGTAATAAACCGTTTTAAATACCAGTACCTAAGCATTGCAATTAACCGAAGCCATGTTCAAGCATGCTGTTTTCTGACTGCAATTAGTCGCAACTTGCTGACTAGTTATCCGTTTCGTCGGGCAAATTCTTGACCAAACTGTGAGCAAACTTCCGAAGTTTCGCAACTAACTTAAATGGTCGTGACATGCGTCGCGAGGTCACTGACCTGTGTGTACACTTAGGTAATCAATTAACTGACTTAAGCTCTAAACTTTGACTGAGTGATGTAAGGCTACTGTCTCACTGCTTAAAAGAAAGCGTATAAGTTTTCCTGAATTCTTAACTAACATAAAACTTTAAAAGGTGTCTACTTCTGTTAGGAGTGGGTTCACGTCAGTAGTGTAATGGCTCCAATGGTTCCAAGACTTTGCCTTCACCTTACCATCAGGCGAGGCGAAGTCAAATTGACGTATCCTATAAAAAATAAAAAAATATTTTAACTCGGGACCTCTCGATCGCAAAGCCGACGATCCTTAACCACTAAGCTAACGACGCTTCATTAGAAAAGGCCTATGTGAGGCTAGTATCCAGCAGCGGACTACAGTAGACTGATTTATTTAATTACTTACTACACTACACTTCACAAGCGATCAATAGATACCTTTCTCCGATGTTCACTTGCCTATCGTCCGAAAAAAGAACTGTCCTAAGTAAACAGTTGCTTTTCCTCCTGACAATGTGTTTAAGAAAAGAGCATATTTATTTATACACGACCTATTGAGAAATACAATACAAGAAAATGTGTAACATTTACTATTTTTCTTGACCGTTCAAAGCACAAACATTTGCTCTCCACGAGTTTTTGTGATATTTTTTGCAGCGTTTCACCAAATTAAAGTACAACTTATTATCTTTACAAAGTAATGGGTTTTATTGATTTCGCGCAAAACCCTAATCCTAAAATTATGAGCAGGCAATTTTGTAATGAGAGGAATCTTACTATTTCAATTCTCGCTACCCATCGCGGTCGGACCATTGCCTCAACTAGGTCTCTTACGAAAGATCAATGTTCATTATGCATGATGAAGAGACCTTCTCAAAGGTAAGCCTCTTAAATTTATGGTTTATTATCAACTAATACGGTCTCATTTAATCAAGCAAGTGATTGGTTTAATTGGTAAATTATGCAGCTGGGGCGACGTGAATGTTCGTGCATTAATTTTGATAGTTAAACAGCGAATTAAGTTACATGTTATATAATTCTATTTTTTACACCACTTAGGTCACAGACCAGACATTGACCACCTGATGGAAAGTGGTTCCCGTGGCCTATAGACGAGTGCAACGCCAGGAGATTCGTCCTGCCGATCCTTTATGAACAGAGAGATTTTGTGCTGTCAGCAAAGAATACAAGCAGGACAACCCTTTGGTCTTCCCACTGACAGCACGAAACCTCTCCAGTTAGCTCTGGCTCCCCTACTCACCGCCGGGAACGCAACACGAGGTTATTATACTCTGTAGGGCGGAGGTACTTACCCAGTCAGAGCGGAAACACACGATGCGTTGCGGCGCCGCACCGCAGAAATTTCGCCGCAGTAGCGGGCACACGAGCGGTGCGACGCCGCTGCGTTGTTATGACGCAGCGGCGCCGCGTGCGCCCCAGCTGCGTTGTAATGTCTGTTAATATAGTGCAAGCGCTAGAGGTAGTTGAGTATGCAAAATCCGAGTGACGGCAACTATGACCGGATTCTTATACCTGATCCTCTAAATAATGACAAAGAAATCTTGCCGCCGGGTGTGATGGTCCCTTCCCGCTCCCTTCACATCCCCTCTGCGCCCTTAAAGTAAGCATAGCGCGCGTATGCGTTTAGTGTGTTTCTACATCTATTGACGTAAAGAAGTTGCTTTATTAAGTCGTGTTTTTGTATCCATTTTTATTTTATACTACTTAGGTGGCAAACAAGCACACGGCCCATCTGATGGGAAGTGGTCACCGTGGCCTATGGACGTATGCAACACCAGGGGCATCACACTCGTGCTGCCGACTGCCAACCCTGAATCCATATTTTCATACTAATATTATAAATGCGAAAGTAACTGTCTGTCTGTCAGTCACGCTTTCACGCCTTAACCACTGAACCGATTTTGATGAAATTTAGTATAGGGGTAGAATAGACCTTGAGAAAGGACATAGGCTATGTTTGGTCGCGATAACCGACATCCACGCGGGCGGAGCCGCGGGCAAAAGCTAATATAATATATATCGATGATTAAATATAATAACATTTTGCTGACAACATTAGTATCATTAATGCTACAAAATATAAAAGTACACTTTTACGAAAAGCTCAACAGTGACTTACGTCCACGACAAAATGACTATACCTACAAGCCGTCTTTACCAGAGTTATTAATTCCCCCCATGTAAATGAACTGTAAATTGTCGCACAAGGTCTTGTAATTGCAATAAATCTGAATTGGTTTGTATTTCACTATGTAAATGCATCAATAACAAATGTCAAAATTAAAAATAAGTATTTTTTACCTACTTTAAGAAAATTTATGCTTGAATTCGCTGGTTGTTCGAATAACTTCTTTTTTTTTTATCATCCTCACTTTTACCATTAGAACAAACTATAAATTATAACGGAAATATTCATTAAAATGATTTTATATCATGTACCTACTCAATACATTTCCTTTACGAATAAGACAAGAGGGGGTAAAAAAAATGGACCAGAAAATAGACCGGCAAGATCCACATTATCATTCTTGGACCTTTTTTTCACTTAAATCCGTTGGCGAAATTCGGTACTCACATTTTGCATAGGTACTCATACCTCTAGCGCCCGGTCTATAAATCATAAACAACTACGCGCGGCGGTGCGGCGCGCGCCGGAGCGGTGCCGCTCCGGCGTCGCAACGCATTCACCCCTCCCCGCCTCGTCTCGGTGGTTGCAAGTCCGGTGCGGCGACGCAGCGCATCGTGTGACATGCTACAGCTATTTCTATGTAAAACGACGCAGCGACACCGCTCCGGCGTCGTCGCGCCGCCGCCGCAACGCATCGTGTGTTTCCGCTCTCAGACTGCTCGATGGGCACAGAAATACCGTCATGTCCTTCCTCCTCTAGAAACCTCAATAACGGAGCTTGTAAACTATTGTAATTCGTAATATGCAAATTGATTAGGTATAGTAGGTCCCCCTGCCTCGAGGACCGCCTTAAGTCGAATTCCAACCAACTAAAAGCGCACACCGCCATCTTAGGTCTCAAATACTGGGATATAAGGCATTGTAAGGTGGCCTAATGAGGCATTCCTTCGCATCCCGGCTAACCTTGGACTATCTCCGGTTTCGAGGTGGGAACCACGGTGTATCCATCTTGCTCTGAAATCTTCCTCCTCCTGGACGCGCATGATGTCACCAACCCGGCCTGATTTTGTTTTTCTTATTTATCCTAGCGTTAATCTCAGTCGCATCCGAAGCTTCCACCTCGGAGTATATTATCGATATTTGTCGTGAAGTGACTGCCATCTGACCTCCACAACCCAATGGCAATATTGAATCTGTTTCTGCTTTTTATCTAAGTTTGTTCATTTTATTTGTATAAACTTTTGTCCTACTCATTATCAAAAAGCACTCAGAATGTTTCGTCACAGCCTGTCTTTGACAAATGCCTCTAAGTCCTTACTCTTAAGAGAAAGTTTGTAAATTAGACCGCATACTTGCGTTCGCAATTCGTCTTAAATGTACCAGACGCGTCTTTTAAGTAAAAAGGTAGTTCACACGCATTATATTTATGAAACAGGCGATATCTTAAGTGTTTTGCGTTTTGCAAAACACTTAAGATATATCGCCTGTTTTTACTTTATATTGTTTATAGCAATCTTGAATTAGATATAAAAAAACATGATTGATACTGATACTGATTACTGTCATTCTTTTATGCAAACCCGCCATTTTCGAGCGCTTCTAACCGGCTTTTTCCAATAGATTATTAATGTGGTCAGTGTATGTATTGAGAAGTCGACCCCGGCTGGTCTGACCATTCACCTGTGTCTTACATACTTAGTGTGTTCACTCCATTCTCATTCGTCCTACGTGCCTGAACCACCTTCGCAAACCCTTTTCAATACTCGTTACAATATTATACTCTTTCAGGCCGAATCTCCGTATTCCTCTTTCCATGAGCTAGCCTGTTTTATTTCAATTCTAGAAAGCCCAGAAATCCTAGAAATTTACCAAAATATAATGCAAATTAGGCACCTGTTGTAAACAAAGTGCCATTCCTTAGTTTACCTTTTTCGGTGTTTTCTGTTCAAATGTTATTTAGCCCATGTTTTTAATCTCGCCATTTAACCTGAACGAGAGGGTGAATGTTAATTAGTTTTGATCCTTTTTTACATAATTTCTGGGCTGATCTTTGTTAATTTGGTTAAAAAAATTAATTAGCAAAGGATCGGTTTGCGTACAAAGTACAGTACAATGAAACTTTTTTTTTAAATAGATTCTAGACTGCTTGATTCGGGAATCAAATTAAGGACGGCTTTCGTAAGATCTTGAGGGTCAAGCCAACTCCACTAGCTAGCCGGTACACCTGTCTGATGAATGAGACTCGGGCACCACTTTCCTCTCAGAGTTGTGTGGTCAGACGGTAGTGGCTTCGATGGCGGAAAAACCAATCGATTGACCGTAGAAGATAATAATGCTGTTAACCAGCCAAGACCTGGACAGCCTCAGTCTGTGGCGCAGCGTTAGTAAACGCGGCCGGGATCGGTCCCCGCTCAGTGCAAATATTTATAAGCATGAATGAGGATTTGCATAGATCTGGTCGTGGCTCAGAGAGCCCTAAAAAAGGTTCAACAACTGGTTTAACATTATATCATCCAACAACGCCATTGGATTGAGAAGGTCAGATGGCAGTCGCTTCACGGAAAATATCGAAGCCCAGCCAAATGCGCAGTTAGATTGGTAAAGCGGACCCCAAATTTCAAAGTGAAAATTTCGGATGCGACTGGAATTATCGCGAAGTCGAGGAAGAGAGAACCAACCAAGAGCTTTTTCAAACTCAGTTGGAGTCGGTTTCTCATTCTAACTGTGATGCAGTTGGACTTCCATATCTTTTATGAAACGACTGCCATATGACCTCTATAATCAAGTCATATGACTCCCACTAGCCGTACAAATTCATACATACACAAGTACTCATATTATTATTTTGCTCTCCGGGGAAAAAAAGCCCACCATTTGCTTCTATCCTTTTTCAAATTAAGTTCTAGTTTTATTTTTGGCACTTTTTTGGCGCTTGGCTCCATTACGAATTTGGGTATCTTTTCTATTTACGAGGTATCAAGTGTAGCAATTTTGGTTGTTTTTTTCAAAGCATGTATATAGACCCATCAAAAAAAACGTTTTTTCTTACTATCTGTACTTTAAACCATTAATCCATGGATGAAATAAAATAGTTTTGACGTATGAATTGTTTTTACTTGATCATAAATAATTTAACATGGATGTTAATTCATTTTGCTTCAACCAGATTTATTAATGTATGCAACTTAAATCATTTTGCCTTGAACATTTGAACATTATCTCTGTCGCTTGAATCAATCTTACCTGAATAAGTATAATGGAAGTATATGACTTGTGCTAATTATCCTTGACCAGTTTTTAGTGTTTATGCCATTTAGATCAATTTTCCCTATGCATAAAATAAATATCTGCACGTTTGATTCCTTTATATTAATTTAATAATTAAACTTATGTCATACTTAAATCAGTTTACTTCTTCCACCTCGCATTAAAAATGGCATTTATTATCTCAAGCAACAGAACACAAACCAACGCGGGAGGTACTTGGACCCACAACACGCGTGTCGCGCGTGGATTCGAGGTCGGTTCAGTCTACTGCGCGATGCCAGATAAGTCGGATGCCAATTTTATCTATTTATGTGACCGAAATTTACTTTTTGTATAATGCAATATAAGAATATATTTAAAATATATAATACTAACTGTTGCCCGTGACTTCGTCCGCGTTAAGTTCGGATTGTTGTTCATCCCTTGGGGGTAGAATTAATCAAAATCCTTTCTTAGCGGATGCCTACCTCATAGTAGCTTTATGCATACAAAGTCTCAACCCGATCGCTTTAAAATTGACAAAGTTTCATACAAACTTTCATCCCCTATTTTATCCCCTTGGGGGTAGAGTTAATCAAAATCCTTTCTTACCAAATGCCTACGTCATAGTAGCTTTATGCATGCAAAGTCTCAGCCCGATCGGTTTAAAATTTACAAAGTTTCATACAAACTTTCATCCCCTATTTTATCCCCTTGGGGGTAGAATTAATCAAAATCCTTTCTTAGCGGATGCCTACGTCATAGTAGCTGTGTACATGCAAAGTCTCAGCCCGATCGGTTTAAAATTGACAAAGTTTCATACAAACTTTCATCCCCTATTTTATCCCCTTGGGGGTAGAATTAATCAAAATCCTTTCTTAGGGGATGCCTACATCATAGTAGCTTTATGCATGCAAAGTCTCAGCCCGGTCGGTTTAAAATTAACAAAGTTTCATACAAACTTTCATCCCCTATTTTATCTCCTTGGGGGTAGAATTAATCAAAATCCTTTCTTAATGGATGCCTACGTCATAGTAGCTTTATGCATGCAAAGTCTCAGCCCGATCGGTTTAAAATTGACAAAGTTTCATACAAATTTTCATCCCCTATTTTATCCCCTTGGGGGTAGAATTATTTAAAATCCTTTCTTAGCGGAAGCTTACGTCATAACATCTACCTGCATGCCAAATTTCAGCCCGATTCGTCCAGTCGTTTGGGCTGTGCGTTGATAGATCACTATGTCAGTCAGTCAGTCACCTTTGAGTTATATATTATTATATTTAGATGTCTAATAACATAGCCTGTTCCTGACCGTTCCCGGTGGAAAAGTGCCCATCACACTCGCCACGTTTCCACGTTGGATTTCGATGGCCAGTCTTTGCACCAGGAACGACCCGGATCGATAGTCTCCTGTTGCATTATTCAGTCTTTGTCCAATTTCTTTAGGCCCTGGCCTCCTTGCCCCAACTCCCCAGAGTCTCCACGGCCACTGGTAGTGTATGAAGTTGTAAAGCGGCTCCAGGTCGGCGTACTTAAGCCTCTTCCTTAAGCTAACCTCTTCCGCGGCCGCCACGGGGCGTTAACGGTGCGACTAAGGTGACTGACGGCTACTGTGCTGACGCAGGTTGCGTCCCAAATTAGGCACTTGCCGTTCATCCAGGGCACCAAAGTCAGCCCGTCTGGCCTCTTCCCGTCCGACCTACTAAGACCCGGAGGCTCAAGCACGCAGGGAACGTTCGCCGATATCAGGGCCCTGCGAACGATATCGTTCAGAGCGTGGTGTCGCGGAAACCTCCCAGTGCACCTCCGACAACTCAAAGCATGATGGCCATCTGCTTCCACCGTGGAGCCGCAGGTGCATATATGGGGTTAACACACCTTACAGCCCAGGCGAAAAGCAACTGCCACCCGCAGAGAGTCGTCATCGAGTAGGGTACCCAAGTGAGGTAAAGGCAACGCTTGCAACCACGCTCCGGATTCTGGTTGCGACACCGCCCGCAACCTGGACTTATTGGCCCCCGTAGCATCTCCTAATAGTTTACCCTGGAGTCGCTTCACCCCCACATCATCCCACGCCCGCTGAAGATGCATTGCTTCAGGGATCGATGCTCCCATGCTGATGGCCTATCAAGCGGTCATAGCACCCGACACAAAAGGCATGATCCCCCCGTCACCATAGAATTGAATAAAGTAGTGACGAGGTTCTCAACCCCATAAGCAGACGCCAGGAAAGGCGGCAGGCGTGGGCCAGCCGGCTTTCCTGGCGCCTGACGTCGCATGAGTGATGTGGATCACTCATGCGACGTACCCCCAGACCACCACACCTGATTGGCAAAGCCGCCTGAATCCACTGGGTCTCATCCAGGGAGATATTGAGGACTGACTCTACCACCGACCTCAGCGCAGCATCGAGGATGAAACTTCCTCAGGGCAGAGCCAAGTCGGGGCGGTTCGCATTAAATAGGTGACCCTAGGGAGAGCGAAACACATCCGTAACAAAACAATCGCGACGTGCGCGGACAAGCCTTTCAGACAGCAGTTAGGAGAAGTTGCTTCCGAGTAGTGATGGCGTCAGGAACAGCAGTGAGAAATATTGGATATCCCAAAAGGCTGAAGTTAGAGAATGAAAGTTCCTTGAGGCCGGGGAGAAGGGAATTAAAGTGTGAAAAGTGTGTTCGAGCCTCGGTGCCACAGGGAAAGAACTCGCACTTCGAGGGGTTGACCTCCAAACCCAGGTTTCTAAAACTGGGGACTAAGGCCTCCAAGTCCTGGAATACGTCTTCTGGTTTGGCCCCGATAGTGCCATCATCCAATTACCATATGTTAAGGGTGGATTTGAGGTCACGGATCGCCTTATGGATAGCCAGGCTAAACACCAGAGGACCGAGTGGATCTCCCTGTTGGGCTCCCACATTTGAGAGGATGAGTTTAGAGATATAAAGAAAAAAGATGAAGAACCATAAAGAACGCTCGGGTGGCGTGGATTGCGGCCTCGCATCCACGGCGTGTCCCGAAACCCAGTTGGTGTGGCTGTAGGTATTCGGCCATCTCCTCTTTGACAGCACGGCAAGCCACTTTGGCAGTCAAGCGGCGAAAAACGCTACCGACTGCTATTGGTCTCAAGCCTCCATCTTTTTTGGCCAATGCAAAGAGGGTGGCCCCGTACGGATATGGACACACTTGAAGATTTACTTGACCACTGAGTAAAAAGTTTACCAGACAGGTCAAACTTGCCAAGAGACGCCTACCGTTCTCCCCCGCCGACACAGATATCAACTCTTTGAGGTGTCCGGGCCGGATCCCGTCTAATCCCGCCGCCGAACCCGTGTAAAATGACCCTAGTGCCGAACTCACGTCCTCTACGGCGACATTCACTACTGTAAGGGGTAAGCCCGGATCTGGTGGGAAACTGAGCGGACGCGAAGGAGCAGGATGCTTATCCTGTTAGGCAGCAAATGTACCGGAATCCCGCTGTGCGAAGGAATCGTCCGACACCACAAGGCGGACGGCACCTCTCAAATCGCCCTCATAAACCTTCGCTTCTATCCTATTTAAGTTACTTTTCTTAAAATTGATGAGTCATTTCATTCGCTTTCCCTACATCGTGAAATTTATTTTATTACCTTTGAGCTATTTTCCTCAATTCAGATTCAAATAAATCTTGCGATTAAAGCAATTTGCTATAAATAGTTATTATAACACTGTGTAATTTGAGTCATTCCTCCTTGAACAGTTACAACTAGATGAGCGGTTTAACTCATTTATCCATGAACAATGGACAAATAGGTAAGTGATTTAAATCATGTATCCATGAACAGTTGACAAATGGGTAAGTGATTTAAATCATTTATCCTTGATCTGTTCAAGAAGCAAGGAACACATAAACTATTTTGCTTTGAATACATAAATCGTTATCGTGTACATAGACCTTTCTGCCCTGATCAAAGAATTGTGCAAAATGGCTCAAGTTACATCTAACTTGCTTTAAAAACACCTTGTATTTGTTATAATATAATCATAAATTAGCATAAAATATACCGCTTTTTAGTTGGGGCGATTTGTACATTTTCATTGTATACTTTAGGAACAGTGATTTTTTTTCTTAAAAAATAAACTTTAAAATGCTCTCCTGTAAAGTTCTCAAAATGGCGCTTGAATCAAGTCGCCTTTTAACCGTCGATATGTCGGTTGCATTTCCTGTAGGCGCGGCAGTGCTCTGAATACAGTATGTTATGTTATTAATAAGTAACTGCAAGCGAGACCAGTGTGTCGCAACCTGTACATGGACAAGTTTACTAAGTGCTGGCCACTCACCATGTAACTATTAACCATAATATATGTAAGAACTTACCACATATTCATTTGAACTTTACCTATCTATCTTCTATTATATAAAAATGAATCCCTAAATGTGTTGCTAAGCGCAAATCTCAAAAACGGCTGAACCGATTTCGCAAATTCTTTTTTTTAAATATTCCCTGAAGTACGGGGATGGTTCGTTTCGTGAGAAAAATTAAAAAAAGGCGGTACGAAGTTCGCGGGGTCAGCTAGTAGGAAATAAAAGGAAGACTGCAACTCACAATCGAAAAATTCCTCTCCATCGATCTCTACTGGGACCGTGCCCAGAACAGAGGTGACATTACCACGTTGTATGGCGATGACAATTCTTATACCGAGATAATGGCCAGTCATAGGATCACGAGAAGCTTCGATTAGTTGCTTTGCTATTTAAATGAAGAGATTTTCTAAAACTTAACATAATTATTATAACACTAGCTGACCCGGCGAACTTCATACCGCCATATTTTCCACCCGCGTGGTATTCTGATACCGTTCCCGCTGCATATCTCTAAATTTATCAGTGTTTCTCTACAATATTATAATGCATGTATTAAACGAATAAACCTTCCTCTTGAATCGCTCTATCTATTAAAAAAAACCGCTTCAAAATCTTGAAGATTTAAGCATACTTAAGGACGGACAGACAGCGACAGTGATTTTGTTTCATAATATGTAGTGATTAATCTTATCCTCCAAGGATTATCCTACTAATATTATAAATGTGAAAGTTTGTGAGAATGGATGTGTGGATGTGTGGATGTTTGTTACTCTTTCACGCATAAACAGCTGGACCGATTTGGTTGAAATTTGGTATGTATATAGGTTATACCCTGGATTAACATATAGGCTATATATCAGCGATGAACGGGATCAGAATTCCACGCGGGCGGAGCCGCGGGCAACAGCTAGTAAAAATATAATAATAAACTTTCTTTCTACTAGGTGGGCTATGTGTCTGCCTCCTGAGTGGTATAAAAAAAACCCTTATCTACGCTTCTAATCATAAAAAATCTTATAAATCTTTTGCACCAAAAACACTGCCCTAAAAGCCTTCCTAACCTAAATATTATGTTATGAAAATGTTGCCAGAAACATCATTTTTATAGCGAACAACATAAAATACACTCGAAGCAACGATGCCGTTAATGTTATTTTCTCAACGAAGACAGTTTAAATGTAGTTAAACCCAGTTAAAGTTAGTCCACGTTTTTCGTTTCGACTTGACTTTGATACAACAAACGCTGTTGGGGTACCGCGGACATGTTGTCGTAGGCAAATCCTTTATCTAAATATTAGGAGGAGTTTTATTTTGTGCCCTCATGTTACGGCTTTCTGGTCAATGTTTTATCTTTTACTAGTATGTAGGTATGTTTCTTGTATTTTCTGTCACAATATGAGATAATAAAGACAATTTTTAAATAGGTACTGTTATGAGGATTCCGGCGACTGGGACCGCAATTAACTCGGATCGCGGTCCCTTTTTTTTTTTTTTTTTTTTTTTATCGTGCGAAAAATCCCCACGGATACCTCCCCCGCCGGAGCCGGAGGAAGAGGTTATGTCGGACTCGAACCGACTAAAACGCACGCCGTCTGTGGGCCGTCGGTTGCCGAAGGTGAGGTTGTCGTAGCCATATCCCTCGCACCCCGGCCGACCCAGGGCCAAATCTCTCGATCTGGCCCTCATCCCGTGTGGGGACCACAGAGTCCCCAACTCGCCCCGGGTATGGGGAGGCACGCAATGCGCGCCGCCGCCGCGGCCTGCTTCTGCTAGGGTGACAGGCGGCTCCACCCGTCACCCCCAGGCCCGCGCTCATGGGGGACGGAGGTCATTCTGCGACCTCCGACGCCCGAGTTGCCGCCGCTCGTTGCGGGCCGCGCGGTTAGCGATTCTCCTGCGCTCCTCGCGGGCGGCAAGGTCTGCGATTGTCCTTCGCTCCCGCTCCGCCGCCCACTTTACGAGCATGATTTGCTCGCAGAAGGAGGCGCCCGCGGCCCACGCATCCGCGCAGCGAACCATCGCTGCGAGCAGAGTGGCGAGCGTGAGAGCTCTCACTCCCAGGGTCGCCACCAGCTCCCGTCTCGGCGCCTCCCACGCCGGACACTCAGTGAGCGTGTGCAGCGCCGAATCCTCGCTCGCGTCGCAGTGATGGCACTCGGACGTTGGCTCTTTCTTCGCGATCCGATGCAGATACCGCCCGAAGCATCCATGATTGGTGATGATCTGCGTCAGCCAGAACGAGAGGCCACCGTGTGGCCTCTCTAGCCACTCCCCCATGATGGGTCTTACCGCCGCTACTACGGCGTGCCCTGCGCGTGGTCGCCCAAGTCGTAGCTCCCACTCCGCTACCATGTCCCTGTGGAGCCGGGATTTCACGGCCCGAATTTCTTCAGGCTCAGGATTGTGTCCCCGCTCCCACGCCTCCTTTCGGAAACGATATAGCGCCGAAAGGGTTCTCGCTTCCAGGATCCACGGTAGCGATCCGGCAAGGAGACTCGCTGCTTCAAAGGATATCGTGCGGTACCTCCTGATGGCCCTGATGGCCACTATCCGCTGCGGTTCATGCAGCCGGTCCACGTGCCTGGCCCTCAGGTTGTCCGCCCATACGGGGCTACCGTATAGAGCCATGGACCGCACGACACCCGCATAGAGTCTCCTGCAGGAGTCCTCTGGCCCCCTCAAATTGGGCAGCAGCCGCGTCAGAGCGTTAGCTGTGAGCACCAATTTGGGGACCAGACTTCGGAAATGCTCCCCGAAGTCCCACCGACCGTCGAGCACGAGCCCCAGATATTTCATCCGGGGCTTGATGTCGATGAGAGTGTCTCCCACTGTGATTCTGGATCCCGCCGGTGGCCCGCGCCGAGGTCCATGAAAGAACATGGCCTCGGTTTTCTGCAGAGCCACCTCGAGACCCAGCCGCCGGATTCGTTCCACGACTTGGGCAACCGCGGTCGTGGCCTTCAGGGTTGCCTCGCGGTGTGTAGCCCCGCTTGCCGTCACTAGCGTGTCGTCCGCATAACACGTCACGGCGGCACCATGCGCGAGCTCACTGCGAAGCACCCAGTCGTATCCGATGTTCCACAGGAGCGGCCCCAGGACCGATCCCTGCGGAACACCGCACGACATCTCTCGCCGACCGACACCGGTCGCACTTGGGTAGATGACGGCTCTCTCCGTCAGGTACGCCCCGACTATACGGCGGAGGTAGAGAGGCACATCGTGGCACGCGAGCGCCTCCATAATGCAACTCCAGGGCAAGGTGTTGAACGCGTTGGAGATGTCCAAGGCCACCGCCAACATCACCTCGCCCCGAGCGACCGCATCCTCCGCCAGAGTCCTCACGCGCATGATTGCATCTACGGTGGAACGCCCTCGGCGGAAGCCATATTGGGCATCCGCCAGATCCGGCCCCTCCCGAGAGAGGTGCTCGACGAGGCGCTTCGCAATAACTCTTTCAAAGAGCTTGCCCACCTCATCGAGCAACACTATGGGCCGGTAGCCGGACGGTGAGTCCACCGGGCGCCCCTCCTTCCGGATGAGTACCAGTTTCCCCGTCTTCCACATCTTCGGAAACTGGCCACGCTCCATACATGCGCTGAGGAAACCTCTAAATCGAGGCTCGAGAGCGTCTTCCCCTAGAGCTAGGACCCATGCGCGGCCTGGAATACCGTCGGGTCCCGGGGCGGTGTTCTTCTTGGCGCTAAGCCTTCGCACCGCCAGCTCTAGTTCTACCCAAGTGACCTCGGGCACGTCGTCATCAACCGCGCTGGGCACCACAGGCGACTGAGGTGGCAGAGTCATCCGCGGTGGAGGGATCGCGGTCCCAGTTGCCGGATTCATTTAAATTTAATATTTTTCTTCCATCGTCTGGGACCACCTATAAATGTATCAAAAAATCTATTGTTTTAGCCAATACAGTACAGTCAAACCAAAAAAGGTTAATTTTAATTTAAAGAAAAAAACTCTGATTGAAAAATATCATCTATCATATGTCACTCATCAACTACTCCTAACGGCTGGATTGATAATGAATGAATTTTTTTGTATGCGATTGGGTGGCACCCTGGATGGTATTCTAAGTTACTTTCCTTAACTTATTAACTATGATATACAAACTTAGATAATGGTTCAATAGGTTTGATTTTTTTTAATAATGTGATATTTTAGTGCCATTTAGTAGTCATACTATCGACACTGTATTACCGCAGTCTTACCACAGTAGTACCACAGTATTACCATAGTATTACCACAGTATTACCACAGTATCATCATAGAATTACCATCTAACTGTGCTCAAGCTAATAAATGAAGTAGAGCTACTTGATTTTACGATTGAAACTTTTTTGAATTGATTCAACAAGTACAAGTACAGCACAAGTAAATATATTGCTTATTGTGGTAACAAACCAACATGCTTCTTAATTTTACAGACTCATTAAGCGTCACAGACTAATTCATGGTTTCATATTCACAAAATCATATGAATATACATACGTAAATGGTGGTCTATTTAGATTACAAAGAAAATATTCATAGCAAAACTTTTCCTTGTGAATCTTTGCTATATATATTTTTTAAACTCAGGTCTATTATTCAAAGTTCAAAGTTCTTTATTTGTTGAATATGGTACAAAAGTGATGTTTACATTATAGGGTAGGATCACAACATATTCTTATTTTACGTTAAATATATTACATATACATATAACATAAACTCACGCCTTTATCCCCGAAGGGGTAGGCAGAGGTGCTAGCACCCACATTTCGCCGTCTATGTTTAGGTCCCAATGTAATAGGTGGCGAGCCTATTGCCATTAACCGGGCACTTATAAAACTGCGATATTATCAACTAATCCAATACAGATTCAAATAGTACTTGAATAATCTCTTTGCATAATTACAGCAATTTACTACAGAACTTTCCAATTTTGAATCAGTACAGAATCGAATAACAAAGCAACATAATTATGAAAATTACTGATTCAGGTCGCGAGCTGACAGTTCTTTTTATTCTAATAGTACCTAGTACACTTTACAGCTAAAGAACCCGCACCTCTGACGGCGGTTCGTCGCCCTCCCCCAGTACATTAGCATAAATTAAGCGAGAGGAAATTTCAGTGTCGACGCAAAAAATGTGTAACTTAAAAAATATTGCAATTTAGCTTAGCTTTAATTGCTTTGGGACCGAATTAATTGTGAGCCTGTTTCCCCTGCTTTGTTTTTCTTTTGTATCTAACGAGACTGCTATAGGGAAGATTTTTAGTCTAGGATAAAAATGTGTTGCTCTTGGAAACTAAGGCTCGTATTCTAGAATGGTGCTTAGTTCTAAATCTAGATTTATCTGACGACAGGTTGTATAGACAGTCTGTCAAATCAGTTTTAGCACAGCGGCGTAGAAATATCACTTCGCTTCTCTTCGACCAATGGAGTTGATGAGATGTGTCTAAATCATGACATGAAAATTTGTTAACTTTTGGAAAAGGATATAACATCCCGCTATAACTTAGAGGAACCAAATAATAAGATAATGAAAAAAATACGAAAAATTAACTCTGTTTTGAGTGCAATGCTACGTGAGATTAGAACCTATTACGGTGGGTAAACCCTTGGGACACAACTAGCTATACAAATAAAACTCTTAACAACCTTTTAGGCGTCACACAAGCGTACAGACATACATAAAAACTTTAGTAATTACAAGTACCAGACATAATTATGGAGCTTTATCGTTAAAGCTTCAAACCTTGTATGGGTTACTTAGATTGCTGATAGTACAAGCTACCGGCTTAGGCGTATACCCCCTGGGGTTAGTAAGACCATAAAAAGGATCAGCAAGATGGTATAAGACTTACTCCGGCCTATTTTTAGAATCTACTGGCCGGTGTAACCTCACAGTGACTTCAGTTTGGAGGATTTTTTTAGAATCGTTTTTTTCTTCATGCATAGCGGTCGCGTTCACTACCTCAAACACCTCTGAGGCTGTCTTGGAGACGTCTGCTATAGTTAATCTGTATAAAAAATATGTGCAGAGGGAAAGAAGTTGATCTTATGAGTGAAATGTTCTGGGTTTGAATCCCGGCTATTGCACTACCAACGTAAACCTATTTTTGACACTACATATTAAGCTTAGCTGGAGGAGTTAACAAGAAAATTAGAAAACCAAGAAAAGTGTCGGTAGTTTAGTGTTAAGGAGTCGGCCTTACGATCGAGAGGTCCCGGGTTCACCTGGCCATTACACTACCGACGTAAACCCACTCCTAGCACAAGCAATTTAGCTTAGCTGGAGGGGTTAGAGGAAATATTAGTAATTTCGGTTACTAATATTATAAAACAAAATATTCAGTTACTAATATTGTTATTTTTAGGGAAAGCTAATAGCCAGTATTTGGATGATTGCCTTTTAATTTAAAGAAAATCAAGATCTCATTTTCGCATTGGTTTTTGGGAGACGTCTATTTTTCATCAATACATTATTTGAAATTTAACTCTTATAGACATCTTAAGACCTCATAATCCTACTATTTTTCGAAAAAGAAAATGTAATTATTATCAAAGTAATAATTTAACGTATAAAGTATGGATAATGAATATTTATGTCATTAACGTGTTGTAATTGTCATTAGGGACATTTCGGTCGACCTGACCGTTTCGAGCCTAGAAATTCATTGAACTCAACCTGAATGTAGTAATATAATTTATATTCTAACGTTAAAAGTACCTATATACTAAGACGTGCTTTCAGAACAGTTATTGGTTAGGAAATTGTAGGAATTGTACTCTGTTAAGTAATATGTGTACCTATGCTTGTACACGCTTCAAGGCAGGTTAGCAGAAAACCCGAAACGTCATGTAGTTTATTGTCATGGGTTTAAGAACGGCCTTCAACGTAGATTTTGAAATTTAGTTTGTAAGTTATAAGTTTAATATAATTAGATAATTAAAACAATACTATAGAGTACTGACCCTTTATTTGCACTCAACCACATAACAACTATAACGCGACCATAAGATGATTTGAGAACGCCAAAAGGCAAAACTGGTTTGGTTCAATAATAAATATCATGGTTATTAGTATAATAATGCAAAAATACTCTGGTTTACCAATATACATTCATACCTATAAATATTAGCACTAATCGGGAATCGAATCCGAGACCTCTAACTTAGCAGTCGAATGCTCAACCTCTACGACACCACAGAGATCGTCATAAGGTAACACGGTCATTAGTTCAGCCACGTGTTAGCGCGGGCCGACCCTAAACGTTTTATTTGTCATTAGTTACAGTAGGCAACGTGAGGACGCGCTGGACCGGACAGTGATAAATTGGATCCTAGACCTATAATTTAAGTCTGAATTTCATTCTTGAAACCTAATCTAATTTGCACACTTGATAAAGGGGTATTTGCCCATGCAGTAACACCCAAACGAGTAACAATATTACTGGTTGGGAAAAAAATCCCAACGAGTCACAGGTGTTACTGGATGCAATACTTGGTATGATTCTAAAGCCCACCCTGAAGAAACCTTCTAATGCCCTTCTTGAGAAGCGACCTGCAATGCAATTCTGTAAGCAACGACGAGCACAACGTTGTGACAGCCTTGATATAGTTTGTCATTGGCCGATCTCCAGTGACGTCACCCAGTCCGACCAATGACAATCTATATCAAGGTTGTCACAACGTTGTACTCGTTATTGTGCGCTTACAGAATTGCATTGCAGATTTGGCTGCTGCAGCGCATAATACCTACATTTAAAAGTATATAGGTATATCACAGCAACCATTGTAGTCATTTTTCTCAGGGATTTAGGCACTGTACTGCACTGCACACTTTGTTTTTGCTCTTATTAACGATTGTTGAATCATAGATTATATCATAAATTATATTATTTATAGACTATGTAACGATAGCACAGCTAAGGGTCGAAATAATCCACTTTGTTCAACTGTTGTCCCTCCCTTATCTGTGCTATGCGGGGCAGTGTTGCCGTTATTACAATATGTTTGTTTTAATGAGTGGATGGTTGTCTAATTGCAATATGTTTGCTTTCATTATTGTATGTGCTGCAAATGGCAGAATTAAACGCATTTTTCTTCCTTACTTTTTCTTCCAAGTTAGCTTGGGCCCAAAAGATTTTGGTGAGCCGTCACACCCAATTTCTTAATTAATCCATTCGATGATTCACTCAACAGGTCAATAACCCTCAATAGTGTGTACTGTTTTAAAATACACATCACAGGTTCGGATAATCTCTTTAGCAGTACCCGTAAATAGCATTAACCATTCAGCAGAGGCAATTAGCAAGCAAAAACGTCAGTAACAAAGCACAATGATCCGTTATGCAGATTACCCTCTGCATTTTTTAAGCGAGCAGGGACTCTGCAATGGGGACATGTGTTGCAGGTTTTTGGGGAGAAAATACGGAAAATGTTTTAATTTATGGGTGGCAACACAGCGGCATATTGGTACTATTTTGATATAGAATTTACGGCTTGAATGCATGTCTATAGGAAGTGCAAAAGCGAGTTAAGTACATTCTCGCAGTAGATTTTTAATAAAACTTAGTAGATGTGACTCCCTTCCCGGGGGAAGTCCCACAGGACGTCTAAGGCGTTAATCATAAAACTTTCCTCATTTCCTAACCTACTAAGATTGACCAACTTTCGATATTTTTCGAACAGTGACTGCTATCTGGCCTCTACAACTCCCTAGCAATATTGACACATTAAGTATAGTTTGTCATATGGATTGAATCCAGATGAACAATTTTTTTATCAAAATATCCTGCAGTCCACTGCTGGACATGGACCTCTCCCAATATGCGTCATAGCACCGGATCCACCACCTAGCGTATGCAGTCTACTCCAGTCACCTTTTTCAGGTCATCCGAAATAGCCATACCTGTATATGGATATATACAGACATAAATATTATGATTCTTGTTCAATTTACTCAATTAGCCTATCGCAGTCCACTGCTGGACATAGGCTTCTCCCAATATTGGGAGGCTTTGGCCTAATGTTTCCACGCTGGCCAGACAGGTTGGTACAGGGTTTTATTTCGAGTTTTCCTTCTCTCTCTTCATAAGATTCTTACATACTTGTACAAATATCTGCACTAACTAGAAATCATTGCATTGAACAGGAAAATCGTGATCGGACGTCACTTTTTTGTCTACCCCATTGGCCATATTATACCTACTCAATCATTACGAAATTCCCACAAAAAGAAATAAAGTACGATCATCAGAACTCTTAGCAGATTAACCGACTGAATTAAAACGGATCCACTGTCGTGGTCCGCATTATAATGTCCTCGATATTACACACTTCTAATGCCCATCAACTTTCAACCCTACTAAGTACCACACAAAGTTTAAATTGATATGCAACTTGAAACTAAGTGGCTTTTACACTAAAAGCGGTTTTATTACACTAGTATAAACGCCATAGTCGCGTGCAACTCAAGTGTAAACGCGAGTAAAGTTTTACTTTTATCCACAAAGAGGTAGTCTAAGAACACCGTCAAATACGTGAGTTATAAAACTTTGTAAGGGTGGCCGTTGTTGTATGCAATAATGTTTGTGACACGAGCTTTTAAAAAAGTATTTGAAACACTTAAAGTTCATCCAACTTGTAAGCACCAAGTCTGCTATGGTCGTGTCGAGAATATTTTAAAAATGTAATTGAATTTTAAAACTATTACTATATAGTATAGATAGAGGTAGTATTAGTTAAGCTTCGTAACAAAGATACTAAATAAGCACATGACATGAGACACCTAATATTCAACAATTCTTGTGTTTTTAAGGCCAATAATAACTGAGGTATCATTGCAGCCTAGCAATGCGAGAGACCTTCGAGTGAGAGGTGAAATATGAAAAAAAAAAGGAATGCAGTGGCAAAGGGTGAAAATTTTCCAAAGGGAAGTTGATGGAAAAAAGGTATCAACTATATTATAGTAACTTCTAGCTGTCGCCCGCGGCCCCACCCGCGTGGATGTCGGTTATCGGAACCAAACATAGCCTATATCCTTTTTCAGGGTCTAACCTAATCTATCTCTGTACCAAATTTCGTCATAATCGGTGCAGTGGTTTAGGCGTGAAAGCGTAACAGACAAACAGACAGACAGACAAAAAGAAAGACAAACAGACAGGCAGACAGAGATACTTTCACATTTATAATACTTATTAGTATGGATTTTATTCGGCACCATACAACGTGTTCAAATTATAAATTAAAAATTTAAAAACCAAAAAGAACCTATTTTTTTTTTTTTTTTTCTATAGGACTCATCAATTTGACTTCGCCTCGCCTGATACTATACGTTACTAGAAGAACTATTACATTATGACCTACCTTAAGTATTGACCCTTTTATATTTGAAAATATTAGATTTTGCATTATCACTTTCACTCCTCATATTTTTCAAATGGCTGAACCGATTTTTATGAAACATAGCTAAGAACACTCTCGACTAAACCATCTTTCAAACAAAAGAAACAGAATCGAAATCGGTTAAGCCGTTTGGGAGCTACGATGCCACAGACAGACTGACACACACACACACACATCCATACACACTTCAAACTTATAACACCCCTCTTTTTTGTCGGGGGTTAAAATTGTTTTCATTTAGTTAAATACTAATATAGAAACTTTCAGCAATACCTACACATTTTCGCAATTAGTATCAGTGTCACATCGTATCGTATTTTCGGTACAAATGAGAGAGTAGTTCTATTAGCAAATGCTTTTCCGAGTGGTCTGTGTGTGAGCTCAATGACAGCGGAATAGTTTCGTATGCATCACGCACTGGGCACTGTTGAAAGCCGATATTCACAAACACAATAGGAAGCAGCAGCGACTATTTCACTATTATCTTTAAAGTAGATCTGTTCTGTTTCTATTTCAGATATATTACATGCAAATAAGGATATTTTAGACCGAATTGTGGTAGGTATATCGGAGGCATCGGCCAACAGATTGCAGTGTTTGCAATATATTTCTACCCCGGCTTTGCTCTGGAAGTTATACTAGAGGTACATTAGGTAGGCTGTCTCCATGGTAAACAAACACACAGACAAGCAGGGCGTGGCGTCGATTCTACCAAAGCACAATCCCTGACGCACCACAGAGACTTCGAGAAAATTCCATTTGATTTTAGCCTTTAAAACAGTACATTTAAAGTTTAAAATTAAATGGCTTTTTGTAGAGTTGTGGACGAAAGCGTGTAATGAAAATATTGTCATTTAATTTTAGACTTTAATGCTATAGCAATGAAGTCTAAACTGTAATGCCAATTTTTGCAGAGACTGTGGCACTACAGCGGTTTTGCTTTAGCAGAAGGCGTCGATTCTACCAAAGCACAATCCCTGTCGCACCACAGACACTTCGAGAAAATTCCATTTGGTTTTAGTCTTTAAACTAATGCTGTTAAAGTTTAAAATTAAATGGCTTTTTGTTGAGTGAATAAAATAGTGTAATGAAACTCATTATCATTTAATTTTGTGACTATAAGGTATAGAAATAAGGTCTAAAATTGATTGCAATTTTTTGCAGTCTCTGTTGTGTGACAGTGGTTGTGCTTTAGCAGAATCGAGGGCCAGGGTATTTGTGTCTCTATGTAAACAAACGTATTGCCACTTATTTAGAAGGATATTAACACCCGTATTCACAAACAATACTTCGCTATGCGTAGAACAAAAACTGTGCAAAGAACGACAAATTCTCAGTGCGTTAGTTTTGGCAAGCCTTTTTATTCATTGATACCTAACACTTATGTAATACTTCGTTGAGGGAACACACTGCGTTAGATACTGCTCCGTGATGTTTGTGAATTAATTTTACCAGCCCTATGCGCTCGAGCACACTATGAGACCTCACAGTATTGTTTGTGAATACGGGTGTAAGGCAGGTGATATCATCTAGTATTATTCTACTGTGTGTTTATAGATGCTGATACCTTTACACTGTAACCCAAAAGATGTAAAACAACGGTTACCCGAACTCAAGTTAACATAAAACGATCCCTACGCAACGGGTCCGCCCACCCTCGTGACCCCGCGTGACCCAACTTTTAGGTGAATTCCTTCACAATTTGCAAATTAAACAAACTATATGTAACTTTTGTTTATATTAAGTAACTATAACTACAAAATTTTCATTGTACCTAATTGCAACTTACCGAGAAGTGAATGAAATTTTGAAGCATTTACTATGCTAACTGTTCAAATCGAAAATCATTAAGATCAAATCATTTCAAATCAGTTAGCATAGTAAATGCTTCAAAATTTCATTCAGTTGTTAGGGCGAAGTCATCAAAAATCAATGTTTAAAAATGATTGTAACAGAATCTGTCATGAAGCGAATCTGCCCTAAAGCGAATAAAGGCATCATTCATTGATTCCGATAAGTTCGTATGAATGTCGGTAGATGGCTTCACCATCGGCCTTAAGACGGTTGTATTAAGGGAATTTGGATCGATTTCGTACGTTGGCTTAGTGGTCAGAGCGTTCCCCCTGTAAGGGAAAGATCGCGGGTTCGAGTCCAGTCCGAGGTCGATTCTTTTTCCCTTTCTTAATCTACCGAGAAGTGGTCATAATGTTGAACTTCAAATATGAGGTGGGATGTCAAAGGTAATTTAATAACTATTTATCGTTCTAGACGTACGTATGTTAATCAGACCTAGGGCCGTTCAAAGAAAGGCCATATCAAAAGTACGTGAAATCGGCGAGCTTTCATACATGAAAGAAGGCATATACTAGGATTTTTTTTATACCACTTAGTTGGCAGACAAGCACACGGCCCACCTGATGGAAAGCGGTCACCGTGGCCTATGGACGTATGCAACACCAGGGGCGTCACACTCGCGCTGCCGACCCTGAAGAAACCTTCTAATGCCCTTCTTATAGAACCCCATATTGTAGTCGCTTGGGAAAACCACCGCAGGGAGTTCATTCCACAGCTTGAGTGTGCGTGGGATGAAATGCCTTTCAAACCGCACAGTGCGCACTGTTTCCACCGCTATCGCTACAAAATGGTACAATGGCTTCAAATCAGCATACATATGGGTCTTTTTGTAGCTAGCGTCTTCCGCAGCGGCAGACGGAGAGTGAACGGTGCGACTGAGGTGGCTGGCGGCTATGCGTAAACAATTCGCGTACGCCAGGGCCTCGTTCGTGTCCCTAGGTATAGCGTCTACAGCTCAGTCTGAAGGTCTGTACATCACGATAATCTACTTATTCTTTGCGATACATTATAACCAACTATAAATAAAATGAAGGTTATCACATAAGTACCTCCTAATCTGGAAAGTTCTTTTAGAATATACTTACTTTTAATTCAGTTTTTAAGGTGATTTATGAATGCCTGCGTTGAAGTATTGAATGTATAATAAAGTTAGAATTAACTCATGTGTGGAAAATACTTCAGAATGGACTAACTGATTTATATCGAAGTTATCTAGTTTACAGCATTGATTTATATTGTTACATATTGGTTTACGGTACATACAACAAACAAAAAATGTATATCTGTCTTTCTATCTAGTGGATTATGGGATGCGATTTTTTATGCAGACAGCTGATGTCATAAGGTAGGTAACTTATGCGACGTTTACTATTAAAAATATTATAGTTCCGCAAAAAATCTAAGTCCATACGGACAAGTAGCAGGCACAAATCGATTCAGGCTTTAACTTTCAACAAACTATATATGTCACCCACAAAAACGAGAAAACCACGATATTGTTCAACTATCCATACCATCCGTCCATTTTTTATCATAATATTCATCTATCCATAGCCGGAAAACTCGTATAGACCGGCCGTTTCTATAAGCTCTTCCCCTATTTAGCCACACAAAGGCGTATAAGAGTCTCCCAATAAATAACCGATGCTCAGGTATAGTCACACAATGATTGCTAATCGAGCCATGGGCTTTATATCGTGAGCTAATACTGCACCACCATTGTGGGCATCACAAAGCATATAAGCACAACTTCATTCTGCTTTTCTGTTTGGGTGTGGGTCAAGTGATAAGAGAACAACGGTTAGAACATACAACCTCAGTGGCGTAGCGGTATGTAGAACTTTCGAGTACTACGCACCAAGCGCAAGGGGATTCCCGCTTATGTCTACGATAATCTCACCTCCGGCAACCGAAGGCCCACAGACGGCGTGCGTTTTAGTCGGTTCGAGTTCGACATAACCTCCTCCACAGGCTCCGGCTTTTTATCCGTGAAAAAGGATCGATTCGCGCTCAGTGCAAATATGTTTATTTGCATTGGTCTGAGTGTTTCTATTCCTAATAATTATATAATAATATGTATTTACAAAAAAATATCTAAGTATATTTATTCGCATTCTAGATTACATAACACTAGCTAGTTAAGTCACGTTTACCATGGGTGTTGTGTAGAATGTTGTAATAATACTTATTACTTATTTTATTTATAATCATTTTGGCTTTTCAGTTCAAACCGACATTATTGGGTCTACCCCTAATGCTGGACCCATCCATTTAGTGTAGGGTTATTGAGTAACAAACAATCAAATAAAACTACTTGCGCATTGATAAATATGACATAAATAAATATGATAATATTATATACTAACTGTTATAGAGAGCTCCACTCGCGTGGCGACCTTTTACCAATCGTTTTTTATTACTGCTGAAATAAAAATTACGTAGCATATTATCTTGCCCGGAACACGGCAAAAGGCTCGGCTCACCCTCTATTACGTGGGACCTAATACAATGATTGGTGAAATTTGGGTGTTAATTCACCTCTGCCTAACCCTCCAGGGATAAAGGCGTGATTGTATGTATGTATGAATATTATCTCCATCTTCTAGTTGTTTGGTATTTATACCCAATCCTAAGAAAATTGTTTCAGCCATCTTAGTTACATCTTGAATAGATAACACAAAGACAGAATTTTCAATTTGCTTTGAATATTTCACATTTATAATATTGGCATATCTTATTTGGTATCATTACCGTGGAAATGTATGCTCACTTCTGTGGCAATCAGATTAATGGACGCAGCACTAATGGTTTACCTCAAGTGCAATTACTCCGAAATTGATTTAATTAATTACAAGCTAATACCTCAGTCAATATGAGCCAATTACACAACGTAGATATGTGGGACTGTATGATTACTGTCTGTAATGATAATATAGTGTGTATCACTAATATGCCTATTACTTGTGTAAATTATTGTAGTAAGTATTATTAACTAGACGTGTTTGTACTGTGTGGTCCAAATACATAATTAGCAAAACTTGATAGTGTTTTAATTACGTACGTTACGAATACTCGACATGCTTGAAAGAGTAAAAGAATTCAGAAATTATAAAACAGACGCTATTGTAAGGAATAGAGTCATGATTAATCAACTAGGATCGGCAAACGTGGCGCGTATTGGGAGAGGCCTATGTCCAGCAGTGGACTGCAGTAGGCTAATTGATTGATTGATTGATAATCAACTAGATACGTAATTATTTTAATGATAGGGAAAAAGGGCAATGAAAGATAAACAGAAGAAGAGTATTACTCCTATATACCAATAGCTTCATTCACGTCCCAGCTTGATGACTTCTTATATTGAAGAGGATACATCTGAAGATTTTGGTGAGGTGGTATCTATGCTATAATCATAGACCATCGACGAACCAGAAGGTCTTTTACAAAACCGCTGCAACAGTTGCGGAAGTGCCCGCTTCCGCCTATATCTTGTACCACACCACGCAATGGATAATGGTCGAGTTGTCTCGAATCCCGAAGTCAATTCCCGCCATATTGTCCGGGCAGAAAGGGATCACATCTCCTGGGACACCAGTTAAATGTACTTTAGACTATTTTACTAGAAAATGGCTTCAAGTAGTTTTTGCTTTAGTTAAGTGATAGTGTTGAAAGTTGGAGACACAGATTGGCTTACAGACATCATGCATTTCTGTTCCTTTACTATCAAGCAAGCACTTTGACGTGATCACACATTTAAAGTAAACTTAATATTATACAAGACATAATGGGAGTCTTTCTCTCCCAGGTTATTTTGTTATACAGCACTTAGGTAGCAGACAAGCACACAGCCCTCCTAATGGAAAGTGGTTAACGTGGCTTATGGACGATTCTCGTACTCCTAAGATACTTCAGATTTGGGACTAATTAATGCTGTGATGAATGACTCCGACTGCAAAAAAAAAACTACCGTAATGATGATTATAATGTCATTCCGGGGGTTTCATGAATCCATACACTTTGTACCCCGTTTTGGTTTATGTACGTAGAACTTTTACGTCTACCGTGCACGTCTTCAACTTCGGTCTTATTACCGAAACTAACTGTTGAACTTCTAATAACAATAATATTACGATCACGATCACACAAAGCTTAACAAACAGAAGAACTGAGAAGCTTTAAAGCTATATTTTTATATTTTATTTCGGATTTGAAATCATAGTAAAAATCGCATTAAACTGCGCTGAGCACTTTTTAAGTGTAGATGAACAAACATTTCCGATCTGTTTTTATGGGTGTTCTTGTCTTTGCCTTAATAGCTCATTTTATACAACGCTAAAGTATCCATCGAGGGCATCAAACTGAGGAACACCATTTGAGCATCGATCCTTTTAAGGGTTCCGTACCCAGGGGGTAAAAACAGAGGCCTATTACTAGACTCTACTGTCCGTCTGTCTGTCTGTCATCAGGCTGTATCTCATGACATGTGATAGCTAAACAGTTGAAATATACTAAAACTACAATAATATAAATATTTAAAGGTGGTTAAAGTAATATGGCACATTCGGTCTGCAGGCTGCAATGGTTAATTTTTTTTTTTAATTTTTTTTTTATTTTTTTTTATTTGCAATCTGTTTCTATCGAACATTCAGCAAAAGGTTAGGAATGGAACATTTATCTTGGAGGGCAGCCAGTCCAGCGACGGCGCCCCATCTGTATGTTATTCCTCACAGGTCTCTGGGGGTTTTCCTTTTAAGCCTTTTGGGTTTAAGGCTATTACTCATCAGGTGTGCAGTTAGCGCATTTGGATGGTTGTTCAATCTGTTCCTGTATGATTGGATGGCACATTTAATCTCTTCTTGAACCGTTTTGATCTTAAGCTCGTGGTGTAGCTGTTGATTGCTTATGAACCAAGGAGCATCAGTTATCATCCTCAGCATTTTGGACTGGAACCGCTGGAGTATCTCCAGATTTGAATTGGAAGCTGTGCCCCAGAGTTGAACTCCGTAAGTCCAGATAGGTTTTAGAATACTTTTATATAAAAGCAGTTTGTTTTCTAACGACAGTTGTGATTTTCTTTCTAGTAGCCAGTACATTTTCCTTAGTTGGATCCCCAGTGCTTTTCGCTTGGTAAATATATGTTTTTTCCATGTAAGACGACGATCCAAATAAAGTCCAAGGTATCTGGCTTCATTTGCTTGAGGTATCTGTATTCCATTGAGAGACACTGGGGGACATGTATCACGCCGCGTCGTAAAGGTCACCTGTACAGACTTAGTCTCGTTTGCCTTTATGCGCCAAGTATTTAGCCATTCAGTTATATTGTCAAGGCAGCGTTGAAGCATGTCACTTGCCTGTGCCGGTTCCTCATGGGCAGTTAGAGCTGCCGTGTCATCAGCAAAAGTACCGACGACGACACCGTCTGTCATGGGGAGGTCTGAGGTAAAAATCAGATAGAGAACCGGACCAAGCACGCTTCCCTGTGGCACTCCTGCATGCGCCTTGTGTAGTTGGGTTGAGTCTTCTCCCTGCTTGACATAGAAAAATCTGTCAGCAAGATATGATTTTAGGAATATATAATAGCTTGCCGGCAGTCGTCTCATTATTTTATATAATAAGCCCACGTGCCAGACTCTATCAAAGGCCTGAGAAATGTCCAGAAATGCCGCGCAACAATATTTCTTGTTTTCAAAAGCGTTGTGAATTTCTTCTACCAATCTGTGCACCTGTTCTATCGTGCCATGTTTTTTTCTGAAGCCAAATTGGTGGTCAGGTATGATTTTATTTTCTGCTATTACTGTGTTTAATCGTCTTAGGAAGAGTATTTCCATAACCTTCGACAGGATGGGCAGTAAACTGATCGGTCTATAGGACGATACATCTGCAGGAGCTTTACCAGGTAAGGATCATTTTAATTTGAGCTACCTTCCATTGAAGTGGGAAAATGCCTCTAATCAGTATGCAGTTAAACAGGCTTGTCAATAATTGTATTGCTATTTTAGGCAATTCGCGAAGTATTTTTGCAGTAATTAAATCGTATCCTGGTGCTTTATTTAGTTTCAAGTTTCTAATTGTTTCCACGACTTCATGTATCTTAATCTTTTCAATTGGGAGACTGAGTTGATATGGCTCATTGAGGGAATTAATAAGTTCTTCATTGTCGGTGCTCAACACATTCTGCATGGTGTTTGGTACGAAGACTTCCGCCAGATGGGAAGCAAAGGCCTGACCCTTTTCCAAGTCACTTTTTGCCCATGAACCATCCTTTTTGCGTAGTGGTGGATTGGAGGCGATAGGTCTTTTGAGCCTTTTAGTTGCTTTCCAAAGGGAATAGTCACTAGCAGCAGTAGCATCCAGATTACGCAGGTGATTCTGTACATTTTCATTTCTTTCGGCAAGCAGTAGATTTTTAAGTTTAGATGTAAGGTAATTTAAGCGCTTTTTGTCACCAGGGTATCTAGTCGTTTGCCAGAGTTTACGAGCCTGTCTTTTCTCGGCTACTAATTCGCGAATGGATTTTGATTCCCCCGGTTCATTGTATTTCTTTGTAGCAGGAGTGCTATCCCAAGCAGCGTTTTGGATACATTTGTTAAAATGCTCAACTGCTATCATGATGTCCTGTTCGGTTTTGAGAGGCAGTTCAGTATTAATTGTGGATTCTATAATGGAACGGAATACATCCCAGTCAGTCCCACGGTTATGTAATCTTGGAGTAGGTTCAGAATGTAAGAATTGCTGGGCAACCTCCAATAAGACCACACTGTGGTCAGATGAGAGGTCTGGAAGATTAGTACACCGGAAGCAATTAACTGGGATCCCTTTAATGACACCAAAATCTACCAAGTCTGGGATTTTACTGGGGTCTGTCGGCCAGTAGGTTGGGTTCCCGCTCGATATTGCAGCTAGGTGGAGATCATTTATAGCGGCCTGTAATTGGCGTCCTTTAGGAGTCGTTAGACGAGAGCCCCATTGAGTATTTTTGGAGTTATAATCGCCGCCCGCTATAAACCTTGGTCCCAGAGTATTAAAGAAATTCATGTAATCTTCTTTCTTGATTACATGTCTTAGTGGAGAATATAGGGCAGTGACAGTCAAGTGGCCCCGCCAATCCTCGACCACTACACTTGTGGCTTGTATTGCAGGGGTTTGAAATGGTTCGACTTCGTGGTGTTTAATATTATTTTTAATGAGAATTGCAGATCCTCCATGAGCTTTACCATCCGGGTGCATTGTATGGTAGAATTTATAGTTGGACATCTTAAGGTAGTCTTTTGTTGTGAAATGTGTTTCAGATATTAACAGAATGTCAATTTTGTTCAATTTCAAAAATGTCTCTACTTCTAGGACATGGTTTGAGAGCCCATTGGCATTCCATAGGGCTATTTTTAGTGAATAGAATTTGTCAGTTTGGTCATGATTTCCATTAGGAGATTTGTTATTGAAGTCAATTGTTGCATTAGTTGTGTCATATTGTTCATTATTTCTTTCATGTCATTATTATTTGTTTCAGCATTAGGTAATACACTTGGGCTTTCCTTGCTATTCGGCATGTATGTAGGTTTGTTGAATATTAGTGCTTGCCTAGTCTGTCTGTCTGTCATCAGGCTGTATCTCATGACATGTGATAGCTAAACAGTTGAAATATACTAAAACTACAATAATATAAATATTTAAAGGTGGTTAAAGTAATATGGCACATTCGGTCTGCAGGCTGCAATGGTTAATTGATTGATTTGGTTAATGGATTGAAAGTAATCTATAGCACGAAAGGACGAATAACAATATTTACACAGTGCACATTCGAAATACACTGCATTTACTTGTAGATTCTACCAATGCAATACCTTCTTTAACTTACTTTTGACTTTCTCCACGAAATAGTACAAAGAAATTATATATTCTGTAACAAAATCCATTGCTGTAACGCTTTGATAATCCCCTTTCTACCTCTTAATGATAGAGCAATATCTATCTTACATAAAATAATTGCCTAGTTATGAGTCGAATGAACAGAACTGAACGTAGGTATAAAACGGAGGAGCCACAGAATTGACATAAAGTTGAATCTTTGTTAAATCGTCCTAAGAATAAATGGGCAAAGAATTTAATTAAGTTATACTCAAGAATAAAGTAGTTAGTTCAAGTTATACGGTACTATTGACTTTTAAAACTTATTCCGTTTTGTTTTATTTGTTTTTCTTGAATTGGATATTGTTAAAATATATTTATTAAATGGGATAAGTTTGTAATATTAAATTATTTTTTGTCTTATTATTGTTCTAACAAATCGTGGAATGTTGCTTTGGTGAAGTTTTGTTTTTGAGAGAGAGAGATGTAAAGCACCTTACCACAGAAAATTTTCTTCGCATCGTTTATAGTAGGATATGCAGTTTTGTACTTTTTTAAATTAACATTACTGCATTCGTATTAGCATAGGTAAAGGATTCTTTAAGCCTTCCTTTAAGCGGGTCCTTTAAGCGGGGCGTGAAAAAGCATCTGATGAGGCCGTCAAGCTGAGTGCCACTATTGTAACATGGTACGTGTCTTTAAAGGTGACCTTCTTTTCAGAGAGTTTGCTTTCAGCTTACCATCAGGCGAGGCTAAGTCAAATTGACGTGTCCTATATATATTTAAAAAAATGTCTGGTCGTTTCATGCGATACTCGTCCATTGTACCTACTCCGTTACCTCTGGGATTTTAATTATTTCTATTTACCTAGTATATTATAATAAACTAGCCTTCCGCCCGCGGCTCCGCTATCTTCGGTTCTACTCAACCGATTGCGTTCAAACAAATGTAAGATTTTAAATCTGACCAAGGCCTTTCTAACAAAATACCGCATCAAAATCCGTCCAGTAATTTTTGCGTCCATCGCGGACAAACAGACAAACAGACCGGCAATTTAAAAAAAACATTAATTCGTGTTCAGTATCGTTAACATAACATAACCCAAGTTTTTTTTTTTAATATCTCCAATGTACAGACACGACAATTATATAATAGTATTCATAAATAAATAAATATTATCATTACCTCATAATACGTTTCCAAATTACACATTACTCTAAGTCGCACTACATTTACTTACGTCGAATAAACCGCAAAAGTCATAAATTCCAATTAAAATTCTCACCGAAGCCCTGGCTCCGTAGGCACAAAACGAAAGCACTCAATATTCCGGCACTGGCTTCAACACAATACGCTTTTCTTACAAAGAGGAAGAAAGAGCCATCCTCCCCCTGATTTGAACCGACGACGCGCCACGCCGTTGAATTGAGCATATTCTTTTGCTATGCAGATAATAATCTCTATAAGAAAGACATTTTGAATTGAGAGTTTAAGTTTTCGTGAGAATAGGGTTCTTAATACGGGTTATGGAATGTCAGTTGATATCTGTTATTTTAGACAGTGGTCGAATTCAAACAGATTTTATTATGAATTGTTTTATCACACGCTTCTTTATTTTAGGGTTAATCCCAGTCGCATCCGTGATCCCCCAGGGTATCAAATACGGGGTATCCAACCGGAATAACTCGAAGCTTTCACTTCGGAGTCTGGGGTCCGCTTTACAAGTCTAACTGCGAATTTGCCTGAACATCGATATTTTCCGTGAAGCGATTGTCATCTGACCTCCACAACCCATTGGCAATATCGAAGCATTGCAACAAGACCAGTTATTGAATAACAAGGACTCCAAATACCCGTAACGACTGCCATAGATGTTCGTATGGCAACCGGGACCGACGGCTTAACGTGCTCTTCGAAGCACGACCAGAGACCAGACCAAAGCAAATACCCATATTCATGCATACAGATATATACGCTGACATGACCGGGGATCGAACCCGCACCTCCAGCGTAGCGGCCACGTTCACTACTGCCACGCTACAGAGCCTGTCACGCTGTCCTAATGTCTCGGTAGCTTTTCAGCAGGCATAGTTATGGTCTCCTCATCTATTTACATTTATCTGCTTTCTAGATCTCATTTTAAAAGCTAGTAATAATTAGGTATTAAGCTTACTTTGGGTCTAGACACCATTGAGTATCTAACATACTTATACGTACATACTAACGCTGTAATACTTAAAACGACATAAGAAGATACAGCATTAAAATTGTCACAAAATAAATTAATTGGATCATAAAAAGACGTTCACAAAGACGGCGAATTTAAGGACAGAGAGTCCCTTAATAAATGTCCTCTGTACGTGAGGGCAATTAAGATATTATTGGAGGGTCCTTTGTAGGGCCTTGTAAGGACCTCCCCATAGATGTAGCACAGAAATTCATTTAAGAACGCATTTCATTATCGTGGTGTGTTATTGTTAGTGAATACTAGAGAATATGAATGGAGTCTGAACAGTAAAGTTCAATTTCGTTGACAGCAAAAGTATTGTAAACTTTTAATCAAGTTTAAAGCAAAACGAAGTTCTTAAAAGTTAAAATTTGATTTGGAAACAATGATTTGAATATAGTTTTGCGAAATATTAGTAGACAGATTATTTTTATTTTGTTGAACCTTGCAGCCACTCTACAATTATGCTGGGTACTGATTTGACTGCCACGTGGTATCCAGCATAGTAGAATTAGGGCCACCCCATCTCCTCCCAGACTCAGCCTCAGATGTAGGTATGGCTCGAGTTAACAGTAGTACCCGGAATACGGGGGTTAGACTCATATTGACTTGGTTGTAAAAGACCTACTTTGCAGAATGACTACATAGCAAAGGGTCCAAGGTGCAAAATGACTACACAGCAAAAGGTCCAAGGCGCAAAATGACTACATAGCAAAAGGTCCAAGATGCAAAATGACTCACCCCTTATTATATTACGTGGGACCGAATGCAATGATTGGTGAAATGTGGGTGATAATTTTCACCTCTGCCTAACCTTCCGGAGTTAAAGGCGTGTTATATTATGAGTAACTTCACTGTAATATTTTAATTGCAGCGAAATTACCCATCTTCTTCATCCTAGCGTTAATTCCCAGTCGCAATCATCAGCAAGACCGTTATTGTTGGACTTTTTAGGGCTCCAACTACCCGTAACGACTGCCATAGATGTTCTTATGGCAACCAGGACCGACGTGCTTTCCGAGGCACGACCAGACTAATGCAAATATCCATATTCATGCATACCTACGAATATTTTGCACCGAGCGGGGATCGAACTCGCGTCTCCTGAGTAGCGGCCGCGTTCACTACCGCTACGCCACTGGTGCTGGAGGCAGTCTGCGAGCGAAATCACTATACATATTATAAAACAAAGTCGCTGTCGCTGTCTGTCCGTCCAAGCTTCAAAACTAAGCAACGGATTTTGAAGTGGTTTTTTTTAATAGATAGAGTGATTCAAGAGGAAGGTTTATATGTATACATATAAACCTTACAGGCATAATATTGTAGAAAAACACTGATAAATTAAGAGATATGCAGTGGGAACGGGATCAGAAAATATGGCGGTACGTATACTAGACAATTCCTTCTCCAAATGTCCAAATATAACATGAAACAAAACAGTTTACTGTAATAGACATTCCTGCCATGATAAATTAAACTTAACCTTCAAAATCACAGTTAACAAACTTTATACCTATCTCTCTATCTGTGCCCGGGCAGCTTATCTCCCCAGTTGGGTATTCAGTCTATGGTAGGGGTCAAAGGTTGAATGTAACAGTTTTGGAAGGTTCCAATGATTTACGGTTAATGAACGAGTGTCCAGCGGTCAAGTAGTTCTACTATAGTTACTTAATTGTTTGTTTGGAAATAGTAACTTATTATGGACTAAGAGCCCGTGAACGCCAGACCTTCGTCATTTTATAAAAGCTGTAAGTTTGTCAGCGCATGTTGCCAACACAGGTAAGAACGATGGCCCATTATGAAGTTTGGGTCCTAGTGGCTTTGGCCGATATACGGTACTAAAGTTGTGAAAAAAAAAAAAACTTTGATTTTTTGGTATTACCTACCTTCAAAATAGTACCTATAAGAAATCACGTTATTCATAGTCGGACAGTTTAAAATCGTGGTAACCGGACCCCTTGCCAGACACCCTTAATGTTCAAGAAATTATATAAGTTTTAGTTTATGTTTGATTTTCGTACAGCGTGTCCCAAAATTTAAGGATAAGCAGGCTGCAGAGGAAGAAGGGTGGGAAAAAAAATGCAAGAGAGCCGCCTTCGCTGGTGTAGTCACGTCTTACTGACCCTCCAGTCCCAGCTTAGCTCGTGACATATTTTGAACCCCTGTTAGGTTAAAGGTTAGGTTAAACCTTTAACCTCAAATATGCCTATAATTTAGACTTAGCCTATACATGGCTCGAGTCAACGATAGTGCCCGGAAAACGGCTACAGTCTCACCCCCTATTAAGTGGGACCTAATAGAATACAATGATTGGTGAAATGTGGGTGTTAATTCAGCTCTGCCTAACCCTCCGGGGATAAAGGCGCGATTGTATTTATGTATATAAAAAGCAAAAGAATATGTGAAAATAAAGAAAAAGAAGAGAAGTTGAAAAACTATTCTCAAATTTCTCTCAGTTTCAGTGTAAGTTTATTTGAAAGTATACATAAAAAAATTAAAAACCGACTTCACCCAATTTTTGTTGATATTTCATAAACTGCTTAACCGATTTTGATACAATTTACATGGGACCACCTGGGAAGTATGACCTATCAAACGAAAAAATAATTTTGCTAATCGGTCCAAGCGTCTTTGAGTAATCGGTGAACATACATAAATTTTTTTTCCGATGAATTAAGAACTTCCTCCTTTTTAGAAGTCGGTTAAAAAGTTTTGGAAATATTTGAAGAATATGGAAAGTCAACAACAGTAATGACCATCGTAATTAGAATTACATAGGTGATTCAGTACCGGTAAAGGTGGGTCCGGCTGTAGTAAAATTTGGATCAATCAGCCTATTGTAGTCAACTGAGCTGGGCATAGGCCTTTCTCAATATGTACCATACCTCCCGATCCTACGCCTTCCGCTGCGTCCGCATCTAGTCTGTCCTAGCCACTAGGTATAGTGAATAGTAATAGTGAAAATAGGAACTACGAATGTCAGTCAAATGAATACTGTTTTATTGCGAATTAAAGTCAAGTTAGCATGACTTAGCATCATTGAAGGAAATATGGCGGTCACCTGAGTTCCCGGGATGTTTGTCTGACGAAAGCTAAAGCTGGACATTTAGATACACAGCTACGAGAGTGTCATTACATTAAGGCCCCGAATCAGATCAGCATCGAAAAATTGGTATTTTCGAAACCGTTTTTCTTATTAACTATAAATCCCACAGTTCTGAAATTTACATGCCTGGATACTACACGATATACAGAATAACTTCTCCTTTTCTAATAGTAATATATGTAGTAATAGTAATAAGAAATAGTTGAAAAAGGGCTCTGAACTTCACTCTACTCTTTCTTATGAAACCAAATATTATCTACAATATGTATCCAAATAATCTAAAATTTCACATATATGTTAAACTAGCTTTTGCCCGCGGCTCCGCCCGCGTGGATGTCGGTTATCGCGACCAAACATAGCCTATGTCCTTTCTCAAGGTCTAATCTACCCCTATACCAAATTTCATCAAAAGCGGTTCAGCGGTTTAGTCGTAAAAGCGAGACAGACAGACAGACAGACAGACAGACAGACAGAGTTACTTTCGCATTTATAATATTAGTAGGGATAAGTGTATTAGCATGACGTGACCTTCTTAGAGCGGAAACACACGATGCGTTGCGGCGACGCACCGCAGAAATTTCGCCGCAGTAGCGGGCACACGAGCGGTGCGACGCCGCTGCGTTGTTATGACGCAGCGGCGCCGCGTGCGCCCCAGCTGCGTTGTAATGTCTGTTAATAATAGTGCAAGCGCTAGAGGTAGTTGAGTATGCAAAATCCGAGTGACGGCAACTATGACTGGATTCATAAACCTGATCCTCTAAATAATGACAAAGTAATCTTGCCGCCGGGTGTGATGGTCCCTTCCCGCTCCCTTCACATCCCCTCTGCGCCCTTAAAGTAAGCATAGCGCGCGTATGCGTTTAGTGTGTTTCTACATCTATTGACGTAAAGAAGTTGCTTTATTAAGTCGTGTTTTTGTATCCATTTTTATTTTATACTACTTAGGTGGCAAACAAGCACACGGCCCATCTGATGGGAAGTGGTCATCGTGGCCTATGGACGTATGCAACACCAGGGGCATCACACTCGTGCTGCCGACTGCCAACCCTGAATCCATATTTCCATACTAATATTATAAATGCGAAAGTAACTGTCTGTCTGTCAGTCACGCTTTCACGCCTTAACCAGTGAACCGATTTTGATGAAATTTAGTATAGGGGTAGATTAGACCTTGAGAAAGGACATAGGCTATGTTTGGTCGCGATAACCGACATCCACGCGGGCGGAGCCGCGGGCAAAAGCTAATATAATATATATCGATGATTAAATATAATAACATTTTGCTGACAACATTAGTATCATTAATGCTACAAAATATAGGTAGGTACCTACCTAGACATATATAAAAGTACACTTTTACGAAAAGCTCAACAGTGACTTACGTCCACGACAAAATGACTATACAAGCCGTCTTTACCAGAGTTATTAATTCCCCCCATGTAAATGAACTGTAAATTGTCGCACAAGGTCTTGTAATTGCAATAAATCTGAATTGGTTTGTATTCATTATGTAAATGCATCAATAACAAATGTCAAAATTAAAAATAAAAATAAAAAAATAAAAAGTAAAAATAAAAAATTAAAAATGTAATGGTGACCCTCTTTTCAGAGACTTTGCCTTTAGCTTACCATCAGGCGAGGCAAAGTCAAATTGACGTGTCCTATATAAAAAAAAAAAAAAAAAAAAAAAAACTTTAAGAAAATTGATGCTTGAATTCGCTGGTTGTTCGAATAACTTTTTTTTTTTTTTTGAAATATTACTTTTATTTTCGTTTTTTTTTATTAAGTACCTATTTAAGAATCCATCCTCCTTGTACCATTAGAACAAACTATAAATTATAACGGAAATATTCATTAAAATGATTTTATATCATGTACCTACTCAATACATTTCCTTTACGAATAAGACAAGAGGGGGTAAAAAAAATGGACCAGAAAATAGACCGGCAAGATCCACATTATCATTCTTGGACCTTTTCTTCACTTAAATCCGTTGGCGAAATTCGGTACTCACATTTTGCATACTCATACCTCTAGCGCCCGGTCTATAAATCATAAACAACTACGCCGGCGGTGCGGCGCGCGCCGGAGCGGTGCCGCTCCGGCGTCGCAACGCATTCACCCCTCCCCGCCTCGTCTCGGTGGTTGCAAGTCCGGTGCGGCGACGCAGCGCATCGTGTGACATGCTACAGATATTTCTATGCAAAACGACGCAGCGACACCGCTCCGGCGTCGCGCCGCCGCCGCAACGCATCGTGTGTTTCCGCTCTTAGTTAGTAATCGTCGCCTATAAAGTTATGTATTAAAATTGGTTTTACTGATTTTTACGGTTCAAATATGAGCGAATGACCTTGAGCATTTGTATGGTGAAAGTCATTTGCGTATATAATCACCTTAAGTAACTATTTAAATCTATGCATTAAAGTAACAACGACTGTGTCTAAATTACTCTGTACACATTCTCACGGTCCACATACACATCACACAACCCGGCGTCCTCAAATAATTCGCATAACTCAGTCCACATCTTATAATGCACTTAGCAAGATATTTTTTAATTAAAATTTCATATTCCGTCATGCGAATAGGGACTAAAAAGGTTCGAAGGGTTGCCTGACGAATTTGCTTTAGTCACTTTATTTAGTGAATTTACGAGGATAAGGCGGGATAGGGTCTTTAAATGTCATACCTGTGTAGATAGATATTTGCCCTTTATTTAGAGGCTCTGAAGGGTTCGTAAAGAAATTTTGTAATATCAATCATATTAACAATATCCTTTTTTATGAAATTAAGGTTCGGTTTTAATTTAATGTATAATCTTTTTATATTCGGTCCGTCAATTTAAGTGGCTAATGGTACATATTCCTTTTTTTCACGATCGCATAGGCGTGCAGTGCTTGTAGAACTCACAGTACCGTGGGAAACTAAATATACCTAAAGACCACGCTATAAAGACAAACAAATACTTTGACTTGACTAACGAGTTAACCAAAAACGGCTACGTGGTTAAACTCTACGCCGTAGAAGTAGGAGCAAGGGGAATTCCAGCTAAATCCATGTACAACTTACATAAAGACCTCGGATTGCCAAGAGATCTTACCAAATTTGGATAGGTAGGGGGGGGGGGGGAACACTACTGACGGTGGAGGTGAGCGCTGATGCATCACGCGGTGGCCACCCTAAACCTACATCTGGGTCGCAAGTCCCAGTCGCCGTCACGTTGTTCCTCTCTGCATCACGCTATGAACCCGGCGACCGCACGGTGAATCCATGGAGTGTTGAGAATCGGATCTCTAGTCCAAATATGACTTCGTAGCCATAAAACGTCGTGTCGTGTTCCCGGTGATGAGTAGGGTAGCCAGAGCTCACTGGGGAATTTTTCGTTGTCAGTGGGAAGACCAAAGGCTTGACCTGCTTTGTCTTCTGCGCCACTCTGTGTGTCTGTCACGATTTTACGGCTAAACCATTAAATCGAATTTGATGAAATTTGGTATATGGGTAGACTAGCTGTTGCCCGCGGCTCCGCCCGCGTGGAATTCTGATCCCGTTCATCGCTGATATATAGCCTATATGTTAATCCAGGGTATAACCTATATACATACCAAATTTCAACCAAATCGGTCCAGCCGTTTATGCGTGAAAGAGTAACAAACATCCACACATCCACACATCCACGCATCCATTCTCACAAACTTTCACATTTATAATATTAGTAGGATTAGACCTTGAGAAAGGACATAAGACATGTTTGGTCGCGATAACCGATATCCACGCGAGCGGAGCTGCGGGCAACGGCTAGTTGACAAAAGAACCATTTAAATAAAACAATAATCGTAAAAATAACAATAAACTAAATTAATTAGAACGGTATACAAGTCAATAAACTGAATGCACATTGTACACGTGATAACAAAATTCTAATGACTTTATTAGAATAAAGTGATTAAAATGTTTTAATTAACCCTCTGCGACTGAAGTGCCAAAAATTTTACATTTCTACTGATGTACCTACATCAGACACCACATAATCAGGGGCCCTAGACAAAGTGACATTCTATTGATGGAATCGCGCTAATGCGAACCATTTTTAAGGTTTTAACACTGGATTTCGGGACATTGCGGTGGTTATAGTAATAATGATAAGGTAAATAATGTATTTCGAGTTACAAAGACTCAAATTTCATAAAAAAAAATAGTTATATTAATGATTTATGTCAATTTCATACTACAATTAGCGATTTCACTGGCGTTTTCGCCAATAGAATGTCACTTTGTCTAAGGCTCCTGTAGGCACATGCTGTAAGATCGTTTCGAACGATCGAACTAACTCGAGAGCTGAATCCGCAGCGAGATTTCAATATCGCATTTGGTGATGTCGCGTTGTCGAGCACATAAACATACACACATACAATACACATACAACAGATTGTCATTGGTCGATCTCCAAAGTCAAAGTCAAAGTCAAAAATCATTTATTCTGTATAGACCATTAAAACGGCACTTACAAAACGTCAAAAAATATATAATTATGTACTAAAGACTAGCTTAGCAAATGGACCACCGGTTCGAAACGCGGCCCTGGCCTGAGGAGACTCCGGCAAGAAACTCAGCGGGCTTTTTTTTTTGGTCTATTTACAAATAATGCTTAGTCTACTTAGTCTAAATACAATAATTTGTTTGAGAAGCATGCATGAGTGAACAGCTCATTTCCAAGCTAGTTTATCATCTAAATATTCTTGTATTTTATAATAGCCAGTGACGTGACCCAATCCAACCAATGATAATTTCTATCGAGCACAACGTTGTGACTCGCATCGTTGTGTTCGCTTAGTGAATTGCCAGCAGTGCAGCTCATAACTATGAAATCGATTTTAAATGTTTAATTTATTTATTTAATAGTAGTTCCACTCACAGAACGTTTTTGGATTGGTGTCTGTCAGACACGTTAGCTCCAGAGGGTTAACAGTAGTGATAGTTACATAATTACTACAATATATATGGCTTGCTTTCTTTTAATTCGGAATTAACGTTCCTATTAGGTCATATGACCTGCTGCTGCTCGTTACTATGGAACCAATTAAATTTAAAATAAACGGTATAGATCATGCAGGTAAGTAAATCAATAGGAAATAGGTACGTGATTAATGTTATTGTATGAGCTGGTAAGTATCCGTGGCATCACCCTCGTGGAATTCTGTTTCGGTTCGCGTAAACGATGGGAACTCCTAAAAAAATAATAATTTTGGAACGTACCATCGCTATGAGCAAGGCGGCGAGCAAGAAAAGTGTGCCGCCCCGAGTCCTTGTTCGCCTCACAGCGATGACACTCGGACGTTGGCTCTTGCCGGATCCGACGCAAGAAGTCCCCGAAGCATCCGTGCCCAGTGTTAACCTGCCTGGTAATAAGCGGTACGTGGGACCGCCGTGTGGCCTCTTTAGCCACTCCCAACCTCCACGTGGTTGGCCATATTGTCGCGCCCAGTCCGCTACCATGTCCCTGTGGAGCTGGAATTTCACCCTTTATTGCCCGTGGTCCGATCACGGAGTTCTATTGATCAATCCATGGGCAATTTGATTTTCTTCAGGCTCGGGTTCATGTCCCCGCTCCGGGCTTTAGGATTTTGGCGCCCAACAATTCAGTCATTTTACACAAATTATATTATTAATTATTTCATGAAATATTATGTAAGTAATTTTCTTTATTGTCAAAATTGTAACAGTCCAAGATATACACACAGTTCCGGTACAGTTGTCCTGTACTAATCAAATAATCCGCCCCTGATCGCTCCCGGTGCAAAAGTGCCCATTACACTTGCTGCGTTGCCACGCTGGATGGCGATGGCCAGCCTTTGCACCAGGAACGATCCGGAACGAAAGTCACCGGTCGCTTCGTTGAGCCTCTGTCCGATCTCCTTAATAAGGCCTTTAGCCTCCTTGCCCCAGCTCCCCAGAGTCTCCACTGCTACCGGCACGAAATAGTACAGCGGCTCCAAGTCGGCGTATTTAAGCCTCTTCCTTGAGCTGGCGTCTTCCGCGGCGGCAGACGGCGAGTGGACGGTGCGGCTAAGGTGGCTGGCGGCTACAGTGCTGACACAAGTGGCGTCCCAGAGTAGGCACTTGCCGTTCTTCCAGGGCACCAAAGTCAGCCCGTCCGGCCTCTTACCGTCCGACCTACTCAGACCCGGAGGCTCAAGCACGCAGGGGACGTTTGCCGATACAAGGGCCCTGCGGACGATATCGTTCAGAGCGTGGTGTCGCGGAAACCTCCCTGTGCACCGCCGACAACTCAGAGCGTGATGGCCATCCGCTTCCACCATGGAACCGCAGGTGCATATGTGGGGTTCGCACACCTTACAGCCCAGGCGGAAAACCACCGCCACGCGCAGAGAGTCGTCGTCAAGCAGGGTGCCCAGGTGAGGCGAAGGTAACGCCTGTAACCACGCTCCGGATTCAGGCTGTGACACAGCCCGCAGTCTAGCCTTATCGGCCCCCGCAGCTCCGTCCAATAATTGAACTTGAAGCCGCTTCACCCCCACATCATCCCATGCCCGCTGAAGATGCACTGGTTCAGGGATCGCCGCGCCCGCGCTGAGGGCCGACCAAGCTAACATAGCATCCGACGCAAAAGGTATGATCCCCCCGTCACCATTAGGATTTAGTAAACTAGTAACGAGGTTAGCAACCCCATGTGCCGATGCCAGAAACGCCGGCAGACCCACATCACGCACGCGACGCACCCCGAGACCACCACATCGGATTGGTTGAGCCGCCTGACTCCACTGAGTCCCATCTAGAGAAACGTTGAGGACTGACTCGACCACCGATTTCAAGGCGTCGTCGAAGGAGGAAACTTCCTCGGGACAAAGCCAAGTAGGGGTAGTCCGCAACAAGTAATTGATCTTCGGGAGAGCGAAACACATGCGCAGCAAGACAATCGCAACGTGTGCGGAGAGGCCTCTTAAGCGTTCGTGAGCGGTAAGGAGGAGCTGCTTTCGAGCAGTGATAGCTTCAGGAACGGCTGAGAGAAAAATTGGAGAGCCTAAAAGGTTGAAGTTTGACGATGAAAGTTCCTTGAGGCCAGGGAGAAACGAGTTTAATTGAGCAAAGTGGGTTCGAGCCTCAGTACCGCAAGGGAAAAACTCGCACTTCGATGGGTTCACCTCCAGACCCAGATCTTTAAGGCTAGGAACTAAGGCCTCCAGATCATGTAGTACGTCTTCGGGTTTGCCCCCGATTGTGCCATCGTCCAGGTACCACACGTTAAGGGCAGATTTAAGACCTCGGATCGCCCTATGAATAGCTAGGCTAAATACAAGTGGACCGAGTGGGTCTCCCTGTTGGGCTCCCACTTTAGAAGTAATAAGGTTATTGTCAAAGAAAAGGTTGGAAGGAAGCTTGTACGCTTGGTGAAGAAAAGGGTAGAGAGAAGGGATTCTTTCCCTGGCCTCGCTCAATAGAACGTCTCTCTCCAAGGTGTTAAATGCGTTGCGAATATCGAGCTTCAGCAATATCGAACCTTCGTTCCTCGGATCCATTACGAACGCCCGCGTAGCGTGAATAGCAGCCTCGCATCCCAGGCATGTCCCAAAACCTAATTGGTGTGGTTGTAGGTATTCAGCCATCTCCTCTTTGACGGCGCGGCAAGCCAATTTGGCAGTTAACCGGCGAAAAACGCTACCGACCGCTATGGGTCTTAAGCCGCCATCCTTTTTAGCCAAAGCAAAGAGGGAGGCTCATTTCATGAAATTAGATAAAGTAGTGTATGAAACTGCACATAATTTGGTCTCAAAACACTCGTGTGATACTATAAAAAAAACACGCCTACGGCTCGTTTTGTTAATACACACTCGTGTTTTAAGAACCCTTAGTATGCAAAAGTTTCTTAAATTACTATTATTGTAAACTTTTTAGTTATGTCATGATATACGGTACTCAGAAGTAAATTGAAAAAAAGAATTTTGTTGCCTTCAATTCCCTTCATTTTGATAAATACTCGATAGGTTTAGGTAAAAAAATACCATAGTAAGCAACAGAATTTTGCGGCACGCAGTTTTTTTATACATGACTTGTGAAAGAGACCACCACGTATTTTTTTTTTAATACCTATATTGATCATGTCAATCACTCCAAATCGCCTGTAAACGCGGCTTTAGAATATTTCAAAGGGTCATGAAATCTCGTAATTTTTTACAGTCGGTGGCGAGGTGAACTCCTACCTGACACTCCTGCAATATATAAGAAATGACCTGAACCTCAAAGGTACCAAGTACATGTGTGCGGAAGCTGGCTGCGGTAGTTGTATCGTTAACGTCAAGCGTGCACCGGCAAGGTCTTATGCTGTTAACTCGGTAAAACTTCTTTCACCTTTCTGTCCTTCTTCTTTCTTCTTTTTTGTTCACCTTTATTTCTGATTTTTTTTAGTTTTCTGCAAGTACCTTAATATGTTATTTATAATTATATTCTCTCCTTATTAGTGCATGGTATCGATCACGTCTTGTCATGGATGGGAGATCACAACGATTGAGGAGGTGGGCAACAGGAAGAAAGGCTACCACCCGCTTCAAGCGACTCTAGCCAAAGACAATGGCACGCAGTGTGGGTACTGCTCGCCTTCGTGGGTTATGTCAATGTACAGGTAAAAGAAGTAGGTTAACACATACTTGTTTTGTGGCGTGGTTACCGTGGTCTATGGACGTGTGCAACACCAGGGGTGTCAGTACCAGTAGAAACCTTCTAATGTCTCTTCTTGGAGAACCCTCATAAATTGTAGTGGAAAAACCGCAGCAGGGAGTTCATTCCACAACATGAGCGTGCGGGAAATGAATGATTTATTTATGACATGCAAAATGTCTACTCCTGCTCGAATTTATTATACGGGGTTGAAATACCATGAAGGGGTTTATTGGAACCACGTCAATTATTTAAATATAAAAAGTATTTCATCCACAGGATTTGTGCGAAAAGCATGTAGTTGCAAAACGGATGAAATGTAGTCATCTTCGCTCATTACAATTATTTTTTACAGTCTTCTGCAAACCAATCCAGATATAACGATGATGGAAATAGAAAAGTTACTATCCAGCAACGTTTGTCGATGTACAGGCTACAGACCAATTTTAAAAGCTTTTAGAAAATTTGCTAAAGATGCTCCTAAACAAATTAAATTACCTGATATAGAAGACCTACATATTTGTAAAAAGACGGGAGAAACTTGTGATGAAAGTAGTTGTGAACAAGCTGATTGGTGTTTCATAAATAAACAAGATGTTGAAGGTGACATTATAGAGATCACTCTTAAAGATAATAAACGTTGGTACCGAGTGAATACTGTTCAGGACATATTTCAAATTTTCAAAAAGGAAGGTACGGATTCCTATATGTTGGTTTGTGGAAACACTGCTAAAGGTAAATAAAATCACAAACGTAACTTATTTAAGGTCTTTCATTAGTTCACCATGTATAACGTAAACTTGACTACTCGATTCTCTATGTGTACAGAACTTAATTGACTCTTATAAAATGCTAATTTAATCTGAAATAAATAAAAATTAAATCTTATAGACGAAAAAGAAAATTATTATACTATTAACATAATTAATATTTCAGTTTAAGTAGTCATGGTGCGTCGAATAGCACTTAAAGCCACATCGTACAATGTACACAGATCTATTTTTTTTATATCGTTTATGAATTTTTCTTCTAAAATTTTCAGGAGCATACCCTATAGATGAGTATCCAAGGATACTAATAGATGTTAGTGCAGTACAAGAACTGAAAGGCTATATTATAGACCAGAATCTCATAGTAAAGGCAAACACTACGCTTACAGAGTTTCTGGATATATTGCAAACAGTGTCTAAGGAACAATATTTTGATTACTTGCTAAAGTTATTTGACCATATTAGTAAGGTAGCACACATTGCAGTGAGAAATGTAAGTGCAAGATTTGATAATCTTTTCGACTTTGCATTTTGCATTGTGACTCAGAAAAATCTAATTTTAGGTGGGATCAATAGCCGGGAACTTGATGATCAAGCATGAGCATAATTTTTTTCCTTCAGACATATTCTTGTTGTTGGAAACTGTTGGTGCTCAAGTAACAATACGTATGTATGAATCTTATTCTTTTGGTTTTCTTGTGAGCAAAGTGAACAATTCTTGACAGAAGTTTCAGTGAGTGAATTTATACTACAAGTCATTTTTGGTTTGCGTAATTTTATATCTATTTTACAGAAAATAATTCGAGGTCCAAGCGCACTTTGACAATGCAACAGTTTCTTGACCAGAATATGAAAGGTTACGTCATGTTGAATATTATGTTACCACCAATCACCAAAGACTACAAACTAGTTACTTTTAAGGTAAGTGCTAGTTCACTTTTTTCATTAACAAGTACAAAATCTACATGACTTTAAGCAGATTCAAAGTCAAAGTTAAAAATCATTTCGTCGCAGTCGTAGAACAACGACGGATTTGAATTGATAGCAATATATCAAAATTTTAGAAAGATTGAATAAATAGTTTTCAAAAAATGACAACATCTATAGATGAAAAACTTTAAAGTGTTCTCCTGTAAAGTTAGCAAAAGTCACATCCGTCTTTGTTCTACGACTGCGACGATTTATTCTGTATAGACCATCAAAACGGAACTTACAAAACGTCAATTTGATTATCTAATAAGATACAACAGTAAAAGTTATTTTATTTGACTGTATCACTTGATACCTGTACTCTTTGGAATCTCAAAAACTCCCTGCGGTGGTTTTTCCAAGCGACTACAATATGGGGTTCTTCAAAAAGGCCATTAGCAGGTTTCTTTAGGGTCGGCAGCAAGAGTGCGATGCCCCTGGTATTGCACACGTTCATAGGCCACCGTAACCACTTCCAAACAGATGGGCCGTGTGCTTGTCTGCCACCTAAATAGTATAAAATAAAAATATTATCGTTTATAGGTAGATAAGATATTGCAATTAATAAAGCTTCTCATGATGTGGTATTAGACATTTTCATTTATATTTAAGTAAATAAAATTTCAGTATTATACATTATATACATACAAACAATCACGCCTTTATCCCCGGAGGGTTAGGCAGGTTAAGTATTATAATAAAGAATATTAGCAACAGAAATTACTAATATTCCCTCTAACCCCTCCAGCTAAACTACATTGCTTGTGTTAGGAGCGGGTTCACTTCGGTAGTGTAACGGCCAGGATTAAAATCCGGGACCTTACATGTTGGGTTTTAGGATAGGACTTTTATTAGGTTCTCCCTTGTTTGGTATAACAACGTTTGGTCGAATGTTACTAATTCGAACAACGTTTGAGAAAATAATTGCTTTGCATAATATCGATTGACATAATTTTCATTTCATCGAATATTTATTTGCGATAACAACCTTTGCGCTATTGATCAAAAAGTATAATGCTCATTTCATGTAGTGTTCAGTTGATATTATTATGTATTTCATCGAATATTCAATTGGTAAAATGTTAATGTAGTGTTGAAATTTATTTATCTGGCCCTCGGCGGCCGCTGACGCGTGCTTGTTATGGTCACAGTTCTAACCTAACCTAACCCTGCCGATTTCCGTGATGTAAGAAAACCACTAAGAGTATGTTTCATGAAAAACAATACAAGTAAAATTTAAAAACTCTCAGTGCAATCGGCAGGGTTAGGTTAGGTTAGAACTGTGACCACAACAAGCACGAGGCGAGCGAGCGAAGCGAGCGTGCCGCGGCAGCGGCCGCCGAGTGATTCGGTATGATCTCTCGACTAAATCATTATTAGTCTAATGAAGCATTAGTTTAAATAAAATTAGTGCAAATGAAAATTCGGTGAAATGATACTATTCCAACTAAATAATTATGCTAAATAAAATTCTACCAATTAAATATTCGGTCAAATGAATAATTATGTGAAATGACTTTATTGTAACTGAAATTAGTTCAAGTGATATTCGACCAAACGTTGTTATACCAAACAAGGGAGAACCCTTTTATTATACTATATTTATTCATTATTTTAGGTTATGCCTCGTTCGCTGAATGCACATGCCTCGATAAATGCTGCGTTCTTCTATAAACTTCGCAGCTCCAAGAGTATAGTGAAGGAAGCAAGAATAGTTTTTGGGGCCCTTTCACCACGTTTTAGTAGAGCTGCAGCTACTGAAAAATATTTAATTGGCAAGAAACTTTTCACTGATGACACTCTTCAAGCAGCTTTGAAGATTATGGACAAGGAACTTATAGTGGTAGATAATCCACCTGAACCTTCGATATGTTACCGAAAAATAGCAGCGTTAGGACTATTTTACAAGGTATGTCAAATAAAAGACGAAAATTATTTCAATGTAGCTAGCTAGTACTGAAACGTTTAAAGCATTAAATGCTACAATATTGTTTTCCAGGGTCTGCTGGAGATTTGTCCAGAAAAATATGTAAATCCTTACTATGGTTCTGGAGCAACCAATTTGGATGACATCCGGCCCTTATCTCAGGCATCTCAAGTCTTTGATACGAAACCTTCAGACTGGCCAATAACTCAAGCCATTCCGAAAGTAGAAGCTTTGGTAATAGTCAATAAATATATGTTTTTTTTATATTTCAAAGTTCTTAAATTAAGCCTCGTAAAGGCGATTGTGCGGAGGCTCACTATTGACTCTCACTCCGGATCATTCTTGTTGCGGAGACTGGCTATCGCAATCCACCGCGTAAACGCGGCAAGTATAATAGGTACCTTTGCACTGGGAGTAATCAGGGATGGATTATTCGATTAGTGCTGAAGTGGTATTATATATTGAGTGTTATGGTGACTTGAATCAGTTTGTAATTGTTTTTTTTTTATTGAAATCAATAAAACAGTTTGATTTATTATATTTAACCAGTAAACTTGTAACCGTTTGTCTTTCTAGATACAATGTGCTGGTGAGGCATTCTACACTGAAGATCTTCCATCATTCGCTAATGAAGTATTTTGTGCATTTGCTCTGAGCACTATCGCTGTGGGAGATATTGTAAAAATCGATCGCAGTAAAGCTTTGGTATGACATTTGGATAAATGTATTTCTTTTCTAATATACCTTTTTATCTAAATAATTATAATAATCAAATTTATAATTAACAGGCTTATCCCGGAGTCATAGATGTTTACACGGCCAAAGATATTCCTGGGAAAAACTCTTTTATACCTGAAGCTTTGTTCAATGTAGGAGACGAAGAAATATTATGTAGTGGCCATGTTGGCTTTTTTAATCAACCGATAGCAATAGTGGTAGCCGAAAACAGCTACATTGCTGAAAAAGCTGCTAAGTTAGTAAAAGCAACTTACAAAAATATTAAAGACCCAATACTAGATGTAAGGCAAACAGAAGGTAATACAGCAAGAACGAAACTAAATTATGAAATAAATGCTTCAGAAAAAGGCAATGACATTGCCATGACTATTGTCGGAAGTAATTCTATATATGGACAGTATCATTTTGCTATGGAGACTTTAACCACTGTAATTAAACCATCTGATGAAGGGCTAGACGTATATTGTGCAACACAGTGGATAGATGGCGTGCAGAGAATGATTTCTAGTGCTTTAAATATTGACCAAAATAGGTATGTGGACTATTTAAATTTAGATTTTTACTAATTATTAACATAGCTTTTATAGCTGTCATAATACTCACAACATCTGTTTCAGAATCGATGTTCATAATCGTCGTTGTGGAGGCGCTTATGGTTACAAAATCACAAGGAGCATTCAGGGAGCGATCGCATGTGCTTTGGCTGTCATTAAGATTAATAGGCCTTGTCGATTCATTCAGTCTTTGCCAGTCAATATGAGAGCTGTTGGCAAGAGACTATCTTGCGCTATGAATTTTGAAGTAAACGTTTCTTTTTTAATTTTTTGCAATACCTATAATATATGAGTGTCAAGTTTTTACCTTGCTGTACCAACGAGGATAATGTTCTACGCGCGTTTGTGAGCGTATGTATGTAGTTTTCTTTAGGCTTAGAGTTTTTCGATAAATAATGTCAGTTTAGTTATTTAATATATTTTTTTAGTGTAGTGGTGATTTGCTTTTAGGCCGGTGTAGATAGCCGAGGTGTAATCCAACAAATTAGTTACAATATTTATGAAGATCATGGATTCAAGGTAAACGAAAATTTAACATCTTTTGGGATAGCAAATTACACCAATGCCTATAAGAGAGAGCGCTGGAATTATAAGAGCTATGACTGTGTCACAGATGCTGCTAAAAATACATGAACTAGATCACCTGGTTAGATTTATTCTCTGTAAATATTTTAGATTTATACTAGATTATTTAAATTTATGCAACTTGTTTTAAAATATTCTTCACAACAGGTTCACTAGAACACATCGCAATGATCGAATTGATCATGGAACAGATAGCATATAAGCTTTCATTGGATCCTTTAGATGTCAAGCTAGCCAATTTAGATACTGAACAATATACAGAACTCAAAAACATGATCAACGATGTTATTAAAAGTTCTGACTACGATAAAAGAAGAGCATTTGTAAACAAGTTCAATACTGATAATAGATGGAAGAAGCGAGGTTTGCGATTTGCTTTACTAAAATGGACGGTTCTAGGGGGATTGAACATGTCTGTTAATTTGTCTGTTTACCAAGCTGATGGTACTGTGGCTTTGAGTCATGGTGGTATTGAAATTGGACAGGGTATAAATACTAGAACTGTTCAAGTAGCTGCGTACTTACTGAAGATTCCTGTTGAAAAAATAATTGTGAAAGAGAATAATACAGCTACAGTTCCCAATGTTAGCGTAACTGGTGGTAGTCTTACCTCATTAAATGCGTGTGTAGCCGTTAGAAGAGCTTGTGAAGATTTATTAAAGAAATTACAGCCAATAAGAAGTCAGATGGATAATCCAACATGGGAGGAGTTAATAAAGAAAGCTTATTCGGCCAACATAGATCTACAGGGTCATGGATTCACTAGAGACGACGAACAATACAATTATCCTGTATTTGGAGTGACACTAGGAGAAGTGGAATTAGATGTAATAACTGGCCAGTTTCAAACGATAAGGGTTGATATATGTCAGGATGCTGGACAAAGCATTAATCCAGAAATTAATATTGGACAAGTGGAAGGGGCTTTTTTGATGGGTATGGGTTATTGGACTTGTGAAAATCTAGTATTTGCTGCGACAGGAGAAGTACTTACAGACCGCACCTGGAATTATCATGTACCACTGGCCAGAGATATTCCTCAAGATTGGAGAGTAAACCTTAAAAATAATTCATACAGTGAAGATGTCGTTTTTGGTTCTAAATGTAAGAATAATATCACATTTCTAAGCAAAAATCAAACTCTATGTCATTATCGTTTTATAAAGGTTTATTTTGTCTTTGTAGCTATTGGTGAACCTCCAATATGTATGGCAGTAGTAATAGCCTTAGCTTTGAGAGAAGCCATAGTAGCAGCTAGGCTTGACACTGGTATTCCTACTACGCAATGGTATCAAGAAGGTATTCCTTTTATTTCGTTAATTTCAAACTTTTAGAGACAGAGTAGGATTCTTTGATGTCAGGACACGTCATATAACTGCTGTCCATCTAGAAACTAATGACCATAAAAATACGATTGTGTTGATATCGCACCATCTAGCGCAGTGAAGCTTAGATTTGATAAAACCCTGTATCAGTAATCGAAGGGAATGTATCCAAAAGTTCAAATAACTAAAGTCGATGAAAAATTTAACAATAAATCTATAGATTATAATTATATAGCGTAGCGCAGGGTAGCCTGTTATGTTATTTCCATTTCATTGCTTCTTTATATCAATGATATTATCCAAAAAAACATATCTAGTATGTGTTTTTGCAGACGACATCTTAGTAGTTGTTTCCATAAGTCAGTCGTCTAAGCGAAACATATATTTTTGCCCGCAGATGGACCATACACGGTAGAAAGGAACTGCCTATTGTCATCGACGAAAATCACAGACTTCAAGTTCAAATAATACTTTACACAATTTTCAAATCTTTCATTTCTATGGTATTGATATGTTTATAAGAATTAAGAAACATTTTTTATTATTTACATACTAGAGTGCAATACAGTATATTACAGGAAAACTGATTGTTAATTATTAATATTTCAAATTATTGTATTTTATTGTATTTATCAGGATTATTGCATTTTTTACCGTTCAAAAGCAACAATATACGGTATTTGTACATTTCTGGAAACTATCAGGAATCTTAAGGAACAGATCCTTACCTTTTCCATTTTAAACCTTCTCAGTCCTCTTTGCAGGACATTTTCTGCCAATTTTAAGGTACGTTTTTTAAAATTTAATTAACATATTTTGGACATTGAACAAGTTCCTACAAGTCATGTCACCGATAGAAAGTACGCCATCAAATATCTTCCCAATAAAACGAAAGTTTTACTAAGCAGGTTGTCTTATGCCTCAGGAAAGGCGAACCTGTTGTAAGGTGTGATGAATAGAGTAATCCGAGGAGCGTTGAATACGGTATTATGCGAAAAATTCATTAGGCTTAAGTGTGCCAGCTGCCTGCTTCCCACCTTTATCGACGACTGTTCTCCCTGAGAATGGCAGAATGGCAGAGTTTGATGCATTGAACTTTATCTTCAGAGGGTAAAGAGTGCAGCTATTGCTCAGAGTGTTCTGAACGTTATCTTCAGTGATGGAAGCTCCTGTGCCATTTCTTTTCGTTTCTTTTTCTTCAGAATGGAACACGTGTTGGAATTAATGGTTCAAACATAAACCTTTATATCTACAGAGAATTACAATATTGGGCTATCGTTATAAGTGTGAAAGTAACTCTATCTGTTTGTTTGTTACATAACATAACATAACATAAACTCACGCCTATATCCCCGAAGGGGTAGGCAGAGGTGCTAGCACCCACATTTCGCCGTTTATGTTTAGGTCCCAATGTAATAGGTGGCGAGCCTATTGCCATTAACCGGGCACTTATAAACCTGCGATAAATACGCACATAACTTCGAAAAGCATCGAAAAGTCATTGGTGTGTGCCATGGTAAAACCTGGGATCGAACCCGAGACCTCGTCTCAGCAGTCCATTACCCATACCATTAGGCTACCGCGGAGCCTCCTGCGTAGCAGCCGTGTTCACTACCGCTACGCCGCAAAGGCAGTCATTAGAACATAGGAAAGGGCATAGACTATATTTGGTATCGATAGCCGAAATCCACATGGGCTAAACCGCAGGTAACAGTTAGTTCGGCTTTATTAAAATGTTACAAGCTCAACTCCGCACGCCACTGCATAAATCACTGTTTCTGTCCCAGTTAGAGCAGTTAATATTAAATACTATTGAAGTTCTCCATGCAACTCGACTAGGAGAGATTTAGTTGTTCTTGGATACAAAATCGTACTTCTCAATTATTTGTAGGTAATTTTGGAATTGCTATCATATTACTTCCTCCAAAGAACCCGGTAGCGGGCATTCTAAAGTATCCAATGTAAAGCCAGTTCAGGCTCATATTAGATGAGAATCGATGCTTAATAAAAATATGTGTGTTACACTGATTGCTTTGTGTACTAAGTGATCTAATTATTCATTTTTGTCCTCCAGTAAATAAATCTTAATAAGATTATATCCAGCTTTATCTCATTACAATCCTGAAACATCCAGGCCGATGGTAAGCCGATTAACTGAATCTTTTTGTTTTGTTTGCATTTGCTCAATACAAACATTATCCTGTTATCTCGCTAAGCAATGATTGGGGAGCATTTTTGTATTGTTTGATATTTACTATCTAATTCTAGCTAGGCATGTTTATTTATTTTTATTTTATAAAGTAATTAATAAATAATATAAACACTCGTTTTTACTGAACTTTCGCACTATCGTGCATCACAGTGGCAAACGATGTGGTGCACTTTCGCACTGTTATACATCACAGTGGAATACATTGATAATGGGCAAATCGATGTGAAATACTTTCGCACTATCTTGTATCGCAGTGGTAAACGTTTCGAAATTAAGTGTATGGATGTGGCGCACTATCGCACTATACACTGCCCATCGACTGGTGCCATTTCACACATTTCCCCTATGTAACGACTGCCATAGATGTTCATAATATGACAACCGGGATCGACGGCTTAACGTGCTCTCTTAGGCACACCCAGACCAATGCAAATTGACATATTCATGCATACAATTATTTGAACTGAGCGGGAATCGAACCCACACTCCTGCGTAGCAATCGAATGCTCTACCACCACGCCACAGAAGCTGTCTGTCTGTACTTTAAGGCTACAGTTCATCACGGAAATTCAATGGGGCGGGACGGGAGAGGGCGGGATTGATGGGTACGAGACAGTCAGTTTTCTTTATTTCAAAATAAAAATCTCTCAATACAATTTATGTATGTGCTGCTGGTAAACACAGCCTTAGGAAAGCCCTACCCTAGCAATTAGGAATGATGTTACACTATTTTTAGCCCCTCATTACATCTCAGTTTAATGAACATTTTGTTCTATAATTGCGAGCCCAGTCTTCTGGGATACTTACTTAACTATTTCATTATCAATTACATGGGAAGAGGTTATAAAGATCCCTCTAGAGAGGGCTAAACAACTTGGTACGTTCGAGAGTGCCCCTAAATTACTCCGACTGACCCTCTAGGGTACATGCAAAGGGCGTTTACGATTGTATATTTCCTTTTTTATTAACGAATTGGGGTTAATGGAGTTAGATTTGTATGTTGTCTATATGCTTTGAAAAAAACCCACCCAACTGAAATTACTATAGTATGGTTAAAATCTCGCTGCAGACTCGGTCATAAATCATAATCGGCGTAGGGATGTGCGCTAGTTGACCGACGGTATCTGTGGCTCAGTGGTAGAATACTCACCTGTCGATTTACAATAAAACACGTTTATAAGGTTTTATACTACTGTAAGAGAGCGAAACACTCGAATGATTTATGACCGGGTCTGCTGAGTTTTATCTATAATCGCATGGTTTTTTTCATACGGCCTACCTGATGGAAAATGGTAACTGTGGCCTAATGGTGTGGTGCTGTTGATCCTAAATCTAATTGCATGTGTTAGGAATGGGCTCACGTCGGTCAGGATTTGAGCCAGGGACCTTTAAACCGTACTGTCACCTCGTTAACCAGAGACGCTATATGCAATCTAACTAGTTAAAAAAAATAGTTTAGGCTTCTCTTGTAGGTACTTACGGCCTCAATCCTACTAGTCCTACTATCCTAGCCGACAATAGCATATTAACTGTAGGTACTTTAACCGCAAAATTCGAGTCTAAACAACAGGGGCCACACTTCACCTTCAGTTTTATTATCAAGAACATTAGCAATAAACCGCACATACCGCTAGTAATTTGTAAGTAGTGTGTTTCGATTGTGTTTGCAACGATACTCTTATTAATAAAAACGTATCGTTGCGCAGTGCGAAATGTACCTACAAAATGAGTACCTACAAATTATTGTATTAATATTACACAAGGTGTCTATGGCAAAAAAACTGTCTTATTTCAGTCCTACGAAAGCTGCGTATAGATTTCACATTACATAGCCTATTTTGTTTGCTATCGGCTAGAAATCACCTTTTTAGTCATTTAAATTGTATACTTATTTGTAAACCGAACTTTACCGTTGTGAAACGAGTTTTTATAAGAAAAATATGAATGGTACGAAATGTGAATAGTAAATTACAAAAAATGACATGAGTTACAATAATGAAAGAAAATAAATAAAATACAATGTTATGAATTAAGAATAAAAATAATAGACAGTTGGGTCAAGGGCAGCCTCCGTGGCGTAGCGGTAGTGAACGCGGCCGCTACGCAGGAGGCGTGGGTTCGATCCCCGCTCAGTGCAAATATTTGTGTTTATGAAATATGGGTATTTGCATTGGTCTGGTCGTGCCTCGGAGAGCACGTTAAGCCGTCGGTCCCGGTTGCCATAAGAACATCTATGGCAGTCGTTACGGGTAGTTGGAGCCCTCAAAAATCCAAAAACAACAGTCTAGCTGTAAAGCTTCGATATCGCCTAATGTTACCGTTGGGATGTGGAGGTCAGATGGCAATCGCTTCACAGAAAATATCGAGGTCTAGCCAAATCCGTAGTTAAGACTGACAAAAAGCGGACCCCAGACTCCGAGCTAAAAGCTTCGGATGCGACTGGGAATTAACGCTAAGAGGAAGAAGAAGTGGGGTCAAGGGCCTAATGCAGAAGGCGGTATTCCGCGACACGGCACGTTTTGTGTGGAGGTGCCTCTCCCTAGAGCCCTAACTACCGGAAACATTTTTTATTACGCGCAAATTGGAAAAAAAGGCACGGATAATGATGAGTAAAATCTTCTAAAATTCAAATGTAATCTCATATTCAATATAACGGTTCAACTTAATCTATAGATACGGGTGTTACGATTCCAGTTATTTCCCATTAACCACTGTTCCTGGAAGTGCTCTATTTGGCATACTTTACATATTAACGTCGCTATGATAGACACATTCCTAACCACCAAAGAGATGAGTGAGTAAATATGTAAAACTCCTCCATATATGAAATTAGTGCCGACATACACGGTTGATTTGTGTATGCTTCAAAATGAAGCTTTGATGCTCCGATTGTGCTCAAATTTTGCTCAATTTTATAATCTACAAACTGTTTTAGAAATGCGTTTTAACTATGATACTTTTGTAAAGAAACAAGTTACTGGTATCGACTATCGGTTGTTATCATACCAATTCGTCGTTTCTCAAAAAAAACAATATCTTAAAGTATTCGCGCCTATGTGTTGTTAAACTTAGTATGGGCGTGGATGCATTGCGATTGCTTTTTAATCCCTGACAAAAAAGAGGGGGTGTTATAAGTTTGACGTGTGTATGTGTGTGTGTGTGTGTGTGTGTGTGTGTGTGTGTGTGTGTGTGTGTGTGTGTGTGTGTGTGTGTGTGTGTGTGTGTGTGTGTGTGTGCGTGCGTGAGTGTGTGTGTGTGTGTCAGTCAGTGTGTCTGTGGCATCGTAGCTCCCAAATGGCTGAACCGATTTCAATTCTGTTTCTTTTGTTTGAAAGATGGTTTAGTCGAGAGTGTTCTTAGCTATGTTTCATAAAAATCGGTTCAGCCATTTGAAAAATATGAGGAGTGAAAGTGGCAATGCAAAATCTAATATTTTCAAATATACCCGTGTTGGGTATCAAATGAAAGGTGGTTTTATGGAAATCGGTTAAGCGGTTACCTATAAAAAGCATAAAATAAAACAAAATAAAAAAATTAAAAAATAAAAAAATGTAATAGTTATTATTTTACTTTTTATAGGTTCTTTTTGGGTCGAGGGTATTTTCAATTTTCAATTTAATTTTTTACCATATGTGGTTTTAGAACGTAAGCGATGAACTATCATCATTATTGTTACTATGGAGACTTGTCGGGGTAGTTAGCCGATACCAGTAGGTATCTAGTTACGGGGTGCGGGTCGGGTAACCTCCACGCTGGCTTCCTCGTTTCTTCCCCCTCTGGACCGAGGTCCTGGGGAGCGGAAGCGAGGGGGCTGGTGCACCCTGGACAACGGTCAATGGACTCCTACTCTAGGAGATCTATTGGCCGTTGACGAACAACCCGGCAGCCGACCCCACTGCACGAGGGGGTCGTGGGATGGCGGGCCTGCAAGGCCCGCGGGAAGGGGTCCATAGGATCCCTTTCACTCAAACAGCCCTTTTTAGGGCTAGCTGACCCAGAGGGGGTCGTGGTATGGCGGGCCTGCAAGGTCCGCGGGAAGGGGTCCGTAGGATCCCTTCCATTCCAACAGCCCTTTTCAGGGCTAGCTGACCCAGAGGGGGTCGTGGTATGTCGCTCCCGGTATCCCTCTGCTCTCAGAGGGGACAGGGGAGAGACGCGATCCACTGGGATCAAAGGACGGGTCGGCCCACTGCTCGCGCAGGGGCTGACAGGCACTCGTGCCACCGTCGGAGTTGGGAGGGCTGGCCCCTCTCCCGCGTCGCGCAACCTCCGGGAGATCGACAACGACCTGAGTGCTAGCCACGCTCAGGAAGCCGTGATCTTGGAGGCCGCGGGGCTTGCCTTAATTGGCCGGCCCGCGACAAGGAAAAGTCTCTAAAACCCGACAGCGAAGTCGATTAAAACCTGTGGACACTTGGGGAACTCCACAGTATTTACCCCGCTTCCCGGAATGAGCGTCACCCGGGAAGTGTAGTTTAAATCGTCTCTACTCGTGGGATCTATTATGGAAGCAAACTTTAATAACCCCCCCAAACCAAGCGAAACAGTCTGCGCGGAGGTCGTGCAGCATCACGACGCGGAGGTCGCGTCCAAAATTGCGGCTGTGTCGGAGAAATTCGACACGGCCAACGAGAGGAGCAGGGCCAACAGCCCGATGGGCCTGCAGACCCGGAAATCTGCACGAAAGCGGAAGAAGAAAAAGAAGAAGCCGAGGGCCGACTCAGATCTGGACCTCACCCTGACTGACTCGTCTTCCAGTGGCAGCTTCAGTGGCGAGGAGCTGCTGCGCCCTCCCCCCTACAAATTTGTAGCGATCGGATGCCAAAGGTCGCGAGGTGGCAAGACGGTGGCCCCCCGAGCCCCTCTCTCCCTATGCGCCTCCACCCCGGAGGATGTGGTAGCGCCGCTGAGACCCTCCACCTCGGCGGCGGACCCGCAATGGACCGACACGGTCACCAGGGAGGCAGTGGAGGCCCTCCAGGCGATGGCGAGCACCCAAACAGGGACGCCCACGCCGGAAGACGAGCGGGTCCTGCAGACCACATGGCGCCTTGCCGAGTGGGCCGAGTCCCTCAAGGCGGAGTTGGCCGAGTTCCGGGCTGATGCCAAGCGGCAAGAGGCCCAGCGACAGGCCGAGTACTGCAAGGACAGGGACGCAATGGCGGCGGAAATAGCGGGCCTGAAAAAAGTGGTGGCCGAAATGCCGCAGGTGCGCGTGACGCGATCGTCGCGGCAGGCGTTTGCGGCGCAGCCGGAGCGACCGGTCTCACCGACGAATCGGTCGGTGTCGCCGGTGCTGCAGCCAACACGGGCGGCGGTGGATCCATTTGCGGCCATCGCGGCAGCCATGGCCGCCATGGAAAAGCGCCAGGAGGCACGGCAGGCCGCGCATGAGGAGCGCACACGGAGTATGATGGAGACCATCATGGACTCCTTCCGCCGCCCGGCCCTTGCGCCACCGACCGGGTATGTAGATGCGGCCAGGAGGGGTGCTACCCGTCCAGCTGCGGTGGCGACCACGCGCGCGTCGGCTCGAGGCATGACTGCCGCACCTCCCACTTGCGCAGCTCAAGCTGCTCAGGGCGTCCAGACCAAGGGCAAGGGGAAGGGCAAAGGGAAGGCGTCCCCGGCCCCAGTCCCGGCCCAGGGCTCGGCTCCGACTGCCTCCACCAGCTCTCAACCGGAGAGGGGCTGGGAGGTAGTCGGAGACAACAAAAAGAGGCGGAATGCCCGTAAGAAGGCAGCCAGAAAGGCTAAGAAAGCCGAGGCTGCCGCGAAGGGAGTGCCGGGGAGGCTGCGCGCACCCCGATCAACGGCTGTCCTCTTATCGCTGACGGCGGAGGGGGCAGAGAAGGGCGTGAAGCTGGGCCCGGTCCTGAGTTATGCCAAGACGTTAATAGATATGAAGGCCCTCAACATCTCGGGGGCCATCACGTTCAGGCAAACGAGGACGGGTGCCCGGCTCATCGCGATACCCGGCACCAGCAGTGGTCCTCAAGCCGACGCCGTAGCCGCGACGCTTAGGGAGTCGCTGGACGCAGCCAATGTCCGGGTGTCCAGGCCCAATAAATGCGCAGAACTGCGCATTTCGGGCCTGGACGACTCCATCACGGCTGAGGAGCTAAGGCTCACCGTGGCGGAGGCCGGGGGCTGTCCCCTGGACGCGGTCAAAGTTGGAGCGATCCGCTTCAGCCGCTATGGACAGGGGGCGGCAGTTGTCGGCTGCCCCATCGCCGCAGCCCTAAAGGCTGCCGAGAAGCGGAGCCTCGCGGTAGGAGGCATTGCGAAGGTGCAGGTACGGCTCCTGCAGGCTCGACCGGCCAGGTGCTTCAGGTGCCTGTCGGTCGGCCACGTGGGTGTGCAGTGCACGGCGGAGGTGACGGTCGGAGACCGCTGCTTCCGCTGTGGTCAACCCGGTCATGTGGCCGGTGAGTGCGAAGCTCCACCACACTGCTTCAGGTGTGCGGCGGAGGGCAAGCCGGCCAACCACAGGGTTGGCAGCAAAACCTGCACCGGGGGGGAGCCAAAGCCGCGAGGCGGGCGTTCCGCATCTAGTTCGCGGCGGAGTGCGGAGGAGAGGGTTCCATAATGGATCCTCAACTCCGCATCCTTCAGGCGAACGTGGGCCACGGTGTCGATGCTCAGGCACTTCTGCTCCAGAGCATGGCACAGTGGTCCATAAATGTCGCCGCTGTCGCCGATCCATACACTCACCGACCACCCGGGCCTGCCTGGGTGATCGACCTGGATGGGTCGGCGGCACTGGTGCATAATGCCTCTGCAGGCAGCCCCCCTCTTACCGTCATTGCGAGGGGGCATGGCTGCGTGGCGGCACATGTGGGGGAGATAGCGGTCGTGGCCGTATATCTCACGCCGAGTCGACACCGGTACATAGACCAATATCGGCAATCGCTGGATCAGCTGGCCGACGTCGTCAATGCCTGTTACCCTCGCCCGGTTCTTGTGCTCGGGGATTTTAACGCCTGGTCTGTGACCTGGGGATCCCGGCACACGAACCCGCGGGGCAGGGCACTGGAGAGCTGGGCCGCTACACTCGGTCTAGTTCTCCAGAATTGCGGGGCCGAAGCCACGTTCGTGGCCGCGGGGCGCAGCTCGATCGTGGACCTCACGTTCGCGGGCGTTTCGCTGTCACACCGTGTGCGGAACTGGCGAGTCGTTGCGGGGGTGGAGACACTGTCGGACCACTGATATGTTCGGTTTGACGTCTCTCGCCCCGCAGGCGATGCGCCGGTCATACCGGCCCCACGCGAGCCGCGCTGGGTGCTTAAGGCACTGAATCGGGAGGTCCTCCTGGAGGCTGCCATCGTACAGGCCTGGGCCATGGCGCCGGACAGGCCTGTTGATATCGATGATGAGGCGGTGTGGTTTCGGGAGGCCATGACACGTGTCTGCGATGCGGGTATGCCTAGGGCTCCGCCCTATAGTCCGAGGCGTCAGGTCTACTGGTGGTCTGCGGAGATCGCGAGGCTGCGACAAGCCTGCGTGATCGCGCACCGCCGGTGGGCCAGATTCCGTAGGAGGCGTAGTCGACCCGCAGATACGGAGCCCCGAGTGGCGGAGCTTCATGAGGGATACAGAGAGGCCAGAAATGCCCTCCGAGCGGAGATTAAGCGGGCCAAAGCCGCGGCTTATAAAGAGCTGATGGAGACGCTGGAGAGGGACCCATGGGGGCGGCCTTATCTTATGGTAAGAGGAAAGCTGCGCCCCCGGGCCCCGCCGCTAACCCAGACTCTCCAGCCGGCTCTGCTCGGAGGAGTGGTTGAATCCCTGTTCCCGACGCGGGCGGAACATGTTCCACCGCGGATGACCCCGCCACCTCGGTCGCCTGTGGCGCCCAGCGTGGTTGACGACGACGTGCCCGAGGTCACTTGGGTAGAACTAGAGCTGGCGGTGCGAAGGCTTAGCGCCAAGAAGAACACCGCCCCGGGACCCGACGGCATTCCAGGCCGCGCGTGGGTCCTAGCTCTAGGGGAAGACGCTCTCGAGCCTCGACTCAGAGGGTTGCTCAGCGCATGTTTGGAGCGGGGCCAGTTTCCGAAGACCTGGAAGACTGGGAAACTGGTCCTCATCCGGAAGGAGGGGTGCCCGGTGGACTCACCGTCCGGCTACCGGCCCATAGTGTTGCTCGATGAGGTGGCCAAGCTCTTTGAAAGAGTTATCGCGAAGCGCCTCGTCGAGCACCTCTCTAGAGAAGGGCCGGATCTGGCGGATGCCCAATATGGCTTCCGCCGAGGGCGTTCCACCGTGGATGCAATCATGCGCGTGAGGACTCTGGCGGAGGATGCGGTCGCTCGGGGCGAGGTGATGTTGGCGGTGTCTTTAGACATCTCCAACGCGTTCAACACCTTGCCCTGGAGTTGCATTATGGAGGCGCTCGTGTACCATGATGTGCCTCCCTACCTCCGCCGCATAGTCGGGGCGTACCTGATGGAGAGAGCTGTCATCTACCCAGGTGCGACCGGTGTCGGTCGGCGAGAGATGTCGTGCGGTGTTCCGCAGGGATCGGTCCTGGGGCCGCTCCTGTGGAATATCGGATACGACTGGGTGCTTCGCGGTGAGCTCGTGGATGGTGCCGCCGTGGCGTGTTATGCGGACGACACGCTAGTAATGGCGAGCGGGGCTACACATCGCGAAGCAACCCTGAAGGCCACGACCGCGGTTGCCCAAGTCGTGGAACGGATCCGGCGGTTGGGTCTCGAGGTGTCTCCGCAGAAAACCAAGGCCATGTTCTTTCATGGACCTCGGCGCGGACCACCAGCGGGATCCAGCATCACAGTGGGAGGCACTCTCATCGGCATCAAGCCCCAGATGAAATATCTGGGGCTCGTGCTCGACGGTCGATGGGACTTCGGGGAGCATTTCCGAAGCCTGGTCCCCAAATTGGTGCTCACAGCTAACGCTTTGACGCGTCTGCTGCCCAATTTGAGGGGCCCGGAGGACTCCTGCAGGAGACTCTACGCGGGTATCGTGCGGTCCATGGCACTATATGGGTGCCCCGTATGGGCGGACAACCTGAGAGCCAAGTACGTGGACCTGCTGCGTAAACCGCAGCGGAAAATGGCCATCAGGACCATCAGGGGGTACCGCACGATATCCTTTGAAGCGGCGAGTCTCCTCGCCGGATCGCTACCGTGGATCCTGGAAGCGAGATCCCTTTCGGCGCTATACCGCTTCCGAAAGGCGGCGCGGGAGCGGGGACACGATCCTGAGCCTGAAGAAATTCGGGCCGTGAGATCCCGGCTCCACAGGGACATGGTGGCGGAGTGGGAGCTACAACTTGGGCAACCACGCGCAGGGCACGCCGTAGTAGCGGCGGTAAGACCCATCATGGGGGAGTGGCTAGAGAGGCCACACGGCGGCCTCTCGTTCTGGCTGACGCAGATCATCACCAATCATGGGTGTTTTGGGCGGTATCTGCATCGGACCGCGAAGAAAGAGCCAACGTCCGAGTGCCATCACTGCGACGCGAGCGAGGACTCGGCGCTGCACACGCTCACCGAGTGTCCGGCGTGGGAGACGCCGAGACGGGAGCTGGTGGCGACCCTAGGAGTGAGAGTTCTCACGCTCGCCACTTTGGTCGCAGCGATGGTTCGCTGCGCAGATTCGTGGGCCGCCGGCGACTCCTTCTGCGAGCAAGTAATGCTCGTGAAGGAGGCGGCGGAGCGGGAGCGTGAGGAGCGAAGGAGAATCGCAAACCGCGCGGCCCGCAACGAGCAGCGGCAACTCGGGCGTCGGAGGTCGCAGAATGACCTCCGTCCCCCATGAGCGCGGGCCTGGGGGTGACGGGTAGAGCCGCCTGTCACCCTAGCAGAAGCAGGCCGCGGCGGCGGCACGCATTGCGTGCCTCCCCATACCCGGGGGCGGGTTGGGGACTCTGTGGTCCCCTCACCGGAAGAGGGCCAGATCGAGAGATATGGTCCTGGGTCGGCCGGGGTGCGAGGGATATGGCTACGACAATCTCACCTCCGGCAACTGACGGCCCACAGACGGCGTGCGTTTTAGTCGGTTCGAGTCCGACATAACCTCCTCCTCCGGCTACGGTGGGGGAGGTATCCGTGGGGATTTTGCGCACGATAAAAAAAAAAAAAAAAAAAAAAGGTATCTAGTTACTTTATATAAAAGCACCCTTAGGCTATGTTCTTCTTACTGGGGCCGTTAGTAATATATAGGAATATATAGGAAAAAATGACGCACATTGAAAGAGGCCTATGTCTAGAAGAAGACTGCTATAGGCTAATTGATTGGTATATTACCCTACCTATTTATAAAAAACTAGCTATCCTGGCGAATTTCGTACCGCTTTATTTTGCCCGTTCCCGCTGTATCTATTTTCTCATCCTTTAAACCTTTCCTGGACACCCACGAATATTTCAAGATTAAAATTAGCCAAATCAGTTCTGCCGTTCTTGAGTTATAAAATAACAACGATAAGTGGCATTGATTGTTATATATATTATTAGAAGACTGATGTATAAAAGGTTATTTTATAGACTACTAGCTTTTGCCCGCGGCTCCGCCCGCGTGGATGTCGGTTATCGCGACCAAACATAGCCTATGTTCTTTCTCAAGGTCTAATCTACCCCTATACCAAATTTCATCAAAATCGGTTCAGCGGTTCAGTCGTAAAAGCGAGACAGACAGGCAGACAGACAGACAGACAGAGTTACTTTCGTATTTATAATATTAAGTACGGATTTCTAAGCTCAAGCATCGTGTACGCCAGTACTAAAATTCTCCGTAAAGAGGAACTGAGCACACCGCACCGGTAATGTACGCACCGCGTCTGAATAATCAAGTGTTTATTGGAGGCTCGATCTCGCGCCATCACGCTTTTTACTTATTTGCGGTGAGCAGACACCGTGCAAGGAAGAAGCAGGATGATAAATATTTAATACTGTGGTTTAGGTAGGTACTTAACTGCTTTTAAATGTTGTAGGAAATTCTACTCAGTGAAGAAGAGTTTTCAGGAAATGGCGAGGTTGTCTTACTGCAGCTAAAGGAGTTATCAATTTACCAGTAACTTTAGCTTCGCTTCACTCCGCTCTGGATTAGCCTTCTAACCTAACCTATCTAATTCAGATTGCGTTGCTTTTATCAATAAACCTATCACTAACTTTCTGTATCAATTCTGGGTGGTACCCCATCGCAGGAATGGCCGAAGCATTAACCAGCCAGTTTGTTAAATGTTGTGACAAACGATACGGCTGAATATCATCAGGCCGTTAAGGTGATTACATACGCGAATGACTTTGACCATACAAATGCTCAAGGTCATTCGCTCATATTTGAACCGCAAAAATCAGTAAAACTAATTTTAATAGATAACTTTATACCTCCCCCGCCGAAGCCGGAGAAGGAGGTTATGTCGGACTCGAACAGACTAAAACGCACGCCGTCTGTGGGCCGTCGGTTGCCGGAGGTGAGGTTGTCGTAGCCATATCCCTCGCACCCCGGCCGACCCAGGGCCACATCTTTCGATCCGGCCCTCATCCGGTGTGGGGACCACGGAGTCCCCAACTCGCCCCCGGGTATGGGGAGGCACGCAATGCGCGCCGCCGCCGTGGCTTGCTTCTGCAGGGTGACAGGTGGCTCCACCCGTCACCCCCAGGCCCGCGCTCATGGGGGACGGAGGTCATTCTGCGACCTCCGACGCCCACTTTACAGTGCCTACTTGTGGATAGAAGTAAAACTTTGCACTTGCACGCAACTGTCGTATTTATATTGATGTAATAAAAGCTTTTTTACTCTAAAAGCCACTTACATTTGACTGACAAACTGAATTCTACTTTATGTAACCGGTATAGAGTTTGAATTTATATGATAGTATAGGTGTGTAAGATTAAAAACGTTATAATGGTGTTGCCGTGGATTAGTCTTAATTCGGTCGGTTTATCTGCTTAGAGATTTGATGATCCCACTTTTATTTCCTTTTTTGTGGCCATTTCTTAACCCACTTGTTACTACCGTCCTTTATAACGCCACTAATCGAGTGTTAGATGTAACCGCCTAATTTATATATTTATTGTTGTTTTACCAAAGATCGTCTTACATTACCGTAATCAGAAACGGTCTTTCTATAGTGTGTTAGTACTATTTGTCACAATGCATGTATTATTTAGAAGTTCTGACATGTTTTAAATTGAAAGCGAATTTGCTTTGCGACTTGGTTTCAAAAAAGTAAGTTTTAAGGTACATAAATTATGTAATAAATACTATAACATAGATTATCATAAAGTGTTGTTATTACAATATAAATTTGAGATAAAATAAGTTCGAATTTCACAGTTTTTCATGAAAATTATCGTTTGTAAAAACTGATGGCGTTATAACGCCCGGTAGTAAAATGTACGTCTGTTTACTACTACTATTAAATTTTAGATCACGATGACAAGGCCTTGTAATCTCAACGAAATAGTTGACGAATTGCAAAATGTTGATTCGGATGACGACCTGCCCAGTGAGATTATCATTTTTCCACTGGAAAATTCAAATACCGAAGTAACAAACGAAGATTCCGGCGATGAAGAACTTGTAATATAATCTTCCAGGTTGGATTATTGCTTTTGAGCATATTACGTATTTCATTTCAGTCACTGAAATGACTACAATATATTGCAATGTCAATATGAGGTGGGAAACGACGGTATTTCAGTCCCAATCGAGCGGTCCGACTGGGGCAGTACCTCCGCTCTACAGAGTACCGCGGCTAAATAACCTCGTATTGTGTTCCCGGCGGTAAGTAGGGTAGCCAGAGCTCACTGGAGGGGTTTTGCACTGTCAGTGAGAAGACCAAAGGCTTGTCCTACTTATCTTCTGCGCTGACGGCACAGAATCTCTCTGTCATTATCGGGTCGTATGCAGGAGTGTGACTCCCCTGGTGTTGTACTCGTCCATAGGCCATGGTAACCACTTTCCATTAGGTGGGTTGTGTGCTCGTCTGCGACCTAAGTAGTATAAAAAATGTCCTCATTAGGTAATTTTCATGTTCCCAGCTAAAAGCTCCATCAGAAATTGGTATAAACTTTGGGTCGGTGCAAAGGTTAGGGTATATTTTATGGTTTGTTTGCCAAAAATATGTCTTGTTTCCTATCATATCAATGTTTACTTTTTAAATGAATACAGTTTCATTATAAGCGTTTCATTCAACAAGCATTCGGTGTTTCATTTCATTCCAAAATGTCTGCAATCATAACTTTGGCTTGGTAGCCGATCTTACTACCGGGCGTTATAACGCCACTCGTTTTCCGGCTTTTCCAGACCACGAATATTTTTTTAAGTATTTTTCTAATAATACTATATTATTATAGTACATGTGGCACACACTTATTAGGTATAGAAGGTCGCTGAATTTATGTGTTGAATTAAACCACATGAAAAGATTGGGGATGGTGAATTTATTGACTCGAACCAAACTACAGTGACGTTGGTTACAAACATATTACAAAATTAAGAGTCCAAATTCGGATACACGCATATTTTATGTTTGGATCAAACATAACTGGGGCCGCAGCCAAAGGTTAACAATGTATTTACTTATTATTACATTTTATGAAACTAGCCTGAGTTTGGTCTATGCTACTTATCCTATGTTTAGTTATAATCTATAGGCAATGGACAAACTTTCATGACACTTGTCCTAATGACTGAAACATTGCCATTTTTGGCAATTTTTACATCTAAGGCACGGACCTTACCGTCTTTGCCTGGCATTACATTTACAATTCTGCCCACTGGCCACTTTAATGGAGATACATTATCTAACTTCAACAACACCATAGTGCCTTTATCTAGATTGGGCTGTTGGCCTTGCCATTTAGGTCTACTCTGTAACATAACTAAGTATTGCTTATGCCATTGCTTCCAAAAATGCTGTTGCATTTGAGTACATTGCTTCCAAAAGCTAAGTTTGCCGACATTTTCATCTATAAGATTCAACTCAGGATATGAAGTCAATGGCGCACCAGTGAGGAAATGTCCAGGGGTGAGGTAAGTCATATCATCAGGATCGCGCGACATAGGTGTCAACGGCCTAGAATTTAGTATGGCCTCGATTTGGACGAGTACTGTATACATTTCCTCATAGGTTAATACAGTTTCTGCAATTACACGTTTCATATGATATTTGATGCTTTTCACTCCTGCCTCCCACAGACCACCAAACACAGGCGAGTATGCCGGTATAAAATTAAACTTTATTCGTTCAGAATTACCATACTCTACTGTTTTGTTTTGGTGCTCTGTGGAATGCAACAATTCGTACAAAGCCTTCATTTCATTACTAGCACCTTTATAGTAGCTAGCATTGTCACAATAAACCTTTGTAGGTTTATTTCTTCTTGAAATGAAGCGCCTTAAAGCTCCCAAAAAATTATTGGTTGTCATGTCGGATACCAATTCAATGTGAATGGCCTTTGTAACAAAACAAATGAATAACACCACATAGGCCTTCGTAACAACTGGCTTACGGATTCGGGTCTGTTTTACATTGAATGGTCCAGCATAATCTGTGCCTACTATTTGAAATGGTCGGGCAACATTGACTCGATCAAGCGGCAGGGACCCCATTAGCTGGGTTGCATTTTTAGCTTTTAGCCTGAAACATATTACACATTTATGCAAGACTGATTTTATTTCCCTGTTCGCATTGAGTAGCCAATATTGCTCGTTTAAAGAATTGAGGACTGATCTTTGCCCTGCATGTTTTAGCCTTAAATGTTCTTTAAGAATAATACCTTTTGTTAGTACTGATCCTTTGGGCAAGATAATTGGATGTTTTTGCGAAAACGGCAGTTGTGCATTTTGCAGTCTACCACCTACCCTTAAGAGTCCTGATTTATCAGTAAAGGGGTTTAAGCTGCGTAAATCCGATTTTAACGGAATTTGTAACTTTAAAGCCTTTAAATCATCCTGGAAGTGTATATTTTGCTCCAACTTAATAATACTATGCAGTGCAAAGGTCAGTTCCTCTGGACATAGATTACCCATATGCTTGTTTACATTTTCTTTTTTACAGTTATAAATAAACCTGTTTACGTAAGACATTATTCTATTAATCTTTTCTATATCAGCATACTTTGCTACAAGATCATGAAGGGAGCTCGATTTGGCATTTGCATTGCATGCATGAGAGGAAACCTTTAACTCTGGCACTACAATCTCTCCTTCATCATCCTGCGGAATACAATGATTATATTCAACATTTTGTAAATACTGTGGGCCATGAAACCATAGTGAATGGCCTTCAAACATGTGAGGTTCAATGCCTCTAGACAGACAATCTGCTGGATTTTCATTTGTGCTTACATAGTTCCATTGACAGCTATTTGACAACTGCCTAATTTTCTCAACTCTATTAGCTACATAAACCGTTAGTTTTACAGGTTCAATTTTCAGCCATGCAAGCACGATTTTAGAATCTAGGTACAGTATCGTCTTTACCTCATATTTAAGTGATAAGGTGTCATGAACTTTCCTTGCCAACGTTGCAAGTAATAACGCACTATTCAACTCTAGTCTTGGCGTAGTTAATTTTTTATTCTTGGGATTAATTCGCGATTTTGAGCATAAAAGATTGACATTGACGTTTTGATTGGACTCGATAACTCTCAGATATAGACAACAGCCATGGGCTATATTTGAGGCATCTGCATAACCAACAATTTCCATAGGCTTGGGCGTCAGTACATTGATATTTCTAGGAACAGAAATACAAGACATTTGCACCAAGCTTTTTGCAAAGTCAACCCACTGCTTATTGAGAGACTCTGGCAATAAGTCATCCCATTTTAAACCAGCGCAAAACCAGACCTGCTGCATTAAATGATTAGCCCTCACAAGAATAGGACCTACGAGGCCTAATGGGTCAAAGAATTTGCTTATAAAGCTTAGCATTCGCCTTTTTGTGTACGTCTCCTGCACTTGTGTCTCAGGACACTTAATATTTAATGTGTCAGTTTCTACGTCATAGGTAAGTCCTAACGTTTTGACATACGCATTATTTTTATCAAAATTTTTCATACCTTACTGATGTAAATTGGACGGAATGTCATTTAAAATGCTCTTAGAATTAGAACACCATTTGTGTAACGAAAAGCTCGCCTTTTCCATAAGCTCAATAAGCTGATGCTTTGTCTGAGTTAGCTCTGCAATGTCATTTGAACCACATTGTATGTCATCGACATAGCTTGTATTTTGCAACACAAAGGAAGCCAAGGGATATTGCTGTTTATAGCGTTGAGCAAGCTCTGTCAAGCAACGGGTAGCTAAAAAGGCAGAACTTTTTAAGCCATAAGTTACAGTATTTAGCTGAATACATTTCACAGGCTCATGCGGTGAATCTCGCCACAGGATATTTTGTAAAGAGAGGTACTCCTCATCAACCAAAACACCGCGATACATAGCTTTGACATCACATAATAAAATGTACTTGTATGTTCTGCATAATGTCAGAATGTCAAAGAGATCCTTTTGCACTACAGGTCCGTTCAGCATGATATCATTTAAACACAATCCACTTTTAGTTTTCATGCTGGCGTCAAATACTGCTCGCACTGGAGTTGTCGTGCTATTTGGATTTATTACGGGGTGATGCGGAAGAAAGTACACATTTCCTGCTTTGACATCATACTTAGAGATGTCATAGTATTTTGCATGTCCCTGAGCAATGTATTCATTTATAAAGCATTTATATTGCTCATACAAAACATCATCTCTAGAAAAGCGTTTTTCTAGGTTATAAAACTTTTTCAAAGCACAAGAGAAGGATTCCCCCAAATATACATCTTTTAATTCAAGTTTTAATGGCAAGGCCACTGAGAACTTTTTATTTATTAATTTTACTGAGCTCTGAAAACACTCTTCAGCTAATTAATGCTCAGTGGTGCCCTACAGTAGGCACTGCTTCACATTCCCAAAATTTTGACATAGTTTTATTAATATCTTGTTCCATAAGAACATCTTGTGTTTTGCAATTATTGTTGCTAGTATTATTATTGAAAAGGTTACCTTGAATTACTAGGCATATATTAGATGTCGCAGAAATCCTGCCAGCAGACACTGGCAAACTTCCAGCCACAATATAGCCAAAGCTAGTATTTACCAAAAATGGACCAGACGGGGCAAGGGGCAGTGATTCACGCTGCAATACCTGAAAAAATATGTCACAGCCTAAAAGTAGGGATATTTCACTTTTTTGGTTAAATTGCTTGTCTGCTAAATGGACATATTCAGGGATATTATAGCTTGACACATTAAAGCTTTGCTGGGGTAATTCACATGTTATTTTCTTTGTAATACAACAAGTCACATCCAACTTATATTCGTTTATAGATGAATAGACAGAAAGCTCTGCCTTTTGTGAAATTGTATGACTGCCATCAATGATGCCTGTGATTTCCCTGCTTGTTGTCATGACCCTGCAATTTATTTTATTTACCAGATTTTCAGTGATAAATGACATTTGGCTCGCGCTGTCTAACAAAGCCTTAGCATGGATAAATGTTCCATTTTTATTAATTAAGCGCACCACAACCGTGGGCAACAGTACATCCTTCTCTTCGTTCGTGCCTGCCATGGACACAGTAGCACTTGCATTTGCAGTTGGGTTAGAAGCGTTGGCGCTTGACTCAGCTGTGTGCACAAGCGTATTATGACGATTTTGGCATATTGTGCATTTTAAGCGCAGCGTGCACTTTCCACGATGGGAATTCAAGCAAACAATACAAAGGTTTTTGTTTTTAACAAACTCGCACCGTTCCCTATCTGTAGCTAATTTAAATTGCGCGCACTCATAAAGCTTATGTTCCTTTTGACAGTACTTACATGGGGAAGGAGACTTGGAGTCCTTGGTAGCTGAGGCAAAGCTACCCGCTCTTCCAGACTTTATTGTACCTTTACCTGCAGTTTCTGATGGCGCCGGAGACGCATCATCATTCGTCGTTTCCATAGCAACTGCTCTTTTTTCTAAAAAATCAAGAAATTCTGATAAACTGGGAAACTCTTTTGTGTTGCGCTCTTGGTAGAACCCCCTAACAGTGTAAGTGTCAATCTTTTTTGCCAAAATGTTTATTAAAAGCGCATCCCAACTGCCAACAGGCAACTTTAAGTTTTTTAAAGCTTCTAAATGTAAGCCCACACCCTCGGTTATTGACCTCAAGTTTTGTGCCGTGCACTTTTTGAACGATTGTAACTCAAGAATGCAATTTATGTGGTGGTTTATGATGATAGAAGCGTTACTGTACCTTTTGTCTAAAATACTTAACGCGGACATATAATTTTCGTCTGCTAGTTCAAGATTTTCAATTAATGAAAGCGCCTTACCTGCTAGAAATGATCGTAAATAATACAATTTTTCACAAAGCCCTAGTTTTGGATCAGAATGAATAAGGGATCTGAACATGTTAATGAAAGGATAGTATTCCTCGACTTTGGAGCCATCAAACGACTTCATTTTTATTTGAGGCAATTTCTTGAACTCGCCGGTAGGCTTCGTATTCTTTACGTCTTCCGACACAAGTCTGCTTATTGTTTCGTCCATTAATGCCAACGCATCGAAATACTTTTCTTCATATTCCTCATAGTCCTCTGCGTCCGCAGGGTCTAGAAGCAGGAGCTGTTTATTGTAGGAATCGTATTCTTTAAACGCTTCAATAAGCCTGACTCGCTTGGCCTTCCAGTGTTCACATGACGATGCCGAATCTTGCGCATTTTCAGTACAATATTTGTACAAACGCGTTATCGCGCCTTTTATATAGCCGCGGCCGGCTAAAAGTTCTTTTAACTCCGACATTTTGATGGAATAAGCACGGCACGAAACAAACAATTCGTACAAACTATATAGATTCGTCCAACCACAACTTGAAACAAAAAAGATGGCGTATGCCCAGACTATTCACCGCACACAGCACAGGCTATAACTTCCCGTCGCAGGCGCCAGGCGTCGCTCTACGCCTAGAAAATGTTCAGCTATTGATGCAACGACGTTAGCCGCAAGCTACGGACGACGGCGGTAAATTCGAACTTGCGTTCGGATACACGTCGGAGACGAAGACACAGCACTTAGGTACTTACAAATCTTACGATTTTTGTTTCTTAGAAGAAAAATGGCGGCGTAAAATCCTCAATGCAGAATTTGATAATGGATGGATGTTACCTCGACTATGATGATTATGCACCGTAATCTTCTTTTATTGAAGTTTTGAGCTCCTGGGGCCTGATAACAGTATAAAACGCGTCGACACCAAATGTTTTTCATCACACGTTGAAACCACGCGGAGTTGGTGCAACGCTGTATTTCCAAATATATCCAGGAACTACTTGCTGCATTTTTCATTATCCGGCTCGAAGGACCAATTTCATGTGGCACACACTTATTAGGTATAGAAGGTCGCTGAATTTATGTGTTGAATTAAACCACATGAAAAGATTGGAGATGGTGAATTTATTGACTCGAACCAAACTACAGTGACGTTGGTTACAAACATATTACAAAATTAAGAGTCCAAATTCGGATACACGCATATTTTATGTTTGGATCAAACAGTACAACATATTCAAAAATTATTGCAATCCGAAACAAAAAATAGTTTCAGTAATATCTGGGTTAATTACGGAGTGGTATAACTGTTCAGTGGGTGAGACACACTGATTGACGTTTAGTAACTACCTATTTAGTTTATTAAACGACTTCTAAAAAGGGGAGGTGCTCCATTCGGATGTTAATATATTTTTTGTATCTTTATGAGAGGGGGCTTAAATATAGAAACGTTATTATTATTTCAATAATAATACAGTCTATTGATGTAAGTAATTGCGTAGTAACGAGACTTCATTTTCTGACCTACACAACCCTGCTCTGCACACTTTCTGCTGTTATTATATTTTATAGTAGACTAGCGGGCCCGACAGGCGTTGTCCTGCATGATATTTTCTGCAGTGCCATCTGTCAGGCTGATTTGTGAATCTAAACCATCCAGGGTGCACCCAAACGCATACAAAAAAATCATAAAAATCGGCCCAGCCCTTTACGAGGAGTTCAGTGACATACACACGTACAGTAGAATTACATATAAAGATATAGATTGACCGACACAGAAAACTATACCTAATATAAACCATATCAATAGCGAGGGGTCCTTAGAACCCAATTCCTGTTGGCTTGCTCTGCCGGGTAGTTGAGACCATTGTAACATGGTACATGTCTGTAATGGTGACCCTCTTTTCAGAGATTTTGCCTTCAGCTTACCATGAGGCAAAGTCAATTTGACGTGGCCTATATAAAAAAATATATATATTTGTATTTCAAAAATAATATACATAATGTTAAGTATCTAAAACTGAATGTACCTATCTGAAATCTTGTGTGTAACATTCGGAATCTGAAATCAGTTCGCATCTGAAAAAAAAATCGAAATTCAGTATTTGAAATCAGTACACTCAAAATTGCAATGGTCGTTCTATATGAGATAAAATACCTTTTCCACTTTCCAATTTCCCTTTTGAAAATATTCACCCTTCGCCACTGCAGCATATAATAATATATTATAGCTTTGAGCGACCGAGGCTCACTATGAACTGTAGTTTATTCAAATGAGTATACAAATCTAATGCATTTTGGTGTCACTGAGCGAAGCACTCCGAAGCATTTCAAAGTGCTGAGACATTTTCTTGAAATATATACATTTATTCAGCTTAAATTTCGTAACTTAATCGGATTGCAAAGTGCCTGACTTGGCTTTTAGAGGATTGGCATTCATATCTGAATGTCCTACTACAGACTCAGATATTCTTCAACGATGTAGTTATCCAGTTTATGTGAATAGCTCCACGAAATGGTTCTGAATTGAGAACTGGGAGCATTATGTTACCTACATAAAGTTCAATCAATTAGCCTATCACTTTCCACTACTTTCTACTACCACTACAACAACGCTTTCAGGGTACTGATGGGATTGCCCAGGTACTGCAGTGCATCGGGGATGTTTGCAGAAGCGCGGGTAGATTGCTTTTACACGACTATGCGAAAGCGGTGCGCCTCCTTGGTGAACAGGGTGCGGGGCAGCTCCAACAGTATACTGTCGATGATAGCGAGTAGGTTAGATTGCCGCTATATTAATCATTGTTGTATGATTTCTGCTGGAGTTGTGGGGGCTAAGTGATAAATATACTGCAGAATGTATGTATGTGTTTCTTGTTCAGCTTTCATTTAAAGATTAAATCTAATATATAGAAATCAATGCCACTTTTCGTTGCTATTTTATAACTCAAGAACCGCTGAACCGATTTGGCTAATTTTAGTCTTGAAATATACGTGGGTGTCCAGGGAAGGTTTAAAGGATGAGAAAATAGGTGCAGTGGGAACGGGGAAAAATATGGCGGTACGAAGTTTCCCGGGACAGCTAGTCATTTATAATTTAAAATTACTGTACTAACGTAGGATAAGTCTTTTATAACTAACCAATATGAGACATTGTTTCTTAAATAAATAAACATATTATTATTATTATTACTACTGGACATAGGCCTCTCCCATTGTTTGTAGGCTTTAGGTTATTGTGTCCACGCTGGCCTGATGGGTTGGTGCAGGACTTTATTTCGAGTTCTAACCAATCAAATGAATAAATATGATACGCAGTATGCCATCTAACCAACAGGTTAACAGAGTTACCCCCTGAAGTAAATGGCCCATACAGAAAATATTTTGTGACTTGGTTGTTCTTTATTATTTGGTAAGTATTCAGTCTATCAATTTCTTTAGTTTTTGTTGATCCTGGCGTATCTATATCCGTTACTATTGTAAACGGATTTATTCCTGAAAAAATATCGATAGTATTTAATTAATTAAGCATAATCCTTCTCCAGTATCTACAACTAAAAGATTTTTAATATCTCGAAGCTAAATTCAATTAAAATCTACCTAACCTTACAAAATTATTATGTTAACGTACTATGAACATTTTAGCTCTCCGCACGAACGTTACAAGACCTCAGGTATGACCCCAACCCTCTGGATCTGAATATTCATTTGGAGACTGAATAAATTCTGTATTATTAATGGACTGGGTACTCTTGGGCCGAACAGCCCCGGTCAGCCTCGACTCGGACAAGCTCGGTCATTTGCATTGCTGTCAAATACTTTGCATCCACTTAACTGTTCTGATTTGTATCTCTATAATATTTACACCTGTTTACGAGTTTGTTGAAAATTGTTGATTCATTTTGTACTTTTTTTATCGGCAATCGCTTCACCGAAAATATCGAGGTCTAGCCAAATCCGTAGTTAGGACTGATAAAGCGGACCCCAGATTCCGAGCTGAAAGCTTCGGATGCGACTGGGAATTAACGCTAGGATGAAGAAGTACTTTTTTATCGTGCGCAAAATCCGACACGGATACCACCCGCTGGAGTCGACAGGGGAGGAAATGTGGAACTTTAACCGACCAAAACGCACGTCGTATGTGGGTCTTGGTTGCCGGAGGTGAGATTGTCCGAGATATTATCCCTCGCACCCCGACCGACTCAGGAGCATCTCTTCGGATCTGAAGACAACGGACTTCCCCCACCTTTGATTCATTTTGTGCAGGTAAGTCGCCGTTCGCGGGAATTCATCCTCATAAGCTGCAACTGGTAATAGTGCGCGAACTGCGATATGAAACGAATTTTATTCCGCGCTCTCTCAAGCTGTAGACTGATCTCTTTGCTGATAGTTTCTACAATGCATAGTTCTTCAAGAAGGGCGTTAGAAGGTTCCTATAGGGACGGCAGTACAAGTGTTATGCCCCTGGTGTTGCCCATGTCCATAGGACACAATAACCACTTATCATTACAGGTGGGCCGTATGCCTGTCTGCCACCTAAAACTTTTTAGTTTACCTAAAAATAACAGTGGTATCAATATTCAACATCAGATACAAAGAAACTCTCAGGAAAGTTTAACAAATGAGGACAGCCATACAAAACATGAGAAGAACAAAAAAGATAATCAGATGATGCTCAATAAGATTTGGATTAAAATACAGAATATTATTTTGACAAGAAGTTCGTTCGAGGAAAAGGTTATCGCGGTAATAAAGTGCATTTTTGAAGAATGTAAGAATTTTGTTAAGAATTTTATACGGGAAGGAAACTGGTTAGCAAGTCTTTTTGGTAGCAGTCATGGATAGTATTAGTAGAAGTACGTTATTTATTAATATTTTGCAATGGAACGCTCAAAGCCTTAGACCCAAATTAATAGCATTTGCTAACCTAATTTAAGTTTTGTTTATTGTTAATGTTATTTTGTTACAATAGGACTGTCATGTCGTAAGATAAAAGTCCTGTAAATAAATAAAGATTTAAAAAAAAAAAAAAAAAAAGCGCTTGTCAATTCTTCTGAGTTTCTATTAGAGTTATATTCGTTGTCATTAAACTACTATCATGATAAGTAGTATTAAACAACAATAAAAGTAATACGAATTGCTGAAACTTAAAACGTTACACATTGTAAAATGGGCAAACTTATCTCTTAAAGCAATCTCTTCCAGACAACCTTGAGATAGGTCTACTTGCGTTAGAATATTTAAATTATTAGTCAATCGTTCGGTGTACTGCTCCCCTAGATAAATGGCAATTCGTTGACCGGCATATTGTAGAATAGATGACGTATGTATAGGATTTGACGTATATGATAGTCGTCAAAACGTATGTGATGAACGTCAAATCTCATACATTCGTCATTTTATTCTACAACTAGCTTTTGCTAGCGGCTCCGCCCGCGTGGATGTTGGCTATCGCGACCAAACATAGCCTATGTCCTTTCTCAAGGTTTAATCTACCCCTATACCAAATTTCATCAAAATCGGTTCAGTGGTTTAGCCGTGAAAGCGTAACGACAGACAAAGTTACTTTCGCATTTATAATATTAGTATGGATATGGATTCGCCGGTCAAAGAATTATCACTTGTATAAGGGATTGGACTTGAACTCTGTAAATACTAACTGGTGTCCCCCATTTTCACCCATGACATACTTACTCTGAACCCCGTTTATTAGTTTTCAAAACAGCGGTTGGGAATTTTCCGGATTATTTGACATTGATAATTACTGTTTCGCTGACATTTGCCTTCAGCTTACCATCAGGCGAGGCGAAGTCAATTTGACGTGACCTATATAAAAAAAAAATTGATTGATCGGACTATCTAATGCAAAAAAAAAGAAACAAATTAAATAAGCAGTTTCTGAAAATAACGCGTTCAATCAACGAGCAAATAAATTATTCAGCTTTATTATATTAGTATAGCTAAATAGATTGGTTAAAGGTATCCATCCAACAGTAAAAATACAGCCCATGACAAAGTGCCCGCTTGTAGGTAATTGGCTCGCCCTCTATTACGTGGGACTGAAAATCATAGCTAGAGAAATGCGGTTTAGTACACCTCTGCCTACCCTTCGGGGATTTACATGCAGAATACGAAGCTAATTTGCAATAATCACGTGCATACACATACATTATTCCAGTGACGTCACAGGCTAAACAAATTCAGCTCCACAAACACGTTGTGAGTTCAACCAGTTAATGCATCATTAGCCTCCCAGTTATTAGCGATTCCAACCTGACTGTATTTTGTATTATAAACACTGTAACTAGGTACTTGTCGAGCAAATAGACCTTTTCACACCTTGTTTGAACATTCTATTATCAATATTGTTTTAAAGTTGCCCAGGACAATATTATTAAGCTGACCCCGCGAACTTCGTACCGCCTAACAATCAATTTTTTTAAATTTTTTTCTCCGTAAGAACCATCCTCGTACTTCAAGGAATATTCTAAAAAAGAGTTAGCGAAATCGGTTCAGCCGTTCTCGAGATTTGCGCTTTGCAACACATTTAGGGATTCTTTTATATTATAGAATACCTATAGAAGATGAGTCTTCTGCGTGTCGTCACTTATTAGGCAATAAATGCTGTTTTAATGCAATCATCTGTTTAGTAAAGAGTCGTCTCGCATTTCACGGAATAAAAGTGCAATGCAGTATTGCACTGCATACTGATCAATATTACAAGGTAAAATGTAAGACCAGCATTAGTATGATCTAGGTATACGACGGGCGTTATCACCTGCAAAGCGGAAGCAAGAGAATAATAAGAAAATGAATACAAGAGCGGTAAGCTATATGACGTTGAGTTCCAGTGGCATCCTAAGATAAGATAAGATAAGATGATATGAGATGAGATGAGATGAGATGAGATGAGATGATATGAGATGAGATGAGATGAGATGAGATGAGATGAGATGAGATGAGATGAGATGAGATGAGATGAGATGAGATGAGATGAGATGAGATGAGATGAGATGAGATGAGATGAGATGAGATGAGATAAGATAAGATAAGATAAGATAATATTTATTTGCAAAAACATGTGTACATATAATATACATAGTCAAGTACTTATTATAAAGGTCTTAAGCTTCGATTGGAAATAGCTTTCACCTTGGGGCAAGAGATCCGCTTTCTGGCTTTTTCTATTTCGCATGGTCTTGGCCATTCCTGACAGTGAGACCATTGACATGACATATTTTACAACACCAAACCAGTACTTCTTGAATGTATCTCACCTACCGGCTCGGTGAAAACTGCCCCGTGGTCCTACCCAACACTACACACACTACTGGAAGTGTCAAGGGTAATATTCTTGTCCCATGAAACCAGACTGACAGTGTCAAGGGTATAATTTATTCGCTATGACGCCATCAGTAGTGTCAAAGGTAATTTCTGTATTTGTAAAGTAATACACATAAAGATTTCGTAGATTAAGTCTCGATAGTTAGACCCAAAACTGAGTATATTTAGGAGATGAAAATACATTTCGCAAATAAACTGCGTCATTACATTGCACATTCCTTCCGGAAAACATCATTATTATACAAGCTAATTACCTCAGTTAGCCAGCATATGAATACTTACCCGTCCGGCATAACACAAGCGCATCTGCATCATAATTTTGTTTAAAATGGTAAGTAGGTACCACGAGATTGCAGTACTGCGGTTTACTCTGTGAACTTTATACCACGATAGCTCCAGATATACTGTTAACTGGATTGAGGTTTATTTAACACCATTAAGATTGGAATTCCTCACCAGTTCACGTGTTTCCCTGTCCCGGGTCCTTTAAGCGAGGCGTTAAAAGCATCTGATGAGGCCGTCAAGCTAAATGCCGCCATTGTCACATGGTACGTGTCTGTAATGGTGACCCTCTTTTCAGAGACTTTGCCTTCAGCTTACCATCAGGCGAGGCGAAGTCAAATTGTCGTGTTCTATATGAAAAAAACCCTCATGCAGCTGCGGCCTCTCGTCTGAGTTTTGTTCAATATTAACCTGATTTGATTCAAAATTGTTAAGATTTTGATGCAATTAGTATGAGAACTTTTTCTTATGACCAAAGTAAGTCGGTATACAGCACATGATTTGAGACTTTTTAGGGTTCTGTACCCAATGGGTAATATAGTGTATATATGGGGTAAAAGACACATTTATATTTCAACGAGAAAATATCGATGCGTCAGGCAAATTGAACCACAGGAGTATTGAATAAAACCATAGTTAGTAAAAACAGAATAATATATTTAAATCATCATCACAATTTCGCATAGATATTCATACATTACTTCAAGTGATTATTCCCATGGAATACATACCTACATGTCACTCCGGGCAGAGTCAATAACAACACACGTAACAATGATGGATGCGGAAGGCGAAGGATTAGGAGCAATGACGCACATTAGGAGAGGAGGAGATTTTTTTTGTTCCACTTAGGCAAACAAGCACAAGGCCCAGGTGATGGGAAGTGGTTACCGTGGCCTATGGACGTATGCAACACCAGGGGCGTCACACTCGCGCTGCCGACCCTGAAGAAACCTTCTAATGCCCTTCTTGAAGAACCATATTGTGGTCGCTAATCTAATTGAATGATTGATTGATTGATTGTTAATACATATTAAGAGTGAAACATACCATAGCGTAACAAATGGCATAGAAAGCATTAACATTTAAGTAAAACATAACATTCCATTTAAAAATTTAATTGCAATCCAGTATTTCATCGTGCGACAAAGAAAGGGAATTCGAGGCTTTGATTCTGACCCTGACCTGACCCTCAACTCCGAGAGGATATCTTGCACCAGAGTCCCCTGTATATTCATGCAAATAAACACATCAAACCTCGATGTGTGTAAGCTAATTGATAAATGAAATTATGTTAAGGTAAATAAATTCGGCCAAGTGCGAGTCGGACTCGCCCATGAAGGGTTCCGTTGTAGCAAAGGCGAAAATTGCGGTTTATGATGTATTAAAAAAAACTACTGACTGGATCTCGTTCGAACCAATTTTTAGTGGTAGTTTTCATGGCAATTTACATCATATATTTTTTTTAGATTTATCATTCTCTTATTTTAGAAGTTAGAGGGGGGACACACACATTTTTCCACTTTGGAAGTGTCTCTCGCGCAAACTATTCAGTTTAGAAAAAAATTATGTTAGAAACCTCAATAGCATTTTTAAAGACCTATCTATAGATATCCCACACGTATGGGTTTGATGAAATAAAAAATTTTGAGTTTCAGTTCTAAGTATGGGGACCCCCAAAATTTAATGCTTTATTTTTTATTTTTGTGTGAAATTCTGAATGCGGTTCACAGAATACATCTTCTTACTAAGTTTCAACAGCATAGGTATTATAGTTTCGGAGAAAAGTGGCTGTGACATACGGACGGACAGACAGACAGACAGACGGACAGACATGACGAATCTATAAGGGTTCCGTTTTTTGCCATTTGGCTACGGAACCCTAAAAAGGGACTATAAGGGAAGTGGACATTTTGTGAAAGAGACATTCTGCGAAAGAGACCTTTTGCGACCAGTGGACATTTTGAGAAGTGGACATTCTGCGTCTGAGCCGTCATTACCAGCATATAGATAGTTAATTCTTTATTGTACACCAATAGATTTACAGTAGGATGTGACGTAGGAAGCATGTGTACAGTTTAATGTACGCCGCGTCGCTGGAACCGATTTCTTCCATATGTAATTCCGTTTTCCTATAATCCCGGGTTCTTATGGGAGCATGGAAAAATTTCTGAAAAGACGGCCAAACTGAGGGCTAATTTACCTTTAATGGATGGTAACCCTCATTCCTAAAATATTACCTATAGCTTGCCATTAGGTGAGGTGAAGATATATTGAGATGATTTGATTATTGAATTAAACGTGTGTTTTTATTGACTTTCCCACTTTATGCGAAGAAAACAGAATAATTAACAAAAAATATTTTCATAAATTATTATCACTAATACTTATACCAATATTTACAGTATCAACGGAAATATTCTTTACAATATACTGAACTTCATAAAGGAAATAATTCTTTGGAACATTGGCTACTTAGCAAGTACTAAAACATCTCAAGCCCGATAATGGATATTACATTGTTATTCATAAATATTTCTCATCTATATATTTAACAGATAGAATATAGACAAAATGTCTAATTACAATATATATTAAAGTTTTAAATGTATCTAACAATACTGTGATAGAACGGTTAATATGGATTCTTATAATGAACCCTGTTTTTATATATATTTACAATTTTACAATAGATACAGTAGACACACAGCTAATATTATTGTTTCGTTAATATCAGTATTGCTTAAATAAATTTACATTGAGCCTAAAGACACAAGTTGAGCAACTTAAAAATTATATTTTAATACTTAATTATATTATTTAGCGACTCAGCCAGTCGTCGACACGTATACGATACGTTTCTTGACATTGACAATGACTTAAACCCGTATTCTAAAAGAGTATCTACTAAATCTGAATTTATTTACTGAGGACAGATTGTCAAATCAAATGTCAAAATTGTCAATGAAAATCGAAAATCAGGACTAAGTATTGTTCTAGAATACGGGTCTTGATAATAATCTAATGGTCTAATAAGAAAACAATAACTTACAGCCCTTTCTTACTTAGTCATTACAAATATTTAAGAAAATCAATATGTTTGAGCAAAACGCAAACATTGTAATAAGTTGAAAAATATTGGTAGCCAATATTGGACGCTTACTAAGTGGAATTCGCCAGAATGTTTTAAATTAAGTATTCAATAATAATTCAATTTTTCATAGATATTTTACAAATCAATATCTCAACTCAGATAAATCAAGATTCAGAACTTTGTATACGGGCGTAAGTAATCTCAATATTTCTGCAAATAATAGTAGCAGATTACGATGCCTATTTGAGATGTTGATCTATGAAGATCTATATAATTATATTGAGAGGTACCTTGAGATATTTGTAACTCATTACACAATAAGCAAATAAAAAATGACACTACATTTTCAAATATTTTACATAAAGTGTCAATAATTGAGCAAGGAACTCGAGCAACATTCAACTGGAAGATCTTTGATTGCGACATCTATGTCTACCCTTTAATTATTATTTATCTACAAAATAATATCACTAATATTTACAACTACCAAATAATATTTGATATGATATATATTGGGTATTCTATAAAGTTATCAAAAGTAGTCATTGAGTACTCGTTGCTATTTTTGACAGATACCCCGAGCACCAAAAAATGTATCGAAAGTAAAGGTATCGAAAGAACGGTGCATTGCGATTGGCAGGCTTCACACATACACAGGTTCAAAGAAGGCAGGCAGCCAATAGCAATGCTGCGTACGCTCGATACGTATACGTTAGGAATTTGAATATTTTTCATGTTCGGGGCACTGATAGAGTTCAGAAATCAGAAAGACCTTTGATAAAGTTCGCTATGGTATTGTTTTGCGTAGACTGTGGCAAATGTTTTGTTTTTGCTCAGCTATAGTTATTCACTTATAACAATGGCAATTTATTACTTTATGCCAGTGACTTTTTATGTACCTTTATCATTTAATCTAGCTGTCGTCTGCAAGGCTTGAAAATTATAATGGAGGTATTTATAAGATTAATCCTTTTTTTTGTGTAAAGCGACTGCTAAAATTGTGTTCAAAAGTTTAATAGTTGATAACTTTGATAAGTTTTAATATCTATTTTTATCATTTTCATCCCCGTACTTAGAACTGTGAACCAATTTTGTTATGAACTACTTCAATGAAGTAGCCTATAATTGCAGTAAGTACACTGCTGGATCTGAAAAAAAAAAAAGAAATGGCGTATTTTTTTACTATACTACTTAGGTCGCAGACGAATACACGGCCCACCTGTTGGTAGGTGGTTACCATGGCCTATGGGCGAGTGCAACACCAGGGGAGTCACACTCGTGCAGCCAACCCTGTAAGAATAGAGAGATTCTGTGCAGTCATCGCAAGCTTTCGCCTTCCTCATCCAGTCTGTCCCATCCTGTTATTAACTACTTATATAATAGCAATAATAGAATAAGTCTTTTGCTAAATTGTTATACCAGTAGTGCCTAATATCAACAAAAGATGGTTGTGGTCTAAAACCCATCAGATTTTTACAGTTCGTGACTCCATCACTACTTTTAATACCATTACAATAAGTTATTTTGGCAAAGTTAATTACATACTACGTTGTCAAATCTCGCAGTGCATTTTCTTCCATCGACATATTTATTCATTCATTTAATATCGTAAATTTACATAATAATTACATATTATTTAATAATTAACTACCACACTATGACTAGGAGTGGAAGGTGGGATAACACATGGACGGAAAAAGGAGTTTGAGATGTGATAATAATTAATACAACAATATTAATATAAATAATCTTATACGGAGGAAATTACTAGTATCTTATTCAACTCATTAGAGAAGTATCTTCTGATTGATTGTAGATACTTCTTCCATTGGGAAGAAAACAATGAATTGATACTTCTATGTTCAAATTAATTCCAGCCTGTTGATTTTATAACCCTACATTCTGACATAATATTAAATCGTTAGTAATTAAGGTTATATTTCACCAGTTCATTCAATAAAACCTAGTTCTCACATAATACGCGATAATATTCATGGAGTTAAATATGATAACATAATTTAATTCGCATGACATTATTGTAATCGTGACATTAAAAAATACGGTCAACCGTCCATGTCGTTAAGGTACTTTTGACTAACAACTGTTGTACTAAATAATTAGAGTATTTGAAATCTCAAAGACCATTATTAGTATGTATATAAAACCAGAATTTATTGCACAGTTGGCGCTAAGCAAACTAATATCATATAATATCTGAGGAATGAGATAATTTATGTTTCATATTCACATTGCTATAGAGATTAATTTAGATAAAACTGTACATTAGAGTATTACTGTACTTAATACAATAGCAGACGGACTATACAAAGAGCAAGAAAAGGATACTTTGAAAACTTAACTATTTTTCACTACATTGTCTTTGGTGCTATAGTTACAATTTATACAGTTAACACTTTTATAGTTTTTCATTTTATATTATGATACAGTCAGAGGAAAAACGTTTAACGATAATATTAATAAAATAATCACAACCTTAAAATAAACTAAAGCTTAGATAAATCGCTTCTAAATTCTTTGGCATATTTTATTGATGACTAGAACATTGTGGCTAGAAGCAAGCTATACATGATGATTTATTTTTTTACAAGAATTTATATTAATAAATTACAAGTCTTAAATACATTTTTGATATGCTATTTAACTACGGCTAACACACGACATCCAATTTTATTGATTTATCACATTAACTTTTAATGTTTGGGTATATATACAATTTGGTCGTCAAGTAGATCTCTGGGTTCAAAATTAAAACTATACATATATTTCGTTGTAAATTTTTTTCATACACATTATTATTTTATCAAAATCTTCATTTACGTTTTGCGATTTCTTTTTTGCTATACTTAAGGCGCGGCAAAGATGTTTTCATGATAAGTTCTTCTTAGTGTTTGAACCCGAACAATAATAATATGTATGTCAAAAAATATATTCGAAACAAAATTATATTGAGATCTACTGGGTGAAGACGACCAAATAGTCTACGGGCTAGGTACCGCAATGGAGTATCTTTCTGAACGCCTTCCGGAATTCAGGGTTGAAGATAGTATAAATAACTGGGTTAAGAAACGAGTTGATATAGCCCAGCCACGTAGTTAGGATGAATACTGTCACCCCGGGGTCGAAGGAGAGACCAATTTTGTCACAGATGGCTCCAAGGACAGAACAGGTGAAGAATGGAGCCCAGCAGAACAGGAAAACACCTGAAAAGAGGTATGTTATGTAAGAGGGATAGTATCACCACTAATCATTATGGAGATATAATATATTTTCCTGATTTCATCGAGGTGAACTCGGAGCTCAGGGTCCGCCCTCCGGCTTTCCTTCTCCACTTGTTGATGGCGAACATAGAGAACTCTGGTGATGATGGAATTATCATTGTTCCTTATGTTAACTAACAGTTATATTTTTCTGTATTTTTACCTTTGTAAAAGATCATGTTGTCAAGTCATGATATTGGTCAAATCAGATTTTTGTTGAAATACTCAGGCAGACAGATTGACAGATTTGACAGATTGTCTACACAATCTGTTCTCAGATAAATCGCGATTCAGAACTGAACACCATTCCAGAATCGAGCCTCAGATTAACTTTACTTACTTAACAACAGTGTTGCTTAAATATAAGTAACATTGTTTATCTACACAATCTTTTACAGAGTTTTAGCATATTTTGTAGAAAGATACGCTTTTAAATCTCCTTCGAGTTTAATTATCCTAGTTGGTTTACAACTTCACTACTTAATTATGTAGCTTGCGTAATTAGGACTCATTCAGTCCACTACTCACCTAAAACTATTGCTAGCGTTTTAGTAGCCTTTCTTTCCTTCTTCGCGCTGGACTTTTCACGTTTCTTCTTACTAGCTTTATTGGCTTTGTATATTGTAAAACGAGCAGTTGCTGCACTTGCTTTTCTCTCTTTCTTTGAACTAGACCCGTCTCTGAGGTCAAAATTACTAGCTGTCAGTTGGTCATCGTCTGATCGAATTTGCAAGGACACGTTCCTGAAAAAAAGGAAATTTAATTTAGTAATTTTATTTATGTTTAAAAAAGGTTCGATGCCACCACTGTGTGGGACATACATGAATCTATTCTCGAAATAAGAAGCCTTTGCTTTATACCATATTATGTTTGCATTTACAAATATTATGCTAACTTTCTTATCAGATTACCTGGAATCCATTTTAGATTTCCCATTTTTCTTATATTTATCATCATCACAGGCCATGTTCTTCAACACCGTGGCGTCTTTCAGTCCTGGTGAGCCTGGAGGTGAGACGTGTTCTCTGATAGTATCTTCAAGATTGGAAGGCGCGTACCCTGAGTCGTTGTTCCCGTTTGGATCTGGTACGTGTTGCTTGATATTTCTTTGCACTGTACTGATGGATAAAAAAAAATATAATTAGTGAAATCATTCGCCATAATTTATGTAAACAAAGTTCAGATACAATATCCCCTGCATACAATTCAGGGTTATTTGTGGGGGCGTGAAAAAACATCTGTCGAGGCCGTCAAGGAAGGTACCGCCATTCTATGGACAGCATCTGAAATGCTGGCCATTGTTCTTTGGCTTGCACCTTTGCTTACCATCAGACGAGGTGCGGTCCATTTGAAGATCTAAATATAAACAAAAATATATAAATTTGAAACTAGATTAAAAAGAAGATGGGCTTTCAATCAAATTGAATAATTTACATAACAACTTTAAGTAATTGGTAGATTACAAAGTAATAATAACCATTGCTTAAAAATAATAAGTTAATGAGTCTATGAAATAACAAAATGAAAAGACGTTTATTAAGGACACGTTACAAAAGACAACAATAGGTACAACGAGAACAGAAAGGAAAAGGCTGAATGACTAACTAACTACAATTGAAGTGAACGTAACTCGAAGCTCCACTTCGTTTGACGTTACAAACTTGTGCCAGGTACGACCTACCTACCTATTATTCATTGAATCACAACTATTAATTATAATTCCTCAACAGACAAGTACAGACACTATTATTCATGCATGAGTTTTAGATAAACACACGAAACCCTTTGAAACCGCAATACGACGTCCAATTAATATTTGGCTGTTCATGAGCCTAATTCATTTCATACTCATTTGGTTAAGGATATTGATTTCAATGTTGTAATTACACAATCGGCTTCAATTTAGACACGCTTTGATGGATAAATTAATATAGATATATACCGCTTTTAGTGTTAGTTAATTAATTTTAATTACCTAAAACTAAATTGAAGAAGATGAATGAATGACTCGTTGAAATATATCAGCCCTGTTGATTGCCCGAACTATTTCTAAGCAATATCGATGTTTGAACTCTTCTTAATCTAGATAGATAGATAGATTTGACTATAAAGGGTGTTTAAAATATCGGTTTATGAAGAAATATAATTTTGTAGCAATCCTAAGCAAAATGAAACAAGTAGGTAACTCCTTTGAATTGAAAATCATTTGGAATCTATTTGAAACTTGAAATAACTTCAAACAATAAATGGAAGTTGTCTGAGTGATTAATAAATCATTATTTACATTGCTCAGATATTACGAAAAACGTTTTCTACAGGTAAGAACGATCTCAATAATAATTGTGTTTGTTATTTTTAGATACAACCTGCTAGTCTTTAATAATAAGCATGTTATTTTTCTTCAACAACAAATACAATAACCGATATAGTGGGCGGGCATATTTGATATTTGATGGAAATAATAAAAACTGATCACTTTCATCAACTCTTACCTGCGAGTCTAAATAGGCCACATGGAGCGAATCTACTAAAAATGAGTAACTTTATGAATTTCTAGTAGATCTCAATAAATATCTGTAAAATTGTCACTCATATGAGCAGAATCATATTAATTAATTTACTAAGCAGGTTCTAATTTCGTGTAAATATCGCCACATGACAAAATATTATCCTAATACGATTCCGATAAAGTGACCTCTTTAGACCTGCTGTTTAACTGTTTTATATGATTGTTTGAATGATTTCTTCTACTTGTGTGATTCAAATCACATCAACTATTCATCATCGATATTCATCTATATAAATAAAATTATTTATTGTAATAGACCGAGCTTTAGGAACTTTCTATCATAGATCTTGTATATAGTGCTATGTAGGGGTCTTAGGCCCGTATTCTAGAATGCCGCTCAGCTGAATCTCGATTTACCTGAGGCAAGATTGTATGCACAGAATATTCCGCAGATTTGACAGGCTGTCAGACATTGTCTATAATTCTATACAAACTGTCCTCGGGTAAATCGAGTTTTAGTTGAGCGTCATTCTAGAATACGGGCCTAAGTGCCATAATATCAATAATGAGACAAAAACCAGGTTGTACCATAATAATTTCAGTAAATTAATAGTGAAATTAATAGGTAAAAGGAACCATTTGGTTTTATGGTATTAGGTTTCATTCACGATTATCAACAGAGTCTACATAAGGCTTTCACAAAGGTTAAAAATGAAGTTATAGGGAAAAGAACTTGAAAAAGAACTTACTTGGCCTTTTCCTCAGCAACAGTGGCGAGCATAAACTCTGTGGATTTGTCGTTGAGGATGACGTGACAGTCGTCAGCATCGGCCTCGAGATCTGCTGACCTCTTGTCAAAACTATATTTAACAGAAAATGCATTAAGCACAGTTAGCATCAGATCTAACTTGACTAGCAAAGTACTCAATTACGTTTGCCACAATAACGGTTAAACCCGTACCTACTGATCTAAGGAGGACATTTTTGTACCTATATTGTGTTTCGACAGTTCGATAGACAGTAGGTATAATAATAGTGCTTCTATCAACCAATCAATTAGACTGTTGCAGTCCCTAATATATATATAGGCCCTATAGGCCTCTCCCAATATGCGCCACGTTTGCCGATCCTCCGCCTTCCGCATTCAGTGCTTCTAAAAAGTATGGAGATTTTTAGTGATTTTCAGTATACTTAGTTTTGAGTAAAATTATCGCGCACGAACTTGTTAATACCTTCTAATGATGTTAGTATCAAACTGTTTCATTGATTTCAATTGTATTATGGCTCGAACTAAAGGTGTGTACCTTACCTACTAAATATTGTAATAGTTTAGTCAATAGGAAGAGGGAAACCCAAGGTATTAAGATCACTTTGAGTACTTTGCTAGTCAAGATCGATCTGATGCTGTCTGTACATGATTGTTATGTTTGATAAGCGTACCTACCAGACTATTTTGGTAAACATTATGGCAAAATAAAAAATAAATGATTTGATTTACTTGGTAACTACTTTGTATATAAGTTGTACTCTTATTAAGTTACGTACTTAAGAAAATTAAATTACTTTGAAGTTATTCTAGTTCAAATTTTCAACTGTATCTAGTAATTGGACTAACTAAATATATTTAAAGCCCCTAACTAAATTCGTTATTTAGGATAAATTAAATTACTGTGCAAATAGTATTTGTTTTAGGGTGTCAATTAAAATTATTAAACAATGAAATATCATTAGGCCATTTCCTTGAAATGCTGAGATAATTTTGTATTTTAACATAATAAAGTGTTATTTTGTTTGTAGATAAAACGAATTTTAATTTACGGATCGATAAAACAGCACTAGTCGATAATGACAAGTGACGATCAAAGGTGTTGTATTAGTGGCGGTGTGACTATCAAGAAAAAAATTCCTGATAGACATGCATGACATTCACATTATTTCGATCATTCTTGTAATGAGCATTCTTGCGAATGTTACATTACAGAAAAATAAACGAGAGCGTTTTATCGAGCTTTCTATCGAGCGTTCTGGCGAGCAACCTTGCGAAAGGGTAGTAAATTTGCATTGACTAGACTAGAGCATTCGCTACAAAGATCGTGAAAATGTTCTTGGCAATGTTTGGTTATATACTTGGCTCGATTCGTTATTCAGTTCATCGAATGACAAGTGAATGTTCAAGTTTATCAACATCTTTTGAAATACAATTACACACAAACTAAGATACCAGTTTTTGTCGAGTTATGACCAGAAAAAACTAACGCTAATCTAGCATAGCATGATTTTTTTCGCCAGCTTGAGGAAAACCTCGCTTGATTAATTACACTTGTTGGGTAAGCATTTCTCTAAGAATGGTTTTCTCTTGGCAATAACATTCTTCGTAATGACACGAAGTCAGATGGAAATAATTACGTTAGTTTCATTTACTCGACATAGCTCAGCAGCTGAATCTACTATTTAATGTTACTTAATTCATCAACCTAGAGACAAGAAATTACTTAATATCACTACAGAATGATCTAGTTCTAAAGAACTCGTAGGGTTTCTAATCATGTATTAGATAACAAACATATTATTTAAATCCCAAAGTTCATAATACCGATGTACGAAAGCCCGAAGCACAGAACTGATAATAGTACTAGCGTACCCGAAGTTCAAAATCTCAAATGTTCGTTTGACCGAAAGAGCAAAATACTGAACAAAATCCCGAAGTAAAAAATTTAAAAGTGTAAAATCCCGAAAATAAGATTTTTGAGTGAGTTTTGTTTTAGAAAACAGTACACTCGATTAATTTCATCATTATATATTACTAGCTTTTGCCCGCGGCTCCGCCCTCATGGATGTCGAACCAAACATAGCCTCTGTCCTTTCTCAAGGTCTAATCTACTCCTATACCAAATTTCATCAAAATCGGTTCAGTAGTTTAGGCGTGAAAGCGTAACAGAGACAGACAGACAGACAGACAGAGTTACTTTCGCATTTATAACATTAGTATGGATTATGTTCAAGATACTACAGACTATTAATTTTACAATGCAACAATATCTCAATAATAAAGTAAAAGCCATCAAAGTCCATAATACATTGTACCTAACATCTATTCCACCGGAGGAGTTACTCAAGTAATTGAATTTAATGCTAGATCGTTTGTCCTTAGTAGTCACACATTGAGCTCCGTATTTAAGAGATATAGCAGTCTAATGTTGTAACATTATCTAGACTAAACTAATGGTGTTATGTGTTTTCTGGAAGTTGGTGAAAACAGCATGTTGGCAAGTATCAGTTCAAGATTTTAGTAAAACTATTTCGCTTAGCAAAATGTATGGCAACAAAGTTCAATGCGAAAAGATACTTTTGATATGTGATATTTATATCAAGTTTAACCTGAAATATTTTTACTTTAAAATATAACTTTTGGCCATATTTTTTGTTACAACAATAATGTCATAAACAAAGAAAGCTGGGATAATAGTGGGTTCATTTACTTACTAAAGTTATTCTGTCCAATCGATATAAGTTTATGTCAATATTTGCAAGCCCGTATAACATATATTACAGTAAATCTGCTGCTAATACAAATAAGTTACCTTTACTGGAGGAGCTAACTAAAATACTAATAACTTTGGTTACTAATGTTTCTAAAAAATCTACTTACATTACATTCTCCTACCATGAGGTGTGTTATTCTTTTACTCTTTTTATATTCATTATTATTTGAGTAACGTAATATTCCTGAGTTTGTGCAACTTACCTGTCTTCATGGTCGTCTTCATTACTTCCAGACCCCGTATTAGTAGGTCTGTCATCGTGGAGAGCAGTCTCCGCCAGTCTTCTGGTTTGAGCCACGTTTTCTATCACCACAGCTGTGGTAGCACCAGTTGTTGGGTCTCCAGATACTGGAGGTTTCTTTGCTGCTCTTTGCTTTTTCGCTCGATTTCTTAATGCCTGTGGATAATTTCATATTTTAGTCAGCCTAAAACAATAGATATAAAGAGAATTGGGAGCAAAACATAATTTTAATTCATTTTTAATATTATGTAATTTTTGTGGAAACCATAGTATCTGTAAAGGGTAATCTATATTTATAAAAACAAAATATCTAACAAAAGCGGAGCATTATTCTGAGTGACATCAAGTTTCAAACGCAGTCGTAAAATGATAAGACGGTGGATTACCAATTGGTTAGATAGAAGAGAGAAAAGGCGTAGAAATAGACCAACTTAATTGTCTCGGCTTTTACGAAAGCGCGCGTTTAATAGGGTTTTAATATAATAAAAAATAGGGAAACATTCAGCTTGTGTATTTGGATAGGTAGGGGGGAACACTACTGACGGTGGAAGTGAGCGCTGATGCATCACGCGGTGGCCACCCTAAACCTACATCTGGGTCGCAAGTCCCAGTCGCCGTCACGGTGTTCCTCTCTGTATCACGCTATGGACCCGGCGACCGCACGGTGAATCCATGGAGTGCTGAGAATCGGATCTCTGGGTTCTTAATCTATCGTGCATTGTTACATTGTGCATGAGTAGTTAATCAATATGTATTTGAGCAGTTAAATATCTTATATAGGTACATAGGGATATTATTTAAGTTGTGCCCGAACTAGGTAATCCTGCATTTCAGGCGAAAGGTAATATAGTAAAGGAATCTAGCAATAAAAACTGGTTTATTAATTGCAGTGTTTTTAATCGGTAAACAGTATAAGTGAGTCGTATGAACGTGTCATGGTAACCACGTCCCATCAGGTTAACCGTGTGAATGTCTGACACCTTTGTGGTATACAAAATAGGCCGTGGTAAATAGTTCTCATTAAAATAAAAATATTTGTAACGGATTCTATCGCGATTTATTTGATAATATTCACTTTTAGTCCGACGTTCTCATTAGTTAGGGTTATTTACAATAAACGCATTATTTATTCTTTCCTCTGTATGTAAAAAGTGCTTTTTAGTTTTGTCAACAAAGGTGACGTCCTTATTTGATTTTTTTTAAATTAGACTTTGTTGCTCAAAGGATAACAGATCTAAGCAGTCCATGGACTTTTGAAGTTCATTGTACAGTGTAAATAAGCAAAAATTTTAAGCGAATATTCCAAAAATCGGACTAACTATGTTGGGCACGGGAAATCATATTAAAATGGTTGCCAAAAAGCATACAAGCTCGATACAAAGAGTTTGTATTGCGTCCAAAATTGTATTGTGCTGTTGTGTATTCAATTTAGTATAGTGTGTATCTAACATGTTATTCTTGAAAGACTGCAATTTTTTGGCAACATTTCTGTTAGAATTTTTGTAAGTAGGTAAGAGTATTGACATAAAACTAATATATATCTATACGACTTTAGCTGAAAGCCTACAATATACGTGCAAATCTCAGATTTTTAAAAATCTTTTTCCACTGAGCGAGAATTGAAGCCGAATGCTCGACTGCTGTGCAGGGGGGTCCTGCACAGCAGTCGAGCATTCTACCGCTACGCCACAGAGGCGGTCATAGGTATTTACATTATTATACGTAAATTATATAATACATAGATAAAGAATACACAGAGGTACGAGTAGAATAAAAAAACCAAATTGATAGAAAAAATAAACTACTGAATTTAATATTTCGTTTTCATTTCCTATCAAATTTTAGTCGATTCAATTGGACACTGTTAGGATTTGGACGCGTTCCCAGATTGTATATTGTACTACGAATACTATGGCCTTATAACGATGTCTCAACAACAATGTAGGTATTTAGTACACTGTTGTACACAATAAATTATTTTATTTTTATTATTTAAAGATCCACCCTGTCTAGTTACAAGTGGTGATGTAAGATGATTAAGCATCCGAAGAATTCATTATCCATGTGGTGATGGAGAAAGAATAGAAGTATCACCATCCCATCTCATCCAAAGAGGCGAACAACGGTAAAATACGCAGACGATATCACTGCGACAGAAGGAAAACTAAATAAAACCCTGTACAATCCGTCTGGTTAATGTGGAAACGGCTAAGGTCTTTCAACATTGGGAGATGCCTATGTCCAGCAGTGGACTGCGATAGGCTAATTGAGTGAAGAATGATAAAATTATTTACTTTTGATTTGATAATTCTCAAATTATTACTGGAAACAAAGGTTAGGGAATTTCAATCCTTCTGCAGTTCGCTTCTCACAGTGTTTTTGAATTGAAAACTCCTTTCATAGTAAAAAAAATGGGGAAACTGAAATCACGGAATTTGCGTCCGTAAATTCTATACAGCCAGTAAGTAGTACTTATTTGACTGCTTATAACAATTCACATGTAACGCCTCTTTGAAGTGAACTGCATGTGAATGAAAAATGGGACCACCATTTAAATTTCGTAAAGATCTGATGATGGGTTTCCGAGATGAGACCAAGGAACTCTTCAAAAAGTATCAGGAAATCCGGCGCGATTGCTGCAATGGCATATTCTTGCAATGTTTCTGCCATTACACATCATAACATCACGCCTGAGTCCTTTGAAGGAGTACGCAGAAGTGTTCAGAATATTCAGCTATATTTCCGGTGTATATGCATTGATTTTAAAAAATATTTTTGAGTAATGATTTAATTTTTTTTTGTAGCGTGGCCGGTTCGATCTGTATTGCAGCGTCAGCAGCGCATGTACAGTCAGGTCACTATACATGCGATGTACAGTCGAATTCAAAAGTGCAGTAGCAATCCTACGTAACTATAGCGTCAACATTCTAGCGCTACTTGTGACCTTTTTCTGTTAAGACAATTTACACATACACATAAATTGTTCTTCCGTAGGAATATTATCGATAATTTCGTTATCACTACGTAAGCAACCCGTGGCCGAGTGGTTAAAGCATGAGGTTTGTAGAAATGCAAAGTTTGATGGTTCAAATCCTACGATCTTGCAATAACACTTTTTGTGTTTCATTTATAAATTAATATCATTGTATTATTTGTTAAATTTTAGCAAATATCAACATAAAATGTAAAAAGAATGCTAACTTCATGCAAAATTACTTTATCAATATTTAAAATTATATTTTTGTCATAAATATAAAAAATCGTTATAAGCTGGAATCGAACCTCGAACCTCTTATCATTGTGAATCAGTAGTATCTTGCTTAACCCACTAAGCTATCAGTTAATTTACGAAGTTGATAAATTACTGTATTAGTATCTAATGACACACACACACATGTGTAAACACAAAACCGGGCCGGCGCGCGGCCGCACACCACACCATTTTGAGCCTTGTGGTGCTAATGCACTTATGAACTCTGACTGTACAGTCGTGAGACTGTACAAACTCACTAAAAAGAGAAAAATAAATTCATTTTTAACAAAAAAGTTTAACCGACTTCAAGAAACGAAAAAGAGGCACTGAAAAGCGAAAAATAACTTAATTTACAGACTTACTGATTTATTAGAAGTCGGTGCCAGCCAACTTTGTTTGTTGTGTCTGAACTACTATGATGCAATCAATTGAAATATAGCCTCTCTTGGGCTAGGCACCGACTTCTAATAAATCAGTAAGTCTGTAAATTAAGTTATATTTCGCTTTTCAGTGCCTCTTTTTCGTTTCTTGAAGTCGGTTAAACTTTTTTGTTAAAAATGAATTTATTGTACAGACTGTTTTCACTTTGCTTAGCTGGAGGGGTTAGAGGGAATATTAATAATTTCGGTAACTAATATTCTACAAAAAACATCTTCTGTCGGCACGCCACAATTTTCGTCATGTTTTTATCATGTCTAAATCTTAACCTAACACATATTTGTATTGCTCCTCTCCTGTACCAATCAATAGGCTCTGAATCTTACTTCATTAGTAGGTATACCGCTTAAGCTGCACGAACAATTAACATTCCCACTTGTCCACGTTACCACGAGATTGGAACTGGTATCCTAATCCAGTTATTGGCAATCTGAATGGACATTGCAGCCTATTGATACTAATTTACTTACTTAGCTGGGGTTTCCATAGATACGTATATAGAACTTACAGGGGATTAGAACGATCTAGGAATGTTACTGGCTTCAACAATTTGGATGTTTTTTTTTATTAATCAGAAGAAAATTAAAAAAAATCTTGGGTTCAAAATTCCACCCAAGCGGAGCTGCAGCTTAAAAATAAAGTCGGTAGCTTATTAAACACATCTCACACTAACCTTAAAAATAGAATAATACAGGAACATCATCATGATGCAGGGAATGTAGAAGGAGCCAAGCGAGGAGTAGATGACGTAGTTCTGGCTATTGAAGAGGCACTCGTCAAAGTTTCTGTCCGAAGTGTCGTTTAACCCCAGGACGATTGGTGCGCCAATGGCCGCGGAGATCAGCCACACCAGCACGATAGTGAACCAGACCCTCCGGTTGTTCTTATGTTTGGCGTACTTTATGGGTTGTGTTACTGCAATATACCTGGGGGAAGTTTGTTTATCATCAGCTATTACAGGGTTATTGGTAACCTGATGTATTGCTGGCAGGAGATGTGGAGGAAGAATCATTAGTTATTACTAAACATATAGGGTTATTGGTAACTTGACGTATTCCTGGCAGGAGGTGTTAGAGGACCCAAAATGCTATAATTTTTGATCAGACATCATTAACAATGGCCAAAAATCAATAGATTTCGAAGTAATTTTTGAGTTGTTTTCCGGAGGGGATCCCATTTTTTCTCATAATGGTTTTTGTCCTAATTTAAATTGTCATAACAAGTTAGGCATAATTTTCTTTGTCATAATAATAGTGTGCCATAATTGGTTTTTAGCATACCTACTATGTTATTAAGCATAAATATTGTATATCCTAATGTTTTTATTCATAACTTTGATATGCATAAAGTTGTAAAGCATAATATATTGTTTATTTGTCTAATAGTTATTTGGCATAATGATCAAAAAGAAATAATAATTTCTTAACAGACAGTGATAGATTTATTGAGAAAGCCCCTGATTCCGACTTGGATAGATTAGGTTAGAAGGCTAATGCGGGAGCGGAGCGGAGCGAAGCTCCCGCATTAGGCCTTCGTGGTTATTTTTTTTTATAACCAAGTAGAACTTTATTTAGTCAATATAATTTGTATGCTTAAAATAGTTATGGTTACGCGTCGTTATGCTTAAGTAAACTTATGCTTTGGGACAGTATGCTTATAAAATATTATGCTTATAGTGAATAGGATTAAAAAAATTATGATGAAAAAGTTATGGCAAATGAGTATTATGCGTAAATAATGTTAGGAGAAGTAACATTATGCAATGTTAAATTATGACATAAAATTGTAGGAATAAAAATAGAGAACCTTTCCGGAGAGAAAGGTGAAAATGCTAAGTTATTTAAATGGTCCCAATCTTTTTATTTAGTTAGTAAAAGTATCATCTACAGAAATAAATTAGAATAATGGCCCACTCCACAATTTTTTTTTCCAAAATCTGCAGAAAAGATTCAAAAAGTCAATTAGTTCAAAAACTATTGATTTTCGGCCATACGTAATAATATGGGGGAATTGAACTGGGCCTCAAATGTTTCGTGTATTCCATTATTGCACAATGATGTTCTTGCGTTTGTAATAAAAGTACAATATTAGCTAATAACTTACCTATCAACGGAGATGGCGACGAGATTGAATATGCTGGAGGTGGACGACGTGACGTCCATCGCGATGTACACGTCGCACACGAAGGCAGGCAGACCCCAGGACCCGTTTACCTGGAACAAATCAAAGAAATATGTTATTGTATAATTGCGTGATACTGTCGGAAGCATACGCGAATAACACTCATTGAAACCGGTTGACTTATATCACTCCGCAACTATGGCTGCTGAAAAGTAGCGGAAAATCTATACTATTATATAATTGTAAAGTGGTCGTGTCTGTACATTGGAGATATTTAAAAAAAATACTTGGGCTATGTATGTTAAGTTACCGATACTGAACACGAAAATATTTTTTTTGAATTTCCTGTCTGTTTGTCTGTTTGTCCGCGATGGACGCAAAAAGTTAGAAAGGGCATACTCAGACTTAAATTCTTACGTTTGTTTGATCGCAATCGGTTGAGTAGAACCGAAGATATGAGCAAAGGTCGCGTTAACCGAGATGCACGTGGGCGGAGCCGCGGGCGGAAGGCTAGTACCAAATAAAATCGTTATGGAATCTAAAAAGTGGTTTTATTTCAATGCTGTTAAGTTACTGCATATTTACATCTGTAGGATGTGGGGTGAACGATGTATTGGTGCAGCATAAAGCGCTTTTTTTAACGATACGGCTTCAATTTTAAAAGTCGTACTCGTAAGTTAATTTATGACATAACTTATTATTATACTTTTTTGAAAAATTAACATACATACATACATACAATCACGTATTTATCCCCGGAGGGTTAGGCAGAGGTGAATTAACACCCACATTTCACCAATCATTGTATCAGGTCCCACGTAATAGGGGGTGAGCCTATTGCCGGTTTTCGGGCACTATTGTTGGCTCGAGCCATGTATAGGCTGAGTCTGGGCTGTATATATCTGTCTGACGTTAAACAGCCCTATCCCTTAGTCACCTTGTACGGCACCGCATGGTAGGAGATGGGATGGCCCAAATTCTACTCTGCCGGGAACCACGAGGCTATTGAAAAATTAAGTTATTTATAATTGGTAACTATGATAAAGAAATACTCCATTAATATCTTAGCTATTTTTTTTTATACCACTTAGGTGGCAGACAAGCACACGGCCCACCTGATGGAAAGTGGTTACCGTGGCCTATGGACATATGCAACACCAGGGGCGTCACACTCGTGCTGCCGACCCTGAAGAAACCTTCTAATGCCCTTCATGAAGAACCCCATATTGTAGTCGCTTGGGAAAACCATCGCGGGGAGTTCATTCCACAGCTTGAGTGTGCGAGGGATGAAGTTCCTTTCATACCGCACAGTGCGCACCGTTCCCGGTCGCAATGTGTGAGGATGAACTCCCCGCCTATGACGAGAAGTGCGATGATAGAATGTAGCTGTTCCATTCAAATTCGGAGCCCGAGGTCTGTTCATTGTTTTTGATTGGTATCTTGACTATTCCGAAAGCGACTGCCGTCTGACTCCCAGCCTAGAGACGAAAGCCTCATCTCTTGCTTATGCATCGATTTATCTGTGAGGCCCATCACATTATTATTAAAATACCAATTCAGTTAAACTCCTAGACTGGACTTGCGCCTCCAAATTGGACTGGTGCCTCAAGCGTTCCTCTACCATGCCGCTTAAACACAACCTTAATAAAGTTACCCTAGTGTATATATTTCACGATTCCAAGTTAGGTGCTTAAGCGTTATGATGTATGATGCCTCTAAGCTAAACACGTAATAGTGTCACAGGCTCTGAATACTTGACAATAGATGTATCCACGTCGCGCACATAAATAACATAGACGTGACGTTGACTATAGTTTGTTTTTCCATTCCAGTACGTATCTAGATAAAAATGGACATCCCTCGAAATGGCTAAAATGATCAACAGTCCAAAGGCCAGCTTCTCTAAATTGTCGCTGTGAATCTTTCAAATTGACAGCTATTTTTTTGATGCTGAAAGCATATGTTGTGTTTTCATATGCTGTAAAAGAAAAGCTGTGTTTTTTAGGGTTCCGTAGCCAAATGGCAAAAAACGGAACCCTTATAGATTCGTCATGTCTGTCCGTCCGTATGTCACAGCCACTTTTCTCCGAAACTATAAGGCCTATGCAGTTGGAACTTGGCAAGTAGATGTATTCTGTGGACCGCATTAAGAATTTCACACAAGAATAGAAAAAAAAACATTAAATTTTGGGGATCCCCATACTTAGAACTGAAAGTCAAAAAAAAATTTTTCATTAACCCATACGCGTGGGGTATCTATAGATAGGTCTTTAAAAAAGCTATTGAGGTTTCTAACATCATTTTTCTCTAAACTGAATAGTTTGCGCGATTTGCCTCTAACTTCTAAAATGAGAGAATGATATCTAAATCTAAAAAAAATATAATATGTTATACATTGCCATGCAAACTTCTACCGAAAATTGGTTTGAACGAGATCCAGTAAGTAGTTTTTTTTTTAATAGGTCGTAAACCGCAATTTTCGCAAGTGCTGCTACGGAACCCTTCAAAGGCGAGTTCGACTCGCACTTGGCCGGTTTATTTATATTAGCTTTTAAGGATAATAGGTATTTATGAGTATTGTAAAATAAGTATTCAAACTGAGGTTCCAAGATAGTCTCATCACATCACACAAGCTAATAAAAATACAAACTAAAACAATACAAACTGAAACAATCTAGAAATTGAATTATGAACACTCTGCAGCGCGAAAAACATTTTTCATTGCGGTCAAGCGAATGCGTTTGTTGGTTGTCGAAAGCCAAGCCTTACCTCAAAATATTATAGTCAGCGTAAAATGCATTTCAATCCTAATAAAAATAAATATAAATGAATTATTTTTAAAATTTTATATGACATAAGTTTCAACTTTTGGCGTGGAATAAGTAATCAACGTTGTAGGTTTTATAGAAACACACTGTGTTCCGCTAGATGACCTGAAATATCATAGGTATATTAAATGTTATCCACATTGGTCTCACTGTGCAGCAGTGTTGTCAACGGTTTTATCAGTCGTGATCCATCATGCTGTAGTAGCTTATAATCACAATACCGCACAATGACGTTACAACATGATTATGATGTGTGTGTGTGATTGTGTTTGTGTATGTAAAAGTATTGTATGGCACTAAGCCTACTTAAAACCTGTGGTTTCTGTTACACTGTTTTTAAGAACACCGCATCTGATGAACAGGCAGGCTCTGTTTGCGGCTTCAAGCTCACAAGAAGTACTTATTAGTTTCAGCATGTGACAATGAATATAGTCACGTATCCTCTAGTTTTTGCCCCGATTATGGTTACAGGGTGTTTCATCTTACACGCACATGTATGCGCCGTTATTTTGCTTCATAAATTATCCGGGATCCGACAATATACCACGCCCAATTCCACTTCGGTTTCATTCCGGTTTTGCTGTCGCTAGCGCTGCCGGTATGGTTTTGTGAGTAACATAATTGATGCGAATTTATAGATAGACACAATATTATAGTTCCTTCATTTATTTATTTATTTATTAATTTATTTAAAACTTTATGCACAAGACAATTTGTACAAAGGCCAACTTAATGCCAAAGGCATTATCTACCAGTCAACCTTAGGGTGATGCAGAGATACATAGAGGTAGGTACAGGCAGGCTTCATTTGCTTGGTATATTTTGATTTTATTACTAATACGAATTGGCTTCACCTGCTGAGCTAGGCATCTTAATGATTAAGCTGGTCGGCTTTTCTCTATTACGGTCATCCAGATTTCTTCGCCCTGTATCACAAGAGTAAGTGGTAAGTTATTTAATTCGAGGGCTTATAACAATCCATCCAATATTATAAAAGCAAAAGTAACCGTGTCTGTATGTCTGTTACGATTTTACAGGTACAGGGATTGATTAGACCTTTAGAAAAGATAGGTTGGTGGTCGCGATAACCGACATCCATGCAAGCGGAGCCACGAACAACAGCTAGTAGGTACCTCTATATAAACTAACTAGCCTTCCACCCGCGGTTCCGCCCGCATGCATCTCGGTTAACGCGACCTTTGCTCATATCTTCGGTTCTACTCAACCGATTGCGATCAAACAAACGTAAGATTTTAAGTCTGAGTAAACCCTTTCTAACAAAAAAAAGCCGCATCAAAATCGGTCCAGTAGTTTTTGCGTCCATCGCGGACAAACAGACAGGAAATTAAAATAAAATGTTCAGTATCGTTAACATAACATAACCCTAGTATTTTTTTTTAAATATCTCCAATGTACAGACACGAGTACTTTACAATTTATATAATAGTATAGAAGATTTATATAATAGTTTACAAAATATGTACTTAATGTACTTCCTAAAGATTGCGGGTTCGAGTCCCGCCCAAGGTCGATTCTCTTTTCTCTTTCTTAATCGAACTTCTAGCTCAAAATTCAATATGGGATTGCCACCATTTGAATTACTTCCGGGCATTAGTAAGTCCAGAATAAACCAAACAATTATTTGGCGCGCGCACAAACGTGGGTTTGCGGTTCGATGCTTGTCCGTGAATATTCATGATATTGCCGATGCGTTGCATAATCTGTGTGCGGGTAACAGCGCGGGAAAACTGGGAAACTTCCCGCTGCGTTCGACGTTATTGAAATGTGTTAGTTTCAAGTTTGCATGTGATGTTCAATTTTGGATTATAGTTCGGAACTTTCTAGAGTGTCGTATGAAAAACATCTATTTTGAAACATTTTACGCTAAGTCGTTTTAGGAGAGATATAGCGAATACAGCTTAGGCGAGATTCGAACCTGCGATCTTTCCCTTATAGGGGGAATTCTCTGACCGACTGACAGATTTGAATTAGTTAGCATACTAAATGCCTTTGGGTTGAATTCGCCTAGTGAAGCTGGATATGCCGTATTTAAAGTCTAAATTTAAAGGAGGCATGATGAACCTTATTCACCTACACTTTCCATTCCTGTCCATCCTAAGGTTGCCTGGAATAAATCACTATTATTGATTGAGCCACCCATTGTGCATTTTAACTGTAACTGTAGGTATCTATGTACAATAATCTCTATGTATAAAAATGAATCCCTATTTCCCTTGGTCAAGCCATCACGCGTGAACGGCTGGACCGATTTCGCTAATTCTTTTTTTAGAACATTCCTTAAAGTACGGGGATGGTTCTTACGGAGAGAAAAATTGAAAAAAAAAAAAGAATTGACTGTTAGGCGGTACGAAGTTCGCGGGGTCAGCTAGTCTGTAATAATAATGGTTTCCAATAAAAAAATATTGTCTATCTATCTATCTTATTCATTCATACTAGTGAAAACATACTTCCAACTAACATAAAACATAAAAGACCTATAAAATACAGCGACAGTTTCATAGCCATAACAAAAAATGTAATGAAAAGTCTCCACCAAGTTAGCGAGGTTATCTTCTCGTTCGTATAAGGGCAATAATAGCAGGTGGGAGTTTAGTAGGAGAGACATTAAATAGTTGCTGTCCCTTTATAATGTGTCGCGGCAGACGAGCAGCAGATGTGCGCTTATTAAAAATTTATACTACACGACTTATCAAGATAAGATAAGATAAGATAATTCTTTATTGTACACAAACAAACTACAGTACAGTTTCAACCTGAGATGTGCACTTTTGGGCAGTCATCGTTTGTGTGTCAGTACTGTAAATATGTTATACATAATTTGCAACGCAACAGTAAGCTATTTGGATTGCCTTAAATAACTTCCATAATAGTTGTATAAGTCAGACCAAGAAGGGGAAAGGTAAGGGTACGGTGGGTTGATGCTTGAAGTTGCGAAGCGAGCAACTGTCTCGTTATGGACAATGGACATTGGAAATAGGAAGAAATGAGGCTAATATTGTTAGATAGGTTCAAAATAAAAGTAAACAGCTTTATAAGCAGAGGTAGACATAAGAAAATATGGGTTATTCAACTCGCTTGCGTCAGATTCGCTAGCGCGCGCGAGTTGGCACTTTTCGAGTTATGGATTGCATGATAGAGGATATTATTAAGGAAAGAAAAGAATAACTTAGTACCTAGATGACGTTGCACATGAAAGTATGGTAGTGAATAATCTATAACGCTGATCCCAAATAATTAAATTGACACGAGGGATGGCAGATCACGTCCCTGTCATATCAAAGTAATGCACTTTGTAATTTCTATTATCCAAATATATCTAAAGTGAAATTTACACAGATGAAGTAGACATTGATTTCGCACATAGAAATGTACCATTCGTTTTCTCTATCAGTCTGCCTTGACCCATACGAGCGCTAAATATTCACACACATATTGGCGTTGCAGGAACCGCACCAAAATGGAACACACTCCAAAAATCCATCTGTACCTATCACTTCTGCACATTCTGTATGAACCATCACAACTGCATACAGGCAGACTGCGTAATGCGATTAATTCAGTACAATGCGTACTTTGACCATTTTTTTATACTACTTAGGTCGCAGACAAGCACACGGCCCTCCTGATAGTAAGCAGTTACCGTAGCCTATGGGCGATCAACACCAGGATAATCACACTCGTGCTGACGACTCTGTAAGAACAGAGAGATTCTGTACCGTCATCGCAAAAGATAGGGTAAGGTTTTCCCACTGACAGCACAAAACCTCTCCAGTGAGTTCTGGCTGCCCTACTCACCGTCGGAACACATTGTTTATCATGTGCAACTTGGAGGTTAGGATCGCTTGGGAAAGTGGGCCAGTACGGTCTTCTACACCCCCCACACCCTACGACACGATATAATATAAGCCTTTATTGCTGTTAACGCTTACAAGGTACTTAACACGATATGCCTTTCTCTAAAAAAATTCAACAACTCAAGTTCCATCAAGTATCCACAGCTAAATCGTAATCGTGTCGTGGCTTATAAAATCAGTTCCCATCCACCTTGGAGAGGACAAACTAATAAAACGGAGACAAGACGCCTCCCTTACAACGGACGCACGTAATGTCCGCCGGATGGCCGCCGGCCGGAAGTTCAAATGTTACGTCACAAATTGCACAAAAAGTATCCATTTTGATTTAATAAAGTTATTTAGAAGTTTTTGGCGCTTATTTATGATGGCTGCCCTTTTCGTTTGTAACAATTTGGCTTTATTGCCGATGATTTTTCATAAATATAATTTGATGATCAAGTTACCTATTTCTGGAATATGTCAGTGTATTTGATATATTTTTGGAAGATAAAAGAGGGTTCTTTTGAGGCTCCACCTAGATCTTCGCGGCTGAAACTAGCTTAATCTGCAAGTCGATACCCCTACTGATTAACGAACAAGTCGTTCCTCTCGAGATTGGAAGGTCAAACGGCAGTCGCTCCCAAGATAGAACAACAAGCTTTGGATGTAAACAAGGTATGATAATTACACATATTTTTGACAATCCAATCTAAAGTAGCGAACAAATAAGTATACGTCACACCTGGAAATAAGCGACTTAGGCCTGTTGCACATTATAAGATACGTACGCCAGACAAGAAATATTTCGTGTCTAATGAAGAGAACACCTTGCACACTGTAAGAAATTATCGACAAGAAATTTCTTACGTACACCAGAAATTTCTTACGTAGCCACAAACATTTATGTTTGTTACAAACATTTCTGTTTGTTGCAAACATGTTTTGTTTATCATTCTGTATAGAATGATAAAACATGTTTGTAACAAAAATATATTATACATACATACATATTATTATACTTAGGGGTTTTACAGGAGTGCTGTAAATTCCCGAAGGGGTAAGCAGAGGTGTATTAACAGCACATTCCATCAAATTATTTTCGGTACCACGTAATAGGAGCGAGCCTATTGCCGTCAAGCGGGCACTTACCCAATGTTGCTTAACGTCGTAATGCAAAGAACGGTCACCCATCCAAAACCTGACCCAGCCAATATTGCTTAGAAAGAAAGAAAGAAAATTGATTTTTACTTTCTCTCAGCCAATATTGCTCCTAGCCAATAGGTATAACTTAACCTCGTAATGTAGGTACAGAACGAAGTACCTACTTAGGTAATTTCTTATTTCTTTACTTCATTCATTAGTATGTACCTAACCATAATTTGACGGAGGATACACAATCCTCACAATCATATACTTACCTAGGTAGGTACAAAATAGACAGACGACAGCGTCTTTTTTTGATTGCATACCTATCTATATCATAGACGGGAACTTTAAATCTATACAAATAAAATTGGAGTGTCTGTTTGTAATATTAAAATAACCGGTTTCTACTACATGCATATGAATGTATTGTATACGGTACACATAGGTACCAAAATATATATTTTTTAAATTTTTGTCTGTCTGTCTGTTTGTTCCGGCTAATCTCTGGAACGGCTGAACCATTTGGACGTGACTTTCTCTGGCAGATAGCTTATGTAATAAGAAGTAACTTAGGTAGGCTAAAGTTGGCACGGAATCCGAATTCCACGCGGGTGGAGCCGCGGGCAACAGCTAGTATAATAATAATAATATGACGAGACTCGAGAATCAGCGATGGGACATAATACAAAGCTTGTAGGTACCAGAATTAATGCGAAACGAAAGAAAGTTTTTAATGACCTACGTACGTACATACCTACCTATATGTCCCAAACAACTTTTGACGAGTTGCTAAAATAGGTACTTACTTGAAGATTTCATTACATCGTCAAAATACGCAATTTATAGAAGCTATATCCCCACGTGGAATGCTAGCTGTAACTCTCAGGTAGGTACCTAAGGATTTTAATACCTACCTATTTAGTTCATCGAGACGTCACCAGTTACAACTCACAACCGAAACTGCATTTAAAAATGTACTAGCAAACTGAAAGTCATTTGGCATAGAATCATAACCCTCCTTTGGCTTCACCGTAGTCGGGTAAAAATCAAAAGCCGCACCGCCGCGCCGACAGGCGCTAGCGGCACGTGTAGAGTGAGGTGCGGTATGTCGGGGGAGGGGCACAAAGGCGCCGCCGCCGCCGCCGCAGAATGAATAGGTACCGAGTGGGCCGTTCAACAACGTCTTGCGAGTTTTTGTGTAAGGTACTTGTTACCTACTTGTAATTATTTTGAAAACTTTGCTTATATTTAAAAGTAAAAATAGCAATGTTCCAATTTTGAATATCTCTCCACAATTTTTGAGAGCCATTGTGTCTCATTTAAAAATGGATCTGCATCGAGAACATTTTCGTACGATGATTGTGCGAAAATTGGTTCAGACGCATGAAACTTTGTGTAGAGGCTGGTGGTATGACAAACTAGTATGACCACGAGGAAACGGCCTGGTGGATTTAATAAAAATATTTTATACATCGAAGTTAATTTTATAATTTCTCAAAATAAAACTTGATGTAATTGAGTGTCCCACGTACGTAAGAAATTTCTGGTCTAGATCCGCCAAAATGCGTGTGTCTTATCAGACACAAGAAAAAATTTCTTACAATGTGCACGGTCTCATATAACAACAAAGGCGACTGCATTTCTTATAAGAAATTTCTTGTCAAGCACCAGAAATTTTCTTACAATGTGCAAAGGCACTTATGACTTACCTACACTCTGTATTGCCGAATTGCTAAATGAAAGAGGGCGTGGTAAACCGACAGTGATAAACTAAAGTTTAATACATAAACCTTATGAATTGCTAGATACTGTCATCAAAGTCGAAATTAATTGCAAGGGTGGCACTTTACTGGCTCGAATGTGCGGTACGGAAGGAATATTTAAATTATGTGTACCTAGTACTACTTCTACTATGACCACTCGTTTCAAAGATGAAATATATCATAGATATGTCATTTATGCTTACAAATCAACGTAGAAAATTGTGCCGAACACACACAGACACATTTTTAATTCATCTATATTTCCCTTAGAGTAATTGTTCGTGCAGTGTCTATAAACATACGATAGCATTTTCGTTATTTTTTTTATCGGCACGCGATACTACAAGGCAAACGTTCCAATTGACTCGTTTTCGGATCTTCACGATTTTCGCGCAATAACGCATCTACTTGACTCATAATTATAGATCATTGACTCGTTTCATATTCAATTATTCACTTCGTTTAATACCATTTCATAGTTTATATGATAGTTTTGAAGTGACCGCTGTTTAGTGTTCCAAACAACTACCTGTACCTATCTGGTTTATCATGCTTCCTGAAGCACGGTAGGGTCTCAATGTGTTAAGAATGGTCAAAGGTCAAACTGATCAAGGATTTTTTCGCCTTGAATGATCAAATCAGGCGAAAAATGCTTGATCAGTTTTCAGTGGTAATTAAAACAACCTTATTCCTTTTACGTCAAAGCTTAAAATAGTGGTTGATGACATAAAAATAATTCAAAATCGAAAATTGCCAACTCGCGCGCGCTCGCGAATTTAACGATCGCGAGATGGTGAATGACTCTAGTATTTTCGGCCTAGTCTAAATTGAATTAGGTTGATATTTACTTGAAAATTGCTTTAGTATTTTACTAGGTTACTAGGTAGGTATATCCTAACGGCCGTTCCCAGTAACTTACCTGCAGTTAAAGGTAGATCTTACTATCCCATAGAGATTGATGACGTTTTTGATCTTTAGAATGTCCAAACTGCCCCCCTAGACAAGTGGCATTTCGTTGCTCGGCATATGATGGAATAGAATGACAAATGTATAGGATTTGACGTTTTTGACATTCGTTAACGCCTGTCATATACGTCAAATCCCATACATTTGGCATTCTATTCCATTATACGCCGAGCAACGAATTGCCACTTGTCAAGAGGGGCTGGCGGTAGATAGGTTATTAGGAACGGCTGTAAGTCAAGTGTTGCTCAACTTTGCGATGGTCGGTTCAGTAACCACATAGCCACTAGCCCCTCTATATTATCGAAGTGTGTTCCTAAAATCTCGGCCGCACGTACCAGCTATCACCCCTCCAATACATTATCACCATTACAGTGCATTACTGTGTTTACCACCATTAATCTGAAACAGCGATTAAAATTATCTAAACGGTTCATCGCTAACACTGGCGTGATCGGAACATTCGGAACGCTTTGTGTTCCTACGGTTATCTGATAAACTGATAAGTTTAAGCGTACTTTAACTATGAATTAAACAGCTGTTCGGATTTGATAGAGATTGTATTTAGATACAATTGAGAAATGCAATGTATATTGATACGAGTATCATCATCATTGATACCTTGCATCAGAATCTTTCACCTCGGAATCCAGGGTCCCCATTTTCCAGGCTAACTGCGTCACGATTGAACTTTGATATTTTCTCTGAAGCGACTGCCATCTGACCTCCACAACTTGTCGGCCATCAGCACAGCTGTTTGCACTTGATAAAGATTACATTTAGATACAGTTGAGTTATGAAATGCACTGTTGAATAACAATAATATTGATTTAATATGGTATAATCAATATAAAAGTTTCCTTTACCAAACTACATTTTTGTATGTAAACCCGTTATATTTGAGGATTATTACAAGTGTTTCATGTCAATACAAGTTCGACAATTAGCTTTTATTTGGTAACACTAATTCCTTCCTCTTCCCCCTCCTCCTACAGTCCCGGGTCCTTTAAGCGGGGCGTGAAAAAGCATCTGATGAGGCCGTCGAGCTGAGTGCCATCATTGTAACATGGTACTAGACTTTGCCTTCAGCTTACCATCAGGCGAAGTGAATTCAAATTGACGTGTCTATATAAAAAGATTGAGTACCGAGTAAAACGGGGTGAATAGAGATCAACGGGTGAATAGAAATAAAATGGTCAGCTAAATTCTGTAGTTACTTTCTTTCAAGTAAAATTATATACTAGTTCAATGTAATAATAAACAGAATTATCAATTATCTGGTTAAACACTTAAAATTTTGTAAAAGAAATTATTTAAGCTAATTAAGCTTACCATGGGTCTAGATAGCGTTGTGTAGAATGTTGTAGAATATTTATTTATTTATTTATTTTATTTAAAAAAATCTAACGAATATTTTATTTCTATTCACCCATTGATCTCTATTCACCCCGTTTTACGGTAGAGGTTTTCGCCACTATGTTGATTCACTCACATATTATTTGTATTTTATGTTTAGACGCAAAAAAAAAAACATATCCAACAGAAAAATAGAGTTCTATTAACAAAATCAAAATAAATAAGTACATTCCTTTTCTTTACAAATGATATCAGCCGACACTTATTATACATTTCCGTGAGGCTGCAGCCCCTCGTAGGATTAAGTCTACATCCCGTTCCCGCAGCGTTTCCGGGAACTCACGAAGGGTCGGTTATTAATAACTGGGTTCAATTATATCTGGAGCGATCAATCTAAGCGCTGTATAACTGTCCTTATTGCGAGAGCCCTGTTTGATTTAGGGTGAATGTTTGTATTGCCTATTGGCAAGTTAAGGCAATTACAAGACAAATATTTCGTGAATGATATTTAGTTTATCACTTGTTAGATAGATTATGATTTTAACCAAATTATAGCTATTATTTTCAGGTTTAGGCTGTGAATGAACTCCATGCAGTGGTTTTTCAGGAGACTACAATATGGGGTTATTCGCGATAAAGGATTTTTACACAGTCATGCCAAGCAGAGGGCAGCAGTTAGAAAAAAAATGTTGTTAAGTGATAAAAGAAGAATGATATAACGTCGTCATTTTGATAACCCTGTACAGTTTAAAAGATCAGTGCTCACTATCACATCGTCCATATAAACAAAGCAAGAACGTCGTCACATCTAGGGATGCAAACTTATTTGTATATCGATAAAAATATCGATAATAACGATACCTGTCAGATATCGATAACATGTTGTAGATATTTTAAATACTAGTTAAAATGATTAAGAACACCATCCTTATATTGAAAAAATATGAGATTGAATATTAAAAATAATAATAAAGACATAGGCACATTAGCAATTACAGAAATATAAACACTTACTACCACCTTACAATGTGGCCGTGACGAGGCAGTAGGGCATTCACGAAACTGTTCTATCGAAAGCCACGGGTTCCATTCCACTCAGTGCAAATATATCAATTTGTTTTGGTTTTGTAAATATATCTATTTAATAAGTGTAATGTAATAATAAAAAATCTAAATAATTATGTTTATCCGCATTCTAGAACTCATTTCAAAGGTTAGTTAAACTGCCCATACTTTGGGACTAGTTGCTACGTTTCGTAGCACGTCTGCGAAGAATAAAATATCGATATCGCCATCACTAATTTAAGTTCCGATATAATCGGTTCTCGGATACGTCGTTACAACCCTAGCCACAACAGACTTCCGTCTATTTCTGATAACAAGAACCTCTCACGTCTGATAATAACATAAAAAATGTTCTCAGACAGCCATTCACGCTGCGTTTACGTTCTATAAATGGTTCTAGGAGGAAAATGTGTTAAAGAAAGGAAGTACGGATATTATACTTTATCAGTGGATCTTGGCCATCAGGGCCGGTAACTGTATACCTGGGGACACGTATCTTGGTCCTAAATCTCGAGACAAACGGGGCCCTGGCCGTGCGGATTGTTTTGTAATAATCTATGCTTGGTGAATTTGAGTGCGTCCACCGCAGTAGCACCCCGTGCTATCCTCAAAAGACACCCAAGAAACGGTAACCTATTGAAATATCGAATTTCTGTTACCCGAATCTTAAAACCCCGAAAACGGTTGGTAGAACTTTTAAAAGACAGATGTAATGAATGACAACTTTCTATAATTCCGTTTTTCATTTCCCAGATAAATCAATTACCAGGTGCACTAAAACCAAATTTTCAAATAGCTTTTTTTTGTTTCCCATATTATCATAATCCAAATATAGTTATATACCAGATTCTCAAAATATTTTTTTTTGTTTCCCATCGTACCATTTACCAAATTTTCATAATCGTTTTATTTGGTTCCCATACAATCGTATTCCAGCTAAACTATACACCCTTATTTTTTAATTACCAGAGAAACTGCAGGGGCTGATAGGGAACGTATATAATTCAACATATATGGAATAATACAAATAGCCAACCATACAAAAAAACAAAGTTATTGACGTTTTTAAAATCTCAAAATACGTGCATACACGCATAGACACCGTTTCATTTTACGTACTATGTGTGAATAGTAAATAGGTACCTATCATATCAATGAACTTTCGTCGTAAAAAAGCCGATGAGTTCCGAGAACGACCGACAATGTACCTACGTACCTACGACAGACGCGAGCGATTTTCAAGGTCAAACACTAATCAAAATCAAAATTAATGATTGATTGATGTATTACGAAACGTGCAAGACTTACCACTACAAGTAGATGCATAAACGAGCCCGATTTAATAAGTTCAATTTCAAACTGAGGACTGAGGAGCCGTCTGAAGAGGTATTAGGTTGATAGGTTCACTGACATACACATTTCACTTCACTACACATGTAAATTGGCCTCAGATCCGGGGTCCTCCGTCCAATTCACCTGCCTTCAAATTGCGTATTGAGGTAGTATCTTACCGCGATGTGTGAGACCAGCCAGGAACCAGACATTGATGTAATCGTGGAGCAATTTGGCTGTCGGGCATTCGGGTAGAGATCACGATAGGTACATATCCGTAAAACGGCACTCATATTTTCACAGGGTGTAAAGTAATTAAGTACGTAACATAATTATTAATGCACATTCGCGATTGATAATTTGGTACGCCATCTCGATAATTAATCGATTGTTTAAGGAAACGTGCGCGCATCAAGACGTCATAACCGGAACTGCATTGCTTTTATGATTTGAATTTTATTAAAACTGAAGGTCATTTGCATCAAAGAGATGCCGCCGCGCCGGGTCGCTCGTTTCGCGGCACGTGTAGTGCGGGGTACGTGGGGGGTAGGGGATTAAAGTAGAGAAAGAGAGCGCGTATTTTATCAATGACTTCTTTGAGTGATTTTGTTTTCGTGTTCACTTCATATTCTATTGAGTAAAATTTTGTACGTCGTGAACAAATATTAGGTGGTTTTAGGGAAAAAATTGACATACATACTTTATTCTTTTTTTATAGCATGGATGGGTTCAGTATCGAATACCTATCACTTTGCCAAAATTTCTCTGGTAATTAAAAAATATTCGTGTATACAAGTATAGTAAAATTCAGTAAATTTATATGATTCATTTATTAGGTACAGTAAGTAATTTAGAAATTAAGGTACATTAATTTAGAAATTTCAATGTCGAAATTATTAAAATTATCGTTAACACCCCGACTCAGTGCAATCCGATTCGGATAGGTTAGGTTTATTTTTTATTTTTTATTTATCCTTGTATTAATTAATATATTAAATTTTATACGGAAAAATTAACAGTTTAACCCTTAAATTATTGGTTTGAAAAGTCAAAAATTGTCACAAAAAAGTTAGTGAAAGAAATGAATTGCCGCAAATCCGACTTCACGTAGTCTTGTTTGCCCTACCCCTAGAGTGTTATTTAAGCCCGCGTAGGCGCGGAGGGGCGAGGCGGCCCACGAGCTGAGGAGCAGGTGGTTACAATGGCCGCCGCCGCGGCTGAGGCTGGCCGGCCCAGCCGGCCAGCAAGCCGAAGCTGCGGTGGTGGGCGTTACAACCATCTGCGACGATAAGCTCGTGTGGGGCCGCTGGAGCCCCGCAGCGCCGGAGCTGTGACAGAAACGATGCTTGCTGCATGCTGCATGCCTGATACTTGCTGCATGGTAAATGCCTGATGTTTGCTGCATGCTAAATGCCTGATGCTTGCTGCATGCTAAATGCCTGGTGCTTGCTGCATGCTGCATGCATTATGCATGCTGCATGCCTGATGCATGCTGCATACCTGATGCTTGCTGCATGCTAAATGCTTGCTGCATGTTGCATGCCTGATGCTTGCTGCATGTTGCATGCCTGATGCTTGCTGCGTGCTAAATTCCTGATGCTTGCTGCATGCTGCATGTTTTAAAAATCTGGATATTGTTTGTCTGGTTAACAATTAAATGCATTTCAAAAAATTGTGTTTTAAAATTTGGGCATTCATGCGTATGGATTACGGTCATCTGGATTTTGTGCATTTAGATTTCGTGTGTCTGGAACTCGTTCGTCTGGATTATAAAACGTCGTACAAATGAATAATTGGGCAAATGAAATTCGGAGTTGCGATTATATGGCAAATAAAACTTCGGAATTTGAAAAAACGGGATTATGAAAAAATGCCCAAACGTTTTCGGGATTATGATATTCGGAATATTAAAATTCGGGATTAAGATAGGTAACCCCAAGAAACATATGCTGCGGGTGTAGAGCACATTTTAGGTCCAAGATATTTTACCCGAGGAATATCAGAGGAACTAACCTGATGAGTTATTTGTTTTTCAGGAAAACAAAAAATACAGCATTAAATTTAATAAAATTAGCTATTGCCCGTAACGTTGCCTGCGTGGAGTTCTAATCCCGTTCCCGCATCCTATGGGACAGCCTATAAATGTTATTGTAGACAGTAATTCTATTCCTGTACCAAGTTTCAGTCAGATCCGTCTAGTCATTATAACGCTATTGAATAACAAATATCCATACATTTCAAAATCACATTTATTTACATATAAACCATATAAGTCAAATCAGAAGAGGGAAATCTCGAATGCAACCAAGAATAACGCAAGATGATGATGATTATAATATTATAAATAAGACATTTACTATAGCTTGGCATTAGCTCAAAGATATCACAAAGTCAAACGCACATTTATTCATTACATAACCAAAACAATAATAGGGCCGTAGATAGATGAACTCTTGTATTTTTATCATTGTTTTATTTTAATGGTAGTAAATCATTTATACTGATTGGGTTCGGTTGTGTTAATCGTAAAGTCAGAGTGTTTACAATTACGAAAACATATTGGAATAAAACGATGTTAGCGGACTTAGAATATAACTATGATGAAGCCACAGCGGCTATGGACAAATTTAACCAAAAGGAAATCGACGACTTGCGTCTTTGGACTCAGAAAGTGGAAAAAACTAAGAATATTCCAGAAGACTTAACAGACAAACAAATAGTGTTATTCTATAATGCGTGTTATGGTGATATACATAATACAAAACTGTGTATTGAAAATTATTACAAATGCAGAAAAGATTCCCCAGATTTGTTCGATAATCGAGTTTTTAATACAAATTTAAAAACTTGTTTAGAAGTTTTTGAATACTCTGTGCTTCCAGCTAAATCAAGTGAAGGATATGATATAATATTTAACCGCCTCGTTGATGATAGTGTGTTTAAGTTTGATCTAGTAAGCGAATTCAAGCTGCTACTAATGACAGTGGATCTCTGCTTAACAAGACGAGGTCCACAACCAGGCCTGATATTTCTCTTCGATGTACAGTTTAAATTGGGACACCTTTTAAAAATGAATCCATTAATAATTAGACGGTTGATACAGTATCTTCAAGATGCTTTGCCAGTGCGTATGCAAGCTATACACGTACTGAATGCAGGGCCAGTCCTGGATAAAATAATGACACTGGTGAAACCATTCATGTATAAGAAATTCTTTGAAAAGATCACATTTCACAGTAAGAGTGAAGACTTAGAAAAGTTCTACGAAATTATTCCAAGATCTTCTTTACCGCCGATATATGGAGGTACTCTACCAGACACTCAATCACTTCACAACAAGTGTTTAGAACAGCTTCAGGCTCTAGAGTCATACTTCAAATGTGAGGAAGAACAGAGGCTTACGGCACTATAGAAGGAAAATGCGTTAGAAAATTGGTCGATGTTTTGTTGTCACAGTAAATTTTTATTCTCATTATGACTTGTTTATGTATTGTCATTTCCCAAGTTATGTTCGCTATCTTAGCGGTATAAAAATCGACTACCTGTGTAAGTGACTTCCTGGTCAATACAAAATATTTGTGTATAAATATGCAATACCTTGATTTGGGCCTGATTGTTAAATTTGTTGTTAAATTTGATTGGGTCTGGGGTGTAGGAATAAGTTCCTAGCCAGTGTCACTTAATGGTAGTGTAGTTTCTAACGATACCTCGAACATAATGTCTATTTATTATGCACTCAATGTTTATAGTGGGACAAAGCAACTCCAATAAATGCATAGACTAGACCCTGAAAACTACACTTCTCCTTTCGGCAGTCAAGTAAAATGATTGGAATAAAAAAAATTAGTTCTACATCAATCCTTGTATTATTTTCATTAACTATTCAAATACATCGCGTTGCATCCTGGAACTGAGTAAAAACAGTGACATTTACAGGCTCAATTGAGTGCAGTTTATTATGTACACGGTAAATAAACCAGAGCTTTTCTTTTTTATTGCCTTTCAAAGTGAGTTACAACTATAAATCTAATGTGACAAATAGCGTTGCTCTTTATTTTGCACCGAGTGTATCTCACACACGTGGAGGATAATGTATAGAGTAATGTGTAGTTTAAAGCCTATATCCCTCTTAGCAGTCTAGTCGTAGCAGTCGCGCTAATTACCGCCCCGCCAAGGAGGCTGTTTTTTGTGCTTTATTGCTCATAAATTATATAATAGATTATATTATCTACTCAACGAACCACAGAATTGCTAAAACACTATTTGTAGTATATGTACACAAATATAATCTGACAATATCAGGGCACAGGGCACTCCCTTTGTGCTTCACTCAAAGGATGCGCCAACTGATCTCTGATCTTTACTTAGCCCAAACCATACATCTCTACGTTATATTTATAGACACAAAAGGTCCTAAGTAAACTAACTGGACCCATTGAGATATACGTAGAACAGTATCTGGTAATACGTTTCTTGTTTTTGATGTTTTGGGGCGACTTTTAGACTCGATTTACAGGGTGATGAGGATTTGGAATCTGCTCAGAAGAATTTATGTATTATGTAAACGTTATTGTATTAAGAAGAACCCAAAATAAAGTAGGTACAGTCAACGGCAGAGTTGATGATGTAAAAAAAGAAAATATTTCAGTGTTTTCTTTTCTTTACATTGGAATACAAGGTGTCAAATTGATGTTTAAATAGTTTTATTATTTTACGAAAGGTTAAGCTAAGGTAACTAATAAATTAATAAATAAATTAGAATTTGTTAAGCTACTTTTGTCGTTTCAGTTCATGTATACAATTCAATAAACGGGAATCAAAGCTGGGATCACTGATTTAATGAAAAAAGAAAAGTTTAGTAACTAAGTACACGCGTTCGTAAAAGCCGACACATTTAAGATGATCTATTTTTACCCCATTTCTCGCTTCTATATTGACCATCATCGCACCTCTCGCCACAGGCAGGGAATTCATCCTCACACACTGCGACCGGAAACGGTGCGCACTGTGCGGTTTGAAAGGCACTTCATCACACTCAAGCTGCGGAATGAATGAACTCCCTGCGGTGGTTTTCCCAAGCGACTACAATATGGGGTTCTTCAAGAAGGGCATTAGAAGGTTTCTTCAGGGTCGGCAGCGCGAGTGTGACGCCCCTGGTGTTGCATACGTCCATAGGCCACGGTGACCGCTTCCCATCAGGTGGGCCGTGTGCTTGTCTGCCAACTAAGTGGTATAAAAAAAACCAATTCTTATCCAACGTCATCTCACGTTACGACTGCGTTTAAAACTCGATGTCACTCAGAATAATGCTCCTGCTTTAAAATAACCCTAAAATAGCAAGGTCTTGACGCAGAACGTCACTTTCGCAAAATGTCATCGTGAAAAATTTGGTCACTTTAGCACAATGTCACTTTCGCAAAAAGGTCACTTTCTTAGAATGTCACTTTCTCAAAAATGTCACTTTCTTAGAATGTCACTTCTGCAAAAAAGATACCCCTTACAAAATCTGGTAAGTGATTATTATTCATTGTATCTGCATGTCGTGGATTTATCTCTCAATTACGAAACATAACGACTTCCTCGACTTCACTTATTGTGCACACTTATTTTGTGTTATCGTCTGTTTGTATATCTATCCGTTTAATTACTGGCGGTACATTATTCAGCATTTCTTTATCATTATTATCTCTTTCGTTCATCACCCTCTGTAATCTTTTCTCTTTTATCCTTTTTGTAATACCGCAAATCGGGCGAATAGTGGCCAAAGAGTGAATTTTTTTTTTTTATATAGGACACGTCAATTTGACTTCACCTCGCCTGATGGTAAGCTGAAGGCAAAGTCTCTGAAAAGAAAGTCACCATTATAAACACGTACCATGTTACAATGGTGGCATTTAGCTTGACGGCCTCATCAGATGCTTTTTCGCGCCCCGCTTAAAGGAACTGGAATTGTAGGAAGGGGAAAACATGTGTACTGGTAAGGAATTCCAGGAATATAGGTATTTAACTCATAACTCATTTATTCATAAGGATGATCATTATACGTCAAAGTATCATTCACAGTCGTTACAGCAAGTTTGTCAGTTAACATTCCATTCTTAATTAAACTAGGTATTTAGTTATCCTCCGCTATGTTTTTCCAAGCGACTACAATATGAAGTTCTTCGAGAAGGGCATTAGAAGGCTCCAACAGGGTTGGCAGAGCGAGTATGATGCTCCTGGTGTTGCACAAGTCCATAGGCCACGGTAACAACTTCCCATTAGGTGGGCCGTGTGCTAGTCTGCAACCTAAGTAGCATTAAAAAGAAGAACCGAAAGAAGTATACCAGGATCATAGAAAGTGATGAATCGAATGAGATGACTTCGGGTCGGCCGGGGTGCGAGGGATATGTTTCCGCAGAATGACCTCCGTCCCCCATGAGCGCGGGCCTGGGGGTGACGGGTGGAGTCGCCTGTCACCCTAGCAGAAGCAGGCCGTGGCGGCGGCGCGCATTGCGTGCCTCCCCATACCCAGGGGCGAGTTGGGGACTCCGTGGTCCCCACACCGGAAGAGGGCCAGATCTAGAGATATGACCCTGGGTCGGCCGGGGTGCGAGGGATATGGCTATGACAATCTCACCTCTGGCAACTGACGGCTCACAGAAGGCGTGCGTTTTAGTCGGTTCTTAGTCCGACATAACCTCCCCTGACGGCTCCAGTGTTTATCCGTGGGCATTTTGCGCACGATAAAAAAAAATAATCATAGCAAGTTGAACAATGTGGTCTCTGTCTACCTCATCAGGAAAAAGGCGTGACTGTATGTATGAAGGAACATACAAACATACAGATGAATCTAGGTAGTGAATGTCTGTTTAACCCTTAACATCCTAGTAACGCAAAATTGTGTCCTCGAGACACTTATGGGGTGTTAAGGGTTAAAGGATAATTTATTTTTCAAAGAGAAACCTACTAACATCTCATATAAAGTATGTTCAAACTTCGTTTCTTCACTAAATTTTTCCTTTATCGCTCCCACTTGCAAACGTCGAGTTTAACTTTGAATACGAAACACGATTTCCAACCAACTTTAAAAAAATCACGAAGAAAGTCAGTAACTTTGAAATCCCGACCACAGCTATCACTTAAGGTTTTTTCATATTCAACTGCCGCTATTCCCAAAGCGAGCACGACAAATTTATTCCAAAGTTAGTTCAAACGAAAAGACACTTTGATACCGCGACTTAAAGTTCAACAGAAGTGGATTGAAAAGTTTGTTGGAGTGGTTCCAGTGTGACAGCCAATCGTTGTGAAGTAGAAACGCTCTATCCCGAGCTTCTATTACAAGAGGGCTATCCTTTTTAATACAGCCGCCGCTTTTTACCCTTTGAATTTGAAATAATACAGTCACGTGTTCCGCACGTGAGCGGAATGCCGCGGCCAGGGCTGGCACTTAGCGGATATTATGCTAGTTGGCAGTTGCGGATATTTTATTCGCTGTTCAGGTGAAGAAAATGTTAATTTTAAATATATATCCGATGATTTTATTTTATGAGAGAAATTACAAACCTAATTCTATAATTTTTTGTATTATAAGTTGAGGCTGTCAAAATTTTCTTAGCTTAACTTAAACTCTCCTGCAAACTGGTTTACCTGATGATTGGCTGACGACGCTCTGTTGCAGGCTTTCTTCTAGTAGTTGGAGGGTCAGACGGCAGCCTCTCCAAAAAAGTCGCATAAGCCAAACCATTGGTGATGTAGGACTTGGCAGACCCCTAGCTTTCACCTCGAATGCAACTAGTAACTACGTTAAGATAATGATATGACGAACGATAATAATTTATCCATACTTATATTATAAATGCGACAGTAACTCTGTCTGTCTGTCACGCTTTCACGCCTAAACCACTGAACCGATTTATATGAAATTTGGTACAGGGGTAGTTTAGACCTTAGGAAAAGACAGGTTGCAATGACCGACACCCACGCGGGCGGAGCCGCAGGCAACAGCTAGTAGATTATATCGGCGCTGCTTCTGTTATGAAGGTAATGAATGCAACTTAATAAAAACTTCATCTTTACTATTAATAATATTACTCGTATACAGAGGAAAGTTTTTTTTTATTTGTCATCAGTAAGCTCTGTAACTAATGAGCCGATTTTAACAAATTTTTCACCATTAGAAAGCTATATTACTTAGCAATGATACAAGCTAATTTTTATTCCAATATTCGAACGGGATCAGAAGTTACGTAGATAAAACCGCGGGGTGTAGCTAGTTGCTAAATAAGGTAAACATGGAAACAAAAATATTTTGCTAACCCTAAGTCGTATACCAATGACAACGAATAGCTGTGACATTTTGTGAAATAAACTTTATGGTGTAATATGATCGAAGTGGGCCTTTGCGTAAATCTCTCTGTTCGGACAAGGAACGAATTTTTAGTGCCTTTTTGATACCGGAAATATTCTCGTTTCGGACCTTTGGGTACGGGCTAGTAATGTGCTCATTAGATGTTGGGTCAGTATGGATTTGCGTTGCCAAGATTTGGGTATTTAAGGACGCTATATCTTAAGGTACAGTCACGTCCGAAAGTTGCTTAACGCTAACAAAATTACAATCGATCTTTACATTAAAAAAAAAATATAAAATAATAGTCCAAGATCCCAGTCACCCTAGACTTATGTGATTTACGAAAAATGATTTTTTAGGATTATAAACGTAAAGCATAAACTTAAAAAGGAATGGAAGCTGAAAGCGGAGAAATTAAAGTAAGTACCTATATTTTGTGAGTTAGTTAGTTTTATTTTATGCAATATTTTAGAGCTAACGTAACACCTAGTTATGTAAGTATATATAAAAGACTGTGGTAATACAGGATAGTAGGTGTTTTTCTGCTTTCATGAATGTAGCATGCCAACAACTGCGCGTACACTACATTATAAAGTTTTGCTTCAAAAATATTATCTCTCATATAAAATATTCTACTAAAGCATTTTTGATATACCTACCAAGCGAAGGAAACCTCCGACCAATTGCTGAATAAACTTTCACGAATATTTTTAAAGAACCGAAGGTATTTTCGAAGTAAAAGTTTCTTATGTTTAAGAATAAAATTACAATTAAAGAACCCTAAGATCAATTTGATTATAGATGTGAACAAAAACAAAAGTTTTTCAAGTTCTTTCTATCGGGTAAAGAGGCTTTTATTTATCTGAAACAAATTTTTGCTAACTCGATTTAATTTGGGGTGGCGAGCCTAAAAATAGAAATATTCCGGCTTTTTTCCTCGTTGCTAACGAAATAGGGTAAGTATTCAATGGAAGTTGCTCTATTTACAGAAGACATAAAAAGTTTACTGCTTTTAAAGTTGATGAAGTGTAATCGTAAGCCATCGGATTTGAGATGGAGAAATTGCCTGAGAAATACGATGGCTGGAATATTAATATCTTTTTTGTTCTCATCATCATCTTCCTAGCGACTTGTCGTTGCATCTAAAGTTTATACACTTGCGCCAGCGAGAGGGTAATGTATTTCGCGCGTATGTATGTAGGTATGTATGTATGTATGTATGTATGTAGTTTTCTTTATTCCCCTCTACAGGCCTAACGCCTGGACGGATTTTGATGAATAGGGTCTCAAATGAAAGGTATTCATCTCCCGAGTGTCATAGGGTACATAAAATTCCAACAAAAACTATACGGTAGATTTTTGATGCTAAAATATCTGTTGGCAAAAATTTTTTTTCATTCAAATTTATCGAGTAGGGTATCAAAATGAAGAGAATTAAAAGGAGATTACAAAAATATATAGATGTCATATCCTAACTAAAAAGGTTAAAATAAAATTAATTATTAAAAAATAAAAAAACCCGACTGCTGTCTAAAAGATTGAAACAAGCTTGATAGCAGGCGGTACCCATTAAATTTCTTTAGGTTTATGATTGGCAATCTTTTAGACAGCAGTCGGGTTTTTTTTATTTTTTTTACGTTTCGTTTATACCGTGTTGGTTTCCGGTAAAGTAGAATAGGACCACGCCATCTCTTCCTGTGGGTGTCGCAGAAGGCGACTAAGGAATAGGGCTGGTCTCCATCTGACAGTAAACATACAGCTCATGGAAAGTGCCCGCTTGATGGCGATAGGCTCGCCCCCTTTTACGTGGGACCGAAAATCATAGTTGACGAAATGTGGGTTAATACACCTCTGCCTACCCCGGGCATTCGGGGATTTACAGGCGTGAGTATAATGGTTTTTTTTTTTATATATGACACGTCAATTTGACTTTGCCTCGCCTGGTAAGTGTGGAAGGTAAAGTAAAAGTGTGACACTATATTATATTATATTTTTTTTTAAATATTTTAATTAGAATTGAACATTTTTATTGTAATTGTAATTCTGATTCAGATTTTATTCTTTCTTATTTATTTTATTTGGTTTGTCTACTCATAAATTTTATGGTACAGTATTTTTAATATTTTTGAAAGTCGGGGTGGAGGTGCTCTTAGCTGAAACACAGGTCAAAAAGCCTAGTTCAGCAGCAGATGCTAATACCAGACACAAATTGTAAAGAAGAAATTATAAAAATGTAAGATTTGCAAACATACACTGTGTTATCATGATATCTTTTCTGGTTAATAAAAATAAATCAAATAAATCAAATCTCATTTGTCGACTGTAGCCATACAATTCATACATACATACAATGAATATTTCAATAAAGCAATATTCTCAACACTGTTAAGCCCTCGCTTGTGAAATCATTAACCTAAGCTACAGACGCAATCAACCAAAAATGTAATCGTCTGCCGAGCTCCCAATCATTGATCCTTGTTGATTGATAGCATTACATCGCCTCGGATTTTAGGGTTGCTTCACACTTTAACGTAACTCAGTTTTGTGTTGAATTTTTTTACAAGTTCATTTTAGCTATCTTTATAATGAATTTTATCTTTCAATTATTTACTTCAAAGATTTCTAGAATAAACTCTAAATTAGAAAACAAAGGGTTTCAACCTTTATTTTGATTATTAGAGATTTTTATTTGACATGATGTCTTCGATAATCTCATCTCTGATAACCGACGGCCGATAGACGGTGTGCGTTTTAGTCGGTTCTAGTCCGACATAACCTCCTCCACCAACTCCGGCAGGGAACATATCCGTACACGTTAAAAATAGGCAATAAAAACAAACATGATAAATCAAATGTATACCTTGTTAAGTGAAAATTATGTAGGAATTTGTAAAATTTAAAATACTAGTACCAGTTACACGCTAACAATGTCAGGTAGGTACCATTCCAAGTGACCAACTGACCTGAAACCGCTAAATCTTAAACAGGAATTTCATTTCAGTAGCCTTGAGACGGGCTGCATCGTCCGACCCAGCGCAGGCTGCGGCAAATTTATTCATCTCCACTTTAGAAAGCCAGATGATAAACGAGCGCAGTCAGCTCGCCGCGAGTCAGTTTCTCACCTGGGTAGCTAGAACTTTTTGTCAATTTATTTTATCTGTCTTCTTTTATTATACAGGGCGTCCCACGGCGATGCCACATGGAGGGAAAGTACCTAAAATCCTTAAGTTAGATCATTTTGTTTAAAGGAGACTTCATTTTTTTTTTAAAAAGAAACAAAACTGCATTCAATGATTTTTAAAAATTCGCTTGCCACACCCGGTAATCGAACCGACTAAAAGCCGAAAAAGTAACATCCTGTATTTTTATGGCATCAATCGATAGTGTCAATCATAAGGATCAAATCTCTCTAAGAAACATGGTAAATTAAACGAAAGGAAGTCCTTGAAATCTAAAATTATAAATTCAATTTGGCAAAATAAAACACTTTAACTCAAAGTTCATCCATCCATCTGATACCATATTAACAATAAAATTACATGTTTAAACTACTTTTCTTTTTTTATCGTGCTGACACCGCTGCTGGTCAGCAGTAGTATTTAGGTATGTCGAACTCAAACCGACTAAAACCGCACGCCATCTTAATTAACAGGTTATAAGTTGATCCAAAGGGCAATTCTCTTGCCATTTTCGTTGCACAGGGTACACCGCGTGCAGGTTTCTAATCAAATCAAAGATATCTCTAGTGTTGATACCTTGTAAGAATTTCTTACAAGGTATCAACACATCAAAGATATCTCTAGTGTTGATACCTTGTAAGAATTTCTCACAAGGTATCCACACTAGAGATATCTTTGATGAAATTTATTTAGTAAAATGAGTACTAAATGAATGAACTTTGTTACCTGTTTAGAATGTAACTTTATTGGGTAACTGCATGAGGTATGTGTAGTTAGGGTAGGTAGTTATTTTTGGGTGCTTGATTAGAAACCTGCACGCGGTGTACTCTGTGCAACGAAAATGGCAAGAGAATTGCCCTATGGATCAACTTATAACCTGTTAATTTAGATGGCGTGCGGTTTTAGTCGGTTTGAGTTCGACATACCTAAATACTACTGCTGACCAGCAGCGGTGTCAGCACGATAAAAAAAGAAAATTAGTTTAAATATGGAATTTTATTGTTAATATGGTATCAGATGGATGGATGAACTTTGAGTTAAAGTGATTTATTTTGCCAAATTGAATTTTTATTTTTAGATTTCAAGGACTTCCTTTCATTTAATTTACCATGTTTCTTAGAGTGATTTGATCCTTATGATTGACACTATCGATTGATGCCATAAAAATACAGGCTGTTACTTTTTCGGATTTTAGTCGGTTTGATTACCGGATGTGGCAAGCGAATTTAAAAAAATCTTTAAATGCAGTTTCGTTTCTTTTTAAAAATAAAATGATGTCTCCTTTAAGTAAAATGAGCTAACTTAAGGATTTAAGGTACTTGCCCTCCATGTGGCATCGCCGTGGGACGCCCTGTATATTAATATTTAAATTGAATATTTTAAATTGTAATTCAATTACTTTCAGGGCAAAAAAATGTCAGAATTAACCGCCATCGCCAAGGGTGGTTATGTCGTACTCATGTAGATGAAAACCGCACGTCATCTTGGGTTTTCAGAAGACAGGGTGTGAGATTGCCTAAAACAAATCCCTCGCAACTCCTGCTGACTCAGGGCCATCTCCAGTTACGAGACGGGTCATCTCGTGTGTGGGAACTATGGTGTCCCCATTATCATGCTCTTGGAATAGCCTCCTGCCCCCGGCCTGCTTATGCTAGGGTTACAGGCAGTTCCACCCTAAGGCTCATGGAAGATGGAGGCCGTGAGCGACCTAAGTCACTGCCACCCTTAGAAGTTTTTGATCACTAGCAAATTGACAAACGATATTTACATTAAAATAAATCAAGTTTAAAATGCAGTCTAAATTCGTTGCAACCAAGCATCTTGAATATAAATCCATTACACGAAATACCCAAACTAGGCCACCTTATATAATACGGGCTCTGCTGAAACCAGGCCAGTTGACTTACCAAGACATGCTATTAAGCCTTCGTGTTCCGGGCCAGAAAGACAGATGGAACTATATAGGCACCCGGAACACGAGCGGTAACTTGCTGTTTCTTGTACGATTTTCTATAGCGTTTAGTTAGTCGAACTCGGCAGTTTCAGAGTGGGTCGATTTCGACTCGGCACAGTGTGAATCATCCTTTATTCGCCCCACGTCCGTGGTGCAAGGGCCTCGGATATTACGTATCCGAACAGCGCGCGGTCATTCGTACCCGGCGTGTTATTGCTCGGGTTATTGAGTTATCTTGCTTACACATTGTTAGTAATTTGGCAAGATTTATTTTCTTTGGAGAGGATAATGAAGAACACGTTTGATGAAGATGTTCGTGAATTGTGTAGATAGAAATAATTATATAGGTGGGGGTTCCCAAAATAAAAGAAAAAATTGTAAAAGTTTAACATGTTTTATCTTATTTAAGTTTGTGACAGAAATTGTTATCTAAAGGTCTCTGCATACGTAACGGGTTTTTTCACGGACGGGAAGGGACGTGAAGTTTTGGAAATATCGTTTCATACGAAATGTATGCGGCAATGCATAATATGTCATGGGGCCACGGACGGGACGGGACGGGTCGCATACATTTTGCTTCACGTCCCGTCCCGTCCGTGAAAAAACCCGTTACGTATGCAGAGACCTTAAATAAATAATAAATAATGTAATTTCTTAAAAAAAAAATAAACATTCAACGGTAATTTCATTAAAATTATAATAAATTTTGATCAAATATCACAAGCATATATTTTATAAAATGTATCAACAGAAAGAATTAGTATAATCCTAACTTTTAAAATTACTTTTAGTATGTACAGTCCTTAAACTTCTAATTATTTTCATTATTAAACATCTGCCGGTATGCGGAAGTAAATAAACCAAATATTATTCTAGTCAGACTTTCATTTTGCTAAAGATACTAAAACTTTGTAATCACGGGAATCAACACGGCAGCCGTATTGATTCCCGGTGGAGTGGAATAGGGCCACCACATCTCTTTCTGTGAGTGTCGTAGAAGGTGACTAAAGGATAGGACTGTTCTTCATTCAACAGGTAACATACAGCCCATGATAATGTGCCCATTGGACGGCAATAGAGTCGCCCCCTATTACGTGGGACCAAAAATCATAGCTGGCGAAATGTGGGTGTTAACACCTCTGCCTACCTTGTTTGATTTGCAGATGTGAGTATATGTATGTACCTATGCTACTAAATTTTTTTAAGTCACTTTTTTCGTTACATTTTATTTTTTATGTTAATAAACCTCTTCGGACAACTTAGTATAATCTCGGGCTTCAGGAATGGGCCCGGGAGTATCTAGGATGGCTCTAAGATGATGACGACTGTATATTCGTAAGTACTCCTTACCAAATAATTTGGCACTACTTGCAGATTGCCTTGGTGTCGCAAAATTGATAATTTCAGTTGGAATGGTGTCTTTAGGCTGTGGTTTTTCACCACAATGCTTTTATTATTAGAAGCAAATGGTTTCCTCTTCATAAAAATAAGTTCATGGCTTTTGTTGTTATTTGATAAAGAAAATATATATATTTTAGTCTTCACATCCTTTTGAAAATTTTCATTAGGTAGGTATTGCCTGGGATATTAATCTTGGACATTTTAGGTGCTCAAAATGTGTTCTATACGCGCAGTACACATTTCTCAGGTGTCTTTTGAGGATAGCACCGGATACTACGATGGCGGTGAACGAGCTTAAATTCACCAAGCATAGATTTTACAAAACAATCCGCGCGCGCCTTGGCCACGTTTGTTTCACGATTTCCCAAGATTTGTATCCCGAGGTATACATCGTTATGGTATTGAACTGAAAATTTATCTTTGTTTTCAGTTCAATACCGTTAAGTTTAAATCGTATCTGGCACCCACAGGACAGGCTTGCCTAGTGTGGGGCCACAGTGTAACGCACAATGCGGTAAATTAATTGGCAATAAACTATTTTTTATTTATTTATTTTTTTATTATTTTTTGTAGAACAGGTGTAGTACCTACCTATGTTATTAAACTCAATTATCCCGTCTTTTATCCTATGGCTGCTTGAAGTTCCACTAAACTAAAGACAAAATATGAAACTGAATTGATCAGAATGTTAAGAATAATTTTTACTTAGATGTGATAGTTACAATTATTATTTCTAAGCCAAAATAATAAATTTACCAAGTGCAACATTCTACTCATGGTCATAAAATTATATTAGAGAATGAAGAATCACAACCTACCTGAAAATATTTATCAAAAAATGTAGACAGAGATTAAACTGTTTAAAATTCTATTAGTGCTGATTTTTTATGTTTAATAGGAAAAATAATTAAAAGTTGATTAACTATTTTTAAATTAAATTTTGATTGAAGTTAAACTAATTCTTTATTTTAGTGCACAGTATGATCAAAAATATTTTATTTTATAATTGATCAGTAATTTTACTACAAGTATTTACAGTATTATTATTTCTCAGATTGTTATTCAGAATCTTCAGAAACTTAAATTCATTGCATCCTCCTGCCCCATAGTCAATTGATTGATCAACGACTTCTGTTCTGCCGACATAGTACTCCTCAGACCAGCCACACAGGTCTTGCTCCTCCTCAAAGGTGGTCTACCTCGAATCCTTCCTTCATATTTATGCCTCTTATGGTTTAGTGGACTTTCTGAGTCTGAGAGCTCTTCGCACTTACGTTTTGATGCAGATGATGAAGAGTTGAGAGATATAGATCTATGGGGTGTGGCAGATGCTGAAAGATTTAAATTAGTTTTTTAGTTGGGCACGTAGAACGAATGAGTACGGAACGAATGACATAACAGATATGTAAGGGACAGGTAATTGGGAAGACTAGCCGGGGTCGACTTCGTAGTACACAAATTGGGCAAATTAATATTTTTTTGAAATAAACAAAAATTTTAACAAAAAAAAAACCGACTTCAAAACCAAACAAAAAACTATTCCAATAAAAATTTAAATTCACTATAAAGTTCATAATAATTGTGTATTCTTTTAAAACTTAATTACAATTATTGTTATTCTTGGAGTCGGTGTCAAATAATCTACTTACAAACAGAAAAAGAATTTTTAAAACCCGTCTAGAATTGGCTTCACAATCACGTAACAAACATACAAAAAAAAACGTACGTACGTAACAAACAGATACTATCCCTACCAAATAAGCACATGCATCAAAATTATAAGCAAAGTGTATAAAATAATACGGTGGTAAACTACCATAGAAAAATATAACAAAATGATGAAACAAAAAGAAATATTCTTTGTCATTACATTTCCAGTACCCGTGTCGCTGAAATTAATTTCTTACCAACAAATATATACATCATTAATAATTATAATAAAAGACTGTCAGAAACATACTGCATTAAAATGTTAAATTACGATTAAAAAAAAAAGTTACGCAAAAGGGACGCCCACCCCGCCTCCATATAACAAAGCATAAGTCTGGAAAGTAATAAATTGTAAAGCAAAAAAGATTTGCAAAAAGGCGGCAGAGCGTGGTGTCTCGGAAAATGATTGAAGCAGCCTTCTCATGAATAGAAAAATGCAATATTGTCAGACACTTGACACGGAACGAAATTACGGGCCGCTGCAAAATTTACAATTGAATATTGTCAAGCACATTAGCGACTTTTAAGAATGTAAAAATATAGTTTTTGCTTACACCAAAGTTTTAGGTAGATTTATTCGTATATGTAATACCCAAATTTTCTAACAAAAAGAAACAGTAATATTTTTGTAGTAACAGACTCGAATGCTTTACTACAAAACCTCTTCGAGAGGCACTGGCAGTAAGGGAAGCCTGAGTATGATATTGGGAACAAATGCGTGATTTTATTTCATCTGACTCCAAGATATCGATACCAAACTGCACTCGCCACATTATTGGTTTTACTGTTATGTATTTGTAGAAGTCCTGTTACATTTTCACCTGGAAATATTCCAAGTCACTCAAATTCTTTCACTAAAAGTATTTGAACGATAACTAGCCAAGTTCGGACTGGTTTGGTCACAAAGCTGCTTTGAAAAACTTATGAAGTTCTTTATAAGTTTCGATTGTGAAGTTTCCAAGAGCAGCGAAGGTTGAGCGGGACGAATTATAATTTTATGGAACATTGGCTTTTTCATCTAATCCAAAATGAGGAAATTCATTTGAGGGATTTGGTGCTATTTGACATTTTCACATTCAATAGTCGATTGGCTGGTTCATTTTTTAAATTTAAAAATCTTGAGTGTTTATGTTTTTTTCTCATCAAAAAAGTTAGGAGGATTGTATTATTATGCAACTAGATTTTAACAAATAACTGAGGAAACTATTCAAGCTATCTGGGTTTGACGGTTTATACCAAAAACTAAGGATGAACAAAGGAATTAGTGAAGTAACAGACTTTCAAATTCGGTTAGCTTAGCTGACATCTTTGAAATAGCTGCCTCACATAGTTCAGTTAGTTGGGCTTAGTTTAACTCTGTATCTTGTGAAGTAAACTGAAGTATGAAAACACGCGACAGCTACGTGTGCTAAGCTAAATGAACTTACCTTCATTTAGGTTCTAATATGAATGACTGTCAAGTTAGTATAAATCACGTGTGCCTTTTATTAGGATCTGTGTCAAGATACTTCAGAAAATGAACCTCAAATATAGAAACAGTGGACGTAAAACGATCTAAAACATCCAACTTATTATGCCATTTGACAGTCTTATTGCTTTTAATTAGTAGTTAACTCACATGCATTTACTAGTACGTAACATTATGCAAACAATAGTAAAACATGATAACGATTGCCGGGATTTCAGAATTCTGGGCGATTAACCAGAACTAAAGGACAACATTCACTCTCCATACAAATCTGGGCTAGTTTTGAAAGTACCGGCCAAAGGAAAAAAATACGATATTCCGTTAGAACTCGTTCTTACTAACATTTTTTATTATGGCGTCAAAGTTGAGAGACCACTTCCAACGGTTTTATTAGAGTTTAAAAATCTTAAAATATACACTTTTTATGATACGAACTATTGAAAATAAATGAAAAATATTGCTATACATTGGAAGAATAGTTAATAAAAGCAATAAAAATAAACCCTGTACTTTATATTGTTGTTTTTCGTCCATTTATTGAGATCCAAAGTTGAAAGTGCCGGTCAGAGAAAACAAATATGATATTCCGCTAAAGCTTGTCCTTATTAGCACTTTTTATTACTATGTCAAAGCTGAGAGACCACTGCCCTCAGTTTTATTGGTGTTCAAAAATCTTAGAAACATATAATTTTTATGATATTATATATTGAAAATGAATGAAAAATATTGTTCTATATTGGAAGAATAGTTGTTTAACGCAATAAAAAATAAATCCCATACTGCATATCGCTGTTTTTCGTTAGTTAGGTCCAAAAATTGAAAGTGAAGCCAAAGAAAAATAATATGATATTCCGTTAGAGCTTGTCTTCATTGACATTTTTACTATAGCATCATAGCTGAGGGAATACTGCTCTCGGTTTTATTTGAGTTCAAAAATCTCGGAAACGTATATTTTAAATAAAATAAATAATTGAAAAGGAATAATAAATTATGTTGTATTATATTGGAAGAATAGTTGATAAAAGCAATAAAGCAATAAAAATAAGCAATTAAAAATAAAATACACGAGCAATAACACTGTTTCATTGCACTCAACCCTGTTTGTTTTATCTATGATAATGTATATATAATGTTGACGAACCTGGACATGACGTGATTGCTATCGTCCACGAATCTACCTTATGGCATTGCCATTAGTGCCTTGTAACTGTGGAATATGATCAACACATTTACTAAGTTCAATAATTGGAAATGCACCTTTAACCAATATAAATCAATATTTCTCATTCATTTTCAATAATACGTTTAAAAAAATGTATTATATCCAAGATTTTTGAACTAAAAAAAAAACCAAGGGAAGTTGTCCTTCAGCTTTGACACCATAATAAAAATGCAAACGCGTACAAGCTCTAGCGGAATATCACATTTGTTAACGTTCTTTGACTGGCACTTTCAATTTTTAACCTAGATAAATGGATGAAAAACAACGATATGTAATATGCGGTTTATTTTTTATTACTTATATGAACTACTCTTCCAATATAGAACAATATTTTTAATTCATTTTCAATAGTTCGTATCATAAAAAATGTATGTTTTCAAGATTTTCGAATATAAATAAAACTGAGGGAAGTGGTCCCTCAGCTTTGACGCCATAATAAAAAATGCTAATAAGGAAAAATTCTAGCGGATTTTATTTTCTTTAATCGACACTTTTAATTTTAGCCGTAAATAAATGGACGAAAAACAACAATATGCAGTATGGGGTTTATTTTTTATTGCTTTTATTAACTATTCTTCCAATGTATAACAATATTTTTCATTTATTTTGAATAGTTCGTATCATAAAAAGTGTATATTTTTAAGATTTTTAAACTCTAATAAAACCATTGGAAGTGGTCCCTCAACTTCGACGCACTAATAAAAAATGTTAGTAAGAACAAGCTCTAACCGAATATTGTATTTTTTTTCTTTGGCCGGCAAAATAAAAATTAGCCCAATCTGAATGATGTCCTTTGATGGAATTAGAAATTTTAGAAATCGGCTACTCTTCTTAGTAAACCGAGAGGGGGAAAAAAGTAAAACATCATACAATAACAAAACATTAAGAATCCTAAATGAGCTATATTTCATTCCAATAAAATAATGTATGATAGAAACGCCTGGAAATTTTCCCTAGTTGGTACTGACTATAATCAGAATGAATTTCAATATACGCACGATATATCAATAAATTATTCAAATCAATTAATTTGATTAAGGTTATTAAATTCGGTATTCAATTGGTAGCTAATAGAATTTCTCGCTGTCAATAGATTATTGGAATAGTTACATCAACCGAAATCCGTGTACCTACTGCATTATCCGCAAATCCGACAAGTGTGAGAAGCCTTGTTAACTCAGATTAAACATTTCACTTGCAAATTACTAATTAAATGATATTGTTTACACTCGAGTCTGATGGTAAGTTATGAGTTTATTCTAAAGCTGGCAGACTATTGAAAGATTTTCTATGGAAATCTAGTGGTATGCAGTTTGATAGCTTATAATTATATTCTTCACGCCCAATAAAAGAATCTGATTTTGTAAAAAGGGTTATGGTAACGAAAATAAATGTTGAACCGCTTGATTGAACACTTTACAATGAATAAAACACTGATGTAACGAAAAGAAGTGTTGAATCGCTTGATTGAAGATTACCACGAATTAAATATTTTGGCCATGCTAGTGCCACAATACGAGTACAGTCATTTAACTTGATTATTGCTGCATTTGGATTGTGAGAGAATTCGTTTCTTCTTTTACTTTTCTCCTATCCTTTATGTGTAACTGTATCAAAGATAGCAATGTATGCATTAGTGAGTACCAATTAAACTATACCTTGTTACATAGGCGTGAGTACAACTGGGATAAAATAAAGTTATATTAGCAGTTCGATTATGTACCCACAAATATAATATTCCATCGTTACGGAACATTACGCAACGTTAGGTTTTTGCATGGTTTTTGCTTCAAAATCATCACGCTCATATTACTCGTATTGCCGTAGTAAGCAGAATTCCCAACACTCCTAAAGTACTCTCATTTTGTTCAAAGCTGCGTATACAAATTTCGTACATTCAAAATTTTAAATTCATTTCTATTTCATCATCAATAAGGTTTAATTTTGTATAGACAGTTTTGTCGAGAAGTTTTGATCGCAAAACATGATGAGGTTGTCAATATTTGGTCACAGCGTTTACCTCTTGGGCGAGCGATTTTATGCGTTAATTTTAAAGGGTAATTATAGGAAAATTGTCGAAGTGATCCAAAATTATTATTGGAAAATTGGTTGTGCGTTTGAAGCTGATTTATTGGAAGACGTGATTCACAGCTAATGGATAGAAATATAATTTTAGGCCATTACCATCATTATTTCGCTATTATAGAGGTGTTAATAATTTAGTTAAAGACTATTAAAGAGATCATTAAGCACTTAGATGCAAAGAACGTACCTATTATTTACTACTATTTCCCTTATTTATTAATTGAGTCTTAACGGGGATTCTACGTTAAACTGTAAATTACATACATCTGTAGTTTAATATTGATGAAATAATAACAATTTAGCAAACATTTTTGTTCAAAACATTGTTTGCTATGTTGAGGAATTTTATTTCCTCCAATATTTTCTAGCATTGGTTTATCGAAATACTGCAGCTACTCGGAAAAAATCAGCTTTTAAATAAAATACAATTGCTGTCATTTTTTTTCGAACCTTCACGAATAGCTGATCAATTTTGCCAATTGGAGCGTTCGGATTATCCGTTTATAACAATGGTCTGGAAAAGGTCCGTGTGGCTTATAACCTTCATCAATTGACTTGTCAACTGTGAAGTTGTTATGGCATAGAACAATAACAATAAATAACTACTGGTGAGCGTGAAAATTAATATACGGTAGGAAGAATTATTGCCCATAGAAATACTGCGGGCACAAAAATAAACAAGTTAAAGCCACACCATTAGCACGAAGGGGAACCAATAAAACCTACTTACCGAAATTAGCAGCGTTTTCACCCCAAAAAACATTTCTCACGGCCCTCGCCACGCTCGACCAGATGTTCTCCTTATTCGATTCCTGATTCCTATCGATTACACTCGATTTCTCATCCAACCTCTCGCATTCCTCCACAAGCCTCTTCACACTAACTTTCTTTTTTGTTATAATGAACTTGAACTGTATCTCTGTTTCTTCTTCAGTGTTCATCAATACTGTCGACAGGCAGTTCTGCAAACCTCCAACTATATTTGTTGTTAGTGCTGTTATTGCGTTGGCTTCAGGTAAATCGATACACGTTTTGAATAATTCGTTGTCTGATTCGGCTTTCACGTTTTCCGATTCGACTACTGGACTTTCATCTTTAAAATTTATAGCACGAGCTGGAATTATAGAAGGTTCTCCTACAGGTGGGGTACCTTCTTGACTGTTTACATTTTTATCCCGCGTTGTGGGAGTTCTCGCCATGGTCATGCCACTCTCAAATCGGTTAATTAGAGCTTGAAAACGTGGATTCAAACACAATTTTGGCTTTTGTGGACCTGGTGTCAGCATTCGCCTAGGTTTTCTCAGAACTGAAACATCAACAAAATATTCTTTTGATACATAACAATAATATTTAGTCCAATAGTATAAACACTTCCAGATTTCCACATACCCAAAAAAAAAAAAACAGTCACAAGTTTTTACTTTTAATTTTATTTTTACTGTTTAATATATTTATACAGCAAGCAATTAAAGCAAGATAACAAAAGAAATTGAAATCGTGTTATGTGTATGTAAATAGATGTTCAAAGAATTTTAATAGCACCGTACGGTATTTTCATTTTGAAGGCTTCCGTAAATTGATTAATAAAACGCTAGGCGCAGGAGATATTACATTAAATAAAAATTGTTCTTATTACCTTATAATGGATACGACAAGAAGATTATATTATAAGCTACCTGTCATCTTTTATTCGGTTGGAATAGATTGTAATAATTTAGGTGTTTTTATAGTACCTACTTTAATTAAAAACAACAGACAAATGATAAAGGAAAATTTATTATATATTATGTACTGCTTACAATTCTGTAAACTTAAATTTTTATTAACACTCATAAACCATTTAAATGTATAAAATTATTTGGTACCCGAAAAAGTAAAAGATGATCTCCATTATGTTGAAAAATAATTAATTTAATTTTATTTGAAGTTTAATTAAGTAAATTATTGTACTTGAAATTTATACGGACATTAAATGATTCATACTATAATGGATATTGATGGCAACTGCAGAAGAATGCTTTTGTCAGAATTAATAAATCATAACCAGACAGAGTGCGCGTCAATAACAAATCATTGAAAAGAAAAACTACACAAAGCGGGGCGTGTAAAAGCATCTGATAAGGCCGTCAAGCTAAGTGCCACCAACGTGTCTATAATGGTGACCCTCTTTTTCGAGACTTTGCCTTTAACTTACCATCAGACGAGGTGAAGTCTAAAACCATTGCTTCTATTGTTTTTAAAATAGGTATAATATCGAAGTAGTGAAAAGAGAATATACTGACATCCATTTTTGTCACGAATTTGTACCATTCATAAATAATTCACATGATGAGTATTTGAATTGATACCCATACATTTTAGTAATTGTGTATTTAACTATTGTATTTTCTATTACAATATTAGAATCATCCCCCATAAAGGAGACGGGGACTTCTGGGCCAAAATTGTAATGAGTTGAGATATGACTTAAAAAAAGCGGTATTTTTTTCTATTTCAAAATATTAAAAAACCAGCTCAATTAAAAGTCTGGAAGACGAGAAATCTTAAAACTAAGTTTATTCCACTAGCAAAATAAAATATCGATTACTAAAAATTATTTAAACAATATTGCGTATTAAAACACTTGCATCACAATTTGATATTAAATCAATCAGAGTGAACAAAACTTAATCATAATAATAATAATAACCATTTTAAATACCAAATAATAGTGTAATAAAAATAAATTCTGAATCGATTTCCGTTAATCGATTAATTATTTCTTGTGTTTATCAACTGTATTTTTAAGCTGTGACAGCTGACAGCTCCATTTTCAGTTCAGTTTATTTACCTATTCAATCTTCAAAATTAATTATTTTATCGAAATATTGTATATTTACACGGCTTATGGGATATACAATTGTTTATAAAATATGTACAAAAGTATGTATGCTGTATCAGTTTATTGGTTTAAATCCAATGATCAAATGACTTCTGCGTTTTGAGTATTCCCAGTTGATTTCTTGATTATATTCCCTTAACAGTGATTTCTCTTTACGGACTTCTAGCTTGCTCCTGGTTACCTTAAAGTACAATGATAGACTTGTTTACTTGTTTGAGTTTTGCTCGGTATTTTGAATTTTGACATGGATCTCTGTGTGAAATGTGGCATAGAAAATGAAGTAAATAAGGTAATATATTTCCACCTGTGCACTTCTTAGCCAATACTCTAATTATTATTGAAGCAGAATAAAAGATAATTATTATTTAAAGTGTTTTTTTTTATTAACATAACATCCTTGCACTCCATATCTTTAAAATCTCTTTGTAAGTTTTCGTACATTATCCCTGAGTAAAATATAATACGGTACAATAGAAAAGTATTTTACAATAAAAACAATGACCACTTTCTATTAAAACACCACAGAAATCACAGTTCTAAAATGTCAATTTCTTGCATAACCTCACTTTTACTAAATCTCTTATAACTTTGCTCTCAGATATCCAAAATCTGCAGAATTTTCAGGGATGGTTAAATAATTTATATGCTCTTAATTGATACCACCCTCATCTTATTACATTTTTGGCCCAAGAATGTATGAAAGCCTACCCATCTCCTTACTTGTGGTTATTTGTCGTTCAAGATTTAATCATAGGCTTGACTCGGCAGAAACAACTATCTTGTTTTGATAAAATCATATTGATTGTCTTCAAAGTTTATTGTATACAATACCGAGTTTGATACAATCTCTCTAAGAAAAATATTACTTTTAAAGGGATATTGTTACTACACATGTTTTGCTTCTATTAACTTGTATAGAAATGGTTGAGTATTTTGACATTTGTTTTCTTTGGTGATGGTTGTACGTTATTGAAATTGTAATGTGGGTGCTGTACAGTACAGTTTATATTTTTGTTAATATTTTTTTATGACATCCATAGTAATAAGACAAGTATGTATGTTAAGTAGTGATGTACAAGCCTCGAGGCGTCGAGTCCTATTTCTGAAGCCTCGAGGCGGAATGGCAAGACTCAGTGAGCTCGGTAAGCTCGGAGTCCCGAGCCTAGCCAAGCCGCGAGTTTTATGAGCCATGGCTCGAGGCTTCAAAAGAGTTCGAGCCTTCAAAAGAGCTTGAACCTATCAAAAGAGCTCGATACTTCAAAAGAGCTCGAGCCTTTCAAAAGAGCTCGAGCCTTCAAACAACTCGAGTCTTCAAAAGAGTCGTAAAACAAGCTCGAGTCTTATAATATATATCTATCTATATTTATCTTATCTTGCTCTTGAAACTTATTTATATATTCTTCTTATTCTTATTCTTCTTATTTTAACAGTTTAGGCCCCGGCCACAACTCCACGGCACGGCGCCGCGCCGTCGAAATTCACGGCGATAAAGAAATAACAGACTTATAGTTTGGATGACATTATAGGCTACATTTTTTATCCCTGTATAGGTTCCTCTAGATAGTTTTTATAATGACTATCGCATTGAGATTAAAAAACCCGACTGCAAGCTACTTTCGACCTTAATGACATTTCTTAAAAAATACGTTTTTTGACATGTATAGATGACGTTGATCACGAATATGAAAAAAAAAACTGGGTATTAGTTGCCGTCGATAAGGTTGAAAATGGCTTGCACGTATTTTTGGAGTCTCTGGGTTATAGTCAATGTAAAAAATAGGCGCAAGCCATTTTCGACCTTATCGACAGCAACTAATACCCAGTTTTTTTTTCATATTCGAGATCAGCGTCATCTATAGATGTCAAAAAACATATTTTTTTAAGAAATGTCATTAAGGTCGAAAGTAGCTTGAGGTCGGGTTTTTTAATCTCAATGCGATAGTCATTATAAAAACTATCTAGAGGAACCTATACAGGGATAAAATGTAGCCTATATTGTCATCCAAACTATAAATCTGTCCTTTTTGTTGAGCGAAAATCCTCTCAGATACCCATAAAAAAGGACATAATCGCTAGGCAGGGAGATAGATCTTTTTTCTATACGATTTAGGTGGCAGACTAGCACACGGTCCACCTGATGGGAAGTGGTTACCGTGGCCTTTGGAGGTATGTAACACCCTCTTAATTTGAAATAATACAATTTAGGTATCCCGAAATTAGATTCTTGGGGATTGCGGAAATAGGATCTCTTTTATTTCATGCAAGCGGAGCCATGGTCAACGTCTTGTTATAATATTTACATAAAATAGAAACAATAATAGAATCCGTTACAATTCGTTTTTTATTCTAATTTAAGTTCAAATTGCAATTTGGTTTTTATTCTTATCCTTATTTTTTGGTATAGCTTCACTTCTTCTCACATTTGCGTTATTTTATCCGAAAAAGAATTAATCGTGAAAGACATTTCAGATGTAATTTAATAATTATTTACGGAAAATTTTCATATGCTACGCCACACTGAATTTTTCTCTGAATTAATATCGCCATATCAATCAAACCGAGACGTCATCCGTAAAGCTCGCGACTAGTGTGAAAGGGATAAAATATAAATGTTTACTTCAGAATTTTTACGTTCGTAAAGCTTCGTAAAGGTTCGTAAAGTTTCGTTTTCAGGTTACAGTTTTTTTGACGTCGAACTATGAAGTCGACTACTCTAATTGGGGAATTGCCCTCCCTTATGTCACACTTTCCACGGCGCCGTAGCACGGCGCCGTCGCCGTTAACGGCGACGGCGGACGGTGCCGTGCCGTAGAGATGTAGCCGGGGCCTTACATAATATAATATACATAATACATTAGTTCATTTCGTAACAATAACCTGAAATATTATAATTTTTATCTACTCACTGTTTCCTGAGACAGGCCTTTCCGCCTGGTTTAGGAGACAGGATTCACAACAGTGAACATCTGGGCAGAAAAGGACTAGTGCGCTTAAGAGAAATGCTTCGAGATCGACTGAGCGCTCAAAAGAGCTCGTGCCTTTAAAAAAGGCTCGAGTCTTCAAAAGAACTCGAACCTTCAAAAGAACTCGAGCCTTCAAAAAGAGCTCGAGCCTTCAAAAAGGACTCGTGACTTCAAAAAAGCTCGAGCTCTGAAAAAGACTCCCGAGTCGTCGGGCGCCATACAAACGAGGCGAGCCTTGTAAATGACACCGAGCTCTAGGCAAAGGGACTCGGACGCCTCGAGACTTGTACATCACTAATGTTAAGTGTAGGGTAAGAATCAAAGTACCGTAATAAAATATGAGGAATCGATTAGTATACGTTTCAAAAGCAACCACTCCGCAGGAAAAGTGAAACACGAATTTGTACCTACTGTATAATATTTTAGAAAATGTTGATTGAACCTAAAGGAATGAATGATTTTGTGATTCTAATTCTGACTCTGTAATTTCATTTGTCTCTAACCGTTTTATTCTCAATAAATCTTCTTGATTTTTTACTAAGAATTAATTATAATCTTTATAATGAGAATAATTACAGAGAGATTAAATTTATGTGAGAACATGTTGATGTTTTTATTTGAAAGGGGATTGGGTAATCTAGTATGGACAGTGGCGTTCTTAATTTTTTCAGCGGCCATAATTAATTTTGATACCACTTCATTGTACTGTGTTAAACACACGTACAAATGTCATTATTTTCATTGTAAGTAATATCGGAGCTGCGATATACAGGGTGGAACATTTCGACTTTACCTTGAAGGAAAGTACCCTCATACTAAAGATAGCGAATTTTACTTAAAGGAAACTTTACCTTATTTTTTAAAAGAAACAAAACTGCATTCAAGGACTTTTGAAAATGCCACACCCGGTAGTCGAACCGACTAATATTTTACAAAACCTTCTTTTTCATGGACTTCCTTTTATTTAATTTACCAAGTTTGTTAGAGAGATTTGATCCCTATGATCGACCCTATCGATTGATGTAATAAAAATACAGGGTGTTATTTTTTCGAATTGTAGTCGGTTCGATTTTAAGGCGTGGCAAACGATTTTTCAGCATTCCTTAAATGCAGTGCTGTTTCTTTTTTAAAAACACACTAAACTGTATTCAAAGTTTTCTGAAAATGCCACACACGGTAGTCGAACCGGGTACGAGTACCTACTCTTACTACCGGAGATAGTTAATTTCATTCAAAGGAAACACTCTCTTATTTAAAAAAGAATACAAAGCTGCATTTAAGGAATTTCGAAAGATCGCTTGCCACGCCCTGTAATCGAACCGACTAAAATTCTAAAAAATTACACCCTATATTTTTATTGCATCAATCGATAGGGTTGATCATAAGGATCTAATCTCTCTAACAAACTTGGTAAATTAAATGAAAGGAAATCCATGAAATAGAAGATTTAGAAAGATTTTATTCGGTTCGACTACTAGGTGTGGCATTTTCAGAAAACTTTGAATACAGTTTAGTGTGTTTTTGAAAAAGAAACAGCCTTGCATTGAAGGAATGCTGAAAAATCATTTGCCACGCCTCATAATCGAACCGACTACAATTTGAAAAAATAACACCCTGTATTTTTATTGCATCAATCGATAAGGTCAATTATAAGGATCAAATCTCTTTAACAAACTTGGTAAATTAAATAAAAGGAACTCCATGAAATAGAAGATTTAGAAAGATTTTAGTCGGTTCGACTATCGGGTGTGGCATTTTCGGAAAACTTTGAATACAGTTTAGTATGTTTTTAAAAAAGAAATAGAACTGCATTTAAGGAATGCTGAAAAATCGTTTGCCCCGCCCTATAATCGAACAATTCGAAAAAATAACATCCTATATTTTTATTGCATCAATCGATAGGGTCGATCATAAGGATCAAATCTCTCTAACAAACTTGGTAAATTAAATAAAAGGAAATCCATGAAATAGAAGATTTAAGAAGATTTAGGAAGATTTTAGTCGGTTCGACTACCGGGTGTGCCATTTTCAGAAAACTTTGCATACAGTTTAGTATGTTTTTAAAAAAGAAACAGAACTGCATTTAAGGAATGCTGAAAAATCATTTGCCACGCCTCATAATCGAACCGACTACAATTTGAAAAAATAACACCCTGTATTTTTATTGCATCAATCGATAGGGTCAATTATAAGGATCAAATCTCTTTAACAAACTTGGTAAATTAAATAAAAGGAACTCCATGAAATAGAAGATTTAGAAAGATTTTAGTCGGTTCGACTATCGGGTGTGGCATTTTCGGAAAACTTTGAATACAGTTTAGTATGTTTTTAAAAAAGAAATAGAACTGCATTTAAGGAATGCTGAAAAATCGTTTGCCCCGCCCTATAATCGAACAATTTGAAAAAATAACATCCTATATTTTTATTGCATCAATCGATAGGGTCGATCATAAGGATCAAATCTCTCTAACAAACTTGGTAAATTAAATAAAAGGAAATCCATGAAATAGAAGATTTAAGAAGATTTAGGAAGATTTTAGTCGGTTCGACTACCGGGTGTGCCATTTTCAGAAAACTTTGCATACAGTTTAGTATGTTTTTAAAAAAGAAACAGAACTGCATTTAAGGAATGCTGAAAACTCGTTTACCACGCCTTATAATCGAACCGACTACAATTCGAAAAAATAACATCCTGTATTTTTATTACATCAATCTATAGGGTCGATCATAAGGTTCAAATCTCTCTAACAAACTTGGTAAATTAAGTAAAAGGAAATCTATGAAATAGAAGGTTATAGGAAGATTTTAGTCGGTTCGACTACCGGGTGTGGCATTTTCAGAAAACTATGAATGCAGTTTTGATTCTTTTTAAAAATAAGGGAATGTTTCTTTTCAGTGGAATTCGCTATCTTCAGTATTTAGAGTACTTCCATCTAAGTAAAGTTGAAAAATACCACCCTGTATAGCTAAGTCCCGATATAGTTTAGAGAAGTTTGTCCATAGTAACTTTTGATCACTTTATACTGTACTTTCATATTATACCAATTTCATTGATGGCCGCTCAATTCCGACACGACGCCAACATTACCCAACCCCCTTTACTAAACGTTATTGATAATAGAAAGAAATGACTGCTAATTTTATAAATTAATTATCTAGATAAGATTTGAAGAAAAAAAATGAAAGAATTGAATATAATAAATGTAACTACATAATAATGTAAAACTATTCATTTTTTTTATAATGATATTAAAATCTTTGTTTGTACCATGAATATACAAAAATCACTTTTGTGGAATAACCATAATGAGCAATTAGCGTATCATTATTACTGAAGAGTATAATATGACTTATACTCCTTATGACTTATATTAAAAAGGGAACCTAATAAACCTTACCTCTCTTTGCTTTAGCCTGTTCAAAAATAGTATCTTCTGCAAATTTGACCTTCTTCTTGATAGAAACTTCAGTAGAATCTTGGAAAGTGACTTGTTTCTCTGAGCTATCCTGACTTCCTATCCTAATCTTACTGCCTGTTGATATGATGCTCTTCAATTTTGGTGGTACTGCATCATGTTCGGTTTTAGATGCCTGAAATTTTAATGAAATATTAATGACATTTCAATTCATCAGAGATCCGATTCTCAGCACTCCATGGATTCACCGTGCGGTCGCCGGGTCCACAGCGTGATACAGAGAGGAACACCGTGACGGCGACTGGGACTTGCGACCAAGATGTAGGTTTAGGGTGATTTCGCAATTTGTTATAAACAACTTTTTTAAACCACTTAGGTCGTAGATAAGCACATGGACGACCTGAAGGAAAGTAAATAGGTACCGTAATCTATAGGCGAGTGCAACACCAGGGGAGTCACACTCGTACTGCCAACCCTGTAAGACCCAGAGAGCTCCAAAAAACACAGTTTATTACCTCTTTATTCATACTTTGAGCGGGACTACCGGTATTTTCAATTTCTGATAGTGGAGAGTCCGCTCCTTGGTCAGGGAACAATGGCCATCCAACAGTTGCAGCATGAGTAGGAGTACTAGTAGTCACCGCTTGAGCGAGTTTCATGAGGTGCGGCAAGTGAGAGGTAGGAGTGGTCATCTGTTTCTGTTGATCTAAAACTATAAAAGCATATAGAGTAAGGTTTCATGGCAAGAAAAAAGAAAAGAAGAAACACAAAGTATATTTGCCCTAGGGTAGAGGCGAGATTGTATACTGTATGCACAACTTCCTTATGTTTTTTTTATGTTCTAGATTGCATGTAATGTTAAAAAAATGAAGGGACTCTAATCAATTTTAAGTTGTGGGACTCTTTGATGTTTTCCAATTACATTACTAATTTTTGTATCAGGTATTTAAGTTTGTACTACTCGTAAAGATAACTTACCTAAATTGTTATTTTCCGTTCTAGATGGTGTAGTTTTATCATCAGAGGTTCCATCTAAATTATCATCTCCAATAGTTTCTTCATACTCTTCTACTACCTTTTGCCTCATCAACGTTAGTAACTTTTTGGTGTGTGGAGTAGCAGCTCTATGTTTCTTTAATTTAGGAGTTTTTGGCACCATTTTTGGATAAGGCGTTGCATTTTTTGGTTTAAGTTCTTCTTCACTCTCACTAGATTCATAATCAACTAAATGTTGCTTTCGTACAACAGGAGTTATAACTGCAGTTTTACTATTTTTGTTAACAGAAATTATTCCTTCAATATTATCAATATCTGTATTATTAACTTTTTCGTATAATGCTTCAAACTTTTCGTTTACTTCTTTGAACTGAGGAGTACTAACCTCGACTCCTTTAGTCATTAACTCAGAAATGCTTGTACATTCTTCAATATTATTGAAATCTTCCATTGTATTGAAGATTTTATGACACTTTTTACAGCGTAAAGGTGTATGATTGCTAACTAAATGCTCAATGAAATCTAAATTGAGTTGTTGAGGTTTACAAAAGAATTGGAGGCCTCTACAGATAGGGCATTCGTAGGTGAGACCGTGAATCGACTTTTCGTGCCTACGACGACAGTCAGCACAGCAGTATACTAATCCACAAACTATACAGCGAACCTGAAAAGTATGAGCCAACAAATTTTAAGTTATATTCACCAAAAAAACGGTCTATTGATGACGTTGATTTTTCAAAATAACTTGGTTGTAAAAGCGTTAAATGATAGGTTGGAATAGAGAAATTGGAGTTGAATCTACACTTTGCTACATTCATCATCATTGACCTTCGCCTCTGAGTCCGGGGTTCGGTTAAATATTATTATGTCTTGGATTTTTTCGGCTATACTGGGATGGACTGCCGTCTGATCACCTAATCATAGTTGAGGTCAGTGGCCAATCACTGACAGAATTATTCAGGTTGCCCTTATAGGCCTGCATCTGAACCTAACAACTATTGTAAGCCGGGAGGTCTTCGCACCGGGCTTCACGCCATCATTAGGCTGTGAGGCACACCAGCGAGGACCCTGGCACGCCGGCAACATCACCAGCTCCGGTGTCACCAGCTAAGTGCTACTAGCATCTTGCACAACGGATAAAGCAACGCCTCGGCAGAATATTTTATACCGAACCTACCCCTGAGGTTTCCTATCTACATACCTATATAAATTCATGTAACGCCCTTTATTCTCAAGATTATAATTGTTATAATGTTATAATCAATTATTTTATTTATCTCTCTTACGTCTCCAGCTAGCCAGGTTAGACATTCACCATTACATTTACATTTTAATTACTATTTTACAGTGCTCATATCACTTTAATTTAAATTGTTCTAGGTTTTCCATTAAACCCCACTATAAAACCTTTTTTTCGTTACAGTATCCTTCGAAGCACGGAAACGTTTAGATGAAATGCCACTAAGCGATGACCCATTTCAACGGCAACCGATTCTAGGCAGCTTAATCCACTGATCATTTACCGAACGAGCATTCATTACAATGTGTATGTACTTTTATTACTGAATAAATAATAGTACAAAACAAACTAAAAAGTACAATTAGTTCACTAGTTGCCTATTCAGTATCATTAATTGAATTAATTACACACATAAATATCTCTTGGTTTTAATTACGTACTGTGTAAATACACACCAAATTTGTATTTTAGACTTTTATTTGCACAAACTGAGCAACGCTAATTTGTATTTGCGTAAGATTTGTGAAATGGCTAACGAGTTACATGAGTTTAGAGGTTATTTTCACTATTTATATGGTATATCACATATAGTTACTAAGGGCCTGATTCTGTACCGCCACGTTTCTAAACATAATAATATATGAATATGAAAATATTCGTAAGAAAAACGTTTAAGAACTTTTGGACTCCGTATGATTTGTCTGAATATACAGAACGTGTTCGCGAGGTTCTGAAACCTTCAGAATATAATATAGTTTAATTCGTTTTCTATTCGATTTTGTAATTATAATTTTATAACTTGTCGTAAGTTTTTAAAACACACGTTTTAAAGCTGTTCTTAAATTTTATATCATTATGTGATTCCAACTAAATGGTAACACTACACCGTGCAGTAACTAGAAATAAACAGTATTATTGGGCATCGATTCTCCTAAAACAAATTTGTTCAAAGGAGATGGGGAGGCTTTCACACATTCTTGGGCCAAAAATGTAATAAGATGAGGGTGGTATCAATTAAGAGCATATAAATTATTAAACCATCCCTGAAAATTCTGCAGATTTTGGATATCTGAGAGCAGAGCAGAGAGATTTAGTAAAAGTGAGGTTATGCAAGAAATTGACATTTTAGAACTGTGATTTCTGTGGTGTTTTAATAGAAAGTGGTCATTTTTTTTATATTAAAATACTTTTAAATTGTACTGTATTATATTTTACTCAGGGATAATGTACGAAAACTTACAAAGAGATTTTAAAGATATGGAGTACAAGGATGTTATGTTAAAAAAAAAACACTTTACAACACACCTGCTCATAACAGTGATATTATTTTACCGCAATTAAGCACGGAATGACACCTATTATAAAACTGTGACTTTTTCATTACTATTATTCACAAAAGTGAGTTATTGATTCTTTTTTAAATTTTATAGGAAGTGTCTATTTGTCTATGTTCTTAAAAAAGTTTTGATACAAAAAATAACGTGTTTAATAGTACGAATAAATTAATACGCCTATTGTATGGTCATTTGATGCATTTTCGTATTTAAATAAATAATTTCAACTTGTAATACTTACTTGTGTAATAAACAAAATTTTCGCTCAAATTTAACTTTTTTTTTCTCTAAGTACAGAAAAAAAAACAGAGTAAAAAAAAGTTAAGTTCAAACCTCATTTTTTTTTAAATATGGTCGACCGCCATTGTTAAATGCGCGCGCATAGGAAAACGAATTAATTTGTAGTATTGTTTATTTAGTATTTGTAGTATTATTTTATTCGCAAGTGTGTTGTAAAACGTCGTATGGCACGTGTGAGCATGATGATTACCGTCCTCGGCTGTCTTAAGACCCTCGCCTGGCGGCTCGGGTCTCAATGGCGCCTCGGCGGTAATCACCAACGTTGCTCACTTGTACCATAATGTACTATTATATAATAATTATCTTTTATTCTTCTTCAATAATAATTAGAGTATTGTCTAAGAAGTGCGCAGGTGGAAATATATTACCTTATTTACTTCATTTTCTATGCCACAATTTACACAGAGATCCATGTCAAAATCCAAAATACCGAGCAAAACTCAAACAAGTAAACAAGTTTATCATTGTACTTTAAGGTAACCAGGAGCAAGCTGAGAAGTCCGTAAAGAGAAATCACTGTTAAGGGAATATAATCAAGAAATCAACTGAAATACTCAAAACGCAGAAGTCAATTGATCATTGGATTTATACCAATAAACTGATACAGCATACTGATATAGCATACTTTTGTACATATTTTATAAACAATTATTGTATATCCCATAAGCCGTGTAAATATACAATTTTTCGATAAAATAATTAATTTTGAAGATTGAATAAATAAACTGATTGACTGAAAATGGAGCTGTCAGCTGTCACAGCTTAAAAATACAGTTGATAAACACAAGAAATAATTAATCGATTAACGGAAATCGATTCAGAATTTATTTTTATTACACTATTATTTGGTATTTTAAATGGTTATTATTATTATTATGATTAAGTTTTGTTCACTCTGATTGATTTAATATCAAATTGTGATGCAAGTGTTTAAATACGCAATATTGTTTAAATAATTTTTAGTAATCGATATTTTATTTTGCTAGTGGAATAAACTTAGTTTTAAGATTTCTCGTCTTCCAGACTTTCAATTGAGCTGGTTTTTTAATATTTTAAAATAGAAAAAAATACCGCTTTTTTTAAGTCATATCTCAACTCATTACAATTTTGGCCCAGAAGTCCCCGTCTCCTTTAGTCTCGACCTAATCGCAATCTGCCAAATATCGTATTTACGTAACACAATTGAAAGAAAGAACCATTAACATCTTGATAAGAAAGAAATGAAAGAAAAAAAACACGTTGAAAACACTCAATAGAATATAACAAAAATTAATATGATCATTTTTGACATTAGGAGATTGAGAGATCGAGGTTTTAATAGACCTTCATTAGGAGAATTTATGGTTACACCTATCTCATGATTCCTAGTATACAGGGGCTTTACTAGGAAGTTCGTCGAAGTCGTAAAGTCACCCAATAGAAGATCGGCCCCTCTAGACAAATGGCAATTCGTTGCTCGGCGTATGATGGAATAGAATGACAAATGTATAGGATTTGCCGTTTTTGAGATTCGTTGACGCCTGTCATATACGTCAAATCCCATACAAGTGGCAACTCTTTGGCTGGCGTATTGTAGAATAGAATGATAAATGTATGAGGTTTGACGTTTAGCGCCTTCGCTCCGTTAAGCGGGTGCGGGTCGCGGATGCGCGGGCAGTGCGTCCGCCTATCCGTCGCGTGTGACAGGTATCCGCCTCACGTAGCGCTGCTCTTGAAATAACATGAAACAATAAGCATCCGCGACCTGCGTCCGCCTATCGGAGTGAAGGCGCTTAGGGTTTTTCACCAACTCGACACGAGAGACTGACCACACGTGTGTTCAGTTGGTGAAACTTTATTTATGACATACGTTGACGACTGACATATGCCTACGTCAAATCCCATACATTGGTACTTTAATCTACAATACGTCGGGGAACGAACTGCTACTTATCTAGGGGGCAGGTAATACCTTTTTTTTATCGTGCGAAAAATCCCCACGGATACCTCCCCCACCGGAGCCGGAGGAGGAGGTTATGTCGGACTCGAACCGACTAAAACGCACGCCGTCTGTGGGCCGTAAGTTACCGGAGGTGAGATTGTCGTAGCCATATCCTCGCACCCCGGCCGAGCCAGGGCCATATCTCTCGATCTGGCCCTTTTCCGGTGTGGGGACCACAGAGTCCCCAACTCGCCCCCGGGTATGAGGAGGCACGCAATGCGCGCCGCTGCCGCAGCCTGCTTCTGCTAGGGTGACAGGTGGCTCCACCCGGCACCCCCCTGCCCGCAGGCAGGTAATACCAGCAACCTTTGTTAAAGATTAATCTATTTTTTGAAATTTCATTAACCATTCTCAATTCCCGAGCGCCGTTAGAATGAATATATCACGTTTATTAAATTATGTTAAGTGGAGGCTCTACTTAGGGTAACTTAATAAGCGCTCAGATTCGAAATACATGTACAGTCAGCAACAAAATTAGCTAAACTAATCTAATATGAAAAATCAATATTTGTTTCTTCATTTGTTATTTATTCGCGGCTGTATCGTGCTCCGAATGAATTAAATCACTCCTGAAATTATATTCGTAAAATACTGAGTTCGTTTCTGTAGCCCATAGGGTCACCATCGATTTAATACCTACACACAATTATCTATCCAAACATCCGCATTTATAATTAGTTAGATCGGATAGGTGACTTTACAATCTAGTTACTTATACTCGTATTTCAATCGAGGTACGAGTAAAATTCCTAACTAGGCCATCTTACCCCGACACTTGAGACCCAAGACGGCGTTCGGTTTTAGTCAGTTCAAGTCCGGAACAGCCACCATAGGCAACATGTAGGTATGAGTGGGGATTTCTGAAGAAATTGTCCCGTGTGGGGCCGGTATTTGTTTTCAAAAATAAAATAAAAAACATTAAAACTGGTGCCTCATAAATACTTCTTTTTCATCGATTATTTACATATGTCTCACTAATCTACTGGTAAAGCAGACCCCAGACTCCGAGCTGAAAAGCTTCGTATGCGACTGGGAATTAACGCTAGGATGAGAGAATTTACATAATGTCTCATAATGTAAAAATTGATTGTTTTTCGTTAATGTTCAAAAGCCATTTTTGCTGACTGTAGGTACAAGTATGTTTAATAATACTTCAAGGAAGATATCGAAGTGACATAATTATATTATATTCCTATTAAAATAAAGTTTGAAATTCTATACTTTTTACAGAGTCAGGCAGCGGTACACTTTATCATCTGCTACTAACATTGATCAACCATATTTTTTTTCCAATCAGCGTTGGCGCAATTTGTTATAGTGAACTTTTTTTGCGCTGACGGCACGGAAGCTCTCTGTTCTTATAGGGTCGGCAGCACGAGTGTCACTCCCCCCCTCCCCTGGTGTTGCACTCGCCCATAGGCCACGGTAACCACTTACCATCAGGTTGACCATGTGCTTGTCTGCGACCTATGTAGTAGGTATAAAAAAAAGTGAGTGAGCGGTCTCAATACCAGACCCACAAACAGTGGAGTTCCTATTCCAGGGATGGTGAACCAATGGCACTCAGCACAATTTTTTGAACACGCCGCCACGAAATAGGTGGCAAAGATGTTAATTTAATTGTCTGTTAACGCAAATATCACTCACTGAAATAAAATCGCTTTATAACTAATTCTATTGCGATTTATTTGGTACTATTCACATTTAGCCCGACGTTTCGGCTAATTTTTACCAGCCATCGTTGCGGGGTGACTAAAGAGGTAGTTAGAAGTGTTAGTTATTTCAAAGTACTGGTTTTTCTGATGGTGGTTCAGTAAAAAGTGTTAAAATAGAAATAATCACAAAGGCAAATTTATTTGATGGCACGTCTCGGTCTTCAATTAACTTTTTTAGAACGATGGCACTTTGACGTGTAAAGTCTCGCAACCTCTATCCTATTCCATCTAGGATTACTACAAACAACCTTTATCATACCCTTTTATCCCAGTCTATCAGCGTTCACAAGCTCACTTTACACGTTCCTGGAAAAATAGCCCTTTAGGGACATAATAATTTAAGCAATTTTCACACTCAAAGCGATAGTTTAACGCCTATTATGGGAGTTTAACGACCAATCAGAAGCCTCATTAAAAATTTTGTTGGCGGGACTTGGATTTATGCCTTTTTATTATTTAAGGACCTTCAGGCCTACCATGGAACATAAGCAAATGCGAATCAAAGTTTCGTACAATCGGTTACCTTAAATTTATTTTTTATTATAGCCTTTAATCAATGATAGGTATATTATAAACCGTAGATTTATGTTGTCCACACTCTAAAATGGCGACAAAAAATGATGACTTTTGATCATCATTTTATGCACCAATCAGAATCGCGACAGTGCACCACCCAAAAAAAATCGATTTTAATAATAAATTCGTAATAATAAAATATGGTTAATATGAATAATAATTTAATTCATATAATTTAATAACATTGACGTATTTTTAGAAAGTAGCTATAATTTTTTTATACTTAGTGATTGCGCCATTTTTTAAAGCCGCCATCTTCTTGTATGACGTATCTATTAATTTAATAGGTACATCATTGCCTTTAATCAGTGTAGTTACAAATTTTGTTGGACTTGATTACTTTAAAGTTAGTTTATTGAATTGCAATGCCATACATAAATAATATACATAAAATATACATAAAAAAAAAAAAAAATTATATGCTCTTTGGCAAAGGCCTCCCACAAAACTCTCCAGTCCTCTCTTTTGTCTTTCGTAAGAAAATCAAAGTGACTTCATGGTATACTTCATTCCAAAAATGTATGCAACGTGAATTTTAATACATAATATTATACATATTGCCCGCAACCCATTTATAGCCTCACAAATAATGTAGCATTCTATCAGTAAACATAACATAACATAAACTCACGCCTGTATCCCCGAAGGGGTAGGCAGAGGTGCTAGCACCCACATTTCGCCGTTTATGTTTAGGTCCCAATGTAATAGGTGGCGAGCCTATTGCCATTAACCGGGCACTTATAAATCAGTAAAACAATTTTTAAAATCGGTTCAGTTGATCCAGGGATTAGGTACGCCCTACAGCTCACTTATTTTATTAGCGCTATCTAAAAATTGTCATTTCGATTTTATTAGACAAGGTTCCTTACCTATTTGATCGCGCGCGGATTATACCTATGAAATTAATGAGCAGTTTTCCAGTAGGTATTTATAGGGTTCCTAAAGACGCTCTAGATGGCGCAGCCGGCACTTTTGGTAAGAAGAGTGTGGTGTCACATCTAATGTTCCCTAATTTATGGAAAAAATGTTCTTCGGTTTTTTAATGATTTACTTTACTTAAATTTTCTGTCATTTTTTCTGATACAATAATTTTAAATATAATATTATTATTTTAAATTACAGACAGTGACGCAAAAAGAATTAAGCGTTTTATTATATTTTATCTATTATAATATGGGTAAATGAAATTAAACTTTGACAACATCGCAAATTCATGAAAAAATACCACAAACAAACCACAGAGTACATTAAAAATTACCAAAAGCTATGCTAGCGCCATCTCCTGATGACTTAAAAACCAAATTATTATACCTACTGGAAAACTGCTCATTGCTACGTTTTGTTAGTGTTTCGTGTAAGTCCCAAGTTTCGCATGTTTCATGGTAAACCCCCTTATCTCAAATGTATTTGAAACCGTATGCAGGGTATAAATTTTATATGAAGTCTTTTCCATACTCTAAAACGCAACGTGTTTTTTTAAGTGATGGGTTTAAAGAATTTATTTCTCTCAAGAACATACATAATAGTTCGCTTAAAATGAGATACAATAATGATAGCTTAATATAATATACGCCTCAGTTCTTCGACGTCACTTTTTTTTTGGGTGTTTAATTTCATGTACATACATACATAAACTCACGCCTATATCCCCGAAGGGGTAGGCAGAGGTGCAAGCACCCACATTTCGCCGTTTATGTTTAGGTCCCAATGTAATAGGTGGCGAGCCTATTGCCATTAACCGGGCACTTATAAACCTGCGATAAATACACACATAACTTCGAAAAGCATCGAAAAGTCATTGGTGTGTGCCAAGGTAACACCTGGGATCGAACCCGAGACCTCGTCTCAGCAGTCCATTACCCATACCACTAGGCTACCGCGGAATTTCATGTAGGCATAAGAACTTATTGGTTCCCATTGAAGTAGAATATAATCTCGCTATCTCTTCTTGTGGGTATCGTAGAAATAAAGGATAGAATCCTCCACTCGACAGTAAACAGCCCATGCTAAAGTAACCGTTTGACGGCAATAAGCCTTATTTTATGTGGGACCGTAAATAAATATGGATGGTAATATTCCTCTGCTTACTCTTTTTGGGATTTAGAGTCGTGAATATTTGTATGTATATCATAATTAAACTTCTAACAGACTCCTAGTGGTACTCAGAAATTATAATTGCATTCGCAGAGGTATCAAACGCTCTTGTCAGTTCTATAGCTCAATCAGGTCACCCCAATTAGCAAACACATCTATGCAGCCTCCAATTACTGATAAGTGATAAGGAAATTGTTGAGGTAGTTCCTGTAAATTAGACAGGGATGATAAGGGGCGAGTGGATATAGGGGGCGAAATGGGCCATTTGGAACAGTGGAGCCATTAACAGCTATAAAAGAAAATAAAGTGCACTTAAGTGGATGTTTTGGGGCACTAATGATTTTGAAGGTATCCTACTCCATCTTACGAAGACTCTTGTGAAGATGTTTGGATGTTTGTAACTCAAATATAATATAACCTATATTTATAAGATAATAATATAACACAGAACCAAAGTTACCGACATAGCTCGCAGAATAAGTAAGCTGAAGTGGCAGTGGGCTGGCCACATCTGCCGCAGGACTGATGGCCGTTGGAGCAAACGAGTCCTAGAGTGGAGACCGCGCGTAGGAAAACGGAAGGTGGGACATCCCCTAGCCAGGTGGACCGACGACCTGCGAAAGGTGGCGGGGACGGACTAGATGCAGAAGGCGGAGGATCGGCAAACGTGGCGCACATTGGGAGAGGCCTATGTCCAGCAGTGGACTGGCAGCAGTAGGCTGATTGATTGATTGATTTTATTGATACTCAAATATGCTGACAAGGTTGAACGGATATGGCTGAACATGCATTTAGGAGTTGATTTATCGTTTCTCTTGCAGCTGTGAGATTCTTTAAGCATACATGCACAGCGCTGCGACAGTCTTGATAGATTTGATATCGTCATTGGTCGAACTGGGTGACGTCACTCCAGATCGACCAATGACAATATCTATCGAGGTCTGTCGCAACTCTGAACTTGACGCTGGAGGCTCAGAGAATTGCAAAATACAATGCACAGCAAGAGTCCCGGTCGCATCCGAGACCTTCACTTCACATTTAATTTTAGTCTTTATAAAAAAAACACTTTCATTCACGTTCTCTTTCACATTAGATCATGGCAAGAAAAGAAGATCAAGCAGCTCCTACCTCTTCTTGCTATCGTCAACTTCAAAATCACTGCGAGTCCGGAGTCCGCACAGATGATAGTCTATTACATACATACATATTATCACGCATTTATCCCCGAAGGGTTAGGCAGAGGTGAATTAACACCCATATTTCACCAATCATTGTATTCGGTCCCACGTAATAGGGGGTGAGCCTATTGCCGTATTCTGGCCACTATTGTATAATATCTGTCTGATGTTAAACAGCCCTATCCCTCAGTCGCCTTGTACGACACCGCATGGGAGGAGATGGGGTGGCCCAAATTCTACTCTGCTGGGAACCACGCGGCATAGTCTAGTACCTACTTATAAAAAAATGCCGACATAACCTCCAAAATACATTTTTTGCATCTGGGTTGAAAAAGTTATAAAACTCTGAACAAACTGTGACAGATTGTTAGTCTATTATTAAATTTTACGAGCGTATTTTAGTACCTGTAGCAAAAATGTCAGCTCCTAACCATAACTTTTACTTTCTATAAAATGTGTTTATCAGTTTTCTTATTAAATGCAACGTTAGCTGAACTTTGCTTTGAAAGGGATGATATAATTACAGTCAATCAATCATCACCATCAGCCTTCTTGCCTCAGAGTCTGAGATACGTTGATATTTTGTGTGAAGTGATTGCCATCTGACCTCCACACCCTTGTCTATTTCCTTTTGTAGAGTTATTGTAATAGAAATCATTAGTATTCCTGGAACCTCTCCGGAAAGCTAGCTGGTTTATGTTAGAAATGGGATCACATCGCGTCGATAATGCAATGACCAGAATTTGAATCCAGGACCTCTCGATAGTAATTATTTTGCCACAAAAGAAATCTAAAACTACCTACGAAAACTAGTTTTATTGGAATTGTGGTAAACAGCACATTAGGTTCCAAGGTAACAAAGCCAAACTTTCACTCACTACAATGGAACGATACTTACTATAATAATAGTATTTTTTGAATAAAAATGTTCACCCTAGTGACCCAGCTCTGGCAAAATGTACGACTAGAGTATATTCGAATTCTCTTAGAAAGTCAAACAGTCTAGGTTGAGTTTCTGAAGGCTGTATGCGGGACAAGCTTAGCAAAAAGGGAAAACGTGTACCTGCGAACCGCATTACCGAATGGCTTGTTACAGTTGAGGACACTACTGTTTGGTCACTAGTGTTTTCGCAGTTATATTGCAAGTCATAGTTTCTTAATATTTTTAAATTAGAATCATAACAGTAAGTAACTTGAAAAGTGGCTCCTGTACACAGATGACCAATATATACATGCATCATCGGCGGAGTTGCAGAAAATGGTGAATAGCATGAATGAAGCGTTTAACCCGAAAGGTATGAAAGTAAATGCGAGAAAGACTAAAGTTATAGTTTTTGAGAAAAACCAAGAAGTGACTGAATGCGATGCAAAGATTGAAGGTGAATGTATAGAACAAGTGTCGGAGTTTATATACTCGGGTAGATTGTTTACAAGGGATGAATCTCTATCGTGCTGATGGAGAAATTGGGTATGGTAAAAGAAGCACGAAAATAGAGTGAATGCAGTGGGATAAGGCTGGTTGATAGAAAAAGCATAAAAATAAAGATAGAACTGACGGAAAACTAGACCAAATTAAATGTGTCGGCTTTTACGAACGCGCTTAGGTACGACACGATTTGTCACTCCGAATAAGGGAGCCGGGGGACACACAAATCGTGGCCCGTAGTGTACATACACAAGCTCATAAGCTTCAAATGTGTTGACACCTTGTCATTTTGATGTCAGGCTTCGGATCAAATTCATAATAACATTGGACATATTCGTGTGTAATACGTCTTATTGGTATGTTATTGTGACATGAACTAACACCACCCCTCGATTTTTCCCGCGTAATTACTGATTCAGATATCCAAAATGAAGCTTATGTTACTAAGGGATAATAATTATAGCATTCTATCAGTGAATTTTTAAAATTAGCCCAGTAGTTTTGAGTTTGTGATTGTTAACTATCGTCAGATATTTTTTTGGAAATTACAAAATACACGTTTATCTATCTAAACCAGCCCCTCTAGACAAGTGGCAATTCGTTGCTCGGCGTATGATGGAATAGAAAGCCAAATGTATGCGATTTGACGTATATGACAGGCGTAAACGAATGTCAAAAACGTCAAATCCTATACATTTGCCACTCTATTCCATCATACGCCGAGCAAGGAACTTATTTCAGGGATAAAAATAAATAAAAAGTAGCCTCTGTCTACCACTTCGGGGATTTACAAGCGTGAATGTAGGTATGTATGTGTTAGTACAGTAACTTTTACAAAGTAGAACAAGCTCGACAGTACGAGTGTGAAGCCCCTGGTGCTGTATACGAATTCCTGTATACGTCCGTAGGCCACGGTAACCACTTTCCATCAGGTGGGCCGTGTGCTTGTCTGCCACCTAAGTTGTATATAAAATAAGCTAGAAACACCCAGACCAATGAAAATTAAATACAAAATCTGGTACATTACTATAAATCTCTTTCAATCAATCAATCAAATTATCCTTTTGCAGTCCACTGCTGGACATAGGCCTCTCCCAATATGCGTTACGTTTGCCGGCATTTCTCTTTATTCCCAACTATTAGAAATCCTTCTACAACCCATTGAAACATTCCTTATTTCCATTCCCAAACGAAACTCAAAGCAAATTTAAATATATACATCCTTCGGTGGCAATTAAGACTAAGCCTTTTATACGTTAAGCTTTATTCAGTTAATTGCCGAATCTGCATCAGAGCACGATGACGTACCGTGACGTCACGGATTTGTGTTTCATTTAAAAGTTACGTTCTATTTTTTGTTACTGAGTAAGTGTTTAACTGAATACATGGTGTGATACAGGCCTGAAATTGTAGAAAATTCCAAAAAATTGCGTAAAGTTGCTGATTGAATGTGGACCTTTTACGATACCATTTTTATCCCGCTCATTTAGGCTAATAATTTCATACAGCCTCCGCGGTGTGTGAATGTGGTAGCAGCCAACACGGACAGCAGGAGCTGCGGGTTTAATTCCCACCCAATGCAAACGTCAATGGTTTGTGGAGGTCAGATGGCAATCGCTTCACGAAAAATATCGAAGATCAGCAAAGACTGGAAAAAATGAACCCCAGACCTCAAGGTAAAAGCTTCGGTTGCGACTGGGATTACCGCTAGGATAAATAAGTCTATACCTATAGTAATTTATATATAAATCATTGGATTTCACTATTGTTAAGAACTGAGCTTAATTAACACTAAACCAGCTTAATTATACGTATGTTCATTGGTGAAATCCAGCGTAAGCGTGTAACACTAATCATGATACAATATTAGGAATTTGGCCATTGCAAAATATATGTACTAAAGACAAAAATACCACTTACCTCAGCTGCAGCCTTCATCTTCACTCCATTTTATAACAATCACTAAATAATAAAACATTTAACACAATAAATATAAATATTAACTACACAATAAATATTCACAAAGTCTTTCAATTTAAATATTAGCGACATAAAACAACAGGACTTGAATGATATTACTTCAATCTTCAATATTATTGTCGACTACCTTCATTTGGTCGTAGTTGAGCGTGTCATTTTTATTGGTCGTTCGTATACACACAAGAAATTATTTTAAGTGTTGGTTCTATAAAGTAAGTTCATTTTATGTTGCAGTTTTAAAATGTTATGGCTTAACACATGCTATAAATTTAATTGGGGTATAAAGGAGAATGGGGAAACGATATTCGTTTTCAAACTTACCTAGTTTGTTTAACAATTTCCCGCTCAAGAAATGACTGGGTTATCTGTGTTTATACAAATACTTTTGCTTGGCAGTGACAATGGGTTCCTATAATCCGATTCCTACTGACTTGCTCTGCAAACGGAAGCCACGATGCATGCCTGCATGTTTTTAATTCTAAACAAAATTGACTGCAAACGGAAGCCGCGATGCATGCCTGCATGATTTTAATTCCAAACAAAATTGACTGCAAACGGAAGCCGCGATGCATGCCTGCATGATTTTAATTCCAAACAAAATTGACTGCAAACGGAAGCCGCGATGCATGCCTGCATGATTTTAATTCCATACAAAATTGATTTGGTCGTTCTATAAGGGCTAAGATGACTGTCCCTGTGGCTTCCCTTTTGAATATTTTCACCCTACTACTGCTACTTGGGCGACGACTAAAGGCGGTCACCCACTAGCAGTTTATCGAACGACAACCGGATGATATCGGTCTGTCAGTTCATCGCAATAGCCCACACACAGTTTCGTATACGATCTTTCGGATAATATGTGTGTGGCCGCTTGACGATTCCGGTCAGCAAAACAGTTAAAGGCCGGACAGTCTATGGCCCTCGGCATTTTATACGTAATAACATCAGACTTAAAGAATAAAATAATGTTATTATTTTAGTCTGAGGTAATAAAATTATGATGACATTGATGACATAAGGACTACAGGCCGCCGCCGGACAGACGAAAAACTGCAGGCGGACTGGAAGTGGGTGGCCGCCTTAAGACACGGTCCTTTAGAGTGTATCGCTTGGGACATTAATGTCTTGGACCTTAAATGTGCTCTTTACGCGTAGCAAACGTTTCTTAGGTGTCTTTTGAGGATAGCACGGGGTGACTTAATTACGTAAATAAACATGATTTAACGTCCTTGTGTTTTCTTTACTACAATAAAATCCTGAATTCTTTTGTGTGGTTATAAAAAAAAGAACCACGAAGGCTAACCTAACCTATCCGAGTCGGGGTAGGCAGTGTCCCTATTTTTGTTATGGCATTCGTTCAAATTAATGGGTTATTATCCTGGTAATCTTTATCGATGTGTAAAAAAAATAAGACGAGTTGCGAATAGGACGAGTTGCGAACGGGACAAGTTGCAAACGGGTCAAGTTGCGAACGGGACGAGTTGAGAATGGGACAAGCTGCGATTGGAATGTGTTGAGAATGTATGACGAGTTGCGAATGGGACGATCTGCTTCAGACCCCTACCGCGGTGGACGAGCACAAATTCGCCAAGCATAGATTATTACAAAACAAGCGCTAAATCCTCGTTTGTCTCGCAATTTAGGTACAAGATATGTGTCTCCAACTATGCAACGTTATATAACGTGTTCTATATTCGTCATTATAAATAAACATATGAGCCTCATGACGGCATACAGAGCTTTAATCACAGTTACGGTGAAATTATGCCACGTTTCGTCTTATGATAATGTTGGTTATAATTTGCGTAAGTATGATGTTTCATGTTGCTTGCAGTGTTGGGAAGTTGATAAAGTTACTAACTTAGAATTATGAAATTATTATAATGTAGATAACATTAATAATCATAATCTTATTCATAATCATATTTATTCTGTGGATCATTAACTGTGGGACATTAGTCGATATGTTGATGAATTGTCTGTTTACTGATTTGAAGTACATACATACAATCATGGCCTTCTCCCCCGAGGGTTAGGCAGAGGTGAATTGACACCTACATTTCACTAATCATTGTATTCGGTCCCACGTAGTAAGGGGTGAGCCTATTGCCGTATTTCGGTACTATTGTTGACTGGAGCCATGAATAGGTATAAGTAGGATTGAATGATTTGGAGTAGGCATCCCGCTAAAGCTACTTGCCAGGAAACATGTTTCCCTCTTCCTACAGTCCCGGGTCCTTTAAGCGGGGCGTGAAAAAGCATCTGATGAGGCCGTCAAGCTGAGTGCCTCCATTGTAACATGGTACGTGTCTATAATGGTGACTTTTTTCCGAGACTTTTCCTTCCGCTTACCACCAGGTGAGGTGAAGTCAAATTGACGTGTCCTATAAAAAAAAGTATCATGACCGCGATCTTCCGCAGACCACAAATAATTCCGTTTCAAGCTTCAATTTTAGCAGTGATTTTGAGCATTACATCTCTTGTCCCACAATATTTATATCTGATCTAAAATAAACTTTACGTCTAGCACATAACGTGCATTTTTCAACAAGTGCCCGACAGCCATGTAATGGCTGTTGTTGTTTTGTGCGCGCAATTTCCTGCGGTCCTTTGTGGTCGTGCGACGGAAGTGTGGTTTCTGTTCTGCTGGTATAACATGTGTTAGGTAGGTAAATGCGGGATTTTGTTTTGCCTTTTTTCACTAAAGGAGGAGACTAATTCAACTTGTATAAGATTTTTTACATAACTTGTATATCAGATGCTCCCTAGCCAAATGGATTGACGACCTGAAATAGGTGGCTGGGACAAACTGATGACGGAGGATTGGGATTAATGGCACACATTGGGTGAGGCCTGTTTTAAACCACTCATAAATGTAGAAGTTTTATATTTTATGAGTGGTATGTCAAAAGATTTTATATTTAAATGGTATGTTATGTCAAACGATGTTATATTTAATGTTATGTTATGATTATGAAAATTAGTTATTTTAAAATTGTATCAATCGTTCATTGTATTAACTAATCGCTATTTTAAATAAAATTATAGATTCCGTTGTTAGGTATATGTTGTAAATATTAGAGGTTTTGTTTTGTTGTTGTATCATGTATTACTTACCCCTAGTGGAGTGACCCTCTCGGAATTGGAAGATTCTCATGTTCTTGGAATTTTGTATGATAGTTTATTTCTTACGTTGTTACATAAAACTTAAGAAAACAACCAATTTCTTTGTTCCCCTCTATAAGCCTAAGTGATCCGTATGATTTTTTTTTAATTTGACACCAATTATCTCAGTCAGGTTAAACGCCGGAAATGGAACTGGATTGGTCACACGCTCCGAAGGGACTGTGATCACATACCAAGGCAAGCCTTAGACTGGAATCCCCAAGGAAAGCGTAAACGTGGCCGTCCCAACCAGACTTGGAGACGGAGTATCAGCAGAGGCGCAAGGCATCGGAAAGACTTGGAGCGAAACAAAACGCGATGCTAAAGACCGACAGAGATGGCGGCGCACTGTGGACGCCCTCTACCCCATCTAGGGGACACAGGACCTTAAGTCAAGTAAGTCATCTAGTTGTGGCTGATGGAATTTTTTCTGGGTCCCTACTTCTTATAGGTGAGCAAAGAATTGATTGAGCAGCTAACTAAATAATAAATTCTTCTTCGCTAATTCTTTGGCTGGGTATTCCTACCTACACGTTTGGTTGTTTGCAGAATTTGTGCTCTTGAATTCAGCTATGACTTACCTGTAACAAAAAAGAGTATTTTGTTAGACAGAGATATATTAAATTTCATATCCTACAACTATATAGGGTGATACAGTAATGATGAAGGATTGCTGTGCGTTAGGTACCAATTTCAATACCCGAGCAGGGTAAAGATTACACAGAATCTAGACAAAATGTTCAGTTGCTAGCAATATACTCGCTATGTACATACATTCACGCCTGTATGACCTTAAAAGAGAAGGCACAGGGTGTATTACCACCCACATTTCGCCAACAGTGATATTCCGTCACACCTAATAGGAGGCGAGCTTATTACCGGCAAGCTGGCACTTTATTATGGTCTGTATATTTACTTCGCCTCTTATCAGATTTAATAAGCGATTCTTATATACTAAAATAAACCCAGAACCAACATGGTTAACACTAAGATAAATACTATGTTTACCAAGCTTTCAAACCACCTGTGGGACACCTGTTGGCAGTCTGTTTAAAATTTCAGTGGAAGGAAGTAAAAGTTTCAACGTGAGCTTGCTTGTATGTACGACACGGATTTAGATGCAACTGGGGGCAAAGCTGATGTCCAAACTATGTTACCTACTTTTTTTTAAAGCCGACGAAGTCGTCGTGGGTAGTTATGTCGGACTTGAACCGATTAAAGCCATATGGCGTGTTTGTCAATATTGTGAGATGTTATAGGATATACCAGCCCCCCTAGACAAGTAGCAATTCGTGGCTCGGCGTATGATGGAATAGAATGACAAATGTATAGGATTTGACGTATATGACAGGCGTTTACGAATGTCAAAAACGTCAAATCCTATACATTTGTTTTGGGCAGATATTCTTACGCCTTAACTGACTCAGGGCAGTCGAAAACCCCCTTGGATATGGGACTACTGTGTCACTATCTTGCCCCGGATAGGAGAAGGCGTGAATCGAGACGGCCGGCTCCTGCTAGGGTGACAGGTGGCTCCACCTGTTACCCCCAGGCCCGCGCTCATGGAGGACGGAGGTCATTGAGCGACCTCCGAAACTCGGGTTGCCTCTGCCCAACTATGTTAACTACTAGCTTAAGCTCGCAGCTCTGCCTTGTTAATATTAAAGGTTTTGAGGTTTAGATATTGAAATATATTTTACTCAATCAAGCCTAAACCATTGAGCCGATTTAGATTAAAATTGGCACACAAATAGACCATTTTCTGGATAACACATAGGTATCCCTGGAAATGGTTACTACGGAGAACAGGAAACACATTATGCGAGTGCTACCGCAGGTGATATCTAGTTACTTACCACATAAATTTCATTGAAGTCCTCTGACATAATATAATTTTGCCAGAACAGTATGTTTCCGTGTGTAAAGCGCCTTAGCTGCTTTGATTACTCATTCATTCATTCATTCAGTGAGCGTCAACTCAAACATTCAATCGTTCATTCGCCTGGTGCTGTGTATACAACCTGCAGTGAAATAAACGCTTTCCGAACAGAATATTATCTTATTAATTTTATTAACCTATCGCAGTCTACTGCTGGACATAGGCCTGTCCCAATGTGCGTGTGCGCTATTTCGCCCGATTCTCCGCCAACCGCATCCAATCTATCCAAGCACAGGACTCGTCTGGTCCAACGGCCATATCGGTCCATTACTTGTTAAACTAATATACGGATAAATGGCACCATTGAGAAGCCGCAATGAATTAAAACAATCAACAATATTATCACATTCAATAGTATCACGGTGCGTTGTATCGGCTGCTGCGGTCTGCTAGAAAATCACAACTTCAATTCAGGGTTTTATTTGCATCTTACTGTTAAGAATTTCCATTTATACGAGTACAGGACAACCTCTGTAGCGTAGCGGTAGTGAATGCGGCCGCTACGCAGGAGGCGCGGGTTCGATCCCCGCTCAGTGCAAATATTTGTGTGCATTGAATATGGGTATTTGCATTGGTCTGGTCGTGCCTCGGAGAGCACGTTAAGCCGTCGGTCCCGGTTGCCATAAGAACATCTATGGCAGTCGTTACGGGTAGTTGGTGCCCTAAAAGTCCAAAAACAACGGTCTAGCTGCAAAGCTTCGATATCGCCTAATGTTAACATTGGGTCGTGGAGGTCAGATGGCAATCGCTTCACGGAAAATATCGAGGTCTAGCCAAATCTGTAGCTATGACTGGTAAAAGCGGACCCCAGACTCCGAGCTGAAAGCTTCGGATGCGACTGGGAATTAACGCTAGGAGGAAGAGTACACCCTCTTCAACAACATAGTTATATTATACTTTATCTAACGTAATCTATCTCTGTATACGCGAATCGTCCCATTTAGTTTCGACCGCTGCCAAGAACCCGATCTAATCTAACTTCGGTACAATTACAACCCTGCCAACAAGTCTAACCTACCTACCGGTCTATCTACGTACCCTATAATTGCTATGTCTATAGCCAGATCTGTACCTATGCAATTAGGAAGCTCTATAGTCAAAGAGTTGGTGGCAAATTTGAGTTAAGGTGGATTAGTAAAATGCTATTTTTGTTTTTAGTGCCTAGTGGCTGTTCCCTGTGACTTCATCGACTTGGAATTTAGTTATGATGATAATGAGTATTAAATTTTAGTTTGTATCGACCTAGTCATCTACGTTACGATAACCGGACAAAACTTCAATTCTAAAAACGCCGCTTTTCACTTTATTGGGCATTGGTTTCCAAGCCTAACACTTAAGCTAAAATATTATATTAATCCAGGCCGGCCATACCTATCTATGTGCCAAATTGCATCTAAATAAATTCCATTATTTTTGCGTGACTGCGTAAGAAACACCTACATCTCCAAACATCCAAACATACCTTTGAATTTTTGATATTAGTAGAATACTAAATTGAAAAACTAAAATGAATTCCAGACGCCTAAACGATACTTTTCGAACTGTATCTTAAACACAAAAATTTGCAGCCTTCTTCTCAACTGCCGATAAAATATAAAAGTCCTTCTTCTCCAATCTACCAGCTCCTAGACTACAACTGTGTTAGCGTTTCTTGTATACCGGGCAAGTTTAAAGGACCAGGGACAAAGTGGTGCAATTAGTAACGTGTCGCTATTTGTATCCACGCGACGAACATTCGCCCGCATAGGTCGCATTAATCAGTATAGAAAACCGATATTTTTATGCTTTGGAAATATCGGATACAGCAAGGGAAGAGTTATTTCTTTAGATATATAAACACAATCACAAAAGCGGGATTTGTTAACTGCTATGTTTTTTATTGATAATTTTTGTCATCTTATTTACAGAGGGTGAAAGATGATATGGTTAGGAAGGGAGTGAATGTTGAGAGGACTGCAATCCGAGATGAATGGAAAAGACACACATGTTGCGCCGACCCCAAATAAACTTGGGATGAGGGCAGGAGGATGATGATGATGATGATGTGCACAAAATCCCCCACGGATATCTCTGGGACCCCGACAGACCCAGGAACATATCTTTCGAGCCAGCTTTTCGGGTGTGGGGATGACGGAGTCTAATTCTGCTAGGTTGACAGGCGGCCCGCAGGCCCGCACTCATGTTGGATGTGGGTCGCTCTGCTACTGTTGTGCGGGCTGCTAGTCTCCTCCTTTCCCACCCTGCCGAGATGTATGGGTATACTGAAATTTCCTTGCAACAACCAATAGCAGGTGACACCGATGGATGAACGGGTCCCGGACCTTCCTATGATTTCCTTCGATAAATGTAGGTAATCACTTTCAGCCCATGAATTTGACTATACCCTGCTGTATGGCAAGAAGCTAGGGTAAATCCCGAATGATATTAGACCACCATTTTAGATGCTTATTTTTATCCTATAAGATTAATATCCTAATATGTAACTGTTATTGTATTAGCACAAATATTATATAGACCTTCGTGGTTTCTTGTTGCTACATAAATTGACTGCCTCTGTGGCGTAGCGGTAGTGAACGCGGCTGCTACGCAGGAGGCGCGGGTTCGATCCCCGCTCAGTGCCAATATTTGTATGCATGAATATAAATATTTGCATTGGTCTGGGTGTTTCTATGTATAATATGTATGTATTTACAAAAAAAAAAAAGTATCTAAGTATGTATATCCGCATCCTAGATTCCATAACACAAGCTAATTAAGTTTACCATGGGTCTAGAAAGCGTTGTGTAGAATGTTGTGGAATATTTATTTATTAAAAATAAAAAAATTAAACCAATTCGCATTTTTTTATTTATTGATAATAAATTAAAAAAAAAAGGATGCTGACTATAATTCTAAAATGGTGTCCCCTGCCTTGACGGCCTTGACAGGATGCATTTCCTTGCTCCGCTTGAAAAACCTTCTTAGAAGAAGGGAGGGTGCGGGCTGATTATTCCACTTTTTTCCCTGACAATGAAATAAAGTTACAAACCACTTGATGCGAGACGGCATTGCTTCTACCGTGTGTAGGTGGCACCGCAAGACCAGCACGTATCCTGCGGTGTGCGATTCATTAATCAAACCTAAGTTTTAATGTTATTTGTTTCATTTTCTAGAAAGTTGTTCAGTACGAAAATAACTTCATGCTTTTTGTTATTTCTGTATGCCCTCTCATCATACTTTATTGCTTTGTACGTTTTAATATAGGCACAATAATAACAGTAACATTTATAATCACAAAGTTTAATTTGTATCTGTACGCTGACAATCTAACGGTTAATGAAAAATGGGGATGTTATATGAGATTTTGTAAGCTTTAGACTTGTTTCGACTAATGACGATTGTAAATTCTGAGAAGAATATATTGGAGTTTGGAGTTTGTAGCAATAAACTGTTTGGAATGACATTTGCGGTGACAAGTAATCAGAATTATTTAGAAAATTTCAGAAGTATTTGAAGTATAAGAATTTTTGTGTCTGGTATCTTGCCTCTATTTCGTAGGTAACAAATTGGCTCATCGTTATTCAGTACTAAGCACCTCAGCCACGGTACGTAAGCACGTATCAATATTCTATTGTAGTCCCGCACCGTTTACACGAGTTATGATCACTGGCTCGTCGAATGAGCCACGTTCGGCACAATTTGTGTAATGGTACGAACGAGTGTGTTAGTGGGGAATATCAAGTAGACCTCCAGGGCGATAGCTTTGGAGGTATTGGCATTTGTTGGTGAATGAGTTATTTTGCATAGAACACTTTTTATTTTTTGTTTGTTACCTGATCTTATTGATACTGTCTGAAGTTTACGCGAATATATCGTAATTTGTCGAAGAATTATAATTTCGGTACTTTGAGATGGTATACTTCAAACTATGTGACAAATAAATCTTTAGTCCCCCCGCGAACGCGGCTGCTGAAAAATATCCAGATCACTAGTCTCTAGGCCAGGAAATAATCCACACTAATATTATAAATGCGAAAGTAACTCTGTCAGTCTGTCTGTCTGTTACGCTTTCACGCCTAAACCACTGAACCGATATTGATGAAATTTGGTACAGAGATAGATTAGACCTTTGGAAAGGACATACGTTATGTTTGGTCGCGATAACCGACATTAATGGGAGCGGAACCGCGGGCAACAGCTAGTACCAAATAAATCACAATAGAATCCATTAAAAAGTGGTTTTATTTCAATGAAAACTAAGACTTTGTTGTGCTTCCGTCTGTCAGCACGTTGCGCCTATCTCATAACGCTCAAATAGCTAAAATAGTAAGATATGATACCAATATTGATACCAATAAAATATGATACCAATAAAAGGTCGGCTACGGAATCATACCTTTAAGCTGTTCTGTGGTTAGAATAGCTAAAATTTTGATAGACAGCACTTAGTCGTTCCCATAAAAAGGAGCGACTGCCGTCCATCCTCCCAACTCCAAGATGAAAGTCTGCACTAAAGGCTCCTCCATCAACCTACTAGTGAGGTTGATTGGGCCCCAGGGTTCTTAGTAAGACCAAACACCCTTTTACTTATTACATTTCGACCTATGCAAAGAATAAAGTTGTATGTGCAAAATCACGACTTTCCAGGAGAGCGATTTGAAGTTTGTCGCGGACAAAATTCAGTATAACTTTTTTTTCTATTAACCTAGAGTACTGAATCTTTTAAGATATACATGGGACTACATAAGGTAATATTTTCTATATAAATAGATAATTGTAAACTAATATTTCCGAACTTAGCAGTATTTAAGTGTACATGTGACGTTTTACTGTGGAGGTCTCAAGGTCATATATGCATTTGTTACTTTATTTTAGGGAAAAGTGCAAGGGTCATGTATAAATATAACTTTATTTTTGGAGAATTTAGTTTTTTTCTGCAGTTACATGTGTAGTAAAGGTTTGTGACTAATAAATAAAACTATGTATTTATGGTTGATTAATCATTTAATATCACCCTTTTAGTCTATATACCCTTATTATATCTCTCTCTCTCTTATTAGTCTCATCATCATCTGCATATAGACGCATTTTCCTAATTGCATCTGTAGCCAAGATGACCTCAAAGTTCGGGGTCCGCCTTCCGGTTCTTCCTCCTCCACTTCGCACGATCTTGGACGTCCATGGTAGTGAGATCATTCGCACGCATGTCACCCTCCACGACGTCAAGCCAGGACTTCTTGGGCACGAAAAATACCTGGACCCGGCGGGGGCGCCCTTGCCAGGCATTAGTTGCCCACATAGCCTGGCGCTTGCCGCAAGACGTGGCCGCACCAGCTAAGGCGGCTCTCTTGCATTTTATCCGCGATGTCACGGACATAAAGGCTGCTGTGGATGCGAGGGTTCCTCATGCGATCTTTACGCGTGACGCCGCACATCCACCGCAGTATTTTCATCTTCGTGACACGCAGCTCTTGCTTGTGTCGCTCCAGCAGGGTAATTCTTTGAAACCGAGTGTATTTGCCTCATTGATATGGCTCAATTTTTTTTTCACTTTTAGACTTTAACTCACATAAAATCGTGACCATATCATTATATGTTATATCATATTTCGAAGGCACTGATTTGTACCCAGTAGTTTAGGATATAGACTGTGCTGATAAATTGGTCAACCAGATTAATGATGACCAAGGCAGATGAATGGGCTTTTGCACCATATTAATTAGAAGCATGCAGATAAATGAGAACAACATATTATCTTCAATCAACTTTACTATAAAATATCTGGCAATCATCATCACCATCTGCATAAAGACGCATTTTCCTGATTGCATCCGTGGCCAAGACGACCTCGGAGCTCAGGGTCCGCCTTCCGGCTCTTCCTCCTCCACTTCGCACGATCTTGGGCGTCAATGGCAGTGAGACCATTTGCATGCATGTCACCCTCCATGGCATCAAGCCAGGACTTCTTGGGCATACCCCTTTTACCTGGACTCGGCGGGGGCACCATCCGTGCCATTGCTAGGCATTTGTTACCCACGTAGCCTGGCGGTTGCCGCAAGACGTGGCCGCACCAGCGAAGGCGGCTCTCTTGCATTTTATCTGCGATGTCACGGACGTGAAGACTGCCGCGGATGCGAGAGTCCACACATCCATCGCAGCATTTTCATCACCGTGACACGTAGTTCTTGCTTGTGTCGCTCCAGGAGCGGCCACACCTCTCAACCATGTAAGAGAGGACAGGTCTAATAATCGTCTTATAGACCTGCCTCTTCAACCTAACTGGGATCACGCGTGACGCCAGTCATTTCTCGCCCAATCCATGCCCTGACGTCGTAGTTGATTTCACCAGTCACATGAAGTACAGATCCCAGGTACTTAACCTGGTCCGTGCGCTCGAAAGTCATCGCCTATGCGAATGGGTATGGGATCTGTGGAGTTTAACGCTAAGTATTCTGTCTTCGCTACATTTAGCTTCAGACGGCCGCCGTTCTCAAGCACTTCCTTCCACCCTTTCACGCGTCGCATCAATCTGCTCCTGTCCACGTCCATCAGCGCAATATCATCAGCATACATGAGCAACCACGGGGGCTACTCATGCGAGTTTCTGATGCTGTCCAACAAAACATATAATACTACGCTGAACAGGTAAGGACTAAGGACGGATCCTTGGTGTACCCCGACGGTGATGGGGAAGGCTTTGGAGTCACCAACAGCAGTCCGAACCACAGAACCGGAATGTCTCGGATGGTGTCAATGTAAGATTCTGGGACTCCCTTGGCCCGCAATGCCCATCAGATCACCGCGCGAGGAACACAGTCGAAGGCCTTCTGTATGTCTAAGAATAGGCAGTGCAGAGGCGTGTTCTTCGCCCTGTGTTTCCCCACCACAATCCTTAGGACGAACACCGGGTCCATGGTTCCGTGCCTGGGACGAAACCCGTACTGACAACCCGAGAGTGTACTTTCCTGTCGGATCTGGGAGTCGGTTATCTGCGGTAACTGCCACTCTCATGCACCGATTCCTTGCCTTTGAAGATTGGTGTGATGATGCTCAGCCTCCACTGGCTTGGGATCTCACCGGGTACGCGGTTATAGAGATTTGCTAGAATATTTACAACATGGGCACCCTTTGCCTTCCAAGCCTCGGTAGGGACTTCGTCGGGTCCTACAGCTTTCCGGTTCTTCATGCGGCGAATGGCAGTCTCGAATTCTGCAGGCGTTATCGGTGGCACTAGTCCTTGATTCGGAGGGAAGTCTGGTGGCTGCACCTCTATATGCTGCTTATTAAGCAGCTCGTGGTAGATGGGCGCCATCTCTCCTTCACCGCGACTTTCTCGTACAACAGATTGCCCCCAGGGTCTTGAGTGCAGCGGCACTTGAAAAGACCCTGTGCCGCTTTGGCCCTGGACCGCACCAACTTTTACCCCTCAGACGATTCCACTATAATGTAAACAACATTTTTGTACCATATTCAACAAATAAAGGACATTGAACTTTGAACTTTGAACTTTGAACTTTGAACTTTGAACTTTGAACTTGAACTTTGAACTTTGGTATATAGCCATTTAGTGGTCTCGTTTAGCCCTGGCTACGGCTCTCCTGGGGATGAATTTGCATCTTTATACGCATCGCGGTCTTCGGAAGATTTGGACGCTTGCTACTTTTTGAAGAGGGCTTTCTTCGCCCTGATTTCTTTCTGGACTGTGTCGTTCCACCAACAAGTGTCCCTGTCACACTTTCGTCCACCCATAGACATATCGAGCGCCGCCCTCCCCGCTTCAAGAATAGCTGCCTGAATCCTGTCCCAGCAAACCTGTACTGGTTCGTCTACAGCATCAGCGTACTTGTCATTGATGGCTGAGACGAGACTCTGGGACTTGACTTCATCAAACAGCCAACACTTAATTCTGCGTTGGGCACGCTCAGCACGTTTGCCTTTGGGTTTCACGCGGAGGTCCATGACAAGGAGACGGTGTTGGCTAGTGAGAGTCGGGTGTAAAAGGTTACACCCGGGGCGACTCTCACTAGCCAACACCGTCTGCCGTCTGCAAGGGCAGTTGGCCACCTAGCTGATCCTATGCCTCCTAGTAAGTAGGAAATCTGGGTAGACGGCCCTCCGCTCTTGTACGAGTAGGTGTTAAGATGTTCGGATTTCTTTTTGAAGTACGTGTTCACGATGGTATGAACGGCAGTCGCATAGGGTTGCAACTTGCGACTACCGTATCGAAAACCACCGTGGACACGCTCAAACTCCTCGCACCCGCCACCCACATGACCGTTCAGGTCACCCAGGATGATTCCCTGCGACAGCGGGATGTCACGAAGCCTGCACTTCCCCAAGTTGGTCCCAGAACGATCTTTTTGGCTTCGCTACGCCTAGCATGTGGCGCGTAGGCACTTATCAGGTGGGTTACAATTCCATTGATAAGCACCCCCACGACCATAAGTCGCAACGTCCGGGAGAGCACCACGAATCAGGTGCACCTGTGTACATCAGCTGGTAGCCGTCCCCAATGTGCATGGAGCTACTGCCACCCCAACGAGTCTCCTGCAGGAACGCCATGGCCACTCTCTGCCTGCAGAGTACGTCAGCCATTTTTTGGCCTTTCCGGGGGCAATTGCCAACCTCCAACCCCGAAGGGAAAGCCAGCGCCAGAGCCTCGTCCGTTCTTCAGCAGGTGCACCGGCTTGCAGGTGAGATGGCCTGGGGCCCAAGATCTTGGTGGACTCCCTTACACCTAAAAATTATTTTTCATTAAAGCTCATAAAAACGTAAAAAAAACTGGTCATAAGTTGAGATTATTGTTGTTATTTTTAATTAATCCTAATTTATCTGGCCCGGTCAAATTCATCTGGGCATAAAAGCCAGATAAAACCAGACTAATGGGAGCCAGACAAATTAGAAAGTTATAGTTAATCGAACCCTGCACCTTTATTTATGAACAGATAGAATTAAAGGTGTAATTAACATGAATAGATAACATTATGACAGACCTTGGTTAAGTTTCAAAACATAACTAAAAACCCGCAATCCATGAAAGAATACAGATTAATTATGCGACATCCGTGACAAACTCCCAAATAACAACTTTCAGTCGTATTTTTTAACAAAATATAACACTTAAACGTGGAAGTGTTCGATAGCTCGCTACTGACTGACGCGACCAATCACGAGTCGGTATTCATTAAGCAAATATTTTGTGTTTACATTGAAATTATGCTTGAACAAGATGCGCCAGTTGAATTATCATTTTCGTCGGGGACATTTTTTAAAGTAATGTAATTACGAAGATATCCAATTATTTTGAATTTCAGTTATAACATATCAAGAAACATATATTCAAATATCGATGCAACATTCTTATTTTAATATAATTGCTTCTTAAGATCGCAAAAAATCTAATAATTCAACAAAAAGCGGCATGGGGACACACCAGATTAATTAGTTTTTACTGTTTTCTGTTAGTTAAATTATTGCTTGTATTAAATAATCCCAATTAATTAATATATGCGTCGATAGACATTTTTATTTACTATGTAACCTGAAATTTTTGTGATAATTGGAGAATAAATTGATGTGTTCTTCAGTCAAAAACATGTCTAATCTGGTTTACAAAGAATCACCCAGCAGCGGCCACGCCTCAACACCGTGCAAGAGGACAGGCCTAATGGTCGTCGTATAGACCTGCCCCTTCAACCTGACTGGCATTTTGGGATCACACGTGACGCCAGTCATTTTTCGCCACTTGGCCCACGCGGCAGCAATCCGTGCCCTGACGTCGTATATTCGAAAGATGATTATCGTAGTTTTTGCCAATATTTTTGGGGCATTTTCTTTTCACGTCCGACCATTCAGACCTACGACATAATCGTTAGACGGAGCGGGAGAATCATCGTAACTGGAATTGTTAGGTCCACTTTTATTAGTAATCGAAGGTGATGCATTCCAGTGGTCATTACCGTGCATTGAACAGAAGCTGCCATGACAACCTTCGTACGTATTTGAAGGAGAAGGCATAGGAGTTGAGTTATAAATTGGTAAAGAAATTGAAGGTAAATCTCCAAAGCTAACTGCAGGCGAGTTATCAAAGCTAGATGGTACATCGAAAGCTAGTGGTGTTAGTAAATTGTTATTTCTAGATTTCTGTTACAGCAGTAAGTCATTATCATTAGAACTTTCACCATGAATAGGGAGCGGGATTATGTTAGACGTATTAGTGGCAGAGATAAACTTTGTATTATTAAATTACAGAATGTAGAGGCTTTACAGTGGAAGATTAGTTTTCTTATGTAGTATGTACTGAAAACATCTTCCCATAGGTACGATGGGCATCTTTTGAAAAATATTTTCAGCTCCTTGTGGTAACGGTGAGTCCATTAACGCATTTCGGTTTTCTACAACATTCTCTGGAAATAGAAATCAGAAAAACTCGGACTTTCGCAGAACTTTGGCAACAAACACTGGCACGAAAATTTTATTAAGTAGGTACCTACATTAAACTTTAAACAACAAATAATGGTGTCAATGGTTATTAATATGTGTATTTAAGTAGCTAATATTGAAATTAAATAATTTTGTCTCATTTTTCATACTTAATTTCAGTTGCAAAAAGGTTATATCTTATTATCAATCCTAGAATAAAGTTGCATCTACATATAGAACACAAAATTTAGATGTGAATTCCGCCGAATTAAGTTACTTGTGCATATATGACCGGATATTTTTTCGTGATCTACAAAGAATAAAGTAATATAGGATGATATGAATGATTTTCAGTAGTTATAAAATATTTGAATTAATGGTTTATACGATAAATAAACAGATATTGCACTCATTACTTGACATGTTTTCAATGAAGCTGATCTTCCATAGAATATAGATGTATATAGGTGTTCTATACCTATATACACCTATATTCTTCGGGTGAGCGGGTGGCGGGCGCGCAGTTCCCGACGGTGAACAAGGGTACTTGTGCGTACAACTCCTTACACGTTGGAACAATAAATTACATGTAACCATATTCAATTGATATCTTCGTAGGTAATAAAGTTTTTGAACTTTTGATTTTACTAGTGTATAATATAGGATAATCTAACACAATTAACACAAAAAAACACTTTTGCTGTTTTAGTCACATATAACCTTATTCGATGCATAAGTCGATTTAATATCTACTTCTTATAAATAACTAAGACCAAGTCCTACAACTGCCAGCTCGTCATATCTGAAACAAATCAGATTACCTACTCCTAATTATGCCTTGTTACGCGCCTTCAATGAATTACAAGTACCCGCGTCACGGTGACATATGTCATGATTGGTGTGACGTAGGCCGCGAGTGACATCACATCGACGTTCAGCTTATTGTGACGTGTGAAACAAAAAAGGCTTTGATTGCGGGAACGTGGGTGGGATTATGGACATGGTTTTTTTACAGCGGTACGTGTCAATAGCTTAATTATCGCGATTCTAACCTAATATTCGGTACAAAAAAATATGATTTCTGTGCGCCTCTCGTGCAGAGAAGGAGCTGCCGCTTTCAGCACATTTCCACGTATCCCACTAATTAGCAGAGTGCACTGTGGAGACCAGGTCGGCTTGGCCTCCGAATTCACGCGTGGGGTTCACAGGTGCAGCCACCGGTTACCTCTTCACCCCTGCCGGTGCGGGGCACCCTTTCCGGGACTCGATAGGGACACCGTGCTTTCTATACCTGGCCCTCCTGAAACCGTATTTGGCCCAGGTTTAGCCAGAATGCGAGGGAAATGAAGGTACTTCCTTTACACCCTGGCTGACCCGTCTCTGACGTCTTGGATCTCAATTACCGGGATAAGATAAAAACCCAATCCTTATTGGGTAACCTCACATCCCGGTAATTGTGAGTGGGCGTGTGGTTTCAGTCAGTCCAAATCCGATATAACCACCCCAGATGGCTAACGGGGTTGCTACCCGTAGGGTACTACCTCACGAAAGAAGGTACTAAAAAGCTGGGTTGTATAGTAAGACATATTATACGAGTTACCTGTCCCATAAGTACCTGTTCCTAAATATAATACAGCTACAATACACCTTACCTCATCTTATTTACTTATCTTTAAGCAAATATCATCCGCCATTATAACAGATGGTTTAGTTAAACCGCATGTTGACGCGAGACACGGGAATCCAATTAATAGTATTTAGTACTGATTTGTATTTGTTGTTGTAATGTTGGTTTTAGAGGGAATGAGGGGGATCGTGATGTTGGCGGGAAAGAGCACTTAAACGATTACGTTCGTTTGTTCATGTAATAGTCGAATGTAATGTAATGTGAACGGAGTGTAATGTTCGCCGAAGACAGATGGTCTCATCATGTAAATTCGACGAGGTGTGAACAGGTGAACATGATGTATATCTCGAGTAGAAATCTCTGATGAAGGAATGACAATGTGGTGTTTTGACTGCAATAGAACTGTGGTGTTGCAGTTGAACCAAATATAACCCACTGGCTGTTGCACGCGGCATTTCGCAGATTTTGGTCCCGTTGCGTTTTTACAACGCATGCGAACCTATTCCCGTAATGAAAAGTAGATTATTTATTATGCCAAATTATAATCTATTCTTGTGCCACATTTCAGCCAGATTCGTTCAGCCGAAAGTGTAATTGAGTAGCAAACATCCAGACATCTTTTCACAAATTTTCGCATTATAATAGCAGTTTTACATTATTATAACAGTAGGATAAAAATGCGTGAGTTACTTCATCCATCGTATCACACTATCACCCTAATATCATGGTATACCCAACGCTTTTTAAAAGTTCTTAAGATGTAAGTTTGGTCTTGTAAAGCGAGTTTTATATTGTACTTATTTTTTATTGAGTTGGACAAGTAGTATATATTTATTAATTGAAGATAAATAAACTACGCTAACTTATAAATTAATTACAAATAAACTAAAACTAAAGTAATAATGAATGTACGATGATAGTAGGGCCTACATACGATATTGGTGTGATATGATGGAGTAAGGGCCTAAATAGGCCACTTAATTATTTTTTATAGGTAATGTAATTGGTATAAATCGTACTCGTTAAAATGAATATTCTTTATAAAAAGAAAAAAACAAAGAAAAATAAGAAAAAAAAAATTACAGAGGAATTAATAGATCCTGAACAGATTTCTATTACTGTCTTAACAACTTTAAACTTCAGTAGTAAGAAGGGTACAACCAAGGGTAGCAGAAGGGTAACACCGGTAATTGAATTACCGCTGTTACTATTATAGTAACACGGGTAACAAGCGATTCAAACAACTCGATAATCAAATTATTAAACTCTAAAATGACAATTTTATTAGAAGTTAAATGTTACTTCCCTATATCAGTTCTGTTAGTCCTAGGTAAAGTTAATAGAAACCTGTCTAAAATCTACATAATTACATACTCCCTGCAATTAGAACTATCCATTTTTCACCCTGAAGGTTCCAGGATATGCGAAAATAGCTAAGCCGCTGTGACCTCATGATATATTAATACCCCCATAAAATTTGAAACTGTAGACTCCCTATCTTAGTGGGTCTCCTTTATTTCCATAACAAAGCACTCGCCAACCCGACCAAAAGGGAAGGTCGCTAATTGCGCCATATTTCATTCACACGGCTGACATCACAATTTTGCAGGGTTAATTGGAATATACGGTGAGCTCTTTATTTCACAGTCTTAGTGTTGAAGGACTGTTTATACTGTAATTAATGTCCGCGAAGGTTTATTTGTTCTACGTTTTTTTTAATGAGAAAGTAAGCTAGGTACTGCGTCATAGGGTTTTGAAAGCTTTCGAGTATTTAATTTGAGAGATAAATTAGAATCTTTAGCCCCCGTAGACTAGTTGCAATGACGATTGTATGGAATTTGACGTGTATGACATACGATAACGACTGTCATATACGTCAAATCGCTATTCGTCATTCTATTCCACAATACGCCGGCCAATGAATTGCCACTTGTCTGAAGGGACAGGGCCCATACCATGAACTCTTAAAACAGGTCAATAATTGAACTGCTGTCATCCTACCAACTGCAAATGTCACTTTGTAATCCAATATATTTATATGACATTACAAAGTGACATTTGCAGTTGGCAGAATGACAGCAGTTCAATTATTGACCTGTTTTAAGGTTTATGGTAAGGCCGCAGGTTTCTTTGCGTTTTAATCGTTATGAATGTCATGTCTATAATTGTTTCTGAACAGTTGTAAAGGGTTTTGTGTAACGCGATACTTATCGCCATCACTTTCAAAACTTTGTCGTATTGTGAATCCATACTTCCATCCATATTCATATCCATCCATATCCATCCATCCATATCCATCCATCCATATCCATCCATCCATATCCATCCATCCATACTTCCATACTAATAATATAAATGGGAAAGTAACTCTGTCTGTCTGTCTGTCTGTCTGTCTGTCTTTTACGCTTTCACGCCTAAACCACTGAACCGATTTTGATGAAATTCGGTATAGGGGTAGATTAGACCTGGTAATTAGAAAGGACATAGGCTATGTTTGGTCGCGATAACCGATATCCACGCGGGCGGAGCCGCGGGCAAAAGCTAGTTAACAATAAAACCTCTTTTTTTTTCTTTCAAAGTCAAAGTCAAAGTTCTTAATTTGTTGAATATGGTACAAAAATGATGTTTAAATTATACTCGTAGTGTCGGATCACATATTCTGCTGGTTCAGGCGTACAAAATTTTACATTTTAAGTTCAATTAAGTTGCTACATAATATTATTATGTCAGTTTATAGTAATAGATAATTTAACATTTTGTGAATTCAGATACAAAATATCTGTTAATAAATGTCAATAAATTAATTCTACATATTTAAATGTAATAGCACATAAACGTCACTTTTATTTTCGACTTTAAGTCTATGTCAAATAAAGTTTAAAATTTAATGGCATTTTTGCAGTATCAGTGGTATGAAAGGCCGTTATGACTTTATAAACTAGATAAACTATAGATTTAGTTCTAAAAAGTGAACGACCACCATTTAACTTTCCACTTTATCCTTCATCATCAACATAATCATTTCAGCCATAGGAAGTCCACTGCTGGACATAGGCCTCCCCTATAGATCTCCAATAAGACCGGTCGGAAGCGGCTCTATAACTACTTTATCCTTAAAGGACATTAATTCAAACTTGATGAAGTTTTAATTAACCACTCCATGTCGACAAAGACTTAATGACGTCACATTTGTCATTTCTAACTGTCGCCGTGGAGAGCGCAATTGAAATGACTAGCTACCTGTTCGACGGAAATTCATTTAAATGTAACATGGATTTCATTAAATGTAACATGATTTAGTAACTATTGAAAGTAACTTTGTCTTTCTGTCGGGTTCAGATATAGATTAGACTTGGGAAAGGACATAGGTTTTGTTGTGAAACGTCTCCTAAAATTAGACAGAACAAGTCTAAGAACAATTATGGGGACAATAACAGGTCACTGTCCACTAAACAAGCACGTCTACACCATCGGGATCACGGATAGCCCTCTTGGTAGGGGGTGCTTCATGGCCGAGGAAACGGTTGCCCACGTAATACTGGAATGCGAGGCAGTAGCCCCCCAACATTCTCAAATCCTCGGCACAGTGAGGTCGCTCCGCGAAGCCTGTGAAGCCCCCAGTAAGCTTCTGCGCTTCTGGGCCAAAAAGGAGGCTAACTGCGTAAAAAAGAGTCCCCTTTCCATTCCATTCCATTCCCTACTCACCGAGAACACAACACGGTGTTGTTATAGCCGCGGTATTCTGTACTTCCGCAGTCGGACTGCTCGATAGGGACGGGAATACCGCCATGTCCTACCTCCTTGAACCCCACAGTGGTAGGTGTAACAGATCAGTATCACAGCCACAGGCAGTCGAATGAATATCGAAAATTTACACAGGTAGACAGAGGTGTATTAATACCCACACTTCGCCAACTGTGATTTTCAGTCCCACGTAACGAACGACGAACCTATTGCCGCCAAGCGGGCACTAAGTCATGGGCTGTATGTTTACTGTCGGATGGAGAATAGCCCTATCCCTTAGTCACCCACATCACACTACGACACCCACAGGAACAGATAAAGTGGCCCTATTTTCTTCCAGCGGGACTAACACGGCAATTTTCAAGGTAGCCGACCGCATACGACAACTACCGACGCACGCAGCACGGAGTTTAACAAGTAATGGGTACTCCCCACGGATACCCCCACCGTAGCCGGAGGAGGAGGTTATGTCGGACTCGAACCGACTAAAACGCACGCCGTCTGTGGGCCGACAGTTGCCGGAGGTGAGATTGACGTAGCCATATCCCTCGCACCCCGGCCGACCCAAGGCCATATCTCTCGATCTGGCCCTCTTCTGGTGTGGGGACTACAGAGTCCCCAACTCGCCCCCGGGTATGAGGAGACACGCAATGCGCGCCGCCGCCGCGGCCTGCTTCTGCTAGGGTGACAGGCGGCTCCACCGGCTCATGCCTTCATGGGGGACGGAGGTCATTCTGCGACCTCCGACGTCCAAGTTGCCGCCGCTCGTCGCAGGCCGCGCGGTTTGTGATTCTCCTCTGCTCTTCGCGGGCCGCAAGGTCTGCGATTCTCAGTAATGGGTACCTATGCTGTATGTGCTGCACGCGTTGGCAGTTTTTGTAACTGGTCGGCTTTGGAATCATATATTTACTGCGGAAATTTATCTACCTATAAAATACTTATAGATACTCGAACATTTAAAGCCCCTAACCCCGCCTAACAAATTCTAACTAGTTTAGTAACTGTCCTAGGCTGAGATAAAGAGTTAATCCAATAGATCCGAACTCAGGATAAGGCGCTCTATGTAAAATCCAATTATTCTCACCTTTTATTAGCTGTGAATAAAGGACTTATAAGATCCTACTGAATTTGGTCTTTTAGTGAAAAGATGTCTGTGAAAGGAGCGACTTTTTGTACCATTTTATTAGCTTTTTATTCCGGTTGCATTCGAGACTTTCACCTCAGAGCCCAGGGTTCGCTTAACTGTTCACTTAGATTCGGCATATACAGCTTTCATGGGAGCGACTGGTGTCGGACCCGAGAGGAATGGAAGGCTCGTGGGTGAGCTTGGCCCGTTTCCATAGGTCTCAGTGGGGGCACCTGCATACTGTATAATTTCTTTGAATTTATTAAGTAACGAATTTTTGCACATAGTATAACACGAAAGATAAAAATAAATAGCAAACGTTTGCAGATTCTTGCATGAACCACACTCTGGTTCATGCAAGAACCTGCAAACGTTCCCGTTCCTCGTGCTCGAAAAAAGTAGTTCATACTGTTTCAGCGTCAATATACCTACTGTTTATTCTAATATATTTATGAATAATTTTTTCTAACGTTCTTCAAAATATTTTATAAAAACAAAACCTTGGGAACCGACACAAAACCCCACACTAGTTATTGTCAATATCACAATACATTATGAATAATGTTACATTGGGCGTGTTGCGCGTTTCAGTCGCACGACCCAGTCGCAACAGTCATGCCTACCTTTACTTGACATAATTAATTCGATTACTCCGAAGCATTATGTGTGTGACAGGGGCCCGCGTTGATAAGGGTCCACTTTTCACGAACTTCTCGTTTGTTTATATATCGATATATCTAAAAATATTTTTTGTGCGTCGATTCGGGTAATTAAACTGAATACCACTTTGGAATATTTTTAGTACCTACTCGTGGGATATTTTTGGAATGTCTATTCTTGGATATACATACATACATATAATCTCGCCATCATCCATGGAGGGCTAGGTAGAGGTACATAAAATAAAATCGGCCAAGTGCGAGTCGGACTCGCCCATGAAGGTTACGTAGTAGCAAAGGCGAAAATTGCGGTTTATGACGCATTAAAAAAAACTACTGACTGGATCTCGTTCGAACCAATTTTTAGTGGTAGTTTTCATGGCAATCTACATCATATATTTTTTTTAGATTTATCATTCTCTTAGTTTAGAAGTTAGAGGGGGGGGGGGGGGGGGGCACACATTTTTCCACTTTGGAAGTGTCTCTCGCGCAAACTATTCAGTTTAGAAAAAAAAAATGTTACAAACCTCAATAGCATTTTTAAAGACCTATCTATAGATACCCCAAACGCTTGGGTTTGATGAAAAAAAAATTTGAGTTTCAGTTCTAAGTATGGGGACCCCCAAAATTTAATGTTTTTTTTTATTTTTGTGTGAAATTCTTAATGCGGTTCACAGAATACATCTTCTTACCAAGTTTCAACAGCATAGGCCTTATAGTTTCGGAGAAAAGTGGCTGTGACATACGGACGGACAGACAGACAGACAGACAGACAGACGGACCCGGACAGACATGACGAATCTATAAGGGTTCCGTTTTTTGTCATTTGGCTACGGTACCCTAAAAACAGCTAACTCACTGCGGAATATCTCCCTGCTATGGTTTTCCCAAGCAACTACTATTTATTATTATGGGGTTCTTCAAAAAGAGCATAAAGTTATAGTAATCCTTAATTGGTATTCAGGTGAAAAGTTGGCACTGCGAGCACAGATTAATAGATTGTTACTGCGAGTGCGTCACCCCTGGAGTTGTACACGTCACTGGCCGCGGTGACCGCTTCCCATCAGGTGGAACTTATGCTCTTCTTACCCTAAAATATATAAAAAAGCCTGAACTGTAAACGATATTTACATGGCTGTCCCAATTGTATGTCGCAGTACTCGCAGCGCTATCGATTGAGTGAAAATGATCTATAATATAATTAATCATCGCGACACAATATTCCGGAGTTGGCGAGAGTGTGTCGTATCGTCCCTTTATTTTCCAATATAATTATGTTACCATGTCAGTAGTTTCATTTCAGTATAATAATATATTTACATTTAACTGTAACTATAACCATAATAAATTATATCAAAACTGTACTCCCCGTCCTAAAATTAATTAAAGCTAAACAAATTAATGTATCTCCCATTTGTGCTGCCAAGATGTTTCAATTCTTCTGTTTACCTCTTTAAGTATTTGCTACAATTTATCACGTATTTAGGCAAAATTAATGTGTACCGAACCCGCGTCTGCCGTCTGCTATCTATAAAATTAAACCTCGTAGTTTAAAGATGTTTTTAAATTGAAATGCGCAGTTGTGAATACATTTTTGTTGTATAAAATCTGCCATTTAAAAAGTTAGAATAAGATGTGAGTTATACAGAGACGATTCGGCACGGGTAAGGCGTGAAGGCGATAAAAATGATAACTGACGCATCAAAGTCAATTTAATTCAATTTTTTGCTGTGGCAAGCTATGCCGAAGTTGTCGACAAATTTCGCCATTAACAGACGTGCGAATGGCGCATCCTACCGTCTCCTATCATGTATATTATGACAGTCATTAACGTTTAACGTAAAGAAAGAAAGAAAGGGAAGAAAATCTTATGCCATAAACGTCAAAATATGTGTCATAGGTATAGCGTCAGAGAAAACAGACCCCCTCAATACTTAAAGAATATCGCCGCCTGCGCCGCCGGCCGCGTCACATGACTCACGAATGACGTCACGTAATGCGATCGTCGCTGAGCTGCAAACGAGCGGGCAGCTTCATCTGCCTTTTATTTGCATGTTCATATTTGCAATTTTCTGATATTTTTCGTCTTTCGGCTCAATTGTATACCAAGATACAATATTATACTCACAAAAAGATGCCACATTAATTTATGTGGCGTTCGAGGATACGAACCCGCATCTCCAGCGCCAGCTGATCACTTAGACCGTACCTTATACCAGTTATACCACTAGGCTATCGGTTCACTTGATAATAATGGCGAAAATATGAATAACATTACTCCCTTTTCTCTGAAGCTTACTGTACGTTAAATCCCATACATTCATCATTATATTCTACAAACGCCAGCCAACAAATTACCTACCACTTGTCTAGAGGGGCTAGAATCTTTTACATACATTAAATTATCATCTACAATGACTTGCAAGTGACTATATAGAACTTGAAAATGTAATTTATAAGACCTAGTGATTGGTGTTACTATACGCAGAACGACATTGATATACCGAAGACCTCTAATAGAATAACAAGTACGGGACGCTTTTTGTGGCAATTAAGTAAGTAAGTAAGTAAAAACTTCTTTATTGTACATACACCATAGATATAACAATATAACATAGAGAACTGAGTTAGGTATGTGGTAAGTACAGATGGCGGCCTTATCACTCTGCGGCAATTTCTTACAGGCAACCATAGGATAGGAATTAAGTACCTACATAAAAAAATAGCCTAGTGGTATGGGTACTGGACTACTGAGACGAGGTCTCGGGTTCGATCCCAGGTTTTACCATGGCACACACCAATGACTTTCCGATGCTTTTCGAAGTTATGTGTGTATTTATCGCAGGTTTATAAGTGCCCGGTTAATGGCAATAGGCTCGCCACCTATTACATTGGGACCTAAACATAAACGGCGAAATGTGGGTGCTAGCACCTCTGCCTACCCCTTCGGGGATATAGGCGTGAGTTTATCTATGTGATGTTATGTAGTTTATACAAATATTGCATAATACGGGTTCTTAAAATACGAATGTAAAATAAAAATAAAAACAAGTCAAATATAATACATCATGTTCTTTATTATTAGATCATTATAACTGCGAACATAAACGTAATGAACCGAGTCTACCCATAAGATCTTAGTCGTAAATTAGCAAAATTTCCATTCTAATTCTACCCTCTTTAAATATTTTACGAATTTTATTTTTTTTAATATTTAATTTTTATTTTTAATTCATTAGCAGAAACGTCTCGGTACCGTACATAAAATTTGCCCCTCGTATTTTAGGTAAATGTCACACAATTTTACTTTTAACAAGTTCTCGGTAGGCGCACAGTTTGCGGCAGATTATTGTCGTTATAGTCCATTAATTTGGCAAATTGTTTTTAATTTTTTACCCTTGTAAATAACCCTCTTCTATTGTTATACCGGAACACCAAAAACTTGAATGAAATAACATCATGCTCATTCACGCGTCTTATAAAATAGTTTCAAAGCAATTGTGTAAGAGGTCTCATATAATTATGTTCGATTCACCGGGAATTTATTTATACTCGTATTAAAAATATTAAAAAATCTCTCTTTAAAATTGGTAACAAATTATTTGTTGTCATTATAATGGCTATGTTGTAATCGAATTAATTAGCAGCACTCGATATTCCACATGATGTATTTGTATTACTATGGTATTCTCGAATGCTCGGGTGTACTAGTCCACAAATTATTCGCTTGAAGAGAATATGTCTTAAGATACCTTCAACACAAAATGGCTGCCATTCATTGCTTATTTATTTAAATGAGCTATAATTAGAGGAGCCGATTCGCCTTCACAAGTTATTTATTGGGTGCACGCGATAATTTCAGTATAACGACATTTTTATGCAGAATTGCTAATTCTTTTCTGCAAGAGTCTTTTGAATTAACCAGATTGCAGAAAGTATAGCAAAGCCCTCACCCCACTCTTAAAGAAATACCCAGTGAATTATTATCAAATAGTTATTTATGGAGCAATTCCATAAAATTCAGAATTCCACGCAAATTGAGAGGCAACAGCTAATTTCCTATGAATTTGAATCGGAAATAGTCAACATCGAGGAAAAGACTTGAACCCGTGAATAGTTACTTTTTAGGGGGAATACTCTGACGAGCTGAGCCAGACACCTCCTGGATATTCAACTAACTTACTTTTTCCGATTCAATCTGATTACAACAGTTATTTTAACTGCTACATCTTCTTATTCCTAGCGTTAATCCTGATCACATCCGAAGCTTTCACCTCGGAGTCTGAAGTCCGCTTTACCAGTCTAACTGCCAATTATTGAGATGGAATCCACAAATAATACACACATATAGGCATTGATCAGGAGGATATGAAATAATGACGTGATAGTACAATAACGAAGTATCAAAAAATACGATTCTTGAACACTGAGCAATATTTTTAATTAAAAATTTTACAGACAATAGGGATTGGGCCCGAACTATGTCAAGTGCAGATATTTAAGAAGACGAAAGATAAAAGATAAGGGATCTTTCAGAAACTGAAAAGGAATTTCAACAAAGGAATGAATAAGGAACGCCCTGGATGGCAGGGCTGCCCGGCTGGTCACGTGCGGAATTTGTGCCGGTGAGATTTGGAATTTATAACTTTAGTGCTTATGTTCGAAGATAGGAGCAGTCTGGTCTGCTGCATAATTCTATTATGATTCAGTAAAGATAGCGTGTAATGTTGTTGAGAACGTTATCAGCAACGTTTCAATAACAAAATTTTCTTGGGGGGTGTTGCGTTATTGGTTTACCGTACACCCTAGTAACTGAGACACGAAATGGTGTGCAGTTTTAGTCGGTTCTAGTCCGAAAAACCCAACTTTGTGCTCAAAGAACCCCGAAGAGGGCATTACAGTACACAGTTCATCCTCTGTGAACTAGACAACGAAGAGCTAATGAACTGAACCAGCTATGGCCAGTACAACCTATTTGAACCTACCATCATCAACATCATCCTAGCACGAGATTCATTCTCAATTTCCTACTTTCCATGATTTTGTTTACACGGCTTTTTAAACCCATTTGACAACTTAATCCGATAAGAAATGCGTGCGCAAGAGCCTCGTCCGTCGATCAGCAAGTTCCGACTTAAAAGTGAGTTTTTACGGAAATTTCTGGAGGACCCGGTTGAAACCTATTGGTAATCGCGTCTATTCCTGGTAACAATCAATATTGTTATCAGTTATCAATCGACCCCAAAATACTGCAGTACATTTGCAACTACGGCACATTTGAAGCAGCAAGTGAAATAACATAAAGTGTATCAACTGCCAGCCCTGTCGACCGTGCAATCAAACCACGCATCCGATCGGAAGAAACCGTTTAAGATATATTACGTGATTCCCACACAATAGACTAGTTTTAACTTTGATCTAAGTGCACACCACTTCGGACCTACGATTTGTCCTTGAACATTCTATTGAGAGTGTGGCAATACTTCAGTGTGAAAGTATTTTAAACGTCTTTTCATTCTTTAAGGTTGTGATTTCTTTTAATACATTTTGCACAGCTTGCGATTATTTCGATTTCATTTTTATATGCTCGGAGAGGGATTTTAGGGGAGGTGGGGCGTCGCAGGATTTCCGTTCAAATTTGGAACGCTACCGGTGCGCGTCGCTTAGAAAATATGACTTTTGAAATACGTTGTTTTTTTGTTTCTGGAACGATTCGATGACATTTGAAATTTAAATTACGATTTGAAATCTTTTTGAACATTTTTTTTAAGGTTAGTTTGTAGGTACTCGGTAACTGATGTGATGACCGAGACAGGGTGCGGTTTTAGTCGGTTCGAGTCCCACATAATGCACCCGTTGACTCCGGCAAAGGAGCGGGGATATCCACACTAAAAAAAGGTGCAAACTTAAATTTTCTTGTTACTGAACTTATTACTGAAGGCATCTTTCTTAATTCTGATAAGCAGAATGCAACTAGGTGTACCTTGGTTTTTCGTTCTTTTTTATAATACTTAGGTCGCAAATAAGCAGACGGCCTACCTGATGGTAAGTGGTTACCGAGTCCTATAGGCGATTGCAACACCAGGGGAGTCACACTCGTGCTGTCGATCCTATAAGAACAGAGAGATTCTGTGCCGTCAACGAAAAAGATAGGTCGAAGCCTTTGGTTTTCCCACTGACAGCACAAAATCTCTCCAGTGAGCTCTGGCTACCCTACTCACCGTCGGAAACACAACACGAGGTTATTAAGCCACGGTCGTCCAGAACCAGGTATTAAAACTTAACATAGAATACAATACACTCATCTACAAATTCTCAACAAGCAGCTCCTATTTGTCCTACACTCTAGTACCAAACAAACATGTTCCATGTCCCAAGTCCCAATACAGGATTTACCCACACCCTATTCCATAACCCAACTCATTACCAAAATGGAAGTGTACCAGTCAATGAATAGATTCCATTGTATCGTTTCAAACAATAGAATTACGTTGTAATATCGGCTACTGAATTAATAAGTTGCCTATGGCTATTGGCAACCGCAAGTTTTGATTGGAAACGTGCATAGGATTTAGAGTCATCGTGAACAATTGCATTACAATGGTGCCGACTCGGTAGTTACAAAACTCTTTTGATTAGACTAAATAATACATACGTACATATATATAATTATATTATATTGAAGTGAAAATCACGCAACGGGTGGTCCGGCGTGAACTTAAATCCCTAGATGTTCGAAAGTCGAGTGGGCCGGATGGTATACCGGCGATGGTGCTCAAGCACTGTGCTCCTGAGTTGTGCCCAGTGCTTACACGCCTTTTCGCGCTCTCCTACTCCACAAGACAGGTCCCGGCTTCGTGGAAGACTGCATTCGTGCATCCTGTGCCTAAGAAAGGCGACAGGACAGATCCGTCCAACTATAGGCCTATTGCTATCACCTCGCTGCTCTCGAAGGTGATGGAGCGTGTGATTAACACACAGCTCCTGAGATACCTTGAGGGAAACGATCTACTGAGCGACCGACAGTACGGTTTTCGCCACCGTCGCTCTACCGGTGACCTCCTAGTGTATCTCACTAACCGATGGGCGCAAGCCATCGAGAGACGGGGTGAGGCTTTAGCGGTCAGCCTAGATATAGCGAAGGCCTTCGATCGGGTCTGGCACAGAGGTCTTCTTGCGAAGTTGCCACGCTATGGACTCCCCGCGGGATTGTGCGCATGGATTGCCAGCTTTTTGTCCAACAGAAGTATTCAAGCCGTCGTCGATGGCAGCTGCTCGGACCGCATGGACATAAACGCCGGTGTTCCGCAAGGCTCCGTGTTGTCCCCGACCTTGTTTCTGCTGCATATCAATGACATGCTGTCTGATGGCTCCATCCATTGCTATGCAGATGACAGCACCGGTGACACGTATTACACGGGCCGTGCAAATATGCCTAGGTCGGAAGTGGAGGAGAGTCGCGAACAACTTGTGTCCGAAATTGAGACTACTCTCTCTGGAGTATCCGATTGGGGACGACTAAATTTAGTCCAATTCAACCCTACCAAGACACAAGTATGTGTATTCACCGCTAAGAAGGCCCCATTTGTTGTAGCGCCGCAATTCCTGGGCACACCGCTCACCATCTCCACAAGTATCGGGATTCTTGGTGTCGATATCTCCAGCGACGTCCAATACCGAAGTCATCTGGAAGACAAGGTCAAGTTGGCATCAAAGAAACTTGGGGTGCTCAACAGGGCGAAGCAGTACTTCACTGCGGGGCAACGACTACTCCTTTATAAGGCACAGGTTCGGCCCCACATGGAGTACTGCTGTCACCTTTTCGCCGGAGCGCCTGCGTGCCAGCTTGACCCTTTCGACTCGGTACAAAGACGGGCGTTGAGGCTTGTCGGCAATCCCATACTCACAGGCGATGTGGAACCACTCAGTCTCAGGAGAGACTTTGCTTCACTGTGTGTGTTTTACCGCCTATACAATGGTTTGTGCTCAGATGAATTGTTTGACATGATGCCCACAGCTACATTCTATCATCGCACTTCTCGTCATAGGCGGGGAGTTCATCCTCACACATTGCGACCGGAAACGGTGCGCACTGTGCGGTATGAAAGGAACTTCATCCCTCGCACACTCAAGCTGTGGAATGAACTCCCCGCGATGGTTTTCCCAAGCGACTACAATATGGGGTTCTTCAAGAAGGGCATTAGAAGGTTTCTTCAGGGTCGGCAGCGCGAGTGTGACGCCCCTGGTGTTGCATACGTCCATAGGCCACGGTAACCACTTTCGATCAGGTGGACCGTGTGCTTGTCTGCCACCTAAGTGGTATAAAAAAAAAAAAAAAAAAAACTAGCTGTTGCCCGCGGCTTCGCCCGCGTGGTTGTCGGTTATCGCTTAGTGTTTATATAGCCTGTATCTCAAAATCCTTTCTTAGGGGATACCTACGTCATAGTAGCTTTATGCATGCAAAGTCTCAGCCCGATCGGTTTAAAATTGACAAAGTTTCATACAAACTTTCATCCCCTATTTTATCCCCTTGGGGGTAGAATTAATCAAAATCCTTTCTTAGTGGATGCCTACGTCATAACATCTACCTGCATGCCAAATTTCAGCCCGATCCGTCCAGTGGTTTGGGCTGTGCGTTGATAGATCACTATGTCAGTCAGTCAGTCAGTCAGTCAGTCACCTTTGAGTTATATAATTATTTAGATCATGCCTTTATCCCTGGAAGGTTAGGTAAAGGTGAATTAACACCCACATTTCACCAATCATTGTATTCTGTCACGTGATACGTGGTGAACCTATTGTCGTATTCCGGGCACTATTGTTGATTCGAGCCATGCATCTGAAGCCGAGTCTGGGCTGTATATATCTGTCTGATGTTAAACAGCCTTATCCCTTAGTCGCCTTGTACGACACCGCATGGGAAGTGATGGAGTGGCCCAAATTCTACTTTGCCGGGAACCATAAAAATTTTCCTCGTGACCCTGGGCGATCCACGGAGGAGGCACGGTGCCCTGGTCCTACCCCCGGAGAATTTTAATACCTAACAACATCTTACCAACTCGCAAATTATTTTTATACAAAAAACAATATTTTTTGTTAGGATTCACAGTTCGGAACTTAATTCGAAATAAAGAAATCTGTAATCGATACAACTTTACAACAAAAGCGTGTTTTTCCTCAACCCTTAGTTCGAAAGGCTCTCTGATTACCTTTTCTTGTTATTGCGGGGTTGCCGGATAACCCGAGATATAATCCGTTAAAAGGGCATAATATACAAAATTTTATCGCAGAAATTAAATGGTACAAAACCTTAATTAAGTACATTAGGATGGCAGCTTAATATTATAAATATTCAGTGAACAATAAATAAATTGATTAACATACCAGCTAATGCTCGTGGCTCCACGCACGTTAAATTTTGATTCCGTTCTCTTTACCTATGGGGACCTAACCTCGGGATAAAAAATGGTGTATAAGTTATTCTAGACTGTAATCTATTCCTGTAGCAAATTCAGCCAGATTCGTTTAGGCGTCAGAACGTAATAAAAATAATAAACATCCAAACATGTTGACAATCTTTCACATTTATAATATTAGTATGGATATTCATTGAGCAATATATAAATTGAACAACACATTAACTTGTCAGAAAATTCTAGCTAATGAAGATACAAGAGACGTTGAAATTTATTTATCTTTTAATAGAGATACATGGCGCTAATGAGAAAACCTATAATAAAGAGAAAAAGTTTTGATAGACAATATCACATAGGTATTGGACAAATTATCGAGTCAGGCAGAGTCAGGTTGTGACAAGGTATATTACGATATACACTACCATCTATATACCAACTATATAAACTACATAATTTATGAAATTAATATAACTAATAAATTAAAACTAACGTCATAAACTAAAATATTTATACGATTAAAAAGAGGGGTCAAAAAGTTCAGGTGTCGAAAAATTCCCCCCGTAGATGTCGACTGGTAACGTGCTCAGAAGGCTGGCGGCATTGCCCCGTTGGATGGCAATACCAATCCTTTTTTGCAAAGAAGAAGCCAGCCCTTTGGTCACATGAAGTATCCACCAGTCTCTTTGCTATTTCTTTGTAAAGCGACCGTGCGCTTCGACCCCACGAACTCATCGTTTCGACCCCAAACGGCTACCCTATGAGCAATAAGCACATGCCTGTGATCATAGGTATCTTGATCATTCTGTACTTTTACGGCACTCACTGCGTAAACATAATATTGTGTACCGTAGAAATGAAAAGTTTAAAAGCCACTACAAAAACGGTTTAAAAAAAGAATTTGATGTAAATGTATATTCTAATTTTGACAATGTTTTTCAAAACATCACTCGTCGGAACTTCAAGCTGAGATTAATGGGGTTTTAAACATCATTAATTTCGCCTCCCCCATAAACGTCAGAACGCCAGGTGGGGTATTAATATCATGATATTTGCCTCTACAGTCGACACACCGTGGAATGTTGCGAATTGCAATTTAATGAGTTACCTATTCTCTCTTTGAGTCAGTAATTAATTGCATTGGGTTGGTTTCGTTTACTATAGATGTGTAATTATATTAGTAGGTATTATGGGGGGTTGGTGTGTTCGAGTAGAATAAAGGAAGGAAAATTAACTCACTACTCAGATGGTTGTTTAAGTGTATGTTAGTTATTTAACTATGTAAAATTTACAATTTATATCGTGCCATTTTTGAGCAACTATTTTGTCCTATCCACTAAAGTTATCATGATCTGTACCTATGAGGTGTATTGGTCCAGACTAACATGACCAATTCATTTATGAGTCAAATGAGGTTCTAGCGAAATCCTTTCAGAATTCAAACGGCAGTCGCTCTCATAAAAGCCGTATAAATATTACCAAAGGGTACAGAAGCGTCGGTAGCTTAGTGGCTTAGGAGTTGGCCTTATGATCGAGACGTCCCAGGTTCGAATCCTGTCCATTACGCTACCGACATGAACCCACTCCTAACACTAACAATTTAGTATAGCTGGAGGGGTTAGAAGTAATAATAGTGATATCAGTTGCTACTTTTTTTAATTAAACGAACCTCAGGCTCTAAGGTAAAGGCACAACGCTGAGATGATGAACTTTACATAGCCTGGAATCGAAGCTATGACCTCAAGATCACCAGAAGCTATGACCATTACACCTAAGCGTGTGCTTACCACAGGATCAATGAGCCAGACTGAACACTCAGAAATATTATTTTGTAAGTAAACATTTTGAAGTAAGTAAGATTTCTCCCCAAACTTCCATTTTGTTAACAACTGGGAGCTTTAACGGTGATTACAAAAAGAAAATTACTCTGAGCGGCTGTGCTGAAGTGCTGGTGTACTTACACTAGTCTGCATTGAGATAATGACTTCGAAAGTTCTGGATTCCATGTCTCTCTACATACTCGTACATACATATTATAATGACGCCTCAAGGCTGGCGACATTGCCACGTTGAATGGCAATGCCAAACCTTTGTGAAAGGAATAAACCAGCCCTCTGGTCACGGGAGCTGACGGTCTGGTCAGTTGACGTCGATGGGGAGGAATTTTTTGGCGCCTAAACCTGCAACTTTGTATATAGGTAGGTATTGTTTTTATTTTAGTAATGTATTTACAACATACATACATACAATCACGCTTTTATCCCTGGAGGGTTAGGCAGAGGTGAAATGTCGGTGTTAATTCACCTCTGCCTAACCCTTCAGTAATGTATTTAAGTAAATAATTGTAATGACAGCTCTATCCCCGGAGGATTATGGTGAGGCACGCAATGCGCCGCCGCGGCCTGCTTCTGCTAGGGTGACAGGCGGCTCCACCCGTCACCCCCAGGCCCGCGCTCATGGGGGACGGAGGTCATTCTGCGACCTCCGACGCCCGAGTTGCCGCCGCTCGTTGCGGGCCTTTCTTCGCGGTCCGATGCAGATACCGCCCGAAGCATCCATGGTCGGTGATAATCTGCGTCAGCCAGAACGAGAGGCCGCCGTGTGGCCTCTCTAGCCATTCCCCCATGATGGGTGAGACTATTGCCATATTCCGGGCACTATACTGTTGACTCGAGCCATGCATCTGAGGCTGAGTCTGAGTCCCAACTGTGATGCGTGTGGTGATGGAGAAAGAATACAAGAGTTAAATGCGACTAACGGAACCAGACGATATCACTGGGAGAGAAGGAAAACTTGAAATAAAACCCTGTACTTACCAACCCGTTTGACCACAGCGTGGAAACAGTAGTTCTAATCCTCGCTGATTCTAATCGAGGAGGATTAGAACTACTGTTTTAAGTACACACACACACACACACATATCGTGAGAGGCCTATATCCAGCATTAGACTGCGATAGACTAATTAATGAACCATGACGTGACTGTGAAGACGCCGTTGATCAGACGGGAGATCCCTCTCTGTGGGCCATTTCACTAATTTCCCCTATAACGACTGCCATCTTAGATGTTCGTACAACAACCGGGACCGACGGCTTAACGTGCTCGCTTCTTCCTCTTCATCCTTGATTGATTCTTTGAACTGCGGATTTGGCTAGACCTCGATATTTCCCGTGAAGCGACTGCTATCTGACCTCCATAACCCAATGGTGACATTAAGCAATATCGAAGCATTGCAGCTAGACCGTTGTTGTTTGACTTTTTATTCTCCAACTACCCGTAACGACTGCCATAGATGTTCGTATGACAACCGGGACCGATGGCTTAACGTGCTCTCAAAGGCTCGGTAACATCCAGGCCACTGCAAATAAATCCTCTTTCGTCCATGACTAGTTGTGAGCGGACGTGTGTCGCTCCTCTTCATAAATATTACCAAACAGTGCGCGCAAAATTATCACGTATATCAATTAGTTATAGGCTAAAGTTCTATCAAATTACGAGTAAAAATAATAAAGTTAAAACAAATACTCTAACCAGTTTAGCCGAGACGCGGCGACGCACACTGTGAGATTTTCCTAATCTAGCTCGATTTAATTGATAATGTCTACTTACTCCAATTTACGTAGAAATTTTATATTATACAGCAGATAAGTTCTTCATAAAGGCTTTAATTAATTTTTTATTGTGGGTTGTCAGGAAAATGAATGACACACTTCTAAACTCAGTAGATTTTATTGTTCTTAGTAATACGTGTTCACTAGATGATAGTTGCTGAGTCAAAATAAATATCCTCATTATTGTTATAGTTACAAAACTTCTGTTATTGGATACTTTAAGGTATGTGCGACATATTACGTTAAAAGGATAATTGTTTCAACTGCATTTAATATCTTATTGGTAATGATAAAATAAGGGCATTTTCATAAAAAATCGTCAAAGCAAATTGGAGAAAAAAAATAGTTATTCAGGGTTATTCACCTCTCTTAACTATTTAGTAATTTAGCCATAACCCTAAGCTTTTGCATTCGATTAGAAGTTATTGCACATAGTTGTGACACCCAAACATTTTTTTTTCATTTTTTAGAATGGTTGTACAAAAAGAATGTTTTGATGTATGGTGTAATACGAGTAGGTCTGAAAACCATTTTGAAGCAGTTCTTGATTTTTTTCAATTGAAATATGCATCAGTACAGTTTTCGGAAGAAGCCCAAAAGAAAATAAAGGTCCATTTAAGAACATTATGCTTCAAATTTGAGAAAAAAATGGCTACTGTTCATCGTCATCGAGACCGCTTCTTAAATAAATACGCGTCTTGGTTGAATGAAAATATTTTTTTACCAGAAGTTGTAGTTAACGAAATCCCTTCTTCATCTCAAAGTTCAGAACAAAGTAGACCAGGTAGACCAGGTAGACCGAGTAAAGCTTTTGTCGATTGCCACATGTATACTACCTATTGGACAAATGTCTGAAGAGGCCCAAGAGGCTCGCAACAAAAATAACAGAAGATATCGAGAGTCATTCCCAAGAAAAACATCCCGTATTGCAACCAATTCAGATTTGATGAACAGACTCTCGATATCTTCTGACCCATATATAGCGAGTCTACGACATGCACCCAAAACTAAGCATCGTTTAATGGAGCCTACTGTTTTATCTTTGTTAACTGTACCTCAATTGAATGATTCCCTTACACAGCCGACAGATAGTAATTAATAAATTAATTTAAATAAAAGTAATAAAATTCTGTTACATTTTATTACTTTTTTTTTCAAAATCTTGTTTTCAGTTTCGAGTAAAAATATTTAAATCTAGTAAATATCTTTTATTTCATGAATTAAATGTTTAATTCATCTTAAATACCTAAAACATTTGTAAAATCGTTAGTTTGTCATAATAAATAATTAAATCGAGATAGATTAGGAAAATCTCACAGTGTGCGACGACGCGAAGCAGCGAGCGCGGGGACTTACTTCACCTCTGCGAGAGGAGAAATCACAAAATAATTGCTATCCCTCTCGAGCATACTGCGTCATCTAATCTACGATCTATTTGAACGCTACGGCAGGCCACGCTCACTCTATGTACTTGCGCGCTCTCGCCGCCGGTCGCCGACGGTCCTCGGTCGTCAGTCGGGCTGTCGCTAGCCGCGCGTGCACACGCGCGTAATAAAGTACCTAAGGTTTGGTTATATTATTACGTTTCAATCTTTTTGTTTTTTGAGTCTTTTTGTTTGTTATTAATATAATTAATACTCAATCTATGATGCTATTATGAAAGCATATCACGGATGCCGAATCTAACAAATCAAATAAAAATCTTACTTCTGCTTGCCTGTTAATGAAGAACGGCAAGTAGGTACTTACTTAATAAGTGTAATTACATTCGTTAAGTTACTGTAGGTACCTACCTATGACAATATTTAATATACATAGGTAGGTACATATCTTGTACAAAGTAATATAGGTACCTACCTACTCACTTCGCTACCTACTATACGGAAAGACTTAAAAAATGTTGGATTCAGTACTTAGTCTATTCAGTAACAGATTGGTTGTTACAAGATGTAGTTATCTGACCTAGTACCTACTTATAGCTAACGGCTCGGGTTCAGTCTTAACACTTGAATGCAATCATAAATAAAAAATTGTAAGTACTCGTAGGATGGTATCGCGAGGCGATCAGCGACCGGCGATGGCCGCCGCCGCCCGCACCGCTCTGTCGCGGGCTGGCGTTTGACTCTCGTGTACTTGTGTAGGTATATTATTGTCGGTGCGTTACCTCTACTGCATTGTTTGCGTTCAGACCAAATATATAATAATCGCCACTGTGCACTGAGAATAGTAGTTTATCTAAGGCCTTGTCTAAGCTTACCTACTCTTGAGTTGCTGACCGGTAGGATTGTGATTGAGATGAAATACATATTGACCGAATGTCCAATAATATTCGGCTATTATTCGATATTCGATGAATAGGTGAGAAAAATGTCAAACTATTGTAAACTAGTGTAAAGCCTTTATTAAGCGAGGCAACCCTAGCGTCATTATACGTAACTACGAGGACGACGCCGAGCGACTGCAAAGTAATAATAACCGTATGGCTGTCTGTTAAGATACATATTCGTATGGAGGTGGTTGATCACGTGGACTTGTAGGCACTTATCTGAGTTGGATCGTTAATTTTCCAGGCAGTGAGTTATCTGTTCCAACTATTAGGTAATCTGTGGCTACGGTTCTGCAACGCTACGAAGCTACAACGCTACGCACAATTTTATCGGCTACAACAACAGACTGTATACAATCTCGAGATGTCGTCATCACAGCTAAACAAATCACTCTCGGAGTCGAATATTATTGATAAGAATACCGTAACTACACCTCCTAACTACATTTCTTGCCGTAATAAAAGGATGCGTGAAGAGGACCTACCAACTGAATTCTGCAAGTTCAAAGTCGAAATGAAGGAGCTATTTACATCCTTCCTGACTGCTCAACAGAATGAACTGAAGGATATAGTTACCAATTTGAAGGAAATCCAGCAAACAAACGTAAACATCGAGGCTTCTGTCTCATATTTGTCCTCGCAGTACGAGGAATTTCAAAAGAAAATTAATACTATGGAAGTGCAGAGTAAGAAGGATCATGAATATATAACCATTCTTGAAGACAAACTTGAGGACCTCCAGAGACATTCCCGCAAAAATGGTATAGAATTGAAAAATGTCCCAAAAAAATCTGGGGAAACCAGGAATGATTTAATTAATATTACAACATGCCTATCAAAAAATATAAACCTCGAGCTATCCCCTTGGGCCATAAGGGATATTTATAGAGTGCCGAGCAATAAACCTGGATTCACGAGCACACCGATTATTATTGAGTTTGCTTCCACTATGCTTAAAAATGAAATACTACAAAAGGCAAAATCCTTCAACATCAAAAATAAAATAAAACTTCAAGCTAAGCATCTAGGAATAACTATAAACGAAAATACCCCCGTATTTATATCAGAACAATTAACTGCAAAGGGGGCTCGATTATTTTTCTTGGCACGTGACCTAGCAAAAACAAAACAGTACAAATACTGCTGGACTACTTCTGGACGAATTTATGTGAAGAAAGAAGACTCCTCCCGAGCAATTCTTATTAATAACGAATCTCAAGTACAGCAACTTCTACAGAATGCATGACTGGCTTGTATAATAATATTCTTTATAGTAATACTTATACACATACACTGCTTGCAATTAGTACATTACAATATAACATACAAAAATAACATTAAATCAATGATCAACTTTTTAATACACACAAATCCCGGTCACTACATCATTGTAACAAAACTAAAAATATTTAACAGCTCTTTAACACACACCACTCAACTACATAAACATAAAAACTACATCTGTACACACCCACACACATACACCTTTGTTATCTTGATAATGCTAAAAATTAAAACACAAATTACACTTTATACTTTAAGTGTAACACCACGGCAACAACAACTAGTATTTTTAATAATTAATTATGAAAAACAGTCTTTATATACTACAGGGATTAGACAAAGTAGACATATATATGGCTACGACACTACATTATACAACTCACTTTTTTATTTACCTGTACCTAATGGCTGACACACTTTATAACATGAACATGTTAGACGATGTTGAAGTCGCTCGTGCTGTGGAATGCGACAGTACAGAACTGACATCGCACAATACATTTAAGCACAGCGACCTAACAATAATATCTCAAAACATATGCAGTATACACTGCAGTAAAAACTATAATAATTTTCTGCTAACATTAGCCACTCTTCCATTCCAGGCAGATATTATTATTCTAACCGAATGTAGACTAAGCCCTGATAAACCGATACCTCAACTATATAGCTATTGCTCCTTTTCTACTACATATCAGTTCAATCAGAACGCTGGTGTAGTCCTATATATAAAAAAATCTCTAAGTCCTAAAGTAAAAGAAATAAAACTAACGAAAGTCTCTTGTTTACAGCTTGACGTACTAAATAATACGCTGTTTTGTATTTACCGCTCTCCGTCTGTGGCCAACGCGGCAGGCTTTATAGACTCGCTCTCGTTACACTTAGACACCTTAAAAACTAAAAACAACATAATTATAGCAGGAGACATCAATATTAATATTAGACTCAAGCCGGATGAAACGAGCCAGGAATACAACAATAGGATTAATTATGTAGGTGCTCTCTCCGGGTATGGTATTTTGGCCGGTCATACTCTTCGCACCCGAAAAATAAACTGTTTAGATCACTTTATGCTAAAAATAAATGATAGTAAACATTCAGCATTCATTGCAGTGATGCCGACTGCAATTACAGACCATTTCACTACCTTATTGTCTATATCAAGATCTAAATCAGAGAGACCTATTGATAAGTTCAGATCAAAAACAGATTTTGCAAAGTCTCTGCAATTTCTCCAGCAAAAAGACCTCTCTAAACTTCTGTTCTGTAACAATCCTAATTATTTAACACAAAGCTTGATAGAAAATATTATTGAGTCTCTAAATAATAGCACAACTAATGTTCCAATCCCTAAGAGTCATCGTAATCTAAAGCCGTGGATTAGTCCTGGGATCTTGCGCTGCATTAGACATAGGAACAAACTACAAAAAAGACTGCGAAATGAGGGCTATAATGAAATCCTAAAGATAACCTATACTCGCTATAGGAACTTTTGCAACAACCTTATAAAAAAACTTAAGCGAAAATATGAGAGAGATTTAATTGCAAACTCAATAAATAATAACAAACTTCTATGGAAAAATATAAAACAGGTTACTGATTCTAATAAACCACGTGAAGACAATAAAAACTTAGTTAACCTTAAAAGTAACCCCCTAGAGTCTGTCAACTTTATCAACAACTATTTTGCAAGTATAGGTAAAAATCTTGCCCTTGACATACAGACCAGTTCTCAATCATCTCGTAGTCAGGATCCCACTTTAATAAATAACATAGCGTCGCAAATCAACTCATTCGGTTTATTGGAAACCGACATCACTGAAGTTGAAAATATTTTAATGAACTTGAGGTCTGACAGTGCCCCCGGCTGGGATAATATACCCGTCTCTTACCTGAAACTCGCAAAGCATGAACTAGTTCCCATTATCACGCATCTCGTTAACCTTTGCTTTCAACAAGGCATATTCCCAGATTTATTAAAAAAATCTATCATTACTCCAGTTTTCAAGAGCGGATCTAGGGACGAGATTGGTAACTACAGACCTATTGCTGTACTTCCTGCCATCTCGAAAATACTGGAGAAGCTTCTGAACTCCAGGATCATAAACTACCTAAACACCTACCAACTACTATCCTCGTCACAGTATGGATTTAGACAAGGAAAATCAACTGAAGACGCAGTTCTGGCACTTACTCAAATTGTAACCGAACGGTTAGACACGGGACAGAAATGCCTATCGGTGTTTTTAGACCTAAAAAAGGCCTTCGATACAATTTCGGTCCCCATTCTTCTTGCAAAACTCGAAAAAATAGGTATTAGAGACACTAGCCTCTCTCTCTTTAAAAGCTACCTATCGGGAAGGATACAAAGTGTCAGAATTAATGGTTACACTAGTAAAGATATCTCAGTAGGGTACGGAGTTCCAAAGGGAAGCGTGCTAGGCCCAACACTATTCCTCATATACATCAACGATCTTTGCAGGATGAAAATTAACAACGCTCACATCCTTTCCTATGCCGATGATACTGCAGTGATATTCACTGGGCACAACTGGCATAACATTAAAGAAAATGCAGAAAAAGGCATGCGTACTATAGCTAAGTGGCTAAAGAATAATTTACTAACACTTAATACAGCCAAAACAAATTTCCTGTGTTACAGTATCCAAAAGATTACCCAACCTAATACTGACTACACGTTGACGATTCATTCCTGCGACGAACTAGATACAATAACGTGTGATTGTCCCATAATCAATAAGCTGAAAGAAACTAAATACCTAGGGGTAACGGTTGATCAGCATCTTTCTTGGCATCCACACATAGATTTACTTACAACCAGAATAAGAAAGCTGATTTGGATTTTTAAAACCCTAAGACATGTGGTACCTAAAAGGATGGAAGTGCTGCCGAATTCAAGAAATATCCTTATAGAAACGTATACGGCTTTGGCGCAATCAGTTATTACTTATTGTATTCCCATCTGGGGAGGAGCGGGCAAAACCAAAATGCTCGAACTAGAACGTGCTCAACGGGCATTGCTGAAAGTAATGCATTTCAAAAAAAGGAGATTTCCTACAAAGGAACTATATTCTCTCAGCGGAGTGTTGTCGGTGAGGAAACTGTATCTTCTTCTGATACTAATAAAAAAACATAAATCCACAACATTTAGCCCCAGCCCTACTGTTAAAAGAAGAAAACACGCAGTTGACCGCACTTACACAAAAACGACATTTGCGAGCAGACAATATAATAGCCGTTCGGGATACCTTTATAATAAGATAAATAATAATATAAATATATACCATAAAACGTTAAGAGAAAATAAAAAAGAAATAACCAACTATTTATCACCTCTGAGCTACGAAGAAGTGGAGGCACTTTTAGAACAGCACATATAGAAAACCACACACACACACACACACACACACACACACACACACACACACACACACACACACACACACAAACAAACACACACACACACACACACACACACAAACATTCCCGCACATTCTTTTAATTATTGTTAACTTCTCAAAATAAAAACCATAAATTGAAAATTGCATAGTCATGGAAGAGCGTGATCACCTGTCACAGGCATTATTTGCCTAAAAGGTAATCACGATCAACATTCGAATAATGTAAACTGGTTTATAGAACAATAAACAAAACAAACAAACAAATATACCTATTCATGCATACAAATATTTGCACTGAGCGGCAATCGAACCTGCGCCTCCTGCGTAGCCACCACATAATAGAAGCTGTCTGTAACGTAACTACGCGCGTTTGTATTATTCGACACATTTAAGTTTTTGTTCCCTCCATAAGAATCGTTTTTCTTGCGCCAGTGACCTCGGATCTTCAAGACTAGGGCGGATTTTAAGTGCTTATATTACGTAACATATGGTAGATAGGGGACACATCTGTGACTTCAACATGTGACGCAATATGAATCGGACAGATGTCGTGAGGCAACATAAAAAATATGAATGGTGGCTGAAATAATTGAATGACACCATTTTCATAGGATATGCATAAATAGCATCGTGATCCGAAGAAACCTTTAGCTACTATCAGGTCCGCCAGCCGATTAATTGACCAAGCTCTGGCATGGGCTTTCCTTTCGGAGAGGTCAGACGGCAGTCGCTCACGTTGAAACCAAAATAATCCAAATAGTTAAGTACGAGTACTTACTCTGAGCTTCAAGGTGCAAGTTATAAATGCAATCGGGATTGTACTCAGATAATAATCAATGCTATGATTTTTATTTCAACGTCAAAATTATAGAATGCCTTTTTTAATAAGGCTCTTCACTGACCGCGATATCTGCTTCTTACATTGACGGAAATGAGGCAAGAAACATTACAAACAATGTGTGAAGTTTGTGGTGTCATTTGAGCTTTTACAATATGTTTTAAAAAAAAATATCACTCCAGTGTCACTCGAGATGACGCAAGCACCCAAAGCTGTTCAGTCGTTTAAAAATTAAGCTTGAATAAAGCAACTCACACACATACATGAAATCTGAAAAGCATTACACTCCTTTTATTAGACAGCCGCGTAATAAGACGATCATTTTACGCTAGTCATAACATTCAAAGGATTTTAAAAGAAACTACTTGACTGTCGTTCGTTGGAGCAGTTCCAAGAGACTTCGAATATCGTTTCCTTGTTCGATTCTGAGGCAGCAGAGACACGAAATAGGTTATAGGTGGTTGTAAATATTTTAAAAGTACTTCTAAAACTTATTCTTTTATGAAAGTGGGGTTCAGTTGTATAAGAACGGATACATTTCAGATATACTTTGGAATTGTGAATAGTCTATTCCGTTTGCCAGAAAAGCGTATAATATGGTCGTTTTAAAGGTTATGACTATCCAATATTTGAATATTGATGGTTGTGGCGCGCAGTGGTAGTGTAAAACGACTGTTATTCACGAGGTTCTATTTTGCTTAGCAGTAAGTAAATGAGCTAAAATCTAGTTTAAAAGGGAAATAACACTCACTGATTAATCAGGCAATCTCAGAAACTATAAGACCTAGAAACTTGATTATTGGCAGGTAGGTTCCTTATAAGGCGTAGATATAGAACGGATTTTACGAAACTCAACCCAGAAGGAGGTAAAACGAACTCCGCGCGCACGAAGTCGCAGGCGGCAGCTAAGTAGTAAGATATAAAAGAAGAGATGTCAATCAATAGTATGGAAGCTATGGACATAAAAACTGTTTTTGATGCGGTTTTACTGTTTAAAAGTTCTTCATCAGACTTAAAATCTTACGTTTGTTTGATCGCCATCAGCTAATGCTTTGTTAGTTTGTTTTATATTCACATAATAGGCAGTCTTATTACTGCCAACCGGCAGTTGACAATTTAGATTCACTGAGTTTATTGACACTCAGTGAATCCAAATTGCCAATTTCAAAATCTGAAGATGTCAGATTGTTTATTAATTGCCACCGCTAGGTAACAATAAAAGATTAATCATCAACAGATCAAACAGCGCCTCCTTTTCCTGCCCATCCCGTGAAAATAACAAAAGTCAAATTATGAAAGGCTTTATACCAAATTGGAACCAACAAAGCTACGAGTATCGTTTACAAAGCGCCGATAGAAATGGCGGAGACAAAACACTTTTCTCGAAAAGGATTAAATTTTAATCTCGTAGCTCGAAGCGTCAACCAATGTGGGATGACGTCTGTATTTACCTTTGACGCGGTGAAAAGTTTCACTGAATGATTAATTTATTTTAGGCTTTAATTAGCAATGAGTTGTTTGTAACTGAATCTTCTTTAAGATCAGTGGTTCTTCATAACCTTACGTTTTGTAATTAACTTGGAGTTAGGTTTTGTAACTATTGGATTTAATATTTGACACATTCATTAAGATTTGCTTTATTTTTTAATCTTCTTTGCCACAATTTTGATACATATTCTTGCATACAATTGTCTAATACTCTTACTGGATCTGTTTTATTAAGGGTTTCTAATTGGGTATTTTCCTGTAGTTTATTTAATTAAGAATGTCAAAGGAGAGGTAGGTAGGGGTTGGTATGGCCCTAATTGATTATTATTTTTATTTACGCTATCTGCACTTTTCTACTTATAAAATTTTTGTAATAATAATAGGTACTATAAATTTTACATTTTATATTTGAATTCATAATCATTATTTTCGTTACACTCAACTGAAGTAACTTTCAAACTTCCTTTATTATAAAGGAAGTATCAACTTTCCCTTGTTACATAACTTTAACTTAACGTTTTCCATAAGTTTCCTTGTTCTGTCTATTCTCGTTACACCACATTCACCTTAACATTCGCATTTCCACTACATGCAGTCATTTCATAGACACAATATACAAGACGACGACTTTTCTGTATTATCTAACTAGCCAACCGATCTCAGCATCGCTCGTGGCATATTTTGAATCCCCGTATCACCCAGCACTCCTTTGAGCGCGTAATTTTTTAGTCTTTAAATAATGAATGGAAATCTGCCGGATTTTTTGACATTTATGGTTACTGCTCCGCTCTTTTGAGTAGTAGCGTGATGATATTTAGCTTATAACCTTCCTCGTTAAATAGGCTATTCGACACAAAAATAAATTTCTAATTTGAACCAGTAGTTTCTGAGATTAGCGCATTCAACGAAACAAACAAGCAGTAAACAAACAAATAAACAAACAAACTCTTCAGCTTTATAATATGTATAAAAGTATAAAGAGATATAAATTCACACACATCATAAAATCGTCATAATATCCAAAAGTATCGATACCATTACACATACGTACGCGTAATACATCAACGACTCAACGTCAATTGATACGGTGAAAATAACATTCCATTTATACGCCCCACACTTATTCCCGTTTCTTCCCAATGACGTCATGAACAATGCTCAATATTGTTCAACGTTTGTATGACAATTGTTCCGAATTTATCTGTCGTAAAAACGATATGACCGCTTTATAGAGTGGGCTTCAAAAGATCCGCTATCTCGCTCACTGTCACGAACGTAAATTTTCGTTTATGTGTAAATAATTGTATAGGATGTTTGTTTTTGATGATTGTTTTTATTTTATTTTGTGATATAGTTCGTTGAATGAACGACTACCACACACCTAATTTTCTTAACTCTCGCGTTCCATGGTGCTATAATCGGGTTAATTCCCGTTAACATTATTGTATACCATACACCTATCACCATGTATTGTGTTCATTTTGGAAATAAAATTATAGTCCTAAGAAAGTTGTAGAACCGTCCTGGAGTAACAGAATTTAAAAGTAGAAGAGCCGTTGCTTCGACAGAAGAAGAAAACGATGTCCTGTCTTCGATGGGAAGATCCTGCCCCCCTAGACAAGAGGCAATTCGTTGCTCGGCGTATGATGGAATAGAATGCCAAATGTATGGGATTTGAAGTATATGACAGGCGTCAACGAATGTCAAATACGTCAAATCCTCAGTATCACAGTAAGATAAGGTACCTGCAAACTTAATTATAGCTAACTTTACTTACGGTAGACTTTTACGTCAAAATGCCATTTGATTCAGAAACCTATACAGTTATTTTTAAATTTAAAAATGTCCATAAATAATGTTTTGAAGGGAAGAGCAGAGAACAAACTAAGGGATAATTGATTAAAATAGAAAAAAAAAAACAGAGCTAGATTCGCTTTATTCTATCTTAATCGATAGAAATTGTTAACACGAAATAATTAGCACACTAAATGCTTTTTAAAAAAATCATTCAACTAGGGATAAGGCTATTTTCCATTACAACAGTCAACGTACCCTAGAAATAGTACACTCTTTACAGCAATAAGACCGAGGTCTCAAAAGTACATAGTCGCCAAAACGTGAATGCTAATTTACTTCACGAAGGCACAGGGTGCCCCTATCCGCCTTCAACAGGAACCACAATAAATAACACTTTAAACGATGTCAAAAGGAAAAGTCGGCACATAAAAAAGTAAATATACTGTCGAAAATGAAGTAAAGTATAAAATGAACTGGTATATTCCCGGCCTTGTACAAAGGACACGGCCCTGCTTTTATCTTCAGCCACATAAAACCACACACACTCAAGTCCACTACTTCTAAGTTACTCTGCGGAGGAAAAACGTAAATGCCGCTGTATTTTTGATGTTAGAGTTTTTTATTGTACATTATTTAGACGATGTTATCTTGGTTTTTAAGTACTTTAATTTGTGTTTGGTATCTTTATGTGCTTACAAAATTCTCACACTAATAATATAAATGTGAAAGTTTGGATATTTGTCACTTAATCGTGCTCAAACAGTTGATCAATTCGGACTGAAATTTTGTTTTTCTTTTTCTCAATACTAGGTACTACGGCATCTACTGATTGAGAGAATGAGCACAGAATTCCACGTGGGTGGACCCGCGGGCAACAGCTAGCATATTTGTTGCTTAGTCCCATGACACGAGTTATGTGCAATCATGAAAATCGGGTACGCTGCACGCAAACAGTCTGTTTCATAGGTGTCTCATTGTTTTTTGGGCACAAAATTGACCACATTGACCTTCGATGACGTCAAACCCACGCTGTATAATGTTTGTTTGGCACTTTATTAGAATAAAAACGTGACATAAATCAAAATACGTCTTCTTCAAAATCTCATATTCTATTCATGTAGAGATTTGATAGATTCCTCCTATAATTCATTTTCCCTATATCACTGATGCAAAGCAGCTTAAATACGTTCAAGTAATATAAGGAAAATATTTTACATTGGAGGCGTAATTTTTTATACACACAAGAAAGGTTTCGACTGAGAGCGTTCTTCAGAAATTTGTATTGAACCGACGCTTGGCATAAATCATCCTGTAGATAAAACACTGCACTGTAATATATTACAAAGTTGAGGATATACGAATGGAGCTCAAGAGTGGCATTTCAGGTATATTGGGAGGAAGTGACTTTGGATGTAATTTTTAATTGTTATGTCGTAATTGTATTGTGGTGGCCTAAAGCAAATTGGTTTGTTTAGTGAGTTAGAACTGAAAATGTTAGAAAATGCCAATGGTATTGAGTACATACGCTTTTGTAGAGTCTACAAAATTTGTATTTATATTTTATATGAACACGAACCTTTTTCTGAATTACTTCTCATGACAACGTGATTGCGAGCATCAACCATCATATATATAATGATTATTTCATTCTATATTTGTACGGTTTCATCAAAACAAGCTCCGACATCAAATTTCCCAACACCTTTATGTTCTCCTTCCCTTTCAACGACCAAAGCAGTAATATTTATTTCCGATTCATCATTTTTATCTATTCCCAGGTTTGTGTTATCTACCTTCGCCTCAAATAATTACGGAGTTTATTGAAGAGTCTCAGATATCAAAATATCAATAGACTTCAAAGGAAACCTCATAACTTCTCATATTTTATTTGCGGAGCAATCTTGGTAAGAAATAGTATAATTTTCAAGAAAATTTTTGAGTAAGAAATCATTAAGCCCGGTTTACATTATTCCAGTCTAATAGTCCAGTCTAGCACTGGATAGGACTGTCACATCTACACTATTTCAGTATTTTAGAAGTTAAAAACTTCATTATTTCTTAAAAATGTCTAAAGAAATCAATGCGTTTTCACTGATCAATATTTAAATACAGTGTTTGAATAACTGTCTACATTATTTCAGTGGCGCTGAAATGGGTAAAGTGGAATGAAACGTAGACTGTTATTTTTTTATATACTCGCCTGATGGTAAGCTGAAGGCAAGGTCTCAGGAAAGAGGGTCACCATTACAGACAAGTGTACCAAGTACCTACCATGGTACAACAATATAAATCAATGATGTTACAATGGTAGCACTTTGCTTTCAATACATTCTTTGGACTGGATTAGATTCTTTAGATTGGAATGTAAGCATTCCACTACCGGTTTACATTTTTCCAGTAGCATTCTAGTGTTGGATTCGGTCACTGGACTAAAATGCTACTGGTATAATGTGAAACTCGCATAAATTGTTCTGTAGTCAAACTGAGAGTTCTCTGTCTATTATTTCTCCATTACGATGGCATGTGAGGCACATTCATTTAAATAATTTCCTCGTTGCTCGACCTCGACCACGTTGCGTGCTATAGATTGGATTCCTACACGGATCATTATTTTCGCTATTTTCAGATAATAAATTGTTTTAAAATTTGGTGTATTTCCGTTTTGTAAGTTATTTTAAAAGTCGTTATAAGGATGATAATTTTCTCCATCAAGTACTTTCAAGGTTAATAAGTATGAAAGAGTGACAGAAGACTTTTGGACTATTTTTTTTTACTATCGTTCCTGGTGCAAAGGCTGGCCATCGCCATCCAGCGTGGCAACGCAGCAAGTGTACTTTTGCACCGGGAGCGATCAGGGGCGGATTATTTGATTAGTACAGGACAACACTGTACCGAAACTGTGTGTATATCTTGGACTGTTACAATTTTGACAATAAATAAAACATATTTTTTTATTATATTTTAATACTAGCGTTAACCGAGATGCCCGCGGCTCCACCCGCGTGCATCTCGGTTAACGCGACCTTTGCTCATATCTTCGGTTTTACTCAACCGATTGCGATCAAACAAACGTAAGATTTTAAGTCTGAGTAAGCCCTTTCTAACAAAAAAACCGCATCAAAATCCGTCCAGTAGTTTTTGCGTCCATCGCGGACAAACATACAAACAGACAAACAGACAGGAAATTCAAAAAAAATATTTTCGTGTTCAGTATCGTTAACATAACATAACCCAAGTATTTTTTTTTAAATATATCCAATGTACAGACACGACCACTTTACAATTATATAATAGTAAAGATAGACTATTCATTTATGCTTAGCTGAACTACAGAATGTAAACTGTAGAATAGATCGACGAATGTATAGGATTTGACGTATATGACAGTCGCCAACGTTTGTAATTTTTTTATACTATTTATGTCGCAAACAAGCACACAGCCCTCCTGATGGTAAGTGGTTACCGTGGCCTATTGGCGAGTGCAACAACAGGGGAGTCACACTCGTGCTGCCAACCGTGTAAGAACAGAAGAAGAAGAAGTCATATCGCCCCCAAACGGATTGCCACTTGTCTAGGGGGGCTGTTTTGAACTAAATCTGCATCGCGCTTTAGAAGTTTATGCACTGATTAATTGTTACACTTACAGACATACAGACTCACTAGATTTGGGACATTTTAACGTATCCATTTTCAGAGATAAATAACTTTTTCTGAGAATCGTAAACCATATACTGATCAAATTTGTTCAGATTATAGATACATGGCTGCCTCTGTGGCGTAGCGGTAGTAAACACGGCCGCTACGCAGGAAGCACGGGTTCGATCCCCGCTCGATGCAAATATTTGTATGCATAAAAATATGAATTTTTGCATTGATCTGAGTGTTTCTATAATATAATATGTACCTATGTATTTACGAATAAAATGTACAAATAATATGTACCAATGTATTTACGAAAAAAAAAATGTATCTAAGTATGTTTATCCGCATTCTGGAACCCATAACACAAGCTAGTTAAGCTGTGCTTACTTTGGGTCTAGATAGCGTTGTGTAAGAATGTCCTACAATATTTATTTATCTATAGAATTCAAAATCAACTGTACTAGGTACCTAACCCATTTGCAATATATCCTAACTTTGATAAAGATTTATCAAATGAATAGCTGACACCTCGACATTCAATAAGATATAAATAAACAAGCCCTTTGATCCTATGAACCCCTTTCCGAATCTTTTGTCTGTCTGTCACTACATTATCGTTTGACTGATACAGTTCTCTGCCAAGCCGGTAAAGCAAAACGGGCGTAAAGATAAACCAGATAAATCCCGTTTCCATTCGTATCACGTAGAATCCATTGAAGTGAAATAATACCGGCTCTGTTTTATTGCCAAGACTTGATATTGATGTTCCATCTTTATTTAAACTGAGGACAGGAATGTTAGAAATAATGTATTAAAAATGGTGCTGATTTTATTCAGTTTCAGTAAAGCTATGAAAAGGGCGTTTATGAGACTACTTATGCAAGTTGCTTCACCCTACAGAAAAGTAACTGAAAGCTAATTCTCTTATTCAAAATTCAGTCTAGATCTAATCTCAAACACGCAAACGTCAAAAAAGATCTTGAATGAGGCCCAATTCTCAAAATATCCTTATTTTTTTTCATAAATGAAGCTGTATACGACCTGATGTTAAGACAATCACGATTTCAGTGTTCTTCATTAAGTATAATATAAATGTTACGGAAAAACCGTTCTTGACATTTCATTTATTTTTGACAAAATTCTAATTTAAGTTTTATTTATAGTTAATGTTATTTTGTTACAATAGGAATGTCGTAAGATAAAAGTCCTATAAATAAATAAAGATTTAAAAATAAAAAAAATTACCGTATTTTTAACAGATTTTTATTAGAAGAATAGGCCTTATGGCCAAGACTACGTGCAGACATTACTAGCCGATTATAATTAGACTGTAAAAAAATAGGAAAATATTATTATCTAAACAAACAGATGAAACCTTTTGTTCTGTCCAATAAAACAAACAAAATTGATAATAAAATACCCAAAAAACATAATGCAGCGGCCCTCTGTATTAGTCTGTATTCGATTCAATCACTCAAACACATAAACTACCATCAAAATCTGTTAAGCTGTTTAGTAAATACTTACGTGGCATACCCACACAAATATTTTTATTCATAAATAAAACACAAATAGATTAAATCTCTCCACTTCATCTTCCCATTCTCCTACCTATCAATAACAACATACGACGCCAATCAAAATTATATCTACGGATCATAACACCAGGCGTGAGTTTACGACTTATGACGTAACGGACGTGAACACACGCCATAGGACGTAACGTACGTAAACACACGCCATAACCCGCCACGTTTATTGACGCCACTAAACGTCGATACTATTATATAATTTATCGAGTTTTCGCCGCAATTTGTTGTGTACTTATTATAATATAATTGTATTATTATATTTAGACCCGTATGAAAGAACGATACTTACTAATATTATACTTTGCGGTATTACTCTTTGGGACAAAAAGTGTTGCATCCAGTAACACCTGTGACTCGTTGAGATTTTTTTTCCCAACCATTAACAATGTTACTTGTTTGTGTGTTACTGAATGGGCATAGGCATATACCTAATTTCGATTTATCTGAGGACAGATTGACAGATTTGGTAGATTGCTTAATTATAATCTGTTCTCAAATAAATTGCTATTCAGAACATTCTAGGCCAGCCGTTAGGCCTGTATATGGCATCAAAGAGAACTACATACATACATACGTGCGTAACACATTACCCTCGCTAGCGCAGTCGAGTTAAAATAGACGAATAAAAACTCAGTAAGTTTTGGAAATAATTTCTCAAAACTATTTTAATCTCGTCAATGGAAAGTTTTCTCGTTTTATTTGACTTTAGACTCGCTCTAAGGTTGCAAGGTTAATCACTGAACCGTCAGTGTTTCAGCGAAAATAGTTCTAAACTTAGGTCATTGTATAGTACTAATCAATCTTTATTAATTAATTTAATTGCTAGAAATCTTGATACTTTCTGAAGTTAACGCGAATATTGCTCATTAAATAAAACCACTTTTTAACGGCTTCTATCGCGATTTATTTGTTGTTATTTACTTTTACCCCGACGTTTTGCCTACTTTTCAGCAGCCATGGTCGCGGGTGACGGGGCGTCGGCTTATAAGTAAATAATAACAAAATAAATGACTATAGAATCTGTTAAAAAGTGGTTTTATTTCAAAAATAAATTATCTGGGCAGATGCTTTACGAAGTATTGAAAATATCGATACTAATATATATGATGATAATAATATATATAAATGAACCTGAACCACTGATTCGATTGCAATGAGTTTAGTACCTACAGATATAGACCTTGCGAAAGGCCATAGGATATGTTTGATCGCAATAATCGAAATCCAGGAGGCGGAGCTGCGGGCAACAGCTGCATAATTTATGTACTTAATGCGAACATATTTTATGGATTGATATACAAGTACACCTACACGATGCCTGTCATCCTAGCAGCCGCTTGTCACCCTAGCAGGCCACGGCGGCGGCGCGCATTGTTCACCTCCCCATACCTGGGGACGAGTTTGGGACTCCGTGGTCCCCACACCAGAAGAAGGCCCGTTCGAGAAATTATGACCCTGGGTCGGCGGGGCTGCGAGGGATATGTCTACGATAATATCACCTCCAGCAGCCGACGGCCCACAGTCGGCGTGCGTTTTGCCACCCCCTCCCACCGGCTCCGGCGGGGGATCCGTGTGAATTTTTCGCACGATAAAAAACAGTACACCTACACGAAGAAAAGGTTCCTTTTATAGACTTTCTTGTAACATTTTGTAACGTTACGCAATTTGTAAATGGTAAATTACATTTGGAAATTCAATCGTAAAGTATGAGGTGCAAAGTTTATGGGATCTCTAGAGAATTAGCTTAATTGAATGAATAAAAGGTTTTATGGTTCGAACTTGTGAAAAACTGCCATTAACTTTTAGTATTCGACCCCTACGCACTAGCGTGATGCGATTATGTGATTAACGATTTTACCGATTTTTAGGGTACCGTAACCAAAGGGTAAAAGGAATCCTAATAAGACTTCACTGTCTGTCTGTCCCAGGCTGTATGGCATGAAATATTGATAGCTAGACAGTTGGAATTTTCACAGATGATGGCTTTTCACAGGCTCCTAACAGAGGCATTACTTATCTGCCTACAAGGATGCCTACTGCCTCTCCTTTTTTCACATACTGCTGTAAAAATATTTGTGGACTGATAACTTTCTTATTCTTATTTCTTTTACCGCTATATCAACAAGTACTTACTAAAAACAATATGTTACGAAACCCTTCGTGCGCGAGTCCTACTCGCACTTGACCAGTTATTATTTTATTTTCTAATAGCCGTGTTATTTCCAAAGGTGTTATAGGGGTCGCACCCCACCAAGACTATTGAAGCTAGGCCAATGTCACAAGCCAATACACATGACGATTGACTAATGAGATTTTGATTCAAGGGTCGTCTAAACTATCACGATTCATGAGATAGGCAGATAGACCTGGTGACAGGCAGATAGACCTGGTGACAGGCAGATAGACCTGGTGACAGGCAGATAGAGTGTATCTAACAAGGTTCCGCTTACCCCTGGGTCAGTCGGGGTGCGAGAGACATGTCTACGTTAATCTTACCTCCGATACCCGATATAACCTCCCCCACTCCCCTGGTAGGAGAGGTATCCGTGGGGATATTTCGTACGATAAAAAAGGTACCCTAAAAAGTTCCAGATAATCCAATAGGCTATCTCGTTATTACGTGGGACATTATAGAGATTTTAAAATCATAATTACATTTATTAAATCAAATTAAGCTCCCAGCTACGGTAAAATGAGTGAAGAATACCTAATTTCGCGTTGAATTGAGAAACTCTTACGTTCACATTAAATAAATGAAATTTTAACCGTACCATTTACCCGGAGTCGTAAAAAGGAAACCGTTCTCGCAGAGTCATAAAAAGTGGTTCCTTTTTCATTCGGTAAAAGTCAATGCACAGTATGGGATTCGAACTAGGGACATTAATGTATAAATGGTGGCGCAGCAAATGGCTAGAGGGACTATTGTCAAAGGCGGTTGATTGAAATGGGTATGTTCATCTTCTTGTACCCATTACGTGGAATCAAAGTGTAATAATAGCTGGATTGTCTACATAAAAATACAACTCTGCTTACTCTTTGAAGGCTATACAAGCGTTAGTACCTATATCCAACAGACGATGAGTTAGTTGAGAGGTCATGATTTTAATCATTTGTAACAATTCATCGATTGTGAAAAAATCACCTAAATTCAGCTAAATTCTATCATCGCACCGCTCGCCACTGGCAGGAAATTCATCCTCACATATTGCGACCGGAAACGGTGCGCACTATGCGGTGTGAAAGGAACTTCATCCCACGATTGTGCATGGGGTGAAGTTCCTTTCATACCTACAAGCTGTGAAATGACTCCCTGTTGTGGTTTTCCCAAGCGACTACAATATGGGGTTCTTCAAGAAGAGCATTAGGAGTTTTCTGCAGAGTCGGCAGCACGAGTGTACCGCCCCCGGTGTTGCATACGTCCATAGGCCATGGTAACCACTTTCAGTGGTATAAAAAGTGATTAATTCTTTAGGCGCGTTGAGCACTTTTTGAATGAACATAGAGTTTCTAGTTCTATGTTTTTACTCAACACCAGCACAGTATGTTTTTCTTCTTTTTTTTCAATCATTACCTAGAATTCCATAGTAAATACTTCAAAAGTAGTTATTTTTTGTTGTGTCCCTCAGAATAGTCTCCTTAAGAAATCTTAGCACGGCTTTGTGTCACCCGTCACTGTAATAAATAAAGTGGGCCACTCACTGTCGCGGCTTAGCGGTTGAGAATGTCACGCGGCCGTGACGTCACCGGCGTGAGATGCTCCGCACGCAGGCGGAATAGCCCAGCGGGCAATGAATTTGTACTTGCTTCGTGCCACTCGCATTTTCAGAGCTTATTCTGTTTTGTTGTGAAGGCTCTTAACGCAAAAATTATGGTGTGAATTGAATTACTTAGTAGTAACCGAAATTAATAGTAATCTTGTTTACCCCTTAAGTTAAGCTAGTTAGTAGTTAGGTAGTATTTATATAAAACAAAAAAAAAAGAAAAATATAGTTGCATTGGGTTTCAAGAAGCAAACTTTAGATGTAGGTAATTTGAAACTCGGAAGATGATAATAAAATGCTGAACTGAGTTTAGGTAGAAAGGTTGCTCGCTGCATCGCTAGCTTATTGGTTAAGAAGTCTTACGATTGAGGCATCTCGAGTTCGAATCCGAACACCATTCGTCCATCCAATTTCCGTTACGTACTATTATTTCTCAGAGCTTTTTCCCAACTTAGTCGGGGCCTGTTTTCCAGTCTGCGATGCGATCAAACTTCGATATTTTTATGAAGTTGCAGTCATCTGACTCCACAACCAATTAGAGATGTCGATTAGTTACACTAGTCGGACTTTTGAGGACTACAAAAAAATTTATTTAATAAATTCTATAGAATGGCGAGAAATATTCTTATAATCATTTCCATTCAATATTACACTCATAAATATTAAGTAATAACATTATAAGGGCGAGCTACACTTGTAACAGATGTGATTATATAAGAAAATCTTCTTTCATGGAAACAAGAGCGCGCTAGATTAGTTTTTGCCCTCAAAACCCATTCACCGTAAATTTCCTCGAAATCATTGAAGCCGTTCCCAAGAACGTGCTTGCAATATAAAATTTTGTAAGTAATAACCTTGATATTTACATTAGTGATATTGCCTAGTTGTATTAAATAGTTTGAGAGTGATATGATTTGAAGTCTCAAGTATAAAGACTATGCTCAAATAATTATTAAAAATATTCCATCAAGAATCAAGCAGTTCGGCGACTCCTTTTGCTACACCATTAAGACCTAGAATTCCTTACCAGTACACGTGCGTGTTTCCTTCTTCCTACAGTCCTGGGTCTTGCGGGTCGTGAAAAAGCATCTGATGACGCCATCAAGCTGGTTCACCATTAGAACAGGGAACGTGTCTATACTGGTGACCCTCTTTGCCAAGACTTTGCCTTCAGCTTACTAGCGAGGCGAGGTGAAATCCAATGACTTGTCATCATCACTACATATTATATATTATTATATATATCACTACATATTATAAAACAAAGTCGCTGTCGCTGTCTGTCCGTCCCTATGTATGCTTAAATCTTCAAAACTACGCAATGGATTTTGAAGCGGTTTTTTTTAATAGATAAAGTGATTCAAGAGGAGGGTTTATATGTATAATACATGCATAATATTGTACAAAAACACTGATAACTTTAGAGATATGCAGCGGGAACGGGATCAGAAAATATAGCGGTACGAAGTTCGCCGGGTCAGCTAGTATACCTGTATAAAAAAATGGTGGTCTTTAGCTTGAAGGCATCTGGATCCGGTACTATAGTTTAGTTAAGAAAATAACATCAAATAAATGCAAGAGAATCAATTGGAAATAGTTGTGTTTTATTAATACTAGTAATGCCCGCGGCTCCGCCCGCGTAGACGTCGGTTGTCTTTCGGTCATAACACCGGTTCTGCTCAACCGATTGCACTCAAACATAACGTAAGTGAATGTTTTGCACCTTTATACCTACTATGAAAATATAATGTCCTAGAAAATGATAAAAAAGGTTGTCGTTTCCACAAGGCTGCTCCCGGTGACGTCAAACAGCACAGACATTTCCTCCCGCGTGAACAGCACTTTATGCGACTGACAGATTTCACGCCGGCTAACTGATGCGACTTTTTTAATCGCTTTTATTTTTGTGCGCCCAGCTATGGCCCGCTTTATTTATGCTTGAACAAGTACTTTTATATTTGTGGGCGACTTATATCTTTGCTTTTTGTGGTTTAAGGATAATTGTAAGGATTCGTTATTGCTGTACGTGTCGGGGAATGTCTTGCGATGAGTGTTAATCATTAAGAATGTTGACTTAAATAATATAATAATAATATTCTTGGTTATTGTACACAGCACTGTCTAGACCCACAGTAAGCATTGCTCAACTACAATTGTGTTCTGAGTCTTGGAAAGCGAATATTTTTGTAAATCCCTCTTCCCATACCACTATCTCACTTTCCAATAATATTATTAACTAGCTGTTGCCCGCGGCTCCGCCCGCGTGGAATTCTGATCCCGTTCATCGCTGATATATAGCCTATATGTTAATCCAGGGTATAACCTATATACATACCAAATTTCAACCAAATCGGTCCAGCCGTTTATGCGTGAAAGAGTAACAAACATCCACACATCCACACATCCATTCTCACAAACTTTCACATTTATAATATTAGTAGGATTAGTAGGAAAGTAGGAAAGTAGGATAGGATGTGAAAGTTTGTGAAATGTTAGTATGTTTGTAAAATTCCATTACTGTTTCCCTCATACCTGAGCGTTTCTAAGCGTAGGGTTACCATATCTATACCTACCTACTCATAATTATCTAACAACGTTAACCACTCTTCATTGTAATGCAAATATACAAATACATACACACAATTCCACAATACACTACCACATGTCGAGCAGAACGTGTAAATGTGCGCATAAAAGTAGATGACTGGTGGAATTGCCGATGGAAATTTCAATTTCTGGCGCGCGTTGACAATGTCCGACTTTTCATCGCTCGAATGCAATGTTGCATGATGCGATAAAATTTGAAATTCTTTTTATCTACCTACTCGTTTATTGATTAATTAAGAATTAAGGAATAAAAGTATAGTAAGCATGTTTTGTTATACCATTTACAGTAGAAATAATTTAATAGGTGCATTTTGACAGATGCCCTAATTCGAAGAAGGTAACTTGGCACGATTGGAATTAAACATAAAACTATTTTATGTTAAATAATTTGTACCTATATACGTAATAATAATGTGTATGGAATGTCCCTTCGGCCGCCGACGTAACCATACCACGTAGCTGGTTACGCCAGAGGAATTATTTTTTCTTGCTACGAAACCAGTTACGTACAAAGAGGTTTTTTTCTTCCTACGGAACTAGTTACGTTTGACCGCTTACGAAACCAAATGCTACGTAACCAGTTACGTGGGCAGAATTATTTTTCTTGCTACGAAACCAGTTTCTGACACATCTTTACTTAACGTAACGTTAACTTTAAGGCATTGATATTGGCTGTAATTTCCTATCTAATATCATATTATGTGCCCTGTGCCCCAGCACCCCTGCTGATGGGTCGCTTGATGGGCGCACGGTAATTACTCCAGTGTTAACTACAAAAACCAATACGCAGCTCGTGCTTGTCTCGCTTCAACAGTTAAAAAATGCAAATCAAAACATAAAACGGACGAATTGCCGAGCGTAAAACATAAATCGAATAAAATCGTATATTTTATTGTAGCATTTGTCAAAACATAACCCTCCTAATGCGACACATGTATCTGAAACGTCCTCATAACACAGTAATTGTGCCCGAGACACACATAATCAGATATTGTGCCCTACGATCGGCCGTACCCGGGTTATATCGAGTTATGAAATACTTCCTGATTTGGCGCGGGCCTTCGAGTATAATCCGTGTAAGATAAATTATATTTAAAGTTAGCTTACCTACATCATTTACGGGTTTTTTCGACTTACCTGAAATAGAGGAAAGAAATTGTAATTTTTAATACATAGAACATTTTTCATCATTATCCTACTAGCACTTTGTGGGTTGCGTCCAAAATTTACACTTTAGCCTGAAGACAGCTTATAATTTTTGATTGGTTTGTTATCTTTTAAGGGAGCAAAACTCCCATTGATTACCAGGTGTCTGATTAGTCAATTGAAGAGATATCGAAATGTTTCTTCCTGCTAGTATCATAATAATGTGAAAGTTTATAATGTTTTATTTTATTTATAATGTTTGTTATTCAAACACGCTCTAACAGCTAAACCGATCTGACTGAAATTTGATACAGGGATAGATTATAGTCAGGAAGAACACAAAGCTTTTCATCCCGACAATATTTAAACATGGGTAGCGGGAACAGGAACAAAATTGCTTGGGGGCAAAGTCATGAGTAACAGCTAATATTGCATAACACGGTGGCAAAGATTATGATACGTGTCAGGAATTGAAGAGCAGGACAACTTGGCAGGCCAATCCGACTGTGATCGACGTTGAACGATGGAATATTGGCACGGAACGTTGAAGGATTGACACGGTACGAGAGAAATTATGCTCGAATGTAGGGCAAGAGGAAAGTTACCGATGACGAACGACATTTGTTGCTTTTTCGTGTTTCACTCGTGCGGCCATCTTGGAAATATATCCGAGTCATGTTTGTTTTTCAAAATGATTTTAGTTTCGATTGGCTATTTTTATTTTATTCATGACAAGGCAATTTCACTTCAACGTGCCCGATGATAAGCTGAAGACAAAGTTTAAGGAAAAGGGGTTACCTAATGGTGACCCCTTTTCCTTAAACTTTGTCTGTAATCAGATACGTTTCAAGATGCAATGGTACAATGATGGAGCTCAATGACTATTAACAAAAAATAAAGAATATTTAATTGAGAACTTCCTGTTTGTAAGTTGGTTATTATCCTTTAATGAAAGTTCGACCTAAACCAATTGATGACGTATTGTAAAAAAAGCAAGTCAAAAGCACTTGAAACCAACGTCAGTGAGTAAAACTTTTAATACCTAAAGCTGCGTTTACATACTCGCGGCAGAGCGAGGGAAGTGGGCAGAGACGTGGTGTGAATGGTATATTCGTCATGCCGCGAGTACTGCCGCGTATGTTGCTGCGCATGTCGGCTTGGCGGCGCGAGTCAAAGGAGCGGCAATACTAGCGCGATGACTTATACGAGACCGCTAGATGGCGCTAATCAGTAAACACGGCTTTCGTTATTGCTCCTCGAATATTTACTTTTAAAAATATTTATATCGATCTACGGAAAGTGTATAGTAGTTGAAAGTGATAGTTTTTGTTAATAATCTATTTAATTAATTAGCTATGCTGTAAAAGCATAATGCGTACACTGCTACAGCGCGCAGCGTTGTCCTCCATACGTTTACGTCCGTCTCCATTGCAGGGCGAATACTGTAATGCGGACCAACGCGATGATGGGCGTGTGTGAAAACACTAGGGCATTAATCGCGCGAATATTTCTGGCAACACGATGAGCAATGCGAGCGGCAGTATGTAAACGCGGGGTAACAAGTTAAGTATGTAAGGATTTAAGCAGTAAGCGAGCTGCTCTCTCTACCCACCGCCGATAAAAAGAGAATTGCATTATGCAGAACATGACTCAATTGTAATTTCAATTCTGTACAATAAACCAGACGAATGCAATAGAATGAAATTTTGAAGCATTTATTATGCTAACTGTTCAAATCGATTAAGAAAGGGAAAAATAATCGACCTCGGACGGGACTCGATCCCGCGATCTTTCCCTTACAGGGGGAACGCTCTGACCACTAAGCCACCGAGACACGTACGAAGCCGATCCAAATTCCCTTATTGCATTTTCCCTTTCTTAATCGAATGCAATAGAATCTAGCTCGCAATATAAAATGCACCGCGACAACGCATTTGTTCACTAACACCCTATTAATTGATTTGTAGAAGCAATTTCACTGAACGGCGTTAAAAGGTTAATCTCTATTTGTGTAGTATAACTGTAGAATAGTTGTTTGTGTACTGTGTTTCTCAAAGTTGAGTACAGAGATCCGATTCTCAGCACTCCATGGATTCACCATGCGGTCGCCGGGTCCATAGCGTGATACAGAGAGGAACACCGTGACGGCGACTGGGACTTGCGACCCAGATGTAGGTTTAGGGTGGCCACCTTATGATGCATCAGCGCTCACCTCCACCGTCAGTAGTGTCCCCCCCCCCCCCCTACCTATCCAAATTTGGTAAGATCCTATCAATACCGCTTTTGATATTCGATTTAGTAAAGTTGTACAGGGATTTAGCTGGAATTCCCCTTGCTCCTACTTCTACGGCGTAGAGTTTAACCACGTAGCCGTTTTTGGTTAACTTTATTATTTATATTTGGTTAAGTTTATTAAACACTGGTCAAGTAAAAAGCAACATAATAGTACATTATGGTACAAGTGAGCAACGTTGGTGATTACCGCCGAGGCGCCATTGAGACCCGAGCCGCCAGGCGAGGGTCTTAAGACAGCCGAGGACGGTAATCATCATGCTCACACGTGCCATACGACGTTTTACAACACACTTGCGAATAAAATAATACTACAAATACTAAATAAACAATACTACAAATTAATTCGTTTTCCTATGCGCGCGCATTTAACAATGGCAGTCGACCATATTTAAAAAAAAATGAGGTTTGAACTTAACTTTTTTTTACTCTGTTTTTTTTTCTGTACTTAGAGAAAAAAAAAGTTAAATTTGAGTGAAAATTTTGTTAATTACACAAGTATTACAAGTTGAAATTAATTATTGCAATACGAAAATGCATCAAATGACCATACAATAGGCGTATTAATTTATTCGTACTATTAAACACGTTATTCTTTTGTATCAAAACTTTTTTAAGAACATAGCCAATTATAGACACTTCCTATAAAATTTAAAAAAGAATCTATAACTCACTTTTGTGAATAATAGCAATGAAAAAGTCACAGTTTTATAATAGGTGTCATTCCGTGCTTAATTGCGGTAAAAAAATATCACTTTTATGAGCAGGTGTGTTGTAAAATATTTTAAACTGCTTCGATAAAATTAATACAATCACATACCTCAAATACCTACTATACCACAATGAGTAAGTCATCTAATGAAATACCTACGACCACTTAATACAACGCTTCAAAAGTTGCACCAATCTATTAAATCAAATTAATTGGTTTCTAGAAGCAATTAAACTGGACGTGAGCGTTGTAGGGTTGATCTCAATTTGTGTTTCTGTAAAAGGGTCATTCACGAATGGCATGTGGAGGGTTAACTAGAGGGCGATGGAGTTATAGAGGTGAATAATGTTACTGGGCGATAATTGAATAGTCTGAAATCGACAATAATTTTGAGTGGGTTTTTTTAATGAGCTCCGTCCTTTGTGAGTTAGGATTACAATGTAGCTAAATGGAGACGGTGAATCTACCCATCCTTTCACCTACTCTTTTTTCAGTCAGACTCTGCTCATAAGACTTGAAACTAAAAAACAAATAGATGATAAAAATTCACAGCCATTAGGCCGCACCATTAAGTCATGGAATTCCTTACCAGTTCACGTGTTTCCCTCTTCCTACAGTCCTGGGTCCTTTAAGCGGGGCGTGATAAAGCATCTCATGAGGCCGTCAGTCTGCCACCATTGTAACATGTTACGTGTCTATAATGAGGACTCTGTTTTCTAAGAACTTGACTTCAGCCTACCATCAGGAGAGGTAATGTTGTATCGACCCAAGAAAGGGGGTTGGGTAATGTTGGCGTCGTGTCGGAATTGGGTTTTTGAAAAAAAAATTTTTTTGTGATAAATGGAAAGATTATATATTAGTTTTATAACAAAACTATTTTTTTTTTTTTTTTCGTTCTACCCGCGTTAAAAAGTGCACTTGTGTTTTGTGAATATCTCGGAAATATTTCGTTTTAAATATACTTAATTACTCTATTTCAGTATAAAAATAGTGTTTTCGGGTTGTTTACGACCTAAAACAATAGTGAAAGTGTTATCTTGCGGATCTTTTGTGAGCTTAGCAGTGACGAACTGTCGTAAAATTCTGTAACCCCTAAACAGTAAATTTCAAATAAATTTCTATCAAAATGCCGGTCTGCCTGAAATGTATCAAGGATATACCTAAAATTGATGAAAAAAACCCTAAAATACAGTGTTACGGTTGCGAAAGGCGTATTTGTGTGAAGTGTAGTGGGTTGCTTGCCACGGAGCTGAGAGTTATTGTGCTGCAGTCACCTACCCTGAAGTATTTGTGCCCTGATTGCGAGCTGGGAGTGCGTCAATTGCCTGCACTAAGAAACACCGTTTCTCAGCTGAAAATAGAAATCGAGGCCTTAAAAGCGAAACAAAATCAAGGTACAAGTATGGAATGCATTCTCGGTGAGTTGGCGGAGAGGGAGAAACGCAGCGCGAATGTCATCATGTTTGGCATTGATGAGTGTCAGCGGCAGAGCGGCGATGCTGATCGGGACAAAGAGGTACGTGTTGAACACGATAAAAAGCAGGTACAGCAAGCCCTGACTGATGTATCGGTCTCAGACTCACCGGTGGCTGTCATTCGTCTTGGCAAACCCAACCAAGGCTCTTCTCCTCGTCCCCTGAAGGTAATATTTGCCAACAAAAGATCTGCAATTAACGTGCTCAAAAATAACAAGAACCTACCGTCTGGGATATCCGCTAAGAATGATCTTACGCCCTATCAACGCGAATACCTTAAGAACCTAAGAGAGGAGCTAAAGCAGCGGACTGACAATGGTGAAACTGACTTGACCATTAAATATGTCAATAACACTCCCAAGATTGTTGGTACAAAAAAGTTATAAACACATACAATAGTATTATGCAAATTACATTTTTCTATACGAACCTGGCATCCATTATGGCTAAACGAGATTTGCTTATTGTTGAGGTTAATAGGCTAAAACCTACATTTATTGTAATAACTGAGACACATTTAAAACCATCTATACCTAACAGTCTGGTTGACATCAAGGGCTATGTACTTTTTCGTCACGATAGAATCAAAGGTACTGGATGGGGTGGAGTTGCTATTTACGTGTCAACAGAATTTCAAGGCAGGCCTATTCAGGCTACCCTACACCCCACGTACAACAATAACACACAAGTGGAAGCTTTATGGTTGAACATAAAGTATGATGATTTCAAAATGGTACTTGCTGGTGTCTATCGTCCCACCCATTACACGTTTGAAGAGACCGATAAATTGTTGTTTGAAACTATCAAACAAGCTTCTGATGGAAATGACCCCTTGCTAATAATGGGCGATTTTAATCTCCCAGAACTAAAATGGCCGTTAAACAATGTTGACACAGATAAATACAATACGCTCCATGAACGATTTATTGACATGTACGAAAACAGTAACCTCAGTCAACTTGTGAATAAAGTTACGAGACAGCGAAATAACGAGGAATCGCTGCTTGACCTCATTCTCTGTAATGAGGATAATCTCTGTACCAGCGTCGAACACTTCCCGAATATAGGCAAGAGCGACCATCAGGTGTTGTTGGCTACACTACAATTCAGACGTAAACTAACTGGAAAATCGCTTACCCAAACACCTAGAAGGAACTTCTTTAATGTGAATTACTCTGAAATGATGACCCACACACTAAACGAAGAAATTATACTTGATATTGATATAACTGACGTAAATGAAGCTTGGAAGAATTTCGTACAGAGAACACACAATGCTATTGAAAAATATATACCACTTAAAACCAATTATAAAAAACCTAACCTCAACAAGCCCTGGATAAACCAACAAGTTTTGGACAAAGTTGAATGCAAAATGAGTTTGTGGAAACAGTATACATTAAGTGGTTCTAAAACAGCATATAAGAAATATAGGCAAGCTAACAATAAACTTGTAACCATGGTTAGAAATCTCAGAATGGAATTTGAGAGAGGAATTGTAAGAAGTGGACCTAAGTCATTTCATTCCTACGTACGCCAACAACTTTCCTCAACGGTATCCGTACCACCATCATTAAAAGACGATAGTGGGAACATTACAAATGATCAAATGAAAGTTGCCAACCTGTTCGCCCAACAATTTGAGAAATCCTTTGTGGTGGAACCAAAAAATATGACTATCCCTCAAGTGCAAATGCCGAGAGCAGCAAATTCTATCGAATCACTGATAATTACACCAGATAAAGTTTCCAAGGCCTTAAATACTTTTAGCGACTCTACTTCGATGGGGCCAGATGCCTTGCCGTCAATATTGTTAAAACAATGCAGTAAGGTCCTCAGCACACAGTTGGCTCACATCATGAACTTTTCGCTTGAAAATGGGAAATTACCACAAGATTGGAAAGAAGCCCATGTCACTCCCATATATAAAAAAGGCGATAAATATGCTGCTGGGAATTATCGACCGATCAGTCTCACAAGCATAGTCTGCAAAACTATGGAGAAAATAATTGCGGCCGAACTAAGAACCTTTATGGACAAAGAAAACATAATTATCGACGAACAGCATGGCTTTGTACCAAAGAGATCCACGGTCACAAATCTTCTCATGTGTTTAGACAAATGGACAGATAACTGGGATAGACGACAACCAACAGATGTCATATACCTGGACTATGAGAAGGCATTTGATAGAGTTCCTATTCAAAGACTAATAGTCAAACTAGAACATTTTGGTATTCGCGGGCAGCTTCTCCAATGGATAGAAGACTTCTTAACCGACAGAAAGTTTCGAGTGAGGGTAGGAGAAACCCTGTCAGAGGCTTACGACGTTCACAGTGGCGTGCCGCAGGGGTCTGTCCTTGGGCCAATACTGTTTGGAATCTTCATCACCGACCTCAAGAGTGCTATCCAGTCTGACCTGTCGATTTTTGCAGATGACACAAAAATTATAGGTAATCCACTCATCACCCACAATATCATTCAACAAGACTTGGACAGTATCGTGCAATGGACAAAAGATTGGCTGATCTCACTCAATGCTACAAAATGTACTGTGTTGCACATAGGAAACACCAACCCTAAACTCAAATATCACGTGGACAATGTGCCCCTGCAGGCTGTGAATACACAAAGAGATCTGGGAGTCACGATAACACAAAATTTAAAATGGGACGTACACATCACAAATATTACGAAACGGGCAAATTCCATGCTGTACATGATCAGAAAGGCATTCTATACTATCACCAAAGAATTATTCATCAAAATGTACAAAACATACATTCGTCCATTGCTGGAATATGCATTTCAAATTTGGTCTCCTTATTTTAAAAAAGACATCGAAATGTTGGAGAAGGTCCAAAGGAGAGCAACAAAAATGGTAGCATCCCTTAAAAAGAAGTCCTACGAAGAACGCCTCCTAGAACTCAACTTGACAACACTGGAGCAAAGGCGGAATAGAGGAGACCTCATAGAAACTTACAAAATACTCAGCGATCACTACAACGTCAGAAACATAAAAGATTTGTACATGATGAACCAGAACACACGTCTTAGAGGCCATTCCTTGAAGTTAACCAAACCCCCGTGTGCTAGCAACCCCAGAACACACTTCTTGCCATATCGAGTGATGAAATTGTGGAACTCTCTCCCTGAAACTGTAATAAGTGCTCCAACAGTGAACTGTTTCAAAAATAGACTTGATAAACATTTAAATAATTAAGAACACAAGTGCAGTGATATACACGTATCAGCTCGTAGAGCTGCTAGTGTATCAAATAATAATAATAATAATAATAATAATAATAATAATAATAATTCAAAAGTTATTTCAAAATAAAAATAAAAATTTGAATCCAGTACCGAAGACACGCCGACAACTCCCGAACAAACCCGAGCGCGTGTGACGTCATAATGTTAGTTTTCACTCATTGCAGTTGATAGAAAAATAATAAATACAGTGTTTTGATCTATTTAATTTTGTTGTCATTATTAAATATTTAAATTTATATTAAAAATGTCGAACCTCAAAAGTTATCGTTCTTGTTTTGTACCATTATGTACGAATACTACAAAGGCAACTCCTGATAAAATGTTTTTAAATGTTCCCCAAGATGACAAACGTCGAAATAAATGGTTTCAAGCAGTGCACCGTGATAATCCCCAAACAAAATCGATTTTTTTTTGTTGTGAAGATCATTTCGATGTAAGTATTTCTTAATACCATTTTTATTAAATAATTAAATATTTTCATTTATTATATTATTTTTTAACAAACTTACCTTGATGCCTTGGCACCTCGAACTTCAGCAGAATTAAACCGAATGTCATTTTTTTAAAAATCGGTGATCATAAATATATCAACATCAGGAATATTATCAGACTTTGCCTTAATAAATCCTTTATCACACATAGCTAATCGAAACCAACTAACAACTCGTATTTTAGCAATAAATTTTTAATATTATTGTCTAGACATGTGTAATAGCCGTAAACGCTGTACTGTTATTAAATAGCTATAACATTATGACGTCACAACTATGGTGACCAATCATGGCGCGTTTATAGTCACGTGATTTTTATTTAAATTTCATCAATTTTTAATTGTTTATAATTAATTGAAAAAAAATTTTTTTGAAGTTTTTTGCGTTAAATATCAATATTATTAACAATAAAGTTTTAAAATACATAAAAAAAATCAATAATTTTTTTTTTTTCAAAAACCCAATTGAGCGGCCATCAATGAAATTGGTATAATATGAAAGTACAGTATAAAGTGATCAAAAGTTACTATGGACAAACTTCCCTAAACTATATCGGGACTTAGCTATACAGGGTGGTATTTTTCAACTTTACTTAGATGGAAGTACTCTAAATACTGAAGATAGCGAATTCCACTGAAAAGAAACATTCCCTTATTTTTAAAAAGAATCAAAACTGCATTCATAGTTTTCTGAAAATGCCACACCCGGTAGTCGAACCGACTAAAATCTTCCTATAACCTTCTATTTCATAGATTTCCTTTTACTTAATTTACCAAGTTTGTTAGAGAGATTTGAACCTTATGATCGACCCTATAGATTGATGTAATAAAAATACAGGGTGTTATTTTTTCGAATTGTAGTCGGTTCGATTATAAGGCGTGGTAAACGAGTTTTCAGCATTCCTTAAATGCAGTTGTTTCTTTTTTAAAAACATACTAAACTGTATGCAAAGTTTTCTGAAAATGCCACACCCGGTAGTCGAACCGACTAAAATCTTCCTAAATCTTCTTAAATCTTCTATTTCATGGATTTCCTTTTATTTAATTTACCAAGTTTGTTAGAGAGATTTGATCCTTATGATCAACCCTATCGATTGATGCAAAAAAATATAGGGTGTTATTTTTTCGAATTGTTCGATTATAGGGCGGGGCAAACGATTTTTCAGCATTCCTTAAATGCAGTTCTATTTCTTTTTTAAAAACATACTAAACTGTATTCAAAGTTTTCCGAAAATGCCACACCCGATAGTCGAACCGACTAAAATCTTTCTAAATCTTCTATTTCATGGATTTCCTTTTATTTAATTTACCAAGTTTGTTAAAGAGATTTGATCCTTATAATTGACCCTATCGATTGATGCAATAAAAATACAGGGTGTTACTTTTTCAAATTGTAGTCGGTTCGATTATGAGGCGTGGCAAATGATTTTTCAGCATTCCTTCAATGCAGAGCTGTTTCTTTTTCAAAAACATACTAAACTGTATTCAAAGTTTTCTGAAAATGCCACACCTAGTAGTCGAACCGAATAAAATCTTTCTTAATCTTCTATTTCATGGATTTCCTTTCATTTAATTTACCAAGTTTGTTAGAGAGATTAGATCCTTATGATCAACCCTATCGATTGATGCAATAAAAATATAGGGTGTTATTTTTTAGAATTTTAGTCGGTTCGATTACAGGGCGTGGCAAGCGATCTTTCGAAATTCCTTAAATGCAGCTTTGTATTCTTTTATAAATAAGAGAGTGTTTCCTTTGAATGAAATTAACTATCTCCGGTAGTAAGAGTAGGTACTCGTACCCGGTTCGACTACCGTGTGTGGCATTTTCAGAAAACTTTGAATACAGTTTAGTGTGTTTTTAAAAAAGAAACAGTACTGCATTTAAGGAATGCTGAAAAATCGTTTGCCACGCCTTATAATAGTTATAATCGAACCGACTACAATTCGAAAAAATAACACCCTGTATTTTTATTGCATCAATCGATAGGGTCAATTATAAGGATCAAATCTCTTTAACAAACTTGGTAAATTAAATAAAAGGAAATCCATGAAATAGAAGATTTAGAAAGATTTTAGTCGGTTCGACTATCGGGTGTGGCATTTTCGGAAAATTTTGAATACAGTTTAGTATGTTTTTAAAAAAGAAATAGAACTGCATTTAAGGAATGCTGAAAAATCGTTTGCCCCGCCCGATAATCGAACAATTCGAAAAAATAACACCCTATATTTTTTTTTGTATCAATCGATAGGTTCGATCATAAGGATCAAATCTCTCTAACAAACTTGGTAAATTAAATAAAAGGAAATCCATGAAATAGAAGATTTAAGAAGATTTAGGAAGATTTTAGTTGGTTCGACTACCGGGTGTGGCATTTTCAGAAAACTTTGCATACAGTTTAGTATGTTTTTAAAAAAGAAACAGTACTGCATTTAAGGAATGCTGAAAAATCGTTTGCCACGCCTTATAATCGAACCGACTACAATTCGAAAAAATAACACCCTGTATTTTTATTACATCAATCGATAGGGTCGATCATAGGGATCAAATCTCTCTAACAAACTTGGTAAATTAAATAAAAGGAAGTCCATGAAAAAGAAGGTTTTGTAAAATATTAGTCGGTTCGACTACCGGGTGTGGCATTTTCAAAAGTCATTGAATGTAGTTTTGTTTCTTTTAAAAAATAAGGTAAAGTTTCCTTTAAGTAAAATTCGCTATCTTTAGTATGAGGGTACTTTCCTTCAAGGTAAAGTCGAAATGTTCCACCCTGTATATCGCAGCTCCGATATTACTTACAATGAAAATAATGACATTTGTACGTGTGTTTAACACAGTACAATGAAGTGGTATCAAAATTAATTATGGCCGCTGAAAAAATTAAGAACGCCACTGTCCATACTAGATTACCCAATCCCCTTTGTACCAGTTCGTTCAGCCTAAAGGCTATTACAATATTAGCTGCCAGGATTACTTAAGTAAACTAGATAGCATAAGCTACCCGAAATCCTACCCAAACAAAATTCAATTTTCTAATACAACCTAAAATCGAGTCATTCACCATCTCGCGATCGTCAAATTCGCGAGCGCGCGCGAGTTGGCAAGTTTCGATTTTGAATTATTTTTGTGTCATCAACTCGCGCGTTTGTGAAAATATGACGTATTTGTGTACAGTCAGCTACAAAAACGTTGTAATAGATTAAATTAGGTACCTATTTTAAATGTACAGGATATTTTAGGCTAGCTTCACATGTAACGCGCGTTAACGGAGGTCAGTGGTTACTCGGAACATTATATCTTGCACCTAAAATGTGTCTTTTGAGGATAGCATGAGGTACTACGGCGGGAGCTAGGACCTCGTTAGTCTCGTGATTCAGGTCTAAGATATGGGTCCCGATCCCGAGGTATAAGCGCTACTTGTCAGTTTGTTTCGGCAGAGCTTAGAAAATGGACGTAGAAGAAGCTATTATTTTGTATGTTATAAAGAAATGTATATATATATTATGTTATAAATACTACGAGATAATATATTACGAGACGTCCTTCCAGAATCGGTTCAGCCACTTTGAAGACTATCCGTAGACAGATCACAAAATTTAAAAAAAAAACTATTTTGTTATAGGTAGGTATCTCGTATACATACTAATAACATAAATGCGAAAGTAACTCTGTCTATTTCAGTTAAAAAGCTATTATTTTAAAGTTACAGACATTCAATTTTCTTTATTTGTATAGCTTTTATACCTAAGCTAAATGTAAAACTTACCTCCACAATACATAAAAAACACAAAAGGCTGCCACATTTTTACTAAACGGCAATCTTAACTTAAATGCATAAAATTTTACTGCACTGTACTTGTAAATATCCCACACCCCAGGTTCGGTTAGGTATTTTTTTAACGTTAATAAACAAAAACGCTTCATTTAATTTTTTTATCATTTTGCCCAAGGCAAGGGCATAATATTGAGGATTCATACTGACCGGGAAAAGTAATTAGAAATGAAATTTTATCAAATTGCCCATGTGAGAAGGGCATTATGTATACAGGCCGGTCACTATTCATAGGGACCAGATTTCTCAAGTTGCCCGTAACATATATACCTACTTTAAGGGATTCACAGTAAAAATACTCCTGAAATCACTTTTGGGGAAGCGTGGGAAATAAATAATCGTTTTTTATAGTAATCGATTAGGTATATTTTATTCTTGAATTATATTTTACAACACGATGCTTAAATAATAATAAAAACTGTCTAATAAAAAAAAGGTTGTGGAAAATAACGATCCTTGAAAAAGATACGAAATTAGTTTGCCATAAAAAAAAGCTTACCATCCGACGGCGCAATGCCGCCCGTCTTTTGGGCACTTTACCAGTAAAAATCGATGAGGAGGAATTATTCGATACCCGAACTACTTACCCCAACTATTTATCCATTTTTTATGCCAACAAAAATAATAGCTTTATTTAATATTTTTATAATAAATATATACATTAAAACACTATACTAATTTAAAATGAATTACAAATATCATAAAAAATATATGTAATGAAATAAAAATTGCAATAAATACTTTTTTTTATTCTTGTAAATATTTTAACTAGTTTAATATGTGAAACATTATGAAATTTATATTAAATACAGCCTAAAGTAAAAGATAAGCAAAAAAAAAAATCTAATTTCATATTAAGATGCTCATAACAGATATCATAATATAGGCCGTGTCCCCCTAGTGGCGTAGTCTCACTTCGCAAGTCTATATCGAAATCTAAGATGAAAAAAAAACATTCGCAGCGCATCAACCAATGCAGGTAAAGACGCGAGTATACATTAGTTTCCTTTTCATGTTTTCTTTGATCCTTTTTTATCTGACTGTAGTTTAGCATGCGCGCGAGATGATGACGAAAAAATAATTCGAAATCAAAAATTGCCAACTCGCGCGCGCTCGCGAATTTGACGATCGCGAGATGGTGAATGACTCCTAAAATCGTGTCTACTTTTCTGCCTACCCTATTTATAAACGGCTAATTTACTAAATGGACTTTATTAGACTGAAATTGTACAATCACCAAAATCAGCTTCTGTGGTGTGGTGGCAGTAAAACGCGAGGCGCCACGCCGCGCGCCGGTTCGATTCCCGCTGAGTTCAAATACATACATGATATTAACTGGCATTGGTCTGGTCGTGCCTCGGAGAGCACGTAAAGGTGCGTACAGAACACACACGTCCACATTATCTAACATCCCTACTAATATTATAAATGTGAAAGTAACTCTGTCTGTCTGTCTGTCTGTCTGTCTGTCTGGCTTTCACGCCCAAACCAATGAACCGATTTTGATGAAATTTGGTATAGGGGTAGATTAGACCTTGAGAAAGGACATAGGCTATGTTTAGTCGCGATAACCGATATCCACGCGGGCGGAGCCGCGGGCAAAAGCTAGTTATTTTATAACTTTGCAACATTGTACTAACTTCAGTGTCTACATTACTGAAACATGTTATATAACCCTTTGCACGACTTATGTCCAAAAGGAAAAATGTCCAAAGCCAATGTCCAAGAATAACAATGTCCAACAATAAGAATGTCCAACAATAAGAATTCTATGGCAGCCATTACGGGTTGTTGTAGACCATAAAAGTTCGACTAGTCTAACTGCAGAACTTCGATATCTGCCATCTGATCCACAACAGTTAGTTGTGGAAGACAGATGGCAGTTGGTTCACGGAAAATATCGAAATTCAGACGCTTCACAGTTAAACTGGAAAGCTGACCCCAACAGAGTTGGGACAAGGATCATAGAATGAGAGAACCAAAAAAATATATTTTCTTTTACCTGAAAGTTATCACTTCGGTATTATAAAATAAAGTCGCTGTCGCTGTCTGTCCGTCCTTATGTATGCTTAAATCTTCAGAACTACGCAACTGATTTTGAAGCGGTTTCTTTTAATAGACAGAGTGATTCAAGAGGAAGGTTTATATGTATAATACATGCATAATATTTTAGAGAAACACTAATAAATTTAGAGATATGCAGCGGGAACGGGATCAGAAAATATGGCGGTACGAATTTCGCTTGTTTAGAATAAAAACGAAACAACTTTGCGTTCGAAATAAACGATAAAATGTCAAACAAATTATAACAATATTAGTCCTATTACTATTAAGTGTATTCATAAAAAATAATAGGCACACACATTGCCGGCCCATAAAAGACAGTATGGTTAATATACTGTTTCGTATATCGCGGTGGTATTCCCATAAACTCATAATAAAGTCACATTTTCATAGTATAAAGTCACATTTTCATACATAAAGTCGGTTTTGCACTTTATTACTTATTTCGCAGTAAAATTTTAAGCGTGCAGGAAATATTAGGGGTGAACACGGAAGGTAATGAATGCGTTGAGGGGCGAAAACGGATAAATTAAACTTTGATCACAATCCTTACTAATATTTTAAATGTAAAATAATTCTGTTTGTCTGCCTGTTTTTTAAGCTTTCACGCGCTTTGTAAGTATGGTATTTCTGTTTGCGAGCCATTACAATAACTTCTTTATAACCCTATGATGTATTACCGTTTTATTTTTACTATGCACTGTGTTTTGTAAGCTAGCCTAGTTACAACACATACTCGTATACCTACCACAGAGGGAAAATTTCTTCAAACATAATAATAGTATAATAAAAACAATATAATAAAGACTTTAAATAGCATATTAGTCTGAGAGGTAAAAAAGGTCTTTTTTATTTTACTTGGCGATAAAAGTTCAACAGCACATAACGAATAAAACGAGATATGGAACAATAAACGTTTAATAAAATAAAAACTTTATGACAGAAATAACCTCAAAAATATTGTACGAATATAATAAACAGTAAATATAAAAGTCAAAAAATGTACGAGACATTAGGTATATTTTTATATTTTTATTCGAATAAAATGAGGTAAAATTGTAGTAATAAACGCAGCGACAGTTATAAAGTATAATATGGATGATTAATTCCCAGTCGCATCCGAAGCTTTCACCTCGGAGTCTGGGTCCGCTTTACCAGTAACCTGCGAATTTGGCTGGACTCCTATATTTTTCGTGAAGCGACTGCCATCTGACCTGCACAACCCATTGGTGATATTGGTTGATATCGAAGCATTGCACCTAGACCAGCTGTTGGACTTTTTAGGGCTCCAACTACTCGTAACTACTGTCATAGATGTTCGTATGGTAACCGGGTCCGACCGACCGTGCTCTCCGATTCACGACCAGACCAATGCAATTATCCATATTCATGCATGCAAATATTTGCGCTGTCGCAACCCGGCTGACCTAGGGCCAAGTCTCAGTGTAGGCATACACCCTAATTAAAAACGAAGAACATTCTTTGAGCACATCATAACTATCACTTCACTTAACTACATATTATTATAAAACCAAGTCACTGTCGCTGTCTGTCCGTCCCTATGGATGCTTAAATCTTGAAAACTACGCAACGGATTTTGAAGCGGTTTTTTTTAATAGATAGAGTGATTCAAGAGTAAGTTTTATATGTATAAGGGTGTTTCTTTGAAACCGAGTGTATTTGCCTCATTGATATGGCTCAATTTTTTTTTTACTTTTAGACTTTAACTCACATAAAATCGTGACCAGATCATTATATGTTATATCATATTTCGAAGGCACTGATTTGTACCCAGTAGTTTAGGAAATAGACTGTGCTGATAAATTGGTCAACCAGATTAATGATGACCAAGGCAGATGAATGGACTTTTGCACCATATTAATTTTCACAAAAAAAACAATAAACGTAAATCAACTCAAAATTACATTTAGTGATTGGGCTACACCTGGAATCCATAAAAGTAGAAAGAAACTGTATGAATTATACGAGATAAAGGCATCTACAAATGAGCCACAAATAATTGAACAAATTAAAAGGTATTCAAAGCTGTTCAAGAGAGTCTGTTCAGTAGCCAAATCTAATTATATTCGGGCTAAAATAGAAAAATCTGATAATAAAATAAAGGCAACATGGAACATTATTAACAAGGAAACCTGTAAGACAAGGTCACGTGATCGATCCTTCGAGTTGGAAGTGGATGGTGAGCACATTAATACTGATGCTGCAGTAGCCAATGCATTCGAATCTTTTTTCACAAATGTTGCAACTACAACTACAAGTAAATTAAATTCTTCAAAAAATGCAGCTGCTTCTCTTCTTAAATCTAGTGTTGATAAATGTAGTGTTAACTTTAATTTTCAGTATATTGACTCTGAAACCATATTTAAAACATTTAAGCAACTGAATATAAAAAAGACTGAGGATCTTTGGGGCATTTCAACCAATGTAATAAAACCCATAATGCCCGCTATTGCGCCTTATCTTGCAATCATATTCAATAAATGTACAGATGAAAACCAGTTTCCTACTCTTATGAAGTACAGTAAAATCATTCCGTTATTCAAAGCAGGGGAAAAAAGTGATCCATCCAATTTTCGACCCATCTCTATACTCCCAGCCCTTAGTAAAATTTTTGAAAAAATAATTTTTAATCAACTGCTTTCACATTTTACATTTAATAAATTACTTCATGAGAAACAGTTTGGGTTCACTAAAGGCAGAAACACGACGGATGCAGGAGTTGCACTCGTCAAACATATATTTGATGCATGGGAGAAGAAGCAGGATGCCATTGGTATTTTTTGTGATTTATCAAAAGCTTTTGATTGTGTTGATCATGAGACTTTGTTATTGAAATTAGGTTATTATGGTGTTTCTAATGGCTCACTTAGTTTAATAAAGTCTTACCTCAATGGCAGAGTACAAAAAGTCAACATTAATGGCACCGACTCTTCTGGCGCCCCTTTAGTCATGGGAGTACCCCAGGGCTCGATATTAGGACCCCTTTTATTCTTGATATATGTAAATGATCTTCCTTACTTCACTAAAAATCTTTGTGAAATAGTATTATTTGCAGATGACACATCATTAATTTTTAAAACTGATAGACAAAAAGTAGTACTTGACGATGTGAATAATACCCTTTCCGAAATATTGCATTGGTTCACAAGTAACAACTTGTTACTCAATGCAAAAAAAACAAAATGTGTAAAGTTTGCTATGCCCAATGTAAGACAGATAGATACTCATATTGTAATGAACAATGAATCAATTCAAGTAGTTAATACCACAGTTTTTCTAGGAATAACTCTAGATAGTAAACTGCAATGGGGTTCTCATATCACAGCCTTGGCAGGAAAACTTAGCTCAGCTGCCTATGCGGTTAGAAAGATAAGGTCACTAAGTGATGAGGAAACGGCACGATTAGTTTATTTTAGCTACTTTCATAGCGTTATGTCATATGGTCTGCTGCTGTGGGGCTCAGCTGCCGATATTGAGACTGTTTTCATATTACAGAAACGCGCGATACGAGCAATCTACGGCCTCAGACCCCGTGACTCGCTGAGAGAAACATTTAAAGAAATTAATATATTAACGGTTGCTTGTCAATATATTTACGATAATATTTTATACATACGGAAGAACTTAAATCTTTTAAAAAAAAACTCGGACACACATGATTATAATACGAGAAATAAAGATAAACTAGCAGTGCCAATACTCAGGCTTCATAGGGTTGGTAATTCATTTGTAGGCAACAGTATAAAAATATTCAATAAAATTCCTCAGGATTTGGTTGACATGCCACTTAATATTTTTAAAATAAACGTGAAAAAAAGTCTAATGGAAAAAGCTTATTATGAAGTAGAAGAATATCTTAATGATAAAAATGCATGGTCAACCTAATCACTTTCTTGCCCGCACATTGTAAATTGTATAAAAACCGTATTAAAAAAAAATAAAAAGGATAATTGAGTTCTCTGAGTTTCTTGCTGGTATCTTCTCAGTAGAACCAACTACCGAACCAGCGAAAGAATCATTTTCAAATGGTTTACTTTAATATTTTATTTTTTGTTCACATACTTCTTGACACAATTGTAATATTTTGACGTTCATATGTGCTCTATATGTGCCTAAATTGAATAAACGAAATTGATTGATTCTTTAAAATGAGAATAACATATTAACTGCAATCAACTTTATTATAAAATATCTGGCAATCATCATCACCATCTGCATAAAGACGCATTTTCCTGATTGCATCCGTGGCCAAGATGACCTCGGAGCTCAGGGTCCGCCTTCCGGCTCTTCCTCCTCCACTTCGCACGATCTTGGGCGTCAATGGCAGTGAGACCATTTGCACGCATATCACCCTCCATGGCGTCAAGCCAGGACTTCTTGGGCCTACCCCTTTTACCTGGACCCGGTGGAGGCACCATCCGCGCCATTGCTAGGCATTTGTTACCCACGTAGCCTGGCGGTTGCCGCAAGACGTGGCCGCACCAGCGAAGGCGGCTCTCATGCATTTTATTCGCGATGTCACGGACGCGAAGGTTGCGGATGCGAGAGTTCCTCACGCGATCTTTACGCGTGACGCCACACATCCATCGCAGCATTTTCATCACCGTGACACGTAGTTCTTGCTTGTGTCGCTCCAGCAGCGGCCACGCCTCGCAACCATGTAAGAGAACAGGTCTAATGATCGTCTTATAGACCTGCCTCTTCAACCTAACTGGCATTTTGGGATCACGCGTGACGCCAGTCATTTCTCGCCACTTGGCCCACGCGGTAGCAATCCATGCCCTGATGTCGTAGTTGATTTCACCAGTCACATGAAGTACAGATCCCAGGTACTTAACCTGTGGAGTTTAACGCTAAGTATTCTGTCTTCGCTACATTTAGCTTCAGACCGCCGCCGTTCTCAAGCACTTCCTTCCACCCTTTCACGCGTCGCACCAATCTGCTCCTGTCCACGTCCATCAGTGTAATATCATCAGCATACATGAGCAACCACGGGGGCTGCTTATGCGAGTTTCTGATGCTGTCCGACAAAACGTCTAATACTACGCTGAACAGGTATGGACTAAGGACGGATCCTTGGTGTACCCCAAAGGTGATGGGGAAGGCTTTCGAGTCACCAACAGCAGTCCAAACCACAGAACCGGAATCGTAGTACAAGTCTCGGATGGTGTCAATGTAAGTTTCTGGGACTCCCTTGGCCCGCAATGCCCAGCAGATCACCGCACGAGGAACACGGTCGAAGGCCTTCTGTATGTCTAAGAATAGGCAGTGCAGAGGCGTGTTCTTCGCCCTGTGTTTCCCCGCCACAATCCTTAGGGCGAACACCGGGTCCATGGTTCCGTGCCTGGGATGAAACCCGTACTGACAACCCGAGGGTGTACTTTCCTGTCGGATCTGGGAGTCGGTTATCCGCGGTAACTGCCACTCTCCTGCACCGATTCCTTGCCTTTGAAGATTGGTGTGATGATGCTTAGCCTCCACTGGCTCAGGATCTATCCGGGTACGCGGTTTTAGAGATTTGCTAGAATGCTCACACCATGGGCACCCATTGCCTTCCAAGCCTCGATAGGGACTTCGTCGGGTCCTACAGCTTTCTGGTTCTTCATGCGGCGAATGGCAGTCTCGACTTTTGCAGGCTTAATCGGTGGCACTATTCCTTGATTCGGAGGGAGGTCTGGTGGCTGCACCTCTTTATGCTGCTTATTCAGCAGCTGGTGGTAGATGGGCACCATCTCTCCTTCACCGCGACTTTCTCGTACAACAGATTGCCCCCAGGGTCTTGAATGCAGCGGCACTTGGATAGACCCTGTGCCGCTTTGGCCCTGGACCGCGCCAACTTTTGCCCCTCAGACGATTCCACTTGTAAACATCATTTTTGTACCATATTCAACAAATAAAGGAAATTGAACTTTGAACTTTGAACTTTGAACTTTGAACTTTGAACTTTGAACTTTAAACTTTGAACTTTGAACTTTGAACTTTGAACTTGAACTTTAACTTTGAACTATAAACTTTGGTATATAGCCGTTGCAAGTGGTCTCGTTTGGCCCTGGCTACGGCTCTCCAGGGGGCGAATTTGCATCTTTGTACGCATCGCGGTCTACGGAAGATTTGAACGCTTGCTCTGATATCTTTCTGGACTGTGTCGTTCCACCAACAAGTGTCCCTGTCACACTTGCTTAGACATACCGAGTGCCGCCCTCCCCGCTTCAAGAATAGCTGCCTGAATCCTGTCCCAGCAAACCTGTACTGGTTCGTCTACACTGTCTACAGCATCAGCGCACTTGTCACTGATGGCTGAGATGAGACTTTGGGACTTGACTTCATCAAGCGGCCACCACTTGATTCTGCGTTGGGCACGCTTAGCACGTTTGCCTTTGGGTTTCACGCGGAGGTCCATGACAAGGAGACGGTGTTGGCTAGTGAGACTCGCCCCGGGTATAACCTTGCAGTTGGCCACCTAGCTGATGCTGTGCCTCCTAGTGAGTAGGAAATCGACCTGGGTAGAGCGCCCCCCGCTCTTGTAGGTGTTAAGATGTTTGGATTTCTTTTTGAAGTACGTGTTCACGATGGCATGAACGGCAGTCGCCCATGTTCTGAAGATGTGCTCACTCTCTGGGTTGCAACTTGCGACTACCGTATCCAAAGCCACCGTGAACACGCTCAAACTCCTCACACCCATCACCCACATGACCGTTCAGGTCACCACCCAGGACACCCTGCGACAGTGGGCTGTCACGACGCACTTCCCCGAGTTGGTCCCAGAATGAGATCTTTTCGGCTGCGCTACACCTAGCCTGTGGCGCGTAGGCACTTATCAGGTGGGTTACAATTCCATTGATAAGCACCCTCACGACCATAAGTCGCAACGTCCGGGAGAGCACCACGAATCAGGTGCACCTGTGTACATCAGCTGGTAGCCGTCCCCAATGTGCATGGAGCTACTGCCACCCCAACGAGTCTCCTGCAGGAATGCCACGGCCACTCTCTGCCTGCAGAGTACGTCAGCCAACTCCCTCGTGCGACCGGTCAACGTGCCAATGTTCCATGTTGCGAAGCAGAGTTTTTGGGAACTACAATGTTGGCCTAACATCTTTAGCCGTGCCCGGCTCAGGCACGGTAGCCCTAGCCGACTTGCGACACAAAGCGGGCGGCCGTCATGCGCACCGTTTTGCGGCGGTGCCTTACCCTCATCGTATTCCCTTATTCTTATAGCCATTTATGTTGTGATTTGGCATTTTTTGGCCTTTCCGGGGGCAATTGCCAACCTCCAACCCCGAAGGGAAAGCCAGCGCCAGAGCCTCGTCGGTTCTTCAGCAGGTGCACCGGCTTACACTTAAGGTTGGCTTGGGGCCCAAGATCTTGATGGACCCCCTTGCACCTAAAAATTCTTTAAATTAAAGCTCATAAAAACGTAAAAAAAAACTGGTCATATGATGAAATTGTTGTTATTTTTAAATAATCCTAATTTATCTGGTCCGGTCAAATTCATCTGGGTATAAAAGCCAGATAAAACCAGACTAATGGGAGCCAGACAAATTAGAAATTTATAGTTAATCGAACCCTGCACCTTTATTTGTGAACAGATCGAATAAAAGGTGTAATTAACATGAATAGACAACATTATGACAGACCTTGGTTTAGTTTCAAAACATAACTAAAAATCCGCAATCCATGAAAGAATACAGATTAATTATGCGACATACGTGACAAACTCCCAAATAACAACTTTCAATCGTATTTTTTAACAAAATATAACCCTTGAACGTGCAAGTGTTCGATAGCTTGCTACTGACTGACGCAAACAATCACGAGTTGGTATTCATATAACAAATATTCTGTGTTTACATTGAAATTATGCTTGAACAAGATGCGCCAGTTGAATTATTATTTTCGTCGGGGACATTTTTTAAAGTAATGTAATTACGAATATATCCAATCATTTTGAATTTCAGTTATAACATATCAAGAAACATGTATTCAAATATCGATACAACATTCTTATTTTAATATAATTGCTTCTTAAGATCGCAAAAAATCTAATAGTTCAACAAAAAGCGGCATGGGGACACACCAGATTAATTAGTTTTTACTGTTTTCTGTTAGTTAAATTATTGCTTCTATTAAATAATCCCAATTAATTAATACATGCGTCGATAGACATTTTTATTTACTATGTAACCTGAAATTTTTGTGATAATTGGAGAATAAATTGATGTGTTCTTCAGTAAAAAACATGTCTAATCTGGTTTACAAAGAATCACCTATAATACATGCATTATATTGTACAGAAACACTGATAAAGGAGATGGGTAGGCTTTCATACATTCTTGGGCCAAAAATGTAGTAAGATGAGGGTGGTAGCAATTAAGAGCATATAAATTATTAAACCATCCGTGAAAATTCTGCAGATTTTGGATATCTGAGAGCAGAGTTATAAGAGATTTAGTAAAAGTGAGGTTATGCAAGAAATTGACATTTTAGAACTGTGATTTCTGTGGTGTTTTAATAGAAAGTGGTCATTGTTTTTATTGTAAAATACTTTTACATTGTACTGTATTATATTTTACTCAGGGATGATGTACGAAAACTTACAAAGAGATTTTAAAGATATGGAGTACAAGGATGTTATGTTAATAACAAAAAAAAATCTTTAAATAATAATTATCGTTTATCCTTATTCAATAATAATTAAAGTATTGTCTAAGAAGTGCGCAGGTGGAAATATATTACCTTATTTACTTCATTTTCTATGCCACAATTCACACAGAGATCCATGTCAAAATCCAAAATACCGAGCAAAACTCATTGGATTTAAACCAATAAACTGATACAGCATACTGATATAGCATACTTTTGTACATATTTTATAAACAATTGTATATCCCATAAGCCGTGTAAATATACAATGTTTCGATAAAATAATTAATTTTGAACATTGAATAAATAAACTGATTGACTGGAGCTGTCAGCTGTCACAGCTTAAAAATACAGTTGATAAACACGAGAAATAATTAATCGATTAACGGAAATCGATTCAGAATTTATTTTTATTACACTATTATTTGGTATTTTAAATGGTTATTATTATTAATATGATTAAGTTTTGTTCACTCTGATTGATTTAATATCAAATTGTGATGCAAGTGTTTTAATACGCAATATTGTTTAAATAATTTTTAGTAATCGATATTTTATTTTGCTAGTGGAATAAACTTAGTTTTAAGATTTCTCGTCTTCCAGATTCTCAATTGAGCTGGTTTTTTAATATTTTGAAATAGAAAAAAATACCGCTTTTTTAAGTCATATCTCAAACTCATTACAATTTTGGCCCAGAAGTCCCCGTCTCCTTTAGAGATATGCAGCGGGAACGGGATTAGAAAATATGGCGGTACGAAGTTCACTGGGTCAGCTAGTTTAATATAAAACGCAATCAAAAAGTACTCATTGGAAGTGTTAACCTACTTGCGTTCCAATTCATTTATTCTTTTAGTTCATTTCTAAGGCTCGATAGACAATTAATTTACGTTCACCGGAAGGAGCATTGCCTTTGCTGAAGAAAAAAAAGGTTTTCCCGTTGTCGATGCTCAGGGCGCAAAGCGAGGAAGTTTTATAAACTTGATTTTGCTTTTAAATAGTTTTAAATAATTAAATATTTACAAAAGAAAATGTATCTAACACCCGTATTCACAAACAACACTGTGAGGTCTCAATTCATAGTGTGCTCGAGCGCATAGGGCTGGTAAAATTAATATACAAACATCACGGAGCAGTATCTAACGCAGTGCGTTCCCTCAACGAAGTATTACTTAAGTGTTGTCTATGAATAAAAAGGCTTGCCAAAACGAACGCACTGAGAATTTGTCATTCTTTGCACAGTTTTTGTAGTACGCATAGCGAAGTACCTATTGTTTGTGAATAGGGGTGTAAGTGTGTGTATCTGCATTCTAGAAAACCTTACACAAGTTAGGTAAGCGGACCCCTGACTCTGAGGTCTCGGACTAACAAAATGATAACACTAGATGTGTTACCCTAGTTAAAATTTAATTTTAATTAGTCTTGTAAAAATGAACAGGAAATACCACCCTTCCTGTATTTACTTTCAATTCCGCGTTCATTCCCGACGACAGCGAAATTAGCACTTCTTCTAATTCTCTCTACTGAGCTAAATATTAACTTAGAACAAATTGTGTGCAGCAGCCGGTTCACTTAATGAGTACGGCACAGAATAATAGTGTTGGGTACATTATTTAAGTGAAGGGCCAGGAAGGATGGTTATTAAATAGATAAATATTCCAGGAAACTACACTATCTAGGCAAAAATATAGCGTGCCTTGAAATATGAGTTCCACGGAGGAACGAGTAGTCTTTTAAAGGAAAAGAGAGGGCAAAAACATAGTGTAACTTGAAATATGAATTCCACGGAAGATTGAATATGATTAGATAACAGAGTTAATTGCCCTAGTAAAAAATTCAGTTAATATTTGCTATTCTCAACAAAACCATACACGTTATATACCTCCGCGTATTTTAAGTAAGTCTCGCCCATTCCTCCACCGCCATTAAGCTCATCAAACTTAAAATCAAACTTAAACGTGGTAGGGGTTTTGGGAAACAGACGCCCCCCCCCCCCTCCCCCGCGTCTGTTTCCCAAAACCCCTACCACTTTTAAGAAATCTATCTAGTAGGGTAAAGTAAAACCGTGGGACTCGAGTGCCTTGCTTTTTACTTCATTACACCATGATGAGTTCTAAAATACGAATAACCATTTGTAGGCCGTCCGCACGAATACGAATGCCCAAAATGGGTGCTGTGTCGTGAAAACACTTATAGTAGTAAATATAATTTCCCGAAACAGCACTCAGTGTGGGCGCATGCATGAGACGCACAAAGCAGTGTACAGCCTTTACGTTTCAAAAGAGATAGTCCACACATAGACTAAGTTGAATTTGAAAAATTAAAAAAATGTCTCGGAGTGTAATTTCCGAATTCTTGTTTAATTGTTCGTATTTATATTTATGCAGACTGAACTCAAAGCGTTTTATTTTTTTTTTGGTTTGAGTAACTTTCGACAACATCTCAACTCCTCATAAATCCAAAATACTGCGCCAAGACACCCCGAAAATCACGACAATTTTACAACTCGAACACGTTCAAGAATTCATAACTTGGCCCAATAAAAATACGTCATAATAAAACGACCTTTTCCTAAAAATATAAGAACGTAAACTTATACTCCACACGCGTAATCAAAAACTAAATAAAAACCTTTTATTGCTCATCAAAGTTTATATCGCAAATTAAGTCCAAGTAGAGGCTGTGAGGGCGGTTGATGAGCTTAATGGCGGTGGAGGAATGGGAGAGACTTACTTAAAATACGCGGAGGTAACGTGTATGGTTTTGTTGAGAATAGCAAATATTAACTGAAGATCGAGCTAATTATCGAGCGAATAAATAGGAGCTAAAGCGAAGATTGTAAACAATATATTACTCGTATTGTTGTTGCATTTTGCAGCTTTCATTTCAGACTATGGGATTCGTGGTTTCGTGGTCAAAAACTTTTCTGTGAGCTCGGTGAGTTGAGTAGCCAAAGCTCATAGGAACGTTTTTGATGCCAGTGGGAAGACCAAAGGCTTGTCCTGCATTGTCGTCTGCACTAAGGGCACAAAAACACAAAAGTCTTGCTCACGTCTATAGGCCACGGTAACCACTTTCTATCAAGTGGGCCGTGTGCTAGTCTGTCAAGTGGTATAAAAAGGTAACTCTGCCTACTTTTCAGTCTAAATAGGCGTGGGATATAACAATATTTGAATGATTAAAGTTAAAGTTTTGAACTTGGGTTTAAAACTGCAAACTTGTGTAGGGTAGACCGGGGGCAATGGTACCACGGGTCAATAGTACCATCGCCTATAACTCTGCAACTAAATCGAAATATGCGTGTGTGTGTATACACAAGTGTGCTTTGAGCTTGTCGCAACCTGCTCACCACTCGGCCACTTGCTGCCGCGCGAGACGCACGTGCTGGATGACGATTTGTGTTTTCGACTGACCAACGTAAGTATTTATGATTTATGTTTTGTACTAGTGTTCTTAATGAAGTAGTCGTAGTGTTAAAATTTTACTGAATTGTGATTCTCTAGTTATTAAAGTTTGTAATGTGTCAGTGTGGGGGCAGTTAGATATATAGAAATCGAGATTTGTGAAGTTTTGTGAGTGGGAGTAAAAAAGGACAATTGTACCACAACACTCGGGGTCAATTGTAACGTTACAATTGACCCCGTGCTACAATTGACCCAGTTTTTACACTACTGCTAATAAAAGGAGTGTAATGTTTTCAATGTTCATGTAGGTACGTATGCATGTATGTAAGTTTCTTTGTTCCACCATAACTTTTAGAACCATAACCAGATTTTAACGTATAAGATATCGTGATATGTATTGCTGCGGTACCTACATTACGCCAGTAATAAACCAGTCAGCTGTCCGGACGGTTCTAGGACTAGTTCAGTTTGTGTTAGATAATCATATTCTGTCAAACTACCTACGTACTATATCTGTACTATATACAGATGCCGCGAAATAGACCACGAAAGACCGAGGCACGAAGGATCTCTTGTTGTATCAGGAAGCTTACAAGGAAATTTTAAGAGGGCAATCTGTAAGAGCTGCAGCCAAGATGTTTGATTTGTGCCATGTTTCGCTGCTAAGGTACCAAAAAAAGAGAAAAGACCCTCTTAATGAAGCTACAATGGGCTAAGCTAAGCTAAGGTTTCATAGGAATCTACCTTTTTTATGGAGTTGGTGAGGTGAAATATTGCATGTAATGCATCAAAATATTGAAGAAGTCTATAACTCACTTTTGTGAATAATAGCAATGAAAAAGTCACAGTTTTATAATAGGTGTCATTCCGTGCTTAATTGCGGTGGAATAAAAGTCTGTTTATAAGCAAGTGTGTTGAAAAAATATTTTTTTGTCAAGGGTGGGGTTGTTTGTACCAGGGGTCAATTGTAACTGTATAGGATTAGTAATTGTTAAATAATTCGATATTTTTGTTATATTGAGATGTTGTTATTGCTTGAAAGGTGTGCTATGAGCAGCCTTAAGTGTTTTTTTTATATTAAGTCGACATTATATAGTTCAAAAATTTGGAAATTATTATAATATGTTTAGTTCAACTGAAATGTTAGCTTTGTCTAGTCTAAATACGAGTTTCTATAATTAAGACTGATGTAACGTAACATACTGATTCGTCTTAAGAAATTAACAATAAATACTGATTGATTATGCCATAATTTTGGGTTTTATTTACCTTTGTTTATCTGGTACAATTAACCCGTACTAGGGGTCAATTGTAACACAAGGACTTCATGAACAAAAACTCTATACCATTCTGATAGGATCATAATTATGATAATTATTTTATAGATTGTTATAGCCAATTAGACTACAATGTAACTTCCAAGGTGATTTTTACGTGGTGGCATTAGATTCTGAGTTATGGGTCGTTGTTTCGAAACTGGTACTATTGCCCCCGGTCTACCCTACGCATTGTGAATTTTAAAATAATTAAAAGTTGTTTCAGAACATGTTTCCAAAACATTTGCTGTATTTTGGAGCAACACGCGTGTTATATTATCGTTTCATTACGGAATGTTTCGACAAGTTTTCCTTGGAATATTTTCATAAATAAAATGTGCGTGGAACTTTGTTTTAACATGTTCTACTCGTATTAATATGGTGAGAGTAATGCTATATTTTCATAATAATCATAACTTTGTTTGACTTTGTTAGCAAAGACTCTGATTAGAAAAACAATCGTCAGCTGATTAAAATTTGAATTATTTTTGTTAGGGAAAGATGAATCTGTACAGTACTATAAGTCACGCAGCGGGTTATGGAGCGAGCTATGCTTGGAGTCTCTTTGAAGGATAAGATTATATTCAGAATAAGCAAGCTGGTCACCTCTGCCGAAGGAACGATGGCCGCTTGCGCAAACGAGTCTTAGAGTGGAGACCGCGGGAAGGCAAACGGAAGGCGGGAGGCCTCCTGGTCAGATGGACTGACGACCTGAAAAAGGTAGTTGGGATAAACTGGGTGCGGAAAAAGGCGGATCGGAAGTAATGCCACGCATTGCAAGAGGCCTATATCTGCCTATTGTAATCCACTGACGCCTATTGGTCTGCCTATTGCATTCCACTGTTGGCAGTCCATTTGATTGATTGATCGATTGAATCCGTACGGACTTATTCCCGTATCTTTTCATTATCATGACCGGAGATTAGATGAAATTAGGATTACTGAAGAGTTTGTAAATCACTTAATAAATACTACACACTTAAAAAGTAATATTGACAAGTAATAATTTTTAAATAAATAAATAAATAATAAATATTGTACAACATTCTACACAACGCTATCTAGACCCATGGTAAGCTTAATTAGCTTGTGTTATGGAATCTAGAATGCGGATATACATACTTAGATACTTTTTTTTTTTTTTTTTTTGTAAATACATACATATTATACATAGAAACACTCAGACCAATGCAAATATTTATATTCATGCATACAAATATTTGCACTGAGCGGGGATCGAACCCGCGCCTCCTGCGTAGCAGCCGCGTTCACTACCGCTACGCCACAGAGGCAGTCAATACGTACGAGCATACCAATATTAGAGTTGAAAGAGTACTTCGTCAAGAAATTTAATAAGAAATTCCTTCAAAGTTGCAGCATGCCAAGCTTAGCTCGTTTCTTTTGAGAGGTATTGCATACACTCATGTTGGCTGAATGATGGAACCTTCATACATACATACAATTATTTATGTAAATATTTTGTATGCGTTTAAAGCTTGTATTTCTACTTATGACATTATCCTGGGAGAAAAGAGATTTTGGTAGATTGAAACAGGTAGGTAACTGGCATGTTGTATTTCCCTGAAAATTGTATTTTATGTATATTCCTTGAAATTGAAAACATTATGTACAAACTAGTTTATGCCCGCGGCTCCGCCCGGGTGACATTTTGATCCTGTTCCTGCTACCTATGGGAACCTATTATTTTCTTATACTTATAAAAAGTCATAGCAGTACCCCAAGCAGGAAAAACTAGCGTAATTGTAACGTAAATGTAGGTATTGAAAGAATGCTACATCACTGCGATTGGCTGGCTTCACGTACACACAGGTTCACAGAACGCAGACGACCAATCACAATACGATAGTTCTTCAACCGTTAGAGCGTGATTGAATAACAAACATCCAAACACGTTCACAAGCTTGTAATATTAGTAAGATAGGAGTTACACCTGTGTGAATTCACAAAGAAGCAAACGAAGTAATTGTAAAGCTAGGCAAAAAATATAACTTAAATAAGCCTAATAGCTATGAGAGGAGGTTGAAAAAGCTTTCACTAAAGTGTGTTCGTTCATCGATACCATTATTTATTATGAAGAAGTGAGTTTCAGAAAAGAAATAAATAAACAGTACGTATTATCTTAACATCAAAGGCAAATATTTTTTATTTTGGCAACACAGAATTATTTGGAAAATGTTTCTGTACGGTCGTTATGCTTGACTGATTTCTCTGTACGTTACATTTGTTTTATATACGAGTCCTTCCGCCTGAATATCCCTAGAGGGTAGGCTGTAGATGTAAAAATAACGTTAAGATTAGGTGCTATTATATTTTTGTCTAGAGAATACACGTAAAGCTGGTGGACCCAGCAAAAATTTGTAGCATTTCTGTGTATCGTGTCTCCTTCGCGTGGCCTCAACGCGTATCATGATCGCTAGTTTGGACACAAGATGATACCCGTTAACAATACACGCCGTATCTGATATAGCCCGATCCGCACTGACAAACCTCGTATTCAATATACAGCATGTACTAAGTATGGACGGGTTTTTACGAAATACGCCAAAATGATACGATATGTGGCTGCGAAAGGTGGCTGGGACGGACTGGATGCGGAAGGCGGAGGACCGGCAAACGTGGCGCACATTGGGGGAGGCCTATGTCCAGCAGTGGACTGCACTAGGCTAATTGATTGATGATACGATATGGACAAAATAAGCGTTCATATTTATGATACACATACTCGATACGATACGACTGATCGTGATACGTCAAATTGCTACAAATGTGGACCCAGCTTAGCTGTGATAAATTATCAGATAGCTCTATTCCACTTTGATCCACTAAACAAATTCATTCATGGATTTGTTTTCACTCTAATCTATTGCCGCGATGGATTATATTCCACTGCGAATAGTCGGCGGTAGTGAACGCGACAGCTACGCAGTGGGCGCGAGTTAGCTTCTTGCTCAGTAAAAATATTTGTATGCATGAATATAGGTATGGCTATATCCATTGGTCTGTTCGTGCTTCAGACAGCACGTTAAGCAGTAGGTCCCGGTGTCGTACGAACATCAGTCTATGGCAGTCTTTACGGGTAGTTGGAGCTCTAAAAGTCGAAGAACTGATTTAACTGTAATACTTCGATTCGCCAATGCGTTGTGGAGGTCAGATGGCAGTCGCTTCATGGAAAATATCGAAGGTCAGTCAAATCTGCTGTTAAACTGGAAAAAGCTGATCCCAGACTACGAGTCGAAAGCTTCAGATGCGACTGGGATTAACGCTAGGATAAAGAAGCTACAAAAATTGCTGAACTTGAACTCTATGAAATGTTTTCTGTGATCTGTATATTGTTATGCTAAACTAAATTCCCGCTGACTATACGTACAGTAAGCTGCAGAAATCCGTGGACAGCTTAAGATTTCTAATCCCTTGAGCACCAAGTCTAATTTAACAGAATGAAAATATAGATGACGTTACCTCTGATAACAAACCTAAAAAGTATTTAATACACACAGTTAGAAGAAGGGAAAGAAATCGTTTATTTACAGTTAATGCATTGATTAAATTGATGGTTACTAGTGTATTACTTGCTAGATCGCATGTTTGTGACGTTACTTCATACAATTTCTGTTTCAAATTACCCACGCACTTTTGTAACACACTGTACATGAAAATACAACAAAAACACTGCGAAATAGGAACATAACAAAATATTTTGTTTTAATCAAAACATATTCGAGAGCTACTAAAGAATCGCGCTCATATTATCTTTGAACAATTTGACGGCTCAATAGTTCTGCACTCGTTCTTTTATACCCAATATGAACAATAAAGTAAATACACTACATCAATAAGAAGTCACCCTCGATTCTTACATAAATAAAAAAAGTTAATAATGTAGCTCTTGCTTTGTTAATATTGATGTAATAATATAAATACAATAAAATATTGACTCAAAACAAGCTCAGTTGCTCTAAGCATAATATTTGTTCTTATCTTATTGTTACCAGTTATTATTATCATTTATCGTTATCGTATATTGTTATTATAACATCATTAAGTAAAAGTGTCTTCTATTGTCTGTTGGCATTTTTGTAACGACAATTCACTTTGTCCTCCTGGGTGTACCGTTATGTCCATCAATTTCTCCATCATGTCATAGATTGTTACTTCACAATTACTGATTTCACTTGAAAGTCAATAATTCGTTTCAAATCTCAGATTAATGAGAAATATAACGAAAAACTTTCTATTTAAATAACGAACTCGTGTGTATTGTCTGCGCGCGGAACTTGCTTTCCTCGCAGAAAATACAGTTTCATTTCACGCAACAACATAAACTTCAAAAGTATTTTTCGTGAAAGTTCTACTTAAATATTATTGTACACACGGCGCCAGACCTCGGTTTACAGGCCACACCAACATAAAGGAAGTGTGCGTGACAGCAATACTATTAATACATTGCTTAAAGATGTGTGTCATAACAAGTAAACCAATCAGGGCCTTTGACGCACTCACACATTCGCTATTTTACTTACATAAAATGCACCAAGGTTATAATATCATATTCTAAACTAATTTTATGAAATATATGCAGCATTTTGTTTCTATAACTGATAGGAGTTATCAAATTTAGTCACTATACTATCTGTTCTCATAGTCGAGATTTTCCTTTCGGGCAAGTCTTATAAACAAATCCTTAACTTAAACAATAACATCTACAAATCGAAGTTCGCTCGCCATAACACGTACTTTGGAGCGTTGAATTAATTTTATTGTTATACTTCACTTGTTTCGGCGTTATACCTCGACGACTGTATGCTTTCGGCAGTTTGTTTTATTAGTCCTTAAATACTTAAGAACTAATTTAAATTGTGATTTTAGTGATACAAATTTTTGCCAAGTTGGTTCCCGGTGGAGTAGAATAGAGCCATCTATTCCTGTGGGTGACGTAAAAGGCGACTAAAGGATAGGGCTGTTCTCCATCCGATAGTAAACATATAGCCCATGAAAAAGTGCCCGCTAGACTTCAATAGGCACGCCTAAGGGGCGTGGCGTGGTTACGTGGGACTGAAAATCATAGTTGGCGAAAATTTTAGTGAGTGATATTTGGGTCACTAGCATAATGTCCACTTTGTAAAACGTCTAAGTTTGGTAGCCGCGGTAGCCTAGTGGTATGGGTAATGGACTGTTGAGACGAGGTCTCGGGTTCTATCCCAGGTTTTACCATGGCACACACCAATGACTTTTCGATGCTTTTCGAAGTTATGTGTGTATTTATCGCAGGTTTATAAGTGCCCGGTTAATGGCAATAGGCTCGCCAGCTATTAAATTGGGACCTAAACATAAACGGCGAAATGTGGGTGCTAGCACCTCTGCCTACCCCTTCGGGGATACAGGCGTGAGTTTATGTAATGTTATGTTTTGATATTTTGGATCAGTTAAATTGGGAAGATGGTTCAGGTAGCACAGTTGATAGTGCCATCATCCTCTTTTTTATATTCATCCTATCAATTGATTGTAAGCTATTCTGAAGCTTTAAATTCGGCTAGATATTCGCCTTATATTCAGCTATATTGGGAGTGAATGTCGCCTGAGCTCCCAGCCTGAAATTGTGGTTAGTGGCCAACCACTGACAGAAATGTTCAGGTCGCTTCCGTCTTGACCTAAGAGCGTTTTCACACTAACCGATCCGATATCAGTGACGGGCGTCGATCTGATATCGGAGGAAGTAAAATGTACGAAGTTATATCTTTCACAATGGCCGTCGACATTGGATATTGGAGACGACACCGATATAGGATCGGATAATGTGAAAATGGTCTTACGACTACCGATAGTCGGGATTGACTTTTAAACTCACCTTCAAAGCATAGAAGCGTACAGATAAAATACGACTACATCATTCAGAGTAAACATATTATATCATACTTTAACGATGTCAGATATTACGGAAAAACAAAATAAATATTGATATTGATGTGTGTACCTACTAATGATATAATATATGAGTGTATGTATTTGCTTGAAATAAATGATAAATAAATAAATTACAATATCAACATAGAAAAATATTATAAACAAACAATTAACAACCCTATATCTTTATAAACTAGTATGTTCTTCCTCCTAGCGTTAATTCCCAGTCGCATCCGAAGCTTTTTTTTTTTTTTTCATCTCGGAGTCTGGGGTCCGCTTTGCTAGCCATAACTACGGATTTGGCTAGACATCGATATTTTCCTGTGAAGTGATTGCCATCTGACCTCCACGACCCAATGGTAACAATAGGTATATCGAAGTTTTGTAGCTAGACCGTTGTTTTTTGGAATTTTTAGGGCTCCAACTACCCGTAACGACTGCCATAGATGTTCTTATGGCAACCGGGACGTGAACGTGCTCTCCGAGGCACGACCAGACCAATGCAAATATCCATATTTCATGAACACAAATATTTGCACTGAGCGGGGATAAAACCCGCGCCTCCTGCGTAGCGGCCGCGTTCACTACCGCTACGCCACGGAGGCTGTCCTTATAAACTAAGCTGTGTTTATAAACTAGTATGTTATTACGTAAATAATGAACTCGCGCAAGCAACAATGGGTGTAGTATTTTCCTCTAATGTTGTTTCATAAAAGTTAAGCACAGTCTTCGGATTACACTTTATCTATAGGATCGTCTTCCACTGTACGTCTTGAAAGTTTTACTCTTGTTCATATTGTTATCTTTTCTAAGGGTGCTTACATAGAAAAATAGGTTACCAGCCCGCCCGTACTAGCAAATTGCGTTATCATCATTTATAAATTTGTCATTTGACAAAAAAAATCGCAAAGTATTCGCGCCCAAATGTTTTTGAACATAAGGGCGTGAATGCTTTGCAATTTTTTTGACATGTGTGATTTTAGAATGTAAACTGACTTATTATCATAATTTTTATTGCTATGGCAACTTGTCGGTGCAGGCAGCCGGTACCGGTGACCTGGGCCCATACCACTCTTAACTCTTAAAACAGGTCAATAATTGAACTGCTGTCATTCTACCAACTGCAAATGTCACTTTGTAATCCTCTATATTTATATGACATTACAAAGTGACATTTGCAGTTGGCAGAATGACAGCAGTTCAATTATTGACCCGTTTTAAGGTTTATGGTAAGGCCACTGTTTTCTATGTAAGCACCCTAAGTGTACTCAAAGTAATTGCTTAGTCTAACTTTAGGAATACGCAAAGTAACACCTGTGTGTTGTATAATATCACTTATACTAATAATGTAAATAGAATATTATAGTACTTTTTTATCGTGCGAAAAATCCCCACCGTAGCCGGTGGTTGAGGTTATGTCGGACTCGAACCGGAACTAAAACGTACGCCGTACGTGGGCCGTAAGTCGCCGGCGATTATCGTAGATATATCCCTCGTACCCTGGCCGACCCAGGGTCATTATCTCTCGACCTGGCCGTCTACCGATGTGGGGACCTTGGAGTCTTTCTCGATTTTGTAATCGACGCTAATCGACGAACTGTAACGCAACGAAACCAATACCACGCCAAACGAATTAAGACTGTAACCTCTCTCAACGAATTCCGAAAAAAATGCAACATTAGGATTTTTTCAATGTCAAATTTATTCTAAATAGATCGCTTGGATAAAAAGTAGTCTCAGATTTTTTTCGTTCAAAAGTAAACTTTCAACATAAAACCCAAATCTGATCGCCCTTTTTTGATAAATCCGATTTAAATTAGCTGTGTATATCAAAATCACTTTAAATCCGGCCAATATATCAAAGTGATATATGCTCAAAGAGATTCAAAAGCCGATGTCTGAGAGTACGAATAAGTGGTGGAAAGCGCTACAATGGCTAAGCTGGAGGGCTGTCGCCTGTTTGCTAGTATACCTCCAGGCCTGATAAGTCACGCCTTATGAAACGGCTAGGGTTGAACAACAAGTAGGTAATGTATAATTTTGGGACTCTTTTTTTATTATTAAACGAATTCCCCGCGACCTCTTCACCCTAGCGTTAATTCCCAGTCGCATTCGAAGCTTTCACCTCAGAGTCTGGAGTCCGCTTTACCAGTTTTAAAACGAACTCCTAGCGACTTACTACACGTGGTGTTCGTTTTACCGCTTTAGAGGTGGAGTTACATAAATTCCGTTTCAAGTTTTTTTTTTTAAGAACATAAGCAACTGATTTTACTGATATTCTCCTTCACCCCTCTAACTAAGCTAAATTGCTTGTGTTAGGAGGAGGCCAGGAATCAAACCCGGGACCTCTCGATCGTAAGGCCGACTCCTTAACCACTAAGCTACTAACGTTTCAAATTTGTATGTTTTATAGTTTCTGAGATTTCGTGATTAATCAGTGATTAATCATGCGGTTAGGTGCGATTAGGTACAATTAATCAGTTAGGTGCGGGTTCCACGGGGTCTCCTGACACATTGCAATTTCACTAAATGCATAATTAGGTCATATACTTACCCTTAAACCCTTTTTCTTACTATACTAACCTGGTTTCAATAGCTTGTTAAATTGGCTTTTTAAAAATTATAACATGTCCTTATAAAACTGATAGGGATCATAATGCAGAAAAAAAAACTTATATTAAAATCCAAAAGGTACTACAAAACTAATCGAGTTACCTTCTATAAAATATTTTATAAAATAAATTGAATAAAAGAGCAGTATCTGCTTAACATCCCGAAGCATTCTCATCAAAATGCAATTTGTTTGGACCACGATGTTATTGTCTTTTAAAATATTCTCTGAGAAGTTATGAAAAATACACGAACCACTTGAAAAATACAGTAGCGTTCAACCCTAAGTCTTGCCACTCACAGTGACATACTCGCGAACTATAAATCCAGTTAAACTTTGTGTACGGTGAATGTATTTTTGTATTGTTTTTGTTTACCTCTGGTTTGTGGAACTCATTCGGAGCTGCTATTTTTTGTATTTATAGCTTGCATTTGCTGCTGGATACCGGAATGAAACATTGTTCCCAAGGAAGAAAGAAGAATTTGTAACATTGTAGGTGTCCGGAATGGTGACCAGCTTTCCTCCAGCTTACCGTCAGGCGAGGTAAAAATATCAATGTCTAATTCCAGTAACTTAACTTACTGTTTTTTTTAAATCAAGGAATTTTACATTAAAGTTTAGCAATAATAAATGGCAGTTTTATCACTCAAGGCAATCTCGACAATCATTGAAGGCACAGTTAGAGGTTCACTGATTAATTCATTAAAATGATAGACAAAATAGGTTATAAGTCGTACTTCAATCAATCAATTTGCCTATTGCAATCCACAGCTGGATATATGCATCTTCTTCCAACGTAGGTACGCCATTTCTCCTGATCCTCCACCTTCCGCATTCAGTATTCAGTCTACTTACAAAAATTTAAGAGACAGTTATTCACCAAAAAACTAGATAGAATAGCATTGTCTAGGCCGTCTCTGTCAGAGTTCTCCTCTCTTAGGAAACAATTACGTTCAAAATAAATCATTAGAGCTACCGATTTGTCTAGTTTACTTCTATTTATTTTATTAATTGGGTTGTCGTACAGAATTTATCTGCAGCAGTAATTGTGTTTGCTTTTTCATGTTTCGCTGAAGCTATTTTGTTGTCTTGGATTAGCTGTGAGCTGCCAGAGAATTTTCTACATTGGACATAGTTTCTGTAAATGTTCCAATAAAGGCCAAAGTCTAATGAAATACGAGTAGTGTGAGCATTTCACCGTTTTATCGTTTAATTCATCAGTAAAATAACTTTTTTAGAATAGAATACAAGGAAAATCTGTTCAAATAAAATGCTTTTTCAGGTTCTTCTTCAATGGCTCATAAAATTCCATTGATTTTATCGGCCCAATACTTGGCCACAGTAACAACATAGTCCATTGCCCTACATAGGTCCTTGATAGTACACGTGAAGGGGCATAGTGATCAAGAGAGCAAATGCAGCATGGAGTAGAATAAACCCCCGCAGTCGCAGGGCACTTGGATAATGAAACAAGATATTGTGACCCAAAAAGAACAATCACTTTTTATGTAGCTGATAAAAATAGTATAAGTTTTACACTATGTAACCAATCACACAACTTACTTTTCTTTCAAATAGTGTTACTAACTTTTTCTTTGAACAATTTAAAAGTCCTGAATTCACCTGAAACGTAACCTATTAAGTTTATTTCTTATTCCAACCACTTGATATTCCCTCTCGCAACCACTTTATAACAAGCCTATAACTTATAAAAAGTTACATACAGTCAGAACACGCTCTTCGTATATAAATATTTCTCAAAGATAAAATCCCGTAAAATAAAAGAACTTCTCTAGTAGCTATAAATTTATTTTTTAACTACATCTAAGCTTCCAATGCGTATATAATTTATCTTTATAGTATTGAGATAGAAGAAAATTTTACATTTGAAGAGCTCTGTCGCGAATCCTTAGAGCGCCATAGACGCACAATAAAATCTACGGGACAATATTTTGTTTGTAAACGCTTAGGCTTAATTTTTCTTCTATAATTAAAAAAAAAACCTTTAATATGCGAAAATGTTTATATACTATACTATGTTGCATTTTAATTTTAATTCTTTCTTACTTTGGCCGGTTGCTATAGAGTGACGAATTTTAGCCTTGTTCTACGCTTTCACGCCTAAACCACTGAACCGATTTCGATTAAATTTGGTATAGGGGTAGATTAGACCTTGAGAAAGGACATAGGCTATGTTTGGTCGCGATAACCGACATCCACGCGGGCGGAGCCGCGGGCAAAAATATAAGGTACTTACGTGGCAACTTGGATCTGATGATCAATATTTATCTTTGCAACTTTGGCTGTATTTATTTTTATGTATTTTTTTTATATTTTTTAAATTTTCAGAATCCAATGTAGAATTAATCATATCACCTAAACAGATAAACAGAAACAAATATTAATAACTAATAATTTATTCTGGATCTATAGCATAAACACTGCCCCTATAGTGTTATACCCTACCCATTTTAACTAACCACTAACCAAGTGGATATCAAAATTTTTCCTTTTTTTCATATTTACACAATGCTAAACACAACAATCAAAGAAAATATTTCAGCTGATCTTGCAAAACAAAAACGTAGCTTTACAGCCGCAAAAATTTCCTCCGTATTTATATTTTACTAACCGTGGTGTGGGTAATGGATCCAAGATCGATCGACAGTAATATCCATTTAAGTCTTGAGGCATTCCCGATCATCGTTGTGTACATTGCAATACGCCTCGAGGGCAAAATTTTGTTTACATGTAGTCCATTTCTTATGCAAAGTACTGTAAGACCTTGCCTATTTTGCCAAGATCTATTTTACTTTGCCCGAAAATTCTCTCAGCCACTTGTAAATGGGGTGTTGAGGTAAACTTGATAGTTCTAGATGGCGTTTAATGCAAATTATAGTGTCCTGAGGCTTCACTTTTGGCCCTTGTTTCATTGTGTGGGTTAGAAGTTGGTTTATCTAATGGGTCTCTTTCACGTTATTGCCTTAGTCGAGCTGTGGTTTTGTATCTCTTTTCCCTTACTTTTTCACTGTAGTTTCTCTATGACTTAAAATAGAAGGAAATGCTGGAAAGTGAACTACGGGCTCTGAGGTTAACCCCTTTTCTTGTACGTCATCCATTTTTTCTTGTATCTCAGCCCCTAAACTTTTTGACAAGCATACATCGATGTCTATAACAACTTTGGTCTCAACTCTTCTAGTAACTTCCTTCTAGGAACAGAACCTTAGAAAATCAGTTATAATTTTGTGATAGTTTTGCGAATTGTAACAAACAAAATAACTCGGGGGAGTTTTTCTCAATTTAATATTTTGTAGTTCAATCTATGACAGTCGCTTTTCAACTTAAAGCAAGCTAAAATAATGTTAACAATATGCTGACACATAGAACTTCCCAAATGAATAACTTAAACAAATGCTTAAACAATTACCAATTCAAATTCGTTGAGCGTTGCGTTTACGTTCGTAATCTGTCTTGTTGAGCGATCTCAATTAAAAGGGGTTTATTCCGCTATTAGTCTTTACTGACGGCCCAATTACTGCAGTACGTCATGAACTGATTGGAATAATGTCTTTCTAGGTAGAAACGCTGAATGAAGGACAAAAGGCACACGATGGAGGTACGGCAAATTATAATCGAATAAACTTGTCTTCTCAGATTGTTTCTTGAGATTTAGCTTCGTCAACGATGTTAGAAGCACTAGCCTTTATTATTAAATTTGTATACACGTTGATTGTACTTATTATTTTATGTAGTTTCATAATTTTATTGTTGGTATCTGTAATGTTAAAGCTTATTGTTATAAGCTTCTCGTTAGAAGGCCCACAGCCCATGACGTCATACCTAAACTTTGGAACGATTCTTTTATTTTGTTTCTATTGCCTACAAACGATATGAAACTCAATATTGTTACCTAAACTTTGACAAAGTTATCACGTTTCTAGTTCTCTTTTGCAAGTCAAGAAAATTCTTATGACGATTATGTATAACGATTATGATTTACGAAGTGGTACTCGTTATACATTTGTCTGTATGTGTGTATTGTGTGTTCTTCAAAACTCGATTTATGTACTTAATGAACTGACTAAGAGTAGGTATTTACACAAGTAGGTACATTACATGTTATGCACCTACTAAAGCGGTAGCTAGCTGTGGCTCAGATTCTCTATTTGCTGTTGGTGAGTATTGTTTTAATATTTACATAGGTCGACCAAGCAACCGCATACTGAGCTGACCTGTTACTTCAATGTAACTATGTAACTAAACTGATTGGAATTAGTGTAAAGTTTCTGGGGAAGTTTCAACCTCATGTATTTTTTCTTTGAAGTACTCAACATAATTACAAAATATGTTGTTTGTTTCAGAGACAAAATATGTTTCAATCAGGCTGTGGAATGAACTCCCTGCGGTGGTTTTCCCAAGCGACTACAATATGGGGTTCTTCAAGAAGGGCATTAGAAGGCTTCTTCAGGGTCGGCAGCGCGAGTGTGACGCCCCTGGTGTTGCATGCGTCTATAGGCCACGGTGACCGCTTCCCATCAGGTGGGCCGTGTGCTTGTCTGCCAACTAAGTGGTATAAAAAAATCAAAAATTAAAAAAAAATCAATCAATTAGCCTATTGCAGTCCACTGCTGCAGCTGGACATAGGCCTCTCCCAATTTGCAATTATATGTTTATCTTATAGGATTTCTTATTATGGTAGACAGAAACAACATCTTTTTCACTAGCTACGATCCTGGTCTGGACATCATTCATCATCATCATCATAATGGATCCATGACAGTGAGGCCATTGGGTCTCACTGCCATGGATCGAAGATAATGATCGAGAATGGTCCCAAAAGTACGCGTGCCATGCACGCATCACTTTTGGGTCTACTTCTCCTACACGGACCCAGTCTTTCACCAGTCATTTGTTTCCTAGGGACATCTGAATTTGAAATAAAATACTTCTACATACCTAAACTACTTCACCAGCAATTGCAGGAATACCTAGAGTAGGTACTTATTATCCAGAAATTCGACACAGAATGGAGATAGAAGTATCTAAACTATTCAATAACTTTGACATACCATAAAAGTTTTCATTTCATTATATCTCATATTCGAGAGAGAAAACTGACTAGTGCATCGAAAAATTCTAAAATAGTTTACTTAGTGCGAAAGCGCTCTCAATTAACATAATTTCAATGCTATTAAATTCTAGGATTTTCTAACATTTTCTGTTCATAGTTTCGAGGTTAAATTTTACCCAGATGATTTCAAAAATTAATCCATTTCGGTTTTGCACAGGAAAATAAAGAGAGGCTATCTTCAATCTCAACTAGAAAGTTTTTAATATAGATTAACTACATTAAAAGATATTACCTACAGACTGTCAACTTCTGAAATTGCTGCTTACTAATAAACTATGGAACGGTCTTGAAATTGAAATAATCAACAATTAGTAGGTAGATTAGGTACTTAACTATTTAACTTTATATACAAAAAAATGCCCAAAAATTCACAAAAAAATAAAAAAATATAAACGGATAAGTTCAATATAATATTTCATTTTTTCTTTTACTATGTGGATAAACGTACTTAGATTAAATTCATGGTAACATTCCGACCAATACAAAAAAAAACATAATTATTTTTGCATAAAATATTCACATTGGACTGCAATCGAAACCTCTGACGTAAAATATATCATTCTACACAACATCACACAGGATATATCAGCAATAATAATATATTTGGAATTACAATTGTCGCAATAAACACGATATCACGTTCCACTACCGATGTGGAAGAGAGAGAACTCAATAATATACCTTCAGTAACGCCATGATTACCGAGCCTCCCCTCTGTTCTGCAACCCTCGCGACTTCCTCAGTAGGTAGTGACATAATGGGGTTTTTCAACCTATATAGACAAAATACCATCGTCTACGTTGAATCAAGAATGTTAAGAGAAATAAAGAGATGTAGGTATATTTAGACGTTACTTTGAAATTGACATTATATTCTTATACTGTGATACAGGCTACTTTAAGCGTTGGTAGCTCATTAGTTATTACGATTGAGAGGGTCATGGATTCGAATTCTGGTAATTATACTATCTATGTGAACCCAGCAACGATCTAGCTGCACTGCTTCGATATCGCCTGAAGTTACCATTGAGTTGTGGAGGTCTGATGGCAGTTGTTTCACGGAAAATATCGAGGTCTGACCAAATCAAAGTCTTAACTGCAGACTTATAAAGCGGACCCCAGACTCGAAAGTTTCGGATGTGTGACACTGGTAATTAACGCTAGGAATTAGAAGATATGAACCCACTATTAGTACTAGTTTAGCTAGAGGGGTAGCTAGGAATACTAGTAGTTTACTTGTACTAGGTTTCTTTAAAAACTCTGCCGGCAAACTGCTGCAATTTGGTACAATCAGGCAAATTGCGGTAGTGACAATATTGTTATATGAAGCCCTCCTCAAAAGCTCAGCGGGCACACAAAATAAAATTAAGCGCGACGTTTTTTTATGAGAAAAGCTGACATATGGTAAGTAGCTGTGGAGCTTGTAATAAATATTTATACGTGGAATGCGTTTCAATTAAGAATAAGAAGAGATGACATTAGCTGTATGCAAACAAGATGGCTGCTTTCAGACGCCATTTTGGTTAAGTTAACTTTGACGCCTTTGAGTAGGATATGCAAATACAAAATTTATTTACAAGTATTTAGTACTCGTTTCAAGAAGTTCTTTAATGCACTTGCAATTTATACTCCCAATTTATAATTTAAATTGAGAAAATGCGGAGAACTGAATACAAACAATCCAATCTTAATGCGAAAGTAGACGCAGACAACACCTAGTATGATAATATTTGCAGTATTTCCCAATATGCGCCACGTTTGGCAATCCTCCGCTTTCCGCATCCAGTTCGTCCCAGCCACCTTCCGCAGATCGTTGTTCCACCTGGCTAGGGGGTTTTTTTTTTATGTGCTTTATATCTAGCAATCTACCTAGTTGTCTGGCATTAAGCTAGAGGTTATGTAGTTTGATAGGTCTTGAACGGAATTAGTCCAGCGACTAATCCATTTTGTTACTACGAAGACGTTATATGAGGTCTTGGAGGCTTTTCTTTTCAATCTGGTAAAAGTGTTGGATGTCTTATCCATCAAGGTGCAGGTGAGTGCATTGGGGTGGATTTCGATGCGTTTTACGTAGGTCTTAAGTTTACTTAGTATCTCCTGTTTATTCATGGCTAGGGGGTAAATAAAAAAGAATAAAAAGCTATTGCCCCGCGGTTAGGCGTGCGTATGGCCTGTACCCCAAGCACGAGGATATTCGATTTCGTAGTGTAAATGTATCGAGAGAACGGAGCTTTGCGATTGGTCGCCTGTCTACTGTGAACCTGTTTGTGTGAGAAGCCCGGCCAATTGTATTGCGCCTTCCTCTCGATACGTTTACTTTACGAATTTGAATGTTATTTCGTGCTCGGGGCACTAATCCTGTTGGAATATCGGGATGAGAAGTAGCCTAACTCTGGCATTATGTAGCATTCTAATATTTCCAGTGCAGAGTCTTTTAAATGGGCGTGAAAAAGCATTTGATGACGCCGTCAAGCTGAAGGCCACCATTGTAACATTGTTGAAGTTTATAATGGTTCAGCTTACCATCACACAATGCGAAGTCATATTATCGTATCCTGTACAAAAACAATAATATAATATGTCCAGTATTTTTGTATTGTAATAATGTATGTATGTATTGTAAATAACATTCGTATTGAAATATTAATTCGTGTATAATGTGATTGTAGGCGCAGGTAATGTTTATGCACTATTAACTATGGGTATTTGTTGTCTCATCTCTTGGGGTGAATAAAATTATAACGTGTTCTCGTAAGTAATTTACATAATATATTTGTATTGAGAGTAATAGGCACGAACATGTTTGTATAACCCTATTTACTTCCTAGAATACATAGTAACGTAATATTAGTAAATGAGAACTGTCATCACCATCTCAGCGTTCGGAAACAATTCAGGACGAATAATAATAAGAGGAGACAGTCAGTGGTAATGCCAATCGCAATGCTCGATCCTCTTGGTGGGTGTACTACAGTGTTCCCAGCCCCCCTAGACAAGTGGCAATTCGTTGCTCGGCATATGATGGAATAGAATGACAAATGTATAGGATTTGACGTTTTTGACATTCGTTGACGCCTGTCATATACGTCAAATTCCATACTTTTGGCATTCTATTCCATCATACGCCGAGCAACGAATTTCCACTTGTCTAGAGGGGCAGATAATGATTTAAAAATCAATCACAGACCAGGGTATGAGTACCTATGAGCCTCAAATATTTGTGGAGACGAGTGGGCGTATGGTACGAATTTTGAGACACGAGTGGGCTCGTCGCCTTCGGGTGGATTCGTCGCCTTAGTTCTGGTTCCTTGCACTTTGAAATCTTCGGGTTTCAAAGTGCGAGGAACCAGAACTTCGATCTCCTGTGATTCTCCTGACACGTCTTTTCTTGGCGGATATACGGAAGCAGCTGCTTTCTAACTCTTCCAATTTCGAGCTGAAAATTTGTAGAGCAGTTAGGTGTACCGGATAGCAGGTGAGGTAGGCTTGACCTCCAGGATCTTCGTAAAGTACCCAAACTATAATAAACTAGGTTACCGCGACCAAACATAGCCTGTGTCCTTTCCCAAGGTCTAATCTATCTCTGTACCAAATTTCATCAAAATCGGTTCAGTGGTTTAGACGTGAAAGCGTAACAGACAGACAGACAGAGTTACTTTCGCATTTACAATATTAAGTACCTAAGTACCTATGGAAGTACCTATGGATTATGTGTGAAGAATAACTTACACTTCAAACAATACTAACATTTTTATTCACCCCGCGACCAAGGCTGATGAAAAATAGCCGAAACGTCGGGTTAAATGTAAATAATACCATATTCTGAATCAGTTAAAAAGTAAGAAATTGAAATTGATTAAGTTAATTTAATCAATTTATTGTCAATTTTTACTATGCCTAAAATATCCCTATCCCTACTAATACTATAAATGCGAAAGTAACTCTGTCTGTCTGTCTGTCTGTCTGTCTCACTTTTACGACTAAACCGCTGAACCGATTTTGATGAAATTTGGTATAGAGGTAGGTTAGACCTTGAGAAAGGACATAGGCTATGTTTGGTCGCGATAACTGACATCAACGCGGGCGGAGCCGCGGGCAAAAGCTAGTATTTAATATACGCAGTGTGAGACAAATACAAGAAAACCGCTCTAGAAAACAAATATTTTTATCAGATTCTTACCTCACAGCTTCCGGGGCTTGTGTGAAAATTCAATTGTTTTGTCTAACGCCGCCGAAAGGGGGCGAATGCCCCGGTACTCGCGTGTGCCGCTTTGAAGGAAGCACATGTTTATGTATGAAGTTCGACTACTGCCGCCAATAAGGAGCAAACAGAAAGAGTCTGTTTAGAGTCGGTTTGAATAAGTATTGGTTTCAAAATAGATCTTATTTTTCCTATTCATTTGACTACCTATTTATTGTTGCGGTAGGGTATTTGACTGCTAATTTGGAGATCGTGTATTCGACACCACGCAGGTAGGCAATTTATTAGTATTTTTTAAATTTTTAATGTTACTTTTTTGTTTTTTTTTTTTACTTGTGAATGTGAATTGTGAATATGCATATTGCATTCACGATTGGGAGGGATTTCAAGGAATTTTGGGGTTACGCATCACTGTTGCTCCCATAAAAGCCAAAGCCAAATCGAAGAGTAGGAGAGCGGGGCCCCAGCTCCAAAGATTAGGATGCAACTGGACTGAATAACGCTGTGACGATGATGATTATCATTTAAACGAAAGAATTCTAAAGAAAATACAACTACCTAAATAATAATGTGAGTTTTACTGATATCTATCTATCTATACTATTATAATTATAATTGTAAAGTGGTCGTGTCTGTACATTGGAGATATTTAAAAAAAAATACTTGGGTTATGTTATGTTAACGATACTGAACACGAAAATATTTTTTTTGAATTTCCTGTCTGTTTGTCTGTTTGTCTGTTTGTCCGCGATGGACGCAAAAACCACTGAACGGATTTTGATGCGGTTTTTTTTGTTAGAAAGGGCTTGCTCAGACTTAAAATCTTACGTTTGTTTGATCGGAATCGGTTGAGTAGAACCGAAGTTGTGAACAATTATGTTAATAAACGGAAAATGGCCCGATAGACAGATGGCGCTTTTTATTATTATTGGTCAATTTTTATAGCTTATTACATCCGAGCAAGAATGTCAATTTATAGACTTTATTTTTACATACACAATTGTGTAAACTAATACGTTTTTAATCATGAAATTAAAATTTGAATTTTTAAGATTTAGTTACAGAATCATAACTAGATGGCGTTCTCGCGTTTAAATTCAAGCTATCGTTTGGTTTCAAACTACTGATATCCCGAACCGGTATTTAGTACTACTTTTTTTAATTTCTAAATTGTTAATTTGTGATATAGATTTTGGTAGTCTTAAGATCCGTTACAAAATCGTTTTTCACGCAAAGACAGATTAGAGCTTGGCGAAGGCGAAGTAGTACCTATTTATAGTTGAGTAGACAGGGTAGGTACAGGTAGTGCGAGAAGGGCAAAGGAATGGGGACTACAATAGAGAGTCGAGTAGTTATCCAGGTAGGAACATTCTTATATGCCACTTAAGTGGCAAACAAGCACCCGGCCCACCTGATGGAAAGTGGTTACTGTGGCCTATGGACGTATGCAACTCCAGAGGCGTCACACTCGCCCTTCTTGAAGTACCCCATCCCAATACTATTGTCGTGAGTCGTACTGTAATAGTGAAGTCGATTATAGTGGCATCGAGTAGAGACGCTAATACAGAGTGGAGTACTCGTACCTACTACGTGGAGTACAAAGTCAAGTAGGAGCCGAATAGAGAGGCGAGTACAGTGTCTAATCTTTTTTTTTATAATATACTACATACTTAGGTCGCAGACAAGCACACGGCCCTTCTGATGTTAAGAGGTTACCGTGGCCTATGGGCGAGTGCAACACCAGGGGCGTCACACCCGTGCTATGCTGTAAGAACAGAGGGATTCTGTGCCGTCAGCGCAAAAGATAAGTAGGGCAAAGCCTTTGGTTTTCCCACTGACAGCACAAAATCTCTGGCTACCCTACTCACCGTCAGAAACACTACACGAGGTTATTAGGTAAGTCGCGATCTTCTGTAGGGCCAGTCGGACTGCTCGATTGGGACGGATATACCGTCGTTTCCTACCTCCTCTAAAAAATAAAGCTCCTCTAATCAGCGTTCAACGCGCAACTCTCTGCACTAAAATTTGTAACACCACGCGATAAACGACATCCACGCGGGCGGAGCCGCGGGCAACAGCTAGTATCAAATAAAATGAAACATCCATAATCCATCCTTGCATACTATTAATATTATAAATGCGAAAGTAACTCTGACTGTCTCTATGTTACGCTTTTGACTAAACCGATCTTGATGAAATTTAGTACATATATATACCTTTAGAATGGTCGCGATAATCCCGACATCCACGCAGGCGGAGCCGCGGGTAACAGCTAGTAATTTATACATTCGAACTGTCAATATTCGATAAAAATTTCCTTTTTGTACCAGCAGGAAAAATTAAAATGATATTATAATCCAATGACAATAGTATAATTCTGATTTCGGAACGTTCAATGAAATTTAAACCAAAACACACATAAAATTAAGGTCTTTTTTTGAACGCCCGTTACGCTAGTAGTTCAACAAAGTCTTTATCAGAAAAGTAGGCACAATTTATCAACTAACTCACATTTGATATTAGCTTAGTTTCAATGCCACTAATGTGCTGAAACATCATTTGTTACTCGTTTTATTCGATTATTCGAAGCCACCTTTGGTAGAAAATATTAAACCAGTTCAGCGACTAGACTGCCTTTCTGAGCATTTCCTTATCATAACAATAATAAAATTGTAAAAGTATTTGACCTTTTTTTTACATTCGAAAAATCCCCACGGATACCCCTCCGCCTTTTTCACTATTTTAATTACCTTATTTATGTACTGACATGATATTTACATGTTAATTTTTTACTTTTATTATATTTTAACTGATATACTAATCTGTACACCGCATGTGGTAGGACATAGCGCACATAACATAGCTTATAAGACCTTTATATCTAACCTATGATCCACAGAATGAATAAATAAATAAATAAAGAATATCACTCATTGAATTAGAACCACTTTTTAACCGACTTCAAAAAGGAGGAGGTTCTCAATTCGATGGGCATTTTTTTAAAGAAATATAATTTTTTGAAACTTCTGCTGAAAAAGCCGAAACGTTAAATAAATTACGATAGAATCTGTTTTGATTTTTTTTTATATACGACACGTCAATTTGCTGATGGTAAGCTGTAGGCAACGTCTCAGAAAAGTAGTTTTATATCAATAAAATAAATAAACTATGAAGTTAGAAATAAAAATATTCAATTCATCACACACACACACACAATGACAATCAAGAAAAAAAGCGTCGGTAGCTTAGTGGTTATGGAGTCGGCCTTACGGAGGGGTTAACGGGAATATTAGTAATTTCGGTTGCTAATATTCTTTTTAAAAAAAAAATACTTACTATAATTTTTTCTTACACCAATATTATTTCGAACAAATCACCCATTATCACAGAGCAACCATCAGAAACCAACCAAATAATAAATGTTCCAACAAATTTAACCCTAAACTTTTTTCCTTAACCCTTATTAATCTGACAATTAAATACTCAATCGGCTATTGAGAATTTAATTGCCCGATTAAACTCCCAACTCGTAGCGGGCAACACTTTGCCCATAAAAATCAATTAATGAAATTATTCCCTTAATTAATAAACTCATTAAAATCGTACACTTCGACAAGCTGATTATTCTTGATGTTGATTGGTCCCCATGACAAAGTGCCTGCATGATGGCAATAGGCTCATTACGTGGGACCAAAAATCATAATATTTTTTGCGGGTGTTAATACACCTCCGCCTACTCCTTCCTGGATTTACAAGCGTGAATATTTATGTATGTAATGTCATGTATGAAAATACTAGCTATTGTACCCGGCCCCGCCCGTGTAACATCAAGCCGTCAAGCTGAGTGTAGAGTAACATGGTTCGTGTCTATAATGGTGACCCTCGTTTCCGAGACTTTGCCTTTAGCCTACCATCAGGCGAGGTGAAGTTAAATTGACGTGTCCTTTATAAATAAAATCGGCCAAGTGCGAGTCGGACTCGCCCATGAAGGGTTCCGTAGTAGCAAAGGCGAAAATTGCGGTTTATGACATATTAAAAAAAAACTACTGACTGGATCTCGTTCGAACCAATTTTTAGTGGTAGTTTGCATGACAATTTACATTATATATTTTTTTTAGATTTATCATTTTCTCATTTTAGAAGTTAGAGGGGGGGGGGGGGGGGGGGACACATTTTTCCACTTTGGAAGTGTCTGTCGTGCAAACTATTCAGTTTAGAAAAAAAAATATGTTAGAAACCTCAATAGCATTTTTAAAGACCTATCTATAGATACCCCACACGTATGGGTTTGATGAAAAAAAAAAAAAAAAATTGAGTTTCAGTTCTAAGTATTGGGACCCCCAAAATTTAATGCCTTTTTTTTATTTTTGTGTTAAATTCTTAATGGCAAAAAAAATTGAGTTTCAGTTCTAAGTATTGGGACCCCCAAAATTTAATGCTTTTTTTTATTTTTGTGTTAAATTCTTAATGCGGTTCACAGAATACATCTACTTGCCAAGTTTCAACAGCATAGACCTTATAGTTTCGGAGAAAAGTGGCTGTGATATACAGACGGACAGATAGACAGACAGACGGACGGACAGACATGACGAATCTATAAGGGTTTCGTTTTTTTGCCATTTGGCTACGGAACCCTAAAAAGACATCTGGTTAATAACTGATCCGGTCCCATGACATAAAGGAACCCATTTCCCGTAAAAAAAGTAACCTTAGTACTATTCCGTGTTATAATCTATCTCTTAGTCAAATTTCATTCAAATACATTCAGCCGTTTTCGCGTAATTCAGTAACAAACAGCCAACCAAATTTTCCCTTGCATAATATTCTAGCAACTGTACGATAGCATACAAAACAAAACTGAAAAAAAAGCATCTATTTTTATACAATAAAAGACAGTTAATCTATGTATGACGTGTAATAATCGCGATATCTTATGATACAAAAGGATGAAAGCGACAATAACCTTTCAATGCAAAAATATCCTAAATGACATCACAAACACTTAAAACACAATCATTTTCCCGTCAAATACAGTTGTCGTTTACGCCGTTTTGTTTTCCAATCGTCGACAGTGAAAACGTGAACATTTTTTTGCAGATTACAGATCGTGACGTCACACTTTTCTTGACATGAATGTTTTGCTGTAACCGGGGAATTACCGTACTGCTATTGAAACTACCGGGTTATATTACTACTATGGTGGCAAATAAGTATACGATCGACTTGGTAAGCGGTTACCTTAACCTCTGATGGGCATTAGTAGGTTCTTATGGGGCCGGCAGCGCGATTGTAACGCCCCTGGTGTTGCACACGATCATAGGCCACGGTAACCACTTTCCATCTGGTGGGCCGTGTGCTTGTCTGTCACCTAAGTTGTATGAGAAAAAGATCATTAACTAATAACATGTTAGTTTGTTTGCTACCTTAGTATTTTTTTTCCTTTGCAATAAAATTTATAAAAAATACATTATTTAATCTTTTAAAAATTGGTAAAAACATAAAAACAATTTTGGGCTCGTCCGGGATTTGAACCCGGGACCTCTCGCACCCGAAGCGAAAATCATACCCCTAGACCAACGAGCCGACTGTTCGGTATTCTGAAATAGTGAACAGCATTCAGTGTACTATTTCCTTATCCTTTAACATTTTTTATACCATTTAGGTGGCAGATAAGCACACGGCCCACCTGATGGGAAGTGATTACCGTGGCCTATGGATGTGTGCACTGTGCAATGGGTGTTTTACTAACAAACAAATATTCTAGAACATTTTACATAGCGCTATCTAGAACTAAAGTAAGCATAGCTTAACTAGCTTGTGTTATGGGTTCTAGAATACAGATAAACATACTTAGATTTTTTTTTGTAAATAGTAGGTACATAATATATTAAGTATTATACATACTTAGAAACACTCAGATCAATGCAAATATAATATATTCATAGATACAAATATTTGCATTAAGTGGGAATCGAACTTGTTACTTCTGTCACAGTCGAACGCTTTGCCATTAAACCACAGAGATCGTCAACATTGCTTCCTTACACAATATTTATCAATAATGACCCTCATAAACTATATTGAACTGATAAGTTGAATCCGTTAATATTGTTAAAGGGTACTTTATCTCTGTTAGTGGCATAGTAGTGCCAATATGTATATATGATTAATGGTACTTTTAGCTTTTATAGCCTGCCGACTTTGCAGGCACGGAACTACTAGGATACGCCTAGTACTTAGTTCTGTGATGGAATTAAAAACGAAAAAGTTAGCATTTAGGATGGATTTTCACAATCCCTATCTATATACTATACATAGAGATTGTTAGTTTTTTTTTTTCTTAATCTAGGTATATTTATTTAAGATCTTTTGGCCAAAATAATCATGCCAGCTTCAACGTACCCTAAGTTACATTAGTCTGATTACAAATTATAGACCTTAAATGTAGGTAGGTAGGGTATAGAGATTGTTACAAATCTCTCTAAATTAGTACCAAAAGTCAAATAAAAAAAAAATTACAAATTACAACTGAATCGGTAGATGGCTCCATCATCGCCCAAATCAAATTCATTGATTTGCTAAAGTGCGGTTATGTAGGTGTTACAACAGTTTGCGGGATCATCCACTTTCGTAACTAATTTTTGGTAACCAGTTACGAACATTTCATTTTGTATTGTTTTGATAACCAGCAAGGAAATAGAATTAATCTGTCGTTTTCATACCTAAGTGTAATAATCAACTAAGAAATAAGACTTTTATTCATTTGGTAATTAAATTAAGAAAATTTTGTCCAGTTTCGTAACTGCAGCTTACCATTTTTATAGCACGCAAAAATTAAATTACACGAAAACGAATGCATAGGAGAATTTTGAATACCCAAGACGTGGCTCAGTAGCTGTTGGTCACAAGATTCTCCCTGTAAGCGACTGTTCGCGGGATCAAGTCCCGTGTAAGACATTCATTTTTCTGATCTACATCTCCTTTCCGTGACGCTTCGTCCATTTTCGTAAGTGATCTTTCATAACCAGCTACGAACGTGGAATTTTAACCCTAACGTTATTGAAGTATTTTATACTGACACACGTTTCCTGTCTTATAAGATGCTGTAGAAGATGTATTATGAAATATTTGCTTCGTGCAAACTCCAATCCGTCTAATAGCAATGTGCACAAACATATCTCACCTATGCAAACTCCTCAGCCCGGGATTGCTTAGCAAAGTTTATCAAAGTACAGACAGACAGATTAGACTTACAGAAACATGAACGACGTACCCCCTGGAGAGAACAGGGGATGCATAGTTTCTGAATGTTTAGACATATTCTGTTTAAATGTCCGGTGAATTACATATAAATAGTAGAAATTAAATAGTGGTAATACTAGGTATATCTAATACATACATTATGCTCATGTCTATTTCACTCCGGGGTAGGTAGATAGTACTCAAAAAGATATTAATACCATGGTATTAATATCTTTGAGCACATCTTTAAGCTACATACCTACTGAGTCACATTCGTTTTCGTGTAAATTAATTCTTCTTTAAAAAAAGTCTTCTTTCTTAGTTGATTATGACACTTAAGTATGAAAAGGACAGATTAATTCTATTTCCTTGTTGGTTATCAAAATAAGATATAAATTCCAAGTTCGTAACTGTTTCCAAAAATTAGTTACGAAAGTGGACGCACAAACTATTATAATTGATGTAATGTATTTCACGGTGCCCTGATCTGCTGCTGTCTAAGAATTCATACCTTAAGAGGTAGAGAAGACACACGAAGATACACTCAGACAATACCTACAAGCGTAGAAACCCGTTAAAAAAAAATATTTACCGTCATATAGGTATTTAAACTTTCTGCTCGTTCACATTACTATTAGAACTATCGGGATATTTACTATAAAATTGTTTCGAGTATCCGATATTACACCACAAAAACTTTTTCACCGTTTACCGCCAGTACTCCAGTTCCTCCGTGATCATGGTGCTTGCAACAGCGCCGAAATATCGGATACTCGAAACAATACATGGTAAATATCCCGATAGTTCTAATAGTAATATTTACCGTCAGTTGAACATGCTCAAAAAGTTAGGCTGCCTACACACGGTAACATAGGAAAGTTTATAACGCAAATACGGGAGATAAGCAAAGCGTACTACGTAAACTTCGGAGTAGGTACATGTTCAGAGAAACGGGAGCAAGGCAATACGAGGATAACCGCAAATACGTGATTGTACACTCAACGACAAAATAGATTAACAGCTTCTAATTTATTGAACACCCTTTGAAACATTGCATAAAGTAATTCTCATATCACAGTGTTCATAAGCGATCTCCTTCGAAATGACTTGATCAATTTTTAATGATTTTTTTTTGTGTATATTTGGTAGGTCTGAGAATAGGTTGTAAGGGGCTGTCCATTATTCTCGTGATATTTTTTTAAGCAATTTTCTGACCTCCCCCCCAGCCCCTCCCCCGCCCCCTCCCAGCCAAGATTACTTGTATTCTTTAATTTATTATTTAATGCTAGAAAACTAAGAATCGTGACAAAAATCGCGAGTTATAAGAAAAAATAAATACACGTGATATCTCAATATACCCCTCCCTCCCCCCTGGTGATATTTTGTGTTTTTTTTCGAACCCGAATGATTAATGGACAGCCCCTAACCTATTTTTATAGCGCTAAGTGATAAGAGACACTCCATTTCTTTTTTTACTTTCACACTTTTACCATCAACCCTATTTTAACAGCGGCAAAACAACGTTTACCTTTTCAGCTAGTATTTTTTTTAGGGCTGTAATACTACTCTTAAACCTATTGATACATGAATTCCAATATAAAAAGAAATGATTTTCAAATATTTTAGTGTGATTCAACTTTTGTCATTGACTGTACCTACACAAGATTGACCTAATTGGGAGATTTGTGCATAGTTTGCGCCGAAGGGCCGGAATTTACTGCGGGCAACCAAATCAAAGGTACGAAAGCAATTTAAAAAGGGTTAATTTGATTGGTTTATTTGAATTTCGAATGTATTTACGTGCAAATTTCGTGTATTTCTTTTTAAATAATATACTAAACAAACAAGTAAAGAGATAAATAGTTTATACCTTAGAGAATACATTATAAATATAGAGCGCGCCTATCACTCAGGTCTTTGGCGCCGAGTGTTAGCAGATACTTTACGATGGTATAGCGCACCTATAGTGACGTTTCATGCATTACCGAAAATATCAATAGATGTACTTATTAATGTAGTTTGTTGTTATGAAGTGGTCTGTTCAATTTGATATGCATGGATAAAATTAAAGCCAAAATACAAAAAAATGGCGTCATTTTGCGTTATCTTTGCGTCATTATTACTACAAATATACGATGTTGTATAAAATTTTGATTTAACATATCGAATTAAATATAATTTGCGAATTCATTTTGATGGGTATTGTTTTGCTACTGATTGAGGTTGAGCCAGGAGCCCCGGTACTGTTCATACCCGTAACAGCAGTTCATACTTGTAAGGCGCGCTCTATAGCAATGTATACTCTAAGGTTTATACACTTTAGTCATGAAAATGAACTTAACCAAAGTAATAATAACATCTAGAGTTTTGAGCTAAAATGTGCTCTATACGCGCACCTCCAATACCTCGCACTACCTCCTCCAATAAAAGCACTGAATAAATTATATAAAAATGTATCAATCAATCAATTAATTAGCCTATTATTGCAGTCCACTGCTGGACATAGGCCTCTCCTAATATGCGCCACGTTTCCCGATCCTCCGCCTTCCGTATCCAGTCCGTTCCAGCCACCCTTGAATGGTGAACTGTATGAAAGGCTCTTATAAACGCAATGTGCTAAAATAAGTCTAAGATTAATGAGTTTGCTTCTCAAGAGCTTGTCGCGTTACCCGAATTATAAGTACGTATTTCGCCATTGATATTATGTTATTATTGATCGAGTCGAAGTACTTCATTGAGTAATTACTTATCAGTTATCACCCAATCACTCTCTTGACACATTAATTGGCACTTTTACAACATCTCATGCGGCTAGTTTTTTCAAAACCAATGTAATTGAATAAACTTGGGCTTATTTTATTTATCCGACTGCAACAAAACCAAAAAAGAAAGGTTATGTTGAAGTTAACATAATAGGTGTATATGTATGTATGTAAGTTGTCCATATGTAAAACATTCTTAACGTTAGAAACGCCTGTATTCTAAAGATAAATCTTTTTCTTCTTCACTTTGCATAATCATCAGTTTTTCTTCAAAATCACTTTCGTAATATCTTTAACTGAATTATTTCCTAATGTAAACTCTATTCATCTTGCTGTGGAATGTCCCACCTTTCCATCACAATGACTTATAAAGGGAGTTTGGATATAAATACGCGCAAGGCGGTGGATCGGGTTTTATGGCGCACATTGGGATTAGTTCTGCAATAAACTAATTGATTGATACACTCAGTACAAATTTTCTAATTTACACATACATACATACATACTTACAATCACGCCTTTATCCCCGGAGGGTTAGGCAGAGGTGAATTAACATCCACATTTCACCAATCATTGTAGTCCACGTAATAGGGGGTGAGCTTATTGCCGTATTCCGGGCACTATTGTCGACTCGAGCCATGTATCTGAGGCTGAGCCTGGGCTGTAAGTATATATCTGTCTGATGTTAAACAGCCCAATACCTTAGTCGTCTTATACGACACCGCAATTGAGGAGATGGGGTGGTCAGAATTCTACTCTGCCGGGAACCACTGGGCACGGGTTCTAATTTTCAAAATACTAAATTAAGTATGATACTCTTTAACAGTATACAACAGGATCAGAGAAATAAGGATGTCAAAATTCAAATTCCCTGTTTCCTGCAAAATGTCCGTAGTCATTGTCCCGTCCCCTCTATTACACCACATATTGCGTCCAATTTACCCTAAAAACAGAACAAACAAGCCCTTAAAATAAATTGGGGTAGGAAGTACGTGCATGCCTGATTCATTTTTAATAGCACCCAGCGATGTTAAAAGGGCCTCTGTAGGGGAGAGGGGGGTAAAGTTGACAATGGTTTTAGAAGGATTAGAAAAGTAAACATTAGAAGCAAACATCACAATTACAATTACAATTTCAAAGTGAGGGGGAGGCACGAGCTTTTCCAATGCTATTGATGTCACTGTATAGGGCATCATGTTCGAATCTTTTTGTCACATGAGTTGTTCTTGGGAAGTGTCATACTGAATTTCAATATCTAGTTATTTATTTAGAAAGCAGAGGTAGGCTTAAGAAAAGATGGTCCTCTTTCACACCATCTTTTCTTAAGCCTACCTCTGCCTTGCCTGCCTTGCCTTGTCATGTCCTCATGACAAGGAAGGAGTGACTAAGAAAATGACATCGGACAGGAAAGTTTGCAATGTCATGTAGCGTCGATCCCCAATGATTCGGACAAGGGCAGGGACATGATCAATTTGTTTAAATATGGCGCCAATTTCGGAATGCAAATAATTCAAATACTCACTAATTTGACAGAACAAACAACGACAATACTCACATTTTTTCAATAGGAAAAATAATTCGTATAGATAGCAGCAAAGATTTGCTTATAAATACAGAACTAACAAAAAGCTCTGCCCCTCTAGATAAGTGGCAATTCGTTGCTCGGCGTATGATGGAATAGAATGCCAAATGTATGGGATTTGACGTACATGACAGGCATCAACGAATGTCAAAAACGTCAAATCCTTTACATTCGTCATTCTATTCCATCATACGCCGAGCAATGAATTGCCACTTTGTCTAGAGGGGCTAAACTTTAATTGAATTATTTATTTATTATTTTTATTTATTATATTACTTGAGTTGCAAACAAGCACACGACCCTCCTAAAGAGGTAACCGTGGCCTATGGGCGATGTCGTGATGTCGACCCTGTAAGAATAGAGAGATTCTGTACCGTCAGCGCAAAAGATAAGTAGGACAAATCCTTTGGTTTTCCCACTGACAGCATAAACTCTCTCCAGTGAGCTCTGGCTACCCTACTACTGTCGGAAACACAATATACGAGGTTATTAAGCTGCGGTTATTTCAATGTAAAGATCGTTTCTTTTCTTAGTTTTCAGTTACTTTTAGAGTAATCATACCGTACTTACTACCCTATACCCTACACTATCGAGCGAGGCAGTCAAAGCAAAGAATAATTATAATTATTACTCCCCTCTCTACCAATATACTAATCCATCCACTTAACTAGGCTTTACTCCGTACTTGCAATATATTTACACAGTACATCGTGTGCGATGTATCTGACGGGCACATCGCGATGCTCGTTACTTGTAACACGTCCAGCCCACTTTTACCTGCCTCTTAATAGCAGATCGTTACGGATATCAAGCGCTAGGGATGGGACGATGTCGATTACTTAGCTGTTAATTGAAATAATTATATCCCTTGCAAGATGGACAGACGACATGAAAATGGTAGATTAGATAGACTGGATGGCGAGAGATTGAGTGCTATGGCGGATATTGCTAGAGGCCATGTCCAGCGGTGGGCTAAATCAATCAATTATCAATCAATTGCAGTCCACTGCTGGACGTAGGTCTCTCCCAATGCGTGCCACAACTACCGATCCTCCGCCTTCCGTATTCAATCTGTCCCAGCTACCTTTACCAGGTCGTCAGTCTATCCGGCTAGGGAGCGTCCCGCCTTCCGTTTTCCTTCTCGCGGTCTCCACTCTAGAACTCATCTGCTCCAACGGCCATCAGTCAATCAAGAGTGACACTGAGCAGGAGTGGTGCTGGAGCATATGTAATATTTATAGAAACATCAATTTTTGCAGTAAACTGCAAGACCAAAAATAAAAAAGTATCACAAATAAGTCCCGTACTAGAAGGACGGTAACGGAACCACAGTTACAGTAACCGTGTGTACTTTATGTACATAATTTTCTGCATATAAAGGGGTCTTAAAATAACACCGTTCGGTTGTTTTTGTAATAGAGCCTAAACTATTGAGGGTGCGTCTTAAGGGCACGTAGCCTAAATAGCAGCTAATTTTCGCACCTATATTTGCAAATTACAGATTGATATGCATCCAAGTATCGCGAGATATCGATATCGATGACTGACTCATCTTTACCCCATCACTAGCGTCGTCGGTCTACGGTAATGTTATCGTTAATAACAGGATATCTGCGCCATAATGAAGTTTCTTGTTGAGGAGCGTCTAAGAGCAAAACGTAAGTAGGGTATTTTTACACACGAGACTAGTAAGCAATACTTTTATAAAAGATACAGACTGTATGTTTTTATTAATGATATCTTCATGTTGTTAACCTAGCCGTCTGTTTTAGACGGCAGTTGGTCTCATAAAAAGGAAATAAACTAATCAAAAATTATAGGAGAACTTCGGGCTCCAAAGTGTAAATTTAAGAAGCAAGTGATAGACAAAGATTTACAATAATGTTAACTGGTATTAACGTAATCATGGTATAGGTACATACATAATTACATACCTTTGATTTGTCTGACGTTTCGACCAGGTTACACCGGCCGTGGTCACAGGCTGACTGGCTCAGCGGTGTTAGTTTAGATAGAGAAAGAATCACAAAGCTCAACAAAAAATTACATCCATGGATAAAAATATGGTTCTCCCTTGTTTGGTATAACAACGTTTGGTCGAATATCACTTGAACTAATTTCAGTTACAATAAAGTCATTTCACATAATTATTCATTTGACCGAATATTTAATTGGTAGAATTTTATTTAGCATAATTATTTAGTTGGAATAATATCATTTCACCGAATTTTCATTTGCAATAATTTTATTTAAACTAATGCTTCATTAGACTAATAATGATTTAGTCGAGAGATCATACCGATTGCACTGAGAGTTTTTCAATTTTACTTGTATTGTTTTTCATGAAACATACTCTTAGTGGTTTTCTTACATCACGGAAATCGGCAGGGTTAGGTTAGGTTAGAACTGTGACCACAACAAGCACGAGGCGAGCGAGCGAAGCGAGCGTGCCGCGGCAGCGGCCGCCGAGGGCCAGATAAATAAATTTCTACACTACATTAACATTATACCAATTGAATATTCGATGAAATACATAATAATATCAACTGAACATTACATGAAATGAGCATTACCTACTTTTTGATCAATAGCGCAAAGGTTGTTATCGCAAATAAATATTCGATGAAATGAAAATTATGTCAATCGATATTATGCAAAGCAATTATTTTCTCAAACGTTGTTCGAATTAGTAACATTCGACCAAACGTTGTTATACCAAACAAGGGAGAACCTAAAAATATTTGCATGGAATAGAAACTGATCCAGTGACCCCTGAGTCAGCAGTCGAACGTTGTATCGCCATATCACACCCACGCGCGAGCGAGACTTCCCTGATGTTGCGCACATCCATAGGCCACGGTAACATCTTACCATCAGGCGGGCCGTACGCTTGCCTACCACCTACATGGCATAAAATAAACTATAATATATGTCCAACTTGAATCTCACTATCATAATATGCAACCATAAACGCCACCTCATAAGTTCAGACCGACGATGTAATCATGACCTAACAAGATTTAAAAACGTTCCCTAGCATGATGTTCCATTCGTTTAGTCATACTCGAGAACATGGTATGTATGGTAGCAGACGGAAATTGCTTCCGCGGAACCGTGACCCCGATAAAATTGTCGCCGCATAGGAATCTTTCACGATATAATTTACATTTTTAGGGTTCCATACTAATAAAAGAGCTTTATAAGATTACTTTTTTGTCCATCGATCTGTCTGTCTAGTTGTATGAATAATTTAACACCTTGAGTGTGGAGCTACGCCACAGACTATGACCCACCTCTTAACCTGTGCTGCCTGTCCAAGCACGTGTACTCCGGAGGAACTTATGAGTGCTTCTGAGAACGCTATCGGAGTGGCTACATACTGGACAAATAAAATATGACACGATATGCCGTCGACTCGACAGAAGAAGAACAACTTGATGAAGGTGGCCTTAATTTTAACCTCTTGACGAAGACCGATATATTAACGCTAAAACACAAACATGCGAAGTCATGTTGCATGTGAAATGCTATTTTTATGGCATGTGAAAAGCTATTATTATCAAGTTGTTCTTGTCAAACTAACGCGGAAATTGTGACATTATTTTAATTGTTAACAAGTACTTTTACGGTAATTAACACAATCATGGTAATTATATGCTCAATTTTTTGCATTCTGTGCCTTAAAAAAACAAAAACCCCTACAGGATCACTTCGTTGACCGTTTAGGTTTGTCCGTCTATCTTTCTGTCAAGACCTTTTACTCAGGAACGCGTGGAGGTATCAGGTTCCATAAGGTCTTGACAGACAAACAAACAGATGGACAACGAAGTGATCCTATAAAGTTTCTGTACACTGACAACCAACCCCACGGTCCACAATCTAAAAGTTGTGAAGCAGGGTATGATAACGACATCATCCAACAAAGAACTAAAATTACCAACATAGTTCGCAGAATAGGCAAGCTGAAGTGGCAGTGGACTGGCTACATCTGTCGAAGGACCAATGGCCGTTAGAGCAGACGATGACGCCTAGAGTGGAGATCGCGATAAGACAAGCGGTAGGGGCATATTTCCTATCCAAATGGACTGACGACCTGAAAAAGGTGACTGGGGCCATCATTTTTTATGTAAATTTTTTTTTTCCTGTTTAGACTGCATTCGGAAGACGGAGGATCGGAAGTAAAAGCACACATTGGGAGAGGCCTATGTCCAGCAGTGGACTGCAATATGCTAATTGATTTATTGACGTTTCTTTTTGCCTTTATATAAAGTTCTAGTAGTAAACAACTTACTATCTCAAGCACAAAGTTCACAACATGTGTACCAACAAAAAATGTCGTCACAAATATATTCTGAATCTACACAATGCACTCAAGTTTCTCTCCATTAATTGTGACGTGTGAATGTGACGTGCAAAAATGTTTTCCTTGTCACGGCTGTGTAAAAACCTTTTTGCAATTGGTTACGTCTCGTCGAGGCTAGCGTGTGTATATTGTGTATTCTGCTCAGAGTTTTCTGCAGAAAACGGGACAGTATGAATTGCTTTTTTAAAAATAACATCTTGTATATTTTTTGTGACTGTGGAGCTATTGTTTCTTTGCTGATAACTTAAGAAATGTATTATTTTTCTGACTTTTGTTTTGTGACCTCACGTGTGGACTTCTGATCCCGTTTCAGTGACCATGGGAATCTATTCCAGGGTTTCTTTTATTTAAATGTACATTCAAGTTATGTTCGCGTAAATTTCCGAAAGTATCAAGACGTGAGTAAATGAATGGGCTATCAAACAATTTCACAATATTGAGATAAAGAACTTCAAAGCTTTCCTATTTTCTTTGCAGATAACAATGACATTTTCTGACTGTTTGTACAATAATTTGAAACTAAGTATACCTAATATTATTGTATACACAGTCAGAAAACTTTAGCACACAAACTATCCTATTTCTCTTTTATAAAATCTCACCAACCCAACCCTACGCCACCGCTGTGGTTATTGCATTACAAACCAATTAAACAATTACAACACACAACTTCCCAGTCTTCCCACCCAGCGGGCCGCGGGCCCAAACTCACAAGTCAGAAGTGTCGTAAGTGCAGATCCGTCCCATGCCGTGGGACTCAGTGGTTTGATGTAAATTGACATTAGCTTCAAGTTTGACATTGTCACATTTGATTCGAGATAGTTTCGAAGATTTGGGGTACCTTATGATGATAATGGGTGTTTGTTAACACGATTCGGGGTTAAATTTAGTTTGTGCTTGGTCTAAGTAATGCTTAGGCATATAATAATAATACAGGTTATGTGTGGGTTGGGTTTGTATGCGAAGGGTTTCATATTATCATAAGATGTATAACACCGGACTATACTTTTTTACAAATATATTAAAAATGTGCATAATTATGTACTCTTTACATTACATTTTGTACAATAAACAATTTGCACTAAGTGAATATTGAACCGCAACCTCTGATATTATAAAAGTCGAATACTCTACTACAATACACGATAGCACTTGGTTATGTAGAACATAGTTATAATAATATACCTAAAATATAACTAGCTAGTACTCGCAGTAATTATTACATACAATTTTATACCTCACTAAAATATATTATATTCATTTAAAAATATGTATTGTGAATTAAAAAAAAAGTTAGGGTGAGCGTTAAAGGGTTAACCCAGGTTACGTAACCCACTAAAAATAAAAGTGCTTATCTTCATAAAACAATTTTCACGATATAATACCCTAGGTATTATATCGTGAAAATTGTGTGAAAAATCGAATCGAGAAATAAAAAAGATATACGAGGGTTTGAATTTCAGCGCAGGCTTAAAGGTAGACAATCGTAAATTTTGAACTTTTGCACGATTCACGATTGCCTACTCCACAGTTCAAACTCACGGCATCTCGATCCAGTGAAATGCGACGAGATGTAAACCAGGAGCTTTGTGCGGCTGCCAACGGTATGAAAAAAACCGGTAAAGTGCGAGTCGGATTTCCACACGAAGGGTTCCATACTATTTGCAAGATATAACACTATGTAAAAGAAACAACTAAGCACTATTAACATTTTAGGGCTATAACAAGTGAAATAAAATCGCAAAAATTACATAGATAATACAAACAAACAAAAATCCAATATCTTTAAAATGTGTGTTAATAGTGGCAATAGTAATAGGTACATCATCATCATCATCATTAAACTTGTACTTCGCTCGGCGACTGCCGTCTAACCCTCCAACGCCAAACGGGAAGCCTGCCCCAGATTATGTACCGGTTAAAGGTGAAGTTGACTTGAGCTAAGCGTCCAATTTACGGCATCGTACGCATCGTTCAAATATGCTCGTCTGCAATACCGATGCTGTTGCTTAGAGAGGCAACTTTTGCGATGGGTGCCGATGACGTCATTCATAATGTCAGTCAAGTGAACACGTCCCGTCGTCCCCCCGTCGTTGACACATTTCGCACGTACGTGTCTATCGTCAGCGCAAATCCGAATGAAGTGCCGTCGGCTATCCGATTACTTTAAGTTGCATCGGCAAATGCGATCGCTGCCGATCTCGTGGACGCATTGAGGAAATTCATTCGTTTGATGCAATGCGTGCTATTCATCCGATGCGTCCGATGCTTCCGATACGTCCGATGCCGTAAGATGGATGCTAAGCTTAGGGCCCCCCATGACATAGGACCCCAATACGCCCAGTATAATACAACATAATATTCTAGTAATACAAACTTTGAAAATATTTCAGCGCTCTAACTAGCCCGCTGACAGATGATCTTCCTCTTAGCGTTAATTCCCAGTCGCATCCGAAGCTTTCAGCTCGGAGTCTGGGGTCCGGTTTTACCAGTCTTAACCACGGATTTGGCTAGACCTCGATATTTTCCGTGAAGCGATTGTTATCTGACCTCCACAACCCATTGTTAACATTAGGCGATATCGAAGCTTTGCAGTTAGACCGTTGTTTTTTTGGATTTTTGAGGGCTCCAACTACCCGTAACGACTGCCATAGATGTTCTCATGGCAACCGGGACCGACGGCTTAACGTGCTCTCCGAGGCACGACCAGACCAATGCAAATGCTCATATTTAATTCACACAAATATTTGCACTGAGCGGGGATCGAACCCGCGCCTCCTGCATAGCGGCCGCGTTCACTACCGCTACGCCACGGAGGCTGTCAAAGATGATACAATGAAGTAATAGGTTTTTCTTACCCTTTAACTGCAGAACCCTAAACTTAAATGTCTTATTTATTACTTCCAACAAATATTGAAGTGTGCTTTTGTAAGATATGAATGTCAGTAACCATTAACCATAGAAATTATTTCGCTGTTTGCACATTTTTTCTTTGACTTTCTTATTTATGTACCTAAATGCTGAAAACATTACTTAGTATTTTTTATTACAGAATATTTTATTATACCACTTAGGTGGCAGACAAGGACACGGCCTAACTGATAAGAAGAGGTTGCCGTGGCCTATGAACGTACCTTAAGGTATGATTTCGAAGCCAACCGCATACGACAACTGCCGACGCATGCAGCATATATAACATAACCATTACTTGTTAAACTCCGGTACGGATAAAGGGGACCATTGAGAAACCGCAATGAATTACGCGTATCTGCTGCGTGGGTCGGCAGTGTTGTCGTATGCGGTCGGCTACGGATTCATTCCTTTATGCTTTTTTGTCATACCACTTACCGTGTCATGGTTAATGTAGATAATAAAATGTAGATAAAAAAATCTATATTAACCATTCATATTCAAATATTAAAAACTTTTTATATAAACAGACACTTCGCACCCCTATTCAAACAAAGAAATAACTCAAAATTCATGTTTTATGAGATTTCATCAAAAAGTGTAATAACTTTACTAGGAGAAAGGTTTCACTCGAACAGCCATTGCAATACGATCAAATTGAGCAAGATAAAACGTAGTCCGTCTCTTTCTCACTAACGCGCGCGAACAAGTTGGTACCGGTAAAGTGAACGATTCATTGATGCGCCAGCTCCGTATGAGGTCGGATCGTTGCTTGTAGGAATAAAAGTGAAATAAAACAAAATAATTCGGTGCATTGCTGGCAGTTAACTATAACATTGTTTATTATTTAATCTAAAAGTGCATTAATTAAAACTTATTTCGCTTTATTAGTAAAAATGTTATAAGTTGTACCTAAAATTTTCGATTTAATTCTGTTTCATATGAAACAATGTGAGTTTTTTTAATTCCTGTTCAACTTATTGCAGTTTTATTTTAAATTTTTTAAAATGGACTGAATATTAATACGACTTGTTTTACTTTTTTACTGTAAATCCACGGGAATCATCATAGATTTTTTTGTTGATTCTGCTTATTATTAATTTCGCGACGAACATTTTTTTATTTCTTTAATTTAATACATTATTCAACTAACATACAGCCATATTTTTTTAAACCACTTAGGTGGCAGATAAGCACACGGCCCACCTGTTGGAAAGTGGTTCGTGGCCTATGGAAGTATGCAACACCAGGGGCGTCACACTCGTGCTGCCGACCCTAAAGATACCTTCTAATGTCCTTCTTGAGAAGCCCCATATTATTTTAGTCGCTTGGGAAATCCACCGCGGGGAGTTCATTCCACAGCTTGAGTGTGCGAGGGATGAATTTCCTTTCATACCGCACAGTGCACACCGTTTCCGGTTGCAATGTGTGAGGATGAATTCCCCGCCTATGGCGAAAGGTGCGAGAATAGAATGTAGCTGTGGGCATCATGTCAAACAGTTAATCTGAGCACAAACCATTGTAATATAGGCGGTAGAAAACACACAGTGAGGCAAAGTCTCTTCTGAGACTGAGAGGTTCTACATCGCCTGTAAGTATGGGATTGCCGACAAGCCTCAACGCCCCTCTTCGCACCAAGTCAAAAGGGTCAAGCTGGCACGCAGGCGCTCCGGCAAAAAGGTGTCAGTAGTACTCCATGTGGGGCCGAACCTTCGCCTTTTATAGGAGGAGCCGGTGCCCCACTGTGAAGTACTGCTTCGCTCTGTTGAGCAACCCAAGTCTCTTTGATGCCAACTTGACCTTGTCTGCCAGATGACTTCAGTATTGGACGTCGTTGGAGATGTCGACACGAAGTATCCCGATACTTGTGGTAATGATAAGCGCTGTGCCCAGAAATTGCAGCGCTACAACAAATGGAGCCTTCTTAGCGGTGAATACACATACTTGTGTCTTAGTGGGGTTGAATTGGACTAAGTTTAGTCGTCCCCAATCGGATACTCCAGAGAGAGTAGTCTTGATTTCGGACAAAGTTGTTTGCAACTCTCCTCCACTTCAGACCTAGGGATATTTTCACGGCCCATGTAATACGTGTCCCCGGTGCTATCATCTGCATAACAATGGATGGAGCCATCAGACAGCATGTCATTAATATGCAGCAGAAACAGGGTCGAAGACAACATGGAGCCTTGTAGAATTCTAGCGTTTATGTCCATGCAGTTCGAGCAACTGCCATCGACGACGGCTTGAATACTTCTGTTGGACAAAAAACTGGCAATCCATACGCATAGTCCTTTGGGTAGTCAATAGCGTGGCAACTTCGCAAGACCTCTGTGCCAGACCCAATCGAAGGCCTTCGCAATATCTAGGCTGACCGCTAGTGCCTCACCTCGACTTTCGATGGCTTGCGCCCATCGGTTAGTGAGATACAATAGGAGGTCACCGGTAGAGTGACGGTGACGAAAACCGTACTCGCTCAGGAGGTCGCTCAGGAGATCGTTACCACTAAGGTATCTCAGGAGCTGTGTATTAATCATATACGCTCCACCACTCTCACCTTCGAGAGAAGTGAGGTGATAGCGATAGGCCTGTAATTGGACGGATCTGTTCTGTCGCCTTTCTTAGGCACAGGATGCACGAATGCAGTCTTCCTCGAAGCCGGGACCTGTCTCGTGGAATAGGAGAGCGCGAAAAGGCGTGTAAGCACTGGCCACAACTCAGGGGCACCGTGCTTAAGCACCATCGCCAGTATATCATCCGGCCCATTTGACTTCCGAACATCTAGGGATTTAAGTTTACGCCGGACCACCCGTTGCGTGACTTTTACTTCAGGTATGGAAGCACCACAGCTGGGAATAATAGGTGGCTCGGAGTTCCCGTCGTTCATAGTCGAGTTTGACGCAAAGAGATAACCCAAGAGATCGGCTTTCTCCTTAGCGCCATGGGCCAGACTACCGTCGGGTTTTTGCAGTGACGGAAGACAGGACTGGCAGAAGATTCCCTCCGCAGCTTTGGCGAGCACCAAAAAGCACGACTACCTGATGGGTACCGCGCAAGACGCTCGCCAATTCCGCCGATGAATTCAAACTTAACCCTGGCTTTTTTACTGGACCTCGAGGTAGCTATTGGTAAGAGCTGTTGGCCGCGATGGTTCAAGCCCCGCGAGAGTCACTTGCGCCGGGACAAAGCAGTGGTCCAAAGTACCGAGTGGTGCATCCACATTTACGGAGCACTCATCCGGGCGCGTAGTCAGCAGAAGGTCCAGTATAGCTTCAATGGGTGTCGTTGTCTGGTATTCTAATGATAGAATGCACCAGTTGTGAGAGTTCATAGGTCAAGGCGAAGTTGTGTACAGCCCTGCCCGCAAAATCAGTTTCGGTGGACCTCAACCACTCCACGTGGTAAGCATTGAAGTCCCCCAAGAACACTAAGTCCGCGGTAGGATACTGCTCGATTAACCTGTCCGCCGACCGCTGCAGATGCTCATACAGTTGAGCCTTGCCCAGATCACCGCTATGAGACCTGTAGAGGCACGCATCGATACGGGTGTGGCCAACGTGATCTATACGCACCTTTTTGTTGTTTGTTAATTATAATATAATATTACTTTATCTACTTTGGAAAAGTATTAAATTAATGTTAATTTAAATAAAAAACTGAAATAAAAGTAAACACATCAAAAACTTATAAATAATTTTATAATAAAACTGCATTATTTTGATTTACATGGTGCCATTTCGAATGTACTGAAAAAATATTTTATCATAAACTGAATTAAGTACGAACTTTTTTTTAATTAATATAAATAAATTACCTATGTTTATAAATAAGGATATTCTCTATAACAATTAATTGCTATCTTTATCAAATTATCCATTTCTATTTTTAAAACGTACTTATCTCATTTACTTTATTTTTAATTAAATATTGAAGTACACTGCGCGAAGGTGTCAAACTTTATTTGCGTTTTCCTACAAATACGTAATTTTGAGTTATTTCTTTGTTTGAATAGGGGTGCGACTTCAATTTCATTTATTCATACAAATAAATAAGACAAAATTTTCATATTCTCAAACTTTTGACAAAAAAATACAAGTTAAATAAAAACCCATTAAAAATCAATCTGTTGAGAGTTATCCTTAATTGAAGCTATCTTCAAATCGAGCGAAAAATATGCAAACCCTTACATTATTCTCAACATTATTTGGAATAATATGATAACGAAGTAATGGATTACGATAATCTCCTGAATAAAGAGTGTGACTCAGTGACATTTAGTCACAGGCCATTTAGCGCGAAATGATATGTGAGGCTTCGTACTACAATGTGCGTGACTGATGTGTGCTTAAGTCTAGATATTATCTTTGGTTTTAGTTATCTATCTTTGCTTCTACTTATCATAGGAGATCGGGTCTTAAATCATAGAATATTAGCTTTAGCCCGTGCCTCTACATCATTCTCTGAGCATTTTCAGTTAGGGTCAGTTTTCCAGGATTGTCAATTTGGCTTCACCTCAACTGTTGGTAAGCTGAAAACAAAGTTGGGAAAGAGGGTCACCATTATAGACACGTACCATGTTACAATATGGTGGCACTCAGCTTGACGGCATTATCAGATGCTTTTGCACGCCCCGCTTAAAGGACCCGGGACTTTAGGAAGAGGGAAACACGTGTACTGGTAAGGAATTCCAGGTCCTAATGGTGCGGCAAATGAAGGAAACGCCGAACCGCTTGGTTCTTGATGGAATATTCTGAACTTCGAAATTTTCCATAGAGACTGCCATCTGAACTCCACAACCAAATGGCCATTTGACGAACTGTTTTCGAAACTTCAAACATATTTAAAACATAGTTCATATCTAGTTTTAGCCATATGCGATTAGCCTATTGCAATGCTGACATAGGCCTCTCCCAATATGCGCCACGCTTGCCGATCCTCCGCCTTCCGCATCCAGTCCATCCCAGCCACCTTTCGCAGGTCGTCAGTCCACCTGGCTAGGGGATGTCCCACCTTCCGATTTCCTTCTCGCGGTCTCTTGTTCTAGCTCAAACTTTATATTCGTTATTTCTAATTCCACCTTTACACATATACATACACAATTACACATACTCCAATCTTCCTCCAAAGAAGATAGGTATAACATAAATAAATTCACATTGATCTCGAATCCAGAATTCTCGAATGTTCTCCAAACATATTCCTGTTTCCACTTCCATCTGTAAACTGTATCAGGCTCGCTCTCCACTCTAGCGCAAATTAAACACCTAGCTACTCGCAAATAAAGAAAATAATAAATGCGAACATTTCTACCGAGCTCCAACTAGAAATGAAAATTAGTTTTTCAAGCCGTTTTGAAAATGCAAATTGGAATATAATTTAACAAAGGTAATTTAAGCGATTGTGTTTTATGAAAGGATAGCAGGAATATTTAACATTTAACATTTCTCAGAAGCGTTTCGTGATTGACCACTTGGATTTTGACAAATAGTTCTTGTTTAAATTCTATTGAAAAAGTAAACTACTGTATAGGGGGAATGCTCTAACCAACTGAACTATATTGCTGTAGTGGGGAGATGACCATTGCCAGGAAATGATCGAGTCATTGTGGTGATAGAATTGGTCAGCCTAGACCCTGCGTTACCGGGTCTAACTGAACTATAAGGAACTTGTATAAGATACCCGAAATTCTCCCATGTTTAACTTCTCTGACGTTCACTTTGTACTTGTGCCGCGTGGTTCCCGGTAGAGTAGAATTTGGGCCACTGGCTCTTCCCATGCGATGTCGTACAAGGCGACTAAAAGCGGCCACCCACTTACAGTTTATCGAACGACAACCGGATGATATCGGTCTGTCAGTTCATCGCAATAGCCGACACACTTACAGTTTCGTATACGATTTTGGACTGACGGATGATATGTGTGTGGCCGCTTGACGATTCCGGTCAGCAAAGACAGTTAAAGGCCGGACAGTCTATGGCCGTCGGCATTTTATACGTAATAACATCAGACTAAAAGAATACAATAATGTTATTATTTTAGTCTGAGGTAATAAAATTATGACGACATTGATGACATAAGGACTGCAGGCCGCCGGAGCCGCACAGACGAAAAACTGCAGGAGGACTGTAAGTGGGTGGCCGCCTTAAGGGATAGGGCTGTTTAACATCAGACAGATATATACAGCCCACACTCAGCCTCAGATGCATGGCTCGAGTCCACAATAGTGCCCGGAATACGGCAACATGCCTTCTTCTTCGTGTCAATGGCTGGATCTGGCATCTAATGACAGTTTTTTTTTAAATTTTATCGGCTTAAAGCTCGGCCCCAGTAACAGCTACAGCGCCCCCGGGACCTAATACAATGATTGGTGAAATGTGGGTGCTAATTCACCTCTGCTTAATCCTCCGGGGATAAAGGCGTGATTATATGTATATAACTTTATGTTGATCATGTTGGGAAGGTTACAATTACGTCAGAGGGTTACCACACAGGCTTATTGAAATCGGGAATTTTATTCATGTCACAAAACGATCCAAAATTACAGTAGGTACAAAATTTTGTTAGCAAGTAGGTACCCCGATAAAAGCGAGATATTAAAAGTCCGAAATTTATATTCGCTCGTAATTATCGTGAGTGGATGCAAACATGACTTACAACTTTAATCTTGAGCAATAAAACGTTATGGCTTCGAATACAATGTTTCATAAAGACTATTTATACTGTTGATTGATGGCACTTGGTGGAAGTTATTCTTATACATTATTGATAACACACTTGTACTTTTCCACAATATTTATTGTTCTCCTAACCGGTTTCACCTCACGGCATTCTCAAAGGATTACATTGATGATTAAAAACATTTGGCTTGTTAAAAATTACGATATACTAATATTTCATATGTAGGTAGTTTTTAAAAAAGTTTTTAAAATGATGTATACCAGTAACAACTTTTTCCCCAAAATTTGGGGAAATAATTCTTAGTTCAGCCTTATATTATTTTTGTAAAATTAACATATTAAACATAACACAATGTCAAAATTACATTGACTTTGACTTTGAAATGTCAAATACAAATGGATCCTATATTATGTCAAATAACAATGTCAAGTTAGTATTATAAAAATAAATAAATTAAATTTAGAGATAAAATAAATTAATTTTAACATAAGCGTTAAAATAAATTAAAAAATTAAAAAATAATAATGTCAAATAAAAATGGTAATGTCAAATGAAATTCACAATGTCAAATTTATAATATAAGCGATAGATTAATACATTTTTAATTAAGTATTAAATGAATTAAATTAGATAATTGGCTATGTAGATGACATCATCTATTGCAATAACGGTGAGCGACTTAAATCCAACTGCTGGTTCAGTATTATGGTTTTATCTATGTTTAGTAACCTATTAATGTTTCATAAATGTTACAGATTGGTAAATGTCAATTATGTTCATGGGAATTTCATGGGTAGATTAAATATATAATTTGTTAACGATGACAAAAATAAATTATTAATATAGATAGGTATTATAAACTAGAGAGCTATTTATAGCAAATTGTGTTGTGACGGTTCAAAAAGATAAAAAATACCATAAGAAAGTCTAAAATCAAACAGTAAAATATGATATTTACGAAAACTTTAATATCTACGAAATTACGCCCTTAAACATATAAAAATCTTCTGCTATAATTGCTTTTTCTTTTCTACATAATCTATAAAATGAAAGTAGTTTTGTTTTTGCTAAGGTCAAGTGCAAACAGTGAAATCTCGCCGCGCGATTTTATTTCTGCCGATTCTGAAACTAAACTAACACGCACTATGAATAAAATTACACGCATTTTTTGTCAATTTCCAGTAAGTATGTACTTACCTCTATAACAGTGCACAAAATATTCATGCGAATTCAAATTGCATGGAAAGGTTGAATCCGTGGCAAAACAGATTTTGTGGTGAAAATATTCAGGCGCGCTTTTTATTCACAACTGAAATAAGACACAATCGTGAAACGAAATTTCGCAGCGCTCGCTGGCCACATGCGTTTGTGCTTTTTTTTTTAAGTTTGAATCATGGAGTATGCAGTCTTTGGGTGTGATAGAAGTGACTTTTGAATTATATCGTCGTGACATCAGAATGGGCGGAGCCTAGAATCACAATATGCGATAACTATGATGTGCCGCGTTCGGTGACGGCCCAAGCGTTAAGCCCGGTTTTCACTTTGATTAGTGCGAGTGCAAGTGCTTAGTTGATTAGTAAATTTGCGAGTGCTTAGTGAATTTGCGAGAGCGAGTAGCGTCCAATACTGTTTAGCTGTTGTGTTTAGTATGTGTTATTGTGTATGCAAGCAACCACGATGGATAAGATATCGCGTTTGCTTCTTCTTCTTCATTTTCCAAGCGTTAATCTCAGTCGCATCCAAAGCTTTCACCTCAGAGTCTGGGGTTCGCTTTACCAATCTAACTGCGGAATTGGCTGGACAAACAACACACAAAGGCAACCAAAGATGGCATTAATAAAATGTCGAAGGTCAAAATCCCGAAAAACAATATTTTCAGACCTCTGTACTAAACAAAACCACCAAACCTGTTTAGTAAATTACACGGGGAAAGGCTACTCGCAAAAAAATAGAACGTGCTCCTAATCACGCTACTCGCACTCACACTCACACTCATATTTTTGTCCAAACGTGTTTAGTACTCATCACTAAGCACCTGTACTAAGCACTCGCACTCGCACTAATCAAAATGTGAACCGAGCTTTAGCTTAAAGTTTTAACTACATGGGATGGAATAGATCAAAGAAAGAAGGTAATTAATGCCGGCATAAATTAAGTTTACAGAGTTTACGGATAGAGGCTTCCGGCGACTGGGACCGCAATTAAATTTATTTTAAATTTAATATTTTTCTTCCGGCGACTGGGACCACCCATAAAAAAGAACAAAAAAATCATAGTTAAAACCAAAAACAGTACAGTCAAACAAAAAGACATTTCAAGTAATAATTAAAGCAAAATCTGATCAATTCAAAAACATCATTGGCTTTAGTAATTTCTTTAATGTACACCAATAAAACAAATTAAAACTACAGTAATATGTCACCTTAAATACTAAATTCGAACATCATGTCAAAATTAATCAACTAACTCGCCCCGCCGCCCGTCACCGTAACAGGGGCAAAGCATGACGCTAGCGGCATTGCCCCGCTGTATAGCAACGACCAACCTCTGGCCCCAGGTACGAGGCGAAGCGAATGTCACCGGCCAATTTTATTTTTATTTATTTTATTTTATTAAAGGCTCTCCGGAGTATGTCGTTGAGAGCATGGTGACGCGGAAACCTACCCGCGCTTCTTCGACAACTCAGTGCGTGCTGACCGGTGCCGCCCACCATGAAGCCGCAGGTGCATTTATGGGGTTCACACACCTTGCAGCCCAGGTGGAGGGCCACTGCCACCCGCAAAGAATTGTCGTCCAATAAAGTGCCCAGGTGAGGTGAAGGCAGCGCGTGCAGCCATGCTCCCGATTCCGGCTGCGACACCGCCCTAAGCCTCGCCAGATCGGATTCGGCCCCCGTGGCATCTCCACCAGCCCCTTCTAAGCCTTCCAGCAGTGCCATCGTCCCAAGCGCGCTGGACATGAGGCGTGACAGGGCCTGACGCCGCCGAACTGCGGGCAAGCCACACTGTCTCGGCGTCCGCTGCAAAGGGCACGGTTACTCTGCCACCATTATTATGAAGGATGGCAGTAACAAGGTCCGCAGCCCCATGTGCCGATGGCAGCATAGCCGGCAAACCCACATCCCGCGCGCGTTTCACCCAATACCCCCGTGACGGTTGGGGAGAGTCGCCTGTACCCATTGGTTATCGTTGAGCCATACATTGAGGATCGACTCAACTGTGGACTTGAGGATGTCATCGAAAGCCGCAACGTCTGCCGGACAAACAAGAAATGACAGATAGGTATCGGGATACGCTATTTCTTAATAAAACGGTGTCAAAAATATTTCAATCGGCTCGGTTTTACGAAACCTAGATTTTAGCAAAAAAATTTCAATCGGCTCGGTTTTACAAAACCTAGATTTTAGCAAAAAAATTGGGTTGAAATCGGTCTGAGCTGCGGCTATCCTTATATGGGGGGAGGGGTAGGGGGGTTGGCCACACCTACACGTACCTTCATGCACCTACACATATTCACGCGTGCAAGCCCATATTTCACTATGTTTTCGGTCCCGTGTAACCAGTCACAGGGGGTGTGCCTATTGCCGTCAAGTAGGTACTGTGTCTTAGGCTGTAGGTAGGTATATTTATCTACTGACGGATGAAGAACAGCCCAGATATGACAGATGGAGTTCCCGTAGTCGAAGGCGACTACGGGATAGGCTGTTCTCCATCCATTCGCCCTATCCACCGCAAACCAACACTGTCTAGGAACAAATTGATACTCTAGTGTCAATGTAGGGTCCGCGTTTTTTCGCATAACTTTTAAGTTATTTTAAGGGAAGCCCGAATATGTTTCTAATACCTACCATTGATCCATTCCCTGAGCCTTTATCCAACTCAGTTAGTATCGAACTTTAATACTTACCGTGAAGCGACTGCTACCTTTTTTTTTTTTTTTATCGTGCGCAAAATCCCCACGGATACCTCCCCCACCGTAGCCGGAGGAGGAGGTTATGTCGGACTCGAACCGACTAAAACGCACGCCGTCTGTGGGCCGTCAGTTGCCGGAGGTGAGATTGTCGTAGCCATATCCCTCGCACCCCGGCCGACCCAGGACCATATCACTCGATCTGGCCCTCTTCCGGTGAGGGGACCACAGAGTCCCCAACCCGCCCCCGGGTATGGGGAGGCACGCAATGCGTGCCACCGCCGCGGCCTGCTTCTGCTAGGGTGACAGGCGGCTCTACCCGTCACCCCCCGGCCCGCGCTCATGGGGGACGGAGGTCATTCTGCGACCTCCGACGCCCGAGTTGCCGCTGCTCGTTGCTGGCCGCGCGGTTTGCGATTCTCCTTCGCTCCTCGCGCTCCCGCTCCGCCGCAAGCGACTGCTACCTGACCTCCACTCCTATTTGAAGCTATGGCGCTAATTTTAAACTAATAGTGAATGTTGTCTATCACTATGATATTTTAAGTAACAGAGGTGATAACTTAGAATACCATCCAGGGTGCCACCAAATCGCATACAAAAAAAAATATTTAAATCGATGACATATACGATAGATGACATTTTTCAATCAAAGAGTTTTTTCTTTAAATTAAAACTAACCTTTTTTTTTGACTGTACTGTTTTGGCTAAAACAATAGATTTTTTGATACATTTATAGGTGGTCCCAGTCGATGGAAGAAAAATATTAAATTTAAATGAATCCGGCAACTGGGACCGCGGTCCGAGTTAATTGTGGTCCCAGTCGCCGGAAGCCTCACGGATAATCATGACAACAATATAACATTCTACTGTCTGAAGTTTACGCGAACTTCACTCATTGAAGTAAAACCTACTTTTTAACGGCTTTTATCACGTTATAGGCATTTGTCATACATCAGGCTAACAGCCTGACAAAAATACCTATATCGCGATAGAATCCGTTAAAAAGCTTGTTACTGCGTATATCAAGTTTTATAATACCAGTTCAACCATCAGGACCAAATTTGGGAACGTCAAGTTCAACTGACTAAAGAACACAACAATTAACTAAAATACCAACTAGCTACTAAAAGCAACAAGTAACACTCATTAAACAAACACTTAACAATCAACTTAATTGCATATCCACAGAGTCTAAAATGCAATATCACAGCAACTTGTCGTCAGTATCATTCGTAGTTTGTCAAGACACCATGTTGCGCTAAGTCTGCACAGCCGACCAACTTGTGTTAACTTTCGGTAATTCCTTCTCCAAGCACAGATGTTCGGTTGTTATACGTACGTAATTAGTTTAGCCAGTTGCGAACATTGATTTGTAAACAATATGCGATGTTTCTTGAACTCGGTCGGATTAGATATAGTGTACTTACGCCTTTATTGTCTAAAGGGACAGGCAGATAGGTATGTGATAACGCTCACTTTTTTTATATTGTGAGTTAGCCTATTTGAAAGTGTACTAGGTACTGCATTTTTTATGGTGCGAAAAATGTCCTTCTGCCGGAGTCAGTGGAGGACGTTATGTCGGACTTAAACCTACTAAAACGCACGCCATCTGTGGGCCGTCGATTGCCGGAGGTGAGAAATGTTGAGCGTTCCAGTGAGCTCTACCTCTCAATCCAAAATGATCCCTTCCTACCCAGAGTAAGCTGGCCTCTTTGATAGTATATTACAACCTGTAATAGTGTTCTAGTGGTTCTTCAAGAAAGGCATTAGAAGGTTCCTACATATGGTCGGCAGCACAAAAAAGACGCCCTTGGTATTGCACTACTGTGGCATAATAAAATACTGTCGAGGCCGTCAATGTAGGATGCCCGAAGATATTCGTAGGATACCCCGTCGCCCGTCATACACATCTCCTTGATTTCTTTATATCTTTTGGATGAAATTTTGAAGCATTTATACTATATATATATATACTAACTATTCAAATCGATTTAGAAAGGAAAATGATCGAAGGCGGGACTCGAACCCGCGACCTTTCCCTTACAGGGGGAATGCTCTGACCGCTAAGCCACTGAAGCCCGCACGCAGCCGATCCAAATTCCTCTATACAAAGGTTTCTTCAGGGTCGGCAGCACAAGTGTTACGCCCCTGGTGTTGCATACCTCCATTGGCAACAGTAACTATTTTTCATCTGATGGGCAGTGTACTTGTCTCAGGCGCGGTTCGAGGGGGGGGGGGGGTCACAGGGGACATGACCAAGTCCCAGTACGAGGGGAGGGGGGGGGGGGGGGTTAAATTTCTCAAGGAATTTCCAAAGTGACCCCCCCCCCCCAAACTTCAAGCTGCGACCGCGCCTGACTTGTCTGCCACCTAAGTGGCATAAAAACTGTGAAGGCCGTCAAAATTGGATGCCTGAAGGCATTCAGGGGATACCCCGTCAAACACTTCTTTTTGATTTCCTTCTATCATAAAACACACACGCTGTATACAGTACAAACTGTAATAGATAGCATATTAGAAATGTTGATCTTCATTAATTAAAACGGTCGCTGATGTTATAGAGAACAGTGATTGCAACTAATTGCAGACGATATCGCTTTCAGTCGTCCTGCAATATCTTTACTGCCTCTAACTTCAGCCTGGTCTCGTTAATTAATGGGTGCCTGTAACAAATGGCGTTTAACTCTGTATTATTTTAATGCCAGTCAACAGAAAAAACCCTATTGAAAAATTATAGGTGTATTCTCCAACGTTTACGAGATATTCTGTTAGTATTTTGTTAATTTCTGCCCGAAGTTTCTGGCTGACAAGATTTCTTTTAAATTTATTTTATTTTTCTTTGGTTCAGATTTTTGTTTTCAGTTTCTAACCATTGGCATTGGTTTTGTTTTAATGTCTTTTTCCCTTTATCCCTGGAGGGTTAGGCAGAGGTGAATTAACGCCCACATTTCGCCAATCATTGTATTTGGTCCCACATAATAGGAGGTGAGCCTATTGCCCTATTTCAGGCATGTGATTCGAGCATCCATCTGAGGCTGAGCCTGGGCTGAATATATATATATCTGTCTGACGTTATACAACTCTACCCATTAGTCGTCTTGTACGACACCGCAATTGGGGATAGATGAAAAATGATGACTAGTGAAATTTGGGCTTGCGGTCTGCCTCTGCTTACCCCTTACGGAATATAGACGAGTCTATAAAGTAAAGAAAAAATCCACATCATCAGAAGTATTAAACTACTTTCAGCGAAATCCATTCATAAAAGTTTACCCTCAAAACTTGTGTGGAACTCCGTACAATAAAGAGGCCAATGTCAGCGGTCAAGTACAGCCGTGCAATCAAGTGCTGCTGGCAGATTTATAGACACAACTTTCTTTCCTAGACCTTGGGAGGTATAGAATTTATGTCTGTACGATCGATATTAAAAAGGTTTTAGAATTTATCGCCAGTTTTTGTACGGGGCAGCCTAATCAAAATTTATGGCATCATAGAAAAGATAATTTATGATTGAGTGTGAGGGTAGACCGAATTTTAATTATGATTTGCACGGTCAATAATGTTTTTTGGGTTAAGGCTTTTTCATATTTTCGGTAAAGGTCATCAAACTGAGAGTCATCATTATTAACATTGTGACTTTGCCTTCAAATCGGCGAGGTGAAAGTGGGTTTTATTGCAATATGATGATAATGATATTCAGACTCAGCCGGGTAATTTCAACTTGCCTAATTTTTTGCTAATTTCGGTGGTATTTTTCAATCATAGGTTTTCCGATGAAAAAATTTAATGGAGTTCTTTTAGAACACATCGGTATTGTGTATGTGTTCTAAAATAACTCCATTAAATTTAGGCAAGTTGAAATTACCCAGCCAATACATGGCCCGAGCCAACAATAGTGCCCGGATAACGGCAATAGGCTCACCCCTATTACGTGGGACCTAATACAATGATTGGTGAAATGCGGGTGTTAATTCCCCTCTGCCTAACTCTCCGGGGATAAAGGCGTGATTATATGTATGTATGTAATCCGTAAAAAGTGGGTTTTATTACAATAAATGATATTCGCGTAAACTGCCGGTTATGTAGAACCAATTTTCATAAAATCCCTTTTATTTTTAATTTCCATCGCTTCCTTATCCAATCTACTATTTAGTGACACTCTGTATAGTCATAACAGTAGCGCTAATATGCCTATAAGAGTTGAAAACTATCTAAGGTTAGCTACACTAATAAGTGCGGTGCACAGGCTCCTTAATAAGCAAGAACCAGGCAGACTAAGGCCCCTATACAAACTAATATGAAACGAAATTTTAATTAATTTGCACACAGCATCCACCTCAGGTGCTTAGCCGTGAGAGGCTATTAGTCAGAACGTGCCAAGTCACCGCCAGCTTAGACGCGGCTAGGCCAGATAGTCGGCAATATCGTGTACGGTCAAGGACTGTACATAACATTAGGTACAAGCCCAATAGTGCTTAGTATATTAATTATTTTGTGTAGGATGTATAATAGTTATTAGTGTCGTTGCTCGATATTTTTGTGGGTCGATAGTAACTATTGATCTAAAGTTACAATAATGATAATATGGGTTGGATCAATCGCACGTTATCATATTCGCCAATTATTAAAAAAAATCAAGATCATGAGACGATGATTTTCAGAATCGAATACAAAGAAAATATGTAACATGTAATGTAAAGTCATCAGGAACTCTATTTTTGCCTATGATATCTCTCGACTTCTCCAGGATCCTATCACCCGATCCACCCTGGACTTGAAAACACCCTTGAAGTATCCCCTCTCTAACAAAAAAAAAAAAGAATCATAAAAAATCATTCATAACTGGCAGTATAATCGCCTAACAAACACAGAAAAAAACATACAGGTCGAATTCAGAACCTCCTTCATTTTGAAGGCGTCCAAAAAATGTTTATCACCTTTCTTTGTATCATTAAACAATAAAATCAATACATCGATCACATTCTATTCATTTTCAGGATAACCTTCTTCTCTTGACAATAGCACGGATTTTCTACAAAAAGATTAAGTGAGTGTAAATATTATAAAAGTGGGTCTGAGCCCTGGAAGCAACTTGGCGCGCTCCGTGGCATAATAGCCACTCGTGTAGAGATTACGTGGTGTGCTCTCAAGTATCCACAGTATTACATTTTCATACTGGATTTTTAACAAAATAAATTTTTACTAATACGGTTTTGACTGAGAATTTAACCTGCTCAGCTTATCTAGTCTCGAGGGTGCTATAAATTTCGAACAATTTTCCAGAATAAAAAAAGTTTTACGAAGCAACTGAACTTGATACAGATAGACTAATGATAAGTTCACTTATGGCATTAATGTGGTTTATTTTTTCACAATCTACGAGCCCACAGAATTCTGGTCCTGCCCCCACAACCCATGCCAATCTATTCCAAGGATAAAAAGCGTATGAGTTTTTCGCGATTATAAACTATCCATGTACAAAATTTCAGCCAAACCGGCTCGAGGCACGCTTAAGAGGGGGTATAAAGCTAAATTGCCAATCGTAGATTTGATGTTTATACCCGAAAGTAAGCCACAAATGAGCTGGTTTTTTTTTAATAGAAAATACGTTATATTTGTAAGGGACTGCTCATGGTGAAAACATAAAATAATAATATTTTTTCGATAGAATAAAATCACAAAGTTATGCCTTATTTACTACTAAAATCAATTTATTTCCAATATTATGCACACAACTGAGTCAATATTTGAATACAAAGTGTAAAATTATGTAACCCAGTGACTCTATTTTCACTTTGAAAAAATTGTGTGGATTTTACGAGTAATTAAAAAAAATGAATTTGGCGCTTACGACGGTCTTATTCCGCGCATAACGCTCTCTTTCTATCGCACCTGACCCGAGGTGTCGGCCATCTGTTGTTTCATCATTTAGTCGGGCTCGCCCCGTTGAGACGGGAGGACTGTATTTCTGTTTTCCGTGTCAAGAAAGTTCGTTAAAAATGAGCCAATTAAAAAAATATAAAAGAAACACTCTAAAAGAGAATATAAGAAACTAAGAATTCAACTCATGGCTAATTTTCGAAGGTAATGTATCTATATTATTTTACTTTCTTTAGTTTGTTACCAAATATCCACCGTTGCTAGGTAACTCTGGAGTAACGTCGGCTCGGGTATAGTATATGCAAATCAAATAGATGTTTTTGACTACTCGCGTGTTTTTTGTATAATATTATTTATATAGCACTAATATAATTATTAAATATATTGCGAAAGTATTTATACATTGTATTATCAATTTTAATGCATTTCAGAGTTGCTTCAGCTCGTAATATCACACAAGCTGATGAATCCGATCCGGTCGAATCGCTTAATAAAAAACTTTCGTCAACTTTGTAAGCTTATTGCAATTGATTTTTCTCACATTCAGAAAACATTTCAGTAAAATATGCAAATTAATATGAACATGAACAAGTAGAATGATATGATTTGAGATTAACATGGTCATTCACATTAGTACCGAATGTTCACACATTCAAACGGCATGGTAAATACGAGTATCCCGGTGATTTTAATAAAAAAAATTGACCACACGGAAAGCGGATGACTGCCCGTGGAAGGATAGCTCAGAGTAAGAGCGCTGGAACGCCAAGGTTCGCGACCCTGGCATTCAAGTCCTATTGTGGGTTTGATTTTTTCCATTATGTACTTATTTAGCATTTATATCAAATTATCTACAAGTAGATTAAAATAGCAATGCAATGCTTATGTGATTGATTTGTCATTAATTTGCAATTATTTTTACAGATCTCCCATTAAACATTTAGGGAAAGTTGAAGTTTTGAGAGAACTAGATCAACTTAATATAAAAAATTGTGATGGAAATTTTGCACCAGAGTGGAATGAGCGGTATATTTTAGCCAGCCTTGATTCAATATGTCAGGGCCCTAGCTTCTTATACGTAATGATAAAATAGGGCAACCATATTATACACAATGTTCATCAGTAATATTGAACCACTATTTGGACTATTTGGATGACCCGACTCAGGATTAGTATTAAATTAATTGAATTCGCAAAAAAAAAATATTTGGGTAATTTATCACATATAGTTAGACGAACATCGCTAGATGTTAAATTAAAGTAAAAGCATTGTTTTTCCCAAATCGTCAAATCGTCGGTGCGCCTGCCAAAGTCGTTATGTGCGTTTTTTCTATTTTTTTTTATTCGCTAGATAGCCTTAAAAAATGCGCATCAACTGAAAAAACAACCAAGTGTTAATTCCTTCTAGAAATAGATTTGACAAAAGATACATGTGCAATTCTGACACTGCAAAATTGGTTATGTGTTCACATCAAGAGTTTTTCATCCTCATGTTGCACATGTCAGAATTGGTTTGCACATAGACAATTTGACAGCTTGTTTTTCTTCGGTTTGTTGGTTGTAAAATTGGTGTTCTACCTTTGTAACAACGTAAATAATCTTATAATAGTAAACAAAACGAGACAGATGATTAAATCAAAACAGCCTCACGTAAGGTCGAAGTCCTGAATAAAGTGAGACGTTTTTACACCATTTGTGTGAGAGTGAATTCACTGTCTATGGCAAGCGGAGCGGCGATATAAAGTAAAAATATTCTAGGCATTATATCAAACAATTCTTCTAAATACAAACCATCATACAGGCGGTAAAACAACCACAGCAAGTACCTTCTGAGGTTGAGAGGGACTACTACCCCGCCTGTGAGTATGGGATGGTCGACGATCCTCAGCGCCCGTCTTTGCACCAAGTCGAAGAGGTCTAGCTAGCCCAGGCAAAACTGTGACAGCAGTACTCCATGTGGGGCAGAACGGGAGCGTATTAAAGAAGGAGTATTTGCCCCGCAGTGATGTACTACCTTGTTTCTTTGATACCAGCTTGACTTAGTCTTCCAAGTGACTACAGCGGTGATCGTCGCTGACGATAGCGATAGCTCCCTATACTCGAAAAGATGTTAAACGGTGTGTCTAGAAACTTGCGGCGCTATGCTATGCAGACGATAGCACCTTACACGGAGGCTATCACGGACATCCTGCGGCCAAGCAGTCTGATATCGCGGAAAAAAGAAGACCGGACCCTGAGCCACGTTTCTCAATGGGGCTCGGAAAACCTGGTCGAGTTCAACGCCAGGAAGACGCAGGCATGCGCGTTCACAGCAAAGGTATCTTCTTTCCTTCCCCTTCCAACTCTTCAGAGCACGCCACTGCCACTACAGGACAATCTCAATATCCTAGGTATGGATGTTCGCTGCAAATTCAGTTTTCAGCGAACAACAAAAACTACATTGAGAGTATCATCAAAACAGCCTCGCGTAAACTCGGTGTCCTGAACAGACTGAGACGTTTTTCACGCCGGAGCAGCGGTGCCTTCTCTATAAGACACAAATTCGCTCTTGCGTGGAATACTGCTCTCATCTCTGGGATGGCTCCGCAAAGTACTTACTAGATGCTCTCGACAGGCTGCAGCGACGTGCGGTCCATATTATTGGGAATCCTGAGGTCACCAACACCCTCGAGCCCTTGCAGTTGCGTAGAGATATGGCATCTTTGGCGGTATTTTACCGTCTCTACCATGGTGAATGTTCTGATGAGCTCTTCCAACTAATCCCACCCTCTCCTTTCCTATATAGGACAACACGTGCAGGACTTAGACGCCTCCCGCATACGGTGCAGAATATTCCATCAAGAACCAAGTGGTTCGGCGACTCCTTCTTCTGCCGCACTATTAAGTCTTGAAATTCCTTACCAGTTCACGTGTTTCCCTCTTCCTACAGTCACGGGTCCTTCAAGCGGGGCGTGAAAAAGCATATTCTGATGAGGCCGTCAAGCTGAGTGCCATCATTGTAACATGGTACATGTCTGTAATGGTGACCCTCTTTGCAGAGACTTTGCTTACCATCAGGCGAGGCGAAGTCAATTTGACGTGTCCTATATTAAAAAAAAGACTGGAAAAGCGCACCCCGGACGCCGAGGGGAAGGGCTCAGATGCAACTAAAGTTTATAACTAATTGGCAGCATAATGTGCACCTCGGAACTCGGAGATTTGCTCTTCTTTTCTGATTATCGTATTATCGGCTATTCCAGGAACGATCAGCAATTAGTTCCCAACTCCGAGAGGAAAATCGGCACCAGAACCTCGTCCGTTGTTTAACATGTGCACCGACTAGCAAGTGAGGTTGGCTTGGGTCTCAAAGGTGTTAGTAGGGGGTGTGTAATGTTTGATATAATAACAAATGCTCTAATTTCAATTGAAATAACGTTCATATGTTATAATTTTCATATGCTATAATATCAAATAACCTAATTTCATATGATCTAATGTTTTATATGTTATAATCTTCCTTTGATATAATAACATTTAGTATAAAGTTCATATTATATAATTTTCAAAATGCATAATATTCTTTTAATATAACGTTCATTTAACCTAATGTTCTTTTGACCTAATTGGTCGACGGAGCCCCGCTTCGCGGGGCTCCTACTTCTGGTTGGTTTATAAAAAAAATAACCACGAAGGGAATGGCGGGGTCTACGACCCCGCCATCCCCTTCTAACCTAACCTATCCGAGTCGGGGTGCCCTAAAGTCCAAATTGTATCCAGATCCTCCTGGTAACAATAGTTGGATGTGGCTGATGTATAGGGTATAAAGCGTGGAGTTAGCAGGCGTTTAAAATCGTATCAGATATTCTAAATTATATTAAAAGTTACTTAGTGATTATGAATATTATAGTAAATGAATAATATACTAAATGAATATTATGTCAAATGTGCATTATAAGAAATGTTCAGTATATCAAAAGAAATTAGGTAAAATGAAATTATAACTACAATTCATTATGACAACTGATCGTTATATTAAACAAAATTATATTAAGTGAAATTATGTCAAGTGAACGTTAGATTTTTTGTTATTATATCAACCGTTACACACCCGTTAGTAGGACCCTGTACATGGAACAGTTGTACTACTTTTATTTTTTTTATTCGTATGCCTTAATAAAGTTTATAGTGGGTATTTATTTACTTCGTATGTTATGTACCTTGCCATCTGTCAGTATTTATCCCTTATATAAATCCTATTGAGGTCCATAACAAATCTGATATGTATATATTTTTCACTTGTAAGAAATGGCGCTAGGAAGATAATTCTGATATGTGTATCAAAATGGAAAAAAAAAATATTGTGGATGGATAGTACCGTTTATAATTTTCACTTATATCTCAGTTCATGCAAAATATTTTTTGGCATCATACTACATTTTTAGTTTTTTGATACGCTCATCAATTATGTAATAAAACAGTTTAATGTCTCTCCTGAAAACTTGACCAAAAACACATAGAGGTTTTGGCAAGCGCAACGACGACATATTCCTTTACTTACTTACTTACCTTTTCATTTTATCAGAAATATTTTTTTTACCAAAAAGAAATTTATTGTGTTTCCAAAGTAGATAGTTAATGATGCAACTCGTATTTTGACAATTTTATCTGAGTATTTTGGGTATACTGTGCGCCTTCAAACTATACATGGCGGGTCGCTGCCACACAAAATAGGTGGCGGACTTGCCGGAGCGACGACAGGCGAGAGCGGGACGGGCGAGGGGTGCGGGTGAAATCTGATTTTTTTCTAGCTTTATGCGCACTCTGCCTCGATTAAGAAACATCCAAACATCTTCACCAATAAACATTTTATATTAGTAGGAAGAAGAAGTCAGATAGTACTGCAAGATAAACTATATCAGCAGAACAAGAACATAACGTCTTCCATATTCATAACAATCAACTAAGATCATCAATATATTCCTAGCTGCTAACAGAACTGTACAACATGAATATGGGTCTTGAGTGCACATACAGTATCAATTTGAAACGGACTGTCTATAACAATTCGGGCGCATGAAATAGATGCCAAAATCTACATCGTACATTTATCGAACACTGTACAACTTGGATTAATTTTGAGATTAAGGATACCCACTGGAATATGACTAAATGTTTGTATTTTTATTATGGCAATATAATCGCTCTACAGACAGAGCCCTGTCCAATAGAAAAAAAATTATACATAGAGTAGGTATAGAAAATTCAGTTATCTTAATTTTATTCCCTTGGTCAATGAGGAAGGAAGTGAATGTTGAGATACTGTAACCAGAGACAAACAAAATAAGCGCACATGTTGTGCTGACCCAAATAAACTTGGGATAAGGATGACGATGATGATGATGATGATGATGGTCCTAAAGGGCCCACCGAGACTTTTGAGGCCAAATCAACCTCAGAAGAGGTTCTAGTGCAGGCTCTCAGGGTTGGACGGTAAGATAATCAGGACACAACGTTGAGTTGATTCAAAAGATGCTATGTAATTATGATTGTTATAAATTGGGACAAGGAACTTACATAGGGATCTTATAAAATAACGCTCTATTGTTTTAGCCTACCCTTGTCCAAATACAGTGCGTACCTTGTTACCATACCCTCGTACCAATTGTCAATTTACCCCGTCAACCAAATTCATTCTATAGTGTGCCTATTTCATTCAACATAAGGACGCTCTAATGAAATTGACTATACATAACAAAGTTCTAAACAAATATGAACAAAGATTTGAATTTAAGTAATTAATTGAATTGTTCAAGTCTATCGGCTTTCGTATTGGCCTTTGATAATGTTGAACAATAGTCAATTACATCCAATTTAATTGAATCATTCCGAAGCGAACTCTCCTATTGAAATTGACTGTAAGTTGAATAGATTTAGTAAGAATAGGAATAATTTGTTTCTTTTTGGTGTGAAATATCATCAAATCGAGAGTTCACATCTTAAGGTGTGCTTTAGGGTTCAACATTGGGCCTTAGTAAAATGAGATGTTAAAAGCGTATTAATTACAAAAGGTTATCAAATCTATCAATGAATTTAATCTGTTACAGTGCAATACTAAAGCCTCTCGCATATGTGGTTTAGTACCAGGTCCTCCACTATTCGCATCCAGTTTATTCAATAGAAACTTAAGATACGAACCATCATAATTAGATTATCAAGTTAGAGATTTTAAAGAACATCATAAAGGTTCTTAAATACAGAGTTACCAAATAGTAGCAGTATACTAAATGAAATAATAACACAATATTATGGGTTGGTTAAATACGATTTTCACGATTAAATTGGCTTAGTCATCGAAGTCCAATTTAGACGGACTGCGACCTTCAGTCGTTAAGTGGTCTACACTTATAATTCAGCGATGTTAAATGTAGTGGTGCTTTCACAGTACCATTTAGAACACTTTAAATAATTTGTTTTCAGGTGTGAATTTAAATATAACATTTGAATGATGGTTCAGTTAGATCAAACAATAAATACGTAACAAGATAAATTAAAATCCTATCCTATTAATATTATAAATGTCAAAGTTTGCTAAGATATTTGGAAGTTTATTAGTCAATCATGCTCAAACAGCTAATCTCATGTAGATAACACACACATAGGCCGTCTTTCTTATTTACATAAAGTTCTCATGGGTCGCAGGAACGGGATAGAATATCACGCAGGCGAACAACAGCAAAAGCTAATATTCTTAGATGTGTTCTTTTTCACCATATTAACGCGTCAACACTTCATACCCTGCTTGATAGGGACCTGACGATGAAATTCTCAATAATGAATTCCACATCATAGATATTATCAATGATAAGTAGTACAATGATGGCTTTTAGTCCAAAAATCTGAATAGTTGATTGTAGGACTAATACAAATTTATTTTTTACCTGGAAAATCCACTATACTCAGAAGAGAGCAAACATTTTTTTGATAAGATTTATTGTTTTAGCTGTAGATCAGTATGGGATATAAAAGATTTTGAAACAGTGAAATCCAGTGAATCCCTATTTCAATCAGTTCGGCTTGTATAAATCCTGTGTACAGCTTCATCCGATGTTAAAAAATATTTTTTCTATAAATAGAAGATCATCGACGTACAAATATTTATGGAACAAAGTATTGTTTTTGTTTTGCAGTATTTTATTTATTTCTCGGTTTTGTTCTTACGATTAAAAATAATAAACAATAAACACTAATCAATAATGAACATAAACATTGAAGTTACATAAAGTACCACAAGAAGGACTGATTTGTTGAAAAATAAAATACAGCGTTGAACTATTGAACAATTACTATTTCTATTCTAGAATAAATAATATAATTAAAAAAAAAACTAATAATAAATACAGAAAACTACTTAGGTAATAAAAAACATAAACTGTATGTCGATTACAAATATTTTGTTCTGTCATGTCATTGTCAAACTGAAAAGTTTACTACCAACCTCGATAGATGGCGTAAGGATCAAATTGCATCGCGGTATGGTTTCGTTACCGCTGCAAGCGTAAATACTGTGAAGCGCGTTATACTCGTTGCCATCAGGAGGGTCTTAACTGACTCGACTGAACAGCGAATGATGAAAAGGGAAATGATCTTCGTGATTAAAACCCGCTCGCTCGTGCCTCAACTATCGCAGAGGCACGTGTCGAAGAACTGACGCTGTTTTTGGCCCTTTGAAAAATAACTATAATTTAATGGAATGGATAATGACGAAGACTCGAAAATCAACTGAAATTATTGAAAATAATAGATGATTTAATATTGATTCCGTTATTATCTGTACCAGTATTTCGTAACTGTAATGTGTTTATATACCAACCTAGTGCCGCAATTTAGTTATCAAAATCTATTAATCTATTAAATCTATAATGTGTGTAGAATAATATAGAGATCTTGACTACAACGCCATCTATTGGTTAGAAAAATGACCTAATTGAGTCATTTTCAGCTTGTACTGACACGTGGTTTTTGTTTTTTTATTTATGTATTGTTTTATATTATTTATACTCAGATTCTTTTTTCTGTGCCACCTACGTGCTACAGGCATCTAATTTTAGAGCAGTTTTGATGATATTTGTTGGACAGATTTAAAATTTATAAAATCTAGGATAGCATTGCTTTTATTCATAATTGAATAGGATTATCTTAATTTAAAAAAACATGGGAGACATTTTTGAGTCTTTTCATACTATCAATGTTGCAAACAAGGGTACATCCTCTTGATAATAAGCGGTGATTATGACCTATGAACACTTAATTTCATGCCAAATATAAAGCAGACCTCAGGCTCCAAAGTGCATGCTATAGACGCAATTGAGTAGCCACTTAGGATGACACTTGAGAACTGAGAAGCTTTAAAATGTATTATCTAGCTCCATAACATGTACTAAGCCATTACATTCTAATCGTGATTAGATTTTCTATCAGCCAATTGGAGTCCACCGGTAGATATCTAATACTTTTGGTGTTTAAATTCCTCTGCCCATACACTTAACTTCCAATCAGAGCACCGCACGAACTCCGAACTAGTGATGACAATTCACTAGTTCCAATTACAGCGCGACGTAATTAGTGGCCCATATCAGGGAGCAAATACTCGCTTTAGACGAGACGATACGACACCTGCGCCCCTAGACAAGTGGCAATACGTTACTCGGCGTATGATGGAATAGAATGACAAATGTATAGGATTTGACGTTTTTGACATTCGTTGACGCCTGTCATATACGTCAAATCCCATTCATTTGGCATTCTATTCCATCATACGCCGAGCAACGAATTGCAACTTTTCTAGAGGGGCTGTTAGGTTTCAAACTTGTAGGCACATTGGCAGGGTTTATTGCTGAAGATACCAACACTTTCCTCTTAGAAGAAATTCTTCAAATTCTCCCTTCTTTTAAGAAATATCCGCTTACGTGCCCCTAAAGTCCTACGTTCTATTATCTATATGAAAGTTTGTGAAGATGTTTGAATGTGTATTATTTAATTAAGTTCTAATGAAACTGGCTGGAATTTGATGCAAAGATAAGGTTATGGTCTGAAATAACACATAGGCTACTTTTTATCCAGGCAATAGATTCCCAAACCAGAACCAGATCTAAATAAAATTGTACTTGGGCGGAACTGCGAGCAGCAGCTAGTATACTATAATATAGTACAGTCCAATTCTAAATACTGAAACGAAAGGGTATTTTAACCTTTACGAAAATAATTAGCTAACAAAATAGTGAAGTTCAATAACAATAAAGCTTCATTTATGGTTTTCTATTGAAAATAGAAACTGGTCTATGTTTATCGATATAGAACTGTTATGTCCACAAACAATTTACTTAAAATTTTATAATAGTAAAAATAATGTAATGTAACTATCAAATCCACAGTTTTCAGACTTTTTCTTTTGTGGCATGTTGAAAATTCTAGGTCAATGTGATACTTATTTATTTAATTAATTAATTTATTTATTTAACCAACTTATACTTACAGCTAGCTAGTCATATAAGTTATAGGTCACATACATAATATATCATCAGACTCATTGATCACAACCGTATTATAACAATAACAATATTCAATTAAAATGTAGAAGCAAAAATACACCAAATCTTACATGGGTGATAATAAGGATGTCAGAATAAATTGTGTGTCGGCATAATATCTATCTAGGATACCTAAAATCTGTTGATTCCTTTGAAGTGCCAAAAAAAACACTGCATACACAAAAGGGCGTTAGAGATACGTCACATAGTAGATACATAGGAAAAGAAAAGAAACAAAAGCGAATATTGATCCTTTTAAAAATATATGGGAAATGGGAACGCTCGAAACCGGTCGGCTTGTCTAAAAAGTTTAAAGACAACAGAGGAAACTCGTGAAGTATGTTAAAATAAAAGCAGATTATGTCGGTCTGTAGACTGTATGAATTTTTTAAATTTACAAATGTCGTCGTCGTGTCGTATACTCAAAATAGGGTCCATTACAGTCCCGCCTCGTAATTCGATTTTAATCAAGTTTAACTTAATTACGCGGCTACCTCTAACGCTCATGTGCAAGGTATGCCGGAGAAGATTGATATGTCATTAAGGCTTCACACTAAGGTAGGGTTTACATTAATGATATGTTTCTGTATGTGTAAACTATACCCGCGGATTAAAGCGTGTACGACCCACTATTTAAAGGATCAGTCGGTTTTATTTCATGATATTTCATTATCTAATATATAAAATTCTCGTGTCACAGTTTTCGTTGCCATACTCCTCCGAAACGGCTTGACCGATTTTGATGAAATTTTTTGTGCTTATCCGGTATCTATGAGAATCGGCCAACATCTATTTTTCATCCCCCTAAGTGATAAGGGTGCAGCGGGAACGGGATTTGAATACCACGCGGGCCGAAAATATGGCGGTACGAAGTTCGCCGGGGCAGCCTGCTAGTCTAATCTTAATATATATAAATCTCGTGTCACAATGTTTGTCCTCAATGGACTCCTAAACCACTTAACCGATTATAATAAAATTCGCACACCATGTACAGTTCGATCCAACTTGAGAGATAGGATAGTTTAAATCTCAAATTATAGTCGCAATTTTAATTTATCGCGATAACCAACATCCACGCGGGCGGAGCCGCGGGCAAAGGCTAGTATAATTATAAAATTCTTCTGTCACGGGGTGCGTAATCGAACTCCTCCGAAACGGCTCGACCGATTTTGATGAAATTTTTTGTGCTTATCCGGTATCTATGAGAATCGGCCAACATCTATTTTTCATCCCCCTAAGTGATAAGGGTGCAGCGGGAACGGGATTTGAATACCACGCGGGCCGAAAATATGGCGGTACGAAGTTCGCCGGGGCAGCTAGTAACCTATATTATTCTCTTATGATATAACTTGAACTGAAAACAAAATATGAATTTCAACCTATGTGATTGTACAGTTAAAGCAGAGAAGTTGATTAACACTAACCTATTTAGAAATCGTTTTTAACATTACTTAGAATACTTGTAACAATAGTTTTTGTATAAGTATTTTATAATGCACAAAGGACAAAGTAATAATATTTCATGTATTGTTTATTATTTTATGAAAGTTTTAAGAGGTTTAAAAATAAATTAAAGTTTGTTGGGGTTCTTCAAGAAGGCCATTAGAAGGTTTCTTCAGGGTCGGCAGCGCGAGTGTGACGCCCCTGGTGTTGCATGCGTCCATAGGCCACGGTGACCGCTTCCCATCAGGTGGGCCGTGTGCTTGTCTGCCAACTAAGTGGTATAAAAAAAAATAAAAAATAAAAAAAAATTGTACGTGTCAACCTCATTTTGCTCGTCACTACCTCAGTGAATACACATCCTTAGATAGTATCAAGGCTTCATGCCTATAAATAATATGAACAAATATAACTTAATTCAAGAAAACGATGTAAATAAAAATAACATTAAAACTCGACGATATAAAGCGACGTTAGTCTAGTGACTAAGGTGTCGGACTAGCAATAGCGAGGTCGCAGGTTGCCCATTTGAGCTATAATGATGTGAAGCAAAGCAATTTAGCTTGGTTAGAGATGTGAAAAGAACACTACAATAGTAATTTTAGTAACAATTAGGTATTGCTAAAAATACCAAAACAAATAATTTCACCAAAAAGATTTGGGCTCGTCCGGGATTTGAACCCGGGACCTCTCGCACCCTAAGCGAAAATCATACCCCTAGACCAACGAGCCAGCTGATCAATGACAGAAACAATACGATCGTATTACTAAAACTTGTACCTTTCACTCAATGATTACTGATTACGTAATCTGATCATGAGTAAAAATGTATTGATGATGGTGATTGTAGTGTAGCAGATATGATAATATTTATAACACATTGAATCAATTTGAAAAAAATATCCCTGGATGTTCGACTATATGGATAGGAATGCTGGATCATCCGGATTGTGGGCAAAATAAAAAAATATTTGGGCTCGTCCGGGATTTGAACCCGGGACCTCTCGCACCCTAAGCGAAAATCATACCCCTAGACCAACGAGCCGATTGTTTTAAATACTGAAACAGAGAAATACAAAATATCGAACTATCACAGTATTGCGTATTAGTACGTGCCTTTCACTTCAATAAGATGATAATGCTTGCATCAGGTTCTTGTAAGCAGACATCAGAATCTCTGCGGTAATGATTTTAAGGGTATGATTACGAATAGGAAGCCGACCGCATGCGACAACAACAGACGCATGCAGCACATACAGCGTACCCATTACTTGTTCAACTCCGATACAGATAATAGGAACCATTGAGAAGCCGCAATGAATGACGCACATGTGCTGCGTGCGTCGGCAGTTGCCGCATGCGGTCGGCTATGGAATCATACATAAAGCGTCTTATACCTACGATTTTGACATGAGCGACCACCGTCTGTGCCCTCCTGTTTATTCGCTGCGGGGTGATAGTATGTTTTACACATATTCAAGTATTCAACGTCATGACCGCAAAATCATCGTCATCCAACCACCAATCGTAGTAGCATTCAAAGCTTACACTTGAGGTCCAACCTCCCCCCCCCCCCCTAGCCCCCCCCCTCTCTATAAGTAGGTACAGTTCGTGAAGCTATCGTTCATTCATTAGTAACAAAAGAACAAGGGATGTTCACCCATCCTTTTGTATTTTTGCTAATAACGTAGAAAAACTAATATGTATCAAAAAAATATCCGGCAACACCAATACGTGATGTATTGGTGTTGCCAGTTGCTACTTGATTGAGATTGATTCTAAGATATATTACACAACAATTTATCTCTATGGTGCAGCGGTTAAGTGTGTGGTTGCTGTATATGGGATCTCCGGTTTGATATCCGGGTCAGACAGAGTGTAATCCTGAATTTTATGATAGGATTCGGCTGCACATAAAATGCACAAGATATCTGTAAAAAACTAATAATAAAGCTGGAGAGTTTGTTATAGAGCTGTTTTGTTTTTTTTTTTAATATGCCAATTTTTTTAATTGCTTATGCGATTTAATTTTAGCTCGGCTCTTGGGGAGGATTACAGGGTACTATAATATCACACTACGATTCTTAGCAAACGAATAATAAATAGGTAAAGGTGAAAATATAAACAGAACCTGGTAAGGCGAGCAGGCCTTCGATTCTGCTAAAGCACAACCACTGTCACACCACAGACAGAGACTGCAAAAAATAGCATACAATTTTAGACCTTATTTCTCTATAGATTGTAAGTCTATACTTACAATCACAAAATTGACAACTCTGGAGCAAAAAGAATATAAAAACTACCAATCTTTAAATTCTTCAAGAGTCACCGAGACGAAATTCTTATACTTAGATGTGTAAAGGTACTAATCTTCGCAAAAACCTTCGTACAATCCAAAAAGGTTCCCCATATCAATATTATCTCAGCAAGGACAGCACTTTCAGTTGGATCCTTGATCACGATTATCAATCCGTCAACCCTAACATATATAAAGCCTTAAGGGAGATTCGACCAATGAACTGTGAACACTGACGACAGCACTCACTCTTGACCTTAACCATGGATAGGTTTGTTTAATTAATGTCCTCGCCACGACCCTGGACATGATCAAGGACCAAATTGAGGGGAAGATAGATTAAGTTTGTGGCAACATTGCTATTCTCTAGGGAGCTGTAATAGGACGAAGCACGAAATGGGGAAAAGTAAATTGATTATCGGAAAGTTCTGAGGTATTTTTTTTTGTTATTGAGGCTGAAAACAAGTGAAAATGTGTTTAGGGCTCCCCCACATTAGGCATGCACGTTCGTCGAGCGCCGCGTGCACGCCGCGAGCGCGCTGCGTGAGCGTCGCGTTTTGTTGCCCTGCGGCGGCGTGTGTGGAGTTGTGGAGGTTACACGGCAACAAAACGCGACGCTCACGCAGCGCGCACGCAGCGTGCACGCGGCGCGCACGCAGCGCTCGCGTCGCTCACACGCCTGATGAACGCGCACGCCTAATGTGGGGTCAGCCAGGAGGTCTGTGAGAGCTCGCGTTGTTTTTCTTTCTATCGAATGAATTCAAAATGGTAAATGTTCATTTTTCGAATAGATGTCATACATGGAAGTGAGTCTATTGGCATCTAGCGGGCACTTTGTCATGTGCTGTATGTTTACTGTCGGATGGAGAACAGCCTCTGTTTCTTTCTTCAGCTTAATGAGCTGAGTAAAATGAACTAACGCAATTTCAAACTTTAAATGTCATTAAACGGGTTTATATCCATTGATGAAATCTAGTCATAGTAATACAACAATAACCTACTCCTTTTGAAGTCGGTTAACAAAATATTCGTACAGTTATCTATCAGTTTAGTAGCCAGTCTATTTATCTAAGTTGTTTATAATATAGTTTTATTGCACTAGATAGTGTTTAGGTGTCATTGGAATTAATCTTTATTGTGTGTAATTTAACTGCTGTATTAATATTAATACATTTTGTACTAGCCTTCCGCCCGCGGCTCCGCCCGCGTGCATCTCGGTTAATGCGACCTTTGCTCATATCTCCGGTTCCACCCAACCGATTGCGATCAAACAAACGTAAGATTTTAAGTCTGACTAGGCTCTTTCTAATCAAAAAACCGCATCAAAATCCGTTCAGTACTTTTTGCGTCCATCGCGGACAAACAGACAAACTGATAGGAAATTAACAAAATATATTTTCGTGTTCATTATCGTCAACATAACATAACCCAAGTATTTTTTTTTGTATCTCCAATGTACAAACATGACTACTTTACAATTTATATAATGGTTTATAGATGTAAGGAAGGATAGAGTCAACCTGATCTGTCTACCCCAAAGGGTATTATATATTTTGGAGGTACTTAAATAAATATTTAGATGTACCTTACTAGTTACTTGTATAAAATCGGAAGTTGTGTGGCAAAGAAATCAGATTCATCAAATATCGAGATCTTACCGTAGAACCACAATTTGTTTTCAATATTATTAACCTATTATATTCAAATATTATAAAAAAGATTTGGGCTCGTCCGGGATTTGAACCCGGGACCTCTCGCACCCTAAGCGAAAATCATACCCCTAGACCAACGAGCCGATTGATATCAAGCTCTAATTTTACCATTGCTATTTGTACAAAGCTGTAGTGAAAGGCGATTATATTGCGTCTACGCATTTCGAAATCAAATGACGTCACGATTTGTGTCGAAAGTTGTATGTGTTATATATTAATTCCGGCTGAACTTGCTCACAATGTTGATGAGATATATTTTTAAACAGATTTGTAAAATGTGAGTCAAGTTCCAAGTTCAACATAGAGAATTCAATTAAAAGTCTGGGTTAGGTATTTAATTTCACACACCAAATTCAAATCTTCATTCAAAAATATTCCATAGCTGAATTATTTTCACATGTTTCAAAATTGGAATGTTTTTGAAATAATATACATCAATGAAATGCTATGAATGCATGCTCAAGTTGAAGAATGAACTCCCTGCAGGCTATGGTTTTCCCAAGCGGCTATAATATGCGGTATTTATTACATAGATTGCAATCATAATAATTTTATAGTGTGAAAGTTTATAAGTTCTTACATTTTTAGTAAATCACGAGAAAATGACTGTATGCATTTAGGAAAAAAACTATAACCTTAAAAACTATAAGACTATAACCTTTTATGCTCCTTTAAGGACTTGCCATTGGTTCCTGTGGGATACTGACTCGTTATTTTGATACGTATGTAACTTTGTTATTATTTCGAAATTCTATCTCAATAGGACCATGATGTCTAACATGTAACGTGTTTATTGTTGATGACGTTCCAAGTGCAATGTTCGGGACAAGCATATTAATGGAATTGGATCAAAAATATGCGACCGAAATGTAGGTTAATACAGATATCTCTACCAATACCGTTGGCTATATAAAAGTGAGTAGGTACCTATGTGAAACAATTTTTAATGAACTTGGCGGGTGCACTTCCGTTTACTTTATTAATAAATTGATAAATAGTATCGTTTAGTACGCATTTTCTTTGAGTGAAGATTGTGTAATATGCGTAACTAAAACATTACCGTTTATGATCAGCAATTTATAACATTGTACAATATCGTTGTTTTATTACATACGTAATAATATTTGTCGTATGAATTACTAGCTTCTGCTTTTCTTTAAGAGTGGATTTCTTCAGAAATACTCTTTATTGCATACCAAATATAGGATTCTAACAAGGGATAGTAGGTATTTATACATGATAGTTGCACCATGGGCGGTCTTATCGCAGTCTGCGATTTCTTCCAGACAACCTGTGGGTGGATATATTGTTATTTGCAATAAGGCCGCCCATTGTACATAAGAATGTATAACATTTTCTATAATTTTTGTTTCTTTTGGTGTACAATAAAGAATATGTTATTCATTTATTATTTATTATTATTTATATACACGGATTGTATAGGAAAAATCATGATAGCTTGTGAATAGATTGTAAAATGATAGTAACTGTGGTGGAGGTGAGAGTCATGCATGACAAACTCTCACATGCGGTTATACGCATGGCTCCTGAAAGTGCAAGAGTATCCCCTTCGCTGATGATCATTTTTTTAGAATTGTCATTAATCTCAGTGAACTATGCAACTATGTTCTTTCAACTGCCGTTCACATCTTATTTCACCTATCATAGTATGAAATCAATAAAAAAAATGCTATGTTGAATCTGACCACTCAACCGTTAGAGTAAAACCTGCACTTGAGTCTTGTTCACGAACAGGTATACCAACTAGCAGTGAACTTGGCTTGTATCCTGAAAATCTTGATGGAAATCTATGCACACATATCAGGAAAACCCATGTAACTACATAATTTAACACAAAAAGATTTGGGCTCGTCCGGGATTTGAACCCGGGACCTCTCGCACCCTAAGCGAAAATCATACCCCTAGACCAACGAGCCAGCTGATATTCGAACACGAAATACACAACGTAATCTAAATGTTATCGCTTACATCACTTTTCTCTCTATATGAAAGTAATAATGATTAAAATATACATATCTCAAAATTTATGGCTTAGTTTTAAGCTTAAGGTTAAAGTAAAGGGCTGTTTCAACATCAGACAAATATATACAGTCCAGACTCAGCCTATACATGGCATGGCATGATTGGTGAAATGTGGGTTTCACCTCTGCCTAACCTTCAGGGGATAAAGGCGTGATTGTATGTATGTATGTATGTATGTATATATGTATGTATGTATGTATCTCAAAGTGCTACATCTGTCGAAGGACCGATGGCCGTTGGAGCAGACGAGTCCTAGAGTGGAGACCGCAAGAATACCTTCTTGCGGTCGACGCTCCTTAGCCAGATGGACTAACGACCTGAAAAAGATTGCAGGGACAGGCAGAAATAGCGCACATTGGAATTGGCCTATGTCTAGCAGTGGATTGCAATAGTCTAAATGACTTGACTTGACGTATCTCAAATAACACTAAAGAGCGAGTACAAATCGTGTTACATTACGTAACACTAACAGTTGTTCGTGGCGACACCCGTGTAAAATACTGATCTTGTTACCCACAGGCATGGATATTATCTATACTGTTACATGCTCACAGGAATACCCGGGACTATGTGCTAGGTATGCTACGTTCAATCTACCGCTGTGCAAAAATTCATCCAGATTTATTTTTGAGTGAAAAAGTAACAAAAATGCACATACAAACAACATCATCATCTGGAACTGTGTTCCGTATCTTGTGGACAGCACCTCAGCTTTTAGCCATCTAGCGTAGTGCAGTCGATTGCCAGACCAAATATTATTATGTATTAAAAAACTAAGAGGTTCAATAATTGTATCTATTCCCGCTATCCATTTATACCCCATTGGCGGACATCGGGAAAGAACTAACTTTTAAACTCTCGCGTTCCATGATATACAATAATGTTAACGGGAATTAACGCGATTATGGTATAGGTACATACATACCTTTGATTTGCCTGACGTTTCGACCAGGTTACACCGGCCGTGGTCACAGGCTGTGGTCACAGGCTGACCACAGCCTGTGACCACGGTTTGTGTATGATTGTATATCGGGAAAGAAGTTTCGATATCCTTTAGTAGGGAATAACGCTACTGAAATCTGCCTATTTTATGCCTATATCCTTCGCATAACTGGAGGCAAAAACTTACCAGAATTTCGTTGTAATTAGGTACATGAAATATAAACAGACAAGCATTGATTTTTATACATTAGATAAAATTTTATTGTCAGCTTCTCTGATGAAGTGAAAGGCACGTACGCATTGCGCAATCATGTTTTACAATAATCATTAAGTAGGCGTATGTTAAATTTGCCTAGAGTTACAACCGGCTCGTTGGTCTAGGGGTATGATTTTCGCTTAGGGTGCGAGAGGTCCCGGGTTCAAATCCCGGACGAGCCCAAATCTTTTGTATTATAGTTTACAGGTTTTGTGGTATTTAGCACATTTTATTCGCTTCATTTGTGACTATTTAACTGATCTTTGAATTGAAGAAATTTTTAATTAGATTGATAGGGATGTTTTATTGCAATTCAAACAAAGGATACATCCTGAGGACAGTGCGAGGTAGTGAGTTGCACAATGGGCGATCTTATTATAGTCTGCAATTTCTGCCAGACAATCAGTATATAGGACAAGTAATTCGTGTACTAACAATACGGGGAATAAAATCCCCGTACTCCCACCACTCGATTGTAGTATTGGTGAGACTAGGGGTAAAAGAAGCTAACTTTTCCTATAAATACAAAAGGAAAAGGTAATATTCCGGATTTGAACCCGCGACAAAGAAGGAAGGGGCTGCTCTAGGCGGGACACTCTAGCTAATTTTACTGTCAGTATCTCTCCTATAAATAGGTCATCACGTTTCCTCAGTGAAATTCATTAAGACAAAAAAGAAAACCCAATTTAGTTTTAACTTAAATAACTACCGCTAAATCGTGAAAAAGGTCTACTTCTAGGTCGTGGAAAGGTTATATTTTTTAGGGACTAAGTAGGTACTTGGTAAGTAGGTAACCCTAAGCAGGGAACAGCTGTTTGTTTAACAAACACACAATTAACAAACACAGTGAGAATTACAAAAACAGCTGATGTCCTATATACAACCACAACACTCGACGCAGAGACCGTTAGCGAAAGAAGGTTAATTGTGGAAATTTTCAGCCGTTTTGTTTTTTTAAGACTTACGCACAGTTTCCGAAAGGCTGATCAACGTCAAATTAACTAATCGGCTGTCAAATCTCTTGTCAAGTAGCAATTGGGTTGCTAGAATAATGGTTAAATAGTTTAATTTGATCATCATGTCGATTAAAATAGCTGATTAACCAACACGCTGATCAAATTATACTATTTAACCATACTTTTAGCAACCCAATTGCTATTGAAAAAACATTTTAACAGCCGATTAGTTAATTTGACATTGATCTTTTCGGAAACTGGGCGTGTGTGTGAAATGTATTTGTAGTGTTTGTGTATCTACAAAACAAGCCCGTACGAAACACGAACGAAGATAGATATAGATTTGAAGAAGGAAAGTATGTTAACCCGTCGTCGGTCCCGGTCGTCATATGAACATCAGTCTATGGTAGTCGTTATATAATGGAAATGGATGAAAATGGCCCACACAGATGGGGCATTCCCAATGGTAATAGTAGTGGAAGTAATAATTATCTGTCTCGGGCAATTTCAATTCCAGCTACCTACAACCCACAGACAGCGTGCGTTTTAGTCGGTTCAAGTCCGACATAACCTCTCAACGGATCCGGCGAGGGCGTATCCGTGAGGATTTTGTGCACGTTAAAAAGTAGTAATAAATATTTATTTTATTTATTTATTTAAATATTCTACAACATTCTACACAACGCTATCTAGACCCATGGTAAGCTTATAAATTAGCTTGTGTTATGGAATCTAGAATGCGGATATACATACTTAAATAGTTTTTTTTTTATTATTATATAATATTAATGTGCTTTTATTGTGAAGAAGATAATGTACCTTATCCTATATTCTTTTGTATCTGCAAATAAAGTATTATCTAATATCTATTGATTTATTGCTTGAAATTCCGATCCTAACAATGTTCTAAGAAGCGAATCATAAAAGAAATGATATAACAATCATCTTATCTATTAGAATATCCACTTTACTAACCCTACTCAAACATATTTACATCATAAAACTACTGTAATACGAGTATATTATTTTCTTACACAAATACGTTGCTATTATTGCGAAAGATTTTTAATATTAGCTCCGATAGATGTAAGATCAACAAATACATTGAACGGAAGAAATATGAGAAGGAAAACTAAACATTATTATGCATTCTTGTAAATATCTTGCTAGTTTTTATGAAACATTCAGTAAGTTAGCAAATAACAAAATGAAAAAAGTGGTAGTTAGTAAGTTATGACTTTATAATATGCTTAGTTGAATCATAATAAGATGTGGTAGGTAGTATCTTTCCGGAATCCATACTAATATTATAAATGCGAAAGTAACTCTGTCTGTCTGTCTGTCTGTTACGCTTTCACGCCTAAACCACTGAACCGGTTTTGATAAAATTTGGTATAGAGGTAGATTAGACCTTAAGAAAGGATATAGGCTATATTTGGTCGCGATAATATAAGTTTGTAAATATCTCTGAAGCCATCACACAACATCACATGTTTCGGCCATCTATACCGGGATCCCATTAATTCCTATTAATATAGCTTTATAGAGCTCACTTTCCTTTTATTGAGTTAGTAAAAAAAAACTCCAAGGTTTTGTAACACGGCAACGAACAGGTTATTCTCATACCAGATATTATTCAAGTCTGTAACGCCTATAAGTTGTGAAAAATCAAAAGTTTTACGTCAATTCAATCATAAGATGCAGACGTTTATACCACTTAGCAGGCGTACAAGCACATGTTCACCTGATAGAAAGTAGTTACCGTGGTCTGTGGCCGTGGTTACCGCGGTACAGAGGTTTGCAACAATGGCAACCCCAGGGGCGTCATACTCTTTATAAATAATCCTTAGACTCCTTAGAGTATACATTGCTATAGAGTGCGCCTTACAAGTATGAACTGTTATCACGGGTGCGAACAGTACCGATGCTCTTGGCTCAACCTCAATCAGTAGCAAAACAATACCCATCAAAATGACTTCGCAAATAATATTTTATTCGATATGTTAAATCAAAATTTTATACAACATCGTATATTCGTAGTAATACCTGTTTTTGTAATACGCAAAATGACGCCAATGTTTTGTATCTTGGCTTTAATTTTATCCATGCATATAAAATCGAACAAAAAACTTCATAACAACAAACTACATTAATAAGTGCATCTATTGATACTTTTGGTAATGCATGAAACGTCACTGTAGGTGCGCTTTATCATCGCAAAGTATCTGCTAACACTCGGCGCCAACTGAGTAATACGCACGCTCTATATATATTATAATGTATAGCTACTCTAAGAAATAACCCAAAATTGTAGTCGTTTGAAAATCCACAGGGTGCCGAAACATTGCTCTATGTGTCAAACACATAATTCTCTTTTGCCTATTTCGTAGCAATCAGTTAGAAAGGTAATAAGACTTTTACCATTTTGTTCTGATAAAGTACCAAAATATTTACAGAACTAAACTGGAAACATTTCTGTTAGTGTTTTGTCATATTATCGTTTAATCAATTGAAAAGTTGCCAGCCTCGAGCGCAAATGTCCCAAAGTACAGCGGCGGGTAATATTTCGTCTGGCAACTTTGCTACTTTTTGTTAGTAGGTGTGAACACCTGATGTTATTAGGTATATTCTCACTGTAAGTTTTCATTGGTGGCAATATATCATTGAAGTGAGTTTGAATTATATTATGTTATTTCTTTTTTGGACTGAATATAATTCGATATTTTTATAGAATCCCTTTGAACCTATTAGTGGTGAAGGGTTTATTTCAAAGCATATTATGCCAGAGAAGACTCAAATCCCACACAATATAATATTCCAAATAGGAAAATTATATTGTGTGCGATTTGAAGTATTTATATCCCCTTTTTCATTTTTTTTTAAACTCAAGTTTCTTCTCATGCAAAAAAACGTTGTTTTAGATATCATATAACTTAGGTCGAGCCTAAAGCCTTTCGACCCCATCGAAAAAGCACTCAAAATGATCTTAATACCTTGGTATTCCACCCTTTCTGTTGACTGATTGTTCTACTATTTGGTACACACGTTTAGTTGGGACGATAATACACTTTAAATTAATAAAACAGTATGACTTGCCTTTTGTACTTTGGTATTAAAATTTTTTGAGACTTTTTTAAATATTTGTATGCATGAATATGAATATGAATTCTATGTATAAAATGTATGTTTTTACAAAAAAAATGTATCTATGTAATGTTTATCCGCATTCCAGAACCCATAACACAAGCTAGTTAAGCTATACTTACTTTGGGTCTAGATAGCGTTGTGTAGATTGTCGTACAATATTTATTATATTTATTTATTATTTTGGTAAAATAGATCTGATGTATTCTACATAGGTGCGGCTATGTCTCCTCTGGCACAATTTATTGAAGTAGAAAATACAAAAATCACATTATGAGCCTTATCGATATCAGATGAGAGATGGGATGAAATACATCGACTCGCCAATATCGTGTATTCCGATACTTTTTGTTCCGGTGACAAACCGGCGCACCTGATACCCCATGTGGTGAGACCGTGAGTTATGACGCGTCGCCCCTTTGTCATTGAGATTTTCAGGGAACAGGGCATTATTCATGAGGGCATAATGACAATTTTCTATACCCTTTATGGACGACTGGGTTTCAAATAAAACTGTGGAATAACGTTGCAAAACGGAAACAATTGTTATGTTATATCTAATTTTAGGAAAGGTTTTGTTAAATTTTGAAGGAAAATTGTTAGTAATGTTAGTCAGCATAAGATCAATCTTGATCAGCAAAGTACCTACTCAAGTCCCTGCCACCTGCTTATCTAGTTTTAACATGTTTTTTATACCACTTAAGTGGCAAACAAGCACATGGCCCACCTGATGGAAATTGTCGTAAAAGTGTTACCGTGGCCTATGGACAATGCAACACCCAAGAGCGTCACACTTACGTTGCCAACCCCGTAAAGAACCTTCTAATGCCCTTCTTGAAGAACCACATACTGTAGTCACTTGGAAAAACCATGTTGTCTTGTCATCCTGAAAATAGTTACTAATTTTTTTATGTAGGATTGTCTAGATTCGTCTGACGGTAAGCTAAAAAGGAAATTTTAGGAATGAGGGTCACCAATGACAAATTGCAGTAAAATTAAAGGTAAAGAGTTCTGGCAATATCGTTTCATACAAATTGTATGCGGCAATGCATATGTCACGGGGCCACGGACGGGACAGGACGGGACGGGCCGCATACATTTTGCTTCACGTCCCGTCCCGTCCATGAGAAAACCCGTTACGTATGCAGAGACCTTAAAGCTCCAATGGTGGCCCTCAGTTTGACTACCTCATCAGATGCATGTTCAAAGGACCGCTTAATTTAAAGGACACATGTTTTGGTAAAGAATGTTGAGCCTTTAGGGGGCGGTGAAGAATGAGACAGGTCCTTCACTCAAAACACTTGGCAATTAAAATCTGCATGTAAAATTATTTGTATTAATTCAACCTAGCTGCATGGCTTAGATGATTTTGGCAGAGAAATTGCAACAGACTCTGTCCTCTTTAAGATATAAACTGATTTGCATTGCTAATAAATACACTTCGTCATATAACTAGCCTGCACTTGAAAATGCAGATAAGGATATAAGAATTAATTATTATACAGCTTAAGCATAAAGTTCAGAGGACAGACTTAGCTACTATTTTCATATTGTTAGACAGTTAGCACCTTTTTGATGACAACCAAACAAAAATGAACCAAGCATGTCGCGACAGCACGTTGCAGCGACACGTCATTTGCTGCTGTTCTATGCAGCCGGTTACACCCGTTCTATTATTTTATTGTACAGCACATAGGATATTTTTCATGCCAGGAAAACTACTCAACCTGGGTAGGTCCGCAGGCATCAGCTAATAAGAAATAAGATGATGCTTTTCAATGAATTTTTGCTATGCAAAATTGTGTTTCGAAGTATTATAAACCTGACTCAGGTCCTTGATAAAGTCTGTTAAATAGATCAGAAAGGTATTTTTCTCGGTTCGTATCAGCCATAAGGCTATATTAGAATTTTCTTGGTATAACCCGCGCCACGTATCTTGGACCTAAATTGTGATCAAGCTCAAAACGTGCCCTATACGCGCAGTACACATTTCTTGGGTGTCTTTTGAGGATAGCACGGGATGCTACTGCGGTAGACGAACTCAAATTCATCAAGCATAGACTATTACAAAGCAATCCGCGGGCGCCAGAGCCTCGTATGTCTTACGATTTAGGTCCAACATACGTGGCGCGGGTTATACAGATTTATAGGCCGATTATCATCCCAGACAAGGATCATCCTAGATTTACAAGTTTTAATATTTATTAGAACAACTTTAACGATTTACATAGTATCTAAATCGGTTCATCCCGTGCGATGATCCCGAAGCTTTCACCTGGTAATCCAAGGCTAGGGTTCAAACCCGGGACCTTTCGATCGAAGACCTTAACCACTAAGCTTCCGCAAGAGCCCCACTAGACAAGTGACGTAATCGTTAATAGAAAAGAATGGAATTAGTGTATGGGAATGACAAGCATTTTAACGCTTATGGCATTCCTAAACATATGTTAATCCCATACATTAAATATTGTATTGGCGACTATAGAACGAATAGCCACTTATCTAGCGAACGAATAGCCACTTAACAATAATATTACGTGCCCCCCCCCCCCCTGCCCCGCCGACAAGTGCTAATTCGTTGGCAGGCGTATTGTAGAATAAAATGACGAATGTATAGTATTTGGAGTCATTCACCATCTCGCGATCGTTAAATTCGCGAGCGCGCGCGAGTTGGCAATTTTTGATTTCGAATTATTTTTTCGTCATCATCTCGCGCGCATGCTAAAGTACAGTCAGATAAAAAAGGATCAAAGAAAACATGAAAAGGAAACTAATGTATACTCGCGTCTTTACCTGCATTGGTTGATGCGCTGCGAATGTTTTTTTTTTCCATCTTAGATTTCGATATAGACTTGCGAAGTGAGACTACGCCACTCTAGGGGGACACGGCCGATATTATGATATCTGTTATGAGTAGCTATGTCATCTTAATATGCGTCGTATGAAATTAGATTTTTTTTTTGCTTATCTTTTACTTTAGGCTGTATTTAAGATAAATTTCATAATGTTTCACATATTAAACTAGTTAAAATATTTACAAGAATAAAAAAAAAGTATTTATTGCAATTTTTATTTCATTACATATATTTTTTATGACATTTGTAATTCATTTGAGATAATTTTAAAGCAATTAGTTTGCTAGACTAAACAAATTATAATAAATTGGAAAAAGCGAAATGAGGGAAAGATCGCGGGTTCGAGTCCCGCCCGAGAATTGATTTCGCTTTTTCCAATTTATTATAATTTGTAATTCATTTTAAATTAGTATAGTGTTTTAATGCCTATGTACTTTTATAAATAAATAATTATTTTTGTTGGAATAAAAAATGGATAAATAGTTGGGGTAAGTAGTTCGGGTATCGAATAATTCCTCCTCATCGATTTTTACTGGTAAAGTGCACAAAAGACGGGCGGCATTGCGCCTTCGGATGGTAAGCTTTTTTTTATGGCAAACTAATTTCGTATCTTTTTCAAGGATCGTATATTTTCCACAACCTTTTTTTTATTAGACAGTTTTTATTATTATTTAAGCATCGTGTTGTAAAATATAATTCAAGAATAAAATATACCTAATCGATTACTATAAAAAACGATTATTTATTTCCCACCCTTCCCCAAAAGCGATTTCAGGAGTATTTTTACTGTGAATCCCTTAAAGTAGGTATAAATGTTACGGGCAACTTGAGAAATCTGGTCCCTATGAATAGTGACCGGCCTGTATACATAATGCCCTTCTCACATGGGCAATTTGATAAAATTTCATTTCTAATTAGTTTTCCCGGTCAGTATGAATCCTCAATATTATGCCCTTGCCTTGGGCAAAATGATAAAAAACTTAAATGAAGCGTTTTTGTTTATTAACGTTAAAAAAATACCTAACCTAACCTGGGGTGTGGTATATATAGAAAGAAAGAAAGAAAGAAAAAAGTTTTATTTGAGTTATCTGCACAACGTGAAACAATACAGCAATACAATAATATTAGTTACTATTAATACAGCAACATTCCATCATCGCGCAGACCCAAATAGGGCCCCGTACAGTGCAGTAAAATTTTATGCACTTAAGTTAAGATTGCCGTTTAGTAAAAATGTGGCAGCCTTTTGTGTTTTTTATGTATTGTGGAGGTAAGTTTTACATTTAGCTTAGGTATAAAAGCTATACAAATAAAGAAAATTGAATGTCTGTAACTTTAAAATAACAGCTTTTTAACTGAAATTGTAACACACAAAAAGATGGATAGACAGAGTTACTTTCGCATTTATGTTATTAGTATGTATACGAGATACCTACCTGTAACAAAATAGTTTTTTTTTTTAATTTTGTGATCTGTCTACGGATTGTTGGCTACGGATAGTCTGGGGGCTGAACCGATTCTGGAAGGACGTCTCGTAATATATTATCTCGTAGTATTTATAACATAATATATATATACATTTCTTTATAACATACAAAATAATAGCTTCTTCCACGTCCATTTTCTAAGCTCTGCCGAAACAAACTGACAAACTCTCGCAAAACGCGGTAGCGCTTATACCTCGGGATCGGGACCCGTATATTAGACCTGAATCACGAGACTAACGAGGTCCTAGCTCCCGCCGTAGTACCTCATGCTATCCTCAAAAGACACATTTTAGGTGCAAGATACCTAATTTAATCTATTACAACGTTTCTGTAGCTGACTGTACACAAATACGTCATATTTTCACAAACGCGCGAGTTGATGACACAAAAATAATTCAAAATCGAAACTTGCCAACTCGCGCGCGCTCGCGAATTTGACGATCGCGAGATGGTGAATGACTCAGTATTTGACGTATAAGAGATACGTTGACACACTTTGACACCTGTCAAATACGTCAAATCTCATACATTTGTCATTCTATTCTAAAATACACCGGCCGACGAATTGCCTAGTAGGGCAGACACTATTTAACTAACTTAACTATATTAACAAAATGGCTGCAACGATTACGATATAATATTGATAATATTTTTTATTGCCTGAAGCCTACCACAAAAAGCCAGTGGAATTAATCGTTGCTCGCTTCCGTCGACTGTTGAGATAAAATAAAACAGAGTGCTAGGATAAATCATTTTTATTGAAACCGAACAATACGCCCATGGGAAATATCAGTGACTTCATATAATACTTTGATAGCGTTCAAATGAACATTTTTTTGAGTGGTTAAACGACTGACATCTGATACGCGTCGAAATATAGGGGCTTTTACTTGTCAAGAGAAATAAACCTATTTCATGAAAAATAAAATTCGTGTGATAATAATTTATGTTTGTACTAGCTGACCCGGCGAACTTCATACCGCCATATATTCCGCCCGCGTGGTATTATCTCTAAATTTATCAGTGTTTCTCTACAATATTATGCATGTATTATACACATAAACCTTCCCCTTGAATCACTCTATCTATTAAAAAAACTGCTTTAAAATCCGTTGCGTAGTTTTGAAGATTTAAGCATACATAGGGACGGACAGACAGTGACAGCGACTTTGTTTTATAATATGTAGTGATGATTATGTGAAGCGTTTGCTCCAACGGTCCTCGGTCCTTCGACACATTCATGTGACCAGCCTACTGCCACTTCAGCTTGCTTATTCTGTGAGTTGTATCGGTTCGTTCTTTACCATAACTTAACTTTAGTTCTTTATCAAATAACCTCATTGCGAATTTTATCCAACAAGAAGTTCAACTACACCCCGCAGCATGACTTTGAATTTGTGAACTAACTCCACCGTCAGTGTCGACGTTTCGTTGTCGTAGGTCATAAACTGGCAGAATGTAGGTACTTGTCGTAGACCTCCGTATTTAGGCATTGCGGTAAGGGAGATAATCTTCTTATATTAATAAAATAATATACCTAGTTTGCATGAGATAAATGTTACAAACTATTAATTACAATATTAATTTTAATAGGTACTGATTTTCCATCCAACTATGCAAGTGACGTAAGTAACTATGCAAGTAAGTTGAATATTTCCAATTCAAATAGCATCCAAATACTTATGAATTGATTTATCTTGTCCAGCTTCTTCCATCACAAAAGTCAAGTACTCGTTCTGGCATTAAAACCTAAAAGATTGCCACATTCGTGTAAAAAAAGACTGCAGCTTTAAAAGCCATGACGTCATAAATCGTGGTTAACACAGTTTCCAGAAGTCTGTAATTTCTCGAAGCCAGTTTAAATCTTCCAATTTACTGTGCGCCAGCGTGGCAAGTTAAGCACGTTAATTCTTCTCATTTTAATTAGAGGGACAAGCTAATAAATTTAGACTAATTTGATGATGTTTATAATTAATTTAGCATAATTTGTCTTTACTTTGTGTGGCTACTTGAATGATTAAGTAGCTGAAGTTCCGCTTGGAACAATTTGGAAATTGCATAAGGCGAATTTACGTTACGCTCAGAAAAAAATACATGAAGTTATTGTTTTAGAAAGTCTAAGGTATTGGCTAAAGGTTAAGGTAGTTCGGATAGACTAGACGCGTAAAAAGTAGCTGAGATAGATTAGATGCGCACAGCGGAGGATCGGATGCTATGATGAATATTTGGAGAAGACTGTGTCCAGCAGTTGATTTAGAATTCACCAATTTTCATTCGAATAAAATATTGTGAAATTACAAAACACTTGAAAATGAATTATTTTCAGACTACCGCCAAGTTATTAGTTAGTATTTTTTTAATTCTTATAACGAAGCAGAAACAATAAGTAGTAGGTTCAAGAAGGTCAATTTCAAGTTATTGGGTATTTCCAATGTCAACCTGTAATTTTTCTAACGTTTAAATACATAGGTCTTCTTGTACAAGGTATACATTTAATTGTTATCTTGATATTGACCTTTCATAGAAAATCTACAACAATACTACAAATAATATGTTCACTAAATTGTTCACCTAGTATTTCAGTGGTCAATAAAGCAAATATTATGATTAACTAATTTATGATATCAGTAGTATAAATGAAACATACAAGATGAGCTGGCACAGGTCACTGCAGTTCTGCACACGCCAACTGAAGCCAGTCCTTACAAAGTTGCAAGAGTAAACTTCTCGAAACTCTTAGCACTGTTACTATATTAGTATTTCATGCCTTTCATTAGCACAGTTCATCGTGCAATGTTTCAGTGAGTAGTTTAGGAAATATATAGTAACAGCGTAAAGATTGCGCTCAAAATATGGCCTATGAAGTGGTAATGAGCAAAGACTTCTTATTGACTGAGTAGCCTAGAAAAAATACACATACAACGCAAAGATTGCGCTGAAAATATGGCCTGTAAAGTGTTAATGAGCAAAGAGTTTTTCTTGACTGTGTAGCCTAGAAGAAAACACATACACCGCGATTATTACATTCAAAATAATTATGGCCTATAAACCGGTAACGAGCAAATTCTTTTTATTGACTGAGTAACTTAGAAGAAATACACTTACATCACCAAGATTGCGCTCAAAATATGGCCTATAAAGAGGTAATGAGCAAAGACTTTTTATTGAGGGATAGCATGACGTCCAATGTCCATGCAAGCCGTCATCGCGACGCGTGACGTGTCCCACAACATCACACATCATCCACATGAACGCTCCAGTTAGCATTGTCGCGAAATGGAGTTTTTACGACGTCACTAAAATGATTATATTGTTGTCAGAAAACATAATGGTCGGCTAGCGAATTTTTTACATCGCTGAACACTAGAATAGTAAAAGTTATGTCAACCCATATTCCGTTTGGGTTTGGGACACAAGAATTTAATTAATAATAGCCCAAATGTGGGCGGCCATATCCTTTTTCTGTATTGGGTTCTTTATAATGTGTCACTCGTGCCAGTGGAAGCTTGACAGGGTATTAGGTGTACAGAATCATGTTATTGTAAATACTATTTATTTTATCGTTTCAGGCATGAATTTTGAATACACATTTGGGTTATTGTTTTTTATTAAGACATTATGTTTTGGACATCCATTATACTCATGCTTTTTTCACTTCGGAGTAAGACAACAGCGTGCAATTTACTTTTGTACTGTAATAGCTTCCTCCACTGTCTTATAAAGCCTTTCTTGCAAGATTTTGAGTGCTTCTCATCGGTCATTTTTTTTTTCAATTAATCGTGTCAGTTTAAATGACATAGTAATAGAGAAACCTACTTCAAGTCTAACCTGTGATGTCAAGTCAGTATCACATCACTCGCAACACAAATCTGCGTTACATCATCATCCTCTACCTACAGGACCTCTAAGACCTCTTAAAGGTCCTGTAGAGGATGATGATGTAACGCAGATTTGGGTTGCGAGTGGGGTGATACTGACTGACATAGGTATGTAGGAGTGAGTAAGCTAAATACCATCTACCAGGCACTATGAAGTGCACTCGTAGTCTGTTGTAGCACTATTATTTATTCTGTGGTGCAATGCAGTAGAACTTTGTAGTTGAAGGCAAACTATATAAATCGAACAGAGTTTATGGTTTGCTATGGGTCGAAGGCTCGAAGGGTTATCGGCTATCGATTCTAACCTATCTTATATGTATGTACCTTATAACCAAAAGTTATATTAAAATCCTAATACTAGCTATCAATCAATCAATTAGCCTATTGTAGTCCACTGCTGGACATAGGCCTCTCCCAATATGCGCCACGTTTGCCGATCCTCCACCTTCCACATCCAGTCTGTCCCAGCTACCCTTCGTAGGTCGTCAGTCCACCTGGCTTGGGGGTGTCCTACCTATTCGTATCACAACTATTGAAATATTTCATTAATTGAACCAATAACATAATAAAATATTGTCGCAAAATATTCAATATTTCAATTTAGAGATATTGGTCCTATTGGCGGTTTTGTTATTAATAATTTATATTATTTATTTCTTGGATATTGCAAGGATTAGGGTACCGAGACATTTCAGTCGTTAAGTAAATTACTATCGACTTGTCAAACTGATAGCTATAGTAAATTGCTTTGCTTAGTTTGGGACACTTGTGTCATTAGAAATAATTACTATATTTGTTTCTGCAAAAGTTCTATCAGTATTCTAAACAATAATAATGTCTCCCTAGGGACAGGTAAAATTAAGTTTTTGATGGCCAATGGCGCATTATATTAGAGATTGATTTTTAACTTTGTTAATAATGTAAAATACATTTTATAATATTCCTGAGTTATTAATAGTCCAGGTCTTTTAGTGTTAAAATAATAATTAACTCAGGAATGATTGTTTTACTTCGGAAGTGAAGACAGTTGGTTCAAGTTCTACGCAGTATAATAATAATAATAGGACAAAATGTTAATGTTAGAACTGAAATAGTACTTAGTATTGAGAAAATACCTAAAGTATTTATGATTATGTCACATTTCAGCATAATTATTTGTTTTAGTAAATTGTGAAATCTAATAAATTAAGTTTCTCAGATATTTGAATTAAATTTTGAAGCATTTATTATGTGCAATTCAATTCTGTTGTCAATTCTCTTTTCTCTTTTTAAATCGATTTCTATGATATTACTTTTTATAGTAAAATTACTTATTCGTATGATGTTTTAATAACAAAATTGATGATATTTTGTTATTACCTGAACTAAATAATTATTATTTATATTCTTCATAAAATTAATGTAGAGATCTGGCCCTAGAACGAAATTATGCCAAACAGGAATATAAAACGTTTTTACTTTATGCGAATCTTTTATACCTGCTCGAAGTTTATTCGGGCGATAAATTAGCTGCTTACCTACGTAAAACTGATGAATCGTCAAAATTTTACACACTTTTATCAATTCTCTAATGGATTAGAGTTTTTTGTTTAGTGTTTTACCAGGTTTATTAACATCTTTAATCATAAAAAATCTTTACTGACAGTAAAACCGACGCTCAGAAATATTAAATTCTAAAGTACATTTTATATTTATTTTTGGCATTATTCGGTAAAACCCACTGCACATGAGTTCCATGCTCGCCAGTCGATGAAAAACTCAATACTTAAGAAAGCTAGTCTAATAAATCTATTGCAATCTGAAATCCAACGAAAAATGCGCACCAAAAGAAATATAATTATTTTTTGTACATCCGTGCTTCAATCTCGGTTGTGTCTGCTTTCCCGGGTCTGCTTCCGTTCCCATATTTGTCATATTTTAGTTTCTACGGAAGCGACGACTTTCTGATGCCCTCTAACATTGAGAGAAAACCTAGCACTAAGAAATCGCCTGTTAATCAGCAGGTGATTGATATGTGCCTCGTAGACTGGAGGCTCCACCAGGATCTCAAGAAGCCAACTTTGAATTGACGGATCTTGGAGAGCAGTCATTCTAAACTTCTGCGCTACAAGTCTTGAAGCTGAGAGAGCTAAGCGTTATGAGCTAAACTCTGCCTCCCTTATTGACCAACCATCAATACCATCACACTATTAGCCAACACATTTAAATTGATTTAATTTTACGCCAGTTTTATGGTCTATGTTACGACTTGAAGTTCATCAGCTACTCACGTTACGAATTTTAATTCAAGCTTGAAAACACATTCTCAGTAATAAAACATACAGTAAAGAGAATCAATAAAGAATTATATTATGAGCATTTAAATGTTAAAGTATTAGAACATTTTCACACTTCACACTATCCGATCTGATACCATGTGCTATAAAGACGTGACCATGCTGTTTTCACATTATATCCGATAAAATCGGTCTGATTAGGATATTTGATCGATAGCACAGACTAGTCAGGGATGCTAGGAATGAAAAAAACCTAGTGCAAGCTAATTGTCCTGATATGGAATCGAGTTTTTTTCTTATATTCAGTGTCATCTATTAACGCGAAAAGACACGTAATTAAGGAAATGTCATTAAAGTCGAAAGTCGCTTGCAGTTGCTTTTTTAGTCTGTGTGGAAGTTGTAGTTGGTTTGAGTCATATTCAATATCAAATATCAGGCTGGACAATGGAAAAGACAGATACGTATTACATACATTTTACTTCCTCCAATATCGGATCGGTGTCCGACACCGATGCCATATCGGTGTCGGATATATCGGATAACGTGAAAACGCTTTTAAGAGTAGCTCTTTCAAATATTCGAAGTACATTAACTTTCACAGATAGAGTAATGTCTTCTCCAGACATAAGCTCTACTAAAGCTAGCGATGTAAATTTTATAGTGATTCTTGTAGTCTCGTCAGAGTTTAATGTTGGTTCAATCGTTTCGCTGTTATGCTCTTTGATGGGCAGCTTGCGTTAGGTATGTCACTTCGCATACAGTTTGATTTTTAATGCATGACATTATTCGAAGTTAGGGTTGGCCGAAAATGGCAATGCAGTTGAGTATTGCGCAGTGTGTTGGGAATAGTTTGTGGAAAAAATTTATTTACACTTCAGTATGGTAAGTAAGTACCGTATCTATAAAGGGTGGTAACACAAAAGGTAAAATGGTACAAGAAAGAGCAATGAGACCGACGCGACGACGCGACGGTGCGCTTATAAATTTCTTTTAGTGATATTTCTGGTTTGTTTCAACCAATTGCTTGGTTGCAGTTGGTTTAACGGGTTGTTTCGTATTGATCCTACAAAAGTTGTCCCGAATTCGAAAATTCTTAATTGATCCCACTTTTACTTCCTTATTGATCCCACGGCACTTTATTTATGTTTTATTCTCAATTGATCCCAAACCATCTTTTTCTTATAAAAAAAAAAAAACATATATAAACATCCGAATTGAGAACCTCCTCCTTTTTTGAAGTCGTTTAAAAACACTTTTTGTGGACAGGGCCCATACCATGAACTCTTAAAACAGGTCAATAATTGAACTGCTGTCATTCTACCAACTGCAAATGTCACTTTGGAATCCCTTTGTAATCCTATATATTTATATGACAGTACAAAGTGACATTTGCAGTTGGTAGAATGACAGCAGTTCAATTATTGACCTGTTTTAAGGTTTATGGTAAGGCCGCAGAACCAAGTACAAACAACCAGGTACAAACAACAGATGTTAAGTCTGACTGAGACTCTAATTTAAAATTTTGTAAATTGTAGGTACCATTCTGGGTCGAGCAATCTTCTGCTCAAAACTCAGTCTTGATGGAATTCCTCTTCATCTTCATCCTAGCGTTAAACCCAGGCTTTCACCTCAGAGTCTAGGTTGCGCTTTTTTCAATATACCCCATTAAATTTGGCGATATCAAAGCATTGCAGTCAGACCAGTTGTTGGCCAACTGCCATAGATGTTCGTATGGCAATCGTTACTATGTTCTCGTAACACAATTTTCAAGAAAAAATATTGACACCTTAATCATTTTTGACACTTGGGAGATTCAAATTAGATCAACACTGGATTTTGAAGAAATTTTTGTAACAAGAATTGGCCCTCTGAACTTCTGAACATTAATTTTTTTCGCTCTATTTCTCATAGTCTATGATCGGAAGGCTCCAATATTATCTTCATTTCCTTTATCTTATCCTTAGTTCTCGTCAAAATAATATGTCTGCATCAAAGGCTTAAGAACCATCTGGATAGGATTATTTTTATGTGTCTAATCTCTCTCACTGTGTGCCAGTATCCGGGATTCTAGCAACATGGTCACGTCTTTATAGTACATCGGCTTATCGGTTTTCTGTGATATATATACGATTCATAACTATTGTTGGGTCTGTAAGTAATGTCTGTGTAAGGATATTTGCCTAGTTCTGTGTAAGTATTCATTGTCTTTATCGAAAATCTGAGTGATAGAATAATATTGATTAAGTGAGGCATCTTATGGCAATTGTATACACCGAGAAGCAATATGATAGAAAATCATAATTAAGTATTCATTTTTATGTCCATGAGATTTTGAATTTTGGCAATTTGAGTACAAATAACAAGTTAATATAGGTACTAATTTCTCCAAAATTTAGGTCATTATTATCAATCATCCTCTGAGCCTTTTCACAAAGAAATTGGGGTCAGTTTTCAGTTTAACTGTGATGCAGCTAAACTTCGATATTTTCCGTGAAGCGGCTGTGCTCTCACTTCTACAACCAATTGGCGAAATCGAAGTTCTGTACTTGGACTAGTCGGACTTTATAGGGCTCCAACTACCCTAATGACTGATACAGATGTTCGTATGGCAACCAGGACCGACGGCAAAACGTTCTCTCTGAGGTTCGAGATTCTAAATGAAATATAACGTGAAGAAGCAACAAACAAACACCAACGCTTCGCATTTAAAATATTCTCAAAATGAAAACATAAATAGTTCAACAAAGCAACTTTCACGTACTAATTAACAGTATCATCATAAAAGTTAAACAAGGCGACACAACTTTCTTTGGGAGCGTTAAAAGTACAAGTTCAAAACAAAGTTTTGAGTTTATAACAAAAACAAATATTAAGTACAGTCAGCATCAGATCGGACTTAACCATAAATCCCCGAAGGGGTAGGCAGAGGTGTATTAACGCCCACATTTCACCAGCTATGATTTTCGGTCCCACGTAATTGGGTGCGAGCCTATTGCAGTTTAGCGGGCACTTTGTCATGTATGTTTACTGTGGAATGGAGAACAGCCCTTTCCCATAGTCACCTTTTTCAACATCCACAGAAAGAGATGGAGTGGCTCTATTCAACTCCACCGGGAGTCAATACGGTCATTTTAATAATATCCGGTGCTCAAACCGTTAAATGATATCCTAAGATCTGTCCGACATTATAGATCTCATCAATTACGGGCGCTACAGCGCTCGCGTTCAGACTATAGCAAAGTACTCAACATGATCTTAATACCCATTAATGATGTTAATACCAAGCAGTTTATCGACTGCCTCTGTGGCGTACCGGTAGTGAACGCGGCCGCTACGCAGGAGGCGCGGTTTCGATCCCCGCTCAGTGCAAATATTTGTGTGCATGAATATGAATATTTGCATTGGTCTGGGTGTTTCTATGTATAATATGTATGTATTTACAAAAAAAAATGTATCTAAGTATGTTTATCCACATTCTAGAACCCATAACACAAGCTAGTTAAGCTATGCTTACTTTGGGTCTAGATAGCTTTGTGTAGAATGTCCTACAATATTTTTATTTTTATTTTATTTTAGTTTTAATAATTTAAATTGTATTATCGTTCGAATAAAAGGTGTGTACCAAATAGCAGAACAATCAGTCAACAGGAATGGGAGAATACCAAGGGCAAATCAAATCAATTAACCTATCGCAGTCCACTGCTGGACATAGGCCTATTCCAATGGTAAACTCTCTGAAAAGAGGGTCACCATTACAGACACGTATCATGTTACAATGGTGGCACTCAGCTTGACGGCCTCATCAGATGCTTTTTCACGCCCCGCTTAAAGGACCCGGGACTGTAGGAGGAGAAAAACACGTGAACTGGCAAGGAATTCCAAGACTTAATGGTGCGGCAGAAGAAGGAGTCGCCGAACCGCTTGGTTCTCGATGGAATATTCTGCACCGTATGCGGGTGGCATCTAAGCCCTGCACGTGTTGTCCTATTTAGGAAAGGAGAGGGTGGGATTAATTGGAAGAGCTCATCAGAACATTCACCGTGGTAGAGACGGTAAAATACCGCCAAAGATGCCACATCTCTACGCAATTGCAAAGGCTCGAGTTATCCTTCTCTCGCATTATTATCGTCTGCATATTTTTACCTTAATCGCCTCTTACGACATTCTTTCTCCGTCACCACACGGATAAGGTACCACACTTAATACTAAGGTATTAATGTGGTATTAAGTTCATTTTGAGTACTTTGCTAGTCAAGATGTATTTGATGCTGACTGTACAAAATACTATTGGCCCAACCTCAAGATACGCATTCATTAAATAGTTCACCAACTTGGCACTTAAGTATTTGTTTGACAGTCACAGGAAATACTGATAATTTATTTAAATAAGACTTAATGTGATATGGTGGCCAAGTATTTCATAAAATTAGGATAATTTTAAATTTTACAGGTTGTAACTGTTGTAAGCTAGAACAAGAACTGGATGATGGTAAATGTTATCGGTACAGAATCTCTCTGTTCTTACAGGGTCGGCAGCACGAGCGTGTAAGACATTTTCACGATAATCTACAACTTATAACACAACTTTTGGGGGGTCTTGTGTAGCGAAAATAGAAAAAAAGTTACACCCTAGTGCCCGTGGCAATTTCCACACGAAAAAATACTAATAAGCAAATATGTAATAGAATAACTATTAACTCAAGCTTGTATTTCCCTGAAGATATAATACAAAGAAATATTTATAATAAATATTGAAATACTATGGCATGCATGACTTGCAAAAGTACAACTAACATAATCCATATCCATACTAATATTATAAATACGAAAGTAACTCTGTCTGTCTATCTGTCTGTGTATCTATCTGTCTGTGTATTTATCTGTCCGTCAGTCTTGAATCGATTTTGATGAAATTAGGTTCAGAGATAGATTAGACCTTGGGAAGGGACATAGGCTATGTTTGGTGTCGATAACCGACATCCACGCGGGTGGAGCCGCGGGCAACAACTAGTGGATTATAATTATACTAATTCGGAACCGAAAGTGACTGTTTAATTCGGAATATCATTAAAGCTGTCGTTTGCAAACAAACTAATTAAGGTTGTATAGTCAATTTACTTATCTGTGGTACGAACCAAATTAGGTCTTTGCCGTGAGCGGTAATCTAATTGATTGCTTTGTAAACAAGATGATGATTATCTACTTAGACAACCTGTTTAGTGTTTACTAAATAAATAAACATTCTAGGATATTATACACGACACTGTGCAGACTCAAAGTAGGCATGTATAAACTAATAGCTTGTGTTAGGGGTTCTAGAATGCGGACTTTATTATACAACCGTACTAATGCAAATAGACATAAAAAATTGGCATTTTATTTAACCTGTAAAGGTAGATGAATGTATGGAAAAGTAAATAAATAAATTTAAAAAAAACCATGCATAAAAATATCTACACTGAGAGGAAATCGAACCTTACTCTGCCACAGAGGGATAAAAAAGAAACAACGAAAGATGAGTTTTTAGTTAAGGTGATTACATACGCGAATGACTTTGACCATACAAATGCTCAAGGTCATTCGCTCGTTTTTCAGCCGTAAAAATCAGTAAAACTAATTTTAATAGATAATTTTATAGGGGACGATTATAAACTAAGAAGGTCATGTCATGCTAATACACTCATTTAACATATATCTGAAATTTTAGATTATTTGGATACATGTTGTAGAAAATATTTGGTTTCATAAGAAAGAGTAGAGTGATGTTCAGAGCCTCTTTTCAACTATTTCTTTCTTTTTTATTGAATTTATGAAAAGGTGAAGTTACTCTGTATATCCTGTAGTATGCAGGGATGTAAATTCCAGATCTTTAGGTTTTATAAGTAGTTAAAAAGAAAAACGGTTTCGAAAATACTGATTTTCGATGCTAATCTGATTCGGGGCCTTAATACGAAGGGCAAAGTCTCTCTATATTTCCTTTTCAAATTAACTTTTATTGTATTTTTTTATATAGGACTCGTCTATTTGACTTCGCCCCGTCTGATGGTTAGCTGAAGGTAAAGTCTTGGAAAAAGAGGGTCACCATTACAGAACACGTACTGTGTTACAATGGTGGCACTCAGCTTGACGGGCTCATCAGATACTTTTTCACGCCGCGCTTAAAGGACCCGGAGGAGGGAAACACGTGCACTGGCAAGGAATTCCAGGTCTTAATGGTGCGGCAGAAGAAAGAGTCGCCGAACCGTTTGGTTCTTGATGGAATATTCTGCATCTAAGTCCTGTACGTGTTGTCGTGTATAGGAATGGAGAGGGTGGGATTAATTGGAAGAGCTCATCAGAACATTCACCATGGTACAGACGGTAAAAAACAAATCATTATTATGTATAAGGACATTTCAGAGCGGAGTAGAGCCGATTAAAATATTAATTTATCGCTAAACTTTTATTCACAACTTTATTAATATTACTTTCATCTAAACTAGCTTTTGAGCAAAAATATCCCATAAAACGTAAAATTATGATCACAATATTAACGTAATTAAATTTTCAGGCGCGAAAGACCAAAAATAACGAGGCGACGACTTGTTTTAACGAAGTCTGTATTGAGTATCGTGATGGCAGCAAGATAGTATGCTAATTAGATGGATACTATAATATTGCAAAAGGGTTGTTTGAAGCCTTTGCTTTGTAGGAAATGGCGATACTTGCTTGAGCAAACGAGCATTGAATAGGCTATTCAACATCAAAAATAAAGAATTTCATATTGTTTGAAACAGAGATTGACTTGAAACCGGGATCAAAATAACAAGTGAACAAGTGCACGTTAAGTAGCAGTAATAATGAAATGTATATTATAGAAACGTAGAAGGCACTGCAGAATATCCATTGTAAAATCCAATTTGAGTTGTATTTTGAAAGTTTAGTGGGTACAACCATGGTTAATGTCTGGATGATACTTTTATATTATACTTATTAATATTATGTTCAATTAGTAGCTCCAAAAAATAAAGATTACTAACTTGTCAGGATGTTAAGTATTTTTTTTCTTTAGTCGATTAATAATACTATACAAAATGCGAACCGTGGCACTGTGTTCCCTTTCAAGTCATCATGGCATTATTAACTGTTCCATACGTTACTCTACTGATTGAACTCTATATACATCATCATTATCATTATCATCATCCTCCTACCCTTATTCCAAGTTTATTTGGGGTCGGTGCGACATGTGTGCTTTTTCCATTCATCTCTAGTTACAGTCATCTCAACATTCACTCCCTTCTTAACCATATCAACTTTCACACATACCATCCACCTCCTTTTAGGTCTACCTCTCCCCTTATAGCCATCCATATACATAGATAGTTAATGCCTTCCTATACATTCTATAATATCTTTTTCTGTCAAAAAAGTAGCTTTCATGCTATCCTTTAAGTATATAATACCTTGTAAACATACAATGTGGTACCTTGTAAATATATAAATATACATTGTCTGTTCCAAATTCATTACATATTCTTCTGTTATGTTATCTAAAAACATCGTCATTAAAATGTGCAAATTCAATATATGGAACATCTTTATTGACGTTTTTGAAGGCTCATCTCTTGTTTTACAAGTATAACCCGAACAAAATATAAACAATATCCAATTTGGAAAGTTTCAAATGAGAAATTGATATTCAAGGCACAAAGTAACGAAAGGCAGGTGCTTACTCAATGTTATTACTTGGAAATATTTCTATTTTATTTTAATTCGGGAAGTTTATAATGAATTCCTAACCTATAGGTATGATTCCGAAGGCGACCGCATACAACAACAGCTGCTGGACGCAGAGCGTACCGTAAAATAAGCTCCATTAATATACATAACTAGCTGTCCCGGCGAACTTCATACCGCCATCTTTTTCCCGTTCCCGCTGAACCTAGTTTCTCATCCTTTAAACCTTCCCTGGACACCCACGAACATTTCAAGACTAAAATTAGCCAAATCGGTTTAGCCTTGAGTTATAAACTAACAACGAAAAGTGGCATTGATTTTTATATATCGCTGCCCGGCAAAAAAAGTGTCATTACACAAAAATGTCTATTTTGAGATAACGAGACTTTTATGTTTTTTTACTACTTTCCACATTGATATTTTAAAAATTATAGGGGTTACATTGCTAATTCTTTTTTTTACAAATTGTATATCTATATATACTTCACATAGCAAATCATTTTCGGAAATAATAGAATTTTTTTTTAAGTAACTTTCAAGAAACATTTAATGAGGGATATGTTATGACTGTTTTTTTGGAGAAAGTTGACTTATTTTGGGAAATAATACTCTTTATTTGTAATATTAAGAAATAATCTGTATTTAAAAAAAAAACAAACTTTGTCTTACATTAACAAAATAATAAACTTCATAACAAAAATATAATCTTATGGCTATCAGTCAGCTTAAATTGCAGGTAATAATAATCAAATTGGGAGTTCTAGAGACCTACATTGACACCATTCGAGACATGTACCACGATACCGGTTCCGTGGTTCAGACCGCTGTTCGCGACTCGAAGGCTTTCCCCATCACTGTTGAGGTACACCAAGGTTCCGTCCCTAGTCCTTACTTATTCAGCGTGGTATTAGACGTTTTGTCGGACAGCATCAGAAACCCACATGAGCAGCCTCCATGGTTGCTCATGTATGCTGATGATATTGCGCTGATGGACGCGGACAGGAGCAGATTGGTACAACGCGTGAAAGTGTGGAAGGAGGCGCTTGAGAACGGCGGCCTGAAGCGAAATGTGGCGAAGATAGAATACTTGGCGTTAAACTCGACAAATCCCACACCCGTCCGCATAGGCGATGAATTGGTTGAGCGCACGGACCAGGTTAAGTACCTGTACTTCATGAGACCGGTGAAATCGACCACGACGTCAGGGCACGCATTGCTGCCGCGTGGGCCAAGTGGCGAAAAATGACTGGCGTCACGTGTGATCCCAAAATTCCAGTCAGGTTGAAAGGGCAGGTCTATAAGACGATCATTAGGCTTGTCCCCTTGTACGGTTGTGAGGCGTGGCCGCTGCTGGAGCGACACAAGCAAGAGCAGCGTGTCACGGCGATGAAAATGCTGCGGCGTCACGCGTAAGGATCGCGTGAGGAACTCTCGCATCCGCGGCAGCCTTCATGTCCGTGACATCGCAGATAAAATGCAAGAGAGCCGCTTTCGCTGGTGCGACCACGTCTTGCGGCAACCGCCGACCTACGTGGGGAGCAAATGCCTGGCATTGGCGCCCCCGCCAGGTCCGGGTAGAAGGGATAGGCCCAAGAAGTCCTGGCTTGACGTCGTGGAGGGTGACATACATGCAAATGGTCTCACTACCATGGACGCCCAAGATCATGCGAAGTGGTGGAGGAAGAGCCGGAAGGCGGACCCTGAGCTCCGAGGTCATCTTGGCCACGGATGCAATCAGGAATATACGTCTATATGAAGATGATGATGATGATGTACAAGGAGTCGGATGTCATGCAACCGAATCCTGGCTCATCACTTAATAAAAATATCTCTGAATCATTGTTTACTATTGGTGATGGTTGAATAGTACTCTTGATCAGGCCCACAGGCCAGTTTCATAAAATTGAAAAAGTAAATAATTATTCTTCGCCTCACGCATATTCTTGCAGGAACAGACAGATAACACAATATGTCACATACATCTAAAAATTAGTTTATATTTATCCTGAAACAAAGACCGAATACAACATAAAACTCAAGATTCAATTTAATGTTCACACTAAAAATGTCATTAAATTCGTTATGCCTTTATTACATGATTCTCAACTAAAAAGTACACCTCAATCCATCTAAAAAAGAGTGTCTACACAGGTTATGACTGTTTTCTTTAAATAGTTAAGCCTTCTACAACATTTTTCTCGGAAAAAACAGTCACAACACAATTTGATGCACTTTCGTTGTATTTATTCTAATAATAAACTTGTAAAACTTACCGGCAGCAAGTCACAACACACAATAATATACTATTTATGACGGGCAACTGTGTTTAACGGCTTAGTGAAAAAGAGAACTTACCGCCATCTTTCGATAACTATGTACAACATAATAATGACGATTTTACAGGCGGTAAAATGAAATATTTGCTATCTAATGGTACAAAGATGTCAAATCGTAACTTTCATGTATTATTGCCGGGCAGCGATATATAGATTTCGTTTGTTGTTTTAATTCATTGCAGCTTCTCTATGGTGCTGTTTATCCGTATTGAAGTTTAACAAGTAATGTATGTGAGAAAAAAATGTAAATGTATACTACTAATGTTATAGGCAAATAAGCGGATTGCGGGACTCATTTTCTTTTATTTCTAAGAATCGTACCTATATGTGTGGACGGATGATGTTGTATCGTCTCTAAACATTCACTTGTTAAACTTTGATACGGATAAAGAGGATCATTGAGAAGCTGCAATAAATTAAAACATATTTATCTACTGCGTGTGTTTGTAAGTAGTATGGTCGCCTTCAGAATCAAACCTTAATTTTTTGTTTTAAATTAGAAAACTTAGTCTTATAGCCTTTCTGAGTTGAATTCCTCAAGACCCTAGTACCTTGCCAATATAAATAGGTTTTACTATACTTCAATACAATTTTATTTAGGGATAGGCCTCACCGGCATGCGAGGTGAGATTCAGGGTTGATCGGGACCTTTTATTGAGTTATTTGTTTCTTACATTGAGACTGTAAATTGTATTTCGATATATTCAGGGATAGCAAATGATATCTCAAATGCTGCAGTATCCGTAGGATATCATTTATCTGGCTGTGTTTCAAATTCAAATTCAAAGTCTTTATTGTGCAAGTGCAACATAGGTATTATAAAGATGGTCATTTACATAATATCGATCCAGCCATGTTCAGATTGTTCAGCCATAGGTATTATTGGCATACAATATTTTTAGGGGCGATCCCACTGCCATTTCAGGATCTGCCGCTACGGATTTTTCGCTAATGAAAAAAAAAAACAATTTGCTAGACCTGTTAATCTTATCCATAACCTTCCATTACAACTAAAAACTCTAAACCACAAACTAACACTAAAAAACTATAATTTTAGTAATGATATCGATTCTAATCTACCAAAAATAGACAATGATAGCACTAAAAGTATTCAACCCTCATAATAAATCATTACAGCAACCAATGAAATCGATTATTGAGAATAGGTTCGGGTCGAAGCAGTCCATTAACGTGTTAATGAAATTAACCCCGAGCAAATGATAAAGTGTTCCGTACTACATGCTATTACAGAAATGGCAAGTGTGGGCATTCAAGGCACCGGGTATGAATTTGTTGTTAGAATTTTCTGTATGAGACTTCAATTAAGATATGACAGAAGGTTCTTAGTTTTAGAATATTTGGAGATGATGACTTATGGAATATGGTTTTAAGATTTATGCTTTTTATGTAATGGATTTGTAATAAGCAGTTATGATAACCGTACTGAACTACCTTAGAATAATTTACCTACGAACTCTATAGACGCAGTAAGTGCTACTTCAACGTGGCGTAAACAAATCTAGCACTTCGATACAACTGGATATGTTATAGCACATGTATTCCTTAACATGCACACATTGACAGTTTAAGAACCAATTATATTGACATTACGCGTAATGCAAGCCATTTTTGCGATGATTTTGTTAGCATTTCTGTGCATAAGCAGTCTATAGGCAAAGTGAATTATCTTAAACAATCCTTAAAACTGCTGCAGATATCTTTTACCGTTATTCTTTAGCGTGCGCTATTTATACGATATTATGTTCTGCAATCGATGTACTTAACACGTTGCTTTTTCCGTAAAAGATGAACCAGGTAATTTATAACCTCGGATATTTTATAGGTGTATTTTCTTTAAAACCATAAAAACAGCACTGAACTGCTTGCCAATATCGGTTGGGAGGCGTTTACACATCGCATAAGACGAAGAACACGTAACGTATCGCCGAAAAATCCAGGTCAGTGCATTTCCGTTCCTTATCTGTTCCCGAGTTTCCATTTTGGATTGTGCAGTAGACCAAAGCAGTTTATCAGCAGTATAAATTGCAAAATTCCTGAAATATATCCTCAATATACCATCTACTAACAATTTCTCAAAATTTATTTTTGCTTCCAGAAAATCAAATTTTTACTCACGGGAAGAAGGCAAAGTAGGATGTGAAATGTTCTTAAGATAGATGACTAAAACTGAATAATAACATTGGAGTATAACCAAACACGTAGTTAGAGTAAAAATAGCGGACACCGGATTAAAACTTAACCAAAACGAACAAAACTAAACTAGTACAAGGCTGGTTTTTCAAAACGTATCAATCAAATCCATCGATTAGCCTATTGCAGTCCACTGCTGGACACAGGTCTCTCCCAAATACTTACAAATTAGACAAAACATCAACTCCTTACTTTAATCTTTCAACATTTAATCATATTTACCTAGTTTATTCAAAGTACATTTTATTTTACAGGCGTTTCCGGTAAAATAAAATGTAAGATACCTAAATACATTGCGAAATTTGCTAATGCAAATATCATTGATCTTACCAAAGAAAAATACCGACAATTTTCCTCCGGCTAAAAGAGATGTGTCAGCCTGAGTAAGTTATAGGTTTGTGATCCTGGCATCTCGAGCTATTGCTTCTCACTCCCAATTCCTTTCAAGATATTTGCTTCTTGTCTTTCCTGGAAATAGCTGAGAAAGTATAGGAGCATTAAACGTCTCTGTTCGAAAATATATTTAGACGTAAAGGTAATGTATGTTTATACATTCATTGATTAAAATTTATTCGCAAAATCTATAGCTGCAAGTTTGCTTCGAAACCCTAAATCCCACATTAAATAATTTTGTAATATAAAACATCTCACTCAACGCTATCCACAAAGCTGTCTCAACTTCCAATCAAAAAGTCAAACTACGAGTGTAATGTTAAATTAGACCTTGGTTAGCTCTAACAGCAACACATTCTAACGTTAGCCCCAGACTAACCATAACAATAAACAATTCTAGATTGGGCTCAGCCATAGAAACCACACGTCTGAAAATCCGGTCTCTCCTAATCAGATTTCAATTTATGGAACGACATGGCACTTACGTGCCATTTCTAACTTTAGCAATAAAGTTATAAAGTCGATATTCTAGAATGTAGTTATGGATGTTCGGAATAATTTCCAATTAAAATTAGATTTTAGAATTTACATTATAGAGAGCGGTGGAAGGGCGGTAGACGATATGTTTTCGAAGATAATTTAACTCATAAAACATTATGTTCGTACGTGTGCCAGTTAATAGCAATCAGTAAATAAAAGCTTTTGTTTTCATTCTATATTACATGCATGTTTGTATAGCTTATACCAATAGACGAATGATAGATTCTTGCTAAATTATGATGAATGTTCTCCCTGGCGTGTTCCTTGAGCAAGTTTGGAGTTTCATTACTCGATGTAATGATCAACGTAGGTAGTGTCTTGAGAGGTTTCTCTTGTTTATTTTTATAGATACGTTTTATCTTCATCCTATGATATAAAAATCTAATAAGAAATAATGTTACTCCACTTCAGTATAGCAATTCGTTCACTTATCTATTTTGATAAATATTCTTAATACCTACATTTGATGTCAATTTCTTACATCGTCTATTAATATCACTATCCATATTTGATGTTTCTTCTTTCTTTTTTACTTCACAAGTTATCATAAGATCATTTTCCACTAGTTTACACTCATAATATAACTATAACTATATACGACAGATACCGGTTAATTGTAACTGAAGCTTGCGGTGACGTAGTATGCCTGTCAGCAGTACGAGCGACCGCGGAATGCGCTTTGCTGACGTGTTACATGTTGGGGATTATATAATATGCACGATGTTATCTGGGCAGGATTTTACATGGTTAAATAGTTTGGTAGTAGATTATACAAGAGCAATGTGACTTCAAACGCGATGTAGTAAAGATAGTTGAAATAAGTATATTGAGGTAGTTTAGGCAAGTGGAGCAAATAACTAACGAACAAAATAACAAGTCAAGTACTTAAGGTAGTACTTAAGTACTTAAGGTACTTAAGGTAGGAAAGGGTTCTTCAAGAAGGGCATTAGAAGGTTTCTTCAGGGTCGGCAGCACGAGTGTGACGCCCCTGGTGTTGCATACGTCCATAGGCCATGGTAACCACTTTCCATCAGGTGGGCCGTGTGCTTGTCTGCCACCTAAGTAGTACTTATAAAAAAAAAGGAAAAAAATATTTAACACATAAACCATAAATAGTAAATAGGTACCTACATAATCAAGAAGACAAAGCAATTATGGACACCAGACATAATAAAAACCTATAGTAATATAATAGTAATGGGCTTTGTGAGTCTACTGTGATTATTATTGAAAAATACACACTAAACAAAATGATGACAATCTGATGAAAAAAAATAAACGATTTTGCGTTAGTCTACGAAGCTAGTAAAATGACGGTAGGAGAGACATAGGACGAAGAACACGGCCTGCAGAATTTGTTTTTATAACTTGAGAGAATTTTACGCTTATTTAACATATTCATGGTTTCGTTTAGAATAATGCACAATCGTCTAGATTACGCAATAATGTAATTGCAAAAGTTTGTGCACATATACAGAAATCGATCTACGTAGTGTGACTTCACTCTAAAGTTTCCTGTGTTATTTAATGTTGTTTTCAGGCAACAATGAAACTGAGCAAGTTCGTGTTTTCTACATCTTTGTTCAGTTATTGAAATTTATTTAACCATTTTACTTTGACGAAACTAATCCTAAATTAAAAACAGGGTAAATACAGCCAATATAGAACCAGTATTACCATAAAATAATTGTTAAAAGATAGATGACTGTCGTAAATATCTTTTATCCTTTATATTCACACCGATTTTTATTGGGTACTTTATATCGTACCTCTACTGATACATCCTTTATTTTCAACGCTTTTTAAAACTCGTAGTATATTCAGTGGCCTTTGAAACCAAAGATTAATGGTATACGGTTCACCACCTGGTGTTAAATGGACCGTGAGTTAAACAGATATAATCCTCCAAGGATTGAAAATTCGATCTCATTTATTTTACTGAAGATTTCCGATTTGTTAAAGCCATTTTTGATTTTAACATTCACATCGAGATCATCAGCGTTTAATTTTATAATTAGTATACCAAATGGAGGATTACAGATAGTCTGTCTGTTACGCTTTCACGGTCAAACCACTAAATCAATTTTGATGAAATTTGATACAGGGGTAGATTAGACTTTAGGAAAGGACATAGGCTATTTTAGTCGCGATAATCGACATTCACGCGGATGGAGCCGCGGGTAACAGTTAGTATAATATAATTGTTCTGTAGGATAAATTTTAAAATTGAAAATTTGTATTTTTGCATTTTTTTTCGACTACGTTGGAAAAAGTGAATGTTCAGATGGAACTTTAACTTTTTTACCTTTTTAAACTGTACTAGCTGACAGGATAACATTCTGATATAATTCAGTTACGAAAAGAAAATAATAACTATGATAGTCAATGTAATAATATACGTTCTAAATAACTAGTAAGTACACTTGAAGGTTAAAAAAATAATGCTACAAAAAACGATTTAGAAAAATTAGAAAACAGAAACGCCTCACCATTACTTATTCAGTACAAAGAAAAAGTTTTCTACGTGCTCCCTTCCATTATAATCACACAAAGAGAATACCATACGTTGTTGACTCTTTCGTATAATGTATGAATATATTTTACACGTCTTATATTTTCCCAACAGATTTGAATTTATACTTATGATAAAGTAGTAGGGAAATAATAAACAACGTTGAATGATGCTTTTTCACAAGTAATTGTAAATTTATTGGAAGAGTTTTGTGTCCCTGTTTATTTATTTACGCACACAGACATTATTATTCACATGTTGTCGCGTTCAGTTCCTGGTTTTATTATTGCTTATTTATTGCTGCTTCTAATAAAGTGGATGTATATGACCACGGTATGATCTTCGAGATTCGCGCTAACCTAACTCTTGTCGATATAGCGATACACGATGATCGTTGAACGTGACTCTAGCGCAGACTTTTTTCAGATGGCATTCGGTCCCGTAAACGTAAATCAAGCTTAATCATTGAAAAGAAGAAATCCTACTCCTCTTTTCAATAATTTAACTTGTTTAGCATTTGGACCGAGCGTATGGACTCACTACACTAAGGGCATACTTAATATCAAAGTTATATTGCAGGTCTATACTAAAATTGTACGATATTTTTGCCATCATTATCATTCATATGAGTTAATGCACGATACTGATTGCCAACAACAATTTTTACATTTTTGGACTTTCTTTCCATTGGCTTTTATTTTAGAAAAAGAATAACACATCCAAACAGGCGAAGTAGCGGACACAGTAACAAATAAAGATATTCATGAACGTAACTACAAGTGTTTCTTTGACCTGTCCTTTAATTTCAAGGAGACAAATGGTTACACCCTTTCATGTCTAACTAACATGAACTGTGTAAAGAGTATATTTTTTATTTTTACTTTCACTCAGTTTTATTCGCTTTACCTCAGCAGATAAGGGAACATCTTCATAAAATGTTTCAATGTCAGAATCCAAACCAAACTTTATCAAGCACTAAATCCTTCTGTATCAAATAGATATGAAATCGTTCTACAGGAGACAGAACCTATAAAGACGGTAAATAATATTTATTCAATATGAAAGTATAAAGAACAAGTGTGATGATACTGTTATGAGAGATTTGTGCCAAGTAATATGCCTACACTTGATCAGACAAATCGTTCGGTCTTGGCATTTTAAAAAGGAATGTAGAAGGATATTGAATATGTGTAATGAAATCAGTGAGCGGTGTGATGGATGTAGAATCACATTTGATTGTCTTGTTTCATTTATTGTCAATCTTAGTTTGTTTCTTTTTATTTTTGGTGAATCTTTTCCATTAATATTACTGGCATTAGATTTAAATCATAAATGATTAAGTTCTGAAGTCCAAATTTATGAAAATAATTTTCCTTTACAAAATAAAACCTTTATTTTCATCACCAAAATAATTATGTTGATGGGCCTTATGCCGCGGTAATTACTTTCCACTAGGTGCGCCATGTATTTACCTGCCACCTAAGTTGTATAAATTAATAAAGCCTTCAAGAGAAATAATTCCCACCAATTTTAAAAATTGAAAAATAAACCTATGGGAAGGTACTGTAAATATTAAAAAAAAACAGAACGAAGGATCAAACGGTACCCCAGCAGGTATTGCCCATAAAAGGTTTTGTTAAAATTTGACTAACATAAAGTAAAGTTACTACAAGGTACCTACAATATATACTAAATTTACATAAAGCTAATAAATAACTAGTCACATAAGGACAATATGTACTAAAGCTATAAACCCAATTTTGGTTCTAAATCTTAGTCTTAACACCCTACGAGATAATATTAGACAATATCACTGGATTACAGGCAATAAAAACGGCACTATCAGATTTATAACTTTATAGCATCATCAATATCGATATTGATATAACTATAAAACACGTTTCTTATTACCCATGACTCATTCATAATATAACATAAAATATCTGAAATCTATTACTTAACCCGAGAACCAGCAACTATCACTGAAACTCAATCGTCTTGTGTTATATCATTTATAATTTTACTATATTTTTATGACGAAATGAAATTCATGCGGTATCCTAAAAATTTTACGGTCTTTTTTCCTGTATCGGGGTATTTCACATAAAATGCTTCACGCGTAAGCGAGCTATAAAAGTATGGACTATCGTTTTATTGTGTACATCTTGCTTTTTGATCAACCGTATTATTGATGTGTACATAGTTATGTATGGAGAGATTAAGTATTACGTTTGAGCTTTTATTGAACAATCTATTCGCTTCGTGTTAGCTTGAGTGAAAGTTTACGATTAGGGTATCAATAGTAATATTGTGCATTTTTCTCATTCTATTAACAAATTGCCTACAATTTCAATCTGTCTATATTTAAGACAACATATTAAATTCAATGATTTGTTCTTAACTCAACAATATCATTCTATCAATAACGATTTCAAATAATTGAAGATTTTATATCGAAACGAAAACAACTTTATAGCGTTCTCGTAAACAAACTACAGCAACAATACAAATTTTAAACACATATTCGACCTACATTACTGCTCTCGGTTCAATTCCATTTAATGCCTAGTCTTTGTTTAGTAGTTAGCATCGCAACAAAACTGCCAACTCGGCAACTGCCTTCTCCGTTGGAATATGCAGGAATTCTAGAGTATTCCAACTTGCTACTTTGTTTGTTGCAAACCGTTTGCGTTTTATAGGAGACAGTTAGATAACTCTCATTTACGAATTTTGGCCACAAATGTTGGTTCTGTTGGCTTATGGTGATTTAAAATGCCATAAAATATATGTAATGTTTGTTGAGTTTAGAAAATTTTGTCGAAACATGAAAGTTGTATTTTTGGAACCGTAAAGGATAATTAATTAAGTTTCCAAGAGGTTTTTTAAATTAAGAGCCACTTTCAGTTCTTGTCTATAAACTATAACGTTGTAACTGAAATATTAGTGAAGACATCAAAATTATTAATAATAAGATAGTAGATCTAGTCAAAACAGACAAAACAATGAGATGATAATCTTGCTTAAATCTAACACTTACCAAGTAATAAACTCCGAAAGGCATAACAACGACTGCTACCAGCAGATCAGCAACCGCCAAGCTCACTATAAAATAATTCGTCACGGTCTGCAGCGTCCTCTCCCGCACAACACTCATAATCACTAACACATTGCCAAACAGCGTGAAGAAAGGAAATATTAACAGCAAAAGAGCCCAAAGATTTTGTTCTGAATCATCAATTTGTCTGTTAAAACATGAAACATTAAAAGTTCCATTGTAACTACAATTTGTATATCCGTAAACATCAGCTAAATCTACACTGGTATTATCAAATTCGTGAGATGTGTTACTATAAAAATAGTCACTGAAATCTTCTACTAGCTTCATGAAGTCACTTGTGTTTCCTTCTTTGACTTCTTCTTTGATAGTGTTTTTTCGAACGTCGGGTGGTCGTTTTGAAGGGTATAGATATGTGGTGTAGTGTGTACCGTTATTGGGTGTTAGTGTTTTGTTCAAGGTTGCTTCAGTCCTTAGTATTCGGTTGTAGGGTGGTAGTGTCATCTCTGTGGCATTCAGGTTCCATTAAAACCTGGGGTTGCCTTGCACCTGAAACAAGGAGAGGAATATTGTTAACATTTAAATTGATATTATCATTGTATCAGCATTTATCAGAATTGTACAGCATTGCATAGAATTCACATCATATTATTCTAATAGGTTGATTAAATACTTTCAGAGTTAACATAAATAAAAATTACCGGATCATTTCTGAGTCAGTTACTTCAGAGTTCATTTTTAACCGACTTCATGTTTACACAAGTCTATCGTCAAAAAATTTGCCCACATGTTTCAACATGTGGGCAAATTTTTTGACGATTGATTTTTTGACAAATCTCACCATTCTTGCGACACAACATACACAAATTTCAAAACACAAGCCAATGTGTAGAACAAGGAAAATTGCTTACAGATGGTTTTATTCTTTTCCTTATAAATTTCATCTACCTATAAGATACCTTAAAACATCAAGTGAACCTTGACACAATTGCAAAAACGAATTGTAGGAAACGTAAACAAACAAGATCAAAAATTAATTTTCCGGTCCCCGCGGCCCGTTCTTCCTGGGATAAGTATGGCTCTATCACCAATAATGAAACAAATGTTTATTTTTTAATTTATATTAAGTACATCCAAAAAGCGGAAGGATTATCGCTGCCTCAACGAGGCGTTTTAATAAATTCCATTACAAAAAATGTTTGTAAAAATAAAAGTACTGTCAATTATGTTTTTAATCTTTAAACAACGTCATAATTTTGTCGACGTCTCCTCTTTTAGTACAAAATTCAGAATGACATTAACAGTCCCACCGTATAAATTTCAAAATGATAGGCAGATGTGAATTAAACCCACTTTTTGATAGATATTTTTCCAGACTGACGTTTAAGAACACCTATTACTAACTCCATGATACTTGAAACTACCCGACCCGATAATTTAAGAGCAAAACATAAGTGTAAACTTATCGAGTCAAAATTTCTAAAAGAAATGAATCGTCAAATTGAAGCTATCAGATAACACGAATGAGTTTTGTTCAATCAAAGAATTGACCTCATCAATCAAATGAAGAACTTGGATTGAAACACCACTTATCGACAATCTTTTTTATGATCGTCCAAGTCAATTTAAAATGATTGATTTGAGAAAAGAATCAGGATTTGCCAACGGGATGATAGATTATCCTGAACTTTCCTTCATTAGAGGTTGTATTTAATTGCCGGTTCGTTACGATGGATGGCAGCGTTATAAGATTAGCATTTAGAACGCTGAGGTATCTCCTGAGAAGAAAAGAAAGGAATAATACTTTACAATAGATAACTTCAATGGAAGTTTACGCGAATATCACTCATTGAAATAAAATCACTTTTTAACGGATTCTATCGCAATTTTTAACAACAAATTTGTCTAAGCTTATATACAATGGCTTTAATTGTTCAAAATCTATAATCTTAGTATTGGAAAAGCAATTTGTAACATTATTCCAAAGGTCCCAATTTTCTCACAAACACCTCTTGTTAATTATACCACATTGATTCAACAGAAAATCGCGTTACTTTGTGCTAGGTTGACACAATAAGCTATAAATTGTTCGGGAAAAGCCAGGATCCGTCAAATCCCGGGACGTACTACATTATCATAATGCCTCCATCATAGAACTGTCGACTCAATTTACGAACCCACAGATTTTTTATGATTTTAACAATGGATTTTAATGATGAAAGGATGCTAGATAAAGATTTTTAGCATACAGAAAACCATACAATGAAGACTAAGTGCCACGTCTGCCAATTTCGTGGTCTACGACAGGCAATTAAGGCAAATGTGCATTCAGTCGATATTGAAACTCAAGATGCGATAAATTGCAATGAAACTAAATATCTGACATTCACGTATCTTCGTTGCAAGAGATGTTATTGAATTTAATAAGTTCACCCATACTCGTATACGACATAAATATACCTAATGCACGTGAACGGAATAATCTTCTATTGTACCAATTTTTTGATCTTGATATGAGTTTTAATACTAGAAAATTCTGGTTTACCGCCGAATACCCATGGTCCATTCGATTTGGACTGTTCAAATAAAATAGACTTATACGTATGGACTACAAATTAGAATAGTAAAAGCATGGTAAAAACATATTTTAGATTTCTTTCTAAAGAAGTGACGTAGGTAATTTATTCCTGCATAATTAATAATTTAAACAATGCTAGCCGACAATTTAATTGACACTTGCAAAGAATTGACACACTTCATAATACAACATTTTGTGATCCTTGGTTGATTTCTTTGTAAAAAAAATATCGCAATGTTTTGGATTCCAGAGATGTGGCTTGTGTGAGGTCACGTAACTAGATTAAAACTTGACAACACCTATTTACTAACACAATTCCACAACTTCAACAATCACATTGTGTGGAAACGTGAGAGGGATGTTAAATAAACAATTCTGTGGCACATAATGCGAATGAAAATTGCATAAACCCTAAGATGCGAGAGATTCGAGGCCTTGGCGAGCGCGGATTGGTTGATTATAATCTTTGATTGGTGGGTTTGAAATCCTTGGCAGCGGTAGCACCGTGCTAGCCTCAAAAGACACCTAAAGAATACGTTTCAATCGGTTCGTGTCCGATTTATACACCCCCGCCGGGCTTCAATTAAAAAAAGGGGTAGACAATGGAAACAATAAAGATAACGTGAAAGTAGTTACTACAGTTTATTGTGATCCTATTTCACTTTATCATAATAGGGCCAAAAGTACCAGAATATATGTAGTCCTACAAATGATATACATACTCAAAAAGTTAAGAATCTCCAACAATAGTACTAGTACAGCGTGGATGATGGATTGCGCCATTAGAAGCTGGGCAGAGCTAATTTATCTTGAACAATTTATACAGTGACACGTGAACGCTTAGTTCTCTCCGTAATTAGTTTCGAGCTTATAAATGGGTTGAGACTTAAAAGTTCCCCTAAGTTAAATGTTGTTTTAAAACTGTGTCTCTGTTTGGTAATTTTGTTTTACTTTTTTGGTTACGAGTAAAACTTTCTTCCTTAATATTAGCATCTTGTTCGACTAATTTCTGTTTAAAAGAAATAACTCTAACACAAGCGACTGTAGGGGCTGTTCATTTGAAATTTTCTGTCAGTAGTTCGGCTTAGATGATATCTGCATATTATGAATGAGAATGACATTTTGCATCGAATCGAATTTTTTGGCAAACAATGGCAGGTAAATGATGATGATTATTTAGGCAGACCTAGAGAGGAGCAAGCTGCTATCTAAGTGTGAAAATGTAGGTAGTAGGTACTCTTCTAACAAAGAACAAAGAATTTCAACCATGTCTATTACACACCTTTGGTATTTCGAATAAGTTACAGGAACACTTTCAGATTGCAAGCTAATTTTACAACTGAAATATACTCTGTAAAATTCAGTCTGTCGTCAATATGTTGAAAAAAAAGTGAACAATAGTCACTTGGTGCCCGTGATAATTCGCACCTCCACTCAAATAGTCATACCTACTTCCGAGTAAAACGCGTTTGAAACTATTGCTAACTTTATTTTATGTTACAAGTAGTGCGCTATACGCAGTGCCCTGTGCATATTCAGCAGACTTGTATTAAACATAATTTTAGCTGCAATTTGCATTAGTTAAAACAGTAGATTCAAACATTATTTATAAGCCAAATGTACATAATATATGAACAACCAATATACGATATTTATACTGCTTCTGCAATTGTACAAACTGAATCAATAATACTGAAAGCTAATTTTAGGTTTGTTCGGAAACTCGCAATTGGCGCTATCAACATGCTATTGTTTATTGTCCAATCACGAATGGCACACACCAATATCGCCCTTATAGACCTAAATATTTGCTTGCTGAACGTGCCCGTCACGTGCTTGAACTCGTCTGTGTGAGACTCGCCATCGAATTTGTTTACTAGATGTAGAATATATTTCTCTCTACATTTCAGGAACTTTTTTTGATGACTAAAAATATCGCTGCATCCTGATATTATAATAATTTATAATAGCGTTGATACTGCCTCGTGATTTGGCAACTAGCTAGCTACGTTCGACCACTGACTGGATTGTACACAAGTAAATACAATTTGAGGGAGCAGACAGTAGTTCCGCCTTGCTCTATAGAAATAGAAGATCCAATACAATTTAGGATTTATGTTTATGTTTTGGGTTTGAATTTATTGCTTTGTTCTTCATTATGAGTTTTCTTAAAAAGAATTTACTCTAAATCGTTAACAAGTAGTTGATTAATCCATGTATTTGCTATCGTTTATATTAAATATCAATTTTAAATATGTCTCTTAATCCAATAACGAAATTATGTACAAATATATAATATATGATGGTTTATCTTGCATTTTATTGTCTCTGTTATCGCTATTTCAATTATATAAATGTGTATTTTTTAATAATAAAGCAACCGGCTCGTTGGTCTAGGGGTATGATTTTCGCTTAGGGTGCGAGAGGTCCCGGGTTCAAATCCCGGACGAGCCCAAATCTTTTTGTGAATGTAAGTAAACTTTCTGTTAATTATAAAGTTATTAAAAATATAACAAATGAAAATTTAAACCGCTCAGACTGAATACGAATAAAAACATAAAACATATAAAAAATATTTTGCCTTCGTGATCGAATGGTCAAGTGAGAATCAAACAAATACCCCTGGGCTTAGCAGTCGACCGCTCAACCAACGCACCAAACAGGGTGTCGTTACGTAAATGAAAACTCAATTTCCCAATAAATTTCTGGGCAAACAAGCCGAAAATAAATCTATCTGTCGCGCTACGTAAATCAATCAAAGACCATCAAGGCCAAATCTTCGAAAATTACGCTTCGTCCGAGCCCTAAGGCTTCAGAGAGCCTATGTCTAAACCTTAGGTGTTTATATTCAGGTTTTTAGGGCAGATTATAGGAACTAAACATACTAAATACATACATATAGCTTGGTCGACTACTGACATAACTTCATACAGCTAAACGAAAAAAAAAAATTCAACAAGATACTTTAATCATTGAAATAAAACTATTAATAACAGGTTCTATTCTGAATGAAATTTTGAAGCATTTATTATGCTGATTATTCAATCGATTTCATTCATCATCATCAATCATTCATCATCATCACATCACATCATCACAATCATCAAGGAGTCATCAAAAATCAATGTTTGAAAATAGCTGTAAAATCATTCATTGGTGCCGATAGTTCGTATGAGTATCGGTAGATGGCTTCGTGCGAGCTTCGGTGGCTTAGCGGTCAGAGCATTGTAAGGGAAAGATCGCGGGTTCGAGTCCCGCCCGAAGTCAATTCTCTTTTCTCTTTCTAAATCGAAGGTTCTATTCTGATTTAATTGGTTCTAACTTATGCCTACCGCTTCGTGCTATCTATGGGAACGTAAAGTCTTCATACTATAAATCTATCCCTGTACCAATTTTTGGCCAAATCCAGCGCGATTTATACTTTATTCATTAAATGAAACTATTTTTAACGGGTTCGATCGTAATTTATTTGGTATTATTTTATTATTAACACAAATCCCGATGTTTAGGTAGCTTTTCAGCACTTATGGCAATCGGCCTCCTTTACGCGTATCTTTAGTTTCCCTATGACCATGGGGCATGGTTGCACCGAAACGTAGTGATCAGTATAAATTGTGCATATTAAAAGAACATCAAATGCATCTCACTCAACATAATTATTCCGATGAAAATAGTTCAACTTTCACAAATTGAATTATTGGATTTAATCAATGGAAACCTCCTTCTATTGAAATCGGTTACAATCGTAGTTTATCCGAGATGATAACTTACTAAAGGAATTTAACCTGAAAAGTGAGTACTAGCTCCAGCAACGATAAAGTTTTAGAGACTCGTTGTTTCCTATTGTCATGCAAATGTCAGACTGACTGCTCAACTGCAAAGTGGCCCTAAATGCAGCATTGGACGGTACAAGAGTTTATATTGCAGTAAAATAATAGGAGTATTTTTAACGGAATGCAAACGATTCCATTTTACTGCTACAATATGTTCTCATATTTTAGACAATCTTCGAAATCAAATCATAAAAGGGTTTTTCGACAAGATTTTTACTCGAAAACGGCTATACTGATTTTCTAAATGATTTAATTATTGAATGCTAAATTAATCCCAGAGTAATTTAGGATAGTTTATATGTCGATATTGCCACTGGATAAGGAGCTCAGCGGCTAAACGGGACGATGCTGGTATGTATTACAATTTTTAATTGACTTGAGAAACTTACCCTTTCTGAAGTCAGTTTAAAGACCCACTTCCTATAATACTCCCGCTCAAACGACTGAATGGATCTGGTTGAAATTTAGTATAGGGATCCCTGCAATAAGTTGACATGAGTTGTGGGAACTATCTAGTAGATAAATAAAATATATTTGTGTCTGTTATAAAAATCAGGATACCTTGCTTGTAATAAAAATAAATCATTGTTTTTTGTTTTACTCTTTTGTACAATCGACCAATTGAAAATCCACATAATTTTGTACACGATGCTTGCAAAATAATATGAACGTCGACATCCGAACGACATCCGCAAATTCACAATATCCAGCAACACCCGATACAGATATTAAAAAACCTGAATGTGCAAAATGGAATGGAACTGACCAAAAGTGTTTTATTCAATTTTGGTGTAATTATTTACAGCACGCAAAAAATCCTGATATTTGTATCGTCGAATTGGAGTTTTATTTTCAACTGAAAACTGGAACTCAGGTACCGATTCGATTTAAAATTTCAACCAAATTATGGATATAAATATTTATGAATATTTTTTCTGAGACAAATGATTATACAGTGGTTATGTCTAGACCCGGACTAATTATTATCGATCCTATTAGAATTTTTATACTATGTACCATTTTTGTTTTGTACTTGGAAATATTTAAAAAAATACTTGGGGTATGTTGAACAATTTTGAATAGGTTTTTTTTTCGAATTTAACCTGACTTTTTTTTCACTACTGACCTACAGGGTCAGTAGTAAAAAAAAAAAGTATAAAAAATATAACCTGACTTTTAAAAACCGAATCCAAACAAAATTACTAAAACCGTTAACTTGTTTCAGCATTTTTCTAGAAGATTTGTAAAATAACATAACATAAACTCATGCCTATATCCCCGAAGGGGTAGGCAGAGGTGCTAGCACCCACATTTCGCCGTTTATGTTTAGGTCCCAATGTAATAGGTGGCGAGCCTATTGCCATTAACCGGGCACTTATATAACCTGTGATAAATACAAACATAACTTCGAAAAGCATCGGAAAGTCATTGCTGTGTGCCATAGTAACACCTGGGATCGAACCCGAGACCTCGTCTCAGCAGTCCGTTACCCATACCACTAGGCTATCGCGGTACATGTTAGTACATGCCGTTAGTAAAACGAAACGGAAATAAAATCAGATTTGGCTCAAAATTTATTTTAACAAGATTCATTGAATAGCTACGACAATTTCATCGAAACCAGGGGTAACATAAATTATAGTAAGTTGGGAAATAAGGACAATGCAAAACTTGGCTAATCAAAGCCAAGTGACGCAAACTTGTGAAATTTTGCTCCAAAAACATCCTGTGTTAATTGGTCACTGGTAGTCAGTTGGGATATAGAAATCCCAAGTCACCACCAGTGGCAAGTTCATGGTGGTCAGATGGTCCGGAGGGCATGTTACTAGTTTTTAGGGGAGAATTTAGCATTGCATAGAATTTAGTTATTGCGGCAATTAGTTTGTTTAAAATGACATCTCTAAGTAATAGGAATATGACGGAGTCGAAAAAATTACATATGGAAATATTAATTCCTGGATTTATTCTGTAGGAGGTAGGATATCTCAATCGAGCAGTCCGACTGAGGAAGTCCCTCCGCCCACTCCGTCTCCACTCTAGGAATTGTCTTCTCTAACGGCCATCAGTACTTCGAAAGATTTACTTCAACCTGAACATGATATCAAAACAGAAGTGCGCCAGGTTGCAATAAACCGTGAGATATTTAAACTCTAATGTTTTGTTACCGCATTGTCAACATGTGCTAGTCATATCTGACAATGAAGCTGGTAATTTCAACAGGTCTGGGTATGTTTTCAACGAACTGCGGTTTTAAGAGCTCAGTGAAATATTTACGTTGGGACATTAGTTCTAATATATTTTCAAATATATAGACATTGCTTTTCCAATACCAAAAAAAAGAGTTTTTATAGTATTTCTAAACTTTTGTAGTTTTTACCCGACTGCGACTGCGACGCAAAGGCGTGTGAAATAATTACCAGTACTAATGTGTTTATTAATTACCAGTAAGTCAAAGCTCCATGCACCATGCTACAAGCACCGCTCGCCATGGGCAGGGAATTCATCCTCACACATTGCCACCGGAAACGGTGCGCACTGTGTGTTGCGCACACTCTCAAGCTGTGGAATGAATTCCCTGTGGTGGTCTTCCCAAGCGACTACAAATATGGGGTTCTTCAAGAAGGGCATTAGAAGGTTTCTTCAGGATCGGCAGCGCGAGTGTGACGTTTCCCTTCAGATAGGCCGTGTTCTAATCTGCCACCTAAGTGGTATAAAATAAAGGGAATATCGCATTCTAAATAGACACCATAAATAAATTAAAATATATTTACACTAGGTACCATGTTTTTGCTACTACCTATACTTAGGTCAAGGATTTTATCGCCTCCCCGTAAATCTATATATTTAAAAATCAATTGCTGTTCGTTAGTCTCGCTAAAACTCGAAAAAGGGCTGAACGAATTTATCTTATTTTGGTCTTGAAATGTTCGTGGATGTCCAGGGAAGGTATAAACGGCTTAAACGGGCTAAATAAATATGGCGGTACAAAGTTCACCGGGTCAGCTAGTAAATAAATAAATATTCTACGACATTCTACACAGCGTTACTTAGACCCGAAGTAAGCATAGCTTACCTACATGCTTGTGTTATGGAATCTAGAATGTATCCACATTTTCTCAGTATACTAAGATTTTTTTAAATTGAATCTGTGCCACTTACAGCCTTTTATAAATCTATCAATTTCTATCGATGCAATGGAAGAGTGGTTACATTAGATAAGTATTTTCTGTTCACGATATTTTCTCACTAAACCAATATATTATCCTCAATGCAAAACAACAAACTAAAATTTATTTTCATTATAAGTTTACCCTATCGCATCCCATTGCTCTAATCTATAAAATATACCAATAACCATTAGATGATAGTACAGATAATTGCTCAGCTAAACCTAAATTATATTTGCATTTAATTCAAATTAAGCTCCAACTTTAATGTAGCAAAATTTCACTGGTAAAATGCAATCCAAATACAGCGGACCGTGGTGATCAAATTAATTACATGTATTAGTTTTGCACTTCATGGATTAGTTTAAACCCTGAAGTTATTACATAGTTTAAAGGCGGCCACCCACTAACAGTTTATCGAACGACAACCGGATGATATCGGTCTATCAGTTCATCGCAATCGCCCACACACTTAAAGTTTCGTATAAGATTTTGGACTGACGACGTGACGGCTAATATGTGTGTGGCACTGTGGCCGCTTGACGATTTCGGTCAGCAAAGACAGTTAAAGGCCGGACAGTCTATGGCCGTCGGCATTTTATACGTAGTAACATCAGACTAAAAGAATAAAATAATGTTATTATTTTAGTCTGAGGTAATAAAATTATGATGACAATAAGGACTGCAGGCCGCCGCCGGACAGACGAAAAACTGCAGGCGGACTGTAAGTGGGTGGCCGCCTTTATAGTTCCAATTCGCTCTAGTGTACTGAATTTAGGAGGTCGTGAACATACCTTTGGGCAGGGATCCCATTTTTTCTCATAATGGTTTTTGTCCTAATTTAAATTGTCAAAACAAGTTAGGTATAATTTTCTTTGTCATAATAATAGTGTGCCATAATTGGTTTATGTTATTAAGCATAAATATTGTATATCCTAATGTTTTTATTCATAACTTTGATATGCATAAAGTTGTAAAGCATATTGTTTATTTGTCTAATAGTTATTTGGCATAATGATCAAAAGGAAATAATAATTTCTTAACAGACAGTGATAGATTTATTGAGAAAACCCCTGATTCCGACTTGGATAGATTAGGCCTTCGTGGTTATTTTTTTTTATAACCATGTAGAACTTTATTTAGTCAATATAACTTGTATGCTTAAAATAGTTATGGTTACGCGTCGTTATGCTTAAGTAAACTTATGCTTTGGGACAGTATGCTTATAAAATATTATGCTTATAGTAAATAGGATTAAAAAAATTATGATTAAAAAGTTATGGCAAATGAGTATTATGCGTAAATAATGTTAGGACAAGTAACAGTAGGTATGCAATATTAAATTATGATATAAAATTGTAGGAATAAAAATAGAGAACCCTTTGGGCAATGGTCGTTTTAGTAATTCTAAAGATTAAGTTTTTTTTATTGTTACTAAAAGAGTGGGGTGCTTGATGGTTTTTGCTAACTTTATTGACGGGCTTTAAAAAAGGAGGAAAATTTCAATTCGATAGATATTTTTTTGTAAACTTGTTCTGTTTTTTTCGCTATCCTTACGGATAACCCCCACCAGTTGGTCTCGAACCGACTAAAGCCTCACGCCTCGGGTTTGTTGTAAGTAGGGACCTAAGGGCATTTTTAATCTCAAACATACTTTTAAGTGAGGTTTTCTAATAAAACGTAATTATTTTTTTTTTTTTATATAGGACACGTCAATTTGACTTCACCTCGCCTGATGGTAAGCTGAAGGCAAAGTCTATGAAAAGAGGGTCACCATGTTACAATGGTGGCACTCAGCTTGACGGCCTCATCAGATGCTTTTTCACGCCCCGCTTAAAGGATCCGGGACTGTAGGAGGAGGGAAACACGTGAACTGGTAAGGAATTTCAAGACTTAATGGTGCGGCAGAAGAAGGAGTCGCCGAACCGCTTGGTTCTTAATGGAATATTCTGCACCTGCATCTGCATTTATGTTGTATCTAATCTGAATTTACTATTACATGAACTTTTAGAAGATATTATTATACTCGTCCTACTTATATATTATATATAATATTATAAATGTGAAAGTTTGTGAGAATGGATGTGTGGATATGTGGATGTTTGTTACTCTTTCACGCATAAACGGCTGGACCGATTTGGTTGAAATTTGGTATGTACATAGGTTATACCCTGGATTAACATATAGGCTATATATCAGCGATGAACGGGATCAGAATTCCACGCGGGCGGAGCCGCGGGCAACAGCTAGTATTTCATAAAAATTATACAGAGGTCAAAATAAACAGAATCACGAGAGTAAAACAATCAGACAACATCTGAATATCAAATTGTAATTCATCAACAGTTGTTTTTCACACTTTCATTTAATAACTAACCCTCATCAATCATGGTTGTTACTGACGAACGTTTGGGAATGTTTATTATCAATGTTTCATTAATATTTCGGCGTTGATTTTTAACTGTTAACGTCATAATTAAGATAGATTGGTTAACGTTAGAAAGTTTTATTTGAATTTTAGAACAGTTATTAATATTTTAGAAGTTGATATAAATAATTTTGAATAGTGATGTCAAATCGGTCACTTTGATATAAAAAGCGTTACTATCGTCAGACCATTTAAAGGACACTTGTAAAACGTCAATAAAAATATGCAGCGGGCACTACACGACCTGCTATTGAGGCAGCTTGATTTTTTTCAACAATGTTAGTAACCGAAATGACTAATATTCTCTAACTATTTTTTTCTTCATTGTAGCGTTAATTCCAAGTCGCATCCGAAGCTTTCACCTCGGAGTCTGAGCCCGCTTTACCAGTCTTAACTGCGGATTTGGCTGGACTTCGATATTTTCCGTGAAAGGACTGCCATCTCACCTCCACGACATCAGGTCGTGGAGGTGGTAACATTAGGCGATATCGAAGCATTGCAGCTAGACCATTGTTTTTAGACTTTTTAAGGCTCCAACTACCCGTAACGACTGCCATAGATTTTCATATCACAACCGGGACCGACGGCTTGTGTTAAGCCGTCGGTCCCGGTTGTGATATGACCAGACCAAAGCAAATACCCGTATTCATGCTTACACGTATTGGCATAGAGCGGAGATAGAACCCGCGCTTTTTGCGTAGTGCCGCGTTCACTACCGCTACGCCACGGAGGCTGTCTTCTCCCTAACTCCTTTAACTAATCGAAATTGCTTGTAGGAGTGGGTTCACGTCGCTAGTCGCCAGGATTCGAACCCGGGAACTCTCGGTGGTGAGGCCGGCTTCTTAACTACTATCCTACCGATATACACTCAAATATTGTCTTGTGATAGAGCTTAGAATTAACCTTTTAGAAAGACGCATAAAAACTTATCAAGTTATTAATATTTAAGAAATATTATTAGAATAAAATATCTCCTATGAAAGATGTCAAATTATATCTGACAGTCATTGAATTTGCCTTAAGTTACGGGCAATTTTTACACAAGGGGTGACATTTATAACCTTGGTGCAAATTCAATGTACAGATATTTAATTTATTACTTCTTTTAAGAGTCTCCTTACTTAATGTGTATTGACTAGCAGTCAATTAAGTGAGGTACTAATCAGTAAATCAAGTTAACTAAAACTTGGCAAGCAATAAATTCAGTAAGTATCCATGAAACCGAGAAAATTTTCTTCGAAATAAATTTACAAACGTACCTTTTTATAGCCATCGTTCAAGAAAGTGCTGAGCAACTTGGCACTCGTTCAGATCTCGAAGCATTTATGGCGGTACCGTACACCTCTAATGTCTTAACGAACTTGGACCTTTTTTTACACGTATACGTTTGTTTTGCTTCCATTGCCAAATTTTACTGTTTTCTTGGCGAAAGTTTAACTGCACGAATGTATTTATTTTATTGTTTTTTTAACCGATTTTGAAAAAGGAGGATCTCAATTCGTACGCTATCTTTTTTTACAAATGTTTACTTATTTGTTGAGACTTTTAAAATGAAGATTATTAAACCCATATTTAATGTGGTGCCCGGTAAAGTAGAATATAGGGGCCAGATCTTTTATTTCCGTGGGTACGAAGGTACGAGAAGGTACGAGTTCGTACCAACCAGCCTCTGTGGCGTAGTGGTAGTTTGCGCCATTGCTACTCGAGGGTTTGATTCCCGCTTACTCCATAGTAATCGCATTTGTATTAATCTGGATGTTTCCGTACCTCAGAGAGCACAATAAACCAACAGTCCCGGTTGTCATACGAAGACGAACATCTATGGTGGTCGTTACGAGTAGTTGGAGCCCACTACTGTCTATGTAGAAACGTTTGCTGCTCTCCTGTAAAATTGTGAAAACACAGATTCGCAACTTTACTATAGAAGTGACGATATTATTAACTCCGAAAATTGCTCCTCGAATTTCACACGCCAACAAAATTCAGTTCAAAAACAGTTTAAAATGCCTCTAAATCAAATTGCCCGAGCGACCATTGTAAAGCTGTCTCCAGGTACTCTAAAACCTATAAAATAACTTAATATCAGATAACAGAGTATTGACACTTCGCACCGACCAGAAAATGGTTTAAAATCAGAGTATTGACACTCTGCACCAACCAGAAAATGGTTTAAAACTTCGATTTATAGCATTCGATTGCAGCGTTTAAGTTTTACGAACTTAAAGTGCCGAATCTGAAACTTTTCATACTGTCGTTGATTGGATTTGATGAGTGGTTTTTTATTGAAATACTATTCTTGGTAGTTTATATTTTAAAACCGTTTTATTGGTATGTACTCATGTAGACTATCTGGTTTAATCAGCCAGTTGATTCGACATCCTATCAAATGACTGAAGAACAACTATTATCTTTTAAATTTTCACATTTTATGATATACAAGCTCAGCATTAGGAGAGATTTTGCATCACTGTGCTTTTTTACCGCTTGTACAATGGTGCGTGTTCAGATGAATTGTTCATCATATCATCGCACCTCTTGCCACATACTCCATCCTCACACGTGGTGACTGAAAATAGTACGCACAGTCAGTTATGAAAGGAATTTCATCCTCCACATGTTTAAACTTTGGAAATGAAAAGCCTGAGAAGTATAATAGCTGGAGTGAAGATGACGGATCGAATGAGGAACACCGTGATAAGGGAACGTTGTGGTATGATTGAAGGTGTAGTGACTAAGATAAAGGGATGCTTAGATGGTTCGGACACGTGGAGATGATGGACGGAAGTAGACTGACGAAACAGATTTATGAAGCGAGGGTGAATGGGCAACCTGGTAGAGGTCGACCTAGACATACGTATGTCAGACAGATCTAAGCCATATTGAAGAAAATACATGTCAAGAGTACCCGAAACCGGCGAGCATGACATGTATTGTATGAAAACAATTATGAAAATAGAAGAAGCAATAGATGTATGCTAGGGCATTCGTAGCAAGTGGAAAACCGTGGTCTCTGCCTACTTCACTGGGAAAGACGCGTGTATGTATGTATGTATAGTATGTATGTATAAACACCCTGCCGTGGTTTTCTAAGCGACTACAGTATGGGGTTCTTCCAGAAGGGCAATCTGAAGGTTCTCACGGGGTCGGCAGCGCGAGTGTCACGCGCACGCCCCTGTTTTTGCATACGTCCATAAATACTAACCAAGGCGTCCAATTTACTTACTGATTTAACTAAATGGTTGTGACATGCAGTTTCATTAAAATTTAATCGAATACTAAATGAACATAATTTTTGAACAAGCTCATTGGTTTAATGAGTATGCTTGTGATTTGATTGTTAACAGCGGTAAATCAATTATTTCGTTGAAGAGTCATTACTGTCACAATTTATTTGACATAGCATAAGCATGTGGAGTAAAATTTTTCAGATATAAGAATATCACGTATGAGAAGCACTATAAAATACCGGAGGATATCTGTGCCTCATCATCCAGACCCGATATATTCCTTTTTTCACGATCGCATAGGCGTGCAGTGCTTGTAGAACTCACAGTACCGTGGGAAACTAATATACCTAAAGACCACGCTATAAAGACAAACAAATGCTTTGACTTGACTAACGAGTTAACCAAAAACGGCTACGTGGTTAAACTCTACGCCGTAGAAGTAGGAGCAAGGGGAATTCCAGCTAAATCCCTGCACAACTTACTTAAAGACCTCGGATTGCCAAGAGCTTCAGTAAGCTCTTTACTAAATCGAATATCAAAAGCGGCATTGATAGGATCTTACCAAAGGACAACATTCACTCTCCATACAAATCTGGGCTAGTTTTGAAAGTGCCGGCCAAAGGAAAAAAATACGATATTCCGTTAGAACTCGTTCTTACTAACATTTTTTATTATGGCGTCAAAGTTGAGAGACCACTTCCAACGGTTTTATTAGAGTTTAAAAATCTTAAAATATACACTTTTTATGATATTACGAACTATTGAAAATAAATGAAAAATATTGCTATACATTGGAAGAATAGTTAATAAAAGCAATAAAAATAAACCCTGTACTTTATATTGTTGTTTTTCGTCCATTTATTGAGATCCAAAGTTGAAAGTGCCGGTCAGAGAAAACAAATATGATATTCCGCTAGAGCTTGTCCTTATTAGCATTTTTTATTACTATGTCAAAGCTGAGAGACCACTGCCCTCAGTTTTATTGGTGTAAAAAAACACGTCGCGATTGTTTTATTACGTATGTGCTTCGCTCTCCCTAAGGTCACCTATTTAATGCGAACCGCCCCGACTTGGCTCTGCCCTGAGGAAGTTTCTTCTTTCGATGCTGCGCTTAAGTCGGTAGTAGAGTCAGTTCTTAATGTCTCCCTGGATGAGTCCCAGTGGATTCAGGCGGCTCTGCCAATCAGGTGTGGTGGTCTGGGGGTGCGTCGCGTGCGTGATGTGGGCCTGCCGGCTTTCCTGGCATCTGCTCATGGGGTAGAAACCCTCGTCACTACTTTACTCAATTCTAATGGTGACGGGGAGATCATGCCTTTTGTGTCGGGTGCTATGTCAGCGTGGTCGGCCCTCAGCGCGGGAGCATCGATTCCTGAAGGAATGCACCTTCAGCGGGCGTGGGATGAAGTGGGGGTGAAGCGTCTCCAGGGTAAACTGTTGGGAGATGCTACGGGGGCCGATAAGGCTAGGCTGCGGGCTGTGTCACAACCAGAATCCGGAGCGTGGTTGCAAGCATTGCCTTCTCCTCACCTGGGCACCCTGCTCGACGACGACTCTCTGCGGGTGGCGGTTGCTTTTCGCCTGGGCTGTAAGGTGTGTGAACCCCATATTTGCACCTGCGGCTCCACGGTGGAAGCAGATGGCCATCACGCTTTGAGTTGTCGGCGGTGCACTGGGAGGTTTCCGCGACACCACGCTCTCAATGATATCGTTCGCAGGGCCCTGATATCGGCGAACGTTCCCTGCGTGCTTGAGCCTCCGGGTCTTAGTAGGTCGGACGGGAAGAGGCCGGACGGGCTGACTTTGGTGCCCTGGAAAAACGGCAAGTGCCTAATTTGGGACGCAACCTGCGTCAGCACAGTAGCCGCCAGTCACCTTAGTCGTACCGTTCACTCCCCGAGTGCGGCCGCGGAAGATGCCAGCTTAAAGAAGAGGCTTAAGTACGCCGACCTGGAGCCGCTTTACAACTTCGTGCCGGTGGCCGTGGAGACTCTGGGGAGTTGGGGCAAGGAGGCCAAAGCCTTTGTAAAAGAACTAGGTCAAAGGTTAAATGAGACAACAGGGGACTGTCGATCCGGCTCGTTCCTGGTGCAAAGGATGGCCGTCGCAATCCAGCGTGGAAACGCGGCGAGTGTGATGGGCACCTTTCCACGGGGAACGGTCACGGACGGGCTTTTATAGACGTAATATGTATTACATATTTATATTTATATAATTGTAAGCTGTGACTGAATAAATGAAATATAAATTAATAATAAATAAATAATAAATTTATTTTGAATAGTTCGTATCATAAAAAGTGTATATTTTTAAGATTTTTAAACTCTAATAAAACCATTGGAAGTGGTCCCTCAACTTCGACGCACTAATAAAAAATGTTAGTAAGAACAAGCTCTAACCGAATATTGTATTTTTTTTCTTTGGCCGGCAAAATAAAAATTAGCCCAATCTGAATGATGTCCTTTGGATAGGTAGGGGGGGGGGGGGGGGGGGGGGAACACTACTGACGGTGGAGGTGAGCGCTGATGCATCACAAGGTGGCCACCCTAAACCTACATCTGGGTCGCAAGTCCCAGTCGCCGTCACGGTGTTCCTCTCTGTATCACGCTATGGACCCGGAGACCGCACGGTGAATCCATGGAGTGCTGAGAATCGGATCTCTAACATGTAAATAAAATGTCTTAATTTTAACTGTTATATTCCATGATGGTCTTATATCTGAACAATTTTAAAAAGTTTAGAAAGTTTACGCAACCCCCCCCCCCCCCCCCCCTCGCGAACATGGTTGCTGCAAAATGGCCGAAACTCCGGATTAAAAGTAAATAATAACAAATAAACGCGATAGAATCCGTTGAACAGGGGTTTTATTTCAATTAAGACATTTTTCTTCTTCCTAGCATTAATCCCAATCGCTTCCGAAGCTTTCACCTCAGAGTCTGGCGTCCGATTTCTCAAGTTTAACTGCGGGTTTGGCTGATCTTCGATGTACTGCCTATCGTTCAATCGGTACTTTCCCTTTTCTCAATTCTCTATAAAAAAATTCGTCTATTGGTAATACCTTATCTTGGCTCAGCAAGTTGTAAAAAAAACAAACCTCTACCTTCCTTCTAATTAAAACTCATTGCAGGCACTTGTGACTGGTACAAAAGCACATTACGTTTCTGTGTGGTCAGCAGTCATAAGCTCCCTAATTGGGTTTTTTAGTTGAAGCTCACGAAACTTTAGCAAAGACGTGTATGAAAGTGGTGTACCGGTTGGGGACTTATTATTACTAAATTCTAGTAGTATGGATACGTTTTCTTATATTGATTAAACGTGAGCTCGTGGACATTGTGAAGACTGGAACATATTCTTTACTTTAGAATGAATATCGGAATGTAAACGTGCAATAATGTAAATTATAATAATATAATATATAGGTTAAAAATCTAAGGTTTGAGTATTCTTGCTGCCAAGTCCCACCCGTTTATTCAGTAACTAACTAGATATAGTGTTTTTTATTTGGTTCTTCAAATGGACTACACTCCAGCGGAAGATTGGGTGTAGTCCAAAAAGCTCATCAATAATTAAATATGCTATCAAATCTCAAGTGATGCTAACTGGTTTGACGACACCCGCAGATGTTTTTAGTTACGCCATACGTGGAGCTGAAAACGTCCTGAGATGGTAGATGCAAATACTGTTGCGGTTGAAGCATTCCAGTATTTTATCGTGCGGCGAAGAATATATTATAAGTCTTAGATGTAATTTAACCAACTAGACTAGAACTAGACTGAACTAGCAAGCCACAGAGGAAGGTAAGGAAGATAAGTGTACACCTTCATACAACTTTATTTGAAAAGATGTATACTTATCTTCTTTGCCGACTGTATGTACTAAGTATCCAAACGCAGTACACGTACTATTGTCAACCGTTCACTTTCAAAGTTTTATTTCTCAAGTTACGGTCTACTTACCTGAAGATTTAGTGTTTCTGCCATCTTTTTGTTTGAGCTCTTACTTCTAATGTACTTTTTGTGTGGTTCAATGTTGAAAGTGCCACTTACGTTTGATGTATATGTGTCTACAAGTTGTTATTGACGAAACTTGTGCTGACTGCATTTGACATTAGGAGTAAAGAAAATATTTCTAATGTACTTTTTGTTTGCTTCGGTATGAATACCATTTTACATTTGAATTTATTTGTCTAGAAGTTGTTTTTGGCTAGATACTGATTGCAAGTGATAATAGAGTTTAGAATTGTTTAAATTGTTTACTTTCTTATATTACATGTTGAAGATATTTACCAATTGGTAAATGTACGAAATGGTATAGTAGGCTACGGTAACCACCTTAGTGTAAAAAAAAAATGGTGTGAACATCCATGTAGGTAATTCAAGTACCTGAAAGAGCCTGAAATTAAAAAAAATACTGTAAGACATTACATAACATCATTCTAAACACACAGTTACCAAACATAAGTTGTAATATAAGGTTTAGTATATTATGCATAAACATAAAAAATATATCATACTTTTTTTAAAATACTTAAATGAAATAGAACCGCCAAAACAGGCACTCATGTGATTATGTTTATAATTGTAGTACTAGAGATACACATTACATACTTATAATGATGTTAGATAAGTATTACTTAGTGCTAAGTAATCTACGAGTAGTATCACTACTAAAGCAATCATTACAATATCACTAAAGATTTATTGTTCATTATCCATATCCTCCAAAAAACCAGCGTGCCTCTCTCCCCTATGGCATCCGCCCCAATCCTCAAATAATCCAATGAGCCTACTTCATTTCATTTCAATCCAATTTCTCAAGAAAGAGCATTATCTAAAACCCTCGACTTTAAATCTTCTTTAACACTCCACCGATCACAGCCTGCAATTAATCCAAAACGATAAAATAATTAAACTTTTCGTATTGAAAAAGTTGGTATAAAATTTGTACAATTGTAATCTGGAGGGCGGTGAGAATTTAATAGTTTTTGAAATTCATTAGTTGGAGATGGTTTGGAGCTAACGGCCGACTGCAAGGTGGCGTGATTCAAGAAGATTTGATCAATTTATGAACTGTGAAGGCAGGTGTTGGGATTGAAAAATATATTTGAACTTTTATTCCCAAGAAATTTTGATGTAATTTCTGGAATTTCGGCGATTTTAATATTGGTATTGAATTTACGATTGAGAGGTTCTTCGCTTCTTATATTCATTGCCGCGTGGTTCCCGGCAGAGTAGAATTTGGGCCATCCCATCTCCTCCCTTGCGGTGTCGTACAAGGCGACTAAGGGATAGGGCTGTTTAACATCAGACAGATATATACAGCCCAGGCTTCAGATACATGGCTCGAGTCAACAACAGTGCCCGGAATACGACAATAGACTCACCCCCTATTATGTGGGGACCTAATACAATGATTGATGAAATGTGGGTGTTAATTCTCCTCTGCCTAACCCTCCGGGGATAGAGGCGTGATTGTATATATGTCTGTATGTATAGTCATAAAGGCTCTCGATATCAATTTTCAAATATATCATCGTCAAAGTCAAAGTCAAAGTCAAAGTCAAAGTCAAAAATCATTTATTCTGTATAGACCATCAAAACGGCACTTACAAAACGTCAATAATATACATATATGTACTAAAGACTAGCTTAGCAAATGGACCACCGGTTCGAAACGCGGCCCCGGCCTGAGAAGACTCCGGCAAGAAACTCAGCGGGCTTTTTTTTTTTTTTTTGGTCTATTTACAAAAAATGCTTAGTCTACTTAGTCTAAATACAATCATTTGTTTGAGAAGCATGCATGAGTGAACAGCTCAATTCCAAGCAACGTTAACAAAGTCAACCTTGCATGATCCTTGCATGCTCACATCCGAAGCTTTCACCTTTCACCTTTCATATTTTCCGTGAAGTGACTGCCATCTGACTTCCACAATCCATTGGTGATATATCAGTATTGCAGTTTGACCAGTTGTTGAACTTTTTAGTACTCCTACTACCCGTAACGACTACCATAGATGTTCGAGGCATGGAAATGCCCAGACCAACGCAAAACACATATTCATACATACAAATATTTACACTGAGCGGGAATTGAACCCACTGCGTAGCGTAGAACCAGTTGTCACCACTTCCAATAACCATCGATCGTGGTAAAAAACACAAAGGACAGAAGTTACAAGTGCACCCCCCGCGTATTGAGCGCGCCAAGTTGCCGCGTAAATCACGGCGCCAGAGATTTATATAACAACTTTGTTTGCACCTGTTGGGCCGACTGTTCTATTTGTATAAGTGTCTTGTTGTTAAAGATTATTTTTTACTTATAGGTATTCAAACTATCATGATCGTTCTTATTATTATCAGAGCTATCAGTATATTTACCATGTTTATACCTACTGGAGATTGATAACGCTTGGTGGAACTTGCTACACATATTGAATTAAGCACTTGTACTTTTTCACAATTATTTATTACTAGCTGTCTCGGCGAACTTCGTACCGCCATATTTTTCCCACACCCGCTGCACCTATTTTCTCACCCTTTAAACCTTCTCTGGACATCCACGAATATTTCAAGACCTAAATTAGCCAAATCAGTTCAGCCGTTCTTGAGTTACAAAATAACAACGAAAAGTGGCATTGATTTTTATATATTAGATTTTGAACCTTAGCTTACCGGTTTCGCCTTACGGCATTCTCAAAGGTTTACAACATTTGAGAATGCCGTAAGGCGAAACCGGTAAGGTTCAAAATATTAAATAATTGTGGAAAAGTACAAGTGATTTATTCAATATTTACCATGTCGTTGTGAGACTTCTCCTCCTTCTGTTCACCCACTTCCACCGTGATCATGCTGCTTGCAAAAGCGCCAAAATATCGGAATCTCAAAACAATACATGTTAAATATACGGATAGCTCTAATAGTAATATTTTTACTAGCCCGGGGCTTCGCTGGAACCTATACCCGGTATAAACAGTAATTAATCTTTTTTTTCTTTTTTTGTACTAGCGCCTTCGACCCCGTTGAAGCCTCGATAGTGTTTATACTAGGCTGTGACTGACGCAACCCGCGCAGGGTTCTTCTATGAACTAACTAATAAAATAAATCACGCATTCATTCGCAATTGCCTATCGCAGTCCACTACTGGACATAGGCCTCTCCCAGTATCGAGAGGCTATGCCCTACTATTTCCATGTATTACCCGTGGTACACCCATTGATACAACTGGTTGTACCACAGGGCTTTTTTCCCGATAGATCAGCTGGTTGTACCACAGGGATTTTTTTTTCCCGATGGATCAACCGTACGGTGGAACAACTAAAAACATTGCCTATGATACAACTATGATTTAAAAGGATAACGTGTATAAGAATAGGAAATAAAATAAAAAAATTATATATTATTGTTTATTTAGTGTTATATAAAAAATAATAAAATAAAATAATTTTAAAGCATTTAGTATGCTAAACTAAACAAATTATTTTAAATTGGAAAAAGCGATGGTCAGTTTGGTTGGTATATACAGGATTTTATATCGAGTTTTACTTCTGTCGCAGTGATATCGTTTGCGTATATTTCCGTTAGTCGCCTCATACGACACTCTTTGTATGAGATGGGGTGGTGATACTTGTCTTCTTCCTCTTAGCGTTAATTCCCAGTCGCATCCGAAGCTTTCAGCTCGGAGTCTGGGGTCCGCTTTTGCCAGTCTTAACTACGGATTTGGCTAGACCTCGATATTTTCTGTGAAGCGATTGCCATCTGACCTCCGGGTGGTGATACTTGTATTCTTTCTCAACAGATAATAGCAGACTTATGTGTTATTTTAGACTATAATCTCTTCTTGTGCCAAATTTCAGCCAAATCCATTGAGCCGTTAGAGCATGATTGAATAACAAACATCCAAATAACTTCACAAACTTCCACATCTTCTATTATATTAAAATGAATCCCTAAATGTGTTGCGAAGCGCAAATCTCGAGAACAGCTGAACCGATTTCGCTAATTCTTTTTTTAGAATATTCCCTGAAGTACGAGGATGGTTCTTACGGCGAGAAAAATTTTAAAAAAGGCGGTACGAAGTTCGCGGGGTCAGCTAGTTTATAATGTTAGTTGAAGTAGAATTATTAATTCAAAAGTGTTTATTCCATTGAAGAATATATTTGAATGGTGGCTTTTTAGACTTCGTCCAAGTTTAGCATTACCATTGATGCAGTCAAATTGACTAACTAAATATTTAAGAAATCCCTCTGGACTCCACCTTGTCACATACATTTCTAAGTTGAAAAACTGTACAACTATATACCCAGGAGGCTTACACACGTAAACACGCACGAACGAAGTCAGAAGTCAGGTAATACTCAAGGCCAAAATAAAATAAACAATACAAAACGTTTAACAATTTTGTATCCGCTCCAGTTCAACGAAATAAACTAAAAAATAAACAAACTCTTCATCTAGATCAGGGCTTCGATTCTGCTAAACCAAAACCACTGCCATATCATGTACACAGCAAAGAAAAACTTTAAGCAGGGCGTGAAAAAGCATCTGATGAGGCCGTCAAGCTGAGTGCCACCATTGTAACATAATACGTGTCTGTAATGGTGACGCTCTTTTCAGAGACTTTGCCTTCAGCTTACCATCAGGCGAGGCGAAGTCAAATTGACGTCCTATATAAAAAAAAACTTTAATGTGATCCAGATAAAGTTTAAAATTAAATAGCTTTTTATAGAGGGAATGAAAGAGTGTAATGAAACTATTTCCTTATATTTTAGACTTTAAAACTAAAGCAATAAAGTCTAAAATACATATAATGCTATTTTTTGCAGTTTCTGTTGTATGACAGTGGTTTTACTTTAACAGAATCGAGGGCCAGGTGGATCCGTATCTCCGAACTCAATCGGCATCCGACACGCTAAACGCTAGAACCTATCTGAATCTCTTCCGATACTCGCTACTGAATCTTTGTATGTATTACTTTACTTTGAACGATGGAAAATGTTTCTTTTAGTAATATGTATTTTGTGAGATGGGATAGAGCAAACGGGTCTATTTGAGTTATTGTAGATAGAAGTTTTACGTTTCAATGTTTTAAGAGAGCAAATAATGTAATTGAAACATGATCGACTCTGTGAAGCTCGAACTCTACCTTTTTTTTTTTTTTTTTTTTTTATCGTGCGCAAAATCCCCACGGATACCTCCCCCACCGTAGCCGGAGGAGGAGGTTATGTCGGACTCGAACCGACTAAAACGCACGCCGTCTGTGGGCCGTCAGTTGCCGGGGGTGAGATTGTCGTAGCCATATCCCTCGCACCCCGGCCGACCCAGGACCATATCTCTCGATCTGGCCCTCTTCCGGTGAGGGGACCACAGAGTCCCCAACCCGCCCCCGGGTATGGGGAGGCACGCAATGCGTGCCGCCGCCGCGGCCTGCTTCTACTAGGGTGACAGGCGGCTCTACCCGTCACCCCCAGGCCCGCGCTCATGGGGGACGGAGGTCATTCTGCGACCTCCGACGCCCGAGTTGCCGCTGCTCGTTGCGAGCTCGAACTCTACCAAGAATTTTGTGTGTGTGTGCGCGCGTGTGTGTGTGTGGGTGTTTGTGTGTGTGTGAGTGCGTGCGTGCGTGCGTGCGCGTGTGCGTGCTCTAAATTTATAGAGGATCCACCATTAATTTATTTACGTTTATGATTACTGGTCCCCTTCATTGGACAGTAGCTTGATGACATAATAGCCTATGTCACTTACAAATAAAGTGGCTTTCTATGGGTAAAATAATTTTTCATCCCACCATCTCGGAAAGAGTACTTTTTTTCTTCGATATCTGAGTGTAAAAGTCGCTTTTATCCTCTAGAGTGGTAAAGTAAATTTGAATTTAGAACATCGTGTGTACTAGGTTTGTGAACTCAAAACATCATTAAACCTATTTACTTCTACCTCTATGGTGCCGATTTATCATACAACTTTTTTTTAATTTATGAAAAACTCAACTCGGAACCTCCTTGGTGTACCTACTTTTTTTTTTAAATTTGCTTTGCGCGCATAATTTTTTTTCACGTCCTATGGTTGAACATTGTTGTTGAATTTTATTTGTTGATATTTTATTATTAGTATTATTACACATAATTATTATACAGCCTCCGTGGCGTAGTGGTAGTGAACGTGGCCGCAACGCAGGAGGCGCGGGTCCGATCCCCGCTCAGTGCAAATATTTGTATGCATAAAAAGTTCAACAACAACGGTCTAGCTGCAATGCTTCGATATCGCCTAATGTCACCATTGGGTTGTGGAGGTCACATGGCAGTCGCTTTACGAAAAATATCGAGGTCCAGCCAAATCCGCAGTTAAGACTGGTAAAGCGGACCCCGAACTCCGAGGTGAAAGCTTCGGATGCGACTGGGAATTAACGCTAGGAAGAAGAAGCATTTCATTATTTCCTCGCTGAGGTGGGATGAAAAGTTACGTGTTGCACTCGAGTGCAAAGATTTTACACCTTGTGCTCTTTTGATTCCCTCGCTAACGCTCAAGATTCTAATTTATGAATCACACAATGGAAGATGTAAATTTGGCCACAAATTCTTTTGTGAAAATCGTATCTGATATTATTACAAAAAATACAATAACCAGGTCAGTAACAAGAAAAAATAGAATTTTGAAACCCTGGATGACAACAGGTCTACTTCGTTGCATTAAACATCGTGATAGATTGCACATTAAAGCCAGAAATTCACCGGATAACATGACCACCAAACTTATTTATATGCGCTATCGCAATTTCTGTAATCGGCTTCTCCGTAAACTAAAAATTGCATATGAAAAGGATCTCATTGACACAGCTGGTAACGATTCTAAAGCACTGTGGAAGGCAATAAAGACCATAACAAACACACAAAAACTTAAAACCATACCCACAGAGCTCCTAAACTTATCTAACTGCCCTCAAACTTCTACAAACGAAGTCTGCGATTTCTTCACAAGTATAGGAAAAAACCTAGCCGAAAAATTACTTACCTCGACCTGAATCTAGCGGAAACTCTTTTCCGTCAAAGGCTGCTTTCGACTCCCTTAAGACTCCAATAAACTCGCTGGGCCTAATTAACGTTAATAAATCTGATGTCGAAAATATTATAATGCAGCTTCGTATTAACAGTGCTACAGGTTGGGATGGTATCTCGTCACAAATTGTGAGGCAGTGTCGGCATATACTAATCCCACCTATCACTCATATCTGCAATCTCGCTTTAAGCACCGGAGAGTTTCCGCAAGCGTTTAAAAAAGCAGTAGTTCATCCAATATATAAGGGTGGGGATAGAGATTGTGTCAATAACTATCGCCCCATAGCTGTGTTACCCACATTATCAAAAGTGTTAGAAAATGTACTAAATCGAACACTAAAAAATTTTTTGAACAAATTCGAGATCCTGGCCGAAAATCAATTTGGTTTTCGAAATGGCTTTTCGACGGAGGATGCGGTAATTAATCTAACTAACACTATTGTTAGTAAATTGGATGGGGGGGAGAGATGTTTATGTGTATTTTTAGACCTCTCTAAAGCTTTTGACACGGTCTCTATCCCCATTCTTCTCGATAAGCTATATAAATTAGGCATTAGAGGCATTTCACACGAAATTTTTGAAAATTATCTAAAAAATCGAACACAACGTGTCTCAATTGCAGATTATCTAAGTCATGAAAATATAGTTTCATATGGCGTCCCTCAGGGTAGCATACTCGGTCCGACCCTTTTTCAGCTCTACATCAATGACCTTTGCCAAATTTCCCTGCCGTACACGGATATATTCACATACGCGGATGATACTGCCATCTTGGTTTCGGGACCAGACTGGAATACGGTAAAGGAAAGAACTGAATATGCCCTGCGCAAAGTCATGAACTGGTTAAAAGCTAACTTACTGACGCTAAATGTCACTAAAACGCAATATGTTGCATTTTCAATTCTGCCAAGTAAAGCTCCACCTCCTAATTTCAATATAAAAGCACATAATTGCTCTTCACTTGAAACATGTTTATGTCAAAATATAACACGTACAGAATGTGCCAAGTACTTGGGAGTGCAGTTGGATAGTCGACTGAAGTGGGACAGGCACATTGACACCGTCACCTGCAGAGTGAGGAGATTAATATACATCTTTAAAACGTTGAGGGATTCAAGCTCGTCTGAGAAATTAAAACTCATCTATCTAGCCCTATGCCAGTCTATTATCCAATATTGTATACCAGTATGGGGGGGGGCCGGCAAAACTTTAATGAGCCGTTTGGAGAGAGCTCAAAGAGCCGTATTGAAAGTGATGACCAATAAACCCTATACGTACCCTACCAAAAAGCTATACTCGGAATGTAAAGTTTTGTCCGTTCGGCAGCTCTTTGTGTATAAATCAATTATTAGAAAACATCGAGATGTCCCACGGCCCAACCCGGCCAAACGCAATCGATGGCATGTATGTCACGGAGTTCGCTGTAGGACTTCCTTTGCCAGGGCCCAATTCAACTCCTTAAGTAGCAAACTCTACAATATAATTAACAAACACACAAATATTGCAGGACTTCCCAAACACAAAGCTAAATCCCGGGCTGCTGAGTGGCTACAGCAATATGATTATGATAGGACAGAAAATTTACTAAAATTTCCCGAATAGTTAAGGACGAACGCACTAACACACAAACACACACACACACACACACACAGACACACACACACACACACACACACACACACACACACATACACACACACTCTTACATAAATACAAACAGACACATACACACATCTCTGCCTTTAAATAATACACTCCATACAGTTTAAGGATTTTCTGTATTTTTAAATAGTAATTTACATCTATGCCTGATTGTTTATACCTTACCTTCATTGTATACTATGGTTCATTAAGAATACGCAAAAATGAAATGTATGTCGTTAGAGCACTGACCCCCAAAATACAGGCATCAGCTTAGTTTGGGAGTCAGTTTATCGTACTTAACACTGTTGTAACGTAGGAATTCAACTTAATTTTAAGACCAACATTGTATAAACTTATATTTGCGACAATAAATTTATCTTATCTTATCTTATCTTATCTTATCTTATCTTATCTTATCTTATCACTCGCTATGCTCGTGATTCAAATTTAGAATCTTTCGCTTGCTCGGTCATCAAAACTGAGCACGCGGTTAAAAAGCAACTTTGCACTCTTGTATAACAAATAACTATTTCAATTCCCCTATTGAATACAAACAAACAAATTATAAAATCTATCTTCTTTATAATATTAAATTAGCAATAACTGTATCGTTCGACAGCGTAAACTTTAGAGGTCCATAACGGTAGGTTTTGCCATGGTTTAACCATCAATCACGCCGTGATTGACCAATAACATAACGTCTTAATAACCGATTGACCAATTATATTCCTGATTGACGGCATGATGCATGACGCTTGCATAAGCGTGTAATGGACCCCTAATAGTTTTACAATAGTCTCTGTCTATGATATTCCGATGCTCCTGCTAAGTGCCGAAGAAAAAGTAAAAAGAGAATAAAACTGAATGAAAGCTTCACGGACTTTATTAAAATTCAATTGAGTGCCAATTAAAAAAATTAAACACGCCAATTTGAACCTTTTACAATAAAAGTTCGTCTGTCGTCTGTTCGTTGCTAAATAATTCATGAAATGGCCGAGCCTTTGATAGATGTATAGTTATTATTCACAATTTAACATAGGTTCGTAATTTGTTATTTATTCAAGTGGCAGACAGGCACACGGCCTACCTGGTAAGTGGTTACCGTGGCCTATGGGCGAGGGCAACACCAGGGGAGTCACACTCGTGCTGCCGACCCTGTAAGAACAGAGAGATTCTGTGCCGTCAGCGCAAAGGTTAAGTAAGATAAAGCTTTTGGTTTTTCCACTGATAGCACAAAATCTCTCCAGTGAGCTCTGGCTACCCTACTCACCGTCGGAAACACAACACGAGGTTATTAAGCCGCGATCTTGTAGGGCGGAGGTATTTCCCCAGTCAGAATGCTCGATTGGGACGGATATACCATCGTGTCCTACAACAACACATTTGACGTATATGACAGTTGTCAACTCTTAAGGCGGCCACCCACTAACAGTTTATCGAACGACAACCGGACGATATCGGTCTGTCAGTCAATCGCAATAGCCCACACACTTACAGTTTCGTATACGATTTTGGACTGACGGATATGTGTGTGGCCGCTTTACGATTCCGGTCAGCAAAGACAGTTAAAGGCCGGACAGTCTATGGCCGTCGGAATTTTATAAGTAATAAAATCAGACTAAAAGAATAAAATAATGTTATTATTTTAGTCTGAGGTAATAAAATTATGATGACATTGATGACATAAGGACTGCAGGCCGCCGGACAGACGAAAAACTGCAGGCGGACTGTAAGTGGGTGGCCGCCTTTAGAGTATAGGAAGGTCAACTTATCTCATAAACTTCAAATCCCATACATTCGTCATTCTATTCAACAAACTAACCATACCATTGTACGACAAGCATACAAATAAAACACAAACATAGCTTGAAGGATCCGATAAAATTTTCGAATAGGAAGTTTTGTTTTGCAAGTTACCAGCTGTGATAAAACTGTATTATTGAATTTTGCTAATCTCTTTTGCGAAGTTTCGTCTGTAGTATTTAAGGCAGGCTCAGCGTCCTTGAATTCTCTATAACATTTTCGGATCCGCTTTTGGAATAAATTACTTCTCAACAGTTGTAAGTTCGTGTTTTAAGTTTCTTAATAATTTTTATAAACTAGATTTCTATTTTTTGATATTGAAAAGATTTTATTCTCGTTTGCTTAATATGTTTTTTGTCGCAAAAAGAAATCAGCAAGGTCGGCAGCACGAGTGTGACGCCCCTGGTGTTGCACTCGTCCATACGCCACGGTAACCACTTTCCATCAGGTGGGCTGTGTGCTTGTCTGCCACCTAAGTGGTATAAAAAAAGTCAGGCTTTCCTCTGTAAATGTAATTCCCATAGATACATTACTTGAAAAAAAGACGTGTGGCACTCGGGGACTGCCGCAGTAAAGCTATTGCATAGCATTTTTTATCAACTTATGCAATTATCCCCCCACTCCGAGCACGCACGAATCGAGCCGAGCTGCTCCGAAACAGGCCGATTTCGGAGCAGCTCGGCTTGATTCGTCCGAGCTCGGAGTGTCAGCTTATTAGGTTTTTTCGTTACGGAATTTCTGGATTCGGTCTCCACGCTCAAGGCCCGCGATAGAAGCTATGCAATAGCTTAATTATTAAATTGCAGGCATATATAATGGCTAAAAGGGGTGATACGGAGTTTCGATGAATGCCACAGATGAAGCGGCAATAAGATAATACCATGTAACTCACGATAGAACCCATTAAACATAGTTTTATTTCACTAGGCAGACTCTTATAACGAGCACAGAGCTTTGGACCATAAAATTTTCATTTTGTCGACACAGACCAAGTAAGGGCGCGAGACTTACCAGAAACATTGCCAGTATGCTAATGAATGTGCTGATGAAAAAATAAAGTTCTCAGAGATACGCCCAAATACTCTTGAAATGGAGCTATAAAGAAATATGGAAGGGAATTTTTAAGTACAATCCCTTACTCTTGCGGCTGTCCCTGGAGTAGTATTAGAGGAAGAAATAAATTATTTATACGGTAACATGGGTTACCTATATTAATCCCGAATTTTAATATTCCGAATATCATAATCCCGAAAACGTTTGGCCATTTTTTCATAATCACGTTTTTTCAAATTCCGAAGTTTTATTTGCCATATAATCGCAACTCCGAATTTCATTTGCCCAATTATTCATTTGTACGACGTTTTATAATCTAGACGAACGAGTTCCAGACACACGAAATCTAAATGCACATAATCCAGATGACCGTAATCCATATGCATGAATGCCCAAATTTTAAAACATAATTATTTTTTGAAATGCATTTAATTGATAACCAGACAAACAATATCCAGATTTTTAAAACCAGCTAGCATCAGGCATGCAGCATGCAGCAAGCATCAGGAATTTAGCATGCAGCAAGCATCAGGCATGCAACATGCAGCAAGCATCAAGCATTTAGCATGCAGCAAGCATCAGGCATGCAGCATGCATCAGGCATGCAGCATGCATCAGGCATGCAGCATGCATCAGGCATGCAGCATGCATCAGGCATGCAGCATGCATCAGGCATGCAGCATGCATAATGCATGCAGCATGCAGCAAGCATCAGGCATTTACCATGCAGCAAGCATCAGGCATTTAGCATGCAGCAAGCATCAGGCATTTAGCATGCAGCAAACATCAGGCATTTACCATGCAGCAAATATCAGGCATGCAGCATGCAGCAAGCATCGTTTCTGTCACAGCTCCGGCGCTGCGGGGCTCCAGCGGCCCCACACGAGCTTATCGTCGCAGATGGTTGTAACGCCCACCACCGCAGCTTCGGCTTGCTGGCCGGCTCCGCCGGCCAGCCTCAGCCGCGGCGGCGGCCATTGTAACCACCTGCTCCTCAGCTCGTGGGCCGCCTCGCCCCTCCGCGCCTACGCGGGCTTAAATAACACTCTAGGGGTAGGGCAAACAAGACTGCGTGAAGTCGGATTTGCGGCAATTCATTTCTTTCACCAACTTTTTTGTGACAATTTTTGACTTTTCAAACCAATAATTTAAGGGTTAAACTGGTAATTTTTCCGTATCAAATTCCGTACAGGGATAAATAAAAAATAAAAAAAAAACCTAACCTATCCGAATCGGATTGCACTGAGTCGGGGTGTTAACGATAATTTTAATAATTTCGACATTGAAATTTCTAAATTAATGTAGGTACCTTAATTTCTAAATTACTTACTGTACCTAATAAATGAATCATATAAATTTACTGAAATTTACTATACTTGTATATAGTTTAGCTGGAATACGATTGTATGGGAACCAAATAAAACGATTATGAAAATTTGGTAAATGGTACGATGGGAAACAAAAAAATATATTTTGAGAATCTGGTATAACTATATTTGGATTATGACAATATGGGAAACAAAAAAAAAGGTATTTGAAAATTTGGTTTTAGTGCACCTGGTAATTGATTTATCTGGGAAATGAAAAACGGAATTATAGAAAGTTGTCATTCATTACATCTGTCTTTTAAAAGTTCTACCAACCGTTTTCGGGGTTTTAAGATTCGGGTAACAGAAATTCGATATTTCAATAGGTTACCGTAACATGAACTGTAAGGTGGTCGTCTATCCATAGGTAGGTACTATTATATAAGATGTAAAGTGGTCGTGTCTGTACATCCATATCCATAATCATCATCACTACATATTATAAAACAAAGTCGCTGTCGCTGTCTGTCCGTCCCTATGTATGCTTAAATCTTCAAAACTACGCAATGGATTCTGAAGCGGTTTTTTTAATAGATAAAGTGATGCAAGAGGAAGGTTTATATGTATAATACATGCATAATATTGTAGAGAAACACTGATAAATCGGGATCAGAATACCACGCGGGCGGAAAATATGGTGGTACGAAGTTCGCCGGGTCAGCTAGTAATATTATAAATGCGAAAGTAACTCTGTCTGTCTATCTGTTACGCTAAACCACAGAACCGATTTTGGTGAAATTTGGTGCAGAGTTAGACTATGCCTTAGCCACGCAGGCGGATCTGCGAGCAACAGCTAGCTGGGGATATTTAAAAAAAACCTTGATTTCTAAAAAAGAAAATTCCTACCTCTGACAAAATATACAACCCTAAATGTTTAAATGTAAGGTTTTCAATGGACTAGAAGTTTATATTACATACTTTTTGTGCCCCAAAGTATTTCAATAATTAAAATGGCTATTGAAATCAACCGAAACGACTCAATATTATAACAACGACCTTAGAAGTATTAATTAATATCGTCATTTTAATCAAAAGCGAATAATGTCAAATAATTTCGTGCCCTTTCAAGTGTGTATCAGTTGGGCTGTGAATATCATAATATTGTAGCGGTTTGCGTTTTGAATTCAGAAGATATTTCCGCGGCTTAAAATTATATCGGGACCGTGGTATTTGTTTTGGTTAAATAATATCTGTTCAATGTGTAAAGGAGGAGGTTAATAATATGAAAACCTCTAATATTGGGTAGGTAAGGCAACAAATAAATGAAAAAATAAATTATTTTTTTATTTTGTGAGGCAGAAGGTAATAGCTTTACGAACAATGGAGGCAAATACATCCCTACTAATATTATAAATGCGAAAGTAACTCTGTCTGTCTGTCTGTCTGTCTGTCTGTCTGTCTGTCTGGCTTTCACGCCTAAACCACTGAACCGATTTTGATGAAATTTGGTATAGAGGTAGTTTAGACATTGAAAAAGGACATAGGCTATGTTTGGTCGCGATAACCGACATCCACGCGGGCGGAGCCGCGGGCAAAAGCTAGTATCGTATATACTTGGTTAATTTGAGCACGTCCACCGCAGTAGCACCCCGTGCTATCCTCAAAAGACACAAGAAACGTGTACTGCGCGGCGCGTATAGAGCACATTTAGAGTACATTTTTGGTCCAAGATCCAAGATCCCGAGCAATACCATTCTCCCCAGTCCAGCTTACCTTCAAGGTAGCATTGCAGACGAGCATCGTACCAGGTCGCAGGAACCTCGTGGTATTTGAACCACCCGAAATGAGTATACGTGTAATCACACCTAAACTTTACGCCATCTGAGAAAAAAGGGATAGAATTAATTGAATAAGTTCTACATTATACAACATTCTACACAACGCTATCTAGACCCATGGTAAGCTTAATTAGCTTGTGTTATGGAATCTAGAATGCGGATATACATACTTAGATACTTTTTTTTTTGTAAATACATACATATTATACATAGAAACACCCAGACCAATGCAAATATTTATATTCATGCATACAAATATTGGCACTGAGCGGGGATCGAACCCGCGCCTCCTGCGTAGCAGCCGCGTTCACTACCGCTACGCCACAGAGGATGTGATGTATATTTTGTTTATTATAATATTATGTTTTTTATGTAGTAAGTATCGTATAATATTATCAGTATTGATTTAATATGTAATATGTGTAATAATTTATATGTTTTGGCAATTTTATGTTTGTGTGTAAGTGTCATTATTTCTCACTATAATACACACATTTCTAAATTTCTTTAAGAAAATAATCAATGTAATAAAAGTATCTAAGTATCTCTGATATTAGGAAGTAAATGTGATAGTTACAAAAAAAAAACCAGAATGTACAGTAAATATATAAAAAGAAATAATATTGAAAAAATGCTTGTTTTAATCTTAAAAGAAGAGTTCAAAAATATCAGACATAAACGCATAATTCTCAAAATAAAAATATAAACGTAAGTGTAATACAAAATATCACAAAGAAGTTAAAACATTATTATGTACATTTTATTATTAAATGATATATTATAAATTATTAATAATTATAAAAACTTACCTATGAAAACAAAACAAAATGCTAACACCATGTATTTTAAAACTAACTTCATGTTGCCTACGGTCCGTAGCGACGCGGGTCAAACTATGGTGATGGGAAGTAAATTGCGGTCCTTTTATATTTCCGAACAGGGTGGAAATATCAATCCAGTGGTGCTCAACATAATATTCTAAAGGTATACTTTTCGCAATTTTAACTTTGAATATCACTGTATACCTATATAAATAAATGTGGAAATAAATAGTAACAATGAGACAGCATTGCAAAAATTAAATGAAATTCGAGTTATAGGCGTGTTAAAAATAAATTCGAATTTCATTATCACAATATCTATCCTATCCTATCTCCGAGGTAAAAGCTTCGGATGCGACTGGGATTAACGCTAGGATGAACAAGAATATCAAAGTCAAAGTCAAAGTCAAATTATTTATTTGCATAACACAGGTTACAAAAAGCTGTTAGAGGATACACTTTCATCAAGTGTATAAGTGCGCTGTATTACAACCTCTTTAAGGTGTGCAAATATTTAGGTATAGGTACATGCAAAGTCATAATATTAATCAGAAAGCGTTCATAACAATAGGTATTTAAAGAAATGTCAGAAATTTCATCATGTCAAAAATAACAATTACATATGCATCCATATGCATCCATATGCATTCATATGCATCTATATGCATCCATATGCATCCATATGCATCCATGTACATATGCATATGCTTACACCTGTAAATCCCCGAAGGGGTAGGCAGAGGTGTATTAACACCCACATTTTGCTAACTATGATTTTCGGTCCCACGTAATAGGGGGTGAGAGTTTTGCTGTCTAGCGGGCACTTTGTTATGGGCTGTATGGTTACTGTCAGATGGAGAATAGCTCTATATCTTTGTTGTCTTCTACGACACCCACAGGAAGAGATGGGGTGGCACTATTCTACTCCACCGGGAACCAGCATGGCAAATCTATCTATCTAATCTAATCTAAATATTTTCACTCTTACCTAGCACCTACTTCAATTTATCTCTCAATCACCTTAAGGTAGACTTGTAGACAATGTCTTTGTCTACCTTTGATCATTTTTCTGTACACAAAATTAAATAAATAAATATAAAAGAAAAAGAAATACAAATTATAACATACCTACAGACTGTCATCGAACTGTTTTTCCATCTATCTATCTATACTATTATATAATTATAAAGTGATCGTGTCTGTATATTGGAGATATTTTAAAAAAATACTTGGGTTATGTTATGTTAACGATACTGAACACGAAAATTTTTTTTTTTAATTTCCTGTCTGTTTGTCTGTTTGTCCGCGATGGACGCAAAAACTACTGGACGGATTTTGATGTGGTTTTTTTTGTTAGAAAGGACTTGCTCAGACTTAAAATCTTACGTTTGTTTGATCGGAATCAGTTGAGTAGAACCGAAGATAATATGAGCAAAGGTCGCGTTAACCGAGATGCACGCGGGCGGAGCCGTGGGCGGAAGGCTAGTGTATTTAAATGTCTGCAAAAAAAAAAAACTGGGAAGAAGCTGAAACAAAATCACGAGTAGATACAGTAAACATAGTGTGTCGTGAAGTACTTATGTGTCTGAAAGGAACTTCATCCTACGCATGCTCAAGCTGTGGAATTAATTGCCAACTATAGTTCTTCCAAGCGACTACAATATTGGGGTTCATCATGAAGGATATAGAAGGTTTCTACAGGATCGGCAGCGCGACTGTGTTGTGACACTCTTTGGTGTTGCACACGACTATAGGCCACGGTAATCACTTTCCATCAGCCTGCTAATGTGCATAAAAAGCAGGTGGCTATTGTCTCTGCTTAGTGGTTACTCTGGAGAGAAAAAAGCAAGAGTATAATATGTATGTAGGTATCCATACTTCCATATCCATACTAATAATTATTATAAATGCGAAAGTAACTCTGTCTGTCTGTCTGTTACGATTTCACGCCTAAACCACTAAACGGATTTTGATGAAATTTGGTAGATATAGGGGTAAATTAGACCTTGAGAAAGGACATAGGCTATGTTTGGTCGCGATAACCGACATCCATGCGGGCGGAGCCACGGGCAAAAGCTAGTGTATAATATTTACTTATGTACTTATATTTGTACGTAGGTATGTTACGTAGGTGTGTGAACATGAGTCTCACTTTAAAGCTAACAAACCCTAAGTAGGTATAGACACAGCATCATAAACCGCAGTGTAATAAAATAGAGACTTAAATAGTTCTTCTCACTTCACTTCGCAACCACGGGCCGGCGCCGCCCAGGGTTGTCACACGTCGTATTTCATTCTGTACATAAATATTTTTGATAAGTCGTAAATTCGCCAGGCCGCTGTGAAGCTATGAAGTTTCACACCTGAATTTATGAGTCCAATTTTATGAGTTCCATTTTATGAGTTCAATTCGTGTCACTGGTTATCGTTTAATTGGTTTGTTTGTGTGTTTTAATACTTATTTATTGATAGTTTCAATTTTATATAATAACGGTAATTGCTCTCTCGGGTAGGTAGATAACTGTCTGTCATTTTGCTTTTGCTACACTCATGGGTATTTGATTTGATTTATTTTAAAGTGTCATTGATTTGATCGTTGCAGTTGTGTATAATGGAGCAACCTTGAGTCAACCTGCTCTGTTTAAAGGTTCTGTACCTCAATAGGGAAAAAAACTAAACCCTTTTAGGATCACTTCGTTGTCCGTCTCTCTGTCTGTCTGTCTGTCTGTCAAGATATTTTTCTGTAGATTTTGTGGACAGATTAAGTTGAACTTTATACCAAATACTCAAGCGTGATCAGAGTGGAAGAAAAAGTGGAAACAAATCCATCGATGGATCAGAGTGGAAAAAAAAGTTGAAACAAATCCATCGCTGGATTTGTTTAGTGGATTAAAGTGGAATAGAGCGTAATCTCTTACAGTGTGAAAAAAAAAACTTCTAGTTCAAAGCAATAAAAAGATATTGCCGTTTATGTAACTTGCGGATTAGCAAGTTGAAATGGCAGTGGGCAGGGCACATAGCACGGAGGACTGATGACCGATAGGGTTGAAAAGTCCTCGAGTGGAGGCCACGTATCGGCAAGCGCAGCGTAGGACGTCCACCCACAAGGTGGACAGACGACCCCATTAAGGCCGCGGGAACGCGCTGGATGCGAGCCGCTTCCTACTGTTCTTCAGGGTTCAGATCTATAGGGGAGGCCTATGTCCAGCAGTGGACTTCCTATGGCTGAAATGATGATGATGATGATGATGATTATGATGTAACATATTATGTAAGTTCAACTCTCAATTCGTTTTTGTACGGAAACCTCAGTGCGCGGGTTCGACTCGCACTTGGCCAGTTTTTATTTTATTCGTAAATAGACAATTTGGTTGACAAGTCTAATCAATTTTTTTCTTAATTTTTTATACCTATACACATTATAGCTTAGAGTCTTTTAAATCATTATGAAAGTCATCAACGCGGAATTACAAGGATAATTAATTATTTTTTAATAAGGTAGGCATCGAATAACATTCACTAATGAGCTCTTAATAAGTTAATTGTATATCCCCAGTCTCATTTAACGTATTTTCCTTAGCACCAATAAAGTTAGTTATATCTAACAGTATACTGTTTATCTGCCTAAGTGTTTACGGTAATGAAATAGCGTAGTTCATGAGCAGTAAAGTTAAAATTATGTAGGTATACGAGTATATTGTCCATTTGAGTGTATACATATTGTATATTGTCGAATACATACCTATTGTGTATTGTCGGAACTGTATAATGTATTAGCTAAATCCCTGTACAACTTACTTAAAGACCTCGGATTGCCAAGAGCTTCAGTAAGCTCTTTACTGAATCGAATATCAAAAGCGGCATTGATAGGATCTTACCAAATTTGGATAGGTAGGGGGCGGAACACTACTGACGGTGGAGGTGAGCGCTGATGCATCACAAGGTGGCCACCCTAAACCTACATCTGGGTCGCAAGTCCCAGTCGCCGCCATGGTGTTCCTCTCTGTATCACGCTATGGACCCGGCGACCGCACGGTGAATCCATGGAGTGCTGAGAATCGGATCTCTCTATAGTAACTATTTTCGGGTTCAGCTCAATGCAAATATTTGTGTATATGAATATGTCTAGGTAGTATATTATGTTAAAGCGGTAATCATTTTCCATCAGGTGAGCCTAAGCTTGACTATGTAATACATAAAAAATATATTATATATTTGCATTTGATTGGTCTAGATGTTTCCGTGCATCAGAGAGCATACGGACATCTAAATGGCAGTCGTTACGGGCTATATTTTGCTTTTTTCCTGGTTTAATTAAGTGAATGACTGGATCCCAGGCTGGTATTACGCTCAAACCATCTAAAATATTAAAAATTTGATGTTTTTTTAATTTCAATTGCCTCGCGGATCATTCTAGGTATATACCTTCCCTCTTTAGCAATTATCTGTGGTTTATCGAATCTCAAATAATGGTCTGTTAAAAAGTAGCTATATTTCAATAGTCTACAAGTCTACATTATCCAAAGTGCCACCCCTATCTAAACCCAGTGATACCTCCTACACTTTATTTCGGATACACACGGTCGGTAACCAGTCTGCGTCTTTGAAACACGCTAGCTTCTAAATAAACACACTATCACACTTGTAGTTTTGTAAATTGGAAGCATTCAGTATCCTTTGAAGGAGTGAATGCAGCAGATGAGGTGTGGTGGAGTTCTAATTGAGTTTAATAATTTATTGAGGTGCAGGTCAGTAAATAGACCGGTTCTAATCTGAATAAGCAACTGAATGAATACAAATTGGTGGAGAAACGAATTTGTCACCATCATCACGCTTTAGTACTATATTCAACTAGCTGACCCGGCGAACTTCGTCCCGCCATATTTTCTGATTCCGTTCTCGCTACATATCTCTAAATTTATCAGTGTTTCTCCACAATATTAATGATGTTTTATACATAGAAACCTTCCTCTTTAATCACTCTATCTATTAAAAACAACCGCTTCAAAATCCGATACTACGTATCGGATTTTGAAGATTTGAAGATTTAAGCATACATAGGGACGGACAGACAGCGAAAGCGACTTTGTTTTATAATATGTAGTGACAATTACGTAAATCTCATGATTTGGCATATTTAGCTTCTGTGAGTTCGTCTGCCGTCTTACCTTCCTACTCTTAACCGAAAACCTGTGACATAGCTTTATTCCGTCAATCAGCGGGGGCAGGTGAGATTTTCTTGAGTCCCAAAAACTTGATGGCGTCCCAAAACTTCCTAGGATAGAAGGAATGGAGTGAAATACAGAATCCTACATAAGATACAGTACTGTTCTGACATAATGGAACCACTCACTTTGATCACAAATTCAAGTTTCTGAAGGTCCAAAAGGTACTGAAAAGAGGTTCGATCTGTTAATTTTTAGTAGTTTTTATTTTTCAGGTTAAAAAGTTTTTTTTTATACCACTTAGTTGGCAGACAAGGTTCATAAACGGAGGTCCACCAGATGCATTGATTTATACATTTTGAAGAGAAGGTCGAAATGTGGTCTTGCGTACGGAACCCTTATACCTACTCGTAATACCTACCACATTATTACAACATCAATTTTGAAAGTAGGTAGGTACTTGTTGAAGTTATTACATCTCCAAGTATAAATAAAGACATTATTAAAATCTTCAGCATATTTATTCAACTTTGTTTATGTTACAAACGGCATGATATGATATAAAATAATAAGCTTGTCACAGACATGGAACTGACATCTAACATGATCATAAGGCTTGCTTTTTTGGTTCAGAACGATGAAAGAAATGAATGCTAAAACATGTTGTACGCGTGTTTTGGAAGGTTTTTGAAAATAATTTGCATGGATTCAGTGAAAGGATTGAATAAACTTTTAAATGTTCATTATCTTGCTATCAGGAACTGTAAATATAAACAGATAGAATACATGAAGAGAGTACCCACAATCAGCGAGCATGTATGGAAATAATCATGAAAGTAGAAATAGCAAGACGTGTAAGAACCGTAGGAAATGGAAAGATGTTGTTTCTGCCTACCCCAATAGAGAAGCCGTATAAACTAGGAATCAAGAGTGCAAATCAATATCTTAGTAACTTGAAGACACAACATAAATTTTCAATGGCGACACTTTCACTAACATTATAAAACACAATCTTGTAATACACAAAATGACTCCAATTCCGCAACGAAATCAAACACACCACAGTTTAACTGGAAAACATAAAATACAAAGTGAGTTTATAAGACACAACACATAAAGTTTGCTAAGAAACCTGTTTCGTTACAATAAATGTAAAAGTTATGGTCGACGATAATATAGATGTCCATCATGATGGCTGACTGTACCTCCAAGTTTATGATTGAGGACGTAGATATCAAACTGGGAGAACGGACAAGGATGATATCAATACACAGAAATAGACAACTGTCTACTGATACTTTTGTTCTGACACAAATACCTATCAACTCTTTACCGATATTATAAATAGGGCTGTAACGAACTTCACCTCCACCTCCGTTACTGTGGAAGTTACGCAAGAAATTGTACCGCTTCTGTTTTTGCAAAATTTTTGAGGAGTTGTAACGGAGGTTCAATGAATCTTCATCTTATTCTTTTAAAGAAAAGTGACTCAAATGAGATTTATTGTGGTAGAGAAATAACATCATATCCTTCTAATATTATAAATTTAATGTCAAAGTTTGTAAAGATGTATATTAATACAGCTATGGATAATGGCTGAATAGATCTGGCTGAAAGGAGATAGAACAGATTTCATACAATCTTGGGTCTCAATAGATTCAGACATATTAATTCCTCACTGAATGTTTTTAAAGTTTTGGCAATCTGGGAACTGAGTTTGCATAAAAGTAAGGTGAAGTTATGTTAAGAAGATCTAGAAATTTTACATCCATATCTTAAAATTTTTCATCTACTTTTACATGAGGATGGATTACAGTCTGGACAGTTGCTTTATATGCCAGCGATATGTTCCGACGGGTTGCAGGAACGGGTTCAAAATTCCACACTAGTGAAGCCGCCGGCAACAGTTCGTTAAATTAAAGCTCCTTAATTTTGATTACTAAATGATGAACTTACTATGAATTAAATTTAAATAATGTTTTTTGACTTTCAATAAACCTTAATTGACCATTTATACACATCCACTCCCACATCTACCTCCACCTCCGTTAATCTCTGCTTTCGTGGAGGTGAAACTCGTTAGTTCTACATTCACCTGCACCTCTGTTACAACCCTAGTTATAAATACAAAAAGTGAGTTTGCTTCTATGACCCTCTCCAAGCTTGATCACTAGATCATCAATAACCCTCTTCGAATTTAATCACTACATCTATAACTTTCAACGTCGTATCCAGGAGGACCCTAACTCAGTGTCTGCAGTAGATCCCGTCAATCCGCGTGATTCGCATCGTAATGAATCGAAATAATCTCAATCCCTAGATTTGTCTCAACTGACGCCGATCACGGAACAAATTTGGGCAAAATTGGCGATTTTATGCGTTCTGTTTGGTTTATTGCTCTAAGTTAGGGCATGTGTTGGGAAGGATATCAATTTTTTGTTCGATAAACACGTCTGTTATAAGTGTAAAACTGCAATACAATTTTAGTGCTGTTAGAGCACTGAAATTGTAGTAGATTGGTAAGGAGATTATTTTCAGCCTAGCAGATACCACTATAGACATTACAAATAAATAAATAATAAGATTAATAAAACGTTTATTGTCAAATAATATTACAAGGATGTTCAAAAAAAAATTCAAATAATAAGTAATCTAACTTAATCGGTGTGAATGACAATAGAGATTTTTTTTAATATAAGACACATTAATTTGACTTCGCCTCGCCTGATGGTAAGCTGAAGGCAAAGTCTTGGAAAAAGAGGGTCACCATTATAGACACGTTCCATGTTACAATGGTGGCACTCAGCTTGACGGCCTCATCAGATGCTTTTTCACGCCCCGCTTAAAGGACCCGGGACTGTAGGAGGAGGGAAACACGTGAACTGGTAAGGAATTACAGGTGTTAATGGTGCGGCAGAAGAAAGAGTCCCCAAACCGTTTAGTTCTTGATGGAATATTCTGCACCGTATGCGGGTGACATCTAACTCCTTCACGTGTTGTCCTATATAGGAAAGAAGAGGGTGGGATTAATTTGGAAGAGCTCATCAGAACATTCACCATGGTAGATAGATTTATGCAGGATAGAACCTCAGAACCTTCCCCCTAGAAGAAGTCTGTTTTGGCTTCAAGTCCTGTCATGAATGTAGACTTTTACAATTTCAACCATTGAATGAAATTTCAAAGCAATTAGTATGCTAACTATTCAAATCTATTAAGAATGGGAAAAGTAAAACGCCCAGGCGGGACTCGAACCCGCGACCAGTACCTTACAGGGGGAATGCTCTGACCAAGACCCGGTAGCTCAGTGGTAAGAGGTAAGAGGTTCCCCTATAAGGGACTGGTCGCGCATGGGCGATTCACTATTTCCATTCATATTCAATTTGAACCATAATCAGCTATCGAAATACGAATGTTGAATTCCTCTGCCTACCCTTCTCAGAATATTAATTTATTTTATACCACTTAGGTGGCAGACAAGCACACGGCCCACCTGATGGAAAGTGGTTACCGTGGCCTAAGGACGTATGCAACACCAGGGGCGTCACACTCGTGCTGCCGACCCTGAAGAAACCTTCTAATGCCCTTCTTGAAGAACCCCATATTGTAGTCGCTTGGGAAAACCACCGCTTGAGTTTCCCTCCACAGCTTGAGTGTGCGAGGGATGAAGTTCCTTTCATACCGCACAGTGCGCACCGTTTCCGGTCGCAATGTGTGAGGATTCATGATTGATACATAGAAAAAAATACCATGAATTCAGCCAATCAAATAAACACCAGTTTTATTATAAGCAACAAGTTGTTTCAGGAAAAACTCGAAGCGCCATGAAGGGATATTATACTTTCAATATAGTTCTTGTTATTTTTATTGACACGAGGGCTCTTTATGATAATAGTGAGTAGGAGAGCGTGCCAACAATGTTTTATATGATTTATATCACACTACTAGACATAAGAATATTGCTTAACATGTGATTACCCAGATCGTAAAGGAAGAGTTATGTGTTTCGCGCGTATCTTGTGTGTTGGTAATTTATTTTATGACCGTGTATTTTTCAAGTGGCTGGATGGATTGCGATAGTTAAGGTATTCTTAGATTTGTTTTAAGAACCTAGGGCCCGACGACACTCAGTCCTGAATATTAATTTACTAAGGACAGCAGCCTCAGTATAGCGGACATCAACAGAATCGACACATCTCTCCGCAGAAAAAAGGTGTCACTAGACCAAACGTCAATATTATTGACTTCATTGGTTGAACGAAAGCGGAGAGATTAGGTATATGTTTACACACCTCAGATACATTGAGATGGTGTCGGGCCTAATTGTCCTTAGATAGGTGTTTAAAAAATGACAATAGCGAATTTTAGTCGTAACGTAAGTCGTAACTAAATTTCATTTCATGATAAAATAATTAATTGAGTAGGTATACTTTTATACGTAGGTCCTAAAACCAAAACTTACAGCAGTATTTTGGTAAAATTACCTGTAACAAAAAAAAACAATTAATTAGTGTTTAGTTACATAATAAAAACATGGTCAAATAAAAATATAATTAAAGCAAAACGTTCATATTACTACTTATTTATTTATTTGGACAACCAGTAGTTGTTAAATTAACACTTACATCTAATAAATGCAACCATAATATTTATTTTAATGCACAACCTTCTAAGGCAAAACTTAATACTTACAAATTAAAAAGTAAACAACTAAGAAAAAATTGCTAAAATATTAATACAAAAATTCGCTCCTGAAATATACATAAATCCTGCTATTTCATTGCAAGTAATGTAACAAGTTATATTACTCACAGTGATACCCTTGTGCTAATTTTGGGTAACAGTGAGAACGCTATCGTAAGCATTAGGTACGAGGTTCGTGGTACGGGGTGAAGGTGCAAATCGCGCGTCCGACCGGCACTGAAATTAACCCCTAGTGTGAAATAACTGACAGTTTATACAGAAGTTTAACTCTGTGATGTCATATAAATAAATAATGTTTTTGATACCGCGTAAAAAGTGTTCTGCAACTAACACAATAATCTATCTATAAGTACCTAATATTAGTTTTTTTTAGTAGTAGTAGTATTAGTAGTTAGTAACTATGTTATTTATACTGTTGATTGATGGCACTTGGTGGAAGTTATTATTATACATTATAGATAACACACTTGTACTTTTCCACAATATTTATTGTTCTCCTAACCGGTTTCACCTCACGGCATTCTCAAAGGATTACATTGATGGTTATGAACATTTGGCTAGTTAAAGATTACGATATACTAATATTTCATATGTAGGTAGTTTTTAAAATGATGTATACCAGTAACAACTTTTTTCCCAAAATTTGGGGAAATAATTTTTAGTTCAGCCTTATATTATTTTTGTAAAATTAACATATTAAACATAACACAATGTCAAAATTACATTGACTTTGACTTTGAAATGTCAAATACAATTGGATCATATAATTATGTCAAATAACAATGTCAAGTTAGTATTATAAAAATAAATTAAATTTAGAGATAAAATAAATTAAAAAATTAATAATGTCAAATAAAAATGGTAATGTCAAATGAAATTCACAATGTCAAATTTATAATATAAGCGATAAGGTTATTACATTTGCAATTAAGTATTAAAATGAATTAAATTAGATAATTGGCTATGTAGATGACATCATCTATTGCAATAACGGTGAGCGACTTAAATCCAACTGCTGGTTCAGTATTATGGTTTTATCTATGTTTAGTAATCTATTTATTTCCAGAGTTTCCAGGGCATTCATTTTTCTACCTTTGTCACAGAGTCGCAGAGCTCTAAAGTTAGCTTTTGGATCAAAAGAGTGATTTTCATTAAGAAGGTGCTCTGCGAAATTAGAATCTGTTTTTTCTAGTCTCCAACCCCTTACATGTTCTGCGATCCTAGTTGCAAAGGATCGGCCTGTTTGTCCAATGTATTTTTTCTTACACGTGGAACATGTTAATTCATATATGCCACTTTTTTGTTCAATAGGGGTTATATCTTTACTGTTACATAATAATTTTTGTAGGTTGTAAGTTGTATAAAAGGAACGGAAATATAGACACCCTAAATAATTTTATGACATTTATAAATGGAATTAATTCGCGGATACAATTTACAATAGAAATAGGACATAACGAAATTAATTTTCTTGACATAACTATTGGCTTGATCAATAACAGACATATATTCAAAATCTATAGAAAACCTACCTTTTCAGACAATATAATACATGTAAGCTCTAAACACCCACTGAGCCACAAACATGCAGCCTTTCACTCAATGGTGCATCGTTTATTGTCAATTCCAATGTCACAGCCGGACTTTGAGGAAGAGCTGTCAGTGATCAAGCTAATAGCTACAAATAACGGCTTTTCACCACAGCTGATAGATGGTATAATAGCTCGTAAGAGATCCAGGGCAGTCACAAATCTAGCCTACAAAGGGGGTACACTTAGTAGTCCAAAAACAGACAAAAAAAGATGGGCTCGGGTGCCTTATATTGGCCAAGTTTCCTATAAGTGTGCTAGACATCTGTCTGATAGCAAAGCTGCCTTTTATACAACTTACAACCTACAAAAATTATTATGTAACAGTAAAGATATAACCCCTATTGAACAAAAAAGTGGCATATATGAATTAACATGTTCCACGTGTAAGAAAAAATACATTGGACAAACAGGCCGATCCTTTGCAACTAGGATCGCAGAACATGTAAGGGGTTGGAGACTAGAAAAAACAGATTCTAATTTCGCAGAGCACCTTCTTAATGAAAATCACTCTTTTGATCCAAAAGCTAACTTTAGAGCTCTGCGACTCTGTGACAAAGGTAGAAAAATGAATGCCCTGGAAACTCTGGAAATAAATAGATTACTAAACATAGATAAAACCATAATACTGAACCAGCAGTTGGATTTAAGTCGCTCACCGTTATTGCAATAGATGATGTCATCTACATAGCCAATTATCTAATTTAATTCATTTTAATACTTAATTGCAAATGTAATTACCTTATCGCTTATATTATAAATTTGACATTGTGAATTTCATTTGACATTACCATTTTTATTTGACATTATTAATTTTTTAATTTATTTTATCTCTAAATTTAATTTATTTTTATAATACTAACTTGACATTGTTATTTGACATAATTATATGATCCAATTGTATTTGACATTTCAAAGTCAAAGTCAATGTAATTTTGACATTGTGTTATGTTTAATATGTTAATTTTACAAAAATAATATAAGGCTGAACTAAAAATTATTTCCCCAAATTTTGGGAAAAAAGTTGTTACTGGTATACATCATTTTAAAAACTACCTACATATGAAATATTAGTATATCGTAATCTTTAACTAGCCAAATGTTCATAACCATCAATGTAATCCTTTGAGAATGCCGTGAGGTGAAACCGGTTAGGAGAACAATAAATATTGTGGAAAAGTACAAGTGTGTTATCTATAATGTATAGTAACTATGTTGGTAATACCTTCTCCTCTTTTTAATTGTCGTAACATTTTGCCAATGTATGATAAATAATCATGAAAGCATCTTACTGTGACGTTATACGTAGACTACAGTTTATGCAGATTCTCGCTATTTTTATACCACTTAGGTGGTAGACAACCACATGGCCCACTTGATGAAAAGTGGTTACCGTGGCCCATCATCAATCAATTCAATTAGTTTCATTTCGATCAGGGTCGGGAGTGCTCGTATCGTGTAAATAATTTTATTTTAATTCAAGTCAATAAATCATGATTATGCTTAACCTTTTCTTTTACTTATCATAGCATTTGATTGTATAGTCACCAATTGCTCGTACATTTGGTCCTTCGAGCCGGAAAACATATTGAAAACATATTAGGCGGCAAATAAACGGCATTGCTACACTAACTTTCTATAGAGAGAAACCGAAAGCCTTAAACTCACTTGAACCTCGCCTTTTCTACGTAATTCACACCTCACATAGCAAAGCAAATACACCTTTATGCAAGTAATGTTGTTGAATTTTAAAGCATTAGTATACCTACTAACTATACAAATTGATAAGGATAGGAAAAAGCGAATTCAAGCTTTCGATTTTTCACAATTCTTAATCAATTTGTAAAGTAATGTTGTTTTACTGCAGTTTTCTGTAGGGTGGATGGACGTACCAGGTCGGCCGGCTTCAAATTCATACGGGAAATCCTTTTAGCCCCTCCTTCTCTGTTCCGTATGTTTGCGAACTTCTATACACGGTAACGTTTCACTTGTGCACGCGTTTTCTTCGCAATAAAACACCCCAGAAAGTATAATTACCGTATAAAACTAAAGATCTTTTGGTTTTCGTTTTAACTTATTTTATAGTTAGCAAATAAGTTTACCACTATCGTAAGTGGTTCTTGTAACCAAAAAACTCTTACTTAGAGGAGAAGAAAATAGTTATGTTACTTTCGAGTAGGTACTTATCTGCAGAGGAAAGGAAGGGATTACTCTTTCCGTCTCTTTATCTGAGAACTCTTTCACTGATTTGAAGTTAGTCACGAACGCCAGAATTTCCCATTTGAGCCTGATGACCCCAGCACTATCTATATAGACACTACCTATGCCACGAACTACTACCTTATGAGTGCCTCTGAGAACGCTATCGGAGTGGCTACATACTGGGCAAACAAAATATGACCATGTAAGTCAATTTGATTTAATCCACCACCACGAATTCCGAATGCTTCTACGAATAACAGGCAAAACAGCTACATAGTGAGGACTACTCGTAACTTTAACAGGCTATGTAAGCAGCACGATATTGACCCTTTCTCGACTAGTGTGCCCGCGGCGAGGAGGTGCTTGAGTTTAGCATTTTTCAAACCCAGAAAATTAATGTTCTATGTTTTTGGCGTTGACTATGTAGATAAATAAGGTTTGTGTAATACGTGTTTTTGTTCACAATGTTTTACCTACGCAGCGACTATAAGCGAAAACTTGTTACTGGCTTTCTATTGCCTAATCCAACGCTATTCATGTTTTTGTAGCTGTAAGTTTTCCATGTAATAAATAAATAAATGACAAGATAGTTATGCCGTCGACTCGACAGAAGTAGAAGATGTCACCAACACTTCATCGGCACTGATGGTACACCTCTGCCTACGCTTTCAGTACCAAACAAGCGTGAGTATACAAATAACATCTTACAATTTATACTGAAACAACAGTACACTTTCATCAAAGCACTCAGTACGTAGCAGTTAGAACGCTCCGCTACTTTTAGCGACAATAGAAATTTGTCGTGCGCCTTCCACGCGAGTGCACCCGCTCGCTTTGTTCCACGCCGTGACGTCACGGCGACACGTGTACGTCTATGAATGAATGAAAGGTTAGTATAAATATTTTTGAAGTCAAAACTTTACGCGCGTTAGGCAGTTTTCTTAAGAAATCACATCGTCACGCGTCTGAATAATTTTGGAATATTTTTTCTCTCTTTTAAACAGAATATTAGCAAGTGAAATTATTTAAGTACTGAACTGGTGTAGTACGGAACCGGCCTCCGCCTATGCTTACGTCACAACCTTACAACTCTTTAAGTGGGGTGAGTACTTTTTGGGTGAACTAGCTGTTGCCCGCAGTTGGCAGGGGCCTTAGTACGCACCATACACCTTAGCACTGTGTGGTATGTTCTAGCTAGAGTTAAATCTATGAACTGTATCAGTATACAGTTCATAAGTTTAACGGTCTTGTAGGTGTAGCTAGGTGTATGAGGCGGTCCTCATACACCTACACCACAGTCCCGAGTCCTTTAAGCGGGGCGTGAAAAAGCATCTGATGAGGCCGTCAAGCTCAGTGCCGCATTCTAACATGGTACGTGTCTATAGCGGTTTCCGTCTTTTACCATCAGGTGAGGTGAAGTCAAATTGACGTGTCCTATATAAAAAAAATACGCTTTAGCACTGTGTAGTATGTCTAGCTAGATCTTTATACTAATTAACTGTATGCCTACCCATACGCCTGAGCTCTAGTATCTAGCTCATAAAACTTATGAACCGTATGTCGCCTCACATACCTCAGCACTGTGAAATACGTCCCAGCTAGTCTGTAAAACTCATTAACTGTATGCCAACTTTCTGCAGAATGCCTGCTATTATAAAGTTTCGTATATTTAATCGCGCCATGCCAACTTTTTTAAATTTCAGAACTTGAGATCGCGATGCCAAGTTCTCAATTTATTACAATATTGTAGTAAGTGAGTCAACTGTTCGAGAGAACTTCGCTCTATTTATATTAACTACGACATTGCCAAATTTTGTTTACTCGTGGAGAAATAAGATTGTAACATGATTGTAGTGTTTTATTTTAGTTTCGAGACATAATTTCCAAGTTAATTTCAATTTCACCTTGATGGATAAGAAATACAGCACTTTCGCCAGATTAAATGATTATTTTAAGCTTGTACGTAATTATTTTAGCGTACCTAAGTGTTTTTCGCTACCGTTGTTATACATATGTTTACACCTCTTTTCTTGTACTTTTCGATCTTCTCTCATCGGTCTGCTGGGAGAAATTTCTTTGTAGGAATAATCAACACTAATTTTTCAACTTCCAATGTTAGAATGTTTTGGGTGTGCATAAATCTTATCTTATATAAATAAAATGAAGAGGTCCTCCAAGACATTATAACGTCTAGGTAGTAACAAAATGGATTAGCCACTGGACTAATTGCAACTTCATAATCTTTAGCTTAATACCAAGTACCTAGAGGTAGATTGCTAGTATAAAGTATCTACATAAAAAATAATCCTGGTATCTTACTTTCTTCGTCCTCTTTTTTTCTTCATTAAGTCGATCTTCCAACTATAATACTTTATGACGGCGGTTATAAAGATTATCTTTATACTAATATTTAAATGTTAAAACACATTGAAGTACATTATTATTTCATTACTAGCCTTCCGCCCGCGGCTCCGCCCGCGTGCATCACGGTTAACGCGACCTTTGCTCATATCTTCGGTTCTACTCAACCGATTGCGATCATACAAACGTAAAATTTTAAGTTTGAGTAAGCCCTTTCTACCAAAAAAAATCGCATCAAAATCCGTCCAGTAGTTTTTGCGTCCATCGCGGACAAACAGACAAACAGACAGGAAATTCAAAAAAAATATTTTCGTGTTCAGTATTGTTAACATAACATAACTCAAGTTTTTTTTTTTATACATCTCCAATGTACCTACTGACACGACCACTTTACAATTATATAATAGTATAGATATAGATATTATGAATTATCATTCATTATGCCGTCATAATGAATGATAATTAATAGACCGTCCTCTGTGGCGTAGCGGTAGAACGTCCAACTGCTACGCAGGTTCAATTCCCGTTCAGTGCAAATATTTGTATGCATGAATATGTATATTTGCATTGGTCTGGGTGTTTCTATGAATAATAAGTAATTTAAAAATAAAAGTATCTAAGTATGTTTAGCCGCATTCTAGATTTATTTCTTTTCTAGCTGTAAATTTTCTTAAAACTATAAAATAAAAATAAAATTTCTTTACATGTACCTACTATAATTATGTTGCAATATCTTACGTATCGACAGCCGAAGTAAAGGAATGACAAAGTACGTATTTCAATAATCAAACTAAATAAATTAAAAACGAATATACCTACAGCCTTATGCCAATTACAGCTCTTTGCACTCGTCCGACATTAAAAATAAATAGCAGACCATAATTCTCACGATTTTCTTATATTAAACGGCGAGTCTAATAAATATTAATTAATTGTCTGCCGAGGCGTTTGCTCAATTCTCTTTTTTTCTTTAAATTCTTTGAACAATTTCTCGCAAAAGCGTCACTCATAAGCCTTCTGTAATTTACAAATTGAATGTTCAGTACTTTACTTTTTTCTTATTGGTTGATTGTCTGAGCCTTTTATTTTAATTTCCTCCGAAGTAATGAAGAAGGGAAATTAAGGAGGTAGAATCGATTTGTTCTAATTGGAATTTTTACTTTCATTTACTTTCTAGTCCAGGACTCACTGGAAAGTTCTTGTCCTGTCAGTGGGAAGACAGCCTCCGTGGCGTAGCGGTAGTGAACGCGGCCGCTACGCAGGAGGCGTGGGTTCGATCCCCGCTCAGTGCAAATATTAAATTTGTGTTCATGAAATATGGGTATTTGCATTGGTCTGGTCGTGCCTCGGAGAGCACGTTAAGCCGTCGGTCCCGGTTGCCATAAGAACATCTATGGCAGTCGTTACGGGTAGTTGGAGCCCTCAAAAATCCAAAAACAACAGTCTAGCTGCAAAGCTTCGATATCGCCTAATGTTACCATTGGGATGTGGAGGTCAGATGGCAATCGCTTCACAGAAAATATCGAGGTCTAGCCAAATCCGTAGTTAAGACTGGCAAAAGCGGACCTCAGACTCCGAGCTGAAAGCTTCGGATGCGACTGGGAATTAACGCTAAGAGGAAGAAGTGGGAAGACTGCTTATCCGGCTTTGCCTTCTGCACTGACGGTACAGAAGGTTGGCAGCACGAGTGTGACTCCCCTAATGTTGCACAATTCCATAGGCCACTGTAACCACTTTCCATCAGGTGGGCCGTGTGCTTGTCGGTCACCTAATTGGTATAAAAATAATTAATGACACACTTCCCCTTTAAAGAGATTACACAGAGAGTTAGCACAGTAAATGCCTTAAAATAATTCAGAATAAAATTGGTCTAAAAACTCTCCAACGACAGAGCAGAAACATTATTCCAAAATTATCTCGTAGAAAAAAGGAAAGGCTGTAAAAATTACAGCCTGTTACGTCAGGTTCAAAGGCTGTAGCGCGCGAGCATCGAACCCGCACTAATGTGCTAATCGATGAGCCACATTTCCTGCTTCAAGAGTGCCTCCGACCTATCCCTAATACACTTTATTGTACAACCATGTATTTATTCTAGATGTGGCTCAGATCCTAAATATTATCATCATCTAAGCAATGTTTCCAGTTGTATCAGCGACTTTCACCTTTAAGCTTGGAGGTGTGATTCCGAAGCCGACTGCATACGATAACTGCAGACGCATGCAGCAGATACAGCGTACCCATTACTTGTTAAAGTCAGATACGTATAAAGGGGACCATTGAGAAGCCGCAATGAATTACGTTTCACGGAAAATATCGACGTTCAGCCGCATCACAGTTACATAGACTCGAAAGCCAACCATAACTGAGTCGGGAATGATGATTGGATAGTCGTATCAATACTTTTATTTAAATAACCATTTAGCTTTTCAGGTATTGATATTACTTATAAAGTGACCAAATAAAAATCATAAATTGAATTCACAGATATTACAGCCGTACTTCAGAGATTCGGTTCCATTTATCAACCACTAACATTTTTCTGGCAGTTATAGTACCTACTGGTTTTATTACTCGGCACCTCGATTTCGTGTGAGAGAAGTATGTGAGAAAATAAATCTAGGTCCTAGGTCACTATTTCGTGGGCTAGGTTATTGGTCAACTTCGTCCAAAAACTTGAAGTGTGAAAAATGTATTAAGGTGTAGAAATAGTCCACCGTGCGAGGGTTACTATATCTTAAGCAATCTTACATCCTGACATCTGAAGACACAAGACAGCGTGCGGATTTAGTCCGTTCAAGTCAGATATCACCACCTTTGCTAGGCGGCGCGGAGGGAGAGCGTATCCAAGGGGATTTCTGCACGAAAAAAAGGTTGTGGAAATAGTATGAAAATTAATTGCAAGAGTTTGTTCACTTGGAGATTTAATTCACGCTTCATCATCATTTGAGCGTAACAGGGTATGTTATTTTTGAAGCTTTCACCTTGGAGTCTGAGTTGCGCTTAGTCTTCTCTTTTAGATTTAGCTGCATCACAGATGACTTAAAATCAGTGTAAAAATCATCAAAATTGACCAAGTTGATTCAAAGATATGACTTTTAAATCCAAAAATCCTATATCTTCTTATGACTGTATTTCAAAATGGACAAATATTTGGGTTTGTCGTCATAATATTATTTTTCTCCCTTATGAAGAGCTATCCCACGATGTATCTCATCGTGATTGGACGTTGGCCCAAAAGACCCATCCTCCTTTCACTGTATTCACAAGAATTCAATACCTATTATTGTTTGAACAGTTTTTTCTAGTCAATTGTTTCATTTAAAGTTATGAATTCAGTGAGCTGTTTGATAGGTAGGAACTGATAAAAACATGATTTATTTTGTTTTGATTTCAAGTAATCTCATGCAACGACCGAGCCAAGATTGCCAGATATCGCCCGCCGTCAGTGCCAAAACTCAGTAACATTTAAAACATAAATTTTGTTCAGTTGTGCTTAATATCTGCATTTCATTCAACAACAACAACAAAAACATATTGAGATCATAGTAAGTCATAAAAGTTATCGCCCTTTCACCACGTTGGACTTGGGAGATAAAATGTGAAGGTTCGATGCCCCGATTAAGCCAAAAAAGTTGTAGAATTTTATTTAACAAAATTTATTCAGTAGCTTAGGCCTGAAAAGGTAATAAACATTTTGAATTCAAAATATTTTCTATGTCGGAATGTATCGCTGACTTGGTGTTTTTTTTTTTTTTTTTCAATTATTAACACTGTATTTCACGTTTTGGTACCTTTCAGCAGCAATGGATACAGAAATACCGTTAATGTGAAATATTCGCGTAAACTTTCGTCTAATTTGTATTAGTCTGGGTGTTTCTATGTTTAATAGATATGCATGTATTTAAAAAAAATCTATCTAAGTATGTTTACCCGCATACTAAATACTATCACACAAATTAAATTAGTTCAGCTATGTTTACTTTGGGCATAGTCTTAGTATGCTTATAGATAGTAATACTACTAGGTAGAGTTGTAGAATAAAAGAAAATTATACTGTCACGTAAATAAGAAGTTACAACAAAATTTTTACACAAAACGAACGTACAGGTGATTGTTTATATTGTGTCCCATTTCTAATATGGCGGTGAAAAAACACGAGAATCACTTCCAGCATCTCTAAGCCTACACCGGCAGTTTCATTTCACCTAACCAATGAAATATGCACCGTATTGCTTTACATTAAGATCTAAATGAGGTGTTAGTGGAATTATTAGATAAAGTTCCATCGGCATACCGAGAGACGTGTTCTAGCGTTGAAATTTCCACGACATGTGGGTCTAGGAATGAGCATAGTTGATATAAGGCACTGTTTCTCAACATTTTTGAAGAAGGTGTTAGTACTTTTAACTGTATTTTTAAAATGGAGTCTTTTTACTTTTTATAAAATTAAAGTTGCATATTATAAGTATAGAGCATAGTTAAGTAGATAATGAATGAGCAGTGCCAGACGGGGAATGAGAAAGAAAATACATCCCCAAATCCACATTTTAAGAGTTTAAAGGTGCGTATCGTATCACACTGACCGAGCGATGGCCAATGCCAACGTGTGGACAGTCTATTTGCCTTGCTTGGTCATCGGTCGTCGTCGCTGGCCTAGTTGGCCTAGTGAAGCCTAGCGCCAATGTGTGGAGATCTGTCGCTCGTGATCACTCGCCTTACTTCGGATTGTTGTCGGCGGATCTACGGACACTCGTCTACATTGGCCGCATGCATTGGCGTTCGGTGCACTTATCCAACGTGTGGACAGTAAGCATTTGCCTTGCTAAAGCTCGCGTTGGCCTACGCTCGGTCAACATGTATACGACCCATACAGTTGACCGTTGACAAAAAACCTGTTGACAGGAATTTAGGTATGTATGACGACGGTATTGGTATGGGAACCACGGTGTCCCCCATCTTACCCCGACATTGTGCCGTCAAATTGAGGCAAGCCTGTTGCTTTAAACCTGGTTACCGCAAAAATAGCTTCGAAAAAATTAGAGATCCGATTCTCAGCACTCCATGGATTCACCGTGCGGTCGCCGGGTCCATAGCGTGATACAGAGAGGAACACCGTGACGGCGACTGGGACTTGCGACCCAGATGTAGGTTTAGGGTGGCCACCTTGTGATGCATCAGCGCTCACCTCCACCGTCAGTAGTGTTCCCCCCCTACCTATCCAAATTTGGTAAGATCCTATCAATGCCGCAATATTATATTATAATATGTGATATTATAATATGTGAGTAAATGTTGAGTGATTGAGAAACGATGGTCTGAAGATGTATGGTGCAATATGGGATGGTAATTTCGTAACCATCTTCATTGCGTTTTATGTTATTAGAAAATAGCTATAGGTTTCAGTTCTTAACTTATAATACGTATTCTTAATCCTAGCGTTAAACCCAGTCGCATCCGAAGCTTTCACCTCGGAGTCTGGGGTCCGGTTACCAGTATAACTGCGGATTCGCCTGGACTACGATATTTTCCATGAAGACTGCCACTGACCTCCACAACCCAATGGCGATATTGGGTTATATCGAAGCATTGCAGCTAGATCAGTTGTTCGACTTTTTTTAGGGGTCTAACTACCCGTAATCTAAAATGGGTATAGTTTTGAATTAAAATCTCAACAGCTTGATTTTTTGGTACCAACGAAATAACAAGATGTCAAGAATTATAACTCTGGGCAATAATCTAAATGAATACAGATAAAACTAAATTTGCGAAATGGCGTTATAATGTGTTTTAAAAAAAAATACAAAAAACATCTAACGTCTAAATAAAATTCTTCATTCGAATTTTATCTCTATAAATCGGTTTCCAAAATACAAACATAATATTTCATACACATCCAAAAATAACTTTTTTAATAGTATTTGACCCTCCAGATATTTTCCAATAAATCCTCAATATTATCAAATTTCCAATTCCCATTCCATTTCTGAATACATAATCTACATAAAACGTGTTCATTTGTACAAGAAACATCTCGAAAAATAGCCAGAAATCAATTTTGGACGGGCACGGGACAAATCTAGTCCATTGGGACTTATAATATCATTCAAGAAGGCCGGAAGGCCGGGTTACGAGTGTGGATATTTTTTCGCAGAGACTGCCGACACGTCATTACCCCAGCGTAATAGATGGACGTGTTTTGGAGGAGTGAGGGCTTCCACTTATGTTTGGAGCAGGAAACATATTTTTGCGCTTTGGTTTCGAAGCGTTACAACTAAATCAGATGGTAGACTTTGAAATTGTTGTAATAATATCGTCAATTGATTTTACTGAAAAGATCTGATACTGTAGGCGGAAGGAAAAAGGAAAGGAAGTAGTTAATTTAGGGTCAATCAATTAGCCTATCGCAGTCCTACTGGACCTATGTCCAGTGTTGCCTCTCCCAATGTTGGGAGGCTTTGGCCCACTGTTTCCACGCTGGTCAGGTGCTACAGAGTTTTATTTCGAGTTTTCCTTCTCTCGCAGTGATGTCTGCAAATTTTTCCATTAGTCGCCTCTTACGATACCCTTCGGATCAAATGGGGTGTATTTTTTCTCCGTAAACCACACAATAATCTCACGATACTAAAATACTAATATTATAAATGCGAAAGTAACTATGTCTGTATGTCTGTCTGTTACGCTTTCATACCAGAATTTAGTGAATTGATTGGTACAGGAGGCTACAGCTTAGGAAAGGTGTTCAGGTTGAGCATCGGGTAACATCTAGTTGCCTATTTATGTGCCAATTTTCATTCAAATCTGTTCAACAGTTAACCCGTGATTGAGTAACAAACATCTTCACAAACTAACATTTATTAGTAAGGCGGTCATAGACCTTACCTGTTCGTCCTGTGACCTGTCTGTGACATGTTAACAAACTCACACAACCCTACCTTTTTTTTTTTTTTTTTTTTTTTTTTATCGTGCGCAAAATCCCCACGGATACCTCCCCCACCGTAGCCGGAGGAGGAGGTTATGTCGGACTCGAACCGACTAAAACGCACGCCGTCTGTGGGCCGTCAGTTGCCGGAGGTGAGATTGTCGTAGCCATATCCCTCGCACCCCGGCCGACCCAGGACCATATCTCTCGATCTGGCCCTCTTCCGGTGAGGGGACCACAGAGTCCCCAACCCGCCCCCGGGTATGGGGAGGCACGCAATGCGTGCCGCCGCCGCGGCCTGCTTCTGCTAGGGTGACAGGCGGCTCTACCCGTCACCCCCAGGCCCGCGCTCATGGGGGACGGAGGTCATTCTGCGACCTCCGACGCCCGAGTTGCCGCTGCTCGTTGCGGGCCGCGCGGTTTGCGATTCTCCTTCGCTCCTCGCGCTCCCGCTCCGCCGCCTCCTTCACGAGCATTACTTGCTCGCAGAAGGAGTCGCCGGCGGCCCACGAATCTGCGCAGCGAACCATCGCTGCGAGCAAAGTGGCGAGCGTGAGAACTCTCACTCCTAGGGTCGCCACCAGCTCCCGTCTCGGCGTCTCCCACGCCGGACACTCGGTGAGCGTGTGCAGCGCCGAGTCCTCGCTCGCGTCGCAGTGATGGCACTCGGACGTTGGCTCTTTCTTCGCGGTCCGATGCAGATACCGCCCAAAACACCCATGATTGGTGATGATCTGCGTCAGCCAGAACGAGAGGCCGCCGTGTGGCCTCTCTAGCCACTCCCCCATGATGGGTCTTACCGCCGCTACTACGGCGTGCCCTGCGCGTGGTTGCCCAAGTTGTAGCTCCCACTCCGCCACCATGTCCCTGTGGAGCCGGGATCTCACGGCCCGAATTTCTTCAGGCCCAGGATCGTGTCCCCGCTCCTGCGCCGCCTTTCGGAAGCGGTATAGCGCCGAAAGGGATCTCGCTTCCAGGATCCACGGTAGCGATCCGGCGAGGAGACTCGCCGCTTCAAAGGATATCGTGCGGTACCCCCTGATGGTCCTGATGGCCATTTTCCGCTGCGGTTTACGCAGCAGGTCCACGTACTTGGCTCTACCACGTACTTGGCTCTGACACAACCCTACCAGATGTTTTTACGTCAGTACGTTTCAACTTAAATGTTTTAATTGGCGGCCAGCGGGGGTGGACAAAGATTGAAATTTACAGGTCAGAGGATTTGGGTTCACGCTCACAGCCCGTTGAACCTCTACGGAGCCGCGATCATAGCTTTTGAAAAGGCTGTAGACGTATGTACAAGTTGTGTCTACAGACACATAAATTGTTTTTACAAGTATTCCGCTTTTTGCCGAGCTAAATTTTATTGTTTGTACTAGGAGTGACTTCACATCGGTAGAGCCGGTAATGGTCAGGATTCTAACCCTGGACTTCTTGATCGTAAGACTGACTCCTGAAATACTAAGCTACCGTCGTCGTTATAATATTAGCTCAGTACATACACATAGCTGGTACCCAATGTGATTGCATCCAAAGGCGATTTTAATGTTCTGGCTTAGATAGCAAAAAAAAGCGAAAAATGCTGAATGGCGGGATTCGGACCCGCGATTTTTCCCTTAGGAGAAATGATCCAAATTTCTTATACCTACATCCGTCTTGTGGTGACGGTGGGAGCCTGCTACTGATGCTCGTTCGAACTATCAGAACCAATTGAATGATGCTACAATCATTTTTAAACCCTGTCCCGCCTGAGCTATACTCTCTTTTCTATCTTATATTGAATAAATCACTTGTACTTTTCCACAATTATTTATTTATTTGAACCTTACCGGTTTCACCTTACGGCATTATCAAAGGTTTACAATGTTTAAACTATCTTTTCTATCTATCTATCATAATCGTCACGAAATTTATGTTCTAGAAACCGTTTTTCCTGAATATAGGCTATAAACTAAACATAAGTGTACGGAACCAAGTTTCCTTTCGACATTTTTTATGAATAAAACGCAATGCTAAGGAAAATTTCGAGGGCATTACCACGTTTCATGACTGCCGTGTGAAATGTGCCAGGAATACGATAAAAGAGACATTAAAAATATCTAAATCAAAAATGCTTCAGTAAAATTATGCGAGGAATTTGAATATAACACCATAGGAGTAATGTTGAGTCAATGAAATTGATGCTTTATTTTCAGCGGAATAAGAGTGAAACTCGAAAGGTATGGATGGGACGATGTAAGCAGGTGTGTTGGTAAAGAATGTCAAGTGTTTTTATGGTGTGGCAAAGAGAAGAGGTATTCAGTGATATACGTAGGTACTTACAGATGATTTTGCATACATACAGATAAAAGAAATGACCTTCTGGTGTCCAGTTTATAAAGCACTCAGCTAGTAAGCACCAGTCTATAAAAATATAAAGCTGAAGAGTTCATTTGTTACTTTGATTGATCGCGTTAATCTCAGGAACTACCAGTTCGAATTGAAAAAAAACTTTTTGTGTTGAATAGTCCGTTTATCGAGGAAGGTAATTAGCTAAATAACACCACCCTACTACTCAAGCGAGCGAAGCAGTCATCATAGATGTCAGCAAATCCGGCAAATTCGCATTCATTTTTTGAAAATTAATAAATTGAAAGCACATTTTTATGGTTTAAAGCAGTGGTTCCTAAACTTATTTTGTTTACTGCCCACTTTGAGAATAAATATTTTTTTAGCGCCCCCATTTTTTCACCTATTTAAAAACCACTATAACTTCAAATTAAATTAATTAATTATTGTGACCTATAATATGTATATTATGTATATTAACAGAGAATTCTAAACGAAACTTTTACTATAACCCGCAACTTGAAACCTGAGCGCAGTAGGTAACATACAACGGTGCTTAGGTCTCAAGTTAACTCTTACGGGCTCCACCTGCCAATAAGAATGATTATTGAAACGCAACTTTATTTTAAAGGGGTGATACGGGGTTTCCAAGTATGCATCGGGCAAAGCCGGGGTGGGTCAGCTAGCTTTTTTATACATTTTTTGAAGGGAAATTTCCTTCAACGCATTTTGCAGATTTCGTGAAAAATTTAATTTTGGATGGTTGCTGGATGGTTTCTGGTAGTATTTGCACCAAAGCTAACAAAACGTGCTCGTAATAATATTCAAATACGCACTCGCACTGGGGCATTATTCTGACTGACATCGAGTTTCCAACGCAGTCGTACCATGAGAAGACGGTGGAATACAATTGGTTAACATAGCAGAGAGAAACAGCGTAAAGCTAGACCAACTAAAATGTGTCGACTTTTGCGAAACGCGCGTATTTATGAAACGGTTTGTCACTCAGAATAAGGGGCCAGGCTGTTTTACTTAGTAATTAACCCTTAAAACATCCGGGTTGGATGTTTTAAGAGTTAATTTTATAACAAACATTATAATTAGCTTGTTATATCGGTCAAGTTTATTGTAATTTGCGAGTTATGTAACTTCTGTAATGATATGCACACAATGTGAGACCGTTAACCAAATAATGAGTTCAGATAAGAGAATAAATGGTTTTTGGTTTTTAATGTTTATGTTGCTCGGGTGTATGAGTTATGAGGGCAGAGGAATATGTAATGCTAATTGTTGCTTAGACAAAGTTTACCGGCGCGGCCCTTTTGACCTATATTCTAGTTTTAGTGGTAATTCTACTTGTGTACAAAATTTCAGCCAAAGTCTGCAAGTTGTTTTCACCTGATTGATTAAAAAACCAACAAAACCACCTTTTGCATCTATGCTAATATCACAGTCTAATATAAATGAGAAAGTAACTCTGTATGTCTGTCTGTGTGTCTCTGTTTGTCGCGGGCATCAGCTAATTATAAATGACTGATGTCCACGGCTCCGCCCACGTGGATGTCGGCTATCGCGACCAAACATAAGCTATGTTCTCACTCAAGGTCTAATCTGTCTTTGTACTAAATATCAGAGAAATCGGTTCGGTGGTTTAGGCGTGAAAGCGTAACAGACAGACAGACGGAAAGACAGAGTTACTTTCGCATTTTTAATATGAGCATGCATATGGATTAGTTAAGGTTACTTAACTTCCCTAGAATTATATCGTTGGAAAACTTTTATTTAACTCCGGTGTAGGCAAAGACAACAGACCGCCATCTATACTTCTATCCTTGTCTTTACACACTTTGCTAAGAAAGCTTCGTTTACTGTCACCAGCCATTTTTAAGACATCATTCATTTGATCATTGTGAGTTGTGAAAAGATATGGTCCTGAGTCGGCCAGGGTGCGAGGGATATGGCTACGACAATCTCACCTCCGGCAAGCGACAACCCACAGACGGTGTGCGTTTTAGTAGGTTTTAGTCGTTTCGAGTCCGACTTGACCTCCTCCACCGGCTCCGGCAGGGGGGTATCAGTGGAGATTTTTCACACAATTAAAAAAAGGAATCTATGGCAGTCATGACTGCCATAGAATCGGTTTACCATGTCTCGCAACTTTTACACATAAATTAAAACAATCTTCATGAAATCAAATTTTCGCTCCCCATAAACTACTCATAACAAACTTGATTCTAAACTTTATTTTTAATCTATACTTCAAAGTAATAAGACAGAAGATTCCTGGCTAGACTGAAACTTCTAATACGACTAGTTCAGAAACAAACTATCCAATCCGAAACTTGAAGGTATCCGACTTCGAACTTCATTTATCCGAAGGATTTTAATCTGATCTAACAGTTTCTTTGAGGTTCATAGTTTAGGGTCTTTGAGATACAAGTTTGGGTGAAGAGCCTTTGTGAGGAGTAATGTAAATTTTATAGTGGTCATTGGTAGATATAATAATATTATAATACCTATAGATATACTGGAGTTTTTAAACTCTGGTTTAAATCCTTCGGATAGAAATGAAAGTATTGATACGATAGTCTTCATGGTGTAGCCTTAGCATCTACATACATACAACATACATACATTCATACATACATCCAATCACGCATTTATCCCCGGAAGGTTAGGCAGTGGTGAATTAACACCCACATTTCACCAATCATTGTGTTAGGTCCCACGTAATAGGCGGTGAGCCTATTGCCGTATTCCGGGCTCTATTGTTGACTCCAGCCACGTATCTGAGACTGAACATAGGCTGTATCAGTATATATATCAGCTGTCTGATGATGATGATATTTAAGTACTAATATAATAATAGGTGTCTTAATGATGTTAAAATATCGCCTAAAAAGGACTATACAAGAAATAACGTGGCAACCTTTTATGATGTCAGTGTATGTGACTTGAGTTTAAGTAATGGATAATATACTACAGTAATAACTTATATAAGGTTTTGAACATAACGATGAAATCGTGACATAGTGAAAATAGAATGACGTGAAAAAGATAAAATTGATCGGCTTTAATATACTGGGCCAGGGTTTCTCAAACTTATAGCGCCGCATACCCCATAATAGACTATCAAGTAGTATCAAGACAACAGCGTTCCTTGTGCGTAATTTGAGCCTGACATTACCACGGACGGATACCCTCCACACCCCACCAGCTCCGTTCAGGTTATCCGTGAGGATTTTGCGCACGATAAAAAAAGACAGCAACGAACTCCTTAAAGAAATATAAAGAGCATAAATATAATAGACAAAATAACATGTTGTTATTATTATGGTTAAATTACCGTTTCCCGCGGTTCCGTACGCGTGAGATTTGATCCTGTTCCCACTACCCATGGGAAACTATTCCCAGAATAAAAAGTGTAGTATTATTCCAGATTATATCAAATCCAAAATACTGATTTTTTTCATAATTTCAATTGCAATTCACATTACGTCAATTCAGTATTTATCATGATCATGACCTAATTATGATATTAAAGACACTCCTTATGTTGTGGCGGGTGCTTATCGATCCGATAGTTTGTTCGAGCGAAACTTATTGAATATGAGGGTACTTGCGATAACATGGTATGCGGGTATTTCGAGAAAGAGGGATTGGCAGTGCCGCGCGCGCCACCTCTCGACCGCACCAGTCTCGCTTCGACATTCGTATTAATTGGAGGTCTCAGCAGCTCACCGCATCACGAGCATATTACAGTGCAAGTGTTACAAGCATCCCGACACCTGGACCAGTTGGTGGCCACCAACAAATCACCAAAGGAGCAGCGCGCGGTAAGTGACTTCTCTTTACCCGTGTACCTAAGTGTTGTAGTGTGCCCATATTGTTCCTTAGGGATTGCTTCGGATAGACAAGTTGGATCGATACGCACTCCACGTATTCATCGTAATTGTTCTGCATATCGCGAAAAGGGGGGCAATTATCCTACACATTGCCACCCCATTTTATGGTCCTTCGAGCCGGATAGGTTATCAGCTACATACCTACTTAGTGCATAAAATTTCCCAAACGCGTTTATTAAATTCCGCATTTAATAAAAAATTTCATATTGATTAATATAGAAATTTTCTACCCGCATTATAAATTTCGCATTTAAGCAAAAATTTCATATTATTTTATTTAATATCAAATTAAATTATTTAGTACCTAATCCAATTCTAATTTTAAAATGCCTACTGCTAAACTTCAAAGCAAGCTATTACAGCTAACGGCTAAAAAAGAAGCGATTTTCGAACGAATTAATCGGATATATATATTATGCAAAAATATTTCCAATTATGATTCCCGTTCTAATGAACTATTCCTTTCGCAATCTGAATCCGTTACTGAGCAATACAGCAGATTTGAAGCAATAGTTGATGAAATTAATGAGGTAAAATTTACAATTGATGGTACCCCGCCAGACTATTCCAGCTTGAGCTCTATTGAGGACTTATATTCCACGATCAAATATAAGCGGAATCTCATTAGGTCAAATAATACAACGGCATCTACAGCCGATAATAAAAAATCTAAGATACACTTGCCGCCAATTCCCATACGTACCTTTGACGGAAAGACAGAGAACTGGCCAATATTTTTTGAGATATTTCGTAGTAATGTGCACCTTAATGCCGATCTCACGGATGCACAGCGCGTACAATACCTAATAAGCAATTTAACGCACGATGCGTTAAAAATAACGGCAGGTATTGTTCCATCGGGGGATACCTATAGGATACTTTGGGATAGTCTTGTAAAAAAGTATCAGGACAATCGCAGTTTAGGTGAGCATTACCTTAATAACATTTTTAATATTAAAGGTTGCACCGGTAATGCTATCAGTTTGAATAACTATATAGAAAAATATTCGGCGTCTGTCGCGGCATTGAAACAATTAGACATACCTGACTTATTAGATTTTATTCTATTATATTGTGGGTTGCGAAAGCTTGATTCGCAAACAATACAGCAATTTGAAAATAGCGTAAGCAAGAAGGAATTCCCTTCCTACCTAGAATTAATCTCATTTATACAGGATTATGTCAAAGTACTTGAAAGGTCGAATAAAAATAATTCACAAGTCGAGCCGCGCGCAAGAGCTAGTGTTAGTAATTCTAAAGCTTTCATCGCGAGTAACGAACCGGTTTCCGAGACGGCTTCAATGTGTCCTTTGTGCAATATAGATAGGCATCCGCTGTTTAATTGTTTACATTTTAAAAACTTAGAATCACCGCAAGCCCGGTTTGACTTTATTAAATCGAAACGTGGTTGTGTGAACTGTCTGAGCCTATCTCATTCCATAACCAAATGTAAATCGCGTAATGTTTGCAAGTATTGTAAAAACCAACATCATTCGTTATTGCATTTTTCAAAGGATAATAATACTGATTCCTTGAGCAAGAAGCGGTCTGCGCCCGCGGCGCATCCGGTTCGAATCCCGGCCGCTGAAAAAGATGACACACTAGCCAAGACGCAATCGATTGCCTTGACGTCCGGTAGCCATCCACATAATTACACTATACTGCTAGCTACCGCTCAAGTATACGCGCATTGTAATAATCGAGATAAAAATCGAATGACGCTTAGATGTTTGATTGATAACGGATCTCAAAATAATTTGATTACCATGGATTGTTGTAAGCGTTTGAACATTCCGGTTATTAAGTTGTGTAATTCGTCGTTGCAAGGTGTTGGTATGACCACGCGACCCGTACATGGATTTATTCATTTTACAATTGAGTCTCGAATTAATCCTAACAATAGATATTATATTCATGCGCTGGTAGTTGACTGCATTACGGATAAACTACCCTCTAATTACATTAAAATAAATGATGATTTGTCCTACTTGGATAATTTACCGCTTGCCGATTTAACCTGGAATTTACCGGGAGAAATTGATTTAGTTCTTGGTGTTCAACTATTTCCGTATATTTACTTGGGAGATAGGGTCGATTCGGGTAATCACGCACCGCCCGCCATATTGACTAGTTTCGGTTACGTACTCATGGGGGACATTCCATGTCTAAATGATACGAAACCTACCTCTTCGTCATTTACCTCGCTTACTGATATTGATTCGAGTTTGCAAAGATTTTTCGAATTAGAGGAAATCCCAACACAACGAATCATCAGTCCAGAAGACTTGGAATGCGAAAATAGTTTTAATTCTTCAGTTTTATTTAGGGACGGTAGATATTTTATCGATTTACCTTTCTCACGAGACCCTTCTGAGCTAGGCAATTCTCGCGGAGTGGCTCATCGCCGTCTGCTTGCGCTCGAGCGAAAATTTGCTCAAGTACCTACCCTACGCGAAAATTATAATAAGACCATCGCCGATTATATAGCTCAGGGTTACTTGGCTGAGGTACCTGATAATGAATTAACTGAGGAAGGCTACTACATGCCGCATCACGCCGTTATTAGGCCGGATAAGGACACCATTCGGGTGGTCTTAGACGCTAGTGCGAAAACTCACTCAGGGTTGTCACTCAATGATATTTTGCATGTCGGACCTAATTTACAGGCCGATTTATTTTTATTATTACTTGATTTTCGCACGTTCCCGGTAGCTATGACCGCAGACATTAAACAGATGTTTTTGAGGGTAGGTGTAAATGAGCACCATAGGAAATACTTACGAATTTTATTTCGTTTCAATAAAACCGAACAGGTACGCACCTTTAGTTTCAAGCATTTACCTTTCGGATTAAAGCCCAGTCCGTATTTAGCTATGCGCACTTTACGTCATTTAGCGGGTGAGCATAGTGACCGCTTCCCTGAGGCTTCTAAATTAATAGAAACTCAGTTTTACATGGATGATTATGTTTATTCAGTTCCCGATATACCTTTGGCAAAGGAATTATCTCGCGAACTAATTGACTTACTTAAAATAGGTTCATTTGATCTGATCAAATGGGCAAGTAATAAGCCCGCTGTATTAGAGACGTTGCCTGAATCTCATCGCTCGCCGGTATGTTTCTCGCCGGTAGACAACAATTCGAATAATTTCAAGATCCTTGGCTTATCCTGGGAACCCGCTGACTATCAGTTTTTTCTGACTACCGTCATAATGGAAAATAAATGTACGAAACGTACCATTTTATCGCTGGTAGCCCGCTTGTTTGACGTGCTGGGTCTTGTGGCTCCGGTCGTTTTGTACGCTAAAATCCTCATCAAGGAACTTTGGTTGGCTAAGGTAGCTTGGGATGAGGAACCTCCGGCACATATCGTCAGTCGCTTCACCGCATTTACCCGGGATTTTACGGCACTCTCTTCTTTAAAAATACCGCGACATATTGGAGTTTTTAAGGACTCTGTGGTAAATATTGTAGCCTTTTGCGACGCCAGCTTCAGTGGTTATGGTTGTTGTATCTATCTACACATAACTGACCCTGATGGTAATATCACTGTCCGACTCCTATGTGCTAAGTCTAAAGTTTCCCCTGCCAAGATTATGACGCTGGCGGGATTGGAACTTGTCGCAGCTTTGCTTCTATCCAAGCTTGTTCGCGTGGTTAAAGAGAAGCTTTCCGTTCGCGTACCTATTCAGGGTGTTTACGCTTTTTCGGATTCCACCATAGCTCTCTCGTGGATTCACTCATCTCCCCATAGATGGTCTGTTTTCGTAAGCAACCGTATCGCTAGAATTCAGGAAAATTTACCTGCGGCTTGTTTTACCCACGTATCGGGGAAAACGAACCCTAGCGATTGTCTTTCACGCGGAATGCTGCCATCAGATTTGATTGCACATTCGCTCTGGTGGGACGGCCCTACTTGGCTTCATCAGCCGATAAATGAATGGCCCTTAAAATTCATCCCAACGGAGTGGGATACATTACCAGAGTTGAAATCCAAGGCATTTGTGGCCGAAACTTCAAAGACTGAACCGCATGCTCTAGCCGCCATAGCTGATCGCATCAGCTCATGGAATAAGCTATTGCGTACATTCATTTGTATTCTTAAATTTACGAATAGATTAGGTAGTCAGGACTCTATTCAAAATATTCAAACCGCTGAAAAATTTGTTATTCGAATTGTTCAAAGTATCCATTTCTCTAATGAAGTGAACCTGATTAAGGCCGGCGAACTCCCCTCTAAAAAATTACGCAGTCTGTCTGTTTTTCTGGACGATTACGGAATCCTACGAATCGGGGGTAGACTTTCAAAATCTGACCTACCCTACGAAGCTAAACATCCCGCACTACTACCTAAACATGACCGTGTAGTTGATTTAATAATTGATCACTACCATAATACGTACTGTCATACGGGCCCTGGACTATTGATGTCCATTATTAGGCAACGGTTTTGGATATTGGATGGTAGGACCGTTATTCGTTCGCGCTGCCGCAAATGCAACACTTGCTTTCATTTAAATCCTGTGCACCCGACGCCCAAAATGGCTGATCTGCCTGGATACCGGGTCCGCGATGCCAAGGCCTTTGTGCATACTGGGGTGGATTTAGCTGGTCCTATTGCGTATGTACCTACTCGCCGCAGAGGACAACGCTCGCAGAAGGTCTATATATGTTTATTTATATGCTTGGTCACTAAGGCCATACATATAGAACTCGTTTCGGATCTCACCTCAGAAGCTTTTCTTTCCGCTTTCAAAAGATTTATTGCGCGCCGGGGTCCAGTGTCCGTTATGTACTCGGACAATGGTACAAATTTTATAGGTGCGAAAGCACAGCTAAATGAAATATACTCATTTTTATTAAATTCAGCTGTTCAGTCGGACATTAAGCGGGAACTACTCAAAACTCAAATTAAGTGGACTATGATCCCACCGCGAGCTCCGCACTTCGGAGGTCTGTGGGAGTCCAATATTAAAAGCGTTAAGACTCATTTGTTCCGAGTCATTGGTAAGCAGCTTCTCACGTATGAGGAACTTTTGACCGTATTGGTGCATATAGAATGCCTTTTAAATTCGCGACCGCTTAGTGTTTTGTCATCGGACCCACACCCCGAGGTGCTCACACCGGCACATTTTTTAATGTCCAGTCCGCTTACATACTTGCCTTCTTCTGAACTGACAGAGGAAGGTATTAATCTAAAAAACCGCAAGAGGCTTCTGGATCAGTTGGTATTGGGTTATTGGAAAAAATGGCGCGTGGAATACTTAAATACGTTACAAACTCGACAGAAGTGGTGTACGCCTGATCGTCCGATAGAGATCGGCATTATTGTCCTCTTGGGTCAAGATAACGTACCACCTTTATCGTGGCCACTCGGCATTATAACCGAAGTTTTCCCGGGTACAGATGGCATAGTTCGAGTCGCGTCTGTCAAAACCGCGTCCGGAATTTATAAACGTCCTGTAACTAAGCTGTATCCGTTGCCAACCCAATAAAATTTATTTAAATTTCCTTAATACTTAATTTTCAACCGCATTTTAATTTAATATTTATTTAAATAATTTCGTGATTAAGCCTCAATCGGTCTCCCTATGGGTATCTGCTTGGGTTATAATAATAATATACATTTTTCGCTATTTACTGTTTCATCTGCTGTAACGGTTCATTAATATTATCAGAGTGCCTTACATTTATGAAACTTAACCGCTTAGATCGGAATTACCTCATTACCTAGCTCCCCCTACTTAGCTATGGACCTTGTCAAGGCGGGGAGCGTGTTGTGGCGGGTGCTTATCGATCCGATAGTTTGTTCGAGCGAAACTTATTGAATATGAGGGTACTTGCGATAACATGGTATGCGGGTATTTCGAGAAAGAGGGATTGGCAGTGCCGCGCGCGCCACCTCTCGACCGCACCAGTCTCGCTTCGACATTCGTATTAATTGGAGGTCTCAGCAGCTCACCGCATCACGAGCATATTACAGTGCAAGTGTTACAAGCATCCCGACACCTGGACCAGTTGGTGGCCACCAACAAATCACCAAAGGAGCAGCGCGCGGTAAGTGACTTCTCTTTACCCGTGTACCTAAGTGTTGTAGTGTGCCCATATTGTTCCTTAGGGATTGCTTCGGATAGACAAGTTGGATCGATACGCACTCCACGTATTCATCGTAATTGTTCTGCATATCGCGAAAAGGGGGGCAATTATCCTACACATTGCCACCCCACCTTACTTTACGTAACGGATACAAGCCTATGCTTTTTGTCTTGCTATTCAAAAGTCAATCGAAGAATGCCGCCATTAGATAAATTTCGTCGCGAATGTAGGATAAACCGGCGACCTCACTTTGAGAAACGCTGCTATAAAATATAAATAGGTGAAATTTTATCGATAAAAAATATCTTTTTCGGAATAAATAGTGACAGGTGGAGAATGAGAAATCCGATGTGAGATAAGAAATAATTGAATCTCCTTGTGATGTCGATCTAAGTGATAATATATGTACAATTCAAATAAGATTCATCAGTCTTATTTGAATTTTAATCGTTTTTCTGGGGATTTAGCGGAAGACAGGTTCATATCACTATCTGTCAAGATTCTCAAGACTGGTTTACTAAGTACTTACTGAATTGAATTCTATACAAAAACGTGCAGAATGGCTATTTTTGGAAATTTGGCGGTCTTGACGCTAATTCCTTGTTAGCGCACAGTCAGTGATCGGGTTATTGGACGATTCGCACGAATTGAACTCGTACAAAACGTGCGAATCGATTCCTTTAATTTTTTATTCGGCTAAGCTGCTGGATATTGGAATATATTATTATTTATTATAGTTTGACTTAAGTTATCGTGTGACTCTGGATTTAAGTCAATGGACAATCATGTTCCATGAAACGTAAGGAACCAGCTTTACGGGTTCCCGGTTTGAACCCTGGCCATTACATTACCGACGTGAATTCACACAACCAGCGAAGTTACGGGGGTTAAGTGATTTCGGTCCCTAATATGCCTATGCTCTAAACCACTAAATACGGAGGAGGAACGGAAAAAGGTCCTGAATTAGTCGGCGTCAGCTAATTCAGGACCTTCCTCCGTTTTGAAGTCGGTTCAAAGGAAACGTTGTGTGCGCGGAAAACTAGCTCCTTTTCAAGAGCTCTTAATCGCGATAGAACCTTTTCAAAACACGTAGTTTTGTTCCAACTGCCCATCATAGTTAAAATTCGCCCACTCAGTCGTACATGATTTTCATTTCAACCCACTTTTGTAGCTTCCACAAAAACTAGTTGCCAACCAAAACTGTGGTCTCATACAAGTTTGAAACAACGTGTCGACCCTCATCAGTAAGTATATCAAACGAATCGCATTCTCTGACCCGTTGCACTGGAAAATGTCTGAAACTAAACTCTGAAGTGCGTTAACACGCTTCTACATGAACTAACACGGCATTCAGACTAAGTTTGGACGTGTTAGTGTCAAATTTCAAATCCAGTGTGTAGTAAAACTAACTTTCGCGAACTGATGAAGGCCTCCACTTTCCTTTCAAGAATGTCAAATTATGGTAAATTGTCTTTAATTTGTTTTATAAAATACTAGCTGACCCGACGAACTTCGTACCACCATATTTTCTGATCCCGTTCCCGCTACATATCCCTAAATGTATCAGTGTTTCTCTACAATATTATGCATGTATCATACATATAAACCTTCCTCTTGAATCACTCTATCTAGTAAAAAAAACCGCTTCAAAATCCGTTGCGTAGTTTTGAAGATTTAAGCATACATAGAGACGGACAGAAAGCGACAGCGACTTTGTGTTATAATATATTATGTAGTGATGATGATTATGGAAATTTCCAACAGAGCTCATGCTGTTATTAATTATTTCCCAAATTTTTGTATCTGCCTCGGTCTATCAAGGAGGGGACCGTCGGTTTTATGTCCAGGTTTAGATGTTACATTTTTGCAAAATATTTATATTTGGATGTTTGATAAAAGTATGATTCTGAAGTTGACCGTATGCGACAACTGCAGACACACGGAAACAGATACGCGAATTCATTGCGGCTTCTCAATTTATCCGTATCGGAGTAGGTATGACAAGTAATGGGTACGCTGTATTTGCTGCATGCGTCTGTAGTGGTCGGCTTCAGAGTCATACCTTAAGCCGCATTAATATTTGTTTGACTTGTCAGAAAGGTATCGGTTTCATTCATTTTATATGGTTGCCTTCATATTTCTCTGATACCGTGGGTGGCTGTGCTGTGTCGCGTCTGAAGGGTGCCGAGCGGCATAAACAGAGAGTATCACGACACAATACGTCAGATGAATATGTAGCCCACTAAAAATTAATTATTTATTATATCATATCTCCAAAAATGTTATCGAATTTGATAAAAATGATGCTGAAATAAATACAGTTTTGAAGAACTCCAGCATGAAGCTCAAGCAAATTTAAAATGGCTCTCTTAATGACAAACTTTAAACAAATCCGATGTTGTACCTACCTTTGCAGATTTTCTTACTGAAATATACAACATTTCTGTAACAAGCCACTCTCTCAGTACTTAGGTTTTTATTAATAATTAAGCTCTGACTCGCGACTACGCTTCCAAATTGCTTTAATTTCCATGAGCTCTTTCAGGTTTTATTGTTGCGTAGCTTTAATTATTTTAAATTTTTGAGCAGTGGATGTGAAATACATGAAACGGTGATGTGGGTTCTATCAATGATGTATTATTTTTATAGATACGTCATACACGAAGATGGCGGCTTTCAAAAATGGCGCAAATACAACATAAATAACTACTTCTAAAAATACGTCAATGTTATTAATTTATATGAATCAATTATTATTTACATTAATAATATTTTATTATTACGTATTTATTATTAAAAACGTTTGTTTTTTGGGTGGCGCACTGTCGCGATTCTGAGTGGTGCATGAAATGATGACCAAAAGTCATCATTTTTTTGTCGCCATTTTAGAGTGTGGATAACATATCTATAGTTTATAATATATCATTGGGTTCTATAATATATTATTTTATGTTAGGTAATAGAAAGAAACAAATCAGTTTAAATGGAGTTCATTAAATCTGAGTGTTATCATTGTAACATGGTAGGTACGTGACTCTATATATGGTCTACCACCCTCTTTTCCGAGACTTTGCCTTCAGCTTACTATCAGGCGAGGTGAAGTCAAATTGACGTGTCCAATATAAAAAAATGGACCTGTAACCTATACCATGATCGCTTTGACATCATTGTATGACACGGTGGGTCTCTGTTCAAATTTCAATCAAGAATTTTTATTAGGTAAACCAAAAGAATTGTTTATACTAGTAATTGGTACTACCATGCACATTACATTATCCTCTTATGATGCGTGAATAAATCACTGTCGTACTTTGAATGATTGCACATTTGTTACGCGTCGCTAGAAAGAGAAAAATGTTTGGTACAGGAAGACTATCCATCTTCCTGTATAGACTTGGAATTGGTTGTGTCGAACCACTTGTATTACAATGTTTGAGTCACTTATAATGTATGTTTCACGTTCATCATCTTATTTACTGATGCCATCTTTGGCGTAGTGGTAGTGAACGCGATTGTTATACAGGACGCGCGGGTACATAGATATTAAGCCGTCTGTCCCGATTGCCATACGATCTATGGCATCCGTTATAGGTAGTTGGAGTGCACAAAAATTGGACTAGTCTAAATGCAGAACTTTGATATCGCCAATTGGTTCTTCTTCTTCTGTCGAATCGATGGCACTTCCACTCTCAGACTCTATTTTCCTAGTATGCTGCTACCTGGATCCAATTACTAATTGGTTGTGAAGGTCTGATGGCAGTCATTTCACGGATAATTTATGAGTAGAAGTTTAGCCGCATCACAGTAAGTTAGATTGGAAATCCTACCTTAACTGAGTTGGTAATAAGGCTCAGAGAATAATGATGTATGGATGGATATCCTCATTTCGGAATAGTATAAAATAATAATCCCATAATCAGTATGTGGACCAAACTGTTTGTGAATAACACAGTTTTTTGTGATTTACTTGTAAATTATTCTAAGTAAATTATTGTAAGAGTACTTATAATCATTTTTTGTTCATTAAATGTTCATAAATTATTAGTTTATTAAAGTTTACGTTAAATTCTTTCCAGAATTAATACCATGTGGTAATTCTGAAGCAAAATATCATGAATAAAATATTTTTGAGAATGAGTACTTAGCACTATAATAGATGGAGCTCCAGTCTCAAATGACATTGTATTTATATAACTGCTGAAAGCGTCGCTAAATTCATAATAAGACTAAAATCTCCTTCACAAAACTTGTCGATAATACTTTGTAAATAGACCAGTGAAAGCCACAGACTTTACTAATTGAGACTTTGCACAGTGCGAGATCAGAATTCGGAATTTCATTGCTAGTAGTATAATTATATAATAAAGGTACGGCTTTTAGTATTCGAGATTGAAGACTTATTTCTGAGTCTTTTAATTGGTTCTTTAAACATTTTTAAACGGAGGTAGGAGACGATGCCCAATTGGGTAGTCCGCCTGGGGAAGTAGCTCGGCCCTACAGAATACTGCGGACATAATAACCTCGTGTTGTGTTCCCAGCGGTGAGTAGGGTAGCCAGAGTTCACTGGAACTGGGCTTTTTGCAGTTTTTTTTTTCAACACTGACGGCACAGAACCTCTGTTTTTACGGGGTCGGCAGCAGGAGTGTGACTCCCCTGGTGCTGCACGTCTAGCGAGCTTGTCTGCCACCTAAGTTTTAAAAAAAAAAAACAGAAATAAAAAAGGCCGACTGCGGTACACAGGCAAGCAAGCGGTATCCATTTGCCAATACTAAAGAAAATTAATGGGTACCGCTTGCTACCAAACTTGTTTCGATCTTTTCAGTAGCAATCGAGTTTTTTTAGAAAGAGAAGAAAGAAAGAAAGAAAGACTGAAAAATATATTTTAGTTGGTAGTACCTATGTATGACAACTTTTCAATTATTGGCCTGTTTTAGTGTGAGGTGATTGGTCATATTGCATGAAATACGGCGATACTAGATTTCCTAGTAACAATGTGTGCTTGTTAGTACGAAAACTAGTAGGTATTTTTCATTTTATAATCCGTAGGCGGATTGCAGAGAATGCTAGACACTGTTACGAAGTACAGCAGCTATCATCAATCACCTTGTTGCGGAAATTTTTCATTCCGTGCTCAGCATTTCTTTGTCGCAGATGGAATTAAATTATCACAGGTGCAAGGGGCTTGACGTTAACGGCGAAATCGGGCTTTGAAAAAGTGTATAAGCATATTATTATTTAATTTATTTTATGCTTTTTAGTTATGACAAATTAAATACAATTATAATAATAATTATACATACAGTTCTACTGTCTAAGAACCTATATTAAATGAAAACGGTTGTTACGCAACTTTAAATCGATATATATATCCGAAAAATGTTGAGAGAAAACCAAAAATGATTTTTAAATACCTATTCAACGATACCCCACTTGACATAGTTTGTTGACTTTTATTTTTTTCATTTTCACAATATGGCGTTCAGTAGTCGCCATATTGAATTTTCACTAACGTCATGTTTTTTTTTTTTGAATAAGCGGCATAATATGCCGCTTATTCAAAAAAAAAATACATATTATGTATACGCTGTGTGTAATTAAATTTTCATTCCTACACAGGACAACATGTGCAAGACTTAGATTTCAACCCGCATATGGTGCAGAATATTTCATCAAGAACCAAGTGGTTCGGTGACTCCTGGCATTTCTTGCCAGGAGTGCACTAAATAAATGTTTCTTTCTTTCTTTCTTTCTTTCCATCTCACGTGTTTCCTTCCTCCTACAGTCCCGGGTCCTTTAAGCGGGACGTGAAAAAGCATCTGGTGAACTCGCCAAGATGAGTGCAACCATTGTAACATGGTAAGTACGTGTCTGTGTCACATTCATTACCTACAGCTTACCAAATCAAAAAAATACGTACCTCAGTAGCAGTACAAACAACATACCTACTATACCAGATAGTAAGGTGATGATATAGAATAGACCAGGGGTCGAGTGGGCACCTCAAAATTATGAAGAGACGAATGGACACTGGGAACGAATTCCATGGGGGATTCCATTTTTTCTCATAATGGTTTTTGTCCTAATTTAAATTGTCATAACAAGTTAGGCATAATTTTCTTTGTCATAATAATAGTGTGTCATAATTGGTTTTTAGCATACTATGTTATTAAGCATAAATATTGTATATCCTAATGTTTTTATTCATAACTTTGATATGCATAAAGTTGTAAAGCATATTGTTTATTTGTCTAATAGTTATTTGGCAGATTTATTGAGAAAGCCCCTGATTCCGACTTGGATAGATTAGGTTAGAAGGCTAATGCGGGAGCGGAGCGGAGCGAAGCTCCCGCATTAGGCCTTCGTGGTTATTTTTTTTTATAACCATGTAGAACTTTATTTAGTCAAATGAACATTCAGGCTTAAAATAGTTATGGTTACGCGTCGTTATGCTTAAGTAAACTTATGCTTTGGGACAGTATGCTTATAAAATATTATGCTTATAGTAAATAGGATTAAAAAAATTATGATTAAAAAGTTATGGCAAATGAGTATTATGCGTAAATAATGTTAGGACAAGTAACATTATGCAATGTTAAATTATGACATAAAATTGTAGGAATAAAAATAGAGAACCATTCCATGGGACCAGTGGGTACTAACCCTTAAGTTGGAATCTCAAAGATTTTCATCGGGCCCGAACCCCATGATTACTCATGACACGATTCTTACGTCAATCAATTCATCTTAATCTTGCGAGTGTCACTATAACATAATTCTTCATTAGATTCTCAATAAAGTATTTCTTTGTTTTAAATTTCCATTAACAAACCATCCGTAAATGTAGATGTCAATGCAGAAGTACAATCGGTTACAAAAGCAGTTCAATATATTTTAATTAAAAGATCGCAGTGCCGTAGCTCTAAAACCTGAAGTAGTATTAGTGAAAAAATATGAAGCTTGACTTCAAATGTATTCAAAAATATTTAGGTATACTAATATTACGAGTATAAAGCTGAAGAGTTTGTTTGTTGTGTTGAACGCGATAATCTCAGGAACTACCTACTGGTTTGAATTGAAAAATTCTTTTTGTTTTGAATAGCCCGTATATCGAGGAAGGGTGTAGGCTAAATATCACGCCTCTAATCATGGGAGCGGAGTAGTAACTATAAATGTCAACAAATCTGGTAAATCCCCATACAATATTTAAAAATTAATCAAATTGTAGGCTTATATACCTAATTTAAAACGGCGTTTCAAAGTATGCCACGGGTGAAGACGGGGTGGATCAGCTAATTTATAAATAACTAGCCTTCCGCCCGCGGCTCCGCCCGCGTGCATCTCTGTTAACGCGACTTTTGTTCATATCTTCGGTTCTACTCAACCGATTGCGATCAAACAAACGTAAGATTTTAAGTCTGAGTAAGCCCTTTCTAACAAAAAAACCGCATCAAAATCCGTCCAGTAGTTTTTGCGTCCATCGCGGACAAACAGACAAACAGACAGGAAATTCAAAAAAAATATTTTCGTGTTCAGTATCGTTAACATAACATAACCCAAGTATTTTTTTCTTTAATATCTCCAATGTACAGACACGACCACTTTACAATTATATAATAGTATAGAAATATAATGTACCTACCTACCTTTTTCCCTCTGCCCCGGGTCCAAAGAGTCAATACTGCAGTTGACGGACACACTTCACAAAATGCCTCTATTATCATTAAACCCTTCAAAATACTTCATAACATTATTATTGTAAAATTCGTTTGATTTTTTAGTAGTTACTACTTTTGTCGTTGCCTGTACAGTCGAAGCCCCATATTTTCTCCAAGTGACAGTACTATCTCCGAAACGGATCTACGCTTCGAGTGAGATAGAAATAGCTTGTTTTTTTTTTCTTTTATCGATACATAAATTTAACATTAGCACTTATTTGCGATTTCGAAAAATTTCGCGGAAATATCTTGTTTCAAGAATTTTTTTGAAGCTGAAGCTAGACACGTTTGACATAGGTAAGTTCAAGAAGGAAAAAACCATTTGATATTATTCTCCCACATAGGACGGGTGAGCATGAAATAATGAAAAACTCCTTAGGATGTAATGATGACTGCCTCTGTGGCGCAGCGGCAGTGAACGCGACCGCTACGAGTACGCAGGAGGCGCGGGTTCGATATCCGCTCAGTGGAAATATTTGTGTGCATGAATATGATTATTTGCATTGCTCTGGGTGTTTCTATGTAATGTATAATATGTAGTATGTATTTACAAGAAGAATCTGCATTCTAGAACCCATAACACAAGCTAGTTAAGCTATACTTACTTTGGGTCTGGATAGTATATAATTACCGGCAATTTTCGAGAACAAACCTCAGAACGATTACACATACGTGCCCTAACCTGATCAACCAAAAGAACTGATAACAATGACGCGAGGCCTTTCAACCCATGATTAGTTTGATATACCTAATAGCGAACGCATTGAGCAACACACTCAACACCTATTGGGTTTGTGCCATCTTGATGAATGTAGCGGGGCGTTGGAAGCAATGACCTTAGTAATAATTTGAATCAATGGTTGGAAGGGTGTGTTGGTCAACCGTTCGCCACTATGTTTGTAACGAGCGGACATAACGAGCGGGCCCCGCGCCCAGCGCTTACCACCAAAAAAATGCTAAGCGCAGTCCGAGTACATTCTCACCATGTTTGCCAATAATTGTAGCAGGGATCTTTAAGGCGTCATTTAGAAGGACAGAGTTGCTCGCACGTTTCGGTCCGAAAAATCATACGCGACTATCACTAGCAACAAGCGCCATATAATTATCGTATCAAAGTGTTAACCTTAGAGTATACATTATAAATATAGAGCGCGCAGGCCTATCACTCAGGTCTTTGGCGCCGAGTGTTAGCAGATACTTTGCGATGGTATAGCGCACCTATAGTGACGTTTCATGCATTACCGAAAATATCAATAGATGCACTTATTAATGTAGTTTGTTGTTATGAAGTTTTTTGTTCGATTTGATGCATGGATAAAATTAAAGCCAAAATACAAAAAAAAAATGGCGTGATTTTGCGGTATTTTTGCGTCATTATTACTACAAATATACGGTGTTGTTTATAATTTTGATTTAACATATCGAATTAAATATTATTTGCGAAGTCATTTAGATGGGTATTGTTTTGCTACTGATTGAGGTTAAGCCAGGAGCCTCAGTACTGTTCATACCCGTGATAGCTGTTCATACTTGTAAGGCGCGCTCTATAGCAATGTATACTCTAAGGTGTTAACACTTCACATAGAAATAAATGAAAATTGTCGCCTACGATTTTATATGTACAGTCGAATTCAAAAGTGCAGTTGCAATCCTACGCAACTATAGCGTCAACATTCTAGCGCTACTTGTGACGTTTTTCTTTTAAGACAATTTACACACACACATAAATTGTTCTTCCGTAGGAATATTATCGATAATTTCGTTATAACTACGTAAGCAACCCGTGGCCGAGTGGTTAAAGCATGAGGTTTGTGGAAATGCAAAGGTTGATAGTTCAAATCCTGCGATTTTGCAATAACACTTTTTGTGTTTCATTTATAAATTAATATCATTGTATTATTTGTAAAATTTTAGCAAATATAAACATAAATGTAAAAAGAATGCCAACTTCATACAAAATTACTTTATCAATATTTAAAATTATATTTTTGTCATAAATATAAAAAATCGTTATAAGCTGGAATCGAACCTGGAACCTCTTATCATTGTGAATCAATAGTATCTTGCTTAACCCACTTAGCTATCAGTTAATTTACTAAGTTGGTAAATTACTGTTTTAGTATCTAATGACACACACACACATTTATGTAAACACAAAACCGGGCCGGCGTGCGGCCGCACGCCACACCATTTTGAGCCTTGTTGTGCTAATACACTTATGAACTCTGACTGTACATATAATACGAGATCCGCAAGTGACATTATCGTCTAAGTCAAAATACGATTATTGCTCGAGAATTCTGTTTAAACGCACACTATCAATATTCAATTGCGAGGCGATTCTCGCCAGGCGTGGATGAATGAGCGGATTGTTCTTGCGAGTGTTTAGATGAAGCAACTTTTTTCTGTCCATTCAATAATGGTATCATGCAGGCGAGAAACTCTCCTAGTCTAAATGAGCCTTTATTATTAAAAAACAGTAGTCTACTAACAGTGTGTACAATCAAGAACAAAATATAACTTCTTTCATATAACGCGCTCACTTTTATACAGGTATCGAAATAATTTAACCACCTCATTTTAATATTAGATCATTGTACTCAACGCATAAAGGAAACAATTTGTGCATACTAAAAGCAATTTGGCGTGAACTGTACGGCGAATAACGCGAACCACATGAGGGGGAACCTCACAAGGGCACCAAGAATGTTGGCGCGTACTCATATATTTGATTTGCCTTGTATAGGAAGTTTTATATGAAGCATAAATATAGTACCTTTATATTATGACTGTGAATTTGTTAAGCTACTTATTTTTCTTGTAGATCAATCAATATCTGGAACTTGCGGTAGAACTTCCGACTGCAACGTTAATGGTTTGAGTCCCGCTGAATGCAAAATACTGTATGCAAATGTATTATGTATTATTCCTATTTTCAATAGTTGGGTGTCACCATCGATGGTGCCACTATGTATAATAATGTGTGTGTGTTTATAAAACTCTTTGCTAAACTTTTTAAAAACCAGTAAGTAGGTAACTAATATTAGTGGTCTGTAAATTGAAATCAATTTTGGCACTGACTGTACTTCTATGAAAAAGCACCGTTTCAGCTCATAATGACAACTTCCTAAAATGACAACCGGACGCAAAATGACAACTTCTCAGAAAGCCAACTTCTCGAAATGCCAACTTCTCAGAATGCCAACTTCGCATAATGACAACTTTTGAGGAGCAGGCCGGCTATAAGGTCCTTCTATATTAGATACTATAATAGGTATGCTCGTAAGCATACAACATAGGTGTTACCTATTTAATTGTTATCTGTATAACTTCTCTAAACTTTCTCTTTCCTAGTCTATCATATCCATTTTGCTGTACCTACACTTGGTTCTGCCCTCTATCTATATTTATTTTCCTCTATCACTCTAAGGTTTGCTGGAAGAAAACTCAACATTGAGTTAAGCTCGCCTTTGTACAGAAATATCCTTTTGTATTTTTCAATATAATGTTTGTGTGTACAATAAAGAATATCCCTACTAATATTATAAATGCGAAAGTAACTCTGTCTGTCTGTCTGTCTGTCTGTCTGTCTGTCTCGCTTTTACGACTAAACCGCTGAACCGATTTTGATGAAATTCGGTATAGGGGTAGATTAGACCTTGAGAAAGGACATAGGCTATGTTTGGTTGCGATAACCGACATCCACGCGGGCGGAGCCGCGGGCAAAAGCTAGTATAATATGATAATGAATATCTACAGCTTGTAATCTGTAATAAAGTATCATAACAATGTAAAAATAATATCGATTCTTTTTCAAATTTCCTGTTTAATTTTCAGAAAAAGAAACATATATTTATTGTTTATCTGAAGACACTTGCAATTTAATTAAAGGGAATGATTGAAATTCACAAATATTACGATCCCTTGGCAAATCCGGAATCGCCATCTGTGTAAATATTAAAATAGATTTCGGCGACCGTTGTTCAATAAGCACTGATGGAAAGCAATGTTTTGTCAAGGGCTATTTATATATTTTAAAAAAAATTGTAGCACTCTGGGAGTGCTAACAGAAGTAGTGGCAACAGCCTGTATAAAAAGTTAAACGTATTTACTTCACAAAAAAAGTGCTCAAAGCAATTTCCCTTCAAAGTGGTGTCACATGTGAATTCTCACAATTAGTCAAATAGGTTCTACTGGCCAAATACGTTTTACGTGATGTCAATGAACCCAAAAATGATTTCACTTCAATAATATAATGCGACGATTTAGATTTGCTTATAATAGAAGTAATACGTTATACTGTTACTGGTATATAATTATTTAATAACTTTTGCACGTTGTATTTTTTAACTTGCATAAAATTTTTCAACCGTGAAAATTTCATTAGGGGTTCGTTCGTTGTTATTTCTTATTCTTAGTTGAATATTTACCAAGAGGTTGCAAAACTTTATTTTATTTAATAACAAATTAAGTTCTTGGAATCTTATTCATTACCTATTCAGTTATAGTCTGAGTATAGAATTTTCGAAAGAAAAAAAGATCGTATTGCTTCAAAAATCCGCAAGACACAGTGAGAGAAAAAACAAAATGTATGTAAATATTTCCACTATCATATTCCTAAAAAATGCTATACATAGTTTGCTACCTTACTTCTCTGGTTTGTTCTATCATTTATTTTCACCCAAGATACCTCAAATGTTATTTTTTACTTTTTTCGTTCTTAATTCGATTGGTATTTTTTATCAGTAGACAGACTACGATCCCGCAAAATAATCAAACCCGCAATGGCCATACCCCGCTGTCAAAAAACGTAACCGGCATTGGGTAGAACACGACGGTACCTATATACATCCCAATCGAGCAGTCCGACTGGGGAAGTACCTCCACCCTACCGTGTTGTGTTTCTGACGGTGAGTAGGATAGCCAGAGCTCACTGGAGAGATTTTGTGCTGTCAGTGGGAAAACCAAAGGCTTTGTCCTACTTACTTTGCGCTGACGGCACAGAATCTCTCTGTTCTTACAGGGTCAGCATCACGAGTGTGACTCCCTTGGTGTTGCACTCGGCCATAGGCCACGGTAAGCTCTTACCATCAGGAAGGCCCTATGCTTGTCTGCGACCTAAATAGTATAAAAAAAGATTTTCGAAACAAAAACGAATAAAATATGGGGCGAAAAAGGATTTTTGCGGTAGAACTTCACAGGGCAAATACAGGATGAATCGAATTTGGTCAAGATAGCATCTTTAAGCCAAAACTAACCCGTAATACCCTTTGTCAAACAAATGGCGACTGCGACCAACTACTAACGACATTTGCAATATGATAGATATCTCCATCTGATTGAAGTTTGATACAGCACTGAGATAAACTTTGTAATTGGCCTTACAGATTCAAGGACGAGCTCACCCCGAATAGATTTATGTATCACTAAGACCAGTATTCAAGTATTAAACAAGTATTAAAAGATTTAGAATCATTTTCAATTGTATATAGCGTTTCCATTACTTGTTAAACTCCGATACGGATAAAGGGGACCATTGAGAAGCCGCAGTGAATTACGCGCATCTGATGCGTGCGTCAGCAGTTGTCGTGTGCGGTCGGCTTTAAAATCATACCTTTAAACTAAAAAAATTACGCCTGCACGCGAAAAAAGGCTTACGGTAGCATGTATAAATCCGAGCTTTCAAAAATGCTTTATTACGGCTCCAGAATAAAATTATATTAGATAGGTACTGAGCAAACAAGATAATATGTATTTGACCCAGGAGTTCCACTTTCGTGGACTCCCAGATTTAAATGGATTAACCCTATAATGTATTATTTGTATGCAAAATGGGCCAAGAACTGCGGTGTTCTTTTATGTAGTGAGCATGCTGAGCACGTGAAAAGGATTTTAAGTTTGATCCCTGTTAAAATTCGTGGTTTTTGCCCCGTAGGTGTTAAATTATGCTAATTCAGGGGGTTCAAATTATCATCGTTTTCATTTACCTTTGTAATGCTTGTGGGATTATTTTTTAAGAAGAGTTTGGTTGAACTACCTACCTAATTTCGTTTTTTTGTTAAGGTAAAGTGGTCAAGATTTGAAAATGGTTCAGATAACACTGTTAAAGCAATTTAGATTCTTTATGTCTGTATAGTAGATCCAAACTGAGCATATCATGTCGGTACATGGTGTTTCAAAATATCCATAAATACATGATACTGTCTGAAGCTCACGCGAATCTCACTTATTGAAATAATAATACTTTTTAAAGGATCGGACGGACGGACGGACGGAATGGAGTCACCCCGTGACCATGGATGTTGAAAAGTAGCTGAAACGTCGGGCTAATAGTAAATAATAACAAATAATTATGTCGCGATAGAATCCGTTAAAAAGTAGTTTTAATCCATAAATACAAATGATCCTCATAGGATACCAGTATCCAAGTAAAAGGTTTTTTTCTTTCCTGATACCACTATATTGTTCGCAACTAGTATCCTGTAAGGAATACATCATAATCTTTCGAAACCATAGGGGATACCCCTCAAACCCGAATATCGAAATCTGCTCGGGTTTCTTTCTCTGTCACATAATGGCCCTGCATCTGGTGAATCCATGGATAGCTGAGCTAAGGATTTCGTCTCATTTGTTGCACACTAGCTTTTGGCCCGCGGCTCCGCCCGCGTGAATTTCGGTTATCGCGACCAAATATAGCCTATGTCCTTTCCCAAGGTCTAATCTATCTCTATACCAAATTTCATCAAAATCGGTTCAGTGGTTTAGGCGTGAAAGTGTAACAGACAGACAGAGTTACTTTTGCATTTATAATATTAGTATGGAGGATATGGATATGGATAAACAAGTTAGGTTGGCAATGGCGCCCCCGCCAGGTCCAGGTACAAGGGGTAGACCCAAGAAGTCCTGGCTTGACGTCGTGGAGAGCGACATGCGTGCAAATGGTCTCACTGCCATGGACGGCCAAGATCGTGCGAAGTGGAGGAGGAAGAGCCGTTAGGCGAACCCTGAGCTCCGAGATCATCTTGGCCACGGATGCAATCAGGAGAAAGCATCTACATGAAGATGATGATAAACAAACTAGGTAGGTAGGTACTTACACATCAGAAGACCTTTTTTAAATCAAGCGACCTCTCGAACAAGTCGTTAACTTAACCACTACGACACAAATCTATTTACGTAAGTCCCTACTAACTAATTTACCAAATTCAAGTGCTCCAAATCTAACCACATAACTTTTAAGAAGTGGCCTTATTTATACATCAGTCAGGTCATACAAAATGTAAGGAAGGTCTGAAGAAATGGTCTTCGGTCTGTGTCGGACGATAATCTAACTGGAGTGTAAATCGGTGAAAATATATACCGCCGGCTGACCTCAGGGAAATACGGTAGATCTTGTCCGGTTCTTTATGAGCTTGGAATATTTTGGCTTCAGGAATTGGAATTTTTGGAGGGTAGGGTGATTTGTGAGCGTAATGTTTATGATTATTAGCTGCTAGTAAGATTTTTAGGTAAGGGAAGATTCAAAATTATGATAATATGATAAGGCCTCTTTACGATTTATGGTATTGATATCGGTATGTCACGTAGAGAATGTATGAGGGATCATTGGAAATAAATTGCGTTTTTAAACAGAACTGTGTGACGTGTGGTGTGGCAGTAGAGTGTTCAAGTGGTACGTCAGAGGTAGCAGGTTTGGTACCTATTTAACGTAGATATTTGAAAAATACATACATACATACATACAATCACGCCTTTATCCCCGAAGGGTTAGGCAGAGGTAAATTAGCACCCACATTTCACCAGTCACTGTGTTAGGTCCCACGTAATAGGGGGTTCGCCTATTGCCGTATTCCGGGCACTATTGTTGACTGGAGCCATGCATCTGAGGCTGAGTCTGGGCTGTATGTATCTGTCTGATGTTAAACAGCCCTATCCCTAGTCGCCTTGCACGACACCGCATGGGAAAAGATCTGGTGGCCTTATCTTGATAATTATCTGTATATCACAAACATGTCTGTATGTGTATAAATAAATTTTAAAGCCTAATTGCTTTCCGCTAACTATTCATGTCGATTTAGGTTGGAAAAAGTGACTAAATAGATTTTTGTGTTTCGAAAACAATGTATGGGGCTCCACAAAGAAATTTATTGACGGAATTGATTATGTTTGACCTCTCAAGTCCCGAGAGTGTACCATCTTTCAGGTGAGGTAAGCTTGGAGTTCGTAGATCTTGGTGGAAACACCCAATTTATGTATGTACCTACATACAAAATGTAATGCTATAAAAGAACTACAGAGAGAAAAGTACTTGCATACAATGATGTATTATTTTTATAGATACGTCATACACGAAGATGGCGGCTTTCAAAAATGGCGCAAACACAACATATTAGCTACTTCTAAAAATACGTCAACGTTATTAATTTATATGAATTATATTATTATTTATATTAATAATATTTCATTATTACGTATTTATTATTAAAAACGTTTTTTTTGGGTGGCGCACTGTCGCGATTCTGATTGGTGCATAAAATGATGACCAAAAGTCATCATTTTTTTGTCGCCATTTTAGAGTGTGGACAATATATCTATAGTTTATAATATATCATTGCTTGCATAGCAAAATAAAAATTTTCCTAAAAAATGCAGAGGCAGAGGTATTAACACCCGGAATGTGGATGCCAACTATGATTTTTGGTCCCACGCCTATTACCGTCTAGCGGACGTTTTGTCATGGGCTGTATGTTTACTGTCGGATGGAGAACAGCCCTATCCTTTAGTCGCCTTTAACGATACCCACAGGAAGAGATGGGGTGGTTCTATTCTACCTCACTGAATTACATAGGCAAACCCGCATGAACCCGCTATACATATAACGACCCAGATTATAAGGAGAGCAAGTACGAGTTGCAGCATCAGCGCCCCGTGCAGCGAGCAGCCTCGTGCATTCGCCTCGTGCCGCACCGTCAGCAGATTTAAGAATCGATTGCATCAATACGCGAACTGATTTTACATCTTTAATTAAAATAAAGACAACTCACTTCTGTTCTAGCATCGAACGTAGTCGTTAGTATAGTTAAGAATGTAGTTCTCATATCGAACTCATTCGCTTAGGTTAGTAAGGTGTAATGTAGTTCTAATATCGAGTACATTCACCTTTAGGCTAGTACGGTGTAATGTATTTCTAACATCGAGTACATTCACCACCTTTAGGTTAGTTAGATTTAATTAAATAAGTATAATAAATCTCGTTTAAGTGATTCTAGTTTCCTTCTTGTACCCTCTGGCTGCGGAAAACGTAATTGGCGCAGTCGGTAGGATATTCGAGGCAGTGCGCGGCGCGGCATAGGTTTCCAAAAATCGTTAACCTGCTGAGTGCTGACTCCGATAGTCGCTGTCGGTATCTTAATACCTCATCGAATATCCAGAATCTACGTGAAACCGCAGGGGAGGTTATCCAGACATTGATAGCACAGGAAGGATCCGGAATATAGTATAAAAAAAGAAAAAAAATACTAGTTATATAAAACGAATTTAATTTATTACCTACGAGAGCTGCAGCCATCAAAAGAAGGGAGAATAACCAGCTACCGATACGCAAGAAGAATTGTATTTGTAAGTACTTGAAACTTTTCTAAACTGTTGCTTCCTTTTCTTTCCCTTACCAGTTTTACCTAGTATATCAAAATTTTTAATGACCAGTCTAATGTAAAGTTTTTTTTATCTATAAATTCCATAACCATCTCGACGATTAAATAGGATTAGATCAGTTAGATGGCGCTCAAATAGACCTTAAAGATAATTATTTAATTACTGACTGTACTAGAATCCCTATTCACCTGTACCAATATAAATTACCCAAGTTTCAGGAAACAATTCCTGGTAACTCTACATCATAGTTAACATATTAAAACTAATTTACAGCTCTGAACAGATTTTAGATCTAGACTTGAGAGAATACTACCTTATAATAAAACCCGGTTACTATTATACAGGAAAAAGAATAGTTATTATATTCAAATTACCAATAATCTCTCCCACCAAGTTCGATTTATACAGATTAACTATAGTTCCCAACAAACTAGAATATAGTTTGATCCCTCCTTATCCCTTCCTAGCAACATATGTCAAAAGCTTTTAAGTACATAGAGGCTGAATGCCCGAAGTTGAACCAGTATCATCTCTGCGAGGAAGAGATGAATTATCCAATGGGAGAACTTCTCGACTGTATCCAGGGAATCATCTCTAATCAGCCCTTAATAACTCATGCGCTCCAGTCAAGATCACTACATACTAGTCAAGATAAAATTATAACCCAGCCTCCGCTGCAACTGGAAAATTCCTCTGGAACAATTTATCACACAACTATACCACTCTATATAATTATAACTGGCACAATCATAGTTATCTCAAGCATCATAGTTCGCCGGTTCTGGAGAAAGAAACAACAAAATTCAACAGAAAAGAATCCCAGCGTCCAACAAAATGAGACACATGAAGAACCTGGAAAACCGACTATACCAGCAATATTTTCACTGAAAGTTGGAAAATAATTGCTTTTCTGAGGGTGGAGGAATTACATAGGCAAACCCGCATGAACCCGCTATACATATAACGACCCAGATTATAAGGAGAGCAAGTACGAGTTGCAGCATCAGCGCCCCGTGCAGCGAGCAGCCTCGTGCATTCGCCTCGTGCCGCACCGTCAGCAGATTTAAGAATCGATTGCATCAATACGCGAACTGATTTTACATCTTTAATTAAAATAAAGACAACTCACTTCTGTTCTAGCATCGAACGTAGTCGTTAGTATAGTTAAGAATGTAGTTCTCATATCGAACTCATTCGCTTAGGTTAGTAAGGTGTAATGTAGTTCTAATATCGAGTACATTCACCTTTAGGCTAGTACGGTGTAATGTATTTCTAACATCGAGTACATTCACCACCTTTAGGTTAGTTAGATTTAATTAAATAAGTATAATAAATCTCGTTTAAGTGATTCTAGTTTCCTTCTTGTACCCTCTGGCTGCGGAAAACGTAATTACTGGGAACCAACACCAAAAAAGTACAAAAATATTTATATTAACTTTTTTTTTTTATACCACTTGGGTGGCAGACAAGCACACGGCCCACCTGATGGAAATTGGTTACCGTGGCCTATGGACGTATGCAACACCAGGGGTGTCACACTCGTGCTGCCGACCCTGAAGAAACCTTCTAATGCCCTTCTTGAAGAACCCCATATTGTAGTCGCTTTCAAAAGTATCAATAATCCTGTTGTAAATGCGAACCATTAATAATTTCAGCCTCAACTTTGGTAACTTAACAAAAATATTCCAAGTATTTTAGCAAAAATTTTAATCTAACTTTAAAGTCGATGCTTCGAAATAACTTAAATGCAAATTAGTTTTAAGTTTCAGTCTAAGTTTGGTCCAAGTTATTTTGAATTCTTATTGTCTGATAATTTTGCAATTATCTGTGTTGAAGACTTTGCCGTTATCTTATCTAAACCTACCGAGAATACCTGAAATATTAATAGCTTCTATTATACTAAATATAACATCAGCCCGCATCGATTACAAGGGTAATATCTATTGATAAATAATTAAGTACTTGGACTTGATACGAAAATAGACGTGATTTGAATTACACATAACTTTTACTTGGCGATTGTTATGCCCAAACAGTCTTATTGTTTGTCCTACTGGTTTTGTTCTCGACTGTAACTTTGAAAAAGTGAGCTTTTTACGGCTAGGTACATCATTTATGTTTGACCATAAAAAGTATGACAAAACATCAGTTGACAAACCACGTTTGAAAAACTAATCATTTGACAAAGTTTCATTTCGCAAACATATTACTTTAAAAATAATCATTTGACTTAATACACGTTTTGTCATTCGTTTTTTTGTCAAATGATAGGACACCCATTTTATGTTTTTTTTTTTTTTTTTTAATAATTATCATTACAATAGTTTACATAAATTTAATAAATTTATCCTGTAAACCCAGATGCGAATGCGATGAACGATATTGTAATTATGCCTCAGAGAGCACGTTAAGTGCGTTAATCCGGCACGTTAAAAGTAACGTGTCGGAACGCCAGAATAAAGGTTTAAGGTGTAAGGAAGAAAAAATATAAGAAATATGAGAACCCTGGGTGGGCTCAAAAGTCATAGCCTATTATTATAATCAGGTACGACGCTAAGATGACAATCATGCTTATGATGCAATGCATGACTTTGATGCTAAATGCTAAAGCACTGTTTCATATAAAGTTGTATGTAGGTGTAACCGTATATCCTTTGTCGACTGTACATATGGATCATTATAAACAGGAGCTTTAGCATACCCCATAGGAATATCATAAAAGGGTATTACATATTATTGGCAGTACAGTAAGACAGCCGTGAACATACGCAAGGTGGCCCATTAAAGCAAAATAGATCGTTACCTCTCTCATATTAAACGTAAGATAATAAAATCAAAATCCTCACACATAAACCTCGCGTAGAATTGACAGTTTGAGTCAATTAAGCGCTTTAAGCGCTCTAATCTGTCCAAAGTACTGTAATAAAAACATGTAACACTGCTGTGTTAGCGCTTTATTAATGATACTTCATTTATAAATGGCCGACGTAAACATTTTTAAAGAACATTAGGTCAATTTTTCTTTGGCCGTTTTTGGCTTGATGCCACCAATTTGCTAAATTGGTTAAATTTTGATACTTATAAAATTTGTTGCACACTTTTCTCATATATTAATAATACGGTCAAACTAAAGCCCGCTACAGACGCTCCAATTCGGTCGGGTCCAACCATCCGACAGCCGACGACAACCAACCACCATTGCTTCCAGACGTTTCGACGGTCGGCCATCCAACCGTATTTCACCATCTCCCTCTGTTTTAGGCAAATTGCTGTGGAGTGGGCGAGATAGCAACAGACGTCCCGACGGTCGGCCATCCAACCGTATTTCACCATCTCCCTCTGTTTTAAGCAAATTGCTGTGGAGTGGGCGAGATAGCAACAGACGTTCCGACGGTCGGCCATCCAACCGTCGTCAGTGTTGCCAACTTAGTGGATTTTCCACTAAACAGAAATTAATAATATAATAAAATGGATCTCTGCCTTTTCGCCGAAACTTGTTTGGCCGATTATCACTTGCCAACTAACGTTTCGCAGAATTTTATTTCGCATAATAATCATTTGCCAACTTGTGATATAATTTTGTTTTTATTACCCAACCTCACAGTTGCCAATTTTACGTTTGGTCTTCCTTTTAGAATGACACTTATCAAAATGCCAGCTTTCAAGTAGCGAATGTTTTAGTTTGCGGAAAGCTGTGATTCCGTAGCCGACCGCATACGACAACTGCCGACGCACGCAGCACATGCGCGTAATTCATTGCGGTTTCTCAATGGTGGCCTTTATCCGTACCGGAGTTTGACAAGTAATGGTAACGGCATGCGTCGGCAGTTGTCGTATGCGGTCGGCTGCGGAATCATACCTTAATATTTCGAAAAAAAAAATTGGAAATCTGCAATCCTGAGTCTTCGATCAAATTTTGAAGAAATTTATTTACAAGGATGCCTTTTTTATTTGAGGCAAATTATATACAAGTTGTTAGGTTCTCCCTTGTTTGGTATATCAACGTTTGGTCGAATGTTACTAATTAGAACAACGTTTGAGAAAATAATTGCTTTGCATAATATCGATTGACATAATTTTCATTTCATCGAATATTTATTTGCGATAACAACGTTTGCGCTATTGATCAAAAAGTATAATGCTCATTTCATGTAATGTTCAGTTGGTATTAATATGTATTTCATCGAATATTCATTTGGTATAATGTTAAGGTAACTAGTGTAGAAATTTATTTATCTGGCCCTCGGCGGCCGCTGCCGCGGCACGCTCGCTTCGCTCGCTCGCCTCGTGCTTGTTGTTGTCACAGTTCTAACCTAACCTAACCCTGCCAATTTCCGTGATGTAAGAAAACCACTATTGTATGTTTCATGAAAAACAATACAAGTAAAATTGAAAAACTCTCAGTGCAATCGGCAGGGTTAGGTTAGGTTAGAACTGTGACCACAACTGTGCCAGATAAAAAACAAAATATGAAAAAACAATGAAACCACCGTCAGTTTATTGATAATGAAAGGAAACTAATTATTACTAAACCGAATATTCGATATGATCTCTTAAATCATTATTAGTCTAATGAAGCATTAGTTTAAATAAAATTAGTGCAAATGAAAATTCGGTGAAATGATATTATTTCAACTAAATAATTATGCTAAATAAAATTCTACCAATTAAATATTCGGTCAAATGAATAATTTTGTGAAATGACTTTATTGTAACTGAAATTAGTTCAAGTGATATTCGACCAAACGTTGTTATACCAAACAAGGGAGAACCAAGTTGTTATTATTATTTAATTTGTTTTTCACTCGTGCATTGTTGGCCGCAGTTCTAACCTAACCGATGTAGCATATTTAAATGCCATGTGTAGTGAAATAAAAGCGATTTAGTTCCGGCACTTCGCCGGCCGCTGCCGCGGCACGCTCGCTTGGCTCGCACGGCTCGGGCATTGTTTATCAGCATACTAACCTAACCTAACCTAGCATGTGAAATTGTTTTTTTATATATTTCCGTTAACGGTTAACCCCTCCAGCTAAGCTAAATTACTTGAAGTGGGTTCACGTCGATAGTGTAATGGCCAAGATTCGAACTCGGGCGGGCGGGACCACTTCATCGTAAGTCTGATTCAAGAGTAATAGTAATTATATAGGACCGACTATGGTACCGACTCCATAACCACTAAGCTACCGACGTCGACGCTTCAATTTAGAAAAGCATAAAATAAAAAAAATTAAATTTAAAAAAACCCCGACCCAAAAAGAACCTATAAAATGTAAATTAATAACTATTACATTATGACCTACCCAAGGTTTTAACCCTTCTTTAATTTGTCTCGTCGGGGGACCGCCGTCTGACCGTCGCTCGGGGGTAATAGGGCACACCAAGGTACTTAGCGGTCCCCCGATGAGACAAATGAGAAAAGGGTTAATACCTTGGGTAGGTTATAATGTAATAGTTATTATTTTACTTTTTATAGGTTTTTTTTGGGTCGGGGGTTTTTTAAATTTTAATTTTAATTTTTTTATTTTATTCCTTACAATCTAGTGACATTTTGGTAAAGTTTATTTTTCCCGAAACGGCAACACTGATGACGGTTGGATGGCCGACCGTCGGAACGTCTGTTGCTATCTCGCCCACTCCACAGTAATTTGCTTAAAACAGAGGGAGATGGTGAAATACGGTTGGATGGCCGACCGTCGGGACGTCTGTTGCTATCTCGCCCACTCCACAGCAATTTGCCTAAAACAGAGGGAGATGGTGAAATACGGTTGGATGGCCGACCGTCGGAACGTCTGGAAGCAATGGTGGTTGGTTGCTTCGTCGGCTGTCGGATGGTTGGACCCGACCGAATTGGAGCGTCTGTAGCGGGCATAAACCAAATTATAGGGGTGAGGGTACAATAATTCGCACCCGGCTGAAAGTTGGTAGGATTGTTCAAGACACTATCCTAACGGAATTCTAAAAAGTCCTCATCAATCCGATGCCTGCAATTTTTTTATTCAAGGTCACGTCACGAAAACGGGTTTTTCACGATTTTCAAAATGGTCGTTATATTTTATCATGAAAATATCTTAGACAAAGTTAGAGATCACGAAATTATCTAGGTAAGTATAAAGACCCGGTCAAGTGTGACTAAACTTTCACATTTCTAATATTAGTAAGATAGTAGGTATTATGAAGTCGTTACGGGTAGTTGGAGCCCTAAAAATTCCAGCAAATTGGCCTAACTCCAATGCTTCGATATCGCCAATGGGTTTCGGAGATGATAGTTACTTCATGGAAAATATCCAAGTTCAGTCAAATCTGCAGTTAGACTGGAAAAAGGAGACCCCAGACTCCGAGGCAAAACCTTCGGATGCGACTGGCATTAACGCTAGGATGAAGTAGAAGATAGTAGGAATAAAATAGGGTTATTCTAGTAAATAAGAGACATAAATCATTTAGGCTAAATTAAGCTTGAATCACTAGTCACAATGACCGAAGTATACCTTCTATACTATTATATAATTGTAAAGTGGTCGTGTCTGTACATTGGAGATATTTAAAAAAAAATACTTGGGTTATGTTATGTTAACGATACTGAACACGAAAATATTTTTTTTGAATTTCCTGTCTGTTTGTCTATTTGTCTGTTTATCTGTTTGTCCGCGATGGACGCAAAAACTACTGAACGGATTTTGATGCAGTTTTTTTTGTTAAAAAGGACTTGGTCTGACTTAAAATCTTACGTTTGGTTCATCCCAATCGGTTGAGTAGAACCGAAGATATGAGCAAAGGTTGAGATGCACGCGGGCGGAGCCGCGGGCGGAAGGCTAGTACTGTATAAAGCTTTTGATCGTCATTTCGCGTGACCAAGGGGCTGGCATTTCTTTGCATAGAGAACAAGCCTTGTGTGTAAACTTTGCCCGTCAATGTCGGCAAAGAATAATTTGCCGGCGCTTAAGCCTTCAGGTACTATTTAGTTTGCCTGTATAGGAAAACAATAATAAAGGAAACGAACGCAAAAAATAACTTTGAATTAATGGTGAAATAATTGAAATTATATGCCCACAATAATTTATGTATTTTCAAAGAGTTTAATGGCCATTTGTCGGATTTGTTGATATGTACGGTTACTGCTCCGCTTCCATAAGTAGTGGCGTGATGATATTTAGCGTATAAACTCCCTCGATAAAAGGGCTATTCAACACGAAACATTTTTTTAATTCGAACTACTTAGTAGTTCCTAAACTAACAAATTCTTCAGCTTTATAATAACGAATATAGATAATAATAAAGATATTTTCGAGTTTTTATGGACAGATGGCTTTTTTTCGTAAGAACTTTGTTATCCCGCTGTCACTCTGTCACCAGGCATATCTCGTGAATCAATAATTATTACATTGAAATATATTTCTGTTACAGCTATAACAACAAATACTAATAACAGATAATGGTATGGAACCCTTCGCACGAAAGTCCGACTCGCACTTAGCCAGTTTTTATATACCATGGCTACATTATCAAGAATTACAAAATATTTTCGGTGAAGCACAATATCCGAGCTATCACCAGAGTATCGGATCGCGCAGCCGTCAGCCGTCTCGTTCTAGTACGGTTTATTTGAAGCGGTGCCCATCATGTGGAAAATCAAAGCGTGGCCTATTGGGCCGTGAAGCCTAGCGGGGCATGCCGGCTGCACCCCGAACCTCGCAAGATGGGTACCGAGTGGACGTTATGCGTTTTCTATGACAGTTTTGCGGTTGTTACCATATTTTTAGATATCGTTTTTTTAATAAGGTAGGTTGCAGACAAGTACACTGCCCACCTGTAAGGCATGCAACACCATATTATAGAATTCATACTAATATTTTAATGAAAGTAACTCTATCTGTATATCTATCTGCCTGTCTATCTGTCTGTTACGCTTTCACGCGTAAACCACTGAACTGATTTCGATAAAATTTGGTACAGAGATAGATTAGACCTTGGGAAAGGACATAGACGAATGTTTGGTCCCGATAACCGACATCCACGCGAGCGGGGCCGCGGGCACCAACCAATAAAATATAAAAAACAATTTGTCAGCTTTATTATTTGCAGAAATAAAATTGTTTTTTTTTTAATTCTATTTCAAATTGTGTACTTAAATATGTAATGTGCGTTGTGTTTTTTTGCAATAAATGTGTTTTCTTTCTTTCTTCTTTCTAAAATTAGGTAGGTAGGTACCCTAAAAATATTCATATCACAAATTGAACAAACAACCGAAATGAAACATCACAGTCACATCTTAATCGCCTCTCTTTAATCATCCTGTATAAACTGAACACAACAAAAACTGTATTTAGACCAAACAAAGAGGTCCAGCGAGACCTAAATGCTTCAGACACAATGGGTACAAACAAAACAGTACCCAGCACACTGAATGGACTGTGTACTGCAGATACGACGTAATCTGACCTAACTACGGTACAAGGCACATTTGGCTAGATAGGACAGTTTAAAAGCTAGATTAATGGTTCGAATGAAAAGACAAGACAATATTAATGAAGTTTTTTTTTTAGTCAAGCTAATATAAGTTAACTAGGCTTTGTTTGTGACTTTGCTCGTGTAGAGTACTATCTCTCTAGATAAGTGGCAATTCGTTGATCGGCGTGATGCTGTTTAACAACTGAACTAATGCAACTGAAGAGTTGCAATCGTCCGGTCAACCGAACTACTCACCGGACTACTGCTACACAAAAGTTGCAATAGTTCGATTCCGTTTGATAACCGGACTACTGTTACTGAAAACTTGCAGTAGTTCGATCAACCAAAGTCAAAGTTAAAGTCTTTATTTCTCAAAATAGTGCAACACTGTTACAGCTTTTTGACGTCAAAAACTCCTTAAAACTAAGTTTACCACCGCTAACCGGACTAGCAACCGGACTACTGAGACTAGAGGGTTGAATATAATGATGAATGTATTGGATTTGACATTATATGACAGTCGTTAACGTAGTTATGTCATAAACATCAAGAACCAAGTGGTTCGGCGACTCCTTCTGCCGCACTAGTAAATCTTGGAATTCCTTACCAGCTCACGTGTTTACCTCCTCCTACAGTCCCGGGTCCTTTAAGCGGGGCGTGAAAAAGCATCTGATGAGGCCGTCAAGCTGAGTACACCATTGTAACATGGTACGTGTCTGTAATGGTGACCCTCTTTTCAGAGACTTTGCCTTCAGCTTACCATCAGTGTCCATCGTGTCCTATGTAAAAAAAAAATACAACCCATAGGAAACTATTCTGATGGAGAATAAATTCTTTTTAACAAAAAAGTTTAACCGACTTCAAGAAATGGCAAAGAGGCACTGAAAAGTGAAAAATAACGTAATTTACAGACTTACTGATTTATTAGAAGTCGGTGCCAAGCCCGAGAGGCAATATTTCAATTGATTGCATCATAGTACGAGTAGTTTAGACACAACAAACAAAGTTGGCTGGCACCGACTTCTAATAAATCAGTAAGTCTGTAAATTACGTTATTTTTCACTTTTCAGTGCCTCTTTGCCATTTCTTGAAGTCGGTTAAACTTTTTTGTTAAAAAGAATTTATTTTCCTCTTTTTAGTGAGTTATAATCCCACCCTCTGCTTAGGTTCCTATCATCAGCAGCTTAAAAATCACGTGAAGATAATTTTAAAAGGCAATTATTGAAATTAAATATGTTAAAGCAGCAGAAACAGTGTTTTGTCATCATTTTGAGGATTTCCCTAGATCCCATAATCCAATCCTGACTTCCTGAATCCTGTCATACGATTCTGGCTCCCTGAACCACCTTTCTCTCTCCAACAAAACAAAGATCATAAAATCCGTTTCACAAAATACGGATTTTACATACAACGGTTCGTCACCTATTTTACCCCCATAGTATCAAAATTTTGGAAAATGCTGGTACACATAGGTATTCATCTATGACTCTACTATTACTCGTACTACTATAATATATTATATTATAGATACTCCCTAGCATAGCCATGTAGAACGCGTACTTATGACTATTAAGTCACTGTATTTCATAAATATTGATTATTACGTACGTACTGTAAAGTATCATTAATAAAGTTGTATTTTTTATATTATTTTCGCTATACTGTAATTTTAAGAGCAACGCCTGCATGTTCTTTGAAAATAAAACAACATTCTCTCTCATTCATCTGATTGCTAATATAAAAGAGTAGGCGCTTGAAGGCGCATCAGTCTGGTTTCGGAGGATTTCCCTTGATTTCTCCAGGATCATAGCATTAGATCCGGACATCTTGGATATGGGACCACTCTGAAAGTATCCTCTATCAAACAAAAAAAGAATTTTCAAAATCCGTCCAGGATTGGCTTCACAATCGCGTAACAAACATACAAAAAAAAAAAAAAAATAAAAAAAAAAAAAATTGCGTACGAATTGAGAACCTCCTTTTTTGAAGTCGGTTAAAAAACTAGTTATGACTGATGAGATGAGATTGTGTGTGAAAAGTTTGAGCCAAATCCATGTAATCTCGTTTGCAAGTATCAAGTAACAACAAAATATGCAAACTTCACTTTTAGCTTACCATCAGGCCATTTATTGACCAATAAAAAAGACCAGCAACCGTTCACGAACGTGATGCATGAATTAGTCATCGTTTAAACGAATCCATAACTGATTCATACGTCATGCTTGTGAACGGTTTTTGAAGGAAAGAGCGATTCAGTTCCTAATTTCACCACAAGAAATGACATTTTAGTGAGCATGATGACCGCTGATTGAATTGCCTGAAGTGATAGTGATGCCTGAAGCGGATAATAAGACTCTCAATAACAATCCAAATAATAATCAACCCTTCATACAAAATGATTCTTAACATCAACTTTGAATTTTGTTAACCGTTTCCGTAAAATCTGCGTACTCCTTCGAGAATACACTAGCATGATTATAACCATCTAACACTCTATCATGGTAATTAAATATTAAAAGCTACGTAATCTAAATATTTAAAAGGGTCTAAAATTAGTGCCCTAAAATGAGTTCATCAGACGAAAGTCCCAAGTGAATAACCAAAGTGAAGATTGTAATGTATGTTAATAACAGTTATAATTACTCTAATCACATAATGTGGTAGTTTAGAACACTTAAAATACATTATTAATAGAGTGTCGTTATCAAAAAGTTGTAATGGAGGTTTAAAATAAATAATTTACAAAATTAAAAACATGCCTAAGGGTAGTTGTGGTTTTCATTTAAACAGGGTGTATTTTTGAAACGGGGCAGTAAGGGCAAGTACCTTAACCGTTGTAGTTACAGCAAAACGTTCTTAAGAGACGTTCCCTAACTTTTTGAGACATTTTGATCTGTATTTACAAATTTTGCAAAAATCTTACAATTAGTAAAAAAAGACATCGACAAAATCAAGACAAACGAAATGTCTGAAAAAAAGGTGTCAAAGCGCCATGATGTAGACAACTCATCAATTTGACCGAAGAGGTGTGTCTACGCCGCCTTGCTAAGGCTAATTTGACAGATTGTCTATAGCTACCATATGTCTTCAGGTAAATCCACATTCAAAACTGAATGCCATAGGCCTTAGACTTACCTACAAAATCTCCTATTATGTTTTTTTTAACTCTGCCTGTGTCGTGTACAGGCAATATTCTGAAGTGCGAATGTAAATAGGTATTGTTATCCTACTGAAGTTGCTACATATTTTTCTAGTTTTATTATTCCCGAGCGTGCTACAAATTGACTTCAACTTTAGAGAAAACGGTATCGGGACTGTTGTTTTAGTTTTAGACAGTTTATTGTCTATACTATTTTCTGTAAAGAAATGATGTAAGACAGAGCTAAGCTAAAACTTTGAGACTCTTTTCTCCTATGTTTTTTAACCGAATTTCTTTATTCTTATAGTTTTCTTAATATTGATATGCTCACACCCTGGCAGAAGCAGGCCGCGGCGGCGGCGCGCATTGCGTGCCTCCCCATACCCGGGGGCGAGTTGGGGAACTCTGTGGTCCCCACACCGGAAGAGGGCCATATCGAAAGATATGGCCCTGAGTCCGCCGGGGTGCGAGGAATATGTATACGACTACCTCACCTCCGCCAACTGACGGCCCACAGACGGCGTGCGTTTTAGTCGGTTCAAGTCCGACATAACCTCCTCCACCGGCTCCGGCGGTGGGTATCTGAGGGGATTTCTCACATGATAAAAAAAGGATTGATGATATGATCAGTTTTATAAACACAAATGTAAAGACATTCAATACTAGATATCAAGCTGACTAAGCTAAGGTGTCTATGGGGTCCCACCTAATTTGGTACACTTTTCATGTTTCAGATGTGCTGTTGTCAAGATTATGACTTTCATAATATAGATTTAACATTAATGATAATGAATTACTAACTACAATAATGTTCACGCAATATTTCAATAAACAAACTGGTAAATTAAAAGGCATAATATTTTTTTCTTGAGAAAAAGCGTATACCGAAAAATAAAGACAAGTGTTCACTTAGTTAAACAAAAGATATTTTCAAATACGTAATACTCAAAGTGTAGATGACAACATGTCCTGTTCAATAGACACAACTCTTTATTTGGGTTTACGTTCCTCGTGAGAAGAATGTGAAGCCAATGTTCCGCTCCACGTGGTAGGCGGGTAAATTCTTTTTTTACACATAGCTGGGTGGCAGGTGGAACATAAGTGTACGGTCTACCAAACACCCGTTATGTAAGCCTACAAACAATTAAAGAAAATGGGCTTAGCTCTCAAATATATTCCTGAAACCACTTTTTTGTACATATTATTTGCGGAGGGTTAGACAGAGGTGAACAAATATCCACATTTCACCAATGTATTCGGTCCCACGGAATAGAGGGTGTGCCTATAGTCGCATTCCGGATAGTTCCTACTATTGATGACTCGAGTCATGCGTCTGAGGCTGAGTCTGGGCTGTATATATCTGTCTGATGTTAAACAGCCCTATCCCTTAGTCGCCTTGTACGACACCGCATGGGAAGAGATGGGGTGGCTCAAATTCTACTCTGCCGGGAACCACGCGGCGGACTTTTTTTTGTACCTCATAATTTACTCTGTGGCAATCCATACTGGGAATACAAACTACTGAAACAATCCATCGTAACATGTGCTCAATACCTATGTGTGAAGATCATGTAGATGAAGCCTTCTTCTAAGATAATTTTAAAGCAATTAGTTTGCTAGACTAAACAAATTATAATAAATTGGAAAAAGCGAAATCAATTCTCGGGCGGGACTCGAACCCGCGATCTTTCCCTTACAGGGGGAACGCTCTGACCACTGAGCCACCGAGCTTCGCCCGAGAGTGACCCAATTTTTCCAATACATCCATCTTCATTCGCCAATACCGGTTACAATCAAAACCTGCACTTTAGAGCCCAGGGTCCACTCTTCTGCCCACAGTTCGGTTTCGCTGGCTTTTACTGAAGCAAAAAACGACAGACGGGACTCTGCAACGCGAGAGTAAAGCCTGAGCTTAGATTTCACTGGATCAGCGACTTCCAAAATACACGGCTATTCGTAGTCGGCGTAGCTAGCACGGGGTGGTCCCCGTGCTAGCTAGTGGTGCTAGCAAAGTTCAGGCACGTTACTAGATTCAAATGTGGTAAGCTTAGTCCCCGAATATCTAGATGGAACTCCATCTAATTGCAAAACATGTCTAGAAAGAAATAAAGAAAAATATTTATTCATAGATAAACCTACGAGATACACATACGAGAATAATTAAGAAAAGAAAGAAAGAACAATACAATACAAACAATAACAAAACGAAACAATAACAAAATGTCTAAATGAAGCAACAAAAGAATTAAAAAAAAACAAAGTAAAATAAATAACTATACACTTTACTCCTAAACCTTATTTGCTAACAGACGAATCAGACGAAACTCCAACAATCTATCTACCTAAGTCTTATTCCAAAGCATTAAGAATCAAATTCGCAAACACTACAAAATATTACAGTATACTATCAAAACTTGTATAAAAACTTCAAGAGAAATAGATTTTACGGTAAAACGAGCATACTCCAGCTGAAACAATAGGCTCCTAGTGTTGAACACAAGCACAGGGTGATAAGGCACAAATATACCTCGCCTTTGTCTCCAGTGGGGTCCTAACTTATTCAGATGAAACCTTAGAGTATACATTGCTATAGAGCGCGCCTTACAAGTATGAACTACTATCACGGGTATGAACAGTACCGAGGCTCCTGGCTCAACCTCAATCAGTAGCAAAACAATACCCGTCAAAATGACTTCGCAAATAATATTTAATTCGATATGTTAAATCAAAATTTTATACAACATCGTATATATTTTGTAGTAATAATGACGCAAGAATACCGCAAAATGACGCCATTTTTTTGTATCTTGGCTTTAATTTTACCCATGCATATCAAATCGAACAAAAAACTTCATAACAACAAACTACATTAATAAGTGCATCTATTGATATTTTCGGTAATGCATAAAACGTCACTATAGGTGCGCTATACCATCGCAAAGTATCTGCTAACACTTAGTGCCAAAGACCTGGGTGATAGGCGCGCTCTATATTTATAATGTATACTCTAAGGATGAAACGCTACGTAGTATAGTGTCGGTGCGACATCAAAGCTGCGAAGAAAGGGAATGGCTTATTGAAAATGTTTGTTTGCCTTAAGTAAGTGATAGCCTTTTAGTTACCCTTTTCTGATGTTGTTAGAAGAGGCTATATTAGACGTATTTTGTTTAAACTTATTGTGATTAATTAAAAAACGACTACATCTTCTATCTATACTTATCTATACTATTATATAATTGTAAAGTGGTCGCGTGTCTGTACATTGGAGATATTTAAAAAAAAATACTTGGGTTATGGTATGTTAACGATACTGAACACGAAAATATTTTTTTTGAATTTCCTGTCTGTTTGTCTGTTTGTCTGTTTGTCCGCGATGGACGCAAAAACTACTGGACGGATTTTGATGCAGTTTTTTTTGTTAGAAAGAGCTTACTCAGACTTAAAATCTTATGTTTGTTTGATCGCAATCGGTTGAGTAGAACCGAAGATATGAGCAAAGGTCGCGTTAACCGAGATGCACGCGGGCGGAGCCGCGGGCGGAAGGCTAGTCTAATATATAAAAATCAATGCCACTTTTCGTTGTCAGTTTATAACTCAAGAACGGCGGAACCGATTTGGCTAATTTTAGTCTTGAAATATTCGTGGGTGTCCAGGGAAGGTTTAAAGGATGAGAAGATAGGTGCAGCGGGAACGGGAAAAATAAGGCGGTGCGTAGTTCGCCGGGACAGCTAGTACTTTACTAAATACTAAACACTATTATACCTTAGCCCGCAGCCCCACCCGCGTAGAATTTTGATCCCGTGCTTGCTACCCATGGGAACCTAAAGCTACTCCCAGGATAAAAGTAGCCTATGTATTATTGCAGACTAGATTACTCGTATATCCTTGAACTAAATTCCAGCCAGATCCATTCAGGCATTAAAGCGTGATTGAATAATAAACATACAAATAATTTTAACATTTATAATATTAGTAGGATAAGTTATTTTACTTGAAACAAATTATGCTGTCTGTTTAGTCAAAACAAGTAATCAATATTAAATATTGATTACTTTACAAAGTTTGTATTCGAAATACAGCTGAATAATCTTTCAATGTCTTTCGTGTGGTGGTGAGTTCAATATCATTTACATATCTCTGAATTTTCATAGTTCAGTATGCAATGAAAATAGATATCATTAACTAAAACTGTAAACAAAAACACTAGTAACAAACATTATTAATGAAATAAGAAGAGAAAATATCTGCAGGGGTCATCAGCAACAAACATTTTTGACGCCAAAAACACCGCAAATACTTCTCAACATTTAGCACTGGAAAATGTTGTGGCGTAAAATAAGTCAATAAGAGTGCACTTGCTGCGCACACAACAAAAATGCTTCCAAAATATCGCGGCTATAATAATCTCGTGTTGTGTTCCCGGCGGTGAGAAGAGTAGCCAGAGTTGACTGGAGAAGTTTTGTGCTGTCAGTGGAAAAACCAAAGGCTTGTCCTGCTTGTCTTCCGCGCTGACGGCACATAACCTCTCCAGTGAACTCTGGCTACTCTACAGGATCAGCAGCACGAGTGTGAGCCCCTGGTACGAACTCGTTCATAGGCCACGGTAACTACTTTCCCTCAGGTGAACCGTGTGATTGTCTGTGAGAAGCATTTTTCTTGGTAATTTGCTCCGGGCTCAGCCAATGTTGCTTTGGTGTGTAACCCCCTTTACAAAACATAAAACTTGAGATTGTGTTGTTGTTTAAAAGGTTTGTTTAAAGTTTCGCTTCTACTGTTAAGAAGTAAACATGTTTTTAACAAAAGTACCTAGGGGCTTAATGCAACTTTGTAGCCAGCAGCCACAAGCGAAAGTTACGTGAATACATCTGGAAGATTCCCATGGGAATTGTTACAAGGAATCTTGTGTTATATTTACGATATCTTAACCAATATTAATAAAGTGTGTTTGTTTGTACTCGATCAATAAAAGAACAAGGTGCTCAAAAATTTTAGTACCTTACCTTTAAAATATACAGTCGACTAAGATACAGTTTCATCTTTTCATACAAGTTTATATGAAAAAGTGTGTACTTATTAAGTTCTAGCTGTCGCCTTGTATGTGTTACTCTAATGTTTAAGCTATATTATTGTAAGGTTTCATTAAAATCTATTCAGTAGTTTTTACGTGTAGGATTAACAAACATCCATCCATCCATTATCATATTAGTAGGAGAGGTATGTACATTTTTTATATAAAGTTGTATATAAAGGTGTATACGTATCTAACTATTAGTAAGTATAAGTACAATTCTACTTACATACCTACATACAAACAGTTAATCAATTAGGCAGAGATGAATTAACACCCATGTTTCACCAATCATTGTATTAGGTCCCACGTTATAGGGGTGAGCCTATTGCAAAATACCGGGTACTTCTACAACTGCTGTATACTTTCCATATAAAGTTGTATGTGAAAGTGCAACTTTATCTCTTTTGTCGACTGTACACAAACAAAAATTACTTTTATTACAAAAAAGCGGTTATCATCTACATGCCTTATAAATATTAAAAACAATTGAAACGTTAACGTCAAATGTTTCACAATTAAAACAGAAAATTATAAATCCAATGTATTCTATTCTGAATACATGAATAGAACTGCAGATCTAATCTTTACAAAATTACTCCAATACAATAATTGTATTCATGTTTTCACTGAACAAATTATTGGTAGGCCAGAGTGATGCTGTTACGACCCTCGAAATAATAAATTCTGACTCTTTAATCTAGTTATTGTGACATCGCAGGAAATTTTAATAAACCTTTGAATAAACAAGGTGGTAATTGGTATCAATGTTGAGTAATGAAAACACGAAATTGAATTTTTTTGGGTGCGTATAATTATTGAGGCCAACCTTTCAACCCCCGGGGGTATAACGGCGTGAGGTTATATTTAATATGCGGTGTTTATTGCCAATTCTGTACACAATACATTGACTTATCTATTGAATATCTAAAGCATTTTGAGTGAGAACGTTTTTATAATATAATATACTGATAACCTGAAAAATATTAATTGGTCAAGTCTGAAAATTGTTTCAACTCGTCAAGCGGGTTTTAAGGACACATTTTTGTTCGAATTCGTCAAGTCTGTAAAAAATAATAACTCGTCAAGTCTGTTGGCAGTAACAATTGGTCAGGTACGAAATAAGTCGCGTATAATGTCAATGATAAAATGTTTAATTATGTCAGACTCGATGTAAAAAGTAGATTCCAGGATCCGCTGATTTGCTTTTTAACTTATAACGCTGATACAACGAAACCCAACCGATTTATATCAAACTCATAACATAACAAAATCATACAAAATACCATTACACACAACGTCCTCAATCGTTTTGTACTTAACAAACCGCCGACAGTCCCAAAAACGAATTTACAAACGGAATATCCGACTGATCGAGGGTAAATAACGTTACAAAATTCTCATTACAGACGTATTACAATTTTAATGTAAGCTCGTGATCAATTTGATTGCGAGAATCGTGATCAATTGATGGCGAGAACGAGAAAAATGTGACAAAGTTATCGTCGAAATCTCGTCAATGGTTTGCGTTTTGCGGCACAAATTAAGCCCCCGCAGTGTGGTGAAGTTGAAATTTAATTTTGCTGAAACAATTTCGGATCTTATCGTGTTTTGGTTAAGCAAAAGATTTATTCGCCAACTTTGAACGTATTGGTGTTGTGTGTGTTTTGAATTTGGCGTTCTTCATGGTATTTTATTAATTATTGCATTAATAAAGTTGGAAATTATCTACCTATTATAATCGATTAAGAAAGAGAAAAGAGAATCGAGCTCGATCGGGACTCGAACCCGCGATCTTTCCCTTACAGGGCGAATGCTCTAACCACTAAGCCACCGAGGCCCGCCCGAACTCGATCCAAATTACAATTTTATTACAAATTAAATTACCGATCCTCTAAATATTCGTCTTTCGGTGACGATGGGAGCCACCAATATTCGTACGAGCTATTGGAACCAATGAATGTTTTACAATCATTTTTAAACATTGATTTTTGATGACTCCGCCCAAACAATTCAATGAAATTTTAAAGCATTTATTATGCTATTCAAATCGATTAAGAATGAGAAAAGAGGATCGACCTCGGGCGGTCGATTTGAATAGTTAGCATAATAAATGTTTTAATATTCCATTTAATTACTTATTATAATTTATTATTGTGACATAAGGCCTACTTAGCATCAGACAGATATATATACAACCCAGACTCGGCCTTGGATGCATGGCTCGAGTCAACAATAGTGCTCAGAATACGGCAATAAGCTCGGCCCCTATTACGTGGGACCTAATACAATGATTGGTGAAATGTGGGTGTTAATTCACCTCTGCTTAACCCTCCAAGGGATAAAGATGTACGTATGTACGTATGTTTAGGTACTCATAATACCTTAGTATTAAGATTCTTGCGAGACTTTGCAGTCAAGATTGTTATGACGCTGACTGTACCGAGCAAGAACCTAGAGGCTGACCATTAAAATACGTGAGGCTCAACAGGGGGGGTCCGGAAAAAAATATCGAGTAATCACCAAGGGGTAGGTAGGGGTATATTGTGATATCACGTGTATTTATTTTTTAGTGCGATTATTGTAAATAAAAAATACACGTGATTTTGGCTTAGGGAGGGGGTTAGTCTAAAACCTCACCACGTATCACCATGGGGGAGGGGGAGGTTAAAAAATTACTAAAAAACATCACGTGATTAATGGACAGCCCCCTACCCCCTAGTAGGTTGGTTGGTTTATTTGAATTGTACCTTCACTGCATTGTGGAAAATATAGCCACTAGTTTTCAACATAGTGACTAAAAACATTGACAGTGAGCCACACATTAATTACAGTGAGTTGTCAGCTGTCAGCTGTCAGCTGGCACGTCACTACTGTCACGTTCACAGGCAGTCGCCGCGTTCAACATTCATTGTTCATTGTGATTTGAATTGTTTTGTTTGAGTTACTTGAGTTGTTTTAAACAACCAAAGCTTTTGGTAACTGTGAAAATACCTCTGGATAATAATTACGAAGTGAGTTATTATTTCGAGGAAAATATTGAAACAGACGACAGCCTCCGTGGCGTAGCGGTAGTGAACGCGGCCGCTACGCAGGAGGCGCGGGTTCGATCCCCGCTCAGTGCAAATATTTGTGTTCATGAAATATGGGTATTTGCATTGGTCTGGTCGTGCGTCGGAGAGCACGTTAAGCCGTCGGTCCCGGGTGCCATAAGAACATCTATGGCAGTCGTTACGGGTAGTTGGAGCCCTAAAAAATCCAAAAACAACGGTCTAGCTGCAAAGCTTCGATATCGCCTAATGTTATCATTGGGCTGTGGAGGTCAGATGGCAATCGCTTCACGAAAAAAATATCGAGGTCCAGCCAAATCTGTAGTTAAGACGGTAAAGCGGACCCCAGACTCCGAGCTGAAAAGCTTCGGATGCGACTGGGAATTAACGCTAGGATGAGAGATTGAAACAGATGACGGTCTAGAAATAAATACATGAAATGTTTATTCATTGACTGAAATTATACTTTGGGCCACCACATCTCTTCTTATGCGGTGTCGCACAAGGTGGGTGACTAGGGATGGTATATGGATAGGTACTGGTTAGGAAAAAAAATCCCAAGATGAAGGTGACAATATTTGCTTGACATAATAATGATTATTTGACACTTATTAAAAGTAGCAATATTGGTTATTGTTGTGTTGTGTTGTATCACAGTTTTTCGTTAAACTTTAGTGCAAGTTATAGTATGTGTTAGTTAGTATTATATTATTCACTTTTTTGGCGCTATAATGTTGACTTTGACGATATTTAACGTAATTATTTGATACTAAATAAAAATACCTACCATAATGGTTATTGCTGCGTCGCAGTTTTTAAGTGTAAACTTAAGTGCAAGTTATAATAATGTGTTAGTATTATCTAATTAAACATTCAATTAATTAGATGTTTCGATTTCATGTTAGCTACGTATACGAAGAATTGTATAAGGCCTAAGCCACACTAAACATTAATAAATGTTCCGAAAATAAATGAAAATACAATTGCCAATGGGGCATTCCTCGCCCCAGCCCCGAGTAGGATAAGTTTCAAATATTTATGCTTGTTGAGGCTCAAATTTTGCCAATTAATGAAATTAGTTAGACCCAATTGGCGTCGTAGATAACTTGCTAACTCCAATATTTAATCAAATTAAATGTTTGCTAGAAAAAGACATATTCCGCAGAATTAAATTTGCTTTGTTGCTGATTGGTTTTTGAACAATTATTAATTTTGTGGGAGATTCTGATTTTAAATGAATAATGATTTTCACTCATTTTCACGCCTGTAGTTTAAGCTTGTAATTTGTCTCGATTACGATAATAATATAAGGTACAGGGTTATTTATAAAACGGTACTAAATCAGAGTTAAATCTCTCAGTAATGTTAATTAATAAGCTGAATATAAATTTTCATATCAAAGGGATTGTATTGATATTTTAAGATGGGTACGGTTTGTTTATTTACTTGCTTATTACAGGAAACCCCTTCCTAAGTTTATTTTGTCAAATATGTTTGACTTATTTACTAACGCCAATGTGTATTAATCACATCATCTATTTACACAACATCATCATATACCTACCACATATACAACAACATACACAACACACAACTATTACCACAAATTTGTATCTCTCATCTAATATTGTAAAATCCTTGGTGTACAATAAAGACGATTTTATTTAATTATTTATTACTAGCTTTTGCTCGCGGCTCCACCCGCGTGGATGTTGGTTATCGCGACCAAACATAGCCTATGTCCTTTCCCAAGGTCTAATCTACCTCTGTACCAAATTTCATCAAAACCGGTTAAGTGGTTCAGGCGTAAAAGCGTGACAAATAGACAGACAGGGTTCCTTTCGCATTTATAATATTAGTATGGATTAAATCTTGGATGAGAATAGTAGAAGTCTTCAACGGCTATAGCATGCTCGAATTAGCACTCTTCGGGTTTATTTGAGTAAGTTTGAGTTTATTTTAACCAGTAAATAAAATTGTATGAAATTTGTATAAAAAATAAAGAAAAATCCAGTTCCCTACATTTTATGGTTAGTAAAAAAGCGTGTTTTATGTGTATTAAACCCTTCTTTCAAGCATCTCACGTATATAGCTCTCAGAGGAGCTCAAATAAGCACGAAAAGTAACTCTTGTCTAGTCTCATTTATATTTTGCTGGTGATTCTCTCCAACTTTGCACGCTTGCAATATGATTCCTAGTTCCTCAAAAAATTATTTGGGATAATTATATCTACATAATACTAGCGGACCGGACAGACGTTGTCCTGCATGTTTTGTGAATCTAAACCACCCAGGGTGCCACCCAAACGCATACAAAAAAATCATTCAAATCGGTCAAGCCATTTGCTATTTACGAGGAGTGTAGTGACATACACACGTACAGTATAATTAATATTTAAAGAAGAAGAATACTTAGTTCGAAACTAGATAGCACTGTGTACTGTGTAGCACATCCTATTATTATAGAACGATCTTGAAAGAGACAACAAAATTTCTAAGAAAATCTAATTCCATGTGTTTACATACTCCTTATCTGATATCCTTATGCTACCAAACCGTAATATGTAATAATGTTATACATATTCTTATTTAAACTTGGCATCGACTCGACTATCGATGCATACGTGTTTCGTATCGATACTCGAATGTCAAACGGGATATTGGAATCGATTTCAAGTATCGTTCTGGTGTACCGATCGGTTTTATATTCTTGATTGAGTTTTGTTGGGGAATCGTTTTGAATTCTGTGAAGATGTATGGCATTATTATAGCTCTTTAGATCTGTATGTTGGTGATATACCGAACTATTCAGAGATTTGGTATATTCAACTATAAAGAATTTGAGTAACAGGACAATACGGCCCGACCTTGCTATTATTTCCAATATGGCAAGAATTATTCATATTAGCTTACCAAGGAGATAATACTGGTATCATAATGACTGCAGAATTATTTTGAATAATCAGGTTATCTTCAAAAATAACGAACCTTCATACAAACTGTCATCCTCTATTTGAACCTCTTTAACCTCTTCTTTCCCAAGCTCTTGTCCACCTTTGTATAAAATTTCATGAAAATCTGTTCAGTGGTTTAGACATAAAAGAGTAACAGACAAACAGAGTTACTTTCGCATTTATAACATTAGTATGGATATGAATGTTTGCCTAACGTACATAGTCGGAATCAAAAGAAGATCTCATTACAATCTCAACACCATTCACACAAGTGTCTCAATTCATGTCAACGCTACAGAGCTTCTTCAACTCGCTCGCAGTGTAACAACTTGTACTCTGTCTATCATTTGTCGCCATATAATACACACGTGAGCATCTTATTTGAGTATTTGTCAAGTAATTTAGCTGAAAGTGTCTGGAGCGTAGACACATCCCCTTTTCCGTTACACACAGATATTATTCAGGCCACAGCGTGTTAATAATGCTTTGGGTGGGGACTGAGTTCAAGCGATTGTCTACAACTAGTTTTGCTGACCTAAATTTTTCTGCAAAACGTGTGGAACAGATGGTTTATCAATGGAATTAGCTAGTGTAATGACTAATGGCCACTCTACACATTGGAAAACACAGAGAGAAACGCGTTGGCTAACACCTGTTCAAAAACGTGTGAAGGTTTTCCTTAGCCGACCGTATACGACAACTGCCGACGCACGCAGCAGGTGCGCGTAATTCATTGCAGCTTCTCAATAGTGGGGACTATCCCGATTTATCCGTATCAGAGTTTAACGAGTAATGGGTACGCTGTATGTGCTGTATGCGTCGCTCAGCACCGACCGTCGTATGCGGTCGATTCTGGAATCATACCAACGGCGATTCGTGTAATTCTTGATGTTTAGTGGAGCGTCGAGAGAGTGTGTACGCCAACGTGTAGAGAAGATAAAAGGCGTAGAAGTTGCAAAAATGAGATGGAGTTCATTCTCCTACTCCTTGTACTATTTGGTTTATACCACTTGGTCTAATTCTCTAAATCTTACCAACAGTGTCTCATCCATCAATCAGCAGCCTTAAAATATCGGAAGGCAGGTTAGGTTTGCTTGGATTCCTAAATATTCCGGTTGGAGCCCCACCCCATACACGACAAAGTTATTATACAATAAAAAACTTTAAGATGATAGTTAAATAGTAAAACTTAAGTGGAATTGGGACTCAGCGCTCAAATGCCGATGCTGAGTCAAGTAGTAGATCATGACCGCTACACGCTGCGCTATCACTGCCGCTCACACAGCAACCACACGCAGCAGTATACACCTAACACATTTATGTCAGTACATTTCACAATCGACATCCAGAGTGACTAAGTTCCCTTTGATTCATTAGTGATGAAATGTTTAACGAAGATTATTGTTGAGTAATTCATCACTGGAATTCTGCGGTTTCAATTTAAAAGGACTTTTTTTCTCTTTCAATCCAATTAGTTGTCCTGTGCCGCTGCGGCCAGTAATTGTTGACGAGGGATTCTGTCGTTAGATTGGCAATTTTATTAAAAGATTTTTGGCAGACGGAATAATGGGTCATCGTAGTAATACGATGATTTGAGTGGCGTTGTGGTAGAGCATTCGATTGCTACGTTAGCAATCATCATCTGAGCATCAACCATGGTTACGTCTGAAGCTTACGAGGGTGTCTACCATCTGACTCGAGGTGATGGGCTGCGTCCAGAGTCTTACCTATAAATCTTGTTGGGAAGATTGGCTTGGGCCCTGAAAGGATGTTATCCAAATGTATGTAAATATCAGTGCGATTTAATAGGTATATTTGCAACTGTCTGAGTGTGGCATGATATCTACTGTTTATGTATTCACAAAAGAAGAGCCCCATATTACAAGAGATATACTTAATTTTAGTTTAAATGGCGCAGTGTTATATGCTCTATAATACTCACTTCTGAATATTATAGTATACCTATATATTTACACGTATAATTTAAATGTACCATCATTCATGCTAATAGTAAAAACACTATAAGAAACATTCCTAACAAGGGTACGGTTATGTTATAATGCTATCAATACAATAGCCGATAACACAATATTCGCGCTATTTTAGCAAAACGTTCAAGCCATCTTATTTACCCTTTCATGCCACGATCCCAATATATTATGCAATCTTTCGACAATATCATAGAAACGGGCTCAAAAGCCTCTTGCATAAATAACCCTCAGCAGCCAGTTCGAGTCCCGATTCAAACAACGATCCAATACATAATAAATGGTTTTCATGTCTTTCATGTAAAGTCGGTTAATATGTATCGAATATGGGATTCGGTACTGTGGTTTCAACCGTTTACATTGTGATTTCGATTGAATAGGCTTTGAAGTTCAAGGTTGTAAGCTTTATTTTAGGTGCTCCTTCGTATTTCGATCACGTTTTTTATAAAACGTATAGTAGTGCCACGAATACAGACATACTTTGAAGCCGTATGAACAAAGGTTTGGGCTGAGACGATACAGTAAATGTATCGAAGCCCACCGCATACGACGACAGCGTACCCATTACTTGTTAAACTCCAATACGGATAAAGGGGACCATTGATAAGCCGCAATGAATTACAGGCATCTGCTACGTGAGTCGGCAATTCTCGTATACGGAGTCTGAACGAGCGAGCGACGCGAGCTAGAGTCTCCGCTTCGACAAGTTGACCGATTTTGCCTTCGTCCTTATTTGTCTGTGTATTTATTTTATTCATCCCTACTAATATTATAAATGCGAAAGTAACTCTGTCTGTCTGTCTGTCTGTCTGTCTCGCTTTTACGACTAAACCGCTGAACCGATTTTGATGAAATTTGGTATAGGGGTAGATTGGACCTTGAGAAAGGACATAGGCTATGTTTGGTCGCAATAACCGACATCCACGCGGGCGGAGCCGCGGGCAAAAGCTAGTTTTTTATATATGGCCCGTCAATGGACTGCAGCCTGCTAGATGATAAAAAACTGAGATACAGTCCAGAAGATACCAGTCCACCATTTCTGATGCTATTAGTCTTTAAAACAAGTTAGGGAGTACCCTAACTTGTTTTTTATGTAGGACACGTCAATTTGACTTCGCCTTGCCTGATGGTAAGCTGAGGGCAAAGTCTTGTTAAGAGGGTCACCATTATAGACACGTACCATGCTACAATGGTGGCACTCAGCTTGACGGCCTCATCAGATGCTTTTTCACGCCCCGCTTAAAGGACCCGGGACTGTAGGAGGAGGGAAACACGTGAGCTGGTAAAGAATTCCAGGTCTTAATTGTGCGGCACAAGAAGGAGTCACCGAACCGAACTTGACGGCCTATTTAGAATGCTTTTTCACACCTCGGTTGAAGGACCCGGTACTGTAGGAAGAGGGATATAATATGTGCCAGTTCCGGTCTAGAGGGCGCATTTTTAAATCGATTTTCACCAAACTTAGACATGTTCTATGATTTAAAAAGCAACCTTTTATAAGGGGGAAATTGGGCGGGGAAAGGAAGAAACTAAATCACACATTTAGGCCCGCCATTTAGGCCCGCGTATTTTATGCCGTTTTTTGCTATGCATTTTGTTAGAAAATATTATATCTATACAGTAGGTAAGTATATATTCGTATATGGTCAAAGTGTATTATGTAGGTATATTTTGTGAGGTATCTATACTATTATATAATTGTAAAGTGGTCGTGTCTGTACATTAGAGGTATTTAAAAAAAATCCTTGGGTTATGTTATGTTAACGATACTGAACACGAAAATATTTTTTCTGAATTTCCTGTCTGTTTGTGTGTTTGTTCGCGATGGACGCAAAAACTACTGGACGGATTTTGATGCGGTTTTTTTTGTTAGAAAGGGCTTGATCAGACTTAAAATCTTACGTTTGTTTGATCGCAATCGGTTGAGTAGAACCGAAGATATGAGCAAAGGTCGCGTTAACCGAGATGCACGTGGACGGAGTCGCGGGCGGAAGGCTAGTAGCAAATAATATTGTTCTGTTTCCACAGTCAAACCGTGGAAACGGTTTTGTGGGGCCTTGTTTATATGTAAGATTTCTGTAATTATCCGTTAATAAAGATACATAATAAAAAAATTAAAAAAAAAGTAACTATATGGTTCCAATCCAATTGTAAACTACCACTAATCTGGATTATTATATCATAATCATCGATCTAACAAAATTTTGACCTGAAGACACGTTTACTTGAGCAGATTATTATCATTGGTTGAGAGGGTCAAACTTTTAGGTCGCAATATCATCCGGAGGTTATTTTATAATCTAAAGATCTTTATAATTACTAAAGACCGCTTCAAGTGTGGATTTTAGGGGTCAGTCTATTCACCCTACAGTGGCCCTTTAAGGCGACAGATGCTGATATTGTCAAAATTGTGTGTCAAATATGTCTATTTGTTTTGGTCTGAGTGTTTCCGTGCCTCGGAGAACACGTTACGCCGTCGGCGTCGGTTCCGGTTGCCATACGAACATCTATGGTAGAGAACGTATTTGAAATCATAGTTATTATACATTTGGGAATTTTGGCATGCGCTAGAGCAGGGTTTCTCAAAGTAGGGTTCGCAAACTTCCAAGGGGTTCGCCATTCAACGGCAGGGGGTTCGCGACAAGATTCACGGTGGCTCGATGGCTGGTAGACACGTGCGGGGCACACACGGTGGCGCATGCGTGATTGTCTTCAATGATACTCTTTAAGCCGATTTAAAAGAATATCACAATAAGCTCCAACTCCCACGCAAAGTGGTGAATTTTTGTTTACCACAGTTGATTAAGTACCTACAGAAATTGACTTGATACCGAGGGGAGGGGAGGGTTTGTGGAGCCAAAAGTTTAAGATACCTTGCGCTACAGTAACAAATAGCTGGGAATTGTGACCAAGATCGAACAGAAACTTCTATAAATGGGTCAGCACCCATTGGTCCTCTAAAACTCGACCCCTAGCATAAAAGTTGTAAATTCGACCCCTTTTTAGGTGCCCATTGGTCCTTCGGTAGGAGACCAATAATATTAATTAATTTTTACGGCACCCATTCGTCCTCTGGAATAAAATAAATTTTAATTAATAGATTCGACCCCTATTCAGGTGCCCATAGGTCCCGTCATACACCAACAGCTATATTTTTTACATAAAATCCGTTGATTTAGTACAGTTGTGAACAACAAGTTTAAAGTAACTTTTTTAAATATTGTTAGTTTTATTATACCAAGTTAAATTTATCAATAATAACTATTCGAATAAGTAATGACTCAATCTATTAGCTTATCGCAGTCCACTGGATATATTAGATCGATCCTTCGCTCCCGCGTCCAGTCAATCCCAGCCACCTTTTTCAGATCGTCCGTCCATCAGACTAGGGGATGAATAAGTAAACTATAAGACTTAAATCTGTGTTAGCTTTTTTTTTTATCGTGCGTAAAATCCCCACGGATACCTCCCCCGCCGGGGCCGGAGGAGGAGGTTATGTCGGACTCAAACCGACTAAAACGCACGCCTTCTGTGGGCCGTCAGTTGCCGGAGGTGAGATTGTCATAGCCATATCCCTCGCACCCCGGCCGAATCTGTGTTAGCTATGTATTCTTACTCAAGATGATACTTTTTTTTTATACCACTTAGTTGACAGACAAGCACACGGCCCACCTGATGGGAAGCGGTCACTGTGGCCTATGGACGTAGGTATGCAACACCAGGGGCGTCACACTCGCGCTGCCGACCCTGAACCCCATATTGTAATCGCTTGGGAAAACCACCGCAGGGAGTTTATTCCACAGCCTGAGAGTCAAGTTTACGCAAATATCACTCATTCCATTCCATCGCGATTTACTTTTAGCCCGACATTTCGGCAGCCATGGTGACTAATTGCCGCGGTCTGCAGTCGGCTACGAAATCATACCTACTTTTACTTTTAAGGGGGTATTGTAGTGAGACGTCCTATTTCGAACATTTTAACTGACGAACGAGAGCTCGAATACATCAATTTTGAGGACTTTTGCGGTTTTTTTGAAAAAAATAATATTTGCGTGACAAATTATAACTTCACTAATCTCTAGATATTTTTATGCTCTATTTTTTAATACAAACTTCGGCATGATTTGATAATGGCGTCTTAGTGAGAAACGTGTTTGAAATAGCGATTTGGAGCGTTCCAGACCTATGTTTGACGCTAATTTCTATCGAGCCAATTATTATGAATCGTGTTTCTGTTTTCACACGACCCTTGAGGGTTTAGTCTACTTTATTAATATTTTTTATTTGGCGCAATTTGCTATATTACTTGATATCCAGACGTTTACAACGTTTTGACAGCCTCCGTGGCGTAGCGGTAGTGAACGCGGCAGCTACGCAGGAGGCGCGGGTTCGATCCCCGCTCAGTGCAAATATTTGTGTGAATGAAATATGAGTATTTGCATTGGTCTGGTCGTGCCTCGGAGAGCACGTTAAGCCGTCGGTCCCGGTTGCCATGAGAACATCTATGGCAGTCGTTACGGGTAGTTGGAGCCCTCAAAAATCCAAAAACAACGGTCTAACTGCAAAACTTCGATATCGCCTAATGTTAACATTGGGTTGTGGAGGACAGATGACAATCGCTTCACGGAAAATATCGAGGTCTAGCCAAATCAGTGGTTAAAACTGGTAAAAGCGGACCCCAGACTCCGAGCTGAAAGCTTCGGATGCGACTGGGAATTAACGCTAAGAGGAAGAAGAAGAAGATCCAGACGTTTATAAATGTTAAAATCTACTGCAACCTGGCCTTAAAAACAAGATTTACCTACCTTATAATAACTCCCCACCAGGTACAGTAGACGGCAATATTTACAGCACCTGCTAACCTGCCTTTTCTGTTCACCCCGCAGTTAAAGCCACGCCTAAATAAACTCAACTCTGTCTTTGATATTAAAATATAAAACACACAAGATATTCTTTGTCAAAATAACATTTAACTTGGCTTCTGTTATTTTGAACGCTCCAAAATTTAAGATGCATTGGGTTTGTGTGTGAAAAATGTATCCATATATTCATGTCTGTAAATGCTTACCGGGGTAGACAGAGGATTATTTACACCCACACTTTGCGGTTACACGTAATGGGGGGTGAGACTATTGCAGTCAAATAAGTGCTGTATAAGAACACAGAGAGAATCTGTGTCGTCAGCGCAGAAGATAAGTAGACAAACCTTTGATCTTCCACTGACAGCACAAAACCTCTCCAGTGAGCTCTGGCTAGCCTACTTACCGCTGGAAATACAACACGAGGTTATTTAGCCGCGGTAGGGTGGAGGTACCTGCCCAGTCGGGGATATAATGCCGTCGTGTCCTACGTATAACATAAACCTCAAAACGTGTCATATACGCTAAATACCATACAATCATCATTCTATTCTATTGACTGCCTCTGTGGCGTAGCGGTAGTGAACGCGGCTGCTACGCAGGAGGCGCGGGTTCGATCCCCGCTCAGTGCCAGTATTTGTATGCATGAATATAAATATTTGCATTGGTCTGAGTGTTTCTATGTAGGTATAATATGTATGTATTTACAAAAAAAAAGTATCTAAGTATGTATATCCGCATTCTAGATTTTATAACACAAGCTAATTAAGCTTATCATGGGTCTAGAAAGCGTTGTGTAGAATGTTGTGGAATATTTATTATTATTATTCTAGGATACGCCGGACAACGAATTGTTACTTGTCTAGGAAGGCAGCTTTATCCCTTAGTCGCCTTCTGTGACAGCCACAAGAAGAGATGAGGTAGCCCTGTTCTACTCCCCGGGGAAGTATAACCCGCGCCACGTATCTTGGACCTAAAATGTGCTCAAAATGTGCCCTATACGCGCAGTACACATTTCTTGGGTGTCTTTTGAGGATAGCACGGGGTGCTACTGCGGTGGACCAACTCAAATTTACCAAGCATAGATTATTACAAAGCAATCCGCGGGCGCCAGAGCCTCGTATGTCTTACGATTAAGGTCCAAGATACGTGGCGCGGGTTATAACTCGAAGTGTGAAAATATGCTGATAATGTAAATGTACGTAGCTACTCTAACTTTAGATCGCGTGAATGCATTTGTATACGAAGTTTGAATTCGACTTTAAGAGCTCGTAATTCAAAGGATTGAATTTAGGAAACTCGAAAGATTTAAATGTGAATTTATACTTTAAACTTTTGAATTTTGCACGTAAAGTTTTTGACTTCTTGTATTATGTGGATACTGGGATTTATAACTGAGTCAAAATATCGAATGCTTTAACATGACAGATGTTTGACAGAGATATATAACGCCGTACAGGCGGTACACGGAGCCTAAGCTAACATCTCCGGCAAGTGCACCTGACTTTTTATACCACTTAGATTTCACTGTGCTCTTAATCCGCAGTTCGTTGAAAACATACCCAGACCTGTTGAAATTACCAGCTTCATTGTCAGACATGACTATAGCACATGTTGACAATGCGGTAACAAAACATTTAGAGTTTAAATACCACACGGTTTGTAGCAACCTGACGAACTTCTCTTTTGTTAACATGTTCAGGTGTGAAGTATTTTTTTATACTACTTAGTTCACAGACAAGCACACTGATGGAAAGTGGGATGGAAAGTGGTTACCGTGGCTGAGTGTAACACCAGGGGAATGACACTTGAGCTGCTGCCTTAAGAACAGAAAGATTCTGTGCCGTCAGCGCAGAAGACAAGCTGCCTTTGGTCTTCTCACTGACAGCACATAACCTCTCCAGTGAGCTCTAGCTACCCTACTCACCGCACGCTGCCTACAGTGCCTACGCACTAAGGATTTCTCTTCGGGTTGGGTAGTCAGACGACAGTCACTCCTGGAATAGTCATACTAATGGAAAACAATTATTTTGTTTTTATTTATTTTATTTATCATCAAAAAACAGTTACCTACAGTAAATTCTTAAAAACTAGGTATAAAAAATAAAAACGCACAATCCACACCATTGTCCACGAAGTTATAAATAGGTATGTCCTAAAAAGGACGCGTAGTTCTACCAACATACTAAAGAAACAAACTTTGCACTAAAAAAATCATTTAGCGAACTTCTGCAAAGTGCAAGCTTTAGACGCGACTGGCAAATCATTATGATGATGATGACTGTACATTACAAGCTGCTGCTACTTAGGAGACGCGGGTTCGATTCCCACTCAGTGCAAATATTTGTATGCATGAATAGGTATATCTATTTTTATTGGTCTGAATATTTCCATGCCTCGGAGACCACGTTAAGCCATCGGTCCCGGTTGTTATTGTCGAACATCAACTATGGCAGTCGTTACAGGTGCGGCTCTTAAAAGTCCAAAAACTGGCCTAACAGCAATGCTACAATATCGCCAATGTGTTGTGGAAGTCAGATGGCAGTCGCTCAACGGAAAATTTCTAAGTTTATCGAAATACGCGCTTAGGCTAGAAAAAACGGACCTCAGGCTCCGATGTGAAAGCTTCGGATGCGACTGTGATTAAAGGACCCGAGACTGTAGGAGGAGGGAAACACGTGAACTGGTAAGGAATTCCAAGACGTAATGGTGCGGCAGAAGAAGGAGTCGCCGAACCGCTTGGTTCTTGATGGAATATTTTGCACCGTATGCGGGTGGCATCTAAGCCCTGCACGTGTTGTCCTATATAGGAAAGGAGAGGGTGGGAGGAGAGCTAAACATCTTCTTAAAAATGTTAAGTTTCAATTCAGCAAATCAGTATCTACATAACTTTATTTACGACAAAGAAGCAATAACGACCTAAGAAAAGGATACCGAAGTACCATGTTAAACGCACCCTTTGCCCTTTAAGGGCTGCAACTCATTACCATACAAGTATAAAGCGATTTTGGGTTCTGTAGGGTTTAACAATCAAAGGGTTTCGATCTTGGGGTCCATTTTATTTCCGGACACTGAACCCTCTTTGTCTCACATTTGCATAATATAGAAGAAATGTGACCCGTAAAAGGAATTTTCAAGAAAGCTTTTTCACATTGTCGGTCCATAATTTGGGAAACACAACAATGTGAACCCAATATTGCTGTTTGATTTGAATAACGCTTGAGTTAGAATGATTAGATTTTGAAATATTAGGCTCATAATATAATGAATGTCAACATAAGAGAAGAGACGATAGCATATGTGGTATGGGGTAGTGAATGCGACTGTTACGCAGAGGGTGAGGGTTCAATTCCCGCTTAGTGCAAATATTTGTATGGCTATTTGCATTCTGTCTGGTCATCGGTCTGGTCATGCCTCGGAGAACAAGTGAAGCCATCGGTCCCGGTTGTCATACGATCATCTATGGTAGCCGTTACGGGTAATTGGATTCCTAAAAAGTCGAACAACTGAACTAAAATTATATTTTTACTAGCGGATCGGACAGACGTTGTCCTGCATGATATTTTCTGCAGCACCATCAGATCTGTCGGGCTGATTTGTGAATCTAAACCATCCAGGGTGCCACACAAACGCATACAAAAAATATCATTCAAATCGGTCCAGCCGTTTAGGAGGAGTTTAGTGATATACACACGTAAAGTAGAATTATATAAAATACAAAGAAGATTTACGTTTACAAATCACAGTTATTAAGACATAAAAGTAATTTAAAATGTCTAAACCCACGCGTTTATTAAACTTCAATGAAAATACTTCAACATTTCTATTCAACAAACCTTTCCAATTTGTCTTGTTCATACACACAATACAAGTACAAAATACATACCCAAATATATTTGCACGAATAAAACAAAACAAATCTCATACCCTTTACTTTCTGGCACAATTGGAAACATAAACAATGTAATTTGTTGATTGAAAACATGTACCTGCCTGTTTTTGCCAGTTTAAATATCGCTTTCCAAAGGAGATGGGTAGGCTTTCATACATTCTTGGGCCAAAAATGTAATAAGATGAGGGTGGTATCAATTAAGAGCATATAAATTATTAAACCATCCCTGAAAATTCTGCAGATTTTGGATATCTGAGAGCAGAGTTATAAGAGATTTAGTAAAAGTGAGGTTATGCAAGAAATTGGCATTTTAGAACTGTGATTTCTGTGGTGTTTTAATAGAAAGTGGTCATTGTTTTTATTGTAAAATACTTTTACATTGTACTGTATTATATTTTACTCAGGGATAATGTACGAAAACTTACAAAGAGATTTTAAAGATATGGAGTACAAGGATGTTATGTTAATAAAAAAAAAACACTTCAAATAATAATTATCTTTTATTCTTCTTCAATAATAATTAAAGTATTTTCTAAGAAGTGCGCAGGTGGAATTATATTATCTTGGTACCTGGCCTAACTAAGGTACCATATAATTGACATTATTATGTGCGCAGCAGCCTACAGTTCATTTATCTACAATGCAGTTACAGTAATGTCTAAGGATTGCTTCTCTACCTCTTAGAGAGCTGTCGACTAAAATGTACACAAAATAAGTCTTGCGACTTTTATGTCTGGACTGAATGCGTCTGTTTACCTGAAAGACATGAATAGTTTTAAAATAACTTACGATTACTGTAAAATAGTTGCCGTGTTGGTTCCCGATGGAGTAGAATAGACCACCCCATCACCTGTGGGTGTCGTATAAGGCGACTAAGGGATAGGGCTCTTCTCCATCCGACAGTAAACATACAGCCCATGACACAGTGCCCCCTAGACGGCACTAGGCTCGCCTCCTATTACCTGAGACCGAAAGTTATAGTTGGCGAAATGTGGGTGTTAATACACCTCAGCCTACCCCTTCGGGGATTTACAGACGTGAGTATATGTATGTGAGTACTGCAAAATATAGTTGGTTTATGTTTTATGTTATACTAGTAACAGACGCTCCAACTTAGTAGGGCCCGACCATCCGACCGCAACTAAATCGGAATGTGTGTGCCCTACACAATTATTATTAATACTGGTCGGACGTGGTCGGATCGCCGACGCATCCGACAAGCCGTCATTGAATATCTCCGTATCACCTAATTATTTCGTAATAGCATTACGTTTTGTTGCTATCTCGTCCACTCCACAGCAATTTGCTTTAAACAGAGGAAGATGGTGGGTACGGTCGGCTGGCCGACCGTCGGAACGTCTGGTAGCAATGTTGAATTGGTTGCTCGTCGGCGGTCGGATGGTCGGGCCCGACCAAGTTGGAGCGTCTATTACAAATAGATTATAACATAAATGGAATACAAGGATGTCATGTTAAAAAAACTCTTTAAATATTAATTAACTTTTATTCTGCTTCAATAATAATTAGAGTATTGTCTAAGAAGTGCGCAGGTGGAAATATATTACCTTATTTACTTCATTTTCTATGCCACAATTTACACAGAGATCCATGGCAAAATCCAAAATACCGAGCAAAACTCAAACAAGTAAACAAGTTTATCATTGTACTTTAAGGTAACCAGGAGCAAGCTAGAAGTCCGTAAAAAAAAATCACTGTTAAGGGAATATAATCAAGAAATCAACTGGAAATACTCAAAACGCAGAAGTCAATTGATCATTGGATTTAAACCAATAAACTGATACAGCATACTGATATAGCATACTTTTGTACATATTTTATAAACAATTGTATATCCCATAAGCCGTGTAAATATACAATTTTTCGATAAAATAATTAATTTTGAAGATTGAATAAATAAACTGATTGACTGAAAATGGAGCTGTCAGTTGTCACAGCTTAAAAATACAGTTGATAAACACAAGAAATAATTAATCGATTAACGGAAATCGATTCAGAATTTATTTTTATTACACTATTATTTGGTATTTTAAATGGTTATTATTATTATTATGATTAAGTTTTGTTCACTCTGATTGATTTAATATCAAATTGTGATGCAAGTGTTTTAATACGCAATATTGTTTAAATAATTTTTAGTAATCGATATTTTATTTTGCTAGTGGAATAAACTTAGTTTTAAGATTTCTCGTCTTCCAGACTTTCAATTGAGCTGGTTTTTTAATATTTTGAAATAGAAAAAAATACCGCTTTTTTTAAGTCATATCTCAACTCATTACAATTTTGGCCCAGAAGTCCCCGTCTCCTTTAATTTTCGTATAATTTGCCGAATTTCGAAGTGTTACAAGCTTAGTGGTTAATGAGTCAGCCTTACGATCGAGAGGTTCCGGGTTCGAATCCTGGCCATTATACTACCGACATGAAACCATTCCTAGCACAAGCAATTTAGCTTAGTTTTCCGTCCGTAGAACCACGGACAAGTAAAATGTTCGTAGTACTACCAGTAGCACTATGAGTAATGTTAGGTGCCCATGGTCCTACTGATGGAACTAAGGGGCAAAAATAATGGCCCGTGGTCCTGCTAGCAGGACCAGGTAGTAGGACCACGGACAACAAATGGATCGAATGCTCATTCTATTCCCTCTACGTCAAATTCTATTAGTGTAAATAGTGACAGAACATTCATTTGTTTTAAGCTAAAAATATTTACACGAACGCCCAGTTTCAAAAGGCTGATCAACGTCAAATTAACTAATCGGCTGTTAAATCTCCTGTCAAGTAGCAATTGGGTTGCTAGAATCATGGTTAAATAGTTTAATTTCATCATTGTGTCGGTTAAAATAGCTGGTTAACCAACACGATGATCAAATTATACCTACTATTTAACCATGCTTCTAGCAACCCAATTGCTACTTGACAAAAAAATTAGTAAGTTAATTTGACGTTGATCAGCCTTTCGGAAACTGTGCGTTTGTTCTAGGCTCTAGCACTATGTTGTTTTAGTCTAAATCCACCTTAATAGGGCCTTAGGGCTGGGAGCCTAAACAACACCCTAAAAATAGAACTGCGATAAGCTTAACTATCAGTCGATAACAAGGACTGACTTCCTCGTACTGTAGATATTTATTCATATACATGTAAGCATATGCCATTAGTCCCAATAGATTCGGGTCACACACTTGATTTCGAACAAGTCGTTACACAAAACACGCTTGGCATATCATAGAGGTACGCGCGTGTAAACTGTAAATGTAAGTACGATGCCAAATTTTAGATAGTTTGTGACTTCTGCTAGAAATACATAATATGTGTTAGGCTTAACAAATTATTAGGGATGTTGACTTCTTGTTTTTTCACAAAAAATTACCACCTTATACCTACTCGTATTAATATAATGAACAGCTTAAGTGAAATTTTCTCACGAGAAATAGTTTTAAAGATGATTTCATGTTGAAAATTTAATTTTTCAACCCGTAAACACTCCAAGCAGTGGTGGCAGCCAAGAACACGTCCCACCTGACAGGAAGAGTGGTTACTGTGGCCTATCTTCACTAGGAGCATCATACTTGTGCTGCCGACCCTGCTTTTCGACCGTTCAAAAAATTAGAATCTATAACTTCGGTTTTAACTACTCTATGATCTTAAGCTATTGCGATATAGAGAGACTCTCATTATTCTTCCCTAAGCTAAGTACGTGCCAAATCAAAAAACTGGACTCTGTACTTATTTTCTATCAAACAACAAATTCTCTTATTTCTGATGCTGTCTTACAAGGTGACTACAAAATTACCCAGAGGAATATGGCAGCTATAGAATTATCTCTTTTATTACAGGAAGGCATATTGTTCTTGCGGTATAGCCTCTCCTGGGAGGAAGGCCTTCGTGCCATTATTACCAACATCCGTAAATTAAGTTTTGTAATGCAGAGTGGATATTTAAAATTACTTCAGAATTCACTTGACAGCCTCTGACCTTGCATGGCGGTAGTGAACGCGGCCGCTAAGCAGAAGGCGCGAGTTCGGTCCCCGCTCAGACCAAATATTTGTATGGCTATTTGTATTTGTCTGGTCGTGCCTCGGAGAGCACGTTAAGTAAGACATAATTTATTAACTGAACAGCGCCGTTCAATTAACGGCCTGAATGATATTCAGAGTCAGACATTAAATTATACAGCTAGGCAAATGACTTGGATCGATAACGTACCAAGTCATTCAAGTCATTTCATTCATTCAAACAGCTAGGCAAATCTCTTGTTTCTGCATGGTTATAAAAAAATTAGACGAATTGGAAGGTCGCAAAGTAACAGTGTCACGAAAGTCACCCTGCGACCACGGCTGCTGAAAAGTAGCCGAAACGTCGGGCTAAATGTAAATAATAGAGATCCGATTCTCAACACTCCATGGATTCACCGTGCGGTCGCCGGGTCCGTAGCGTGATACAGAGAGGAACACCGTGACGGCGACTGGGACTTGCGACCCAGGTGTAGGTTTAGGGTGGCCACCCTGTGATGCATCAGCGCTCACCTCCACCGTCAGTAGTGACCCCCCCCCCCCCCTCTACCTATCCTAATTTGGTAAGATCCTATCAATGCCGCTTTTGATATTCGATTTAGTAAAGAGCTTACGGAAGCTCTTTGCAATCTGAGGTCTTTAAGTAAGTTGTACAGGGATTTAGCTGGAATTCCCCTTACTCCTACTTCTACGGCGTAGAGTTTAACCACGTAGCCGTTTTTGGTTAACTCGTTAGTCAAGTCAAAGTATTTGTTTGTCTTTATAGCGTGGCCTTTAGGTATATTAGTTTCCCACGGTACTGTGAGTTCTACAAGCACTGCACGCCTATGCGATCGTGAAAAAAGAAATATGTCGGGTCTGGATGATGAGGCATAGATATCCTCCGGTATTGTAATAAATCACGATAGAATCCGTAAAAACGTGATTTTATTTCAATAAATAATCAAGATCCACGTCCGCATGGATGAATTCACGGACACAGCTAGTTAATAAATAACGTTGATATTAGACTTTATCTCAAACCTGTACCCTGTAGTACCCATACTCACAAATTAATTGCCATTATCAGGATTTTACCCAGATTATCGGGAATCGGGATAGCGTGATATAACACCCCTCGTAATACTTGGGGCGATTCAATTTTTTTTTTAATTACAGCCCCTTTTTAATTGTTGACGAATTTTCCTTTATTGGGTTGCCATGCTTTTTAATGACAGTGGTGGAGATGAGGGTGCTTGTTCAGGAGCAGGTCAATAGCTTTTCATAAATGAACGAAATGTTGATGGGGTTAAATTAAAAAATAAATGAAAAGTGTACAAGCCGGCTTCCATTTATGAATATTCAATGACAACCGCAGACGTGGACAGAATAAAAATGTCCATAGATATTGACTGAACCGTTTTTTTCTTTGATTTGAAGTTGCAAATCAGCATACAATCTGTTTGATTATATAACTCCAGACACGTATCATGGACCTAAAATGTGCTCAAAATGTGCCCTATACGCGCAGTACACATTGCTTGGGTGTCTTTTGAGGTGCTACTGCGGTGGATCTAGGTATAAATTATACATGTGTAATTGAAGTTTTTGGTCCCAACTGACTAAGTTCACGGATATCTTTATACAGTAAAGTACACAAACAGCTGTAATTTGATATACAGCTTATTAACATGCGTTATGAACGTATAAATTTAACACAGTAATGAATTTACGACTCGACGCCAGATTGCCAGGAGTTGCGGCTCACTGAGATATAAGTTCTCAGACTTTATAAAGTTCTGTAGGTATATGTCTCTCATTGGAATGAAGTAAGTAGATTATATATAGGTACCTACATATTTATAGTCACACCATCTTATTCTGAGTTGTGACTCGACCTTCATAGTCTCATTTCTCAGCCTATCGTCGTCCACTGCTGGACTGCCTTTCCCAATGTTGGGAGGCGTTTAGCCAGCCAGCCAGTTCAGTCAACCAGACGGTCAGCGTGTTTTCGGTTGGTACAGGGTTTTATTTCGAGTTTTCCTTCTCTCGCAGTGGTATCGTCTGCGTATTTTTCTGTTAGTCGCCTCTTACGACACCCTTCGGATGAGATGGGGTGGTGATTCATGTCTTCTTTCGCCATCAAGACATAGAAATGTGATGTGACGGAATGACAGTGCATTCTTATAACTAAACTAAAATAAAAAAAATAAAAAATTGATCCGATTTTTAAAGCTCTTTTACTAATATTTATTTGATGAGCTCACTTAAATCCTTTATTACAGGTAAAGGAATTTATCCAATTATAAAAGTAAGAACTATTATAAGGTAAAGATACTGCCGTTACAAAAACTTATCTAAGCTAATTTGACAGCACTAATAAGTATCACCATCTCGTTTTCTACCAAAACGAAGATAAAGATAGAAATATTCATCCTGTCGAACTCGCTTACTTAAGTTTTTGTACAGCGAAACGGTAACATTAAGTATATTAGGTATTATCATTCCGTAACATTATCGTGAAAGCTTTCTCCTTTGAATTCATCAGAGTTTCATTAATATGCCGCCTGTAGAATTCCGTCGAAGGAACGAAGTCTGTATATTTAATGATTAATAATAGCTGACTTTGATTATTCGAAGAGTTCAAACGCTTGACAACACAATAACCTACTTTTTGGAACTGACAAAGAATTTATTTATTTTTATCCAGAAAGGAATAGAACGTTCTCCATTTATTACCTACGATGTTTTTGAAGTGAATAGAGCTACCTTCCTTTCTTCCCGTAGGTATCGTAGTATCAATAAACGTACAGCCTATGACAATGCGCCCGTTGATGGCAATAGGCTCGCTAACTATTACGTGGAACTGAAAATCATACTTGGCGAAATGTGGGTGTCAATATACCTCTGCCTACCCGTTTGGTGATTTATAGGTGTGTAATATATTCACGTACTATATGCTAAGGTACGTAGTAGTTTTAAAGCGTCGGTAGCTTAGTGGTTAAGGAGTCGGCCTTACGACCGAGAGGTCCCGAGTTCGAATCCTGGTCATTACACTACTGACGTGAACCCACTCTAAGCACAAGCAATTTAGCTTAGTTGGAGGGGTTAAACGGAATATTAGTAATTTCGGTTGCTAATATTATTCTTATTAAAAAAAACAAATGATAAAGTATGTATGTAAGTTGATGGTGCATTAAAAACTAACAGGTTAGAAGTACAGTCACGTGTAATGAAATGTATACACGGACAGAATTTTGAATAAATGTTCACTCTGAAAATTTCAGAAATAAATCGTCACATTATCAATATATTCTTTGTAATTATCGGAATTTCACGCAATAATGTAAATTTTTGTCATTTTGCATTTTTTTTTGCATTTATTGCATTTTGCAAATTTATCACTGTATACATATCGGTGCACGTGACTGTACGAGTATTCGAAAGGAGCTGTCTGGTATGAAAGATTCAATTGTAGGGCTGCGCCTCAAATTGTCATCATGTAGTGTACGGTCAAATTAAAGATCTATAAAACATAAAAAAAAATATAGGTAAACATCCGAATTGAGAACCTCCTCTTTTTTGAGGTCGGTTAAAAAAAAGGTTTGACTCAATAACTTGATTTCAATTCGATTATAAAGAAAAACGTTGGACTCTCAAAAACGTTGGACACTCAAGCTGTGGAATGAACTCCCCGCGATGGTTTTCCCAAGCGACTACAATATGGGGTTCTTTAAGAAGGGCATTAGAAGGTTTCTTCATGGTCGGCAGCACGAGTGTGACGCCCCTGGTGTTACATACGTCCATAGGCCACGGTAACCACTTTCCATCAGGTGGGCCGTGTGCTTGTCTGCCACCTAAGTGGTATAAAAAAAAGACTTTATTTTTATTATTATTTTGCTTTTCCCGTTAACTTATCTCTACAGGAATGGCCCAGCAGTTTACCAGTCACCTCAGGAACTACCACTATGTCAAGAAGTGCCTTTGATCTCCACATAGGGCTAAACTATGTCTGGAATTCACCGACTAAGTTTCAACTTAGTTTGTGTCCAGTAACTGACGTTGCTTCCGCCCTTGTTTTCGAAGTTCCCGCGGTTCTAAAGTAATTGCGTAAAAGCAAATGCGGGTTCTTTAAAAAATCTCTTGGACGATTTTTTTTTGTCGTCTTACCAATCAGTTAATGTACTCATAGCGGCATATAATTTCGGGTTCGATCCCCGCTCAGTGTAAATATTTGTGTGCATGAAATATGAATATTTGCATTGGTCTGGGTGTTTCTATGTATAATATGTATGTATTTACAAAAAAAAAAATGTATCTAAGTATGTTTATCCGCATTCTAGAACCCATAACACAAGCTAGTTAAGCTATGCTTACTTTGGGTCTAGATAGCGTTGTGTAGAATGTCCTACAATATTTATTTATTTATTTATTATTTAATTTAACCTCAAAACGCAAGAGGAACGATAGATTTCTCGTGTGCGGATTGGTTGGAAATAATAATCTATGATTGGTGGTTTCTGTCTAATCTCCTTCACCGCTATAGCACCCCGTGCTATCCTCAAAAGGCACCCAAAAAACCCATAATGCGCTACAGAGTAGGTAAATTTTGTGACATGTCTGGAATGATAATAATGCCAGCAACTACTGGCTTTTTTATACTACTTTGTTAGCAGACAAGCACACGGCCCTCCAGATGGGAAACGGTCACCGTGGCCTATGGACGTATGCAACACCAGGGGCGTCACACTCATGCTGCCGACCCCGAAGAAACCTTCTAATGCCCTTCTTGAAGAACCCCATATTGTAGTCGCTTGGGAAAACCATCGCGGGGAGTTCATTCCACAGCTTGAGTGTGCGTGGGATGCGCGTGGTGATTTTCTGTATTTTTTTATAATATTCCATTTAAAAAGAAGCCGGGATAGATTAAGTTATTAATAATAAAATGTATAGGTTAGTAAGTTTAATGATTGGATTTATAAATCAATTTAAGTTGAAAAATGAATCTAACGGGAATGAAAGCAGGGATTTTAAAATGTATATGTATCTATGAGGAAAGTTTATGTAAAAGGTATAAATCATCAGTGTACGAGTACGTACATAGGATATTACTTGTATTAAATAAACGCTGACGCGCGCCCGCGCTCACTATTATATAAATCGTATGTTAAACTGAGACATTGACATTCTTAATAAACTACTACAAGTTACATTTCGAATCTTTGATTCACAACATAACAACCAAACCTAACATTTTACAATATTCCTGTTGGGACACAGAACAGCCCCAACAATCAGACTTAAACTTAGAACGGAGGTGAGCAGGTAAGTATACATCTCTTCATTTGAAGTTGTATAAAAACGTAATAGGTACTGATCTACTTTGCCAACTGTATATAGGGAAATAGAAATTGTAGGCCCTTCCTTAATCTAATTTTCATACGACACTTGTATCACCACACTGATTAATTATATAGATTAAAATAATATAGAGTGGCCACTCTACAATTTATTCATATCAGAAACTTTGATTTCAGTAAATTATAAAGTCCCAGTACATTTTGTTATTAACACACCCCATATCAAGCTGTCTAATTCTACACCCTGTGTCAGCCTTTGTAATGTAAGATTAATGTCATTATCATTAAAAGTTTTATTTGATTTAATGATAGCTGTGTCATTACAAGCTAAACTTATTATGTTATTAATATTAATATTATAAAGCTGAAGAGTTTGTTTGTTAACGTGATAATCTCAGGAACTACTCCCATATAAACATTAAGGGCATAAATACAAGGTGATTTTGTAGTCATTTCGGAGCGAAAGATTTTGGGGACGGTTTCGATAGCTAAAGCGTCCGGAAGTATTAATTTGGCGAAAAAAAAAAACTTTTTTTTTTATAATGTATCGGAATAATGTACAGGTGAAAGACACACCTACCTACCTACTGGGGGTTATGGGGGTTATAAAAAAAAATCGCCAAAATAATACTTCCAGACGATTTCGTTACGAAACGACTATTAAATCACCCAGTATAAATGGCTTTAAGGGCGATGTGGGGTTTTAAAATATGCCATGGACGAAGTCTGAGCGGGTCTATTAGTAAATTATCTGGGTTATTTTTTCTTTAATTAAAAAAAAAACAATTTCCAACAATCATAAAATGAAACTAGTAATCCGGGCCCGATTGAATATGTTGTAGTACCTAACTAAGAACTATTTCACAAGTTTTTGAGTTATGAGCTTGGAGGGTGCAGAAGTTTTTGAGTTTTGAGCTCGAAAAGTGCAGAGTTTTTAAATGTTGAATAACAGTAAATCATATTTTTGTTTACGTGCGCAGAAAATAATTTTAATAGAACTCAAGGATAATTGATATTAATCTCAATTATCCTTAAATTCTATTAAAATAATATATAATAACTAGCCTTTGCCCGCGGCTCCGCCCGCGTGGATGTTGGTTATCGCGATAAATTAAAATTGCGACTATAATTTGAGATTTAAACTATCCTATCTCTCAAGTTGGATCGAACTGTACATGGTGTGCGAATTTTATTATAATCGGTTAAGTGGTTTAGGAGTCCATTGAGGACAAACATTGTGACACGAGATTTATATATATTAAGACGAGATTTATATATATTAAGATAGAATTGTATGATAGATTATAATAGATTGTATGTATGTTAAATTCAAGGATAATTCCTTATTATATAAAATTAAGGGCATCTTTGAGTTGATACGATATATTAAAATCATGTGATCTTCTAATAATGATATGTTTTTGGCTACCTAGTTATGATCATAATTTCAAAGCCACATTGACTTCAAAAAACATTTGATTTATAAATAAAGAAATAAGCACCACGTAGGTACCTACAAACAAAAGTTATCAAAAACAAAAAATAGCGATAAGTCAGTAATTCCTAATTCGTTTTTACCAAAATTAAACTCATTCTGACAGAACATCGGTCTGAGCCCTGGGGAATGATAGAATTGCATAAATTTTAATTGCTCCTGTATTTTCCTTTAAAAAAGGGTTTGGAAAAATATACATAAAAATTTAATCTGTTTAGAGTATAAACGCTAAAGTGTTCTTAAAACTAAACCCCTTAATCATGCCACAGTTTAAGCATTTCGATAACCCGTCAACATTAATCCAAATTGATTAGGCAGATTAAACTCAAGGATTATCTACAACAAATAATTTAGGCGAGGGCTCTTGAAGTAACCTCTCAACTCAACAATCATCGACTCTCAAATTACACCTCAAAAACAAGAAACAAAACAAAGCGCACTTACCTTTATAACACATCACATTACAAACACAATCATTATTATCACTTATAGAAAACAAAAATCACGTCACTACGAATGTTTACGATTAATACGCGGCGAGCCGGGTTGGTACGGGATACGCGGGTGGTACGCGGCGGCGGTACGACAACTGGTCCAACATACAACACGCGGTGGGTCCAAGTTTCAGCGCATGCGTATCAGTTGAAACGTCAGGTGTTTTAACTATTTCGTTCCTTGAAAGTCCTTTAGTTAGCGCGTTTGGGGATGTTGCTTAGTGGTTAACGAAGACGAGATAGAGGTATGGAAGAATCTTGTATGTTAGACTACCAACGTGAGCCCATTAATACAGGTAGGTAATTAAGCTTAATTGGATAGGTTACCGGGAATACTAGTAATTTCTGTTACCAGAATTCTATAAAAACCCGATATCAATTTTATCATAATCGTTACAGAAATTGTTAGTAAACGAAATTACTAATACGTATTCCCGCTAACCCGTCTAGCTAAGCTAAATGGTAAGCTAAAGGCAAAGTCTCGGAAAAGAGGGGATGATACAATTTACAAGTTACTTAGTTTTTTATACTACTAGCTGACCCGGCGAACTTCGTACCGCCATATTTGCCGCCCGCGTGGTATTCCGATCCCGCTGTACCTTCTATTCAAATTTCCATGTTAGATTCTAATCCCGGTCCCGCTGCACCATTCCCGACCCGTGTTATGAACAAACATGCCACATATAATTGACCATGGGAAAAACATGGATTTTCTAGATTCAGTGTGGTCTTTTAAAGATTGTCCTTTGTGATTTGTTTATAGTCATGGCCAATGCAAGACGGATCGAAAATTGAAGTCTTTTAAATTCAAGCGGCATGTCGGTTGGGATCATCGGGATCCTTGGAATGAGAACTTCCTCACCTTCTAATTTTCCTTTGAGTGAAAAAAAAAAATAAAAAAATAAAATAAAAAGTATCCTATGTCCTTCTCCTGGTTCTAAGCTACCTCCCCACCAATTTTCAGCCAAATCAGTTCAGCCGTTCTTGACTTATAAGTGTTGTAACAAACACGACTTTCTTTTATATAATACTAGCTTTTGCCCGCGGCTCCGCCCGCGTGGATGTCGGTTATCGCGACCAAACATAGCCTATGTCCTTTCTCAAGGTCTAATCTACCCCTATACCAAATTTCATCAAAATCGGTTCAGCGGTTTAGTCGTAAAAACGAGACAGACAGACAGAGTTACTTTCGCATTTATAATATTAGTAGGGATAGATATACGGCCAGTAGTCTGTACCTATTTGACAAATTTTATTGTGACAATTCACATGCGAAACTTCTTTGACAGCCTCCGTGGCGTAGCAGTAGTGAACGCGACCGCTACGCAGGTGGCGCGGGTTTGATCCCCGCTCAGTGCAAATTATTTGTGTTCATGAAATATGAGTATTTGCATTGGTCTGGTCGTGCCTCGGAGAGCACGTTAAGCCGTCGATCCCGGTTGCCATAATAACATCTATGGCAGTCGTTACGGGTAGTTGGAGCCCTAAAAAATCCAAAAAAAACAACGGTCTAACCAAATCCGTAGTTAAGACTGGTAAAGCGGACCCCAGACTCCGAGCTGAAAGCTTCAGTTGCGACTGGGAATTAACGCTAAGAGGAAGAAGACATGCGAAACTTATTTGAAGCGAAAACTTTTAAGGCGCGTTGATAATCGTTTTTGTGAAGTAGGTAATAGGTACTTTTCCTTTTTACTCATACTGTATTTACTTGTAGTTTTTGTTTGGCTCCCGAGGGTAGTGTGCATCAGCACAATATGGCGGCAGTGATGCGACCGCTCGGTTTGGTATTTTCTTGTTACAAATTTTGTGTTATTAAAACAAACAATTTTTGCATGCTGTCTTGACTCTGTATATTTTTGAATAAATTTAAATTACAAACATCAAATAAGAGGGGTCGAAAGCATAATAAAAAAATCTGTGTTAGTATATAAGCCGGTGATGAGGAGGAAAAAAAAATTTTTTTGATTAAGAAAAAATTTCAAGTGTAAATGGTATTTGGTCAAGTTAAATATTTTTGAGTGGTATTTTTGAAGTCAAATTATTACTATACTAACTTAGTATTAAATAGAAATTGTTTATTTTTGTTCGTTTGCTAATTTAATCATGCGAAAATAGCTAAATCGATTTGGTTCAAATTTACACAGAAATAGACCACGATACAAGATAGGATATTTTGTTTCGGGTATGGGTAAGTGCTATAGGTAGCCTACACACTGAAGCCATGGATAGGCCAGTAACAGTTAATAATTAGAATTATTTTATAGGTTTATAAGTCTATAAGGTACTATTAGAATTTACCCGTAATTACTAATGTAGACTGAAGGTAAGGCTAAGCCCACACAGTGAAATAAAACCGCGCGACTCTTTTTCAGAACTCAGGCCTTGTCCTACTCGTAGGTGAGCGATAAGCGCGACAACACGTCGCGTTTCGACGCCGCGCGTAAAAATCAAATGGTCGTTGTTCTTTATTATTGTGTCCTACCGTCCTACGCTACGTCACGTGAAAGCGTCACTAAAATATGTCGGACTTGTCGCTCACCTAGGACAACAGGTCTCACACGCACTCTCGTAATTTCAGCTAGTTTGTAGCAAGTATAAACGTTCATAAAGAGCACAAAACGTTTTAGCGAATAAAAGCACACCGCAGGGAAGAGCGGCCATTATCGTCATGCGATTTTTTTTTCGTAATTGCGAAGGTGCGGTTAGCCTCTGCAGTAACATGTCACCCAAACGATGAAAGTTTTAAAGTAACTCTCATCATAGATATCTAAATAACTTTGATAAAATATAGTACAGAGATAGATAAGACCTCTGTGACTGTTCAACTGCCACGCAGAGGGCGCGGTTTCTATTCCCGCTCAGTGTAAATTTTTGTATGCATGAATATGGTATATTTGCAGTGGGTTTGTATGCATGTATATGTATATTTGCAGTGGTCTGGGTATTTCTATGTATGTACGTATTTACAGCAAGAGTTTCTAAGTATTTATCCAAATTTTAAATTCCATAACATGGGTCTAGATATCGTTGTCTGAAATTTCGTAGAATATTTGTAGAAAGACCTAGGGGAATGCCATAATCGATGTTTGATCGCAATAACTGACATCCACGTAGACGGAGCCGCGGACAACATCTAATAAATATCCACCCTCTCCTTTCCTATATAGGACAACACGTGCAGGACTTAGATGCCACCCGCATACGGTGCAGAATATTCCATCAAGAACCAAGCGATTCGGCGACTCCTTCTTCTGCCGCACTATTAAGACTTAGAATTCCTTGCCAGCTCACGTGTTTCCTTCCTCCCATAGTCCCGGGTCCTTTAAGTGGGGCGTGAAAAAGCATCTGATGAGGCCGTCAAGCTGAGTGCCACCATTGTAACATGGTACGTGTTGTAATGGTGGCCCTCTTTTCAGAGACCTTGCCTTCAGCTTACCATCAGGCGAGGCGAAGTCAAATTGACGTGTCCTATATAAAAAAAAAAATACTTACTTCAACTTCCTTTCAGGAGGAGACTTTACAACAGACTGTATACAGTCTGTTGTAAAGTTCTACTACGTTCGAACTATTATATATATAGTTCGAACTATAGTTCATACAGTTATTTTACTTCTTAAAACTCAGACGGTGAGATTTTTCAGTACGAGTTTAGCCTAATAATAAAATGTTAGTTAAACGTTTAGTACTTATTGTAAGAATTTTCTAATATTATTCACTTATGAGTCGCTCGTGAATTGAATTCACACGTTACAGAAAGCTTTTGTTAAGTGTTATCATACTTTTAGAATATTATTTCAGAATTATTCACTTGTTTATAGTTAGATACGTTCGTGAAAATTGCTTCTATATTTAACGTTAAATATTATAACCATAACGCTTGATAATAATATCGTGCTAATTGCGATCATTGTTGTTAAAGTTATTAAATAGTGGTGTTAGTATTTAATATCCAAACTCAATTAGCCACTATGCTACCAATATGTAGATAAAACTCAAACCAATTCACATAATGTGTAAACATACTTGTATTCATACATAACAATTTTTGCGCTAAGCGGGAAGCGAACCCGTTAAAATTTGGTTATTATTAGGTGTTCTTTCTAAAAACGGAGTCTAGATATTTACCAGAAAACTTGCAAAAACCGATCTATTAAGAAAAAGATGTGAGAAAGTGTGTATGATGGTTATGTGGTTACGATCGAGCGGGCCCGTGTTTGAATCCTGACTATTACACTACCGACGTAACTGTATGTATCTGTAGTGTATGTAGTAGTGAATGTAACTGTAGGGGTTACCGAGAATACTAGTAACTTCGGTTACTAGTACTCTTTAACAAAAAAAAACAAACTTGCATTGAACAGGGTATTACATAGGACTAAACAAGTACCTACACAATACACCACAGCTACTAAAGAAGGCTAATATTTTACCTACCCCTGCTTTAGATACGTACGATCGTAAGTATACATACAAAAAAGAAACAAATAAACCCATTTTATTACCCCAGAGCCTACAACTGACATACGCCGTTGTTTGATACGTTCATAATTTTGATGGGGGTGCTATATTAGTTTCCTTTGTGAACTTGTCCATTATATGGAAGAATTTCATTTGGGGAAGTTATTGTTGGTAAAGGAAAGTTTTTAGAGCATAACAGGTAATACTGTGGGGAAAATTCTTGGGTAATAGAGTTTGTGGAGGGTGATTTCACGTGACAGTAAAATATTAAATGTTTACGTCACGTATATACTCGTACAATACATTGTTCAGGCCCTTATTCTCAGTGACAAGTCGTTTCATAACTACACGTGTAATAGTCTAACATATTTAAGTTTGGCCGCGTGGTTTCCGGCAGAGTAGAATTTGGGTCACCCCATCTCCTCCCATGCGGTGTCGTGCAAGGCGACTAAGGGATAGGGCTGTTTAACATCTGACAGATTATATACCTATACAGCCCAGATTCAGCAGCAGCAAAAGGGGTAGGCCAAAGAAGTCCTGGCTTGACGTCGTGGAGGGTGATATGCGTGCAAAGGGTCTCACTACCATGGACGCCCAAGATCGTGCGAAGTGGAGGAGGAAGAGCCGGAAGGCGGACCCTGAGCTTCGAGGTCATCTTGGCCACGGATGCAATCAGGAGAATACGTCTATATGCAGATGATGATGATGAGCCCAGATTCAGCCTCAGGTGCATGGCTCGAGCCAACAATAGTGCCCGGAATATTAGTTAATATAAATATCCGCTAGTTTTACCTTTTTACCCGACTACGGCAAAGCCAAAGGAGGGTTATGATTTTGACAGGCTATATGACGTATCACTGAATTGAATGTGGTGCCCTCTAGCGGTCATGACGTACTGCTTTACAAAAAAAATTGAGATAAATATGCCGTATTTATTATCAAATGAAAGGCCTAAATTAGCACATTTTCTATAATATGTTGCCTAAATTAGTAGATGTTGCGTACCCTAAAATATTTTAATTGATAAAAGACTTTTATTACCTACTAGCTTTTGCCCGTGGATCCGCCCGCGTGGATGTCGGTTACCGCGATCAAACATAGCCTATGTCCTTTCTCAAGGTCTAATCTACCCCTATACCAAATTTCATCAAAATCGGTTCAGTGGTTTAAGCGTGAAAGCGTAACAGACAGACAGACAGAGTTACTTTCGCATTTATAATATTAGTAGGGATTCCTTTTTGTTAAAGATCGATAAAATCATAATTTTCATAATAAACTTAATTATGACTATGGAATATACAATTAATTTAAATAAAAGATTAAGTTTAAAAAGTAAAACTTACTCTAATTCATTACACATTAAAGGGAAAACTGGCCAACCACGGCTATCCTTGATATTATTTTCTTATTTATTACTCTTTAGTTAGAGCATGCTTTTCAGTATTAGTTTTAGTTATAGTATTTGAAACTCAATGTCAAGCAGAGTAATATCCTGGTCAGTCAGATCAAATAAAATACAATTTATCGATAAGTAGGTACCACCTTTATACACAACTTGGCATGTAAAAGTGTATACTTATCTTCTTGGCCGTATGTATCTATTATTATTTATCATCATTTTTTATAAAGGACACGTCAATTGAACTTCACCTCGCCTCATAATAATTTAATTTAATTTTTATTGATGGCAAAAAGGCCCAATTAGTGGCTTCGTCCATTTTCGTAACTGTCATTTTCATAACCAGCTACGATAGTAACAATGACTTTAAAGTGCTAAATAGGACAGATATGATAAGTTGTGAGGAACATAGCGAGAATTATGATGATGATGATGCCTAACAACTGTGCCCAATAAGACTCAATCAGCATACGTTGATCTAGAATCTAGAACTATTTACTTTTTCATCCTAGCGTTAATTCCCAGTCGCATCCGAAGCTTTTCAGCTCGGAGTCTGGGGTCCGCTTTACCGTCTTAACTACAGATTTGGCTAGACCTCGATATTTTTTCGTGAAGCGATTGCCATCTGACCTCCACAGCCCAATGATAACATTAGGCGATATCGAAGCTTTGCAGCTAGACCGTAGTTTTTGGATTTTTTAGGGCTCCAACTACCCGTAACGACTGCCATAGATGTTCTTATGGCAACCGGGACCGATGGCTTAACGTGCTCTCCGAGACACGACCAGACCAATGCAAATACCCATATTTCATGAACACAAATATTTGCACTGAGCGGGGATCGAACCCGCGCCTCCTGCGTAGCGGCCGCGTTCACTACCGCTACGCCACGGAGGCTGTCTAGAACTATTTACTTCAGTTAACTAATCCAAAGCATTTCGATATGATAAACCATAACTGCCGCTATATTACAGAGCAGATCGTCGGTATTTCAACTCGACTGTGATCCCAAGGCCGCTACTTCAATTTCCGGTACGCAAACAATTTCGCATAATTCTCTTGTCCTGAATTAAACTGATAGCACATAGTCAAATACCGATGCTACCTGGCCCTCGATTCTGCTAAAGCACAACCACTGTCACACCACAGTCAGGCCATGCTCACTCTATGTACTTGCGCGCTCTCGCCGCCGGTCGCCGACGGTCCTCGGTCGTCAGTCGGGCTGTCGCTAGCCGCGCGTGCACACGCGCGTAATAAAGTACCTACCTAAGGTTTGGTTATATTATTACGTTTCAATCTTTTTGTTTGTTGAGTCTTTTTGTTTGTTATTAATATAATTAATACTCAATCTATGATGCTATTATGAAAGCATATCACGGATGCGAATCTAGCAAATCAAATAAAAATCTTACTTCTGCTTGCCTGTTAATGAAGAACGGCAAGTAGGTACTTAGGTACTTAATAAGTGTAATTACATTCGTTAAGTTACTGTAGGTACCTACCTATGACAATATTTAATATACATAGGTAGGTACATATCTTGTACAAAGTAATATAGGTACCTACCCACTTCGCTACCTACTATACGGAAAGACTTAAAAAATGTTGGATTCAGTACCTACTTAGTCTATTCAGTAACAGATTGGTTGTTACAAGATGTAGTTAGGTATCTGACCTAGTACCTACTTATAGCTAACGGCTCGGGTTCAGTCTTAACACTTGAATGCAATCATAAATAAAAAATTGTAAGTACTCGTAGGATGGTATCGCGAGGCGATCAGCGACCGGCGGCGATGGCCGCCGCCGCGCAGCCCGCACCGCTCTGTCGCGGGCTGGCGTTTGACTCTCGTGTTCTTGTGTAGGTCTCGTGTACTTATAATTTGTCGGTGCGTTACCTCTACTGCATTGTTTGCGTTCAGACCAAATATATAATAATCGCCACTGTGCACTGAGAATAGTAGTTTATCTAAGGCCTTGTCTAAGCTTACCTACTCTTGAGTTGCTGACCGGTAGGATTGTGATTGAGATGAAATACATATTGACCGAATGTCCAATAATATTCGGCTATTATTCGATATTCGATGAATAGGTGAGAAAAATGTCAAACTATTGTAAACTAGTGTAAAGCCTTTATTAAGCGAGGCAACCCTAGCGTCATTATACGTAACTACGAGGACGACGCCGAGCGACTGCAAAGTAATAATAACCGTATGGCTGTCTGTTAAGATACATATTCGTATGGAGGTGGTTGATCACGTGGACTTGTAGGCACTTATCTGAGTTGGATCGTTAATTTTCCAGGCAGTGAGTTATCTGTTCCAACTATTAGGTAATCTGTGCCACAGTGACTGCGAGAAAATTCCATTTGATTTTAGCCTTTAAAGTAACGCAGTTAAAGTTTAAAATTAAATGGCTTTTTGTAGAGTGGACGAAAGCGTGTAGTGAAAATATTGTCATTGAATTTTGGACCTTAATGCTATAGAAAAAAAAAAGCTAAAATTTAATGCCAATTTTTGCAGAGATTGTGGCACGACAGTGGTTTAGCTTTAGCAGAATCAAGGGCCTGAGTAAATAAAATATTTGAAATTAGGGTACACACTCAGACAAATACTGATACTATCCAACTAAAAAAATACTTTAAAAAAATTAAGTGAAACAAATTTTGAAGCACTTATTTATGCCCGTATTCTAAAATGGTATTCAGTTCTGAATCTCGATTTATCTGAGGACATCATCATCATTACATCCCTACTAATATTATAAATGTGAAAGTAACTCTGTCTGTCTGTCTGTCTGTCTGTCTGTCACGCCCAAACCACTGTACCGATTTTGATGAAATTTGGTATAGGGGTAGATTAGACCTCGAGAAAGGACATAGGCTATGTTTGGTCGCGATAACCGACATCCACGCGGGCGGAGCCGCGGGCAAAAGCTAGTAATTATTATAAAACAAAGTCGCTGTCGCTGTCTGTCCGTCCCTATGTATGCTTAAATCTTCAAAACTACGCAACGGATTTTGAAGCGGTTTTTTTTAATAAATAGGGTGATTCAAGAGGAAGGTTTATATGTATAACACATGCATAATATTGTAGAGAAACACTGGTAAATTTAGAGATAATACTAAGCGGGCGGAAAATATGGCGGTACGAAGTTCGCCGGGTCAGCTAGTATTGTATAAACAATTTATCAAATCTGTCAATCTGTCCTCAGATAATTCGAGATTCGGGACTGAGTGCCTTTATGATACTATCTGATTATAATGTTCACGCGAATTTCACTCATTAAAAATAAAACTACTTTTTAACGGATTCTATTGCGATTTATTTCTTATTATTTACTCTACTTTTCAGAAGACAAGGGCTGAAAGTAAAATAATAACAAAAATATCGTGATAGAATCCGTTAAAAAGTAGTTTTATTTCATAACACACAGCAGTACAGTCTCAAATTACTTACATGGCATTTTTTGCAATGTCTGTGGTATAACAGTGGTCCCAATCAACAAATCCGGGTCCAGACCGAGAATGTTTACTATAATAGTTGCAAACTTTTTACAAAAATATTTCTACCCATAAATCGCTTAACCCATTGATATTGCAGAACTAACTTGTAACTATGTTTGTTAAACTTTTATAGTTCATTGGTTCACAAGTTATGAGGGTGGTTGCTGATCGTTACGTATGTAGGTCAAGTGATCTTAAGCTTTATGGGTATTTGAGGAGCAGACAAGTAAACAACGCCATGCTTGGGAAATGGACAGATTTTTATCGCAAAAATAATTGGTCAAAGCGGATATCGATAATTTTTATTGATCGTTAATATTTGATTTACTATCCATAGATCTGTGTTTTACCACTATATCACATGATATTATGGATTTTGTATAAAATTGTACAAATTTATCCAGCTAATCTTGATTGCAGACCGCGAGAAGGAAAATGGACGGCGGGCCGCCGCGCGCCGCCTAGCCAGATTGCTGGGACAGACTGGATGCGGAAGGCGGAGGATCGGCAGACGTGACGCACATTAGGAGAGGCCTGTGTCCGGCAATGAACTGCAATAGGCTACTTGATTGAATCTTGTAATAAAATTCGTCGAAATATACCTCGTCATGCAAGCTGCACAAGTTACCTACATTGATTCAAATCCGATTACCGAAATATTGTAGTTGCAACTTAGACCACTTTTTAAGTTCAGCTCATTAATATCCCATTTGGGTTCATGGGTCATAAACTCATAACCTACGCTAACCATAATTATTGATTTAATGAATTTAACAAATTCTTAAGTCAATAAACTAGCTGTTACCCGTGGATTTCTAATCCTGCAACCCATGGGAACCTGTTCCAGGTGTAAAAATTAGCTTTGACCTATTCCAGACTTTGATCTATCCTGCACCAAATTTCAGTCAAAACCATTCAGCCGTTTAATCATGATTGGGTAACAGACATCCAAACATCATCACAATCACAAACTTCCACATTTATAATATTAAAATGAATAATTAACTGCATAAGCAATAATAGCAATGCTCATAATAATATTCTGAAAGACAAAAACTTATTAGATGAAACAAGGAACCATATCACATTACACTCTTGAGACATATTTCAGAATACAAATGTAATGTAGCACGAAACTACTTTAAAACAAAGTTAAATTGTAGCATAATTTTGGTAAAAATTTAGCTCACGTACTCAGTTCGAGCTACTTTGAACTTATTGAGCTAAAATTGCAAGTACAAAGCTATGGCCTTTGCCAATAACAGCTGGTACTGGAGAATTGCATCTTTTTATTCATGAGAACCGTCTGCCGCATCTCAGGACACTACGTATGATGATATTATTGGCGAGAAATGTTAGAATTATATTCAGGTTGAAATAGTAGATTTAGAAGCAAAATATGACTTCCGACATCAGCATAAAGTTTATAATGGAAAGTCTATTTTTCTGCAGCTATCTGGCTGCCAGGTCTATAAGAAATGATTAAACTGTAGAATAATTTGGTATCATTGATACCTTTTTTTTTTCATCATGCGAAAAATCCCCACGGATACCTCCCCCGCCGGGGCCGGAGGAGGAGGTTATGTTGGACTCGAACCGACTAAAACGCACGCCTTCTGTGGGCCGTCAGTTGCCGGAGGTGAGATTGTCATAGCCATATCCCTCGCACCCCGGCCGACCCAGGCTCATATCTCTCGATCTGGCCCTCTTCTGGTGTGGGGACCACGGAGTTCCCAAGGTATCATTGGTACCCAGAGCTCATGAAGTGTGAATGTACTATCGATGAAGTGATCTGATTTCAATTGTTTTATACCTACCAGAAAAGCTGAGAAATGAATCTTCTGTGGTTTTCCATGCATCTAAAATATTGGATTCTTCAAGAATTAGAAAGTTCCTACAGATTCGGCAACACGAGACTTCCCTGGTATTGCACACGTCCATAATCATGGTAATCAGGTGGGCCGCGGGCGTGTAGGTGGCAACCTAAGTGGTATAAAAAGACAGAAAATAGAAGGAAAGAAGAACGAAGGAGAGCGAAAGAAAACAATGCACAATATTAACGTGACAAACTTTGTTGTTTCATTTACTTTTCAGCAACAATAATTGGATTATTAGGCAAGTGAAATATTATGAACTCATGCATAGTAGATGATATTGGAATAATACAAGAGAGACGAAAGTCCTAGCTATCCATAAAATAATATTTAAAATAAAGATTATCGTCCACAAAAAGGATTATTACCGTGATATTTGAAAAAAAGGAGAGATTCTTTGTAGGTAGATAATTATTAGTAATGCCTGTATTAGGTTAATCCATTGATATACCGTGCGATGCGATAGAGAAAACCAAACCTGTACCGAGACTTGTGACTCGGTTTCCTTTCCGACGTACGTTCCACTCACCTTCGCTACTTGAGTGTCTCTCCCTGCCCAGCCAAGTCTGGTAAGAACAGTTTATGCAGTTTTAGTTAGTCGTTCTAGTATAGAACTTACTGCACTTCTGGACAAGCCAAGACTTTTCATATTTTCAGCATTAGTAATAAACTTCTAACTGAATCCAATTTTGCAGCAGTTACTTTCTCACTAAATTCTTATGGATGAAATCCTCTCTTGCCCATCCAACCGAAACGCAACTAACTGAAGAGCACTCATAACATACCGCCTGGTCGCACTTAGCTTTAACATCTTATATCTTACAAATTTTCCTTTTAGGAAATCAGGAAATATTAAGAAACTTTACTTTTAATATTTTAATAATTTCAGAATAATATTCACTTGGTTGATATTTATAATGACTAGTCTTTAGCCAGTTTATAAGCAATATAATTTATTCAATTACTTTTCAGTTCTTCTTCTTCATCTTAGCGTTAATCTATAGCAGTTGCCTGTACTACCGCCACGTATATTTTTATTTGTAGTCAGTGCTATTTGCGTTTCGCTACTCTCAACTTTGCTCAGGGTATATAATTTTTCAAACTGTCCATCTTCGTCGTCGTCTTCTCTTGCGTCTTCTACATTCATAATTTAATGTCTACATTACGATACGATACTAAGAACAATATCTTCGTCCCTAAAATGTCTGTACATCTTATTGTTTCATTTCTACAAATTTTACCAAGCACAATGATCAAGCCTATTGAAGAGTCTGTGCCATAATGTAAGGCAATAAAGAATTTATTATCCCATTTCATTAGACTTCATAAAATGCAACGTTTCGCAACAGACTAAAACGCCAAGAGGCTATTACGTTAAACAATTTACTGTACACAATTTTGCGCTTATTAACGCGTCAAAAGCAATTTTAATGAAGATACAGGTGATCCTAAAATAATTATCTTAAATAAAGCGAGGTAGCCGGCTCCGTTATTAACTTTTCAGTGTCCCTTATTGTTTGAAAGGCTGGATCATTTTACATGACTATCATAACGTATTTTTCATGTTACTTATGGAGAAATTTGAGAGAGAAGAGAGAAATTCGTATGCCCCCTACCCCCTACATACGCATTATGTTAGTGCTTATAAGTGTAAGTGGCCAACGTAATATGGGACAGTAATGTATTATTTTAATGAAATTTTAAAGTAATTAGTATGCTTACTTATACTATAGATTTAGCCGTTCCCAGTCACTTTTGCCACGATATACAATATGGATACGACATATAGGCAATAATTGAAACCATATACTTGGTACCCCCTAAGCTTCAAGCAGGAAAAGTTTGAACAAAATTGGTCCAGTATTAAGGGCAGAAACTAGAGTTTTAATTTTATAGAATTTGAACAACTTTGAGCACTCTGTAGAATCGCATGTTGCCGCTTAGCTGTTCAAGTAAGTTACCTACTATGCCTATTGTTGTGTGTGTGTGTGAAGTTGTTGTGTGTGTCTGTGAAGGTGTGTGCGTATTTATTAATGACTTATGACACAGTCAATGACTTTAAAGCAATGGATGAAACTATTTAATGACTTATACAAGTGGTTGCATTTTCTACATTTATTTTAATAATTATTTTGTTAGAAAATTTCGGATTTTATAAATCAGGGAATTTAAGTTTAAATTTAATTTGGTTCTATTCCTACGGACCAGGATGCTTCGCGGTTTCAGTATTTGCACATATGTCGTATCCATATCGTATATAACAAACAATTGTGCCTAATCATCGCACTGTGGTACAATTTCAGATTGTGATCATTTTCCCATGCCATTTATTAACAAAGCTATCCTTGTAAGGCCTAGTGACATAATTAAATGAATATTGCCCGCACGAATAATAGTCACAACGTACTGGTCGTGCTGGTAAAAGCACAGCTCCTACCTATAGAAATATTTCTAAGATATAAAGCTATCTCCCGGTAGAAATGTATTAAAATTCTGTGAGGAATCTCCAAAATGATTATTTAATGTGAAATCTATCACAGACTACTCAGATTGAATTCTTAGAAGAATATTTTCATTACGTACGTGTGAACCTAGAGATTCTATCCGCAAAGCTGAAGCCGTACATCGTACATCTCCCAGGGGCTTCGAGGTGCAAATTGCATGCAGAGCCAATGTATACCTGAGTTCTACTACCTGTGTGCTTAGGGAGAATAGAAAGTAATTGAATACTCGTTATATTCCGATAGATATTTAACATGTTGAACCCGTGATTATTTTGTTTTTTAAATACTTTATGAATTTTGTAATCGGTATACCTAAAGGGACACCCCTGGCTAAGCCAAGTGAAATGACGACCTGCGAAAGGTGACTGGGACAGACTGGATGCGGAAGCTCCGCGTTCCGCATCCAGTCTGAGATCGGCAAACGTGGCGCATATTGAGAGTCCAGCAGTGGACTGCAATAGGCTAATTGATTGATTGATTGATACCTAAAGACTTGGATGTAGGAGGCGGAGGATCGGGAGTAATGGCGCACATTAGGAGAGGCCCACGTCCAGCAGTGGACTACAATAGGCTAATTGATTGACACCTATAGACTTGGATGTAGAAGGCGGAGGATCGGGAGCAATGGCGAACATTGGGAGAGGCTCACGCCCAGCAGTGGACTGCAATAGGCTAATTGATTGATTGATACTTACCTAAAAAGAGTGACTTATGTTTAGAGTTGTTTAGTTTTTTCTGCGAGTCTCTCTGACTGTGGGTATATCCAGTAACACCCAAACGAGTAACACTGGTACTGGTTGAAAAAAAAATTCAACGAGTCACAGGCGTTACTAGATGCAACAATTTTAGTCCCAACGAGTAGGTAACACTCAAAATATTGGTGTTACTGGTTAGGAAAAAAAATCCCAACGGTTCACAGGTGTTACTGGATGCAACATTTTCTGTCCCAACGAGTCACAGGTGTTACTGGATGCAACATATTTTGTCCCAACGTGTCACAGGTATTACTGAATGCAATGGTACACTATAAAAAATTCTCATACAAAATATTTTCTTTAACATGGATGTAATCTTGGATTTACACTTGGTTGGTCAATATTATTATTATTATCACTGTACGCTTTACAACATAATTTGGTTGCCATACAATATTGTATGTACGTTTTCATTATAATGTTATCATAAGTCCTGGCGTTTAATTCCACTGCAATTTGTTCAGACATCCAGTACATAATCGTGTACAAAAATGTGTAAAACTATAAAGAAATGTAGATGTCCTCAAGAGACTTAGGTTGAACTCCGAGGGTATCTGCCGGAAGCCACAAAAATGCAACGCCAGAGCTTATTGCAAAGACCTAAAGATGAAAGATGAAAGCTTCGAGCTTGTGGTTCAAGAATGATATCATAATTCTGTTGAAATGTGGAATTTTGAGCTTATAATGTACCTATTTTTAAATAAAAAGAAATTTGATTAGTCTATAGAAATGAAATAAAATAGAAGTTTTTTTTTAGAAGCGAGGCGAAGTCAAATTGACGTGTCCTATACACGTCAATTTGACTTCGCCTCGCCTGATGGTAAGCTGAAGGCAAAGTCTCTAAAATACTTTGTAATAACAATATTATTATGTAAATTTTTCATTCCATTGAAGTTATAAAAATATTTTAACGATGTTGTAAATCATTTTTTTTTTTTAATTTGGATCAAACCTGCTATTGCGTGAGTGAGTAATATAGAAAGAAACAAATCATCTCATCTCTCATCTCTCATCATCTTCCCTGCACACTTTTCACTAGTTCCACTGCTCTATATAATAATGTTGGTTCAGATAGAATGGTGCTTATTTTTCCGCTACATGGATCGTTACGCCTAAATTATAATCACCCTTAAATATGTTTTGTAAATGTAAGTATACAAAATAAGCTATAATAGTTTATTGGTTAAGGAGTGCAGGCCTTACGACCGGGTTTCGAATCCTGGCTATTACACTACCTAAGTTAATTCACTTCCAACTCAAACGTTTTAGCTTAACTGGAACTGTTAGAGAGAATAGTTGTAATTTCAACATTGTAATTTATTGAAATTTATTGTAATTTATTGACGAGAATTTGTAATAGTGACTCAACGCATATTTATTAAATTTTCCATTTCGCTTATTACTAATATTCTTTAAAAACAAGCTTGTCACAAGTATTCTTAAGCTTCAATAAACACTTCGTACGGTTGGATCGTTCGAGCAAACGAACAAACAATATCCATAATACTATAAAATATAAAATAAAAGTATAAACCAATCTGAGTTCAACAAGTTTGAGAGAGTGGAGTGCAATACAAATTTATACGAGCGAAACAATCGGATTTTTCGTAACAGCTGGAATATTTTAAGGATTGAACATTTTGCGCTTCATTTGTTTAACTTGAGTCTATCCTTTTTAGGGTTCCGTAGCCAAATGGCAAAAAACGGAACCCTTATAGATTCGTCATGTGTTTCCGTCCGTCTGTCTGTCCGTCCGTATGTCACAACCACTTTTCTCCGAAACTATAAGGCCTATGCTGTTGAAACTTGGTAAGTAGATGTATTCTTGGTAAGTAGATAGGTCTTTAAAAATGCTACTGAGGTTTCTAATTTTTTTTTTCTAAACTGAATATTTTGCGCGAGAGACGCTTCAAAAGTGGAAAAATGTGTCCCCCCCCCCCCTCTAACTTCTAAAATAAGAGAATGACAAATCTAAAAAAATATATGATGTACATTGCCATGCAAACTGCCATCAAAAATTGGTTTGAACTAGATCCAGTAAGTCGTTTTTTTTTAATACGTCACAAACCGCAATTTTCGCCTTTGCTGCTACGGAACCCTTTATGGGCGGTCCGACTCGCACTTGGCCGAATTCTTTCAATTCTCAGGCCACCAGATACTACTTAATAGCCAGTTTGATGCATTTTATTGTGAAGCCTCTGAAATTTCATTTGTCTCTCACTAGTAATAGACATTTTCGATTTAGAAAGAGAAAAGAGAATCGAGCTCGGGCGTGACTCGAACCTGCAGCAGTCAAATTATTGAGTTCTTTGCTACTTTTGAGTATACTTTTACTTCAGCTACGATGTTTATTTCATTTCCGAAAACACTAGATATAATATTGAAGTAAGTAAATGAATCAAGCGATCACGATGCAATGAGTACCATTTCCTAGATGCGGATACAGCAATGTTGAATCTTTTAATGGGAGAACTTCATAAATCAAGTAATCAAAACAAAGTAAAGGATCTGTGACATTAATTAATCCTTGCAATTAAGAACATTAGCAGCTCTTGATAATCGTGTCGTGAATGTAAGTAGACCTAAATCAACAAAGTGGTGGATTTGCGTGATCGTCCCTCGGATCACCAGCTATTATTAGAATACATTAATTATATCATAAAGTTTGGGATATACCCTTCTATGATTGTATTGTATCCCCCGAGGGGTAGGTAGAGGTGTATTATCTTGCAGTATCTTTGGCGGTATTTTACCGTCTCTACCACGGTGAATGTTCTGATGAGCTCTTCCAATTAATCCCACCCTCTCCTTTCCTATATAGGACAACACGTGCAGGGCTTAGATGCCACCCGCATACGGTGCAGAATATTCCATCGAGGACCAAGCGGTTCGGCGACTCCTTCTTCTGCCGCACCATTATGTCTTGGAATTCCTTACCAGTTCACGTGTTTCCCTCCTCCTATTAAGCGGGGCGTGAAAAAGCATCTGATGAGGCCGTCAAGCTGAGTGCCAGCATTGTAACATGATACGTGTCTGTAATGGTGACCCTCTTTCAGAGACTTTGCCTTCAGCTTACCATCAGGCGAGGCGAAGTCAAATTGACTTGTCCTATATATAAAAAAAAAAAATATCACACACCATTTCACCAGCAATGATTTTCGGACCCACTTATTAAGGGTCGAGCCTATTGACGTCAAGCGGGCCCTTATTCATGGGCTGTATGTTAACAGTCGCATGGAGAACAGCCCTATTCCTAAGTCGCCTTCTAGGACACCCATAGGAAGAGATGGGGTGGCCCTACTCTACTCCACCGGGAACCGGCATTAGAAGGTATCTTCAGGGTCGGCAGCGCGAGTGTGACGCCCTGGTGTTGCATACGTCCATAGGCCACGGTGACCACTTCCCATCAGGTGGGCCGTGTGCTTGTCTGCCACCTAAGTGGTATAAAAAAAAACACGGCCGGTTGTGACAAAAAGGCAGGATAGTTGTTGTTGAGATTCGTCATCATCTATGCACCAATTCTGGTTGCATTCAAAATTACAAAGGGTCTCTGCCTTCCCGTAATTTGGCTTGTACTAGAGTGACTACCCGCAATCCTTATAGGAAAGTCAAAACCAAAAAAAATATTGCACGTCCACCCGGCTTGTAACTTGCAAGAAGCTTGGTAGGCTTAGCGCCAAAAGGTCTTATTGATGCCACATAAAATCCTTCATACTAATATTATAAATGCGAAATTAACTCTCTCTGTCTGTCTGTTACGCTTTCACGCCTAAACCACTGAACCGATTTTGATGAAATTTAGTACAGAGATAGATCAGACTTTGAAAAAGGACATGGGCTATGTTTGGTTGTGATAACCGACATCCACGGGGGTGGAGCTGCGGGCAACAGTTAGTAATAAATGATAACTAAAAACTAGAAACTATAACTAACAAATGACAAATTATAACTATACCTAAAATTATTTTAAATTGGAAAAAGCGAAATCAATACTCGGGCAGGACTCGAACCCGCGATCTTTCCCTTACAGGGGATAGTTCGTACGAATATCGGTAGATGGCTCCCACCATCGCCCTAAGATGAATGTATTGGAAAATTTGGATCAATCTCGGGCGAAGCTCGGTGGCTCAGTGGTTAGAGCATTCCCCCTGTAAGGGAAAGATCGCGGGTTCGAGTCCTGCCCGAGTATTGATTTCGCTTTTTCCAATTTAAAATAATTTGTTTAGTTTAGCATACTAAATACATTAAAATTATACCTAAAATACTCGTATACATGATAAGTTGGACTCCTTAATGACCCTGGTTTCTTGTACGTATGTCCAGGGTCGGACTGGCCATACATTCAATGTGGCATTTGCCGCACGGGCCCCAGCCTGCGCGGGCCCCCCTGGGCCTGGTTTGTAGGACTTACGGCAAACGTAGGATAGGACTTGATACTGATGATACTTGGCCCGCATAAGCTAGGATTCAGCTCTTGTGAACTAAATCACAAGCGTGCACCGCAGTGCACCAGGGCCCCCAGGCTCAGGGGGCCCCCAAGCTCAGTGGTCCCTCGAGCCTTAACTAGCAAATCTCATATTGAACTACCAAAAAATCTTACTTATGAAATGCGAAAATGAATTGTAACACAACTCTAATCAGTGCAACTCAATAGTTGGTAATTTTGTGCAGTATTGTGTCGTTGAAAGATTCGCCATCACATTTGCCGCTTACTTGGGGGGCCCCTGAGCCCTCAGGAAGCCCCCAAGGTTGATGTCTAGTGAGTGATATTATTCTTCTAGCAGTCATAATAAAATATTTTGCTTATAGTCAATTGATTGTAGTAATATTATAATAGTAATAAGAGTTCCAGTACCTACTTTTTTTTTCTAGAGAATCGCTGGTCTTCTACTGAATACCATTTGGGATATGGGTTTGCTTTAGCAACCCTCCCTATCGAATCAAACTTTGCCGGTACTAGAATAGTGAACTCTCCCGTACCACAGATGGGCGATGGAGATCACGGAACGATCTCCTTCGACTAAGATTTCCGCACGAAAAAAGGGAGAGAGGAGGGATTTGATCCCCAACAGCGCGTTAGCGACCGGTAGAGGATGTGTCTACCTCATCATTTACATCGGTAAGGCGACGTGCGACGCCCGAGGGAATTTTCGAAACAAAAAAAAATAGGGGGCACCATATTTCTTTTTGCACCGGGGCCCTTGGTCATCTAGCTACGCCACTGAAATAAATGTACTTAAAACAAGATCACATATTCGTTCATGAAATGAGAGAGAAATGAAATAGAAAATCATTTCTCTCTCATTTCACACACAGCCTGAAGTCTACGGGTAGTCGATTGAGAAGAAGTTTGAGAAGTGGTAGAAGATTAAGAAGTTTCACAAAAAAATGGCACAAGAGGAAAATTGGTCTAAAGGGAAGTACCCGGGGTCGTCAGTGGGTGTCTGGTAGAAACCACGCTAGTTTCGGAATTGCAATGACTTCGACTTTCCTCCAGACATGGAGGATGCTACCAGGCTTTTTCTGTGAGTTCCTTATTTCCGAAAAAAGGAGTCGCATGTAGTCTCCGGCACTTATTCTATTTCAGTATTTTCCGATAGTATCCCATCTGCTGTCATCTGCATCAGGTGCCAATTATAGTGCCCCCCGACCTGAGCAGAGGAAGCGGCATCTCTGGACTACTCGTCAGCAGATTGGGATGCACTGCGTGAGTATTTTACGTCCATTCCGTGGGTTGCACGTTGCTTTGAAGATAAGAACCCATGGGACAGCCTCACTGCTGCCGCCGGTGAGATCAGTCTGGGTATGAAATACTATATCGCACCCCTATTCAAACAAAGAAATAACTCAAAATTACGTATTTGTGGGAAAACGCAAATAAAGTTTGACACCTTCGCGCAGTGTACTTCAATATTTAATTAAAAATAAAGTAAATGAGATAAGTACGTTTTAAAAATAGAAATGGATAATTTGATAAAGATAGCAATTAATTGTTATAGAGAATATCCTTATTTATAAACATAGGTAATTTATTTATATTAATTAAAAAAAAGTTCGTACTTAATTCAGTTTATGATAAAATATTTTTTCAGTACATTCGAAATGGCACTATGTAAATCAAAATAATGCAGTTTTATTATAAAATTATTTATAAGTTTTTGATGTGTTTACTTTTATTTCAGTTTTTTATTTAAATTAACATTAATTTAATACTTTTCCAAAGTAGATAAAGTAATATTATATTATATTATAATTAACAAACAACAAAAAGGTGCGTATAGATCACGTTGGCCACACCCGTATCGATGCGTGCCTCTACAGGTCTCATAGCGGTGATCTGGACAAGGCTCAACTGTATGAGCATCTGCAGCGGTCGGCGGACAGGTTAATCGAGCAGTATCCTACCGCGGACTTAGTGTTCTTGGGGGACTTCAATGCTTACCACGTGGAGTGGTTGAGGTCCACCGAAACTGATTTTGCGGGAAGGGCTGTACACAACTTCGCCTTGACCTATGAACTCTCACAACTGGTGCATTCTATCATTAGAAAACCAGACATCGACACCCATTGAAGCTATACTGGACCTTCTGCTGACTACGCGCCCGGATGAGTGCTCCGTAAATGTGGATGCACCACTCGGTACTTTGGACCACTGCTTTGTCCCGGCGCAAGTGACTCTCGCGGGGCTTGAACCATCGCGGCCAACAGCTCTTACCAATAGCTACCTCGAGGTCCAGTAAAAAAGCAACCGCCAGGGTTAAGTTTGAATTCATCGGCGGAATTGGCGAGCGTCTTGCGCGGTACCCATCAGGTAGTCGTGCTTTTTGGTGCTCGCCAAAGCTGCCGAGGGAATCTTCTGCCAGTCCTGTCTTCCGTCACTGCAAAAACCCGACGGTAGTCTGGCCCATGGCGCTAAGGAGAAAGCCGATCTCTTGGGTTATCTCTTTGCGTCAAACTCGACTATGAACGACGGGAACTCCGAGCCACCTATTATTCCCAGCTGTGGTGCTTCCATACCTGAAGTAAAAGTCATGCAACGGGTGGTCCGGCGTAAACTTAAATCCCTAGATGTTCGGAAGTCAAATGGGCCGGATGATATACTGGCGATGGTGCTTAAGCACGGTGCCCCTGAGTTGTGGCCAGTGCTTACACGCCTTTTCGCGCTCTCCTATTCCACGAGACAGGTCCCGGCTTCGAGGAGGACTGCATTCATGCATCCTGTGCCTAAGAAAGGCGACAGAACAGATCCGTCCAATTACAGGCCTATCGCTATCACCTCACTTCTCTCGAAGGTGAGAGTGGTGGAGCGTATGATTAATACACAGCTCCTGAGATACCTTAGTGGTAACGATCTCCTGAGCGACCGCGAGTACGGTTTTCGTCACCGTCGCTCTACCGGTGACCTCCTATTGTATCTCACTAACCGATGGGCGCAAGTCATCGAAAGTCGAGGTGAGGCACTAGCGGTCAGCCTAGATATTGCGAAGGCCTTCGATTGGGTCTGGCACAGAGGTCTTGCGAAGTTGCCACGCTATTGACTCCCCAAAGGACTATGCGTATGGATTGCCAGTTTTTTGTCCAACAGAAGTATTCAAGCCGTCGTCGATGGCAGTTGCTCGAACTGCATGGACATAAACGCTAGAGTTCTACAAGGCTCCATGTTGTCTTCGACCCTGTTTCTGCTGCATATTAATGACATGCTGTCTGATGGCTCCATCCATTGTTATGCAGATGATAGCACCGGGGACACGTATTACATGGGCCGTGAAAATATCCCTAGGTCTGAAGTGGAGGAGAGTTGCAAACAACTTTGTCCGAAATCAAGACTACTCTCTCTGGAGTATCCGATTGGGGACGACTAAACTTAGTCCAATTCAACCCCACTAAGACACAAGTATGTGTATTCACCGCTAAGAAGGCTTGTTGTAGTGCCGCAATTTCTGGGCACAGCGCTTATCATTACCACAAGTATCGGGATACTTCGTGTCGACATCTCCAACGACGTCCAATACTGAAGTCATCTGGCAGACAAGGTCAAGTTGGCATCAAAGAGACTTGGGTTGCTCAACAGAGCGAAGCAGTACTACACAGTGGGGCACCGGCTCCTCCTATAAAAGGCGAAGGTTCGGCCCCACATGGAGTACTACTGACACCTTTTTGCCGGAGCGCCTGCGTGCCAGCTTGACCCTTTTGACTTGGTGCGAAGAGGGGCGTTGAGGCTTGTCGGCAATCCCATACTTACAGGCGATGTAGAACCTCTCAGTCTCAGAAGAGACTTTGCCTCACTGTGTGTTTTCTACCGCTTATATTACAATGGTTTGTGCTCAGATTAACTGTTTGACATGATGCCCACAGCTACATTCTATTCTCGCACCTTTCGCCATAGGCGGGGAATTCATCCTCACACATTGCAACCGGAAACGGTGTGCACTGTGCGGTATGAAAGGAAATTCATCCCTCGCACACTCAAGCTGTGGAATGAACTCCCCGCGGTGGATTTCCCAAGCGACTAAAATAATATGAGGCTTCTCAAGAAGGACATTAGAAGGTATCTTTAGGGTCGGCAGCACGAGTGTGACGCCCCTGGTGTTGCATACTTCCATAGGCCACGAACCACTTTCCAACAGGTGGGCCGTGTGCTTATCTGCCACCTAAGTGGTTTAAAAAAATATGGCTGTATGTTAGTTGAATAATGTATTAAATTAAAGAAATAAAAAAATGTTCGTCGCGAAATTAATAATAAGCAGAATCAACTAAAAAATCTATGATGATTCCCGTGGATTTACAGTAAAAAAGTAAAACAAGTCGTATTAATATTCAGTCCATTTTAAAAAATTTAAAATAAAACTGCAATAAGTTGAACAGGAATTAAAAAAACTCACATTGTTTCATATGAAACAGAATTAAATCGAAAATTTTAGGTACAACTTTTTTACTAATAGAGCGAAATAAGTTTTAATTAATGCACTTTTAGATTAAATAATAAACAATGTTATAGTTAACTGCCAGCAATGCACCGAATTATTTTGTTTTATTTCACTTTTATTCCTACAAGCAACGATTCGACCTCATACGGAGCTGGCGCATCAATGAATCGTTCACTTTACCGGTACCAACTTGTTCGCGCGCGTTAGTGAGAAAGAGACGGACTACGTTTTATCTTGCTCAATTTGATCGTATTGCAATGGCTGTTCGAGTGAAACCTTTCTCCTAGTAAAGTTATTACACTTTTTGATGAAATCTCATAAAACATGAATTTTGAGTTATTTCTTTGTTTGAATAGGGGTGCGATATCTCATACACTGATTTCACCAGTGTCAGCAGAGCGCGCCGTTGGTTCGCGCGCGAGTGCTTATAGGCTGTTGACCAAAAACAGTCTGTGTACTGCGCTTGGGTATGGGCGCGCGCCACGCGCGGATCCAACATGGGTCACTTCAAGGCGGTGTACAACAGAGTCACAAAGGTCTGCGAGAGGGCTTACATCAGAGCGGATGCTCAGCGTATAGCGTAGTTTGGTCAAGAGCTAGTGGTGCATCCCACGGGCAGTCGCTGTCGGGCCGCTCTCTGGCCCATGAGCCAAGATAAAGCAAATTTGCTGGTTAATCTCTTTGCGGCCAACTCCCGAATCGATGATTGTGGTATGCAGCCACCGACACTGCCCATCAGTGACCACGCAATGCCTGATATCCATATCAAACAACGCAATGTCCGTGCTGTACTGCAATCACTCGATGTCCGGCAAGCCAGCGGACCAGATAGCATTCCAGCGGTGGTTCTTCAAAAATGTGCAGCGGAGTTGTCTCCAAAGCTTACGCGGCTGTACCAATTATATATATATATGAAATATATGAAAAGATGTGAATGTACACCCGATCCCCAAAGAGGGGGATCGCTCAGACCCAACCAACTGTCGGCCCATAGCCGTCACCTCAGTGCTGTGTCAGGTATTCGAGCACATCATCAACACATCAACAGCTCATGCGTCACCTATCATCATCATCTGCATATAGACGTATTCTCCTGATTGCATCCGTGGCCAAGATGACCTCGAAGCTCAGGGTCCGCCTTCCGGCTCTTCCTTCTCCACTTCGCACGATCTTGGGCGTCCATGGTAGTGAGACCATTAGCACGCATATCACCCTCCACGACGTCAAACCAGGACTTCTTTGGCCTACCCCTTTTACCTGGACCCGGCGGGGGTACCATTGCCAGGCATTTGTTCCCCACGTAGCCTGGCGGTTGCCGCAAGACGTGGCCGCACCAGCGAAGGCGGCTCTCTTGCATTTTATCCGCGATGTCACGGACATGGAGGCTGCCGCGGATGCGAGAGTTCCGTACGCGAATGCGTCACCTATATGATCACTCCTTATTCAATGATCGGCAATATAGTTTTCGCTCGAAGCGGTTTACGGGTAATTTTCTGGCGCACGTTACCCATCTTTGGGGTGAGGCTATGGACAAGCACGGTGAGTCACGAGCAATTCGTCTTGACATTGCCAAAGCTTTGAACAGAGTCTGGCAAAAATTGCTTCTTTCCAAGCTACCAAGCTTTGGTCTGCCTCCTAGACTGTGCGACTGGATGACTTCCTGTAGGAGCGCCGTATTCGCATATTTTATAATGGTCGAACTTCGGAGTATTTGCAGGTAAATACTGGCGTGTCATGTCACAAGGGTTTGTCTTATCACCCACTGTCTTTCGTCTGCATTTCAACGACATGCTGTCCACTGGCAGCATTCATTGCTATGCAAACGATAGCACCTTACACGAGAGTTATCACTGACATCCTGTGACCAAGTAGTCTGATATCGGAAAAAAAGGCAGCTTCTCTTCACTGGGCTTGACTGGATCCTGAACCACATTTCTCAATGGGAAACTGAAACCTGCTCGAGTTCAATATCAAGAAGACGCAGGCATGTGTGTTTACAGCCTGCAAAGGTTCAGTATCTTCTTTCCTTCCCCTTCCCACTCTTTAGTTAGATCATGCCACTTCTTCTTCGTCTTCTTCGAGTCAATGGCTAGATCTAGATTTTTTAAATTTTGTCGGCCCAGTACTTGGCCACAGCAATAGCGTCCTCAGTTGCTCTATAAAGGTCATCTGTAGGTATTAGAATCGTAGAGCATCTTGTATTGGCCCTGAAAAGGGCCGTTGGGACGTATTGCTGTAGTGGGGAGATGACCATTGCCAGGAAATGATCGAGCCATTGTGGTGATAGGATTGGTAAGCCTAGACCCTGCGTTACCGGGTCTAGCTGCTTCCAGTTGCGCCGTGGGGAGGCTCCTTCTTGCAACCACAGGACAATCTCAATTTCCTCGGTATGGATGTTCGCTGCAAACTGATTATCTACTAAAAACTGCATTGAGAGTATCATCAAAACAGCCTCGTGTAAACTCGGATTCTGAACAAAGTGAAACGTTTTTTCACGCTGGAGCAGCGGTGTCTTCTATACAAGATACAAATTCGCTCCTGCGTGGAATACTGCTCACATCTTTAGATTGGCTCCGCAAAGTACTAACTAGATGCTCTCGACAGATTGCAGCGACGTGCGGTCCCTATATTGGGAATCCTGAGGTCACTAATATCCTCGAGTCTTTGCAGATGCGTAGAGATGTTCACGTACGTGCTCTTGCACTGCTCTGCATCGTATGCCACCCGCATACGATGCAGAATATTCCATCTAATAATATTCGCTCGGCAACTCCTTCTGCCGCACCAATAAGACCTGGAATCTCTTACCAGCTCACGTGTTTCCCTCTTCTTACAGCCCCGGGTCCTTTAAGCGGGGCCTAAAAAGCATCGGATTAGGCCGTCAAGCTAAGTGCCAGCATTGTAACTTGTTATGTATCTATAATTGTGACTTTGTGACCCTCTTTTCAGAGACTTTACCGTTAGCTTACCATCAGGCGAGGTGAAGTTAAAATGAGGCACGTCAATTTGACTTCACCTCCCCTATATAAATCTAGTCTCGGGCCCCGGCTTGTCGTTAGCCGCCCGGGCCCTTTCGGCCCAGTCCGACCCTGCGTATGTCAAACTATCGTCAACTTAACAAAGACGGCTAATACTGTTAACTTAACAAACATACCCTCATCAGTTACCTGTTGAACATCTATCATCTTAAATAAATGAGCGAACAGTATTTAGTTAAATAATTTGGCACGAGTATGACAAACGTATGAGAAACCAAGGATAAAATTTGTAAAATGTGCGGCATAAGTGGATTTTAGATAATTTTATTGGTCTTATCTAAAGTTGCCTGGATTTACAATCTTGTGAATGTTGTGTTGAAAAATAATCAAGCTGAAGTCATGAAACTAATAAATTTTCTCGCAGAGGCGAGTAGCTTCCTAATCTTTTTGACATTTTATGTTAAGTCTTAAGTTATTAGTAAATTTTAAGTAAAAACACTGATTTTAGTACTGACATGATACCGTACAGGGTTATAATTTTTGAAAGCTTTTATTTACTACTAATTTGTTATAACCATTACGAAAATTTTAAACAGTAAAAATAGAGAACAAGTCCATCTAGCGGTGAAACGTGCAACAAGCAAGTTGAAAATGAGTTGTATTCAAATCGCATAGAGGGCGATATGGCCGAAAACTTAGCACCTTAAAAAATTCAGCACATAAGTATTTTCTTTGATATTTTTAATTAATATGTATTTTGTTTATACTTCCAGATCCTAATCTTTGATACTTAAAATTAAATCACATCTTTCAAGCACAGCAGGCTGTGCCAGTGTTGCTGCTGCATCTGCGGCGCAAAGTGATTATATTTTTGAGCCGTTTGGGGTTGAAACGTTGGGTACATGGGGCCCAAGTGCCCGCTTTGTGTACAAAGATTTGGCAAAGCGGCTGATCGACGCTACGCTTAACCAGAAGGCCGGTTATTTTCTTGCACAGAGAATAAGCATTGCCATTCAACGTGGCAATGCTGCCAGCCTTCTGGGAACGTTACCGGTCGGTGATGAAGTGGAGGAATTTCACGACGCATTATGCATGTAAATATGTTACCTATTTATTTATTTTAGTAATAATAGTTTGTAGTGTTAATTTAATTTAGTATTTTTTTTTATGCCACTCAGTCGGCAGACAAGCACACGGTCCACCTGATGGACGTATGCAACACCAGGGGCGTCACACTCACGCTGCCGACCCTGAAGAAACCCCATATTATAGTCACTTGGGAAAACCACCGCAGGGAGTTCATTCCACAGCTTGAGTGTACGTGGGATGAAATGCCTTTCAAACCGCACAGTGCGCACCATTTCCGGACAAAATTTTGAACATGTTTGTTTTTATTATTACTTCAATAAAACGCCAGCTCTTATTTTCTGCAGAAAAAAAATTATTATGCGTTGCAAAACATGCATCATATATGACTGGATTAAGTGATTAAGTTTAGGAAGCTTCAGATGCCTTCCACATTATAGGAACCTACCTACGTACTGTAGATGTTGGTATTCGATGAACCGACCTCTATCACCCCCTAGCAAGGACTAGCTTAGCTGCGGATCTAATCCACATAGTGTTAGAGATGTAAATTTCTCAGTGCGCCTTTAGGTGCATAGTTGAGTGGAGGTTACCATTCAACGAACGGCCAGACATCTACCATTTTTTAAGTTGTAAATAAACATTTGAGTTCTGTTTTGATCAATCGTCAAGGGTCATAATAAAATAAGACATCAGAATTATAAAATAAGGAAGGAAAAGGGATAAAATATAATTTAATTATTGTATAAAAACTACCAAGTGTTGTTTTAACTGATAGGTACTTTCGATTATCACAAGAACTATTAAAGTATAAAAACACAAGCATTGGTCAAAGTTGAAGTCAAAGTCATTTATTCTGAACTGCCTGACCTGCCCCGGCTTCTGGCATATTTTGAAACCTCATATCCCTTTGAGCCCGTTTTTTTTTTTCCAATTCGAACCAGTAGCACATGAGACTAGCGCATTCCACCAAACAACATGGCCCCGTTCTAAGAATGCGTCGACAAAAACTCAGCGAACTCTTTTGGTCTAAATTGAGATAATCTCTAGTGTCTTTACATCTATCAAATAAAAATACGTTTAAATGTTACCTTTGATCGATGCCTTTGCTCCTCAAACATGAAGTCCCAAAAGAGAATATCATTATGAATGAATGATGAACCTTATTTAGAGGCCACTTTGCATCCGAACCAAAGTTAAACGTTTCATCAAATATAAAACTTTGGAAGCTTTTAGGTCCAATTCGCTTAAGAGTAATCTAACACAATTGTGACTGTACAAAATATTCAAGTAGATATTAATGGAGTTTATTTTAAAGTTTTGTTTTTAGAGTACTCTGGAAGGGAACTGTCGTTTACAAGGAGAACCAGCGCCCCAAGCACGAAATATATTCGAATTCGTAACGTAAACGAGAGAAGAAAACATTGTAGTTGGCTTAGTTTAGATTAAGCTTAGTAGTTAGGAAGTTAGCCTTAAGATCCGATGGCCGATTCGAAACCTCTCCATTACACTACCGATATGAACTCACTCCTAAAACAAGCAATTACGATGATGGCAGGTGTGCATCTGAGGGCCTAACTTTTCAATACTTGTCAAATGAAATAAAACTTATAGTGCAGTTAAAAATAGTTGAAACTTAAAGGAAATAAATATAAATTTCTTGAATCGTTCCTACTAATCCTACTAATATTATAAATGTGAAAGTTTGTGAATGAATGAATGTGTGGATGTGTGGATGTTTGTTACTCTTTCACGCATAAACGGCTGGACCGATTTGGTTGATATTTGGTATGTATATAGGTTATACCCTGGATTAACATATAGGCTACTTATGAACGGGATCAGAATTCCACGCAGGCGGAGCCGCGGGCAACAGCTAGTATTATAAATGTGAAAGTTTGTGAGAATGGATGTGTGGATGTGTGGATGTGTGGATGTTTGTTACTCTTTCACGCATAAACGGCTGGACCGATTTGGTTGAAATTTGGTATGTATATAGGTTATACCCTGGATTAACATATAGGCTACTTATGAACGGGATCAGAATTCCACGCGGGCGGAGCCGCGGGCAACAGCTAGTATTATAAATGTGAAAGTTTGTGAGAATGGATGTGTGGATGTGTGGATGTGTGGATGTTTGTTACTCTTTCACGCATAAACGGCTGGACCGATTTGGTTGAAATTTGGTATGTCTATAGGTTATACCCTGGATTAACATATAGGCTATGTATCAGCGATGAACGGGATCAGAATTCCACGCGGGCGGAGCCGCGGGCAACAGCTAGTGTAAAATAAAACTGTTATTGTTAAATAACTTGGTTTAAATTAAACCATAATATAGTCTACATCTCAAAATGTAGGTACTAATTCTGGGTTATTAATTTTTACTGGTCCATACCTCAAAAGGAAAAAAAAACGAAATCCTTATAGGATTACTTTGTTGTCCGTCTGTTTGTCAAGATATTTTTCTTAGTAATGCGTGGAGGTAACAAGGTGAAATTCATTCCACACGCTCGTGTCTGTAACGTCTTGAAACTGTACAAAAATTAAACTTCCAAGTTAACACAATCAAAATAATATGTTGCGGTTTATCTATACTATTATATAATTGTAAAGTGGTCGTGTCTGTACATTGGAGATATTTAAAAAAAATACTTGGGATACGTTACGTTAACGATACTGAACACGAAAATATTTTTTTTGAATTTCCTGTCTGTTTGTCTGTTTGTTCGCGATGGACGCAAAAACTACTGAACGGATTTTGATGCGGTTTTTTTTTTGTTAGAAAGGGCTTGATCAGACTTAAAATCTTACGTTTGTTTCATCCCAATCGGTTGAGTAGAACCGAAGATATGAGCAAAGGTCGCGTTAACCGAGATGTACGCGGGCGGAGCCGCGGGCGGAAGGCTAGTGTATTATAAGTTCATTCTTATATCAAATTTTGCACGAGACCCTCGGAGTGCGAGTCTGACTCGCAGTTGACCGACTTTTTTATTTCAGAAAATAGCTATAAAATACGGGTGATAGGAGGAATACTAAAAAACTACAAATGTTTCTAAAGTATGTAGCTGTAAGCTCTTAGCTTTGTTTAACATCAACATCACGAAAACACTTCATAACATTCCGTCCGCGATCCAGGCACCGTGGAAATTTTAAGAGCTACATGTTAATATTTTCAGGAGGTCCACTCTCAGCTACATTATGAATTTCAACTAGATGGCTATATTATTTATGAATACTCTTCAGCCCTCCGCCCCGGGCCCATTATCGAGTGAAGAGGTCAATTTTGTAGGTTTGTGTGCAAATATCCTCTTTTGCTTTCATGGATTTTTTATCAAAGCAAGGTTAATATATTTTTGGATGTTGTCATTTGTTGATTCGGGTACAATTGTACCTTTAACACTCGGAGGGATTCAGTCAATACTTTGATTTGATTGAACTGAATTACAACATTAACTAGCGATAGTAGTTTTATCATTGTAAAGCCCAATTTCATTGGCTCGACTGGGTAAGTACCACCATAGCAGGATACTGCATTTCGTAGCACTTGTGCCACCGACACTTTTACTTCACTTAATTTTTCCAACTCTATTTAATTTTGATGACACTTTTAGTGCCGAATTAATTTATTCTAGCTACCACCTACCATGTTTTTCAAGGTAGTTTTTACGTGCCATCCTTGGTTTGCCTCTGCTAGCGTAAAGGTTCGTCCAAAATCACCCTCATACCGCTTTTTTAAAGGACAAAATACTCTTTACCTTTACAATATGAAAAGAAAATTTTCCAGAGTCGCATATAAAAACCTTAAAAATAAAATAGTGTTTTAAAACTATCATCTCCAAATATTCACTGGATATTTTCCGAAAACTTTGGCACCATCTTGCGTTTACTCGGGCGCAATTAATTCTTCTCTGGCAATTCGACTATAAGTGGGATTTTACGCGCTGCGAGATCTGGCACTTCATATTATTATCGTTTTAGTTTAGAAGCGAATACGGAAGACTTTCCTCTGAATGCAAAATGTTATTCCTGCTGGAGATATTATTTGGAACAGAATAAAATTATTAAGTTCTCTATGAATTTTAGTAAGCAGTGAATAAAATGACATAACTAGATAGCAATTTGAAGGTATTCATCATTCCGTTCTACAATACGTCAGCCAACAAATTGTCAATTATCTTCAGAAGCTGATAAACTAGAAGAAAGTTATGTGTATTTCCTTTATACCTGCTGTGCAATTCACTAAGCAAGCACAACGATGCGAGTCGCAACGATGAGCTCGATAGACACTGTCATTGGTCAATTTCCAATGACGTGATTCAATCCGACCAATGACAATCTCTATCGATCACAACGTTGCGACTCGTATCGTTGTGCTCGCTTAGTGAATTGCAGGGCAGTATATAATTGAATTTTGCCATTACTTCCCTGCACCTCTGAAGCTGAAAGTCATTTTCTGAAATAGTCGTAGATTTTTTTATACCACTTATGTGGCAGAAAAGCACACAGCCCACCTATTGGAAAGCGGTGCAATACCAAGGGCATCACACTCGTGCTACCGACTCTCTATTCTTTCTTCTTTTCTTTTATAATCTTTTAAATATTTGTGTCGTTTAACAATTTAACAGAGTAATTTTTAAGGTAGTTACTTTGAGTGATGCTGAAGTGACATCAATTCGAGACTCCAAGGGGAGAGTAACCTTCGTACAGCTTCGTAGTCACCAAAACTGATTTGGAGCGTGAGTGTCAAAATGTTCCGAGCTTACGTCAAAACTGCACAATTTTGCTCGGTCCTGAGAACATGTTCCTGTTAATTGCATAAACGGGATCGATATCATAAGAGAATTAAGTTACTGTCAGTAGCTAACAATGGCAGTTGACAAGACGACTAGTGTATAAAAAAGAAGTAACGAGTAAAATTTCATTGTGTTAAACCCATGTTGGACTTAACTCGTGAATATTGCAACTTTTTGCCCTATGTCCGAGTCCGACAACGGTGAACAAAAACTGGACAACGGGGAACAAAAACAGGAGAACGGAATAGACGGAATTTCTAGACAGAAACGATCTATAACACTGCTGAACTTTTAATTTAGGTATTTAAGCTTTAAAAGCAAAGTAAGAAGCCACTAAAACATTATTAGGTATTCGAATAAGTTTCAAAATACTTACAAGATACTGAATAATGATGGTACCGAAAATGATTAGCAAGCAAACACATAAACTTACTGTAATCTGTGCCTATTTTTAGGTAAAACATTCAAGAATGTCTAGGATCGCACCAATATTTGGATCTCATTCAACTTTTGCCAACCAAGTCGGTACACCTGTAAACAACGAACGAGGTTCTGGGCCTCGATTCTACTAAAGCTAAACCATTGTCACACCACATAGACTGCAAAAAATGGCATTAAATTCAAGACTTTACTGCTATAGACAAAATTAAATGAAAAGAGTTTCACTACACTCTCTCATTCACTCTACAAAAAGCCATTTAATTTTTAACTTTAACTGCATTACTTTAAAGGCTAAAATTAAATGGAAATTTCTTGCAGTGCAGTGGCATGACAGTGGTTTTGCTTTAGCAGAATCGAGGGCCTGGTGTAGGTTTTCTTCTCGGGCTTGGGAAGTCAGATGATAATGGTGAAGATAAATATTCCAGAGTACTAAAGTCAGTTGTCAATACTCTTGGTCATAGTTACGGTTCTCCTCAACCAATTGCGATCAAACATTAAGATTTTAAGCCTGACCAATACCTTTGAAACAAAAAAATCTAAATCCATGCACTAGTTTTTGCGTCCATCGCGAACGTCAGTGTTCTCCCAGAAACTTCGGTCACGGGATCAGTATTTCTTCTAGTTTTAGCATGGAGTACCAGGCTCATAGAAACTTCAAGGAACTTTCTCAAACAATTTCCATCTGTGTAGAACGGTGGCACTTCACAAGGCTATAACCCGAGCCACGTATCTTGGACCTAAATCGTAAGACATACGAGGCTCTGGCGCCCGCGGATTGCTTTGTAATAGTCTATGCTTGGTGAATTTGAGTTCGTCTATCGCAGTAGCATCCCGTGCTATCTTCAAAAGACACCCAAGAAATGAGTACTGCGCATATAGGGTACATTTTAGGTCCAAGATACGTGGCGCGGGTTATATTTGCATATTGGCGTATTTGACATATTTGGCAAATAATTACTACTTGTGGATAGTATATTTGACAAGTTATTGGCCTTATTGCCTATTTTACAATACCACCACCATAAGACGAAATTGAAACAAATCTACGAGAGACACAAATAATGTACTACATTAACAGAAGGGACTTTTCAACTAATACAAATTGAACGCGAACGAAGTCGCTGGCAGAAGATAAGCTAAACAGTATAGTAGATTCAAATGTTAAACAAGTTACAGTATAGGTACTAAACAAATACTAAACTCCCGTTGAGCCTCGCATACTCGACATAATTGAGTCCACATCTTATAATGCACTTTGTGAGATATTTTTTAATTAAAATTTCATATTATTCTGTCATGCGAATAGGGACTGAAAGGGTAAAAAGGGTTGCCTTGATGAATTACTTTGGTCACTCAGTTTTGTGAGTGTACCTTCGTGTATATGTAAGACTAGTCTTAGCTCCCGCACCTGGACTGATAGAAGCTATTATTATATTTTGCTTAAAGAATAAATTGTGTTGAAATATTTCTTCATAGAACTTTTATCTTATGCCTTATGTAATATATTAGTCCTTTTTAATATAAAATTAGTCTTGAAACATAATAAAAATACTCCATTTTTTTCTTAAACAATATAATATAATTATCGAATTGCATCAATGGCGAGTGGTTTCTATAACCCGATTCCTGTCGGCTTACTCTGCAAAGAAAACACGCAGTAAAATTCCATGCAAAATTGCTGTGGTCGTTCTTTATGAGAGAAGATTTTTCTCAGCGACTTCTCTTTTCAAAATTTTGACTATTCACCACTGCATTGCATTCACCATTTCATTGACCGTCTGTCTGTCTGTCTGTCAGTCAGTTAGAAAATGCGTGGAGGCATTAATTTGAAATTCATACTAAATTCTTAACTTTGCAACGCCTTGAAGCTGTCATTCACGCAACGCAATCAAAATTATATTGCGGTTTATTTCGCATAAATTTGACCCTGAATTCAATTTTGCACGGAATCCTCGGTGCGCGAGTCCGACTCACACTTGGCCGGTTGTTGACTCCATTTTGGAGATGAGAAAATGATGTGCGGTGTTGATAAAAAGACGGTGGTTAGGGAACAGAAGTGGAGTCTTCCATCCCACAGAAAACACAATGGGTACGAGGTGCACTGAACGATTTCCAATCAGCATAAGCGTAGTCCTTAGGGATAGGGCTGTTTAGTCTAGTAAAATTTGAAGTCTTCAGTTTTAGTATTTGTTGCCATAGCAACAGCTTCGGTAGTATACGGTCCATCTGAGAACAAAGATGTTATTTACAAGACTAATATCAATAGTAGAAGAGAAGAAAAAAATATAGTGATTGATTGACTTAAAAACAAAAAAAAAACAAATGCATAGGTAAAGATCACATCAATGAATGCTATCCACTGCAATTTTCTATAGGGTAGAAGTACACATGACAAAGGAAATAAGTGTACACTTTTTTACATACAACTTTGTATGAGAATGTGTATGCTTATCTTCTTTGCCGTGTGTGCCTCTAAAATCAGATGGATCTAAGTTTGGGATGTGAATGATACTAATATGGTAAGTGATGATACAAACCTATTTGGAACCATTGGGTGGTGGGTATTTGGTTTTCCAGGCGTGCATGTGCAATAGCTTCCCTGAGCGCGAAAGTGATGCCTACTGCAGCACACGAAACTGGTTCTCCAGTAGCTGTTAGGAGAAGAGAATGTTTATTAAACCAACATTCTAATAAAATCACAAACAAGATACGGTTATCCCTTCTTGGCAGTCGGAAAAAAACAGTCTGTCATTTCTATGTTTACCTACCAAATAAAGTTATAACACACTCAGATGAATGTACATTTTGTTCAAAAATAATAAATTGTATAACGATTTTCACGTCTGTATATATTCGAAGAGGTACGTAGAGATGTAAATTTATGTTACATATTATGTTTTTCGATACGAGCTATAGTTACCAAAAAGCAAGCATTTTACTTCGTTTTCTTTATCCATTAGTCATCACTAATGACACCCAAGTGTTTAAAGAAAGGGACCGTACCTTTGGATCCAAGAATAAGGTCGTTGCTATAAGAATTCTTCCTAAAATAAACATTGAAGTTTTGAGGGATATCTCTCATTCCAGGCACATAGTAGTGCCAGGTCCTATTTGTGAGCATTTGACCGTTCTTGGCATATACCAGTTTCTCACACGTCCAGTAACCCACTGCCATCATGAAACCTCCTTCAACCTTAGATATAAATACACAAATTATGAGTAAAACTTTATGGCAAAAAAAGTTCAAAAAGTTCATATAAATTGATCTGAATATTTGTTTCATAGCTGAAGTATATACTTACTTGCCCGATGTCAACTTCAGGACTGATACTCAATCCAACATCTTGTAATAAATCTACTCTTAAAATTTCGTATTCTCCAGTCAAGCAATCAATTTCTACTTCACATAGTGACATACCGTATACATTGTATTGCTGTGCATCATTCATTCCAACGAAACCATGAGCTTGAAGATCTACATCAGCGTTATAAGCTGCTATAATTAATTGTTCCCACGTTGGATTAGTCAACGTAGCTCTGATAGGTTCTAGTCTTGCAAGAAGTTGCTCACAACATCTCCGCAAACTAATTACAATATTCTGAGTTGTAAGACTTCCACCTGATATAAATCCGTTCGGTGCAATAATTGTGTTGTTAGCTTTGATTTGAATTTTTTCAACCGGTACTTTCAATACATATGCAGCTATTTGAACAGCTTTAGTATTTATGCCTTGTCCCATTTCAACACCAGCGTGAGTGATTACTATTGAACCATCTGCATGATATACTGATAGATTTACATCAAAGCGCTGTGCTCCTGCTGGGGCCCACCTAGCAAAGGAAAATCTAAGTCCACGTTTCTTCCATCGGTTTCGTGCGTTGAAAGTATCTACTGCTGCTCGTCTAGTAACATATTCAGCATCGGTTTTAAGTCTTTCAACCATATCTGCAATATCGTTATATTTACTTGTGTCTAAATTAGCTAGACGTACTGTTACTGGATCTAGAGAGAGCTCATAAGAAATCCTCTCCATTATAGTTTCACATGCAGCAATAGCTTCTAGTGTGCCTGTGGAATAGAAATATTTTACTTTTGAATTCTGAAATTTTTAGTTTTTAGAGAAAATTCTTGTTAAATCTATTCCTAAAAAAATATAAATAACTACAATACACAAAATTATCTTAGCTTTTTGATTTTAAAAGATTTTCATTGAATTAGTATAACGACAAATATCTAGAATTTATCTCAAACAGCGGGTACGTCAATGTGAAACAATATATTTTGAAATTTCTTATTGATTTTTGATTACAAAAAGCCTAAACCAGAAATGAAAAAGAACATTATAAATAATCTTCGATTACCTGGGGATCTGCACCAAGTATTTTTAGCCTTGTCAGTGATAGTATCAAATGCTTTATAGGTAAACTTCGTTACGTCATAGCAATTGTAATATACTTCATTTCCAAGTATGCTTAGCGTTTCATTCCTTTGGTGTCCGTTATCTTCGTAGAGTGTGGTATTTAGGTATTGAATGACTCCCGATTTATTTACTGCCACCTGAAATTTATTACAAATAGCTGGTGAAGTCAGTTAGCTATTACTTTCTGTAGGAACAGCCACTGTAAATTTATGGGTAAAAAAATATCAATCGAATTGAGAACCTCATCCCTTTTAAAGTCGATTAAAAAGCCCTTATACCTGACTGAAGCCATTGCTTGCTTTACAATTTCCAACCTTTTTCTTCTCTCTCTTTGCCGTTAACAGCTACTATAAAATACTATACCTCATAATCATTGGTGCACGACATTCTTTTGCCAATAGCCTCCATATTAGTAGTCAGTGGAAGAATGAATCTACAGGGGCGATTTAATTTGATGCATGCGAGGCTACAAGCGACGGCGGACTGAATGCTACGGGAAATCTTAATGCCGTAGGCACCACCAACATGGCGAACGTAGACGTCAATTCTGTAAAAATGAATAAAATCTTAACAATAATATAGGTAAATAATAGTTATGGTAGCATCCAAAACTTGTAATTTGGTGAATAAGAACTGCTCTCTTCCTCTTTATTTTGATTTGTCTTATCTTTTTTTCTGATCTAGTTTGGCTTTGGTTTGGCTTTGATGCAAATTTGTCGCAGGCTGTAGTGTAGGCTTTTTCCTCCTGATTGGTTCCCTAAACGGCATCAAAGCCTCGTCCGTTAATAAAATGATGTACCATCTAATAGGTAAGGTTGACTTGGGTCCCGAGTATCTTACTGAGGTTCCCATACATTATTATTATAATATTCTAGGATGTTCTATACCACGCTAACACGCAGCTTAAAGGCATGCTTTCGTAGCGGACCGCATACCACAACAGCAGGTGCTTGCAGCAGATATAGCGTACCGTGAAATAGACTCCAATATGTTAATATTGTTTATTGTTTTAATTCATTGCGACATCTCAATGGTGCCGTTTACCCGTGTCGAAGTTTAACGAGTAATGTACGCTATGTCTGCTGCTGCGATTTGAGATCGGCTACGAAATCACACGTAAAAAAAAACTTGAGAGTGAAAATAGTTTACATACTTGTTTTGATCAATACCTAACGCTCTTGATATCATGATCTGTGTTCCATCAATCCACTGCGTCGCAGAATGTACTTCTATTCCTTCTTGAGTGGGTTTTGCCACAGTCACTATAGTTTCCATAGTAAAGTGATACTGTCCCTCGAATGTCGAACTACCAGTTATTACTTTTTGTACATCCGCTCCAGGATTAGTCGCATCGGCTGAGAAGACCATTGTATTTCTTGAATTGTCTTTTCTTGCTTGTTTTACATCTATTACAGGTTGTTTAACATTACTGTATGTTACTTTAACAAGTTTAGTTGCCCTGTTGGCTATATGTAGAGTTTCTGCTACAATTATTGCAATAGGTTGATGGTAGTATTTTACTGTATCCTCGGCAAGAACTTCTTCATTTGCAGCGTATAATACACTATCTGCTGGTGTGAAAGAATTTAAACCAGGGATATCCTCAGCCTTGTAGAAAGCAACAACACCTTTTATTTTCTGGAATAAAAAGATAAAATATCATACATTTAATTTAAGTGGCTAAAATATGACTAAGAATAAAATATTACTACTGTACTGACTAATAATAATTATGTTAACTATTATTCATTGCCTAATAGTAGTATATAATACTTGTTGATCACACTGGTATATAGTGCATTTGCCTTTTAATGGTTCCGTATTATAATAACTACAGTTATTTTAACTATTTTCAAGACAACTACGGTCAAAAGAACTCCTGTTTAAAACACCTAAAGATCGTTTCACATATTTTTGTAATAACTACTGGTCGAAACAAATAATGGACGATTCACCTACGGTTTATTCAACTACAATTAATTGTGCTAAGGTTGATTGAACTATGTATGAAATACCTAATAGTCGATTCACCTACGGTTTATTGATACTACTACTTTGTGACAGAAATTAACGTTGTTGCAAAACCGACTTCACGTAGTCTTGTCTGCCCTACCCCTAGAGTGTAATTTAAGCACGCGAAGGCGCGGAGGAGTGAGGCGGCCCACGAGCTGAGGAGCAGGTGGTTCTAACGAGCACTGCCGCGGCTGAGGCTGGCCGGCGCGGCCGGCCAGCAAGCCGAAGCTGCAGTAGTCATCGTCAGATCCATCTGCGACGATAAGGTCGCGTGGGACCGCCGGAGCTCCGCAGCGCCGGAGCCGTTACAGAAGCCATGCATGCTGTACGCAGCATGCAAGCAAGCATGCAAGCAATCATGCAAGCAGGCATGCATGCAAGCAAGCATGCAAGCAGGTATGCAGCATGCAAGCAATCATGCAAGCAGGCGTGCAGCGTGCAAGCAATCATGCAGCAAGCATGGCTTCTTTAACGGCTCCGGCGCTGTGGGGCTCCGGCGGTCCCACGCGACCTTATCGTCGCAGATGGATCTGACGATCACTACCGCAGCTTCGGCTTGCTGGCCGGCTGGGCCGGCCAGCCTCAGCCACGGCAGTGCTCGTTAGAACCACCTGCTCCTCAGCTCGCGGGCCGCCTCGCCCCTCCGCGCCTTCGCGGGCTTAAATTACACTCTAGGGGTAGGGCAGACAAGACTACGTGAAGTCGGTTTCAAGACAACGTAAATTTCTGTCACAAAGTAGTAGTATCAATAAACCGTAGGCGAATCGACCATTAGGTATTTCAAGGTAACCTATTGAAATATCGAATTTCTGTTACCCGAATCTTAAAACCCCGAAAACGGTTGGTAGAACTTTTAAAAGACAGATGTAATGAATGACAATTTTCTATAATTCCGTTTTTCATTTCCCAGATAAATCAATTACCAGGTGCACTAAAACCAAATTTTCAAATAGCTTTTTTTTGTTTCCCATATTGTCATAATCCAAATATAGTTATACCAGATTCTCAAAATATTTTTTTTTGTTTCCCATCGTACCATTTACCAAATTTTCATAATCGTTTTATTTGGTTCCCATACAATCGTATTCCAGCTAAACTATATAGGTACAAGTATAGTAAAATTCAGTAAATTTATATGATTCATTTATTAGGTACAGTAAGTAATTTAGAAATTAAGGTACATTAATTTAGAAATTTCAATGTCGAAATTATTAAAATTATCGTTAACACCCCGACTCAGTGCAATCCGATTCGGATAGGTTAGGTTTTTTTTTATTTTTTATTTATCCCTGTACGGAATTTTATACGGAAAAATTAACAGTTTAACCCTTAAATTATTGGTTTGAAAAGTCAAAAATTGTCACAAAAAAGTTAGTGAAAGAAATGAATTGCCGCAAATCCGACTTCATGTAGTCTTGTTTGCCCTACCCCTAGAGTGTTATTTAAGCCCGCGTAGGCGCGGAGGGGCGAGGCGGCCCACGAGCTGAGGAGCAGGTGGTTACAATGGCCGCCGCCGCGGCTGAGGCTGGCCGGCGCAGCCGGCCAGCAAGCCGAAGCTGCGGTGGTGGGCGTTACAACCATCTGCGACGATAAGCTCGTGTGGGGCCGCTGGAGCCCCGCAGCGCCGGAGCTGTGACAGAAACGATGCTTGCTGCATGCTGCATGCCTGATACTTGCTGCATGGTAAATGCCTGATGTTTGCTGCATGCTAAATACCTGATGCTTGCTGCATGGTAAATGCCTGATGCTTGCTGCATGCTGCATGCCTGATGCATGCTGCATGCCTGATGCATGCTGCATGCCTGATGCTTGCTGCATGCTAAATGCTTGATGTGATGCTTGCTGCATGCTAAATTCCTGATGCTTGCTGCATGCTGCATGCCTGATGCTAGCTGGTTTTAAAAATTTGGATATTGTTTGTCTGATTATTATCAATTAAATGCATTTCAAAAAATTGTGTTTTAAAATTTGGGCATTCATGCATATGGATTACGGTCATCTGGATTTTGTGCATTTAGATTTCGTGTGTCTGGAACTCGTTCGTCTGGATTATAAAACGTCGTACAAATGAATAATTGGGCAAATGAAATTCGGAGTTGCGATTATATGGCAAATAAAACTTCGGAATTTGAAAAAACGGAATTATGAAAAAATGGCCAAACGTTTTCGGGATTATGATATTCGGAATATTAAAATTCGGGATTAAGATAGGTAACCGTATTTCAAACATAGCCAACATGTCCAATATCTTAAATGAACATTATGTTAATCGTCCGTTAGTTCAAATAATTTTAGTTTATTCGAAATTATGTGTATGAACCAGTAGTCGAGTCGACCAATATGCGTTATGACCATATGTGAATCAACCGTAGTTATCTTGAACATAGTTGAAATAACTTTAGATATTATGATACGGAACCCTTTTAATTTAGCAATCATCATTATATAAATACATAATATTGTTATTTTACATACAATGTTGTTAAATATTATAGTACATATTAAGAAAATAACAAATTGCTCGAAGAAATGAGTTAACAAAAAAGAAATATATAACAAAAGAAGAGAAGAAAGAGCGCAGTTATTTATACAAAAATATTTACAGACTTATTAAAAAAGAAATAGAAGAACATAGAATAAATACAATAGAGAAATATCTTGCATCGTCAGGCAGTTTAAAGAAAGGTTTTAAAACACTAAACACCACCAAACAATGGGTTCCCTGTCTTACAGTTAACTCTACTAATACCAAAACATTTTCAAGATCAAAAATAATAGAAACAGCTACAACATTTTATAGAAACCTATATTCTGCACGGGGTACGTGTCACGAATGTCCAATATCCAATCCGAACTTTACTACTATACAAAGATTTTCTACTGAGGAAATTTTGAAAAGAATGGAAACCCTAAACACAGAAAAATGCACTGGACCAGATGGTATTCCGGGTGAGGCTCTGAAGATTGGCAGATTCCTACTTGTGCAACCTATAACAGCTCTATTCAATATGATTCTCGATAGCAGGAAAATACCGGCGGAATGGGGTAAGTCAGACATTATCTTACTATATAAAAAAGGTAACCCTGCCGATATAGCCAACTACAGACCTATCAGCCTACAACCAATTATTTACAAGCTTTTTGCTTCTTGTCTCGAAAACCGCCTCACTACATACACTGAAAAATACCAACCACCAGAACAAGCCGGTTTTAGAAAAAACTTTTCAACTACAGAACATATCCATGCAGTAGATTTAATTATAGAGAAATATAAAGAACGAAAAAAGCCGCTCTACCTTGCTTTTATTGATTATGCTAAAGCGTTCGACTCTATTTCCCATAACAGCATGTGGAAAGCTTTAGAAGATTGCGAAGTACCAACGGAAGCTATAGATCTTATAAAAGACATATATGGTAAAAGTGTCAGTAGGGTAAGGATGGAAACTAAGGGCTCTGAAATAAGTATTGGTAGGGGCGTGAGACAGGGAGACCCTCTCTCACCGAAGATATTCATAACTGTGTTAGAGAGCATTATGAAGAAGTTAAACTGGGAGAAAAGGGGTATAAACATCAATGGTGAGTTTCTTAGTAATCTTCGTTTCGCCGATGACATAATAATTTTTTCAGAATCATCAACACAATTGGAAGGTATGATCAATGAATTAAACACAGTAAGTCATGACATCGGCCTAGAGCTGAACACCACAAAAACTAAATTGATGACTAATAGCATAGAAACACCTATAAAGGTCAACAATAGCACACTGGAATATGTACAAGATTATATATACTTGGGCAAACAAATATCGTTTAAAAAATCGCGAAACCTTGATGAAATAAATAGACGAATAACAATGTCATGGAATAAATTCTGGAGCAACAAAGAAGTTTTAAAATCAAATCTCCCTATAAAACTCAAAAAAACAGTACTGGATACATGCATACTACCATGTCTATCTTATGGCTCTCAAACATGGCTGTTCAAAAACTGCGCTATTAACAAAATAAATACTTGCCAAAGATCAATGGAACGTAGCATGCTGAGCTTGAGAAGGATAGATAAAACAAGAAATATAGATATTAGACACACCACCAAAGTCAACGATGCTCTCACACACTGCAAAAGATTGAAATGGAGATGGGCTGGTCACGTCGCTCGCATGAATGATGACAAGTGGATTAAAAAAATAATAACCTGGCCAGGACCACTGAAGAAACGACCTAGAGGTAGACCTAAGACGCGGTGGCTAGACGAAATAATCAAGGTGGCTGGCCCAGACTGGATGGAAAAGGCTAAGGATAGAGTGACCTGGAAACAAATGGAGGAGGCCTATACTCGTTGAGAGGTCCTTAATAATTAAATTAATTATTTATTCTAAATTATTAATTGTTATTATTTAAATTCAAATTTATAATTGTAATTAATTTATCTCATTTTATATCATCTTTGTATACTTATTTATTTTTGTTTATTAAGGAATTAAATAAAGGCTTATTATTATTATTATTATTATTAAGAAAATAAATAGTACTTCAAAACCGTCATTGAAAAACTTTCAGGTTAAAAATTAAAATATTGTGGAAAAGTACAATCTTATTCAGTATGTGTAGCAAGTTCAACTAAGTGTCATCTATCAACAGAACATTCTAACCAGGTAAACCTCAAGAGAAAGAGAGAGAGGGAGCAAGCAATCTGCACCAGAGTCTAAACACGGTAATTAATGACGAAGAAGAAAAAGACTTACCAATGCATCTGTAGGGTCTATTTTAACAATAGTACCCATAGCTACAGTGCTGAGTACGAAAGCACCAAAAACTTCATGAGGAAATGATGGTAGATCTTCAGTATACACCGTTTCACCTGAACTTTGTATCTAAACAATTATAAAAATATATAAATTTATTCATTAGAAAATAACAGAATAATATATGCGTATGAAAGTTTATAAAAATGTATGAAAGTATATAAAAATGGGTTACAAAGAAAAAAAAACATTTACAGGTGCAAAATGGTCCCAAAACATGATAAAATACTGCATAATATTAGAAGGTTCCTACAAAGTCAGCAGTATGAGTATGACGGCCCTGCCCCCCTAGACAAGTGGTAATTCGTTGCTCGGCGTATAATGGAATAGAATGCCAAATGTATGGGATTTGACGTATATGACAGGCGTCAACGAATGTCAAAAACGTCAAATCCTATACATTTGTCATTCTATTCCATCATACGCCGAGCAACAAATTGCCACTTGTCTAGAGGGGCTGGTGTTACACACGTACATAGGCCACGGTAACCACTTTCCTTCAGGTTGGCCATATTATCTGCCACCTACATGGAATAAAAAGAATGTTTATCGTTGGTGATTTCTACTTACCAAAGCTTCGACTTTTTGAATAGGTTTAGTCAATGGCCACTTAGTCGGATCTGTGGTGAAAATCTGTTTCCCATCTGAGAGTCCCCTAGACTCATGTAATCTCAAGGTGCCTGAATGGAATCGTGAAGTACGAACTGACGGTGGGCAAATTGTGAGCAGACCCTGCAAGTGATAGTATTCAATACGGTTTAGTTATTCGAAAACAAAAAACTCTATGATGTTACGCAAAATTAGGTTGTAATGACTTAGAGGAAGCTTGAATTGTATAAGGATAGAAGTAGATGGCAGGTTGATGTATCTGCCTAATCCTATAATGACGTGAGCACCTGTGAGTAGTGCGTATGTAAAATAATAACTAATATAGAAACTTTATCATTTCATACTGGTACGATTTCGTAATCGACCGCAGATAGCAGCAGCATGCAGCAGATACAGCTTACCGTGAAATACTTGATATATGATAACATTGTTTCTTGTTTTACTTGATTGCGGCTTCGCAATCCGCTCATTGCTCTAGAACATTGTCATTCAACACACTACTTGTTACACTTCAATACGGGTAAACGACATTATTGAGAAGTCGCAATGAATTTAAAAAAAATACAATATTATTCAAGTTTATTTTCACGCTGTATCTGCTGCTGCAGTTAACAACGATTACTCTTTCAATTTCGTTTTATTGAAATCAAAAGGCAATAAATATATTTCTAGTAGTAGGCTAGTACCTACACCTAGCCTAATCCTATGCTAAGCAAAACAAAATTATGACTATTGTTACGAATTATGTATTATCTTTTATCTATCTTACTATATTAACAATATAATTTATTACTACACTAAACCGAACACATGTAATGGACATGCAAGTTTTGTACAAGTTAGTAGGTATATATTATGTGTATTGTATCTATTCGTATGTATTTATATATTATATATACTTATATTATTATTATTATAAAAAATAAGTCACCTACAAATTCTAATATCTAATGTATGTCGACCGAGCAACATTGTAAACAAGCGTCTATGTAAACATGTTGGTATTGGTACCCACAAGACAGGCATGCCTAGTGTGGGGCCAATGGATAACTTCAATTGTTTTGCTTTTGGTAATAAATGATTTTTATTATTATTATTTATATCAAAGGGAAAACAAACCTATACAAAAATATGCCCAAAAATACTCACCTTATAGAACAATCCCTTTGCCAGGAACCTTCTGTACTCCACAGACGCCTCAGGAGGATTATCTTCAACTATCATTTCTCCATCAAGCACCCTCAAAGCAGCTTGTAGAGTCTGATTGGCGAATAATGGCTTTCCAATTAAGAAGGCTTCTGTAGCAAATGCTCTTATGAACGTAGGTGATAAACCTCCGTACACGATCCTAGCTCTTGTAACAGTATTAGTATTTCTATTGATATTGTATAAAAAGCCGGCGTGGACGATGGCATGTGCGCTTTGAGCTCGAGGCATTATCTGGAAAAAGTAGTTATTATTTTTTGTTACAATTCAGCAATTTTTTAAGGCGACTGTACATTGATGCGAAGATTTGTAATGTATATTGTGATGTACAATGTTCAAACAATATTTTATCACTTCTTTAGTACTAAATATCATAATAATAATTGTAAAGTTGCCATACTGGTCATGTCTGTATAGGTATGGAAGATGCATAAAAATTCTATTTGGGTTGTGTTATAATGAACACAAAAATATCTTTTTGAAATTCTATTTTGTTTGTTCGCGATGGTCACAAAAACCACTGAACGGATTTCGATGCGGTTTTTTCATTTTATAGGTCTTGGCTAGATGAGTCTACTTGCGCTTGTTTGATCACATGGTTTAGTAGGACCGGAAAAATATGAGCATATTGTTTATTTATTTATACACTACTGTGTACACTCTTTGTGTGTGTACGGGCATTCTATACCAGTCAACCATAAAGGTGGTGTAGAGATAAATGTACAAATAAGTATAGCTCAAATAATTACTTTATCATCATGATCATTTTAATAACTTACTTTAAATGAAATCAATTTATTTTCATCAGACAGCGGCGGCAATAACACATTGCAAATAACCTTTCCGTTCATGTTGGTACTCAAAAAGCTCTGCATTGTATGTGTTTCTTGGTAACCATGCAAGTTGACTGAAAAAAAAAAAAGGTTTTCTTTAATTTTGTGAGCGTAAGATGAATTTTATGGATGAACCAATTACTACCTACAATCCCTACAACGATTAATAATAAATAAATAATAAATAAATAAATATTCTACAACATTCTACACAACGCTATCTAGACCCATGGTAAGCTTAATTAACTTGTGTTATGGAATCTAGAATGCGGATATACATACTTAAATACTTTTTTTTTTGTAAATACATACATATTATACATAGAAAGAGAAACACCCAGACCAATGCAAATATTTATATTCATGCATACAAATATTGGCATTGAGCGGGGATCGAACCCGCGCCTCCTGCGTAGCAGCCGCGTTCACTACCGCTACGCCACAGAGGCAGTCAAAGATTGAAGAAGATTGGTGAAGTGTGGGTATTAATAAACCTCTGCCAAACCCAAAGGCGTGATTGTATGTATGTATTGTATAAAGGTGCTTCTAAACGGGCAATGTTTTACTGCAATTAGTGGCTGCAACACTGTGGCCCGGCAACATTTCAACTATTGCAAGCAATACCGGCCAGTATTGCAGTAACGTCACGGAAATATAGCCAAACATGTTTTGTGTTGCCACATATGGCCGATATTGCCGCAATGGGTTGCCGGACGATCGCTAGGCGGTCGATTTTACTGCAATATTGCCCGGCCAGTTCTATCGTTGTTTCAGTCGCTCTCCTTGTTATGACACAGTCTATCCTTTTCTACGCGAATTGTTAAATAATTTACTATCAAGGCTTATTTCTAGACTTAAATTATCTAAAGTTTCACGCCTATTTAAGTAAGGTCGAATCCACAATCTCTTCTTTTTCTGTTTATTTTTAAATTAAACAATATAAGCTGCTGCAACAAGTGTGATTTCGTCAGTCATTGTTACCAGTTGGTGTAGCGCGTTTATGAATCTGTATCAAGAGCCATACTATCGCAGATATATTTGCAACACATTGCCCAGCCATTAATTGTTCGGCCATCAGTTGCAATGAAATATTTTTGATATTGCCAGACAATTAGTTGCCAATAGTGCAGCCACATATTGCAGAAAAACATGGCCCGTTTAGAAGGGCACTTAGCCAAATGAAAAGCAGTAAACGGACCCTGCTACGATGTGAAAACTTCCGGAACAAAGCTATGACGTTAAAGAATATGATATACCTACTAATAGTCAGTTGAGCATCAACGGTCTCCAAGAGAAGAAATATGTCAGATTGAAATTCGTTGTATTTGTGTTTGATCATTAGGTTTCCTGCTATAGTACCCACCTGGAATAAAATCACAAAATTAAAAAAAATGTACCGAAACGACTTCCGTACTCCATCCAATAAACTCACTCTTACTACAAGCGCGGTAGCCTAGTGGTATGGGTAATGGACTGCTGAGACGAGGTCTCGGGTTCGATCCCAGGTATTACCATGGCACACACCAATGACTTTTCGATGCTTTTCGAAGTTATGTGTGTATTTATCGCAGGTTAATAAGTGCCCGGTTAATGGCAATAGGCTCGCCACCTATTACATTGGGACCTAAACATAAACGGCGAAATGTGGGTGCTAGCACCTCTGCCTACCCCTTCGGGGATAAAAGCGTGAGTTTATGTTATGTTACTACAAGCGATTTGACTTAGCTGGACTATCAATTAAACCTATTGCAGTCCAATGCTGGACATAAGCCTCTCCCAATGTGCGCCATTGGTCCCAATCCTCCACCTTCCTCATACAGTCTTTCCCAGACACCTTTTTCAGTTCGTCCGTTCATCTGGCTAGGGGACTTCGTACGTTTCGTTTGCCTTCTCGCGTTTGCCACTTTAGGACTCGTCTGCTCTTTAGCTTGACTAAGTTACATAAATTACTTGTGTTAGGAGTTTGTTCACGTTGGTAGTGGCCGGAATTCAAAACTGAGACCAGCCGGTTATAAGGCCGACTCTTAAGCGACTAAGAATAAGTTTCTCACGCTTTTGAATCAGAAATTACATTATTAATAGTAAACATTACTTACATTTCTAACAGAAATATGAGCAACGAGCTGAATATGTTCATACAATTTCTGCAAGTAACCAAAATACCGTTGTGTTGAGTTAGCCTTCAGAACAGACAGAAACTCTGTAAGGGTTAATCCAGCCCCAACCACAAAGTTTTGGTCAAAGTAACAGGATTTTAATTCTGTAAGGGGGCTGACGTCTATGAGAAGACTTGGATACTCATCTATTGGATATGCACCTGAAAACATATTATTTACGTTATCAAAAATCAGTTAATTCTTCCCAGTCGCATCGGAAGCTTTCACCTCGGAGTCTGGAATCCGCTTTACCAGTCTTAACTGCGGATTTGGCTGAACCTCGATATTTTCCGTGAAGCGACTGCCATCTGACCTCCACAACCCAATGGTGACATTAGGCGATATCGAAGCACTGCAGCTAGACCGTTGTTGTTGGAATATTTAGGGCTCCAACTACCCGTAAGGACTGCCATAGATGTTTGTATGGCAACCGGGACCGACGGCTTAACGTGCTCTCCGATGCACGACCAGACCAATGCAAATACCCATATTCATGCATACAAATATTTACACTGAGCGGGGATCGAACACGCGCCTCCTGCGTAGCGGCCGCGTTCACTACCGCTACGCCACGGAGGCTGAAAAATCTGTTAATTATTATGTAATATTAATACGCTGTTGATTGTATGTAACATTTTTGTATGTAACATAAATTGAATGTAATTATGTTGTATATAACGGAATCTTTGAACTAGATTTTGGAGCACTTCGAAACGCCAGAATAATTAGAAACATTTTACACTTATCGAGAAACGATTACATACCGGACGATATAATTATACAAAAATTACTAAAGAAATAAATACATACTGATATTAAAAAAACAGGTTTCTATCCTGATAGAAACCTGTTTTTTAATATCAGTATTCAGACAGTATCCTGATACTGTCTGAAGTTTGCGCGAATCTCACTCATTGAAATAAAACTGCTTTTATCGGTTTCTATGGCGAGACGTTACGGCTACTTTACTCGCTTCAACCCGCGACTATGACTGCTGAAAAGTAGCCAAAACGTCGGGCTCAATAATACCAAATATATCGCGATAGAACCCGTTAAAAAGTAGTATTATTTCAAAGACCAAAAGATGTAAGAAAGTTGTGTTATATTCAAGTGTTAAAAAGAGCAGCGTGCTTACAACACGTGACAACACTCATCTTCAACTACCCCACGCTGTTTAACATTAAAATAATTTTAAAATATTAAACCGCGGTAGCCTAGTGGTATGGGTAATGGACTGCTGAGACGAGGTCTCGGGTTCGATCCCAGGTTTTACCATGGCACACACTATCTCTTCTCGATGCTTTTCGAAGTTATGTGTGTATTTATCGCAGGTTTATAAGTGCCCGGTTAATGGCAATAGGCTCGCCACCTATTACATTGGGACCTAAACATAAACGGCGAAATGTGGGTGCTAGCACCTCTGCCTACCCCTTCGGGGATAAAGGCGTGAGTTTATGTTATGTAAAATAATAAAGCGTATTTTTTATTTTGTGAATTATTTTTAGATTTTTTTTCGTGGCAATTTGAAATTTTTTTGAATTATTTTTAGATTTTTTCGTGGTAATTTGAAAATAAAATGACAAATGTATGGGATTTACGTTTATGACGTACGTTGACGACTGTCATATACGTCAAATCCCATACATTCCTCATTCTATTCTAAAATACGCCTGCTAACGAATATTGCCACTTGTCTAGGGGGGCTGAGCTTGCACTTCCATAAGATCATAGGTTACTTTACCTTTAGCAGTATTCCCAGCCACCAACATATAATTAGATCCGCTGCTTTGATGTTGTGATAATATGTTTAAAACATCTTGTAAACAATTAGGTCGGTACCAGACCTTTCCATCTTTCAAAATAATTCTTTTAACCGATGCTTCTAAATCTTCTGCATCTATAAGACACCAATCATCTTCAGCACAGCTATTTCTGTTACAAGGTTTATTATTTTTCTTACAAATCGTCAAATTTTCAATATCCTCGATTCTATGTTCTTTTGGAGTATCTTTTGCAAATTTTTTGAAGCATTCTGCTAGAGGCCTATAGCCTGTGCATCGACAAATGTTACTGCCAAATGACTGTTCAACTTCCAACATGGTGACGTTTCTGTTAGTTGATTCTAGAAGGCTGGATAGAAAACAGAAATTAATCGTTATTAGTAGGTAAATAACACATGAGTTATCATTATTTTGATTCATATTTCTTCTTCACCCTAACGTTAATCCCAGCCGCATCCGAAGTAGAGGCACCACGGAGTCAAATCCGCAGTTAGACCGGTAAAGCGGTGGGGTCCGCTTTACCGGTCTAACTGCGGATCTGGCTGAACCAAGATATTTTTCGTGAAGCGACTGCCACCTGACCTCCACAACCCAATAATGATAACTATTGGGTGATATCGAAGCATTGCATCTAGACCAATTGTTAGATTTTTTGACTACAACAAACCGTAACGTCTGCATAGATGTTCGTATGGCAACCGGGACCAACGGCTTAACTTGCTCTCCGAAGCACGACCAGACCAATGCAAGTACCCATATTCCGAAGGTGGGCCGTATGCGTGTCTGCGACCTAAGTGGTATAAAATAGAGTTTGCTCTTTTTTAAAGTCGGTTATAACCTTTTAAAAATAAACTAGACTCACCCATTCATACTCATGATCCACCCAGGAGTACAATGTCCACACTGGGTGGCATTGTGCTCAGCCACCGACCTCTGCAGTGTATGGTAGCCTACAAGCTTGTTGCCTAACCCTTCTATCGTCGTGATCTCCCAGTCTTGGCACGATGTCACTGATACCATACACTGTGGAAAAAAAATAAAATTATGAATCTTCTTCTCCTTAGCCTTCTTCCCATTATCTGGGGTCGGTTCTCCTTGTCTGCCCCCTCCATCTTTCTCTATCTTTTGCTGTTTCGGCGTATATGTCGGATTCTTTCAGGTCTTTCTGTACCGTCATCAGCCAAGTGGCGGGGGGCCTTTCGCGACGCCGCGTCGTCGTGGGTAAGTTTAGAATGAAATGAGGATAAACAGCGTAATAGGCACTTTAATTTTTTCATATTACGTACAGTTAACAAAGAAGATAGGTTGCACTTTTTCATATAAAGTTGTATGTGTGTGACACTATCTCCTTTGTCCACTGTACATAGGTTCACGTCTATTTCCCTCCGGGAGGGTAGGCATAGAACAGCCTGCGATTTGACTTATATCCTTACATACTACACGAGCTTCCCCTACTGTCATCAAACTTTTCGTGAAAGCTATGCTCCTTCTTCTGCCGCACCATTAAGACTTGGAATTCCTTACCGTTCACATGTTTCCCTCCGCCTACAGTCCCGGGTCCTTTAAGCGGGGCGTGAAAAAGCATCTGATGAGGCCGTCAAGCTGAGTGCCACCATTGTAACATTGTACGTGTCTGTAATGGTGACCCTCTTTTCAGAGACTTTGCCTTCAGCTTACCATCAGGCGAGGCGAAGTCAAATTGACGTGTCCTATATAAAAAAATGCAGGTTTTGAGTGCCTCTGACATGCCCTTTTTCAATACTTTGCAGTGTTGGAAGTTAAAATTGGATCGCGGAGTTGGTATGGACGTGTAGAACGAACGAATAGTTAATTAATGACAAGGTAAAGACTAAGGAACTGCCTCGTGGCACTCGTGGCTTCACTCCGATGCACTATACCCGTAGACTTTCTAAAACATTTATTTTATATCAACTTTGTCCTGGAAATAACAAACACAACAAAAAAATAACTATTCAATTTGGTGCAGTCATTCAGAAGTAATGCGCGTTCAAAATTTTCGGTGATTCATTTTTATATACCAGAGAGATATTTGAATGGGCTATATGAAGATAGCTTTGAGATTGGCGTGCTACACTGACTTGCTTACCAAATGTATAATAATGTAGATGTTCATTTCTTATCTGATTACACATGTATCTGCATTATAAACAATACTGATTCATATCAAATAATTATGCTAAGTAAAGCCGTAAACAATGAGAAATAATTTTACTACAAATCTTGAGTGGGTACAGTTTCGTTATCTGAAATACTGTAATGTGAGGCATCAGGAAAAAAATATAACATATTTTTATCTCTACTTGGTACATAACTTAAGTATAATACGATAATTTATCATGAAGCATTCTTATGCGTTATTCTTTTGAGTGCATTCTAGCGCATCGAGCCATACTTTGTAAGATCTAGTTCATACCGATTTTTATAAGTTTAATAATAACTTGCTTCTCTTATTGGTGAAAGAACAGTAATTTAGACGATGCGTTTGTCCAGCCATGACATGCAATCCTATTAACCAGGTGGACGATAAAATGGAATATCTTACTTATTTAAAGATTAAAAGGATAGGTGGATGTTTGTTACTCAAAGCCAAAACTGTTCAACGGATCTGGATAAAATTGAAGGCAAAGATATAATTATAGCACAATTTTCTATCGGCAGGTAATAGGCTCCTAGGTCATGGGAATGCGACCAGTATGCCATACGGCTAAAGGCTTTGACCATAGCAAGTTGTAGTGTAATCAAAACGTGAACTTTCGTGTTACCATTTAGATGGTAGATAAGCACACGGCTAACCTGACAGAGCCCTCTGATAGAACCCTCTTGAAGAAGACTATATTGTAGTCGCTTGGAAAAAACCACCGCAGGGAGATCATTTCACAGATTGAGCGTTCGCGATATGAAGATTCTTTTTCTTCTTCCTCTTAACGTTATTTCCCAGTCGCATCCGAAGCTTTCAGCTCGAAGTCTGGGGTCCGCTTTTACCAGTCTTAACCACGGATTTGACTAGACCTCGATATTTTCCGTGAAGCGATTGTCATCTGACCTCCACAACCCAATGTTAACATTAGGCGATATCGAAGTTTTGCAGTTAGACCGTTGTTTTTGGATTTTTGAGGGCTCCAACTACCCGTAACGACTGCCATAGATGTTCTCATGGCAACCGGGACCGACGGCTTAACGTGCTCTCCGAGACACGACCAGACCAATGCAAATACTCATAATTCATTCACACAAATATTTGCACTGAGCGGGGATCGAACCCGCGCCTCCTGCGTAGCGGCCGCGTTCACTACCGCTACGCCACGGAGGCAGTCAATGAAGATTCTTTTTATACCTCACTATTTCTTTATACCTTTAGGCTCTCGGTTACAAGAATACTTACAGAGTTGACAGCCTTACAGGCGGTGCCAGGTGAGGTAGACGCGTTGACGATGCAAGCCCCGCATCCAGCCTCGCGACACATGTACTTTGTGCCACGGAGCTCCAGGGTGTTTCGGAGGAAGTCCACCAGCGTTATGTCGGAACTGACCTCGCATCCGACTGCGGATAGAGAAGAAACATTGTGATATGAAGAGGCAAGTTGATGTACATCTCAAGGCCCTCTTTTCTTAAAAAGTACCTATACAGATGGTAACTGACTCTAACTCGCATTATATTATTATACTGAATGATTGGGTGTAGGACTATGACAATCATACTGTTTTGTATATTTTGTCTTCACTTTATGTATCTACTTTCTTTTTAAAGTTTATAAAACGCGTGTAGTGTTCACGTCAACTAGGACATTAAATAGCTTTTTGATATATTGTCGCTTAATAGACGCTACCCGTGACCAGAGGGCTGGTTTATTCCTTGCACAAAGGATTGGCATTGCCATTCAACGTGGCAATGCCGCCAGCCTTCTGGCCATCCTCCCAGTTTTGACGTCGATGGGAGGAATTCTTTGACGCTTGAACCTGCAGCTTTGTATATAGGTATATTAAGTATTGTTTTATTTATGTAATTATGTAAATATTTGTAATTTATTAGTTAAATTTAATGTGACATCATTTCCGTATCTGTTTATGTATTGTATATTATATAATTTATGTATATAATTATTTTTGTTCAGTAACTTTTGTCGGTAACTGTACAGGTCATTCACCTGTTTTCTTGTATGTAACGAGTTTATTATTTCTTGTGAAAGAAATCACTCCAGATTCACTTCTACGATTTCAAAACCAGTTTTTGCAGACGAAGCCTCAGGCTACATTATTTATTTATGTTACAGTCAAATCTCTTACCCGGTCAAAAGTACTTTTGACTGAAAAAGAAAGTGAAATACTGTTGACTAAATCGATTGGTCAAGGGAACTTTTAGACGCTTCAGAGCTTTTACTCTGAAAAAATACTGGGGAGCTGAAAATCATCGGTTAGCAGATTTTACTAAATAAGTTGGTCAAGAGTAGTTTTGTCTGGGTGTCACAGAATCCACTCTACACCAACGATCACTGAGAACCGCAGAGGGCTAAGTACTTGATCCACTGGTGAATCTTAGCGGTGGATCCTAAAGGAATAAGGGTAAAATCATTGCTTAATAGTAGCACTGATCAATAGTATGGTACCATGGCAAATAAAACAGCCACAGTACCATCAATGGTACTTTTTATGGTACCACGGGAAACAAACGGTATTAAGAGCGTCAATTAGGTACTTTTAATTTATTTAGTAGTGTATTCATAATTATTTGTATTGAGAAAAACATTGATAGCTTTGGTCAAAGGGCCTTTTGATTTTTTCAGTACCATATAAATTATTCTTATCGTTTTTGCCCGATTATGAATTTTGATTGTAACTTAATAATATCAAGTGTTACCTGCCAATCCGGTATTCCATTATTGTGGAGCAGTTACAAAATAACGGTTAGAACGAGCAAGCAAAAAAATATAAATACTAACTACTGTAATTATTACATTTTTTTTTTGTTTCTCAGATTTCTCAAGCGGCAAACGCATTACACGAACCACCTATCAACTCTTTTGGTACAAAATGAGTGCACGCGTACAAAAGTTTGTTCTTCTAATTTCTATTCTTCTTCATCGTGTCAGGGGTAATAATCCTACAAATTTCCACTTGTCTGGGGGGGCAGGTCGGAAATTGTGCAGGTGTAGGAGGTGTGTAGGAGGTAGGACACGACGGTATTGCCGTCCCAGCGAGCAGTCCGACTGGCGAAGCACCTCCGCCTTACAGAATACTATTCTGTAAGGCGGAGGTGCTTCGCCAGTCCGACTGCTGAACACTGCGTCCGACTGACAGAATACTGCGGTCAACTATTTAGTAATCTGTGCAGGTGGTAAGTAGGGTAGCTAGAGCTCACTGCAGATGTTTAAAGTCAAGTGGTGTAAAAAAAACTATAAGTATATACGAGAGTTGACCCTCAGATAGATCAACCTACTACCTTCCTACCACTAGTTCCATGATATTGGTATGTGGGGTGTGGGTGTGGGGGATAAAATAATATTATGGCCTTAGCAAATTTTATAACACCCATTGACATTTTACTTATTCCTATCTTCTACTATATAAAAATAAGTTGGGTTTTCTTTCCTGACGCTATAACTCCAGAACGGCTGAACCGATTTGGCTCATTTTAGTCTTGAAATATTCGTGGGTGTCCAGGGAAGGTTTAAAGACGCAGCGGGAACGGGAAAAATATGGCGGTACGAAGTTCGCCGGGTCAGCTAGTTTACATATAAATGCGAAACGACAATTCCAAAACCGCAAAATTATCTTTTATATTTGTCAATAATTGCACCCAAAATGCAGTTTTTACATGGAAGAGAAATCGTGAGTCAGTGACGCGTTTTTGACCTTCAAGGTACTTATGATCGTGTTATATTTTATGTAAGTTCAACTCGTTTACCGTTATACACGTGTACGGGTGTTCAGCTGACCATCAAATGTAATCTTAAAAAAAAATCTAGATTTTATTGTGCCTTGATGCTAAATGATGGATGTAGATTGCAAAAAGTGAATGTCTAAAGCAGGACTTGAAGCCGCGAGCAGTCCTTATATATGGAGAAGGCTCTGACCAGGGCGTGTTCATCTAACTCAGTTGCTAAGAGCATTCCTCCTGTAAGGAACTGGTTCTAGATTCAAGATGCCGCCATCCCGAGATCAGGGGCAGAGGTAAGATCCCTTTTTTTATCGTGCGAAAAATCCCCACGGATACCTTCCCCGCCGGGGCCGGAGGAGGAGGTTATGTCGGACCCGAACCGACTAAAACGCACGCCTTCTGTGGGCCGTCAGTTGCCGGAGGTGAGTTTGTCATAGCCATAATATCCCTCGCAACCCGGTCGACCCAGGGCCATATCTCTCGAACTGGCCCTCTTCCGGTGTGGGTGTGCTTCTGCTAGGGCTCCGACGCCCGAGTTGCCGCCGCTCGTCGCGGGCCGCGCGGTTTGTGATTCTCATCCGCTCCTCGCGGGCCGCAAGGTCTGCGATTCTCTTTCGCGCCCTCTCCGGAGGTAAGATCCCCGATGGCCCCCTCCTCCGTCGCCCCAAATAGGTTATAATAACACCACAAAAGGTGACTATCAGATTTAACCTTAAGCTACATATATAGCTATAATATACGATAATAGGTATATCCATACTTCCATACTAATATTATAAATGTTGAAGTAACTCTGTCTGTCTGTCTGTTACGCTTTCACGCCTAAACCACAGACCCGATTTTGATGAAATTTGGTATAGGGGTAGATTAGACCTTGAGAAAGGCCTTGGCTGTCAGCGGAGCCGCGGACAAAAGCTAGTGAAGATATAACTCAGTGGTCAGAACTCTGTAAGGGATTGGTCGTGGTTTCCCGTCTGAATGTGATTAAATACCTATTCGTAGTATGCTAATTGCCTTAAAATTTTACTAAAGTGACTTATATACATGTATTTGCGTAATACGTCAAAGTAATTTTATCTACCATAATAAAAAATGCAAAGGGCAAATTAATTAAGGTTGATAAGATGAAAAGTGGAAACAATTGAAGCCTAATTAAGCTGTTGTCGATTGGTTTAAACCGGTTACTGATAACAAACCTGGCACCTAAATACTTAGTAACTTTAATGGGTTTTTTTATCAAAACATTGATAACTAGCCTTCCGCCCGCGCTTAAGTCGGTTATCTTGACTTTGCTCTTAATTCGGTGTTAAGTATCGTTAATATACATATACCTACATACATAGGTATAAATACATATACATACATATACTCACGCCTTTAAAGCCCTGAAGGGGTAAGCCTCTCCATACCTATTCGGGGATTAATTATTTATAATTGATTGTGTTTACGAGTAGCAGCCTATGTTGGACTCTTCTTTTTTTATCATAGGATACGTCAAATTAACTTCACCTCGCCTGATGGTAAGCTGAAGGCTAAGCCTCTAGAAAGAGGGTCATCATACCATGTTACAATGGTGGCACTCAGCTTAACAGCCTCGTCAGATGCTTGTTTACGCCCCGCTTAAAGAACCCGGGACTGTAGGAAGTGGTAAACGCGTGAGCTGGTAAGGAATTCCAGGTGTTAATGGTGCGTCAAAAGAAGAAGTCGCTGAACCGGTTGGTCCTTGATGGAATATTATTCTTCATTAAAGACAAATTCTTATAATTAAAGACAGCCTCCGTGGCGTAGCGGTAGTGAACGCGGCCGCTTTGCAGGAGGCGTGGGTTCGATCCCCGCTCAGTGCAAATATTTGTATGCATGAATATGGGTATTTGCATTGGTCTGGTCGTGCCTCGGAGTAAACGTTAAGCCATCGGTCCCGGTTGTCATACGAACATCTATGACAGTCGTTCGGATAGTTGGAGCCCTAAAAGTCCAATGACAACGGACTATAGCTGCAATGCTTCAATATCGCCTAATGTCACCATTAGGTTGTGGAGGTCAGATTGCAGTCGTTTCACGGAAAATTTCGAGGTCCAGCCAAATCCACAGAAAAGACTGGTAAAGCGGACCCCAGACTCCGAGGTGAAAGCTTCGGATACGACTGAGAATTAACGCTAGGATCAAAAAGAAGGACAAATTACTGCTCACGGTCAAGACTTTAATAACCCGAGAGGAAAGTATTTGATTACAAAAATTATTTGTGCCCGGATGAAAAACTTTATTTGAAACTATTATTCTGTATTATCATTGACTTCTTTACTTTAAAAACTAAGAACTATACTCACCAGACGATACTCGTGGTTGATAATTTATTTTTAACTAGCTGACCCCGCGAACTTCGTACCGCCTTTTTTTTTAAATTTTCTCGGCGTATGAAACTATTCTCGTACTACAGGGAATATTCTAAAAAAAGAATTAGCGAAATCGGTTCAGCCGTTCTCGAGATTTGCGCTTAGCAACACATTTAGGGATTCATTTTTATATAATAGATCGAGACTAAATAAAGATTTGAATTTGCATAAATATCGCATTGAGCGGAAAATTGGTGGATGTCTTAAAAAGAAATATCAAACGTATCCATTGATTGGACTCGTCCATTAGATCGAAGGTCAAATATACCGGATTTTGTCGTGCACAACAAGTGTATCGCAAAAGTAGTTTGGTCAAAATTGTAGATAATGCAATTACCTGCAGAACTGGTATCATACTTTTTTGAACGGATCACCATTTTAGCGATAACGCGATTTAAAACTCAAGTCATAAGCTGAGTAGGTAGTAACGGAGGTAAGTATTAACAAGCTTATTCCTGCCAAACGTGAAGTCTTAAAAATATGAGACTCGGTTTACAATATCTCTAGACACAGCCGAACATAACCTGACTTGTCAGTTATCGACCGGCCGTCGGTAGTGATAGTTGTGCGCAGTGCCCTCGGATTGACAGGTAAACCAACATTCCGTACTTCGTGATAAATTGATTTAAGACTTATTTTTTCGCTAAAACGAATCAAAGTTTATCCTAAGTGAAAATGTATTTTATTGACCTTAAAACCAATATACTTGTTTGAGATTATTTTGACTATATTTTTTTCTGTGATTGATAAAGTATAAAAAGTGGCCTTGGGGCTAAAAGTAACAAATTGAGTGGGGTAAGTATTAACATGTTAATACTTGCCCCACTCAATTTGTTATGCAGGTATTTGCTATTAAGTTATGTCTATTAAGTTTGCCATTAATTGTTTTTTGCAATAAGTATGTTTTTTTTTATAGAATGAGAACTTACAAAAGAAAGAGCACAAGGGGGTGTACGTCTCAAGAAGTGTATGAGCTGGCTGCTACAGAAGTTTTAGTGAACAACAGGAAATATAGAGATGTTGCTGCGGAATACGGTATACGAGATTTTAAGACTGTTGATACTAAAAAGTTTATTTGATTAATAACTACCTAATTATTAAGTTATACAGATAAATGTATAAGTTGTAGGTTAAAAAGGCTTTACTTTTTGATAATGGTTGTTCATTAGTGCAGATTTATAAGTAATTACTATTTTTTCTTACGTAAAACTATGTAAGCTGTACCAATGTTTGTTATTAAGAATAGATTTGAAAGAATCTCGTATAATTTTTCAGTTCCTATGATAAAAATGACTGATTTGTTTGAAATTAAACACAATAAAACTTTTTCATCAGTAAAAGTGGCTTTTTATTCAAGTATTTGATAAAATTTTAATCTCTGTTAATAATTGCCCCTTACGTTAATACTTGCCCCAGCTCTGTTAATATTTGCCCCACTTGCGGGGTATGTATTAACAAATGACTTTTTTTGTTTTCTAGGCTCTCTTTCGGAAAACACTTACTTATTTGATAGTTTTTGTTACTAATATTATAGCTGAATAACCAAAGCATGTTTACAATAAAAAATAAAACCAAAAAGTTCACTTTCTACGAAGATATAAATCATAATACAAAATTTGTTAGTACCAACCCCGCCCTCCCCATAATAATTATTTTTTAAATATCTTCAACGTACGGACAGGACTAACATGCAAATTTCTTATAGTATAATATAAATAGATGATAATACATATGATAAGAAACACTATGTATCATTATTTCTGTTGAAACCGACGCCGGCGCAAGATATCTTTAACTTTTTTTCTCATGCAGGAATCCCCATCTTTTAATCCCCATCTTAAGACCCTGGTATTTCCCCTGTTGACTGATTGTTCTGATATTTGGTACACACCTTTAGTTTGGACGATAATTTAAATCAATAAAACAATGTTGTTATCCATAAATATATGGAATCAGAATTTGCGATTACGACGGTAACGTCCCTTTTTCGAAACGGGTCGCATTCTCAAAATGACCATTTCTCAAAACGGCGCATTCTCGAAACGGCCCTTTCTCAAAGCGGGCCCATTCTCATTCAAAGTCTTGTTCTCAAAGGGGTCGTTTTGTTACAGGTGGAACCGCAAGTAAAACTAGTATATTTTTATTTTTTTTATTTAAATTAGCCTCTTTATGACGTCAATTTCAGACTTCATTACCTACATTTTAATAGGCTTCATGAGTGGTTTCTGGTAGGTACTTAGTTTATGTTGATTGTCGGGCGTCGATCCCAACATTTACGAGATCTTGCAAGTAACATATTGTAATTAATTACCCACTTCAAAGACGAGAGGTGTTTCCTTCCTCCTACAGTCCCGGGTCCTTTAAGAGAGGCGTGAAAAGTATCTGATGAGGCCGTCAAGCTGAGTGCTGAGTGCCACCATTGTAACATTGGAGTCCGTAATGGTGACTCTATTTCCTGAGACTTTGCGTTCAGCGTAGGTAAAGTCATATTATGGACGGGTCCTATAATTATACAAAAAGAAACCTATATATTTTTATGGAACCAACTTAAAAAATAGGAGGTAATTGAACCTGTGTATTTTTTGTGTTTGTTGAACTAAAATAAATAAATAAAATATTTACATACATAAATCGTCATGAAATCCATCACATCATCACCAACCGGTAACGTTCCTAGAAAGCTAGTAGCATTGCCACGTTGAATAACAATGCTTGTTCTCTGTGCAAAATAATAACCAGCCTTCAGCGGGTCTAAAACGGCCACAATGAGCGAGTCGACCAAAAATTTGTAACATTATGAATTTCCAGTAGGTCTCATAGATTCCTATAAAATTCGTCAGACAAAATCTATACAAGTGGGTAATGCGAGACGCGGGCTTGACCGCATGAGACTGCGGAGCCTCCGTGCAGTCCACGGCAAACTCGGTTTCGTGTCTCTTATTATTATTTTTTTATACCACTTAGTTGGCAGACAAGCACACGGCCTACCTGATGGGAAGCGGTCACCGTGGCCTATGGACGTATGCACACCAGGGGCGTCACACTCGCGATGCCGACCCTGAAGAAACCTTCTAATGCCCTTCTTGAAGAACCCCATATTGTAGTCGCTTGGGAAAACCACCGCAGGGAGTTCATTCCACAGCTTGAGTGTGCGTGGGATGAAGTGCCTTTCAAACCGCACAGTGCGCACCATTTCCGGACGCAATGTGTGAGGATGAATTCCCTGCCTGTGGCGAGAGGTTCGATGATAGAATGTAGCTGTTGGCATCATGTCAAATAGTTCTTCTGAGCACAAACCATTGTATAGACGGTAAAACACACACAGTGAGGCAAAGTCTCTTCTGAGACTGAGAGGTTCCACATCGCCTGCGAGTATGGGATTGCCGACGAGCCTCAACGCCCGTCTTTGTACCGAGTCGAAGGGGTCAAGCTGGCAAGCAGGCGCTCCAGCAAAAAGGTGACAGCAGTACTCCATGTGGGGCCGAACCTGCGCCTTATAATGGATGAGTCGTTGCCCCGCAGTGAAGTACTGCTTCGCCTTGTTGAGCACCCCAAGCTTCTTTGATGCCAGCTTCACCTTGTCTTCCAAATGACTACGGTATTTGACGTCGCTGGAGATATCGATACCAAGGATCACGATACTCGAGGAAATGGTAAGCGGTGTGAATACACATACTTGTGTCTTAGAGGGGTTGAATTGGACTAAATTTTGTCCTATTTCCTCTACTTAGGACTGAGGCATATTTGCACAGCCCGTGTAACAAGCGTCTCTAGTACTGTCGTCCGCATAGCAATGAATGGAGTCATCCGACAGCATGTCATTGATATGCAGCAGAAACAGGGTTGGAGACAACACGGAGCCTTGTGGGACACCACGTTTATGTCCATGCGATCCGAGCAGCTGCCGTCAACGACGGCTTGGATACTTCTGTTGGACAAAAAGCTGGCAATTCACACGCATAATCCCTCGGGGAGTCCATAAGATGGTAGCTTTGCAAGAAGACCTCTGTGCCAGACCCGATCAAAGGCCTTTGCTATATCGAGTCTTATGTCCTACCTCCTGCAGTAAAGACGATCTAAACTAAACAATGCCACTGAGAGCGCGGTCGAGATGGCAGAATTTTATTCTCGAATAATTTAAAGCAATGGAAAAGAGAATCATTGACATGAAAGCTACAACATAACAACAATTCACTTACTATTATTAGCAGATTTTAATTTCATGTACGTAACGCCGCATTACAAAATATTATCCTACTCGTAATACAATTCTATGAAGTGGCCTTTTTAGACAATTTTGACCTGATGATCACGCGTAGCGTCGATCAGCCGCTTTGCCAAATCTTTGTGTTACTACGTACATACATATAATCACGCCGTAAATCCCCGAAGGGGTAGGCAGAGCTGTATTATCACCCACATTTCGCCAACTATAATTTTCGGTCCCACGTACCAAATAAGAGTTCCTATATCTTCAGTATTACAAATTTCGAGCTCTTCTTGTTCCACATTCACAGGTATTACTCCTTCGGGCCAGTTTATAGCACGGTGTAACCAATCACCATTTTTTCTTATGAATTGTGCTAATGTACGACTACTTCGTTCCCACCTTGCACTTATATTTGAACATGGCCTAATGCCGTCTAGAAGGCACTTTGTCATTGTGTTATTAAAACCATTTTTTTTTACTTTTTGTGCTAATTTATACTCGTTTTAAGTTTTAAAGTCAGTTTTATTTAAATTAACATTTTTATCATGGCTATGTTTTATTCATTTATACACTATCTACTTATCAAATTCTAAGAAACTGTTTCAAAATGATTAAATATAATGAGTTGTTATTCACGCCCATTAAATTTATCAAACATAACAAAAATCCAAATGTCTCTCTGTAATATTAAAACATCAGTCCCTTAGCAAAATGCATTGCATTCATCTTCTCTAGGTATAATATAAAAATGAATCCCTAAATGTGTTGCTAAGCGCAAATCTCGAGAACGGCTGAACTGATTTCGCTAATTCTTTTTTTAGAATATTCCTTGAATGGATGGTTCTTACGGAGAGAAAAATTTAAAAAAAAAGAATCGACTGTTAGGCGGTACGAAGTTCGCGGGGTCAGCTAGTATGATATAATTTAAATATTTTTTCTGTCTGTTTGTCTTTCAGCGGCCTTACCATAAACTCTTAATACAGGTCAATAATTGAACTGCTGTCATTCTACCAACTGCAAATGTCACTTTGTAATGTCATATAAATATATCAAAATATACGGGTTGGTACCCACTGGTCCCCTGGAATTCGTCCCCAGTGCCTATTCGTCCTTACATAATTTTAAGATGCCCAATCGACCTCTGTTCATCAGGATTACAAAGTGACATTTTTGCAGTTGGTAGAATGACAGCAGTTCAATATTGACCTGTTTTAAGAGTTCATGGTAAGGGCCCAGTATGTAGTTGCGGCTACATCGGAGCCCGAGGCTTAATGTGAGCTACTGTGATCTAACCTTTCAACCCCGAGACCTTGCTTGCGCCAGAGCCTCGTGCTCCATTTACAGGATTTGCACCCACATTTACTATAATTTTTGGTCACCACATACTCGTAAAGATATGATTCCGTAGCTGACCGCATTCGACAACTGCCGACGCACGCAGCACATGCGCCTAGTTCATTGCGGCTTCTCAATGGTCCCCTTTATCCGTATCGGAGTTTAAGGTGATTACATACGCGAATGACTTAGACCATACAAATGCTCAAGGTCATTCGCTCGTTTTTCAGCCGTATAAATCAGTAAAACTAATTTTAATAGATAATTTTATAGGGGACGATTGCAAACTAAGAAGGTCATGTCATGCTAATACACTCATTTAACATATATGTGAAATTTTAGATCAATTGGATACATATTGTAGAAAATATTTGGTTTCATAAGAAAGAGTAGAGTGATGTTCAGAGCCTCTTTTCAACTATTTCCTCCTTTTTTATTTAATTTATGAAAAGGTTACTCTGTATATCCTGTAGTATGCAGGCATGTAAATTCCAGATCTGTAGGTTTTATAGTTAAAAAGAAAAACGGTTTCGAAAATACCGATGTTTCGATGCTAATCTGATAGTATCTGCTGCATGCGTCGGCAGTGTTGTCGTATGCGGTCGGCCTCGGAATCATGGGTGGGCGCGTCTATTGCCATCAAGATGTGGTATTATTTTAGTATCTAAGTAGGAATGTTTATCTGTATTCTAGATCCTATAGCACAACTGCACAAGCAAGTTCGGTTTATATAACTAATATTTTTTTTATAGGACACGTCAATTTGACTTCGCCTCGCCTGATGGTAAGCTGAAGGCAAAGTCTCTGAAAAAAGGGTCACCATTACAGAGACTGTACACTTTACACTATACACTTTTTTTATATATTTAATTATAGTTAACACAAGGAGAAATCACCTATTCTAACATCCAATCCATGTATGCGCCTGCGCATCTATTCTAAGAATTGAAACAACATGTTTATGCAAAAGAACCACTTTTTCACATTATCACATCACGTTATCACTACAAAAACAAGATTTTAGGGTAATAAAATAAAATCACCTATCTGCTCTCACAACAAATCATCTATGCGCCTACACATCCATATAGGTATGTATTATTCTAATAATTGAAACATTTTTAGGCACAAAAATCACTAGTAAACGCACACTTTATCACATCATCACTACAAAATCAAAATGATATTGGAACTAAAAAACAAAACGTAAAAATAAGTATTAAACGTAAACTTCATAACAACATAATTATTCAATTTATCACAAATATTTTTTTTTTGATAAAAAACCATGTTTTATCTGATTTTATTGCAATTTCGGGTTCAAAGTAAATAACAACAAATCCTAAATCGCTATTTAACGGATTCTCCGTTAAATAGTGTTTTTGTTTCAAGAAGTAGTGATATTCGCTTAAAATTCGGAAAGTATCAAAATGATTTTGTTCTAAAAAAATATAAACAAAATCTGACCTGAGTGCTTGACTCCATTGACCTTAAAACTGATGCGATCCGCCATGACTGCAACGTATGGCAACTCGGAACCCACTGGTAGCCTTACAGAACTTAGGTTCACTCACCAAAAACATTTCTTGATACTACACGAAAAAAATCCGTTATACGAGAATCGACCATATTAAAACAGAAATAAAGCCCAAATTAACCTGTAGCTGTAATGTAATGTGTAATGCAAAAAGTTTATGATTCTGTTTATTTGAATTGTGACTATAATAAACATGTAATAAAAGACAAATTGGTTTGCACATGTGTAAACAACGTGCACATTCTATGCAGTGGCTAATTATTAGGTGCAATGGACCGCTTTCCTTTGAGTCCACTTTCTGTTTAAGACTTTAAGTTAACACCTATTCAAATAAATAAAATGGAAGTGTCTGTGTGTAACAATAAAACAACAGTTTTTTTTATTGATGCACTTGTTTTACAGTAGAAAGAAAAGAAAGAAAGAAAAATATATTTATTTACACCTACGAGCAAAGACGCATTTAAACAAAAATCTGTTTGTCTTTCAGTCTTCCTGTTTTTCTGTCTCTCTGCCTCGCTGTCTCCCTGTATTGTATCTCTGTCTCTCTGATCTGTCGGCTGATTTTGTAATTTTATTATCAAAGATAGCAGATGCTATAAGGCGAAACTAAGACTAATTTTATTTTAGAAAAATTGTAAGGGTTCTGCAGATCTAATTTCACGCAGACATAGTCGCCTTTTTTATGTTGAAGTAATCGGGAAGATGATGATCACCCCTGTTTTATTGTAGCTGCTGTACAAATGAGATTATAAGGCTTTCGGTATTCTTATAAATAAAAACTTTTAAGTGTACAACGTTCGTTAACTTATTTCCCCAGTTTCTGCGTCCCAAACGACAGATACGTCATGCTGGTCATGCAGGAACATCGCGGCTTTAAAAAATCGTGCAAAAACTATTAATCCAATCTACATGGTTTCTTCAAATTTGAAATTGCGATATTTCCGAAATGGTAATCGGTACAAAAAAAAAGTATGACATCAATTTTTTACTTATTTACATTATCTACAACTTTGTCTTACCTACTTCTGCGATAAGATTAGCTGTTTACGAGAAAAATGCGTGAATCCAATATATTTGATCTTTAACCTTGAATAAAAAAATGCAGAAGTCCATTCGATGGAGACTTGATATTTCTTACATTATGGTGTATTAATATTATTGCGAATTTATTAATTATTGACTTTTTTTGTGTAGTGCATCTCTGATTGGTGCGTAAAATACTGTAATTTTTTGTCACCATTTTAGAATGCGGATAACGTATCTATAGTTAATACTAAATTATTGAACTCATCTCGATGAGTTCAATAATTTTAACCCCGAGACCTGGATCTATGACATATTTTTTTCTATAAACAGTTTGTCTACATATTTATTTATGATTTATTTGTTAGTGCAAAGCATTATTTGGAAAAAGTCGAAAAAAAATTTTTTTTAAATGAAATTGTATGATTATGTTAATTAATTTAGTCCTAATAAATTATATTTTATGAAGTTACGGTTGTATCGTGGCAATTTTTTTGTGTTACTTGACCGGTCATTGATCTTAGAATCGGGTTGATATAAATAAATTAGGTCTCAACAGCCTCTCTGGCGTGGCGGTAGTGAACGCGTTCGCTGCGCAGGAGGCGCGGTTAGATCCCCGCTCAGTGCAAATATTTGTATGCATGAATATGGGTATTTGCATTGGCTTGGTTGTGCCTCGGAGAGTACGTTAAGCCGTCGGTCCCGGTTGCCATACGAACATCTATGGTAGTCGTTACGGGTAATTTTGGACCCATTAAAAGACCAATAACTGCGGCAATGCTTCGATATCACCAATGGGTTGTGGGGTCAGATAGCTTTATGTGAAAGCTTCAGATGCGACTGGGATATCGTTAGGATTAAGAAGACTAACTTAGGTATTATTGTCATTTCAATAAGATGCCTACTCGTTCTTTATCAATTTTATTAGAAGTAATAAGCGGAAAACGTAAACGACCAGAAAAGGACTTGAACCCGATACACTTCCTTTCTACAGGAAGCACTTTGACTATCTGAGCTACTCGATACGTTGTGAAAAGTCAATATTCTCCTATACATATTTCTTGGGACATCATTGTGAGATATTATCGTTTTTTTTATCGTGCGAAAAATTCCCACGGATCCCTCCCCCGCCGGAACCGGAGGAGGAGGTTATGTCGGACTCGAACCGACTAAAACGCACGCCGACTGTGGGCCGTCGGTTGCCGGATTGTCGTAGCCATATCCCTCGCACCCCGACCGACCCAGGGCCATATCTCTCGAACTGGCCCTCATCCGGTGTGGGGACCACGGAGTCCCCAACTCGCCCCTGGGTATGGGGAGGCACGCAATGCGCGCCGCCGCCGCGGCCTGCTTCTGCTAGGGTGACAGGCGGCTCCACCCTGTGAGATAGTATCTTATATGTACGGGAGAACCTATAACATCTCTTTCAAAAAAAAAACTCTGACCCACATAATTCAGTGGTAGGTACGAATTAAGAGTAAAAATAAATAAAAATCAGTATGAGTTAATAAATTTTAAAATGGTATGAGTTTTCGTGGTACGAAGGCGGAACAACCCAATTATAATACGAGAAATACAGATAAACTTTCAGTGCCAATACCATAAGGCTGGCAATTCGTTTGTAGGCAACTGTATAAAAATATTTAATAAAATTCCTCACGATTTGGTTGACATGCCACTAAATAAGTTTAAAATAAAAGTGAAAAAGTGTTTATTGGAAAAAGGTTATTATAAAGTAGACGAATATCTCAATGATAAAAATGCATGGTTTTTAATAATTTTAATTTTAATCATTTTAATCATTTAATAATTTGGTCTTCCTAATCTAATCCTAATCTAATGCTAAAAAAAAAAAAAAAATGGTCATCCTAATCACTTGCTTGTTCGCACATTATAGCTGAAATAAACTAATCGTGCCGTTTCCTCATCAGTTAGTTAGTGACCTTATCTTTTTAACCGTATAGGCAGCTGAGCTAAGTTTTCCTGCCAAGGCTGTATTTATATGAGAACCCCATTGCTGTTTACTATCTAGAGTTATTCTAAGAAAAACTGTGGTATTGACTACTTGAATAGATTCATTGTTCATTGTAATATTTAACTGTCTAACATTGGGCATAGTAAACTTTATACATTTTTTTATCTCATTGAGCAGCAAGTTGTTACTTGTGAACCAATGCAATATTTCAGGAAGGGCAATATTTCACACGCATCGCATTCATTCAAAATACTTTTTGTCTGTCAGTTTTAAAAAATAATGATGTAACATCAGCAAATATTTTTAAGCTATTGCATAGCTTCTATTGCGGGCCTTGAGCGTGGAGACCGAATCCAGAAATTCCGTAACGAAAAAACCTAAGCTGACACTCCGAGCTCGCACGAATCGAGCCGAGCTGCTCCGAAATCGGCCGATTCGGAGCTCAGGGGGGGGGGGGGGGGGATAATTGCATAAGTTGATAAAAAATGCTATGCAATAGCTTTACCGTGGCAGTCCCCGAGTGCCACACGTCTTTTTTTTTTCATATGAAGGGGTAGGACACGACGGTATATCCGTCCCAATTGAGCAGTCCGACTGGGGAAGTAAATCCGATTTACAGAAGACTTGCGGCTTAATAACCTCGTGTCATGTTTCCGACGGTGAGTAGGGTAGTCAGAGCTCACTGAAGAGGTTTTGCTGTCAGTAGGAAAACCAAAGGCTATCTCCTTTATATCTTTTGCACTGACGGCACAGAATCTCTCTGTTCTTACAGGTACCGACCCTGTCACGATCAGGAGGGCCGTGTGCTTGTCTGTGACCTAAGTAGTGTAAAAAAAACTATTTCGCAAAGATTTTTAGTGAAGTTAGGAAAATCATTTACATTATCAAGAATAAAAGGGGTCCTAATATCGTGCCCTGGGGTACTCCCATGACTAAAAGGGCTCCAGAAGAATCAGTGCTATTAATGTTGACTTTTTGTACACTGCCAGTGAGGTAAGACTTAAATAAGTTAAGTGAGCTGTTCGAAATATGATATGCTATCTACCTTATAAAATGTCTATTTAAATTGAATTTGTCTTCTGTCCATAGTAAATTATTTTCTAAATACAAAAGTCAAATTTTCAACAAAATTTCAAACCACTTACCATTAGGAGGGCCGTGTGCTTGTGTGCGACCTAAGTAGTATAAAAAAGAGCAGCAGGAAAACAAAATAAATGTGACATGGACTGGGTCAGTTAGTGCTACAATTGGGTTAGCGATTCCATTCCCAGATAGACAGCGAGCGAGAACATTCCCAGGCTACTAGTAAAATATGGAGAAAACCTATGTAATGAAATACCAACGAAAGCCGCACCACGGAATAAATTACTAAGCGCCTGCAAAAACATTGTTAGCAATAATTCTGAGAAAGAGTTATTTAAATAAATGATGTACCTATGTGTACAGGCGTTTAAGGCTGCATAAAAAATGAACAAGTCGTGAATTTATATATTGAAAACAAGAAAATATCAAGGATAGCCGTGGTCGTATGCCACTTACTCTAAAAAAACAATACCTACATCTAGGGAAAGTGGCATACGACCACGGCTATCCTTAACATTGTCTTGTATTAACGGGTCTGAAGCAGATCGTCCCATTCGCAACTCGTCCAAATAGCTGTTTGTCCCATTCGCAACTTGTCCCATTCTCAAATCGTCCCGTTCGCGACTCGTCCCATGCGCAACTCGTCCAATTCTCTGTTTATTTTCGCAACTCGTCCCATTCGCTACTTGTAGCGTTCTTGGCTCGGGTTACGTATCAATTCGCATAAATTAATTTCGCATAAGGTCGACTCATATAAGGATGGTTCATTCACATAAGTTTCATTGAAATAAGTTTAATTGCTATAATGTCCATTCATATAATGGACGATTCGTATATTGGACGACTCACATAATTGCGCGGGGTGGACACCGCCCGTCCCTACTTGTATAGGTTAGGTTAGAAGGCTAAGGCGGGAGTGAAGCGAAGCGGAGCTCCCGCCTTAGCCTTTGTGGTTATTTTTTTTATAACCACCCATACAAGGATTTTATTTTATAGCTTCAAATATTTAGTTAATATAATATTTTTTAATTCACATTTTGAGTTCAACTTAATTACGTAAATAAACATGATTTAACGTCCTTTTGTATTTTCCTTACTATACTGAAATCCTGAATCCTTGTGCGTTGCTATAAAAAAATAACCACGAAGGGCAATGCGGGAGCTCCGCTCCCGCCTTAGCCTTCTAACCTAACCTATCCGAGTCGGAGTGGGCAATGTCCATTTTTTTTATAACCCAAATATTGGTTCACTGACCCCCTAGGTTATGGCATTCGTGGGCCGCCGGCGACTCCTTCTGCGAGCAAGTAATGCTCGTGAAGGAGGCGGCGGAGCGGGAGCGCGAGGAGCGAAGGAGAATCGCAAACCGCGCGGCCCGCAACGAGCAGCGGCAACTCGGGCGTCGGAGGTCGCAGAATGACCTCCGTCCCCCATGAGCGCGGGCCTGGGGGTGACGGGTAGAGCCGCCTGTCACCCTAGCAGAAGCAGGCCGCGGCGGCGGCACGCATTGCGTGCCTCCCCATACCCGGGGGCGGGTTGGGGACTCTGTGGTCTCCTCACCGGAAGAGGGCCAGATCGAGAGATATGGTCCTGGGTCGGCCGGGGTGCGAGGGATATGGCTACGACAATCTCACCTCCGGCAACTGACGGCCCACAGACGGCGTGCGTTTTAGTCGGTTCGAGTCCGACATAACCTCCTCCTCCGGCTACGGTGGGGGAGGTATCCGTGGGGATTTTGCGCACGATAAAAAAAAAAAAAAAAAAGTTTATGGCATTCGTTCAAATTAATAGATAATCATGGTAATCTTTATCGATGTATAAAAAAGAATAAGATGAGTTGCGAATAGAACGAGTTGCGAAACGGGACAAGTTGCGAACGGGACAAGTTGCGAACGGGACGAATTGAGAATGGGACAAGAGGCGAATGGGACGAGTTGAGAATGTATGACGAGTTGCGAATGGGACGATCTGCTTCAGACCCCTTTAAAAGGTAATAATTTATACAATTTGAAATGTGCTAATTGAGTCCTTTCATTGGATACCAGACACGTCATCATATTTATTTATTTATTTATTTATTTATTTATTTATTTATTTATTTATTTTATTTTATTTTATTTTATTTTATTTTATTTTATTTTATTTTATTTTATTTTATTTTATTTTATTTTATTTTATTTTATTTTATTTTATTTTATTTTATTTTATTTTATTTTATTTTATTTTATTTTATTTTATTTTATTTTATTTTATTTTATTTTATTTTATTTTATTTTATTTTATTTTATTTTATTTTATTTTATTTTATTTTATTTTATTTTATTTTATTTTATTTTATTTTATTTTATTTTATTTTATTTTATTTTATTTTATTTTATTTTATTTTATTTTATTTTATTTTATTTTATTTTATTTTATTTTATTTTATTTTATTTTATTTTATTTTATTTTATTTTATTTTATTTTATTTTATTTTATTTTATTTTATTTTATTTTATTTTATTTTATTTTATTTTATTTTATTTTATTTTATTTTATTTTATTTTATTTTATTTTATTTTATTTTATTTTATTTTATTTTATTTTATTTTATTTTATTTTATTTTATTTTATTTTATTTTATTTTATTTTATTTTATTTTATTTTATTTTATTTTATTTTATTTTATTTTATTTTATTTTATTTTATTTTATTTTATTTTATTTTATTTTATTTTATTTTATTTTATTTTATTTTATTTTATTTTATTTTATTTTATTTTATTTTATTTTATTTTATTTTATTTTATTTTATTTTATTTTATTTTATTTTATTTTATTTTATTTTATTTTATTTTATTTTATTTTATTTTATTTTATTTTATTTTATTTTATTTTATTTTATTTTATTTTATTTTATTTTATTTTATTTTATTTTATTTTATTTTATTTTATTTTATTTTATTTTATTTTATTTTATTTTATTTTATTTTATTTTATTTTATTTTATTTTATTTTATTTTATTTTATTTTATTTTATTTTATTTTATTTTATTTTATTTTATTTTATTTTATTTTATTTTATTTTATTTTATTTTATTTTATTTTATTTTATTTTATTTTATTTTATTTTATTTTATTTTATTTTATTTTATTTTATTTTATTTTATTTTATTTTATTTTATTTTATTTTATTTTATTTTATTTTATTTTATTTTATTTTATTTTATTTTATTTTATTTTATTTTATTTTATTTTATTTTATTTTATTTTATTTTATTTTATTTTATTTTATTTTATTTTATTTTATTTTATTTTATTTTATTTTATTTTATTTTATTTTATTTTATTTTATTTTATTTTATTTTATTTTATTTTATTTTATTTTATTTTATTTTATTTTATTTTATTTTATTTTATTTTATTTTATTTTATTTTATTTTATTTTATTTTATTTTATTTTATTTTATTTTATTTTATTTTATTTTATTTTATTTTATTTTATTTTATTTTATTTTATTTTATTTTATTTTATTTTATTTTATTTTATTTTATTTTATTTTATTTTATTTTATTTTATTTTATTTTATTTTATTTTATTTTATTTTATTTTATTTTATTTTATTTTATTTTATTTTATTTTATTTTATTTTATTTTATTTTATTTTATTTTATTTTATTTTATTTTATTTTATTTTATTTTATTTTATTTTATTTTATTTTATTTTATTTTATTTTATTTTATTTTATTTTATTTTATTTTATTTTATTTTATTTTATTTTATTTTATTTTATTTTATTTTATTTTATTTTATTTTATTTTATTTTATTTTATTTTATTTTATTTTATTTTATTTTATTTTATTTTATTTTATTTTATTTTATTTTATTTTATTTTATTTTATTTTATTTTATTTTATTTTATTTTATTTTATTTTATTTTATTTTATTTTATTTTATTTTATTTTATTTTATTTTATTTTATTTTATTTTATTTTATTTTATTTTATTTTATTTTATTTTATTTTATTTTATTTTATTTTATTTATTTATTTATTTATTACATGGAAAACTTACAGCTACAAAAACATGAATAGCGTTGGATTAGGCAATAGAAAGCCAATAACAAGTTTTCGCATATAGTCGCTGCGTAGGTAAAACATTGTGAACAAAAACACGCATTACACAAACCTTATTTATCCACACAGTCAACACTAGAAACATAGAACATCAATTTCTGGGTTTGAAAAATGCTAAACTCAAGCACCTCCTTTTCATTTTTTAACATAGTACTTTATGACCGCTAGGGGGCGCCACATTAGATTCAGTGACACGCCATATTATAGCCTATAATTAGCGGACGATCAAGATGCTTTTAAAATCATAACCCTCCTTTGGCTTTTCCGTAGTCGGGTAAAAGTCATCAATAAGACTACCAATAACATCATAAATTCAGTAATTTATTAGCTTAGGTACTGCTACTGAAGCTACGAGGAAATCGTTTGTCCTGGTTCGGACATGTAATGCGGAGAGATGAAAGTAATATCGTAAGGAAGGCATTAACTATGGAAGTGGATGACTACAAGGGGAGAGGAAGACCTAAAAGGAGGTGGATGGATTGTGTGAAAGATGATATGGTTAAAGAAAGGAGTGAATGTTGAGATGACTGCAACTAGAGATGAATTGAAAAAGCACACACAGCCGACCCCAAATAAACTTGGGATAGGGGCAGAGGATGATGATGACTGCTCAGATCATTATCCATATCCATACTTCCTTATCCATATCCATCCATACTAATATTATAAATGCGAAAGTAACTCTGTCTGTCTGTCTGTTACGCTTTCACGCCTAAACCACCGAACCGATTTTGATGAAATTTGGTATAGGGGTAGATTAGACCTTGAGAAAGGACATAGGCTAAGTTTGGTAGCGATAACCGACATCCACGCGGGCGGAGACGCGGGCAAATGCTAGTTATTTATATCATCATTATCACCCTTACTTTGATCCCGGTCCAGGCGCGGTCGCAGCTTCACATTTTGGGGGGTCACTTACCTAAGTGCGGCAATTACCCCGATCTGTCTATTTGCATTTGCCTAATGTTTGTATGCCTGTTAACTCGGACACCAATGGCAGTTAGAGGTCCGCATTATCCAGTCTAACCACGTCGCGGCGTCAAAGTATTACAATTAGACAGTTGTTGGACTTTATAGGGCTCCAACTGGTCATAACGACTACCATAGATGTTCGTATGCCAATCTGCCCCCCTAGACAAGAAGTGATAATTCGTTGACTGGCGTATTGTAGAATAGAATGATCAATAAATGGGAATTGACGTTTAAGACAGTCGAAGTCATAAACGGCAAATCCCATACATTCGTCGTTATATTCCATACTACGGCAGCTATCGAAATGCCACATCTAGGGGGGTCTGAACGGCTTTACATAAATACCTACCCATGCAAATAGATACATGAACACAAATATTTGCACTGGGCGGGAAACAAACCCGAGCCTCCCGCGCCATATCTACCTATTTCTTCAAAATATTGTGCGTTTTGTAATAAAATAAAAATAAAAAATTATAATAATAAAATATGCCTAAATATGCATATTTGTTTAAGTCACGCGTGAATGCGGTCACTCTTTAAAATTTTGCTTCAGCTCAGCTGCTATTTTCAATGAAACGTGACCGTAATAATATTCTTAGTAAGTCAGTTTAATACTATTTTAATGCTCGGAGCGTGAGCGCGTGTATATCAAAATTATTTCACCCCGTAATGTTTGAAAGTTACCTATTTGCACCAACATGGATCGAGTTAATTTTAAAATCAATGGTGTTGAATATTCAAGTGAGTGCAATTCGATATTTATCATAATTATGGAATTATTTAATCGACATTTGGCTAATCCAACTTAAAGTTTAGTGCCTACTAGAACAGTACAGTCTGCAAAGGAGATAAGTATAATAATATACCACTTGTTTAACGTTATAAATATGAAAAGGTATTTTGGTATTATTTAGGTATTTTTCGGTATTATTTAGGTATTAATAAGGTATTATTTAGGTATTATTTAGGTATTATTCAGGTATTATTTAGGTATTATTTAGGTATTATTTAGGTATTACATATTTATTAGGTATTATTTAGGTATTATTTAGGTAACATTTAGGTAACATTTAGGTAACATTTAGGTATTATTTAGGTATTATTTAGGTATTATTTAGGTATTATTTAGGCCCCGGGGGCGAGTTGGGAACTCTATGGTCCCTATATGACTACTGGCCCTATGTATCCAGCTAACTTTGTCAGTCAGAGTATTCCCCTGTAAAGGACTGGCCGGAACTTTAATGGCCAAAAATGGTCGAAAATGGCCTAAAGTGCTTCGAGAAAATGATGGTACGACCGTGCCGTTTTCTTTTTGCTCGAATTGGCGGGGCCACTGCCGGCCCAAATTGCTTGTGTTAGGAGTGGGTTCACGTCAGTAGGTAATGTATGAGCTAGAGTTCAAACCTGGGGCCTCTCAAGGATAACTTCGACTCCTTAACTGTTAAACTTTGTCTACTATGCTATCACAGTGGGCTGCAGAAGTTTGTGGACAATTTATACTGTGACTGCGTCACCCGACACTCACGCGATTCCCTACCCTGTGCAGCAGTACATGAAAATCCACCATCAATAAAATTGTATAAATATTTACTTTATTACATTTTACACATGAGACTGGCGAAATTGCAGCTATTCTTTCGATAGCAGAAGTCATTAATTTAAAAGAAGAAGTGGATGTTTACGTCATAAATTATTACAGTTGGAGGCGAAGTGAGTTCAAGCGTGATGCTGTTGGACTATCTTCGCCATGACCTGGAGTTACGTGGCACCAAGTATCTGTGCCGACAAGCTGGCTGCGGGGCTTGCATCGTCAGCGCTCGGCGACCGAACAGTCTACCTTATGCAGTCAATTCGGTAATAATTTTCATATCACTTTTTAGGAAAGAAATACGTTGCGTATGGGTTCCAGGGCTAGTGATTTTAGTCCGACATTATCACCTCGCTGGCCAAGGGTAGGGGTCTCCATGGGAACTTACGTAAAATTCTACAATTTATCATCTTCATCTAAGCATTGCTCTCAGTTGGATCCGTGACTATCATCACGGGACCTACAGTTCACTTACTCTTTCTCCACATTTTGATTTGACCTATAAGGCTTGTACAAAAGCGAGGAAAGCCTCTATCAAAGCTACGTCCGCTAATCATCATTTGTGCATCCGAGACTCTTAACCTCCTCGCTTCGGATTCCAGGGTCCGCCTTCCAACTTTAACTCCTCCATTCCTTCCTTCTGTGTTGCTGACGTAGCTTAATAGATCCCAAACTTTTATGCGAATGAACGTTCAGTTTTTTTGGTATAGTAATGTAAGTACTATATTGTCCAAAATTGTTCGCAAATAAAGTTTTACTTCGTTTCAGTGCATGATACCTATCACTGCATGCCATGGCCTGGAGATAACAACGATAGAGGATGTTGGCAACAGGAGTAAGGGCTACCATCCCCTTCAAAAGACCCTCGCTGAGCACAACGGATCGCAGTGTGGATACTGTAGTCCTGGATGGATCATGGCTATGTATAGGTACAGTTAAATGCCTTGTTATAATATTACCTATTTACCCTGGCAATGTTTTAAATATTTCTTCATGACACACTCATTCGCACAACTCATCCTACTATTAGCGTTACTTTCTCATTCATTCATGAATCATAAGACATAAAAATAAGGCATAATTTTTCCTACTCATCCCATGTTCATTTTTATTGAAATAATTTTATTTTCGTAACATTTTCTGCAATTTTTGTCATGGTAAAATAAAGTGTGTAGCTCACAGTCAACAGAATAAAATTTCAAATCAATTATTATGCTTGCTAATGAGGACAAGTTCTAGCGGAATAGCATATTAGTTTTCCTTGACCGGCACTTTCAATTTTGGACTCAATTAAATGGACGAAAAACAACGATATACAGTATGGGGTTTATTTTTTATTGCTTTGATTAACTATTCTTCCAGTATTGAACAATATTTTTCATTCATTTTCAATATTTCTTGTCATAAAAATGTATGTTTTCAAGGTTTTTAAACTCAAATAAAACCGAGGGAAGTGGTCCCTCAACTTTGACGCCTTAATAAAAAATGCTAGTAAGAATAAGCTCTAACGAAATATTGTATTTTTTTGTCTTTGGCCGGCTCTTTCAATTTTGGACCGAAATGGGTGATGTTTCATTTTATTAAAAAAAATACAAAAAATAAAATAATAATAATAATTTTTGTTTTCAGCAATAATGTTTCGATGAACAATCGTTTTCTTTTTATTTTAAGTAAAATTATATTTTCATCCATATATCATTTGCTGCTTTTTCAGTCTCCTCAAAAGCAACAGAAATCTTACGATGCTAGATATTGAACAATCCTTCGGCAGCAACATTTGTCGATGTACAGGGTATAGGTCTATCCTGGATGCTTTCAAAAGATTCGCTAGAGATGCTCCTAACAAAATAACTCTGCCAGATATAGAAGATTTAAAAATATGTGCAAACAATTGCAAATCTTGTGAAGAAGAGTGCGATAGTGTGGACAATGACTGGTGTTTAGTTACTGAAAAAGATTTGGATCACAGAATTTTTAAAATAAATTTGAAGGATGGCAAAAAGTGGTACAGAGCTACTTGTGTGTATGATATTTTCTATGCCTTGACTGTAGAAGGTTATGATTCATACAAACTGATTTGTGGAAATACAGCTAAAGGTATTTCTATTATTTATCCTCATTACCATTTACATTCCTTCATTATTCGACCATGGTGAAGTCAAAAAAGTAAAATTTCTTCTTCTTCTTCACCTTAGCGTTAATCCCAGTCGCGTCCGAAGCTTTTACTTCGGAGTCTGGGTCTGCTTTAATATTCTAACTGCGGATTTGGCTAAATTCTAATATTTTCCGTGAAGCGATTGTCACCTGATCTTCACAACCCAACAGCGACATCGAGCATTGCAGCTAGACCAGTTGTTGAACTTTTTACGATAGTAACATTATGAAAATCAAAATGGCTGATTCGGCACTACATGTGTCTTTTTAATAAAATGCCTAGTGAGAATTTTACTTTTTGGATGCATTTTACTATTAAAATTAATACAAGGTATTTCTTTGCAGGCGTTTATCCAAATGACGATATAATAGATGATCCTATGGTTTTGATCGACGTTAGTGATGTCCAAGAACTAAAAGGTCATACCTTTGACCAGAACCTGATCATAGGGGCCGGTAACACCTTGACAGAACTGCAAGAGAAACTTGAAATATTCTCTAAGGAACAATATTTTGATTACTTGAAGATATTGAACGACCATATTAAATTGGTAGCTCACATTGCTGTAAGAAATGTAAGATACTTACTTATTTATAAAAAAATAATCGTACATATACTTCGGGATACGTATCTTGGACCTGAAGCGCAAGATAAAAGGGCCCGCGGATTGATTTGTAATAATCTATGCTTGGTGAATTTGAGCTCGTCCACCGCAATAGCACGCCGCCGTTCTATCCTCAAAAGACACCCAAGAAACGTTAACTGCGCGTTTACTCGTAGAGCACATTTTTGATCCACATCATACCTAGCAATCATAGCAATCATACCTATTTGTATAATATACCTGGGGCCCTAGACAAAGTGACATTCTATTGATGGAATCGCGCTGAAGCGAACCATTTTTAAGGTTTTAACAATGGATTTCTGGACATTGCGGTGGTTATAGTAAGACTCTAATTTCATAAAAAAATATAGTTATATTAATGATTTATTTCAATTTCATACTACAATTAGCGATTCCACTGGCGTTTTCGCCAATAGAATGTCACTTTGTCTAAGGCCCTATGCTTATTACGCTTTTTCCTCTCCGGGGTAGGCTGCTACCCTTACACACTTCACGAGGTTCCTCTATAGCTGCAGCAATGCATTAGCGTTTGTTTAGTCGTTTATATTTGACTCGAAATCGACTCGACTCGCAGTCGAATTTTATTAACACATAATGAAACCTGGTGACTGTACATTAATATTTAATCATTGCTTCAGTTTCAGTTCAATTTACTTAAACTACTTTTGCCTGTTTGTTTGTTTATAGATTTAGATATCACTTATTAAGACTACCTCAGTATTTTTTTTGCATCATGTACTGTTTTTTAGATACGGCAAAGTAAAATACAGTAATACACGTGCAGCTGACGTAGCTTTATTAAATTTATCAATTACTGAAATAAAACTGCCATTATTTATTATGAATACATTAAATTTGAATATAATATACGGCAAAAAGTTAATTAATGTTAAGTGCTTTCGGAAGGTTACCCGAATATCACAGTAGGTACCTACCTACACATTAAAACACACACACACACACAACAAAACAATTCTTAACGAATTGTATTGCAATTATTTTGGTAATATCTTATTATTTACACTGAGCCCAAAATTTCCGTCGTTTTTCAGTAGCCATGGTCACACCACCTGGTTAAGGGGCAAGGAGGAGTCATACCACAGTCATACCTTCACTAAAGGGTATTGACTTTGCTAATCTGACGATTTAAGCGTAACCTAAGGGCGTGTTACTCGAGCGCGGTCGTTTTTTTAGTTTAGGCGCGATTGGTCCAATTCGCGATTGGTCCAATGTTCAAAATTATGTCCTATTCGCGTTTGGTCCTATTCGCGTTTGGTCCAATTCACATTTGGTCCAATTCGCATTTGGTCCAATTCGCGGTTGGTCCAATTCGCGGTTGGTCCCCACACGACACTGCCCACCCCGACTCGGATAGGTTAGGTTAGAAGGCTAAGGCGGGAGCGGAGCGGAGCGAAGCTCCCGCATTAGCCTTCGTGGTTATTTTTTTTTAACCACACAAATAGAAATACAACACGTACATAAAAAAATGTTATTTTGTTTAATTTTGAATTTACATAACATTGGACCAATTGAGAATTGGACTAAACGCGAATTGGACCAATTGCGAATTGGACCAAACGCGAATTGGACCAAACGCGAATTAGACCAATCGCGAATAAGGTGAATTGGACCAATCGCGCCTAAAGGGTTTTTTTGTTTTCATTATAGAGATAATCATACCAGAATAATTAAGTAAATAAGAGCAAAGTAATACAAAACGTTAAATCGCGTTATTGTGTATTTTTATTTTTTATTTATTTATTTATGTACACACACGAACAAATACCCATATAGGGATTCATAGATGGAATTAGTAGTACAGAGGTTCTGCTTATTTCTCTTTTCGCTCTCTCCTCTCGCAGGTCTGCAGCAGACCTGCGAGAGAGAGAGTGAAAAGTGTGTAGGGAAGACGAGAGACAGATAATATATAAAAATATAAAGTTATATAATATAAAGTAAAGTAAAGTATATCTTTATTGTGCACACCAAGGAGATAACATGATGTGTTATTAGGTAGTACATTTGGGTATAAACAATAGGTGGCCTTATCACCTAGTGGCAATCTCTTACAGGCAACCATTGGATGGAGAAAGAGTTCGAATCTATTTTTGGGTACTGTATGGTGCCCAATGTCTGTTTTTGGTACCTTACAACATAGGTACACTTCACATAGGAGTCGGACATTTTGTTGTTTTTATATTTTTGGTTATGAATTAATTTTTGTGTTATTTTCGTAACTAAGATAATTTTTTTAAGTTTAATTAAATTACCTAATTAAGTTTTAAATAACTTTAAATGGTCATTACTTAAATAATAAAAAAGCTAATAAAAATAAAAATAATAATCACAATATAGTACTGTACTTTTTTAATTACTCGTCATAATATCTTTCGACGTGTTCTTGCTGTATTTGGTGAGCGATAAAGAGGTAATATGTGTATTATTATTATTTAACTCTTTTCTTCATAGTGGTCATCATCACTAACCACCTATTAATTCGCTAGTTTTATAGTATAGTGACATCTATTGGTTTTGATTTGTATTCATATGTACGAAATTATCGTGTTACATTTGAACAGCGCCAATTGTCAGTGCTTTGACGGGTAAACGTAGAATTAAATTTTAAAACGAAAGTTGGTGAAATTTGAATTCTTAGTTCTGCAAGTACAATATTTCATTGGTAAGTTATTATTTACAAATATGATTAATTTATATGCTCAAATTGTGGATATATGATTAATTATGTATAATAAGTATAAATATAACAAATAAACAGAATATTATCTTGACAATCACACCTTATTTGAAGTGGTTAGCAGCATTAACCACCGTACGTAAAGGCATATTTTTTCAGTACAAGTAGTATATTATATTTTGTACATATATAAAGATATATGTACAATATAAAGATTTTAGACGTAGGGTTTATCAAGATATGTTGGCACCTTCATATGTAAGGAATAAAACACTGAATGAGAAAGAGGTCTAGAACCAATTTCTTCATCACCGAGTTTGGCGTCTATAAAAAAACATAAGCCTGATGTCATCAGCCGGTTCGAGGAACTTCCAGGCGTTGCAGCAGGTGCAGCACAAAAAAAAGAACCCGTGCGAACAATTTGGGGTTGCAAAATATGCAAAGTTCCCTTATGCTACCGAGAGGGCAAATCTTACTTTGAGGATCACCACAAACAATTATTTATTTTCTGAATAGATACATTATTACTTTGTTATTTCTTAATGTATTTTAGTATAGTAATTAAGCATTTTTGTCCAAAACCTGTAAAAGTGATTTTATAATACATTATTTTTCTACTATATTTAACTATTTTCTTCACAGTGGTCACCCACAGTAACCACCCCATATCTGACCCCCCCATCAACCCACATACAAAAAACCGAGAAATCTAACTAAAACTAACCATAAGAAATTAAGAATACCCAAAAATATTAGTTTTACTCTGGAAATAAAATTTTGTGCCGTAAAGAGTTAATCATTATAATTATTGTGTGCGTCCTACTTTTTATCACTCACGGTGCCGAAACGTGGCCACTGAAGGTGGGGTTAGTCCATGGCCTAAAAGTCGAGTAAGGGTAGACGGGCTATGGAGCGAGCTATGCTTGGAGAGGCTTGGAGTTTCTTTGAAGGAATTCGCAACGAGGTCATAGGAATTATAATCAGAGTTACCGACGTAACTCGCAGAATAAGAAAGCTGAAGTGGCAGTGGGCTAGCTACATCTTTCGTTGAACTGAACACGCTAATCTCAGGAACTGCTTGTGTATCGTTTATTGCAAAAGGCAATAGGTTATTTTTTTTATACCACTTGGCAGACAAGCACACGACCCACCTGATAGGAAGCACCCTATCATAACCCTACTATCCAAGAGAGCGGAGCAGCAATTATAATATTCAACCACCCACAGGGCTCATAATATTATATACTAGCTGTTGCCCGCGGCTCCGCCCGCGTGGAATTCGGATTCCTAACAAACTTTTCTTTCGTGCTAAAATTGCCTCGGATACCATCCCCGTCAGCCATCAGGAGCGCCATGTGGAATTCGGACCCACTAAAGAGCATGCCGTCGCGGGTCTTCAGTTGCTGGAGTGTAAAATTGCCTAGGGCATTTTCCGCACCCCCCGGCTGACCCTGGGCCATCTACAATTTTAAGATGGCCCTCTCAGAAGTGGGAAGCACGATGTCCCATCGAATTCCGGAAAGGGAGGAGACGGGCGTGAAGGGATGACAGGAGGCCGGACCTATTAATAATCCTCACGTCCGCGCTCGGTGACCAGCCCTTCCCTTTCCTGCTCTCTACTGGGCCTCCTCGTAGTCAGAGGGACATGTGGGAAGCCTTTGAGCAGCCCTCTATAGAGCTGCTCCCGTTGCTGTATGTATTTGCCGTAGGCGGTAGCGCCTCCCCTGGGTGAGGGGCGTTAATGCCTCCGTTACCCAGGATGCATCACATGGAGGTTCCAATCCCGCATTCGGATCCCGTTACCGTTGCATCTTGTGTTCAGCTGACCTTCCCTGTCTTCGCTCGTGAAATACTTCGAACACCCGTGGTTGCACCCTTTTAGCCCATGCCGGTAATAATAATTAGTTTTCAAATAATGTATGGTAATTTACCGGATTTATTGACATTATAATTTCGTAATATCTTTTGAATAGAACGTCCGATTTCAATAATTCAAAAAGTAATCAACAGGTATTGAAACAATCTTAAATACCAAACGATTTATTTAGATAAGAATTACTTAATATAAAGGTATAGATGCCGTGGTCTGACTTTGATCGGCATTTCGGCTTGAATTTATATCGTCGCGCGTTACTTTCATACTGCAATAGATTCTAAAATATTCATTATAATTATACAGTGTAAAGGGCAATTTTGATCTACATTAAATGTACAATGTATCTAACGTATTTAGTCAGATAAGGCTTAACACTATATTGTTAAAAATAGCTTCGAAAATGACACATATTTTTTTTATAATTTTTAAAAGATAAAAATGGTTATTGTGAGCTACCCTTATTAGATAGACATATGCTGTCGCGGACTTTTATGTAGACCTTTTTAAGTTATACATTTCTACAGTACATTATTTTGTTCTATCTTCAATAGTTTTCGCAGCGTACGCGATGTAAGGAATTTTTTAGGTCATTTTTTTACACCTTGGGTTACATTATTGAAGTTTTATCCAGGATCCCTATTTTTTTGAAAATTAATTATAGCCTATGTTAGTCAGTGATAGTGCAGCTTTTTAATGGTAAAAGAATTTTTGAAATCGGTTCAGTAGTTCTTGAGTTTACTCGAATACAAAAATACAAATCTAATATTAGTAAAGAATGTATGGAAATCTGCCCGATTTATTGACATTTATGCCCACTGCTCCGCTCCCTTTAGTAGTAGCGTGATTTTATATAGCCTATGTTACTCCCAGATAGTGTAGCTTTCTATAGGTGAAAGAATTATTGAAATCGGTCCAGTAGTTTCGGAGCCTATTCGTTACAAACAAAAAAACAAACAAATCTTTCCTCTTTATAATATTAGTATAGATATAGATGGGCTAAATGCAACAGAGGTTATAATCGAAGTATGACATAGGCTAAGCCTTGAAGGGCCAGTTAATATATAAGTAAATCTCCGAAGGGGTAGGCAGTAGCGTATTACCACCCAGATTTCGCCATGCTCGCAATATAACCATGTTCTATACAATTTATTCTACTTTTAATTCAATTTGCACTAAGTATTTGCGTAAACTTTAATCAATATTCTGCTTTCAGAGAGGCTCCATTGCCGGCAACCTCATGATCAAACACAGGCATAAAGAATTCCAGTCTGATATATTTCTATTATTTGAAACCATTGGAGCGCAGTTGACTATAGGTAAGTTGGAATTGAGGTGTGTGAACCCTGGGCAACGGTACAGCAACGAAGACGGTAGCGTCTCTCGAAAAAGCATCTGATGAGACCGTCAAGCTGAGTGCCACCATTGTAACATGGTATGTGTGTATAATGGTGACTCTCTTTGCCGAGACTTTACTTCAGCTTACCATCAGGCGAGGTGAAGTCAAATTGACGTGTCCTATATAAAAAAACTTTAACTAGCTTGTGTTATGAAATCTAGAATGAAATAAACATACTTAGATACTTTTTTTTGTAAAAATACCTATACATTATCATACATAGAAACACTCAGACCAATGCAAATCCACACTAATATTATAAATGCGAAAGTAACTCTGTCTGTCTGTCTGTCTGTCTGTTACGCTTTCACGCCTAAACCACTGAACCGATTTTGATGAAATTTGGTATAGGGGTAGATTAAAGCTTGAGAAAGGACATAGGCTATGTTTGGTCGCGATTACCGACATCCACGCGGGCGGAGCCGCGGGCAAAAGCTAGTATCTAATATTCATGTGTAAAAATATTTGCACTGAGCGATAATTAAATATGTACGAGTATTCATAAAACTAACAATATATATCAATGTATAAAATGAAATATTCAAATGTATGAGCAAGGTCATTTATGTTGGTTGAGGAATAACAAGCGCCTGCTGGTCAAATATTTGATTAACCCTAGAATCTTGGCGTCACAAATTTGGAATTTGGTTGAGATAATAATAATATGCGTCACATTTTCGTCACTGAAAGATGCGATCTTACCACGCCGCCTAGCAACTTGGGCGCAAGGATTTGCACCTAATGAATAAAAAATCAGCCAAGTGCGAGTCGGACTCGCCCATGAAGGGTTCCGTAGTAGCAAAGGCGAAAATTGCGGTTTATGACGTACCTATTAAAAAAAAAACTACTGACTGGATCTCGTTCGAACCAATTTTTAGTGGAAGTTTGCATGGCAATTTACATCATATATTTTTTTTAGATTTATCATTCTCTTATTTTAGAAGTTAGAGGGGGGGACACATTTTTCCACATTGGAAGTGTCTCTCGCGCAAACTATTCAGTTTAGAAAAAAAAATATGTTAAAAACCTCAATTGCATTTTTAAATACCTATCTATAGATCCCACACGTATGGGTTTGATGAAAAAAAAAATTTGAGTTTCAGTTCTAAGTATTTTTATTTTTATTTTTTATTTTTATTTATTTTTGTGTGAAATTCTTAATGCGGTTCACAGAATACATCTTCTTACCAAGTTTCAACAGCATAGGCCTTATAGTTTTGGAGAAAAGTGACTGTGACATACGGACGGACAGACAGACAGACGGACGGACAGACATGACGAAACTATAAGGGTTCCGTTTTTTGCCATTTGGCTACGGAACCCTAAAAACCGTGCCAGGTCAACACAAACATGTCACACAACTCTCGAGTCTCAAGGTCTCTCCCCAACACGTAGCTTGGCTGACGAGTAGGAGGGGTAAAACTTATCATGCTGTAGTTTAATGTTTAAAGAATATAAAAAAAGTCAGGTGACTTGTGATAGGGGCTTTACTTTTGCCAGGTGGGTTGATTTAGTTGCCTTACTCACCAGCCAGGTCGGTTTATAGCAGGACAGGGTGTGTGACAAGTTTTCAGCTTGCTTCAAGCATGTACTCAAAAAATGGTACCCAGCTCTCGGATTACTTACATACGAACATACAAACATATACAAACCAACGTAATATACAAACATACAAACATCTTCACAAACTTTCACATTGAAAATATTAGTTGGGTCAAACTATGTTAAACATCTTGTCTGGGAACGGTACTGTATTTATTTTTTTCAATCGTGTCCCTCCGGAATAGGTGCCTCAGGAGGAACGAATCCAAAATTACTACGGACAATAAAAAAAAACTCGTGGTCCTACCACAGTTTAGTAGGATCATTGCCCATACAAAATAATGTTGTTTTTGTCACAGTCCTACTGGTAGAACTATGGGCCAAAAGAATGGTCCGTGGTCCTACTAGTAGGACCAAGTAGTAGGACCACGGACAACAAATGGATTAAGGGCCTCACTACTCTCTCAAAATCGTGCGGTAAATACCTACGTGTAAATATAATAATTGACCTACATTTGATTCGAATGAATAGAAAAAAAATATTTTGAGGAGGAGAGGTCGCTCCCTGATTTGGGAAGCCACTTGTGTTTGCACCTTTGCGTTATGCCACCTCACGGCTACCCAGAGGGCGGCTGGGGCAGGAGCTGAATCAGCGGCCCTGCTGAAACACGGCAAATACGCTGACCTAGAGGCCGCGGGGTACGGTTTCGTCCCCTTCGCGGTGAAGACCTGCAGCAGAATATCTCCCTAGCCATCCAAAGGGGAAACGCCGCCAGTCTGATGGGCATGTTTGGGTGGGAGGACGTAGTTTTGACGTGATCCTCCGGATACAAAATGTAATTTTATACTTACTTAACTAGCTGACCCCGATATCTGTCTGATGTTAAACAGCCCTTAGTCGCCTTGTACGACACCGCATGGGAAGAAATGGAGTGGCACAAATTCTACTCTGCCGGGAACCACGCGGCATTGATGAAACAACTTGAATAAAATAATGTGTCAATTTTTTTCAGTAACTTCCGCCGGAGTAACGTCTATTATTGTTACAATGCAGACATTTCTTGAATTCAATATGAAAGGATGTATAATTTTAAATGTAATGCTGCCTCCACTAAGCAATCACTTTAAATTGGTTACGTTTAAGGTAAGTCAGTAAAGCGTTTGAAGAGGCGTAGGAGAGATTACGGGTTCGAATCCTGGCCATTACACTATCGACGTGAACCCACTCCTAATATAAGCAATTTAGCTTAGCTGAAGGGGTTAGAAAGAATACTAGTAATTTCGGTTGCTAATATTCTTTTAAAAAAAGTCGTAATCCTCCAAATTTTTTCCAATTCAGTTGAGTTCGGTGAAAACAGCACCGCGGCCGTCGATCTAGTACTGCCATTTGACCTCCATAATCCACTGGTTAAATTCAAATACTGTTAGGGTTCCAATTACCCGTAACAAATACCAGAAATCTTCGTATAGCAACCGCTCCTCAAGGCATGAAGGGTTTGTTATGAATGGTCACTCATCCTAAGACTGAACTGGTTAACATTGCATATCCTTGCAATGTGCTAACTTACTATATAGCCAAACAACAAATCTACAAAAAAGTAAAATAAATCGTAGTACAATCTAGAACTATTTACCTCATATGCATGTTACGGAAGATAAAATTCCAAAGCATTTTTACTTTCACAGATAATGCCTCGCTCTCAAAACGCACACGCTATAGTCAATGCTGGTTTCCTTTACAATTTAAACCAAAATAACATCGTACACCAAGCAAGGATAGTTTTTGGTGGGCTGTCAGCAAAATTTGTAAGAGCAACAGCAACAGAAAACCTTTTACAAGGAAGACCATTATTTACAAATGATACGTTGCAAAGAGCGCTTATTAGTTTGAAATCTGAATTGATTGTTAGTAATGATAATCCACCTGAACCTTCCGCAGCTTACAGGAGAACATTGGCCCTCGGATTGTTTTATAAGGTAAGTACTAAACCTATGTAGCCAGAGTTCACTGAAGAGTCACGGAGGTAGGACACGGCAGTTGAGCAGTCCTACTAGGGAAGTACCTTCAACCCACAGAATACTACGGCCATAGTGATCTTGTGTTGTGTTCCCGGCAGTGGGATAGGGTAGCCAGAGTTCACTGGAGATTTTTGTGCGATCAGTGGAAAACTGAAGGCTTGTCTTGCTTTTTCTTCTACATGTCTAATAAGAGTAACAAGCAATGCCGAAACATATGCTTTGTTCTGTATTTCTCTGGAACAATCCTTTGGGCAAAGGCAAACTAGGCTGAAATAATTAAGATATAAATTCTTGTAAAACTTTGAAATTTATATGGTTTCCAAAATGCAAACCATGCGCAACTTACACTAGCTGAATGTAGTTTATCATATTAGTAATACGAATGAATACACTAACAATATGCAAAAGGTTGAAAACCAACTAAATTGGTAATGACTGAATGAAAGATCATTTTTATTTATTCTAGGGTCTTCTCAAACTCTGTCCAGACTATATCACTCACGTACGCGTGAAGTCTGGAGCGATTAATCTTCACGATGTTCGACCAGTGTCTGAGGGTCACCAAGAATTTGAAACGGACCCTACAACATGGCCTCTCAACCAACCAATGCCGCGGAGAGAAGGTTTGGTATGTAAAACCATTTTTAATCATAGAAAGGTAACGATAGAAAGTTTTTAACCATTATTCATTTTAGATCCAATGTGCAGGAGAGGCTATGTATGCAGATGATGTGCCAACATTTCCAAAAGAAGTGCATGCTGCCTTTGTTCTCAGTACCGTTGCAAAAGGCCGCATATCAAATATTGATCCTACTGATGCCCTTGTAAGAATACAACTTCCTTATTTCTATGTCCCTTTCTCATATGCCTGATTTTTCTTTCTATAATAATTGTATAATATTTTTTTTAGAAATGTCCAGGAGTAATTGCATTTTACAAAGCAGGTGATATTCCTGGTCTTAACTCTTTTACTCCTAAAGACAACCCAGTAGACAAGACGGATGAAGAAGTATTCTGCAGTGGTGATGTAAAGTATTATAACCAACCTATAGCACTCGTAGTTGCTGATACACAAGACACAGCAGATAAAGCAACTAGACTTATTAAAGTAACATACACGAATATCTCACAACCTGTTATAGATATAAAAGAAGCTAAAAGAGATCCAAACAGGATTTTTCTGTATAAACAAATTAGTGCCACAAATGAAGGCACTGATGTAACTAATGTCATAAAAGGAGGAAATACGATATATGGACAGCAACATTTTCCAATTGAAACTCTGGTGTGTGTTACAAAGCCTAATGAAGAAGGCTTGGCGGTGTATGCCACATCACAGTGGTTAAGTGCAATGCAGTTGATGATATCACGTGCCTTAAAGTTGGATCAGAGCAGGTAAACGCACAAATAGACACGCACAACTATTTCATTGATCTCAATTTTTTTTTATAGTTAAAATTATATTTAAATTCTATCATTATACATAGTCTCCTTTTAGATTTCAAGAACTAACTTAAACACTAATGGTTAATTTATCTTGCACCCTATGACATAAATACGTACACAATTTAATTTCTTTGTAGTAAAGGTATTAAACTGGTATTTTAATTTACTTATTACTGGTATTAACAATAAACGCATTCATCTTACAGGATAGACATTCATGTCCGTCGTCTGGGTGGTTCTTACGGTATTAAAATAACTAGAAGCATACAAATTGCAGTGGCTGCTAGTCTGGTTGCTTTTAAGCTGAACCGCCCATGTCGTATAGTGCTGAATCTGGAGACAAATACTAGGGCAATGGGCAAAAGGTTCCCGTGTTCTACTGATTATGAGGTGAGAGTGGTATGGCATAGGCTGCGTTTCCACTAGAGATGTACTATGCTTCGTTAGTATGGATGCGTTTGATATATCTACCATGGTGAATGTTCTGATGAGCTCTTCCAATTAATCCCACCCTCTCCTTTCCTATATAGGACAACACGTGCATTGCTTAGATGCCATCCGCATACGGTGCAGAATATTCCATCAAGAACCAAGCGGTGCGGCGACTCCTTCTTCTGCCGCACCATTAAGTCTTGGAATTCCTTACCAGTTCACGTGTTTCTCTCCTCCTACAGTCCCGGGTCCTTTAAGCGGGGTGTGAAAAAGCATCTGGTGAGGCCGTCAAGCTGAGTGCCACCATTGTAACATGATATGTGTCTGTAATGGTGACCCTCTTTTCAGAGACATTGCCTTTAGCTTACCATCAGGCGAGGCGAAGTCAAATTGATGTGTCCTATATAAAAAAAAAGAAAAACAATCCACCAATCATATTCATTGATCCACAGAGCATAGTAGAAATGGATTCAGCTAACTTCCGTTTTTATATAGAAAGTTGCATCCCATGGATGCGTGGTTTGTGTGATTCGAATTTCGAACATTGGTATGAAGTTTTCATTCTGTACGGTTAATTATTAACGTGATTGATACAGCGCATAGCTCGAGCTGCGCATCTTCATAGTTACTCGCTACAATAAATAGCATAGCACAGTGGAAACGGTCACATAATTGCATAGCACATCTCTAGTGAAAAGGCAGCCTTATTTTCTTACTTAGTTTACAATACATTTAAGTTTAATATTACTGAAGTTCTTTTTTTTTTGTAGGTCGGCATCAATAAATCAGGTGTTTTTCAATATTTATACTATAATATTTATGAAGATAATGGATATACTATTAATGAGAATTTAACGATGCTGGGTACGGAGGTTTACAATAATTGTTACAGCAGTTCAACATGGAACTATACATGCTACAACGTTGTTACTGACACTGCAAAAAATACTTGGTTCAGATCGCCAGGTAAGAAATGCAAATAAGGATAATTTCAGTAAATAATGAAATTATTTTCAACATAGGAAAATGATAGGTACGATATAACCTTTTATAATGCAAGTTCTATTTCTATTTTTTTATTATGGCCATCTTTGCCGATGTGGGTATCGGCAATTCTGCCAAAGTATAAGTTAAAATGTATGAGTAAGCTTGACTAATAAATAAAAATAATATTAGCCATTTTTAAATATATTTACTATTGGTATAAGTAAAATAACTAACTTAACGTTTAATGTTTAATGAAGAATAAACTTATAAAAACTTGATTTTGTCGTGTTAAAATATATTTCAGGTACCTTGGAGAACATAGCCATGGTTGAAACGATGATGGAGCAAATATCGTATACACTACCAATAGACCCAATAGAACTCCGCTTGACGAATCTGGACCCACGGCATATAGACTTAAAAGAAATGTTCGAAACATTGAAAACTAATTCTGAATACACATATAGAAAAATAATTGTAAACCAATACAATGCTCAGAACAGATGGAAGAAAAGGGGTATTAGATTCGTGTTCCTTAGATGGCAATGTTTTTACTACAGGTATTTTGATGTAAACCTAGCAGCATTTCAAGGTGATGGTACCGTTATTATTTCTCACGGTGGTGTTGAAATAGGCCAAAGTATAAACACGAAAGTTGCTCAAATTGCAGCTTATAAGCTAAATATACCTATTGAAAAGGTTATCGTGAAAGAAAATAATACTACAGTATCCCCAAATTCAGATGTTACTGGGGGAAGTCTGACTACACAGAACGTATTGATTGCTGTTGAAAAATGTTGTGATGAGCTATTGGCAAGATTAGCACCTATAAGACGTCAGATGAATAATCCGTCATGGGAAGATCTTATAAAGAAAAGTTTCGAAATGTCAATAGATTTGCAAGCACATGGTTTTGTGGGCAAAGATGATAGTGAAATGGAGAAATATCAGGTATATGGGGTAACGTTGGCCGAAGTAGAAATAGATGTGTTAACTGGAGAATACGAAATACTGAGGGTCGATATTTTGCAAGATGTTGGTAGGAGTATCAATCCAGAACTTGATGTTGGTCAAGTAAGTTATGATTATTTTACCGAGGACTTTGTGTGCACCTTAGTTTGCTATAGATTTTACCTTTAGCCAATATAAAAATAATAATCAAAATTATTTTACTTTACTTTATTTTAGGAAATAGTGCCTTTGAATAAAAGGAAACCTATGTAATAATTGCCTAAAAATTAAATTTATGAAATTAGTATCTTTTGAAAATAATTAAACCAATTCTTGGTTAATTATTTTTTTAAATGATTAAATTAAAAAAAATATATTTAAGGCAACTTATTATTTTATAAAATATCCAAATTATGAGCCTATTTATTTGATGTCGACGCTCGGCACCTCCAATGTGTAGGCCTCCATTTATATACTTCCTAATTTTTATAATTACATTTCTTTATGCAGTTGTTCCTCTTTTAAGTCACTATTATTTTTTATGATTCTAGTTATTTCCCGCGTTTCCGGTCATCTAACACTAAGCGTACAATTTTATTGAAAACATTTATTTTCAAATTAAATATCAACATCATCATCCTCTACTTTTATGAACTGAAGAATTGATTTTATATTATTACCTACTAAAATAACTGAAAGTAATATCTTTAGGTTTCTTGAACCACTACGTTAATTTTAAGTTAATATGTAAATGTTTATTTCATACATTTATTTAATACATAATTTGATTTAAGTCAACTACCATAATTATTGTTCTTCCGTAAATGCCTTCTACAGAGTAGTACGAGAGCCCACGACCAAAACCATGTCTCATAGCAATACGGCAAAAACCCTATAAAATCGTTAAATTGTATGATTCTGAACCCGACTAGGTGTGTAGTAACGGTCGAAAGTGTAGCAACTGCGTGGGAGGCCATTTCTGCTGTGTCAAAAAAAAAAAGGCAGTCGGTATTATAGCAATACGTCTGATAGTGAAATTGTACATAGATTTTATAATTGTATTACGAAAAAGTTTGTTTTCAGACATTTTGTGCGTAGCACATAGCCTGAGCGCATTTTTGAAAATGTCAACAAATTTAGCCGACCTGTATCATAGCAATACGGATAAAAAAATTTTTAACTTTTCGTATTGCTGCCATGATTACCAAAAACCTGTTTTCAGACACTTTAAGTGTACCATATACTCCCAAAAACGAAAATAAGTACGAAAATGTTTTTTTTTTAATTTACAGCCTTCATAGATATTCAAGAATCTCCCTTGTCTATTATATGTACTTTGACAGATGACAGATGTCATTACTTATTTCTTTTGTAAAAGTTATTTTACAGAAGAGGACGTTGAAGATCTCCCGAGCGACGTCGAGAGTGATTTCGAAAACGACGATTCCGAATCCGACAGCGATTGAATACGAGAATATTTTGTAACTTTGAATAAACCGTTTTTTTTTTCAACTTCATCCCAGTTTCCTTTTGTGCGATTTATCGTCGTCCTTCAACTTCAATGTTACGGTTTCGGGTAAATTCTTTGTTAATTATCATGTAATGAATTCAGGGTCGCAACGTATTCATTGGTTTGTAACAGAGAATTCAAATTCCAATTAAATGATATCTGAGTATCGAAAAGTTGTCTGATAGAGAAGATGCTACACTTAATTTGTCTGATATAAATTTTTTGCACATGTGGACAATTTATTTTTCATCCCACCATCTCGGAAAGACTATTTTTGCTCTTCGATAACTGAGCGTAAAAGTCGTTTTTATCCTCTAGAGAGGTAAAGTAAATTTGAATTTAGAACATCGTGTGTACTAGGTTTGTGGACTCAAAACATCATTAAACCTATTTACTTCTACCTCTATAGTGCCGAATTTATCATACAACTTTTTTTTAATTCATGAAAAACTCAGACTCGTAACCTCCTTGGTGTACTTTTTTTTTAATTTGCTTTGCGCGCATCAATTTTTTTCACGTCATATTGTTGACATTGTTGTTGAATTTTTATTTTGTTGTATTTTATTACTAGTATTAATACACATATTATACAGCCTCCATGGCGTAGTGGTATTGAACGCGGCCGCTACGCAGGAGGCACGGGTTCGATCCCCGCTCAGTGCAAATATTTTTTATGCATGAAAATGGGTATTTGCATTGGTCTGGTCGTGCCTTGGAGAGCACGTTAAGCCGTCGGTCACGGATGCCATACGAACATCTATGGCAGTCGTTACGGGTAGTTGGAGCCCTAAAAAGTTCAACAACAACGGTCTGGCTGCAATGCTTCGATATCGCCTAATGTCATCATTGGGTTGTGGAGGTCAGATGGCAGTCGCTTCACGGCAAATATCGAGGTCCAGCCAAATCCGCAGTTAAGACTGGTAAAGCGGACCCCGGACTCCGAGGTGAAAGCTTCGGATGCTGACTGGGAATTAACGCTAGGAAGGAGAAGCATTTCATTATTTCCTCGCTGAGGTGGGATGAAAAGTTACGTGTTGCACTCGAGTGCAAAGATTTTTCACCTTGTGCTCTTTTGATTCCCTCGCTAACGCTCAAGATTCTAATTTGTGAATCACTCGCTACGCTCGTGATTCAAATTTAGAATCTTTCGCTTGCTCGGTCATCAAAAATGAGCACGCGGTTAAAAAGCAACTTTGCACTCTTGTATAACAAATAACTATTATCATGTCCAACAATTTTCAGACATATTGCTATGATACCGATCGGTAAAATTTGTTAACATTTTCAAAACGGTCTCAAAATTTAATGCGTTCACATTTCCGTCTGAAAATTGTTTTGTTCGCATCAAATAACCAAAATTTACCAATAAAAAAGATTTTCAGACGTATTGCTATGAGACATTTTTTTTGTCTCATTTTTAATTTTTTTAAGTGATTTTACGGGTTTGCGCTACACCACTAACGTCTGAAAAATATGTTTCCGGTATCTCAGAACTATCATTCAACTACAGTCTGCAAATCAGACATATTGCTATGATGCAGTTCGGTAAAATTCTTTGACAATTTTGAAAATTCGGTCAGATCAAACGCTACGCGGAAAATGTCTGATATTGGTTTTTTCGAGTTCAGGATAATCGTATCTATCGATTTGATGCGGTTTTGGCTGTATTGCTATGAGACAAAAATTTTGGTCGTGGGCTCTCATACTATTAGAAAACTTAATAAAACAAAAAATGGCGTGATCAAGGCTGCCTTTTCACCGGAAATGGGCTATGCTACGTGTTTGATATCCACCAATCATATTCATTGGCCCTCATAGCATAGCACTGTTACAAAAAGGGATTCAGCTAAGCTGCGTGCTATGGATCACCAAGCAACACAATTAATTTTTAAACATTTGGAGGTATTTTTGTGTCGGGGGTTTCTCAATTTTTTAATTTAATTTTTTTACTTCTTTTATGCTTTTCCAATTACATTCTTACCGTCGCCGTCGTCATGGATTTTTTAAAATATTTAATTTTATTTAATGACGACTGAAATGATGACATTTTTTTAGGTGGAAGGTGCCTTCGTAATGGGCATGGGTTATTGGACATGTGAAAAGCTGGTCTACGACCAAAGCACGGGAGAACTGCTTACAAATCGTACTTGGAACTACTATGTTCCACTAGCAAGAGATATACCGCGAGACTTCAGAGTATATTTGAGGAAGAGATCTTATTCTACAAGAGTTCTTTTTGGAGCAAAAGGTAAATATTGTATTATAAAGCCGTATTAGTTCCCAGTAGAGTAGGGCACACAGTCAGGTATAAAAGGAACTTCATCGTTCATCCTGCGGTCGCTTAAGAGTGCGCATAAAGCTAGAAAAAAATCAGATTTCACCCGCACCCCTCGCACGTCCCGCTCTCGCCTGTCGTCGCTCCGGCAAGTCCGCCACCTATTTTGTGTGGCAGCGACCCGCCATGTATAGTTTGAAGGCGCACAGTATACCCAAAATACTCAGATAAAATTGTCAAAATACGAGTTGCATCATTAACTATCTACTTTGGAAACACAATAAATTTCTTTTTGGTAAAAAAAATATTTCTGATAAAATGAAAAGGTAAGTAAGTAAGTAAAGGAATATGTCGTCGTTGCGCTTGCCAAAACCTCTATGTGTTTTTGGTCAAGTTTTCAGGAGAGACATTAAACTGTTTTATTACATAATTGATGAGCGTATCAAAAAACTAAAAATGTAGTATGATGCCAAAAAATATTTTGCATGAACTGAGATATAAGTGAAAATTATAAACGGTACTATCCATCCACAATAATTTTTTTTTCCATTTTGATACACATATCAGAATTATCTTCCTAGCGCCATTTCTTACAAGTGAAAAATATATACATATCAGATTTGTTATGGACCTCAATAGGATTTATATAAGGGATAAATACTGACAGATGGCAAGGTACATAACATACGAAGTAAATAAATACCCACTATAAACTTTATTAAGGCATACAAGTAAAAAAAATAAAAGTAGTACAACTGTTCCGTGTACAGGGTCCTACTAACACCTTTGAGACCCAAGCCAACCTCACTTGCTAGTCGGTGCACATGTTAAACAACGGACGAGGTTCTGGTGCCGATTTTCCTCTCGGAGTTGGGAACTAATTGCTGATCGTTCCTGGAATAGCCGATAATACGATAATCAGAAAAGAAGAGCAAATCTCCGAGTTCCGAGGTGCACATTATGCTGCCAATTAGTTATAAACTTTAGTTGCATCTGAGCCCTTCCCCTCGGCGTCCGGGGTGCGCTTTTCCAGTCTTTTTTTTAATATAGGACACGTCAAATTGACTTCGCCTCGCCTGATGGTAAGCAAAGTCTCTGCAAAGAGGGTCACCATTACAGACATGTACCATGTTACAATGATGGCACCACGGAGGACAGAATATGATTAGTAAACGGAGATGTTCCAGTGAAATTCCTCGTAATAAAAACGCGTCGCCAAATGCGGGTGAGAAGAAGACGTGGGGGGCATGACGCCATACCTCGTCCCCCACGCGTCTCTTCTCCTAAGTCTAAGCGCCTCCCACTTTTTAGAATGCCATCTAGTGTGGCATGTCGAAACCAAATAGAAATAATGCATGCAATTTCCATTGTAGTTTTACCACTCGCCACAAAGCGCTGCACAGAATTCTAGAATAATCTATGTGTTTAATGACAGCGGGACCACTTACATATTGACCACTATATATACAAGCTGTTGCCCGCGGCTCCGTCCGCGTGGAATTCTGATATAAGGAATATAAGGACATAATGATTGGGTTGCATTATTGGAGTTTTAGCGCCTTCGCTGGCATAGGCGGGTGCGGGTCGCGGACGTCAGGCGCGGGAGCCCGTGCCGGGCGCCCGCCTGTCCGCTGCTCCGTCGCGGACGTCCGCGACGGGCGTCTGTCACCAGTATAATTTCAATAGCGTCGGTGTACAGTGGATAACTATGGATCATTTATTGATATATTACTTAGCCAAAAGACGACGACGTGAACAAAGGCGTCAGCCAATTAGCCCATATTATGTCACGTCTAGATTGTTGTGTGGCGAATTTGTAACCAAGTTTTCGTATAAGAATGTACAGCTATCATAATTAGTTTATTGTAAATCAAAGACAATTTTGCACGGTTTGTCAAAACTGAAAAGAAAGAGGCGAACTCCTTTGGTTCACGGAATTTTTGGTTTTACTTTACACAATATACCTATTAGCAGGGCTGGCTCGCGACTCGCTTGGGGGTACAAGTGGTGCAATGCATCCGGGAGCAGGTTCCTGCTTTTGCATTTTATATTGATATATTATGTTGTTCTATGAATAATATAAGACTGACCTTCAAAATAACATTCTATTTAAGTTTCGTTTACCAAAAAATTTCAAAGGTATTTGCCGTAAAAAAGCTTTCAGTTTGCAGCTAAGGATTATTCTAAGTTCATTGCAACGACTGTACAAGCACGGCGCACAGTGGATCGTTTCATACAAGCTAGACGTCGGAAATTCATTACTTAATTAAGCTTTTTCTTATAGTCTTATTGATTTACAGATAATCAGGGACCTCAAAAACAATATTACTAATTATCTACCCTCACGCCGTTATTAAGCATGACGGTAGAAAAGTTTATAAAGTAAGTTACTTGAAAAAATAATTATTTTGCAATTTTTGTGTCTCCTTGTTGTGACTGATTTTTATAAGTTGTGAGTGTGTGAACGTAAAACAAAAAATTGAGGATATTAATGAAGGTATGTACTTTCTATTTATGGATTTTCACATTATTAATCCACTTAGTTCTTGTAGAAAAAAATATTGAATTGAACCTATTTTATACCTTAAAAAAATCCCAATTCTTAACTTTATCAGAGAATCTAAATATGAGTATACCTTGGTGTCCCTACAGTACCTAGCTTATTTTAAAGCGCCAACCCTCTAAATTAAAAATCAGTCATTGTTTGACTTCGCACGAGTTTGCATCATATTGTTTTATCACGAATATGGAAGTTGATGGGATCTCGCAGGATCTCGCAAAGAAAGGTAGCGTCGGTAGCTTAGTGGTTAAGGAGTCGGCCTTACGATCGAGAGGTCCCGGGTTCGAATCCTGGCCATTACACTACCGACGTGAACCCACTCCTAGCACAAGCAATTTAGCTTAGTTGGAGGGGTTAATGGGAATACTAGTAATTTCGGTTGCTAATATTCTTTTAAAAAAAAAAAAAAAAAAAAAAAAAAGGTGTCTAACCATTATTTGACTACTTGAAATTATCATCATTCATCATCATTCTCATGATTGTCCAATGATAAGTTAATAGGTAAGCCCAATGGACCGTTCGCGCTAAATTTGTAAGCCGCGTCCCGTCCTCCTTCTCTACGATAGCGGCAAAATTAGTGCGAACGAGTATATTATCAATACGTATTGAAGATCACTTTTATTGTTATATTTTACGTAAATACGTAGGAAATAAATAAATAAAAATACTTAAAATATAATTAGAATTTCCGACGTCTAGCTTGTATGAAACGATCCACTGTGCGGCGCGTGTGACACGGATAACGTAGCGGCGGTCGATGATTTTGTTGAAACAGACCCGCTCGCGTGCTCCGTCGCGCGGACACACGGCGCGTGCCCCACTGCCCGCGTGGCGGGCCCCGCCGCCCGCGTCACGTGTGACGGGTATCCGCCTCACGTAGCGCTGCTCTTGAAATAACATGAAACAAGCACGCGAAGCGGACGTCCGCGACCCGCACCCGCCTATGCCAGCGAAGGCGCTAAGTACGGATCCCTAACTTTTTCAAAAAGGAAATTAATAAAGCAAGAAAATAATGTATAAATATAAAAAAATGATGTTATTATATTGTAAAATTTTCACTTATGTATTTCTGGTATACGTATATACAATTAGGTATAGCAAATTTAGGCTGTAATTTTTTAAATCACTTTTTTGTTTTATAGAAGTCATCTTCATTGAAGGACCTCGAACAGATTCTGGAATATTTTGTGGGGTACCTACCAGCTGGAAGGTCTATTTAAAATACGTACCTATCCACGCATTTTTTTATTTCTGGGTTACTGGGAAATCTAAAATGATATAATATAATGTTGACAATTTTATTGGCTTCCTAAAAATAATGTGAATATAGTGGTCTCACTACTATGATGCACACCATTTATTTTAAATAAGGCCATCTGTAGAATTATAGCAGAATCATTTAGCCCCCCTAAATGATTTGGGCAGATACCGACAGATGGCTCAATTTTTTTATTTTAAATTTTCAATTTCACCCAAATATAATGTAAGAATTAATAAAATAACAATTGCGGAATTACTAATGAAGTCCGGTGAAATTATTGTGGTGATTTTTTTATAGAATGAATTGAATTGTTGTTACAACATTATACAAGTAAGACAAGGTTACTTATTTCTTCTCTCCGCTAGATGGTTCTATAAAGACATTTTTTTTTCTAAAAATGAAAATAAAAATATAGCGGACTTACTGATGAAATGTTATATCATCAATATATTTAAACATCTTATCTCTACAATTTGTACACCCTTGTACCGCACACTTCATTCTTAAATCGGGTCAAAACTATTTTTATCTTTGAACTTGTAACCAAAAATGACAACCTATCGCAACGACGTGCCACTAGAACTGAGTGGTGACGTCACAGAACTGACGTCTATATATAGGAGTCCTTTTGACAGTATGGAAGCACGCAACTCGATTGCCTTTGCAACAACTCCGCTATCATTTCCTTCTCCATGGATGGCACTCAGCTTGACGGCCTCATCAGAATATGCTTTTTCACGCCCCGCTTGAAGGAGCCGTGACTGCAGGAAGAGGGAAACACGTGAACTGGTAAGGAATTCCAAGACTTAATAGTGCGGCAGAAGAAGGAGTCGCCGAACCGCTTGGTTCTTGATGGAATATTCTGCACCGTATGCGGGAGGCGTCTAAGTCCTGCACGTGTTGTCCTATATAGGAAAGGAGAGGGTGGGATTAGTTGGAAGAGCTCATCAGAACATTCACCATGGTAGAGACGGTAAAATACCGCCAAAGATGCCATATCTCTACGCAACTGCAAAGGCTCGAGGGTGTTGGTGACCTCAGGATTCCCAATAATATGGAGTCATCTAGTAAGTACTTTGCGGAGCCATCCCAGAGATGAGAGCAGTATTCCACGCAAGAGCGAATTTGTGTCTTATAGAGAAGGCACCGCTGCTCCGGCGTGAAAAAACGTCTCACTCTGTTCAGGACACCGAGTTTACGCGAGGCTGTTTTGATGATACTCTCAATGTAGTTTTTGTTGTTCAGTTTGCAGCGAACATCCATACCTAGGATATTGAGATTGTCCTGTAGTGGCAGTGGCGTGCTCTGAAGAGTTGGAAGGGGAAGGAAAGAAGATACCTTTGCTGTGAACGCGCATGCCTGCGTCTTCCTGGCGTTGAACTCGACCAGGTTTTCCGAGCCCCATTGAGAAACGTGGCTCAGGGTCCGGTCTTCTTTTTTCTGCGATATCAGACTGCTTGGCCGCAGGATGTCCGTGATAGCCTCCGTGTATGGTGCTATCGTCTGCATAGCATAGCGCCGCAAGTTTCTAGACACACCGTTTAACATCTTTTCGAGTATAGGGAGCTATCGCTATCGTCAGCGACAATCACCGCCGTAGTCACTTGGAAGACTAAGTCAAGCTGGTATCAAAGAAACAAGGTAGTACATCACTGCGGGGCAAATACTCCTTCTTTAAAACGCTCCCGTTCTGCCCCACATGGAGTACTGCTGTCACAGTTTTGCCTGGGCTAGCTAGACCTCTTCGACTTGGTGCAAAGACGGGCGCTGAGGATCGTCGACCATCCCATACTCACAGGCGGGGTAGTAGTCCCTCTCAACCTCAGAAGGTACTTGCTCTGGTTGTTTTACCGCAGAAGTCAGAAGAATTGTTTGATATAATGCCTAGAATATTTTTACTTTATATCGCCGCTCCGCTTGCCATAGACAGTGAATTCACTCTCACACAAATGGTGTAAAAACGTCTCACTTTATTCAGGACTTCGACCTTACGTGAGGCTGTTTTGATTTAATCATCTGTCTCGTTTTGTTTACTATTATGAGATTATTTACGTTGTTACAAAGGTAGAACACCAATTTTACAACCGACAAACTGAAGAAAAACAAGCTGTCAAATTGTCTATGTGCAAACCAATTCTGACAAGTTCAACATGAGGATGAAAAACTCTTGATGTGAACACATAACCAATTTTGCAGTGTCAGAATTGCACATGTATATTTTGTCAAATCTATTTCTAGAAGGAATTAACACTTGGTTGTTTTTTCAGTTGATGCGCATTTTTTTAAGGCCATCTAGCGAATAAAAAAAAAATAGAAAAAATGCACATAACGACTTTGGCAGGCGCACCGACGATTTGACGATTTGGGAAAAACAATGCTTTTACTTTAATTTAACATCTAGCGATGTTCGTCTAACTATATGTGATAAATTACCCAAATATTTTTTTTTTGCGAATTCAATTAATTTAATACTAATCCTGAGTCGGGTCATCCAAATAGTCCAAATAGTGGTTCAATATTACTGATGAACATTGTGTATAACATGGTTGCCCTATTTTATCATTACGTATAAGAAGCTAGGGCCCTGACATATTGAATCAAGGCTGGCTAAAATATACCGCTCATTCCACTCTGGTGCAAAATTTCCATCACAATTTGGATCTAGTTCTCTCAAAACTTCAACTTTCTCTAAATGTTTAATGGGAGATCTGTAAAAATAATTGCAAATTAATGACAAATCAATCACATAAGCATTGCATTGCTATTTTAATCTACTTGTAGATAATTTGATATAAATGCTAAATAAGTACATAATGGAAAAAATCAAACCCACAATAGGACTTGAATGCCAGGGTCGCGAACCTTGGCGTTCCAGCGCTCTTACTCTGAGCTATCCTTCCACGGGCAGTCATCCGCTTTCCGTGTGGTCAATTTTTTTTATTAAAATCACCGGGATACTCGTATTTACCATGCCGTTTGAATGTGTGAACATTCGGTACTAATGTGAATGACCATGTTAATCTCAAATCATATTATTCTACTTGTTCATGTTCATATTAATTTGCATATTTTACTGAAATGTTTTCTGAATGTGAGAAAAAACAATTGCAATAAGCTTACAAAGTTGACGAAAGTTTTTTACTAAGCGATTCGACCGGATCGGATTCATCAGCTTGTGTGATATTACGAGCTGAAGCAACTCTGAAATGCATTAAAATTGATAATACAATGTATAAATACTTTCGCAATATATTTAATAATTATATTAGTGCTATATAAATAATATTATACAATAAACACGCGAGTAGTCAAAAACATCTATTTGATTTGCATATACTATACCCGAGCCGACGTTACTCCAGAGTTACCTAGCAACGGTGGATATTTGGTAACAAACTAAAGAAAGTAAAATAATATAGATATATTACCTTCGAAAATTAGCCATGAGTTGAATTCTTAGTTTCTTATATTCTCTTTTAGAGTGTTTCTTTTATATTTTTTTAATTGGCTCATTTTTAACGAACTTTCTTGACACGGAAAACAGAAATACAGTCCTCCCGTCTCAACGGGGCGAGCCCGACTAAATGATGAAACAACAGATGGCCGACACCTCGGGTCAGGTGCGATAGAAAGAGAGCGTTATGCGCGGAATAAGACCGTCGTAAGCGCCAAATTCATTTTTTTTAATTACTCGTAAAATCCACACAATTTTTTCAAAGTGAAAATAGAGTCACTGGGTTACATATTTTTACACTTTGTATTCAAATATTGACTCAGTTGTGTGCATAATATTGGAAATAAATTGATTTTAGTAGTAAATAAGGCATAACTTTGTGATTTTATTCTATCGAAAAAAAAATATTATTTTATGTTTTCACCATGAGCAGTCCCTTACAAATATAACGTATTTTCTATTAAAAAAAACCCAGCTCATTTGTGGCTTACTTTCGGGTATAAACATCAAATCTACGATCGGCAATTTAGCTTTATACCCCCTCTTAAGTTGCGGTATTACCTTCGTGTGATTCTCCGTAGCACGACCACGGATGATTATCTTCCTGCTGTGGTTTTTCAAGCGCCTATAATATGCACTTCTTCAAGAAGGGCATTACTGGTAACAAAAAATGTGTAAATCGTGATTTGTATCAATTTGTACAAATTAGGAATTGTACCAACTACCCAAAAAGCATTAGAAGGATTGTACAGGGTCGGCAGCAGGAGTGTGACGCCCTTAGTGATGCAAACGTTCATTGGCTACGGTAACGACTTTCGATCTGGTTGGCAGTGTGCTTTTCTACCACTTAAATAGTACAAAAAAATCCATCTCTTCCCATAGGTGTGGTAGGCGACTAAGGGATAGGGCTACTAGACAGTAAGTAACATAGTATTATTATTCTAAAAGCGATTAAACAAAACAATTTATTTGCAGCATGCAGTGAACCACCAATATGTATGGCAGTGTCAATACCTATCGCTATTAGAGAAGCGATTGTGTCAGCAAGACAAGAGGCTGGTATACCTAGCACAATATGGTTTAACATTGGTGAGAGTTTTCTATCTTCTCAGAATAATAAATTGATTAAATTGTTCTTTTTACATAGGTACCAGATTTTTTTGTTTATTCTTTAGAATTGGTACTGTAATTGTTGGTGGAATATAGTAGCAATGGTTCGGTGGCCACCGGCCACCGGCCTTATGCCAACCGCCTCTACCGTAGTGCGGGAGTGCGTGGTATCACGTCGCTTTTAAGTATTTTGTATTGAAAATGCGCGTAGTGCAACAAACTGAAGATGCATTCACGCGCAGTTTATCAGCTCGCCGCCAACACTCACGGTAGCATCCTGCTCGCTCTCGACACATACTCTTTCTTTCTCTTTACCACGTCCCCCGCCACCCTCGCTTTCCTAGGGCGCGGTACAGCAGGCCCTGTCATACTATAATAAAAATACGCACTCCCAGGCTGTGACTGCTACTAGGCGGCTAAAGTAATACCTATGAATGAGATCATTATCATTTTATTTCCAGATGGTCCCTATACTACTGAAGAAGTATGTATGGCGTGCAGCACAAGGACTGAAGATTTTATGTTTAACTAGTTGCGCCCGCGATTTTGTCTAGATGGACTTGTAGGTTTTATTTACACGGTTTAATATTGTTCTACCTTCTTCTTCATCGTAGCGTTAATCTCAGTCGCATCTGAAGCTTTCCACCTCGGATTCTTGGGTCCGCTTTTAACTTTTTTTTTCTATAAGTTATCAAATCACTAAACAAGTGTACTAAAGCATAGCTGACGTTTTAAAAAACTGACCTACTCAGAATCCGACCTAATGAGAAACAGACCTATAAACTGACTTTTTACGAATTCGACGTACCTACTCCGCCTAAAGGCACCTTATAAAGTCAACTATCGCCCAGTGAATGTTGAAGAAGAAATGCTATATAACCGGTAGGTATATAGTGAATATTTAGTAGATAGTAAAGACGTTCATCGTAGAGGATGGTCTCACTACGATGGATGCCCAAGATCGTGCGAAGTGGGAAAGTAACGATGGAAAGCGGAACCCGGACACCGGCGATGTGAAGGCCGCAGGTGCGACTGAGACCAAAGCAAAGATGATGATGAGACATAATGTGATAGTAGTGGACTCCTAATGATAAAATCGGCACCAAACCACTACGTCATCTTAATGCTCATAACGGTCAAGTTTCAATACCGTGAGTGTCTCCAAAGACACCCAATTTTCATTTATAGATATCTATTGAGCCACTGAATTTGTAGCAACCAATAAAGATGATATTTTTAACTTTCATATTTTTCATTCCTGTCCTAACAAACATTTCCGTGATTAAAATAAGCAAATTTAGATCACAATATTACCTTTCTGTTAACTAAAATCTTCCACTAACCAAACCGAGTCATTGCTTGTACGGTATTTATTGCAGTTAAAATAGTTCATGAAGGTAACAAGATAGTCTATCAGTTTTGGAAACACCTCCTTTTATATTTTACACCATTTTTAAATCGTTGTGGTTTTCATGCTTCGCTTTAAAAGGAGCCCAATCAAGAACAAACCAGTAATATTACTTAATTATTTCCATAAAATACGAATAAAAATTATATATAAACAATTTATTCTAATGTGACTCTCTAAAATTAACATATTTTTTCAAGAAAATATTCTATTCTTGTGTCTTTGTGGTAGTAAACTTGTAGCTAGCAGATGTGTGTACATCTTCATGTTCAATCATTTGCTGAATTATATCTAATTCTCTCCTCATCAAAATGCCAGGTTCCTCCCTTTTATCTCTTTGAATTTTTTCCATAGCCTGTTTATAATGTTCAGAGTTATATTTCATTAATTTATTTACATCTTGATTAAAAGGTTCTTTAGCCGGTTCTATATATTTTTCGCTTATTAGCCTGTTATGCATTTCTTTAGTTGAATGTTTCGGATTTTCATCTTCTGGCGCAAAGATCATGAACTTTCTTTTGCGGTCTGGATACAATCTTTCTTCATACGACCTTCTATTTTTCTTATCTTTTGTAATCAACTGTACCGGCACCTCGGTCACTTTAAAATCTTCCCGGGAGGTATTTTTAGGGCAATTAAAACAAAATAGCTTCCTCTTTTTGGCTTTCTCTGGTTTTGAAGACTCACTTTTGTTAAAGCGGGAAAGAAACGGGAACTTTATACTTTTCAATATGCTGGAACACATCAAAGTGAGTAATTTTAAGAATATTATTTCATTTTGACTTTCTGTGACGGTATTTTGTTTACTTGATTTTAAATTGCGCTGGAGAGATATTTTAATTTTAATCGCAAAATGTATTCCACGTTCTATTTTTTCATAATAGTGCATTACGTAAATGATAATATTGAAATTTAAATGTTGTATAGTCAACCATTAATATGTTAGTAAAGACAATAACATCATTATATTATAATATCACAGTGTTCAGTTAATTCTATCAGCTATTATCTCTACTGACGGCTACTGTACTTATGTAAATAACAAAAAATAAGATTATCAAGTAATTTTCATCATCCTAAATTTCCGTTCACTTTATAAAAAGGATGTTAGAAAATGTGAAAGAATATTAGGCATTATACCTGCAAAATGTCATATAATATCTGCTATAGGTTTAGATATAAATGCTACAGGAAAGAAAGCCTGCCACACAAATCGCCGATCAGACTGGGCAAATAAAATACAGTTTACATATCCGGTGACATTTCAAACTAATTTAATTCAGTAGATACAGTTTGTAACCATCAACATCTTAAGTTACTTATAACATGAAATTTATAAAAGGCCTGCTTTTACTAACAACAACCTGTAGGTACAACAGGACAGAAAAAAAATTGTTATGTTAGTGCAAAACTAAACAAGGAACAGGTTATACAGATCATCAGTATTACATATAAAATAAGACTTATATAAAACGTAAATTATTTATTACAATGTAAAATTACACTAATCTAAAATAACGTAACATTAAATAACTTTTCATTGCTCCATGCACACACATACACATGCTTTCACGGCTTAGTAAACTTAGGAGTAGCGATTTTAACACTGTCGACTTTCTTCTGAATCTCATCCAATAACCTCAATTGTCTATCTCTATCTATGTTCTCCTGCTGTTGTCTTTTACTCCTATCTGTCCTTATGAGAGCTTCAGGATCTCCATAATATTTTATATTTTTGGTTAAGTTGTCTTTTATTTTCTCATCTGGATGCATTTGGAAGAACTGTCGACTATTGTGTATAATTTTTACTGGAGTTTTCTTGTGTCGATTGTTAACGTTCAAATGTGTAATATATTTCTTCTTACACGCTGGACATAGTTTTATTTCATACGATCTCTTAAATTTATGCTGGGCTAATGAATTTTTTTTTATTTCGTTTTTACCAATAAAATCGCTGGCACTCTTTTTGACATCCTTTAAGTCATATATCTTTCGCTTCTGGGCTTTCTTAGGCTTTAAGGACTCCGTTTTATTATGGGAAAAAAACGGGAACTTTATGTTTTTGAATACGCTGGAACATATCAAAGCGAGAATGTACTTAAGAGTTTATCATTGAGAATAAGTTATAAAATTATTTATTAAGGCTCCTCTTCATTATCGGTCATGTTTCAAATTCATATTGTGGCTCATTGTTAGTTCATCTTGCTTATGTGTAAGTAACATTGTAATTGAAAGTCAGAAAATATATTAACTGTAATGTAATTCCAGCTTTTAGTCAACGTTTCAGTTTTATTTCACTAATGAAACCAAAATAGAAAAAGATAAATATTTCATTATCACACTCACATTAAAAATATATAATCACGATTCATTTGATTGAGTAATTAGTACCAATGCTATTGTTTACATGCAAGTGCAGACGTAATTTGTCTACTTGAGGACAATGTCAAATTGTTTTGTCCCTAATATTTATTTTTAAACCGATTATGAAGAGTTGCCTTATTTTTTTTACATCGCAGAGAGTGGCGTATCACCGTAAAGACTATGTAAACTGCTAAGTTAAATGCCCAGCTTAGCACTAAGTAAGTGAATTTATATATTTTGATTATAATAATAGTTATAAATATTCATAAAATTCGATTGAAAATCTGAAAAATAAGATGACAAAGAAACAAAATATATTTCATCCAGGCCAAGTAAAATGATTTACTCTAAAAATTATACCAACGAAAATTTTGCCTTATTGAATGATGAAGAATTTTATTCTGCAAAATTTACACTTTCCTATGAATCTCTCTTATATTTAGAGAGATATGTATACTGTTTTTTTTTTCTATTTTTACTACTGTTTTTTATTTAACAATGTTTAAATCTGTCTTCATAGTGTATTTTGATTTTAATTTATGATTTGATAATAAAATATTTCTTAGGATCATTATTGTCTACCTCAAATCATTAGTTGTTAAAAGTGAATAAGAAACAATAGTCGACAACAACAATGTTAAATTTTTCTAACGGTATATAATTATGTGAAACAATTATTATTATTAATTGTTCTTCATACAATGTGGGTGTTTTGTTTGTCTCTAGAATACGTAAATACTCGTAGAATTAAAATCCAGAATTCAATAAACTCACCATTTTTTCTGAGGATTATGCGCTGGATTCTGTTCAGGCAAAACAATCTGATTTTTAAGCAGATTTTTGAAATTTTCATTGTTATATTTGGCATTTTGGTCATCCATATTACTCATTTTGAACTTTTTTATATTCATAGAATCTTTCAATAAGGGTGGACTGAGGTTCAACAAAGTGGGGCTGAGATTCGCTTGTGAATTTCCAAGGTTGAAATAGTCTTCATTTATATCTCGGTTATTAGTTCCTCCTTCCATGTTCAATCCCAAAAGAGAGTTGTAGTCATTGTTTTTTGAGATACGTCGTCTGAAAACCAAGAATTTTGTGATTTGATACCCGAACTTAGTAATAAATGGTGAAGGTAAGTGACGCTTTAGGTAAAAACTGCCCAAGTTACCGATGTATCCGGTACCTTGGGTTGTACACAACTTCATCAATTTAAAATCATGTTAATCCATTGATTGACAACAAAGGTGAATTGTTTCGGATTTAAGCGAGCTTCTGAACATCTTTGAATGCTGAATAATAAAAATCTAGCATATAATATTGTACCTATATAGGATCAATGGGTGAATAGGGATTAAATGGTCATCTAAATTTTGTAGTTATTTTCTTCCAAGTGAAAATAAGGATTCATCATCATCATCATCATTTCAGCCATAGGAAGTCCACTGCTGGACATAGGCCTCCCCTATAGATCTCCAATAGGACCGGTTGGAAGCGGCTCGCATCCAGCGCGTTCCCGCGGCCTTAATGAGGTCGTCTGTCCACCTTGTGGGTGGACGTCCTACGCTGCACTTGCCGATACGTGGCCTCCACTCGAAAATAAAGATTAGTTCAATGTAATAATGAGCAGAGTTATCAATAATATTATTTCGTTAGATACCTTGGAAATCGGGAGAGAAATTATTTAAAAAATCTAACAACCATTTTATCCCTATTCACCCCCCATTGATTCATATAAACATATCGAAATGACGTATTATTTTGACATTTTGTTATGACAAGAATGGAAGAAAATGAAAAAGATGTAATGTCATTTCAAGATTTATTCTTATTATGTCTTCTATATTGTCCTATTGTAATTTGGATCGTCTTCGAGCTATAAAACCAACATTTATTTCTAGAAAATGTACACGTACCTCCTCAATTGATTGCGACGCTTGACTGGTCCCTCATCAGCAACTGTTTCCTCATCTGGCTGGATAAACCCGGCTACATCAAATTCAACCGGATTCTTATCGTAACTATACTCTTGGCGTATTTCATTCCTCCTGTCTTTCCGTCTACCCAACATACCCACTCTCTTTACATTCTTACCGAAGCTATGAAAAGGTCTTCCTGGAGCGTCATCTATATATTCGTACGAAAAAACCAAATTTATACATAGTAACAAAGATATTAAATAAAAATAGTGAAACATGGTTTTTGATCTGACATGACCGTTAGTTATTCATGACAGTAAATATTATAAACGTCAAGTTCTCTTATATTTATTTAATGGCTGTAAAAAAGTTCAAATACGCAAACGCAACCATATCAAAATAAATATTTATGTAAGGCATCATTGTTGGATTTTTTTAATTCTACCTAAGGGGAAAAGTACTTTTAATGTTGAAGAAAGGGTAACTCCTAGGTAATATTCCGTTATTTATTAAAAGAAACAAATCAGCATTCAAAGATTTTCAGAAACTCGCTTGCTACACTTCTTAACTGACCCGACAAAATCCAAAAAAAAATCACACATCCGTTACTTTTGTGGCATCAATCGAATGGGTGCGGTTCTAATCTCTCTAACAAATAAGGTAAATTGAATTTTAAAAAAGAAAATCCCGTCCGTGTCAGCCACTTCTTCCAAGTCATCCGTCCATCTTGCTGAAGGGCGTCCCATTTACCGCACATTACCACTCCTTTGCGTCGCGCAGTCGGGTAAAAATATTGGGACGGCTTCCTCACGACAGTAAACCATCGATGTTTTGCCCTAATTCCATCCGAGACCTTCACCGCGGAGTCCGGGATCCGTTTAAATATATAACAGGCCTTTGTTTTTTCAAATATATTGGTAGTGACTGCCATCTAACCTCACGGCCTTATAATCCGAGAGCTGATACGATTTTTTGAGATTTCTTGAGACAAGCTGGAAACTTGTCAGACAACTCTCCTGTCACACCCTCAACACGAAAGTGCTTAGCGGCCGCGTTCACTACCGTCACGCAGGAGGCGCGGTTTCGATCCTCGCTCAGTGCAAATATTTGTTTTTGTTGTTTGTTTTTTATTTAGAAATTGCCTTTGAACCCGCCTGGCAATGGTAAATCGCCTGTCTGTTTGCTATGCATTCCTTAAACATTAAACTACAACATTATGAAAATTGCATATTGCCTCAAACACGTATTTTTTTTTTTTATATGTTTAAAAATTTGGGGGTTTATTTAGCCCCCATTCCCACCAGCCAGGTCGGCACCTTAGTGTTGAGGTATGACAGGAGAGTTGTCTGACAAGTTTCCAGCCCTATCCCTTAATCGCCTTGTACAACACCACATGGGAGGAGATGGGGTGGCCCAAATTCTACTCTACCGAGTATCACGCGGCGCAAATACCATACCAATTTATTATCATTATTATGGATAATATTATCCGCCTGAACTGTTTCACTGATGTGACGCGTAATTAGAATATGCAAATGTGTTGACAACGCGCGTTGAATGTTGTGTCAGTCTGTTTTGTCCCTGTGTCCATGTCGAAGTTATATCATTGTATCGCTTGAAATCGTTATTTCTTGCCATATTTAGGGAAATAGCTAGTGAGAACCGTTTTAGTTATTTGATTAGATTTAAAACTGCATATAGGTCTCCTTGCTAGATGGGCTGACGACCTGAAAAGATGACTGAAAGGTGACCTACAATTAGGCTAATTGATTGATTGATTAGTTGATTGAAAATTGTTTGCAGTTCCAGATATTCGCATAAACATACAACTCTTCAACGTTAATATAGACTTGCTATGCCTGCGACCTCGTCCGCCTTGACTTTGACTTTCGAGAATAAAATTAGCGTAGGTTACGCCTTATAAAATTAGCTATCTACAACAAAACTTCCGTCCAAATCGGTCCAGCCACTTCGAAGATTATCCGTTACAGACAGACAACAATTTTAAAATGGATTTGAATTTTACGCATTTTCCGCCTATAAATTCCCGAAGGGGTAGGCAAGAGTGTATTAACATACATTTCGCCAACAATGATTTTCGGTCCCACGTAATAGGGGGCGAGCCTATAATAATAATAATAATAATAAGAGCTTTATTTCAGATAAAATCATCCATAATTAGTTAGTATGTTGGCCTATAGCTATGTTAGTATTTAATATTATAAAATGATGTTAACAATTTTTAAAAAATCATGTGGGTATATAGGCGCCGATGTCATGACTACAAATAAAAACAATTGAGCATAAATAATATGAAATAAATAATATATTGTATGAGAACTATAGGTTGATTACGTAATAATAAATAATATACAAATGAATTCAATTAATTAAATAAATTAAAATAAAAATAGATGATAAATAAATGTCCTATTTGCACCTGACTACCGACTCGTTAGTCAGTGCATGAACCATACATACGTGGTTCATATACTGACAGTCAAACCTATTTGCAAAGACACTTAGTATGCTATTAGTGCTACCCCGTATCCCACGGTAAAGGGACGTGCACCGTCTGCGTATAGTCGTGTAAAAACAGTCTACACGCAACTCAGCGAACATCCCCGAAGCACTGCAGTATCGGGGCAGACCCAACAGCACCCTAAGTGCATTATTGTACTGTATGCGAAGGGCGTTAAATTGTTTCTGCGTGTATGAGACCCACAGGCCGCCAGTGTAAAGCGATGTACAGTATGCTCTAAAGAGCGTCAATTTGACGCTCTCCGAGCAACGAGCAAACCGGCGGGCAATCATGTTGGCCCTTACAGATAACGCCCTTCGCTCCCGCGCTATGTCTGCATCATCTCTCAGGTCAGAGGTCACCAGGTGCCCAAGGTATTTGAACTCTTTCACTCTGTTTAATTCTGTTCCATTTAATTTAACAGGTGGAACTGTGTCTGGGCCCTTCCGGCCCCCGCCCTGAAAGACCATGCACACACTCTTCTGTACATTATATACAAGACCATGGCTGTGTACATACCTTTCACACTTCTCTAGCAGGGTAGTCAAACCACACACCGAGGCACTCAGCAGCACCATGTCATCAGCATAACTAATGTTGTTTACACAAATACTGTCAACATGGCATCCGACACGAGTGCTACTGAGCTCCTCTATCAGGGCATTCACGTACAGGTTGAAAAGCTTTGGTGAAGACAGACCTCCCTGCCTCACCCCGCATTCCAGCCTGTACGGTTCTGACTGTACATTCGACCACCGAACCACATTCAACTGATTCAGATACCAGTATTTGAACATATGAACCAGCTCTTCGGGTATGGACACATCAGCCATCTTTTGCCACAAAATGTCATAACAGACCAAATCGAAGGCCCGAGAGAGGTCAAGAAAACACGCATGAATAGGCGTGCTTCTATCGGTGTAATACTTGACAGTCTGCTTTAAACTCAAAATGGCTGACTCTGTTGATAGGCCCGCTTTGAAACCAAACTGATTGTCGTGGATATTCAAATATTTGTCCAGCTGAGTGTTAAGCAGACTATCAAGCACTTTCGATATAGTCGCCAGTGAGATCGGCCTATAATTACTCTTATCACATATATCACCAGTTTTGTTTTTAACAATCGGTACCACCACGGTCCTCATCATGTCACACGGTAAGTAGGTAAGAGTGTCCCAGGCAAAGATTAAACAAAAGAGTGAGAACCCTCGGCAGGTGTACACCCGCGTGCTTGAGATGTTCGATGCTTAGGCTATCATGGCCAGGAGACTTCCCTCTTGACATTGAATTTATAGTATTTCTAATTTCTTTTACCGCAAACGTAGTACTCATCTCCTGCCCATGACACCCACCCACCATAACCGATCGTGGTGGGCCCAAAGGCGACGCCAAAGTAAAATGTTCTCTGAACATGTTTGCTATACATCTCGTATCATTTACACCGCTGATGCTCACGGGTAAGCCAGGCTTAGTTTTCAACTTCCTAGTAGATTTCCAAAAGCTACGAAAATCGTGTCTAGAGTGTTGTGAGGCGAGAATGTCCATCCTAATTTGTTCGCTGTTATTCTGACACCATTTCAGGCGTGATTTAAATCACGCCTGAAATGCCGTCAAGCAGGCACTTAGTCATGGGCTGTATGTTTACTGTCGGATGGAGAACAGCCCTATACCTTAGTCGCCTTCTACGACACCCACAGGAAGAGATGGAGTGGCTTTATTCTGTTGTTCAATAAAAAAACTAAATTAAATAAATTAAAAATCTTTATTAGGAACAAAGGTAATACAGGATCATAGACAAAATTGAGTCGATGATGACTGCAAAAGTATACACTGAAGCGCAGCCATCAACGCCACTACCCTGATAAGAAGGTGGATTGTTCCAAGTCAATAGCAATAAACAAAAACAAAAATTTGAAAAATTTCACTGCATGAAAAAAGGAGGGGGGTATGTGTGTGTGCTTGTGTGTGTGTCTGTGTGTGTGTGTGTGTGTGTGTGTGTGTATGTGTGTGTGTTTAGTTAGGTAGTGTGTTAGAGAATGTATGCACGGGTGTTCTATTTAATCAAAACAGTTCAACATGTACAAAATTTATCAAGGATCACATAGTAAGCTCAAACCTCAACAAGTTCTTCCGGTTCGTCATACGCAAGCGATTTTAACCACGTGTTTAGATTATGTTGTAGTTCCTTTCTTGTCATTTGATAAATATTCATTATTTTATTGACTCTATTATACATTTTAGAACTTATATGCCTAAAATGACGACTTGCTGTGACAGTCCTCCTGAATTTTATTTCACATATTCTATCCGAGCGGCGCGCGGCGCTTGGAAATATAATTATATGTCTGGATTGTACAGAATATGCGAATGTTTGCGAAGAATGGTTTGAGATACAAATAACTGTCTGACTGTTAACACTTGGCACATGGTGTATAGTGACGACGTGAGCACCTTCAAGACCATTCGTTGACCACGTTCAGCTGCCAATATTAACGTTTTGTGAGCTCCACCCCATACCAACAGACAATACCTCAACACTGACTGAGCAAGCGCGAAATAAACCATTTTTAAGGTTTTAAAATCCAACACAGCCCTAAGTTTTTTAAAAACGTAGGTCAGCTTTCTAAGTCGTGTCACCGTAGCGTCAATCTGCTCTCTCCAGTTTAGGTGCTCATCGACAAGGACACCCAAGTATTTTATGATATGGGCACTATCCACTCTCGGACAGGCGCAGGGGGAATTAAAACTTATGTTTGAACAGACGAGACGTGAGCGCGAACTTCCACAGGCACACGGGGAAGGCCCAACTTATTGGTGGCAAATGCAATAAATCTAGTCTTAGCGACATTTAATGTTAAGAGATTCACGGACAACCACCGCATAACAATGCTTAAACAGCGTTCAGCATTTTCACGGGCCTCGTTCCAGTCACGTCCGTCAATCACTAGAACCGTGTCATCAGCGTATGCTATTATTTTGCAATTTGGCAAAGACAATTTACACAGCTCGTTTACATATACTAGAAAGAGAGTCGGGCCCAGAACACTCCCCTGCGAAACGCCAAAAGCAAGTGATCTTTTATTGCTTAAGTATCTAATAACGTTACAATCTAATCTTTTAACGTTACAAACACACATCCCAATTTTATTTATTTGTATAGACTAGTTATAGATAGATAAAAATATAGGTATGTCTGCATCACAATATGCAATCTCCACTATTCCCTACATATGTATATTCAACAGGATAGTTGTGCCCTTCCGTACCGTTACTCATGTAATTTATTGTGCCCATTTGTCCACGCCATAGAAGGGTTTAGGGATAAGTCTTATTTGAGGTATCACCTCAGTTAAACAAAGGGCAGGTAATCTTTATGGAACCGTATATTGCTGCCTTAGAGTTCAGCCCCTTAGACAAGTGGCAATTCGCTGGCCGGCATATTTTTTTTTTAGGTCGGTCGCAGACAAACACACGGCCGTGCTGATGGTAAGAGGTTACCGTGACCTATGGGCGAGTGCAACACCAAGGGAGTCGCACTCGTGCTGTCGACCCTGAAAGAACTGAGAGATTCTGTGCCGTCACACAAAGCCTTTGGTTTTCCCACTGACAGCACAAAATCTCTCCAGTGAGTGAGCACTGGCTACCTTACTCACCGTCGGAAACATAACACGAGGTTATTAAGCCGCGGTCTTCTGTAGGGTGGAGGTACTTTCCCAGTCGGACTGCTCGATTGGGACGGATATACCGTCGTGTCCGTATTATCCTTCGCATCTTGTAGAATAGAATGAAAATTGTATGGAATTTGACGTATATAAAAGTCGTGAACGCATAGCATAACCCGGGAGAGCAGACCCTGTTACGATAACTACTATCTATTCTGATATAATATTAGTATGAGTATTACAGTCATTAAAAATAATCACCTATGTCAATTTATAAAGGCCCTTCCACACATCTGCTAACAATTATCGCAGCGGTAATCAGGAGCGCGAATAAGCGGTTACGTTCAATAATATGATCTCGTTGAGAATGCGACACGGATACGTAACGGCTAATAACATTCCCGCCTGTAGCACATCTCCGCCGCGAAACCGCGTATAGCGGAACCGCGGTCGTTTCGCCATGTTCTGTCAGTTGTACGAGGAGCGAAACTCCAGCGAAACGGCATGTTCTAATGCATAGATTTACCTATCTTCTATCTCTTTCGCCGCGCAGTTTCGCCTATGCCGTTCACACCTCCGCGCTTCGTCCGCTATTTTGTCAGTGTTGTCACGTGACAATTTTACGTAACACGTAAATTGCAGGGCCGCATTAGGGGTCTTTTAAATTCCAAATGAATCAAGATCAGTAAAAAAGTTTTACTTTGATTATTTTTTCGCCGTCTGCAGTTTTTTGTACAGGATGGTATTACCTACATCTAGGTACACTAATATTCTAAAGAGGAAAGTCCTTTTCTTGTTTTTTTTTGTTTGTTGTTGACTGATTTCAATAATGGGAGTAACATAGGCTAGCAAATAAAGACCCGCGACGGCATGCGTTTTTAGTGGGTCAGAGTTCAGTTCAGTTCGACAATCACTCCTGACCATATCCGAGGGAACTTTAGCACGAAAAAAAAGTGGGAACGGAATCCGAATTCCACGCGGGCGGAGCCGCGGGCAACTGCTAGTATTATACATAGCTGCTGCCCACGGCTCCACACACGTCGAATTCTGATCACGCTCCTACTTTTTTTCGGTAGTCCCTTCAAATACCACTCCGGTCGGCCATCGCACCTACTCAAAACCGCACGCCTCCTATTACGCACTCCCCGACTGATTCTAGGCCATAATTTAAGAGCCCTCAGGTGTGAAAAGCACGGTGTCCCCATTGTACTCCGAAAAGGAAGGATATGAATGTCACACCACTTCACCAGCGGGGTGAAGCGGTGACAGGTGGCTGAATCTGAACCCTCGGTCTGCACTCGGCGACCAGTCCACCAATAATGTCAAATGTGTTATGCCTAATGAATTTCGGAGTATCAAGTTTCTGCCAGATGGAGGGAACCTCTCCACAGGGCCACATCCGTCGCTACATCTTCTTTTCTCTTTATTATATTTGTATACATATTATTATTTATAACTTACTGATTAGACGTTTAGTAATAATTAATTAATTTGACTTGACAGCCAAATACCGCCATATACGGCCCGCCTATCTCGCACTCCCCGACTGATTCTAGGCCATAAATTAAGAGCCCTCAGGTGTGAAAAGCACGGTGTCCCCATTGTACTCCGGAAAGGAAGGATATGAATGTCACACCACTTCGCCAGCGGGTTGAAGCGGTGACAGGTGGCTGAATCTGAACCCTCGGTCTGCACTCGGCGACCAGTCCAGCAATAACGTCAAATGTGTCCTTTGCACGACTTATATATGTCCAATTATGAAAAATGACAATCACTCTTTAATTGTCCAACCATAGAAATTGTCCAATCATAATATAAATAATAATTGGTCAATATAATTAATAATTATTAATCATCGATTATATTTGTATACATAATTATAACTTACTGTTACGTTTAGTAAAAAGTATTTAATTTAACTAGACAGCCAATTACCCAATTTCGGCCCTGTTGATTTTGAAAGTTTCTGACGCACGGTATCAAGTTCGCGCATGCGAAAAAGACGTTATCATGTTGAACGGAGCAATCAGAAGCCAGGTAGTTGGCGCATGCGTTCTACACGGACCAGTTAGATTCGGGTACGCGCTCCATATTAGATAACAAGTGTCAAGTTCCGCTCATGTTTCGCTGCTCCAGCTACACTTGAACACAGCGAAACTCAACTAGCAGTTCCGCTGTCCGCCGCGAAACAGCGGAGATGTGCTACGGGCGTCCTACCTTCTTTAATGCATACGATCAGGTAACGATACGATTGAGTAGGAATCGGATTGGTGTATTTCAAACTGGAGTGGTAGTGTTTACAGTGAATATATTTTAGGGCATCAGACAGCGGGTAGCCTGCTGAGACAGTCTAAGGTAATTATTGAATCTAGGAAGGCATTGTACAGATTTCTATCAATATGTGTAAAAATCAGTTTACAACAGATAAAGATTACGTTACGTTGACGATACCTACGTCATTTTTTTCACAATGGGCTAGGAACAAAAATGGTCATATAAACTAAGCTTAATTTCTTTAACAAATCGCAAGTAGTCTGTTGTACTTGTAATAACTAGTTAATCATTTAGATAGAGATAGGTTGTGGAGGTGAGATGGCAATCGCTTGATGGAAAATATCAAAGTTTAGTCCCATCGCAGTTAGACTGAAAAAAAACGAACTACCGCCGGCCTTCAGCCTGCAGTATTGAAAAAGTTTATATATTTAATATTTATTCTTTATTGTACACTTACATGGCATAATAATACAAATGAAAGAGAAAATTATGTACAAAGGCGAGCTTAACTCAAGGATGAGTTTTCTTCCAGCAAACCCGGGAGTGCATAGAGGAATTGCAATCTAATGAGAGGCAAAGTCTTGTGTACATTAATATCTAGATATAATAATAAGGTGAGGAGGTATACTTAAGGTATATCCCTGACAAATGGTATTACATATCCATACATATACTATTCAACCATTATGGCCTACATACTCATACATAAAATACACATAAATATAGATAGATAAATATAAATACATACATCTACATACATATAAATACATACATCTACATACATATAAATACATACTATGTCTGTTATTGTTGAGAGAGAAAGTAGTCTCTCGTTCTTTTTTTAAAGATGTGTAAAGTAGGACTGTCGCGTATGGAATGAGGAAGAGAATTCCAGGAGGAAGAAAGTTCATAGTTTTACAAAAAAAAAATGGCTGTAAAATACATTTAACCATTTTATTTACCCCTAGACTCACAGTCACAGTGTTCTAAAAAAAGTCGTCTGCACTAAAAGTCCCTTTCAGTAGTCGTCAGTAGGTATAACCAATTAGATGCGACAATGTTCCAAGACATAAGCTTTGTATATGAAAATGTAATGTAGTAGGTACTATCGCGATCATAAGTGCAGTACCAATCTGACGCAACTATAGCGCGGCAACATTAGTCGTACTTATGACCTTATTCTTTGAAGACAATTCACACACACATACACGTCAACCTAGTCGTACAGTACTCTTACTAAACTTTTGAAGTTATGACCTTAATCTTTGAAGATAATTCACACACACACATACACACACATTAATATTGTTCACTCGTTGATTAATATTGTTAATTTCAATATCATACGTAAGCCGCCCCGTAGCTGAGTGGTTTAATGTGCGGCTGGACGAATAGTATGAAACCTGTCGGTGATGGTTCGAACCTACCGGAACTAATATAACTTTTTGTGTTTTATATTTAAAAGTTATGATATATAAATGTTGATACGAATATAAAAATGTTTCTTAGGTAGAATTTTAAACTTAGCGAGAAAATAATTATTTGAGGGTGCATTTGAAATATAATGGATTCATTGGCTATGAGTGAAGTTGTTGGTTGGTGAAGTCAGTTACGACTACCCTATTTATATATTATATCATCTATGGTTACGACTGTTTGTGTTAATTACTGTTCGAGCGATTACATTTCTTTTTTAATAAATCAATATGTCAAATATAAGAAGTATTGAAGCAAAAGCTAATATTGTGGCCATATTCGAATGGTCTGAATATATCTCAAATTTCTAATGAGACGGGCTTATCTGTAAGTTAATTAATTAATTAATATTGTTGTAGTGCAATTTTGTTCATTGGTTGCAATTGTGTAATATGGTTGTTGTTTTTTTAGAGAAATACTGGGAGTCGTTGCGTGAAACAATTTGAGGAAGAAGAGTTGCAGAGTTGGAGGAGAAGTGGAAGACCTGCTGAAGCGGCGTTATATGGTAGCAGAATATGAAACGAATAACGAAGAGTATTTATTTTAACTGGGAATCAACAATATTTTCTGATCAAAAAACGTTTAAATCATCTCGAAAAGGAAGATTACATTTATGGCATAAGGATAAAACACGGTGGTGTGAAAACAACATAGTACCGAACACTGAATCTAAGTGTAAATTATGTGGAGGTGGATTAGAGCGCAAGGGCCGGGTGAATTAGACCCAATATCTACGCGTGCAAATAGTGCAAATTATGTGGAAGTGTTAGAAGATATAATGTTGCCCACAGTGCGAAATGTCTATCCAGATATAAATGAAGGTTTAAGGGCATTAGAAGGTTTCTTCAGGGTCGGCAGCATGAGTGTGACGCCCCTGGTGTTGCATACGTCCAAAGGCCACGGTAATCACTTTCTATCAGGTGGGCCGTGTGCTTGTCTCCCACCTAAGTGGTATAAAAAATGTGCACGATAATTGTCCCATCCATCGAGCCACCATACTTCGCGAATGGTTTAGTGAACGTAAAGTTATTCCTTGCTCTGGCGAAGGGTGAAAATGTTCAAAAGGGAAGCCGGTGGCAAATCCCAAAGAACAACCATGGCAATTTTGTATGGAATTCTCTCAAATATTAGATAGGTACTGAATTTTAGGTGTAATACATGTAATAATGCATTAAACTTAAGCATCTCTACCATGACTTCCCTTTGCAGAGCAAGCCGGCAGGAATCGTGTTATGAGTACTCCTCGCCACTGAATTTCCTTGGCCAGCACGATCCCCTGATTTGAACCCGATTGAGAATATATGGGGTTTAATGGTGCAAAGAGAAAGTTATTGTTATTATATATTATATTTTATATAAAATAGTTAGGCTCAATTTAAAGTGAAAGCTCTCGTGATATTGTTATCGCCGTACTCGTGCTAAGCTATTCTGTTTAAATATTTTTGTTATTTAATTTCAGTTGAGCCTATTGAGACTACTGAGCCTATCAAGGGACGTGCTGGCCTGTAATTAGTATAAGACTGTATGGTTGAGGTTAAGTTTCAATCCTCTTTTCCGAAAAAAAACTTTCGAGAAAATGAATAATTAAGCTATAACCTCAATATGCAATATTAATTTTATTATAAAAGTATATTTTTTGGATGAAATTATTATAACCACAAATTAACATTGGATAATTCTTTTAATAAACTTTTTTTTTTAAACTATTGTTTTATTTATAATCTATTGTAAATTAAGTATAATATTTTTCCATTTGTAAATAATTATTTCTAATTCTGTTAACTTGTTCCTAAAATTTCATGAAAACAAAACAACAAAAAGTGGAAAAACTAAGATCCGAACCCACAACATCCGATTTCAACACTATCCGTAGCAGCCTTGTTACCGACCAGGCTACGCACTGCCTTACGTAGAATCACGAATTTTTGCATTACTTTATATAGATGCATGCTTCGAACATAATAGTATGAAAAGGCGAGCATAACGTTTTCTTTGTTTCGCATCACACACATTTATATTTTCTCATATCGATACTGTGTGACGTATAAATGTATGCGTTAAACATTACATACACATAGATACGCGTTTAAGCGGACAAGCCATTATAAACATTACGGTGCTAATGCACTTTTAATTACGATAGTACCTTCGTACAAGGGACCTATTTATTCAGTTTATATTACTGTACAAATATTTAGCCTGTCTTAAACAAGGCTTTTATACATATTATTATTATGTATACCTATCCGTTCCAATCGAGCAGTCGAGGAGGTAAAACACGACGGTATATCCGTTCCAATCATGTATCGTGTTGTGATTCCGACGGTGAGTAGGGTAGGCAGAGCTCACTGGAGAGATTTCGTGCTGTCAGTGGGAAAACGAAAGGCTTTATCCTACTTATCTTTTGCGCTGACGGCACAGAATCTTTCTGTTCTTGCACGAGTGTGACTCCCCTGGTGTTGCCCTCGCCCATAGGCCACGGTAACCTCTTACCATCAGGAGGGCCGTGTAAACTTCCAATCTATCAACCAGGATAAGAAAATTACTCTTAACATCCTTAGGTATCTACTAAAAAGTTGAATTCAACTCCATAATAATATCCTAGATTTCTACACCAAACTCAGACCTTTAAATAAATCCTTAGAAACAACACTCGATTCACATTCGTTATTTTTCTTTTAAGACCACGTCAACTGAAATGGTAGTTGAAATAACTTTTTCTCATTTTGTAGCTACACAAAAATACTTCTTCGATAGCACAAATAAATCTACTCCCCGCTTCGGAGGTAGAAAATCGAATAGCAAAAAGTTGACGTAAAAAGTTTTGCTATTGAATCGCGGTACTCATTAGATAGGTACTGACTGTACTGTACTGAGAAAGTTATCTTTCTGTTGTTTGCCATGATAATACTTGGGTTGGGGGAAGGTAATTAAAAAGCATTTATTTTCTTTCGGTTCACGATTGACAAATGAGTACCTACCTACGTGCTGCCAAACGTGTTTCGATCTTTTAGACAGAATTCGGGTTTTTTATTTTTTAATAATTTGTTTTTTTTTTTAAATCAATACTTATCTATAACTTTATGGGCAGCCTCTGTGGCTTGACCGTAGTAAACGCGACTGCTACGCAGGAGGCGCGGGTTCGATTCCCGCTTAGTGCAAATATTTATATGTAGAAATATATCTATAATGCATTGGGTATGGGTGCTTTAGAGAACACATTAGGCCGTTAGTTCCGGTTCCGGTTGCCATACGAACATTATTCTGTGGTAGTCGTTACGGGTAGTTGGAGCCCTCAAAAATCCAACTAGTCGAACTACAGAACTGGAGTTGTGGAGATCAGATGGCAGATGCTTCACAGAACTAGAAAAAGGAAACAAGTAAGAAATTCTAGGTCAATGATGCGGCAAAAGAAGTCGCCGAACCGCTTGTTTCTTGATGGAGTATTCTACACCGTTGTGGGTGACATCTAAGTTCTGCACGTGTAGTCCTATACTGGAAAGGAGAGGGTGGGACTAATTGGAATACTGATCAGAACATTCACCCGGCCGAGTAGAATTTGGGCCACCCCATCTCCTCCTCCTCCCATGTGGTGTCGTACAAGGCGACTAAGGGATAGGGCTGTTTAACATCAGACACATATATACAGTCCAGACTCAGCCTATACATGGCTTGAGTCAACAATAGTGCCCGGGAAATGGCAGTAGGCTCACCCGCTATTACATGGGACCTAATACAATGATTGGTGAAATGTGGGTGTTAACTCACTTCTGTCTAACCTTCCGGGGATAAAGGCGTGATTGTATGTATGTAGATACGAGATAGTGGTCAGTTAATTAAGGTGTAAACACCATACTTGTATTAGCACTATGCTACGCTCCAATGTTCTACCATACTAGTATTTATTCCCACTTATGTGATCGATGATAGTTTTAATCACCTAAACGCAATGATTGATGATGGCTCTCGGCTCTGCGTGGCCATTTCGTTCGACGCAGACTAATCAATGATGCATTATCTGTAACAAAGCACATGGACACATTTGTCATCGTTTGTTTTGCTTAGCGAGGGAAATCATATTCAGAGTGGCTTATTAGTCAAAGTTCGTGATTTATGATATAGGCATAAAATTGTATGAAATGACTTTATCACAAAATGATAGGTTGTTCACGCACTGTTTCCATTTTGAATTATTGACTATTTATTGATTGTGTTTAAGTGGATTGACTCATTAAGTAATACGATATCTATCTATACCTACTTCTAATAAGAATCTCAAGCAGGTTAACAAATAATGAAGATTAGCAATATACCTACCTACTATGTTACAATTATTGCTATGAGTTTTATGATAGGCGTATCACTTTTTAGTTTTTCGAAAGACAATCACTGTTGTATCTAGATATTTGCGTTGTAAATACCCGAAGGACTAGGCAGAGGTGTATTATCACCCATATTACGCCAACTATGAGTTTCTGTCCCACGTAATAGGGGGCGAGCCTATTGCCGTCATGCGGGCACTTAATCATGGGCTGTATGTTTACTTTCGGATGGAGAACAGTCCTATCACTAAAGATATGATTCCGAAGCCGACCGCATATCGACAACTGCTGACGCACGCAGCAGATGCACGTAATTCATTGCCGCTTTTCAATCGTCCCGTTTATCCGTATCGGAGTTTGACAAGTAATGGGTATGCTGTGTCGTATTTTACGACACCGCGAGGAAAAAGATGGGGTGACCCAAATTCTCTTATACCGGGAACCACACGAAAAACTTGCCGGATATCATAATAAAATTAGCTTCCTATTAAATTTATTAAGCGACTTTAACTAAAGTGATATCATGAACTGAACCAAAGTAACCAATATTGCTATTTAAAACTATAAACACAACTGAATTTATGAACAGTTCAATTCAGAACTAAAGCTGGGTCCATATTGCACATGAATCTGGTGAATTTCGATTCCTACTCCCAACATTGTGCTCGTAAGCCTGCTCTAATTTCCCAGCGGACGCATTCGATTTGTTAGACCACTGTCAATTTCAAATTCTCAACGTCAATATTTACAAAATAGATTTGATATTCTATTGCTGCCTAATAGATACGTTAAGTATCATGTTTTTACGTTTTTGAACGATTTTTCAGTACCTAGTGGCCATATTCTTTAAAGATATGGCATTGCCACAGATAAAACAATATAATTTTTATAGTATTGCTAATAAATGTATTGCAAAAGGCGGCTTGAAATACTCGTTATGTGTAAGTAAAATAATATCCATATTGTTATTTAAACTGTTATGTGTGTGCATGTTAAGGGATGTGTGTTAGTTCAAAGTTTGCATTTTGAAGCCCGAAACCGAGGTCCGCTTATTGGTTTTCCGAATTGCTGCCGCCGGAGTTCCCAATACTGAGATGAAAGCCTGCACCAGAGCATCTTCTGCAATTTGCGTAATGTGACTGAAATCTATTTTGAGCGCCTGATTAGGTTATAGTAGCAATACACTAGCAGGCAAATTCATTCAGTCCTTAACAGATTTGTAATGAGTAAAGTATTACGCGTAGCACATTCTCTTACTCTCATTTTTCCTGAATATTTTTCATACTCGGGCTCTGCCGCACGGCAACCGGGACCAACGCCTTAACGTACTCTCCCAGCCAAGGAGACAACAAGACCAATGCAAATAGACATATTCATGCAAACAAATATTTGCACTAAACGAGAATCAAACCCGCATCCATTCGTAGCTGTCGCGTTGACTACCACTACTATGCCATAGGTGCTGTAAACGCTATTGAAATATCTAATAACAAGTTTTCAAACTCCACCTTTGCTTATAAATTCGCGGCAGCAGCGTATAGATGGCGCTTTACAAAGTTTACCGCCTACAAACTGAGAACTATCACGAGATGTGAAGATTACTCACACCTCACCCGGTTTAATTTAATTTGAAATTCGGATGCACATGGATACAGAAGTTGCTAACTCTCTTTGATGCTTTGATATCTGAGAACATGAACATTTGATATGTATGTACCTATGTTGTGATTATAGGTATGGTAACAGGCGCGGTCCGAGGGGGGTGGTGGGGGGGGGTCACAGGGGACATAATCCCCCCAAAACCATGCACGTCATATTGAAAAGTCCCAGTACGAGGGGAGGGGGAGTTAAATTTCTTAAGGAATTTCCGAAGTGACCCCCCCCCCCCCCCAAACTTCAAGCTGCGACCGCGCCTGTTTGGTAACGACAGACAGACAGACAGGCTGACAAAACGTTTTGTTTCTAAATAAATTCATTACCTTGTACCTTAATTTGTACTCGTTCATACATACAGTTACACCTTTTTTCCTATGCTAGGCAGGGATTATGGTAGAGTTTAGCGTAATGCCGGTTTGAATCCGGATTCTACTCATAGTGTGAATTATGATGTATACCTAATATTTTACCATTGTAAATTGTAATGCCTCTTTGGGAAGGTTAATTACAATTACAAACCCTTTAGGTACTGATTCCTTCGTAAAGTTCAACATTTTATGTAAGTACAGTAGGCACTTAAATAAGTAATTAAGTTTAAAACTAAAACTCGACTAATCACGCTCTAAAAAAGTATTAAACAAGAAAATATCAAGAATAGCCGTGGTCGTGCCACTTTTTCCTAGAATGTATTGTTTTGCTAGTGTAAGTGGCATACGACCACGGCTATTCTTGATATTTTCTTGTTTAATACTTTTTTAGAGCGTGATTTTGCAGTAGTCGAGTTTTAGTTTTAAACTTAATTTTTATTTATATTATTTTGGGGCAAGCAACACCCAATAATTTATACATATTTGAAATGTGCTAATTGAGCCCTTTAATTTGATACCAAACACGGTCCATTTATCTCAAGTTTATTTTTTAATTCAGTACTTTATGACCGCTAGAGAGCGCCACATTAGATTTAGTGACACGTGATATAGCCTATAACCAGCGGACGATCAAGACGCTTCTAACGATACCCCAATTGTCCAGTTCTAATAAGTAGTTGAAGAGCTATGAGGGAACAAACGAACATACATACATACATACATTAGGGTGGAGTGAAATTGGGGAAAAAATTATTTTTTTGGAATTTCACTTTCCCTGTGTCATTAACCGATGACCGTACATAAAAGCTTTATTCATGCTAAAAATCAAAACCCTACGACTTTATTTTGAGGTGGCGCGCTATGAAGTTAATTTGAAAAATTAATCAATTTTTACGTCTATCGTGTAACTGCACGTCAGTGTTATTGTGTATCTTTATGTAATAAAACTTATAATTCACATTACTTTAAAGGGTAAACTTGTTCGTCTTTGCATAATTTTCTTAAACTTTCTCATTTAAGTGGTAACGACAAGTGTAATAAAAGTCTGATTATTCGTCAATAAAATGGCAAAATCTCGAAAAGACTTGCGATGCCCCTTGTTTGGCGAACCAATAAAACTATGTGATAATGTGTTACCAACTTATTGTGATATTATAAAATATTACTTGTGGTTAAGAAATGACTTACTGGAGATCCGATTCTCAGCACTCCATCACCGTGTGGTCGCCGGGTCCCTAGCGTGATACAGAGAGGTACACCGTGACGGTGACTGGGACTTGCGACCCAGATGTAGGTTTAGGGTGGTCACCTTGTGATGCATCAGCGCTCACCTCCACCGTCAGTAGTGTTCCCCCCTCCCCCCTACCTATCCAAATTTGGTAAGATCCTATCAATGCCGCTTTGGACATTCGATTTAGTAAAGAGCTTACTGAAGCTCTTGGCAATCCGAGGTCTTTAAGTAAGTTGTACAGGGATTTAGCTGGAAATCCCCTTGCTCCTACTTCTACGGCGTAGAGTTTAACCACGTAGCCGTTTTTTGTTAACTCGTCAGTCAAGTCAAAGTATTTGTTTGTCTTTATAGCGTGGTCTTTAGGTATATTAGTTTCCCACGGTACTGTGAGTTCTACAAGCACTGCACGCCTATGCGATCGTCAAAAAAGGAATATGTCGGGTCTGGTTGGTGAGGCACAGATATCCTCCGGTTTTTTATAGTGCTTCTCATACGTGTCTACGAGTATTGGCCAGTCAACGGCAGCTATCAAAATTGAATACGGTTTTTGAGGGGATTTATTTGAGCAGCCTTCCTTTACAAACACAATGTCATTTCTTTGGTTTGTGGTTAGTCCCTTTTTAGCTTTAGCTACCGCCAAACTGGAACAGCCGTCGTATGATTTCTAATACCTTATCATGTCAGCGCGAGTAATGTCCCCGGTCTAATAGCATCCTACAACCCACTAGCAGGTGCCTAGCCGTACCAGTTGCTTCACCACATGAGCTGCATGTTTTATCTGTGGCTTTTCCTCATCTGACAAGATTGCTTTGGTCTGGGAGGGTCAACTGGAATGCATTTAGATAAAATTTAAGTAAGGCCGGTGACCAGTCGTATATTAAGGTACGCCATTTTAAGGCTATGGGAAGGGAATACAAAATTCACCTAGAGTGAACCATTCGTTTTGCATTTTTAGGCAGTAGAACGGTGGGTCAAGCTCGTTACTGAGGCTTCTTCATCTGTTTGTGGGCCAGAGACAAGAGATGGAGTCATTCGTATGAGGATAAAGGTAAGGCAAGACATACCAGTATTCAAATACTGGTATGTCTTGCCTTGCCTTTATCCTTGTGATTTATAATTTTTTAAGCAAAAAGAAGAGTATATAGCTTCAGCTTCTGAATGTTAAAATGCTTTTATTTAATATATTTTGTATATTTATAAGCACTTACTTATACTTGATATCAATTTCAAGCTTTAATATTTTCATTTTGATAAATAGTCTGTCTAAAATAAAAACTTTATAAAAAACAAATTTTGTTAATTTCTTTAACTTTGAAATTTGATGCGACACCTTAAGATGTAAACGTAGGTACTCGAAATTTTATTTTTATATCTTTAAGAATGTCGATCATCCATTGGTGATACAGGAGTAACATAGTTTTAATTTTATTTTTTTCACTCCACCCTAACATACATACATACATACATACATAGCCTGTCAAAATCACAACCCTCCTTTGGCTTCCTCGTAGTCGGGTAAAAATGAAGTGATATTCAAAATTTAAAAAGCCCCCGTAACAAAAAAATACATCCAAAAAGTAGAAAATAAATTGTGTTGGTTACCCTTTAAATTTTGATTCAAGCTTTGCAGTGTCGAGGAACCTTGGATCTTGGATCGTTCCGATAAATATTTATAAAGAATTACTTTACCTCCATCCTCCATCCTAATCCTAAATCAAAATCGGCTCATCCGTTCGGGAGTGACGATGCCACAGACGGACAGACAACACACACACACACACGCGTAAAGATGCGAATGGATATTATGTGATATGGTATACATCATAATTCACACTATGAGTAGAATCCGGATTCAAACCGGCATTACGCTAAACTCTAATTAGGGTGGGTTTACTAATCATGATTCATGTGGTAAATTGCTTCTAGGTTAAACGCTATAAAGAGCACTGTGAACAAGAAATGTACGTTAAAATAGGTAAGTAAATTACATAATACCAAGTCCGCAAGTGTGGTCATAAATTCGAAGTTGTTTAGAAATATGCTGCGTTATCATGAAATCGCAAATGAAGAACTGCGGAATCGAATTATTATTATTCGAATCCCAGTTTGCAGCCCTGAGCCAGAGCATCGTCCATCCTGGCTTGTAAGTGAGGTATTATTATTTTTTTATATAGGACACGTCAACTTGATTTCGCCTCACCTGATGGTAAGCTGAAGGCTAAGTCTCTCAAAAGAGAGTCACCATTACAGACATGTACCATGTTACAATGGTGGCATTCAGCTTGACGGCCTCATCAGATGCTTTTTCACGTCCCGCTTAAAGGACCCGGGACTGTAGGAGGAGGGAAGCACGTGAACTGGTAAGGAATTCCAAGACTTATTGGTGCGGCAGAAGAACGGTTCTTGGGTCCTGAAGATCTTGGTGGGTTTTATACACCCAATGGATGTGTTTCACAAACCTTACACCTTAATCAAAATTTATAACCTGACAGTTTCGTAAGAGTGCAATAAACACTCCTAACTCCTACGAACTTACTCGAATGAGCAGAAAATAGTCGTTATTTTAAAGAAAAATAAAATATACATACATACGCTTACGCCTATCTCCCTCCGGGGTAGGCACAGGCAAAGGCCCGCCATTTGACTCTATCGTTTTTTTACCACTTAGGTGGCAGACAAGCACACGGTCCACCTGATGGGAAGTGGTTACCGTGGCCTATGGACGTATGCAACACCATGGGCGTCATACTCGTGCTGCCGACCCTGAAGAAACCTTTTAATACCCTTTTTGAAGAACCTCATATTTGTAGTCGCTTGGTGTCTTTTTTTTTTCTCTCGAGTTTCAAAACGGCCATGCCACATGCATTCATTTTGAATGTATAAGTATGTTGACTATAATATAAGTACTTATCAGTATTGCATTACCTAAAGCTAACTCTCACTATTCTTTTAGTCTGAGCTCTCAGGTTAACTAATCAAATAAACAATTGAATTCTAAGTTCAAACAAATGTAAACAAAATGAAAATTATATCGATGGCTAACGGCCGAAAAGGGATAACCGCCACTTTACAAATTTTACAGGAGAGTGATTTAAAGTTGAAAATAAACGAAAAAAATTCATAACAAAAGATGTATAGGTTCCGAAAGGCTGAAAATCTATATTTGTAGCATTTATTGCACTGTCTATTGACTGGCGTTGTTAGTTTTTTGAAATTCAGGCTAGAAATAGTAGTATCTGTCGGTTACCCCAAATGGTCTTAATTTTACAAACAGCAAAAATGTCGTAAATTAAATACAAAAATTATTAGCTTCTATCAAAAAATGATGTAACCTCACCTCATGTTTTATTTAAATTGAGGAAAAATAGCGCAAGTGTATTTTCTAAAGAAATAAAATTATGGAAATGTGGCATAACCAGCTATCGAATGAAAATTCACTGAATGGAAAATTTTAGGTATCAAGTATTTTTTAAGAAACTACGATAATTAGACTATTATGTGTTTCTAAGTACTTTTTAGTTAAAAGTATATTTGAAGGAGAATATATTTCCGGTTTACCCGAGACGTTTAAATAATAAAACTATATAATTTTATTAATCAGCTCAGTCTATAATTGACTAAAAATGGCACTTTCTAATTAACAATTTCTTATATCATATATTCGCCGAGATCAATATTCGATTTCGAATAGACTCAAAACTATTACAACTCAAATAATAATAGTTACCTTAATATCAAATCAAGATAAATGTTCGTTATAGAAAAGGCTGATTTTCGAAATGATATGAGATGTTTTACTTTGTAGAAATTGTGAATTATCTATACATTTTTACATCGTGCCAAAATGGCTCGCACGCGCACGTGGCGCTTGCCCAGCTGTCACCCGGTTTGGGTCATTTTTTTCGAGAGAATGATACCAACAACCGCCAATTTCAATTATTTTAGATTGACTAAACGACAAAATACGCCAAAATTCTTTAAATATCGGGAGGGCTAAAAAGGATAAGCGACAAAATATTATTAAGTACTTGCAGGGACAAAATGTAGTAAACGACTATAATATGTTTAAAAAAAATTGCCAGAAAGTATTAAACGGATGTCAATGAATAATTATGTAGAGGCAAATTATCATAAACCCATATTTCTCCATTTTTATTTCCAGGCGAAATAGGTTAAAGGTAGATCATTAGAATATTACAGAAAGTCCAAAAAGCATAAGTTCGTTATTCTCCGATATTTTGTAGATCAACCACCAAAAAAAATATCTCGTCAAAATTTTGGTCGTTTATGTAGAAAAAAAAAGTCTCATATCTATAATTTTACAATTGCTTAAACGACATAAAAATTCGCTTAGAAACACGTAACCCGGATCAAACGACGCAGAAAAAAATTACGATTCTGACTATGTATATAACTCAAAATCCCAAAATATGTCGCTTATCCCTTTTCGGCCGTTAGCCATCGATATATTTTTTTAAGTATTTAACCTCGTAAGTCCTAAACCCTCATCCCTCATTGTCATTACAACTACAAGCACATTTTGTAATCAAATAAAGAAATATCAGTAATATCACGGTACAATATTATAATACCCACTATTTGTACCTACTACAGGCACGGTGCGATATTGTCCCCAACAATCGAACACTGTACTTCAATAGGCGTCAGATATTGAGTGTACCTACAATGGATTTTCGTTTAAAGGGGAGTTTATGAAATAACCTATTGAGAAGCTCTGTATTCATTAGGTTACTATAAAAATGTATAGATATTGAAAGGAACTTTTGTACCTATGTAGGTACTGGGCTTAGAATTTTGAATGACAGTGTTGGATTTAGCTTTTTAATGTCAGCCTAAAAGTATTGAATTCAATCAAATTACTAATTTTATTGTAGAGGTACCTACCTACCCACTATCACAAAATCATTTAATTGATAAGGTAAATGATTTTGTAACTTAATGCTACTAACAAATTATGGATTGAATTATCTGATAAATAAATTATTATTATTTATGATAAAAGTGCATGCTTCCATTATTTTAATAATGGAACTTGCACTTCTGAGATAGTTTTTGGGTCATCATCAACTTGGGGACATTGTGCCGTAATCTAAAATAGAGTAAACACAGTATTTTATATGAACGTTAAATTTCAATATCTAAATGTCAACGGCCATACCACGTTGAATACACCGGTTCTCGTCCGATCACCGAAGTTAAGCAACATCGGGCGTGGTTAGTACTTGGATGGGTGACCGCCTGGGAATACCACGTGCTGTGTTGGCTTTTTGTCGTTAAATAATGTTTTTTGCGTTTTCATTTTTTTAAATCATTTTACTACAATAGTTTAGAATAAATTATTATCATTATTATTGAAGAAGGGCATTAGAAGGTTATCATAAGAACAATGCGATGGTAATGCCCCTTGTTTAAATAGACCGCGGTAACCGCTTCTCATCAGGTGGGCCGTGTACTTGTTTGCCACCTAAGCGGTATAAAAACAGGCCAGTTCGACAGGGTAATTATTTAGTCTAAATATAAATAATATCAACTTTAAAGTAGCTATATTTGTAATAACAGGGTCTCGTCGCTGAGTGGTACATAACTGACAATATGCTTAGGTACATTACATAGCAAAATTAAGCAATACTTACCTGGGTCTACATACTTACAAAATTTTGACGACAATGTAAAGGTAGGTACATAATTCTACAAATAAATGTAAGTACATATTCTAAAAATATACCTAGGTAGGTACATATTCTACAAAATTATAACATTATATCTGTCAGACAGAAATGCTATTTGGACGGCCTTAACATTACTCTAATTCAAGATAGCGAATTCTATGCACTCAGCAATAATTGAAACCTTTAACACAGTTCATTGAATTAAACATGATAATTTATTATGAGTAGGTACATACTTACTTCATTTTTTGTGCTCCGGTCTTCATGGTCACTACTACTTTATCTGAGTTTTTACTAATCTCACTAAATACAGCCTCTCACTGCTAAACTAATTGCTAATTACGTGATAATTGCCTTTATAAAATCCGGATATTAATGCATAATGTTCCTGAGAAAATAATGAGTTGAGAGCTGAGTCAGTTTTTATATATAGCTCGTTTTATCTCACTGCGGACTATAGAAAAAAAACCAATGTTTTAACTAATAGCACGATTTATTTTCTGCCCTCTGCTCTCATCTCACTGTGAGATTCGATCCACAAATGTTGCGATGTGAATCGACTCTCACAATACACGATTACAGGCCTCAAAGTGACAAAAAGTTCGCCTGGACATGAGTGATGTGACAGGATGAAAGTAATGTTCTTAATATGAACGCCAAGGGCTTTAAAAGTTACGAAAGGCCCGAGAAAAGTTAGATGGATTAGGTGAAAGATGACATGGCGAAAACGGAAGTGACTGTTGAGATGGAACCTGATAAGAAGGTAAGATAGAATCTAACGGGACATTCAGACGCCCTAAGTAGCCCTGTTGATTAAGTTTTGCTGACAAAAAAGTTAATGGTAAAAGTTGATGACTAAAAACGGAATGTCAAAACTACTGTATGATAATTATTTTTGGAAAGTGCCACAATGCCCTGAGTGATTAATTAAATGGCTAATTGGTTAATGAATTGAAGAATATTTTGAATTTGTAGTGTGTGAATATGGAGTTACTCCGCAGACCATGGCCCGTACTCTAACGTGTGCCTGCATACCCATCAATTCAATAGAAGTAAAAGCGTTCTTTTAAGCTGACATTCAAAGTAAATGATAGTCTTGGAAATAATAAACTGATAAACATAGTATTTTTAGCATTAAAAGGATTTTGATCATCAACTTTATGCGATAGTACAGTCTCTTGCTCTGCAAACAAAGAAACAATAAAATCATGAACATGTTTTTTAAAATCACTTTATCAGTCTCATTATTGTAACAAAGAGCAATAATCCACCAAGGTGCAATAAAGTACTAACCTTCCTATTCTCTTTGTGCTAAAAGATCAGAGGGCAGTAGAGCGATATATTGAAATGCTAAGCTGACCCTATAGTTACGTGACCCTTTGATTATAGGCGCAGGCGCAGCAAATTGATAGCTATCGCCGCTACTTGAGTGTGCTTTATGTTTCTGTAATGGAGGTGAAGTAAGAGGTGCTGTTAGTCTGTTTTATAAGCTCATTATGTTTTGTATTGATTTTTTATTTATAAGAGTTAAGGACCTAGCATCTACAATTTGACTATGAATGATAAATAATAGTAGATTACCCAACAAGTGAAAAAAAGATGAATTCTTTTCGAGGCACTGAGTTGTATCCCGAGAGGAGCGAAGCTTTCTGCGGTAGAATCCCGAGCGTAGCGAGGGATTCTAGATAGAAAGCTGAGCGGATCGAGGGATACAAGAGCCGAGATGAATTCTTTTTTCACGTGTTAGGTACTCAACTTTTCACCATTGACTACGAGAAAACGATTACTCTGTGATTATGAATTAGGTACATTTTGTTATGGATAGTACACAAAAGAAGCAGCAAATTATCAGTAATATCTACCGCTTTAGCGCGAAAAGACTCAGGAGTCTTTTCGCGTTCGAGAATATGAGTTTCATTTTCATCACCAGATGAAGTCATTTTATGATTATGAGACAAACATAAACTTTTACAAGGAAAATTACACAGAAAATGGCGGCATTTTTTTTTCTTAATTTCAACTGAGCCGCATTCCATCCAGCCAGTGATTACATTTAGGTGGCTTTTAGTACGTTTTTATAGTGAGAGTGTGCAACCTCTTTGCATGTTTCACTAGAATCCGTACATTCGCGCATGTTCCAAATTCAAATTTTTTTATTCACTCGGTGAAACAAAGAGCGTTTTATTCACTGTTTTTGATGAATCACGGGCCCTTTTTCGAGTGTCAATGGTGAAAAGCTTTTGTCTTGTCCATGGTCTCACTACCATGGAAGCGCAAGATTGTGTGAAGTGGAGTAGGAAGAGCTGGAAGGCGGACACCGAGCTCTGAGGTCATCTTGGCCACGGATGCAATCAGGAAAATGCGTATCCATGAATGATAGATAAAAACTTTGTGATAAGAGAACCTTGAAGATGAAAAATGATTATGTTCAGATGGGTTTAGCAAGGGGCAACACTATCCACATTCCATGGCGAGCCACCATCTAACAGGTAACGGTGTCTGCCGGGATTCCTGGGGATTTCTTTTCTTCCTCAAAAATAGACCCCCGAAACGCAACACCTTGTGGTTTTAGACGGTTTGATTCCGACGTAACCGCACTACCTTTAGGCCCATTGAGGTGGCAGGTACCTGAGAGGATTTCAACATGAAAAAAAGACTAAAAAAAGTGTATAAATAGTAAGCAACAGATTTTTATTCTAGAATTTTTAACTCCCATCTGATATTTAAGGTTTTCCATCGCTTGGTTCATTATTGTACTTGTTTAAACTGGAAACATTTGTACTTTGTACCCATTTCGTCAAAATCATCCATCATCAATAGCACTATAGAATCAGTATTAGCAAATTTCATTTAGTATTGAATCACGGAACAAAGCGATGAAAATTCCTATGACACTTCGAACAATATACCTGTGCCATTAAAATTGGAAAGAACATTAACAATAGAAGTGAAGGTTTTTGAATCCATTGTCTTCATTATTGGCAAATTTTCCGCCTCGTTCACGACAAAAAAAGTAATGAATGCTATTTTAAAAGCAAACACCTGAAAATGACTTTCAATTATAAAAATGGGTTCTTTAGAATTGCGCATAGGATTTTTTATTAAGTAAATGTTGAGAATGATTTCTGGATTGGAGTTATTTTTAGAATTTAGAATACTGCTGCGTGGTGGCAGAGTAGAATTTGGGCCACCCCATCTCTGCCCATGCGGTGTCGTACAAGGCGACTAAGGGATAGGGCTGTTTAACATCAGACAGATATATACAGACCAGGCTCAGCCTCAGATGCTTGACTGGAGTAAACCATAGTGCCCGGCTCAACCACTATTACGTGCGACCTGTATAATAATTGGTGAAATGTGGGTGTTAACTCACCTCTACCTAACCCTCCGGTGATAAAAGCGTGATTATAATTTATGGAATACTAACTTGATAAAAAAATCCCACTGAGATTCTTGCCGAAGTCTTCGTAGACCGGGACCGCATTTCGAACCAGTCGGTGGTCTGCTTGCCAAACTAGTCTCCAATTTTTTTTTTTAATTTTGACGCTTTGTAACTAAGTGCCGTTTTAATGGTCTATACAGAGTAAATGATCAACTTCATCGGCATAAACTTCAAGGGTCAAAAGCCCTGTCAAATTGGCCCAGCCGTTTCGTATTATCCGCAATAGGTAAATAGAAGCACAAAGGTACAGAAAAATAGACTGATAGACAGACTTAACAAAAATTTAAAAAAAAAATGTGATATTTTAACGTTACAAACAGATACTAGGAAACTCTCTAAAAAAATCACTAACTTTTTTAGATAACATAAAATTGGATGGGATATAAAAGATTTTGAAATAATATCTATCGTATCCCTATTTCAATTTATTGGCTTGAACAAAATCCTGAGGTACACAGAGGAGATATCCACACAATTAGAGAAGATTGATATGAAGCGGACTTTTAGCAATAGATATAGCCTTTCTACACAATTTATTTTGGAGAACTCCTACCACTTAAGGTGGATTTAGACCAAACGAACATACGGAACATAGAACTAGAGCTAGAACAAGACCATTCTTCTATCTATTATTACTATTATATAATTGTAAAGTGGTCGTGTCTGTACATTGGAGATATTTAAAAAAAAATACTTGGGTTATGTTATGTTAACGATACTGAACACGAAAATATACAGGGCGTCCCACGGCGATGCCACATGGAGGGAAAGTACCTTAAATCCTTAAGTTAGCTCATTTTACTTAAAGGAGACATCATTTTATTTTTTAAAATTAACAAAACTGCATTCAAAGATTTTTTAAAATTCGCTTGCCACACCCGGTAATCGAACCGACTAAAATCCGAAAAAGTAACATCCTGTATTTTTATGGCATCAATCGATAGTGTCAATCATAAGGATCAAATCTCTCTAAGAAACATGGTAAATTAAATGAAAGGAAGTCCTTGAAACCTAAAATTATAAATTCAATTTGGCAAAATAAAACACTTTAACTCAAAGTTCATCCATCCATCTGGTACCATATTAACAATAAAATTCCATATTTAAATTACTTTTCTTTATTTATCGTGCCGTACCGCTGCTGGTCAGCAGTAGTTTTTAGGTATGTCGAACTAAAACCGACTAAAACCGCACGCCGTCTCAATTAACAGGTTCATGGTGATCCAATAGGGCAATTCTCTCACCATCTTCGTTGCAGGTTTATAATCTAGCACTAAAAAATAACTACCTACCCTACCTACATACCTCATGCAGTTACCCAATAAAGTTACATTCTAAACAGGTAACAAAGTTTATTCATTTAGTACTCATTTTACTCAATCAAAGATACATCAAAGATATCTCTAGTGTTGATACCTTATAAGATACCGGTTCTGATGGTTCCATAAATAAAAATGCTGTGTCTGTTCGCATTGAATTTATAAGTTAAGATTTTGTGAACTTCCTTTCATTTAGTTTACCATGTTTCTTAGAGAGATTTGATCCTTATGATTGACACTATCGATTGATACCATAAAAATCCTGTATTTTTATGGTATCAATCGATAGTGAATCAGTTTTAGTCGGTTTGAGTTTGACATACCTAAAAACTACTGCTGACCAGCAGCGGTCTCCGCACGATAAAAAAAGAAAAGTAATTTAAATATGGAACTTTATTGTTAATCTGGTACCAGATGGATGGATGAACTTTGAGTTAAAGTGTTTTACTTTGCCAAATTGAATTTATAATTTTAGGTTTCAAGGACTTCCTTTCATTTATTTTACCATGTTTCTTAGAGAGATTTGATCCTTTTGATTGACACTATCGATTGATGCCATAAAAATACAGGATGTTACTTTTTCGGATTTTAGTCGGTTCGATTACAGGTTGTGGCAAGCGAATTTTTAAAAATCTTTGAATGCAGTTTTATTTCTTTTTAAAAATAAAATGATGTCTCCTTTAAGTAAAATGAGCTAACTTAAGGATTTAAGGTACTTTCCCTCCATGTGGCATCGCCGTGGGACGCCCTGTATATTTTTTTAATTTCCTGTCTGTTTGTCCGCGATGGACGCAAAAACTACTGGACGGATTTTGATGCGGTGTTTTTTGTTAGAAAGGGCTTACTCATACTTACAATCTTACGTTTATTTGATTGCAATCGGTTGAGTAGAACCGAAGATATGAGCAAAGATCGCGTTAACCGAGATGCACGCGGGCGGAGCCGCGGGCGGAAGGCTAGTTCTTTATATTTTAGTGTAAACGAAGCTCTGTTTTCTGCGTTTACATAAGAAAGAATAACGAACGAATGTTCTGTCACTATTTACACTAAATGTAACGTAGAGGGGATAGATTGATCATTCACTCGTCTGATGTAAATCAGCCTTATGAATCAATACTTTTTATAGTTTCATCTGTTTGAAGAAATCTGACAGATGAAGGTAAAAACTAGGCAAGTGCGAGACGGATTCACGTACAAAGGATTACTATTATCTATACAACATTAGACTCTACATTATAATCTCTCTTTACTTTCACCTGTCCTATATTAATATCGAGCAAAAAGCAGCTTCGGGAGCTAGCCTTATTTTTTTAATTTATTCTGTTTTTAGTAAGTATCTGTTGTTATAGCAGCAACAGCAATACATCATCTATGAAAATTTCAACTGTCTAGCTATCACCGTTTACGAGATACAGCCTGGCAAACGACAGACGGAATAGAGTTTAGGTAAAGTTGCCCGTTTTTACCCTTTGTATATGGAACCCCTAAAAAAAAGATTGATTCCTATATCGAAAGTTTACTTATCACAAATTACAGAATTAAAAGTAGCAATAACAGTGATGAACTATAATTTCAGTGAACCACTTTTGGAGTTATTAGTTTTTCTTTCAAATTTTCGCTTTCTTCTTTCTTTTTTATTTTTTATTTGCAATAAAAACAGACGTATAAGTTCTAATGTGTATTTATCCCTACTAATATTATAAATGCGAAAGTAGCTCTGTCTGTCTGTCTGTCTGTCTCACTTTTACGACTAAACCGCTGAACCGATTTTGATGAAATTTGGTATAGAGGTAGGTTAGACCTTGAGAAAGGACATAGGCTATGTTTGGTCGCGATAACCGACATCCGCGCGGGCGGAGCCGCGGGCAAAAGCTAGTTTATAATAAAAACATCATTTTATGATTTTTTGCAATGTATGGCACATTTCTTATTATTTATTTGTTGTTGATTACTTTTCTTACGACCATGAATAAAATAAAATTTAATAGTGCATATCCATCGCTTAAATTTTAAGTTCTGAAGCGCGCTATAATCCCACAAACAACTATAACTATCAAATTGAAATTAATCTTAAAAATAATTAAATTAAAAAACTAAAATTTGGTATGGAGCCAAAAGTTACACACAAGGAAAAAACTGAAAATAGTGTTCCTTTCACCCTCCTATCCCCTATAAAAAGATTTTATTTTTATTTGAACTTATGTTTAATGTCAAAACAACTATTAATTATTTGTCAAATTAAAATAAATCCTGTGTAATTTTCTTATTTTTTAAGAGATGGTTTAATTTGATCTATGATAAACATTAAACAAAAATAATGAAAATAGGGTTCTTAATCCCTTTTGTTATACTATATTTATAAATTACATACTTATATAGCTTTTATTAAATTTGAGCTTTTTTAAAAAGTTTACACACTACCTCGATAGATGGCGATAGGATCGAATTGAGTCGCGGTATGGTTTCGTTACCGCTGCAAGCGTAAATACTGTGAAGCGCGATATACTCATTGCCATCAGGAGGGTCTTAACTGACTCGACTGAACAGCGAATGATGATAAGGGAAATGATCTTTGTGATTAAAACCCGCTCGCTCGTGCCTCAACTATCGCAGAGGCACGTGTCGAAGAACTGACGCTGTTTTGGCCCTTTAATAATACTAAATTAATAAAAATTAAGTAAAGTTAAATACATAACGCAATCGCATATTGATTGATAGTTGAGTGAGACTTGAGACTGTTTATCAATATTAATTGATAATTAACAATAAAATTATTTATTATGATTAATAATTAATATTATTTGTATTATAATTGTTTGTATTGTGGTTCAGATACTTCAGCAGAACTTAATTATAATAAATAATTTTAAGCATTATCTTAAAGAGTATTGATTGATTTTTTGAAATTAATTCACTATAATATAATATAATTCAAATTAATTCTTGTTAGTGTTATGTGAAAATTTGAGTTTGATTTAATTCTTCTTTTCCATTAGTTCTTTCACATAACACTAACAAAAATTAATTTGAACAATACAAAATAAAATAATATTATACAACAGACATTACTATCGCAATAAAATTTAAGCAAGTAATTAATTATTATAAAACTAATTTTATTCCCGCCTTAACTTAATTACATTTATTTTTTATTTTACGAGTATGTTTTTTCGCGCCTTTGTTGTATTTCGGAATCTATTTTCATAATGAAATTTTATCATAAGTGTACATACCAGTTATAAGAAAATTAAATTTCATTGTGCATGTAACATAATAAAACAATAATAAAAAAAATGTTACAAACATTTTTATTTTTTGCACTTAAAACTACACTTTTAAAATAAAGAATGAATAGACTGAAAAAATGTTTAAATTATATCTACTTACATGTTTTGTTTTTAAGAAAAGAGTAATAACCTCGGAGCAATGAATCTCTAGAATAGTTTGACGAAGTTAAAAAATAAAACTTGGTATGGAGCCAAAAATTACATACAACTAAAAACACTGTTCGTTTGACCCTCCTGTCCCCTATAAAAATATTTTATTTTTATTTGAACTTGTATTTGTTAACGTAGCATGATTTTACGAAGTAAAATTTCATGGCCACACAAGTCATTGATAGAAGCTCGAAGAATAGAAATGAAAAAAAAGGTAAAAATCGGCTACCTTTTTTTACCGTCAACGTTATGACGATGATGATGATGACATAGCCTTCGATTGTCAGAGCGTCTAATGCGAGGCTTTCTCAAATTCACTGGTGACGAGTAAAGGGTGATTCGTATGTCATTGAATTAGCGCCACCTGGCGGCAATATTGTGAAACATTTTTTTGCTCATACAAAATAATCACTGTTCACTCGTCACCAGTGAATGTTATACTCAGATTATTCAAAAATCGCTCGTATTTTACTAGTAGTTAGTAAATGAATCAGAGCGTCGTGTGCGGTGGAGCGACTCGGTCACCATTACCCGTCTACTGCCAAGTTCACTGCCACTTTTTCTCAATTCTGTTATACAACATTATATAACTAAAAAACCGTTACGTTTGTAAGAAAATAATATAACAAGATGGGTATTTTTTGTACATTTATTAGTACAGTCAATAGTTTTGAATATATTCATAGATGCTTGCAGTGCTCGAGTTGAAATTAGAGGCTACCTTAGGCTATTCAATGAATTTTCTAATTTAAATAATTATGTTTTCATATCTGAATATTGCTTATTTATCTATCTTAACATAGCTGCAACTTAACATCGCTAAAACAACATCCCTCCGTGCATCATTGGGGCTAGAAGTGTTAGAGTGTAGTTAGGGAGGCTTTACCCACTTGTCATAAACTTAGGTTAGGTACTTACCTACTAAAAATAGTTGCATCATTGCGGCAAAATAGAATAGAACCAAAATTAATAAATACATAATCGTAACACAAGAAACATGTGAAGTCAAATAAATTAACGTGTCCTACATTAAAAAAAAAAGATTATATTATACCCACGTCTGTCCCCTCAGAATATGAGTCCTAGATTTGGGCCCTGATGATTTTAGTGGGACTATAAAGGTACCACGGCCTAACAATAGCAGGCTTACATATTATTGACTCATATCTACATGTGAAGACAAAGCAATGTTTGTACTCCATTACTCCACAACGTGCGATGTAGGTCATACAATGTTTACTTATTACTACAAACATGATTTTTACACCATATTGATAGTTGACCTTGAGAAGTAACAACTTGTTCATTTGTAACAGTCAAACCACAGTTTTATAGCGGAAACCATCAATGATTGACCTTTGCTCGTTCTACTCAACCGATTGCGATCAAACAAACGTAAGATTTTTAGTCTGAGTAAGCCCTTTCTAACAAAAAAAAACCGCATCAAAATCCGTCCAGTAGTTTTTGCGTCCATCGCGGACAAACAGACAAACAGACAAACAGACAGGAAATTAAAAAAAAAATATTTTCGTGTTCAGTATCGTTAACATAACGTAACCCAAGTATTTTTTTTTTAAATATCGCCAATGTACAGACACGACCACTTTACAATTATATAATAGTACCTATAGATGTCATACATACATATAGGTACTCACGCCTGTAAATCCTCGAAGGGGTAGGCAGAGAGATAGGTAGTATCATATCGTAGTATATAGTAACACCCACATTTCGCTATGATTTTCGGTCCCACGTATTAAGGGGTGAGCCTATGACGGTAATAGGCTCTTTCTCGGGCACTTTCTCATGGGCTGTATGTTTACAATCGAATGGAGAACAGCCCTATCCCTTAGTCACCTTCTACGACACCCACAGGAAGAGATGGGGTGGCCCTATTTACTCCACGGGGAACCAACGAGTTATTTTCGTTGGATCCCAGTTTTAAATTCCATTTTTTAAGTATTAACGACTAGCTGTTGCCCGCGGCTCCGCCCGCGTGGAATTCTGATCCCGTTCATCGCTGATATATAGCCTATATGTTAATCCAGGGTATAACCTATATACATACCAAATTTCAACCAAATCGGTCCAGCCGTTTATGCGTGAAAGAGTAACAAACATAAATAATAACATCCACACATCCATTCTCACAAACTTTCACATTTATAATATTAGTAGGATAGGATGGATCCCATTTGCTATTTCGATTGAATCCCATGTTATAACAACATGTGTACTTGTCAGAAGTAAAGTGATTATGGAAACATAACATGGTCAATGTTACAATAACAATTTCACTGAATCAGGCAAAAGTTGTGTTATTATAATTCCTATTCGTTGCAAATTGAGCCATCGAAGAAGGTGCCAGGCCACAGGCCAGGCTGACAGTGACAGCCACCCTATCGCCGTAAGCCATAGGACAACCGGTGCGTTGTCTTGTGGCGTAACAGAGAGGAACCATAAACTGGGGCATTCATTGGGTAAAAGATGAGGACATTAGGTTCAACGGATTTCCTCTGTTGAAATCCAACCTTAGAATGGATAATTAATCAATTACAACTGAACTGTGTAATCACATCTACATGATATAAAAAATATATTGAATACGCACATATATTTTAGGTAGGTACTTTTCCACAATATTTTATTATTAAACTCGTTCGATTTTGCTTTACGTTATTCTAAACCTTCACGAAACAATAATTCAATCAAGTGACATCGATGCATAAATAGACCTACGTGAAAATGTTAAGTCTATTTTGTGTATCTATGCTTCAAAAGCCCAAAAATTTCGGCACCGATTGAGGTCAAATCTTGACACAATAGGCTATTTGACTAATGTTCAAAAACCACTTTAAATGATTGCTTATTATAGTATAAACATATCACATTAATATTCCTGTAAAAAAACAATGCATTATGTTAAAAAATCAATGATAAAGTTTAAATCTTCAAAAGTGCGCGAAAAACGCTATATTTAATCAAAATGGCGATGCGTGTGAGTATTGACGTCACTGTAAGTTGCTGTTATCATCAGTTCGCACAAAATTTTTATCCGTTTCGAACTTAATCACAAAATATGTCCATAAAACTCGCGATAATCAAGGAAAAAGCAAATAATAACACCGAAACAAACAATAATAGCTCACTCATACAACTGGAGATATTCTGACCAATCACGAGCGTTTTTGCCATAGACAATAAATCAACAAAAAATAACATTTTTATAATTAAAATTCTCATAAAATACACATATTTGAGAGTAAATTGTAGTCTCGTAGGCTCGTAGGTCTTTTAACGTTATTTTCTAATAGGATGACCACAATTTGTAGTATATTTTTAGTGTTGTCAAATAGCCTATTAACAAGATTGCCGCTCAATCGATTCAGAGCTTTTCTGAAACATCTCTGAAGCGGTTTGTATCTATGAACCATCTCTAAACTAGATTCTATATCAATAAAACTTCAGAGATGGTTTCTAACAATTTTTTTCGCGTCGATAGATGAGATTGCAATTGGGTAAAAAATTATATTCCCGAGCAAAAATCCCCCCAGATTCTGGGACGCTAATTACTTAATCATAAATATTCGCACTGTCACTGAACACAGATCAAACCCGCTACCTTTGACGTAGATTACGAATGCTATACAGCCACGCCCATCTTCATATTTTGATATTACTCGTGACAGATTTGAGATATTATTTCATATAACTCATTGCTTATTATTAATATAGTCTTTTGGGCTGACCCATATAGGAACTGCTATAACAGTAATCATTTTATCAGGCAGGTGTCCGTAGATTAATGACGTCACTTTTGATAGAAATAAAATAGTACTAATTCCTCAAGCTATAATAGATATTATGTAAATGCATAGCAGGTCTAACCACATTAAACATCAATCATTAGCAATCATTGAAATCACTTACGCCCAATTTAAGTTATTCCCAGGCCATACCCACACCACGACGACACTACTTATCTAAACGACTTCCATATTTGAATAACTACAATGATTGAGTGGTTCACATACAGTTTGCATAATTAGGACCAATTTACTTAAGGTATTATTACTGTCATGAGTTTTATTATTAACCTTCGTATTATCATGAGAAATAATATAACACCATAGAAATGAGTATAGGGTCTATGAGGCCCCACAAAATCTCAGGGATACCTACAAATTCAAACCCACCTGCAATTCAGTAGGTACTACCGTCCATTTCCCTTGACACTACTCCGTGACACTACTAGTAGTGTCACGGGAGATTTATATTTCCCGTGACACTACCAGTAGTGCCATGGGTAAAACTGCATTTCCCGTGACACTACTCTTTCGCAAGTAGTGCCACTGGCAATTTTATCTTCTTTGGCACTACTAGGTTTTCTATCCTTTTTAATAAATATGACTGCATCATAATATCGTAAACTACTTGGAATAGGTACTGGCACTTATGATGACACTGTAGACAATGTCAATGTTACAAAGGAGATGGGGAGGCTTTCATACATTCTTGGGCCAAAAATGTAATAAGATGAGGGTGGTATCAATTAAGAGCATATAAATTATTAAACCATCCCTGAAAATTCTGCAGATTTTGGATATCTGAGAGCAGAGTTATAAGAGATTTAGTAAAAGTGAGGTTATGCAAGAAATTGACATTTTAGAACTGTGATTTCTGTGGTGTTTTAATAGAAAGTGGTCATTTTTTTATCTTAAAATACTTTTAAATTGTACTGTATTATATTTCACTCAGGGATAATGTACGAAAACTTACAAAGAGATTTTAAAGATATGGAGTACAAGGATGTTATGTTAAAAAAAAACACTTTAAATAATAATTATCTTTTATTCTTCTTCAATAATAATATTAATAATTAAAGTATTGTCTAAGAAGTGCGCAGGTGGAAATAATATATTACCTTATTTACTTCATTTTCTAGGCCACAATTCACACAGAGATCCATGTCAAAATCCAAAATACCGAGCAAAACTCAAACAAGTAAACAAGTTTATCATTGTACTTTAAGGTAACCAGGAGCAAGCTGAGAAGTCCGTAAAGAGAAATCACTGTTAAGGGAATATAATCAAGAAATCAACTGGAAATACTCAAAACGCAGAAGTCAATTGATCATTGGATTTAAACCAATAAACTGATACAGCATACTGATATAGCATACTTTTGTACATATTTTATAAACAATTGTATATCCCATAAGCCGTGTAAATATACAATTTTTCGATAAAATAATTAATTTTGAAGATTGAATAAATAAACTGATTGACTGAAAATGGAGCTGTCAGCTGTCACAGCTTAAAAATACAGTTGATAAACACAAGAAATAATTAATCGATTAACGGAAATCGATTCAGAATTTATTTTTATTACACTATTATTTGGTATTTTAAATGGTTATTATTATTATTATGATTAAGTTTTGTTCACTCTGATTGATTTAATATCAAATTGTGATGCAAGTGTTTTAATACGCAATATTGTTTAAATATTTTTTAGTAATCGATATTTTATTTTGCTAGTAGAATAAACTTAGTCTTAAGATTACTCGTCTTCCAGACTTTCAATTGAGCTGGTTTTTTAATATTTTGAAATAGAAAAAAATACCGCTTTTTTTAAGTCATATCTCAACTCATTACAATTTTGGCCCAGAAGTCCCCGTCTCCTTTAAATGTAGGTAGTGTAGGTACTTAGTTTTCATTATAAAATATAGGGTGAAGTCTCCTAGTATGCGCAGATTTTCCTCTCAGGGGGTTGAAGGGTTAAATGGTAGTCCCACAAAAGCTATGATACATATACATACATACATGCAGTCACGCCTTTTTTCCAGGGAGGTAGGCAGACACCATAATATATTTCCACCTGCATACCTACACCTTTCAGTCCTGGCATACACCTTTTGCTTCTTCTACTTTCATAATTGTTTTTGTGTATACTCGCCGCTTTCGGGTAGGTATTCTTTCTATGCTATGATGGACCAAATCTTCTTCCTCCTAGCGTTAATTCCCAGTCGCATCCGAAGCTTTCAGCTCGGAGTCTGGGGTCCGCTTTTTACCAGTCTTAACCACGGATTTGGCTAGACCTCGATATTTTCCGTGAAGCGATTGTCATCTGACCTCCACAACCCAATGTTAACATTAGGCGATATCGAAGCTTTAACTATTGAATAAAATACTGAATACTGAATACTTGGAAAGTAAGTTTGAGTGAATGGATTTTTACTAGTATTCTCGATTTATAAATAGATCTGAGGACAAAATTGTAATAAAGATGACAGTTGTAATGATATTGTGAGAGTTAATTCACAATAGCGTTGTTCTGGCCTTAGTTTAAGTCGTCGGCGTTTTCCACTAAAACCAGGCAAGCTTATATCGTCGGTCTGACAGACCTATAAACGCATAAACAAAGGTTAAGAACAACAGATCTTGCGGAAAATATAATTCTAAAGGTGTTGAGTTACCTTGTGTTGTGTTATGGGAAATCTATGGCCTTCTTGCGCTTGCGTTTAATAAAACACTACGTGGTTCATGGTGAAGAAACTTCTGTGATGCCTCTGTGGTGTAGCGGTAGTGCATTCGACCGCTACGCAGAGGCCGCTGGTTCGATTCCTGCTCAATGCAATGTATTCATGAATATAAAATTTACATTGGCCTGGGTGTTGCCGTACCTCGGTTAAGCCATCGGTACCGGTTGTCATACGAACATCGGCAGTCGTTATTTTATAGGAAATTGGCAAATAGGCCTGATAGGACTGATCACCCATCCGCTCAACGGCTTCTCCACTGGAAGTAGTAGTAGTAAAGAGCTACCTTATATTTTTTAGGGTGATTTAGTAACAAACCTGCAAATATCTTTATAAATTTTCAAATAATTATCACTTCTGCCTACAAAGCGGGGTGTAAAAGCATCTGATGAGGCCGTCAAGCTGAGTTCCACCATTGTAACATTGTTGAATTCTGCAAATGGTGACCCTCTTTCCTGAAACCTTGCCTTAAGCTTACCATCAGGTGGAGTGAAATCATATTGACGTGTCGCCAAGGACAACAACCTACATACTAAAATTTTACAGGACAAAATAGCTGAAGGTAGTTAAACATATTCCTAGAGATATCACCGAGATGGTAAGTGACAAATGAACAAAATGCCACCAACGGCTGTCACCTTCGAACGACACATGTTAGTACAAAGTCGCTGCCGGCTGACACACTGACTCACTGTGTAAACTAGGGCGCGAGATCAGTTCAGGTAAAGGTCTCTGCGCACTGGGTGGGATGGCGATGGTTGCGATGCGCTGGTAACATCTATACTATTATTATATTGTAAAGTGGTCGTGTCTGTAAGTACTACATTGGATTGGAGATATCAAAAGAAACTTAGGTTATGCTATATTAACGATAGTGAATACATTTTTTTGTCTGTTTGTCCGCAATGGACGCAAAAACTACTGAATGGATTTTGAGTTGCCTTTTTTGTTAGAACGGTTTTAGTCAAACTTCAATGCTTACGATTTTCGATTGCAATCGGTTGAGTAGAACCGGCAAGACCTAAGAGTAAAAGGGGTAGGTACCTAATAACCGACACGACATCTGCGTGGGCGGAGCCTCGGTCATAGGCTAGTATAAAATTTATTAATTTCTCTCATTACTTTAGTTAATGTAGACCCAATATTGATTTACAATTTACTAGTAATTCTATGACAGACTGATGACCGATGTAGGTTTGTTCAACTATTTCAGCGTTATTGAGTAACAAACATCAGAACACCACCACTGTCACAAACTTTTACATTTATAATAATTATTATTAGTATAAGCAGGATAGGAATTGGATAGGTATTAAGCGACCATAGGTAGCCTCATATTTCAAGCTTTTGAGGTATTTAGTTATCACAAGTAGTAAATACCTTTCGGCATATCAGACATTTATCTAAATTAGTGGTGCGGTTCGGGCATATCAGATAATGAATCATAAATCATAATTGGTGGTTTGATGTTAACTAGTGTTTTCATGGACACCGGCATGCATCAATTGGGTTCCGCTACGCAATATGAATGTTGTAAATAATTTTTAATTATTTTTTTCTGATTTATTGCCCTTCGTGTAATTTGTGAATATTTTATTAATTATGTAGTCCTTTCCCTTTTTAGGATTCCTTAGTCAACATGGAACCTTATACTTGTCATTATGCCAGTCCGTTTGTCATCAGCTAAGCTTAGCATATTTCCTGGATGCATCTGAAACTTTCGCTTTAGAGCCCAGGGTCTGGTTACTCCTTCTCCTCCTGTTTAGTTAACTTAGAAGTAACTGCTGTCTGACCCTCAATTAGTAGAAGTACAGACTTACAAGTTAGCTTGGCCCCGACATTTAGGTCTTAATTGAGCCCTTAAACACCCCAATAGCATAAAACAGACAAAATAGTAATAGTTTAGAGACAACTCAACAGGAGAACATTCTGTTGTTACATTACACTCCAGTGCACAACAACCTTAATCCTAAACAACGCAACATAACGAACGCTTCGCAAATTACGTTTTCCGCAGCCAGAGGGTACAAGAAGGAAACTAGAATCACTTAAACGAGATTTATTATACTTATTTAATGAAATCTAACTAACCTAAAGGTGGTGAATGTACTCGATGTTAGAAATACATTACACCGTACTAGCCTAAAGGTGAATGTACTCGATATTAGAACTACATTACACCTTACTAACCTAAGCGAATGAGTTCGATATGAGAACTACATTCTTAACTATACTAACGACTACGTTCGATGCTAGAACAGAAGTGAGTTATATTTATTTTAATTAAAGATGTAAAATCAGTTCGCGTATTGATGCAATCGATTCTTAAATCTGCTGACGGTGCGGCACGAGGCGAATGCACGAGGCTGCTCGCTGCACGGGGCGCTGATGCTGCAACTCGTACTTGCTCTCCTTATAATCTGGGTCGTTATATGTATAGCGGGTTCATGCGGGTTTGCCTATGTAATTCCTCCACCCTCAGAAAAGCAATTATTTTCCAACTTTCAGTGAAAATATTGCTGGTATAGTCGGTTTTCCAGGTTCTTCATGTGTCTCATTTTGTTGGACGCTGGGATTCTTTTCTGTTGAATTTTGTTGTTTCTTTCTCCAGAACCGGCGAACTATGATGCTTGAGATACTTATGATTGTGCCAGTTATAATTATATAGAGTGGTATAGTTGTGTGATAAATTGTTCCAGAGGAATTTTTCAGTTGCAGCGGAGGCTGGGTTATAATTTTATCTTGACTAGTATGTAGTGATCTTGATTGGAGCGCATGAGTTATTAGAGGGCTGATTAGAGATGATTCGCTGGATACAGTCTAGAAGTTCTCCCATTGGATAATTCATCTCTTCCTCGCAGAGATGATACTGGTTCAACTTCGGGCATTCAGCCTCTATGTACTTAAAAGCTTTTACCATATGTTGCTAGGAAGGGATAAGGAGGGATCAAATTATATTCTAGTTTGTTGGGAACTATAGTTAATCTGTATAAATCGAACTTGGTGGGAGAGATTATTGGTCATTTGAATAATAACTATTCTTTTTCCTGTATAATAGTAACCGGGTTTTATTATAAGGTAGTATTCTCTCAAGTCTAGATCTAAAATCTGTTCAGAGCTGTAAATTAGTTTTAATATGTTAACTACGACGTAGAGTTAGCAGGAACTGTTTTCTGAAACCTGGGTGATTTATATTGGTACAGGTGAATAGGGATTCTAGTACAGTCAGTAATTAAATAATTATCTTTAAGGTCTATTTGAGCGCCATCTAACTGATCTAATCCTATTTAATCGTCGAGATGGTTATGGAATTTATAGATAAAAACTTTACATTAGACTGGTCATTAAAAATTTTGATATACTAGGTAAAACTGGTAAGGGAAAGACAAGGAAGCAACAGTTTAGAAAAGTTTCAAGTACTTACAAATACAATTCTTCTTGCGTATCGATAGCTGGTTATTCTCCCTTCTTTTGATGGCTGCAGCTCTCGTAGGTAGTAAATTAAATTCGTTTTATATAACTAGTTTTTTTTTCTTTTTTTATACTATATTCCGGATCCTTCCTGTGCTATCAATGTTTGGATAACCTCCCCTGCGGCTTCACGTAGATTCTGGATATTCGATGAGGTATTAGGATACCGACAGCGACTATCGGAGTCAGCACTCAGCAGGTTAACGATTTTTGGAAACCTATGCCGCGCCGCGCACTGCCTCGAATATCCTACCGACTGCGCCAATTACGTTTTCCGCGGCCAGAGGGTACAAGAAGGAAACTAGAATCACTTAAACGAGATTTATTATACTTATTTAATGAAATCTAACTAACCTAAAGGTGGTGAATGTACTCGATGTTAGAAATACATTACACCGTACTAGCCTAAAGGTGAATGTACTCGATATTAGAACTACATTACACCTTACTAACCTAAGCGAATGAGTTCGATATGAGAACTACATTCTTAACTATACTAACGACTACGTTCGATGCTAGAACAGAAGTGAGTTATATTTATTTTAATTAAAGATGTAAAATCAGTTCGCGTATTGATGCAATCGATTCTTAAATCTGCTGACGGTGCGGCACGAGGCGAATGCACGAGGCTGCTCGCTGCACGGGGCGCTGATGCTGCAACTCGTACTTGCTCTCCTTATAATCTGGGTCGTTATATGTATAGCGGGTTCATGCGGGTTTGCCTATGTAATTCGCACGTAAATATAATTATTTACGCGTGGGATATAATATTCATATACGTATGCGTAATGGCTATAACGCGGCACAAATCATACAAATTATATTATACGACTTATAACAGGTGTGGTGCTCGAGTGTGTGATATATACGACGTAGAATAATTGTCACACGAAAAATACTCTTTACCACTTAGGTGGCAGTAGGGATTGCAATTCGAATACTTCGAAATTCGAAAAATTCGAATTATTCGAATTTTTGGGCCAATTTATAAATTCGAATTTTAAAACCAAGTATTCGAATTATTCGAATTTCGGTTACTATCATGAAAAACGACTACGCAATAGTAGGCTAGACACTCTCACCATGCACTGACGCCAAAATAAAAGGCTCCCAGCTCCCGATGGTTCCACTATTCCCAGCCATGGTAGCGGGAGGCTACCGAAACCATCTACTGCAGCTTATAACTGCAGTATACTACGGCTGGACGAGCACCTCACCGAACTCGAGGTAGAACTAATTCGCATAAACTGGCACATATTGAGACTGTCAGAGATCTGAAGAAAGGGGAGGACACGACAACCCTTGAGTCAGGCGACCTGTTCTATTTTAGAGAAGGTGATCAGCTCTTCCAGGGAGGAGTCGGCTTTCTGGTAAAAAGGACCTCATCAGCAGCGTTGTTGAAAATCACGAACAGTCGTTCGCTGAAGGTGATACAGGTATATGCGCCGACCTCATCTTACCCCAAAGAAACTGCCGAGGTGGTATATGAGGATATTGCTAAGGCAATGAATCACACCGCCAAGGCCACTTACAAAGTTGTTATGGGGGACTTCAATGCCAAAGTGGGAGTACAAGAACGCAGCGAGACGAAAATTTGACGTTATGGAGTGGGGAGCAGAAATCGCATAGGGCAAATGCTAGTCGAGTTACAGGGGCTCCTCTTATGAATAGGTTCTTTAAGAAAAAAAAACCCACAGGAAATGGACTTGGCAACGCCGGCCGGGACTCTGCGATAAAGAACGAGATAGACTTTTTCATAACGGACAGTAAGCACATATTTAGAGATGTCTCTGTGCTCAACAAGTTTAAAACTGGAGGTGATCACCGACTTATCTCTAAACATCAACATCAAGGCTGAAAGATTCCGAATGATGAGATAAACCCTCCGAACCACACTGTTCCAAGTAGCTCTAGGGTCCGAAAAGTCCAACTAGAACTTCAGAATATTTTCGCAATGCTGGAAACCTCTAGCAGCATTGACGAGTAGGCCAACATAGTGGTCAAAACATTGCAGGAAGTGTCTGAAAAGTTGTTTCCCGGAAAACGCAGACAGCAAGAGTCCAAGCTCTCTCTGAGACTCTCGAACTTATGAGGAAGAGGCATGAACAGCCATCCACACAGTCATCTTCATCGGATGGAAGAGCCTTAAACCAACAAATCAAAAAGCTGATACGACGCGACCTCCGACACTCCAACACTCGCACTATCCCGGAGGCAATTGAGTGAAATAGGGGGTCGAAATTGTTCGCTCAGCAGTTGGGGAGGCCCCATCTGATGAAACTTAAAACTGGGGTTGGCAAAACGATTACCTCAAAGTTCGAGATACTTGAGGAGATCGAGAAATTTTATGGACAGCTATATGCATCACGGATAAGTAAACCGATGGAACACAGCTATGAAGACCACAGGTCCCCAGTCACGCGCCATTACACCGAGGAGACGCCAGATATCGAGCGGTGCGAGGTAGAGATGGCTCTCCGGCAACTGAAGAAAAACAAGTGCCCTGGTGATGACGGAATTACTATTGAGCTATTGAAAGCAGGTGGCGCTCCAATCTTGAAAGAGCTAGCGAGTCTCATTATTTCCGTCATCCAGCAAGGGCTAACACCTAAGGCATGAAGCGGGAGTGCGGTGGTACTGTTCTTCAAAAAAGGTGATAAGTCCTTGCTGAAGAACTACAGGCCCATCTCACTCCTGAGCCATGTCTACAAGTTGTTCTCGAGGGTCGTCACAAATCGCCTCGCGGGTAATCTCGACGAGTTCCAGCCACCTGAGCAAACCGGGTTTCGAAAAGGCTATAGTACCGTGGACCAGATCCATACTGTTCGGCAGATTGTAGAAAAGAATCAGGAGTACAATCGCCCATGTGTATGGCGCTTGTGGACTACGAAACGTGGGCAGTGCTGGATGCCCTGCAGCGGTGTTGTGTCGATTGGCGATACATCGAGGTGCTGAGATGCTTATATGACAATACCACAATGTCCGTCCAGCTTCAAGACCAGAAGACGAAACCCTTACATTTATTAAGTTCATGAATGAGGGAATGCTCACTTAATAAGATACCAAGATACCAAGCAAATATAATTAAGTAAGGTTTATTAAACGCAAATTGTATAAAAATGGGCTGCCTTTTTTTTTTTCTTATTGATCAGTGTAGGTATGCTCACTAAAAAATCCAAATGTAATAAAATATGCTCCTTTGCAAAAAAAAACTTGGAAAAATTCGAATAATTCGAATAATTCGAATTTAGGTCAAGTGGAATTCGAATAATTCGAAATTGAAAATTTTTCGAATTTTGCAATCCCTAGGTGGCAGGAGAGTAGTCACCCTAGCAGAAGTGTCACCCTAGCAGAAGCGTCACCTTAGCAGAAGCGTCACCTTAGCAGAAGCGTCACCCTAGCAGAAGCGTCACCCTAGCAGAAGCGTCACCCTAGCAGAAGCGTCACCCTAGCAGAAGCGTCACCCTAGCAGAAGCGTCACCCTAGCAGAAGCGTCACCCTAGCAGAAGCGTCACCCTAGCAGAAGCGTCACCCTAGCAGAAGCGTCACCCTAGCAGAAGCGTCACCCTAGCAGAAGCGTCACCCTAGCAGAAGCGTCACCCTAGCAGAAGCGTCACCCTAGCAGAAGCGTCACCCTAGCAGAAGCAGGCCGCGGCGGCGGCACGCATTGCGTGTCTCCCCATACCCGGGGGCGAGTTGGGGACTCAGTAGTCCACACCGGATGAGGGCCAGGTAGAGAGATATGGCCCCGGGTCGGCCGGGGTGCGAGGGATATGGCTACGACAATCTCACCTCCGGCAACCGACGGCCCACAGACGGCGTGCGTTTTAGTCGGTTCGAGTTCGACATAACTTCCTTCTCCGGCTCCGGCGGGGGAGGTATCCGTGGGGATTTTTCGCAAAAAAAAAAAGGTGGCAGGAGAGTACACAGCCTCAACATAATGACAAGTGGTTACCGTGGCCTATGGACAAATGCAACACCAGGGGCTTGCTGCCGACTCTGTAGAACCTTCTTGAAGAACCCCATATTGTAATCGCTTGGAAAAATCACAGCTGGAAGTTCATTTCACAGCTTAAGCGCGCATTGGATGAAATTTCTTCCATCCAAGTTTCATGCACGTAATGTACTTTGCAGCGCTATTTATATAAACAGGGTCCGGTCTGGGTATTTTTCTTATACCACTTAAGTGACAGACAAGCACACGGCCCACCTGATGGGAAGTGGTCACCAAGGTCTATGGACGTATGCAACACCAGGGGCGTCACACTCGCGCTGCCGTCCCTCACCTGCAGATGCACCCACTAAATAATTTATGATGCTTTGATGCAGGTTTTTGACACAGGATTGGAAGGTCACTCCTGGAAAAGCCAGCATAAGCAATGAAAGCCCCTAGCTAGGTGGACTGATGACCTGCGAATGGTGGCTGGGACGGACTGGATGCGGAAGGCGGAGGATCGGCAAACGTGGCGCGTATTGGGAGAGGCCTATGTCCAGCAGTGGACTGCAGTAGGCTAATTGATTGATTGAAGCAATGAAAAGACTTCAGGCTCCAAATTACAAACTTTAGACTCAACTAGGAAATAGCTAGGATGATGATGATGACCGTAAACTAAACGGAAATAACAAGATTAAATCAAATCACACGCATATTCACACTCGCGTGGAAACAAGGCCCTATAAATGTCCGGGTTAACTCTAAGTACGGTCAATTATCTTCAATTAATGCCCAGAAATACCCCAAGAAATACTATGTTGAAGGTATGTGTGTCAAGGCGAGTTTTGGTTAGCGATTATTTATTGAATATAGAGCGAAACAAAGTAGATTGAGGAAGGTCCGCATGCGGTCCCTCTGAGTAGAGCGGCGTATCGTCCAACAGGTTGCCTACTATGAAATCTTAAAACTGAACAATATCAGCCGTGAATTGAACGGCTGTCTTATTTCATACCTTAAATACGATGAACAGCAACAGCAACAACTCGGTACGAAAAATATTGTATGTCAATCTATGCTCGAGCCGGAGCATTTTCTCGAAGGCAAAAAATGACAGTCTCAGTTTTCATACTACTATTAAATGTTCCCGTGTAGATACACAAGAACATTTAATAGTACCTACATAGCCTACTATAAATCTGTGGAGCTAGAATTGCTAACTACTCACTAAGTTGATATAAGTAGGCTAAGCTTTAGCTTTAGTTAGGAAATAAACGATAGCAAAAAATACCAATAAAGAAAAGAGATAAATAATGCTGTTGAAAAAAAAGCACTTAGTTACACTAGAACATACCTAATAAAAATAAGAACACAAAATAATTATGTAGTTACACATAAATCATCTAGACAAAACAAACTAAAAAATATAATCGAAGTATTTTTTTCACGAAGTTCATCGACCTTAGAAAAAAAAAACGGTTTTTCGAATCGTTTTTATTTCAGTAATTTCAATAATTTAAAAACAAGTTTTGTAACGGATATAATAATATTTTACGCAAACACATCGTAAATCTTGTTTATCTTCTTAAAAAAATATATTAGGCTCACGAATACAAAGAGATCTTTATCATGGTTTTAAAGTAAAGGGATTTTATTAATCTTCATAATAATAAACAGCCTTTGTAGTAAGTATAGCGGTAGAACATTTTGACTGCTACGCAATGGGCACAGATTCGAATCCCGCTCAGTTCAAATATTTGTATGCATGAATATGTATATGTCGCCGCCAACTAGCTTAAGGTGATTACATACGCGAATGACTTTCACCATACAAATGCCCAAGGTCATTCGCTCATATTTGAACCGTAAAAAGCAGTAAAACTAATTTTAATAGATAACTTTATAGGCAACGGTTACTAACTAAGAAGATCACGTCATGTTAATACACATAATTAACATAGGTACTTGTGAAATTTCAGATTATTTGGATACATATTGTAGAAAATATTTGGTTTCATAAGAAAGAGTAGAGTGATGTCTGAGCCTCTTTTCTACTATTTTCTCCTTTTTTATTTATTTTATGAAAAGGTGAAGTTACTCTGTATATCCTGTAGTATGCAAGCATGTGAATTCCAGATCTGTAGATTTTATAGTTAAAAAGAAAAACGGTTTCGAAAATACCGATATTTCGATGCTGATCTGATTCGGGGCCTTAACTTATCGGCGCCGTTCGATAAACGGCCTGAATGATATTCAGGCGTAACGTTTATTACAACATTTAACAAACTGGCTGACTATTGCTTAGGCCATTCGCACGATAGGGCACCACCCCGACACAAAGTTAGTGATAGGTTGTTTCAGTATTATCAATATATTTTATTCATGAACAATTTTTACATTGTGTTTGAACATTTTTACAATAAGTCGGATATATTATAATAAATTAATAATACATAGTAGCTTTATTGCGCAATCCGACTTGGATAGATTAGTCTTCGCGGTCATTTGCATAGCTGTTTCATTAAATGACTAGGCAAGTAATTAAACGTCATCGATCCAAGCCATTTGCCTAGCCGTTTAATTAAATGGCAGAATATCAACAGCCTAGGCAGTTCATTGAACGGCTGATTAAGCTAGTTGGCTGCGACATATATATTTTGCATTACTATAGATGTATAATATGGGTTACGTATTAAAATTCCGAAAATTAAAATCCCGAATGACAAATTCCCGAAGTTCAAAATCCCGAATTTCAAAATCCCGAAGTTCAGAATCCCGAAAGTACAAAATCCCGAAGTTCAAAATCCCGAAAATGAGATTTTGATACATTACTGATGGTAGGCATCCTGGTTTAATTATGATACTTATTTTTTACATTGGGGGTAATTAGTTTTAAAATTACTTTTTCGTTTCTCGTCTACTTTGGCTAATTGGTTAGGTTTTTGCGTCGTACGTTAGTGCATCCGGGTAGGTAATTTATAATATATAACTATAATAAATATATCAATGAATCAATCAATCAATTAGCCCATTGCAGTCCACTGCTGGACATAGGCCTCTCCCAATATGCGCCACGTTTGCCGTTCATCCGCCTTCCGCATCCAGGCCGTCCCAGCCACCTTTCACAAGTCGTCGTCAGTCCACCTGGCTAGGGAAATAAACGGAGGTCATTCTCATGCCCTTTTAACCTCTAATGTTTCCTTGTTGGGGCGCGCAAATGTCCACCCCGCGCAATCCGACTCGGGTAGATTAGGCTAGAAGGCTAAGGCTATTTTTTATAACCACCCAAAAAAATAATTTTCAGGATTTTGAACTTCGATATTTTGAATTTCGGTCTTTCGTACGTCGGTATTATGAAATTCGGTATTGTAAGCTTCGGGATTTTGATATGTAACCATAATATGACTATTTAAAGCCCGACCAGTAAAATAAAATACCTCGCCATATTGCGGTAAACTATTGGAACTAATTTCTTCATATGGTAACAATCTATACAATGTCATTATGGTCATCTGTCAGTGTGGTGTCAATTGTGCGTGTTGTTGAGTTTGAGAGCGCTACAAAACTACAAAACTATAGTAATATGCCGAAAACTATTAAAAGCCAGTTAAGAAAAGTAATTTATAATATAACAAAGTATTTGTCGGATAAAAAGTAGGAAGGATTGGACTCTGTTCCTCTAAATAACATCACGGACCTTGTTGTCAACATGACGGGTACGTACATCATAGAGTACGTGCAATGAAATTGGCCTAAACTACTGATTTTACTGTGACTAATTATTATTCACATTTTTAGGTATATCCCGATCTTCTGTAATAAAAATACGAAGAGAAGGTCAAACGTCAAATGTATTTTCTACGCCTGAGAAAAATAAGCCTAACGCAAAAAAGAAAATCATGCTCGATTATTTTGATCTCTGTACTGTTAGGCATAAAATACAAGAATTTTATGCAGTCCGAAAAACAATATCGCGTGGTCCCTGTTCTATACATAGTGTAATGTAACTGTATGTCTAACTTGTATTTACCATTCCAAGCAGTAAACTATTATACGGATACTACTGTGTTGTGATTTGTGCCCAGTCCTTGTAAGTCTATAACTCACTTTTGTGAATAATAGAATGAAAAACATGACAGCCTCCGTGGCGTAGCGGTAGTGAACGCGGCCGCTACGCACTAGGCGCGGGTTCGATCCCCGCTCAGTGCAAATATTTGTGTGCATTAAATATGGGTATTCGCATTGGTCTGGTCGTGCCTCGGAGAGCACGTTAAGCCGTCGGTCCCGGTTGCCATAAGAACATCTATGGCAGTCGTTACGGGTAGTTGGTGCCCTAAATAAATAATAAATAAATAAATAAATAAATTAATATTGTAGGACATTCTACACAACGCTATCTAGACCCAAAGTAAGCATAGCTTAACTAACTTGTGTTATGGGTTCTAGAATGCGGATAAACATACTTAGATACATTTTTTTTTTTGTAAATACATACATATTATACATAGAAACACCCAGACCAATGCAAATATTCATATTTCATGCACACAAATATTTGCACTGAGCGGGGATCGAACCCGCGCCTCCTGCGTAGCGGCCGCGTTCACTAGCGCCGGTCTAGCTGCAAAGCTTCGATATCACCTAATGTTAACATTGGGTCGTGGAGGTCAGGTGGCAATCGCTTCACGGAAAATATCGAGGTCTAGCCAAATCTGTAGCTATGACTGGTAAAAGCGGACCCCAGACTCCAAGCTGAAAGCTTCGGATGCGACTGGGAATAACGCTAGGAGGAAGAAGAAGCAATGAAAAAGTCACAGTTTTATATTAGGTGTCATTCCGTGCTTAATTGCGGGGAAATAAAAGCCTGTTCATAAGCAAGTGTGTTGAAAAAATATTTGTATACTTGGCATTTAACATGTGTATCACTATACTTGGTGTTGTCATAATCATAGTGTTTTTGGCGCCCCCAGTACAGGTTTTTTATTTTATTGGTCGGACTTTACAGATAAAAATGTATCAATGTAGGTATGTTTATCCGCATTCTGTGATTCTGTTATAGATAACAAACTAGGGTTAAGCTATGCTTATGTTAGGTCTAGATAACGATCTGGAATGTCTTACAATGTTTACAGAGAAGCAGTTTATATTATGATTTCATTAGATTTTGTAAGATACTTAATATACCATTTATGTGTACCTACGATAAGTAGATACATAAATACGTAGGTATAGGATATACCTTGTTTCCACCTTAACTGTAAACGAATTTACTAACTAGATATTGACCAAGGCATAGCAATACTGCCGACGCACACCATACCTATATCTTTGATACAGAAAGGTTACCATTACGAACACATGCCATGTTGCAATGGCTGCACTCAGCTTGACGGCCTCATCAGATGCTTTTCACACCCCGCTTAAAGGACCCGGGACTACCTATAGAAAAAAGGAAACACGAGAGCTGGTAAGGAATTCCAGGTCTTAATGGTGCGGCAAAAGACAGAGCCGCCAAACCGCTTGGTTCTTTGTCTAACCTAAAAATCGGCACACTATACTACAATTAATATTTCCGTAGGATACACGTAAACGCCTTCAGTAATATAAGCAGAACCACCAATAATAACTAGTCTACAACAATGAAACAACGTAATACGGTATTATTAATTTCCTTTGTTAAAAAATTGAATTTAATTGAAATAGGAAAAAAATATAATTACAAGTATCGTAGTTATATCTATAGCGATAAAGATAATTAACTAAGTATTAATTAGATACAACTGTGTAATGTTGCCTTGAGGTAATTATTTTGTAGATGTGTATACTAAAACGTATTTACATTTTCTAATAGTTTTAGTAATATGAACCTTTAGACTTTTGAACGCGGCCCTTTTCACGCACTTGGGTCCCAAACTACTGCTAAAACAGACGAGGATTTGGCGCAGCCTTTCTCGCGGTGTTGGGAAGTCAGACGGCAGTCACTCACGTTGGGAAATCATTAAAAGGAGGATGAGGTCAGGGCCTCACTCAGAGCTGCCTCTGCCATCGCCTGTTTTTTATGGTGCCCACGTTTGACTACTATCTCAACTGTTGGTTAGTGAAGATGTTATCGATGGTAGCGCACGTTTGTCAAGAAGTAATTTATTCACTCTGGCGTTGAAGACATTCAAGTTGTAACTATCCTTTCAGAGAGCTACACAGATTGGGCAAGGCATCCGACTCCTTGGCAGTACCTACGCATGATGGACGTATCGCCAAATCGTTTACCTAGTACTTATAAGTGGAAAGTCTACGGTGTATCGGTGGCGGGTCGCCGTGTGGTCTGGTCGTTCGATTGTGGAAGGGGCTGTCTGTCACTATAGTAGGAAAAAGCAGGGCGGTATGGAGACGCGATACCCCTCCCCCCATTCCGGCAAAATGGGGACCATTTAGTTTCCATACCCGAAGGACCATCTGGAAACAAGAGAGAGAGTAAACAAAGTTTATCAAGGTGCGAGGGAAATGGCTAATTGGCTACCTTACGCTCCGGCATTTGAGACCTGACATACATACATACATACAGTCACGCTTGTTTCCCAGTGGGGTAGGCTGAGACCACAGCTTTCCACTTGCTACGATCCTGGCATACATCTTTCGCTTGTTCTAAGTTCATAATTGCTTTCATACATGCTCACCGGTTTCGGGTACTCTTGACATGTCCTTTTCTTTCAAATGTCTTCGATTTGACTGACATACATTACGTAATAAGTATATCTAGGTCGACCCCTACTGGGTTGCCCATTCACCCTCGCTTCATAATTCTCTTTCGTCAGTCTTCTTTCGTCCATCCTCTCCGCGTGTCCGAACCATCTAAGCATCCCTTTCTCTATCTTAGTGTAGTGACTAAGAAGAAAAATGATTCTTCTTCATAACCCAACGTTCACTGCTATAATAAGTGTAGAGACCATGTAATGTACGGCCAGGCGTGCCTCTCTCGATACATTCTGGCTACTCATAAAGTTATGCATTGCCCCATTTACTTGATTACCAGCCATAGCTCTTCGTTCACGTTCGAGACCTGACATGGCGTGTGGTTTTAGTCGGTTCGAGTCCAACATAACTTCTAATAGCGCATCATGATAGCGATACAGATAACCATTACCCAATGGCTTAATAAAATTAGCATTTGATAGTCTATAAATTATTATCTTTCAAAACTGAAGGAAACCATAAAAGTCAGTGTACGAAAATTTTGCAAAATGTAATTTGAAATTCGACATAAACCTATTTCTACATAGTTACACATTATCATAGTAGTATCTTTGCGATGAGATAGGCAGAGGTGTAACATCACGTTGCACGAATTACGTTTACGGGTCAGGTATTAAGTACCATTCAATTAAATTTTTAAAGAGCAAAAATTATTACCTTATTAAGCTATTGCATAGCTTCTATCGCGGGCCTTGAGCGTGGAGACCGAATCCAGAAATTCCGTAACGAAAAAAACCTAACACCCCGAAGCTCGCACGAATCGAGCCGAGATGCTCCGAAGTAGCTCCGCTTAACGTTAGTAATTATAATTGCATAAGTTGATAAAAAATGCTATGCAATAGCTTTACCGCGGCAGTCCCCGAGTGCCACGCGTCTTTTTTTTCTAATCAGACTGCAGCTAAGTTAGTGGTTGTGTAAGGCCCCACCAAGACGGGGCCTAGTCAATCTGACCTCTTCTCCACCTTAGCGTTAATCCCAGTCGCATCTGAAGCTTTCAACTCGGAGTATGAGGTCCGCTTTTTCCAGTCTCATTGCGGGTTTGACTGAACTTCGATACTTTCATGAAGTGACTGCCATCGAACCCTTTGGGGATATCGAAACATTGCAGTCTGACCGGTTGTTGAAACTTTTTAGGGCTCCAAGCTACAACCGCAACGACTGCCATAGATGGTCGTAAGCAATGATCTTATATAAAATGAAGTAGATGCGTTATTGCGCGAAAATCGTGAAGATCCGAAAACGAGTCAATTGGAACGTTTGCCTTATAGTATCGCGTGCCGAGCGGCGCCGCGCCGGTCTGACGTTGAGCGGAAGAATCAGTAACATAAAAAAATAACGAAAATGCTATAGTATGTTTATAGACACTGCACGAACATTTCAATCGATTGGTTAGGTAGGGAAATGTAGATGAATTAAAAATGTGTCTGTGTGTGTTCGGCACAATTTTCTACGTTGATTTGTAAGCATATGACATATCTATTGATATTTCATCTTTGCTCGTAAGGCAACAGGGAGCGATGGCTTAACGTGCTCTCCGAGGTACGACCAGACCAATGCAAATACCCATATTCATGCATACAAATATTTGCACTGAGCGGGGATCGATCTCGCGCCTCCTGCGTAGCGGCCGCGTTCACTACGCCACAGGCCACAGAGACCGTCTAAGTTAATCTGACCTGCAAGTGACTATCCTCTTCTAGGGGTTGAGATGTCTAATATACAAGCTGATCTGCCCTGGCTTCGCTCATGGTATACTTCGAAACCCCATAATACATACACAATCACGCCTTTATTCCCGGAGGGTTAGGCGGAGGTGAATTAACACCCACATTTCACCAATCATTGTATTAGGTCCCACGTAATAGGGGGTGAGCATATTGCCGTTTTCCGGGCACTATTGTTGACTCGAGCCATGTATATAGGCTTAGTCTGGACTGTACATATTGTCTGATGTTAAACAGCCCTTAGTCGCCTTGTACGACACCGCATGGGAGGAGATGGGGTGGACCAAATTCTACTCTGCCGGGAACCACACGGCGATGTACGACACCGTATGGGAGGAGATGGGGTGGACCAAATTCTACCCCCAGGGAGCGCAGTTAAGAACCCCATAATCAGCCTTTTAAAACTAATATGCCCGCAATTTATTAATTTTCAAATAATGTATGGGAATTTGCCGGATTTATTGACATTTATGGTTACTGCTCCGATACTGATATTTAGCCTATAACCTTCCTCGATAAACAGGCTACTCAATACAAAAGGAACTTAAATGGTATAGTTATAAAAAAAAAGATTAGGTAGGAACATATTTATTGTTATAAAATAAAAAGAAATGAAAATAAGCAATCTCAAAATAGCTTTAACTAAAAATGTTCAAAGTTAATTTATAAAGCAGACCGATATCAAAGTATCGGCTCTTTGTACGTTTACAAGTACAACAAAGCTTTGCAAAATTCTTTGTAAAAATGCAAACGACGTTAAAAATAGCGATCGTGTGTTAGCACGGCACTCCTGACATCGGATACCAAATCGTGCTGCTAAATAGGAAGCCATTCCCAAGCCAGTACTGCACGTTACTGGTAAAATATCGCATTTGTACTCTCATCTCTTTTATCTAAGCCAGAGTTTCTCAAAGAAGCGTACCATTTTGAGGTGCGACAATTGAACGTATGTAATTTTATATCGATTTTTTTTATTGGACACGTCAATTTGACTTCACCTCGCCTGATGGTAAGCTGAAGGCAAAGTCTCTGAAAACAGGGTCACCATTACAGACACGTATCATGATACAATGGTGGCACTCAGCTTGAAGGCCTCATCATCAGATGCTTTTTCACGACCCGCTTAAAGGACCCGGGACTGTAGGAGGAGGGAAAAATCGATTAAGATTCAGATGGGACTCGAATCCGCAACTAGTCCCTTATAGAATGACCACTAAGCTACCGAGCCCTGCGGGAAGCGTACCCACTAAATTCTTCTATACAACTGTGTTGGGGCAAGACGACGACGCCGCCGACGGCCATCTAAAGATATTCGTAACAACTATCGGAAATAAAGAATGATATTACAATCATTCTAAAAATTGTTTTTGATTACCCCGCCCAAATTATTGAATGAAAAAGTTTACAAGTTAAATAAATTCTTAAAGGGATTCCAGTGGCTATAAGTTTGAGAATCCCTGGCAGTCACTACAACATAAATAGCGTGTTTAACTGTATTCAATAAAAGATAACAGTAAACTCTGAAAGAGTTGGTGTCTACTGAAAATCAACCAAAATGTCGGGATCAGTGTTAAGACTGTTAAGTTACAAAATAACACCTTATTATAATAGCCATTGTTATGCCTCTGGCCACGTGGTTCGACCGTATGGTTCGATCAATCGCACCACGTGAACTTTTTTTTCCAGTTTGTGTGTGTTTTTAAGATTCCTGATAGGTAGTTCGATCAATCGCACTACGTGAATATGATGTTTTATAAAGTTCATTCTCAAATATCACTCATATAAAACCACTTTTTAACGGATTCTATCGCGATTTATTTGTTTGTTATGGCCGAAATGTCGGACTAAAAATAAATAACAACAAATAAATCGCGATAGAATCCATTAAAAAGTACTTTTATTTGAATGTGTGAAAACATTTCATTGAAATCAACTTATTATTTTCTGAACCTTGTCCCAACTCAGTTGAGTACCTTAAGGTCGGCTTTCATGTCTATCTGTGATGCGACAGAACTTCGTTATTTTCCGTGAAGGGACTGCCATCTGACCTTCATAACTAACTGGTGATATAGAAGTTCTGTAGTTAAACTGGTCGGACTTTTGACTTTTGAGGGATTCAACTTAACTACCCGTAACGACTGCCGTAGATGTTCGTATTGGTAACCGGGACCGAAGGGAACTCGGTTTGTATTTAACGTGCTATCCGAAGCACGGGAACATCCAGACTATGCAAATCGAGATATTCATGCGTACAATACATTATTTTCACTGAGCGGAAATCGAACCCGCGCCCCCTGCGTAGCGTTCACTACCGTCACTCCAACTCCACATGTTTGAACGATCGAGTATGAGACGTATAAACTCAAATATATTGATAGCCTATGCCTATCTCATGATTTAAATGCTCAGGATATGTCAGAACTCAGAACCCTTCCATATCAGCTTCAGATCAGGTTTGAAAGAGTTATGGGAGTTCTATGGCCCACAAACGGCAACGACAGCCAGACGTACGATAAGCCTCTGATATATTGGATGATTAGAGGAGGTGCCTCGATTCTTATATGAATAACTTCTTTATACTCACTGTTATTTCTACCTGACTGCGGTGAAGTTTGAACATACATACATACATACAGTTAAGTAGAGGTGGGTTAGGCAGAGGTGAAATAACACCCACATTTCACCAATCAATGTATTAGGTCCCACGTAATAGAGGGTGAGCATATTGCCGTAGCCGAGCCAAGTATTTGATGCTGAGTCTGGGCTGTATATATCTGTCTGATGTTAAACAGCCCTATCCCTTAGTTGCCTTGTACGACACCGCATGGGAGGAGATGGGGTGGCCCAAATTCTACTATGTCGGGACATTCATATACGATGTCATTGATCGGGGTCATTTATATACGATCGATCCGATATATCCTAATTACGAGTATCTTCAATCTTCCTCTTAGCGTTAATTCCCAGTCGCATCCGAAGCTTTCAGCTCGGAGTCTGGGGTCCGCTTTTGCCAGTCTTAACTACGGATTTGGCTAGACCTCGATATTTTCTGTGAAGCGATTGCCATCTGACCTCCACATCCCAATGGTAACATTAGGCGATATCGAAGCTTTGCAGCTAGACTGTTTTTTTGGATTTTTGAGGGCTCCAACTACCCGTAACGACTGCCATAGATGTTCTTATGGCAACCTGGACCGACGGCTTAATACCCATATTTCATGAACACAAATATTTGCAGTGAGCGGGGATCGAACCCACGCCTCCTGCGTAGCGGCCGCGTTCACTACCGCTACGCCACGGAGGCTGTCTAATTACGAGTATATTCGTTCGTAATAATTACTCAACGGCTCAACCTATTTTAGTCGATGATTAGTGATTTAGATTAAACAGTGATTAAGATTAATCGTTCCTATAAACACCAAGATAATCTACATCATAAGTAGAAAATGGACTCCAAATTGTAAGCCTTTGATGGAACTGGGATGACTATAGGCATGAAGATGATGGCTTCACAACTTATAGCCTATGACATGCTACGTTTAATTTAAGTCTACTAAGTGTTGTGTAGCGTGTCCTACTATAGAGTAGATGGGGACCGCACTAAGGTTTGCTAGGCCCAAGCCAAGCCCATAATAAATATCCATCAAGAACTAAGCGGTTCGGTGACTCCTTCTTCTGCCGCACCATGAAGACCTGGAATTCCTTACCAGTTAGCATGTTTCCCTCTTCCTTCACTCCCGGGTCCTTTAAGCGGGGCGTGAAAAGCATCTGATGAGGTCGTCTAACTGAGTGCCACTATTTTAACATGGTGCGTCTCTATAATGATGACTCTCTTTTCCGAGAGTTTGCCTTCAGCTTACCATTAGGTGAGGTGAAGTCAATTTAACGTGTCCTATATTTAAAAAAAAAACCCATCCAAAAATTATTCTAATTAAGTATATTCATCAACGTAACTCCAGTACATGATAATAACAATATCTCACGCCTCGAATCTCCAATCTCACGTCGAACAATGTAGGTCAACAAGCTTCGGAACTTTAATCATAAACCGATAGCACGTTGCTGACCGACAGTTTTTGCGCACATTATTGAAGGAATTTGTCGCTTCAATATGTTTTTGTTTACGTTGACGATATGAGGGGACTTTTAGTTTGGATCGTGCAGACCGACTGCAGTTATAGGGTTTTACACTACTCGCTGTTGCTGTTGCCCTCGGCTTGAATGTCGGTTATCGTGACCAAACATAGCCTATATCCTTTCCCAAGATCTAATCTATCTTATTACCAAATTTTATCCAAATCGCTTCAGTGGTTTATGCGTAAAAGCGTAACAGACAGACATGCAGAAAGACAGACAGACAGAGTTACTTTCGCATTAATAATACATATTAGTATGGGTTTGGTTTTTTTGAAGATCAGGGTAGTCGTTCATTTTGTTTTATTAAGGTATAATTTGTGACCCCATCTCTTCCTGTGGGTGTCGTAGAAGGCAACTAAAGGATAGGGCTATTCTCCATCCGACATTATATTTATACAAATACAGTCCATGAAAAAGTGCCTTATGTGTCAAAATCAATCAATAATTTGCCTATAACAGTCCACTGCTGGACATAGGTCTCTCTCAATGTTGGGAGGCTTTAGGCTACTGTTTCCACGCTGGCCAGGAGGATTGCTAAAGGGTTCTATTTATTTTCCTTCTCTTCTAGTGATAATCGTCTGCGTTTTTTCAGTTAGTCGCTTCTTACGACACCCTTCGGATGAGAGTGCATGGTGATACTTGAATGAGCAGTTTTCTAGTAGGTATTTATAGCGTTCCTAAAGACAAGCTAGATGGCGCAGCCGGCACTTTTGGTAAGTAGAGTGTGGTGTCACATCTAGTAAGTTCCCTAATTTATGGAAAATGTTCTTCGGTTTTGTAATGATTTACTTTACATAAATATTTTGTCATTCTTTCTGATATTTTTTTTTAAATATAATATTAATATTTTAAATTACAGACGGTGACGAAAGAAGAATTAAGCGTTTTATTATATTTTATCTATTATAATATGGGTAAATGAAATTAAACTTTGGCAACATCACAAATGTCATGAAAAAATACAACAAACAAACCACAGAGTACATTAAAATTACCAAAAGCTATGCTAGCGCCATCTCCTGATGATTTAAAAACCAACTGATTATTATACCTACTGGAAAACTGCTCATTCATTAATTTTTTATTGTTATATACCTATTTATTATAATTTATATTTCATTACTTTATTTATTTATAATTATTGTAATCTTGACATACATACTGTCATGCTGTCATACTACTCGTAGCTGCAGCTGGTCTGCAAGCATTTCATAGTTCATAACTAAAGGGTCAGCTGGTTGATTGATCTACGTCAACGATGTCAAACCTTGACCGAAGAATTTCGGTCTAAGAACATACCTAGTTCAGTAGTATGTTAACAAGCAGGGTGTCGTCACTACCTTCAAGGGGATTCAAAAAGGGAGAGTTTTTGCTACTAATATTATCTTATTATTTGTGTATTTGCTTATCTACATTTTGACACTCGTGCTATCTGATACTTTATACTTACATTTTAATATGTTGTCAGTTTGTACCCGGCGGCGGCGTGTCATTTTCAATTATATCATGGGATCTTTGAGTCCTTCCTTAACCACTGCAAGACGGCACACCTACCGATTCTGGGGAAGGCTTTCTTCCTTTGGTTGCGAGGTCAGTCGGCAGTTTACGCCGGTAAAAGTGTGTCTAAATTACACACAAGATAATACCGGTCTCCATGGATATACCCAATGTACAGTAGAACTCAAAAGTGCAGTAGCAATCCTACGTAACTATAGCGTCAACATTCTAGCGTTACTTGTGACCTTTTTCTTTTAAGACAATTTACACACACACATAAATTGTTGCAAAACACAATTTTATCGATAATTTCGTTGTTACTACTAAAGCAACCCATGGCAGAGTGGTTCTAGCATAAGGTTTATGGAAATGCAATGCAAAGGTTGATGATTCGAATCCTACGATCTTACAATAACACTTTTTGTGTTTCATTTATAAATTAATATCAGGTTGATGAATGAAATAGAATTTATTATTTGTTAAACTTTAGCAAAGATCAACATAAAATGTAAAAAGAATGCCAACTTCATGCAAAATTGCTTTATCAATATTTAAAATTATATTTTTATCATAAATATAAAAATCGTTATAAGCTGGAATCGAACCACAAATATCTCTAATCACTGTGAATCAATAGTATCTTGCTTCAGCCACTTAGCTATCAGTTAATTTACTATGTTGGTAAATTACTGTATTAGTATCTAATGACACACACACACAATACATATGTAAACGCAAAACCGGGCCGGCACGCGCCCGCACGCTACACCATTTTGAGCCTTGTTGTGCTAATGCACTTATGAGCTCTGACTGTACATAAAAATACACGATTTTTAAACAAGCATATAATTTGGGTTAATGTTTTTAACGCAATTAAAGACACCAAGAATATTATTTTATATTTTGCCTGAATTGTGAAACACTATAATCTGTTATGGTTATGGTAACATCTTATTATCAGGAGGTCGTGTGACTTTGAAACTGACAAGGTTTTCACCTAAAAATTTTTAAACAAGCCCCCAATTTGTCAGGCCTTGGTCACAGATCAATCGGCTATAAAACAGGAACAAACTGCCCCCTTCCTGGCACACACCCAGGAACAAAGTTACCTGGCTTTTGCACCAAATCCTTCTACATATCACTGTCGAAAAAAATAACAATGCAATTTTATTTTTAATTTCACGTACGATGTCGCCAGATTTAATAAAACTGGGGAGCTTTGGAAGGATTAATTTTTATACCTCTAAATTGACACGGCGTAGCTCGGGTGTTTTAGCATTTTTAATTCGAAACTGTGTTTTTTTTCTGTTTTAGACTACGGACGGGCTGAAGTCGCTTAATTAAAATAAATGTTATTAGATATTTTCTACCGGAGCGTACATGCGTGTATAATAATAAAATGTTATCATTTTCATAAAAATTAACATAACAAAATTATAATTACTGTTATTAAACAATTAAAAACAATATTAACATCTACTTTAACACGTAAGTTCATTAAATTGCTTCAAAAATAGTTCAAAACATAAAATATTATTAACAGTAATTACTGAGTAATTATATAAATATTCAAAACCTTGGATTTAATTTTAAAAATGTCGTCAAAGAAACTAATCGGATAAACCGTTTTTATTCCTCATTTTTCGTCCCACGAGTTAACAAAAATCGTTTTAACGGGTTGTAGTAAACTCGCCTCAATAAATTTATTTTGTCTCAGTCAATAATACATACATACACAAATCACGCCTTTATCCCTGGAGAGTTAGGCAGAGGTGAATTAACACCCACATTTCATCAATCATTGTATTAGGTCCCACGTAATAGGGGGTGAGCCTGTTGCCGTTTTCCGGGCACTATTGTTGACTCAAGCCATGTATAGGTTGAGTCTGGCTGTATATATCTGTTTGATGTTAAACAGCCCTAAACAGTCAATAAATAGTTAGTAAACTCAGTCCTTTTAAAATGATTTTGGCAATTATGTAGCAGTGAAGATACTTCGCTGCGGCAAAATTTGAAGTTCATGTGACGAATCTATTACGCTTCCAATTATCAAAAAAACAATTGAAGTTATAATTAATAAAATATAATATAATTATTATAATATGTTGTATTTTTTACAATTTACATATTTAACATATAATTTAACACTTATCTTGTATAAGTGATATGAGATATTACTGATAATTTTTTATACTTCTGTTTACTTACGATAAATTTAATATATGTATCAGTTAATTTAAATTTAAATAATTTAGGTGCTCAGATCTTCCTATAAGTCGTCTCCTTCCTAACTATACGAGACAAAGCTCATCCTACGTCCCTGGTAGATACGTGATACATAATTACGTATACTTCTTCATCCTAGCGTTAATTCCCAGTCGCATCCGAAGCTTTTTCAGCTCGGAGTCTGGGGTTCGCTTCACCAGGTTTAACTACAGATTTGGCTTGACCTCGATATTTTCCGTGAAGCGATTGCCATCTGACCTCCACGATCCAATGGTAAAATTAGGAGATATCGAAGCTTTGCAGCTAGACCGTTGTTTTTGGACATTTTTAGGGCTCCAACTACCCGTAACGACTGCCATAGATGTTCTTGTGGCAACCGGGACCGACGGCTTAACGTCTCCGAGGAACGACCAGACCAATGCAAATACCCATATTTTATGAACACAAATATTTGCACTGAGCGGGGATCGAACCCGCGCCTCCTGCGTAGCGCCCGCGTTCGACTACCGCTACGCCACGGAGGCTGAAAAATCAGTTAATTATCATGTAGGTAATATTAATATGCTTTTGTTTGTATGTAACATAATTACGTATACCTCCCGCCATATATCTTGAACTCAAAATGTGCTCTGTACGCACACTATACGTTTTCTGAGTGTCTTTTGAGGAAAGTACGGGGTGCTAAACTCAAATCCAGCTATCATGGATAGGTATATCAAAACAATTCGGGCACGCTGGAGCCTCGTTTCTCATAACGAGGAGTTTCTCGTAGGGTATAGGGGTATATTCCTTTTTATTCTATGTCGATATAATCTTGTGTTATAAATCTATTTTAAATAGCCATAGGCGGAGAATTCATCCTCACACATTGCGACCGGAAATGGTGCGCACTGTGCGGTATGAAAGGAACTTCATCCCTCGCACACTCAAGCTGTGGAATGAACTCCCCAAGATGGTTTTCCCAAGCGACTACAATATGGGGTTCTTCAAGAAGGGCATTAGAAGGTTTCTTCAGGGTCGGCAGCACGAGTGTGACGCCCCTGGTGTTGCATACGTACATAGGCCACGGTAACCACTTTCCATCAGGTGGGCCGTGTGCTTGTCTACCACCTAAGTGGTATAAAAAAAAATCAATCTCGATCTAATCTCATTCCGCCAATTGTCAAAAACGATATTGTCGTAATACAATTTGCAAGAAAGAGCATTGGCATACTATGGGTTCGAATAAAAAACTGTCAATATAATAATCGAATCCCCAGCCTTTACCACATGAACGACAACGATTACCATTGCGCCACAATACAACAAAGGTGTCTTTTTTCTAACAAAACGCTATCCGATTCGTTTTTCTGTTTACCTTGCTTACAGACAAAAACGTACATGTACGCGTTCTTGAAACAAAATTGGAGCGACCTCTGTGAGGACGGCTACGCAACCTTTTTGTGAGAAAACACCAACAATGGTAGTCAGGTCTCTCTCATAATGTCAACGATAATTAATTCTTTATCAACAATGACACGTTTCAAAAATCTAATCTTAACCATCTGGGAATGGTAGAAGTTTGTGAAAAACCGTGTATCGTATTGATAGATAGCATCTTAATTGAAATTATTTAGTGTCGGATTACAGAGATCTATTGTGTTTAGTAGTAGCTTGTGTTCGTATGCAAATCAAATCAAATCCTACTAATATTATAAACTAGCTGACCCTGCGAACATCGTACCGCCTAACAGTCGATTCTTTATTTTTTGTTTCTAGACGTTTTCAGGCAATTTTTTTAAATTTTCTCTGTGTAAGAGCCATCCTCGTGCTTCAAGGAACATTCTAAAAAAAGAATTAGCGAAATCCGTTCAGCTGTTCTCGAGTTTTGCGCTTAGCAACGCATTCAACGATTCATTTTTATATTAAAAGAGGTGTGAAATTTTGTGAAGATGATTGGATGTTTGTATTCAATCACGCTCTAACGGCTGAATAGATTTGGATGAAAGTTGGAACAGGGATAGATAGTAGTCTGGAATAACACTTTTTATCCCGGGAATTGGTTCCAACGGGTAGCATCAGCTAGTTTTCAATAATTTCACCACATTTTGCGAAAAGGACACAAGTAAAAAATATGCTCGACTTGGCGGAGATAATCCTAAATTTAGATCTACCATAACAGGCTATTAATCGTGTTAGCTGATTGTTTTTCTTTAGTTTTTAAGGGAACGACCACCCTTTGACTTTCCAATCCCAAGGAAAACCTGCACTACAACTTTGTTCATCTATCAGCAGGTAAGAGATAATTTCTGGTCCCCGACGATCTTAGTCATATATAACCTCAATCGGGTGGGTCCAATCTACACATTGTACGTATTATTGTAACATAACATAACATAAACTCACGCCTATATCCCTGAAGGGGTAGGCAGAGGTGCTAGCCCCCACATTTCGCCGTTTATGTTTAGGTCCCAATGTAATAGGTGGCGAGCCTATTGCCATTAACCGGGCACTTATAAACCTGCGTATTATTGTATGATTCATTTTATAATACCGGTAGCGCTGTGGACCCAGGGCCGTTCTTAAATGTACAATATGTACATACACATATTAAATTAAGACTAATGTTTATAAAATTGTACACTTCACGTGCTGACCTCGCCAAATAATGAAATTATTATTATATTAAATTATCTTCTTGAGAGAATTAAATAATAAATTGCATTGTGCATTTTGTTTTTGTTCAAGTCAGCATTTAAATGAGCAAATTTAATTGTATTAAACGCTTGTTCGCTATTAACTTGAGTTCCATTATTAGATTAGCGATTTTTAGCGCGGTAACTTAAAATTCAGCTTTTCGAAAATTAATATGCATACATACATACATATCGCCTGTAAATGCCCGAAATTAGTAGTTCATGATATTTATGTGATTTGAGTCTAATTCTTTCTCACTTTTTCCTTACCTTAATAGGATACACGAGTATCACTGCCTCTATCTGATGTTCTCATGGAGAGACTTTGCTTCACTGTGTGTGTTTTACCGCCTATACAATGGTTTGTGCTCAGATGAATTGTTTGACATGATGCCCACAGCTACCAGCTACATTCTATCATCGCACTTCTCGCCATAGGCGGGGAAATCATCCTCACACATTGCGACCGGAAATGATGCGCACTGTGCGGTATGAAAGGAACTTCATCCCTCGCACACGCAAGCTGTGGAATGAACTCCCCGCGATGGTTTTCCCAAGCGACTACAATATGGGGTTCTTCACGAAGGGCATTAGAAGGTTTCTTCAGGGTCGGCAGCACAAGTGTGACGCCCCTGGTGTTCCATACGTCCATAGGCCACGGTAACCACTTTCCATCAGGTGGGCCGCATGCTTGTCTGCCACCTAAGTGGTATAAAAAAAAATGTTCTGCCGAAGTAACAATGTATCCTTGAAGTCTATCCTCCATGGTGTACCTATTTCTTCATGCAGTAGCTTTTTAAGTTACTGCATGAAGAAATTCCTAATTCTAGAAAAATAAGAAAGGTGTACTCTATGCACTAGGCTAGCTAGCACATAAAGTACACCTTTCTAACCAAATTTGCCCGTGGTGAGATACACGGTTTTAGTGATCAGAGATCAGAGTTCAAGTATCCATTGGTATTTACGCACGATAAAAATGTACTAAAATAAACCTATCGCAGTCCACTACTGGACATAGGCCTTTGCCGATGTGCGCCATTTATCCCGATCCTCCGCCTTCCCCATCCAGTTTGTCCCAGCCTCCTTTTTCAGGTCTTTAGTCCATCTGGTTAGTGGGCGTCCTGCCTTCCGTTCACCTTCTGGTGGCCTCCCTCTCCCCTCTAAGACTTGTTTACTCCAACGGCCATCGGTCCTTCGACCAGCCCAGTACTAATGACAACTTCCTCCCGTTTTGAAGCCGGTTAAAAGCGCTTCAAGTTCCCTTCACTACATATTTTAAAACAAAGTCGCTGTCGCTGCCTGTCCGTCCCTATGTAGGTATGCTTAAATCTTCAAAACTACGCAACGGATTTTGAAGCAGTTTTCTTAATAGATAAAGTGATTCAAGAGGAAGGTTTATAATCGTTATTTAATCATAAAAGAACAATTTTTTACATGGATATTATAAAAATATGGAGAAAAAAAATATATATACAATTACTTACAAAATATACATAACTATACAAAACTATGCTATATATACAAAAAAGTGACCGTACCGTTAGGCATCGAAAAATTCCTCCCCATCGATCTCTACTGGGACCGTGCCCAGGAGGCTGGCGGCATTACCTCGCTGAATGGCGATGCCAATCCTCTGAGCGAGGTAAAGGCCAGCCCTATGGTCACGGGAAGCGTCGATTAGTCGCTTTGAAATTTCCTTAAATAGCGCGCGCGCGCTTGGACCCCACGGACCTAACGTTTCGACTCCAAACGGCTCAAAAATGTAGCTACCAGCTAAATTGGTATATTTTCGCCGTTTGAGAGTCTCCGCTGATGCTGCAGCAGCGCATACGCAGTCCATCGTACTTGGAAGATGGGAAGGCGCCAGGGTGTCGACACAAGTTGCATCCCACACCAAAGGCCTACCCATCCTCCAAGGCATCAACGACATACCGTCCGGTCTCTTGCCATCGTCGCGCGCCAATCCAACAGGTTCAAGTAAGGCTGGCAAACCGGCGGTGACAAGAGCCCGACGGATAATGTCGTTAATATTGGCATGTCTGGACATGCGGCCTGCGCTCCTGCAGCAAGATAGTCCGTGATGTCCAAGGCTATCGACTGCTTCTCCACAGAGACATCGATGCGGAGAAACACAGGGTGCACCCAAACGTAGGCAAGTCGCGATGCGGAAAGTCGTGTCGTCCAACATTGTACCAATGTTGGGCGAAGGAAGTGCCTGGAGCCAAACACCAGATTCCCATTCCCCCACAGCCAATAGGCGAGCACGCTCAGCAGCATTGGTTGCTGTATTGAATAAATGTTTTTTAACACCAATACAGAGCGGCTCATCCCATTGCCTCTGGGAGGAAGGGTTGGCGGGCAAAACGGCATTTGGGCAGGTCATTTTCCAAGCATTCAAAGCTTCGGCCTTACCTGGCACATCTGAATTAATCAGTGCAGGAGAAAGAATTTTCCTGACTAATTCTTCAGTGCCATAGACCGAAGATAAAAATGCCGGCATACTTACATCTGCAATTTTGCGAACGCCGAGGCCGCCGAGGCGAACTGGAAGGGACGCCTGAAGCCGCGAAGGAAGGTGGAGGTAGAGGAAGGTTTATATGTATAATACATGCATAATATTGTAGAGAAACACTGATAAATTTAGAGATAATACCACGCGGGCGGAAAACATGGCGGTACGAAGTTCGCCGGGTCAGCTAGTACAAGATAAAATTACAATATCCACACAATAATCTGGCATATCTGCATGATGAATGTTCCCTGGTGATCATTATCTTTCCCCCCGTTAATAGGATTACGTGGAACGATATTTTTCCTAATCCTGTAATCTTCCTGTCTTATATATGGGAAAGTATACTTACTGTCCCATGGTACTAATGTACCAGGAATGTGATGACAATATTCGTGGTTTTTGGAAGATCGTTTGGTTTTCGTCGTGATATTCGATGCAAATATCTATCCTACAGTGAAATAACCCTTTCTAAAATGTGTTTTAAGAAAAATATATTGCAAAGTACTCAAAATTATCTTACACCCGTATTCACAAACAATACTTCGCTATGCGTACCTACTACCACAGAATAAGTAATAGTACTCTACTACCAACACTGTGCAAAGAACGACAAATTCTCAGTGCGTTCGTTTTGGCAAGCCTTTTTATTCATAGACAACACATATAAGTAATACTTCGTTGAGGGAACGCACTGCGTTAGATACTGCTCCGTGATGTTTGTGAGTTGATTTTACCAGCCCTATGCGCTCGAGCACACTATGATACCTCACAGTATTGTTTGTGAATACGGGTGTAAATCCCTTAGTATTACCCTCCTCTGGAATATAGAATATAGTATTATCCTCCTGTTAATTTGATGGTTCTGGTATTCGTGAAAGTGTGTACTGTACAAACTTTTAGTTCGGACAATAATACAATTACCTAGGTAGGTATTAACGTCACTAGTAGGTGAGTACTTTGTTAGTCAAGATCGATTTGATGGTGACTGAGCCACGTAAATGTATTGTGACACATGTATTTGTAAGTATTTTTGTGTTCTAGAACCTAAAATAGAGCAGTTCTAGAACAGGATATTATGTAGGTATGTATGAATCAGGTCAACGGAAAATGCGCAAGAATACAAATTAAAAACGACCTTGATAATCAACAAAGACAAATGACAACTATGTAGTTGTCGAGCGTGGGAAAATAATATATTACAAGTATCAGCAGAGTTGAAATAAAAAAAAACTTTTGATCATATCGATTTATTTTACAATGAAATTTTTTTATTATATTGAGATAGTAACTAAGGACATGCACGACCTACCAGGACCTTAATCGTTAACAACCATTGTCATGCCAAAGCCACTGCAAAAATTGCTATTAAATTTTAGAATAGCTGAAGTATGCTCACTTCCGCCCCCTTAGACAAGTGATAATTCGTTCGCCTACGTATGAAGAATATGAGAATGAAGAATGTATGGTATTTGATTTACATGAGCTTCGTCAACGTTGTGTCTTAAATGTTAAAATACGTGTTGTGTCGTATACATCAAATTCCATACTATTTATACTGTTGATTGATGGCATCCTGAGGAGGCTGATGATTGTGGAAAAGTATAGTGTGTTATCAATGTGTGTCAAATTCCTTCCTCATTTTCCTTCATTCCTTCGTCATTATATTCTACAATACGCCGGCCACGAGAATTAACACTTGTCTATGGGGGCTGTTATTCCAGACTGTAATCTATCTCTGTACCAGATTTTAGCCAAATCTATTCAGCCATTATAGCGTGAATAAAAAACCACCCAAACATCTTCACAAACTATCATAATATTAGTAAGATAAAATAGCCAGTCCTCAATTAACTTGTATTCTGAGCACTTCTCAATAAAATTGCGTGGACTGCTGTCCGGGAACGGAGCAGACCCGCAGACCGCGGTCGCTGTATGACCTCCGTCCCTCATGAGCGCGGGTTTGAGGGTGATGGGTGGAGCCACCTGTCACCCTAGCAGAAGCAGACCGCGGTGGGGCTCCTCGTTGCCGGGGGCCAGATGGGGACTCCATAGTGCCAACACCAGAAGAGGGCCAATTAGAAAGAGATGCACATGGGTCGGCCGGGATGCCAGAGATATGTCTCAGCTGATCTCACCTCCGGCAACCAACAACCCTCAGATGGCGTGCGGTTTAATCAGTTCACGTTCGACATAATCACCTCTGCCGGCTCCGATGGGGAAGGGGGGGGGGGGGGGCTAATCCTTGGGGATTTTGCGCACGATAAAAACAGTACTTCTCAATCGCTAATCTTTCAATTTAAAGCGTAGGTAGCTTAAAGTTTCCTCGCCAAACCCTATGTAAGCACCTTGAAATAGCTAGTAGTACCTATACAGTTAGCCACTAAGCTTTGTTGTTTGATGGCTATAGCCTCAACACCGAATATAGTGCTACCTAATCACAAAAGATCTAAATTCGGCGCACAATATTACAAAACTAATCAGAATATACATTAAAGTTAGTGCCCTGAAGACTCTGCCTTTGTTTTAAGTGGAAAAGCTTTTTAAGGTTGGTTTGAGTACCTATTACTACCTGTGCGCAAGGAGTCACCCTAGTTACTTTTTAGATCCTCGAAGCATTGCTGGATAGCACATCTTCGGTAGAAAGGCAGCAGCCTATGATGAGAAAAGATTATCTTACAGGTATAGATAATGTAGATATGTCGCCGCCAACTAGCTTAGTCAGCCGTTCAATTAACTGCCTACCCCTCTAGACAAGTGGCAATTCGTTGCTCGGCGTATGATGGAATAGAATGCCAAATGTATGAGTTTTGACGTATATGACAGGCGTCAACGAATGTCAAAAACGTCAAATCCTATACATTTGTCGCAATGTGAATGGTATTCGCATTGCTTAGCATTCCAAAGTTAGTGGGTTAGTGATAGGTTTTTTTTTTCAGTATTTTCAGTACATATACATAATTATTTGATTCATGAACAATTTTTACATTGTGTTTGAACATTTTCACAATAATATTAAAGTAATAATATGAAGTAGCTTTATTGAGAAAGCTGCGCAATCCGACTTGGTTAGATTAGGTTAGAAGGTTTTTTTTATAGCCAAGTAAGCAAGTAATTAAACGTCATCGATCCAAGCCATTTGCCTAGCCGTTTAATTAAATGGCTGAATATCATTCAGGCCGTTTATTAAACGGCGCTGTTTAGTTAACAGCCTGGGCAGTTAATTGAACGGCTGAATTAGCTAATTGACTGCGACAGATACTTAACTGAAAAATTCTAAGCTATAATCAGTTACCTTACAAACTATAGCTTTAGCCCGTGACTCCGGCGTTCTCCTCCTAATTCGGCTTATTTTGGCGTTTACGAGATCGACTGCCATCTGAGGAAAACCTACACCAGCACCTCGTTGGCTTATACTATATAAATCTGTGATGGTGATAATCTTTCTTGAGATTTTGCCTTCAGCTTACCATCATACGAGGTGAAGTCATATTGATGTTTACTAATATAAAAAAAAACATAGTGGAGTTCCATACACCATGAACTACATATTATTATGAAGTCCCTATAGATTAATATCCATATAAATATTTCATCGTATTCACACAGCCAGCTGACCTCAACAAGACATCGTTGCTACATATTTACAGAACAGTGTATCACATGAAAAATCACAGATTCGCACGAAAATTAGCATGTGAGTTTCTCTGACGTATAGGACATCTGAGTCATGGTTATGAAACAATACCATCTGAGGAATTTATATATTTTAATTATCGGGAGAGTTAGTAGACCACCGCGTGGTTCCCGGCAGAGTAGAATTTGGGTCACCCGATCTCTTCCCATGCGGTGTCGTACAAGGTGACTAAGGGATAGGGCTGTTTAACATCAGACAGATATAACTATACTGCCTAGATTCAGCCTCAGATGCATGGCTCGAGTAAACAATAATGCTCGGAATACGGTAAAAGGCTCACCCCCTATTACGTGGGACCTAACACAATGATTGGTGAAATGCGGGTGTTAATTCACCTCTGCCTAACCCTCCGGGGATAAAGACGTGATTGTATGTATGTATGTATGTAGTTAGTAGACTAATAAGAGATGAGGTGTATAAGACCCTACGAATATCCTTTAGGCACACACGCACACTCAAGCTGTGGAATGAACTCCCTGCGGTGGTTTTTCCAAGCGACTACAATAAAATTATACTACTTTGTTAGCAGACAAGCACATGGTCCACCTGATGGAAAGTAGTTACCGTGGCCTATGGACGTGTGCAACACCAGGGGCGCCACACTCGCGCTGCTGACCCTGAAGAAACCTTCTAATGCCCTTTTTGAAGAACCCCCATATTGTAGTCGCTTGGGAAACCACCGCGGGAAGTTCATTCCATCAGCGAGTGTGCGTGGGATGAAGTTCCTTTCATGCCGCACAGTGCACACCGTTCCCGGACGCAATGTGTGAGGATGAATTCCCTGCCTGTGGCGAGAGGTGCGATGATAGAATGTAGCTGTGGGCATCTTGTCAAACAGTTCACCTGAGCACAAACCATTGTATAGGCGGTAGAACACACACAGTGAGAGAAAGGCAAAAACCGGCAAAAAATGTTAGTATTCATTTCAGTTTGCTTATATAGCACCCCTATACATGCAAACTGGGGTAGCAAAGTTCATTTCTGTAGTGTATTATACGTCTAATTCCATTGTTTATCAAGCAGTGGTTCCACTTCAATTCATAATTTAACCCCCACAAACAAACTAACACACAATCACTCAACTCAAAAGCTTGTAAATCACAAACTATCATTACAAACAACTAAAACATCTCCTTTCCTCGATACAGACTTGTAATAGGCACAATAACTTCTTTGTTTAATTACAAAACGTGAGATGCAATTAGCTGATAGCCAGACTTATGACTTGAAGGTATTGCGTTGGCTTACATCATACAACGAGCCAGTTTCAGCCTAGGATGAGTAATGACGAATTTATTGTAGCAATCAAATTGAAGGGATTCTCGTTCAGATATGAGTCATCAATTCAGGATTTAATTTAAGCTTTGAGAATGAAATTTTTAGAGTTTGGCTCCCCTGGTGTTACACACGTTCACAGGCCACGGCAACCACTTTCCAACAGGTGGGCCGTGTGCTTCTCTACCACCTAATGGGTATAAAAAAACGATACGACAGTCACAGAATGTTTAATACGCCACAATAACTATTTACCATCAGATGGGCCGTGGTGCCTTAGCATGTGTATAAATTGAAACAAAAGAAAAACTTTCGTTCGATGAACATAAAAAACTGCAGTAAGTAAAATACAGTAGAGCCTTCATTGGGGCGGTCAAGTTTTGTGACAGCCGTTTGGCTAAATAGGTAATTAAGACACTTCGTAAGGTTTTACAAGCATGTCCATGACCTGACTAAAGGGGTAGGGAATGAGTAAAAATCGTAAAGAAAACTCCGATAAGAGAGCCTAATACATATTAGTAATATATCACCCACCAAAGAATCTCAAAATATTCAAGTCTACTAAAACATCTAAAATAATTACATCTATCGAGATTTATCTAACGAGTAGGTTCCAACGAGGTGGTACCGAAAATTATAATTGGTGTTTGAGTACATACACACACACATACACCAAATATAAATTTGCATTAGCACCTCAGCTTACCCCTTCAGGGATTTATAAGCACGAACACACGTCCACGTAACACTATATAATGTTCCAGGATATCGAAGTGAAAAACCTCATACAAAAAATTTATTGCGAAGGGCTCGTCCCGGCGATATCAAAAACTTTCAGCTTTTTTTTCACATTTGGCGTTTGCAATGGTGACTTTCGTCAGGGGGGAAAGCTTTGTGCCGGAGCCTTCATCAATGAGTAGGTGAGAATGACTTAGGACCTGAAGGTCTTGTTAAAGCCTCGAAAACACCCTAAAGACTGATTTTCTAACTGTCATCTTTTCTATTGACAATAGAAAAAAACTCAATAAAAACAAAAACAAAAATTCTCCATCTTGACACACGATTTATTATTATTATTCAAATTATTAAACATCGAACACTAATTATTATTATTATTATCATACTTCTATAATAGTACTAAATACAAAACAAATAACACCAACTTTTTACACAAACCCTAAGTTCCAAATAAAACTTCGAAATATTTACACAATCTCAATAAAACTTCCTGCAAAACCTTCTAACTACACAACGTCAGTTCTGATACGTCATATGAGCCAAACTAAACCACGTAAATAACATTACTTCATAATTTCCTTCATCCCTATCCTTGGCGAGGTAAAAAATAATGTAAATAATTGTACCAGCTGCTTTGCGAGCTTGTATATAAGCGGGCTGCGCGTGAGTCTGTCATCAGTCGTTGCAACGAAATCTTGTAGCCAACATGAAATTCCTGGTAAGGGAGCTTTGTATTGTTTGGGGGGTTCTGGTGAATAACAAATAAATATAAATTGTGAATATTGAACGATAATAGTGTGTGATTTTTTAGTGAATTTTGTAATACCTATTTAACAAAAAAAATTGTTGACTCTACCTAATATTAGAATCAGAATTACTTTAATGTGGTATTATTCATTTATTATTTATAATATATTATGTTTAATAAAAATAATAATAATTACTAAATATATTAAATATAAATTACATTTGTTAAAATGTGATATCCAGTAAGAATCAGCTTTAATAAATTTGAGAATTCCTAAATAGATATCAGTATTGCATCACATTAATATCTATTATCTAGAAGCCTTCGGGTTAGGTGGAAACAGCCTTAACTATCACAGTAATGCGATCTAGACCAGGAACTCACTTCATAATCTAACTCAACTACAATAATCTAATTCTAACGTTAATGAGCAAAATAAAATATATATTATTATTATTTCATATTTTGTTGTGACTATATTATTATTTATATTTTATTCATATAAAATAATCGAATTCTAGATTTTATGATCACAATGATATTCTAAAATAAAACTTAATAAGTAAACAAAATCATAATCAATATATTTTAACTTTATTAATTTATTATAACCATATTTTATTATAAACTCATACAATTATTTAATTCTTTCGTTGCTATTCATAATCACAATATATACAATAATAATATTAGGATAATCATTTCAAAAATATCACTAGTCATGATTAATCACTCAAATAATCTCAAAATATTGTCTAAATATATGCACTACTTATCACTCAGTACTTTAGTATCAATGCTCTTTGCACAATACCAACAGTATTCTTTCTAACCCCTTATTCGCTACAATCCTTTGCTTATTATCTTCGGTCATTCGAGCAAAATATAGCTTTGTTTTACCATAGGATATTGCGCACTATGCCCTAGATCACTAACACTAAATTATACCTCACAGTACTGCAGGATATCAATTATTCCGCTATTGCTGATTTTGGTGCTATTAAGCGACATACTAGTACTACTATACATTACTTACGTGTAGAGACATTATTTCAGTTGTACATATAAATGTAGAAGTGTATAATTATACACCGTGGTCTATTTCTTTTTTGTGCTTACTAACTAGCAATTTCAATTCTTTATTTTTCAATTTCTTAAGGCTTTTAATTTGGTGTATGTACATTTTCATCTAATTTTATTCAATGTATATCGTTTGTAGTTTGTTTTTCTATTCATCATTATTTTTGGTCACTTCATTATGTGGATAGGTACCGTGACAAAAAAAATCTCTGCTTTGTTATAAAGTTTATATTTAACTATATTATATTTAACTTCATTATCATCTAATTGCTATTTAATTTAATTTTTTTGTACGATAAAAAAGGTCCTAGGTTTCAATTCTGGCCTTTACCCTACCACTGCACCGCTTCACAAGTAGTTTAGCTTAGTTAGAGGGGTTGAGAGGAATAAAATGTGTTATTAATTTCAGTTCGATTTCATCTAATTTTGTGACTAATACTATAAAAAATTCTTTAACTAATAAAAAACTCAATTCTAACATATGCATTTACAAGTTATGCCTTAAATTGCATGTAAAGAATATTCATGTACTAAGTAGGTACGAGTACTTCTTATTATGTCAAAATCGTATATTTTTATATTATTTTTAGTCATAATTATTATCTAATAGGTCATCTAATAATTGCTTGAATTCCAAACCACATTACCTAATAATCTGGGAGTATTATAACTCTGCTTTTTAAGCTTTATTACATTTTCTCACTAAACTGTCACATTGTTTCATATTATGAGAATCAGACCTTTTATTAACCATTCAACTTAGTATAATAATTTTAACATTATCAGTTTATACATTTTGAATCTTTTTGGATATTGTACAATAATAATAGCATCTAATAAAATTTCACGGTTAACATTTACTATTCTAGACAAATATTAATTTATTATTAAAATAAATACCTTTAACAGTCAAATAGTAATGTGATGTCTTTAAATACTTTAAAGACGTTACAATATATTTAGGTTGGCGTTCTATTTTGCTTCAAATTCATATTTACATGAAAAATAATTAAACTAGTTAGTTATGTAGAATAAATTTAACACAAATTTACACAAATTTGAAATTCTATACTTGTTTTGTTATGTAAAAATAATTAATATGATACAATATTCTACCTGCCTTTTGTTTTTCAGTAACTGTACTTATAATAAATGTAAATGTTAGTCTGATGACCTTAGTATTAAATTTAATATTTTCTTAAATTTAATATTTTCGCACTTAGACTGAATAGAACTTGAGATCATCTTCATTATAATTACTCTTAAAATTAAATTATAAAATTAATGACTAATAAATTCCTGCTCTTAGCATTTTATGCTAACGTTCCACATAAAATTTTATTTGTTCATTATTAAATGGAAAATGTTAGTCCGTGAAAATTCCTAGTCAGTTTTAAATTTATTATATTTATAGTAATTAGTCATAAAGTTAAGACGGAAGCATTTTAACTTTATAGATAGTACCTACCTATTAGTATATATTTTTGCTGTCAAAAACCGCAGCCGTATTGAGAATGGTGAATGACTATTGACCGTATAGCAAGGTCATTCTCTTCCAGGCAACCATTGGATAGACAGAAGTATATAAAGATACAATTTATAATACATAATTATGTATATTTTTAGAAAATAAGATATATTTAATATTAATATTCTAGAACCCAGAATACAAGCCGGTTCAGCTAAGCTTACTTTAGGTCTAGATAGCGTTATGTAGAATATCCTAGAATGTTTAAAACATGAGTATTTGCTGAATATAAAATATGTAAAAGTGCATCTATTGTATAGAATAGGTCTTATTACAAACACAAGTCATTCCATTCATATGTGCTACTTAACGTAACAATTATCTCATTCACTATAATAACACAATGGGTCGATAATATTACTGCATCTAAAAACAGGCTACAAAACAAGGCTCAAACAAAGCTTCATGATGTAGAATTTTCTGCTAGGACAAAGGATTGTGAAATATGAATAACTACAATAGTGTAAGACATTGGTCTAGAACTCTATATCGAGGTCCAGCCCAATCTGCAGTTAAGACTGGTAAAGCGGAATTCAGACGCCGAGGCGAAAGCTTCGGATGTGACTGGGAATTAACGCTAGGATGAAGAAGAATTGGTCTAGAACTCTAGATGGATGCATATCATTCAGATTGATAATGAAGGTCTTAAGGGTGTAACTAACAGTAAGGTTCACAAGAAAATCACTTAATAGCAAGGTGTTTATAATGTCGGTTAGGAGGTTTTCTCTTTGAACAATCGATGTCACTTGGACCATTTTGTCTATAAACCATCGATATGTTATGTAATTAATTTAATGAACATAGTTTACATTACGTTTCTAAATCCAATAAAGTCGCTTTTACGTGCCCTGTCTGTTTCGCCGCTAAATTTTTCGAAATCACACTACAGATTTTGATATTTTCATCTAAATATTTTTACGAATTCACGCACTACTACTTACATTTTGTATCTATAATTTATCCTAAATGAGGTTTTGAAGAACGGAAAATCGAAATTGCATGCGTGCGAAGTCATGCGGATCGCTTGTAAATAATACCAAGATAAAAATCTAACGCTGAAATTAGAAGTCGAAATATTTTTAACTTTATGCCCCTTGAAACTAAGTCCACATTCAAATGTACCTATGTCCGAAACAAATAAAAAACAAGATTATTATGTAGATAACAGATAAATAATTCAGATTACATAAATATTACAATCAAGTATAATGTTTAAAACTAAATAATGGTTTGTAAATGAAATATTATGTTAATTAGGAGGTAGTTTCATTGAAACTAAACTATTTTAGCGGGTTTTATCACGATTTATTTAGTTATACGCGTTCGTGTTCCGGGTGAGACAGAGGGATGGAGTTATCCTTCTTTCTCACACTGAACATGGATGCCTTAAAGTGTCATAGTAAGCCTTCCATTAACAAAATATTTTGTTTTTTAAAGTAGGGGTTCCACCCTAGGGTTCTCGGATATAACTACCCCAGCCAGGCAGAGGGGGGAGGATACGAGGGTATAAAAATATGCATGAAAGGACACCATGTGGTTCTAATCGATTCGGGCCTGACATACCCAACCTCATCATATTCAACTAACTATATCGTTCTTCTCTTTCCCTTGTCCTATAGATTGTCCTAGCTGTTGCCGTCGCGGCTGTGTCCGCTGAAGCCGAGAAGAAGACCGAGAAACGTGGCCTATCCAGCTTAGGATACGGCTATGACAGCGGTCTCGGATACGGCGGCGGATACGGCGGATATGGCGGATACAGCGGATATGGTGGATACGGCGGATACGGTGGCTTGGGACACGCAGGATACGGTAAGATAATAATATTATTGTTACATATTATTATATGAAGAGAGGTTTGTTTTTTTTTAATATGACAGAAATTGCCAAGTAAATATCGGATTTTATACGATTTTACTTGCATCGTTATATTAATTATTTCCATTCTCTAACCGACATCTTGGCATTGCTTATTTTTTCTACTTTATTGTTTAGTGACAACCACAGCCTCAATAATTTTAATTTATTAAGAAAATTAACATTGTCATAATCCGACTGTTTGATAAATATTGTAATCAAAATAAATAGTGAGTTCTAAATCGAATCATTTCAACTCGGTGTAGTATTCAGGATTTGTAAGTGCACATTCCTGATGAAATGTGAAAACACCGAAGTAATTTTCCAACATGTAGAGAAAATTCTAACAACCAAAACAAACTTATACCGTCTTCCAACTTTAAATTGGCCAAGCTTATATCACAAAGACGTGACTTGGCCGTCAAACGGTTGATGTTCGAATCTCGGAGATTTTGTTTCATTTCATAAGTAAATACTTTTGAAACTTAGTTTTTTGTATTTTTGGAAGTTGTCAATTTTCCCTTTTCTAATGTATATTTTAAGTTACCTTTATTATTTACGTTTTAGTGAGTTTAGAAGTCATTTATAAAAAACTTCTAACATTTTACTCCTACTTAAAAAGGAAGCAAGTGCCAAACCGCTTGGTGCGAGAAGGAAGATCCATCGTATATTGGTGGCACCACAGGTTATCGTGATATTATTTGGGTGGCAGACAATCACACGGCCCACCTCATGGAAAGTGGTTACCGTGGCCTATGGACGTATGCAACACCAGGGGCGTCTCACTCACGCTGCCGATCCCGTAAGAACCTTCTAATGCCCATCTGGAAGAACCCCATACTGTAGTTGCTTGGAAAAACCACGGCAGGGAGTTCATTCCACAGTATATGTAAGCGTGCGGTTGATGAAGTTCCTTTCATACCTCATACAACCGGGACGCGATCGGGATAAAGCACTAAGATGATTATAATAATGAGAATAGTATAAAGTAAATTGAAAATGAAACTTCCTACTAGCGTTAATTCCCAGTCGCATCCGAAGCTTTCAGCTCGGAGTCTGGGGTCCGCTTTTACCAGTCATAGCTACAGATTTGGCTAGACCTCGATATTTTCCGTGAAGCGATTGCCATCTGACCTCCACGACCCAATGTTAACATTAGGCGATATCGAAGCTTTGCAGCTAGACCGTTGTTTTTGGACTTTTTAGGGCACCAACTACCCGTAACGACTGCCATAGATGTTCTTATGGCAACCGGGATCGACGGCTTAACGTGCTCTCCGAGGCACGACCAGACCAATGCAAATACCCATATTTAATGCACACAAATATTTGCACTGAGCGGGGATCGAACCCGCGCCTCCTGCGTAGCGGCCGCGTTCACTACCGCTACGCCACGGAGGATGTCAAAATTGAAAATGAAACATTTAATTAAAATTCTAGTAAGTGTCTTGTTACCAGAACAAATGCCTTAAGAATTGAAACTATTAGTTCCACATTAAACTGTTCATAAATCTATCGTAAAGCGCTTTGCAAATACTTGGACGTAATGAAAGCTATAAAACGATCTATAAAACAGCGCTTTAGCGAGTAATAGTTCAGAATAAGTGTGTTTTAAATGCTGATGATATCTGTGTTAAGAAGTCCAATGGTTTGGAATTGTGAACAAGTTTAGATAAAATGATAGGTTTTTTCGATTATTGAGATAGCGGATATATTTGTATGCATGAATATGAATATTTGCATTGGTCTGGGGGTTCTCTATGTATAATATGTATGTATTTACAAAAAAAATATATCTATGTATGTTTATCCGCATTCTAGAACCCATGCTAGACCCAAAGTAAGCTATAGCTTACTTTGGGTCTAGATAGCGTTGTGTAGATTGTCGTACAATATCTATTATTATTATTATTATATTTTGTCAAGCGGTAACGCCGCTTTACACGAAACTACAATATGCTTAGTAAATTAATTGTTGTGATTCTGCTCATATGAGTGATCATTATACGAATTTCATAGGAATCTATGAAATCTATCGAAAATTCATAAAATTACTCATTTTTATCGGTATCACTCAATGTGGTCATTTTAGACCCGCTGATTTAAATTCTGATCAAGACTCTTTTATTAAACAAACCGAATCAAAATATGTTCAGTATTTTTTTAAGTCCATCACGAACAAACAAGAAACAAAAATTCAAGATTCAGAATCTTTAATATAACATAACCCAAGTTGTTTTTTTAATATACCCAATTCAAATGTCAAACATTTACAAATTTTACAATAGCATAGATAGATTTACGTAGTCATAGGTAAATACCATGCAATTAATTTATTCCCCGTATCATGTTGGGCAAAGTATAGGGGAAAAAATGTCTCTTCAAGATAATAGTTTCCAATGTAATACCAAATTACTGGTATGACAATGTCTGTAGGCCAAGGACGCCAATTTCTCACGTGCAGGCCTCTGTTCGCTGTATCTCACAATAGGTGTACACACTATACACTTATGCATGGTAGTAATGAGTAGGAAAATTTTCTTCATGGCCACTTACCCACTTCCTTTACTTTTATTATCTCTTAGTAGCCTGCGGCTCTGCCCGCGTGGATGTCGGTTATCGCGATCGGACATAGGTTATGTCCTTTCCCAAGGTCTAATCTATCTCTGTAGCAATTTTCATCCAAATCGGTTCATTGGTTTAGGCGTGAAATCATAACAGACAGACAGAGTTACTTTCGCATTTATAATATTATGTTTGGATTCTTTGGAGTTAGCAAGACAATTAGTTAGGGGTTGCGGATTCGATTCCTGCTACTTATTTTTTAAATAGTAGCAACCGAAATTACTATTTTTTTAGTACCTAATTCTAACTTATTTATCTATCAGTTACTTCATCTAATTTTTTGTATCTTCGTTAGGTAATTAGGTAGCATGATTTCTTCATATCCGTCATTAAATAAATTACACTGCCCTCGATGGTGTAAGTAATAAATAATGTTTCTCCTCAACAATATTAATAATATCCGCCTTGTTAGAAAATATTGTTGGTTAGAGTTATTTTCAAATTGAATATCGTATTGTACTATCAAACCCAACAATCTCGGCAATACGTCACGCAACCATGTTTTAAAAAAAAAAAAACGCTTTACGTGTACAAATAAATATACAAGTTTACTTAACTATAGATCAAAACAAATTTTAGTTTCTTTACAAGCATAGGATACTAAGCGACTACTATATGGGGTTCTTCAAGAAGAGTATTAGAAGGTTTCTTCAGTGTGTCTTCACGAGTGTAACGCCCCTAATAATGCATACGTCGCGTCCATAGGCCACAGTAACTACCTGCCATCAGATGGGCCGTATGCTTGTCTACTACCTATGGTAAAAAAAAATACGGGCACTTTGTAATGGGATGTATGTTAACTGTCGGGTGGAGAACAGCCTTCATCGCCTTCTATAATACCCAGGAGAAAAGATGGGCTGGCCGTATTCTACCTACCGGGAACCAACTCGACTAATTTTTTGTGATTTAAATATCAGACACGATTTAAAATTCATTTTGTTTAGATTACCACAAGGTACAATTTTGGGCCCTACATATTAAAAAATCTTATACCTAAACCTTATTATTCAAGCGTCGATATCTTAGTAAGTAGGTAAGAAGTCGGCTTTACGATAGAGAGGTCCTGGGTTCGAATCCTGGTCATTACACTACCGACGTAAACCCACTTCTACCGCAAGTAACTTAGCTTAGCTGGGGGGGTTATAGTCTTTGGGTTGCTAATATCCTTTAAAAAAAAATAATTTTATATTTCTTGTCAACAGCCTCGCCTTTAGCTGTAAGCAAGGTATCGTACACCACCGCCCATGGCTCACCTCTTGGATACTCCGGCTATGGCGGTTATGGTGGTGGATACGGCGGATATGGCGGATACGGCCACAACAACCTTGGCGGCGGATATGCAGGATATGGCGGATATGGTCTCGGTGAGTTCATTAAACGTGGGAATTCTAATTAAGTGTTGAATTGTTAAGCGGATCTACTTGGAAACAAAGCGGTATTGTTCTTGCGATAGTAATATTCGCTTCCTAGCGTTTATTTTTTAACATACTGTTTAAAAACCTGGCCCCTTATTTTGAGTAACAAACCGTTTACCTAGTAGTAACTATGTGCGTTCGTAATAGCCTACACATTTTAGTTGGTCTAGTTTTCCATCTGTTCTATCTTTTATAATTAACCAATTTAAATCTACCGTCTTATAAATTAAATATTGTTCTGTCATAGGTTATAGTGGTTAAAGTTAGGTTGAAGCTAGTAGGAAAGTTATCATCCGTCATTAAGCTAACTTTCCAATATTTTTTCAAAACTAACCGATAACGTCTTGAAACTTAAACAATATTTTTTATAATTTTTCTTCGACAGGTAACCAACTTGGTTACGCGAGCTACCCTGGCTACGGCGGTCTTAGCGGTTATGGCGGATACTACGGTGGTGCCGGTGCCGGCTATGGCGGTTACGGTGCACATGGCGGTTACTACCACTGAACAACCCTAGCGATGTATATTTCTTTCCACCTTCCAAAATACTCAACGATATGAAATTTTGTGTTCGTTTTTTTACTATTGGAATGACGAGTCGTGCAATGCAATGTATATTAATTATTCTGCCTCAGAGTCTTTGTAAATATTTAATAAAAACTTGTATAAAGTAAATGTTTTTGTATATCTTTACAGTACTCTCCTTGCTATGTACAGTCAGCATCAGAAAATGATCTTAATGGCTTGATATTCCCCCTTTCTGTTGACAATTCTGCACACATTTAGTTCGGACGATAATACAATTTTAGATCAATAGAACAATTTGGTATTAATATCAATAATAGAATGAAATTTTGAAGCATTTATTATGCTAATTGTTCAAATCGATTAAGAAAGAGAAAAGATAATCGACCTCGAACGGGACTCGAACCCGCGATCTTTCCCTTACAGGGGGAACGCTCTGACCACTAAGCCACCGAGACACGTACGAAGTCGATCCAAATTCCTCTATACAACCGTCTTAAGGGCCGCGACGGTGAAGCCATCTACCGACATTCATACGAACTATCGGAATCAATGAATGATGTTGCAATCATTTTTAAACATTGATTTTTGATGACTCCGGCCAAATAATTGAATTATCTTATTAATCGTTGCCGTGTTAGGCCCGGTGGAGTAGAATAGGCTGTCGTATAAGGCGACTAAGGGATTGGGCTATTCTCCATCCGACAGTAAACATACAGCCCATGACGAAGTGCCCGCTTGACGGCAATAGGCTTGCCCCCCAATAGGCACCAAAAATCACAGTTCGCGAAATGTAGGTGATAATACACCTCTGCCTGAAGGGGTTCTAGGAATTTACACTATTTACAGACGTGTGTATAAATGTATGTATCATCAGTAGGTATAAAGATCTTTTTGAGTACTTTTGCACTTACTTCCCCTAGTGTTGCAGTCGTCTGTAGACCACGATAACCATTTTCCATCAGGTGGGCCGTGTGCTTGTCTACATAAGGGAGCGGAGCAGTAACCATAAATGTCAACAAATCCGGCAGACTTTCATACTTTGCGGGCCAATAGATGACTGAAAGGGGGGTAACGGGGAAAAGGGGGGGTAAAGGGGGGTAACGGGACTTAGAAATGTGCCGCGGGCGAAGCCGGGGCGGGTCGGCTAGTATAAAATAATAAAGACTTTTTAGTAAATGGACCACTGCAGCTGATTTCGGCAAGAAACTCAGCAGGCTTTACAACGGGTTAGTATCATAATGACAAAGTCTATACGTAATCGTTACAGAAGTCAAAATGAATCTAATCTTACATCATTGATGTTTTAAATCATACGATGAAAACTCTAACCAATAAGTATAATAATGTCAACGATATTATCATAAATGAATATCGGACGGATGCAAAAAATGTGTTCACAAAAATGTTTTATTCAATAAGGGGTTTTAAGGGTGTGAATACGGGGTTCGACTTTTTGCAGCCTTTTTAAAAAAAAACTTTTTTTACAACTCTCTGACAAATGTGACGTGAAGAATTGGTGCTAATGTTAGCGGGTTACTTTGACTACTCTTTAAGCTTATTCCTAGAAGTCCAAGATTCTATTCTTTTCAAAAAAACCCTTTAGGAATTAAAGCGTGAACCTGCGAACCCAACGTTTACCTCATATAATTTTGTTTCCCAACGGATCCGTTGTAATAGCGGTAGGTATGGGAGCCTCATGGGTCGTCGGTTTTACCCGGGTGACTCCACAAAAGTATTTGCGTCCCAATCGACCAGTCCGACCGGGGAAGTACCTCCATCCTACAGAACACCGCGAAAATAATAACCTCGTGTTCTGTTCCCGCTTCCCGCCGATGAGTAGGGTAGCCAGAACTCACTGGAGAGGTTTTGGGCTGTCATTGGGAAGACCAAAGGCTTGTCCTAATTATCTTCTGCGTTTAAGGCACTTTTAGTCTCTCTATTCTTACAGGGTCGGCAGCACGAGTGTGACTCCTTTGGTGTTGTGTTGCACTCGTCCATAGGCCACGGTAACCATTTTTCATCAGGTGGGCCGTGTGTTTGTCTGTGACCTAAGTAGTATAAAAAAGATGAGGCTCTAGCGCAGATTAAACCCTCAGTGTTGTGTTGGGAGGGCAGGCGGCAGTCGCACCCTCAAAAGCCATAATAGTTATTATTCATTTACAGGTTAATAGGTAGATAATAGCTCGGGACATTATATCTTTGGACCTAGAACCTAGAATGTGCTCAAAATGTGCTCTATACGCGCAGTACCTACACGTTTCTTGGGTGTCTTTTGTTACTCCGGTCGACGAGTTCAAATTCACCAAGCATAGATTGTTACATAATTTGACAGCCTCCGTGACGATGCGGTAGTGAACGCGGCCGCTACGCAGGAGGCGCGGGTTCGATCCCCGCTCAGTGCAAATATTTATGTAAATGAAATAAGAGTATCCCGGTTGCCATAAGAACATCTATGGCAGTCGTTACGGGTAGTTGGAGACCTAAAAAAATCCGAAAACAACGGTCTAGCTGCAAAGCTTCGATATCGCCTAATGTTAACATTGGGTTGTGGAGGTCAGATGACAATCACTTCATGGAAGATATCGAGGTCTAGCCAAATCCGTAGTTAAGACTGGTAAAGCGGACCCCAGACTCCGAGCTGAAAGCTTCGGATGCGACTGGGAATTAACGCTGAGAGCAAGAAGATTATTACCAACATAACCTACATACCTACAGGCCTCGTTTGTCTCGCAATTAGTCGCAATTTAGGTCCAAGATACGTGACCCGAGGTATACAAGGTGAATTTTTGAAAAGGGCTTGAATGGCCAAATCTGAAACTAGGTAGGTATAAGGAATAGCGAAACATGCTCAAAGGAGTCACGAGCCGATTTTGATGAAACTTAAAACCTCATTACTTCGCAGATTTTGATCCTTAACAGGGACACTATCGTATGGTGTATAATAAAGAGTGTTTTTCTTTTTTTCAAAATCAACGGGTCCGATTCCCAGCTACGATTATTGGTTTTTCAAAAATGTTTCATTCATTTAATCATTTCAGCCGTAGGAAGTCCACTGCTGGACATAGGCCTCCAATAAGACCGGTTGGAAGCGGCTCGCATCCACCTTGTGGGTGGACGTCTTACCAGTCTTACGCTGCGCTTGGCAATACGTGGCCTCCACTCGAGAACTTTTCGACCCCATCGGTCATCAGTCCTTCGTGCTATGTGCCCTGCCCACTGCCATTTCAACTTGCTAATCCGCTGGGCTATGTCGGTAACCTTGGTTCTTCTACGGATCTCCTCGTTTCTGATTCGATCTCGCAGAGAGACTTTTTACGGTTTAAAGTTTCATCAAAATCGGGCTCGTGACCCCTTGAGCATTTTTCGATATTCCTTTTAGTTTCGGATTTGGCCATCAAATCCCTTTTGAAATATTCAACCTGTATTTAACTATTATACTCGTAATAACAAAAAACTGGAATTTTATCAATTGAATGTTTGAATCACAATAAAGTGTCATGTAACCACTCTCTCGGTTGAGTACTCATGGGACAAGACCTTGCCTTTTAGCCTTGCAGACAAAAACATTCGTTATTGAGATTGCTTGTTTTTTATGTGACTATGACTGTGACTGCACCCTGTCTGATGGTATACTTGGTTCATTATCATCTTCACGTTAGACTCGGTCACAAAGTTCTTACCTGCGGAGGTAAGAACTTTGTGACCAAGTCTAACTTGAAGAGAAAGCGGGCCCTAGATGCGGATCTAGGGCCCGCTTTCTCTTCCTAGTCTTTTAGATTTGGCTTATCTTGGCTATTATGGGAACAACATACATAGTTACCTACATAATAATCACGCCTTTATCCCCGAAGGATTAGGCAGAGGTGAATTAACACCCATAAATCGATTGTATTAGATCCCACGTATGTACAAAAAAACATACGAAAAATAATTTGAACCTATTTCCCCACTTCAGTTTTGTAGTCACGATATAAAATTTTAAAATTCTATGAATAAAGTAGATAATACGGAAGTCAATTATCAAATGATATTATTCTATTGTACAATCGATCTATTATGTGCAATCGTGTTCAATCATAGTTGATTATTTTTTACTAACTTTACCTATACCTACTTCTTGCCTATAGTTCTTTTGTCCATGATATACCTATAAGCCTATAGGTACAAATATACCAATAGCACCAAAATAATAATGACTATAAGTCGCAGCCAATTATAAACTAACTGCCTAAGCCTGCTGTTCAAATAAGGACCGGAATCATATTCAGCTATTTAATTAAACGGCCCGAAAAACGGCAATAGGCTCACCCCCTATTACGTGGGACCTGATACAATGATTGGTGAAATGTGGGTGTTAATTCACCTCTGCCAAACCCTCCGGGGATAAAGGCGTGATTGTATATATGTATTTATGTAATTAAACGGCTAGTCAAATGGCTTAGATCGATGACATTGCAGCTAAACCGTTGTTGTTGGACTCAATGGCTGCAACTACCAGTAACGACTGCCATAGATGTTCGTATGGCAACCGGGACCGACGGCTTAACGTGCTCTCCGAGGCACGATCATTCCTCTTTATAATAATATCTTATACTAGCCTTCTGCCCGCGGCTCCGTCCGCGTGCATATCGGTTAACGCGAACTTTGCTCATATCTTCGGTTCTACTCAACCGATTACGATCAAACAAACGTAAGATTTTAAGTCTGAGTAAGCCCTTTCTAACAAAAAAACCGCATCAAAATCCGTCCAGTAGTTTTTGCGTCCATCGCAGACAAACAGACAAACAGACAGACAGGAAATTCAAAAAAAATATTTTCGTGTTCAGTACCTATCGTTACCATAACATAACCCAAGTTTTTTTTTAATATCTCCAATGTACAGACTCGACCACTTTACAATTATATAATGGTATAGATAGATAGATAATAAATAATAATAAATAAATAAATATTGTAGGACATTCTACACAACGCTATCTAGATAGATACCTAGATAGATAGATACAAAATTCAATTGCTGTTCGTTAGTCTCGCTAAAACTTGAGAACGGCTGTCCGGATCCGGACCGATTTGGCTAACTTTAGTCTTGAAATATTCGTGGATGTCCAGGGAAGGCTAAACCGTTTAAAAAGGGCTAAATATATATGACGTTACAAAGTTCGCCGGGTCAGCTAGTTATTTTAATAAAAGTAAAGTATAGATATCGAAGTTCAATCGTAAACTGACCCAAGTTGAGTTAGGAATGGGCTCGGAGGCCGACATCTCATTTAGTACCGATACTATCTATAATTTCAGTGTCACATTAAATTTACAGTTTTCATCTATAAATGCTTAAACGTCTAGACGTCATAAATCATCTTTATGATTGGTCCAAACATTCGTATGGCAATCAGCTCGAATATGATTCCTTTGCAGATATAAAGCTGGTCTGTTGTTCGTGATGTTAGGAATTCTTTTGATAGAGATCCGATTCTCAGCATTACATAGATTCACCGTATCACCGTGCGGTCGCCGGGTCCATAGCGTGATACAGAGAGGAACACCGTGACGGCGACTGGGACCTTGTGATGCATCAGCGCTCACCTCCACCGTCAGTAGTGTTCCCTCCCCCCTACCTATTCATATTTGGTAGGATCCTATCAATGCCGCTTTGGATATTCGATTTAATAAAGAGCTTACTGAAGCTCTTGGCAATCCGAGGTCTTTAGGTAAGTTGTACAGGGATTTAGCTGGAATTCCCCTTTGCTCCTACTTCTACGACGTAGAGTTTAAGGGAAAGGTCGCGGGTTCGAATCCCGCCCGAAGTCAAATTCTCTTTTCTCTTTGTAAATCGATTTGAACAATCAGCAAAATAAATGCTTCAAAATTTAATTCAAACGTATTTTGACGTTTTTGATATGACTTTTTTTTATACCACTTAAGCGGCAGACAAGCACACGGCCCACCTGATGGGAAGTGGTTACCGTGGCCTATGGACGTATGCAACACTAGGGGCTTCACACTCTCGCTGCCGACCCTAAACCAGACAGCTGTTGTCAATGTATTAAGTCAATTATTCAATATTTTTTGTCTGTTAGGTACATACCTGAAGGCTGGAAGGAATAGTGAACTTTCAAATTATTGAATGGCTCATGCATGAGATTACACAACCTTGGTACCTAATTGTTCTTGGATTAGATGCAAAAAAGGTATTAGAAGTCAAGTAATGACAATTTATTTCATTCAAAATGAATAACCATTCGTAACATTAGCTTGTCCGTTCGTATCAGCCAACATATTTAACTTTGGTTTAGTTTTAAGCAATCCGTGTGGTGACGGAGAAAGAATACTTGACAAGTATCACCACCCCATCTCATCCGAAGGGTTGTACGAGGTGACTAACGGAAAGATAGGCAAACGATAATATCACTGCGAGGGAGGGATAGCTCCAAATATCTACCGTACTAACAGTGCTCCAAAGCCCAAAGCTTGTGCCAAAGCTTCCCAACATTGGAATAGGCCTTTGTCCAGCAGTGAACTGTGATAGGCTAATGGTTGATAGTTTTAAGCATCTTTTTTTTTCTTCTGATTTAACCCATTCAAATTCACTGAGTTGAAACTTGTTATCACTTTGATTAAAATTCGTTATCAAATAGAATGCTGACTCAGCAAGCCGTATGTTTATTTGCGACCTTAGCGTTGTAAAAAGGCCACTTTTTACAGCATCATCATAAAATCTCTTATCATGTTTCCAGACGACTTTCTCGCAGTTTTTCTCAGTAGTTGCAAAAGCACACCTTTATTTGTACTATAAAAAAAACAGAACAACTTTTTAACACATTTTATTTCAGAATTTGATCGTAAATATTTTTTTAGTATCTTCTGCCTTGAAACTGCCTATTCTTTAGCCCTGTAAAAGTAAATGTGTCTTGAATAAGAAATAAACTAGCTGGGTAACACTGAAAATCAGATTAGCATCAGACAGCGAAAAATCGCTATGCGGGCGAGAGCGCCTGTAAAAAAATAACTAGCAAACGTGCCACGTTGCAAAATTGCTCGTACTGTTTAATCAGGCGTATCCTGTTTTAGGTTTTTTCAAAATATTTACTCTCAAAGCGACATCTGAATTTCTTAAATGACTAAGTTTTCATGTATTTTATATTCTCATACCTAGATATCTCTTGAGGGGTAAGTAGTAGTATGTTAAACATACTGCGTCAGAAAATGTTGGTGAATACCCTAATAGAATACAAGTCTACGGCTGCCAATCGGGCATTTTTACAGACTGCACTGCAAGCTGTTACTTCCAACATTAAAATCTAATAGGTACTTACCTAAAACTTTATATTACAAAAGTTTTAAGATTTAAAGTGATTTGCAAATTGAAATACCTATTGACAGCTATACCTATTGGTAGCTACTAACTTTACATAAACCACTTTCTTAAACAAAAGTATAGATAGGAGGTACCTATCTACATAACTATTTAAGCGTCATTTCTTTCCTTCCTCTTCCCATCTTTCATTCCTTGCACTTCATTTCGTTACAATGATAAATAAAACAAAGCAAAATACTTATCTAAGTTATTAAGTACAATGATATTAACTTAAAAGCCCTCAGCTCAACGAATACGCCATTAAAAGTTGAGTAAACACGGAAATTATACTAATTAGGGAACTTGAGCAAGCAAATAAGTCAAAGAAAGTACCTGCCGGTGACAATTATGAATATGTTTATGGGAAGATGATTGTTTTGTTTCGTGATATTTATGGTTTTAATTAATAATAATACAATATAATATCTATGTACTTATAAATCATCATCATCATCCTGGTGTTGATCTCGGTCGTATTCGAGACCTCAGACTCCGGGGTCTGCTTAATTAGATGTGACTTAATTTTTTCGATTAGCGACTACCGTCTGACCTCTTAGCCTGAATATTATAGTTGGTTGGTCACTAACCAGTGGCCAACCTTTGACAGAGTTATTTAGGTTACCCAATATATAATAGGCCTCCGTCTTGTCCAAAGCCTAACTACCTACACTGTTTACAACCGGGATAGAATTATTTGCAGCACGGAAGTTTTTTTTTTAAAGAATATTATTAACCGAAATTACTAATATTCCCTCTCACTTCTGCAGCTAACTTAAATTGCTTGTGTTAAGGAGAAAAAGCGATCACCCATCCAAATGGCTATTTCTTCTAACATTTATACAGATCTTGCGTTCAGCGCCATCTATGAGCGATTTATAACACTATATACATATAATAAGTTTAGCGCCATCTACTAACAGTTAGTTGTACTAAGTAGCTATCATAATATTTAGTGTTGGTGTGTGCAAACGAAACCTTGACGTATTAAATCTGTCCATGCAGTTTGTTATTCACTTACGAGATGGCGCTTAACACAATGTGACATTCGGATTGGTGATTTTAAAAAAAATAAACTTAACCCAAAAGATAATAATAATCATACATAGAAAAGAAATAGACAGAAAGAAAAAGAAGAAAATCGATGACCGTTAGAACAAACGAGAAACAAACGGAAGGTAGGACGGGACGGGACGTGACGCCCCCTAGCCAGCTGATGGAATGGCCGTATGTATACGACAGCTGCTGCTGCAGACGCATGCAGCAGATACAGCGTACCCATTACTTGTTACAGATAAAGGGGACCATTGAGAAGCCGCAATGAATTACGCATTTACGCGTATCTATCTGCTGTATGCGGCTCCAGTTGTCGTTATGCGGTCACCTTCGAAATGGTAAGTATGGTATGTGCAGAACACAGTGTAGACAAAATTGTTCAATCGTTAACATTTCCTAACTAATTAACACAATTTGTATAGGTTTCTAATTACAGATAGTTTTGGTTGGTTTTCATCTAACTGCTGTTTGACCAGAGTTTCAGTAATTTGCTCTAAGTAATTGCTGAAATGTTCGAAACTTTCTAGAAATATCACAAAATTATAACAAGAGATGTCCTTTGTCAAATAATTCTAGAACATTAGCGTACTTGAAAGCAACCGATAGTACTTAGTCTTTAAGGATTTTTTTTATTATTATTTCAATCAATCATTCAATTAGACCTTTCACTGTCCACTGCAGGACATAAGATGACACATTGTGAGAATCATAAATAAAATATTTTTCTTTTTTTTTTCTTCCTATAAGCTTAAGCATCTCGACCACCATTAGGTACTTACCACCTTTGCAGAAGGAGCCCCTTGCCACAGGTACTTAATAATTATTCCATAATATTCACTATACGAAATCAAGCTAAACCGCGGTAGCCTAGTGGTATGGGTAATGGACTGCTGAGATGAGGTCTCGGGTTCGATCCCAGGTTTTACCATGGCACACACCAATGAATTTCCGAAGTGATGTGTGTATTTGACGCAGGTTTACAAGTGCCCGGTTAATGGCAATAGGTTCGCCACCTATTACATTGGGACCTAAACATAAACGGCGAAATGTGGGTGCTAGCACCTCTGCCTACCCCTTCGGGGATATAAGCGTGAGTTTATGTTATGTTATATAAATCAACTCGTTAATACGACATTCGCGTGTTCCAATACTCGCGATATAGTTATGTAAGTATACATACAGTAATCTGTACCTAAATGTCAGGGCCAAGACGAAGGATTACCAGCAAGAGGAAATCGGCAGATAATACAGCTGATTGATTTTATTGAATACGCTTTACTTGCGGTATATTAATGCTTATATTTGGTTTAGGGCTCATTGTGAATCGATCGCAGGGATGCGCAATATATTGTGAGTTCTCTGAGTTTCAGTGAGTTCGCCTGGCAATGGCAATGGTAAAGCCACCACCAAATCGCCTGTCTTTTTTAGGGTTCCGTAGCCAAATGGCTACGGAATTTTTCTAAACTGAATAGTTTGCGCGAGAGACACTTCCAAAGTGGAAAAATGTGTGTCTCCCCCCCCCCCCCCTCTGACTTCTAAAATACGGTAATGATAAATCAAAAAAAAAATATGATGTAAATTGCCATGCAAACTACCACTAAAAATTGGTTCGAACGAGATCCAGTCAGTAGTTTTTTTTTAATACGTCATAAACCTCAATTTTCGCCTTTGCTACTACGGAACCCTTCATGGGCGAGTCCGACTCGCACTTGGCCGATTTTATTTATTATATATTTTATTCCTTAAACATTAAACTACACATTATAAAATTTGCCTCAAACATGTAATTTGGATTTTTTTTAATAAGTTTAATAATTCGGGGGTTGATTTGGCCCCCGTTCCCGCCAATCAGGTCTGCACCTTCGTGTTGAGGTATAACAGGAGAGTTGTCTGACAAGTTTCCAGTTTGCCTCAAGAACGTAGGTACTCAAAAATCGTATAAGCTCTCGGACTAGGTAGAATAAATGAAATTTATTCTTTGATTAACTTTTGCCCGCGGCTCCGCCCGCGTGGATGTCGCTTATCGCGACCAAACATAGCCTATGTCCTTTCTCGAGGTCTAATCTACCCCTATACCAAATTTCATCAAAATCGATTCAGTGGTTTGGGCGTGAAAGCGAGACAGACAGACCGACAGACAGACAGAGTTACTTTCACATTTATAATATTTGTGGATTGTGTGGAAAGTGGGTAGGTATATTTGTGACGTCAACGTGATGAGAGCTACCATCATCATTCGTTCCATTATATCCAAGACCTTCGACTCTGAAAAAGAGGTCTACTTACTCCTGCTTCTCTTTTAGATTTGGCTTTTGCGACTGTGTGGAAACAATTGCCTTTCGGCTTAACCTGGATGAAGGAAAGCCTGCGGCAAGGCTTTGTCTGTCATTCAGCTACCTACTTGACATACTGTGAATCTATTGGTGTACATTATAGAATTGTCTATCTATCTATCAGCCGGGGTACTAGCTTGGGGACTCCGTGGTCCTCACACCCAAAATTGGCTCTGACTAGGCCGGGGTGCGAGAGATATTCTTTGTCAATCTCACCTCCGGCAACCTACAATCCACAGACGGTGTGCGTTTTAGTCGGTTTGAGACCGATACAACCACCCCCGCCGCCGGCTCCGTTGGGGTATCTCCGGATCTACTCAAACGTTCGCGATCAAATCAAACAAACGTAATAATTTTAAGTCTGACCAAGACCTTGCTAATAAAAAAAAAAACCGATAAAAATCCGTTCATTAGTTTTTTGAGTCCATCGCAAACAAACAAACATACTGGCCAGAATTCCAATTTTTTTTTTTTGTATTTAGTATCGATATAACAGAACCCAAGTTCTTTTTTTGAATATCTCCAATGTACTTACAGACACGACCACTTTACAATAAAATTAACTATACTAGTAATAGAAGTTCACAAGCAATGGCAGGTAAGAAATTTTAAAAGCGCTACCTGCTCCACCACTTAACTACAAAAAAACAATGCTTAACGCGAGCAAAACCGTAGAAAAAAGTTACTGTATTATAAAAATATCTTTTCTTTTCACAAAACAATAGCAAAAATCAGCAAATCCTGTGTAGCAAGTCTTGCCAAGCTATTGTGATGTGGCTTGGAAAGTAGCCAGCACACGTTCTTTGACGACCTGAATGGTGTACCTACTGGTTCCTTTTATATTGCCTGACTATGATAAGTTGATAATATTGATACAGTTATATCCGTTGTTTGTCAATTTCTTTTGCGGCCATGAGTATTTACCGTACCTACATAATACATATTATTATTACCGTGAGACAGATATATTGGTCTCACTGTATATACACAGGTCTCACGATATGCACACAGGTCTCACGGTATGGACTCGGGTCTCACGGTATGGATATAGGTCTCATGGTTAGTATTCAGGCCCTTGATTCTGCTAAATCAAAACCACTGTCGTGCCATAGACACTGCAAAAATTGGCATTAATTTTTAGACTTTATTCCTATAGAATTAAAGTCCAAAATTAAATGAAAATATTTTCATTACACGCTTTCGTTCGCTCTACAAAAAGCCATTTAATTTTAAACTTTACTTGCATTACTTTAAAGGCTAAAATCAAATGGAATTTTCTCGCTGTCTCTGTGGTGTGACAGTGGTTGTGCTTTAGTAGAATCGAGGTCCTGGTCCCACGGTGCGAAAACAGGACTGTGAAGAAAGCAAGGAAACTTGAGGCATGATTCGATCACAGAACTCACGATATAGACACAGGTCTCACGGTATGCACACAGGTCTCACGGTATGGACACAGGTCTGACAGTACAGAAACAAGTCTCACGGTATAGTATAGACACAGGTCTCACGGTATGAACATAGATCTCACGGTATAGACACAGGTCTCACGGTATGCACATAGATCTCACGGTATAGACACCAGGTCTCACGGTATAGACACAGGTCTCACGGTATGCACACAGATCCCACGATATAGACTCAGGTCTCACGGTATAGACACAGGTCTCACGGTATGCGCACATATCTTACGGTATAAACACAGGTCTAACGGTATAGACACAGGTCTCACGGTATGGACACAGGTCTCACGGTATGCACACAGGTCTCACGGTATACACACAGGTCTCACGGCATAGACACAGGTTTCACGGTATGCACATAGATCTCACAGTATAGACACAGGTCTCACGGTATAGACACAGTTCTCACGGTATGCACACAGATCCCACGATATAGACTCAGGTCTCACGGTTTAGACACAGGTCTCACGGTATGCGCACATATCTCACGGTATAAACACAGGTCTCACGGTACGTACACAGGTCTCACGTTATGTACACAGGTCTCATGGTATGCACACAGGTCTCACGGTATATACACAGGTCTCACGGTATGCATACAGGTCTCACGATATAGACTCAGGTCTAACAGTACAGACACAAGTCTCACGGTATAGTATAGACACAGGTCTCACGGTATGAACATAGATCTCACGGTATAGACACAGGTCTCACGGTATGCACATAGATCTCACGGTATAGACACAGGTCTCACGGTATAGACACAGGTCTCACGGTATGCACACAGATCCCACGATATAGACTCAGGTCTCAAGGTATAGACACAGGTCTCACGGTATGCGCACATATCTCACGGTATAAACACAGGTCTCACGGTATAGACACAGGTCTCACGGTATGGACACAGGTCTCACGGTATGCACACAGGTCTCACGGTATACACACAGGTCTCACGGTATAGACACAGGTTTCACGGTATGCACATAGATCTCACGGTATAGACACAGGTCTCACGGTATAGACACAGGTCTCACGGTATAGACACAGGTCTCACGGTATGCACACAGATCCCACGATATAGACTCAGGTCTCACGGTATAGACACAGGTCTCACGGTATGCGCACATATCTCACGGTATAAACACAGGTCTCACGGTACGTACACAGGTCTCACGTTATGTACACAGGTCTCACGGTATGCACACAGGTCTCACGGTATACACACAGGTCTCACGGTATGCACACAGGTCTCACGGTTCGAACACAGGTCCCATGGTGTGGATACGGGTCACAGGTTTCGAATACAATCATGTCTTATGGGTCTCACTAAAACTGTGGGACTGTGAAAACCGTGAGAACTCTGAATACCGTGAGAATTGTGAGGACAGTGAGAACTCTGAAAACCATCAGAACTCTGAAAACGGCAAGAACCGTGAGAATTTCGAATACCGTGGGAATTGTGAGAAAACTGATCACCACGCCTTAAGTACCAACTTTATAACCATGAGAACTGTAAAAACTGTGAGAACTGTGAACAATATGAGAACCGTGAGACCTCTGCATGTCGTGAGAACCGTGAGGACTGTTGGAACTATGAGAACCGTGAGAACTCTGGACACGAAAAAAACCGTGAGAGTTTTAACTCCCGTGGGACTTCGAGAATTGTGAAAATCGTGAAACCCGTGAGAACTGTGAAAATTTTGAATACTGTAGGAACAGTCAGAAAAGTCTCACGGTTCGAAACAGTTCCCACGCTATGGATACAGGTCCCACGGGTATAGACACAGGTCTCACGATATGGACACAAATCTCACGGTACGGATACAGGTCTCACGGTATTGACACAAGTCTCACGATATGGAAGATGGAAAGAACTGTGAGAATTTTGACTCCCGTGGGAACTGTGAGAATTGTGGAAATCGTGAGACTCGTGAGTACCGTGAGAATTTTAAATACCGTGGGAATTGTGAGAAAACTGATCGTCTCACCTTTAGTACTCTACAAACTGTGAGAACTGTGAAATCCGTGAGAACTGTGAACAACATGAGAACCCAATAGAACCGTGAGAACTCTGAATGTCGTGAAAACCGCGAGGACTGTGAGAACCATGAGAACTCTGAACGCGGAAATAACCGTGAGAGTTTTGACTCCCGTGGGAACTGTGAGAATTGTGCAAATCGTGAGAATTTTGAATACAGTGCGTACTGTGAATAAACTGATCGTCTCGCCTTGAGTACTCTATAACCGTGAGAACTGTAAAAACCGCGAGAACTGTGAACAACATGAGAATCCAAGAGAACCGTGAGAACTCTATAGGTATGTAGTGAGAACCGTGAGGACTGTGAGAACTGTGAGAACCGTGAGAACTCTGGACGCGGAAAGAAACGTGAAAATTTTGACTCCCGCGGGAACTGTGAGAATTGTGCAAATCATGAGTGCCGTGAGTACCGTGAGAATTTTGAATACCATGGGAATTGTGAGAAAAGCGATCGTCTCGCCTTTAGTATAATACAAACTGTGAGAACTGTGAAATCCGTGAGAACTGTGAACAACATGAGAACCCAAAAGAACCGTGAGAACTCTGAATGCCGTGAGAACCGTGAGGACCGTGAGAACCATAAAAATACCGTGAGAACTGCAAGAACTTTGAACATCATAATGAACTGTGAGAACTCTGAATGCCGTGAGAACTATGAGAATTATTAGCTTAACGTACAAATTAAAACACTAAAACTGACAACCTTCTCCTTTTTGAGGTCGATTGTGTTGAATTTTAGAAATAAACACTTTTATAGATAAAGGCAATGAGGTTAACCAAAGTAACTTTGTAAATCAATGGATTTGTTTCTCAAAACCTCAGTACAGTGCAAAGAAAAGCCCCTAATCCCTCAAAGCCTTTTACAAAGAATTAGGGTTAACATAAAAAAGCGCCGGCTAAGCTATTTACTGCGCTTTAGCTATTTCTATGAATGTTTACACTTCATAAAGGCTGAGGCGATAGAAGGTTAAGTATATCTGCGTAGGCAATTTTTTATTATTATTAGTGGTTTAGTAGGTAAATTACAATTATAAAATAAATTCTGTAAAAAAAAAAGACTGGAAGCTGTCGATTCTGTTAAAGTAAAACCACTGTAATATCACAGACAATACAAATATGACATTAAATTTTAAACTTTATTTCTATAGACATACAGTCTAAAATTGAATGTAAAGAGTTTCATTACACTTTTTCATTCGCTTTAGCCTCTAATTTTAGACTATAACAACATTACTTTTAAGTATAAAATTAAATGCAATTTTTTTACAGTGTGCATGCTATGGTAGTGCTTTGCTTTAGCAGAATCGAGGGCCAGCAAACACATGCTGTAAGAACGTTTCAAAAGATCGAATGGACTCGACAGCTCCAGCACAAGTCAGCAGTGACGTATGTGCAACGTGACGTCACCAAATTTACAGCATGCGAAAATTAAAAGTCATGAGATCAATGTGTGATCAATGAGGCACATGCTGTAAGAACATTCCGAACGTTCGAAGGAACTCGACAGCTGAATCCATGGTGAGATTTGAATTTCGCATGCTGTATATGTATTTTGACAGCTGTCAAAGTCACGGTGAACATCGTCTCTGTGCAAAAGTGCTCATAAAAAATACTTAAATCATCTAAATGTTAAGAAACTGGACATAATAAGTTGCAAAACGCCCTAATATATGTGGAAAATATGTAGTGATTGTGATTAAACAAAAAACAGTGCCAAAAAATTCAATCGAAATATTGTACGAGTGACACTTTGACAAATACGGGTTTCTACGAACTGTGAACAAATAATTTCAAACTAATTACAAATTACACCGAAATAACTAGTGATTCTGCATCTGTAAAATTTAGGCATGAAAACAAATTCAGATATTTTTTTTCTCGAATCTTCAAATAAAAGGAAAAAATAAATAAATTCCAAGTACCTACAGAATACCAATTTATAGTGTACAGAAAAATGCGATTTAAATTTTTAAGCAAAGCGCCACCTAGTAGAAAACTTTTGCTTCAATAATTGCGTCAGTATTGGCCACAAGAGGGCGTTGTGTACTATCAATATCAATGCTCTACGGGAAAATAAAGGATATTGGAATCGCATTATCTATGGTCCAAACATTTGTTTGACATTTGACATCTATCAATCTGACAATTTTGACATGCTGAAAAGTAAACAATAATATAATTTGATTTGAACAACACGAAATTGTAATTTAATAAGATCAGAAAAGAACGTTGTGACTCTCAAGAAAGATAAAAATATATAATGGAAGAACTTACGGTAATGATTAGAAACCTACAACAAAAATTTGAGGAGCAAACAAACGAAATTCGTGATATGAAAAACAGCATAAACAAAAATATTGACGAAAAATTTAGATGTTTGGAATCAAAATACAATAAACTAGAACAAACTATCAAAGATCAAGAACGACGTATCCAGCACTTTGACAAATATATGAGGAGAAAAAATGTTTTGTTTTTTGGCATGGAGGAGACAGAGGAAAACTATTTCGACTTACATCATAACATATTGCAACTGATAAACAGAACTATGGGCATATCTTGCTCCAAAGAAAATATCGAAGAAGTGAGACGTATGGGTAAGAAAAATACCAAACCTAGACCAATTATTGTGACTCTAAATACAGTTATGATGAAGATCAATATATTAAAAAACAAAAAATCATTAGATGGTACATCATACTATGTTAAGGAAGACTTTCCACCTCAAGTTCTAGAAGAGCGTAGGCAACTAAGCGAAAAACTTACAGCCGAAAGAAACAAAGGGAAAAAGGCCTTTCTGAGATATAATAAGTTAATAATACTGCCTGAACACAACAATAGAGAACAGCCATCCCAGCAGACTGGCAATAGCAAAAAGAGGAACCTATCACAGTCACCAGAAACGCATGGAAATAACACACATACAAGATATCATAACAAAAATTTACCTGCTAAAAAGCAAAACACAAGTATCTACAATTACATGGTAAGAAATAAAAACAAAGATGACCATCACAACACGTTCAATGACTCTACTCCAATCAGCCCTAAACAAGCATCACACCAAGACTGACGACATGCAGCGACCTCTCACATAAACACTCCAATCCGGCCGGTCACCGTGGAGTCTAGAGACCAAAACCCTCCTCTCCACCCCCTCTACATCTGCACATACAATGCAAGATCACTTGCATCTGACGCCAAGCTACTAGAATTTAAAGAAGCGATCTCTCTCATTAAATATGATATAATTGGACTCTCTGAAATAAGAAGAATAGGGTACAACATAGTGGAAGATAAACAACATATTTTCTGTTACTATGGCGAGACCAAGGGCCACTATGGAGTTGGCTTTCTAATAAAGAGCCAACTTAAGTCTAACATAGACAGTTTCATTGCTGTATCTGAAAGAGTGTGCATTTTAAAGTTAAAGTTTAACACTACGATTATATCTATTATACAAGCCCACGCTCCTACACAAGACAGCAGCGATGTACAGATTAATGATTTCTACAACCAACTACAACAAGCTCATGATTCATGTGCAAAAAATGTTATCTTGATGGGTGACTTCAATGCTCGAGTTGGACAACGTCAGAGGGGAGAATCAAGAATACTTGGGACTTACTACTATGGAAAAAGAGATAAAAGAGGTAACCGACTAGTCAACCATGCATTGGAGCATAATCTTGTCATTATGAATAGTATATTCAAGAAGAAAATAAACAACATGTGGACATGGCTTTCGCCCAAGAAAAGAAAAAGCCAAATAGATTATGTTCTAACAAATATGAATGGAAAATGCACAAATATCGAAATCATCAGCAGGTTTAATTTCTCAAGCGACCATCGCCTTGTTAGGGGCACATTTCAACTAATAGGGGCAAAGAAAAGTAGAGCCCAATTTAAACATACCAACAACTCATTGAAAACATTGAATGATGAAAAACTTTTCCAGGAGGCTCTACGGGAGAATATTGAAATTGCTACTATGACAGATTGTGACGATGTCGACACCTTTTATTCCAAGCTCAAGAAGACTATTGTTGACAGTCTGAGTATCATGAAAAACAGAAACACCCCAGGTCAGCATAGTATTATCTCCGAAAATACAAAAATGCTTATCAAAAGAAGACAGATCCTACAGCATAAGAGTCACCTAACTAAGGATGAGAAACAGGAACTGAGCTCTCTATACAAAAATATTCATAAACTTATTAAAAACGAACATAAAGAACATAGACTGAACATTTTAGAAAAGCATCTGACTAACACAGGAAGCATGAGGAAGGGGATTAAAGAACTGAACACAGATAAGCACTGGATTTCTAATCTGAAAGAAAGTACTGGAAAGAAAGTATTATCAAGATCAAAAATAATTGACAGAGCAACTATATTTTACAAAAACCTTTATAACTACCAAAAATCCACACCAGTTGATGAATCTCTCACAGTGGGCGACCCTACACAAAACCTGACACGCTTCTCTGAACAGGATGTTTTAATGAAAATAAAACACCTTAAAAAAGACAAAAGCTGTGGACCAGATGGGATAAATAATGAAACAATAAAGACAGGAAGTCTCCTACTGGTACCAGCATTAACTACATTGTTTAATAAAATTCTGGATTCAAGAAAAATACCTAGAGAATGGGCACAGTCTGACATTATATTATTGTACAAAAAGGGTGACCCATCAGATATAAACAACTATAGACCTATAAGCTTACAACCAGTTCTCTATAAGCTATTTGCCTCATTGTTAGAACAACAACTATCAAGATTTACAGAAGAATTTCAACCAGTAGAACAAGCCGGCTTCCGAAAAGGTTTTTCAACTACCGACCATATCCATGTGGTAGACCAAGTTATAGAGAAATACAATGAACAAAATCAACCTCTTTATATTGCATTTATAGACTATGCAAAAGCTTTCGACTCTATATCTCACTACAGTATCTGGAAGGCTCTTCATGAATGTAATGTACCAACTGAAACAATAGAGCTGATCAGGTTCATCTATAGTATAAGCACAAGTAGGATAAAGCTTGAGAGAAAAGGCCCAGAAATACCCATTTGTAAAGGCGTAAGACAAGGAGACCCTCTATCACCAAGGTTGTTTATAACTGTACTCCAAAGTATTATGAAAAATATGGACTGGAACAAAAAGGGTATAAGAATACATGATCAATACCTGAGCAATCTACGATTTGCGGATGATATCGTACTCTTCTCTGAATCTGCATCACAGCTAGAAACAATGATAAATGAGCTTCATTCAGCTAGCTGTGAAATAGGTCTAGAACTGAACACCGAGAAGACAAAAATCATGACAAACAACACAAAAATTCCTATACACGTCAATAGCGCACCACTGAACTATGTTGAGGAATATGTATACTTGGGTAAGCAGATGTCTTTTAGCAGATCTAGGCATAGAAATGAAATCCACAGACGAGTCAGATTAACTTGGAATAAATTTTGGAGCTACAAAGAAGCATTAAAATCAAATCTTCCTATTAATCTTAAAAAGAAAATTCTTGATTCATGCCTCCTGCCCTGCCTTTCATATGGATGCCAGACATGGATATATAATGAAGATACAAAAGCCCAAATAAACACATGTCAGAGAGGTATGGAACGAAGCATACTTAACATTAAACGTATGGATAGGAAAAGGAGCATTGATATAAGAAAATCAACAAATGTTATAGACGCCCTATCCCATTGTCATAAGCAAAAATGGACATGGGCTGGTCATGTGGCACGTATGAATGTTAAAAAATGGACATATAGAGTAACAAACTGGCATGGACCACCAGGAAAACGAAAAAGAGGGAGACCACTGGGAAGATGGTCTGATGAGATTGCAAAGATTGCTGGAGAAAATTGGATGGAGCTTGGTAAGGATAGAAGGAAGTGGAAGGAGGTGGAGGAGGCCTATACTCGAAGAGAGGTCCTTAATAAGAATAACTAAAAAGCATCAATTGACTTTCAAGAAAAATATTGACAGATTTATGTAAGTTAATAATGATTTATTTTATTAGTGTAAACCAAATGTAAACTGACTTATTAAGGAATTAAATGGCTATAATAATAATAATATGTATTTGGTGAACAAACAACTGGACAACTGTCCCAAATAGACAACTTCCCATATAGCCAACCCACCAATTGTATTTCCCATTTCACCAACTTCCCAATTCGCCAACTTCCCACTTCACCAACTTCCGAATTCACCAACTTCCCAATTTACCAACTTCAAGTTTGAGGATATAAGTAAAAAAGTCAACAGTGATGTATGTCTATATGTGCTCGACAACGTGACGTCACCAAACTTACAGCATGCGTAATTTAAATCTCACCGCGGATTCAACTGTCGAGTTCGTTCGAACGTTCGAAATATTCTTACAGCGTGTGTCTTACCGATGTAGCATATAGGTACGACAACTGCCGGACGCACGCAGAAGATGCACGTAGTTCATTGCGGTTTCCCAATGGCCCTTTTTATTCGTATTGGAGTCTAACAAGTAACGGGTACGCGGAACTGCTGCATGCGTCGGCAGTTGTCGTATACGGTCGGCTTCAGAATCATACCTTTAACCAATAGATACCATTATGTTCTACAGGTATTTGCAGAGTTACGGGGTGCCACACCTGTGAAACGTTCGATCGTTCGAAATGCTCTTACAGTGCCTGCAGTAGGCACATGCTGTAACTTGCATCTCGAATGATCGAAGTGAGCTCGATAGCTGAATCCACGGTGAGATGTCAATTTCGCATACAAATTGACATCTCACCGCGGATTCAGCTATCGAGCTCACTTCGATCATTCGAGATGTTTGTTACAGCATGTGCCTGCAGGTTCGAATTGGATGCAACCGGCAACTCAGATGAAGAATTTTACAAGTATAAAATTTTTAGGAAAAGAATTCATAGTAGGGTCTCAGTAGAACGTTCTACTGTGGTAGGGCGTCTAACCTAACCTATTAGTTTGTAGGTAGTTGTTGTACAGTCAACAAAGTCTGCAGACGTAAACAATTCTATATTGACCAATTAATGGGCTCAACTGGGGTTAGCGTAGTCAGAACTTTGGTCATTTTATTATGTTCCAGTTCTAACCAGATTATATTGCGATGTTGGTTCTTTTGATACTTTGGTTAGGCTTTAGTTTACGAGGTTAGGTTTCAAGGACTTCCTTTCATTTAATTTACCATGTTTCTTAGACAGATTTGATCCTTATGATTGACACTATCGATTGATTCCATAAAAATACAGAATGTTACTTTTTCGGATTTTAGTCGGTTCGATTACCGGGTGTAGCAAGCGAATTTTTAAAAATCATTGAATGCAGTTTTGTTTCTTTTTAAAAATAAAATGATGTCTCCTTTAAACAAAATGAGCTAACTTAAGGATTTAAGGTACTTTCCCTACATGTGGCATCGCCGTGGGACGCCCTGTAGGTATATTATTCTCCCATACCCGGGGGCGAGTTGGGGACTCTACGGTCCCCACATCGGGAGAGGGCCAGATCGAGAGATATGGCCCTGGGTCGGCCGGGGTGCGAGGGATATGGCTACAACAATCTCACCTCCGGCAACTGACGGCCCACAGTCGGCGTGCGTTTTAGTCGGTTCGAGTCCGACATAACCTCCTCCTCCGGCTCCGGCGGGGGAGGTATCCGTGGGGATTTTTCGCACGATAAAAAAAAAAAAAAAAAAAAAGGTATATTATTCTAGATTACAGATAAACAAAACTAAATTAATAAATAAAAATATTTACAAGATTAAAAAAAAAGGAAAGGAAAAGGGGTCAGGTGTCGAAGAATTCTCCCTCAGGCTTTAGTTTAGTTTATTTTTTTTTTTTTTTTTCGAATTGCAATTTAATACATTTATTCTGGTTAATCATACTATAATACAATTTAAATATGTACAATATTAACAATAAAACTAAAAATATATATATAAAAGGACAAATTAAAAACTAAAACCGAACGCGTCGTGGAATTCCTCCTCATCGCATGCCTCTTGTGGTAACGTTCCCACGTTCCGCATCGCAACGTGCCTCCGATTAGGCGCGCCGTGTGTTTCTCCGCATCGATGCCGTTGTGGAGAAGCAGTTGACCGACTCGGACACCATGGCCTGTCGTGCTGCAGGAGCGCTGGGCGAATTCCACGACACGCCAGCCTAAACGACATTATCCGCCGTGCTCTTGTCACCGCCGGTGTGCCAGCCGTGCTTGAACCAAACGGTTTGGCGCGCGACGATGGCAAGAGACCGGATGGTATGTCGTTAATGCCATGGAAAATGGGTAGGACTCTGGTGTGGGACGCAACATGCGTCGACACCATTGCCCCTACCCATATTCCTGGCACGGCTGGCTGTGCCGGTGCTGCTGCTGCTTCTGCAGAGGTTCTCAAGCGGCGCAAATACTCCAATCTCATTGGAGATTATGAATTTGTGCCGTTTGGAGTCGAAACGTTGGGACCATGGGGTCCGAGCGCGCGCAATCTCTTCAGGGAGATTGCGAAGCGTATGGTCGACGCTTCTCGTGACCAGAAGGCTGGCCTCTTTTTAGGTCAGAGAATAAGCATTGCCATACAACGTGGCAATGCTGCCAGTCTTCTGGGAACGTTACCACAAGAGGCATGCGATGCGGAGGAATTCCACGACGCGTTCGGTTTTAGTTTTTAATTTGTCCGTTTATTATTAACTAGCTTTTGGCTGCAACTACGCCAGCGTGGATGACGGAAACAGCCTTCCCAAGCTCTAATCCATATCTGTGCCGAATTTCATCAAAATTTGTTCAGCGGTTTAGGCGTGAAAGAGTAGGTAATAGCATTTATAGTATTAGTATAGATATAGATAATCAAATTATAATTATAACTGAGAGTAAAACTAGAGTCTGTCTGTTATTCAGTCTATAATTTTCTTCGTTTATGGTCATTTTAGATATACATACATTACGTATAATCACGCCTTTATCCCCGGAGGGTTAGGCAGAAGTGAATTAACACCCACATTTCACCAATCATTGTATTCGGTCCCATGTACCTAGTAGGGGGTGAGCGTATTGCCGTATTCCGGGCATCATTGTTGACTCGAGCCATGCATCTGAGGCTGAATCGGTCGGGGCTGTATATATCTGTCTGATGTTGAACAGCTCTTAGTTGCTTTGTACGACACTGCATGGGCATAGGAAGAAATGGGATGGATTAGATATACTATATCTAATATGATCGCAGGCGAAAGGATCCTCTGGAGCGCCACCATTTATTTAAATCGTCTAGCCGTATATTTATTTATTTCGTTATACGTAGTTATTTGTACAAAACTAAAGTACGCTAAAATAAACATAAAATATTTTGTATAAACACTGCAGCAGTGTATAATATATTGTCTCGAGAGAACAAAACTTTGAGCCTATTATTTTGGCTACCTACCAGTCCATTACGAAATTCTAAAGCCAACCATTAAATTAAAAGTAAATAAGTACAGCATTTTAATTTATTTATATTTAGTTTATTAGTTTCTTAAATAATACCATTCTATGAAAATTAAATAACATTTACTTTAGTACAAAGATAGGGTTATTTAACATCAGGCAGATAAATATACATGGCTCGAGCCAACAAGTGCCCGGAAAACGGCAATAGGCTCACCCCCTGTTACGTTCCTCTTACGTTACGGACCTAATACATTGATTGGTGAAGTATGGGTGTTTATTCACCTCTGCCGCCTAATCCTCCGGGGATAAAGGCGTGATTGTATGTATGTATGTATGTGTATGTAGTACAAAACAAATTGACTGACACCCGTATTCACAAACAATACTTCGCTATGCGTACTACCAAAACTGTGCAAAGAACGACAATTCTCAGTGCGTTCGTTTTGGCAAGCCTTTTTATTCATTGATAACACTTAAGTAATACTTCGTTGAGGGAACGCACTGCGTTAGATACTGCTCCGTGATGTTTGTGAATTAATTTTAGCAGCCCTATGCGCTCGAGCACACTATGAGACCTCACAGTATTGTTTGTGAATACGGGTGTTACACTTATCTCCTTGGGACATCTTATACTTACTTCCACAAAAACTGAAAAGAATTCTTTCTATTTCTAAAGATAACTCTACGTTAGCACTCTGAAGGAAGGCAATTAGATCAACCTAAATAAACCAAGAGTGCTTTCAAAAGGCATTTTCCAATTGCAAGTCCTTTGTGTCCAAGACTTTAGATCACATTCATTGTGGCAGGGGCTTTATACATTCAGTGCCTCGATTCTGCTAAAGTAGAACTACTGTCATACCACGAACATTGTAAAAAATCCATTTAATTTTAGTCTTTAACCTATTGACATTAGAGTCTAAAAATAAATGGCTTATTGTAGTGGGAATGAGTAATGAGAGAGTATAATAAAACTTTTTTGTTTAATTTTGAACTTTAAGACTGTAGCAATTAAGTCTAAAATTAAATGTATTTTTCTACAGTGTTTGTGGTGTCACAGTGGTGTCGTGCCACAGTCTCTGCAAAAATTGGCATTAAATTTAAGACTTTATTGCCATAGAATGAAAGTTCAAAATTAAATGGCAATATTTTCATTACACGCTTTCGTTCACTCTACAAAAAGTCATTTAATTTTAAACTTTAAATGTACTGATTTAAAGGCTAAAATCAAATGGAATTTTCTCGCAGTCTGTGGTGTGACAGTGGTTGTGCTTTAGCAGAATCGAGGGCCAGGTGGTCGTTGCAATGATGGATTCGAAGTGTGGTGGAATAAATTTAGGTGCTATTGTGATATGGTGAACGGCGGTGGTGTCATTGTGTTGAGAAGAGAATGAAGGTAATATTTTTGGTGCTATTGATTTTGATTTCATGTTCAAAGGTATATTGTCATGTTTTTATTTCTAGTGTCTCTATTTGGAATGCAGTTTTGTTTTAAGGGATGTTTGTTATGTTTGGTTGCATGGGTTTTTTTTCCATAGTATTTTTCAATATTGAATATTTGATATATTCTTAATTATGCTACTGGATCTGAGACTAATGGCACAAGACTAAGTCTTTCTTTTTGTGCCATTGCTACATGCAATGGCACTTTTTTGTTTGTTATTTATTATGTACTAGCTGACCCGGTGAACTTCGTGCCGCCATATTTTCTGATCCCGTTGCATATCTCTAAATTTATCAGTGTTTCTCTACAATATTATGCATGTACTGTACTTATTATACATTTAAACCTTCCTCTTGAATCACTCTATCTATTAAAAAAAACCGCTTCAAAATCCGTTGCGTAGTTCTAAAGATTTAAGCATACATAAGGGACGGACAGACAGCGACAGCGACTTTGTTTTCTAATATGTATGTAGTGATACTAGTGATGATATGAAAAGTTGGAATTATTTAAAGTGGTTATTTACTACGAATCTGCAATGCAGTTCTGTAAGAGCACAAAGACGAGCACAACGTAGCGACAACCTTTGTATGGGATTTGACGTATATGACAGGCGTCGACGCATGTCAAAAACGTCAAATCCTATACATTTGTCATTCTATTCCATCATACGCCGAGCAACGAATTGCCACTTGTCTAGAGGGGCTTGATAGAGATGGTTATTGGTCGGACTGTGTGACGTCACTGGAGGTCGACCAATGACAATGTATATCAAGGCTGTCGCAATGTTGTGCTCTTCGTTGTGCGCTTACAGAATTGCATTGCTGTTAAAATCGTATCCATGGCAACAGTCAACATTAAATTGATCTTGATTATCAAAGTAAAGGCCCCGAATCAGATTAGTGTCGAAAAATCGATATTTTCGAAACCGTTTTTCTTTTTAACTATAAAATCTACAGATCTAAAATGTACATACCTGCATACTACAGGATATACAGAGTAACTTCTCCTTTTCTTAAATTATATAAAAAAGGAGGAAATAGTTGAAAAGAAGCTCTGAACATCACTCTACTCTTTCTTATGAAACCAAATATTTTCTACAAATATGTATCCAATTAATCTAAAATTTCACATGTATGTTAAATAAATGTATTAGCATGACGTGACCTTCTTAGTTTTTAATCGTCCTGTATAAAATTATCTATTAAAATTAGTTTTACTGATTTTTACGGCTGAAAAACGAGCGAATGACCTTGAGCATTTGTATGATCAAAGTCATTCGCGTATGTAATCACCTTAAGGTGCCTTGGTTTTCCCCCTTCTTGTTCTGATATTTGGTACACACCTTTACGATTTGGACGATTATACAATTTAAACCAATAAAACAGTTTGTTATTCACATCATTAGTATGTATTACGATCATTTTGAGTACTTTGCTAGTCAAGATCGAACTGATACTGACTGTGCCTCCAAAAATCATCAGGTAAAGTTTTCTTAATAAGTATTATATCATAGAATCAAATCTCATTCAGGTATGGTAGGTATATTACGCTCATTAACGTATGATTCCGAAGGTGACCGCACACGACAACTTCAGATGCACGTGTAATACATTGCGGCTTCTCAACGGTCCCCTTTATCCGTATCGGAGTTTAACAAGTAATGGGTACGCTGTGTCTTCTGCATGCTTCTGCAGTTGTGATAAGCGGTCGTCTAAGGATTTATACCTTTACTTACCTACAAATATAACATTAGTCAACGAATCGAAAATTAATTTCTACTTGTAATTTGGTACGGCGAAAGGAAAACCATACAATTGCTTTTGTCATTGTTCAAGTTATCTTTTGTAGGTAGCGTGGCTTGATGAAGAGTATGTTATTAAAACTTTAGCATGTACTTGCAGAAACTAGTAGTAAGTATGTTTAGGTGAAATGCTACGATAATCGTGAAGTGCATTGTGTGTGCTCAAACATAATTAGTCCTTTAGTCATAATTAGTCATAATTTAGTCCTTGATATTAGTCAGCAGTCGATAGCCTCCGTGGCGTGGCGGTAGTGAACGCGGCCGCTACGCAGGAGGCGCGGGTTCGATCCCCGCTCAGTGCAAATATTTGTGTTCATGAAATATGGGTATTTGCATTGGTCTGGTCGTACCTCGGAGAGCACGTTAAGCCGTCGGTCCCGGTTGCCATAAGAACATCTATGGCAGTCGTTACGGGTAGTGGGAGCCCTAAAAAATCCAAAAACAACGGTCTAGCTGCAAAGCTTCGATATCGTCTAATGTTATCATTGGGCTGTGGAGATCAGATGGCAATCGCTTCACGAAAAAAATATCGAGGTCTAGCCAAATCTGTAGTTAAGACGGTAAAGCGGACCCCAGACTCCGAGCTGAAAAGCTTCGGATGCGACTGGGAATTAACGCTAGGATGAGAGAATTAGTCAGCAGTCGCTTCATGAAAAATATCGAAGTTCAGTGAAACCCGCAGTTAGACTGAAAAAAATGTACCCTACATTCGTCATTCTATTCTACAATATTGTCTACGGCGACACAAGAAGTCTTATCGAAAAGGGAAATAAATAATAGCATAACCACGTAACCATCGCGATTATTCTGAGGACATTTCCAACGTGAGATTAGCTAACGAAACTTGCCAGGCACGAAACTATCAGTATCTATTTGTATGTATGTGTTTGTTTTGCAAGATAAGATAAGTTATTGTACGTTTTCCTCTAACAATATTGTGTTGTTTTCGTTGAGCTTTCTATTGATTTATTTCTGCAGGTGCTTTGTAGAGGAATCGGGGTGTTTTATCGGGTGCTATGGGGTAGGTATATTAGAACAAACTAGAGGAATGATGCAGGGGGATGTTTTTTCGGAGAGTTTATGGGTAAACTTCTTTATCTAGATAGGTGAAAGCTTCTTTTTATTTTTTCCTTTAAATGTTTGTGGATATACCTAAGTAAATAAGTAAATATACAAGATTACCTATGTAAGGGTGTAGGTTTAAAAAAAAGTTTTTTTCTATCCATGCACATTTTCGGATATTAAAAAAGAAACACGAAAAAGGTACACTCTAGCTAGAGGTAGTACCTGTGAAGGTAATTCTAGAGGTACCTTTTTCGTGTTATTTCAACAAGCATTAGATTCTACATCATCAAAACCAAATTACAACGCTACTAAATTCAATAAAGCTGTTTTTTTAATGAAGTCTCCCGCCACAGCGTGCTTCTCTACGCACAAATTGTCACGTTCTAGACAGTTCCAATGAAATATCATCGTGCAGCACGTATCACGCCTGTATAATACAGCTTTCGCACAATTTCTAAGTACTTCACGATAGCTACGCGCGTGTCTCGGAATAATTTACAACAAGACTGAATTTTGAAATGTGAAAAAATTCAATTGAGCGTTTGTTGACTCCAGTCACAGACTTAGAGAAGGCTAGATACCGCAGTTTTAAAATTTGGGGGCGAATCGCGAACGATTGTCCAAAATAATGTTTATAAAATATTGTTTTATAATAATTTTCGGGGGGAAATCAAGAATAACCTGATACTGCAAAGCGTACGTGGTTTGATTTTAGTTTCTTACTGCAAAAATATTTTTGGTTTTCAGAATCGTTAATTTAACAAATATTTTTAAAATATCCTCACTTAAATTGGTATAGATTTTAACTTTAAAATAATTTTAGTATGTATGTATGTATTACGGCATTAGCAATACGTATTATACTTACTTACCTACTTAAAGTATGGATAGGTTCCAAACAGATTTTTTTATTTCTTTTTTCATTGTCGTCTATGCTCTATCTAGCCTATGCTAAATCTATGACTACAATATAAAAGGAACTCTGCATCATATTTCACTTTCGAACCTCAAGGGGCGATTCACAGCACCAAAATATTTATTTAAATGTCAATTTTTAACTCGCCCCGTGGCAAGGGGCGAGTCACTACACCAAAATAATAAAAAAAGGGGCGAGTGAAGCATTTTAATCGCAAGGGTCGAGATTCAGGGGGCGAGCCAGGCCTAAGCCTTATTTTGCACTATGCGCGAATGTTCTCATAATTTATTCAAATATTTCACTACACTGACGACTGAATTCAATGGTCTGGTTCTATCAGAATGTTATAAGCTACCTCGCATATTGCAATTTAACTAGGTAATAAATTAAATTATTTATTTTAACATGATCTCACTTATAATCATTTTACAGTGTATTTATGGAAATTTTGCGGATTTGTGCACGAATATAACGAGTAAAATCATGAAATACATCGGTCTTTCATTACGCTATATGAATGGTTGTCCTCCATGGATAAGAAGGTGCCATTCGTACATGTGCCAATAGGACAGGTGGCACAGGTTGTGCCCGGTTGGCTACTTCGAAAAAGTCACGCTTCTTTTCATTTTTTCACTTTTTAACCGACTTCTAAGCAAGAAAGAAGGTTCTCAATTCGGGATATTTATATTTTACTCTTACATTAACCTATTCATAATTATTCATTGAACTAAACTGAGTTCTCATATCTTTAATTGGTCTCAGTTCATTGATGCAATTCAATCTGAACGTACTTATAGGCTTACCCGATCACCTTAGCGCAAAGAAGCAAAAAAGAGTCCCAGTAATTCAACAAAGGACGCATCGGCCTGGCTTTCAATGTTCCTAATGAATGGGGGAACGAAGGTGGTCCTATTCATAGCCATCGCCGGCGATGAAGCCACGTGCTAACAGAATTAATCATGGAAATATCGCCGGCATTTCCATTCTAGTGAGGGAGTTATTCGATTTGCGATATAATTGTAAACTAGTTAGCTATTGATATGATTTTTTATTTATAGTCACACGCCGCAACGTCTCATTGCCTATTTATACTATGTCGTCGTCGTAGTGAGGTGTGTAGCTCCCGTAGGTAGGTATGAACTTTTTTAACTTTTAAACTTTCCCGTTTCATCTTCTTCTTCATCCTAGCGTTAATACCAGTCGCATCCGAAGTTTTCACCTCAGACTCCGCTTTTTCCAGTCTAACTGTTTTGTTGTACTTCGATATCTTCGGTGAAGCGACTGCCATCTGACCTCCACAACCCATTAGCTATATCGAAGCATTACTTACTGTTAGACCAGTTGTTAGTCCTCTTGGGGTTTCAACTAGCCGTAACGACTGCTATAATAGATGTATGTGATGAAGCACGACCAGAGCAATGCAATATTCAATTCATGCATACAAATATTTGCGCTGAGCGGAGATCGACCTCGGGTCTCCTGTGTACTTAGTGGTCGCGTTCATTACCGCCATGCCACAGAGGCTGTCAGAACTGTTTCTCGTTCCATGATATACAGTAATGTTAACGGGAATATCGGTAATGTGCGGGTGGATGAACAATCTTCTACTTCACGCATTGTGATCACAACTGGTGTAACCTGGTCGAAACGTCAGGCAATTCGAAGGGTAATTCCCGTACTGTGCTATTGCTGCTGTATGCGATAGGCTACGAACTCGTACACCTATAATTTAAAATTATTCCTTTTTAGGAGATTACTTTATAACGAATAGGTAGATAATCTTAAAATCTTTCCATTGGGGACGTCTACAAAACAATATACCTACTTAATAACTAGCACACACTCGTCTCATACGTCGGCCTTAACTTTTTCCATCAAAGTCAAAGTTCCCAAGAAGTTCGTCTTTTATAAACGAGGCCAGGAACCGGAGGCTAATACAACAGACAAATTGGGGTACATACTGTATGTTGTATGAACTCGAATGAGATGGAGGAATTCCGAGGAACGACTATATTAATTAGCAGACGAACGAAGCCGAGGATTGAACTAACGTTGAATTTTCAATTCCGTGACCTTTAGTAGCTATTTTTTGACATTTCAGATAATTATGATGAATTTTTTTATTGATTCTTATTAATACCGTCATCGTTTCAAAACTTCGATATTCAGCTGGCATTATACCTAGTCACTTTATTCAGTCGCGAATACCCGTGGTTATTTCGGACTCGAACCGACTTACCAATCAATTGTTAAAATCAATTTTTGTTCGTTTGTCTAGCTAAAACTCGAGAACGGTTAGTCCGATTTAGCTGATTTTGGTTTTGTAATCTTTATTGTAGCTATTACGACAAAGATTTAAACATTGCGAAAATATGGAAAATTGAACAGGAAAACGGGAATGGAATTCCACGTAGGTGAAGCTGCGGTCATCAGCTAGTTATTGAATAGTTTTATCAGAATTGCATTTGATCTCATGAATATGCAATATTTAAAACTTGATAACTTGCTCATCACGTTTAAACACTCAATTTCACCTTTTCTGTGGAAAATTTCGCATTGTAAATCTACAAAACGTAAGTAAGCGACAATAATCCTATCGTTTTACAGGTAAGTACTTACCTACACTTGGCAGTTTACGAGTCATTAACTCAAGACATGAAGTACCACTTAGTTGCAATAAATATTCATTACGTTTCGCAATATCTACGTAGAATTTGCGAACCAACTGAATATTGCAAACGATGTATTATTAAATTCGTGCTAAGTAATACGCATAAGTAATATTCATACATCTTACATGTGCTTAGAGAAATTATCACTGAATTTTAGTTACTGATATTAGGTACCTAGATACGCTTATTTAGGAACAGAGGCCTTACCAACATCTTTTAAAAGTAAAATTAGGTATTGTATTACAATCTTATTTTTCTTGGATAATGTGAATCGGAATCAACAACTAATCTAGCTGCAATGCTTCGATATCGCCCAATATCGCCATTAGGTTGGAAAAAAAAGAGTCTGCCAGTCGCTTTTTTTAATTTTTTTTATTTATATATTGACGGCCTCATTAGATGCTTTTTCACGCCCCGCTTAAAGGACCCGGGAGTGTAGGACTTCACGGAAAATATCAAAATTTAGCCAAATCCACAGTTAGACTGGTAAAGCGGACCCCAGACTTCGAGGTGAAAGCTTCGGATGCGACTGGGGTTAACGCTAGGATGAAGAGAAGAGTGTGAATTGGAATCAACCGTTGGCGTCTGTCGATATTTGTGTACTTTATCTTGTAAGACAAGTGTAAAATCTAACAAATTGAACAAAGAAATAGATATTTTTATTTTTTATTTTTTTTTATTTGAACTTCATGCACATAATGTACATAGGCGGACTTAATGCGGACTTAAGGCATTCTCTACCAGTCAACCATTTATTATAGTAAGAGAGTCAACATATATTCATTGTAGTAAGAGATAGGTAAGGTACTGTTTAACCCAGTTAGACCATATCCTGACTATATTCGATTCGATTCACATTATGAGAGTAAAGTCAGATTTTAGAATAATGCTACAATTCAGATACTGAAAATTTAGTAGGTAACAGAAATTCAGTATCTTAAATCAGTAAGTCCAAAATTCCTATAAAATTGCGATGGTAGTTCTATAAGAGGTACGGATTTTCCCACCGGCTTCCTTTAAATTTTATTGCCTTTCCATTTATTGAAGGATAGAATTCACAACGAAGTCATTCAACATAGAACCAAAGTTACCGACATAGCTCGAAGAATAAGCAAGCTGAAGTGGCAGTGGGCTGGCCACATCTGTCGAAGGACTAATGGCCGTTAGAGCAGACGAGTCATAGAGTGGAGACCGCGAGAAGGAAAACGAAAGGTGGGATGCCCCCTAGCCAGGTGGGCGGATGACCTGCAAAAGGTGGCTGGGAGGCTGGGACAGACTGGATGCGGGAGGCGGAAGATTGGCAAACGTGGCGCATATTGGGAGAGGCCTATGTCTAGCATTGGACTACAATAGGCTAATTGATTGATTGATTCCATTTATTGCTATTCATTATTTAATTGCCATTGCATTTCATTGCTACTGTTTTTCAATAATGAAATACACGATTATGGTTTGATTTAGAGTTGGGACTTGTTAAAAGAAACGAAATAAATTAACACTTAGTCATTTAATTTGTACAATTCTTATAGCTACCTAACTATAATATTGGTCTTTGTAGTTCTCTCTTTTACTATAAATAATTATTTACTAATAATTTTAAGTAGGTACTTCTACCTACACTATATCATTCTTTTTTGATGACTCTTCGTTTGGAAGAAATAGAGTAGCTATTATTCCACCTGTAAAAGAAATATAAAGTTAGAGCCGTTGTAAAGTCATTTTAAAATTAAAAAGTATGAATTTACTCTTATTATTTCAATATAATGCTCAAATGACATAAGATATTGGTGCCTTTCACAGAACTTTATATGTATACTTGACTACATCGACGGTGTGAATCGCCCCAGTCCAAAAAGTATGTTGGGTTGGGCGATTCATACTATGGCATAAAACACCGGCCAAAAAAAGAGTCTTGGAGTCATAGGTCGAATAGCTCCAAGACTCTTGGGGCTATTCAACCCCAAGTAAGACATCAACTCGATCCCTATAATTATCTAGTATGTAGCACCTTAACATAAACAAAACGCTTCAGTCACTCAAACGCTTATGTCAAATCTACGTAAAATTTGCCAGAAATGTAGTACCTTGACAAAATGTTTAATAGTTCAATGTTATTTAAGTACCGCTAAGGTTGCCTTTTTTGAGTGAAAGATTTTTTTTTATTAAGAATATTAGCAACCGAAATGACTAATATTCCCTATAAGCTAGGCTAGGAGTGGGTTCACGTGTCGGTAGTGTAATGGCCAGGATTCGACTACCATAACCACTAAGCTACCGATGCTTCAAATTGTGATATTTAAAACTGACATATGGCAAAGGTTAAGCTACCGACGCTTCATTTATTGTATAAAATAGATACTCACTTAAGACAAATATAGACCAGCAGTAGAAAGTCAGGTGGCAATGGTTGACGACCGTCGCGCCCACGAGAGCCACTCCTCCGAGACTGGAGGTGCGAGCTACCATCGTGCCTACACCAGTCGCTAGACCTCTGTTGACAAGTAGGACATTTGTTAAACGGTTGATAATAACAACAATTTTTTTTTATACCACTTAGATGGCAGACAAGCACACGGCCCACCTGATGGGAAGTGGTCACCGTGACCTATGGACGTATGCAACACCAGGGGCGTCACACTCGCGCTGCTGACCCTGAAGATACCTTCTAATGCCCTTCTTGAAGTACCCCATATTGTAGTCGCTTGGGAAAATCACCAATATACCTACTGGGTATGTATACATGTGATACAAAGGGTGTATATTTTATTAAATACTTCTATTATGTTTTGAATAAAAGCAAAACAATCATAAATAACACTGAACGTAAATAAACACTGTACATTCAGGATTTAGACATGCATCATGACATACTCGTAATATGCAATGTTTAGTAAAATATAATGAAAACAAAGTAAGTGTTAGAGAAATAACAACGTCAATGGTTTTGAAATTTCATAAATGTGATGATGAATTAAAAGGAACTATCTCAAAATATATTGCATGCTCATGTCAAAAATAAAATAAACAATAAAAACAACAAATTAATTCGCATTGCAATTTAGTTTAGTTTCGCTCAGTGGTTAGTTCATTTTGTGCCGGTATAAATTGGTCTTATTTGACTCTTTTAGGTAATTTTGTATATGGGTATATTCCTAAAGAGCCACGGCAAAAACACTATCAGGCATGCAGCACCTACGTTTGACTTACATAAGCTCAGTCGACTTCTATCACTCTTTATATTCGGCCAGACGCATCAGAAATCGAAACAATAAAAGCTGCATGGACAACTGAAAAAAACATCTTTGGCAAGAGAGATGTTGTAAAGCATTTTGACTATGAAAAGTCTTGGAGTTACTTAACATATTCAAGTCGCTTGGCTTGGCTAACTCAAAAGTCTTGGCTTTTTGAAAATGCTTTGCCAAAACGATAACTTATTATCATTGTAATTCTATCCTATTATATGAGTATACTTAAGTTAAACAGCATAAGAGTAACATATTCAAGTCGCTTGGCTTGGCTAACTCAAAAGTCTTGGCTTTTTGAAAATGCTTTGCCAAAACGATAACTTATTATCATTTTAATTCTATCCTATTATATGAGTATACTTAAGTTAAACAGTATAAGAGTGTAATACTCTCATCACTTAAAGAAAATAAACTTAAAGTCCCCTGAACAATAGCCGTGACTGCTTTTTTTTTTTTTTTTTTTTTTTTTATATAGGACACGTCAATTTGACTTCGCCTCGCCTGATGGTAAGCTGAAGGCAAAGTCTCTGAAAAGAGGGCCACCATTACAACACGTACCATGTTACAATGGTGGCTATGTATGTATGTTTTAAACTCACCTATATGAAGTCGGATATATGTCAACATAATACGCATAGACACTGCCAATAGCCAGTCCAGTGAATGCTATCAAACAGAACAGGATCAAGCTAATGTAGCGGTCGGTGACCATATTCAAGACGACGCAGCCCACTGCTGAGATTGCTAGGAAGGTGAAGATAGTTGTTCGTCTCCAATCGGCGAAGAGTAGACATGCGAAGTTGCACGCTGTTGCGACAATTGTCAAGATCAGACCGGCGTATATCATGTGTTTGGTGTTGTTTTCTATGCAGCTATCCTAGAAAAAGAAATTAATAATTTTTGAGTTTCGATTCGGATCGTTTCTGATGCTGAGGCTGGATATCGTAATCCAGGGTGGAAGCTTTTACACTGGGTGTTGTCAAGGGTGGGTTGTTTTCTTAGTAAATATAGGTTAACCTCGAAAGAGATGGCCTTAGGTCGTCCGGTGTGTGAGAGATGTGTCTCAGCCAGTTTCAACAATTTTTTCAATGTATGAAAGCATATTGCTATTATAAGTCTCGCATACTAATTTCGTACGTTTCGTAAAACATGATTTCGTCATTGAAGTCAATCAATCAATTATTAGCCTATTGCAGTCCACTGCTGGACGTAGGCCTTTCCCAATATGCGCCACGTTTGCCGCACCTCCGCCTTCCGCATCCACTCCACCCTAGCCACCCTTCGAAGTAAACTAAGATTATTTTTGAATGAATGAAAGAATGAGGATTGAAAAGAATACTTACATTAGTTTTGTTCACAGAGATACTAGCAACTAATTTTTCGCAGAAACTACTGTCTTCATTCACTGCAGTAAACAGGGAGTCCACCATTGTAGGGAACCACATTATGAACGCGTTGTTCCTGTAAGACATACAATCATGCATCAGTAAGATAAATACATGATTCATCCAAAGATTGTCTTGCTTAGTGACTTAAGTTAAGATTTAAGTTGTTATATTTATTTTTTCAAAGTACATTGTTATAATAAAAAGTATTCTTATTCTAATGTATCTCGCTTCTTGAGTTAACTTTTCAAATACTTCCAAACTATTCGCTTAAACGAGCGTCGGTAGCTTAGTAATAGTCGGCCTTATGATCGAGAGGTCTCGGGTTCGAATCCTGGCCATTACACTACCGACGTGAACCCACACCTAACATAAGCAATTTAGCTTAGCTGGAGGGGTTAACGGAAATATTAGTAATTTCGGTTGCTAATTCTATTAAAAAAAATTACCTAATTGTCGTAGTATTATCTGAGTGTGAATGAGGTACTGGACTATAAAAATTCAAGTCACTGATTCGGAACGCAGTAAAGAAATCATAAGCGATGTATTTCCTATTACTAAACTTTTTCAGAGTTAAAAATGAAGTCTGATTGATCATCGACAACTCGAGGAAGTTTGTTAGAACCTGTAAGTCAAACCCTTGCCATTGTAGGTAGGTTCAGATGGTCCTTTGAACTCTATAATACTACACAGATGACGAAACATTTGCCAGGAGTTACGGAATAACCTGAAAAGGCTGTAAAGGTTGGCTTGCTGCTGACCTTTACGGCCTTTTCATCATCATCATCATCATTTCAGTCATAGGAAGTCCACTGCTGGACATAGGCCTCCCCTATAGATCTCCAATAAGACCGGTTGGAAGCGGCTCGCATCCAGCGCGGCCTTTTATGATTGGAAATTCGAAAAAAATAACACAGGTGGGGTTTTGATACATCTGTGCCATTCCTGCCGGAGATATAGTTGATAGTAACATTACTAATTTACTTACGTGGCACAACATATGGACAGAAGTAAGAACAGCTGCAGTGACCTCCAAAGTAGTGGCGGCTTGAATATCGGTGTGGTCTGCTTCACCACAGAATTCCAGAAAGTTAAATTTTCGACAGTATTGCCTGAAGATATCAGTGAGTTTACCTGAAAAGTTTACTTGATTAGTGATAATGACCACAATATTGTTCAAACTGTGGCATGGGGTAAGTGGAGCGCACCCTGCTCTGCTCTGCCAGAAGTTAAGAATTTTAAAACACACGTTATTTACATTTACCCCGTCTTTATAGTAATCTGGGTACGCCCATTTAACTGTGGGCCTACTACGATGATGATGTACAAGTGATCGATAGGAATAGTTAGCATACGAATAGCTTTAAAATTTCATTAAGGCCCCGAATCAGATCTGCATCGAAAAATCGGTATTTTCGAAACCGTTTTTCTTAAGAACTATAAAACCTACAGATCTGGAATTTACATGCCAGATGATACTGATTTTTACGGTTCAAATATGAGCGAATGACCTTGAGCATTTGTATGGTGAAAGTCATTCACTTAATCACCTTAAATCGATTGGGTGGAAAAATCAAATAACAGATGATTATTTTTAACATCGTTCGTTGCTTCCGGTAGGTCGTATGAATATCGCTGGAGGGCTCCACTGTTGCCCCAAAGATGATTGTATATATATGTATAGCATAGTAGAATTTCGAGTGTGCAAGATGTGGTCCCTGTATCTCAGTTGGTCAGAGTATTCCCCCTGTAAGGGACTGGTAGCGGGTTCAACTTCTTCTAATCTTAATCGATACCTATACTTTTGTTTCTAAACTCTATTTAAAACAATAAATTAGCAACTTACTGGATACACTGCACTGTTTCCATTGTTTGCTTTAAACATGGCTTTCAAAACATCCATAGCTTTATCATTGTCTCCTTTATTAGCCAGAAACTTCGGACTTTCTTTCAAGAAACATATCATAATCGCACCGATTCCAAGAGGTAAAGACATGAAAAGACTGCAGAGACGCCAAGATTTGTAGGCGCCTAATAAAGGAATAGGAATTGCGAAGTCTAGCGGTAAAATGAGGTAGCCCAAAACTGCAACAAATAGAAAAATAATTAGTTATTTCTTGAAGCAAAACTTATAAAAGCTCAGGTTTAACGAAAATTCCCGTGCGAAGGAACAGTTCTGTTCATCTTAGGAAATGCATTCACCACTATGAGTTGTGTGGTTTTGTAAGCTAAAAAACGATATGGAAAGTCGTTTAATAACATTAGTTGTTGGCTCCAAACTTTTTTCTAACTCCAACAGATTGAAAAGACGATCCGAAATCGGTCTTTCGTCTAACTTTTCAGTCTAACTACGAAGTAGTCCGGGCAGGTCTGTCTCCAATTCGATAATAAACAACTTAAGACTGAAATGAGTGAAAATCGTATACGATTGCGATCAAAGTTAAGCCGAGGAGAAGATGGATAGATTGCCTGGATGAGGATATGTGCAAGGGAGTGACTGAGAAAGTGACATCTGACAGGAATGTATGGAGGAAAAATTGGAACAAGGGCAGCTAGATTTAAGAGATCCTCACACATTGCGACCGGAAATGGTGCTCACTGTGCGGTATGAAAGGAACTCAAGCTGTGGAATGAACTCCCCGCGATGGTTTTCCCAAGCGACTACAATATGGGGTTCTTCAAGAAGGGCATTAGAAGGTTTCTTCAGGGTCGGCAGTACGAGTGTAACGCCCCTGGTGTTGCATAAGTCCATAGGCCACGGTAACCACTTTCCATCAGGTGGGCCGTGTGCTTCTCTGCCACCTAAGTGGTATAAAAAAAAATATTTACTCACTAAAAGTAGTTAGGTCGCCAAAAGTGCTGGAAACGTTTTGTATGAAGATATAGCTGTTCCGCTTCTTTCTGCACGTACTCTCTCCGAGGTAGATAGTCACCAGGGTCATGGAGGCTGTGGAACTGTAGTGGATACGATTAGATATTGGGCAAATCGACGTAGATGTGTGAACACCGCTTAGGATAGCAAAATGACAGGTTAGGATATTGCAGCACTCAATTAAAATTATTTAAGCGAGGCGTGAAAAAGCATCTGATGAGGCCGTCAAGCTGAATGTCGCCATTGTAAAATGGCACGTGTCTATAATGGTGACCCGCTTTTCAGAGACTCTGCCTTCAGCTTACCATCAGGTGAGGTGAAGTCAAATTGACGTGTTCTTTATTAAAAAAAAATTAATAGATGTGTTTCTGATTAAAAACGTATCCTGTATGTGAAATTGCCTAGAATGTCTACTAAGCAATTCTTTAAATAATATCAAACTATCTATATTTTCAATTGCAAATATTACAACATACATAATTATTTACAGTTTATTAAGGAACCAAGGAAAAAAATGATATTGAATTTATACCAAAAAAATCGTTCATGAAATAAAAGAAAATAAACATTAAAAAAAAATGACATTATGGTGTGACGTTATCCCATTAGACGCTATAACTCCGGATACGTATCTTGGACCTAAAATGTACTCAAAATATGCCCTATAGGCGCAGTACACATTTCTTGGGTGTCTTTTGAGGATAGCACGGTGTGCTACTGCGGTGGACGAGCTCAAATTCACCAAGCATAGATTATTACAAAGCAATCCACAGGCGCCAGAGCTTCGTTTGTCATGCGATTTAGATCCAGATACATGTCCGGAGTTATATAAGCGTAAATAAGGTAGATAAATATTAAAAAATAGGCAAACTTACAAACAACTAGCGAGAAACTTGAGAACCAGCATCATATAGTAACTATTTGAGAAGCTGGTCATCGTGGAGAAGATAAAACCAGCTATGACAGACACGATGATGGTACTCTTTCTGCCTCTTTTGTCAGCGATGTAGCCCCATGGCAAGCCAAACAGGAATCCTGTAAGAAGAAATTAAATAACATTCAGACATATATACACATACATACAGACTGCCTCCGTGGCGTAGCGGTAGTGAACGCGGCAGCTACGCAGGAGGCGCGGGTTCGATCCCCGCTCAGTGCCACAAGGTACCTATACCATACCATAACACAAGCTAAAAAAGCGTTGTGTAAAATGTCCTACAATATTTATTATTTATTGTATTTATGTATGAAAATGGTCATTGGACAGTCAGTGACAAAAAATTTTGATCAGTTATTGATATAAAACTATTTTTGTAATTGATAAGGTTATTTTATTTCATACATGTTTTTATCTTTATGCACATAAAAATTGTACAAAGGCGGATTTCATGCCAATGGGTGATGCAGAGATACATTGAGGTAGGTGCAGGCAGAAAATGGATCACTTTGCTAAGTTTGTCGCTCGCATCAAAATAGAATATAATATAAAAAAATCAACCGGCAATCGGTTGTCTTTATAACAAAGTTATTATTATGCAATTATATGCACATAAAAGGTAAGTAATTAAGTATAAAAGATTCACTGACGGGGTACAATTGCGTACAATAGACACACTTGCACAAAAAAATATAAATAGGTAAGTAAATAAGTAGTACTGTCAGATCAACAAGTCCATAAGAAAAACAAGAAAATAGATCTTTACTTTACCAGTGGTACCTATAATAGTAGTAAAAAGTACCTATCAATTGAACACAAACAATTGAAAACAATAGTAAGTGGTAAAAACCATCTAGATTAACTAGAGAACTAAGGTTTTGATTAGGTAAGTAACAACATAAGTAGTCTTAATGCAAAATTAAAAAGTTGTGTTAATTAACCTTGTTATCGTCTTAAACAATGAATAGACGCTGACTGTACATAGGTATATCTTACTTCTACAATACTTTAGTATTGTTGATTGTAAATTGCAAGCCAGACGATACTATCTATGCATCATTTGCATCATCCTCACTTAGAATATTAACTAGAGAAGTAATCTTACCAGCAAAACTGACTGATTTTATCATTCCGCCTTGTTCTAAAGTCAGGTTGAGGTCACAGCTAGCAGCAGGCACCACCAAGCTATACCCCAGCATATCCATCGTGGCGCCGATTGTGATGACGCAGCTGGTGGCCAGCAAGAAGTGATTGTACCACCCATTGCCTGGAACGAGACAGAAATTGTTTTATTAAGATTTCTTTAGTAGCAGTCGAAGAGTACAGTAACTCTACTGGCACATGTTATAAGTGTTCATATTTTAAGGGAGTAGGTATGTGGCTATATCTATAGAATGTATTCTTTTATTTATTTATTTAATCTTTCTGCACAAATATAAAATAAGAGTACAAAGGCGGACTTAATGCCAAGAGCATTTTCTACCAGTCAACCTTAGGGTTCTTCTTAAGGTTCTTCATTGCCCAGTTGCATCCGAAGCTTTCACCTCAGAGTCTGCGGTCCGCTTTTTATATCCATCTCTTCAACTCTGAACACAAACGCTTATAGCACATTACAGTAGCCCAACTGATGATCTATTATACCTATGTTTCACGAAATAAATTAATTTGAATTTTGAAAAAAAAAAAAAAATTGTATTGCAGGTACATTTCAGGTATTGCGAAGAATTTACAACCCTAGAAGGACCTATCCTAATATTTTCTATAATTAAGTCGTTCATAATATTCTTCGGACAAATATATTACATACTTGCGAATTGTGAGATTAATATAACTACGCCTTCACTTTTTAGAATACAATGCGTAAGTGACAGTGTTTGTCTGCTAACTCCATCAAAACGGCTTGATCGATTCTTATGTTTTGGGGTTCTTATATTTTCATTGGGTTGCTGTGCATCGCGAAGTAAATAAGAAGTAGCTTGACTGTAATACGGGTAGAGGATAATTTACATTATCCAATTTATTTCAATTTTTGTTTTATTATATTTATTTTATTTTCTACACTTTTATTTGACTTTGTGCTTCACTATTGTGACATTTTATTGGGTACATACCTGTAAATAAATAATTTTATTATTTATTTATTATTAGGTATGATTTTTTTTTCGCATATTTGGTAGGTTTGAGAATATGTCGTTTTTATCCAGGACACAGGTTCCTATTGGTCACGGAACGGAATCAGTATTTCAGCAATAATAGTTTTTACAGCCCAGGGCTTTGCAAGAAATCATTTAGTTCTCTAAATAAATTAGATCTATCTGTTGTCCGTTGCGCCAAAACTATAGATTAAAAAAGGCTATATTAAAGATACTTATGACATCAAGTTAGTTTTGACATTTTTGCAATTACGTCATGGTATTATATGAATGAGGTTTTTTATATGTTTACAATACAATTTTGGTAAAGGAAAAAGATGTACATTTTCCTATACTTAATAACGGAATTTTGGTAATACCCTAAGTTGTAAAAAATCGTTACTATAATCATCGTTTTTTTTACTACAGCACAACACGTGCGGAATTTAAATGTCACACGCATACGGTGCAGAATATTCCATCAAGAACCAAGCGGTTCGGCGACTCTTTCTTTTGCCGCACCATTAAGACCTGGTATTCCTTACCAGTACCTACTCGCGTTTCCCTTTTCCTGCAGTCCCGGGTCTTTTAAGCGGGATGTAAAAAAGGATCTGATGAGGCCGTCAAGCTGAGTGCCACCATTACCCTAACATGGTACGTGTCTATAAAATGGTGACCCTCTTTTCCGAGGCTTTGCTTTCAGCTTACTATCAGGCGAGGTGAAGTTTAATAGACGTGTCCTATATAAAAAAAAAAACTTTTTATAGCGGGCATAAACTATGACAAAAATGTAGAGCGTGCCCCAATAAATAAATATAAAATGAAATTAATGAAATTTATTTCAATTAGGTAAGTACTTGATTAAAATTATTTGAAATAAATTTTATTTTTGTTAAAATCAAAATTTTTCGTCAGTATAATTTGTTTGAATTAGTTTTTATAAAATATTTTAACTACGAAATACAATATTAATTTAAATTTGTATTCATCATCATTTCAGGAAGGAATAGGAAGTCCACTGCTGGACATATGCCTCCCCTATAAATCTCCAATAATAAATTTGTATTAATGAAATATAATTAATTTGAATTTTTATTGGATTAATCACTTGATTTTTTTTTACATTATTGAAACATAATGTTATAGTAATTTGATTCAATTAAATCATAATAAAATAAAATGTATTTATTGAATAGGTATTTATTTAATAAAAAAAATATTTAAATGAAATATTTGAATGAATGAAATAAATTGTAATAAAATTATATAAATACCTATAATTTTACTTATTTTTATTATTAATAAAATAAATTTATTCAAATTAATTAAAAAATTTGAATAAATTAATTTAAATTTTCAAGATTGTCGTTCGAAATTGCGGTCATACCAATTGCCGTCACGGCATACAAGTCCTTTCACATCAATAATCCCCAACTGCCACTCATCCCAGAGGATCTACAAAACGGTATCACATCACTGACTCCCTCACCAACTCACCAGTTTCATCTATAGCATCTTCGACATCAACATTGTCTTTCACCACCACATTAACATTAAAACTTTTTTTCCCCATTTCAAAAGTCTTTTTCACTAGCACAATATTATTATCGCTCGCGTACGGGTCCGTCTGACATTACTGGCAACCGAGAAAGGATATATATCTGAACATCTCGCACGTATTTAAACGAATATATGCGACGCGGCTATAGTAACTATATCGTAGTATCTGTGATATTGTGATTCACAAACATGTTACGTACGAATTACACGTTCACACGTTTATGCATTTTTTGGTCATTCATGGAATTTTAAGCTTTTATCCATTTTGCTAAGTAGGTACCTAGCTACTGCTCTTAGGGCTAAAAATTATTTTGTTGAGCATTTAAATTGTATAAGATATGTCGCAGCCAACTAGCTTAATCAGCCGTTTAATTAACTGCCTAGGCAGTTAGCAAAACGGCGCCGTTCAATTCACGGCCTGAATGATATTCAGCCATTTGATTAAACAGCTACGCAAATTAATCAATGACGTTTAATTACTTGCCAAGCTATTTAATCAAACAGCTAGGTATTATGTTGTTTCTACTAGGTTATAAAAAAAAATAACCACGAAGGCTTTTAACCTAACCTATCCAAGTCGGATTACGCTGTTTTTTTCAATTAACCTAAGTATCACTAACTTTCTATCTTACTTCTGGGTGCTAGGTGGGGTGTTTAGGCCATTCATACGATGGGGTCGTATGAATGGCCTAAACATTTTTTTTTTTTTTTTTTTTTTAGCCAGTCAGTTTGTTAAATGTTATAACAAATGATACTGCTGAATATCGTTCAGGCCTTTAATTGAACAGGCTAGGCAGTTAATTGAACGGCTGATTAAATTTCTTTTAAAAGTAAAAGGTGTGAATTAACGGAGGATCGGCAAACGTGGCGCACATTGGGAGAGGCCTATGTCCAGCAGTGGACTGCAGTAGGCTTAATTGATTTATTGATTGATATACCTATGTTAGACGAGGCGCATAATGGGAGAGGCCTATGTCCAGCAGTGGACTGCAATAGGCTAATTGATTGATTCATTGATATGTTTGACGATTTAAAAAACGTTTATTTAATATTATCGTCTCTGAATAATTAAATGTCAATAGAGACCCTTAGAGGTGTCTCTAGTTGGTTGTTTTAATAGTAAAAATATGCAAATTTTAAGCCACAGTTACCATGTATACTTACACGTGGCCGCGTAAATTATGTTTCTTAACTAAAACTGGAAGAAAATACGGGTTTGTCTAGTTTACGTACTTATGTTTAATTTTAACTGGAAAGTAATAAATAGGTCAATTTATCAAGATTCGTTTGGTGGAATTTTCTTACCAGTTAATTTATTAACAAAAAACTATGTTCAACGTAGTTAAGTGATTTTATATTTTAATTATATATTTTTTGTCTTAGTGTAAACGACTAGCTGTTGTTAGCGGCTCCGCCTGCGTGACAAGCCGATCCCGTTTCTGGAACACATAAAATGAACGTGTTCCCATGATAAAAAGTAGCCCCATGTGCTATTTCAGTCAGACTATAATCTATCTATGTGCTAAATTTGATTTAGAACGATTCAGCCATTTAAGCGTGAAAGAGTAACAAAATTGCGTAGTTAACATCTTAATACACAATAACGCGCAATAGTACAATTATTCGGTTATCTACTATTACCATTAATTATTATTCTATTATTTCAAATTAATCCATTGAACCCTAACTTGAAAAATAATTTATGAATTGGAATTTAATTTCAACCAAGAACAGTTTAGAACACATTCAAATTTAAGTTAATTATAATTTAATTCGAAAATTTGAAATTATAAACGTGAGAAATGTTATCAACTACTCGTAGTTAAGTAGTTAAATTGATTTAGTGGTGGTCCTTCAAGGAATTCTTGAAGCATTAAGATAACTTCTTGGTTTAAAATCGATGACCCCTTGACAATACAATTACAAATTATTAGAGTAAGCAGATTACGCAAACTATGATTTTTGGTCCCATGTAAGTAATAGGGGACCTATGGCCATTGAGTGGACATTTTGTTATGGAATGTATTGTATGTTTACTGTCGGATGGAGAACAGGTGCCTTCTACGACACCTATGGCACATTATTATCTGTTCTGTGCCTATGGGAAGAGATGGGTTGGTTACTCTACTCCACTAGGAACCAACAAAGCAATTTCAAGTAGTCTAGGTGGACAGAGTGAACACGTACCTATCTAAGTAGATGGGATTTTTTTATATATAGGACACGTCAATTTGACTTCGCCTCGCCTGATGGTAAGCTGAAGGCAAAGTCTCTGAAAAGAGGGCCACCATTACAGACACGTATCATGTTACAATGGTGGCACTCAGCTTGACGGCCTCATCAGATGCTTTTTCACACCCCGCTTAAAGGACCCGGTACTGTAGGAGGAGGGAAACACGTGAACTGGTAAGAAATTCCAAGACTTAATGGTGCGGCAGAAGAAGGAGTCGCCGAACCGCTTGGTTCTTGATGGAATATTCTGCACCGTATGCGGGTGGCATCTAAGCCCTGCACGTGTTGTCCTATATAGGAAAGGAGATTTCAACTATCCAGGATGGGTGATCATGTGTGTAATATATTATCCAAACTGATAATATAAAGGCGAAAATAAATCTGTCTGTCTATCTATAACGCTTTAGACCTTGAGAAAGAACATAGGCTATGTTTGGTCGCGATAGCCGACATCCACGCGGGTGGAGCTGCGGTCGACCGTTAGTTATAAATAAGATTTAGAGGCATTCTAAATAGCGCTACTCTCTCCCTTCGTGATTTCTTTTTACTTTAATTCATAAATTTTATCAATTTGTAAAAAAGTGACCCTTCTTAGCAGTCGGGTAAAAAAAAGGTTATTGATAATATTTATACCCACACAGTATAGGCATAGAACTAATAATATGGTACGTTTATTTATGTTATGGGTAATTCTAAACATGATTATGTTAGTATTTACGAAAAAATGTACGTATCTAAGCACGTCTAACCGCATTCTAGAACAACATAAAGCTATATTTACTTAGTTTGAGTCTAGATAGCGCCGCCACCGTGTAGAATCACCTAGCTCCTCCCCTAGCTGTTGCCCGTGACTCCACCCGCGTGGGACGGTTATTACGAACAAACATAGCTTACACCCTTTCCCACGGTTTAATCTGGCTCTGTACAAAATTTCCTCAAAAGCAGTTCAATGGTTAAGGTTTGAAAGTAACAGGCAGCGAGACAGACAAACAGATACACAGACAGACAGAAACACATATACTTATAGTTAGGCCAGGATTCTAGAATGGTACTCAGTCCTGAATCTCGATTTATCTGAGTACAGACTGTACCTACAGACAATCTGTCGATCTGTCAATCTGTCCTAATGAGAGTCCTACAGTAGAGACAAGTAGTTAGCATATTATTATACAGTTTAATGTACAACCGGCGGCCTTATCGCTGGAAGCAATTTCTTCCAGGCAACCTTGGGATGGACAGTGATGAGACAACAAATATAAAGAAGAAAGACCCGTTATACTGTGTTAATTATTGTTTATATTGTTACTAAAGTGCCAGTTTGTGATATGTAATTTTTAATTTCAATTTTATTAATTTTAATTTTATTTTATTAATTTTAATAATTAGATTTTATTAATTTTGATTTTAATTTTAATTTTGTTTTTTAATTTCATTTTAATTTTAATTTTAATTGTGATTTTTAATTTTGATTTTAATTTTGATTTTAATTTTGATTTTAATTTTGATTTTAATTTTGATTTTAACTATGATTATAATTTTGTTTTTGACTGTATTTTTGATTTTAATTTCTATTGTATATGGAGAAATGAAATCAACGATTATTATTATTATATTAATAATAGTATAGACATGTGTATTTAATTGTATGAAGTTGTGAAATCGACTCGACGAAGATTAAAGTATCTCTGCGGGTACTTCACGGAATTCCCAGCGGCCGGCGGCGGAGTCATCGCACGGCAAGGTCTGGCGAGTAGAATTTTATATACGTCGTGTGTTAACCCGCATTTTAATCTACGAGTATTATGAGCATTATGATGAATTGACGATAGACGACAGATTTACCTGACGCAAGAAATAATTATGTGTGACGGAGTATTGTCCTCATAATGATTTTTTTATTACGACAGCCTCTGTGGCGTAGCGGTAGTGAACGCGGCCGCTGCGCAGGAGGCGCGGGTTCGATCCCCGCTCAGTGCAAATATTTGTATGCGTGAATATGGGTATTTGCATTGGTCTGGTCGTGCCTCGGATAGCACGTTAAGCCGTCGGTCCCGGATGCCATACGAACATCGAACAGTCGTTACGGGTAGTTGGAGCCCTAAAAAGTAATTAACGCTAGGATGAAGAAGTGATTTTTTTATACACACGGCTAGAATCAGATACTGATGCAATACCAGAGGCGTTAAACTCTCTGCCGACACTGTAGGGACCTTCTAATGCCCTTCTTGAAGTTTTATTAAAAACGGTAATTGAGACCTGAGACGGCATGCGGTTTTAGTCGGCCTGCTACTTCTGCAGCGACCCTTCAACGGAACAAATACTCCAATCTCATCGGAGATTATGAATTTGTGCCCTTTGGAGTCGAAACGTTGGGGTCATGGGGTCCGAGCGCGCGCAATCTCTTTAGGGAGATTGCGAAGCGTATGGTCGACGCTTCTCGTGACCAGAAGGCTGGCCTTTTTTTAGGTCAGAGAATAAGCATTGCCATACAACGTGGCAATGCTGCCAGTCTTCTGGGAACGTTACCACAAGAGGCATGCGATGTGGAGGAATTCCACGAACGCATTTTTTTTGTAGTATCTACCTACTTCATAAATAGGATTAATTTCATATTATTTACCCATAAAATTTTATAAAAGAAATCTATAAGCGTATATACATATTTATTTATTTATTTATTTGAACTTCATGCACATATGTACATAGGCGAACTTAATGCCATAGGCATTCTCTACCAGTCAACCTAATAGGTGGTGCAGAGAATAAAAAAGTAGGTGCATTAAGAAAGAAAATAAACCATTAGGTACTTTATACTTAGTAGATAAGCTGTAAGGTAGATATAGATACAACGCAGTAGATACTAATATACGCATATATATAAATATGTAATAGGTAACTAATAATATATACAATATATACATGGAAATATACCTACATAAATATATGAATAAAATATACGTACACATAATAATAACAATACATTAAATAAATTAATAAAATAAAAACAAAAAACCCGACTGATACTAAAAAGATCGGAACAAGTTTGATAGCAGGCGGTAACCATTTGCAAATCAGAAACCGTATGAAAATTAATGAAAAAAAGACAAGGATAGGAATATATTATTATTACAGTTCTTCATAATTTTGTCAAGACAACTCAGTAATTTTTTTGTTACAAGATGATCGTCACTGCTATTGATCAAGACAATGACGTAATTGAAAAAAAAATCGTAACGCTAGTGAATTTTTGATGTCATACGTTTTCCTTGTGGTATATGTACTACTATAATATTGTATTTGTGTCTTTACATTGGTAAAGCTAGCCAAATCTGTAGTTAAGACTGGTAAAGCGGACCCCAGACTCTGAGTTAAAAAGCTTCGGACGCGACTGGGAATTAACGCTAGGATGAGAGAGTGTCTTTACATTGGTAAAAATTGAGGTAGGTATGTTGTATTAACAGTTCTGAATGGTATTTTTGTCTGTTCGTTTACGTTGAGCGTAAAAACTACTAAACTCATTTTCAAAAGCATTAGTCAGACTTCAAACCTGTTGTATGTTTAATTGCAATTAGTTGAATATAACTGGAGATAATATGTAGGTATATAGGGTAAAACCGGGATAAAAAAAATGTGGAGGTCAGATGGCAGTCGCTTCACGGAAAATATCGAAGTTCAGCCGCATCACAGACTAGAAAGCCGATCCCGACTTAGTTGGGAAAATGCTCGGAGAATGATGATGTTAGGGTAAAACCGGGATATTATGTCCCAGTGGGATAGTTCATAGTTACTCGTATCTAGTGCCTACAGCTACATTCTATCATCGCACCTCTCGCCACAGGCAGGGAATTCATCCTCACACATTGCGTCCGGAAACGATGCGCAGTGTTCGGTATGAAAGGAACTTCATCCCACGCACACTCAAGCTGTGGAATGAACTCCCTGCGGTGGTTTTCCCAAGCGACTACAATATGGGGTTCTTCAAGAAGGGCATTAGAAGGTTTCTTCAGAGTCGGCAGCGCGAGTGTGACGCCCCTGGTGTTGCATACGTCCATAGGCCAACGTGACCACTTCCCATCAGGTGGGCCGTGTGCTTGTCTACCACCTAAGTGGTATTAAAAAAAAACTATTATTCAGGGAAGTTAGGGGATTTACAACTTTACCATAATTATAAGAGCTCATCATGTAGACCTCAGTGAGGTTATTCGTGCAGACAGAGCCGCGGGCGTCAGCTAGTAATGTATAAGGAAACATTTGACAGGTTAATGTTTCGGGGGTCAAACCCACTCTCTACACGATCGTGAGCGGGTTTTGTTACATAATCTTCTTTTTTTAAATACTTTCTTGTATTTTGACGATCTGTGTGGCGTAGCGGTAGATGTTCAACTGGAGGTCATGGGTTTAATTCTCGCGCAGTACAAATATTGTAAAGCGTTATAAGTAGCTTCGCGGTTAAGGCGTCGACTTAGGATCGAAAAGTCCCGGCTTCCAATCCTAGCCATTACGCTACTGCAAAAGATTAGGTATAGGTACATAGAATTACCCAGACCAATGCAAATATACATATTCATGTATTCATGCATACAAATATTTGCATCGAGCTGGAATCGAACCTGCTCTGCCCCTCTCGACAAGTGACAATTCGTCGGCCGGCGTTTGGTAGAATAGAATGCCAAATGTATGGGATTTGACGTATATGACAGGCGTCAACGAATGTCAAAAACGTCAAATCCTATACAGTTGTCAACCTCACTATCACCTAAATAAAAGAAGAAAATAAGATCAAAATTCATAAATTATAATATGATTATTCGCACGTGTTTTAAGAGCGAGCGGTCAATACTATGACTCATAGTATATTATTATATCACCGCAATTTGGTTCTGAGATCGCGGCCTTCCACATTTTCCTTAGCACTGCGAGAGAAATACTACGGTAGAAAAACTACAATAACACAAACCACGTGGGCATTGTTTACAAGGATAAACACGATTCAAGCGTCAGTAGCTTAGTAGTTGAGAAGTCGGACTTGCATTCGAGAGGTCTCGGGTTCGAATTCTGGTTGTTACACTACTGACGTGAACGCGTTTCTAATTCAAGCAATTTTATGCTTTGCGGGAATACTAGGAATGACTATTCCTAGTTTAACTTTTCCTATTTCTAATCCTATTCCTATTATTCCTAGTATTACCAGTAACTGACTGGTTACTAGTACTTTTATTAAATTACATCGTAATTTAATATTAAATAGACTTCGGATGCCGGTCGGTCGATGTAACGAAAACCGGATTAGGAGGGGTCTTTTAGACGAGGTGGACCCACGGTGTGTATGACCCACCTGTTATCGTGTGCTGCCTGCCCAAGCACGTGTACTCCGAAGGAACTCATGAGTATTAGCGCCTCTGAGAACGCTATCGGAGTTGCTACATACTGGACAAACAAAATATGACACGATATGCCGTCGACTAAACCGAAGCAGGTTAAATTACATGTTAAAAATTATTAAATTCATCATAAAACGTCGGGTTTTCTCCCTGCACTGCCTGCCTCAAAACAAAGGTTTTCGACCCGCGCGTCCTGTCTGTTATGACTATGACTTAATGGTGCCGAAACGTGGCCCCTGAAGGTGGGGTTAGTTCACGACGTAAAAGTTGCGCAGCGGGCTATGAGCTATGGATGCTTGGAATTTCTTTGAAGGATAGAATTCGCAACGAGGTCATCCGACATAGAACCAAAGTTACCGACATAGCTCGCAGAATAAGCAGGCTGAAGGCCCCCAAGTTCTTGGGAGGGTTCAAAAATATGCATCTTAGTAATAAAACTTATCGTACAACCTTCACAAGGCTGTTATTTACATACCAATGTTTACGTAATACTCGTAAAACAGATGGTCGTGAGGGAAGTACCTCATTTTTCCTCTTTCATTGAAGAAAGAAAGTAGGTTAGGTGTGACGGGATTCCCTGTTTAAATCTGGAGTTTAATTGGGGCAGTTTAAATAACATTGATTGATTGATTTGGTTAATTTCACAATGAGGAAAGGGTAAACAAAATGGTATGTGAGGCTCGTACGTGTTTTGCTTATATATTACTAGCTTTTGCCCGCGGCTCCGCCCGCGTGGATGTCGGTTATCGCGACCAAACATAGCCTATGTCCTTTCTCGAGGTCTAATCTACCCCTATACCAAATTTCATAAAAATCGGTTCAGTGGTTTGGGCGTGAAAGCGTGACAGACAGACAGACAGACAGACAGACAGACAGACAGACAGACAGAATTACTTTCACATTTATAATATTAGTAGGGATAACACTAGCTGACCCGGCGAACTTCGTATCGCCATATTTTCTGATCCCGTTCCCGCTGCACATATCTAAATTTAACAGTGTTTCTCTACAATATTATGCATGTATTTTAAAAGACCTTTCTCTTGAATCACTATCTATTGAAAAACCCGCTTCAAAATCCGTTCCGTAGTTTTGAAGATTTAAGCATACATAGGGACGGACAGACAGCGACAGCGACTTGTTTTATAATATGTAGTGATTTCAATTTGACTTCACCTGATGGTAAGCTGAAGGCAAAGTCTTGGAAAAGAGGGTCAAAATTAATGACGACCATAACAGATGCTTTTTCACGCCCCGCGGATTCAGGATTCGGGACAGTGGAGTAAAATGAGAGAGTAAAATATCTTTTTTTTGGTGGTTTCCCATTTCCCATCCACTAACACCCATACGAGTAACTCACTATCTCTTGTTTGGTTGGGAAAAACATTCCAATATCACAGGTGTGACAACCAGTAGGTAACTCTGCAAGTACCTATAGAACATAATGCTATTTGTTGGTTAAAGGTATGGTACCGAAGCTGACCGTATACGACAACTGCCGACGCATGCAGCAGATACAGCGACAGCGTACCCATTACTTGTAAAGGTCTCTACAACGGGTTTTTTCACGGACGGGACGGGGACGTGAAGTTTTGGAACTATCGTTTCATACAAAATGTATGCGGCAATGCATATGTCACGGGGCCACGGATGGGACGGGACGGGATGGGCCGCATACATTTTGCTTCATGTCCCATCCCGTCCGTGCAAAAACCCGTTACGTATGCAGAGACCTTTAAATTGCGATACGAATAATAAAATCGGCCAAGTGCGAGTCGGACTCGCCCATGAAGGGTTCCGTAGTAGCAAAGGCGAAAATTGCGGTTTATGACGCATTAAAAAAAAAACTACTGACTGAATCTCATTCGAACCAATTTTTAGTGGTAGTTTGCATGTCAATTTACATCCTATATTTTTGTTAGATTTATCATTCTCTTATTTTAGAAGTTAGAGGGGGGGGGGGGGGAACACACATTTTTCCACTTTGGAAGTGTCTCTCGCGCAAACTATTCAGTTAAGAAAAAAAATATGTTAGAAACCTCAATAGCATTTTTAAAGACCTATCTATAGATACCCCACACGTAGGTATGGGTTTGATGAAAAAAAAATTTTTGAGTTTTAGTTCTAAGTATGGGGACCCCCAAAATTTTATACTTTTTTTTATTTTTGTGTAAAATTCTTAATGCGGTTCACAGAATACATCTACTTACTAAGTTTCAACAGCATAGGTCTTATAGTTTCGGAGAAAAGTGGCTGTGACATACGGACGGACAGACAGACAGACGGACGGACAGACATGACGAATCTATAAGGGTTCCGTTTTTTTCCAATTGGCTACGGAACCCTAAAAAGGGCCATTGGGAAACCGCTATGAGCTACGCGCATCATTCTACTGCGTGCGCCGGCAGTTGTCGTATGTGGTAGGCTACATAATTAGGTATGATTCCGTAGCTAACCGACGTATTAAGGAAAACACTTCGTTAGGGATGAACTGATTTGGTTATTTTTTTAAACATGATAGGTACCTACTTAGTACATAATTAGGTCATCACGGCAAAATAACTTGAAAATATTCTCGGATTTTTTTTCAATTCCACTAATTCTGAACCTATTTTTATTGGGCGGGAGTTCACGTTGACGTTATTACGATGACATCATAAATATATCTAAGAAATTGCAATATGGGGAACTGACCTAATACATTCTTTTACGATGAGAATATCCACGAAGGCAACTGAGCGCACTGTGCGGTATGAAAGGAACTTCATACCGCACACGCTCAAGCCGTGGAACTCTAGGTGGTTTTCCTAAGCGAATACAATATGGGGTTCTTCAAGAAGGACATCAGAAGGTTTCTACAAGGTCGGCAGCGCGAGTGTGACTCCTCTGGTGTTGCATACGTCCATAGGTCACGATAACCACCTACCCTCAGGTGGCTGGCATCAAAAAATACCACTCACGAATCTTGGACCTATAATGTGTCCTATACACGCAGTACACATTTCTTGGGTGTCTTTTGAGTATAGCACGGGGTGCTACTGCGGTGGACGCACTCAAATTCACCAAGCATAGATTATTACGAAAGCAATCCGCGGGAGCCAGAGCCTCGTTTGTCTTGCGATTTAGGTCCAAGATACGTGTCCGGAGTTATATAATAATCATTATCATTGCATCAGTCCCAGTCGCATCCGAGGCTCTACGAGTCTATTTGACCTACGAGTCCGGGGTCCGCTTTCCCGGAGTCGGTGTACCCTCTCGGAAGCTCAGTAGCATAGTGATTAAGGAGTCGGTCTCACGATCGATAGGATAAACAAATGCTTTTTTTTTTACTATCGTGCTAAAATCCCCACGGATACCTCCCCCGCCGGAGCTGGTGGAGGAGGTTATGTCGGACTCGAACCGACTAAAACGCACGCCGTCTGTGGGCCGTCGGTTGCAGGAAGTGAGATTATCGTAGACTAGGGTTGCCATAAGTGTGGGGACTCAGACCGGGACATTTGAAGAAAAACTAGTAACGATAGAAAAATAGGAACTGTTATTACAACAATGGGCAACTTTAAAGGTTTAAAACAACTTTTAACACCGCTATTCAATGCCGGCGGGCAGCGACCCTCCAGTCGAGCTTTCTTTCATTGGCACTTTTGGCTACGAAGCCGAAAAATTAATTCTGATAATTTTACAAAATATTTTGACGAAATCAACATTAACTTAAACTTGTACGGAAAAATGTCGTTCTATCCACGCATGAATAGCCTAGTTAGTTAGTCGCGTTTATTGTAGTAAAGTATATTACTGTTTACCAATACGACCTGATACGACACGACCTCCGACGCTCCAACGCCCGCACCACCCAGAAGGCGATCAAGCGAAATAGGAGGTCGAAAGTGTTCGCTCAGCAGTTGGGGAGGCCGCATCTGACGAAACTCAAAACTGAGCATGGCCAAACGATTGCCTCCAAAGTTCGGGACACTCAAAGAGATCGAGAAATTCTATGAACAGCTGTACCTATGTTTATCGGATGGGTAAACCGACGGGAGCCATGAAGACCACAGAGCCCCACTCATGCATCATTATACCGAGAAGATACCAGATGCCGAGCAGTACGAGGTAGAGGCCGCTCTCAGGCAACTGAAGAATAACAGGTGCCTTGGTGATGACGGAATTACGACTGAGCGCCACCTGCTTTCAGAAAAGCATCTGGCGCTACAGTCCTGAAAGATCTAGCGAGTTTAATTCCGTCATCCAGCAAGGGCTAACACATAGGGCATGGAGTGGGAGTGCGGTGGTACTGTTCTTCAAAAAGGGTGATAAGACCTTACTGAAGAACTACAGGCCCATCTCACTCCTGCTGTGCAATTCACTAAGCAAGCATAACGATGCGACTCGCATCGCTGTGCTCGCTTAGTGAATTGCAATGCTGAGCCATGTCTACAAGTCGTTCTCGAGAGTCGTCACAAATCGACTCGCGGGTAAGCTCGATGAGTTTCAGCCACCTGACCAAACCGGATTTCATAAAGGCTATAGCCGGTGCTATAGCACCGTGGACCACATCCTTACTGTTCGGCAGATTGTAGAAAAGACGCCAGAGTAAAATCAGCTGCTGTGTATGGCATACGACTACGTACGCCATACACAGCACGGAGTACGGACTACGAAAAAGCCTTCGAGTCTATCGATACCTGGGCAGTATTTAGATGCTCTGCAGCGGTGTCGTGTCGATTGGTGATACATCAAAGTGCTAAAATGCTTTTATGACACTGCCACAATGTCCGTCCAGCTCCAAGACCATAAAACGAAACCCATTAACCTCCAGCATACTATACGCATTGGAGGAGGTCTTCAAGACTCTGGATTGGATGGACCAGAATTATCAACATCAATGGTGAGTACATCTCGCATCTTCGGTTCGCCGACGACATCGTCATAGTTGCGGAGTCGCTGGACAATTGGGCGAAATGCTGCACCGCCTGAATAGAGCAACTCGACAAGTCGGCCTCGGTGTAAACTTGGATAAAGGCAAGATTATGTTCAACGAACATCTTGCACCGAGACCGATATCCATCGAAGGGGCGACACTCGAAGTTGTTCAAAAATATGTCTACTTGGGGCAGGTTATCCAACTTGGTAAAAATAACTTCGAGAAAGAAATAGCCAGAAGGATCCAACTGGGGTGCGCAGCAATTGTCAAACTACGTCGGGTCTTCTCCTTGCGCCTAACGCAATGCCTCAAAACAAAGGTTTTCGCCAGTACGTCCTGCCTGTTATGACTATGACTTACGGTGCCGAAACGTGGCCATTGAAGGTAGGGTTAGTCCACGACCTAAAAGTTGCGCAACGGGCTATGAGCGAGCTATGCTTGGAGTTTCTTTGAAGGATAGAATTCGTAACGAGGTCATCCGACATAGAACCAAAGCTACCGACATAGCTCGCAGAATAATCAAGGTGAAGTGGCAATGGGCTGGCCACATCTGTTGAAGGACTGATGACCGTTGGAGCAGACTAGTCCTAGAGTGGAGAGCGCGAGAAGGAAAACGGAAAGGGGGACACCCAGGCGGACTAACGACCTGTGACGGTGGCTAATTGATTGATTGTTTACCAAGTCCAGCCTTCTAATATAAAAACCGGGACAATTTGCTTATCGGCCGGGACGCCAGGACACCAGGCTTCAAACGGGGACATGTCCCGGCGTACGGGGACGTATGGCAACCCTATCGTAGACATATCCCTCGCACCCCGGCCGGAACAGAGCCATACCTCTCGATCTGGCCCTCTTGCAGTGTGGGGACCATGGAGTCCCCAATTCCCCCCGGGTATGGGGAGGCGCGCGCCGCCGCCGTTCCACAATCATTATATTCAACAAGTAAACAATATTACTATCATAATAGTTGAATCATATAGAATTACATAATGGAAAACCAATGAAGGATATAATGATACAATGTAAACAATGTTTTCAATCGTTTATCCTTTAGATCACAATACTTCACGCACGCGTGAAACCCCTGGCAATGTAATCGAAAATTTGAAAATAATAGAGGATAAATACTTGAAATGTTTTTTTATTGCTTTGGGTTTTGTTTTCCGAGCGACGCGACGACGTATTATATTTTTTTACTGAGGTGAAATGATATTAGATGAATAATAACAGTGAGCAGGGTAACCAGAGCTAACTGGAGAGCTTTTGTGCTATCAGTGGGAAGACCAAAGGCTTATCTTGCTCTGTTTTCTGCTCTGACGTCACGGAAACTCTCTGTTTTACAGGGTTGGCAACACGAGTGTGACTCCCTTGGTGTCGCACACGTCTATAAGCCACGGTAACCACTTTTCATCAGGTGTGCCTTGTGCTTGTCTGCCACCCACGTGGGTATCTAGATGTATTTTTTAATAAAGCACCTATTGACGTTAAGCAGAACATTAACACATCATTGACGCACAACGACATGAAGAAAACTCGTTTATGACGTAGACTAGCGGAGCGTGAAAAAGCATCTGATGAGGCCGCCAAACTTAGTGCCACCATTGTAACATGGTACGTGTCTATAATGGCGACCCTCTTTTCGGAATCTTTGCCTTCAGCTTACCATCAGGCGAGGCGAAGTTACATTGACGTGTCCTATATAAAAAAAACGTCCTTTCCCAAGGAGGATGTATCTCTGTACTGTACCAAATTTCATCAAAATCAGTTCAGTGGTATAAGTGTAAAAGCGTAATAGATAGACACACAGACAGAGTTGCTTTCGTAATATAATATTAGTATCGATAGTGTGGATTATTTCATTCTTTTTTTGCAATGAGTGATATTAGCACATCGACAGTATCATGTCAATGCGTAGTTTAGTTCAAGTACCGTCTAACAAGAATGCACTGAACCACAGTAGGTATGCAACACCATGGGAGTCACACTCGTGCTGCCGACCCTGTAAGAACAGAGAGGTTCTGTGCCGTCAGCGCAAAAGATAAGTAGGAAGCCTTTGGTTTTCCCACTGACAGCACAAAACCCCTCCAGTGAGCTCTGGTTACCCTACTTACCTAATACTATACACACACTAATACTACTCGTATACCTATATAACTGCACGTTATACACTAAAGATAATGGGAATTGTATAGCCTGATGTTTGCTTTTTAGGGTTCCGTAGCCAAATGGCAAAAAACGGAACCCTTATAGATTCGTCATGTCTGTCCGTCCGTCTGTCTGTCTTTCTGTCCGTCCGTATGTCACAGCCACTTTTCTCCGAAACTATAAGGCCTATGCTGTTGAAACTTGGTAAGAAGATGTATTCTGTGAACCGCATTAAGAATTTCATACAAAAATAAAAAAAGCATTAAATTTTGGGGGTCCCCATACTTAGAACTGAAACTCAAATTTTTTTTTTTCATCAAACCCATACGTGTGGGGTATCTATAGATAGGTCTTTAAAGATGCTATTGAGGTTTATAACATCATTTTTTTCTGAACTGAATAGTTTGCGCGAGAGATACTTCCAAAGTGGAAAAATGTGTGTCCCCCCCCCTCTAACTTCTAAAATAAGAGAATGATAAATCTAAAAGAAAAATATGATGTAAATTGCCATGCAAACTACCACTAAAAATTAGTTCGAACGAGATCCAGAATGTAGTTTTTTTTTAATACGTCATAAACCGCAATTTTCGCCTTTGCTACTACGGAACCCTTCATGGGCGAGTCCGACTCGCACTTGGCCGATTTTATTTAGGGTTCCATTACTCAAAAGAAAAAAAAGCGGAACTCTTATAGGATCATTTCGTGGGCCGTCTGTCTGTCTGTCAAGACCACTTTCTCAGGAATGTGTACATGTATCAAATTGAAATTCATACCACAGACTCAGCTCTTGAAACTGTGAAATAATCGGACTTCTAAATCAACTCAATCAAAATATTTTGCAGTTCATGTAGCATAAGTGACTCTCATTTGACTGGCTTCGTTCAAATAGATTTAGAAAGAGAATCGACCTCGGGCGGGACTCAAACCCGCGATCTTTCCCTTACAGGGGAATGCTCTAACCGCTAAGCCACCGAGACCGCACGAAGCCAACTCAAATTTCGCTATACTTCTGTCTTTTGGCCGACTTTTCTCTTTCTAAATCGATTTTAATAGTCAGCATAATACATGCTTCAAAATTTGATTCAATTACTTAGAATTGCTTGTCATTAGTGTGGAACACGAGAGTTTAAAGTTTGCACTGAATGTTTATCTGACAAAAATAGATTCACTGAGTCACTGTCCAGCGTGCATTGAAGCTACTTGTCACCAAGCCAATCTTATTGTAATTTCCCCGAGCAATATCTCACATAGGACCGTTCTTTGTCGATAACAAGGAAAAAGTTGTGGTGTTTCATCACTGCGTGCTCTTTGAATAACTAATGAAACGTCGTAATGTCCCCATTTTTGGGGTTTTTCAAAGGCATGTAGCACAGTTTTTGTGGATTACTATGGCTATTGGCTGCCGGTTTCCCCGACAGAGATAAGCTTGGCATGGCATGCTTTGTTTTGTACGTGCGCCTCAAAGACTTTTATATATAGACTGATATATACAGCCCAGACTCAGCCTATACATGGGGTTGTTGTAAATTCGTCTCAGTGAATATTCGTCTCAGTTGAAAATAGTAGTAAACTCGTCTACCCGTATTCACAAACAATACTGTGAGGTCTCATAGTGTGCTCGAGCGCATAGGGCTGGTAAAATTAATTCACAAACATCACGGAGCAGTATCTAACGCAGTGCGTTCCCTCAACGAAGTAATCAATGAATAAAAAGGCTTGCCAAAACGAACGCACTGAGAATTTGTCGTTCTTTGCACAGTTTTAGTAGTACGCATAGCGAAGTATTGTTTGTGAATACGGGTGTCAGTCCATTTGTGAAGTGTAGTGAAGTGATTACATCATGATCATTCTATTATTTCCAGTTGCTTCCGGGACTTTCACCTCAGAGTCCGGAATGCGGTTTTCCAGTCTTTTGTTTAGCTTTTTTTGTAACGATATTCTACACAAGACTATCAAAACCCAAAGTAAGCGTAGCTTTATTGGCTCATGTTATGGGATCTAGAATACGGATAATCCTAGTTATGTACCCTTTTTTTGTAAATACCTACATATTCGAAACTTCAATATTTTCCATGAAGCGACTGTCATCTGATCTCCAAAACCCACTGTCAATATCGAAACTCTATAGTTAAATGAAGTTTTATAATACAAGTATAAATATTCAACTTGAAGTAGATATATTCAAAGTTAATGAAGTATAGATGCCATCATCAATTAATGATAATGACTAACTCCTAACGAATTAATGATTCGCTGCACTTGTTGATTACCATCGCTCGAATCATTCAGATGCATTTAGCGGAAATAAAATCTGTTGTGATGGATATAATTATGTGACAAGACTACAAAGTAACGAGTATGTTAGGAGAAGATTGAAAGGAGCTGTTTGATGAATAGAATAAAAGATACATTATACACAGAAGACGATGTCACGATTGGTTCATCATTAGGGAACGTACCCATACTACGTGACCTATTTTTTTATTTTTTTTGACCCCTCCCTCCCTTGGGTAACCACTCCAAGACCTACCCCTTTCCATTCACCTTTTTGTATGCCACTTAGGTCGCAGATAAGCACACGACCCACTGATGTATAGTGGTTATCGTGGCCTATGGACGAGTGCAACACCAGAGTAGTCACACTCGTGCTACCGACCCTGTAAGAACAGAGAGATTCTGTGCCGTCAGCGCAGAAGACATGTTATAATCACCCAGAAATAAGGCAGAAAGTTAGTAATAGGCAATCTGACTTGGACCGATTAGGTTAGAAGGCTAATTCGAGAGCGGACTAGACTAGGCAAGTAATGAAACGGCAACGATACAAGTCATTTGATCAAATTAAACGTCATCGATTCAAGTGATTTGCCTAGCTATTAGATCAAATGACTGAATATTATTGAGGAAGTTAGTTATAAGGCGTATTTTAGTTAAGAGGCCAAGCAGTTGATTGAATGACTGATTAAGCTAGTTGGCTGAGACATTGATATGAATAATTTTGATTAAACTATGAGTTTTAAGCACTAAACAACTGAGCGCCATATTTAAAGATAGGTTGAAAAAGTGCAAATTGTGATCCCCTACACGGTGGATCCAAGCGGAATAGAAAATATTATAAAAATAAAATGATCCCCCAGGGTATCAAATACGGGGTATCCAATCGGAATAACTCAAAATTTCTTTCGGTGTCTATCACGTAACAAAAACCTAAGCCACTCCTCTCTCTCCTGTGGCTGAGTGTAGTATTTTGAAGACCTCCTTTCGCCCCCTAAACGGTCACGCACAATGGTTCAAAAAAGTTGTAGGCTAACACCAGTATTCACAAACAATACTTCGCTATGCGTACTACCAACACTGTGCAAAGAACGACAAATTCTCAGTGCGTTCGTTTTGGCAAGCCTTTTTATTCATTGATAACACTTAAGTAATATTTACTTCGTTGAGGGAACGCACTGCGTTAGATACTGCTTCGTGATGTTTGTGAATTAATTTTACCAGCCCTATGCGCTCGAGCACACTATGAGACCTCACAGTATTGTTTGTGAATACGGGTGTAAGTGTGGATAAAAGAGTCCTCTTTGCCCCCTCAAACGGGTCACGTAGTATGGGTACGTTCCCTAACATGTGACCAACCAATAGTGACGTCGTCTTTTGTGTTTTTTTTAGACACACAGAGTCACAAAAGGGTATTCAGTTGTAAGTACTACCGAGAAATTCTAAAGGAAAACCCCAATCGCACTTATGATGCTCACGATCGCACGCGCAAGAGTGCGTTGACATAGCTTTACTGAAGAGTGTACAATTATATCGTAAGTGTAATAGTAACATATTGACTGTTAAGCGATATTCACATGCTAATTTTATTTACAGAATAATAATTTGTTATGAAGTAGCCTGAGAAAATAACATTGTTATCAGTGTTATTTATACAGTCACTAGGTTCATCGCACATCACACATAGTTTATTTATTTTTTAATTATATTTTTGTATTTAATTCTTGCATGTAGCAAGTAAAGGCGGCCACCCACTTACAGTTTATCGAACGACAACCGGATGATATCGGTCTGTCAGTTCATCGCAAATAGCCCACACACTTAGTTTCGGATGCGATTTTGGACTGACATGACGGCTAATATATGTGTGTGGCCGCTTGACGATTTCGGTCAGCAAAGACAGTTAAAGGCTGGACAGTCTATGGCCGACGGCATTTTATACGTAATAACATCATTATAAAAGAATAAAATAATGTTATTATTTCAGTCTGAGGTAATAAAATTATGATGACATTGATGACATAAGGACTGCAGGCCGCCGGACAGACGAAAAACTGCAGGCGGACTGTAAGTGGGTGGCCGCCTTAAAGCAATTATATAAAACTAGCTGTTCCCGGCGGCTCTGCCCGCGTGGATATCGGTTATCGCAACCAAACATAGCTTATGTCCTTTTGTACCAAATTCCATCAAAATCAGTTCAGTGGTTTAGGCGTGAAAGCATAACAGACAGACAGACAGAGAGACAGACAGATAGACAAACAAACAGACAGACACACAGACAGACAGACAGATAGATACACAGACAGACAGACAGACAGACAAACAGATAGATAGACAAACAGACAGACAGACAGAGTTACTTTCGCTAGTTAATATGGATTACTATAACTACCAAAATTATTCAAGTTTGTAGACTCTGCGTTATAATGACACGTTGATAGAGGTGTCGTTAGAAAGGAATTCAATTGTTCATTAATTTAATTACGTAATTATTTTGATATTTATTTAGTTATTAATAGTAACTATGTCATTTTTATAGAAAATAATACTATGTAGTATGTTGTAATTGTATATATTATTAGTAACCTATTACATATTTATATATATTGGTATCTACTGCGTTATATCTATATCTACCTTACAGCTTATCTACTAAGTTTATAGTACCTAATGGTTTATTTTCGTTCATAATGCATCTACTTTTTATTCTCTGCACCACCTATTAGGTTGACTGGTAGAGAATGCGTATGGCATTAAGTCCGCCTATGTACATATGTGCATGAAGTTCTAATAAATAAATAAATAAAAAAAAATACTTTATACAAAAATGTGTGTTTATACAGTATATTGTACAAAGTGTCCGCAAAACGGCAATAGACTCGCCCCCTATTAGGTACGTGGGACCGAAAATCATAATTGACGAAATGTGGGTGCTAATACATCTCTGCCTATCTCATCGGGGATTTACAGGCATGAGCATATTATGTAATACTAGCCTTCCGCCCGCGGCTCCGCACGCGTGCATCTCGGTTAACGCGACCTTAGCTCATATCTTTGGTTCTACTCAACCGATTGCGATCAAACAAACGTAAGATTTTAAGTCTGAGTAAGCCCTTTCTAACAAAAAAAACTGCATCAAAATCCGTCCAGTAGTTTTTACGTCCATCGCGGACAAACAGACAAACAGACAGGAAATTCAAAAAAAATATTTTCGTGTTCAGTATCGTTAACATAACATAACCCAAGTATTTTTTTTTAAATATCTCCAATGTACAGACACGACCACTTTACAATTATATAATAGTATAGATAGATAGATGTATACGGTCAAAGAATAAACATTTAAATTTTAAGTACAAACAAGCATTTCAAATCATATTCAACTCACCCGTCTCATCAATAGCCTCTTCAATATTCACGTTATCCAAAACTATGCCAGTATTTTTTATTTTATAATTATGTTTCACCATTTTCACGCAAAACCCTCAAGAATAATAACCCTCTGCTCAACGTTTATTGTTATTCACTAAATAATTCAGTAAATTATTGTTTAAAACACTTGTACATAATAACACCAGAATTTTACACGATATAGATGCACCTCACAAGTTCAAAAGCCAAGTAGACTTCTGAATACGATTTGAACTCAAACTGGACTGGACTGCTACCATCGTTGTCTAGGGTATCTATTAATGACTTGAACTATTAGTAATTACCTGGTCCTAATATTAAAACGAGATAATGCTCGCTATATTCTTAATTGTTATTAATTGTAGACGCATAATTGAGTCGGTTTCAAAAATTAATGCGTTGGTACTCGAATCATTTGGTAATCTATATATTATAATTTATATTAATATATTTATATTAATTGTAATATTATTATAATGGCCACGTGGTTTCCGGTAGAGTAGAATTTGGGCCATCGAATCTCCTCCCATGCGATGTCGTACAAGGCGACTAAGGGATAAGGCTGTTTAACATCAGACAGAATGATATATACAGCCCTGATTCAGCCTCAGATGCATGGCTTGTGTCAATAATAGTGCCCGGAAGACGGTAATAGGCTCACCGCCTTTTGCGCGGGATCGATTACAATGATTATTATATATTTATATTAATTATAATGGCCACGTGGTTTCCGGTAGAGTAGAATTTGGGCCATCGAATCTCCTCCCATGCGATGTCGTACAAGGCGACTAAGGGATAAGGCTGTTTAACATCAGACAGATATATACAGCTCAGACTCAGCCTCAGATGCATGGCTTGTGTCAATAATAGTGCCCGGAAGACGGCAATAGGCTCACCGCCTTTTGCGCGGGATCGATTACAATGATTAGTGAAATGTGAGTGTCAATTCATCTCTGCCTCACCCTCCGGGGATAAAGAACTTTTAAAAAAATACGTTGCTACAATAACGATTCTAACTACAAAAATATTTTTTAGGGATTCTTGTCTGTTGCAATGGTTGCAAAAACTACTCAACCGATTTTCATGCGGGTTTGGTGGTAATCGGTTGAGTAGACCCCGAAATATGGTCAAAAAGGTGAAAATCGATCTCGAGTTATAGGCTAGTACTGTAGGTCATACAACCAATCTGATTGTTTGTGCCTTGGATGAGTCGTAACATAGGACTACAATGTCGTAAAGCTAGGTAGTTACAATAAGCTTAGTCCTAAAAAAGTGATTCATGTGTAAAGGGAAAATCAGAGCCGAAATCAGAGTGAGTGGGTCTGCGAGAAATAAATTCTCCCTCGTGGTTCCACCAGTGAGACAAATTAGTGGTATAATAAGTAGTGGGTCTTCGAGAAATAAATCTCCCTCGTGGTCCCACTAGTGGAACAAATTCGTGGGTCCACGAGAAAACAGGGGTTTATACCTACTTCATTGTAATTTTGTAATGGTCAAAGGTTTAAAACATTATGTCGCTGCCCGGCAAAAAAAGTGTCATTACACAAAAATGTCTATTTTGAGATAACGAGACTTTTATGTTTTTTTACTACTTTCCACATTGATATTTTAAAAATTATGCTAATTCTTTTTTTTACAAATTGTATATCTGTATATACTTCACATAGCTTATCATTTTCGGAAATAATAGAATTTTTTTTTAAGTAACTTTCAAGAAACATTTAATGAGGGATATGTTATGACTGTTTTTTTGGAGAAAGTTGACTTATTTTGGGAAATAATACTCTTTATTTGTAATATTAAGAAATAATCTGTATTTAAAAAAAAACAAACTTTGTCTTACATTAACAAAATAATAAACTTCATAACAAAAATATAATCTTATGGCTATCAGTCAGCTTAAATTGCAGGTAATAATAATCAAATTGGGAGTTCTAGAGACCTACATTGACACCATTCGAGAGTTTCGAGACATGTACCACGATTCCGGTTCCGTGGTTCAGACCGCTGTTCGCGACTCGAAGGCTTTCCCCATCACTGTCGAGGTACACCAAGGTTCCGTCCCTAGTCCTTACTTATTCAGCGTGGTATTAGACGTTTTGTCGGACAGCATCAGAAACCCACATGAGCAGCCTCCATGGTTGCTCATGTATGCTGATGATATTGCGCTGATGGACGCGGACAGGAGCAGATTGGTGCGACGCGTGAAAGTGTGGAAGGAGGCGCTTGAGAACGACGGCCTGAAGCTAAATGTGGCGAAGATAGAATACTTGGCGTTAAACTCGACAGATCCCACACCCGTCCGCATAGGCGATGAATTGGTTGAGCGCACGGACCAGGTTAAGTACCTGAGATCTGTACTTCATGAGACCGGTGAAATCGACCACGACGTCAGGGCACGCATTGCTGCCGCGTGGGCCAAGTGGCAAAAAATGACTGGCGTCACGTGTGATCCCAAAATTCCAGTCAGGTTGAAAGGGCAGGTCTATAAGACGATCATTAGGCTTGTCCCCTTGTACGGTTGTGAGGCGTGGCCGCTGCTGGAGCGATACAAGCAAGAGCTGCGTGTCACGGCGATGAAAATGCTGCGGCGTCACGCGTAAGGATCGCGTAAGGAACTCTCGCATCCGCGGCAGCCTTCATGTCCGTGACATCGCAGATAAAATGCAAGAGAGCCGCCTTCGCTGGTGCGACCACGTCTTGCGGCAACCGCCGAGCTACGTGGGGAGCAAATGCCTGGCATTGGCGCCCCCGCCAGGTCCGGGTAGAAGGGATAGGCCCAAGAAGTCCTGGCTTGACGTCGTGGAGGGTGACATACATGCAAATGGTCTCACTACCATGGACGCCCAAGATCGTGCGAAGTGGTGGGGGAAGAGCCGGAAGGTGGACCCTGAGCTCCGAGGTCATCTTGGCCACGGATGCAATCAAGAATATACGTCTATATGAAGATGATGATGATGATGTACAAGGAGTCGGATGTCATGCAACCGAATCCTGGCTCATCACTTAATAAAGATATATCTGAATCATTGTTTACTATTGGTGATGGTTGAATAGTACTCTGATCAGGCCCACAGGCCAGTTTCATAAAATTGAAAAAGTAAATAATTATTCTTCGCCTCACGCATATTCTTGCATGAACAGACAGATAACACAATATGTCACATACATCTAAAAATTAGTTTATATTTATCCTGAAACAAAGACCGAATACAACATAAAACTCAAGATTCAATTTAATGTTCACACTAAAAATGTCATTAAATTCGTTATGCCTTTATTACATGATTCTCAACTAAAAAGTACACCTCAATCCATCTAAAAAAGAGTGTCTACACAGGTTATGCCTGTTTTCTTTAAATAGTTAAGCCTTCTACAACATTTTTCTCGGAAAAAACAGTCACAACACAATTTGATGCACTTTCGTTGTATTTATTCTAATAATAAACTTGTAAAACTTACCGGCAGCAAGTCACAACACACAATAATATACTATTTATGACGGGCAACTGTGTTTAACGGCTTAGTGAAAAAGAGAATTTACCGCCATCTCTCGATAACTATGTACAACATAATAATGACGATTTTACAGGTGGTAAAATGAAATATTTGCTATCTAATGGTACAAAGATGTCAAATCGTAACTTTCATGTGTTATGACACTTTTATTGCCGGGCAGCGATGTATTAAATCACTTATATAGGTACAACTTATACAGTCCATTTTCATTCATACAATATATATCACCTCAACAGCCTCCGTGGCGTAGCGGTAGTGAACGCGGCCGCTACGCAGGAGGCGCGGGTTCGATACCCGCTCAGTGCAAATATTTGTGTTCAGGAAATATGGGTATTTGCATCCGTAGTTAAGACTGGTAAAGTGGACCCCAGATTCCGAGCTGAAAAGTTTGGGATGCGACTGGGAATTAACGCTAGGATGAAGAAGAATCACCTGAACATTTTGGTCCTTCGAGCCGGACGTCGCACGAAGTACGTTATAATATGCCCATCCAGTAACATCCAAATGAGTAACAATGTTACTCGTTGGGAATAAATTCCCAACGAGTCACAGGTGTTACAATGCAACAGTTTTTGTCCCAACTAGTAACAGGTGTTACTGGATGCGCCATTTGGTAAGGTGCGAATACGCCCGAACAGGTTGTCAACTCTATGTTTGGTTGTTTTACATCTACTGTATATTATTATTTTAATTCTAAAACTAAACATCCTAAAATGTTAAGTAGTTTTAGTTAATGTGGATGTTAATGTACCTCCGTCTAATATCACTAATTTTTGGGATCCCACAGGGAAGCATTCTTGGTCCAACGATATTTCTTATTCAGATGACCAACATCATAGAATTCTAAGTGCAAGAAAAGATTTTATATTTTAGGGAATAAAATAGAGAAAAAAATAAATTTTTATTTCTTGTTCTTTTTTATTTATGGTTTTTGAAGCAGAATCGACGTAATTTCGCTTGAACCAATTGTACCGTTCGGTAGCACAGTGGTTAAGGTGATATGTAATAGGATCCAGAGGTCCCGGGTTCAAATCCTGGCCATTATCCTATTGACGTGAACCTTCTCCATGAGGGGTAAAAGAAAACTTTAATAATTTCCGTTACTAATATTCTTTTGTTAAAAAAAAAATGTTGATTATGAAAAATAATCTGAAAAGAACATTTTTAAATGATTGAATGAAATTTTGAAGCAAAAAATAAAAAGCAATCGATAAGAACATGTTTGATTTATACAGGTACGTTCGCAACAGTAAAACAATTAGGCTGACTACTACTCTACGCTAGATGTCACATGGCACAATTTATGATATTAATCATTATTAAGTTTGGAGAATGGAAAAGCAGGAAAGTGAAATCCGGACTCCGAGGTAAACTCGAATGCAATCGGGACACAACATTAAAATGATTTTCAATAATATAATAAAATTTTGACTTTAGGGGTTAATTTTTTTTTGGGATTTTTTTAGGCAGAAAATAAAAAATTAAATAAAACACTTATAATAATACTTTATTTGTACAATATAATATCACTAGTTGCTTGTTGCTTTCCTCTAACTTATAGCTAAATTATATTTATAATTTATTGCTATACTATATTATTCTTTTTTGGCTCATCTTTTGGAAGAAATACAGCAGCTATGATTCCACCTGAAAAATAAATAAGATGTTAGATCAATACAGACCATGAATAAGTACCTGCTTGACGGCAATATACTCTCCCCCTATTACATGAGACTGATAATATAATCATAGTTGGCAAAATGTGGGTAATACTGATAATACATCTCTGCCTATCTTCGTGGACTTACAGGCGTGAGTGTATGTATTTACAAACTGAAGTTGGTTTTTGAACGCTGATCTCCAAAACTACATATCCGCAGGCTTATTAGCTAACTTTTCGCGACCAGCGAGCGAGCGATGAGCAGTAAGAACGAGATCACTGCGCGATGGATCGCGATACGTCAAAAAAAATTGGTATTACGTAAGGATTTGCGATCAGATCGCCTTAACAATTATATGCTGCGGAACAGAAAAATAGCGATAGTTTTGTTTCTAAGACTAATTTATATGTGTTTCAATCGTGTGCTGATCGCTTTCTGTCAAATGTGATACGTAATACCAATTTGTCGTTTTTCGTGCGATTACCGCGCAAATTTTGCTATCGCAAGTTAGCTAAGTTAGTTAGTTAGGCAGGCTTTGCCGATTTGATATTTTTGTTGCAATTGATAGTTTCCTTCTTAGTTCAGTTGAGCAATAAAAAAAATGTCGAAAGAGTCGTAGATCAGCAGTGTGACAGAGACGTATAATAGATCTGAGTAAGGCGGGCAGAACCGTAGGACATAACTAGTCAAACCTACTAAAACTGAGATAAAGTTTAGAAGACTTGATACTCACTTAAAAGGAATATAGTCCAGCAGTAGAAAGTGAGTTCACAGTAATTGACGACGGTAGCACCTACGAGGGCCACTCCTCCAAGACTTAGGGTTCGTGCCACCATCGTACCCAACCCAGTTGCAACCCCTCTGTTGACAAGAACAAAAAACGTTATAATATTCAAAAATCACACAAACCATAATAACATAGTATTCGATTTATTCCCAACCTGTATACCCCAAACGTGTAAAATAGTTGGGAAAAAATCCCACCGTTTTACAGTGTTACATCGAGTAACACTAAAGTACGTAAAACACGTAAGTACTACGACTAAGTAGTTTTTTTCCCAACCAGTAAAACATCGCTAAATGTTAGTGTTACTGTTGTAAATATTTTTTTAGCTCGTCTAATAACAGTTTTCAAAAAAATCACACTGTTACTTGATGCTTAAGTAATTTTTTTACCAAACCAGTAATACTGCTAAATATTATTGTTATTACTTGGAATTATTTTTGGCCCGTGTAGTATGTAACACTTAAAAAAAAATCCCATCGTACTCGATGACTAACTTTGTACCCAACCAGTACCACTGCAAAATATTAGTGTTACTATTTGAAAATAAAAAGTAGCATTAAAACCATGCAAGATTTTTGGCCCAATTATTAACACTGCAAAATATTGGTGATACTGCTTCAGAAGCTTCTGTTACGCTTTTACACCTAAACTACTGACTGATTTTGATGCAATTTGGTACAGGAGTAGATTAGACGTTGAAAAAGGACACATGCTTTATATGGTCGCGATAGCCGACATCCACGCGAGCGGAGTCGCGGGCTATTTAATTAAGTTAATTGAAAGAATTTCCAATAAAAACTCACCTATAAGAAGTCGGATACACATCTACATAGTACGCATAAACGCTACCAATCGCCAGCCCAGTGAACACGATCAAACAGAACAGCACCAAGATAATATAGCGATCAGTGACCAAATTGATGCCGATGCAGCCGACGATGGCAGTTATGAGAAAGGTGAAGATCATCGTTCTTCTCCAGTCAGCGAAGATGAGACACCCAACGTGGAAGAACGTGGCAATGATTGTGAAGATCAGGCCGGTGTAGATCATGTCCTTGGTGTTGTTACCATAGCAGTTGTCCTAGAAGAATAAAACGAATTAAGTTATTACTTTTCTATTTTCCCCAAGTTAAAGTTACGAAAGTAGACTCCGAGTTCCAATGTGCAATCATCCCCAGCAACTGAAACGTTTGTTATTATAATACGGATTGATAGACAAATCGATAGTCTGTGATAATCTACTTTTTACACTAGATTTAAGTCATGTAACCCTCAATAGTTGGAGCCCTAAAAAGTCCAAAAACTGATCTTGCTTCAATGCTTCTTGCTGCTTCTAATGTAACAATTGGGTTGTGGAAGTCAGCTGGCAATCGCTTCACGGAAAAAGCAAATTCAACTCAATTTAATTTAACCTTCTATGACTGTATTGACAATTTAGGTATAATCAAATTTAAAACTTACATTATTAATAGTCGTGTTGATGCTAGCGACTATTTTCTGACAGAAATTCGTATCTTGATTCGTTGTGGTGAATAAGGAGTCCACCATTGTTGGGAACCACATCAAGAACGCGTTGTTTCTGAAAATAAAGAACAGAATCTTGCTTCAGTGAAGTCGTTACACGATAAACAGAGTTTATTTATCAGTTTGCTTTTGTTTCCTGCGTGATAGGTAACTCAATCTCGCGTATAATACTATCAACGCGTCAATGACTTCATATCACATGATGGTAAGTAATAAGGAAAGTCCCAGGACTGAGGATCACAATTACAGCTATAAAAATAATGCCTTCAGATTGATGGGCTCATCAGATACTGTTTCACATCCTGTTTAAAGGACCCGGGACTGTAGGAGGAAATTATATAGAAAGAAAGGAGAAAGAAAAGATAACAAAGATTACTTAAAAACTAGCCTATTTCGTTAAAGTAATAAAGCAAGGTACTTACGTGGCACAAAATATGGACAGAAGCAAGAACAGCTGCAGTGACCTCCAAAGTAGTGGCGGCTTGAATACCGGTGTGGTCTGCTTCACCACAGAATCCCAGAAAGACTTCGATGCAATAGTATTGTTTGTCAATATTAATGATTTTACCTGAAAACATTGTCATTGATTCAATTATATTGACAACTAGCCTTCCGCCCACGGCTCCGCCCGCGTCCGCGTGCATCTCGGGTAACGCGACCTTTGCTCATATCTTCGGTTCTACTCAACCGATTGCGATCAAACAAACGTAAGATTTTAAGTCTGATCAAGCCCTTTCAAACAAAAAAACCGCATCAAAATCCGTCCAGTAGTTTTTGCGTCCATCGCGAACAAACAGACAAGCAGACAGGAAATTAAAAAAAAATATTTTCGTGTTCAGTATCGTTAACATAACATAACCCAAGTATTTTTTTTTTAATATCTCCAATGTACAGACACGACCACTTTACAATTATTATTGTATAGTATAGATAACTCCATTGACTCGACAGTAACTTTTGTTCATAGTGGCAACATAATTCTATTCTATGATTTCGAAGGTGGCCGCATACGACAACTACAGTCATCGTTGTCAGCAGATACGCGTAATTCATTGCGGCTTTTCCATCCGTATCATACTACAATCGATTTAGCTCAATTAAGGGGTGAACCTAGAAAAAAATCCTAGTAGCAATTTTCTTTCGGGATTCGTTGAAGGAGGTCACTGGCAGTCTAAATTTCGATTTGCGTGGTAATCGGTTCATTGCATTCTCCACAATTTAAGAATTAAGGGTGAAATTTTAGTTACTGAATAAGTCGTCAATTTTCGTCAAATAATATCAATCCTAGGGAATAAATATGAATACTTCCTTTTGGGGTATAAATCGAAAAATATCGATCCTACGAAAAAAATAGGAACTCCAAAATTGTAGAAAATTTAATTCTAAACAACTTTGTAGTAATAATTTTTTATGTAAAATTAAAACCAAACGACTTATTCAATAAACAAAAATGTACCCTTAAATTCAAGATGGCGGAAAACGCAACGAACCGAATACCACGCAAATCGAAATTTAGACTGTCAGTGACCTTCCTCAACAAATTGCGAAAGAAAATTGCTACTAGGAATTATTCCTATTAGGATTTGACCCTAATTTGATTGTGCTATCATAGTTTAACAAGTAAAGGGTGCGCTGTATCTGCTGCATGCGTCTGCAGTTGTCGTATGCGGTCGGCTTTGGAATCATACCTTTACGAATGTGAAAGTTTGTGAAGATGTTTGTTATTCAATACCTGTCAAACGGCTGAACGGATTTGGCTGAAATTTGATACATTGATAGATAGTAGTCTGATTTTTTTCAACATTGGAATAAGCTCCTATGAGTTATTAATTATTATAGAATCAATCAAGAATCAAGTCAATACATACACAGTTATTTACAATTTCAAATAAAATATTAATTACATTTGCATTGGTCTGGGTGTTTATATGTAGGTATGTATTTACAAAAAAAAAGTATCTAAGTATGTTTATCCGCATTCTACCGCATTAAGGGACTGGTCGCGGGTTCGAGTCCTGCCTGGGCAATTCACTTTTTCCATTCTTAATCGATTTTAATAAAACAGCATACTAAAATTTCATTCAAAATAAAATTTGTGACTTACAGGGTACACAGAACTTTTTCCATTATTAGCTTTGAACATGATTGTCAAAACATCCATGGCCTTATCATTTTCTCCCCTATTGGCCAGGAACTTTGGACTTTCTTTTAAGAATAACATCATGACGGCGCTGATCCCAAGAGGCAATGACATGACTAGACTACATAGACGCCATGACTTATAAGTAACTAAATAAGGAACAGAGAGTGCGAAGTCTAATGGTAATATGAGGTATCCAAAAACTGAAACAAAAAGTACAATGATATATTTTTGATAATGAAAAAAGAAATTGTATAGGTAATATATATTATGTGGCTGTAGACAGTCAATATAATTCGTGATCATGTCAATACGATAGTATTGATAATATTGAAACCGTAAGTTGTAAGGTTAACACCCGTATTCACAAACAATACTGTGAGGTCTTATAGTGTGCTCGACCGCATAGGGCTGGTAAAATCAATTCACAAACGTCACGGAGCCGTATCTAACGTAGTGTGTTCCAACGAAGTATTACCACAGATTACTAAATAGTTTGGTATTACTTAAGTGTTATCAATGAATAAAAAGGCTTGCCAGAACGAACGTACTGAGAATTTGTCGTTCTTTGCACAGTTTTAGTAGTACGCATAGCGAAGTATTGTTTGTGAATATGGGTGTAAGCACATCGCCATTGGGTAGTGTAGGTTGCAGTTAGCCTGGAAAGCTGACCTGAACTATGTTAGGAAAAAGGCTCAGAGGATGATGATGATAATATTGACACAATATTTACATGCCTACATTTTTTGGATCACGATATAGAATCGCAATATAGGTGAAAACCACTCCTCCATATCTATCCTAAGTACTTGTTCTAGGTGGCGCTGCCAGGGAGTATGCTTTGCAGCAGAGCCACATTCAACGGACATTATTCCTCTATTCCGTATGCGTACAGTTATATACAATGCATGTACACTATGTACGTTCGACGTACATTGTTTCGAGATAAATTTGAGCGCTAATCATGAAGGTGGCTCTGCTGGAGAGTACGACACGTATATTGACTGTCAACGCGTTCGATAGTTATATACTGTTTATTTACTTACCAAAATTACCCAAATCGCCTATGGTACTAGATATGTTTTGTATAAAAATGTAACTATTCCGTTTCTTTCTACACGTACTCTCTCCAAGGTATGTGGTGACCAGGGTCATGGAGGCTGTGGAACTAAATTTATGATTAGATATTAAATAAACTATATCTGTATAATTTACAAGCCGGTATACAATGTTGATTGACAGACGAGACTCTCAGACGTCTTGCGACAACCGCCAGACTACGTGGGAAGCAAATGAGGCAGAAGCGGTAGGCCCAAAAAGTCCTGGTTTGCCGTCGTGAAGGGTGATATGCTTGCAAATGGTCTCACTACCATGGACGCCCAAGATTGTGCGATGGGGAGGAGGAAGAGCCGGAAGGCGGGCCCTGGGTCCGAGGTTATCTTGGCCACGGATGCAATACGGAAATCCTTTTGAATACACTAAAACCAAAAAAATATTCTTATAGCCTTTTTTGTCGTGCGGAAAATTCCCATGGATACCTCCCCCGCCGGAGCCGGTGCAGGAGGTTATGGCGGACTCAAACCGATTAAAACGAACGCTGTTTGTGGGCCGTCGGTTGCCGGAGGTGAGATTATCGTAGACATAATCCCGCGCACCCCAGCCGAAGTATTTTTAAAGCCTAGTGGTTAATTAATAACATCAGAACACTTACAAACAGCTGGATAAAAACTTGAGGACCAGCATCATGAGGAAACTACTTGAGAAGCTGGTCAATGTGGAGAAAATAAAACCAGCTGTGACACACACTAGGATGGTACCTTTTCGGCCTTTTTTGTCTGCAGTATAACCCCATGGTAATCCGAATAGAAAACCTGGAAATAAAAAGAATTACTGTTTTCTCGATCTACAATAAAGAGTTATCCATCTATCTATCTATTTATAATAATCTTTTAAATGATTTAACCTATTTGCAGTCCAATGCTGGACACAAAATACTTCCAATTTGAGTACGAAGTATCTAATCTTACTTCTTCTAAATCCAGTCTTCCCTATCCACCTTTTCAATCCTTCCTAGCTAACTTTTACTTTCCAGTGTCGGTAGCTTACTGGTTGAAGAGTCGGCCTTATGACTGAAAGGCTCCGGGTTTCAATCTTGACCGACTACTGACGTGAACCTACTCCAAATAAAAGCACTTTTCCTTAGCTGGTGGAGTTGGGAGGAATAATAGGAATTTAAGTTATTCTACAGTATCAGGTGAGTAGGGAAGCCAGAGCTCACTGGAGTTTTGTGCTGTCAGTGGGCAGACCAGAGGCACCCTGCTTGTCTTCTGCACTGATGGCACAGAATCTCTCTGTTCTTACAAGGTCGGCAGCATGTAACTCCCCTGGTGCTGCACTCGTCTGAAGGCCACGGTAACCACTATCTATCGGGTGAGCCGTGTGCTTGTCTGCGACCTAAGTGGTATACAAAAAGGTAACTTACCAGCAAAACTGATCGATTTTATGACTCCGCCTTGTTCTAAAGTCATGTCTAGGTCACAGCTAGCTGCAGGCACCACTAAGCTGTAGCCGAGCATATCTATCGTGGCGCCGATTGTGATTAGGCAGCTAGTTGCTAACAAGAGGTAATTGTAGTAGCCATTGCCTAAAACGAAAGAGAAGAAATAGTTAAATATTTGAGTAGCTTAGAAGTCTTTTCACTTTTTCATTCTGTATACGGACCCGAATTTTGTTAGTTATCAATCACTGTTATACTACATATACTATAAAAATGCCATTTTATTTTGGACTTTATATTGATGTGATAAAGTCTAAAATTGAATGGCAATTTTTGCAGTATCAGTGGTAGATAACTAAGAGAATTGGGGTCCGGTCGTACATCCATATCACATCCCATTAGTAAAATACTGGTAACTCTTTTCCATGATGAATTCAAGAAAGCAGACATATTCACTTAAGGCGTCACTTCAACAATTTAACTCTTGGGATCTTGGGATATTGTAGATTTCAATAATCAACATTTCATAATCTCTCAACATAATATGCTTCTGTTGGGCGTTTACATTTTCAACCCAAAATTTTCTACCCATGAATGGTTTTTCCGAATTGAACCAGAGGTTTTCCATTTCAACACAAGATTTTCTACCCACGAATAGTTTTTCTGAATTTAACCAGAGGTTTTCCATTTCAACCCAAGATTTTCTACCCACGAATGGTTTTTCCGAATTGAACCAGAGGTTTTTCATTTCAACCCAAGATTTTCTACCCACGAATAGTTTTTTCCGAATTGAACCAGAGATATTCCATTTCAACCCAAGATCTTCTACCCACGAATGGTTTTTCCGAATTGAACCAGAGGTTTTCCATTTTCCACTCTTGAAAATAAATTTAATTCTTTCTGTGTTTGTAGAATTGGAAGTATGTTTATTCCTAATGAACAAAATATACTTCTAATTCATAAAAGTTTCTTTCTTTCACTGATATACTTCTTTCTTCGCATCTACAATAATCGTACTCAGTCATAATCAGTCCAGTTTTTAGATACACACTTAGCACATAGCTGCCGCATCTCAGGCAGGTTGTTTTTTTTGTTAGTAAATTCTCCGAGAAGAAAATTAAATGTCCGGTTGACTGTGCAACAGAAGTGTTTTCGTTTTAGTCACAAACATCCAAAGAGCAGCACATAAAAAAGTGGTTTGTCTACGCTTGCAAATGTGTCGTTGTATTAAAAAAGCACAAGTTAGTACTTAACTGATAACAGTGAGAATATAATTTTACTGTTACACAGAGATTTGATTACCATGCTATTAGTCGCTCGCATCTCAATTTTAAATTCACTGGTGCATGTTTCTAAATTCATAAATCATTGTATCTATCTTATTTTTATTCAGATGTAAGCGCAATAATAATATTCAGATGTAAGCGCTTAATCACATTAAGCATCAGATCATATTACCTTAATGAATTTTATTAAGGTAATATGATCGCTTAATGTGATTAGGCCTTCAAATATTAAGAATATACTAAATAGACTGCGACTCGGTACAAACAAAAGTAAAAAAAGCATGCAAAGCTGTAAAATCCCAAAGAATGCAAATAAAAATAATAAACTAATAAGTACACTGATACAATGTAATAGGAGATTTAGTTTTAAAACAGAATTGGCAAATATTCGCCCTTTCATTAATTTAAAATTGGTTCGTTTTTATCTAACAAACACACTATCCGCACACGAAGATTTAAACCTGCCACTAAACTGGTTAATCTGGAATTTAACTCATGTATCTACTAGTTATACAATATTAATATCTACTAATTAGTATTGATATATAAATGAAAAGGCTGTAGTTTAGTGCGATACCCGTACCTTTATGTAGGTACATACAAATTTTGAGTATCATACGGCTGCGATAAACTTCTGAAGTACCAAATGGATCAATTTCAACGAATTTTGACCAAATTGCACATGGTTTGAGCTATGAACCAAGGATAGGCATAGGATAGCTTTTAGTGTTTATTATCTCATTGGATCCGGACTGTGCTCCCTCCATAATTTGATTTCCTTGGTTTTTATGTGGGGAGGCCCACATAAAAACCAAGGAAATCAAACCCTGAGAAAAAAGCTTGCAGGAGAGGATGACTTGAGACCTGAATATCTTAATGGGACTCCACGCACTTGAATATAGATGTACCTACCTAAGTATAAGATACTTGCGGTCTGATTTTCAATGAAAATAATTACAATCATAAACGTGATTATGATATTTACGTAGTAGGGTAGGCAGAGATATATTAACACCCACATTTAGTCAACAGTAACTATGATTTTCGGTCCCATGTAATAGAGGGCGAGCCTATTGGCGTCAAACGGGCACTTAGTCATGGACTGTTTATCAAGTATTCATCATAAAAAAGAAATTAAAAACAAACACGTGTTTGCATTCATTGGGAATGCAAATGAACCAACACAGGTGGTATTGTTGTTGGTATATGTACCTACCTATTGTTGATGAGCTTCAATGTCATGTTGAAAGTACATTTGATGCAAAATATGTAAAAATAGTTACGTAACATAATAATAATAAAGTTATAAAAAGTTAAGCTTGTTAAAATTGTTAACTAATAATTTTAACCCACCAAAAACAGGCGAAATTATATAAAATGTAGGTGTAATGTAGCAGAACAAATAATAATTTCAGAAATATCTTGTTTTATTTTTAAGTTTAATTTTAAAACACTTGTATTTATTCGCATTATTTTAAAACACTTTTTAAATAACATGTTATGCCATAGTAGCACTTCGCACGATCTTGGGCGTCCATGCTAGTGAGAGCATTTGCACACATGTCACCCTCCAGGACGTCAAACCAGGACTTCTCAAAGACAAGTGAGTATTATATGATATTGAGAGTGTATTTTGTGGATATTTTTGCTTGTTTGCTCGTCTGCTTCTGCTCCGCGTGGAAGTATGAATATTCAATGCCAGTTTTCTGGCTATCAAATGCAAGACAATTAATGATTGACAATGTGGCTTTGGACAATTTTGAGAAGACTTTATTGTCTTTGAAAATAATTTTAAATACTCTTGTTATTATTGAAATTAAAAACAGGTTATTACATATCATTACAAGAAACTAGACGACAGTGTATAAGAATAATTAGCCCCTGTGTATACTCAACAATAGTAAAGAGCAAGGCCGAGAAAAAGCAATATAAAAAAATTACAAAAAAGACTTTATAGGATAAGGAATACGTTATCATATAACTTTCGTAAAAAAATTACTTCAAACTTTTTGTTCGCTTATTCCGGACTAACAGTACGACTATACTTAGTTACCAATGGCCAATTTCTCCGAGGTATTTTTTTATAACCAGCCTTCATTTAAACATTTTCAACCTTCGCCACTAATGGTTACCAATTAACACTATCACTAACTCACCAGTTTCATCAATAGCATCTTCCAAATCAACGTTTTCTTTCATCACCACATTAACATCAAAACTTTTTTTCACCATTGTTAACTGTTATACTGTCACAGTAATATATTTTTTAACTCTCGCAGACTACCGTGCTTCGTTACATACAATCAATAAAGAATTTATATCGAAGTATCTCGCAGGTATTTACATGAATGTGTGAGACGTGTTCACAATATATCACATTAGATTTAAATATTGTGAATCACTGTTACATCAAGTGATTTGGAACTTGTTTCACACTCACACACCTGCATTTCAAATTCATTAATAAAGTCGTTAAGTATAGTTATCATTTCACTCTATTGAGGATAATAATGAGTTTCTACAATGCGGTGCCTTCTTTCATTCAAATGACTTCTGCAATCGAAACTATTGCTGCAATTTCGCCAATCTTGAGTAGGTAAAGTGGTTAAGAATGAATAGTGGGTCACTACGGACGTGAACCCACTCCTAGCGCAAGCAATTTAGGGAATATTAGTAATATTGGTTGCTAATATTATTAAAAAAAAAAAGAAAATCTTTAGAAAATTAATAATGGTCGAGGCACCAAAGTTGAATTATCCAAGAAACTCTACAAGTACCACTTTAGCTACGTCATCAGTAGACTTATTTCCATTGTCCGCCCCCCTAAAGATCAGGTGGTTGAACAGGACCTGTGCTTGGATATTAGGAGGCAAAGCACTATTAGATCTAAGCTGTAAATATTGTGCTTATAATTTGCGTCAATAAGGTCGCTTATTGTTACTTGTTTTAAGTTTTGTGTTGTACCTTTTTGTATTTCGGCTTCAGTGACGCACGTCACAACTTTTATTACTACAACTTTTATAACAATATTACTATCTCAGTCAAAATCTAAGTCTCTTCATGAAAAATACACCGAAATTCAGCTGATTCATAGTTAGACTGGAAAGCTGATCCCAACAGATTGCGAAAAGGCCCAGAGAATGATGATGATGTGAAATAGTATTTGATAGCATTCAATAACAAAATCAGACAGCTTCCGTGGCATAGCGGTAGTGAATGCGGCTGCTACGCAAGAGGCGCGGGTTCGATCCCGCTCAGTGCAAATATTTGTATGCCTAAATATCCATATTCGCATTGGTCTGGTCGTGCCTCGGAGAGCACGTTAAGCCGTCGGACCCGGATGCCATACCAACATCTATGGCAGTCTATTAGAACTATCGGGATATTTACCAATTGTATTGTTTGGAGTTTCCGATATTTCGGCGCTGTTGCAAGCATTGTTCCAAACAATACATGGTAAATATCCCGATAGTTCTAATAGTAATGTAAACGACCATGAAAGTTTAAATACCTATATCTATGGCAGTCGTTATGGGTAGATGTAGCCCTATATTATTATAGTCCAACAACAACGGTCTAGCTGCAATGCTTCGATATCGCCTAATGTCACTATTGGGTTTTGGAGGTCAAATATCGAGAAATAGAGAAAATATCGAGGTCTAGCCAAAGTAAAGCGGACCCCAGACTCCGAGGTGAGAGCTTCGGATGCGACTGTAAATTAACGCTAGGATAAAGAAGCATTTAATAACAAAATCCCTATAGAGTCAGCTAAATGTCAATCACAACAATGTAAGTGCGTAGCGAAATGCAAATTACCAGTGACCAGTATATATGTGAATAGGTAAATATTTTAGGTATAATAACAAAACTTGAAGCCAAGACAAGTAAATCAAGTTTTGATACAATGATATATGGAAAGTAGTGGATTAACGTTAACCAGTTAATATTTAAGTGAATCTTTGATCAAGGTTACAATATCATTGCGAGTTTTGCGACTAATCTGTTTTATCTTTTCACCTTCTTGTATCTAGAAAAAAGTAATTCCAGATTTCTACAAGATTATAGATTCAATCTTAGAGTATACATTATACATAGAGCGCGCCTATCACTCAGGTCTTTGGCGCCGAGTGTTAGCAGATACTTTGCGATGGTATAGCGCACCTATAGTGACGTTTCATGCATTACCGAAAACATCAATAGATGCACATAATAATGTAGTTTGTGTTATGAAGTTTTTTGTTCGATTTGATATGCATGGATAAAATTAAAGCCAAAATACAAAAAAATGGCGTCATTTTGCGTCATTTTTGCGTCATCATTACTACAAATATACGATGTTGTATAAAATTTTGATTTATTATATCGAATTAAATATTATTTATTTGCGAAGTCATTTTGATGGGTATTGTTTTGCTACTGATTGAGGTTAAGCCAGGAGCCTCGGTACTGTTCATACCCGTGATAGCAGTTCATACTTGTAAGGCGCGCTCTATAGCAATGTATACTCTAAGGGTTCAATCAATCAATCAATTAGCCTATTGCAGTCCACTGCTGGACATAGGCCTCTCTCAATATGCGCCACGTTTGCCGGTTCACATTATATTTATAAGATGAAAAATATGGATACTATGTTTAGTATGAGAAGCGACAACACTAAATCTAGTCTGATCAGATTACTATATTAGACGCATCTTTAATTGGAGAACACAAAATAGCTATGCTGTAAGGCTAAATTCCTGGTGGTGATACCAAAACTCGTTCTCATACTAGTTGTACTACAGGCTGTAGTTACTAGTTAGTAATGAGATAACGTATTATCTGTCCCCTTATTCTGATTGCCTGACCGTATCGTGAACACGCACTTAAACAATTAAGTTGGTTCAGTGTAATGTCAGTTCTTTCTTTTATGTTAGCCAACCGAAATCGACTGTCCACTCACGTTACGACTGTGGTCTATACCATGGTGAATTTTGATTGACCAACCGACCATCTTCATCAAGGTCTGGCGCAGCGCTGTGGTCGCTCGATCTCCTGTGACGTAATCCATCGACCAATGACCATTACTATCTAGGTCGGTCGGAGCCTTAGAGTATACATTATAAATATAGAGCGCGCCTATCACTCAGGTCTTTGGCGCCGAGTGTTAGCATATACTTTGCGATGGTGTAGCGCACCTATAGTGACGTTTCATGCATTACCGAAAATATCAATAGATGCACTTATTAATGTAGTTTGTTGTTATGAAGTTTTTTGTTAGATTTGATACGCATGGATAAAATTAAAACCAAAATACAAAAAAAAGGCGTCATTTTGCGGTATTTTTGCGTCATTATTACTACAAATATACGATTTTGTATAAAATTTTGATATATTATATCGATTTACATATTATTTATTTGCGAAGTCATTTTGATGGGTATTGTTTTGCTACTGATTGAGGTTAAGCCAGGAGCCTCGGTACTGGTCATACCCGTGATAGCAGTTCATACTTGTAAGGTGCGCTCTATAGCAATGTATACTCTAAGGGTTCAATCAATCAATCAATTAGCCTATTGCAGTCCACTGCTGGACATAGGCCTCTCTCAATATGCGCCACGTTTGCCGGTTCACATTATATTTATAAGATGAAAAATATGGATACTATGTTTAGTATGAGAAGCGACAACACTAAATCTAGTCTGATCAGATTACTATATTAGACGCATCTTTAATTGGAGTACACAAAATAGCTATGCTGTAAGGTGGAGCCAACTCGGGGATCTTGCACCTGGGTTGGCGAAGCCTTATCCTCAGCATTCATCCAGTGCTGAGGATAGTATGCCATGGGGGGAGCGCAAAAGTCGCGTTAGCACCCCCATGGCCAGACAGAGGTTACCTGCACGTGGTACCGCCTGCTATTGGTCTGATTCCTTATGAAACAGACGTAACTAAACTCCTCCGTCGAAGCAACCCCTCTTTTCCCTCCTCACCACCACTCCTGTCAACCTATATCCTATTTCCGTGTCTGGGTGGCGCATGTCGTACAAGACAGCTTGGGCGGCATGCGGCGCACAGACACGGACACTACCTTATACCCTTCCCATCCATCCCATCCAAATACCCCCTCCCCTCCAAAAAGCCCTATCCACATCCCCTCAATCAATCCGGCAACCCCGGCAAAAACAATTCGTCAACCATGAGCGCAGACAAAAAAGAAATTATACCCCAGGAGGGTACCGGCAAGGCCGGAGAATCCCTCCCTGTATCATCTGATGCAGGCTGTCCCTCGTATTCTGGGGGGGACACATCAGCGCATAATAATAAAAATACAACTCAAGACTCAAAAGTCCCATGCCAAAGGGTAAGACCCGGGAGATCCGTATCGGAGTCTCTAGGGGAGGACCTTACCCAAATGAGCATAGGTGAAGGTAAGAAGCCACAAGGTAGCGATTGGACTACCGTCAAGTACAGGCGGAAGAGGACTCGCAGGAACAAGGAACCAGCGGAGTCTCCGAACCAGATCCGACCCGGCGCGTCGACCAGCTCGGGAGCGCCGACGACAGATCCAGGTAAGAAGGCTCATAAAGTTAAGAGACAAGGCACGGACCCCGAGGAACGGACGCAGCAACGTCCCTCCAAGCGGCCGAGAAACCATCCTCCGAGTACTGAGGGCCCGAGAAAACCCACGGCGGGTCAGAGCGAGCTCTCGGTCATCATTGAACGAGAGGATGGAGTCACAATGGACGAGACCACAGCTGCGGAGATCAGAATAAGGTTAGTTGACCTGATAGAGATCGCTGCGTTGAGCGGAATTGGCGGCCGGAGCCTGCAGTTCGTCGCCTCGGGATTGGTGGCGGAAGGATACTTCCTGGTCAGCCCTAAAACCGAGGAGGCGATGACATGGCTGTTAGGGTGCGAATTTGGTAAGTTCAACGGAGTTGCTCTCAGGCCAAAGAAACTAGATCTATATCGAGTAGCGGTCTGGCTTCCCGGCAAAGCAGGCGGAATTCGGATCGAGCCCCTGGAACTGATCAGGATCCAGAACGGAGACCGGGAAGAGGACCTCAAGATATCCGAGTGGAACCTCATCCGCAAGGAAGTTCTCCCCCTGGGGGTGCGACTTGTGGTGGGGGTCCCCAAAGAAGCTTGCAAAGACTCCTGGCTTATCTATCAGGCAACGACGGTCTTCGTCCGCGCCTTGAGTAAACCAGCACAAGAACCAAAAAAGTCCGAAGAGGTTAGGTGTACTTGTCCCGTCCACCACACAAAGACACCGGGTATGGAGCTAAGCAGTAGTGCCGATCAGCTCGTAGCCCCGAAGGTCGGCGCAGCCGACACTGGTACGCTGCAACATAAGCGCCCCAACCCAATCAGCACACAACAAGCGCCACACACGCAGGTGGCATTGGCCGTAAGCGGGGGGAACGAACCCCGGACAGGAACCTCGAAGGAGGACCTCTCCGGGACTAGGACACCCCGTAAAAAGCCATGCCCAGACATCACTACACACCCCCTCCCTGCAAAGCGTAGTGATGTGACTCCTCCACCAAGCGTTGCATTATTGCTACCGTCTTGGATGGAGAAGAGTCCGCCTGCGTAATGCAGTACAAGGAGGTAGCAGGAACACTCACAAACAGACACACACTACACACTCTCATTCACATGGACACAAACAGGAACACACCACAAACAAACACACAAAAAATAAGAATAGTTCAAGTAAATCTCCACCACTGTCGCGAGGCCATGACCGAGTTATGCAGACACGTGGTAGATGAGAAAATAGACATTGCCCTACTGCAAGAGCCGTACGTCGTCAAAGGACGTATCTCTGGACTGAGCTCTCTGGGAGGTGTAATCATCTACCACGAAAACGGTGAGTCAACTCCCAGGGCCTGCATATATGTCAGCAACAGGGTAAGATCATTAGGTATAATAAAGGCAGATTGTTACAGTGACCTAGCCAGCGCCACAGCAACAATACAGTTCAACACAGGTGAAAAAGTAAGGGTGCTCATAGTCTCCGCTTATATACCGAGCGAAGAAGACTACAAACCACCATCGCCAGAAATGGAAGAGATAACAAGGAAATACCATGGTAAGAACATTCCCATTATTCTAGGTTGCGATGCCAACGCCCATCACGTGGTGTGGGGCAGCACCGACTGCAATAAAAAAGGTGACTTACTACTAGATTTCATTAGTTCCACAGGTTTCGACATACTAAATGTGGGCAACACACCGACATTTGTAACGAGAAACCGAAGAGAGGTGCTTGATATTACTATTGCAACAGATAGGATAAGCAAGCATATTAAAGACTGGAAAGTGGACGAAAGAGACTCGAAATCGGACCACAGACGGATATCGTTCTATCTGAGCGCTGAAATCGAGAAGACCTTGACAAGAAACGCGAGGAAAACCGACTGGTCCATATTTGAAAACCACATCAAGAAGTGGGGCCGAGTCGATCAAAACTCGCTGAATGACACAGAAGATATAGAAAGAGTGGCCAACCGACTGGACGAAGCCCTTAGGGGGGCATACCATAAGGCGTGCCCACTCAAGGAGATCAAGCCAGGCAAAGGTCAGCCATGGTGGACAAAAGAACTGGAGAAGAAAAGGAAAAAGACAAGGCGAGCCCTACGAAATGCCCTCAGGAAGGGCGACGAGGAAAGCTGGCTTATATATAGGAGCGAAAGAAACACATTCAAAAAAGAATGCAGAAGGGAGAACAGGAATAGCTGGAAAGCCTTTTGCGAGGGAGTAGAGAAATACCCCGATGCAGCAAGACTCGCTAAAATGTTCCCCAAAACTGATACCTGCAAACTAGGAAGCATAAGAAAAGGGAACGAACTAATATCTGACCCGGCAAGAATACTGGAAATCATGCTGGACACCCATTTTCCAGAATGTGAGGAGTACACAAGCGCAGACACTAACGTCGCAGCAGACACCCCAAATCACACCGGGGAGAAGACACTGATCACCAAAGAGCATCTACTCTGGAGCATCGGATCGTTCCAGCCCTACAAGGCCGCTGGACCAGATCAAATCTTCCCGGGAATGCTACAAAGAGCCATAAAGTACATAGGAGATGACCTTCTGGCTCTGTACAACAGCAGCATCAGAATGAACTACATCCCCAAAAAATGGAGGGAGGTAAGGGCGGTATTCATACCTAAGCCCGGCAAGGCGTCGTATCAAGAGGCCAAAGCCTTCAGATGCATAAGCCTATCCTCATTCCTACTCAAGACAATGGAAAAGATACTAGATAGATTAATAAGAGAACAAGTGGCAACAAGTGGATCTCCGTTACACCAGAACCAACATGCATACATGGAAGGCAAGTCGATTGAGACAGCCCTGCATAACCTGGTCAACAGAATACAGAGATCGATTAGCAACACAGAATACGCATTAGGATGCTTCTTTGACGTTGAGGGCGCCTTCGATAAGGCTACCTCAGCCTCGATTGCAGAAACCCTAAATCGCGAAGGAATAAACAAGGACATATCAGGATGGGTCAAAACCATGCTGAACCAGCGATTGATACAAGCCGAAATTGCAGGCACAACACGCACGGTGATTGCAAGGAGAGGTTTCCCTCAAGGAGGATGTCTATCACCCCTGCTATGGTGTCTACTAATAGACGAACTAGTAAACAAGATAAATAGGATGCACATTTACACACAGGTTTATTCTGATGATGGAGTGCTTCTGATAACAGGAAAAGTTCTCAGTGTCATGTGCAACATCATGAACAGGGGGCTAAACAAAGCACTAGAATGGTGTAGGAGCAAAGGCCTAAACCTGAACCCTGACAAAACCAAACTAGTAATATTCACCAATAAAAGGAAACTAGGACGAGCTGAACCAATACGACTGGATGGCAGGGACCTCGAAGTGGTGAAGGAGGTCAAATACCTGGGCGTAACACTGGACAGCAAACTGACATTCAAGACCCATATAAGCAATGCATGCTCAAGGGCCAAAATGGCCATGATGCAATGCAAAAGAGCTATTGGAAGAAGCTGGGGTATGAAACCAGCCATAGTACTATGGATCTACAAAGCAATCATATTGCCAAGGATCCTGCATGGTGCCCTAGCATGGTGGCATAAAGCCAACTTAGGGAGTAACAAACAAGAACTAGACAAAGTCCAAAGACTGGCGGCATTACTAATCACGGGTGCAATGAGAACAACACCCACTGCCGCCCTAGAAATAATACTGGGATTAAACCTCCTAGATCTGGAAGTAAAAAAGAAAGCAGTGGAGCATTGGTTCAAACTGAAAAGCACTGGCCTATGGACTGCAAATACATTCGACAAGGGCCATGCTAAGATCAGCCAGGGCTATGAAGACAAACTATCAATGATCCTCTCGAACAACGATCTAATCAATAAAGAGAGGACATTCGATAAGAAATACAGAGTTCACATAGGACAAAGAGCTGACTGGGAAATTAATACAGATGGCACCATCTGCTACACAGACGGCTCCAGAAAAGAATCGACAAAGCTCTCTGGCTCCGGAGTGCATATTAAATGCGAAGACGGTACAAAGATAAACAAGTCAATATCATTAGGTAAGTTTGCAAGTGTTTTTCAAGCAGAGATCTTTGCCATTATGGAGTGCGCAGATATGACCAAACACCTGAACACAGGGAAGGTAACCATATACAGCGACAGCCAAGCAGCGCTGAGGGCGCTAGGCAAGATCGAAACCACCTCAGCGGTAGTGAAGGAATGTAAAAAGGTATTGGAAAGACTGGCCAGTACAACAGATATAACGCTCGCCTGGGTACCCGGCCATGAAGGCAATACGGGCAACGAGACAGCTGACGAACTGGCCAGAAAAGGCGCTGATGAAGACCAAGTGGGCCCTGAACCCAGGCTGCCAATCGCCCACAAAATAACCAAAGGTGTCATCAGTCAAAGCATCGTGGCAGAGACCAACCAGAGATGGAAATCCTCGCCCGTCATGAGACAATCGAAGATTTTCATAAAAAGCATGGACAAAAAAAGGACAAGCCAACTGATATCACTATCAAGGGGAAACATGAGGCTTGCTGTAGAAGTAATCACAGGGCACTGCCGACTGAACAGGCACCTGACATTAATAGGAGTAAAGACCGATCCCACATGCCCAGAGTGCATGGAGGCCGAGGAAACCAGCTTCCACCTGCTGGCTGAATGCCCTATGTACTCACTAAAAAGATGGGAAATAACGGGAACGGACAAGCTGGAAACAGAAGACATCGGCGATCTGAAGGTGGGACAGATCGTTAGCTTTTGCAAGGAAACAGGTAGGTTCGACGATACGCCGTGATAGCCGGATAACCCCAAATCCTCTACGGAGGAGACACAGGGGAAATGGGTGAAGTGGCCCACACCAAGGGGCGGATCACCCGACCGGCCAACGGCGTCCCCAGCTGGAAGTAAGTAAGTAAGGCTAAATTCCTGGTGGTGATACCAAAACTCGTTCTCATACTAGTTGTACTACAGGCTGTAGTTACTAGTTAGTAATGAGATAACGTATTATCTGTCCCCTTATTCTGATTGCCTGACCGTATCGTGAACACGCACTTAAACAATTAAGTTGGTTCAGTGTAATGTCAGTTCTTTCTTTTATGTTAGCCAACCGAAATCGACTGTCCACTCACGTTACGACTGTGGTCTATACCATGGTGAATTTTGATTGACCAACCGACCATCTTCATCAAGGTCTGGCGCAGCGCTGTGGTCGCTCGATCTCCTGTGACGTAATCCATCGACCAATGACCATTACTATCTAGGTCGGTCGGAGCCTTAGAGTATACATTATAAATATAGAGCGCGCCTATCACTCAGGTCTTTGGCGCCGAGTGTTAGCAGATACTTTGCGACGGTGTAGCGCACCTATAGTGACGTTTCATGCATTACCGAAAATATCAATAGATGCACTTATTAATGTAGTTTGTTGTTATGAAGTTTTTTGTTCGATTTGATATGCATGGATGGAAATGGATAGCAGTTCATACTTGTAAGGCGCGCTCTATAGCAATGTATACTCTAAGGTCGGAGCGCTGTGGTCGGTCAAACTCCAGTTATGTCACCCAATCGACCAATGACAATCTTTATCAAGGTCACAGCGCTGTGCTCGACGCTATAAGCTTAGAATTGCACATCTGCTCACCAGTCAACTTGTCTGTAACTGTCATCACTTTCAAACTTCCTACAACATAAGTATCCTTGGTTTATCTATTCTGGTCACATCACGTAACCATCACGACAGTCTCATTTCTGTTAATTGCATCCTAATGCGTCCGTTCTGAAGGCGTTAATTGCTTATTGCAGTGCAGTGCATTGCTAATAGTTGATAAGCAGGTGATTATAATAACAATTATTCGCAATAGCATGTTAAATACTTCAAGTTAATTCATTTATTATACCTTGTTCTAAAACTAGTCGCATTATTTTTACCTAATAACTACGTAGTATGTATTTGTCATTCTCATCCTATGGTTGCCTGCAAGAAATTGCTACAGAGCGATAAGGCCCCCATCTGTACTTCCCACAAACTTCTATCTCTCATGTAATATTGTAAAATACTTGTTTTGTTGTACATTATAGCCGTTTTTAGGGTTCCGTAGCCAAATGGCGAAAAACGGAACCCTTATAGATTCGTCATGTCTGTCCGTCCGTCTGTCTGTCTGTTCGTCCGTATGTCACAGCCACTTTTCTCCGACACTATAAGGCCTATGCTGTTGAAACTTGGTAAGTAGATGTATTCTGTAAACCGCATTAAGAATTTCACACAAAAAGCCGGAGCAACAGCTAGAATTTTTTATATTATAACTTGTATTCCCCTATTCCTGTTGAATATAATTTACTCGGCTGCATCCAAGGCTCGCATTTAGGAGTTCGGGATACCCCCTGATGGTGACCTAAAGATGAAAACTCAACAAAGAAATACCTACCATTTTTGTTGAGGTAGTGTGTACTCGTAGTTTTATGGCAATAATAATAATGGACTATTAGGTACGCTTGAACATTGCAATTTTCTGCGATTTGCTGATAATATTAAAATGCTGATCAATAAAATAGAGTAAATGAAACGAGGTCATTGATAAAAATACATTTAAATAATATCATACACCCATTAAATCTTGAAGAGATAGGCACAGGTATATCGACACCTACAGTTCACCAATGGAGGTAGTGCCTATTGCTAACAAATGGGGCAACTTTTACAAGTTTAGTTTGGTTACTAATATTTCACTTTATACTGAAGCGGAGTTAGTGCGATCGAAAGGTCTCCGGTTTAAATCCGCCCCGCGTGGATGTCGGTTATCGCGACCATACATAGCCTATGTTCTTTCCCAAGGTCTAATCTACCCCTATACCAAATTTTATCAAAATCCGTTCAATGGTTTGAGTGTGAAAGCGTAAAAGACGCGTCTGTAATCATGTTGCGAAAGTCAACATGAAACTACGATTAAGTTTGAGTCAGTTCTATTTAAGATTTACATTGACACTTTCTTGAGACTATCTATTCACTACAATTGTCGCCCCCAGGGTTTCATCCACGTAAATCCTGTCGAATGAAAAGTGAATGAAGTCGGTTTATTGTATGAGATTGGCACGTATTTTGACGTTCATGACATACATTGGCGACTATCATAAATGTCATGAACTCATGAACGTAATAACCCTCCTTTGGCTTCGCCGTAGTCGGGTGTAAAAATACTAGGCACAGGTATTATTTTCATATGATTATACACTATCGCTGTAACGGCATCACAATGGGAAATTATGTACCTACTTAGCAAATTTGATACACCTAATAATACCTAAGTACATGGCCTTGATACGATTCAACTATTTATCCACAGTTAATAAATAACTAAGTTTGTAATTCGATACAATTCAAAATGTTAAGCTTTTGAAATGTAATAACTATTGATGAAAACAATTTATTATGCTTTTACGGATTAGTCACGATACCCCCTGAAATATTTTGCTTCGTAAAATTTTCGGGAGGAATCGCGAAACCCATGTTAAAAATGTCATGGCATGGCATGTCAAAATGTTAAAAAGTTTGGATATTGTTACACAATCGCATGTAAACAGTTGAACAGATTTAGATGAAATTGGCTCATACTAAAGTCCAGTACCTTAAGATTTTAGACCTTACCATTTACCGGGCTGTTACCGGGTAATTATGGCATTAAAACCGTCTAAATTACTGCGTGAAGTGGTATGTCTACACTACAGTTTTCTGACATATGCCATTAAATTAGGCGGTAAATTCTGGATACATCTAATAGTCGTTGAAATTACAGCGGTAATTTATTGGCATATCTTTTTTTATACTATTTAGGTTGCAAACAAGCATACGGCCCACCTGCAACACCACATTGGGCGAGTGCAACACCAAAGGAGTCACACTCGTGCTGCCGACCATGTAAAAACAGAGAGATTCTATGCCGTCAGCGCAAAAGACAAGTAAGACAACCCTTCTTCCCACTGACAACAAAACCTCTCCAGTGAGCTCTGGCTACCCTACACAACACGAGGTTATTTAGCCGACATGGTATTCTGTAGGGCGGAGGTACTTCCCCAGTCTGACTGCTCGCTTTGGACGAATATACCGTCGTGTCCTACCTCCTTCAATATAATATCACGGTGGTTGTATGGTCGTTGCCATAACATTAGACAAAATGTATTACGGAGTTGCGGAGACTGTTCTTGGGACTGCTCTTTACCTTGCATAACTATTTAGACCTATTTACCTACCTATCTTTTAGTATTGACCTAATTACTAAAAGATTTGCTAGTGTATCGTAAAAGTCGGGAAGGTTCCATGCCCGAAGACGGGGGTCCCGTATTTCTATGGTCGTTTCCCTGCTATTTATGGTCCATATATTCCTTACATCCTTACATAATTATAAATAAATCTACTCACCAGCCGCTTCAATAGCTTCGTCGATATCCACATTCTCCTGTTTTCCACCATTTCCAATATAATAATTTTTATTCACCATTTTTAACCGACTGGAATGGTTATTTTTCACTTCACTGTTATATTTTAATTGGTGAAATGTTATATTTAACTGTTATATCGATATGAAATTGACACTGTTACACTCCCGAAAATATACTAAAAACGAATTGAATTAAATGTTAAGTGTTAGGTTATCTGGCGTAATAATTAACGACATTATCTGTTAATAAATAGTGTATTAGAACGATATACCTACTATTTCTAATTAGTATCGACTGTAGTTTCCTAATTGTACTCGTTTAATGAAGTAAATTTTAAGCGAATATCATATTGAGAAGAAAGAATTGAGACTATTGGTCATGCACAAGAAATGACGTGCATACAAATAGATCTTTTAGTTTCAGTACGTTTCAGTTTTAAGTGTGTAAAATTTTTTTCAAGATCATTTAGCTAGAATTTCTTTGCGATTTAAAAGAATATTATCCTTATATATTATCTGTTCTACTCGTATATTTCTTTTTTTGTTTTTGCACTCAACCCAATTTTTTCTTATAAGTATTTAGGTCGTCGAAATTGACTGTACACCGCCTGATGGTCAGATATAGTTCAACCAAAGAATAGTTGTAGCAGTGGTGAAGGGTAAAAATTTAGAAAAGTGGAGCCGGTGAAAAAATTCTCCTCCTATAGAACAACCATAGCAATTTTGTATGGAATTCTACCATGACTTCTCTTGTCAGAGGTAGCCGGCATGAATCGGGTTATAAGGAACCCTCGCCACTGGTTACAGCTTTTTGACGTCAAATTTATCCTTAAAATTAAGTTTGCCGCCGCTTCCTAGGCGCTAATGGAGAAGAAACGGCGCGGCGCAACAAACTCCACTGCGGCATTTTTAGGACGTCAGTTCACAAAATGTGGTTTCTTATGACTAAAACATGAACGTATGTAGATTTGTCTCGCGTCAAATATATAAAAAAAGCCTTAAAAACTTATAATACAATAATTCACATAAGATTAGGTATGGTAAAAATAATTTTAAGGGGGGCCTGCACCATGCTTAAGCCAGAAATTTTTGTCTCTAATATAATCATCTGTCCTATAGTACCTACCTATGCTTTTTTACATAGGGTGGTCTTTACATAAGTTTTAAATTGGTTTTCAGGCATACCAAGGACCGATTCAGGCAATTTATTATAAAAGCGTATGCCTTCCCCCCTAAAAGAATCACTAACCTTGCTATAAGCCAATAGCATGGGAGCATGGACACTTAGGTCACAGACAAGCACACGGACACGGCCAACCTGATGGAAAGTGTTTACCGTAGCCTGTGGATGTGTGCAGCAACAGGGGCGTCACACTCGCGCTGCTTACCCTGTAAGAAGTTCTTACATGGTCAGCAGAAGGGTCTTAATAAGAACCTTCTAATGCCCTTCTTGAAGAACCTTTGTCTGCGCATGCTTTCTTCTGGGTGTTAGGAGGTCAGACGGCAGTCGTTTTCATACAGTCAAGAAACCAATCAAAAATAATAGCGGCCCCCAAGCTCCATCTCTAAATTGAAAACAGAACTCTAAACGCAAAACGCAAAGTATGAACGCCTGCGTATATTATAAGCATAACTTGTATCTTTATGATGCTATTTAAAGTTGACAGGCGTTAAATATAGTTTTTTAAACCACTATGACAGACAAGCACACGGCGGCCCACCAAAGTTATTACCATGGCAGGACGTGTGCGATACCAGGGGAGTCACACTCGTGCTGCCGACCCTGTAAGAGCAAAGAGTTTCTGTGGTGTCAGTGCAGAAGACAAAAAGCAGCACAAGCGTTTGGTCTTCCCACTGACAGCACAAAATCTCTCCAGTGAACTCTGGCTACCCTACTCCGCGGTATTCTGTCGGGTGGAGTTACTTCCTCAGTCGGACTGCTCAATTGGGACGGTTTTTACATAAGCATGAACAATAAATTTTAATGTAACATTCTGCTTTTCCATCATCGTCTTGGCGTTGTGCCTTAGTTTCTTGCCGCAGTCATCTGAGGCCGGGGCTGCGTTTCGAACCGGTGGTCAATTAATGATTTTTGATTTTGATTTTTGTACTTATTAGGGTTTTTATTTCAGAGCCTGGAGTGTGTTTACAGAAGACGCTTGATTTGGCTTATAGGAGTTTTATGAGAGCGACTGCTCCCAAACCTGAGCGGAAATCCTGCGCCAGCGTCGAATCGAGAGGTATGCGTGGAACATATTTGTGTGCCTACCCTCCATTATTGATATATGACGCTCGCAGACTAATCAAGTAGTGACCACGGGTGCTGCAACGCATCCGAAACGTCGGCAAAAGTAAGTTCCTTATTTTTAATCGCGATAAGTCCCTAATCATTATAAAAACTATGAGAGAAGCAAGTTGTAATACTTACTAGCTGCCCGCATCCTGGCGGGCAATTTAATAAAAAAAAGAAGGAAATAGGCTATAAAATAGTTTAAAATATTGACAGTACCTAGGTACCTACTTAATAATATACGTTGAATAACAATGGCCGATTAAATCATTTTGTTTAATAGTCTTCAATAATATTTGTGGTAAGATATAGTGTGTACGAGTTACTATCCCATTATCCAACACCTGTATTAAAATCTTATTTGTCATCATCTCCCACTGCCACTGTGGCGTAGCGGTAGTGAACGCGGCTGCTACGCAGGAGGCGCGGATTCGATCCCCGCTCAGAGCAAATATTTGTATGCATGAATATGAATATTTGCATTGGTCTGGGTGTTCTCTATGTATAATATGTATGTATTTACAAAAAAAATGTATCTATGTATGTTTATCCGCATTCTAGAACCCATAACACAAGCTAGTTAAGCTATGCTTACTTTGGGTCTAGATAGCGTTGTGTAGATTGTCGTACAATATTGATTGACTGATTGATCATCATCTCAGCTTTGAGTCCCGGTTGGAATCAATGTCTAGTGGTACGGAGTCCTCTTTCTGACTTTTATTTCTCCTCCTTCGTTCTTCAGCAACCTTGCACATCAGTAACATTGACACACGTTATATTGTTTTCCTTAGGTATATATCTACTTGTAGTCGATAGACTAAAAAGCAATTTTGTAATTTTTTAATTAGGTAAAAGAACCCAAAAATCCAGACTAATATTATAAATGCGAAAGTAACTCTGTCTGTCTGTCTGTTACGCTTTCACGCCTAAACCACTGAACCGATTTTGATGAAATTTGGTATAGGGGTAGATTAGACCTTCAGAAAGGACATAGGCTATGTTTGGTCGCGATAACCGACATCCACGCGGGCGTAGGCGCGGGCAAAAGCTAGTTCATAATAAGTTAATTCATCTAAAAGATTGGTTTAGAATGGAAAAAGTGAACGTCCATTACCTTACAGGGGGGAATGCTGTGACCAAATGAGCTACATGGTGTCCATATAACTCATGAATTGGATATTTAAAATTACCCTATAGATACAATTGATAGAAATAGTTAGCACACAAATTACTTTAATATTTCAATAAAATAAACATTTAAAAAGCTTTACATTTAATGAGGTGCCTTCTAAAAATGTCTTAGCAATTATCAATACAACGTATTCGCAGCCGCAAGTTTCCGTACGCGGTCACCATGATTTTATAGACAAATCGTGTGTTTAATGTATGTTTTAGTAAGTATAAATGAACACAAGTATTAAAAAATATAACAACACCCACGGCCATGCCTTTATGACTAGTCTTTATTGTTTTGTTTTGTAAAACACGACAACTGTTAGGTATTCATTCAGCTGTTGGTACCTACTTAAAGTTAAGTGCCTACCTACCTACAATAATTACTTACATAGTCTTAATATTACTGAAATACCTAATTCTATCAGGTACCGTTGAAATCCTAACCTAACAGATTTACTAAATTACGAACAAAGTTGGTATCTAATTCAGTGACCTGATAATTATTTCGAGATTAGGTCATTGGGTACACTGTGAAATAAGTCCTGGGATATTGATTTCAAGCCGTGATTCAGTCTGAGTCGTCCAGTATACCTACTGGGTTTCAACAGCTGTTGAACTCTGTGCCCCAGTCATGCTGATAACCGCGATTTATAGACAAGCGTCGTTTTCAATTAATATTCATGCCTTACATAGTTGCTCTTGTTCATCTGCGATATTAAATATCAATAATTAACTATTGAACATAGCTACGAATAAGAGTATTCTGTTGCTGAATTATACCTTTTTACTACTGATGAAGCCCTTGTACTACGCAGGAGACGCGGGTTCGATTACCGCTCAGTGCAAAAGTTGTAAGCATAAATATGTCTCTTAGCATTATGATTGGTCAGGGTATTTTCGTGCCTCGAAAAGCACGTTAAGCCGGTCTGATGCCGAATGCGACTGGAATTATCACTAGGACGACGAAAAATAGCCCCTTCCTTGTACTATCACTAGGCTAGGAGAAAGATTCGGATTCGATTGGAATTAATGCTAGAATTGTACACGTCCACTGTAAGTCTGTCTACCACGATCAACAGCAGTGAGCCACGAGTGGGTACATCAAGTAATTCACTGCTCAAAGAAATCAAGAAAGAGGCCCAACTCTAAAAATGTCAGGAAAAGTTTTGCCGAAATTTTAACATTCCCTTTATCCCCTTCAGTTAAAAAAAGGTAAATTCCTTGTTTTAGGAGTTCACGTCGGGAGTGTAATGGCCTTATCCACTAAGCTACCGACGCTTCAAAGTCTTCGAACTCATCATCATCTACCTGTTCTTGTCTCAATCATTTGGGGTCGGCGCTCTGCTCCTAATACCCTTAACATTCTTTTACAACATTACTTTTATCTCTTCTCATAGTACCTACCTATATCAAAACCACGGCAGTGGCAGTGACTCACTTCTCAATTTTTCATTAACTGCCGCAAACTTCAAACTTTCTCTAATATACCCATTTCTGTCCATTTTCGTCACGCCACACATTCACATCTTAACATTCCTATCTACACTTGCAGTTGTAGGTATTTCAAGGTAAAACATGACGATCCATAAAATATGGCATTATTATCTCATATTATGCCGTATTGTTAGTACTTATATTATATACTTACTAGCTGACCCCGCGAACTTCGTATATAGTCCTCCTCGCCGTATTCGGCAACGGCGACTCCGTCATTTGAATATCTTAGCTGTGTCTTGCTCGAATGTGACTTGCGAAGCCGAACTTGGTCTTGAAGATGCGATTGCAGGGCGCACAATACAGTTGTCCTGAGGGATTGTATGTATACGTGTAGGAGGGCTTTGGGCGAGTTTTGCGGATTTGACGTTTCGCATCCAGGTCTTCCAGACGCCGCTGCTCGTACCTATCGACCGCGCCGAGTACAGTGGAGCGCCATTCTGAGCGCCGCAATGCGAGCTTCTCCCATCGGTCGGTGGGCATATCACACACTGTGATGTGGCGTTTGAGGACATCCTTAAAGCGCAGATATTGACCTCCCTGCTTTCGCTTCCCGCATGAGAGTTCCGAGTAGAATACAGCTTTAGGCAATCTACTATCATCCATGCGCACCATGTGGCCACACCATCTCAACTGATGCTTCATAATGAGTGCCTCAATGCCAGGCATTTCCGCGCGTCGCAAAACTTCCGTGTTTGGCACCCGATCCTGCCACTTTATCCGTAGTATAGAGCGTAGACAGCGGAGATGGAAGGTGTCCAGTTTCTTAATATCTACTTTATAGCAGCACCAGGTCTCAGCGGCATACAGGAGTGTTGGAATAACTATGGCCCTATATACCATAATCTTGGTTGAAAGATTGAGGTCATGCGAATTCCAAACACGGTTGTGAAGCTTACCAAAGGCTGCAGCTGCATTGGCTATGCGGTTGGGTATCTCAGATGCCAGACTATTGTCGCTTCGAATTTGATTTCCCAAATATCTGAAGTGTGGGACCTCATCCAAGACTTTACCGTCCAGCACAACACTAGTGGGTTCCGGTATGCAACCCCGAGGTGGCTGTTGCAGAATTTGTGTTTTTGTCACACTTATAACTAAGCCAAATCTACGACATGATGCATTGAGGGAATCCACGTAGGCTTGGAGTGACTCCAAAGAATCCGCCATGAGGCAGACATCATCCGCAGTAATTTTCTCTCCGTAAGAACCATCCCCGTACTTTAAGGAATGTTCTAAAAAAAGAATTAGCGAAATCGGTCCAGCCGTTCATGCGTGACCAATGGAAATAGGGATTCATTTTTATATAAAGAGAAGATTATTACTTACATTACATCGAAATAATTCAGAAGTGTTGGCTTGACTCCTTAAATCTTGGTGGGACTCTTAAACCCTGTTTAGTTTCACTATCATATTTTACTGTTTCATTAGCAGAACTGGTAGGTACCTCACGCCCCCTATACGCCCTCTGGTTGCGTCACAAAGGCAGAGCTAATCACGAATTAGATAATAAATAAATAAATAAATAAATATTGCAGGACATTCTACACAACGCTATCTAGACCCAAAGTAAGCATAGTTTAACTAGCTTGTGTTATGGGTTCTAGAATGCGGATATACATACTTAGATACATTTTTTTTTGTAAATACATACATATTATACATAGAAACACCCAGGCCAATGCAAATATTCATATTCATGCACACAAATATTTGCACTGAGCGGGGATCGAACCCGCGCCTCCTGCGTAGCAGCCGCGTTCACTACCGCTACGCCACAGAGGCAGTCAAATTAGATAGGGAAACACTATACTTTGTGCATTGGTATTTTTAAGACTAGCGCGTTCAAATCAAATAACGTTAACGTTGCGTTATTTGAAAATAGGTAAATTAATTGTAGGCATTTTTTTTTTCAAGATTTGATGACGTATATCCGTCCCCATCGAGCAGTCCGACAGCCGACTGGGGAAGTACCTCCGCCCTACAGAAGACCGCGGCTTAATAACCTCGTGTTGTTTCCGACGGTGAGTAGGGTAGCCAGAGCTCACCTGGAGAGATTTTGTGCTGTCGGTGGGAAAACCAAAGGCTTTGTCCTACTTATCTTTTGCGCTGAGGGCACAGAATCTTTCTGTTATTACAGGGTCGGCAGCACGAGTGTGACTCTTCTGGTGTTGCACTCGCCTATATGCCACGGTAACCTCTTACCATCAGGAGAGCCGTGTGCTTGTCTGCGTAATAGTATAAAAAGAAGCCGGGGCGGTTCAGCTAGTATTCACATAAGAATTGCTCTGGAATGTTGTCTACCTAGTGTTTCAGTCACCTCGAACATGTCACTGACTCAGGGAAGGAAAACTACGAGTAATTAACCACAAACTAAAGTACTCATATTACTATTTCTTGTTTATACATTGTAGTGCAACCACAATATCTAGTAATACATACATAATACACTATAAATAATAAGAAAATATGGGTTAGTCTATCTATGGTATGAAAACCGCATACCTAATAGTATACCTAATAGGTACTCGGTGCAAGAGTTTTTCTCGAATTTCAGCAAAACAATAAGTTTTATAAAAAAGGCTCGGACAAAGTTAAAGATCCCTGTAGGCACATGCTGTAAGCACATTTCGAACGATCGAACGAACTCGAAAGCTGAATCCACGGTGATATTTCAATATCGCATGCTGTTTTGGTGATGTCACGTTGTCGATCACGTAAACATACATCACACTCATGCTCGACAACGTGACGACACCAAATTTACAGCATGCAGAATAGAAATATCACCGCGGATTGAGCTGTCGAGTTCGTTCGATCGTTCGAAATGTTCTTACAGCATGTGCCTACTGGTCAAGTGTTAGTCAAGCTCGCGCACTATGGGTTCTGTACGAAACTGAATTGAGGCGCGAACTTTTACTATATAACTGCAATAACGGTGATATAGTTTTTAATTCTGTATTATACATACATTGAAAATATATGAAAATACAAGGATCATAACAATTAAATACATTAGAATGGATTTTCAAATACATAAAATCTTCCAACATTATACTCTAGGCTCTAGCATTGAGATGAGTCATATTATGTTATAAATAGTGATTATTCAAATTTCGACATGAATATGGGTATTATTAGTCATTTACTTATACCTTACTATCATAAAAATTATGAGCTACTTGTGGCTGTACGTTGAAGTGATCCCGTGACCAGTCCATTAAGGTATGAGTTGGCAGCAGGCGACATGAGGCAGCAGCAGACGAGCGACGTGTCGTCGCTTTCATGGAAATACATTGAAACCAGTAGTGTCGCTGCGACACGTCGTCCGCTGCAGCCTCAGTGCTCATGTCGTCCGCTTTTTCATGGAAATAAGGTACATGTTGGTAGCACCAGTAGTGTCGCTGCGACACATCGTCCACTGCTGCCTCATATCGCCCGCTACCAACTTGTACCTTTACAGGGGAAAAAGAAAACAATGTTTAAAAACGATTGTAGCATCATTCATTGTATTGTTTCCAATTGTTCGTACGACTTAGCCGTTCATTGGGAACTTACCTGCAGTTATAGGTAGATCTATCTTTCTATAGAGATTGATGACGTTTTTGATCATTAGAATGTCAAAACTGGCAGTAGATAGGTTATTGGAAACGTGTCGCGCGTCATCGCCACAAAGATAATTGTATGGGAGAATTTGGAATGCTCAATGCGTGGATCGCTAGCTCAGTGGTCAAAGCATTCCCTCTGTAAGGGACTGAATGCGGGTTTAAGTCTGAGCTTTTCAATTTTTCCAATTTTAATCGAGTTACGTATGTATGATTACAATTGATTGTTGCATAGTTGAGAAGATAATATGGTCAAACATTGCGATAGCGGACATCCACGCGAGTGGAACCACGGGCGTTTACATGTACATACTTATTATATATTATAATAATCTTATTAGGTGTATGTTAGAAGAACATGAATATATGCAATCTATGAATGTAAGTGCTAATACAAATGCGGATATTAAAATCTACAGGGAAATTAATTAACGTACAGGCAATAAATATGTTGATTTCTATAATTTATTAAAATACAAAACTGTGAGTTTAATAATACACAGTTAAACATACACAGGTACACGTGTACATATAAAGTGTTAGTGAAAGACTGTCGAAGCCGAAGGCACCTGCCCCTCTAGACAAGTGGCAATTCGTTGCTCGGCGTATGATGGAATAGAAAGACAAATGTATAGGATTTGACGTTTTCGACATTCGTTGACGCCTGTCATATACGTCAAATCCCTACATTTGGCATTCTATTCCATCATACGCCGAGCAATGAATTGCCACTTGTCTAGCGGGGCTGGTAGTACTCCGGACACACTACATACCTGTTGGCATAAAAATCATATAATATAGCCTTCTCATACTACTCATACTATCGATATATCTGTGCATGTTAATATAATAGCTGTATGTTTTATGTTATGTAAAAAAAAAATATAGGTACACATAATAACCACGCCTTTATCCCTGGAGGGTTAGGTAGAGGTGAAATAACACCCACATTTCACCAATCATTGTATAAGATAAATCGTAATAGGGGGTGAGTCTATTGCCGATTTGCCGTATTCCGGGTTACTCTCGAAGCTTTCGAGATGTGGTGTTACCGTAGAATACTGCGTATTAGCTGGACACAGAAAGTTTTTAACGTGAGGGTACTCCAACGCGTCGGGAAGAGCCGCGAATTGTTGCAGACCATCAAACGAAGAAAAGTCGCATACCTAGGTCATGTTTTGCGACACGAAAAATACGACCTTCTCCAACTTATGATGGGCAAAGTCGCGGGCAAGATACGCGTTGGACGGAGAAAGAAGTCGTGGCTAAGAAACATCCGAGAATGGACAAAGATTGCCAGCGTGGAACAGCTTTTTCGCTTGGCGCAAGACCGGGAAAAATTCGCTGAGCTGACGGCCAACCTCCAGTAGTGGAGAGGCACTAGAAGAAGAAGAAGGGGACTATTTGTTGACTGGGGCCATGTATCTAAGACTGAGTCTGGGCTGTATATATCTGTCTGATGTTAAACAGCCCTATCCCTTAGTCGCCGTACACCGTATGGGAAGAAATGGGATGACCCAAATGAAGCGGGAACCACGCGGCAAAAAATTAGGATTTGGTTTTTTTACCTGACTGCCGAAGGAAGGAGGGCAATGTTTTTCGAGACTATGTATGTATGTATTTACGTGTGTACGTACACTGAGGACCCCCCACCCCCTCTCCCTTGGCAGTCGAAAGTTCTGCCGTTTCTTTTTTACGCCACGATGCAATGGCCATTACTGTGTCTATATAATCTAAGGTCGTTGCCCTCTTACGTTATCATTCGTTACGTATAATCCTAATTTGTTCGCTTTGAACGATTTATTCGTACAGTAATTAGTTCAATTTATATTAAATTTATGTAATTACAGCGACTTTCCTAAGATAAACACTCGTATATATCTATACTATTATAATGTACGAATACTAATATTATTTACAATTAAACTAGCTTATAATAATAATTATGTAATTGTAAAGTGGTCGTGTCTGCACATTGGAGATATTTAAAAAAAAAATACTTGGATTATGTTATGTTAACGATACTGAACACGAAAATATTTTTTTTGAATTTCCTGTTTGTCTGTTTGTCCGCGATGGACGCAAAAACTACTGGACGGATTTTGATGCGGTTTTTTTTTTGTTAGAAAGGCCTTGCTCGGACTTAAAATGTTACGTTTGTTTGATCGCAATCGGTTGAGGAGAACCGAAGATATGAGCAAAGGTCGCGTTAACCGAGATGCACGCGGGCGGAGCCGCGGGCGGAAGGCTAGTATTATATAAAATAGTTTATCAATCAGACTTTGCTAAAAGTCTGATTGAGACCAACAAATAGCACTGTTTCATCTGATTGAATATGTCTTCTCCATCCTAGCGTTAATTCCCAGCCGCATCCGAAGCTTTCACCTCGGAGTCTGGGGTCCGCTTTACCAGGCTTATATGCGGATTTGGCTGGACCTCGATATTTTCCGTGAAGCGACTGCTACTGACCTCCACAACCCAATGGTAACATTATGCGATATCGAAGCATTGCAGCTAGACCGTTGTTGTTGGATCTGATTGAATATGTAAAGGGCGATAATTAAAACTACACCCTATAAGGTTTGCGACAGGGCGACCACTTTTGCGTTCTAGCAAAGTAGCAAACACTATAAAACTAGTTTTGCACGAGGCATCTACAGGTTGTTGATAATTTGGATAAAAATAAAAAAGTAAATTGGGAACAATAATATTTTTGGAATCAGACCATTTATTGTTTTTAACTTTATTAAATTGTTAACATTGCATCTCCTTTCAATGTCGTTCTGTAGATTCTTTTTGAAAGAACTTAGTAATTTATAAACGAAATTCTTAAAAGTTACAATGAGTAGGTACTTCTTGTTTTTACAGAACATTAATAAACTATTCAAATCGATTGCTTCAAAATTTTATTTATTAATAAACTAATATTTATTTTCAACATTGTCTTTTGAGATTTTTTTTTGGACTGAAATTTAAATTTGTACGATGCAATTATGTGAACAATTTGATTTCGTCCATATTAACTTGTTGAGGATCTATTTAGTTTGACAATATCAGTCTTTGACAGTCGAAAAAGGAGAACCGTATTTAAACTATCATAGCTATCGGGATAAGGTGCTTGCAGCAGCTTTGAAATATGCGAACACTCTATATTTGATAAAATACAAACATTAAACAGGGTATTCAAGAAGAATCAAAGAATAAATTTCGTTTATTAAATTTAGGCACATAAAGAGCACATGAACGGTAAAATATTACAATAATTATGTCAAGAAGTAAAAATAAAATAAAATATATAATATTTATTAAATAAATTAAAGTAAACCATTTGAAAATGATTCTTTCGCTGGTTCGGTTGTTGGTTCTACTGAGAAGATACCAGCAAGAAACTCAGTGAACTCGATTATCATTTTTTTTAAATATGGTTTTTATACAATTTATAATGTGCGAGCAAGAAAGTGATTAGGATGACCATGTATTTTTATCATTAAGATATTCGTCTACTTTATAATAAGCTTTTTCCAGTAAACTCGTTTTCACTTACCAAATCCTGAGTAATTTTATTAAATATTTTTATACAGTTGCCTACAAATGAATTACCAGCCTTATGAAGCCTGAGTATTGGCACTGCTAGTTTATCTTTATTTCTCGTATTATAATCATAATTGTGTCCGAGTTTTTTTTTGAAAAGATTCAAGTTCTTCCGTATCCGAACGTATAAAATATTATCGTAAAGATATTGACAAGCAATTTAAAAATTTGTTACATCCTTCCCTCATTATTGCACTGAGTCATATGTTTTGGCTCGCAGCATCTTCTTCTCGCTGAATAGTTAGATTAAATTCGCAATTTATCTGTTTTATCAACCCCCTGTATATGTTCTCAGATGTGAATACAGATAGTAACTATTATTAGTACGACGTAGTGATCAACTCGAATATCGCCCACGGCCATCAAGTTCGCATACCATTTCAATGGCCTTTCAAAAATATAACCAACTAGCTGTTGCCCGCGGCTCCGCTCGCACAGATGTCGGTTATCGCGACCAAACATAGCTATGTCCTTTCCAAAAGTCCAATATATCTCTGTACCAAATTTTATTAAAATTGGTTCAGTGGTTTAGGCGTAAAAGCATAACAGATAGACAGAGTTACTTTCGCATTTATAATATTGGTATGAATGCACGATTTTGGAGGGACGCGCGACGGCGATGTGACGGCGATCTGAACTTAACGTGCGCTCTGAGGCAAAGAAACAGTCAGATCAATGCAATTAGATATATATTCATCGTACAAATTTGTATTGGGCGGGACACGAACCCGCGCCCCCTGCGTAGCAGTCTTGTTCACTACCACCACGCCACAGAGGCTGTGTGAGCACAATGTAAAGTTTCCTTGTAGAAACCAACTTTTCACTAGAAATAAAAAAACTAATTGTAATTAATTATGGTCATGAACGAAATTTTTATAATTATCCAATGCAAGACTCTAGATACTCGTATATTTATCAGAATATTATTTTAATCTTACCACAAAATTCTGATTTAACTTGCTTCATTGCCATAAAATTCTGACAACTTATCTCACGGCTAAATCTTTACGTCATCGTCAGCTAATTAAAACATCCTTTGAAGGAAGGAGATCAATGAGACGAAAGCGATTTTAGAAAGTTCGTTTTGAGCGGACCGGTTGTTTTTTGCTCATTTGAATTCATCAAGTATTTGCCACTTCAAGTTGTGTAAAATGTCCTAGAATATTTATTTATAATTTATTATTTATTAAGTATTCTTAAGACATTTTGACATGCTCGGTTACGACACATCAAATCTATTGCGGCCTCATTAAAAACAACCCATCTAGTGGGCATAATAATTTAATGAACATATGGATTGACATGCGTTTATGACTATCACAATACGAGTCAATCTCATACATTGATCATTATCTTCTAAAACGAAATACCAACAAATTGCCATTGAATTAAGAACCTCTGCTTTTACAACATTGTAAATAGTGAAAACTTCACTGAGATTAACAAACATACACCTGTTTAACTAAGGAGATAAACAGAGTACAGTATCTTTGAAGGCGAGTCTAATAACGTCATTTGGGAGAATAGTGCATGGTTTAAAAAGAACATCCTTATCCTTAAATTAACTGTCGGATACAGAACATCCCTATCCTTAAATCCTGATCCATCCATCGTCACCTGATCCGTCCCTTACTCAACACGATGTCCTCGAGAATAAAAGTTGTGGCAATTGTAGCTGGAAACCACGCGGTTCAGTTCAATCTGATATTGAAATGTGTTGAAAAGATGAACATAGGAGGTTTTGTTGCGTTACATTAATTTTTTGTGCGGTAGTGTTAATTAACGTCGTGTGTTGAATTAATGTCGGAAATGGAAAGGCTACAGATGGATATATCATGGAAGGGAAGGTGAAAGGAAAGAGGAAAAGAGGTAGACCAAGAGGAACGTTTATAATATGGCACAGATAAAAGAAAAGATACAAGTTGCGTCGTACCAGGAGGTCAAGGGATTGGCGGTGGAGAGAGAAGAGTGGCGATTACTCCACCGACAAGAGCGCTGCTCTTAAGTTTAGAGAGAGAGTATTATAAACGTCCGTGCTTAATAAGAGTATCTACGTTCATCCAAACGACATCATTGGATGACGATGGTTATGTACGGCGTCCATATTTGAAATAATCGTACCTTGGAGCATATATCCCTTATCCAAAATAAAATTTAGGCATGGCAACTGAATAGAATATAGAAGAATGTAGACGATAGCTAGTTAGGTAGTTCACAAATATGTGTTTTGGAACTTCCTCGAGGTATAGACAGTATTGCGTTCGCAAAGGAATCACAAATAACATTTGATACTACTGTTTCTGCGAAGACAAAATCTAAGAAACATGTAGTAGCCATTGACTTGAAGAATAAAGAAGACAAACGACCATACAACCAATTTGATTGTAAGGTCTTTGAATAAGACGGTTAAGTTGAAAAACTTAAACCTAATATAGGTAATAAAGTTTTTTTGATCTCTGATCTGAATCAGTTCGTTTCTTCTATCTGTTGATGATTATTCTACCATATGCATGCAACCAAGTCTATTGAATAAATCGCTTCAAATATATAAGGGTTCTCCAATATCAATTACATTTGAAATAGATAAAAGAAACGTTACAACATTGCAATAGAAAATTATGAAATTCAACAACGGTATATATAAAAACGTGCTTTATCAATAGATACTTTTGATATGTATCGATATCGATATTAAGCAATATGGATCTAAATAATGATCTATCAGACTTCATCTTCATCATAGCGTTTATCCCAGTCGTTTCTGAGTCTGGGGTCCGCTTTACCAGTCTAACTGTGGATTTGGCTGGACCTCGATATTTTCCGTGATGCGACTGCCATCGACCTCCACAACCCAATATTGGGCGATAACGAAGTATTGCAGCTAGACCAGTTGTTGAACTTTTTAGGGCTCCAACTACCCGTAACGATTGCCATAGATGTTCGTATAGCAACTGGGACTGACGGCTTAACGTGCTCTCCGAAGCACGACCAGACCAATGCAAATACGGCTGTGGCCGCGTGGTCCAACCGTTTCGTCCAAACGATGCGCATTTTTTTTCCCTGTTGATTCGACCGGTCGGACGACGTGGAATTTCTCTTATTCATGGATGCAAATATTTGCTCTGAGCGGGGATCGAACCCGCGTCTCCTTAGTAGCGACCGCGTTCGCTACCACCACGCCACAGAGGCCGATCTATCAGATTAACGGTAAAAATTATAGTTCAATGCCGTTCACGAAATTGGAAATTTAAGTGGTTACAAACTAACTGTAGGTAGTTACCTATTTATATAAATATTGTAGAATAAAAATGACCTTGGTGATAATTGTAATACGGTTAACTGTGTCTAGACATAAATGTACGTATAACATTAGATAAGTAACTTTGTCTCGTAAAAAATTCTTTGTCATTCGAGAAATGTTAGGTCTGATCATAAACTCATTATAATTTGTGACATTTTTGGTTTCATTTTCGTATTGTATCATTTTGGATTTTATAATGGATTTGAATTTTCGAATTGTGTCTAATATGGACACTGTCTGTGACGTTGGTTTGAAATAAATATTAAAGTTCCACTTTATTCATTTCTAAATAAACTTATGAAACAAATTGTCAGGTTTTATTTCAAACAGTTACGAGTAGTAGGTACCTATAACGTTTAACAAATACTTACTCGTAATTAGGATGTCAAAACTGTACCAGTCAATAAAACGCAGAGTAGGTAGGTACAGTTATCCTGTATTAATCACACAACCCGGCCTTGATCTGAATATAATCTATAAAAACCAATTGTGTACTATTATTAGTTTCTTTTTGTCTGGTTACTTAATTTGTAAGTCAGCTGGAAGGGTTAGGGAGAAAACAATTTCGGTTAGTAATATTAGGATAAAAAATTCACGATGACAAAACTTTTTAACCCGTACAAAACATCGCGGCGATCTTTTTCACTAGCAGCCAATTGTTTTAATAACTCTGCGTTCGAATACCAAACAGTGGGTAAATTAATTGTAACATTAAAACCAATGGACAGCATGCCAGTACACAAATTAATTCAACCCACCACCGACTTACCAGCCGCGTCTATAGCGCTTTCGATATCCACATTATCTTTATGCACTAACGACACACTCTCTTCTACGTCACTTTTAGGCACCACGCCAGCCACATCTTTAGTTTTCTCAATCTCAACATTGTTTTTATTCACCAAAGACACATTTTCTTCTGTCACAACATTTTTATCCACCATTGTAAAGGTCTATTACACTTATATGAACACTTATAATAACACTCGCAAGCTTTTGGATATAGTTAAAACTATGTTACAAACTAGTACCGCGTGTGTTTGTTGTGCTACTACACAGTTCACTGATATTTTAAATGATATTTATTACAACTCAATTATAGTGATAAAGAATATAGTTCAATTGATATGGAATGATACGGATTTTGTTGAATAATATTGGTGCGAGCACGCGTCGCGTGCGCTGAGCGGTCGACTACTGGGTTATGAAATGAGGCGATAATACGGAATGTCGGCACAACTTTGCAGTGCACGGTTGCAATGCACGGTGTAACACAAAAGATGGAGAGAGAAATGTTTTTGTGTGACTAAAAAGTGTAGTTAACGTGCAATAAGTGTTTTGACATAAGATATCGATATTGAGAGTACCTAATATCGTTTGCGTTTATGATAGATATGAATGTGAAGGTTTAGATTCATCTGAATGAATTATTTTCAGTGTATAAATTTAATAGGTATGTTTTAATTAACTTTTATTGTATCATTTTACAGTTAAGTACCTACCTACTTAAACCTTGTTAAACTTGATACTGTCTGAAGTTTACGCGAACATTGATTGAAATACTTTTTTAAAAAACTTTTTATTTTTGTATTTTTTTTAATATTAAGTAGGTATTCATATTCATCATCATCATCATCATTTCAGCCATAGGAAGTCCACTGCTGGACATAGGCCTTCCCTATAGATCTCCAATAGGACCGGTTGGAAGCGGCTCGCATCCAGCGCGTTCCCGCGGCCTTAATGAGGTCGTCTGTCCACCTTGTGGGTGGACGTCCTACTGGTCCTACGCTGCGCTTGCCGATACGTGGCCTCCACTCGAGGACTTTTCGACCCCATCGGTCATCAGTCCTCCGTGCTATGTGCCCTGCTCACTGCCATTTCAACTTGCTAATCCGCTGGTATTCACATTATTTTTATATATTTTTTATTGATGTGTAATCCCTACTAATATTATAAAATGTGAAAGTAACTCTGTCTGTCTGTCTGTCTGTCTATCTGTCACGCCCAAACCACTGTACCGATTTTGATGAAATTTGGTATAGGGGTAGATTAGACCTCGAGAAAGGACATAGGCTATGTTTGGTCGCGATAACCGACATCCACGCGGGCGGAGCCGCGGGCAAAAGCTAGTAACAAATAAATCACGATAGAATCCGTTAATCATTGCCGTTAATAAATTAGTTTTAACAACAAAGGTTAACCGACTTCAAGAAACGAAAAAGAGGCACTGAAAAGCGAAAAATAACTTAATTTACAGACTTGCTGATCATTAGAAGTCGGTGCCAGCCAACTACAGGCCTAACGGCTGGACGGATTTCGATGAGTGGCATCTCAACTAAAAGGTGTTCATCTCCTGAGTGTCAAGAAAAGGTACCTATGCAATGGATTTAAGTTGCTGAAATGTTTTTTTTTTTTTTTCTGAAGCAGTCGAGTAAGGTATCAAAATGAAGGGATGCCTTTCATTCGAGACACAGGCTTTTAACAGATGAGTAAGTCTGTAAAATTCAGTTATTTTTCGCTTTTCAGTACCTCTTTTTAGTTTCTTGAAGTTGGTTTAACTTTTTTGTTAAAATTTAATTTATGTAAAAGCCTTTTTGGCAAATCGATAGAATGTAGCACAAGTATACTGTTGAAGGACGGATTTTCTAGGTAGACAAGCACACCCACCTGATGGGAAGCGGTTACCGCAGTCTATGGACGTGTGTTACACTATGGGGGAATAAACACTTAAAAGGAGGGGACGTAGTAAGCCGAAGAGCGATACCTGTGCTCGGGTCGGGCCCTCTCCGTGAGTAGCGGTGCTGCCGCGAAACCAATTACTACACCACGATGGCAAATAAAAACCAATCCCACTCTGATAGTCCACAGACAAAGTCTGCACTGCGCATTATCTCTATAAACAGCTTCTCTCGGGACAAGGCAGATACTTTCTAGTCTCTCCTAGAACACCCGCTGTGATACTGTGCGTGCAGGAAACTCACAGAGATGCTTGCCAGAGTAGCCACTTATCGCCGTCGACACGATAGAACAAGAAGAATACTTAAAAACTACTGAAGTATTTTACCGCCCTGTATGCGCTGACGCTGCGCGGGAACGCGCTGGATGCGAGCCGCTTCCAACCGATCTTATTGGAGATCTATAGGGGAGGCCTATGTCCAGCAGTGGACTTCCTATGGCTGAAATGATGATAATGATGCGCTGACGCTAAAAGATTCTCGCCTCCTGCTAAATATTACGACTGAATAACATGATTAGAATTTATACATCACTCTTCCTCATTCCTATCAACTTCGTATATAATATAACTTCAGTCAAAAGTATGTATGTATGCTGCTACGAGCATAGTGATAGCACACGTCAATATGTTTAGATCTAGCATATGCGTGAGATGCCTGTTGATAAATATAATTCTCTTTGATTGTCACAATAAATCTAACTGTCACTGCGCTTATCAAGAAGATCATATAATGATTTCTTAAGTCAACATGTTCCTCAGCTGACTAGATAGTGTGTACAATTCGACAACAGTAGGTACCTATTTAAGGTCTCTGCATACGTAACGGGTTTTTTCACGGACGGGACGGGACGTGAAGCAAAATGTATGCAGCCCATCCCGTCCCGTCCCATCCGTGGCCCCGTGACATATGCATTGCCGCATACATTTTGTATGAAACGATATTTCCAAAACTTCACGTCCCCGTCCCGTCCGTGAAAAAACCCGTTACGTATGCAGAGACCTTTAGCTATACTCCATTCGGTTGGGTACAATCTTGATGTGTCTATTTCAATCAATCAATCAATTAGCCTATTGCAGTCCACTGCTGGATATAGGCCTCTCCCAAAATGCGACACGTTTGCCGATCCTCCGCCTTCCGCATCTTGTCCGTCCCAGTCACTCTTCACAGGTCGTCAGTGTGTCTAGTCTGTTTAATATGTTTTATTTAAAAACTCAGTTTATTAATATTTTTCGGTTCTGGGCCACCCTATCTCCTCCCATGCGGTGTCGTACAATGCGACTAAGTGATATGGCGGTTTAATATTCTTCTTCCTCCTAGCGTTAATTCCCAGTCGCATCCGAAGCTTTCAGCTCAGAGTCTGGGCTCTGCTTTACCAGTCATAGCTACATATTTGGCTAGACCTCGATATTTTCCGTGAAGCGATTGCCATCTGACCTCCACGACCCAATGTTAACATTAGGCGATATCGAAGCTTTGCAGCTAGACTGTTGTTTATGAACTTTTTAGGGCACCAACTACCCGTAACGACTGCCATAGATGTTCTTATAGCAACCGGGACCGACGGCTTAACGTGCTCTCCGAGGTACGACCAGACCAATGCAAATACCCATATTTAATGCACACAAATATTTGCACTGAGCGGGGATCGAACCCGCGCCTCCTGCGTAGCGGCCGCGTTCACTACCGCTACGCCACGGGGGCTGTTTAATATTATCAGACAGATATATACAGCCCAGACTCAGCCTCAGATACATGGCTCGGGTCAACAAAACTGCCCAGAATACGGCAATACGCTCACCCCCTACTACGTGGGACCTAATACAATAATTAGGGAAATGTGGGTGCTAAATTCACCGGGATATGTAGGTATATATGATGTTTAATCACTGTTTAGAATTCAATGACTTGTGTCCCAAGTATTTATTGGGAAGTATTTTAAAATAAATCACTTTAATTTTAATATCTAAGAGTATCTAAGATTCACAAATAAAATAAGCAATTCTAATTTAGGTTTATTATTTAAACTAGCAATTGACCTAAATTTGCTCTTTAGGAATCTTATCATTATTATAAACGTGATGATAAGAGGAATATCATGAATACTTTATATCCCTTCTTATCACACGACATGTAATTTAGAATTACTTTGTATATTATGTATATTATTTCGTTAGTACAATCAGTAGACACGATATGCCGATATTTTTTAAATATATTCAACGGATTCAACCTGCATATGTACTTGGTTATGGCCTATCAACCCCGTATAATAACAGAAACGAATAATATAACTTAACCAAAATTTTATGTTACAGACTTCAAAAACAATGTTACGCCTTTAATAAAATTAAATAGCGTTACTAATAACATTACAATTGGTAACGGTTTAAAAATTATATCGAAAACTGTAAATAAAGTCAAGCATTAATACATATTGCACCTAGATACAGCATTGCGGAGAACAATACGTACAAACAACCATGTAGATTGCAATCACATCAAGACTACCATTTGTATGCATAGCTTTGTATTATCAAGCATAAGTATCTTTAAGCTACAAAATGACCCGACTAAGTATTCAGTTGCATATCGTTGCTTGAGTTACCACAACAATTAAGTCAAAACAATAACAAAAAATAACAATATAGGTAAGTAATAAATAAAATTTTAACAAAAAGTTAAACCGACTCTTCAAGAAACCAAAAAGAGGCATTGTAAAACGAAAACTAACTTAATTTAAAGATTTACTGGTTTGTTCGAAGACGGTGCGTGGTCATATCTCATTGATTAACATCAATCATGATTATTCATGATTAACATCAAAATATTTCGAACACACCAAACAAAGTGTCCCCTATTTAATAAAAAAGTCAATAATCATGAAAAACCGGTCTTAATTAACGTTGTAATCGTGTAACAAACATACAAAAAGATATAAGAAATACCTGAGAAATCCCTCTTTTTTGTAATCGGTTAAGAATTTAATGACAACAAAATTAAGCTCATAACTGCCAAAAATTCATTTTAACAAAAAAGTTTAACCGACTTCAAGAAACGGCAAAGAGGCACTGAAAAGTGAAAAATAACGTAATTTACAGACTTACTGATTTATTAGAAGTCGGTGCCAAGCCCGAGAGGCAATATTTCAATTGATTGCATCATAGTACGAGTAGTTTAGACACAACAAACAAAGTTGGCTGGCACCGACTTCTAATAAATCAGTAAGTCTGTAAATTACGTTATTTTTCACTTTTCAGTGCCTCTTTGCCGTTTCTTGAAGTCGGTTAAACTTTTTTGTTAAAATGAATTTATTTTCCTCTTTTTAGTGAGTTATAATCGATCCATCTTCCACCCTCTGCTTAGGTTCCTATCATCAGCAGCTTAAAAATCACGTGAAGATAATTTTAAAAGGCAATTATTGAAATTAAATATGTTAAAGCAGCAGAAACAGTGTTTTGCCATCATTTTGAGGATTTCCCTAGATCCCATAATCCAATCCTGACTTCCTGAATTCTGTCATACGATTCTGGCTCCCTGAACCACCTTTCTCTCTCCAACAAAACAAAGATCATAAAATCCGTTTCACAAAATACGGATTTTACATACAACGGTTCGTCACCTATTTTACCCCCATAGTATCAAAATTTTGGAAAATGCTGGTACACTTAAGTATTCATCTATGGCTCTACTATACTCGTACTACTATAATATATTATATTATAGATACTCCCTAGCATAGCCATGTAGAACGCGTACTTATGACTATTAAGTCACTGTATTTCATAAATATTGATTATTACGTACGTACTGTAAGGTATCATTATTGAAGTTGTATTTTTTATATTATTTTCGCTATACTGTAATTTTAAGAGCAACGCCTGCATGTTCTTTGAAAATAAAACAACATTCATTCATCTGATTGCTAATATAAAAGAGTAGGCGCTTGAAGGCGCATCAGTCTGGTTTCGGAGGATTTCCCTTGATTTCTCCAGGATCATAGCATTAGATCCGGACATCTTGAATATGGGACCACTCTGAAAGTATCCTCTATCAAACAAAAAAAGAATTTTCAAAATCCGTCCAGGATTGGCTTCACAATCGCGTAACAAACATACAAAAAAAAAAAAAAAAAAAAAAAAATTGCGTACGAATTGAGAACCTCCTTTTTTGAAGTCGGTTAAAAAAGTACATAAGTAAGTGATATTGGACGTTAGAAGTACAGCAATAATAAAAAAAATAAAATGAAAAAAAAAAAAGACCGCCGACCCTGTATGAACAGAGAAATTCTGTGTCGTTAGCGAAGAAGACAATCAGGATAAGCCTTTGGTCTTCCCACTGACAGCATAGGTAATCTGTGACAATACCTCTCCAAAACACAACACGAAATTATTATAACCGCGGTATTCTGTAGGGCGGAGGTACTTCCCTAGTCGGACTGCTCAGCAACATTATCAAGAAGGATTGAATTATATTACTACTAGCCTTCCGCCCGCGGCTCCGCCCGCGTGAATCTCGGTTAACGCGACCTTTGCTCATATCTTCGGTTCTACTCAACCGATTGCGATCAAACAAACGTAAGATTTTAAGTCTGAGTAAGCCCTTTCTACCAAAAAAAACCGCATCAAAATCCGTCCAGTAGTTTTTGCGTCCATCGCGGACAAACAGACAAACAGACAAACAGACAGGAAATTCAAAAAAAATATTTTCGTGTTCAGTATCGTTAACATAACATAACCCAAGTATTTTTTTTTAAATATCTCCAATGTACAGACACGACCACTTTACAATTATATAATAGTATAGATAGATGTATCATGTAACATTATCTTATTACTTGAGTTCATGCTTCTATTGTATTACAAACAGCTGACATGCGAATGTGAACGTGTAATGTCCTTGCAACGTGAAGAAATTGTAAATGGCTAATTTATGCCATTCAGGACTTAGTATTGTTCTGGAAGACGGACCTAAAGCTACTTACGACACAATTATCGACATACTTATCTACCTCAGACTACTATTCTTTTAGTCTGAGTTATCTACCTATAAAATATGTTCAGCGTCGGCATTAAAAACCGCTGCGGTGTTTTTTGTTGCTGACGCTGAACATACAGACACCCCACTATTGTACGGTTATTACAATAATCTAGCATCAAACCTAAATAATAATTTTTCAGTTTAATCGTAAAATCGTACGCAAATAACATTAGTAAATATCGCCATACCATTATCCTATCAAAGTCTTTACACACAGGTATAAAGTAATTTTTTTTTTTTTTTATATAGGACACGTCAATTTGACTTCGCCTCGCCTGATGGTAAGCTGAAGGCAAAGTCTCTGAAATTCTCACCTCCCTACGATTATACTATACATAGATATTATCATAAGAGATTCGCAAGGGACATTATCGCCTATGTCAAAATACGGTTATTGCTTGAAAGTTATGTTTTGACGGACACTATCAATATTCAATTGCGAGGCAATTGTTGCCTGGCAATTATTTTTGCGATTGTTAGATTAGACGAAGCAACTTTTCTGTCCTTTCCGAATCGTATCTTCAGACGAGAAAATCTCCTCGTCTACCCGCCACGACATAGCTTGAATCAAAATATTACTAGGAAAGTATATAAAAATTAAAGGGTAGTACATTTTTTTTGGGACGTGGGTTCTTTTAATTTTTAATTTTTCCACAGGTACATCATTAATATGATCAGAGAATGTTCTGAGTTCTCTCAAAATACTCGTAGCCTCTTCACCAGCCAGAATAAGAATTCTGGCTGGTGATGAAGGAAATCTTCTTCAAAGGACCTTCGTACCGATACTTCTGTATTCTGAGCGATATACTTATCTGTCTGTAAATATATTTCCTTATCAAGAGTTATCTTGTGAATAAACAGAAACGCTCACGCGAAACACAATGTTTAATGTTTAGATTATGTCCTTATAATACTTTTTTCTTCTTTTCCTCTTACATAATTCGCTTAAAATATTATTTATAATAGTTATGTAGTCTCTTCGTTAACCTTTCTTGTTTCACTATTTGGAAGAAATATAGCAGCCACAATTCCACCTGAAAATAGAGTATTTTTAACAAGACTTCTTGGTACAGTCTCAGCACAATTCCGAGTAACAAACCAACTTCTTTATGCTACTTAGGTGGTAGACAAGCACATGGCCCACCTGATGGAAAGTGGTTACCGTGGCCAATAGACGTGTGCAACACCAAGGGCGTCACACTCGCGCTGCCGACTTTGTACCTCACCAGTAAGCTGGTACTTACTGGTAAACTTACTGATTAATGGACGAGGCTCTTCCGTAAGCTTTCCTCTCGGGATTGGGAGGTCGCAGTCACTCCTAAAATCCGCGAATACATCCGAAAATACAAGTATTACCAGCCCATCTCCTCTGAAGGCTATCGTAAAAGGCGACTAACAGAAAAATACGCAGACGATATCACTGCGAGAGAAGGAAAACTCGAAATAAAACCCTGTACCAACCCGTCTGGAAACAGTAGGCCAAAGCCCCACATTAGGAGAGGCCTATGTCCAGCAGTCAACTGCGATAGGCTAATTGATTGAGTGAGTCACTCCTATAGAAGCCGTATAGACGGATTTGACAGTCTCGGGTGGAGCTGGACATTGGACATAATACTAAGATGATGATGATGATGATGAAGTAAGTAAAAAAGTAAGTAGTGTCACTAGTGTAGGGTTGCCATAAGTGTGGGGACGCAGACCGGGACATTTGAAGAAAAACTAGTGAAGGTAGAAAAATAGGCACTTTTATTACAATAGTGGGTAACTTTAAAGGTTTAAAACAACTTTAAACAGTGCTATTCAATGCCAGCGGGCAGCGACCCGCCAGTCGGGCTTTCTTTCGTTGGGGCTTTTCGCTACGAAGGCGAAAAGTTAATTCTGATAATTTTACAAAATATTTTGACGAAATCAACATTAACTTATACTTGTACGGAAAAATGTCGTTCTATCCACGTATGAATAGCCTAGCTAGTTAGTCGCGTTTATTGTAGTTATATTACTGTTTACCAATACGACCTGATACGACACGACCTCCGACGCTCCAACGCCCGCACCATCCAGGAGGCAATCGAGCGCAATAGGGGGTCGAAAGTGTTCGCTCAGCAGTTGGGGAGGCCCCATCTGACGAAACTCAAATTGAGGAAGGCAAAACGATTGTCTCAAAGAACGAGATACTCGAAGAGATCGAGAAATTCTATGGACAGCTGCTGTATGCATCACGGATGAGTAAACCGACGGGACACAGCCATGAAGACCACAGAGCCCCACTCACGCGCTATTACACCAAGAAGATACCAGATGTCTAACAGTATGAGGAAGAGGCGGCTCTCAGGCAACTGAAGAACAACAGGTGCTCTGGTGATGACGAAATTACGACTGAGCGCCACCTGCTTTCAGGAAAGCATCTGGCGCTCCAATCCTGAAAGATCTAGCGAGTTTAATTCCATCATCCAGCAAGGGCCAACACTTAGGGCATGGAGTGGGAGTGCGATGATACTGTTCCTTCAAAAAGGGTGATAAGACCTTACTGAAGAACTACAGGCCCATCTCACTCCTGCTGTGCAATTCACTAAGCAAGTACAACGATGCGAGTCGCAACGTTGTGATCGATAGAGATTGTCATTGGCCGATCTCCAGTGAAGTGACCCAATCCGACCAATGACAATCTCCATCGAGCACATCGTTGCGACTCGCATCGCTATGCTCGCTTAGTGAATTGTAGTGCTGAGCCATGTCTACAAGCCATTCTCGAGAGTCGTCACAAATCGCCTCGCGGGTAAGCTCGACGAGTTTCAGCCACCTGAGCAAGCCGGATTTCGAAAAGGCTATAGCACCGTGGACCACATCCATACTGTTCGGCAGATTGTAGAAAAAACGCCAGATTACAAGCAGCCGCTGTGTATGGCATTTGTGGACTACGAAAAATCCTTCGACTCTATCGATACCTGGGCAGTGTTGGATGCTCTGCAGCGATGTCGTGCCGATTGGATCGAAGTGCAGAAATGCTTGTATGACACTGCCACAATGTCTGTCCAGCTCCAAGACCAGAAAACGAAACCCATTAGCCTCCAGCGTGGAGTGCGCATACTATACGCGTTGGAGGACGTCTTCAAGACTCTGGATTGGATAGACCAGAATTATCAACATCAATGGTGAGTACATCTCGCACCTTCGGTTCGCCGGCGACATTCTCATAGTTGCGGAGTCACTGGAGCAAATGAGCGAAATGCTGCACAGCCTGAATGGAGCTTCTCAACAAGTCGGCCTCGGTGTAACGTCGGGTCTTCTTCTTGCCTTTACCGCAATGCCTCAAAACAAATTTTTCGCCAGTACGTCCTGCCTGTTTTGGCTTACGGTGCCGAAACGTGGCCATTGAAGGTAGGGTTAGTCCACGACCTAAAAGTTGCGCAACGGGCTATGGAGCGAGCTTTCTTTGAAGGATAGAATTCGTAACGAGGTCATCCGACATAGAACCAAAGCTACCGACATAGCTCGCAAAATAATCAAGCTGAAGTAGCAGTGGGCTGGCCACATCTGTCAAAGGACTGATGACCGTTGGAGCAGACGAGTCCTAGAGTGGAGAGCGCGAGAAGGAAAACGGAAAGGGAGACACCCCCTAGCCAGGCGGACTGTCGACCTGCGACGGTGGCTAATTGATTGATTGTTTACCAAGTCCAGCCCTCAAATATAAAACTATATTTTTTAAACCGGGACAATTTGCTTATCGGCCGGGACGCCGGGACACTAGGCTTCAAACGGGGACATGTCCCGGCGTACGGGGACGTATGGCAACCCTACACTAGTGTCTGTTAATTTAAAAAAACCAGTCAATAAATATATAGATACAATAGATAATAGTACTGACGTAATAGTGTATAATATTCAATACAAGAGTCAAGTTAACATAATGCATGTATGATGTTAAACAAACACAAATAACTGCTATGAAAATGATAAACATAATGAATGACAAATAACAACCTGATAGCGAAAGGAAAATCTACTAACTATTACTTACCACTAAACTAGTTACATAATTAAATGAATAGGTACATTATTATGTACTGTGCTAATTCTCCTTATGCAAGGCTTTGTAGGGTGATAAATTGTTGCAGCCATTTGATTGATATCCACTTCCAATCGTGTAACAAACAAAAGGCAATTTACAGCTCCTTACCAGAACTGGCTTAGTTTCCATTTGTTACCTCTATATGTTTTTTTTTTGTTGTTAATCTTTTTTTTACCTATATCACATAAAACATAAATAACCACCCATGTTGGGTGTCATTTAATATATTTAAGACTATCCTGCTATCTAACTACTTTATTTAAGTAACCTTGTTACTGTGATGGTACGGTAGCTCCTTTTTAAATGTTACCTTTTGCATGTTGTGTCTACCTATAAGTAATTGTTACATTATGAACTGTACCTAGATATATTGCTATATGAACTTGTATTAATGTAAACAGTTGTTGGAGGACCTAAATAAATAAATAAATAAATAAATAAATAAATACAAAAGTCAAGTTAACATATTGCATGTATGATGTTAAACAAACACAAATAACTGCTATGAAAATGATAAACATAATGAATGACAAATAACAACCTGATAGCGAAAGGAAAATCTACTAACTATTACTTACCACTAAACTAGTTACATAATTAAATGAATAGGTACATTATTATGTACTTATTATACAGTATAGTTTATACCCAAGGATGTAAAATTTAAAGATGGCTATCTAAAGTCGTAGACATAACCGTCTTCTAAAATGTGTATCTAAAGTACTTTTAATTGATTTATCACAATTAATGTATTTGTGTTTGAATTATATTAAGATACGATGAAGCTGATTAAATTCCTTCTTTTTAAATGTTTTGTTGATTGGTAATAACTTATTTTATACTAGCTGACCCGGCGAACTTCGTACCGCCATATTTTCTGATCCCGTTCCCGCTGCATATCTCTAAATTTATCAGTGTTTCTCTACAATATTATGCATCCTATTAGATATAGGTACATAATAATATAAACCTTCCTCTTGAATCACTCTATCTATTGAAAAAAAAACCGCTTTAAAATCCGTTGCGTAGTTTTGAAGATTTAAGCATACATAGGGACGGACAGACAGCGACAGCGACTTTGTTTTATAATATTTAGTGATGTCTACATAGAGCTAGATGATTTTAAAAGCTAACGACACGGAACATCAGAAAAAGTAAACATAAAATTTCAACAGCTGATACAAAAAAAGATATCAAAATACTTAAAAATTAACCACGAGAATCGGACAGTTAATATAACGAAATCACATATGTTGCCAGGTGCCTATTGTTAAAAGTAAGGCAATACGAATTGTATTCATCTCTATGATTACAATATTTATTATTTTGATAACGAAGAGCTCACAGATAAATTAGTTATTAGTTATACTGAAATTGATAACATATTATATTGTCTGATCAAGTTGATACTAAGAAGCCTTGACATGAATGAAACCATCCAATCTATTCAAATTCTGTCTAATACGTGGAATGATAATAATGGTATTGTTTAGGTATTATTTAGATTTGAATAAGTATATGAAATTAATAATATTTATGATATACGTAGGTACATGATGAGGTATGAAAGGAACTTCATCCCCCACACACTTTTAAACCGTGGAATGAACTCCCTGCCGTCGTTTTTACAAGCGACAGCAGTATGGGGTTCTCAAGATGGGTAGCGCTAGTGTGACGCCCCTGGTGTTGCATACGTCCATAGGCCACGGTAACCACTTTCCATTAGGTAGGCCGTGTGTTTTTCTGCCCACTAAGTGGTAAAGAAAAAGGATAGTTACACAAATGGGCGGTCTATTGCTAGAACCAAGTAAGTTAATAAAAAATATATCATTGGTGAAAACTGAAACTTTCGACTTATGAAATACTAGCCTTCTGCCCGCGGCTCCGTCCGCGTATATCTCTTATCCCCGGTTCTACTCAATCGATTGCAATTAAACAAACTTGAGATTTTAAGTCTGACCAAGACCTTTCTAACAAGAAAAACCACATCGAAATCCGTTCAGTAGTATTTTCGTCCATCGCGGACAAACATTTCCAATCTACAATTATTTAATAGTATAGATACTCGTAGATGAGTAGCTCAGCAGATACATGCTTGTGTGAAGGCACGTCAAGAAAGAAGAAAAAAGCTCAGTAGATATAATATTATACTTACTTAGAAGGATCGCAGTCCAACAGTAGAAAGTGAGCTGGCAATAATTGGTAATCGTAGTGCCAACGATAGCAACACCGGCCAGACTGACGGTACGAGCCACCATCATACCCAAACTGGTTGCAACACCTCTGATGACAATACGAGAACTTATGAGTATGGGTCCATCTGGGACAGACTGGATGCGTAAGGCGGAGGGTCGGTAAGATTGGCGTACAATAGGAGAGGCCTTTTTCCGGCAGTGGACTGCAATAGGCTGATTGATTGATTGGTGAGTAAAGAAAACCTGAGATAGTGATAGAGCCCCGATTCTGCTAATTTTATGGAATAGCAAAAGCACTGATACTAAAAATCATGCCGTTTTAGACTTTTTCATTTTAATATTGAACTTTAAGTCTATCTCAACAAATTCTAAAATAAAATGTCATTTTTTGCAGTCACAAATCACAATGGTATATCAGTGAATTGCTATGCCATAAACTTTGCAGAACTGGGGACCTGGTTACTATTTTTGTTATAAGTTATAACTATTTTGGTTATAAGTTATAACATAGGGCACAATACAAAATTATAATTTACTATAATAAACTAGTAAATCTAAAAAATCACTTGTGATAAATATTTTTCATAACTTATGGTTACAATTGAATGATACAAATATTAATTATATTGAATTGCAAATCGTAAGCATTTGCTTACGATTCATACAATCGTATAGAACTTTAAAATTAGCTGATTTCGTAATATTTAAATATTTTAAACCAAAGTAATAAACTCTATTAATAAATATAAAAGTAATTATCCTCACCTGTAAGAAGTTGGGAATATATCAACATAGAAAGAATTAACGCTACCAATAGCTATCAAAGTAAACTGTATCATGCAGAAGAGCACTAAAGCAACGGTGGGCTCATAGAACATATTTACGGCGACGCAACCGAAGCCAGCGACCAAGAAAGAGGTGAAAATCAATGTTCTTCTCCAGTTAGCGAGGGCAATAGCTCCAATATTGAGCATAGTGGCGACTAGTGTCAAGACCATGCCGGAGTATATCGTGTTTAGGGAGTTATTTTCGACGCAAACATCCTAGAAAGATAAATATTATGGTTATTTTCGGTAAATATTGTAAGCTAGAGGGTTACTTTGTTACACTAGGTAACTTTGGGAAAATTTAAAATTCGATGTTTTTAAAAAGAAGCTAGCAAACGTAAGAAACGAATAATAGGAATTGCTTATCCACTTCTGAAGAAAGTGACTTATTGTTACTACGTAGTTATTGTTTATTATTAAGAAATTTAAATTATACTAAAGTCACCCAGTTTTGTGTATTTTGTGTAATTCTGGTTTTTCATACACAGAATTTGATGATCTTTCAAATGAGCCTCAACTTTTTCTGGTAATCTTATCATATTAGATACCATTTTTTTTGTTTTCAATATTGTTTTTTGGCTAATGCTATAATCCACCAGGGTTTTAGCGTCGCAGCATAGCCATTTCATGTTCTCCAATTAAAAATGATATACATAGCATCAGGTAATCTGATCAGACTGGAGTTAGTGTAATCGGCTCTAATACTTACTACTCGTAGTACATACCTAGATGTATGTAAATAAAATATAATAATATATTATGTATTGTACTGACATTATATTTACTTGGTGTGATATTCGCGACAACTTTCTGGCAGAAGCTGGTGTTTTCATCCGCTGAGGTGAAGAATGAGTCCACCATTGTTGGGAACCACATGAAAAATGCATTATTTCTGAAAACAAAACAATCCTGCTTGAAATTAACCTTAAAGTTATATTATATTTGGAGTAAAAAATTGTTATCTACATCTAAAATGAAGCGATGATAAATAAATGAGAGGAGAGTCTTGAACTGTACTGCCCGCAACGAGCGGAGGCAACAGGCGTCGGCGGTCGTTAACGACCTCCGTCCTCCATGGGCCTGGGGTTGATAAATGGAACCGCCTGTCACCATATCAGGAGCAGGCAGTGGCGCAACTGCACCTCTCCTATCGGGGGCCAGAAGGGGACACCGTGGTTCCCACACCCGAAGGGGGCCATTTTGAATCCAGAGATGCCCCTGGGTTGATCGGGGTGCGAGAGATTTTTTCTGGCTATCTCACCTCTGGCAACTGAAGACCCAAAGACGGCGTGCGGATGTAGTCGGTTCGAGTCTGACATAACCACCCCGCCGGCTTCGTTGAGGAAATATCCGTGGGGAATTCAGCACTATAATTAAGTCTACTTACGTACTACAGCATATGGAAAGAAGCAGGAACAGTTGCAGTGACCTCCAAAGCAACGGTGGTTTGAATATCGGAGTTATCTGCTTCAGTACATTATTCCAGAAAGATGAAGTTTTGACAATATTGTTCATGTTTATCAGGGAATTTACCTGAAAATTATTGTTCATTGACCTTAACAATTTTGAGAACAAGCCGAGTAGTTGCAGTGTGAAAGAAAAACGGTCGAATTGAGGACCTCCTCTTTTTGGTAGGTACTTAGCAGGTAATTACAATTTTGTGGATTTGAAATCGATTTCAAAACAAATATTGATGTAATGAATGCTTATATTAAGCTATATGACCACGGGTGCCCTATTAACATCTTTAGAGTCTAAGCCATTCTCACCTGCTAGTTAGTGCAGCTGCTTAACAGCAGACGAGAATCTAGATCTGACGCTGGTATTGCTCTCGGGGTTGGGAGGTCAAACGATCCCTCCCAAAAAAGTTGAACATGATTGAAATTCAAAATAATAGGCGGGCCTAGGCTGCAAAGCGTAAACTTTTAACGCAACTGGGAAATCTCTATGATGATGATAATGATCGCCAAGGTAACAACTACTTTGACCAGTCACCTATTAAAATTCTCTCACATCAATCAATCAGTAATACATTTTTCATGACTTACAGGATACACCGAGTTACTTCCATAATTTGCCTTGAACATAGCTCTCAGAACATCCATAGCTTTATCATTTTGCCCCTTATTAGCCAAGAACTTCGGAGTTTCTTTTAAGAAGCACACCATCACCGCACTTAATCCAAGAGGCAATGACATCACCAGACTTAAGAGACGCCATGATTTGTATGTGTTCAGGTAAGGAACAGGTACGGCGAAGCTTAATGGTAAAATTAGATATCCCAGGACTGGAACAAATAAGAAATTCATGGGTTATTTAATGTAAGAATTAGGCCTTAGGATCGGGCGGTCCGGGGTTCGAATCCTGGCCTTACACTACCAACCTGACACAAGCAATTTTAGCTTAGTTGGAGGGGTTAGAGGGAATATTAGCCATTACAGTTGATAATATTCTTAAAAAAAAACATAATGTAAAAACTATAAACATAAAAGTACTAGTTGATGTCCCCGACTTCCCCCAAGTGGGTTAGATGTTATTGTGTTGGGTATCGTTAATATAACCCAAGTTTTTTTTTATTATCTCCTGTATAGATTTTCGTATTTCGTATTATATCATCATCATTTCAGCCATAGGAAGTCCACTGCTGGACATAGGCCTCCCCTATAGATCTCCAATAGGACCGGTTGGAAGCGGCTCGCATCTAGCGCGTTCCCGCGGCCTTAACCCTTAACCACCTACCACCGGTCTCTGAGACCGCAACGTATTTTTAAATTCAAATATTTCGATCTGTATGTGTCGTAGGACAGTGCGCGTCTATATACCTTTTCTAGACATCCAACAGGACCGCGCTAGCGCTCAGGTAAGTATAGACGTGCGCGCGTTTGGCCAGGGTAAGTAAAAATATTTCGTCAGCGGTCTCTGTGACCGCTCGTAGGTGGTTACGTGATTTTTTTTCACTCACACGATTTTTTTGTTTTAATGAAAAACAAATGATTAAGAAATAAAAAATCCCGTCTGCCACTAAAAAGATTGCAATAAGTTGGATAGCAGGCGGTAGGTACCTATTTGCCAATTATAAACCAAAAGAAAATTAATTACCCGACTGTCGAATAAAGGAGGGTAGGTAATTTTATTTATTAATCATTTATTTTGTTTTATTTTATTCTTAATATAGTTATTATATAACATGTTTATATTTTTGTAATCTCCTTTTAATTTCCTTCATTTTGATACGCTACTCGATAAGTTTGAGTGAAAAAAAAAATTTGACAAGATACGTTTTGGCGCCAAAAACCGCCATTTTGATTTTATAAAAATTTTAATATACCTGGGTGGCACTCATACAATCATGATGAATCCAATGACACCTCGCATTTCAAAATCCATCAAGCCGTTCAGGCTGTAGGGCGTGCCAAAGAAATATACATACATACATACATACTACATACATAGTCTCGAAAAACATTACCCTCCTTCCTTCGGCAGTCGGGTAAAAATTATTAAAAACAATGAAAGTATTGAAAGATGGTTACAACAGGAGATGTCAGACGATGAGTTTATGCCAGACGAAGATTGCAGTGACTTGGTATCCGATGCGGTCGAGTATGCTGTACAGGTTGAAGACTAGAAAAATTGAGAATGTTTGGGGGTTGCAATTTTGTTGATTTTTACGATTGATGTATAGTTTTTTTATTTAATTTAATAGTTAGAGTCCTAAGTTAAAAGAAATATATCAAAAGAAGTTGATTTCTTAAGTTCCTTATGAATCAGATCACATTATTTAAGAAGAGTATATTTTTAGGTTAAAATTACTATTCTTGAAAGATAATAACATAATCTTAAGATTTTATTATAATTTATGATAATTAAAAGTCTAAAATAAAATATTAAAACATAAACCAGTATTTTACTCATTTAAAACCTTTTGATACTATAGAACCCGAATTTACGGTGGTTATTCATGAGCGGTCTCCAGGACCGCACGTAGGTGGTTAAGTTCCAGAAATAGGTGGTAGGTAGTTAAGGGTTAAAATGAGGTCGTCTGTCCACCTTGTGGGTGGACAGACGACCTTATATAAAAATGGTATATTACTTTACTTACTATTTTATGTACTTACCAAAGCAAATGAAATCAGTTCCTGTACTACAGATGTTCAGTATAAAGATATATCTGTTCCGCTTGCCTCGGGGCGTACTTTCTCCCAGGTACGTAGTCACTAATGTCAGGGATGCTGTTGAACTAATATGCTTATAAACAGATAATATATCCGGTTATAAATGTGAGAAGATGTATATATAAAAACGTATAAAATAAATGCAATGATTACATTTTGTATTTATTTAGTCTGTTAGTTGGCAAAACATGAACTCTTGAAGCCATGGGCAAATTCAAAATTCAAATGATTCTGTGAGGTCTAGCCAAATCCGTAAATTAAGACTGGTAAAAGCGGACCCCAGACTCCGAGCTGAAAGCTTCGGATGCGACTGGGAATTAACGCTAGGATGAAGAAGAATTTCAGTTCTAACTCCACTAGTCCGACGTCACTACTGGGGGCTTATCAAATGATTTTTCCCATCTGTCACCACTGGTGGCAACTGGGAACAAAAAGAGTGACCATTCCCAGTTGCCACCACTGGTGACGACACCAGTGGTGGCAAGTGGGACATTTTTTGGAAACAAATCCCATTTGTCACCAGTGGTGGCGTCGACAGTGGTGGCAACTGGGAATAACCCAAGAAGAAAAGTAATTAATAGAAATTAGTAACCGAAATTACTAGTGTTCCACTTAAGTGCTCCAATGCGTTGCAATCTGAGCGCGTCAGATGGCAGTCGCTTCACGGAAAATATCGAAATTCAGCCAAACCCTCATTTAGACTGGAAAAAGCGGACCCCGGACTGATGCACTGTGATTAACGCTATGGTGAAGAAGATAGGAGAACAAAGTAAAAAATAATATAACAATAAACTCACAAACAACTGGCTAACAACTTGAGGACCAGCATCATGTAGAAGCTGTTTGAGAAGCTGGTCAGTGCGGAGAAGATAAAACCAGCTGTTAAGGATATGAGGATCGTTCTTTTTCTGCCTGAGGTATCCGCGACGTAGCCCCAAGGCAATGCAAGCAAAAAACCTGAAAGAAATAAACCCATATCTTAATAAATTCCGCTACCGTTGTTTCTCACAATTTTTTTTCGCAAACATTTCAAAATTAAAATCAGTTAAATCGACCCAGCTGTTCTTGAATTTTATCGGGGCTAACGAATGTAAAAGTGGGAAATGTAATAACCTCGTGTTGTGTTTCCAACGGTGAGTAAGCCAGAGCTCACTGGAGAGGTATTATGCTGTCAGTGGAAAGACTAAAGGCTTTTTCGCTGACGGTACAGAATCTCTCTGTTCGTAAAGGGTCGGCAGCACGAGTGTTATACTCGTCCATAGGCCACAGTAACTACTTCTATTACTGTCCACATTTATGAATGAATGTATACCTTCAAATGATAACATACTTTATTGTTGATATCAAGAAATGGGCAGAAAAAAAATTTTGACATAATTTCCGGTAAGAATCAAATATCTTAAGAAAAAAGAAAATTAAGTTAGTAACAGACATATTGGCAGTATTATTTGAAGAGAAATTCTCGCATTCAATCCGTGTATAATCAACTGAAAAAAAAAAACGTACCAGCAAAACTAATTGACTTCAACACCCCGCCTTGTTCCAATGTCAACTTGAGGTCACAGCTCGCAGCAGGTACCACTAAGCTGTACCCCAGCATATCCATCACACCACCAATCATTATTATACAGCAGGTCACCAGCAAATACTGATTATATCGGCCTTGACCTAAAATAAAAATAATATTTAGTCAACAGTCCAGACCACTGTTTTGTACCACAGACACGGCAAAAAATGAAAATTTTTAGGCTTTATTGTGACGTCAAAGTTAAAACTAAATGGCATCTTGTAGAGTGAAGGAATAAAAAATTCTAATAAAAAGGAATGAAGGAATAAAAAGACTTTAAGTCTGTATCTTTGTAATCTAAAATTTAATGGCATATTTTGCAGTGTCTGTATGATAGTGGTTGATATTAACAGAATCGGGTTCAGGTAGTCAATTTTAGGACAAAAAAAAAATCACTGTACTCGCCAAAGTAGATAACAAGGTCGATGACCCTTCAGTCGTTACTGGCTTCGACAGCTGAATACACACACATACAAAACAGTATATTCACAGTTGTGTGGTGTTGCATATAAAGGTCATTGCAGACTTATCGCGAAAACGGATCGTAACCTTATCGCCTAAAATAAAAACATAATAAACAAATGACCTCGTGCTTACGGCTCTCTGTTGCCACAACAGCACAAAAAAATGCCTTAAGCAAATTTTGTACTTTAAGTGCATACTAATAAAGTCTAGAATCGGGGTTCTAGTGACAGCTAGTTCAACCAGCGGCATCGCCTAGCCAAAAGGCTATACATTGACGATCGTTTTTGGAGTTGATGTGTCTGCTATGACCCTAATGTGTGGTCTGCTATGGTAGATGTCTTAAAACACGTGTCTCGTACTTCATTCAACAGGTGTACCGGCTTGCAGGTAAACTTTGTTTGGGCTCCGAAGATTTTAGGCCTAGGTAAGGGTTGGTTTTAGTCCGTACTATTATCCTCTTCATCCTAGCGTTAATCCCAGTTCCATCCGAAGCCTTCACCTTGGAGTCTGGGGTCCGCCTTTTCCAGTTTAACTGCGGGTTTGGCTGATATTTTCCGTGAAACGACTGCCATTGTCCTCCACAACCCATTGGTGACATTGAAGTATTGCAGTTATTGGACTTTTAGGCCTCCGACTACCCGTAACGACTGCCATAGTGATGTTCGTATAACACCCGGGATCGACGGCGACGGCTTAACGTACTCTCCAAGGCACGATACAAATATTTGCATTGAGCGGGAATCGCACCCACACCCCCTGCCTAGCAGTCGTGTTCACTACCGGCACACTACAGAAGCTTTAATCCGTACCTACTATTATATAACCCAATATTAATAGTTTGTTATACAACATCTATAGTTATAGTGCCTATAAAGAAACAGGTTTCGTGTGTACGTCTGTATGTGTTTGGGCAACTGTTCAAAGTCAAGACCACTTACCGGTCACATCGATAGCTGTTTCAATGTCTATAATATCTTTTTTCACTAGGGACACCTCCTCTGTAACACTTTTCTGCACCATTGTAAACGTCTGTCCTACAAAGATGTACTGTCATAAATAAAATCTCAAACGGTTTCGTACCTTTTGGAATAATGAATTAAGAAAAACCAATTTAGAATAAAATATGAACGGACAACGCCGACGCTAGAAACAAAATGTTTTTTTGCGAGTCAATAGTGTTGTAACGCTCGCACGTGAGTAAGTTATCGATATCGATAAAAAGTAGTGATTTTTATAATAAGATACTTGATTGATTTTATTTATTGAGTTTAAAACTTCAAATAACTAGCAAAAAGCTGAGATTTGTGAGGGCTCACTTAGTTAAAGTTGAGATTAGTACTGTAGCAGCTAACTCTTCGGTTTTTTAACAGATGGCGTTAGTAGTACACATTGGATGTCGGTTATCGCGACCAAACATAGCCTACGTCCCTTCTCAAGGTCTAATCTATCTCTCTACTTACCAAATTTCATCAAAATCGGTTCGGTGGTTTAGCCGTGAAAGCGTAACAGACAGACAGCCAGACAGAGGATATGGATGTGGAAAGTATTCGTTAGAAAACGAATAAAAACACCAAAAATGTTTTGTTTCTACGAGTACTAAATTTTCTAATTTACGTTTTTTCTTACAATCATTGAAATAATATTTGTAATTTCTTTCTACTCTTCATCGTCGTTTTGTATATCAACTTGTGGAAAAAATATTGCAGTTACAATTCCACCTGTAAAAAAATAAATCTTTAGAACTACAATACAAAGCAAATAAAAGATGAAAATGTATCAACTACTCTTATTGGTATGAAAGGAACTTCGTTCAGCTGTGGAATGAACTCTCTGCTGTAGTTTTTCAAAGCGACTACAATATGGGGTTCTTCAAGAAGGGCATTAGAAGGTTTTTACAAGGTCGGCAGCATGAGTGTGACGAACGACGAATTGACAAAATGGCAACACGAATAAGTGTATCATTACCGGCCCACATGTACCGGTAACTTGTTTGATTGTTAGAAGCTTTGGGCCCCTTACAAATTTTGGAGAACAATAATGAAACGAGTATTGATTTATTTGTAATTTTATCGGGATTACACTGGTACATTGCTTCTTAACTAGTCTAACCGGAACATTGATATAAATGAAATCATTTCATCTCCTTTGAGGCCATTAAAAAATGTTCTTAAAAAAAGAACAACAGTCGATAAAATCATTTTATCACCAAATCGATATTAATATACAGTAAATTATAGTACCAACATTGTAACATCATTGTTGTTCATCTATATTTGCTTTACCCTTGAATTGTCATTAAATGAGCTATGTCCAAGTGACTCAATCAACGTACAGTTTTTCTTCTGTTATTAAAAATCATGCAGTGAATTATTTATTGTAAACAGACAAAAGAGCAAGGCAACATACAAACGTACGTTCCTTAGTTTGTTGCCCGTGGTCCAATCATTGAACCCTATTGGTTAGTCCAAGTCAATTTTTGCTGGTGGTTATCGATCGGACCATGGGAAAATTAAATTATCCGTGGCCCTATCAATCGGACTACAGAAAAATCAAATTATCCGTAGTCCTGTTAATCGTACCACGTGAAAATTAAATTATTCGTGGTTATATCAATAATGATATTGCTAAATAACCACGGATAATTAAAAATAATGATTTAAAAAAGTTCAAAGTACGAACTTTGAACTTTTTTACATCTTTACTTTCATCTCTTCTCATAGTACCTATGTCCATATCATGGTATTTGATGGAAGTAAATAGTAGTACCACGGACAAATATAATGCTCTTGGTCCTACTCAACCAGTAGAACCGGTACCAATACAATTTAATATTATTAGGTCCTATTGATAGAACCACGGAAAAAAATGCCCTTGGACCGACCAGTAGGCTGTAGGACTCAGGGATCGGACCACAGGCCACAGATGTTGTTTTTATCCGACTGCACCTGCGAGGGTAATGTGTTTCGTGCGTATGTATGTTTCTATGTATGTATGTAGTTTTCTTTGTTCCCCTCTACAGGCCTAACCCCTAGACGGATTTCGACGAATGGGGTCTCTAATGAAAGGTATTAATCTCCCGATCTACATAAAATTCCAACAAAAAATATATGGTAGATTTTTAATGCTAAAATATGTGTTGGCAAAAATTTTTTTTCATTCAAATTTATTGAGTAGGGTATCAAAATGAAGAGAATTAAAAGAAGATTACAAAAATATATAGATTTTATATCTTAACTAAAAAGGTTAAAATAAAATTAATTATTAAAAAATGAAAAACCCGACTATTATAACTGTCTAGTGTCTAAAAGATCGAAAGGAGCTTGATAGCAGGCGGTACCCATTAAATTTCTTTTGGTTTATGATTGGCAAATGGGTACCGCCTGCTATCAAGCTTGTTTCGATCTTTTAGACAGCAGTCGGGTTTTTTATTTTTTAATAATTATTTAAAATTAAACTCATATATTATATGTTATTAGTGTGTTTTATATCGATATATCTTGAGTTTCAGTTTCCAGATGTAGGGCCATCCCTATGTAATCAGTTTTTCGGAGTATTGTTAACTTAGGCCCGTATTCTAGAATGGTACTCAGTTCTGAATCTCAATTTATCTAAGGACAGATAGTGTAGATAATCTGTCAAATCTGATAATCTGTAAATTGAGACTCAGTACAGTCTTTCTAGAATACGGACCTTAGATTTGTTTTTTCTTTTATGAATTACTAGCTGTCCCGGCGAACTTCGTACCGCCATATTCTTCCCGTTCCCGCTGCACATATTTTCTCATCTTTTAAACCTTCCCTGGATACTCACGAATATTTCAAGACTAAAATTAGCCAAATCGGTTCAGCCGTGTTCTTGAGTTATAAATCAACGAAAAGTTGCATTGATTTTTATATATTAGATAGACAGATGTAGGTACAGCTTTGTAATTAATCTTCTACTTGTTGTGCTTCTATTGTTTATTTGCAGTAAGTATATAATTACATTTAGCTAGTCACAAGGGATTACGGCAAGTGAAGTATCTGTTCCGTGCACGCCTATGTAAATTACATAGTCTACACTCCAAAATGGACCAGCCTGCTGCTGTCAGAAGTGAACAAGACCTGTCAGAAGAATATCTTAATAACATTCCTCATATAGGTGCATTAGTAAAGTAAGATGACGCCCACCTTATCTTTTAGTAAGATCAAAGAACATAATATGATTGGTAAGGTAAATAAAGAATACTAAGAAGAGACTATTTCGATGTGGTTAAAACTGATCTTGATACTAATAGAAATAATACAGAAAAGAGAACAGTTTTTTTTTTAGTTTTGACAATTTAATATCAAGTGGTTTATTTTAGCGGTTAGTTTTATTCAGATTGTGATTGAACTGACTGACTAACTGACTAAACTGTCAATGTAAACCTTTGAGATAGCCGTAAGGCGAAACCGGTAAGTTCCAGTAATAAATATCGTGGAAAAGCGTGTTAACAGTATGTGTAACAATAAGTTCCACCTAGTGCCATCAATTAACAGCATAGATAGTCATATTCAGATTGTTCATAGCTTTAAAGATGTCTGCCTGCTTGCTAAGATATATTACGTAGGCACTCCCAAAGTTATAGGAGATATAAGCCACAATAAGTAACGTCTGATTCTGTTTCTTATAATTATCTATAAGTTTTCCAATTACAGCCTTAACGGCTCTGGCACCATTATCACAACCATCAGTTAACCCAGATGTATAAAAATTAGAGCAATATCCAAAAAGTTATTTATGTGATATATATTGCTATTAACTTTGTATGGCGGGCAGGCAGGAGTATGCCGTATGCCCCATCAAAATCTTCGGAGTTCTACATTTACAATTCTCGTAATAAAAGTTCAAATTCAAAACTCAATCTCTATCTAATCTCTTAAATGTCAAAAACGGTATTCTCGTAACACAATTTTTCATTGACATCGTAATCGAATTTTGACATTTGCGATCTTGAGATTAGAGAAAGGAAAAATAAAACACAAAAGTTGATCGTCAAAGGGGAGATGTGAAACCCCAAAGTTGATGGTATAATTTTTGATTATCTAATACTTACCTATTTACCACTCAGGAAATATTACATAAAATAAAACTATAAAAAACGTAAGTACATTTTTGTTGTATACTACTCGTATACTTATTGATTCATTTAAACTAACAAATTACAATACATTAACTAAGTTTGTAACTAAAGTTATAACTACAGAATATAAATACAAAAGAAGTAAACATATTGGAGAGCATGATGTTTGTCATGATGGACATGTCATGTCATCAAAAACCGGCATGCGCCACAGTTACTGCCAAGACGCGCTATCATATTTTATTATTTTGTTCTTAAGATATTTTTTTTTATCACTCATAGTATTTCTTCTTCCCCTTACTCTGCCTCCATTCCTTATTTTTCTAATCTTCTTCTTAAGCTTAATTCTATTTGTCATTCATAAATAAGTATTAATTTTTTTCGTTTCTTCTTTTGGAAGGAATATAGCTGCTACAATTCCACCTAAAAGGAAGACGTTTGATTAATTATTGTAACCTCATCTCCAACTATAACTGCTTCCTTAGTTCTTGGGCATTCGTTTACGGTATTTGTTTGCATACGATTTAGAGGTCTTAAGATATTTCCTGAGATAATAGTTAACATAAGATATACATCTATACTTACTATAATTATTATTATTTATTTATTTATTTTTATTTATTTATTTAATATTATAAAGAGGAAAGATTTGTTTTTTTGTTTGTTTGTTTTTTTGTTTTTTTGTTTGTAACGAATAGGCTCCGAAACTACTGGACCGATTTCAATAATTCTTTCACCTGTAGAAAGCTACACTATCTGGGAGTAACATAGGCTATATAACATCATGCTACTACTAAAGGGAGCGGAGCAGTGAGCATAAATGTCAATAAATCGGGCCGATTTCCATACATTCTTTACTAATATTAGATTTGTATTTTTGTATTCGAGTAAACTCAAGAACTACTGAACCGATTTCAAAAATTCTTTTACCATTAGAAAGCTGCACTATCACTGACTAACATAGGCTATAATTAATTTTCAAAAAAATAGGGATCCTGGATAAAACTTCAATAATGTAACCCAAGGTGTAAAAAAAATGACCTAAAAATTCCTTACATCGCGTACGCTGCGAAAACTATTGAAGATAGAACAAAATAATGTACTGTAGAAATGTATAACTTAAAAAGGTCTACATAAAAGTCCGCGCCAGCATATGTCTATCTAATAAGGGTAGCTCACAATAACCATTTTTATCTTTTACAAATTATAAAAAAAATATGTGTCATTTTCGAAGCTATTTTTAACAATATAGTGTTAAGCCTTATCTGACTAAATACGTTAGATACATTGTACATTTAATGTAGATCAAAATTTCCCTTTACACTGTATAATTATAATGAATATTTTAGAATCTATTGCAGTATGAAAGTAACGCGCGACGATATAAATTCAAGCCGAAATGCCGATCAAAGTCAGACCACGGAATCTATACCTTTATATTAATTCTTATCTAAATAAATCGTTTGGTATTTAAGATTGTTTCAATACCTGTTGATTACTTTTTGAATTATTGAAATCGGACGTTCTATTCAAAAGATATTACGAAATTATAATGTCAATAAATCCGGTAAATTACCATACATTATTTGAAAACTAATTATTTTTACGGGCATGTGCTAAAAGGGTGCAACCACGGGTGTTCGAAGTATTTCACGAGCGAAGACAGGGAAGGTCAGCTGAACACAAGATGCAACGGTAACGGGATCCGAATGCGGGATTGGAACCTCCATGTGATGCATCCTGGGTAACGGAGGCATTAACGCCCCTCACCCAGGGTAGGCGCTACCGCCTACGGCAAATACATACAGCAACGGGAGCAGCTCTATTGAGGGCTGCTCAAAGGCTTCCCACATGTCCCTCTGACTACGAGGAGGCCCAGTAGAGAGCAGGAAAGGGAAGGGCTGGTCACCGAGCGCGGACGTGAGGATGATAGGTCCGGCCTCCTGTCATCCCTTCACGCCCGTCTCCTCCCTTTCCGGAATTCGATGGGACATCGTGCTTCCCACTTCTGAGAGGGCCATCTTAAAATAAAATTGTAGATAGCCCAGGGTCAGTCGGGGGGTGCGGAAAATGCCCTAGGCAATTTTACACTCCAGCAACTGAAGACCCGCGACGGCATGCTGTTTAGTGGGTCCGAATTCCACATGGCACTCCTGATGGCTGACGGGGATGGTATCCGAGGCAATTTTAGCACGAAAGAAAAGTTTGTACGGAATCCGAATTCCACGCGGGCGGAGCCGCGGGCAACAGCTAGTCATAGATAAAATGGCAACAAACAGTTTGGAAATGTGCTCTTCTCCTTTGATATTGTAAGGCTCAGGTATCATATCATAGCTTACTACTGAAACAATCGTTTTTATTATCATCATCATCATCATCATCCTCATGCCCTTATCCCATATTTATTTAGAGTTAACGCAACATCTGTGCTTTCTTTCATTCATCTCTGATTGCCTTTAAGGAGAATCATATGCTAAATTCCAAAATTTTTGATATAGCTTTTTCGAAATTCTGAGTGGTTGAAGAGTTTGTGAAATTTATACTCACTAAAAATGAATGCAGCCCAACAATAGAACGTGAGTAGACAATGGTTGATGACTGTGGTGCCTACAAGAGCCACACCTCCAAGGCAGACGAAACGAGCCACCATCATACCTAATCCAGTTGCAAGAGCCCTGATGACAATAACAGAATTTGTGAATGTAAGATTATTTCAAGTAAGGCAGCTTAGGTAGAATATACCTATAACAATAACCCTACAAGTATATGCCATTTAGAATTTTGTTTATTGTTTTAATTCATTGCGGCTTTTCAATGATCTCCTTTATACATAATTATCGGAGTTTAAGAAGTAATGTCAAGAGACGACCAGTCATCCAACCGCACATGAATGGTCCATAGAAGTAAAACAAAATTAGTCTCGCAAACTGCAAAGTCTTTTTCACAGTACGCTCTGTGTCTGCAGTTGAGATAGATATAAAGATCTTTTCATAATTCGCTGTCAGAACCGTTTGTTGCAACGTGTGGGTGAATTCCATATCTGTATATTATTATTCTATGTATTAAATATGACAAACTAGCTGACCCCGCGAACTTCGTACCGCCTGACAGCCAATTCTTTATTTTTTTTCAATTTTTCTCTCCATCACCATCCTCGTACTTCAAGGAATAATCTAAAAAAAGAATTAGCGAAATCGGTTCAACCATTCTCGAGATTTGAGCTTAGCAACACATTTAGGGATTCATTTTTATATAAATAGATGAAACTTACCTGCAAGAAGTTGGAAATACATCAACATAATAGGAATAAATGCTGCCAAGGGGTAACACAGTCAACTGTATCATGCAGAAGACCACCATAGTGACAATGGGATCAGTAATAAGATTTACTGTGAGGCAAGAAACGCCAGAGATTATAAGGAAGCTTAAAATCATTGTTCGCCTCCAGTTAGCGAGAACATAAGCTCCGGTATTGAGACATATGAACAGTAGTGTAAATATCATCCCAGAGTATATTGTGCTCATGGAGTAATTATCTGTGCACACCTCCTAGAAAAATAACAAGATTACCTAATAAATTTTTATGCGTTCTTATGTTTGGGTATACTCGGTTGATACACGGTAGGGGCGTTCAGTCAGCGGCAAAATTAGCTGACTGAAAACATAATGTCTAAACTCCTGAATGATATTTGTGGCAACTTTCGCTACTACTAGGTACAATGTTCAAACAAGTAAGTGATTGAATAAATGATCGATCTAAATGAAGACTGTACTGTCGCCAAAAGCTGTTTTCTGTCAACTACTTTTGCCGCTGACTGTTCCTTAGAACCACTTATGTGGTGTGCCATTTCGACATTTTGTGCCAGGACGAAAATATTACGAGTTGAGACAATTTGACCAAATTACGATAATATAAGCAAAGAAACTGTCAATACACAAAATACACGTTCATTATGAGGCTGACAAATCATAGGTCACGAATTATATTGTTTTTCTTTTTTTGTGTACAGCTTTGAATTGGTGCATCGTAATAATATGCGCCTCTATGGTTTAACAACATTGTATAAGAAAAATAAAGTTAATAATTAAGAGTAGTATATAAGTCCAATGACTGGTCTAGCTGCAATGCTTCGATATCGCCTAATGTCACTACTGGGTTGTGGAGGTCAGATAGCTGTCGCTTCACAGAAAATATCGAAGACCAGCCAAACCCGCAGTTAGACCGGTGAAACGGACGGCGGACTCTAGACTCTGAGGTGAAAGAAGCATGAAGAAGATGAAAGAGATTTAATACTGACATCTTGGTGGATTGGTGTAATATTTGCAGTAATTTTTTGACAGAAAGGAGCATTCGCATCATTTGTGATAAAAAACGAATTCACCATCGATGGAAACCACATGAAGTATACATTGTTTCTGAAAATAATAAGCCAAATTCAGTATAACTGCTATACTATGCAATACTAGTTATATATTAAGACCCTCGGTTGCACACAGAAAATTATTTCAATTCAAGTTTTAAAGAAAGGCAATAACTGTTCATTCTCAATTGATAATGAATATTGCCTTTCTATAAAACCTTAATTTTTGACTCTTATTGTTAGCTTCAAAACTCATCAACATACATCCAAGGAAACCACAATACTGACACCAAATAACTTCATGTTATGTTCCTGGCGGTGAGCAGGGAAACTCAATGGAGAGATTTTTTGCTGTCAGTGGGAACACCAAAGGCTTGTCCTGCATGTCTTCTTCGCTGACGGCACAGAATCTCTCTGTTCTTACAAGGTTGGCACCACGAGTGTGACTTCACTGGTGTTGCACTTGTTATCGGCCACGGTAACCACTTTACATCAGGTGGGCTGTGTGCTTATCTGCACTTTTGTGGTATAAAAAATCCAATGTTTAGACTAATTTAAACTACTTTACTGCTTTTAATTTCATTTTTAGTTTCCCACACATGTCACTCTCTGTGACGTGGCTGTATTAAACTCGACTGTTACGTAGGGGGCGCGGGTACGATTCCCATGCAATTTATATGCATGAATTAAAATTACATGCCTCTGAGAGCATGTTATACTGTCGGTTCCGGTCATCATACAAACATTAAGGGTAGTTGGGGCCCTAAAAAGTCCAACAGTGTTCTGGTCTAAGTGTAATACTTCGATATGGTCAATGGGTATCGAAGTGCAGTCGCTTCGCATTTACCGGTTCGCGAAGTTTCAATATTTCGCTTATAAAAAAGTCAATAAATCTGACTGGTTATTCTTGAAATATAGCAATAAAGAAAGAACTGCTCAATATACTTACGTACTGCAACATATGGCAAGGAGTAAAAACAGTTGTATTGACCTCCAAAGCAACGGTGGCTTAAGTATCAGTGTCATCATCGATAAAGAATCCCAGAGTGATACTTTTTCAACTGGCTCGTCCATTTTTAATAATGATTTCACCTGAAAATAATTATAGTTTGATCATTGAGAGTAACTCCATTCGTAATCTTAATAAAATAGTTACATAAACGTACAGACAAAAATAGACATTATATAATACAACCCCACCCATTATATCCCAATTGGGTTAGTTTGATACCATAAATTATGTTACAATTTTGACATACATCTTTAGTTTCTTCTACTTTCATAACCTTTTTTTCATGCAAAAATCTCCTAAAGGGTATCATCGTATCGTAAGAGGCGACTAACGGAAGACTACGCACGCAAACGATATCACTGTGAGAGAAGGAAAACTTGAAAAACCCTGTACCAACCCGTCTGGCTAGCGTAGAAACAGTGGGCTGCTCCCAAAGCTGCATTGGTAGAGGCCTATATCTAGCTGTAAACTGCGCTAGGCTAATTGATTGATTGAACCAAATCAATGAGTACGATCGAAATAGTATGACAAAATGATGGGCCTAACAAACACATATTATACTCGTATACTTACAGGATATACGCAGGTTTTAGAATTCCCATGATTCATTGTGTGAATGTGTGTAAGAACATCCATAGTTTTATCAGTATCTCCTTTATTAATTAAAAACTTTGGAGTTTCTTTTAAGAAGGTTAACATCACCGCTCCGATTCCAAGAGGTAAAGACATGACTAGACTGAACAGTCTCCATGATCTATAGACCTTTATATAAGGCATAGGAGTTGCAAAGTCTAAAGGTAAAATAAAATATGCCAGTACTGAAACAAATCAAAACAATCATTACTTATTTACAAAAATGGATCATAATTGTTCCATAATATATTTTTTAAATTCAGGCCGTAGCACCTGATGGTGAAAAAAACAGTGGACGCTAGCACAAATGCTTTCCCCAGAAATGCGGTCCCTACTTTGCCAGCCTTGATACTTTCATTATCACTTTTCGTAATTATTGTCCCACGAAAATCTGTGAGAACATTCTCAAAAAAGTAAAAGAATCAAATAAAATGTAAGGAGAAATAAAATAAATAAATAAAAAAGAAATTATAAATTCCAAATAACTATAGTTCTATTGAAGAAGAACTAGAAATACTCGGAACCGGCGGGCTTGTATGAAAGATTTAATAACAGTGGAAGAAGCGCGTGTAGCTTATAAGGGCAGAAGTAGATGGCGGGCTGTTATCTCTACTTACCTCGGAGGGAAACAGGTATGAGCATATATTATTATTTTAATATCTTGAAAATGGTTTAATTGCTTACCAAAACAAACGAAATCGGTTCCTGTACTGGAAATATTTTGAATAAAAAGATATCTGTTCCGCTGCTTCCTGCACGTACTCTCTCCAAGGTATGTAGTTATTAAGGTCAGTGATGCTGTTGAACTGGAACGATTAACGATTAGAGTGCATGAGACAAAGGGACATCACCAGTTTCAAGAAGGTCCTTTGGGTGTAGGAACGCCGGGTATGTGCCTTAAGCTATCTAATTGTTTAGTACACACTAGTTTGGTAATTGTGACAGCAAAACTTACAAACAGCTAGCCAGGAACTTCAGGGTCAGCATCATGTAATAGTTTATTGAGAAGCTAGTTAGAGCAGAGAAGATGAAACCAGCTGTGACGGACACTAAGATTGTTCTTTTTCTGCCGATAGTATCTGCGGTGTAGCCCCACGGTATAGAGAACGCAAATCCTGTAATTAATAAAAATCTTCATCACAAAAGATATAGATTTTTGCAAAATTGGCACTTTACAGACAAGCACACGGCACAACAGAAGCGTGTTACACTTATGCTGCCGACCCTGAAGAAACTTTCTTATGCCCTTCTTGAAGAACACTATATTGTAGTCACTTGGGAATTAGTGGTTTTTATTTTTTTGAGGGGATTTCAGGAAAATATAGTTAATAATAAAATATAGGCAAAGGTGAGGCTTCTCGTGGATATCATAGAAGGCAACTGAGGAATAGCGCTATTATCCATCCGACAGTAAACATATAACCCGTGAATCCCGTGATAAAGTGCCCGTTTGACAGTAATAGGCTCGCTCTTTAGGCGCCACGTGATACGTGAGACCTAAATTCATAGTGAAGAAGTTAAAGGCGTGAATACGGGCTTCTGAAAATCCACAAACTATTTGTGTGTAAGTGTGTTGTCTTCTTAACAGTTACTTATGAAAGTTACTGATAATGACAAGCCAGACAGTATTCACTTTAGTGAAGCCTCCGAATAAAAGAATAACATAAGACAGAACGCATAGCACTAGCGAGAGAAGCCGCGTAAAGGAATAATAACGTAGTAACATTTCACTCGCACGAGTGAAGTTTTTAGTCTGAAATTGAAGCCTATCTCCATAACTTTAGCTAAGGACATAATCTAAAAAGAAATCATACCGGCAAAGCTGATGGACTTCAGGATCCCGCCTTGTTCCAAGGTTAAGTTGAGGTCACAGGTCGCAGCAGGTACTACTACGCTATAGCCCAGCATCTCTATCACGGTCCCAACAGTGATCACGCAGGAAGTGATCAGAACTATCAGATTGTAGCGTCCATGACCTATGAATTCAAATGTATGTTTTAGATATTTTTTTGAAATTTTAGATGGTTAGTTGTATTGATTTATTCGTTGTTCGTGAGGGAGTTAGCAATGAAACGAATATTGATTTAAGGATGATTCACGCTACACCATGTCGCGACCATGAAACATTATAGTATACTTTTTGTATGAAGCGATTCATGCCATGAAATGTCGGCGGACATTGTTTCCCGGCTCCAACCGTCACCCCCAGGCCCGCGCTCATGGAAGACGGAGGTCATTCTGCGACCTCCGACGCCCGAGTTGCCGCCGCTCTTCGCGGGCCACGCGGTTTGCGATTCTCCTTCGCTCCTCGCGGGCCACAAGGTCTGCGATTCTCCTTGGCTCCCGCCGCCTCCTTCACGAGCATTACCCGCTCGCAGAAGGAGGCGTCGGAGCCCACTCATCCGCGCAGCGAGCCATCGCTGCGAGCAAAGTGGCGAGCGTGAGAGCTCTTACCCCCAGGGTCGCCACCAGCTCCCGTCTCGGCGTCTCCCACGCCGGACACTCGGTGAGCGTGTGCAGCGCCGAATCCTCGCTCGCGTCGCAGTGATGGCACTCGGACGTTGGCTCTTTCTTCGCGGTCCGATGCAGATACCGCCCGAAGCATCCATGCTCGGTTTTAATCTGCGTCAGCCAGAACGAGAGGCCACCGTGTGGCTTCTCTAGCCACTCCCCCATGATGGGTCTTACCATCGCTACTACGGCGCGCCCCGCACGTGGTTGCCCAAATTGTAGCTCAGGTACACCCCGACTATGCGGCAGAGGTAGAGAGCTCCATAATGCAACTCCAGGGCAAGATGTTAAACGCGTTGGAGATGTCTAAGGACACCGCCAAAATCACCTCGCCCCGAGCGACCGCATCCTCCGCTATAGTCCTCACGCGCATGATTGCATCCACGGTGGAACGCCCTCGGCGGAAGCCATATTGGGCATCCGCCAGATCCGGCCTTTCTCTAGAGAGGTGCTAGACGACTGCGCTTCGCGATAACTCTTTCAAAGAGCTTGCCCACCTCATCGAGCAACACTATGGGCCGGTAGTCGGACGGTGAGTCCACCGGGCACCCCTCCTTCCGGATGAGGACCAGTTTCGAGTAGTATATCGTTTAACAAATACTTACTCGTAATTATGTCAAAATTGTACCAGTCAATAAAACGCAGGGTAGGTACCTAGGTACAGTTATCCTGTATTTATCACACAACCCGGCCTTGATCTGAATATAATTTATATAATCTATAAAAACCAATTGTGTACTATTATTAGTTTATTTTTGTCTGGTTACTTAATGTTTGAGTCAGCTGGAAGGGTTAGGGAAATAACAATTTCGTCTAATAATGACAAAAGTTTTTAACTCGTACAAAAGATTGACGCGATCTTACTCACTATAGTACGCGCCAGTTAGTGTGGCAATGCGAGTCATTTACATTCCCCTATACAGTGGTGTAGGTATACGAAATTTACAAAAACGACAGTTTCAATGTTAAAAGATAATGTAATAATTCTTAATTCTTAATATTTTTGATTTACCTTTTTTGTTACTTCGTATTCGTAAGACTTTGTTCCACTCGTATTGCCACACTAACTGGCGCGTACTATACAAGCCAATTGTTTTAATAATGCTGCGTTCGTATACTAAACAGTGGGTAAACTAATTGTAACATTAAGACCAATAAACAGCATGCCAATACACAAATTAATTCGACCCATCACCGACTTACCAGCCGCGTCTATAGCGCTTTCGATATCCACATTATCTTTAGGCACTAACGATACACTCTCTTCCCCTACGTCACTTTTAGGCACCACGCCAGCCACATCTTTAGTTTTCTCAATTTCAACATTGTTTTTATTCACCAAAGACACATTTTCTTCTTCTTCTTCTTTCACAACACTTCTTTCAATCATTGCAAACGTCTATTACACTTTTATGAACACTTTTAATAACACTCCCAAGTTTTTGGATATAGTTAAAACTATGTTACAAACTAGTACCGCGTGTGTTTGTTGTGCTACTACACAGTTCACTGATATTTTATATGATATTTATTACAACTCAATTATAGTGATAAAGAATATAGTTCAATTGATATGGAATGATACGGATTTTGTTGAATAATGGCCCTTTGCATCCCATACTCCGGGCAATCCCTGCTACAAGCGAAGTGATTGCCGGAGCAAAGGATGCAAAAAACCGATTATTATATTATTTTGATACCGAAGAGCTCACAGATAAATAAGTTATTAGTTACACTGAAATTGATAACATACTTATTATATTGTCTGATCAAGTTGATACTAAGAAGCCTTGATATGAATGAAACCATCCAATCTATTCAAATTATCATTCAGACTGATACGCGAAATAATAATAATGGTGTTATTTAGGTATTAATTAGATTTGAATAAGTATATGAAATTAATAATATTTATGATATACGTAGGTACATGATGAGGTAAGAAAGGAACTTCAGTCCCTGCCGTCGTTTACCAAGCGACTACAGTATGGGGTTCTTCAAGAATGGCATTTGAAGGTTCTTACGGGGCGGGGTGGGTAGTGCGAGTGTGACGCCCCTGGTATTGCATACATCCAAGGGCAACCACGGTAACCACTTTTCATCAGGTGGGCCGTGTGCTTGTCTGCCACCTAAGTGGTATAAAAAAGGATAGTTAGTTGCACAATGGGCGGTTTATTGCTTTTACTATTACTAGAACCAAGTTAGTTAATAAAAATTACATCGTTAGTCGAAACTGTAACTTTTAACTTATGAAATACTAGCCTATTGCCCGCGGCTCCGCCCGCGAGCATCTCGGTTAACACGACCTTTGCTCATATCTTCGGTTCTACTCAACCGATTGCGATCAAACAAACGTAAGATTTTAAGTCTGAGTAAGCCCTTTCTAACAAAAAAAACCGCATCAAAATCCGTCCTGTAGTTTTTGCGTCCATCGCGGACAAACAGACAAACAGACAGGAAATTCAAAAAAAAAATTTTCGTGTTCAGTATCGTCAACATAACATAACCCAAGTATTTTTTTTTAAATATCTCCAATGTACAGACACGACCACTTTACAATTATAATAATAGTAGGTATAGATGAGAGGCTCAGCAGATACATACTTATATTAAGGCACTTCAAGAGAGAAGAAGAATGCTCAGTAGATATAATTATACTTACTTAGAAGGAACGCAGTCCAACAGTAGAAAGTGAGCTGGCAATAATTTGTAATCGTAGTGCCAACGATAGCAACACCGGCCAGACTGACAGTACGAGCCACCATCATACCCAAACTAGTTACAACACCTCTGATGACAATACGAGCTTATGAGTACAGGTTCATCCAAAAGGAGGCTGGGACAGACTGGATGCGGAAGGCGGAGGATCAGTGAGAATGGCGCACATTGGGAGAGGCCAATATCCAGCTGCAGTAGACTGTAATAGGCTAATTGTTTAATTGATTTATGAGTATAGGATCCTTTTAGCAGGGCGTGAAAAATCATCTAATGAGACCGTCAGGCTGAGTGTCACCATTGTAATATGGTACGTGTCTATAGTGGTGACCCTCTTTTCTGAGACTTTGCCTTCAGCTTACCATCAGGCGAGGCGAAGTCAAATTGACGTGTCTTATATAAAAAAAAGAAGCCTGAGATGTATCACAGGGCCCCAATTCTGCTAATTTTATAGAATAGCAAAACCACTGATACTAAAAAATTTCGAGTGAACAAAAAATCCAATGAACTCTTTTTCATTTAATTTTGAACTGTAAGTCTATCTAAACAAAGTCTAGAATAAAATGTTATTTTTTGCAGTCACAGTGGTATATCAGTGGATTGCTGTGACATAAAATTTGCAGAACTGGGGACCTGGTTACTATTTTTTTTATTAGTCTTGGTTAAAAGTTATAAATAGGGCACAATACAAAATTATAATTTACTTCAATAAACTAGTAAATCTAAAAAACCCCAAAAATGTTGTGATACCTAAATATTTTCCATAACCTAAGATTTTATTCGAAATTTTAAAGCATAGCTTCAGACTAAAAGAATAACATAGATGTAACGCATTGAACTATCGAGTGAAGCCGCCAACAAAAGTAGTACCATTTCACTCTTTGTGTGCACGCACGAGTGCGAGAAAAATGTTGCTACTTTAATATTACTTCAGGCGGCTTCATACACTAGTTCAATGCGTTCCTTCTCTGTTATTCTTTTAGCACCTGAGAGCAAAGCATGTAACTTTTCCAAAAGATTCAGGTCTAAAATACGTATAAGTAAATAAAATGTACCTACATAATCATATGTTTTGTACTAACATTATATTTACTTGGTGTGATATTCGCGACAACTTTCTGGCAGAAGCTGGTGTTTTCATCCACTGTGATGAAGAATGAGTCCACCATTGTTGGGAACCACATGAAAAATGCATTGTTTCTAAAAACAAAACGATCCTGCTTGAAATTAACCTTAAAATTATATTATATTTGGAGTAAAAAATTGATATCTACATCTAAAACGAAGCGATGATAAATAAATGAGAGGAGACTCTTGAACTGTAATGCCCGCAACGAGCGGAGGCAACAGGCGTCGGCGGTCGTTAACGACCTCCGTCCTCCATGAGCCTGGGGTTGATAGATGGAACCGCCTGTCACCATATCAGGCGCAGGCAGTGGCGCAACTGCACCTCTCCTATCGGAGGTCAGATGGGGACACCGTGGTTCCCACACCCGAAGTGGGCCATTTTGAATCCAGAGACGCCCCTGGGTTGATCGGGGTGCGAGAGATTTTTTCTGCCTGAAAATTATTGTCCATTGATAGTGACCAATTTTGAGCAAGCCGAGTAATTGCAGTATGAGAGAAAAACGGTCGAATTGAGGGCCTCCTCTTTTAGGAAGGTACTTAGTTAAAATAGTATTGTACTTTGCAGGTAATTACAATTTTGTGGATTTGAAATCGATTTCAAAACGGGTACCCACGGGTACCTACCCTATCAACATCTTTAGAGTCAAGCCATTCTCACCTAAACGAGACAACAACAGACGAGAATCTATCTGAAGGCGCCCACTCCCTCAGACTAAAATAATACCATTATTTTATTCTTTTAGTCTGATGTTATTACGTAAAAAATTCTGACGGCCATAGACTGTCCGCCTTATAACTGTCGGCGCTGACCGAAATCGTCAAGCGGCCGCACACATTATTAGCCGTCAGTCCAAAATCGTTTATGTGGGCTATTGCGATTAACTGACCGACTTATATCATCCGGTCGTCGTTCGATAAACTGTTAGTGTGTGGGGTGCTTGACGCTGGTATTGCTCTCGGGGTTGCGAGGTCAACGCAACTGGGAAATCTCTATGAGGATGATGATGATGATCGCCAAGGCACAGATTACCTAATAGTTGGAAGCCAAGGTAACAACTACGAGTACTTTGACCAGTCACCTATTAAAATTCTCTCACATCTATCAATCAGTAATACATTTTTCATGACTTACAGGATACACCGAGTTACTTCCATAATTTGCCTTGAACATAGCTCTCAGAACATCTATAGCTTTATCATTTTCTCCCTTATTAGCCAAAAACTTTGGCGTTTCTTTTAAGAAGCACACCATTACATTCACTGCACTTAATCCAAGAGGCAATGACATCATCAGGCTTAAGAGACGCCATGATTTGTATGTGTGAAGTTAAGGGATGGGTACGGCGAAGCTTAATGGTAAAATTAGATATCCCAGGACTGGAACACATAAGAAATTCATGGGTTATTTAATGTAAGAATTAGGCCTTAGGATCGGGAGGTCCCGGGTTCGAATCCTGACTATTACACTACTGACGTGAAACCACTCCTGACACAAGCAATTTTAGCTTAGTTGGAGGGGTTAAAGGGGAATATTAGCCATTCCGGTTGATAATATTCTTTTCACCATTGACACTCGAAAAAGGGCCCGTGATTCATCAAAAACAGTGAATAAAACGCTCTTTGTTTCACCGAGTGAATAAAAAAATTTGAATTTGGAACATGCGCGAATGTACGGATTCTAGTAAAACATGCAAAGAGGTTGCACACTCTCACTATAAAAACGTACTAAAAGCCACCTAAATGTAATCACTGGCTGGATGGAATGTGGCTCAGTTTAAATTAAGAAAAAAAAATGCCGCCATTTTCTGTGTAATTTTCCTTGTAAAAGTTTATGTTTGTCTCATAATTATAAAATGACTTCATCTAGTGATGAAAATGAAACTCATATTCTCGAACGCGAAAAGACTCCGGAGTCTTTTCGCGCTAAAACGGTAGCTATTACTGATAATTTGCTGCTTCTTTTGTGTACTATCCATAACAAAATGTAATTCATAATCACAGAGTAATCGTTTTCTCGTAGTCAATGGTGAAAAGTTGAGTACCTAACACGTGAAAAATGAATTCATCTCGGCTCTTGTATCCCTCGATCCGCTCAGGTTTCTTTCTAGAATCCCTCGCTACGCTCGGGATTCTACCCCAGAAACCTTTCGCTCCTCTCGGGATACAACTTAGTGCCTCGAAAAGAATTCATCTTTTTTTCACTTGTTGGGTAATCTACTATAAAAAAAAAATCGTGGAAAAGCGTGATAACAGTATGTGTAACAATAAGTTCAACCTAGTGCCATCAATTAACAGCATAAATAGTCATATTCAGATTTTACATAGCTATAAAGATGTTGTCTGCCTGCTTGCTAAGATATATTACGTAGGCACTTCCAAAGTTATAGGAGATATAAGCCATAATAAGTAACGTCTGATTCTGTTTCTTATAATTATATCTATAAGTTTCCCAATTACAGCCTTAACGGCTCTGGCACCATTATTACAACCATCAGTTGTTTACCCAGATGTATAAAAATTAGAGCAATGTCCAAAAAGTTATTTATGTGATAATATATTGCTATTAACTTTGTATAGCGGGCAGGGGTATTCGCCATCAAAATATTCGGAGTTCTAGCCACGCAAAAGCTGGTACAATTCTCGTAATAAAAGTTTGTTCAAAATTCAATCTCTATCTGATCTCAATCTCTTAAATGTCAAAAACGGTATTCTCATAACACAATTTTCATTGACATGATGACGAAAAAACAAATTCACAAAAATGAGTTTTATTGACTCGACCGCGTAGTAAATAACATGCCTACGGCCGAGATGCATAATAAAATAATAGGTATAATTAAATCTTCCCGACTCGGCCGAGATTTTCGCGGCCGAGTTGACGAATGATTCGTATTTTGACATTTAATTTTGCGATCTTAAGATTAGAGAAAGGAAAAATAAAACACAAAATATGATCGTCAAAGGGGAGATGTGAAACCCCAAAGTTGATGGTATAATTTTTGATTATCTAATACCTATTTACCACTCAGGAAATATTACATAAAATAAAACTATAAAAAACGTAAGTACATTTTTGTTGTATACTACTCGTATACTTATTGATTCATTTAAACTAACAAATGACAATACATTAACTAAGTTTGTAACTAAAGTTATAACTACAGAATATAAAATATACAAAAGAAATAAACATATTGGAGAGCATGATGTCATGATGGACAAGTCATCAAATACCGGCATACGCCACAGTTACTGCCAAGACGCGCTATCATATTTTATTATTTTGTTCTTAAGATATTTTTTTTATCACTCATAGTATTTCTTCTTCCCCTTACTCTGCCTCCATTCCTTATTTTTCTAATCTTCTTCTTACGCTTAATTCTAAATAATATTCATTCATAAATAAGTATTAATTTTTTTCGTTTCTTCTTTTGGAAGGAATATAGCTGCTACAATTCCACCTAAAAGGGAGACGTTTGATTAATTATTGTAACCTCATCTCCAACTATAACTGCCTCTTTAGTTCTTGGGCATTCGTTTACGGTATTTGTTTGCATACGATTGAGAGGTCTTAAGATATTTCCTGAAATAATAGTTTGCGGAATTTCAAAATGGCAACAAACAGTTTGGAAATGTGCTCTTCTCCTTTGATATTGTAAGGCTCAGGTTTCATATCATAGCTTACCACTGAAACAATCGTTATTATCATCATCATCATCACCCTCATCATCATCATCATCCTCATGCCCTTATCCCATATTTATTTAGAGTTAACGCAATATCTGTGCTTTCTTTCATTCATCTCTGATTGCCTTTAAGGAGAATCATATGCTAAATTCCAAAATTTTCGACATACCTAACTTTATCGAAATTCTGAGTGGTTGAAAAGTTTGTGAAATTTATACTCACTAAAAATGAACGCAGCCCAACAATAGAACGTGAGTAGACAATGGTTGATGACTGTGGTGCCTACAAGAGCCACACCTCCAAGGCAGACGAAACGAGCCACCATCATACCTAATCCAGTTGCAAGAGCCCTGATGACAATAACACAATTTGTGAATGTAAGATTATTTCAAGTAAGGCAGCTTAGGTAGAATATACCTATAACAATAACCCTACAAGTATATGCCATTTAGAATTTTGTTTATTGTTTTAATTCATTGCGGCTTCTCAATGATCTCCTTTATACATATCGAAGTTTAAGAAGTAATGTCAAGAGACGACCGGTCATCCAACCGCACATAAATGGTCCATAGAAGTAAAACAAAATTAGCCTCGCAAACTGCAAAGTCTTTTTCACGGTACGCTCTGTGTCTGCAGTGGACGTAAGATCTTTTCATATTTTGCTATCAGAACCGTTTGTTGCAACGTGTGGGTGAATTCCATATCTGTATATTATTCTATGTATACCGCGGACTCCGCGAACTTCGTACCACCTGACAGCCAATTCTTTATTTTTTTTAAATTTTTCTCTCCGTAAGAACCATCCTCGTACTTCAAGGAATATTCTAAAAAAAGAATTAGCGAAATCGGTTCAGCCGTTCTCGAGATTTGAGCTTAGCAACACATTTAGGGATTCATTTTTATATAAATAGATGAAACTTACCTGCAAGAAGTTGGAAATACATCAACATAATAGGAATAAATGCTGCCAAGGGGTAAAACAGTCAACTGTATCATGCAGAAGACCACCATAGTGACAATGGGATCAGTAATAAGATTTACTGTGATGCAGGAAACGCCAGAGATAATAAGGAAGCTTAAAATCATTGTTCGCCTCCAGTTAGCGAGAACATAAGCTCCAGTATTGAGACATATGAACAGTAGTGTAAATATCATCCCAGAGTATATTGTGCTCATGGAGTAATTATCTGTGCACACCTCCTAGAAAAAGATTAATAAATGTTTATGCGTTCTTATGTTTGGGTATATGCGGTTGATACACGGTACGGGCGTTCAGTCAGCAGCAAAATTAGCTGACTGAAAACAGAATGTCTAAACTCCTGAATGATATTTGTGGCAACTTTCGATACTACTAGGTACAATGTTCAAACAAGTAAGTGATTGAATAAATGATCGATCTAAATGAAGACTGTACTGTCGCCAAAAGCTGTTTTCTGTCAACTACTTTTGCCGCTGACTGTTCCTTAGAACTACTTATGTGGTGTGCCATTTCCAGGCGTTACACCAAAAAAAAAATGCAGGACGAAAATAATATTACGAGTTGAGACAATTTGACCAAATTACGATAATATAAGCACAGAAACTGTCAATACACAAAATACACGTTCATTATGAGGCTGACAAATCATAGGTCACGAATTAAATTGTTTTTTTTTTTTTTGTGTACAGCTTTGAATTGGTGCATCGTAATATGCGCCTCTCTGGTTAAACAACATTGTATAAGAAAAATGAAGACTGTTAATAATTATGAGTTGTTTATTATTTAATACTGAAAGTCCAACGACTGGTCAGTCATTATTGGTTTGTGAAGGTCAGATAGCAGTCGCTTCACGGAAAATATCGAAGAACAGCCAAATCCGCAGTTAGACTGATGAAGCTTCGGGTGCGATTAGGATTAACGCTAGCATGAAGAAGATGAAAGAGATTTAATACTGACATCTTGGTGGATTGGTGTAATATTTGCAGTAATTTTTTGACAGAAAGGAGCATTCGCATCATTTGTGATAAAAAACGAATTCACCATCGATGGAAACCACATGAAGTATACATTGTTTCTGAAAATAATAAGCCAAATTCAGTATAACTGCTATGCTATGCTATGCAATACTAGTTATTTATTAAGACCCTCGGTTGCACACAGAAAATAATTTCAATTCAAGTTTTAAAGAAAGGCAATAACTGTTCATTCTCAATTGATAATGAATATTGCCTTTCTTAATAACCTTAATTTTTGACTCTTATTGTTAGCTTCAAAACTCATCAACATACATCCAAGGAAACCACAATACTGACACCAAATAACCTCATGTTGTGTTCCTGGCGGTGAGCAGGGAAGCTCAATGGAGAGATTTTGTGCTGTCAGTGGGAAGACCAAAGGCTTGTCTTCTTCGCTGACGGCAAGGAATCTCTCTGTTCTTACAAGGTTGGCACCACGAGTGTCACTTCCCTGGTGTTGCACTTGTTATCGGCCACGGTAACCACTTTACATCAGGTGGGCCGTGTGCTTGTCTGCACTTATGTGGTATAAAAAATCCAATGTTTAGACTAATTTAAACTACTTTACTGCTTTTAATTTCGTTTTTAGTTTCCCACACATGTCACTCTCTGTGACGTGGTGGTATTAAACTCGACTGTTACGTAGGGAGCGCGGGTACGATTCCCATGCAATTTATATGCATGAATTAAGTTTACATGCCTCTGAGAGCATGTTAAACTGTCGGTTCCGGTTATCATACAAACATTAGGGGTAGTTGGGGCCCTAAAAAGTTCAACAGTTCTGGTCTAAGTGTAATACTTCGATATGGTCAATGGGCATCGAAGTGCAGTCGCTTCGCATTTATCGTTTCGCGAAGTTTCAATATTCCGCTTATTCAAAAAACGTCAATAAATCTAACTGGTTATTCTTGAAATATAGCAATAAAGTAATGAACTGCTCAATATACTTACGTACTGCAACATATGGCAAGGAGTAAAAACAGTTGTATTGACCTCCAAAGCAACGGTGGCTTAAGTATCAGTGTCATCGTCGATAAAGAATCCCAGAGTGATACTTTTTCAACTGGCTCGTCCATTTTTAATAATGATTTCACCTGAAAATATAGTTTGACCATTGAGAGTAACTCCATCCGTAATCTTTTACACAAACGTACAGTCAAAAAAATAAGTTTATAAAACTAAAACCCGACTACTTAAAAATCACGCTCTGAAAAGTATTAAACAAGAAAATATCTAGGATAGCCGTGGTCGTATGCCACTTTTCCTTAGAATAGAATGTATGTATCGATTTATTATAGTAAGTGGCATAATTATGACCACGGCTATCCTAGATATTTTCTTGTTTAATACTTTTCAGAGCGTGATTTTTAAGTAGTCGGGTTTTAGTCTTAAACTTATTTTTTTATTTATTTTATTTTGGGGCACCCAACAACTATAATTTATGCATATTTGAAATGTGCTAATTGAGTTCTTTATTTTGATACCATACACGGCATATTTATCTCAAATAATTTTTTCAACACAGTACTTTATGGCCGCTAGAGGGCGCCACATTAGATTTAGTGACACGTCATATAGCCTATAACCATCGGACGATCAAGACGATTCTAACGATATGCTATATGTCCAGTTCTAATAAGTAGTTGAGCAGCTATGAGGGAACAAACGAACGAACATACATACATACATACATACATACATACATACATACATACATACATACATACATACATACATACATACATACATACATACATACATACATACATACATACATACATACATACATACATACATACATACATACATACATACATACATACATACATACATACATACATACATACATACATACATACATACATACATACATACATACATACATACATACATACATACATACATACATACATACATACATACATACATACATACATACATACATACATACATACATACATACATACATACATACATACATACATACATACATACATACATACATACATACATACATACATACATACATACATACATACATACATACATACATACATACATACATACATACATACATACATACATACATACATACATACATACATACATACATACATACATACATACATACATACATACATACATACATACATACATACATACATACATACATACATACATACATACATACATACATACATACATACATACATACATACATACATACATACATACATACATACATACATACATACATACATACATACATACATACATACATACATACATACATACATACATACATACATACATACATACATACATACATACATACATACATACATACATACATACATACATACATACATACATACATACATACATACATACATACATACATACATACATACATACATACATACATACATACATACATACATACATACATACATACATACATACATACATACATACATACATACATACATACATACATACATACATACATACATACATACATACATACATACATACATACATACATACATACATACATACATACATACATACATACATACATACATACATACATACATACATACATACATACATACATACATACATACATACATACATACATACATACATACATACATACATACATACATACATACATACATACATACATACATACATACATACATACATACATACATACATACATACATACATACATACATACATACATACATACATACATACATACATACATACATACATACATACATACATACATACATACATACATACATACATACATACATACATACATACATACATACATACATACATACATACATACATACATACATACATACATACATACATACATACATACATACATACATACATACATACATACATACATACATACATACATACATACATACATACATACATACATACATACATACATACATACATACATACATACATACATACATACATACATACATACATACATACATACATACATACATACATACATACATACATACATACATACATACATACATACATACATACATACATACATACATACATACATACATACATACATACATACATACATACATACATACATACATACATACATACATACATACATACATACATACATACATACATACATACATACATACATACATACATACATACATACATACATACATACATACATACATACATACATACATACATACATACATACATACATACATACATACATACATACATACATACATACATACATACATACATACATACATACATACATACATACATACATACATACATACATACATACATACATACATACATACATACATACATACATACATACATACATACATACATACATACATACATACATACATACATACATACATACATACATACATACATACATACATACATACATACATACATACATACATACATACATACATACATACATACATACATACATACATACATACATACATACATACATACATACATACATACATACATACATACATACATACATACATACATACATACATACATACATACATACATACATACATACATACATACATACATACATACATACATACATACATACATACATACATACATACATACATACATACATACATACATACATACATACATACATACATACATACATACATACATACATACATACATACATACATAGCCTGTCAAAATCATAACCCTCCTTTGGCTTCGCCGTAGTCGGGTAATTATGTTTCCACTTGTTACAATTTTGACATACATCTTTAGTTTCTTCTACTGTCTTAACCTTTTTTATGCAAAAATCCCCTAGGATACCTGCCCACCGCTCGGCGTGAGCGGTAATATTGGATTCAAACCGACTTAAACTGCACTTCGTCTTGGGTCTCAAAATGCCAGTGTTTCCGAAAGATGTCCTCGATTTCATTCACATACGTATGTTAATCAGATCGAGGATAATTATGTTTGTCTCGATCGACTCTATGAATATACTTTACATAGGTCTCCGTATAATGACGGAGAAAGAATACAAGTATCATCACCTCATCTCATCCGAAGGGTATCGTTGTATCGAAAGAGGTGACTAACGGAAGACTACGCAGTACGCACGCAAACGATATCACTACAGTACAGACAAAAATAGACATTATATATAATACAACCCCACCCATATCCCAATTGGGTTAGTTTGATACCATCAATTATGTTACAATTTTGACATACATCTTTAGTTTCTTCTACTTTCATAACCTTTTTTTCATGCAAAAATCCCCTAAAGGGTATCATCGTATCGTAAGAGGCGACTAGCGGAAGACTACGCACGCAAACGATATCACTGTGAGAGAAGGAAAACTTGAAAAACCCTGCACCAACCCGTCTGGCTAGCGTAGAAACAGTGGGCTGCTCCCTAGCATTGGTAGTATTAGCCTAACGCAGTTCACAGCTAGCTATAATAGCTAGCTGTGAACTGCGTTAGGCTAATGATTGATTGATCCAAATCAATGAGTACGATCAATCCAGTAAGGTCAATAGTAGAAATAGTATAACAAAATTATGGGCCTAACAAACACATATACTCGTATACTTACAGGATATACGCAGGTTTTAGAATTCCCATGATTCATTGTGTGAATGTGTGTAAGAACATCCATAGTTTTATCAGTATCTCCTTTATTAATTAAAAACTTTGGAGTTTCTTTTAAGAAGGTTAACATCACCGCTCCGATTCCAAGAGGTAAAGACATGACTAGACTGAACAGTCTCCATGATCTATAGACCTTTATATAAGGCATAGGAGTTGCAAAGTCTAAAGGTAAAATAAAATATGCCAGTACTGAAACAAATCAAAACAATCGTTACTTATTTACAAAAATGGATCATAATATTGTTCCATAATATATTTTTTAAATTCAGGCCGTAGCACCTGATGGTGAAAAAAACAGTGGACGCTAGCACAAATGCTTTCCCCAGAAATGCGGTCCCTACTTTTCCAGCCTTGATACTTTCATTATCACTTTTCGTAATCACATATTGTCCACGAAAATCTGTGAGAACATTCTCAAAAAAAATAAAAGAATCAAATAAAATGTAAGGAGAAATAAAATAAATAAATAAAAAAGAAACTATAAATTCCAAATAACTATAGTTATATTGAAGAAGAACTAGAAATACTCGGAACCGGCGGGCTTGTACGAAAGATTTAATAATAGTGGAAGAAGCGCGTGAAGCTTATAAGGGCAGAAGTAGATGGTGGGCTGTTATCTCTACCTACCTCGGAGGGAAACAGGTATGAGCATATATTAGTATATTAATATCTTGAAAATGGTTTAATTGCTTACCAAAACAAACGAAATCGGTTCCTGTACTGGAAATATTTTGAATAAAAAGATATCTGTTCCGCTGCTTCCTGCACGTACTCTCTCCAAGGTATGTAGTTATTAAGGTCAGTGATGCTGTTGAACTGGAACGATTAACGATCAGAGTGCATGAGATAAAGGGACATCACCAGTTTCAAGAAGGATCCTTTGGGTGTAAGAACGCCGGGTATGTGCCTTAAGCTATTATTTAGTACACACTAGTTTGGTAATTGTGACAGCAAAACTTACAAACAGCTAGCCAGGAACTTCAGGGTCAGCATCATGTAATAGTTTATTGAGAAGCTAGTTAGAGCAGAGAAGATGAAACCAGCTGTGACGGACACTAAGATTGTTCTTTTTCTGCCGATGGTATCTGCGGTGTAGCCCCACGGTATAGAGAACGCAAATCCTGTAATTAATAAAAATCTTCATCACAAAAAACATAGATTTTTGCAAAATTGGCACACCTGATGGAAAGTAGTTACTGTAGGCTATGAACATATGTAACAACAGAGGCGTGTTACACTTATGCTGCCGACCCTGAAGAAACTTTCTTATGCCCTTCTTGAAGAGCACTATATTGTAGTCACTTGGGAAATTAGTGGTTTTTATTTTTTTGAGGGGATTTCAGGATTGGGAAAAAATAGTTAATAATAAAATATAGGCAAAGGTGAGGCTTCTCGTGGATATCATAGAAGACAACTGAGGAATAGCGCTATTATCCATCCGACAGTAAACATTATAACCCGTGACAAAGTGCCCGTTTGACAGTAATAGGCTCGCCCTTTAGGCGCCACGTGATACGTGGGACCTAAATTCATAGTGAAGAAGTTAAAGGCGTGAATACGGGCTTCTGAAAATCCACAAACTATTTGTGTGTAAGTGTGTTGTCTTCTTAACAGTTACTTATGAAAGTTACTGATAATGACAAGCCAGACAGTATTCACTTTAGTGAAGCCTCCGAATAAAAGAATAACATAAGACAGAACGCATAGCACTAGCGAGAGAAGCCGCGTAAAGGAATAATAACGTAGTACCATTTCACTCGCACGTGTGAAGTTTCTAGTCTGAAAGTGAAGCCTATCTACATAACTTTAGCTCAGGACATAATCTAAAAAGGAATCATACCGGCAAAGCTGATGGACTTCAGGATCCCGCCTTGTTCCAAGGTTAAGTTGAGGTCACAGGTCGCAGCAGGTACTACTACACTGTAGCCCAGCATCTCTATCACGGTCCCAACAGTGATCACGCAGGAAGTGATCAGAACTATCAGATTGTAGCGTCCATGACCTATGAATTCAAATGTATGTTTGAGATATTTTTTTGAAATTTTAGATGGTTAGTTGTATTGATTTATTTGTTGTTCGTGAGGGAGTTAGCAATGAAACGAGTATCGATTTATTCGTCATTTTATCAGGATTACAATGGTACATTGCTTCTTTTATCCCCCTAGACCAGAGCGTCTTGAGGCGTTGGTAGCTTAGTGGTTAAGGAGTCGGTCTTCGAACGAGAGGTCCCGGGCTTAAATTCTGGTATTTTTTTTATACCACTAATGTGGCAGACAAGCACACGGCTCACCTGATGGGAAGTGGTTACCGCGGCCTATGGACGTATGCAACACCAGGGGCGTCACACTCGTGCTGCTGACCCTGAAGAAACCTTCTAATGCCCTTCTTGAAGAACCTCGTTTTGTAGTCGCTTGGGAAAATCATTACACTACCGATGTGTAGAGGGAATATCAGTAATTTCGGTTTTTAATATTCTTAAAAAAGAAGTCAAAGCCAGCGGGGGTAGTTATGTCGGAACCGACTAATACCGCACTCCGTCTTGGGTCAACAGTTGCAGAGGGTAAGGTAGCCTTTGGCATATCTCTCACTCCCCAGCTGACCTAGGGCCATCGAAAGCCCCCTTGGGTATGGGACTACGGTCTCCCAATCTTCCCCAGAAATAGGGGGGCGTATCGTGCTGCCTTCTCGTCCTGCTTCTGCAAGGGTGATAGGCGACGACACCTGTCACACCCAGGCCCGCGCTCATGAAGGACGGATGTCGTAAAACGACTTTTGCCAAAGTCGTCTTCGCGCATAATAGTGTACAACCTCGAGCTGAATATTTTTCTTTAAGTACCTACTTAGTAATTAGCGTTCTTGTTATCATTATTATTATCTCCAGTGAGGAGAAGCTCTAGGTGGTTTCCTCACGTGGTAACAAAAGGTATTATCGCATCATTAATGAGGGCAAGGCATACATTTGACAGCCTCTGTGGCGTAGCGGTAGGACGTTCGTCTGCTACGCATTGGGCATGGGTTCGATACCCGTTCAGTGCAAATATTTATATGCATCAATATGTATACCTATTTCGATTGGTCTGGGTATTTCTGTGTATAAAAATTAAGCATGTATCAACAAAGAAAAGTATCTATATTCCACTAAGTTAGGTAACTAAAGTTAAACAATCTTGTAGCTGACTTGTAAGCGCTTCAAGCAACTGACTGAGCACTGAAAAAGAGAAGCAACTGAGTGGTTTGATTTCGGTTGTTAGTCTTTAAAATGAGTTTCTGAACAGAAAAATATTAATAACCCGAGTTTTTAAGTAAAACATATTAAAACGACTCATCAAGATTATTTACGTTTAGTTAAGTATGTAACCGAATAGAGTATAAGTATATTTATTCGCATTCTAGATTACTGAACAAAAGCTAGAGAGGCCTAGATAGAGTTGCGTAGAATGTTGTAGAAGATTTATTTATTTGTGAAAGCTTTATTAGTCGTTACTATTTATTTTCTTCCACTGTTGGACTTCCTCCACTATCTACATGCATTAATATTCACTGAACACAATAATGTGTAGTGCAATATTACAGTGAACAGTGTCACTATCTTAGACACCTAAAATATACAGACTTTTGTAGAAGGTACTATTAATTTGTTCTAAACTTAGAACATCAAACTCGTTTCGACTCCAAAAGGCTATTAAATAATGATGCATGTGATTATTCTGTGAAAATATATATTGTTGTATTCTTGGATCATTTAGTGGGTCATTCTCGTTGGTTAACACTTTTAACTACTGGAAATATTAGACAATCAGCACTGCAATTCACTAAGCGAGCACAACGATGCGCGTCGCAACGTTGTGCTCGATAGAGATTGTCATTGGTCGGATTGTATCACGTCACTGGGGATTGACCAATCACAATCTCTATCGAGCACAACGTCGCGACTCGCATCGTTGTGCTTGCTTAGTGAATTGCACAGCAGTATCAGATCGATCTTGACTAGCAAAGTACTCAAAATGATTGGTATTCCGTCCCTCCTGTTTACTTATTGTTCTGATATTTGGTACACCTTTAGTTCGGACGATAATACAATTAAAATCAATAAAACAGTTTGGTATCATTAGTAAGAATTAAGATCATTTTGAGTACTTTGCGAGTCTCTAGATCGGTTTGATGCTGACTGTACGTAAAAAATGAGTCGAGCTTAAAACTAACTATTAAATTATTGTTGGTGCAAATAATGCAAGCTGTCGTTTTATTTTCAGGTATATTTTTGTGTAATATTATAGCAATGTTTCTTGTAAGTTAATTACAGATTTAACCATGTGGAAAGGAGTTTTTGCTTAAGTGAATACCAACCAAGCATAACATCCGGGTTCAAAATTAAAAACTCTAAAATACTAGATTAGTGAAGAAAGAAGTACCGAGGATTTGATTCCTAAAAAAAGCCTGTGACTTGCGAGAGAAGAGGGTGAAAGTAGATCAGTATTCTACTGTATTAAATACAGAGAAATATACTAGAATACAGTGAAATTTGAAAATAGTGAAAGGTGTATTTCAATGTAATATAAATGAATCTTTTGTTTGTATTTAATAACTTCTCAAAACGGCAAATTCTTAAAACAGCATTATTTAAAAAACTGCACAAATCGGAACTGCTAAAAGCTATGTTGTTCTTAATTTGAATATACGTCTTTTAAAATAATTAAACAAAGAAAAATAATAAGGAAATTGAATATTAGAATACTGCATATAAAACAAAATAAATAGTTGTTAGGTGGGATTACAAGGTTAACTTAAAAACGAAATACATTTATAATGCAATAGTAAAATGATCTCCACATTATATATTACTAGCTTTTGCCCGCGGCTCCGCCCGCGTGGATGTCGGCTATCGCGACCAAACATAGCCTTATGTCCTTTCTCGAGGTCTAATCTACCCCTATACCAAATTTCATCAAAATCGGTTCAGTGATTTGGGCGTGAAAGCGAGACAGACAGACAGACAGAGTTACTTTCACATTTATAATATTAGTAGGGGTGTGAAGTGATATTATTATGCTTTACAAAATAAAGGTCATTGACAACCAAGTGCTGCCCAAAATGAACAACACACAGTGCGTTTGGTTCCACATGTCAATATTATCCTATGAACGACAAGCGCTTCAAATTATGTCCACGGAGTCAAGAGAAAAACAAGTTGTTGTTGTGAAATATTTACAAACCAAAAATAAACTTCAATACAAATAAATTGACTGTTTCTCATAATTATTCATACAAATACTTCGTGCCGTCTCGATATCCATTGATAAGTTAATTCAAGAAACACAATTGGAATTATTAAACAATGAGATAAGTGTAGGTCATTTCTTAGAAATTGTAAAATAAAAAACAGTGTGAAAACATCTTTAAACTTATTTTTAACTAGCCTTCCGCCCGCGGCTCCGCCCGCGTGCATCTCGGTTAACACGACCTTTGCTCATATCTTCGGTTCTACTCAACCGATTCCGATCAAACAAACGTAAGATTTTTAATTCTGATCAAGCCCTTTCTAACAAAAAAAAACCGCATCAAAATCCGTCCAGTAGTTTTTGCGTCCATCGCGAACAAACAGACAAACATACAGGAAATTAAAAAAAAAATATTTTCGTGTTTAGTGTCGTTAACATAACATAACCCGAGTATTTTTTTTCAAATATCTCTAATGTACAGACACGACCACTTTACAATTATATAATAGTATAGTATAGATTCTGGTGAACCGACCAGTTCACTGGGATCCCCTGGGGGATTAGGACCCTAGTGGTCAGAGCATTTCCCCCTGTAAGGGAAAGACCGCGGGTTTGAGTCACGCCCGAGGTCGATCTTTTTCTAAATCGATTTAAATAGTTAGCATAATAAATGCTTCAAAATATCATTCAATTACTAACTGTTCCGTGATGGTCGTAACCCTAAACTGACAGGACCAGTGGATATTCGGATCAGCGAGAAGTAAAACCCTCTAAAAATCCCCAAACCTACCCTCTGGAAGAGAACACAGACCTGCGATAAAACCGCCCATTGTTCAACTCTCTATCATGAGTTCTACTGTACCTATGTATCCTATGTTTGGTATGCAATAAAGTGTATTTATCTCGGACACCTGGCGAGGAGCTAAGTAGCTGGAGTGTTCCAGTCCCAAAGGTCATCATGGACGTTAAACAACCAATGGCAATGGCCACTACAGACGTAGAGACTACCCAGAAGCGTCCACAATAGCGATGGCGTCAAAGAAGAGGTTCGAGAGGTGGGAGAGGTAAGGTGGTCCTGCCTGGGCTGCAGGCCAAAAAGAGGAGGGGAGTTCCTCTTCTTTGGAGAGTCTAGATATAATTACAAAAATACAATCTATGCGCCATGCCTAATAATATCCAAAATGGATCCAAGTGCCTATGTTTTTGAATTTTCCACTCACACACAGATGAAGTCCTGCGCACTTTCGGTCGAAAGGGACTGTGATTGTGGGCGTGCGGGACAGGTTGGGTGATATGTCGGCTGTTAGCATAATATTATTGTTCTGTATATAGATATTACTAATTCATCTTTAAAAAGAAGTTAACTTATTTGAAGTTTGGACGTCCTAGAACAGTCCTAGAAGATTTCGCTCAAATTGAAAAAAAAAAAGAAATTAAAAAAAAAGAAAGTCGTTAAATGTTTTGAACCGAAGGATGTCGCAAAAATAATTCGAGTATCGCGTCACAATAATCCATAGCCTTTGGGAACAGATTAAATATTTTTTATTTTCTTTAATTTATATCGATTACATCAATATGACTTCGGCTCGCCTGATAGTATGCTAAATTTTCTCAGGGATATTGGCTTCACCAATCTTAAAAAAACTTATCTAAAACTTAAAGTATACTTTATGCAAGAGTAAAAACACTTCCAATGCGTTACAGGTGAGTCTAGAAACATACGCCTCATGAAATATATCAACTTTTGAAAAAAAAAAAGTCGAAATAATTTAGGCAAGAGCAGCTGAGAGTACTAGGTTTCAAGTTTAATCATCGATCGATGATCGACGAAATCTGATGCTGACTGTACGCGTTCCCTCTATATGCCATCCTATAGACCCAGAACCCACATATAAATCCATCAGACTCAAATTCAAACTCATAAATCATTTTTTTCTCTATAGACCATTAAAATTGCACTTACGAAACATCGAAACTTAAAAAATAAATAACGACTAGTTAAGCAAATGGAGGATCGGCGGAGGATCGGCAAACGTGGCGCATAATTGGGAGAGGCCTATATCCAGCAGTGGACTGCAAATAGGCTAATTGATTGATAATTGAAGCAAATGGATCACCAGTTCAAAACGCGACCCCGGCGAGAACTTAGCGGGCTTTCATTGGTTTATTATAAACATTTACTATTTAAGACTTAGCTGAGCGAACAGCTTATTTTCAAGCTTGTTTATCATCATACATTTAGGTTTTTTAATAATCTTTTTGGCACAGTCCACTTTTATTAAATTTATTTACTCAATTATTATCATAAACTCACCAGCTTCATCGATAGCTTCCTCAATATCCACATGTTCTTTAACCAAATCAGTTTTTTTAATCACCATTGTAAATGCCTGTATTTACGTATAATATTCCACAATATCAATCAGGTTATTATTTACAACAATTTATACAAAACATAATGTTAACAGAACGGGCTATCGTTGCCCTAACGTGAAGAGAATGAAAAAAATATATGATGTCAGCGCAGTATACACGATGAATATCAGATTATTTGTGTACACTCAAACACAAAATTCTTCTGCTGTATTTAAAGGTCAGCTGTTCTTTGCTCCACCCGTATGGATAGCTTATCTTATAATTATTTTGTGGATAAAAAGTGGCCTATATACAATTACAGAAACACGTGAGCTGGTAAAGAAGGAAGGATGGTAATGGAACTGAATGAATCAAGACCTTTCATTAAATTGCAAACAAGTAAATTAAATCGCAATGCTATGTATATCACAATTTTTGTGGAGAGTAAGAGCAGTGTTGACCAGTGACGTGTTTCCCACTTCTTAGAGTCCCGGGTCCTTTATGGGGGGCGTGAAAAAGTAACTGATGAGGCCGTCAAGCTGAGTGCTGCCTTTGTAACATTGTACGTGTCTATAATGGTGACCCTCATTTTTGAGACTTTGCCTTCAGCTTATGTACACCAGAACTGCAATGTTAAATATAATGACATAAAATCAATTTCACATCTTGAAAGTTTTAAGAAAATCTCGGTTCAAAACTAGCATTCTAATGACCGAACCACTGCCAGACCGGGAGATGATGACAGAAAAGTTCAATTCATTTGTTACAAGTATGACGACCCTTAGAGGGTCGAAGTGGGTGATTTGAGAACCGAAAATAGTAATTTCAGAGTTGGCCCGCGGGGCGTTTAATAACTGATTTGAAAAACTGATAAATTAAATTTTTCGGGAAAAATACGGTGTTCAAACGATTTGTTACACAAAAACTCTTGCGTTTTCTTGTAGTCCATGAAAAATAAACAACTACTCTAACAAATTGTTTTTCATCCCACCATCTCGGAAAGAGTACTTTTTTTCTTCGATATCTGAGTGTAAAAGTCGCTTTTATCCTCTAGAGTGGTAAAGTAAATTTGAATTTAGAACATCGTGTGTACTAGGTTTGTGAACTTAAAACATCATTAAACCTATTTACTTCTATCTCTATGGTGCCGATTTATCATACAACTTTTTTTTAATTTATGAAAAACTCAACTCGGAACCTCCTTGGTGTACCTACTTTTTTTTTAAATTTGCTTTGCGCGCATAATTTTTTTTTCACGTCCTATGGTTGAACATTGTTGTTGAATTTTATTTGTTGATATTTTATTATTAGTATTATTACACATAATTATTATACAGCCTCCGTGGCGTAGTGGTAGTGAACGTGGCCGCAACGCAGGAGGCGCGGGTCCGATCCCCGCTCAGTGCAAATATTTGTATGCATAAAAAGTTCAACAACAACGGTCTAGCTGCAATGCTTCGATATCGCCTAATGTCACCATTGGGTTGTGGAGGTCACATGGCAGTCGCTTTACGAAAAATATCGAGGTCCAGCCAAATCCGCAGTTAAGACTGGTAAAGCGGACCCCGAACTCCGAGGTGAAAGCTTCGGATGCGACTGGGAATTAACGCTAGGAAGAAGAAGCATTTCATTATTTCCTCGCTGAGGTGGGATGAAAAGTTACGTGTTGCACTCGAGTGCAAAGATTTTAAACCTTGTGCTCTTTTGATTCCCTCGCTAACGCTCAAGATTCTATTTTATGAATCACTCGCTACGCTCGTGATTCAAATTTAGAATCTTTCGCTTGCTCGGTCATCAAAACTGAGCACGCGGTTAAAAAGCAACTTTGCACTCTTGTATAACAAATAACTATTTCATCCCACCATCTCGGAAAGACTATTTTTGCTCTTCGATAACTGAGCGTAAAAGTCGTTTTTATCCTCTAGAGAGGTAAAGTAAATTTGAATTTAGAACATCGTGTGTACTAGGTTTGTGGACTCAAAACATCATTAAACCTATTTACTTCTACCTCTATGGTGCCGAATTTATCATAAAACTTTTTTTTAATTCATGAAAAACTTTTTTTTTAATTTGCTTTGCGCGCATCAATTTTTTTCACGTCATATTGTTGACATTGTAGTTGAATTTTTATTTTGTTGTATTTTATTACTAGTATTAATACACATATTATACAGCCTCCATGGCGTAGTGGTATTGAACGCGGCCGCTACGCAGGAATCACGGGTTCGATCCCCGCTCAGTGCAAATATTTTTTATGCATGAAAATGGGTATTTGCATTGGTCTGGTCGTGCCTTGGAGAGCACGTTAAGCCGTCGGTCACGGATGCCATACGAACATCTATGGCAGTCGTTACGGGTAGTTGGAGCCCTAAAAAGTTCAACAACAACGGTCTGGCTGCAATGCTTCGATATCGCCTAATGTCATCATTGGGTTGTGGAGGTCAGATGGCAGTCGCTTCACGGCAAATATCGAGGTCCAGCCAAATCCGCAGTTAAGACTGGTAAAGCGGACCCCGGACTCCGAGGTGAAAGCTTCGGATGCTGACTGGGAATTAACGCTAGGAAGGAGAAGCATTTCATTATTTCCTCGCTGAGGTGGGATGAAAAGTTACGTGTTGCACTCGAGTGCAAAGATTTTTCACCTTGTGCTCTTTTGATTCCCTCGCTAACGCTCAAGATTCTAATTTGTGAATCACTCGCTACGCTCGTGATTCAAATTTAGAATCTTTCGCTTGCTCGGTCATCAAAAATGAGCACGCGGTTAAAAAGCAACTTTGCACTCTTGTATAACAAATAACTATTAATCAGCTTGTAATTGTGGGGTTGGGGCCATACTTGTAACAAATGACTTGAACTTTTCTGTCATCATCTCCCGGTCTATACAAATTATCTTCTACAATATAAAAATGAATCCCTAAATGTGTTGCTAAGCGCAAATCTCGAGAACGGCTGTACCGATTTCGCTTAAGACCCTCGCCTTACGGCTCGGGTCGCCTCAGCGGTAATCACCAACTTTACACGCTTGTACCATAATGTACTATTATCTTGAAGTATGAGACAAATATGTACTACCACTTATGATCAAGATCCTTTACAATACGAGATTCACCAGTCTCGGCGTGAATGATCAATTTTTTTGGAATTCACACAATTCATTTGTGTGACGCCCCTGGTGTTGCATACGTCCATAGGCCACGGTAACCACTTTCCATCAGGTGGGCCGTGTGCTTGTCTGCCACCTAAGTGGTATAAAAAAAAAATTCACACGAATTCCAGTTTCATCGCAATGAATTTTATAAAAAGTACTGAATGTATTTTGAAGCATTATTTTTTTTTGTTTGAACATTATGTTATTGCTCGGGACATAATATCTTGAACCTAAAACATGCTCAAAATGTGTTCTATACGCGCAGTACACGTTTCTTGGGTGTCTTTTGAAGATAGCACGGGGAATAGCTACTGCGGTGGAAGAGCTCAAATTCACCAAGCATAGATATTACAAAACAATTCGTGTGCACCAGGGTCTCATTTATCTTGCGGTTTGAGTAAAAGATTGGATTTTTTTATACTAGGTACTTAGCTCGCAGTCAAACACACAGCCCTCCTGATGGTAAGTGGTTACCGTGGCCTATGGGCGAGTGCAACATCAGGGGAGTCACACTCTTGTATTGGATTCTTTGTTTGATCGTAGTTGGTTGAGTAGAACCGAAGTTATACCAAAAGTTGCGATAATGCAGGCAGAACTACGCTCATAGACTAGTTTTTATTAATTGTCAAATATATCAAGTATATACCTATTTAGAGTTTTTTGATAAAACTTGTTTCTGTTTCTGTATTCAATAACATTTGCATAACAATCTAGTTCCAACTCTATCCGGTTCATCATCGCCATGGAGACGTGTCAATCCGGTTGTTTTGTTTGAGACTAGAGGGTTTTCTTTTATAAATATCTTAGATTGTAGACAAGTACACTGCCCCCTTAATTGAAAGGCCTATGGTTATCGTGGCCTATGGACGTATTTACCACCAAAAGCGTTACACTGATGCCGTCGATTCTGTAGCAACCTTCTAATGTCATTCTTGAAGAACCCCATCTTGTAGTTGCTTGGAAACCCCACAGTAGAGAATTAATTCCACAGTTTGAGCCTATAAGAGATGAAGTTCCTTTCTATGAACTCACTGCCTTATACCCAAAATTATATGAAAAAACAGTACGTTTTGTAGCTAGCTATAAACATGCGGATAGTGTTATACAGGTGGGAAGCCTTGGATGATGAGAACAAGATGATAATGCTGTTGATGATGATGCAAACTAGACATTTTGGAAACTTTACTAAAATGTATTAACAATTAAAGATTGTGTCCGTATGTATGAATGTCTGTGTGTCTGTGTATCTGTGCGTATGTGTCTGTATCTGTGCGCCTATGTATGTGTGTGCATTCGTGTACTTTGTGTGTGAGTGTAACAATTTATGCGTTGTGTACTCGTATTCTATTAGTTCGCGGTAGATGTCTGTGCATCTATGTGTCTGTGTGTCTCTGTATCTGTATGTATGTGCCTGTATCTGTGTATGTGGATGTATACGTGTGTGTATGTGTAAGGGCTTATGTGTAGTTTTAATCTATTACATTTTTATTAAAAAGTCCTTCAGTTATTGTTATTTACGCCTGAGTATGATTGCATTGCTCTAAGCATATTTGTTTGACACCAATTCTATTTGTTGTACTAGAACCACATTTGTAATCAGTTCGTAATATGTTCGGCGTACCGTGTTACGGACATCAACGTTCATTCGAAGCTGTTTATTAGACACTTGCAAGTCTACTTCAATCATCATATTTATAGTCTTTTTCATCCTAGCGTTAATCCCAGTCGCATCCGAAGCTTTCACTTCGGAGTGTGAGTTCAACCCATTGGCAGTTGGACCAGTTTATGAAATTTTAAGGGATCTACCTTTTTAGGGATGTTCGTATGACAACGGGACTGACGGTTCAACGTGCTCTCCGAAGCACAGAAACGCCCAGACCGATGCAAATAAACATATTCATTTAAACAAGTATTTACAATAAGTGGGGATCGAGCCCGCGCCTCCTGCATAGCAGTCGTGTTCGCTACCGCCATGCCAGAGAGGTTGTTATTCATATTATTATTGTTCAATATTCTACAGTAGTATATTAGTTTAATAATATATTCGATAGTTTGTTAAAATCAACTTCAAAAACATGTAATATTCTTCATCAAAATATAATTAACTTGTGATAACATCAAATATTGATTTTAAATTGCTATGGCCATTAACATTAATATTGTACTAAATAAGGAAACGCGCCTCCGGCGTAGCGGCCGCGTTCACTACCGCTACGCCATGGAGGTTGTCTGTTTTCTTTTGTTTTGTGGTAATCTTATCTTTTTAACTTACTTTTCATTCAACTGTCTTATCTTCTTAAATAGAGTTCTTATCACTATATACTAAATGATCAAGATGCAATGTTTGTCAGGTTTGTCTACAGTGAAATATATGACACTAACTCGGTCATTGCGCTCTTAATATTTACATTTCATATTATGGTGCAACTGTATTATACAGTGTCTTTTTATTTGGGACAGTCTGGGTAGATCTGAAACTATCTATCTATACCTACTATTACATACTTAATTGTATAGTCTTCGTGTCTGTTCGTTGTAACTATTTAAAAAAATACTTGTGCTTTGTTATACTAGCTTTTGCCCGCGTCTCCACGCGCGTGGAAGTCGGTTATCGCCACCAAACATAGCCTATGTCCTTTCTCAAGGTCTCATCTAACTCTGTACCAAATTTCATCAAAATTCAGTGGTTTAGGCGTGAAAACGTAACAGACAGACAGACAGATGTGAAAATAAGTCTTACTTTCATATTTATAAAATTCAGTCATTATAGTCTGTTTTAAATGTGTCTAAATGTGTTTGACGGTATGAGTAAAAGTCTCGCCTACCCTCCGTCTTAATTCATTTATTTAACATTTTACAGAATAAGTACATATCTTTAACTTCATTCTTGAACGAATGCTTAGTTTAAATTACTCTGTTTAGCATAACGAAGAACATGCTTAGGTATTATGTTAAAAATGTGCTAAATAAATAGGAGCAAAAATATTTTATCTAAAGAAAGCATTTATTCGTATTGACTAAGCTACGACTATGCAATTCTGTACTTCTATTCTTCGACAGCCGTAGCGCTGTTGGTGTCCCCAGGTAGAAATAAAGCAGCCACTATTCCACCTAGAACAAAAAAATCAACGATAGTACTACTTAAACCACACACCAAAATAGAAAGCAAATAAAAGGTAACATAAATTAATTTTAACAAAAAAGTTTAACCGACTTCAAGAAACGATAAATAAGTTTTAACAAAAAAGTTTGAGGGATCGAAGTACAATAAAGATTCCTTTTCGATCCCGTGACGGTTGAAATAGGGGATTTAAATGGAACACTTGCATCAATATAACCATACCACATCAGATGATAAGAAGTTGTAATTGAAGCCAATGCAATGAAGGCCACCATTAATAGATGCCAATAATTAAAATAGTGAAATGTCTCAGAGATCGAACTGTAGTGACGCCATATGTGTACAGCGCCATCTAGATAAATGAAGATGAACTACTACGGAACAACAGATTTTTCTTTAGCTTGGTTTAGGTTGGTTATTTGTGCATTTCTATTAGCCTTTCGCAGTCCACTGCTGGTTCCCCAATCCCAAAGTTTCAATGTTGGGATGCTTCGGCCTACTACTTCCACACTGGCCAGACGGGTTGGTACAGGTTTCGAGTTTTTCTTCTCTCGCAGTGATATCGTCTGCGCCTATTCATTAGTCGCCTCTTACGAAACCCTTCGGATGAGATGGAGTGGTAATACTTGTATTCTTTCTCCGTCACTGCACGGATTTGGGCTTGACAATCATACTCTTCTCAACATTAGGTCTGTTTAGCGATGTGAATCCTGGCATGGAGAGCGCAATTCCCAATGCATACCAAATTATTTAACGCAAATATAAGCACCAACTTGTGCAATAACATCAATGAATCAACGAGGCAGACATACAAAAACTAGGTCTGATCTAAAGATATAAAATAAGACTATAAAATATCTTTTTATGTCTTTGTTTTCATCGTCACAGTGTATAAGTTTCAGTTCCTTACTTTACTCATTAGTGAAACTAGTTCCTACTGTCCTAGTAAATATTATTATAATGTGAAAGTTTTTGGATATTTTGTTCTCAATCACGCTCGAACGGATGAACAGAGCTGGCTAATTTTTTTTGTTATACATGGTCAGTCAACTGACTACACCGCGCTAGATGGTAAAAAGCTGAGGTGCAGTCCAGAATATATGGACCTCCATTTCTGATACTTTTGGCCATAAAATGGTAGTCCCTAATTTGACGGCATTGATGGATGCTTTTTCACACCCTGCTTGAAGGACCCGGGACTATAGGAAGAGGAAAACGAGTGCGCAGGCAGAGCATTTCAGCTCTTTACCGTGCGGCAGAAAAAATGAGACCTCAAATCGTTTGCAAGGATAGATTACAGTTTGGAATAATCCTATTATGTTATCGGGACGGGATCAGAATTTCACATGGGCGCGGTGGGACACAGGAATAAGAATTATTTATGTACATGTTTCTTCGTTCATCTCTTTAAGAAAAAAGATTATATTTTACTAGCTGTTGCCCGCGGCTCCGCCCGCGTGGAATTCTGATCCCGTTCATCGCTGATATATAGCCTATATGTTAATCCAGGGTATAACCTATATACATACCAAATTTCAACCAAATCGGTCCAGCCGTTTATGCGTGAAAGAGTAACAAACATCCACACATCCACACATCCATTCTCACAAACTTTCACATTTATAATATTAGTAGGATGGTAGTTTAGGTTCGATTCTAACTCACCGAAGAGAACAGTAGCCCAGCAATAGAAGGTGATTCTGCAATAGTCGAAAATGATAGCACCCACAAGGTCCACACCTCCAAGACAAATGAAACGGGCCACCATGACTCCTACACTAGCAGCTAGACCCCTGAAAACAGGCAAGTGATTAAAATAAATTATGCGTTATAAGGACTTGTCCTATTAAATCTTGGGGTATATTATGGGGGTATTATAGTGAGACGTCCTACCTCGAATATATTGACTGACGACGGCGAGGTCTCGAATGCAGCAATTTAGAGGATGTTTGAGGTTTTTGAAAAAAAAAAAAGAAGATATCTACGTGATTATAACTTCACCAATCCCTTCATTGATTATAACTATAACTTCACCAATGGATATTTTTATGCTCTATTTTTAATACTAACTTCGCCATAATTTGATAATTGTGTCTCAGTGAAAAAATGTTTGAAATACCGATTCGGAGCTTTTTAGACCCGTGTTAATTTCTATTGAGTCAATTATTATGAATCGTGTTTCTGTCTTTACACGTCACTACACGGTATAGCTTAATTTATGATTTATGCTTTTTATTTGGCGCAATTTGCTATATTACTTGATATCCAGACGTTTAAAAATGTTCGAAACTACTGCAAAATGGCCTTAAGTAGACTGGTAAAAACATAGGCATTATTCATTAGCTTCAATATTGAATTTTTGATAGATAGAAGAATATCAATCTCTAATTAACCTGAAAACATCGATACATCTAATAGGTGCGTATTTTTATCTTCCTTTTCATTGTAAAGGTACACATAATTACTTAGTATTTATGCTCACACCCAATACACGACCCTTATCAAATAAAAAATAACCTGTCAAGTTAGTATGCGGCGCCAATATTAGAAAAGTAGGCCACAGTGTTAGTTGTCAGTGGATGATTACAGAACTACATTACGAATTAGTATTAGAAATCCAACATTCATGATCTGAAAGAGTAACCGAAATCATGAATTACATTACTCACGCACATCGTATAACATTCATACGCAATACGTTTATGCATAAACAGTCTAAATATACGAATATGTACACGGACTAGCCACCAACACTATTTCAAAGATATCAATCAATCAATTACGATTAGCCTATCGAAAGCCCACTGGACATAGGCCTCTCTCAATGTTGGTAAGTTTTGGCCTATTGCTCCCACGCTGGCCAGACGGAGTGGTACATGGTTTTATTTCGAGTTTTCTTTCTCTTTTTCTTTTTATACGCAGACAATGTCACTTATAGTTTACGTATTTTACCCGCTTACGGCTTTCTTAGAATGAGATGGGGGATGTCAAAGATGTTGTATAGTATCTTAATTTACCTTCGTTTCAATAACTGAACTATTCTATCATCTATGTACACTTTAATTTTGATTAAAGTAGAGGAAGCCCAGGAGGACAGAAGCGTGCACAATAAAATATATCAACACTTTAAACCAAAAGAAATCTCGTTGATTTACAAACAGAAAAGAGCGACTTCAGGCGGGACTCGAACCCGCGAATTTTCTCTTTGTAAATCGATTTGAACAATCAAATTTCAAATTTCATTCAAAAGAAATATTTTCTAAAGTAAGGCTCTGTGTTAGGAACATACATTGCATTGACACGATAAATACTGTTAAAACTTACCTATGTGAAGTTGGGAACATGGTTAAATAATAAGAGTTAATGCTAGCAAAGCAAAGTCCAGTAAACTGCACCATGACATAAAGAATTGTATTGCCAGCAGAGTTATTCACCATATCCACGACAATGCAGCTAATACCAGCGAGGAAGAACGATGTTATGGTGAAAGATCGTTGCCAATTTTTGAAGACATGAATAGCAGCAATGAGAATAGCGATATCAAAGATAGTGAATAGTAGGGTCAAGATCATTCCAGAGAATATTATGTTCATGAACCTGCTGTCTAGACATACAATCTGAAAATGAATTAAATACCTATTAATATTTTAATAATAAGAATCTTATCTTTCAAATAATAATTAATAAATAGAAGCACATTATACTTACGTCATGCATATATGGTGTGACGTCAGTAGTTATTTTATCGCAGAAGCTGATGTCTTCAGATACACCGGTTAAGAAAGAATTGACCATTGTCGGAAACCATACGAAGAAAATATTATTTCTGAAAAAAAAAAAGAAATTTGATTGTGCGAAATATTCAATCGAAGTAATTATAGGCCTATGTCCAGCAGTGGACTGCGATGAACTAATTGATTAATTAATGTAATATTAAAGATTAAATATAGGTAAACACACATTGAATCTCTTAGAAAGTCAAATTGCAACAGCTTTGTTTTTGCAAAATGTAGAAACAAAATTGATTTAGGTAAATCGAACAAAAAAATCTAAATCTAAAGTGCTGTGGTTTTCTATAAGTCCCTTAAGTGCTTCAATCACCTTACAGAAATATTCCAAGTCCCAACTAACAATTATTTCAAACAATGCCAATATTTGAATTTCGTAGCTTATTAATATTGAAATAACTTATTTGCTAGCTATTGTCTTGGGTAGTAAAAAAGAAGAAAAATATGAAAGTGCTGTTAAAAACAATAATTAAAGTAACACTGTTTACTTTATAAATTATGTGGTTAATACTTGATTGTGTACTTACGTAAAAGAGCATATGCAGAGAAGAAAAGTCAACTGTAATGTTCTCCAAAGAAGTGGTGGCCTAAATATTGGCACTGTATGTTTCACTATGGAGTCCCAGAATGACATGGTTTCAAGAAGCATGTTGGTTTTCTTTAGCGATTTTACCTAAAATAATTATTTTGTCCATAAAAAATAGTTTCTTTGTGTCTATTCTACTGTAAAATATATAATTATTTTTGAAATCTTTAGTTTTGATTTCATTCCATTCATAACATTCATACCATGCAAAAACATTAAGTTCAATCAATTTATGCTTGATGATAAAATAGTTAATCCATCTTAATATTATAAATGCGAAGGTAACTCTGTCTGTCTTGGTATAGGGGTAGATTAGACTTTGAGAAAGGACATAGGCTATGTTCGGTTGCAATAACCGACATCCACGCGGGTGGAGCCGCAGGCAATAGCTAGTATACAATACATTACTTACAGGATACATACCGACATCTCCATGATTTATGTCAAACATAATTCTTAAAACCTTGATTGCTTCATCAGCTTCTCCTTTATTAGCCAAAAATTTTGGACTTTCCTGTAGGAAGTACAGCATAATGGCACTGATTCCGAGAGGTACACTCAAGACAAAGCTGAGGAGACGCCAGGAATTATAGGTGGTCAGAAAAGGAACAGCAATCTCAAAATCCAATAATAAAATAAGATAAGCCAAAACTGTAACAAAAAAGAAACAAATTGCCTTAATTCATTTTTGTGTCTTAGATCATTTAAACGCAGTTAAGTTTCGTTTCGTTACGTAAATCTTCTAACTACGAAATTCTAAATTGGAAAAATTTACTTTACTTGAATTAGATTGAGATATTTGATATTGAGAATGATATTGTAATCTTCTACTAGTTATAAGAAAGTCATCAAGATATTATAACAATTTATTTTTGGTACTTACTGAAACAAAAAACCTCAGCTGTAAGTGATGAAAGGATTAGAATAAAAAGATATTTGCCACGTCGCTTTCGGCACATACTTTCTCCAAGGTAAGTAGGTGTCAATGTCACGGCTGCTGTTGAACTAAAATCAGAAGAAGTGTATAGATCTAAGCTACTCAAGAACCAGCAGAGAGTTATAGATAAACTTGAAAGAATTTATTAATAGGTACGTGAAAGAAATTTATAAAAAGTTTAATTCAAAATTCTAAAATGCTAAAATTCGGATTTCTCTTGAAAGATGTAAATCTACTTATAGTTACTAATAGTTTATTGTAATTTTTATAAGAAAGTAAACAATATCACTTGAAAGAAGAAATCAAGACCTGTTAAGAAGTCAAGATACCATCAAAAGACACAACATTCAATTATTTATCTTATATAAATTTTCTTAAAATGAAAACCTGTAAAGTACGTTGAACTAGAACCCATGGAATTTGGCATGATTCCAAAACCTCACTGCGGTGGTAACAAGAAAAATCCGAAAACGGTTAATTTATAGCCTCACAAAAAATTTTGGATTACAAATTTACATTTGCAGATGGAGTTTCTCCTTAATTTAAAAGTTAAGTATATCTTCAATTTAATTTATTTTTTCGTTATTTACTTATATTTAAGTTAGTTTTATTCATTGTTAAAAATGACGCTATGTAGGCGTAAAGTGCTCCATCGTTCGTTCATAAAATCCTGCTGGGAAGCAAAATAATTAAGTATTGAAAGATGATCTTACAAACTACTAGCGAGGAATTTGATTGTCAGTATTACATAGTAACTGGTGGAGAAACTGGCCATTGTGGAGAACAAGAAACCAACTGCAGCTGACACTATTATAGTTTGCCTTCTGCCTCTTGTATCTGCTATATAGCCCCAGGGTATGGCGAATATAAAACCTGAAAGTATAGACAGACATAATATTATTTGTATTGTTCACTGAAAATCAAGTAGACCCTGGACTCCAAGGTGATGCAAACGATGAGGAAATGCTAATACAATAATGAAGAGGTTCAATGAAAATTAATACTATGGATAATGGCTTCAGCAAAGGAAAACCAATTAAACAATTATTACATCGACTAATGGTAAATAATTCTAATAAGTAATTTGCAACGAGGAAAGAAAGAAAAAGTATTTAATAACTCTAAAAGTATATAAGAAAAAGAGTATACCGTTCATCCACCGTTTATTAAAAGTAAACATACCAGCAAAATTAATAGATTTCAAGATCTTGGCTTGGTCTGAAGTTAGTTTTAAGTCGCAGCTGGCGGCGGGTACTACAAGACCGTAGCCCAACATTTCCATGACGCCACCGATTTGGATAATGCAGCAAGCAATCAATAGTTTATAGTTGTACCGACCATGGCCTGAAAAAAAAAGTAGAAACCTAAATTAAAAGAAAAAAAAAAGATAAAAGACAGAACGTACTTCTTGGTCTATACATCCTTATTACGTTTGTCGGGAAAATAATGACACAACTAAATATTTGCAATATTTTCAGAGCAACATTTGAAGAATTTGATTTTTTCTGACTTTTTGAAGCTCTTTTGAATCCTAATTGGACTAGAATATGTTCCCATTGTGAGAAGGCAAACGGAAGCTGGGAAACCTTTTAGCCAGACGGATTGACGCGGTCTGAAAAGGTGGCTGGAGTTGATGATGTGGATATCGGAGAATTGCGAGCAATGGTGCACATTAGGAGAGGCCTATGTCCAGCAAGTGGACTGCGATAGGCATATTCATTGATTGATGTGAGTGTTAACAATTTTATACCTTATTTAGGAGCAAATTTAAAACTAGAACCAGATATTTGATTATTAGATTATTCCATTACATAAAAAATGACAAGTTTTAGGTTTAATTCACCAACAACTCACCTGTTTTATCCATAGCATCATCAATATCCACGTTTTCCAAACTATTTCCATGACTAACATTGATATCAAAAGTTTTCTTCACCATTTTAACCATTTAATTCAGAAGGACATGCTGTTTTTTTTCAAACCGGAGATGTGTCTGTATAATTATAAAATGTAAAATAGTTTCAGTTATTTTTCAAACTAGTCGCGTAAAAATACAGCCAAGTTTGCAGCGGTTAATTTTCATGATATAAAGCAAACTTGCATACTAATTGTACAGTTTCTCATTATTTTATCTTCTTGCTTATACCTGTGGGTAATAAAAAAAGTTTTCAAAATTCAGTATTTGATTTAAAAAAAATTAATAAACCAAATCTTTCAATTGATATTTCCCTCCAAAACACTGAAAAGGTGCTAAGATAAAGAACTACTTTGGCGATTTTTTTGGTTGGTGAATTGAATTCAGCTTGAACTAACTTCACGGCACTAATTAACTGTTAACTTCAGAAGGACTAAATTACAAAGAATTGAGACAGAAGGTGACACACTAATTTATAAAAAAAATAACCGAAATAGCGAGCTGGTTCCGAAATTAAAATTTTAACTGTATGTATGTATCTACAATAAACAGTTCATGGTTTTGTGATAACATGACGAGTATTTAAATTTGGTTATTCAAATACAACTTCAAAGAAACAATAATGAATAACAGTAACACAAAATGGTTTACGTTATCTTAAAATATGCACGAAACTAAGAATAGAAGGTATCGATGGTATTGTAACATTGAACTGTGACGACACCCATAAGTAAATGCAATGATAGAATGGTCTTATAGCATTCTATTAGACGTAATAAGAGGGATAGGATAGAAGCTTCAAGTGCTTCGAGATCAGATGAAAACAGTATTTCAGGCAGTAACAGACATGTGGCTTAAACAACAGATGCTATTATTGCGGTATGTTCCAGAGAACTTCGAGTAAGGTCATTTTTACGATATTCTATGAATAATTTTCATTGTTCAGTTTTACAGTTAACATCCATATTGACAAAGGATATAATCCAAAAGGTGTCAGCTGTGGTGACACAAAGATCTTTTTTAATACAACCAAAAATAAATATCTATAAATGACGCGTTAAAATCCACATCTTACTATGTTTTGACCTTTGTTTGCCTTTAACAGAGTATCTTCTTTGGCTCCATACCGCTGTCTGAAGTCTAGAACCTATGATAAAGAATCCAACCCGAGACAAGATATGCGACAAATGAGTAGTTGCAATAAAAATATTTTAATAGAATATTATTTAGGATGAATTCATCGATATAATAATTCAGTTTTAGAAATAAATCAAAAGTGTCTTAGCAGGGAAACTTGTAACTGATAACGTAATCGCGGTCTTTACTTTAAACGATATTATCACAGGTCACAGTTAAATGCAAACTTATTCAAGAAAGATGCTTTAATATCATGGACACTTATTTCAAAATTTTTTTTTTCACATCTTTATCACGAAAAGAGCACTTTATTGCAAAAAAAATCGTTGTAATATCTCTTTTTGAAACTGACTAAAAGTGATTCAAATATTGATAATCAAATTCATTCAAAAAACATTGTAGCACCAAAATAAATCACAATTTATAAAATGGGTTCTGGAATGCGATTGAACAATATAAACATACGTAGAGACGTATGTTTAAGAGTATTTAGAGGATATTTTTAAACGCCTCGTGACCAGAGAGCCCTCTGCTCACGGGTAGCGTCTATTTGCCCGTTTTGTGTGTTTTTGTAAGGCGTTTAAAGCGTGCAAGGAATGAACTAGCCAGTTTTATAAAGGACTGTCCACCCTACCAGTTGACGTCGACGCGACGGGGAGAAATTCTTTGACGCCTGAACTTACAGGTTTGTATAGGTAAGTATATTATGTATTTGAATGAAATTTTGAAGCATTATTATGCTAACTTTTCAAATCGATTCAGAAAGGAAAAAGAATCGACTTCAGGCGGGACTCGAACCCGCGATCTTTCCCTTACAGGGGGAATGCTCTGACCGCCAAGCCACCGAAGCCCGCACGAAGCCGACTTAAATTCCTCTATACTACCGTCTTTGGGGCGACGGTGGAGCCATCTACCGAAACTCATACGAGTTATCTCGGAACCAATGAATGATGTTACAACCATTTTCAAACATTGATTTTTGATGACTCCGCCCAAACAATTGAATAAAATTTTGAAGCATTTAATTAAGTTAACTTTTCAACTGTTAAATAGATTTGATATTATGTATTGTTTTTATATTTTTATTTATATAATAATTTGTGTAAATAATTGTACATTATATAAATAGAAAGTTAACATATCTTTTTTTATACAAATTCAAATATGAGCAGGTAACAAATACTGACCTAAAATAAATTTGCGGCGCTAACTTTGGGACTTAATTTAAATTTAGTAACTACACAGAGGTCTCACTTTGAACTATAAATTCAAAAAAGGTTCAGTCTGTAGCTGAAACTGGACAGCTTTGGAAGTTTTAGACAGGGCAACCCTTTGAAGTAATTTATCTTTCAAGTAATTTAATGTAGGTATAGCTGCTTCCTTTCCGTGTAGACTATATTTTATTCCTGACGTTAAATAGAGTTTGAAAAAGTGCTCGGTTGACGGCATTGGCCTTCAAGTAATAGAACAATGAAAACAGTTAGTGAAATGTTTGTACTCACTTTAGGCAGAAGAACTCTTGAACGATATATCGGATGAGAGGATAGTATGCAATTCAATGAACTTTATCCAATGAACTCAATCCAATGAACTCAATCCGATGAACTCAATCCTATGAATTCAATCCTATAAACTCAATCCCATAGGACACTCAATTAAATAAATTCAATTCATGCAACGTCTACTCATTTGAGTATTTGTATGATAGGAGAAATTCTAAACGCTTAGACTATACAAATTCTATAGACACAGTAAGTGGCACTACAACGCTGCCAAAATAATTTGGTACAAGTTGACATATACTATACAACCCGTAACTTGCACAATGCACACATTGACCATTTAAAGAACAATATTGACATTACTCACAAATAACGCGTACATATTTTAAGTCGTTTTTTTTAAGTTATAAATAGCTATTATTATTTTAAGACAAGAATCAACGAGTATGCTGTTCTATCTGGCACTGTCTTTACGGTTACAATAAAAGCAAATGATCCAAATGGATAAGAGTCATTAATTAATAAGACAATCATTAATAATTACATTATAATGGCATAACATTTTTGTGGTTACCTTGTACAATAGCAGGGTATTTTGGGCCTTCATGCAATCAAGATGAGTCATCATCAATGGATAGCAGCTCTTCGCACGGGGCCAAAAAATGCAACGATCAACCAAAAGGCTTGTCAATTTTGAAATACCAACAGTCTTCAGAAGATACAGGCTACCTATTTGAAGTTAAAAGTCAGATTCTTCGTTCAACTTGATCCATTTTACCCAGATTTAAGTAAATACACTAGTTAACTGTAAAACCACACATTTTGTGATCCTGACTTTGCTCAAATCACGATCTATCGGCTGAACAGATCTGGCGGATACTTGGTGCAGGAATAAAGAAGATACACATAGAACACATAGATTATTTTTTGTCCCTGAAATATTTCATATGGATTGCGGGAACGGAATTAAAATTCCTCACAGTCAGTTCAACAATATATTTTGTAAAATCTAACCAAAACAAATTGTGTGGTTTACCTAATTCAAATTTTAACCGTAAGTACCTACAAGGAAACCTCTAAGAAGTTTGGTGTTTTCCAAAAAAACTTTATACTAACATAGATCGCTATTTTCCTCAGGGAACCCTTTAGTTCTTTAGTCAACCCCGAGAGAATGATTGCGGAGTAAACAGTTTTGTCCCTTTCGCGCAAAATCTCTAGATTTAGGGTTTAAATTAGAGAATTATGGAAATATATGCGTAGGAGCTGAGTGTAAACACATTAAAGATAAAGCCTTGTAAGGCTGTTGAGAATTTCCGTAAATGAATATTTTGTTAGGCAGAACTGAAATTATGATACAGGTATTTGAATTACAATCTGAAAACTGCGAGAGCAGGAAAACTCAAAATAAAGTCAGACGCCAGTGTGGAAACAGTAGGTCATATGATAGCCTCCCAAGATTGGGAGAGGTCTATCTCCAACAGTGGACTGATAAAGGCTGATTGTTTGATTGATTTGAATTAATATACGTCACGTCATCAGTCGCATCTAAACTTTGTACGTTTGTTTTTGATGGAGCTTTTTCAGAAGCATCTACCGTCTGACTACCCAACTCCAGGAAAAAGCCGGCACGAGGAGCTTGTTATTTAGCAGGGGTACTGACTAGCAAATGAGGTTTCCTTGTGCTACAAAGGTAGGAAGTACAGTTAATTAGGTTGACTTCATCGAAGCCTTGTTTTGCGTGAGGAAACCCCTTCGAACTTCACCTTATCGGAACTAATAAAGAAATTTTGTTTTTATCTCTACTGTCCATCCCAAGGTTGCCTGGAAGAAATCGCTTCCAGCGATAAGGCCACCCATTGTACATTAAACTATAATACGAGTACATGCTACCTACTTGTCATATTTCTATTGGTGTACAATAAAGAATTATCTATCTATCTAAATATGTCGGACTGGAACTGACTAAAACCGCATGGTACGAGTATAACGTACTTAGGGCTTCGTTAAAGCCTGCGATCGTAAGGTGGACACCATTCGTCATACATTTATGGATAATCAGGTAGAGTGTCTTCTTTTTCATCCTAGCGTTGGTGCATCCGAAACTTTCACTTCGGCGTCCGGGTCCGCTTTTTCCAGTCTACCTGCGGGGTTGGCTAGACTTGGATAGTTTCCGTAAAGCGTCTGTCACTGACCTTCACAACCCATTGGCGATAGCGAAGCATTGCCGTTTGTTGGATGTTTTAGGGTTCCAACTACCCGTAACGACTGTTTGTATGGCAACTGGGACCAACGACTGACACGACCAGACCAATGCAACTAACCATATTCATGTATGATCACAAATATTTACGCTGAGCGGAAATCAAACCCGAACCCGAAAGTGTAAGATACATCACGATTCGTTCCAATAACTAATATAGACAAACCTTACTCCTATCCAGCAAAATCCACACTCACTTAACGTAACTCCTTGCATCATTTTGACTAACAAACAACTGTATCAAGAGTATATTTAAAGACAATCTCACCTGCGGCAACTGACGGCCCAGCAGACGGCGTGCGTTTTAGTCGGTTCGAGTCCGACATAACCTCCTTCTCCGGCTCCGGCAGGGGGGTTATCCGTGGGGATTTTTGCACGATAAAAAAAGGGGTACACTACATAAATACGAAAAGCCTAATTCCGAAAGTTACAATCACGAATTTCAAAATTCCGAATTTCATAATTCCGAATCATTCAAAATTCCGAAAGTCAGATATCCGATGTATCATAAATCCTATTTATTGAAAACCCGAATTTCAAAATTCCTAACGGTTATAACTGCGAATATTAAAATTCCGAATTTGAAGATACCGAACCATTACAATTCCGAATTATTAATAATACGAAATATCATAAATACGAATTCCGATTATCAAAACTCCGAAACAATACAAACCCGACAATTAAGCGCCTTGTAAACCTGCATGAGGTAAGTAGGACAGTTGCTATTTTCGGGGTACACGAGATAAACAGGAAATAGAATTATTGAACTATTATTTTAATTTACATAAGCTAATGATTACAAAATACACGTTGCCATACAACTTTCAGTAACAAGCATGCATGCAGGCAAGCATGCATGCAGGCAAGCATGCATGCAGGCAAGCATGCATGCAGGCAAGCATGCATGCAGGCACGCATGCATGCAGGCAAGCATGCATTCAGGCAAGCATGCATTCAGGCAAGCATGCATTTAGGCAAGCATGCAGGCATGCATTAGTTTCGCTCTTCTCCGGCGCTACGGGATGTGCAGTCCTTCCGCCCTTGCGTAACAAAGTTCGGGCACCCATGCTCGCTTCCGCAGCTTCGGCTTGCTGGTCACCTCTGGCGACCAGCCTCAGCCGCTCCAGCTCGCCCGGGCGCCTGAGCTTCGTTACTGCGGGCGAGGACTGCCCTCCCTCCGCGCCTCCGGTTTTTAAATAACACTCTAGTGTAGGGCAAACAAGTACCACGGCAGTAGGACCACGGCAAGTCGGGTTTGGCTTAATTTTTATACGTAATAATTGACGAGAAAATTAATTTATTATTATAAAAAATCAACTCTAAGTAAATGCTCAACATGTCAAATCAATTTTAACTTTTACCTATTTTTGATACAAATTTTCAATTTGAGCAATGAATTGCCAATGAACTGGGACTAAGGTAAACAGAACTTGGGAACTAATGCAAAATAGCGTCCTAACATTCATAATAATTATATTATATTATTAATACATACCTAATTCCATTACTCTTGTTTACAATTTTCGGAAATTTGAAATTCGGAATAACGTTTTTCGGGCCAATAATACTACGGATTTTTAATTATTCGTAAAAATGAAATTCGGAAGAATGAACATTCGTATTTATAACTTTCGGATAAAGAACTATCGTGTTTTTGAATACTCGGAGTTTTGTTTCTTAGGAATTATAATATTCAGAATTTTGAAAATCGGAATATTGAAATTCGGAATTAAATATTTCGGAATTGTTGGGTGTTCCCAAAAAAAAGAGTATCTTTAAAGAAAACCTAACAAATGTATAAATAAAACAGTAAATTTTGATAACCGGATTACAGACTGAGAGAGACTTAGTTGTTTCAACATTAATTTACACGTCTCAGAACTTGTAATAAAGTAATCATCTCTGTTTAATTCTAATTAAAATGTATTATAATTCGGCTCCCGTAATATCTTTTTGATACTCAGTCCACGGTAAAGACGGTAATCCAGTAATAAGTTGTTCGCTGAATATTATCTATTCAAGAGAGATAAATTCTTCCCACGCACACTCAAGCTGTGGAATGAACTCCCTGCGGTGGTATTCCCAAGCGGCTACAATATGGGGTTCTTCAAGAAGGGCATTAGAAGGTTTCTTCAGGGTCGGCAGCACGAGTGTGCCGCCCCCCTGGTGTTGCATACGTCCATAGGCCACGGTAACCGCTTCCCATCAGGTGGACCGTGTGCTTGTCTGCCATCTAAGTGGTATAAAATAAAAAATAAAAAATTGTACTATTATGAAAATTTCAGTTCGATGATGATTTTTTCCTTTGCCGCATCATTAAGTCCTGTAATTCCTTACCAACTAACGTATTTCCTTCTTCCTACTTTCCAAGGTCCTTTAAGCGCGGCGTGAAAAAGCAACTGATGAGGCCGTCAAGCTGAGTGCTACCATTGTAACATGGTACGTGTCTATAATGGTGACCCTCTTTTCTGAGACTTTGCATTTAGCTTACTATCAGGCGAAGTGAAGCCAAATTGACGTAAACTTAGATATATAAAAAAAAGTATTGATAGGGGCTCTATCCTGTTCAGTTCACCTCCACCACCTGATGGGCCATCTGTAGCTTAAAAGAGCCATAAAATTTGCCTCGCTTAGCTTCGCGTACAGCACTAAAATTATAAGTTTGTTCATTAACATCTCCTTTACCAAACTGAAAGTTAATTAATTACCTACTGTTAATAATATTTTGACAGCTGTTTTTAATAAGTATAATGTCGGCGAGGAATCAACTGGTCGTAGTGCGTTTTATCTCTCAGTATGGGGTATTAAGACCCTTTAGGGTTCATTCAACCAATTATGCCAAAATATCCGTATAAAATCTCGACCCTTAGTAGGAATCGGACTTCCTACCTATGAAGCAGCAACCAAACGTTCCACCGCTACACCACAGTGGTCCTTCTTTTAAAAGTAAAAGGCTCGTTCAATTCAATTTCTCTCCAGATATCCTTATTAAGTTCATTTGCGATTCTGTTATAATTCAGATCTGATTCGAATAAAACATCAAACTTTGATGGAGATTAAAAGAAATGTTTGATCTTAAATTCACAAGAAGAACGAGTACCGAATTATGATAAGCCACTGAGTCTGTGAGACCTTTTGAACCACGTAGTTGAATCAATATCCTTAGTTATTCTGTAATTCTCTAGATACTCTACTCACAAACTCACAAATTTTGAAAGGAATTCAATATTGGTATTCGCTCATTGCTCGTAAAATCAATTATAAACATAGTTCTTGTCTTGGTTGTATTCAAAACTTGCACTCAGGGTTCAATTTCCGACTCAAGTTGATAAGGCTTGCCTTGATTTTTACTGTAGCGACTGCCAACTATGTCCCACGATGGGCACGATGTGCCTCTATACCTCTGCCGTATAGTCGGGGCGTACCTGACGCAGAGAGCTGTCATCTACCCAAGTGCGATGTTGGCCGGTGAGAGATGTCGTGCGGTGTTCCGCAGGGATCGGTCCTGGGGCCGCTCCTATGTAACATCGGATACGACTGGGTGCTTTGCAGTAAGCTCATGGATGATGCCGCCGTGACGTGATATGCGGACACGCTAGTGACGGCGAGCGGGGCTACACACCGCGAAGCGACCCTAAAGGCTACCTCCGGCGGGGCTATCATAATCATAAAGTAAACGTATCGATAGAACGGAGCATTGCAATTGGCAGGCTCACAGTAGGCAGGCGGCCAATCGTAATGATCCGTTTTCTCGATAAGTTCACGTTACGATTACGATAGTTTTTCGTGCTCGTGGCACTGATCTTCCAACCCCAACAGGCCCCTTAGACAAGAGGCAATTCGTTGCTCGCGTATGATGGAATAGAATGACAAATGTATAGGATTTGACGTTTTTGACATTCGTTGACGCCTGTCATATACGTCAAATCCCATACATTTGGCATTCTATTCCATCATACGCCGAGCAACGAATTGCCACTTGTCTAGAGAGGCAGAGAAACTTACGTTAGAGCCTCGACCGATTAGTAAGTAGAAGGTTTAGTAGAAGGTTATTAGGCAGGTAAGTAGATATGTATGGTTACTAATGTGGAATTATACCTACACATACAATAATAACAAAAACAGTAGCACTGCACTCCAAGAGCGCTATGCGCTAAGTAATATTACAGAAGTGTTGGTTACGGTAACCGTGTCGCGTAATTCAATTGTTTTTTACTATCTCAAAAAATGTCAACGCTCCTAAAGAACTTTGCACTTCAGAAAAAGTTTCTGTTCATAAATGACGGAGTTTTGTGGTAACAAATCTAAAGGCGGCTACCCACTTACAGTCCGCCTGCAGTTTTTCGTCTGTCCGGCGGCCTGCAGTCCTTATGTCATCAATGTCATCATAATTTTATTACCTCAGACTAAAATAATAACATTATTTTATTCTTTTACTCTGATGTTATTACGTATAAAATGCCGACGGCCATAGACGGTCCGGCCTTTAACTGTCTTTGCTGACCAGAATCGTCAAGCGGCCACACACATATTATCCGTCAGTCCAAAATCATATACGAAACTGTAAGTGTGTGGGCTATTGCGATGAACTGACAGACCGATATCATCCGGTTGTCGTTCGATAAACTGTAAGTGGGTGGCCGCCTTAACAAAGAAATAGCGAGGTACCTGCTTTTTTAAGTCGGTTAAAAAGTAGTCACTTTGAAGTGGACATTGTAGTGTCACCACTTTTCACTTCTAATGACAAAGTTACATGACACAGTTTAGTGCCTAACAGCGACGTAAACTTGTCTACAATGTTAGTTTTATTAAACACATTATTTTAATGTCACACTAAAGTACACATTGTAACTTCGCAAAGTCTTGATGAGATTTGTACTTAACACGAAATATGAGTTATAATAGTGACCGAAATGGTAGATCAATATCCGGGAGCCTCTCAATACCCGGGAGCTAGATGAGGATACCATGATTCCCTTACATGGAGGGGTCCAACTCGAAAGAGATTTTTTTTTATATAGGACACGTCAATTTGACTTAGCCTCGCCTGATGGTAAGCTGAAGACAAAGTCTCTGAAAAGAGGGTCACCATTACAGACACGTACCATGTTACAATGGTGGCACTTAGCTTGACGGCCTCATCAGATGCTTTTTCACGCCCCGCTTAAAGGACCCGGGACTGTAGGAGGAGGGAAACAAGTGAACTTAAGGAATTCCAAGACTTAATGGTGCGGCAGAAGAAGGAGTCACCGAACCGCTTGGTTCTTGATGGCATATTCTGCACCGTATGCGGGTGGCATCTAAGTCCTGCACGTGTTGTCTTATATGGCTCTGGGTCGGCCGGAGTGCGAGAAATATAGCTGCAAGAGGTAGGACAGGATGGTATTTCCGTACTAATTGAGCAGTCCGACAGGAGAAGTACCTCCGAACTACAGAATACCGCGACTATACTCGTAATAACCTCGTGTTGTGTTCCCGGTAGTGAGTAGGGTAGCCAGAGCTCACTGGAGAGGTTTTGTGCTGTCAGTGGGAAGACCAAAGCCCCATCCTGCTTTGCACTCGTCCATAGGCCACGGTTACCACTTTCCATCAGGTGGGACGTGTGCTTTATTGCAACCTAAATGGTATATAAAAAATAAATGTTTCTGGCTAGCTCACATCCGGCAGCCGAAGACCCAAAGACGGCATCCCAAATGACAAAAAAATCACTCGGTATATAAACTTTTGCTGACGAAAAATAAATTTAGCTGAACATGTAACTAATATTCGCGAGAATCCCGCAAGTATTTACTGCAGTATGGAGCACATAAAAATGCAAAGTTCCGTGTAAATTGAAATTTCCCGGACGCTGGCACCCGGCCACACCCGGCACCTAAAGTGTCATGCACCGTTCTGATAGCATGTCATTTTAATTACAGGCGCGTGCTGTTTTTGGTGATGTGATAATGTAATTGGCTGGTACTATTGTTTTGTATATATCTACCTTTTTATGACAAAATTTTGCTGACCGTAGATTTGGTTCTATGTAACAGAATGGTGAGAATAATTATTGTAATAATTTTTATATTGCACTAGCTGTAGAGCCGCGACTCCGGCCGTCTGGAATTTTGAACCCATTCGCGTAATCCATAGGATCTATTTTTGGGATAAATCGTGTCCTACCTCTTTATAAACTTTTTCAACTACTACTACTACCACTACACTTGAAAATATTTAAGAGATACGATTTGACAGATGTCTGGATTCATGGTAGGTAACTAGGCACTATTGAAAGGATACATGAAACTGTTATAAATTAAGTTAAACCATTTCTAAATACGTAATAACTTATAATAGTAAGTATAAAAAATATGATGTGACATATTTCACTTTAAATTACTACAAATATTTTAAGAATTGCTACAAATAATTTAAAATAAGACGTGATTCTTCATTTTTCGAAATCTCGTGTGACAGCTACGTCATATCGTTCTTATTTTTTCATTTGAGTGTTGCGGCTGTGTTCTCTATGGTTGTTACATTTTAATCGTATGGAGTTTATGTCAACTCGTTACGTTTATGGTCGGCGTTGCCAGAATGTAACTTTTGTAATATTATGTATTTCTTTTTACCCTCTTATGTTTCTTCTAAGTAATACAAATGAAAATATTGCTTAGATTTTTCTTTTATCGTATCGCATACTAGAGACAACGAATTTTTTTTATTTTTTTTCTGATACTGAAATCGAAAGTAGCTCAGACAGTGAATATAATAAAAATTATAAATACCCATTTCGTATTTTCATTTACCCTGCTTTATTAACATTATATATCCTGAACCTAATATCAATACTAGATAAATATTAAATTGATTGTAAAAATGCACCTCTTAGATTATTTTGCCTACCAGCATCATCATGCGCATGGAGACGTATTATCCTAATTGCATCTGAGGCCAAAGCTTGCCAAAGCTATAATTTTTAGGTTTTTAGGTTTCCCGTAGGAGCCGCGTGGTTCCCGGCAGAGTAGAACTTGGGCCTCCCCATCTCTTCCTATGCGGTGTCGTACCAGGCGACTAAGGGATAGGGCTGTTTATCACCAGACAGTTATATAGGTACAGCCACAACTTAGCCTCAGATGCATACCTCGAGTCAACAATAGTGCCAGGAATATGGCAATAGGCTCACCCCCTATTACGTGGGACCGAATAACTACAAATACCTATTTATCTATTATTTTTAACCTATTTATCTATTTTTTTTTGTATGTTTGTTATGCGATTGTGAAGCCAATTCTAGACGGATTTTGAAAATTCTTTTTTTGTTCGTAAGTAGATTATTTCGAAATGGTCCCATTTAAATTTTGTAAAGATGATGGGTTTCCGAGATTAGACCAAGGAACTCTTCAAAAAGTACCAGGAAATCAGCCGCGATTGCTGCAATCGCATATTATTGCAATGTTTTCATTAAGCCTAACACATATAGGTACTAATCCAAATATCAATACTAGATATATTACATGATTAATCAGTGTTGCCAGGGCCAGATAGTCTAGTGTAAATGTAAACAAGATAGCTTAAAAAGTTACTTAACAGGGAAAAAGTAACGTTGTTTTATGGTATGGAAATCTTGTCGGATAATTATTATATTGCGCGGTTATGATGAATAGTTTTATTTATTTACAATGTTACAAAAGTTACATTTTGGCAGCTATGCGATTAATCTTTTGTTACTTGAATCGATTATTCTGACAATTGATTTAAGAAGCTCCATCCCTAGACTATAAACGTCAAATCGTATCTTTTAAATATTTTCAACTGTAACTACCTTTCGTTCTATTTTATTCCTTTGACTTCTCCTTTCTAGTGTAAGTTGCAAACAGCCATAAATTAGCGTTTCAGTCCTCATTACGTTTGAGCCCTCTCCCTTTGCACGCAACAGAAGACTCCCTTTACTGAAGACACGGTATTATTTAAATTAAATTACGCTAATTACTTCATTAAATGCCGTATCTTTAAGCGACGTGTCTTCTCTAAAGTATATAATGAATGTATTTTTAACAACGTACTGTTGTTACAGCATTAGGCTGCCTTTCCACCACAAATGTGCTATGCAGCAGCAGCTATGCTATGAAGATGTAAAAGCTAAGCTATGAAACTATCGCCCCCTTTTCCACTGTGCCATGCTATGTAGCGTAGCGAGTAAATGTACTGTGAAATTTCCTACAAATATTCAAAACTACCTGGGGCCTTAGACAAAGTGACATTCTATTGGCGAAAACGCCAGTGGAATAGCTAATTGTGGTATGAAATTGACATAAATCATTAATATAACTATATTTTTTTAATGAAATTCGAGTCTTTGTAACTCGAAATACATTATTTAACTTATCATTATTACTATAACCACCGCAATGTCCCAAAATCCATTGTTAAAACCTTAAAAATGGTTCGCTTCAGAGCGATTCCATCAATAGAATGTCACTTTGTCTAGGGCCCCTGATCGACTATCGCTGATATATAGCCTATGTGTTTTTCGGATGTATAAGCTTTATTAATGTAAAGTTTCATTAAAATCCATTCAGTAGTATTTACGTTTATTTGCCCGCGGCTCCGCCGCATGGTTGTCGGTTATCGCAACCAAACATAGCCCATGTCCTTTCCCAAGTTCTAATCTATCTCTGTACCAAATTTCATCAAAATCGGTTTGGTGGTTTGGGCGTGAAAGCGTAACAGATAGACAAAGAGATAGACAGACAGACAGTTACTTTCGCATTTATAATATTAGAATGGAATATGGATTAGTTAGGCCACGTTTCGGCTGTGTTTCATTAGCCTTGTCACTGACACCCGTATTCACAAACAATACTGTGAGGTCTCATAGTGTGCTCGAGCGCATAGGGCTGGTAAAATTAATTCACAAACATCACGGAGCAGTATCTAACGCAGTGCGTTCCCTCAAAGAAGTATTACTTAAGACTTATCAATGAATAAAAAGGCTTGCCAAAACGAACGCACTGAGAATTTGTCGTTCTTTGCACAGTTTTGGTAGTACGCATAGCGAAGTATCGTTTGTGAATACGGGTGTGAGTTACTAAGGCCCACTTGCGCATAGGTACCTTGGGTTAGCTATGCTAGGGTTAAATAAATAATTTGGTCAAAAGTTAGAAGCAATTAAATATTTAATATTTAACCCAACCATGTGGAAGAGTAAATATTTAAAAAAATAACTTCTAACTTTTGACGGCCAAGACAAATTATTTATTCAACCCTACCCTGGGTTAGCAGTTAACTCAAATTAGCATAGCTAACCCAGGTACGCGCTAGTGGGCCTAAATATGGTATTTTAAAGTGTAAGTTATCGCACATAATGATATATTGATTGTTGACTATTCATGCAGAATGAGGTCACTGCGCTTATTGTGTCGATAAATGTTGCTGTATTTATTCTACTTTTTCCTCATTACCTGCTATCATCAACTCTCCAATTTAGGGAGGACATCTATTTATATAGAAACTCTGTACATACCTGAGCGGGTTCCGCAGGAATATCTTGACATAAGGGAGTAGAGTTTCCATATTTTTCTGTTATTTTTTTATGAATGTGATTCTAATAAATCTTTTGCGGAGTTTATCGTGTAGTCCGACAAAGTTGAAAGTGATATTATCAAGATTTGATTTACCACCTTGTTGGTCCCTGTCATAAGTTTGTGGGAATGTTTTCCTGCGATAGTGTAGTCTTGGATTTGACTCCCAGGTTTTTTTGTAAAATGCGAAAATAAAAACAAAGTGGTAATGTAATTGGCTGGTACCTACTTTTTGTATACCTTTTTATGACAAAATTTTGTTGACCGTAGATTTGGTTCTATGTAACAGAATGGTGAGAATAATTATTATTGTAATAATTTTTATATTGCACTAGCTGTAAAGCCAGTAGTATTATTTTTCAACTATCGTGCTGTAAGACATAGTTTTTATAATGATTTGGGCCTTATCGCGATGAAAAATTGTGGAACTTTCTCTTGTTGACGTTTCGAATGTGTTGTAGCACCCGTGGTCATTACTTGATTAGTCTGGGAATTTTAAAATGAATCATTATAAAAATTAAAAGCATTATAGTTACATTCTTCTAGGTCATTCCACACAGCTCTATATAAACCCAAAGTAAGCATGGATCTAGAATGAGGATAAACATACTGGTACTAAAATTGATTTTCCCGTTTACACTTAAGAAAAAAACTAAAAAGTACGAAAGAAATTTAAACTTAAACAGAAATTGAAACACATCTATTCTCATAATTTCAACTGGTATTTGCGTGTTTCACTCTCATTTGTCAAACCCTAATAGTTCGTAATTCGTATTCAGTACAAGGTCAACGACGTAACACACTGCGAACATATTGTACGTAGTGTTAGCTTAATTAACATGAGATTACAAGGTGAGGAGTAAGCGTGAGGTAAACTAAAAATGAGCTCTCATGATCAGCCATTTTTGTTTTTGACTATTTTGCTGCTGATTGGTAATCGAGACTGTACGCAGGTTTGCCGAAGGAGGGCAAACGGCAGTCGCTCCCATAAAAGCCGTATCAGCTCTATTCCAACTTTTTTTTTATACTACTTAGGTCGTAGACAAGCACACTGGCCCTCCTGATGGTTAGAGGTTACCGTGGTCTATGGGCGAGTGCAACACCAGGGGAGTCACACTCGGTATGCCGACCCTGTACAAACAGAGCGATTCTGTGCCGTCAGCGCAAAAGATAAGTAGGACAAAGCCTTCGGATTTCTTATTCATCATCATCTGCATATAGACGTATTCTCCTGATTGCATCCGTGGCCAAGATGACCTCGGAGCTCAGGGTCCGCCTTCGGATTTCTTATTGGCAGCACAAAATCTCTCCAGTGAGCTCTGGCTACCCTACTCACCGTCGGAAACACAACACGAGGTTTTTTGTAGGGCGGAGGTACTTCCCTAGTCGGACTGCTCGATTGGGACGGATATACCGCCGTGTCCTCTCTCTTGATTTCGCATTCCGTACCGTTCCATACATCCACACATACATAATATACTCATCCTCAGACAGATCATTATATTGATCACTGTCTTATCCTTACTAATATTATAAATGCGAAAGTACCTATATCTGTCTGTCTGTTACGCTTTCACATTTTTACCCTGCTTAAAGGACCCTGGACTGAAGGAGGAGGGAAACACTGGAACTGGTTGTCTTAATGGTGCGGCAGAAGGAGTCGCCGAACCGCTTGGTTCTTGATGGAATATTCTGCACCGTATGCGGGTAGCATCTAAGTCCTGCACGTGTTGTCCTATATAGGAAAGGAGAGGGTGGGATTAATTGTAAGAGCTCATCATGGAAGAGTTTGGTCGTGATAACCGAATTCCACGTGGGCGGAGCCGCGGGCAACAACTAGTACAGTATAAATCAAGATTATCTCGTTCACAGTGTGTGAGAACTGTTTCCAAGAATGCGCTCGAACTTGGCACAAGTTGGGAGCGTGCAATCTCAAGTTGAACAGGTACACTTGTATAACTTTGGAAACAAATATTTATGAGTCGATGTTCACCCCTATTTTCTAAAAGTTTGCCCAAACAGCAATACATGCATGATTAATTTCTTTTCAGTAAACAACTATAAATACAGTATCATTTTTGTTTCCCTTTGTTACTATAGTGTACTTAAACATTGTGTCTGTTTGGTACACTGGGCCAGGCTCTGGTTGAAAATCAGCGCTAGCTATTAGCCTGGAAGATGCTGAACTAGGTCCTAATTGGCTTAAGAACCAATGAGATATACCTTGTGGTAGTTTAAGTCTATCACTATAAACGAATTCTTTTGTTCTACCTTTCGTTCTTTTATTCATTCTTCCTTTCTTCTTTTTTCTAGATTTGATACGAGAGGCAGAGGATTGGACTCCATAAAGAGCGATTTCAAAAAGCTACATTATCAGGTAACAACATAGGCTACATCAGTGATGAACGGGATCAGAATTCCACGCGGGTGGAGCCGCAAGCAACAGCTAGTTATCGCTACTAACTATCGCTACTAACTAATAGGTTCGCTACTAATTAATGCGTCCTAGAGTGGAAACCGCGAGAAGGCAAAAATAAGGTGGGATGCCTCATAGCTCGTTGGTTGGCAAGTGATAATCGGCCAAACAATTTTCGGCGAAAAGGCAGGATCCTCTCATAGCCAGATAGGCTAACGACCTGAAAAAGATGGCTGGGATAGAATAGATGCGTAAGGCAGAGGATCGGGAGCAATGGTGTATATTGGGAGAGGCCTATGTCCAGCTGTGGATTGTAATAGGCTAACTGATTGATTGAGATAGTAACATTAATTAACGTTAATATTTCTAGTTTCTAAAAGTCTCAAAATTTGGCAATACTAGCTTTAAAGTACTTTGTCTTACTAAATAATCTTTTACATTCCATAGTTAGAACAGTAAGTAAAATGAATTGCTTAAGATTGTTCAATTTGTTTGCGTTTCTAACCGAATGTGATTTATTTCACTGAAATTAAAATATTCTATTATTTTCCGCAAGATTTATTGTCTTCAAGCTTTGCAAGAAGAATGGACGGCACTTTGCGCGCGTAGCAATCAAAAGTGAATACTAGCATCTTAAGATTAGAAACAAATATTAATAATATCTCGTTATTCTTAACCCAATACTGAGTTATTATTTGTAATCATGCGCGTCCTTAAAAGTCGACATATTTATGATGGTCTAGGTATCCTTCATTACTCTTCCGCCGTCTTCTCACGTTACGACTGCGTTTAAAACTGAATGTCACTCAGAATAGTGCCTCAGTTTAGGAATAAACCCTCTAAAATACTAGTAGTTGCGAGTATGAAAAGGTATTTAAAATTCTGTTAGACTTTTATATACGAGTACTAAGTATAAATACTATCCCCCTAACCCTAAGTTAAATTGCTTATGTTAGATAGTTTTCTAGTTACTTGTTATTGTAATTAGTAAAGATATGTGGTTGGTACGTGTATATTTCCTTATAACCCAATTAGCTTCGAGCCCTACGGGGCTCTTTATCAAAGGGCAAGACTATTGAGGCGGAGACGTGCGGAGCGGATAAGAGACGTATCGAAATAATTAGACTTATGTACAGTTAACAAAGGAGATGCGGTTGCACCTTTACATACAACTTTATAATGTAACGATGCAACCATATTTTGTTGGTTGAGTGTACATAGTCCTAATCACGTAACACACAACATATAAATTATAAAATTCAATTTAAGTGCCAAATCTCGTTGGGGGCAAGATCCACGGGGCGAGCGGGGCCTAAGCCAACAAATCCATTTAGCCTTTTTTACGTGATTGAATAAGAAAACTAATATTAATATTATATAGTTAAGTCTAGTTATGTTTCAGTTACAAGCCTAGCACCTAAAACAATCACAACTTTCATAATAGCCCTAATAACATCGAGCAAAATAACCTAATTGTTCAAAACCTAAGAATTACTATCAATCAAAACATGATTACTCGTAAGTAAATCTATTATTGCCAAGTTCGTTAATAGATTAGTACATACTTTATCTATTTTACTTCACATGCCAGCCGCCCAGTGGCAATTAGATAGATACTAGATTTGGCAGTCATCATGGATAGGCTGGAACTGCTGGAAGTGATTTCTATAACGATCGCGATCAGGTGCATCAATCAGGTAAGTTATGTTTGGTATTCTTCACTACCTCATGTTTTTATCCAGTAAACAAAATTATCATATTCAAGTCTATTTCACGGTACGCTGTACCTATCTGCTGCAAGCGTCTGCAGTTATCGTATGCTATGTGGCATTGAAATCATACCTATGAAGCAACCGTACGGTACGTGGTACTACACAGGCTGAATTTGTAGCAATCGTATTTGCAATAGCACGTTAGCAAGACGAAGATATATAAATAATACAGACTTCTAGAACATACAGCACTTCCTAGAGCTAAAGTAAGCGGCGCTTAAATTACGTATTTTACCGTCTCTACCATGGTGATGTTCTGATGAGCTCTTCCAATTAATCCCACCCTCTCCTTTCCTATATAGGACAACACGTGCAGGGCTTAGATGCCACCCGCGTACGGTGCAGAATATTCCATCAAGAACCAAGCGGTTCGGCGACTCCTTCTTCTGCCGCACCATTAAGTCTTGGAATTCCTTACCAGTTCACGTGTTTCCCTCCTCCTACAGTCCCGGGTCCTTTAAGCGGGGCGTGAAAAGCATCTGATGAGGCCGTCAAGCTGAGTGCCACCATTGTAACATGATACGTGTCTGTAATGGTGACCCTCCTTTCAGAGACTTTGCTTTCAGCTTACCATCAGGCGAGGCGAAGTCAAGTTGACGTGTCCTATATTTAAAAAAAACGTAGTTTAAGAAAACGGATAAATATGTTCAAATACATATTATTTTTGTAAATATCTACATACGTAATTTACAGTGGAAAGCCTAATGGTGTCCTATACACTAGTTATTGTCCGCGCCACATATTTTGGACCCAAGTCGCGAGAAAAACGAGATACTGCTGCACGTGGATGGTTTTGATATAATCTATGATTGGTGAATTTGAGCTCCTCCACATTTTCACGTTTTGGGTCCAAGATATGTAGCACGGACTATAAGCATTTTTGCTAATCACGAATTTTGTATTTTTCACTGCCTGCCCCGGAGCGAGAAATTCTAGACTATAGAGATAGATGCAATATGTGTTTTTCTCTCAAAATAACATAATTAAGGAAACTATAAACAGACACAGATATACTACAAGTATGAAATACTGTACGATACAGCATTGATTTCTCCGGGGATCGAACCCCGGATATAAGCCCGGTCTAACGAGACACGATCTTAATTATGTCTATAGTATCGTTTTACATTAGAAGTTGTTTTCTATGACGTAATAGATTTCTAGGAGTAGTATTCTAGACAATTTCTCAGCATTTTGTGTAGCCAGAAGTCAGAAAATGTAATTCTTATAAATTGAACTGGGTAAGTACAGTCGCCGTCGGTATCATAACGTATTTTAGGTTGACAAAAATGTTAACGGGAATTATCGCGATCATGGTATAGGTACATTCATGCCTTTGATTTGCCTGACGTTTTTGACCAAGTTGACTGGCTCAGTGGTGCACGCCCGCTGTCTTCGAGTCCGTGCGGTAGAAGGTTCTTCATCATTCTACTTACTCGCACATTCTTACTTCTACTAACCATGTAAGTTGTTAATATACATAAATATCTATATTAGGTCTAGAAAATGTAGATTTTTTAGCAGTTGTAAGTCAGTGTTAACTATTAGTTCTTAATAACTTAATTTAAAGTAAAAGTATGTTAGTAATTAAAGGTTATAAATTCAAAAATCAATGTTTAAATGTTGCTGTAACAGTCAAAAAGGGTATAACGATAAATCTATAATATAAAAATTAATCCCTAAATGTGTTGCTAAGCGCAAATCTCGAGAACGGCTGAACCGATTTTGCTAATTCTTTTTTTAGAATATTCCTTGAAGTACGAGGAAGGTTCTTACGGAGAGAAAAATAAATAAATAAGGAATCGACTGTTAGGCGGTACGAAGTTCGCGGGGTCAGCTAGTTTTTAATAAAAATATTCAATTTATTTGAGTGAAGCTTGATATATGTCCTTAAAGGGGGACACTTTAAGGACATATTAAACTTCACTCCATATTGCTGCTCTTACCTTATTTAATTGATACAAAATTTTAAAAATCTTTTGTACATTTTGGCGGTGCTCAGCCACTTCTGAGGGTGACTGTATCAATATGCACGAGTGCATGCAGACTGAAATCCAATGTCGGAATTAAAAGATGTAAATATATAAAAATATTGTTTTCATATCGTAAATACGAGCTTCTGAAGTTGAGTTTATTCAACTTGTAACAGAGTATTACGCTCGCAATATCAATAAATTTGAACTTCATAATGCAAATAACACATCAATAACACCATTTCATCAGTTTCACGTGTTTTTAAGTTCCGCTCAGTGCCAATATTTGTATGCATGAATATAAATATTTGCATTGGTCTGGGTGTTTCTATGTATAATATGTATGTATTTACAAAAAAAAAAAAAGTATCTAAGTATGTATATCCGCATTCTAGATTCCATAACACAAGCTAATTAAGCTTACCATGGGTCTAGAAAGCGTTGTGTAGAATGTTGTGGAATATTTATTTATTATTATTTATTATTATTTATGATGTTAATACGCCACCCAAGAGATCCGATTCTCAGCACTCCATGGATTCACCGTGCGGTTGCCGGGTCCATAGCGTGATACAGAGAGGAACACCGTGACGGCGACTGGGACTTGCGACCCAGATGTAGGATTAGGGTGGCCACCTTGTGATGCATCAGCGCTCACCTCCACCGTCAGTAGTGTTCCCCCCCCCCCCCCCTAACCTATCCAAATTTGGTAAGATCCTATCAATGCCGCCTTTGATATTCGATTTAGTAAAGAGCTTACTGAAGCTCTTGGCAATCCGAGGCTTGCTCCTACTTCTACGGCGTAGAGTTTAACCACGTAGCCGTTTTTGGTTAACTCGTTAGTCAATACTTTATTTTTTCTCGTGCGTAAAATCCCCACGGATATCCTTCGCCGAAAAATATGCAGACCATATAACTGCAAGAGAGGGAAAGCTTGAAATAAAACCCTTCTATCCAGGATGGAAATAGTAGGCCAAAGCCTGTCAACATTGGAAGAGGCCTATGTGCAGCAGTGGACTGCGATGGGCTTATTGATTGATTGAATTCGTGGTAGGGGTACAAGGCTTCCTGTAAGCCGGAGTACCTGTTGATAGACGGACGGGGATTTTCTCCCAAGGTTGGAAGACCGTAAAATCGGTAGGTACAACATTCTACAATTTTATTTCCTAACTAACAAGGTTTTAAAAGACTTCGTTCAGCGCAATTAAAGAAGATAAATCTGATAAACGAACTTGAAAAAGCAACGACAGTCGGAAGACTGTCGTTGCAAACTCTTCACAACTAGAATAATAGCGTTTCGCCAAGATAATTATCTCAAAATAAGGAAAAAAATTCTATTAGTAATTTTCTTTCGGAATTCCTTTGGAGAGGTTACCGGTAGTCTACATTTCGTTTTGCGTGGTTTTGGTTCGTTGCGTTTATCCGCCAAGTTATTGTTTATTAAGAAGTCATTTATTTTTCATTTTACACGTAAGATGGTTTTTTACTTTTAGATTTTCATATTTTTTTCCTAGATTTTTCGATTTATACCCCAAAAGATGGGGTGAATTTTCGTTTAATATACAACTCTTTTTAACAATTTACATGAAAATTGTCTTTACCAAAGTTATTTGAAATGATTTTTTTTTACAATTCAAAATGCCGATATTGTCTTCTTTTATGATGGCGAATAACGCAACGAACCGAATAACACGCAAAACCAAATGTAGCAACGAATTCCCAAAGAAAATTGGAAAAATCCAGGAAATTTTTCTTTGTTAAATCCTAACTTGCTTGTGCTGTCTGCAATTTTGAAGTTTTAGTCATTTATGAGAGTAATTTAATGTACCAACTCTCGTTAACTTCAACGATCTCAGTGACGCGAAAACAAAGTTTTTATGTTACGTCGGAGATCGCAGGTTCAATTGCTGCTCAGTGCGAGCATTATAAAACGTCTATTTGCATTAATTTAATGATGGATGATCGGGAGTAATAGCGCATTTATGGGGAGAGGCCTATGTCCAGCAGTGGACTGCGATGGGCTAATTTTTTGATTGATTGATAATGGTTTCCATGATTGACATTATATGTGATGTACCTATGTAGGTACAAAAAATATCGCTGCAAATGTAAATATTCATAACTGGCGTTCCGCCCACGGCTCCGCCCGCGTGCATCTCCGTTAACGCGACCTTTGCTCATATCTTCGGTTCTACTTAACCGATTGCGATCAAACAAACGTAAGATTTTAAGTCTGAGTAAGCCCTTTCTAACAAAAAAAAACCGCATCAAAATCCGTCCAGTAGTTTTTGCGTCCATCGCGGATAAACAGATAAACAGACAGGAAATACAAAAAAAAATATTTTCGTGTTCAGTATCGTTAACATAACATAACCCAAGTCTTTTTTTGTAAATATCTCCAATGTACAGACACGACCACTTTAAAATTATATAATAGTATAGATAGAACAGAAGTTATATTATTGTGCAATGCTTGGTCTTGGTGCTCATATTATATATATAGTTTGTATATTTAAAGTCTCAGATTAGAAATATTGTCATTATCACCACTTTCAATGCTAACAATATAATAAAAAGATTAAAGAATTAAAAGTTAATCAACATTAGTAATCTTAATGTTTACACGCGAGTCAATAATTTAGAACAATGCCTTCGTGATTCGAACTAAATGACATAATTCTTCCACCATGGCCTTGTAAAAATGTTTTGTAAATTTTAAAGAACTTAAAAACATGCGATATTTTTTGTGTTCATAACCTACTAGCTGTTGCCACGGCTCCACCCGCGTGGATGTCGGTTATCACGACCGAACATAACCTATCTCCTTTCTCAAGGACTAATCGATCTATGCACCAAATTTCATCAAAATCGGTTCAGTGTGTTCTGTAGTCAGAGCATTCCCCCTGCAAGGGACTGGTCGTGGGGTTAAGTCCCGTCTGAGTTGTTTCACTTTTTCCAATATTAATCGACGTAAGGATATTTATCTACCTCTACCTACTTCTTTACGAATATATGCGTGAGTACTTATATTTTTGTATCTATGTACTTTACAGATTATTTTATATAAAACAAAATTGTCAACAATTTTCAATTACAGGGGTAAAATTGACAATTTACACCAAAAATAAAATCAACAACTCTTGAGCCGTCAAAATGACACCCCTCGGAGGAAATTCTAAATTAATTAATTTAGAAATGGTAAGGGTTTGTAAGGATTTTACATTTTATTAAAATTTAGCCAGAGTCCATCAACAACAGTGAGTTGTAACTGCTATCCATAAGAAAAAAATATCAAGACTAACGTCTAGGGTTCGTAGGAACTTCATCCCTCGCACACTCAAGCTGTGGAATGAACTCCCTGCGGTGGTTTTCCCAAGCGACTACAATATGGGGTTCTTCAAGAAGGGCATTAGAAGGTTTCTTCAGGGTCGGCAGCGCGAGTGTGACGCCCTGGTGTTGCATACGTCCATAGGCCACGGTGACAGCTTCCCATCAGGTGGGCCGTGTGCTTGTCTGCCACCTAATTGGTATATTAAAAAAAAGAGTTTCAGTCTAGAATCAATTTCCTAACCCGATTCTAGACTGAAACTCTCTACGAACCCTAGACGTTCACATTCATTTCTAGTTGGCAGTCGCTTCACGGAAAGATCAAAAATAAGCCAAAACCGCAATTAGACCGACCCTAGACTTCTTCATCCTAGCGTTAATTTCCAGTCGCATCCGAAGCTTTTAACTCGGAGTCTGGGGTCCGCTTTACCAGACTTAACTGCGGATTTGGCTATACCTCGATATTTTCCGCGAATCTGAATCTGAATCTGACCTTCACAACCCAATGGTGACATTAGGCGATATCGAAGCATTGCAACTAGACCGTTGTTGAACTTTTTAGAGCTACAACTACCCGTTACGACTGCCATAGATATTCGTATGGCAACCGGGACCGACGGCTTAACGTGTTCTTCGAGGCACGACCAGATTAATGCAAATACCCATATTTCATGCATACAAATATTTGCACTGAGCGAGGATCGAACCCGCGCCTCCTACGTAGCGGTCGCGTTCACTCCCGCTACGCCACGGAGGCTGTCTGCCCCCCCCCCCCCCCTCCCTTTTCACTGAGTGTGAAAAGTTTAAATGCGATTGGAATTAATGCTAAAATGAAGGATGAGATTCATTCATGACTAGCGCACAAAAAGAAATAAATATCGATGATTTACACTCAATGAATAAAACTCTTACAAATAGTTCTTGAACGTTCATTGTAGATTTTCAATCACCTATCTGCTCAACTGTGCATTAGTTCATATATTATTTTCTCTGATATAGAATTACTAGCTGTCGCTCGTGGCTTCACCTGCTTGGAACTTTGATCCTGTTCCCGCAACTCGCAAGAAGATGGGAACTTATTCCCGGGAAGGAAAACCTAGTTATTATTTTAGGCGATAATCTACACCTGTTCCAAATTTCAACCAGATCTGATAGATAGATAGATAATTCCTCATTGTACACCAATAGATTTACAATAGTACAAGTAGGAAGTATGTTGCAGTTCAATGTACAATGGGCGGCCTTATCGCTAGAAGCGATTTCTTCCAGGCAACCTTGGGATGGACAGTAATGTGATAAAAACAAAAGATATGGTGTAATTAGTAAATAAACTAGATACAAGGTGTATTAAAAATAAAAAGAGAGAGAGAGAAAAGTCCAAATCAAGTAAAATAAAATTAATTTATAGCTTTACGTAAAGTATTATAAACATATACAACTATTATATACAAACAGATATAATATAAAATAAAAAATCTGCTCAGTTGTTAGAGCGTGATTGAATAACAAACATTCAAACATCTTCCATATTATAATGTTACTAGCCGACCCGACTCGGTTTCCCTCGTGACATATTTTGAAACCCTTTCATTCCTATAGACCCGCAATTTTTTAGTCTTCAAGAAGGGCATTATAAGGTTCTTACGCCCCTGGTGTTGCATACGTTCATAGACCACGGTAACCATTTTCCATCAGATGGGCCGTCTGCTTGTCTGCCACCTAAGAGGTATAAAAAAGTCTCCGTATAATGTATGGGAATTATGATGGATTTGTTGACATTAATGATTACTACTCCGCTTCCTTGAGTACTAGCGTGATGATAAACCTATAAACTTGCTCGATACACTGATTTTTCTATAAAAAAATATTTGAATGAAATTTTGAAACATTTATTTAGTGCTAACTGTTCAAATCGATTAAGAAAGAGAAAAGAGTATCGACCTCGGGCGGGACTCGAACCCGCGATCTTTCCCTTACAGGAGGAATGCTCTGACCACTAAGCCACCGAGACACGTACAAAGTCGATCTAAATTCCTCTATACCAACGGTGAAGCTGTCTACCGACATTCATACGAATATTTTTTCATTTCAAACCACTAGTTCCTGAGATTAGCGCGTTTAAACGAACAAACTCTTCAGCTTTATAATATCAATATAGATGGTAGGATTATAACTAAGTATCATATTCATATAGTGGAGGTGTCCATTCGTATAATACACAATATGTTATAGATTGAGTATGAAAACGTATTGGACATAGATTGAGAGCGGAAACACACGATGCGTTGCGGCGACGCACCGAAGAAATTTCGCCGCAGTAGCGGGCACACGAGCGGTGCGACGCCGCTGCGTTGTTATGACGCAGCGGCGGCGCCGCGTGCGCCCCAGCTGCGTTGTAATGTCTGTTAATAATAGTGCAAGCGCTAGAGGTAGTTGAGTATGCAAAATCCGAGTGACGGCAACTATGACCGGATTCTTATACCTGATCCTCTAAATAATGACAAAGAAATCTTGCCGCCGGGTGTGATGGTCCCTTCCCGCTCCCTTCACATCCCCTCTGCGCCCTTAAAGTAAGCATAGCGCGCGTATGCGTTTAGTGTGTTTCTACATCTATTGACGTAAAGAAGTTGCTTTATTAAGTCGTGTTTTTGTATCCATTTTTATTTTATACTACTTAGGTGGCAAACAAGCACACGGCCCATCTGATGGGAAGTGGTCACCGTGGCCTATGGACGTATGCAACACCAGGGGCATCACACTCGTGCTGCCGACTGCCAACCCTAAATCCATGTTTCCATACTAATATTATAAATGCGAAAGTAACTGTCTGTCTGTCAGTCACGCTTTCACGCCTTAACCACTGAACCGATTTTGATGAAATTTAGTATAGGGGTAGAGTAGACCTTGAGAAAGGACATAGGCTATGTTTGGTCGCGATAACCGACATCCACGCGGGCGGAGCCGCGGGCAAAAGCTAATATAATATATATCGATGATTAAATATAATAACATTTTGCTGACAACATTAGTATCATTAATGCTACAAAATATAGGTAGGTACCTACCTAGGCATAATAAAAGTACACTTTTACGAAAAGCTCAACAGTGACTTACGTCCACGACAAAATGACTATACAAGCCGTCTTTACCAGAGTTATTAATTCCCCCCATGTAAATGAACTGTAAATTGTCGCACAAGGTCTTGTAATTGCAATAAATCTGAATTGGTTTGTATTTCATTATGTAAATGCATCAATAACAAATGTCAAAATTAAAAATAAGTATTTTTTACCTACTTTAAGAAAATTTATGCTTGAATTCGCTGGTTGTTCGAATAACTTTTTTTTTTTTAAATAAGTATTACTTTTATTTTCGTTTTTTTTTTTATTAAGTACCTATTTAAGAATCCATCCTCACTTTTACCATTAGAACAAACTATAAATTATAACGGAAATATTCATTAAAATGATTTTATATCATGTACCTACTCAATACATTTCCGTTACGAATAAGACAAGAGGGGGTAAAAAAAATGGACCAGAAAATAGACCGGCAAGATCCACATTATCATTCTTGGACCTTTTCTTCACTTAAATCCGTTGGCGAAATTCGGTACTCACATTTTGCATACCTCTAGCGCCCGGTCTATAAATCATAAACAACTACGCGGCGGCGGTGCGGCGCGCGCCGGAGCGGTGCCGCTCCGGCGTCGCAACGCATTCACCCCTCCCCGCCTCGTCTCAGTGGTTGCAAGTCCGGTGCGGCGACGCAGCGCATCGTGTGACATGCTACAGATATTTCTATGTAAAATGACGCAGCGACACCGCTCCGGCGTCGCGCCGCCGCCGCAACGCATCGTGTGTTTCCGCTCTGATGGCTTCTTTCAGGGATGATGTTGTAATAACAAAGGGCTTGCTAGACTGGACGTCCACTAATGATGGGAGGTCGTTCACCTATAATTATTTACGTGATTGTCGAAATTTTAGTGAGAATAAATGTAAATACGAGTGGGGAGGAATACATGATGGACTATGATTATAAATGTCATTGATATATATGTCGTTAATGATACTATTGGAAGTTTACGTGAATATCAGCGATCGTGTTTGCTGAAAAGTAGCCGAATCGTCAGGCTAGAGTGTGAATAGTTAGATAGCAAATTTTCTGGCATAGAATCTGTAAAAGTCGTTTTATTTCAATATCGTACGTAACTTTAAGGAGCTGTATATTACCATCACTGATATTACCATGTCTATGTTTGGTTTAGAAATCAGTATTCATCATAATATTGTTTGAAATACTTGACTTAATTTAGTTTATTTTGGCTTTTATGGGACCGACTGCCTCAACCATCAATATTTGCTTTTTGCGCGGAAACCCCATCGGAAACGTCCCATTAAGTCGGACTCGAACCGACTCTTCAGATACCGGGGTGTGAGATTGTCTAAGATACATCCATCTTATCCCGGCTGTCCCAGGGCTATCTCTGGGAACCACAGCTGTGATCTTTTAAAAAGGAAAACCCAATTATTTCCTCTTTTACTTACATTTTGCGAGGAAAATAATTGCATAGAACTAAGTTGAAGTATCCATTAAAATAAGAAATGCTCGGATTACGGATATAAATGGCAAGAACCGAGTCACTGTGACTTTTATTACATTGTGCAATTGCCACTAGATATTAATAACTTCTATAAAAGATGTATTTGTTGAGTCCTATTTACTAATACTAGCTGGGGCCCAGGGCTCCGCTCGCGTGGATGTCAGATATCACGACCAAATATAGCTTATTTCCCTTTTACCCGACTGCGCCAGCGAGGGTAATGTGTTTCGCGCGTATGTATCTATCTATGTATATAATGTAGTTTTCTTAGTTCCTCTCGATTCGGTTCGAGACGGATTCCGATGAATGGGGTCTCAAATGAAAGGTATGCATCTCCCGAGTGTCATAGTGTACATAAAATTCCTACAATATACGGTAGATTTTTGATGCTAAAATATGTGTTGCCTAAAATTTTTTTTCATTCAAATTTATCGAGTAGGGTATCAAAATGAAGAGAATTAAAAGGAGATTACAAAAATATATAGATGTCATATCTTAACTAAAAAGGTTAAAATAAAATTAATTATTAAAAAATAAAAAACCCGACTGCTGTCTAAAAGATCGAAACAAGCTTGATAGCAGGTACCCATTAAATTTCTTTTGGTTTATGATTGGCATTTGGGTACCGCCTGCTATCCAGCTTGTTTCGATCTTTTAGACAGCAGTCGGATTTTATATTTTTTAATAATTATTTTTATCCAATGTCTAATAATGTATCTTTGTACCAAATTTCATCAAAATCTGTTTAGTCGTTCAGGCGTAAAATCATAACAGACAGACAGATAGACAGACAGAAAGACAGACAGAAAGACAGACAGGAAGACAGACAGAAAGACAGACAGACAAAGTTACTTTCACATTTATATTATTAGTATGGATTATAAATGTGAAAACTTGTTAAGATTTTTGGATGTTCGTAACTCAATCACGCTTTAACGGCTGAACGGATCTGGCTGAAGTTTGGTTCAGGGATAGATTATAGTCTGGAATCACACATAGGTTACTTTTTATCCCGGAATACGGTTCTATGGGTTGCGAGAACAGGATTAAAATTACGGCAACAGTTAGTAAAACATAGAAATTTTTTTATTTTTAGTTCGTGGAAGAAAAATCAGTAGAAATAATTAGTAATTTCTACATATATAACTATATCTCTACTTTTCTATTATATAACTACATCATCATATAAGAGTTGACCTTGGTTGCAACCGAAGATTTCGCCTTGAAGTCCAGGGTTCACTTTTTCTTATGCCTGATTTGTATTCTCATTAAGCTTATATAGCTTTTACGCGGAGGACTACCGTCTGACTTCCCAACCCAGAGAGGAAAACTAGTGAGACTGTCATGCCAATTAACAGATCTACTTGCAGGTGAGATTAACTTGTGCCCCGAAAATAGGAAACTAAATTGAAAACTTTTACATTTAAATAATATATACAAATTCAAAGAAAAAAGCTTTTCTACATTACCAAAATCATTTAAACAAAAAAACTGTGTACCTAATAATAATATAAGCTATTACGTGTATGAATATAAATATCCAACTGCCATTGTATTAGTACAAAAATCTGTAGTTTATTTACTCTAGAGCTTTATAAGCTTGTTCATTTAAACACGCTAATCATTTAACAACTTTCATTTAACAAAACTATTCTTTACATTCCTAAAAATTTCATTAATTTAACCTGCTGTTAACAACTGTAGGTATTAATATGTAGTGCGCGTGTGCGTGTGAATAGAGCCTCCAGTCGTGGCCAGCGTTCGCGACGGTAGGGCGCGCCGCCCTAACTCGGCTTGCCTCACGATCGTGTGAAAATAAATGAACAAGTTTGTTTTTGAGTCTTGAGTTCGTGTGATTTAGTGATAGTGTTTTGTTTTAGTGTCTGTGTGGAGTTGTGAAGGTAAGATTTTAGTTTAAAAATAATTGTATTGTTAGTTGGTTGTTTTTTATAAAAATATTTTTATAGCGCGTGAATTTAAATTATATATTTTTGCAAATAAATTGAAATTATTTACCGGAGATAAAATAGGCCAGTGTAATAGTTAAAAGACTAATAGTAATCTATTAAGATTATTTTCCTACCTACTGTAGGAGTATTTGGTGTCCTGTACTAGGTATAATATTAATTAAATAAAAAAGCTCCAGAAAATTAAACTTTATACTACGTACTAAAAATTGTTACAATTTGAAATTAACATTTACGTATTATGCAAGTAAAAATTTTAGAAATGTTAAAACAATTACGTTTAATGCGAGCTTTAAATTAATTTTATTTTAATTTAAGTTTAATGAATTTTCTATTAGAAAAATCACTTGAACTAATTAACTACTGAACCATTATTATTTTTCACAAAAATATGCAAATGTTGGTGAAGTATTTTTAACTTACAGGAGGAAACGTGCTAAAATTTTAAGTGATGATCATTGATTTTTTTTTCTTTTTTTTAACTGTGGCAAACTTAAAGTAATATTTATACTGGTTTTGCTATTTACTTCAATAATTTTTTAATAAAAATAACTATATCTATACTTATTTATCATTCTAACAGTCCATTCATTCATAGTCTAACAGTCCATTCATTCATATGATCATTGATTAAAATAAATTAGACTATGTTGCCGTGCAGCTAGCTAGTAAGTATATTATATTCTAACTTTCTTACCACTTTATAGTTGGCGGCATTTAACTTGACAACAAACACGTCACAAAATGTACTCTTTATGCACAGTATGCGCGTATTGAGTGCCTTTTGAGGATAGCTTGAGGTGCCGCGGCGGCGGAGGACCTCAAATCCACCAATCATAGATTATATTAAACTAATCCGCGCGCACCAGATGCTTGTTTGTCTCGCGACTTGTTGCCAAGTTAAATGCCGGGAACTGTACTTAAATAGAAATTTAACCCTAAACCTCATATTCAGTAGTCAAATTCACCAGCACATTCACCAATACAGGCATTTAATTTCTTGGGAACGATTCATTTGACAATCTGACTCCGAGTTGAAGGTCTCGGATGCGACCGGGTCTAACGTAAGACTAATGATTCATTGGACAATAGATTTATTTTAGTCCTGCTTCTAAAAATAACTTTCAACTGTAAAACTATAACATAATTATTGAACAAAATATTGCCATAATTTTGCGGTACTTGCGGTTTTTGAGGGTTAAGTGCTTTGTGGTAAAAGTTTACTTGTTGCTGCGAGAAAATTTAAAACACATTTTGCAATGTGTTAGTGAAAATGCCCGATTTTAAGTGCAGCATTCATAGATCGCAATAAAACTACTCTGCTAATGAGCATTATTTCATAAAAATGTGAATAAACTAGCTTATATCCGTGGTTTTACTTGTGTGAATTTTATTGCGACATAAATAAACTTTGATTATTCTATTTTTGGTCGTATCTTCGGTTCTACTCAATCAATTGAAATCATAAGTACAGTAGTTTTTAGGTTCAACTAAGACTTTTCTAATAAAAAGTCGCATTAAAATCTGTATCTACTGAACGGCATCCATCGCGAAAAAACAGATAAGAATTTCAGATAAAATACTTATGCATGAATAGCAGCCGCCTGCGACTTCGTACGCGTGGAGTTCGTTTTAACCCCTTTGGGGTGTCGTAATATCCGTTCTTAGCGGATATCTAGAACCTAGAATCTACCTGCCAAATAACCATATTCATGCAAACAAATATTCGCAATGAGCGGGGATCGAACCCGCACCTCCTGCGTTCACTACCGCTCCGCCACAGAGGCTGTCAATGAATGTAAACACGACTAATGTAACACATCCAATTTTCAATTATTCAAACGTCTACGAGTAAATGAAAATGAAATTGGAACATTGTAATTCATTCAGGTCATGTCAACATTACGAGGAATATTAACTAGCTGTGATCACTATCACTCTCAATTAGGATTCAAAATGATAACCCAATTGAAATGTAAACACACAGTTCATAACACAAATTTATCTTTGGTTCAAGCTCGGCCTAGACAAATATTGAACTATCGTGTTAAACTTCATTATGTAGTTCTATCTTACTAAATGCTGTGAATGCGAGTTGGGAAGCCAAAAACGAATACAAATTGAGTTATGTACAGTTAGCGACGTAAGTTGCTGTACACTTATGAGGGAGTAAGTAAGGCACTAACCATCGTATCCCTAGACAAGTAGCAATGCGTTGGTCAGCGTATTGTAGTAAAGAATGATGAATGTATGAGATTTGACGTATATGACATCTATTTTGATGTAATAAATAAATAAAATAATAAAATAGCCTTTATTGCTGTTTCTTTCCTTACATTTAACATGCCTTATTACTAAAAACTAATATTTAATTTGATTTAATCAATTATAACTTGTCTACACAACTTGAAACAGCTTGTCTATCGACAAAGGCCTCCTCTAAAGATTTTCATGTATTCCTGTCCAGACGTGTCCATACCGGACCAGCGATCTTTTTGAAGTCATCTTCCCATCTTTTGGTTTGCCTGCCTCTATTTCTTTTACTTTCTCATGGATACCATTCGGTAATTAATTTAGTCAATTTCTCTTTACTTTCCCTTAACACTTTCCCTTACGTATTTTGATGTAGGTATATGACGTCAAATCCCATACATTCATCGTTCTATATTACAATACGTCGGCCAACGAATTACCACTTGTATAGACAAGTGGTAATTCGTTGGTATGACTGCCTCAATAGTGAGGCAGTCATAATATTGACAGATTTGTGTACAGTCAGCGAACAAAATTGCTGACCATTAAAGTGGCCGTGGCTAGTCTCCACTCGTCAGTTTTTAGTCGATTTACAAAATTCTTACGTTTCTTTATTTCTCAGTTTTTAAAATTTTATTGACTGGTCAATTTGTAGGTATGCCTAATTAGTGTTGTACGGAATTATCAGAGGAGTGATATCTTACTAATATTATTATGAGTAATATGAAAGATTATGAAGATGTTTATTACTCAATCACAGCAGTCAAATGGCTGAACTAGTAATTACGATTACGACATACATACATATATACATAACTAGCTGCCCCGGCGAACTTCGTACCGCCATATTTTCGGCCCGCGTGGTATTCACCGTTCCCGCTGCACCCTTATCACTTAGGGGGATGAAAAATAGATGTTGGCCGATTCTGATAGATACCGGATAAGCACAAAAAAATTCATCAAAATCGGTCAAGCCGTTTCGGAGGAGTATGGCAACGAAAACTGTGACACGAGAATTTTATATATTAGATATATAATCACGCCTTTATCCCCTAAGGGTTAGGCAGCGGGTGAGCCTATTGCCGTATTCCGGGCACTATTGTTGACTCGAGTCATGCACCTGAGGCGGAGTCTGGGCTGTATTATATCTGTCTGATGTTAAAAGCCCTATCCCATAGTCGCCTTATACGACACCGCATGGGAGGAGATTACTAGTAACGTTTAAAAAATAAATAGCCTTGATTTGAACTCCGACATCTTGATCACAAGCCTGACATCTTACCCACTCTGAAAATTAAGTTTTAAGTTTTTAACTACATCATGTTTTATGCTGTTTCACGTGCTAGTTTAATCACCGACCATTAATTTATGAAAGCTGTATTAACCTACGCAATTAACTTTGACAACATAGTCATAAATCGCGCCAACCATCACAATTAGCAAGTCATTAAGTGTTAAAAACATTACCTTAGTTGCACAGTAGTATTGAGTGTCAATGTTACGTGTGTCGTAAATCTCGGAAGGGGTAAGCAGAGGCATGTTACCTTCCACTTTTCGCAAACTATGTATTTCTTTCATACATTCTATATAGCCGTGTCGGTTCCCGGTGCGAAGAGTAGAGATAGAAATATACTTAGAGGGAGAATAGAGTTCCTGTGTGTAGCTGTAGATGGCGACTGAGGGATATAGCTGTTGTCCATCCGACAGTAAAGATACAATTCATGTCAAAATGCCCGGTTGATGACAATTGGTTTAACGTAGGACCGAAAATCACAGTTGACGAAATGTGGGATAGATAATTAATTGGAAAGATAAATAAAATCTTCTACAACATTCTGCACAGCGCTATCTAGACCCAAAGTAAGCATAGCTTAACTAGCTTGTATTATGGATTCTAGAAAGCAGATAAACATACTTAGATACATTTTTTTGTAAATATATAATATAAATAGTACCTAGGTGTTCATTAATAAAAATATACATATTCATGCATACAAACATTTGCACTGAGCGGGAATCGAGCCCGCACTCCCTGCGTAGCAGTTGAACGCTCTACCGCTACGACACAGAGGCCGCCATAGATTCCAAATTAATGGTAGATGATAATAGTAATCATAACAAAATTGCCTACAAAAACAGTAATACAATATATCTACATAATATTATAAGCACAGAGTGAGGCTTAATGAGAGGTAATTTAGTTTAAACAAGATAATCTTCAGTAGGACGACTTGATACTTAAGAAATCCTTATTTAGAGAATACGAGAGTATTACGTTATCAGTCATTTGGGACATGAAAGACTTAGGTATGAAATGTGGGCGCCCTAATGACTTGAATACTAATATGTAGATGACTAAAGAGTAACGGTGTACAGGGCCCTACTAATAACTTCGGGGCCCTACTACTAACTTTGGGGCCCTACTACTAATTTTGGGGCCCTACTTTACCTCACTTGCTAGTTAGTGCACCTGTTAAACAATGTTATACATTATTGACTTTAGCATGGTTTTTTTCTTTTGGAGTTAGGATTTCAGAGCTGCCTGATATAATAATAATTCGAGAGCAAATCATATACGAGAGACTTTTAGCAAATATTGACTTTTACTGGAATGACTACCAAGTCGCTCTTGTAAAAGTCATTAAACATTAATCGTCTTTTTATAAATATGCATACCCGTGGGAAGAAACTCTTCTGCCGCACCATTAAGACTTGGAATTCCTTACCAGTTCACGTGTTTCCCTCTTCCTACAGTACCGGGTCCTTTAAGCGGGGCATGAAAAAGCATCTGATGAGGCCGTCAAGCTGAGTGCCACCATTGTAACATGGCACGTGTCTGTAATGGTGACCCTTTTTTCAGAGACTTTGCCTTCAGCTTACCATCAGGCGAGGCGAAGTCAAATTGACGTGTCCTATATAAAAAAAAAATCCGTGTTGACATAATCGTACCTAATAAGAAAATCTTCGTGGTAGAGTGTCCTTCTAGTGGTTAAACATAAAAAAATTTAATTACATTAGGTGGCGTCGTCGTCTCCACGCGTGAGAAAATCTCCGAATAATACTGAGCATTACTTAGTCGAAATATTCGATCGTGCCTGCCGCCAACCACTTGTGTGGTACGAGGTGAATTTGCTAGTATTACGAGTATAATATTGAGTCAGATTTGCAATATACTTGCTAGCATACTCTCGAGATTAAGGTAGTGTATGATAAAGGCAATGTTTTTTTATACTACTTAGGTCTTAGACAAGCACATGGCCCACCTGGTAAAAGTGATACCGTGGTCTATGGACGAGTACAATACCAGGAGAGTCACACACAGATAACAGAGAGATTCTGTGCCGTCAGCGCAATAGATACATAGAACAAGCCTTTGGTCTTCCCCCTGACAGCACAAAACCTCTCCAGTGAGTTCTGGCTACTCTACTCATCGCTGGGAACATAACACGAGGTTATTTAGCCGCGGTATTCAGTAGGGCGGTATTCTCTAGAATAGGATAGACCCTATGTACTAATTCTTAGTCGTACGTCATAAGGGTGACTAATTATGTAGTACGATGTTCTTGACCTCGGCATACTATAAATGCACAGGTTAGGAGGTGATCAAATAGAAGAAATAAGTTAAACGAACAAGATATATCCTACTTACTATTTGTGAAAATTTAGGTGTATAACCTAGACTGTAATCTATCCTTGTTACAGTCAGATCCGTTCGTTCAATCGCGCTCAAAAATCTTTACTAACTTCACATTCAAAATATTTGGAGGACAGTAAGGACAACTTAATCAAACAAACAAATTGACAAATTAATCACACGTTAAATATTGTGTTTGTGCACAGCAATATTACCTTTCTACGGAAAAACTCGAATGTCGTCCAATAACGAAAAAGGGGAGGAAATAGAAAAAATACGCGAGTCTGGCAGACTGCCACGACGAGCAAAGTTACTAGTAACAGCAAAACATGAAGTTACACTGAAAGCAGTTCTATTGGAACTAATCTCGTATATCATCCATGAATATAACACGGCTGTTATTTCGGATGGGTTAGGCAGAGGTGAAAAAACACCCACCCAGAATCTCAATCTTTGTATACTCTTCTGAACACTAGTTCAGAAACGTGTTAATATTGCCTTTTTTATACTTAACACACGTCAATTTGACTTCACCTCGCCTGATGGTAAGCTGAAAGCAATGTCTCGGAAAAGGGGGTCATTATTATATACACGTACTATGTTACAATGGTGGTACTTGCTTGACGGCCTCATTAGCTTTTTCAAGCCCAGGAAAAGGGAAACACGTGACCTGGTAAGGAATTCCATGTATTAATGGTGCGGCAGAAGAAGGAGTCGCCGAACAGCTTGGTTCTTGATGGAATATTCTGCACCGTATGCGGGTGACATCTAAGTCCTGCACATTTTGTCTCATATAGGAAAGGAGAGGCGTAGCTCCGTGGCGTAGCGGTAGTGGCTCGGGTTCAATCCATGTTCAATGCATGAATATGGGTATTTGCATTGGTCTGGTCGTGCCTCGGAGAGCACGTTAAGCCATCGGTCCCGGTTGCCATACTAACACCTATGGCAGTCGTTACGGGTAGTTGGAGCCCTAAAAAATCCAACAACGGTCTAGCCGCAATGCTTCAATATCGCCTAATGTCACCATTGGGTTATGGAGGTCAGATGGCTGTCACTTCACGGAAAATATTGAAGTCCAGTCAAATCCGCAGTTAAGACTGGTAAAGCGGACCCCAGACTCCGAGTGATTGGAGTGGGATTAATTGGAAGTCCTTCTTTTAGCGGTGATTTTTCTGTATACGAGAGAAGATGTTTGGAACAAAAATTGTGTCACGGTTTGAGGATGAGGCCAACAATATAAACTACTTACTTTCTGAAACCTTACCAGTTCACGTGTTTCCCTCCTCCTACAGTCCCGGGTCCTTTAAGCGATGCGTGAAAAAGCATCTGATGAGGCCGTCAAGCTGAGTGCCACCATTGTAACATGGTACATGTCTGTAATGGTGACCCTCTTTTCAGAGACTTTGCCTTCAGCTTACTCAGGCGAGGCGAAGTCAAATTGACGAGTCCTATATGAAAAAAAAAAAACTAATAAACTTGAAAACTAGTCTGTCTTGTAGTCCTAGAAAAGAAAACAAATTGTTATATTCACGTTCCAACCATTCTTCTTGTTATTTCCGTCTCTCTGATACATTTTGTATTTGCATAGAGGATTTTACCACTACAAAAACATGTCCATTAGTGTCCATCCAATAAGAATAATAGCCCAATCAATTATATAAAATTTGTCATACATTTCAAGATCCGAAGAAATGCTATTGTCAATTCCTGAAATTCCGTCTTCATAATTTTCCGTTTCCTGTTTGTTACGAATACCTAACAAGGTACTTGCTATGAGGGTCCTTCAGAAGATTATATTTATGTTTGGGATTATTTAGAATTATAATATTATTAAAGAATTTGTAAACACAATGTCTTTATTTACCCCTTAGCAATGGATACTTATTGAATATTTTAATATTTATTGCTTCCTTATTTAAATGTTCAGAGGACAACAGAGGAAAAATATTTGGTTTAATTTCATGTTTATTTGTATTTCAATTTTTGTCTAATTTTGACATAATTTTTCGCCGTAATTCTTCGTAGGACAGACAAATAAACATGTTCTCGTAATGGTCTTTTAGTGAAGCAACAAGTTAAATAACTTATTGTTCATTACTCTTGAATGAAGTCGAATTCTCTAGAATTCAATAGTAATCCAAAAACGATTTTTGCTCAAACATGTTGTAGTTAATCTAAAAGTCTACATGAGAACTTTAAAATCGCGATGCAAGATCATAGTACTTCTGTAATAGTTTTATTTGTTTCAACTAGATGGCGCACCTACAAGGCGGCAAGTCGTTTTCACTAATGAGCAAGCTGTTTTCACTCGATTGTGGAATAAATCAGGTGCTCGTTGAGCGGAGTAGCAGTGAATTGAAATTGAATGCTTCTAATTCTATTGTAGTGCAATTTTATTGGATTGGACTCGTACCGTGAGAGATGGAGGACGTGACTTATTTTTTACTCATATTTCATTCTAGGGTTCCGTTTTCAACACGGAACCATTTCATTAAAGTTTCATTATGTCCGCTCGTCTGTTCGCAGCTTAAAACTGTAATTTGACATGAATCCTGAATCGCTTATAGCGATAAGGCCGCCCTTGTACTGATTCCTTAGTCATAATTTTTAAATTTTTATTTTAAATGGTGTAAATAAAATAAATAAATAAATGAATATTAGATATAAATGCGAAAGTAGAGTCCGTCTGTTACGCTTTAACGCGCAAACCACTAAACCAATTTTGACGAAATTTGGTACAAACATAGATTAGGCCGTGGGGAAGGAATTAGGCAGGTTGGTTTATATTTGGCCATGATAACTAGTATCCACGCAGGTGAAGCCGTCTAGCATTTGAGTCACGTCGACAAAGTGATATATTTTATCTAGGTACTAGGTATTACCTACCCGTTGGATTGAACTTTAAAAAAAATTACGAGTTTGTATGTTTATTTGTATGTTACAGAGAAAAGTTAATTAAAAATGTTACAACTACTACAATATTTCAAAACTCGTTTCCGTCAATATTGGAATTTTATTAACTTAACCTAAAGTAAAACAAACATTTGAAACTAGAACGTCACTTTTTGAACAATTTATTTCACAATTCCCAGCCAGAGGAATACCAACCGTAGTAGTATACAAATATGATACTATTTTAGTTACTGTAAGGTGTCCCTTCGATTCTAAATGGTAGATTTATGTTAAAATATCCGACTACCCGTCACAAATGTATGTTGTGTAGAAAATCAGTGAACCAAATAATTCAAATAAATTTCACGAGTACACAACACTATTGAGGATTATTACACTGTTATTTCAGTGTATATTCACTATAATTTATTTCGAATTTGGATATAATTATATTTGTTGACTATATTCAAGTGAGACTATTGTAATATAATAAAAGGAAGATATATATTTGTAGCTTTCGTGTTCGAACAGATACCTATATAGAGAAATATAAATACTAGCTTCTATCTTTTTTATCGTCTAGAATAAATAGGAAGGCTATCTATTGCTATAGATATATATTGCTCTACCAGCTGAGCTAGCTATCTCTCATGGAATATATTTGGAAAAATATTGCCAACAACTTAAGTATGAATATCTCCCTTACAGCTTATTTATCATGTATCTAGTTACGATTTACATCTATTTAGTTATCTTTCACAATGCACCTACTTTGTTATTCTCTGCACCACCTATAAGATTGACCGGTAGAAAATGCATAGGGCATTAAGTCCGCCTGTGTAGATGTGTGCATGAAATTTAAATAAATAAATAAAAAAAACATACACACATTAAGTTAAAATTCACATTTTCAAATATTTGCATTGAACAATCTGTACCTTCATTATGTTTTCTTCAAAAATTATTAACTCTCATAGAAACTTTCATACATTCTGAAAACCTTTTTCCGCAATAAAATATAGCCAATATCCTTTTTCGAACTCTAGTTCATCTCTGTACCAAATTTCATCAAAATCGGTTCAGTGCTTTAGGCGTGAACGCGTATCCGACAGAGAGACACAGTAGATACATAAATAAATAAATAAATGTTATAGAAACAACTACAATCTATGAATTATTCCACTTTACCCCACCAAGCCGCCCCACTGGTGGGACAAATGGAATCCAACGTCCAATACACACGTTTTCCATTCCTTTAATTTATCTGTTATTCGACCTAGGTACTCTTACTGTAAAGCCCCAACCCTAGTGGGGCAAGATCCACCAAAATTTTTGTCTGATGTAATCTGCCCCACTAAATCGAATTAGTGGGGCAAATAACACAGCAAAATTTAAGCCATTCCACTTTGCCCCACCAGTGGGGCGGCTTAGTGGGGCAAAGTGGAATAATTCCAATCTATAATATAGGTATGGATCCTGGTCACGACACTACATCTTCTATCCGCAATGTACTTTTATCGTAAAAGTACCTGCTATGAAAATGGAAGTTCCAAAAATCCCTGAACCGTAAATTATTTGCATAAAACTATAACGTTTATGATGCGAAACTTTCTGCTTTACTCTCATGAGATGGAAATGACGGCCTAAGTGCTCTGAGTGCTAAACTTTAGTATTAATTTAGTAATGAAGTACTTTTTTACTACCTGTGGTACGTAAGAGTTAGGTACTATGCTGGGTTGTTGTAAATTCATCTCAGTTGAAAATAGTAGTAAACTCGTCTTAGTCCATTTAAAATTATATTTCATGTGCGAAAATTCGTCTCACCTTGATAAATAAGTACTGTTAGAAAACAAAGTAATAAATTAACAAAGCGTCATTTATTTGCGATCCTTTATGAAGCCCTCTGTGGATTTGAAAAATGGATATTACTGCTGAAAGAAAAACAGTTCATTCCAAATTGGATAGATTAGGTTAGAAGGCTAGCGGCGGGAGCGGAGTGGAGCTCCCGTATTAGCCTTCGTGGCTATTTTTTTATAACCACTCTCTTTCCATCAGGTTAGGTGGCTGATAAGCACAGGGATGATGGAAAGAGAGTGGTTACCGTGGCCTATAGAAGTTTTGTATGGTAATAAAAAAAATAATCTAATCTAATCTAATAACTTCTAACCTAATCTATCCAAGTCGGAATAAGCAGCTTTGCTTTCAGCAGCTTTTATACACATAATAATTATGCTTGCAACAAAAATATGACAAATAAATAATCCGGTATAAACACTTTAACTTCAAAAATTCAAAATTCATTTATTGTTTGTTACAGGTGAGTAATAGTAGATGTTGTCATTTACTTGCTGACAGTACTTTTGAGGGTGAGACGAATTTTCGCACATGAAATATCATTTTAAATGGACTTAGACGAGTTTACTACTTTTTTCGACTGAGACGAATATTCACTGAGACGAATTTACAACAACCCTATGCTGGTAGGGTAAGCAAACAAGAAGTAAAACAGTTAATAAATCCTGCTCACTGGAGAGGTTTTGTGCTCTCAGTGGGAAGACCAAAGGATTGTCCTGCTTGTCTTCATCGCTGATGGCACAGTATCTCGCGGCAGCACGAGTCTGACTCACCTGGTGTTGCAATCGTCCATAGGTCATACAGCCCACCTGATGGAAAGTGGTTACCGCGACTTTCTATCAGGTGGGCCGTGTGCTTGTCTGCGACCTAAGTGGTATAAAAAAAATATAAACATCCGAATTGAGAACCTCCTCCTTTTTTGAAGTCAGTTAAAAAATAAGTTTTAGCGCTAAGTTAATAACCTAGAATTATGTTAAGCTACCGAAGGTCACTGTTCTTGAGAAGGTTTAACCCTTAAGGAATTTATAGTGACAACGACATTAACTCTGAATAAGGAACAAAAGGGTTGTTAGTTCATGTTTGAACTAAAGTGATTGAAGAATCTCTAGGGATGGGACAGGGTTGCCGGACTTGAAACCATATATGAGCGTTTACAAGGTTTTGCATTATGTAGTAAGGGTTACATCTCAGCAACTACGGCTCTTATCTACTTACAATAAAAGCGAAATATCACTCACTGATTAATCATGAAATCTAAGAAATCATAACACCTACAAACTTGAAATTTGGCAGGTAGGTGCCTTATAGGGTGTAGACATCCGCTAACAACGGATTTTAAGAAACTTCACCCTTAAGGGGGTAAAACGAACCTATGAATACGAAGTCGCAACCGGCTGCTAGTAACTACGAGTACTAATAGGTATATAATTGTAAAGTGGTCGTGTCTGTATATTGAAGATTAGCTGTTACTCACGGCTCCGTTCAAGTGGAATTCTGATCTCGTTCATCGCTTATAGTAGCATCACGCTACTTAGGCGATGAACGGAATTTATAGTCTACTAGCTGACCCGGCGAACTTCGTACCGCCATATTTTCCGCCCGCGTGGTATTCAGATCCCGTTCTCGCTGTACTTTCTATTCAAATTTCCATGTTAGATTCTGATTCCGTTCCCGCTGTACCTTCCATTTAATTATTTTATTCAAACTTTAGCCACACAATAACAAACACAAAACAAGAAGATCTTATCCAATTTGGTGCTGTCATTGGGAGGTTATGCGCGTACATACGTTTATGTCACGTCCCGCGGGAACCAGATAAAAACTATCTTATACCTTCTCCTGGTTCTAAGCTACCTCCTCACCAATTTTCAGCCAAATCAGTTCAGCCGTTCTTGAGTTATAAATAGTGCAACTAACACGACTTTTTTCATATATATAGAAGATTTTTTTTTTTCATATACCTACATATATATAAAAAAAATCTTTATAGAAATAAGCAGTACCAATGTACCAATTTTCAACTACCATTGTTTGTATATTTTTCTGTGTGTGTATAAATGTTAAATAAATAAATAAATAAAATAAATAAATAAGAAGAAGAAGAAGATATAAGTGAAATTTATAAAGTCAACATCAGATCGATCTTGACTAGCAAAGTACTCAAAATAATAGGTATTAAACCTACTAATAATGTTGATACCAAGCAGTTTTATTGATGTAAGTATTATCGTTAGAATTAAAGGTGTGTATCAGATACCAGAACAATTAGTCTACAGGAAGGGGGGAATACCAAAGTCTTAAGATCATCTGGGTCGGCCGGAGTGCGAGGGATATATTTACGATTACCTCACCTCCGGCAACCGACGTTGACGGCCCACAGTCGGTGTGCGTTTTAGTCGGTTCAAGTCCAACATAACCTCGTCCACCGGCTCCGGCGGGAGGTACCTTGGCGATTTTTCGCACGATAAAGAAAAAGGTATCAAATCATTTTGAGTACTTTGTTAGTCAAGATATATCTGATGCTGACTGTACAAATTGCACATAAGAGAAAATAGTTATAAGATTGTTCCCAAATAATATGATATTGTAATAATATTTCTTCCGTAATACTCCATTACACCGTAAGTATCATTCTTTTCTATATTACTTAGAAACGGGAAAACATAACGAGAGATGAAACTCTTCTGACTTATGTAGGTACAATAAACATTATTATATTGTTGATATTCGTTGTATTATACTTATAAAGTAAATAAAAGTTAACGAAGTGGCTCTTATGAACGTTGTAAGGTTGTAATATACTCTCAATCATGGCGAGTTTTCCCATGAACTTTTTGAACCCTTCAGAACTTTTTTATAGGACACGTCAATTTGTCTTCGCCTCGCCTGATGGTAAGCTGAAGGCAAAGTCTTGAACAGAGCTAAAGGCGAAGTCTCGGTAAAGAGGGTCACCATTAGAGACACGTAACATGTTACAATGGTGGCACTCAGCTTGACGGCCTCATGAGATGCTTTTTCACGCCCCGCTTAAAGGACCCGGGACTATAGGAGAGGAGTTGATGGCAATTTGTGTGAAAGTTCGTCATTTTCGAAGATAATCTGATGAAATTTAGTACAAAAATAGATTGGAGCTTGAGAGAAAACATAGGCTATGTTTGTTAGAGATAACTGATCGTCACTAGAGTGGAGCCGCGGGCAACAACTAGTCTACGATAGTAAGACTTGGAGAATGGACAATGCGCGATGGGTACCCAGTTAAATTATAATATCACAATGGACATCTATCAAGTTCCCTATTCAATTGGGAACCAAAGATCATTGATTTTAGTTAATAGTACCCCTTTTGTTACGAAAATATGATTGGTGCCTCCGACATTCAATAATCCATACATCCGCAAACTTAATTTATAGACAGAAACGAACTAAATGTCATAAAATAATTGGGTTAACTTCAAATATGTTACAAATATGTATTACTAATTGGCAAAATTAATATTTGCTGATATTTCAACTTCAAATAAATCTAGTTGCGACCATTTTAATTGACCACAAAGCTTGTAACCTACGTCATTATAAGGTTTTATACAGGATGTTGAATCATACCCGGTTGTTACAAACGATTTGATGTCTATCGCTCTGTATCCGGTCATTATAAGCGATTCGATCTGTACGTCTTTACAGGCATTGGCGTGAAACTCTAAGATCTTTTGGGGCCTTAGGGGACCCCTAGCCCATTGCCATTTTTCAAGATTCAGGCCGCTGAGGCTGATAAAATGAGCGAAGACCTTACTTGTCACCTGCAAACCTCTAAAATAAACCCATCCTTGCAATAAATAAAATATTGTTTTCATAATTGCATCGATATTATGGTGTTTTTATTTACCTAAATGTGGAGGCTTATAAATGGCGTTCTGGCCGGTTCTGGTTATATTGATTGTATACTCAATGTATTATGTAAGCCTTCTTTAAAAATAAAAATAAATAAATAACAAATAGGAAATCAGTAACAGTTCAAGATCGACATGGTCATGCTAAATCTAAATTACATTATTACTTATTACTCTTAGGTACGGGGGCTTACCCTTTCCTCAATTAGACAATATGGAGCAGACATACACGTGCCAATAACCTCTTTCCCGGGATATTTTTTCACAAACCACAATAGACAATAGGCTGAATACACATCAATCACTACCTCCCCCCCTCACCTCCAGGAAACCTCCTCATCTATTGTCGATGACGTGACAGTCTGTATAGAAGGATGCGCTTCATGAAACAGCTTTGTAAACTTATAGGATATAGTGTAAAGGATTGTGAGTTCGACAAAAGATATTATCTTTTCCTTCATCTTTTACCTTTATATCTTCCTGAAGATAAGCAGAGGTATATTAACACCACTCTTACTTCATCTTCCTCAAAACCTTTTCCTGGAAATGGGTGAACCTTCATATTGTCATACAAGTGGCAGTGATTACCGTGGCTTATAGATGTATGCAACACCAGGGGCGTTATACTAGCCGACCCTGAAGAAATTTTATAATGCCCTTCTTGAAGAACCCAATATTGTTGTCACTTGGAAAAATCACAATAGGGGGTTCATTCCACAGCTTGAGTGTGCGAGGGATGAAGTTGCTTTTATCCCGCACAGTGCGCACCGTTTCTGGTCGCAATGTGTGAGGATGAATTCGCTGCCTATGGTGATCGGTGCGACGATAGAATATAGCTGTGTTATCGTCAGAATCAGGTCTAACAAACGTAAGGTATCCGTCCAATATTACATTTCTTAACACAATCTCAAGAGTCTATACCTAAATGATTAAATTCTTTCCCTACCTTCGATTGTCTGTTAAACAAATTATTCTCTAAAAGAATACTTAGATCGTTCAACATCAAAAATGGCGGACAAAACAAAAATACTAAGTTCTTTGTCGTAAGATAAATAATTTATGTCACGACTTTCTTTCTGATGTTGAAAGGATGTTTAAAATGTAAATAAATGTAATTAGAAGAAAGACTATTCGCAGAACAAATGAATAAATTAAATAAAAACAGTCTTTAAAGATGATAAGCTGCGCACCTTGGTTCACAAAGAACACGGAAATACATGAATACCTCCAGATCCCAACTGTAAAAGCAGAAATCCAAGCGCTCTCTGAGGCTTATAAGGACAGACTACAGCGACACAAAAATCAACTAGCTGTATCACTGACAGACCCTACCAACTCTACAAGGAGATTGAAAAGAAAGCAGATAACAGCAATCTAAACCTCAACCGATACAATTGAGGAAATATAAACGAGTTGACACATCACAGGATGTGAATAAACTCCAACTGCCAAGGAATACGAATCAACAAATCTGATAATAGCTTTCTGGCAAATTTATAGTTGTTCTTAAGTAGTTTAGGGTATCATCAGCATTCTCTTAGCCTTTTCCAGTCTAACTGTGCGGCTGACTTCAATATTCCCGTGAAACTACAGCCATCTGACCTCCATAACCAATTCGCGATACCTCTGGGAATAACCCTTTCAATTAATAACGACTTTAATCTTGTGTTCTTCAAGAGCAGCACTCGTAGCATTCGTAGCACTGACTTTTGCTAAATTAACTTAAAATACTTGCTCCTTCTTTTTCTGTGAAGTCTTTTTATATGAGCTTATTTTTTATAACCCTAACTACTCACAAGCACAGTATAAGATTCTGTGTTACAAGTCCCGGTGGATATCTTTCATGTCTAATGTACTACGGAGTATTATTATACTCCTAAGTACTTTACTTTGAAATATAAATGGACCATTACATCTAACTCTTTCATTCTTTTAACCTTAAGAACAATTTCTTTGCCCTTGTGTTACATGTCCTTTGGGTATAAACATTCTGGTCTCATACACACATTATATTTCCTTATAATCACTATCATCACTACATATTACATATTTTTATATATATTATATCATCACTACATATTATAAAACAAAGTCGCTGTCGCTGTTTGTCCGTCCCTGTATGCTTAAATCTACAAAACTACGCAACGGATTTTGAAGCGGTTTTTTTAATAGTTAGAGTGATTCAAGATGAAGGTTTATTATGTATAATACATGCATAATATTGTAGAGAAACACTGATAAATTTAGAGATATGCAGCGGGAACGGGATCAGAAAATATGGCGGTATGAAGTTCGCCGGGTGAGCTAGTACTAAAATAAATGTTTTCTTATCGTGTTACTTTATTTTATAAATTTAATGAAATTTTAAAGCAGTGTTAGTATACTAACTATGAAATCGATCAAGTCAGCAATGTTTAAATATGATTGTAACAACATTCATTGTTTCCGATAGTTCGTAGGCCTATCGGTAGATAGCGCTCATTGTCACCTTAAGATTTAATTGATTGATAAACGTCTACGTTTTGGTTTACCAGGATTACTGGACCGATTTTAAAACAAATTTTGCCATGAGAAAGCTACATTATCACTGAGTTACAAGCTCTATCTTCATAAATATCAATAAATCTGGTAGATTCCCATATATTATTTGAAATCTACTAAATTACGAGCACATTATATTATGCGTTATAGAGGTTCAAAATGTGTCACGACTGAAGCTGAGGAGGGAGGATCAGCGGAATAAAAGGTACAACGTGGACAGCATTAGAATTTCACGCAGGTAGAGCCGCGAGCAACAGCTAGTTTGATATATTTTACACCACATTGCCAACCATTCTATTTAAATTTTTGCATGTTTACATAAATAATAACAATAATCTAATGAATTGTGATGATGCCATTCAATATTTTGTATGCTTTTGGCGGAACATAGCTTATACCTATTATTGTTTTACATCTATTATACCTATGTTTCACGAAATAAATAAATTTGAAATTTGAAAAAAAAAAAAAACCACGCAATGTACTCTACACCCACACGGTGAATGCATGAATAGCTTGGAAAGAGTTCATTTCCCTGGGGAAATTTGAATGGTGTATAAATATATATGAAAGTGAAGGTAATCATCTAAATACCTCAGAGAACTTATTTTGTACTTAGGAAACACCTAGATGACAATATTACTTCCTGTTTGCTCGTAGGAACACAAGCAAATATGCAAAGATCGTTAATATCAAAGAACAAAACCTCTTTAATACCTAGCTAGTCTACGATCGAGAGGTCCCGAGTTCGAATCCTGGCCATTACACTACCGACGTGAACCCACTCCTAACACAAGCAATTTAGCTTAGCTGGAGGGGTTAACGGGAATATTAGTAATTTCGGTTGCTAATATTCTTTAAAAAAAAAAAAAAAAACCTTTGCAAAAATAAGGAATATTAGCAAAGAGCTAGGGTTCATGACGTGGGACTTTGCCGGCTTTATTGACATTTATGGTTACTGCTCCGCTCCCTTGAGACGTAGCGTGATGATTTTTAGCCTATTACCCTTCTCGATAAACGGGCTATTCAACACAAAAAATATTTTTTCTATTCGGAACAGTAATTTATGTGATTGGGTTCAACCAAATAAATAAACTCTTCAGTTTTGTAATATTAGTACAAATATAAATAATATAGAGTATAACAGTTTAGATAGGGTATTAATATTTTGAAATCATGAACAAATGACCTCATACACGTATCATGAGGTCATTTGTTAAACACACAACACGTCATATACGTCAAATCTCATACATTTATCATACGCCGGTCAATTATTGCCACTTATCTTACCTATCAGGAAAGTAACTAACAACAACAATAAATACTTCCAACTTTTCTGCGACAACAAGTTTTTGAATCTTTCTTTTTCCCCAGTCGCGTCCGATGAGATTCAAATAAAATGTCCGTTCTCAAGTTTTCGACTTTGATAACATCTGTTGAAATATATGTATTTAGTGTGAACCAGCTGATGCTACCTACCTAATCTTTCGTGGGGTAATTATTTATTCAGGTAAACTTTACTTATGTTACTAGACTTTTTTTAAATTTTATTTATTAAGAATTTTTGAGCAGAGTATTTGATTAGTACCCTAACTTTTCCTATAAATTTAAAGTCGTACGTATAGGTAAATTTCAAATTTTCAGTAAGTGTAAATAATAGGAAGTGGAAAGAGACTGAAAACGGGTTCAAATCCCGACATGAATATTGACTTTTCAATGTATCAGTAAAATTATGTGCTGAAACATTTCACAATATTCTCAGTACCTCCATAACTTCCGCCTAGAGAGAGGCTATTCATACAGATCTGAATCACGACGTCCAGAGACACTGCACTTAGCTGCGAGGGTGAATATCGCGTTATTAACGCAAGGTCTAACACTCAGAGGAAATAGTGCTTCTTTAACGCTGTATTAAGTTAAAATATGAGTTGTAGCGTGCTGCGGAGGTTGCTGCAGAAATATTGCGAGCTACATTCCTGAGATTTATGTTATTGTTAGGTGGAGTTTTATTAAAAGCTTTGTATTTTGTAATGTGTTGTTACTGAGGACAATTTACGTCATATTAAGTGGGTAATTTGTCACTATGAAGTGGGTAATTTGTCGCTCTCCTATAAACCATATAATCCAACCACGGAGGACAGAATATGACCCTGGAATCCGAAGGAAATGCTTCAAATCCAACTAGAAACATTGCTAAGATGATTATAATGATTCTGACTGACTGTTTAGATAAATAAAATAACTTTACTTATACAAATATGTCTTAGAATTCTTAGATGGTATACACATACACAATACAATGAAGTTAAGGCAATACAAAATTTTGAATAAACCCTGGATAATGTGGCGATACCACATGTACCCAGTGCCATCTAGCGACAGCAAGCCGAACTACTACGTCGCTACAGTTCCTGCATCGCGAAAGCGAAGTTCCAGCGCTTGTACAATATAACTACAACATCCCAACGATAATGAGATCCCCAGGCGTGATCACCTTGCCTGGTCGGAGAATCCTCCCTTTGGTTGGAGAGACATTCCCTCCACAATAACATCTTTGAATAGATCTTATATTAGGTTCTACACGAAGGCGTCACAGTACCAAAGAAAAATCACTTAATATCTGACGTGAAGAAAGTTTTCTGTATTTACCCAAAGCCACCTCAGTATTCGCCAAGTACATTGTGGAGCAGTAAACGAGCCAATCAAGTTCCATTTGTAAATAATTCAATTTGAGTTGTTCATAAAGCGGGTAACATGCTCATGTAGTTATGGTCTAGGAGCCTGTGGACCACAGAACTACGTCATAAAATAAAGTCTTTTTTGGGATATAAGTCAACTTGCAAACATTATGCTTACACTTTTTTTCTTTATAGTAGGGAGAAACAACAATCCACCATTTACCTACTGCTGCTGTTACACACTTCACGTGCTTCCTCTACTGTAATAAACTTAACAATTATGTAGTTTCTATGGTATGTTCTTATCGTATTTTTTTAAATAAAGTGCTCTAACACGAGCACAATATTGGCGTACCTTTACAAATAAAATTAGGTTGTGAAACAGGGACAAAAAACGTAAGGATAAAAGTCATTAAAAAGCGCAACAACTAGTTGTAGGCTCGCTAAACTAGTTAGTTTAGCTCGCATCCATGAACGCTGTCGTTTTAGCTGAAAATAGTTGTAATGTGTCATCATCATGTGTTTTTACCTACTGTTAGGCCTTATCACAATCTTCGGAGTCCTATTGAACCCCATCTGCAAGCTCGTAGACGGAGCCTCATTCATCAATCAGCTGATTTACCGGTATATATGCGAGCTTAGCTTGCTATATTAATTACCACAACAGTATTACGGTGTATTTTACACAAAAAATCAGACTTTATCTGTATTGTAGGTCTGTCGTTCACTAGCTCCTAGACCATAACTTCAATTTGTAATTCTATATACATAAATTATGTTCGTTCACTTGAAGGCTCGCATAGACGAACGTAATTATGTAGATATAATCCACAAACGTACGGGAGGTGTCATCTCTTGAATTAATTTGTTTGATCAAATTTGTAATCAAAGTTTGTTTGTCTGTAAGTGATTTGGATATCAGTTCTATTCGCTTTCACAGTCTGTCTGTTTTAGGCTTTGAACTGACTTCAAAGAAGGTAAACTTCAACATCTAGAATTAAATTTGAACACACGTATCTCTTTCTAGTGGGAACATCGAGTTCAACTGAGCTGTCAAAACCAGAGAGATAATTTTCATATTAGAAACCCAATGACATTTCATAACATAGACATGTCATATGCTTACAAATCAACGTAGAAAGAGCGTAGAAACTTTAGAGTAATAGTTCGTGCAGTGTCTATAAACATACGATGGCATTTTCGTTATTTTCATAAGTCACTGATGCTTCCGCTCAACGTCCGGCCAGCGCCGCTCGGCACGCGGCACTAGAGGCAAACGTTCCAATTGACTCGTTTTCGGATCTTCACGATTTTCGCGCAATAACATATCTACTTCTTTTTATATATCTTTGTAGAAACCTATTCAAAATTGAAACATAATCACAATCTCAAAGACCATGTTCACGTAACACAATTCTCAAGATCGAATATTGACATCGTGATCGTATTTGACATTTGGCAGATTGATATAAGATCGAAAGGATATGTATTGAAATTTTAGAGATTTTCGTTACGGGAATTATTAGCGTTCTTTTGCATGGTTAAAATTTAACAAACTTAGATAAGCTTAACAAAAATGTAATGCGCTTTTTATATTTCAGTGGTTCATTGGCCCTTGTCTGCCATCTGACCTCCCAACCCTGAGAGCTCGTCAGGTGCAGAAATCCCCACGGATACCCACCGAAGCCTGCGGGGATGGTTATGTCGTACTCGAACCAACTAAAACCGCACGCCATCTAGGGCCACCATCAGACTTTGGCTATTTCAAGAGAACCTGCACCGAAACTGAATAGAAACCGTTTTGCAATATGCAAATACGATATTTTCCATTCATACTGAAATGAAATAATATTTATAACCCAATAACTTATAGCCTGACGTTCATTAAATGTGAAACAATGGTTATAAACCGTTAAATGAATTTTGCTCTGGTGCATGGAAATAATTGTCCCTAGTGTACGTTCAGTGTGATGAAATTACAACTTTTGTATTGGCTTTACAGAACTATTGACGAGAAATATATTTTTGTCAGCATAGTTTATATTTTTTCATTAAAATGTTGGTTCAGGTATCAAATCTGCCGTTATATTATACTAGCTGTTGCCCGCGGCTCCGCCCGCGTGGATGTCGTTTATCGCGTGGTGTTGTAAATAGTGCTGAAAGTTGAGCGTTGAACGCTGATTAGACATTGTACTCGCCTCTCTATTCGACTCGAGGAGGTAGGTACACCACGGTATATTCGTCCTAATGGAGCAGTCCGACTGGGGAAGTATCTCCGCCCTACAGAAGGCCGCGGCTTAATAACCTCGTGTTGTGTTTCCGACGGTGAGTAGGGTAGCCAAAGCTCACTGGAGAGTAGCTTGTGCTTTGTGCTATCAGTGGGCGCTGACGGCATAGATTCTCTAAGTTCTTACAGGGTAGGCAGCTCGAGGGTGACTCCCCTGGTGTTGCACTCACCCATAGGCCACGGTAACCACTTACCATCAGGTGGGCCGTGTGCTTGTCTACCACCTAAGTGGTATAAAAAAAAAAAATTCTACCTGCATTATTTACTCGAGTCTCTACTCCCCGTACCTTTGCCCTTCCCCCACCCTCTCCCCTACTCCTTCCCCTTCCCCGTTGTATCTCTTGTCTACTCCACTATATCCCTCATCACGCTCTAATCCAGGAATGGCGAATCAATGGCACGAAATGTGCCAAAGGTGGCACGCGGCACAATGTTTTGGGCACGCCAGCAGTGCAACCACAAAGTACCTAGGTATTTAGATGCGTCCGTGTTATACGATAGCCACAAAAAAGGTTCGCCATCCCTGCTCTTAGTTCTTACAGGGTAGGCAGCACAAGTGTGACTCCCTTGGTGTTGCACTCACCCATAGGCCAAGGTAACCACTTACCATCAGGAGGGCCGCGTGCTTGTTTGCGACCTCATGACTACAGTACGACTCCCGACTATAGTATGGGGTACTTCAAGAAGGGCGAGTGTGACGCCCCTGGTATTGCATACGTTCATAGGGCACAGTAACCACTTTCCATCAGGTGGGCCGTGTGCTTGTCTGCCACCTAAGTGGTATAAAAAAAATGTTCTACCTGCATAATATCTACTCGACTCTCTACTCTACTCCCAATACCTTTGCCCTTCCCCCACCCTCTCCCCTACTCCTTCGCTTCCCCGTTTTATCTCTTGTCTACTCCACTATATCCTTCACCTGTTCACCAAGCTCTAAGTAATCTGTCTTTGTGTGGAAAACGATTTTGTCACTCATCTTAAGACAGTACCGACATCTTTTTCATGTCTGACAAAATTAGAAAATTGAAAAAAAAAAAGATTAAAAATGCTTATATACGTCCAATTGGAACGAAACCATAGTAAGTTCGAAACCGCGTTAACGCCATCTAGTTACGCAGGTGGAAATAAGTTCATTGACAAAAAAATAATAATTTCATGATTAAAATCATGAAATTATTCTTCTATCATGACATTAAAGCGCTTATTGCAAAAAAAGCTGCGGCTAAAACAAGATACAAACGCCGACCTACACAAGACAACTATACAAAATACACTACCATACGTAATCACTGCAGCAAGGTGTGTAGGAAAGCACAACGCCAACACGTTCATAGTTCCGTACAGAACGGTGACCCAGCCAAGGTCTGGAAGTTTCTAAAATCACTTGGGGTTGGAAAGACGCGACAAGAAAGTTTACCCGGCAACTGTAATTTGGATTTATTAAATCAATATTTCACCACTTCGTCCAATTTGAATAGGACAATTAAAGCAAAGACTTTAGACTCTCTTTCTTCACTTCCAACTCCCGACCATGTTCCTTTTACTTTTGACGAAATCACTGCTTGTGGTGTTAGGAAGAGCGTATTGTCAATTGCATCCAATGCTGTTGGAAATGACAGTATCAGTCGTAATATGGTTGTGCCTATTTTAGACGAAATTCTCCCTATTTTATGTCATATCTTTAATTTTTCTATAACCAGCTGCGTTTATCCTTCTAAATGGAAAGACGCCCAAATCATACCCTTACCTAAAAAGTCCAATCCCACATCTTTCTCTGAATACCGACCAATTTCCATACTCCCATTCCTCTCCAAAGTTATGGAACGCCAAATATATAACCAAATTAGTACGTTCCTAAATGGGCACAACCTACTAAATCCTTACCAATCTGGGTTCAGGCCTGGGCACAGTACTACCACGGCCCTTATTAATATTACGGATGATATCAGGTCAGGTATGGAGAGCGGAAAACTTACGGCACTTTCCTTGCTGGATTTCAGCAACGCATTTAACACTGTGGATCATGACATTTTACTTGCCACGCTTCGCTCTCTTAACATATCTCCAACAGTGATCGATTGGTTTCATAGTTACCTGTCTGACCGCCGTCAGTGTACACGAGTTGAAGACAAATTTTCAACGTGGCGTAATACTACTGCTGGTGTGCCGCAGGGTGGCGTTTTATCTCCTTTACTCTTCTCAATATTCATAAACCCTATCTCCTCTAAACTCCTTTCATCCTACCACCTTTATGCTGATGATTTACAAATTTACACACAAGCTTCACTCGAACAGCTGTCTCAAGCAGTTGAGGTTATAAACAGGGACCTAATACACATAGCAGACTGGAGCACAGAACACGGTCTCACAGTAAATCCCTTAAAAAGCCAAGTGATAATTGTTGGCAGTCCTTGGCTGGTTTCTAGGATCCCATGGACTGAGCTGCCTCAGGTTGTTTTCAATGGAAACCAAATCTCTATTAGCGACAAAGTTAAGAATCTAGGGATCTACATTGACAATACAATGTCCTGGGTCCCTCAGCTGCAGGAGGTCAGTCGCAGGGTTTTTGCGTCAGCGGGGTCCTTGAGAAGATTGCGTAACCTTCTTCCTATATCTACCAAAACTGCGCTGGCTCAATCCCTCTTACTGCCAGTTCTTGACTACGCCGATGCCAGCTATCTTGATCTAACTGAGGAACAACTTAATAAACTTGAGAGACTCCAAAACTTTTGCATTAGGTTTATATTTGGGTTACGCAAATATGACCATATCTCCGAATTTCGTATCAAACTCAAGTGGCTTCCAATTCGACTTCGCCGTGATGCTCATATTCTATTTCTTCTCTACAATATTTTGTTTCATCCATGTACTCCTACCTATCTTAAAGAACGCTTCGCGTTCTTAAGTGATACACACTCTAGGCCCTTGAGATCGTCGGAAAATCTGCGTCTGAAGATGCCATTGCACTCCACAAAGTTCTTTGATAAATCCTTCACAGTACAGGCTATACGCCTGTGGAATGCGCTACCTGTGCCAATAAGACGAGCACAATCACTAAATATCTTTAAAGGTATGGTCACTAATCACTATCTATCACTATAATTGCATCTTATTACTTTATGTTACATAGATTTATCTATTATGTTTCCTTGTTTTATTTATTTATTTAATTATGTTTTATTTATTGATGTTTCTTTTTTTATTTATTTATTCATATAGGTATACGTGTACCTAGACTGCTTTATATACTTATTTATATTTAGTAGTATATGTATATTTTAAATTATTTTTCTATTTTATTTTTATTTAAGTGTGTATTTATATTTCACTACAATTGAATCTTTGTACCCCGTTAACTGCCCATACACCAATCCATTGCGCACTTTTCCATTGAGGTTGTCTGGAAGAAATCGCGCTTAGCGATAAGACCGCCGTTTGTACTGCCACTAATATATCATTGTTGTTTTCTTTTGTATTATCATATGGTGTACAATAAAGAATATTGTATTGTATTGTATTGTAAAATCGCATTTGTTTACACAACTTTAAATGTAAATTAAAGTCTATTTATTTACATACTTGCTCGGATGTAATAAGATATAAAATTTCATCCATAAGAATAAAAAAGCGCCATCTATATTTCCACTCATATTCCGTATAATATCAATATTGTTCACAACTCCGGTTCTACTCAACCGATTGCGATCAAACAAACGTAAGATTTTAAGTCTGACCAAGCCCTATCTAACAAAAAAAACCGCATCAAAATCCGTTCAGTAGTTTTTGCGTCCATCGCGGACAAACAGACAAACAGACAAACAGACAGGAAATTCAAAAAAAATATTTTCGTGTTCAGTATCGTTAACATAACATAACCCAAGTATTTTTTTTAAATATCTCCAATGTACAGACACGACCACTTTACAATTATATAATAGTACAGATAGAAGATGTTAGATCTACTATATCGATTATTAATCCGACTTGGATAGGTTAGGTAAGAAGGCTAAGGCGGGAGATGGGGGCTCCTGCGTTAGCCTTCGTGGTATTTTTTTATAGAGATATTATACAATACAATACACAATACAATATTCTTAATTGTACACCATATGAAAATACAAAAGAAAAAAACAATCATTAGTGGCTTTTTTTTATCGTGCAAAAAATCCCCACGGATTCCTCCCCCGCCGGAACCGGAGGAGGAGATTATGTCGGACTCGAACCGACTAAAACGCACGCCGACTGTGGGCCGTCGGTTGCGTGAGGTGCGATTGTCGTAGCCATATCCCTCGCACCCCGGCCGACCCAGGGCCATATCTCTCGAACTGGCCCTCATCCGGTGTGGGAACCACGGAGTCCCCAACTCGCCCCCGGGTATGGGGAGGCACGCAATGCGCGCCGCCGCCGAATCATTAGTGGCATTACAAACGGCGGTCTTAATAAGCGCGATTTCTTCCAGACAACCTCAATGGAAATGTGCGCAATGGATTGGTGTATGGGCAATTCAGGTGTACAAAGATTCGATTGTAGTGAAATATAAATACACATAAAAATAAAATTAAAAAAAAATATAGAGAGAAACAAGTCTGTCTGCTGCCTAGGTGTTTGAAACGAAAGAGGGCCCTTCTCATACATACCATAACGCCTTTATGCCCAGAGGGTTAGGCAGAGGTGAATTAATTAATACACTTCACTAATCTCTGTATTCGATCCCTCGTAATAGAGGGTGAACCTATTGCCTATTGAGTGGAGTGCCTATCGAGTCCACAATGGTGCCTATTGTCGACTCAAGTCACGTATTCGAGGCTGTCTTAATGTTTTGGTTCATATATTGTTTATTCACTTTTATGTTATACTAACTGTCCCGGCGAACTTCGTACCGCCATATTTTTCCCGTATTTTCTCATCCTTTACATCTCATCTCAACCTTCCCTGGACACCCACGAATATTTCAAGACTTAAATTAGCCAAATCGGTTCCGCCGTAGGTACTTGAGTTATAAAATAACAACGAAAAGTGGCATTGATTTTTATATATTAGATACCTATGTTTTTATATGTTTACATAAAAATATATTCGATATACATAATGCATCATCTAAAATGTATCTGAAATTCGGTATCTAAAATTCAGGATCTGAAATTCAATAATATATCTGAAATTCAGTATCCAAATTCAGAGCGCCCAGAATATTGCTGTGGTCGTTATATAAAACGTAATATTCTTTTCCACCGGCTTCCTTTTTGATCCACCCTTTACCACTGGTGAAGACGTAATACTGATACACTGCCTACCTTACCTACCCTTTCGTTGTTATACAGGTGTGACTATAAATGTATATGTACTAGACCGTAAATCAAATGAACGCATTCAACTAAATAATGCCCTGGAGAACAATGGCTTATGTAACCTATTAGAGGCCTTTGGGGAGCAGTGTTGCAAATAGATGAACGCCCTTGCTTACCTTTATCAGAATTATGTATCACTAAAGGGGTAGGCAGGAATATATGTGACATTACGTAACAGAAGGTGAGCTAGCTAGCTAGTAGCATTAAGTAGAGTGGCTGGCTTAAGCATGGTGCAGGCCCCTCCTAATTTTTTTTTACCATACCTTCAATCAATCAATTAATTAGCCTACTGCAGTCCACTGCTGGACATAGGCCTCCCCCAATGTGCGCCACGTTTTCCGATTAATACCTTAACTTAGGTCAATTATTTTAAGTTTTTTTTTATATAAGGCTTTTTGATTTGACGTGAGACAAATGTACATACATGTTCATATTATTAGTCTTAAGAAACCACATTTTGTAAACGTTGAGAGACGAGACGAGAGACGTCTTGAAAATGCCGCAGTGGAGTTTGTTGTCCCGTTTCTTTTTCTTTTTTTGTTTTGTTTTTTAGATAGGACACGTCAATTTGACTTTCATCTCTACTAGCGCCTAGAAAGTGGTGGTAAACTTAGTTTTAAGCAGAATTTGACGCCAAAAAGCTGTAACAGTGTTGCACTACATTTGAATACATACAAAGAATTTGAATTTAAGTGCTTACGACGACTGAAAATTGTCCATCGAAAATTGTCAGGAAAATATTGAAGATCGACCGAGAATCGCTCTGATGAACACATATTCGCATGCAAACATGAACGCAGATTTATTTTGTACCATGAGACCAACAAGGTATAACTATACTGTACCACAGTCATATTTTAACTTGCCTTCTTCTGTCCGCTGCTTCGCTATTTGTACCAAATATCAAAACAATCAGTTAAAATATCAATTCGGAGGAGGTAGGATACGACGGTATTTCAGTCACAATCGAGCAGTCAGACTGAGGAAATACCTCCACCGTACAGAATACCTCTGCTAAATAACCTTGTGTTGTGTTCCCGGCGGTGAGTAGGGTAGACAGAGCTCACTGAAGAGGTTTTGTGCTGTCAGTGGGAAGACCAAAGATAAGTAGGAACTTATCTTCTGCGCTGACGGCACAGAATCTCTCTGTTCTTTTAGAGTCGGCAGCGCGAGTGTGACTCCTCTGGTATTACACTCGTCCATAGGCCACGGTAACCGCTTTCCATTAGGTGGCCCGTGGACTTGTCTGCGACCTAAACAGTATAAAAAAATCAGTTATCATGAAGAGCGGAATACCAAAGTTTTAAGATCGTTTTGAGTCCTTGCTAGTCAAGATCGATCTTATGCTGACTGTACAAAGATAAGTGTCGCTACTGTTTTCACACACAACATTGGCGATGTATTCGCGCGAGCACGCACCACGTCGATAATATTTGCATTTACATACTTGATGGCGTGTTTCCCGTTCATTGATATTCTGACGCCTTGTACGGAATTTAATTCCGTATTCTATTTAGGAATAAGTTAAAGCATGCTTCTGATGATTTGTTAGCTAGGATTTTAATTAGGCTAATATTTGTATGCTTCGTTAAGCCGTCGGTCCCGGTTACCATACGAACATCTAAGGCAGTCGTTACGGGTAGTTGGAGCGCTAAAAGTCCAACGGTCTAGCTGCAATGCTTCGATATCGCCTAATGTCACTATTGGGTTGTGGAGGTCAGATGGCAGTCGCTTCACGGAAAATATCGAGGTCGAGCCAAATCCGTAGTTAAGACTGGTAAAGATAAGTAATACTTCGAAACCCACTCCTTTAAAACATGTATGCCCGCATTTATTAATTTTCAAATAAAGTGTGAGATGATTTGTTGAAAATTATGGTTACTGCTCCATTCACCTGAGTAGTAGCGTGATGATATTTAGCCTAGAACCTGCCTTGATAAACGGGCTATTCAATACAAAAAGATTTTTTCAATTCGACTCAGTAGTTTTTGAGATTCTAGCGCTTGTAACCAAACAAAATCTTAGATAATATTAATACACAAGATATTTTTTTTATTTTGTAGGATTGGCTGCAAGGGTCCTCGATATCAGATTTAGTAACGTGATCCATTTCCTCTTAGAATATCAGATTACCGCTAACTGATTACGTTACCCGTTGCTGTTGAAAAATAATAAGACTTTCTACCTTGGCTGCCGAGTCTCCTGACACAAATAAATCGTTCTAGAAAACGTTAAAAGTAGTTTTATTTCGAAAACTTAATTGCTTTTTGATTACGTTTTATAGGGTTTATGAAGTAGGTGTTCAAATTTCTAAATATTTTTCTTCTATTAATGATTAGTTTTATTTAACAACTAGCCGACCCACACCGGCTTCGTTCGTTTCGTTTAGGTTTCGAATCCGTATTACGATGATGAATATATGGGATTTGACGTAGATACATGACATAAGTTGACGATTGTAATCATTCCCGTAATAATCAGCCCCTCTAGACAAGTGGCAATCGTTGCTCGGCGTATGATGGTATAGAATGCCAAATGTATGGGATTTGACGTATATGACAGTCGTCAACGAATGTCAAAAACGTCAAATCTTATACATTTATTTTTCTATTCCATCATACGCCGAGCAACGAATTGCCACTTGTCTAGGGGGCCAGTACGCCAATTAAAAGGGGGTAGGAAACCGGATCCTGGGCCCAGAAGTGGTACTTAATTCCAAAGGCAAAAGGTAAAACAGTTAGCTATACCTACTCAAAATTCCTTCGAATTTCCAATAGTAACGATAAATCGAGTATCCTCCACTACTCTACTTATAGACCACAAAATTGCTGACCGTATTCTACGTGTATCGGATCCTGCTTGCAGCCCGAATGTGGTCACATGTTACCACATTTGAGCTGCCACACACGGTACATTTTCTATTTTCACCCCAGCTCCATTATTCAAATTGCTAAGTAGAATAGCCAGCTGAGAGGACGTTTCGTTCGTGTGCAATTCTGGTCACACAAAACCGATTGATATTACGAAACTAAGTGGATTTAAATATGTTCGGAATTTATAATCTATACTATTATATAATTGTAAAGTGGTCGTGTCTGTACATTGGAGATATTAAAAAAAAAAATAGGGGAGACCGGGTATAAACGTAACAGCGGGTCGATAGTAACAAATGCTCTGTAGGTTTATCCAACAGGCGGAATACCGCTTTGTTGTCGTCAAGCGATAGCCGTTGGCACCCCTCTCCCGCGCATTCAGTCGTAGCGCGCGTGCCGCGTAGTTTGGTTGTGCTACACGACGAAACGTGTTTTCACCACTCAAAAGTAAGATTTTTGACGTTTACTTATTTAGTGTTTGCATAGAATTTAAAACATGTTATTAATATTAACATTTTCTTATAAATTCTTGATTAGTTTGGTCTTATAGTGTTTCAATTCAATTTTGAGTAGTACATTCAATTTCAAGGTTATCATTTATGTTTTAACAAAAACCTAGTAGGGTATAAAAGTAACACGGCCCTACGGGTATGAAAGTAACATGTTACTTTTGTCCCCGTATCAGTTTACTTATGAAATAATAATATGATATTATTCCAACAGCATGCCGCGACAACGAACCAGGACGACCACAAGAGGAACTACTGAAATGGAAGTATACCAAAAAGCTGCTGATTTACCGTCAGAAGAGTTAATATCTGATCGACGATCGATCTCACCCATGCCTGGACCTAGTGGGTTACAAGAAATAAGTTCTAACCTTCCATTTTATATTCCACCTGAAGATCTACGACCCTTACCACGAGCAGGTCCAAGGGTTTCATCCAATAGAGGACGCAAGAAACGCAAGTCATCAATATTAACTGACACTCCTGAAAAAAATTCAATTGAAGAAGAGTACCTTCAGAAACAAAAAGCAAAAAGAACTATTCTAAAAGCTACTGATAGAGACAATAAAGAGTTGACATCAAAAGGTAAAGGAAAAGGAAAAAAAAAACAAGAAAACCAAAGAAAATAACTCAGAAAATGAAGACTGCTTTTGCCTTATATGCTTAGAAAATTTCAGCAACAGTAGGCCTAATGAGCAATGGATCCAGTGTATGGAATGCAAAATGTGCTCACACGCGGAATGCGTGCACGACGATATTAATTACGTGTGCCACAATTGCGAATCGGACTAATTCCATTAGGAATATAAAAAAATTAAGAATTGATCTCATTATTTTAATTAAGAATAGTTCCTAAGAAGAATATTTAATTTGTTTTTTTTTTCAGATAGATACTCATAATACTACTGTTATTTGTTTTGTATTTGCCACTGGTGATTTTTCTTATTAAAACAAAGCTTTTTTAATAAAAATATGTTGATTCATCATGTTGTATCATTCATATAATCTAATCCTTTATCCTGTTACTTTCGACCCACGACGTGTTACTTTCATCCTGCCTATGGGGTCGAAAGTAACAAGAGACAAATTTTTTTCAAGCCTCCCTGATTGACACTAAATACAGAAAAAAAGGGTCAATTATGATAATAATCTAAAGAGCATTAACTAAATTTATATATGGCTATATTCGTTTAACCAAAATGCTAACACCTGAGTCACAGTGAAGTCGAAAACACAAACTGTTACGTTTGTACCCGGTCTCCCCTACTTGGGTTATGTTATGTTAACGATACTGAACACGAAAAAATTTTTTTTTTTATTTCCTGTCTGTTTGTCCACGATGGACGCAAAAACTACTAGACGCATTTTGATGCGGTTTTTTTTTGTTAGAAAGGGCTTGCTCAGACTTAAAATGTTACGTTTGTTTGATCGCAATCGGTTGAGTAGAACCGAAGATATGAGCAAAGGTCGCGTTATCCGAGATGCACGCGTGTGGAGCCGCGGGCGGAAGGCAGTTAAGGTTTGATCGCGTAGCCGACCGCATACGACAACTGCCGAGACGCAGTACATGCACGTAATTCATTGCGGCTTCTCAATGGTCTCTTTTATCCGTATCGGAGTTTAACAAGTAATGGGTACGCTGTATCTGCTGTATACATCTGTCGTTGTCATTTTGCAGTCGGTTTCGAAATCATACCATAAAAGTGAATTGAAAAAAAGCCCGAAACCTTAGAGTATACATTGCTATAGAGCGCGCCTTACAAGTATGAACTGCTATCACGGGTATGAACAGTACCGAGGCTCCTGGCTCAACCTCAATCAGTAACAAAACAATACCCGTCAAAATGACTTCGCAAATAATATTTAATTCGATAGGTATGTTAAATCAAAATTTTATACAACATCGTATATTTGTAGTAATAATAACGCAAAAATACCGCAAAATAACGCCATTTTTTGTATTTTGACTTTAATCTTATCCTGCATATCAAATCGAACAAAAAACTTCATAACAACAAACTACATTAATAAGTGCATCTATTGAAAATGCATGAAACGTCACTATAGGTGCGCTATACCATCGCAAAGTATCTGCTAACACACGGCGCCAAAGACCTGAGTGATAGGCGCGCTCTATATTTACAATGTATACTCTAAGCCCGAAACCGATGTGAAAGCTTTGGATGCGACCGGAATTAAACGCTGGCTAGCTAAACATTCCTACTTACTTGAATATTTTTAGTAGTACTTGTATCGTCAGTCAACTTCCAATAATGTTAGTAAATAATCATTCATTAATTTTACACCGGTCATTATTAAAGACGGGCTTAATAATCATATTGACAATTTACTTGACTTCACAATTTTATTTTGTAAAATTCCTATTCGAAACAATATTCAACTTACCTATTTGGAAACAAATTGTATAACCGACTTCAGCAACACTCGTAAATATAAATAAAGAAAAATATAAAACCTTTAACAATTGTAAAAGAAGATACAAAAGAGAACTCCAGCGATTATAAGAAATATTTTATTTATCAACGGCAACCTTCACGCAAAACATGGGCAACCTCACAGATATAGAGTAGACTAGATACAGCAAACCAGCCCCTATAGACAAGTGGCAATTCGTTGCTCGGCGTATGATGGAATAGAATACCAAATGTATGGGATTTGACGTATTTGACAGGTGTCAGCGAATGTCAAAAACCTATACATTTGTCATTCTATTCCAACATACGCCAAGCAACGAATTGCCACTTGTCTAGGGGGACAGGTGGCAGCCAAGCCAACAACGCCTTCTACTCGGTATACCTGTTAAACAATTAACGAGGTTCTGGCGTAAGCATGGTTAGACATCAGTCAACCTCGAAAACGCTGATGTATCCATCAAAAACAATAAGCTTACCTTCTTCTACAAATTGCAAACTTTGGATGCAATGAGATACTGCAAAACATCTATCCAAAATCATCAAACTGGGGCTATGTACTAGCATACCGTGACTTTCTGGGTTACAGGAAAACGTCGTGAGATGGTCTTTATTTGTATAGTGTGGAAATCCTTACAGACATCCCCCGCTGGAGCCGGCGGATGTAGTTATGTAGAACTCGAAGTGAATAATACGTCGTTACCGAGCGTGTGATAGCCAGAAACATATTTCTCGCACCCCGGTTGACCCAAGGCCATCTCTGGTTTTAAGATGACCCCATCGTGAGACGGTCCTGAGAAAATTTACACTTAGTATTCAAATCATAAAGGCATACTGATCTAGCGTACTCTAAGTCTGTGGCAAACGTAGTCAGTTGCAAAAGGAAAATGGAGTCCCAAAGGGTTATTACATTTGTTACTTTCGGCCCGACTTGTTACTTATGAATGAGACCTTAATGTTTGGTGCTCGTAAATCTTGATTACGGAACTTCTTTGCTAACCAAAAGCATCAGCCATTATTAAATTTCTTCGTACTTATTGTAATGATAAACGCGTAATATATTTTTTTTTTTCAAAACATCAAAGGTTAAGGGTGAGTAAAATAAGATTTACTTGTAAACTTAAGACTGAGGGATTATCGTTTTTCGGGCGAAAATAGATACATATCTGCTTCCGACGGATGCTTTAATACGTTATAGTAAAATTCTGTACCCTTTTACCCTGAAAGGAAAGCCTATGTATGCCCTTAGACTACGAGTATATTATCAACTCTATGCCTAGATGCTGCAATACCTACAAACTTGAAATTTGGCAGGTAGGTTTCTTAACCATATAATTATTATATCCTTATATATATCCGCTAAGAACAGATTTTACGAAACTCCTCCCCAAAGGGGGTAAAACGAACTTCACGCGTACAAAGTCGCGGGTGCCTGCTAGTAGGTAATAGTATAGATATTGTGTAGTAAGTTCCACTGAATGCCATCGATCAATATGAAATAGTCTATTGACAATATTATTTATCATGTGTGATTGTCTAGTTGGAGCATTGTCAGAACCTACATGTGCAAAAAGCCCCTATTAAAAACTCTTTTGAGGGTAATCAATCAATGCATAACTGATTGATGTACCGGCATGGACTGAAAGTTTCAGCTTTTTAAACTACAGTTAATTTGAAATAATCCGGCGGGATCAGTTCAGTTTGTTCGCACCCTAATTAGCTTTTAGGCTGGGTTTTAAAAACTCATTAGTTGTGGTTACGATGAATTTTATTAGTTAGTGAATTTTGTAGCTGTTGTCACGGGCTATTTTAGTACAATCTATGTATACGTTTAGTACATTATCAGTGTAAAGTAGTAAAGAATACAAGTATCACCACCCCATCTCATCCGAAGCGTGTCGTAAGAGGCGACTACCGGAAAAATATGCAGACGATGTCACTGCGAGAGAAGGAAAACTCGAAATAAAACCCTGTACCAACCCGTCTGGCCGAGTGGAAACAGTAGGCCAAAGCCTCCCAGTATAGGGAGAGGCCTATGTCCAGCAGTGGACTTCGCTGGACTTTGATTTAATGGACCTCTTTGAAGTGAAAATTTCTTAGGTGCAAATAGCAGTTGGTCAGAGCATTCTATCTGTAAGGAACTGCTCTTAGATGTTCCCTTTTTCCGATCATATTCTATAGGATGATAATGATCTATTAAGATTACATATTTATATGCACAGATATCAACATTTTAATATTCCTTAACTTACAAAACCGATGATAGCTTTAAACACATTAGTATTATCTCCGAAACGTAAAGCTGAGTGCACTCATGCATTCGCTAAAATACAACAACAAAACCTTGTAAATAAATTTGAACCTTATTACTTGCATTTTAAGATATAATTTTCTTTGTATGTGATTCGCATATATCACGTTGCACAAAGTTTTTGGAAGTTCCCAGAATTTTGGTGGTTGGGTAATAATAGTGGCAATAAAAAGTTTGATTATAACGTGTTTGGTACAAAGTACCCAATCCCTGAAGGATAGTGTTCTCTTGCTGATGTTTTTGGCTGTCAAACTAGTAGTTCAAGTCTTAGTAGTAGTGATATGGATGCTATGGAATAGCATTAAGATTATATTCTGCCATGTAGTACCTTCTTATTCATTGTGGCAGTGGCAGCAACCTATAATATAAAAATGAATAGCACCCCTGAATGAAATGTGTTGCTAAAACCGCAAATCTCGAGAACAGCGGAACCGATTTCGCTAATTCTTTTTTTAGAATATTCCTTGAAGTACGAGGATGGTTCTTACGTAAAGAATTTTTTTTTAAAAAACGTTCAAGAATCGACTGTTAGGCGATACGAAGTTCGCAGAGTCAGCTAGTTTGCAATAAAAATTAGATATGCGTCCAGCCCAAAACTCGGCGACATTGGTCCTTCCGTCGCTTCATTTAGATCGGTAGTTTTACAGGTATAGGGACACAACGGGCTCGACAGGAGTTGATCCATCGACTGCAGAGGTGCACCACAGTCACAGTTACCACCCCCGCGTCCTGGTAACCCCATTTTACCCGGTTCGCCCTACGGCCTGCAGCCGACTTAAGACCAACCTATTTAGGGACTTCCAGGTGGTCCTTTTCATTTTATGCCACGGTGGTAGGCTTTTACCGGGCTGAATACATTAATAAAAAAACATGAATAAAAAATTCTAAGACTTTTACGCAACGCTGTCTACACCCAAGTTAAGTTTTACTTATCTAAACTAGCTAACTATTATGCTAATGCTAACTATACAAATCGGTTAAGATTTTTCTTAATAACTAGCTTGTATTATGAGTTCTAGAATGGGGACTTACATATTCAGAGACACTTTTCTTTTGCAAATATTATAGGTACGTACACATTATACCTAGAAACAACCAGATAATATCTGGTTGTTTCTAGGTATAATGTGTACGTACCTTCATTCATTCATTCATTCATGCATGCAAATATTTACAATGAGCGGGAATAACCTTACTAACCCGCGAACTCTAATCGAAAGCTTTATATTAACGCTACGCTAAGGAATCCGTTAAAAACGATTTTATTTCAAAGTGTAATAACTTCTGACTATATCATATTCACGCCTCTTTCCCATCTGGGTAGACAGAGACAAAATCGTTCCACTTGCAACGAACTTGGCCTTCGCTTCTTCTACCTTCACAATAATCGTATTCACACATGCAATACCCCCCGATAACAAGAACTCTTGACCTGGCCTTACTTCAAAACCTCATAAATAGTGATGACCTAGATAAACTTCATACTGTCTTAACTTCGTATATTCAAGTGAAGTAAATTAGTTTTTGTTGTCTCAGCAATAAGGCTATATTTAGTTCAACAGCAATTCTATATAGCAGTTCACTAAAATCTACTCGATTCCAATATTACTTCAGATAATAATATCCGTAAGTTATCTTAAGCGGAATATTCTGGGCAATCTATAACATACCTCACAAAGGCAATTATCCATGAAACATATAAACAGACTAGCCTTCCGCCCACGGCTCCGCCCGCGTGCATCTCGGTTAACGCGACCTTTGCTCATAACTTCGGTTCTACTCAACCGATTGCAATCAAACAAACGTAAGATTTTAAGTCTGAGCAAGCCCTTTCTAACAAAAAAAACCGCATCAAAATCCGTTCAATAGTTTTTGCGTCCATCGCGGACAAACAGACAAACAGACAGGAAATTTAAAAAAATAGTATAGAATATAATAGTATAGATAGATAGATAGAAGTAAGTTCTGGACTGAATCGAAAGACGGAATGAACTCAGAAAGTATTATAACTGTTCGAGAACCCCATCCTTCCCCATTAATCAAAACATTAATTTGTGTTCGAGACGTATTACAAATAGATAGGTATATAAACTACGGGTATTTCGAGAGGTTTCGTAAATTGTAATAATATTGGGGAAATGTAATGTTGAACTAATTGTGAACTAAAATATTTGCTGTAAGTAGGCTGCAAGTTCCTCACCCTGCTTTGCTCTGCTCGAAGTTAAGAATTTTAATTTGCCTCATCCCTTAAAGAAGAAATAAAGAAAATACGTTTATTAAACACACACACACACACACACACACACATAAAAATACAAAATAACATACACAAAAATATAATATAAAACATACCTACTAAAAGCTGCTGCTGGCAGCTGGGTACGCCTATGCGTTACCATTACAGACAGAGGGCAAAAACCTTTGCACTAGGCACGATCCGGCGAGGGAGTCATCTGATTTGCCTCTTAATCTTACACTATCATTCCACTTCCACGATCCAAGAACCTATTGTATCCACCGTGAAGGAAACGACAAGACACTGAGTCTGTATAAGGCTTCATACTTGAGCCGCTTCTCAACAGCTGCGTCCTTGGCAGCAGTGGGCAGAAATATGAACTTATTGGCCATTTGATTTCTACTGTACTTAATAGTCCAACAACTGATATAACTGCAATGTTTCGATATTGCTGATGGATTGTGTAAGGCAGATGGCAGTCGCTTCGCGGAAAATGTCGAAGTTAGACTGGAAAAAGCGGACCCCAGACTCCGAAGTAAAAGTTTCGGATGCGAATTTAAAGTAACTAATTCTGATAGTCTGATATCTGTCCTGTAATCTAGACTTGAGTCAGATAAGCTTCTTAAGATAAATATGTAGGCACTCAAACAAATTAATATAATATTTGTATTTACCTCTCTCTTTTTTAGAATAAAATATTCTCGAAGACACAGTTTAAGTAATAGAGTTCTCTCAATATAATAATATACTGGAATGTAATTTGTTTCATAATGGTTGGGTCGTAATTGAGGAAATAAGTTTTCTTATAAGTATTATTTATTATATTGGAAGGATATAAGAAGAGCTTCATTTTGCGGTTTTCATAAACAATTTCTGAACGATATCAACGATAATTTTACAGAGGGACTTGTGGTTAAGTAGAAATCGAGTAAATTGCAAAGTTAAGTAGAAGAGAATGACGAATGTATGGGAATGACACGTATTTTAACTATTACCAGTTACCGCTATTACCAGTGGGTGGTGAAGGTCAGATGGCAGTTGCTACATGCAAAATATCTAAGTTTGGCCACTTAGTAGTTAGACTAAAATATAAACTCCGATGCCCAAAACACCTTGTTTACACCAGGGTCTAAAACATGTATTTGACAAGTTTTATGAGATGTCTTCGTTCAGACATAGACATGTTTATAATATGTTGAAAGATTTGTAGACATGTTATCCATAAATCATAGATACAGTTTAAAACTTGTTTTGACAAGTCTCAAGACAGAAATTGCAGTAAAATAAACAAGACTGGTCTAAAACACGACAGTGTTGTGTAGGTGTGAACGCGATCAATGACAAAGACAAAGTAAAACATGTAGCAGACTTCAGTGTGAACGCAAATGTGTTGTAAACTTGTATGTATACAAGTTAGCAACAAGTCTCAATACATGTTGAATACGAAAAATAAAATTGTGTTTTGACGACTTGTATTTCAAACAAGTCTAAAACTTGTTTCTTGGTGTAAACGAGGGGAAGACTTAAGAAAATGTTTCGCGGAAAGGTTAGAGGAAATAAAATTCGAATCTGATTTTAAGAATCAATCAATCTAGCCTATTGCAGTCCACTGCTGATCATATGCCTCTCCCAATGTGCGCCACGTCTGCCTATCCTCCGTCTTCCGCATCAAGTCCTTATGAATAAGTCAGTTAATAAATTTAGCAGCAGCCTTGTGAATAAACAGATTGAAATACATTTATAACTCTTAATACGGTGGAAGTACATTAAACGAACAACTTTTAAATAGACTAAGTTTCAGTCTGGAACAAGTTTATCTCGACAGTCACGGTACATATAAGATTTCTACGATTTTCGTTCTAAACGGTATTAAAAACAATTTAGGAAAGTTTTAGCTGAAAGGAATAAAAACTTTTTTCTAAAACAAAAAGCATTTTATCCCTACTTCTTTCATATCTTTTAATAGTCATCATTATTTTCTTTTTGTGTTCACTGCCGATATTATCATGTTTTTCTTTTTTGCATTCTAGTACCTATAATATGATTTGCTCCAGATAGTTTAGTTTAGATGTACTTTTCTATCTTTCTTATCTTATCTATTCTTTGGTTTAACTAAATAACGTTTATTATTTAAATATTGACAACGAAGCACATCTATGGCACAACTGGCACTTGAAAACTGAATGATACTGAGAAGTTATTTTCAAAGTTTATACTTATAGACCTAGGAATTATTTTTCTAATGCTGGAAATAATTCAACATAATGGTACACAATCTTAAATGTGCGTTCCTAAATATAAAACGTTAGTTCCACTTTAAGAGGCAAGCAGAAATCATTTTTGTCGAAGTCATTCCGTCCAACTGGTCTTCGCGAAAATATGACAATTACTAAAACGACGGAAGGAAATTTCTCAATTACGCCCGCCTTTGTGAAGGATTTATGTAAATCTAGAATATTTTGGCTTTTATACTACACTAGTCACTCCACCTGGCTTCGCACGGAATACTTTCGTATTTCACCCCTTTAGGAGCGAATTTTTTCAACAGTGACGAAGAAAGAATGCAAGTATCACCACCCTAACTCATTTGAAGGGTGTCGTTAGAGGTGATAAACGGAAAAATACGCAAACGATATCACTGCGAGAGAAGGAAAATTTGAAAAAAAACCCTGTACCAACCCGTCTGGCTAGATTGGGAGAGCAACATTGGGAGAGGCCTATGTCCAGCAGTGGGCTGTGTGTGATAGACTAATTGAAAAAAAAAGCGCTCGTCTTAAATGTCGTAGAATATTTATTTATCAAAAAGTATTTGTAATAAATCTTTACTCAATCTGTGACTTAGAACTTGCCACAAAATACGATCCAATCTTGCAAGCTACTTGAAAATTTAATATATAGTATCGTTGCAAGGAATGTAGAGAAATTCTTGTTTAACTGACAACAATATATCAGTCTTAAACCTCAGACAAACCTTGTTGAACATTCTAGTGAATCTCAGATTTCATATATTGACTGATGTTCTATGAAATATTTATAAAATTCTTGTGCATATAATTATAAAATTGGTAGGTCTGAGAATCGATCGTAAATTATTTTTTAACCCTGAATAGATTCCCATAGGTTACGGGAACGGGATTGAAATTTCACGTAGACGGGGCCACGAGTAACAGCTAGTTATACAGGGCGACCCACGGCGATGACACATGGAGGGAAAGTACCTTAAATCCTTAAGTTAGCTCATTTTACTTAAAGGAGACATCATTTTATTTTTTAAAAGAAACAAAACTATATTCAAAGATTTTTAAAAATTCACTTGCCACACCCGGTAATCGAACCGACTAAAATCCGAAAAAGTAACATCCTGTATTTTTATAGCATCAATCGATAGTGTCAATCATAAGGATCAAATCTCTCTAAGAAACATGGTAAATTAAATGAAAGGAAGTCCTTGAAACCTAAAATTATAAATTCAATTTGGTAAAATAAAACACTTCCTTATAAGGTATCAACACTAGAGAATGATATCTTTGATGAAATTTATTTAGTAAAATGAGTACTAAATGAATGAACTTTGTTACCTGTTTAGAATGTAACTTTATTGGGTAACTGCATGAGGTATGTAGGTAGGGTAGGTAGTTATTTTTGGGTGCTTGATTAGAAACCTGAACGCGGTGTACCCTGCCCTGGGCAACGAAAATGGCGAGAGAATTGACCATTGGATCAACTTATAACCTGTTAATTAAGACGGCGTACGGTTTTAGTCGGTTTGAGTTCCACATACCTAAATACCACTGCTGACCAGCAGCGGTCTCAGCACGATTAAAAAAGAAAAGTAATTTAAATGTGGAATTTTATTGTTAATATGGTACCAGATGGATGGGTGAACTTTGAGTCAAAGTGTTTTATTTTGCCAAATTGAATTTATAATTTTAGGTTTCAAGGACTTCCTTTCGTTTAATTTACTTTGTTTCTTAGAGAAATTTGATCCCTATGATTGACACTATCGATTGATGCCTTAAAAATACAGGATGCTACTTTTCGGATTTTAGTCGGTTCGATTACCGAGTGTGGCAAGCGAATTTAAAAATATCTTTGAATGCAGTTATGTTTCTTTAAAAAAATAAAATGATGTCTCCTTTAATCAAAATGAGCTAACTTAAGGATTTAAGGTACTTTCCCTCCATGTGGCATCGCCGTGGGACGCCCTGTATATAAAATCCTTCTATAAATGTATGTCCCATAGACTACATGATGCCTATAGCTACAGTCTATTATCACACCTCCCACCACAGACTAAAAATCCACCTTCACACGATGCGACTGGAAACAGTACCCACAGTCAGGTATGAAAGGAACTTCATCCCCCGCACGCTTAAACTGTGGAATGAACTCCCTACCGTGGTTTTTCCAAGCGACTACAGTATGGGGTTCTTCAAGAAGGGCATTAAAAGGTTCTTACGGGGTCGGCAGCGCGCATGTGACGCCCCTGGTGTTGCACACGTCCATAGGCAACGGTAACCACTTTCCTTTAGGTAGGCCGTGTGCTCGTTTGCCACCTAAGCGGTAAAAGTAGCAAACAAACGCCTAGAGTAGGTACCTTAAACAAGGAACCCGTAAGACTTTTCTTTGCACAGAAACTTCAACATTACAAAGGTTATTTCTTAGATTTCCAATCTATCAGCCTGGACTACACAATGAGCTCTCCTAATTAAAAACGATTCAAATTCAAATTCAAATTCAAATTCAAATTATTTATTTGCATAATACATGTGAGAATCAGATGGTCATAAAAAAGATAATAGAGGTCGGTACATTGTATTATCACCAGTCATGGCATGCAAATATTTATTATTAAGGTATGTATACAAATATAGATAATGAACATTTTTAAATTGTCAATTATGCAAATTCAAGTATAGCAATATCTTCTTAATATATATAAATCTCGTGTCACAATGTTTGTCCTCAATGGACTCCTAAACCACTTAACCGATTATAATAAAATTCGCACACCATGTACAGTTCGATCCAACTTGAGAGATAGGATAGTTTAAATCTCAAATTATAGTCGCAATTTTAATTTATCGCGATAACCAACATCCACGCGGGCGGAGCCGCGGGCAAAGGCTAGTAATAAAATAAAATTTATCTGAAATTCAACGTCAATAGATCATTTCATGTCAATATTAGCAGATAGATCATGTCTTAATGTCAGAATAATATAATGTCAAATAATATAATGTCCATTCTATAGCATTGTTAGTCGATGGCCAGATTCTATAATGAACGATTAATATTCATGAACTAGGAAGCACGAAGGTTTAACACGAATTTGTTATAAAAGGAATTTCGTTTTACCTTCTAATTTAAATTTTTGTTGCAACTTTTGCTACGAAGATTTATTCCCGACTATTCCCGGTAATCCTGGTTATTATTGCTATCGCTGTGATATTTGAGATACTTTCTTTTTCCGTACGGAAATCTACACATATAAAACCGGCCGGTGGGGTGGTTATGTCGGATCCAAACCAACAAAAACGTACGCCATCTTGGGTCTCAAATGGTCGCACAATAAGGACCCTTACGACCCTGGGCCAACTCTGAGATATCCTCTTCAAGTATAGGATCCACAGTGTCCCCATCTTGCCCCGGCAAAGAGGACAAAACAACTCATGTGCTTCTTGTAAAACTGCCAAAGAGACTTTCCATAGTAGTACAAAATTTAACTTTTTTAATGTTAGCACAAAGCTAGATTTAAACGTCTTACAAATTGTTACTTGTCGCTCTTGAGAATAGAAGACGGTACGTTTCTAGTCCTCACCATTTACACGACTTTGAGCACATTTGCAAAAGGCTAGACTGTATGGCACTGTCAGAGTGAATTATAATTCTAAATGAAATGAAAAGAGAAAGCACGTGAAATAGTGTACGTATTTTACTGGCTGAATAATATATAAATAAAACAATTTAAATAAAGAAACAAGAAATTTAAAAAGAACTATGACAATTCAACTTACTGTCATCCAGTTTAAATTTCGAAAACAAAACGTAGCAATAAAATGCTGCAAGAACAATGAATAATATCATTTTTGTCAAAAAAAGAATAATATAGACAGAACGAATAGAACTAGCGAGTGAAGCCACATAAAGTAATACTAAAGTAGTGCACTCACACTCATGCCTGCACCCAAAGAGTGCGAGCGAAATGGTACTACTTTTTTTTTTTTTTTTTTTATCGTGCGCAAAATCCCCACGGATACCTCCCCCACCGTAGCCGGAGGAAGAGGTTATGTCGGACTCGAACCGACTAAAACGCACGCCGTCTGTGGGCCGTCAGTTGCCGGAGGTGAGATTGTCGTAGCCATATCCCTCGCACCCCGGCCGGCCCAGGACCATATCTCTCGATCTGGCTTCCGGTGAAAGGACCACAGAGTCCCCAACCCGCCCCCGGGTATGGGGAGGCACGCAATGCGTGCCGCCGCCGCGGCCTGCTTCTGCTAGGGTGACAGGCGGCTCTACCCGTCACCCCCAGGCCCGCGCTCATGGGGGACGGAGGTCATTCTGCGACCTCCGACGCCCGAGTTGCCGCTGCTCGTTGCGGGCCGCGCGGTTTGCGATTCTCCTTCGCTCCGCCGCCTCCTTCACGAGCATTACTTGCTCGCAGAAGGAGCCGCCGGCGGCCCACGAATCTGCGCAGCGAACCATCACTGCTAGCAAAGTGGCGAGCGTGAGAACTCTCACTCCTAGGGTCGCCACCAGCTCCCGTCTCGGCGTCTCCCACGCCGGACACTCGGTGAGCGTGTGCAGCGCCGCACACTGGTCCGGATTTAAAAAAAGGTGGACATTCGATCTAAGATGTCAAATGCTATCAGGAAAAAATTGTTTTGGATAGGAAATATGGTACTGATTGACATTTACTTCTACAACTTTTCTATAAAATGACTCCTTCATGCCTAAAAAAAATAATGAAAAAAAAAATGTATGGGAGAAAATTTATTTTGTTCAATTTCTCCGTTCAGTATCAAAGTGTAAAGGACTAATCTTATATTCCGAAAAGTAACTATGGTCCTTAATACGACAACATGAAAATTTTGCGCGTAACCCTGCGGCCTTGGGGTCCACAATGCTTCAAAGTTCGAGTTTTTAATATTGATTTTTTCTCGATCTAAGATGTCAAATGCTATTAGGAAAAAATTGTTTTGGATAGGAAATATGGTACTGATTAACATTTAGTTCTACAACTTTTCTATAAAATGACTCCTTCACGCCTAAAAAAAATAATGAAAAAAGAGAAAATTTATTTTGTTCAATTTCTCCGTTCAGTATCAAAGTGTAAAGGTCTAACCTTACATTCTGATAAGTAACTATGGTCCTTAGTACGACATCATCACAATTTTGCGCGTATCCCTGCGGTCTTAGGGTCCACAATGCTTCAAAGTTCAAATTTTTAATGTTGATTTTTTCCCATATATTACGAGTTTTTCTATTGAATTCAATTTAAAATGTTATATTTCAATATTAAAAATATTACATTTTACTCAATTACTAACTTGAATGTATATTTTGTATCATATTAATTAATATAAATAATCTTATTTCGTTACTTCTAAGCACGTGACGAACACAAACAAGCACGTTCACTACTTTAAATTGACTGAGAGTACGCCTGCAACAAAATAATCGTTTATCCACCCCTGAAACGTGGACGACGCTGAGTGGCTGTTGGAGTTTTTTCACTTTGCCGCTACTTGCGAGCGAAATTATGCTATACAAATATAGATAGCGGTACAAAAAAATGCAGTTTATTCGCAAACCTTGAAGAAGCAACTTGAAGCAACCTTGAAGAAGAAACTTGAAGTAACAAGCGCATCGTTGAAATTTCCTGAATATTGTCATGGCTGCATTTGTCACGAACTTGGACATTTTCATGTTTCTTCGTGAAAGCATGGGCACGACTTTATGAAGTTATTATACAACATACCTCCGGCGAAATATGTTCGGAAGATTTAAAAATAATTAAGTATTTGCGAAGACATAATAATATATCAGCAACTTAAGTCGCAAATGGGCAAGTGCCACCCGGAACCAGACGACTTTTTTGATCAAAAATTCAGAATGGTTCAATCGAATATCAACTGGCCACATTGCAGTACAGTAAACTTAACTGAGGTTTTTCAAGCTCAAGAAGTTCTCGAAAACATATCATCAGACTGCTTTAGATACTGATTTTGCGTCAATATCAAGCACTGTAACTGTCGGCACATCTATTAGAGGTACAAACTAGGATCAGGAAGCCCTTTGCTGACCTTAGTAATAAACAAAAGAAAAGACGTTCTTCTAGAGTATTCATTAGAAGAACTTAGTTTCGCATTGGTTTCAAAACTAAGAATGAAACAGAAAAATTATATAGCTCGTGTTATAGAGCATATCATGAAGAACTCTGATAGCGTACCAAAAGTTCGAAACATACTATTTGGTGAGGAGGATAAGGCACAGCCATTTGACGAAGACCATGCTCTAAGCCTTTACACATCTTTGAACCTATCGAAGTGGAAGTACTTAAGTTTAAGGAAGGCGCTCATAGATTATGCAGTTCCAGTTTTGCTATCATATTACAAGCCCCTTGAAGCTATAAGGAAATGCTACCCAAATGATTTGGAAATTAATAATGAAAGAGGAGCAAGAGTGAAGCTAAGGAGCAAGCTAAGGCTTGACCTTATTGGATATCACAGTACAGAAAATACTTCAAATTACTGGTACTCTGGTGGATTCATCATCTTCACCTGACAAAAGCTTGAAATTAATTAGTAAATGGGGTTTCGATGGAGCTGAATATCATACAGGCTGCATTTGTCACAAACATGGATATTTTTATATTCTTCTTGTTGAGGAGATAAAGCATGGGTGCGACTTTATGAAGCTATTATACAACATAACTCTGCCAGCTGTAGTAACAAGTTGATGACATCTTTTTCGAGAAAGCTCCAACAACCAATCAGTGTCGTCCACGTTTCAGGGGTGGGGGTAAATGATTACTTTGTTGCAGGCGTACTCTCAGTCAATTAAAAGTAGTGGACGTGCTTGGTTGTGTTCGTCACGTGCTTAGAAGTACCAAAATAAGATTATTTATATTAATTAATATAATTCAAGATATGCATTCTAAGTGAGTAATTGAGTAAAATTTAATATTTTAAATATTGAAATATAACATTTGAAATTGAATTCAATAGAAAAACTCGTAATATATGGGAAAAAATTAACATCAAAAATTTGAACTTTGAAGCATTGTGGACCCCAAGACCGCAGGGATACGCGCAAAATTGTCATGTTGTCGAACTAAGGACCATAGTTACTTATCAGAATGTAAGGTTAGACCTTTACACTTTGATACTGAACGGAGAAAATGAACAAAATAAATTTTCTCTTTTTTTCATTATTTTTTTTGGCGTGAAGGAGTCATTCTATAGAAAAGTTGTAGAAGTAAATGTTAATCAGTACCATATTTTCTGTCCAAAACATTTTTTTTCTAACAGCATTTGACATCTTAGATCGAGAAAAAATCAATATTAAAAACTCGAACTTTGAAGCATTGTGGACCCCAAGACCGCAGGGATACGCGCAAAATTGTCATGTTGTCGTATTAAGGACCATAGTTACTTTTCGGAATATAAGGTTAGACCTTTACACTTTGATACTGAACGGAGAAATTGAACAAAATAAATTTTCTCCCGTACATTTTTATTTTCTTTATTTTTTTTAGGCATGAAGGAGTCATTTTATAGAAAAGTTGTAGAAGTAAATGTCAATCAGTACCATATTTCCTATCCAAAACAATTTTTTCCTGATTGCATTTGACATCTTAGATCGAATGTCCACCTTTTTTTAAATCCGGACCAGTGTGCGCCGAGTCCTCGCTCGCGTCGCAGTGATGGCACTCGGACGTTGGCTCTTTCCGCGCGATCCGATGCAGATACCGCCCAAAACACCCATGATTGGTGATGATCTGCGTCAGCCAGAACGAGAGGCCGCCGTTTAGTATTACTTTAAACGACTTCACATGCTATTTCTCAATGTTCCGTCTATGTACTCGTAGTAGCCACAATAGTGAATATTGTATGTATAGTAAATAAATAAAAAATAAAATATTATTCTTTCAGCCTGAGTGTAAAAGTTCTTCATATTTAAAAAGAGTATAAATAACTACAGTTGTTACAAAATATGAGAGTGAATTTGCTAAAATATTTAAATTACATTCGAAAATAGAAAACTCAAGACAACAATTTATACTGGCTGAATATAAAAAAAACTATAATTTAAATAAAGAAACAGTCAAATAAAAAGAACTATGACAATTCTGTTGTCATCTAGTTTAAACTTCGAACATAAAACGCGCCAATAAAATGCCGCAAGTACTTACTATGAAAATCCTTTTTGTTGAGATCATCACTATTGGCGCGGCTTGGGGAGAAATCGGCTCCTAAGTGCATAAAGTTATAAGGAAAGTTCAACATCAGTATATTATAGCTCTTAAAATGATATACTTTTGAACTTGTTTGTTCTAGCAAAAGTATGACTCCACCATATTATTAATACTTAGTTTGCGTGAACATAGATCTGGGTTTTAAGTTTTTCCACGGAACCTTTAATACTTTCTCGAAAATAAAATTAATCTAAGTTACGCCTTATAACATCAGCTATCTACAGTAAAAATCCCGTCAATATCGGTTCAGCCATTTTGGAGATTACCTGTTTCAAAAAGTCAGATATTATTTTGAAGACCGCGTTTCTATAGGTACTCGTATCATGTAATGTAACTAGTATACCTTGGAATGTCTATACATTTCTTAAAAAGCTGTTACTTTTATCGTTACAACCAGACGTTAAATATTATATGGGTACGAATGAATTGTGATTGTTTGTTACTGTATGTGGTGTTAAAACGTAAACGACGACCTATCATCATTTTTGTTTCTGTGGAAACTCATCGGGGTAGCTGATACCGGTAAACTGTTTCTTTATATAAGCACCCTAAAGCTGGGTCCACATTTGTATCATTTGCCCAATCCGATCACCGTATCTGTATCGACGACGCGTATCATGATCACAATGTATATATCAGTGATACGCGTATCATCACCCGTCCACATATGCGATCATGATACGCGTCGCCGATACGGATACGGTGATCGGATCGGGCAAATGATACAAATGTGGACCCAGCTTTACGCGGTTTTCGAGCCGTTTGTAGGGTTCCGTAGCCAAATGGCAAAAAACGGAACCCTTATAGATTCGTCATGTGTCTGTCTGTCTGTCTGTCTGTCTGTCCGTCCGTATGTCACAGCCACTTTTCTCCGAAACTATAAGGCCTAATATGCTATTGAAACTTGGTAAGAAGATGTATTCTGTGAACCGCATTAAGAATTTCACACAAAAATAAAAAAAAAGCATTAAATTTTCGGGTCCCCATACTTAGAACTGAAACTTAAAATTTTTTTTGTTCATCAAACCCATAATGTTTCCAGCATATTTTTTTTCTAAACTGAATAGTTTGTGCGAGAGACACTTCCAAAGTGGAAAAATGTGTTTCCCCCCCCCCACCCCTCTAACTTCTAAAATAAGAGAATGATAAATCTAAAAAAAATATATGATGTAAATTGCCATGCAAACTTCCACTAAAAATTGGTTCGAACGAGATCCAGTCAGTAGTTTTTTTTAATACGTCATAAATCGCAATTTTCGCCTTTGCGTCTACGGAACCCGTCATGGACGAGTCTGACTCGCACTTGGCCGATTTTATTTACGATTCATTTTGTTAGAAGTACTGTATCTATACAGTAGGTATATAGCTAAAGACATAAACACTACCCAAACGTTTACAAACAACCCAATGGACTAATTAACAATGAATTCTCTATTATTTTCGAGTTTATCAAGCGCAGAAAACAATTTCCATAGCAAGTGAAACTTTGTAACAAATGGCTATAATTTAAAACTTCGACTAGACTTGCTTGAACTTCGATAGACAACCATTAATTAAACGTAAACACTTGAAAATGAACGTTTTAACCTGGATAATAGAACTCAAGTTTGTTTGACGGACGGGTTTCGATTGAGCGGACAAACAAAGTGTGTCTGAACAACCAAGAGATGGAAAGATATCTGTTTGGATATTGTGATAAGTATTGAAATTGATTTTAAATCATGATAGTATAGAATCCTGCATCGCGATTTCAAAGTTTTTATGATAAAGACCATAAATATACGTTCAACATCAACCATTCCTAACTTAATCATGAGACCTTTCCCTTGGCTCACAGTCAGGGTGATGCCATATCATTGGATATTACAATGTATTTAAAAAATTCAAAGTGATTGATAATGTGATGTTTCTGATATTAAGGGGTTACTAAAATCAGCAGAATTTAATTAGTTAATTATTCGTAAAATCTGTCGATACAAGTAACAAAGTACCAAGATTTTCCTGCACGTGGAATCCCCCCTCCCACTAGCAGGGCGGTCATGTCGGAATTATGTGATCAAAAACTCCCAGACTGGAGGCCCGTGTCTTCTAGATAAAACCATAGCTTTTTACCATCTAGCGGGGTGCCGTCAAACTGACGGACGTAAAGATAAAAAAAACGAACCCACTAAGGGTGTGGCCGCACCCTCAAACCGTATGCCGATGCCGTCGCAAGTCTTAATATGGTGTCTCACAAAGTATATAAGTGAAATATGTATTATTAATTTATTGATATTTATTTGTAAAGTTGTATATTTATTGACTTAAATAAAGTTTTAGGATAAGTGAAATATGTATTACTTTCATATTTTTTATGAAGTTCTATGATTCAAAAGGTTTTCTTGCACCAACAATTCAGTAAGTTAATTCTCCCAAAAAGTAAATTTTAACGGCTAATTTGACAATACCCGCCTGCTGATTGCAAAAAGATGTATTTACGATACCACTGTAGGTTGAAAGCTTTCACAATTGGGAGCTGACCGAAAGAAATTGAATTGAGGGACGCGCGTTGGGAAGGATGGGAATAATGGGAACGATTTTAGTTAGTATTTCTACAGTATTGGGTGAATATTGGCCTTCAGATGAAAGGATGTCATATAGGTATGGATATGTTATGGGAAGGGATAGGAATTGTAGCACTATGAAGTAATGTGTATGAATGTTAATGGGTGGAAAAGAGAAGATTAAATAAAAGTTGGATGGATTGTGTGAAAATGATGGAGGGAAATGGAATTGGTAATGGGATGGAATGTGAACAAGATGAATGAGAAAAAAACTTGCAGCACAGAACAGGTAATTCTTGATAAAATATTATGCGAGGTAGGTAAAGACAACAGTCCGCCATCTACTTTCTATTCTTATGCTTGCACTACATTCTCGTCGAAGTTAGGCGAGGTAGCGCGAGCACGAGAGTGTGGTGGGAGCCCTCGCGTCACATCGCCGCGCCTCGCGTCGCCTCGCCTGGCCTCGCGCGAGGTGACGCGAGGTGCGAGGGTAGACGAGGCGACGCGCAGCCTCCACATTCTCACGTTCGTTCAATCAGTATACCATAGTCTTGTGCTTAATCGGACATTTGCCGGTATGCACCGTACTAGTACAATAAAGAAAATTACGGTATTTACTTCGTCAAACCTCGCCTCGCCTAACCTCGACGAGAGTGAAGTGCTAGCAAACCTCGTGTCACCTCGCCTCGCATAACCTCGCCTAACTTCGTCAAACCTCGCCTCGCCTAACTTCGACGAGAATGTAGTGCAAGCATTACATTTTTTATACCACTTAGGTGGCAGATAGAGGTAACACCTGATGGATAGTGGTCACTGGTTACTATGGCCTATGGAGGTGTGCAACACCAGGAGAGTCACATCCATGCTGCCGACCCTGTAATAACAGAGAGTAATCTGTGCCGTCAGTGCAAGCAGAATATAAAGAAGGACAGCCTTTGGTCTTCCCACTAACAGCACAAAAACTCTCCAGTTAGCTCAGGCTACCCTACTTAACTTTTATGCCTTAGACATGTATCGCACTTACTTTTGGTAGTAACGCCATCCATCTGTGTCCATACTCCATACTAATCCATACCTACTAATATTATAAATGCGAAAGTAACTCTGTCTGTCTGTCTGTCTGTTACACTTTCACGCCTAAACCACTGAACCGATTTTGATGAAATTAGGTATAGGGGTAGATTAGACCTCGAGAAACGACATAGGCTATGACTAGTCCCGAGAAACGACATAATATTTATATTCAAATAACTTTCAATTTAATATGTGTCTACACGATTCAGTTAACCATAAAAATAACAAATTACGCCATGAAAATTTTTAATAGACGTTCAAAACTTAATAATTTGTTTTTCTCCAACTAAGTAGACATTTTGAAAACCATTAAATCACTACGTTCCCCTTGGGGGTTCCCATAAAAAGTCAGCATACATAATAAATACCCTACTTAAGAACTTCTTTTTTTTCTGAAAGCTCTTCATTTTGTTGCAAAAATAAATCGCTCACGTGTGTAAACAGAATAAACATTTAACTAATATTAAATTCGATGGGATATTTTATTAAGTTAAGTAAGTAGTTTTTATTAGATGTTAAGTTGAAAGAGCGCATTTTTTTACGATGTTTTATTAGTGCCTAGCCTAGTGTTATGGGTAATGGACTCTAGCCGCGGTAGCCTAGTGGTATGGGTAATGGACTGCTGAGACGAGGTCTCGGGTTCGATCCCAGGTTTTACCATGGCACATATCAATGACTTTTCGATGCTTTTCGAAGTTATGTGTGTATTTATCGCAGGTTTATAAGTGCCCGGTTAATGGCAATAGGCTCACCACCTATTACATTGGGACCTAAACATAAACCGCGAAATGTGGGTGCTAGCACCTCTGCCTACCCCTTCGGAGATATAGGCGTGAGTTTATGTTATGAGTTTATGTTATGTTTTATTAGCAGAAAGGTTCGAGCGCACAGTGCATAACTCCGGACACTTATCTTGAACCTAAAATGTGCTCAAAATGTGCCTTTTGCGCGCAGTACCTACACATTTCTTGGGTATCTCGTGAGGATAGCTCAGGGTGCTACTGCGGTGGACGAAGTCAAATTCGCCAAGCATAGATTATTACAAAGCAATCCGCGGGCACCAGAGCCTCGTTTGTGTTGCGATTTAGGTCCAAAATACGTATCCGGAATTATACCACAGACAGACTATAGAAGCCTACTCAGGGTACATATAATATAACACAATATAAATTAATAATGGCGTGTGTTGTGAACCAAAATAAACAAAATTAAACTTTCTTTCTTCTCCTTTCTGTCCCCTTTATTTCTATCTTTCTTTCTGCAAAGGTTCAAAACCTTTTCAGATGCGTAACGTCGTCTCGTTGGTACTATTTTACCGTAATTAACTCTTCCAATTTTATTATTCATACCTGTAACCACCCCCGTAAAATTTATTCCCTGAAATGTTATTCTAATATTTAAAATGAATTTTTAAAATTAGAATCGAGCTACACCATCGCCATTTTACCATAAAAATAACAAACTACCCCATCAAATTTTTAACAGACATTTAGTACCTACCTACTTATAAATCGTTTTCTTCTACTAGGCACGTCTGTCGAAAACCATTACCACTGGATATAAATCACCACACTGCCCATAAAGAATCCCATAAAAACTATATGTTACAAGAAATATATTGTGATTTTTTAGCTTTTTCTATCGAAAGATTCAGTAATTCTTCTTTAAAAACAGAATATTAACAATCGAAATTACAAGTCATTCACCATCTCGCTAACGTCAAATTCGCTAGCGCGCGCGAGTTGGCAATTTTCGATTTTGAATTATTTTTGTGTCGTCAACTCGCCCGTTTGTGAAAATATGACGTACTTGACAGACAGCTACAAAAACATTGTACTAGATTGAATTTCCCTCTAACCCCTATATCTAAGCTAAATTGCTTTTGTTAGGCCCACTGGCCCACGTCGGTAGAGTAGTGGCCAGGATTCGAACCCGGGACCTTTCGATCAGAAGGCGGACTCATTGACCACCAAGCTACCGATGCTTGACTTTTTTTTGATTGATTGACTCGCCGATCCGCCCATATAAAGTCTTGATCCCATTCTCACTATTCAACCCATGTGTTATTCTAGATCACAATATATTCCCGTACCAAATTTCAGCTAAATCACGGCATGACCAAACCAATACCCATATTCATGCATATAAATATTTGCGCTGAGCGGGGATCGAACCCGCGCCTCCTGCGTAGCGGCCGCGTTCATTACCGTCACGCCACAGATGCTGTCATAGCTAAGGAAGGTATTTCTTAGAAACCAGAGCTCCGAGCACGTAAAAAGATCGAATTCGTAATGTAAAGGCACAGCCTCTCTAGACAAGTGGCAATTCGTTGCTCGGCGTATGATGAAATAGAATGCCAAATGTATGGGATTTGACGCATATGACAGGCGTCAACGAATGTCAAAAAAGTCAAATCCTATAGAATAGAATAGAATAGAATAGAATATTATTTATTTGCTTAAAATGTGGTAAACACAAGGTGACAAACAGTTTATGAGCATAAGACACATTTTGCCATTTTGTCATGACATGCAAACATTAAAACATTAAATTAACATTATTAGTTATCGAAATAGAACATCAAAAATAATATAATTATTTCATTAAAATTGACACAATTGTATAACTATAAATAAAATTGTCAATTATAAATTACATAAAAATCTTTACACGAGTCATTAAATCAAATTACAAATTACACAAATAACATTAATTATATTATATATTTATAATTATAATATTTATATTGCAATTCATTTTTATTTATTAATTTCTCCTTACAACTATCATTAAAGGTTTTTCCCAAGGCATTTATCAAATCAAATCAAATCATCATTTATTGCTCACTAAGTGTAGATACATTGGTGTTACAAGTATATAGTAGTGCTTAAGACTTAGCGCCATCTTCAGGCATTGCAATATTACAAATTAAAAATATTACAAATTAAATAGAAAAAAGGCATGTCAATATATGTCAATAATAATATAAAATAGTCAGAAAAAAGGCATGTCAATATATGTCAATAATAATATATAAAATAGTAACCGTGGCCGAGATAATCATGTGACTAATTAACACAATAATAATGTCTTAGTTTGTTACACTATGTCAATGAAAAAAAAAATTAATAATCAAAATAATCATCAAGAGAATAAAATGACTTTTCCATTAGCCATAACTTAAGTTTTCGGCAAAACCTATTAGTTGGTAAATAATAATAAAATGTCAATTAAAATGTCAAATTTAAGGTATATGAAAGCATGCGAATAAAAATTATATTATCAAAATTGTCCAATAGTTATAGTTATGTCCACATACACAACTTAACACGTTCACGGACACATCGTCGAGAGACGTAAGTTAGTACCCTCATAATATGGCAATACGGCTGTGGCCGGTGATTTAAAATACGTCAAAACTCGAATTACGTCCATAGCCGGCAGTTTCCCATTATATTTGTAGGAAGGATACATTTGTCATTCTATTCCATCATACGGCGAGCAACGAATTGCCACTTGTCTAGGGGGGCAGAACAGGTAGAGGTATCGAGAGAGCTTAGCAGAGCGATATGGCCACCTGTCTACTGTGAACCTCTGTGTGTGTGTGAAAAACCCGCCAATCGTAATGCTCCGCTCTCTCGATAACTTTACGTTACATAATCGATCATTTTTTGTGCACGGGGCACAGTAAAAGATTAGGACACGACGATATTTCCGTACCAATCGTGCATTCCGACTGAGGAAACCTCCGACCTACAGAATACCGCGGCTATAAATAACTTCGTGTTGTGTTCCCGGTGGTGAGTAGGGTAGCCAGAGCTCACTTGAGAGGTTTTTTGATGTCAGTAGGAAGACCAAAAGGCTTGTCCTGCTTATCTTCTACGCTGACGGCGCAGAATCTCTCTGTTCTTTCAGGGTAGACAGCACGAGTGTGACTTCTCTAATGTTGCACTCGTCCATAGGTCACAGGAACCACTTTCCATTAGGTAGGCAGTATGCTTGTCTGCAACATAAGTGGTATGAAAAACAGTAGAGTCGATGACACGTCGTCTTCTGCTGTTGTATGCGTTCGGCTACAAGCTCGTACCTTACACTATTGTCTTCTTTAGAACCGTTTTTAATCACTTATTGAAATTGGTGCAAAAATAATTGCCGCGTAATGTAGTTAATGATTTCGTGATGAAATTACCTGTAAAGAGTGTAAATGAAACACATAACCATTAATTCCAATATTAAGTAATTATTGCGGCGACGCGTAAATGGTTTGTTAGGTACAAATTAATTGCTGCCAATTTATTTTCGTTTTGTGTGAAGCACACTATTACTATCGAACAATTAATATCGAAAATCCTGACTACAAAAATCATTTAATATTTTTTTTCTGTATACTTATGTAAGAAATGAAACATGTCTCTTAGGCCCGTATTCTACGAGTAGAACAACGTTCAGTGGCTCAGTTGTGAATCGACTCTCAAATAACATTAGAACTGTCATCTGGAATACATAGATCTAGTTATAACTCGAGACTGAGGACTGAGTATCGTTCTGGAATATGGTCCTTAGTTTATGTACAAACTTTATAGACGCAGTAAGTGGCACTCCAACGCGATGTAAAATGGATCTACGGCGCGGCGGCGCGTAACGCGCCTTCTCATATCCGGGGGACAGATGAGGACACCGTGATCCCCATACCCGAGAGGGGCCAGCTCGAAAGAGTTGGCCCTGCGTTGGCTAGGATATATTATGTCTCCGGGAACCTACATCCCATAGACGGTGTGCGCTTTAGTCAGATCGAGCTTCGGGATTATCCGTGGGGATTTCGCGCACCATAAAGTAGGTACGAGAACAGGGCTCATTTTTTGTTAGTTCATCCCCTTTGTATTCAAGCGTTTAAATAATGCAATCCCACTACAACTAACGGATATAATATTTACAAGGAAAATATGCAACAACGTTGCGAAAAATTGCAAAATGTAACGGAAAATGTTCCGTTATAAAATGTTTATTCTAGGTTTCTGCTTTAAAATTCCATGTAAATATCAAGTAACGTTACTATGCAAGGCGAGAGCTCGTTCAAAATAACATGTTTTATCCATTAACCCTACTATACCGGCGTCAAATAGTGACACACATACGAGTAGACGGCGTATGGGTCTCTGAGACCGAAATGCTGATGACGGAAATGGTCATTTGAACTCTACCCAGTGTCATTATTATGATCCTGTACTTAATACAAGTAATTTAGCTTAGCTTGGATCGACAGATCTGATAATTACGGTTACTAGCGTACATACATAATAATAAGTATAGGCTGTGAAAACAACTTTCCATTTACTACGATCCTGATATAAGCCCTTCGATATTTTACGGATTATCTTAACCTGACCTTTTCTAATAACGTCCTCGACCTGATTATATATTGTTACTACTCTCTCCGTTTCCGCCACGGCGACCATTTCACCGCACTCCTTAAGTCCTAGTTGGTACGACGCTGGTGCGCCCGAAGACGGCTAATACACCCGATCTTAGCGGTGAACGTACCATCCACGTAGTTGTATATTATGGCAGCAAGCTGACGGGTCTTGAGGTCGTCCCTTAGCATCGAGGTCCGCTTTACGCTTCTCCTCAAACTCATCCGTCTGCACTTGCACAAGCCTGCGCCATTCGGGGCGTTGTGCTGCCAAACCGTCCCATTGTGAGGGCAAGGTGGTGATCCAACTAGATGAGTCGTTGATGACTACATCAGCGGCCTTGCTTATGTCCTCAATTGTATAGGTGTCGGGGCACAGCAGGCACTGTACTGTACTCGAAATTATTGTATGTCAGAAAAATCTTTTATTTAAATTAAATTTATGCCAACATGACTCGCTTCATAAAAATAGAATGTCGAAATTCTCTCATAAATGAAATACTTTCTAACGTCATGTGATATTGTGCTTAATGTTCAAAAATGTCATTATAACAAATATATACTGCAAAGACTAAGATAAAAAGACGAGTTTAATAAAAATTGTTTGTAATTAACTTCAGCAATAAAGAGCGAAATTTGAATGCTTCATTATGCTGCTTTTCAATATTACTTTCGTGTGTATTTTTTTGGGTCCCCACCGAAATCGCCGGAGCCCACGCAAATCTAAGTTTGTACGGCTATCTCCCTTCGGCTTCAAGGACCCAAATACTGACATGTCTCCAAAGGCCCACTGGTGGGTCCATCGGATTCCTATACGAGGCTATTGTGCAGGCGCTAATCTTAGCGCTCGAAAGTTCCATAAAGATCAAACCAAGAAGAAGAGAAGGAGTAAATCAACCCCAGGTTCCAAGGCTACTATCCAAATGTAGCTAGATGAGTGGGTGGACTTTAGCGTAGGTAGAATAGTGCTGTCAGTGCTCAATCCAAAATAATAGTAAACATTCAGTCAGAAAAAAGACTAATAATTATTATTATTCGACTAAAGACGTTAATGAAAATGTCATCTACATTTTCATTAACACCCCTATTTACCCCTCCGGAAACTCTAGACCGACGCCACATTTTCTCTAGTAAAACTATTTTAATATGAGTCAAGAATTAACTGCACGCAAAATTAACCTCTAACTAAGATTAACATAAGCATTATTTTCGCTAATTACAATAAAGGAGCGTGTCGGCCCGAGAGAAAACATCACGCAAATAGAGGAGTGTTATTTATGGAATACTTTATTGTGACCGTGACTTGACCTTGACTTGACAACCATGCGATGTATGTGTTATTTAGAGACTTATAACAACAATGTGATGTATGTGCTGTACATGTATGTGATGTATTTAGAGAAAATATGGTAAAGACTCGTGTTGTTCAGAGGTCATTCAATATAACAAATTAGGGTTACGCTAGATGACCCTTTCGTCTTCATTATTATTATTGAAATGCCTGCCTTGGTTGGATCTTGAAGCTCGGGTTACGATTTCCTACTTCCCTTTACTATAAATTGTTTTTTTTTAGGCTGTTTCGGGAGCAACTTATGTCTGTACCGTAACCAACACTAGGGTTTCGTTTCTCCTCCTAAATGGCATATCAACCTTAAAGTGTAATCGGCTTGGGCTCTAAAGGTCCTAATTGATTACTAATAAAACTGCATGAGCAATAGTAACGCAAATACTACTTAAACGTTTTATTCCAAATCCAGAAAGGTAACATATTTTAAACCAAAGGGAATTAACCACTAATCAAATAGACCACTCGGTTCGAAAGTGCCTAACACGCTTGCCGTATTTCCACACTGGATAACTTTCCTAATTAGATGATCACACAAACAACTCTTAACACCATCATAACACATCCAAATTAGTCTAGAAATTTACAAACCCGAAACCAGAATCCGGAATTAACGTAATAACTGGTAAGCTAAACAAGCTGTTTACAATCTCATTTGAATCCAAAATAACACTTTGAATTACTACAAACCAATTTCCGTCGTAGCGAACCGAATCCTCATATAAATTAATTAAGTATTGTTAAGTAACAAATCTCTGCCGTTTCCCGAAAACAATCTGCTATTTTCACAACAACATCTTTAAGAGACTTTTTGATTTACGTAGCTACTTTTTCCATGGCCACAGAAGTAGATTTATCAGTTGATTCTTCTTCCTCTTAGCGTTAATTCCCAGTCGCATCCGAAGCTTTCAGCTCGGAGTCTGGGGTCCGCTTTTTTTTTTTTTTTTGCCAGTCTTAACTACGGATTTGGCTAGACCTCGATATTTTCTGTGAAGTGATTGCCATCTGACCTCCACATCCCAATGGTAACATTAGGCGATATCGAAGCTTTACAGCTAGACTGTTGTTTTTTTTTTTTTTTTTGGATTTTTGAGGGCTCCAACTACCCGTAACGACTGCCATAGATGTTCTTATGGCAACCGGGACCGACGGCTTAACGTGCTCTCCGAGGCACGACCAGACCAATGCAAATACCCATATTACATGAACACAAATATTTGCACTGAGCGGGGATCGAACCCACGCCTCCTGCGTAGCGGCCGCGTTCACTACCGCTACGCCACGGAGGCTGTCTATCAGTTGATTATCAGTTGATTATTATCAGAGTTTATGTTTGTTTGTGAGTTTATTTATTCAACTCTGAGATTCAACTATAACTTTTAAATGCCAGCCCCCCTACCCGGGACAGGGAAAAAGAAGGAATGTGCGGATACCGAACCGATTGGTATGTAGGTGATTAGTAGGATGTGTTTTGGATGACGTAAGGACTCCTACGATACCTCAAACATTCAAATCAAGAAGGCTGAACAGATTTGAATGTTTGAGGTATCGTAGGAGTCCTTACGTCATCTAAAACACTTCCTACAAATGTAGGTGCATACCAATCGGTTCGGTATCTGCACATTTCTTCTTCTTCCCAGCCCCGGGTTCTTTCAGCGGGGCTTGAGAAAGTATCTGCCATGACCGTCAAAGTGGCCACATAGTGGACCGTATCTTCTGGACTTCACCCTAGCATCTGACCATTCAGTTGGTTGCAGTTAAATTGACGGACTGAATATAAAAAACGGAAAAGAGATTAACCCTCTATTACGTTTGATCAAACACAGGGATTGATTAAATATGTAGTCATTCACTCCTGCTTAGCCTTCTACGATAACTAGCGTACGTAGGTACTACTGTATATACACATAGTTAAATATACAGACGTGTGTCAGAACAAACGTGAAGGCTTCGACTTCAACCAACATAAATTATTTATGCGTGAAGTGCGGAGTGAGACAGGCCCTAAGTACATGAATCGTACTTGACCTCTTAGACACATACTCACTATGGAGACTATGGGGAGATAAGGTATGATTCTGAAGGCGACCGCATAGGACAAATTGCAAACGCGCGCAGCAGATGCACTGCGAAAAGACTTGAATATGATAATTTTGTTTATTGTTTTCATTCATTGCAGCTTATCAATGGTCCTCTTTATCTGTATCGAATTTTAACAAGTTATGTATGTGAAGAAACGACACGTCATCCGAACGCACACAAAAGGTCCACAGAAATAAAAAAAGTCTGTCCCGCAATCCGCTCATTTGTCAATAGGTACGTTTTTTTCACATACATTATTTGTTAAACTTCAATACGAATAAAAATCACCATTGAGAACCTGTAATGATTTTTTATACCACTTGGGTGGCAGACAAGCACACAGCTCACCTGGTGGGAAGTGGTTACCGTGGCCTATGGACGTATGCAACACCAGGGGCGTCACACTCGTGCTACCGACCCTGAAGAAACCTTCTAATGCCTTTCTAGTGTGTTAGTGTTTTAATACATTGGTGTTCTTCAACACCAATGTATTAAAACACTAAAGAAAATGATCAAATTCAAGTCTGTAGTTGTCGTATGCGGTCGCCTTTGGAATCATACCTTTTAGTGTTTGTGTTGCAGGTTTCATTTATTTTCACAAGAACAGTCAAGATTGGGAGCGAGCCAAATAAATATCTAGTGAGCAGGATGTCCGGTCCGGTCAAGTTTTAGCCGGACGACTGAACCGGACGAGAGGCAAAACTCAATAGGACGGTTTTGTGTAGTACTAAGCTGGATTTAGTACTTTAGTTGGTAATTTTGCTATGAATAGCTGACCTTGTATACTTACTAGGGAAGCTTTTATATTTATAACACAAATCAGGGATCTAATACAAAGTCTGACTAGTTTTATCAGAGGGAATTCTTTTACATGTGAATGAATTGTTTATTTGAACAAATAAATTGTGAATTCATTCATGTAACAACTAAAGCTAGGCGTGGAATGTTAGCAATTGATCAATCCATTGGCTGGATAGTATGTTTTACTTTCTCTATAGGGTCTCAATGTGTTTTGAGCGTCAACTTGACTTCGCCTCGCCTGATGGCAAGCTGAAGGCAAATTCTCGGAAAAGAGGGTCACTATTAAAAACACTCAGAGAATCAGATGCTTTTTCACAACCCGCTTAAGGCCCCGAATCAGATTAGCATCGAAAAATCGGTATTTGCGAAACCGTTTTTCTTTATAACTATAAAACCTAAAAATCTGGAATTTACATCCCTGCATACTACAGGATATACAGAGTAACTTCACCTTTTCATAAATTCAATAAAAAAAGGAGGAAATAGTTGAAAAGAGGCTCTGAACATCACTCTACTCTTTCTTATGAAACCAAATATTTTCTACAATATGTATCCAAATAATGTAAAATTTCAGATATATATGTTAAATGAGTGTATTAGCATGACGTGACCTTCTTATTTTGTAATCGTCCCCTATAAAATTATCTACTAAAATTAGTTTTACTGATTTTTACGGCTGAAAAACGAGCGAATGACCTTCAGCATTTGTATGGTCAAAGTCATTCGCGTATGTAATCACCTTAAAGGACCCGGGACTCTAGGAAGAGGGAAATACGTGAGCTGGTAAGGAATTCCAGGTCTTAATGGTGCGGCAGAAGAAGAAGCCGCCGAACCGCTTGGTTCTTGATGGAATATTCTGCACCGTATGCGGGTGGCATCTAAGTCCTGCACGTATTGTCCTATATAGGAAAGGAGGGGGTGGGATTAATTTGAAGAGCCCATCAGAACATTCACCATGGTAGAGGCGCCAAGGACGCCACATCTCTACGCATCTATACCACGACTATAATAACCTCGTGTTGTCTTCCCACCGATGAGTAGGGTAGCCAGAGCTCACTGGAGAGGTTTTGTGCTGTGAGCGGGAAGACCAAAGTTTTGTAACTACTATTTATCTTTTGCGCTGATGGTACACAATCTCTTTGTTCTTACAGGGTCGGCAGCACGAGTGGATTCGATAAGCCACGGTAGTAGCCACTTTCCATCAGCCCCTCTAGACAAGTGGCAATTCGTTGCTCGGCGTATGATGGAATAGAATGCCAAATGTATGGGATTTGACGTATATGACAGGCGTCAACGAATGTCATATACGTCAAAATACTATATCGTCTCTGCATACGTAACGGGTTTTTTCATGGACGGAACGGGACGTGAAGTTTTGGAAATATCGTTTCATACAAAATGTATGCGGTAATGCATATGTCACGGGGCCACGGACGGGACGGGACGGACCGCATACATTTTGCTTCACGTCCCGTCCCGTCCGTGAAAAAACCCGTTACGTATGCAGAGGCCTTTATTCTTAATAACCCTAAAAATCAAAAAAACTTTCGCTCACTTACATTTACTACCCGTAATTTTACCCCATTTTTATTGCTAATTAGGGTCAATAATGACCTACTTACGCCTCCAACAAAGGTAAGGCAGCACAAAAGAATAATTTTTAACATCCATTGTAAGAAGGCCTGAAAAAGGTCTGGGCTTTAAGTGGCGATGTTATTTTCCCCCTTAAAATATGAGTGAGGCCATCTCTAACTGCTGATGGTAAGTGCTTCGGGTAAATTAAGTACGGGGTATAAATAAGACTGAATTACTCTTGCTGGTTTTTTAAAATGTACTTAATTGTACCTTTTAGTACAGTTAGCGACAGTATTATCTTAACGCATTGAATTTTATCATAGTAGATTACCTTAGAAACATTCTCCATCCTCTGTGGCGTAACGATAGAACATTTGAAGAGGGCGCGGCTTCGATTCCCGCCCAGTATACTTAGATATTTGTACTCGTGGATAACCATGAAATACTTGCATTGGTCTGGATTTGCTATGTTTCTATGAATATAATATGTATGTATTTAATCAAGGTAGGTACGTTTTCCGCATACTAGAACCCATAAAACAAGCTAGTTCAGCTATACTTACTATGGGTCTAGATAGCACTGTATACCTACAATATTTATTTATTTATTACTAGCTGACCCGGCGAACTTCGTACCGCCATATTTTCCACCCGCGTGGTATTATCTCTAAATTTATCAGTGTTTCTCTACAATATTATGCATGTATCCTACTAATATTATAAATGTGAAAGTTTGTGAGAATGGATGTGTGGATGTGTGGATGTTTGTTACTCTTTCACGCATAAACGGCTGGACCGATTTGGTTGAAATTTGGTATGTATATAGGTTATACCCTGGATTAACATATAGGCTATATATAAGCGATGAACGGTATCAGAATCCCACGCGGGCGGAGCCGCGGGCAACAGCTAGTTATACATATAAACCTTCCTCTTGAATCACTCTACCTATTACAAAAAAACCGCTTCAAAATCCGTTGCGTAGTTTTAAAGATTTAAGCATACATAGGGACGGACAGACAGCGACAGCGACTTTGTTTTATAATATGTAGTGATGAAATAACAGTACATGAAATAATAACTCAATGAAAAGCGTTTATAAGACTCAAATGCTATGCATCAAACCCGCAATACTTGGATCTTGTACAAGTAACAACTCGTGTATAGTGAACCACTCTACTGTGTGCCTTATAACTGCATCTTTATAACCAAGTTTGCATACGCAAGTCACACTGGATCTCGACACCTCATCATAATAATGACAAAGTAAAAAGGTCTCAGTTGCATCTCAGGCTTGCACTTTGACTCTAGAAATTCACTTTCCCACATTAGGATTAGATTACTCTTTGCTTTTATGTGATTTGCGTCTATATAACCCTCGAATTTTGACAGAGAAGCCTGCGCCGAGTTTCATTTCTCAATTCGTAAGTATACCGACTTGCAGCAAAGGTTAATGTGGGCCCAGAAGATCTTGATGAGGCCCAACATTGCCATTTAAAATGACTCAAGAAAATCCAACCCTTGGGCCCTACAAAGTCAAGTCAACAACTGTTATATTTAACGATGTTATAGGGGCAGGCTAACGTGCGCGTTTAAGACGATATAGATCCTCTAAAATGATATTGCGTCGTTGCCATAGAATAAGGATGCCCTTGCGGCCTTGGCAGTTCCCGCCATCTTGGCCTAAAAGCCTGTATGAAAGATTGTGTGTGTGCAAACAGATTCATCCAGTTAATATTATGTTCTGCGTACGTGACGGTAACAAAATGAACACTAACCTTTGGTTACCTACCTATATAAAAATATGATGTCGGAGAGCACGTTAAGCCGTCGGTCCCAATTACCATACGAAAATCAGTAGGCAGTTATTACGGATAGTTGCAGCCCTCAAAAGTCCGACTAGTCTAACTGCAAAACTTCGATATCACTAATTGATTGTGGAAGTTAGATGACAGTCGCTTGACGGAAAATATCGGAGTTCAGCCGAATCATAATTTGAACCGAAAAGCCGACCATCTTATTTTGGAACAGGCTCAGAGAATTATATCACTAATCAATACAGGTACTTAAACTTTCATGGTCGTTCACATTACTATTAGAACTATCGGGATATTTACCATGTATTGTTTGGAGTTTCCAAGCCTTTATCCCCGAAGGGTTAGGCAGAGGTGAATTAACACCCACATTTCACCAATCATTGTATTAGGTCCCACGTAATAGGGGGTGAGCCTATTGCCGTTTGCCTGACACTATTGTTGGCTCGAACCATGTATAGGCTGAGACTGGGCTGTATATATCTGTCTGATGTTAAACAGCCCTATGCCTTAGTCGCCTTGTACGACACCGCATGGGGGGAGATGGGGTGGCCCAAATTCTACTCTGCCGGGCCCCGGCATAATTTTTTTTGAACCTTTTTTGCGCCGCGTGGCTCCCGAGCCACGCGGCGCAAAAAAGGTTCAAAAATGTTGTAAAAAAAAAAAGTTCAAATTATAAAAGTAGAGGGCTATAAGAGCAGAGGTATGCCCAAGAAAGGATCAGCTGGCCGACGTCGTCAATGCCTGTTACCCTCGCCCGGTTCTTGTGCTCGGGGACTTTAATGCCTGGTCTGTGACCTGGGGATCCCGGCACACGAACCCGCGAGGCAGGGCACTGGAGAGCTGGGCCGCTACACTTGGTCTAGTTCTCCAGAATCGTGGGGCCGAAGCCACGTTCGTGGCCGCGGAGCGCAGCTCGATCGTGGACCTTACGTTCGCGGGCGTTTCGCTGTCACACCGTGTGCGGCACTGGCGAGTCGTTACGGGGGTGGAGACACTGTCGGATCACCGATATGTTCGGTTTGACGTCTCTCGCCCCGCGGGCGATGCGCCGGTCATACCGGCCCCACGCGAGCCACGCTGGGTACTTAAGGCACTGAATCGGGAGGTCCTCCTGGAGGCTGCCGTCGTACAGGCCTGGGCCATTGCGCCGGACAGGCCTGTTGATGTCGACGATGAGGCGGCGTGGTTCCGGGAGGCCATGACACGTGTCTGCGATGCGGGTATGCCTAGGGCTCCGCCCTATAGTCCGAGGCGTCAGGTCTACTGGTGGTCTGCGGAGATCGCGAGGCTGCGACAAGCCTGCGTGATCGCGCACCGCCAGTGGGCCAGATTCCGTAGGAGGCGTAGCCGACCCGCAGATACGGAGCCCCGAGTGGCGGAGCTTCATGAGGGATACAGAGAGGCCAGAAATGCCCTCCGAGCGGAGATTAAGCGAGCCAAAGCCGCGGCTTATAAAGAGCTGATGGAGACGCTGGAGAGGGACCCATGGGGGCGGCCTTATCATATGGTAAGAGGAAAGCTGCGCCCCCGGGCCCCTCCGCTGACCCAGACTCTCCAGCCGGCTCTGCTCGGAGGAGTGGTTGAATCCCTGTTCCCGACGCGGGCGGAACATGTTCCACCGCGGATGACCCCGCCACCTCGGTCGCCTGTGGCTCCCAGCGTGGTTGACGACGATGTGCCCGAAGTCACTTGGGTAGAACTAGAGCTAGCGGTGCGAAGGCTCAGCGCCAAGAAGAACACCGCCCCGGGACCCGACGGCATTCCAGGCCGCGCGTGGGTCCTAGCTCTAGGGGAAGACGCTCTCGAGCCTCGACTCAGAGGGTTGCTCAGCGCATGTTTGGAGCGGGGCCAGTTTCCGAAGACGTGGAAGACGGGGAAACTGGTCCTCATCCGGAAGGAGGGGTGCCCGGTGGACTCACCGTCCGGCTACCGGCCCATAGTGTTGCTCGATGAGGTGGGCAAGCTCTTTGAAAGAGTTATCGCGAAGCGCCTCGTCGAGCACCTCTCTAGAGAAGGGCCGGATCTGGCGGATGCCCAATATGGCTTCCGGCGAGGGCGTTCCACCGTGGATGCAATCATGCGCGTGAGGACTCTGGCGGAGGATGCGGTCGCTCGGGGCGAGGTGATGTTGGCGGTGTCCTTAGACATCTCCAACGCGTTCAACACCTTGCCCTGGAGTTGCATTATGGAGGCGCTCGTGTACCACGATGTGCCTCTCTACCTCCGCCGCATAGTCGGGGCGTACCTGACGGAGAGAGCTGTCATCTACCCAGGTGCGACCGGTGTCGGTCGGAGAGAGATGTCGTGCGGTGTTCCGCAGGGATCGGTCCTGGGGCCGCTCCTGTGGAACATCGGATACGACTGGGTGCTTCGCAGTGAGCTCGTGGATGGTGCCGCCGTGACGTGTTACGCGGACGACACGCTAGTGACGGCGAGCGGGGCTACACACCGCGAAGCAACCCTGAAGGCCACGACCGCGGTTGCCCAAGTCGTGGAACGGATCCGGCGGCTGGGTCTCGAGGTGGCTCCGCAGAAAACCAAGGCCATGTTCTTTCATGGACCTCGACGCGGGCCACCGGCGGGATCCAGCATTACAGTGGGAGGCACTCTCATCGACATCAAGCCCCAGATGAAATATCTGGGGCTCGTGCTCGACGGTCGATGGGACTTCGGGGAGCATTTCCGAAGTCTGGTCCCCAAATTGGTGCTCACAGCTAACGCTCTGAAGCGTCTGCTGCCCAATTTGAGGGGCCCGGAGGACTCCTGCAGGAGACTCTACGCGGGTATCGTGCGGTCCATGGCTCTATATGGGTGCCCTATATGGGCGGACAACCTGCGAGCCAAGTACGTGGACCTGCTGCGTAAACCGCAGCGGATAGTGGCCATCAGGGCCATCAGGGGGTACCGCACGATATCCTTTGAAGCAGCGAGTCTCCTCGCCGGATCGCTACCGTGGATCCTGGAAGCGAGATCCCTTTCGGCGCTATACCGCTTCCGAAAGGCGGCGCGGGAGCGGGGACACGATCCTGAGCCTGAAGAAATTCGGGCCGTGAGATCCCGGCTCCACAGGGACATGGTGGCAGAGTGGGAGCTACAACTTGGGCAACCACGCGCGGGGCGCGCCGTAGTAGCGGCGGTAAGACCCATCATGGGGGAGTGGCTAGAGAGGCCACACGGTGGCCTCTCTTTCTGGCTGACGCAGATTATCACCGAGCATGGATGCTTCGGGCGGTATCTGCATCGGACCGCGAAGAAAGAGCCAACGTCCGAGTGCCATCACTGCGACGCGAGCGAGGATTCGGCGCTGCACACGCTCACCGAGTGTCCGGCGTGGGAGACGCCGAGACGGGAGCTGGTGGCGACCCTGGGGGTGAGAGCTCTCACGCTCGCCACTTTGCTCGCAGCGATGGTTCGCTGCGCGGATGCGTGGGCCGCCGGCGCCTCCTTCTGCGAGCAGGTAATGCTCGTGAAGGAGGCGGCGGAGCGGGAGCGAAGGAGAATCGCAGACCTTGCGGCCCGCGAGGAGCGAAGGAGAATCGCAAACCGCGTGGCCCGCGAGGAGCGGCGGCAACTCGGGCGTCGGAGGTCGCAGAATGACCTCCGTCCCCCATGAGCGCGGGCCTGGGGGTGGCGGGTGGAGCCGCCTGTCACCCTAGCAGAAGCAGGCCGCGGCGGCAGCACGCATTGCGTGCTTCCCCACACCCGGGGGCGAGACGGGGACTCTGTGGTCCCCACACCGGAAGAGGGCCAGATCGAGAGATATGGTCCTGGGTCGGCCGGGGTGCGAGGGATATGGCTACGACAATCTCACCTCCGGCAACTGACGGCCCACAGACGGCGTGCGTTTTAGTCGGTTCGAGTCCGACATAACCTCCTCCGCCGGTTCCGGCGGGGGAGGTATCCGTGGGGATTTTTCGCACGATAAAAAAAAAAAAAAAAAAAAAAAAAAAGGTATGCCCAAGAAAAGATAGATGGCTCGCGTGAAAGAGAGGATATGGCAAAGAAGGGAGTGACGGCGGAAGTGACATCCTGGATTGTAAGGAAGAAAATAACATACCTATTACGCTGGCCCCAAATAATTGGGATAAGGGCAGCATTGGGACAAAGCCAAAATTTGTCATATGAGAAAATAAAGTGTAGGGAAAGACCTAGGTGAGGCCCCCATACACCCAATAGGTAATATGAACGTAATATACACAATTTACATAATAAGTTTAAAGGAAAGTCTCATTGTTAAAAGCAATTTCTTAAGGCAAGCTTTGAATGTTAATGTTAGTGAAATGCAAGAAGACACTGTAAAGAAAGATGAATTCGTTATTTGAAAACTGATATGACGACGAGGGGAGGAATGAATTCGTCGGAGCTCTCGAAGAACGTTAATGTGGATATACAGACATTTTATATTATCGTATATTTTGTTAAGTAACCAGCAAAAACTTGTATATTATGCTAAGACTACAACTAATGTAAATTTATTTTCTTTCGTTTTTATAAAGGACGCATCAATTTGACTTCATATGGCCTGATGGTAAGCTGAAGACAAAGTCCCGGAAAAGAAGGTCACCATTATAGACACGTACCATGTTACAATGGTGGCACTCAGCTTGATGGCCTCATCAGATGCTTTTTCACGCCCCGCTTAAAGGACCCGGGACTGCAGGAGGAGGGAAACACGTGCACTGGTAACGAATTCCAAGTCTTTATGGTGCGGCAAAAGAAGGAGTTGCCGAACCGCTTGGTTCTTGATGGAATATTCTGTGCCGTATGCGGGTGACATCTTAATCCTGCACATGTTGTCCTGTATATGAAAGGATAGGGTGAGGATATGTTTATGATGGACTGAAATTCTGATTTAAGGAATGCGTGGGGTTAGGATTATTAGAGGTTCTATGACAACCGGGACCCTCCGAGGCACGGAAATACCCAGACTAATGCAAATCAAATTCCCCCCGCCCGGATCTCGTAACCGAAGGACGTGTTTATTGTGCGCTCTGCTTTGAAAAATATTCTAAGTGCTTATTAGTAATTTTTTCAGTGGTAAATCTAACCCAATTGATTCACTAAACTCCAGGAAGAGCAAAACAAATGCTATTTCTGAGCAAAACACAACAATTTAAGAGAAATAATGAAATATAAAAGTTAAATTCAGTGACTAGTGAAGTGTCCTTGTTGATGAACTACCTACAACACCGAAAGCCGTAACTACTACATAAATCACACTTTGTTTGTGTCAAACATACTACAACAACAGAACGACAATTTCAACTAAAGTCATAAGTGTTGCCGTAACCTAAGAGCGGAAACACACGATGCGTTGCGGCGGCGGCGCGACGCCGGAGCGGTGTCGCTGCGTCGTTTTACATAGAAATATCTGTAGCATGTCACACGATGCGCTGCGTCGCCGCACCGGACTGGCAACCACCGAGACGAGGCGGGGAGGGGTGAATGCGTTGCGACGCCGGAGCGGCACCGCTCATTTGTTTGATAACAACGCAGCGGCGTCGCACCGCTCGTGTGCCCGCTACTGCGGCGAAATTTCTGCGGTGCGTCGCCGCAACGCATCGTGTGTTTCCGCTCTAACGGTTAAGGACGCCGGTCGCACTAAGGTCGAACACACAAGGTTGTGGTTTCAAATCCGAGTTGTAAGTGTTTGTCTTTTTGTGAAGATTATCATTTCTCCAAGAAATAGACAGGTTTAATTGTCTATTACGAAGTGACTATTAAATATAATAATTATACAACATAATGCCGCGTGGAGCTCGCTCACCGAAGGCGGGTGCGTCCGCGTCGTCGACCAAAGAACAAAAACAAAAACGTATAACCACTACTCCAGATAACAACACCATTAATGTTGATAACGAACACGTTCCATCAAACAAATCACCGAGATCTAAGCGCTTTAGACCTGATTTTTCACCTGAACAGGCAAGCGAATTCAAAGCGTTTGAACATAAAGTCATGACTATGCTAACGGCCTGGAAAGAGGATCAAGACATTGCACTCCTCAAATTGACAAAGGATATTAATGAGGTTAAATTACAAAATGCGGAGATACAAAGGATTCATGTTGATATAGAAAAATCTATTGAGTTCGTAAACATGGCATATGAAGACATGAAAAGGATGGTGGAAGAATTGGAGAAAGAGCGGCGGGAACAACGTGCCTGTATCCTAGAATTGGAGAGAAAGATTTTGGATCTACAGCGAAGTACAAGGTCTAGTTCATTGGAAATTAGGAATGTCCCTTATAAGGACAACGAAACCATCGCTGATCTTACAGCCCTGATGATGAACACTTGTAAGGCACTCAATGTCCCAGTGTCACAGTCAGATTTACGTGACATATATCGTATGCCGGGTAAAAATGGTTCAAATAGACCAATCGTCGCGGAGCTTCTGACTGTACCTTTAAAAGGAACTGTACTTAGTGCCTCCCGAGCCTTCAACAGGGGACGTTCACTGGCGGAGAAACTACACACTGGGCACATTGGTCTTATGGGTGAGCGACAGTCGGTCTATATAGCTGAGCATTTACCTACCAGCCAAAGACAGCTGTACTATGAGGCCCGCAAGTTCGCCAAATTGCAAAATTATAAGTTTTGTTGGACTCAAAACAGTAAGATTTTTCTCCGTAAGCTTGAAGGTATGGAAGCTATCGTTGTGTCATCAGTCGCATGTCTTGATAAGTTATCAAAGTAGCAATAGCAATGAATATGTCGGCTTTCAATTAAATCTGTATCTGAGGAGTATATTGACACTTTCATCTGAAACTTTTGCACTGCTACTGTTTATTATTCCGTACCACTATAGTATAGTTACATTGGAAAGATATACACTGTATTATAGTTATATATACATGTATAATATAGTTAATTGTATACAATACATGCCTACCACTCACACACAATGCATATACACTATCTCAACTAGATGGTACCTACTGTATTTTAACGGGCAATTGATAGTTAAGAAGCATATTGCCCTATTTTTGGTTATTATGATTGCGTTACCTCAACTTACAATTCTGTTTCCAATACCAATACTTATTGAGGAAGACACTTCTCAAATACTTGTAGATAATACATATCTTGCGAAACAATTTTACACACAACACAATCTAGGTACACACAAATACAACATATGTACACTACTACTTTATTTTCACGCAATGTTCTTTATTAAAACTTTTACAACACTATATTTTAAATATAATCATTGTATTATTCAAATAAATAATATAGACCTAACTAAAGGGAAGCGTATCGATATTCATAGCATGCTAAATTTGGCAGCCATTGCCTCATGTGTGCGTATTGTTTTCTTGCTTCGTGTAAATGTGGTGCCACCTGTGTGCGTGTTATTAATGCTCAACAATGACTGACTTAAATTATATTTCAAATGAACTCGACGCAACTGGCACATCCCATACATTTGTTTGCAAACAGGATCAATGCAGGAACATGATGCGCAACATTAATAATTCAATTAAAGTGCTGCATATGAACATTCGCAGTGTAAATTGCAATTTTGACGATCTTATTGTGTTCTTGAAGGAAATAGAAATTTTACCAGACATTATAGTTTTATCTGAATGCTGGTTAAATACAATGTCAAATACAAAAATACCATCCCTAGAGACTCACAGAAACTACCGCACAGAAAGTAACATGAACCAGAATGACGGTGTTGTTATTTATGTGGCAAATTCACTGCGACACTCTGTCACCGAGACACACATTTTGGGTGCTAGTTGTTTAATTTGCAGGGTGGATGACCTTAACCTTGCGGTGGTTGCACTGTATCGTCCTCCTTGTAGCCGTGTTACAGACAACTTCTTAAATAAGTTGGATGAAACACTTGCAATGGTATCCAACTGCAAACATGTTGTCTTCATAGGGGATATTAATATTAATATTATACCAAATGAATTAGACTCAAAGGCAGATGAATACCTTAATATGGCGGCTTCTCAGGGTCTGCTACCAACTCATAGTCTGCCTACTCGTGGGCATAGGTGCCTGGATCATGTGTTTTTGAAATCAGACCTACAAACTACAACTTTGTTAATTGAGTGTTCCATTACCGACCACACACCTTGTCTTCTGGGTATTGATATGGGTAGGAAGCTACCGATTAAATCTGCAAACACTACCAAAATTGACTATCCGTCGGTATTCATAGACGTATCGAATACTGACTTTAGTTCAGTGACTAGCATGACGGACCCTGACGCTGCCGCTGAGAACTTGGTGTCAGTTATTGGTTCGATAGTAAAATCGCACACAAGAATAATTCGTGTCCCCTCTAAACGTAGAATCATTAAGCCATGGATTACTAGTGGCTTACTACGATGTATACGTAACAGAAATGATATGTGCCGTAGGTTGAAGATAGATCCTGATAATTATATTCTTAAAATAACATATACCAGATACCGCAACTTTTGCAATAAGTTACTTAAGAATCTTAAGCATGCCTATGAGAGGCATGAACTGCAAAAAGCGCAAAATAATCCAAAAGCCACCTGGAGAGTTATTAAGGATATTATTCATACGGGCTATTCGAAAAACTCATCTACGGATCTTCTAAAGATCGGATCTGATGAAACAGAATCTGTGAACATGGTTAATGACTACTTTTCAAATATAGGTCGGGACTTGGCGCACAGTATTGGTCTCCACTCACAGATACGCGATGGAGTGCAGCTACCGCAAGATAACATTGTTGATAATTCTCTTGTGCTCATGCCTGCGGATGAGTGTGAGGTTGGAAAACTAATCCATGGTTTGCGTAGCGATGCCGCGGTTGGTTGGGACAATATATCAGCACTTCTATTGCAGAAATGCTCACATACCCTCACTCCAATTATTACGCACATCTGTAATATTTCAATGTCCAGTGGTGTCTTCCCTAAGTGTCTAAAAAAGGCCATTGTCCACCCGGTTTATAAGTGCGGGGACAGAGACAGTGTCAGTAATTATAGACCAATATCCGTACTACCCGCTCTATCTAAAATACTGGAGAGACTGCTTAATAACCGTCTTATAAACTTTTTGACCAAAAATAATATCTTAGCTCCAAACCAATTCGGGTTTAGATCGGGAATGTCAACATGTGATGCCGTGGCTTCTCTTGTTGACGAGATAGTGGATGGCCTGGATCGTAAAGAAAAATGCTTAGGCATTTTCTTAGACCTCAAAAAGGCTTTTGATACCGTCTCTGTCCCACATCTATTGCAGAAAATGGAGAGACTGGGTATTCGCGGATATGCACATCGGATATTTGAGAATTATCTATTGGACAGATTGCAATGTGTGAGGGTGGACTCTTATGTGAGTAATAGCGTCCCCATACACTTTGGTGTTCCTCAGGGCTCGGTGCTGGGCCCGACCCTCTTCCTTCTCTATATAAACTCCCTATGCAAACTCTCGCTACCGGAATGCTCAATTTTGGCCTATGCGGATGATACCGCATTACTTATCCGTGGTAAGAACTGGCCTGAAGTTTTTAATCGGGCTGAGGAGGCTCTACGGCTAGTGATGCAGTGGCTATCTGCTAATCTTTTAACACTAAACCTTAGTAAAACGACTTACATGACGTTTTCTCTCTTGAATACTACACAGCCAACATCAGACACTTTCAAATTAAAGGCACATTCCTGCTTTCATGATACCCCTTCTGCACCATGTCACTGTCCTGAAGTGATTAGATCTACTCACATCAAGTACCTGGGTGTATACATTGACAACCATATCACCTGGAAACATCACCTACAATGTCTTACAGGTCGAGTACGCAAAATGATGTACATATTTAGAAAGATACGCCACTCTGCGGACGATGGCACTAAAAAGATGATATACACTGCACTTTGTCAATCCATTCTGACCTATTGTATTTCGGTCTGGGGCGGAGCAGGTAAAACACATTTTTTACCCCTGGAGCGAGCACAGAGAGCTGTGCTTAAAGTAATGACCTCCAGGCCCTTTAGGCATCCCACAGACAAACTGTATAAAGAATGTCAGATTCTTACCGTGCGACAGCTCTTTGTCCTCGATACCATCATTAGGAAACATAGGTCTATATGTTACAATGCCAAAAATGAGAAAAAGCGTCGCTCTTATAGGATTTGTCCAACCCAGAAATTTAGAACTACACAAGCTGAAAGGCATTTTAGGGTTCTGGGTGGTCATCTTTATAATGAAGCAAATAAAAACTGCAACATTTATCCACTCCTCAGATCACACTGTAGAAGGGTGGTTACGGAATGGCTATTGAACAAGTCCTATCTGGAAACTGAGGACATGTTAAAACTTTCAGTACTATAACACACACACACACACACACACACACACACACACACACATACACACACACACACACACATAGGGAGCATGTTTGTTTAATTGCAATTTGTTTATGACATTCAGAAAATAACAATATTATGTAGGTATACTTTGTTCTGATTGATACATAAATAGGATTTGTTTCCTTGATCGAAATGATTACTTTGACGAGGTACTTGTTGGCATGTACAAAGACTCATGAACACTTAACTATTTGTATCCGAATTGATTATTATCGTTTGTAAAATACTTGTAATAAGTTGCAGGATCTCTGGCACCCTAAACACAAGTTTAATCTTAACTCGGGTGCCAGGCTTCATCAAATTATGGCGTTAACCTGTACTAACTCGTATTGTAATGTGTTCACTAGATTGTAAATATTCGAATAAATGAATTTTTTTGAATTTGAAATCAACATATCGTCTGCTTACGGGTAAAAAGTAATAAGTGCAGTTAGTGTCAATTCGAGTAAATGCATCTTTAAAGTTTACGTTCTAATTTGATCTAATTCAAACACATTAATTAAAAAAATGTTAAAGTAAAATGGTGCAATAACTATCCTATTTTTCAGATATAATCTTAAATATAATTTAGTGTACTTAAAAACTGTATAAAATTTAGTTTAGATCGAAAGGGGGTCGCATTTATTACATTTTACTTGTACATTACAAACATGTTATATCACCCGAACTCATAGATATTAAATTTGTTGGATTGAAATATTACGTCCATGATAATAAATGCGTTTATGACCTTTTCTCGGAATAATTCTTACCATTTTACTATTTAAATTATAAAATGTAAAAAGCTTTAACCGTATTTATTATTGTTTAGCTGTAAAACTAAAACGAATTTGAGGAATAACATTATTTATTATGTTATACTGGTATATATTTTTTAAATATGAGGAAATATTACTTTTTCAAATTCATTATCTCTGCAGCTATTGGACATAGCATTTATTCGATTTTACTAGTACATAGCGCGTAAAAAAACACATTTAACTGCATTTTTAACTCAATTTGGTAAAAAAATGCATTTATCTGGTTTTACCAGTAAGCAGACGATATATACATGCATAAAAATCTGAGTGAGTTCACAAAGGCCTCATTATATAATTATTAGTTATAAAATTAATACCTAACTTGTAAATATTTATAATGTGTACACAAAGATGTTTGTTGTTATTAACTGCCGCATTGGGGCAACCTGTAATGGTAGTTATTAAGGAAAAAAAAATAAAAATAAAAAATTGTACTGAACGAGAATGTAACCCGCTCCCCTGAGTTCAATACCTCCACGCCACAGAGTCTGTCGAAGTCTCAAGTTCTACTCTTATAAAGACAACATAACAGATTGATTGGTTGACGCGTCATGTTATCCAAAGATTCGTCTTTTCATGTCACAAAGCAAACATGAGTATACTCTGTCAATTGAGTTACCTGAGACCTCAACTTGTTGTGACGGAGATGATTGTGATGAATAAGACATACGAGATTGTCACGAGATCAAATCTTGTTTTAAGTGTTGGTTCAACATATTCAGGAGAATTCGAATAACTCAGGCAGTCTCAGACTTGGATCGATCGATTGCCAAAAATTATGTGAAGACATTTAATTATTAGGTATGTTTTTAAAAACCAAACTTAGAAAATATATTATGTTTGTACACAGTGACCTCTAAAGCACAAAAGTGTATATATTTAAGTTACCATATTATAAACTAGCTTTTGCCCGCGGCTCCGCCCGCGTGGATGTCGGTTATCGCGACCAAACATAGCCTATGTCCTTTCTCAAGGTCTAAACTACCCCTATACCAAATTTCATCAAAATCGATTCAGTGGTTTAGGCGTGAAAGCGTAACAGACAGACAGACAGACAGAGTTACTTTCGCATTTATAATATTAGTATGGAGTATGGATATGGATACTCTGTATTTAGACTCCAAACTCTATAGAACACGTAATAGGGGGTGAGCCTATTGCCGTATTCCGGGCACTATTGTTGACTCGACCATGTACCTGAGGTCAAGTCTGGGCTGTATATATCTGTCTGATGTTAAACAGCCCTATCACTTAGACACCTTGTACGACACCGCATGGGAAGAGATGAAGAGGCCTAAATTCTACTCTGCTGGGAACCACGCGGCGGTGTCCATATATAAAAAAGTAACCATTTCAATCAATGTAAAAAAAAAATATGAAAAGTCAAAGTCAAAGTCAAAGTCAAAAATCATTTATTCTGTATAGACCATTAAAACGGCACTTACAAAACGTCAAAAATATATAATTATGTACTAAAGACTAGCTTAGCAAATGGACCACCGGTTCGAAACGCGGCCCTGGCCTGAGAAGACTCCGGCAAGAAACTCAGCGGGCTTTTTTTTTTTTGGTCTATTTACAAATAATGCTTAGTCTACTTAGTCTAAATACAATAATTTGTTTAAAAAAGTATCAAAGAATCTCCGTCCACACCTAATGTTTATTTTTTCTCTCGCCATGTTAACAAAATGAAATAACGTGGCACATCGTTTTGCGTACCCTTTCACCTTTTTTGTCTACGATCCGTTTGTGCCGATCCACACGCCCGTGAAATCCCTTTGTAAAATTCCCTTTTTGTGAATGCATTTCGTGCAACCAACCGGATTTCATTTATTTTCGTTATGTAGGCATTTGTGCTGAGTCCACCGAATCTTATTAAGGGATTACAGATTCAAATGTATAGATATGGCTTTTGGCTATGCTGGAAAAGGTTTATAAGCGCTTAGGTTCTCGGTAGAGTAAAAAAGTACGGTTTTCCCATGGGTATTTTAGATGGCTTGTTAATTTTTTTTTTTTTTTTTTGGTGACTAAGGGATAGGGCTGTTCTCTATCCGACAGTAAACACAGCCCATGTCAAAGTGCCCGCTTAACGGCAATAGGCTCACCAATAACGTGGAACAAAACAATCATAGTGAAATATGGGTTAATACACCTCTGCCTACCTACCTTTGGGAATTACTGAGGTATATACTTATGAATGTTAATCTTATACCTATATCCCAAAGTACAACGAACGAGTATAACTCTATACTAGTACTAGCTGTCCCGGCGAACTTCGTACCGCCATATTTTTCCCGTTCCCGCTGCACCTATTGTCTCATCCTTTAAACCTTCCCTGGACACCCACGAATATTTCAAGACTAAAATTAGCCAAATCGGTTCAGCCGTTCTTGAGTTATAAAATAACAACGAAAAGTGGCATTGATTTTTATATATTAGAGAAAGATCATATTCTGCTACTATCACACCTCCGGTTTATTTTTCAATATTATTTCCTTAATGTCTTCCAAATTTCACACGCCACTTTTTCACTAGGGTAGGTACAAAACAGCATCTTTCGACTTGCTAGTACAAACATTTGGCCAGACTTTCCTTAAAATAGTCATCTACTAATTTCAAATTCATACAATACAGGATATTATATATATACAACTGTTATACCATTCAACAATGAAAACCACTTTATACTGAATTCAAGATTTATTATAAAGTGGTTTTCTTTGTTTTAAATTTATGCGAGTAGAACAAACGTACCTACCTACCCTCGAATAATGTAACCTTTTGTCCGATGGATTAGTAATGAGACCATTATGGTTTTAGTTTAAAATTACATTGTACTTTAGGAACTTACCGTTCAACTTTTGTATTTAATCGTACAATTAGCGAGAAAAATGGCTGTAAATTTTTACACTGAGGTACCATAAAGTCCGTGTAAAGATGATAAAGAATACAATTATCACCACCCCATCTAATCCGAAGGGTGTCGTAAGAGGCGACTAACGGAAAAACACGCAGACGATATCACTGCGAGAGAAGGAAAACTCGAAATGAAACCCTATACCAACCCGTCTAGCCAGCGTGGAAACAGTAGGCCAAAGCCTCCCAACATTGGTAGAGGTTAATGTCCAGCAGTGGACTGCGATAGGTTAATTCATTGATTGATATTTTTACATACTTTGTAACTATTACGTATAACGCTATAAAGACAAACAAATACTTTGACTTGACTAACGAGTTAACCAAAAACGGCTACGTGGTTAAACTCTACGCCGTAGAAGTAGGAGCAAGGGGAGTTCCAGCTAAATCCCTGTACAACTTACTTAAAGACCTCGGATTGCCAAGAGCTTCAGTAAGCTCTTTACTAAATCGAATATCAAAAGCGGCATTGATAGGATCTTACCAAATTTGGATAGGTAGGGGGGGGGGGAACACTACTGACGGTGGAGGTGAGCGCTGATGCATCACAAGGTGGCCACCCTAAACCTACATCTGGGTCGCTAGTCCCAGTCGCCGTCACGGTGTTCCTCTCTGTATCACGCTATGGACCCGGCGACCGCACGGTGAATCCATGGAGTGCTGAGAATCGGATCTCCCTCATTTTTAACCCTCATGAATAACCCCATATTGTAGTCGCTTGGGAAAACCACTGCAGGGAGTTCATTCTACAGCTTGAGCATGCGATGGATGAAGTTCTTTTTATACCTGACTGTGTAAATTATGTCTTTATGGAGATGATGATGTGTGTACTGTTTCGGGTCGCAAAGTGTGAGGGTGAACACCCTGCTTCTGGCGAGTGGAGTGATGATAGAATGTAGCTGTTTTGAATTGAATACCTCCTGTATAGTGGCCGTACACCACTGAATAAGTACCAGTACATTAGTTTCCAGGTAAAAATAATCTCAGATAAATCCTTTTCAAGCCTGTAATGAATAAGCCGTAGACTATGGTTGTAACACAGTTTCCACGAGGCTTTGCAACAATCCCTTTGTGGGTATGACGTGAGCGGAAGGTGGAAAAATTTCACTGTAAAATATCACTGTGGAATCGCCTCACTGCTCTCGTGGAGTGTAATACTAGATTTCATGATTTAACAACGGTTTTTACAGATTTCAGTTGGATAGAAATAAAATATTGTGACAAACGTGTTTAAGGCTTTCAGGAGTTTACATACATTGAATGGCCGCGGGAACGCGCTGGATGCGAGCCGCTTCCAACCGGTCTTATTGGAGATCTATAGGGGAGGCCTATGTCCAGCAGTGGACTTCCTATGGCTGAAATGATGATGATGATGATGATGAATGCTACACGTTGATATTTTTCGGTTTCTGGATTATAGGGCCTCAAGAACCTACAGTACCTAACGTATAATATGTAAATGTTACAAAATGAGCCTTAAGATTTTAATTTTAGCAATAGTATTGGCCATCAAGAGTTATGTGTGTAGGTAGCCAGAGCTCACTGGAGAGGATTCGTGCTGTCAGTGGGAATACCAAAGGCTTGTCCTACTTATCTTCTGCGCTGACGGCACAGAATCTCTCTGTTCTTACAGGGTCAGCAGCGCGAGTGTGACTGCCCTGGTGTTACACTCATCCATAGGCCGGGTCCGTAACCTAATTTCGAGAGATATAATATGTTAGATTACTGGAATATCGGCTGAAAGATTGTGCGAATAGAGTTTATTGCGAAACAACTTTTTGTCGCCAAACTCTGCTTCGACTAAACGATTCTTTGAATATTTATTAATCGATTGACTGATCTTAGCAGTTTTATGCAAATTGATTGGTAGCTATGAAGAAAAAACATAATTTTTAATCAAGCAGGTACCACGGTAACCACTTTCCATCAGGTGGGCCTTGTGATTATCTGCGACCAAGCTGCGACTAAGTAGTATAAAAAGCCTCTAGAAAGACTAAAAAAATCGCTAGAGTGAACTAAAAAGTGTTTGTAACAGATACCTATAAGCGGTGTGGATAGTAGACATACCCATTGCAAAGCCAAATTGGTTTTCTTTATAGGAGACTAAGCGAATCGTTCGCTATACTTGGGATTGTAGCTATACAGGGCGTCCCATGGCAATGCCACATGGAGGGAAAGTACCTTAAATCCTTAAGTTAGCTCATTTTTTTAAAGGAAACATCATTTTATTTTTAAAAAGAAACAAAACTGCATTCAAAGATTTTTAAAAATTCGCTTGCAACACCCGATAATCGAACCGATTAAAATCCGAAAAAGTAACATCCTGTATTTTTATGCCATCAATCGATAGTGTCAATCATAAGGATCAAATCTCTCTAAGAAACATGGTAAATTAAATGAAAGGAAGTCCTTGAAACCTAAAATTATAAATTCAATTTGGTAAAATAAAACACTTTCTTATAAGGTATCAACACTAGAGATAGGTATCTCTAATGAAATTTATTGTATATTCTCAGTTTGTGCTGTGTGTTAGATCCTGGTGGAGTAGAATAGTGGCCCTATTCTACACCATGGCCGTGGCCCCATAATTTTCCGTGGCTGTCGTAATAGGGAACTAAGGGATAGTGCTTCCGACAGTACACAACATACAGCAAATGATAAAGTACCCACTTGACGGCAATAGGCTCGCCTCCTATTATGTACGACCGAAAATTACAGTCCGCGAAATGTGGGTGTTATTACACCTCTGTGCTCGCGTTCGGGAATTTACAAGTATGAATGTTTACTTTGTATCACGTAATATCTTATAAGTATAACAAATATTCGAAAGAAATTTTAAAATTAATTACCTAGATTCAGAAGAATATTCTAACAAATATTAGTTTCAAATTATATTTCACTATTGGATTTTATAAAATACACAAGCAAGCTCAAATGTATTCTGTTGAAGACAATGTATATTCACCACAATATAATACAAAGTTCAAGTCAATTCTACATACGACACTGTGACATAGTACAGTTCAGTTCAAATTCAATTAAAAGCTTCACAGGTCCAAGTTCAAACCAGTTAAAACTCGCACACGTACTGCATGACCTTAGTTTTAGAACAGGCTAGATAACACAAGGAAGGCGGACCCTGAGCTCCGAGGTCAACTTGGCCACGGATGCAATCAGGAAAATGAGTATAAAGAAGATGATGATGAGATAAAACATATCATCGTCTACATTGGGTGTCTAAGGAATTCACCAAGATCTTTAGGATCCTAGCTAAGCTTGCCTTTTTATTATCATGCGAAAAATCCCCACGGATCCTCCCCCGCCGGGGCCGGAGGAGGAGGTTATGTCGGAATCGAACCGACTAAAACGCACGCCTTCTGTGGGCCGTCCGTTGCCGGAGGTGAGATTGTCATAGCCATATCCCTCGCACCCCGGCCGACACAGGGCCATATCTCTCGATCTGACCCTCTTCCGGTGGGGGACCACGGAGTCTCCAACTCGCCCCCGGGTATTGGGAGGCACGCAATGCGCGTCACCGCCGCGGCCTGCTTCTGCTAGGGTGACAGGCGGCTCCACCTGTCGCCCCCAGGCCTGCGCCTAGCTAAGCTTACCTGCTACTGATTAACAAACACGGCTCTAGTGAAAGATTTCCTCGGTCAGGAGGTCAGACAATTCTCTTCATAATTTTGGTTTATTATGCACATGTATAATCTAGTTTTTTCTAAGTCTGTGCCCATGACCTTCATCTCAATGAAACTTAAAGGTCAGACGACATAAATGAAGTTAGGATGTACCAGTGAAAGTCAGGTCCTCAGGGAGACAAGCTCGCGCCAACTCTGAACTACTGTTTTCAAACCGATTAGGAAGCATACGAGTAAGTAACCTTCAAATACGTTTGGGCCACCACGCTTACTGTTTGGCGTATCAGGCTATTATATGTACATCTTTTATGTTTGGGGTAAGCAGAGTTAAGAGCCTGCCACCTTTACACTTTATCTTGTAACTGCGTAAGAGCTTGTAAACTCAGACTAAATTTTTTTTTTTAAGAAAAAATTTTAATTTTGGTCATATATCATAGTCCAGTCATTTGGGCGAAAACCTAGAACATTACCTGGAAAGTTTTCCGGGAGTTTTGAAAATTGGCAATTTTATAGATTTTGATATGCTCTTTCCAAATTTGAACTTTGCCACCTCGTATGTTTGCCGCTCGCGCCGCCATTTTGAAAAAATGGCACCCAAAAGCAGTTTTTAGATAATAACTCCTTTCCGGCGCATTTTACAGGAAAAACATATTACACAAAATAAAAGTAGAGAAAATTTCCTACAATTTATGTTAAACCTTTTCTTTTCTAAAATCAATAGTTTCGGCGTACGAGCGCCGTAAACCATTATACATCCACACCAACGTGTAATATTTACTTTAAACTGCTCATACTGTGATTTGTAAATTATAAAAATTATATGAAGGTTATCTATAGTAATTATAGGTAACTATAGTCTGTCATGTCTCCGCAGGTATAAAGATTTCTTCGCGCCCCTTCTGTGTCAGGCCCCTTCTTTCCCTTCTAAGAAACATCTAGCCCCGGCTGAGCTCAACAGAAATATTTAGTCTGAGTCATCAGTATACGTTTATCATTTCACAGTGTCGTTTGCATTTACAGAGCCATGGCTTCTAATGAAGTAGATAAGAAGGGATACCACGATAAAAAAACGCGCCGATTTCTCTACCTCATGGTGGTGTGGAAATGAGTATTTCTGCCGAAACGTGTATCGAATTACACTTTACGGCGCTCCGACACCGAAACTATTAATTTTAGGGAAAAATAAATTATCACAAATTGTAGGAAATTTCCTCTACTTTTATTTTGTTAAACATGTTTTTCCTGTAAAATGCGTCGGAAAGGAGTAATTATCAAAAAACTGCTTTTGGGCGCCATTTTTTCAAAATGGCGGCGCGAGCGGCAAACATACGAGGTGGCAAAGTTCAAATTTGGAAAGAGCATATCAAAATCTATAAAATTGCCAATTTTCAAAACTCCCGGAAAACTTTCCAGGTAAAAATACCAAATGACTGGACTATCAATATATTGGTAAAATAATAATATTTTCTAAAGTTTACGCAAATGTCACTCATTGAAATTATTTAACTTGCCTCGAAGATATCAGTGAGGCTTTAAAAACAATTTAGTTGCTTTATAACAATATAAATCAATTCAGCTTCAATTTCCTTCCGTAAGCCGTAAGTGTTCGTACTAATACTAAGATTAACAATATCAAAAGTGTTTTAGTGGCAAGATAGGGAACATGCTGACGAAGAGAAGCACGTACTTCGAGGGCGCGGACGTGACAGCCCTAATCTTATTAGGCCATGCTCACATAGTGCTACTTTTGATAGTTTGTTTTTTATACTACTTAGGTCGCAGATAAGCACAGGCCCTCCTGGTGGTAATTGGTTACCGTGGCCTATGGACATATGCAACACCAGCGGCGTCACGCTCATCACTTTTTAATGTCGATAATGGATTGCATCATATCCAATATCTTAGATTATCACCAATATCAATCTTATAAAATTCATGATGAACTAGGTACAATATTTTAAAATTTTATCAGATATTGGTTTGGATTTAATTTTTTCTTGAGCCTATCTTCTCTCTTAACAAGAGACTGATCAATAAATCGACCAATGGACGAATATTTTTTTTTATTTCAGTATATTTAAAATACACGGGTTTTATTATTAATTACTAAGTATTACTGTAGGTATATTTATAAAAATGGAAAGGTCCTAGAATGACTTCTACTGCACAATTACGCAATACTTTACGTTAACTTTACTTCTAAAAATTGCAAGGACGATAATCCTTCTAATTTTCAGAAGTAAAGTGTGTACGTTCTTCGTATCATATAAACCGATTCAAACTTACGTCACATACGAGATACAATTAAGATTGTTTCGATCCCGTATGGCTAATAACGATTAGGTAAAACGAGTCTTAAGACTCGGAGGCGAGGTAATCCGCGATTACTTCGCATCCATCACTAATTCGCAGGCAGTTTTTGTGTTTAGCAATACATCACATACTCACGACTGAAGGGGTAGGTAGAGGTGAACAAATATACAAGCTGTTGTTGTTATTTTTATCATTTTTAGTTATTTTACATACATACATACAATCACGCCTTTATCCCCAGAGGGTTAGGCAGAGGCGAATTAACACCCACATTTCACCAATTATTGTATTAGGTCCCACGTTATAGGGGGTGAGTCTATTGCCGTTTTCCGGGCACTATTGTTGGCTCGAGCCATGTATAGGCTGAGTCTGGGCTGTATTAGTCTCTTTTATAATGTAATTCTTTCTTATTACAATCTCGAGTTTTAAAAGCAAGGCGTAGAAAAGCAAAAAAAAACAAGATGTTATCAAGATAAGCTACATCTGGAGGTAAGCAGACCTGGACTCTTTAAAGCAAGCTTTGGTTGCAACCGTGATGATAATGACGGCAATAATAGACTCGCTATCTATAACCTGAAATGTGTTACTACACCTCTGCTTACCCCCTTTGAGGATATGCAGATTTTAGGACAAAGTATGTTTTTCTTATTTACCTTCCCATTTACTTTCAACGTCAACGAGCCGCGCTAAGATAAAATATTCATCAAATTCTAAATATTTAAAAGCTGCTGCTCTCTACAACAAAAATGAACTAGCAAATTTAGCTGTTACATTATTCATACCTTGGTTACTTTCTAGCAAAATGCGTTATAACCACTAATGAAGTTTCAACAGGATTATGTTCAAGTAAAAAACTTAGATAAAAAAATAAAGAAAAATATTCTGTGCAAAACAAAAATTGTGGTTATTTTTATTTTTAAATCTGCACATGTTTATTGGGGTTGTGGAAGGACGCCACTGGACTAGCAACAATGCGTGGCTTTTTGTAGCTTCTGTCATTAAAAAAAATTAAAAATTAAAAAATTAAAAAAATATTTATTTGTCACCACTAACCAATAAATGCAAAAAATTACACAAAATGAATACTGTATTCAACATTGGGTTGTAGATCACTGGTGCCTGTGGTAGGTAATAAAAACCTGAATTACAGGTCACCAGTACCCACAAACTGATACAATGCAAAAACTTAAATACAGACACTTATACATTGTTTGTTAATCAAAATAAGTTAATAGGAGAAACATAAAATTTGGGGTTTACGGTAGGAAGGATGTGAATCATATATAATGCCTATGTCATAAAGATGACATAGGCATTATCTCTGTTATTTGAAATTACAATAAAATCTATTAAATCTAATCTTATTAATTTAATCTAATTTAATCTAATCTAATCTATTTAATCTTTATTAAAATATATCACTGTGCTGCCCGCTTACTATAAACTCTTATCAATAATTGAACGGCTGTCATTTTACCAACTGCATAAATAACTTTGTAATCCCATATAAATATAGCAGATTACAAAGTTACATTTGCAGTTGATAGTTCGACAGCCGTTTAATTATTGACCTGTTTTAAGTGTTCATGGTAAGAGCTTTGAACTTCAGATAGATCCGTTCCGTCCGTTATAGCGTGATTGAATAAGAAACATCCAAACGTTTTCACAAACATTCACATTCATAATAGTTATTCGATATCTGATATTTAGTTTCCATTCTAATGAGGTTTCATTCTCCCTCTTTTATAAACTTTCTTTTTGTATTTCGTGGTAGTTCTAACAATGAGTAAGTTACAAATATATCTTATTTCCCCTCCAAACGAGGTATCACTTGAAAGATAAATTCTCAGAGAATTCAGTATTCAAAGGACGATTACTGAAAGGTGTCAAATTTTAGTTTTGTAACCATCAATAAAGTTGTAATGGCTTCCGAAAAGGAGGCGCTGTTTTTTTTTTTCTTTAATTTCGGAAGTTTTTTTATGCCACTTGCACACGGCCTGATGGAAAGCGGTTACCGTAACCTATGGACGATAGTTACGCGACAAGGAAATATTATTCCTCGTGGCCAAATCAGTTTGGCCACGAGGAAACATCCGAATGCAACACCAGTGGAGTCAAATGCTGCCGAACCTATAAGAACAGAGAGATTCTGTGCCGTCAGCGCAGTAGACAAGTAAGACAAGCCTTTGGTCTTCCCACTGAAAGCACAAACCCTCTCCAGTTCACAGGAATATTTTTTTAACAAATTCTATCGTGATTTATTAGGTGTTATTGCCACCCAAATATTTTCATTCAAAACATTTTTAAAGGTTTATTAAGTTTGTCCTGGTTGTTAGATCAATTTTACTCCCTTCCTGTTGACTGTAGTACACACATTTAGTTTGGATGAATTTCAGTTAATAAAACCGCGTATTTAAAAACGGGCCTCGGAGAGCACGTTAAGCCGTCGGTCCCGGTTGCCATACGAACATCTATGGCAGTCGTTACGGGTAGTTGGAGTCCTAAAAAGTTCAAAAACAACGGGCTAGCTGCAATGCTTCGATATCGCCTAATGTCACCATTGGGTTGTGGAGGTTAGATGGCAGTCGCTTCACGGAAAAAATTGAAGTCCAGCCAAATCCGCAGTTAAGACTAGTACGAGTAAAACGGACCTAGACTCCGAGGTGAAAGCTTCGGATACGACTGGGAATTAACGCTAGGATGAAGAAAAAGAAGATTTAAATATGGTTTTATTCAGTCATAAAACTACGCAATGAGATCATTTACGGATCTTAAAGTACCTTAGAATAGTAAAGTTCAGAAGTCAATAAACTAATAGTTTATAGTAGACCAAATTATTCATAGCGAGATTCAATCTATATTTTCTGAAAGCATTGAGTCAAAACGGGCAAAGCGAACACTACTGCATTCACCAAAATGGAAAAATATTCAAATTTATTAGTTCTTTTATTCGTACGGTCCGTACACCCCAAATACTTATTGGGACATTCCTAAGCGGCTAGTCGACGGTTCTGGTTGCTAGCAGACTGGTTGCTTGCATTTTATTGCCATTGATTTCTTGATGCACTTAGACGAGGCAATTGGCTACAGCGTCATGTGAAATATAATTTTATCAATTTTAGAATAATAATCTTCGATGTCTGGATGGAACTCTGCATCGCACTTTAGTGATAAGTAGTTTTAAACAAATATTCTAGAGCATACTACGTAGCGCTATATAGCCCATACGCATATGAGTAGCTTATACCTTGTTTTACATTAATTGCCAATATATTATTATTATGGCTTATGCCAAACTAATGCGAATACCTGTACACATTTATGCATAGTTAAAATTTTTTGCACTGAACAGAAATCAAACCCGCGAGCCTTGATTTTCCAATTGGAACAATCCATTGAAGATTCGCTACTTTTTTACCCAAAATTGTCATTACCTTACCTTTTGATAAGTCTTTAGGTTCAACGCCCCCCTTACCAGACCGACAGATGTCCTGAAAAGGCTGGCTGGGATGGACTGGATGCGGAAGGCAGAGGATCGGCAGACGTGGCGCACATTGGGAGAGGCCTCTATGACCAGCAGTGGACTGCAATAGGCTAATTGATTGATTAGGGTCAAGATTTCGCACTGATGTACTAATATTACCAATCAAACCCCAATCCACCTAAGATTACCAGTTGTCAAAAATTAGTCGAAAATTAAACTACTATTATTGAACAACATGACCATTTTGTATCGAGTATAGTAACGATGAGTGGACGGTATAGGGATTTATGTTCCATCTGACCCCACTTCACTTATCTCTAGAGCTATAAATTTTCGGGTATTCCCCGTGTATTCGACGTGTTTATTGAAAGGTATGGGATAAATAGTGTTGTTACTGGATATTTCGAACAGTCTGAAGTTAATAGACAATCCTCCTGCATTTTCTTTTTTTTTGTACTGATACTTCCATATCCTTGAACCATAATATTGCTGATTATATTTTGGTGTTGGCGTAATAAGGGGTAATCGTGAGGGCTAAGATAATAAAGTCCAAGCGATAGTACGATGTCAATTAGGCACTTTTTATCTGTAATTTCCACAATGCAATTATTTCGAAAAGCTCTGATCACAACTCATACGATTAAAGTTTTGAAATTGGACAAAATCTGGATCTCAATTTTGTAAACCACCAACAGTTTAAACCAACTCCACTGAAAGAGAAGTAAAGAATTGACAACATTGGCATGAATGATAGCTTCTGTCTTTTAATCATATTCAACTAAACGTAATGAGGCAAATCCACCTTATCCTAACTGAGCATGTAGGTATGCTCAGTTAGGATAAGGTGGATTTAGCATTTAAGCTTTTTCGATACCATATTAAATATTAATGTTAATGGGAACATCATTATCGCGTTAATTCCCATAAACTTTATTGTTTATAGGTTAATTTACAGCAAACGAGCATAGATAAATATACCTAGATGAAAAATGTTTTAAAAACGTCCAAACTTAAGTACAAACCTAAGCTATTAAACAATTCAGTTTATCGTCTAGCACTTGAGAAATAAATGACATCATAGTATCAAAAACTTTCCAACAAAGAATTTAGACCAGGTGTAGAGATCACTGAGACACATTTTGTTTATGATAAGTTGCTCAAGTTACTTTAGAACTTCACTGATATTTCAAGGAGCTCGTAACTTAAGGTCGGTCTAGCGAAGGCTTAGTAATGGTTGTTGCTAGTCATTACGCTGCTTACCTCATTTAAATTTAAAAAATGTATGCAAATATTTAAGGTTTAGAAGAAAAAAATATTTTCAGAAGTTTTGCTTTTTAATTTTCATTTAGTTTTTTTAGGCTGAGATGTTAGTCGCTCCCGTAAAAGTCAATACAATCCAGATGTGGAATAGTAGATTACCCAACAAGTGAAAAAAAGGTGAATCTTTTCGAGGCACCAAGTTGTATCCCGAGAGGAGTGAAGGTTTCTCCGGTAGAATCCCGAGCGTAGCGAGGGGTTCTAGAGAGAAACCTGAGTGGATCGAGGGATACAAGAGCCGAGATGAATTCTTTTTTCACGTGTTAGGTACTCAAATTTTCACCATTGACTACGAGAAAACGATTACTCTGTGATTATGAATTACATTTTGTTATGTATAGTACACAAAAGAAGCAGCAAATTATCAGTAATAGCTACCGCTTTAGCGCGAAAAGACTCAGGAGTCTTTTCGTGTTCGAGAATATGAGTTTAATTTTCATCACTAGATGAAGTCATTTTATGATTATGAGATAAACATAAACTTTTACAAGGAAAATTACACAGAAAATGGCGGCATTTTTTTTTTCTTAATTTAAACTGAGCCACATTCCATCCACCCAGTGATTACATTTAGGTGGCTTTTAGTACGTTTTTATAGTGAGAGTGTGCAACCTCTTTGTATGTTTCACTAGAATCCGTACATTCGCGCATGTTCCAAATTCAAATTTTTTTATTCACTCGATGAAACAAAGAGCGTTTTATTCACTGTTTTTGATGAATCACGGGCCCTTTTTCGAGTGTCAATGGTGAAAAGGTTTATTGTTTTTCCTTCGTGTAAACCTTCTACCCTAATTCTCTCTCTGGCGGGTAAAATTTTCAATAATGATACGTATACCTAACGTCTCATTACCTACATTTATCTGTAACCATAAGCAGCAGGTGTATTAGTGTTCCTTACTTCGAAAATGCTCCCTTTTACCTTTTCGATCATTCATCCTATAATATTTTTATTATTGGATGCTTACATTTTTTTTAATTTATACTTAAAAGGTAGTAACTGATAAAGCGGTAGCGACTGTAGTTTAGGCTCTATATTTATCAGTCAGTTTTTCACACAAGTAAAGTAAGCTATAATTCCGTAGCCGACCGCATACGATACGACAACTGCCGACGCATGCAGCACATACAGTGTACCCATTAAGGTATAGGCCCAGAATCAGATCAGCATAGAAAAATCGGTATTTTCGAAACAGTTTTTCTTTTTAACCATAAAACCTACAGATCTGGAATTTACATGCCTGCATACTACAGGATACACAGAGTAACTTCACCTTTTCATAAATTAAATAAAAAAGGAGAAAATAGTTGAAAAGAGGCTCTGAACATCACTCTACTCTTTCTTATGAAACCAAATATTTTCTACAATATGTATCCAAATAATCTAAAATTTCACATGTATGTTAAATAAGTGTATTAGCATGACGTGACCTTCTTAGTTAGTAACCGTCGCCTATAAAGTTATCAATTAAAATTAGTTTTACTGATTTTTACGGTTTAAATTTATGCGAATGACCTTGAGCATTTGTATAGTCAAACATTCGCGTATGTAATCACCTTAAACTCCGATACACGATAAAGGGGACCATTGATAAGCCGTAATGAATTACGCGCATATGCTGCGTGCGTCGGCAGTAGTCGTATGCGGTCGGCATCATACCTCAATCGTCACAATGATTGTATAGATACGCATATAGGTACACACCATCACATTCCAATATCATCATCCTATAGTATATTAATGTCACGGTCTGCGGCCGCCGACATCAAAGTGTTCTGTCGTGTTTATATAATCTTCACGCTCGGGTAGGAAAGTTAATTACTTGCGTGTGTGCACACGTGAGTGTACAAAAATATAGCCTGCCCAACGTTATTGGATGGCGGGCAAGTGTAAATTTGGGGCTTGATAGGCAGTTATTCGGCTGCTAATTGTTTTACCTATCCACTTTTCGTGTGGAAAACCCCACAGATACCCTCGTCGACCATCGGTGGTGGTTATATTGGAACCGGAACGAATAAAACCACAGCCCATCTCCGGTCTCAATTACCGAAGTGTAAGGTTACCGGATATTGATAAGACACTTACTTTTCCACAGTATTTTATTTTTTAACCTACCCGACAAGTTGGGTTGTCTATTGTTTACCCGAAGATTATATGCCATAATCATCATATTCCCGAATTTCATTTGCCCGAATGTTTTGTTTGCCCTAAAAGACATATGACATACTTTTAATATATATATATATATATATATATATATATATGCATCACGGACGAGTAAACCGACGGGACACAGCGATGAAGATCACAGAGCCCCACTCACGCGCCACTACACCGAGGATTTGCCAGATGTCGAGCAGTGCGAGGTAGGGGCGGCTCTCAGGCAACTGAAGAACAACAGGTGCCCTGGTGATGACGGAATTACTACTGAGCTGCTGAAAGCAGGTGGCGCTCCAATCCTGAAAGAGCTAGCAAGTCTCTTTAGCTCCGTCATCCAGCAAGGGCTAACACCTAGGGCATGGAGCGGGAGTGCGGTGGTACTGTTCTTCAAAAAAGGCGATAAGAATTATAGGCCCATCTCACTCCTGAGTCATGTCTACAAGCTGTTCTCGAGAGTCGTCACAAATCGCCTCGTGGCTAAGCTCGACGAGTTCCAGCCACCTGAGCAAGCCGGGTTTCGAAAAGGCTATAGTACCGTGGACCACATCCATACTGTTCGGCAGATTGTAGAAAAGACGCAGGAGTACAACCAGCCGCTGTGTATGGCGTTTGTGGACTACGAAAAAGCCTTCGACTCTATCGAAACCTGGGCTGTGCTGGATGCCCGGCAGCGGTGCCGTGTCGATTGGCGATACATCGAGGTGCTGACTGCTGAGATGCTTGTATGACACTGCCACAATGTCCATCCAGCTCTAAGACCAGAAGACGAAACCCATTAGCCTCCAGCGTGGAGTGAGACAGGGAGATGTTATATCCAACGGTGAGTACATCTCGCACCTTCGATTCGCTGACGACATCGTCATAGTTGCGGAGTCGCTGGAACAACTGGACGAAATGCTGCACAGCCTGAATGGAGCTTCTCGACACGTCGGCCTCGGTGTAAACTTGGATAAAACCAAGATTATGACCAACGAACATGTTGTACCGACTGTACCGAGACCGATTGCCATCGAAGGGGCGACACTCGAAGTTATTCAAAAATATATCTACCTGGGGCAAGTTATCCAGCTCGGTAAAAACAACTTCGAGAAAGAAATAGCCAGAAGAATCCAACTAGGGTGGGCAGCATTTGGCAAATTGCGCCGGGTCTTCTCCTCCCCTCTGCCGCAATGCCTCAAAACAAAGGTTTTCGACCAGTGCGTCCTGCCTGTTATGACCTACGGTGCCGAAACGTGGCCACTGACGGTGGGGTTAGTCCGTGACCTAAAAGTCGCGCAGCCGGCTATGGAGCGAGCTATGCTTGGAGTTTCTTTGAAGGATAGAATTCGTAACGAGGTTATCCGACAAAGAACCAAAGTTACCGACATAGCTCGCAGAATAAGCAAGCTGAAGTGGCAGTGGGCTGGCCACATCTGCCGAAGGACTGATGGCCGTTGGAGCAAACGAGTCCTAGAGTGGAGACCGCGCGTTGGAAAACGGAGGGTAGGACATCCCCTAGCCAGATGGACCGACGACCTGCGAAAGGTGGCTGGGACGGACTGGATGCGGAAGGCGGAGGATCGGCAAACGTGGCGCACATTGGGGGAGGCCTATGTCCAGCAGTGGACTGCAATAGGCTAATTGATTGATTGATTGATACTTTTAATTGCCCGAAACTTAGATACCATAAGATACGTGCCATACGTATTGTTTTTCATATTCTTTATTGCCATAATTATTAGACATAATATTTAAACGACGAAGTGATAATTAGGGCATGTGATAATTAGGGCTTACAATGATTATGACAAATGATGTTATGGTAAGTGACTTTATGGGAAACAAAGCTTCTAGCACGTGACTAATATAGCAAATAAGAGTATGGCAAATGAATATTACGTCATATAATATTATGGCTGTTATGACAAATGAAATTCGGGCAAACGGCTGTATACCTTTAAGATGACCCCCTCGGGTGTGGGAAGTATATTGTCCCCATCGAACCCCGGAAAGGTTCGCTTTGCCGCGCTGTCGAGGACTAAACTAACTTATGGCAAGGAGGAGCAGAAAAGTCGGGCACAAAGACCCAGCTTTGGATGCAACCTAGATTGGTTCTTAGATATAAAAAGAAAGCAGCATAGGTACTCGGACTAAAAAGTGTAGCATAGACGGAACATGCCGGACGGAGTCACCTAAAGTCATATTAACCCTAGAACCGTACCCTGGGGTACAATCAATAAAAAATTTCTAAAATAGTTTATAACTTTTTTTTTGTTATACGGTTTGTGTTGCGCGTCCTTGTATTTACGTGAGGTGGAGGGACGCACCGATTCCTTAGTCGGCCGACGGTCTTGCTGGTGATTGGACGCGATACGCTGCTTTTGGGGTACACCAGTACCCCTGGGTTCAACCCCTCTCCAAATAAGTATTGGGGATATATTGAAAAAAAAAACGGGAGATACCAGCGGTAAACCCTTCTAGTTTAAAAACTGGAAGGTGTTTTTTCTGTCCGAGGTCCAAAGACCACAAATCACACACACAATGTGTGAAATGCAAAACATATAGGTGTGTTGAACATAAGAACAAAATATGCCAAAATTGTTTGTAGTTCCTTATTATTTTGATATGATTATGATTAATGTGTCTTAAATTATTGTGTTAACCCTTATGTAAGTTGATTTCATAATAAAAGTTTATTGATATTCCAAAAAAACTGTTATTATTAATGGGGTTACCCAGTACCCCATGGTACCGTTAGTGTATGTCCAAGATGGGTACGGTTCTAGGGTTAAAGCAGTACCATTTCTGGTATGAGAATAGAAATAAGTTATTAGGAAACATTTTAAAGATTCAGTCTTACAACAGAAATGCCCAATATTATAGTAGGTAAATTACACGTCAAAGAATCGTCAATATTTCATTACCTTTGAAACAGAAACGACACACTATTCAAACACTGCCTAATATTTTATTAAACACTAGCTGTCGCCCGCGGCTCCGCCCGCGTGGATGTCGGTTATCGCGACCAAACATAGCCTATGTCCTTTCTCGAGGTTCAATCTACCCTTATACTCAGTACTGAATTGATGCCGACTCTTGACCAATAGATGGCGCTGTATGTCCGAAATAAATTTTATTTTTTATTTTATTTTTTGTAATAAAAACTATTTTATGTCCTTTCTCAAGTTACAAACTATGTCTGTACCAAATTTCACACAAATCGGTTCAGTAGTTTAGGCGTGACGAGACAGACAGACAGACAGACAGAAAGACAGACAGACAGAGTTACTTTCGCATTTATAATATTAGTTTGGATTGTAAAAAAACTTAGCACCCTTAGAATTTGCTACTGTACGAATCTTTTAAAACATAATAGGACTGAGCAAACGACGTACTTGGGACTCGTTGCTTCCAATTCTAATTACAATTTCTACAGTCTACAAAGGAAAGCCTACGGTGATAATAGTTATGTACGTCTAGAGAGTTCATTTAATTAATATTTATTCTTACTGTCTGTATGAAATGCGGTTGATTTGTATTGTTTCTGTAATGTAATGGTAATTTAGGAATCTTCGCTACCGAATGCCGGTTGCATTCAATGCGCTTTAGAGTGCGTGGTTCATTCACATATTGGTCCTTTCCATGGTTTTGTTGGGTTGGCATCTCCACTAATGACTGCCGTCCGACCCCACACCCGTAGAAGAAAGCCTGTGCCAAAACTTCGTCCTAGAGAATCTATAAGGTGGCTCGTATATTTGATCGAACCATGTGATAAAATAATATAATACCTACTTTTGATGGTACTTTGTTTTTAATTTATTTGTTTGATTTCAGGTAAACACACAGTACCTGCTGCTTCTAAATCAAGGTATTTGAGCCATTTATGCATTTTTTAAAGAATATTAGGCACCGTAATTACAAATATTCACTCTAACCCCTCCAACTAAGCTGAATATTGCTTGTGTTAGGTTAGGAGTGGATTTACGTCAGCAGTGTCACGGCCAGTATTCGAACCCGGGTCCTCTCGATCGTTAGGTCGATCCCTTAACCACTAAGCTACCGACACTATTCTTAATGTATATTATTACATTCTAAATATACCCACAGCTACATTCTATCATCGCACTTCTCGTCAGATGCCCACAGCTACATTCTATCATCGCACTTCTCGTCATAGACGGGGAGTTCATCCTCACACATTGCGACCGGAAACGGTGCGCACTGTGCGGTATGAAAGGAACTTCATCCCTCGCACACTCAAGCTGTGGAATGAACTCCCCGCGATGGTTTTCCCAAGCGACTACAATATGGGGTTCTTCAAGAAGGGCATTAGAAGGTTTCTTCAGGGTCGGCAGCACGAGTGTGACGCCCCTGGTGTTGCATACGTCCATAGGCCACGGTAACCACTTTCCATCAGGTGGGCCGTGTGCTTGTCTGCCACCTAAGTGGTATAAAAAATTAAAAAAAAATACCTAGGTACATTGAGTCTAGTCTAGTCTATTTGTTTTTTCAAGCTGCATATTTTTCTATATTTTGAAATAGAGTACTTCTGTAGGTTCAAGTCCTAACTTAGATAGAATAAAACATATTCAATTATTAATAGCTTCATTTTTCTAGTTACTTTTTTTTTCCTTTAAGCTAAGCACTCGCTAAGCTACCTTCCACCTTAATGCCATCACGCTTAGAAACATTTGTCACGTGCCATGTTCCAGATATTGATCTAAACGCATTACACTCAAGCAGCCCAATTTGTTTGAGCTCAAGATATCATTCAGTTCAAGGGGACCGTTACTTCGCAGGCAAAGAGTATGTAATAAAGGAGACAGTTATTTTTATTGAACATACTTAATTTACCTCAATCAATTAGCCTATTGCAGTCCACTGCTGGACATAGGCCTCACCTAATATGCGCCACGTTTGCCGATCCTCCGCCTTCCGCAACCAGTCCGTCCCAGCCACCCTTCGTAGGTCGTCAGTCCACCTGGCTTAGGGGTGTCCCACCTTAGGTTTTCCTTCTCGCGGTCTCGACTCTAGGACCCGTCTGCTCCAACGGCCATCAGTCCTTCGACAGATGTGTCCAGCCCACTGCCACTTCAGCCTGCTTATTCTGCGAGCTATGTCGGTAACTTTAGTTCTATGTCGGATGATCTCGTTGCGAATTTTATCCTTCAAAGAAACTCCAAGCATAGCTCGCTTCATAGCCCGCTGCGCAACTTTCAGGTCGTGGACTAACCCCACCTTCAGTGGCCACGTTTTGGCACCGTAAGTCATAACAGGTGGGATGCACTGGACGAAATCCTTTGTTTTGAGGAATTTAATTTACCTACAATATCTTTAATTTGAATTATCTTATTATCTTTTATTTATCTTTATTTTATTTCGAATCAGAAATGAGGAGATCCGTAGAAGAACCAAGGTTACCGACATAGCCCAGCGGATTAGCAAGTTGAAATGGCAGTGGGCAGGGCACATAGCACGGAGCACTGATGACCGATGGGGTCGAAAAGTCCTCGAGTGGAGGCCACGTATCGGCAAGCGCAGCGTAGGACGTCCACCCACAAGGTGGACAGACGAACTCATTAAGGCCGCGGGCACGCGCTGGATGCGAGCCGCTTCCAACCGGTCCTATTGGAGATCTATAGGGGAGGCCTATGTCCAGCAGTGGACTTCCTATGGCTGAAATGATGATGATGATGATGATCTTTAATCGTATTCGTATCGATTTATCGTAATCGAAATTCTGCAGTTAGACTAGTCGGCATTTTGTGGGCTCCAGCTACCCAAATACTTCTTAACTAAAATTACTTCTGAGATAAGTTCGTATTTTTGTAAAGACCTTCAGGCTTCCATTACATTTACTTAATATTCGTGTAATACTAGCATACCTCGGGATTAAAGTAAGAAGCTTAATATTTCTTTCTAAAATATTGGTGCGTCGAATTGCTCTACGTCTAAGCCACTTAAATGAACTTCCAATTTATCAAGGAGATTATTATCTCGAATAAGCTTCTTATGCTACACATAATATCGGGTGAATTATTTTTTAAACGTGTTTCTTTTTATTCTACTAACGTTGGATATCATCATTTCATCATCACTGTTATTAGGTCGTGTCGATCCTATGCCCGATCACACTCTGCTGTTTTGCAGAATTTTAGCCAAATCTTAAACAATCACACTTTCGCTTGTGTAATTTTAGTCAGTCGGTATAACAAGAATACGTGTTTCCCTCTTCCTACAGTCCCGAGTCTCTTAAGCGGGACGTGAAAAAGCATCTGATGAGGCCGTCTAGCTGAGTGCAACCATTGTAACATGGTATGTGTCTATAATGGTGATCCTCTTCTACGAAACTTTGCCTTCAGCTTGCCATCAGGCGAGGTGAAGTCTAATTGGCGTGTCCTATATAAAAAAGGTACTACTAATTGGCAATGTATTTACCAAGCAAATGTGTGACCTGTCTTCACTTCATACTCTTTGGCCATCGCGTGCGTAGAGCTGTGTGTGATGGCATCGAATAGACCTATTTGGCGCCATTTCCTCATTATATTAAAATAATGTGTGATCATAATGTGCCTACTTTAGGAGAGATAAAAATGCATTTTATGAAAGGAATTACGTATAAGCACAGATTACCTAGCGGTATTATAAGGGAACAGGCAGACATTTAATGCTTGTAAAAAGTCTATTATAGCGGCGTGGATAACGTATAATCGGGTAAAAATACCTACAAACTGTGGGTAGGATAAAAATAAAGTTTTAGCTGTTTAAGCTTCGTTAAGAAGGGTTATGTTTTTCACGCGTATCTTGTATGTATGTATGTTGCAATATTCCTTACCTCATATTTTCTGAACCACTTCACGAATTTCTATAGGACTAGATATTCATTCAGTCGAATCGATAGTGCTTCTACTCTCAAATTCTGTTTTCCCAGTATGCTGCCACCTGAATCGCATTCTCGGAGGCACTCATTAGTTCCTCCGGAGTACAGGTAGATGGACATGCAGCACACGTCAGCAGGTGGGCCATAGTCTGTGGAGCTACTCCACACTCACACCCCAGATCCACGTCATCTGAGTAACCCCACCTAGACCGATTCTCCCTGCTTCGGCCGACTTGTGTTCGAAGTCTATTTAGGGACTTCCATCTGATCCAGGGGAGGTCATGTCCGGGGGAAGACTCTCCGACAGCGGGACGAAAGGGGTTGGTGGCGGGCTCCGCGACTCCCAAACTCTTACTCTGGCCCTGGAGGGATCGCCATCAGCGGGAGCAACGCATGCCCAGAAACTCTTTCGGCTTTTTAATCTTCTAGGCACGTCACAATGGCCGTGCATGGGATGTCGCTGATCCAGCTCCAGCTTGCCTCTCTCCATTGATGACGCCACGTCTCTGCGTACGCTGGGAGGTGCTATGCCAGCTAGTGGATATAGCATCCGTACCGGAGTCGGCTTGAGACAACCAGTTATTATCCGGCAGGTCTCATTTAGTGCTACATCCACCAGCCCAGCATGTGCGGACTGGTGGATGTAGCACTAGATATAAGTATTATCTATTATTATATAAAAATGAATCCATATTTGCTAAGCGGAAATCTCGAGATCGGCTAAACCGATTTCGCTTATTCTTTTTTTAGAATATTCCTTGAAGTACGAGGATGGTTCTTACGGAGAGAAAAAGGGCGGTACGATGTTCGCGGGGTCAGCTAGTATATATATAGATATAAGAATAATACTAAGGGATAGGGCTGTTTAACATCAGACAGATATATACAGCCCAGGCTCAGCCTCAACCTGTCGAGTCAACAACAGTGCCCGGAATACGGCAATAGGCTCATCCCCTATTACGTGGGACCTAATACAATGATTGGTGAAATGTGGGTGTTAATTCACCTCTGCCTAACCCTCTGGGGATAAAGGCGTGATTGTATATATTATGTATATGTATGTTCACGAATTTCAATGAATCAACTTGTCTTGAAATTTTCAGTATCAGTCGGGTTTTTTTTAGGGTTATGCCATTTCAAGCAAATCTCCTTTACACAAGTTTTATGGTATCGTCAGTACGAGTGTGACACCCCTGGTGTTGCACGAGTGCACACTCGTGCTGCCGATCCTGTAAGAACAGCCCCTGTCCTGCAACAGACCCTGTCAGCGCAAAAAACAAGCAAGACAATCCTTTGGTCTTCTCACTAACAGCACAAAACCTCTCCAGTGTGCACTTAGCTAGTCTCAAAACATAATCATTCCTCTTTCATCAGTTATTCCGTTACAGTTTTTTAATAAAAGTGTCGTCCTCAATAAACCAGCATGTTTACAAAAATAAGATTAATGTCTCTGTATGTTCTCGACTCAGGAACCAATTAAACATACCTATATCCCGGTACAAATGACCCACTTAAGCCACCCCAAATTGGAATACTCGTATCAAAATTAGAAAGCATTAATTTTAATCTCAGATTTCATAATACATTGAGATTCAAAATGAGATTTGGGATCTGTGAAGGGACTACTACGTCATCCGGTGTAATAACATGAGTTGGGGGGCTACCATGAAATGTACGAAACTTCGGTTGAATCACGAACGAAAGTCTTGGCGTTTAGTCATGACGACTTTTATGGCGTAGCGGTTGAACATTCGACTGCTATGTTGGATGTTGTGGGTTTGATTACCGCTCGGTATAAATATTAATAGTATGTGTAAATACGGCTATTTGCTTTATTATGGGTGTTTTGACGTATATGTATGTAATATGTATGTAGGTAACTATATTCGAATTCTAGAAGCCATAACACAAGCTTGTTAAGCATGCTTCGGGTCTAAATAGCGTTATGTAGAATGTCCTAGAATATATTATTTTATTTTTATTTATTTAAATATAGGTATGTATAGGTATACCATGAAACAAAAGGTACGATAAAGTCAATTCTTTTACGTTGCGATTTAAGCTGAACCAATGTGTCACATACCTGTCTACGGATCCGATTTCGGATAAAATGTGTTTCAAGAAACCGATTGCCCGAAACTTCGGTCCGAAACTACGGATATTTCATAGTAGGCCTACTGATCTGTTATCTTGAGAGGGGTAATAGAGGTCGGTTTAATGCATAGAGGGCTTAATGCAGAATATAATGGGGTCCATAGGGTAGGTAAGGCAAAGAGTTACCCCCTGCTGGTAAATCGGGGTAATGGCTTTGAATAATTGGACGTAATAACACATAATATTGTATAATCAAAACTTAGATAGAAAAGGATTATTAACGAAATTATGTGAAAAAGTTAGCCGTGATAAGACGCTGGGCAGATATGAAATAAAAAATACTATTTAAGTTTTTTAAAATTACCTAAGTATATTGTAGGAATGGTAAATTTTGTGCTTATAGTTATGTGTGTGTGTGTGTGTGTGTGTGTGTGTGTGTGTGTGTGTGTGTGTGTGTGTGTGTGTGTGTGTGTGTGTGTGTGTGTGTGTGTGTGTGTGTGTGCGTGCGTGTGTGTATATGTGTGTGTGATTAAAAAAGGCAAAAAAATGCCCGCTACACGGCAATAGGCTCGTTTTCTATTACGTTATCATAGTTGGCGAAATGTGGGTGTTAATATAACTCTGTTTAACCCTTCAGAGATTTACAGGCGTGAGTATAATAATAATATATGTGTGTATGTATTTATGATAAAGGGTTTCCATTTTCTTTTGGTTCGTTCGCACATCAAGAGAGGTATAACTTCAATGGTAAATACAAAAAAAAAACGTCATAAGAACAAAAATTATGAGAAAAAATTAAAAAATTATGGGTCAAAATCACTTTATACGTGTTTAGATTTCACTCTTTAGTTAATTAAACACTGTAGTTTTCTAAGATTGACTTCATGTCATAAATATTATAATGAATTTTTATTCACTCAACATTTAAATTTTCTGTCTCTTTACGTGTCTTATTTCATTCATTATTCTATTACAACTCTTTAAATATACAAGTTTCAAATAGTTTCGACGTCTGGCAGTGGACGTTAAAAATTCCATTATTCTCAGCTCGAAATAAGTGGTGGATTAATAAAATATAGTTAACAAGAATTTGTTATTCAGTTATTTTCACTAGATTTTTACACTTGAATGCAAATTCTTACTGTTGAACATCTGCATAGATTATGTAGAAACAATGTTTGCTAACTTTGCTATTACAATATTTTAGATTTTTGATTCTCTCGTTTAAATGCAGTGAAGGCAAACACCAACTTAAACTTTATCTCCATTCTACTAATATTTATAGATGTGAAAGTTTGTAAAGATGTTTGTGTGATTGTTACTCAATCACGCTCAAACGATTGAGCGGATCTGGATGAAATTTTGTACAGGGATAGATTTTATAAGGCACCGAATTCATTAGAAAAATTCGGACTACCAACCGTCGATGAATCATATTTTCAGCGAAACGTTACATCGGCCAAGTATTTTTTCGTTCAACTAACCGTCGGAGTAGAGTGTTATCGGACAACCGTCCTATTCGGTGAGCGGTATTTCGGAATACCATACGGACTTCATTCTTAAGCGTATTTGTCTTTCGAATTAAATCTCTAAATCAATTATTTTTCCTTTTTCAGTGCCTGTTGTCAATGCTTTTTGGTTTTTGAAGTGAGTTATTTTACTTGTTCAATACTAGGTTATATTGTATTTATTTAACAGTATTTTGATACAAAGATAAAATACATGGAAATTACATTTTATGATCTACAACTAAACAAAGATTACGAGTATATACCTACATTTTTGATCCCTCTTGATCAAAAATGTATGTAATCTTTCTCAAGTCAAGTCAATCTTTGTCAAGTCAAATTGTACCTATATTCTGGTTGCAAGGACTTATGTACAATGCACATACATGTATATATAATGCCCTTTTTACTTCGACATCATACATCTACAGTACACTTTATGTAAACTGCAGACGTCTGACTTATTGCATTGAATTCATTTGAATAATACATCAGAACCATACGCTGCCGCGCTGTAAGGATAGAATGCGATTATTTAATAGAATGAGATCCAGACGCTTCATTCTATCTATATAATGAAGCCCAGAATGCATTTTATTAATAAAGAAATTTGCTAAACTTGCGATCAAGAGGTCAATCAATCAATCAATTAGCCAATCTTCAGTCCACTGCTGGACATAGGCATCTCCCAATGATGGGAGGCTTATCCTACTTCGAGTTTTCTTTCTCTCGTAGTGATATCGTCTGCGTATTTTTCCACTAGTCCTAGGAACCCGATTGACAGCAATAGGCTCGCCCCTATTACGTGGGTCCGAAAGTCACAGTTGGCGAAATGTGAACTAACGCATTTTCTTCTAACTTGGACCACACTCGCAGGTACGGGGACCTCCCGTACAACAGGGAAGCCTGTAATTATTATATTGGGTGAACTTTGCAGCGATTACTCACGTTGTTGCCCAGTCATCAGATTGCCGTACCTTCGGCGGGTGTATGAGAAAACTTTTGTCTCGGGGCTTCTGAAGCTTTTTGAGTTATTAAAGTCGGGTATTTTTAGACTTGCCCGCATTTTTTTACATTTTGGTTATATTTTTTTTACTTGCGGTCGTATTCTTATTTTATTAATTAAATTAAATTAGTAACTTTCGGCGTCCCGCAGGGAAGTATATTGGGCCCTACCTTATTCCAGATCTATATCAACGGTTTATGTTTGATTAACCTCCCAGCTTGCGATATCATCGCATATGCTGATGATACCGCAATTCTCGTTTCTGGCGCAAACTGGAAATATGTAAAATCAAAAGCAGAATCGGCTCTGACAGAAGTAATGAAGTGGCTAAATTCAAACCTCTTGACTATAAATCTTGAAAAAACAGCATACATACCTTTCGCGATACGACGTAGTTCCATTCCACCCCAGTCCTACAGTATAACTGCCCACATTTGCTCCAATAGTCAATCACCTTGTAGCTGCATGACATTAAACAGAAGTGAGTGCGTCAAATACCTGGGAGTTTTGATTGATTTTCGGCTAAAGTGGAACAAACAAATTGACTCTCTAACTACCAGAACGATGCGTCTAATACACATCTTCAAATCATTGAGGAGATCTGCAGGCATTGAAACCATGAAATTGGTCTACTATGCTTTGTGTCAATCTGTTATTAGTTACTGCATAACGGTGTGGGGAGGCGCGGCAAAAACCAGTCTAATAAAATTAGAGAGGGCTCAACGTGCAGTATTAAAAATCATAATAAAAAAACACTATAGATATCCAACTTCTACTCTCTATAATGACTGCAAGGTGCTACAGTTAGGCAATTGTTCGTGTTACAAACGACCCTAAAACAACACAGCACCCTGCCTCCACCGAATCCTAGCAAACGTAGGAATAATGCCACTAGTGTACGTCATAGGACCACCTTTGCCGAGAGCCAGTTCTACACATTAGGCCCCTACTTGTATAAAAACATCAACAGGCAACTGAGTATCTCAAGAGGGTACAAATATAAAACCAAAACCGAGGTAACAGAGTGGCTACTTCATAAAGACTATGAGACTACAGAATCACTAGTGGAATTCATAAGATAAAACACGTCATACTTACAGCCATACACATGCACACTCATACACAAACACACACAAATACACACACACATATACACACTCACACACTCACATATACACATTCACACACTCACAGACACGCACACACACACACACACACACATTTTTATTTTTATATTTTTATTTCTTATTTTATATTAATATGGAACACTTAATTAATTATAGACGAAGATGCAGGCACATATTATTGTAAGATAATTCCAATTGTTGCTAATTTGAACCGAAAACTGGCTCTTAAGATACAGGTTCAACCTAGTTTAAGAGGCAGTGTTTCACCTTTTGATGTGATACAAAAGCGACAATCTTCTACTGGAATTGAATAGAAATGTACTAAATACTTTTTTGAAAAATGTAAGTCTTTCTAACTATGTATATTACTGTATCTATGGTTTTTGAAATAAATTATTATTATTATTATTATAATAGATATTATTATTATTATTCCTCTTTATTTATTGTAAGATCTTATAAATTATATTTTAAATACATATATATATACAAAAACATATATTTAAAAATATAAAAAATAGTGCCCCACCGGTATCGGGTACAGGGACCAAGCTACCGGTGGTTAGGGCTCCAGAGAGAGGAACCTCCTCACAATACGTGCCGTGTCGAGGAGTACCGCCTTCTGCATCAAGCCCTTGATCCAGCTGCCTAACGAGAGCCTCTTAAGGTGTTGGTCGAGGCTCTTAGCAATCAGCCCATGGGCCGATATGACTATCGGGACAATGATTGCCGAATCAACATTCCACATGTCAACAACCTCATGAGCCAGATCCAAATATTTTATTTGTTTGTCTTTTTCGGCTTTCATGAGGTTTTCGTCATGAGGAATGGTGACATCAACAATCATTGCAAGGCGCTCTAATCGATCTATCACCACTATATCAGGCTTATTGGCGACAATAGTCCTGTCAGTGATAATAGATCGATCCCAATATAATGTGACACGACCATTCTCGAGAACTGGGTCGGGCACATACCTGTAGTATGGCACCTCCGAAGTCACAAGGTTGTATTTTAGGGCAAGTTGCTGATGTACAATCTTGGCCACTTGGTTATGCCTGTGCAAATACTCGCCGTTGGCAAGACGAGAACAACCAGAAATAATGTGTCTGAGTGATTCACCGGGGCGGTGGCATGCCCGACAGATGTCCACCGTACCGTCCTTCAGAATATACTTCCGGTAATTGTTCGTCATGACAACTTCGTCCGTAATTGCAAAGACAAAACCCTCGGTTTCTCCGAAAAGATCACCGAATCGTAGCCAAGATACAGACGCTTTTAAGTCTATATCGGGCCCATTTAAGGCCCGATAAAACCGTCCATGTAGCTCTTTGCCCATCCATACGTCCCTGCGATCAGCAGTACTAAGTACTACAGGTTTGCGCCAGTTCTCTTTAGCCAACGCAAGAGGGGTTAAACCGTTGTCCACTGCAACCACATCACGGTGCATATCCGTGTTTGCTTGTAGACAATATTGTCTGAGGTTGTATATCTCACGGTTATGGAGGTTCTTGATATTAATAAAGCCACGACCCCCCAGCTTCCGCGGGATATACAACCTCATTACGGAAGATCGTGGGTGATGCATCCGAAATGTGGTTAACAGTGTTCGAACTTTTCTATCCAGGGCGTCTAGTTCAGTCTGAGTCCATCTAAGTATGCCAAAGGAGTACATTAGGACTGGCATGACCCAACCATTGCAGGCGCGCACCTTGTTACCGCCTGATAAGAAGCTTTTTAGCACTTTTTTCAGGCGGCCAAAGAAACGCTCCCGCAATGCCTGTTTCACGCCAGCTTCAGGAATTCCTAATGCCTGTGACATACCCAGATATTTGTAGGTTTCGGTTGAAGAAAGAGATTTAAGTTTAATGGAATCCGAAAGTATTAAGCCTTCGGATTCCACTATTCCACCCCTTTCCACATGCTTGACCGCACATTTGTCCAAACCAAATTCCATCTTGATAGAGCTACTAAAGCTTTCAGTCATCTTCAGTAGTTCTATCAATTGGGTATTATTTGGAGCAAATAATTTGATGTCATCCATGTAGAGAAGGTGGGATATAACTCGACCCTCTCTCTGCAACCGATAGCCTAGCCCTGAATTCTCCAGTATTGTACTAAGAGGATTCAGTGCTAGACAGAACCACAGGGGACTCAGACTGTCACCCTGGAATATACCCCTCTCGATTCTTATGGGTGCATCGTTTATCTGGCAACAACCTGGATAGCGAAGAACCGTCTTCCATTGCCCCATACATGACCTCAAGAAGGTGGCTAAAGTTGTATCAATTTTATACAACTCTAGCACCCTCAGAAGCCATGTATGTGGCACAGAGTCATAAGCCTTCTTATAATCTATCCAGGACGTTGCCAGATTCCTACGTTTACGACGCACCTGTTGACTAATGGCCATGTCAACTAAAAGGAGCTCTTTAGTGCCGCGGGCCCCCCTTCTACATCCATTCTGAGAGATAGAGATGACCGAATTTTTTTCTAAATGAGTATTAATTTTGACTCTCAGAATGGAAGTAAGAAGCTTATAGACCGTCGGTAAGCAAGTTATTGGTCTATAATTTTTGGGATCCGTAGCACTACCGGATTTATGAAGTAAGTGGGTTATTATTATTATTATTAATATTACAGTCGTGTTTATTCTACCTTTCAGTGATATTATTATTACTAAGGAAGAAAAAATAAAACGTGAAAAGGGATAGGAAAGGAATAATGCCAAAAGGTACTCTCACCAATTGTAGATAGACAGATCGATAATTCTTTATTGTACACCAATACATTCACAGTAGAACTAGTAGGTAGCGTGTATACAGTTTAATGTACAATGGGCGGCCTTATCGCTGGAAGTGATTTCTTCCAGGCAGCCTTGGGATGGACAGTAATATGAAAAAAAATCCAGGAAGTAAGTAGAGACTACATTATTTTTCAAGGATGAAATTAAGTGAGAAATAATTACCTAGATACTTCCCTCGTGAAATCCGGGCAAATCAGAACAGTGTTACAAGTTTCAGTAGGATAAAAAAATAACTAAAACAAACATGTTTTCATTAAAAAACTGATTATTTTGTAAACCTAATTTTAAGCAACTTCAAAAAAGGAGGAGGTTCTCAATTCAATCGCTATTTTTATTAGGTATTAATAACAATACCCTTGTCAATTTGACGACTATGGTTATAAAATACTGATCGTATGCAACCCTTGTCAATATAAAAACCATCGGAAGCCATATTATTGCCGAAAATATAACATTTTGAATAATGCTGACATTTTTTTACCCCTGCTGTTTTTTCCCGAGCGCAGCGAACCCTTTGAGGCCATCTTGGAAAGATATTATGGAATAAATTCTCGTATGCGGTTTTATTTACATAGAAAAATCTCGAGAATAATATATTAAGGTTGTTAATATCAAGCTTGTGAAATTAATCTTGTAATTCAACAGATTAAATAATCAAATTTATAAATTACCTCACATTTGTAACTGTCCAACCTCTGCTGGTGTAATAAAGGGGTGTGGGTACGTACCGAGGTCTTCATTGTATGGGAGGCTTGATGGTAAAGCAAGCATGAGCTTACTTAACCTGCATGCCGGTACACCAGACCTGTTGGCTAGCAGATGAGGCTCTTGGAGAGTTCGGATGGCAGACACTCCCGTAAAAGCCTAAGTAAGCCAAATCATTGAAAGAAAGGCTCCAAAGTGCAAGCTTTTCATGCAAACAATACTTCATATTAACGTCCTGTCAAAAGTCTTGAGAACTTAATCGATCAAGACATAACACCAATACTTATTATTATAATAATACACGTATAATTTCGGGTAACATATATAGAGTTTTCTATCTATAATATATTTTATATTTTAATACCTCAGCGTCAATTATAAATTCCAAAAATATATAACTCAAGCTGTGAAATGAACTCCCTGCGGTGGTTTTCCTAAGCGAATACAATATGGGGTTTTTCAACAGGGTCGGCAGCGCGAGTGTAACGCCACTGGTGTAGCATACCTCCAAGGCCACGTAACTACTTCCTATCAGGTCAGGTGGGCCGTGCGCTTGTCTGCCACCTAAGTGGTATAAAAAAAATATCCAGTAGACTTATCGCACAGAATATCACATAACTTTATTTTGAAACAATATTATAATATATCGAATAAATCATCTACAAGGGGTTCGTACCCTTGTCAGGGCTGTCTTGCCCGCTACTTTAGGAATAACTATTTACCTACACGATGTGCCACGCAGGCTAGTGCCTTGTCAATCAAGGGGAGAGAGTTCCTTGCGACGTGTGCGCCATTAAAAATTCATTTTCGTTAAATTTTGATTCAGTACAGTTATTTTTCTATGACAATTTTTTTTTTAAAGATTAAAAAATATAATTATATCCATAAAATCTTCACCCTAATGGATTACTAGTAGCGTCAGAGTAGAACAGAATAATAATAAACGTCATTGGATGGCGATGAATCCACTTGTTTCCTAAAATTCGTCCCACGGAATAAAAGTTGTAGATTCGTCTCTTATGTACCCATTGGTCCCCTAGTATGAGACCGGTTAATATTAATTTAGTTTTAAGCTACGTATTCCTCCCATAAAATAGATGTTACAGATTCGGCACTGTTTGACGCAATTTTTTTGTGTATATATCATTGGCGGAATATCGCCCAATAATTTAAGGATTTGACATAGGAAAAAATAATAAGTAATAAGAGATTGCAATTATCAGACCGGTAACTACCGGTCTGATAATTGCAATCTCTTTTCAAAGTTTCTCTTTGCCTACAAAATTCTACATAATATTACAAAATTCTACATTACATTTATGGTAGCCCCGCTACTATATTATTAAGTTTATGGGTAGCCCGCTCACACTTATGACATAATCCTCAATTTTTACGGCACCAAAGCATAAGTTGAACAAATAGCTATGAGATTGTGATCAAACAATAAGCAAGTACCTTGAACTTTACAAGAAATTGTGTTTTAACTGTTAGTTTTATTAACGCATGAATTTATTATGACTTTATTCTTGAGGTTGAAACTTATTTAAAAGGTAATTTTCATTTAAATATTAATAAAAATTACTTAGAGAGAGGAAAAATTAACCTGAACCACTGCCTAATACAGATATGCGTATGGTAAACATGCTAAGTAATTCATTTGACATTTAACATGGCGAATAAAAAGTTTTTTTTTTGTATAACTTGTGATTTTTATAGAAAAAACGTAATAGTTTAGTACTATTTTGTGAGAAACAGTATTGGGAGGTTCCCAAGATATTCGGTGTGCAGATATTTGAGGAGACGAGTGGGCGCAGGATAATAATTTTTGGGGTACCAGTGGGTTCGTACCCCGTTGTTGACTTATTGATTACAAGATAAACTCTAGCCATAGACTCTCTAATATTTAAAAAAAACCGCATCAAAATCCATTTAGTAGTGTTTGCGTTCATCGCGGGCAAGAATCCCAAAAAAGGAATACAAAAATTGTGTTCAGTGTTCTTATTATAAGTTTACCCAAGTTTTTTATATCCCCAATGTACAGACACAACTAACTAACAATTTTATGATAGTATAGATAGATGAATATAGGAATCTTTTTTTAGCGTGCGCTGCCGAAGCCGGTGGGGGAGGTTATGTCGGACTCGAACCGACTAAAACGCACGCCGTCTGTGGGCCGTTAGTTACCGGAGGAAGTATAGAAGTACCTCTACAAAGATCGCGTTAATTCCTATATAAACATTACCATACTTACAATAAGCTTCTACCCTCTCCTACCACTAATAGGTAGTGTAAAATCGTTGTATAGAATTTCATAGAAATCGATGCTTCATTATCGCCATTTCTCGCAAGTGTTCTCATTAGAGTACACCTAACGGCTTATATATAATGCTGGTATTATAATTATTGCTGTCGCTTTACATATCATAATAATATTGATAGACCTTTGACCTTATTAATTTAATTATTGATTTGAACATAATTATATTAATTATAATTTATTAGCGTGATGTCATATGAATGTGTTTTTCGCAATAGAAATTGGTACGTTCAATCGCTGAGAAATGTTTACTTATTTGATATCTTATTTAGTTAATAAATATAGGTATTTAAACTTTCATGGTCGTTCACATTACTATTAGAACTATCGGGGTATTTACCATGTATTGTTTGGAGTTTCCGATATTTCGGCGCTGTTGCAAGCACCATGATCACGGTGGAACAATACATGGTAAATATCCCGATAGTTCTAATAGTAATTAGTTAATAAAATTTAAGAAAAGAAATAAACCAACTTTTTCATATATTTTAGTGGTTAAGTTTCAGTCAGACCTATTCAGCCATATAGCGTGATTGAATAACAAACACTCAAACGTACAAACATGTTCACAAACTTTCACATTTATAATATTAGGTACTAGCTGTTACCCGCAACTTCGTCCGCATTAAGTTTGGAATAACTCGAACCTATTCAATTATTTTTTATTAAGTAGAAAGTTTTTTTCGAATGATTGAAAACAGGGCTAAAGTACCAAAAGCTACGAAATTAGACAGGATTTTTCTATGAGCTATACAAACGCTGCGAAAGGGTTTTGAAAATTTCTACTTTTTGCTTATCATAACAGTCATGATCATTTTGTATTCACATTTCCCTTTTTTTATACCACTAAGGTGGTAGACAAGCGCACGGCCCACCTGATGGGCAGTGGTTAACGTGGCTTATGGACGTATGGAACACCAGGGGCATCACACTCGCGTTGCTGACCCTGAAGAAACCTTCTAATACCTTCTTGAAGAATCCCATATTGTAGTCACTTGGGAAAACCACCGCAGAGAGTTCATTCCACAGCTTGAGTGTGCGTGGGATGAAGTGCCTTTCATACCGCACAGTGCGCATCGTTACCGGACGCAATGTGTGAGGATGAATTCCCTGCCTGTGGCGAGAGGTGCGATGATAGAATGTAGCTGTGGGCATCATGTCAAATAGTTATTCTGAACCATTGTATAGGCGGTATATATAGTATAGTAGGAGTAGAATTTACTGAACCCAGACAGAGCACTTAGCGATGAAAAGCCGTAGTTTCCTCGAGGCCACCACGTCAGACAATTATTCAATCCTATAACACAATATTTATTGCCACAATGAATCCACGAATAGTGAAATAAACCAGAGCTATTTATGGCCTAGCTGAGTTCGCTTTTTGGCGCGTTGCTGTAAAGAAGTCAAGAATAAGTTATATGCTAGAATAACGTAAATAGGGGTTAATTTGGGTACAGCATATAAAATACCTGTGCTATTTTTATATAGGGCAGGTCAATTTGAATTCACCTCGCCTGATGGTGAGCTGAAGGCAAAGTCTCGGAAGGGAGGGTCATCATTACAGACACGTACCATGTACACGTACAATGGTGGTACTCAGCTTGACGGCCTCATCAGATGCCTTTTAACGCCCCGCTTAAAGTTACCGAATCGCTTAGTTCTTGATGGAATATTCTGCACCGTATGCGGGTGAGATCTAAGTCCTGCACGTGTTGTTCTATATAGGAAAGGAGAGGGTGGTACCAATTGGGTGAGCTCATCAGAATGTTCTGATGAGCTCACCATGGTAGAGACGGTAAAATACTGCCAAGGATGCAATATCTCTACACATCTGCAAAGCCTATTCGCGTAAACTTTAGAAAGTATCATAAAATAACAGCCAAATTCGAAAAAAAGTCATAAAATCTGGTACTTTTAAATTACCCACTACTAAAAACTATCGTAGTATATTGCAGTGTTGGCAAGTGCTTACACAATTGTAGTCTACGTTATAAATATTAATAATTTGATTTGTTGTCTGTCCTTTTGTGGGCAGAATGCCAAAACACAGCCGGAAAGCGGAGTTTGGTTGGTTTAGTGAAATTCCCCCGATATTGGGCAGAGTAAACAAGTTATGCCACCCTGAAATAGCAAAATTAAGTGGCTGTACTGGCTATCCATTGAATCGGATTTTTGAGGAAATTTCCTGCTCGTTTTTCAAAAATGAAATGCGTCGTAGATGAATGGGACTAGATTTTCTTTACATTGCTTTTATTTGATAGGCGTTTCTAAGTAGGGGTACCTGGGCTGGAAAATCCACGCGGTGCACTCTGGGCAATGGAGACGGCAGTACCTCTCCACCGCAGGGAAGACACTGGCAATTTCCGGCCGAGGCGGGTGCGAATCTATGGAGGGCTGGTCGACCTGGGTGCGAAGGAAATGCCTTATTAGGTAACTTTATATCCGGCAGTTGCGTTTTAGTCAGGCTAGTGGTCAACGGGGGTGGTCCGTGGGGATTTCCGCACAAATTTCACCAGATTCTCATATTTACCTATTAACGCCTTCCGTACTAACTAAGAATTAATTTAAATCACAAAAAACGGTTCCTTAGCTTATTTATAGAATAGAATTAAAAAAGACAATTAACTTTTAATAATGCTGGCACAAAGAAAAATCCACCTTATCTACTCAAAGTAATTTAAAAATGGAATAGTCTATTTGTGACCATGAGCTTGAAAAGATAAAGGCCGAAAAGGAAAAAAACAGAAATTACGGTAAGTAAAAAATAAAATTTAAACAACGAACGCGGAGTTTATACCAGAATTGGTAATGAAAGAAAAATATGAAAAGGGATCTTAAACATTGAGGGTAAAAGAGTTGATGTTAATGTACTCAACGAAATATAAACTCGACGAAAAATTTAAATGTACAGTGCACACCGTACATTTTAATTTTCACCGTTTAAATATGAATAAAGGTGGAAATGTGGAGATATTTTTGTTTAAAACTGTTTAGATAAATGACTACGTATGTATACAACATTAGAGATGTTAGGTGTATGGGACTCATCAAGGTCTTCGGAGACTATATAAAACCGTACAAAAAATTGTAAAACTTAAAATATTTTCTAAAACCTTTTTCCTTCCATTAGGGCTCACAATCCTCGCATTCCTGCAAATAATTTACCTCCAACACAGATGTACTCGTGACTCGTGTTTAATTACAGGGTAAGAAGACACTGGCTTCTGGGCCCAGGTTTCTTCCTAATTACACGGGACCTGGGACACTAATGTACCTGGCTGCTTCTTAAGTTAAGAATTCATTTGTGCTCTAAAATTATGAGTCATGCTAATGATTTTAATGTAGATAAGTGGTTGAGAACAAAAATGGCGTCACGATTCCTTGGTTGGCGGGAATAAGTTATAAATTGGAATAGTTTAAAAAAATTGGATGAATAAGCCAATGAATTTTGATTCTTATTTTTATAGATATAATTTATTCCTTTTTGTAATGTCATCTATTTGACAGCTACATAATGCGCATTGCTACATGGTCAAGAAAATTTTCGTAATACCAATTTTTTGGTTCGTGTGGCTGATTTAGTACTTATTAGGTAGTATATTAAGATAAGAAAACTGTGATTCGGTAGCTTAGTGGTTAGAGTATTCCCCCCGTAAGAGACTGGACGCGGTTTCGAGTCCCGCCTGAGTAGTTTCTCTTTTTTCTTCTTTTTTTTAAATTAATTTAAAATTCAAAAGTATACATAGAAGTAAATGGAGCCAGGTTTCTTCTTTAGTTATATTGATTGAGGGACACTTCGGCACAGCGTTTCCTTTAGAGGTCAGAAAGCAGTTTTTCGTAAAGCCGAAATAACCCTATAATGGAGTTGTATGAGAGTAAAAGTCTAGTCAAAGTGCACCTGGCATTGGCACTGAGATGAAGAAAAGAGAGTGTAAAGTACTCTAAGATCTGCCTGACTACACGTCGTCTCATATACAATCTCATTTCCTTAATACTTCGAACATAAATGTAGCTATCAAAGAGATTTTAGTACCTATTTATCTTGAATGTTATTCGCGATCTTAAGGGCCTATATACAGGACATAACCCTCAGACAACAAGCAACTAACAGTGTTTATGTAACAATTATTTATGGCTAGCTAAAGTTGCTTTATCACCGACTTTATATCAGCCATTGGAGAATTTATATCCGAACGAATATTTGTGTGGAAGGAAAAATAGACTTAGGTTTTCACGAACATATTTCAATAGATTAATCGGTATTGCTTACATACATATACTCACTCCTGTATGTCTCGAAAGGGGTAGGCAGAGGTGTATTAACACCCCACTTTCCACCAACTATGATTTTCGGCTCCACGTATTAGGGGGTGAGCCTATTGCCGTCAAATGGGCACAGACATAGGCTGTATGTTTATTATCAGATGGAGAACAGTAATATCCCTTAGTCGCCTTCTACGACATCCAAAAGATTGGTGGATCGGTATTGGTATTCGAATATTATTCGTAACTTGTTCATAATAATTATTGGAAGTTATGAAGGCGGTGAGTAGGGTAGCCAGAGCTCACTGGATAGTTTTTGTGCTGTCAGTGGCTAGACAAAAGGCTTGTCCTGCTTGTCTTCTACGCTGACGGCACAAAATCCTTTGACAGATTATAAAAAAGATTCCTAACAAAAAAGTCTGATAAAACTGGCTGTTTAATTCACTATGACCTGTAAACCACAGGTAAAAAAAGGTCTATACATACTTAAACAAGACCTAACTTTTTTTGAACGCAAAGTACTAATGAGGCTGTCAAGCCAAGATACTCTTGTAAAGAGCGTTATTATTGCGTGTAGTTCAAAGGAATATAAACAGGGTGGGTAATGGAGCGACAAATTAAAATGGGCTGAAGATTTCTTTGCAATATATTACGCTTTAGATATCTTTGTCGTGAATCAGCGGAATATAGATCAGTCTACCGTTTCACGTATCTTTTATAAAGATTTATGAAGTAGGCACGATAATAATAATATGCAATAAAAGTAAATTGTAGGTATATTCCTATGTACGTTACATATACTGACGGTGATCTGTGTAGTAAGGGGTAGATATTGCTTTTTAAAAGAGTATTCAAGACATGTGTGTTTGTTGGCAACCGGAGCCAATCTCACAGAACACACACTGATCAAATAGAAGATCTATTGAATGTGTATTTCCAATGGTGAATTGGTTAGCCAGAGCTCACTGGAGAGTTTTTGTGTTTTCAATGTGAAGACCTGCGTGTTTCCGTCCTCCTACAGTCCCGGGTCCTTTAAGCGGGGCGTGAAAAAGTATCTGATAAGGCCGTCAAGCTGAGTGCCACCATTGTAATATGATACGTGTCTGTATTGGTGACCCTCTTTTCAGAGACTTTGCCTTCAGCTTACCAACAGGCGAGGCGAAGTCAAATTGACGTGTCCTATATAAAAAAATATAAAAAATATGGCTACAGTGACCACTTAACATCAGGTGGGCATCGGTAACTATTTTTTATATAGCGTATTCTGCTTGCAACTTGCCTTAAAAATTTTACATGCAATGCCTTCACTCACCACAATAGCTACTTTAGATAGAATGCAACGGCATGCAGACCGCATCATTGCGAGCGCTGAGGTCACTACCACACTCGAACCGTTACCTCATTAGCAATATATTACCGCCTCTACTATTACGAGTCTTCCGATAACCTTTTTCAGTTAATTCCAATCTTTCACCTTCCTATTCAGATGTTTTATGTATAATGCGAAAGTAACTCTGTCTGTAGGTATGTCTTTCGGTTCGTCTGTCTATCTGTCTGTCTGTCTGTATGTAAATCCGTACTTTGCAAAATATCTGATTTGAGCCCCAGAGGCACGTACGCTCTAGTTGAAACTTACAAACCTAGTTGAAATAATTAGCGTACGCTACTTACAAATTACATCACATGTAACAATCCTCCATTCTGTAACACGAATCTGGAAACTTTCACATATTGTCTGCATGGCAACAGCGAACTGTAACTAGGTAAAACTTTCATTAAATTCGCTGCAACGTGCAACGTGATGAACGAGCATGCACCTTGTGTCATACTATCTACGTTTCAGCCTGATTGAACATATGTGACAGACAAATTCGTTCTTGGTTCTCTTATGAATTTGATAGTTAATGGCGCTGGAAGCTGGCGCTTTAGAAGCTCTAATGCGATTAATGCAACGATTGTAGTTTTCATTCGTTCATTTTATCTAAATTGAATTAAGGTGATTACATACGCAAATGACTTTGACCATACAAATGCTCAAGGTCATTCGCTCAAATTTGAACCGTAAAAATCAGTAAAACTAATTTTAATAGATATTTTTATAGGCGACGGTTACTAACTAAGAAGGTCACGTCATGCTAAGACACTTATTTAACATACATGTGAAATTTTAGATTATTTGGATGCATATTCTAGAAAATATTTTGGTTTCATAAGAAATAGTAGAGTGATGTTCAGAGCCTCTTTTCAACAATTTCCTCCTTTTTTATACAATTTATGAAAAGATGCAGTTACTCTGCATATCCTGCAGTATGCAGGCATGTGAATTTCAGATCTATAGGTTTTATAGTTAAAAAGAACAACGGTTTAAAAAATACCGATTTTTAGATGCTGATCTGATTCGGGGCCTTAAATAAAATGGTGAATGAATTTTATATATTCAGGTTCTCCGTGTGATCATTTGTTAGAAAGTAAATGAGTTCAAACTTCATCAATTTAGATTAGTTCGTATTAAGAACGTAATCTTATAGACTAAAGAATGAAAGAGCTTGAATGAGTATCTATTAATATTTATTTTCCAAAGGTATTTAAACGTTTTTTGGCGCACTTTGAAGCATCTAACTGAAATTACCTCGTGTTTTATTCCCGGTGGTGAGTAGGGTAGCCAGAGCTCACTGGAGAGTTTTGTGCTATCAGTGGGAAGACCAAAGGCTTGTCCTGCTTTGTATTCTGCACTGACGGCACAAAAATTCTCTGTTTTCACAGGGTCGGTAGCACGAGTGTGACTTCCCTTGGTGTAGCAAACGTCCATAAGTTACGGTAACCACCTTCCATCAGGTAGACCGTGTGCTTGTCTGCCACCTTAGTGGTATGAAAAGAAAATTACCACCGACAAAAAGTCTGGCTATATTGATTACCAATTTTCATTCTTTAAATAAAATCATAAAATCAGCACTCAGACTTATTGTCTATTAGTATATTAAAGTGTGCGAAGTCACGCGTAAAGATTGCGTGAGGAACTTCCACCTTCGTGCCAGCTCTCACATCCGTGACGTCACGGATAAACAAGAGGTACCTTCGGTGGGTTTGCCATGTGTTAAGGCTATGTGGGTAGCAAATATATAACCTAGTGAGACAGGAAGAATTAAGAAATGCTGGTTTGAGGTCGTAGGGGATGAGTTTGAGATCACAAGGGATGGTTTTAGGTCATTGGGGATGGGTTTGAAGTCATAGGGGATGGGTTAGAGATCATAGGGAATGATATGCGTGCTATTGTTCTCACTGTCGGGGATGCTGAGGAATGCATGAAGTGGAGAAGAAAAAAACCAGAAAACAGACTCGTAGGCTTGTATGTAGAATCCAAATTGAAAAGAACTCTGTCTGTCTTTTACGCCTGAACCACTAAACCGATTTTGTTGAAAATTGGTACAGAGATAGACTAGACCTTAGGAAAGGACATAGGCTATATTTGGTAGCGATAACCGACATCCAAGCGAGCGGAACCGAGGGCAACAGCTAGTGACTGTATTATTTCTTCAGCAGCTACACATTGAACATGAGAAATATAATTCAGGTGTTCAGACATCAAAAGACGCAGTCATGCACGCCACGTCATGTATATCATAAGCTTGGAAGACTCTCCTTGGTTGGCTTGCAAATTGCTACAACGTGTACAGGCGAGAGAGGGTTGAATTCAGATTATATTTCTTGGACGTCGGTAGTGTGCTCACTGGTGTAGAGTTAAACCTGAAGTGTATATTTTAACCCGACTGTGCCAGCGAGGGTAATGTGTTTCGCACATTGTATGTATAATAAAGTTACTTTTTATTCCTAGAATAGTTTCCCATAAATGGATGGATAGGATCAGAATTCCGTATAGGAGGAGCCGCGGACAACAGCTAGTGTGTAATGAATTATAATATAGCGCTCATTATGCGTAAAATCATAATAATATGAGAAAAAAATACTAGGCAATACATAAAACAGGAAACCTGAATTTTTCTGCCACTCGCATTTTAGGCAGCTTCTAGAAATATCGCTCAATCATATTTCTTATATGATGGACAAAAGAAAATTGACGAAACAGATTTATTAGGTTACGGTAAAAGAACAACCCGGTTAGGGCCGATCTAGGCATTTATATATTACTAGCCTTCCGCCCGCGGCTCCGCCCGCGTGCATCTCGGTTAACGCGACCTTTGCTCATATCTTCGGTTATACTCAACCGATTGCGATCAAACAAACGTGAGCAAGCCCTTTCTAACAAAAAAAAAACCGCATCAAAATCCGTCCAATAGTTTTTGCGTCCATCGTGGACAAACAGACAAACAGACAGGAAATTCAAAAAAAAAAATTTCGTGTTCAGTATCGTTAACATAACATAATCCAAGTATTTTTTTTTTAAATATCTTCAATGTACAGACACGACCACTTTACGATTATATAATAGTATAGAAGATATCGATCAGTTAAGATGAATGTAATATTGACCTAGCTTTTCCTGAGAATATCCCCGTGTTTTAACGAAAGCCTAGGTCAAAATTACCCTCATGCTATTTGTAGGCACGTATGAAAGCAGTTTTGCAAGTAGAAGAAGCGAACGATATTGTAACAAGTGTGAATTACAATGTAGAGGTTTATATACGACGAACAAACCGTCAGTTTGAAATTAAAGAAATAAAAGTAAAACGAAGGTCGTAAGAAATACAATGTTCTAATATGGAGATGTAAAATTTTAGTAGCTATAACCATTCGTACAATTAGTACAGGACTCTATATATAAATGTACGTAAATCCTACTAATATTATAAATGTGAAAGTTTATGAGAATGGATGTGTGGATGTGTGGATGTTTGTTACTCTTTCACGCATAAACGGCTGGACCGATTTGATTGAAATTTGGTATGTATATAGGTTATACCCTGGATTAACATATAGGCTATATATCAGCGATGAACGGGATCAGAATTCCACGCGGGCGGAGCCGCGAACAACAGCTAGTAATAAATAGTGTCCGAAAAACGGCAATAGGTTCACCCCCTATTACGTGAGACCTGTTACAATGATTGGTGAAATGTGGGTGTTAATTCACCTCTGCCTAACCTTCCGGGGTTAAAGGCATGATTGTATGTATGTATGTATGTGTAATGTATTTATTTATGGTTGCCCATAGATAGATTTAAATGGTGTGTTCTAAAACAGATACGATCGGCACGTCACTTTTGTCATTCTGAAAATATACGTTTGCTTACCAACTTATTCCTTTTAATTTACTATAATATCCATATATTTCATTGGCGACGAGGATTAAGCTTATTGAAAAACAATGTCGGTCGGTAAAATTGGAGAATTCAATATAAAAACAGGTAATTGGACCCTATATGTGGAGCGCTTAGAGTGTTGGTTCAAAGTCAACCAGGTTGCAGACGACATGCGTTTGTCGGTACTTATCACCAGCGTGGGGGACGAGTTGTACGAACTACTCAGCACATTAGCAAGTCCTAGTAAGCCGAAAGACATTGGGTATGATAAAGCGGTTTCTCTTTTGGAAAATCATCTTCATTCGAAATCTACGGTCATGGCGGAACGTTATAAGTTTAGACTAACTAGTCAGAAAAACGAAGAGTCTATCTCAGATTATATAACGGAGCTTAAGAGGTTGTCTAAAACCTGCTATTTTGGAGGAAATTTAGAGGAAAACCTTAAGGACCAGTTTGTATGCGGCGTGAGGAGTGACGGCATCAGACAAAGATTGTTCGCAGAAGAGAACTTAACGTACGCGAACGCGGTTAAATTGGCTTATGGATTAGAAGCAGCAGAGCGGGATTCAGCAATCGTGGAACAAAAAGCGATCGGTGAGCGATCAGCGGAGGTGTTCACGGTACAAGTGAAACACGGGCGCGGCATGAGCGCAAGCAACCAGAGCGGGGCGCGGGAGTCAGATGGCGGCGCCGAGATTTGCATGGTTTGTGGTAGAAATGGGCATACCGGAGATAAGTGCCGGTACAAGCGTTTTATATGCAGCAGATGCAAGATGCGGGGTCATTTGAGACGTATGTGTCCAAAAGGAAGAGGAAAGAGAGGCGACTTGAACAACTTAGTGGCAACCAAGAGAGCGCAACGAGACACGGGTGGTGAAGTTTCCAGCTCGTCCAGCTCGGACGATCTGGAGGAGGACTTACATCAACTTTGTTTGAACGGTTATAAACCGGTGAGCTTATCTTTATTAATTGATGACTGTAAGGTTGTAATGGAAATAGACACGGGTTCTGCTATTTCTTGCATTAGTAAAAAAACTTATAATAAATATTTTTGTAATAGAATTGTTGAACCTTGTGATTTGTTGTTAAAATTTTATGATGGAAGCAAGATTAGACCATTAGGAATGATAAGACCAAGGGTTCAGTATAAGGATAAAATAAAAAAATTAGAACTTTTTGTAATTGATGGAGGAACCACTTCTCTGCTCGGTAGGCAATGGCTAGCAGATTTGGAAATTAAGGTACCACCATTGTCACAAATTACTGCTAATAACTGTATTGCTAGTCACAAATCTCATGGTGTTAATTTTTTGTTGAATAGGTATAAAGACTTATTCAGTGGCGGTTTGGGACGGTACACGGGCGGCAAGGCAACCCTTCGGTTGCGAGAGGGTGCCTCACCTGTATTCTGTAGGGCACGGTCGTTGCCTTACGCTCTGAGGGGTCCGGTCGATGCAGAATTAGATGCTATGCTGTGTGCGCGCATCATCGAGCCTGTCGAGTGTTCGGATTGGGCGACACCTTTGGTACCGGTACGTAAAGCTGATGGTGGACTCCGTATCTGTGCGGATTACAAGGTAACTTTGAATCCTGTTTTGCTGGTCGATAAGTACCCTTTACCGAAAATAAATGATTTATTAGTGAATTTAAACGGTGCTAAGTATTTCTCTAAAATAGACTTATCCCTGGCTTATAATCAGATTGAGTTGGATGATGATTCGAAAGTATTTACGGTTGTTAACACACACCGAGGTTTATTTAGGTATAATAGGCTCGTGTTCGGTTTAGCTTCAAGCCCGGGTATTTTTCAGCGAATTATGTCGAATTTGTTAGGCGATATTCCGGGGGTAGAAGTTTTTCTTGATGATGTCATCATTGGGACGTCAGGGACGCAAGATGAGCACTTGCTGACCTTGGAAAGGGTTTTTGAGAGGCTACATACTCATGGCATGAAACTTAAGAGTAGTAAATGTCTATTTATGTTAGACGAAGTTAAATATTTAGGGTATGTTATATCTAAAGACGGTATTAAGGTAGATGCGGATAAAGTGAGTGCAATAACTAAAATTCCGAGGCCACAAAATATTACGGAATTGCGTTCTTTTTTAGGATTGGTAAATTTTTACGCTAAATTTGTTGAAAATTTGAGTACTATACTAGCACCACTTTATGAACTATTAAAGAAAAATATTAGTTGGAAATGGAGTGGGCAGTGTGAACAGGCGTTTATTAAAATCAAAAAGATATTGATTAGTGCTAAAGTTTTGGCTCATTATGATCCGGATAAACCTTTAGTTTTGACATGCGATGCAAGTGCACGCGGTATAGGTGGCGTACTAACTCAGCAGGGTGCGGATGACCGCGATCGGCCAGTAGTCTATGTGTCTCGGGCGTTGAATAATGCAGAGAAACACTATTCACAAATAGATCGGGAAGCATTAGCTATAGTTTTTTGTTTAAAAAAATTGCACCAGTATGTTTATGGTAGACGTTTTATTTTACGAACCGATCATAAACCGTTGGTGAGTATTTTTGGGCCAAAGCATGGCGTGCCTGCAATGGCAGCTAGTAGATTACAGCGGTGGGCTGTCATTCTATCTGCCTACAATTATGATATAGAATATGTCAACACAAAACACAACGGTGCGGACGGGTTATCTCGACTGCCGATGAGTAGTAGTAGTGATGAGTCACTGCGAGTTCCCGAACAAACTTTTTTACATTTAGCACAAAATGAATTGTTATTAGATTACAATATTATTAAACAACAAACTTTGAGAGACCCATTGTTAGGTAGGGTTTTAAGTTACATTAGGGATACATGGCCCTCAGAGAACGAGATTAGATCCTTACAGCCTTACTTTAATCGCCGTCGGGAATTGTATGAGGAGTTAGGCTGTGTCATGTGGGGGCATAGAGTAGTTATCCCAGAAAGTTGTCGAGCCAGGGTATTACGGGTATTACATGAGCCTCATATGGGCATTGTAAAGACGAAGGCGTCTGCTAGGAGTTACGTCTGGTGGCCCGGCATCGACGAAGCGGTCGAGGCGACGTGCCGGGAGTGCGCGGTGTGCGCGGGCGAGGCGGACGCACCGCAGCGCCACGCGGTCTCACCATGGCCCTGGCCTTCTAAACCGTGGTCGCGGGTGCACCTGGATTTTTTGGGTCCTATCTATGGGAAAATTTATTTGGTAATGGTTGACGCAAAAACTAAGTGGTTAGAAGTTTTTCCAGTACCTAGTACGGCGGCTAGCTACACTATTGAAAGACTCATGGAAGTTTTTTCTAGATGGGGTCTCCCTCGACAAATAGTTTCGGATAACGGTCCCCCTTTTACAAGTAACGAAATGTCGGAATTTCTGAATAATAGTGGGGTGGAGCATGTTTTTTCGGCTCCTTATCATCCGGCATCGAATGGGGCCGCGGAAAAGGCAGTACGCACAGTTAAGAGGGTTATTAGGAAGGCTTTCAAACAAAAAGAAAATATTAATTTGTTTTTGAATAATTTTCTTTTACATTATCGTAATACCCAACACTGTTCGACAGGGGAAAGTCCAGCAACCCTTATGCTTGGTAGGAACTTGCGTACAAAACTTGACGCGCTAAGGCCCGATAGGGAGAATAAAGTTAAAAGGGCTCAAGAGCGACAGCAGAAAGTAGGGACGAGCGTCAAACGTTCGTTACAGGTAGGGGAGGACATATGGATGAGGCAATATAGGGACAGTGAAAAGTGGAGCTCAGGGCGTATTGTTCGGAAAATGGGTACAACGGATTATAAGGTAGTGGATGCGTCGGGTAGGGAAACTCATAGACATATCGACCAGTTAAGGCAGCGATTACAGAGTTCCTTGATCAATCCACCGCAGTGGGTTTCTTCCGTAGTGGAACCATCAGCAGTACCAGAGGTGGTACCGGCCCCGGCTCCTGTCACCGTCGATACCCGGAAGTCTTCGGGAGCTCAGTTAAATTCCACAGGCAACGAGACTGTTGATGTGCTACCGTCTCAACCCGCGGCTATTTCGGCACCAATCATTGCCGTTGACTCTCCAGAGGTGGGTGTTCCTCAGGTTGGGGATGTTATTTCCGAAGCCCCTCGATCTAGGCCGGTCAGAGAGTGTCGCCTGAGAAAGCCGCCCAATTATTGTTTAAAGTAATAAGTTATATTTTTTGTGTTATTGTTGTTTAGTTTAATTTGAATGTTTTAGTGATATGTTTAGGTTTAAGGGGGAGAATTTGTAATGTATTTATTTATGGTTGCCCATAGATAGATTTAAATGGTGTGTTCTAAAACAGATACGATCGGCACGTCACTTTTGTCATTCTGAAAATATACGTTTGCTTACCAACTTATTCCTTTTAATTTACTATAATATCCATATATTTCAGTATGTATGTATGTAAATAATAAATATTGTAGGATATCGAATAAGAAAGAGAGATTGAATAGTTGGCATAATAAATGCTTTAAAATTTGATTCTATTCTAGGACAATCTACACAACGCTATCTAGACCCAAAGTAAGCATAGCTTAACTAGTTTGTGTCATGGATTCTAGAATACTTATGAACACACTTAAATACATAGATATTTTACATAAAAATACCCAGACCAATGCAAATATTCATATTCATGCATACTTATATTTGCACTGAGCGCGGATCGAACCCGCACCTCCTGCGTAGCGGCCGCGTCCACTACCACTACGCCGTAGAGGCAGTCTACGTACGCATGTACCTAAGCATGTATATTTTATATGGTTCACCCTTGTTTGACCAAAAAACGTATGACAAAACATCATTTGTCAAACTTATCTACATTTCGCAAACATATTACTTTAAAAATAATCATTTGACATAGGTAATACACGTTTCGCAAATGTATTACTTAGAAAACATTTCGATTGCTAAAATTTTATTTTAAAAATTTTCATTTGACTAAATAAAGTTCTGCATGGTTATGAAAAAATAGGCTAATTGATTGATTGATGGTTATAAAAAAAATAACTTCGAAAGCTAACGCGGGAGCGGAGCGTAGCGAAGCTCCCGCATTAGCCTTCTAACCTAATCTATCCAAGTCGGAATGAGCAGCTCTTCTCAATATTCTGCCACTAACTGTCTGTTTGTCAACTAACATGTTTTTAAAATAATCAATTTGTAAAATGATGTTTTATATATTTATTTTTTTTTTCCAAATAAATATTTTGTCTAATGAGTAGTTTATTAAATAATAGAAGCGTCGGTAGCTTAGTGGTTTAGGAATCCTGGCCATTACACTACTGACGTGAACCCACTCCTAGCACAAGCAATTTAGCTTAGTTGGAGGGGTTAACGGGAATATTAGTAATTTCGGTTGCTAATATTCTTTAAAAAAAAATATAGTTTGTCAAGTGATACATTTATCAAGTATAATTTTGTCAAAAGTTGTTTGTCAAATGAAAATTTGTCATTCGTTTTTTGTCAAATGATGATATGTCATGACATATTAGGTTAGGGACGACCATCCAAAGACCAGCATGGGACTCGCTCGAACTGAGGAACCTTACGCACTAAATCCCACGGAGTCTACATCATCCCTGTAGTCAGATCACGTGATAGGCATAGGTTTACTCGCTACAACATCGTCTGAATCTTCCCCCGTGCTCCACCCCCTGGACACTAGGGGCGCTAACATAAATATCATCACATATTGAGGTATCTACACAGAGTTACTTGACCTCCTCTACTACTATCCGCCAACTATATTCGCTCCCTTAATATCTAGCGGCATATTAAAAATATTTATGAATTAATTTATTAACGACTAGTTGACCGCGCGAACTTCGTACCGCGTAACTACAGTCGATTCTTTAATTTATTTTTCGCTTTTTTTTTTAATTTTTCTTTGCGTAAGAACCATCCTCGTAGTTCAAGGAATATTCTAAAAAAATAATTAGCGTAATCGGTTCAGCTGTTCTGGAGATTTGCGCTTAGCAACACATTTAGCGATTCATTTTTATATTATAGAAGACTAGCTTTTGCCCGCGGCTCCGCCCGCGTGGGTATCGGTTATCACGACCAAAGATAGCCTATGTCCTTTCTCAAGGTCTAACCTACCCCTATACCAAATTTCATCAAAATCGCTTAAGTGGTTTAGGCGTGAAAGCGTAACAGACAGACAGACAGACAGACAGACAGACAGACAGAGTTACTTTCGCATTTATAATATTAATATGGATAATACAAAGACAGTGATACCAAATCAGTCCTTAATACATACATACTTACACTTCCACGCCTGCTACGTCACCTAATAACGATAAAACAAAACAATAAAGTACTTTCGCAGCTCAAGCTCACCTAATCACCCCAAATCCCCGAGGCTTTCATAAAATGTTGTCGATTAATTCACACGGAGACAGGAGCAGATTTTGTTTGTAATAAACGGCCCGTGGCTTTTTACCATGGCTGTCGGTAACGACTGTTTGGAGTTGGGGCATTAGCAGAGTGCTTTTGATATTTGTGATATCGCGTTTATATTAGCTACGGTTGTGGTACCACGGCAAATAAAAATTTTCCGTAGTACCATTAATGGTACCACGGCAAAAAAAATTGCCGCAGTACCATCAATGGTACTGTCTAATGGTACCACGGCAAATAAACGTGTATCACACTTATAATTCGACACGATTGTGGAAAATATGTGTTGAAGTATGTTTATCCTCATTCGGAAACTCTCTTGTTTCTAGAAACCGGGTATCGAGAATGTCATGTATTTTTATCTTATTCCAACTTTTGATATACACCATTCGTCATATTAAGACAGTAGTCGAGCATACAGATAATAAAACACGTTTCTCTCAGTGTTTACCCGTGGTCCCAGTGGGTCGACCCATTACCGGGTCCATGGGTAATTTGAATTACCCGTGGTCCCAGTTAGTAGATAATGACGTAACTATTAAGGTTTATTTACATCAGACGAGGGAATGCTCATTTTATGCCTCTACGTCAAATTCTATTAGTGTAAACAGTGACAGACCATTCGTTTATTGTGTTTAGGGTACAATTGGTTTCGTGTCCCATAAGTCCTACCTCCTGCACTAAAGACGATCTTAACAAAGTCTCTAATAGCGCGGTCCAGATGGCAGATTTTTGTTCGCGTATAATTTAAAACAGTGACATAGAGGATCATTGACACGATAGAAGAAGGGTACACTTTAATGTAATTTGATATAATTAAACATACATACATCACGCCTTTATCCCCGGAGGTTTAGGCAGAGGTGAATTAACACCCACATTTCACCAATCTGCACTATTATTGGCTCGAGCCATGTATATAGGCTGAGTCTGGGCTGTATATATCTGTCTGATGTTTAACAGCCCTCCCTTAGTCGCCGCGCGAAATAAAGTGAACCCTAAAGAGCTAATAACAGTAAGTAGTATTAGTAGGGTAGGGGTAGGTTGCCTAGTAACACGTGCTATGAAGAGGCGGAAAAAAGTGATTGATTGGTCCTTCAATGGCATGTGTCACTCGCTGACGTTCCGCGCTAATTACTTCCGATAGTCCGAGATCCGGCGGCGAGATTACTACGCTCATTTGATTTTAATCAAAAAACCATTTTTAATCTATTTTGGGTAAAGTTTAGGTATGCTTTTGATTGCTATGGAATATGCTTTTAATAGCCAGGTAATAGGAGACGATTCTATTGCTTTCAAGCGAGGACTTTGCCATGGACTGTATGTTTACTGTCGGATATGGCCCTACAACAGCCCTATCCACAGTCGGTAAAATATGACCACAGACTGCAAGCAATACAATTTTATTTTAGTTTGGTTCCATCAAATGATCATAAACCTAGTCCCAGTCGACTTTTAGCAAAATTCGCCCCAATATTAAATTACTAACTGATCCGCCCGGCTTCGCCCGGGACATACTTCAAAACCCGAAATCACCCCTTTAAGCTATAAATACCCGTAATTTTTACGTTTTCAAAATAATGTATGAAAGGATTTGTTAATACATATTTATATCTACTGCTTCGCTCCTTTAAGTAGTAGCATGATGATGTATAGCATATAACCTTCCTCAATAAACAGACTATTCAACACAAAAATATTTTTTCATCCTAACAAACAGTGTCTGCGATAAGCGCGTCCAACCAAACAAACAAATAAACTTCAGCTTTGTAATATTAATATAGATATAACACTGAGATACCACCAAGTTATTTTAAGAACTAAATACCCTTAGAATACTATCATACCCTTAGCTCATTAGTACCACCATGATTATTTAGCAAAAACAAGCTCTAATACATAGTGATACGACACATAATTGACTGGTCTGCACAGTACCTACGTTCCTTGCTAACTCTGTTATGAATATTACTAAAACTATTCAAGTCTTCCTAATTCCGTGGTTAAGTCGAGGCTAAGCGACAAGTGCGTGATTAAAACTGACTATCGCCGTCTACTGATCTGGTTTCACAAAACTAACAACGGCACACGAACGTAAACCATCACGTTTGGGTCAACCCAAACGATTAATTGCTTCAGATAGTCATCTAACTGAAATTGCCTTCGTAGCCAAAATGTTTTGTACGGATGTTTATGTTACCGACAATGTTTATAATTCGGTATTTTATACAATATCCAGGCAATATTTATAATACCGAGTGCGTAGCCGGTAATATTTGAAATTTTGTTGATAACATAAACGGTGGTTATTGTTTTTCTCTGCACCACCTTTTTGGTTGACTTGTAGAGAATGCCCGTGGCATTAATTCCGCCTATGTACTTGTGCATGTAGTTTGTAAAAAAAAAATTGGGATTTCTAAAGGGGATTTCTAACTTATATCTATCCAAGTTCGGGCGCGCAGTGTCCACTCCATACAATTTGACTTGTATAGATTAGGTTAGGTTAGATGAAATGTGGGTGTTAATTCACCTCTGCCTAGCCCTCCGGGGATAAAAGCGTTATTGTATGTATGTATGTAGATTAGGTTAGCCGCACGCACAAAGGTATAATCCTGAAGCTGACCATTATGACAACTGCAGACGCATGCAGCCACCTTCGGAATCATACCTTCGTCGTTTTTTTTAATAACCATGCAGAAATAGAATTTTCACAAAACCATCCGCAAATATGACCAGAGTCTATTTACACATTGCTGGAGGAGCAACACGCATTCTATATAAAAGCATACATTGCCTAGCAAAAACAACAGTCTATCTTCGATATAGAAAGAAAGAGAAAAAATCAAATCCGCAGTTAAGACTGGTAAAGTGGACCCCAGACTCCGAGGTGGAAGCTTGGGATGCGACTGGGAATTAACGCTAGGATGAAGAAGAATTGCCTAGGCATTCTATAGAATACCTGAATAATACAGATTGCCGGTAACATTTTATATAAGACTAAGGACGGAGCTCTAATGGGAAGGGATTTAGCTTACTTATTAACCTTTGTACATTCGTGGTCTGTCAGACTGAGGGTATACGCCTGCGTTTGTTTGTTTGGTATTTTGGACTCCTTTGTAGCTACTATACTATTATATAAATGTGAGGTGGTGTCTGTACATAATTGATATCAGGGTCGGTAGCACGAGTCGGACGCCCCTGGTATTGCACACGTCCATAGGCCACGGTAACCACTTTCCATCAGGTGGGCCGTGTGCTTGTCTGCCACCTTAGTGGTATAAAAAAAATACAGACAGGCACATGACATGGCCCACCTGATGGGAAGTGGTTACCGTGGCCTATGGACGTATGCAACACCAGGGGCGTCACACTCATGCTGCCGACCCTGAAGAAACCTTTTAATACCCTTCTTGAAAAACCCCATATTGTAGTCGCTTGGAAAAACCACTGCAGTGAGTTAATGCCACAGCTTTAACGCAAATATGGTACATAAACAGATCGCTTAGGTAAATAGTTGGAAATAGACCTATCAGTGGCGAGGGGTCCTTATAACCCAATTCCTGCCGGCTTGCTTTGCAAAGGGAAGCTGTGGTGTTTAATTCCATAGAAAATTGTCGTTCCATAAGGGGCAAGACTTTTTTTTCTGTCAGCTTCCCTTAAGATAATGTTCACCTTTTGCTACTGAGATCAAAATAGGTACTATACTCATAAAGACTTTTGAACTACTTAACTCACAGATTACCTTAGCTCACGAATTCCCATTATTTTTATTTCCCCACTTTCTACCTATAGGTCCTATCAATGTCCCTATTCTGAAAGTTCGACAAAGTACACATACACGTAGGTAACAACAGTAAAAAGTAATTTCTAGGTCTCGGATTGCGTTCCCGAGTTGGACAAACTATAATTGAATTCCTTTTTCTTTCAGGTAATTTGCGGTACTACCTGGGATTTAAAAGTATATAATATATCGTTTCAGATATTAGCATGGGTAAGTATACAAATAAATCGATTCTCCAAGCACTCAATTGAGGGCTATTTAATCTAACTACGTAACAGCCAAACATCGATTTACATTCGTGAAGCACCATTCACTGGCAATTTCAAAGTTCTGCAGTTAGACCAGGCAGTTAGACCAGGTAGTTGAACTTTTTAGGGCTCCAGCTACCGTAACGAATGGCACGGATGTTTGTATATCAACCGGAACGGACTCTCCGAGGCACGGATACTGAATGTACTAAGAAACAAATAAAGTGTTCTATTTTAGTATCAAGTACCTATAGATTTTCCACGTTAAGGTAATTACCCAATGAAAGAGCGGCGGCCCACAGCGATCAGAATTTGATACTGAAAATGTTTGAGAGAAGGCTCGGGCTGTCTTGCGGTGCCGCTTGCTTGATGCCTTGTTGCCTCCTCCTTAACCTTCAAATGACTATGAACTTTTCTGCAGATAAGATTCAAAATTCTATCCTACTTCCTATTTTACTAATCCTATCCTACTTATAATATCCTACTTTCTACAATTCTATTAATAATATCCTACTTTCTACAATCCTACTAAATATTATAATTGAAAGTAAGTTGTGAAGATGTTTTTATCTTTGGATGTTTCTAGTTACATAATGGATGTTTATAGTTCTAGTTTCTCGCTCTAACGGCTGAATGGATCTGGCTAACGGATAGATTATAGTATGGAGTAACACATAGGCTTTTTGGCCCGGGTATAGGTTCCCATGGGTAATGGGAATGTGACCAAAGGTGAACATCAGCTAGTCAATATGTATAAAAATCAATGCCACTTTTCGTTGTAATTTTATTATTCAAGAACGGGCTCACCTATCCAAACCAAATATTTGGCGTTGTTTGAAATAATTAGTAGATGGTTTTTGTTAAGTTTGCACAAAATCTTTAATAAACTTTAAAACCCCTTGCTTTATAATATTATGCCTCAACAATCCGCTAACAATTGCTGCTCTTCCATTGAGAATTGACCTTAAGAAGCTATCATTTCCTAGAATTCGTATTGATCTATCGTACGTCGTTTCGTAAATGTTTATGGTTAGTGCCTCCACAAACGACTGCGTTTTATAAGCTCGAGCTTTTACGTTTAGCTCTTACTCGCCGATACAATTTGTAAACGCGATCATTGTAATTACTACCCACTGAATAAGAGTAGCTGTGAATTTTTATTGCCAGTTTCTTTGCTCATAGGTTTCACTGGTATGTATTGCAACCTCAGCATGGTGAGATAAATATCTACATCATTACGTCTTAATCACGTGACACCTTTTATCAGCGATTTTATTGGTATAAAAAAAAACAAGATAATAATGTCTAGGTATGTAGCTGCGCTAAGGCTGCTAGGATAAAAGTAGTCTATGTTATTTCGGACCATAACCGACTTTTAATTCATAAGGGAGCTGTAAGACTTACCTCCCTACAGAAAGATAATGACAAATTCTTTTTTTATATCTTTTTAACTGCGCTAGTAACACCATTTATTTGTTTGATCATAAACTATGGTAACCACTATCACTTTCGTCATTGCTTATTTACCACCTTATTAGTACACAGAAGTGTCTCATATAATTTATCATACATGCGACACTTTACATAGTGAGATGACGTTTTATCAAAAACATCATAAATATTCTGACATAGATATGACATACGTGACATAGGGCGGCATTACCGGTATCAATCTCGACAGGTCGAGGTGTTTTACCCCGAGCATGTTTGTTTAAGGATGACGGGATAGCAGGGAAGAGGATGCGTGAAACAATGTAGAAAATAATGTACTTTTTATGGATTTTCGTGGATATTTTTGAAGTTTTGAACGAAGGGTTTGAAGAGAAAAACAAGTCGTTGTCCTACTAAATATTATAAACGTGACAGTTGGTGAAGATGTGTTCGTGTTTTGGGAAAGAGATTTGAATTAGACGTGAGTGAAGTCGAGGGCAACAACAAAGTATATTTTGATGGTTGTGATAAAATATTATTGTTGCTTATACAATGTATAGGTACTATCTATAAAAATATTGAGATGCGTTTTTACGCTGATCACGCTCTGAGACATTTTCAAATCTTTATTTTTAACTAGACTGCCAAAAAATGGTCAGTTATCTTTTCCATACACATGAAATCAGGGGCAGAAACTAATCTTACCAAACCTACTTATAGATATGAAAGTTTGTGAAGATACAATCACACTCCAACGGCGTATCCTGATAAAAAATTCTGAAAAAACCCATAGGCTGTATCTATCCCTGGACCATCTATCCCATAGATTGCGAAACCGGGACCCTTAGAGTATACATTGCTATAGAGCGCGCCTTACAAGTATGAACTGCTATCACGGGTATGAACAGTACCGAGGCTCCTGGCTCAACCTCAATCAGTAGCAAAACAATACCCATCAAAATGACTTCGCAAATAATATTTAATTCGATATGTTAAATCAAAATTTTATAAAACATCGTATATTTGTAGTAATAATGACTCAAAAATATCGCAAAATGAGGCCATTTTTTTGTATTTTGGCTTTAATTTTATCCATGCATATCAAATTACGCGACCTTGGAGTTTTGTTCTCGCCAGACCTTACATTTCGGAATCACATCACCAATATCTGTGCCAAGGCCTATAAAAATCTAGGTTTTGTGCTGAGAGAGACCAGAGACTTCAAGGACACCGCGGCCGTGAGGTCGTTGTATAACGCCCTGGTAAGGAGCAGGCTCGAAACAAGCGCGATCATCTGGAATCCCCATGAAGCTAAATATAGTTCCATGGTGGAGAAACTCCAAAATAAATTTACCCGGTACCTTTATTTCAAACAATACAGGGTGTATCCATTTTACCCACTTATGTATCCAACCCTCTTTGTCATAGGGATGGTTGGATACTATAAGCTCGAAGTGAGGCGTAATTTGGCACTGGCTAAATACGTTTTTTTTGGTATTCCGCGGAAAATTGAATAACCCGCAAATTTTGGAATCGTTGAGATTGCTTGTTCCCAATATGAGGCTACGACAGTTACCGAGGGGTAGAACCTTTGATGTGCCAGTACCGCGGACAAACTTGCTGCAATTTGCTCCTCTCGTACGAGCGCTAAATACTTTGAACACGGTCTCGCGTGTTATTGATATTTTTTTGTGTACATTAGCCGAGTTCGAAAGAGTGACGCTACAGTGTTTGTCATAACTGACATAAATTAGTTTAATAGGTATTATTATATTATGTATAATAGTTATAAGAGCATTGTCGCATTAGTTGTATTACTGTAAAGGCAATGTATCTAAGTATATAAATAAATAAATAAAAATAAATAAATAAATAAATCGAACAAAAAACTTCATAACAACAAACTACATTAAGATGCACTTATCTATTGATATTTTGGGTAATGCATGAAACGTCATTAGAGGTGCGCTATACCATCGCAAAGTATCTGCTAACACTCGACGCCAAAGACCTGAGTGATAGGCGCGCTCTATATTTATAATGTAAACTCTAAGCCGGGACCTGAAACAGCTACTAAACGGGAAAATGTAACACCGCAAAAACCATTTAACAACAGCAAAAATATTTAGAACATTAATGTCATTATATTTTACTCAAATAATTACATTACAACTCGTCACCTTCATTAGGAAAGGTAATGTAACAAATGCTTCATTGTTAGTGAACGTTGACGTGACAAAAGAATTACATAGAAATGAACAATGTGAAACTGTTTATTCATTAAATTTTATTCGTACAATTTCAACTGCTCTCGACTGTTTACCGAGAGAACATTGCTTGAAGCTCGGCTTTGTACATTTTCCTGTAATGTAATTATAATAACTGTAATATTTATGCTTTAATCATTGTTGGACTAAGAGATCTCGAAATTTTATGCGAATAATACACGGTGTTACATATCTATAAGCATACATGTACATACTACTAAATTATATTATTGTTACATATCCATAATTATATTATTCATTGTATAATAACTTAACATAATTTATCTACCACTTGTATCCTTTAGTTTAGCTTATTATGTATCTTTTATCATGATTTTCTCACCACTTGTTACCATATCTGTAAGCAATATTTTAACATACTTTATTATAACTTAAGTTACTTTATCTCACCACTTGTTTCATATTCATAGGCAATATTTTAACACACTTTATCCTGCTACCTTTTTTTTGTCCCATACCTTTGAATCACTAACACAAATGTAAACATCCCCAACACGTCCCCACTCTGATTCGATTCCTTTAAGTACCCAAATCCTGGCTCTCCCGACACATTCTATTTCCTACATTCGCTGTATCTATATCTCTTAGTTACTAAATCTAGTATAAGTCTAGTTATAATTTACTATTTCTATAATTAAAATAAACAGTTTTTTATAAAGACTAGTTTTGTCTGCACCACCTAACAACGGGGATACAAAAGAGAGTGTGGAGGGTGCCAATGGTCTCGCTGCCATGGACACCCAAGACCGTGCGAAATGGAGGAGAAAGCGCCGAAAGGTGGACCCTGAGCTCAGCTTTCACCTTGACCTCGGATGCAATCGGGCTCCGTGAAGATAATGATGATGATAGCAAAAGTGGTTGTATGAGACCCCATGAAGAACTTCGGTAACAAATCAGCCTCAGCTACAAGTACACCTTGGTGACGAAGCTTTGCCGTAAGCTTTCCTCTCGGGACCGGAAGGTCAGACGACAGTTCGCTCCGATAAAAACCATTTAAGGCAAAACGAAAGAGGGAATAAGCGGATCCTGGAGTTCTAGGTAAAAGCCTCTGATGCAGCCAGCATCAACGCTAAGAAAATGATTTAAACTTTTTTTAATACAACGTAGGTGGCTGACAACCACACAGCCCACATGATTGAAAGTGATTACCGCTGCCTATGGACGTGTGCAGCACCAAGGGAATCGCGCTCGTGTTGCCGACCCCTTTTTTTTTAAATTCCATCATCATTTATTTTATGTAATTGAGGTTAAATTGATTACCATGATTTAATTACCCCTATTGTTTGTAAATCACAAGTGAAGCTAATATAAGCCTGTTATAAATCACACAATTCGCAGGCTCATTTCCGAAAACCATTACTGTAATCAACAGATTCGCACGCCTCCATTCCGGGATGATTAAAGAGAATGCCTTTATACTACGCCGAACTATATTTAGGTACGATATACGAATAGACGTGTTATAGTTCAAGAGCCCGTGTATGCCAGACCTAGTAAGCAGAAAAGTTTTGCAAGAAAACTGCAATATGCAGGTAAGGGTATATCGAATCCCAACAAGAACTTTGACTTGACTTGATGCACAAGGCCCTGTTCCAGACCTTAGTGTACGCATACAATTTGGAGCTCGGGGTTCATTTTTCTACTACTGTGTCTTTACTATTAATCAATGGCACTTGATAGGACTTGACATTTTGAATAAACACTTATAATTTTCTGCAATATTTTATTGTTTAACCATACCGGTTTTGCTTCAACTGTGTCGTTAAGCCGTGTGGTTCCCGGCAGTGTAGAATTTGGGCCACTTCATCTCCTCCCATGCGGTGTTGTACAAGGCGACTTAGGGATAGGGCTGTTTTACGTCAGACAGATATATACAGCCCAGACTCAGCCTATACATGGCTCGAGTCAACAATGGTGCCCGAAAAATGGCAATAGGCTCACCCCCTATTACGTGGGACCTGATACAATGATTGGTGAAATGTGAGTGTTAATTCACCTCTGCCTAACCCTCCGGGGATAAAGGCGTGATTGTATGTATGTATATGCATACATACAAGCTATTGCCGTCTAACCGCTTAATTTAGAGAGGGAAGCATATATTACAATAGGACTACCGGCTGAGCTTACACCCTACATGATCCAAGTTTCATACCAGTCAAATATTTCGAAAAAATCAACTTTTGTATTGCAGTCGGTTTGTCGTTCACGGGCTCCTAGACTACTCACACATACATATAGACATATTAGCAAGGTTCGCTGACACGTCACGGTGACGGCTATATGTCGAGGATTATAATATGACTGTTTGATGTTTGGCATATCAAGACTTTAATGGAAAATGTTTTGTCATATTATTGTGGATGCTTTTAGCTGTTTTCGAAGTTTTAGACATGTTTTAGTCGACTTATTTTTAGGAACGATGCGTGTATGGTTTTGTATATGTTGATAAGCGTCGGTAGCTTAGTGGTTAAAGAGTCGGCCTTACGATCGAGAAGTCCCGGGTTCGCATCCTGGCCAGACTACCGACGTGAACCCACTCCTAGCACAAGCAATTTAGCTTAGTTGGAGGGGTTAGCGGAATATTAGATAGATAGATAGATAGATAATTCTTTATTGCACACCAATTTTAATATTTAATAATATTTTTTCGGTTACTAATATTCTTGATAAAAAAAAATTGTGGTAGTTTACTGTCTAGGCATTTGTAATTTTGGCACTCTCTCATCCTAGCGTTAATTCCCAGTCGCATCCGAAGCTTTTTAGCTCGGAGTCTGGGGTCCGCTTTTACCAGTCTTAACTACAGATTTGGCTTGACCTCGATATTTTTTCGTGAAGCGATTGCCATCTGACCTCCACAGCCCAATGGTAACATTAGGCGATATCGAAGCTTTGCAGCTAGACCGTTGTTTTTGGATTTTTTAGGGCTCCCAACTACCCGTAACGACTGCCATAGATGTTCTTATGGCAACCGGGACCGACGGCTTAACGTGCTCTCCGAGGCACGACCAGACCAATGCAAATACCCATATTTCATGAACACAAATATTTGCACTGAGCGGGGATCGAACCCGCGCCTCCTGCGTAGCGGCCGCGTTCACTACCGCTACGCCACGGAGGCTGTAATTGTGTAATTTTGGCACTATTTTTAAATAAATGCATAATATTATACATACATATAAATTCTCGTTTGTAAATCTCAGAAGGGACAGGCAGAGGTTTATTACCTACATTTCACCAAGTACAATTTCCGGTGCCACGTATGACGTTAGCCCTCTAGGCTAGCCTATTACCGTCAAGTGGACACTTTGTAATGGGCTATATTATGTTTACTGTCGGATGTAAAACAGCCCTATTCCTTAATTGCCCTCTACGACACCTACAGGAAGAGATGAAGTGGCGCCATTCCACTCCTCCGGGAACCTTAACCAACTTTTTTAAAAGGTATTTTGTTTATAACTGTGTCACATTATGCATATTTCCTATACAAAGTATGTAGTTTGAAGCCTGCCTGCCTGTCTTCTCGCAAAGACAGCTCAATTTCTTTTTATTAGCTCGTTACTAAGTCCATTTTTGTAATCTCTTCAGATCATAACTTCTAGGCATATTTTTATGGAAAATGTAAGTATCTTTTTTAATAAAAATATAAACAAAACATGGAATTACTTCTTGTCTTCGAGATTTCAGAAACGCTTATATACTAACTAGTTCTAGCCCGTGGCTCCGCTCACGTTGGATGGCACTGTTCAACCCGTGGAGCTATATTATGTCCTATTCTGCAATCCATATCCATAGTTATTATTTATTATCCATACTAATATTATAAATGCGAAAGTAACTCTGTCTGTCTGTCTGTCTGTTACACTTTCACACATAAACCACTGAACCGATTGAGATGAAATTCGATACAGAGATAGATTAGACCTTGGGAAAGGACATAGGCTATGTTTGGTCGCGATAACCGACATCCACGCGGGCGGAGCCGCGGGTGAAAGCTAGTCTAATATAATAGTATAGATAGATTTTAAGATAGTTTGAAATTGTGTTCATTTTCAACTGTGTGGAGTTATTGATCCTATCTCCGTAATTCGTGGATATCTATTTCAAGTATAAAGACCCTTTGAAGACGGAAATATCAAAACTTAACGAGAATACTGTGACGATATGACTCATTACCCCACGGCGTCGTACCATCAAACAGAAACTTGAAAACTTTGCTAGTTACCATGGAGGCTACCACGAAACTTTTGGCACGAAACACGAAGTTTCTCGCACGTTTCGGTTCAATAAATCGTACGCGACTATCACTAAAAATAATCACCATACCATTATCGTATCGAAGTGTTTACACTCAGGTAAACACTAAATTATCGCTTACGAATTATGTCATACGAGATGTGCAAGTGACATATCACCTATGGTAAAATACGCTTATTGCTTGAAAATTCTGATTAGACTGACTCACCAATATTCAATTGCGAGGCAATTATCAACAGACGTGGACGAGCGAGCGGCAATTGTTTCTGCGAATATTTAGACGAAGCTACTGTTTTCAGCGGCCTTACCATAAACCTTAAAACAGGTCAATAATTGAGCTGCTGTCATTCTACCAACTGCAAATGTCTCTTTGTAATGTCATAAATATATAGGATTACAAAGTGACATTTGCAGTTGGCAGAATGACAGCAGTTCAATTATTGACCTGTTTTAAGGTTTATGGTAAGGCCGCTGTTCTTTCGATAAATTGTATCTTGTTGGCGAGAAACTCTCGTCATCCAAATGAGCCTTTAACCATATCGGTACCATGAAATTACTTCGATTTCTTATATACATAATATTCACACCTGCATATCCCCGACGGGGCAGGCAGAGGTGTATTAGGATCCAATTTTTGTCAACTATGATTTTCGATTTCATGTAATAGCGAGCACACTATTATAGGCTGTATATTTACTATTAGGACGACTAAAAGATAGACAGGAGCCCTATCCTTTAGTCACCTTCTACTCCACCGAGAACCAACACGATTTTTACACTTAAGGTATGATTCCGGAGCCGACCGCATACGACAACTACCGACGCACGCAGCACATGCGCGTAATTCATTGCGGCTTCTCAATGGTCCCCTATAACCGTATCGGCCTTTAACAAGTAATGGGTACGCTGTATGTGCTGCATGCGTCGGCAGTTGTCGTATGCGGTCGGCTTCAGAATCATTGCTTTAGGTGACAGACGAGCACACGACCTACCTGATCGAAAGTGGTAACCGTGGCCTATGGACGTATGCAACACCAGGGGCGTCACACTCGCAGTACTGACCCCGTAAGAACCTTCTTGAAGACCCTATCTTATTCTTTTTTTTTCTTAGAATAGAGCTTTCACTGGGCCGAAGTGTCTCCTACCGTTTTCGGATCCGAATTCGGTATAAATGTGTTCAATCGAAACGATCGGCCGAAGTTTCGGATGCGGATGTTAATATAACGTGTAGGCCTACTAGCCTACAGGTTATATTAACTTCAGAAAGGTATTAAATACCCTAACATACGTTCATGTTACTTTGACCCATCTTGTAAGCAGGTGTGGCGAGTGGAAGCCGCCTTAAGAGGTCAATAACTTAGCTTACCCAACTTATAACTAAGTTGGAACAACTTGATTAAACAGGCGATGGCAGGAGGCAACTTAACTCGTACTTTTGTACTTTATATAATACTAGCTGACCCGGCGAACTTCGTACCGCCATATTTTCCGCCCGCGTGGTATTATCTCTAAATTTATTAGTGTTTCTCTATAATATTATGCATGTATTATACATATAAACCTTCCTCTTGAAGCACTCTATTTATTAAAAAAAACGCTTCAAAATCCGTTGCGTAGTTTTGAAGATTTAAGCATACATAGGAACGGACAAACAGCGACAGCGACTTTGTTTTATATTTTTAGGGTTCCGTACTTATTACTAATATTGTACTGTCCGTATGTATGTCTGTAACCAGGCTGTACCTCACAAGCTGTGAAAGAACGAAAAGAAAGACAGAAAGAAAGAAACAACGCACAGTACAGTTGAATTTTTTTAATTAATTTTATTATTTTAAGGGGAGCTCCCATACAAGAAACTTGATTCTAAGGAAAACTAGATGGTGCGGAACCATTTGTGCGTGATTCCGACTCGTACTTGATCAGCTTTTTATAATCACAGAATATAAGAACATAGAGAAAGTGCCATTATACTACGATAGTGTAAAAAATGTTCAATCAAAGATTGGTTTTTACCAATCCCCAGACTCTGACTCATAGCAGGGAGAGTAGCAAGAGCACGCGTGGGATGAAGTTCTTTTCACACTTGCTTCACTGTCATTAAACATATCTTTTCTTATTTTTCTTAGCTAGAAGACAAGTACACAACCCATTCGGGGCTGTCCATTAATCACGTGAGGCCCAAAAGGGGGGGTTCGGAAAAAATCACGAAACATCACCAGGGGGGAGGGAAGGGTATACCTATTGAGATATTATGACGTGTATTTATTTTTTCTTATAACTCGCGATTTTTGTCACGATTCTTAGTTTTTTAGCATTAAATAATGAATAAATAAATACACGTGATTTTGGTTGGGGGGGGGGAGTAGTCCAAAACCTCACCACGTATCGCCATGGGGGAGGGGGGGGGTTAAAAAATTGCTAAAAAAAACTCAACTCACTAATAATAAATTCATCAAAGAATAAGTTACATTCTACTATTACATTACAATCTCTTTTGACTTCCAAATTTTTAAGGATGAGGCTATATTTCTTATTCAACTTTTACTTTATTGCTCGGATGAAGGTAAATCAAATAAAAGTAATCATACTTTTAAAAGGGATTTACATTACATTTTGGATTCTCTTTCGCGACTTGTCCAATCTAATTTATATGGTGATTGAAAGAATAATACTCAACAACTGTTGTTTAAATGAACTTTTAAGCTGCTAAGGAAGAGAACATGAGCCGTAACGACGGCTTAGGCCTCGCTCGCCCCGTGGATCTTGCCCCCGACTGCTTTAATGTTGCAACTCGCCCCCTTGAACATTAGATACCCCAAATCGCCCCCGATTGTTAGTAAGTTAAAAGTACTGTCAGCAATAAAGAGTTTTACAACACACCTGCTCATAACATTGCTATTATTTCACCGCAATTAGGTATGTAATGACAGCTATTATCAAACTGTGACTTTTTCATTGCTATTATTCACAAGTGAGTTATAGATTCTTTTTTAAATTTTATAGGTTAAGTTTCTATGTTTATAAAAAAGTTTCGATACAAAAAATAACGTGTTTAATAGTACGAATAAATTAATATGCCTATTGTATGGTCATTTGATGCATTTTCGTATTTAAATAAATAATTTCAACTTGTAATACTTATATAATAAATAAAATTTTCACTCAAATTTAACTTTTTTTTTCTCTAAGTACAGAAAAAAAACCAGTGTAAAACAAACCTCATTCTTTTAAATATGGCCGATCGCCATTGTTATATGCACGCGCATAGGAAAACGAATTAATTTGTAGTATTGTTTATCCTTTTTTTAACGTCACGTTTTTCAACGTTAACATTATTTCAATCTATCAATACCAACAAGATACTATTGTTTTAGTAGTCAGAATACGATTTTGTTTGCCGACTAAAGAAATATTTAATTCAAAAATTAGATTATTCATTTGTGAATAAAGCGGGAAGCGATATTAAAACGACTAATAAATAAAAGCCAAACAAAAAGTAAAGAATAAAACTATTTTGCAAATTTAATTTACATAAAATATCATAATACGATTGTAATACAAACTTACCTGACTTTCAATCCAAAATTTATATATGTTATAGGCAATGTGTATAATCCGGCATTGTATAGAATGCCTAGGCATTCTATACATTGCCTAAAACGTTCAGGCAATGTGTATAATACGATTAATTTCATACATTGCCTAGGTGTTGTATTAAATGCCCGAAGCGCATCAGGCAATGTGTATAATGGACGGGTTGTTGTAAATTCGTCTCTTTAAAATGATATTTCATGTGCGAAAATTCGTCTCACCTTGATAAATAAGTACTGTTAGCAAACAAAGTAATAGATTAACAAAGCTTCATTTATTTGCGATCCTTTAAGAAGCCCTCTATGGATTTGAAAAATGGATATTACTGCTGAAAGAAAACCTGTTCATTCCAACTTGGATAGATTAGGTTAGAAGGCGGAGCGGAGCTCTAGCATTAGCCTTCGTGGTTATTTTTTTTAACCATGCAGAACTTCTATAGGCCACGGTAACAACTCTCTTTCCATCAGGTTAGGTGGTTGACAAGCACAGGGATGGTGGTAAGAGAGTGGTTGCCGTGGCCAATAGAAATTCACTGCTATGTGAGAAACATTCTACGCAAAAAACACGTAGGTACTTAGGCATACCTACCAATAGAACACAAATGTCTTATCAGCACTGCCTGCTGGTGGAAGTTGAAATTAGGATTAGCTCTCAAAAGATTAGTATCTAGGTAGGTATCTAATTAAATCATAGAGAAGAAAAATAGATTACATACATTACCTATGCTTCAACCGGCATTCTATACAATGCCTAGGTGTTCTATACATTTCCTAGGCAAAGTGTAAAATAGTTTAAACATTGAATATCATTTCATACATTGCCTGAACGACCCCAGCATTCTATACATTTCCTAGGTATTGTATAGAATGCCTGCATTATACACATTGCCTATAACATATACACAATATCACAATACTCTTAAATATTGTGCATATTCTGTTGCACTAAGATGTCACTAATCACTACTATAGCCCGTTTTTTAATCTCAGATACTAATTTGAAATTACCTGTTGTCGGTTTTTTGCAATTAAAAAATAGTCATGTGCCACCAGTATCGAAATTTATCGATAAATTAAAGGGGGTTGGGTAATGTTGGCGTCGTGTTGGAATTGAGCGGCCATCAATGAAATTGGTATAATATGAAAGTACAGTATAAAGTGATCAAAAGTTACTACGGACAAACTTCTCTAAACTATATCGGGACTTAGCTATACAGGGTGGTATTTTTCAACTTTACTTAGATGGAAGTACTCTAAATACTGGAGATAGCGAATTCCACTGAAAGGAAACATTCCCTTATTTTTTAAAAGAAACAAAACTGCATTCAAAGTTTTCTGAAAATGCCACACCCGGTAGTCGAACCGACTAAACTCTTCCTAAACCTTCTATTTCATGGATTTCCTTTTATTTAATTTACCAAGTTTGTCAGAGAGATTTGATCCTTATGATCAACCCTATCGATTGATGCAATAAAAATACAGGGTGTTATTTTTTCGAATTGTAGTCGGTTCGATTATAAGGCGTGGCAAACAATTTTTCGGCATTCCTTAAATGCAGTTCTGTTTCTTTTTTATAAACATACCAAACTGTATTCAAAGTTTTCTGAAAATGCCACACCCGGTAGTCGAACCGACTGAAATCTTTCTAAGTCTACTATTTCATGAATTTCCTTTTATTTAATTTACCAAGTTTGTTATAGAGATTTGATCCTAATGATCGACCCTATCGATTGTTGCAATAAAAATATAGGGTGTTATTTTTTCGAATTGTTCGATTATAGGGCGGGGCAAACGATTTTTCGGCATTCCTTAAATGCAGTTCTGTTTCTTTTTTAAAAACGTACTAAACTGTATTCAAAGTTTTCTGAAAATGCCACACCCGGTAGTCGAACCGACTAAAATCTTTCTAAATCTTCTATTTCATGGATTTCCTTTTATTTAATATACCAAGTTTGTTAAAGAGATTTGATCCTTATGATTGACCCTATCGATTGATGCAATAAAAATATCGAAAATAATATAAAAATATCGATAGTAATCGAACCGACTAAAATTGTAAAAAATAACACCCTGTATTTTTATTGCATCAATCGATAGCATCGATCATAAGGATCAAATCTCTCTAACAAACTTTGTAAATTAAATAAAAGGAAATCCATGAAATAGAAGATTTAGAAAGATTTTAGTCTGTTCGACTACCGGGTGTGGTATTTTCAGAAAACTTTGAATACAGTTTAGTACCTATGTTTTTAAAAAAGAAACAGAAGCGCATTTAAGGAATGCTGAAAAATCGTTTGCCACGTCTCACAATCGAACAATTCGAAAAAATTACATCCTATATTTTTATTGCATCAATCGATAGAGTCGATCACAACGATCAAATGTCTTTAACAAACTTGGTAAATTAAATAAAAGGAAATCCATGAAATAGAAGATTTAGAAAGATTTTAGTCGGTTCGACTACCGGGTGTGGCATTTTCAGAAAACTTTGAATACAGTTTAGTGTGTTTTAAAAAAAGAAACAGCACTGCATTTAAGGAATGCTGAAAAATCGTTTGCCACGCCTTATAATCGAACCGACTACAATTCGAAAAAATAACACCCTGTACTTTTATTGCATCAATCGATAGGGTCGATCATAAGGATCAAATCTCTCTAAAAACATGGTAAATTAAATAAAAGGAAATCCATGAAAGAGAAGGTTTTGTAAGATATTAGTCGGTTCGACTACCGGGTGTGGCATTTTCAAAAGTCTTTGAATGCAGTTTTGTTTCTTTTTAAAAATAAGGTAATGTTTCTTTTAAGTGAAATTCGCTGTCTTTAGTATGAGGGTACTTTCCTTCAAGGTAAAGTCGAAATGTTGCACCCTGTATATCGCAGCTCCGATATTACTTACAATGAAAATAATGACATTTGTACGTGTGTTTAACACAGTACAATGAAGTGGTATCAAAATTATTGATGGCCGCTGAAAAAATTAAGGACGCCACTGTCCATACTAGATTACCCAATCCCCTTTAGTACAAATATTTGTAGGTTAATCTATAAATTTATAAAATACTAATTTAAATTCGGTATGCAAGTTACCTAAATGAAACAAAACTTAAATAGGTATATTGTCATTGAAACAAAATGGCGTCCATTTTGCGTCACTTGGGTTGTCATTGTAAAAATCTAACTTAAGGCTTCATAAGTTTCATTTAATCGATTTGCAGAGACTATCGATAAAGATGACGCTATACTAGTCTTAGAATCTGAAAATTGTAGGTATGTAAATTACGGTATTTAAAATTTTTTGGTACTCTAATTTAAAATTAAATTCAAAATAAAAACAAGAATTCGACTGATACTAAAAAGATCAACACAAGTTTCAATAATTTATTTTACTTAAAACTTTTTAGTTATATATTTTTGTAATCGTTTTCAATTTTCTTCCATACAGTCATGCGAAGTTTTCGTCTTTTCATCGTAAATTTCTACTGTCTAAATTAATATGTTAGAATAGTTGACACCATCCGAGACATGTACTACGATTCCGGTTCCGTGGCTCGGACTGCTGCAGCTACAGCTGTTGGCGACTCGAGAGCCTTCCCCATCACCGTCGGGGTACACCAAGGATCCGTCCTTAGTCCTTACCTGTTCAGCGTGGTATTAGATGTTTTGTCGGACAGCATTAGAAACTCACATGAGCAGCCTCCGTGGTTGCTCATGTATGCTGATGATATTGCGCTGATGGACGCGGACAGGAGCAGATTGGTGTGACGCGTGAAAGGATGGAAAGAAACGCTTGAGAACGGTGGTCTGAAGCTAAATGTAGCGAAGACAGAATACTTAACGTTAAACTCCACAGATCCCACACCCGTCCGCATAGGCGATGATTTGGTCGAGCGCACGGACCAGGTTAAGTACCTGGGATCTGTACTTCATGTGACCGGTGAGATCGACCACGACGTCAAGGCACGCATTGCTGCCGCGTGGGCCAAGTGGTGAGAAATGACTGGCGTCACTTGTGATCCCAAAATGCCAGTCAGGTTAGTTTATAAGACGATCATTAGGCCTGTCCTCTTGCATGGTTGTGAGGCGTGGCCGCTGCTCGAGCGACACAAGCAAGAGCTGCATGTCATGGAGATGAAAATGTTGCGGTGGATATGCGACGTTACGCGTAAAGATCGCGTACGGAGTTCTCGCATCCGCGGCAGCCTCCATGTCCGTGACATCGGGGATAAAATGCAAGAGAGCCGCCTTCGCTGGTGCGGCCACGGCTTGCGGCAACCGCCAGGCTACGTGGGGAACAAATGCCTGGCAATGGTACCCCCGCCGGGTCCAGGTGAAAGGGGTAGGCCAAAGAAGTCCTGGCTTGACGTCGTGGAGGGTGATATGCGTGCTAATGGTCTCACTACCATGGACGCCCAAGATCGTGCGAAGTAGAGAAGGAAGAGCCGGAAGACGGACCCTGAGCTTCGAGGTCATCTTGGCCACGGATGCAATAAGGAGATGCAGATGATGACGATGAGTTGTAGCGCAACTTTAAATCGATATAGATCCTAAACGGTAAGTCAAATCGAAAAACGGTGAGAAAAAACTGAAATGATTTTTAAATACCTATTCAACGATACCCCACTTGACATAGTTTGTTGACATTAATGTGTGAATCTTAAAAATCGGGCCAGGCGTTTGGTATGTATAGAGTTTAATAAAGGAACATACAATTAAACACATTACTATTCCTTTGCGTCGCGCAGTCGGATAAAAAACTAATAAACATTTTATATTTAACTTTTCTCTTAAAATACATTATAGCTAAACCACCTGTATCTAGGCAGCAAACATTGTCGATAGTTTCGACTTTCGAGTACACCACTAAATACAAAGCTGGTATCATTATTTCACAATTTGACATTTGCACTTGTCAATTTAGTATCTGAGATAAAAAAAAAACAGACTATAAACCACTACGCAAATATCGCAAAACATATCCCTTCCACATTATAATACGAACTTAGAAAGAGAAAGCATTACATATATGACTCTCTCCGACCTATTTTAACAAAGCTTTTGTTTATTGGACCCTTGAAAACGTTCCTTTTGTTCTACCTAATAGGTAAGCCAGGTAGCAAAAACTTAGTGTACGTAGTTGGTGATAATAATATTACAGACATCAAACATGGTAATTTTCATTTAAGTGTACATTTTTCTGTCTGACTGTACCATTTCACGGCTTATTTCAAAAGAAATACCTCAAGGGGCGATTCACACCACCAAAATATTTATTTAAATGTCAATTTTTAACTCGCCCCGTGGCAAGGGGCGAGTCACTACACCAAAATAATAAAAAAAGGGGCGAGTGAAGCATTTTAATCGCAAGGGTCGAGATTCAGGGGGCGAGCCAGGCCTAAGCCGTAACGACCCCACCTGCACCCTTCTCGGTGTAGAAGAAATGTGATTGAAAAGAGTTTAAGCTCTAAGTTGAAAATGTTGACTCCTCCCGTTGGTTTTGACTCCGAAGATTTTGGTGGGGCTTATTGGATCAGGCATAGAGGTAAAATTGTCTAGACTAGCTTTAGGCTATTTATGTCTCCTAACTAAAAAAAAGGTTTTTTGTTAGTCGCGAGAACGGCATTTTTTTTAACCGACTTCTAAACAAAGACGAGGTTCTCAATACGGATGAATTTATTTAAACTTCATGCGCAATGTACACAGGTGGACTTAATGCTCTACCAGTCAACCTTATAGGTGGTGTAGAGAAAAGATTTTCACGCGGGCGGAACCGGGGGTAATAGTTAGTTAGTATATATTAACGGCACTCTTATTCTGAGAAAAATATGAATCACCTCCTACTTAAAACCTAGATACATATATTATATAAAGAAAAATAGTAATAAAAATAATTCCTTTCTCGAGAATCCTTATACCTACCTACTCGTACCAATCGTAAAACACTTACGTTATGTCGGAAACTTCAAAGGACTTCAGGAAAATATTGAGCTGTGATTTCAACTAAAGCAAAATGTACTGGAAATAAAAATTCTGAATCGTAGTCTTAAGGTGGTTTCGCAGATAAAAGTCAATTCCGAACAGCCGCGTGGCATTCGATGTATAGTCAAGGAGCTCGTGATTTAGAAATGTTAGTCTTTTGTAAACAGCTTGAGATAAGTCTTATGCAAACTAAATTAAACTTAAGAATATTTATGAGTTTACTATAAAAATTCAATTTTTTTTCCTACCATGATGGCTGGAGTAGGCTCTGATGCAGGCTTTCCTCTCGGGATTAGAGGATCAGCAGCAGTCTCTCTCGTGAAAAAACTAAAACAAAGTAAACCAATAAATGGAGCTGTATTATTTTTAATATGTTTATTACATTATTTCTGATATGATAAACATATTTTATACTACATAACTGGCTACTGACTAGTCATCAGAATTTTTTTAATCCAAACTTAACTAAATTGATAATTCTAATTCTACAGCTTTTGATACATGAACTCCCGGACTATAAAAGGCCTCACGTCCCTGGGAGTAGCTTGTGATGACAATTGAAAAGGGGCACGTCCCGTACAGTCTCAAGTCAGGCAGTAATTTGACCTTGAAACGTAATACAGTCTTAAATATTTTATAGACTTTTCTTTTTTCTTTTTTATTTCAGGAATAATATCACTTCAGAATTTTTTAGAACAAGATGGACCAAGACAGGAATAGTGTGATGGGGTACAATATTGTATGATAAAAACCCCAGGGGTGAATTGTACCCACAACCAATGAGCATTTCACCACGAGTATATTTAGGTACTTATATGAAAACAAATTATGTGGTGTGTTCGGACCTGTGGTTCGCTGTTGGCGACTCGGAAGCTTTCCCCATCACCGTCGGGGTACACCAAGGATCCGTCCTTTGTCCCTATTTCTTCAGCGTAGTATTAGACGTTTTGTCGGATAACATCAGAAACCCACATGAGCAGCCTCCGTGGTTGCTCATGTATGCTGATGATATTGCGCTGATGGACGCGGACAGGAGCAGATTGGTGCGACGCGTGAAAGTGTGGAAGGGGGCGCTTGACAACGGCGGCCTGAAGCTAAATGTAGCGAAGGCAGAATACTGAAGCTAAATGTAGCGAAGACAGAATACTTGGCGTTAAACTCGACAGATCCCACACCCGTCCGCATAGGCAATGATTTGGTCGAGCGCACGGACCAGGTTAAGTACCTGGGATCTGTACTTCATGTGACCGGTGAGATCGACCGCGACGTCAGGGCACGCATTGCTGCCGCGTGGGTTAAGTGACGAGAAATGACTGGCGTCACGTGTGATCCCAAGATGCCAGTCAGGTTCAAGGGGCAGGTCTATAAGACGATCATTAGGCCTGTCCTCTTGCACGGTTGTGAGGTGTGGCCGCTGCTGGAGCGAAACAAGCGAAAGCTGCGGGTCACGGAGATGAAAATGCTGCGGTGGATGTGCGGCGTCACACGTAAAGATCGCGTGAGGAACTCTCGCATACGCGGCAGCCTTCATGTCCGTGACATCGCTGATAAAATGCTAGAGAGTCGCCTTCGCTGGTGCAGCCACGTCTTGCGGCAACCGCCAGGCTACGTGGGGAACAAATGCCTGGCAATGGCGCCCCCGACGGGTCCAGGTAAAAGGGGTAGGCCTAAGAAGTCCTGGCTTGACGTCGTGGAGGGTGACATGCGTGCAAATGGTCTCACTACTATGGATGCCCAAGATCGTGCGAAGTGGAGGAGGAGGAGCCGGAAGGCGGACCCTGAGCTCCGAGGTCATCTTGGCCACGGATGCAATCAGGATAATGCGTCTACATGAGGATGATGATGATGAAAACAAATTATAAAATGCCTACTAGACTCATGGGAACGTTAAATATTTATTACTTATCTTTTGATACGAAAATAGTCTTTACACGTATGTCGCGATATATTTGTTAATATTTACTTTAAGCCCGACGTTTCGGCTTCTTTTCAGCAGCCATGGTTTAAAAGTGAGCGAGTTATGATCCGTAGCCGACCGCATACGACATCTGCCGACGCACGCAGCACATACGTAATTCATTGCGGCTTCTCAATCGTCCCTTTTATCCGTATCGGAGTTTAACAAGTAATGGGTACGCTGTATCTGCTGCATGCGTCTGTCGTTGTCGTATGCGGTCGGCTTCAGAATCGTACCTTAATAACAAGGTTCTCTATTTTTATTCCTACAATTTTATGTCATAATTTAACATTGCATAATGTTCCCTTGATATGTTTGTTGGTTTGTATGTTATATTTATTATGATAATATTGTTATTAAAACCAAAAGCAACATAAAATCAGTTTGTTTAATGGTGTGCCAGACAAACCCCCAGTGGTTTATGGCGTGCCAATGTGTAAGAATATTTGTATTATATTTTGTATATAAATAAATTAAAAAAAAAAAAAAAAAAAAACTTGTCCTAACATTATTTACGCATAATACTCATTTGCCATAACTTTTTAATCATAATTTTTTTAATCCTATTTACTATAAGCATAATATTTTATAAGCATACTGTCCCAAAGCATAAGTTTACTTAAGCATAACGACGCGTAACCATAACTATTTTAAGCATACAAAATTATATTGAATAAATAAAGTTCTACATGGTTATAAAAAAAAATAACCACGAAGGCCTAATGCGGGAGCTTCGCTCCGCTCCGCTCCCGCATTAGCCTTCTAACCTAATCTATCCAAGTCGGAATCAGGGGCTTTCTCAATAAATCTATCACTGTCTGAGAAATTATTATTTCTTTTTGATCATTATGCCAAATAACTATTAGACAAATAAACAATATGCTTTATAACTTTATGCATATCAAAGTTATGAATAAAAACATTAGGATATACAATATTTATGCTTAATAACATAGTATGCTAAAAACCAATTATGGCACACTATTATTATGACAAAAAAAATTATGCCTAACTTGTTATGACGATTTAAATTAGGACAAAAACCATTATGAGAAAAAATGGGATCCCTAATAACAAATATATCCCGATAGAATCCGTTAAAAAGTAGTTTTATGTCAACAATATAAGAAAAACAAAAAGTATTCCAGCTGGCTCTCAAACTATAACTGCACTATCGACATATCACTTACTCTCCTGCCTTTGGCTAGCATGCCTCCATTAGACAACAGGGATTGAATTCTCTTTGCTATATCCGTCCATAAGCTTTATGCATTGGGTGCCTTACACAGCACCTGTACTCACAGATTTAGAGTGGGTTAAGGTGCTTTTGAGCTGTTCATTCACGCATGCTTCTCAAACAAATGATTGTTTGAGAAGCATGCGTGTTGCAAATGATGTTTTGTCACATCGGCCAATGTGACCAAGAGATGGGGTAGCCCAAACTCTACTTTGCTGGTAACTGGGCGTTTACCAAAAAAAATGACCACTCGAATAATGGCATGTCCTACGACTTGTAACTAAATTTTGTGAACTATTGATATGAAAAGCTAGTTCCTTTAACATTGTACATTATAAATTGCATTCAAAGCTAATAATTTACATAAGTAAAAACCAAAAAATATAATAATTTCACATAAATTTTGATAAAATAAAATGAAAAAGTAGTGATTTTTATAGTGTCCCACCATACTTTTCCAAACTTCGGTACGTGATTTTTATAAGTTAACTGTCTCTAGGTTATGAACTATTGTGTTTTTCAGAAAGATTATATCAACCAAATGTCATTTTATAGCTTGTTGGCATAGATTTAGAGATCAAACTATAAAAAAATACGTGTTTTGACGTGGGTCAAAAAATGATGGCTGTGGAAAAATTCCGGAACGCTACGACTATAAAATGAGTTTTTAGGACAAATTTCTACTAACTTTGTCAATTTTTATGAATGGCAACATTTAACACTATAAAACACGCGCCATTTTAATTTTTTTAGCGGCATAGCTTCAGAAAGTCTATGGAAAGTCATGTAGTGACTGGTTGTGCGTCACGCTGGGCTACTTTTATGTTCCACTACGAACCTTGTTTTTATTGGTAAGTATGGATATCTTTGCCTTACAGTTTAAAAAAACTTATTGCGTTTGTTTTATAGAAAGCGATTCAATGCTCTTATTTATTAAATATGTATTAAAACAACAACTTTTTTTGGATTTGGATATGTACCGGCATCAAACGTCACGTCCACCACGCGACGTAATGTACTAGATTTCTCTATGTATTTTTTTTCTCCTGGGTGGAATTCCATAACGCGACGGTCATTTTTTTTGGTAAACGCCCAACTACGCGGCGAAAAAAACGTCAAACAGTTAAAATATTGACATTCTAAAGCAGAAATAATTAATTTTGAGTTCAAAATTATCCTGGTTATTGCTTTATAATATTATTTTAACAGAAAACAAGGATTTAATAAAATATGAATCTAAATATTGTTACGCTATGTCAATATTGAGCAGCTTATTAAGTATCAAAACCAATTATGGACATCGTAGACTTGAATATAATCATCTTCTAAAAAATACTAAACAATCATGTTTTAATTGGGTATTTTCCTGTAGTTAAACACATACATACACACGCCTATAAATCCCAGAAGGGGATAACTGAGCTCACTAAATTAAGAATGGTAAAAGAGCTGTGAAAGTTGCGTCTGTTCTTATTTCATCGTTTTTATTTATTTTTAATTTTTATTTATTTTCTATTCATCCACCCAACCTATATTGGTAAATTATTTGATAATAAAAATTTATGACGTCTTAATTGTTTAGTTCATGTACAGACAAGACCATTTCACAATTACAATATAACCGTATATAGATACCTAGATTTCCCTAATGGTTAAAGCGTAGCAGGAAAACTCAGACATATGCGTGGGATGTATGTAAATAAATATTAAATATAGGCTCCATTAGGCAATAAGGCTGGCATCGCCCCGAGTGCACTCAATCAACACACGTCAGATACTCGCTAGAGGCGAACGCGGATATTGTTCCTGTAATTGTATTTTATTGTGATGCATGATAGTAGAGTGGAATTTTTGGACCGTACCTAGATGGAAAGTACTCTAAATATTAAAGATAGCAAATTATACTCCAATGAAACTTTTTTTATGTTTGAAAAGAAACAAATCTGCATTAAAAAATTTCAGATAATCGCTTGTCACATTCTAAAATCAACCGACAAAAATCCATTTTTGATCCCACGTCATAAGGGGCGAGCCCATTGCCACCAAGTGGATACTTTATCATGGGGTGTGTGAATGTATGTATGTATGTAAAAGAAAATTCTTGAAACCTAAAAATTGCTAGTTAAAATTTTTGCTATCTCTAGTATTCATATTCTATCAGGGTATCTACTATCCAACAATTTCACCCTGTAGATATTGTTATGTTCATAATATAATACAAACGAGAAGCGCCTTCGCTGGTGCAGCCTGCATCAAACATTGATATAAATAGGTTTCTCAAAGTAATAGGTATCAAAGGCAAAACTATGTATTTAAAATGATTATATATTATTTCTCTTTTACGTTCGTACTCTTTGAAACCAGGCAGATGCCGTGCATTAAATTTTCTCCGGGAATACTCAATTGAATAACTTCACTCAATTCATATTTTTATCAGCAAATCACGGATTCAAAGTAAATAAAGGTTTTATATGTCTGGAATCTCTCAAGTGGCATTAATAGCGTTTTTTACATAATATATTATTATGAACTTTCATATTACTATTAGAGCTATCGGGATATTTATCATTTTCAAGCACGGTTTTGGGTACTAATAATTAAATGAAAGGTATAGGCAATTAAAATACTTTTAGTTTTGGAGTCAAATCTCATATATAAAACTCTTAGTCCTGACTGACTGACTGACTGACTGACTGACTCACTTAGAGACAACGCACAGCCTAAACCGCTGGTCCTAGAGACTTGAAATTTATAGAGAGTGTATGTTTTGATGCGTGGAGGTGTACTAAGAAACGATTTTTCGAAATTCAGACCCTAAGTGCCTAAAAAGTGCCAAAAACGTACTTTCTTATAACTCAAGAATGGCTGAACAGATTTTCATGATCTTTGGTTTATTGAATTTGGCTTTGTCGCCGAATAGCAATTATCACAATTAAAATGTGGCAAATTCACGAAATAATGTAATATTAACGAAAATACGAAATATTATGGCGCTAATATCGCTAGCAAAATTGTTACCATGACAACGGAACTAAAGTGATGGTGTCAACGCTAAGTCACATTTTGATCTGTCAAATGATAATATTTATAAAAATGTCACTCTCTGTCACGTATAATATGCAAGAATGTGAAAAATATTGTGTAAGAGTTATGTACTGCAGTTTCTTTATTTAATTGATTGGAAATAGAAAAAAAACATATGATAGCAGCGATGATAGCTATCTAGAGCTATATAAAAGAATATACCTGTATATAAAAGAAAGCCTAAAAGTAATACAGCACATTATCATCCAGATCAATCCTCATTTACAAGCTCTCAAACAGTAAGGTATGTGAATTTAAATCTATTGACGCCGCCGATATAACACATGGGGCGGCTTCATAGCTAGAAACACAATAACAATTTATATCAATGGCTAGAAGCGTTTCACCAAATAGACGAACGCCTGGCTTCTAGAAAACTTCACTTTCTTTCTTGATGAGAAGTATACTAAGGCAACAATAATAGAGATGGCAGAACACAATTCAATAACTTCCACTTATCAGCTGTAGGCTCAATTACTCAAGCACAGAGCACTTCTGATTAAGATGACAAAGAATATAATACAAAATGTTTATTTTCTTAATATTATTTTTAGATAATTATAAAAAATTAAACCACCACAAATTTCAAGTATGTTGTTTTATTTGTATTCATTTTTGACGTATCACATAGTAATTTATGTATCCTCAGCATTTACCAACGCATTGGAGGACGTCTTCAAGACGCTGGAGTAGTTACATCTCGCACCTTCGGGTCGCCGATGACATCATCATAGTTGCGAAGTCGCTAGAACAACGGGGCGAAATGCTGCACAGCCTGAATGGAGCTTCTCGACAAGTCAGCCTTGGTGTAAACTTGGATAAAACCAAGATTATGTTCAACGAACATGTTGTACTGAGACCGATTGCCATCGAAGGAGCGACACTCAAAGTTGTTCAAAAATATTATCTACCTGGGGCAGGTTATCCAGCTCGGTAAAACCAACTTCGAGAAAGAAATAGCCAGAAGAATTCAACTGGGGTGGGCAGCATTTGGCAAACTACGTCGGGTCTTCTCCTCCCCCCTGCCGCAATGCCTCAAAACAAAGGTTTTCGACCAGTGCGTCCTGCCTGTTATGTTACCTATGACCTACGGTGACGAAACGTGGCCACTGAAGGTGGGGTAGTCCGTGACCTAAAAGTCGTGCAGCGGGCTATGTAGCGAGCTATGCTTGGAGTTTCTTTGAAGGATAGAATTCGAAACGAGGTCATCCGACATAGAACCAAAGTTACCGACATAGCTAACGAAGATCCAACTTTCTGTTTTGGAAATTAGTTTCGAAAACAGAATTATTATTCTTTCTTGGAAACCAGGTTCGTTAAAAGAAAAATAATTCTGCTATGGAAACCGGTTTCCAAACCTTCGTTTCCAATCTGGCCGTAGGGTTGCAGAATAAGCAAGCTAAAGTGGCAGTGGGCTGGCCACATCTGCCGAAGGACTGATGGCCGTTAGAGCAGACGAGTCCTGGAGTGGATACCGTGAGAAGGAATACGGAAGGTGGGACACCTCCTAGCCAGCTGGACCGACGATCTGCGAAAGGTGGCTGGGACGTACTGGATGCGGAAGGCGGAGGATCGGCAAACGTGGCGCATATTAGGAGAGGCCTATGTCCAGCAGTTGACTGCAATAGGCCAATTGATATTTTTTTGTATCCTTAGCATACAACAGCAACCTTCATAGTTATGGTATACTGATGATATCGCACTGGTTGACAGGGCTCTTAAAAGCAGGTGGAATCTCAGTTCTAAAAGACCTCTTTGATTCCGTCATCCAGCAGAACTTAACATGGAACTGTAGTGCGGTGGTACTGTTCTCCAAAAAAGGCTATAAGGTCTTGCTGAAGAATTATAAGATTCCTGAGTCATATATCTATAGAAGTTTTGTTCTTGAGAATCGTCTTGAATAGTTGTGAATTCCAGCCACTGGAGCAAGCCGGGTTTTAAAAGGGTTATAGTGTTGCAGCCAATACTGTTGAGCAGATTATACAAAAGACCTGAGAGTATAATCAGCCGCTATGTATAGCATTTGTAGATTACGAGAAGCCTTCTGACTTCATCTAGACCTGGGCATTTCTGGGTTGTCTACGACAGTGTCGTGCTGATACGATATTTTCATTGCTGAGATGGTAATTTTAGATTAGAAGACGAAACCCAGAAAGAGATATAGGTACGTCGAAGGGTCGACAAGGGTTGGGCAACATTGGGAAAATTCGTCGAGGTTTCTACTCCCCTGTTATGACTCATGGGGCCCAAATGTGCAAACTGACAGCATATGTCCCCAACATACGGTGGAGGATCGAGTGCTATGGCATACTTTGGGTGAGGCCTAAGTCCAACAGTGGACTGAAATAGGCTATTGATTGATTGATTGTTAAGAACGAAATGTTAGGCAATAGTAATTTTTTCTTACCAGTCTTTTTCTAGCCATTTACTAGCTATTGGTATAAAGATACTAATAGTATTTTTATTTTGTTGTAATATTCTAAAAATCTACCACTTTTTTGTAAGACAAGGCCGACGTTTCTTACAGTTTTCATTTAATATTTTGAAAAAAACACTACTGAGAGAACGAAATAAGGTGTCGAAAGTTTATACAACAATTACTATTAGAACTATCGGGATACTTATATTTATAGAACAAGTCCGTCAGTTTAGAAAAAAATACTATTGGTGATGGTAGTCGACATCCACGCAGGCGGAGCTGCGGGCGAAAAGCTAGTGTTAAATATGACTCCTACATACATATTATTATATAACGTTGCGCATTATTGAAAGCGCTTGTGATGTACACTAGCGCTTTCAATAACGTGGAACATTTGGTATATTGAGTGATTTAACGCCTCGATAGTTCGAACACGTTTTTTACCAACACGACTACATTAACATCCACTACACTTCACGTACATGATATTCACGTCTATAAATCACCGATGGCGTAGGCTGTAAAAACAGAGAGACTCTGTGCCGTCAGCGCAGAAAGTAAGCAAGACACGCCTTTGGTCTTCTCAATAACAGCACAAAACCTCTCCAGTGAGCTCTGGCTACCTTTCATCGCCGGGAATACAAAACACGATGGTAAAGAATTCCAGAATTCTACGAACCGCTTGGTTCTTAAATTCTGCACCGTATGCAGATGAATATTTTAATTTTTATGATGCTGTCAACCAATAAAAACAACTCTCACTTTTTTCGCAGTTGAGTGAAAAAGTAAATCTTTCCTACACATATTCGAATATACTTTCATATGAAGATTGTTCTTGTATATGAGCCACATGTGTCCCTATTCTCCCGCCGGCATCATTCCCCGCTGTACTAGAATAAACATTGTTGTGCATGTTGTGTTTTGAAAACAAAGGCTCCCAATGTTTTCCACCGTGTACTATTCAGTTTCAAAGAACTTGTTTATAGAATTTTTGATAGAGAGCTTAAATTTAACAATATATTGAATATTTCATGTCGAGCTGATATGATATTATATCCACTTCTAACAATATAATATTAATTTCTAAGCAATAAAATTGTATTTTGTTCTGAATCTTTTATTATATTCTCAATATTATTGGAAACGTTGGTAGCTTAATTTTTAGAGGTCCCGGGTTCGATCCTGGCCATTACACTATCGACGTGAATCCTCTGCTAACACCAAGCTTTGACTTAACTGAAGGGGTAGTAATTTCGGTTGCTAATATTTTCATTTTTTTTTTTTCAAAAGAAAAAATCTGCGTTGCTGCTCTGCCCGCGTGCCTATTCCTCATATCTCCAGTAAGTAACTACCAATTTCAACAGAACAGCGTAAGATATTTGACGCTTACAACATTATTTTTACCTCCGTATCGGATGTACCTCCGTATCGGATGTACCTCCGCACCGGATGTACCTCCGTAAAATTTCCCTTAAGCGTACATAACTAGATGCATCATTATCGCAAAGTCAAACATATCAGTTACATTTGCACAGGTGCTCACGGATCCATCTGCCGTAACCTGTCAATTTTGTTCCATTTTGTTCGACTTTTTCCGAATATATCGACATATTATTTACTTATGTGCGGCAGTTCCAACATGCTTATATTGCCACTGGCGGTGACTATGACAAGTGTAATATTGGCTCTATTTGTGATCCTAATATTTTGTTGGACATATTTTTATGTTTTACCTGTATAGTAAGTAAGGAGACTGGGGATCTGCCTATCATTTCACTTCAATTTGTCTTCACCTTGCCTCATGGTAAGCTGAAGGCAAAGTCTCGGGAAAAAGGGTTTTTACAGACATAAAACAAAATAAATGAATGAATGAATGAATGAATAATAATCAGCCTCCACTCTAGGCTCCGCCCACGTAGGTAGATGTCGTTTATCTCAAATTTTTATCATATTCCTGGTACTCAACCGATTGCAGTAAAACCAATTTTAAGTCTGACAAAGACTTTCCTAAAGGCGGCTACCCACTTACAGTCCGCCTGCAGGGGGGGGGGGGGCAAACTGCCAGGGGGTGGCCGCATTAACAAAGTAAAACAACCGTATCAAAATCCATTTGGTAGTTTTCACATCCATCACCGACGAAAAGATAAACAGACAAGGATAAAAAAAAAACAAAATCAGATACCTTATTCATATCAAATCGAAACTGTCACGCGGTACATATTCATGTTGCTATCAAATTCAGGCAAAACGTAGACGATCTATTCCTAGCTGAAGGCGTTAAGCTACAGGATATCGGTCGGAAGCTCTCCCAATATTGACAATTCCTTAGCTCACAGTCAAAACAATAAAGCTAAGAGAAGGCCCAGTTGCACCAACTAACCGAACCGTAATCAGTGCTTGTTAAACTAAGATTTATATTAAAGGATTTAACGTTGATGACGTCATAATATATGTTAATTAATTAATTAGTTACACTAGCTGTGTGTATTTTATGTATTATATATGTATGGCGTAGCAGTCAAGCATTCAACTGCGAAGTCAGAGGTTGTGGGTTTGATTCTCGTTCAATGCAAGTATTTATATGCATGAATATGTATATTTGCATTGATCTAAATATAGATAATATGGATGTATCTACAAAAATCTATTTAAGTGTGCTTATTCTAATGCTAGAATAGGAAGAAAGATAAAATACAAGCTTTGGATCTAGATAGCACTATGTAAAACGTCGTAGATTATTTATTTATTATAAAAAAATATTCAAAACTAGTAATATTTTGCATTTGTATTATATTTTTAAATTTCTATTAGAAATCAGGATATACGTTATTATATCTCTGATTTCTATTAATAATGTGAATGATCATGCCAGTTTTAATACCTGTAATATATTTATAAAATTTTCACATCAAAAACTTCTGGCAAAACAACAAAGTCTTGACTAAAACCACCAATTGTTTGGTGCAAGTGGTCCTATGAAAGATTTCTAACAAACAAACTTGTTGATAAAATGTGCGAGCACATTTATTATATTTCCCTGCATTATAAGGCTTTGTCCGGGCCAAGCTTCAGCCCCTGTTATTGGGTTTCAATAATACAGAGAATCCTTACCTACGTACAATCGTGGAAATATTTTGTGATTTTTACGTTATTAATACAAAAAAAATACCGTTTCTTAAATTGTAAGGGTTTCATATATTTTGTTTTTGTTTATATATTTTTCTTGTTATTTTTCTTGTTTATGAGTATTGAAGAAATTTTTAATTGATATATCTTTTTCGTTTAGAAGGTTTAGTACCTGAGAGGGCATGTGGTTTTAGTCGGTTTGAGGCCGGGTATCCGAGAGGCAGTGCGAAAAAAAGGCCTATTTCTACTACTGTCATTAATATTATCATCTTAGCGTTAGCCCCGGTTGCATCTGAGACTTTCAACACGGAGTCCTGTGTTCGCTTACTTCTTCATCTATAAATTTAGTTTATAGTTTTTATAAAAGCGACTACTGTCTGTCCTCCCAACCCTGCGAGGGAAGCCTAAAATAATTCGAAGGACTAAAATTATGTTTTACCATGTTGTGATTTCTATATACCCACTCCTATAAAGAAAAAAAACTGGTGTAATATCAAACCGACCAAAATGTATTGGCTCACAAGAATACACGTGTTCACGTAACGTTTGGTCAATCTTATAAGAGAATAGGGCATGTATACAGTCACACAGATGTCGCATTGGCCACTGCTGTTTCACCGAACGAGTTTAACGCGCAATAATAAAATAGCTGTTCGATTAAAATGGTCAATTTATTGCGTGGTATAAAAAATAATGTTGATATGAATGTAAGTACGCGTCGACAGTGATTTGGATGTAAATAGGAGCTTGTAAAGTATGTGATGTTTTTTTTTTATATATATAGGAAACGTCAATTTGGCTTCGCCTCGCCTGATGGTAAGCTGAAGGCAAAGTCTGAAAAGAGGGTCACCATTACAGACAAGTACCATATTACAATGGTGGCACTCAGTTTGACGGCCTCATCAGATGCTTTTTCACGCCTGGACACGTGAGCTGGTAAGGAATTCCAAAACTTAATGGTGCGGCAGAAGAAGGAGTCACCGAACCGCTTGGCTCTTGGTGGAATATTCTGCACCGTATGCGGGTGGCATCTAAGCCCTGCACGTGTTGTCCTATATAGGAAAGGAGAGGGTGGGATTAATGTATGTATGTCTTTGACGTGTAGTGCCAACTGGTTTGGAACTTTTGTGTTGTCAGTGGAAAGACCACTGCACTGACGACACAGACACTTTTTTTCAGCCCACATCCCACCTGGGCGTCGATTCTTCTATTGAAACCATTGTCAAACCACAGAGACTGCAAAAAATGGCATTAAATTTTATACTTTATTGTTACAGACTCAAAGTCCAAAACTAAATGAAAAAAGTTTCATTACACTCTCTCATTCGCTCTACCTAAAGCCATTTAATTTTAAACTTTAACAACATTACTTTAAAGGCTAAAATTAAATGGAAAATTCTTGCAGTGGCAATGGCATGACAGTGGTTTTGCTTTAGCAGAATTGAGGGCCTGGTAGAAAGTGGTTACCGTGGCTCAAGGACGTGTGCAACACCAGGGGAGTCACACTCGTGCTGCCGACCCTGTAAAGGCGGCCACCCACTTACAGTCCACCTGCAGTTTTTCGTCTGTCCGGCAGCCTGCAGTCCTTATGTCATCAATGTCATCATAATTTTATTACCTCAGACTGAAATAATAACATTATTTTATTCTTTTAGTCTGATGTTATTACGTATAAAATGCCGACGGCCATAGACTGATCCGGCCTTTAACTGTCTTACATAACATAACATAAACTCACGCCTGTATCCCCGAAGGGGTAGGCAGAGGTGCTAGCACCCACATTTCGCCGTTTATGTTTAGCTCCCAATGTAATAGGTGGCGAGCCTATTGCCATTAACCGGGCACTTATAAACCTGCGATAAATACACACATAACTTCGAAAAGCATCGAAAAGTCATTGGTGTGTGCCATGGTATAACCTGGGATCGAACCCGAGACCTCGTCTCAGCAGTCCATTACCCATACCACTAGGCTACCGCGGCTTTTAACTGTCTTTGCTGACCGAAATCGTCAAGCGGCCACACACATTAGCCGTCAGTCCAAAATCGTATACAAAACTGTAAGTGTGTGGGCTATTACGATGAACTGACAGACCGATATCATCCGGTTGTCGTTTGATAAACTGTTAGTGGGTGGCCGCCTTAAGAACAGCCAGAGCTCACTGGAGGGTTTCTGTGCCGTCAGTGCAGAAGACAGAGCAGGACAAGCCTTTAGTCTTCCCACTGACAGCACAAAAACTCTCCTGTATGCTCTAGCTACTCTACTCACCGCCGGGAACACAACACAAGGTTATTATGGCCGCGGTGTTCTGTAGGTTGGAGGTACTTTCCCGGACTGCTCAATTGGGATGGGTATACCGTCATATTCTACCTCCTAGGAAATGAAAGACTTTTTTACATACATACTCGTACATACATACATTACTCACGCCTAAAAATGACATGCAAAGCTGACATGAATTAATACCCACTTTTTTTAAAAACCTTTTTTTGAAAAGTTATTAGGCGCAAGTTACCAACCTACGTATTTATTCTTATTGTAGTGTACTAACACAAATAAACATTTTTTTCGTTTAAAAAATTAATGAATGAACGTACCTACCTGTCTCATTTTGCTTACGATGGATGTTAGACTTGCTAAGCCTCTAAGAACAGTGGGATTTGTAAAAAAATATAATAAGTATTTCATACACCTAGAGCCGAGACCCGGAAAAATATTTTAAAATGAACGTAATTATTCACAACTAGCTGATGCCAGCTGCTTCGCCCGCATGGAATTCTGATCCCATTACACATACCCACGCGTACATAAACATATTTCTACACATACGGTATACATACACACACAATCAATTGTTATAGTTACATTGATTTAAATGGTTACTTAAAAAATCTGATTGTATGGTTACATCAAAACGTTCTTAGGAGACTATCCCGAACTTTTTAAGATATTCTGCATTCACAGATTTTGGCTAAAATCGTACAATCATTATATATTATTTCATGTGAAAATCAAAAGATTCTAGGAGACTATCTAATGACAAAAACGTTTCCCATACATTTTGTAGAGAGAAACAAATAATCAACTCAAATTTTAAATATTGTCAAATGATGATACTGCGCTGCATTTTATTAATAACACCGTGTCTGTACAATATATAGTCAAAGTGTATTTATATTATGCTCTTTTTACAAGTAAGCTCAGCAAAATGCTTTTAAAAATATTTCTGTTTTACTAAGTATTTAAAAAATCTGAAACAATATATCTTCCTAAGAGAGGGGCGGCGCCACAGAGTATAATTTTTTAACGTTTCATTTAAATTTATTTACATAAGATTTATATCTAAATTATACGTACAAGGAATAAAGGGAATAATATTATAATATTGTGAGGCAGCTCTGTGTAATAATAACACTGCTGTCTAGACTCTAAATAAGTATTGTTTTTACTATGGGTTCTAGAACCTTGGAAGGCTGAAAGAACAGTCAGGTCATTACTTCTATCCTTTCATAATTTAGTGTAACAAACACTAAACGTCCATGACGACTATTGAACTCGCGACCAGTCCTTTACAGGGGGAATGACCAACTGAGCTATTCAGACACATTTGATACTCTCCTTTGAGAGACTCTCTCTCTCTCTCCTTTCTCATTGACGCGTTTAAAATTCTCATTTTTGAAATTTGAAAAAAAGAAAAACTATATAGGTACCTACGTAGAAACATCCACATCAATTCAAATAGACATAATTTTAATCATGTATACAGAATACAAATACTTGCACTGAAATAAATGGAAATTATGCAAACCTTGAAAGTACTTGTAACCAGATGAAGAAGACAAATATTTGAACCGAGCGGGAATCGAACCTGTAAAATGTTTACTCTATAATAGGCACCAAAACTACACAGCACACGTTAGACAGCTACTCTTAGCAAAAACTACAAGTTCTAATATTAAAAGAAAAACTATTGTCATAAAGAAAAAAAGTTAAAACCCTTTTTCAATGTAAAAAACACAAAAAATCCGTGCACAAAATGTTCGAACAATCAACAAAATAAGCGTTCGGAAACGACATGGTACTAAAAAACGGAAATCAAATCTTGCCTCGTTCATTTTTAATCTCGAACGAAAACAAAAAGTTGTATTTTTTTCAGTATACCGAAGGAATATTGGTGCTAAGGAAAAAAGACGTACTAACGAAAAGGGCTACCACGGAATGTATCCTCGGGCCCAAATTATACATGAATGAAAAACGTAGATATTTATAAATTCTTATCCATCGGGGTTAAGAGGCCAGCACTCACTCTCTTAAAAGCCTTACCCAAATTAGGAGATAGTCAAAGTCAAAGTCAAAGTCAAAGTCAAAGTCAAAGTCAAAGTCAAAGTCAAAGTCAAAGTCAAAGTCAAAGTCTTTATTTCTCAAAATAGTGCAACACTGTTACAGCTTTTTGACGTCAAAAACTCCTTAAAACTAAGTTTACCACCGCTTCCTAAGCGCTAATGGAGAAGAAACGGCGCAACAAACTCCACTGCGGCATTTTAAGGACGTCAGTTTACAAAAAAATAAAAGGGTTTCTTAAGACTAAATATGAACTTATGTACATTTGTCTCGCGTCAAGTAGGTATACAAAAAATAAAAAAATAAAACCTTATATAAAATAAAAATAAGACAACTTCAAGAGGGGCTTGCACCATGCTCAAGCCATACAAGCCATACTAACATATATAATTAACAAAGTACAAACTTATGACGTAGCTGAGACTAATATGTGATGACGTATACAATCTCCAGTGGACAAAACTAATTTATTTTCATGGTTTATCATTTTATGAAAGGCTAGAGTTAAAGTGATGAATATATTACATACTAGCTTTTGCCCGCGGCTCCGCCCGCTTGGATGTCGGTTATCGCGACCAAACATAGCCTATGTCCTTTCTCAAAGTCTACTCTACCCTTATACCAAATTTCATTAAAATCGGTTCAGTGGTTTAGACGTAAAAAGCGTAACAGACAGACAGACAGACAGAGTTACTTTCGCATTTATAATATTAGTATGGATTGTCAATCTAATTTTGTCGTTGTACAAGACTGTACGACTGTATACCACGAAGTTACATCAGACTTCTTTCGGTACATTACGGTCGAAGTGTCACATGCCGTCTTCGAACCGGATTTTATGGCAAGCATGTTTCTGGATGGCAATATAGCCCGTAACTTCAGTCCGCAACTTCGGATGAATGTCTCATAGTAGAACTACAGGTTCCGCAAACATTTTAATAATTCAGCGGCAAGTGTTTAGCATATTATTTCTTTTGTTAGCCTTAGGTGGAGTCTTAAACGGCTTGAGTCCAAATTCCCTTCTATTTTATTTTTGCAGATACGAGTATTCTTTTTCCTGATGCGTAAGGAGATACATTTTTAGCGAATATTTTTAGCGAATTGTTTTCCTGTACCTTCAGCGTCCAATAATAATTTCTAGTTCTAGGAGTTCGTTTATATTAAATGCATTCTCTGAGACTTTTCCTAACTCAGTTAGAGTCGGTTATCTAACTGAGATGCGGTTGATCTTCGAAATATTCCATGAAACGACTGCCATCTGACCTACCTACACAACCAATTTGCGATATAAGTATGAGGACTTTAAGGGCTCCAACTACCCCTAACGACGAGACCGATTACTTAACATGCTCTTCGAACCCCAAAATTATCCAGACCAATGCAAATGAACATAATAATATTCTTTCATACAGATGATATTCGCACTAAGCGGGAATAGAATTCGCGCCCCTGTGTAGCAATCGAATGTACTACCACAACACCACAGATGCCATCTCGTTGATATATAGTTACTAGATTTCAATTCAAATATGAAGGAAACTAGATACCAAAGCAAATCGTCAAAATCTCTTACGAAATTCTCTTTGAGCAATAATATTGGGATGCTACGTAGCTTCTCCGTAGCAGTCTACGTAGAGCCGTAGCACCTCGTAGCAATATGCGTAGCAATATTTTACGGAAAATGATCATATTCTGGAAGTGTAGTCTTTGGCACAATGAACGTAATACTATGCTAAATAGTTTTGCGGACGAGGTCTGCATTTTATGCCAACTAGGGTGAATTTCCTTTCTTCTAGACGTTTTTGCTATAATTTTTCATGTATTGACATCGCCTTGGTAATAATATCAACGTCTAATTAAAAGTAACTAGCCATTGCCTCTGGCTACTCCCGCATTTTGTACCCATCCTCAGAACCTATGGGAACCTATTCCAGCCTATAATGTTCTTTTAAACCATAATCTATGCCTGAACCAAATTTCAGCTAGATCCGTTGAGCTGTTTGAGTATGATTAAATAATAAAAATCTAAAAATCCACATTTATAATACTAACAGGATTGATATTTGAAGCGTCGGTAGCTTAGTGGTTAAGGAGTCGGCCTTACGATCGAGAGGTCCCGGGTTCGAATCCTGGCCATTACACTACCGACGTGAACCCACTCCTAGCACAAGCAATTTAGCTTAGTTGGAGGGGTTAACGGGAATATTAGTAATTTCGGTTGCTAATATTCTTTTTAAAAAAGAAAAAAAAAATATTCAGAACATCGATACTACACTAGTGACATACACATTGTACATGATAAATCGTGAACATACACATTTTAACCCACTCAGATATCCACTATGCTCTACATGTGAAGACTACCACTACAATATGACACACCTACTACTATACAACTCTGCCTACCCTTTGTCCGTCATACATACGCCCGTGTCAACTTCTGTCCTCTCGTACCGTAACTTTTTGTTCGGAATTCTCCTTTGTACCGTTAGCATGTAAATTATTTGAAAACAATTTTAATATTTTTTAAGAAGAATATTATTACTCGTATTCCCTTTAACCACTTCGGCTAAGATAACTTGTTTGTTTCGAGTGAATTCACGTCGGCATTGTAATGGCTAGGATGCAAACCCGGTACCTCTCAATTGTAATCCACCACTAACCTACAAACACTTGATTATCTAACTTAACCAATGTTAAATACAGTATTATTACAACCCCTATACAACTTTTGTTCCTCTGTAGCATATTTTCCAATTATCAGCACAAAAAATTATATATATACACATATAAAATATGTATTAACAAGAGGCAAGTTATACACCGATATATCACAAGCTATAAGTGCTATAACTTTGGTCCCACGTAATGGGAGTCGAGCATATTGCCAGTAACTTGGGATTAAAATATGGGGGAATTGGGTGTATATTGAGTGGGTGAGGTAAGAAATGGACGTCGTTTTTTTTAAATGATTTGGAAAGGATAACCCATGGCCCGTGGGGTTATTAAATGCATCTATTAAATGCACACTTTGAGAATAAAATTAATATCAGAATTCTAGTCAAAGACCTCAGATTTCTAAAGAATTCTAGTCTGCCAAGAAGCTATTTTAAGACAGAAATACTGATAACATGACCCACAGGAACTTATTCCCATGATAAAAAGTAGCCTGTAATATTCCAGACTGTAATCTATATTTGGGCTGAATTATATCAAAATCCGTTTGGTAGTTTTTGCTTGAAAGAGTCAAAACAAACTTTCACAATTATTTAAATAAAACTACTTTATAACGGCTTCTGTCGGCGATGTACTTGGTACTATTCAGATGAGTGATATTCACGTAAGCTTTAGACAGAATCATTTCACATTTACAACAGTAGGAATAAATGGAGTACCAACAAAAAACGAGAACCTCCGTTTTTCCGAGTTATCGGCACAAACTGAATCCATTTGCCAATCTAAATACGGATATTAATTCTATAATATCAGAGATCCAAATCCAAATCCAAAAACAAATCCAAATTTTTCACCGAACTCGTTCACGTAAAAAGTTTATTCATTTCGAAAAGTGATATGAAAATACGCAACATTGTTTAGCAAAATATGTTTTAATCAACTTTTTTGCTGGCGGTACAGAGTTTTACACCGATGTAAGTGTGTTATAGAATTCCAAGGGATTGTCGTTTTGTAATTTTTCGCTCCTCTGTTAGAAATGTTACACGTCGTGTTTCATGCCTTCTTTTTAGGGCTGGCAAGAGTGAATGAGTGGTATTTCAACTATTAATAGGATTCAAATATGTGAAAGAAGTGCTGGTAGTGACACTATTCCTGACCTTTTTTACGTTTTTTTACCGTAGAGTGTTAGGTATTTGTGTTGAATTCAGTCGTTTACTAAATAACCATCACTTTATTTTCAAACTAACGGTGTGAACTAATAGTTTTTGTGGTAAAAAATTCAGTGACGTCGCGTCAGCAAAATTAAGTTTCATAATCCTACTAATATTATAAATGTGAAAGTTTGTGAGAATGGATGTGTGGATGTGTGGATGTTTGTTACTCTTTCACGCATAAACGGCTGGACCGATTTGGTTGAAATTTGGTGTGTATATAGGTTATACCCTGGATTAACATATAGGCTACTTATGAACGGGATCAGAATTCCACGCGGGCGGAGCCGCGGGCAACAGCTAGTACATAATAATTAATCGCGAAAAGTACCACAAAAACTATAACCATCGCATGGATTTATGCTTTTCATACGAAGGGTTCGAGTCCCGCCTGAGCTGTATTCGCTTTTTCGATCGAGTGGAGTATTAGTAATAGGGTTCTGTCCTTTTACCCTATGGGTACGGAACCCTAAAATCACGGTGTATAGAAAACTATTGAACTGCAGTTTATTTCATTTTGATTTTAGGTACTGAAAAAGGGTTGCCATTTGCATGGTGACGGTTTCCCAAACAAATAATAATAATAATAAATATTCTACAACATTCTACACAATGCTATCTAGACCCATGTTAAGCTTAATTAGCTTGTGTTATGGAATCTAGAATGCGGATATAAATACTTAGATTTTTTTTTGTAAATACATACATATTATACATAGAAACACCCAGACCAATGCAAATACTCATATTTCATTCACACAAATATTTGCACTGAGCGGGGATCGAACCCGCGCCTCCTGCGTAGCGGCCGCGTTCACTACCGCTACGCCACGGAGGCTGTCAAATATAAAATAGAAATGGAAAATGGATCACAATTTTATTTCGTATATATAGTTCTTTGAATCGTAAAAGTTTTATTGCGCTCAGGCGTCGAACACGATGATAAATATTTATTGGATAATGTTATACAATATTTTCATAACCATAAACATTGTGGGCCGCCATTACGTTTTGACCTTTGAAAAACACATCTGTTTCCATGTTTAAATATAAAGAGTAAGTAATTTCGGTTTGATTTCTTTCCTTCCTTTCAAGTTCATTTTATTTTATTATGGCCATCCCATCTCTTGTCGTGGATGTCGTAGAAGGTGACTAAGAAATAGAGCTGGTTTCTAACCGCATACAAAAACTGCAGACGCACGCAGCACATACGCGTTTTATTTTTTTTATATATGACACGTCAATTTGACTTCGCCTTGCCTGATGGTAAGCTGAGGGCAAAGTCTTGGAAAGAGGGTCACCATTATAGACACGGACCATGCTACAATGGTGGCACTCAGCTTGACGGCCTCATCAGATGCTTTTTCACGCCCCGCTTAAAGGACCCGGGTCTGTAATTCATTGCGGCTTCTCAATGGCCCCGTATGGGAGTTTAACAGGTAATGGGTACGCTGTATCTGCATGCGTCGGCAGTTGTCGTACACGGTTGGCTTTGGAATAATACCTCTTGCTGAAAAGGAAAAGGAGCTTGAAAAGGAGATAGCGAGAGGCTCAGGTTTCTTCCGATCCGTAGAGCTCGCGAGGCCTGAAGATGACTCAGATATTGACTGCCTCTGTGGCGTAGCGGTAGTGAACGCGGCTGCTACGCAGGAGGCGCGGGTTCGATCCCCGCTCAGTGCCAATATTTGTATGCATGAATATAAATATTTGCATTGGTCTGGATGTTTCTATGTATAATATGTATGTATTTACAAAAAAAAAGTATCTAAGTATGTATATCCGCATTCTAGATTCCATAACACAAGCTAATTAAGCTTACCATGGGTCTAGAAAGCGTTGTGTACAATGTTGTGGAATATTTATTTATTTATTGGAGGTTGCTCAACAACCCAGTCCTACATGAGCACAGGCCTGGTGGAGACCGGTGGAGCCATCTGTCACTCTAGCAGAAGCAGGCAGTCTTTTATCATGAACTGTATGTTTACTGTCGGATGAAGAACAACCCTACGCCTAAATCGCGTTCTGTGACTCCCACGGAAAGAGACAGTGTGGTTTTATTTTACTCTACCAGGAACCAACACGGTTTTCACTTTGAGTTAAAAAACTTTACACAGTGAAAAAAGGTTAAATTATTGTTACTGTACAAAATTACTCCATTCTCTTAGTTATCTGTGGTCTTGTTACCTCGTTTTACGGCTCCACTCGCGACGTGTCCGGTGCTCGTCGTATTGCAACGTTGCAGCTTTATTAAAGTTTCAAGCAGCAAGTTATTTAATAAGCTTAGCAGAGAGCCACGAGTAGTAGCGAGTAACTCGAACACGTCTAAATTGCTCGTTTTATTCTGCTTAGATATCATATTATATCTACATATATGTGTGTGTTTATATATACCTAATAATAACATATAACATAACACAAGTATTTTTTTTAAATATTCAATGTACAGACACCACCACTTTACAATTATATAATTGTATACATGTTGTGATGTATACTTATTTATAAACCTATTTTTCATTCACTTGAATATCCTACTCATAATTTTTAATACTTTTTGTTGACCATATTTTACGCGTGTACGTAAACGTAATATGTAACAAGCGTATTTTCGCCAGTCAGACACTTTTTAATTGGTTGTACGTTTACTGTCAGATAGAGAATAACCATACATTTTATTCACATTGTACAATCAGTAACAAACATCCATGTACATTTATTTAAATACTAGCTTTTGCCCGCGGCTCCGCCCGCGTGGATGTCGGTTATCGCGACCAAAAATAGCCTATGTCCTGTCTCAAGGTCTAATCTGCCCCTATATCAGTTCCGTGGTTTAGGCGTAACAGACAGACAGACAGAGTTACTTTCACATTTATAATATTAGTTAGTATGGATATAAATACCGCAACATAAGTGATTTCAACATCGTAGATATGGAAAAACCATACTAAAATACTCTTTCATTATTTACACTATTGCATAATATACTGTACACCTAGGCAACAAACTTTGTTTTACAAAGAGTATTCAGTTTGAGATACTTTTCGAATATTCTCATTCGGGTGTGTGCTTTTTTTTTAATTATAGGACATGTCAATTTGACTTCGCCTGATGATGATGAAGGCAAAGTCTCGGAAAAGAGGGTCACCGTTATAGACACGTACCATGTTATAATGGTGGCACTCAGCTTGACGGCCTCATCAGATGCTTTTTCAGGCCGCGCTTAAAGGACCCTGGGCTGTAGGAAGAGGGAAACACGTGAGGAATTCCAGGTCTTAATGGTGCGGCAGAAGAAGGAGTCGCCGAACCGCTTGGTTCTTGATGGAATATTCTGCACCGTGGCATCTAAGTCCTGCAAGTGTTTTCCTATGCTGCTTATGTGGTAATTACCTTTTCATTGCAATTTTTCTATCCTCAAAGGTTTGTCTGTTGAAAACTCACTGCTGAGTCAAGTTCATATTTATGTACAACACTATTTACTTATGAATAAGCATTTGATATTCACTGTGTACAAAACAGAATTGCGAATAAGATTGTTGCACGAAACGTAAAGGGTTATTGTTGCACCAAGTGTTAGTTAAGACCAGCTTTATTGAGGGCTTTAAAAATACAAATGTAACAAGAAAGTACTGAGCTGGAGGCTCTTAATCCGCTTTTCTTTCAAGCACAGTAAGAACTTCAGTAAAAACAAGAATAAATGCATTTGCAATAAAATTTTAGTAGCTCATTTTAAAATTCCCGTTAATACCGTCATAGTTAAAAAATCGATCAAGTGCGAGTCGGACTCGCGCACTTAGGGTTCTGTACAATAAGACGGATGGGAAGGCAGGGATTGAAAGACAAACTTTTGATAAATAAGCTGATGGCATCGACTTAGAACTTTGATTTTTTCACAGCTTCAAGGCATTGCCGGCCTAAATATTTGGTATGAATTTCAACTTGATCCCTCCACGCATTCCTGAGAATAGGGTCTAGACAGACAAACGAACAACGTAGTGATCCTATAAGATTTCCGTTTTTTCGTCTTGAGGTACGGAACCGTAAAAATATTTTTTTGTTTGTAAACCACTTCTCTCGGCTAGCAGTGAAATAGCTATGCCAGAATCAAACCCACTACATGGTAGATATTCTATAACTCCGGACACGTATCTTGAACCTAAAATGTGCCCTATACGCGCAGTACACATTTATGAGGATAGCACGCGGTGCGTCTGCGGTGGACGAACTCAAATTCACCAAGCATAGATTATTACAAAGCAATCCGCGAGCGCCGAAGCCTCGTTTGTCTTATCTTTTAGGTCCAAGATACGTTTCCGGTGTTATATCATTATTATCTGTACACATCCTGAAGGTACGAATTTATAGCAGACCGCATACAGCCGCAGATACAACGTACCGTGAAAATAAATAGACTGGAATGTGATAATATTGTTAACTAGCTTTTGCCCGCGGCTCCGCCCGCGTGGATGTCGGTTATCGCGACCAAACATAGCCTATGTCCTTTCTCAAGGTCTAATCTACGCCTATACCAAATTTCATCAAAATCGGTTCAGCGGTTTAGTCGTAAAAGCGAGACAGACAGACAGACAGACAGACAGACAGACAGGCAGACAGACAGACAGACAGAGTTACTTTCGCATTTATAATATTAGTAGGGATTGTTTAATTTCATTGCGGCTTCTCAATGGTGCCGTTTACCCGTATAGATGTTTAAAAAGTAATGTATGTGAAAAAAATGTTGCTAGTTGCTACAACATTAGCAACATTGTGTTTATTCTCTTTTCTTTGTATCCTAGTTGGATGCCATGAAAAAGAAAATAATTTTCATACAATTTTCTGTACAGTTTTTATTATGAGCATAAACAAGGTGCTTTCAGCTTACGTTTTAAGTAAAGAATTATGTTATTACTTCGTAGTTGGAAGCACTATAACTTTACAACAAGGCCGACTCAGTAGCTAAAGTAACTGTCTAGTATTGTAACCAAAAAATTACGTATTAAAATTAGAAAAACAAAAAATAAGGATCCAAAAAATACGATACTTTTGTATCTCTGGAATAGGTTCGCGTAGGTTGGGGGTACGGGATCAGAATTCCACGTAGGTGGAGCCCCAGGCAACATCCAGTATTTCAGTAATTAGAATACACGGCTAAAAAATAGCTATACAAGTTTAAATATTTATTTATGACTAGCTGTTGCCCGCGGCTCCGCCCGCGTGGAATTCTGATCCCGTTCATCGCTGATATATAGCCTATATGTTAATCCGGGGTATAACCTATATACATACCAAATTTCAACCAAATCGGTCCAGCCGTTTATGCGTGAAAGAGTAACAAACATCCACACATCCACACATCCATTCTCACAAACTTTCACATTTATAATATTATAATAATAATAATAAAAATGCCCGGGACTCCATAGTCCCGAGAGCTAAGGAGCAGAGAAACAAATAATAATAATAATAATAAATATATAATATAGTAGGATTCAGATCAGGTAACTCTTTGGTCAATACAAGTGTATTACAATGTAATAAAAAGTTCGTAAATATTTTAGTGAACAAGTTTTATTGTTGACTGTCCGTACACACGTGTACCACAGTTTATTACACTGTACCTGTACTATGATTGCTGTAATTCCCGTGAACATAATTGCATATTCAAACATCCTCGACTCACTTAATAATGAAAATGATTTTGTTAATTGAACGAAATCATTAACGAAATTACTCCACGTAATTGCTTCACCTGCTTCTCTTGTTCCGTAGGTAATTAAAATTGCGTTTTAAAGCGTGTAAACAACGTGTTATTTCTGAATATTGGTAGCACACATGCGGTTTTTAAAACAATTATTCTACCGATATTTTGCATGTGAGGTAGTGAGGTGAATAAAATTTTAAAACAATATTATTTGATTGTACCAGGGAGTGCTCTATCAGTATACACCTATAACAGCAGGTGGTATTAAAGGTGTATACTGGTACAACTTAGAAACGTTGTTTGGTGGTTGGTGGGTACCAACAACCCTTAATAGCAATTAAAAACTATTCAGGAGAACTAGTTTTTCCTAGTTTATTGTGGAAACGACTGCCGTTTTACCATAAGAAAATAATTAAAGTCTTATCCATATTGATGGTCGATTGCCTTCAAGCCGGAACACCTGCTGATTGAGAAGGTGTACTAGCTTGTAGATAAATTGGCCCAACGATCCCGGGTTCCAAAATGGATGCAACCAGAACTAGCGCTCATGTGGTGATGACACAAAGAGACACGAGGTGGTTTAACTCATAAAAAATAATTAACCTGTATAGGTTAATGATATATTTTATCCATTTATTTTTATCCATTTTTGATGCAACCAGAATTTTGGATGCAGGTGAAAGAGATGTTACAGATATACCTTTGTGACCCCTCTTTAACCTGCCAAGTACTTATTTAACTACAAACTCGTGTGTAAATATGCTACGTACAAATGAGCGCTCATTTTTCTCACAGGTCATAAATGTCACATGTGCAAACCTGTAAATGTGGCAGGTTAGACATTGAGTTTCTGTGGGACGTGCTTGGGTGGTCAAATCTGATAATATACAATTTATTATTTTCATAAACTGGCACGGTTAGCTCGTGCCAGTGTTCTGCAGAGGCTCTTATACGGCGCAAATACTCTAATCTCCTTGGAGATTATGAATTTATACCGCTTGGAGTCAAAACGGGTCCGAAGTCAGGGGGTCCCAGCGCTCGCAATTTATTCAGGAAGATTGCGAATCGTATGGTCGACGGTTGTCGTGACCAGAAAAGCTGGCCCCTTTTAAGGTCAGAGAATAAGCATTTTCATACAACGTTTTGATTGTATATTCCATATTTTCTTTAAGTGCATATACGTTAAACAATGAGCAGTTTTCCAGTAGGTATAATAATCAGTTGGTTTTTAAGTCATCAGGAGATGGCGCTAGCATAGCTTTTGGTAATTTTAATGTACTCTGTGGTTTGTTAGTGGTATTTTCATTGTATTAGAAAAAATGACAGAATATTTAAGTAAAGTAAATCATTACAAAACCGAAGAACATTTTTTCCATAAATTACACTAGATGTGACACCACACTCTTCTTACCAAAAGTGCCGGCTGCGCCATCTAGTGCGTCTTTAGGAACCCTTTAAATACCTACTGGAAAACTGCTCATTAAGTAGCATTACAAACTAGCTATTGCCCGCAGCTTCAATTATGTTGGATACTGAAGAAGTGTACGAAGTGTAAGAAGTGAACGCGGCCGCTACGCAGGAGGCGCGGGTTCGATCCCCGCTCAGTGCAAATATTTGTGTGCATTAAATATGGGTATTTGCATTGGTCTGGTCGTGCCTCGGTGAGCACGTTAAGCCGTCGGTCCCGGTTGCCATAAGAACATCTATGGCAGTCGTTACGGGTAGTTGGTGCCCTAAAAAGTCCAAAAACAACGGTCTAGCTACAAAGCTTCGATATCGCCTAATGTTAACATTGGGTCATGGAGGTCAGATGGCAATCGTTTCACGGAAAATATCGAGGTCTAGCCAAATCTGTAGCTATGACTGGTAAAAGCGGACCCCAGACTCCGAGCTGAAAGCTTCGGATGCGACTGGGAATTAACGCTAGGAGGAAGAAACTGAAGAAGTCGTTAATTTTCCAATTTTCATATTTTTTCTCGCCATAAAGTAGATTCATTCATCTTAAAAGTGTTTGATAACTTTAAAAAAGATGAATAAATTATCTAAAATCATTCTCAACTTATGCGTTTAATTTATTACAAGAGGGGAAAGAGCAACAAAGGAATGAGAAAAGGTAAGACAAGGGAGGAAGACTTCTGGTAGTCTCAATAGTCCCACAATTATACCATACACCCACTTTCTATCCGTACTAAAAAAGTTCCAATTTTTTTTTATTTTTTATTTATTCATTTATTCCAATTAAAAATATATGCAAAATACATCGAAAAATGCCATATAAACTCATTAGAGTTTTTCCAGGCATCAGTGTCATCAATGTTCAAATAACAGTGTTTTAAACATAACACAATATCAAACAACTAACAATTACTATACTTATTATCTGTATCTACATCATATTATTCTCGTCCGAAATACTATAAAATAACATGACAATTTCAGAAGAAAAAATAAACAGTACTTATGTTTAACCTTTTCTATTATTTTCTTTTTCGATTATAAATAACATTAATACCATAATGGTGCGAGACTGGGTAAGGTTTCTGGTCACGCACAGCCACAGAATAATAAAAACAAAAGGATGTGCCTATATGCATCGTTAGTGCGAAAACCAGCGTCGCTAAGCTCACATTTCAAACAAAGTACATCGCTATACACTATCCTTTCACCATTGCCCACCATTTGGGCTTAAGACTCTCTCGTTGCGTTGTAAAATATATTCTATTACAACACATAAAAAGTTATTTTTATTAAACAACGGGAAGTGACTTATAATATTTTTGTGCTGCGTATCAGATTCAAATATTCAGTAATGCGTTCAGTTATTTCGCTCCAGAGGTCACTACACTAGATTTACAAAAACTTTTAGAATATTCAGTTGGAAATTATTGTCATAAGTGCCATATTCCTGTGCACTTTTTAGTCAAATACTGGAAAGAAGTATTTTTACACAAAATAAATTTTGACTTCGAATAAGAATGTATTGATGGGAATAACAGGTTAAAGTTAAAGTGGATTTACTGGGAAAGATAAAAAACTAAATAATATTGATGAAATTATTAAATTAGACGTAACAATATTTTTTTGTTATTTATTTAACGAAAAAGCATTACTCCTTTATGTCAATTTTATTACTGGAAACATAATCATGTTAGACCTATGCACAAGTTAAAAAAGTTGAGAAAGTTTTATCGGAATCAGATGTGCTGTATGGGAGGTTAAATAATTCGAACAAACAAATAGTGCTTAAACCAATTTAAAGCACAGTGTTTTTTTTTTCTATCTGTCTGTAGGATCACACCTTCTCCAACAAAGAACACCAAAAATAGAATAACATTCACATTGACGAAATCCGCAGAATTCTAAGATTTTTCAATTTTTTTTTTAATTTTTTTTAATACATACTTAACAGGATTTAATATAAAAACAAATAGGTATCATGTCGGGTCATATCTCCAAAAACAAAAAAAAAAGCAAACATGGCACTTATGAAAAACAAGTCTTTTCAACAACAACAACACCGAAATGAAAAGACTCAACCAATCTATTTTTTGTCTGTTGAAAACGTCCAGTTGAATATGGAATGTTGTAGACGAGTACGAATTAAGGTAACACGGACCTTTATCTACATATTTAATACCTTGTTTGAATTCAAGAGGGGTACATTTTAGCATTTTATGAATACATTTATTATTCAGTGACTGTAATCAGAAGCCAATTCGTCAATTTAAATTGGAAAGTCAACTCTCAATGCGGAATTAGATCTGTAGCAGTTGTAATACCGTTTGGGGTATTATTGACTCTCATGAAACGTAACAAAAAAACTTCTCGGACATGCTTCCTTACAACTGCATAATTTCCAAAAATTGTTTCTTATGCGTTCAGTATACAACATGAAAACTGCAATTTTTTGAAAGTTTGAAACCTAAGCGGTTTAGATTCTGCGTTAATGAATGCTGGGAAACAATTAGTTTAACATTTTAATGTAAGAATAGAGAATATTGGTTCATTCCACAGAATTTTATCTGCACCTCATTCGGACTGCAAAGTGTGTTTAAGAGATGTGTAAAAATACATGGTAAAATAGTTGTACCTAGGTTAAGATTAGTTTGTAGACAATGTAATTTGTTACAATAGGACTGACATATCACCCGATAAGTCCTTTAAATAAATAAACATTAAATAAGTGCCTACCTACCCTCTTTGTCTATTCCAGTGGAAAAAAAGTGTTACTGTATGTAAATCCACAAAAAAATGCAAACCAATAAAACGGTTCGATATTTGAATAAAAAATCACTTTATGAAATTGAAATTTCATTGCAAAAAAAATTAAATTTAGTGTTACAAAACTACTATTTAGTTCGAAAAACTATTTTATAGGAGCGATTCAGCAGGAATTTGGTCGTAAATTTAACTCGCATTGTTCGAAAAGAATCGCGAATCGCGATTGGCATAAACCCTCGGATAGTTGTAGACTTTTTTGATGACAAAGTTGTTTTATTTTTATGTTACAGTAACACAGAATATTCTTTAACGACTGATAAAATAGAATGATGTAACCCTTTGCTGCTTACAAGTCTTAAAAACCCAAAATGTATTTTTTACCGACTTCAGAATTTATTAGACTTTAGTGCGAATAAGCACCGACTTCAACTCGCCTACTGGTTTTATTCTACTATGCAGATTTTGTGGCAACTAATTCGAATTTCAATTTTTTTTATACCTCTTAGGTGCAACAGATAGGTATGCCACTTAAGCACACGGCCCACCTGATGGCAAGCAATTACCGTCGCCTATGGACGTGTGCAGCCCCAGAAGCGTAATATTCATGCTGCCGATTTTTTTTTTGTTGTTGTGGTGTAGCATTAGAGCGTTGGACTGCTAAGTCAATCGCTGGTTCAATTCCTGCTCAATGAAAATGTTTGTATGCATGTATTATATATATCGGAGGGAGGTCGAAGAGACGAAGCCGCCAGCTTGGGTGCCCTTCGGGCATGATCTAATCCAATATGATTTTTAGAATGTACCTAGTTCGAATGCAATACTCGTATTTCCTATTAGATTATCTTAAGACAAAGATTTGTTTGTTATAGAAACTGTACTAATGACTTGTAATCATAAAAAGTACTTTGCAAGACAGATTATTGATTAACAGCTAATTTACCACAAAAAGATAATGTAACTTCAAACTATAGATTCAAATTTATTTTACTGTATTCCACATAGAAATAATGCAACACGTATTTTGGCAGAGATCTAAAAAGATCTTGAGTGAGGTCGAACGCCATGTTGTTTTTGGGTTTTGGAAAAAGGCGGGGTCAGGTTGAGACAAGTACCTAGTGAGTGAGACGAACACTACACAGAGCAACTCGGGGAAACGGTCATGTACGCTACGCAGGACGCGTGGAAAAACGGATTGATGAGTCATGATGGTAGACCGTGTTCCCGAGATGAGACGTATAAGAAAATACCGGTTGTCAATCATTGTGATTTGACTTGTGAAGCGTCTCGAACTCACTGCACAAAACGCGTGTTTCAATAAACTTGAATTAGTTTCACAAGTTCGCCATATTAGTTCCATGAGTTTTAAAGATGTTTTAAACTGTTTTAAAGTATACGCGTAAAAGTTGTGAAAGTGTAATAAACTGTTAACTAACATCATTGTTTTGTGCTGGCATCTACCCTTTATCGCCCACGAATCCTGTGCGTGGCGTCGAGTATCGATGGTCACGTCCCTTCTCCGACATATATATGTTTGCATTGGTCTGGGTGTTTCTACACATTTATCTATTTATCCATATTTTAGATCTCTGATATTAGAAGCTATGACTAGTTTGGATCTAGTCTAATAACGTTGAAATAATAAAGACATAAATCTTACTTTCATATACAAAAACTAAAAAATCCCTTAGCACATACAATAAATATCCCAAAACATTTAATATATAACTGATCTAATTTATTTGCAATTAAATTCTTTAATAGTTCCTCAAGTAGTTTAATTATGAGCCGATTATTATCCCGACATTTCGTAGTGTATAGCGTAACTCAAACGGCGAAAAGACTCTTTTTCCAACATGTAACATGTCTTTTCCTCTCCCTATAACCCTTCAACTGCCATTATTTACGACACTATTACGTCCAAATCAACATGACTGTATTATAATACGCTCATTCCTAGTTCTGACGTACAGAGGTAAACACATATCTCGGCTGTTGCTCTCAATAAAACTTGTTTATTATCATCGTGGATGGCCGAACTAGGGGTAAACAACAATATCATTTTATATAGTTGTATAAGGGTAATTTTGTGATGATTGAGTTAAATTAGTTGAATCAATTTGACTCTTATCGATATGAAATTGTAATCTAAATATATATAACTCAACGGTGACTGACTGACTGACTGACTGACTGACATATTGATCTATCAACGCACAGCCCAAACCATTGGACGGATCGGGCTGAAATTTGGCATGCAGGTAGATTTTGATTAATTCTACCCCAAGGGGATAAAATAGGGGATGAAAGTTTGTATGATACTTTGTCAATTTTAAACCGATCGGGCTGAGACTTTGCGTGCATAAAGCTACTATGTCGTAGGCATCCCCTAAGAAAGGATTTTGATTAATTCTACCCCCAAGGGAATAAAATAGGGGATGAACAACATTCCGAAATTAACGCGGTCGAAGTCGCGGGCAAAAGCTAGTAAACTATATGATGCCTGTGGCTCCGCCTACGGGGATGTCGGTTATCGAAACTTTTGGCTATATCTCCGGTTCCAGTCAACCAATTGTGATCAAATAAATGTAAGTCTAACCAAACCCTTTCAAAAAAAAATCAACAAAATCCGTTCAGTAGTTTTTGTATCGTTTCAAATCCAAGAATATTCAGTTCGCTCAACTATGCTACTCAAGCAAACTATTGTATTTAGACTAAGTAGACAAAGTAAATATTTGTAAATGGACCAAAAAAATGCCCGTTGAGTTTCTTGCCGGATTCTAGGGTCGGCGCGCGGCGCGGCGCCGCGTTTCGAACCGGTGATCCATTTGCTAGACTAGTCTTTAATATATTTTTTACTGGCTGATCCGGCGAACTTCGTACCGCCATATTTTCTGATCCCGTTCCAGCTACATATCTCTAAATTTATCAGTGTTTCTCTACAATATTATGCATGTATTATACATATAAACCTTCCTCTTGAATCACTCTATCTATTAAAAAAACCGCTTCAAAATCCGTTGCGTAGTTTTGAAGATTTAAGCATACATAGGAACGGACAGCGACTTTGTTTTATAATATGTAGTGATTTAGACGTTATATAAGTGCCGTTTTAATGGTTTCAATCAATTAGCCTATCACAGTCCACTGCTGGACTTAAGTCTCCTGCCTACCTGTCGAGAGGCTTTAGCCTACTGTTTTAGGATGGTACAGGGTACAGAGGAGCTTTCCTTCTCTCGCAGTGATATCGTCTGCGTGTCTTGCTGCTAGTCGCCTCTCACGACACCCTTCAGATGAGATGGGGTGGTGATACTTGTATTCTTGTGATGCACGATGGATAATGGTCTATACAGAATAAATGGTTTTTGACTTTGACTTTAACGTGATGTTATTTATAGGAAAGAAGAGTGAAAAAGTGGAGTCCAGACTCCGAGAATGAATAATTAATTTAAAAAAAAAATTAATAGTTTTAAATAAAAAAAGACGTAATAAATCGGACATTTAATATTGCACATTGAAACAATACAACATCACGTACCTACCATTAACCCATAGTTAATGGTAGGTACGTACGTAACGTAGAATACATTTTTTAAAATCTTTTCAATCAATAAAACCCACTATACCTACTACTCTAATCTTTATCTTAGTCAACTCATATTTTCAAGCACAATCCTCAAGCATCACAATCGTATATTATATTCAATTGAATTCCCGTAAAATCGTCGTAAAATGCAAACGTTGCCGAGGTGTTAACGGCCACATAAACTAACAGCCTGAAAGGTCACGGCCTGGAAAAGTCGACGGATAGACAGTTTATTGGGTTGTTTTGAAATGTCTGAGCTATCGGATTGAAATATCTTTAAGTACGTGACGTATTTAGACCCAAATACTTTAATAACAGAAGACGAAAATAATACAGCCTCTGTGGTGGTAGAATTTTCAACTGCTAAGCAGGAGGCGCTGGTTTGACCACAGATTAATAAATAGTTACTACGTGTTTGACTCCCGCACTGCCTATGTAGGTACGTGTTGTTTGTATTTGTTTGCATGAATATGAATATTTGCATTGGTCTGGGTGTTTCTATGTATAATATGTATGTATTTACAAAAAAGGTATTTAAGTATGTTTATCCGCATACTAGAACCCACAACTCAAGCTAGTTAAGTTATGCTTACTTTGGGTCTAAAAACCTACAATATAAATTTTCTTTTATTATTGACTCGGTGGGCTGATTGATTGATTGATATTGACTCTAAATTAATAGCCTCGCTTTAATTTCTAGACTTTCCCACAGATAGCAGTTAAGTATAGTCAAAGATAAAAAATGCTTAGTAAGTTTATAAATACCAATAATATAATTGCTATATCTCTTTTTTCAATAATTTATTTTGGTAGAAAAGTTTATTTTTTTATTTATAGTAGTAAAGAAAAAAAGAAAAGAGAAAAATACATTCTATAGTCAATATATGTATTCTGTATTCAATATGGTATTCTATATTCAATATTATGTATATTTCCCTTTGAACTTGTTTTTTTATTCATTGCTTACAACTGCAACCCCATTTACAAATTCATTAACATATATTCCAACCCCATTCGCCGAAGCAAAAAGCTAATAGACATTACCGAGATTAAAGCTTTTTAATGTATTGCCCCAAGAAAAAATAAATAAAATGTTTAGTGCCACTGACAGTTGGAAGCCACTTCAATATACTTGAGAATAATTACTGAGATTGAAACACTTCTTGTGCAGTAAAAGTTAAAAGAGTCTTTTTCATCCTAGCGTTAATTCCCAGTCGCATCCGAAGCTTTCACCTCGGAGTCCGGGGTCCACATGTCTAACTGTGGATTTGGCCGAACTTCAATATTTTTCGTGAAGTGTATGCCATCTGACCTCCACAACCCAATAGCGATAATCAAAGTACTGAAATTGGACCAGTTGTTAGACTTTTTAAGCCTCCAACTAAACCTATAATGGTATTGTTATTATAATTGTTTATTTATGAAAAGTTTTTTTTATACTACTTAGGTCGCAGACAAGCACACGGCCCATCTTGTGGTAAGTGGTTACCGTGGCCTATGGGCGAGTGCAACACCAGGGGAGTCACACTCGTACTGCCGACCCTGTAAGAACGGAGAGATTCTGTGCCGTCAGCGCAAAATATAAGTAGAACAAAGCCTTTGGTTTTCACACTGACAGCACAAAATCTCTCCAGTAAGCTCTGGCTACCCTACTCACCGTCGGAAACAACACGAAGTTATTAAGCCGCGGTTTTTTGTAGAGCGGCGGTTCTTCCCCAGTCGGACTGCTCGATTGGGACGGATATACCGTCGTCTCCTACTTCCTCAAAAATAATCGATTGCATTAATAAAGCATGTTGGTGCATGCACTATGGTGCATGAAAGCCTCATTAAAATCGAGGCGACGACGAGGCTTTGGACTTGTGTTTGATGATTTCAGATTTTATCATGGATTCCATAATTCAACCATGACCAAATTTCACTAGACTAGTTCAAGTGAAATTTGGTCTATTAAAATACTACCTTTGTTAACACTAACTTTCATTCGCAACACCAGTGGCATCACACTCGTGCTGCCGACCCTGTAAGAACTTTCTACAGACCTTCTTGTAGTCGCTTGCCTCTACTTACCCTTCCGGGATATAGGCGTGACTTTATTAAAAACTAGCTGTTGCCCGCTGGCTCCGCCTGCGTGGATTTCGGTTGTCGCAAGAAGATCCAAAGATCCTCTTCGCCCAAGGTCTCATCTATCTCCGTGCCAAATTTCATCAAAATCGATTCAGTGGTTTAAGCGTGAAAAGCGTAACAGGCAGACCGACAGAGTTACTTTCGCATTTATAATTTTAGTATGGATTAAGTAGATACTTTAGGAGACTTAATACGGAGTGAGATTCCTGTCTCAAACTATTGTCTTTTCTGAGAAAGTTAGGTAGTAATTAGTACAGGAATTTCGCTACAATCTTGTAGTCAACAAGTTGAAACTAAACTAAGATTAATTAATAAAGACGTTGATTAGTTTGTGAAGTGTCTATCAAAACAACATTGTCTTACTTATGTCAAGGGTTTTGTGATCTTATCTAAAGTTACTGCCGCACTGATAACGGAAAGCGTGCTTGAAGATAATTAGAGGAAAAATAACAAGAAAAACCTTCTAAGATGTTGGTTCCACAAGCCAACCTCTTATGCAATCCGGTATATATTATGATTGACGGCTTTCTACATGGTTAGGCGATTCAATAGCAGTCCAATTTGGTTTACTTTGACTTTTATAAAAGTCTATAATAGCCAAAATAAACCAAAAAGTGAGAAAAAGGAGTAAGGAAGGAGAGCTTCAAAATGCAAACTTTGTGTGTTTCGTAGCTAGTATACTGTTAACAGATAAATGTGGTGGATATATTTTGATAAAACTTCGATGAGACCATGTAGTAAAATGCACGATGGACTTCCGACTTCGCTCGTCTCTTATTAAATACGAGTAACATGGTTATGACTGACAATTTATAGTCAACAGTTCAAGGTATCCTCTATGGCTCCTAACCTATTGAAGATACTTTAAACCATGCCAAATAAATCCCTGAAGGGTAGGCAGAGGTGTACTAACACCCACATTTTGCTAAAAATGACTTTCAGTCCCACATAATAGGGGGCGAGCTCATTGCCGTTCAGCAGGCACTTTGTCATATATATGTTTACTGTCGGATGGAGAACAGGCCTATCCCTAAGTCGCCTATACGACACCCACAGGAAGAGATGGGGTGGCCCTATTCTACTCCATCGGGAACCAACACGGCTAATATCTTCATACTACATTCGGGCACTTCATTCTGGATGCATAATTTTCTTACAAGGTTAATCACAACAAAAATTCACACGTAGACAAGCATGTTCCATATTCATATTTACGCAAAAATAACCCTCAAACCAACCCTAAAACTTCACGAATTTTGATTACTAATTTTAAAATATTTACATCTATTCAACCCTTTTTACGAGTGCGGCTACTTCATTATTTTTCACTTGTATAAAGGGACCAGTGGTCGTACAGTGTCGTTTGTATGTTAATCGTGTCTGGGATGCTGGCTAGCTGTTCTCTCCAAATCACGACTCTCAATATGTAAACAGATGGACCGTTTCGTTGTAGTTTCTATTTTCGGAGCGGGCTAGACGCTCAATCCCTTATTTGGGAAGCTTTTATGAAAGAATGTTGTCTTTAAAGTATATTGTGGACCTATTCCAATTTGACTTTTATTTTTTAATTGTTGTGAGTACAGTCCCATTCAATAGGACGTTGAACTATTTAAATCTCCGCTCAAGTCTGCCTTAGAAAGGAAATTGGCAACCATTAGAGCTTGATATATTGCAAACGCAAGAAATCTCTCATTGCCTTTAACGGTGTTGTTGATGTCTCACAACAGAATTATTCGTTCAAGGAGTGAAAAGTTAACAACAATACCAAAAACAATTGGGTGCAACAATCTATTAATATTCTTTTAAGAAAAGCAAGTTATCTGACTCGCGTGTTAGGGAGTATTTTGATTGAATTAATGAAAGCTACCATACGACAACGCATACTGGACACTCATAATGAAATCGTGTTGCCATTCTACAGGGAAAATGACAGTATCATCAACATAATTCCTAACTTTCCACACAGAAAGCCGATACCATAAATATACGCGAACCAAGTTTCACCGTCGCGCAGAAAGGGAGGAATGTCACAAATTACGTACAATTGAATTTATTATAAGTTAGATTCGAGACTTGAGATAATACAATTGACGACAAAAGCGCTTACTTCAACCAAACTGATTTAGATAAACCTGTTTATACGAGACGTAGTCATACATCCTAGATATTGGGACGTGAATTAAGTCAGACTCATAACTTTGATTTATCGGCGATCTTGGTTGCCACTTTTAGACTTCATTGTTCTTTCTTGTTTCAAAAACAAAAGAACTTGTAATAAGAAGATTAGAATAGAAAACTCGACGAAAAATGCCCGGAGAACAAACATGAGATTTGTTTGTTTTTTTTTTCGTACGGGATCCCTCAGGGGTTTACCTCACCGCAGCTTACGGTTATATGGAAAAGAAATATTATGTGATATGTTTACCTTTAAATTACGAGTCTACCTATAAATGTGATATTTTTTAAAATAAAAGGTACCAAGTACCAAGACTCATTTCAGTAAGATACATTATAATTTTTTTGCATAGTCACATTATTATTATTACATATCCATATCCATAGCCAAATTTGTGACATTTTGATTTGATTTGATTTATTTTAGGAATTAGCCACCGCCAGTCCTATAATGCTCGTCTGAAGTTCTTTAGGATGTGTTCTCTTAGCCATCGTAGACGCATGTTGGATCTAACATTTTTACACAAAATTATCAATGGTGCGACGGTGTGTGAAGACTTGCTATCGTCAGTTAGTCTCAACGTTCCCCGTAGGGCTAACTCACGACTCCCTCACACCGAGATCTTCCACATTCCCTTTCTCAGAACGATCACTGGTCGCAACGAACCTATATCTAGGATATTAAGAACATACAACCAGTTCTGGAAACTGTACGATATTGACGTTTTTGGAAACAGCGCTGCCGGGTATAAATGGAGAATAATGAGCAATTTCAAATCTAATAAAAAAGCGGGTGATAACGTTAATTAACTTAATTTTAAATTCATTACCATATTGTCTGTTAATTTTCTTATATATATATATAGTGCCATGTACTTAGGCTTACAAACGCTGTGCATATCTGTAATTGGGTCATGTACTAGATATAAGTCCACATGTTATTTAAGTTTGAAATGTAATATACATGATCTGTTGATGTGCCTAATAATAAAATAAAATAAAAAATAAAAAATATTTATTCAATGAACAATTTAAACATTTTGAAATTTCATACAATTAATCACGAAAAATTACTAACAATTATCTAAATAAAATGTCATACCTATAATTTAAAACACAAAAATAATTAAAAATTATACTTATTTACAAATAAAAATGTCATACAATTTACAACACAAAAGTAATCAAGAATCATATAAGTAAATAAAAAAATTCACACAATTTAAAACACAAAAATAATTTAAAAAAATAAATTAAAACTTTTTTATTATATATTATTTTTTGCCTTAAATTTTTTTCTTTTATAATAAACTTAAATTTTAAAATAAATTAAATTATCTAAATAAACCTTGACTTCGAATAAATTACATTCCTCTCATAGACAGTGTTTTTAAACGAACATACTACACACTACGCTAAAACATATAATAATTCAATTATAAACAATAAAATCTCTTTAAAGAGGCCCTTTGTCCAACATGGGCTCTGAAAATCAAAATTAAGTTTGTACAAAGGTGAGCTCAGCTTGGCCCCGGGCACGAGCCCTGCAACTTTAGGCACCTGCCCTCGACAAATATACCTACGAGTCCCTACAGACCTTTATAACCTTGTGGAGGATATAAGTGGTTTAATTTTTGTTATAATATTTTCATGTTTCGAAAATAACTCTAATAATATGCTGTTTTTCGTGAAAAAATAGGGTTGTTTCGTCTTCATACCACGAGAACTCATACATACATACAATCACGCCTTTATCCCCGGAAGGTTAGGCAGAGGTGAATTAACTCATACCATTCTTAAATCATACTAAATGCGTATTCCTTACTCATACCATTGTTAACTTATACCAATATCCATTTTTAAGTTATACCAATGCAAAAAGTAAAAATAAGTACGGATAATAATTATGCTTATTTATTTTTCTTAGATAAAGCTGTTTATTTGCCTTTTATTATTTTTTCCTCTGTCGCTGAAGCACCCCGTGCTATACTCAAAAGACACCCAAAAACGCATAAAATGTACATTTTTTGTTATATATTAAGTTAAAAATATGGCAGTAACTATAGCACTGTACCAGTGTTGTTGCCAGCATTCGTAACTATACCCAACAGTCGTATTTATAAAAAGACTAGCTTTTGCCCGCGGCTCCGCCCGCGTGGATGTCGGTTATCGCGACCAAACATAGCCTATGTCCTTTCTCGAGGTCTAATCTACCCCTATACCAAATTTCATCAAAATCGGTTCAGTGGTTTGGGCGTGAAAGCGAGACAGACAGACAGACAGACAGAGTTACTTTCACATTTATAATATTAGTAGGGATATTATGAAGATTGGTTGAATTGTACCGTACAATATTTCGTTCAACCGGATAATACAGGTTACTTGATAGCACTTCTCATTTGAATGCAATACTCCATTCGCTCCACAAGCCTAGCTAATACGTAACGTAAATTCCGATGCATCTCGTCACGTACCTACGTGCTCGGCACAGCCGGGAGCAACCTCCAATCAAGTGATCAAATTCAGCCTCCGGCTTAGACTAAACTACCTACGGGTGAAACCACAATTTCTGGTTCTGTAACTTCTACAAATGGAGCAATACCTATATACCCCTACTAAAAGACTAACTTGCTAAACTATTGTGTCTGTAGTATGAAAATACGTTAGAAAACTTACTATCAAGGGTCTACAGCATTCATCTTAGAGGCTTTCCCCTTGGATTCCAAGATTCACTTACTCTTTTTCTTCTTAAGATTTGATTTATGGGGTTTTATGGAGGCGATTGTTGTTAAGCTATCAAGCATTTACAATAACCTTGGTTCACAGAATATAAACTCCAGACAAAGAGTCCCGTAACACCACAATGACATGGAGATGTTCGTGGTCAACACTGATATTTCTCTGGTGCAAATTACCTACAACCAATTACATCACGATTTTCTGTGACGTATGCAGTGACAGTTCTTACTACTACAAGTAGTCATAGCAACCATAACCAAAATTCCTTTTTATACTTTTCATAGTTTAAAAAATATTTTTTTACACGAGTAAACTATGTAAATAACTATAACTACTTTATTAGGAACCAGCGGATGCATCTAGATGCAAACATCTGTGTGTATAACTCAATTAACAATAAAAAACCTTAAATACTTTTACATTATGTAATTGTAAGTATTAATCTCAAAATTAAGTACCTATTAGTTACTTTGATTTGTGTCACCAAGGATTACCTACTATCGCAGGCAAAGTTTCTAATGATTCCCAAAACTGCAAGTAGTTAAATATAACTACAGAAGTTTTGTACGAGACTCGTAGTAGAGGTTGAAATACTACCTCCATTATTACAGTTAGTGCTCTCAGGTGGTGCAAAGAGAGGTGTTATTTAACAAGGTACTTTGTTGTCTGAGGCACAAAGGTTCATTTATTATTGAAACAATGACTCACATTAAAAAAATGCTCGTGTAATTTCGGAGTTAGTAGTCGAGGTAACAAAAAAGATTTTACGTGATGGTATGACTTAAGGTCCAACCCCACCAAACGGACGGCATCGACCCGGATTTTACAATCTTTAAACAAAATTAAATCTTTATTATCACAGTGTTTGAAGTTTATATTACCAAGTCATGCACAACAGCTTGACAGCGACGTGCGGCGGCATGACGCACGTCAAGCTGTCATGCGTGACTTGGTAATATAAACCTTAAATGCTGTGATATAAGATTTTGGACCTTTAATTAAATGTCAAAGTAATTAGTACGCTAACTAATCAAATCGATTGAAATTGGAAAAAGTGAAACAACTCAGGCGGGTCCTGTGGAGTGAGCATGAACAACTATCGCAATCGTTTCGTGAACGTAACGACAGCACGGAGCATTGCGATTGGCAGGCTTCAGGGAGGCGGCCAATCGCACTGCTCCGTGCTGTCGTTACGTTCACGATACGAATACAATAGTTGTTCGTGCTCACTCCACTGTGCCGTTTACGTTACGAATACGAATATTTTACGTGTTCGGGCACTGAACCTGCGACCAGTCCCTTACAGGGGGAATGCTCTGACCACTGAGTTACCGAGTTCCAAATTCTTCTATACAACCATCTCATGGTCATTATCTTCGCGTTAGTCCCATTCGTATCTCAGGTCTTCTCCTCGGAGTCTGGGGTCCGCTTTTTGGTTTCGACCTCTCCATTTCGCACTGTCTTCCATAGTAGTAAAGCCATTGGCATTACTCTTGAATAGCATATATGCTACTTTTATTCTAAAAACAATTTGCTGTAACGAGATCACGGGTCTAAAACTAACGTAACTTTATGAATTCCTGCTAGATCTCAACATAGATTCGTATAATGGTCACTCATATGAGCAGAATCACAATAATTATTTTACTAAGCATTCCAATTTGGTGTAAATATCGCCGCATTTTATGTACATATATATTTTTAGACCTGCGTTCACATTGGTGAAACCGCCAGCACAAGTTTGTCTCTCAAACAAATTGTGAATTGATACTTTCTAACAGTCCTTACAGAACTTGTAACAGAACTAACTTGTCTGTCTGTCCTCAACTTTTGACCCTTTGGTGATTGCCGTCTCTAACTTGATCCCTTACGAAAAGCGACTATTCTAAGGATAATTTGAGAAGTAGTTTTGAAAGTTCACAGAGTCAAGGGTATATTACTTCAGAAAGGCAGCCCAGCACGTGATTTAAGATTCTCTTAGTGAATGTATGTATGTAAACTGTTCTCAAACTTTAGGGTACGAGTTACTAACCGCATACAGCAACTGCAGACCGCAGTAGTAGATACAGCGTACCGTGAAATAGATTTGAATATGTTAATATTGTTTAGCGTTATAATTCATTGCGGCTTCTCAATGGTGCCGTTTACCCGTATTAAAGTTTAACAAGTAATGTCTATCTATCTGTACTGTTATAATTGTAAAATGGTCGTGTCTGTACAGTCGAAGTCAAAAGTGCAGTAGCAATCCTACGCAACTATAGCGTCAACATTCTAGCGCTACTTGTGACATTTTTCTTTTAAGACAATTTACACACACACAGAAATTGTTCTTCCGTAGGAATATTATCGATAATTTCGTTGTCACTACGTAAGCAACCCGTGGCCGAGTGGTTAAAGCATGAGGTTTGTGGAAATGCAAAGGTTGATGGTTCAAATCCTGCGATCTTGCAATAACACTTTTTGTGTTTCATTTATAAATTAATATCATTGTATTATTTGTTAAATTTTAGCAAATATCAATATAAAATGTAAAAAGAATGCCAACTTCATACAAAATTACTTTATCAATATTTAAAATTATATTTTTGTCATAAATATAAAAAATCGTTATAAGCTGGAATCGAACCTGGAACCTCTTATCATTGTGAATCAATAGTATCTTGCTTAACCCACTTAGCTATCAGTTAATTTACTAAGTTGGTAAATTACTGTATTAGTATCTAATGACACATATTATTATGTAAACACAAAACCGGGCCGGCGCACGGCCGCAGGCCACACCATTTTGAGCCTTGTTGTGCTAATGCACTTATAAACTCTGACTGTACATTGGAGATATTAAAAAAAAATACTTGGGTTATGCTACATTAACGTTACTGGACACGAAAATATATTTTTTTAATTGCCTATATGTTTGTCTGTTTGTCCGCGACAGACGTAAAAACTACTGAACGGATTTTGATGTGATTTTTTTGTTATAAAGGGCTTGGTCAGACTTAAAATCTTACTTTTATTTTAATCGCAATCGGTTGAGTATAACCGGTGATATGAGCAAAGGTCACGTTAACCGAAATGCAAGCGGGCGGAGCTGCGGGTGGAAGGCTAGTTAGGTATATTAATGTCGTTCCGAATTCGTAGATACCTTTAAACGTAAGTTTATTTCGCTAAAGTCTCATGGTCACTATAAATCAAATCCTGGTCATTACACTACCGACGTGAACCCACTCCTGATACAAGCCGTTCACTTAGCTGGAGGGATTGGTGATTTTGTTTACTAAAATGGTTTTATCTATATAAAAAACCCCCAAATGTATGTACGCGTATAACTTCCGAACGACTGCACCAAATTGAATAATTCTTTTTGGATTTTGTTTTTTATTATGTGGCCAAGGTTTGTATGAAAAGAAATTGAACAAAAGGTGCAGCGGGAACGGGATCAGAAATACGCGCGGAAATTTGAATGGAACGTGCAGCGGGAACAGGATTTGAATTACACACGAGCAGAAAAAAAAATATGGCGGTACGAAGTTCGCCGGGTCGGCTAGTAAGAAATGAATGCGATCTCTGTCTACCCCATTGGGAAAGAAGCGTGATTGTTTGTATATTTTGTACATAGTATTAAATTAATCAAATGGTAACCTCTGTTAAAATACATTCACTTAATGGCAGAAACCTTTAGAACCTTTACGCACATTGACCAATATATACTTATAATGACCAATGAAAATAGCATCATGAAACGCGAAATGACCATTCACGAAATGACCAACACGCCAAATTATCAATGAAATATCCACTCACCCATCTATCTTAACTTATTATATTTATAATAGTGTTAATTTTTACAACTTTGGTTTCAGATATCTCGTCCTCGTGCCACTCGCTTTGTGAAATGAACTCAAGTTGAACCAGAAAATACAAAAAAGGTAAAGTACAAAGATCATCATCATCATTTCAGCCATAGGAAGTCCACTGCTGGACATAGGCCTCCCCTATAGATCTCCAATAGGACCGGTTGGAAGCGGCTCGCATCCAGCGCGTTCCCGCGGCCTTAATGAGGTCGTCTGTCCACCTTGTGGGTGGACGTCCTACGCTGCGCTTGCCGATACGTGGCCTCCACTCGAGGACTTTTCGACCCCATCGGTCATCAGTCCTCCGGGCTATGTGCCCTGCCCACTGCCAGAAGTACAAAGATAATAACTACTAATTGTATCCAAGACTTCCTTCGTATGAATTTAGATATATTTTCAATTTTCACACGGAATCTTAATTATTTTTCTAAAATAAAGTGAATCTAGATTATGCCTTTTAGAATAAGCTATCTGCCGGGGAAAGTCCCGTCCAAAATCGTCCAGATGTTAAAAAAGTTATTTTTACACTTCAATTAAATACCTAGTAACAGTGATAGGGTAACAAAACTTCACAGAGTCTAACAATGTAGGTACCGCAGTAATTAAGGATTGGCTAATAACATCGTAATTCTCAAGTAAAATGTACTTTGAAGGCCACATAAATGTTTTTATGGTAGGGGAAAGTGGGGTTATCATGAATACATTAAGGAATTTGATTAAAACAAAGAAATCATGACTTGGATTTTCTTTTATTATTTCTCGATGAATTCATAATACCTAAAACTACGTTCTTTAGCCTGTCGTGCTCGCATTTTTCGCTGAAAGCCACCAAGATGGCTGACGTCCTGAGAGTTTACCTGGCTGTTAGGGGGAGGGGGGTAACAGGTGCTTACTTTCGAAGATTTCGCGATGATTTGGTATAAGAATAATAGATAAATATTTATTAATCAAAAATATAGCTAGCGAAATATGAGTAACATAATATGCTACCTACATCATCCTAAGATATAGTTGCAAGCGATTATGAATACAAATTAATCCTACTAATATTATAAATATGCGATACAAAATCACACTAAAATGTCGGAACGCATTTCACTGAAATTTGGTACTAATATAGACTGGAATAACGAATAACGAACGAACTTATTCCAGAAATACAAAGTAGCCACTTTGTATTTCTGGAATAAGTTCACATGGGTTACAGGAAGCGAATCACGTGCGATAGCTAGAAATAAATTAATTCACGCTACTTCTTTATAAGAATACATGACACATTTCACAAAAACATTAAATATTATTCCCTAAATAATGTATAACTCAGGTTGTTCACTTGTTCCACTGTCTGTCTGGCACTATAGTCAATGTAACTTTTAGGACACTAACAAACATAACACTAACACTCTCGTCTAACAATGTTACGATCGAATTACCGACATGCCTATTTACCCAACTCTCCCCTACCTCTCGTAAACGATTTATAGGTGCTGATTGCTGCTCAATAAAACTAAGTTCGAAATTAAGTACCGCAGATCTAGCTTAAGTGTTACTTAACTACTAATAGGAGTTAATAATCAGTTGTTATTTTATTCATGGTTAACTAAGTATGATGGTTTAATGATGGTATAATATACGTAAAAGGATAGGTAGAGTTCTGTCATCTGTGCGTATATTTCTCTGAACTTTTGTGCCCCACATAATAGTGGGTGAATCTATTGTCGTAAATCGGGTCTAAACGCTTCGTCTCTAGTTTTGCTAACTTTAAGTGCTCTACATATAGAATGTCCTAGTATACTCGTTTTATATAACTCGTAGCAACACTGAAAATTTCATGCAAATTAGTTCTACTTTTAAAAGATTGAATTGAATTGGGTGACTAATACATGTACAGAAGCATCACTACATATTATACAAAGTCGCTGTCGCTGTCTGTCCGTCCCTATATATGCTTAAATCTTCAAAACTACGCAACGGATTTTGAAGCGGTTTTTTTTTAATAGATAGAGTGATTCAAGAGGAAGGTTTATATGTATAATACATGCATAATATTGTAGAGAAACACTGATAAATTTAGATATATGTAGCGGGAATGGGATCTATAAATATATATACATATAAAGCTTATTATTTGGTTGACTTCACCACTTTGGTTTGGTTTGGTTGACCGTGACCAACGCTGCTAAAAAGTAGCCGTAACGTCGGGCTAAAAGTAAATAATAACAATGCATTTTTCTTTCATAACTGAGATTCACTTAAACTTCAGACAGTATCATAAAGCTAATTAATTACAGACAAAGCTATTATAGGCTTATGTCCAGCAGTGGACTACAATAGATTAATTGATTGAAAGCTATTAAAACATTAAAACAATAATAAACCATCGAATCTATATCTAAATTCCCCAATCTTTCTGCCGCAAAGTCAACTATCTCTAAAAACATTCAAAGAAATTCAATAAATGTAAGAAAAACACACCGAACTAAGTTTTCATATGAAATTGTACCTTTTACGGGCGATTTACAATAAGTTCCCGAGGGAAATATAGGGAAACCAAAGTTTATTCAGATGAATTGAAACGGCCACAAAGGAAATGGAACGTGCAGGTGGTGTTTAAGTGTGTGAGGTAATGTGTTGAGATTTGAGGCTTCGCTTGAAAATGATAAGTACCCTTCATTTGAAGAGTGGTTATGTGAAGGTGTTGTTTTCATAGAATGATTTGGGGTTATTTTGTTGTGACCTTGATGTGACATTTGGGTTTGATTGTGTATCGATGTGATTATGTTTATTCGCGGTATCATTGTATTTAATAATTAGGAGTGTTCAAGTGTGACAATTTTGCACGTGTTGTAATGTGGTGGTTAGTACAGACTATGTATGGGAAATTCTCCTAATAAAATAAAATAAAAAGTAAATATTTACCATAGAATTCGGGCGCCAAGGAGAATCCCTAAATAAAAGAAATGCAACGGATAAACTTAGCGGCTATTGGAACCTTTAATCTTTAGGGGAGTGGCTAAATAAAATCCCTGTATGAGGTTTGTTGGATTTAATTTTAGTCCCAGTGTGCATGTACGTACATTAAGGTCTTACAATGTACTAGATCTTAGGTATTAGTATAAATGTTTGTGTCACACATCACTTATGCATTCTTATGAAGTAAAATTTTAAAATAGAAAGGTTATAGGTAGTTAGATTTAAAAGGAACGCTCTCACGACATCCTGGGGCGTGGACAGGCATCCTCGCAGCCAAAATACATCACGAGGCTTCACTCGCTCATGAAAACCATGAGGTCTTCATGACCATCATCAAAATTTGAGTTAAAACGAATGAAATAAGGTAAGAAATAAGCTATAAAGAGGTAAAGAGATAAGATGAGATAAAGAGATAAGATGAGGCGATCCAATAGGAATCTGCAACAAATATAATCACGATTAATTCCCGGAACCTAACCAGACGACGCGGAGTGCAATTTATAGGAAATATGTGCGACTTACCGCCTCATCAGTTAAAACGGTGATTGGTCCAGCAATTACACGTTCAAAATGTAAGAAATACTGTAACAAAACACAATCCGTAAGATTTTACGATCACGATGTCTGAGGGAAATCAATCACAGCGAATCGCGGTAAAAAATCAAAACTTACCAAAAATATAGGGTTAACCCCTCTTGAGATTACATGGGCTAGCTTAAGGAAGCTCCTCCATCAAAAATAATTAAGATCCCATTGGGATTTAGGAAGATGGCTATTACAAAGCCATTTATCGTGACGTATGCGCCGATCGTAGGAAGCAAAGTGAAGTGAAAGTTCTAAGTTTTTGACAGGTGACGAAAACGTCAAACAGAAATGTCACTAAAAATTCGTTCAGAAACAGTTGTAACGACGCTTTAAAATCGTGACGTTACATTACATCCCTCCCCAAAAAAAAAAGAAAAAGAAAGGAACTTTCTTTTCTTTTGTTCAAAAAAAAAGAACAAAGACAAAATTCAAAAACCTCAAAAGAAAAATAAAAGGTCTGGCAACATTTTGCCATAAAAAAGCAAATAAAGCAAAACAATTTGCAATGAGAATTGCAGAAACAATTAAAAAAAAATTAAAGAATGTGAAAACATTCTAAAACGAATTAAGTTAGGAAAATAATTTCCTTACCAAAAGGTAATAAAGGATATTTTCCAACTTAATGGAATAACCAAAAAGAAAAACAAACTCTGAAAAGAGTGAAAATCAATCCAACACCAAAGTGGGGTGAAAATAAATTTTCAATAAAAAGAAACAAATCCAACTCAATCCTACACCAGATAACGATTAAGCAACCAACGCCATCGAATCTAATCTTGATCTTAACCAGCCTTCAAGCATAAATACAAAAGTGCGGTTGAGCACCTACGCCACCGACTCTATACCAGCAAATCCTGAAATAAAAAAGAAACAAAGATATCGGTTAAGCACCAACGCTGCCGAATCTGAATCAAAATTGGGTAAAACTATGAAGTTTTCCCATTATCGGTTAGGTTGAAAGCCGCCGACTTTAAATCAAAACTCCCAAATCTAAACGTCAAAACAAACCACAACAAAAGTGAGGTGAAAATATATTTATAAGCATTGTGATCGGCATAACACCACCAATTTTCCGGGCACAAGCAAAATATTAAGAAAATATGACAATTGTGACCAGTACAACACCACTGACTTTCTGAGCACAACCGCATAAAAAAGTATGACATTTGCGACCGGCTCAACACCACCGACATTCCGTGCGCAAAGCATAAAAAAATGTAACTATGTGTATGGAAACACAAGTACAAAAAGAAAAACGACAATTGCGACCGGCACAACACCACCGACATTCCGTGCGCAAAGCATAAAAAGGTGTGACTATGTGAATAGAAACACAATAGCACAAAAAGTTGTAAAGTCAAGGTAAATCCAAGTTTCCCAAAAAATGGTACAGCAAGGTATAAGGTAAATGCATAAAAAATGCGTCATATCCGAGAATCTTAATACTAAGAAAATAACTCAGAACTACACAAAAAATAAGTTCAAGAAACTTAATTTCCATTCCCAGAGTGGAAATAAGTCAAGTGAATTTAAACAAAAAAGTGAATATTAAATTTCGCTCCAAAGAAAGAGTAGAAACTAAATTCTTAAATTTGTACAAAATATACAAGTGTAAACAATATTTACAGGACAATAATCCTATAAAACAAAATAAAATATAAGATCTTTTGACGTGGAAAAATTTGTTAATATGGAGTAGAATGTGAGAATAAACAAGACCTAAAATGACCTAAGTTATTTTTAAAAGTATCCAAAATTGAAATCAATAAATTGTAGTGAAGTTCCTAACATACATCTCCTTTCAAGATCCCTAACCTTTCAAACATCACCTTATATGGGATCATACTTCAAACAAAGTACCAAAAACAAAGATAGATATTGGCAAAACCAATATTAATTTTTAATATTTAATTATATCCTTAATGTGATAACGACCAGTGTAGTTTTTATGAAGGTCTTTTAAAACATAAACATTAGAGGAAACTTTATCTAATATTTCACACTTAACAAACTTAGGTGCTAACTTAGCAGAAAAGAATGCAGGAGCATTAGACTGCACAAAACTTCTTCTCCACACTATATCTCCCACTTCAAAAGAAATGACTTTCCTCCCTATATTATAATAACGCGCATTACGCTTATAAGCTTTAAGCAAAGAAGCTTGAACTTTAATAAAAATATCACTAAGTGATTTAAGTGAAAAAGCAAAAGAAGACCTATCAACAACATCAAGTTGATCCAGGTTATCAAAAGAATTGCTAAAACGGTGCAATGAAGCATCAAAAATAAGTTCTCTACCGAACATGAGAAAATTAGGTGTGAAATCTGTGGCTAGATTCACACTATTATTCAAAGCTAATTGAACATGAGGCAAATATTTTGACCAAGTTCTATGATCATCTTTAACAAAACAAGAAATACATGTTTCGACTGTTTTGTTATATCTCTCTACAGGATTATTTTGAGGGGTATATAAAGTATTATAAAATATTTTATTAATGTTATAACTTTTTAGAAAATCAACGAACTGCTTCGCTGTAAATTGGCTTCCGTTATCACAAACAAGAATTTTAGGCGTTCCAAACCTAAGAAAAATTTCTTTTTCAAGAATCCTACAAATTACTATAGTAGTAGCACTAGTCATGGGAAATATCCAACAATATTTAGTAAAAACGTCTACAATTGAAAGTATATACTTATGGCCAGAATAAGCTTTTGGAAGAGTTCCAATAATATCAATAGAAAGCATTAACATTGGTTTATCAACTTTCTTAGGATTAACCATAATTCCATGAGGTGGATTAGTAGAAAATTTATAAGCTTTACAAGTATCACAAGAAGAAATGTATTTTTGCACATCAATAAACATACCTTTCCAAAAATAATGTACTTTTAATTTATTTAAAGTTTTATGAATTCCTAAATGTCCTGAATTAACATCATCATGATTAGATTTAATTGTGTCTATGATGTGTTCTTTAGGTATGACAATTTTCCAATTTAAACGATTATTAGGGTTATATTTATCTTTACAAAATCTATATAAAGTATCACTTTCAACCTTGAAATTTTTATATTTTCTAGGAAACTTTTGACAATTAACAAATATTTTTCTATACCAGGGATCAACGATATCCTCGTCTGGCAACACAATATTATTATTTAAAGGAACATTAATAGCAGAAATTTCTATTCTAGATAAACAATCTGGAACTAAATGTAAGGAACCTTTTTTATATTTAACATCAAAAGTAAATTGAGAAATTCTAGCAGCCCAACGAGCAAGACGACCACTAGGATTATTAAGTTTAAGAAGCCAAGTTAAACTAGCATGATCAGTGATAACTGTAAATTTCATTCCTTCAATATAAGGTCTGAAATGTTCAATGGAATCTAATATTGATAACAACTCTCTCTCAGTTGTGCTATAATTACGTTCACATTTATTTAATGATCTAGAATAATAAGCTACGGGATGTTGATCTCCATTATCATCATCTTGGCTCAGGACACTACCTATTCCAACAGAACTAGCATCACAATGTAAAAAGAATGGTTTTTCAAAATTTGGACAATGTAAAACGGGTGCAGAAATTAATGCAAGTTTTAAATTATGAAAAGCTACATCAGCTTCTTCATTCCAGGAAAGAGATTTTTTAGAATTCTTGCTTCCTGCCGTTAATTTTGTTAGTGGCGAAGCAATATCAGCAAATTTATCAATGAATCTACGGTAATAAGAACATAACCCAAGAAAACTTCTTAATTGTCTAACGCTTTCTGGGCGAGGAAAATTTTCAATTGACTCTAATTTAGCAGGGTCTGTATGTAAACCGCTACTATCAACAATATAACCAAGATAACGAAGTCTATCTTTACAAAAATTACACTTCTTTAAGTTAATAGTTAACCCGGCATCTTTAAGAATTTTATAAATTTTATTTAAATAATCTAGGTGATCAGAGAATGTAGAATTTACCAATATAAGATCATCTAAGTAACAGAAAGCTACATTATCAAATTCTGGTCCAAACAACTTATCTACAAGTCTTTGTAACTCAGCAGGTGCATTAGTCAAACCGTACACCATCCGGGTGAAATGAAATAAACCTTTCCCAGGAACAACGAAAGCAGTCTTCTCTCGAGAAGATTCTTCTAAAGCGATTTGCAAAAATGCTTTAGACAAGTCAATAGTAGTTATATAATTAGCACCCCGAAGGTTATCTAAAATTCTAGAAGGGTAAGGCAAAGGGTAAGAATCTTTAATAGTTACTGAATTTAATTTTCTAGAATCCAAACATAATCTGGTTCCACCATCGCGTTTTTCAACGGCTAACACTGGAGAACACCAAGGAGATTTAGAAGGTTCAATAATATTTTCTTTTAATAAAACTTCTACTTCATCATAAAGTTCTTTTTGTTTAGCAGGACTAAGTGGCCAATAACGTTGCTTAAAAGGTTCACCAGAAACATTAATTTTATGTTTAACTAAATGAGTAAGACCTAAGCCTCTCTTTTCATAAGAAATATCTTCAAAGAGTGAAATAATTTTATTTAAACTAAGTTTCTCAGAAGGAGAAAGTTCAGAAACAGAAGTAACTGCATTAATACAAGTTTTGGGTTCATTTTCAAAAGTAATATTATCCCACAAATCTTTAGCAAGGTTAAATTTCAACCAAAAGTCGAATCCCAAAATAATTGAAGGTTTAAAAGAGGGAATTATCAAAAAATCTACATTTTTAGTTACATTATCACAAGTGATAGGTAAAACCATAGTTCCAATAACATTGTGTGGAGAGCCATCAGCAGTAACAGCATTACCTTGAGAAGGTTTAAATTTAAATCCTAATTGCAAAAATGTTTGATGAATATTAGAACCAAGTACACAACTACAAGCTCCACTATCTAACAAACCTGAATAAATTTTATTTTTAATATTAAATTTTAAATAAGGTCTAGTGTCTTTATGTTTAACAAATAAAACAGGGGCAGCCCTGATATTACTAAAGAAAACTTTCAAATAATCTAACCAATCATTAAATTCTTTCTTACAAGTGGCTTCATCCGGAGGATTGCAAAATTTTTTCAACATCGAGTCACCAGAAGTTTTATCAAAAACTAGGGCTCGATGGGGCCTGATACGTTTTTTGACTGAACAGTATTTGCCTTACAAACGTCGCAATTCTTCGTAGTGACACCAACTTTGTGACACTTAAAACAAATTACACCAGGAAATTTAGGGCAAATTTTATAAGAATGTCCAGGGGACTTACATTTTAAACAAGTTAAACTGTCTGTTTCAACAGCACTAATTTGAGCAGAATGTTTTTCTTTTTTAATAATTTTATTCTCACTCAAATTCTTTCTTGACACAAAATTTTCTAATTCTCTGCTGAGGTTAATAAACTGGTCAATAGAAGAAATAGTTCTACCAAACACAAAAGGTGTATAAATATTTAACATATTATGTTTAATAATAGTTATAAGAGTATATTCAGAGATAGGCATAGACAAACGGCTTGCCATATCCATTATTTCAGTAATAAAGTCTGGCAACGACTCACTAAACTTTTGTTTACGAGTACGGAGCTCATGTTCCAAATGATAATCAAATTCAATCCTATCAAAACGTTTCAACAACGCAGCCTTCAAATCCTGCCAAGAAGCAATACGAATACGCACACTACGAAACCATTTGAGGGCAGTGCCTGACAAAAGATCAGAAAATGAACTAACTAAAAAATGTTCATTAAAATTTTTAAACAAGAAATATTCTTCCACTTGAGTAATAAATTCCCTAACACAAGATTTACCATCATACAAAAGCTTACTTCGTTTTAAATCCGGTAACTTCGAAACAGAAGGCAAGTTCTTCTTCAGATTTTCATTCAACAAAACATTCATCATATTGAACGAAGATGCAGCTTGAGGACTATAATCACCAGCACCCCTGCTATTTGAAAACGGATCAGCAACTTCAGTCAAGTCATTCATGACATGCGGCAACTCATGAGTAGAAGTACCAACTGGAACAACATTGTCAAACAAAGGCGGGACCTGTATTTCCTTATCCATGTTTAGTTTATAAAAAGATGTGAAATCTAATAAAAAGTTGTATAAAACACACTAACTGTCCTATGAAAGCAGCTATAAAAGTTTGAAAATATTTAAATTGTTAAAGAAATTTGATTGTTTTGAATGAAAATGTTCAAATCAAAAGTAGGTCAAAGTCATTAAATGGAATGTTATTATTGTTAAAGTTATATAGGTCAAATACCTACAAAGAAAAAGAATGCATTTGTGATTTACAAAAGAAATTGTTTATGTTTACTTATGGTAAACAGCAAAGATTCAAATATTATTATGTTTTCACACAAAGTTCAAAGGTTATTAACCTATAATTACCTATTATTACTAAGTGGATAATCTTACTTGTTATTTGTAATAAACTAAGGTTATACAATATAAAACAATGTTAACAATAACAGTAAATGTTATACAAATTGAAATATTCACCTGTAAATGAGATACATCAACAATAGTACCAACCTGTAGTAGGATTAGTTTTGCAAAGTAAACAATAACAAATATTTACTGAAACACACAGTTATACAGTAATATACATGAAGAAAACTATGTTCTTAACATGTTAAAACAAATAAACAATGCATAGGTGAAGGTGACAAGGTAAACCGTAGTTGCACACTATCAGTCCCTGTTCGGGCGCCAAATTGTAATGTGGTGGTTAGTACAGACTATGTATGGGAAATTCTCCTAATAAAATAAAATAAAAAGTAAATATTTACCATAGAATTCGGGCGCCAAGGAGAATCCCTAAATAAAAGAAATGCAACGGATAAACTTAGCGGCTATTGGAACCTTTAATCTTTAGGGGAGTGGCTAAATAAAATCCCTGTATGAGGTTTGTTGGATTTAATTTTAGTCCCAGTGTGCATGTACGTACATTAAGGTCTTACAATGTACTAGATCTTAGGTATTAGTATAAATGTTTGTGTCACACATCACTTATGCATTCTTATGAAGTAAAATTTTAAAATAGAAAGGTTATAGGTAGTTAGATTTAAAAGGAACGCTCTCACGACATCCTGGGGCGTGGACAGGCATCCTCGCAGCCAAAATACATCACGAGGCTTCACTCGCTCATGAAAACCATGAGGTCTTCATGACCATCATCAAAATTTGAGTTAAAACGAATGAAATAAGGTAAGAAATAAGCTATAAAGAGGTAAAGAGATAAGATGAGATAAAGAGATAAGATGAGGCGATCCAATAGGAATCTGCAACAAATATAATCACGATTAATTCCCGGAACCTAACCAGACGACGCGGAGTGCAATTTATAGGAAATATGTGCGACTTACCGCCTCATCAGTTAAAACGGTGATTGGTCCAGCAATTACACGTTCAAAATGTAAGAAATACTGTAACAAAACACAATCCGTAAGATTTTACGATCACGATGTCTGAGGGAAATCAATCACAGCGAATCGCGGTAAAAAATCAAAACTTACCAAAAATATAGGGTTAACCCCTCTTGAGATTACATGGGCTAGCTTAAGGAAGCTCCTCCATCAAAAATAATTAAGATCCCATTGGGATTTAGGAAGATGGCTATTACAAAGCCATTTATCGTGACGTATGCGCCGATCGTAGGAAGCAAAGTGAAGTGAAAGTTCTAAGTTTTTGACAGGTGACGAAAACGTCAAACAGAAATGTCACTAAAAATTCGTTCAGAAACAGTTGTAACGACGCTTTAAAATCGTGACGTTACAGTGTATCTCAAAATCCGGGAGAATTAGAATTTGCATAAATGAATTTCAAAGAAAGAACAGAAAAGAAAGGAAATGAATTTCCATTTTTTAATCTTTACTTTTTTTACTTCCTTAAATTTTCAAACTGTATTTAAAAGTTTAATTTTTGATGTATTAGTTATATTTTATACACATTAGTATCACTCATTACATGCTTAATTGATAAAATGTATTATATGATGTAATCATTGAAAACAAACTATAAATGACATTGTTTTTTAAATTCTGTTTCCTAACATCGTAATGTAAAAAATATTCGCAGTGCTGTTTGTTCCTACCTAAATGTATCCTCAATCGTTAGTTCCAATACATACATTACATACATAAAAAATTGATGTTGCTACGAGATTGCAAACCTCCAACACCACTTGATCGATTACCTTGAAAGTTGGTACATCTAAGTGTTTTTTCATGGAGAAACTTTTTATTTACTTTTTATCTCCGAAAATAAATTATGGATAAAACTGCGGCCCTCAGCTATTATTATATGGGCCTGAGTTCTCGTACTCTGCCAATTATATAGGTTTGTAAGTAAGTAACTATATTCACTAGGTTTTTAGAGATAGCAAACAATCTTTTCTTTTTTGTTCAAAAAATATTAGTAATCGAAATTACTAATTATCCTTCTAACTCCTCCAGCTAAGCTAAATTGCTTATGCTAGGAGTGGGTTCACTTCGGTAGTGTAATGGTCAGGATTCGAACCCAGAAACTCTCGATCGTCAGGCACACTCCTTAACCACTAAGCTACCGACGCTTATGCTATCAAATCATTGGTCTTCTTAGTTTATCATCGGAGTGATAATCCAAGTAGCATCTGAACTTCTGCACCGGATTCTCTTACGTCAATCAGGAGATATACACTAAATAGTAGGTTAGGTTGACTCGAGCTCCGAAGATAGATCGAGGATAGAAAAAGACATCTGGCATTGCTCCTATTACTACGTCACCGCCAAATTCGACGCAAAATCACAAGACGGTATTGGATCTGTCCTTTAATTTCATTAAGAAATAGTGATGGACAGTTTTCAGTTTTCTCCCAACCAACGCACAAGCAACTGAGCGCTGCCGTTCCGTCGTCACAATGTATACACCCCCGCCCGCTTCGTCTCGGGGGCTGCAGTTCCCTCGTGTTGTGTGCGTTGCATCGACGCAACGCACCGTGTGGTCACTATGATTATTAGTATGTGAAATGACGCAGCGGCAGCGCTGCGTCGACGCAACGGAGACGCAACGCGCCGTGTGCACTGGCTCTTATGCCTTATGCCCTTTCCATATAACCGGGCTTTCACTCTCTCACTAGTACCCAATCAAAAGCCGGGTTCTGTACTATATTTTCCAATTTGGGAACAAGTTCGGAACTTCACTGAGTCTAACAATATACCCCAATTTGTCTAACTTGACCTTGAGAACGCCATTCACAAGTTTCCTTTATTTCTTCCACCCCATTTTTCCAATGATATTAGAACAGGGTTTCTCAAACTTACGAGTGTATCTCCACGTACCCCGATTAGAGTGAATTTATTCACTGAAAATCCGTTTAATATCACGTCTCAGTCAATGAAATTCATTGAAAAATATGGTGTGACGCAATTTAGTTCCTCTAATTCCTATGAAAGTAGACGAAGCGCGTGAAGTATGTAAAGATAGAAACAAGTAGCAGGCTGTTATCTCTGCCTACCCTGGGGGAAAATAGGTGTGAGCATACATAATATATGTATGAATGTGATTCCTAACCTTCGTTGGTGAAACCCAGCCTGACTTTCATGTGAATGGCTTACTCCTTTATAAGAAACAACTCATAATAAATAGGGCATTTTAGACATACAAAAGAGCAACTTATAAATTCTTGTTATTATCTATACTATTATATAAGAAGACGTGAGTGGAAGAAGGAGGTAACTAACAATTTCTCAATATTGAGATAATCGGCTTCAAAGTTTGAACATTTCATTTGCAAATATTATGTTTTCTGATTATTTATGTCATCATATTATGGTGTCAAATTATTGTAATTGCCCATATTTATTATTATGGAAGCATAAAAATAAAACTGAGTGGATGGAAATGTATTTATTTGAAAAAATGTGTATATACATTCTTCATCCACTGACAATGTAATATGATATTATGAATACTAAGCGTGGAAGAAGGGAGTATATAACATTAAATATATAAAAAACTAGCTATTGCCCCTGGCTCCGCCCGCATAGATGTCGGTTATCGCGACTAAACATAGCCTATGATATTTTTTTATACAACTGAGGTCACAGATAAGCACAGGGTCCTCCTGGTGGTAAGCAGTTACCGTAGCCTATGAGCGAGTGCAACACCAGGGGAGTCACACTCGTGCTGCCGATCCAGTAAGAACAGAGAGATTCTGTGCCGTCAGTGCAAGAGATAAGTGGGACTTTGGTTATCCCACTGACAGCACAACCTCTCCAGTGAGCTCTGGCTACCCTACTCACCGTCGGAAACAACACAATTTTAAGCCACGGTTTTCTGTAGGGCGGAGGTACTTCCTCAGTTGGATTGCTTGATTGGGACAGATACACCGTCGTATTCTATTCTTTTTTATACTACTTAAGTCGCAGACAAGCACACGGCCCTCCTGATGGTAAGAGGTTACCGTGGCCTGTGGGCGAGTGCAACACCAGAGGAGTCACACTCGTGCTGCCGACCCTGTAAGAACAGAGAGATTCAGTGCCGTCAGTCCTTTCCTAAGGTCTAATCTATCTCTGTACTAGATTTCATCAAAATCGGTTTAGTGGTTTAGGCGTGAAAGTTTATTAGACATACAGAGTTACTCTTTTTATTTTATTTTTATACTACTTAGGTCGCAGACAAGCAGACGGCCCTCCTGGCCCTTACTTTCGTATTTATAATATTATTATTAGTATTGCTTAGAATGGATATATACATAGTTATTGCAACTTTTTGTCATGGGCAATAATGTTATCAATACTGATATTCTGGTTTCAGAAATTTTATGTTTTAATACTAACTTACGTTTTTACACAAATAAATTTGTGAGCAAGTGCTATATTTTCTTCCAACCTCAATGTCTACTGTTCAACCTTTTAACATAATATATCATCATAATTTTTGACTGCCTCTGTGGTGTAGAGGTAGTGAACGCGGCCGCTATGCAGGAGGCGTGGGTTCGATCCCCGCTCAGTGCAAATATTTGTATGCAAGAATATGAATATTTGCATTGCTCTGGGTGTTTCTATGTATAATATGTATGAAAAAAATGTATCCAAATATGTTTATCCGCATTCTAGAACCCATAACACAAGCTAGTTAAGCTATGCTTACTTTGGGTGTTTTTTTTTATCGTGCGAAAAATTCCCACGGATACCTCCCCGCCGGAGCCGGAGGAGAAGGTTATGTCGGACTCGAACCGACTAAAACGCACGCCGTCTGTGGGCCTTACTGCTTACTTTGGGTCTAGATAGCGTAGAATGTTCTACAATATTTTTTTTTATTTTTTTATTTCAGTGTTGAAGCCTGGTCACACTCGAAACTTTTTTGTACTTTAGAACAGGCATGACAATCATTCGTCATCATCTGTACATTAGTCCCGGCCGCATCCGAGGCTTTCACCTCAGAGTCCGTGATTCGCTTTCCGGCTTTTACTTTTCCATCTCGCACGGTCTTGGACAGAGTTGGGGAGGAGTCGGTTTAAAGTGGGAGTAAAGTTTTTTTGGAGTAGAGTTGGAGGGAGTGGGAATGGAGTAGAAGGTGGTCGGTTTGGAGTTGGACTGGAGTCAGATTGGAGCCGGAGTTGAGTTGCTTTGGAACCGGAGTGCAGTCGGTTTACAGCCAGAGTGGAGTCTGTTTGGAGTTGGAGGAAATCGGAGTGAAGTCGATTTGAAGTTATAGTAAAGAAGTCGATTCGAGTCGGATTGAAGTCGGTATGGGGTCGAAGTAATTTGCTATGGAGTTGGAGCAGAGTCAGAGTGGAGTCGGCAGGAGTCGGTTTAGAGTTGGAGTCGGAGGGAGTCGAAGTGAAGTTGGTTTGAAGTTGGAGTGTAGTCGGTGCAGATTTGGAGTGAAGTCGGTATGGAGTCGGAGTATCAGAGTGAAGTTGGAGTGAAGTGCGTTTGGAGTTGGACCGAGTCGTAGCGGAGTCAGTATGAAGTTGGAGTAAAGAAGTCGTATTGGAGTCGGAGTGAAGTCGGTATGGAGCCGAAGGTTAGAGTGGAGGTTAGTTCCAAATCAGAGTAGCGTTGTTTGGAGTCGGATCTTAGTCGGCATGGGGTCGAAGTGAAGTTGCTATGTAGTTGGAATAGAGTCAGAGTGGAGTGGGAGTGGAGTCGGCAGTCGGTTTAGAGTTATGTTATAGCGAGGTTGGAGTCGAAGGGAGTCGAAATGAAGTTGGTTTGAAGTTGGAGGAAATCAGAGTGAAGTCGGAGTCAAATCAAAGTAGAGTCTTTCGCATTTAACGCGCAACACGTGACGCCCCTGGTGTTGCATATGTCCATAGGCCGCAGTAAGTATTTCCCATCAGGCGGGCCATGTGCTTGTCTGCCATCTAAGTTAACGAGGTGAACTAATGAATTCTTACATCATTCTGTATATCTACAGTGTGCCTTTTTATACTGTCATGTACAACGGCAACAAAAAGTTGGTCATTGGTGCTGATCATGTAGTGCTTTTCAAAAAAGTTACTTTTTTTTTTTTTTTTTTTTTTAAATATCTTTATTTACATAATATAAAAATTACACTTCACATACCTTATAACAGATAAGCAGTAGTATATGCTATTAGTCACTTACAGGTACAGGCACCTTTTAAAGTTTATTACATGATTTAAATTATTTATTATTTTATTACACAATGTCATGTACAACGGCAACAAAAAGTTGGTCATTGGTGCTGATCATGTAGTGCTTTTCAAAAAAGTTACTAATTTTTTTGTTACACACAGCCAGTCTAGTAATACACATAGAAGAGCAGGAATGAAAGAGCATGGTCATGAATGAAATAAAGCATCGTGGCAGTACATTTTCTTGCACATAACTCCTTCTTCCATTGAAGAAATACGTTTAATAGACCGATTTTCAATGGAAGAAGGCGTTAAGGCACATACCTCCTTCTTCCATGTAACTTTTGCTTTTTTTGTTGCAGTTATGCCCTTCATCTTCTGGTATTTTGGAAACTAAGCTTAAATTGCGGAGTTTTTTGATCTAATATAGTTTATATACACCTATAACCGTCATATAACGCAAAAAATCAAAAATCTCAAAAATGTTAGTTACCCCCTTCATCCACTCACGTCTTTAATTGTAAAGTGGTCGTATCTGTACATTGGAGATATTTAAAAAAAAATACTTGGGTTATGTTATGTTAACGATACTGAACACGAAAATATTTTTTTTAATTTCCTGTCTGTTTGTCTGTTTGTCCGCAATGGACGCAAAAACTACTGGACGGATTTTGATGCGGTTTTTTTTTGTTAGAAAGGGCTTACTCAGACTTAAAATCTTACGTTTGTTTGATCGCAATAGGTTGAGTAGAACCGAAGATATGAGCAAAGGTCGCGATAACCGAGATGCACGCGGGCGGAGCCGCGGGCGGAAGGCTAGTAAGGTAACTGTACCAATGCTCGACACTGTACCAATGCTAGACACTTTCGAACAAAACCCAGTATTTTGAGAAAATTATCCATTTATTTTATAAGACTATTGACTTAAAAGATGCCTAATGGTATCTATAAGATATGTTCAAATATTCGCAACACCATCCGAAGTAAATTTAGAAAGACTGTTGACAGCAAATAATGTGACTCCGTGAACACGGTCGTGTTATTTCTTAAGATTTTTGCCAAGGGTACTGATTTTTATAGGTGTGATTTTTTTGTTTATAAGTTATGATTATTACTAATTTTAGTATAAACGTTATAAATATTGAAGTTATTGACATACTTGGACCATTGGGACAATGATGTCTAGCATTGGTGTTTTCGACCAAGTGCATAATAATTTAATTTAAAGTAAAAGTATGATAGATTTTAAAGATTTTATGGGCAAAAGTTAATGTCTAATTGTTGCTGTAACAGTTAAAAAAGAATGTAACGACCATGCTGTAATTAATTTGTTAAATTTTTTAGATTGAAATTTTATTTTTCCTTAAAGTGTCGAGCATTGGTACAGTTACCTTAGTTAATAATTGTGTAGGGTTTCTTTTTCATTGCAAATGAAATTGGCTTCTGAACCCTCAACCAATTTTTATCAATTATAGTAACTAATTTGTCACAAAATTCACCGCTATAATAGAAAGATCTTAATATTTTTGAATATAAGCAACTGCCCGGTTCCCCCCCGTTTCACCGAATTTTTTTTGTCATAATTTTGTTTCGCATAACAACGCATAGCATAAACTTCATTTCGCAGAAAAAGGTTTGGCATACACTCATTCGTCATACTTTCATAACGCATAATTTTGTAAGTCAGAATCATCTTTTGGCATAACTTTTAAAGCATAATAATCAAAAAGTAGAACCGTCATCTCGCAGAAAATTCACACGCAGAATCGTCACTTGGCACTTGGCACGTCTTCAGCTTACCATCAGGCGGGGTGAAGTTAAATTGTCGTGTCCTATATAAAAAAGCTAACATACGCCATGCATGCCAACAAGCAAGCATAAACGCTGCATGCAGTAGGCATGCAGCAAGCATCAGGCATGCAGCATGCAGCAAGCATCAGGCTTGCAGCATGCAGCAAGCATCAGGCATTTAGCATGCAGCAAGCATTAGGCATGCAGAATGCAGCAAGCATCATGCAGCAATCATCAGGCAGCAAACATGCAGCAAGCATCATACAGCAATCATCAGGCAGCAAACATGCAGCAAGCATCGTTTCTGTCACAGCTCCGGCGCTGCGGGGCTCTGGCGGCCCCACACGAGCTTATCGTCGCAGATGGTTGCAACGCCCACCACCGCAGCTTCGGCTTGCTGGCCGGCGGTGCCGGCCAGCCTCAGCCGCGGCGGCGGCCATTGTAACCACCTGCTCCTCAGCTCGTGGGCCGCCTCGCCCCTCCGCGCCTACGCGGGCTTAAATAACACTCTAGGGGTAGGGCAAACAAGACTACGTGAAGTCGGATTTGCAGCAATTCATTTCTGTCACTAACTTTTTTGTAACAAATTTTGACTTTTCAAAACAATAATCTGAGGGTTAAACTATTATTTTTTCCGATTAAAATATAAATAAATCAAAATAAATAAAAATATTATGCAGAATTATCATTCTGCGAAAGCTATTTATTTATGCGTAATAAAATTCTGCCAACTGAAGAGTATGCCATTGCTAATTCGGATATATGACCATTCTGCCAAAATACAATTCTATTAAATAAATTGTTATGCCTTGCAAATGTTCGATTAAACGAAATTATGCCAAATGAGTTATGCCAAATGATTTTCGGAGTATTAAGTTTCTGCCAGATGGAGGGAACCCCAACTGCCCTACACCCCTAGACAAGTGGCAATTCGTTGCTCGGCGTATGATGGAATAGAATGACGAATGTATAGGATTTGACGTTTTTGACATTCGTTGACGCCTGTCATATACGTCAAATCCCATAGATTTAGCATTCTATTCCATCATACTCCGAGCAACGAATTGCCACTTGTCTAGAGGAGAACCCCTTCAGCTAAATTGCTTGTGTTAGGAGTCCGACTCCTTAACCACTAAGCTATCGACCAATTAATGTAAATTTGCTTGGGCCGCAAATTTAGTACCGTACCCGAATCAAAGTACGCGTACCGCACTTTGAGAAACTCTGACAAAGACGCAAGGTCAATTCATATTTTCTATGATGTCAACGCACTTCAGGATGAGCCAAAACCGGCGACCATGACCGACCCACCACTTATTTTATTAGTGGACATTTTCCTTGAATATAACAAGTTCACGTACGTCAACGATGTGTTGGTTTTTATGGCAGTTCATAAATTACAAATGCTGATTTGATACTTGAGATTTTATGACTTTCTTCGGCGAATTGTCGACTGAGTTTATTATGGAGTTTGTAGCTTGGTCAACAGACATTACTTAGTAATGTTATAGCCGATATTTATTAATGATATCCGCAGATCAAAGTGAACTCTTTCTATTAAGTTTTGTATCCGGAGATCGAAGTAAGTCCTTCCTAATAATATCTTCTCGGTAATATAAAAAATTATCGCTGAATGTGTTGCTAAGCGCAAACCTCGAGAACAGTTGAACCGATTTTGCTAATTCTTTTTTAGAATATTCCTTGAAGTACGAGAATGGTTCTTACGCAGACAAAATTAAAAAAAATAAATAAAGAATCGACTGTTAAGTGGTATGAAGTTCGCAGGGTCAGCTATACCTATAGTTATCAATAAATCAAAAAGTTCGCTTTCGCTATTTCAAACAATAGTTAAGGGATCTGTGAGTTTAAAAAGGTCACATTGAGGCATTCCGCTAAAAACGAGTAACTTTATAAATTGTCAGTATATCAATAGACTGTTATAAAATTCGTATAATGGTCACTGAACACCATATTATGAGCAGAATCACAATAATTCATTTAGGTACTAAGCACATTCTAATTTCGTGTAAATACCGCCGCATGATTATCTGGTAGATCATAGTTTGAGATAGTATAATTTGTTATCCTGGAAATATTTTTCTGTGAGTTGCGAAAACAAAATTAGTATTTCATGCTACGGGTCATAGTCGGCATGTATATTGCAAGTATAATTTATGATTTTTTGAAAAAATAAAAAAATTAACGACAGAAAAAGTTCAAAAAGTACCCTTACGTACCTCTTGAACTTTTTCCACTGTCGTTCATTTTACGACGGTATTTTCGACCCAATCGCCTAGTCTGACTGGGTTGTACCTCCGCCCTACAGAATACCGCGGCCATAATAACCTCGTGTTGTGTTCACGGCGCTGAGTAGGGTAGCCAGAGCTCACTGGAGAGGTTTTGTGCTGTCAGTGGGAAGGCCAAAGGCTTGACTTCTGCGCTGACGGCACAGAATCTCTGTTCAAATAATGTCGGCAGCACAATTGTGACTCCTCTGGTGTTGCACACATCTATAGACCACGGTAACGACTTTCCATCAGGTGGGCCATGTGTTTGTCTGCCAACTAAGTGGTATAAAAGGAGATTATTTTGTAATTCTGTATAGTAACGAGGCCCTAGGTTACTTTTAGGACACTACTCATAAAACATTTCTTCCTTTTAAGGCTTGTAATAAAAAAAGTACATCAACTGAGCCTAATCTAGATTAATGTCACCTTACGTAATCACAATTGTTGTAGTACATAAAAACGTTCCTTTTATTCGAGACTATATTCTTTAAAAGATGTTCTCGAAAAAAGTTTTCACTTTCCATCAGATGGACCGTGTGCTTATCTACCACTTGAATGGTAAAAAAATCTATAATTGTGTTAAATTACATCCAGATCAATTAATCCTTCGTTAAGGCTTGATTGAAAAATAAATAATCTTAAACTTATTTTTATAGTAAGAAGATTGATAACGATCACAGATTTAAAAAGAATTTTTAATTAAAATCAACGCATATACACCGGAAATATAGCTGAATATTCTGAACACTGCACTATTCTGCATACCCTTTCAAAGGATTCAGGCGTGATGTTATGATGTGTAATGGGTAATGGCAGAGACATTGCAATAATATGCGATTGCAGCAATCGCGGCTGATTTCCTGGTATTTTTTGAAGAGTCCCTTGGTCTAATCTCGGAAACCCATCATCAGATCTTTACGAAATTTAAATGGGACCATTTCAGAATAATCTACTTTCGAACAAAAAAAGAATTTTGCAAATCCGTCTACGCATGGCGGAGCTATGAGCGAACAAACATAAAAAAAATATATATATATAAAAATCCGAATTGAGAACCTCCTCCTTTTTTGAAGTCGGTTAAAAAATATGCATACCTATTATATTTAAAAAATATACAAAAAAGGAGAAAACTATAATGAAAATAGAACGAATCTAAAAAAATAATCTCTCCGGCGGGGAATCGAACCCCGGTCTCCCGCGTGACAGGCGGGGATACTTACCACTATACTACCGAAGACTTACGAAATGAGCCCAATTTTATGATCTCTATCGGTGAGCCGACGCGCGGAAGTTACAATGTAAGATTATTTTTTATCTTAATCTTTTTCAGTTTTTTTTTTTTTTTTTACTGTTTTCTACTTATCAATAAATTTGTATAGATAGAGGTTAAAATGTGAATATAAATAAAATACATAGTTTGATTATTTTTATCTCTTTGGTAGGTATAATCAGTCTACATAATGTAAATCAGCCTTTTGCAGTCTACGGCTGGGCACTGGACAGTGGACATAGGCAGAGGCCCTGTCGTTTCTTTGGTCTGATTACCTTTAAAATAAAAAAAACCGGCCAAGAGCGAGTCGGACTCGCCCATGAAGGGTTCCGTAGCAGCAAAGGCGAAAGTTGCGGTTTGTGACGTATTATAAAAAAACTACATACTGGATCTCGTTCAAACCAATTTTAGGTGGAAGTTTGCATGGCAATGTACATCATATATTTTTTTTAGAGTTATTATACTCTTATTTTAGAATTTGAGGGGTGGGGACACACATTTTTCCACTTTGGAAGTAACTCTCGCGCAAACTATTTAGAAAAAAATTATGTTATACACCACAATAGCATTTTTGAAGAACTATCTATAGATACCCCACAAGTATGGGTATGAGCCATACTCATACCCATACGTGTGGGGTTTCTATGATGAAAAAAAAATTTTTGAGGTTCAATTCTAGTATGGGACCTTGGGACCCCAAACTTTAATGCATTTTTTCTATTTTTGTATGAAGTTCTTAATGCGGTTTACAGAATATATCTACTTACCTAGTTTCAACAGCATAGGCCTTATAGTTTCGGAGAAAAGTGACTGTGGCGGACAGACAGACAAACGGACGGACAGACATGACGAATCTATAAGTGTTATAGATTCGTCATGTCAACATTGTAATGTTTTTTGCCATTTGGCTACGGAACCTTAAAAAACGACCACGCGCGAGTAAATTCAGACATCGTTTTTGCAATTTTGCTACCTTCTCACGCTCTTAGGTTACGCATAAATCGTCATATTAAAAAAAAATGAAGCTTGTTAGTTAATAACTAACCTTCAATTTTCAATCTTTCTTCAGCGCACCCCCCCCTCCCCCCCCCCTACCTATTAAAGGCTCATACTGGCTCAAGGAACTTGTAAGTAAAGTATCGTCCCTTATATTAATTTGACGCGCCCGAGTAACTCCTGAAATTCATTCCCCTACCATAAGCCACAATCGAAAGTATTCCTCTTTAACATTTGAAATAAATACTGTTTGGATAGTTATTATGAATTAACAAGTTTATGTCAACAGACAAAAGTGATAAGGTCAATGTCACGGTATTTCAATGTTTATTTAATTACCTCGGCGAAGTAAACTACTGAAAATGTCATTATAAGACCTTGACCTTATAGTAACGTCATTACAATCTAACAATATTTTGAGTTTCATAATTGTACTAGCTGATGTCTGCGGCTCCGCCCGCGTGAAAGTCGGTTACCAAACATAGCCTATATCCTTTCCCAAGGTTTAATCTGCCTTTTTACCTACTTACTGCAGATACTTATCATCAAAATCGGTTCAGTAGTTTAGACGTTCAAGCGTACCAGACAGACAGAGTAAGTTTCGCATTTATATTATTAGTATTATCTACATCTACACTAATATTATAAAGAGGAAAGATTTGTACCTATTTTTGTATGTTTGTAATGAATAGGCTCCGGAACTACTGTACCGATTTCAATAATTCTTTCACCTATAGAAAGCTACACTATCTGGGAGTAACATAGGCTATATAACATCACGCTACTACTAAAGGGAGCGGAGAAGTGAGCATAAATGTCAATAAATCGGGCAGATTTCCATACATTAAAGTTGGACCGGAATCCGAATTCCACGCGGGCGGAGCCGCGGGCAACAGCTAGTATTACATACACAGGTTGTATGGAGTTACCAAAGTGGAGTTGACGAAATATCTGTGTTAATATACCTCTGCCTACCCCTTCGGCGATTTATAAGCGTGATGAAAGACAAAATTCGGGCTTAGGCCTGGCTCGCCCCCTGAATCTCGACCCTTGCGATTAAAATGCTTCACTCGCCCCTTTTTTTATTATTTTGGTGTAGTGAGTCGCCCCTTGCCACGGGGCGAGTTAAAAATTGACATTTAAATAAATATTTTGGTGGTGTGAATCGCCCCTTGAGGTATTTCTTTTGAAATAAGCCGTGAAATGGTACAGTCAGACAGAAAAATGTACACATAAATGAAAATTACCATGTTTGATGTCTGTAATATTATTATCACCAACTACGTACACTAAGTTTTTGCTACCTGGCTTACCTATTAGGTAGAACAAAAGGAACGTTTTCAAGGGTCCAATAAACAAAAGCTTTGTTAAAATAGGTCGGAGAGAGTCATATATATAATGCTTTCTCTTTCTAAGTTCGTATTATAATGTGGAAGGGATATGTTTTGCGATATTTGCGTAGTGGTTTATAGTCTGTTTTTTTTTTTATCTCAGATACTAAATTGACAAGTGCAAATGTCAAATTGTGAAATAATGACACCAGCTTTGTATTTAGTGGTGTACTCGAAAGTCGAAACTATCAACAATGTTTGCTGCCTAGATACAGGTGGTTTAGCTATAATGTATTTTAAGAGAAAAGTTAAATATAAAATGTTTATTAGTTTTTTATCCGACTGCGCGACGCAAAGGAATAGTAATGTGTTTAATTGTATGTTCCTTTATTAAACTCTATACATACCAAACGCCTGGCCCGATTTTTAAGATTCACACATTAATGTCAACAAACTATGTCAAGTGGGGTATCGTTGAATAGGTATTTAAAAATCATTTCAGTTTTTTCTCACCATTTTTCGATTTGACTTACCGTTTAGGATCTATATCGATTTAAAGTTGCGCTACAACTCATCGTCATCATCTGCATCTCCTTATTGCATCCGTGGCCAAGATGACCTCGAAGCTCAGGGTCCGTCTTCCGGCTCTTCCTTCTCTACTTCGCACGATCTTGGGCGTCCATGGTAGTGAGACCATTAGCACGCATATCACCCTCCACGACGTCAAGCCAGGACTTCTTTGGCCTACCCCTTTCACCTGGACCCGGCGGGGGTACCATTGCCAGGCATTTGTTCCCCACGTAGCCTGGCGGTTGCCGCAAGCCGTGGCCGCACCAGCGAAGGCGGCTCTCTTCCATTTTATCCCCGATGTCACGGACATGGAGGCTGCCGCGGATGCGAGAGCTCCGTACGCGATCTTTACGCGTAACGTCGCATATCCACCGCAACATTTTCATCTCCATGACATGCAGCTCTTGCTTGTGTCGCTCGAGCAGCGGCCACGCCTCACAACCATGCAAGAGGACAGGCCTAATGATCGTCTTATAAACTAACCTGACTGGCATTTTGGGATCACAAGTGACGCCAGTCATTTCTCACCACTTGGCCCACGCGGCAGCAATGCGTGCCTTGACGTCGTGGTCGATCTCACCGGTCACATGAAGTACAGATCCCAGGTACTTAACCTGGTCCGTGCGCTCGACCAAATCATCGCCTATGCGGACGGGTGTGGGATCTGTGGAGTTTAACGTTAAGTATTCTGTCTTCGCTACATTTAGCTTCAGACCACCGTTCTCAAGCGTTTCTTTCCATCCTTTCACGCGTCACACCAATCTGCTCCTGTCCGCGTCCATCAGCGCAATATCATCAGCATACATGAGCAACCACGGAGGCTGCTCATGTGAGTTTCTAATGCTGTCCGACAAAACATCTAATACCACGCTGAACAGGTAAGGACTAAGGACGGATCCTTGGTGTACCCCGACGGTGATGGGGAAGGCTCTCGAGTCGCCAACAGCTGTAGCTGCAGCAGTCCGAACCACGGAACCGGAATCGTAGTACATGTCTCGGATGGTGTCAACTATTCTAACATATTAATTTAGACAGTAGAAATTTACGATGAAAAGACGAAAACTTCGCATGACTGTATGGAAGAAAATTGAAAACGATTACAAAAATATATAACTAAAAAGTTTTAAATAAAATAAATTATTGAAACTTGTGTTGATCTTTTTAGTATCAGTCGAATTCTTGTTTTTATTTTGAATTAAATTTAAATTAGAGTACCAAAAAATTTTAAATACCGTAATTTACATACCTACAATTTTCAGATTCTAAGACTAGTATAGCGTCATCTTTATCGATAGTCTCTGCAAATCGATTAAATGAAACTTATGAAGCCTTAAGTTAGATTTTTACAATGACAACCCAAGTGACGCAAAATGGACGCCATTTTGTTTCAATGACAATATACCTATTTAAGTTTTGTTTCATTTAGGTAACTTGCATACCGAATTTAAATTAGTATTTTATAAATTTTATAGATTAACCTACAAATATTTGTACTAAATTTAATTTATCGATAAATTTCGATACTGGTGGCACATGACTATTTTTTAATTGCAAAAAACCGACAATAGGTAATTTCAAATTAGTATCTGAGATTAAAAAACGGGTTATAGTAGTGATTAGTGACATCTAAGTGCAACAGAATATGCACAATATTTAAGAGTATTGTGATATTGTGTATATGTTATAGGCAATGTGTATAATGCAGGCATTCTATACAATACCTAGGAAATGTATAGAATGCTGGGGTCGTTCAGGCAATGTATGAAATGATATTCAATGTTTAAACTATTTTACACTTTGCCTAGGAAATTTATAGAACACCTAGGCATTGTATAGAATGCCGGTTGAAGCATAGGTAATGTATGTAATCTATTTTTCTTCTCTATGATTTAATTAGATACCTAGATACTAATCTTTTGAGAGCTAATCCTAATTTCAACTTCCACCAGCAGGCAGTGCTGATAAGACATTTGTGTTCTATTGGTAGGTATGCCTAAGTACCTACGTGTTTTTTGCGTAGAATGTTTCTCACATAGCAGTGAATTTCTATTGGCCACGGCAACCACTCTCTTACCACCATCCCTGTGCTTGTCAACCACCTAACCTGATGGAAAGAGAGTTGTTACCGTGGCCTATAGAAGTTCTGCATGGTTAAAAAAAATAACCACGAAGGCTAATGCTAGAGCTCCGCTCCGCCTTCTAACCTAATCTATCCAAGTTGGAATGAACAGGTTTTCTTTCAGCAGTAATATCCATTTTTCAAATCCATAGAGGGCTTCTTAAAGGATCGCAAATAAATGACGCTTTGTTAATCTATTACTTTGTTTGCTAACAGTACTTATTTATCAAGGTGAGACGAATTTTCGCACATGAAATATCATTTTAAAGAGACGAATTTACAACAACCCGTCCATTATACACATTGCCTGATGCGCTTCGGGCATTTAATACAACACCTAGGCAATGTATGAAATTAATCGTATTATACACATTGCCTGAACGTTTTAGGCAATGTATAGAATGCCTAGGCATTCTATACAATGCCGGATTATACACATTGCCTATAACATATATAAATTTTGGATTGAAAGTCAGGTAAGTTTGTATTACAATCGTATTATGATATTTTATGTAAATTAAATTTGCAAAATAGTTTTATTCTTTACTTTTTGTTTGGCTTTTATTTAGTAGTCGTTTTAATATCGCTTCCCGCTTTATTCACAAATGAATAATCTAATTTTTGAATTAAATATTTCTTTAGTCGGCAAACAAAATCGTATTCTGACTACTAAAACAATAATATCTTGTTGGTATTGATAGATTGAAATAATGTTAACGTTGAAAAACGTGACGTTAAAAAAAGGATAAACAATACTACAAATTAATTCGTTTTCCTATGCGCGTGCATATAACAATGGCGATCGGCCATATTTAAAAGAATGAGGTTTGTTTTACACTGGTTTTTTTTCTGTACTTAGAGAAAAAAAAAGTTAAATTTGAGTGAAAATTTTATTTATTATATAAGTATTACAAGTTGAAATTATTTATTTAAATACGAAAATGCATCAAATGACCATACAATAGGCATATTAATTTATTCGTACTATTAAACACGTTATTTTTTGTATCGAAACTTTTTTATAAACATAGAAACTTAACCTATAAAATTTAAAAAAGAATCTATAACTCACTTGTGAATAATAGCAATGAAAAAGTCACAGTTTGATAATAGCTGTCATTACATACCTAATTGCGGTGAAATAATAGCAATGTTATGAGCAGGTGTGTTGTAAAACTCTTTATTGCTGACAGTACTTTTAACTTACTAACAATCGGGGGCGATTTGGGGTATCTAATGTTCAAGGGGGCGAGTTGCAACATTAAAGCAGTCGGGGGCAAGATCCACGGGGCGAGCGAGGCCTAAGCCAAAATTCGGCAAAGAAAACCAGGATTTATTATAATAAGCAAGTAAATGAAACAACTTCGCTGAAGTTCGGTAGTCTGTCACTGAAATCTATTCCAACGAAACATGATTATAACTTCGTTCATTAATTTACTCTTTCATTTAATAAAATTACCACATTCAAATTAATTAAGTAACTTGATTAATTAGAGCGAGCTATCGATCGACTACAGTTTGTTCATTAATTTATCTACGAAGTTATAACTAAATTATAACTTGCAAGAAAATACTTTATTTGTGTACAGAGTGATATAGAGATTTACCAATAATTTTTTGAAGGAGGCCGCCACTGTCTCTTCAATGATATCACATCGTGCTAAAATGAAGATGATATGCATTAAAACAATATGGATTTGACGGTATTATAGTGCGGCAAAGAAAAGAGGTGCCAAACCATTTTATCCTGGGTGAAATTAGTTGAATAAAAGTGAGTCTGACAGCTAAATTATAATTCCAATTTTATGATCACCTCATATGATTTACAACACGAATATACCTAGACGTAGTAATAATATTTACTTCAGTATTTAATCTAAATAAACTACATGAATGAATGTAATGTAATTCATGCCAAAATCTGTGGAATTTCCAAAATTGTATAAAGTATTTTGCTGATTAAATTTGTCTGACGTAGGATATATATAGATAGACTTAATTATGTTGGAGAACAGACTGAGCGAACAGGAAGCCCTAACTCTTTGAGCTTGATGTGGCGCGGAATGCTGTAGTGAGTTATGAAGTTTTAATTGGAATTTGGAAATTGTTTAAATAGTCCGTTATAAAATGGTGATTCTACTATTAAAAAGGTGTCATTATGTAACAATATATTATTATGTTTTTCTAAAACTGGCAAAAAAGAAAGATATACCCAATTTGTACTGCCATTAATGTATCATTATTTGTTTTTCTTTTGTGTTTTCATATGGTGTACAATAAAGTTTTGTATTGTAATTGAAAATATTGTATTGTATTGTATATCTTTTTTTTAACAGTTTTATTTAGTACATAACCCCACGGTTATGTACTCCAGAAATTTATGGGGTCTCACACGATATTCTCGGAGCCCAAGCTTGTACCAGGTCTGACACTGACTTTTCTCTCAGAATTAGGAGGTAGGACAGCAGTCGCTTGCTTGAAAGTCAATATATCCGAAGACAATGGTGGAGCACCATATTATTCCGTCATTATGAACCTTTTAATGATGCGTTATGTTCAACCTAAGGTAGCTAGAATATTATATCTACATACAATTTGACAGGTAAGCGTGTTTATTGTTATAATCGATGACTTTCACGGTTTTGGTCATTAAAATTTCACTGTTTTTGGACGAATGAACAGCATTAGGCATTGGATATACTCGTAGGCGGGCTAGAAAACCTCCGCGTGGTGCACCCTGGGCAACGGAAGTGGCAACTCCTCCCTAAAAACTTTGGGGAGGAGTTGCGGCTTCTGGCCGATATTCTGCCGAGGTCGAAACGACCTGAGAGAAGGAAAACTCGAGATAAACCCTTTGCCAACCCGTCTGGCCAGCGTGGCAATAGTAGGCTATAAACCCCTCACAAATGCACAGACGCCCAATTAAAAGGCCCCCAGTTCCCGGTGGTCCCGCTATTCCCAGCCATGGTAGCGGTTCGGGTAACGGCGGGGCGGGGGGTGCTAAGAATCTCCGGGTTACGAAAGGCTACCGTAAACAACAAATACTGCTGGCAGCCTACAACTGCAGTACACTGCGGCTGGAGGAGCACCTCACCGAACTCCAGGTGGAACTGGGTCGCATAAACTGGCACATATTGGGGCTGTCAGAGGTCCGAAGAGAGGGTGAGGACACGACAACCCTTGAGTCAGGCGACCTGTTCTACTTCAGAGAAGGTGATGTGCGCTCCCAGGGAGGCGTCGGCTTTCTTGTAAAAAAGGACCTCATCAGCAGCGTTATTGAAGTCGGCAGTGTGTCGAACCGGGTAGCGTACCTTACCATAAAAATCACGAACAGTCATTCGCTGAAGGTGATACAGGTATATGCGCCGACCTCGTCCCACCCCGACGAAACCGCCGAGGCCGTATATGAGGACATTGCCAAGGCAATGAATCATATCGCCAAGGCCACCTACAACGTTGTTATGGGGGACTTCAATGCCAAAGTGGGAGTACAAGAACGCGGTGAGACGAAAATCGGACCTTACGGAGTGGGGTGCAGAAATCGCAGGGGGCAAATGCTAGTCAGCTTCCTCGAGTCACAGGGGCTCTTCTTAATGAATAGCTTCTTTAAGAAAAAACCCCACAGGAAGTGGACTTGGCAACGCCGGGACTCTGCGATAAGGAACGAGATTGACTTTTTCATAACGGACAGTAAGCACATATTTAAAGATGTCTCTGTGATCAACAAGTTTAAAACTGGAAGCGATCATCGACTTATCCGAGGCTCTCTAAATATCAACATCAAGGCTGAAAGGTTCCGAATGATAAGGTCAACCCTCCGACCTACGCCGCTCCAAGTAGCTCTAGGGTCCGAAAAGTTCCAATTGGAACTTCAAAATCGTTTCGCAATGCTGGAAACCCCTAGGGGCATTGACGAGAAGGCCGACATAGTGGTCAAAACATTGCAGGAAGTGTCTCGAAAGTTGTTTCCCGGAAAACGCAAACAGCAAGAGTCCAAGCTCTCTCCTGAGACTCTCGAACTTATGAGAAAGAGGCGTGAACAACCATCCACACAGTCGTCTTCGTCGGATGGGAGAGCCTTAAACCAACAAATCAAAAAGCTGATACGACGCGACCTCCGACGCTCCAACACACGCGCCATTCAGGAGGCAATTGAGCGTAATAGGGGGTCGAAAGTGTTCGCTCAGCAGTTGGGGAGGCCCCATCTGACGAAACTTAAAACTGAGGGTGGCATAACGATAACCTCAAAGTTCGAGATACTCGAAGAGATCGAGAAATTCTATGGACAGCTATATGCATCACGGAAGAGTAAACCGACGGGACACAGCGATGAAGATCACAGAGCCCCACTCACGCGCCACTACACCGAGGATTTGCCAGATGTCGAGCAGTGCGAGGTAGGGGCGGCTCTCAGGCAACTGAAGAACAACAGGTGCCCTGGTGATGACGGAATTACTACTGAGCTGCTGAAAGCAGGTGGCGCTCCAATCCTGAAAGAGCTAGCAAGTCTCTTTAGTTCCGTCATCCAGCAAGGGCTAACACCTAGGGCATGGAGCGGGGGTGCGGTGGTACTGTTCTTCAAAAAAGGCGATAAGACCTTGCTGAAGAATTATAGGCCCATCTCACTCCTGAGTCATGTCTACAAGCTGTTCTCGAGAGTCGTCACAAATCGCCTCGCGGCTAAGCTCGACGAGTTCCAGCCACCTGAGCAAGCCGGGTTTCGAAAAGGCTATAGTACCGTGGACCACATCCATACTGTTCGGCAGATTGTAGAAAAGACGCAGGAGTACAACCAGCCGCTGTGTATGGCGTTTGTGGACTACGAAAAAGCCTTCGACTCTATCGAAACCTGGGCTGTGCTGGATGCCCTGCAGCGGTGCCGTGTCGATTGGCGATACATCGAGGTGCTGAGATGCTTGTATGACACTGCCACAATGTCCGTCCAGCTCCAAGACCAGAAGACGAAACCCATTAGCCTCCAGCGTGGAGTGAGACAGGGAGATGTTATATCTCCCAAACTATTCACCAACGCATTGGAGGACGTCTTCAAGACTCTGGATTGGACTGGGCGGGGCATCAACATCAACGGTGAGTACATCTCGCACCTTCGATTCGCTGACGACATCGTCATAGTTGCGGAGTCGCTGGAACAACTGGACGAAATGCTGCACAGCCTGAATGGAGCTTCTCGACACGTCGGCCTCGGTGTAAACTTGGATAAAACCAAGATTATGACCAACGAACATGTTGTACCGAGACCGATTGCCATCGAAGGGGCGACACTCGAAGTTGTTCAAAAATATATCTACCTGGGGCAAGTTATCCAGCTCGGTAAAAACAACTTCGAGAAAGAAATAGCCAGAAGAATCCAACTAGGGTGGGCAGCATTTGGCAAATTGCGCCGGGTCTTCTCCTCCCCTCTGCCGCAATGCCTCAAAACAAAGGTTTTCGACCAGTGCGTCCTGCCTGTTATGACCTACGGTGCCGAAACGTGGCCACTGACGGTGGGGTTAGTCCGTGACCTAAAAGTCGCGCAGCGGGCTATGGAGCGAGCTATGCTTGGAGTTTCTTTGAAGGATAGAATTCGTAACGAGGTTATCCGACAAAGAACCAAAGTTACCGACATAGCTCGCAGAATAAGCAAGCTGAAGTGGCAGTGGGCTGGCCACATCTGCCGAAGGACTGATGGCCGTTGGAGCAAACGAGTCCTAGAGTGGAGACCGCGCGTAGGAAAACGGAGGGTAGGACATCCCCTAGCCAGATGGACCGACGACCTGCGAAAGGTGGCTGGGACGGACTGGATGCGGAAGGCGGAGGATCGGCAAACGTGGCGCACATTGGGGGAGGCCTATGTCCAGCAGTGGACTGCAATAGGCTAATTGATTGATACTCGTATTAATAAGACTACCGTTGTAAGCCGATTAAAATTACACGGTGTATTGGCAGGGGTGGTGAATTATAAAGACCGGAGTATTAATCAGTTTTAAATATCGTCACACAGTATGTTATCGTTACAGCGAGGCATGAGGTAAATTATACTCAAAAGTAACTGTAATCCGAGGCTCTGTCCTCGTGTTATTTTGATCCCGTTCCCGCAACTCCTAGAAACCTATACCTGGGATAAAAGATCTATGTGTTATTTCAGACTGTAATATATTTTTGTACCAAATTTCAGCCTGATCCGTTCACCCGCTAGAGCGTGATAAACAACCACTTCACAAACTACATCTACATTGAAATCATATATCTAGTCTATTTAGATTGCACGCTGAAGTAAATATCATAACTACGTATAATATATATTTGTGTTGTAAATGAGGTTATCATTAAATTGGGATTATAATTTTAGTATTAGACTCATAGCCACTTACATCGTCCGATTCCGGCGGGTGAGGTATCCGTAGGGATTTTTCGCACGATAAAAAAAAGGCACTTCCATCCAATTAATTTCATCCAGGACAAAACGGTTCGACACCTCTTTTCTTTGCCGCACTGTAAATACTTGAAATTCTTTTCCCGTGTTTCCTTCTTAACAAGGCGTATACTAGTAAGACAGAAGACTTAGCAACGACGGGTTGAATGTCAAGTCTCTGCAGTTCCATCGCATCCGCGCGCATTCCCCAGTGTCGCAAATCGTCTGCTCAGAGATAAATTACGTTTCATTATCGTCCCCCTTACTTGTACTTAATTGGAGCATGGCTTTTGGTGCCGGTGCATATTACGGAACGTGAGGTAGTTATTAAGAAAGTTGCAGTATGTAACGTTAGCCAAATTTAATAGATGTAAACTTTAAACTTGTTGTTCACTGTACTAAATCAACGGATTTTACGTAAAAAATATAGCTGTTGGTGTATGATGGGACCTATGGGCACCTGAATAGGGGTCGAATCTATTAATTAAAATTTATTTTATTCCAGAGGACGAAAGCAGTGGCGTAGCTAGGTGACCAAGGGCCCCGGTGCAAAAAGAAACAGGGGGCCCCCTATTTTTTTTTGGTTCCGAAAATTCCTTCGGGCGTCGCACGTCGCCTTACCGAAGTAAACGATGAGGTAGGTGTGGTGAATTGTACCTATTTGCTAGTTATATTTGAATAAAGAAATCAGTCTATGGTCTACCTGCCTTTCTTTCACAACATGGTGACAGCGGTCTCGAAAATTAATTTTATTTACAGTTTAATAGATATTATTTGTGCGTTTATTTGTTATATTCATTTGCAAAAGTAATTAGGAAAATTGATAATACATAATGGAACATGCACGGCCGCCATCAGAATTGTATCTTGAAGGCGGGCCGGCAACCCGCGCTGAGGCATGGCGTCGGTGGTATCGACAATTTACGGTTTTTTTGAAAGCATCAGGTGTATACAAGGAGTCAGCGGATATTCAAGCAAGTTTGTTGGTGAATCTTATTGGCGCAGAAGGATATGACATTTTCACAACTTTCAAGTTCGTTAATGAGAGTGATCGTGAAAATCTCGATTCATTGGTGATGAAATTTAATGAATATTTTGGTACTAAACAAAACACCACCATGGCTCGTTTTAAGTTCTTCACAAGAAATCAGGAAAATGGAGAATCCATAGATGAGTACGTAACGGCTTTGAAAATTTTGTCTCAACAGTGTGAGTTCGAGCATTTGGAGGAAGGGCTCATACGTGACCGTATAGTTTGTGGCGTAATTGAAGGTAAGCTACGCGACCGATTGCTTAGAGCCGACGATCTTACTCTCGAACGAGCGGTTAAAATATGTCAGGCGAATGAAATGTCCACTGAAGAGAAGAGGCAGATAGAGGAGACCAAGGCGGTATGTAGCACGAGCGCGTCGTCTGCAGCGGTAGATGTAGTACACGGCGGCAGGCCAGGTGGTACGCAGCGGGCCGCAAGCACCGGCGGAGCAGACCGCGGTGGCTGGGGGCCGCCGCGGGTCCGACTGCAGCAGCGGCATAAGGGCGCAGTACGAGGAGCTGGGGCCCGGGAGATGGCGCAGGGTGTGGCGGTCAAGCGTGCGTGTCGTGCGTGTATGCGTGTACAGTGCGATAATGACCATAGTTGTCCGGCTAGAAATGCACAATGTTATTGGTGCAAGGAAATAGGTCATTTCAAAAATTCGTGTCCAAAATTAAAAAGCAAAGTCTACCAAATAGACGAGGATGTTGAAAGTGACACGGAATTGTATTTCGTGTCTACGGTGGATGGTCCCAATGCCAGTAAGGACTCTAATAAATGGTATGAGACTTTGATCCTATCGCATAGTAGTTTGAAAGTAACTTTTAAATTAGATACAGGTTCAGACTTGAATGTTTTGTCTTTGCAAAAATATTGTACGCTAGGTCTTAATATATCTAGTTTATATAACAACAACATTAGAGCTCAATCATTTTGTGGCAACTTTATTCCTATTGTTGGTTCATGTCTTATAGACTGGATATATAAAAATACTGTGTACACATTACGATTTGTTGTTACTGAGAATGAATGTCAAAGTGTACTTGGCAAGTACGCGTGTGAGGAACTAGGTTTGGTTAAGCGCGTATTTTCCTTACATATTGATGAATATAGTGATCTTTTTCGTGGATTGGGTAAACTAGAGGGTAAATATAAGATTATAACGATGCAGGGCGCGCAACCGTCAGTCTGCCCAGTACGTAAAATACCTATGGGTGTGCGGGACAAATTGCGGGATGAGTTAAAACGAATGGAGAAAATAGGAGTTATTAGAAAGGTAACGCACCCCACACCATGGGTAAATGCTATAGTAGTCGCGGCTAAAAAGGATGGCACTATCCGTGTGTGCTTAGATCCTCGCCCACTGAACAAGGTAGTGTGCCGCGCCCACTACCCGTTACCGACGCTCACGGAGATTGCTACTAAGCTAGAAGGGGCACGATACTTTAGCAAGTTAGATGCAAGGTCTGGATTTTGGATGGTCCAAATTGATGATGAGAGTGCAGATTTATGTACTTTTGGAACGCCATTTGGCAGGTATTAGTTCTTGCGCTTACCTTATGGGGTCAATTGCGCATCGGAAGTATTTCATGCCAAAATACGGCAAATACTGGAGGATTTAGATGGGGTAGAATCATTTATTGATGATATTATTGTGTGGGGATCTTCTATTACCCAACACAACGAGAGGTTGAAAGTTTTGCTGGACAGAGCAAGACAGGCAGGTATTAAGTTCAATAGAGACAAGTGTGAGTTTTGTGTGGAAAGTGTAAGTTATCTAGGCCACACCTTTAGCTCTCAGGGTATGCAAATAGATAGAAATAAATTAAAGGCTATTATTGATATGCCGTGCCCAAATGATAGGGCATCATTAGAACGCTTTTTAGGTATGGTGAATTATTTGTCAAAATTTATTCCGCAATATTCAGAACAAACATCGCAATTACGCACTCTTTTAAAAAAGAATTCTATTTGGTATTGGGATGAAATGCATGAGGCGGCAATACAGCGGTTAAAACAGTCACTGTGCGTTGCGCCCGTGTTATCATTATATTCAACACGGGAACCGGTGTTATTATCTGTTGATGCCAGCGCTAGTGCACTCGGCGCAGTCTTACTGCAGGCTGGCCGGCCGGTCGAGTTTGCGTCCTCAACACTAACAGAGACTCAGTGTAGATATGCGCAAATTGAGAAAGAGTTGCTGGCAATAGTGTTTGCATTAGAACGGTTTCATCAATACGTTTATGGTAGAAAGGATATCACTGTTGAGACCGATCACAAGCCATTAGAGGCGCTGTTCAATAAACCTTTAAATTCAGTCCCTGCTAGATTGCAACGTATGATGTTACGCATTCAAGCATACGATTTTAAAGTTATTTATAAACCTGGTAAATATATGTATGTAGCGGATACATTATCAAGGGCCCCGTTACCGGATTTGTTAGAAGAAAAAATTTGTGATGAAATAGCGGAGCAGTCGTGTTTTCTATTGGAATGTGTTCGATTTAGTGACAGCAAAATGGCTTTAATTAAAGAGTATATAATGAAAGATGAGGAATGTCAATTAATAATTGAGTACATTAAAAATGGCTGGCCAGATAACAAATACCGTGTAGATGAGAGAGTGAGAGGACAGTGGTCGTACAGGGAGAAATTTGAATTCGTTGATAATATAATTTTCAAAGATAATTTAGTGTACATTCCGCTAGGTTTGAGATCTGAGATGATCAGACGTGTGCACGATGGGCATATGGGAATTGATAGGTGCAAGAGACATGCGCGCGAGGTGATGTTCTGGCCGGGCATGTCGCGGGACATCGAGCAAGCGGTGCGCCGGTGCACCACGTGTGCCGAGCGGGCGGCGCGGCCTGCACGAGAGCCGCTTGTTCCGCATTCAATACCCAGCCGACCGTGGGCCAAGGTGGGCTCTGATATTTTTCAATATAGTAACAAATATTTTTTGATACTCGTGGATTATTTCTCGAATTACATTGAAGTATGTCCGTTACAAACGATTACTAGTAAATCAGTTATAGTGGCGATGAAAGATCAATTTGCTAGACACGGAATTCCAGAGGAATTGATTACGGACAATGGGCCAGCATTTGCGTCTAAAGAGTTCAAAATATTTAGCAGAGAATGGTGCTTCTGTCACGTTACAACATCTCCTAATTATCCACAATCAAATGGGCGTAGTGAAAAGGCCGTTCATATTATTAAGTCTATGCTGATTAAATCGTTGGCATCTGGCTCAGATTTCTACTCAGGATTGCTAAACTTTCGAGCGACGCCGAGAGACGGGATCGCTTCGCCATCTGAGTTGCTGATGGGACGCAGACTTAACACCAGGCTTCCGTCTCATCATGATAGATTGGAACCTAGTCGTGATAACTCTGCAGACTATGAGACGATGATGCGCAGTCAGGCCCTCAAAAAAACATATTATGATAAGCAAGCTCGTGCGCTACCCGAGCTGCGAGCGGGCCAGTCGGTCGTTATGGTGTATCCCACTGGCAGGAAGCACGCGCGGGTGCAGGGGAAAGCCCCACAACCACGTTCATACTTTGTTTCTGATTCATCGGGAAAGCGGTTTAGAAGAAATAGGCGTCACTTGATAAAGGTCGGGAATGATCAGGTCGTAGATAACCAAGTGTCAAGTGATGGGGAAGAATGGTCTAACGCGGAGAATGATGATGATGGGAATGGGGCCAATGCAAACGCGAGTGAGGATGATGAACACGCACAACGGGAGCGTGTTCGCAGAAGGGCGGCGGTAGAGGCTAGAGATAGAATAGCCCAATTATTTTAAAAATGTTATTTGTTTTATATAATATGGTAAATGTGGTTGCAAATGTATTTTATATTTTTGGTTGTTAAGGGGGAGATGTGGTGAATTGTACCTATTTGCTAGTTATATTTGAATAAAGAAATCAGTCTATGGTCTACCTGCCTTTCTTTCACAACAGTAGGCACATCCCCTACCGGTCGCTAACGTGCTGTTGGGGATCAAATCCCTCCTCTCTCCCTCTTTTTCGTGCGGAAATCCCCTCAGATACCACTCCCGTCGTCGGCCATCGGGGGTAGTTATGTCGGACTCGGACCGCTTAATACCAGGCGCCGTCTCGGATCTTCAGATACCAAAGCTGCTGGGGTGTAAGGTTACCGAGAGCAAATCACTGGCACCCCGGCTGATTCTGGGCCATTTACGGTTTTAAAATGGCCTCCTCGGGTGTGAGAAGCACGGTGTCCCCATAGAACTCTGAAAAGGGGGACGAACATCGAACCGCGGTGCCAGTGGGGGTGAAAGGGTGACAGGCGGCCGCACATGCAACCCCCACGCCTGCGCTCGGTAACCGGTCCGCTCCTTGCCTGCTCTTCATTGTGCCCTTTACTAGTCAGTGGGACATGTGAAAAGTCTCCGATCAGCCCTCAACAGATCCGCGAGAGAGGAGCGCTGTCGTCTCCGTTGACCAGGGTGCACCACGTGGTGACTGCGGACCTCGCACCCCAATCCTCCTTCCCTTGTAGAGAGGCGCGCGGAAACAATCTAGATATGCATCTAGCTTGTTTCCGCGCATACATACGTAAATTTCCATTTATTTTCGTGTGCCTACAGAATACTTAGCATTAAACTGTACAGATCCCACACCCGTTCACATAGGCGATAATTTGGTCGACCACACGGACCAGGCTAAGTGCCTGGGATCTGAACTTCATGTGACTGGTGAAATCGACTACAACGTCAAGGCACGCATTGCTGCCGCGTGGGCCAAGTGGCGAGAAATGACTGGCGTCACGTGTGTTCCCAAAATGCCAGTCAGGTTGAAGGAAAAGAAAGAAAAAAAAAGAAAATACATTTATTGCATACACAACGCATATTACACAATACACAATAAGAGGGAGATCATTAGGCCACGGAGGTCATGGAGATGAAAATGCTATGCGGCGTTACGCGTAAAGATCGTGTAACGAACTCTCGCATCCGCAGCAGCCTTCATGTCCGTGATATGGTGGATAAAATGCAAGAGAGCCGCCTTCGCTGGTGCGGCCACGCCTTGCGGCAACCGCCAGGCTACGTGGGTAAAAAATGCCTGGCAATGGCGCCCCCGCCGAGTCCAGGTAAAAGGGGTAGGCACAAGAAGTCCTGACTTGATGTCGTGGAGGGTGATATGTATGCGAATTTTTCTCACTTTCATGGACGCCTAAGATCGTGCGAAGTGGAGGAAGAAGAACCGGAAGGTGCACCCTGAGCTCCGAGGTCATCTTGGCCATGGATGCAATCAGGAAAATGCGTCTATATGCAGATGATGATGATTTCGTGTTTATGACGAATCGACATAAACATTCGGTGAAGGTGTTTAGTCCGGAATCCAACCAACTAAAACTGCATGCAGTCTCGGGTCTCAACCGCCGGAGTGTAAGCGGGACCAATAAGAAAATTCCATTGCACCTCGACAGACCCTGGGCCATATACGACTTTGGAGATGGCCCCCTCAAATATGGGAACCACGATATTTCCATCTGGCCCAGGACAGGACCATCCCACCCCCTTACTTGCTTCCCACTGCGACAGTTGCTAATCAGAGTTACACGTGGAAAGTTCATAGTTGGCCATAGGGCGCAGCGTCTATGCCATTTTGAGACAGGCTGCTTCTGTTTCCGTTACCCAGGGTGCACAAATGGTCTTCAATAGAAGACCAGCGATTATCTAGCAAAAAAAAAATAAGTAGGTACTGGAACTCGTATTACTTTTATAATATTACTATATATAATAACAAAAAACTATATATATAATACTATATACTATAAGTAAATATTTTATTACGACTGCTAGAATAATATCACTCTCTAGTCTCTAGACATTAAGCTTGGGGGCCTCCAAGCTAGCTGCAAATGTGATGGCGAATCTTTCAACGAGACAATACTGCACAAAATTCCCAACAACTGAGTTGCACTGATTAGAGTTTTGCTACAACTCATTTTCGCATTCCAAAATTATGACTTTTTTGGTAGTTCAATATAAGATTTGCTGGTTCAGGCTCGGGCTTGGGGGGCCCCCTGAGCCTGGGGGCCCTGGTGCATCGCACCACCCTGCCCACCCATAGCTACGCCAGTGGACGAAAGGGTGCCTTAAAAATTTATTAATATTATTGGTCTCCTACCGAAGGACCAATGGGCAGCTAAAAAGGGGTCGAATTTACAACTTTTATGCCAGGGGTCGAGTTTTAGAGGACCAATGGGTGCTGACCCATTCTATATTAGGACTTTCAATTTCTAGATTTTTCGATTCCTTTCAATTTATATTTTACACACATGAAAATACAATAATTTATATAACTACCTACCTATATGTTGTGCTAGGTTGTGTTTTTATTTCCAGTTACAGCTTTAGATTCCTTTGTCCTTTAGAACATATCTTTTGACAGCCTGTCGATCGAAGTTCAACCTGAAATGATCGCGTTCAATTAGCTCCAGAATGTGCCATCTAAGCCTTTTTCCAATTATCGTACGGCCTTCTTTGACGCAAAAAAATTGGATTTCTGTTCGCCGATTACGAGCCTTGTGATATTAGGCACCCTTTCATTTTGTTGGCTCAGCCAATCTTATGAAGCATTTATTCAATTCCATTAATCTTCAGAGCTTAAAGAAATTGCAAAAGTTATAAAAGATTTTTTATACCAAGGTAGCAAAGAAAGGCGTTTATGGGATCCTGGAATAAACCGACCAACAGATGACTTTTCTCTTGGGGTTGGAAGTTCAAACGGCAATCGTTCACGTATAATCCAAAATAAGGCAATGAAATGTTATGTGGATCCCGGACTTTAAGGTGAAAGCTTCGGATGCAACCGGAATCATTGGGATTAGGATGATGATGATTAAAAGAAATGAAATATCACATCATATTCATGAAAAAGTAGACTAGATTCACATGGAATTCGTGGTTTGCAATCCGAGCGGTAGGACTAAACATAATCACACCAGTTGACCGGGTGGTATCTCCACAAAAAAAAGTGCCAAGCAATTATCTCACCAAGATGTTTCAACCACGATCATGATGACCTTTTTAGGACCGTGGAAAGTCTCCGAGCAGCCCTCTAGAGGGCCGTTCCCACCTAGGTCAGAATATACGCCTCCCCTGCGTCGTCAACTTAAAGTGCACCGCATGAAGGTTTCGAATCAAGCATACCTATCACGAAGTACGTAAAATAACGATAGAAATCAAATTCAGCTCAATAGAAACATTCTCGGGAAGAACTCGTAACAAGTAAACTAGTTCGCTACCTAGTAATAAAACAGAAGAACTAATTCTAATACCTCTAAAACACGCGTAGGAAAACCTCACCATTCAAGTTAATTTGGCATGTTATTTGCTTCCAGGGATATTAAATACTTTCCGGGAAGGTTATATTGATCGAGCGAATTCATTCTGCGAGCAATATCGATAGAAATAAAATAAGACTGTTATGTGAATGTATGTGAACGATTATGGATTTATATCCTTATAGGATTAATTGAACCGTTCTTGAAGGTTGAATTCACAAGACGGTATTTCCGTTCTAATCGAGCAGTCCGACTGGGGAAGTACCTCCGCCCTACAGAATACTGCAGCTAAATAACCTCGTGTTTTTTTTTGGCAGTGAGTAGGGTAGCCAGAGCTCACTGGAGAGGTTTTGTGCTGTCAGTGGGAAGACCAAAGGCTTGTTCTACATATCTTCTGCGCTGACGGCACAGAATCTCTCTGTTCTTGCAGAGTCGGCAATACGAGTGTTACTCCCCTGGACCTCGATTCTACTAAAGCACAACCACTGTCACACCACAGAGACTGCGAGAAAATTCCATTTGATTTTAGCCTTTAAGGTGATTACATACGCGAATGACTTTGACCATACAAATGCTCAAGGTCATTCGCTCGTTTTTCAGCCGTAAAAATCAGTAAAACTATTTTTAATAGATAATTTTATAGGGGACGATTACAAACTAAGAAGGTCACGTCATGCTAATACACTCATTTAACATATATCTGAAATTTTAGATTATTTGGATACATATTGTAGAAAATATTTGGTTTCATAAGAAAGAGTAGAGTGATGTTCAGAGCCTCTTTTCAACAATTTCCTCCTTTTTTATTGAATTTATGAAAAGGTGAAGTTACTCTGCATATCCTGTAGTATGCAGGGATGTAAATTCCAGATCTTTAGGTTTTATAGTTAAAAAGAAAAACGGTTTCGAACATACCGATTTTTCGATGCTAATCTGATTCGGGGCCTTAAAGTAATGCGGTTAAAGTTTAAAATTAAATGGCTTTTGGTAGAGTGAACGAAAGCGTGTAATAAAAATATTGTCATTTAATTTTGGGCTTTCATACTATAGCAATAAAGTCTAAAATTTATTGCCTATTTTTGCAGTGACTATGGCACGACAGTGGTTTTGCTTTAGCAGAATTGAGGGCCTGGTGTTACGCTCGTCCATAGGCCACGGTAAACACAATACGGGCCTATTTATACGATACTTAGACCTGAATCTCGTTTTTCATTCACAGATTTAAATGAATGTCTGTCCTCAGTACTAGTTATGAATCGAGGTATAGGATTGAGTAATGTTTTGGAATACGGACCTATTAGTAGATCGTACTTAACTGAGGTTTTACATCCGCTAGCCTCATGTTATCAGTGGCTTCGCCGTGTAAATTATTATCTAACTACTGACAGCCTCTGTGGCGTAGTGGTAGTGAACGCGGCCGCTAAGCAGGAGGCTCGGGTTCGATCCCCGTGCAGTGCAAATATTTGTGTGCATGAATGTGAATATTTGCATTTTTCTGGGTGTTTCTATGTATAAAATGTATGTATTTACGAAAAAAAAAGGTATATAAGTATGTTTATCCGTATTCTGGATTCCATAACACAAGCTAGTTAAACTATGCTTACTTTGGGTCTGGATAGCGTTGTGTAGAATGTCCTACAATATTTATTTATTATTATTATTATTTATTAGTTCTTCACCTTACTGACCCTAGAAAGTTACTCTCGGCATAAAAGCAAAGCTATTCCAGAGTGTTAACTATCTAAGTTTAGCCACCAGGCCACATTATTGCGCAACATGTTGCACTACAAAGACGCGCACCGCAATTGGCAACCAAGCAACAAGCAGCGCGTCATGTTGCGCCTGTAGCGCGACGTAGCCAAACTTGTTGAACAACGCGTTCGCGTACGTAAAATACACGTCAAATGTTGCCTAGTGGATACGAGATTTAAAAAATTAAAGAAGTAAAAATAGGAAGTGGCATACAAAATAAATATACTAAAACTAAATCATTAAATACCGATAGCAACATACCGTAAACATGAACTATACAATCGCAGCTGTAAGTAACTAATTCACGAGTTAGAAACGCTATCCCATACATATTAAAATGGTGGTCTGCGTTGAAAACGTTTAAATATGTATTTAAGGCCTTTGGAGTTTCAGTTGGTTGTTTACCACTAAAATGTCTTAAAATGTTTTACGTCTTTGTAAAACTCCATGAAAATACTGCTACGCTGTAAAAAAATAAGTACTTAAATAACTTTTTGACGTGGATGTACAATTGTACATACCTACGGCCTAGGAGATAAGTAAAGGTACACGTCCATCGCCTTTGTTCGTCCGAACTAAAGATGTATGTACCAAATGTCAGAATAATCGGCAAAGGAGTAATAAAGTATTATTATAATTTTGAGAACTTTGCTAGTCAAGATCGATCTGATGCTGACTGTACCTCTAACACGGAGAACACTGAATATAAAAGTAAAGTATATCTTTATTGTGCACACCAAGGAGAAAACATGTGTAGTACATTTGGGTATGACAATAGGCGGCATTATCGCCTAGTGGCAATCTCTTACAGGCAACCATTGGATGGAGAAAAGAGTTACGAGTCTATTTTTATTTATTTTATTTATTATATACTTTATTGTACACCATTAAATACATCATATAAAGTATCAAACTACGGAACCAGTACAATGGGCGGCCTTATCGCTTTAAGCGATTTCTACCAGGCAACCTTTGGATGGTAATTAAGATTGTAGGATTGAGTGGTAGTTGTTTGGCGTACATTTACAATACATAATACACACATAAACATATCAATATACCTATATGTACATAAATACATAATATATACAATACATATACTTACACAATATATTATATACATAATTATATATAAAATAATACACTGACTACACATATCTTGGTATACCTATTAAGCTTGCTACTTTTTACAGAGATAAATAGTGTTCCTTTACCATAGCCTTAAAACTATTTATATTCCGCGCTTTTCTTATATCTTCTGGAAGCTTATTCCACAGACGGATCGCCGTGACTGTGAAGGAGTTGTCGTAAAATGTTGTTTTATGCGACGGCATCCTTAGTCTTAGGTTGTCTGACGACCTTAAATACCTCGTATGAGCATCATGAAGGAACTCAAAACGTCCCTTAAGATAGGACGGAGTTGTAGGCTTAAATAATATGTTGTACAGCAGAGAAAGGATGTGAGCATTCCGGCGAAGTCGTATGGGTAGCCACTTAAGCTCTGTTCGAAACTGTGAAACATGATCATACTTGCGTAATCCAAATATAAATCTTATACAGACGTTTTGGAGGCGCTCAAGTTTATCTAGTTGGCTTTCGGTGAGATCAAGATAACTGACGTCCGCATAATCAAGAATGGGGAGTAACAATGTGTTTGCAAGCGAAATTTTGGTAGCAATAGGAAGGAGGTATTGCAACTTTCGTAGTGATCCTATCGACGCAAACATCCTACGGCTCACCTCCTGGAGTTGTGGGTCCCAAGAAAGATTAGAATCGATGTATATCCCTAGATTTCTCACTTTTTCGCTGATAGAGACTACTGTACCATCAAAAACAACCGGCGGAAGCCGTGTAGTAACAACTTTTGCTCCAGTCAATGGACTGCCCACAATGGCTACTTGTGTTTTCGCCGGATTGACTTTAAGGCCATAGGATTTACTCCAGGCAGCTATACGTGCCAAATCCTCGTTGACCATCCTCACAGCCTCCGCCAGCTGCCCGTGGGGCGCCTGGGAATAAATTTGCAAATCGTCTGCATATAGGTGGTAGGAACAACGAAGATGATTTGAGATAGAATTTATAAAAATTGCGAAGAGTAAAGGAGAAAGAACGCCACCCTGGGGTACACCAACAGACGTATTACACCAACTAGACAAAGTGTTTTCATTGCGCATACGTTGTCGGCGACCACACAGGTAACTGCGAAGCCAATCAGTCACCGTTGGAGATATGTTAAGAGAGTGCAATAGGCAGATTAGGATATCAGGATCAACCGTATTGAAGGCATTGCTGAATTTTGGGTAGTATGGTGTACAGAAGGTACAATAATGGCGTAAACTACTTTAATGAATAGCCATACCACTACTATAACAATTTAACGAAACTGATTTCAACCCTTTAAAGGACGGCTCATACAAAGTAGCCAGTATATTGGACAGTCACTTTAAGGTCGATAATTCAAAGAATTTTATAACAATATTAAACTTACGAGCATATTATAAGATAGCTTATAAAGCACACTGGTAATCGCCAGTGATTATACAGGGATAGTTACTGATGCAGAACAGTCGGTGGTTGGTATATTGGCCAATAGTTTTTTTGGATTTTCTCGGAAAATAAGAATTTCCAAAAAAATATTGATACATGTTAACATCAATAACACTAAAGAATATACTTAAATTAATTAAAAAATGTTATGAATTCAAAAAAAGTTGAGGTGAGCGTTAAAGGGTTAACGTTCTATCCAAACGTGCTTATACAGTTTAAATTGAATTAAACACGTTTAAATTCATTGCTGGAAGATATCAACTAGTAAAATTGTTGTATTCATATACAGTTCAATATAGTCTCGCAATTTTTTCAACGGGATTGCCTTTGCTTGACTAACTAACTTTACCCTCATTCAGCCTTTCAACCAGGCCTGCCAATTTCGAGTGTTTCAAGCCATTTTCAAGAAACCTAATAACTCTTAGAGTCAATTCAGATCAAGCGGAAGAAAGCTCGAATAGTCGTACAGTGGTAATTGAATATCAATCTTATTCCATTTAAACAATGGAATGTAACAACACGCTATTGTTTAGATAAGATAAGATTTTAATGTTGCATATATTATATCTATCATTATATCATATTTTGCTATGTCTAAATGAAATAACAATGATATTTAAATAACACTTAGAACGTCCCTCGAATATATTGTCGTCTTCGTCATCATCATGTCGTATGGCTTTTAATCGAGTCCTCATATGTCAATGTCCAGTTGGCGAAGCCAGTCTATTGCTACCGGTGTGAGGTCATTTAGCTCTCGCATTCCTCCAGGTTAACGACGGAGTGGACACTCCTCTGCTATATGCATCGTTGTCTTATTATCCCCTTGATCTGAATGAACCCTTACAGTATAAATTTTATACCATCATTGAAATTCGCCAGCAGAAGCCACCTACAAACCCAATATGGTTGCCTTAGAAGCCTTTTACTGTCGAATAATGTAGAGAAAAGCGAATTCAACGGACGAGGTTACGCTTTTGAATATTTTAAAGGCTAAGGATTACCCTTAAACATTGGTAGGCAGGTTCTTAATACCTATGGTAATATGGGGAAAACTGTATACTGTGGGTAAAGCTTATGCAAAAATTCCGACTTGCGTGAACCCTCTTTGGTTGAAAGCGCGCGGTAGATACGCGGCTACATCAAAAGGTATGCGTTACGGACGTGAACCCACTTTACGCAATTAAACAAACACACATACCGTCCCATAAATTATAACACCATGTAAGTCAAAATAGCAACTTTTTTTTTTATAATACTTAGGTCGCAGACAAGCACACGGCCCTCTTGATGGTAAGTGGTTACCGTGGCCTATGGGTGAGAGCAACACCAGGGGAGTCACACTCGTGCTGCCGACCCTGTAAGAACAGAGAGATTCTGTGCCGTTAGCGCAAAAGATAAGTAGGACAAAGCCTTTGGTTTTCCCACTGACAGCACAGAACCTCTCCAGTGAGCTCTGGGTACCCTACTCGCCGCGCGTCGCTACAACTTATCGGAATAGTGAAAAAATGGCATTAATTTACAGAAACATCGTTAATGTACCAATTTATAATTTGTGTTAATACGAAGTATCAGGGCCCTTGCCATGAACTCTTAGAACAGGTCAATATTGAACTGCTGTCATTCATTACAAAGTGACATTTGCAGTTGGTAGAATGACAGCAGTTCAAATTATTGACTTGTTTTAAGAGTTTATGGTAAGGCCGCAGATCTAATAATTACAGGAACAATAGATCTTAATTAAAAAAATATAACTTACCCTTTATAAAACGACAAAAAATTAAGGTCAAAAACCAAAATTCCACGCCTGTAAATCCTCGAAGGAGTAGGCAGTTGTGTATTAACATCCACACTTAACCAACTATCATATACGGTCCCGCGTCTCACGGGAGCCGAATGTCGTCAAGCGGGTACTTTTTCATGTGCTGTATGTTTACTGTCGGATGCAGAACAGCCCTATCCCTTAGACGCCTCCTACGACACCCACTAGAAGAGACGGAGTGGCCCTTATCTACTCCACTTTAATCCAATACGGTAAATATATAGATGTACTGTTCATAATCTCTGAAGCACAACACAAAGGCCTCCTAATCCACATCACAAGTCACGTTACGAATACGTTTTAAAATATTCAGTTACAGAATTGATATCAGTATTCAGTGTATTCAGTATTCAGTGAGAGCCGCCGACAAACAAACACTATATTAACGAATTTGTCAAGCGAAGCACGTAGTCAACAGTATGTGTTGTTGGAACCGGCGCTAGAGGGTTAAAATGGAGAAATATATTAGCTGTTGATATATTTGGGTACTTATCTTGACTTGATTGCCTCTGAGGCGTAGCGGTAGTGAACGCGGCCGCAACGCAGGAGGTGCGGGTTCGATCCCCGCTCGGTGCAAATATTTTGTATGCATGAATATGGATATTTGCAATGGTCTGGTCGTGCCTCGGAGAGCACGTTAAGCCATCAGACCCTGTTGCCATACGAACATCTAATGGCAGTCGTTACGGGTAGTTGGAGCCCTAAAAAGTCCAACAACAACGGTCTAGCTGCAATGTTTCGATATCGCCTAATGTCACCATTGGGTTGTGGAGGTCATATGGCAGTCGCTTCACGGAAAATATCGAGGTCTAGCCAAATCCGCAGTTAAGACTGGTAAAGCGGACCCCAGACTCCGAAGTAAAAGCTTCGGATGCGACTGGGAATTAACGCTAGGAGAAAGTACTTATCTCTTATTTTTCTGATACTTTAAAATGCTAAGCTAAGTGGATAGCAGATTTTCTTCATCCTTCTTCATCCTAGCGTTAATCCTAGTCGTATCCGAAGCTGTCACCTCGGAGTCTGGAGTCCGCTTTACCAATCTAGCTGTGGATTTGGCTGGACTTCGATATTTTTCGTGCAGCGACTACCATCTGACCTCCACAACCCAATAGCGATATTGGGCGATAATCGAAGCATTGCAGCTCCGTCCGCGCCCTTAAGTAGTAGTGCAATGATAAATCCCACTATACCATCTATTCTTCCATGTTAGATTCTGATTCCGTTCCCGCTGCACCGTTCCCGACCCGTGAACATGCCATTTTATTTGAGTAAAAAATAGTATCCTATGTCCTTCTCCTGGTTCTAAGCTACCTCTCCACCAATTTTCAGCCAAATCAGTTCAGCCGTTATTAAGTTATAAATAGTGTTACTAACAAGACTTTCTTTTAGAAGATACTAGCTGTCCCGGCGAACTTCATAACGCCATATTTTGCCCGTTCCCGCTGCACCTATTTTCTCACCCTTTAAACCTTCCCTGGGCATCCACGAATATTTCAAGACTAAAATTAGCCAAATCGGTTCATCCGTTCTTGAGTTATAAACTAACAACGAAAAGTGGCATTGATTTTTATATATATAGATAGATAATAATCACTCCAAATATCATAACATTCATAACGTACAAAACATTATTTACGATAAACACGTCTAATAAACAAAAACACACCTCCAAAACACCGAACGAAACCAGGTCAACCCACAAGGTATTGCGAGAATTCCCATGGTTCAGAATATGTAATAACCATCCGCACCCGGGATAGGGTTGGAATATTAACCCCTTCGAGCGAAGATCGGCAGCCCGGCCATTACTAGGCATGTTTTTGGGTCTAATAACGTATTTTGGGCCAGAATGAAATAATAAAACGATGTAAATGCAGCAGACCAGCTGGGCTATTTGAGGCACAGATTTAAGGACAACGATGACTGACGGCATGGTATAGTAAAGAATTCGGAAATGATGAATAGAAATAGACGTTAATAGAATGAGGATAAAGTTGAATTTTTAGTGATAATTTATTTATAGTAGGTACATGAAAAGGCTGTGCTATCATCGTAATTTTTATTTAAATTTTATGACAGTTTTATAAAATAATTAAGATTAAAATATCACCTTCTAAGTTTATAATAATAATATATTAATATGTTAACTTTCACCTAAAATAAATCAACTCTAAGAAAGGTTCCTATTGTTACTCGTAGAACTTCCTACGGTGTTGTAGGTATAGGGCCTAACTAACGCGTTCAAGGCCCATGTCTACATTACCTGCTAGTAGATGCAATACTGTTATGCAACGGGCAAGGCTTTGGTGCAGACTTTATCATTTCTTTCATTCATAAAAAAATCGCGGTAAGGATGACGGGTGATCACGACTCAAGGAGGCAATGACTCAGAGAAAAAACTGGATAGAAAACATTTTAGTCAGAAATATTTCTACCATAACAAGCTCTTAAAAACCACAGACACCAAATCAAGCCTACATACATTTATTTTCCTTCACAAAGATAAAAGACTTTCATTTCAAATGAGAAATAAAACATGCTCGTCATTTTGCTTGGATTTCAGATTCTCATTAAGGAAGTGATATCCATAGGGGTGGTGCCAGAAAGCGTTTACATAGATATACGATAAATGGTGCCAAGTCATGGCGATAATTGGGTGTTATTAGACGCTTAGGGCGCCGTACTTCACGAATAAAATCCCCGACAACCTTCTACATGTTTATCAGTCTGTTGCAAGGGATTTTGGTATTCGGAATTTGTGTGGAACACAAAGGCATTCTGACAATTTGAAGCTTATACATTTCTGTTATAGTCCAAGATCCGAGAGCCGCCAGACGTCACGTATTTAACCATTTGTTTCAGGACACTAATTGTAATATTGAGCTAGTTGTTTTTTTTTTTGAATTAATGAATTTCTTATAAAAAGAATGCTGGAAAACGAAATTACAAGTATTTCTCCTAACCCCTATAACTAAGTCAAATTGCTAGTACACGTCGATAGTGTCAATGACCTCTTAATAGTAAGTCCACCATGCTGCCGCCGGTTTATCCTTACTTTTTTACCTAATATTATCTCCGCAACTCATCTGCCCACGTCCCAATTATTTGGAATCGGTGCACTATGTCATTTTCCTCTATACATTACAGTGTAAACAACAAAATAACTCTAAATAAATTGCGATAGAATCTGATACAAATAATTTCTTTCAATATTCTAAATACAGTTAGGGTTTATTACAGAAGAGATTAGAAAAACTTGATCAAATTGACAAAAAATGCAAAATGGAAGCGTCAGAACTAAAAAATATAAATGTTTAGTTTGTAATTTAAAAAAATGTTAAAGTAAAAAGTTATTAATCATTTTATTTCGTTACTACTGACCAATCTTTTAGGGTGTACACTTTTTATAAATGGTATATCATGTTTCCCGAATTCAGACCATTCACCACCAGAGCCATCTGGCTCTAATAAAAGGCAATAATGATTCGCATACTATTGGAATGAATTGATTTAAATATTATTAAAATATTTGAACATAAAGTCCAGTACAGTTTTCATAATAAATATTCTAAGGTAAACTAATACGCACTTCATAAGTTGATTAAATTCGCTTCATAGATATTATGTAGATGATATTATAATAAAATACGAGTATTATGCCTTCGGAAAAGCTGCAGGAGACCCCCTAGTTCATAATTATTGTAATAAATCTAACAGCACCCTTAACTTCTTGGTGAAACACCGTCGTTAAGCTTCGTAATTGGATAACAGTTCAAAAAGTTGGGAAGATGAAACTTGTGCAAAGTTTATATTGTTCTTAAGTTCTCCAAGCACTTTTTTTATTAAACTTTATTACAATGGTTCAGCTTTTATATAATTCAAATTCACACCAGGTTGACAATTTCTGCAATATGAGTCCCGTTTGGTGTCAATTCCCAGTAGTTTTTTTGGTTCAAAGTATTTTTTTTATTTATAGTACTGTTAGTTTCTTATCTTTCATTTTATTTTATTTTGTGTAATATAATCTAATCTAATCTAACTAATCTGCTAAACGTGTATGTTTTGTACCGTACACGTTAAGCTGCTATTTGTTTTATTTTGAGACTAGCTTTTGCCCACAGCTCCACCCGCGTCGATGTCGGTTATCGCGACCAAACATAGCCTATGTCCTTTCTCAGGGTCTAATCTACCCCTATACCAAATTTCATCAAAATCGGTTCAGTGGTTTAGACGTGAAAGCGTAACAGACAGACAGACAGAGTTACTTTCGCATTTATAATATTAGTAAGGATATGGATGGATATGAATATGGATTAGTTGGAATTATTGTTTTTTAAGAATCATTATTCTGAGTGACATCGAGTTTGAAACGCAGTCATAACGTAAGAAGACGGAGAATTTTATTCGGTTAACATAGAAGAGAAAACTGGTTACACTAAACCAAATTGTGATGTGTCTGAGGGCTTTTACGAACGTTAGTAGTTTCTTTTCTAAACGGTTTATCACTAAGAATAAAGGAACGGGTCCCTTTAAGTAGTCCCGTACCTAAGCGAATTTCCTAATACGTCTTCCTAGAAACTCTCGTAAATATGTTATACTAGTTAAGTAATAAATATTCCACGAATTTGGCTTCGCTTACATATTTCAACGCTTGACAGCTATTTGGCAAGCTGCTTTGAAGTCTGTTCGGGTAGAAATAAATAAAAGTTTCTCCACAATTTGATAGTATGACGGGAAAGGAGCCTGACAGCTAAAGGAAATTATTGGATTAACTAAATTAGTTGATTTAAATCTGTTCTAGACACTTTTCTTTATAGTTATTCTTGATTTTGTTTACTTCCTCACGACAATTTATCTCTACAGAGCTAGGGTACATGAGTACTTTGCACAAACATTATTTACAAATAAAAAGACAGTAAAAAACATATCCAAAATTTCACCGATGACATACTTACTCGTAATTTTGGTCCGCCCCATTTCTGATTCTTTTTCAAATTCACAAGGCGTACGTTACCAGTCGACATCGATGGGGAGGAATTCTTCGTCACCTGACCCCTTTTTCCTTTCCCTTTCTTTTTTTTTTTGATCTTGTAAATATTTTTATTAATTAATTTAGTTTTGTTTATCTTATATATTTAGAATATGAATTGAATAAATAAGTTTATAAATATAAATGTATGCATAAGAATTCACAAGATAGATTTAGTTTAATGGCCTTATGATCGGGAAGTACCGGGTTCGGATCCTGACCACTACACTACAGACGTGAACCCACTTCTAACACAAGAAAATTAGCTTTAGTCGGAGGGGTTAGAAGGAATATTAATAATTTCGGTTACTAATATTATTCAAAAAAAGAACACAAAAACATAAATATAGTTTTAGGTACCATAAGCGGTTTCAAAATGACTTATTCGAAAAGGCTTTCACCATAGGTGAGTTGTCTACTTGTACGATATAAACAAGAACTTCGAAGGAAATGGTAAAATCGTTCAATTTAATACATCTTGCGGCGTCAAGACGTATTCAGTTGCGTCCGTTTAAAGCTACAATTTAATATTGCTCAACTTCTAAGTTATATGCAAAATCTATGCCGGTGTTGGAAATGAGATTTTGATGTCCTTATTGAAGAACTTTTAAGCTTAGTCACGGTACTGACTAAGACTATAATATGATGTATTCACTACGGCTTATTAGGAATCCTGAAGTTCACATTATTGGGAATCCTGAGGTCACCAATATCCTCGAGCCTTTGCAGATGCTTAGAGATGTTGCGTCCTTGGCAGAAGTTTACCATCCTACCTGCTGAATGTTCTGATGAGTCTTCCAATGAGCCCCACCCTCTCCTTTCCTACATACGACAAGATGTCACCCGTATACGGTGCAGAATATTCCATCAAGAACCAAGCGGTTCGGCGACTCTTTTTTTGCCGTACCATTAAGACCTGGAATTCTTTACACGCTCACGTATTTTCTTCTTCATACAGTCCCGGGTCCTTTAAGCAGGGCCTGAAAAAGCAACTGATGAGGCCTCACCTCTGCTAGTCAGAGAGACACGTGGACAGCCACCGAGCAGCTCCCTACAGAGTCAGTCCCACTTCGGCTGAAATTGGCCGCGGACGACAGCGTCTCTTGTCAGACCACAGAAACTACAAAAAATGGCATTAAATTTTAGACTTTATTGCTATAGACTCAAAGTCCAAAATTAAATGAAAAGATTTTCATTACACTAGGTCATTCGCTCTACAAAAAGTCATTTAACTTTAAACTTTAATAGCATTGCTTTAAAGGCTAAAATCAAATGGAATTTTCTCGCAGTCTCTGTGGTGTGACTGTGGTTGTGCTTTAGCAGAATCGAGGGCCTGGTGTAAGATACGCTGCCGTCTTCATTGGCCAAAGTGCTCCACGTGAAGGTTCCGGACCACACACCCCTCTCATTCATACCCTAAGCAACTTGTTCAGGAGATCTACGACTTAATATTATTAACTTCTGTACCTCCTCGAATGAAGCTATATAATCTAATATAACCCGCATTATTATATGCTTCAGTACTATTGAATTGCTCGTTCACATAAATATTTCGTTTTATATTTGTAATGCTGTCGTAAAAATTGAGTATAGACATTCTTACACCCAAATGCACACATTTAGCGTTAGTATATTTTCTTTGAAATAGAAATCTTTTTCTTTATGATTATTTTATAAAAACATGTACGATGGCGTATGGCGTTAAAAAATAATAACGTTATGGCGTAAAAAAGAGAAAAACTGTTAATTCAGAGGTCGTGGGCTCAATTTCCATTTCCACTTAGTGTAAAATATCTGTATGTATTCTTCTATGTGTGTTTTAAATATGTTTTACCGCATTCTAGAACCCAATTCACAAAGGGTAGATAGCGCTATTTTCGAAACTCTGTAGTGTGGCAATCGGAGGAATTTCTACATTGAAAGTCTCTCATGATAATTCCACTCAGTTCAAATATATGTACGCACTAGCATTTGCCCGCGGCTCCGCCCGCATGTATGTCGGTTATCGCGACCAAACATAACCCATGTCCTTTTCCAAGGTCTAATCTACTTCTGTGCTAAATTTCATCAAAATCGATTCCGTGATTTAGGCGTGAAGTATGAATGAATATATGCATTTTTTTAAATACAAAATAGTACATTATGGTCAAGTGAGCAACGTTGGTGATTACCGCCGAGGCGCCATTGAGACCCGAGCCGCCAGGCGAGGGTCTTAAGACAGCCGAGGACGGTAATCATCATGCTCACACGTGCCATACGACGTTTTACAACACACTTGCGAATAAAATAATACTACAAATACTAAATAAACAATACTACAAATTAATTCGTTTTCCTATGCGCGCGCATTTAACAATGGCGGTCGACCATATTTAAAAAAAAATGAGGTTTGAACTTAACTTTTTTTTACTCTGTTTTTTTTCTGTACTTAGAGAAAAAAAAAAGTTGAGTGAAAATTTTGTTTATTACACAAGTATTACAAGTTGAAATTATTTATTTAAATACGAAAATGCATCAAATGACCATACAATAGGCGTATTAATTTATTCGTAGGTACTATTAAACACGTTATTTTTTGTATCAAAACTTTTTTAAGAACATAGACAAATTATAGACACTTCCTATAAAATTTAAAAAAGAATCTATAGCTCACTTTTGTGAATAATAGTAATGAAAAAGTCACAGTTTTGTAATAGGTGTCATTCCGTGCTTAATTGCGGTAAAATAATATCACTGTTATGAGCAGGTGTGTTGTAATAGTTATTTGTTATACAAGAGTGCAAAGTTGCTTTTTAACCGCGTGCTCAGTTTTGATGACCGAGCAAGCGAAAGATTCTAAATTTGAATCACGAGCATAACGAGTGATTCATAAATTAGAATCTTGAGCGTTAGCGAGGGAATCAAAAGAGCACAAGGTGTAAAATCTTTGCACTCGAGTGCAACACGTAACTTTTCATCCCACCTCAGCGAGGAAATAATGAAATGCTTCTTCTTCCTAGCGTTAATTCCCAGTCGCATCCGAAGCTTTCACCTCGGAGTTCGGGGTCCGCTTTACCAGTCTTAACTGCGGATTTGGCTGGACCTCGATATTTTTCGTAAAGCGACTGCCCTGTGACCTCCACAACCCAATGGTGACATTAGGCGATATCGAAGCATTGCAGCTAGACCGTTGTTGTTGAACTTTTTATGCATACAAATATTTGCACTGAGCGGGGATCGGACCCGCGCCTCCTGCGTTGCGGCCACGTTCACTACCACTACGCCACGGAGGCTGTATAATAATTATGTGTAATAATACTAATAATAAAATATCAACAAATAAAATTCAACAACAATGTTCAACCATAGGACGTGAAAAAAAAAATTATACGCGCAAAGCAAATTTAAAAAAAAAAGTAGGTACACCAAGGAGGTTCCGAGTTGAGTTTTTCATAAATTAAAAAAAAGTTGTATGATAAATCGGCACCATAGAGGTAGAAGTAAATAGGTTTAATGATGTTTTGAGTTCACAAACCTAGTACACACGATGTTCTAAATTCAAATTTACTTTACCACTCTAGAGGGTAAAAGCGACTTTTACACTCAGATATCGAAGAAAAAAAGTACTCTTTCCGAGATGGTGGGATGAAAAAGTATTTATTTTAGTGCAATATTATTATCAGATAGATACAATATAAAACCACGTATATCACCAACAACAATTTCTCTCCCAATTAAAACAGTTTTGAACGCCTTATCAATGTATTACAAGTACCCAGACATGACTAATTAAACATTCCAAACTTGCATTACTCTTGGAAACGTTCGTAAATACTTCAGTTGCAATAAGATCTGATTAAAACTGTCTCACCGTCTGCAAGATTCGCAATTAGGAAAGTTGTTGATAAATTGTACTATTTGTTGGGACTGTTGAGGAAACTGGGAACTATCGTCCATCACAATGAAGTTAACGTGATTCCGATATGGGGCTTTTTAACCCCTGACAAAAAAGAGTGGTGTTATAAGTTTGTAGTGTGTATGGGTGTTAGGCTGTGTGTGTGTGTGTGCGTGTGTGTGTGTGTGTGTGTGTGTGTGTCAGTCAGTCTGTAGCATCGTAGCTCCCAAACGGCTGAACCGATTTCGATTCTGTTTCTTTTGTTTGAAAGATGGTTTAGTCGAGAGTGTTCTTAGCTATGTTTCATAACAATCGGTTCAGCCAATCGAAAGATATGAGGAGTGAAAGTGGCAATGCAAAATCTAATATTTTCAAATATACCCGTGTTGGGTATCAAATGAAAGGTCATAATTTATACATCACGATACAGCAGGTTTTATGGAAATCAGTTTAGCCGTTACCTATGAAAAGCATGAAATAAAAAAATTCAAAAATGAAAAAACCTCCGACCCAAAAAGAACCAAAAAGGATATATATAAAAAGAAATACTATACTGGGACCGCCGCCGTCTGACCGTTGTCGTCGAGCATACCAGGGTACTTAGCGGTCCCCCGAATACGAAACGAGACAACTACTCAGGGTAGGTCATAATGTAATAGTTATTATTTTACTTTTTATAGGTTCTTTTTGTGTCGGGGGTTTTTTTTTAAGTACGGAAATCCCCTCAGACCCTCTGTCGTTTTGGGTCATTCAGTTGCTAGGGGTAAGATTGTCACTGGCATATCCCTCACTTCCTGGCTGCTAAATGTTTCCATAGACGACTACTCTACAATTCTATAATCTTCTCTTCTTCTGGTGAGTCGACGGCCTTCGATGGCATCTCTCATCCTAGCGTTAATTCCCAGTCGCATCCAAAGCTTTTCAGCTCGGAGTCTGGGGTCCGGTTTACCAGTCTTAACTACAGATTTGGCTAGACCTCGATATTTTTTCGTGAAGCGATTGCCATCTCAATGATAACATTAGGCGATATCGAAGCTTAGCTAGACCGTTGTTTTTTTGGATTGGGATGTGGGAGGCTAGTTAGTACTTATTTAATATTTATGGTTTTTTGAACATATGGAAATGGCTTATAAAATTCAGTCAGAAATTAATAATTATTCCCATTATAATTTGCAGGAATTTGAAGAAACTTCAGAATGAGATTAGGCTAAATAAATAATTACTTTATAAAGAAACTTTATTTTTAAGAAATCGTTAAACGTAATTCCCAGAGTACTAATAAAATAAGGCTACAGTTTCTTACTAATACAATTTTCGCAATATTTTAGTGATGTAATCTGTTAAAATAATGTTTTTGTTTTTGTATCAAGTCTAAGTAAGTTATCTTAAAACTTAGTAAGTTGTCTAAGTTGGGTTAGAATGTCTAACTTTGTTAAGAGTTTTATTTTTCAATCCTAATTTAATACTGTGCGTGATTGAATAACAAACATCCAAACATGTTCACAAACTATCACATTTATAATATTAGTAGGATATGATAGGCAACTAACTCTTCTTAAAATATGAATATTGCTAAAGTATAATAATACTTTTCTGTCTCAATTCTGCCGAAAAATTGATCATAAGTTCACGATTTTTTTGTACAGAATAAAAAACTTTCTTTCTGATGTCCACTTTTGACCTTCCATTTATAACAATTACTAAATTTATTGCCCTTTCACCAATATATCGAAATATGACCGTACATAAGACATCTATATACCCACCTAAATACCCAAAATAAATGTACAAATGACAAATGTATAGGATTTGACGTTTTTGACATTCGTTGACGCCTGTCATATACGTCAAATCCCATACATTTGGCATTCTATTCCATCATACGCCGAGCAACGAATTGCAACTTGTCTAGAGGGGCTGATAAGTCTAATCCTAACCACAAGTCCATGTACAAATCAATTATCAAGATGTATAGCGACGCGCGACGGACAACGGTCACCCCAAAGGCATCCAATCCGAGCTATCTCTTCACGGGCTGTTTACTGCAGTCTGACAACAAGACTATAGTTGTTAAGCCAGTGGGGTAAAGTTCAAAATTGCTAATCACTTTGATGATGGTAACATGTGCAGTGTACATCTTGTTTATATCAGTAGTGTACACGTAATTTCTCGCTACTGACAAACATTTGGACTATATTATCGAACGAGTATCTGTACCATCTATACTTAACTAGCTGTCCCGGCGAACTTCGTACCGCCATATTTTTTCCGTTCCCGCTGCACCTATTTTCTCATCCTTTAAACCTTCCCTGGACACCCACGAATATTTCAAGACTAAAATTAGCCAAATCGGTTCAGCAGTTCTTGAGTTATAAAATAACAACGAAAAGTGGCATTGATTTTTATATATTAGATAGTATGTAGGTGAAGAGTTAGTTTGTTTGATTGGACTTGTTTACATTATTGTAGTGGACACGTAATAGGCTACGGAGGTATATTTTTTTTGTATATATAGTACACGTCAATTTGACTTCGCCTCGCCTGATGGTAAGCTGAAGGCAAAGTCTCTGAAAAGTGGGTCACCATTACAGACACGTACCATGTTACAATGGTGGCACTCAGCTTGACGGCCTCATAAGAAATAGGCTCACCCCATGTTGCGTGGGACTGAATATTATAGTTAGTGGAATGTGGGTGTTAAAACACCTCTACCTACCCTTTCGGGGATATACAGACGTGAATATAATGGTATGTATGTAAATAGAAGTACCATTTAATTGAACTTGACTATAAGTTGTTAGGTAGATGTTAATGTATGTTAATAGAGCTAGGTATTAACGTTATCTTTGAGAAATCAGCTGTACATTGCTTTCATAGCTCGAGGCTGTTTATTTTTACTTACTGTTGAAGGTTCCTTCACCATGGTTGTTATAATTGAAACGTACGACGTACGATAATGTGCAATTACGTTATTATTAAATACCAGCTATTACCCGCGGCTCCATCTTGACTGCCTCTGTGACGATGACGTAGCGGTAGTGATCGCGGCCGCTACGCAGGAGGCGCGGGTTCGATCCCCGCTCAGTGCAAATATTTGTATGCATTAATATGAATATTTGCATTGGTCTGGGTGTTTCTATATAATAATATGTATGTATTTACGAAAAATGTATCTAAGTATATTTATCCGCACTCTAGAACCCATAACATAAGCTCGTTAAGTTATGCTTACTTTGGGTCTAGATAGCGATGTGTAGAATGTCCTACAATATTTATTTATTATTTATTTATTTATCTGAGTTTGATTCTGACCTCGTTCCCGTAATCCACAGGAACCTATTAAATACCAGATACGGAAGATAAAACGGATACTAGACTGACTATATTCTATCTCAATACCAATGGTTTTCCTAAACGACTACAATATGGGTTCTTCAAGAAGGGTATTAGGTTTCTTCAGGGTTGGCAGTACGAGTGTAACGCACCATGGTAACCGCTTTCCATCACGTGGGTCGTGTGCTTATCTGCTACCTGGTATAAAAAAATTAAACAAACAGAGTTTAGCCATATGTGTTGAGCCGTTTGAGCGTGATTGAGTAACAAACATTCAGACATGTTTAGAAACTTTCACATTTATAATATTGGTAGGATTTCTTTGGGGCGTTTTCCCCTACAAACTGGGCCAAACTGCATACAAACTGGGCCAAACTGAAAGTAATTAATAGAAGAGAAAGTATTTTCTCCAATTGATTAAAGTAACTCTGAAGTTGACATGTACTTCTGACGGCAGTCGACAAAACATTTTTTTTTTTAAAGAATATTAGCAACCGAAATTACTAATATTCCCTCTAAACCCCTCCAGCTAAGCTAAATTCCTTTTGTTAGGAGTGGATTCACGTCGGTAGTGTAATGGCCAGGATTCGAACCTGGGACCTTTCTATCGGGCCGAAGGCCTTTGGCCGACTCCTTAACCATTAAGTTACCAACGATAAATGAACCCTGAAAGTCAAACATACAAACTTTAGATGTAACTGGGAAATCGGTGTGAGGATGATGATATCACCCTAGCCAGCTGCGATATATTCACAAAATTTTAGACAAAGTACGGCAATAAAGTAAACAAAACAACAAACATGACATAAATCAGAGCTACGGAGATAATAAAAGTAATTCGGTGAGGTACTGTAGCTACAATGTTTTTACTAACTTGATGAGTCTGACTGCTCTAAATGTGAGTGGAACTTTATGATAAAATATAGGATTTTCAATATTTATCAGAAAGTTTATAGATGTATGCCAAAGTGGATGAGGAAAACTATGGCGGGGGAACTGCCGTGCCCCCAGATAATATTTCGAGAACTTCACAATGCCGTGGTTCGAGAATTCCTTCTATATATCTGGAGTTTTATTTACAAAAGGCTATCAAGTAACCTCATTCTCAAGTTTTCACACTATGACGCCTGTTTACATGATTGTGACAACACAAACATAAACAACTCTGTCAAAAGAAAAGTAACAAGTTCTTTAAGTGGTATAGTTCGCGACATATATCTTGACACCAAAATAAAATAAAATAAAATAAAATAAATTTATTGTATCCTTCAGTTACACAATTATATACAGTCTCTGTCTCCCGAACTAGGTCGTAACCTGTATCTCAGGAGCCAGTTCCTTCCACATTACAGGTTGCACCTTGTGGAATCAGTTAAATGGTAACATAAATATAAAGGTAATACATAAACAACGCAATATAATAAGCCTATTGTGTTCGATGTCAGTGTGTGTGTCTGTGAGGGTATACAACCCTTAAAGTGTGTGTGTCTTGTGTATATGTGGTTAGTTTAAGTGTTGTTAGAATGGTGGGGCAGTGTTTGATTGTTAGTAGTTAGCTAAACTGATTTGTGATGATAGATCATATCTGCTGCGTTATCCGGCAAGAGAAAGGCCTTGGTGGGCGCGGATATATATTTTTTTATACCACTTAGTTGGCAGACAAGCACACGGCCCACCTGATGGGAAGCGGTCACCGTGGCCTATGGACGTATGCAACACCAGGGGCGTCACACTCGCGCTGCCGACCCTGAAGAAACCTTCTAATGCCCTTTTTGAAGAACCCCATATTGTAGTCGCGTGGGTCGCGGATGGGTTTGATATAATCTATGATTAGTGGATTTGAGCTCCTCCACCGCCGTTGTACCCCATGCTATCCTCAAAAGACGCCCAAGCGTCGGTAGCGTAGTGGTTAACGAGTCGGCATTAGGATCGAGAGGTCCCAGGTTTGAATCCTGGGCAGTACATTACAGACGTGAACCCACTTCTAGCACAAGGTTTAAAGTAAATGTTAGTAATTTCGGTTGCATAATTCCTCTTTTTCCAAGACTTTGCCTTTAGCTTAAAATCAGGCGAGGCGAAGTCAAATTGACGTGTCCTATATAAAAAAAAAACATTTTGTGACGAATTTGGACTCAAAATATGTACCGGTAGGTAACTCTAAAAAGATTCTAGGCAGAGGTTGAAAACCTTTAATATTATTTTTCGCGTGAAAATAGCAAGGAAAAAATATTTTGAATAGACCAGGTCAGTAGGTCAGTTTAACAACATGTTTTGACGACTTGTATCCTGGTAATTTATAGCTTAAAGGAGTTACTCCAGATACTTCCAAGGGAATCTAAGTCCCTTTGATGTACAATAGGTAATGAATGAGGAAGATGTCTTCACTTTTGTACGGGAAAATTATAAGGTTAATGGTAAAGCTGTTTTGATCGTATATAAACATGGGATAAGAAAAGATAAAATAAAAATAAAAACAAAAAAATAAATAAACATTGAGTACATACTGTGGGTTGTGGAGGTCAGACGGCAGTCGCTTCACGGAAAATATCAAGGTCCAGCCAAATCCGCAGTTAAGACTGGTAAAGTGGACCCCAGACTCTGAGGTAATAGCTTCGGATTTGACTGGGAATTAACGCTAGGATAAAGAAGAGAACCTACATACTGTGTCTTTTTTAGTAGTATTGTGGAAAGAGCCCAAACTTTAGCAGATTCAAGGAAACTGCCTGAAGAGCCTTAGCTCTTTTTTTGTAAAAACATTTTTGCATACTTATTTTTTTGTCAAGCGTGAGCAACATTTTATAGTGCGCAAAATCCCCAGACCCCGGCTCCAGACCAGGGTATGGAGAGGCACGCATCCCCGTCACCCCCAGGCCCGTGCCCATGGGGAACGGAGGTGGTTCTGCGACCCCCAACGCCCGAGTCGCCTCCGCATTCTTCATATCTGCTGCGTTATCCTTTCACGCATTCCATCCATTTTTTCTTGCGCTTCCGACTGCTCAGTCCCAAAGTCCTATATCGACCCAAACTATACTTCGATGAAAAATAGTTCCTAGGTAAATGGGTTTCTGCCTACTGATCACGGAAGTTGCACATACGCAACATCAAAAATATTTTTAGATATATATTTCTTTTGCAACGACACTGTCATCTTTTCTTACAGCCAATTTTTCAATTCCCCGAACTGTATTGTAATCAGACTCGGGAACACATCAGTCATCCACAGGATTGGAGACTTGATTTCCAAGCCTCCAGGCATATAGGAGACAATTTGTCAAATAAATTGTGTCTGTCTGCTTCCTTTACTTTGTGCGAATTATGCCAATTGATTTTTCGCTTCGACGGTAATAAAGACTGTTTCGCATCAATAATAATAATAATCCATCAATATTGAGGGAAAGGTAACAATAAAATAACTTGTATGAATCAGTTGTATTTTCGATGTGAAATGACGTCGTCTTTACCTCTGTAGTAGGAAATAACTCAGATAACTTGATGATTAAAGAAGTCGACCATACAACCATTCGTTGAATTCATCATCGGCGAAATGAGCGTTCGGAATTTTGACGGTCGGCCAGATTATTTCGAAATTATGACGTGAACTCAGAAATGTTGTAATACAGTAATAAGTTGAATATACATAGGAATATACATCGGAATACTCATCATAGTACTTACTCTTTCTTTTTCTCTTTAAATTTCTCTTTCTTTCACTCTTTCAATTAGTCACTGCTTCTCCTCCTATAAATAACGTGGAAAGTTGAGGTGTCACCCTCATATGGTTCCGAATCACCTGTAAACAATTTCGAACCAATCCAGATGCTATTCGTATTCGAAATGCCGAACCAATTGATGGATTTGGTTCGGCATTTCTTTTGTTTGCCGCACCATAAAGTCTTAAAACTCTTTACCTAAATACGTAAGTTTTCTTTTTCCTTCCGACTTCTCCTCGGTCCTTTAAGCGGGGCGTGAAGAGTATCTGATGAGACCATCAAGCTGAGGGACCACCATTCTAACATTTATTGGCAACCTATTTTTTTTTTATTGCATTGGTGTTTTTCTTTTTTTTTTGTGTATTTATTTTTTGTGTACCTATTTGTTTTGTGATTAATTTAGTATGTTGTGTCTTAATTTATTAATTTAGTATGTCCAGTACTGTTTTGGGGTTAACCCCGTAAAGGTGGTGGATTAAGTTGTGGAATAAATAAATTAATAAATAAAACCTCATTCCACCTTTGGCAATCTACCATGAGGTAACGTGAAGTCATTGGTGTAATAAAAAAATAACTTACTACGAATTAATAAATGAGAAGATGAACCCAATTGATTCACAAAATTTATTAATCAAATTTCAGTCAACACGAAAATCCGGGAATATACGTTTGAGTGCACTCGTAAAAGGCATAAATAGTCCTCGACAAGCAATTTAAAATCCAATAATATTCATATTTCCCATTTGTACAGAACCACGTACTGGGTACTGGGAAACAGAGTTATTGCAGAGATATATCAAGCCGGGTTCCGTTTGGAGACGGTTCCGTTTCTATGCTAACAGGTTTTGGCAAACTGATTTGTTGCTTGTATTTTTTTAATTTCAGCAGAGATTAAGAACGGCTAGTTTTGAATTTACGAGAATAAATTAATGACCATCTTAAGTTGTAAACAAGAACATTATTACAAGTAGCTTCTGTGGCATGGCGGTAGTGAACGCGGCCGCTACGCAGGGACGCGCAGGTACGATCGCCGCCGCTCAGTGTAAAATTTATATGGGTATTTGCATTGGTCGGGTCTTGCTCCGGAGAGTACGTTAAGCCGTCGTCGGTCCTCATTGCCTTACGCACATCTATGGCAGTCTTTACGGGTAGTTGTAGCCCTAAAAGGTCCAACTACTAGTCTAGCTGCAATGCTTCGATATCGCCATTGGGTAATGGAGGTCAGATGGCAGTCGCTTCACGGAAAATATCGACGTTAAACTGGCAAACCCCTTCCAACCGGGTTGGAGAACGGCTCAGAGAATGATGTATCATCTAAAGTCATTTCAACGTTGTTCCTGATGCAATAGAGGCTTTCACCTCGGATCCAAGTATCCGTTTACTCTTACTCCTCTATGGATTTAGCTTAAACGGCCTTATTACAAAGTAAGCCTGCAACAGTGCCTCGTTTTTCATCAGCAGGTGTGCTAAAACTACCCAAGATGCTGTAATCGGTGCAATATATATGCAAAGAAAACAATTCAATAGCAATAAAGTGAGTACTAGAGCACTTAAATAGAAATGGTCTTCTAATTCGAAGGGCGTTTGCCAGTGAATCGACGACGAATGCCATTAACGAGTCAATGGGTCACTTTATTACGTGTAGATCGGTCACACTGGCGATAGAAGGAGGTTCCCGATCAATTAAACACATCCTAATAATAGTATACATGTGAAAGTTTGTGAAGATGTTTGTTACTCAGTCACGCTATCGGCTAAAAAGTATTTTATGTGTTGTTTCAGACTATAATCTATTTATTGTACCAAGTTCCAGTCAGATTCGTTCAACTGTTTGTGCGTAATTGGATAACAAACATTCAATTTTTTTACAAACTTTCACAATTACGTATAGGTATTTAGTAGAAAATACGATTCTCATATGCGCCCACCCCTTTTCTGAAAAAATGGAGACACTAGTCCCACACCAGTATAATACCACTCTGGGCCAGTATAATTTTGACGAAATTAAATGTGTACTGCAATTTTCGATCTCACGTAATAGAGGACGAGCCTCAGGCACTTTGTCATTTACTGTCGGATGGAGAACATGCATTCTGCCCGCGACGAGCGGAGGAGAATCGGTAAACGCGCGGCCCGCGACGAGCGGCGGCAACTCGGGCATCGGAGGTCGCAGAATGACCTCCGTCCCCCATAAGCGCGGGCCTGGGGGTGATGGGTGGAGCCGCCTGTCACCCTAGCAGAAGCAGGCCGCGGCGGCGGCGCACATTGCGTGCCTCCCCATACCCGGGGGCGAGTTGGGGACTGTGGTCCCCACAACGGAAGAGGGCCAGATCGAGAGATATGGCCCTGGGTCGGCCGGAGTGCGAGGGATATTACTACGACAATCTCACCTCCGGCATCCGACGGCCCACAGACGGCGTGCGTTTTAGTCAGTTCGAGTCCGACACAACCTCCTCCACCGGCTCCGGCGGGGGAGGTATCCGTGGGGATATTTCGCACGATAAAAAAAAGCCATATCAATTCTATTTTGGCTTCTACAACATTAACGGGAAGAGATGGGGTGACCCTATTATACTGTACTGGGAACCAACACGACATATGGCAGATATATTTATTATAGAAATAAAAACAATAAAGTACTCAATAGAATATCTGAATCATACTTATAAATCCTACAATTGTTAGTACAGTCACAAAGAAAATGGCTCGGAGGAATTTTATTACAAAGGAGAACGAATTTCTAGAGAAAGAATATTTCAAATAGAAAATAGCTTTGTGTAATCAAATAATAATATCAGATTCTGTTTTAGTTTCACCTGCTTTGAGATAGAATAACTAAAGTAATATTGTTATTTTTCAAAGGACACTCCTTTAACCTCTCTCTCATCCTAGCTTTAATTCCCAGTCGCATCCGAAGCTTTTCAGCTCGGAGTCTGGGGTCCGCATTACCGTCATAACTACAGATTTGGCTAGACCTCGATATTTTTTCGTGAAGCGATTGCCATCTGACCTCCACAGCCCAATGATAACATTAGGCGATATCGAAGCTTTGCAGCTAGACCGTTGTTTTTTTTTTTGGATTTTTTAGGGCTCCAACTACCCGTAACGACTGCCATAGATGTTCTTATGGCAACCGGGACCGACGGCTTAACGTGCTCTCCGAGGCACGACCAGACCAATGCAAATACCCATGTTTCATGAACACAAATATTTGCACTGAGCGGGGATCGAACCGCGTTCACTACCGCTACGCCACGGAGGCTGTCTCCTGACTCCTTTAACATCTCTGTCATATAAATTGCTTGTGCTATAGTCGGGATCCTGCCTTTTCGCCGAAAATTGTTTGGCCGATTATCACTTGCCAACCAACGTTTCGCCTATTTTTCACTTTGACGACTAACGATTGCCAAATTTTTGTATGACAACGTTTCATTTGGTAGAATTATTGTTAAGCTGATTATTGTAATGACAAAAAACGTTTGGGGCATTTATCTTTTGTCAAATTATTTATTAGGCCAGACAACTTTAAGACGAATCGAGTATAGCGCGCCCCAACTTGGATAGGTTAGGTTAGAAGGCTAACGCGGGAGCGGAGCGGAGCGGAGCTCCCGCTTTAGCCTTCGTGGTTATTTTTTTATAACCATCCATAAATAGTGGCCCACTTAGTATTTTTGTACGCCACATTCAGTAATTTTGACAACAACTACATGAATATTACGCTAACTAAAACATTCGCTACTTGAAAGTTGGCATTTTGAAAAGTGTCATTCTAAAAGGAAGACCAAACGTAAAATTGGCAACTGTGAGGTTGAATAATAAAAACAAAATTATATCACAAGTTGGCAAATGATTATTCTGCGAAATAAAATTCTGCGAAACGTTAGTTGGCAAGTGATAATCGGCCAAACAATTTTCGGCGAAAAGGCAAAGATCCGCTATAGTCACGTCTCTTTCAAATTGAGGTAGACAGAAAGGACATCTTTTCACTTGCGATAAGTTTTTCGCTTCTTCTATTTTCATAATTGTTTTCATATAAGCTCTCCGCTTGCGCGTACTCCTGACCTAGCATTTTCTTAAATCTTCCTCGATTAGATAGATATAATATACCTACGCCTAGGTTGTCTTTTATCAGGATACCCTATGGATATACAAGTCGTTTTTGTATATCTTTTATATGAATATGACATTATACACAGCAATATCTAGACAAAATAGCTTTTGTTATAGATTCTTAAATGCTGAGGAAGATAATAATAATTTAGTTTTTTTTGTAAATACGTTACCATTATACATAGAAACAACCAGACAAATACAAATATACATATTCCTCCATACAAAGCTGTGCATTGAGCAGGAATCAAACTCGCTTCCTCTGGCAGTAGAACGCTCTACCGCTACCTACGCCACGGCAATTCTTAGGTGTTTCTTATTTCTTTCTTTCACCTTTTTTTTAAAGAATATTAGCAACCCAATATTCCCTCTAACCCCTCTAACTAAAGCTACATTGCTTGTGCTAGGAGTGTGTTCACATCGGTAGTGTAACAGCCAGGATTTGAACCCGGGACCTCTCGATCGTAAGGCCGACTCCATAACCACTAAGCTACCGACGCTTGACCTTGCACCTCACCCACTTACAAAGATGGGTGACCGCTATATGCAACTCAGTTATTACGTTACAATAAACGTAATGTACTTTATCTAGCTTCTCTTCAGACAAATACGTCGACCTACATACATCTTGCTAGTACAGCGTAATACGTACAGGCTTGTTAGGGAGACAGGGGAGACAAATGTCGGGCATTAGAGAACTCGCAAGGGTAGTGGGTTCCACAATTATGCTGTAGAATTATAAACTATGCCGTTTGTCGGTAGTGACATTAAAACTCGCAGAGTACCTATAGTTATTACGTGTCCTGCGATTAATTGAAGAATTTTTGTAAACTGTTATATATTTATTAATGTGTATTGTGTGTTCTTGAATAAATTATTTCTTTAGAATAGAATAGAAAGAATAGAAATAAACTTTATTGTACACCAAACAAAAGAAAAATAACATAAAATAAATGGCAAACAGAATTAGGTAATGTACAAATGACGGCCTTATCGCTAAAAGCTATATCTTACAGGCAACCTGTCTTTTCTTGAATTTTCTGTTTTTTTTTTAATTATATAATTATTTACTAGCTTTTGCCCGCGGCTCCGCCCGCGTGGATGTCGGTTATCGCGACCAAACATAGCCTATGTCCTTTCTCGAGGTCTAATCTACCCCTATACCAAATTTCATCAAAATCGGTTCAGTGGTTTGGGCGTGAAAGCGAGACAGACAGACAGACAGACAGAGTTACTTTCACATTTATAATATTAGTAGGGATTTACATTACAATAATATTTACGATAATGTTATACTAGGTTATTATAAAAAAAAAAACTAAACTAATATAGGTATTTTAAAACTAAAACTAATAATATACAATTGAAAATGCGTCGTGGAATTCCTCCGCATCGCATGCCTCTTGTGGTAACGTTCCCAGAAGACTGGCAGCATGATTAAATGGATTTATATGTACTAAACTGACCACTGGTTCACGCAGCCGTGTTCTGAGAAAACTCGAGTAAGAAACTCAGTGAGCAGTTTTGTGATACATGCATACATACAAATAATCACGCCTTTAACCCAGAAGGATTATGTAGAAGTGAATTAACACCCACATTTCACCAATCACTGTATTAGGTCCCACACGTAATGGAGGGTAGGCTCACTATTGCCGTATTCCGGGCACTAGGTATTGTAGACTCGAGCCATGTATCTGAGTCTGAGTCTGGGCTCTATATATCTGTCTGATGTATAAGTAACTATAAACATAAGACGCGTACTCTAAGTGCAGTGCTTTTCGCGTTTTTTGCTTAAATAACTTGGACTTGACTGAATGGATTCGTTGTAAACATTTACTTCTACCTGTATTTAAAGAATAAACGAGTGATTGTGCCTATTGTTTAAAGAATATTATTAGAATTCAATCACAAATCACAATAAACACAAATTAACCGACAAGAAGATAAGACACATATATTTCGCAACTTTAGAGAACGTCTGAGTGGCGCGGTCGGTTACGATCACGCCTACTGTTTTTTGGTAGCAGGTTCGAGACTAAGCGGTCACGATATTTTTGCTTCTGACTTTTTGAAATTTATTTTAATTTTTACAAACTTCCTGAAATTATTGTGAACCAATTGTGGTGCTGTTATAACAGAATAGTAATATAATGCCACTAAAGAGAACTACTACAACAGCTACACCTACCGAGCCAGCAGTCCCAGCGCCTGCGCTTGAAAATAAGCAACATAACTCGATTCGGACTATTGCTGCAAAAACTGCCACAATGCAACACAGCGAATCGACACCGAATCTTCACGCTCTTTCGGCTGGTGCAATGGAGCGAAAAAAGAGGAAATGCGATGTGGAAGATAATAACATCTCTGGCATGATAGAGGAGATGTTCTTGACCTTTTCTCGCGATCAGGAAAGGCGTTTCCATGAACTACAATCCACCATCAACAGACTTTCGGACCAAAATATCGAACTAAAGGAAAGCGTCATTATGATGTCCGACAAATACGATGAATTTCTACAAAAAATAACTATTCTGGAATCGGAACGTGTAGAGGACAGGAAGACAATTAGGCGGCTGGAAGACAGGCTTGAGGCACTGGAGCGTAAGTCCCGCTCATCGAGACTTGAAATAAGGAACGTGCCTTTGTCAAGCGGTGAAACAAAGGAAGTACTGCGTGGTATGGTCATGAACCTGGGTAGGACGTTGGAAGTCAAACTAAATGAATCAGAAATACGTGACATCTACAGAATTCATTCTAAGGACAATACAGGACCTATCATAGTGGACTTTTCTACTACGTTTCAGAGAGATAGCTTCATCAGAGGCACGAAAGTATTTAACAAAGGCCGAAGTAAGATGGAGAAGTTAAACACTACTCTTCTCAATCCTCAATATCCTCATAAGCCGATATATGTATCAGAATCTCTAACTCAAAGGGCCAACAGACTTTATTACTTAGCAAGAGCATATCAAAAGAGCCATGGATACATGTTCTGTTGGACTGCAAATGGAATTATATATTTGAAGAAAGATACAGACTCAACCCATATACGAATATCTTCAGAAATCGACATAGATAACCTTAAGAATGCTAAATGACTATATCATATAAATTATTTTACTTTGTTTTCTGCACTAATTAATGCCTATTTTGTTTTAAGTTTGTATTCAACTCTGCATGTTAGCTTATCACCTAATATTTATACTTATACCTACTCAAAAACTGTTACACTTTACACAACTCTCATCAAACACTGCAATTTTGTGATATATAATCCAAACCAAACATTATTCTCACAGCCTTACGAAGTCATATATCACTCACGTACAATTACGAACACTACAACAAGTACACTTTCGGAACTTTCACACAAACTACGATTATACACCCAACATTCAGCCTTATCCCACAAAAGTCTATGCACGCCAACAGTTGACTATTTAAACTATATATTTCACACTTTTTTCAAATTAGATGCATCCCGGAGACATACACAAGTAACATATAGACTAACAACTAAAATTCGATCTTAATGCACACTCAACTTTAAATGATGACTTGGATAACTTAACTGTGGCCGAGTTCAGTACATGTGACATAGATAGTTGTCGCAATTTAATGTATGTAGATAACTCCTCAATGAATATATTTATCCAAAATATAAGAAGCGTAAATTGCAATTTCACAGGACTGAGCTCGATGATTGCAAGAACAGGAATCGATTGGGATTTGTTAATATTAACTGAATGTTGGATTTACGAGAACCCCTTTATACCGAACATGAGTGGTTACCGGTCCATAGGTACGAACTTTGTCAACACACAAAACGAAGGAGTTGTGGTATATTATAAAAATACACACGCATATAACGTGTATGAGCCAGTATTAATAGGTGCAAACTGCTTGATAGTTAAAATTGATGTCCATACTGTTTTGCTGGGTATATATCGCCCTCCAGGTGAAACAGACATACCTGCGTTTCTAGAGTCGTTGAATCAAGTTTTACGAACACTATCATCCTACAAAAACATATTACTCACAGGTGATATAAACCTAGATATAGTAAAATCCCCCTTAGACAAACATGTCGTTACTTATCTAGATATCTTGGCCTCGCATGGTATGCTACCCGCGTACTGTATACCCACTCACTACAAAACGTGTCTTGACCATGTAATGGTCAAAACAAAATTACCTATCAAAAGTCTAGTTGTACTCACAACCCTCACGGACCACTATAGTCAAATAATAAGCCTCTCTAATATGCCTTCCCCTCGCCAACTAAATAAAACAATTAAATTAATAGACTACACATTACTCGAAAGCAAAGTTCAAATACTAGACTTCAGCAAAATTTATACTTTAGAGACCCCGGATGAAGCATTAACTTTCTTTCTTCATACTCTAACCACCACATTATTAAGTTGTACTAAAGTCGTTATGGTCCCCAGACGCAGGAGAATAATAAAACGGTGGATAACGCCCGGTTTATTAAGATGTATGCGAAATCGCGACCAGTTACATCTCAAGTGTAAAAAATATCCTAATAATGATATTATCAAATTAACTTATACCCGGTATCGCAACTTCTGCAATGCAATACTCAGAAAAGCTAAACAGGATTTTGATCGGGCTGATTTTGCTGAATGCAGGGGCAACACAAAGAAAATGTGGGATAAAATTAAAGCAATCACTTACACTAAAACAGAAACCAGTCCATCTACTGATCTAATTGATTTGAAAGACCCGATAAAATCCGTTAATGATATTAATCACTTCTTTGCAAGCATAGGTAGATCACTGGCTGAGTCCACCTCAGGGTTAAATGTTTCCATACCTACTGAACTCTTTACCCAGGTGCTGCCTTGCTTATCCTCATTTGTTCTATTGCCAACCGATGTCGATGAGATAAAAACCATTATATCCTCTCTCAAAACCAACTGTGCAGTAGGACGTGACAATATCTCTGGTTACCTGATAAAAAAGTACACCAGTATACTAGTAGACCCTATTACATACATTTGTAACGTCAGCCTTGCTTCTGGGGTTTTTCCAAAGGATTTCAAAAAGTCCCTCATCCATCCAATCCACAAGAGTGGTAGCAGAGATTGTGTCGGTAACTACCGTCCAATATCAATTCTACCTACATTGTCAAAAATATTAGAAAAAGTGATTAACAAACAACTTATTAAATACCTAGAAACAAAGAAATTATTATCGGAAAATCAATTTGGATTCAGAATCGGTAAATCAACAAACGACGCTGTACTTCATCTCACCGACACTATAGTTACAAAGCTTGATGAAAAAAAGAAGGTCTTAACAATATTTCTTGATTTGGCGAAAGCTTTTGACACGGTCTCTGCGCCACTCTTGTTGGAGAAGATGGAGAGAATGGGAATTCGTGATACACAGCTAAATTTATTTCACAGCTATCTAGAAAACAGATTCCAACGAGTGAAGGTTGAAGAATGGTTGAGTGATGACCTCGAGGTCAGCACTGGAGTACCTCAAGGTAGTATTTTGGGCCCTACTTTATTTTTGATATTTATCAACGACCTCTGCCAGTTGAAGATGACAAATGGAAAAATTACTACATTTGCGGATGACACAGCGCTCCTCTTCTATTGAGATAACTGGGAGGAAGTCTATAACTTTGCTCAAACTGGCTTCTCTAAGGTTGTAAGCTGGCTAACAAACAACTCCCTCACACTTAATACGGACAAGACCAAATACATGCAGTTTTCCCTAAGCAACCACCCACACACACACAGCCATTCACTAAACATAACCGCACATGCAAACACATGCAACAATTACTCCTCCAATTCATGTACATGCCCTCATCTTCAAAAAGTAGACACAATAAAATACCTGGGTATTATTATCGACAAAAACTTGAACTATCATTCACACATTGACCTTCTATCTAAAAGAATAAGGAAACTTATCTACATTTTTAAAAACTTAAGACATGTTGTAGATAATACAACCCTGAAAACTGTCTATTTTGCATTATGTCAGTCCTTACTAAACTATTGCATTACAACCTGGGGAGGAGTCAGTAAAACAGCTATGTTAAAGGTTGAGCGAGCTCAAAGAAGAGTACTTAAGGTAGCCTATTCGCTGCCATTCTTCCATCCAACCTCGGAGGTCTACTTGAGGTGCCAAGTTCTAACAGTTCGTCAACTTTTTGTCTTGCGAATTGTCCTACATAAACACTCCTCCCTAACATACAATCCATCCTTTCTAACTCATAAAAGAAAAAATGCTAAGGTATGCCCAACCAAATTATTTAGAAGCAGTCTTTCACACCACAGCTACTGTTTTCTTAGTACTTATTTATACAACAAATTGAATTCGATTTTAAATATATCGAGGGTATAGTGCTCAAACCCAATAAGTATGAAATTTTAACTTTCGAGTTATTCAATGTTAAAGGTTCAAAGACAAATATACCTATGATTTTCACATAATATCGTCACAATAAGTATTTGTGGTAAAAGTATATTTAGTTAACTTATTACTATAACAATTTTAAACTGTCCATTGTTCATCATTCTTAAATTAATAGAAAATTAGATACATGAGGTAGTGACTTATTGGGTTTTACCCCAAAGAGAGAGATAAAATTAAACATTAATTGTATTTAATTTCTTAGGATTAATTAAGTTAAATTATTGAAAAAATAAATAAAAATCACTCTGTCACTTTTGCGGGCTGGTTGTTTGGTATAATATTATGTCTTCATATTTTTTCGCACTGGGACAGGCTGTTGATCCAAAACAATCTGCGTACCGCGCTTACGTAAGGGCACGCGCCTCGTGCTATCCCAACATGAGTCACTTTAAGGTGGAGTACAACAGAGCCACAAATATCTGCAAGAGGGCTTAATATGTCAGAGCGCACAGCACGGTTTGGTCAAGTGCTAATGGCGCATCCGATGGGCAGCCATGGCTACTGGCGACTGGCCAAAGCTGTGCAAGCCAACTTCTGTCAGCCTTCTCTGCGTAGCGCGATGTCCGTAAAGTACTGCAATCACTCGATATCTAGAAAATCAGCGGGCCGGGTCTTATTCCAGCGATGGTTCTTCTAAAACGTGCAACGGAGTTGTCTCCAATGCTTACGCGGCTGTACCGACTCTCCTTAATCTCTGATACAGTGTCATCGGCTTGAAAAGAAGTGAATGTACAGTACAGCCGATTCCCAAGAAGCGGGATCGCCCATACCCAGCCAACTATCGTCCCATAGCCGTCACCTCTAGGCTGTGCAAGGTATTCGAGCACATCATCAACATACAGCTCATGCGTCACGGATGATGCGTAAAGGATCACTCCTTAATTAATGACAGGAAATACATTTTTAGGCCGAAGTGGTTAACAGGTGATCTTCTGGCGTACGTTATCCATCTTTAGGGTGAGGCTTTGGACAAGCATGACGAGCCACTGGCAATTTCGATAGAATCTAGCTCAAATCGTTTCTTTCCAAGCTACCAACCTTTGGTCTGCCTGCTAGACTGTGCGCCTGGGTTGCTAGCTTCCTACAGGAGCACCGTATTCGCGTCCTTTGTGATGGACAAATTTTGGAGTTTTTGCAGGTAAATGCTGGCGTACCGCAGGGGTCCGCCACTTACTTTATCACCCACTCTCTTTCTTCTGCATGTCAACGACATGCTGTCCATCAGCAGCATTCATTGCTATGCAGACGATAGCACCTTACACGGGAATTATCACGAACATCCTGCGGTAAAGCAGTCCGATATCGCGGAAAAAAGGCAGCTTATCGCCACTGAGCATGCCGGGTCTTGAACCACATTTCCCAATGGGGCTCTGAGAATGAGACGCAAAAATAAGACGCAGACATGAGCGTTTACAGCAATGGTATCTTCTTTCCTTCCCCTTCCCGCTCTTCAGAACACGCCTCTGCTACTGCAGGAAAATCTCAATATCCTCGGTATGGATGTTCTCTGCAAATTAAAGAACAAAAACTACATTGAAAGTATCATCAAAACAGCCTCGCGTAAACTCGGAGTCCTGAACAAAGTGAGACGTTTTTCACACCGGAGTAGCGGTGTCTTCTGTACAAGACACAAGTGCGCTCCTGCGCGAAATACTGCTCGCATCTCTGAGATAGCAGTACTTAGGTACTAGACGCGACGTGCGTTTCGCATTATTGAGAATCCTGAGGTCATGAAAACCTTCGACGATGTGCAGATGCGCAGAGATGTTGCATCCTTGGCAGTGTTAACTGTCTCTACCATGGTGAATGTTCTGATGAGCTCTTCCAATTAGTACCACCCTCTCCTTTGCTACACAGGACAACACATGCAGGACTTAAATATCACCCGCATACGGTGCAGAATATTCCATAAAGAACCAAGCGGTTCGGCGACTCCTTCTCTTGTCCATTAACCTGGAATTCCTTACCAGTACACGTGTTTCCCGCTTTCTATAGTCCCTGTCCCTTGCCCTATATGCAGGGCGTGAAAAAGCATCTGATGAGGCCGTCAAGCTGAGTGCATGGTACGTGTCTATAATGGTGACCCTCGTTTCCGAGACTTTCTCTTCAGCTTACCATCAAGCGAGGTGAAGTCAAATTGACGTGTGCTATATAAAAAAAGAGTTCACCACTAGTCGCAATCCACCCAAATTACGCGTGCGGTGTGAGTGGCATGAGTGAAGTTGTATGTACTTATTTTGATTTATTGGGTTATTCCTCAAACAATATTGGAAGAATCTTAAGTGAGTAAATCTATTTAACTATACAGTTCTGTTTTTGTTTTTGAAATTATCGAACAATGAAATCCGATAAATTAGTTTGTTTCATTTCAGATTTTATTTTTGGTATCTTTCTTAACTATTAAAGTAAAGGTAAGACCCGTTAAATGGAAATAATGGTTTCGGCCTCTTCTTTTTATTTTGTTTAATAATCATATGGATAAAGGTAAAACCAGATAAATAGAAATATTGGTTTTCACCATGCATGTTATAAAGCGATTTAGTAAAACTTTTTATACACTAAATGAAAATAAATACATTTATTTGGTTTAAGCGTGACATAAAAATATTTTTTCTCCCAATAAATCTACATAGTGTGTTCTAGTTTACAGTTTTGAAAAAAAATACCTTGGTTTATTGGGTTATTACACCAAGTAACTTGAGTTCTACCGCGAATTCCGCTTGTTGGATAATACCATTAGAAAGAGCGTAAAAAATCGATTAAGATGGACCAAAAAAGTCAATTTTCGATTTTTGCCTACTTATTGGGTTTTAACACTGGACCCTCGATATATCCCCTAACAACAAAAAAATGTAAGCATATTCTCACTTCGTATCTGTTGGGTCTCGACTATGACTCAACTGAAAATTTATTAGCAGTTCCAGAATAACACGCACACACACACACACACACACACACACACACACACACACACACACACACACACACACACACACACACACACACACACACACACACACACACACATACACACACACACACCCTACCTAATTTGTGCTTAGTTCTAATTGGATTTTTTTTGTTTTTCTTTGTATTTTCTCTTTGCACTGAATCATTATGTTATTTTGCGCTAATTTAAGTATAATACACACTTATCTTGTAGGGGGCCTGGTAATCTGTGTGACAGGGTTTCCTAGTTCAGATACCAGTCTCCCACAAAGGATTGAAATGTTACATAATACGAAGTGCTTAAATGTATCTTAATACCTTTGTGGAAGAGAATAAATAAATATATTATTATTATTATTATTATGTTAATAACATTTTTGTGATATATTTATAAATAACTAGCCTATGTGTTAACGCGACTTTTGCTCATATATCCAACCTTCTCGTTTGACCCCTTTGATAAATGGCTTTCTTCTCATCAAATAATCAAAATCAAAATATCAAATAATCGTAAAAGCGTCACGTAGGTACATAACGTAAGATTGTAAGTCTAACCAAGCTTTTTCAAACAAAATAAAGCATCAAAAACCGTTCTGTAGTTTTTGTGTCCATCGCGAACAATTATCTATTTGTTCGCGATGGACACAAGAACTCCAAAAAAGAAATTCTAACCTAACTTTTTTAAATATTTGCAATGTACAATAACAGACACAGACCGAATAATTTCAATGTTCTATTTAGGTATGTAGAGCAAAGACAGGTTATATCTTAAAGTTGATTTCATTCTATCTTCTTCCATACCTTTACCTTTACCTTTTGAATAGTTTACCTGAGGACATCAGAGTGGAAACAAACATACACAAGTTCAAAGCAAATTTGAAAAAAAAAACTATATTGGCGTATGTGAATGATTTATTGTAATTGTAATTTTTGTAAGTTGTCATCAATATAAAAGAGACTGTGACCCACAGACAAACCAGTCACACGGTTTTGTGGGATATGTTTTTACGAAACTTGTACTATTTAAAAAGAAATAACTAAACAATTTAAAATAAAAGTAAAAAAATAAAAATATCTCCTCTACATCAAATTCTATTAGTGTAAACAGTGACTGAACATTCGTTCGTTGTTCTTTCATATGTAAACGTTGAAAATAAGGTTTCATTGACACTAAAATATTAAAAAAGAGTACTCTTATTCTAGCTCTAGCACTATTTTCGTTTGATCTAAATCCACCTTACATTGTTTATCATCTAAACTTTCTTGAATTCTATAATAGGCAATTTATTTAACCATTCATTTCCTTCAACTATGTTAATAGGATGATAAAGTGTTTTATAAACCATTTGTCATTGTAGATTGTTGCTAGTGACCAAATGATCATCAATTTATTTAAGTAGGTAGTAGAAATTGCCTATACATTATAGTGTTAGTCGAATTAGTTTTTATCTCTCCTTAAACAAAAATTGTTACCTTGAATACAGAAGCGTCCTAGGTAGCTTAGTAGTTTTAAGGATTCTGCCTTATGATTGAGAGGTCCCGGGTTCAAATTCCGCCTTTAAATATCTCTTTACGCAAACTATTTAGCTTAGTATTATAATACTAGTCATTTTAGTTACTTTATACAAAGTAGACAGTATAGAAAAGTAAGGTAAAATTAAGAAAAGAAAAAGATGTACGAGTATATCAGAATCGTAGCAAGTGGAAATATGTGGTCTCTGCCTGCTCTCCTTGGGAAAGAGGCGTGACTTTATGTATGTAAGGTAAAAATTCCAAAACAACATTATGAGACCAACTTGAGAGTAAAAAAATAATTTATAAATTATTTTCAATAATGATTTATAATTGACAATTGTTTTAATTTAAGTAATGAGTTAACTTTTAAATTTGATAAAAAGCGTGGGTACTCCATGTTGATCGTCGCAAACACGTGACGCTGTTTTAACAATTTCTTTTATTCACTCTATACATTTAATCAAAAAACACAGCAATAACACCCCCATTATATAAAAAAAGTTTGCCCTCACGACATAGCTTTAAGCAGACAAACAACATCTGAAAACCACTTTTGTACTCACTTGTATCAATCTAGGAACTCCATTAACAGTGTCGTACCGACTAATTCAATTCTGCGCGAGATTCCGCCGGTGGAACTACTGTTACAGTCCTTTTGTGGTTCCTATAATGTATTAAATTATGCAACCGCACGTGTATAAAAGTGGGGTTTTCTCTCTCACAGAAAATAGGAAAATTAGTGGAAAGGGTTATTATGTAGTACTGTGTAGTGCAGATGATAGTGTAAACTATGAAGGAATTTAAAGACTTTTTTGGTTATGTTTGTAACCGACTCCTTAACCAGTAGTAAACTACGGGCGCTTCAAATCATGTTTAATGCCATGTTGCAAATTATACATGTTTAGAGAGAGAATTTTAAGTAGTAGGAAAAATGGTGCGCGTGCTCAGATAAATAAGGTTAAAATAACAATTCTATCTTTATTGACTTAATAATCTCCATTACATTTATTATTAGTTATCTAGGTTCGTATTCTAGAACGAAACTTAGTCCTGAATCTCGATTTATCTGAGGATAAATTGTATATATAGATTGATAGATTTGACAGATTGTCTACGCAACCTGTTCTTAGATAAATTGAGATTAAGAACTGATTACCATTCTAGAATACGAGCCTAAATCGTTACTTAAATTCTATATGAATCATTACATTATCAAAAACTCAAATTTTGTGTGTGTTTTTTAACATTGATTGATTAATGTTTCATTGGTAGATCAAGAACAAATCTCTGCATCACCCTAAAGCAGACTGGCAGAAAATGCCCATGGCATCAAATTAGGTAACAATTTCAATCAGTGCATGGCATTAAGTCCGCCTTTGTTGTACCTACAACTACGTTTATTTGTGCAACAAGTGTAAATAAATAAATGTTTGATCATTATCTCACCTCTTAATTACTGAAACAAAAAAAATACAAATGTGTCTGCAGACTTCTTGCAAAAAAGTCAGAAATTCACGCATATGCACTAGACTTATCAACCAGAAAGCTGATAAAAGCAGTTCTTATAATACATGTCCAGACCAACTAGTTCCTATGATACGTATTCAAGATTAAGTGGAGCTGACACGGAAGGTCCTTCAGCCAGTACTTGGAGCCAATAAGGAAGATAGTTATTGTGGAACGAGTCCCTTATTGTCTTTAGTTGTGACTCGAGTTGGATTGCAGTGTGTTGTACCTCTTCAGTGGGCAGCTAGTTTTATGTAAGTTTTAGTATTTTTAACATCTCTTATGATTGTTTTCACCTTTGTAACTGGGGATCTCTTTCGTTAACATAAAATGTTTGGCCTAAAATGTTTTGGCATAATGAATTTGGCATATTTTTTTGGCATAATTATACTTGGCATAATTTTACTGTGTAATTATGCCAAAAGATCATTAGTCTAAATTACCATATGCCAAAATAGGTTATGGTTATTTTTTTATGCAAATGTATATTGAACCTTTTAACTGAACTCTTTGCTGTGGTTTTAACAAGCGATTACAATATGGGGTTCTTCAAGAAGGGTATCAGAAGATTGCACACGGCCATAGATCACTTTTCCACTTCCCATCTGGTGGGTCGTGAGCTCATTTGTCAACCATAGTTACTTATGCTGTAAAAAACCGGTCAAGTGCAGGTCAATGCTGGATTGAGGGACGAACTTAGGTTACATAAACGGCAATATCTTTTTTTATTTAGAAGTTTGATTTTTCACGGATTTCATATGTGACGTGAGTATTTGGTATGAATATTAATGTGATACTTACACGCATCCTGAGAAAAAAGTCTTGATAGACAGACAGACAGACATAGAAGTGGTCCTATAAGGTTGCCATTTTATCCATTTGAGATACGATGACAGTCCCGGGTCCTTAAAGCGGGGCGTGAAAAAGCATCTGATGAGGCCGTCAAGCTGAGAGCCACCATTATAACATGGTACGTGTCTGTAATGGTGACCCTTTTTTCCGAGACTTTGTCTTCAGCTTACCATCAGGCGAGGTGAAGTCAAATTGTATATAAAAAAAAACTAAACCCTAAAAATGCCAAAAGTTACAGTTCTTCAAAAGCGCTACATCACTAGTTCTAACCAAATTATATCTCTTCTAATAACTGGCAGCCATGTTTATACACAGAATGTACAACCCATCCAGTTAATTGAACATGTCCCAGTAATATATACTCGTCTTGATTTATATTCAAGTCTTTCAACGAACGGTATGAATCTCAGACTCCTTATATAAATCTTAGGTATATAGAGTTTTGTTGGACTGATATAAATTGATTAACGGTCATTATAAGACTATCTGTACGACCCTCATTTTACATGCATACATACAATAACGCCTTTATCCCCGGAGGGCTAGACAGAGGTGAACTACACCAGATCCTGACACTTAATGTCCTCAATCATTATAACTGCAAACAGAGGGTTCAAGCATGGCTGCTTCAGCAAGGACACCTGGCAACAGAGGAACTACTTGTCGTGCCTTCATAGTTCTATCGTGCATCTCCCCGTCCTCCTTCACACACTCTCTCACCCCCACACGCACACACACCCCCACACACACACACACACACACACACACACACACACACACACACACACACACACACACACACACACACACACACACACACACAAACACACAAACACACACACACACACACACCCTTGTCTAGATGTATTGTACACCTTTTCTTTTGTATAAAAGCAATGTTATAATAATTTAACTGTCTGTATTATTACATGAATTTTGTCAGTTCGTGGATGCCTGGTGACCTGTAATACAGGTTTTTATTACCTACCACAGGCACCAGCGATCCACAACCCAATCTACAACATACAGACTGAGTCTTTTGTGCCATTTTATTTCATGTATTGGCTTGTGGTGAGAAATAAATATTTTATTATTATTATTATTATTATTATTACTTAACACTCACATTTCGCCCATCATTGTATTAGGTCCCACGTAATAGGGGGCAAGCCTATTGCCGTATTCCGGGCACTATTGTTGTCTCGATCCATGAATCTGGGGCTGAGTCTGGGCTGTATATATCTGTCTGATGTTAAACAGCCCTATCCCTTAGTCGCCTTGTACAACACCGCATGGGAGGAGATGGGGTGGCCCAAATTCTAGTCTGCCGGGAAACACGCGACGCTCATTTTAAGACCCATATATAGATGAGGTCTAAACTTTGACGTCGTACGGGTAAGCGGACGTCAAAATATCATAAAATATAAAGGTGCGTACAGATCATGTAACATGTTGTATAACTTGTGTTATATAACACGTCCACATTATCTAACATTGTTTTATAGCTTTGCAACATTGTACTAAATTCAGTGTCCACATTACTGAAACATGTTATATAACATTGTTATATAACATGTTATATAACATTGTTATATAACATGTTATGCTATATGATTTGTACGCACCGTAACATAACAAAAGTTTTTTTACAGCCATGTTTTATGATGGACAGAATAAGTTTAAAGTAAACGGCTGAAAATAAAAAAGCGCTTGCAGCGTGGTGGTTAAGGACCTTACGATTGAGATATCCCGGGTTCGATTCCGGGGCACAAGCAGTTTAGTTTCCTTTTGTCCCCCCAAACATACATAGCTACTCGTAGTTGAATCCATACTAATCCATATACATATCCATACTAATATTATAAATGCGAAAGTAACTTTGTCTGTCTGTCTTTCTATGTGTTATTGTGTCTGTTGACTCTTTCACGCCTAAACCACTGAACCAATTTTTATGTCAAAGTCAAAGTCAAAGTCTTTATTTCTCAAAATAGTGCAACATTGTTACAGCTTTTTGACGTCAAAAACTCCTTAAAACTAAGTTTACCACCGCTTCCTAAGCGCTAATGGAGAAGAAACGGCGCAACAAACTCCACTGCGGCATTTTAAGGACGTCAGTTTACAAAAAATAAAAGGGTTTCTTAAGACTAAATATGAACGTATGTACATTTGTCTCGCGTCTAGTAGGTATATAAAAAATAAAAATAAAACCTTATATAAAATAAAAATAAGACAACTTCAAGAGGGGCCTGCACCATGCTCAAGCCATACATTTTTGTCTTTAATATAATCGTCTGTCCTATAGTATGCTTTTTTGCATAGGGTGGTCTTTACATGATTTTTAAATTGGTTTTCAGGCATACCAAGGACCGATTCAGGCAACTTATTATAAAATCGTATACCTTCCCCTTTAAAAGAATCACTAACTTTGCTAAGCCGATAGCATGGAAGGAGCAGTTTATTTTTATTGCGCAGATTTCTATCTGTAATGTCACTTACTTTTGTAAATTTAGTAATGTTTTTCCTGACATATAGTATGTTTTCAAATATATATTGGGAAGCTACAGTTAAAATATTAATGTCCTTGAATCGTTCCCTAAGAGAATCTCTCTTGCCTAAACAATAAATGGCTCGTACTGCCCTTTTTTGTAATATAAAGATAGTCTCTAAATCTGCCGCATTCCCCCAAAGTAGTATTCCATAGGACATCAAGCTATGAAAATAACTAAAGTACACCAGCCTAGCGGTAGCTACGTCTGTCAACTGCCTTATCCGTCTGACAGCATAAGCAGCAGAGCTGAGTTTATTGGCCAAAATAGTGATATGGTCACCCCATTGTAACTTCGAATCTATGGTAATTCCTAGGAAGGTAGTGCTTCTTACAAATTCCAATCTTTGTCCCTCCAGCACGACATCAACGTGAGCTTGCCTTACATTAGGCAGTGTGAACCTAATGCATTTGGTCTTTTCTGCATTCAACAGTAGATTGTTTACAGAAAACCAATTTGAAATAGAGTTTAAAATATTATTAACAATAGTCACATCTGTATTACGCCGATCCACTTTGAATATTAGCGATGTATCATCTGCAAACAATACTATGCCCGCTTGTGTCTCGATCATATATGGCAGGTCATTAACGTAAACCAAAAAAAGAAAAGGTCCCAGGATTGATCCTTGGGGTACGCCTATTTTGACGTTTGATCCGTTTGACTTTACGTTATTCACATCAACAGTCTGAAGCCTATCTGTCAAGTAAGATTCTAATAGTTTTGTGGATTTCTTGTCAAAACCGTAGCGACGTAACTTGAGCAAAAGTGTCTGATGGTCAACACAATCAAATGCCTTAGAAAGATCGCAGAATACCCCAATAGCATCCCGCGATCCCTCCCACGCGTCGTAAATTAGATCAACTAGGCTAACTCCCGCATCGGTGGTAGATTTCCCGCCAGTAAAGCCATATTGTTGGCTGTGGAAAAGATTATTGGTCTTGAAGTGTTGTTGCATCTGACTGAGCATCACTCTCTCAAACACCTTACTCAGAGTTGGCAAAATAGAGATGGGACGGTAGTTCCCGAGTTCTGACTTAGATCCCTTCTTAAATAATGGTATTATTTTACTATGTTTCATTAAGTTGGGAAACATGCCTTCATCTATACATTCATTAAATATAAGTGCCAAATCAGGTGCAATGATATTAATTACATGACTAATTAAACTAACTGATATGCCCCAGTAATCTATAGACTTTTTCATTTTCAGATTTTTAAATGCTTTTAAGATGTCATTGGGATCAATATGTTTGAAGCTAAATTTATAAGAACTAATATTACTTTCAAGAAGGGCCACAGCACTGTGAGCGTTAGAATTAATAGAGGAAGTGAGTTTAATCGGAATATTGGTAAAATAATCTTCAAAAGCATTGACAATATCTTTTGAAGAGGTAATATCCTTGTTTTCTAATTTAATTTTAGTTACACTATCCCTCATTCTACGTTTGGTACAGTTATATTTGGTCGCGATAACCGACTTCCACGCGGGCGGAGCCGCGGGCAACAGTTAGTTTAATATAATAATATGTACTTGTTATAGAAAGGTTTCCATATTTAGCCAGAGGCATCCAAATATCAATTACTGTAAAAAGAACACAATAAAAAGTAAAATTATAATAAAATTAATGAGATGAAAAATGTATACCTACATAAAATATTTAATCCTCAAAATGTAATTTAGCGTTATCCAAAGCTAACTATGTTTGCATTTGCCAGGAAACTTAATCGAAACAGCCGATGGACCTTTTCGGACCTTTAGCTAATAATTTTGCCTTGATTGGTAAACATATTTAGATTGGGAAAAGTCAACATTTAGGCCCTATACCTATTATAGGGCCTGGTACCCGCGGCAGGCCCTAAGCGGAATACCGTTTCAAGTGACCTTCCGGGACTTAACTTAGATTTATTCTGAATAGTTGAGCTTCTCGTCTGGTCAACATACATTTAAAACGGGGTCCCTATAACCCAATTACTGCTGGCATCCCAAAACGTCGCATGGTGCATGACAAACTAGATCAAGGTAGGTAAGTTTTTTTTTCCCATCGGCTTTCTTTTCGAAACCAAGAACCATCCATCAAGTACCAACCGTCAAGAACCAAGCGGTTCGGCGACTCCTTCTTCTGCCGCACCATTAAGTCTTGGAATTCCTTACCAATTCACGTGTTTCCCTCCTCCTACAGTCCCGGGTCCTTTAAACGGGGCATGAAAATGATACGTATCTGTAATGGTGGCCCTCTTTTCAGAGACTTTGCCTTCAGCTTACCATCAGGCGAGGCGAAGTCAAATTGACGTGTCCTATATAAAAAAAATCGCCCTTTGCTTCTATGATTTACATCTACTAAAGTAAATAGTGACTACAAAACTTTAGGTATATAGTTTAGCCTTTACTAAATAATAACCGATTTGACCTTTTAACAACAAAGGAAGCAAAGTACAGATGACCTTTTCAGGGGTCAATAATTCAGTAGATATTTTGACCTTTGATTGATTTATTAATTTAAAATGTTAAGTTTGTGATACAAACTACTGAACTGGAAAATAAAATAATACATTTAGTGATAAGCATCTAGAAAACTAGTTTCAGGATATGGAACTTGAAACAGCCTAAATAAGCCACCATTCGAGAGACCTGCCCCTCTAGACAAGTGGCAATTCGTCGGCCAGCGTTTTGTGGAATAGAATGCCAAATGTATGGGATTTGACGTACCTATATGACAGGCGTCAACGAATGTCAAAAACGTCAAATTCTATACATTTCTCATTCTATTCCATGATACGCCGAGCAACGAATTGACACTTGTCTAGGGGGTTGTACTACTTACAAACGTTTAAGATTTTCAACATTCACATTCTGACTTCATCAACAAATCAGCTCGAACAGTTAGATCCACTAAGCACTTCCTGCTAACCACGGTTATGCTCGTATTAGTCGTTATATTATAACCATTTGAGTCATCGACTATTATTATCTGACGTATGCGGAAAATCAATTGATTTTCATTGGTAATTCTTTCATTTTATAGAAGTGTATTAAAAAATATAACAAAAAATCTTGACTATAGAGATTTAAAAGATATTAATTAAGGTCATCTCTGGCTTTAATCGAAGCAGATATCATATCAGTTTAAAGTATGTTTAGGTTGTTTCTACGTATAATATGTATGTATTTACAAAAAAAAAAGTATCTAAGTACATATGTATATCCGCATTCTAGATTCCATAACACAAGCTAATTAAGCTTACCATGGGTCTAGATAGCGTTGTGTAGAATGTTGTAGAATATTTTTTTTTATCCTCTTAGCGTTAATTCCCAGTCGCATCCGAAGCTTTCAGCTCGGAGTCTGGGGTCCGCTTTTACCAGTCTTAACCACGGATTTGGCTAGACCTCGATATTTTCCGTGAAGCGATTGTCATCTGACCTCCACAAATTTTGTTGTAGAATATTTATTTGAAGTTTTAAAAACATTGTAATTTTTAAAATTGTCGAAGCTATCATCTGGACACACTTTAGGTTTCTATATACCGTTAAAATACATCTCAGTAAAAACTGGACATCTAAAAATATCGACGTAAACTCAATCAAATTGATAGGGCGTTTCAATTCCATTTATTTACATTCGTCGGCTCATTCGCCGGTAATCAAATTACCTTTGATAATGTAACGTCCTTTGTTACGAGGCTTTTACTTTTTGCTATTTTATCGATACCTGCGTTGGCGCTATTTATAAAGGGAATAAGAGAGCCTATTGTAAAATATATCTCAGTGTAATTTACACTTAGGTACAAACTTCCGATGGCATGTCGTTATTGCAATAAAACATATCTTATGTTTTTTCCGAAGGTTTAATCTATCTCTGAACCAAATTGGTTTAGTGGTTCAGGTGTGAAAGCGTATCGTAACAGACAGATAGAGTTACTTTCGCAATTATAATATCAGTTTGGATTAAGTAGCTTATGAATATTACTACTATAAATATAAATCGTATCACACCTTCCACGTAAAGACACTTTTAATTACAGCATATAGTCTGAAAAAGCATCCGCTATTGTAGTCAACAAGCACTTTTATATAATTCTTAAACGCAAGACCAATATTTATTGATAATAATCTTTGCGAAAATAACAACTCACACAAGAAGCACCCCTATTCTTAATAATGACGTTTTTCGCGTGTACCGTTTTCTTCAAAACTATTACCGTTTACTAAAGTATGAGCTCGTACTCGGAGCACAGGTGCAAATAAATCATTTTAAGTAAATTGCCTTGTCGGAGTATTCACAAAGAGTACTTGAAAAGTTGTGACGTGAAGGGGTGTAGGTCATTTGACGATTTAAGTTGCAGGAACGCATATCTAGGAACTAAACGGATTGAATTCCAATGAACTGTTTTGCCAAGGAAGATTTAACAGTTTTCTGTTTTTCACGCGCATTTTTTTCTTTGTATTTTTGTAAGAGAGATGTTCTCTCAGTTCTTCAGTTTTTATATGAAACTGTCCCAAGTTTCATATAAAAACTGAAGAACTGAGAGAACGCTATGCAAAACCGAACCAAGCCGGTTTTAACCCAAACGCTTCCACTGAAATTCATTGATCCCAGTCGCATCCGAAGCTTTCACCTCGAGGTCTCGGGTCCGCTTTTTCCAGTCTTCAACTGGCTGATTTGGTTGATCATAGATATTTTCCGTAAAGCGACTGCAATCTGACCTTCACAACCCAATGGCGATATTGGGCGTTCGATATCGCCCATTGCAGCTAGGCCCGTTGCTGGACTTTTTAGGGCTCCTACTACCCGTAACGACTGCTATAGATGTTTGTACTTATATGGCAACTGAGACCGATGGCTTAACGTGCTCTCCGAGGCACGACCTAACCATTGCAAATACCTATATTCATGCGTACAAATATTTGCACTTCTTCGTCCTAGCGTTAATTCCCAGTCGCATCCGGAGTCTGGGTCCGGAGTCTTTTCACCTCGGAGTCTGGGGTCCGCTTTACCAATCTTAACTGCGGATTTGGCTAGACCTCGATATTTTCCATGAAGCGACTGCCGTCTGACCTCCACAACCCAATGGTGACATTAGGCGATATCGAAGCATTGCAGTTAGACCGTTTGTTGTTGGACTTTTTAGGGCGCCAACTACCTGTAACGACTTTGCACTAAGCGGGTATCGAACCAGCGTCTCCTGCGTATCTGCCACGTTCATTACCGCCACGTCTTAGAAGCTATCAATAAATAGCTATATCTGACTAAATATGAAAAGTTTATCGTAATAAAATTCAAGTCACAAACTCCGTTAAAGTGTGTAAGCACCAATATCGCCGTGTACTCTCCGTTTACCAATATTTTTTGCCTCATACATTATTTATTCGATACTGTTTGAACAGTAAAGCAAAGCGTCATGGTACGGCTTTATTCGAATACCAAAGTCGATATTTATTTCAGTGAAAACGATCATATTTTATCCTCCATTTCAATATTGTTTTTATTTCATTCTACTGTAACGAATTAACTGTATATTATTAATTTCAATATCAGCAGTAAGCAGAAGAGCAACTCAAAAGAACTCGGAGCCGACGGGCTTGTGTGTACTTGTTTGCCACCTTAGTAGTATAGTAAAAATGAAAGATGAATGTAAAGATTAATTCCCTGTCTATTGGCAAGCGATGCAATGGCATCAGGTCGGACAATTCTTCTGAACACAAGCCAGTATACAGGAGGCGGTAGAACACACAGAAGCTATTTATGTTATAAGTATTGGAAAAGCTGCTTAACAGCTCCGTTCAACCGGATCCAGTCAACCGCTGGTAGTAGTAAGGTCATTAAACATTAATGATTGCCACTAAATGATCAATGTAACCATATAAACACCTACTCCTGTCCTGTCCTGTTAATCCAAACGAAAAAAAATAACACAATTTTTAAACCTATTTGAAACTTTTTACAGTTCTAACGTACTTTGGTATAATTGTTTATTACTATCTATAACGCAAAGACAGCTAAAGGATAATCTAGTTCTCCGAGTTTCTTACTGGTATCTTCTCAGTAGAACCAGATTACCGAACCAGCAAAATAATATTTTTATTCATTCTTAAAATTACTTTGTGACATAATTGTAATATTTTGACGTTCATAATGTGCTGTATATGCGCCTAAACTGAATATTCTTTGAAATAGATTAAACTGAGGTAAATTGCGTCGGAGAATTGAAAAAAGCTACTTGCTACCCCGGGAATAATATATTCCTGTAGATCACGAAAACGTGATCAGTATTCCCCATGTGTGAATCCACGGGCAACAGCTACATAATATAATTAAGAATTCATTACGATTTATTTGTTTTCGAAAAGCAACTTAAGAACCAATCCAAGCACCAAAAATCAAATATACAATGTTCACTCAATCGTTCGGTATTCTTCACTCGTTCAAAGCCATTCACATGTTTGATGTCAGCTCCATTACAGTACACGACTTCAGATTGATGAGAGCCATTACAATCCCAATGTAATTGGATGTGTTCTATAACATTATTGTGTGCGTAAATAACGTTATTTATTGCTACAAAACGTTATCATGTCTATATTGGCTACCTGATCCAATAAACAAACATTTTAAGCACTCATAAATATCGTTTCCAATAAAACGATTCTATATTTACGTTTTTCGGTTTGATTTGGGAAAGTTATATGCGTATTTTGTTATAACAGATTTTTATGTTATCCAATCAATTTTATTTAAGTACATACACTTACTCAGTCACCGTATTTTTCCATTTGACTTGAATCAGATAAGATCTTTACATTTGGCACGATTCGTAGGCTTTTTGTGCCTTCCACTTTCATAATTGTTTTCATACCGATTGCCAAGATGCTGGTTGGTAAAGAACTTACCTTGGTTTTAGACTACTCCTTTCCTTAAAAGTGTTCTTGATCTGATCTCTCCTTTTGCTTCTCTTGTCCTGATACGTACGCCTGAGTACATACTTGGTGGATTATTTGGTATGAAAACCCCAAGAAAACTGTTTATAGTTGAATGAAATTTTAAAGCATTAATGTGTTAACTATTCAAATCGATTATGGTATGAAAAAAGCGAAATCAAGCTTAGGCGGGACTCGAACCCGCGATCTTTCCCTTACAGGGGAATGTTCTGACCTAGTCTCATCTAGTCTCATCTGATGTTTATCCAAATTTCCCTATACACCTGTCTTGGAGTGACGGTGGAGCCATCTACCGATACTCGTACGAACTATCAGAACGAATGAATGACGTTACAATCATTTTTAAAAACATTATTGTAGTATTACTCCGCCCAATTTGCGGTGTTACTCGTTGGGACAAAAGACTTGCATCCAGTAACTCCTGTGACTCGTTGGAAAAAAAAATCCAACCAGTAACAGTGTATAACTCATTTGGGTGTCACTGGATGGGCATATACCAAACAATTGAAGGAAATTTTTAAGCATATATAGTATAATAACTATTGAAATCCATTATGATAGGAAAAGACCTGAACTTGATTTCACTTTTCCTATCTTAATTGAATTGTTCACTTGCTCTCGAGAAAGCGCTTACGGAGGAAGCATTTCGACTACATAATATATGCAAATGACTAGCGCTTTTGCAAAATCTAGTAAGGTAAGTGAAAATAGACAAAAAAATCGAACTGAAACCTACGATTTTCGTTCAAAACCCCTCTTTCCCAACTGTACCATTGATTAGTACCATTAATGGTACTACACTACTGGGAATCTTTGTCCCACTAGTGTCATTAATGGTACTAATCAATGGTATAGCTGTATGTAAACCCGGCTGCAAAACTAGTATCATGTACAATGGTACTAGTGGGACGAAGATTCCCAGTAGTACCATTAATGGTACTAATCAATGGTACAGTTGGGAAAGAGGGTTCAAAACTCGGAATCCAAACCAAGCACCCTACAAAACCGATAGTTTACTCCTTCGGGTATTACAATCAAGTGAATAAAGCTACCTCTGTATGTAGATGTAATTCCAAGATTAGATTACAACTAATTGTGGCCAAAACGAGAATTATACCAAATAGCTCCTTTGTAAGTTCGCGTGTTAGGGAATAATAACGTGTAAGGCTTTAGCTTTGTTGAGCTTACGAGGGAAAGACGGAAGGTTGTAGGCTTACCTCGTTTAGTTTAATTAAATTATATCGATCGAGAGTTTTGGTCAATTGGAGAATTCACATAGGAGTAGTCTTTTAGGTATCCTCGGCTTTTATATAATGGGGACGTGTACTTTGTTCCTTTCAAGATTTTTGTGTTCCTATTTTTGATTTTTTTGTTTCATTTTTAATGCTGTTAACTAATTAGGTTGCTTATTTTCGACTGGTTTTAAAACTACACGTCTTTATCTTCGCACTGAACTGTACCTACTTATAATAAGTCAAAAAATCAAAACCTCATATTATCATCATCTTAGAAATCAATTGAATATTTATAACGAAAGAAATGGGTTTGAAGGTATGAAAATTTTCTTTAAAGAAAAAAGAAAAAGTTTTCTTTAAAGAAAAATCGGTCAAGTGCGAGTCGGGCTCGCACACCGAGGGTTCCGTATTACGTACGAGCGACCTTAGTATTTCGTATGAATTTCAATTTGATGCCTCCACACACTCATGAGAAAAGGGTATTGACAGACAGACAGACAGACAGACAACGAAGTGATCCTATAAGGGTCCCGTTTCTTTTTTACAATAAAAACATCGGCCTCGAGGCCCTTAGACCGTCAAAGGATCTCGAGTCCGGGTGTTAGATTCATATTTTCCATGATAGTATCAAAAAAGTTCAGAACGCATCATGATTTTTATTGCCACTATATATTGTAGTCGAACTGCTGATAGCAACGAAGCGAATCAATAGAACCTAGGTATTTTATAAAAACACATTGTTGTTTTTGACCAGATTTTTGGACAATTTAGAGTTTGGAGTTTTTGTTGTTTTGTAGCTCATACCCAATTCAAACACGAAGTACCTACAATTAATATATTTTTAAGAACTTTTTAAAAAAGAATTAAATACGGCCTTGTACACAATTTTATTATTATTCATAGAAAATTCGTGCAAAATTTTCAATTCTTTTTCCGTATAGAATCGCTTGTTACACCCACAGCTGCCTAATTATTAACTGCTTTGACTTTTATCTTATTTAACAAGAGCACTCTCATCACAATAATTTATGGAATAATTTAAATATTCCGTTATCATTACGCCGGCAGTTTCATTAGGGATTTTAATAATTGATTTCTTTTTTCTCGTGATTATTCCGACCCTGGGAGGGTCCTGATTAGCATAAGCAACAGGTATATTGGTAAAAAATGAACAAGGCATAAGGTTAATTTATTCGTATTTCATTGTTGGCGTCTTTAATGAAAGCCAGTTTCATTCTATAGACTTTACTTACAATCACGAGCATGAAAAAACTGCCGTTTAGGGTACATTTATCACAATTAAAACTAAGTTGTTTACTCCATAAAGTCTTTTCTTTATTTATTATTTTTATTAATCATTCCAATAAATCAAAAGTTTTGTTCGTAATGTAATTGTTTCATATTTTGAATCTGTAATTTAAAAAAAAAATATTTTGTTGCAGGTACAATGACAACGAAAACCATCATCCAAATTACCGAAACCAGAAGATGAAATTTTAATATCGAAGAAAATGATATGAAATAAACGTATTGGAAACAAATGAATTCAAAAACGTAGTAAAGAAAAAATGCAATGAAAAAGATATAGATTCAAACATCGAACTAAAAGACTATAAAAACCATAGTGACTGACAATCAATTGCACAGATAAGGCAAAAAATGAATCAACAAAAACACATAATGGAAAATATAACCATACCAAAGCTATGCACGAATGGATGTCGAAACTCATCGAGAATATCGTTCGAGATAAAGCCCCCAGACCCCAACGGCACTTTATTGTACCGCCATTTCATCGACCGCAATAACACAGATATCGATTTTACTATCGACTATTTCAACGACTCGCTTAGTGATTCAAATTGTACATTTAAAAATGGAACGTGCAGTGATGTGGATTATAATCTGTGGGCGTTATCGCTACTAGTGTTCCCTTTGTTGACTTTGTTCGGTAATGTGTTAGTGATACTTAGTGTTTCTAGAGAACGAAGCCTACAGACTGCTACTAATTATTTCATAGTTAGTTTGGCAGTTGCTGACTTACTAGTGGCTGTGGTGGTGATGCCCTTCGGAGTATATTACTTGGTGAGTAGTTAAATATAAGTTTTCAAATTATACTTAAAGAAATTCCACATAAAAAATCTACAATGTAATTATTACTACACTCAGGAGGACAGGCTGCACAGAAAAAAAAGTCACCACTCTATTGTCTATTCTGTGCTGCAGTTTGTTTAGCTGTCATCTGGAAAGGCGGGAAAATTCTTTTAGACGTTACTTATTATGTAAATTAGCCATAATTTGAGCGAAGTGAGTTATAAAATGTGTTTGAAAATTTATAACAGTTATTACAAGTTTAATTTAGGTAAGTAACTAACTTGTTAAGTGTTTTTTTTTTATTATATATTCCCGTGCCTCCTTTTCCCTTCCAACCTTATTTCCTAAATGTAAAACAATTTTTATTTCAAACTGGTTGTCTATTGGCTATTAAAAGTCTTTGCTTAGAAACAGAATATAATTATTTACTTAGATTACAACTAAAAACTAATTAGATGTCTTGTTTCAAATTCGATTTTGAAAATTAACGAAGTAAATAATTCTCTTCAATTAATTTGAAACGGAAAATTTACAAACTCGAGCTGAAACATAGACTGTGACATAGACAGTCTTTTTAATTATAAATTCAAGCTGGCAAGTTTGATTAAAACATAAATCATGACGTCACGAGAGTTAGATTAACTTAATTAAGTTGGTTATTAGAAGGGCGATGGAGAACTATAAATTTGGTGTAATCCTACCTAATATTATTTATGCAAAATTAAGTTTGTTTATTTGTTTGTTATTGAGCTGCAAAAGTGTATATTTGAATGAAATTTGTTTGGTCTGGTCATGCCTCGGGGAGAGCACATTAAGCCGTCGGTCTCGGTTGCCATACGAACATCTATGGCAGTCATTACGGGTAGTTGGAGCCCTAAAAAGTTCAACAACAACGGTCTAGCTGCAATACTTCGATATCTACTAATGTCTTCATTGGGTTGTGGGGGTCAGGTGGCAGTCGCTTCACGGAAGATATCTATCCAGCCAAATCCGTAGGTAAGACTGGTAAAGCGGACCCCAGATTCCAAGGTGAAAGCTTCGGATGCGACTGGAATTAATGCTAGGATGAAGAAGACAAAAAATAATAGACAGTAACTTACATTCTTACGGGTGGAGCCGCTTCCATCAGCTAGTTAACTATAATCTTACACTACAGTAATAAGCTGCCACTGCGTAATCATGATTTAATATTGTATTAAGTGCTCAGATATTCAGATGGCTGCCGACTCACATCACTAGTGCTAGTGATGTTAATTACCCTATAATCCGTACTATATCCAGACAATATCGCTGTCACGCAGTCTGAAATAACAATGTGTAACACACGCTCGGTATTTCGATATGAGAACTCGATCGAGAGATATTCGATTACTTCTGTTTTGTGATGTAGGCTCACAATACTTTGTAATACGAACGTTGTTTGAATACGTTATATTAGGAGTACTTTCGCGTGAATTTGTCTTGTAAAAAGGTGTGGAATACAGTCGTTATTCACGTAAGTGAGTGGAGAAATATGTTACAATTGACTTTTCTTGGAACTTGATACTGTGAACGTATTACAAAGTAACAATTTTTATTTATGTAAATTCGTGAGAGAGCAGATAAGGCCCGCGATACTGTCAGGGACACGGCTTCGTGTGGTTCCCGGCAGAGTAGAATTTGGGCTACCCTATCTTCTCCCACGCGGTGTCGTACAAGGCAACCGAGGGATAGGGGCTGTTTATCATCAGACAGATATATACAGCCCAGGTCTAGCCAAATCTGTAGCTATGACTGGTAAAAGCGGACCCCAGACTCCGAGCTGAAAGCTTCGGATGCGACTGGGAATTAACGCTAGGAGGAAGAAGAAGATATATACAGCCCAGACTCAGCCTTAGATGCATGACTCGAGTCAACAATGGTGCTCAAATTACGGCAATAGGCTCATCCCCTATTACGTGGGACCCAATACAATAATTGGTGAAATGTGTTAATTTACTTCTGCCTAATCCTCCGGGGATATAGGCGTGATTATATGTATGTATGTAGTTGTACGTATTGGATATCGCACAGGGGTGTATGATATCATTGTGCTGTATTAACATCCCTGGAAATTCCCATTATGCACTGAATCTCTCTGTTTTATTACATTGACCTACAATTCCTCATTTCCAATGCATCTACCAGCAGTTAAACTTGCTTCTTCATTACCCAAACGATCGTATATCTTCAATTGATGCATAGGTAATATAAATAAACGGCCAGTAGGAATTAATTACTGTACTATTAGTATTCATTACTTGTTCAATATGTACCAATTTATAACTATTAAAACGTCCACAAAGATGGCTGGCAGGGATTAAAATTGATTTATTGTTGCCATTTTAGCAGAGAAATGTTGCCGAAAGGGTCTAGTATGAGGGAAATTTGAAGCATTTACCTGCTAATATTTTTTCTGAAAGGTTCTAGAGGTGATTCTGTTTAAGGTCTGTGTGGGTTCGATTGCTACGTCTGATATATTTTTATTTTTGTTGGGAAATCTCCTCGTGTACAGGGGTGGCCTGTCAGAGGGACACGTGGAAAGCCTTTGAGCAGCAGGGTCTCTACAGGACCACTCATAACGGCTGATATTTGCCATAGGCGGCTGCGTCTCCCTTGGAAGAAAAAGGTGGACTGCTGTCTCCGTTGTCCAGGGTGTACCGAGCCCCGCACCCCGCACGTCAGAGGTCTGGAATTCGATTTCCGCTCACTGTAAATATTTTTTCATGAATAAGTTTAGGTATACAATTTACTCTATGCGCGAGCAGGTTTATCCATTTGTTTTACTAGAATATGAAATATTAAAAAGTAATTTCTTCAAAATCTTCATAAAGAATAATTTTGAAAAGAAAAATATACTTTTACCAATGGTTTCTCTGAAAATTAAAGTAGGTATACAACACAAAAAGCAAATTTATTTGAATATTTTTATGCGGCCTCGAACGGAACGACGATGTTAAAAACGATTCTGTATATCATTTCATTGTTCTGTAATTCCTGGGAATACTAGTGAGTCCATGTGCAAGCCTTTTGTTAGAAAATTCGCCAAACCAGGCCAGAGGGGTACGTATTTGAATACCTAAAATTATAATACCTAAAGTTAAATAACCTAAGTTCAAAATACCTAAAATCTAAATACCAAATGGTTTAAAATACCTAAACCACTAATACCTAAGTACTTAATACCTAAATTTGAAATACCTATTGGACTAATTACCTAATGTTTAAAATGCCTAAAGTTAAAACAACAAAGGTTGATATACCAAAATTTAATATACCAAATGGTCAAAATACCTAAAAATTGGCCTCTCCCATCATAGACTTCCAGAATGACCGATCTAAAGCAGCCCGCATCCAGCGCTTTGAAAAAAGGGACATTGCCCACCCCGACTCGGATAGGTTAGGTTAGAAGGCTAAGGCGGGAGCGGAGCGGAGCGGAGCTCCCTCATTAGCCTTCGTGGTTATTTTTTTTATAACCACACATACAAGGATTTGGAACTTCAGGATTGGAGCAGAAAATCCTTGTATGAGTGGTTATAAAAAAAAAATAACCACGAAGGCTAAGGCGGGAGCTCCGCTCCGCTCCGCTCCCGCCTTAGCCTTCTAACCTAACCTATCCGAGTCGGGGTGAGCAGTGTCCCTTTTTCTTTAAGCCGTACCACATATTATTTCTTAAATTGTCGGTTTTTTAATTTTCGGTATTTAGAACTTTCGATCATTATAAACATTCGGGATTTTAATATTCGGCCTTCCGTTCGTAGGGCTTATGAAATTCGATAATTTCAAATTAGGTATTGTAATACGTACTCACTATAATATCAATTTGTCATTTATAGCTTTGGGTATTTTAAAAGTAAGTCAAATAACCATTAGGTATTTAGATTTTAGGTATTTTGAACTTAGGTTATTTAACTTTAGGTATTATAATTTTAGGTATTCAAATACTTAGCCATTTTAAACTTTCGGTATTTTAAATTTAGGTCAACCCACCATTAGGTATTTAGATTTTAGGTATTTTGAACTTAGGTTATTTAACTTTAGGTATTATAATTTTAGGTATTCAAATACGTACCCGGCCAGAGGTATAGTACCTATCACATAATTTTGAAAACGGAAAAGCAATATTTTCAAATTGGTGAGGTCAGATCTGAAGTGTTTACCTACTGTTCCAAATAAAAAATATTGATACTGTCTGAAGTTTTCGCGAATCTTACTCATTGAAAGAAAGAAAAATGTAGAAAGTAGAATAGAAAGTAGTAAATTTCTAACGAATTCTTAATAAATAAATATTGAAGGACATTCTACACAACGCTATCTAGACCCAAGCTTGTGTTATGGGTTCCAGAATGCGGATAAACATACTTAGATACTTTTTTTTCGTAAATATGTACATATTATACATAGAAACACCCAGACCAATGCAAATATTCACATTTATGCACACAAATATTTGCACTGAGCAGGGATCGAATCCGCGCCTCTTGCGTAGCGGCTGCGTTCACTACCGCTACGCCACAGAGGCAGTCGTTTTGATTCTATTGTTATATAATAATATTTGCTGCGTGCCATGGCTGCTGAAAAGTAGCCGAAATGTCGGGCTGGAAGTAAATCCATCAAAAAGTAGTTTTATTTCAATTAAAAACATTGCTTGAAAAGACTGTTTATACTGGAGATTGATGGCTGAAATATTGCTTGAAAACCTAATACCGCCTAGGTACTTTTGGAATTCAAAACACTTGTTGTATCCAATGTATCTTCGAGTCCACTCTCTTCCGTCATCACACTGATTTATCTTGACTTCAATGATAGCGACTAGCTAATAAGTATATCTTTTTTTCGTGCGGCAAAATCTACGATCGGTGGAGGGTTTATATCGAACTCGAACCGACAAAAACCGCAGACCGTCTGAGATCTCAAATGCTGGGGTGTAAAGTGGTCCTATAAGGCATTTCTCTCACACTTCAGCTGACCTTGATATCACTATAACGTCATATCTTTTTTTTATACTACTTAGGTCGCAGACAAGCACTCGGCCCACCTGAGGGAAAGTAGTTACCATTGTTACCAGTAAGTCTTCCCACTGACAGCACAGAACCTGTCCACTGAGCTCTGGCTATCCTACTCACCGTCGGGAACACAACACGAGGTTATTTAGCAGCCCTATTCTGTAGGTCGGGGGTACTTCTCTAGGCAGACTGCTCGATTCCCTCGATTGTTGTCCTACCGTGTTATTTCAAACAAATTTTCATTGAACTTATGTTTAACAACAAGATACTGAATTCATCTCTGCCCCATTGTAATAAGACAGGGTTGCCAGCCGGGGCACAGCGATTAATCAACATCATCTAATTTATAACATCCGTTCAGTAGCTTTTGGCAGGTAGTCGTGATTTCGTGAAGTTAGTAAACAGAGCGTTATTAATAAGGACGGACTGAGGTAATTTTCACACCTTTTATTTTACACTCATATAAACGATTGCCGTGTATTAACGATACTGGCTTTCCTCTCGGACTTGGGAGGTTGACAACAGTCACTTCTGTAAGTGCCTCATATGCCCCTGTAAGGCCACCTAACAATGGAGCTGTTAGAGACTGGACTCAGGGATCCAAATTGCTAGCTTTCGATACTATGGTAAATAGTTTTTTTAAGTTTGATCCGTCAATTGACTGCACAACGCTAGACGGTAAAAAGCTGAGGTGCAGTCCAGAAGATACGGCCCACCATTTCTGATGCTATTGACCTTAAAATGGCCCTAACTTGACGGCCTTGACAAATACTTTTTCACGCCCCGCTTGAAGAACCCGTGATTGTAGGAAGAGGGAAACTTGTGCGCTGGCAAAGTATTCCAACTCTTTGTCGTGCGGCAGAGGAAGGAGGCCTCAGTGCTTAAATTTAATAAAGCTGAGGTTTTGTTAGATTCATCTCAAAAGTGAAAGCTTGAGAGAAATACGCAAGATAAATTTCTTGCGTATTTCTCTCAAGCTTAAAACACCAAAGTGAGAGGACATTAACAACTTTTTTTAACAGGCTAATTGAAAAAGATCCACTTAATGCTAACAATATTAACTTAGCACACGGCCCTCATTACCTGCCCAAGCAACCGCCGGGACTTTCAGCATATAATTAACGTCGCCTCGTTCGAAGTAAAATAATTATTCGTGTTTAAATACCCGGGGGTAATTCGGTGATTGACCTTCGTAGAAAACGTGGTTGTTTTATTTTGTTGCTAGGTGTACGAGTGGAACGTTCATTTGAGGTTATTCAGTAAAGATGGCAGGTCTTGCAATGCCTCTTTCGTATATCAGTCCATCTAGACAAGTGGCAGCACGATTGTAGAACTGAATATTATTATATTGATGCCTCTTTATACAATTTGATTTGCGGCAGAAGAAGGAGTCGCCGAACCGCTTGGTTCTTGTTGGCATATTCTGCACCGTAAGCGGATGGCATCTAAACCCTGGTGGGATTAATTGGAAGAGCTTATCAGAACATTCACTATGGTAGAGACGGTAAAATACCGTCAAAGATGCCACATCTCTACGCAACTGCAAAGGCTCGAGGGTTTTGGTGATCTCAGGATTCCCAATAATGCGGACTGCACGTCGCTGCAATCTGTCGAGAGCATCTAGTAAGTACTTTGCGGAGTTATCCCAGAGATGAGAGCAGTATTCCACGCAAGAGCGAATTTGTGTCTTGCAGAGAAGGCACCGCTGCTTCGGCGTGAAAAAACATTTCACTCTGTTCAGGACTCCGAGTTTACGCAAGGCTGTTTTGATGATGCTCTCAATGTAGTTTTTGTTGTTCAGTTTGCAGCGAAGTTATTTAGTTTCTTTGCAATCAGGTCTTTCATGAGTTTAGGCGTGAGGGTGACGCCTTGGACTAATCAGCGCCCCACAGTGGATCGTTTCATACAAGCTAGACGTCGGAAATTCTAATTATATTTTAAGTATTTTTATTTATTTATTTCCTACATATTTACGTAAAATATAACAATAAAAGTGATCTTCAATACGTATTGATAATATACTCGTTCGCACTAATTTTGCCGCTATCGTAGAGAAGGAGGACAGGACGCGGCTTACAAACTTAGCGCGAACGAGTAGTTATTTAGTCCATTGGGCTTACCTATAAACTTATCATTGGAAAATCATGAGAATGATGATGAATGATGAGAATTTCAAGTAGTCAAATAATGGTTAGTCACCTTTCTTTGCGAGATCCTGCGCGATCCCATCAACTTCCTTGTTCGTGATAAAACAATATGATGCAAACTCGTGCGAAGTCAAACAATGACCGATTTTTAATTAAGAGGGTTGGATCTTTAAAATAAGCTAGGTACTGTAGGGACACCAAGGTATACTCATATTTAGATTCTCTGTTAAAGTTAAGAATTGGGATTTTTTTAAGGTATAACATAGGTTCAATTCAATATTTTTTTCTACGAGAACTAAGTGGATTAATAATGTAAAAATCCATAAACAGAAAGTACATACCTTCATTAATATCCTCAATTTTTTGTTTCACGTTCACACACTCACAACTTATAAAAATCAGTCACAAAAAAGAGACACAAAAATTGCAAAATAATTATTTTTTCAAGTAACTTACTTTATAAACTTTTCTACCTTCATGCTTAATAACGGCATGAGGGTAGATCATTAGTAATATTGTTTTTGAGGTCCCTGATTATCTGTAAATCAATAAGACTATAAGAAAAAGCTTAATTAAGTAATGAATTTCCGACGTCTAGCTTGTATGAAACGATCCACTGTGCGCCCTAGCAAAAGTACCTAGACCTAGAATGGCAGCACATTGTATTTACGCATGCACCCCTCTATAAGTTTAGGGGGTTTTGATTTTAGTTGGTTCTAACCCAAATACCTACATCACCGTTTATCCAGTGACGCGAAACACAGAAAAAAGTAAAATAAAATTCTATACAAATTCTGTACAATTCCAGTGAGCCCAGCTAGGTAACGTCCGCCAATTAATAGATATCTAAATTGATACAAAAAGAACAGAAAAAAATACGACAGGTTCTGTTTAAAATAGTTTTATTCCAATAAATAAATGTGCTTTCAAATTTCAATACAACCGAATATATTTCATTTTGTTTACAACTTGCTCACGTACTGCCTTGCCCCATTTATTTCTTCTGGTATGGGGCACACTCGTGGTGACATAACTAATGGTGCCATTTAATCACGCACTTACGTTCTTGCTGCCATTCCTTTATGACTCGTGTATTAGCATCTCACTTTGTAGATACGATCATATTGACTTGTAAGCAGTTCTCATTTATGAATAGATGGATAAACTGTTTGTAAACTACATAAAATATAAAACCCGACTACTGCAAAATCACGCTCTAAAAAGTAATAAACAAGAAAATATCAAGTATAGCCGTGGTCGTATGCCACTTACTCTAACAAAACAATACATTCTAGGGAAAATTGGCATACTTTTTTAATACTTTTTAGAGCGTGATCTATCAGTAGTCGGGATTTTCACCCTCCTTTGGCTTCGCCGTAGTCGGGTAAAAATGTAATTGTGTAGAAAGTTATTTAAGATCTAAAGAAAGACACCTTGTTGTGTACATGGGAGAAATCAAGACGAAATTGAAATTGGAAAAAAATATTGTCCTTTTGCTTTTTATGGCCTCTTTTACCCATTTTCGTCTTTGTCTTATCTATTCTCTTATTTTACGTTGCATATTTCCATTGCCTCTCCACCTTGAGAAGCAATGCCTGGGAGCACCTCAGGTGGTCACGGTAACTACCACATCTTCTAATACACGGTAATCACTTCCTTTTTGTTATCTTCAATCTAATTTGCTACATTCAGATAATGAAAATAAGGATTCAGCGCCACCAAAAAAAAATGTATCTAAGTATGTTTATCCGCATTCTAGAACCCATAACACAAGCTAGTTAAGCTATGCTTACTTTGGGTCTAGATAGCGTTGTGTAGAATGTCCTACAATATTTATTTATTTATCTATTAAAATTAAGCGGAACTTTTACAAAACTAATGATTCTGCATCACGCAATGAAAGTTCTCACGCTGGTTAACATAATTTTACAATATCATACCATCAACCGCTGAGCGGTCCACCAGGATACTCTATTTGAGGTCTTTATCTGTATTGGAGGAAAATCACAACCCAATCCTCCATATTAAAATAAAAATAAACATAATCTAACCACTTCTTTTAAGTTGCACTTCAAAAGATAATCTCTGAAAATGTGCGCACTGCCGAGATCACAACCTTTTGCAGGATTACAAAGAGTGAGAGCCGAAATATTATTAATTTTAGTGTCAGGGCCAGAGGGTCCCTTGACCTGATTCCTGTGAAATATGTGTTGAATGGTGAGTTTATTGTTACTTATTGTGTTAAAGAAGGAGCTTTCGGCTTGATAGCTGGCGGTGATTGTGGCCACGAGGCCAACCTTCTATTTCATGTTAAATAAAGGACTGCCTTCAATGTGTTGACTGTTTATTTTTGGTGTTTTTTATTCACTTAGGTATAGTACTTACTTGTAAATGGTGAAATGGTGAATGGATTTATTTGTATAATAGATATAACTCTGTGTGAATCGTGAATTTTCGTATCTATTTTTTCTTTAGTAATCAATTGCTAGATACCTCGTTTGATTGATTTATAGGATAGTTAGCTGTTGCCCGTGGCTCCGTCTGCGCGGATATCAACGATGTCCTTCCCTAAGCTCTAATCAATCTGAGTACCAAATTTCATCTGGTTATCTTCAAAAATCATGAACTTTTATACAAACTTCCTACCCCTATTTGACCCCTTTTTTGTCCTTTCCCAAGCTCTAGTCCATCTCTGTACCAAGTTTCATCAAAATCGGTTCAGTGGCCTAAGCGTGAACGCGTAAAGCTGCGTTTACATACTCGCGGCAGAGCTTTAGTTTTAGTTTATTTATTCAGGTACACAAAACACATTACAATCATATAAAAATAATAAGATTAGAATACAGTTCCGTTCTGGATTGTAACATAACTACATGTGTACACAGTTAAAACAATATTTAAATACAGTAAAACCTCTTCATCAAACAAATTGGAAAGAGTATAATAATGACGTGTTATTATCACTTACAAGGCCGAACTGTTATGGAGGATGTCTTTCAGAATTTTAACAAATCTGTTATGATTGGAATCAAATATGTCTAGGTGTTTGTTCTGCTTTGCCAACTCGTTATATTGGCGCGCCATCCTTGTTAAAGGGTTAAAGAAAGATATGTTATTCTTATAAACCTGGAGGGAAAATAGATTTGTCTCTTTAGACCTACGGGCGCTAAACTTTATATTAAAAGTGAGTTGAGAAATTAATCCTGGCGAATCTATGAGATAGTGTATAATCTTGTACAAATAAAGCAGATCAAAATATGTGCGTCGGGTTTCCAATTGTTGTGCGTTGAATTTGCTGAGTCTACCCTGGTAATCAATATTCGACCGCCCAGGGTCCTGACGATAGCTTAGAATTCTAAGTGCTTTCTTCTGTATACGCTCAATTTCGTCCACATGTACCCTGTAGTTTGGTGACCATACAGGACTGCCATATTCTAAGATACTTCTCACCAGAGCATAGTACAGGTACAAACCACTAAGAGGCCTTCTGAATTCCTTGGTAGATCGCAAGACAAACCCTAGAAGTTGATTGGCTTTAGAGATGATGCAACTATAATGAGCACGAAATGAGAGCTTGTCATCAAATATAACACCGAGATCCCTGGCAACCACCGACCGATTAAGCGTTTCGCCTTCAATATCATAGGACCACGTAATCTTATTATGCTTGTTGGTGAATGATATAACAAAACATTTCTTAATATTTAAGTACATGCGATTAGTGTGACACCACTGTGACAATGTATTAATGTCGCATTGAAGGGCTAGACAGTCTTCTGGTTTAGAAATCAACGTAAAAATCTTCAGATCGTCCGCATATAACAGGCAATTACATGACAATTGTTGAACGAGATCGTTAATAAAAATAACGAAGAATAAGGGCCCCAAATGGGAGCCTTGAGGGACGCCAGAAGTTACCACGATAGGTGAAGATACAAAACCTTTCAATGCAACCAACTGGGTTCTACTGTCTAGGTATGAACAAATCCAACGAAACAAACTGCCGTGAACACCATATGACGCAAGCTTAAGACAAAGCAATTGATGATTGACCTTATCAAATGCTTTCGAAAAGTCGGTATATACGGAATCAACTTGTCCGCCAACGGCAAACGCCTGACAAAGGTAATTTTTGTATTCGAGCAAATTAGTAACAGTTGACCTGTTCTTGACAAAACCATGTTGATGTTCTGATATGATGGGTTTAAAATGATTGTAAAGATGAGTATAAACCACTGACTCGAATATTTTGGCGAAGCAAGATAGGATACTGATTGGTCGATAATTTTCACAGTGAGACTTATCACCACTCTTATATATGGGGATGATGTGAGCGGTTTTCCAACGCATAGGAAATACGCCAGCAGTCAACGACTTATTAAAAATAATACACAAAGGAGCGGCCAACTCTTTCCCACAGCATCTAATAAATGAGGGAGGTAGAAGATCAGGGCCAGCACCCTTGTTAACATCAAGCCTTTTTATTTTATTCAATACATCACTTGTCTCTACTGGAATCTGAGACAGTGTGTTTGGAGACCATTCTTCAGAGGGCAGGCTACAATCGGCCGGACTAGCGCCTGTAATAGAATGTCTCTCAAAGACTGAGCCAAAGTAATTAGAGAAGAGGTCGCAAATCCCTTGACCATCAGATGATGAGGCATCTCTGAATATCATAGTATCGGGCACCGAAGTTTGACCCTTTCGATTATTAATAAATCTCCAAAAAAACTTAATGTCCTTCTTCAACGAGTCTTCAGTAGCTGAAATGTAACTTTTGTAACAATTTTTTGTTAGAGTTTTGCATCTTTCTCGAAGTAATGAAAAAACGTCGTAATCACGAGGATTACCGTATTTTTTGTACATTGTGTGGTATTTATTTTTTTCTTGATTACATTTGATTAATGATTTACTATACCAAAATGGATAAGAAGAAAGTTTAAAGGAAGTGGTCGGCGTGTGGTTTTTTATTATTTGAAGTAAAATATCGTAAAAAATTTCCGTGCACAAGTCAGCATCAGAGGACAGTAAAATTTCATGCCATTTAATCGTGTTTAATTCAGCTTTAATTTTCTCGTAATTACATTTAGCAAAATTAAGCCGTTTTGAAGTGCTTCTTTTAAGCCCCTTTGATACACATGAAATGAGTAGGGTTATAGCAATAGCAGGATGCTGGTTATCCTTTCGGCACAGTTCCTGTGTCTCACGAACAGTTATAGAATACGTGTTCGAGAGTACTAAATCTAACAAGCGGTTATTAATATTTGTGACATAGTTAAATTGTTTTAAGTTACATAGTGAGAGTGACTCGTTCAGTAGTTGAAGCTTTTTACTTTGGACAAAAGATACGGAATCCGAGGGAGAATTACAGGTGGCAATATAATAATCGTAGTAATCAGGAGTATTAAAATCCCCAATCAAAAGGAAATCATCCGACGGAGAGATGTTAAGCATCAAATGTTGGCAGTGGCTATAGAACACATCCAAGTCATGATGAGATATGTACGGGGGCAAATAGCAGACGCATAAGTTAAGTGATGGAGCACCGTGTTTATCGGGTACAATAGTTATCCAGACATCCTCCAAATGACTATCCCATGATGCCTGACGAATCACCCTGTATTCCTTACGAATAGCTATCAAAACCCCACCTCCTTCCTCTTTAGTGGAGGAAGAATCTTCGCGATCCCTTCTGAAAACATTGTACCGCATATCAACAATTTCGCCATCAAACACGCCCCTGTTAAGGTTAGTTTCCGTAAGGCATATGATGTCATAGTTGGCATTTAACAGATTCAAACTGAATTGAGATAACTTACTTCGCATTCTGTTTACATTCTGATAGTATATACTAAACATGGTTGAAACTTATAATTAAATATAAAATATACAAACAATGCTTATTACAGAAGAACTAGCGAGAGACAAATTACAGGAGCTTTTTAAGCGTTTCAGTATTTTTCACTAATATGGCAGGGCTTGTTTCATCCTTACGAATATAAATTTGACCATAACGTACCCAAACAAATCTATACTTCATATCTTTACAAAATTTACGCGCTTCACTGTGTAATTCCTTTGCTTCGGGTGATAAATGTTCGGAAATATATATCCTGCTACTTGAGCCACCAAGACCAACATGAGTAGTACAGAGCTTGTCATCAGAGTGAGACTTATTAAAGCGTGTCACTGCGGACAGAACAACATCACGCTCGCGCTGCGATGAGAGGGTAATAAGAATATTCCGCGGTCTCTTAGAGCTCGTGTTCATTTTTGCAACTCGGCGGCAGGCCCTGACATTACTGTCAACTATCCCAACCTGTAAACATTCACAGAGTTTTCTAAACAACAGCATTAAGTTTTCAGACTTGCTCTCAGGTACCTCATGAATTTCAAGGTTTAAGTCACGTGAAATCTTTTCGGTTATCAAAAGACGGCTTTGCAGTTTCGTCAGTGCATTTTGAGTTTTGGAAAGCTCCAACTCAAGCCGTGCCACCTGGTCACCCTTCTTAATGATATCTGATCGAATATCCCTTTGCTCCGCAGCGATAAAGTCCGTTGTTGTGGTGAAATCTGCCTTTACCGACTCGATAGCACGGCCCACCTCCACAGCGACCATATCCCTCATGTCCCTCATGATTGCGGTACGTAGGTTGGACATAAATGCTGACTCAGGGGAAAGTTTCTCATCCATAAGTCTGCTAATACAATCCAATGTTACTGGTTTGCTATCTAAGTTGACGCCTACCGAACCGCCCATAGCAACATGTTGCGCATCAGCCGGAACCTGAGAAAATGACACATTCGAGGAGGCGTCCGGCAAATGGTGCCTGTTAGCCCCCCGAACGGGAGTATTGTCATCGTTGTTTCTGCGCCTTGTCACATTCGTACAACCAGGACAACTCAGTGACGCCAGCTGTTTAGTAGTAAGTTGTTTGGCCGCCTCGACGGTAACATCTAAGCATGTGTAACAAAATTTAGATTTACAATTATTGCACTCCAAATAGTGACTCGCCTTCAGAGTATGACTACAGCCGTAACAATTCATGATGATTAAACAGATTATTGCACAGGAAATAAATAGGTATAAATAAACAAATGTTTCTTGATATTAAATGTGAGTGTGGCTGTTAATTTCACTGCGGCGGCAAGCGTCGCCGTGGCTGAGTGGTCAAGGCGGTCGCGTCAAAGCAAACCGCGCGCTCAGGCCTCGGGTTCGATCCTCACCAAGTCCTTCACTTTGTGAAATTTTTAAAATTGTTGTTTCAATAAATTGTCATTAGTTCAAACCAAGCGCACTCACACTTAGCGGTCCCGTCGATGTCGCCAGCACACAGCCACAGCCGAAGTTGAGACGTCCGACACTAGCCAAGATGGCCGCTGGGTCTTACGGCAACTGGCCCAAGGCGAAACGAGAGGGACCGATAACTTTAAAATTCCGAATAAAAATTAAATAATTTAAAAATCACAAACAGTCCGGGTGCAACAATAACACGTCCGTACCGACACGAGTTTGAAAGAGGAAAAAAAGAGCGAGGGAAGTGGCGAGAGAAGTGGGCAGAGACGTGGTGTGAATGGTATTGTCGGTCTATGGCCTTCGCCTAACCTGACCTGGCGATCAGCTGACACCAAGTCGGTCTGTGGCCTTCGCCTAACCAGACTCGGGATCAGCTGATGGTAGACCGAACGAGTGTAGCAGCTGATTGGGGATCAGCTGAGGGGTCACTGACCCGTGAGGTAGGATCAGCTGAGGGGTCACTGACTCGTGAGGTAGGTACTGCCCTAATATCTGTGCCAGCTGGCTGATGTCTCTAGTCCGGCTAGGTTCAATAAGTGAACCCTGTCCGTTGGCTAGAGAGCTCTGTCTGTTTGGACCGGAGTGTTACCGTAGCCAAAGTGAAAGGCAGAGCATGGAACTGATTATTTTATTTGATCACAATGGGCTACTAATATACAATAATTTGTCTTACAATGTCCATACAATTAAGCGAGCTTACAAACTATCTACACCAATCACAGTTTAGCATTCTATTTACATACGGAATCTTAAAAGCTATTATATACAATGCAGTTCACAAATACGCCGTGTGGGGCGCTTATCTTTCGCTATAAATATAAACTGGGTGCGCAGAGGTGCGCCAGCTATAAAACTCCAGCGGTCGTAAGTCGCGCTGCATTCGACGAGATTCTTCACTGCGTTCGGACGTGCGTTCGTGGCTCCGCATTTCGGCACTGCTGTTATCGTATGATAATGTTGATCTTGTAGGTAAAGTAAGTAAGTAGGTATTATGTATGTTCCTACATTACCCCCCTCTAAGAAAAACGTACGTTTGGTCTTACTAATCTTCCTGTACGAGTCATATAGGGGTCTTGCTGATTGTTACTCACATTTGTAGATTTTTCGGAATTTGCAGTCGCCGAGTTCTTGGAATTGGATGCACTCGATGTCGTAGGTTCCTGAAGTATAATTTTTGCAGGCGTCGTACACGGGGATTGCGGTACGTTGGTTGCAGGCGTTTCATTATTATGTAATATGTATGCTGGTTTCAGTCTGTCTATGGATACGCATGTTTGACGATTTGGTAGTTGAATTGTGAATAACTTGCCGTTTTGACTTCGTTTGATAACTTTGTATGGGCCGTCATATGGTGGGATCAACGGTCGTCGTACTGTATCATTTCTCAGGAACACATGAGTGCAAGTTTCGAGTTCTTTGTATATGAAGGGTTGCTTAGATGAGTGTGATATTTGCTTCGGTGCTAGTGACGTCATCGTTTCAGTGAGTTGGCGAACGAATTCTGCGTCATCAATGTTTGGCTTGGTAGGCACAAAGAAATCCGACGGAATTCGAATTGTAGACCCATAAGTCATTAGTGCGGGACTTACAGATGTGTCTTGACATAGTGCTGTGCGTAGTCCTAGTAGTACTGTAGGTAATTCCTCACTCCAGTTGGTACCTGCTGATCTGGCCATCAGCGAAGCTTTCAAACATCTGTGTCTTCTTTCTAGGAATCCGTTTGCTTGTGGGTGGAATGGAGTTGTGCGTATACGATTAATGCCTAGTCGTTGCATTAGTGTGCGAAATAATGACGATTCGAACTGTCTGCCTTGATCGGTTGTGATTCGTAGGGGACAACCAAATCGTGAGATCCATCCGTCGTATACTGCCTTCGTTATTGTTTCAGCGGTAATGTCACGAGTAGGTATAGCTTCAATCCATTTCGTGCATCGATCTATCATTGTGACTATGTATCGATATTCGTTTGATATGCATAAAGGTCCGACGATGTCCAGGTGTACGTGTTCGAAACGCGATGATTCTTGAAACTCACCAAGGGGACTGCTAACGTGTCTTTGAACCTTCGAGCGTTGACAACCAATGCATGATTTTGCCCAGGTGGTTACATCTTTATTCATAGAAGGCCAGAAGAATTTGGATGTGATCAGTTTTCTCGTTGCGCGAACGCCCGGATGACTTAGTTCGTGTTGTGCTTTGAATGCTATTTCACGAAAAGTCACTGGTAGGTATGGTCGAATGTTTGTTGTTGATACTTCACACCATATGGATATCGGTTGTTGACCTCCAGGGAGATTTACGAGAGCGAATGTGAGGTTTGATTGTTGTTTGCAGGCTTCTAATTCGGTGTAATTTTGTTGATCTGTAGCTAATTTGTTGTAGTCGATTGTGTTGTTTAATATTTCGATCTCCGTGATTCGTGATAAGGCGTCAGCAGCTGTGTTGTACTCGCCTTGAATGAATTTGATACTTGTGCAGAATTGACTAATGAAATGAAGTTGTCTTTCTCTTCTTGGAGTGTCACTGTTGTTGGCTGATCTCGTGAGTGCGAAGGTTAGAGGTTTGTGATCAGTATAAATTGTGAGTTCATTACCCTCTATCAGTCGTCGTAAGCTTTTCACAGCGGTATACATAGCTAGTAATTCGCGATCGTATACGCTGTACCTTCGTTGTGTGTCACTCATGTTTTTGGAGAAGAATGCGAGTGGTTTCCATATTCCGTCGACCTTCTGTTGTAGTACCGCGCCGATGCCTGTGTCTGAAGCGTCGGTGAGTAGGCATAGCGGTGCGTTGGGTATCGGATGGGTTAATGAGGTTGCATCGAGAATACTTTGTTGACATAATTGAAATGATTTTTCGGCTTCGGGTGTCCACTGTATGGGTGATTTATCGTTCTTCTTGGCATTGTGTAGGTATTTATTAAGTAGGTGCTGATGGTTAGCTTGATGGGGTAGGCAGCTTCGATAGAAGTTGATCATACCCAGAAATCTTCTTAACTCTTGTACTGTAGTTGGTTTTGGATATTGGCGTATGGCTTGAATGCGTTCGTCTGTGGGTTTGATTCCGTCTGATGAAACTTCGTAACCGAGGAATTGGATTTTTTTCTTGCTGAATTCGCACTTATCGATGTTGAGTGTGACGCCATATTGATTTAAGCGCTCGAGCACTCTTTTTACGTTGCGTTTGTGTTCTTCTTCGTTGTCGTCTGAGTATATGAGTAGGTCGTCTATGTAGCAGTAGCATATGTCATCGAGGCCGCGTAGTACTTCGTGCATGAACCTTTGAAATGAAGCACTACTGTTTACTAAACCGAAGGTCATAACTTTGAAGGTAAAGCTTCCAAATGGTGTGGTTATAGCTGTCTTAGGGATGTCTTCTTTTTCGATAGGTATACTGTAATATGCCATTTTCATATCGAGCTTCGAGAATAATACTTTTCCGTGCAGTTGGTAAGTGAAATCTTGTATTCTAGGTATTGGGTATCTGTCGGGGATTGTGACAGCATTTATTCTTCTGTAGTCGCCACATACACGTAAAGAACCATCTTTTTTCTTTACCACGTGCAGTGGACTGGCCCATGGGCTGTTGGCGGGTTCGCATATACCCATTTCCATTAACTTTTCGAATTCTAATTTGGCAGCTTTGTACTTATCTGGTGGTAATGGTCGCGGTCGGGAGTATATAGGTGAACCTTTAGTTTCTATTCGGTGAGTGACGCTATGTTTTGTAGTTGACTTGATTGCCATCGGACGTAATATGTCTGGGAATTGCTTCAAGATGTCGTGATATGCGTGATTTTGGTTGATAATATAGACTGATTCTTCTGTGTTCTGTATCTTTATAGTGTTCACGGTGAGGTCTGTGACACTATCGATGAGTTTCTTTTGATGCAAGTCGACTAGTAATTTGTGTTTTACTAAGAAATCTGCGCCTAATATTGAAGTCTTCACATCGGCAACTATGAATGTCCATTTGTAACTTCTACGTAAACCTAAGTTGAGTTCTAATGTACGCTCTCCATAGGTTCGTATTTGTGTACCGTTTGCAGCAAATAATTTATAATTGTCTTCTATAGGTTGTGAATATTTCTTGTTTCTTGCGGCTAACACTGAAATATCGGCTCCAGTGTCAATAAGGAATTTTTCTTTATTGTTTCTGTCTATTATACATAGGCGGTGGCCTTGGTTAACATCGACGCCCGCCACAGTCGATGTATTGCTTAGTTTTCCTGTTGCTTCGTATTAGTGTTTGTATTTGTATTTGTATTTCTTTTCGCACATGGTTCTTCGCATTTACGAGCATTATTACCGAACTTGAGGTGGTAATAGCATAACCAATCCGGATCGCCTGGCTGTCGACGTGTTGAACGCGAGTGTGAACGCGGCCTTATGTTGCGCCTATCGTCAAAGCGCTCGTTGCTACGTGGCTGGCGATGCGGGTTTTGCGTCGGTCGAAATTGGTTCGAACGTAATTCTGCTACTTCGAGGGATAGTTTCTCTATTTGTTTCGTAATTAAGTCGAGTTGTAGTTTTTCGACTGCAGTAGATGTAGTAGTTGTGGTAGTTTCGTTCTGAGATGGATTTGATACGGGAATCGAAGTAGTGATAGCGGCGGCTGTAGCGGGTTCGAAGTGCTCTATCATCTTGTCAGCCATAGCAGATAGGGTTTCTAGTGATGACTCTGTATTTATTGCTAGTATGCCACGTATTTGAGTAGGTAAATGATTCAACCATATGACTCGGAGTGCTTCGTCGGTTAGTAGCTTCCCACTTAATTCTCTCATTTTTCGTAACAGCTGACTAGGTTTAGAATCGCCAAGTTCTAGGCCACTAAGTAGCTTTTGAAGCTGACGATGATCTGATTCTTGGTATGTCGATATGAGTCTGTCCTTCAATTTGGTGTATTTGCCATTAGCGGGAGGGTTGAGGATGATATCTGCTATTTGTTCTAGATCATTGCAACCTAGCAGTGGCATGACTAGGTTGAATTTTTGTTCTTCACCTATTTTGCTTGCCGCGATGGCCGCTTCGAACTAAGCGAACCATAATCGTGGATTCTGACGCCAGAAAGGTGGTAGGCGTGCGGGAAGAGATATCATGGCGACATCGCTGGCTGGTTTGATATCACTACCTGATGGTAGCGATGGTGGTGCTGTGCCGCCTTCTGTAGACATGATGTCTGTAGGTAGGTACACTAGGTACGACAATCAGCTGTGCGTGCAGTAGTGCGCTGTGATACCGTAGGTACGTAGGTATCAGCTGTTCGGGTCGTCGAGGGTCACCAATGTCGGTCTATGGCCTTCGCCTAACCTGACCTGGCGATCAGCTGACACCAAGTCGGTCTGTGGCCTTCGCCTAACCAGACTCGGGATCAGCTGATGGTAGACCGAACGAGTGTAGCAGCTGATTGGGGATCAGCTGAGGGGTCACTGACCCGTGAGGTAGGATCAGCTGAGGGGTCACTGACCCGTGAGGTAGGTACTGCCCTAATATCTGTGCCAGCTGGCTGATGTCTCTAGTCCGGCTAGGTTCAATAAGTGAACCCTGTCCGTTGGATAGAGAGCTCTGTCTGTTTGGACCGGAGTGTTACCGTAGCCAAAGTGAAAGGCAGAGCATGGAACTGATTATTTTATTTGATCACAATGGGCTACTAATATACAATAATTTGTCTTACAATGTCCATACAATTAAGCGAGCTTACAAACTATCTACACCAATCACAGTTTAGCATTCTATTTACATACGGAATCTTAAAAGCTATTATATACAATGCAGTTCACAAATACGCCGTGTGGGGCGCTTATCTTTCGCTATAAATATAAACTGGGTGCGCAGAGGTGCGCCAGCTATAAAACTCCAGCGGTCGTAAGTCGCGCTGCATTCGACGAGATTCTTCACTGCGTTCGGACGTGCGTTCGTGGCTCCGCATTTCGGCACTGCTGTTATCGTATGATAATGTTGATCTTGTAGGTAAAGTAAGTAAGTAGGTATTATGTATGTTCCTACAGTATATTCGTCATGCCGCGAGTACTGCCGCGTATGTTGCTGCGAATGTCGGCTTGGCGGCGCGAGTCAAAGGAGCGGCAATACTAGCGCGATGAACTATACGAGACCGCTAGATGGCGCTAATCAGTAAACACGACTTTCGTTATTGCTCCTCGAATATTTACTTTTAAAAATATTTATATCGATCTACGGAAAGTGTATAGTAGTGGAAAGTGATAGTTTTTATTAATAATCTATTTAATTATTTCGCTATGCTGTAAAACATAATGCGTACACTGCTACAGCGTTGTCCTCCATACGTTTACGTCCGTCTCCGTTGCAGGGTGAATACTGTAATGCGGACCAACGCGATGATGGGAGTGTGTGAATGCTAGGGCATTAATCGCGCGAATATTTCCGGCAACACGATGAGCAATGCGAGCGGCAGTATGTAAACGCGGGGTAACAGATCGACAGAACGACAGATATCTATAGTTACTTTAGCAATCATAATATTATTAATATTATGGATATAACATACACATGACTACCGCTTCCCTTTGGTCCCTAGAAAAACGCCTATGAGTGTGGTACTCAATATAGTTTAATAGAGAAAGTTAATCAATATTACAAACATAAATAATAGGTTCTGCTACATTTTTAATTCCTATGGTCTAACAGATATGAACGACACACTTCGTGAAGAATTAATCACATTAAAGTAGGGTGGCCATAGTCGAAAAAATATTATTTTTATTCTTCATACATACATACATACATACAATCACGCCTTCATCCCCGGAGAGTTAGGCAGAGGTGAATTAACACCCACATTTCACCAATCATTGTATTAGGTCCCACGTAATAGGAGTTGAGCCTATTGCCGTATTCCGGGCACTATTGTTGACTCGAGCCATGAATAGGCTGAGTCTGGACTGTATATATCTGTCTGATGTTAAACAGTCCTAGCCCTTAGTCGCATTGTACGACACCGCAAGGGAGGAGAATGGGGTGGCCCAAATTCTACTCTGCCGGGAACCACGCGGCTCTTCCTTGTATTCTTCATCCTAGCGTTATTCCCAGTCGCATTCAAAGCTATCACCTCCGAATCTCGGGTCGAAATTCGATATTTGTGTAAAAAAAAGTTAAGCCATTTATTATTTGGTGCAACATGTCCTCCATACATTCCTGTCAGAAGTTATTTAATTAGATACTCATCCTTTCCTGTCAGAAAACGTTACCTCAGCTCCTTTTCTTTTCATCCTTTTCTTTTCTTTTCATGTTCAGTTGTAGTAACATGCATGCGAGCCTAAGTATCTGGAGTTAGAGGTCTATGTAACCTTACGCGGGTTACTTATGTACTAATAAACGCATGCAAAATCACAATTATATTACTAGGTACTTTTATCAAGTGCTGCAGGTCGAAACCAGATGACCTGGTACAACCTATAACTAATATTTTATTCAGTGCTATAGCCTAAAACTGCATAAGGTAACACCTAGTTATCAAATTATGAAATTAACCGTGTGGTATACTTATTTTAGTTTTATAAAATCAAATATAGGTACACCTACATACATTTTCAGATAATCAAAACTAGAAAACCAAAATTCCAAGCAAACTCCGTTAAAGTTGGTGACCCTTATGGCGGTCCTTTTCCTGCCGGAGTTCCGAACTCACTCTGAAAGCTACTGATAGGGCAATCTAAATAGGATTACACCCTTTGCAGGCATTGGGGCTCGTTAGTAACGGAATTTTAGGAAGGTGAAAGGTACCGAAATGAACACTTAATTTTATAATACTCTGTAAAATTTCCGTGGTAGGGTTTGATAATAAGGGCAGGTGTTGATTGGGCGTTAATGAATTTTGTTTGGGTAGTTCTGTTGGTTGGACTTATGTGTTTAACATACTTACTTACGTATTTCCACTGAGTACTGATAAAAGGAAAGTTCAATGGCCAACCATTATAGAAGGAATAGAAGAGCGAATCTGGGTTCAAAGTAAAAGCCTTGGTAAAAGTAAAAGTACAACTGGGAATAGAGCTCGATGTTAAAATATATAAAAAGTATTTTCAGGAATTTTGCAAAGAATTCGCTCGTCCTCGATTTTGTTTATTATTTAAATTCCTTTTGTAAATATTTCAAAAAATAAGTCCTCCGCCCAGTTATGACGAGAGTGCCTAAGTAGAGACAATAAAAATCTAATTTATCCTACTTCTTACTATCCTACTAATATTATAAATGTGAATGTTTGTGAAAATTCCTGCATGTTTAGATATTTGTTATTCAATTACCTACGCTCTAACGGCAGAACAGATCTGGCCGAAATTTGGTACAGGGATAGACAACAGTCTGGAATAATAAATAGACTTTGAGCTTTGTGTGTTAAAGGAGGATGGGCGTTTTGGGCCCACTTAGCAATATTGTCCAATCTTAATGAATTTACCATCGTTGGATAGCTCTTGTCAAGAGTATAAAAAATTACTATGGCAGCTAACCTGTATCTATTGTCCGTTTTGTAATATAATCTTCGGAAGTTACTTTGAAATTGAATTTTATCTACTCTCATACTACATAAAGAAATCTCCAAATGGCTCATAGATGCTACCCGTGACCAGAGGGCTGGTTTATTCCTTGTACAAAGGATTGGCATTGCCATTCAACGTGGCAATACCGCCAATCCTCCCAGTTGACGTCGATGGGGAGGAATTTTTTGACACCTAAACCTGCAACTTTGTATATAGGTATATAGGTATTGTTTTTTTGTTTTAGTAATGTATTTATGTAAATAATTGTAATTGTATGTAATTTCTTTCTTATTTTTTATATAGGACACGTCAATTTAACTTCGCTTCGCCTGATGGTACGCTGAAAATACAAAAAAAAAATACAAACGCCAAATGTGTTGTACAATTATGTAGAAGCAAAAAGAGAAGCCGCTATGGAGGATGTAAATGAATATGGGATAGAAAAAGATACGTGGCTTTTGCGTGCACGCATACAGTCCCGACATGTGAGAGCGAAGCAGTACTTTTGTTACATACTGGTAAAAAGAGACGAAAATGTTATACTATACCATTACTGTACATGTTTGATGGGACGGCGCACGGTAGGTTCCTGTGCGCATATAGTATCCATTGTCTGATATTTGGGATATGCTAGACACGACGGCTTTAATGAGCCAGCATTGTTTTTAAATAGCATCATTATAGATACTGAATAGTATGGTTGTGCAATAAAAAAAGCTTCTTTCGCACGTGTTTTAGTTTAGGTAATATTATTAACTAGATAACTAACTGCGGCATCACCCTCACTACAATAGAGTACCTGTTCCAGGGATGAAATATAACCTATTTTATCCATCGGTACCCTAATTACATTCATGCAAAAATACGGCAGTATCAATTAGGTACATACGTTAGGGGAAGGACAAATAAACTCACTTGGCATTAATAATCCTATGCATTAATAATATTAGTATGAATAATAATAATTAAGATAAACAAGAAATTAAGTTTATAATTCACTCATTTCTTGAATATCTTACTAATTGTAATTATTATTATTGCAACCATAACATGCCTTAATAGAGAACAATATTAATAAAAGTGTATGTAGGATGTAACAAAAAACAAAAATTGCTGCTCTCGGACAGCAAATCGGGACTAGCGCCATAGTTATTCTTATTCCACACAAAAATACCTTTCCAACGGTGTATCATTCATTCCGATTGGAGGGTGGGACCAAGTTCCATACATTTGTGCCCATCATCCTTTCAGTTTTTAGTGGCTTGAAGATGAGTTTTTTTTTTAGTATTATGATGATGAAACCGATGTAGCCTAGTGGTGTGGGTAATGGACTACTGAGACGAGGTCTCGGGTTCGATCCCAGGTTTTACCATGGCACACACCAATGACTTTTCGATGCTTTTCGAAGTTATGTGTGTATTTATCGCAGGTTTATAAGTGCCCGGTTAATGGCAATAGGCTCGCCACCTATTGGAACCTAAACATAAACGGCGAAATGTGGGTGCTAGCACGTGCTAGCGTGAGTTTATGTTATGTTATGAAAAGATGATAATGAGTAATAGTTGACTTCCTTTGCCTTCACAATATTCATAAACTACATTGATTTTTATTTTGAACACCTACTCGTATATTCTATTCCCAACGAGGCAGCCAACACCTCTGTGTACCTCATTCTGAATATACACTTATACAGTCGTGCTACTAAATCATTGAGCCGAGTTAATAAAGGGTGAGCCTAATCACATTTCACACATATAGCATGTAGAATAAAATTTATTTTACCTAAAAGAACGGAAAGGTATTAGATTATAATCCGCCCAACCCAATTAGCTTGAAAACACAATTATCACTGTCATGTGGGTAGGAAGTAGGAAGGTACATTATTAATATATTAAAATTAATTACAAGGGTAGGTGTAGTCAGTTATGACTAGTAAATTGAGATAATTTTAAAGCATTTAGTATGCTAAACTAAACAAATTATTTTTAATTGGAAAAAGCGAAATCAATACTCGGGCAGGACTCGAACCCGCGATCTTTCCCTTACAGGGAGAATGCTCTGACCACTGAGCCACCGAGCTTCGCCCGAGATTGATCCAAATTTTCCAATACATCCATCTTAGGGCGATGGAAAAAAAAATGACTAGTAAATGTTTTATAGGTCTATACTAGCCTGAGTCTTCGGTTCCATCCGTCTGGAATACCAATCATGTCCCACGACTTACTGAAACTTACTCCTACACACTTATTCCGATGCAACGCTGCGCTGTTACAACCAGTTTCCTACTCAATCTCAACCGGTTGAGTAGGAAACTCAGGTCTAAGTATATTTTTTCTCTTCCCTTTATTCCCGGGCGTATACTACCTGTATGCAAAACGTCTGCCAAAATCATCCAGTTTTCTGTGTGGTTGAGGAACAAATAAATAAATAAATATCCTAATTTCTACTATTCACTATTAGAAATGTGAAAGTTTGCAAATAAATTGAGATATTGGTTACTCAACCTTGCTCAATTGACTGAACGAATTTGGCTGAAATTTGGCACAGGGATACATTATTTATATCCTGGAATAACGCTAGGCTTTTTATCCCAGTGATCCAAGTCCATTCTTCTTTGTTGACTTACATAGTTACAAATGAAATTAACTAAAGTTTCTAAATAAATTATACTACGTTTGCGCAGAATCTCAATAAAATGTTTCTTTATTCTTTCCTTTTTCTACCGTGTAAGATACTGTGACAGTAAGCGGATGCTTCGAATTGATTTTCGTTTAAAAGTGCATTAGTATCTTCCTGCGAAGAGATCCAACGTGGCCCATTCGACTCTGAGCTACGAAAAAGTGTTCGGGACAAATGTGAAAAACATTGTTTGGAAAAGAAAGGTTGGTTGATAAAGCAAACAGACTGAGATGAGTGGCTCTTTAATGAAGTATTCAGTGCCGTGTAGGTAGGCTATGGTCACAGACATAGAGTACACTAGATATCGCATATTATATAATATGTACAGGATGAATAATGAGCGTGTAATTATTTTGCTGCAGCAATTACTTCTATGTATAACTAGTACTAGATAAGTTATTTAGATCGAAAATTGTGTCACGATTTCTGGGTGAGTTGGGAATAATTTTGAATTTTGAATTGGGACGGGACGCAAAAAAATTAAATCTATATTAATATTATGAAGCTGAAGAGTTTGTTTGATTGAACGCGCTAATCTCAGGAAGTACCAGTTCGAATTGAAAAAATAGTTTTGCGTTTATCGACGAAGATTATAGGCTATAAATCATCACGCTACTATTAAAGGGTGTGGAGCAGTGATCATAAATGTAAACAAATCCGGTAGAATTTCATAGATTATTTGAAGACTAAAAATTACGGGCACAAAGGGGTGTTATGGGGTATCAAAATATGCCACGAGCGAAACCGGGGCGGGTAGGCTAGATGTTAATAATTTTGCATGATAATTTTTATTATCTGGTTATGCATACCAAGCTTTCTCTAAAACCCTCTGTATGATAGTCAGAAAAAAGTGCTAATGCTAAAGTAAAAACAGAGAAAATCATAGCATGTTCGTACAGTAGGTATACAACTTTCGCGCTAACACGCATCGCAGTGACAAACATTCGTACCGAAAGTTAGTGTGAGTTACAAATAGTCGTAAAAACTAGTCGCGTTCCGTATTTTAGGACTGCCATTAATTGTGATTTTCAATTTCGTAGTTCAATGAGTCAGTCCAGTTTTGTGCCAAACTGACTGCCATTCATCGTGATTTTCAACATCTTAGTTCAGTGAGAAAGTGCAGTTTTGTGACACACTGAGCCTGAGGCTTGTGGTATATATCCTGTGCTATATCTGTGACCAAGACAGGCTGTGTCTAGTAGCAGGCGTCTTCGGCAATCGTAAACAACAGTCGTAAAGTAGGCTAGCATCGCTAACTTGATGTAACAACGTCTAAAACGGTTACATAAGTAACAATAGACTTTATGTGCACATTTTTGTCTAGTTGTACCATTTTTGAAGGTTTAGATAGAGAATTATGTTGATTACCACCCAAAGTTAGCTCTTTTTTTTTTGTAGGTCCTACGTAATACGGCCGGAACCTATTGCTGCTAGCTGGAAACTGTTCATTGCATGTTTATAGAATCCTTTGAAAATAAGTAGTTTCACTCAAGTTCTGCTGCTATTATTCTCGCAAACTACCGGGACCCTCAAGCGGGGTGTGAAGAAGCATCTGATGGGCCGTCAAGCTGAGGGCCGCCAATATAACATTGTTAGTGTCCGTAATATGGTTACATTCTCGCCTGAGACTTTATCTTCAGCCTACCTTCAGGTAAGACGAAGTCGTATTAACGTATCCAAATGAAATATAGTATCTGAACTATCTGAATCTGAACTTAAAACGATAGATAGATAAGATCTGAAATAAAGTCACACGTTGGGCGCCAATAAGGATTTAAGTGGTTTGAAGTTATCCATACTAATATTGAAATTGTATTTTTGTATGTAACGATTAAACTCAAAAACTACTGGACCGATGTCAATAAGTTAATTTTACAACTTTAAGCTAAATACAGTATCTGAAATAAAACCATAAAGCAAAATGAATGCTACATCAGAACTTTACGCGTTAGAAAAGTTGAAGCAGAAATAAACCGCTGAAGCGCTGTCCGTAACTGAGCGAATAATTTATACCTATTGTCACTAACCTTACAATTTGTATGTAGTCTGAAGTTTTCCCACTACTGTAAGTACCTGGGCAATTGAGCTCCGCTTTCATCAGTGTAAAGTCGTGCTTTTATTATCAATGGTGTACTTTTTATCATATTATATGTAGATTCTAGAATTGAATAGAAAAATTCCAACCTTCTAGGATTCAGCTAGAACATAGGCATCTACAACAGGCCTAACATAATCATAGTTTGTATTATCAGCTCTAAATCATAAATACAGACATGATACACATACAAAAATCCACGCCAATACAAATAGATATCCTCCATACTTGCTAATATTATAAATGCGAAAGTAACTCTGTCTGTCTGTCTGTCTGTTACGCTTTCACGCCTAAACCACTGAACCGATTTTGATGAAATTTGGTGTAGAGTTAGATTAGACCTTGAGAAAGGACATAAGCTATGTTTGGTCGCGATAACCGACATCCACGCGGGTGGAGCGCGGGCAAAAGCTAGTATTATATAAATACATGATTGTTTACAAATATTTTCATTAAGCGGGAATCGAAGCAGATACCCCTGTCGTAGCAACTTCACACTACATTGCTACGTCAAACAAGTTATAATTTTTTCCTGAGCTTTAACGAAGAAGTGTTAAACAAAAAAAATCAATATAGTTATTAATGCAATATGTGTAACAAGTTCCACCAAGTACCATCGAACAGTATAAATAGTCAGAAAAATTCAAATAAAACTACCTGTCCAACCCGGGAATTGAGCCCAGTACACACACAGCAATAGCACCGCTACACCACCGGGTACCACCCAAAAAAAACTTTACTATAGTAAATCACTCACCAAGATAACTGAAGGCTTTCACGCCTGATTCCCTCATTGACAAATCTATTGGTCACCTATGAAATATAGGCTCGAAGGCTTTTACGAGCAACGGACCCTTTTCCGTCGGAAATGGAAGAATGGAAATTGAGGCACTCATTCTTCCCAACACTTTAGGTGTCAAGAGTAATTTGCTTCGAGTTTAGATAGGATACTGATTTCACTTTTGTATTTTCATGGTTATAATATATTATATCCGTGAGAAAGTAGGCAGATGTGCGGTGAATGTTTTCCAGTCCAATGTAAATATACTACCATATATTTGGAAAGTTGGTTGGGGAACCAAAAAAAAACCGAAAACTTCGGAACACGCGTCAAATTTACCTGCAAGCCAGTACTGGTTGGCGAACAAGGCTCTGACGCTATCCTATCCAGGCTCAGACAGCAGTCATTTCTAAAAAAACAATCATCTTAGCGTTGTTCTCGGCTGCATCTCAGGCTTCACCTTGGAGCCCAGGGTCTGCTTCTTCTCCTTTTGATTTGAGTTATGGGAGCAACTGCTGTCTTACTTCCCAATCCCGAGAGGAAAAACTGCATCTGCTGCTACTGCAGCAGGGGTATCGTGTAGAAGGTGAGATTGGCTTTTGCCCCAAAGATCTTTATGTGACTCCAAAAACACCACCTCTTGAGCAAATTATTTTTATTAAAATGATGATTTTTGCAATAAATATCTACATGAAAAGAAGTAAAAAAGATATCATTGCTATAAAACGTATACCCTGGAGGGATAAAACTCCACAAAATTGCTGTGTGTACCCTCAAGCACCCAGAAGCCTAGCAGAATTCAATTAGTAGTCTGGTGATATTGGCACCGATATAATAGCGCTTTATCAACCCTTGAACTGTTGCGCCCTAATTTTATACGCAGAGAGTCGCTGCTGGGTCTGTAATACCCGGTTTTAATATTTCTGAACCTATGAATACATGTTTGTCGTATATGTGAAAAGATTTCGGTTTGAATAATTTTTTTTTTTTTTTTTTTATAAAAAGTAAACAACTAGAATATGGTTCGTTTTTAACCAGACTACCAAGTTCATTGCTTGCTTGACTGCTGGAAGTGCCTACACCTGGTATATCTAAGTTATCATTGCTGGTGACCCTTTTGTACAATTGATTTTTCAATATTATTATTCAGGAATCTTAGTGAGATGCTTTTTCCGAGTTAGGTCGCCACCCGTCAGTTTCTCTAATTGGTCATTTTCCATAAATCGTCAGTTTCCCTATTCGTCAGTTTTGTAGATTTCGTTAAGTGGTCAGTTTCACTATCTCGTCAGTCTCCCTAATTCGTCAGTTTCCTTAACTAGTCAGTTTACATGATTCGTCAGTTTTCTCAAATTAGTCAGTAAATGTACAGTCATTAATAAATGTTTATTATGTAATCAATGTACCTGTGTAAGGATTTATTTTAAGAAATTATTGAATTATTATTATATTATTATTATTTTTTACATTTTATTTAAGCTTTATTCTGGTTCATCCTACTATAATACTATTTAAATATGTACAATATTAACAATAAAACTAAATATATATATATATATATATATATACAGGGTGTCCCAAAATTCAAGGATAAGCCGGCAACAGGGGGTGGCCCTACTTATGGCTGCTCAGGAAAAAAAAAGAAAAAAAATATATCTCTATTTTTTTTTTAATTACTCGAACTTTTTTAAAATCCCTCGAAATTCGGTACCCTTAATGATATTTTCAACTACCAGGTCCACAATTTTGCAAATATTTTTGAACTCTTTTCTGTATTAGCAAGCTAAGAAGCATGGCTATCCAACACCACCCTGAAAAATTATAGGATATTAGTAGTTATTTTACAAAAATAAGTCAAAATATTTTTTCGTCGTCAAATTTTCATACATTTTTACTTTCGACCCACTTTATCTTATCTCGGTGAAAAAAAAAAGTATGGACACCACTATGGCATTCTTTTTCAAAAATTGGCGCAACTATCCAAGATTTCAAAATGGTATAATTTGGGTATGATACTATAATGAAATACTAAAAAAATATTTTTTTGTAAATAAGAATCACATAATATAATACATTGCTCTTATTGAAAATCACCAGATTTACTTTGTACACAATGCATTCATCCTCAATAAAAAACCATTGACGGGACTTGTGACAAAGTGGTAACCGAGTAGGTTATCACATTACGAGGATAAGCAACATAAGCCAGGGTGGTTTTCGGATGGATGACCATTCTTAAGACATTGAGACACCTCCATTCCTCAGAAAGTACGTTAGGCCGTCGATCGTAGTGGCCATACGAGCATCTATGACAGTTGTTACGGGTAGTCGGACCCCTTAAAGTCCAACAACTGGACGCACTACATAACTTTGATATCGCCAATGGGTTGTGGAGGTCAGGTGGCAGTCGCTTCACGGAAAATTTCGCGGTTCTGCTGTTTCACAGTTAACCATAAAATTCGACTCTGTATTTTGTAAAGGTTCAGAGGATGAAAATCCATACTGTTAAAATATTAAACAAACATAATGGTATAATTTTATAATTATTGCATTATTGTTAATATTTTTTTTTAATTTTACATTTTTAATTGTTTGCCACCGGCATTAATACATTTTATTTTTCGTGCATTTCTTTTGTCAGAAATATAATCCGTAGCCGCATTGATATTTGAATGGAACTAGTCCAGCGTTGCAATTGCTTTCGGAAACCTAATTGTTCTTAAAACAATTCCAATAAAACTCTGAGCCTCAGATTTTCCGGCTAACTGTGAAACAGCAGAAATGCGAAATTTGCCGTGAAGCGACTGCCACCTGACCTCCACAACCCACTGGCGATATCAAAGTTATGTAGTGAGTCCAGTTGTTGGACTTTTAGGGGTCCGACTAACTGTCATAGATACTCATATGGCCACCGGGATCTACGACCTAACGCACTCTCTGAGAAACAGAGGACGGCGGTGTCTTAATGTCTTAAGAATGGTCATCCATCCGAAAACCACCCTGGCTTATGTTGCTTAACCTCGTAATGTGATAACCTACTCGGTTACCACTTTGTCACAAGTCCCGTCAATGATTTTTTATTGAGGATGAATGCATTGTGTACAAAGTAAATCTGGTGATTTTCAATAAGAGCAATGTATTAAATGTGATTCTTATTTACAAAAAAAAATTTTTTTTAGTATTTCATTATAGTATCATACCCAAATTATACCATTTTGAAATCTTGGATAGTTGCGCCAATTTTTGAAAAAGAATGCCATAGTGGTGTTCATACTTTTTTTTTTCACCGAGATTAGATAAAGCGGGTCGAAAGTAAAAATGTATGAAAATTTGACGACAAAAAAATATTTTGACTTATTTTTGTAAAATAACTACAAATATTCTAGAATTTTTCAGGGATTTGGTGGATAGTCATACTTCTTAGCTTGCTAATACAGAAAAGAGTTCAGAAATATTTGCAAAATTGTGGACCTGGTAGTTGAAAATATCATTAGGGGTACCGAATTTCCAAAGATTTTAAAAAAGATTAAATAATTTTAAAAAAAATAGAGATACAATTTTTTTCTTTTTTTTTCCAGAGCAGCCATAAGTAGGGCCACCCTCTGTTACCGGCTTATCCTTGAATTTTGGGACACCCTGTATATAAACGTACAAATTAAAAACTAAAACCGAACGCGTCGTGGAATTCCTCCGCATCGCATGCCTCTTGCTTGTGGTAACGTTCCCAGAAGACTGGCAGCATTGCCACGTTGTATGGCAATGCTTATTCTCCGACCTAAAAAGAGGCCAGCCTTCTGGTCACGAGAAGCGTCGACCATACGCTTCGCAATCTCCCTAAAGAGATTGCGCGCGCTCGGACCCCATGGTCCCAACGTTTCGACTATTATTATTAAATTTAAACTAAAACCCGACTACTTAAAAATCACGCTCTGATTGCGTGATTTTTAAGTAGTCGGGTTTTAGTTTTAAACTTATTTTTTTATTTATTTTATTTTGGGGCACCCAACAACTATAATTCATGCATATTTGAAATATGCTAATTGAGCTCTTTAATTTGATACCATACACGGCATATTTATCTCGAATTATTTTTTCAACACAGTACTTTATGGCCGCTAGAGGGCGCCACATTAGATTTAGTGACACGCCATATAGCCTATAACCATCGGACGATCAAGACGATTCTAACGATATGCTATATGTCCAGTTCTAATAAGTAGTTGAGCAGCTATGAGGGAACAAACGAACATACATACATACATAGCCTGTCAAAATCATAACCCTCCTTTGGCTTCGCCGTAGTCGGGTAAAAAATAATTTGTTTTTATTTTTCGTTCTGAATGTACGCCATTGACGAATCATTTAAACTGACTAGTTAGAGAAACTGACGAATTAGGGATACTGACGAGATAGCGAAACTGATCACTTCACGAAATCTAAAAAACTGACGAATAAGGCAACTGACGATTTAGGGAAAATGACCAATTAGAGAAACTGACGGGTGGCGACCTAACTCCTTTTTCCTTCATTTAAATCCCACCCTAAATTTCAATAATGTACAAAATTGTAGCAAAAACCCCAACTCCAATATTTCGCCACAAAATCTTCAAAGTTCGAGTATTATTACGAGAAAAACAAAAGTCTGGTCGGTTAGACCCATTAGCAGCTGCTCAACTGTTAAGCAAGTATATTTAGGGGAGTTTTTGAATAACGTTCCGGCAGAAAACCGTTTTACATAATTTATTGGCAAATCGTTAACTTTCCTTTCAGAGTTTTGGGTGGATGATTCCTATTGTTGACTCTCTAAATATTGCTCAAAGTCCGCGGACAAGAATCGTACCTTAAATATCTTTACGTACCTGCCTGACGTACCTTAATCTGAAGATATAAAAAAAACCGGCCAAGTGCAAGTCAGACTCGCGCACGAAGGGTTTCGTACCATTATATAGCTCCCCTAAATTCACGATTGAAATAAGGGCCTCCCTAAATATTTATTTTATTCTATATTAAATATAGAATAATAAATAGCGGATACCGATAACCTCTTTTTACGGTTCCGTAGCCAAATGGCAAAAAACGGAACCCTTATAGATTCGTCATGTCTGTCCGTCCGTCCGTATGTCACAGTCACTTTTCTCCGAAACTATAAGACCTATGCTGTTGAAACTTAGTAAGAAGATGTATTCTGTGAACCGCATTAAGAATTTCACACAAAAATAAAAAAAAGCATTAAATTTTGGGGGTCCCCATGCTTAGAACTGAAACTCAAAATTGTTTTTTTCATCAAACCCAAACGTGTGGGGTAACTATAGATAGGTCTTTAAAAATGCTATTGAGGTTTCTAACATAATTTTTTTCTAAACTGAATAGTTTGCGCGAGAGACACTTCCAAAGTGGAAAAATGTGTCCCCCCCCCCTCTAACTTCTATAATAAGAGAATGATAAATCTAAAAAAAAATATATGACGTAAATTGCCATGAAAACTACCACTAAAAATTGGTTCGAACGAGATCCAGTCAGTAGTTTTTTTTTAATACGTCATAAACCGCAATTTTCGCCTTTGCTACTACGGAACCCTTCATGGGCGAGTCCGACTCGCACTTGGCCGAATTTATTAAACATATGGGCGCAAATGCGCTACGATTGCTTTTTGCCATTTGTGGTGTTAGAACGAAACGACAAACTATCATAATTTTTGTTGCTATGGAAACTTGTTAGGGCAGGTATAACGTATAGCAGTAACCTGTATCTTTATTTAAGCTCCCTTATGGTTCCGTTTTTACCCCTTGGATACGGAACCCTAAAAATGAACAGTCCAGTGAAGGGACCTCTTAGAAAAAAATATATTATTCGTGATTGCTCTTGCCCCGAATCTTTTGTCGTTATAACTTTGGACAATCGTGCTCCAGTTAAAGGTACTAAGTAGGTCAAAGTATGCTCAATTATTAAAGGGGGGCTCCTTTGACCGAAGCTCCACTGTCATACGAATTTCATTACTGTTCTGGGATACTTTGAGCTTTTAAGGTAACTTTTGTAATCAAACGATTCGATTATTTGGGATAACTTTGCTGATTGTAAGATAGGAAACTTATATATATTTAATGGGTAAGACGTTGTTGACTCTAAAATGTTAGAAATCTTGCTAGACAGACAGATGAACAGACAGACGCACTTGTAACCTCGAAGAGGTAAATAGAGGAGGTACCTATGTTAATTTCAACTTGAGCCTCCAAGCTTTCCTGAGTCTTTAATGTCTTGCTAAACAGACACCGAAGTGAAATATCTTAAATGAAGTATAAGGGTTCTGGGCCACGAATGCAATCAGGAAAATATGTCTACATGAAGATGATGATGATGAAGTAATAAGGGTTCTGTTTTTCATCTTTATGTACGGGACCCTAAAAATTAAAAAAATATCTTGAACAACAAAAAACTCGTGTTAATACCTATCTGCACTACACACCTTGCACACTCGTAATGTTACAAACATATTTAAAGTATTAATTTCCACCCAAAGTTATGGCACTTTTCTTTTTTTTATAACCCAAGTTCGCAAACGATCACCTGAGGGGGTACCTTATAGTACACGGGGGTGGAGTTTGCAAAAGATAAAAGCTGAAAGTGTTAAGAAAAGGCACTTGCAGTAGGTAAGTATGTAGGTATATCCTAAGCCTATATATAGCCTGTCTTTTTATCGTAAGTAACGAGCAAATCCCTACGGGTCCCACTTAGCTGAGAGCATAAGGAAGTGTATGTATCTATATGTCGGAATCGAACCGACTAAAAGGCACATGATGTCTTCTCGCCATGGTTAACCGAGTGCTGGGGAAGCCAATTTTGAATATTTTGCACTTCGTTCCCAGCAGACCTACTTCTAAAATACTCATAAATAAAAAATAAATATTCTACGACATTCTACACGATGCTATCTAGACCCATACTAAGAATAGTTTAACTAGCTTGTGTTATTTATTCTAGAATGCGAATAAACATAGGTACTTAATGGTTTTTTTTTTTTTTTGTAAAAATAACTACCTATTATACATAGAAACACCCAGACCAATGTAAATATTCATATTCATACATATATACAAACACTGAATGGTAATCAAACCCCCGACATCAGACGAAGCGACGCTCTACTGCCCGCCATAGAGATTGTCATCCAAGGACGATGATTCCGTTTATACATACTTTTTCACAAGTGAAAGTTGTGACCAGAAGACGACTCATATGGGATTTAACCATAAAAGAATAAACTTTGTCAATTTAACCCCATTAAGGCATAAGTATCCGCATTCATTACTAAGAAATTTCATTTAAGGAAATTGTATAATTACAAAATAGACTTCTAACAATTTCTAAAAGTATCTTAAGTGCCGTAGTTATCTAGAAAATGAGTTTAAGTAATTGTCTAAAAGACTTAGTATACTTAACAGAATGAGCCAAAGTTTTAAAATCTTTTTAGCACATTTACAGCAGTGCAGAACTTTTATCATGCATACAGAAGTATAACCCGCGCCACGTATCTTGGACCTAAAATGTGCTCAAAATATGCCATACGCGCGCAGTACACATTTCTTAGGCGTCTTTTGAGGATAGCACGGGGTGCTACTGCGGTGGACGAACTCAGATTCACCAAGCATAGACTATTACAAAGCAATCCGCGGGCGCCAGAGCCTCATATGTCTTACGATTTAGGTCCAAGATGCGTGGCTTGGGTTATACACTCGTATGCTCACGTCTTTTTTGTCCCGGGCTAGGCAAAGACAACAGCGCTCCATCTTCTTCAATCCTTACATACTATGAGTTATGAGTTTCCTATACTGTCCAAGTCCCTATGGTTTCAAGTTCTTTCTATCTGCCCTGTTTTTAATTTAGACATATACTGCGAAGTCGACCCCTCTGTCCTGCCCATTCACCGGTGCCTACTACTACATATATTACACCCTTTTTAAGTTATTTACGTTCTTTCTAGTTCTCACTAACCCGTTGACTTTGCCCGCAGTTCGTCGGCGTGTGGGGGCTGCCGGCCGTGGCCTGCGACTGCTACATCGCCATCGACGTGATCTGCTCCACCTCCAGCATATTCAATTTAGTCGCCATATCTGTAGACAGGTAAGATTCTTTACGATCGTCCTAAAATCTATTTACTTTGTCCGGACACCTTAGTTGTACTCAAAGCTTGTATTTAGTAGTCCGTGGCCCACTCCTACCTTCCACAATTTATTTTGGCTTTACGAGATGATCTGCCACTGCCATCTGATCAACCCAACCCTTCGGGGTCGGGCCCGGTTTTTGTGGTATGTTCTTGAGGAATGCCTGCCTCGTCCGTGAATCAGCAGGCATACTGGCTTGCAGCTAAAGTTGATTTGGCTTCCAAATATCTAGATGTTTAGAATTTTGTTATTCAATCACGCTCTAAAGGTCGGACCGCACTGAGCGGCGCGTCACAGCAGCGGAGCGACGCGACACGTAGCGACACTATTAGGTATACCGCACTTAAACTGCAGTGCCGCGACAGTTTGCGGCAAATTTTGTCTGTCAGTTTGACAATTTCTGAAGAAGATGAACGAAACTGCGCTGCGACGCGACACGGCGCGACAGATTTCATGAGTTGGTCAACTTTGAAGCGCAGTGTCGCGTCGCGTAGTTCCACTGCCGCGTAGTGCGGTTTGCCTCATACAATTTCTTCCAAAGAATATTTTGTCGCTACGGGTCGCGTCGCTCCGCTGCCATGAAGCGTCGCCCAGTGCGGTTTAACCTTAACTCCACGACGCGATACTGCACATCAAAGTTGACCAACTCAAGAAATCTGTCGCGCCGAGTCGCGTCGCGTAGTTCCGCAGTGAGTTTTGTCCATCTTCTTCAGAAATTGTCACACAACTGACGGATAAAATTTACCGCAAACTGTCGCGGCAGTGCAGTTTAAGTGCGGTATACCTAATAGTGTCGCTACGTGTCGCGTCGCTCCGCTGCCGTGCCGCGTCGCTCAGTGCGGCCCGACCTTTACTCTGCCGCGTAGTGCATTATGCCTCATACAATTTCTTCCAAAGAATAATTTGTCGCTACGTGTTGCGTCGCTCCGCTGCCGTGAAGCGTCGCCCAGTGCCGTTTAATCTTAAATCATAAACGTCAAATCTTGAAGCGATTTGAAGCATCGTCGGTAGCTTAGTGGTTAAGGAGTCGGCCTTACGATCGAGAGGTCCCGGGTTCGAATCCTGGCCATTACAGTACCGACGTGAACCTACTCCTAGTTCAAGCAATTTAGCTTAATTGGAGGGGTTAACGGGAATATTAGTAATTTCGGTTGCTAATATTCTTAAAAAAAAAAATCCCACACACATTAGTCATTATATTCTACAATACACCGACCTACGAATTGCCACTTGTCTAGGGGGCAGATTTGGATAAAATAAATAAATTAAAGCTCTACTCGAAGGATCCTTGCCCTGATATATCATAGTATTAAGTCCAGACGGAGTAAGAGAGACAAATTGCCCTGAGATAGCTGTTTACAGGAAACGTCGCGTAGTGTTCATTCAGACTTCTAGCAACAATTGTGAAAGGGACCTTGTTTATTGCGATTTTATTCCACGTCTGTCTACATACAGAAAAATACGCTTTTCGTCAGACCCTCTTTAAAGTTTAGTGCAATGCATTGGGTTAGTAAATGAGAATACACTCAGAAATTCTACAACTATTATCAGATAAGTTTGATAGTGTAAAATTACTTTTTACACTATTATTCGTTTAGTACATGTGATAATACATTTAGTAAACATAAGATATCCGTTTTAAAACAACACTAGCCGTACTCTCACCGTACTCTTTTCTATTAGAGCGGCAGCCCACCGCATCGCATCACATCGAGGTTCCACCTCTCTCTGACCATCATCATCTTAATTCTTCTTATTACTCGGCTCCCAAGAGTCTATTATCTTTCTAAGTCCAAAGATTTTTTCATATCACACAAGTACAGTCAGAGCTCATAAGTGCATTAGCACAACAAGACTCAAAATGGTGTGGCGTGCGGCAGCGCGCGCCAGCCCGGTTATGCGTTTACATACGATATGGATACGACATATGTGCAAATACTGAAACCGCGAAGCATCCTGGTCCGTAGGAATAGAACCAAATTAAATTTAAACTTAAATTCCCTGATTTATATAATCCGAAATTTTCTAACAAAATAATTATTAAAATAAATGTAGAAAATGCAACCACTTGTATAAGTCATTAAATAGTTTCATCCATTGCTTTAAAGTCATTGACTGTGTCATAAGTCATTAATAAATACGCACACACCTTCACACACACACACAACAACTTCACACACACACACAACAATAGGCATAGTAGGTAACTTACTTGAACAGCTAAGCGGCAACATGCGATTCTACAGAGTGCTCAAAGTTGTTCAGATTCTATAAAATTAAAACTCTAGTTTCTGCCTTTAATACTGGACCAATTTTGTTCAAACTTTTCCTGCTTGAAGCTTAGGGGGTACCAAGTATATGGTTTCAATTATTGCCTATATGTCGTATCCATATTGTATGTGTGTGTGCGTCATTAGATACTAATACAGTAATTTACCAACCTAGTAAATTAACTGATAGCTAAGTGGCTGAAGCAATATACTATTGATTCACAGTGATTAGAGATATTTGTGGTTCGATTCCAGCTTATAACGATTTTTTTATATTTATGACAAAAATATAATTTTAAATATTGATAAAGTAATTTTGCATGAAGTTGGCATTCTTTTTACATTTTATGTTGATCTTTGCTAAAGTTTAACAAATAATATCAACCTGATATTAATTTATAAATGAAACACAAAAAGTGTTCTTGCAAGGTCGTAGGATTCGAACCATCTACCTTTGCATTAACCTCATGCTAGAACTACTCGGCCACGGGTTGCTTAAGTTGTAACAACGAAATTATCGATAATATTCCTACGGAAGTCACAAGTAGCGCTAGAATGTTGACGCTATAGTTACGTAGGATTGCTACTGCACTTTTGAGTTCTACTGTACTTCAAGTCCAACATAACCTCCTCCACCGGCTCCAGCGAAGGGGTATCGTGGTGATTTTTCAAACATAAACGCTCTCAAACAAATAAACACTCAACTTTATTAGTATAGATCGCAAACCACAAACACGATAAATTCACAATTCAGTAACAACAAAAACACTACCGAAAAGTTGAAAAGTGAACTAAGTTAAGGAACTATAAATCTCCAACTATTAAGACAAATAATTTATGGGAGTTACGGACTGAATTTCGACAGTACAATACTTCGACATGTAGGAACTTCGAAAACACATAGATCGACAAGTCATAGACACACTGTGCGGTTTGAAAGGCACTTCATCCCACGCACACTCAAGCTGTGGAATGAACTCCCTGCGGTGGTTTTCCCAAGCGACTACACAATATGGGGTTCTTCAAGAAGGGCATTAGAAGGTTTCCTCAGGGTCGGCAGCGCGAGTGTGACGCCCCTGGTGTTGCATACATCCATAGGCCACGGTGACCGCTTCCCATCAGGTGGGCCATGTGCTTGTCTGCCAACTAAGTGGTATAAAAAAAATATCAAGGATTAGCCAGGAAGGACACTACGGTATTTCTGTCTCAATCGAGCAATCCGAAAGGGGAAGTACCTCTGCCCTACAAAATACCGTGGGTATAATAACCCCGTGTTGTTTTTCCAGCGGTGAGTAGAGTAGCCAGAATTCACTGGAGAGGTTTTATGCCGTCAGTGGGAAGACCAAAAGCTTGTATTCTTCGCTGACGGCACAGAATCTCTCTGGTCTTAAAGAGTTTCCATCTCACTTTCCATCAGGTGGGCCGTGTGCTTGTCTGTGACCTAATTGGTACAAAAAAATAGGAAGTTTTATTTAGGTTACATAGTGAGACTACGGTCTTTCCATCAGGTGGGTCATGTGCTTAAGTGGTATAAAAAACACGAAACTTACCCTCAGATGATATAAGAACAAGGGTTGAAGTGTTGAACAAACAAGAGATAATTTCAACGAATAAAACCGCAGTGCAGATCGCGTGACTCCAAACAAAATAAACAGTCACTCAAACCCTACTTCACTACGCACAGTTTACGATCGAGACCAAATAAAGCCTATAAAACAGCAACAGTATCGCACAACTAATTTTATTAGCTGCCTACTAATGCGATGGATCTGGTCCTTGAGAAAACAGACGGCCTAATAAGTGTTTAGGAAACAGATGGTGTCCCAGTTGACAACAGTTAAATTGTCGCTGTTAATGAAGATTGTTTTGTTTAATATACTTAGGTAGATTGTTTTGTTTTAGGTCCTAAAACTGTTGATAGTAAAATTGCCTAATGCGGCAAAGTTACACCCGTGACATGACCTGGTAGATTCAATTTTAGCGCTAATATTGTAGATTTCCATAATGTCGAACATATACTTAAGTACTTTTCCACAATTGTATTTCTTAACCTAAAATATTGTGGAAAAGTACAAATATCTATTGCCTTCGATCAACAGTATAAATAGTTATTGTAGATTGGCGTAGATGCCAATTTTAGGACGAGGTTCTGATGCAGGCTTTTGAGATTTCTAATTCCACTTTTGCAATAACTTTATAATAGCCAGAAGAAAGCAAACACGACTTCTGAAAAGTAACTGAAACGTTGTACTAAATTTAAATAATAACAAATACTCGTAAAACATTAAAAAGAAATGTTATTTCAAAAATATATCTACATTGAAAAACGCACCTCAGTTTACTACTTTTTTGACAATCACTCATTTAACAATCCTTACCATAGATATACTTACATAGACAGTTCATAGAACCGAAAACGTCAATACTTCTATTTAGCTTGTCGACAAAAACAATTTACTTTCAAGGTTCCGTAAATATTCTAAAGAAACTTAATCAATAATGATTAAATTTGGTCATCAGAATTACGGACTTAGTTCATTCTTCAGTCCAACAGCTTATCCGTCTGTATTTTGGTCACCATCCATCCATATTATCTGAGTTTACTGAACTAAAAAATACAAAATTCGTTTTTAAGTTTAAGTTCCTTGGAAAACCTGCTTAAATACCTGTTCTTTTCACCCCCGACGAAAAATGAGGGGGTTACCCATAGTACAGAGACAAGTAGGTACCTCTCTTGTTTCAGAATTAAATGAGCTATTTCATTTACAAAACATATATGAGATCTTACTCAAATATAGATAACCTCTTTAACTTTCCACGTAAAAATACAATATTTACATCACGGAACCGTTGCCACCGTAGTCTGACTCGTACCTGACCAGTTTTTTCAACAATTGCCAATCGCCAGGATTGCGTTGCCGTTCAATTTGAACCCTCACCTATTTTACTCTCCGACCATTTCATCATTCCTCACTGACATTCGTCTCTGAAAGAATGTACCAATTCCCTTTTTATTTGATCGAATAAAAAAACTTTTTATTCTGCATTTTCCCTTGACCATGTACTAAAATGTCGACGAAGACATCATTGAACTCTATTTGAAGTAAATTGGTATACTATCTGTTGAGTACTACTGAAAGTAGACCCCAGACTGTATGTATTAACTCTTTTTTTTTGTATTCCAATCTTGATGCAGAGTCTCAATCTAATATTAATCGCCCAAGAGTTTCTTCTCCATCCTAGCGTTAATCCCAGTCGCACCAGAAGCATTCACCTCGGAGTCTGGGGTCCTCTTTTTCTAGTCGAACTGTGGGTTTGGCTAACATCGATATTTTCCGTGAAACAACTGCCATCTGGGCGCCTGCACACGATATCGAAGCATTGCAGCTAGACCAGTTGTTGTACTTTTTAGGGCTCCGACTACCCGTAGCGACTGCCATAGATGTTCGTATGGCAAACGGGACCGCCGACCTCCCACAGATTTGAGCTTGCTATTTTCTCGTAACATAATTTTCAAGATTGAATATCGACATCGTGTTTGTTTTTGACCTTTGAATGATGGAATTTACATGGAGACTGAATTTTGAACAGATTCTTATTACTCTGGTATTTTAGGGCTCCGTGACCTCAAGAGGAATTAACGAAATGCTTATAGGATCACTTCATTTTCCGCCTGTCTGTCTGTCTGTCAAGACCTTTTCACAGACATGCGTGGAGACATCAAGTTGAAATTCATATCAAATACTCAGGTCTGTAACGTCTTAAATCTGTGAAAAAATCAATCTTCTAAATCAAGGCAATAAAAAGATATTGCCGTTTATGTAGCCTAAATTCGGCCCTCTATTCAGTTTTGTACGGAACCCTTAATGCACGAGTTCGACTCACACTTGACCAGTATTTTTTTTGTATCTCAATAAGAGAGGCAACATTCAATCCCTCTTCTAGTAAAATTAAGGAGACTAAACAACATTCTAAAACGTTAAGCAGAAACTTCAGTATTCATTGCTTACGTTGTTGTTGAAATATTAATTCGTACTCCTCACATGTATTTAGGCAAGTCAGGGGTACATGACCGGGTGTCGAACTTGTGCCTCCGATGCCAGACTACAATGGCTAGACCACTTAACTGGCACGGTTCTCTGGAGTAGGTACCTATTTATCAATTCAAGTAACTAACACAGCTTTCTAATCCAATGGATATACTTATAGACAAATTGAAAATTAACTTGTGCAAACTGAAGTTCATTGGGGTGTTCTCAAGCGAATGCAGCTTAGACTTTTAATCATTTTTATTTACAGATTAATTCAAAGATCTTTATTCGTTTAATTAAATCTTGAAGTAAATTATACTAACCTTAGCTGTTCAGGTCACGCGACCTCCGAAGCACAGAAGCGCTCAGATGAAATATCACTACCGATTTTTAACTAACTTCTAAACAAGGAAGAGGTTCTCAATTCGGATGTTTATTATTTTTTTATGTTTGTACATAATAGCTCCGTCATCTGTAAACGGATTTACAAATTTCTTTTTTTCTTCGAAAGAAGTTTATTCTGAAATACCTAGTCTCATTTAAATTTCGTAAAGATCTGATGAAGGGTTTCAGAAAGTAATCACGAAACTCTTCAATTAATACGAGTACTAGGCAATCAGCCGGTATATTATTGCAATATCTATGCGATTACATATCTCATAACATCACGTCTGAATCCTTTGAAGGGGTACGCAGAAGTGTTGCTGTGTGCTATAAATTCCGATGTATATGCATCGATTTTTAAAATTCTTCATTTTTGTATTCGTTTTGATATAGCTTTTAAAGAAATTTCTAAACGGCTTGTAGACGCTACCCGTGACCAGAGGGCTGGTTCATTCCTTGCACAAAGGATTGGCATTTCCATTCAACGTGGCAATGCCGCCAGCCTTCTGGCCACCCTCCCAGTTGACGTCGATGGGGAGGAATTTTTTGACGCCTAAACCTGCAGCTTTGTATATAGGTATACAGATATTGTTTTTATACTAGTAATTAATTTATGTTAATGATAGAATAGTTAAGCTTTGAGGTAGTTCTATATTAATTTCATTGATATCGGACCTTGGGTACCAGATTTCCACAAGGTAACTCTATAAAAAGACTTCAATAGAAGTCATACGTGCATTATTATATTTTCAGTTGTATTTGTTATTATTTTTTAATTTTCAGTGCACTTTTGTGCTCAAAGTCGATAAACTATTTGTCCCCAGGTACATCGCAGTAACACAACCCATAAAGTACGCGAAACACAAAAGTAACGGGCGCGTGTGGTGTATGATCGGCGTAGCGTGGCTGGTTTCCGGCGCCATAGGCTCCCCCGTGGTGCTGGGGCTGAACAACACCCCGGACAGGAGGCCAGGGGACTGCCTCTTCAATAACAAAGACTACGTCATCTACTCGTCGCTGGGGTCCTTCTATATACCCTGCCTTATCATGATGTTTTTGTATTATAAAATTTTTAAGGTAAGAAATAGCACTATTATATAGCAAGTTCTAACGATACTAATGCGTAAGTGAATTAAGAGAAAGGAGGGAGAGCGGGAAGCAGTCAAAATAACCTGCTGATTAATGGATGAGGCTCTAGCACGTGCTTTCCTGTCAGCATTGGAAGGTCAGATGACAGTCACCCCCATCCCAGTCGACTACCCAAAACAGTTTGTAATAGAATTGGTATATCGGGTTCCCAACTAGGTAATTTTCAATAAATTGATGTATTACTACCAGACGTATACTCTACCTGTGTGCAGAATTTCATTGTTCATCATCTTACAGATTGTTTTCTCAGAGATCAGAGATTTTCACATTGTAGCCCGGGTCCTTCTTTCGTTTTGTCTTATAAGGCTTTTTTGAGAACGACAGATTAGAATAGATCAGATTAGAAAGATTTTTATTGTACACTAATGAAACAGATGTACTGTTTCATTAGTGTAGGGAAAGCATAAGAAATATGTACAAATGGCGGCCTTATCGCTACAAGCGATTTATTACAGGCAACCTTCCCAACGACAGCCGTCTAACCTAAAACTGCCACTGGTACCGTCTAACAACCGAGAACAATGCAAGTGCAATTCATCATCATTCATCATTCTCAGGCAATACGTCAGCGAGCAAAAAAGCAGCGGATCGCAAAGAAAACATCTGCGGCTATCAGCTCGGCGGTGTCGAGCGGGACTGCCGCCGTGGTGATAGAGAATATTGCGCAGACGCAGCGGCACGACGGCTCTCTGCACGATGACAGAGCCACTAACACGGCTTCGGGGAGCAATGATGAAGACGATGTGGATGAGTAAGTGGAGTTCATATGAGTATAGTCAACAAAGGAGATACGGTCGCACTTTTACATACAACTTTATATGTAAAGGTGCAACCGTAACTCCTTTGTCGGCTGTCCATTTCAAAATAAATTATAATAGTTGGTTAACCGAATGAAGTGACAAACAATAGAATCGTGAACCTCTAGGAATAACCCGTTTTTATTACTAACTAGCTGACCCCGCGAACTTCGTACCGCCTAACAGTCGATTCTTTATTTTTATTTTTTTCTCTCTGTAATAACCATCCTCGTACTTTGAGGAATATTCTAAAAAAAGGATTAGCGAAATCGGTTCAGCCGTTCTCGAGATTTGCGCTTAGCAACACATTTAGGGGTTCATTTTTATATAATAGAAGACTAGCGGCCTGGAACCCGGTTTCACAAAAAAGAGAAGACGTTAACATTCCTTGTTTTGGAAAAAGGGAACACGCACTTTTCCCTTCTCGGGACTTATACAGGAGCAAATATTATCGGTCTTCACCCCCTCCCCGCCTTGAAAAGCCTACGATAAAGCCTCGTTTATCAACCAGCCCGTATAAGTATGACGCCTTGCTCACTTAAGTAAGTAGTATAAAATCCTAAACTTCACCAAGAAAACCCATTTGGTGTAATAGTTGAAATTCAAAATATTTATATCCTTTTAGAGGCAAACTTCTGCCACATTGTCTTCGCATTATTCACGAAGTAGGTGGTCTGTCTGCCCGAAAGTTTCGGGAAGTCTTCGGTAAGGAGCTATTCCATAAATTTCCGTAAACTTACCGAGAATGTCAGCATACACAAACCTTTGCATAATACCTTGTGACAGTTGAAAACTTGAGAAATTCCTTTTAAAATAATTTGCGAATAATTTTACTGTGAAAGCTTGTCTAGAACGTAGAATACCATCATAAAATTTTTCATTTTGCTCACGTGTCGTCTGTAATTATCAATGAAGTTGCCAAAATTAGTTATAGTATACCTCTGAGCAAGTCCTTTCTTATTTTTTTATTTCAAGCGGCATTCCTCAAAATTAGGGTACCTATAAGGCATTAATTTCCGTTGCACCCCCGAACCCTGAGCTACCCTAGGAATAGGATGGACTGTAATTTAAAAAATATATATATTTTTGGTTGTGTAGCTTTGTTTTCAGTCCATGTGAAAATTGAATGTTAAGTTTCCAAATTACAAATACTCCCATGACTATGCTAATATTATAAATGCGAAAGTAACTCTGTCTGTCTGTTACGCTTTCAAAAGTCAAAAAGTCAAAAAGTCAAAAATCATTTATTCTGTATAGACCATTAAAACGGCACTTACAAAACGTCAAAAATATATAATTATGTACTAAAGACTAGCTTAGCAAATGGACCACCGGTTCGAAACGCGGCCCTGGCCTGAGAAGACTCCGGCAAGAAACTCAGCGGGCTTTTTTTTTTTTGGTCTATTTACAAATAATGCTTAGTCTACTTAGTCTAAATACAATAATTTGTTTGAGAAGCATGCATGAGTGAACAGCTCATTTCCAAGCTAGTTTATCATCTAAATATTCTTGTATTTTATAATAGCCCTTTTGGCACAATTTCCTCTTAACTACATTTTTAAATTTATTTATAGGTAAATCCCTAATTTCCTTAGGGAGCTTGTTAAAAAAGCGTATACAGTTACCCTGGAAAGAACTGCTAATTTTTTGGAGTCTGGTATCGCAGACTACAAGATTGTTTTTATGTCTCGTATTTATGTTATGCCTGTCACATATTTTGGGAAATTTGGAAATATTTTTCTTAACATACATTAGGTTCTCGAAAATGTATTGTGACACTACGGTCAGAATGTCTATTTCTTTAAACTTTTCTCTGAGGGAGACTCTTGGGCCCAAATTATAAATAGCTCTCACAGCCCGCTTTTGTAATATAAATATTGTATTCAAATCCGCGGAACGCCTAAATTCACGCCTAAACCACTGAACCGATTTCGATAAAATTGGAAACAAATATAGATTAGACATTGGTCGCAAGTCGCAATAACCGACATCCCCGCGGATGGAGCTGCGGGCGACAGCAACTGTTTTATATTTCAGAATCCAAATGCCTGGTTGATGCCAATAGAAACTCTACCACGTTTCTGCTTCATAGAGCTGTAAATGTTGCTCACGAAATGTGGATACATAAAATACCTCTGCATGCATCTCCACAGATGTGCATATCTGCGAAAGGACAGACACATATCCGTATATTTACAAAATACAGCTTCACCAAGCAATGTACCGTTAGTGGAACATATTTACATATCGAAATCTTTCCGACCGTCGGACATAACCGTAAACTTCCGAATAGACTTGAGTTCTGAATATCTATCGCGTCATTGTGGATATCTAATCGACTGAAAGACTTGTAAAGCTCTTAACGTTATCCCTATCGGTTTGGATAGAATGGTCACTTGGTTACGCTTTTTATGGACTACGTTTCTTTGCGTACCGCATTTAAGTCGGTTAATATATCTACAAAGTTACGATATTGCAAGTAGTTACGATTACGTAACATATATTCGAATGTTTTTATTTATGTTATATTTAGTCTAAAATTTAGTCATCCTTCGAACTTTTTTTCCACTCAGTTATAGTCGGCTGCTGAAAGTCAATCTACGCTTTTCTTGCCATCAAATGAGTCTGGAGACAACCCGCTAGAGATATGGAACAGTGGAGTTCTGCAGTTAGATCAGGTTGTCAGACTTTTCAGGTTTCAAACTACCTTTAACGAATGCCACAAGAGTTTATATGGCAACTGAGTTCTATGGCTTTAAGTGATCTCTGAGACGAAGGAGTCAGGCATAAATTGAGAGCTGTGTCAGAGCAGATGATGTAAAAGCAGTAGTGCGTACAATATTTGGAAGATATAGTACCAACAACTGATCTAACTGCATTGCTTCGATATCGGCAATGGGTTGTGGAGGTTAGATGGCAGTCGCTTCACAAAAAATATCGAAGATCAGCCAACCGAAGTTTTCCGGGGTGAAAACTTCGGTTGCGACTAGGATTAATGCTATGAATGAAGAAGATAATACTAATTTTATTGTAGAGATTGTCGAGAAACGTCATTGGTAACCTTTTGTCTCTTTCTAGCAGTTTCGGGAGAACAGAGATGGGCGAGTATGCTGAGGAGCTGGTGAACTCTAGATCTGCGAGATTCATGCTTGCTGCAGTGGTGGAGGAGACTGGCCTGTAAGTACTACGATATAATAAAAGTTGCCTGGAAGAAATCGCTTCCAGCGATAACGCCACCCATTGTACATTAAGCTGTATATATGCTACCTACTTGTCCTACTTGTCCTATTGGTGTACAATAAAGAATTATCTATCTATCTATAATCTACAGTCTGACATGATATCATAGTTCATGCTCAACGCCTATGCACTTGTCATCATGGGATTAATTCTGTAAAGGTTTGGGCAGAAATGTCTTGGCCCGTACAAAAGGATAGAAACACTTCTCATGTCACTCTTTTTGCATAAGTACACATTGAATGGAGCCTCTGTGGCGTAGCGGTAGTGAACGTGACCACTACGAAGGAGGCGCGGGTTCGATTCCCGCTCAGTGCAAATACTTGTATGTATGAATATGGCTAATTGCATTGGTCTGGTCGTGCCTCGGAGAGCACGTTAAGCCGTCAGTCGTACAAACATCTAAGACAGCCGTCACGCGGGTACTTAATAGACAGACCCATGATGAAACCACAGGGGTTATATACGTTAGACATACCTACTACATAACTACTGACTGCATTATTCTTAACTCCATTTAACAGTCAACAAACAGACCTTAAACCCCAGTTAATTGACATTCTTTGAAGTTTTCACACTTTTCATACATCAACATGTAGAGAGAGAGACACCCACAGCTCACCAAGATCTTCAGAGTTCAAGTCGACCTCACTGCTAGCCGGTATACCTGCTGATTAACGGATGAGGGTCTGACGCAGGCCAGGCTCTTCTCGGGGTTATATAGAGATCAAAAGGCGGTCATCTCCCGTAAAAGCGAAAATAAACCAAATAGTGAGAAGTGCAAAATACGCGTATTTATTATACTACTATCTTTTTCTCCTGTACTCCGTCCGAACCGAACAATCTCGCTTGCATTCTGATAGGTGCTCGAATGAGGTAAAGGAGAGAAGACATGAGTACAAATACACATACATGTTGAAGGAAATTATTGAAGCATATACATACTGTTACCGTTAATGATAAATTGACACAAGGTGAAGCGGGAATGTATTTTGATTTGAATTTGGAACGGGATATAAGCTAGATAAATGAGCTTATCAATTTTGACACCTATTGGTATAGATATAGCGCGCTTTTTGCAATATCATTGAAACTAAAAGTTTGAAAATGAAAAGTTTTCACCAAGTGCGAGGAACTAGAGGCGTCCACTTCGCGACCTCTCGTGCCAGTTCAGAGCGTTCTGAATAGTTCAATAACTTAAGACTGTCTGGAAAAACACTTTACACGGTTCATTGATTTAAAAAAATATATAATCGTATTACGAACTTTATCAAAGAAATGCTTTTTAAGATATCGAATGTATTTTGAAATGGGCCAGCTTTATTTAGCTCGTGATATTATATCGGTTATTTAAGATATATAGGTTTCTTTGAAAGAGTAGAAGTACTCTTTTCGTGGAAAACTATTGAGTAGTTTCTTTATTCAAGTAAAGAACTGATTAATAGCGATAGCCATCTTAGAACTGTTTTATAAATGATTGAAGTTTAGACACATTTAGATGTAATTTTATAACCCTAACGTGGCAAATAAATATACTATCCTTATAAACTTCACAATTATTAATTAACTTGAATCTGAGAATTTTCTTAAAAGTTTTAATCACAATAGATGAAGTACATTTAACGGCAAAAGTTGCTTCATACTAAAATGTTTAGAAACCTTTTACACGTTGGAATACGACACGATAAGTACTTATATTTTATGTTTTGTTTATTATTTTATGAAAGGTTTAAGAGTCAAAATGAAATAAAACTATTTATACTTCGATTGATAGCACTTGGTGGAACTTATTGTTACACGTATTGATACCACACTTGAACTTTTCCACGATGTTTATTAATGAACCTGACTGGCTTCGCCTTACGGTATTCTCGAAGGTTTACATTGACAGTAACTTTGAGATTGACGTTAACCTTTGAGAATGTCGTGGAAAAGTAAAAGTGTGTTATCAATATGTATAACAATAAGTTCCACCAAGTGCCACATTTTAAACTACTTGTTTTGTTAACTGTACTTCACAACACCAGCACACCTTCTTCCATTGAATTATCTATGACTTTTTGACATAATCTACTTTCCATACTTTCTCAATACATATCTCACTTTACACTTTTTATCGTACACAAGCATGCCGCATGTACCAATTTCTCACGTTTGTTATTTCCTTCCGTAGCATTATGGCAAACCTAGCCTCCCCAATTCCGATGATGGACCCTAACACGAACAACGACTCGGGGTACGCACCCTCCAACATCGATGGTGATAAAGAGCATACGCCCCCCGCGTCTCCTACGCCGAAGGAAGAGAAAAAAGAAGAGAAAGAGAAGACTGATGCGCCTAAGAAGCCGGAGTTGAAGTGAGTAGACTAGAGTAGACTCGAGTAGACTCGAGTAGACTCGAGTAGACTTGAGTAGACGTGTTTGATTTATTTTACTTAAAAGTTATTCTTCATTGATAGCACTTGATGGAACTTAGTACACCATATTGAATTAAGTTACTTGTACTATTCCGCGTGGTGACGGAGAAAGACTACAAGTACTTATCACCACTCACCACTCCATCTCATCCGAAGTGTGTTGTAAGAGGCGACTAACGGAAAAATACGCAGACGATATCACTGCGAGAGAAGGAATACTAGAAATAAAATATTGTACCAACCCGTCTGACCAGCGTGGAAACAGTAGGCCAAAGCCTCCCAAAAATTGGGAGAGGCCTATGTTTTTTTTTTTTTTTTTTTTATATAGGACACGTCAATTTGACTTCGCCTCGCCTGATGGTAAGCTGAAGGCAAAGTCTCTGAAAAGACTATTTGATTGACTAACTATTCCACTATATTTCGCCTCACGATATTCTCCAAGGTTTCTAGTTGCCGTGAGGAACAGTACAAAAACAAATGAATTAATTCAACATGTGCCAATTTTTCTTTTAAAGTTGAAGTGCGTAGATTTATTACGTTCATTGCAGAAAACTCTTACTTCTATGTAGGTATATTATTCTTCCTATTTATAACCTTGTCTTTAGTATATTTAATTAAATAGATGTGCATAAGTATTTCTACTTTTTAACCCTGTTCAATACGGTGGAATGTGTGAATTTTAATCGCACGCCCCCTCTTATTTCTGCATTATTTTCTTTTATCATACGATAAAGAACTAAAATGGAACACATCCATGTTCTCCGCTACCTTTTCTCTTCAGGTGGGGCGTGAAAAGGACTATTGAGGTCTATTGAGGCCGTCAAGGTGGGGACCACCTTTTTGTCTTTAAAAAAGTAATTTAGATGAGGAGAGTTTCTCGCACTTTTCGGTTCGAGAAATCGCACGCTACTAAAGTAATTGCTAAAAAAGAAGCCCGCTTGGACAGTTCAAGTCCATGAAACAAATGTCATAGTGGGCCTCTTATTCTGAGATCAGTATATCGCTAGCAATAATCGCATCAAAATGTTTACACACAGGCAAACACTAAATTTTCGCCTACAATTATATCATACGAAATTCGCAAGAGACATATCGCCTTATGTCAATTACGATTATTGGTTTATCGACTAAGAAAGAGAAAAGAGAATCGACGGTTGTATAGAGGAATTTGAATCGACTTCTTACGTGTCGCGGTGTCTTAGTGGTCAGAGCATTCGATTCTCTTTTCTCTTTCTTAATCGATTTGAAAAGTTAACATAATAAATGCTTCAAAATTTCATTCAAATATTGGTTTAAAATTCTGTTTAGACAGAAACTATCAATAGTCAATTGCGAGGCAATTCTCGCCAGGTGTGGACGACCGGACGGCTATTGTTTTTGCGAATATTTAGACAAAGCAACTTTTTTCTGTTCTTTCGATAATCGTATCTTGCAGGCGAGGAACTCCTCGTCTAAATAAGCCTTAAATCTTCTAAAATGAGAATAACATCTTCATCCTAGCGTTAACCCCAGTCGCATCCGAGGCTTTCGCCTCGGAGTCTGGGGTCCGCTTTACCAGTCTAACTGCGGATTTGGCTGGACCTCGATATTTTCCGTGAAGCGACTGCCATCTGACCTTCACAACCCAATGGTGACATTAGGCGATATCGAAGCATTACAACTAGACCGTTGTTGTTAGACTTTTTAGGGCTCCTACTACCAGTAACGACTGCCATAGATGTTCGATGTCATCATCACTGAAACATTTCAGTATTTTTACGTATGACAAAGATAGGGAGCACTGAAACGTTGTCTAAATAACTACGTCAGCTAGTAAGCTGTTGTTCAGAATAGTGAATTTATTATCGACAGTGGACAACAGTGTGGGGCCGGATGATGGACGTCCGGTAACCGGACGGTATATAAAAGCACCCGTTCATTATTTATGAAAGATATGTGAAAGAATAATGGAAGTTATTTCATCCTTTTTCCGTACACATAATGTATTGACGGATGGGTAAAAAGGGTTATTATTTCTGTGAATTTGTTACGAGGCTGGAATAGGGTTGTGTATATCATCCGATCCTTTCTAATACTTATTAAGTATTTTATCCAAAAATATGCATAGTAAACTAAAATATTGCCTAACTAAACTGAAACTAATCGTTAGTTTTAATACCCAAAATAGGTCAAAATACAAACAATCGAAATAAGTCAAGTCAGATACCTTATTCAATTTCAATTCAATCTTATATAATGCATTGTATACGTGTAAACGTAGACCGAGATAAATGCGATTTCTCTAGCACTCCATAAATTTTGCACTACGCGCTAGCAATCTGTGACGTCATTATGTGCTACGATTTTGTATGGAGCATTTTTCGACGGCTCAAAAACTGAATTTTCAAATATCTTTAAAACCATCTCCGTATCAAATTTTATCAAAATCAGTACAGGGGTTTAGGTGAAAGCGTAACAGACAGACGGACAAAGTTACTTTCGCATTTATAATATTAGTATGGATTTAAGTCTGATTTTAATATAAAAAAAACACATTTTTGTCGACATACAAATAAGTTGATACTTATGAGAGATCCGCCGGTAATACACTGAATTCAGAAAATGATATTAAATCCAAATAAATCTCCCAGGGGATTGGCCCTGATGAGGAGATCGGTGTGATCGGAAAACCCAACTAAATCCCCCAGTAGGTCCCTGCAGGGACTCCCAGTGGACGAGACCTTAATATGGATTCTGTCCTACTAATATTTTGTATCCGTAAACCTATGTACAATTTAATAGAGTTCAAACCAAAACTACGGTTTTATATTGTTATAAAAAAACACTATCAACGTTTTCACATTGATTTATATTGTTACTAAAATCATTTTTATATCAAAGTCGAAAATCATTTATTCTGTATTTATCATTAAAATGGCACTTACAGAACGTGAAAATTGAAAAAAATATTACAGACTAGTTTAGCAAATGGACCACTGGTTCGAAACACGGCTCCGACTTCGGCAAGAAACTCACCCGGCTTTTTTTATCTTCTCCGGCATAAGCAGAGACAACTTTTTTATTGTAACTACAATAGTTGGTCAAGCTTCAAGTGTCAATTTTTTAGCTTATTGCAGTCCACTGCTGGACATAGGCCTCTCGCAATGTGCTCGATTTCTCCCGATCCTCCGCCTTCCGGATCCAGTCTGTCCCAGTCACCTGGCTAGGGAGCGTCCCACCTTCCATTTGCCTGCTCGCGGTCTCCACTCTAGGACTCCTTTGCTCTTACGGCAATCAGTCCTTCGACCGATGTGGCCAGCCCACTGCCACTTCAGCTTACTTATTCTGCGAACTATGTCGGTTACAGTGCTATAGTTAATTCAAAATCACTAATATTCCCATTAACCCTTCCAACTAGGCAAATTAGTGCGCAAAGTCAATGGGTTCACGTCAGAACTGTAATGCCAATATTTGAACCCGGGACCTCTCCACCTTAACTCGTTAAGTAAGACTGTGAAATCATGGAAATATTTGCACTTATAAAGCTTCAGATACCTACACTATGATCATTGGCATTTCGGTAACGCGAATTCATAAGATTTCTCTTACAGAAAATCGTTGAAAGCGCGTTAAGAAGTTTCATTTGGAAATAATTAATTTTCTCCGAGATTCTCCGTGAATTCATTCTCATAATAGCTGACGAGTTGAAATGTTTACGTTTTGTGAGAAAACTCATTTCTAACTCAAACATTAGTTAAGCTCCCGTGCAAGTTGGTTAATTACTTAGAACAGAATGCACCGTGGTTTGCAATCCAATCGTAATGTAATGTTTTTTTTACCGACTTCAAAAAGGAGGAGGTTCTTAATTCGATGGGTTTTTTTTTGTCTTCATTTACTCTGGGGAAAGGATTTTTTATTAGCGTACTATATTCATAAGGTGTAGTTGCTGATCGCAAACATAATATTAAAAATAGATTCAATGAACATGATTGTAAATATCCCACAATAAAATCCACTGAGTTTCTTGTCGGAGTTTTCCCAGGACTGCCTGAAACAAGGACATTTCCTTTCTGTATGAATATTTTTACCTACTATAAATACAGAATGGGACTAATTATTATTTTGTCAAAGAGTACCTACACTTATGTATACTATAACTAGATTATCCCCCCCGACTTTGCCCGTAACATACTTCTAAACACATATTGCCGCGTGACATACTTCACATATTGCCGCAAATTAGGTATTAATTTTTAAATATTGTGTGGGAATTTGCCGGATTTGTTGACATTTATGATTACTGCTCCACTCCCTTGAGTAGTAACGTGTTGATTAGCTAGTTATAGCTTATAACCTTACTCGATATACGGGCTATTTAACGCAAAATTTATATTTCAGTTTGAACTAGTAGTTCCTGAGATTAACGCGTTCAACCAAACAAACTCTTCAATTTTATATTATAAATATCTGGGGGCACGGCAGTGCCCCCGCCAAGTCGAGCAAAAAAGAGCGGCACGGCCGTAACACTATTTTCTCGAAGCACTTCAGGCCAGTTTCGACCCCCTAGAACTTCGTTGTGGATAAACCTAGAAGCCTGAATCTTCGGTTACCAAGTAGGCACTGTAAAAACACTTTATATTTCAAATTTCATTCAATTTGAACCAGTAGTTTAAGAATTATATCTAGTCAAAGTTTGCAACTTTTGCAAATTTTGTCACTCACTGACTGACCGATCATCAAAACTCTAAGGCACTTCTAGCAGACGTAGAAGCCTCAAATTTAGAAGATAAGTAGTGTTTAGTGTACAACTCAAGGGAAAATTAAAATATTCTTCAATTTCAGCAATTTCACCAACTGCATAAATAACTTTGTAATCTCATATAAATATATGGGATTACAAAGTTACATTTGCAGTAAACGTTTCAGTAGTACATGAATCCATCCATACTAATATCAGTCTAACGAAGTATTATAATAAATGCGAAAGTAACTATCTGAGCGTCTGTTATTTGTTAGTATTACGCTTTCACGCCTAAACTTGATGATGACGAAAAGTGAAGAAGTTGGAGTGGGAGTCGGAGTGGGAGTAGGAGTGGGAGTGGGAGTGCGAGTGCGAGTGCGAGCGCGAATGGGACTGGGACTGGGACTGTCCGACACAGAAAACGGAAAGGTAATCTACAAAAAGAACTGAAATCCCATCAAAAACAATACTTGTAAAAAAATGCCAAGCCTCGCTGCCCTAGGTTCTTCTACCGCAAAAAGTTGTGAGATCCATGTAATACCAAGTCGGTTAATTTATTCAGTCCCTACTTCAGATACCTTCTGTCCTAAGTTATTACGTAATAAGTTTTTACGTTTTGAATATAATAAATTGACTTGGCCATCGCATGAAAACACAATGTATAGCACATCACAATAATTATATTAAATAAGATTGTTTAGTGCGATTGCCAAGTCAATTTATTACATTTAAAACATAAAAGTTTATTACGTAATAACTTAGGACAGAAGGTATCTGAAGTAGGGACTGAATAAATTAACCGACTTGGTATTACATGGATCTCACAACTTTTTGCGGTAGAAGAACCTAGGGCGGCGAGGCTTGGAATTTTTTTACAAGTATTGTTTTTGATGGGATTAGTAATATTTGTATAGATTGTTTTAATGCGCGGTCGAAATTCAACCATATTCATAAACATGATTGCAAACATCCCATGAAAAGCAGGTAGCAGACTGACTGACTGTTGTCTCTACCTACCCCAGAGATAGTAAGATACTACAACATAGTCCTAGCATTCCAGACCCGTCCCTAAAGTTCAATTAGATTAAACGCTATAGATGAACGACCATCGAATAATACGTACACTAGTTTGATCCGATTGTGATGCTAATTCCTTTTAATATCGAATTTAAATGCTAATCGACTTGTAAAATGGTTGTAATTGGATGTATTTTTGTATTTGAATAAAATATTATTGTAGTAGAATAATCTACTGCTGTGGTTCTACCAAGCGACTACAATACGGGGTTCTTCGAAGAGGGTTTTAAAAGTTTCTTACCAGGTTATTATATTAACTTAGCCGCGTGGTTCCCGGCAGAGTAGAATTTGGGCCACCCCATCTCCCATGCGGTGTCGTGCAAGGCGACTAAGGGATAGGGCTGTTTAAGACAGATATATACAGCCCAGACTCAGCCTATACATGACTCGAGCCAACAATAGTGCCCGGAAAACGGCAATAGGCTCACCCCCTATTACGTGGAACCTAATACATACAATGATTGGTGAAATGTGGGTGTTAATTCACCTCTGCCTAACCCTCAGGGGATAAAGGCGCGATTGTATGTATGTACAAGGTCGGCAGCGCGAGTGCTATGCCCCTGGTATTGTAAATTCCATTATAGGCTGCGGTAACCGCTTCTCGTCAAATAGGCCGTTTGCTTTTCCGCTATCTAAGTGGTATGATATTTTTTAAAGCTATAAAAACGTTTATTGTCAGCTATTGTTCCCAGCCGTATCCGAAGCCTTCCACCTCGGAGCCCATGGTTCACTTAAATATGACATGGCTTAGCACTGGCATAGCCACTGCGGTCTGACCTCTCAGCCTGACATGTGGATGATGATCAACCTCTAACAGAGTTTTTCAGCCCCTCTAGACAAATGGCAATTCGTCGCCCGGCGTTTTGTAGAATACAATGCCAAATGTATGGGATTTGACGTATATGTATAACAGGCGTCAACGAATGTCAAAAACGTCAAATCCTATACATTCGTCATTCTATTCCATGATACGCCGAGCAAAGAATTGCCACTTGTCTAGGGGGGCAGGTCGCTCATATATAGAGCTCGGTCTTGACTTCACCTAACGGCTATTGACAGCTGGGGCCTACTTTTGACGTTCCTACCGAAGCAAAGATGCGCTCAATGCCCCGAGCACAAAAAATATTCGAATTCGTAACGTAAACTTATGGACAGAACGGAGCGTTGCGATTGGTAGGCTTCGGACACATGCGGCTTCACAATAGGCAGGCGGCCAATCACAATGCTCCGTTCTGTCGATACGTATACGTTACGAATTTGAATATTTTTAATGCTCGGGGCACAGATGAAATACCTACCACTAAGCGGTCACCCATCAAAATGGCAACCGCGCCTAGGTAGCTTAACTTACTGATAGTTTACCAAACGTGAGCTTACCTCTTCGTCTTCATTTAATACCTTTCAAATTCTACCTTCCAAACATTTTATCTCTATTTTCCAATCGTGACATTACCAGTTATCGAGGCACGTACCCGAGGGTTTAACGACTGCTATTTGATGAGGGGTATCTATGAACTAAGCGTATTAACTTTTATTCGAAAGCCTTTACGATCTATAAAGACCCATGTATCATTTTATAGATTGTTTATGTCGCTGTCTTCGGGGAAGTACCTAGTATTTAATGTAGTTAAGAGGGGGCTGGATGTCGTAAAAATATAAGATCGGCCTTCCTTCCGGTTCGTGATAGTGGGTGAAGATACTGATTGATATGTCATTTGAGTGCTAATTTTGAAGTGTTTTAGAGTTTTTTACGAATTTAACTGCTATTCCTAAATTCCTTCGCTTATAAATAATGTTTAAAAGCATCTTGGTGGTATGCATGTTAAGTAAATTCAATATGTCTTTGTTTTTTAATAAATTGAGTGAAAATTACATTGAATATTGAAACAATAGACGAGGGATTCACGACAATTACCGAGGTTGACCGAATGTTCAACTGATTTTAATCGTACTGTACCTACGGTGGAAAAGACAAAGAGGTTAACTTAACCTTAACTGTCCGATAAATACAAATCGGATATTGCATTATTAGTAACTTCGTCAGCACCAAAAATCTAGTTTAAACTTTCGTATCAAAATTGAGTTTCGATTCTTGAAAGTCAAAAGATTCACCAAGTTAATAAACTTTAAACTTCGGCTTCACCGTGAAATTAAGTAGTTGTTCAATTTTCCTACTTTTGACACCGTTTGATGCCAAGCTTTTACAGTTTTATTATGTAAACATTAATGATATTAGTGCAGATACTATTTTACTTTTTTATGTAGAACACGTCAGTGTGACTTCACCTCGTCTGATGGTAAATTGAAAGCAAAGTCTTAAGAAAGAGCGTCATCATTACAGACACGTAGCATGTTACAATGGTGGCACTCAGCTTGACGGCCTCATCAAGTGCTTTTTCATGCCCCGCTTAAAAGACCCGAGGCTGTAGTAGAAAGACTTTTTTTACAACTTTCGTTGCTTGGTTAGGTACGTACTTTCTTTTCCCATTTAGGAGACCATCAATTCTGTGCCTAAACCCTGAATGAATCAATTTTGATGAAATTTGATACAGAGATGGGCTAGAGCTTGGGGAATGACATAAGGCTACCTTTTATTGTGAAAAAAGGTATTAAAAGATTCAAATTATGTATGTAAATTTGTAATAAAAGTTCGTCAATTTTAAAGATAGCTTGACGACTGATAAAAATCACATCTTGGGAAATGACATAGGCTATGTTTAGTCATGACATGACTAGCTGACCCGGCGAAATTTGAACCGCCATTTTTATTTCTTTTTTTTTATACCACTTAGGTGGCAAACAAGCACACGGCCCACCTGATGGAAAGTGGTTACCGTGGCCTATGGACGTATGCAACACCGTATGATAGAATGTAGCTGTGGGCATCATGTCAAACAATTCATCTGAGCACAAACCATTGTATAGGCGGTAGAATACACACAGTGAGGCAAAGTCTCTTCTGAGAATGAGAGGTTCCACATCGCCTGCGAGTATGGGATTGCCGACGAGCCTCAACGCCCGTCTTTGCACCGAGTCGAAAGGGTCAAGGGTTTTCGCCCGCGCGTCCATATTGTCTCACCGTTTAAATCTTCCCTGGACATCCACGAATATTTCAAGACTAAAATTAGCCAAATCGGTCCGCCGTTCTCGAGTTTTAGCGAGACTAAGGAACAGCAATTGATTTTTGTTTATAAGAAGAAGATAACTGACATACACACGGGCGGATCCGTGGGCAACAGCTGGTAAGGGGCTGTCCATTAATCACGTGAGGCTAAACAGGGGGGGGGGGGGGGGGGGGGCTTTAAAAAATCAGAAAACATCACCAGAGGGGAGGGAGGGGTATATTGAGATATCACGTGTATTTATTTTTTCTTATAACTCGCGATTTTTGTCACGATTCATAGTTTTCTAGCATTAAATATTGAATAAAAAAATACACGTAATTTTGGCTGGGGCGGGGGTTGTCAAAAACCTCACCACTAACCACCATGGGGGATCAATCACATCAAAAAAACATCACGTGATTAATGGACAGCCCCTAATTAATCAAACTGAAGAAATCTATGTGTCTAAAGCTGATGCCCGACACTTTGTGACTAGAGGTGCAAATATTTCTTAAAATACGCAGTCCGAGTAAATCACTTACCCCAACTCTAGAAATCCGCATAAATCTCATTTAAAATAAAGTCGTTTTCTCTAAGAAACCTAATTTCACCCCGAAATGCGTTTCGTTTGGCACAAAAGGGAAGAAATCATTTTGGTGCAAAGATGAAGACACAAGAATAATTCATTGAAACAGCTGTTGCCTTTCAGCAACGCAGATGACAACAAGTTATTGCCGCTTATTAACCGATGTTACCCTTGCTTTTGTACAGTCGGCTACGTAAACAATGATGTTGTTTTTGGGCAACAATATTGTTAGGCAAGCGTTATTACACTTTCCTCAAGGTTTTTTCTAATCTATACAGCCCAGGCTCAGCCTCAGATACAATAGTGCCCGGAATACGGCAATAGGCTCACCTCCTATTACGTAGGACCTAATACAATGATTGGTGAAATGTGGGTGTTAATTTACCTCTGCCTAACACTCCGGGGACAAAGGCGGGATTGTATGTATGTATGCTCTAATCTAGGTACAGTCAGCATCAAATCGATCTTGATTAACGAAGTACTCAAAAAGATATCCAAGGTATTTTAAGATCTTTTTGAGAACTTTGCTTGTCATGATCGATCTGATAACGATTATGAAATAAATTTGATTTGATTTAATTTGATACTGACTGCTGATTAAGATGTCCATCTTAATATAGGTACTAAGAAATCTATACAGGTATTTTTTTATAAACTACTTAGGTCGCAGACAAGTACACGACTGTCCTGTGGTAAGTGGTTACCGTGGCCTATGGGCGAGTGCAACATTTCAAATTCCTAGAATCGTTCCTTGCGGGACTCTGCCCTGTGAAGCGCGTTCGACCAACGTAAGATAAACAGATTTATATTTAACAGTTAAAAGCTACGATTTTTGGTCCCACGTAACAGTAGCCGAGCTTATTGCCGTCAGGCAGGTACTTTATTATGGGCTGCATGTTTATTTTCAAATAGAGGACAGCCAACAAATTTATTTGCCCTTTATTTTAAATTATATTTAAATTCGTCCGACAAATAATTCTGATTGGACGACACAATCAATTTAGTTGATTAGTGTGGCGACGTGTTTTGGCTGACCACATTTTATTATATTTTAAAAGGAAACAGACTTTATCAAACAAATTACCTACATGAAATTTGATTACCTACCTGATTTTAAATCATGTAGTCAAGTTTTCTATTTTAAACCGGCGCGGCGTGCGGTGTGACTTGTATGAACAGTGACGTGTAGATATGTCGTCACTGTTATGAAATGTTATTTTTTTTTATCCTTCCGAAATGGTACACGCCTCATTCAGTGAAGTATTTTTCTCTGACTCTAATGGTATTTCAAACCTACTTACGCCATTTTAGCTACTTACAGCAAATACGTTTTCCGCCATCGATTATTGTGTAGAGATTAGAGCATACAGGCATACTATTCAGAATAAAATAAGTACCTAAACATAGCTTCATTCTATACTTTCGTTGTAGAAAGTGTACCTAATAATCAAACTACAGGTGAAAAATAAAAGCCATACCTACTGACAGTAGGTAAGCTAGACCGCTACACATTTCTAACTTAAACTAGACTAATCAAGGAAACCAGAGTCAAAAGTACTTCTACACAGGCGAGACCAAGTGAAATTGAAAATAGTATGGTAAAAAGTTTACTCTTTTCAGTGTATTTTTGGTAGAAACTGTAGAAATATTCTGGGTTGGTCCTCATTAACATCCTCACGACTTCTGCGAAATTGAAATTGTTGTTACTAGGTGAGTTCCTGGTAATGAGAGTTCATACCCATGAGAGTTCATTATGTATGAAATTGAAATAAAATACCAGTTAGGTATAATTTAGCCGGCATCCTAAGTGAATGTTCCTATTGCAGTTTAATAATTGTAGGTAGGTCCTATGTCTATATCAATCAATCAATCAATTAGCCTATTAAAGTCCACTGCTGGACATAGGCCTCGCCCAATATGCGCCACGTTTGCCGATCCTCCGCCTTCCGCATCCAGTCTGTCCTAGCCACCTTTAGCAGGTCGTCGGTCCACCTGGCTAGGTGGTGTCCCACCTTCCGTTTTCCTTCTCGCGGTCTCCACTCGAGGACTCGTCTGCTCCAACGGCCATCAGTCCTTCGAATTTTATCCGTCAAAGAGACTCCAAGCATAGCTCGCTCCATAGCCCGCCAAAGCTCCATATGCCTATAAACTTCGTGCAATTGCAAGTAATAAGTTAATAAAAATCGCCATAGGATGAACGGTACGGTAGACGGCAGCACATAAAAAAAGAATCAACATAAATATTTTTTTATGTAGGTATTATATATTTAACCAAATATTTAATAGGAGATAGCTTATAAAGTTGGAGGAGTTTTGGGGTTTTTAGTCTCTAATTGTAGTTTTTAAGCATTGACAGTGCCGAGTCCCTATAGATTGAAACTCGCTAGATTGTGCTGAGATTTTCTGATCACTACAGTAGATATAATATCGAGCTTCACAAATTGAATGGTCAAAGTTAATACATTCAGGAATTCCATAAACCTCAGGATATATTCTTGTACCTAAAATGTGCAAAGCAATAGATCTGGTGATGCGTCACAAATTAGATCGAAGAAAAAATAATATTTCCACCGGCTTTTGAAAATCTTCACTCTTCGCCACTACTGCCTATATTTAGACGGAGGCCGGACACGACGGTATTCGCGTCACAACTGAGTAGTCCGACTGGGGAAGTACCTCCGCCGTACTGAATACCGCAGCCATAATAACCTCGAGTTGTGTTCCCGGTGATGAGTACAGTAGCCAGAGCTCACTGGAGAGTTTTTATGCTGTCAGTGGGAAGAACAAAGGACTTAACCCGCTTTGTCGTCTTCGCTAACGCCACAGAAACTCTTTCTTGTTACAGGTTCTTCAGCACAAATGTGGCTCACCTGATGTTGCACTTGTTTCTAGGCCACGTAACCACTTTCCAACAATGGGCCATGTGCCACCAAGTGGTATAAAAAAACTACTAAAAGATCTCCATTTCTCCTAACAGGAAGAAACTCAGCCGCTTAAGCAGCAGCTCGTTAATATCCACTCCTAGACGCCGCTTCAGGAGCGCTGCATCAGCTGCGAGGTTCACCATCTTCAGGGCCAACAGGGCTGGCAAGCTGCGCGCCAAGTCCTTCGCCAAGAAAGAGAAGAAGGCGACACAAACGTTGGCCATTGTCTTAGGTAAGAACTTGGTAATACAGAAAATTACAAGTCAGTTCGATTCTCGTCGTGGGTACGATTCCCGCTCAGTGCAAATACTTATATCTATACAATACGTGTATATTTGCTGTGATGAGTCCGCTTGACGGCAATAAGCTCGCCCTATTACGTGGTATATAAAATCATTATTCTCGAAATGTGGTGTGTTAATACACTTTTGCATACCCTTTCGGTAATTTACAAGCGTAAATAATTATGTATTTACGTATGTAATAAGTGTGAATATTTGCATTTTACTACATACCTACATACATACGTATACCTACTCACGCCTGATAATCCCCGAAGGGGTAAGCAGAGGTGTATTATTAGTATCACCCACCATTATGATTTTCGGTTCCACATAATAGGGGGCGAGCCTATTGCCGTTATACGGACATTTATTCATGCATTTTTCTCAGTGTTTCTAATGTATGTATACAAAGAATAGAATCAAACTGCGGATTGTAATCTCTACCTAATCCCGAAGGAAAGGTATTAATAGTAGGGTATATGTTAGCATAGGTATTGCCTATCTGACCTAAAAGAAAAGTTCGATGTTCCATGTACAGAAAATTACCCAAGAGGCTTAACCCAAATTGTGAAACTTAAGACAGAGAAAAATGTAAATCACAAAATTTATTTGTGTAACAAATTCTCTAAAGTTGACTGATAGCGGCAATGGGCAAAGTTACCATCTCTAAAGCTAGGAATTTGTGTCACATTTATTACTACATGAATCGTATTTCTACTTGATAAATTTCCCAATACTCTAGGGAGATAATGTGCCGACGATTCGTCAACTAATGCGGCCTCAAAACCACAACAAAGCCTTCTAGCTTTTTCTTTTTCTGTGAAAACATTTCTTTTTTCATGAAAGGAATATGTGTTTATGCCAATTTAGAAATAAAATATGTACAGTTTCTTGGAAAAGAAACAAGCCACTTGTTTCTTTTATTATTCACTTGCTGTTACCGCGAGTTTGACTGTGTAGAATTCACTTTGCCCACAGGGGCCTATTAACAGAATAAAAGACGCGCTATGACACAATTTATAAATAGCTTTCTGCGATTTTCACGCCCCTTTTTTATAGTACTTAATACTTTATAATAAGGGCGTGAAAAAATGCAGAAAGCTTGTACATTGCACTAGTTCAATGATACGCTAGGCACTTTTGTGTGATAGTAAATAAGTGACAGGCAGGATCCAGCTTTTTTGGCAATAAATAATGACTGACAGATTTTGTTGACGATTTTAAATTTAATGTTGTTGACAAGATATTTAGCGTTTCCAGATTATCCGATCCAATATCAGTGTCGGACGACGTTAGCTGACAGCTGATTCAACTGTGTCGGCTCCGATATCCGATATCGGACCGAACAATATGAAAGACAGATACATATTTCATACATTTTACTTCCTCCGATATAGGATCGGCATCCGGAACGGATAATGTGAAAACGCTTTTAAGATGGTGACAGACATATGAAAACAGAAGAGGGAAATCTCAGAAGTATGATTGATTATAGATCATACTTAATAGATATAGAAATAGGATGATTATAGACCATAATGTCAAAAATAGACTCAAATACCATTTCTTAAATTCACTTGGTTAATGTAATTTAGCGCTTTAAGCATTGGCTACAAACCACATAGGTTTTCATATATGCTTGTACCTATCTTTTTAAAAAAGATAGTAGGTAGGTAGGTATATAATATTTTTATTTTCTGTGTTTGACAGGATTTGTCTGTTTTTTTTTTAAGTTCGGCGCCTATTTCCATTAAAATATTCTTTTCTTGTTTTCCAGGAGTCTTCCTCTTCTGCTGGGCGCCATTCTTCACCTGTTCCGTACTAGACGCCATGTGCTCCAAGTTCGGCCTCCCGTACTCCCCAGGAGTCACGGTGTTCATCCTCACCACGTGGCTGGGCTACATCAACTCCTTCCTGAACCCCGTCATCTATACCATCTTCAATCCTGAATTCCGAAAGGCGTTTAGGAAGTTACTACATTGTGGCACCTAGCCCGTGGACTATTACGTAGTTTATGACTAGATTTCACCAGTGGTAAGAACCGAGATCAATAAAACTAAGCTACGTTATTGAGTAACAAAAGCAGTTTAGTTGAATCCGGTTTTGCTATGAAATCCAGCCTAATGGACTTGCTCAAGAATTTAGTGGTAACAATATTACGCTTCGAACCTTACGGGAATATGAACTTTGTGTGGTATCTCGAGGGTTTATTTCCATTTGTCTTCTTGGATGTATTAAAAGTCTGTTATACTGTAAGCTGAAATTAACTTGTGTATAATATTATGAGTCTGTAAATAGCCTAAACTTATAATCGCTTTGGTCTGGTATCTATCAGAATAATACAAGTCTGGCAGACCATTGTTGCAAATCTGTCAGACTGTTGTTGCAAGTCTGTCAGACTGTTGTTGCAAGTCTGTCAGACTGTTATTGCAAGTCTGTCAGATTGTTGTTGCAAGTCGGTCAGACTGTTGTTGCAAGTCTGTCAGACTGTTTCAAATCTTTCAAATTGTCACATGTCTGTCAGACCACGGTTGTATAAAGAATGATTATTTAAAAAATCAAGTATTTGAACCAAACCATTGTTGTGTGTGTGAGTGAACCAATCCTGCCCTTAAATTAAAAAAAAAATAGTTGTACAAAAATCTCTTGACGAAGATAGTAAAAAATGGAAGCTGTAAAATTTTTACGTCAATTTTAAAAAAAATCTAAATTTTTTTTTTTATCAATTCTGGTAGTTCGTTCCTAATTTTCTGATTGACTCATCTACATTTTTTTTTAATTTGAAATCCTAGTAACATTCAGAGAAGATTGTTCGTCACTTTTCCCCATTTTTATCATAATGTCATAACTGAGGACTAACCAAAAATGGAGAAAAGCGACGGGCAATGTGAGAGCGTTCAGTGTGAAGTTACCTTTATTTTGGAAATAAAAAAATATACGAAATACTGACAACCATAAGTAATGTATACTCATATAAAATGCTTTTGTGCCATGATACAACCTTATAACAACTGTACCTTAAGAATTCATAAGCTTTTAAACAAATATGTCCGTCTTTGTATCGAGTAAGGGTCGAGAGTGAAAACAATGCCCGGGCAAAGTAAACAAACGAGACATGTAAATTTAATATTTCGATACCTCCTACGTAAACTGTTGTAACTTCTAAACTGTGATTTTACAGGAGAGCGTTTCAAAGGTACTATTGGCAATAAAAACCGCAGTTTTCAACTAATCTTTATAAAATTCAATATGTGACTTCAGTTAATAATACTTTAGCGTTTACCTCATGGTATTATTCAAAAATACCAAAGGTTTTAGAGATTTTGCTGTTACAACACTTTACCGCGGTATATGACCTTTACAAATTGTTGTATCAGTCACTTACAATTATGTACACCGGAACACATGAGTCGCATTTAGTCGTATGTACCAGATACAACAATTTACGCCGAAAAGCAAGAGAGAAAAAAGGTGTGGTATGTTTTATTTTTACCACTTAGGTGGCAGACAAGTACACGGCCCACCTGATGGGAAGTGGTTACCGTGGCCTATGGACGTATGCAACACCAGGGGCGTCACATTCGCGCTGCCGACCCTGAAAAAACCTTCTAATGCCCATTCTTGAAGAGCCCCAGAGATCCGATTCTCAGCACTCCATGGATTCACCGTGTGGTCGCCGGGTCCTTATGGACCCGTGATACAGAGCACACCGTGACGGCGACTGGGACTTGCGACCCAGATGTAGGTTAAGGGTGGCCATTTTGTGATGCATCAGCGCTCACCTCCACCGTCAGTAGTGTACCCCCCTACCTATCCAAATTTGGTAAGATCTTATCAATGCCGCTTTGGACATTCAATTTAGTAAAGAGCTTACTGAAGCTCTTGGCAATCCGAGGTCTTTAAGTTGTACAGGGATTTAGCTTGAAATCGTCTTGGTCCATTTCTACGGCGTAGAGTTTAATCACGTAGCCATTTTTGGTTAACTCGTTAGTCAGGTCAAAGTATTTGTTCGTCTTTATAGCGTGGTCTTTAGGTTAGGTTATGTTAGTTTTCCACGGTACTGTGCGTTCTACAAGCACTGCTCGCCTATGCGATCGTGAAAAAAGGAATATATCGGGTTTGGATGACGAGGTACAGACATCCTCCTTTTATAGTGCTTCTCATAAGTGTAGTCTACAAGTATTGTCCAGTCAACGGCAGCTATCAATTTATCAATCAATTGTAGTCGCTTGGGAAAACCACCGCAGGGAGTTCATTCCACAGGTTGAGTGTGCGAGAGATGTAGTTCCTTTCATACCACACAGTGCGTACTGTTTCCGGACGTTGTGTGTGACGATGATTTCCCTGCCTGTGGCGAGATGCGATGATAGACTGTAGCTGTGGGTATCATGTCAAATAGTTCATCTGAGCACAAACCATTGTATATTCGGTAGAACACACACAGTGAGGCAAAGTCTCTTCTGAGACTGAGACGTTCCACATGACCTGCGAGTATGGGATGGTCAACGAGCCTCAATAGTCGTCTTTGTACCGAGTCGAAGGGGTCTACCACTTCAAGTTTCAAGCTGGCACGTAGGCGCTTCGACAAAACGGTGATTGCAGTACTCCAAGTGGGGCCGAACCTGTGCCTTATGTAGGCGGAGTCGTTGCCCGACAGTTAAGTATTCACCCTGTTGATCACTCCAAGCTTCTTTGATGCTAGCTTCACCTTGTCTTCCAATTGACTACGGTATTGGACGTCGCTGGAGATATCGATATCAAGGATCCCAATACTCAAGGAAATGGTAAGCAGTGTGCCCAGGAATTGTGATGCTACAATAAATGGGATTTTCTTAACGGTGAATACACATACTTGTGTCTTAGAGGGGTTGAATTGTACTAAATTCAGTCTGCCCCAATCGAGTACTCTAGATAACGTAGTCTCGATTTCAGACACAAGTTGTTCGCGGCTTTCCTCCATCTCGGACTGAGGGATATTTGCACGGTCCGTGTAACAAGCGTCTCCGGTACTGTCGTCCGCATAGCGATGAATGGAGTCATCCGACAGCATGTCATTGATATGCAGCAGTAACAAGGTCGAGACAACACGGAACTTTGTGGGACACCAGCGTTTTATGTCCATGCGGTCCGAGCAACTGCCATCAACGACGGCTTGGATACTTCTGTTGGACAAAAAGCTGGCAATCCATTCGCATAATTCCTTGGGGAGTCCATAAGAGCTTTGCAAGAAGACGTCTGCCAGACCCGATCAAAGGCCTTTCCGATATCGAGACTAACCGCCAGTGCCTCACCTCGAGTCTCGATGGCTTGCGCGCAACGGTTTGTGAGATACAAAAGAAGGTTAAGATAAGATACACCGGTTAAGCTACGGTGGCGGAAGCCGTACTGTCGGTTGCTCAGTAGATCATACAGTTCAAAGTACCCCAGAAGCTATGTATTAATGATACGCTCCGTCACCTTCGAGAGGAGGGAGGAGATTAGCGGAACAGACAGACAGACCGACCAAAGACATTTAAATTATGTTCTTGTTAATGGTACCTGATATACATTCACACCCATTAAGTAAAAATTTGTTATTTTGAATATGATGATGATGATTGATGATCGAAGAAGAAGATTTGATGAAAAAGATGAAGAAGATAAGATGATAAGATGATTAAGTTAGCATAATAAATGCTTCAAAATTTCATTCAACTTCTTATTTTTTTTTTTTTTTTTTAGGTTCAAATGTTTATTCACTTGTTATTTTGACATTACAAACAGACACTTCAATTTTATTTATTTCTATAGATTTTTGATCACATCTATAAACCGCAAATGTTACTTACAACTTACACAATGTCAGTGATAAGCGAAGTAGATTGTTGTATGTGTTACTTAGTAACCATAAAATAGTTAATTTGACCACGTAAATCATTGTAAGTCATCTTGCCATGTACTTTAGTATAACTAATTCCGAAGTAAAATGTTGTATGTATTACTTAACACAAAATACTTGTAAATTCAGGAACGTATATTGTTGTATGTAATCAATACCACATTTTAAATAACCAATATTTTAAATACAGAAAATATGTGCTAGTACTATTACGTAATAAATATCAAATCAACACATAAAATACGCGCGTGACATGCAACCTACAGCGAGTTCCAACGTAGTCTGTTTTATGTCACACATACGCGGGATGAGCGCGCTCGTCAGACTCACACCGCCCGCCGTAAACTATTGCAAGTAATAAATACCACAATATACGCCGGGATACTTCGGAACTTACGATGTTATACTTCTGAAAACTACCAAAATTAATAGATTTTTGGATTTGATCTAATTGTTACAGGATACTATACATAAAATTAGACACTTTTACGTGAAAAACACAAAATGGCAATTTTGTGGGTTACAACAACTTACGTGGGAGGTATCGATTTGTTCCTAAGTGTATTGTAAACATTTATGGAGTTTATTTTCTATGAAATAAGATCGAAAATTGTCTATAGACTTGTAAGTTTTCCAACTTTGCCTAAGTTTTCCTATGGTTGTGATGTTCTTTGAATTAAGGTAAAGCAATAAATATTTAATTGTACATAACTAATTACATTTAAAATGTATTGTATAGTATTGTAATATGCGACTGTATAACTGGTAGTTATAAAAAGTGTAAGTAGTATGGAATATAAAATAATGGTGTATGCTTAGCGTCTCCGTGACATAATTGTAGCAGTAAGATAGCTAAGTTTTTTATTATATAGATATAATATTATGTGTAATTCTATTTGTATACTCCTCAATTCTGATAATTGGCAACCACTGTCGTACAAATTACGCTGCAAAAAAATGCCATTAAGTTTTGACTTTGCCCATAGACTTTAGTTCAAAATTAAATTAAAAAGAGTTCATTAAAAGTTTTCATTCATTCTACTTGTACAGTCTCACTACGGACTGTACATACGAATTTGCTGACACCGCGATCTCCACCTGGAGCGCGTCATTTACACAATTAATAAAACTACGTTACATAGCTGGCACAGGCCAGTGCGGAATTAGCTTCCATACGGTAACTACCTACATATTAATTAGAGAGAATAATAACCAACGTTAATCTTGTAACCAGTTAACAATAATATAACAGTTTAAGTGTCAAGTTGTGTTTTCCTCTCTTCGCCGCACTCACCAAACTACAACTACATTCAAGTGTATAAACTATACCTACACTACTAGATGTCTTTTAATTTTAGACTTTCAGTCTAAAATTATATGAAATTTTTTCAGTGTCTTTTGTATGATAGTGGTTAATAGTAGAATCGAGTTCCGGACAATTTAGAGTACAAGTGCTATCTCTCTTCTCGTGGGTTTCGTACAAACCGATTTAATTATAATGCTGTTTTCCATTCTATAGTGAATAATCCAGCACGTAAAAAAGTGCCCACTTTACGGTAAGAGGCTCTTTCCTTATTTTGTGGAACTGTAAATGTATTTGATGAAGTGTGAATGTCAATATACTATATACATTTTTTTAACATTCCACTTTGCCCCATTTGGGGAAACTTGGTGGGGCAAACGTAGAAGTATCCATTCTGATTATTTATCTTATTTCATTTTCTGATCTTACAAATTATACCTAACTATATTTGAAATATATTTTTGCTAGAAATCATTCAAAAGATAGGTTTTTCTTGTCCGCATCAGCTTGTAGAAGATTTTCCTCTTGTTTAGAAAAAAAAACTCAAAACGACGACTTTTTTCTTTGCCAATTTCTACCAACTTTAACTGATTATGTTCGTAAGTAGCATAACTGAGCCATACATACATACATACACTCACGCCTATAAATACCCGAAGGGGGTAGGCAGAGGTGTATTAACACCCACATTTCGCCAACTATAATTATTGGTCCCACGTAATAGGGAGCGAGCCTATTGCCGTCTAGCAGGCACTTTGTTATTGGCTGTATGTTTACTGTCGGATGTCAGAACTGAGCCAGTTTATTGAGTAACATCCCTGCTATGTTTTATCAGGTCCGAAGTCAATCATTTATATAAGAGACAAAGGTCTAGTGAGCATAAAGCCTTATGAAAGGCCCTCTGTTCCGTATTGTTGGTGGCGCGACATTATCTGTTTGGCAACTTTGCCCGGCGGCTGTGGCCGACAGCTTTGTCTTCAATTTGATAAAAAAAAAGTTTTGAATCCATTTTTATTGGTGATATTTCTATCGATTCGAATATGAATATACCGATTTATAATTACACGTCTGCTTAAAAACGAAGTATAAGTTTTTTTTTTTTTCATTTACTGTGCCATCGTGGTATCGTTAAAATCCTAATTATCCTGAATAACTACCGGTTACATTTTTGTAAATTAAGTTTTTGGCATAGTAGTAGATCGATTTAGAGTTAGACAGACAAAAGCGAATACAGCTCTGGCAGGACTCGAACCCGTGATCTCACCCTTACAGGGGAAATCTTCTGACCACAGAGCCACTGAGCCTCGTCCGAAGCTGATCCAATTTTTAATTCTATTTAAATTGATTTGAATAGTTTTAAAATGCTTTTTTTTTTAATTCCTTCAAAAGAATAGGTAGTTTTTTTTAATTTGGCACTTTATTGGATCTCATGTCACTATTACTTTTGTGAACCCCTTTAACTAAGCTCATAATACTACCATTATGATTGGTTCACGTTGATATAATTTTGAGTCAGATTCGGTACGAAACTCACGATAGAAAATTCAACTTAAATACCGCCCATTTCAAAACAACGTGTATTTTATTCCTTTTTTAAAAAAAGAATACCAGTAGATACCAAAAAGTAGATTTAAATAGTATTGCCATAAGATGTCTGTGAATTTCTGTAAATATTTTATTTGCTAAAACCATTCCTTCATAGAAGGTTCCGTATTGTATTAAAATCTAGTCAAAAATAATTATGTTAATGCCAAAGACAATTGTAAATAGTAGCATAAAGCTGTAAATACCATGTATAACTAGAACAATAAAGTCGTATCTATCGATGTTGAAATAAATGGTACATCATGTAGTGAAGTTTATTATTTTGACCAAAAAAGCGAATAAGCTCAGGCGGGGCTCAAACCTACGATGTTTCCCTTAAGGCCACCCACTTACAGTCCGCCTGCAGTTTTTCGTCTGTCCGGCGGCCTGCAGTCCTTGTGTCATCAATGTCATCATAATTTTATTACCTCAGACTAAAATAAAAATAATAACATTATTTTATTCTTTTAGTCTGATGTTATTACGTATAAAATGCCGACGGCCATAGCCTTCAACTGTCTTTGCTGACCGGAATCGTCAAGCGGCCACACACATTATCCGTCAGTCCAAAATCGTATACGAAACTGTGTGTGGGCTATTGCGATGAACTGACAGACCGATATCATCCGGTTGTCGTTCGATAAACTGTAAGTGGGTGGCCGCCTTTACAGGGGGGATGCTCTGACCACTCACTGAGCCACCGAGCCTCGCCAGAGGTTGATCCAATTTTTTCTATACAACCGACTTAATGCGACGGTGGGAGCCATCTACCGATGCTCGTAAGAACTATCGGAACCATGAATGAAGAGATACTAAATGCTTAAAAAAAATCATTCAAAAATACCCTGTATTTTTGAATGATTTTATGATGGTTGGCTTTGGCTTTGAACACCCATACAGTCTATTACTAGTGACTGATTGATTGTTTTTTGAAGGAGAAAGGGTCATCCTCTTCCTCAAGAAGCGCGAGAAACTTTCATCTGGGGGTAACGCAGTTCCCCCGCCAAGTCGAGCAAAAAAGAGCGGCACGGGCCGTAACACTATTTTCTCGAAGCATATAAATCTTTTTAAACCGCCTATGTGGCGTAAGTAGTGAACGCAGGAGGTGCGGTTTCGATTACCGCTCAGTACAAACATTTGTATGCATGGCTATGGGTATGTTCATTGGTCTGGTCGTACCTCGAAGAGCACGTTAAGCCGTCGGTCCCGATACGAACATCACTATGGCAGTCGTTACCGGTAGTTGGAGGCCTAAAAAGTTCAATACCTGGTTTAACTGCAATGCTTCGATATCAGGTCAGGTTCAGTCAAACCCGCAGTAAGATTAGAAAAAGTGGACCCCTGAATCCGAGGTGAAAGCTTTGGATGCGACTGGGCTTCAACGCTAGGGTGAAGAAGGATCTTCTTCACAACTCCGAAGAGTCATCGTTCTTCTGTTCTTTTCTGTTGCTAGCCAAATTACGGCTTCACCGAACGGTAATCTATGTGAGACTAAAAACAATATGAAATGCAAAATCTCGATATAATCCACTTTGAAAATTGGTAAGTTAATTAATTAATTAATTGGCTGTCACAGTAAGAATACTGCTACTAAGCATTATTTTATGTAACAGCAGTGGTTTTCATTGCCATTGATTTTTCCCTATAACCCTGAAACAAAAAGACATATTAGTATGTAGGTATACGCTCTGCGCTAACACTTTACCGTCGCTCCCGCTCCACTTCCATAGAGAACACAGAATTTACAAACACTCCAAGGTGCAAAGGGACAAACATTAATCCCTAATCACCTTGTCTTCAGGTTTAACTACAGTAACATGGCTTTTTAAATCACTCGACAAGCGAAACGAGTTTTTATTCACTGAATATTCCACACCGACAAGAATGTCTACCGAACTGAACCAATCAATTGAAGTATTCGGGCAACCAATAAAAATTAAACTGCACCAAATACCTATGACCCCTGCTCCCAGCTTAATTAAAAGTCCGATGGTAATGAAATGTACGGGTTGGTATGCTGCAAGGGTCACCTTAAGCTGGGTGGAACGGGTGCTGTAATTGGAATTTTTATGATAAATGTTTCAACTGCATGTAATATCTGATGCATAATAAATGTATTGGAAAATCGAGTAGAGTGATTCGCTTTACGAAATATTTTTCAGCATCAGCACAGCATATCTGTTGTTTCACATGTACTTTTAAGGCATAATAAAATAAATGCAAAGATTTTGGACTTTTGGAATCATAATGTTGTAGGTTCGAGCTTCGAGCTATGAATATACAAATGGTGAGAGGAACCTAAGCTTTAGGCTATTCAGTTTCTCCACGGGCACCTAGAGAGGGCTGATTCTACATCTAATCCAATTAGCAGACAGCGAAATGGTGAAACAGTAAGGAAGCGGTGGTTCTCTTGATGCTTTTGAAGATGTGTACAATGTCTGGCAGTTCACTACACAGTGCTGCAGACTTCAGAAGATACTACAGGAGCATTTTCACGTTTACGCAAAAGAAAAATTGAGTTTAAGAAGTCCTAGGTTGACGTCAAGGAAGGTGACATGTGTGCCAATGGTCTCACCTGCATGGACGCTGGACGCCCAAGAGCGTGTGGAATGGAGGAGGAAAAGCCAGAAGGCATACATACCCTGAGCTCCGAATGCACCTTGGCCAGGCCTCCGTCACTAGCCCATAGCTGCACTTCCCTCGCACCCCGACGGATCCTAGGTCAGCTATGGTTCTAAGATAGCCCTTTCGGTTGTGGGAAGTAAGGGTTCCCCGATGAAGCCCTATCAGCTTTTTTATATCACATACATACATACATACAATCACACCTTTATCCCTGGAGGGTTAAGCAGAGGTGAATTTTAACACCCACATTTCACCAATCATTATATTAGGTCCCACGTAATAGGGGGTGAGCCTATTGCCGTTTCCCGGGCACTATTGTTGACTCGAGCCATGTATCTGAGGCTGAGTCTGGGCTGTATATATCAGAATCTGTCTGATGTTAAACAGCCCTATCCCTAGTCGCCTTGTACGACACCGCATGGGAGGAAATGGGGTGGCCCAAATTCTACTCCTTTTTAGATAAGTATAAGTAAATAACTTAAGACACGTCAATTTGACCTGAAGGAAAAGTCAGGATCGAAGGTCATCATTACAGACACTCAGCTTGACAGCCTTATCAGATGCTCTTTCACGCCCCGCTTATAGAACCCGGGACTGTAGGAAGAACGAGACACGTGAGCTGGTAAGGAATTCCAGGTTTTTATGGTGCGAAATAGATCACCGAACCGCTTACATAATCTTGATGGAATCAGGCGCGGTCCGAGGGGGGGAGGTCACAGGGGACATGAGCCCCCCCCCCCCCAAACCATGAACTTCATATTGAAAAGTCCCAGTACGAGGGGAGGGGGGGTTGAATTTCTTAAGGAATTTCCGAAGTGACCCCCCCCCCCCAAAACTTCAAGCTGCGACCGGCCCTGGATGGAATATTCTGCACCATATATGCGGGTGACATTCTAGGCCATGCACGTGTTGTCCTGTATAGGAAAGGAGAGAATAGTAGTAGTAGTAGAGTACCTAGGTACTTGATTGACCAAAATACATAGTTGGACTACGGACGGACTGCCACAGGTATGCTTAAATGCAATTGGCTGAGTACCTAGAACCGATGATATTAGGTACGATCCCGGAGAACTAGCCCGCGCCTTGCTTGCTCTCTTCTGTGCCGTCCGCCAATCAAAGGGGCAATAAGGGAGGTGCTTAAGGACTAGGGAGCATAGTGTGGAGGTTCCCGAATTCCCGACCAAGCACCCCTTGTAGTAGGTACCTACGGACCTACCTAACTAACTAAAGAAAAAACATCATTCTCTTTTAAAAAGGCAGGGATATTGGGGCTAAATCGTCCTTCATAAAAATAAACATCACCCAAGCTCGGTTCATAATCAATTAAATAAACATTATTATAATAAAAACAGAATAAGAAACGGCAAGAAACTATCTAATCTAAATAAAATGAACTCATAGAACATTCATGAAGCGTTTACTGCCATCTATCATAACATGGGTGTACTTTTTAGCACAAATAACTTTGCGCGGATGTTACACGTAGATAACAACAACAGTACTTTGCTATGCATATAATTTTGTTGCATATCATAGAATAAGTTATGTATAAAAATATTATCAATATGGTATTATATTAACAGTGTTAAACCAATAATAAAATTGACGACCCCCAACAACAAATACAACCGTGACCTTGTTTATCTCCAACGGGAAATATTTACAGCGTTAACGTGTAGATGGCGCTACTGACTTGAAAAACAACAAAATATGTCACACCCAAATATAACTAACAGATACATGATTACGTGTTCTTGTGAAATAGAAACATCTTTTTAACCATTTCGTACATCTTTTCAATTCATCACAAAGAATAAATAGTTTTATTTGCGACTTTTCCTTTGCAATAATAAATGCAACAAGAAAATGACGTTTGCTATATTTGAAGTCCTGTTCAAATAAGAGTCATGTTATTCATCTCTTTCGTACCAAGGCGCCATTTGTATTTGATAGAGCGAGATAGCGAACGTCGAGTTCGCGCTTGAAGTAGAACAGTCTTTGGTATCAGCTGACAACCAAAGCAAAACAGTCGGTGCGCGACCATCTTGTCAAAACTCTGAGTCGGTGACAACAAATAAATATTGTAAAATGTCCTAAATCGCTGTTACTGACATAAATAAATTATTGTATTTAATAAAGTAACGTGTATATTTCATGTTGGTGTCGTTTTCGAAGCAGTTACTACATATTTTACCCGATTTTTCGGGTTTGTGTTGCGTCAAATGACGTCATGTATGTGATTATACACGTATCGCGGCTGACGAGTTTGTAAGTATTTTCTTTTATTTCTGTGTTAATTTTAATGATTTAGCGTCGATAATGTGCTATTTTCCACAAGTATTTGTTGTTTGTTTCATTCATGAATCGATGGGAACCGTGGGGCCCCTTTGGTTGTCCATACGCGTCGGACTGTGTTGGTACGGATGCCCTTGAAAATTATGCAGCAAAAATCGCGTAGTTGTTGTGCTGATGGTTTTTACGTATAAGAGCACTAAGCAGTGCATAGTTCCATTCATAATGTCTGTTATTTCGTCGTCGACGAGATTGCCTTTATAATAATTCGCATGGCAACGGACGCCCGCGACTTGACTAAAAATGGAACGCTCTCGACTCGACTCATACATAGAAAGTATTGTTCTTTAACATCGAAAGTATGTATGCTGTTTATATCTGTTTATCGACACGGAAATCCTATTCAATACAAGTATTCTATTTTTAGTTACTTTCCATTTCACATTTTTGTGGCAGGTACATAATTCATTGCAAAATGCCTGCATTCGGATATTCTGCGGTCATATCGCAATATAATAAATATATAGCCATCTCTGCTCTCTATTTTTACATACATGTCGGTACAGCTACAATGTTTACGTGTATTGCTTACCGTCTTACTAATATAGTCGCTAATTAGTGGGCGTCACTCATGCATCAATACGTTTTACAAGTTAGAATCGATGGACATTGGACATTTATATGGGCAATTCGGTAATTCCCCACAACTTACATTGATTTCATAACATGTCATAAGTTTTTCTACTAACTAGCAATACACACGTACACATAGTTTTTATATACATACCTATATGTACGTATGTGTATACATTGATACTGATAAAGTGAAACTCATAAACATTGTGTAAAGCAGGCAATACATGAATGTTTTACACCTATTAATAGACGGTGTAAGTATCCGAACAGCTTTATTATTTTTAATTCCACGGACATTTTGTTTCTTTTTTTGCCATTTATGGTCACGTGTATAAAACCGCGGGCACACGACCTAATTTCGATTTCTGTGTTGAGAATCCAAAGGTGCGCTTACACAATCAGTCGTGATTGTTATTTTTATGATCAAATAATGTGCTTAGCACTTATGATAATTTATGATAGGGAAGCGAATGAATTCTCTTGTGAGTTTTGTATTGCAATGAGATTTGATATCATTGTATGATTGAAACACTTGTTTTTTAGTTAAAAGTAGCCCTAATGGTATTATTTCACATTATTGCGTATTGCCGCCGGTTTTTCTGTACTTAACATGGGCGCATAGGTCGACGTGATCAGAGTTCACATAATAATTTCAGTAAATGATGAAACTTTCTGATAACTTCTTAAACCCTATAAATATGAATAAGTACATTTAAAGGTACCTACCTAAATAGACAGTAGGCAATTAATTGATTACTAAATAGTCAATATACGATGAGTTCTCCAGTGTAATCATCATCCGATAGCTAATCCTTGAAGCATCCATTCGCTATTTAGACGTTCTGCTATTATAGACCATCTGATAGTTGGACGTTTTGCTACATGGACTTTGTGCTAGTTAGACTTAATGCTCCTTAGACGTTTCGCGATGTTGGTCATTCAGCTACTTAGACCTTCTAGATAGATAGATAGATAGATAGATAGATAATTCTTTATTGTACACCAATAGATTTACAGTAGTACAAGTATATTGTATAGCATGTTACAGTTCAATGTACAATGGGCGGCCTTATCGCTGGAAGCGATTTCTTCCAGGCAACCTTGGGATGGACAGTAATGTGACAAAAACAAAAGATATGGTGTAGTTAGTAAAAATTCTTCTAATCAGGAGGGAAAGCGCTTTGGGGTCTAAAGTTCGCACTTCTATTCCTAATTTGGTTTATCTTGGTTTTACGGGCGCAACTGCCGTATTACCCACAATTCCGAAAGTATCAATCAGCAGAAGGTGTACGGATTTACGGTCTAGCCAAATCCGTAGTTAAGACTGGCAAAAGCGGACCCCAGACTCCGAGCTGAAAGCTTCGGATGCGACTGGGAATTAACGCTAAGAGGAAGAAGAGGAGTGTACGGATTTACGGGTGAGGTTGATTGAGATCCCAAGGAATTGAAAGGAGCCCATTTACCCTGTAAAAGTAGTCATAGTAATTATTCCTGAGTAGGTAATCCAAACTCGAATTGGAAAGGGTAAATAATATTCTCACGACTTCCTCAAATTCGATATTATATAACATGGTAATATTGCTTCTGAGCGGAATGAAGCAAAAAAGTTAGTAGGTCACCTAGATTTAATTACAATATTAGCGCGTGTAGTGATTTTATAGGAATTCAGGCAGATGCCTAGCTAGGTATACATATCGGCGATGAAACTGTGTGAGCGACATCCATTGTTCAAGGGCAAATAATCCCAAATGACATCATAATAATTTTATTGGGAAGCTATTTTCCTGTGAACTGTGATTGTCGCTTCCACCTTTTAGACTTTGTTATATTTTTGAATACGGCTCGATACGCTGGATACTTTCTTGTTTTATAGTATTTTATGTTATACCAGAATATCTCCTATTTATATTTCACTATCTTATTCTTATTGTTATAAACATATAGGAAAGGTACAGCACTCCAGACAAGCTCAAGTAGCTTATGGTTTGCTTTCTATGCACGCAAATTGTATATTGTGAATGGTAATAAATAAATAAAAAAAAAAAATAAAAAAAAAAATTGTCAAGTCAAATCAGCATCTATTTTAATAAACATCAAAATGGTAAGTTCTATGGAAACTTGTACGAAATAGCAACGTGTGACGTCATAACGTGCTATTGTCAAATAATCAACTATTAGTGGTTTGTACTTTAAAGACAAAGCACGGTCGTAATATTTATGGCACTTCCGCTTACCATACTGTATTCAATAAACTTAGTTAAGCAATTTATTATGACTAGGAAGCTCTCTAATTATCGACCGTCCACAAATATAGAACCTTGCACCGTTCTGTTTTCGCACGGTACTGGAGACTCGAAGGACCAATAAAAGGTCACGTGACGAAATTTTCTGCAATTTCATTGAAAGTCGAAAGGGCTCGAACAAGAGACGAGCCTTCAGGATAGAGCAAAATGTACTTCTTTCTAAAGAAGCTGCATTTAATTTACTATGCCGACAAAATTTTTCGAATGTCTCATTGGAAAGAAATCTGCACTTAAACCGAGACTCAGAACGTGAGCCGCGATATCGTCTACTGCAACCTTATCTCAGTTTCTTACTGCCTCTTTAGAGGTTATAGACATCACTCAGGCAGAAGTAGATCATTTCACTGTTACCTCTAATTTAATTTAAAATTCTTCACAATTCGAAATGTATCTTCCTTTTTTCGTTCGATACATTACAAAATCTTACTGTACCTCTTCCGGTGAGACGTCACTCGGACATAGTTGACACATTTCAGTGTTGTCTTCATTTTAATTTTAAATTCCTTACAATTCGGAATCGGTCTTGCTTCTTTTTTTATTTACAAAATCTTACGTGTTATAGACGTCATTCGAAAGGTGAATCATTTCAGTGTTGCCTTCATTTTAATTTTGAATTCCTTACAGTTCACCCAAAAGTTTCGTACTGTAAATAATGCGCAATATAACGCCGATTTATTTATTATTCTACCAACTTTTAAACAAGTTGAAAGAGCCAAATGGATTTATTGTTAGTCAGTATCGGTTTTGGCAAGAAAAGTAGGGCGGCCCTCGTCAACCAGATGCATTTTTATGCAGCTTAATCAATGTTTCTCAAACTTTTTAGCTTCACTTACCTCATTAGACTTTTGAACCCATGGAAAAATTTACTACAGAACAAAGAAATAAGGTATTTAATTCATTTATAAAGCAATTTAATGTAGCCAAGTACATTTTATCGTCGATTGTAAAACGATTTTATTCAATTTGAATCGTATTACACACTGAACATTTCTGTTGAGTCCTGTCATCATCGTCATCTCCAGTCCCTCTAGATAAGTGGCAATTCATTGGCCGGCTGAATGTAGAATAGAATGATGAATGGGATTGGACATGGTCAGATAAAAAAGTTTACACGAATAGCAAAGAGAATAATACGTATTCTTCTTGGCTACCCAATTCAAGACCGAATTTTACTGTTTACTTTAGCGAACCCCCCAAACGTAACTTTGAGAAACCCTGAGCTCAGCCATAGGGCGTAAACCAATGACAACATTATCGGAGGATATAAAAAAACTGGACAGTTTAATATTTCGTAATCCGTAACATTTTATAACATAAAAAAAATGCTGTGGTATCGCTAGGGTGTTTGGTTACGTTACTTATCCTAATTGCTGATGCTTGCACACAATAATATAAATAAACTAGCCTTCCGCCCGCGGCTCCGCCCGCGTGCATCTCGGGTAACGCGACTTTTGCTCATATCTTCGGTTCTACTCAACCGATTGCGATCAAACAAACGTAAGATTTTAAGTCTGATCAAGGCCTTTCTAACAAAAAAAACCGCATCAAAATCCGTCCAGTAGTTTTTGCGTCCATCGCGGACAAACAGACCAACAGACAGGAAATTAAAAAAAAATATTTTCGTGTTCAGTATCGTTAACATAACATAACCCAAGTATTTTTTTTAAATATCTCCAATGTACAGACGCGACCACTTTACAATTATATAATAGTATAGATTATAGATTATTATTTGGACATATATTTTGGAACTTGGAACTAAAATGTGCTCTATACGCGCTGTGTCTTTACAATATACTCAAGCCCCCTAGACAAGTGGCAATTTAGACGTATTGTAGAATAGAATGATGAATGTATGGCATTTGACGTATATGACAGTCGTCAAAGTATGTCACAAACGCCAAAAATACGTATCATATACCTACGTCAAACCCCATACATTTATCATTTTAGTCTACAAGACGCCAGCCAACGGATTGTCACTTGTCTAGGGGGGGTTAGCCTTGTACAGCGCCCTTATTAGAGTTGACCAACCATATTGCTCCGGAAATATATCTTGAACCTAAAATCTACTCAAAATGTGCTCTATACACGCAGTACACGTTTCTTGGGTGTCTTTTGAGGATAACACGGGGTGCTTCTGCGGTGGACGAGCTCAAATTCACCAAGCATAGATTATTACAAAGCAATACGCGCGCGCCAGGGTCTCGTTTGTGTCGCGATTTAGGTCCAAGATACGTGTCCCGAGGTATAACAACGGTAGATATGTTTACTGTGCCGTAACGTAACTACGCGCGTTCATAGCCGTTCTATCTTCTATGTTAACCAAACGTACCGGTTATATACTTCGCCATTTATATACTTAGCAAATAAACTAAAAAAACGGGAGGAAAAAATACGACTCGGAGTAATTGACTCGACAAAAAACAATGGCAAAGATTAGTCGGATCGCCAGTTTTTAAATTAACTTCAACAACACTACAGTTGAGAAGTTATATCACTAAATGTTCCGAAAATTATATTAGATACTAGCTGTTGCCCGCGGCTTCGCCCGCGTGGATGTCGGTTATCGCTTAGTGTTTATATAGCCTGCATCTCAAAATCCTTTATTAGGGGATGCCTACGTCATAGTAGCTTTATGCATGCGAAGTCTTAGCCCGATCGGTTTAAAATTGACAAAGTTTCATACAAACTTTCATCCCCTATTTTATCCCCTTGGGGGTAGAATTAATCAAAATCCTTTCTTAGCGGATGCCTACGTCATAACATCTACCTGCATGCCAAAGGCGAATGGGCGTTTCGTCCCATATGGTGTAACACTTTTTGACCTATATCAAATGAAAGGTCTCAATGAGTGTATTATTTTTTTGTATGGACATAAATCTGTATTTCGTGCAGGGTAAAAGTTGTGGGGGTTTCAGTTACTAAGAAAGTATTTAATTTATTTTAAATAATTAGTGTTTTTATGACAAAATACTTATTTATTTATGCTATTTTTACCCGACTATGTTAAAGCCAAAGGAGGATTATGATTTTGACAGGCTATGTATGTATGTATGAACTATGTATGTATATTCACTAATTCCCTCATAGCTCTTCAACTACTAATTAGAACTGGACAAGTAAGGTATTGTTAGAAGTGTCTTGATCGTCCACTTATTATAGGCTATATAATGTGTCACTGAATTTAATGAGGCGCCCTCTAGCGGTCATAAAGTACTGCGTTAAAAAATAAAATTGAGGTAAATATACCGTATTTGATATCAAATTAAAGGCCTTAATTAGTACATTTCAAATATGTATAAATTATGGGGATTTTTGAATGAAAGGACATCACCCATTTTAGTCCAAAATTGAAAGTGCCGGCCAAAGAAAATAAATACGATATTCCGTTAGAACTTGTCCTCGCTAGCATTTTCTATTACCACGTCAAAGTTGAGGGACCACTGCGCTTGGTTTTATTTGAATTTAAAAATCTTGGAAACATACATTTTTTATGATACGAATAATTAAAAATAAATGAAAAACTTTATTCTATATTGGAACAATAGTTAATAAAAGCAATAAAAAATAACCCCATATTGCATATCGTTGTATTTAGTCCATTTATTTAGGTCCATAATGGAAAGTGCTGGCCAAAGTACCTATACAAATATGAAATTCCGTTAGAGCTTGTCCTCGTTAGCATTTTTTACTATGGCGTCAAAGCTGAGAGACCACTGCTCTCAGTTTTATTTGAGTTCAAATATCTTGGAACCATACATTTTTATGATAAAAACGAATGATTAAAAACGAATAAAAATCATTGTTCTATATTGGAAGAATAGTCAATAAAATCAATAATAAATAAACCTCATTCTGCACACCGTTGTTTTTCACCCATTTATTTAGGTCCAAAATTGAAAGTGCCGGCCAAAGAATATGAGTATGATATTCTGTTAGAGCTTGTCCTCATTGGCATTTTTTATTATGGGGTCAAAGCTGAGGGTCCACTGCCCGACTAACGGAATGTCATATTTGTATTCTTTGGCCGCTACTTATTTTCAATTTAGCACCTAAATAAATAGACGAAAAACAACGGTGTGCAGTATGGGGTTTATTTTTTATTAGTTTTATTAACTATTCTTCCAATGTAGCACGACATTTTTTATCCATTTTCAATAGTTTGTGTCATAAAAAATGTATGTTTTCAAGATTTTCGAACTCAAATAAAACCGAAGGAAGTGGTCCCTCAACTTTGACGCCCCAATAAGAACAAGTTCTAACGAAATATCGTATTTGGCCAGCACTTTCAATTTTGGACCAAAAATGTATGCAGCGTGAATAATGTTCTTTTGAAGCATTTATTATGCTAACTATTCAAATCGATTTAGAAAGAGAAAATTAAAATATTGGTTTCTGCTTTTAATTTTTTTTGTTTCATGCTTTTTATATACCTATAATAATAGCAGGTTTTATGGAATTTCCATAAAACCTGTTGTATCGTGATGTATAAATTATGACCTTTCATTTGATACCCAATACGGGTATATTTGAAAATAGATTAGATTTTGGATTGATTTTCATTCCTCATAATATATTTCAAATGGTTGAACCGATTTTTATGAAACATAGCTAAGAATACTCTCGACTAAACCATCTTTCGATCAAAAGAAACAGAATTGAATTCGGTTCAGTCGTTTGGGAGCTACGATGCCACAGACAGACTGACACACACGCACATACATACACACACACACACACTCACACGTCAAACTTATAACACCCCTCTTTTTTTGTTAAAAATATGTGATCGGTACAAGTACAACCATGAACCATGTCAACCAGTAGGTGAATTAACCCTAGTTGAGTCAACCGTAGTTGTAATGACCGTCGGTGAAATGATACAAAACTATACTGCAAAGCCTATTTGCACAAAAAATATTTTTACTTACACCCTTATAACTTTGGACCTGCACGAATTTCTGATAAAAATCTTTCATTTTTACATTTAAATAGACTAAATGAACATGTTTACACTAGTCGCAACTTGTTACAAGGGTTGGGACGCAGCTCATACAAAAGTGCCCGTTCTCCTTTCAGCCCGATCCGTCCAGTGGTTTGGGCTGTGCGTTGATAGATCACTATGTCAGTCAGTCACCTTTGAGTTATTACAGACTTCGTTTTAAGTCGTGTTGGTTCCCGGTTGAGTAGAATAGGGCTACCCCATCTCTTCCTGTGGGTGTCGTAGAAGGCGACTAAGGGATAGGGCTGTTCTCCATCCGACAGCAAACATAATAACCCATGACTAAGTGCCCGTTTGACTGCAATAGGCTCGCTCCCTATTACGTGGGACCGAAGATGATAGTTGGCGAAATGTGGGTGTTATTACACCTCTGCCCACCCTTACAGGAATTTACAGACGTGAGTATATGTAGGTACCTATGTAATTCGTTTTAATTATTTAATTAGTTGACCCCTCCCCGCTACCCGATTTTACTGGATTCAAATTCTACTTGTAACTTTCAGACATAGCCTGACCTATGTGCAACCATTTTTGCGTGAAAGGATAATTTATCATACATAGGTACCTATATTTCCGTTTATCCTCCTCAATCCACAAAATTTTGTACAATGTTTTGTGGGATTACTCGAAATGTATATTATCTGAATCTCATTAGACCGCTCTGTATACAAATACTTATATCCACACTCACACAGATCTATCAAATACGTGTTTAATTTTATCTACACACACACACACACACATACGTACCAACATTTTATATGATTTGATGACTTACTAATTATTCTTATGACCTTGTGCATGTGTGCATTGATGACCTTTATATTATGACTAATATTACTTACATATATTTGTACGAGTACATACAGCCATAATTTTATTGTATTTTTATTGATTGAAAAAGGAATAGAAGAGAGGTATGGTCGCCATATCGCCCATGGTATCACATCCAGGGTTCCCAAAGACGGGACGATGTTCAGGAGAAGAGCCGAAAAGTGGACCCGGGTCCCAAGATGAAAGGCTCGGATTCAACCGGAATCAACTTCAAGATTACGATGGTGATAGTGATGGTGATGGTGATGGGATCTCACGACTCTGTAACGGACCCGTATTTTCCTCGGTTGTGTAAATGGCTGTCTAATTTATTTATGATTGACTACAATGGCTGCGCCGGCGCAGGTAGTCGGCACGTGCTGCTGTGTTGTTGTTTTATTTCTTCAGAGATAACACTCGCGTTGAGGAAATAATTACACTATTATAGAATACAATCAGCACTAACTAAAACCTTCATATTTTTAATATTATTTTTATTAGTTAGTATAATATTTTCAGTCAAGACTATGAATCGGTCTAAAATATTTCGTCTTTCATTTGTAGATTCACCATTGTCATACGAGCTCCAATCCTATTTGTATCCCGAACCTTAGAACCCCAGCTCTCCTAAACATCTCAATTAAATATCTCGGTTTTTGTGAGGGGACTGCCGTTTGACCTGAGAAGAAAATCGCCGCCATAACCAGCGTTTATTCCCAGTAGTTCCTTCGCAAGTTTATAGTCTCCGTAGTTCCTTTGACGCAACTATACAGACAAAAATGACCCAATATTCCCTTCAAAGGTATTTGCAAAAGAACTACTGCGAATAAACGCGAATTAATAGATTGATTTGAAGAAGCATGGGTAACTTCGACCCACGGTAAACAAACTTCATAACCATAAAATATTGTTTGTTTACATGTTCAAAATGTCCCACAAACGGCCTTGGCATGTTCTAACTCACTGCTTCCGAGTGCCGAACGTGTGTAATCATGGCGCATTATATCATACAATTCATACATAATGTACGGTCTCACACTGTTTTGGATATGCGAATAAGTGAAGGAAAATGTTCCGAACAGTGAATCATCTTTATATTTTTGTACTTACACGTTTTGTTTTTCGGTCTTGTTATTGTATCTGGGTTACAAAGGTTACCAGAAATCGGAAGGTCAGTTCTCGTATCCATACTATCACAGAACGAAAAGTGATTAAATTGCGAGTGAATTATGTTATGAATTGACTGAATCACTGTGTGTGTTTTACCGCCTTTATAATGGTTTGTGCTCAAATGAATTGTTTGACATGATGCCCAAAGCTACATTCTATCATCGCACCGCTAGCCATAGGCAGGGAATTCATTCTCACACGTGACGGGAAACGGTGCGCACTGTGCGGTATGAAAGGAACTTCATCCCACGCCCTCCAAACTGTGGAATGAACTCCCTGCTGTTTCCCAAGCGACTACAATATGGGGCTCTTCAAGAAGGGCATTAAAAGGTTTCTTCAGGGTCGGCAGCACGAGTGTAATGCTCCTGGTGTTGCATACTTCCATAGGCTACGGTAACCAATTTGAATCAGATGGACTGTTTGCTTCTCTACCACCTAAGTTATATAAAAAAAATTCTACTCATAAAAATACAATCCCGTATCGGTATTTTTTATACCATGTAGATGGCGGCCTACGCAATGGGAAGGGGTTGCCGTGGCCTATTGGACTTGTGCAACATCAGGTGCGTCATACTCGTGCTGCCGACCCTGTTAGAAGTGTCTGATACTCTTCTTGAAGAACCCTATTGTATCTCAGTTCAGTCACATGAGGATCACATAAAACTGTCGAACTTAACTAAAATAATTACATTGACATAAAATACGCCTGTAAATCCTCGATGGGGTAGGCAGTGGTGTATAAACACCCACATTTCGCCAACTGATTTTAGGTCCCACGTAATAGGGGGCACCCTATTGCCGACAAGCGGGCACTTAATCATGCGCTGTATGTTTACTGTCGGATGGAGAACAGCCCTATCCTTTAGTCGCCTTCTGCGACACCCACAGGGACAGATGGGGTGACCCTTTACTCCACTGAGACCAACACGGCAATGACTTAACTGGTAGATACATGAAAAAGAATATTAGAATTAGATTTTTTTTTTAAATTTCTAATTTTCAATAGTATCAATCGTGCTCTGAGAACTGTATCCTTTCCCCGTACAAGTTATATTTCTCACCCATCAGCGCCACACCCAGTAGTAATCGTTCTAGTGACGCACTTAGGTACTTTTGTTTACCTTGGTACCCTCAATCAACAACTAAACAACCATAACTCGTTGGTTGGTGAAATAAACTCTTGGGCATTCAGCCCTGAATTAATGAGGACCTTGAACATAATATGAACTGCTTTTCCAGGCAATATATATGTCTAGTACGTAGTAGTAGTAGGTCTGTATATCTAGTCTGTCTACACGGGTCTCGACTCTGCAAAAATATTCCATTTAATTCTAGACTTTAATACATAATATGATTATGTATAATGTCTTTAAAGTCCAAAATTAAGTGACTTTCTTTAGAGTACCTCAATGACATTTCATAACATAGACATGTCATATGCTTACAAATCAACGTAGAAAAATGTGCCGAACTCACACACACACACATTTAATTCATCTACACTTTTGGTATATTAACTTTAGAGTAATAGTTCGTACAGTGTCTATAAACATACGATGGCATTTTCGTTATTTTTTTAAGTCACTGATGCTTCCCGCTCGACGTCCGACCGGCCCCGCTCGGCACGACGGCACGCGGTACTAGAGGCAAACGTTCCAATTGACTCGTTTTCGGATCTTCACGATTTTCGCGCAGTAACATATCTACTTATATAATATCTTCTTTTTATATAATATCTTCTTTTTATATAATATCTTTGGAGTACCTACATGAAAAAGTGTAAACTTTTTAATTTTGGACTTTAAAGGTATGATTCCGAAGCCGACCGCATACGACAACTGCCGACGCACGCAGCACATACGCGTAATTCATTGCGGCTTGTCAAGTGTCCCCTTTATCCGTATCGGAGTTCAACAAGTAATGGGTACTGCATGCGTATGAAGTTGTCGTATGCGTTCGGTTTCGGAATCATATCTTAATTCTATACTTAGTAATAAAGTCTACATTTTTTATTTTTTTATTTATTAAAATTTCATGCACATAATTATGTACACAGGTGGACTTAATGCCATAGGCATTCTCTACCAGTCACCTAATAGGTGGTGCAGAGAATAAAAAAGTACCTAGCAATTTTTGTGTCTAATGTGTCTATTTATGGTATGACAGATATTGTTTTAGCAGAATCCCTGTATAGGACCCTACCAACCTCCTTGAGGCCAACTTCACTAGCAAGTCGACGTACAATGGTGAACTGCTCCCTAACAAAAATGATGCATGTATGTAATTGACACGAATTTTAACGTTTATGACAGTGATCGTCAACGTATACCAATCCCATAGGTTGTGTTGAATAGTCCGTTTATCGACGAAGTTATATCATCACGCTACCACTCAAGGGAGCCGAGCAGTAATCATAAATGTCAACAACGGGCACATTTCCATACAATATTTTGAAGAATAAAATATCGAGGTCTAGTCAAATCTGTAGTTAAGACTGGTTAAGCGGACCCCAGACTCCGAGCTGAAAGCTTCGGATGCGACTGGGAATTAACGCTAGGTGGAAGAATTTTGAAGAATAAAATATTACATGCTCAAAGGGATGAATATGAGGTTTCAAAATATTATATTATGCCACAGGAGACGCCGGACGCCATTAATACTTTTTTTTTAGTTTATTAGTTGATATTAATTTTCATCAAAAACACTACTAATTAGTAATTACTTACCTGATATATTCATTCAACAAATTGACTAAGAATTTAACATTAGCAGCATATTGCTATGTTGGTCGCACTAGTATCGTAGAACCCGTTAGGCCACCGACCAAAATGGACAGTCAAATCAGCATTTAATATATTATGTTAATTTTTATTCCAGTTTAGTATGTGTTGAATGCTAGAAACGAATTATTTTTACTGTATTGTTAAACTTTGACCCAATACTAATGAGTGTATTGTTAAAAATTTGGGGAAAATTGGAATCATTGTGGGGAAAAAACTATGTAGGTATGTAATGCTCGGCAATAAACTACAAAATAAAAAAGGAACAAAATAATACGTCAAGTCTAAACAGGGCCCCCCTCCCTATATCTTCTCGCCTCCCTGCCCGTCTCTTCCCGTGTGGTGTCGTACAAGGCGACTAAGGGATAGGGCTGTTTAACATCATACAGATGCACATACACAGCCCAGGCTCAGTCTCAGATGCATGGTTCGAGTCAACAATAAGTAGTGCCTGGAATACGGCAATAGGCTCACCCCCTATTACGTGGGACCGAATACAATGATAAGTGAAATGTGGGTGTTAATTCACATCTGCCTAACCCCCCAGGGATAAAGGCGTGATACATCTGGGTCGCAAGTCCCAGTCGCCGTCACGGTGTTCCTCTCTGTATCACGCTATGGACCCGGCGACCGCACGGTGAATCCATGGAGTGCTGAGAATCGGATCTCTGTATGTTAATTAGTGCTAGGTGCTAGGCGTCCGATTCGATTACAAAGAAAAAACCTGAAAATAAAAAAGGAATCCGGTTGTTAATTGATTTTCTGACTGAGTCGGACTCGCGCACTGAGGTACGAAATCATTGCTTTTTATCGCGTTGAAGTTTGATTTTTTCACAGCTGCAGGCTCTTTGGTAAAAAATTCAACATATCCGTCCACACATTCCCGACAAAAATATCTTGACAAACAGGCACACGAAGGAATAATCGCATAGGTATATCCTTATCGGATCATTTCATCGCTGCCTCTTCCTTTATTTTTTTCCTTTTGATGTATTGAACTCTAAAAAGAAACTTTTAAAGCGTGATGCAGGATCAAAAGTTCCGAAAAAGTTCGCCATGTGTTCAATAGATGGTGTTTGATAGTATGTATATAGTTGAAAAGATTGCAGAAAGTTAAAATTAGTTGTTATTGGTAATTGTTGTTGTATTGTTTACTTATTGAATTATAGTTGTAAACAGTGCATTAAAATAACTTGTACACGTAAAGTCAACAAAAGTCCACCACAATCTATATTTTATGCAAGTTTACCGCATTTTGTAATACCTAGTACCGTATTCAGTCAATTTGATTTTAGCGCGTTCACCGACATTTGTAATCTTACGATGATCGCCACGTTACGGCGTTTCGGCGTTACGGCGTTTTCAATTTCCAAAATTCGTTTACACTGTACTCGTTTTTTGGAAATTTGTACACGTTCATTGACTTTTGGCGTTGACTGTACATATTTCGATTACTGGACGACCTCCAGGGCTGAACAACTTCGTGACTCCAAAACAGGAAAGTGTCTACTAGCGAATTTATTACTTAGAATATAATTAACCATTGATGACTTGTGGGATGTCCCACTTCTCAGCGTTACGTGTAATATTTACATAGAACTAAGTTTAAAAAAGTGTTCTCACACTTCTCATAAATACCTGAGAATACCGTTTGATGCTTTACCTGTTTATACTATATTACAGGGCTACCAACGTTTAACTATTTAAAACATTTAAAAATGCTACCAAAATTAACAAACTACGTTGTGTTAAAAATTATCTTCTTCATCATAAAGTTAATCCCAGTCGCATCCGAAGCTTTCACCTTGGATTCTGGAGTCCGACTTTTCCAGTCTAATTGCTGGTTTGGCTGAGCGATTGCCATCTGACCTCCACAATCCATTGGCGATATCGAAATATTTTCAGTAAGTATAACCTGAATTACTCCGAAAAAAGGATGGTACGACTGTGCCACTTCTTTTGCTCGACCTGGCGGGGGCACTGCCGCCGTACCCCAGAAATGTTCCACGTTGTCGTTAGCGAAGCCTCCGATGACGGCTCATGTTTCAGCTATTTCTTTCCTTCTAATTTCAATGTACAATTAGTCAAAAAAATAAGTAAAATTATCAAGGAATTACAAAAGCAAATAAAATTTCACAATATAATCCCTTATGCGGTATGACACACAGCTACAAAGATGTCAGCCATAATTCTGAAGTTCGTAATGCGATTGTCTACAACTGACAGTTGTGAGGACTCTGAAGCGTTCCCTGTTGAGAATTAATACAATCACGTCACTGTTTCGTGATGCCGGCACTAGTTTGCATCCTAATGGGGATTAAGGGCGCTTCCCCGTGGTTAACTCTAAAGCTGTGTCCTTCCTGGTAATACGGGGCTAATATTAAGCTGCTTATGTTCGAACACCAACAGAACTGTACTCTGTTTATATGCCACTGCGGAATTTCCGTCAAGTGCGTGTAGGCCTGCGTTATACTGGACAGAAATATTGACATTAACGTCGCTAAGATCCGCGACAGCATTTCTGTCAAGTGTAGCGTTGGTTGGCCTACCCTTGACAAAAATTCTGTCGCGTATCTTAGCGAATCCTAATAGAAGTTATAGCTGAATAGCGTCGCGACCGATCATCCCTCTAATGTTTCCCAACTTACAGTCACAGTACGGAAGATCCGCGATGGCATTTCCGTCTAATGTAGCATAGACCTAGAACGTTTCCATACTCGCAAGGAAACAAAGAGGTGATATTAAAATGAGTTCGGACTCCGGTAGCGATTGCGTGCATGAGGCACGATAATTTGTGCTATTTGTCTACAATATAATGTGTGTGCTTGTGCACTCTGTAATCATATTACCCTCTACCGCGTAGGTACTGTAATCGTATGGTTCACGTCAAAACCAAGCCTAGAAGACAGAGAGACAAGAAAGATTTCATAGAATACGTCATATAAATTTCATTATTTGACCAATCAAAGGGGGAGCTTTGATTTGACGTCCTCTTTTTTTGCAATTTCACACCATTATCAATCTAACTTTTCATTGCAAAAGAAACAGAGATTTTATTAGCTTTTTGTTACTTTACTATGTACTACTATAACAAGTTTTTTCAGAATGATTTTCATTAGAAGTTTAGTCCGTACTGTAGCAACCCTGTTTCGTGCAGAACGTATAAATGTTTAGCACGAATTTTGTGCAAATTATCTGCACGATAATTGGACGAAACAGACGCCCGCATCCGTGCGTTGCATATGTAAACAAACTGCCTTAAAATTGAAACCTCTACAGAAGTCACGATAAAAAATCTACGACATTGTTTCTGCATCGCGATATGGGTTGCCTATCGAGCGCGGTTTGACCATGTGTTCAGCTTTATAATGCAGCAGCTATTAGACCAGAATACGATAGTATTATCGATTCCCTAGTACTTACAAGCAACAAAGTTCCAACCCGTTTATCGTTTCATTATTTTATTACCAATCGTATGATTCATACTGGTCCTTCGAGCCGACTTTGCTACTAATGATACGTTCAATGTACGGAATCCTATCAAGATCTTCCAGACCCTGCTCAAACTCCCCTATAAGTCGGCACATCTGAGGTCTCAGTGGAACGAAACTCTGGCGCAGATAAGCCTCTCGGGAGGTCAAACAGCAGTCGCTCTCGTAGCCAAGATAAACCAAATTATGGAAGCGAGAATTGGAGGGAAAGGTTTAGGAAGCAACCAGGACTCCGATTATTAGTGGCATGATGTCAACCACTATCATACCACAATACTGCAAAAAATTCCGTGAAATATTAGACTTTACCGATATAGGCTTAAGGTCCAACCCCACCAAACGGACGGCATCGGCCCGGATTTTACAATCTTTAAACAAAATTAAGTCTTATTATCACAGTGTTTGAAGTTTATATTACCAAGTCACGCACAACAGCTTGACAGCGACGTGCGGCGGCATGACGCACGTCAAGCTGCCATGCGTGACTTGGTAATTTAAACTTTAAATGCTGTGGTATAAGATTTATTTTGTTTAAAGATTGTAAAATCCGTTCCGATGCCGTCCGTTTGGTGGGGTTGGAACTTTAAAGTCCAAAATTAAAATGAAACTGAGTTCATTACATTTTTTTATGCACACTCCTAGATGTCATTTAATTCTAGATTAGATTATTAACGACATGGCAGTAAATTTTAAAATTGAGTGGCATTTTTTGCAGTCTCTATAGAATTCTGCGAGTCATCTCATTGCGAATGTTATTGTGCTGACAAAAGAAAATTTACTAGTTATCGCAATCTTGTGTTCTTATCCAACCTTTCCCGGCTTAAGATAAGATAAATATTCTCCATTGTTACATCTTAATAACAATACAATTAGAGATAGGCTTGTTTTCAACTTCCGTGCTGAAAATAATCACATTTGAATACATTAAATAATGATATTCAGGGTCACAATATTAACGCTATCTAGATCTAAAATAGGCATAGCTTGTGTTTTTGAAGGTTCTTGGGGTGTTTTGGGCCACCCCATCTCTTCCCATGCGGTGTCGTACAAGGCGACTAAGGGATAGGGCTGTTAACATCAGATAGATATATACAGCCCAGACTCAACCTCAGATGCATAGCTCGAATCAACAATAGTACCCAGAATACGGCAATAGGCTCACCCCTTATTACGTGGGACCTTATACAATGATTGGTGAAATGTGGGTGATGAGATAATTCAGCTCTGTCGAACCTCCGGGGATAAAGGCATGATTATATGTATGTTGGTATGTATGTCGCCTTTTCCGAAAAAAGTTGTCGTCCTGGCCTTCATCCCTGAGAGGAAAGTCTATGCCAGAAACTCGTCCATGGCAGTCCTCAATTAGTAGGTATACTTGATTTTAAATACATCCCTACTAATATTATAAATGCGAAAGTATCTCTGTCTGTCTGTCTGTCTGCCTGTCTGTCTGTCTGTCTGCCTGTCTGTCTGTCTGTCTGTCTGTCTCGCTTTTACGACTAAACCGCTGAACCGATTTTGATGAAATTTGGTATAGGGGTAGATTAGACCTTGAGAAAGGACATAGGCTATGTTTGGTCGCAATAACCGACATCCACGCGGGCGGAGCCGCGGGCAAAAGCTAGTAATTTAATAAATACATCGCCTGTTCGAAGTAAATAATTATAAACAAGCATGTCCTGTTAAAAGGTGGAGACTGAACTGTTAGAAATTCATTACAAGCCGTAAAAATAAATGGCCGGAAGCCGGTAACTGGTGACGTCACTACAACTAGTTAATTTGTACGCTTTCTTTGTTTAAATACTACTATAGCTTCAGATAACGTCCGATTGTACTTCCAAAATATGTATCTTTTGCCATTTAAATTATACAATATCAACAGGAAGTGCCCCATAGGGAACCGAAATAATTTTTATGTTATCGCATTTAAGGCCATGTTGTGAACCGTTTTTTTTTTTGTTGGCAATACTATTACAATGAATAGTGTATTATTATAATTGTTATTCTTCGCTCTCATTGTGTATACATGCATTATTTACTTAAACTTATGTATCAGTGAAGTGAGATCTAATCTAAAACACGATTAGAGAGATGTGATATATGTCGGATGAATCACCAGATAATGTAAAGAAAGGTGTTTTTGAGGCCCTCCAAGATATTCGATGCTAACCTCTTGTAGTGCTATTATTTCTTCTGTGACCTCACCTGCTAGGCACTCCCGTCTCAGGTCATCAGTTAGGGAGGGTGAAGTAGCCTCTGGAATATCCCTCACTCCCCGGCTTACCCAGGGCGATCGAAATCCCCCTGGGGGTGTTGACACACGACTTACAAGGCTATTTCCTCTTGGTTTTAGGAGAGCAGACGATAGCCCTCCAAAAATTAAAAAAAAACGTCCGGGGCAGACTTTGGGGACTACCGATAGGAGTGAAAACAAAGTTACTTGTGAATTGTAGCATCATGACGTCAGAACGGCGTGGAATTCTGACGTGACATGACGCGTTCGGTGACGATGCTGACGACTGACGACGCAAGTTAGGTGACGATGACGTAAATTCCATGATTTTTGTGCATACAAAAGTGCTCAATGCGCCTAATGAAGTTTTCACTTCAATAAAATATCTTGATTGGCCTTTATGTACTTTTTGGTACATATTATCTTCTTCTTCTTCCTCCTAGCGTTAATTCCCAGTCGCATTCGAAGCTTTCAGCTCAGAGGCTGGGGTCCGCTTTACCAGTCTTACTCCCGTATTCACAAACAATACTTCGCTATGCGTACTACCAAAACTGTGCAAAGAACGACAAATTCTCGTTTTGGCAAGCCTTTTTATTCATTGATAACACATAAGTGATACTTCGTTGAGGGAACGCACTGCGTTGGATACTGCTCCGTGATGTTTGTGAATTAAGGCCGGGTTGCAGTAGTTTTTAACATTTTTAAACGTGTGGATATCAAGTTATATAGCAAATTGCGTCAAATAAAAAGCATATTCATAAAATAGACTAAACCCTCAAGTTTATTACAAAAATAGAAACACGATTCATGATAATTGGCTCGATAGAAATTAGCGTCAAACATGGGTCTAAAACGCTCCAAATCTCTATTTAAAAGACGTTTCTCACTAAGACACCATTATCAAATCATGCCGAAGTTTGTATTAAAAAATAGAGCATAAAAATATCTAGCGAATGATAAAATTATATTTTATCAAGCAGGTATTATTTTTTTCTATAAACCGCAAAAATCATCAAAATTGCTGTATTCGAGCTGTCGCGGCCATCAATCAGTCACCGCTGAGGCGCGTTCGAGGTTGGACGTGTGCTGGTTTTTTCGGCGAACCCCCCTCGCGCCGCACCCCGCACGTCATTACGTATACATACAATATCGATCATAGTATAAAAAATAGAAGTAGGTTAACTTCGGCCGGTATTCTATACAATGCCTAGACAATGAATGAAATGTTATCAAAAAACATAAATAGTTGATACAAAAAAACTGGAAACCTTAGAAACGACTCAACGAGTAGACGACGAAGTATGAAAGAACGTAAAAATTCTAAACTAATAATTTATTTATCCCGTAAACTTAAACTTAATAATATATTTATCCCTTTCACAAGTTTCACACTAGTCGCGAGTTTCACGAATGATGTTCCAGTTTGACATAAATGGTTTGATAATATTAATATTTCAGAGAAAAATTCAGTGTGGCATACCTACCACATAAAATTTCCCCTATACGATAATGAATAATAAATTACATCTGAAATACATAATCTATCACGATTAATTCTTTTTCTGATAAAATAAAAACCTAGATGTAAAAAAGAAAATGAAGCTATACCACATAATGTGAATAAGAATAAAAAATAAATTACAATTTGAACTTAAATTACTTAGACAAACGAATTGTAACGGATTTTACTATTATTTCTATTTTTATGTAAATATTACATATTATAACTAATAAATATTATAACTAGACATTGGCCATGGCTCCACTATAATGAAATAATAGAGATCCTGTTCCCGCTACCCCAAGAATCTATTTCGGGATACCTAAATTAATGTACTATTTCAAACTAAGAGGGCGTTACATACATCCATAGGCCTCGGTAACCACTTCCCATCGTATGGACCATGTGCTCGTCTACCAATTAAAAGGGTCCTTTTACTAGTTTTTATAATTATTATCGCAAAGAGATTAATAAAACCGAATGCAAGCAGCTACTTCCGATCTTAACGACATTTCTTAAAAAATATGTTTTTTAACAACTATAGATGCCGCTGATCACGAATATGAAAAAAAAAGTTGGGTACTAGTTGCCGTCGATAAGGTCGAAAATGGCTTGCGCCTATTTTTTACATTGACCATAACCCAGAGCCTCCAAAAATATGTGCAAGCCCTTTTCGACCTTATTGACGGCAACTAGAATCCAGTTTTTTTTCATATTGTTGATCAGCGTCATTTATAGATGTTAAGAAACGTATTTATTAAGCAATGCCATTAAGGTCGAAAGTAGCTTGCCATCGGTCTTTTTAATCCCTATGCGATAATCATTATAAAAACTAGCTAGAGGAACCTATACAGGGATAAAATGTAGCCTATATTTCATCCAAAGTATAAATCTGTTCTTTCTTTATCGTGCAGGAATCCTTGCGGATACCCATGAATGGACATAAACCTACCGCTTATATTACTCGAACTGATTAAAAGTGCACGCCACTGCGCGTCTTGGATATTCAGATACCGAAAATAAATAGTATTATTTAAGAGACTGTTTGAGTATTGAGCACCTCAAGTATGCTGGTGTACACCTGCCTAGAGCCCTGGCAATGCTGTATACATTCTGCATTGGGCATTCGTATCTACCCACAAAGATGATGGAGACCGTGGTGGTGCCAATCGTTAAGAGTAAAACCGGGAACTTAAGTGATAAGAACAATTATAGGCCAATCTCACTAGCGACGGTACTTGCGAAGGTGCTTGACAGTTTGCTGAATACACAGCTTGACCGGTACATAACTTGCCATGACAATCAATTTGGTTTTAAACCAGGACTGTCTACTGAGTCAGCTATTTTATGTTTAAAGCAAACTGTCAAGTACTACGCCGATAGAAGTACAAATGTTTATGCCTGTTTCCTCGACCTTTCGAAGGCGTTTGACCTGGTTAATTATGACATCCTGTGGCAAAAACTTGCTGATATTTCTATGCCTAAAGAACTAATACATATTGTAAGGTATTGGTATCTAAACCAGGTCAACGTCGTTAGATGGTCGAGCGCGTTGTCGGAGCCGTATAGACTGGAGTGCGGGGTGAGGCAGGGAGGACTGACCTCGCCGAAGCTCTTCAACCTTTACGTAAACGCGCTCATCGAGGAGCTCAGTAGCACTCGTGTCGGTTGCCATATTGATGGAGTTGCTATCAATAACATTAGTTATGCGGACGACATGGTCCTGCTGAGCGCCTCGGTGTGTGGCTTGTATAGGCTATTGAGAGTCTGCGAACGTTATGCGCTGAGTCACGGTCTAGTGTATAATGGATCGAAAAGTGAGTGCATGGTCTTTCGGGCCAGGGGTCGGAAATGTCCGAGTACGGTTCCACCAATTAGACTGAACGGCATCGAACTGAAAAAGGTTCAAAACTTCAAGTATCTCGGGCATATCGTGACCTCTGACCTGAGAGACGATGCAGATATCGATAGGGAGCGAAGGGCGTTGTCTGTGAGGGCCAATATGATCGCCCGCAGGTTTGCGCGTTGCTCGGGTGGCGCCAAAGTGACTCTTTTCAAAGCATTTTGTACGTCCCTGTACACGTGCAGCTTGTGGGTGTCTTATACGCAGAAGCAGTACAGCGCCCTTCGTGTGCAATATAATAATGCGTTTCGGGTGCTCTTGGGGCTGCCACGGAGCTGTAGCGCGTCGGGGATGTTCGCCGACGCTCGCATCGACTGTTTCTACACGACGATGCGAAAGCGGTGCACATCCCTGGGGCGCAGGATCCGGGGCAGCGGCAACACTATCCTGAATGTATTTGCAAGTAGGTATGATTGTCGGTACATCAACCATGCGTGCATGGTTCATGTGCTGACAAACATACAAATGACTCAGAGGCAGAGCATGTTTTATTAAAATGTAAATTTAATTGTAATTTCATATTTAATTCGGAATGAATTTAATTGAAATTGATTTTATTGTAATTTTTTTTGACATTTTAATCTGTAATTGAATTGAAATTAATTAAATTGTAAATTTCGTTGACATTTTAATTTTATTGTAATTGTAATTTTGATTTTAATTGAATTAATTCCAGACTTTTCTTTTCTTAAATTATTATACATACTAACATATCTAGATATAAGTCAATTGTTACTAACACATTGAGTCTTGTTGCTCGAAATAAAGAAATATTATTATTATTATTATTATTAAATTATTTTTGGACCTATAATAGATATTTACAGCCAGTATTTTAGGACTCACTGTCTTTTCCAGATTTCAAACTATTTATGCACAATTAATTAGCGTTTTATAAATAATAAATAAATAAATAAAATATCTTTTATTTCGAACACGTTGATTCATATCTTGTTAGTAACATTATACTTAGAACTATGTTAGTAAACAGATTCATATTATGTTAGTAACCATATACTTAGGACTATGTTAGTAAACAAATTTGAAATTATATTATATTAACTACGTCGGGTTTTCTCCGCACCCCTACCGCAATGCCTCAAAACAAAGGTTTTCGACCAGTGCATCCTACCTGTTATTATATGACTTACAGTGCCAAAATGTAGCCACTGAAGGTGGGGTTAGTCCACGACCTGAAGGTTGCGCAGCGGGCTATGGAGCGAGTTAAGCTTGGAGTTTCTTTGAAGGATAAAATTCGCAACGAGATCATCCGACATAGAACTAAGGTTACCGACATAGCTCGCAGAATCAGCAGGCTGAAATGGCAGTAGGCTGGCCACATCTGTCGAAGGACTGATGGCCGCTGGAGCAGACGGGTCCTAGAGTGGAGTGGAGAAGGAAAGCGAAAGGTGGGACACCTCCAGGCCAGGTGGACTGTCGATCTGCGAAGGGTGGCTGGGACGGACTAGATGCGGAAGGCGGAGGATCGGCAGACGTGGCGCATGATGGGAGAGGCCTATGTACAGCAGTGGACTGCAATAGGCTAATTGATATATTAACTACACAAATTTAAAATTGTCAACCAGCTAACAGAACCATTGTTAGCCTAATAACCCGCCCGGGTCGTATCTGGTGTAAAGGAGCCCAGAACACTGGCCGCGTTTCCACGCTGGATCGCAATAGTCAACCTTTGCACCAGGTACGAGCCAGAGCGAGAGTCACCAGTTTTCTCCCTAATTCTTCGGCCTTTATCTACAACAATTTTTTTGGCTTCTATACCCCAACTGCCCATGGTCTCGACCGCGACTGGTACACACGGCGCCAGACCTCGGTTTACAGGCCACACCAACATAAAGGAAGTGTGCGTGACAGCAATACTATTAATACATTGCTTAAAGATGTGTGTCATAACAAGTAAACCAATCAGGGCCTTTGACGCACTCACACAATTGCTATTTTACTTACATAAAATGCACTAAGGTTATAATATCATATTCTAAACTAATTTTATGAAATGTATGCAGCATTTTGTTTCTATAACTAATAGGGGTTATCAAATTTGGTCACTATACTATCTGTTCTCATAGTCGAGATGGATAAGAATGCAAGTAAGTAAGTTTGGACCTCACCGTTGTCGCCGGTCGTTGGTTCGGAACTTAACAACGGAATTATCTTTTTGTCATTCGTGCATCTTTATGTCAGTCAATTTAATAGACATAACATTTTATTTTATGTTCCAATATCTTTTTAGAAGTTTATAATAATTATACTTATGTGTTTTTTATATTTTTTATTAAAGATCAAATATTTTTATCTGATACTTAAATTGTAGAATATTAGAATAGAATATTGCATTGCAACAATAAGTTAATTATTTTATTTTCCTTTCCTTTTATCCATTAAGAATAAAATAGTATCGTCAAGGAAATATACAAAAAATATATTAAATTATATTATATATATATGAATTTTATACACTTAGTTTCCTGTAAATAAACTAGACCAATCGGACTTCGATATATTGAGGAACAAAAAGTGCACCTCGCTCGAGGACCGAACCCGGTATTGATTCTATTGGTTCAGCTGCATATTTAAACCATTCAGCTATATCTACTTATTCGTTTTTCGCTAAATATGCTATTATAACTTGGTGCAGTGGCTATCATCAATACCTATATTTCATGTAAGTAAAATAGCGAATGTGTGAGTGCGTCAAGGGCCCTGATTGGTTTACTTGTTATGACACACATCTTTAAGCAATGTATTAATAGTATTGCTGTCACGCACACTTCCTTTATGTTGGTGTGGCCTGTAAACCGAGGTCTGACGCCGTGTGTACCACAATATATTGCGGTTCCAAGGCTGCATACTTCTGGTGCTTTTTGCTAGCTGCATCTTCAGCCGCAGCCGCAGGGGAAAGAGCCGTGCGGCCCAGGTGACTCGCAGCCACAGTACTGACGCAGGTCGCGTCCCAAACCAAGCATTTACCCCCCTCCACGGCACGAGAGTTAAGCCGTCCGGCCTCTTGCCATTCGATCTGGACAGGCCCGTTATTTAAATTATACATATTGTTATTGTCTAAAGTATATCCCATATATTTGTTTAAATTTAGTAAAGAAGTTCTCCTCATTAATTTAAATCTCCCACATGCATGGGAATAACAATATTTATTTGTATGTTTGGACAATGCCAGTTTTTGTATGAAACCTGATCCTACCTTCAATAGCTATGTGTGTCACATCGCTGGATAGGTATTTTTGAGCTGAATATAAGTTACTAGTATGGCGCCTAGTCCGAATCTTAGTCCGTTCCGAATTATTCTTTATTAAACACAGTAGTTTTACAAGATTCAAAAGCAATGTTATGAACATGATACTTTTATATTCGTGGGCTGCAGCCTGCAGCATACGAGACAAAATAACCGAACCCGAATTAATGTTCAATCAGTGTTCAGACCTTTCATTGCGCGTTCAATGGGAGCGAGAGTGAAAGACACCACATGCCAAAATTGAACCGATCCAATTCAACACGGTTAGATCTTGTCATTTGTTAGGTAGTTCAATCGGCATTTATCGTTACTTTGATAATGACTTAATGAGATATGTAATTTTGAGTGAAAACGAAAAATGAAAAAAAAAATACATAGTTTGTAATTTTTATAATACGTTTTTGAATCTTATTTTAAGAATGTATCTACTGATTTTTCTATACATTGGCGTGACATGTTGCGTCGATTGCGCATGTGCTGCAGGGTTTGAAGTGACGTAAAATACCTACTCGTCTCACTACAACCTCGCCTTAATTTTACCAGCCCTATGCGCTCGAGCACACTATGAGACCTCACAGTATTGTTTGTGAATACCGGTGTTAACTACGGATTTGGCTAGACCTCGATATTTTCCGTGAAGCGATTGCCATCTGACCTCCACAATCCAATGGTAATACATATTAGGTGATATCAAAAATTTTCAGCTAGACCGTTGTTTTTGGACTTTTTAGGGCTCCAACCACCCGTAACGACAGCCATAGATGTTCTTATGGCAACCGGGACCGACGAATTAACGTGCTCTCCGAGGCACGGCCAGGCCAGACCAATACTTTACTTTTCTGACGTTTTTTTTTTAAATGTTATATCTTCAAAGACCCATTTAAGCAACCTATTTAGGTGACCCACTTAATTGTCTTTTATTTCTATAACTTATATCAGTTATATTCAATTAGTGGACCGCGGGAGGCATCTCACCCAGCGGTCTTCTACAAGCGACCCGCTTAGTCCGGTCATATTAATAAAAAAATTAAGCATTGTAGACGAGAAAGATCAAACTAAAGAGTTCCTATTATCAACACTTATTAATATAATGCTAGATGCTGTGGTCCATGTCATCTGTGTATATTCATATTTGAATGGAAGTTGTAGGAAAAAAATGCTTACTACATATTTTTTTTACGACTAAACCTTGAAATATGTGTGACCTGAATGGTCATAATTTAAGCTGTACTGGCTTGGCTATACTGAACTGTCTATTTTTCTATAATTTAAGGTCATTTATCTTGATTTGCCGCGGGGTTCCCGGCCGAGTGGAATTTGGGCCACCCCTTCTCTTCCCATATGCGGTGTCGTATAAGGCGACTAAAGGATGGGGCTGTTTAACATCAGACAGATATATACAGCATCAGACAGATACATGATGATGAAAAAAATTATGAAATGTGTGTTAATTCATCTCTGCCTAACCCTCCGGGTATAAAAGCGTGATTATATACATATATGTATGTACATATAGGTATAATGTGACCTCGTTTATAATCTGCAATATTTCCGCTAAGTTTAATTTTATGCGAATAATAATAATCATTTCTGTTTCAAACATATTGACTGGTATAGTTTTAAACACGTAACGATAAATAATATAATCGATAACTGTTACATTTAAGGAAATAACGTAATAATGGGTTAGTTATTAGTTGCTATGCAGAAGTGGACGTAGGCTATAGTTGCGTGTCTGTCTGTAACAGCTGAGCTATGTCCCACGGTATGCAGTTGAAGTACACACATATTTTCCTTCTTACTAGAACAAATAAAAGTATTTACATGATGTCTGCTATACCTATTCAAGACCTGCGCTCCGTTCCGGAATCGCAAGGGAAAGAAGTCAACTTTTGATGATTTGATTATTTTGGTATTTTGCACACAAACTTTATGCCAAAATTTGAAAAAAAAATTGTCATTATTTTTTGTAATTTTTTCGTAGTTTTTTTGGTACCTAAGTACTTACTTACTTATTTTTTTTAGTGTGGAACAAAAATTTGGTATCGCGAAAAACCATACTTGACCAGTAAGATAACGCCACTTTTTGTAGTTTTTACAAATGCGATTCTTAGTTATAGGTGTCATTTTTGACTCATTTCTTTAGTTTCTGCAAATAGACTAGATTGCTAGAGGTTCTTTAGTATGCAAAATGTGAGAACCGGCATCATTATTTGCGATTAAAAAAGAGAAACTAAAAAAAATACACGAGAAGCGACCATCACACCTGGCGGCAGATGTTGTTTGTAGTTTTTTTAGAGTATCCGGTCATAGTTGCCTGTTCTCATAGTCCGAGAGCTAGTACGATTTTTGAGTACCTACATTCTTAAGGCAAGCTGAAAACTTGTCACACAACTCTTCGTTATACGTATACCCCAACACGAAGCTGCAGACCTGGCTGGTGGGTACGGGGGCTACGGCTAAATCAAACCCTGAATTTTTTTTAATTAAAAAAAAATTGAGGCAATATGCAATTTTCATAATGTCCACCCGCGGGCGGGTAGCTAGTAGACAAATTGAGATAATTTTAATAATAATAGAGAAATATTAAAAATGCACATCAATCTTTTACTTGGACATTTACTTGTACTGTTCTTCTATCTTATTCATCACTCTCTTCAACTTGTTACTCACCAACATGCTTTTAAAATTAATATTAACCGTTAAAGCTACCTTCCCCGCCTAAGCAGTTATTACTAAACATATTTACTTAGCAAACTTTGTGTTAGTGCATTTATTTAAAACTAACCGACCCGTCCGGCTTTGCCTATGACATATTTCGAAATACCGTAGCCATATGCCCGCAATTAATTATGTTTCAAATAATGTATAGGAATCTCCCGGATTTGTCCACATTTATGATTACTGCTCCGCTCCTATATACAGTAGCGTGATGGTATATAACATAAATAATATATCCTTCCTTGATAAACGGGTTTTTCAATATAAAAAGACTTTTCAATTCGATCTAGTAGTTCCTGAGATAAATGCATTCAACCAAACAGACTCTTCAGCTTTATAATATTAGTAGGTAGGTATAGCTAACATCACATCGGCATAAGTAAACCTATCTCTTGTGGTCGTTAGTCAAGCAGTTATGACAATGACTGTGTTAATAGGCTACTTAGAATATTATTGTTATCAGTATCGGCGATACTTTATTATTTGTTTGTTTGTTATTAAACAATCATAGGTCATGATAACCGCTTGCAATTAGCCATGTTTGCTAACCGATTTAGTAATACAAAAGTAATTAACTTATTAGTTATTACAGTCTAATCATCATCATAGAATTTGGGCCACCCCATCTTTTCCCATGCGGTATCGTAAAAAAGACTGCTGTTTATCAGACAGATATATACAGCCCAGACTCAGCCTCAGATTCATAGCTAGAGTAGGGTTGCCATAAGTGTGGGGACCCAGACCGGGACATTTGAAGAAAAATTAGTAAAGGAAGAAAAATAGTAACTTTTATTACAACAACTTTTAACACTGCCATTAAACAAGCGTTAAACAAGCGGGCAGCGACCCGGGCTTCCTATGTTTTCCGAAAGGCGAAAAATTATCAGAATTAACTTCTGATAATTGTACAAAATATTTTGACGAAATCAACATTAAGTTAAACATCATCTTCATGTAGACGCTTTCTCCCGATTGCATCCCTGGCCAAGATGACCCCGGCGCTCAGGGTCCGCCTTCCGGCTCTTCCTCCTCCACTTGACACGATCTTGGGCGTCCATGGTAGTGAGACCATTTGCATGCATATCACTCTCCACGACGTCAAGCCAGGACTTCTTAGGCTTATCCCTTCTACCTGGACCCGGCGGAGGCGCCATTGTCAGGCATTTGCTACCCACGTATCCTGGCGGTTGCCGCAAGACGTGGCTGCACCAGCGAAGGCGGCTCTCTTGCATTTTATCTGCGATGTCATGGACATGAAGGCTGCCGCGGCTGCAAGAGTTCCTCACGCAGCATTTTTATCTCCGTGACATGCAGCTCTTACGTGCTTACGCTCTTGCTCTCACAACCATGTAAGAGGACAGGCTTAATGATCGTCTTATAGACCTGCCCCTTCAACCAGACTGGCATTTTGGGATCACCCGTGACGCCAGTCATTTCTCACCACCTGGCCCACGCGGAAGCAATGCGTGCCCTGATGTCGTAGTCGATTTCACTGGTCACATGAAGTACAGATCCCAGGTACTTAAACCGAATCATCGCCTATGCGGACCGGTGTGAAATCTGTCGAGAGACGCTAAACTTTCTGTCATCGCTACATTTAGTTTCATACCACCGTTCTCAAGCGCTTCCTTCCACACTTTCACGTGTTGCATCAATCTGCTCGTGTCCGCGTCCTTCAGCGCAATATCATCAGCATACATGAGCAACCACGGAGGCTGCTTATGTGGTTTTCTGATACTGTCCAACAAGACGTCTAATACCGAGCTAAACAAGTAAGGACTAAGGACGGATCCTTGGTGTACTCCGATGGGAAGGCTTTTGAGTCACCAAAAGCACTCCGAACCACGGAACCAGAATCATGATACATAATCTTGGATGGTGTCAATGTAGGTCTCTGGAACTCCTTTAGCCCACAGTACCCACCAGATCACCGCGCGAGGAACACAGTCGAAGGCCTTCTGCATGTCTAAGAATAGGCAGTGCAGGGGCGTGTTCTTCGCCCTGTATTTCCCCACCACAATCCTTAGAGAGAACACCGGATCAATGATCCCGTGCCCGGGACGAAACCCATACTGACACTCCGAGAGTGTACTCTCCTGTCGTATCCGGGAGTCGATTATCTGCTCATAGAGCTTCATGGTGTGGGACATTATCATTAAACCGCGGTTACTACCACACTCCTGCACCGATCCCTTGCCTTTGAATACTGGCGTAATGAAGCTGTCTCCACTGGCTCAGGATCGCACGGTGAGAAGTACGCGGTAATACAGATTTGTTAGAATGCTCACACCACGAGCACCCAATGCACCCATTGCCTTCCAAGCCTCGATGGGGATTTCGTCGAGGCCGAGTCTGTACTTCTGCAGGCGTTATCGGTGGCACTAGTCCTTGTTTCGGAAAGAGGTCTGGTGGATGCACCTCTTACTGCTTATTCAGCATGTCGTTGGAAGTATGAGCGCCATCTGTCCTTCATCGCGTTTTTCTCGTAAAATCATTGGCCCCGGGGTCTTTATTACTCATTAACATATATTCATGTATAGAAAAATATCAGCGCTTTCGTCGTTCTATCTACGTATTAATAGCCTAGCTACTTAGTCGCGTTTATTGTAGGTATATTAATTACTGTTTACCAACCAAGTCCAGCTCTCTAATATAATACTAAAAATGTTTAACCGGGACAATTTGCTTATTGGCCGGGACGCCGGGACACCAGGCCTCAAACGGGGACATGTCCCGGCGTACGGGGACGTATGGCAACCCTAAGCTAGAGTCAACAATAATGCCCAGAAATACGGCAATAGGCTCACAGCTCATACCTATTACGTGGGGGTGGGATCGAATACAATGATTGGTGAAATGTGGTCTGCCTAACTCCGGGGTACCTATGTATGTTACAGTCTATTTCTGGATATAGGTCTCTTCCATTGTGCGGAATAGAACCTGGTCCTCTGCCTTCCGCATACGTCCTTAACTACCTCGTTAGTCAATTCCACCTCTCTCACGTTTGCCCATTCACGATACCCACTCTTTAGACTCCTTTCCTCCCACGGCCGTTCACATAGAATGAAGAAAGACGTGAAAGCTTGAAGTGACTGAGGTCAAGATATATGCCGATGTAGTACGGGAGTAAGTTCATTCAACACCAGTCTATAATATTTCGTTCGACCGATACCTGATATACACCGATTGTAAGTAGGCGGCCTGATCAATACTGACATGCCAATATTAGATATCCCGATGGAGCTCTCTTTCCGCTATGTCAAGGGACTTCCTACGCGATTGTTCTACATTTTATCAGGTCATTGAATAAGGCTTTTAAAACTTTATAATTTAGTATTGTATCGACTGATAATAATGTAACGGTAATGCGAAATTTGATTCGTAGTCGTCACTGAGACCTACCTGAGTTGGTACATCTGCTGATCGATGCACGAGGCGGTGGCGCAGGTTTTACTTCAGGGGTACGGTCGGGTTAACATCCCGTTTTCACCAACATAACTGGACCCGTGCCGGTTGCCTCTAACCGCTCCAACTAAGCTAAATTGTTTGTATTAGGAATGGCTTCACGTCGCCGTCGGTAGTGTTGGTGTAATGGTCGAGATTGGAACCCGGGACCTCTCGATCGTAAGACCGACCACCTAGCTACCGACGCTTCTTATCTTGTCACCCTAGTCATCAAAAAGTGCAATAAGTTTACCGACATTATTATAATCAATCTATGCTTTTATAAAATGCAGACAGTCACCTGTGCAGTCACAGTACAGTACAGATAAAATATTAAAAAATAAAGTGTGGGTAGTTCCCAACCCTCGATCAGGCGTCGCCGCCCCGTCGCGAAGCTCTCGTCAGTCTTCCCGTGGCCACGGTCGGTGCCATCCGATCGAAAAGTCGGGCGAACGAAAGGTTAAATCATAAACATTATTGGATCAGGGTTGAAATTGAATTATGTGTAAAAATTGCGAAACTTGAAAGTGAAATTGAATTGAAAGAAAAGTGATAATGAATAGTGGCCAGTGAAATATTGAATCAATACCCGAGGAAATTATTTTGTAAGTGGAATGTCAGTGCTGTCAGGAGTGTTTGCAGACGTCCCGATTTTTTCAATTAAAAATTAAGTACCCGTATTCTAGAATGGTACTCAGTTCTGAATCTCGATTTAAATAAGGACAGATTATATAGACGATTTCGTCTACACTATTAGTCTTTCAGTGGTGCACTAGCACTTATTAGTCTTTCTACACTTCCAAAACCTGGCAATGCTGGCTGTCAGTGTTATTGTCTACTAATTTGCTGCGTTGCCGCGTTGTCACCATAGGTTCTCACTTGTCACGTATAACTTCGAACACGTATGTTAGACCTAAAATGTGCTCAAAATGTGCCCTATACGCGCAGTACAAATTTTCTTGGGTGTCTTTTGAGGATAGCACGGGGTGCTACTGCGAAATTCACCAGTGGCGGGCGCCAGAGCCTCGTTTATTTTGCGATTTAGGTCCAAGATACGTGTCCGGAGTTATATCTGTGTTCAATACTATGTCCATGGATCATGATTTGATATTTTGTGCGCTTGGCGTTTATGCGTTTGCAGATGTCATGAGCTCGCTAAAATTCGATAAAAGCTCAGCTGATTTTATTATTAAAGCTAGACATAGATCTTTATTATTATCCTAAAATAAATAAAATATTTATCACAATATCGTTTGGCGTTTCTGATATTTCGGTGCTTGCAAGTACCATGAATACGGAGGAACTGAAGCAATGACGGTTAACTGTGAAAAAAATTCAAATTACATAATTTAGTTACCGTATCATTTTAGCTTCAACCTATCTGTGAGACCATAAAATCTAGCTAATCTAATTGGGTTTAATCATCCCAGCAGTTGCCTCGGTCCGCTCTTGTACGTTTTCTGATGTAGCTTACTTATCTTGACTTTTACGGGAGTGGCTGCCGTCTGACCCCCCAACCTTGAGAGGAAAATCTACGCCAGATTATTTATCGTCCGCCAATATTCTTTAGAATATTATAAGTATATTTTCCTTCTTTGGAATATAATAAGTAAGTAGGTATATTATAAGAATTGTATCATAAGCTTCGTTTGTGTTAACACATGTTACACATGTTGTAATTATAATATACATTCTAAAATGCGGATAAACCTACATAAATTATCTACATGGATACACTCAGGCTAATGCAAATGGACATTCCTACTCATGTATACAAATTTGCATACCTACTCATGCATACAAATTTGCACTAAACGGGAATCGAAGACTCACCCCCAGATTGTTTATAATTTATTCATACATACATAAACCTTCACGACCTCTGTGGCGTAGCGGTTACCGGTAGACTGCTACGCAAAGAGCGCGGGTTCGATTCCCACTTAATGCATAATATTTGCATGAATATTTTTTTTTATATAGGACACGTCAATTTGACTTCGCCTCGCCTGATGGTAAGCTGAAGGCAAAGTCTCTGAAAAGAGGGTCACCATTACAGACACGTATCATGTTACAATGGTGGCACTCAGCTTGACGGCCTCATCAGATGCTTTTTCACGCCCCGCTTAAAGGACCCGGGACTGTAGGAGGAGGGAAACACACAAATTTATATTTATTAACATTGGTTTGGATGTTCCTATGAGTAGTACTTATGTATCATGTAAAAAATAAATATATCTAAGTAGGTTTATGTTTATCCGCATTCTAAATCCCATAACACAACTAACACAAGATAGTTAAGCTCTGCTTACTTTGGGTCTAGATAGCGCTTTGTAGAATGTCTTAAAATCTTTATTCTTCATTTCTGATCATCATGTAGTATACCTCGGGTATACCATAATGTAGTATAATCTTGGACCTAAAATGTACTCAAAATGTTCTCTATACGCGCAGTACACGTTTCTTGGATGTCTTTTGAGGATAGCAGGGGGTGCTACGGCGGTTGTTGTTTAGCATAGACTTAGACCAAAATATGTGTCCCGATGTAAACAAAGGCAAGGCCTAAAGGCGGCCACCCACTTACAGTTTATCGAACGACAACCGGATGATATCGGTCTGTCAGTTCATCGCAATAGCCCACACACTTACAGTTTCGTATACGATTTTGGACTGACGGATAACCGCTTGACGATTCCGGTCAGCAAAGACAGTTAAAGGCCGGACAGTCTATGGTCGTCGGCATTTCATCTATACTAATATTACTTTATTACTAATATTATAAAGAGGAAAGATTTGTTTGTTTGTTTGTTTGTTTGTTTTTTTGTTTGTAACGAATAGGCTCCGAAACCACTGGACCGATTTCAATAATTCTTTCACCTATAGAAAGCTACACTATCTGGGAGTAACATAGGCTATATAACATCACGCTACTACTAAAGGGAGCGGAGCAGTGAGCATAAATGTCAATAAATCGGGCAGATTTCCATACATTCTTTACTAATATTAGATTTGTATTTTTGTATTCGAGTAAACTCAAGAACTACTGAACCGATTTCAAAAATTCTTTTACCATTAGAAAGCTGCACTATCACTGACTAACATAGGCTATAATTAATTTTCAAAAAAATAGGGATCCTGGATAAAACTTCAATAATGTAACCCAAGGTGTAAAAAAAATGACCTAAAAAATTCCTTACATCGCGTACGCTGCGAAAACTATTGAAGATAGAACAAAATAATGTACTGTAGAAATGTATAACTTAAAAAGGTCTACATAAAAGTCCGCGACAGCATATGTCTATCTAATAAGGGTAGCTCACAATAACCATTTTTATCTTTTACAAATTATAAAAAAAATATGTGTCATTTTCGAAGCTATTTTTAACAATATAGTGTTAAGCCTTATCTGACTAAATACGTTAGATACATTGTACATTTAATGTAGATCAAAATTGCCCTTTACACTGTATAATTATAATGAATATTTTAGAATCTATTGCAGTATGAAAGTAACGCGCGACGATATAAATTCAAACCGAAATGCCGATCAAAGTCAGACCACGGAATCTTTACCTTTATATTAATTCTTATCTAAATAAATCGTTTGGTATTTAAGATTGTTTCAATGCCTGTTGATTACTTTTTGAATTATTGAAATCGGACGTTCTATTCAAAAGATATTACGAAATTATAATGTCAATAAATCCGGTCAATTACCATAACATTATTTGAAAACTAATTATTATTACGGGCATGGGCTAAAAGGGTGCAACCACGGGTGTTCGAAGTATTTCACGAGCGAAGACAGGGAAGGTCAGCTGAACACAAGATGCAACGGTAATGGAATCCGAATGCGGGATTGGAACCTCCATGTGATGCATCCTGGGTAACGGAGGCATTAACGCCCCTCACCCAGGGGAGGCGCTACCGCCTACGGCAAATACATACAACAACGGGAGCAGCTCTATAGAGGGCTGCTCAAAGGCTTCCCACATGTCCCTCTGACTACGAGGAGGCCCAGTAGAGAGCAGGAAGAAGGGCTGGTCACCGATCGCGGACGTGAGGATTATAGGTCCGGCCTCCTGTCATCCCTTCACGCCCGTCTCCTCCCTTTCCGGAATTCGATGGGACATCGTGCTTCCCACTTCTGAGGGGGCCATCTTAAAATTGTAGATGGCCCAGGGTCAGCCGGGGGGTGCGGAAAATGCCCTAGGCAATTTTACACTCCAGCAACTGAAGACCCGCGACGGCATGCTGTTCAGTGGGTCCGAATTCCACATGGCACTCCTGATGGCTGACGGGGATGGTATCCGAGGCAATTTTAGCACGAAAGAAAAGTTTGTACGGAATCCGAATTCCACGCGGGCGGAGCCGCGGGCAACAGCTAGTACGTAATAACATCAGACTAAAAGAATAAAATAATGTTATTATTTTAGTCTGAGGTAATAAAATTATGATGACATAAGGACTGCAGGCCGCCGCGCCGGACAGACGAAAAACTGCAGGCGGACTGTAAGTGGGTGGCCGCCTTAAGTGCCTTGTCTATCCACTATGAAACTGACAATCAATAACTATTCTTATTACGTCTTTATACCTGTAATACCGTGACATAATGACTCACAAACAGTGCAGAATTGCACTTAATGCATCATGCAACAGAGTTAAAACTCCATTGGCAAATCAATACTATTTTAATCAATCCTACCATCCATTTGAAAATGATATTTCCGCAATGGGAATAGAGTTGTAAATATTTTTTCATAAATTCAATTATTCAAAGCTAGACTGCCTCTGTCAGTTCCTATTGTAAATAATATTTTAGTTTAGTGTTGCCACGTGTCAAAATCAATAAACGTCTTGCTTGTTATTGTGTGGACATATTAGAAAATGTTTACGTATTAGAGCACAATGGGGTGTGGAATATGTAATAATGGATAGCAATACAATAACATTATTTTATGAGTGGTTCGAGTTGTTATTATATGGGCAAAATGAGCTGCATATTCGTAGAAATAGTGAAGAACAAAATATCTACTAAATGGTCGCAAATAAGTGAACAATTACTTATGCGACTTAATTATTTTTTCTCACTTAACGTAATATGTAATATATAATATCGGTGTAACGTAAGGTGAACTTTGGTTCGTGTGTGTACAGCTTTTATAGGAACAACTTATATTTAGCAACTATTTAGATTTCCATCAGGTGGACCGTGTGCTTGTCTGCCACCTAAAAGTGGTATAATAAAAGGAAGAATAAATGAAAATATAAATCGGTTAATTATACGACTCATTAATTTATACTAGGGGAATAACTGAAAATGAAATGCTACAAGGTAATTTCCCCGTTTGTTCCGTTAAATTTTTAAATCGATAGTTTTCCTCCCGGTGAAGTCCCTATGATCAAGAAATAGGATTGAAGATGCATTGTCGTCATTAAGTGCCATTTATACTCGTACAATTAAAACTCATTCACAAGGTCCATGTGTATGACTATTTACGGGCCTATTACCGTAGTATGTAACTATTTATTAAGTAATCTGTGCTATTACTAAGAATGTATGAGGTCCTATTAATGTCTTTACCTCACCTGCTTTCCAGTGCACTGATGGGTCAACTGGGGGGTCAGACAGTAGTCGTTCACGTATGAGCCATGATAATTAGGTCACATCGGAAGAAAATTTTGCGGATCCAAAATTTAAGCTTTTACAAACGCTATTAACGCTGGGATCACGTAAAAACAGGCAACTTGAAAATACCAAATTTTGCTATTGTTACATACCACTATCCGACAGGCGGGCTGGGTGCTTGTGTGCCGCCTTACTTTTGTAAAAAAGAATTGCACACTCCCTAGTGCACTTGCATTTATCGTAGCATTTGTATTTAGCGTAGGTACTTTAAATCTAAGGCTTGCGCAATAGCAACTATTCCAACTATTAGGTAATCTGTGGCAATAGGATGTAAAGGGAGCCTACCGCCTATTGTTGTATACCGGACTCTCTAAAATCCGTGCTGGCCATTGACAATTTCAACAAGTTTGTTACACTTTGCTTGCTGAATAACAGTAATCTTCTAATCGCACGAATCTGATAATCGCACGCAAACACTATTATCAATCTGATGCTGATTTTCCGAATTATTTTGTGGTTGACGCAACATGTCATTCTCTTTTCCACACTTTTCTGACAGATGTCATCTCATTTTTACATGACGTTTAACACTTCTGTCATCAATTTTCGAATTGGTATCATCTTTAGTATAGATACCGGCATATATTTTAAGCAACGATAGAAATGAGGCCCTGGCGCGCACGGAGTGCTTTGATATATTATTATAATCTACTAGCTGTTGCCCGCGGCTCCGCCCGCGTGGGATTCTGATCCCGTTCATCGCTTATATATAGCCTATATGTTAATCCAGGGTATAACCTATATACATACCAAATTTCAACCAAATCGGTCCAGCCGTTTATGCGTGAAAGAGTAACAAACATCCACACATCCATTCTCACAAACTTTCACATTTATAATATTAGTAGGATAGGATAGGACTAGCTTTTGCCTGCGGCTCTGCCCGCGTGAATGTCAGTTATTGCGACCAAACATAGCCTATGTCCTTTCCCAAGGTCTAATCTATCTCTACCAAATTTCATCAGAATCGGTTCAGTGGTTTGGGTGTGAAAGCGTAACAGACAGACAAACAGGGTTACTTTCGCATTTATAATATTAGGATGGATATGGATGAGTTTAGCTCATTCGCCGCCGAAGCTAGCACGCCGTGCTATCTTTTAAGTGAGCATACTGAGTACATTTTGTGAGGTGATATATTATGCTGGTAACTATACTTACCCACCACCACCACATGTATGTGCGAATAAACCTGTTGTTAATATTCTGAATAGAATTTTTTATCAACTGTGTGTTCGATAACAGTGTTATTAACAGTTCTGTTGTTATTTTGGCGCACCACAGTTCACCACGTATACTGTTGTCGTTTGTGGTGATTTTTTTTATATACGTACCTATCTTGACGTATCTTGGCAGTAAAACTAGTAAACAGTATTCCGTGACGCCAAAGGTTCATTAACTTATTTTTTTAAATTAGTGAACATCCAGCATTGTTACCAGATATGTCAATTTCACCTGTAACCTGTAAGCTGGATACGCTTGTTGTAAATTGACCGACAAGACAAGGCACTCGGGCAGGCTTTCCACTCGGGGTTTGAAGGGCCAGACGGCATTAACCTCCCTTAAAATCCAAAACAAACTACATTATGGGGCGGAGTACGAGTGCAAGGTTTGGTTGTCCCGCTAGCAACCAAGAATGACGCTCAGATAATAACCTGTGTGCAAAATGTCTGATTAAATAACAAACTCGTTTTAAAATTAGTAACCATAAATTATTTTAATAACAATGATTTTCCAATTAAAATTAAGTGTACCTGTAATGTATCTCATGGCAGAATGACCTTACTGCAAACTTTGTAAAGATGGCCGATGACCTCGAAAATGGCGGGCGTTTTGACAACTGTGACCTTCATGTTGGCAGTGTATGCGAATTTGCGATTTGAAAAGAGAACAACATTATTCCATATCGTCCGTATTGGCATAGATAATTAAAATAATTACGTGTAACTAATTTTTGGTATTCTGTAGTAGGTATCGACTTTAATAAGTCATCTTTTTTTTTTATATTGCTGCATGAATTTTGAGCAATTACTATTGTCTTAATTGCTCTCTTAGCTAAGACCCACATTTCGCCAACTATGATTTTTGGTCCCACGTAACTGGGGGCGAGCCTATTGCCGTCAAGTGGACTTAGTCATGGGCTGTATGTTTACTGTCGGTTAGAAAACAGTCCTATCCCTTAGTCGCCTTTTACGACACCTACACTGGAAGACATGGGGTGGTCCTATTCTACTCCACCGGGAACCAACACAGCTTAAAATGTTATAAATAATTAAATTATGTTAAACTAGCTGACCTGGCGAACTTCGTACCGCCATATTTTCCGCCCGCGTGGTGTTCTGATCCCGATTTATCAGTGTTTCTCTACAATACTATGCATTTATTATAAATATAAACCTTCCTCTTGAATCACTCTATCTATTAAAAAAAACCACTTCAAAATCCGTTGCGTAGTTTTGAAGATTTAAGCATACATAGGGACGGACAGACAGTGACAGCGACTTTGTTTAATAATATGTAGTGAAGCCCATACCACATCTCTCCACTAATCTCAAACGTTCGTCAGCAACATAAACGCATAATCATAATCAACTAGAAAAATGTGACAACAAAGAAATAATGTTAAAAGGTCAAGGTTTTTACCCAATAATTGGAGCAGTTAATTGTAACAACCGCTTGAATGAAGTAAACAATACTTTAAAATGAATTAAACCAAGGAAAAGGCTGCTTTTTGTCGGATTATTTTTGTCTATGATTTGAAGAACAAACAAGTAGATGATACACGCTGCTCCGCCCGCGTTGATGTCAGTTATCACAACTTTTGATCATATCTCCGATTCTACTCAACCAATTGCTAAAAAAATTTTACGGCAAATTTTAAGCCTGAGTCTGACTAAAAAGATCGCATCAAAATCCGTTCAGTACTTATTGCGTCAATCACGAACAAATTGACAAAAAATACCTACCAAAAAAAAATATGTTCAGTATCAGTATCATTATTTTATTTAAATACTAGCCTTCCGCCCGCGGCTCCGCCCGCGTGCATCTCGGGTAACACGACCTTTGCTCATATCTTCGGTTCTACTCAACCGATTGCGATCAAACAAACGTAAGATTTTAAGTCTGATCAAGCCCTTTCTAACAAAAAAAACCGCATCAAAATCCGTCCAGTAGTTTTTGCGTCCATCGCGAACAAACAGACAAACAGACAGGTAATTCAAAAAAAAATATTTTCGTGTTCAGTATCGTTAACATAACATAACCCAAGTATTTTTTTTTAAATATCTCCAATGTACAGACACGACCACTTTACAATTATATAATAGTATAGATCTTCATTGTACAGACACGACAGATTACTTGGTATCTTGGACCTAAATCGCGAGAGACAAACGAGGCTCTGGCGCCCGCGAATTATTTTGTGTAATCTATACTTGTTGAATTTGAGCTTGTCAACCGCAGTAGCACCACGTGCTACCCTCAAAAGACACCCAAGAAACGTGTGCGCGTATATAGAGCACATTTTAGGTCTAAGATATTATGTCCCGCAATAAAGAAATATCATGGGTCTGTTCACTGCCGCCAACGACGCCCGGTCAAGTGAAACTGAGTTTGCTGCTTCAGCGACTACTGTCGGATACTCGGTTACCGTTTTAGCCGTAACGTTTGCATTTGCACTGTTAAGGTTACCGAGCAGTGGGGGGTTGGAAGTAACCTTGCGTTTAGAAACAATTTTATAACTAACCTGTTTATGGACGTGTAATCGATTTGATAAACGTGAAGTGTTTGATGCCTCGTTCACATTGAAACACAAATCTGGAGTAGTTTGCTTGCTATTTGAATTGGTAAGGTGGTATCAGAAACATGTTCTTATTTACATACATCTTGTCGTGACACTTGTGTATCTACTTATACGTATATTTAAGCTATAAAACTTGTTACCAGTTGTTACCTAACTTTGTTTCGCTAGTTGCCTGACAACTTGTTGCACTGTTTTGCCAATATCACTAAAGATGTCAGCTAAAGTACCATACTGGGAGCATTATTGAACGTTTTAAAATGAGGAGAAACCGGTCAGATTTAATGCTCCTATCCTACTCCTAACTCCTACTAATATTATTAAAATGCAAGTTTGTGAAGATGTTTGGATGTCTGTTACTAATCACGCTCTAACGGCTGAACGGGTCTGGCTGAAGTTTGGTACAGGGATAGATTATAGTCTGAAAGAACACATAGGCACAGTTTTATTCCGGATATAGGATCCCATGGGGGGGTAGCGAAATGGGGAAAGTAGATCTATATGGAAGTGAACGGATCGGGAACGTAGACGGACGGAAGCGGGATGACCATTCCACGCGGGTGAAGCCGCGGGCATCGCCTAGCAATAAATATAGTGGAACAGCAGTACAAGTGGTTTAATTCAAGTACTTAACTGTATGAACTCAAGTGTGAACGAGCTATTACTATTATGCTCTTTGTAGATTTGTAGATTTAGACGTGTTTTCGCGCTCACGGTCAACTCTAATCTAACGCCAATTCGGCCGCGTGTTTGCGTGCGCCTTCCTTATGCCTCGTTTACAACAAACAAAATATTAATACATTATATTTACCAAACTTGTAAAATACTTATCAGGCCGCGGTAACCACTTACCGGTTAGCCCTTGCACAACTCTAATGGCCGCCGGAAGATGCTAGTTTCCTCCCAATCGTCCATTGGAACTCTGATTCGAATATATAGGAACTTTGTCGACTTCTTTATCCATTTCTGTGACTTTTGCCATCCCTTCAGGCCCTCCCTTCTCTGTACCACAATTGTGTTGAATTCAATCCCGTATTGCTGTCTGCAGAAGGATTCTATCTAAAACTAAAAACGAATAAAGACCCATTGTAAAAAGCTGTAATAGGTACCTAGTCGTCAGCACAGGGTATACTTTGATCCCAAGTCGCGAGAAAAACGAGAGCCTGGCTGGATTGGTTTGATATAATCTATGATGGATGGATTTAGGCTCGTCCGCTGTAGCTATCCTCATAAGATATCCAAAATAAACGTGTACTTGCGCATGAACAGTACGTTTTGTGACGTGACTGGGGTCAAAATAACTGCGAAAATACAGCATCTTCCTCATCCGAGCAGCAATCCCAGTCGCTTGTAATGGCCGTCCTGCAAAAAAACACCTTTATCGCAACTTTAATACATAAATACGTCATTAAATACATAACTGTTGTTCCACAATTACAGACAAACAACTTACAATTTCGCTCTATACGTATTCATATTCGTCACATAACCCAAATGTTTGCAATTCCGCAACTAAAAGTCGAAAGCTTGCGAGCATCCGCCGCGCGCCGACTGCGCGTGAGTTTTCACTTTCGACGGCCGTTGCCCCTTCGGCCAACCTCGGCACACTTCGGCGTGTTGTGTCAAGGTCGGAAGACGGGGCTCCGTGTCATGCTGTGACCTTCGGAATTAGGACATGACATGCTTGGTCTGGTTTTTTCGATTTGTTTCGCGACAATTTTGTTTAGCAAGGCTGTTATTAGGTGCATCTGCAGTGCAAGTTGAATTTAGATGACTTAGTATGTTTACAATCTTCTGCCTAGCGTTAATTCCCAGTCTGGGGTCCGCTTTACCAGTCTTAACTGCGGATTTGGCTGGACCTCGATATTTTCCGTGAAGCGACTGCCATCTGACTTCCACAACCCAATGGTGACATTAGGTAATATCGAAGCATTGCAGCTAGACCGTTGTAGTTGGACTTTTTAGGGCTCCAACTACCCGTAACGACTGCCTGCGTCTGCGTCTGGCAACCGGGACTGACGGCTTAACGTGCTCTCCGAGGCACGACCAAACCAATGCAAATACCCATATTCATACATACAAGTATTTGCACTGAGCGGGGATCGAACCCGCGCCTCCTGCGTAGCGGCCGCGTTCAGTACCGCTAGGCCACGGAGGCTGTCTGCTGCTGTGTTTATAATATGAAGAGGAAGGTAATTAACTACTAACAAACAGACACTCTCATCACAGCGTATGTGGCGTGGCGTGTCGGTTGAGCATTCGACAGCTACGCAGGGGGCGCGATTTCGATTAGATACCGCTCAGTGCAAATATTTGTACGCATAAATATTATATCTTTTTGCATTAGTCTGGGTGTTGCCGTGCCTCGATTAACCCATCGGTCCCGGATGTCATACCAACATCTATGGCAGTCGTTATGTAGGGTAAATAGGTGAAATAGGTGGAATGGTCCACGCAGAAGGGCTGATCACCCGTCCAGTCAATGGCGGTCGGCGACCCCTGCTGGCAGTATAACACCCGTATTCACAAACAACACTGTGAGGTCAAATAGTGTGCTCGAGCGCATAGGGCTGGTAAAATTTATTCACAAACATCACCGAGCAGTGTATCTAACGCAGTGCGTTCCCTCAACGAAGTATTACTTAAGTGTTGTCTATGAATAAAAAGGCTTGCCAAAACGAACGCACTGAGAATTTGTCGTTCTTTGCACAGTTTTGGTAGTACGCGTAGCGGTTATCTAAATCTCGGGGATGTGGGTCCTCTTTCTCCCTGAACTTCGATAAATTCCAATCCAGGTTTTTTTTTATATCACTAGGTGGCCAACCTGATGAAAAGTGGTTACCGTGGCCTATGGACTTATGCAACACCAGGGGCGTCACACTCGCGCTGCCGACCTCGTAAGAACCTTCTAATGCCCTTCTTGAAGAACCGCATACTGTAGTCGCTTGGAAAAACCACGTCAGGCAGGGAGTTCATTCCACAGTTTAAGCGTGCGGGGGGTGATCCCCCAGGGTATCAAATACGGGGTATCCATCCGGAATAACTCATTTCATGCCTGACTTGCGTACTGTTTCCAGTCGTAATTTATGTGGGGATGGGTTCCCTGTCTGTGGCGGGAGGTGCAGTGACAGAATGTAGCCGTGGGCATCATGTCGAACAATTCATCTGAACTTACACCATTGTACAGGCGGTAAAACACGCACAGCGATCTATCACAGCGACAGTGCAGCGAATTGGTACGTTTATTCTCAGTAGTTCCTTTGCTAGTTCCTTTGAAGGGACTACTGGGACATTTTTGTCCCTACAGTTCCTTCGAAGGAACTACTGAGACTACAAAGTTCCTTCAGTTCCTTTGCCAGTTCCTTTGAAGGAACTACTGGGACTTTTTTGTCCGTATAGTTCCTTCGAAGGAACTACTGAGACTACAAAGTTCCTTCAGTTCCTTTGCCAGTTCCTTTGAAGGATCTACTGGGACTTTTTTGTCCGTATCGTTCCTTCGAAGGAACTACTGAGACTACAAAGTTCCTTCAGTTCCTTTGCCAGTTCCTTTGAAGGAACTAATGGGACTTTTTTTATCCAATTAGTAGTTTGAAACCTATATCCTCTAATTGACCGTACATACGCCTCTTTAGCTGTAGTACGGAAAAATATCGTTAATGTGTAATTAACACACTTGCCTAATTATTAGGACTGTCTGAGTGTCTGTTCAACAATTATAATTTACTTGTTGGCGGACATCTTTTTAATAATGTACTCTTTTCATATCATAGCTTAAATCAAATTTAAACATCTCTACAACGGTTTCCCTTTGCATAGTAAGCTAACAGGAATCGGTTTATAGGGCCTCTACTTTCTTATTATTATAGGGACTATATTGTATACATATTCATGCACACAAATATTTGCACTGAGCAGAAATCGAACCTTTGCCCTGTATAGCAGTCGAACACCCTACCACTACGTCACAGAGGCCGCCATGATGATGATGACCGAAGCTTAGTAATTGTTTTGCCAACACTACATGCGTGTTATCGTTTTCAACCGAGTTCATTGAATCATTAATGTAGTTAACCTAATTTTAGTGCCTTGATTGTAGGTACTGGGCTTCGAATGCTTCGATAGTACTATAATTGGTATATCGATACCGGCTTACCTGTCACTCCTGTCAGTAAACGAGATCGGTCGGATTTCGCCAGTGATCATATTATTATTGTAAACAAGTTCGATGTAACTGGGTTCTCGTTCTCACGTTTTAGACTGGATTTTAAGGTGATTACATACGCGAATGACTTTGACTATACAAATGCTCAAGGTCATTCGCTCGTTTTTCAGCCGTAAAAATCAGTTAAACTAATTTTAATAGATAATTTTATAGGGGACGATTACAAACTAAGAAGGTCACGTCATGCTAATACACTCATTTAACATACCTATATGTGAAATTTTAGATTATTTGGATACATATTGTAGAAAATATTTGGTTTCATAAGAAAGAGTAGAGTGATGTTCAGAGCCTCTTTTCAACTATTTCCTCCTTTTTTATTTAATTTATGAAAAGGTGAAGTTACTCTGTATATCCTGTAGTATGCAGGGATGTAAATTCCAGATCTTTAGGTTTTATAGTTAAAAAGAAAAACGGTTTCGAAAATAACGATTTTTCGATGCTAATCTGATTCGGGGCCTTAATAGAGGTTGTTGTGTTTAGTGAGTCACACATAAAACACAAGCTACTAAGCCATCCCTAGGTCTATAATTCTTTAACCACTTAAGTTTATTTACTATTATTAACGTATATGCTAACTCCAATACTAGATGGCATGTGACGGAGGATCGTCAAACGTGGCAGCGCAGCGCACATTGGGAGAGACCTATGTCCAGCAGTGGACTGCAATAAGCTAATCGATTGATGTGGCGTCACTTCATACATTAGTTTCAAATTATCCGGGCACTTCTGGATACCTCAGTTTACTGTTCAGGTGGTCTCTTATTACATAAATTACGTAATTACCTATTATTATCGCATTTGATTATAATAACCTATATAATAATTAGGTAATAGTGTAATAGAGTATTATATATTTTTCTAATGAACTATACAAAAAACTAATGACTAATCTTATAATATAACCCATTAAATATATTGATCATCGTTATAATGCTATTTATTATCACTTTTTGAAAATTGCCGTGGTAACTACCAAACGACGCGACTACGTAGGAATATTAATTTTTAAAAAATGTCAATAGTGACCACTCTCAACGAATTCCGAACGAAAATTGCTACCTACTAGAAATTTTTTCAAGGCTTGCCGCGTTTTAAGCTAATTTCCTCGGACTACAAGATATAAAAATGTCCAGCTACTTTTGTCGTTGACTGTACTGCTCATTGTCTATTGAAGCCTAGACGAAAGTTGTATACCTTATATTCAAACAAGATTCAAACTATCTCATGTAATATGTCTCGAAACTTCGGTTCCGTATTATAATAACTACAGTTATTTTAACTATTTTCAAGAAAACTACGGTCAAAAGAACTACTGTTTAAAACACCTAAAGATCGTTTCATATATTTTTGTAATAACTACTGGTCGAAACAAATAATGGACGATTCACCTACGGTTTATTCAACTACAATTAATTATCCTAAGGTTTATTGAACTATGTTTGAAATACCTAATGGTCGATTCGCCTACGGTTTATTGATACTACTACTTTGTGACAGAAATTTACGTTGTTGCAAAACCGACTTCACGTAGTCTTGTCTGCCCTACCCCTAGAGTGTAATTTAAGCCCGCGAAGGCGCGGAGGGGCGAGGCGGCTCGCGAGCTGAGGAGCAGGTGGTTCTAACGAGCACTGCCGCGGCTGAGGCTGGCCGGCGCAGCCGGCCAGCAAGCCGAAGCTGCGGTAGTGATCGTCAGATCCATCTGCGACGATAAGATCGCGTGGGACCGCCGGAGCCCCGCAGCGCCGGAGCCGTTACAGAAGCCATGTATGCTGCACTGCATGATTGCTTGCATGCTGCATGCCTGCTTGCTTGCATGCATGCCTGCTTGCATGATTGCTGCAGCATGCATGGCTTCTGTAACGGCTCCGGCGCTGCGGGGCTCCGGCGGTCCCACGCGATCTTATCGTCGCAGATGGATCTGACGATCACTACCGCAGCTTCGGCTTGCTGGCCGGCTGCGCCGCCCAGCCTCAGCCGCGGCAGTGCTCGTTAGAACCACCTGCTCCTCAGCTCGCGAGCCGCCTCACCCCTCCGCGCCTTCGCGGGCTTAAATTACACTCTAGGGGTAGGGCAGACAAGACTACGTGAAGTCGGTTTTGCAACAACGTAAATTCCTGTCACAAAGTAGTAGTATCAATAAACCGTAGGCGAATCGACCATTAGGTATTTCAAACATAGTCAACATGTCCAATATCTTAAATGAACATTATATTAATCGTCCGTTAGTTCAAATAATTTTAGTTTATTCGAAATTATGTGTATGAACCAGTAGTCGAGTCGACCAATATGCGTTATGACCATATGTGAATCAACCGTAGTTATCTTGAACATAGTTGAAATAACTTTAGATATTATGATACGGAACCGAAACTTCACAAGGCCTCGTCAGGTCAGGACTGACTGTGCCAAGGACAGTATTATAACTTCATCAATTTGTGTGGCGTGGCGGTAGGACCTTCGACTGCTACGATGTATCTGCATGTAATGTCTATGTAGGTATTTAAATTGGTCTCGATATTTCTGCGTGTAAAATAAAAAGGGTTGGTACAGTCAACGGCAAAAGTAGCTTAACAAATTCTTATTTATTGGTTATTGTGGATTGTGGACCCTAAATCTGTTCTTTCCTTTGATTCTGCTCCCGGCTTGGTTTTTCTTAAATAGGTAATCTTGTATTTGGATATTTTAGAGCGGTTTAATAACATTAGTAACTTATTTTGACTAGCTTCGAATCGACAAATCAGCACACAGCCAAGATAGTGTACACCCATTATTATACCCTCACATGCAAAAGTGTTTACTTATCTCATTGGCCGTGTGTACAGAACGAAGGTGAGGTATACAAAGCAACTTGCATACGCGTTGTCATTTTGTTTCGTACTTGTGCCCTGGAACTAAAAAATGACAGTCTTTTGGACTTTATTGAACAGAAATTATGTTAAACAATAGAATAAATGGCTGAGAAGGTTGCTGAGAAGGCAGGCATTCTCCCGGTATTGGAATGCGAGCAGCTTCGAGTCCCGTCCTGTGTGTTTACATTTTTAAACTTACAAGATTTGACAACATAAATTTACAAATTATACATTTTCCACCACAACTTTTTGGAAATGGACCAAAGGAAAGCCACCGTGAAATAAATAAACGTATGTGTTACGTGCGAAATGTAATTGAACCGTATGTTATGCGGCATAAGATTGGAATTCTCTTGTCACGAGAGTTGTTTATCTTGATAAGTATGACTGCACTGCACATGTTTTTGTTTTTAAACAGGTTTGCTTGTGAACAGAAATTAATCTACTATTTTTGACCACAGTCGTTGCGATGCTTCTTTAAAATTACATAATATATAGAAAGAAAGAAGGAAAAATTATGGCTATTTTACTTCGCCGTAGTCTCGTTAGGTTAATAAACCTATGATTCTGATCATACGACAACTGCAGACGCACGCAGCAAATACGTGTAATTCATTGCAGCTTCTCAATGATCCCCTTTATCCGTATCGGAGTTAAACAAGTAATGGGTACGCTGTATAGGGTTGCCAACTCTTTTTTCGAGAAAAAAAGTATATTTAGGTCTGAGAAGAAAATTGAACAGTATTCTGGAAAATAGAACAGTATTTTACAATTACATAAATTAATTTTAACAAAAAAGTTTAACCGACTTCAAGAAACGAAAAAGAGGTACTAAAAAGCAAAAAATAACTGCGGTGCCTAGCCCGAGAGGCTTTTAATTTATTTTTCTCTTTTTATTGAGTTATAATCTATCCATCGTCCATCCTTTGCTTAGGTTCCTATCATCAGCAGCTCAAAATCACGAGCAGATAATTTTTAAATGCAAATACTGAAATAAAATTATGTTAAAACAGCAGAAACAGTGTTTTGCCATCATTTTGAGGATTTCCCTAGATCCTGTTATCCAATCTTAACTCCCTTGATCCTGTCATCCTATTCTGGCTCCCTGAATCAAAACAAAGATCATAAAAATCCTTTTCATAAAATACGGTTTTACATAACAACGGTTCGTCACCTATTTTGCCCCCTTAGGTCTGTCTGTCTTAAAAGAAAGCATGGTTACGTAAACATCTAAAATGGTAATATGGTTCCCATCAATTTTTTTATGGATAAATTAAACATAACATAACATAAACTCACGCCTATATCCCCGAAGGGGTAGGCAGAGGTGCTAGCACCCACATTTAGCCGTTTCCTTTCGGTCTCTCAGGTCCAGTTCCTATGTACGTCTAGCGTGTTTTATGTTTAGGTCCCAATGTAATAGGTGGCGAGCCTACGGCCATTAACCGGGCTCTTATAAACTTGCGATAAATACACACATAACTTCGAAAAGCATCGAAAAGTCATTGGTGTGTGCCACCGGTGGATAAATTAAAAGATTTAATATATGGCTGGCAAATAGAAGATAGCTGTGAACTGTATTAATTTCTATATTATGATTTATCATTTAATAAATTTTGGATTATCATGGGACAATCAACACCTAAACTTATAAAATAATTGCAAATTGGTGCCCAATTAATTAAAATTGTATCAATTGCTGCACATTTTTGTAGTGTTATGCATTTTGATGCTGAAAACAGTATTTTGGATACTGTTTGTTTGTTGAACAGTAAACAGTATAATTGGGTGTAAAACAGTATAATACTGTTTTAAACAGTATGGTTGGCAACCCTAACGCTGTATGTGCTGCATGCGGCAGTTGTCGTATGCGGACGGCTTCAGAATCATACCTATAGTCTTCTGGCTACGTGGGTAACAAAAATCTCTGGACATGTCACTTCCACCGGGTTCCAAAAAACTTAAAAAGGTGCAGGCTTATCGTAAAGATATTTGTGACGTGACTGGGGTATATGCCGATGACTATAGCATATTAAACTACGCAGAAGCTTCATTTTAAATCAGATTGCCGGACACCGAGCTTTCCGAGTACCAGGTAATTTGGTTATCACGTTGACATAGTAGGATTCACTGTCCGCGTGTCGTATCTAGGTCAGCCAATAACTTACAGTACCTACGGCGATACGAGTATTGTTCAACGTCACTGTAGGATAACTGATTACAATTTTGAACTTGTTTTGGTTAATTTCACTTGTATATATGCACTAGCTGACCCACCCTAGCTTCACCCGTGAATGTGATATCTTTTGCAACTCCGTATCATCGAAAACCCGTAAATTTTACCCCCAGCTTACGTACTATAAGGAGTGCAGTCAATCAATCAATTAGCCTATTGCAGTCCACTGCTGGACGTAGGCATCTCCCAGTATGCGCCACGTTTGCTGATCCTCCTAATGTAGATTTGACCTCAATATAAAAAAAAGTTGTAGCATCTTCGTAGCATCATCGATACCTACTTAACTTTTCTGGGTCAAAGTTAACATAACTTGCTAGCTGGTACACTGCCTGAGGCTCTGGTGCTTTCCTCTTGAAGGTAAGGGGTCGACGGTAGCTATCTTCTAGGACAGCGGACTCTCTGGTTCCAAAGTTCAAACCTTCAATGCAACCGAGATTGGTAATGATAATGGTATTAAAAACATGTGTCACTTGAAAGATGATTAACTACATTTTATCACTCGCAACTATTCAATGAATCAATCCTCGATAGCTCAATCTAGAGTTAACACAATAATATTTATGAATACAACGATCATCGACCTCTTATCACCATCTCGTTATCACGTGAGGAAATATTGCACTTGGCAGAGGCACTACTTGATATGATAACGAATGGATTGTCTTTGTGTTATACTTCTTTTTGTTACTGGCAATAAACAGAGTAGGCAATAGATAATAATAATAAGCTCGATAGAGGTGATAGATCGATTAGAGCGCCGCACAATGAAGTCGATAATAGCCTCTCAAGTTCTTTACTAACTATCATGGTCATTCGCATTACTATTAGAATTATCGGGTTGAATGAAATTTTGAGGCATTTATTATGTTAACTGTTCAAATCGATTAAGAAAGGGAAAAAATCGACCTCGGACGGGACTCGAACCCGCGATCTTTCCCTTACATGGGGAACGCTCTGACCACTAAGCCACCGAGACACGTACGAAGGCGATCCAAATTCCCTTATACAACCGTCTTAAGGGCGACGGTGAAGCCATCTACCGACATTGTATTGTATTGTATAAGGGAATTTGGATCGACTTCGTACGTGTCTCGGTGGCTTAGTGGTCAGAGCGTTCCCCCTGTAAGGGAAAGATCGCGGGTTCGAGTCCCGTCTGAGGTCGATTTTTTCCCTTTCTTAATCAATTATCGGGTTGTTTACCATGGAATACTGTAAACAAGACATGCCTTGTTTAGAGTTTCCGATATTTCGGTGCTCTTACAAGCAGTGTGTTCCTCCGTGGTTATGGTGCTTGCAACAGCGCCGAAATATCGGAAACTTCCAATAGTAATTATTCATGGGCATACCCAGGGGATAGGAGGTGGGGCAAGTGGGGGTGTTTGATAGCGCCCAAATATTTGGACGCAAGCTATGCAAGTAATATAGTTCTAGAATGCAGAGAAACATACTGAAATAGTTTTTTTCTTGTAAACACCGAAACGCACTGGATAATGGTAATATTTATACCTAATTCTACATTTATAAATCATCATCATCCTTGCAAAATCCCGACACACCTCCTGCACCTGTGCGTGGATACACACACACCCGCTTATGTTATGTTGGACTTTAACCGACTAAAACGCAGGCCGTCTCTGGGTTGTAGTTTGCCGGAGGTGAGATTGCCCGAGATATAATATCTCTCGCACCCCGGCCGACCAAGAGCCATCTAATTCGAGCTGGTCCTCTTCGGGTGTGAGGACCACGGAGTCCCCAAATCTCGGTCGTATCCGAGGTCTTACCTCAGAGTTTGGCGTCCGGTTATTCCAGTCCAATTGTAACGCGGTTGAACTTCGATAAGATTAGTTCTACATAAAAATATGAGAACCGAACCACGATTTTAAATACATACCTAGGTACTTAGTAATTAACTTCATTTTCTAATGTAATAGAACTCCTAATGCGAATAACTAAACTGATAATCTATTATTTCACCATTAATATCCAATTAGTGAACAATTACTTATTTTACTCTATATATATTAGTGACATTTTTAACTTTTCTGTCAGTCTTACATATTATCAATATCTGTGTTGTACTCGTATCAGGCAAGTAGCGAGTGTCTTGTGGAGTGCTTCTTTTACCAACCAATGGATATTGTGTGTAGTGAACTGTTAGATATATCAGCTTTCGGGTTAAGGAACCGCGAGATGTAAGTCAAATTCATTGTAATCATCAGTCTCATCACTGAAAATTAGTCACTAATGTCATTCATTATAATATAAATTATAGTCATTGAACTAAAAAAAAACCATGTTTTTTGATAACTTTATATAAAATGCCCAGCTACGCCTTCATTTCGTATACCATGCAATTATTACCTATGCAATTATAAAAAAAAACTAATATTTGACTTTAGGAATATTATACATTATACTTTAAATAATTAATTGTTGTACCTACCTATTATTAAAGTAGATTTATCTCAGTTTTCAAAGAGATTGTTAAGTATCTATTTAATTTTTCTATTCATGCAAAAACTCAAATGGTAAATAGGTAAGATAGAAGCTCGGACTAAAAGAATAACATAGACGGAACGTACCTATAGAACTAGCGGATGAAGCTGGGTAAAGTACTCGTAATACTAAAGTAGTACCATTTCGCTGGCACTCTTTGTGAGCACGCACGAGCAGCCTGCTTATTCTGCGAGCTATGTCAGTAACTTTACTTCTTTGTCGGATGATCTCGTTGCGAATTCTATCCTTCAAAGAGACTCCAAGCATAGCGCGCTCCATACCCCACTGCGCGACTTTTAGGTCATGGACTAACCCCACTGTCTGTGTCCAGGTTTCGGCACCGTAAGTCATATCATAACATGCTGAAGTGAATTTCCATTGTTCCAGATAGTGTAGTGCCATGCACGATCAGGAAGGCGAGGGCGAGCCCGCGCACCACGCGCGTCGCCCGATGAACGCATTCCTCATATTTTGCAAGCGACACCGAAGCGTCGTCAGGGACAAGTATCCTAATCTTGAGAACAGGTAAATAAAATACCCCAATTATCTCCTTCGTTATGAGTTCCCAGTTGCGTCCAAATTTTGCACGCAACTGCCGTCTGACCTCCCTAATTCTGAGACAATAGTTTGTGCCAAAACTTCGTTGTTTGGCAGTTAATGTGGACTTTGGCAGTTGAATTGGACCTCTGAGGTGCTGATAAGACCTTGCACTCCCGGTAAAATTAAGGAGTGCCACATATAACGCAAACTTATACGACGCCGACGACGACTATATTACAACACGTAAACTTGTAATAGCTGTTGGCATTAAACATTGGGATGAAAGTTTACCATTCATAACAATGAGATGGTCACAAATCCTTAGTCTAAGAAAATCTCTCCGAAAAAAAAAAACTGTACCCGATTCACAGATTCTAATGTAACCCCTTTTTTTAAATTGCAGATCTATCACAAAAATTCTCGGCGAGTGGTGGGCCAACTTGGACAAAGAAGAGAAAGCCTGTTACACAGGTCTTGCTAAGCAGGTATGTTATCTGATGCTTGCCAAGAAATTAACACTTGTTTCGCTAAAAGAAGCATTAGATCACCAACTGACTTATTTCTCTCTTCTTCTCCAGTACAAAGACGCGTTCTTCAGCGCTAACCCCGACTTCAAGTGGTACAAGTTGCCGGCGCCACCGCTCCGCACGCTGTCATCCCGACCACGAGATCAAAACGACAAGCAGGCAGAGTCTCCCAATAACGAACATCAAGAGATCGAAGTAGAGAAGACCAATAACAACTCTACTAAAGTAGACTTCAACAAAAGGTCAAGGGATGATATTATGTTTGATCATCCCAAACCACTCTCAATGTTCACCCCTGGCAAACTGGCCGATGAAGCCCAGATGGGAGGCCTCAGTAGCCTCCTCGCAACGAAGACTGAAACTCACACTACAAACCCTTACTACTCACCCCCGTGCTTTAAGATTAACACGATCTCAACCCCAAACGAATACAGATCTCATACCTTAATAGAAAGGGCCAAATTGAAGCGTCCCTCTGGAGAGGACAGCATACGCGAGCTTCAGAACGCTCTCACGGAAACTTCTAAAGTATTTGAAGAAGAGTTTGATGATGAGAAGCGGCGGATATACTACGGTATGCCAAATGACGGAGGGTATACCAACCAGGATGTAATAGACCAAATAGTTGATAAGAGATATTCTAGAGATGATGAGTACGCTTTCCAGAGGACCTGGTCAGACGATGAGAAAAATATGAAATCTGGGAGGTCATGTAAGGGTAAGAGATACCAGGAATTTATGGCTGTTGGAGGTCTCATCGTTAATAAACGTCAGAAACGGGATTCGGATAAGCCAGACGAGAACTACAGCGCTGCCTGTAGCTGGGACACTGGATGTGCGCGCAGCGACGAATCCTACACATCGATCACCGATGATCCGAAACAGAGCTGTTCTTTCTTCGACAAGTCAGCTGATGGCGAAGACAAAATTGATACACTCGATGGACCCGAACCAGACAATAACGGCAACAAAGCCTTCAAAGCTGCCGACTTCGATCTAGATGCCAAAATAAGAGCATTGCCCTCGCTTAGCCTAGAGAAGTTCCAGCAGAAGAAACGTGAAAACAAACGCAAAAAGAAGACCATCAATCTAAAGCCGAAAACGCTTGAATCTTCCCAAATCGTAAACTCGGTTCCTCGCCCGATGTTGAACGACAGGCGGAACATGGCTGAGAATTGGCGGGAAACCGTGATCGGTAGTCAGAAGCGAAAACCCCGCAAAATAAGCATCACTCGCTTCGAAGTCAATAGCATGGTTTCGAGCGTCGGTTTGAACGAGTCGCATAATATCAGTCCGGAGATAAAGTTCGCCATGGAAGCACCTTGCACGGATGTTCACAACATGGAGATCTGCAAACAGTCTCATCACAGCGTGGACCTGATGGCTTTAGCCACGCTCGCCGAAGTGGCCGCCAACACGTCGAAGCTGGCGGACCCGTCTATGATGGACTACATGGCCGCCCAGGCGGGAGACCACGCCTCCGTGGTATGAGATACCAGCAACTAGCCTTAAAAACCAATTCCAAAAATTATTTACTTTGTAATCAGATAATATTTATATATAGATCTAATTTTACATTGTACGCATAAAGAAATAATATTATTGTATACTTTTAACGTAGTTTTTATAACGTAGATATAGTAACTATTTATATTGAAAATAGAAAAAAAATTGAAACTATATGTATACCTACTTTTAGCTGTCGGTTAGGATGCTACATAATGCTTTGTTAGGTCTAGAAGTAATGAAATAGAGTTAAGGGGAGCCTTTAGTGGGGTTCATGTCTGTAGCAATGTTTAAACGTATTTTATTCTTATTAAAAATAACCAATTTAGATAAATATTTTTAGTAGCAATGTCAACAGAGATTTGAGCAATTTTGCAACCACATGGTTATCTTGAAATAAATTAAAACATAACATAACATAAACTCACGCCTGTATCCCCGAAGGGGTAGGCAGAGGTGCTAGCACCCACATTTCGCCGTTTATGTTTAGGTCCCAATGTAATAGGTGGCGAGCCTATTGCCATTAACCGGGCACTTATAAACCTGCGATAAATACACACATAACTTCGAAAAGCATCGAAATGTCATTGGTGTGTGCCATAGTAAAACCTGGGATCGAACCCGAGACCTCGTCTCAGCAGTCCATTACCCATACCATTAGGCTACCGCGGCTTTTTTTTTTAAAAATAAATTAAAAGTTCTAAAATTGTCCAATAAATTCTTTTTATTCCAAACTTTTATTCCAATTTTGTAGTAATATTTTTTTTGTATGGCAATAATTTTTAGGGCACCCTTAATGTCTAAAAATAACTACAAAGCATAATGTATTTAACTATGATAAGAAGAAATACAAATATTTTAAAATTATGTTATCGTTAGGATGTTTTTTTAGATTAAACAAACGATCGTATAATCTAAAATGATGCGCCCCTCCATGTATTTCTAGCAGTTGGCATTACTGTTGTTACTGTCCAGTTTTGAATGTAGAACATTTTCTCAACACACGTTTTTGTAAAGTGGCCCATAACCACAGAATTGTCTAAAATATGTTTTTTTTTTCTAACAAAAAGCGCTGACTATACTTTCGTCCTATCATCTATTGTGTATTATGCCTTTACTTGTATCATAAGGATCTGTTATAGTTTCAAAATTCGCTAGACAAGGTAAACAAAATTAATATTACATAACACTTGTGAACACTGTAGGTAATAAACATATGAATTGCCAGGATAGTAAATACAATTTGAACTATAATTAAAAAAACTGAAAATAAGGGGAAGGTCAATTCTAAAAGTACGAAATGCAATATTCAGTAATGGTGTACATTATTTTAGTTTAAACGAAGTGGGCGAGACATGGCGCCTTGTGCCACGCGTCCGTCGTTCGCGCAGGTTTCATGCCAAACAGTCATATAGATAATTCCTAAACCTCATTATGTATAAAGTTAGGTTATTTAAATCGCCTTAATAATTTAGAGATTTAAAAAGAACGAAAACACCATGCATATAGACTGCATTGCATTTTTAAGGTGATTTATTATTTTCGTTGGTAACATTGCACACGTGCAATTATCATTTACTTATACATATTTATATACTAGTGACAAGAGTCACATGTTTTTTGTATGAAAGCGAATTTATCACAATTATTAACATTATGGCAACTGCAGGACGCAATATGTGTTGGAATATACGCTGGGATAGTGATTTACCAATGAGCTTATGGGGTATCGATAATATTATATAGGTTTGCAATACTTAGGGCATATGTAATCGCTGCAACAACTATCTACGTAAACCCATTTTTTTTCTGGGTGAATTCAAAGCGACATATCATAAGTAAAATTTGTAAAATTAGACATTTTTTTTTCGTGGGAAAGTCGTCTCTTTACTTCCTGAAACATCGTCAGTAAATGTAGGTGATTACATGTGTCAGATTGTCAATATAATAAGATGTCAGTAATTCGCTATTTCCAGGCCAAGATTGGAATTTCTGTTTGAGCTGTTTTATAGAAAAAAAAGTTTTAAGAGTACACTATAGCTTTAACGAAGTGCTAAAAAGATAGCTGATCAAGAATTCCAATCGAAATAAAAAAAAAGATTTGTAAAAGATAAATCTATTTATCTTTTTTATAAGAATTTATACTTAAGGTTATAATTGCAACCACTATTGGGTAAAGAAAGAGATCTTTTGTGGTAAGGATTGTGATGTAGGGTAAGAATGGAATAATGCCGAAGTTTGTTTGTTGCTACTGAGGGCCTCGGAGTACCGGCCGAACGTCACGATGCGGGTCAAACTCGCATTATTTTCTTTGTGATAAATGCCTTGACTGGTGTTAGGTTAAAACTAAAGATATCTTTCTTTCACAATTTTTATTAGTTATCAAATTCATAAAAAAGATAGTTTTACTCATTTGAAATGTCAGAAAAGACGTTTAGATAATGCGTGGATTAGATTAATCTTGTCCCTATTAGGTACCTGATGTTTATCGAAAATTCATGAATTTCATGTTTGTGTGAAAAAAATAAATAAAAAAAATATATCATCGCATTATATAGGTATTTTGAAACCATTTTTTAAGTTAATCAATAATGTCAATAGTAGATTTATAATTTACGTGTATTTGAATTAAGAACAGTGTTTCTCAAATGTTCGTTTTTGTTTTATTTTTGTAATGGATTTTAAGGGTTTCTGTGATTTTATTCTATCTTATGTTAATGTCGCCAGACGTAAAGTTTTAGTTGCAGGTCTAGTCTAGATTAGGGTTTACAAAGAAAAAAAAAACAAGTACTAAATTCGAAAAGTGCACTTATATTTTTTAAAGTTACAAACGATGACACAAGCCATAATGTGACATGCTCATCCAAAGACCAAATGTATTTAGAATAGAAAAGCTAGGTTGTAGATATCGTATATGTAATATATAGGTTATATATAAAATATTATGTATGAGTAATATCTTTACAACACGTCAATAATGCGGCATTATAAATAATGTCGAAATTTATCATGTTATTCTATAATTTCATTTGTAAATTTGTTGCACATTTTTGTTTCTTTTTTACCAACAGTCTTTCTCGTATAGATTTTAAAGTAAATAATTGTTGATTTTATGTAAAGTTTAATTGATTGTTACGTTTTATGAAACGGTTCCTAAATGTTTTTTAATAATGAGCTTTATGAAGCTTTACAATATCATAATAATATTTATCTTATGAATAAAAAAATATATATTTTGCCTTGTCGACATAGAGCCTTATTTTATATTTGAAAAATAAAACCTAGTATTAAGGTTAATAGAGAATGGGGCCAGTCCAGGAATGAGGATTTAGAAATATATAAATCACAATTTTTAAATTATTATTATATTGAACCTTCACAATTATAATATTTATCATGGTATTTTTGAGATTAAAATGTAATCTCTAGTTTAACCTGTAGGACCCGATGTAAGAAAATGGTGCTGGAAGATCTGTAAATTATTTTAAGTGAGCGGTCCATTGCTTGTACTCATTATTATCAATGGACGTTAAGTCAAACGTAGGTATTGTAAAGGATTATTATTATTTAAGATATTTCGCGATCATTTTGTGCTGTATTATATTTAATATCCTGAACAAACAGTACATTGTTGAGCGCAAAATGATTGTTGATGTTTTTTATCGGTATTGGCAAATTTTAAGTGGTTTGAGAAACACTGGTCTAATAAATGTTATATTTTATAAGTCAGGGCATAATATGCCGGCACCAAAATATTTAAGTTAACCTGGTCGGTCCCAAAGTTATTGTTGAATGTTTTGTTACAGACGTCGAGTCCGTTCATTCTATATCCTTTTATTGTAGTAATAAAGTTTATTCATATTAACAAAAGCTTGGTTTTCTTTCATATCACTCCCAACAGTTGCGACTAGTTTGCAACATTCTAACATAACTATCTAAATAATCGGGCTCTAAGTTATCATATAATATGATACAGCTTAAAAATCATGTTAACACGCTCGTAATGCTGGTGCTGTCGCATCCACTCTGCAATTAGCTAATCAGAAGCACAAGTGGAAACGAAAATAAGAATCCACGAAGAAATTAATGCATCGACATTTCAATAAAATGTAGTGGTTTTTTTTTTTATATATAGGACATGTCAATTTGACTTCGCCTCGCCTGATGGTAAGCTGTCCGCGTCTCCGCACGCCAACAACAGATTTACATGATCAATTTCCTTTCAGATGATAACTCGTAAGAAATGCTTCTGAGAGTTGCATTTTGAAGTTCAGTGATCACTGATTATAAGCTGCAACTTCATTGGCTGGCTAAGCAGCGGTGACCTCCGAAACACTCAAAAAACGTGAATAAGAATATTAAAAAAATCAGTCAAAATTTGTCAAATTACAGTTAGAATTCCAATTTGTCGAAACTCTAACCACTGATCTCTATAAGATAATAGAGATCAGTGACTAACCCAATATCTTGAAGGAAAGAAAGTCAGCTAGCGGTATCGTGATGGAAAATACGTCAGCTGGTCATACAGAACTGCTGTACCTACTGATATTTTCCTCCTGACTTGGGGACCAAGTAAAGGTAATTGTGCCTAGGTACAGGTACTACATACTACTACTATTACTTCCATTGGAGACGTCAGTGACAGGATGAGTGATTAGGTTCTTCTGAGCGGATCATTTCGTACATTTCCCTACATTATAACGATTGCCATAGGTCTAGCCAAATCTGTAGCTATGACTGGTAAAAGCGGACCCCAGACTCCGAGCTGAAAGCTTCGGATGCGACTGGGAATTAACGCTAGGAGGAAGAAGATAACGATTGCCATAGATGTTCATATGGCAAACGGAACGACGGAACCGATGGCTCAGCTTGTTCTCCGAGGCACGACCACGGACCAGTCCAATGCAAATGCCCATAATAATATTCATGTAATACAAATATTTACACTGAGTGGAGATCGAACCCGCGCCTCCTGCTGCGTAGCGGTCGCGTTCACTACCGTCACACACACCACAGAGGTTGGGTAAGAGGTTAGACAAAACTGTGCTTAGAAAAGACTGTTACTGCTACTAAATGTTGGTTCTCTTCATATTCCAAATTATATACTTAATACCTGACGCAGCCAAGCCTTCACCATACTTTTTATTTATTTATTTATTTATTTATTACATTGTGGAACATACTGATAGATACTCTAAGGGAACATAGGTCTCACTTCTGGACAAAGTACCGAATGTGTATATCCGAGGCAGCTTCAAGGTGAGACCGATACCGGAGAAGCTCAAAGAGATGCGCTTGAGATGGTACGGTCACGTCATGCGTCGACCCGACGAACACATGACCAAAAGAGTGCTGCAACTGGAGTCGGGACCGAGAGGCCGTGGGAGACCCCGGGCTGCATGGATGTCGACCATAAGCAAAGACCTCAGGGAGGAGCAAATGGACCCCACGACGACCCAGAACAGACGTCTCTGGAGAGAAAGGATAAGGAGAGCCGACCCCGATTAGAAACGGGAAAAGGCCGGACGAAGAAGAAGAAGAAGATTGTGGAACATAGGTTTAACAGAGATCTTAAAATAGATACTTTCGTGACAATCGTGGCACGAGTCTCGATTTTTTGCTAATTTAATTAAAAACATGCTCTTCGAACGTACCTAATTATTGCATAAATTTATAATATAACAGATGGGTTATACCTACAGAATTAACGTGTATTACCTACGTTCCATTTTTATGAATGAACGTTTGCCGACGGTTACTATGCTAGGGATTACCTTCTATTATCGTAACATTTGTCGATATCTTTCTATACTACCTGTTAAAGTGTACTAACCATAACTTTAAAACTAAAACCCGACTACTGCAAAATCACGAATCTCTAGAATGTATTGTTTTATTAGAGTAAATGGTATACGACCACGGCTATTCTTGATATTTTCTTGCTTAATACTTCTTAGAGCGTGATTTGCAGTAGTCGGATTTTAGTTTGAAACTTGATTTTTATTTGTATTATTTTGGTGCAAGCAACACCTAATAATGTATACATGTTTTTAATGTGCTAATTGAGCCCTTTAATTTCATACCAAACACGGTCTATATAATTACCTATCTCAAGTTTTTTTTCATTATAGTCAGAGTTGATCAGCGGATGATCAAGACGTTTCTAACAATACCACAATTGCCCAGTTCTAATACGGAAAAACAGAAGACATTACAATTTTGTCAATTCGTATTTCTTCAAAAGAGTACATTTTTGTAAAGAAGAATAGTTTCGTCGTCAAATTTTTTATTGGAGTACATCACTATTATGCTTGTAGTAGTATGTTCTAGAAAAATTCAACAATGGCTGTCGCAAATCATTCATAATGTTGGCGCAAATCATTCATAAATGTTGGTACCGTCGGCACGCTGTCAAATTCTCATACTCATTTTCCCAAGTGAGCAATAACTAAAATTTTTTGTCTCTTTTTAGCAGACACAACTGTATATTGGAAAAAAAGAGACAAAGTGATATAATCAAGGTTCAATTCATGTTTGCCTCATATTTGTATAACTAGAATTTCTATATGTTGAACGGGGCCCCCCTGTTTTTTTTTTTTTTTTTTTTGTTTGTTCTATGGCGATCCCAATAATTCCGCCAACAACTCAGTTTTTATACTGATCAAAATAACGTGTGAAAGTACAAGTGTAAAATTATCCATACAAACAGTGAATTTGGAAAAGCGGCCAAAAGGTTTATAGTGTGTTGAAGTACCTGAAAAGAAGAGACATCATTAAAGCAAACAAAGTGTTATGTGGTAGAGCAAACGAACACAGTTTTACAAGTTAATATTGTTAAGATCTATAAAGTGACATAACATATAAATTAGTGGGGAGTTGACATACGTCAGGAGGGTGTTAATGTTGGCAGGGAGAGGGACATCATTTGGGGGTAGGAGGTCGTACAGGGAACCATTCATCCTAGTACACGAGAAAAACATGTGATCAGCTGTTCCTTCGTCCAAACCACACTCCCAAAGAGAGCTATCCCTAATCCTTATCTTCGACAAAAAAACATTTGTACAGACATGGCCTAAACGAAGACGACAAATAACCGAAGTTGCCCTCTTAGAAGCTTTGCGGAATTTAAAAAACCAAGGTTTGCAAGGGATGCCGTTTTGGATTGAAGCATAATGTCTTCCCTTAGTAGAGCTGGACTGGGACCAATGCCCATTCCACTGAGATGTAATACATATTTTGGCGAGAGAAAGTAAGTCCTGAGAGAAGGCTCTGAATTGTTCACGAGATCCACTAGTCGAAGCAGTCCTGGCTAGAGAGTCAACCATTGAATTGCCTAAGATTCCACTGTGACCTGGAATCCATACCAAAGAGACCATAAGGCCCCTATTGTGGCACCTAAAAAGTGAGTGCTTGATTTGGAAAATTAAGGGTGATCTGGATTTAGAGGCGAATTGGTTGGCTAAGACGGCCAGTAAGCAACTCCTGGAATCTGTAAAAATAACCGATTTGTTGATATTATGGGACTCTATATATAGCAATGCCTCAAGAATGGCTATAGCTTCGCCAGTAAAAATGGTGTTAATGTTGGGAGATTTGAAAGATAAAATAATGTTATAATAGGGAATCCAAACAGCAGATCCAACACAGGAGCTATCCGACAACTTAGAGGAGTCTGTGTATATGGTTATGGAATCCTGCCATTTTCGGCTGATTAGCCGTTGTAGCATCCCTTCAGCATCCACTGACTGTTTACTAATGCCAGAGTCTAAAACAATATCTGGAGAGAAAATTATTGATTCAAATGGAACATCAAATAAGGGATTAAATTTGGATTGGAAACAGGGGAAAGGAAGGCGAACATAATTGACGAAAGAATTGAATAGACGGGGATGATCTTTATGAGACCAATAACCCCCAGAAGAGATATATTCAGACAGAGAATGTAGTTTAGGTATCAAAGGGTGGAAGGCAAGTTGGGAAGTCTTATACAGGTATCTATCGGAGAGGTATTGCCTTCTCAAAAACAAAGGAGGATCTACACACTCAACCTGCAGAGCATTTATTGGTGAGGATCTCATGGCACCCAGAATTATGCGGAGGCATTTTGACTGAATCCTGTCTAGTGAATTAAGGGATGCTTTGTTACAGGGTTCCAGAAGAAAGGATCCATAATCCAGATGACTTCGAATCAAAGCATTATACAGCAGTTTCTGGCAATAGGGATGAGCACCCCACCAGACACCGCCCACGGATCGTATGATATTTTTTTTTTTTTCACACTTCTCTACGGTATAATTTATATGCTCTTTCCCTGACAACTTGGAGTCTAAAATCATGCCTAAAAATTTTATATTTTCTTTAACAGGAAAGATTTGGTTTTCACAAGAGATCACACAATCGGGAATGGATCGGCGACGGCTGAAGACAACAACCGTGCTTTTCGAAATTGATAGAGATAATCCATGATCTGCAAGCCAAATTTGAAGATAGTAAATCGCAGAGTTTAATTTTGACACCGCATCCGACATTTGCTCCGTGGACACATACAGAGCTAGATCATCTGCATATTGCAGGATGTTGCAAAAAGAAGTAACGGAGACATCTAAATCAGCTGTGTATATGCTGTAGAGAAGAGGGCTCAAGACAGAGCCCTGAGGGAGACCTTTCCAAATGATTCTAGGGGGCAGGATAGCGTTTTGGTATTTAATTTGAATATTCCTACCAGAGAGGAAATTCGAAACAAAGTTTACAATCTTCTCTGGGATACTCAGCTTAAGCAACTTTTGCCTGAGCACAGGAAGAAGAACATTGTCATATGCGGATGCTATGTCCAAAAATAAACCAACACAGAAATTATTTTTGGACATAGCTATCCGAGCATCAGTAGTGAAGATGGAAAGGCTATCGGTAGTGCCTAAACCCCTGCGGAACCCAAACTGTGTTTTAGAAAGTAGTCCCTGACTTTCCACGAACCATTCCAAACAATTCTTAATCAAATGCTCTAATATCTTAGCCATTGTGCAAGATAGAGCAATAGGGCGATAACTGGAGGCATCTTCAGAGGGTTTACCGGGTTTCAAAATAGGGAGGACAATTTGGGATTTCCATTCCTCTGGAGAGATACCAGAGTCAAAAATAAGATTTAGGATACTTAAGAAAAATTTTTTAGCAGATAAGCTACTCTGAACAATGAAGGAGTATGGAATGCCATCTACCCCAGGTGAAGAGTCCTTTAGTGGATCTAAGACAGCTAGAAGTTCGTTAAGAGTGAAAGGGGCATCAAAGTGATGACTGGAATGGGGAGAGGAGTGGTGAATAATACACTCAGCAGAGGTAGGTACAGATGGGGGAGCCAATTTCTGCGCGAACTCCTGGATCCAGACAGAAGAGTCATTTGAGGCAATGTGGTTGGATGATATGGAGTATTTAAATTTTCTAATATTTTTCCATACTATCGACGATCGGGTACGCGGGGATAAATTCTCACAAAACCTACGCCAACCATCACGTTTTTTCTGGGAAAGAAGTCTGGTTGTTTCAGCAGCCACCCTTTGATAATCCAAGTAATTAGACCGGGACATTTCTCTCGTATATGCTTTTTCAGCATCCTTTCTCCTTTTGCATGCATCCGTACAGGATTGATCCCACCAAGGCAGGGAAGGTAGGTTATTCCTTGGAGACTTCTTGAGTGGAAATGACTTGTCAGCAGCGATCAGAAGAGCACTCTTGAAATGGGAATATACAGAATGGTAGTTACTAGGGTCAGGAGTTGGCAATAGCTCTATCTCACGATCCAGCCAATTAGAATATACTTCCCAATCTACTCTTGACAGGTTGTATTTTAGCAGAGGATTGAATGTAGGGTTTTGTATTTGGCTGGGAATTGTGGAGACGAAAATGGGGAAGTGATCACTACCATGGGAGTTTCCTAGGACCTGCCACAAAAGACATGAAGAAAGAGAAGGAGGGCACAGAGACAGATCAACAGCAGAAGGACCTGGGTGAGACAAAGTTGGTCTGCGAGTAGCACTGCCGTTATTCAGAATGCAGAGGTTTAAAGAATCCAAATGATCAAGGAATAAAGAAGATAGGTCATCACATTGGTATGATCCCCAAGAAGTATGGTGGATGTTGAAATCACCCAAAATGACGACAGGAGGAGGGATAGAAGATATTATGGTAGTAAGGTCTGAAAGTATGGAAGGATCAGGGTAAGGAATGTAAACAGAAAGGAAAGAAATGTTCATTGACCTAACGCCAACAATGTGGAATGAGTCACTGTGAGGAGGGATAGGAATTTGAGTGAATATAATACTTCTGGACACCAACATAGTGGATCCAGCATGTCCGTCATTCCTGTCATCCCGAAAGCAGGCGAACCCAGACACCCTAAAACGGGAGTTGGGCTTAAGCCAGGCTTCCTGAATGGCAACAATGAGCGGCTTATATTTATTAATTAAGTGTATTAATTCGTTCTTTTTATTATGGATACTCCTACAGTTCCATTGAAGGAGGGGAGGGAATTTGACTAGTAAGAGATAGTAGCTGAGAAAGTTTATGTTTATATTTGTCTGGCAGCTCAGAATCACTAAACCTAGTAAGCATATTAATGAGGGTGGAGAGAAGAAGGTCAAGGAGATTATCATTAGAAGGAGAATGTGATTGCTCACCTAAGAGGGCGGAGCCATTAGGCATGGAAGAAGGAAGAGATTGAGTTAAGAGATTATGAGCCTGTCTGTTATAGCCAGGACTCGAAGCTGGATTGTACTGTCTTTGTGGAGAAGAGACTGTTTTTCTATAAGATTGTGACTGGCCTTGAGAGAAGGGTGAGGGAAGTTGATGGGAACTGAGGGAGGGGAATTGTTGGGAACTAGGCTGGGAAATATGCAAATTTGGAGATAGTGACTGTCTAGTAGTGTCCGCAAAGGACTTTCTAACATGAGGGAATCTGGCAGAAGCCTCCATGTAAGAAACATTCTCTTGGGACATGGTAATTTTGATGGATTTCTGTCTGGAATGTTCAGGGCAGGAAGAATCTTTAGCAGAATGGGGACCTGAGCAAAATAGGCAAGTGGGGGTTGAGGTTGAACAAGTTGAACCCTCATGGGCCTGACTACACAAGAAGCACCTCGGAGACGATCTGCATTGAGAAGTAACATGACCGAATCTGCAGCACTTATAACACTGGATAGTTGGAAGGACATAAATTTCAACGGGCAAAGAGTTATGGAAGCAATAAACATGCGGAGGCAGTCTCTGACCAGTGAAAGTAACCACTATGGTTTGCGTAGGCACGTATGTGGTGTTATTGCCGCTAGTAACTCGTCTGTTTAATCTTCTGGCCTTCATAACGGATCCAAAGCCAGGCGGAACCTCAATGGACTGGACCACCTCCTCCAATGTCCATTCCACCGGCACCTGTCTTATTATTCCCATACGGGAGCAAGCAAAAGAGGGAATTGATGTGGCATATTTAGCCCTAAGTAGTGCGGGATGGGTTAAAAAATTATTTGCATCCGTGGACGACTTAAACTCTACGGAACCTCTATTCCTGCCAACTCGCTTTACGCCGCCAAGTACAATGTTTTTAATGTTGTTTCGAGAAAGAAAATGGCCAAATTTAATTGCACTAAAAACTGTTCCTGATGATGAATCACCGACGTCTCTTGTGACATGTACTAAAAATGGGCCAGTGTCCGAATCTGAATACGTAGTAGGCTTATCTGCGTGATCCGGGTGGATGTAAGTCGTTTGGACGGAGGGAGCAGATTCAGATGGATTTAGTATGGTTTTTTTTGCTGCACCGGAATCTCCCTGTTGATCATTCGGGCGCTTTTTGGAGGAAGATCGACTTAGGAGCAACCTCAGACGTTCTTCATCCCCTCCAGGATCGGGAGGATGGTTATCCATCCTCTTTGTAAGTATTAATTTTAGGACTTACCCAGAAAATATAATCAAACTAAGCACACAGAAACAATACAAAAGCAATAAAGTACTTCAACAACACAGTATTATCACTATTATCAGTTTTTTTCTCTTTCGGAATTGACGAGCACTTGTGGCAAGCACGATGTCACCGATCCAAAAACATTTCCAATGTCGGGCCCCCCTGTGAATTATTGTCAAGCTAGTCAAAGCAAAGTCAAACCAAGTGTCAAAAATCTCAACTGTCACGGCTGTCACCTCAAAACTTGCAGGTCGCAAATTCGTTAAATATTCATAAATATTGGCGAAACAACGAATACATTGTGTGTATTGTGTTAATAAAACATAAATATACACAATTTTATGCTCATACGTGTGTGTTGTTAATAATTTTGTTTCAAATCTGGATGAAGATACTATGATCGCCGCGTCCGAGCCTCTGGTAGGTTTTGTTTTTAATTTGTTCTCTAATATTTTCTGTTTGCCGGGTTTACCAAGACGGTGTTTCTCGGGTAAATATACAATAGAATTGCAATTCCTAGCAAATTTTATTATCATTTTTATGCGTTTGTATCTTGTTAAAGTCAAAGGGCTGTTATTAAAGTGGATATTCTATTTTTTCTTTTATTTTCAAAAAGTCGTGAATATTCTAATTTAGCTTTACTTAGCTAAGTTTTCACACATACTGGTAAAAATCATCATAATTTTTCCAGATAATTACAGTATTAAATGCGCTATTAAAGTTATTATGTCTGTATAATTTGGTTTCTGACTATATAAATTACTTATTGTTAACATTACTTATAGGAGTTTGTGCCACATGGCAGAACAGCGTTAGCACGGCACCCGGGACAGATATACAGCAAGCACAACACCTCCGCCTCGGAGAACTCTCTTCTTTACAAACTCACCAACTTTGGTATTAAAGATGAGAGTCTGTTGGGAGCCAAGGAGGAGAAGGAGTGGTGGTGCATCCGAGAGAAGTATTACAGAAGTGAAGATGGTTAGTTGACAGTTTGAATATTTTACAGCCTTTTATTTTAGGAGTTTAAATAAAATTGACATTCACATCTCCATTAAATAAAACCTTTTTACAGATTTTGAAGAAGAACCACCACAAAATAAAGATTCTAAATTTGAATTCAACTCGGAATCTTTTCGTGCTCCGAGTCGGATGAAAACTGATTTCAACATCTCTATCAAATCTGAACTTCTAAACAGTATGAAGAAAATGGAGACAGAAGGTGCAAGTTCTGCTGGCCCTTCACAAGGGAGTTCAGCTAATAGCTCGAGTAATATGTCCAAGAAGTTCAACTTGACTGGTGGAACAAATAAAGGATCAAAGAAGAAACCATTGAATCCAAAGACTGATTGCTCTTATGAGGAGGAATTGTATGTAAAAGGATGTACTGCTGTATGGTCTAAAGGTATGAATAAGTAGTCTTTACTATAAAAAGGAAATATTAGTATATTTGTACGCTATGAATGAACTTAAAAAACTACTGGACCAATTGAATAAAATTTTGACGCATTTATTATGCTGATTGTTCAAATCGATTTACAAAGAGAAAAGAAAATTTGACTTCAGGCGGGATTCGAGCCCGCGACCTTTCCCTTACAGGGGGAATGCTCTAACCATTCCTGTAAGGGAAAGGTCACGGGTTCGAATCCCGCCCGAAGTCAATTTCAAAAATTCTTTCGCCATTAGAAAGCTACATTATCAAGTACCAACATAGGCTAAATATCATCATATCCACACGGGCTCCGCCCGCGTGGAATTCCATGCGGGCGGAGGCCTGAGCAACAGCTTGTGTTGAAACAAAATTTTGCAAATAGAAACAAACTATCCAAACATTATTTTTGTACCTGTTGTTAAGAGGTAGCAGGTAAAAGGTAAAATGCTTGTTAAAACTGCACACAGGAGTCTATAGAATGTCAGTTGACAGATTCTTATATTTAATTACTGTCCTCACCAGGACACCTAGCACGAAAAACTATCGTAATCGTAAAGTAGACGTATCGACAAAATGGAGCATTACCGTACGATAGGCCACCTGCCTAATGTGAACCTGTGTGTGTAATACACACAGGTAATACTTACACACACAATACTTCATACACACTGTGTTAACTGTGTATGAAGCCTGCTCATCGCAATTCTCCATTCTCTCGATACATTTACGATTACGATAGTTTTTAGTGCTAGGGGTATAGATAAATCTGCCCACTTTAACCATTGTCCATTTCTATGAATTACACAAGCACCTACAAATTATGCAATTGCAAAAAATGCCTTTTGGAAGCTATGCTATGCGCGTACATACATTTACCGGGTCTAATTTTTATTAATATTGATTTCTTTTTCAGGCCTCATTTCAACACCAGCTACTAAACTATCCGACCCAGAGCATAGAGAAACCATAGCCTGTTACACCATAGATAATCCTATAAATCATGCTGCCTTTTGCAACTTTCATGTCGATATAAAGAACACCATGCTCATAGACGCTTTGAACTCACAGATAGGTGATGTAAAGAAAAATATAAAGATTGAAGACACAACAGAACACATACAAACTAAAATGATGCCTGCGATACTGTTGATTGACAGCAAATGCATGAAAGTTTATGCCAACGATGGACGAGAATACATTACAAGTATTCCGTTCCAAGTCAAGAAAGTCTGGCCGATGAAATATGGGGTGTTATTAGAGAAGAAACCTACAACATTGTCCCGTAACTCGATACTACGGAATTCCTTTTCAAAATTAAACGAATCCCATAACAGCTCATTTTCAAAGTCTAAAACAAACTTTCCATTTAATTTGAGCAGCAAATTACGCGCTGAATCTGTGTGTGGTTTCGACCAAGATGTGTCTTTACCAACTTGTTTTTCTGTGACGCATCCGTTAGATGAAGTTACACCTATACTGATGAAGTCACCGTCTCACGGACTTCAATACTACAATGATGGAGATTTACAAATAATATTTGTCAGCTCAAATCCAAGCATCATACTGTTATACGATTGGAAATTAGCCCAACATTCACTTTGGAGGATAAGAAAATCTGTCAGAGAGGAATGTCTTTCGATGTGTCCGAATATGAATGCGTCTACAACAGTTTTTAGCCAATCGTGTGACTATATCGGTAGTCCAATGCAAAGCCAGAGAAACTTGACCAGTTGGGCAACCGGTTTAGGTAGTCCGTACCAGTCTAAAAAGGTCCCTGGAACTCCGACGTTGTCTAGATCACGAGTGAACAGTCCGATGGCGAATATATTCCACCAGCAGGGTTTATCACCTCACGCATCGATTGGCCAAGCATCATATATGTCAGTGATGCCGAATACTGCTCAGAACCCGCCATCTTTACCATTGTATCCGGATATTTGTTTGGATCACATATGGACGGATAATCTGACAATCAAACGTGATTGGATAAAATCTGATAGTGATATGAAAGCTTTTCTACATACTGATTTAGTTGGACTGGATTATTTATGCTTTATCGTCAAGGTGGAAGGGGTATCTAAATTGCAGATAGTTAGATTGCAGCGGTCTCATTCTCACGGTCAGACTTCTAAGACTAATTTGATGGTTGGAGCGGTGTCAACTGTGTTGGCAAAGGATGCGGTTGTGTTGGAGCATCTCAATATGATTGCGTTGATTGATGAAGCTGGGAATATAATACTGCAGTCTGGGAATAATGTTGTCGGAAAGGTAAGTCATATAGGTAGTTTTTTTTAATTGAAATCCTGAAGCAATTAATATGCTCAATTTCCTTTAAATTTAGATTGGAACAAGTTAACATCCAGGACAGGCCTTAAACTGGCGACCAGTCTCTTTCTAGGGAAATTTTTTGACCAACTGAACTACCTGGACCCCAATTCTGCTAATTATCAACTACTGTCAAACCACTGAGACTGCAAAAAATGACATTCAATTTTAAACTTTATTGCTATAGATGTCAAGTCCAAAATTGAATTAATAATAGTTTATTACGATTTTTCATACACTCTACAAGATGCTATTTAATTTTGGTCTTTAATAGCATAGCAATAAGGTCTAAAATTAAATGACCTTTGGTTTTTTTTTGGTTGACAATATTAACAAAATGAGATCCTGAACAAGTCCTTCCTAGATGTTCAAAATTCACCTATACAGGCATCCTGAGCTGACGTTGGCGACATCTACCGATTTTTAACAGACTATTATAAAAGGGGTCAGTTAATGAAATCCATGATACTCGGCGATACATATATTTTCCAATAGTTCACAGCTTATAGCTTCACAATAAAACACAGTACACTGTTCCACGGTCGACACGATAATGATCTCATCCTTACTAGCCGGTCAAAAATCAACTCGGGCGGAAGTGCGCCATGACAGTTGTTGGCGTAATATCTAAATGGCTAATTTAATCAATGTATTTGACCGGATAGTAAGTTCATAAAATATATTTATATACATTCATCATTTCTAGATTTATTTTAACTGTTATTTGTAATATTTTGAGGATCACATTAAATCGATAAAAATAGATGACTGCTAAATGCATGTTGCTAGTCAATATAGCTACTTTATGTTTAAAAATAAACAATGTATTTTAATAAATGCTAACACTATCGAGAATTTTTAACGGAGATGGTTGTCTCTGGGAGACATTCCTCACTTATTATCCTCTACTTCTCTCTTCCAGGTCCACGTAGGAGGCGTGCTAGCCCGCCTCATAGACTCGCCCTACACCAAACGAGCCACTTTACAGTCGCCCTTCCCTCGCCGGAGCAGCTTGTTGCCAAGCAGAGTGAATGACGCCACGTTCGATGACTCTGCGCTACATTTGCTGTCACCTGTACCTCATTCTTCAGCTTCGAGGCTTGAGCAAAAGGAAACTTCAGGTAGTCACATGAATCTCTTTACGAAGATGTTCATAGAATCACGACACTATCTACATTTCGTCAGTGTCATTGACTGACGAAATGAAGCATTTGGGTGATGTGAAAAAATATTCTTTTAATTATGATTTCAATGATAAAATAAAAACATACTTTTGCATTAACAATATTACGAGCCTATAGCCGTGGCTCCGCCGCGTGGATGTCGGTTATCACGACTTTTGCTCATATCTCCAGATCTACTCAATTAATTGCGATCAAACAAACGTAAGATAGGGAATATCTTATCCCGTTTGTCACCACTGGCGACATATGGGATTTTTTTCCCATTTATCATCAGTGGGCACGGGACATGACCCCCTCCCCCCTCCCTCCAAATCGTGCACATCTTGTTGAAAAGCCTTGCAAAAGGGTATTTTCTTAAGGAATTTCCTTTCGTGAGCCTAAAATTTCAGGCTGCGACTTCACCTGGACACGGCCACTGTCCAGCCACTGTCACAGTATAGAATACTAGCTTTTGCCTGCGGCTCCGCCCGCTTGGATGTTGGTTATCTCGACCAAACATAGCATATGTCTTTTCTCTAGGTCTAGTCGACCCCTATATCAAATTTCATCAAAATCGGTTCAGTGGTTTAGGCGTGAAAGCGTAACAGACAGACAGACGAAGTTACTTTCGCATTTATAATATTAGTATGGATACATAGATGTCTACTTTCCTTAACAGGTCTATGCGGTCTATGCGACGCGGCCGGCAACCGCCTCACGCTCCAGTTCGAGGCGGGCTCCATGTACAGAATATCGCTACCTCCCTTGACTTGTTCCACGCTCGTCACCCGCTGCTATACTGCGCTTAGAGCGATTCTACCTAAGGATGTTACTATGCAGGTAGGTTTAACTAGCACACATGGATCCACCTACACAACAAAGAAAAAAGAGGCAATATGTTTTAAATTCAAATCGGAAGAAGCTAACAGCCAGTTCCTCGATTCTGCTAAAGCAAAACCACTGTTGTACCAGTACCAGTGTCTTTGGGACTACAAAAAATAGCATTACATTTTAGGCTTTATTGATATAACTTTAAGGTCCAAAATTAAATCAAACTTTTGAGCGAAGTACCTAAATTTCACGATGCCTATGAAGCAAATTGCCTAAAACGCGAAATACCTGAAACTCGAAGTACCTAAATTGCACGATGCCTAAAAACTTAATTTGCCTACAATGTACTTTGACAACAATGTTTAATGCCTAAGAATGGAAATGTCTACAATGTACTTTGACAACAATTTTTAATGCATAAGAATGGAAATGTCTTAAACGAAGATTGCCAGCACAATACAAGGTACGGGGCATTCAGGTACGGTCGGCCAGATTGATTTACCACTTATGACAACACTTCTTATGTAGGTAGGTCTCGGATCATTATTAATTTCTATAGTACACATAATATATCGTCGCGTGGTTCCCGGCAGTGTAGAATTTGGGCCACCCCATCTCCTCTCATGCGGTATCGTACAAGGCGACTAAGGGACAGGGCTGTTTAACATCAGGCAGTTAAATATACAGCCCTGACTCAGCTTTAGATACTTGACTCGAGTCAACAATAGTGCCTGGAAAATGGCCACTTCAGACCCACGGTACTCCTGGCCATACCTTACCGTAGTAGTACCGTAGGTCCCAAGGTGTGCTTTTATTTGTTATACAAAATGTATTTTTATAATTTTAGAATAATAAAAATATAGTAGTTGATACCTACCTATAAATATTCCTTAAATATAAATATTCCACTACATTTTACACAGCGCTATCTAAACCCAATGTAAGCATAGCTTAACTAGCTTGTGTTATGGTATCTAGAATGTGGATAAACATACTTAGAAACTTTTTTTGTGAATGCATACATATTATACATAGGAACACCCAGACCAATGCAAATATAGATATTCATGCATACAAGTATTTGCACTGAGCGGGAATTGAACCCATCCATACCTATCTATAGTTAAAGTCATGTTTTTATGGGTATGGCCAGGGGTACCGTGGGTCTGAAATGGAATACGGCAATAGGCTCACCCCCTATTACGTGGGACCTAATACAATGATTGGTAAAATGTGGGTGTTAATCACCTCTGCCTAACCCTCCGGGGATATAAGCGTGATTGTATGACTATTATGACATTAAGACTAAAGAGTCGGAATATGTGTCATATTTTAGCAAAAAGATTTCTTGATGTAATAAAGTTGGACTCATGCTTTGTAGGCAATTGACTAGCACCGGCATTATACTTTGTAGACATTAAACAACATAGGCATTTTGCTTCGTAGGCATTAAAACCTTATAGACATTAAACTTTATAGGCATCCTGCGTTTTAGACATTGACTTTAGGCAATTTGCTTCATAGGCATCGTGCAATTTAGGTAATTCGCTCAAAAGGGATGAGTTTCATTACACTTTTTCGTTCACTCTACAGAAAGCCATTTAATTTAAGACTTTAGCTGTATTGCTTTAAAGTCTAAAATTAACTGGAATATTTTTAGTGTCCGTCCATACCAGACAGTGGTTTTACTTTAGCAGAATCGAGGCCCAGGATGAATTTTGATTGAGATTACATAACCTATTTATCATAAGCGATAATAATCCTACATCACACACTGCTGTGAATTCAAGTCCTAGATGTTTATTTTCATAATTAAACTTGTTGTTAACACTGTCAGAAGAGTATTCGAATATCAACTCTTTGAAATTAAGTCATTTTTCTCGACTCTAATCTTCGAACGATTCTATCGCAGTTTATTTGGTATTATTTTATTGTAAGGTGTGAATAACCAAATTAAATCGCGTTAGAATCCGTTAAAAGTCGTTTCATTTCTATTTTTATTATGATTAATTAAAGATTCACAACCATTCACAGGTCATCACCAAATGGTACGGCGTCCGCAACGCTCCCGGCACACAAGACCTCACTCCAGACCAAGAATGGTCCATGTTCTCCACTCTACTATTCTCCCTAATAGGCTACGACGTCGAACGTCTAAACAAACAACACGACGACTCCGACAACCCGGAAGTAGCAACAAAGAAACAAAGAACCTCTAGTGATGGGACAATAGACGATTGGGACTATCTATTAAACTCAAAAATGCACAAAACGATAGGCCCATCACTATCGATGTTGAAATTACCAATACCGAATGTTGACAACCAGAAAAAGAGGCGATCTAGCAACGAAGTGCAGAAAACTGGACAATTTAATACTAATTCTTTGTTATATCCATATGTTATACAAGTGTTATATTCTCTACACTTGGTTTACGAAGAAATAAAACTGAATACTCTGTTATGTAACAATTTAAAGCCGTTAGCTATATTTTTGTATCAGATAGCCAAAGATTTGAAACTAGACTCGTATGTAGATCATTATTGGTTAGATTTCCCGACGGATTTGAACCTTGAGTATGAGGAGGAGTCTCAGATCACGCAAGAGAATCGGAGTATGATATCTGAGCCGTCGCACTTCACGAGAGAGCCGCCGAATATTTACTCGTATTTGAATCAGATGCTGAAGAGTATTGATGTGGAACAGTATCCGTATTTGGTTGATGTCAATAATATGTCCAGGGATATTATTGAGGTAAGTACACAAATTAAATATTATGAATATTGAATATGAAAGTTAGTTTGTTAGTAGCTAACGGCTGAATGGATCTCGATGGATCCACAGTCCCGGGTCTTTTAAGCGGGGCGTGAAAAAACATCTATCGAGGCCTAGGGATTGGGGACAGCGCCTGTAATTGCGGTATCTGTTATTTCCTGTTGTCCTAGGGTGCCCCGCCTGTTGGGGGGTGTAGTCAATTGACGATCCAAATATATAAAAAAATTGGGCATAGAAGATTGTTATCTGGCATAGCAGAATAATCTGAAATAGCAGAGTAGTTCCAGTGTACTCGTAGATATTTATTTATGGGAAATATTTATTTGTCAGCAAAGTTTATGTTTTGTCATCAAATGTTGGTACTGAAAATGTGTCGCCCAAAAAGTAATAGATCCAAACGGAATTGACTGCCTCTGTGGCGTAGCGGTAGTGAACGCGGCTGCTACGCAGGAGGCGCGGGTTCGATCCCCGCTCAGTGCCAATATTTGTATGCATGAATATAAATATTTGCATTGGTCTGGGTGTTTCTATGTATAATATGTATGTATTTACAAAAAAAAAACTATCTAAGTATGTATATCCGCATTCTAGATTCCATAACACAAGCTAATTAAGCTTACCATGGGTCTAGATAGCGTTGTGTAGAATGTTGTAGAATATTTATTATTATTATTATTATTTATTTACGATATTTTTAAAAAATTGGAATGCTGAGAAACCTTATTGTTTTGGTGATAAATTAATAGATCACACTCTTTATTCGTTACTTCACCTATGAGCAAGGTTTCAATCAAATCCATTCAGCCGCTTGTGTTTGCTTGAGTAACAACCGAACTTATTTTTGCTTTTATCATAGCTCTTGTACTAAAAAGTATCCAAGAATTAATAGTATGGTGTCCTTTCAGATCCTAGCGATAGTGGGGTGTGGTAAGAGTGCGGGAGTGCGTACGATTTCTCGCCGGGATGCCGTCGCGGCCAGCAGTACGCCGCGCGCCAGGAAGGATGCGAACAGCTACTCGTCACCGTACTGCCAGGCCGTCATCTCCGCCGTGGACAGAGGTGAGGAGAGAGATTAGATTGGTATAAAATTCGTTGGCCGGTGTATTTAATTGTAGAATAGAATGGGACAAGTATTTTGGCGTTTATGACTCGTCGATATATGTCAATCCCATACATTGATCAACCTATTCTATACAGGGCGTCCCACGGCGATGCCACATGGAGGGCAAGTACCTTAAATCCTTAAGTTAGCTCGTTTTGTTTAAAGTCTCTCTAGTGTCTTATAAGAAAGTGTTTTATTTTGCCAAATTGAATTTATAATTTTAGGTTTCAAGGACTTCCTTTCATTTAATTTACCATGTTTCTTAGAGAGATTTGATCCCTATGATTGACACTATCGATTGATGCCATAAAAATACAGGATGTTACTTTTTCGGATTTTAGTCGGTTCGATTACCGGGTGTGGTAAGCGAATTTTTAAAAAGCTTTGAATGCAGTTTTGTTTCTTTTTAAAAATAAAATGATGTCTCCTTTAACTAAAATGAGCTAACTTAAGGATTTAAGGTACTTTCCCTCCATGTGGCATCGCCGTGGGACGCCCTGTATAGACGTATTGCCACTTGTCTAGAGAGGTTAGCTCTTAACTCTTAAGTAAAAATTATTAGAACTTATTCGCCTCGCTAGCACGAAAAAGGTGCTTTTGCTGCGTAAAAACAGCTTACAAGCTTGAGTAAACTTGTTGGTCAAAATAGTGACCAATTCAAAAAGTTAAAAACCATTCTTTATATTTTTTACTGTATTTAAAATTGTTTAAATCATCATCATCATCATGATGATTTAAACAATTTTAAATTTGATAGTAATTGTTTTTCTTTTCTCGTGGTTACAAGAAATTGAAACATAACATACAATAATAACCTTTTAGCTCCGTATTCCAGAACAATACTCAGCCCTGAATCTCGATTTTCATTAACAGATTGTCACTGACAATCTGTCAGTAAATCGGGATTCAGGATTGAGTATCATTCTGGAATACAAGCCTTAATTTGCTGGTCAGTGTGGCAAATAGTAACTTTATTACTTGTTTAACAAATCTATACTATTATATAATTGTAAAGTGGTCGTGTCTGTACATTGGAGATATTTAAAAAAAAATACTTGGGGTATGTTATATTTTTTTAATTTCCTGTCTGTTTGTCTGTTTGTCTGTTTGTCCGCGATGGACGCAAAAACTACTGGACGGATTTTGATGCGGTTTTTTTTTGTTAGAAAGGGCTTACTCAGACTTAAAATCTTACGTTTGTTTGATCGTAATCGCGTTACCCGAGATGCACGCGGGCGGAGCCGCGAGCGGAAGGCTAGTAATAAATATTATTTCTTTTCAGGTATAACCCTCCGTGAAATAGACAGTCTCCCTCCAGCGTTAGCACTCCTACTCCTCACAGTGCTGTCTCACTGCAAGAGTTCTCCTCCCGCCGACTGGCCCCCCGAGGCCTACAACCTGGTGATGAGGGAGGACCTGGCCCACCAGGCCAATGTGGCCCAGGCCATGAGCACTGCCAATGATTATATGGAGTGTGAGTATTGCCTGTCCAAATTAATACCTAAACAGAAAGGTATATATTTAATGGATGCTTACGTGTTGTATTTGGTGTTGTTAACTAAAACGTGTAAAAATAATAAAGTAAATTGTTTTTCGCGTAAATTTACGTCAATATCAGAAAGGTGGCATTTTCACGCAAGGGTATTTGTAAGTATTTGAAAAGAGATATTTTGCCAAAGTGATATTATGCAAGACATTATGAGAAAACGTGAAAGGGACATTATGAGAAAGGTTGAAAGAGACATTTTGCGATAGGGAAATTATGAGAAAAGGTGAAAGGGACATTGTGCGAAATTGACATTATGCAAGACATTACGAGAAAGGGTGAAAGGGACATTTTGCAATAGGGATATTATGAGAAAGGTGTAAAGGGACATTGTGCGAAAGGAAAGTTTAGCGACCTATTGACATTTTGCGAAATAGACGTGTTGCGAATGAGCCATTACCTTATTCTATGAACGTACAGTCTGGAGACTAAAGACCTACCTTTTTAAGTTCCTTATGTTATTATTGTCTACAGTCATAGCACTTGAAGTCCTGGAAAAAGATACAGTGTATACAATGGCGAAACGAGTCGTAGATCCTCCCAGGACGAACCCGGAGGACGCTGACGTCATCACTGGCTGTGAACATCTCAATACACAACTGCTAAGCTTGCTGTATCCTAGAGATCATCGGTACGTACAAATTTTACTTTACATTGGTCTTTCGAGTCGGTGGAGAAATGTACATTGGTCCTTTGAGCCGGTCTAGAAGTGTATGTTGGTCCTTCGAGCCGGTATCCCCATCGTCAGTACGTAGAAATTTTGCTTTACTATAGTTATGATGACGTTTATGGACAGAGTGAGACGAATGAAGCGGGTTTATGAGGACCCCAGTGCACCTGCTGATTGACGAATGAGGCATACATGCCTTCTCAGGGTTGGGCGGTCAGACGACAATCTTTGCCATAAAAATCTTATAAAACAAAATGCAGAAGGAGTGAACCACAGACAGTAAGGTGGAAGATCAAGGTAGAGACAGGTCTGTTTAGATGGCTTGGACACATAGGGAGGATGGTTGAAAGAAGACTAATGAAACAGATTTATGGGGTGGACAACCTAAGTAAGGTTGATCGAGGATGTTTCAAAGGTCAAGGTCAAGATTACCCGCAACAAAACAATTTTGAAAATAGGAGTCTTTACTTACCCCAACAAAGTATCTTCTAGAATATTATGAAACAGATTTATGAGGTAAGTGTGTGTGGACAACCTAAGTAAGGTTGATCGAGGATGTTTCAAAGGTCAAGGTCAAGATTACTCCGAGCTTGTATGAAAACAATTTTGAAAATGGGGTCTTTACTTACCTCTACAAAGTATCTTCTAGAATATTATGAAACAGATTTATGAGGTAAGTGTGTGTGGACAACCTAATTAAGGTTGATCGAGGATGTTTCAAAGGTCAAGGTCAAGATTACCCCGAGCTTGTATGAAAACAATTTTGAAAATAGGGGTCTTTACTTACCTTAGCAAAGTATCTTCTAGAATATTCTTTCTTTCAGAATGACGGAAGTAATAAACCTGCTCCAGTCTTCGATCCCGGTGACCATCACGCTGACGCAGCGGCCGGAGGTTTCCGACCACGACTTTATAGAGGAACAGGATAAGTACCTGTATGCTATCAGTACAAGGACTATGGCGTTGCCGATAGCTAGGTGAGAAACTTACGTCAATTTCATTTACAGCCTATTACAGCGATCGTGTGGTGGCGGAGAAAGAATACAAGTATCACCACTCTATTTCATCCGAAGGGTGTCTACTAACGGAACAATATCACTACGAGAGTAGGAAAACTCGAAATAAAAGTCTGTGTCAACCCGTCTGGCCAGCGTGGAAACAATAGGCCAAAGACTCCTGATATTGGAAGAGGTTTATGTTCAGCAGTGTATTGCGATAGGTTAAATGATTGACTGATAGATAGCGACCGGTAAACATCGTGATATTGTATGCTGTGCAAAGTGCGTAGTGCCCTTTGGTAGTAAGTGCGGGGTGCGACAACAGTGATGCGTCAATAAACTAATTAGTGATGCGTCAACTCGGAAAAAATACGACTCGAGCTAACTCAAGTTGAAATTCAGGTAACTCGAATTAAATTCGAGTTACGAAACTGGAGTTGTTAAGAGGTTACCGTGGCCTATGGGCGAGTGCAACACAAAGGGAAGTCACACTCGTGGTGCTGACCCTGTAAGAACAGAGAGATTCTGTGCCGTCAGCGCAAAAGATAAGTAGGACAAAGCATTTGGTTTTTCCACTGATAGCATAAAATCTCTCCAGTGAGCACTGGCTACCCTACTCACCGTCGGAAACACAATACACGAAGTTATTAAGCCGCGGTGTTTTTTTTTTTCGTTTTTTTTACACGACTGTGCCATTGAGGGTATTCATCTTCATAAAGACGCATTTTCCTGATTGCACCCGTGGCCAAGATGACCTCGGAGCTCAGGGTCCGCCTTCCGGCTCTTCCTTTTCCACTTCACACGATCTTGGGCGTCCATGGTAGTGAGACGAGGGTAATTATCCTAATGGTAACTCCGTGGACGTTGGCAGAGGCATGGCGACGTTACGCACAGCTCCATGCGGCGCCACCCGCGGCGCAGAAGTCCCGCGTGTTTGCGTGTGGGGGCGCTGGCGCGGGCGCGGCGCGGGCGAGGCGGCGCCGGCGCCGCACGCGTGGCCGTCGTTCCACAACGGCGCCGCCGCCGGCCTGGCGCTCGTGCCGCTGTCCGGGTTCACGATAGACTCCGAGTGGGTCATCTACAACAAACCAAGGGTTAGTGCACTGTGCTCACTTTCATAATAAATAGTTGATAATGTATTGGTCCTTCGAACTGGTTGAGAAGTGTACTTTGGTCCTTCGAGCCGGTTGTGAAGTGTAGCCTTCACCGGTCTCATAATTTAACTCTTTTATGTTTTCACTTTCATAATATCAGTAGATCGACGAACCCGGAGGACGCTGACGTCATCACTGGCTGCGAGCATCTCAATACGCAACTGCTCAGTTTGCTGTATCCTAAAATCGATTCATTTTGGATCAATCAAAATGAATCGATTCAGCCAAATTTTGCCATACATTGGTCCTTCGAGCCGGTTGAGAAGTCTACATTGGTCCTTTGGACCGGTCGAGAGATGTACATTAATCTTTCGAGCCGCTCATGAATTGTAAATGGGTCCATAAAACCGGACGAGAACTATACATTGGTCGGTCGAGAAGTGTAGGTACAGCTTGGCAAAAAAGTCATGAAACGGAACTAAAATATTTAATCACTGGCAACACTCTGTCAATCACGTCAAGTTAGTACTTGAAGTTGTCATTTCATACATTCCACCAGTAGAGTAGTGCGTTCGAACAATATTGATAGTTTTTTTGATGATATCACCAACGAAGTTTCATAAGCAGATTTTAGGGGTATACACCCTTTTATGTTATTCCTATATAAAGTTCGCATCTTTTTTAGGTAAATCCGTCAGTAGGTACCTTAAGACGAATCGCATTGGAAGGACAAAGAAATAAAGGAATTTTCACCACATCAGGAAAGCATAGAGCGGGACGGCCTAGAAAAGAAGACCCACCCCAAAGCTCAGATGAACACTTTTCTGGCGTGGAATATTTGGATGAAAGTTTTTTAGATTCCGATTAGAACATATTCAATTGTACTATTAAATTGTTTTGCATTACACTCAGTTCAATCGTTTTATTCTTTTTCTTTTAGGGATTAACGCTAGAACTAGCTTTAATCCGAGACGCATCCGAAGATCTTACCTCGGAGTCTGGGGTCTGCTTTATCAGTCTTACTACGGATTTGACCGAATTTTGTCATTTTTCGTGAAGCAACTGCCATCTGACCTCCACAACCCAATAGCGATATTGGGCGATAATAAAGTATTTCATCTAGACCAGTTTTTAGACTTTTTTTAGGGCTCTAACTACCCGTAATGACTGCCATAAGATGTTCGTATGGCAACCGGGACCGACGGCTTAACGCGCTCTCCGAGGCACGACCACGACCAATACAAATATCCATATTTATGCATACAAATTTTATCAAATATACTGACAAACAGAAGTAGTAGGTACATTTTATAAATAGTGTACAAAATCGAAGTATCAAAGCTGTTTTGGTCGTAGTATATAGGGTGGCTACATGCACGATTGTGGCGCCCCTATTAATTTCACGACTTTTTTGCCAAGCTGTACATTAATCCTTCGAACCAGTCGAGAAGTATGTTGATTAAAATTTATATATTTCCTATCCAGGGTACCGCAGAGATGTCAATAGAACACGCAGGATTCCTCATGGGCCTGGGCCTAAACGGCCATCTCCGGGATATGCCGTTCATGAATATATACGAGTACCTCGTCAAGTGCAACGAAATGATCAGTGTTGGATTACTTCTAGGACTTGCGGCTACATACAGAGGTAGATATTCATTGAAACACGACTTCATTTGAAAATTATTTGTATATTTCGTGAGATTTTATTGAGACCCGCCTATGAAAACTTTCGTTAACTGGCCACTATGAACCTATCCGCCAATATAATTTCAATAGGGATTTCAAACTCAAAGGCATGTTGTTTTAGAGACTGTTTTCGGTTTTTGCCTTATTAGTTACTGGTTTTTGTTAATAGGGTTTTTGAAGGTAGACAGTTATTTAATTTTTTTGTATAAATTAAATTATAAATCAACTATTACAATTCATTTTTTACTGATCATCTACTTTAAAGTAATGGAGTATATTGACTGTTTAAATATTTTACTTAAATATGAGTTCTTACACAAGGTCAAGGTCATATAAAGGTCAAGTGAAGGTCACTTAATTTTGTACTACAAATTATCACTAGGCACTATGGACGTCCAAGCGACAAAGATGATGAGTATCCACCTCGAGCCCCTACTGCCGCCCACGTCCATCGAGCTGGACATCCAGCAGAACATCCTGGTGGCCGCGCTACTGGGCGTGGGGCTTATATACCAGGGCACTGCGCACACGCATTACTCGCAACTATTGCTTCTTGAGATAGGTAAGAATGATGCGATTGTTGTTGTATTGTCATTTTTTTAACGGTTTATTTATCCATTTATTTAGTATGCACATAACAGGTACTTGAGTAAAATGAGAATCCTAGTAATCTTAAGAATCTTCACGTTATATGCACGCTACGCATGTATTGTATTTTTGAATGAAAAGAATGGTCTATATTATTACAAACAGTCGGAAATAAACAAATTATGTCATATATCTAATTAATTCTCTCTAAACAAAAGTAAAAATAAACCTTATCTTAACCACTAAACAGTGTACTAAGAATCATTTTGGTCCTTCGAGCCGATGCGTACTTTGTATCATATAAGATGATACAAAGTACGCATCGGCTCGAAATACCAAAATGATTCTTTACACACACACACACTTACACATACTTATGTAGTATATGCTTTATATATTTTAATTGATATATTGATATATTCTAAACCAAAACCGATGAATCCTGTTGACCAGTAATACAGGTAATTTTTTACCTACAACAGGCACCAGCGATCCACAACCAGATATACCCTAAGTTGTGTAAACACTGTGTGTAATTTGGTTGTTGGTGAGAAATAAGTATATTTTTTTTATTTTTTTTTATTCCTATCAATTAGTTATTCTCACTATCTGTATCAATCACCAAACGGTGTTCAGTACATTTTGGTCCTTCGAGCCGGTCAAAAATTTCTCGGTCCGCAGGCAAGCCGCCCGGGCCAGAGATGGAGAACTGCGTGGAACGCGAGGGGTACGCGTTAGCAGCGGGGCTCGCCCTAGGACTGGTATGCGCAGGCGCAGCGCGAGCTGGGGCGGCCCTGGCACCGCTGGCTAATAAACTGCGGACGTACATGCTGGGAGGAGACAAACATCCACTTACTGGTGAGTAAGAGATTTGTATGTTGATGATGTGGTGGTGTTTGGTAGATTTTATTTGTAGTCTGGGAGCCAGCAACAGATTAGTATGATCAATTTCTTCTTAGATCTTCTTCATCCTAGCGTTCCAAGTCGACATCCGAAGTTTTCTTGAAATATAATGGTTTTCACTTAGATATAACTCATAAAATGTACAGGGCTTCTTAATGCAACTTTCTGAAGCATTTTATGAATTATCCCCGTAGAAAGAATGACTGTAAAATTTTATTTGTTAAGAGACATGATTTTTGTGCTTCTATCCACCGTAAGTTTTCTATTGTAGACACTTTATAACTGAAATTTAACTCATTTTCATCCACCCAGGTTCTCAAAAGGAGAAGTACAAGCAGGGTTCGTTCGCGATCCGCGAGGGCGCCACCGTGAACCTGGACGTGACGTCACCGGGCGCCACGCTGGCCCTGGGCCTCATGTACCTACGCTCGGGCAGCGCGGCCCTAGCGGCCTGGCTAGAACCACCGCGCACTGCCTACCAGCTAGACTTCGTGAGGCCTGATCTGCTCATGCTCAGGGTTATCGCTAGAGGTATCTAAATTCACTGTATCTGGCTCAAGCCTACTCAGTGTACCTCGGGATATACAAAGTGATTTTGTAGTCGTTTCAGAGCGAAAGATTTTCGATTCTTCTGATCCCGTTCCCGCTGCATGTCTAAATTTATCAGTGTTTCTCTACAATATTATGCATGTATTATACATATAGACCTTCCACTTGAATCACTCTATCTATTAAAAAAAAACCGCTTCAAAATCCGTTGCATAATTTTGAAGATTTTCTCAACTGTCAAAAAATATCAGCAAAGTGTCAGTGATATGCATGAATTATTACAGGACTGGTGCTGTGGGACGATATAGAACCGACGGAGGAGTGGGTGGAGAGCCAAGTGCCTGAGACTATAAGGCCGTACTGTTTCGTCAAGCCCACGGAGGACAGCATCGACTATGAAGCTATGAAGTAAGATGATGATTTATCTACTCTCATACTGAAATGTAAACATTAAGAAATCCCTACTAATATTATAAATGTGAAAGTAACTCTGTCTGTCTGTCTGTCTGTCTGTCTGTCTCGCTTTCACGCCCAAACCACTGAACCGATTTTGATGAAATTTGGTATAGGGGTAGATTAGACCTCGAGAAAGGACATAGGCTATGTTTGGTCGCGATAACCGACATCCACGCGGGCGGAGCCGCGGGCAAAAGCTAGTTAAAAATAAAACTAAGGACATTTTTTCCATTACGATATAACTTCAGCTCGATTTTTTCTACATAGTCTGTGGACGCGGCGCAACACGCATGCGCGATCAGCAAATGGATTTTGGCGCTCAACGTTTTTGTCATTTTACGCAAATTATTTTAATTATTTCATGAGATTCTATGAAACTACACATAAGTGTTATACACTTGTATAACTATAAAATAACTCGCCTAAGTAGTATTGTATTTTTTTAAGTAAAACTTCTATAATCACGCTTTACTTGGGGAGTAAGCTGATGAATGCATGACGAGAGCGTTACGAAAAGTGTGATCGGACGAGGCGAACGGAAGTTGAGCTGCCGCGGACACTCAGGGAACCAGCCGGATCCCAACTCGGCCGGAATTGGCCGCTGTGTGAGGCATTACCGTCTCTGTTACTCAAGACACTTGGGCAGTGTTTATATCTATACCTACTTACTTCCTGCAGGGAACGCCGTTGATTGGATGGATGATCTGCCCTGTGATGTGTGTCATTTCACCCATTTCCCCTATAATATGTACTTAACTTCCCCTTCTTCCTCAGCCAGGCGTACTGCAACATAATCGCAGGCGCAGTATTCGCCATGGGCCTACGCTTCGCCGGTTCAGGCGACGATGAAGCGCGCGACACCGCACTACACTTCACTCGCCTGTTCGTGGCCGTGGGCGGCAAGAGCGTGGGCGAGCTGGCCGGCCGGAGCACGCTGGAGGCCTGCATGTGTGTCTGTCTGCTGGGGGCTGGCATGGTGAGTACAACAAGAGCGTGGGCGAGCTGGCCGGAGCACGCTGGAGGCCTGCATGTGTGTCTGTCTGCTGGGGGCTGGCATGGTGAGTACAACAAGAGCGTGGGCGAGCTGGCCGGAGCACGCTGGAGGCCTGCATGTGTGTCTGTCTGCTGGGGGCTGGCATGGTGAGTACAACAAGAGCGTGGGCGAGCTGGCCGGCCGGAGCACGCTGGAGGCCTGCATGTGTGTCTGTCTGCTGGGGGCTGGCATGGTGAGTACAACAAGAGCGTGGGCGAGCTGGCCGGAGCACGCTGGAGGCCTGCATGTGTGTCTGTCTGCTGGGGGCTGGCATGGTGAGTACAACAAGAGCGTGGGCGAGCTGGCCGGCCGGAGCACGCTGGAGGCCTGCATGTGTGTCTGTCTGCTGGGGGCTGGCATGGTGAGTACAACAAGAGCGTGGGCGAGCTGGCCGGAGCACGCTGGAGGCCTGCATGTGTGTCTGTCTGCTGGGGGCTGGCATGGTGAGTACAACAAGAGCGTGGGCGAGCTGGCCGGCCGGAGCACGCTGGAGGCCTGCATGTGTGTCTGTCTGCTGGGGGCTGGCATGGTGAGTACAACAAGAGCGTGGGCGAGCTGGCCGGAGCACGCTGGAGGCCTGCATGTGTGTCTGTCTGCTGGGGGCTGGCATGGTGAGTACAACAAGAGCGTGGGCGAGCTGGCCGGCCGGAGCACGCTGGAGGCCTGCATGTGTGTCTGTCTGCTGGGGGCTGGCATGGTGAGTACAACAAGAGCGTGGGCGAGCTGGCCGGAGCACGCTGGAGGCCTGCATGTGTGTCTGTCTGCTGGGGGCTGGCATGGTGAGTACAACAAGAGCGTGGGCGAGCTGGCCGGCCGGAGCACGCTGGAGGCCTGCATGTGTGTCTGTCTGCTGGGGGCTGGCATGGTGAGTACAACAAGAGCGTGGGCGAGCTGGCCGGAGCACGCTGGAGGCCTGCATGTGTGTCTGTCTGCTGGGGGCTGGCATGGTGAGTACAACAAGAGCGTGGGCGAGCTGGCCGGCCGGAGCACGCTGGAGGCCTGCATGTGTGTCTGTCTGCTGGGGGCTGGCATGGTGAGTACAACAAGAGCGTGGGCGAGCTGGCCGGAGCACGCTGGAGGCCTGCATGTGTGTCTGTCTGCTGGGGGCTGGCATGGTGAGTACTAAGAGTTATTGCAGTTAGCCGGGGTGGGTGACGATACTGTTGATCACCTTGGCTCAAGGGGCCTAAGTCGATCAATAAGTTAATTATTCCTCACCTCCGGTAACCGACTGCCCATAGACGGCGTGCGTTTTGGTCGTTTCAAGTCCAGCATAACCTTTTCACCGGCTCCGGCGGAGGGTATCCGTTGGAATTTTTGCGCGATAAAAAGAAAAGAAAAATAATAGTTATTGGCCAACCGTCATGAAGTTAGCGCATGTGTACTTATTATGGCATAACCAGAAATTAAAAAAATGTTGTGACTACATTGCAATGTCATTAAGTTTGTTGATCACCATACCGAAATGTTTAGTTCCTTTCAGCCAATCTAGTAGTACACCTAGAAATGTTTGCAACTAGCACATTAAGGCCCCAAATCAGATCAGCATCGAAAAATCGGTATTTTCGAAACCGTTTTTCTTTTTAACTATAAAGAATGATGCCCACTTTCCATACATCCGTTGCCCTGTCATTACATTTTTAAAATGCTATCGTATTACTGTACTGGTATCATTGATGAATAGATACTGCATCTTTAAAACCATAAAACCAATAATGGTTTAAATCTTTAGACAGAAAAATGTATATTCAAGGTATTAAAACGTGTAGGTAAAGTATTTATTTATCTGTGCTTTGACTAATGAACTGTGTGACAGTGTCAAAAAACTTAAGGGGTCCATTACACGCTCATGCAAACGTCATGCATCATGCCGTCAATCATGAATATTATTGGTCAATCGGTTATTAGACGTTATGTTATTGGTCACTCACGGCGTGATTGATGGTTAAACCATGGCAAAACCTAGCGTGTAATGGACCCGTAACAACCAATGATCGTGTTCTGACATACATTTTACTTATACGCGGGTGCGACCGGGTCTAACGCTTGGTGGTACTAGTGGGAACAAACCAAACATTGATCTCATATTATCAAAAGTTAATTCTTCACAGTCAAGATTAACAAGATATAGGTAATAATTTAGATTTATTTCATGTCATATGCTCATATTCAGTGATTAAATGAGCTTTCAACATACAATTTACTGTTTGCAATTTTTGTCATCATCATCATCAGCCTTGCATTCATTCTGGTTACATCCACGGCCTTGCTTCAGAGTCCGGGGTCCACCTCTTCCAGTACTACCACGATGCGGCTGAACTTACATATTTTCGGTGAAGCAACTGCCATCTGACCTCCAAAACCCATTGGCGACATTAAAGTATTGTGTAGACTAGTTGTTGGATTTATAGGGCTCTAACTACTCCTAACGACTGCCATTAGATGTTCGTATGATAACTGGTACTGACGGCTTAACGTGCTCTCCAAGGCACGGAGATACCATGACCCAGGTCAATGCAAGTAGACATATTCATGCATGCAAATATTTGCACTGAGCGGAAATCGAACCCGCGCCTCCTGCGTAGCATTCGAGTTCACTACCGCCATGCCACTGAGGCTGAGGGAATTTTTGCATTCAACAATAACTAAATAAAATACTTTTTAACTTTATTGCTATTACAGAAATGACAATATGAAAAGTCAAAAATGAATATTAATAATACAACCTTACAACATTTTATTCATTACAATTGGTATTTTTATTCGTCTATTTTTTTATTTTTATAATGTATGTGTTCTCTTATTATAATCATCGTCAAAATAATGTTGTGTTTTGAATTGAAGGCAGGAATCTTAGAGCCCAGGGTCTGTCTTCCGACTTTTCTAAAAGGTTAGGGCCAGTCCACACGGCGCGTTGCGTTGCGTTGCGTCGACGCAGCACTGTGCCCCTGCGTCGCGTCGTTTTACATACAAATAAATCATAGTGTCCACACGGCGCGCTGCGTCGACGCAACGCACACACGAAGGAGCTGCAGCCCCGGAGGCGAAGCGGGCGGGGGTGTACGCGTTGTGACTGTGACTGCATCGTAGTAACGCTGCGCTGCGGTGACGCAGCGCCCGTGTGGCCGGCTATGCGTCAAAATATTTGCGTTGCGTCGACGCAACGCAAACAACGCACCGTGTGGACTGGCCCTTAGGGTCTGTCTCCACTTTTCACTGTTTTGGGCATCACTGGTAATGAGATAATTGGCACGCATAACACATTCTACAACGATAGTTGAGCTAAGACTTCTTAGGTTTGCTCTGCTACCCGGCGGGGCGGTATTGCCAGACATTTTTATCATACACGTAGCCTGGGGGTTGCCGAAAAACTTGTCCAGCAATGAGGCTCTCCTGTATTTTATCTGCTAAGTCATGGACAAGGATCCCACGGATGCGGACATTGCTCTCCTCTCAAATGGGGTGATATCAGAGTATCAAATTGAATTTGAACGCAACAGAAAGAGGAATTACACTACACATCAGCAATAAAACGAAACCATGAAACCAAATGAAGCTGTTACTGTCATGTCATAGTCGGTGTTTGTTTATAGCGTAGAGAGAGGACAAATACAATTATTATTTGTAATCGTAGGCAGGTACTTACCAGTAACACAATATAACAGTGGTATACCTACTAGGTATACCTAATACGATTATTTCATATTATTTTGATATCTTATCAGGTAATAGTCAAAATAATAGCGACAATGAGCGATATTATAATCTATGTGCGTGCGTTAATCCTAAGCCTGTTAAAGTATGAAGGAAAAGTTGGTCACTATTTCGTATTTATGTTATAGGCAATGTGTATAATCCGGCATTGTATAGAATGCCTAGGCATTCTATACATTGCCTAAAACGTTCAGGCAATGTGTATAATACGATTAATTTCATACATTGCCTAGGTATTGTATTAAATGCCAGAAGCGCATCAGGCAATGTGTTTATTGGACGAGTTGTTGTAAATTCGTCTCTTTAAAATGATATTTCATGTGCGAAAATTCGTCTCACCTTAATAAATAAGTACTGCTAGCAAACAAAGTACCTAATAGATTAACAAAACGTCATTTATTTGCGATCCCTTAAGAAGCCCGCTATGGATTTGAAAAATGGATATTACTGCTGAAAGAAAAACTGTTCACTCCGACTTGGATAGATTAGGTTAGAAGTTAGGTTCGTGGTAATTTTTTTTAACCATGCAGATCTCTATAGGCCACGGTAACAACTCTCTTTCCATCAGGTTAGGTGGCTGACAAGCACAGGGATGATGGTAAGAGAGATGGAGAGAGAGAGAGGGAGAGGTTTTATTACCATATAGAATTTCTATAAATTCTTCTTCTTCTTCTTCCGTCCCTTAGTCCCATATCTATCTGGGGTCGGGTCTTCTTGTACGTCTGCGCCAGGTCGTTCTGTCCTGGGTTGTCTCAGGGGCTAGGTTCTGTTCTTTGATTTCCCTATCGATTTTGGACCACCATGTAGCGGGAGGCTTTCCTCTTCCCAGGCGTTTTGTAGGGATATTCAAAGCGGTTTTCACGGAGTAGGTCTCATCTCGTCTCATTATGTGTCCGTACCATCTAAGCCTGCCTTCCCTCAATTTGTCCGTTATTGGGGCCACTCCGAAGGATCCTCTCACGTGCTCATTGCGTATCCTGTCGAGACGTGTTACACCGCCTGCCCAGCGCAGCATCTTCATTTCAGCTACATGTAACTGCTGTTCTTGCCTTTTTGTTGTTGTCCAGCACTCGGAGCCATACAACATTGCGGGCCGGACGGCTGTCTTGTAGATTTTGCCCTTGGTCCGTATTGGCATTCGGGTATCGCAAAGTACTCCAGTTAGAGACCGCCACTTCAGCCAAGATGCATTAACTCTATGGCTCACATCCGCATTGACGCTGGCATCGGTCGTTAGAACAGAGCCAAGGTACTTAAAGTGGGTGACTCGGGGTAGGGTAGAGTTTTCAATGACAATGTTGCATCCTGTCTCCTTGTCACCGCCGAAGTCACACTCCATGTACTCTGTTTTTGAGCGACTGACCCGTAGACCATGTCACTCCAGCTCGGTCACCCATTTGGTAAAAGTCTCCTGCAGGTCTGTTGCATTCTTTGCTATGAGGATGATGTCGTCCGCGTATAACATACACCATGGTATTTTGCATGGTATTTCTATAAATTCTGTATGGTAATAAAAAAAATAACCACAAAGGCTAATGCGGGAGCTCCGCTCCGCTCCCGCATTTACCTTCTAACCTAATCTATCCAAGTCGGAATGTGCAGCTTTGCTTTCACTGCTATGTGAGAAACATTCTACGCAAAAAACACGTAGGTACTTAGGCATACCTACCAATAGAACACAATACATGTCTTATCAGCACTTTCGCTGGTGGAAGTTGAAATTAGGATTAGCTCTCAAAAGATTAGTATCTATCTAACTAAATCATAGAGAAAAAAAATAGATTACATACATTACCTATGCTTCGACCGGCATTCTATACAATGCCTAGGTATTCTATACATTTCCTAGGCAAAGTGTAAAATAGTTTAAACATTGAATATCATTTCATACATTGCCTGAACGACCCCGGCATTCTATACATTTCCTAGGTATTGTATAGAATGCCTGCATTATACACATTGCCTATAACATTTACATTATATTGAATAACTGGACGTAGTCGTTTGATTGAAAAGTAAGTAGTGCAAACAGCCACTATTACGTGGGACCCAATACAATGATTTAGTGAAATGTGAGTGTTCATTCACCTCTGACTAACCCTCCGGGGATAAAGGCGTAATTATGTGTGTATGTGTGTGTGTGTGTGTGTGTGTGTGTGTGTGTGTGTGTGTGTGTGTGTGACTAATATTTGTCCTACTGGGTAACAGGAAGAATAACGTAATATCTGTCAAGTCATTTGTTCATTAATACGATTATTCTAAATAGTCCCGATTGTGACATCTCTAAAGAGAATATAATCACAACGTGACAGAGAGTAGAGAATATTTTCCGTCTATGGTTTCTGCTTTAAGATGGTGAATTTCGTCTTACGCAGATTGATATATTGCTGATCATTTTGATTATCATTAAAAAACTGATATCTGATTTTCTAGCCTAACACTTTCTTTCTAAGTTTTTCTGTTAAAAATAGAAAAAAATATGCTATTTTATGAGCTAATTCTCTAGGTAATACGGGCAAATTGCTTATTCTGATCAGACAGGTGAAAAGTGGGCATTGTTCTTTAGGTAACTATAAGTTTATTTCAGATATATGTTAAATAAGTGTATTAGCATGACGTGACCTTCTTAGTTTGTAATCGTCCCCTATAAAATTATCTATTAAAATTAGTTTTACTGATTTTTACGGCTGAAGAACGAGCGAATGACCTTGAGCATTTGTATGGTCAAAGTCATTCGCGTATGTAATCACCGCTCGTGCTTCTGTTACAGATAATGGCGGGTCGCGGCGACCTGCACGTGATGCGCGCTTGCCGCCGCCTACGTGCGCGCACTCCTGCGCACGCGCCGCGACCACATGCGCCCGCGCTCACGCACGGCGGACAGGTTAGACACACTCACTCTCTACTCATACCATCATCGTCTTAGCGGTGATTCCGATCTCATCCAAAGCTTTCATCTCCGACTCTGGTGTCCACTTACGGTTTAGCTTCAACTTTACGAGTGTACTGTACAGTATTACTTAATCATTACAAACCCTCGTATTTACTAGGTAATTCGATTTGCCCAACAAACTCGCAACATCGCGCAATGTTGTCTGGTAACGCGCAACATGTCGCGCGTGTCGTTTGTTCAAAGATTGACCTTATGTGAACTGACAACGTTGTTGCGAGTTTTGAAGCAATGTTGCGCAACATAGCAGACAACACCTAGCTGGTGGCATTTAGCAGATCCCCTCGACTACAACTTTCTCCTCGTTGTGGCTCAGAATATCAACTTCCCAAAATGTCCCCTGGTTGAGATAATTTTAAAGCAATTAGTTTGCTAGACTAAACAAATTATAATAAATTGGAAAAAGCGAAATCAATTCTCGGGCGGGACTCGAACATTGATTTCGCTTTTTCCAAGTTATTATAATTTGTTCAGTCTAGCAAACTAATTGCTTTAAAATTATCTCAATTGATTGGGCGGAGTTATCAAAAATCAATGTTTAAAAATGATTGCAACATCATTCATTGATTCCGATAGTTCGTACGAATATCGGTAGATTACTCCCACCATCGCCGTAAGATGGATGTAGGTATTGGAAAAATTGGTCACTCTCGGGCGAAGCTCGGTGGCTCAGTGGTCAGAGCGTTTCCCCCTGTAAGGGAAAGATCGCGGGTTCGAGTCCCGCCCGAGAATTGATTTCGCTTTTTCCAATTTATTATAATGTCCCCTGGTACCAAAATGTCCCCTGGCACCAAAATGTCCCCTGGTACCAAAATGTCTCCTGGTACCAAAATGTCAACTTCCCAAAATGTCCCCTGATACCAAAATTTCAACTTCCCATGATGTCCCTCGTTAAATCATGTTTATTTACTTAATTAAGTTAAACTCAAAATGTGAATTAAAACATATTAACTACATATTTGAAGCTATAGCGGAGCGGAAAATCCTTGTATGGGTGGTTATAAAAAAAATAACCACGAAGCCACCAGCCTTCTAACCTAACCTATCCGTGTCGGGGTGGGCAGGGTCCAGGGTTTGGTACCAGGGGACATTTTGGGAAGTTGACATTCTGAGCCACAACCTTTCTCCTCTAACCTCCATATGACGTGACCACCAGATGGCGGTCCACTGCACCATCGGCCTCCTGTTCCTGGGCGGAGGTCGCGCTACTCTAAGCACATCTCCCACAGCAGTGGCGGCTCTCCTGGCCGCTTTCTTCCCCAAGTTCCCCACGCATAGTGAGGATAACAGGTAATACTGCATGCTAAAACATACTTTTTTCTACCACCTAGGTGAAAGATAAGCAATAATAAGCATATTAAGGCGGAGGATCGGCAAACGTGGCGCATATTGGGAGAGGCCTATGTCCAGCAGTGGACTGCGATAGGCTAATTGATTGATTGAATAAGCATGCAAAAGAAGAAGCCCCACCTGATGGATACCGTAACCTTGGATTTGTTTTAAAGTATTTAAATCATATCAATTAACCTATCACAGTCCACTACTAGACATAGTCCTTTCCCAATGTGGGCCATTTCTCTCGATCCTCCGCCTTCCACATCCAGTATACTTCGGCAACCTTTTTCAGGACGTCATTCCATCTAGCTGTATTACTTATTATCATATTAGTAACCGAAATCTATCTATCTTCTATCTATCTATCTATCTATACTATTGAAAATGTTTCTCCGCGATGGACGCAAAACCTACTGAACGAAATTTGATGATGTTTGTTTTGTCAGAAAGGTCTTGTTCAGACTTAAAATCTTACGTTGATTGCAATCGGTTGATTAGAACCGAAGATAAGAGGTCCACACGGGTGGAGCCGCGAGTGAAACGCTAGTTACTAATATTCCTCTTAAACCCACCCTGCTTGTGTAACCCCGCGTTTACATACTGCCGCTCGCATTGCTCATCGTGTTGCCGGAAATATTCGCGCGATTAATGCCCTAGCGTTCACACACTCCCATCATCGCGTTGGTCCGCATTACAGTATTCGCCCTGCAACGGCGACGGACGTAAACGTATGGAGGACAACGCTGTAGCAGTGTACGCATTATGCTTTTACAGCATAACGAATTAATTAAATAGATTATTAATAAAAACTATCACTTTCAACTACTATACACTTTCCGTAGATCGATATAAATATTTTTTAAAGTAAATATTCGAGGAGCAATAACGAAAGTCGTGTTTACTGATTAGCGCCATCTAGCGGTCTCGTATAGTTCATCGCGCTAGTATTGCCGCTCCTTTGACTCGCGCCGCCAAGCCGACATGCGCAGCAACATACGCGGCAGTACTCGCGGCATGACGAATATACCATTCACACCACGTCCCTGCCCACTTCTCTCGCCACTTCCCTCGCTCTGCCGCGAGTATATAAACGCAGCTTTAGGAGTAAATTCAGAAGTGCAATTGACTAGGATTCGAACTTGGAACATCTTGACTATAAAGCCAGTTTCTTAACTATTAAGCTGCCGATACATAAGTGAATATATAATTTCAAAATGTCGTACTTTGCAGATACCATCTCCAAGCGTTTAGACACCTGTATGTGTTAGCTGTGGAAGCGAGGTTGATTCTGCCCAGAGACTTGAGCACTGAAAAGCTCTGCTATGCTCATATACAGGTAATTTTTATGGTATTTCATTAATAGTATTCTAATAAGCAAGATAAATATCGCACTACTAATATACACACACACACACACACACACACACACACACACACACATGCACGTAAGCACGCACACACTCAAGCTCGTACTTTTATGACATTACACTGCATACTAAATTGATGACATGCAATGCCCCCAGCCATGACATGTATGGTCAGCACTTTGCCGTGCCAGTACAGTCAGTCTATTCCGAACTCTGACACGAATCGGTCCTCTAACGGTCCCCTTTCTACGTTTGTTTAAAAAGTAAAATAAATTAGGTTTAAAAACTTAAATTCTTCTTCATCCTAGCGTTAATTCCCAGTCGCATCCGAAGCTTTCACCTCGGAGTTTGGGGTCCGCTTTACCAGCCTTAACTGCGAATTTGGCTGGACCTCGATATTTTCTGTGAAGCGACCGCCATCTGACCTCCACAACTCAATGGTGACATTAAGCGATATCGAAGCATTGCAGCCAGACCGTTGTTGTTGACCTTTTTCAACTACCCGAAACAACTGCCATAGATGTTCGTATGGCACCCGGACCGACGGCTTAAGGTGTTCTCCGAGGCACGACCAGACCAATGCACACACACACACACACACACATATATCTTTTTAATATAAGAAAATTGAACATATAATGTACACAGGTGATAGACCTACAAGGCGTGGTGAAAGAAATGAAGGCCCCGTGTATAATCCCCGAGCTCAACACGCTGAAGGAGGTGAAGATCAACGACGCGCGGTACTGGCCCATCACCTTCCAGAGGGACCGCAACTGGGACCAGCTGAAGTGAGTATACTTATGAAATGTACATGGCGACTAGTAGGACCCTTTCGTACTAAAATATACCCGACACCCTCACAAAATTGATTTGTATGTGACTCACCCGTTTTGTCTATGACCCACCCGTCTTTGTCCCAGCCGTTTTGTTTTTGACCCACCCGTTTTGTCTTTGGCCCACCCGTTTTGTTTTTGACCCGACCGTTTTGTCATTGACCCATCAACCCCTTTTTGTCTTTGACCCACCCATCTTGTTTTTGAGCCATGTGTTTTTTCTTCGACCCACCTGTTTTGTCTTTGACCCACTCGTTTTTTTTTGACGCACCCATTTTGTCTGCGACCCACCCGTTTTGTCTTTGTCCCAGCCGTTTTGTTATCGACCCATACGTTTTGTCTTTGTCCCCGCCGTTTTGTTATTGACCCATACGTTTTGTCTATGGAGCCCATCCACCCATTTTGTCTTTGACCCACTCGTTTTGTATTTGACCCACCCGTTTTATCTTTGGCTCATCCGTCCTGTTTTTGACTAACCCATTTCGTCTTAATTTTTTTAATAAAAATGTAGGAAAAATTGATATTCACCAAAGATCATCTTCTTCTTTTTCATTTTATTTAAATATATAATGTGCGAGTTAGTTAAGATAAGATAAGATAAATACGCTTTATTGCACACCAAACAGGATACATACAGTGATTTAATGTGATAGATAGAGAGTTGTTATTTGTTTGTTCTTATTTTTTTAATATACACCCTTATTTTTTAATTACCAGAGAAACTGCAGGGGCTGATAGGGAACGTATATAATTCAACATACAATATGGATACGACATATAGGCAATAATTGAAACCATATACTTGGTACCCCCTAAGCTTCAAGCAGGAAAAGTTTGAACAAAATTGGTCCAGTATTAAGGGCAGAAACTAGAGTTTTAATTTTATAGAATTTGAACAACTTTGAGCACTCTGTAGAATCGCATGTTGCCGCTTAGCTGTTCAAGTAAGTTACCTACTATGCCTATTGTTGTGTGTGTGTGTGAAGTTGTTGTGTGTATGTGTGAAGGTGTGTGCGTATTTATTAATGACTTATGACGCAGTCAATGACTTGAAAGCAATGGATGAAACTATTTAATGACTTATACAAGTGGTTGCATTTTCTACATTTATTTTAATAATTATTTTGTTAGAAAATTTCGGATTTTATAAATCAGGGAATTTAAGTTTAAATTTAATTTGGTTCTATTCCTACGGACCAGGATGCTTTGCGGTTTCAGTATTTGCACATATGTCGTATCCATATCGTATATGGAATAATACAAATAGCCAACCATACAAAAAAACAAAGTTATTGACGTTTTTAAAATCTCAAAATACGTGCATACACGCAAAGACACCGTTTCATTTTACGTACTATGTGTGAATAGTAAATAGGTACCTATCATATCAATGAACTTTCGTCGTAAAAAAGCCGATGAGTTCCGAGAACGACCGACAATGTACCTACGTACCTACGACAGACGCGAGCGATTTTCAAGGTCAAACACTAATCAAAATCAAAATTAATAATTGATTGATGTATTACGAAACGTGCAAGACTTACCACTACAAGTAGATGCACAAACGAGCCCGATTTAATAAGTTCAATTTCAAACTGAGGACTGAGGAGCAGTGGCGTAGCTAGGTGTCCAAGGGCCCCGGTGCAAAAAGAAACAGGGGGCCCCCCCAATTTTTTTTGGTTCTGAAAATTCCTTCGAGTGTCGCACGTTGCCTTACCGAAGTAAACGATGAGGTAGGCATATCCCCTACCGGTCACTAACGTGCTGTTAGGGATCAAATCCCTCCTCTCACCCTCTTTTTCGTGCGGAAATCCCCTAAGATACCACGCCCGTGGTCGGCCATCGGGGGTAGTTATGTCGGACTCGGACCGCTTAATACCACACGCCGCCGTCTCGGATCTTCAGATACCAGAGCTGCCGGGGTGTAAGGTTACCGAGAGCATATCACTGGCACCCCGGCTGATTCTGGGCCATCTACGGTTTTAAAATGGCCTCCTCGGGTGTGAGAAGCACGGTGTCCCCATAGAACTCTGAAAAGAGGGACGAACATCGAACCGCGGCGCCAGTGGGGGTGAAAGGGTGACAGGCGGCCGCACATGTAACCCCCACGCCTGCGCTCGGTAACCGGTCCGCTCCTTGCCTACTCTTCATTGTGCCCTTTGCTAGTCAGTGGGACATGTGAAAAGTCTCCGACCAGCCCTCAACAGATACGCGAGAGAGGAGCGCTGCCGTCTCCGTAGCCCAGGGTACACCGCGGGGTGACTGCGGACCCCGCACCCCAATTCTCCTTCCCTTGTAGAGAGGCGCACGGAAACAATCTAGATATACATCTAGCTTGTTTCCGCGCATACATACGTAAATTTCCATTTATTTTCGTGTGCCTACAGAATAGTAGGTATTTTAGCGTTAAACTCTACAGATCCCACACCCGTTCACATAGGCGATAATTTGGTCGACCACACGGATCAGGTTAAGTACCTGGGATCTGTGCTTCATGTGACTGGTGAAATCGACTACAACGTCAAGGCACGCATTGCTGCCGCGTGGGCCAAGTGGCGAGAAATGACTGGCATCACGTGTGATCCCAAAATGACAGGTTGAAGGAAAAGAAAGAAGAAAAAGAAAATACATTTATAGCAAAACACAACGCACATTACACAATACACAATTAGGGGGAGGTCATGGAGATGAAAATGCTATGCGCCGTTACGCGTAAAGATCGCGTGACGAACTCTCGCATCCGCAGCAGCCTTCATGTCCGAGGTCCGTGATATGGTGGATAAAATGCAAGAGAGCCGCCTTCGCTGGTGCAGCCACGTCTTGCGGCAACCACCAGGCTACGTGGGCAACAAATGCCTGGCAATGGCGCCCCCGCCGGGTCCAGGTAAAAGGGGTAGGCCCAAGAAGTCTTGGCTTGATGTCGTGGAGGGTGATATGCGTGCGAATTTTTCTCACTTTCATGGACGCCCAAGATCGTGCGAAGTGGAGGAGGAAGAACCGGAAGGCGAACCCTGGGCTCCGAGGTCATCTTGGCGACGGATGCAATCAGGAAAACGCGTCTATATGCAGATAATGATGATTTCGTGTTTATGTCGAATCGACATAAACATTCGGTGAAGGTGTTTAGGCCGGAATCGAACCAACTAAAACTGCATGCAGTCTCGGGTCTCGAGCGGCGGAGTGTAAGCGGGACCAATAAGGAAATTCCATTGCACCTCGACAGATCCTGTATGGGCCATATACGACTTTGAGATGGTCCTCTCAAAATATGGGAACCACGATAGGTATCTCCCATCTGGCCCAGAACCATCCGACCCCCTTACTTGCTTTCCACTGCGACAGTTGCTAATCAGAGTTACACGTGGAAAGTTCATAGTTGGCCGTAGGCCGCAGCGTCTACGCCATAGAAGACCAACGATTATTATCTAGCAAAAAAAAAAAAGTAGGTACTGGAACTCGTACTACTATTATAACATTATTAGTTACAATCAATTTACTATAAGTAAAATATTTTATTATGACTGAGAATAATATCACTCTCTAGTCTCTAGACATTAAGCTTGGGGGCCTCCTGAGGGCTCAGGAGGCCTCCAAGCTAGCTGCAAATGTGATGGCGAATCTGTCAACGAGACAATACTGCACAAATTTCCCAACAAATGAATGCACTGATTAGAGTTGTGCTACACTACAACCCATTTTCGCATTCCAAAATTAAGACTTTTTTGGTAGTTCAATATGAGATTTGCTAGTTCAGGCTCGGGCTTGGGTGGGCCCCCAGGAGCCTGGGGGCCCAGGTGCACCGCACCACCTTGCCCACCCATAGCTACGCCAGTGCTGAGGAGCCGTCTGAAGGGGTATTAGGTTGATAGGTTCACTGACATACACATTTCACTTCACTACACATGTAAATTGGCCTCAGATCCGGGGTCCTCCGTCCAATTCACCTGCCTTCAAATTGCGTATTGAGGTAGTATCTTACCGCGATGTGGGAGACCAGCCAGGAACCAGACATTGATGTAATCGTGGAGCAATTTGGCTGTCGGGCATTCGGGTAGAGATCACGATAGGTACATCCGTAAAACGACACTCACATTTTCACCGGGTGTAAAGTAAGTAGGTACGTAACATAATTATTAATGCACATTCGCGATTGATAATTTGGTACGCCATCTCGATAATTAATTGATTGTTTAAGGAAACGTGCGCGCATCAAGACGTCATAACCGGCACTGCATTGCTTTTTGCTTTTATGATTTGAATTTTATTAAAACTGAAGGTCATTTGCATCAAAGAGATGCCGCCGGGTCGCTCGTTTCGCGGCACGTGTAGTGCGGGGTACGTGGGGGGTAGGGGATTAAAGTAGAGAAAGAGAGCGCGTATTTTATCAATGACTTCTTTGAGTGATTTTGTTTTCGTGAATTAGTATTATCTACTTCATATTCTATTGAGTAAAATTTTGTACGTCGCGTCGTGACCAAATATTAGGTGGTTTTAGGGAAAAAATTGACATACACACTTTATTCTTTTTTTATAGCATGGATGGGTTCAGTATCGAATACCTATCACTTTGCCAAAATTTCTCTGGTAATTAAAAAATATTCGTGTATAATCAGTATCTTTATTTGTTGATACCTGCTTAAACTCAAAATTTAATAACATAATTCATTATTTCTCCATTTTCAGACTCTTCTTAGAATACTCCTGGTGCATAGACATAAAGCAACGCGCCGGCTGTTTATCTTACCTCGACGACCCGCAAGGCTTCCTCACAATATTGGCCCAAACGTTGACGCTCGACAAAGCCAACATTTGGTCCAACTCCGCCGACAACATAGAACTGTTCACCAACGACGACAAAATAAGAAACTTCGTCAAACAATATTTGGTCAAAGATGTGACTACAAATGTTTGTGCCGACTGTTTGGTGGATTCTAAGAAGAAGAAGGGATTTAAAGATGTTGTTTTGAATAAGCAGTGTTTGTGTAGGAAGTATACTAAGGAGGAGAAGGAGCATTTGCAAACATTGGGCATGGTGACGTATGAGTGTGTGGCCAAGGATATTCTATGTGCTCTGCCGATTTGGACTACGTTTTTGAAGGTTAGTTTTTGATTCAAATATTGTAGCTTATCACTACATATTATAAAACAAAGTCGCTGTCGCTGTCTGTCCGTCCCTATGTATACTCAAATCTTCAAAACTACGCAGCAGATTTCGAAGCGGTTTTTTTTTAATAGATAGAGTGATTCAAGAGAAAGGTTTATATGTATAACTAGCTGTTGCCCGCGGCTCCGCCCGCGTGGAATTCTGATCCCGTTCATCGCTGATATATAGCCTATATATGTTAATCCAGGGTATAACCTATATACATACCAAATTTCAACCAAATCGGTCCAGCCGTTTATGCGTGAAAGAGTAACAAACATCCACACATCCATTCTCACAAACTTTCACATTTATAATATTAATAGGATAGGATATTATGCATAATATTGTAGAGAAACACTGATAAATCGGGATCAGAATACCACGCGGGCGGAAAATATGGCGGTACGAAGTTCGCCGGGTCAGCTAGTGGTAATTTAAACCTGTGGCATTCGACTGTTACGCAGGTGCGGATTTGGTTCCCGCTCAGCGCAAATTATACCGAAGATATTTTACGTGGCGTTGAAATGACTACTATGTCTATCCCTACTAATATTATAAATGTGAAAGTAACTCTGTCTGTCTGTCTGTCTGTCTGTCTGTCTGTCTGTCTCGCTTTCACGCCCAAACCACTGAACCGATTTTGATGAAATTTGGTATAGGGGTAGATTAGACCTTGAGAAAGGACATAGGCTATGTTTGGTCGCGATAACCGACATCCACGCGGGCGGAGCCGCGGGCAAAAGCTAGTTGTATATAAATGTGTAGAGCTTGTATATAAACTTGTTCAAAGTCATTAAATCACAATCGCTCGAATCTATAGTTGCTATTTTTAATCTCTGGTAATTACCTTAATATCATAATTAATCTCAATAACGGAATTGATATTACAATTAGATATAACAATGAAGATAAGATAGTTAATTTTAAATAACATTACAATACGACGGCGGGTGTACTTACGAGCCCAAGCCCCCTTCAGCTGCAAGCCGATACTAGTACTAGACTCTGGCGCAGGCTTTCTTCTCAGGACTGGGAGTGCAGACGGCAGTCGCTCACATAAAAGCTGTATATGCCAAACCAATAGGAGTAATCGGACTCCAAGTACTCCTACACAAGATAACACGTGCAGGACTTAGATACGGTGCGGCCAAGAATTCCTTACCAGTTCACGTGTTTCCTTTAAGCGGGGCGTGAAAAAGCATTTGGTGAGGCCGTCAAGCTGAGTGCCACCATTGTAACATGATACGTGTCTGTAATGGTCCCTCTTTCCTGAGACTTACCATCAGGCGAGGTGAAATCTTATTGACGTGTCCGACATAAAAGATAGCCTCGAATGCACCCAAAAACAACGCTAAGATGATGATGATGAAATTAACATCAGACGGGGTGATTTATATCTGTTTAAAAATAGTTTTATTCAATAAAATAATTAACACTTTTATTACAGATAATAAAATCAATGAAATCAGACCCATCATCATATAACATGTGGCAAATCAAACTTCTCCTATCCCAAATAGATTATCACAACAAAAAAGTAATGGACGAAATGAAAATCGACGGCCAGGAATCTCAAAACGAGCCTCTAATATCTAGCGAGTTCACTTTAGCTATCAAACAGAAAGTCTGCAATATATTCGATTCTTGGGAACCGAGACTCATACCGTATACAAGGAAGTATCTTGGCCTGCCCAGCAGTAGGAGGATAAGTACTTGTGATGAGGATGTGAAGAAGATTCTGGCTGGGTTTCTGGTGTATCATGATTTGCCTAAAGGCGCTTTGAAGGATTCTACAGGTAAGTTGGTTTATTCAAATCTTTTTATTTAGTTATGTTTATGAAATAATGTTTATGAACGTTAAAAAGTAACATTTATGAACGACAAAAGTTATATTTATGAATGTCAAAAAGTAATATTATGAAATTCGAAGAATATCTTTTATTAATGTTAAAAAATAAAAAGTAATTTTATGAACACCAAACATAATTATTTATGAATGTAACAGTAACATTATGAACTTCAAAAGTAGTATTATGAATGTCAAATAGTAACAATTATGACTGTTAAAAGTAACAATTATGACCGTTAATGTGTAACATTATGAACACCAAAAAGTAACAATTTTGTCAGTCAAAGGTAACAATTATGACCATCAAAAGTAACAATTATGACCGTCAAAAGTGACAAATTAGGACCATCAAAAAGTAACAATTATGACCCTAAAAAGTAACACTTATTATGACCGTCAAAAACTAACAAGTTATGAACGTCAAAAAGTAACAATTTTGACCTTCAAAAGTAACAAATTATGAACGTCAGAATATATTTACAAACAGATATACTCGTTTTAATTCCAGGCGACGGCGAACTCCAAATACTTCTGAACCTGGACAGTCAGCTGTCCGCGGAGGCTCAGAGCGCGGTGTGGCAGCTGTACAGATGATCGCTACTCATGCAGTGCGGATACATGACGCGCTCGCGCTGCTCCGGCGACTGTGTGCATGACTGGTGTTAGTGTGGCCACGCCCGGTGCTAGTGTGGCCACGCCCGGTGTTAGTGTGGCCACGCCCGGTGTTAGTGTGGGCACGACCGGTGTTAGTGTGGGCAAAGTCAGTATTAGTGCCGGCAAAGTCAGTGTTGGTGCGATCATGCCCGGTATTAGTGCGTTCACGCTCGGTGTTAGTGCGTTCACGCTTGGTGTAAGTGCGGGTAAAGTCAGTGTTAGTGCTGGCAAGGTCAGTGTTTGTGCGGGCAAGGTCAGTGTTTGTGCGGGCAAGGTCACTGCTAGTCCGGGTAAGGTCAGTGTTAGTATATGCAAGGCCTATGTTAGTGTGTCCACACCTAGTGTTAATGCGTTCATGCCCGGTGTTAGTGCTTGCACGCCCAGTATTAGTGCGGGCAAGGAGAATGTTAGTGCGTTCACACCCGGTGTTAGCGTAAAAAAGGCCGGTGTTATCACTGACAAGGCAAGTGTTGTGCGGGCACAACAAGTGTTAGTGTAATCAGGACTAATATTTGTGTACATTTGTACCATTGGTTTTAATAAGTGACATTTGTAATTTATATGTAATGTAGGAATGAACTGTGAACATTATTATTGCAAATAATATAATAAGTGATAAGCCGAATGAGATGTCTTAAATAGCTTAAATATTGTTGTTACTTTTTAATAAAATTTGATAGTAACTTACGTACTGGTATTATTTGTTAACCACTCGTTTTCAGGACAATAGCACAGATCCCTACTAATATTATAAATGCGAAAGTAACTCTGTCTGTCTGTCTGTCTGTCTGTCTCACTTTTACGACTAAACCGCTGAACCGATTTTGATGAAATTTGGTATAGAGGTAGATTAGACCTTGAGAAAGGACATAGGCTATGTTTGGTCGCGATAACCGACATCCACGCGGGCGGAGTCGCGGGCAAAAGCTAGTTACCTATAGTTGGTAATAGTAGTATTATTACATAACTTATCGCTATTAAATAAATTATGGATGGAATACCTAGGTGAACCACGAGTCTAAGAGATCGACTTTGGAACACCTAGGTGAACTGGCTGTGTTGATAGAATAGGAACACCCCATTTCTCCCATGGGTGTAGAAGGCGAATAAGGGATATGCTTTTCTCCAAACAAATCAACTCACGACTAATTACCCGCTTGACGGCAATAGGCTCGCCCTCTTATTTTTTTTGGGTATTAAATGCTCCTCTACCTACCCTATCGGGGATTTACAGGCAGTAATTATAATACTACAATCGGTTACAGATAACGTAGGTAATAAACCAGTAATATCAGAATCAGATCGGTACCTACGTGTTGATAAATAGATATTTTGCATTTTGACAACGATAACAGGTATCAAAACACGTGAAGCGATAAAAAGCAACAACAATAGGAGCGAACTGTGACATTAACGTAACTATTGCCCCTGTGCGAAGGAAAAATTTGGATTTGCTGTGGTTTTTCCAAACGACTACAGTATAGGGTTCTTCAAGAAAGGTTTTTACAGGGTCAGCAGTATGTGTGACGCCCTAGGTGTTGCACACGTCCGTAAGCCACCGTAACTTCTTTCCATTCGGTGGGTCGTGGGCTTGTAAGTGTATAAATAACGTCATATATGTAGACGTATTTTCCTGATTGAATTCGAGGCCAAGATGACCTCAGAGCTCAGGGTCCGCCTTCCGGCTCTTACTCCTCCACTTCGCACGATCTTGGGCGTCCATGTAGTGAAACCATTTACACGCATGTTACCCTCCACGAGTGATATAGAAAAATATCCACACTACTAGTTTAACGGAAAAATAGGAACTTGCACATTATCCTTGTCATGAAAATAGTGATCGAGCATCTTAAGCCCCTTTGCGGTACGGATACCTCCAGGCTGTCTGACTGACTATACTCGTACCAGTGCGATTAAACTTGATTGTGTATCAGCGTTTATTAAGAAATACCTAATTTGACCCCTTAGAGGATAATTTAAGTGTATTAGAAAGCGCTCGGCGATCAACCCGCTTCCTCCCTGCTCTCCACTTAGCCCTCTGCTAGTCAGAGGGACACGTAGAAAGCCTCCGGGCAACCCTCTACAGGGCCGCTCCCACGGTATTAAAATTTACCGTAGAGGGCAGCGCCTCTCTTCCTCTCAGGAAAGTCGCCGCCATCTTCGCTGCCCAGGGTTGAAGGTTTCGGACCACGCATCTATACTGTAACTGCGTTGTTTATTATTTCATAACCCGTCCAATTTGTGCCCGGAAGGTGTTACTATAGGTATACCCGAAAAATTAATGAAGTACCTAGTGTTAAACGACTTAATCAAAGAGTTAATTATCCGATTATAATTATTATGTCTGATCAAGATAAGGAATCTTGGGAATAACACGCGGGTACCTACGACGTTAGTCCTCTCCAATTACGCTTTAACGCTAGTGTCCCGTCTGTCTGTATGTCATCATGATTTATTTTCAGTGCTTGCCCGTGGTCCACCTACATAGTTCACCTGGTTGTACTACTATGCAAGTACCTACCTCAAAAAATCTGCCAAGTGCTAGTCGGACTCGCGTACTAGGTTCCGTACCATTCCTATTTTTTCTCAGGTCTTAGTACACGGCCTGGTAACTGACAGACAGACCGTGGAGTCTTTGTAATAGGGTTCCCTATTACCCTTTAGGTACGGTACCCTAAAAAGAAGTATTCCGTATGCGAGTTTCTTTAATTTTAGCTTTATACTTCTACAGATTTGGATGTATGAGGTTTAGTACACCATTTTTAATGTAGGCTATACTTCCCAGTTCCCCTTCGTCATCATCATCTTCATGTAGACACATATTCCTGATTGCATCCGTGGCCAAGATGACCTCGAAGCTCAGAGTCCGCCTTCCAGCTCATCCTCCTCCACTTCGCATGATCTTGGGCGTACATGGTAGTGAGACCATTTTCACGCATTTCACCCTCCACGACGACGTCAAGCCAGGACTTCTTGGGCCTACCCGTTCTATCTGGACCCGGCAGGGGCGCCATTGCCAAGCATTTGCTCCCTCTTCATCAGGCTACGTTTACCAATCCAAGCATCGCCGGTATCACACATACAGCAACCACTAATTAGGTATTACCTATCGCAATTAATCAATCGATCATAGTTAACGATTGGGCCTCTGATGTACCTATATATGTAACTTCATGATAGGAAGAGTCTACAGTCTTCGGGCGCAGTCTAATATGGACTACAAAACTGGGCTTCTGGTGTTAACCCTCCTGGTGGGGAGCTTTGGTGAGTACATCTTTAATAACATTGAATATTAGTACTTATCATCGGGCCCTCAATTCTGCTAATGCAGAACCACTGTCACAACACAGAAACAGCAAAAAATGTCATCAAATTTTAGACGTTACTTCCATAGACTTACAGTCAAAAATTAAATGAAAATAGTTTCATTACACTCTTTCATTCACTCTACAAAAAGCCATTTAATTTTAAACTTTAACTTTATTACTTTAAAGCCTGAATTTGAAAATTAAATGAACTTTTCTTGCAGTGTCAGTGGCATAGTTTTGTTTAGCAGAATCGAGGTCCTGCATCTTGGAGCCCGATTATATCACTCGTACGACTCGTACTTCTCGTACCACTGTCACTGCAAAAAATTACATTTAATTTTGGACTTTACTGTTATGCTGTTAAAGTCTAAACTAAAATGGCATCTTGTAGTGATTGAAAAAATAGAAATCTTATTTTGAAACATAATGTGAAAGATTTTACCTACATCATTCTGTGTTCCGATAGTTCATAAGAGTATCGGTAGATGTCGTCGCCCTAATGCTGCAAGTTGATGTATAGAAAAATTTGAATAAGCTTCAGGCGAGGTCGGTGGCTTAGTGGTCAGAGCATTCCCTCTGTAAGGGAAAGGGTTCGGGTCCCGTCTGAGCTGATTTCGCGTTTTCCCATCTTAATCGATTTGAACTTATTTCTAGTCTATATTCATACTTTTATCTATATCTGTGCTAAATTTCAGTTTATTAAAAGTCCTAACAGACAACCGGATTTGGTACGGACCGAAACACCGAACCATGTACATACAGTAGTCCGGTGCACTTTACGTAATAGTCGACCGGACTGCTCTCTACAAGATTAAATATGGTTCGGAGTGTACCAAGTCCAGTTGGACCGCACCAAACCCGATCATCTGTGAGGAAATTAAAAACACTCAAAATTTCAAATCTCAAATTCGTCAAATTAGCAGTTCTTATTTGTCTCTCTTCATCTTCAGCTAGAAGTGCTATTAATACTAAATCCTAGTCAACCATAAAGACACAATCACACAACCCACTTCGAATCAAATTGAAATTATTTTTTCATCCCACCATCTCGGAAAGACTATTTTTGCTCTTCGATAACTGAGCGTAAAAGTCGTTTTTATCCTCTAGAGAGGTAAAGTAAATTTGAATTTAGAACATCGTGTGTACTAGGTTTGTGGACTCAAAACATCATTAAACCTATTTACTTCTACCTCTATGGTGCCGAATTTATCATACAACTTTTTTTTAATTCATGAAAAACTCAGACTCGTAACCTCCTTGGTGTACTTTTTTTTTAATTTGCTTTGCGCGCATCAATTTTTTTCACGTCATATTGTTGACATTGTTGTTGAATTTTTATTTTGTTGTATTTTATTACTAGTATTAATACACATATTATACAGCCTCCATGGCGTAGTGGTATTGAACGCGGCCGCTACGCAGGAGGCACGGGTTCGATCCCCGCTCAGTGCAAATATTTTTTATGCATGAAAATGGGTATTTGCATTGGTCTGGTCGTGCCTTGGAGAGCACGTTAAGCCGTCGGTCACGGATGCCATACGAACATCTATGGCAGTCGTTACGGGTAGTTGGAGCCCTAAAAAGTTCAACAACAACGGTCTGGCTGCAATGCTTCGATATCGCCTAATGTCATCATTGGGTTGTGGAGGTCAGATGGCAGTCGCTTCACGGCAAATATCGAGGTCCAGCCAAATCCGCAGTTAAGACTGGTAAAGCGGACCCCGGACTCCGAGGTGAAAGCTTCGGATGCTGACTGGGAATTAACGCTAGGAAGGAGAAGCATTTCATTATTTCCTCGCAGAGGTGGGATGAAAAGTTACGTGTTGCACTCGAGTGCAAAGATTTTTCACCTTGTGCTCTTTTGATTTCCTCGCTAACGCTCAAGATTCTAATTTGTGAATCACTCGCTACGCTCGTGATTCAAATTTAGAATCTTTCGCTTGCTCGGTCATCAAAAATGAGCACGCGGTTAAAAAGCAACTTTGCACTCTTGTATAACAAATAACTATTAAATATTCCAGCTCTTCCGACGTCCGAAGACCTTGAGGCGTATTTCTTCCGCCACGATGCTGGTGCCCGCATCGTGGGTGGCACTCAAGCCGCTCCAGGCAGCCACCCTCACATGGTGGCTATGTCCAACGGCTTCCTGATCAGATCCTTGGTCTGCGGAGGATCCCTCGTCTCTACACGTACCGTCTTGACTGCCGCTCACTGCATTCGTGCTGTACAGAGCGGTAATAGCCTGGATAAGTGAGTATCTACCATTTTTTTTAGAAATTTGTATGCTAACATAAAATCAGACAGATATATACTATACATCCCAGAATCAGCCTGAGATACAACATGGCTCGACGAGTCCACAAACAACAACGTGCCCGGAATACGGCAATAGGCTCGCCCACTATTACGTGGGACGTAATACAATGATTGGTGAAATGTGGGTGTTAATTCACCTCGCCTAACCCTCCGGGGTTAAAGGCGTGATTGTATTAACATTTTCAATCTACAATTATAATATATATAATAGTACCTATAGATATAGATGCTTGGTGAATTTGAGCTCGTCCACCGCAGTAGCACCCCGTGCTAACCTCAAAAGACACCCAAGACTGTACTGCGCGTATAGAGCACATTTTGATCAAATTTTAGGTCCAGGATTATATTCCGAGCAATAATTAAATCTCACTTATCCACAATTTACAGGATATATGAAAGTTTGTACATACATACATACATATAATCACGCCTTTATCCCCGGATGGTTAGGCAGAGGTGAATTAACACCCACATTTCACCAATCATCGTATGAGGTCCCGCGAAATAGGGGGTGAGCCTATTGCCATATTCCGGGCACTATTGTTGACTCGAGCCATGTATAGGCTGAGCCTGGGCTGTATATATCTCTCTCTCATCCTAGCGTTAATTCCCAGTCGCATCCGAAGCTTTTCGGCTCGGAGTCTGGGGTCCGCTTTACCGTCTTAACTACAGATTTGGCTAGACCTCGATATTTTTATGATAATATTTATATATATATTTTTTTTGATAACATTAGGCGATATCGAAGCTTTGCAGCTAGACCGTTGTTTTTGGATTTTTTAAGGGCTCCAACTACTTTCCAATTACTTTTGGATGTTCTTATGGCAACCGGGACCGACGGCTTAACGTGCTCTCCGAGGCAAGACCAATGCAAATACCCATATTTCATGAACACAAATATTTGCACTGAGCGGAGATCGAACCCGCGCCTCCTGCGTAGCGGCCGCGTTCACTACCGCTACGCCACGGAGGCTGTCATACGCCTGGGCTGTATATATCTGTCTGATGTTAAAGAAAGTTTGTACTAAAGTAAAAATTATTTTATTCAAATAGCAACCTGCGTGTGACCGTCGGCACCAACGTATGGAACTCAGGTGGCCAGTCCTACACCTTGCAACGTGCTGTGAACCACCCAGCGTATCACCACCAGACTATCAAGAACGATATTGGTGTCCTCATCACCAACACTATTGTCGCACTAACTCCCACAGTACAACTCGTGCCATTGTCGTACTCTCAAGTCGGCGGAGGCGTGGGCGTAAGCGTTGCTGGTTGGGGTAGAACCAGGGTAAGTAGAAATCTATAAATAGTACTCCATTCGGTTAGGTATTTAACTAAAGGTAAACAAATTATTTTAAATTGGAAAAAGCGAAATCAATACTCGGGTAGGACTCGAACTCGCGGTCTTTCCCTTACAGTCCCACATCCGTCCACATCCCACCATCGCCCTAAGATGGATGTATTGGAAAATTTGGATCAATCTCGGGCGAAGGTGGCTCAGTGGTTAGAGCATTCCCCCTGTAAGGGAAAGATCGCGGGTTCGAGGCCTGCCCGAGTATTGATTTCGCTTTTTCCAATTTAAAATAATTTGTTTAGTTTAGCATACTAAATGTTTTAAAATTATCTAAAGGTAAACAATCTTGAAGCTACCTACTTTTTATACAAACACATATTAATTCAAAAAATAAACTAAGCTTAGAACAGAAATATTGTAAGTAAGTACTTACAAGGTGATTTTGTAGTCGTTTCGGAGCGAACGATTTTGGGCACAGTTTCGATAGCGAAAGCGTCTGGATGTATCAATTTGGCGGAAAAAAAAAAACCTTTTTTTTTTGTAATGTATAGGAATAATGTACAGGTGAAAGACATATTGTATCATGGGGTTGTAAAAAAAAAAGTTTTTTTTTGCCAAAATAATACTTACAGACGATTTTGCTGTGCCGATAACCAGTAAATAAATCGAATAACTTGTATAAATACCCGACTGCTGCTGAAAAGGTCGAAACAATTTTGATAACAGGCTGTACCCTTTAATTTTCATTCCGTTTGTGATCTTTGCTGATTTAATAAAACTTCTTCACGCCTGCTTGACTAAGGGAATAAGCTGGTGAATGCATGACGAGTGCGTTACGAAAAGTATGATCGGGCGAGGCGAACGGAAGTTGAGAGGGACATATAAATTAGCGAAGATAGAAAGAGAGAGAGACGTTTGGTAACTCTCCCATGCAACTATTTAACTTGGAAGATTATATTACTTACATAAGAATCTTGAAATTCACAGGCCGGTGGTCCCATATCCAACAATCTCCTGGTTGTGGATGTGACCACTATCACAGGACAAGACTGCATTGACCGAATGGCCATTGCCCGCCCTGAGCTGAACCAGCCCAATGCGCCTCCAGTAGACCCCGCTGTCGAGCTGTGTACTTTCCGCGCTACCGGACATGGCACATGCAATGTAAGTACACTTCTACTTTATTAATAAACTAGCTGTTGCCCGCGGCTCCGCCCGCGTGGAATTCTGATCCCGTTCATCGCTGATATATAGCCTATATGTTAATCCAGGGTATAACCTATATACATACCAAATTTCAACCAAATCGGTCCAGCCGTTTATGCGTGAAAGAGTAACAAACATCCACACATCCATTCTCACAAACTTTCACATTTATAATATTAGTAGGAGTAGCTGACCCGGCGAACTTCGTACCGCCATATTTTCCTCCCGCGTGGTATTATCTCTAAATTTATCAGTGTTTCTCTACAATATTATGCAAGTATTATACATATAAACCTTCCTCTTGAATCACTCAATCTAATAAAAAAACCGCTTCCAAATCCGTTGCGTAGTTTTGAAGATTTAAGCATACATAGGGACGGACAGACAGCGACAGCGACTTTGTTTTATAATATGTAGTGAAAAAACCGTGCCGTGTTGGTTCCCGGTGGAGCAGAATAGGGCCACGCCATCTCTTCCTGTGGGTGTCGTAGCAGGCGACTAATGAATAGGGCTGTTCTCCATCCGACAGTAAACATACAGTCCATGATTAAATGAACGCTGTACGGCAATAGGCTCGCCCCTTATTACGTTGGACCGAAAATTGGCAGTTGGCGGAATGTGGATGTTATTACACCTCTGCCTACCCCTTCGGAGATTTACAGGCGTGAGTATATGTATGTATACAATAAAAAAAACTTAGTGAACGAAATTGCTAGTATTCCTCCTAATTCTCCAGCGAGCCAGGAGTGGGTTTACGTCGGTTAACTAAATGCCAGGATTCTAAGCAACAGATGCTGAACGCGCTGACATCGACCGGTGTATGTATTTGGTCACAGTTCAAAAATGGGACTTCGCACTTGTTCAGATCTCGAGCCGAAGGGGTCATCTTGAAACTGGAGATGGCCCGCAACTGAAGACCCAATACGGTATGCGGTTTTAGTCGGTTCGAGTCCGACATATCCGAGAGGATTTCGGCACAAAAAAGTGCCACCTGTGCTCTTCCCGAACTTAAGAATTTTAAAACCCACGACAACCCCTCGATTCGATTAACTTTTGCTCCCAAAGCTAGGTATACCGCCACGCTACGAAGGCCATTCCCACTTCACTTTACATGTTGTTTGTCCCACAGGGTGACTCCGGCTCCGCCCTGCGCCGCCAAGACAACGGCCAGCAAGTCGGCATCGTGTCCTGGGGCTTGCCATGCGCTCTCGGCGCTCCCGACATGTTCGTGCGAGTCAGCGCCTTCCAGAGCTTCATCCAGTCCAACACCGTCTAATGCTACTATAGAACTAAGTACAATAAGTACTAATAAGAGAAACGCCTCACTTAAAACTGTGAAGTAAATTGTTTAGGAGTTATTTATGTGGTTTTTTTATGTCACCTAACGCCATCTGTTGCAATTAAGCTGAACTACTACAGAACTACCGATCCTGCATCGCGCAAGTGAAGTTCACGCACTGGAACTAAAATACTGGATAGTATTTATACAAGACGAAACTTTACACCTTTATGCCATACACGCTCTAATGTTTGGTCTGTGTGTTTAAGAACCTGTCTGATTTGTTGACATTTATGATTACTGCTCCGCTCCCTTGAGGAGTAGCGTGATGATGTATAGCCTAAACCTTTCTATATAAACGGGCTATTCAACACAATAATGGATAGGTGCAAAAAAGTGTAATATTATTATTATCACAGTCCACCCACTTCACTGATTACTTACCGTATTGTAATTAAACAATCAGATACATTATTTTATAATCAGTCTGAAGGTCAATATTACGAACAGTGACGATAATATTTTGGATTCGTCTGCTACGACTTTAATGAGCGGTTTCATTGTCACTGGCCATACTGACCTTCGAGTGTGACCTAATGACTTCTAATTAGCTTATGCTGGATATCCCAAAAATGTTTTACACAATGTGAAATGTGTGATTGTGGGCTCTAGGAAACATCGACTAATAGCTATGATATGCCCCTTTCACGCAGAGAAGACGGTTGAGGCGAAAGTGGTCCTGTAGACGACTGCTCGGATGTTTTCACCATGTAGCTCTGAAGCTGCCTTAGCAGAGGGCCGCCAAGGGGCGGGCTGGTTCTCCAGGCGGATGCCTCCCATCCCCGTCACCCCCATGAAAAAGAAGAAAATCGCGGACTCAAAATCACAAAGCACTACGTTTTCCTGTCCGTTCATATTAACTATTGCACTGTGCTGAACTGTGCGCTTACAAAAGTTACGCATCGGTAGACACGGAAGCCAAATGCCATACCAGCTCGTACGCGCACTGCAGTTCTGTACAAAATGTTTGTGAACAAATGTGCTGCACATCATTTTGGTGGAATCGCGCCTTCAGAGTCGCCGTGGAAATGCAAATTGCTATCGGTCAAAGATGTTTCGACGAAACGAGAATCTTCTTCCATTGGGGACGCCGTCGTCGACCGTACGGGTGATCAGTCTTCTGTCCATTTCTTTCACCCATTTACCCTATATAACGACTGCCATAGATCTTCGTATGGCAACCGGCACCGACGGCTTATCATGTTCTCGGAGGCACGACCGGACCAATGCAAACCTACCCTTAATTATGCATATAAATATTTGCACGGAGCGGTGATCGAACTCGTGCCTCCTGCGTAACGGTCACGTTCACTACCACCACGCAACATATCGGCTATCTAAGTATGGGCTCAACCGAGTCACATAGTCGGAGACTTCTTCTAGACGACCTTCCGACTTCGTCGAGATAACCAATGGCATTCAATACGGCAGTCAATAACCCTTTCCTAATTAAATTTCGTTCGATGAAATACGTCATTTGAAAGTCAAAGGACAGTTTCCTATAATCAGTTAAACTAAAAGTGAATCACAGAAATATATTTTTGTATAAATAGTAACGATGTTGTACAATTAAGCATCAGTTTCACCTGAACGAGAGACTTCGATTGTCAGCAACATGCTCTTCTTAACTATTTCTATGGTTTTCACCATGTGCACTATTGGACATGGTAAGAATTTACGATTTAATATGCCCATTAATTAGTATTATGCCCATTAAATAATTAGTATTCTTAAAAGGTTATCTATATATCGGGTGTATGGTATAAGTAGGTACTATTGGCAGATTATGGGCCCAAGCCAACAGATAGACGAAGCTCTGGCGCAGGTCATCCTTTTAAGGTTAGGAGAGTAAAAAACGGCAGTCTGTCCTGTAATAATAAAAAAAAAATTAATCCCTACTAATATTATAAATGCGAAAGTAACTCTGTCTGTCTGTCTGTCTCACTTTTACGACTAAACCACTGAACCGATTTTGATGAAATTTGGTATAGGGGTAGATTAGACCTCGAGAAAGGACATAGGCTATGTTTGGTCGCGATAACCGACATCCACGCGGGCGGAGCCGCGGGCAAAAGCTATATCTAATAAAGCTTCACCTTCGCCAAGTGGAATGCCTTGGGTGTTTTAAAAATGAATAAATCCTGAACAAAATATTACTTATCTCTTCAATGAGCAGTTTTCCAGTAGGTATAATAATCAGTTGATTTTTAAATCTTCAAGAGATGGCGCTAGCATAGCTTTTGGTACTTTTAATGTACTCTGTGGTTTATTTGTGCGATGTTACCAAAGTTTAATTTCATTTACCCATATTATAATAGATAAAATATGATAAAACGCTTAATTCTTTTCGCGTCACTGTCTGTAATTTAATATTATATTATATTATTTAAAATAATTTTACCAAAAAAAAATGTCAAAACATTTATGTAAAGTAAATCATTACAAAACCGAAGAACATTTTTTCCATAAATTAGGGAACACTAGATGTGAGACCACACTCTACTTACCAAAAGTGCCGGCTGCGCCATCTAGCTTGTCTTTAGGAACGCTATAAATACCTACTGGAAAACTGCTCATTCATGAAACTTAACATTTCAGGTGTACCTCTACAGAAGTTACCCATAAGGAACTCAACAGATAACCTGGCACAATACTTCAACCCTCGAATAGTTGGCGGCACTGATGTTCCAGAAGGATCTGCCCCATATATGGTGGCATTAGTGGTTGGAGAAAGTGTCACTACCTTGGCCTGTGGGGGAGCCATAGTGTCACCTAGACTGGTACTAACTGGTGCCCAATGTATCGACAGATATATTATATGGAATGAGTTGTTACCGTAAGTTTTTCTTTTAGTTTGGATCTACCTATGATACTTAGAAGATTCAGTAGCTTAGGGGTAACGAAGTCGGCCTTACAAAGGAGAGGTCTCGGGGTCAAATCCTGGTATATGGTCATACACTACCAAGTTGAACCTACTCCTAGCAATTTAGTTTAGCTGGAGAACACCGCCAAAAAATAAATAACTGAACCGATCTTGATGAAATTTTGTACAGTATTTTGTAAGCCACCTCCTTAGACCATAGGAAAGGACTTTTGGATGTTTGTTATTCAATTACGCTCTAGATGCTAAACTGATTTGGCTGAAATTTGGTACAAGGATCGATTATGTTCTGGAATAACTCATAGGGAAAGGGATCCAAAGGACTATGCAAATTTTGGCCCTACCTTCCAATAGCTTTGTGTGTCTCATCGCTGGATAGGTATGTTTTGAGCTGAATAAAAGTTTCTATGGTGGCAAGTTCCTAATCTTAGTCCGTTCAGAGTTATTCTTTATTAAACATAGTAGTTTTACAAGATTCAAAACCAAGGTTAAGAATATGACACTTGACACTCGTGGGCTGCAGGATACGAGACAAATGACCGAACCCGAATTAATGTTCAATCAGTGTTCAGACCTTTCATTTGGCGACCAGGTTTCATACAAACACTGGCATTGTCCTTTCAAGCGCAATTTTTGCAAGTAATATGTAACTTTTTCTTTCCAGATCCTACCGGGGTGTGGTGGGCACCAATCGCTGGCACATAGGTGGTTACAATGTCTACTTCAAGGGATTCCATATGCATCCTCAGTGGGACAGGCCCAGTCTTCTGAACGACATCGGGTTCTTACCGCTTGACAAGGGCCTGACCTGGAGCAGTCCTGTGGGAATGATTGGAATAAACTTGGACTTTATTGAGGGAGGGCAGCCCAGTTATGTCAACGGCTGGGGATTGCTGCATGTAAGATCCAAACTAATATTATAAATGCAAAAGTAACTATGTCTGTCTGTTACGCTTTCACGCCTAAACCACTGAACCGATTTTGATGAAATTTGGTATAGGGGTAGATTAGACCTTGACATAGGCTATGTTTTGTCATAGCGATTACCGACATCCACGCGGGCAGAGCAGCGGGCAATAGCTAGTTTTTTTTATGTCTGGCTATGTCACCTCTGCTGGACCACGGTAGAAGAGGTAAACCCAAGAAGTACTTACTGGCTCATCGTCAGCGTCATCTTCTACGACGCCATCTTGAAGATGACTTGCGTGACAATGATGAAACTACCAAGAATGCTGAAGAAGGTGGTAAATGGAGAACTAAAAACTGCAAAGCAGATCTCAGGCTTGTGAGGCTACAAGGAGCCATTGACGTGTGTTTCAGCAATATAGGAAAGTGTATTCCATCGTGGCTCTTATAACCAAATGTTTGACCGCGATTAAATTTTCGAATTGCAAAGGCACATTTGTACAGGAGGACACGACGGTATTCCCGTCGCAACTGAGCAGTCCGACTGGAGAAGTACTTCCGCTCTACAGAATACCACAGTTATAATAACCTCGTGTTGTATTCTCGGTGGTGAGTAAGGTAACCAGAGCTCACTGGAGTTTTGTGCTATCAGTAAGAAGATCAAAGGCTTCTTTAAGCGCTGACCGGCTGACGGCACAGAAACAATTCTTACAGGGTCCGCAGTACGAGTGTGACGCACTTGGTGTTTCACACGTCCATTGGCCACGGTAACCACTGCATCATTCAAGTAAAATTGTCTTTCAATCATTCTCTATCTTCTACATTTCAGCCCTTTACACGCAATGGCGTAATGGCCGACCAGCTACAGCGTCTCAACGTCAGCACCTTGTCAGATGAAAGCTGTATCGCTGCTTTTCAACAATTCGGCATTCAGATATTTCCTGCAGTCGAGATTTGCGCCTTTCACTCTTTCGGACATGGCTTGTGTAATGTAAGTATTGGTAAATAAGCACCGGTATTGATGTGGATTTATAAACCACTATCTTCGATTGAAGATTTTTAAATCCTCTTTGTGCTATTCGAACTATGTGATCGAAATAAGTTACCGAAACGGATTTATTGCCTATATATCGTTAGTTGAAATCGATCTAGACTTTAATTGAATTTAACCTCCGTTCCGGGAGCAAGATGGGGACACCGTGGTTCCTACACCCAAGGAGCCATCTCGTAACCGAAAATGCCCTGAGTCAGCAAGGGTTGTAATAGGCAAGGCACCCAAGACGGCGGCGTACAGTTTTAGTCGGTCCGAATCCGGCATAACCGCTTTCGCCGGGCGACGACGACGGGGAAATGGTATCCGAGGTATATTCCGCACTTCAAAAAGAAGTTTAAGGGCTGTTAGGTACCTATTATTATATAAAGAATAGGAGAGTATATACAGTGCGGAACAAAATGATATTCATTTAGATAGCTTCTCACTATAATGTGATGTAATAATAAAGTTTTTATTTTCAGGGTGACGCCGGTAGTCCCCTAATATCGGTAGCCAGCAATACGATAATAGGGCTCGGGGTCTGGGGTGTCAACTGTGCTATGGGACATCCCGACGTGTACACCAGAGTGAGCGCGTACGGAGACTTCATACTGGATATACTAGAACGATATAAATAAATATACATTATACATGTATATTAACATTATATTATATACTAGCCTTCCGCCCGCGGCTCCGCCCGCGTGCAGCTCGGGTAACGCGACCTTTGCTCATATCTTCGGTTCTACTCAACCGATTGCGATCACACAAACGTAAGATTTTAAGTCTGATCAAGCCCTTTCTAACAAAAAAAACCGCATCAAAATCCGTCCAGTAGTTTTTGCGTCCATCGCGAACAAACAGACAGGAAATTCAAAAAAAATATTTTCGTGTTCAGTATCGTTAATATAACATAGGTAACCCAAGTTTTTTTTTTTAAATATCTCCAATGTACAGACACGACCACTTTACAATTATATAATAGTACTAGCTGTTGCCCGCGGCTCCGCCCGCGTGGAATTCGGATTCCGGTCCAACTTTAATGTATGGAAATCTGCCCGTATTATTGACATTTATGCTCACTGCTCCGCTCCCTTTAGTAGTAGCGTGATTTTATATAGCCTATGTTACTCCCAGATAGTGTAGCTTTCTATAGGTGAAAGAATTATTGAAATCGGTCCAGTAGTTTCGGAGCCTATTCATTACAAACATACAAACATACAAAAATAGGTACAAATCTTTCCTCTTTATAATATTAGTGTAGAAGTGTAGATAGATAAAAACATTAGACATTATACATAAAAACGCCCAGATCAATGCAAATCTAGACATATTTATGTGGTTTCCGTGTTGGTTCCCGGTGGAGTAGAACAGGGCCACCCCATCTCTTCCTGTGGGTGTCGTAGAAGGCGACTAAGGGATAGGGCTGTTCTCCATCCGACCGTAAACATACAACCCATGACTAAGTGCCCGTTTGACGGCAATAGGCTCACCAGTTCACGTGTTTCCCTCCTCCTACAGTCCCGGGTCCTTTGCGGGGCGTGAAAAAGCATCTGATGAGGCCGTCAATCTGAGTGCCACCATTATAACATGATACGTGTCTGTAATGGTGACCCTCCTTTCAGAGACTTTGCCTTCAGCTTATCTACCATCAGGCGAGGCGAAGTCAAATTGACGTGTCCTATATAAAAAAAAGCCTCACCTCCTATTACGTGGGACCGAAAATCATGGCGAAATGTGGGGGTTTATGCACCTCTGCCTACCCGTTCAGGGATTTACAGGTGTGAGTGTATGTATGTATGTGAGTATATGTTGGTACTGTACGGGAATCGAACAAGTGTCCCCCGACGTAGCAGTTTCGCGTGGGTGAAGGGCTACTTTCGGTTATACCTAGTTGTAACCCAATGTTAAGACAAATAAAAGTTTTGGTTTATACTTAATATATTTTTATTATTATAATTATACCATATCATGCTAACCTGATCTGCAAGCCACTAAACCGTTTACACCGGTACAGCTGATTACCAGTATCTCATTTAGGGTTCTACCTGTGGTTCTACCCCCCTAGACAAGTGGAAATTCGTTAATTGACGTATTATAAAATAGAATGACGAATGTATGGGATTCCACGTTTATGACTCACTAGCCTTCCGCCCGCAGCTCCGCCCGCGTGCATCTCGGTTAACGCGACCTTTGCTCATATCTTCGGTTCTACTCAACCGATTGCGATCACACAAACGTAAGATTTTAAGTCTAACCAAGCCCTTTCTAACAAAAAAAACCGCATTAAAATCCGTCCAGTAGTTTTTGCGTCCATCGCGAACAAACAGACAAACAGACAGAAAATAAAAAAAAAAAAAATTTCGTGTTCAGTATCGTTAATAACATAACCCAAGTAATTTTTTTCAAAGTCAAAGAATAGTATTCTTTTAGTCTGAGGGCTCCCTAAAGTGGAAATGGGCTGGTCACGTGGCGCGTCTTCAAGACATGAGGTGGACATAATAGAGCGACAAAATGGAACGAACGAAGATGGGAAGACGACATAAAACAAATAGCTGGACCAAACTGGCTACATATAGCAAAATGTAGAGACGATTGGCACACCTTGGAGGAGGCCTTTACCTGCAGAGCAGGGCCGGATCTAGGGGGGGGCAAGCCGGGGCACGCGCCCCGGGCGGCAACATCAGGGGGCGGCAAATCCGCCCTGAACTTGGAAAGGCCGCCCCTTGGGGCACCATAACATGTTCCACCGCAGATGACTGAGCCTTGGTCACCTATGGCGCCCGCGCCCAGCGTGGATGACGACGACGTGCCTGAGGTGACTTCGGTAGAACTAGAGCTGGCGGTGCAATGCTTAGACCCAGAAGTAAGAAAACCACCCCGGCATCCGACGGCATTCCAGGATAGAAGTGGGTGCCTACTTCTTGCTCTAGTCGAAGAAGTTCTCGAGCCCGACTGACAGCTTCTCAGCGTATGTTTGTAGCGGAGCTAGTTTCCGCAAATTGGAAGACGGGAAAATTAGTCCTCATCCGAAAAGGCGCCCTGTGGACTCACCGTCCACCTACCGACCCATAGTGTTGCTTCTTTGAAAGATTTATAGCTAAGAGCCTCATCGGGTACGGGTGACGCCGGAGCTGGTGGAAGGCCAATATGGCTTCAGTCTGAGGCACTCCACCATAGATATCATCATGCGCATGATGAGGTGAAAGATGCGGTTACCCGGGGCGAGGTAATTTTAGCGGTATCGTTCGTCGTGTTCACCGCATGCTTGGGGCGTATCTGACAGAGTGAGCCGTCATCTACCAAACAGTGACCGGCCTTGGTCGTCGTGAAATGTCATGTGGTATTCCGCAGGGATCGGTCTTGTCGTCGCTCCTGTGGAACATCGGATAGGACTGGGTGTTCCGCAATGAGTTTATAGACGGCATGCGGTGCTACCACCACGAAACGGCCCTGAAGCTGGCCTTCAGGAACCATGGTATCCCAAGTCGTGGAGCGGATTTGGTGGTTGACTCTAGAGGTGGATCTGCATAAAACTTTAGGGATCCAGCCTCATTGTGGAAGGCTTCTATCAGCATCAAGCTCTGAACGAAATATTTGAAGCTCGTAAGTACTCGATGGCCGATGGGACTTTAGGGTGATTCACCGAAGTCTGGTCTTAAAATTGCTAATACAGCAATTTGACGCATGACGAACATTTTCGTGAAAGTTGACGCAGGAACAGGGACGGGAACTCAAGAAATCGAGGCCGCAAAGTTCGAGCTCCACCAGGACACCAGGGCACGCCGTGTTTTCGGCGGTAAGACCCATCATGGAGGACTGGCTAGAGAGGTGATACGGGAACCTGCCGTACTGGCTGATGCACGTGTGAGAGTGAGAGTTTCATGGTGGTCCACGTCCCTGTTGTGGATCATGAAAGAGTCAATGTCTGTGTCATCCTGTGATGCGAGCGAGGACTCAGGGCTGCACACACGCTGGTGGGGTGTCCGGTCTGAAAGACGCTGACACGGGCCCTCAGTGTGGTGTGACCACAGGATGCCAGACTGGTAGAGAAGCGGCATAGCGCGATCTGCGGACCACATGTCTAGTCCCTTCGGATCCACCCCCCCCCCCCCCCCCCGTATCCAAAGGAATTTACGCATTACAAAAACGTGGACGGGGGCGGCATTTTCAGTTTTTGCCCCGCCTAAAAAAAATTCTAGATCCGGGGCTGCTGCAGAGGGGTTCTTGCGGAAAATCAAAATTAAGTATTTCTTTAAGTAAACTTTAAATTATAATCTTTTACTATAGTGTAATAAATATAAAACAACTAGGTACCTACTAACCCTTATTGTTCTCAAATTCATTATAAATGTAACGTGTACTGTACTAACCCTAGAATAAGCTTAGAAGGATAAATAGAAAGATAAATAAGTTTACTGTTATATCCATTGTTAATTTTAAGCAAGAAATAAAAGGCTTTTTATTTTATTTATTTATAGTCTGAGGGCAATGCTTTTTCTTTGACCTTAAAAATAGGCCAGCCTCTGGTCACGAGAAGCGTCGACCATACGCTCGCAATCTCCCTGAAGAGAGTATTTACATAATGTTGCCAACTTTTCACGTCTGTCGGTATACCCGGAATGCCACTTTTTTTTTTTATAACTACCACTTAGCAGCAAGACATGGCTCACCTGATAGAAAGTGATTTCCGTGGCCTATGAACGTGTACAATACCAGGGGGATAACACTCGTGTTGCTTACCCTGTCAATCAATTAGCCTTCTGCAGTCCACTGCTGGACATAGGCCTCTCCCAATGTGCACCACGTTTGCCGATCCTCCGCCTTCCGCATCCAATCCGTCCCAGCCACCTTTCGCAGGTCGTCGGTCCACCTGGCTAGGGGATGTCCCACCTTCCGTTTTCCTACGCGCGGTCTCCACTCTAGGACTCGTTTGCTCCAACGGCCATCGGTCCTTCGGCAGATGTGGCCAGCCCACTGCCACTTCAGATTACTTATTCTGCGAGCTATGTCGGTAACTTTGGTTCTATGTCGGATAACCACGTTGCGAATTCTATCCTTTAAAGAGACTCCAAGCATAGCTCGCTCCATAGCCCGCTGCGCGACGTTTGGGTGACGGACTAACCCCACCGTCAGTGGCCACGTTTCGGCACCGTAGGTCACAACAGGCAGGGCGCACTGGTCGAAAACCTTTGTTTTGAGGCATTGCGGCAGGGGGGAGGAGAGCTTACCCTGTACGAACCTTCTAATGCCTTTGTCAACTTCCTGACTTATAGGCATCGTTGTATTCTATTCTAAGGCATAATGTGGTTTTCATTGAGGTCATTTTGAGACCCCACCAAGATCACCGAGGTCCGAGACAACCTCAGCTTGCGGCTTGCTAAAATTGCACTTTTTGCAGAATCGAAGGCTGTAACGGCTGGTTACAGCCTTCGATTCTGCAAATCAAAACCACTGTCATGCCGGACACTGCAAAAAGTGCAATTTTAGACTTAATTGCTATAAAGTTCAAGTCCCAAATTAAATGTAGTTTCATTAAACTTTTTCATTCATTCTACAAAAGCCATGTAATTTTCGACTTAACAACATAACTTTAAAGTCTGTAATTAAATGGAGTTTTTTGCATTTGCCGTGATCTGACAGTGGTTTTGCTTTGGCAGAATCGAGGTTCTGGTGATTGCCGGACGAGGCTCTGGCGTAAGCTTTCCTCGAGGTTAAGAGGTCATACAGCTGTACCCGCCTTCATTACCACAGTAATATGTATATATTACAAAGAAGTTACAAGGAAGGTACATGATAAATAATAACTAACAGACGCCACAAATTAAGAATAAAACCAAAGATATTTTTAAAAACAAAGCTTTTATTTGTAAACATTAAATAACAACTGAATATTTAAGTAGGTAAAATAAAACAAGAAACAATAAACAAACTTCATTGATACAGCTCTTGCGTACCCACGATGAAGTTCTTAACTCCGCTGGGTTTGGCGAACACGTCTGGGTATCCTAGAGCACAGGCAATACCCCAGCTTACGAGCCCAATGATAGTATTGGAAGATTTCGATATTAAAGGACTACCAGAGTCACCCTGAAAACAACAAATAAAAACGATATTAATGATGTTCTAACGATGACAGCCTTTGTCACTCTGTGGTGTGGCGGTAGTGACACGACTGCTACGCAGGAGGCACGGGTTCGATTCCCGCTCAGTTCAAAATATTTGTATCTATGCATGAATATTGCTATTTGCATTGGTCTGATCGTGTCCTAGGAGAGCATGTTAAGTCGTCGGTCCCGGTTACTATAGGAACATCAATGGCATTCGTTACGGGTTGTAGGAGCCCTTAAAAGTTCCAACTAGTCTAACTATAGACCTAAGATGATGCTTCACGGAAAAATCGAAGCACTGAGGAATGGTCACTAAGTGCTTTAAGATTAAGAATGGTCATCCATCCTAAGAGGCAACTATAGCTAACATTGCAATGTGTTAATCAACTCAGTGACAATCTGGCCATTGTCCCTCGTCTTTATATTAGTCAAAAGTCTGGAACTATTGGCTGGCTTGTACCGCTTGTATCAGCAGTTGAAAGGGGTCAAAAAAATTGTTAGCGACGGTTGTTAGTAACTACTTACGAAGCACATGCCATGGTCCATTGAATGGAAAGCGCAGATCTGGTTATCAGGATTAATGAAAAGCCCGAGTGGACGTAAAGCATCGTTGCAGTGCTCGGCAGATATGGTGCTAACGTTAAGACGCTGCAGCAGCGCCGGATCATACTGTTGACGAACCACTACGTCATTTGCCCAGGCCTAGAAAAGAACAAAAATTATTTCGAAAAGTATTCATAAAGTCAATCGCTTTTACATTGGAAAAAGCGAACACCAGACTCCGAAGTGAAACCTTCGGATGCGACTAGGATGAAGAAAAGAAGATGATGATGTTGTTGTAATATAAAACTATAAAACTCGTTTCATGTTGGTAATTTTGTAAATATTGAGAAAGTGTTATTGAAACTAAATATATAAGTGTGAAGTCTAAAACTCATGTAAACTCTAAAAAAATCTAAATGTTACGTCTACGTCTGCCATTGTAATATATTAGGCTTATTCCCAACGGTCACAACCAATATTGTAATGAACTGTGGTCATTTTTTATGGGCAATTTTCAGAAAGAAATTATAGGTACTCTCTTTGCTTAATGTTATGATCTCCAAAAACTATCCTCTCTATCTCACTAATGCATGAAATCACCCCAGTTTTACTGAAACAACATATATAATCATATCAAATATGAATAAAATCTTACACTCCGTGCTCCCCATCCACTGACAAAACTAGCTTCCTCTCCCTCAATTCTCTCCCAGTTAATTCCAATCATCGACACAGTACTGCTCCAGGTCAGATCCCCACCCAAAGGCAGGAGACCAAGATCATACTCGAGAGTGTTCCAGCTCCACTGAGGATGCATATGGAATCCCTTGAAATAGACATTGTAACCGCCGTCGTTCCAACGATTGGTGCCAACCACACCGTGGTAGGATCTGGAAAGAAAATGTTACATAAAAATATTTGTAAGGGAAGGTCGTTTTTAACAATAAGATCTTCGAGGTTTAAGCCAATGCCACCTGCAGGCCAGTACACTTGCTGATTGGCGAATGAAACTGGTGCAAGATATCCTCTTGAGACCGACAGGTGCACCCACCTGCACGTATGGTTGGCTTCGGCTAATAGGTACTGACTTCCATATAAACATGTTCCATCTATGGTGTATCTATTAATATATCAAAGACGGATTCCGGACTCCAAGGTGAAAGCCTCAAATGTTACCAGGACAAACGCAATAATCAAAAATACTAGACAAAACTTAAGATACAATAAGATATAGTTAACTTACGGTGTTAAGACATCAAATATGACATAAATGTCGATACAATGGGCAGCAGTTAGCACTAGATTGCGAGACACTATGGCCCCCCCACAGACCAGGTGGACGAATTGTTCTCCAACCACTAAGGCTACCATGTATGTGGCAGATCCTTCTGGAGCATCAGTGCCACCAACTATTCGCGGATTGAAGTATTGTGACAAGTTCTCTGTTGAATTCTTTACGGGTATCTTCTGTAGGGGTACACCTGAAATGTTAAGTTTGAATGAATTGAAGAAACAAGTAGGTATCATAATATCCTGCTTTACAATATCTACGTCTTTGCACATCGGACTGACAGTTTGATAAGCAGTTTGTGTGTGTAAAATACACGGGCACACAGAACATGACGTGGTGATGCTGGTTTGGCAGTAAGTCGTAGGCTTAGGAATTGACGTGGTTTCAGGTGCATTAGCCACTAGAGCTGGTGTCTTAGCACTTAGCAGACAAGCTGGGTACTATACTTCAAATTGTATCAAAAGTGCTGCAATCATAGTGCAGACCTATTGCTCTCAATATTCACTCAGGTAAATTGTAAGAGACCTTCCAGTCCAGACACATTTATGAAAATATACACTCAGAACCTGAACTATTATTAAGGGCTGAACTTTTTCGATTTAGTGGCTTTACATATGGTAAAGGACTAGATATATGCGCAAAGTTACAGAATGAAATCCATTCGACTTCAATGGTCCAGGGATTACTGTATATAAACTGTAAGAAATACAATTTATTTACTTCTGATTAAATTCGATGCGGGTTCCAAGACAATTTCAACATTCCCTGGCCAAGGTCAGGTAAGGGTCATCCCAAGTGTCATTCCTCGATATATTCGAAGGTCACTACCGTTGATCCTGGTTTACAGAAGTTACAGTAATGGGATTTACTGGGATTAGACCCATTTAGCTGGATTATTACCATAGGATAAATAGTTAAAGTGGTTATTAAATAGCAAAATCTTACCATGTCCAATAGCGCACATGGTGAAAACAAAAGAAATAGTTAAGTAGAGCATGTTGCTGACAATCGAAGTCTCTTGGTAACTCGTTCAGGTGAAACTGATGCTTAATTGTACAACATCGTTACTATTTATACAAAATATATTTCTTTGATTCGATTTAGGATTATCTGATAATATAGGAAACTGTCCTTTGACTTTCAAATGACGTATTTCGTTGAACGAAATTTAATTTGGAAAGGGTTATTGACTGTAAACAAATCAGCGCGGTGGCAGGATGGTAATCTCAGCTCGAAGTCGGTGGCTATCTACAAAGCTAGTAAGCCGATTCATGTTGCGTAGAACCATTGTTGATCGATTGTGGGATTCGTGGTTAAGTGTAGGTAACCCAGAGGGTTAACACATTGCAAACTCAAGATTCCAATCTTTAGGATGATTACCTTAGGATTCTTATCACATTGTCCTTAATGCCTCGGAGAACACGTTAAACCGTGGTGTCTGTTGCCATACGAAGATGTACGGTAGCCGTTACGGGTAGTTGGAGTCCTAAAAGTCCGACAATTGATCTAAAACTCCAGAATTCAATATCACCAGGTTGCTTCTCGAAAAATATCTCAGTTTCGCCGTATCGTAGACTGAAAAGTCTTCCCAAACTGAACTGGGAAAAGTCTCAGAGGATGATGATGGTATTATGTATGGTATAAGAGTATGATGGATTTAATGTAATATGTATACACCCTTTTTACAATAATAAAAAATATTGTCGCACATTCTACACAACGCTATCTAGACCCAAAGTAAGCATAACTAGCTTGTGTTATGGGTTCTAGAATGCGAATAAACATACTTAGATACATTTTTTTTTGTAAATAAGTACATACATAATTATACATAGAAAACACCCAGACCAATGCAAATATACATATTCATTCATGCATACAAATATTTGCACTGAGCGGGGATCGAACCCGCGCCTCCTGCGTAGCAGCTGTGTTCACTACCGCTACGCCACAGAGGCAGTCAAAATAATGGCATCAAGCTAGCGTCATGTCACCCACAGGCAGGACAGGCTTGCCTAGTGTGGGGTCCATGGATATTCCACTTAATTGTATCGTTTGTGGCAATAGTTACCTAAATATTTTTTATTTTATTTTATTTATTCTTTTTTATTTCTCCGATCCTGGGTATGATATCATTTCGTATCTTCTCTAGTCTGGCCTTTTTTTAAACGTTCTCGATCGGATTGACATACGTACGTCTAGGTCGACCCTTAAACTTGCCTATTCATCCTCAGGTCATAAATCGATTTCGTCGCTAAAGTGAAGTAGGTATAGTCTGCGGCTCTTCCTGGAGATCACATTGTTTGTTTTACTACGTAATAGTGGAGTCCAATGACCGAGAAACGAGGCCTGCCCCTGAAAAGTCATTAGGTCACAATCGAAGGTCAGTAACAATGAAACCGCTCATTAAAGTTTGTTACACTAATCGTAGCAGACGAATCCAAAATATTATCGACACTGTTCGTAATATTGACCTTCAGACTGATTATAAAATAATTGTATCTGATTGTTTAATTGCAATACGGTAATCAGTGGATTATAACAGACTATTAAAGTAATGACTATAACGTTTATTTGTTCTCGAGTTGGTTCTTCTTCATCCTAGCGTTAATTCCCAGTCGCATCCTTAGCTTTCACTCGGAATCTGGGGTCCGCTTTAACGGCGGATTTGGCTGGACCTCGATATTTTTCATGAAGCGACTGCCATATGACCTCTACAATCCAATGGTGACTTGGTGACATTAGGCGATATCGAAGCATTGCAGCCGCCAGCTAGACTGTTGCTGTTGGACTTTTTAGGACTCCAACTACCCGTAACGTTTGTCATGGATGTTCGTATGGCAACCGGGACCGACGACTTAACTTGCACCCGAGGCACGTGTTGGTTCTTGGAGTACAATCCACTCAATCTCCTTCCGTGGATGTCGTAGATGGCGGTTAAGAGATAGGGCTGTTCACCATCCGACAGTAAACATACAGTCCATGACAAAGTGCGCGCTTAATGGCAATAGGCTACCTCCACTTGTACTGTATGGGGTTCATCTCTGGATGTTTCAGATATCAGATGCCCGGCACTCCCGGCAGGTGCAAGGTTTCACCGACGCGGATGGACGCAGATACGGACGCGTAATTACTATGACAAACGTGTCTGTGCAGCTGTGGGAACACGGACGAGCTTCTTTTCACGGTACGTGGTCCTTGAAAGGGCCCTGAGAAGTAACAGATAAAAAATCCGTTTCATATCTTCGTATCCTAAAGGTATGATTCAGAAGCCGACCGCATACGACAAGGACAGACGCATGCAGCAGATACAGCCGCGTACCAACAATATTATATAAAAAGAAGTAGATATGTTATTGCGCGAAAATCGTGAAGATCCGAAAACGAGTCAATTGGAACGTTTGCCTTAGTAGGTACCGCGTCAACCGCGTGCCGAGCGGCGCTGGTCGGACGTTGAGCGGAAGCATCAGTGACTTCAAAAAATAACGAAAATGCCATCGAATGTTTATAGACACTGCACGAGCTATTACTCTAAAGTTAATACACCAAAAGTGTAGATGAATTAAAAATGTGTGTGTGTGAGTTCGACACATTTTTCTACGTTGATTTGTAAGCATATGACATGATTGACATGTCTATGTTATGAAATGTCATTGCAGCGTACCCATCACTTGTTAAACTCCGGTACGGATAAGGGGACTATTGAGAAGCCGCAATGAATTACGTGCATCAGCTGCGTGCGTCGGCAGTTGTCGTATGCGGTCGGCTACGGAATCATACCATAATGAACGAGATAATCCTCAAAAACGAGGTACCTAATTACATGTAAATTGGAGATGTCATCTCTTAGATAAAATCTCCAGATTTCGGCTTCAGAGTCAGAGTCAATAACCTTTTCCCAAAACATTGTTTTTAGTTGAATTAATTATTTGAAAGTCAAATGTTTATCGCCTAAGTAAAGCATGAATCATAAAAAAATATTGTTTTGTATAAATAACAACATTTGGTAATTATGTCACAGAACTCACAGTCTCAATTGAGAGAGTAATAAGGACGAATTTGTTTTATAAAATGATCTTCAGAAATATTTTTCTTATTTTTACAATCTGTGGTATTGGATATGGTAAGATTTTATCTTAGGTTCTTATAAAATAGGTTCATATTCTGCCTGATTTTTCTGACTGTCGTGTGACCTCCCAGCCTGTGCCAGCTATGGTCGTCTTGACCTAAAGGCTATTGACAATCAGGGCCGATTTTTAACGTGCCCTCCGAAGCACAAATGCGCTCAGGGTAATACCACTAAGCGATCACCCATCCGAATGGCAACCGCGTCTAGGTAGCTTAACCCACTGATCGTATAGTGAACAGTGGTCTCACCTGGCCACCAATACATTTGCCGCAATGCACCTCAAAAATGATTACCTACTGTACTTTAATATTCAGGAATTTCACATAATGCAAACTGTAGTCTAATGTGTCCTCTACACGTATACAAATTTATCAGTGGTTGCTAGCAGCGGACGCGTCCGTCGACGTGTGGACGGGTTGCCCTGTCTGTACGTTGGCGGACGCGTCCGCCGATAACGTCTGCGGATTAGTGCGGATGAATCTGTCTACGTGTAAAGGCGGCATTAGAGGAGCCACACAACAAAGCAGCAATTGCTGCGCACACAGCAAAAGCTGCTTTGGTGCTGTACATTTAAATAGCAAAAATGCTTCTTGTTGTCAAGAAAAAAAAAGCAATTTTCTTGGCAGTTGCTGGACAGAAAATGCTGTTTTGGTGTGTGGCCCTTACCTACTAGTTCTCTTTCATATTAAATCCATGATATACATTTCAGGTGTACCTCTACAGAAGAAATATCTAGCAAATCCAGCAGACAATACGGCGAAATATTTCGATAAGCGCATAGTTGGTGGTAGTGACGGTTTTGCCCCAGAAGAATTCGCTCCCTACATGGTGGCATTAGTGATAGGAGAACGCATGACCTTTCTGACCTGTGGAGGGTCCATAGTATCTCCTAACCTGGTGTTAACTGCCGCCCATTGTATCGACCTCTATACTCTTGTGGATGAGTTCTTAATGTAAGGTATATTTTATTTTAGCTTCTTTTACACAATACAATACAATACAATATTCTTTATTGTACACCATATGAAAATACAAAAGAAAACAACAATGATTTCTAAGCGCTCTAAGCTAAGCGCGATTTCTTCCAGACAACCTCAATGGAAAAGTGCTTTACTTTTTTTTATACCACTTAGGTCGCAGACAAGCACACGGTCCATATGATGGAAAGTGGTTACTGTGGCCTATGGACAACTGCAACACCAGGGGAATCACACTCGTGCTACCAACCCTTTATTCCTCCTCCTCTAGGTATGCGAGACCGGCTGTCATCTGATCGCCCAATCCCGAGAAGGAAGACTACGTAAGAGCTTCGTCACTCAATCAGTAGGCCGTACCAAATTGCAGGTCAGGTTTACTTGGACTCCGAAGACTAGGACTCAAGCCTACTATCCTACTTCCCACTAATATTACAAAAGTAAAAGTTTGTGCAGATGTTTGGATATTTGTAAATTAATTACGCTCAAACGGCTGAACGTATCTGGCTGAAATTACAGGAACAGATTATAATCTAGAATAGCCTACCTACAGGCTTTTTATCCCTGGAATAAATTCCCTAAGGTCGTGGAGACGGTAATATTACACCATGCGAGCAAAGCGGCGCGCATCAGCTTGTGTGAAATATTCCATTTTTAACTGACTACACAAAAGGAATAGTTCTCATATCGACAGAATGATTTTTCAAAATAATATTAACCACAAGCTTCTTCCTCTTTCCAGATCCTACCGGGGTGTGGTGGGCACCAATCATTGGAACAGTGGCGGTTACAATGTCTATTTCAACGGATTCCATATGCATCCTCAGTGGAGCTGGAACACTCTCACCCACGACGTCGGGCTCCTCGTGTTGGAGACGAAGCTAACCTGGAGCAGTTCTGTGGCAAAGATTGGGATGAACTGGGAGATAATTGAAGGAGGCGAGCCCTGTTTTGTAACTGGCTGGGGAGCCTTGGGAGTAAGTTTTGATATTTATTTAGTTAAAGTGACAGTAATCTTCATCATAACGTTAGCCCCGGATGGTCCCAAAGCTTGTTCTTTAGAGCCCAAGGTCCGCTATTCTATTCTTTCTCTTGATGTTGACTTGGCTTTTGCGGGTGCGACCGCCATCTGACCTCTCAATCCAGAGAGGGAAATCTGCGCGAGAGCTGAGTCCATCAATTAACAGGCGAACAGGCTTGAAGGTGAATTTGATTTGGGCCATAAAGAACTTACTCCATAGACAATTGCTGTTTATTAAGTACCACGCTGTTTATTAAGGACAGCCTCCGTGGCGTAGCGGTAGTGAACGCGGCCGCTACGCAGGAGGCGCGGGTTCGATCCCCGCTCAGTGCAAATATTTGTGTGAATGAAATATGAGTATTTGCATTGGTCTGGTCGTGCCTCGGAGAGCACGTTAAGCCGTCGGTCCCGGTTGCCATGAGAACATCTATGGCACTCGTTACGGGTAGTTGGAGCCCTCAAAAATCCAAAAACAACGGTCTAACTGCAAAACTTCGATATCGCCTAATGTTAACATTGGGTTGTGGAGGTCAGATGACAATCGCTTCACGGAAAATATCGAGGTCTAGTCAAAATCCGTGGTTTACACTGGTAAAAGCGGACCCCAGACTTCGAGCTGAAAGCTTCGGATGCGACTGGGAAATAACGCTAAGAGGAAGAAGAAGTACCACGGAGGACAGAAATCGTTTCCTTCGCCTATATTTTTTTTTAAATTATTAATATTGTTCTGTACCTTTTCAGGTGTGGCCAAATAACACCCTCCCGGACTCACTACAGCTTCTCCACCTGAAGACCATCAGCCACAGGAGCTGCAGCGAAGCTATGGAGGTATTCCTCGGCCCCCGCCCCAGACCCCACATCTATGAAGCAGTCGAGATGTGCACGTTCCATTCTGTGGGGCATGGCACGTGTAACGTAAGTGCTGATCATCAATGGCTTATTTTTTTTAGTATACGTAAATATGACGTCACTTCGTCTGATGCTAAGCTGGAGGCAGAGACTGAGAAAACAGGTTATGGTGTGGTACGAAAGGAACTTCATCCCACGCATGCTCAAGCTATGGAATGAAACCTGCTGTGGTTTTCCCAATATGGGGTTCTCCAAGAAGGGTATTAGAAGGTTTGTTCAAGGTCGGCAGCGTGAATGTAACGCCCTTCGGTTTTGCACACGTCCATAGGTCACGGTAACCTCTTGGAATGGAAAGGGGACTTTTGTCCGCACTTAGCTTCTATAGTGGGCCATTGTGCGAGAGCAATACCTCTTTTAGTCCGAGGTACGTACTGGTAGGCAGTACCTAATTATAAGTTTGTTCCCAGGGTGACTCTGGCAGTCCTTTAATATCTAACGTGACCAAAACAGTGGTCGGAGTGGTATCCGGGGGGTTCAATTGTGCTGCGGGAGTTCCCGACGTGTATGCCAGGATGAGCGGGGTTAAGTCGTTCATGCTGCCCCTAATGAACAAATACCAGTGAAGAACTTTGACCATAATAAAAATGATATCGGGGCTGTCCATTAATCACGTGATGTTTTTTTAGCAATTTTTAACCCCCCCTCGCCCATGATGATACTGATGATGAAGTTTTGGACTACCCCCCCCCCCCTCCCCTGGCCAAAATCACGTGTATTTTTTTATTCATTATTTAATGCTAAAAAACTAAGAATCATGACAAAAATCGCGAGTTATAAGAAAAAATGTTGTTGTGGTGATGTTTCGTGATTTTTTTCGAACCCCCCCCCCCTTTTGAGCCTCACGCGATTAATGGACAGCCCCTACTAAGAAAATTTTCTGGTTGTTATTCATTATCATTTCCTGATGAGAAAAATGTTTCATTTAATAAGAGCAAGTATCATGCATGAGCAAGCGTATTATATAACACACCTGATAAATAATTTACCTCTGCCTACCCCGTCGTTGATAAAAGCTGTCTATTATCAAAAAAATTGGAACAAGGTTCTTGGGTGCGGTCGGGTCAGGCAGGCGGGACTCTCTAGTACAGGGGTGGCGAACCTTTATGAATCAACGTGCCATCATTCTAAAAAAATAGCTAAATGAAGCCCTAGGCGTGCGTGCCCGCTTCGCTTGCGCCTAAACAACTGAACAGATTTTGGAAAAAGATTGATGTTTGATTATTTGAAAATTTATTTATGCCTAAATTATTTGGATCTATAGCTGGCGGGGTATCTTAAGTGCAGGATGATGATGATGATATGGCTTATTCCAACATTAATAATAATATGCTCTCTGAAAAAATGTCCGTCTGTTCGTTCATTTTCTAGCGCCTATGGGAAGTACGCATCTAAATTCTAAATACCAACTTTGTGGTGGCGTGCCCAAAAAATTGTGCCACGTGCCATCTTTGGCACGCGTGCCATAGGTTCGCCATCCCTGCTCTAGTATAATATATAATTAATCTATGGGCGGGACTGAAATGAATTTTTAAATTTTTAAGTTCGAATTTTAAATGTCACCTGCATGACAGGTATAAGAAGTGGTGCATTGTTATAGTAGTCATAAATTCTCATATCATCCGCCAGTCTATAATAGTATAATACCGATAATACTTACCGCATCTTTAATGTTACGGTGTATAGGTAAAAATAATCCACACTTTTTTCCATCGAGCGTGTATCGGAATGTATCATTTTAAATGTCAACATCAAAATTTCATTCAAAATAAACGAATCTATACTTTAACCGCTTGAAATAAAGTTTAATTTCTCATGTGATATGCACATCAGCTGAGTATAAAAACAAAAACAATGCAAACTAAATTCATGTTTCTTTTTTATTTTGTGGCATTCTAAATTTAAATATTTTTTCTTTGTTTAATTAATATGTAATTTTGTACATATAACTAAAAAATATGGGATAACAATCAGCATCTTGTTAATTATTGTACCCACAAAAGTGCAAAGGATTGAAGAGAAAAACTAAAAATGGAGGGTATTTTGGAATATTTTCAAATTACAGTTCAGTTAATTCTACCTCCGATCGTCCCTTTTCGAACCAGACACCATAGCCGCAAGAGGTAAGACGCCTTCATTTTTAAAATTAATTCTTATCATTAATATTTTCTAGTTTTACCTACATTTACTGAAGTAAATAGCTACAGCTGAAATGTATTTACTGTGTTGTTCTAGATTTAAATTTAAAAAATGGAAGGTGGAGGGAGTAATTCGAATTCAGAAGGACCATACCCGATACTGTTCATACCAAAAGTGTGCACAGCTTTGGAGACCAACTGCGAAATGAGTGATAACGTGTTCATACATTTGGACATAAAGTCTCCAGACACAGAAGGGAACGAAACTTTAATCTACAATGGCTTCTGCAATTTGAAAGTTGTAGATGGTAACGATTGGAACATTATGTATGGTTCTCCTAACAGCAGCAGTATGGCGAGCAATGAAAACATCCCGGTCATACTTGCCGAAGCTAACCAAATAACCTTTCCAGCATACAATGATTCTCAAGTTTGGATAGACCCTACGAGAAGCCCTTATGTGTACAACCATTGTGATACACCACCGCTAGAGACATATACCATAATGGAGGGACCCGATAACCATATCACTATAGAACAGCATAACACGTACATCACCCAAAACGTGTATAACTGTAATGAGACAATACAGTATTCACCGGTGAATGATGAACAAAAATCAATAAAAAAAGTAACAGAAGTAGTTCAGACTTCAGATGGGTACAATATGTATGAAGAGGATGAATTTGAGTGCGGTGTGTTCTTGTCCCAATTGTCTGAGGAAATTATTAATGAGAAGGAAACACGGGCAAGGGACGAGAGGAAGTTTGTAGGGCTCAAAACGGACAATGAGGCACTGAAACAGTTGATGTCAACGGATATACAATCAGTGTCTAGACAGCAGAAGACGATTCTGTTCTTGGGTCATGATTCTGAGTCTGGTCAGACCATACAGAATATTTCTATTAATGATCCGATGATGGAGTGTGCGGGGGCCGATGAAGTGGAAAGTGAAATTGTTGTTGGTGAGTTCCACTCTGATATATGTATACAGGACTAGGCAGAGATGTTGTGACATTTTGATATACTGTTTACTATTCTATGTGATAGGGAGACTGATATACTGGTTCTATTAGATACCTGGCTCAATAGTATTTCTGAGTATTTCTTAACAAAAAAATCTATTGCCTATTGCATTTTCTTGTTAAGTACTTTTTACTGTTTACAAGACACAGAAAAATTACATTAGTAATTTTACTGTGTCTTTTTAGAATAAATATTGACCTAAAAATGTACTTAATTTAGAACCATATAATAGTAAATATATGACACTAAAAATTAAATGTAAATTAAATGAAACTTAGAGTAATTTCAATTATAATATATCAGACTAATTAAAACATAATTTTAAACCTGGAATGTGTGGAATCAAGATGGCTCCCAACAGCCTTTGATGGTAAACTGATTTCACAGTCTCAATATGTTTGATTTGGTGTATTTGGCTTTTGCGGGAGCGACTGCCGTCTGATCTCCCAACCCTAATTGTAACACCTGTGTTCGGCACAGGCGTTCCTCGTCCATCAATCAGCTGATGGCTAACTGGCTTGCAGTTTTGGTTACTACAATGAATGTTTTGGCGGGCCCACCAAGGGAGTCCTTGGTGGGCCACCAAAAACACTCAGTGCTGGACTTGGACAGCTTACAGTGCCTTTAGCTTACTTTAGCTTACCATCGTACGAGGTGAAGTCATATTGACGTGTCCTATAAAAAAGAACCAAAGACGTGTGATTCGAAGACAAACGTTTTCAAGTCACGGTATTCACGGTAGTGACATTTACCATCAAGTAGGGTTGATTTGATACCTACTTGTTTGATGCCTTAGTACCTTTTTTTCTTAAACTTTGAACTGCCTGTTGGCGTGGAGGTAGTGAACGCGGCCGTTACGCAGGAGGCGCGTGTTCGATCCCCGCTCAGTGCAAATATTTGTATGCATGAATATGAATATTTGCATTGGTCTGGATATATCTATGTATAATATGTATGTATTTACAAAAGTATGTTTATCCGCATTTTAGAACCCATAACACAAGCTAGTTAAGCAATGCTTACTTTGGGTCTAGATAGCGTTGTGTAGACGTTTTAAAAAACTGACCTACTCAGAATCCGACCTAATGAGAAACAGACTTTTTACGAATTCGATGTACTTCGCCTAAAGGAATATTTTAAAGTGCGAAAACCCCCACGAATACGGGTGGTGTATTCGTGGGGGTTTATGACCGACGGAGGAGGTTATGTCGGACCTGAACCGGCGAAAACCGCACGTCGTCTTAGGTCACTAGTTGATACTTTAGTACTGAGCTGAGCTATCTTCACGATCACTAATTGTACATTACCATCTATTTCGAATTAAATATCATCAATCTCTGTTCCAGATGACTCTACTTCATCAAATTCGAACCCACGCTCAAAGAAATACCAGTGCAATAAATGCAAGAAAATTTTCGACCAGCTCTCCGCCTTCAAACAGCATATGGTTGTCAACCACCGTTTCTACAACCCATACGACATTTCTGGCAACGTGCGGTACATGTGCAGCGACTGCGGGAAGAATTTGAAGAACCAAGAAAAGTTTGAGCAACACTGTCTTGGTCACGGAGACCCAGATTTAGAATGTAACAAGTGCCATAAAGTGTTCGCGTCGAAATTCACTCTGCGCAATCACCGTAAGATTCATTCTAGGATGTACCCTTGCAGTTATTGTGTGAAGTCATATGCTGCAGCGTCAGAATTGCACACGCACACAGCGAAAGTTCATGGTGTTTACATGTGTGAATTTTGTAGTTTTTCTTCAGAAAATTTGGAGGATCTTACATTGCACCAGAAGGAACATACGAATATAGTGAAAATTTCTATGACAAGTTCCAGTGAGTGCGATTTCGTGGAGGATATCTTTAGTGAGATGAAAAATGACGGATCCACGTCTGAAGAGAACGCCAGAAGCGACGATGATCACGTGCAGCGTGCGGACTCAGTCATAGCTAAGATTATTTCTAATAAGCTGTTTCAATCGTCTGGTAGGAAAAATAAGAAGCAGAGGAGATATGATAAGGTAATATTCTCAGCACAATACTATTAATCCTACTAATACTTATAAGTATTAGGTATAAATCTGAAAGTTTATGAAGTTATTTGGATGTTTGTTATACAATCATGCCCTAACGGCTGAACGGATCTGGCTAAAACTTGGTACAGGGATAAGTTATAGTCGTGTAAAGCACATAGGCTAGTATTTATCCCACAATTAGGTGTCCATGAGTTGCGGAAACGTGATCAAAAACCGTAAGTGTCAGCTAGTAGGTATTATAGAAATATGAACGTTTATTTGCCGTTAACCGGGCACGTTCTCATGCTTTTACTTCTAACTTTATCTTCTTTACTTCTAATATACTTATCATCGAGCGCCAATCACAGTCGAATCCAAAGTTCACACTCTGGAGCCCGGGGTCCGATCTCCAGATCCACCTTCTATTGGTCTCCCGATCCTGGGAGGAAAGCCTGCATCGGAGCCTCGTCCGTCAATTAGCAGATACACAAACTTTCAGGCGAGGTTAACTTGGGCCCCGAAGATCTTACACCCTGCTGCACTTAACATGTTTTCACATTACTATCAAATGGAGAATACCTAACCATATCCTTTAGTTATCTTGTACGGGCCCACGGCCACGTCTAGAAATCTATACCTACTACTTATACATAAACATAATAATCTATAACAAGGAATTCTATTTTAAAACACTTTATTATCTTTCAGACTTGCGATGTCTGCTTCAAGAAGTTTGACAGAATCGGAGACCTGAAACGTCACCTGATCGAGCACGTCATACAAAGCACCTTGGCCAAGAATCCAGTGAACAAGTTCGGCGTTCTCAATATACGGTGCGAAATTTGCCAGGAGAAGGTGTTCACCAAAATCGACAGGTATAAAGCGCATCTCAGAGAGCATGCTAAATTAACCCTTTACAAATGCACCTTTTGCGATAAGTCCTTCAGCGATTCCAGTAATTTCTCCAAGCATAAAAAGATTCATGGGACCACCTTCTTCCAATGCGATATTTGCCTGAGGAAATTTAACTCTAAGAAAATGATCACACAGCATATGGAATACCATAATAAAAACAATCCGATGCAATGCCAATATTGCGATAAGGTGTTCCATTTTGAATCCATGTTGAACAAACATATCAAATGTTCTCATGTCAAAGAAAGTACTAGTAAATTCAGGTGCAGGTTCTGTCGGGATTATTTTAGGAGTTTGAAGGAGAAATGGGATCATGAGTGGACGATCCACAATGTTAGGAAGGTGATTGTGGATTGTTTGATTTGTGGATCGCGGTTCAGAAAGTATGCTGAGTTAAAGAGACATTGCACAGATGAACATGATACGGTGATCCCTCCGGCAAAAAGGCTTTTGAGATGGAAGTTGAAGAATAAGGAGAAAGTTATAGAGGGTGAGTAAGGCTGAGCCTTTTCGCCACTTTGTTTGAAAGTAAATTGTTTATTTTTGTTATGTAATATTATATTAGTATTTAGATAAATTAGTCATCACCACTTAGATGAAATTATTTTCAGAGTTTATTTTGATCGTACTTTAATGAGTTTTGATCTTCAGTATTTTGGTCAGGCAACTTAATGACTCAAGATACTGTGTCAGGTTTTGAGTTAAAGAGTGTATCTGCCATGAAATCAGTAATACAAAATTATGTAAATAGTGAAACAGGATCTAAACATATTATTCAAAAAATCAATAAGTATGACTGTTTGGCCGTTTTTGATATTGATATTTTTCTTTTGTTTATATAATAAATTTATAAGAAAGTGTTCTTGGCAAAGTACAAAGGCGGCTGTACAGATATTGATGTATTACCCACGCTCAAAGTTTATACATAATACAGGTGGGTTAAATTTAGATCTAATATTTTAGTATAAATTATTATATTTTCATGGTTTCAAACATATAATATGTATAAGTAGACATATGTTTGAAATCATCAAAATATACATAGTACTAATGTGATAGGTATCACTAGTCATCACTATCGACTTTATCACCAGGAGTATTGGTGATCACGTGAGATGTTACATTACAGAAGTCGAGGCTGGTGGCCATCACTCGACGGGTTTCGTTCTACGAGGCCAACAATCGATGTGGTGGCTCTATTTTTAAAAGTACATAATTTATGGTGATGTTTTGTTTTAATAAAAACTTTTCGAGTTCGCCAGGACTTTAATGTTCCGCCATCCTTGTCTGGCCTTCGGAGAAAAAGAGATAGGCGATACATTTTTGTGCTATCAAACTAGTTGAACTAAGATAGATAGATAAATAAATGGGTACAACGTTTTCAGGCCTGTAGGTCATGCTCATCATTTAGATTTTGTTTTATACCACTTAGGGGGCAGACAGCCACACGGCCCACCTAATGGAAAGTGGTAACCGTAGCCTATGGACGTGTGCAACACCAGGGGCGTCACACTCGCGCTGTCAACCCTAAAGGCTTTAAGAAAGGCGTGTATAGGGAACCACCTTGTATGATATGATCTTGAAAAGTCGTGTCCCTTTTTTACACATGGCAATTTTCTATCATTTTCATGTTCGATAATAGTGAGGTGTACCTACTTACCTCACTATCTTACCTGATAATGAGATTACATATACCTCAGTAGTAGTAGTAGATAGAACTTATGAAAACACTTTGTGTTTTGCTCCTAACTGTACATACTAGGTATAGCTATAATTTTACTTTTATATTTAAGTTAGTCCTTTTTTAAATAGTTCTATTTAGTTTATTTTTATGTTAAGTCTTCAAAAGACCACCTCATAATAGACTGATTTGATAAGTTTGTAAGTAAAAATTGCCTATAAAGCTAAAGGGAAAATATTGGCTACATGAAATATGTTTTTTTTTAAAGAGAAATTTCTTTAAGGCAAAGTTCCTTTCTATTTTTACTTTTGTTACTACCTTTAAGTTAAATTGTTTTCTTGTTATAGTCCTTTTTAATTTTAAGTATATTATAAAAGCAGATGAATAGTATTAGAGAAAATAGTGCATAATATAGTTTGCCCTTTTTTTGAAGGGCTCGTGGTTCGATTCTACCATTTCAACAGTCATAATACTGAAATATTGATCTCTTAAATTTAGATATTTTTCCGTTTTTCTCACAATATTAAGATAAGATCAGACAGTGACTCACTGAAGGATACATTTTGATTGGAATAGTTGACTTGAGTTCCTGATGTTAAGTTATATTTCAGAATTTTCTTGAATTTAATTTATTTATAAAAATAATGCTTCACCTAAATATAAACAATCTTTTTTGTTTTCTGATTCGGGTACAATTTGTTTAAATTACTGAAGATGATACTCATCATGTATACATCTACATATTATCACCATTTTTGTATCATCATGCACATTGTTATCATTCTGATGTTAAAATGGTTGATTAGTGTCTGATCATTATTATGTTAAAAGATTGTTTATATTGTTATTTATTTGTAAAATAATATAAATCTCTTCGCAGTGAGGCTTTGAGAATGTTATCCAAAGTTACTGATCTTCTCTCTGATCTTCTTTTGCTGACAACCAATGTCCTGTCATTGTTTGTGGGGTAGGCAGGTCCCGGTTTGCGCAGCGAAAGAATATTCCTACAAAGTATATAGGTATTATCATGAAGTAGTTACATACATAAGTTTATATGTCTAAATATCTTTATTTACTGGAAATTTTGTTGTAAATCATGAATTAAGTTTATATATTTTGTAAAATCGGCGCCAAAGTATGGTAAATTAAGTATTTATTGAGTTTTTGTTGACTTGGAGATCTTATTGTTGGAAGTTAGGGCTAGGAAGAATAGCCTTCCATTGTTTTGTTACATATTTTTAAATAAAAGTTAAATTATTTAAATGTTGAATTTTATTGGTAAATACAACTTGAGAACATTTCAAATGCCAGTTTCTAAACGGCCAACCGCCAGGCACCCTGGCAAAATGAGCCAAATCCGATACGGAAGTAGCTGGATGACTTTGAAGAATGAACTGGCCTGGACAACCAGGTTGCCATTTTGCCTATTGTCCTCGAAACTTAACCATAAGGATAGCATACTTCAGAACCAGAAGCATATCATGCCCGTTGAAGGTAATAGGGAATCCCATCAAGTTTTTCAGGGCGCAAACCAACCTCACCTGCGAGCTGGAACTTACACTTACTGATTGAAGGATAATGCTCTGGCAAAGGCAATCCTCTCAGTGCTGGCGGTAGTCGTGGATGGGATGGAGCTGGGAGTAAATACAACCAAGATTGTTACGCAGATGTAGAAGGTCGAACCCCCCATTAAATGATCGGGTTACGACCTCATTGTGTACTTGTGTTAAGATAGGCGAATTATCCTAATTTCCAGTGACAGTTTCCACATGCCAGTGCCATATCTTTTTAAATAAGTATTAATTCCGTACCTACGTGTATATAATTAGGTACGTAGGTGGCTACATTAATACATGTTGTAAGTATGTTGTCTTTAAAATGTTTACAAGAATCTCACCGACAACGATAAATATTTGGAAACAAGTTTCACCTTAACGTTGCGTCATTATGACCTCCGAAAGACGGTATTAGTTTGAAGAAGCTGTCTGTGATTTTTCCCTTTTTTAAGCGTTAACATTGTTAAAATCTTACCTCTAGTCCTCTTTCGACTATAGTTACCCGTTTAAATCACCGCTAGGGGCGCCACTGTTTCCAGTCGCACACCTTTATGTCAATCATAGATCATAGCGTTTTGTGATTTTACCGCGTAAAGGTGAAAAAATTTTCAAGTCAAGAAAAAAGTTATTAAATAACTAATTAAATAGTAATTACATTGTTTTTACCGTATGTATGTGTACAGTGCAACATAAATAAGCACAAGGTATCTTATTTAGTGAAGTTTCTTTCCGTGAGCTTCGGTAAGTAGATTGTACCATACTAATTAATGAATACCGCTGAGGAATCGTTGCTCCCGAGGGAGAGCGAAGAGCGAAGCACTAATAAGTCCAAAAATAGTTCTCATCTTCGGAAGATTAGAACGACTTTGCCTCGCCATCCTCAAATAAATAAGCGGTTTAACCCAGTCATTTCGAAATGTGTTTGAGACTTCGGTCTCACGCTCGGAACTCATTCCGCAATATGTTAAGGTTTTTACAAAAATCAACCTGATAAAATTATATTAATAATCATTTACATTCGTTAGTTACTGATGTAGGTACTTTAATTTTTTTATTGGAAAATATAAAATTATTATATTTGTTACGAAAACAATAAGATCGTTCCTTGGAAACCTGGAGAGGTACTTGATTTATGGACTATTATAATGAGTGTAGTGTCACTTGGATTTACCGGCCCAATAAAAATAAATAAGTTATAAAATGATGTATCACCTTAATAAAAGGTATGATTATGTTGCCAGCACTGAACGGTCGATGGCGTACTTATATACATTGTATTGCTGGGTCAGGAACTTCTAAAAACTGGCTTACAAAATAGCAATATTATAACATTCTAAGTCTTATTCCAAGTTGAATTCTTGAGGGTGTCCTAGTTGGCGTGATATTCATACGTTAAAACAAGAATATCTATAAAAATACTAATCGGGTCCATAGACTTAATTCACTTTGGCTTATTTTATTTTTATTTTATTTTATTTGGGGAGCTTACAGCTACATTCACATATACATAACATTTAGGTTAGTACACGCCAATTACAAGCTTCCACAATTATATCAACCAGGTATACAAAACAAAATGTTTAACAGCCGAGGGCAAGATTACAGGAATAAGATTGAGCAAATAGAAATATCAAAATCTACACACTTTCAACAAAACACTTCGTTAGACAAGATCTGGCAGAATGCTTACCGGTATTAAAGAGATCCAGGTTACTGTCGACATTCAATTGGTTAAATTCACTAATAATTCTAGGCAGAAAGCTATTCACTCTAAAATTGGTGCGACACGGAGGCCTGCACAATAAGAAATTCTTACGTAGTCTTTTAACTGGCACTCTTAGCTTAATTTCAGAGAGAAGCCCAGGACAGTCGATCCCACCCTGAGCAACACTGAGAAGAAAAGTTACATCAGAGATTCTTCTTCTTTCGTGTAACGGTAGGATATGCAGTTTAACACAGCGCTGCTCATAGGTGAGGTCGGCTAAGTGGGACAGTTTGAATTTAAACCCCAAATATCTAATAAATTTTCTCTGAATCATCTCGATCTCATTAGAGTAGCAAGCATAGTATGGGTTCCAAACCTGTGAAGCGTATTCCAGGTGACTTCGTACGTATGCGCAATAGAGTATTTTTACCGTTTTCATATTTCTGAAGTCCCTGGAGCACCGGATCAAGAAACCTAAAGCCCTAAAGGCCTTATTAACTAATTGGCTAACATGCTGATTGAAATGAAATGAAATGAAATGAAATGAAATGAAATGAGATTTATTTGCTTGAAGTATGGTATTACATTTAGTGTGTTGGTATAAATCGGTATTTTGTTTCACATACTCCGCTGGAACGACGCCCGGCATGCAAAATTTGACATTAACCTAAACATATAATTGTAAGTCTATAATGAAACCATCAAGCAATTACCCACTATACATAAGTACCTACTTAATTCTACTTTGCAATTGCAAGATAAGGACGTTGACGGTATAGTTTGTACATTAATAATAATATCATAAGCCTTCAATAAATTCATTCACACTATAAAAACACCTGTCAATGAGCCACCCATATAGCGTTGACTTAAACTGTCGTGTAGGTAACTCCCTTATATATTTAGGTAGATTGTTGTATATTTTTATAGTCATAACGTAGCAATTTTTATGACACAGCGCTGTTTTTCGGTTAGGAAGAATCAATCTGGATGGATCTCTGCATTTTAGTCTAGAGTTAATTTCGTCACTAAATTTCTTGAATAAAGGGCCATGGTCTCTAACGAAACATCCAGCCTGGTATATATACATACACGTCAATGTCAGCACCTTCAGTCTCCTAAACAGAGGCTTACACGATGTAAGTGGACTCACGCCACAGACCGCCCTTATACATTTCTTTTGGATAATGAACGCTGCGTTTACGTTAGTGGAATTTCCCCAGAGGATAAGGCCATATCTCAACACTGAGGCAACGTATCCATAATAGGCAGTCATAGCTGTCTTCTGACCTGAGACCTGTCTAAGCTTCTTTAGCGCAAATACAAATCGGTTAAGCCTTTTACAAGTTCTATCGACATGCGCTTTCCAGTTACAGTGTTTATCGATTGCAATACCCAAAAAAATTGTATCATCTACTGATTCTATTATTTCATTACGACATGTCAATGTAAAGTTATTAGTATTATTAGTATTATTATAAGAATTGGTAAATTGAATGTATTTTGTCTTTGAGATATTTGCATTGAGATTATTATTATCTAACCATTTCAAAATAGATTCTATTTCATTATTAAGTATGTCTTCATATTTCTCATTTGTATCGTTATCGTAATTATCACTAATTATAAGGGAAATATCATCGGCGAACAAGATGCACTGATGTTCCGTAATAGATGGTAGATCATTAATGTAGATCAAAAACAATAACGGTCCCAATATGCTACCTTGTGGTACACCAGACTTATTAACTCGATGTTCAGATTTATACGAAGTACATACGAGAGCATCGTTTAACCGTTTCATTTCTACAAACTGCTCTCTATTATTTAGATAGCTCTTCAGCCAGTTCAAGGCCGGGCCTCTGATGCCATATGCTTCACACTTTTTTATTAACAAGTTGTGGTCCACAAAATCAAAGGCCTTGGTCATATCGAAAAAGACTATAGATACAGGCACTCGCTTATCAATACTATCCACCACATTTTTAACTAATTTGTAAGCTGCTAGAGTAGTTGACTTATTTTTCTGAAAACCGTGCTGTTCCTCTTTAATTATTTTAAATTTATCCAGATAATCACTAATACGTTTATGCATTACTTTCTCGAATATTTTCGCGATTATCGGAATGAGTGTTATGGGCCGATAGTTGTTAACATCCTTTTTGCTCTTCTTCTTATAGAGTGGCCTGACTAGAGATAATTTAAGTCTATCTGGAAATATTCCTTCTGTGAGGGACAAGTTTAGAAGGTATTTCAATATGGGATAGATTAAACCTGCGCATTGTTTCAGTATATGTGTGGAGATGCCATCAAAACCAACGGATTTAGTGTTGTTCAGAGAAAGTATAGTCTGTATCATTTCCACATCAGTTACAGGTTTTAGAAACAGACTACCGCTAGTATTTTGTGTCATTGAAACATAAACATTGCTTATTTGTTTATTTTCTTTGTTTGTTGAGTCAATAAAAAAATTATTAAAAGTTTCAGCCATTACTTGTGGATCCTTGATGAGGCCACTGCTAGTTTCAATTTCGTCTATGTTGTCTTGAAAATGAGTGCAATCAACTTTATTCTTGACGATGTTCCATGTAGCTTTGCATTTATTTTTAGAGTTACTAATATATTTCAAATTCATATTCGATTTTGCTTTCACTATACATCTCTTCAACATTACTGCGTATTTCTGATAAATGCTCTTGTTTTGTGATGTTCTATCCCTATAATAACGTAATCGTAACTCTCTCTTCCTTTTCGTGGAGTTTCTGATACCCCGTGTTATCCATTTGGCTGAGCCTAGGTTGCTCCGAACTTTGCATCTCTCAATGGGGAAGCACAAGTTATAAAACAGGCAAAAAGTGTCATGAAAGTCATTGAAGGCTATGTTTAAATTTTTTTCGCACATAACGCTAGACCATGACAAAGCCGAAATATGATCCATGAACTTTCGTATATTCTCTGTACTATAATTTCTTTTTTTAATGTACCAATATTCTAAGCGTAAGGGTTTTTTTAGAACAGGAAATGTTATTGTCTGGCCAGTATCATGATCTGACAGATCTAGGTGATGCGTACAGCCTTTCACTTCATCAAGGTTACTAGCTATATGATCTATACAGCTTTTTTGACGGGTGAATAAAAGCTTGCCATCGTGCACCACACCCAAGTCTCTAGAGACAGTCCTCCTCTCCAAGTTATGGCTTTTGATTGCGTAGTCGTATTCATATACTTGACGCTTACGTGTAAAACTCATAGAAAAACATTTAGAGGCGTTTAAATCTAATTTGTTTAAATAGCAATATGAATCAAGACGTTGGAGGTCCTCCTGCATTAAATCAGCATCGTGAACATTGTCAACCGTACGGAATATCTTCATATCATCGGCAAAGAGCAAAAAATTTGAATATTTGAAGCAGCGGCCAATGTCATTAATAAAAATAACGAAGAGTAGGGGGCCCAACAAGGAACCCTGAGGAACTCCAGAGGGGATTTTAACCCATGACGAAGCATAACCACTCAACACCACTGCCTGGGACCTGTCTAGCAGATAAGAAGAAAACCAGTTATGGAGTTTACCGTGGATACCGATATCCAGAAGCTTTTTAAGTAGGATTAAGTGATCTACACGATCAAAAGCTTTGCTGTAATCGGTGTAGACCACATCCACCTGATTACCACAGTCCATATTACTGGTTAGGTACTCATTAAATACCAACAGGTTGGTAACAACCGACCTGCCCTTCAAAAAGCCATGCTGTTCAGGTATGAACACAGACTTCACTGCCTCATAGAGCTGATTAAAAACAAGGCGTTCCAGAACTTTTGCAATTAAACATAATTTTGATATAGGCCTATAGTTTGTAACTGCGCTTCTAGACCCACTTTTATGAATAGGAGAAACGAAAGCTGATTTCCACATAGTTGGAACGACACTTTCATTCAGTGACCGTTGGAAGAGTAAAGTGATAGGCGTGGATAGTTCCTTTGCACATGAAAGCAAAAAGGAAGCTGGTATTGAATCCGGACCAGCAGACTTGTATGGATCAAGTGCTTTCAGTAGTTCGTGGACCTGCCCTATATTTATCTGAACTGTGGAGAGGTCACAGACCTGGCCAGATGACGCAGCATGGCGCGATGGCAAAAAGGTGTTATCAACAAGAAAGTTGGATGCAAAATAATCAGAGAAAAGCTCACTAATAACTGGTCCAGTGTCACCACACCTATCAGCATAAGTCATTAGTGCTGGGTAATTGCTGCCACCTCGTTTGGATTTAATATAAGACCAGAAACGTTTGGGGTTTTCAGTTATGGAATTCTCAATACTCCTAGTATAATTTTTATAACATATATCTTCCATTTCCTTTACTCTAGCGCGTAATAGATTGAAGGTGATCCCATCAGAATTGTTATTATAATTTCTAAATTTTTTGAAGTATTTAAATTTTTCTTTAATGCATTTAATCAGCGCACCGTTGTACCATGGGTACCATTCACCCAGGGTAATTAAGTCTATACTGAAAGAAGGTAGTAGGCATAAATGCATGTCATCTTAGGATGCAAAGAATTTAACATTTTTTTATAACTACTAATTTACACATACCTACATAAATAGTTAAAAAATAATTAAATTAAATGTTGAGGAACAGCTCCTTCTTGTTCATATACGTCTTTAATAAAAGGTCAGATGGGACATTATCCCCCTTTTTAAACTTAAAAGCCTAAATTAACATGTTTGAACTTAACATGTCAGTTGAAATTCCAATTATTTGGGATTTAGTTCTTACAACAGGTAGATTGGATGACAAGACTTGCACCAGGCATTTCTTCATCTATGCATAAAGTAATTTCACAGGAGGCTCTTGCGATTAACACCTAATATGGAAAAGAAATTGTCTCTCTAAGAGCCCACTCTTTCAGTCTCATCTTCACCTTATACCATTGTAACTGCGACTAATTGGATTGCGGAAATCCTTTGGAAACAAGTCATGGTCATGGTTCATTTGCTAAACAATTCCTTCATAATTTTTGTTTTGGGGCTTTGGTTAATACCCACTTAACGATGCCATAATAATGTTTTTATCCGTGAACATAATATATCTAAAGAATAACATATAGTCACATTGTTAAAGTTGGATCGGTAGGTAAATTCCAATCAATTCACCTAGAGTCACTTGAAACACAGATTTCAACTTGATGCCTTTGCCCATAAAGTAACTAAAATAGCTACTTAAATGGTATATTTACCAAAAATTTGCAAAACTATGACTTGCCTCCAAGCGATACAGTCAACATCAAAAGTCCATAAAAACATTTTTTTTTTAAACTGCATTACATTGCTTAATAATGTGTCAATTAAGTTGATGTATAAGTAGTTGTATAATATTTAGAAAACAAAGTAACTACATAGTACTACTAATTAATCTACTTTTGTCGTTGACTGTACTATAGTTGCAAGACACTTGAAGTTAACCTGACGACTAGGATGATCAATTTCATTGTCTCAGGATGCAATTTTATTTTTGCTTGCTTCAAACAAGGTAGACTAAGAGAAAGATGGGCTCTGCATCCCCTAGTGAGGTGCAAATTACAGTGGCGGCTCAGGAATGGGAACCACAGTGCACAAGTGATATACAGGCAAAATGTGACTCACTTTCTCACTACAGAACGCGGCGGACGCGGGCTGGGGACTGAAGTTGAACAACTTTATGTTGTCAAGCAAATGGAGTTAGAGCCTACAAAAAACGGCATTTCTATATGAGGGAGTTGTTTGCAGTGCATGCAGCATTATTGCTTATGTACAAAATGCACTACTGGTTCAGTCGGACAGCCAACTGAAATGATGGGCGCACTTGCCCCTTAACCCCTCTAGAGCTGACCAATCAACCGAGCAGTTCAATATAATACTGACGGTTATCTCCCTGAGAAGTTAAACGGATTCTTTGACCTCGTCTCAAGAGGCTGATTCGTTCATAAATGTGAACTTCTGCTAGGAGTCGCAATGGCCTCGATCAAAGATCAGGACATATGCAATATCAACCCTTTCACATCAAAGGGACTCACCTGTCGTTCCCCAGTGCATGACGCGGGACTCAAAGGTGGTTCAGTGACCACATGTAAGGCTTTCAGTTAAACTGGAACTACATCATACCTGTCAGTACTTTAGGCTGATTGATCTCAGATTGACAGCCCTAACGGCCCTGACTAATAAAGGATCTGCGGAAGATCCTAATAGATCAGTTAGGATGGAGGTTTTTTCCCCCACCTATTTTAATAATTCTAAATATAGCCACATAGTGGGATCAGTACTTTGGGCTGATTAATCTTAGATTGACAGCCCTAACGGCCCCTGACAAATGAAGGATCTGCGGAAGATCCTAATAAATCAGTTGGGAATTGGGATGGATGTTTTCTCCCACCTATTTTAAATTTAATACTTCAGTGGCTGACCCTTCTATACAATGCCAAGGGAACACAAATTCTAAATATAGCCCCATAGTGGGATCAGTACTTTGGGCTGATTAAGAGCCCTAATCGACCCCTTGCCGATAAAAGATCTCCGGGAGATCCTAATTGACCCCTCAGCAGAGAGTTGCTATCCTCCTTAAAAAGGGGGGGGGGGGGGTGAGAAATAAAAACTGGAGTTATCAAGTTGTAGTTAGCGGACAACCACTCTTGATCAATGCTTTGACTATACACTGTATTGACAAAGTATCAGTTGCATGTCAAATTTGCATATTATGAGATTATAGTATATCTCAAACTTGTTCCAAAGTAGTAGCTATTATTTACGTCGTGACGGTAATGGCCATTTACTGGGTCTGTATAGATTGTGTACAGTCTAAGTGTACGGGATACCTACCCATACAACTAAGGGTTACATATTGCATATTCAATGGCAATCTTTTATGTCATACGGTAGGAATGTATTTTGCATATCCCCATTTTAAACATAATCTTATTTTGAGCGTACATTTTAATTGATTTAATAATTAACATCTGCAGGGTCTGCAGATCTATAGGATCTGCATTGTTTCCGTACTGTGCTACAAATGTAGACAGTTTTTCTACGGAAAGCCCAGGCCATTAATTATCCTGAATAGGATACATACATTCACGCCTGTGAACCCCTCCATGGGGCAGAGGTGTAATATTTGACACCCACATATGGCCAGATAGTTATGAGTTCACATGACGGGGGCCAGACCTATTGCAGTCAGATAAACGCTTTGTCATGAGTCATGACTAATCACTAATGTCTACTGTCGGATGGGGAATAGCCCTATTCCTTGGTAACCCATACCACGAGAAGTGATGGGATACCCAAATAATATCTAACTGACTATTTTCAGTACCATATAACAGTTTATTTTAGACATTTCTAGAAGAGTTGCCATTATTCTGTCTCTAGCTTCAGACAGGTGAGTACATGACTTCACGTATTAGATAAATTTCGCAGTATCGCAGCTTCATTGTTTTATCTCATTGAAAAATTGTACGCTACCCTATCATCTCTTTTGCTTCTATCCATCCAAAGGTTGCCTGGAAGAGATCGCTGTTAGCGATAAGGCCGCCCATTGTGCATTTATAAGTCGAAGATAAAATTAAGTGAAAGCCAGAATACATTATAATATTCTAAAACTGATTGTAGCTAGCATAGGCAATCGGTGCTAATTGTCAAACACCAAAATGCCTAGTTGTGTACTTCAGTACACTCAACCTTTAGTTGATTTATCTCAATTAGAGCAGCTACCACGACACTCCTAGGAGAATGGATAAGATCTATTTTTATGCAGTACATATTGATGCGGCTCAAGGTAGCTTCAGATCCGCAGTTGCCTTCAAAGGTTGACTTGTAATTATGCCCATGGCATAGGTTTTATGTTGAGGAAATTGGAAGTCTCAATTTGGTAATAAATTTTAATTTGTTTGATGTTATGAATATGATATACATCTTGGTTGCATGTTTTGTATAAACATTCTATTATGATTAATAATTATAATAATGCATTATTTTAATTCATATGCTAAATAATACTGTTTTCTATATTATCACATAGCGTTGTTATAGTTACCATCACCAGCAGAAACCAAACACGTCTTCAAACTAATACCGTCTTTCGGAGGTCATAATAGAGCTGTTTTACATAAAATAAAACAGTTATTATGGCCGAAAGAAAGACGGTATTAGAGCAAGGTCCTTGCTGGCGAGAAGACACTATGATCTATGATTGACATAAAGGTGTGCGACTGGAAACAGTGGCGCCCCTAGCGGTGATTTAAACGGGTAACTATAGTCGAAAGAGGACTAGAGGTAAGATTTTAACAATGTTAACGCTTAAAAAAGGGAAAAATCACAGACAGCTTCTTCAAACTAATACCGTCTTTCTTTCGGCCATAATAACTGTTTTATTTTATGTAAAACAGCTCTATTTTGTTTGCGCCAACATTTTATGATTAGGTACTTAAATACCTACCTACCTCAACAGTAGGCACTGTACTATTACAGAACTGAATGTTTATTTATATTAAGTACCTATTTATCTATGTAGTTTAATTAGGTAGTACTTAGTAAACATCATGTTGTGTCCATGACACATTGAGTAGGTATTCTGTTATCAGTGGCAGGCTTGACTCTTCTGCAATCTTTGGCACACCGTGGTGGGCGTGGTGATTACCCCAGCTGTCTCCCAACGCGGCTGATTACTTAAGCGTGGGAGAATCTTACTTCTGGTTGACATAAATCAGCTGTTGCCATACACTGCGGATCGTAAATCTTTTTATACAAACATCGCGGGTGCTTTATGCGCAATGGTAGCGGCGTTATTTGTAGTGGTCATAGTTAATGTGTAAACACGGCGCCTGTACCACAAGCGTCAAGCGGTATTCTCGCGCATGACCTTGGGGCGCGCGCATGCGCACGTCGCGGCCCGCGCCGGCCCGTCCAGCGCGCCACACGGTGGGTTTCGCCGCCACAGTCCGCGAGAGCGCTCCGCGGCGATAACGTCTCAATCCGCGTAGCGCACATAAACGCGGGCGCGTGATAACACAAAAACCTGTCCTCAATCAAATAATAACCATTCTTGTCATTGTAATAGCACGGACGATTGTTACTGTGTGTGTCGTCGCTCCGCCAGCGCAGGATTAAATCATCAATAAGGTTAGTGTAGCGATAATCTCGTAAGCTGTCACGTTTCGACAATTCAATGCGCTGTTAATAGGTTCAATCCATACACAGTTTGTTTGTCTCTCTGTTTGTTGATGGATAGTTGCGATGGAGCCGTGGATCGTTAGTTTTTATTGCACTAAAGTAATGGTGTCTTTTACATCTGCTTTTGTCTAAATAACTCTTAAAATTCCACTGAAACTGAAGGATTTCTTTGTCTAAACAACGCTCATTTTAGTCTGCTGTGTACTTAGGTGAGGAATGAGCCGGGGCGTAAACAATAATCGTACTGATTTTTTCTATTAAAATAAATCGACTGCATTATTTAAATATAAAAGATTGAGAAGCGCTGACTCAAAATTTTGACAGTTCTATGACTCTATGGTTATATCCCACTACTCGCTCTATCTATGGTTTTAAAATGATTATAGGCGATCTAGAAAAAAAATACTGCACCCATAAACATTAAGTAGGTAGGTATTGTGTATCTAATCGTAGGTACCTAAAACATGAAAAATGTCGAAAATTTGACAGACCGTTGCATTTTTACGCAAGAATCTACATTTTTCGTAGGTTATTTCTCAAACTCCCTCGGGGATCGGGAAATATAATTAATTTCAGACAAAGCCCCAACGAATGACCTACCTACGTAACATAGGTAGGTAGGTACATAATATATCGTTCAGAAATTAAATAAATATAATTCTATTACATTAATTCTGAACGGAACGATAGATTTGTAACAGAACACTAGCCAGTTACCGACACAGGAGTTTATCTCTACCGGATAAAATTGTTCACCAACATTTACATTTCAATGTAGGTATGTATAGTCAACGACAAAAGTTGTTTAGTTAAAATATTTATAAAACATACTTTAAAATAGGCCTAATTAATTTTTAGACTTTCGCGTTCCATGATATAGGTAGGGTACTTACCTACCTAACTACAATAATGTTAATGGGAATTAATGCGACCATGTTCCCGTTTCCCGTTCCCATTCTCGTTCCCATTTCTCGTTCCCATTCCCGTTAAATAACTAACTATATAAATATCTAAAATATAATATGTAGGTACCTACCAGGCCTGTGATAGGTATTGGTGCAAGAATTCAGCAAGATGAACAATACAAGGCAGTGCAGCATCCTTCAAGCCCAAGGCAATCTCACCTGCAAGTTAGTGTGGGTGCCTGTTAAATAACGGAAGAGACTTTCCTCTCAAGGTTGGTAGTTCAGACGGCAGTAGCTCCCGGAAAAACTGACATACAAATTAAAAACCATAAAATATGAGCCTGGTGCTCCAAACTGCAAACTTTGGCACAGTTAAAAAATCACTAGGAGTTTAATGAAATAAAGCAATTACCTAGTTTGCTCACTATTCCTATCAATACTGCACTTCTCTACTTCTTTTTCACTTGTCTTTTTCTAATCAAACTCTATTATAGGAATCGCAAGGAGGATCATGATGTATTATTGTGTACTTACCTATCTCATTGTCGTCTATATTAGCCACGGTATTCAACAAAAAAAAAAAAATTGTATTATCTAGCTGTGCCCCCGACTTCGTAGGCGTGAAGTTCTATTGTGGTTTTAACTTTTTCCCGCGGTAGCCTAATACTTTTTTTTTTTATTTTTTTATACCACTTAGGTGGCAGTTATAAGCATGTTATAAGGTGAAGTTACGCCTTATAACATGAGCTATCATCGGTCAAAATCCCATAAAAATCGGTTCAGCCACTTCGGAGATTACCTGTTACAAACAGTCAGACAAACAAAAAAATACATAAAGAAAATTACTGCTAATTGATGCCTTTAAGATTTTGATTTCGCCAATGGAAATCTGAAAAACGTGAGAGTAAAATTGAATGAGCAGTTTTCCAGTAGGTATAATAATCAGTTGGTTTTTAAATCATAAAGAGATGGCGCTAGCATAGCTTTTGGTAATTAAATGTACTCTGTGGTTTGTTTGTGCGATGTTGCCAAAGTTTAATTTCATTTACCCATATTACAATTGATAAAATGTGATAAAACGCTTAATTCTTTTCGCGTCACTGTCTGTAATTTAAAATAATATTATATTTAAAATAGTTTTATCAAAAAAAAATGTCAAAACATTTACATAAAGTAAATCATTACAAAACCGAAGAACATTTTTTCCATAAATTAGGGAACACTAGATGTGAGACCACACTCTTCTTACCAAAAGTGCCGGCTGCGCCATCTAGCTTGACTTTAGGAACCCTATAAATACCTACTGGAAAACTGCTCATTGTCACGTTTTTCTCTATTAAACTCGAAGGGAATTTTTGATGTATCCTTTTGGCCAAGACCAAAAGATTGGCGCCACTTTTATAGTTGTATGTTGCAATCATGCATTGCTCAAAAATGTGCTTACTCCGTCAGTAATAAATCGGTCAATTCTTAATGCGATTTCATTTATAAATCAGTACACAGCCGGCAATCGAACGCCGCGCATGTTTTCCCTTTCATCACTGAGTGTATGGGGGTCATACCAAGACCTATGGGGCTGAGGCAACCTTAACTGCTGTGGAACTCAAGCTGTGGAATGAACTCCCGCGGTGGTTTTCCCAAGCGGGATTCTTCAAGAAGGGCATTAGAAGGTTTCTTCAGGGTCGGCCGCACTCTTTAGGCCACAGTAACCACTTTCCATCAGGTGGGCCGTGCGCTTGTCTGCCACCTAAGTGGTATAAAACAAACTGCATAGGTAGGAACACCTGCTGATTAACAAACAAGGCTCTGCCTCTCGGGTCTGAAAGGTCAGGTAGTCATTACCATAAGAACCGTATAAGAACGTCCGAGAAATTTGACTGTTATATTCTCTGCCTATCCCTTTGGGAAAAAACAGTCGTGAAAAGATATCAATCAAAGTTCTCAACTTCGAATAGAATGGTTTAGTCAATCATTTCTTTAATTTAACGCATTCAATTAAACTTGTCCGCAGAATTTTGAGTTTGTTTGTGTCTAGTCAAGAAAGTTATTAATTCGTTAACAGGTTCACTATCATCTAGAAACTAATGAGGGTTTTATGATGACATTGAATTAAAACAAAGTGTCTGATAACTGGTCTAGCTACTAGAACTTCGATGTCTCCAATAGGTTGTACTGCACGGAAAATATCGAAATTCAGCCACACAGTAAAACTGAAAAAGCCTTATACTGAAAGCGGTAATGGGTCGACCCACTGGGACCACGGGTAAACACTCAGAATAACATCTAGTCTAAGGGAAAAGCGAACTTCGACAGGCGAGGGTCTTAAGACAGCCGAGGACGGTAATCATCATGCTCACACGTGCCATACGACGTTTTACAACACACTTGCGAATAAAATAATACTACAAATACTAAATAAACAATACTACAAATTAATTCATTTTCCTATGCGCGCGCATTTAACAATGGCGGTCGACCATATTTAAAAAAAAAATGAGGTTTGAACTTAACTTTTTTTTACTCTGTTTTTTTTTCTGTACTTAGAGAAAAAAAAATGTTAAATTTGAGTGAAAATTTTGTTTATTACACAAGTATTACAAGTTGAAATTATTTATTTAAATACGAAAATGCATCAAATGACCATACAATAGGCGTATTAATTTATTCGTACTATTAAACACGTTATTTTTTGTATCAAAACTTTTTTAAGAACATAGACAATTATAGACACTTCCTATAAAATTTAAAAAAGAATCTATAACTCACTTTTGTGAATAATAGCAATGAAAAAGTCACAGTTTTGTAATAGGTGTCGTTCCGTGCTTAATTGCGGTAAAATAATGTCACTTTTATGAGCAGGTGTGTTGTAAATGATTGAACACTATCCCATAACATCCTACAATGTCACAGCATAGATGTGAATGTTTATGAAAATGTTTGGATGTTTGTTATTCAATCATGTTCTACTAACGGCTGAATAGATAGGGCTGAAATTTGATACAGGGAGGGATAGAAAACAGTGAAAAATAACACATAGCACTGTATCCGAAAGCGAGAGAGAAACTAGAGTTAGAAGATAAAGCAGGGTTTCTCAAATTGGACGAAATCGCGTTTTTATAAATTATCTTCTTTAGCGTGCCAAATGTAAGTAGATTTCCTTAAAACTGGGTTTATTCGTCAAGTAACATTAACATACAATGTACGGATATTCGTTGCATAAGTAATACAGCAATTAAAATGTTACAAAGGAATTAATTTAATGATGGCACTTCACTTGGGAATTTGTATTTGCGTATTTGAGATATTTGGTAAATAATTACAACGTGTAGACAGTATTTTCGACAAAGCATTGCCCTTATTGCCTATTTGACAAATACGGCCTAATATAAATTGTTATTTGGCTGCCATGTGTGGATCTGCCTGTATTTGCATGTTTGCGTGTACGTCAAATATTTTGCCAAATACAACAGACGCCCAATAGCAAATAGAACTCAACCATGTGAAGTGCCACCAATGGCAATTGGTGAATAACTGTTAACTGCCAATGCTAATACATTACACCCGTATTCACAAACAACACTGTGAGGTCTCATAGTGTGCTCGAGCGCATAGGGCTGGTAAAATTAATTCACAAACATCACGGAGCAGTATCTAACGCAGTGCGTTCCCTCAACGAAGTATTATTTAATTGTTGTCTATGAATAAAAAGGCTTGCCAAAACGAACGCACTGAGAATTTGTCGTTCTTTGCACAGTTTTTGTAGTACGCATAGCGAAGTATTGTTTGTGAATACCGGTGTCATTCGCTTACTTCTTGTTCCTGGTTTAATCCGAGGCTAACGTTGCCAAGTTGAGGATAGCACGGGGTGCTACTGCGATGGACGAGCTCAAATTCACTATGGCGCGCGCTAGGGCCTTATTTGTCTCGCAATTTAGGTCCACGTGTCCTGAGTTATATCGTGCTTGTTTTAGCATAAAAGCAATATAATTGAAGTGAGCGACTATTCAGACTGATATATTCTAATATTCTCTTAAAATTTCTAAGATGACATTTACAGGAAGTCATAAACTGCTTTATTAATAATCGCCCGTGTCAAACGCGAGTCATAAATTCCGGTTTTGTCGCTACCGAGCCAAGGTTAGTGATAATGGAACATGTCATAAAATAATAAATAATATTCTGCGACATAATATCACACAACGCTATCTAAACCCGTAATGAATATAACTTGTGATTGTATTATGGGTTCTAGAGACATAATTTTTTTATAAATCTTCTACTTCTTCATTCTAGCGTTAATCCCAGTCGCATCCGAAGCTTTCACCTCGGAGTGGGAACCGCTTTATCAGTCTAACTGCGGATTTGGCTGAATTTCGATATTTTCCCTGAAGCGACTGCCATCTGACCTCCACAATCTAATAACAATATCGAAGCATAGCAGCTAGAACAGTTGTTGAACTTTTTAAGTAACCCGTAACGACTAACGTGCTCTCCGAGGTACGAATCATTATTTTCATAAATTTGTACCAGACTCCATTTATTATTTAAATATCTCTACTAAGGCTTTACAGAGCAAGCCACTAGGAATCGGGTTATAGGGATACCTTGCCACCGCTACCTACCCTGTAGGGGTTATAGACAATGTTTCTTCGGGCACTACTTTCCAACGGCTTGTAATACCACATAGGCAGTCTTCAAAATGGTCGGGTTACATATTAATCTAGGTATTATGTCAAGGGGAATCACCGCATCTTAACACAAGTGTACAATGGAATTAAGGGATGAATTATGAAGGGAGTGCCCACGTTTGTGGGATGTGGTCTTGGGATATAGAAGTTTTGGACGGATCCTATTATGAATTCATTGTTACCTATACTTAATTTGTGAAGATCTTATCGAAAATTGGTATAGGGTATCTGATGAGTGATGAATTGTTGATCTTTGGAGAAATGTATATTGTCAGGGACTCAGGATACTAGTGTTATATTATTTATTTATTTATTTATTTATTAGGCTTTCAACATTGAGTACACCATTATACTAACAATTACATGCAATTTTGAAAAAGCTAAGCTAAGTGCCACAATATTTATGGAAAGCACTGCGTGCACAGGAGAGTTGCGCGAACTTAACCTAAATTAACAATAACAACAGTAAATTATGATAGAACTAAATTAAGTTATTGAAAATTAATCCTTCATTCCTATGAAAAGAACAAAGTAGTGTGCGCAAACATCAATCAATCAATTAGCATACTGCAGTCCACTGCTAGACATAAACATAAACCAACTATAAAATCAAAGTACATAATGCCCTTTTGAGGGCAGGTATGGATAACACATTAAAATCAATAAGTTATAAGTTATGGTGAAACTGTATCGTAGTGGATATATTTATTTGTTTAATTTGTAAGATTTTACACTTGTCTTAATCCATTCCGGCCAAACAGACTTGGATAGATTAGGTTAGAAGGCTAATGATGGAGCGGAGCGGAGCATATTAGCCTTCGTGGTTATTTTTTTTTATAACTATCAAGAAATTTTATCCTCAATATTAATTACATTAACCATTTGATGGGGTTATTACCTATTAATATTTACAAGATACAGTACACAAATATCGACGGACGACTATGGCCCGAGTCCGATTCACATTTCTTCATCCTAGCCGAATCTGAAGCTTTCACCTCGGAGTCTGGGGTCCAGTTTCCAGTCTAACTGCGGGTTTGGCTGAACTTCGATATTTTTGATGATTGCCATCTTACATTCACAACACAATCTATTGACGATATCGAAGCATTGCAGTTAGATATGCCCCTCTAGACAAGTGGCAATTCGTCGGCCGGCGTTTCGTTTGTAGAATAGAATGCCAAATGCATGGGATTTGACGTATATGACAGGCGTCAACGAATGTCAAAAACATCAAATCCTAAACATTTGTCATTCTATTCCATCATACGCCGAGCAACGAATTGCCACTTGTCTAGGGGGTCAGTTGTGGGACTTTTTAGGAAACGTTGGGAAACGTTGTCTAGACTAGAACAAATATGCTGGTATTGATTATAGGCTATACAGTTAATAACATCTACGAGTATAGGCAAAACGGAAATATGACTGATTTGGGGAAACAGGTCATACTGATATAAATATTTGAATGATAACAATTGATAAGCTGATAACAGCTGATAATAATTTATTACTCATAAACATAAGTAGCTATATCAGATACCTACCTTTGCAAATGTAATAGTTTGATCAAATATGCTAGGGTGGTGGCACCAATTATCGGCCATGTCAACATTTTTTGACCTTTGATTGATTGTAATTTTATGGTTTATAGCATTTGCTTTCTTGCAATGCCTTTTTTGGGTAGAGGGATACTGAAACTCCATTACTACATTCGCAAAATTACCAATTCTTCGTTATTTTTGAAAATATAGATGTTTTTTTCCGAGTATGTCGATTTCCCTTAATATCGGCCTCTAACACCCTAATTTCTGCCGCCTGTGACCCTAATATCGTCATACCTTTTCCAACGTGAATTTAGGTCAATAAAACTAAGTAAAGTAAAAAATTATTACGTTTTATATTCCAATTCAGGTTCAAATAATTTTTTTAACGCTTATCTATCATTAATTTGTCTTTTCTTTATATCTCAGTCTTAAAAATTACAGTAATTGCTGTTATTATAAAATAATGATCACAATGATTAAAAAAATTTAAGATAAATAAAGATTTCCAAAATATATTATTATATCCTGCCTTTTTGCCGAAAATTGTTTGGCCGATTATCACTTGCCAACCAACGTTTCGCCTATTTTTCACTTTGACGACTAACGATTGCCAAATTTTTGTATGACAACGTTTCATTTGGTAGAATTATTGTTAAGCTGATTATTGTAATGACAAAAAACGTTTGGGGCATTTATCTTTTGTCAAATTATTTATTAGGCCAGACAACTTTTAGACGAATCGAGTATAGCGCGCCCCAACTTGGATAGGTTAGGTTAGAAGGCTAACGCGGAAGCGAAGCGGAGCGGAGCTCCCGCTTTAGCCTTCGTGGTTATTTTTTTATAACCATCCATAAATAGTGGCCCACTTAGTATTTTTGTACGCCACATTCAGTCATTTTGACAACAACTACATGAATATTACGCTAATTAAAACATTCGCTACTTGAAAGTTGGCATTTTGAAAAGTGTCATTCTAAAAGGAAGACCAAACGTAAAATTGGCAACTGTGAGGTTGGGTAATAAAAACAAAATTATATCACAAGTTGGCAAATGATTATTCTGCGAAATAAAATTCTGCGAAACGTTAGTTGGCAAGTGATAATCGGCCAAACAATTTTCGGCGAAAAGGCAGAGATCCAAAGAAAATATATTATTAGATATAGTCAAAAGAAAACTTGAATTTCTTTGAAGGCTTTTCAATTTAAATGCACTAAACAGTGACGGCAAGTAAAATCTTCTATAGCCACATCAATATAATTTTGCCCACGATTAACTGTATACTTTAAGGCCGTGGAGCATATGTCACATTCAATATTTTTTGGCTTCATCTGCTTCGACATCATTAATTAGTTCTATTTCACAGCCACCACAATAAAAATTCTCTTTTTCTTTTTGAGAAGGTAAATCATGAGGTCAGTTACGCTGTCCTTTAATATTCTCTTCTTCTATTCTAATACTCTTCTTCTTTTATCTACTAGTTTTGTTTTATTTGACTGGTTTATGTTTTATATTCTATTTTCCAGATTTTTCTTTCTCTCTGTATCTATTCTTCCAGGAAGTCTATCTTGTAAAGTGGTGCTGGGAATTTCGTATTGTCAAAATTCTACTCTTCTTCTACTGCATCCCATCATTAATTCCCAGTCGCAACCGAAGCTTACACCTCGGATTCTGGAGTCCGCATTGCCAGTCTTAACTGCGGATTTGGCTAGACCTCGATATTTTCCGCGAAGCGACTTCCATCTATGTATACTCCACAACCCCAATGGTAAAATTAGACAATATCGAGGCATTGCATTACTGTCTGCTTCTTTGAACGGCATTTACTCCATCTCTTATTCTACTACGGTCATAGAAACTATAGGGGTCATAGAACCTATAGGGGTCATAGAACCTATAGGGGTCATAGAACCTATAGGGGTCAAAGAACCTATAGGGGTCATAGAACCTGTAGGGGTCATAAAACCTATAGGGGTCATAGAACCTATGGTCATATAACCATAGGTTTGAAACGTTTCTCTTTTTGTAGGGACGACATGATTATATTATTGATTAAATTAAAATACAAAAGTATTTGTTCATTTTGCACCACGTTCCTGTTTATTGTAAAGTTTGAAGGTTGTAGGAAAGTAAGTACCCTATACAAACTAAGGTGGCCGTTATTACGCATCGACTTTCTAGATATCGGCCGTAGCTGGCAAAAAAAGTTTTTAGGCGGCCGATGTTAGGATCTGGTGCTCAAACAGAGCTGCTATTTCATTTTTAACCTTATTAATGTTACTGCTAACATATAAAATAGCTAAACATACAGTTTAGTGTTTTCATGCATTTCCCCAATATCGACCAGGTGGCCGATATTGAGATTTATCCAAAATAAAGATCCCTAATCTCGACCCCGCGATTATTTCATAAAAAGTACAAATAAATTTAAAAACACACTACCTAAACGGTACTTCGACTGTTTTTCTTTAATAAAAAATAATATAAAATACCATAGGTATATTTAATTCCTTTCAAATACTTTCCCACTCAGTGCGTCGACTCCGGGATTTGACTCGGTATTGCCACAAAATCACACCCATCGATACCTGCACGTGCTCTATTGCCACCTGAACGTTCAAATGTGGAGGTACCCGCACCAAAATATGGGATGATATTCGTACGGATATAGAGTCGCTTTTTGCATAAAAACTATCATAATTTTAGTGTTATTTTTATAGTTATGTTTCATTTTCTCGAAAAGGCCGATATTAGGACGTGGCCGATACTAGGAGACTTCACCCTATGAATCTCAAACGACACCCATTTTGACGACCTCTGTGGCGTAGCGGTAGAGTTCCACTGCGGGTTCGATTCCCGCTTAATGAAAATAATAATATATTCAAATCGGTTAAGATAGGCAAAAGAGAAACGACTCAGGCGGGTTTTCGAACACGCGAAGTCCCTTACAGGGGGTTTCCTGACCGGTTCTCTATTTTTATTCCTACAATTTTATGTCATAATTTAACATTGCATAATGTTACTTGTCCTAACATTATTTACGCATAATACTCATTTGCCATAACTTTTTAATCATATTTTTTTAAATCCTATTTACTATAAGCATAATATTTTATAAGCATACTGTCCCAAAGCATAAGTTTACTTAAGCATAACGACGCGTAACCATAACTATTTTAAACCAGAATGTTCATTTGACTAAATAAAGTTCTACATGGTTATAAAAAAAAATAACCACGAAGGCCTAACTTCTAACCTAATCTATCCAAGTCGGAATCAGGGGCTTTCTCAATAAATCTGCCAAATAACTATTATACAAATGAACAATATGCTTTACAACTTTATGCATATCAAAGTTATGAATAAAAACATTAGGATATACAATATTTATGCTTAAATAACATAGTATGCTAAAAACCAATTATGGCACACTATTATTATGACAAAGAAAATTATGCCTAACTTGTTATGACAATTTAAATTAAGACAAAAACCATTATGAGAAAAAATGGCATCCCTCCTGACCTGACCCCTGCCTGAGCCACCGAGTCATGCCTTGAGTACTCCAAATTTTGTTCACCATTCTGAATGCTTTAAAATTTCATTAATTGCTCCGGATGTTTCTATATGAGTGTGTATTTACAAAAGAGTATCTATCTACATTTTAGAACCTTTTACTTCGTTGGGTGTTTCTGTTTTCCACACACGATTAAGCACTTTTGGGTCTAGTTATTGTCATAAGGGGCTGTCCATTAATCACGTGATGTTTTTTTTAGCAATTTTTTAACCCCCCCTCTCCCATGGTGATACGTAGTGAGGTTTTAGACTACCCCCCCCCCCCCTAGCCAAAATCACGTGTATTGTTTTATTCATTATTTAATGCTAAAAAACTAACAATCGTGACAAAAATCGCGAGTTATTGGAAAAAATAAATACACGTGATATCCCAATATACTTGGTGATGTTTCGTGATTTTTTCCGAACCCCCCCCCCCCCCCCTTTTGAGTCTCACGTCACAAAAAACAAATATAGAAACCTCATTTTTCAGAAGAAATGAAAATTACCAGCAAATCTATCCTAATCCAATTCCACAGGCGCCTATTCAGGCCTATTACTTCATTGTTCTAGAGACAAATTCAGTGATCCGCAAACCTCGTACATCAGGTGTCTGATGTAATCATAAGATCTCTCGGTTCAATCACCTAAGATCAGTCGGATGTGCTTACTCACCTGATAATATGATTTGACGTGAGATGACAGGCTCCTTGCCTGTGCTATCTATTACCTAGTAGGTACCTATGTACTTGATTGTTGATGGGCGGAATTCCGGTGTCAACTATCGAGTAGGTACCTATATCCATTTGGCTATGTACTTTAACTACACGTAAAGCCTGGAAGAAATCGCTTCCAGCGATAAGGCCGCCCATTGTATATTAATATCAATCAATCAATCAATTAGCCTATTGCAGTCCACTGCTGGACATAGGCCTCTCCCAATATGCGCCACGTTTGTATAAGCTATATACCTACATGCTTACTACTTGTCATACTTTTTTTTATCGTGCGAAAAATCCCCACGGATACCTCCCCCGCCGGGCCGGAGGAGGAGGTTAACAAGGCGTAGAAACACAAATTCCACTAATTTCGTATTTATGGGGTACTATACTCGCACTAGTGAATCTGTCAAGAAAGATTCCATAATCATCAGTCTCCTTGGGTTTGAGAGGTCAGACGGAAGTCGCTTCCATAGAAGCCGTATTCACCAAACTAAAAGAAGAAAGAGTGCAGGAGAATAATGCTAAGACGATGAAGCTGCTCACGAGGAATTTGTATTTGCATGTTCAAAACATACAGCACATGATAAAATACCCGCTTGCCGGCAATAGGCAACAACAATAATAAAAGGCAGTAAAAGGCATCCCCTTTTACGTGGGGCCGAAAATCATAGTTGTCGAAATATGGGTTACTACACCTCTACCTACCCTTACCACGAAATACAGACGTGGATATGTTCTGTATAAAATTATGTTCAACATTTTTTGGATAACAAACTATCAATAAAACATACTGAGCATATGCTACGTAATCTGATCACGTATGACTAACCACACACACGTGCCCTCATCCGAACGCACTCTCATCTCACCCATCGTACATTAATAAACGAAATGGCTAGTGACCCAAGAAATCGTATTAACACGGGGTGACAGAGGGAAAGATATTATTTATAGGTGTGTGTGCACGGGAGGGTACACATGCTCTTTTGAGCGGAGACTCGTAAAGGCTGAGGTGACACTTTTTGTCTTAGTTCAATATTAAGGCTAAAGGTTATAATATGTTGATTAGGTAAAATATTAGTGAATAGTATTGTAATCTGTACCACTTGTCGTTATCACTTGCTGCTGTCCAATAAAATTGAATTATCTGCAATTCAGTTTCCGTTTTTCAGTTCTGGAATTCGGTACAATTTTTTGTTATTTTTTATAAACGATCGTTGTAATTGTAGAAAATATTTTGCCGTCTAAATATATTATGATGAAGTGAAAGAATGAAAATCACCGATAGGTATAGATGTAAACAATGTTATAATATGTAAATTGATGGTCTTCATATTGATATTTCAGTCATGAATACAGGCTTCATTAAGCCTAGATTCCCGATCAAAAATCAATCAAGAAGATACGCATGTGAAACTTAGCTCACGAAGTTTACACGTTCTTTACCTACAAGCGTAATTCATATCTAATGATTTCTAAATGTCAGAAGGTTATATCCTTTGCATCTGTCGTTAATAGAAACTTAGTTCCTTGCCTCGGAGAGCACAAAATCCTAATAGATTTTGTACATAAGAGTAACGAAGTTATATATTATAATATCAGCTACCTGCAGTAAAGAAATGTTTAAAAAACAATTTATAAATTTTTTGTCTGTCTGTCTGTAGTAGGGATTGCAAAATTCGAAAAATTTTCAATTTCGAATTATTCGAATTCCACTTGACCTAAATTCGAATTATTCGAATTATTCGAATTTTTCCAAGTTTTTTTTTTGCAAAAAAGCATATTTTATTACATTTGGATTTTTAGTGAGCATACCTACACTGATCAATAAGAAAAAAAAAGGCAGCCCATTTTTATACAATTTGCGTTTAATAAACTTTACTTAATTATATTTGTTTGGTATCTTGGTATCTTATTAAGTGAGCATTCCCTCATTCATACTCACTCTCAATTTAATAAAAGTAAATCTTCTAAACATTTAAAATTACAGTCTCAATCTGAACTTAATAAAAGTATGGGTTTCGTCTTCTGGTCTTGAAGCTGGACGGACATTGTGGTAGTGTCATATAAGCATCTCAGCACCTCGATGTATCGCCAATCGACACAACACCGCTGCAGGGCATCCAGCACTGCCCACGTTTCGATAGAGTCGAAGGCTTTTTCGTAGTCCACAAACGCCATACACATGGGCGATTGTACTCCTGATTCTTTTCTACAATCTGCCGAACAGTATGGATCTGGTCCACGGTTCTATAGCCTTTTCGAAACCCGGTTTGCTCAGGTGGCTGGAACTCGTCGAGATTACCCGCGAGGCGATTTGTGACGACCCTCGAGAACAACTTGTAGACATGGCTCAGGAGTGAGATGGGCCTGTAGTTCTTCAGCAAGGACTTATCACCTTTTTTGAAGAACAGTACCACCGCACTCCCGCTCCATGCCCTAGGTGTTAGCCCTTGCTGGATGACGGAAATAAAGAGACTCGCTAGCTCTTTCAAGATTGGAGCGCCACCTGCTTTCAATAGCTTAGTAGTAAATCGGTCATCACCAGGGCACTTGTTTTTCTTTAGTTGCCGGAGAGGGGACGTGGCGCGTGACTGGGGAACTGTGGTCTTCATAGCTGTGTCCCATCGGTTTACTTATCCGTGATGCATATAGCTGTCCATAAAATTTCTCGATCTCTTCAAGTAATCTCTTTGAGGTAATCGTTTTGCCATCCCCAGTTTTAAGATTCGTTCTTTCAATTTCACTCAATTGCCTCCGGGATAGTGCGAGTGTTGGAGGTCGCGTCGTATCAGCTTTTTGATTTGTTGGTTTAAGGCTCTCCCATCCGATGAAGATGACTGTGTGGATGGTTGTTCATGCCTCTTCCTCATAAGTTCGAGAGTCTCAGAGAGAGCTTGGACTCTTGCTGTCTGCGTTTTCCGGGAAACAACTTTCCAGACACTTCCTACAATGTTTTGACCACTATGCTGGCCTTCTCGTCAATGCTGCTAGAGGTTTCCAGCATTGCGAAAAGATTTTGAAGTTCTAGTTGGACTTTTCGGACCCTAGAGCTACTTGGAACGGCGTGGGTCGGAGGGTTTATCTTATCATTCGGAATCTTTCAGCCTTGATGTTGATATTTAGAGAGCCTCGGATAAGTCGGTGATCGCCTGCAGTTTTAAACTTGTTGAGCACAGAGACATCTCTAAATATGTGCTTACTGTCCGTTATGAAAAAGTCTATCTCGTTCTTTATCGCAGAGTCCCGGCGTTGCCAAGTCCATTTCTTGTGGGGGTTTTTTTTTTTATAAAACCTATTCATAAGAAGAGCCCCTGTAACTCGAGAAAGCTGACTAGCATTTGCCCTATGCAATTTCTGCTCCCCACTCCATAACGTCAAATTTTCGTCTCGCTGCGTTCTTGTACTCCCACTTTGGCATTGAAGTCCCCCATAACAACTTTGTAAGTGGCCTTGGCGGTGTGATTAATTGCCTTAGCAATATCCTCATATACCACCTCGGCAGTTTCTTTGGGGTAAGACGAGGTCGGCGCATATACCTGTATCACCTTCAGCGAACGACTGTTCGTGATTTTCAGGACAAGGTACAGACAACTTCAACAACGCTGCTGATGAGGTCCTTTTTACCAGAAAGCCGACTCCTCCCTGGGGGAGCTGATCACCTTCTCTAAAATAGAACAGGTCGCCTGACTCAAGGGTTGTCGTGTCCTCCCCTTTCTTCAGTACTCTGACAGTCTCAATATGTGCCAGTTTATGCGAATTAGTTCTACCTCGAGTTCGGTGAGGTGCTCGTCTAGTCGTAGTGTACTGCAGTTATAAGCTGCCAGCAGTAGATGGTTTCGGTAGCTTCCCGCTACCATGGCTGGGAATAGCGGGACCATCGGGAACTGGGGGCCTTTTATTTTGGCGTCTGTGCATGGTGAGAGTGTCTAGCCTACTATTGCGTAGTAGTTTTTCATGATAGTAACCGAAATTCGAATAATTCGAATACTTGGTTTTAAAATTCGAATTTATAAATTGGCCCAAAAATTCGAATAATTCGAATTTTTCGAATTTCGAAGTATTCGAATTGCAATCCCTAGTCTGTAGTAATCTCCGTGGTGTCTGGACTTCTGGAGATTTTAACGAGATTTAGATTTTTACTTTAAATAACTGATGTTATAAGGCGTAACTTCAGCTTCTTTTATTTTAGAAAAAATAATCAGGATCCGCACGAAAAACTAAAGCCAAGACCGAACTTCACGCGGACGAAATTGCGAAGACAGCTAGAATCTTATTTAATAACAAAGTAAGTTACCTATGTGAGAGATCATTATAAAAACTTAACTAATATATAACTTCAACTTTTCCAATGAATCTGTTAATAATATTATTAATATCCTCCTATATGTCTAAAACCGTTGTGATTCAAATGATATACGTCGTTTTTATGTGGTAAAATCTATCATTGAATATCGAATAGGTAAGAAATACTTGTTCCAAAGGTCATAAAGTGATTGAGCACGTGATTTCTTAGAATATTCGTTATTAATAGCCAGAGGCATGCAGTAACTATCGTGTTCGTCTCGACATAGATTTTTTCTTTAATTGATCATCATCTTAACTTGACCGGCGATAAGTAGGGTAGCCTGAGGTCACTAAGGTGTTTTTGTGCTGTCAGTGAGAAGACCAAAGGCTTGTCCTGCTTTGTCTTCTACACTGACGGCAAAGAAACTCTTTGTTCTTACTGGGAGCACGAGTTTGACTCCCCTGGTGTTTGCACACGTCCATAGGACACGGTAAACACTTTACATTGTCCGTGTGCTTGTCTGCTACTTTAGTGATATAAAAAAATCTCCTTATTGGAGGCCTTTACTTTGAAGTACAGGGTCTGCTTACTCTTTCTCCTTCTCTATTTAGCATATACGGCTTTTAGGGGACCGACAGCCGTCTGATTCCGAAACCCAATAGGGAAGCCTGCGTCAGAATCATCATAGGTCTACCGGCTTGCAGGTTGACTTGGGTCCCGAAAATCTTATTGGGGACAAAAATACTTAAGTTTTTACTATGTAACAAAACTCAAAAGTACAGAAAAGTGAACAATACGTACCTTTCTTACTCTGAATTATTAAATAAATTGAAGAGAAAAAATAAACATAATTAAATAGTAATCGCAATAGACAAAACCACAATTAATATAACATACTAAATATACGTTACACGATGACGTCATTACATCATTTAGCTAATACATTTTGATGACGCTTATAGCTAAGTCTCTCACTACTATAGAACGCCCTACGCCGTGCGGCTACGGTCGTAACGTGGTATTAGTAAATCGTACGAGAATTGTAATCAAAATTTTATAGCCGAATATATTTAGGATCTGATCAACGTACAGCCTCAATTTTCGTGCGGCATCTATAACCCTGGCATTTCTGAGCAGTTTATTATCATTACATCCGCAGTTATTAAGCTTCCATGTTACTACAGATGAAAGATCTTATAAGCAATCATAGCTAGTGATAACACTGTTATTTGTATATTATATTCCACAGAAATCATCGCAAAATTTATTGGTAAGCTCGAAACTTGAGACGGCTTCATCGATTTGGATTATGAAGATGATAGATATAGATATTTGAATGTTTATTAATTAATCACGCACAAGTAACGGCTCCACGGATCTAGCTTCAAATTTGTTTTATGGATAGAATATAGTCTGGAATAACACATAGGAATATTTTTGGACTAGGTTTCTATGGGAGGTGGGAATGTGATTAGAATTCCACGCGGACAGGAGATATGAGCTGGTATAAACTAAGCACAATAATATCATACACTAGAACTGATAACATTGTAGTAGGTACGTCCACCATTATAATAGTAGGTATAGTACTACCACGAGACTTTTTTATACATCTCTCGTCTATTAACTGCGATAACTGTGTTTTTCCACGCCGATCGATCGATAGCTGCTTTGTTTGATGTTGTGTTATGAGAACGTCTAGTTACTGGGATATTTAACGTAAATAACTTAATGTTTACTAAAGTTATTGCATGTTTATATTTAATTTCAAACATGGCTAACCACCTAACCTTACCGAAGAATATTGGGGTTGAAGATGTTATGTGTGATATTAGGATTCGGACATATTTTGATTAGGTTATACCATTAAAAAAATATTGATGATAACATTGATTGTACAACAGATTACAAACCGAAATTGCCGAATGAAATTTTATAATTACATTTACTAATTACATTTATTAATTACATTAAAAAATATATAATTGCAATAAAAAAAAATATTTTAACTGGAAAGCTAAGTAGTTCAACAGCATTCCAATTTAGTACGAGTATATAAATGAATTTGATGAAAACTCTGTTTTCAAGATCTGAAAAATTATCATCTGCTTTTGACACTGACATATTAGGTACATAATAGAAGTTTTTTCTAATAAAAGTTCAATCTTTTACGTAATTATTATAATTTTGGCTATCGTCCTTTTACCGATTCCTCTAATATTTATCTACCGAGACGTTAGGTATCTATATAAGTTATTTAAAAATAAATTTATAAATAACGTTACTTTTTTACTTCCTACAAATTGCAGACTAATATCAAAGCAACGGCAACAAGTAACCAAATAAATTATTACTCAACTCTAATCCGGAATGACGTCACGGCTACGGCGTAGTGTAAACTAACAATGTTATAAACGCGAACATTGAAATAATACTGAGCAAATAACATTTAAGTTACAAGACAAACACGAAACGGCCACTGCAAGTTAAACAGCGGCTCTGTTGCTCTGTGGACTTAAGACCTTGGTAGGTAGACGCCAGAAATGTTCTACATAAGTAAGGACAGAGTTTGGTAATGTTTTATCCGCGTGGTAACGGAGAAAGAGTTCAAGTATCACCACCCCATTTCATGCGAAGGGTGTCGTAAGTCGACTAACGGAAAAATACGCAGACGATATCAAAATTTGAAATAAAACCGTGTACCAAACCAGCCCGTGTGTGACATCGGGAAAAGCCTATTTCTAGCAGTGGACTGAGATAGGGTAATTGATCGATTGATTGTTTTTTGAAAGGGTTCACTGAGGCTCTCGGGTCTGCACCTTCTGACAGATGAAGTGCTAGCGCAGACTTTCCTCCCGGGGTTTGGAGCCATATACGCCTAAACTTGAGGAGGTGAAAGCCTTGGATGCAGCTGATAACGCCGCTAAGAAGATAATGCTGATATTCTGGGTGATGACGATAGTCTTAGATCTGGTCTTTAAACCCATGAGGGGTTGGTTGTTAATTACTTACATGGAGCAACTGGGTTTTATGTTCCTTGGAAATAAAAGGATACCTACTTAATAAGTAAGATTGAAGAATTGAACAAATATATGTGACAATCCTACTAATATTATAAATGTGAAAGTTTGTGAAGATGTTTGGATGTTTATTATTCAATCACGGTCTAAAGGCTGAACGGATCGGCCGTTTGATACAGGGATAGAGAACAGTCTGGAATAACACCGAAGCTTTATCCCGAGAATAGGTTCCCATCGGTTGCGGGAACGGAATCCTAATTCCGTTTCGGCAACCCATGGGAACTTAAATTTTAGTAGGATTTAAATAGTTCAAACACATCTGAACGTAATTTCCGAAACTCGTAAAAGACAATAACCCTATTTGGTCCTTTTTCCTTCCAGACGGCTATATAATAACCTATTTCCTTATGTCACCCTTTGTATTGTAACAGTAACACAGTAAACGGCTTTTTCATTATCTCTTGTCTTTTATGTCGCCATTTTGGAGACAATTTTATCCTGTTATTTTATTAGACATACTTAATATTTACTTAACATATTTTTCGTCATAAAATATCACAACGTTATTATTTTATAACCTGAATAATTCTATCTTCAATTAGATTCGTATCTTCATGAGGTAAATAGACGTTTTCTAAACGAAACAAAGCAATATGGCGTCCTTGCCGGGACGTTTTCCCGCCCACGCAACGCCGCCACCGCCGCCGCCGCCATGACACTTCCCTTGTACAAGAACTGACAGTCTGTATTGTCCTGTAGAGGTTCATTTCAACACAGACTCTACAAGTGGGTAGATAATTTAGACATAAAACCCTTTTCTCTCTCGACTTGAATAGACTCGCAGACTCGTTTCAGCACTTTCTTTAATGCTGACGTGGGTAGATGACAATTCACAAATAACTAGGTACTACATGCTTTGCTTGTTGTAAGCACTTCTTGTGTGAACTGTTTCTATGACGAGCTGATTATGAAAGTTTATAAATACATAATAGGTATAACTAGGTAACAAATTGTCGCCTATAAAGGACTGGATATTTAGTCGCCACACAAAGAACCTACAAACATTTGAGCCATTCTTTACGGGTAGTTGGAAGCCTAAAAATATGACAATCTGGTCTAACTACAGAACCTCAATGTCGCCAATGGACTGTGGAAGAAAAATAACAGTTTAATCAATCAAATGACGTATTGCTGGGAGTCCACGACTGGACTATACTTCTCCAGCGCCATAGCACCTGATTTACCGGACGGCCTGAAAAAGTAACTGGCATAAACTGGACGCGCAAGACGGAGATGTCTTTGCTTTGATTTGATTGCGTTGTGATTGGCCGTTTCATAATATGTAAAACTAAAACCAGTCCCAACTAAGGTAGAAAAAGGTTGAAAGAAGACGAAGTATAATAGGGACCGTATTCTAGAATAACCTCAGTCCTGAGTCTTGATTTATTTGAGGACAGATTGTACAGATAGATAGATTGACAGCTATTTGACAGATTGTCTGTCTGTATAAACTATCCTCAGATAAATAGAGATTCCGCCTTAAAGTGCCAAGCACAAAAATTAAAACTAAATCCGAAGTCGCGAAACGCGAAGTACAGCTTGTAGTAAATAAATATCATACAAATATTTTCTCATTTTATCCATGATCTTTTTTTAGAGCTCAGGCGAAGTAATGAGAAATCGTTCAGCCCTCGTTACGGATTACGCGAGGCTTTCATTGATTCTTGTTCAACCGATAACGTAATGGTTTTCGAGATTGATGAGGTACTAACAGATTGAAAAAACAGCTGTCACCGCTCTGTAACATATTACTTTCCAATGAAGAAGGGTGTGCCGTGCCGTAGCTCATATATTTTATTTTAGTACCTATATCCCGGGTCATTTAAGCGGGGCGTGGAAAAGCATCTAATGAGGCCTTCAAGCTGAGTGCCACCATTGTAACATGTTACGTGTTTATAATGGTGGCTCTTTCCTGCGACTTTGCCTTCAGCTTACCATCAGGCAAGGTGAAGTTAAATCAAACTGACTTCACCTTACCTGATGCTGAGCAGAAACTGCTACTGCCAGTAGGGTAGGGAAACGCCGTTGACGGACGGATAAATCAGCACTTCTGTGAGTGCCATTTCACCCATTTTCCATACATAGGTAACGACTGTCATTGATGTTCGTATGAAAACCGGGAGCGACGATTTAACGTGCTCTCCGAGGCGTGCCTCCCATCCCATCAGATGGACACAATATTCTTTTACCACCAAATGTGAATTGAAATCGCGACTCCCGCGCAGCAGTTGTGTTCACTACGGCCACTGTCACACCACTGAGGCTGCAGCAGTCGCAATATAGGAAAGTAATTAAAAATATTAATAATTATAACCTTAGTATTATATATTAGGTATGGAATAAAACTGTAGGTGCAGCCCTATTAAAACATAACAAAGGCGTGTCTTATGATAAATCGAACGATATAACGGCACAGCCATAATAACATGAAAATAATTTGGACATTATTGCGTATTATGTTCCACCCAATTTGTCGGCGCGTAAGCTAAGTATGTCGTCATCGTGTAGTCGAGTTTATTGAGTATTCACTCAATAAAAACTCCCTAATAGACCCGTTATTATCACACATACAACAAGCATGTAATCAAAGGGTATGCAGAGGTGTATTAACACCCATATTTCGCCAAACTGTGCTTTTCGGTCCCAGGCCACGTAACAAAGAGTGAGACCTTTGCCGTCAAACGGGCACCTTGTCACGGGCTGAATTTTTACAAACTCTAAGATGTTTAGGTACCTACTGTCAGATGGAGATGAGCCCTATCCCTTAGTCGCCTTCTACGCTTGCACATTGCAACCTGGGGTCTAGTTTATTTGACTTTTCGAGCTTCAAGAGGAAAGCCTTCATCATTGCCTGGTTTGAGAGGTAAGATTTTTTTCCATCGGTTTTCCTTTAAAATAATTTCACCCTTCGCCACTAATATTGCGCCGTGAACCTGGCCCTCGATTCTGCTAAAACACAACCACTGTCAAACCACAGAGACTGCAAAAAATGGCATTAAATTTTAGACCTTATTTCTATAGAATTACAGTCATAAAATTAAATGAAAAGAGTTTTATTACACTCTTTCATTCACTCTACAAAAAGCCATTTAGTTTTAAACTTTAACCGTATTACTTTAGAGACTATGATCAAATGGAATTTTCTCGCACTCATTGTGGTGTGACAGTGGTTGTGCTTTAGCAGAATCGAGGCCCCTGGAGTGGATTTACGTCGGCAGCGTAATGTTAGTAATGTAAACCAGCAGCTGGAGGGGTTAGGGGGAATATTAGTAGTTGCGGTTACTAATATTCTTACTCTAAAAACAAAATAAACCACTTATCCTTTTCAAATTTTTTTTTTTTTTTTTTTTTTTTTTTTAATCTATATTTATTTAGAAGCTTTTGGCCAAAATAGCCATGCCAGCTCCATCGTACCCTAAGTTTACATTAATCAGATTACAATATAGACAATATACTACACTATACATAATATATACTTAAAATTTAGGTAGGGTGAAATTTTAATAATCCATTCACACCAAGCAGGTATTACTTGGTGTAGCTAAGTTATTAAAACTTCATATATCATTTTATATATTAATAATGCCGCTTCAGAAAGAGGATTGGCCAGAATACTATTGAAGCTCCCAATATCCATCCGTCGTATATCAAGGACGTCCATCAGAGCCGCTCTCAATCCTCGTGTTCGGGTGCACTCCACCAACAGATGATGAACATCCTCAGGAGTGCCACACTCTGCGCAATTTGGGCTGGCACTTTTCCCCATAAGATGTAAAAACCTATTGAGTGGGGCATGTCCGGAGCGAAGCCTATGAGCTATAATCACGTATTTTCTTTGGATGGTGGTATTGGTAAACCAAGGAATATGGGGCGGTTCACTTTGCATCGTTTTGTACCAGATACCTTTATTGAGCGATCTTTCGTTAAAATACTCTTTCCATTCTAATTTATATATAGCCTTGTATTTAGACAAAAGTTCAAAATCACTTGACGAGATATTCAGGCTACTTCCTTCAAGTAAAGCTTTCTTTGCCAGCCAATCCACCTTCTCATTCCCCGGAAGACCAACATGTGACGGAATCCATTGCAATATCAGTTCACTATTATTTGTCGTGAAGTGTAGGATCTGTTTAATAATAACATACGCTATCGATACACCTCTGTAACCAGAGGCGCAACGAGCTATATGCTGAAGTGCGCTCCTGCTGTCGACAAAAACCACATTTCTACTATTATCAGATGTTGCCTGTATATATCCTAGTGCTTCTGATATTGCAACGAGCTCCGCCGTCATTATACATAAGTCACTGTTCATTATTTTGAACATGTTTCCATGGTCATTATTAGAATCATAGAAAGCAGCTCCACAAATACCATCTTTTTTGGAACCATCCGTATAGACTTTAAGCCAACCGCTGTATTTAATACTAATTTCTCTAAGTACACTATATTTTAAGTAATTTAACTCATAGGAATCCTTACTAAAGCTTATTTCGTCTAGATGATCTCTTATCACGTTTTCAGTGTTTATATTGGAAACCCAAGTGTCCAAGTTAAACATCTCTAAAGGAAAACTTGACGATATAGTTTCATTTTTAGTACAATTGTATACAGTGACAAGTAATGGAAGCTTTTTATTTTGCCAGTATCTTCCGTTACAGTAGCTCGCTAAACTGTTCAACACTCCTATTGTATTACTATTTTTTAAGGATTGGGCTTTCAAACAATACTTCGTGGCCAAATATTTTCGTCTTAAACTCAGATTAGGGATACACAACTCACATTCCATACTATGTATAGGTGTAGTACGTATAAAACCACCTGTAATCCTTAGCGCCTGATTCTGTACCTTGTCCAATTTAGCCAGGTGAGTATTTGCGCTGTTAGCATACAGAAAACTTGAATAGTCAATTCTTACTCTTATTAATGCTATATACAATCTACGAAGATGTTTCGGATGAACTCCCCATGATGCCCCAGCTAACACTTTTAGTAAACTTAGAAATCTCTGTGTTTTGTCCCATGTCTCATTGATGTGTTTTCCCCATCGTAAGCTAGAATCTAACCATAGGCCTAGGTATTTAATGTTAACTTCTGCCTCTACCGGTATTCCATTTATGTTTAAATTTACCTGCTGCCTCCTACGACCCCTACTGAATAAACAAGATTTAGTTTTACTACTGGACAGTTCCAAGCCTAGGTTGTTCAGCAGCACAACAAAAATGTCCAATGCACTTTGGATCTCCGTTACACTATCATTAAGCAATCTACGACTTGTGTATATTACAAAATCATCTGCGTACTGTCCAATCATAACATTGGTGATGCTTTGGCACAGCTTGTGTGTAGTAATATTAAAAATTAACGGAGAGAGTGGATCCCCTTGGGCTATACCTTTGCCTGCCCACCTTGTCAAATAATTAAGACTTCCCCCTTGTTCTATTTTAATTTTGAGGTGCCTTTCCTTTAAGAATTCCCACAAATATTTACAAATTTTCTTTCCTATTTGAATTTCATCTAAGGCGGCTACAACTTTGTTTACAGCAACGTTGTTATATGCATTCTCGATGTCTAAAAAGCAGGCTAGCGTAGGCAGGTTCATCGAAAAACCTACCTGTATCTGGCATACCAATCGTACCAGACTATCCACACAAGACTGTGATCGTCGAAATCCTACAGTGTTTCTTGACAAAATATCATTTTTTTCAACGTACCATTCAATTCGCTTACACAAAAGAGTATGGAACAATTTGCATGTACAGGAAATCAAAGAAATAGGTCTTAACTTGGTAGGAACATTTGATGCTATATTACTTTTAGGAATAGGGACTATTTGTATATCGCGCCATTGTGTAGGGACACAGCCCGTTTCTAAAATTAAATTATAAATTTGTAGTAAATATATCTTTGCTATTTTTGGTAGATTATAAATCATGGAATGGGTAATTTGATCTAATCCCGGCGCAGTGTCCTTTTTTTTAAGACACCTCATTAGTTCTTGGTGGGTAAATTGAGATTCTAATGTTAAGTTTTCTGATTCTACTATAGGCATTGCAGGCACTGCAAAGTCGGGAGTGAGGCTCCTTATTAAATTATTGATTTGACATTCAGGCGCATTAAATCTAGCTGCTCTTTGACCCTTCATCCAGCGCATACGTTTCCACATGTCCGAAACAGATCGCGATCCATCGATGTCATTACAAAATTGCCTGAATCCGTCGGTTTTAGCTCGTTTAAGCAATCGGTTGGTTTCTATAATTTGTTTTTTTAATATATCGAGGTTGTCTGGTATAGGGTTCCGTCTAAATCTTGATAACGCTAGTCTACGTTGAGCAACTGATTCCGAAAGCTGTGTACTCCAGTAAGGTCTTGGTTTAAAATTAGATAATGGATTTGAACATATCCTGATGCATGGAATACTCTTATCAGCGGCAGAATTAATCTTTTCGACAAAATTATCATAATTTGTTTGGACATAATTTGAAAAGTCTAAAAAGACAAACGATTCTTCTAAAGTTTGCCTGTATAGTGACCAATTAGCTTTCTTGAAATTTCGAATTTTGACTATGTTCCTATCTATAATAGTATTAAAATTTTGATAAATAATTTTAATAATAAGATGATCGCTTCCTAAATTTTCATTGGTTGTCTTCCAGTCAAAATTAATTGCAATATCAGACGACGCAAAGGTAATATCAGGAGAAGACTCCTGTAGTATTCCATTGACGGATTTAATTCGTGTCCATTCCCCATTATTTAGTGCAATTAAGCCATTATCTAGCGATGCATCCTTTAGATGCATACCCCGTGTGTTATTTTTATATGACCAATTGGTATGATGACCATTAAAGTCTCCTGCAATTAAGGATTTCCGACTATACGTACTAAAGAGAGTATCCCAATCTGATTGGCTGGTTCTAACACTAGAAGGACAATATACACTAACTATGTTTTCTAAATATGAACAGTTTAACAACTTTACATGTATAACTTCAATTCCTGTGTTACGAAGTGTAAATGTAGATGTCTGAACTCTTAGAGAATTATGAGTGATTATTGCTACACCACCATGAGGATTGTCTCTATCTCTTCTAAAAATATTATAGCCGTTAATGCGCATAAGAGAGTCTGGTTCCAACCAAGTTTCGCTTATAATAGCAATATGAATTTTTTCTTGTAACAATAAACACTCAAAACCCACTAGTTTCGGCTTCAAACTCTGAGCATTCCATTGAAATATTGACAACTTAGATTCAAGGTGACTACTAGCCATAAATGAGTTTTAAAATTATTTTTAACCACTCACAGTTATTGTCCGAGTCCATGATAAAATATTTAAATGCTTCGATCACTATTTTGATTATATGAGTCACTTTTTCTTCTAGAGTCTTATTTGAGAAGGCGGTATCTTTTATTCTTTTTAAAATTTCCCAAAAGGTGTAATTGTGTGGCCTATTCTTCTTCAACCTAGAACTATAACCTGACTTATCCTGATCTTGTCTGGGTTCATCATGATAGTTTTGCTCCTCAATTAACAGAGTAGACGATGTATCCATGTTATTATTCTTTTTCTTTTCCTTTGAATTTATCTTAGTGCTGCCGCGTTTTTGCCTGATTTCCTTGCTTGGCCCCTGTTTCTCAATAGTTCCAACCAAAATATCCCTGTAAGAGGTCTGGATATCTCTTCCTTCACCTTTCTCCGAATTTTTACTTACAATTGACTCATTCTCACCTCCTTGATACTCATTGCTATATACCAATCCATGTTTCTGTATCGTATTTTCCGTAAGAAAAATATTCAGTGCTTTCTTATAAGTGCAATTATCCAGAGACATAATTTTACGAATTGCTTTTTCTTTTAAGAACATTGGACAGATTTTATTAAAGGACATGTGTTCACCTTTACAGTTGACACAACAATATTGCATGACGTCACAGTTAGCATGAGATCCACCGCATTTAGGACACACTGGTTTTTTGGTACATTGACGCAGTAAATGCCCGAATTTCCAACAATTAGAACATTGTGTAACTGGGAACGTATATAGTTCTACTTTTAATTTACATCCCCAAGCTTCTATCACTGTAGGGACTGTTGGGCTACGAAAACAAATGCGGACCGTCTCGCTATCAACCCATTTTCCTTCTTCTGTCGATCTCTTCAATCTCTTCACAGATATTATTTCATATTCGCTAGTAAACATATCCATTAACTCTTTTTCTGTAGCCTCCAACTCGACATTTCTTATTATTCCATAGGATAAGTTTACTTGTCCAGATAACTGAAATCTATATCCTAATTCTTTGAACTTATCACATTCTAACAATTTGTCCACATCTTCCTTTTTGTCGAACTGAATGCGCACTCGAAACGGGTTTTTGTAGCTTATATTCGTAATTCCTCGTATACCTTCAGCTTTGAATAATTTTGCTAAGCCTATTTGTTTAGGCAATGTGTCTTTTGACGATAAATAAACTTCTAAACCATTACTTGCTTTCTCATTTTGTGAATCACGGCTATATCCAAAGTTCACAGAGGAACTACGGTGTAGCCGCTTTGGATTTTTCCTTATTGTTATAAACTCCTCTTCATCAGTATTATCCTCACTGTCCTCTCTTCCTCTTCTCCGTCCTCTCCCTCCCCACTGAGAAAATACATTATTGTCACACTGCATTCTGTTAACTTGACCACTGAGATTAATCTCGTTTTCTACTCGTTGCTCGCTAATCATTACATTTGTACTATTTAAACTCGGTATAGTTGGTTCATCACACATATTTTATTACATAAAATAGAAAGCGGGTACATATAAAAAAAGTTATCATCGCGACTAACACGTCCACTCGAAACGAACGCGGCGCGCGAATGATCCTTTTCAAATGTACTATAATATAGGCTGTGGTTTAGGTAATACATAGTTTCAACCTGGCTTTGCATCGCCATCGGCCTAGAGGCTATTGTTATTGTTGTAAAAATCAACTTTTATATTATTTTTACCAAACAAACTCACCCATTTTCCCTTAACTGATAAATATGGATGAAATCTTGGTAGGACACATGTCTCGTTGTTTTGATAAAACAGTCTAGGTACAAAATTTCAAGTGAAATAATAATGTTTTTCTATCTCGTCGTAAACTTTCCCCTATTTTCCACACTGAATTTCCCAAAACCTTTTGGGAAATATTGTTGCTATTCAATGAATTTTTTTGGATAAAAGAAAAATTCTTATGGATAAATAGATTTAGTTTGAAAAAAGTAAACGCTCAAGACGGGATTTGAACCGCGACCAGTCCCTTCTTCTTCTTTCTCAACAAGCGACAACAATCATGGGGTTCTTCACGAAAGGCTGCAGATGGTCACAGGGTCGGCAGCACTGTGGTGACGCTCCCAGTGTTTCACTAAGGCCACAGTAATCACATTCCATCAGGCGAGCCGTTAATCTGTCATCTAAACGGTGTAAAAAACAGAGTCAAGATTGGCGTCATGTCCACGAATCAAAACGTAGAGCGTAACCTTGTACATGCAGTGATGCGTGATGTAGCACACATGCAGTCATGCAGTGTGCATGTATGCATGTCATACAATACAATACATAATGTCCCTACCTGTCACTCAAATGTGCAGGTGCATAGAATCTATACACCTATTAATGAGCTGAGCGCAATCGTCGCGAACCTTTTTCTTTTGTTTGTTAATATATCGATGGTGTGTTAGTTGCTTGTTAGTTGTGTTTACTTAGGTCACTCCAAGAGGAATGTAGGAATATAGGATAATTTCGGATATCCAAGATACTTCAAAACTACTCAGTTAGTCGGCGCACTCTCTCTGTAACTCGGTCGGGAATAAACCTGAATCCTGTCAGGACAAACAAATGGGGCTCCGGCGCGCGCGGATTTTTTTTATAATACTTGATGAATTTGAGCTCGTCCACCGCCGTAGAACCCTGTGCTATCCTCAAAAGATTCCCAAGAAATATTTAGTATGCGTATGGAGCACATTTTCAGCACATTTTTCATCCAAGATACCTATATGTCCCAAGCAATACGAGTCTCGTCGTGGATGTTCAGTTTTTCCAATCCATGTTTAACTACTCGTTTTAGTGAGTAGCTTAGTGGCTCCAAACCAGGCTACACTGGTCCGGGAGCACTTTACCAGACTGACAACTGACTTGATCATGGACCGAGTAATCGCATCGTATGTAATAAAAAAAATCTAAATCGGCTCACAAATATGTCGCAGAAATCGAAGGACGTACATTACATATCGATAAATTCTAATTTTACTTAATATAACCTCTGTTTTCGAAGTCGGTCAACAAAATTGATTTGTCATTCGCTGAGCACTCAATCACTTGCATAACAAATGGTTTTGTTATTTTAAGTGCTTGTTACATGTTTCGAGTGGTCTTAATTAACCTTACTAGTTAGCACAAGTACGAATAGCCTGTAACTCACCACTTAGCAATAGTTTACTAACTTGTTAACGGTAACTGGTATATACTCTGTATTGTAAATACCTACATTATTTGAACATGTCATGAGAATTTAGTATTACAGTATTGGAATTCGATAGTTTAGACAACTGGCAGTGCTGATTAAATCCTACTAATATTATAAATGTGAAAGTTTGTGAGAATGGATGTGTGGATGTGTGGATGTTTGTTACTCTTTCACGCATAAACGGCTGGACCGATTTGGTTGAAATTTGGTATGTATATAAGTTATACCCTGGATTAACATATAGGCTATATATCAGCAATGAACGGGATAAGAATTCCACGCGGGCGGAGCCGCGGGCAACAGCTAGTAGAAGATAATGTTGAAGATGCATCTTAAATTATCTTATGTTATAGGAGGTTTTAACACTTGTTAAATATTAACTGCCCGCGTGGATGCCGGTTATCGTGACCAAACATAGCCTATGTCCTTTCTCAAGGTTTAATCTACCCCTATACCAAATTTCATCAAAATCGGTTCAGTGGTTTAGGCGTGAAAGCATAACAGGCAGACAGACAGAGTTACTTTCACATTTATAATATTAGTATGGATATTGATACTAACCGCCCCGGCTTTGCCTGTGGCATACTTCGAGACCCCGTAAAAAAATTCAAATAATGTACCTATAGACATCTGCCGTATCTATTTGTTAGATAGTTTAGATACGCCCCTGCTCCCTTGAGAAGTAGCGTGATGACATGAAATACAACCTATTAACATTCCTCATTAAGCGGACTATTCAACATGAAACTACACTTTCATGCGTGCTTAACTTTATTATTGAGAAAAGAGCAGACAGATGATGAAAAGCATAGTTTCTACAAATCGTAAAATTCCGTTACATTCATCAGATATTATTAACAATTTCTTGAGACACCGCCGGGAATCCGGGAAGTCATAAATCTCATAGCACGATAGCACCAAAGAAAATATACAAAAAAGATCCATATTAAACCTACTAAATCAACTAATTTTCTGTACTAAATCTGATGCGCCTAAGCTTTCTGCTGTATAAACACGAAGGGTCTAACTAAGAATGCTCCCGAGATTTCCCGGTTCTCGTAATCCCGAAATTTTCTGGGATCAATTTACCTTTTACCCAGTATCAAGACTGTACTACCAGTCTCGGGAATTTAATTATTTCATCACTATCAAGTAGTTTAAAAGATTCTTGCCATAGCTGATCACTTTCATTTATGGCCATACCCTTTTCTTTCTGACCTGGCCAGCGGAACTGTTATTCGATTTTGGCGGACTTAAACCGACTAAGTGTAAGGTGGCCCAGTCAAACATTCCCTTTCCACCCTGGCATTTCCATTACAGCATTTCTGTATTTAATTAGCTCAGTTAAACTATTTATTTTAGCTATCCACTGGCTCTGTTTAGTGTCTAAACTAAATGTGTCGGCGCTAAAATGCTTTGTACTTTTTGTATTAACTGTACAAATCAAGGTGAATCAATGATTTATAATATTATGTATAAGTAGCTACTATTAGACTGGCTATAGAGAACAAAGAAATTAGCATAGTGAACACGGATATCGAATATATTATGTGATCGCGAAAGACCTCCAATCTTAAAAAATACATCTTCAAAATTCCAAAACTTCTAGCTGTCATAGAGACGATATTACAGAAAAAATACTTGCGAAGTATTCACAGTCAGCACTGCAATTCACTAAGCGAGCACAACGATGCGACAACGATGCGAGGCGCAACGTAGATTGTCATTGGTCAGATTGTATCACGTCATTGGAAATCGACCAATGACAGTGTCTATCGCGCACATCGTTGCGACTCGTATCGTTGTCGCATCGTTGTGCTTGCTTAGTGAATTGCACAGCAGGTATCAAAATCGATTAATCTCAATATCTTTTCAGAGACTGCCTTCAGCTTACCGTCAGGCGAGGCGAAGTCAAATTGACGTGTCCTATAAAAAAAAAAAAATATCTAGTTTCTATATCCTGTCATTTCCTCACCTCTTTCTTTGTAAACTGTTTGCCTAATTATACTTACAAGTCGGGTGTCGGTAAAGGTTTCTGATCGAAACGAGACTACTCGGAACGTGCATTCCCGAGAAATCTGTGGGGTGAGCACGAATAACTATCGTAATCGTATCGTTAACGTAACGATAGCACGGAGCAATGTGATTGGTAGGCTTCAGGCAGGCGGCCAATGGCAATGCTCCGTGCTCTCTTTATGTTCACGAGACGATTACGATAGTTGTTCGTGCTCACCCAAAAAATTGCACGCAAGTCCCAGGAATGCTGAATCGAGAATAAAGTTCTCGTGCTTCTGGACAGAAAATAAGCCGAGAAATCGAAAAATGCCGACTTTAATATTAAAATGATTTCTACCTACTTTTAGTACCGACTGTACCAACAAAGCGTGAAAATTATAACTGCACAAAACACACGTAGTTCCCGATAGTTATTTTGGATAATATTTATAATGTTGGTAATACACACTTGTGTTAAATCTCGCGATATCAAGGCCGCGGCCGGAGCGCGCGTTAAAAATTATTTATCTTATTACAATACTGCTGCTAGTGGTCTGCTGCCACAGATAATAAATTTGCATGCGTTAGTGTAAATTCTTAAAATACGTTGAGAGACGTCCTTTGGCTGACATGATGGAAAAAAATATAATTTGTGTAGGCGTTTGAAATTGCTTAACAGCAGTCTTAGACTGTCTTTCCACTAGAGTGCTATGCTACGTGGATGTAAAAGCTAAGCTATAAAAATATGTGACCGTTTCCCCTGTACTATACCTACTATGTAGCGTAGCGAGTAAGAGCTATGAAACTTCCTACAAATATTCAAAATTCGCCATTAAGTGCGCTAAAAATATTGCTAACTAGCGAAATGCGAGTGTCGATACATCACAGTACATCACAGCTTACCCCCCTAGGTGTACATACGTGAATATAAAACTCAGTGTAATACCTAAATTCGATCCAAAGAGTTATAAATAAGATTGTAAATCGGTGAAGTGTTCAAAATAAACTAATCTGGTTGCCAATCTGCCTCCATTGTTCACAAAAGGCTCGTTTCCGATTTCGTTGAACATAATATAAGGCTAGCTGTACACTTTAGAATGTTTCTTTGAATTTAGAATGCCTAGAATTGTATACAAAGATATACCTAATTCACACACATTCTGCAAAAATCAGATTATGATGATCGATCTGACAGACTAAAAAACCACGAGCGAGATGAGAAGATTCTGAATTCCGGATCGGAATATTTCAGAGATTGTGCGTAACCTCGTACATCTGAATAAAGCGGCACCCGTGGAATTCAGATTCTGAATTTTTATAATGTTGTTTAAGGAAAAAGGAGTACGATAAGTGTTAATTCTATTCCATTGTCATGTGTTTTGAATCTGATTTTTTTAAATATATGTGAGTAAGGTGCCGGAATTTAAGAATATGAATTTAGTGAGACGCTTCCGATGTGTAATGCCAGCCTTAAGCTTAGAAATGGCTTTATTTTCCCGTAACCCGTGTGAACGCTCGAAATACGAGCCGATTGAATCTAATCTTGTAACAAATCGATTCTAAGAATCGTTTCAGTTAACTCGATTTCAAATTGATTTCTTTTTATACGATTTTACGGCTCGTTTCGTATTTTAATGCTGTACTTAAATACCTAATTACTCTTATCGAGTCAGTTAAACTTTATAAAAATAAATAACGATCTGTTTTACTACTCATACGTTGTTAAATTAGTTAACAAACTGGTCGGTAGATGGCATTGTACGAAAGCACTGAAACGCGCTAGTATTTGCTTCACGCTGAAATAAAAATCACTTATTGTTCTGTTGACTGACAATCTCTGTGGCATGGCGGTAGTGAACGCGGCCGCTACGCAGGAGGCGCGGGTTCGACCCCCTTCAGTGCAAATATTTGTATGCATGAATATGGATATTTCATTGCTTGCCCGTGGTCCACCTACATAGTTCACCTGGTTTTACCACGGGTAATTTTTTTTCCCCGTGGTCCACCACAGTCTAACTGGTTGTACCATGGGAATTAATGCTTTCCCGTAGTCCACCTATGCTGTTATGATCATGTTATGTTATGATGCTGTTATTTGTATTGATCTGGTCGTGCCTTGGAGAAACCGTGTACCTATGGCAGTCGTTACGGGTAGTTGGACCCTCAAAAGTGCGACTAGTCTAACTATAGAACTTTGATATCGCCAATTGATTGTAGAAGTCAGATGGCAGTCGCTTCACGGAAAATACGCATCACAGTCACAGTTACACTGGAGAAACGACCCTAACTATGTTGGAAAAAGGTGCAAAGGATGATGATGATTGTTCTGTTGTGTGAGCAACACGTAGGTACCTACTAGGCACAAAGGAACGAATGAACCTTTCAGTTACACAAATTCACTAACTATTATAATACACCTGCAAATTCAATACCGATACGAATCAGCTTAATTGGACCTAGTTATGCTAAAGTGCACCAACTACATAAAATTGATTTCGAGACAATGATGTTAAGAGTTTGAATTGTAAGCTATGAATAACTCCCGGTACTGCCACGGGTCCAACTATACGAATTGAAATTTTATTGTTGCCAGTTTGTGCTTTACATTTCAGAGTTTAGACACATGTAACAAAAAAAAACTGTACTTATTGATGTAAAATTTTCTAAAATTTGAAATGAAATTTAGATAGAAAGATATAAGTATAGAATAAAGGGATATATTTTAGCAAAAATGAGTTAAGCTAGTGATGGTTCTTCAATAGTTTTCCAATGTGATATGCACTGTTTTTCCTAAGCGGCAAAATATTTCAATCTGATCAAAGTTATCAATAACTCATTTTTTAATCATTTACTTGGTTCGTTTTAGCATGACTGTATCCAATTTACCAAAACATATCGTCACAAATTTACCTGTGGCTGAATTCGTCACGGTTTTGTCACAATGAGTCTGTGACAAGCTCGTGAATACGACACGGTCTGAAATGTGTCATGAATAGACGCTCACTGAATGAGTTTCAGCTGGTAATTGAATGACAAGTCACGTTTTTGGCATGAAAGAGATGCGAGATAAACTTACCTGCTTTCCATTTAACATGAATGAATTTTGTATGATAGAGGGTATAAAAGGTATTAGTGTGTATGAATTTTATTAGTTTGCATAAAAATATGAGCTGGTGAAATAGGAGACTCGATAAACAAATGAAATAAACTAATGGTGGATTCTAGGAGCGGGGCTCGTGGCTAAATGAGGGGTTCAGGCATGTTAGCTTATTGTAAGGTTAAGCAATACTTCTTCATCCTAGCGAGGCTGCCTTTCCATCGGAGATGTGCTATGCAGCTATGCTACGAAGATATAAAAGCTAAGCTATGAAATTATGTGACCGTTTCCACTGTGCTATGCTATACATAGCACACATACACACACATACACTACAGCGTAGCGAGTAAGATGTGCTATGAAACTTCCCACAAATATTAAAAATTCAAATTTCAATTTCAATTTATTTTTTATTTCTGAACAAACATAGTTTGTGTTGAAATGTCAATTACAAAAATGATAAATACATGCAGTCATTAAAACACACAATACACATTATAAAGTCAAAAAAAAAAAACAAATAGTAAAAACAAAATTTTTGAATTAAAATAAAAATAAAAAATATAATAGAATTATGGAATTAAATTTAAAATATAAAACATTTCAGTCACAACCCACATATTCTTCGACTGTGTAATAACACTTTTCCAACAGCAAGGACTTTAAATTTCTCTTAAAGGAATTGGTGTTATAAATATCAAGCTTCAACTCACTAGGCAGACTATTAAATAGTTTTATTGCTTGATATTTCGCACTATGTATCACTACGTTTATTTTTGGACACATGGTAATTTTGAAATGGTTCCTTCGAGTGCTTTCACGAAATCTAAAACATAGCTTAGCTGAACCTCTTTCCACCATTGCTATGCTAAGTGGACCAATGAACGAACTGTGGCGTAAATTACGGGTAGTAGGAGTTCTAAAAAGTTTGATTACCTAGTCTAGCTATAGCACTTGTGGATGGTGGAGGTCAGACGACCGTCTCACGAAAGAGGTCGTCTCACAGAAAATATCGCAGATACACTGAAATTCGGCGCCGACTGATATGAGAATATATCCGACAATTCCTATACCATTTTTCCCTACAATACCGGAACAGTGGCCGTTAGTTCTCTGAGATATTAACTGCTTCATTGCTCGCTTATTAATCACCCATGGAGCTTGTCACTTTGTACATAGGTAGTTTTCACTATCACATTTTCTTGGTATTATTTATGGCCATAAAACACTCATAAATAGATCTGAAACCACATAAATCTTATGCGGAGAGGAAAACGGATATAATTTAATGGCAATGTGCCAAATAAGTGTCATTGCTGTTGCTTAGGTCTTGAATATTTAGGATATTAATGTACTAATATTATAAATGGGAAAGTTTGTGAAGGCTCTGGTATGTACTTATTAAGGTGGATTTAGACCAAATCGTCTGATGTAAACCAACCTGTACTCAATAATGTTCAAATGGCTGAACGAATATGGCTGCAATTGGTACAGGGATAAATCTGCGATAACACAAATTGACAGCAAATGAGCAATTTTTAAATTTATAATTTTTTTTCCAGGTAATCCGTCGATCCAGTTTCATCACAAGGTATTTGACAGAGTTATGATTTATCCAACTAATATTACAAATGTGGAAGTTATTTACATATTTACACACTAACCTTCCGCCCGCGGCCTTCGGTTCTACTCGACCGATTCCGATCAAACAAACGTATGATTTTAAGTCTGAGTAAGCCCTTTCTAACAAAAAAAACCGCATCAAAATCCGTCCAGTAGTTTTTGCGTATATCGCGGACAAACAGACAAACAGACAGGAAATTAAAAAAAAAAAATTTCGTGTTCAGTATCGTTAACATAACATAACCCAAGTATTTTTTTTTAAATATCTCCAATGTACAGACACGACCACTTTACAATTATATAATAGTATAGATGATAATTATAAAAACAATACATAATACGCAATATTCGCCATGCTTTGTAGTATTGTAGGTAACTCAGTTGTTATTCATGATGTTTAACTATACCAAAACATTTGTTTGTACGAGGTTAATGTTTTCACAGGTCAATGAACCCTCTCAAACACGGCCAGCGGCTTTTGACCTAAGGCTCGCCTGGCAGGCGGTAGATATAGGCCATTCCCACTTTATTCCAGCTCTTGTGCCTTTATTTATTGTGAGAACTCATTCAAGCAAAATATACCTACCTACCTACTCGTCATTTTCATATTTTCGATAATTAATTAGTAGGTACGTAGTAGGTTATTAACTTATTACATTATTTCTATTCACCTCTCCTAACCCTCCGGGGATAAAGGCGTGATTGTATGTATGTATTATTTATATCAAAATGCTAGTATTATATTCTAGCCACCTTCCCAGTTGACATCGATAGGGAGGAATTCTTTGACGCCTGAACCTGCAGCTTTGTATATAAGTATATTATGTATTGTTTTTATAGTTTTATTTATATAATTATGTAAATGATTGTACATTATGTAAATAAATAGCTGATCCATAACGACAGGGATCCTGCCGTTTGGCAAAATATGTTTCGTCAAATTTCACTTTCCAAAAAACTTATCGCAAATTTTCATTTCCCAAAAGAATCTTTAGCAAATTTACATTTCGCATTTTAATCACTTGGTCAAATATTCATTTGACAAATATTTACTTGCTCAATTTTCATTAAGTCAAATATACATTTAGCAAATGCTTTATTTTGTAAAGGCGTAGTGAAGACGTAGTTGGTAACGTAGGCTGGCTGGGAAATGCTAGAGGGTTAGGTTAGAACTGTGACCCCAACAGAGCGCGAGCCGAGCGAGCGAAGCGAGCGTGCCGCGGCAGCGGCCGGCGAAGCACCGGAAATGAATAATTGTAACAATATAATTATTATAGAATTGGAACTGCTAGAAAAGTGGGTTAGGTTAGGTTAGAACTATGACCCAAACAGAGCCGGAAATGATTTGTATGATAACAATATTATAATTATTATAGAAGTTCTTACCTGTAACTTTATTTGTCCAAAATGAAAAAAACATCCATGCAGCAGTGTATTTCAAAAATTGGATCTTAAAATTAAAAATTTAATGATTTTAATGCGGTGAAATTAGACTCTTCGGTCATTCTCAGGGAGTGAGATTTTCGAACGTCCATTCAATTATCTACTTAATTTTTAAAATTTTGGGATTAATTCTTTTTCTGGGGGCTAGTTTTGGCAATTATCTAATAAGGAATGATAATACATCTACTTTGGTACAAAAATACCTCGGAATAATTGTTTTTGATTCATTCTCCTAATTTCCGTTCACTGTCCAGAACCCAGAATAATACTTTCTGAGCCTAAAAAGTGCAAGACAAGCTTTGATTTATACATTTATTGCTCTTTATTTATAAATTAGATAGATTAATCGAGCTATACTAAAAATATAATAACGTTAACATGGCTACTTATTTTTTTTTTTATTTTTTTTATTTTTTATAGGAAAATGAGTTTATTATTCATATTCTGAAAATGTACATTTTTTATGATACGAATTAAATTAAACTAAAATCTATTAAAACTAAAAAAAAAGGAACTAAATTAATTAAAACTAATTAAATTAAAATAACTTAATAAAATATTTACATACATAATGCATCGTGAAATTCCTCCACATCGTCACCGACCGGCAACGTTCCCAGAAGACTGGCAGCATTGCCACGTTGAATGGCAATGCTTATTCTTTGTGCAAGATAATAACCAGCCTTCTGGTCACGCGTAGCGTCGATCAGCCGCTTTGCCAAATCTTTAAATACAAATCGGGCACTTGGACCCCATGTCCCCAACGTTTCAACCCCAAACGGCTCAAAAATATAATCACCTGTTAGGTTACAGTATTTTCGCCGTTTGAGGTTTTCCGCAGATGCAGCAGCAGCGCCGGCTACTTATTTAGTTACAACGTAAAATATGTTTGTCCTTTCATTATATTATACCTAATTTCTGTCACCCACTACAAATTCGTGAAAACAACCCTAGATAATAATATGTAAATTGTACCTATCCCTATCGCATGTACGGCAAGCGTTAGTAGTGCCACAGATATCCAGCAAATTGCACGCGTACTACTTACCATGTTCTCCGAGAGTCTCAGTGATGTAAGTACCTAATTTCCGTTCGCATGGTTTACAAGTCTTCTAATTTCTGTTCGCTCATTTAATTAATGACTTCTTGCTCGAAATAACTATCAATCAAACAATTCTTACGTAAAGTCCGACCAATAAAATAAAAAACCTGTACTGGGGGCGCCAAAAACAATATGATTATGACAACACCAAGTATAGTGATACACATGTTAAATGCCAAGTAATCAAATATTTTTTCAACACACTTGCTTATGAACAGGCTTTTATTTCCCCGCAATTAAGCACGGAATGACACCTAATATAAAACTGTGACTTTTTCATTGCTTCTTCTTCCTCCTAGCGTTATTCCCAGTCGCATCCGAAGCTTTCAGCTTGGAGTCTGGGGTCCGCTTTTACCAGTCATAGCTACAGATTTGGCTAGACCTCGATATTTTCCGTGAAGCGATTGCCACCTGACCTCCACGACCCAATGTTAACATTAGGTGATATCGAAGCTTTGCAGCTAGACCGGCGCTAGTGAACGCGGCCGCTACGCAGGAGGCGCGGGTTCGATCCCCGCTCAGTGCAAATATTTGTGTGCATGAAATATGAATATTTGCATTGGTCTGGGTGTTTCTATGTATAATATGTATGTATTTACAAAAAAAAAATGTATCTAAGTATGTTTATCCGCTTTCTAGAACCCATAACACAAGCTAGTTAAGCTATGCTTACTTTGGGTCTAGATAGCGTTGTGTAGAATGTCCTACAATATTAATTAATTTATTTATTTAGGGCACCAACTACCCGTAACGACTGCCATAGATGTTCTTATGGCAACCGGGACCGACGGCTTAACGTGCTCTCCGAGGCACGACCAGACCAATGCGAATACCCATATTTAATGCACACAAATATTTGCACTGAGCGGGGATCGAACCCGCGCCTAGTGCGTAGCGGCCGCGTTCACTACCGCTACGCCACGGAGGCTGTCATGTTTTTCATTGCTATTATTCACAAACGTGAGTTATAGACTTACAAGGACTGGGCACAAATCACAACACAGTAGTATCCGTATAATAGTTTACTGCTTGGAATGGTAAATACAAGTTAGACATACAGTTACATTACACTATGTATAGAACAGGGACCACGCGATATTGTTTTTCGGACTGCATAAAATTCTTGTATTTTATGCCTAACAGCACAGAGATCAAAATAATCGAGCATGATTTTCTTTTTTGCGTTAGGCTTATTTTTCTCAGGCGTAGAAAATACATTTGACGTTTGACCTTCTCTTCGTATTTTTATTACAGAAGATCGGGATATACCTAAAAATGTGAATAATAATTAGTCACAGTAAAATCAGTAGTTTAGGCCAATTTCATTGCACGTACTCTATGATGTACGTACCCGTCATGTTGACAACAAGGTCCGTGATGTTATTTAGAGAAACAGAGTCCAATCCTTCCTACTTTTTATCCGACAAATACTTTGTTATATTATAAATTACTTTTCTTAACTGGCTTTTAATAGTTTTCGGCATATTACTATAGTTTTGTAGTTTTGTAGCGCTCTCAAACTCAACAACACGCACAATTGACACCACACTGACAGATGACCATAATGACATTGTATAGATTGTTACCATATGAAGAAATTAGTTCCAATAGTTTACCGCAATATGGCGAGGTATTTTATTTTACTGGTCGGGCTTTAATTATATATCTTTTATGTATGAAAAGAAATAATTGTTAAAATTATGTTCTAATTATTTTTTAAATTAAAAAAAATCCCATTTTCCCTAATTTCAGTCACACATTTCCGTCACGCTAAAAGTTACCGAAATTATAAAACTCCCTGTAATTGTTGTTTCTACCCACCGAACAAAATTATAATTCTAAATGTATGTTTTTGAACAATAAACTCGATTATTTTCAGATATTATGGGTAAACCGAAGAAGAGCCGAGAGGATATTTTGGAGCAACTAAAACTTAGACAGTAACGGAGAAAACAAAGGTCAGGAATGATCCTGCTTTATACGCGGCATGCAAAGAAAAAGATCGTCTAAGATATTACAAGAGCAAGGATTTACTCATTTTTATCACCGCATACCTAATTTCCGTCACCCTCAAAAATATATCACTCCATAAATAAAAAAATAAGTGTTTAAATGCAGTGCCAAATATACCAATTCGTAAAGAATGACGTGTTCTTTCAATTAAATTACTAATTTATAGAATTTAATCAAAATTAAAAATCGTGACGGAAATTATACGAAGAACACCATTTCGTGAGAATGACCGTCTTAAGTAAATCACATGCCAAACCATATTTGACTACATAATATTTGGTCAAATGAAACTTTGGCATGTAATTAGTTGTTAAACAATAATTTGCCAAAAATAGTATTGCTAACTGTAAAATTGCAAAAAGTTGTTTTGCCAAATGTTTTTTTGCCAAATGAAAATTTGGGAAAGATACTTTGGCATGTGACACTTTGGGAAACGTTTTTTGCCAAACATTAGTAAACCATAACGACATCAATATATGAAATTATGATAATATCGAAATTCAGCCAAACTTGCAGTTACTTTTAGACTGTAAATAGCGGATCCCGGACTCCGAGGTTGTAAGCTTCGGGAAAGTTGAAAGCTTGAAAAATTCGGAAAATTTTTGTCGCTTGCGTAGCATTTATAGTATAAATGAAATGTGATTTCAAAACTAACCAAAGCTGTCTAAATCTAATTGAAAGCTACGAGTGATTCTGAGAATTTAGACAAAAACCTCACGAAAATGTAATTTAGTAACAATTTACATTAATAATGAACGGAGGTAAGTTTTATTTTGACAGATCATACGGAATGTCAATGTTTTTACGCTTTTTCTTTTTAATCGAATTAAAATCATACTAAAATTACTTAAAATTAAAATCATATGAAAGGCGAAGCAACTGAATCGGGACGGGACCCAGATCAAGAATACCCACAACCGGTGAGCATGTTAGGAACCAATTTTGAAAGAAGAAGAAACGAAAGATTTATTCCAGGGATCGTAGCAAATCATCATCATCATCATAGCAAGTGGAAACATGTGGCCTCTTCTTCTTCATTCATCCTAACGTTAATTCCCAGTCGCATCCGAAGCTTTTCAGCTCTGAGTCTGGGGTCCGCTTTACCAGTCTTAACTACAGATTTGGCTAGACCTCGATATTTTCCGTGAAGCGATTGCCATCTGACCTCCACGACCCAATGGTAACATTAGGAGATATCGAAGCTTTGCAGCTAGACCGTTGTTTTTGGACTTTTTAGGGCTCCAACTACCCGTAACGACTGCCATAGATGTTCTTGTGGCAACCGGGACCGACGGCTTAACGTGCTCTCCGAGGCACGACCAGACCAATGCAAATACCCATATTTTATGAACACAAATATTGGCACTGAGCGTGGATCGAACCCGCGCCTCCTGCGTAGCGGCCGCGTTCACTACCGCTACGCCACGGAGGCTGTCAACATGTGGTCTCTATCTACCTCAATGTTAGAACGAGGCGTGACGAGTAAAATAAGGGCTTATCTGCTAGCCTAGGTAAAAAAAGACATCTTACAAAGGAATTTTCAAGTACATAAAAGCCTTAAAATCTCATTTGCACAATAGCATTAGCGACGCCGGAGTAACGCGATTACGGCCCGCCCGTCGCCGCGGTGGGGGCTTTACCTTATAATGAGATTTATTAATTAATTTAAGTGCATCAAGTGTAAGGACATTACATTAGTATTGTTTATAGATTTCATTGCATTTAGAAGGTTTTAACCAAGCGGCTGAAAACCTTCTAAATACAATGAAATCTATAAACACAAAAGGGGTTTCTTAATTCGTTACATAAGTATTTTCTATAACTCTTTTTGTGAAAGTAAATCAAATTGCATACAACTGTTGGGTAGAATCTTTGAGATCGCATGACATCGCGTTTTGTTTCACTCCAAGTCTTTCCGATGCCTTGCGCCTCTGCAATGATACTCCGCTCCAAGTCTGTTTGGGACTTCCACGATCTTCCATCTTACGCGTCCAGCATATTCCATCCACATTTTCGAGGTCGTTAGTTCATCTTGCTGAGAGGTGTCCCACCTTCTGAACAAAACAATACCTACTAGGCCATTATTAGAAGCTACTCGAATCACATCCCTAGTGTCTAGTTGCAATAATTACTTAGTGAAACATGAGATGAGAACCACCTCGGTAATAATAGCCTTTAATTACTATCAGGAGATGGCCATTGTCATTTGTACAGGACAGGACAATCTTTGACATTTATTGAGTACACATTTTAGGCCTTTGACCTTTCATATTAACGGCAGATCATCATTGACAGTTTCTGTGATGGAGGAGGAGTCTGTCTGTGTCCGTCTGTTTGTTACGCTTGCCACTGAACCGATCTCGATGAAATGGAACAGAAAATGGACTAAAACTTGAGACCGTACATAGGCTACCTTTTATTATGAACTATAATTATATTTACTATAGTTATTTAGGGCTGTTGCCCGCGGCTTCGCCCGCGTGGATGTCGGTTATCGCGACCAAACATAGCCTATGTCCTTTCTCAAGGTCTAATCTACCCCTATACAAAATTTCATCAAAATTGGTTCAGTGGTTTAGGCGTGAAAGCGTAACAGACAGACAGACAGACAGACAGACAGACAGACAGACAGACAGACAGAGTTACTTTCGCATTTATAATATTAGTATGAAGTATGGATTGTTATAATTACCTACATACATACAGTCACGCTTCTTTCCCAGTGGGGTAGGCAGAGACCACAGTTTTCCACTTGCTACGATCCTGGCATACATCTTTCGCTTCTTCTACTTTCATATAATTGTTTTCATACATGCTCGCCGGTTTCGGGTACTCTTGACATGTCCCTTCTTTAATATGTCTTCAATCTGTCTGACATACGTATGTCTAGGTCGACCCCTACCGTTGCCCATTCACCCTCGCTTCATAAATCTGTTTCGTCAGTCTTCTTTCGTCTATCCTCTCCACGTGTCCGAACCATCTAAGCATCCCTTTCTCTATCGTAGTCACTACATCTACAACCATAATTGTAATATTTGACGTTCACATGCTCTTGTACCTAAACTGAATAAATGAAATTGATTCTTTGATAATGTCTAACATACATTAGACCTCGTTAACAGCCCCCTACTATAAGTTATATAAGCACATACGTCGCCGTTCCAATTATTGGAAACACGTGTTTAGGGGCCATTGCGATTTTCATTCTTCCCTAACGATTATGATGCCTCGTGACTGCCTCACGTGGGCTTGGAGTGCGTAGGCAGAAACGTGTCGCAGGTGTCGTACACCCTCAGTTTAATAGGACCTATTGTTGCTCTGTGGAGGGTCGCACACTCGCACGAGGCTTCACGAGGCGATTATTATAATTAATCGGGAATATAGGTGTTATATTGTGGAAATTTTCTGTATAGAATGTTTTTTTTACCTATTTTAGTCGGGATAAGCAGAGGTGTCAGTGGGTAAGAGATTTGATTTGAGTTCCAAGGTGCAAGCTTGGGATGTATCATGTAACTGGGACTGGCCCTCTGATTAACTCAAGATAAGCAGCAGTGGTCATCTGTTATTTACGGGTACTGGGAAATCAAGTTTTTATTTTTTATTTTCCTGTATTTTTATAAGCAGCAGTGGCGAAGGGTGAAAATTTCCAAAAGGGAAGCCGGTGGAGAAAAGTCTTACCTCTTATAGAACGACCATAGCAACATTAAAATTTCTATTATGGCTTCCTTTTGCAGAGCAAACCGGCTGGAATCGGATTATAGGCAGGGGTTTATTAACACTCACATTTCGCCAACATTAATTAGTTTTTCGGTGTCACCTATTTCCGTCAATCGGACACTTTCTATCCTCCAACCCAGCTATTATCGGTAAAACTAATTAACACGTCTACTTTTCGAGGAAAAATTGTTTTTCTCAGTATTCAGGCGGCAGGAGACGTTTCCGAGAAAAGGCGGAGGAATAAATAGATTAAGGTCGAACCTGATCGTTAGAAACATTGCAATTTCATGTTTGTACTTATCTAACGTTATTAGTTAAGTATTACTACTCACTCTGTCACAACTTGCGTCAGCCCTCATAATGCGAAAAAATTCAAAGACCTTCATTTGCGATTGAGATTTGAATTTAAATGTAGATCGAAATACCTATAACCTTATTTTTTATACTACTTAGGTCGCAGACAAGCATACGGCATAGCCCACTTGAAGGAAAGTGGTTACCGCGGCCTATGGACGATTGCAACACCAGGCCCTCTAGACAAGTGGCAATTCGTTGCTCGGCGTATGATGGAATAGAATGCCAAATGTATGGGATTTGACGTATATGACAGGCGTCAACGAATGTCAAAAACATCAAATCCTATACATTTGTCATTCTATTCCATGATACGCCGAGCAACGAATTGCCACTTGTCTAGGGGGGCTGATATTTTTACCAGTTTGGGCAAAACACTATTTCTCTATCAGCAAATTCTCGATAGCAGCAAATTTTCTAGAGCGGCAATATCCCTATGGTTGGTAGGTAGGTAGGCTCTAAAAATACATGAAAATGTAAAATATCCCTAGGTACCTACTCCACAATGATATGCAGGCGTGAATATATAAATAACAAAAAGTTTCGTAACACACCGATCTGAAGCACTCAAGTAATTCAACCCCTCGCTCCTGAACTGCGAGCACCTACTCCAACATTCGACACCAAACTCATATAACAAGTCGAAACTCTTCCCTCTGCGTGAAACGGAGAACAAATACTTCAAATAGGTATTTTATTTGCAGCCACGGGTACAAAATACCTATCTACATATCTTTGAAGCTCTATAGATAGTAATATCCACTTCAACGCGGCGTAAAAATAGTGAGTAGGGTAGCTAGAGCCGACAGTCTCCGTGGCGCAGCGGTAGCGAACGCGGCCGCTACGGCGTAGCGGTAGCGAACGCGGCAAACACGCTCCCATCGAAGCTACCAGAGGAATTAATCTAGAACATTGCCAACCAATCTATGTTTCTTCAGTCAGATCTTTTCAGCCGTTTAAGCATAATTGAGCAGGAACAAACATAATATTATTTTTACTAATGAAATAATAGTCTTTCTTTTCTTTAAATCAATTTCTTATTTTTTTTTCTTTCTTTTTCTTCTCTTCAAAAAAGCTTTTATTGATTTAAATTGTATTATCGTCCGAACTAAAGGTGTATCAAATATCAAAACAATCAGTCAGCAGGAAGGGGGGAATACCAAGATATTAAGATCATTTTGACTACTTTGCTACTCAAGATCGAGCTGACTGTACGGTAGGTTTCCCGGCGATAATTCTATCCGAAGTTCTCGCAAACTCCGCACCAGTATCTTGCGAAGTTTGACCACCGTCTTGTGCGGTGTGAGACTCTCAGAAACTTGTCTATTAGTGCCACGGTCCATTACTTAGAGGACTATATTGTCAGAGTGTCCGACACTGGCGTAACTTTCCACTTAATCTGTTGTGTTGTGTTGTGAGTTAAGTTTGAGATTAGATGTCGGTTGATTGTAACGTAATTATTATAGGTATATACATACATATAATACTCGTATACGTGTATTAACACCCACATTTCGCCAAGTATGATTTTAGGCCCCACATAATAGAGGGTGAGCCTATTGCCGCCAAGTGGGCACTTAGTCATAGGCTGTGTGTTTGCTGTCGGATAGAGAACAGCCCTATCCCTTAGTCACCTTCTATGACACCCACAGGAAGAGATGTTATTATAAGTACTTATTGTATATTAAGATTGAAATATTGTGGATACTTCAAAGTCTCTCCGGCGCGGCGTGGTGGCATACACAGGGGGCGCGGGTTCGATTACCGCTCAGTGAAAATATTTATATACATGAATATGTTTATTTGCATTGATCTGGGTGTTTCCGTGCCTCGGAGAGCACGTCGTCAGTCCCGGTTGCCATAGGAACATTTATGGCAGTCGCTACGGGTAGTTGGAGCCCTCAAAAGTACAAATAGTCTGACTACAGAACTTCGATATCGCCAATTGGTTGTGGATGTGGAGGTCAGATGGCAGTCGCTTCACGGTAAATATCCGAAGTTCAGGTGCATCACAGTTAAACTGGAAGGCCGCCTGCTAAACAGAACAGAAAAAAGCTCAGAGAATGAGAGAAAAAATATAAAAATTAAGTATACTTAAAGTGCTCAAATTACACGTCTCATTAAAAGTAATTGGACAAACTGAATGGATATCTCGGCACGTGCGCAGTGCTTTGATCTCTGCCCTCTCTGCCGACCCCCCGCGATAACCTTCGCGATAAACATGTTTGTTGTAACTACCTGTACGCAGATTTATCGCCTAATATATTTCACTTACTTATTATAATTCAATATATGAATGACAAAATATGTTAAATATTACTTAAAATATTTGTAGATATAGATACAGCTAATTATAAGAAAAAACCGGTCGAGTACGAGTCGGGCTTGCGCATTCAGGGTTCCGTACAAAACTGGATTGAAGGAGGAACTTATGCTACATAAAGAGCAATATCTTTTGATTCCGTTGATTTAGAAGTTTGATTTTTGCACAGATTCAAGACGTTACAGACTTGTGTAAGAGGTATGAATTTCAACTTGATATCTCCACGTAATCTTGAGAAAAAGGTCTTGTCAGACATACAGACGGACAACGAAGTGATCTTTTATGGGTTCGTCTTTTTTCCTTATTTGGTACGGAACCCTAAATCTAAATAAACATTTTTGCAAAAAATATTTTTTCATACAACCTATCCTTACTTATCTTCTTCTTTTTCTAGTGCCTCTCCACTACTGGAGGTTGGCCGTCAGCTCAGCTAACTTTTCTCGGTCTCGCGCCAAGCGAAAAATCTGTTAAAAGAAAAACAATCTTTACTCACTTGCACCATAATGTACTATTACTTTAATATTACCTACTCAAGGGTTTTTTATAAAAAAATCTTGGCCAAGGCGATTCTAAATAGAATACCTACCATACAAAGGATATAATTTTTTTGTTGTACAGCCATAAACAAGAGTCATTTGATCCTTAGCCTCAATTACATGAGATCATCCTCAAGATCCGCAATAAAAAAGAATCATGAAAATCGAATTACGTCATAAAAAGTTGTCATACTTAAAAAATAAATACGTACATATAAGAGTTGTGGGCGTAGAGAAAAAGATGCTAAGTCAATGACTTCTTACATATACCTAACTATCTTCTAATATATCAAAATCAATGCCACTTTTTGTTGTTATTTTATAACTCAAGAACGGCTGAACCGATTTGGCTAATTTTAGTCTTGAAATATTCGTGGGTGTCCAGGGAAGGTTTAAAAGATGAGGAAATAGGTGCAGCGGGAACGGAAAAAATATGGCGGTACGAAGTTCGCCGGGACAGCTAGTCTAATATATACCTAATAATCAATGCCACTTTTCGTTGTTATTTTATAACTCAAGAACGGCTGAACCGATTTGGCTAATTTTAGTCTTGACATATTCGTGGGTGTCCAGGGAAGGTATAAAGGATGAGGAAATAGGTGCAGCGGGCACGGGAAAAATATGGCGGTACGAAGTTCGCCGGGACAGCTAGTACATATACGTATATAATCACACGTTTATCCGCGGAGGGTTACACATAGGTGAATAAACGTCCACATTTCAACAATCATTGTATTCGGTCCCACGTATTAGGGGGTGAGCCTATCGCCGCATCCGGGCTCTATTGTTGACTTAAATCATACATCTGAGGCTGAGACTGAGTCTGGGCTGTCTATATCTGCCTGATCTTAAAAAGCTCTACCCTTAGTCGCCTTGTACGACACAGCATGGGAAGAGATACCTATAGATATAATAAAATTATGCCCATACATACACCTACATGTATTAATTTAAGAAAAAAAAAATATGTTTATTTAAATTAAGAACCCATAACATAAGCTAGTTAAGCTATGCTTAGTTTGGGTCTAGAATGTCTTAGAATATTTATTTATTTATTTGCGATACTTTTTTTTGTTCCATATTTTGTATAGTGTATCTAACACTTCTGTCTACCCCTTCATAGATACACAGGACGCGTATAAAACAAGTAGTTACAACACATTAAGCAATGACAGTTAGCCCAAATAGCCTCTTAGAGAGCCCCCAAAGCTATATATCACATGACAGGCCCAAATGGACGTACTTTACAAGGACAAGGGAGATGACTAACTGTGCCACATCACGCTAAGGCATTTGTGGGGTAGGCAGATACCGTTGATAAATAAGTCAGTATTGTATGACAGCAGTGGGATGTACGTTGCTATAAGCTATTGTCAGTGGTTCTGCTTGCGTTAGACAGACTCTGTGGCGTAGTGATAGGGAATGTGACTGCTACGCTAGGGGCGCGGGTTCGATTCCCGCTCATAGAAAATATTTGTATGCATGAATATGGCTAGTTGCATTGGTCTGGTCGTGCCTCGGAGATCACGCTAAGCCGTCGGTCCCGATTGTCATACGAACATCTATGACAGTTTTGAATAAAGCACTTGTACTTTTCCACAATGGAAAAGTACAATACAAGTGCTTTATTCAATACTAGCTGTTGGCCGCGGCTCCGCCCGCGTGGAATTCTGATCCCGTTCATCGCTGTTCGTCCAGGGTATAACCTATATACATACCAAATTTCAACCAAATCGGTCCAGCCGTTTATGCGTGAAAGAGTAACAAACATCCCCACATCCATTCTCACAAACTTTCACATTTATAATATTAGTAGGATGTGTAGCAAGTTCCACCAAGCGCCATCAATCACCAGTATAAACAATCTATGACAGTAGTAGTCGAAAAAAGTCTAAAAACGGTCTAACTGCAATACTTCGATATCACCAATGGGTTGTCGAGGTCAGATGACAGTCACATCACGGAAAGCGGATCAGCTAAACCCGCAGTTACACTGGTAAAAGTGAACCCCAGACTCCGAGGTGAAAGCTTCGGATGCGACTGGGATTAACGCTAGATGCTAACGCTAGTGTTCAGATATTTCAGAATATATTCACGAGCTGTTACCAGCGGCTCCGTGTGTGGGGTTCTGATCCAGCTGTGCAATTCTTTAAAGATGCAAGCATCAAGCACAGCGTTTTTACAGCCTTGACATAGATTGTCATTGGTCGACCTCCAGTGACGTCACCCATCTCGACCAATGACAATCCCTATCAAGGATGTCGCAGCATGTTTAGACAATGGCACTGCAGGACTCGCGACTGATGGGAACCTACCAAACATTTTGTTTGGACGTTGTCAGAAACTTTCACATTTATTAGTAGGATTTAGGGAGTTATCGATAACAAGATAATACTAATGAATTAATAAAGTTGTTATCAGTGATAGGGCGAGTTAATATCAATGCAAGTAGCGATAGTTATGAAGGGTAACGGTGGCTTTTCAGTTTTCAGAACCGCGTTGTGGAATAAACTTCCTGCGGTGGTTTGCCCAAGCGACTAAAATAATGGAGTTTTCAAGAAGGGCATTAAGAAGGTTTCTTCAGGGTCGGCAGCATGAGTGTACCGCGCCTGGTGTTGCATACGTTCATAGGCCATGTTAACCATATTCCATCAGGTGGGCCGTGTGCTTGTCTGCCACCTGAGTGGTATAAAAAAGGGCGTTTTGGGCAACCTGAAACTAGCCGAGACCCGGCGTAGTACTCGAACGCTCTACAGCTACGCTACAGAGAGTCTCGGTGGCTAATGATAATATTCACGCTTGTAAATCGCCGCAGGAGTAAGCAGAAATGTATTGACACTCACATTTCGACAGCTATGATTTTCGGGCCCACAATTAGGTGGTCTAATCAATTAACTAATTAATAAGGCAAGAGCCATCGTCAATTAATCATCTAGTAGTTCTCTCACAAGCCAACTTATCTTTTGCGCTGATGGCACAGAATCTCTTTGTTCTATTACAGGGTCGGCAGCACGAGTGTGACTGTCCTTGTAGCACTCGCCCATAGGGCACGGTAACCACTTACCCTCATGAGGGCCGTGTGCTTGTCTACGACCTAAGTGGTATAGAAAAAAGACTTATATTATTATCATTTTGTCCACAGGGTGTACCAGAATGTCCAGCTGCTGAACCATATCGTGCGGGGGTATTGACACTCGAGCACCATGACGAAGAAATTTGAGTTCTACTGGCAGATCCCCGTCCCGGAGCCACTGCTGCAGGTGAGCCGCTTTAGCCATAAACTGCTGTTAGAGTTCAGTGCTCAAAATCAGCGTCTACGGCGTGGTGGTAGTGCGCGCGCGATTGGAGGATATGTGCCTGGAATGAGCAGTTTTCCAGTAGGTATTTATAGGGTTCCTAAAGACGCGCTAGATGGCGCAGCCGGCACTTTTGGTAAGAAGAGTGTCACATCTACTGTTCCCTAATTTATGGAAAAAATGTTCTTCGGTTTTGTAATGATTTACTTTAAGTAGGTACTTATATAAATATTCTGTCATTTTTTCTGATACAATTATTTTAAATATAATATTATTATTTTAAATTACAGACAGTGACGCGAAAAAAATTAAGCGTTTTATTATGTATATTTTATCTATTATAATATGGGTAAAGGAAATTAAACTTTGGCAACATCGCATATTCATGAAAAAATACCACAAACAAACCACAGAGTACATTAAAATTACCAAAAGCTATGCTAGCGCCATCTCGTGATGACTTAAAAACCAACTGATTATTATACCTACTGGAAAACTGCTCATTGAACACGAGTTTGGAAAGGGAATTAGCGCAACAAACCCGTGCGTGTTTCAAGGCAGTACTGCCTCCTATTGTACACGGAAAAGGAAATACGCTACCCGGCACCCGGCAGAGTAGAATTTGGGCCACCCCTTTTCCTCCTGGGTTCAGATGCACGACTCGGGTCACAGAATAAAGAATAGTCTCGAGTCAACAATAGTGTCCGAAATACGGCAATAGGCTCCCTATTACGTGGGACTGAATACAATGATTGGTGAAATGTGGGTGTTATTTCACGTTGGCCTAACCCTTCAGGGATAAAGGCGTGATTATATGTATGTATTATGTTCTTTAAAATGTCCTCCATCTGATTGACATACCTACATCTACGACCCTTGCCCTGCTACTGAATTGCCCTTTCACCCTCACTTCACAAATCTGTTTCCTCAATATCTTTCAAAAGGAATAAAACATGACACGAATAAATATTTTTGTGCGAGCAAAAATTTCACGTAGAGGACCTAATACAGGCTAATACCACCCGTCGTGTTTACCTAATTATTGCCAGTAATGCCAGTTATTTCGTAAAGAAGTTCCTCAGTAAATAGAACACATCACAGGGCTTAGCCTCCCTGTGATGTCTGTACCTATAAAGCTGGGTCCACATTTGTAGCATTTCTGTGTATCAAATCTCCTTCGCGTGGCCCCAACGCGTATCATGATCGCTAGTTTGGACACAAGATGATACCCGTTAACAATACACGCCGTATCTGATACAGCCCGATCCGCATTAAACGCGTAGGTGTCTTGATACATCATTACAGCATTTACTAAGTATGGACGTGTTTTGTACGAAATACGCCATAATGATACGATATGGACAAAATGAACGTCCATATTTATGATACAAATACTCGATATGATACGACTGATCGTGATACGTCAAGGTGCTACAAATGTGGACCAAGCTTAACTTAAATAGAAACAAAATCCTGCATTACGTTTATGTATGAAGACGGGGCGAGCGCCGATCGCGTCGTAAATCAAAGAGACTGTTTGGCGAGGCGTGTAGGTGTGGTGTGAGTGTTAGCGTGATGAAAAACAAAAAAAACCGGCCAAGTGCGAATCGAATTATCTGCCTCCCCACCACAACTGTATATTTATCCGTCACGGTTTATGAGATACAACACTTACAAAGTCAAAAAAGTTAAAATTATTAGACTAACTGTGTCTTTATTAACCGACTTCAAAAAAGGAGGTTCTCAATTCGTACCCTATTTTTTTTGTATGTTTGTTACGCGATTATGAAGCCAGTCGGATTTTGAAAATTCTTTTTCTGTTCGTAAGTAGATTATTGATATACAGACATAAGTTAGTACCATGGAGAAGGAAATGTATTCTGTCCTCCGTGGTTAGTACCTATTGTTAATTATGTTGATTTTTGCCCCTGACTTTGAAGCTGTCCTCTGCCTTTCCGCGGCGATAAATGTTACTCAACTCAACAATAACAAACTTACAAGCGATCTTTATATTGAAATACAGTTACAAATAACTAGCTATGCCCCACAGTTTCATTAGCTGTACTCTTCAGCTTACCATCAGGCGAGGTGAAGTCAAATTGACATATCACTTCACTACATATTATAAAACAAAGTCGCTGTGGCTGTCTGTCCGTCGCTATGTAGGTATGCTTAAATCTTCAAAACTCCGCAACGGATTTTGAAGCGGTTTTTTTAATAGATAGAGTGATTCAAGAGGAGGAAAGTTTATATGTATAATACATGCATAATATTGTAGAGAAACACTGATCAATTTAGAGATAATACCACGCGGGCGGAAAATATGGCGGTACGAAGTTCGCCGGGTCAGCTAGTTCTATATCCCTACTAATATTATAAATGCGAAAGTAACTCTGTCTGTCTGTCTGTCTGTCTGTCTCACTTTTACGACTAAACCGCTGAACCGATTTTGATGGGTATAGAGGTAGATTAGACCTTGGGAAAGGGCATAGGCTATGTTTGGTCGCGATAACCGACATCCACGCGGGCGGAGCCGTGGGCAAAAGCTAGTAAATATATAAAAAAGATAACATAAAAAGCAATCACCAGTGACATATGACTACACTCAGTAGATACACATACCACATTGATTTATTTACGAACCAATACATCGACGAAATATGAAATTTCATTCTGCACAAATGAGTTCACATCACGTCGCGAGCAAACACAAGACAGCCTGTGATGCGGGATCACGTTATTGGCAAGTCAAGGCATGTTTGCTGGAGCGTGATAATGTAGGGCGACACTGCCAGCGAGTTTACGGCAACTCAATTCGAGTTGAAATTGAGCATATTTTGGAAAATTTCAGTGATATTTTGGTAGCTAATGTGCTTATTATATTAACTTATTCCGCCCGCGGCTCCGCCCGCGTGCATCTCGGTTAACGCGACCTTTGCTCATATCTTCGGTTCTACTCAACCGATTGCGATCAAACAAACGTAAGATTTTAAGTCTGAGCAAGCCCTTTCTAACAAAAAAAACCGCATCAAAATCCGTCCAGTAGTTTTTGCGTCCATCGCGGACAAACAGACAAACAGACAGGAAATTAAAAAAAAATATTTTCGTGTACAGTATCATTAACATAACATAACCCAAGTATTTTTTTTTAAATATCTCCAATGTACAGACACGACCACTTTACAATTATATAATAGTATATAGACTACTTAGCTGTTGCCCGCGGCTCCACCCGCTTGGATGTTAGTTATCGAGACCAAACATAGCCTATGTCTAAACTACCCCTATACCAAGTTTCATCAAAATCGGTTCAGTGGTTTAGGCGTGAAAGCTTAACAGACAGACAGACAGACAGAGCTACTTTCGCATTTATAATATTAGTATGGATAAATACGAGACGAGGTTTTCCCCGTGGGTTTGCTCGAATTAATGTACGGTTTAAAATTTTGGTAGTGTGAATTTGTTACTACTGCCGTTAAAATAACAAATAAGTAATCAAATTAAAAAATATGTAACGCCCGCCTCACAATTTTTCTTTCACAAAAGTGCGTTACAGATTCTTAGGTGTGTGAGGCCGACACAAAATTTACTGTTTTATCCGACCCACAATTGCATTTATATCACTGTCAACGGTCTCAGGGAATCTAAATAGTATACTCATAATCCGAAGCGAAATCGCTAGCTATGTGACCCTATACCTTGTAGGTATACCCACTGTGTTGTAAGTTGTAACACGCTCAGCCAAAACGCGTCCCGATAATCACTTCACCTTAGATCAGCTGTCCCTACGGTTCATTGCGTATTTAATGTCAATGTCTGTAGATTTACACACGTATCCGCCGTCCTAAGCGTCTGTAGTTTAGAGGTTAAGAAGTCGGCCTTCCGACCGTGAGGTTTCGAGTTCGAATCCTGGAAATTTCTCTACAGACGTGAACCCTACAGTCCCGGGTTCTTTAAGCGGGGCGTGAAAAAGCGTCTGATGAGGCCGTCAAGCTGAGTGCCACCATTGTAACATGTTACGTGTCTATAATATTGAACCTCTTTTCCGAGACTTTGCATTCAGCTTACCTTCAGGCGAGACGAAGTCAAATTGACGTATCCTACTCCTAACACAAGCAATTTAGATTAGCTGAAAAGGTTACCGGAAATGCTAAGAATTTCCATTAGGTACTGTACTCTATTCGGTTAAGTACTACTTTACGCAAACGATCTTGATGTGTCTTTTTAATGTTTTATTAAAAACTCAGTTTGTAAATATTTTTCTGTTTAGAAACTTATGTTGAAGAGTAAAAACCGAAATTGAACCACTAGATAGTCAGTTGATCAGTATTGTTTATTTATTGAATATAATATATGTTTTACAAAAAGTCGCTACAAAATTGTATACATTCACTTAAGTACCTAACTGAAAGGAGTAAAGTTTTATTTTCAACCAAATGTCATGTAATGATGTTAGTTGTGAAAGAAAGAAAGAAAAATGTTTATTAGCAACCTCCAATTATCATACAACTAGCTGACCCCGCGAACTTCGTACCGCCTAACAGTCGATTCTTATTTTTTTTTTATTTGTTCTCTCCGTAAGAACCGTCTTCGTAGTTCAAAGAAATCGGTTCAGCCGTTCTCAAGATTTGCGCTTAGCAAAACATTTAGGGATTCATTTTTATATTATAGATTATTATTGATACTGTCTGAAGTTTAAAACTACTTTTTATCGGATTCTATCGCGATATATTTGTTACTAGCTGTTGCCCGCGGCTCCGCCCGCGTGGAATTCTGATCCCGTTCATCGCTGATATATAGCCTATATGTTAATCCAGGGTATAACCTATATACATACCAAATTTCAACCAAATCGGTCCAGCCGTTTATGCGTGAAAGAGTAACAAACATCCACACATCCACACATCCATTCTCACAAACTTTCACATTTATAATATTAGTAGGATTGAAGTTTTATACATACAGTACAATACATACATACAATCACGCCTTTATCCCGGAGGGTTAGGCAGAGGTGAATTATTAACAACCACAATCATTGTATTAGGTTAATAATTCACCTAATACAATGAGTCCCACGTAATAGGTGGTGAGCCTATATAGCCGTATTCCGGGCACTATTGTTGACTCAAGTCATGCATCTGAGGCTGAGTCTGGGCTGTATACGAGTAGATCATCATCATTATCTTCCTATGGCTGTATTGTGGAGCTCCAAAGCAGAAAACAATGCATATAGCAGAGGAGTGTCCACTCCGTCGTTTCCCTGGAGGAATGCGTGAGCTACATGACCTCACACCGGCAGCAATTGACTGGCTTCCGCTAACTGGACATAATAGGACTCGAGCAAAAGCCATACGACATGATGATGATGACGAGTATATCTGTCTGATGTTAAACAGCCCTATTCCTTATTCGTCTTGTACGACACCGCATGGTAGGAGATGGGGTGGCCCAAATTCTACTCTGCCGGGAACCACACGGCACGTTTTATACACTATGTTATGTTCTCCAGGGTGCAGTCTTCGACCGGTGGACAGAGGAGAAGGACAACACAGACTTGGAGCTGAACTGCACGTTCAAGGTCGACGAGTACGGGTTCTTCATATACTGGAAGAGTGAGGGAAGGGTGAGTACGAGAACATAATATAATAATTTTGGATATCACCAATAACTATATTTCGAGTTGGAACTGGCTATTTAGGTCAAATCAAATCAAATATTTTATTTGTATAAACACGTGTCAATATACATCTGCATGCAAGATGGCCAATAGTCTGGTTAATGTCCAGCGTGTTTAGCCGTAGTCATGCCGGCGTACAAATGCTTCAGTAATATGTCAATCTAAAAGTATAAAAAATTCAAGTAACAAAAAACAGCTAAAAATCAATTTCAATGTACTACTTGAGTTATTAGAATGTCAAGATATAGAATAAGCAATTAAATAATATAACAATATAATGTCAAAAAATACTATTAATATAAACTAGTGTCAATCTAATCTAATTTAATAATGTCAAAAGTAAATTGTTAGTCAATCTCATCATTTAAATAATCAGTAACATTGTAATACGCTTTTCTAATTAACAATTTTTTCAGTACTAATTTGAACTCGCTGCAACTCATCTCCTTCCTTCAGGTAATTAAGGCCCCGAATCAGATCAGCATCGAAAAATCGGTATTTTCGAAACCGTTTTTCTTCTTAACTATAAAATCTACAGATATGGAATTCACATGCCTGCATACTACAGGATAAACAGAGTAACTTCTCCTTTTCATAAATTAAATAAAAAAGGGGGAAATAGTTCAAAAGAGGCTCTGAACATCACTCTACTCTTTCTTATGAAACCAAATATTTATCCAAATAATCTAAAATTTCACATGTATGTTAAATAGGTGTATTAGCATGACGTGACCTTCTTAGTTTGCAATCATTCCCTATAAAGTTATCTATTAAAATTAAATTTACTGATTTTTACGGCTGAAAAACGAGCGTATGACCTTGAACATTTGTATGGTCAAAGTCATTCGCGTATGTAATCACCTTAAGTTACGAAATTTTGTTACAATAGGTTGTGCGGTTTCTGAGATTAGATTATCTTGGACCTAAATCGCAAGACAAACGAGGCTCTGGCGCCCGCGGATCCCTTTGTAATAATCTATGCTTGGTGAATTTGAGTGCGTCCAGTGCAGCAGCACCCCGTACTATCCTCAAAAGACACTCAAGAAATGTGTACGGCGCGTATAGGGCACATTTTGAGCACATTTTAGGTCCAAGATACGTGTCCGGAGTTATACTAAACTAATACCTACAGGAAAGGTAAGTTTACCAAACCAGGATTAGACATATAATTTTGTAAATACATACACATTATACACCAGATCAATTCAAATATATACACGTACATTTCGTAAGTTCTATGGAGAATATGCTGTATCTACTAGTTCTAAGATGCCATTTGGGGACTCGGCAAGCGCAGCGTAGGACGTCCACCCACAAGGTGGACAGACGACCTTATCAAGGCGGCGGGAACGCGCTGGATGCGAGCCGCTTCCAACCGGTCTTATTGGAGATCTATAGGGGAGGCCTATGTCCAGCAGTGGACTTCCTATGGCTGAAATGATGATGATGATGATTATGATGATGATGATGATGATGATGATTTGGGGACTCCGTGGTCCCCACACCGGAAGAGGTCCAAATCGGCAGCTGCGGTGCGAGGGATATGTCTACGATAATCTCACCTCCAGCAATCCCCACAGACGGCGTGCGTTTCAGTCGGTTGGAGTCCGACATAACCTCCTCCACCGGCTTTGGCGGGGGAGATATCCGTGGCGATTTTTCACACGTGGGGTAGAGCATTCAAACGTGTGTAAAGGTCAATTAAAAACGTATGCCGACCCCTTCGGGGATATCGGCGTAAATATAATATGTGTGTATGTAGGTATGTAAGTTACCTATAAATTGTGACGAGTTAGTTCCTATCTAGTTTGACGAGGCAACTAGTCTAACCTTCTGAATATGCTATGCATAATACTGAAAACCGCGAATTTGACGCTTCCAGTTCTATCGCGACCAAATTTCCCCAGAGACGGCCTAGCTCACATTATTTATGGCCTATAACTGGGTTTGGAGTAGTTTATAATGCGAAGCGAGACTGAAAGGTTTAATATTAGATAGTGACGTTGATTGGTGGTTGAAATCCGAGTAGTGACGGAGAAAGAACACTAGTATCAACACTCCATCCTTTCCGAAAGGTGTCGTAAGGGGCGACTATCGGAAAAATACGCAGACGATATCACTGCGAGAGAAGGAAAACTCGAAATAAAACCCTGTACTAATCCGTCTGGCCAGCGTGGAAACAGTACGCTAAAGCCTCCCAAGACTCCTAACATTGGGTGAGGCCTAAATCCAGCCTGCAGTCAGCAGTCTTTCACGAGTCAATTGATTTTTTTTTTCAGTCAAATACATCTACATCTACACTAATGTTATAAAGAGGAAAGATTTATTTTTTTGTTTTTATGTTTTTTTGTTTGTAACGAATAGGCTCCGAAACTACTGGACCGATTCAATAATTCTTTCACCTATAGAAAGCTACAATATCTAGGAGTAACATAGGCTATATAACATCACGCTACTACAAAAGGGAGCGGAGCAGTGAGCATAAATGTCAATAAATCGGGCAGATTTCCATACATTTTTACTAATAGTATTTTTGTATTCGAGTAAACTCAAGAACTATTGAACCGATTTCAAAAATTATTTAACCATTAGAAAGCTGCACTATCACTGACTAACATAGGATATATTACATTTTCAAAAAAATTGAGGTTCCTTACTAAAACTTCAATAATGTAACCCAAGGTGTAAAAAAATGACCTAAAAAATTCCTTACATCGCGTGCGCTGCGAAAACTATTGAATATATAACAAAATAATGTACTGTGGAAATGTATAACATAATAAGGTCTACATAAAAGTCCGCGATAGCATATGTCTATCTAATAAGGGTAACCCACAGTAACCATTTTTATCTTTTACAAATTACAACAAAAATACGTGTCATTTTCGAAGCTATTTTGAACAATACGGAGTTATTCCTTATCCAATTAAATACGTTAGATACGTTGTACATTTAATGTAGATCAAAATTGCCATTTACACTATAATTACAATGAATAGTTTAAGAGTTATCGCAATATTAAAAAAATATTAAGGCGAAATAAATTCAAGCAGAAATACCGATCAAAGTCAGACCACGAAATCTATACCTTTGTATTGATTCTTAAATAAATAAATTCGACGACAATGCGACGAAAATCCGCGACGGTATGTGCTTTTAGTGGCTCCGAGTCCGACATAATCACCCTGATGGCCGACGGGGTATCCGAGGGAACTTTAGCACGAACATTAAGTTGGACGGAATCCGAATTCCACGCGGGCGGAGTCGCGGGCAACAGCTAGTACTATTATATAATTGTAAAGTGGTCGTGTCTGTACATTGGAGATATTAAAAAAAAAATACTTGGGTTATCTTATGTTAACGATACTGAACACGAAAATATTTTTTTGAATTTCCTGTCTGTTTGTCTGTTTGTCCGCGAAGGACGCAAAAACTACTGGACGGATTTTGATGCGGTTTTTTTTGTTAGAAAGGGCTTGCTCAGACTTAAAATCTTACGTTTGTTTGATCGCAATCGGTTGAGTAGAACCGAAGATATGAGCAAAGGTCGCGTTAACCGAGATGCACGCGGGCGGAGCCGCTTGCTAATATAAAGATTTAGCTATTAGGTAATCTGTGGATTTAGTTTCAAGTGTAACCGTATCCTTATGGAATATTTTACACAACTTGGGTTTAGCCCGGGGGAAGCCCGAATGACGCATAGCACTCGCTACCGCTCTATCAGGGAGACAGTCTGCTGGCTCTTCATGAATATCAGTCGTGAATATACATACACAAAGTAAAAATATGAGTCTATTTACATTCACCGTCATACCATGATCGATATATTCTCGTGGGAAATCTATTATGAAAGCTGAATAAATAATGTTGCTTACCGCACTTGTTACGAAAAAATGTGAAGATATAACATGATCGTAAAAAGATTTTTAAGCTAGTAAAGCCCCAAAATTTTAATATCGTTTTACACGACTGTGTAAAAAGAAGAGTATAATGTTTTAGGAATTGGGCTATCCCATTTCTTCCTGTGGGTGTCGTAGAAGGTGACTAAGAAATAGGGATCCCCTTCAAGGATTCACTGTTATGAATGTATGTTATGTATATAATTCTATATCAGTTACGCTTAGTAATGTATATTTCAGGCAAAGATATTATATATAAAAAGAAGTAGATACGTTATTGCGCGAAAATCGTGAAGATTCGAAAACGAGTCAATTGGAACGTTTGCCTCTAGTACCGCGTGCCGAGCGGCGCCGGCCGGACGTTGAGCGGAAGCATCAGTGACTTATAAAAATAACGAAAATGCCATCGTATGTTTATAGACACTGCACGAACTATTACTCTAAAGTTAATACATCAAAAGGGATTTCATATCACATGGAAATAATACATATTTCGACTGATAAAGACCAAATTTCTGACTTTCATAATATTCGAGTTAAAATTGTCAGCACGAAAATAAAAAGAGACAGTATGATATAATTTGGTGCGTGAGCGACAAGGCCGTGTGTGATCCGAACATAGATTAAAGTACAGATGAGAATATCGTAGGCATTAAACTCACTACATACTACCTCCCAATTTTAATTTGTTGTTTTTTATAATTGCCTACTAATACTATGTGGTTCAAGTAAGTTAATAAGTGCGAACTTCACTTCACTGGCAAGTATCTACTTAGGTAAGTACCTACTTGTTAAAATTTGTAGGTACTATTGGCAGCAACAAAATAATGAAATAGAATAAACATACCTAGCTTTTTTATACTTAACTAGCTGCCCCGGCGAACTTCGTACCGCCATATTTTCGGCCCGCGTGGTATTCAAATCCCGTTCCCGCTTCACCCTTATCACTTCACTTAGGGGTTTGAAAAATAGATGTTGGCCGATTCTCAGACCTACTCAATATGCTCACAAAATTTCATGAGAATCGGTCAAGCCGTTTCGGAGGAGTACGGGAACGAACATTGTGGCACGAGAATTTTATATATAAGAAGATACAATAACAATGACAAACAAACATCTTTGTCTAAACAAAATTACGCAATTATCTCAAACTTCACTTTACTGGCAAGTACCTACTTAGGTACTTGTTAAAATTGTACTACTGACAGCAACAAAATAATGAAATTTAAAAATTATACCTAGCTTTTTCATAATACATTAACAAAGTTAAACAAACATCTTTGTCTAAACAAAATTAGGCAATAACCTCAATTCAGAGAGCTCTGTACCTTCTTTTTCAATAATTTTGTTAGCCTATGTCACCGACTAGCAACCGCACTGTGATTGGTACATTGTTATCATTAAAGTCCAAGTGACAAACAATAGCTGTCTTCTTCTTTTATATTGTATTTTTCAAATCCTCTCTTTTCAATCCATTGGTTATGTAGGGAAGTGTAGATGAATTAAAAATGTGTGTGTGTGAGTTCGGCACATTTTTCTACGTTGATTTGTAAGCATATGACATGTCTATGTTATGAAATGTCTTTGATTTCAGGCATTAAATTAATCAAGATCTTAGTAAAAGTCTTCTCCTATTTTTTCATCCATCCTAAGGTTGCCTGTAAGAAATTACCACAGAGCGATAAGGCCGCCATCTGTACTTACCACATAACTTAGATCTCTATGTTGTATTATTTCATATGGTGTACAATAAAGACGTTTTTAATTTACTTTACTTTAAAATAATTTCATATACGAAATTATGAAGCCAAATCTATGAAACCGTAATTATTAGTTAGAAACCTGGTTAAATCCAAACATCACACGTCAAATAAGTAATGAAATTTATAGATGATATGATGATGAAATGATTGGTAGGGGGGGGGAAACACTACTGACGGTGGAGGTGAGCGCTGATGCATCACAAGGTGGCCACCCTAAAACTACATCTGGGTCGCAAGTCCCAGTCGCCGTCACGGTGTTCCTCTCTGTATCACGCTATGGACCTGGCGACCGCACGGTGAATCCATGGAGTGCTGAGAATCGGATCTCTTTGATTTATGTGATAAGCATCCATTTTGAGCTGGCTGGTATGATTAACTAATCCGTGTGGTGACGGGGTAAGAATACAAGTATCATCACCCCATCTCATCCGAAGTGTGTCGTAAGAGGCGACTAACAGAAAAATACGCAGACGATATCACTGCGAGAGAAGGAAAACACTAAATAAAACCCTGTACCAACCCGTCTGGCCAGCGTGGAAGCAGTAGGCCAAAGCATGCCAACATTGGGAGAGGCCTATGTCCAGAAACGGATTACGATAGCCTAATTGATTGATTGATTGAATGATTATCTACCTGTCAACTGTGACCTGATTTCGTGTCTGTGAATGATGGCAAAGTGAATATTATTTATACATTTAGTTCCGTATGTATGTATGATTAATTGTTGCGCGTGCCTCCGTGCGTGTGGATGTCAAAAATAGCCTATGTCCTTCCCAAGTTCTGGTCTCTTTTTGTACCAAATTTCATGAAAATCGGTTCAGTAGTTTGACGTGAAAGTGTAGTCGATCGATGGACGTGGTTAGCTTTTTAGGGTCTCATACACAAAGGGTAAAAACAGAACCTTATTACTGAGACTATGCTGTCCATCTGTCCGTCTGTCTGTCTGTGGCCATGCTGTATTTAATGAACCATGATACCATTAGATATGACAGGTAGATCTGTTGCCGCTATATTTTTTAAAACTAACGCTATATTTTCTAAAATCTTTATTTTACTTCTATTACTATTATATAATTGTAAAGTGATCGTGTCTGTACATTGGAGATATTTAAAAAAAATACTTGGGTTATGTTATGTTAACGATACTGAACACGAAAATATTTTTTTTGAATTTCCTGTCTGTTTGTCTGTTTGTCCGCGATGGACGCAAAAACTACTGGACGGATTTTGATGCGGTTTTTTTGTTAGAAAGAGCTTGCTCAGACTTAAAATCTTACGTTTGTTTGATCGCAATCGGTTGAGTAGAACCGAAGATATGAGCAAAGGTCGCGTTAACCGAGTTGCACGCGGGCGGAGCCGCGGGCGGAAGGCCAGTAGTTAATATTGTTATTCTTTCCATCCATTCTAACTCCTTCAATCAATAGGGAATTCGGGAAATCCCAGAGAAAGTTAAACTGCCATGGAACCCGCATCCATGGCAGTTTAATTTTCCTGGGATTTCCCGACTTCCCTATTGATTTCCATATTACTCGGTGTTTTGTTGGGCACTAGTATTGATTGTATACAGAAGTTACAGTTGTGGGAATGTACAATACAATACAATATTCTTTATTGTACACCATATGAAAAAATACAACAAAAGTTAAAAAGTCAAAAGTCAAAAATCATTTATTCTGTATAGACCATCAAAACGGCACTTACAAAACGTCAATAATATACATATATGTACTAAAGAGTAGCTTAGCAAATGGACCACCGGTTCGAAACGCGGCCCCGGCCTGAGAAGACTCCGGCAAGAAACTCAGCGGGCTTTTTTTTTTTTTTTGGTCTATTTACAAAAAATGCTTAGTCTACTTAGTATAAATACAATTATTTGTTTGAGAAGCATGCATGAGTGAACAGCTCATTTCCAAGCTAGTTTATCATCTAAATATTCTTGTATTTTATAATAGCCTTTTTGGCACAATTTCCTCTTAACTACATTTTTAAATTTGTTTATAGGTAAATCCCTAATTTCATTAGGGAGCTTGTTAAAAAAGCGTATACAGTTACCCTGGAAAGAATTACTAATTTTTTGGAGTCTGCTATCACAGACTACAAGATTGTTTTTATGTCTCGTATTTACGTTATGCCTGTCACAAATTTTTGGAAATTTGGAAATATTTTTCCTTACATACATTAGGTTCTCGAAAATGTATTGTGACACTACGGTCAGAATGTCTATTTCTTTAAACTTTTCTCTGAGGGAGACTCTTGGGCCCAAATTATAAATAGCTCGCACAGCCCGCTTTTGTAATATAAATATTGTATTCAAATCCGCGGAATTACCCCAAAGGAGAATTCCGTAGCTCAAAATACTATGAAAATAACTGAAATAAACTATTTTAGCCGTATCCACATCTGTCAGAGTCCTAATCTTTTTTACAGCGTAGGAAGCTGAACTTAATCTACTGGCTATTTTATCAATATGTGATCCCCACTGCAGTTTGGCATCAATACTTAAACCTAAGAACACTGTTGATTCCACAAGGTTCAACACCTGACCATTGAGTTGTACATTGGTTTCCACCTGTTCAACATTAGGTAGGGTAAATTTAATACATTTAGTTTTATTCCCATTAAGGCAAAGATTATTTGTACTAAACCAATGAACCACTCTTGTTAGTGCACTATTCACTTCGTCATAATTGTTTAGTTGGCTCTTAATTTTAAATATTAACGAAGTATCGTCAGCAAATAAAATAATACTATTTTTGTCTCTTACGTAGTAAGGGAGGTCGTTTATATAAATTAAGAATAAAAATGGTCCTAGTATCGAACCCTGTGGAACGCCCATCGAAACCACAGATCCTACCGAGCGTGTACCGTTAACATCGACCCTCTGAATTCTATTGTTCAAATATGAAGTCAGAAGATCGAGAGCCTTGTTCCTTATTCCGTAATGTTCTAATTTCCTGATTAATGTGTCATGGTGGACGCAATCGAAAGCCTTGGATAGATCACAGAAGACACCCAATGCATCATGCTTATCTTCCCAGGCTTTGTGAATACAATTTAACAATTCTACACCAGCATCGGTGGTCGAACGCCCTTTAGTAAACCCAAACTGCTTATCATGAAACAGTTTGTTTTCACCAAAATGGGTTAGCATCTGTCCTAGAATTAGTTTCTCAAATACCTTACTCAAGGTCGGCAACACAGGAACGGGTCGGAAATTAGAAGGATCTGTGGTGCTGCCAGCCTTGAACAAAGGTATGACTTTGCTATGTTTCATTAAATCAGGAAATATACTGTTGCTGACATAGTCATTAAACACAGTTGCTAGATGGGGAGCAATGACATCAATAATACTTGACACAGTTTTGACTGATAATCCCCATAGATCCGCGGTCTTTTTAATATCAATAGATTTAAACGCTTTGGTGATATCCTTGCTATTAACAACTGAGAATACGAAAGTGTCCTCACATTTTTTTATTGATTCCATAAGCAATGACTCCCCTCGCCTCAATGTACTCCCCTATTTCTTTTTGTGCAATTTGGTATTTTAGTGTAATTGAATTCAAGGAGTCATTCAAGCGCCTGATTTCTAGTTGCAGCTGATACAAATCAGACTCATATTGGTCAGTCTGGGTTTTGCCTACATCTATTATCTGTCTTAATTGTAAATTAGTTTTACAGACCCTACGACATTTGTTAATGCCCATTTTGAGGTACCTTATTTGTTTTTGAGACTTAGAAATAAATTTATTTATTTTTATATACTTTTTAAACTTATTTTTGCCACTACTAAATAACCTAACTGAAGAATTTAACAGAGATTCACTATCACAGGTTTTGTTAATAGGTGTGCTTGGAATATCAGGTGTAGTAATATCTATCAAGTCAGCGTTAATGCATGGCTCGAGACAAATCAGGTCAGGCTCCCCAGCCACCAGCTAGAGGCTGTTGGAGAGGGCAGCCTCGTCCGCCAATCTGATCGATTCCATGTGAGTGATTGAGTTATGTACATCACTCAATTCACACTCCAGAAAGCTAACGCGTTTCAAGGCTTGTTCATGGGTGTTGCTGCATTCCTCTAGACCTGTCAGTGTTGCCTGGAGGTGATCCCGCTGTATTGTGAGCTCCACGACCTGAGTATGTAAGCCGGTTAACTCTTTTTTGAGTTGAGTGTTTTTCTCAACTACGGTTAAAACCTCCTTTTCACTCTCTTCCCGTTCATCCATCAATTGCTTGTTTAGGCTTTTACTTATGTCCAGTATACTTCTTCTTCTTACAGTCTACACGTACTTATTTGAATATTTTTCTTATACAAGATAGTATCTCTTTCAAAGCAAAATATTCAAAGCTTTACTTAAGGGACAACACGTGCAGGACATAGATGTCACCCGCATACGGTTCGGCGACTCCTTCTGCCGCACTAATAAGACCTGGAATTCCTTACAAGTTCACGTGTTTTCCTCTTCCTACAGTACCGGGTCCTTTAAGCGGAGCGTGAAAAATCATTTGATGAGGCCGTCAAGCTGAGTGCCACCATTGTAACATAGTAGGTATGTTTCTATAATGGTGACCCTGTTTACCGAGACTTTACTTTTGGTTACCACCATAAAAAAAAAGATGAACGGAATCTATACATACATACAATCACGCATTTATCCCCGGAGGGTTAGGCATAGGTGAATTAACACCCACATTTCACCAATCATTGTCACAGGTCCCACGTAATAGGGAAGACTATTGTCGTTTTCCGGGCACTATTGTTGGCTCGAGCCATGTATAGGATCTATACTTGAGCCTAAAGATTTCCATCAAGTACCATTACACGTATAAACAGACAATATATCCGTCAGCATTACTTATGCTAGTTCAATAACAACGCTGTGCAAATTAATGGTAGGCATTCAGCTGGATTGTTTCTCGTTCAATCCTACAATACCCAGACGATATATCAATCAGCCGTATATTTCAGTGCTGCAGATATCTTCTTTAAGCATCGATATAGATTATTTGAATGGGTTAATACACTCTCATACAAAAATCTGAGGTTTTGCATTGAGTTTGACCTTGTTTTGTATGCATAATATGCAATGGAAGTTTGTGAATCAATTTTCAGTGACTTCCAGACGTCCGATTCTATAATCAGACGTGTGCAAGAAACTGTAAATTATTTGAAATTAAATTGCGTGCTATTAATAGAACATTAACGAGAATTGAAAAGTATGCTAAGGTAGTTTGGGTACATACTTAGATCGAATAAGTATGGAGTGAACGATACGGGTCATTCACCATCTCGCTACCGTCAAATTCGCTAGCGCGCGCGAGTTGGCAAGAACGTTTCGAACGATTTAACGGGCTCAAAAGGTGATTCCGCGATATGATTTCAATTTCGCATGCTGTAAATTTGGTGACGTGACGTTATTGAGCACAAGTCGACTGTGATGTATGTACACTCAATAAAACAGTTCGTCTACGTCACATTTAGAGACTATCTGTTTTGCCGAGTGTGCATGTGCTCGACAATGAGACGATTAAGTGAAAACCACGGATTCAACCCGGATCATCGTTAAGCGGATGATGATGGTTGTTAGTCTACCTTTCCCAGCATAATTGAACCGCGTCCACCAGGAAGTAGGATAGTACCTATATCTTTTTTCACTGCCCCTATGGTCCTCACATCCTCCGGAGTACCTACCCTTGCAGTTTAATAAAAAAAAATTATCGGCATAAAATGCTGAGATTTTAATAAACTGTAAATGGCCAACAGAGTCGCCTCCACTATCCTACCTAAATACAGATACATATCGAACACCTCAGACACCTTTGAAGCAACCTGACCCCATTCGGGGGTCATCCATTAGGAGTCGATTAGGGGCACTCATGTAGCCGTTACGCGAATGGAGACTCTAATGCTCGGTGACGTTTCAATTTGCTGCCCCTTCCGGCGTCATAGCTCATAAGGTAGCTAATCGTTTGGCCATGATTGATTTATTTGAGGCTGGAAATGGATCGAGGATTTTTGGAGATATTTTTACTGGAATATAGGGAGATTTACTTACAGAAGAACTTCATGCCCTGATTGTTTTGTTGATATTTTTTTTATATCACTTTAATGGTAGAGAAGCACACGGCCCACCAGATGGAAAGCGGTTACCGTGGCCTATGGACGTGTGCAACACCAGGGGTGAAAAAAAGAAAAGAAATAAGTTGATGTCTTTCATTGTATACTTGTAAACTCCTATGTATACCAAAACAAGCGCACTGAGGTGTATGAAAGGAACTTCATCCTGCGTTATGGAAATCAAGGTGTGGAATGAACTCCTTGCTGTGGTTTTCCACGACTTCAATATGGGGTTCTTCGAGAAGGGCATTAGAAGGTTTCTACAGGGTCACAGTAACAGCACTAGTGTGACTCCTCTGGCGCGGTACACGTCCTTCGGCTACGGTAACCACATTCTATCAGGTGGGCCGTGTACTTGTCTGCCACCTAATTTGTATAAAAAACGGCCAGGACTTAAACCCGGGCCCTCTCACCCTTCCGATCGTAAGGTCGACTCCTTTACCACAAAGATAACCGTTATAAGATATTTATTACAGTTAAATAACGCAAGTCACGATCGCAAAGTAAACGATATAACAATCTCTACAAAAAGCTGAAAGATGGGCGAACCTTCTTCGAAATGTGATATGGAGGTCAGGCGCGAACAGGAAATACAATTTTACCCTATCGTTTGTGTAACATCCTTGACCCATTTTCGGAGAAAAAAGAATCTAATGTATGTACTTACTGTGTTATAGATATAAAATTAAAACTAAGTTATTTGTTCTGCGACTATAGACTTAAATCAGAGACTCTTTCAACAAAAGTAGGTACCTATCTCAGTAAGACTAAGGTTAAAGGTGACTTTGGCAGAAGAGTGTCTTGGCTTTTCTCAGTCTTTCAGGTTTTGATAATTAAACGAGTTCTTCACAATAATCATCATCAACATCCTAGTGTTAAGCCCGGTCACTTCCGAAGCTTTCTCCAAGAGGGGTGCATGCCCCACCCTATTACCATCCTATATATTGTACCAGTTAACGAACTTTACAAGATATCACAAAAACTATATCACTTAAAAGGATTATATATTACAAGAAACAAAAAGGTTGTTCTATTGGTATCCATATTATATAACTAGAAAATGCGGACATATAACCCAATTAGGACAATAAAAGTTTTTCAAAAGGTCTAAAAAAGTACAATTTAGGAAACAGGTTTCCTTAATTGTACCATAGGTATCTTAAATTGTACTTTACGGTCTAAATAAGATTCTAGTATCTCCTACAAACTGAAATTAGCCTTACCGTTATACATCTTCATAAAAAATATTATACATAAAGTTTTAAATTTAATAATTTTAAACATATAAACAAAAATAAAAATATAATAAGTTTAAACATCGAGTTAAAGAAACACCATATCACCATACCATACACCACTGTCGAATTTAGTATTTTTATGTGCTATTGAAAGTATATAAAATTTAACACAAAAGGCCTCCTCTGTCTCAGACATTTAAGTAAAACAGAACTTTCGTGTAATACTGGAGTTCTTAGAAACTTATTCGATAAACAGCAAACTGCCAGTTGTTAACTTCACCCTATTCACGAACTTGAGGTATTCACTAAGCGAGGTAACCGATTTGTCTCGTCTTCGAATCTTCACCCCCTTCACCCGAAGTTATATTGCTTTCGCGCGGTATTCACAACTTTGCAGACCTTTTAACTCTTCTGTTAATTAATTTTTGAAGTTTTACGTCAAAGCTTCACTTATACATAGAATGGGTTGGTACTAGTTTTTAGGGTTTTGTACGTCAAAAGAAACTAGAGCCCTTATGGGATCACTCGGTAGTCCATCTGTCTGTTAAGACTTCACGGTTTTTTACCCAGAACAGCGTCAGTCGATCAGCAATTTACCGACTTCCAGATGAAAGTCGTCTACGAGTACCTACATAATGTCAGAATTTATAAAACAATACTAAAACATTATAACATGACTTGACAATCTAAAAAAAACGGTTGAATTGAGAACCTTCTCCTTTTTCGAACTTGAATAATTAGACAAAGAAATTAATTAGACTGAAAATTTACCTCAATTCCTCGGTTCCTAGCCGAGATTATAAATGACATTCGCCAAGTTCATTTCGTTGAAAAACCACTGCGAGCGAGCTTCGTATATAGAATTCACTTTTAGTTAAAAGCACCAAAAATGTTTCGTGAAAGCCCATTATTTCAACGCATATTTTTACGGTTCGAAAAAACTTTAACTAAGTTAAACCAAGAGTGCCTTTCATTTACGTAAAAATGTATTAAGCTTTTTTCTAAAAGTTACTTATGCGTTCGTCATTTGACAAACCCGAAGCCTGGATGTTCATAATCATAATCATCATTTATTTGTGGAACATAGGTTGGTTACAGATCTTATGTTGGGACTCCGCTACAGTATATCGAATTACCTTTAAGGCGATAGGTATAACGGGTTCTTCTTCAACTCGCTAGCGTAAAACACGCGAGCGCGCGCGAGTTAACCTCTTCCAGTGTTACCTTTTTTTGTCATCAACTCCCTTGATTGTTAGTTTGACGGATATAATCGTCTACAAAAGGGATGGTTCATCGTTAAGTAACACGTAAAAACGATTAGTAGATACCATTATCTAACAACAGCACGGTTGGTCGAAAGCACACTACGAAGAATATTATGGTTCATCGATACCACGACTAGCCGATATCCTGGTTCGCAGAAACATGCCAGAACGAAATAATCTCTTACCGATAGCAATATTCGCCACGATTTCGACTTCCTACTATTATTACCTATAGTCAACTTCGGTATTTTCTCCATCACCACCGGTCGGTCCACCTGCGTAGACCACCTGGACGCACCATGGAATCCTACTAATACTTAAACGTGAAAGTTTGTGAATATGAGGATGTATGTGATGGATTATGTTTGTTACTATTTCACGTACCTAAAAACAGAATGGATTTTTATGAAATTTTACAATAATATAGCTTATACATCAGAATAACACGTACCTAGGCTGCAGTGGCGAGGAGTCCCTATAATCCGATTCCTGCCGGCTTTCAAATGGGTTACATGGTGCATAATAAACTAGATCGAGTACATTTTCTTTCCACCGTCGGCTTCCCGTCAAAAAAAATTCACCCTTCGCCACTGGTAGGCTGTATATCAGCGGTGACCGGGATCAGAATTCCACGCGGGTGGAGCCGCGGGCAGTAGCAAATCTTTAATGGCACACCCAGGTAGACAAGGCTACCCATTGTTATAAAAAAAAATATTACCACCGTCCACTTAGGTAGTTTATTCAAGTGGACGGTGGAAAGTACCCATCAGTATTCCTGTAACGTTTTACGAATGAAAGTTCGCAATTTACACTTGCATTCAGAAATGTGATGTGTGACGGCATACCTATAACCTACTCTTTAACGAATCTCTCAGAAATGTATAGTTTAAAAAAAACTGAAAAGCAAACAAAACAACCGCAACCCTGAGAAGGTCACTCCACTAATGACACGCTTATAAACGTCGCCATTATGAAGCTGAATCTCTTGAGGCCCTCAACAGCCCCCGAGTACTCGACCTTGCAAATAATGATGAGCTGAAGTACACTCTAGCTACTCGTCTTTAAAGTGCCATTTCGCTTGAGTGGCAACCTCTGGTTTCCGTTACAAGAGACAGGTATTTGATGAATTTTTGCTGAAGCTTTGAGCTAGTTCGGACGGAGTTATCGACGAACGTTATACTAATTTTGTTTTAACAACATACAAAGAAGAACAAAGGAATTGTTCTCCTTTGTAGCCGAACTTTTTGTGAGCTTAATTTTTTCTTCACGGTGTTTGCAAGCGAAGGGTAGTTGTTGAAACTGACAGTTTATTTTTATTTAACACTGCCAAACAGTTTTGTGGAAATTTGTATAAATAACTAGTTGTGACGTCACGCTTTAACGTCCATCCCAGTGGCAATTGAGACAAGTTCTTTGTACTTTGTTCAAGTACTTTGACTACTAAACTACTCTTACACAGCTTTATGAAAGTTGTCACGCTAGGCGCTGAACAACATATTTCTATAGAGCTGCTACCTGCGAAACCATAATGGATTCAACAAGAAAACAGAAATTTTCTGTTCTGAATCCCAAATTCTTCTTCAGGCATACAAAGCTATCTCTATGCCTTACATTACAACCGAATCCATTGAGCGGTATAAACATTAGAAGGTGACGAACAGAGTTAGAAGTATTAATAAATTAAATTATACCTAAAATTATACCTAAAAATCTATATAATACTTTTTTGCGTGAAAAAAGTATTATATAGATTTTTCATTCTAACATACTTTCATATTTAGGTATGTATATCCTTCTAATATTATAAGTTTGTGAAGATTGTTTGGATGTTTGGAATTCAATCACGCTCTAACAGCTGAATGGATTTGGCTGAAATTTAGTACAGGAATAGATTATAGTCTGGAATAAAACATAGGCTACTTTTTATTCCTGGAACAAGTTCCTATGGGAACCGGGAACGGGATCAAAAGTTCGCACGGGGCGGAGCAACCTGCCAGGCGTTGTTACTTAACCCCAGTTCTTATGTTGTTAAAACATTTTCCTTCTTACTTACTTCCCCAATTATAAAAATGAGAATTTAATAAGGGATGTCATTGTAGAAGGTCTTTCACATTTCTTATTTAATGAGGTATGTTACATAATTTATTTTAATTATACCCAGAAGTAAGGGAACGCGAGACCTTAATTAACAAAATTGGATTCTTAATTGTACCTACAAAATTCTCCAACATTTTAATCCTTGTTTCTATGTGAATTCTCACGAGTTTATACCTAAAGGGGTTGGCAGAGGTATAATAGCACCCAGATATCGACAAGTTTGATTTCGGCCTCACGTAATTATTATCTCCGTAACGATTTCTCATTTGCGTCCAAATTTGTATTTTGGCGCTTGTAATCGGCAGGCTTATTAGCTAACTCGCGATAGCAAAATTTGCGCGGTAATCGCACAAAAAACGACAAATTGGTATTACGTATCACATTTGACAGAAAGCGATCAGCGAAAAAGGCGCGATAAGAAATGTCATCGCGATCACTCAAAACGTCCTTTTTTAATGGCCGCCATTGGGAAAATAATAAATACAGAAATGTTCATTGTAAAAAACCAGTGATAAATCAAGAAACACATATAAATTAGTCTTAGAAACAAAACTATCGCTATTTTTCAGTTCCGCAGCATATAATTGTTTAAGGCGATCTGATTGCAAATCCTTACGTAATACCAATTTTTTTGACGTATCGCGATCCATCGCGCAGTGATCTCGTTCTTACTGCTCATCGCTCGCTCGCTGGTCGCGAAAAGTTAGCTAATAAGCCTGCCGGTTTCTACTTTTCCGGGTGTGACTATCGCATCGTGATGGCCCGAGACGACCGTGCGGTTTTGATCGGTTTGAATTCCACATTGACTTTACGGGGGGTTTCCAAGGAGATTTCTGCACATCCACCAATACTTTACTAGCTTATTCTCTGCCCCCATAGACAAGTGGCAATTCGTTGCTCGGCGAACGATGGAATAGAATGACAAATGTATAGGATTTGACGTTTTTGACATTCGTTGATGCCTGTCATATACGTCAAATCCCATACATTTGGCATTCTATTCCATCATACGCCGAGCAACGAATTGCCACTTGTCTAGAGAGGCTAAGCTATGTCAGTAACTTTAGTTCTTTGTCGTATAACCTCATTACGAATTTTATCCTTGTCTTTGTAATTAAATCAATCTTATCTCTAGAGTCTCTAGAATCTTCTCTAAACAAATAGTCCTTTCAACATCAAAGCGTAATCAAAGCAGATTTATCTGTGTACTGTCCAACGAGCTACTTTCTGAATCGCGCTAATGAAAGACGCAGGTGCGAATTTGAAACTCTATTATAGCTAATGGGTCCATGGCTGATTATATAGTTGTTAGATCTTAAATTAGATCGTTTAAAAGAGGGAATTTATGTGGAAAATTTTCGTAAATATTTATATTTACGAAAATTTTCCACATAAATTCCTTTAAGGCTGTATTTCAGCGATAAATATGAAAGTGTTTAATTTAATTCCTAATTGTTGTACCTAATGATAAGGCTGGCTACACACCACACTCACTATGTCAGTTTTTAACGGCACTGTGTTTTTGGGATTGAGTAATCACTGGATGAAATCTAGTGTTTCCAGTCCCAGATAGTTTGAATCCATCTTCCCTATTGAAATTTTTCTATTTATTTTTTCCATAGCGATCAGTGGAGTGTTTAATGCAATTCAAAACGTGAAAAAACTTTTTTTGGTGAATTAATGTCGTTGAGTAAAATTTCAAAACTCAGTTGACCTATTTAACAGGTTTTCGCCGGAGAAATGCAGCATTAATACCTAGAGTTAGTAGTAAAAACTTTAGAGAGTTTGCTGATAAAAGTAAATTGTTTATAACATCATAATATAAGGGTCGGCAGCGCGAGTGTGACGCCCCTGGCATACGTTCATAGGCCACGGTGACCACTTCTCATCAGGTGGGCCGTGTGTTTGTAGTGGGGGGAGTGGTATACTTACAAAAAATAAAAAACATCTACTCGACTACTAAAATATCCCCCTTTTATTTTATCATGCAGGAAAGGTTACAAAATGAAATCTTTTCAATAAATAAAACTGGTTTAGCCTGAGGCCCGAGGCGCAAGTTTGGGATCCTATCAAGAAAGAAAACTATCTCAACGAGCTATTTCCAAGGCATTTCATATTGCCGAGAATATCAATTTTCTATTCAACAAACGTTGTAGAAATTTTTGCCGTTTGCGCTTAGGAGTCCTAATTGTTCTAAAAACATTTTTTCTTTCAACTAACTTATAAATGTCGTGCCATTGTTTACTAATAATGGACTTCATGACAATCGTTCATCTATTTATTTTCTCAAACGTTACCGATTCGTATTTTATGTACCCTTTTACAGTGTAGGTATAACATACTTTTTTTATCCCCGTCGACCGCCGGGGGCGGACTAAAAACGCATGCCGGAGTGTAAAATCTAAAGCTGGGTCTACGCTAGACAGGCCGAGCACGAGCCTATGCTAGCATAGCATTGTATCGGAATTGCAGTTTTAGACAAAGAAATGTGATGATGAGGTAGTAGATAGCTGCCTCAGGTGACTCGCTGCCTCAGCTGCTTCGTTCGAGGTTCGTACATCGTCGGTCCACACTACACGAACTTTGACTCTTTTCGTACTCCGCTCGGGCTCGGCTCGTCTAGCGTAGACCCACCTGTAAGATACCTTGTAGGTACTCCACTGACCTTAGTGGACTTGGACTATCTTCCTTCCATACACCCTTTTTTAAGCTATAATGCTCTTGCGACTGCATTCCACTCCAGCAATCAATTGCCAATTCATTCACATTTAATATTCCAACTCACATACACAAAAAATCTGACCTTTTGCACAGTAATTCAAAGCAACTGACATTTTAGTGCGACCCCACTATTCTAACTTAAAAATGTAGTGCTCAACCAAACGCAGTGTAACATAATAAACATTGGTGTTGCCACGAAAACATGCCGCTGCATATTTTAGATGGCACAAATAAATACACGGGCTGGCAACACATAAAGCTGGTTTGATGTACGCAGACAGACGTGTTCCGTTTCGAATAAATAATTTCCGTCATATATCCAACTTTTACGTAACATGACATTTGATTAGGTACAGGGGACTGAAATATGAATATGTTTTGTCGTTTTAGGTACACAGTGGCTGTAGGGAGAAACAGAAATACACTCAGGGCGAGCCTTATTAAGTACTTGCTGACCCGGCGAACTTCGTACCGCCATATTTTCCGCCCGCGTGGTATTATCTCTAAATTTATCAGTGTTTCTCTACAATATTATGCATGTATTATACATGTAAACCTTCCTCTTGAATCACTCTATCTATTAAAAAAAACCACTTCAAAATCCGTTGCGTAGTTTTGATGATAAGCATACATAGGGACGGACAGACAGCGACAGCGACTTTGTTTTATAATATGTAGTGATGATGATGGGAATAATGTACAGATGAAAGGCATACTGTATGGGGGTTGTAAAAAAAATGCTTTTTTTCGCCAAAATAATACTTCCAGACGATTTTGCTAACAAAACAGTGGCCAAAATCTTTTTATCCGAATCGTCTATAAAATCACCCAGTAGACAGTCATTTTTGTTACGTAACCATATGCAAACCGTCAAACTAAACTCATTTCCTTTATATAAACCCCTCGGAAGCCACAGGAAACTGCCGGTAGACGCTATACGTACTATAAATACGTACTAGGTATACCCACAGAAACGGTACTAGGCAGTAAGGATGGGTGACTATCGGAAGTCTTTTGTGAGACCTAACGACGGTCTCTGCCAACCGAGTCTTTGTTATAGAAGGGAAATGATAGCTTGTTGTAGGCATATAGGACTTTCTGAATGTCTCGGTTTTAGTTTAAAAGCGGCTATGGAGCGTAATGTTGTTTTTTTATCAAGGAACCTTTGAATCTCGGTAATCGAAATTAGTGCGGTCAATCGTTCAAGACGTATTATTTTTTTAGTTTTTACGAGAGCATACATTAACTACATGTTAAAACTTCGATACAGGTAACATGGCACATATAAATAATAATATATAAATATTGTACGACAATCTACACATAGCATAATTTAGACACAAAGTAAGCATAGCTTAACTAGCTTGTGTTTTGGGTTCTAGAATGCGGATAAACATAGGTACATAGATACATTTTTTTTTTTGTAAATACATACATACTCATACATATTATACATAGAAAACACCTAGACCAATGCAAATAATCATATTCATGGATACAAATATTTGCACAGAGCGAGGATCGAACCCGCGCCTCCTGCGTAGCAGTCGCGTTCACTACCGCTACGCCACAGAACCAGAAAATATTCTCAAAATGTGCTCTAAACGCGCGGTACACGTTTCTTGGTGTATTCAATCGAACGATCAATTCAATTACTGTGGATCACTTCAAGGTTTTTAACGAGACTTGATTAAATTATTCGCAGATAGGTATATTTTTATGAAGCACATTCAACTGAACCAACTTAGATAACCTATATCCATTCTATCGTAAAATGCACTTTCTATAAAACTCCCTGTTGCTGTCACGCTGTCATACCGCTGTCCCACGCAAGAGCCTCCTTGCTGTGAATGCAAGTGACACGCGTCAAGCAAGATGCGCCGATACCGCAACTAGGTCGGCCGTCTCAGTCGCGACGTTTATTCAATAGCTATTGTGGGGCCAGCCCATTGACCACTTTTATACAACATAATATTGTCTGTATTATGCTCCTGGTTTTCTTTCTACGGGGTAAGCAGAAACAACAGACCGACCTGGTTTTCGTAGAGTTTTTTCCAATACGTAGACTTTCTTACCGGGGCCCGATTCACTAACGCCACGTTTTGTATACGCGTGACTTCCATTTCGATAACGTATAACATGGTATTCAGTAAGATCTGTCAAAGTAAAACTTGGCAGAACAATAAATAATTCTACTAATAATAATAGTTGTTTAATATTGTTGTTTAATATTATTGTTGTTTGTTTATACTAATAATAGTTGTTTTTTTGGTCTGGCATGCTTGTCATATGTCATATAATATACTTACGTTTTCTTCTTTACCTAAAACCCACAAAGAAAACTATAGTTTTACTCATCGAAATGGTACGTTACATTTTAGAAGTCACAAACGCACAAAAACTTAAACGTAAAGTTAGTGAATCGGACCCCTGCCATTTTTTGTGTTACGTTCTACTGTATTATCAGACTTTTCTACCAATCTTTCGGGATTTATTTTATACTACTTAGCTTGCAGTCAAGCACACGGTCCACCTGATGGAAGTAGTTACTGTGGCCTATGGACGCATGCAACACCAGGGGTGTCGCACACACTCGCTGCTCTTGAAGAACCCCATACGGTAGTCGCTTGGAAAAACGGCAGGGAGTTCATTCCACATTTTAAGTGTGCGGGGGATGAAGTTCCTTTCATAGCTGACTGTGCGTAATATTTCCAGTCGTTCTTCGGGTTAGGCAGAAACAACAGTTCCCCGGTTTCCGATACGGAGAGTTTCTTACCTGCCATTTTTAGGGTTCCGTAGCCAAATGGCAAAAAACGGAACCCTTATAGATTCGTCATGTCTGTACGTCCGTCCGTATGTCACAGCCACTTTTCTTCGAAACTTTAAGACCTATGCTGTTGAAACTTGGTAAGTAGATGTATTCTGTGAACCGCTTTAAGAATTTCATACAAAAATAGAAAAAAAGTATTAAAATTTGGGGGTCCCCATACTTAGAACTGAAACTCAAAAATAATTTTTTCATCAAACTCATACGTGAATCTTTAAAAATGCTTTTGAGGTTTCTAACATATTTTTTTTCTAAACTGAATAGTTTGCGCGAGAGACACTTCCAAAGTGGAAAAATGAGTCCCCCCCCCCCCCCCCTCCTCTAACTTCTAAAATAAGAGAATGATAAATCTAAAAAAATTATATGATGTATATTGCCATGTAAACTTCCACCAAAAATTAGTTCGAACGAGATCCAGTAAGTAGTACGGAACCCTTCATGGGCGAGTCCGCCGGTTTTATTTGTCTTATGTTTTACTGTAATAGTAGGCAAAGCCTTTTCTCTCAGTTTCGTCTTGGACTTTTGTTTCGAGAGTACCTACCATGAAACCCAATTATCCCGCCATCGAGCCTAAAGATTCTCCTCCATCCTGAAGATTCTCATCCATGATACTTGTGCTTACCCCTTTGGGAATATATAGGTGTGACTGTGAACCGAATCTCACACTGAACATCTATTACATTCTTTTTTTTTTTTTTTAACATTCTACACAACGCTATTTAGACCCATGGTAAGCTTAATTAGCTTGTGTTATGGAATCTAGAATGCGGATATAAATACTTAGATACTTTTTTTTGTTGTAAATACATACATATTATACATAGAAACACCCAGACCAATGCAAATATTCATATTCATGCATACAAATATTGGCACTGAGCGGGGATCGAACCCGCGCCTCCTGCGTAGCAGCCGCGTTCACTACCGCTACGCCACAGAGGCAGTCAAATGGAAAACATGGATATCCACTTATCGTAAATGTAATTAATATATTGCTGCTAATGTTTGTGTCCTTGAGTAGGAATCCTTGTTGTGTCCTTCACAAGATTCATCCACAATCCGCTACGTAGAATCAGTGTGGGCTGTTGTGTCTGTATATCCCAGAGAGAAAAAGGAAAGGCGTGAACATATCCTACTAATATGTACCTATTATAAACGCGAAAGTTTGTAAGTATGTGAGGATGATGTATGTATGTGAGGATGTTTGTTACTCTTTTACATAAAGACTACTGAATGGATTTTAATGAAACCTTACAATAATATAGCTTATACATCAGAATAACGTATAAGGTATATATTCTACTCTTGGAGCTAGTTTTGTATAACTCCATCAAACTTAACTTCTAGATTAAGTTTACACCAGCAGAAATTTTCACCAGTCACAGGCCGAAGCTATGATGATGATACACGACTAGCAAACGGAGACAGATTCTTAGGCCCGTATTCCAGAACGGTACTCAGTCAGAATCTCGATTTATAACTTATAGATCTGAGGACAGATTGTATTCTAGATGACAGTTCTAATGTAATTATGAGAGTCGGGCCTAACACCAATCTAGGTCATTCAACCTGAAACTAAAGGGTCACCACTAACCACTAACTACCCTTTAGGTTTCAGATCGAACTGAATTCCTGCACGAAACAAACAAGTTAAGTGCGTAGGCATTGCGTGCATTTCGTGCGGGAATCCCCACAGGTACCCCTGTCGGCCGACTAAAACCGCACGTCGTCGTCTCGAGTCTCAGACCGAGGTTCTAAGTTAGCCCATGTGGCACTTCCCTCGCACCTCGGCGGACGACGGACCTAGGGCTAACAGAAACCAAGAAAAAAAAACAACAATGAAATATGTTTATTTATACAACGACAGACAGTGTAGGTCTGTCGTTGTCTGTTTTCGAAGATCAAGGCAACAATTACCATTTTAAATTTGGTCACCTCAATATTCATCAAAGTAGACAAAGAAAGAACGTTTGGTACACAAAAACTTTAAAAATCTTATGTAAATTCCAGCAGGCAGACATGTATGTAAATCACACTATACAAAATTAAAAATATATTACCTACCTTTGTCTGTGCATATAAATCAGCTAGCTGGTTAGTAGCCAATGAAATGGCTGGAGAGCAACTAGCCAATGCATTGAGCAAAATATGTCTGCGAACGTCATGCAAGACGACTATATAAGTATTAGGTACTAGATTCTTATATTTACTATCTGATACCTTTTTTATCGTGCGACAAATGCCCACGGATCCGTGACGATTTCGGCTACTTATATTACTAGATGCACTTGAGCGCACAGTTCAAGTTAGCGTAGCGCACCGTGAGTAATATTACAAGAACCATTTAGATGGTTCTTTATATGAAAACCCTATGCCTACATAATAGTACAGCCTATGCCCGCAACTCTACCTTTTTTTTGCCGGGGCCGGAGGAGGAGGTTATGTCGGACTCGAACCGACTAAAACGCACGCCTTCTGTGGGCCGTCAGTTGCCGGAGCTGAGATTGTCATAGCCATATCCCTCGCATCCCGGCCGACCCGCGACTCTACCCGTGTAGATGTCGGCAAGACGACAGTCGCTTCTTTGTGCTTTGTGATATGCTATACTAGCCTTCCGCCCGCGGCTCCGCCCGCGTGCATCTCGGTTAACGCGACCTTTGTTCATATCTTCGGTTCTACTCAACCGATTGCGATCAAACAAACGTAAGATTTTAAGTCTGAGTAAGCCCTTTCTAACAAAAAACAGACAAACAGACAGGACATTAAAAAAGAATATTTTCGTGTTCAGTATCGTTAACATAACATAACCCAAGTATTTGTTTTTAAATATCTCCAATGTACAGACACGACCACTTTACAATTATATAATAGTATAGATAGATGCGCGCCGTACACGTTTCTTGGGTGTCTTTTGAGGATAGCACGGGGTGCTACTGCGGTGTATGAGCTTAAATTCACCAATCATAGAAATTGGAAATCGATTCAAGAGATAAGTCGCAAGAAACATCGAATATCAAAATCATTTACCGCTCATAATAATAAATATCTAGCAACATAAGACAGTGATTTCCGTCCATAATATGTATATGCCAAGTGACAATGTTGCGAGAGATAACATCACCTCTGCACAGCATCCTGCTTGAAGCTGGATGTCATTAGCAGACTCATTTCACAGTACGGAGCGCTTCCTTTGTTGACTTCCTTCAGCTCGCCTTGGAGAGGTCAGGGACAGAGAAAATTGCGCGCCCCAGATTTTAAAATCTATTGTATAATGGCTTTGAAGTTGTCGATGCAATAATAGCAGATATCTATATAGAACGTAGGATTGGATGTATTGTGATTTTCAAAAAAAAAAATTATAACTTGTAGTAGTTTTTAACAAATTGCAAAGACAAGAAATGAACAGCGGTACTTACTATTTTGAAAATGACTAACATTTGGACCAAAAATGAAAAAAATGGCAAATAGGGTTTTTTTTGATATTCCTGAGCATGGTCATCAAGTTGAAATCACCTGTGGTAATGAATCTGAATAATAATATAGAATAACTAGCTTTTGCCCGCGGCTCCGCCCGCGTGGATGTCGGTTATCGCGGCCAAACATAGCCTATGTCCTTTCTCAAGGTCTAATCTACCTCTATACCAAATTTCATTAAAATCGGTTCAGTGGTTTAGGCGTGAAAGCGTAACAGACAGACAGACAGACAGACAGAGTTACTTTTGCATTTATAATATTAAGTATGGAAGTATGGATATAGATAATATAGAGGTACTATCAACGATACGCCATTTTGTTTTCTTTTTCTAATTTTAAGTAATATTGAAATTCATAAGCATGCTCTGTGGGGTGAGCACGAACAACTATCGTAATCGTAGCGTGAACGTAACGATAGCACGGAGCATTGCGATTGGCAGGCTTCAGGCAGGCGACCAATCGCAATGCTCCGTGCTATCGTTACGTTCACGATACGATTACGATAGTTGTTCGTGCTCACCCCACAGGAATGTCGGGATCAAAATTAAAAGTATCACAAATATGGTGCCCGTTTGGTTACAGAAACTGGTTGGTTACATCAAATTGGTAATATTTATGAAAAAAACATACGTCATAGTTTGTTATACTGGGTGGCGCAAAAGTAGTGGCACCAAAGAAAATACCTTTATTTTTTTTATATGAAATTTTCTGTCATTCTGTTGTTGAAAATTGTGTAGTGAACAAATGTAAAATACACTGAAAATAAACATGGACCGTTTTACTCCCCAAGAACGTGGAATAATTGTGTCAAACGCTTTTCCAGGCCGAGTTATCTCTCGTTTTGGCGATTTGCCTTGGCCTGCAAGATCACCCGATCTGACCAGTCCAGACTTCTTTCTTTGGGGTTTTTTGAAATCTCGGGTGTATGTGAACAAGCCACAGACTCTCGCAGCTCTAAAAGAAAACATTCGTCAAGAAATAACGAACATATCGCAGGTAGTGTTACGGCAAGTTATGCAAAATGTCATAAATAGGGCTCAAATGTATCAACTCTGGAGGTCACCATTTAAAAGACATCATCTTTAAATCCTAATGGTACGAAATTTAATGGTACAAATATACATTTAAAAAAACCTAAATCTAGTTTTCTAATTTAGAAAAAATGTTATAGCCGAACCAAATAGGGTCTTTACTTTTGCGCCACCCGTTATATTAACATATTCTGTGGTTTGTTACAGGATGGTGACGTCATAGAGCTATGTCAAGTCAGCGACGTCAGGTCTGGCGGGGTGCCGAAGGTAAGATATTCATTTTATTTATTTCACACAGCCTTGTATTTCATTGAAATAATAGATCATTACTATGTATATTTTCAAAAAATTACCAACAGTGGTTGAGTGAAATAATGAATAAAAACAATAAAATAACAACGTATTTCAATTATACAGCTCGTTTACTATTAAGTATTATTTAACAACTTCAAGTGTAAATAATAAAATAATACCTACTTGAGCTACTTAATTCATTAAAATATTCTACATTCTACAACATTCTACACAACGCTATCCCTAGGTCCATTGTAAGCGTAATTTTAGCTTATTTAAATAGTTTATTCCCAAAAGTATAAGACTCAGAAAAAGACTCTTGTGGAAATGAATAGTTCGTAGCACGGTCGTACGTTACGTAGTAACTATTATTTTTATTCTGTGGCACGGTCTCCGAAGATCTGTGACTTATTTTTATCAGTTCTGTGTATTATTCATCCAAAAATACCGCGAAACATCTTCCATTTTAACCATAGACAGCGTATCGTCATAGGTATCGTTTTAATTTAAGGCACGGTAATTGAGGTAGCTCGCGCACTGCCTCTACAAGGTGGTTTTATACAAAGGCGTATTACGTTCATAAATAGAACCCAGGGGACTTACTAAGCGTTTGAAAGGAAAATGAGTGGGTAACTTAAAATAAGAGGTAGAAGGTACTACGTCTTTGGTTAATGTTGGTATTTATTTTTAAACAAAAATAATTGTGGTTTTAGGTTAAACTCCCAGGTTCTTTAACATTTTGATTTGTAACTCTATACTTAATACTTCTCTATAGATAAAATACTTGATGCTTATGGCTATTCTTGACTGCCTCTGTGGTGTAGCGGTAGTGAACGCGGCTGCTACGCAGGAGGCGCGGGTTCGATCCCCGCTCAGTGCAAATATTTGTATGCATGAATATGAATATTTGCGTTGGTCTGGGTGTTTTCTATGTATAATATGTATGTATTTACAAAAAAAAATGTATCTATGTATGTTTATCCGCATTCTAGAACCCATAACATAAGCTAGTTAAGCTATGCTTACTTTGGGTCTAGATAGCGTTGTGTAGATTGTCGTACAATATTTATTTATTATTTATTATTCTTTATGTGTATCTATTAACGAGAAAAGAGATACAAAACCTTTATCACTTATAAGTACATATAACAACTCAAAAACGAACTAACTAGGAAGAAATACTATAGTTACAACTCAAATTGACAACAAATGAATTGCATTATTATGAGTGTCAGTGAGCGTGTGTGCGTTTAAAACAAAACCAAGCTTCTGAATCAATTTATTTTGTGATTCTAGATACTTAGTATGATTTGAAGCTTCGTTTACACCTAGCAAAATATAAGGTTCGAGCAAAGCCAATGTTTTACTTGGCTGTAGGCGTTATATCAACGTTAATGAGGGTTGGTACCCTCTGATGTAGGAAAACCATATTATTACTAGTTATGTTTACAAATACGGTGGGAATGAAGTTATTTTAGGTTGGCAACATTTTCAGCGCAATTTTAATGGAACAGAAAGGCAAGGTAATTGTGTTTTTGGAGTTAAATAAGTTTTGATTGAGGGTTCGAGTTAGGATCTTTTTGTTTTTAATACCTGATGGTTAGTTTGGGTGAGGTCTAAAAGGTAGGTAAAGGTTGAGGGGGGGGGGGGAGCTAGGGTAGATGGGGTCAAAAAGATAATGAAGGCAGTAAAGGCTTCCGGTAGTATCATCGAATGATAGAATGTAGCTGTAGGCATCATGTCCTTTATCACCTGTCCTTTAATAGGTTTTAGAGAACTTTGTCCCGTATTTCATCCGGTCACTCTCTCCAACAGGACTCCAAGCTCAGTATGAACTTGATGAACAAACATGGAGAAAGCTTGGAGGAGAAATCGTTGACAATCTGCAGTGGGACGGATTATATCAACATCAACTATCAACACGTGATATGCCCCGACGCTGCCACTGCTAAGGTCAGTTTATTTGATTTGGCTTTTGATCATTAGACCTGAAGGCCATCTCCTAATAAAAATGTATTCAAAATTCAGTCTCTTGATAAGAAAAGAAAGAAAGAAAAATATTCTTCGACGTTTGAGATAAACAATGCAATAGAACAACAAACTCAATTTGATCTTTGTTTTGGACATTTGGGAAATTGAGAGTAGATCGAGACTGAATTTTGAACAGAATTTTGGTTATTTTTGGTTTAAACCAGTTCCTGTTTGACAAAGCGCAAACGCGAGACGTTTCGGCACTAACCCCGCCAAAAAGTCTAGTAGCATTACAGCCTAAGAATCAGTAAATTATTTAAATACAATTCCTAAAAAAACTTCAAAATGGCGATTCGCCTTTCGAAACTGCATATAGATTTACCACATTTATTCACTGCCCACTTTTACACGTGCCTTACAAATAAAGCAACCCATTTGTGTACAAATTGTGCACCGAACACGGCTTGTTCATATCTCGGGCTTTGCATTCCACAAGGCGTGCATAAACGTTATAAAAAAATGAAAAAATAATGCGTATGTTTTTAAAAAGGTATGGTTGCAAGCACTGAGGAGGATCACCCACAATGTCAAAGCGAACAACGTTTGCCCCATGACTTGTCTTAAGAAGCAGTAAGTCTGATGCAAGCTTCCGAAGCATGGCTTCTTTAGACGGTTTCGTGGCAATTTTCTATTATTGTATTATATGTTTTGGTGGCAATATTAGACACATAAAACTGCCTCGATTTGAGTAAAACCTGAAATATTACCATTTTCATTAACTTTATTACTCCTTTTATGTAATGTAATGACATGAAGGTGAGTACCGACAAGCACGGTGCGTAATATAATATGTTATGCTGTTGGTTGGGGGTAACAAGTGGTTGTTTGACTATCTGGGGCCCACCAAGATTTTGTTCTCTTGGTTTACCAACTTGAACAAGAACTAGGGGAGCGCGGACCCTGGGCTCCAAAAAACTTTGGGCGCAACTGGAATTAATACTGTGATAATGACGATGACGATGAATAAAAGCAAAAATTCATATAGTCGGTAGCTACGGGAAAATAAGTGAGCATTGTGCATTGCCATGAAAAACATTTAGATTTTAGTAAATATCGTGCAGCGCGTGCCTATTGCGAATGTTACATTACGCTTCATAACGTCAGTCAGTATCAGTACCCACCTTAACATTAGATTATTGCTCATCTCGAGGCAGAGATACGTAGACGGGAGTAAAGGTTTTAAAGCTTGTCGACTAACGATGACATGGCGCTGTCATTTTCATAAAAGCGAGGCAAATACGAGGGGTAATCAACTGTCATGTTGTTAAAGCCAGCTTGCTCTAAAACCAGCTTTCAGTATTTTGTTCGCATTATTTTTGTGTTGATGTTAATGATTTGTGAACTTAAATTGTCTCAGATATATAAAGTTAATTCTATGAATTTCCCGGCATAATTTTGAGGTTGTAATTTTTACGGCTTCGTCAGAGTTTATTGCTGCCTATTTTCTTTTATTTACGTATCTATTGTTTTTACTTATTGGATAAATTCTGCTTATTTAATTTACAAAATCATTAGAGTGCCTAATTTGTTGTATTTAAACGGGTGTGATGAATTGAATAGATATATAAATGAGTTTTACCATGAAACCTTTTCTTAAAAAATATGATGTTGTCTATGGTCATTTTAAAAAGAAATGAGTGTCACTCATTTTTTGTATTTGGCGGGAATGTTTAGTTATATTTTTATTTGTTTTAACGTCGTTTATTTAAAATCATAACATAAAATCATTTAAATAGATCTTGTGTTGTTTACTAATTAATATTTTATTATCAGTAACCGTGATTTTTTCAATTTAGTTTTTTTTTTTAATTTGAATCTTAGTTTCTGCCTAATTTTTTTAAAGTTTTTACAAGCATTTTATCAACTTGCACTTTTTGTATGGAATTTTTTCGGGTGGAATTTTACAACTCGATTTTGAAGTAGATATCCTCAATCGATTTTGATGAAATTTGGCATAGAAGTTCACAAGGCATATGCACGACTATTATGCATGAGTTGTTGTTCATTCGCTTCTTCTGTCGAAGGCATGGCAAGAGGGACTGAGGGCAATCACACACAACAGCAAACTAAACAACGTATGCCCCAGAACTAACCTCATGAAGCAGTACGTATTTTTATTTTGCTTTTTTATTTTATTTTTCACGGTGTATATTTTGGTGTTTTGTATTCTATTTCTGAGGACTTTTTTGATTATTTTTTGGACGCATGCGGCAGAATTCTACCTGTATAATTATTATATACCTACTATTGTGAATATTTGTAGGTATATAGTGCTATCTACTATAAGTAAATTGAATTAATTCATAACTATTCATCTTAGTTATATAATATACGTATAAGCAATTATCATTGCGTATAAGTAGTTTTATTAATTTAACCAGATTTATTAATAAAAATTGATAATACATATTTTACGTACCTACATAATATTCCTAACTTATTATCTCATTTTTATTTAACAAAGAACAATCTCCTAAAGAAGAGAGGCGACTAAGAAATTATTAAACATTAGAGGTAAATTTGTAACTTATGTGCTTAATATAACTTTCGTAAAATAAAACATTAATTTCCACTCACTTACATATCCGCGTCCGTCCCGCCAAAAGACTACCTATCAACACTGTCAGTTACTTCTATACAGCGAGCTACATTATCCCATAACATAACCACTAATGTTAAAATAACAAAACGTTCAACTATCAAAACGTTTAAGTAAATTACAGAAAGTGTTTCGTTGGCTAACTAACACAAATGTTTTTTTAAATTGCGTACCGGTTCTACCCACCCAAAAGGTGTGTTTTCCATAAAGCTATTCATATCCAACCATTTCTATCTACCCCTTTGCGTGTTTTTTTTTAATAGGCTAAACACGCGTTTGTTCTAACTACCGTTCGTGCAAACTAAGTTAGTTTGGAAACCACATACGCATAGCTATTTGCATTAGATACTTATGTGATTAATTTCTTTGTGAACTTGGGACAAATTATTATTATAGGGTTGTTTACAATTCAAGAATTGTAATTTGCTAAACTCAGACTAAAAAAATAAAATAGACGGAATGCATAGATCCACGCTAATTCTATGCGCTCCGTCTACGTTATTCTTTTAGTCTGAGCTGCTGAATTATTGACTATGATGACCATGACAGGAAAGCACCTAATTGTATATCTATTTGTTACCTTACTATACTGCCTTACCACGAGTGGAATTGATTTTGTTGAAATTTAGCAAGAAGAAGAATATCATTATATTTTATTTTGGAAAATATCAATTTGCCAGAATGAAAAGCTACATTTTCACGTTGGCGACTTTCCATCAGCCGTTCTTGAGAATCGTACCATGAACAATAACATGCTTGATCACGTGCCGATTATGTGGTTTAGTCCTTATTCGTTAATTTATGAAACCTAAAGAACAACTCGTAAGTATCACGTTATGTATTAACTTTATTAACACGTTTCAAAACAGAATGATCGCACCGAACTATGTATTTAGCATACAAATACAGTATTACTTTAAGACTGTAATTACCACTGTGAATAGAAAATCGTCATTGTTCAGTACTTCAGATAATTAACCGTAGTTATGCATCAGGCAAGGTTACAGCAATAATATACAAAAAAGAGAAATACTTAAATTATTACAATAGCATGCCCTGAGGACAAATTCAGACAATACAATTGTCGTCATTTTTGTACTTGAAATGGAACTCAGAGAGCTACCTCTTTCTGTATAATGAATCAATTAGCCTATCGCAGTCCACTGCTGGACATAGGCCTCTCCCAACGTTGGGAGTTTGGGAGCTTTGGTCTACTGTTTCCACGCTGGTCAGACGGGATGGTACAGGGTTTTATTTCGAGTATTTCTTCTCTCGCAGTGATATCGTCTGCTTATTTTCCCGTTACACGCCTCCTTCGGATGAGATGGGGTGGTGATACTTGTATTCTGTCTGTCTCCTCTGTCTCTGTATCACACATAGGTATTCCACATTTCACTAACTACCCCACGTAATAGGGGGCGAGCCTTTTGCAGTCAAGCGCGCACTTTGTCAAGGGTAATCTATTAGTCGCCTTCTACGACTGTATCATACACTCCATATAATCTGTCGTTACACGTTGAGTGTTTCTTATTCAATTAACTAGGCATCGGCGTAGACATTTGATTGTATGTCAGAGGAACGGTCTAGATTTCCCATTAATTGGCTGATTTAAAAAAAATGTCTTATTCCCATGCGCTCCAAATCTATTGTCCACCTCAGACTAAAAGAATTTAGTCTGAGTTGTCCACCTAGATTTTTTTTAATATATTTAGGTCGTCAGATAGGTTGCACTCCGCCTTATGGCAAGCTGAGGTGCAGTCCAAGGAATGTGGCCGCCATTACAGTCATTACCGGTCGATAGATTAATAGTGCAATTTTGTTGCAGTATTTGTTAAAAAGGCACAAAAGAACAATAAAGAGTTTCTCTCGAGATAAAAATATAAAAGAATATTATGCAGTTACCTGCTTTTATGTTAGAATAAATTGCATATTTATTTAAGTATGCAATTTATTCTAATCTGAGCATGTGACGCTATTTAGCGTACCTAGTTAAACTGGCAAAAGCTGACCCCAGACACAGAAATGTAGGCTTCGGATGCGACGGGGAATAACGCTAGGATGAAGAAGACTACTTTAATCTACCTACTCCATGGTGACTTTGAAAGTGGCATGCGTGCTAGCTATAAAGGTTGCCACTTTACTAAATAGACAATTTCTATTGTTGGAGCGCACGTGTTCCCGTGTTATGACTATATCATTATGTTTCATTACATTACACTAAGCTGCCACGTGTTTTAGCCACGCTCTGCCGGAGTAGGTACCTACTGTTACATGAAGCGTTTCACTGCAGGATAGGTACTTACTTGAAGGTCAAATCTCATGATCCACCATTACAAAATGAAAAGTAAGAGAAGGAGGGAGACGCAAATCTGATGAAGGTGATGAGTTAGGGCTGATTTACATCAGACCAGCGAATGCTCAATCTATCCCCTATACGTCTAATTCTATTAGTGTAAACAGTGACAAAACATTCGTTCGTTGTTCTGAACTAAACGCTGAAAATAAGGTTTCGTTTATCCAAAAATATTAAGAAAGAATGCTCTTATTCTAGCTCGCTAGTTCGTTTGGTCTAAATCCACCTTCGAATGACGATCGCATAAAAATGTCAAACTTGACGTAGGTAAGTGTAAAGAGGAATCGTTTGCATTACAATATCAAAGTTTGTAATACTTAATCCAATTTGTTGAATTTCTTTAACATTACGTTGAGTGCCAGTCACATCCGACTTTCACCTCGGAGTCCGGGGTCTGCTTTCCGACGATTGCTCGCCCTCGGCATTTGACGACCCAAGGCGGCATACGGTTATAATCAGTTCGAGTCCGACTTAACCCCCCGGGCTGAGGTATCTACTCTACTTAATGAGTCAAATTAGCAGGGCCTTATTCTATAGTGCGGCGGTACGGGGGGTTTTCGAAACGTCCAAAGTTCCTGCCAAAAATGTCCAAAGTTGTACATCAAACGAACATTTCGTTAGGCTTCAGTAAAATGAGTGAAGCTGTTGTTACGGTCACGTCCTACCTGTCCTTTGTTTTACGACCGCAGGCTATTGGGCAAATAAATAAGCCTATTGTAACACGACCCAATACTTTGGTAACATTGCCAAGGTATCCCTTTGTAAGTTACTTTATTTTGTCAACAACAATGAACTCATAATTCGGGATAATGTGTAACTCCGCCAAAAGCGTGTGGGCGATATGATTTTGATTAATACTCGTAGCTAGGAGTTTGTATTGTATTTATTATTTAATATAATAGTTGACCCCCGACTCCCACGATATTGGATCGCGTTGACGTCATGTGTGGATATGAAAATAGCCTCATTTTTTCCGCAGTACCTATTATGTACTTAGCAGAAAATTATAATAATTGAAGTTTTGTGAGCTCAATGTCTTTATTATTCTAATGCGCTCTATAACTTAGGGAATACAATATACCTATATAGAGCTCGCTTTAAGTATGAACCGTACTGCATGTGTATGAATAGTACCTACCGAGGATCCTATTTATTTATTTGATGGATTAGACCGAATTCAGTCGCATACATTCGACCCATAGATATCTAAATATTAAAATGCTATGTGACAAATACTCTAGTATTAATTTACTTCCATTGGTGATGCCGGTGACCGGACGGATGATCAGCTCTTCTGAGTCGATGTCGACTGCCATAGATGTTCGTATGATAACCGGGACCGACGGCTTAACGTGCTCTCCGAGGCACGGCAAGACCCGGACCAATGCAAATAGATACACCTATTCATGCAAACAAATATTTTTACTGAGCGGGATCGAACCCGCGCCCCCTGGGCAGCAATCAGATGTAGGTGGTACTACCGCCACGCCCCAGCCACTCAAAGCAAATACTATTTTTAGTATTTCTTCTACGTTGCTCCAGTGTTTATCCAAAGCTTTGGTGTCCACTCTCCTATTCCTCCTTCCATTGACTTTTAAAGAAACAACTACTCTTTGACTCTGCATTGAGTTTGCGCCAGAATCTCATTGGTCAATCAGCATGTCCATTACACTCCAAAACTACAGATGTAACGAATTGAATTCATGAACAAAGATTCTCACATTACTATTAAATTACTGATTTTATATTATACAAGCTGACCCCGCGAACTTCGTACCGCCTAACAGTCAATTCTTTTTTTTTTCAATTTTTCTCTCCGTATAAGAACCATCCCCGTACTTTAAGGAATGTTCTAAAAAAAGAATTAGCGAAATCGGTCCAGCCGATTCATTTTTATAGAGAAGACTAGCGGCCACCTGGCGACTTTGTACACGTGGAGTTAGTTAACCCCCATTTTACCCACTACTTTCGTTCTTAGTGGATGTCTGCACTGTATAAGAAATATATCTGCCAAATTGCAAGTTTGTATGTGTTATAGTTTCTCAGATTTCTTGATTAATCAGTGAGTGGTATTACTGGTAATACGCTTGATTAATAAGTGTCCGCTTGACGGCAATAGGCTCGCCTATTACGTGGGATCGAAAATCATAGTTGGCGAAATGTGGGTGATAGATAATACACATCTGCCTACCCCTTCGGGGATTTACAGGCGTGAGTTTATGTATGTATGTTACCTATGGTATTTCACTTTTATATACCTACATACCTTTATGGATTTCCCAAGAATGAAGGCACGAAATTAATATTTCGTATCATACCGCGAGCAAAGGCGCCACGGTGGCCTCCGCCGACTGGCAAACTTATTTAATACAAAGTTTTGTGAACTCGTATTTGCTCCTTTTTCAGATGCCTATTACCTGTGCTATATAAAAATATTTTCGTATAAACTTTTTGTAGTATTTACAGCGTTTCAAAAGAAAACACCTCATTCCACTGTAGGTACAGATTACCTCAGCTCAAATTAAAAACTTAAACCCGACTACTAAAAAATCGCGCTCTAAAAAGTATTAAACAAGAAAATATCAAGGATAGTCGTGGTCGTATGCCACTTACTCTAATAAAAGAATACATTCTAGGGAAAGTGTAATGCGACTTTTAACAGCTTTTAAAAAAGGTTCTTAAACGTGCAATATCATAGGTAGGTACAGTCGACAAAAGAGATACCTACGGTTGCACCTTTACCAACTACTATGGTTATCTGTGCCTTTACATCATTATAAAGTTGTAGGTGTGTAAAGGTGCAACCGTATTTCCTTTGTCGACTGTACTCCCCTACAACATGATACATCTACTTACATGTAGGTATATTTAATAGAGTTGACTTTCACAATTAACTTATGAGCCAGTGAACTAACAATTAACAATCATTTTACGACCTATTGTAGTCGTAAAGACGGGTTCAAAAGACGCGTTCTGTCTTGTCTTTTAATTGCCCGCCGTGTGTTCATTGCAAAAAGCTACCCCCTAGAATCAGATATACAGGGTGGAAGATTTTGACCTTACCTAGAGAGAAAGTACCCTAAATACTAGAGATAGCGAGATTCACTCAAAAGAAACATTCTATTATTTTAAAAAAGAAACAAACTGCATTCAAAGATTTTCGAAAATCGCTTACCACACGCGGTAATTGAACCGACTAAAATCCGAAAAAAATAGCATCCTGTATCTTATGGCATCAATCGATAGTGTCAATCATAAGGATCAAATCTCTCTAATAAACATAGTAAATTAAATGAAAGGAAGTCCATAAAATCATAACTTATAAATTCAATTTGTTAATATAAACCACTTGAACTCAAAGTTCTGTCCCGTCTATCTGAAATGATATTGACAATAAAATTCTATGTTTTTATTTGCAGCAACTAGGGTCTTTTTAGAGGATATACTCGCTAGAAGTGCGTCAAAATTCATTTATTACCTGGGATTGCCGAAGATTGAAAACTGAGTCCTTTCATATTTCAAATGAGTAAAAGCTTTTAAGTTGCGTGTCATTTTAAAATTACTTTATTCTCAAAGCGAACTAACTAAACAGAAAATTTAATTATTAAGTACTTATTGACCAAAATATTACTCATCTCTACGTTGCATCAAGCTCGTGGCAATATCCCTCTAATCCTTCATTATCTGACTACCTACCATCCTTTGTAGCATTCAAATACAGCAAACTGCAAAACAGTCATCGACTTAATTCCGCGGCCTAACTTCAGTAAATGCTGCGAATATACGAACATTGTGTCCTGACCTTTAGCTTACAACAAATCCTATGTGAAGTTGGCAAGCGTCCATTAGTTCGGCCCAGGGGATTACTGCCTAGCGCCTGGATGTGTTTAGGTATTTGGGAAACGTACTTAGGCACTAAGCTCCATTTAAGTAGGTAACGATTTATTGGGAAAACGTCTCAGAGACGTTGTTATTGCGAATGGTGCTCGTATTTATGTTATAAGATTCACTCGATTGGTTGATTTAAGGTTATTTGTTATCTATACTATTATATTATATAATTATTGTAAAGTGGTCGTGTCTGTACATTGGAGATATTTTAAAAAAAATACTTGGGTTATGTTATGTTAACTATACTGAACACGAAAATATTTTTTTTGAATTTCCTGTCTGTTTGTCTGTTTGTCTGTTTGTCCGCGATGGACGCAAAAACTACTGAACGGATTTTGATGCGGTTTTTTTTGTTAGATAGGGCTTGGTCAGACTTAAAATCTTACGTTTGTTTGATCGCAATCGGTTGAGTAGAACCGGAGTTGTGAACAATATTGATATTATACGGAATATGAGTGGAAATATAGATGGCGCTTTTTTATTCTTATGGATGAAATTTTATATCTTATTACATCCGAGCAAGTATGTAAATAAATAGACTTTAATTTACATTTAAAGTTGTGTAAACAAATGCGATTTTAATCATGAAATTATTATTTTTTTGTCAATGAACTTATTTCCACCTGCGTAACTAGATGGCGTTATCGCGGTTTTGAACTTACTATGGTTTCGTTCCAACTGGACGTATATAAGCATTTTTAATCTTTTTTTTTTCAATTTTCTAATTTTGTCAGACATGAAAAAGATGTCGGTACTGTCTTAAGATGAGTGACAAAATCGTTTTCCACACAAAGACAGATTACTTAGAGCTTGGTGAACAGGTGAAGGATATAGTGGAGTAGACAAGAGATACAACGGGGAAGCGATTAGCGAAGGAGTAGGGGAGAGGGTGGGGGAAGGGCAAAGGTATTGGGAGTAGAGTAGAGAGTCGAGTAGATATTATGCAGGTAGAACATTTTTTTTATACCACTTAGGTGGCAGACAAGCACACGGCCCACCTGATGGAAAGTGGTTACTGTGCCCTATGAACGTATGCAATACCAGGGGCGTCACACTCGCCCTTCTTGAAGTACCCCATACTATAGTCGGGAGTCGTACTGTAGTCATGAGGTCGCAAACAAGCACGCGGCCCTCCTGATGGTAAGTGGTTACCTTGGCCTATGGGTGAGTGCAACACCAAGGGAGTCACACTTGTGCTGCCTACCCTGTAAGAACTAAGAACAGGGATGGCGAACCTTTTTTGTTGCTATCGTATAACACGGACGCATCTAAATACCTAGGTACTTTGTGGTGGCACTGCTGGCGTGCCCAAAACATTGTGCCGCGTGCCACCTTTGGCACATTTCGTGCCATTGATTCGCCATTCCTGGATTAGAGCGTGATGAGGGATATAGTGGAGTAGACAAGAGATACAACGGGGAAGGGGAAGGAGTAGGGGAGAGGGTGGGGGAAGGGCAGAGGTATGGGGAGTAGAGACTCGAGTAAATAATGCAGGTAGAATTATTTTTTTTTATACCACTTAGGTGGTAGACAAGCACACGGCCCACCTGATGGTAAGTGGTTACCGTGGCCTATGGGTGAGTGCAACACCAGGGGAGTCACCCTCGAGCTGCCTACCCTGTAAGAACTTAGAGAATCTATGCCGTCAGCGCCCACTGATAGCACAAAGCACAAGCTACTCTCCAGTGAGCTTTGGCTACCCTACTCACCGTCGGAAACACAACACGAGGTTATTAAGCCGCGGCCTTCTGTAGGGCGGAGATACTTCCCCAGTCGGACTGCTCCATTAGGACGAATATACCGTGGTGTACCTACCTCCTCGAGTCGAATAGAGAGGCGAGTACAATGTCTAATCAGCGTTCAACGCTCAACTTTCAGCACTATTTACAACACCACGCGATAAACGACATCCACGCGGGCGGAGCCGCGGGCAACAGCTAGTACATACATAACATACTCATACATATAGTGTATTATAACCCGCACCACGTATCTTGGACCTAAAATGTGCTCAAAATGTGCCCTATACGCGCCGTACACATTTCTTGGGTGCCTTTTAAGGATAGCATGGGATGCTACTGCGGTAGACGAACTCAAATTCACCAAGCATAGACTATTACAAAGCAATGCGCGGGTGCCAAAGCCTCGTATGTCTTACGATTTAGGTCCAAGATACGTGGCGCGAGTTATAACAGTGGTAGGCAGAGGTGTATTAACAGTATTAACACCCACATTTCGCCAAGTATGATTTTCGGTCCCACGTAGGTAATAGGGGGCGAGCTTATTGCCGTTAAGCGGGCACTTTATTTTGTTATACTTTAGTACATTATGGTACAAGTGAGCAACGTTGGTGATTACCGCCGAGGCGCCATTGAGACCCGAGCCGCCAGGCGAGGGTCTTAAGACAGCCAAGGACGGTAATCATCATGCTCACACGTGTCATACGACGTTTTACAACACACTTGCGAATAAAATAATACTACAAATACTAAATAAACAATACTACAAATTAATTCGTTTTCCTATGCGCGCGCATTTAACAATGGCGGTCGACCATATTTAAAAAAAAATGAGGTTTGAACTTAACTATTTTTTACTCTGTTTTTTTTTCTGTACTTAGAGAAAAAAAAAAGTTTAATTTGAGTGAAAATTTTGTTTATTACACAAGTATTACAAGTTGAAATTATTTATTTAAATACGAAAATGCATCAAATGACCATACAATAGGCGTATTAATTTATTCGTAGGTACTATTAAACACGTTATTTTTTGTATCAAAACTTTTTTAAGAACATAGACAATTATAGACACTTCCTATAAAATTTAAAAAAGAATCTATAACTCACTTGTGAATAATAGCAATGAAAAAGTCACAGTTTGATAATAGGTGTCATTACGTGCCTAATTGCGGTAAAATAATATCACTTTTATAAGCAGGTGTGTTGTAAAATATATTATATGTATTTATAACTATGGGTGTGGGTAGAAATGTGGGTGTTAATACACCTCTGCCTACCCTTTAGGGGATTAACAGGCATGTTATGTATTTACAACACACAGTGTACTAACGACAACGATTCAAGTCCGATTCACAGTATATAAAAGTAAAGTAAGATTGAAATAATATTACTAGCAGGCGACCTGACCCTATCCCCTATTTATACAGATGTTTTATAATTCACTTACCATCTAACGGTACGGTAATTTATTCACTAAGCGCGTCCCAGTTTGCAAAACTAACTGCGACCCGTGAATAAGAAATTTACGATAGGGAAGGGTACGGACAGCCCGAGACAGCTTGAGCCAATAAGATGGTGATAACGATTTATTTAGTTTTTCAGGGTTCCGTATTGAAAGGTTAAAAACGGAACTAATACTCCACTGTCCATCTGTCTGTCTGTCAGTCTGTCTGATTTACAGAAACAGTATATAGATCAGATACACAAAAAAATACAAGAAACATGTACAAAAGCGAGCTTAACTCGATATGAGTTCTCTCCCAGCAAACCTTTGAGTAGCAGAGAAGTAGTTATGGTAATAAAAGAATGTGAAGTGGTGTACATTAGAAATTTATATACTAACTAGCTGTTGCCCGCGGCTCCGCCCGCGTGGATGTCGTTTATCGCGTGGTGTTATAAATTTTAGTGCAGAGAGTTGCGCGTTGAACGCTGATTAGAGGAGCCTTATTTTTTAGAGGAGGTAGGAAACGACGGTATATCCGTCCCAATCGAGCAGTCCGACTGGCCCTACAGAAGATCACGACTTACCTAATAACCTCGTGTAGTGTTTCTGACGGTGAGTAGGGTAGCCAGAGATTTTGTGCTGTCAGTGGGAAAACCAAAGGCTTTGCCCTACTTACCTTTTGCGCTGACGGCACAGAATCCCTCTGTTCTTACAGCATAGCACGGGTGTGACGCCCCTGGTGTTGCACTCGCCCATAGGCCACGGTAACCTCTTAACATCAGGAGGGCCGTGTGCTTGTCTGCGACCTAAGTATGTAGTATATATAAAAAAAAGATTAGACACTGTACTCGCCTCTCTATTCGGCTCCTACTTGACTGTGTACTCCACGTAGTAGGTACGAGTACTCCACTCTGTATTCGCGTCTCTACTCGATGCCACTATACTCGACTTCACTATTACATGTACGACTCACGACAATAGTATTGGGATGGGGTACTTCAAGAAGGGCGAGTGTGACGCCTCTGGAGTTGCATACGTCCATAGGCCACAGTAACCACTTTCCATCAGGTGGGCCGGGTGCTTGTTTGCCACTTAAGTGGTATATAAGAATGTTCCTACCTGGATATCTACTCGACTCTCTACTGTTGTCCCCATTCCTTTGCCCTTCTCGCACTACCTACCCTACCCTGTCTACTCAACTATGATAGGTACTTCGCCTTCGCCAAGCTCTAATCTGTCTTTGCGTGAAAAACGATTTGATTTTGTAACGGATCTTAAGACTGTACCAAGATCTATATCACAAATTCACAAATTAGAAATTAAAAGAAGTAATAATAAATACCGGTTCGGGTATATCGGTAGTTTGAAACCAAACGATAGCTTGAATTTAAACGCGAGAACGCCATCTAGTTAAGATTCTGTAACTAAATCTTAAAAATTGAAATTTTAATTTCATGATTAAAAACGTATTAGTTTACACAATTGTGTATGTAAAAATAAAGTCTATAAATTGACATTCTTGCTCGGATGTAATAAGCTATAAAAATTGACCAATAATAATAAAAAGCGCCATCTGTCTATCGGGCCATTTTCCGTTTATTATCATAATTGTTCACAACTTCGGTTCTACTCAACCGATTCCGATCAAACAAACGTAAGATTTTAAGTCTGAGCAAGCCCTTTCTAACAAAAAAAACCGCATCAAAATCCGTCCAGTAGTTTTTGCGTCCATCGCGGACAAACAGACAAACAGACAAACAGACAGGAAATGAAAAAAATATATTTTCGTGTTCAGTATCGTTAATATAACATAACCCAAGTATTTTTTTTTAAATATCTCTAATGTACAGACACGACCACTTTACAATTTTATAATAGTATAGATAGATAGGTACCTATATTTTTACAACCTCTCTGTCTGTCTGTTAGCAGGCTGTTTCTCATGAACCGTTATAGCTAGACAGTTGAAATTTTCACAGATAATGTACATATTTCTGTTGCCGTTATAACAACAAATACAAGAAACAAAATAAAATAAACATTTAAGGGAGGCTCCCATACAACAATCGTGTTCTTTTTGACGACAGGTGAAACTAAAAAGAAAGTTATAATAGGTAACTAATGTTGTATAGGCTATAGATAATGGTACGGAACCCTTCGTGCGCGAGTCCGACTCGCACTTGGCTGGTTTCTGTATCTCAGTTGATTTTAAATGTGTATCCGTAATAGTTATGTATTATTTTATCAATATTAATCTTAGAACTAAGTACAGCCGGAATATTATTAGAGATTACTCATTGCTATTAGACAAAATGACCGTCCTGTAAAGGGCATAGTAAATGAGCCTTTGTTAGAAGTTGTACTAGCCATAGAGACAGAACATCTATTACTGATTATGCTAAAGAGTTTGTTTGTTTGATAACGCTGATCTCTTGAACTATATCTATGTGCTATTTAAAATAATCATTCTGTATATGATAGCCTAGATCTTGGGGAAAATTGTATGCCAAATAATATCACGATACAACACTTAGGAGCCAAGCAATAAGATAAAAAGGCACGGACCGACAAGGATTATAACCCGTGCCACGTATCTTGGACCTAAATCGTAAGACATGGTGGTCATGGACATTTGAGTTCGTCTACCCAAGAGATGTGTACTGCGCGTAAACGGTACATTTTGAGCACATTTTAGGTCCAAGATACGTGGCGCGGGTTATACGACGAGGTGAAATAGAACCGATTATGAAGGTAAAATGTGAAATCAACGGTAGTAATCGACTAGTAAATAAAAATACAGATTTCTTTTTTCTAAAGAGTATTTTAAGTATGTACGAACATACCTACTTAGAATAGGTATGTATCGAATATCAGAAAGAAAATGAAACATCTCTTAGTAATTAAACGCCGTGGCTGACCCACATCCACAGAAGTCAGGAACCTCTGTAATCGTACTCTCCCAGATTGGCCCATTAAACAAATTAACTAACTAAATTAACTCCCAAGCTAATTCATTTAGGAGGTAATACGCTAGAATTGCGGACGGCCATAAATTATGGACAATGACCTCCTAAGATTTGGAGTGATACCACACGCCACGCCATATTATGGTCGAATATAATTCATTATGATCCTCATAGTTTAAAGCCGGGTCCGCTTATGGTCTTTGGGCGTACCCAGTTTTCTTTCAGTCAAATCAGATGGGGGAGGTAGGTGCTGTCGTGTGTTTTCGGGCAAAGCAGAGTGGGGTGGGTTCTGCTTGTGCATTAGCACCAGGTACAGGCCTGAGCACATCGTAGGACGAACCGAATAGGGGATATTAACATTTATTGATATTTATATTTATTATAATTTATGGATGAAAATTTGTATAGTGACTTTTGGAATTTAGTATTTTCAAGTTATCGCATTTCCTGGAAAATTACCGCCCACAGAAAAGTCATTTTCATTACAAATAGACTTTTGGGCAGACATAAAGTAATATTCTATGTATGTATGGATAAAATGACTGAGACAGTACCGACACCGTTCAAGCCGGGGTTATGGTCTCGTTACTTCGTTACCTATACCTTAATTAAGTCGACTGCAAATTGCAACAAACACGCCAAGTCTTGGTTAGTCTGAACTACCATAAAATCACAATACCTCGAAAGATTTATGATAATTAAGCAAGTCTTTCCAGGTAATTGGTTCAATGAAACGATTCCGAAGAAATATGGCTGGCTATAAGCATTGTCAGTAGCGTGCAATTTTATTAGAGGAATTTTCTTCCATGAACTGGATAGTGACCTCCCTACCTGTTCTGGAAACTAAAGTCAATTTTTAGATTTAGAATAGAAGAGAAAAGTAAAGAATATTATAATACTCGCTGATGCTATCTTGCCAAGGAGTGTCCCACGCCCACCTTCCATTTGCCGAATCGTAGTCACCACTCTAGGATTCGTTTCGGTCCGTCGGTAGATGCTAGTCCGTCACCATTTCAGCCTGATTATACTGGGAGCTGTGTCTGTAACTTTAGTTCTGTGTCGGATAACCTCATTACGCATTTTATCCTTCAAAGAAGCCCCAAGCATAACTCGCTCCGTAATCCGCGTGATTTTTAGATCGTGAACTAAGCCCACTGTCTGTGTCCACGTTTCGGCAAAGTAATTCATAACAGGTAGGACGCACTAGTCGAAGACCTTAGTCTTCTTAACCATTTGATTTAGGTAAATTCATAAACATAACTAATACTTAGTCAAAATTAATAATTTCTTAGTCGCCTCGTCTTACATCATTTTATAAAAAGAAACTCTATAAAAGAAACATTATATAAATATTTCGTAATCTAGATCAAACCAAAATATCTAGTTTTATAACTCTTATGTACCTCAAACTAATCACTTCAATTCCCCAGTTGGATGCGTCTCTGTTTCCTCACGGATCCCCGAGGGAAGGTGCCTGTCAAAGTGGTCGCCAGGACCTTTGCATCTGGTAAGACTGAGAAGCTGGTCTACCAGTGCCTATCAGAGCTGGGTCTACCTGCCGGCAAGAATGAAGCTATGGAGAAAGATGCCTTCACCTTCGACAAGTTCTACGCTTTGTATCATAAGATCTGCCCGAGGAATGATATTGAGGAGCTGTTCCGGTCTATGTGAGTATTACGCCATCATCATAATGATAGTGTTAGTCCCAATTACATTAAAATCTTGCACTTTGTAGTCCAAGATCCGTTCTCCTACTCCTTCTTCGAATATTTGCTTTAACTTGACGTAAAAATTAATTATGTCATCAGCACTCAAGGAAAATCAGACCGCATCAATCTGGAACAGTTCGTGAACTTCCTGAATGAGAAGCAGCGAGACCCTCGCCTCAACGAGATCCTGTACCCGCTATACGACGAGAAGAGAGCTTGGGAGATCATCAACACGTATGAGCAGAACGAAGAGGCTAAAAGTGACAGTAAGTAACACTCACATACCTTATAAGATCCTAAAGGCTGCTTTCCATTGTGCTCGTGACAACCATGCACGGCAGACTATCATGGATACTTCTATCTCGAGTGGCTTTCAGTCAGAAGTTGACGTAACTTTCCGAGTTTTGTTGGAGGTGGATATACGGGATATACCTAATACAATTTTCGAAATTCACTAAATTGCAGAATTTTGCTCAGTACACCGCCCATAGTTGTTTTTGTTCGGAGGGGGAGCAATGTACAGAATTTATTTCAGAGGAGAATGCATAATTTGGCGAGGGAAAAACTTTTAAAGACACCTGTACTTGCAGGATCCACGCCGGAATAGACATACCCAATAGACCACCACAAAAAGGAACCAAGCAAAAAGATTGTAATTACGTTCCTAATTTCATTCTCTTCTTCCTTTTCTTCCCAGAATGCCTCACAAAAGACGGTCTGATCCGTTACCTGATGTCTGATGAGAACGCTCCAGTGTTCCTCGATCGATTGGATAACTACATGGATATGGACCAGCCTCTAGCCCACTACTATATCAACTCCTCACACAACACGTACCTTTCTGGAAGACAGTTCGGTGGCAAGAGTTCTGTGGAGATGTACCGACAGGTGCTTCTAGCTGGATGCAGGTTTGTTATTCTTTTAACCACTCTTAATGGAATGTTTAGAAGAGAAGAGAATACATAATATTATCTTTTTTTTGCATTAATTGAGACATCTATTAATGACTGTACTCAACATTAATGACATTTTCACATTTTGGACGTTTTACTAGTAAGTCATTTTGTCACTCTAGACATTCTCATTTTATAGACGTTTAAACATGTTGACCTTCTGCAAACAATGACATTTTTCCCTTATGGACCTTCTGATTCGGAGGGACCTAAACCTAGTAACACACAGACATATATTATTACCCACCCAACTTCGCTGGCACATAATCCTGCATATCAAAACCGTAGCTACTCGACCCCTTGAAACTTATCGCAAACTTCTCGAAGTACAAAGTCTGAGCTCGTCTTATCCCCGCCTTACCCCCGCCTTGTCCCCGCCTTCGCACCGACTGTAAACAATTAGAAAATTAATTAATACTAGTCGCTCTCCGATCACGTCAGGATTAATCGAGATTTATTAATTAGGTAGTTAACTGTTCTTGTTACTTTGTGATTCTTGTAAATTTGTTTGTAATTTGTTTCGTATTTTACTTGGTAGGTGGTAGGTTAGTTTAGCATAATAAATGCTTTAAATTTATTTCAATTGGTAGGTGTGTTTTACAACAAACGAAAACTTTGTATTTTATTCCAAACCTGTGTTAGGGATTAGTAGAATAAAGAACGTGGCTAAAGTGAAAAAATATAGACAGTTCCGTTAAGTACAAATATTTGTATGCATGAATATGGCTACATATTTGCGTAAGTCTGGTCGTGCCTTAGAGAGTACGTTAAGCCGTCGATCCGGTTGTCCTACGAACATCTATGGCAGTCATTACGGGTAGTTGGAGCCTTATAAAGTCCAAAAACTGGTCTAACTGCACTACTTCGATATCAATAATTAGTTGTGGAGGTCAGATGACAGTCGCTTCACGAAAAATATTGAAAATCAGCCAAATCCGCAGTTAGGCTGGAAAAAGCGAAAGTTTCGCATGCGACTGGGATTAACGCTAGGATGAAGAAGAAGAAGAGTCAGTTGTTCACGAAATATGCCGGTGACTATAACTAAAGAACATAAAATTCTAATATAAAGCTGTACCTATCATAAATTCAAAATGTGGAAACTATCAAAAACCGTCGTCGTGTAATTTTTAGCCAGCGAAGCACCATTACGTTCCCAATAAACAAACACTCAAACAGCCATAAATTTACACCCACCGACGATAAAAATTTAGTGCTAAACGATACGAAAGATGATAGTTATTTCAGGAATAGCTTTATTCCTTCGTTATGGTTTATCTATAGTCTATCTATACCTACTATTACATAATTTTAAAGTCGTCGGTCGGTCGTGTATGTATGTACTTTGGGGATAGGAATGTAATAATCACCAAATTAAAAATTTAAAAAACCGACTTCAACCGATTTTTGTTGATTTTTTCATAAATTGCTTGACCGATTTTGATAAAATTTACCTGGGAAGTATAACCTATCAAACAAAAAAATAATTTTGCAAATCGGTCCAGGCGTCTTTGAGTAATCGGTGAACATACATAAAATAATACAGGACTACCTCAAAAGTAAACCAAAACGAATGCAAAAAGAATTTTTAATTAAAATCAACGCATATACACCGGAAATATAGCTGAATATTCTGAACACTTCTGCATACCCTTTCAAAGGATTCAGGCGTGATGTTATGATGTGTAATGGCAGAGACATTGCAATAATATGCGATTGCAGCAATCGCGGCTGATTTCCTGGTATTTTTTGAAGAGTTCCTTGGTGTAATCTCGGAAACCCATCATCAGATCTTTACGAAATTTAAATGGGACCATTTCGGAATAATCTACTTTCGAACAAAAAAAGAATTTTGCAAATCCGTCTACGCATGGCGGAGCTATGAGCGAACAAACATAAAAAAAAAAAATATAAACATCCGAATTGAGAACCTCCTCCTTTTTTGAAGTCGGTTAAAAAAGAAACTTGGTTTATGTTAACCACAGAACACCAAAATATATTTTTTTTGTAATTCTTGTCTGTTTATCTGCAATGGACACAAGAAATGGATTTAAATGCAATTTTTTTTTGTTTGAAACGTCTTAATTAGACTTAAAATCCCAGGTTTGTTTGGACCGGAGATATGAGCAAAAGTTGCGTTAACGTACAACCACGCGGGCGGAAGGCTAGTCTTATATACAAACATGATAAAGTAGGTATATACCCAAGAAGAGTTGGCTCAATATTGTAGAGGGTGGAGGAAACTAAAAGCTTCGGATTCCATCGGGATAATGATGGCAGACAATGAAGCTTTGGATCCTGAAGATCACTCTCCCACTCCACCCTTCCAAAATTTGGTTTATTGTGTCAGTAGTATAATAGGATTAAGGGGCCGTTAAGGTCTCAAATTCGAATCATGGCCACTAGCCTATTGACGTGAACCCACACCTAATAAGCAATTTAAAATTTACTAAAAGTGCTGTTACTAGAAGCACTTTAAAAAAAAAATCGGCAGTTACCAGAGCAACTGCCTAATAGGATCCCCCTCCCCCCCCCCCTCCCCCCTAGCACACCCCTTAAGGAAAACCGGCGCCCTTGTCAGTCTTTCATCTATAATTCTGTACATCCAAATACTACAAGCCACACTAACAACATCTACACCTTCCAGATGCGTAGAACTCGACTGCTGGGACGGCAAAGGTGAAGATGAAGAGCCTATCATCACCCACGGCATGGCCATGTGCACTGACATTCTGTTCAAGGACGTCATCTACGCGCTAAGGGACACGGCCTTCGTGACGTCAGACTACCCCGTCATACTGTCCTTTGAGAACCACTGCTGCAAGGCCCAGCAGTACAAACTGGCGAAGTACTGTGATGAGATCCTTGGGGACCTGCTGTTGAAGGAATCCTTGCCTGAGCATCCTGTAAGTGAAGAAGCCTACACTGTTAACTGATGATATTTCATGGAAGTTGCTACTTTTATTGAATTAAATTGCTTGCAGTTTGTATGGATGATTGGTGGATGGACGTTTATTACTCTTTCACACAAAAACTAGTGAATGCCTATCCCTGTGACAAATTATCGACAGATCCGCTGGAGGAAATCTGGCACAAGGACCCGGAATAGGATAAATGCTACTTGTTTTCCCGCAATGGGTACAAGAAAAGTCGTGAAATCGATATATCGGTGCAATTTGAATTGAACAGTGCAGTGCAGTGCAATCGTAACGATTTCTCGTAGCCCTGTATCTCATTTTATCACCTGCCTCGTAATGCTGTCACCGTAGTTTCTAACAAATTCATTATTGTATTCTTCAGCTGGATCCAGGAGCACCTCTCCCGCCCCCCTCTGCGCTCAAGCGAAAGATCCTCATCAAGAACAAGCGCCTGAAGCCGGAGGTGGAGAAGCAAGAATTGGAGCTGTTCCGTCAAGGCCAGTTTGTTATCGAAGATGAAGAAAAGGAAGACGCTTCTGCTGTAGCCATCACTGATAAGAAGGTTAGTTGTGCTTCTTATGTATGGATTCCTCATCACCATTTCACAAGAATTTTCCTCACTCACTTGGGATCGGTTTACAGTGATGATGAAACTTAAGCATTTTTTTTTCTGTCTTGATTGCTGATCCTCTGAAAAGAATAACTAGATACCTTCAATATGCTTTTATCTCCTCTTCCGAGCCTTTTGCTAACGCAATTGGGATCGGCTTTCAATTTAAGTAAGACTGAATTTTGATATTTTTCATGAAGAGACTGCCATCTGACCTCTTTTATGGAAGTGACAACCCATTAGCGATAGCGAAGTGCTGTCCAGATCACGATGATGAAGTGTGAAGACCAGATTGTCGGACTTCAGGATGTCAGTATCCAGTGCAGATATGCTCAGTACACTGGCTGTATTGCCTCTGAGTAGCAATGGCCAATCTTCAAGTCAGAGCGTCACTGGTCTATCCCTTCACCTGTACCCTAATTCAAAATTTCATCTACTTAAAAGAAAATAATCCATGAACAGCAAACGTGTAACCGTGTTGTATCTCTTTGTTTCTCCGCAGCCTGAGGAGATAGTAGCGGAGGCGGCGGTGGCGGGCGACGACGCGCCCCCGCCGGTGGCGTACACGGGCTCCACCACCAACGTGCACCCCTGGCTGTCCTCCATGGTCAACTACGCGCAGCCCATCAAGTTCCAGGGCTTCGAGGAGGCCGACAGTCAGTACACTACCTGATTACCCCAAGAAGTAATCGCTGAAGCTGCCTTCTGCAGCTGTGACCAGCGTGGTTGACTGCTCCTACTGCAGAAGTCCTGCATGATCAACTAAGCTGGTCTTTATATACATCAGCATGTCATCATTTAACCTTCTTACGTCCCTTTTGCAAAAATATATACATGTAGCCAGTTAGAATTCCATGGCAAGAAGTTCACTGCACATTTGAACATATAGTACGACCGCGACTGCAGGACTGCGCCCTAAGAAAGCACGGTATGGCGGGGGATGAGGTAAAGAAAGAGAAAGAAAAAGTATGAGTCGAGAGCAAGCGACATACCGCGGTGAGCGTTGGCGGCGGACGGACCAAATCTGACGCTCCATTGGTCAATACTCCTCCCGTTTCGCCGCGCACATACCTACCCAAAGCGCAGTACAGCGGTTACAGTCTGTATATAATAAAATACTAATAAGTTCAACATAATCTGCCCTTTATTCCAGAACGCAACATCTACCACAACATGTCCTCCTTCGCGGAAACCACAGGGATGAACTACCTGAAGACGCAAGCCATCGACTTCGTAAACTACAATAAACGGCAGATGTCCAGGATCTACCCTAAAGGCACCAGGGCTGACTCTTCGAATTACATGCCACAGGTGCGTATGGTTCATTTTAACCCATTCTGCTGGAACTTCTGGAACCATTCTTTGAAACACGTACTCTTGGCAATCCTGGTGGCTTGCCATGGGAGCAGTCCTGTTAAGAACTGCTCGAAAGTTCACCACATATCCCTCTAATTAATAGATAACACAGATTGGCTAGGTAGGACTTGCCACACCCAGACTTGGGCTCGGAGAACCCTCCCGTTCTCTGAATGCATGCCTCGGGCTAATGTTACACCAGCAGAAGCAGGACGGTATGACGTGCGCCAAACAACTCCCAGAGAACCATCTCAATATACATAGACGTAGATGACCTAGGGTCAACTGGGGTGCTAGGGAATTGCCTTATTAGGTCATCTTAGACCCCGGTATTTGAGATCCAGGTAATATAGCACCACCACACTGCTAGGCATGGTGGGTTGTGAAATTTTCTTTCAAGTAGGCCAATAACTGGAAATTGTAATCGATTGCAATTTGCCAGAATAAACTAACTGTGAATGTTTGTCTGTTCACCAGGTGTTCTGGAACGCGGGCTGCCAGATGGTGTCGCTGAACTTCCAGACGTCGGACCTGCCGATGCAGCTGAATCAGGGCAAGTTCGAGTACAACGGCAACTGCGGTTACCTGCTCAAGCCCGACTTCATGCGCCGCGCCGACCGCAGCTTCGACCCCTTCGCCGACGCGCCCGTCGACGGCGTCATCGCCGCGCAGTGCGCCGTACAGGTAGGGGGGGGCAGTGTCAAATGAGTGGGGGCAGTGTCGCATGAGGGGGGCAGTGACGGATGAGGAGGGTAGTGTCGAATGAGGGGGGGGGGGCATAAATAAGAGGGTTAGTGTGGATGAGGGGGGCCAGGTTCGAATGAAAGAGGGCGGTGTCGAATGAGGGGTGGTAGTGTTGAATAAGGGGGAGGGGGGCAATGTTAAATGAGGGGATAGTGTGGAATGAGGGAGGGACAGGATCGAATGAAAGGGGGCAGTGTTGAATAAGGGGGGGGCAGTGTCGAATGAGGGGGGGCAGTATCGAATGAGGGGGTAAGTGTCGATGGAAGGGGGCAGTGTCAAATGAAGGGGGTAGTGTCAAATGAGGGGGGTAGTGTCGAATGAGGGGGGTAGTGTCGAATGTGGGGAGGGCAATGTTAAATGAGGGGGATAGTGTTGAATGAGGGGAGGGGACAATGTTAAGAAGGAGGGAAGAGCTTGCTGAAGAAGGGAAGCCTGAGTGAAATATGGGAGGCTGAGTGGAGTAGGGGGGACTAAGTGAAGTGACTAGGTGAAGTAGAAGGGTGCGGTAAAATTTATTTAACCTAAAGTGGAGGCACATTAGTTAATGGGGAAGGGGAACTGGGTAAAGGAGGATCAAAAGCTTCTTATTTACCGCTTTCATAACTTATACACTACTATCCAGTATACCATTGCTCTTACTACCCACAGACCACATTAAACTCATACTTATTTCTTCTCCCCAGGTGATAGCAGGCCAGTTCTTGTCAGACAAGAAGATCGGCACGTACGTGGAGGTGGACATGTACGGTCTACCGTCTGACACCATCCGCAAGGAGTTCAGGACTCGTATGGTGCCCGCCAACGGACTCAACCCTGTGTACAATGAGGAGCCGTTTCTGTTCAGAAAGGTAATTATTTATTTATATCATGGATGGATGATTTGAGATTGACACGATCATTCACTTCACACATACAAGAATGATGGAGTAAAGTCTCCCTCACTAAGAGAGTACTTCATTGGGAAGATGTTTTGCCCAGAAAATATAATATACTAGCTGACCCGGCGAACTTCGTACCGCTATATTTTCCGCCCGCGTGGTATTCTGATCCCGATTTATCAGTGTTTCTCTACAATATTATGCATGTATTATACATATAAACCTTCCTCTTGAATCACTCTATCTATTGAAAAAAAACCGCTTCAAAATCCGCTGCGTAGTTTTGAAGATTTAAGCATACATAGGGACGGACAGACAGCGACAGCGACTTTGTTTTATAATATGTAGTGATAGTGATGATGATGATGGTGATAGTGATTTTGAACCTAAAATTTGCTCTATACGCGCAGTACCTACACGTTTGGTTGTCTTTTGAGAATAGTATGCGGTGCTACTGCGGTAGACGAGCTCAAATTCACCAAGCATAGATTATTACAAAACAATTCACGTGCGCCAGGGGTCTCGTGATTTAGGTCCAAGATATGTGTCCCGAGCTATGTCTAGGTAGCAGGGCAAGAATGTTTTTGCCTAATTTTGCCCAAAACCATTTTTTAGTGACTGATTGTAAGCTTAAGGTAAAGTCTCAGTAAGAGGATCACCATTACAGATACCAATAATGTTACAATGATGGTCCTTAGTTTGACAGCCTACTAGCCATAAGCCCGTCTTCTTGCTTACCTCATACCTGTATCTACATAAACACATGTACTAACTTATCCTCTTCAAGGTGGTACTCCCCGACCTGGCCGTCCTCCGCTTCGGCGTGTACGACGAGAACGGCAAGCTGCTTGGCCAGCGCATCCTGCCGCTGGACGGCTTGCAGGCCGGCTACCGCCACATCTCGCTGCGTACGGAAGCCAACTTCCCCATGTCTCTGCCCATGCTGTTCTGTAACATCGAGCTCAAGATCTACGTGCCGGACGGCTTCGAAGGTAACGTAACACACTCCTGAGGCTTGAGGCTTGGAGGTGGGCTAGCTGAACAAAAATCACATACTTAATATGGGATCATGTCACACTTCTTAACCGTGTAGAATAACTAGTATCAGCATCCATTTTATAATAAAGAAAGAGTGCAAGGAAATACCGATAGCCCTCATATAATAGTACCTATAGCCCCATGTAATAGTACTAATAGCCCCATATAATAGTACCAATAGCCCCTTTATAATAGTACCTATAGCCCCCATATAGTAGTTACAATAGCCCCCATATAATAGTACTGATAGCCCCATATAATAGTACCTATAGCCCTCATGTAATAGTACTGATAGCCCTCAAATCATAGTACCTATAGCCCCCATATAATAGTACTGATAACCCCCAAATAATAGTACTGATATCCCCCATATAATAGTACCTATAGCCCCAATATAATAGTACCTATAGCCCCCATATACATAATAGTATTAATAGCCCCTTTATAATAGTACCTATAACTCCCATATAATAGTACCGATAACCCTCATATAATAGTACCTATAGCCCCCATATAATAGTACTGATAGCCCCCAAATAATAGTACCTATAGCCCCCATATAGTAGTAACAATAGCCCCCATATAATAGTACTGATAGCCCCCATATAATAGTACTGATAGCCCCCATATAATAGTACCTATAGCCACCAAATAATAGTACCCATAGATCCCATATAACTTGTACACTTGCAAAACATCCAATAAACAAATGTCTTCTTCGTACAGACTTCATGGCGGCCCTGTCGGACCCTCGCGCGTTCATGGGCGCGGCCAAGGAGCGCACGGACAAGGTGAAGCAGATGGGCATCGAGGAGACTGGGCCCGACAAGAAGGTGCAGCAGGACGAGAAGAAGGAAGGTATGTGCCACTAGACATAGCTATGTTATTAACCCCATTTCCCCCAGTAGCTGGGTGGTACTGGGGGAAATGGGGTTTGATAGGATTCCTCATTGTATTTATGGGATTTATCCAGCCATGCGCGGTCCGAGGGGTAGGGGTCACAAGGGACATGCCCCCCCATCTACACCCGAGGGGGGCCTTTAATGGCCTCGGGGGTCAGCCGGGTTGCGAGGAATATGCCTGAGGCTACCGCACCCTCGGCAACTGATGGCCCAAGATGGCCATACAGTTTTGGTCAGTTCGAATCCTCCATAACCACCACCACTGGCTCCAGCAAGGTGGGTTTCCGTGGGGCTTTCCACACGATGAAAAAATAGTAGATTACCCAACAAGTGAAAAAAAGGTGAATTCTTTTCGAGGCACCAAGTTGTATCCCGAGAGGAGTGAAGGTTTCTCCGGTAGAATCCCGAGCGTAGCGAGGGGTTCTAGAGAGAAACCTGAGTGGATCGAGGGATACAAGAGCCGAGATGAATTCTTTTTTCACGTGTTAGGTACTCAACTTTTCACCATTGACTACGAGAAAACGATTACTCTGTGATTATGAATTACATTTTGTTATGGATAGTACACAAAAGAAGCAGCAAATTATCAGTAATAGCTACCGCTTTAGCGCGAAAAGAGTCAGGAGTCTTTTCGCGTTCGAGAATATGAGTTTCATTTTCATCACTAGATGAAGTCATTTTATGATTATGACACAAACATAAACTTTTACAAGGAAAATTACACAGAAAATGGGGGCATTTTTTTTTCTTAATTTAAACTGAGCCACATTCCATCCAGCCAGTGATTACATTTAGGTGGCTTTTAGTACGTTTTTATAGTGAGAGTGTGCAACCTCTTTGTATGTTTCACTAGAATCCGTACATTCGCGCATGTTCCAAATTCAAATTTTTTTATTCACTCGGTGAAACAAAGAGCGTTTTATTCACTGTTTTTGATGAATCACGGGCCCTTTTTCGAGTGTCAATGGTGAAAAATTAATTTACCCATCCCTAGTCGATATTTCTCAAATCAGTTGGGGCACAGATTAGATAATACATAGTACTACACTCTCTGAACAGTAATCGCTGCAAGCGAAAAATAAACTTTACGCTGGTGATCTGAAATTTGAGGACTGCGCGATCATAATAGAGCCAACGTATTGATATGAGTTACGAAAATGGACGAACCCGATGAAAACGGATGAACTAGCATATTTTTCGTAAAGAGATTATTACCATCTGATCTTCACAACCCACTGGCGATATTGATGTTCTAGGTTCTAGTAGAGCGGTTGTCAATTTTAGAGCTTCAACTATCCTAAACGAAATGCCACACATGTCCGTATGGCAATCGAGACAGACGGCTTGACATACTCTCGGAGGCACGAAGAGATCTCGTTGTGTTACGAATGGTCACCCATCCTAAGACTGATCTGGCTAGTATTGCTTAACCTTGCACTGCCTATTCTACGCGCTCTTGAAGAAGCCGACGTCAGATCAATTTTGACTAGCAAAGTACACAAAATGATCTTAATACCTTGGTTATATCCCTCTTCCTGTTGACTGATTGTTCTGGTATTTGGTACACAACTGTAGTTCGCATGATAATGCAATTTAAATCAATAAAACAGTTTGGTATTACCATTACCATTAAGTAGTACCTATGTAGGATGATCAAAAAAGATTCCACAATTACTTATTATTTTGAACCTTACCGGTTTCGCGTTACGGCATTCTCAAAGATTTACAATGGTTTAAAACCGCTTTATTCAATATGTGTAGCAAGTTCCACCAAGCACCATCAATCTCCAGTATAAACATCACTGTTATATTACAAGAATTTTAGTAAGAAATTCTGAGCTTCTGACAAAATATGCCAATTGGCCTAATAAAGCCAACGTTAACCTATAAAAAGCGTTCTAGATACTTTTCATTAATCCAGTGCCCTATATATTATTATGGTTAGTAGTTTATTATACTAAAATTCATTAGCCTAAATATGGTTAAGTCCAGGGTTTCTCAAACTTTTGACTCCACAAACCCCTATTAAAGTTTCTAGATGACAGCGAATTAACCACAAAGTATCAAGTTGATTCCTGTATATCGTTTTTATTATTATCAGGTCTGAAAACATAGTCTCATGTAGGTACCGTTGTAGAAAATGATTAAAAAAAATTCACTACTAAGAGTTGGAGCTTCCATTCTAGCTGCCCAAAAATCTATCAAAGATATCCATTTTAAATCAGTTTAAAGATTTTCGTTGAAGAGCCTGTAAGAGCGAGCGATAATGCGTGCAACAGGTGTCTACCAGCCATCGAGACACCATTACGTAAATTTTGTCACGAACCCCCTACCGTCGAATGGTGAAGCCCTAGGGGTTCTGGAACCACACTTTGAGAAATCCTGGTCCAATCCATAGTTCAATATACCCACGAGATTTTTATCCTTAGTTTATGAATTCCTCTGAAGGAACGCAGCGAGCCCGAAATAGCCAATACTTTCGTAATATGATTTCCGTTGTTTATTTACGCAAAAGCTTAACCGACTGGCTAATCCCACCAGAGTATGACATGCAACAGATATTTTAAGATTCATTCTATACCTAATGGTGATTGGGGTAAAGCATAAGCAGAAGCGGGAATGATAGCGATTTTGGTTTCAAAGATTTTGTGTTTGAGTAGCTTACTCTGGCGGATAACATGAAATATCGCGCTGTTTATTAAATACAATGGTTGATATGTAAGACAGTGTATTTTTAGATTCCTCAAGCATACCAAGGAGACAAAAGTATCAGATTCATCTGAACTTGTGTAGTTATTATGCAAGACATGTTTTATTGTTGTACCAAGAGTCCCCTAGTCGGGCATGTTGGCTTCTTTGGTGATGACAAACATAAATAAAATAGATATTTAGTGAAATGGACCAAGTTTTTTTTTAATCGTTTTTTTTTCTGTTGTTGAAAGTCATCATAATTCATGCAATCGATGTATCTTTACCAACGCAGGGGCAGTTTTAGAAGCCCTTCTTGTAAAAATCAACCAACCGGCAAGAAACTGTAATATCTACGCACTTTTGGAAAACGCACACTCACCTGCACTCAATCGCTCACACCTTGAACCACACACCAAACGTATTACCTTAACATTTCAGTGCACAGATGTTTCGTATTTGATATCTTCATTATACGTCCAGATTCGCTCAACTTGAGTGTTCGTGTGCTCCGCACTGTGCTCGAAAATATGAACAGCGTGTCGTTCTGTTTGGGTAAGCGTGACAATCGTGTTTGGAAGTGCATTTTTGTGTGTTATAAATCTAAATGTGCGTCATAATTTGTGATAGTGTTTACATTAATAAAATAATGAAAGCCACGATCGCAAAAATGGTCTAACATATTTATCAAAAATTGGGGCACTGTCCACCTTGGGTCCGAATAGCACCTGCGCTAATCGCGCCTATTTTTCCTGCGGAAGTCCCTACGGATCTCACCTCTGTCGGTTATCGGGGGTAGTTATGTCGGACCGACTAAAACCGCACGCTGTCTCGGATCTTCAGACGCCAGGGCCTAAGGTTGTCTAGAGAATATCTCTCGCACCCCGAACCATCTACGGTTTTAAGATGGCTCCATAGGGTGTGGGAAAACCCGGGAAGGGAGGTAGTGAGCCGCAACCGTCACCTGCCTGCCTGCTCTCCACTGTAACTTCTACTTAGTCAGAGCGACACGTGGAAAGCCTCCAAACAGCCGTCTACGAGGCGACTGTTGCCTCAACCGAAATTTGCCGTAGGTGGCAGCGTTTCCTATGCGGGAGAGAGGCGCTGCATTCTCCATTGTCCAATTTTTTGTTATTTTTCATATTCATCATACTATCATCGGTACTTGATGCAAAAAAAAAATAACCCGACGTTTTTAAATGCTCACAAACCCAATTCAAATGTGCCTGTACATTGTACATACCTGTGTAAGTATATAGGTACGAAGCTAAATTGTGCTATATAAAAAAGTCTCCTTCTTAAGGGCTTTTCATCCGGAAGATACCTCTACTACATCTACTAAACTCCTTGAGTAAAACGCGTTAATAATACATTATGGTACAAGTGAGCAAAGATGGTGTTTACCGCCGAGGCGCTATTGAGACCCGAGCCGTCAGGCGAGGGTCTTAAGAGAGCCGAGGACGGTAATCATCATGCTCACATGTGGCATACGACGTTTTACAACACACTTGCGAATAAAATAACACTACAAATACTAAATAAACAATATGTACTACAAATGAATTCGTTTTCCTATGCGCGCGCATCTAACAATGGCGATCGGCCATATTTAAAAGAATGAGGTTTGACCAATGATATTTTCATAACATAGATATGTCATAATATGCTTACAAATCAACGTAGAAATAGCAATAACACATATATTTATATTTAATATCATTGGGTTTAACTTTAACTTTTTTTACTGTTTTTTTTTCTGTACTTAGAGAAAAAAAATGTTAAATTTGAGTGATAATTTTGTTTATTATACAATTATTACAAGTTGAAATTATTTATTTAAATACGAAAATGCATCAAATGACCATACAATGGGCATATTAATTTATTCAATTATAGACACTTCCTATAAATTTAAAAAAGAATCTATAACTCACTTTTGTGAATAATAGCAATGAAAAAGTCACAGTTTGATAATAGGTGTCATTACGTGCCTAATTGCGGTAAAATAATAGCACTTTTATGAGCAGGTGTGTTGTAAAGTAGTTTAATTCCATTTTCTTCAGTGAAATCTGCCTTACGAATTCAAAAACAGATGTTCCCACTGTCTGTCGATTAGCACTATAATAACTCAAGAGCTCCCATCGTATTTCAATGTCTATTTTTAGTTTATAGTGATGTTTTCTAACCAAGTTTCAGTACGATATATATCACTATTCAAGATGGAAATGTTAGCAAATGCCACGTTATTGACGCACTAGTGATCGATTTGATTTTACAAACATACCTACAGACAGTCACGCCTCTTTCGTTATGGGGTAGGTAGACCACATATTTACAATTGTTATGTTACTGGCGTACACTTTTCATTTCATCTACGTTCATAATTGTTTTCACACATGCTCAGCAAGAGGTATCAGCAACGTGTACTCTTAAAGGCATCCCTCTATAGACCGCAGTGCAAAAAGCAGAGCGTTGGTAGCTTAGTGGTTATGGAATCGGACTTACGATCGAGGTGTCCCGAGTTCGACTCCTGGCCATTACATTACCGACGTGAATCCACTCCTAGCACTAGAAATTTAGCTTAACTAACAATTTAATTTAGTTTAACGGGAATATTAGTAATTTCGGGTACTAATATTCCTTTAAGAAATGTGTTTTAGTCCATCTTTGCTTCTTTGGCGACAAATAGGTGTGAAATGGATATAATTGTGGGGCAAAACACTGCAACATTTAATAGTGTGCACAGAAAACCCGCGATCCATCCAATTAAACACGCAAGATATCGATATTTTATACTAACTCTATTCTATTCTCTTCCCAGAACCTCCTCTGGTCTTCGAGCCCATTACGGTAGAGTCCCTACGCCAAGAGAAGGGCTTCATGAAGACCGGCCGCAAGCAGCAGAAGGAACTCGATGCGCTGAGGAAGCGTCAGGCCAAAGAGAAGATGTCGATGCAGAAGACACAGTGCGCTGCTTTGGAGAAAATCATTAAGGGGAAGAAGTAAGTTATATGTTTGCTAAGCTAAATTAATTCACACGGGACATGGAGATTAAGTAGATGTATGACAAAGTGTTCCTAATTTGTTAGTTATTTAACTACTCGAGTTCGATCCAGTCCAGCAGTAGGGGGATCGTAAAACAGTTGCAAGTATCACAGGATTCACTACATTAACGGTGAGAACCCTGACCTGCTGGTTGCTCCACTGGTAGATCGTGGCGGTGACTCCTAGTGAACTGAGGCGATTTTTTCAGTCCGTAAATGTTCTTTTTGAGGGCGCATTTCGGCCCACATCACTGTCTAGTGTCTAAGTATATCCTCATCAGACAAATTTGCCTCCTCCATAGCTTTTACTCCACTCCTCATGACTGTATCAATCACGCCTTATGTGGTGTTGCAGCAAGGAGCAGCTGAGCAACGACGCGGCGTTCCGCGCGCTGGTGGGCGAGCAGACGGGCGCGTGGAGCGAGCTGGTGGCGCGCCACCGCGTGGAGGAGTGGGGGCTGGCGCGCGCGCGCCTCAACGAGCAGCGCGACCTGCTGCGCAAGATGATGGACACCACGCAGCTGGCGCAGATGAAGCAGCTCGAGGGCAAGCACGAGAGGTGAGACCCGCCAGGCTCAACGAGCAGCGCGACCTGCTGCGCAAGATGATGGACACCACGCAGCTGGCGCAGATGAAGCAGCTCGAGGGCAAGCACGAGAGGTGAGACCCGCCAGGCTCAACGAGCAGCGCGACCTGCTGCGCAAGATGATGGACACCACGCAGCTGGCGCAGATGAAGCAGCTCGAGGGCAAGCACGAGAGGTGAGACCCGCCAGGCTCAACGAGCAGCGCGACCTGCTGCGCAAGATGATGGACACCACGCAGCTGGCGCAGATGAAGCAGCTCGAGGGCAAGCACGAGAGGTGAGACCCGCCAGGCTCAACGAGCAGCGCGACCTGCTGCGCAAGATGATGGACACCACGCAGCTGGCGCAGATGAAGCAGCTCGAGGGCAAGCACGAGAGGTGAGACCCGCCAGGCTCAACGAGCAGCGCGACCTGCTGCGCAAGATGATGGACAGCACGCAGCTGGCGCAGATGAAGCACGAGAGGGCAAGCACGAGAGGTGAGACCCGCCAGGCTCAACGAGCAGCGCGACCTGCTGCGCAAGATGATGGACAGCACGCAGCTGGCGCAGATGAAGCACGAGAGGGCAAGCACGAGAGGTGAGACCCGCCAGGCTCAACGAGCAGCGCGACCTGCTGCGCAAGATGATGGACACCACGCAGCTGGCGCAGATGAAGCACGAGAGGGCAAGCACGAGAGGTGAGACCCGCCAGGCTCAACGAGCAGCGCGACCTGCTGCGCAGGGGAGCAGTTTTTCTCCTTTCTCCTCCTGATATGCAGCACTTTTACCGATACTCTACCGACCCAGCCCCCGAACTCGAAAGGATATTCTGCGGAAGACTTGCCCGTAAATCAGCAAGTATATCAGCTCGCAGGTAAGATTGGCAGGGGCCCTGAAGATCTGGGTACATTTACTTTACAACGGTCAAATATGTGAAAGTTGCGGCCCAATAGTACGGCCGTTAACATCCAATTCGTCCGACTACAAACGTTACAACGCAGATCATCGTCACGCTCTAGAACAATGTAAACGAACAAAATATGGCGAGAAGTATGTTTTTTAAACTGGATCCTATAACCTACTTCTATCGCTGAGTGTACACACAAAAAATCATAACCAACAGACAACCTTGATACGGTTTATGACGGACGTAAACTTAGTAATATACAGAAAGGCCCCATTAACATATTTACTTTCATAAACTTTGCGTTAGAAGCTTGCAATATTTCAACACGGGAGCTGCGAGCAAAATGTTAACACTCCATTTATTATCTAGCTTACGTAAATAGTTTAAAAAATTATTCCACAATGCCCTAGATTCAGGGCATTGTGGAATATATTTATGTAGAAAAGAAAAATAGACAGCTGACTTGCCTTTTTTACGATGTGTAAGCTCAAAAAGCTCGCCTCATGAAAGCTGGAAAACAAATAAAGTGAGTGACATTTGTACAGTCAACGCCAACCTTAACTTAACAAATTGTAATTTATTCATCACCTTGGCTCTTAAACCATTCATAAAACAATAATAAATACCTATTCTCCTTTCGGTTAGGCACATAACTAAACGTAAACAATCTTATTGTGTCTTTTTAATATTATTATGTTTTAATTAAAAACTCAGTTTACTTATAAATAATTTTCTGCTTGTAATTTGTCTGTCAGAAACTCATTTTAAAGACAAAAAACCGAAATTAAACCACTAGTCAGTCAATTAGTTAGCCTAGTTTATTTGTTTAATATATATTTTTATAAAAAGTTGCCACAAATACTCTTGAAACTTGCATTGTATTTCAATGTAAAACAGTAGTTTTGTATTATTGTTTTTTGTCATAGTGACTTTATCAGCAGACACAAAACACACCCAAATTAGGTACCTATTTAAAGCAAGTACCATTTAAATTCCAGGGAGCTCAAGGAGATGAACGCTCGCCAGGCCAAGATCAGCATGGAGACCAGCAAGGAGGTCGCGAACGACAAGACTCTGAAAACCAAGCAGGAGAAGGATCGGCGGCTCCGAGAGAAGAAGCAGAACAACACCAAGAAGTTCTTGGACGAGAGGAAGGTGGGTACCATTAAGTTTACATGAGGTTCATGTTCGCATTGGTCATCGAAATGCGATGCGAAATCATTAATGTGACTTATAAAATCGTAAACTTTAAACTTCCGACAGCAACATATTATTTATTATTATCTCTTATTTTATACATATTTATCAATTTATTATAGTTTATAATATATCATTGATATTTATATTTTTTAACAGAAATATAAAAATACATATTATTTTTAAAATACATCCCGCTTGTAGAATGTGACTTTGTTAAACATGACTTCAAGTTATTGTCCAAAAGTTTGGCAAAATGTGTATTTAGTCACTTACATAATAAAAATTTTGCAGATCATGCATATTGTCTGCAATTTACGTGAATGTTGGACATTGAAATAAAACTATTTTGGTTATTTCCAAAAGTATGAATACTTAGGTATGCATCGGGTCTACATAGACTCCTAGATAGACTCCTCTACAAGTTCTACAACATGGTGGAGTATAACAAGGCCGGTTATATTTCGGCCGGGTAGGTATATATCGGTTTTATACCTGCTGACAATATGCGCTTTATGTGAATTTCAATTTCCCTGAATGTTTCAATATAATACAGCAAATAATGATCGTTTCCAGACCCAAACCATCAAGCAGAACCGTGAGAAGGAGAAGCTGAAGGTCACCCACGACAAGCAGATGGAGGAGCTCTCTAAGGATATTGATAACGTGAGTTCTTCTTCGTCCTAGCGTTATTCCCAGTCGCATCCAAAGCTTCCACCTCAGAGTCAGAGGGCTGCTTTTTCCATTCTAACTGGGTTCCATCTGACTTCCACAACACATTAGCGATATCAAAGTACTGCAGATAGACCAGTTTTTCGAACTTTTTAGGTCTACAACTACCCGTAACAAACTGCCATATAGATGATCGTATGGCGACCGAGCTTAATGTGCTCTCCGTTCGTCCGTAACGTGCTCACGATCTGACCAATGCAAATACCCATATTCATGCATACAAATATTTTGCACTGAGTGGGAATCGAACCCGCTCCTCCTCCTAGCAGTCGCGTTCACTACTGCTACGACACAGAGGCTGTCTTTTTTTTCTAGACTTTCTGGTCGCACTGTAATGAGGGTACATGGAGCTAAAAGCTTGAGAAACGCTGACTGGTAACAAATGTTTTTGAATACCAAATAGACATGGCATAATAGTACATTATGGTACAAGTGAGCAAAGTTGGTGATTACCGCCGAGGCGCTATTGGTCTTAAGAGAGCCGAGGACGGTAATCATCATGCTCACGCGTGCCATACGACGTTTTACAACACACTTGCGAATAAAATAATACTACAAATACTAAATAAACAATACTACAAATTAATTCGTTTTCCTATGCGCGCGCATTTAACAATGGCGGTCAACCATATTTAAAAAAAAATGAGGTTTGAATTTAACTTTTTTTTACTCTGTTTATTTTTCTGTACTTAGAGAAAAAAAAAGTTAAATTTGAGTGAAAATTTTGTTTATTATACAAGTATTACAAGTTGAAATTATTTATTTAAATACGAAAATGCATCAAATGACCATACAATAGGCGTATTAATTTATTCGTACTATTAAACACGTTATTTTTTGTATCAAAACTTTTTTAAGAACATAGACAATTATAGACACTTCCTATAAAATTTAAAAAAGAATCTATAACTCACTTTTGTGAATAATAGCAATGAAAAAGTCACAGTTTGATAATACGTGTCATTACGTGCCTAATTGTGGTAAAATAATAGCACTTTTATGAGCAGGTGTGTTGTAAAGGTATATTTATCACTTAATTCCTGTTTTATGATAATCTATGCGTGTTCCAGCTGATCGAGATGTACAAGATGGAGGAATCCGAGTTCGAGATGACGAGTAAATCCGAGTTCTTTGCATGAAAGTACCCTGACATCGCTCCTCTGTTGGAACAATTCGAGAAGTGAGTGAAAAGTGATCTCTCTAGTATAAAAACTATTCAACACTACTTTAAAAAAAAACCTATAAGCTAAGAAGACTTCTGTATTGTACCACTAGACTAGGCTGTTTGGAAAAAATATTGTGTCACGGTTTCTAGATGAGGCGGGAATTTCGAATTTGGAACTAAATGAATGAGCTAATGAATTTTGACACCTATGTGTATAGACTAAGCGCGTCTTTTTGTAATATCATCTGAATGACAGATACAAAAATTGGTAAGAAATTAATCCTGAATTCTGAACATTTTTTTAGGAGAATCTCCTAAAAAGATGTTCAGAATTCAGGATTAATTTTGCCATTTAATATTGAAAACGATCACATTTTTAATGTTCATTCTTGAAAATTGTATTACGAGAATACAGTTTTTGACATTTAATTCGATTTTAACAGATTGGGAGTGAATTTAGAATATTATTATCTTTTTCAATAAAATATTTAGGTTGTGTTCTAAAATCGATACCATTTCTTTTTCGTATGGCCAGTCTAGTGGTATACATAGAATCATCGATAAGTTACGGATAAAATTATATTTCAAATGTAGAACAAATTATTTTTAAAATTGTATAATCTAATGTTTTTTTTTAAATAAGATTGTTTCGTGACGGCACGTTTAGCGGAAATACCGCCATTCTAATTTTACCTATTCGAACGTGCCGTTATTTTAAAATAGGATTTTTTTTTTTATTATGGAATGGTATCTCTGAACTGTGTATCCTTGGTCAGCGAATGGTATAATACCTATTGGAAATATGATTATGGTAGAGATTATGTTAACGGTCAGAGACCGAATGAGGAATTGCGAAGGCATTTAGTTTCAAGTTGGTAGCTCTATATTTATCGAAATAATTGGAACGATAAAATTAAACGAGAAATGTTAAACAAGTGACTTTTCGGCCTTTCGAAATTTATTGTAAGTTATTGTGTAAGTTTTAAAATTATGTATAAAGTGAATCTGACGTCATATTAAAGGCAAGACGGAATTTTTAAAATCAGGAGGAAGTGCCGACTGTACTCGTATATACCACATTACTGCAAGAATGTTTTAAATTTGGGAGAGTAAGATGCCACTAATTCAAATTTTTCAGTTCGGAGTCTGGGGTCACTTACCCTCTCTTCTCAATTAAGTTTGACTTATATGGTTTTGAGAGCGGCTGCCGTCTGGCTTCCCAACCCCAATAGAAAAACCTGCGTTAGAACCTTGTTCGTCTCTAACGTTATTGGCGGTAAGAACCATCATGGAGGACTGGCCCAAGAGGCGACACGGGAGCCTGCCGTACTATACAAGCTGGTGCAGGTGATCGCAGGAGAGGGAGTTTCGTGGATCACCTTGCAGATGAAATATCTCGATAGGGCTCCCAAAAACACCACACATAGGTACTAGTTTCTATACTAGTGAGGGTGAGCACTTCGTCTTGGTTTCACATTCTGTGACTGAAAACGTTAACTTATAGTAAGTAGGTTTTCAGTGCCAAATGAATAGTCAGCTTTACTCAGATAAAAAAGTACATTTTACGGGTTAAAACAATACGACTATGTAGAATATTCTAAATGAACTATATATAAACAGTACGTCTGTTTAGTCTAATAATATATTCGAAATTCGAACTTAGACATGTACTGAACAGAATTTGTCGTTTAGGAATTTCTAATTATTATAATCAATCAATGTTACATAATATGAATAAGCGTTCAAGAATTTTTAAACTTAATGTCTCAATTCACCTCCCAGTGACAATCTAGTCTTTAGATATTTATTTTTTAATTACATTTTCTCTCTTTTATTTATGTATACTTAATTATTATATTATTTATATTCTATATTCCATGACTGTGTATTTTTAAAAGATTGTTTCGCTAGTATTCAAGTCGTTGATATGGGATCAATACTACTTTTTTTGATAATTATTCTAAGAATTTATCTGTCTAAAACTTACTTGATTACATTTCAGAAAAATGTTAATTATAATAAAAATAGAACTATCTTATCTATGGTTAAAATGTGATTGATTGCTGTTATTCACAGCACTATAATGTCACGCATCTTTCCCAACGGGGTACGCAGACGTTAATGTTCTACAATAAAATAAAAATATAGCTATAAAATAATTTATTCTATCAATATAATAATTACGTCAATACCTACGAAAAATAAGTAACTATTTAATAATATCATTCCATGTTAATATTATAACTATCAATACATCATGTCGATAGTGGACCAACTTCTTTTTATTTCAAATCTTTTAAAAATTAATTATTTTGTAAAACTATCGTAAGCCAGAGAATTTGCTTCATATTGTACCCATAGATTTAGGAGAATTTAGGTTCGATTTGATTGCAAATAAGAAAAGGGCTCTTTTAATGTCAATATTAAATTCATAACTATTTCTTTGTAAATATTTTGATTGTAAACGAAATTTATATATTATGATATATTCAATTATTGATATAAGTCATATTCTTTTAGGTGCCTAAGTATAAATTAATGTTACATTCTAGTCAATTTCATTAAAATCGTTTATTTTCAATATTGAATACCTATCATGGTTACATACGGTTTAGTGACCACAGTATTAGAACTTATAAGATGCCTTAAAAGGTACATGTTTAGGTCTAAGATATATAATCTAACCTTCTAGATAACTTGAGATAGATTAAAAAAAATAAAGTGAGAGTACATATAAGTGTTTGAAACGTTTATTGGTCGGAAGAAAATATTTATGGTTAACGGAAACAGATGTTGATAGGTACTTTGTAATTACACAATATTATTAAAATTGAGAATAATAAAATTATTCATATATTACATTATATGAAGATGTAGATGAAATTGATTTAAAAATTTGAATTTAGTTCTTGTATTGTGATATAAGAATATATTATTATGTAATCAAGATTTGGCCTACATTGTATGGGGGATTCTCTTTTGGAAAATTTATTAGAATTAAATTTATTCTGACCTGTCCTACGTGGTAGGGACGAAAATGTAAAAAATAAATATGTTACGTTGTAAAATTGCCTGAGTTACGACCTCTAATTTTTTCATCTATAAATAGGTCTTAAAATGAACCACAAAAGTTGGACCTCATCCTTAAATGGATCTTAAAATCGACCAACAAAGTTCAGACCTCATCTATAAATGGGTCTTAAAATGGACCATCAAAATTTGGACCTCATTTATAAATGGTTCCTAAAATGGACCACCAAAGTTAAGACCTCATCTATAAATGGGTCTCAAAATGATGGTATGAGTTTGAGGTCATACGGGTAAATAGCCATAAAATTTAATTTTAATTAGCACTATTAGCACTTTATGTCAGAATAAGGCACATTGGAAGAGGAGCACTTCATGTATTTTGAAAATTTTTGAATTGCATACATTATTGGATTTAGCCATAAGTACTTGAAAAGTGAAGCATATATTCTAAACTCATTATATTGAAGATATAATTATTAGAGTCTGTTCAATGTACGGTTAACTTTCGTAGCAAGTTGTTACATGCGAGTACTTAACAGATGTTTCATAATTTTCTAGTTATTCTAGTGAAACGCATTGTATCCAAAGATTTGTTTATTGTTTAAAGTACAATAACTAAATTATAACATTTAAAACATGTTGGTGTATATTATTTAATTTAACCTAATTATCTACAATGACGTATCCCAAAGATGGTCTGTCCCAGTTATATTTCCCCATCATTAACCTCCACAGGACTATGTCCCATAAGAAAAATTTAAAAAATCTCCACTTCAACATCTGATATCAATATCAGTTGAATAAAAATAGTAATAAACTTTTGCAACCTATTATTTTCACTGCCTGGTACTGACTCACCATTTGGGAAACACTGACCTACAAGAATCGTTACAATTAAATATAATTTATTTAGATTTCATACTCCTAATCTTCTTCCTCTCCTTGTACACGCTGTCTTCTTGAACTGAAATGGAAAAAAAATTATAGCTTTTCTATGGCTGGACACACTTTGAATGAAGTACATCGTAAGTATGAGATATCTAGATGACAAAACAGCTGTTCTGATAATGGAGCCATGAGGTGTAGAGCTGTCTAACAGCAAGTAACAAACAAGTATGAGCTTATTTTTGTTTTGTTTTATTGAGCCTGAGACCTAGCCCACGAGTATTATATCAATAAGTACTAATATAATAAATATCGTAAAACAGGATGAATAGAGATCAATGGGTGAATAGAGATAAAATTGTTGTAAGATTTTTTTCAATATTTTCTTTTACAAAACTAAGTACATTATGTACCTACTTAACCAGATATTTGATAATTCTATTCATTATTACATTGAACTAGTCTATAAATCTTGGAAGAATAGAACTAAAGAATTTAGCTAACCATTTTATTTCTATTCACCCTTTGATCCTTATTCACCTCATTTTCAGTACCAAAGTAACTCAGTCTGTCCATTACATAGGTACTTAGGCATAGGAGGAGATAGCTTTTAGCTCAAATATGTTATTCATCCAACATACTAGTACAAGGGTAAGGATATCTTCAAGAATTTACTCAGCCCATTTTTTCTTGTAACAAAGTGTGAGGGGTTCCCATCTGGAAATTTGGAGCTAAGCCTGCTGTACACCTGCTGATTGAAAGGGTGGTTACCTCTTTGGGTTGGAAGGTCAAACGGCTGACACTCCCGTAAATATTGTATGAATCAAAACAAAAGGAAGAGCTACTGTCTTCCTTTAACAGTAAGTAGACAGACCACAGGTAAGCCTATAACCCAGAATAGCGCTAAGATGATGGTTGTTATGGTAACTAAAAATTCCTATCTTCATTTATGTAGGAGAAGACAGGGGTATTATAAAGCACCAAAGTGCCCCATTTCTATATACTTGACAGACACACATTAAAGTTTTTTTAGACTAAATGTAATTGTACAGACAGACTGCATTTAAATTGCTCATTTTACTAGCCTATGAGAATGAGATTTAAATGGGATAGTTATATGTAATAAAATCCCTTATTCCACCTGAAAAATAAATTATTTGATGCATACCTAATAGGTTAAGTCAGAATTGACTGAATTGTTGTTAGACTTGTAAGAGGACTCTTTTTGTTCAGTTTGAGGTTATTTGTAAACTGATAGTACTTACTGTATGGATCAAAACGTATGAATTCCAATTTATCACCCAAACGCTCCCTAATCATTGTACATTGATGTCCAGAGACTACACTCTCCATTAACACCATAATCTGTCTGAAATATACAAATTATAAGCCGTATTTAGTAAGAAATGCATACGTTTTGAGATCTAAAATGTGTTATGTAGTCTACTAACTTGCTTTTCGCTTTTTTTAGCAACACATTTGTTATAAACATATTTTCTGTTCGATTTTCTTAGCTCCAGTTAGAAATATTTATTTTTTTGCTACAATATTTTATTAAAAATTAATTTGACATTTTTGACCACATTTTTGACACTGACGTACCATCAATTTGTTATGTCACTGTCAATGCTGTCAATTACAGCTGTGTCACATTATTCCATTATTCGTTCAAAAATAATTTGTAATGCAAACACAGGGTCCGTTTTAGACGCCATCTCGGCATTATCAACAATTTTGGACCATCCAATTAATATCACCCACACCCACACCGTAATTTAGTCACATTTAAGTATTTTAATGTAAAATTCAGCCTGTTGTAATGATTGGCATGAAATCGTATCATTATTTTTAGTACAATAAGTGCTAAAGTTTCAAGACTACCTTATTATATACCTAATTATTTATCGCAATTTTTTCTTCAAGATAATTCAATATTACGAGTACTAATACATTCTATTCTTTATTAATAGAAAAATTACATGTTTACCATTTTTATCAGGATCTTCTTTGAATTTCTCACCATAGACTATGTGCTAAAATTATGCCACGCGATCAAAAAATTACAAAAAATAATTATTTGACAGTAACCAAATAACGAAACACGTGCAAAATAAAAATCATTGAAAAAAAGTTTGTTCATAATCGGCAATAAAATCATTGAAATGTAATAATTCGCCAGTTTGTTGCATATCATAGTTGCCAAACATAAAGGCAAACAGAATCTGGTAACATTCCAAAAACAAACTCGTTCGTGTGATGAACTTGTGAACTGAACCGGCGTCGTTGTGGCATAGTGTCTGGGACTTTTTGTGTTCTTTGTTCGTAATACATGTCGCAAATGAAGTAAATAAGAATTAATAGTGTGAGTTTTATTAGTATTTTGTTTTCCGTAGTGTAGTTTTTACAACAAAAGAACAATGATAAAAAACGATATGGAGAATGGCGGCGGCGACGCCACTAATGTGTCACCGACCAAACTCATGGTCAATTATATACCCGAGTTGATGACACGCGACATGATGTACGCGCTCTTCTCAGCAATGGGCAAGATCGAAAGCTGTAAGCTCATAGCGAACCGCGGGTACGGATTCGTCGAGTATGAGAAACACGAGGATGCCGAGAAGGCGCGAGCTGCATTTAACGGGCTACTCATGCAGGGTAAAACTCTGAAAGTGTCATTCGCCCTACTCAATCCGGAGAACAAGGTCAGCCACAAACCTGACACGGAATCTAACCTGTACATTAGCAATCTACCTCCAGACATGACGTTAGAACGTTTAAATCAACTGTTCACTCAATTTGGTTCGATAACGAACAGTCGGGTGTCGCAAGGCATCGGATTCGTGTGTTATGACAACCGGCAGCAGGCCGAGGATGCGATAAAACACATGAACGGACAGTCGCCAATCACTGGCGCTGGAGCTATCGTGGTGAAGTTTGCCAACAAACCCAACGCTAATAAAAATGCGCCGCGACCAACGCCCCGAGTCGGCGTAGGGGCCGCTCCACTCGCATACAACGGTGCTACGGCCATGTTCAACGGCTCGGCGCCTACCGCTTTCAACGGCACCAACCTCAGCGCTGCATTCGGTGCGCGGCCTGCCGCATTCGCACCGGGCTTCCCTCAGGCCTCGCCTCCTCCACTGCTGCCCTCACCAGGCAAGGCCTTACCGTTCATCAACAAGGGCCAGCAAAGGTTCAACCCGATGGCTGCTACAAATCACTCACCCTTACCGCTGCTCGGTGCACCTGCCAGTCCTGTGCCGCTCTTGGGAGCAGCGGCAGCCCCACACCAGACGACAGTGTATGTATACAACATTGGTGAGGATACTGAGGAACTGGCTCTATGGCAACTCTTTGGCCCTTATGGAGCTATTGACTCCATAAAGGTTATAAAGGACCCGGAGACAAAGAAAAATAAAGGTTTTGCATTTGTCAATATGCGTGAGTACGATGAGGCCGCTATGGCCATTCAGGCGCTCAATGGATACACGCTCAATGGACAGGTTCTATCAGTTAGCTTTAAGACTCAGAAGAGAAATAATTAGCTAATAAATATGTGTACGGACGTTGTGAACGCCGTAACTTTTGTGATCGTTCCCAGGCCGAATGCTTAAGAAAGATTTTCATTCCAATTTCAGATTATTTTTGTAGACGGAAAGCGAGATCCTATATGTGCATTTCAAATTAGTCACATAAGTATTTTTGTAAGATTTAACATAGTTTTATATTCGCGAGAGCGCGACATGACTATTTGTGAGTTTAGTTGGCTTGACGGTATCATATATGTGTACACTTTTATCATATGCTATGGTATTATATTATTGGACTATATATGGACCTGTCGCACTATGTATATCTGTCGGGCGGGCGCGGGGGCTCCGCCGGCACGCTTGCCCCGGCGCCCGCCTGTACCCCTCCAGGTATTTTATTTTGTGTAAAACAACATTGTATGTTTTTTAATCTTTAATAAATTTCATGTTTAAATAGAGTTTATTGTATATTTCTCTATTTTTTTTTCTATATACATATCCCCGCCCCGCCCTGTCGTGTCCTTATTTACTTACATAATATACGTAATAATACATAATATACTTATTTGTGGCAGTAGTTTAACATGTACATAATATATAGTTGTGTATGTCCGTCGGCGACAGGTCGACTTTGTAAAACGCTTAAATATTGCATGTTGTGTAGTGAGAAAGCAGAAATACGTTTTTATTTGTTTATGTTACCTCAGGGTTTATGGCTCCCGTTATTCTTTTATATCATCATTAATTACTTATTCTATATTATGTTTGGCGCATTTACAAGTCAGGCCTTCTAATTGAGAATCTAACGTTATATTGTTAATTATTTATGATTTTAGTACCATCGTGTACACAGTAAGCTTTAACCTTTTGTACTTTTAAAAGGCTTTGGATACAGTCCATTAGCATAGCATAGGTAGTATGCGCGTGCTGGCGCGCGCTGAAAAGCTACAAGGGTATTTATTACATTCGGGAACGCGTGCGAAGACCGCCGGTAGCCGATAAGATAACAAATATCTCCAGTGAAGTGGTCCAAACTAATTTTCTAACTCGTTCTAGACTGCCACAAATTAGAATAAAGCACTAGGTGCCTATCCCTCCGTGCCTCTGCAGACAATTAGTACCAAACAACAATTTTAGGAGAGAAAGTAGAAAGTAAGTATGACAGCGTGACATCTGGATGGTGAGTAATTATATATTTCTTAAATAAGTAATGTTTTTGTGTCTAAGTAATTCTAGTCCGATAGGCATTGTTGTTTTGACATGTAAGTAATTTTTCATACAGAAATTGATTAGACCAATATTCCATCAGGCAGTCGTATTGTCGAATTTTATGTGTTTTTCTTGCGATAAATTAGTTGTAAAGCAGGTAAAACCATAAACGTGCAACACGTGTTTCTACTTCGACTGCGTGCGATGGCTCGGTGACTCTGTCGTTAAATTAGTCGAAATAATTTCCTCCATATTCCCTAACAAAACAATGTCGTATCAATAAGTATAGCCGCTCATGCATGAGTCGTAACTTGCAACTTTGTGAGTCACACGTCGTCCCCAAAATCGATGTGCGCAATTATTTGCACAATGCATCCTTAGTTCTTCATGGAATAAGTCTTTTATATTTAGATCTTGTATTAAATATCGACACTGCAAAAATTCTGGATAACATTTAGGAAAATTAACCCAAAATCATTCCAATATAGCAAACCGCATAAATGCAAAGCATATTCCAAATTATTGAGCTACCCATAAAACGTTTTACAGTTTGTTTAAACGCTGAAACAGTTACTGACGCATTTTGTTGAAAAATTCTCATGAAAATATTACTAAAACATTTGCCAAGAATTGTTATGCCACTAAGTAATTGGAGCTTTAAAGATTACGGGCCCTGACAACTATCTGCAAGTTTGGACATCGCTAACACGTATATTGTTGGCCACTTGACGTAACGTAGCATGTAGAGATAGCTCGGTCCAATGCACTGATAAATTAAAGCTGACTACATTCGCCAGCTAAGTGGTCTATTGATATGTCGTCTGCGTCCCTGAGCGTGTTCATATATCGTAGATAGGTGTTAATTGTAGCCACACGACCTATCCCATCATTTTCTCTAATCTACTTCGGAACATGATAATGCAGAATGCTTGCCAAAATTGATTTTTTGTCGGAGATAAGCATACGTTCTGAGGCCAAGTAAAGAAACATTATATGTAGAGATTACATTTAATTGTTGTCTGCCTGAGCTGTTAGCATTGATCGTTTATTAATTTCATGGTTAACGAGCCGATCGAAGATGCTGTCGTAGTTTCGGCCTTGCCAAAAATAAACGAGCTAAAAATCCTCATTGGCTAGATCCTGCCTAAAATCATAATAACCTTAGTGTATAAATACACCAGCCTGGCTGTTTCCACGCAAACGCGGCTTATAAAATATGATTTTTCGACTTGCAAGTCTTCGTTCAGTCGATGCCAGTGTGTGCAAACTCTCGGTCATTGAATTCAGGACTCGCCGTCCTTTCAAGGGCAAAATACATATAAATATTTACTCGAAGTTTCGACGACCTTTTTCCCATGTCTGTGACGCCAGGCTAGTCTGAGGTGATCTGGGTACAATGATATGTAAATTGTAAAGTCAAATAATAATATATGCGTGAATGTCTAGATTTCAATGTAATAAAACTATTTTTTATAATGTTAATGTAGATAAAATATTCAGGTTTTATACAAATTCACATTTTTATGCAAGTTAATAGCGTTGTTAGAACTAGTATTGATATTTCGATAAAATAGCATTGGCCGTCTGGTAATGACGCAGTGCGCCTAGTTAGACGGTTTTTGGTTTTATTTGTTTTCTCTGGAAGCCGTCTGATGTATTTAAAAAAACACTTAATTTTATTGTATTGCTACACGAACGTTTTCTCCAGAATAGTCGCTTGAACCCGGGACACGTTTAGGGAGCGGCTGTCTTGTAAACCCCCCCCCCCCCCCCCCCTCCCTCCAAAAGAACTGCGTCAGCCTGCGTCAGAACCCGTTACCAGCAGGTGTGGCTCACAGGAGAGATTGACTTGAGCCCCAAATATCATCACAGGGCCATACACTCCAGTTTTCTTCAGAACAGTATCAGGGCGAACAGGGACTGTCTAAAATAATAAATTTTATGAATCCTTAAAAACCGCTACGACTTCAAATAAATTGCAGAAAGCTCATTTACGAAAAGTTATAGCAAGTATTGATCTGCGTGCTTTGACTTTGGTCGAATTATCTCGAATGTCTGAAAGATTTAGAGGTTGGGTATAACACCCGTTTGCGTTTTAGCAGAGAAAACTTCCATTTCTTTCTAACCTTTTCATCGCTTTTTTACCCTTCAGGACTGAAGTTCGAGAAGTATGAAGATTGGCATTTATTCGCCAATGTCCAAATTTAAAATTTAGAGTTCCAGATCTGATAAGTACTTAATGGTTTTAAATTTGCCCATTTAGGCAATACTCTGCTTATTTCATTATTTCCACGTCATCATCAACTCAGCATCGAGTCCATGTTGCATCCAAGGCCATCAAGGGATCTCAAAAGTCCGTGTTTCATAACTTTCTATCTACATGAAATAACACTAAATAGGTCTGTTGAGTAATAAAACACATTGCAGCAATTTTTAAAACACCTTTATTGTCCAAGATAGTTGCTTGTAATCATGTAATTTGTAGTATTAGTTCAGAACGTCGACATTATAGCGGTTACGCGCGATGATTTGATTTGAATAACCGTAAATGTCCACATAGCAGCTCACGTTTGTTACAAGTTCACTGTATTTAATCTATCTACATGAAGTTTTTCATATATGTTTTTGCGGCAACGCGATATCTGCCTTAATTATACATAGTTATAAACCGTATATTCTCGACATTGAGGAAATATTTGCAAATCGTTTAAAATATTTGTCATTTTAAAAATAGCAAGAATGAAATAGTTTTGATGGAGGATTTTGTAAACGTTTTACACGTGATTTTTTATATTATCAATGGATATTTTTATACGTTTTCACTGTTTTAATTTGGTGAACCACGACAAATGGTAGTTAACGACATGTAGCACTTAAGTTTAAGACCTTGCACGAACATATTCGATGTAAATCGAGAAATAGATACGCACGTATCGTAAATAAACACTGCGATACCGATTATAGATTTGAAAAGGTATCTTTGATTTCACTGTTTGAACATGTGGTCTATTGTTTGCATTTGCAAGAATATACGAACCATATTTGCATTAAAAGCCATAATCATTATGTAGTAGAATTTGCGAATCGAAAAAGTCCCGTTAAATTCACTCAATGGGGAGTTACACTGTCGACCTAACGCCCCTCGTATTCTGTTGCTGGGTTCAAGGATTCCCATGAGTCACAGTGTTAAAAACAACTGTTTTAGCGTTACTAAAGATTATTTGATTTACAATAACGTGCATTTACGCAATACAAAGGACAGAAGTTTTGATAACATCTGTTTTAATATTCAGGTGCTATGTTAATAATTCGTCTGCTAAAATATGCCGGTTTTTTTTCCTTTAGCACCGGTTACAATTGATGTAATAGGTATTCACAAACCGGACTCATAATAGTTTTATATTCTTGGCATAATATACAACTTATAGAACAAATAATAAACTACTCTGGAATTTTGTATACTTTTAAATGTTACGATACGTGATATTTATCTCAATCTAAGTCCCATTATGTACAGTTGATCTGTCAATCTTATTGATATGCATTTGTTTGCTTTCTGGCAAGTTCTAGAGTTTACTCCTCAAATGAACCCTGTTTGCCCTGAAATTGCTTTGCTAAATAAGTAACAACGCAATGGTATGCTCATAAATTGAGGGTTATATATCAAGCTTCGGCATATTAACATGTTGACGTGTGTTAAGTTCCCGTTAACCACGATTTATAGGCACGGAAGCTGTTGTACACGCCAAGGAAAGCACGAAAATAGATTATCGGATCCATACGACATTTAACCGAAATGTAGGCTTGAGCCATGTCGGACTAATCGATAGCTCTATATGATTTAATTAGCGATAAGTAGCTTATAACATTTCTTAAACTACAGCGGTGGAACCGCATGAACTCCGCACAAAGGTCAAGGCCCTAGTATTGAAGTTTCTTGAAAGTATAAGAAATCACAATCTCATCTAAATTTTAAAGTCGTGATATTGAACAACAACATTTTAATTGTAAAACAGAGCTGGTATAAGGAGACCGGTTTTAGAACGCGTTGAAACTACAATACAGATGATAAAAATAAAATATCACTCATTGATATTCTGAAACTGAAATGTAAGCGAAGTTCGTGCAACTTCGTACGTAAGAATACTGAAATGTGTGTTTAGGTGTACACCATTTCCATTGTTATATTCAGTTGTGAGCTATTTTTCCTCCAAATATTTTGAAATTATATTGCTATATATGCGCTTCTCAACATTTAATGGACAGAATTTTGCACGGTCGACGAATTTATGATTCTTTACTATGTAAATGTGATGGACGCTACTGACTTCCCGGACGCGATAGCATTAACATGCTTTGTAATGTTTCAAAAGAATATCGCGTTGATCCGTTTATTATGAGATTTATCTAGCTTGATGGTACGTCATACAACTAATAAAAGATAAATGAATTGGCTCCTTGTCAGGAACGGTGTCCGTGGAGACAGGGGGAATGGAAGAAAATTTAATAAGTATCCAAGTAGAGATTTGATAAAATTAGCTCACACAATGCCATTAGTAAATGAATTTGCGTCAGCTTTGTGAGTGGTCGTTTTTGTAACGAGACGTATTATGGATAAGTAATGCCATTTTGATTGTAAGTTTACGACACGAATGTTTTTTATAGTGCAGGTTTCTTAAAACTATGTGAATAAACAATGATTTGAATTGCTTCCTAATGTTTAAGATATACATGAGTGGCGCATCGAATATCACCATCCGAGATGTAATGGATGTAAAATGTTTTTAATTGACTTTATCGTCGCATTGTGTACATTCGTACGAGACACGTCCCGTGGGGATATTACGTGTTACAGATGATTGCGAGACAAATATTTTGGTTATCGACGAATTCGTAATTATTTAGATAGGTAGGTATTTACTTAATTTAACTGATGCTATAGTAAAAGATTTGGAAGGCATCCATACATATTTAGGAGATGCTCAAGCATTACCATACAACGCCAATGTTACTTGTATAAATCGATTTGGATTCTTCAGGTTAGTTTCAGATTTATATGCTTAGAACCAGAAGAAAGAAATCAAATAACAAAGGAGTCTTCCCTAAGCACATAAATTGCAAACTTATCCACTAGTCAAGACTCAACTTCTTTAGAAATAAGACGAAAGAGAGGGTAGACGGATCTAGAAAAGTTTGATTGTGATATTTGTCGTGATGTCCAGTACTTAGACATAGGAACTTTGGTTCTAAACCTAAATTATTGCTAATTGGATTTATCGTCACAGGGTGACAACTACGAATTTCGTGCAAAATTTCCAGTACATTTTAATTATGAGTTTCTCATCCTTTTGTACCGTTTTATAGAACATGGTTCTTCGTAAAATAATTTTATTAATGGTAGGGTTATTTAAGAATCTATTCAATGTTTGGTTTTTAGACCTCTCTTGTTCGCGTTACTTAGTAATGGCACTTTTGCGAATTGATTAATTTAGAATACGATTAGATGCAGTTACCCACGTTCTGTGCGGTAAATATTTACGAAAGTTTCAACTAGAAGATAAACTATAACCTTTGGAGAAATTACGCAAGTGACGTGAGAAATGAACTGATGAGAAATTTCTCGTCTCCATTGTATAGAGGCGTGCGATCGATTTGTTAAAAGTGCTTTAACTAATTTTCACATGTAGGTACGATGTCTTACTGCAATATATATTTGAAGCATTCTGTCTACTGAGCTGTACCTAATACCTTGACAACAGAAGATCACAATCGGAGATCGGCTCTTCTGTATTTGGGAACAATTAAATGGCTATATAATATAAATGGGTCGCTACTACGCTATGGTTGTATTTAATACATATTGTTGCAAGGCACTCCATCTCAGTAGACAGAAGCTCTTACTTTTGTAAATACATTAGAGTTAAGAGCACTATTTTACTGGTTAAGTATATTTTTACATGGCACTGACATACATAATATTTTAGTTATGCAGTATTGAATAAATTGTTTTTTTATATAATGCATACGTCTTATTTGTTACCCTACTGGTGATAAGAGAGTGATAACTGAGTGTAATGAACTATTTATTGGCGAAGATTGGCTCGATGAGGTTCAAGAACGCGACCGTATTGAATGCAATGAGTTATTTGCCAATGCGTAAAATATTACGTAGGTTTGTAGTATTGAGGTTGAGCTGATATGAGACTAGGTATTCGCATTCAGGAAGCGTTGTACACTCGATTTGAGTTTCAATGTCAGTGAACAATCACCGAAAATTTTACGGATTCTAGGTATCAAAACGATTTTGTAATCAATGTAAATCGTTGAATTTTGTAGATATTGTTACTACCTACCACGAATTTATGCATTAAATGACTGATAAAAAACTAACTATAATTCCACCATTCCAATCGACCTAGTTAAAAATAATTAACAATACATATAAACAAGTACCTACAAAAAGTCAATCAGTGTTTTTTTTTAATCGCTATTGGCTTGACTTTGAAGGTCTTGGTGTCACCATGGGGTCACGTGTCACTAGGGTTGCCAACTCTTTTTTCGAGAAAAAAAGTATATTTAGGTCTGAGAAGAAAATTGAACAGTATTCTAGAAAATAGAACAGTATTTTACAATTACATAAATTAATTTTAACAAAAAAGTTTAACCGACTTCAAGAAACGAAAAAGAGGCACTAAAAAGCGAAAAATAACTGCGGTGCCTAGCCTAGCCCGAGAGGCTTTTAATTTATTTTTCTCTTTTTAGTGAGTTATAATCGATCCATCGTCCATCCTTTGCTTAGGTTCCTATCATCAGCAGCTTAAAATCACGAGCAGATAATTTTTAAATGCAAATACTGAAATTAAATTATGTTAAAACAGCAGAAACAGTGTTTTGCCATCATTTTGAGGATTTCCCTAGATCCTGTTATCCAATCCTGACTCCCATGATCCTGTCATCCTATTCTGGCTCCCTGAATCAAAACAAAGATCATGAAAATCCGTTTCACAGAATACGGTTTTACATACAACGGTTCGTCACCTATTTTGCCCCCTTAGGTCTGTCTGTCTTAAAAGAAAGCATGGTTTCGTAAAATCTAAAATGGTAATATGGTTCCCATCAATTTTTTTATGGATAAATTAAACATGACATAACATAAACTCACGCCTATATCCCCGAAGGGGTAGGCAGAGTTGCTAGCACCCACATTTAGCCGTTTATGTTTAGGTCCCAATGTAATAGGTGGCGAGCCTATTGCCATTAACCGGGCACTTATAAACTTGCGATAAATACACACATAACTTCGAAAAGCATCGATAAGTCATTGGTGTGTGCCACCGGTGGATTAATTAAAAGATTTAATACATATATGGCTGGCAAATAGAAGATAGCTGTGAACTGTATTATTTTCTATATTATGATTTATCATTAATAAATTTTGGATTATCATCATGGGACAATCAACACCTAAACTTATAAAATAATTGCAAATTGGTGCCCAATTAATTAAAATTGTATCAATTGCTGCACATTTTTGTAGTGTTATGCATTTTGATGCTGAAAACAGTATTTTGGATACTGTTTATTTGTTGAACAGTAAACAGTATAATTGGGTGTAAAACAGTATAATACTGTTTTAAACAGTATGGTTGGCAACCCTACGTGTCACGTACCTACTACCAACTAGGTAAGGCGACAATTTAGATGGATAGATGGATGGATGTTCGTTAGTAAATTTTGACAACCTTCTATCCCGCAAACAGATTCCTGTAGCTCACCAGGGCAGGGTCAGTAATTGACGCAGGCGAAGACACGGACTTCATCGTCAGCCAGTTACCCGTGGCTCTACCTATAAAAATTAAAAAAAAACAGCTGCTAAATTACCTTTTAGTTCAAATAACTTGAATATACACCGGTAAAAAAATAATGACGGCGGGGCGGTATAGACCAATAATTTAAGTTCTGTTGTACAGTAGATGGTAACTGTAAACACGCATGGCGCGTTCTTTTATTTTTTCACATAGTGACGGCTACGCACTTGGCGCGGTCACTGTGACTTGTAGCCTACATGCTGCTGGCATCAATAAGGACAAAATGTATTAAAATGGGGCTATTCAAGGTCATCTTCATAGAGATATCGCAGTTGTGTCGATAGCATGCACTTTGCAGCCTGAGGTGCTTTGTTTGTCGATTTTTCGGGAGCGACCCATCTGACCGCTGAAACCCGAGAGCACAGAATAAATATACATACAGTAACTTGTCTTCATATAAACGGACGAAACGCGTCCTATACCTACGCGCCTCGATCTCGGCATGCGCTCGGCAAGCAACCGGTCGGAACCGGCCAGGAATGTCCCGCAGCGACGATGTCGTTTTTAAACAGTTATTGCGCAATTTTTTTTACTAGAAATATTTATTATAGGTATATCAGAATACGGAATAAACGGTTTATTCCGTATTCTGAGGTGTGAATATAATAAATATAATATAAATATTATAGGTAGGTATAAAATGATTTTACTTATGTACTAGTGGGTAGGTACCTACGTAATTTGTGTCTTTGATGGAATTCTTTTTCTCTTCCCGAATAAAAGGCCTGGATTAATAAATAAATTGAGTAAAGTGTTTGACACAAGTAAACTACCTATACTCCATTCGGTTAGGTACTTAACCAAAGGTAAACAATATATTGTAGCCATTTTTTATAAAATCACATAATATATATTATTATGTATTAAACATTAAACAAAAAAACTAGGCTAACTAACTTAACTGACTAACTAGTACCTACCGAATCCAGAAATTCCGTAACGAAAAAAGCCTAACACCCCCTACTCCGAGCTCGCACGAATCGAGCCGAGCTGCTCCGAAGTAGCTCCGCTTAACGTAAGTAATTGTAATTGCATAAGATGATAAAAAATGCTATGCAATAGCTTTACCGCGGCAGTCCCCGAGTGCCACACGCCTTTTTTTATACCACAGGTGGCAGACAAGCACACGGCCCACCTGATGGAAAGTGGTTACCGTGGCCTATGCTATGAACGTATGCAACACCAGGGGCGTCACACTCATACTGCCGACCCTGAAGAAACCTAAAAAAATTCTCCATTGTCTTGCTTTTGTACTGAAAAATGCAGCAGACATCCTGTGCTCACAGGGCCGACCTGATGAAAGGGAACGTAAGCAGTGACATCAAATGTTCAACATATTACATACTTACCTTCATCTCTTTAAGGGGCTTTACAGCTATCTACTCACCACCAGAAATCAATACTAGCGTAGCGTAGTCGTCTTCCCGTACAGCTCAGACTCAACCTAAGTGGTGGCCTCAGGCGAGAAAAGCACCCACCCATTTTACCTACTATTCGGTAAAAAACGACAAATAGGCGCAACCGTAGAAGTGTGGGTTGGGTGTTCTTTGAATATGTAATATGCTACGGTCAGTGTAATAAATCCGGTTAGTATTAATAATTAAGTACCTACCGGTTGATATTAGGTAATAATAGCCCCATCAATTATTTGGTTAATGTAATTAATATTGAGGATAAAATTTCTTGATGGTTATACCTACCTAAGCTCCGTTTCGCTCCGCTCCCGTATTAGTCTTTTAACTAATCTATCCAAGTCTGATTGGGCGGAGTGGACATCCGAATAGGTGCGGCGCGCAGTGTCCACTCCGCCCAAACAAGACTTGGATAGATTAGGTTAGAAGGCTAATGTGGGAGCTCCGCGAGAGTTATTTTTTTTTATAACCATCAAGAAATTTTATCCTCAAAGGAATTATTAATACAAACCGGTCAATATGATTACTTTATCACTTCAACCGCAATTGTTGGTTGGTATTGGTTGGTATTACGTATTAATAATAGCCGATACAACTATTAATAATTACCTATTCATTACACTTACCGTAACATATTATTAGGTATACCTACATATTCGGTGAAAACTGTGCAGTTACGAGGAAGGATTGGATGAGGAACTTCCGCATCTACAGCAGCTGTCGCCTCCGTGACAACGCGGACAAAATATGCAAGATAGTCGACTTCATTGGTGGTCAGGTTTTGCGATTAAGACTACCGAATAACCAGGCACGTTAAGTGAGCCACAACTGGTAATGTCGCTTTCAAGTTCCGCCGGATCCCGGTATAATGTAGCCCCATAAGTGCGGCGACGACAGACTATCCGTGGCTACTTTTAAGTCAGTAAAAAGAGAACCTTAGAATTTATCCGTTTGTTTCAGATACATTTTAATGTAAGTATGTATACCTACCTACCTACCATATGAGTAGCAAAGATAGCAACTGTAGCAAGTGTTGCAACCTTGACGAAGAGCAGTCCGACTCGGATAGATAGCTTTTTATAACAACCCGGATAAAAATCTTAATTACCTACCTATGTATCTACCGGAAACATTACACAAAAAACTTATCATATTTATTATTTAACGCCATTTTATTATTCTATCATCAGTTCACAGTCCGCACGGAAATCTACATAGAACAATCCACCCTCAGATTTATCTGTGGTTTTGCTTAAGCAGAATCGAAGGTCTGTATCTATATGAATCTGTTTGCGTCAGTCTAGGCTAGGCTTCTATCAATATTCTTTGCAAACTATCGAACATGTGTTGTAATTAGAATATTTAGGATGTAGCTAGCTCAGTTGGTCAGATTATTCCCCCTGTAGGGACTGTTCGCGGGTTCAAGTCCTCTCGTCGATGTTGACTTACCGATCTTATTCTATAGGATAAGAGTGTTGCCAAGTGTCATAAATGTTCAGAAGAAATGTTCAGTGACCAACTTCTACTGTGAGTTGCACTGACGATTCCATAAAATGGCTAAAAAAAATAGGAACCACGCTTTTCTCTGTCAATTGCAATAATTGCAAATCAAAAACAATTTATCACGATTTTTTTATATCGGACGTCTATTTAACTTCGCCTCGCCTGATCGTAAGCTGAAGGCAAATTCTCAGGAAAGAGGGTCACCATTACAGACACGTACCATGTTACAATGATGGCACTCAGCTTGACGACCTAATCAGATGCTTTTTCACGCCCCGCTTAAAGGACCCGGAACTATAGGAAGAAGGAAACACGCGAGCTGGTAAGGAATTCCAGGTCCTAATGGTGCGGCCAAAGAGTTACCGAACCGCTTGGTTCTTGATGGAATATTCTGCACCGTAGATGTCACCCGCAGGTGACATCTACGCCCTTCACGTGTTGTCCTATGTAGAAAGGAGAGCGATTAAAGGGAAAGTAGTAACCTCCTTCAGTTCAAGGAATTGTTGGTTATACTGTAATATTTCTCCTGTTATTCTCCATCCGACAGTAAATATACAGCCATTGAAAAAGTTCCCGCTTGACAGCAATAGGCTCGCCCCCTATTACATGGGACCGAGATCATAATTTGTGAAATGTGGGTGTAAATACACCTCGGCCTACCCCTTCGGGGATTTACAGGTGTCAGTATATGTATGTATTCTGGGGACTAGGTTATAAGAAATAAATAAGACTTCATAAAAAGCTTAGTCTAAATTTTTATTTGTCGATTTAACGTACAGACGTAAGGCATTCTCCCACCTCATGTTATTGGCACACAAAACCTTTACACTCGTCTAACACATCTGATTACAATAATATCACTTCAAAACATATGGAATGTATATAAAGGAATGCCCAATTAGCTAAATTTTTCATTCGAAGTACGTTCGCCAGTCGTTCGTAACCACTCGAATAAAATCCAGATATTAAAATAACATAAAAAATCAGGACTAGAGTTTTTTTTAAGTAAACGCCGTGAATCTCAGTTAAATATTTACATACAATTTTTTTAAAGTTGACTCAAAATTTGTGACTTCTCAACTGAAAACTTAGTTTAACGAGAGATTCTTAAGATAATTTGGTTAGGTTTTGGTTTGTACTAAACGGAAAGATAACGTTAAACACTGGACCGTATTGGCACTGCTCTCAGGCTAACTTAACAAATTAAACTACATACATACAATCATACATTATACTTTTGCCGAATATACATTATAGTTCGAATACTGCATAAAATACTGCTACATTCACGACGATCTGATTCATAAATAATAATATAATTAAATTAAATATGGACGCAAAATAATTTCATATATTGCACATGTAAATGAAACCAAAAATTATGGGTCAATTCTGACCAGACGGAAATGTAGTCAAGCACTTAGTGGTAATTAAATATGAACCTTATTCAATTTAGTTAAGAGTGAAAATAGTATGCCGTATAGAACAGTCGCCCGTGGAATAAGGTTATACGGAGGCAGGACACGACCGAGCAGTCCAACAGGGGAATTACCTCCGCTCTACAGAATACCGCGGGCATAATAACCTCGTGTTGTGTTTCCGGCGGTGAGTGGGGTAGCCAGAGCTCCCTGGAGTGTCATGTGCTGTCAGTGGGAAGACCAAAGGCTTTGTCCTACTTATCTTTTGCGCTGACGGCACAGAATCTCTCTGTTCTTACAGGGTCGGCAGCACGAGTGTAACTCCCCTAGTATTGCATATGTCCATGGGCCACAGTAACCACTATTCATCAGGTTGTGGTATAAAAAAAGTTGATATTTAATTACCAATTAAAAACAACTCGAGTACTTTTCCGCCGTATTTAAAATGACTAAAACAATAGTCATTTAGACTGTCATAGATGATTCACTGGCCAAAATAGCAAAAATAATATAACTTTTTTTTTCCAAAATCGTTTTCCCTCCATGTCATAATCTCGAAGTACCACTCCAGACATTAGGCACTGTTTCGGGCTAACAATATTATCAAAGCTAATATTTTATTCAAATTTTCCGATATACATCTTAACTTTTAATTATTTTTTTATTCTACTTTTAAGTGATAATAATTTCAAGCTGGCTGTATGTACCCTTAAGACTTCATAGTTTAGACCCTATCACAAAAACACCTTTACGTACGACTTTGTACCGCCATATTTTATTCGCCCGCATGGATTTCAGATCCTTTCTCCATTTTTTCTCACCGTTTAAATAAACCTTCCCTGGACATCCACGAATATTTCAAGACTAAAATTAGCCAAATCGGTTCAGCCGTTCTCGAGTTTTAGCGAGACTAACAGAATTGCAATTCATTTTTATATATAAAGAAGATAGAAAAAGCGAGATGGTACAGCTTAGGCGGGACTCGAACTCGCGATCTGTCCCTTACAGGGGGAATGCTCTGACCACTGAGTCACTAAGCCTCGCCCAAAGTTGATCAAAATTTTCCTATACATCCGTCTTATGGTGACGGTGGGATCCATATACCGATACTCGGTATCTATCTTAAAAAACTTTTCTGACTTTAACTATTGAATAGTTAGCATACTAAACGCTTAAAATTTCATTCAATTATTTTAGGGTTGTATTTAACGCGGCCACAAATTAATCCGAAAAGCAGGTAGTAAAAATAATAAGTTGGCAGCTATAGTGAAGAATCATTTTATTCAATTTATGGGTGCCAAACCTTCTAACCTAACCTATCCAAGTTGGGGCGCGCTATACTCGAATCCTCATAACTTCACAATTTAGCAACACACGGGTCACTCAGTATTTTAGTCGCCCACTCAGTATTTAAAGTAACTAATTATCAGTCGTCCATTTATTATTTTTGTCGCACGGTTTATTATATCCCTTTATTTTATGACCGTTTTATAAAGATCCGTGATCCCTGTGGTGACGGAGTAAGAATACAAGTATCACCACCCCATCTCATCCGAAGGGTGTCGTAAGAGGCGACTAACGGTAAAATACGCAGACGATATCACTGCGAGAGAAAGAAAACTCGAAATAAAACCCTGTACCAACCCGTCAGCGTGGAAACAGTAGGCCAAAGCTTCCCAACATTGGGAGAGGCCTATGTCCAGTAGTCTACAATAGGCAGATATAGATGAGGTCTAAACTTTGAAGTCTAGGTAGCTAGTCAGTCCAGCTGTCCCAATCATAGGCCATCATTAGAACGGAAATTCATTTTATATTTCGATATTTAAAGTAATCCAGTGCTTTCGGTAAGCGAATAATATCATTTAATATCAATTTTAGCTGGATATGCAATATGTTTCTCGCAAACTCACGACTAGTATTTTTTTTTTATCTAATGTATATAATGTGGGATATAAAAGCTGCTCACGATTCTATATCTAACGTTACTGATATTTGATTTCAGTAAAAAATATCTAATGTTTTGTACAAATTGCATACAACTTATTTTTTAAGTTACATCATATATTAAATTGTTAGTTTCAAAATATACAATGATTACGTTTTCAATTAAAAATAGGTATTTATACTACATTTGATTAGGTAATTAACTAAAGGTAAACAATTTTGTAGCGATTTTGTATTAAAACACATATTAAACAAATGAATCGTCAATCGTCGCCGCGATCTACCGCACAGTTAACATCTATTATCACAGCTTGAAAAAAGTTTTGTTATATTTGGTGTCTAAAGTTAATGTTTTCGACGAACTTTGTGATTAAATGAACATTAGAGTATCATACTCTCGAACTAAACAGCAAGTGAATAATTATATTGTGTTTATCCACCAATATTTGTGAATAAAAAATACTCATTGCGAAATAAAAATGCACTACCGACATTGAGTGACAGTGCTGTATGTAAAACGCGTAAGTGATCTCGTATGCATGGCGCTTACGACCTTCTCGTCGCGACTTCGTAATACATAAATATCTCTAAAGTATTCACCTCGCAGTGCATTTAATAACTTTGATAACTATTATAGTATGGCATCAGATGCACTATCGTGGGGCTGTTGTACGTGCGAAGGGATGGGAGATCTGGAGAGATATATTGCCTGTACCCGATGTAACAAGTCGTATCATTTCCTATGTTTATCTATACCGGAAATTTCCACCGACTCCGACGACTATCGCAATTGGAAGTGCCCAGTTTGTGTAGGTAAGTTGCCGAAAACGGCAAAAAAAGATAGTACACCGATACGAACTGCTTCCACTACTGTTCGAGGTAGTAAAAGACAGGCGTTGAACTCGCCGCCGGCTGAGCGGCAATCTGTTGTCACCGCGGAGGACGTGCGGTCTATTGTGCAGGATGTTGTCAAAGAGGAGTTCGCCACAATGCTTGAGAAATTAAATAATGCGATTATCTGTAATATCAACAAAGAGCTGGCCCCCATAAAGGAAGATATTCAAGAATTGAAATTATCATTGAATTTCCATACTAAGGAGTTCGAGGACCTTCAGTCGGAGCATTCCATGTCAAAAAACAAGATAAAAGTTTTAAGCGATGAAAATGAGCAACTAAAGAACACGGTCTCGGAATTAAATTTGAGATTAAATCACTTGGAACAGCATGCAAGATCGAACAATCTCGAGCTGCAGTGCTTACCTGAAGACAGAGGAGAGAACTTATATACAGTTGTTAAAAAGCTGGGCTCGGTGGTCGGCTGTGTTCTCAAAGACCATGATATATATCACGCCACTCGTATAGCTAAACTCAATACAGGTAGCACCCGCCCTCGGTCTGTAGTGATTCAGCTGGCGTCCCCAAAGATTCGTGACCAGCTTCTTGCCGCTACAATAACATACAATAAAAACCATACCGACAATAAACTCAACAGCGCTCATTTTGGACTTGCAGGCATAAAGACACCGGTTTATGTTGTCGAACACTTATCTCCAGCCAATAAAGCTCTTCACGCAGCGACAAGACTAAAGGCAAAAGAAAAGGGTTACAAGTATGTCTGGGTGAGAGGTGGCAGAGTTTTTGTAAAAAAGAATGATGACTCCGATCATATTCTAATAAGGAACCCAGACTCTTTAAAGAAGATACTGTAATTTACGGGTTTGTTTTGTAGATTAGTATAGTATATTAATTTTATTATATTGTAACTTAGCACGATAATTGTTATTTTTATTATAATAAAAATTCAATAACTTACAGATATACTATCAGAATTGTGGTGGTACAAAAACAAAAACCCATAGTATTTATCGTAATGTCTGTTGTAATAACTATGATGTCATAATTTTATCGGAGACTTGGCTTAATGATTCCGTGCTGAGTAGCGAATTGTTCGATGATGGGGTATATATTGTACACAGGCGGGATCGTCAAACGTCTAGCCTACAGTGTAGAAAAGCCGAGGGCGGGGGAGTTTTGATTGCAGTTAAGAAAACCCTAAGCTCTAAACGCATCATTGCCTGGGAAAGTAACTGCGAGGATGTCTGGGTTGTTGTAGATTTGCCTGGTAGATCTTTAAGTCGTCGAATAGTTTTCTGCGCAGTATACTTGCCTCCTCCTTCCTTATCTTGAGTATTATATTGATAATTGTAATACAGTTTTAGAACAAATAACTGATTCTCAGGTATGTATTGTTGGTGATTTTAATTTAAGAGATATCGACTGGCAGTCATTAAGAACTATAACTGGCAGCAGTGGTACAACGGGTATAAATGAAACATTAATGGATTTTACTCATGTCAACAGGCTGAAACAGTTCAACTTGGTAGCTAACTCAGATGGTCGCATTCTAGATCTTGTTCTCTCTACTGTTTCAATGTGCAATGTCAGCAAGTGTTTAAATAATGCCATAAGCAATGAAGTACCACGCCACCCACCCCTAGATATTACTATACCTTTTGAAAGGGAAACAATGTTACCCTACAATACTGTTGTCTCAAGGCCTAACTTTTATAAAGGTGATTATAATTCTATTCGCACTTTCTTAAATCAAATTGACTGGGATGATTTATTCGTGGGTCAGAGTGATGTGAATGGGATGCTAGAAATATTTTATAGAACTCTTGATAAGGCGATACAACAGTTTATACCCTCCTATTTACCTAAAACTAAAAAAAATGCTCCGTGGTTTAATCGTAAACTAATTAAAATGTTAAATGATAAAAATAAACTAAGAAATCGGTATAAAAAATACAAAAACCCTCTAGATGCAATAGAATTGAAAGAAATTAGTAAACGCTGTGATAAACTTGCTAAGGACAGTTACAATGGTTACATTAGTTTCACTGAAGATCAAATTAGAAAAAACCCTAAATCATTTTGGACGCTTGTGAAGGCTAAGCGAGGAGGATCTAGTCTATACCCCATCTCTATTACTGACGGATCAAAGACATCCTCCAATGGCACAGAGATTTGTAACTTGTTCGCTGATTATTTCTCCACTGTGTATAGTAACATACAAGATAACTTTAAGGGTTTGGACTCTGAATACTTGCAATCTTTAGAAAAGCACAGTTTGCACTTAAACCACTCTTTTGTAGATTCATCAGCTATCCATAACAAACTAAAAAGTATAGATGCAAGAAAAGGGGCTGGTCCTGACGGAATACCTCCTTTCTTCATTAAAGCATGTGCATCTGAGTTGGTGTATCCGCTTATGCGCATTTTTAATAAATCATTGACATCAGGAGTATTTCCCTCAAAATGGAAAATAGCCAAGGTGGTACCAATTCACAAAGCAAATGACACCGAGCATGTATCTCACTACAGGCCAATCTCTATACTATCTTCTTTTGCGAAAGTCTTTGAATCTATTATCTGCCCTCACATACAAAATCACCTTAAACTATACCTCAGCGACCACCAAAGCGGATTTGTCCCGCTTCGTTCTACGGGTACAAATCTTGTGCCTTTTACCGAGTTGCTAATAAAAGCAATAGATTCAGGTCTTCAAGCTGACGTAATATACACGGACTTCAGCAAGGCTTTTGATAGGGTTCCACATAAACGTTTAGTAGCAAAATTACGTGCATATGGAATAGCTGGTTCCTTACTGGAGTGGCTGGCTTCATATCTGCACGATAGACTGTTTTTTGTTGTGGTTAATGGCTATGAATCAAAGCTACAGAAAATTTTATCCGGCGTTCCACAAGGCTCACATTTAGGACCAATTCTATTTAATTATTTTATCAATGACATACCTGACTGCTTTCAATTTTCTGAAATTTTTATGTATGCAGATGATTTGAAGTTTGTTAGAATTATCAAAGAATTTGAAGACGTCCATTACTTACAGAATGACCTAAGTAGGCTTACTCAATGGAGTAAGGTTAATGAAATGCTTTTAAATTGTAGTAAATGTTACCATGTGAAATATACGCGCAAAAGCAAATTCATTGAGTCCAGTTACCACATTGATAATACTAAAATAGATGAACTGGATACTATCAGGGACCTCGGGGTACTTTTCGACAGGCAGCTAACTTTTGTGCCACACCTCGACAACATAATTAAGAAAGCGTCTAGAATGCTTGGTTTTGTCTTAAGAAACTGCAAAATCTTTCATAACAATAGTACAAAAAAATTACTTTATTACAGCTTGGTTCGCGGTATATTAGAATACTGTAGTGTCGTATGGCGACCACATTACGCTACCCACTCTTTGCGTCTTGAACGTGTGCAGAAACGTTTCTTGGGGCATCTCGCCTTCTGCAACGGAATCGCTAAAAAAACGCGATCCTACAAACACAGACTGACGCACTTCAATATGACCTCATTAGCCAATCGCCGAAACCTACACGACGTGATGTTCGCAAGCAAAATTACTCAAAATAAAATATCTAGCCCCCCGTTGCTCTCAATGTTCAGATTTCGAGTACCATCAAGGCTTCCACGCAACCCTATCACACCACTTTGTCCTCCATTAAGGAGAACAGTTCTAGGCGCTCATTCTCCCTACGCTAGGATCTGCAGATCAATAAATGGCTGCAGCGACCAAATTGATGTGCACGCTGATACTGTTGGCAGAGTAAAATCCGTAATATGCACCTTGCCAGATTTTATGTAAGCTATTATAACTTGTTTAGTCTAGCAAACTAATTGCTTTAAAATTGTCTCAATTTTTGTTATTGTTCACCTACCTCCTTTTTTCGTTCCTCATTGACTTATTCATCATTATCATATTATTGTGATGTTAATTGTTGTTGGTTTTTCTCTATGCACAAGCGGTGTTTACTTTTAAGAGATTGTTACGTTGCTTTGTGCTAGATCAGTATGAACTTGTATTTATTATGTACTGTATAAATGTAAACAATTGTTAGTAAACCTAAATAAATAAATAAATAAATAAACTTGGCTAACCAAGTGGTTCGATTTCTGTTTTTAATAAAATCTATACTAATATTATAAATGCGAAAGTAAGTCTGTCTGTCATGATTTCACGCCTAAACCACTGAACCAATTTTGATGAAATTTGGTACAGAAGGCAATTAGACCTTGGGAAAGGACATAGGCTATGCTCGATCGCGATAACCGACACCCACGCGGGTGGAGCCGCGGGCAACAGCTAATTATTTATGAACTGAGTTTTTAAACAAAACATATTTAATCGACACATAGTTTACTTTTAGTTAATTACCTAACTGAACGGAGTATAGTCCTCGCGTAGTCACTTACAAGATACATTTGTACTATTTATAAATTTAATGAACCTATAAGAATGTTTTTACCGTAAACGTAACGCTGACTCATCAGCACTCGGTCAGATATTTACAATTGTACAATGTTAACTTTTGTGCCTATATTGTTCCTATAACCTCACTTCCATACTATAGATGCCGATTTATTATGATATATATAGCCTATGATCTATATGTATTACTAGACTGGTTGTACAGAACAACAAAAATGGTCACTAAGTTCATAAATTCGACACAGCGCTATCTAGACCAAAAGTAAGCCTAACTAGCTTGTGTTATGAAAAAGCTGACTGATGTAAATATACATTTATGCACACGAATATTTGCACTCAGCGGGAATCGAACCCGCAGCCCTTGTGTACGCCACAGAACTTTTTGTAGTTATGTATACTAATATGATAAAGAGAAAAGATTTGGATGTTTGTATGTAACGAATGTAACTCAAAAACTATTGGACCGATTTCAAAAAATCTTTTGCCCTTAGAAAGCTACATTATCAGGTACCAAGAAACGCTACTATCAGTGATGAACGGGATCAGAATTCCACGCGGGTGGGGCCGGGAGCAAGAGGCTACCAAAAATGTATTAGCTCATTTATCGAGCCTGCCTTCTATAGGATTATTGTTCTAAACAACCCATCTAATAATTACACATAAAAATCATTGCACATACATACTTCTAAGAACCAAGGCATACTTTAAATTCTTTTTTTTTCCTTAAACATAGTGATAAAACTCGACATGGCTGCCAGATAATCTCCTTCGAAATAACGTCCCAACTACATCACACAACATTATTATATTTAACGTTAAAAATACTATACTTTTCCGCGATAGGCACTGTTAAGAGCAATTCGCTTTATGGCTCCTCTACACGTAGACAGAGATTCATCCGCAGATGTGATCTGCGGACGCGTCCGCCGACGTAGACGGGACGACTTGCTTGTCTATGGTAGATATTTAACGTTAGATAAACGGGGTGAATAGAAATAAAATGGATGTTAGATTTTATGGGTACATTGGGTTGTGGAGGTCAGATGACAATCGCTTCACGGAAAATATCGAGGTCTAGCCAAATCTGTAGTTAAGGCTGGTAAAGCGGATCCCAGACTCCAAGCTGAAAGCTTCGGATACGACTAGGAATTAACGCTTAGAGGAAGAGTTAGATTTTTTTAAATAATTTATTTTTTATTTTTATTTATTTAAATAATTTATTTGATAATTCTGTTAATTATTACATTGAACTAGTTTATAATTTCACTTGAAAGAAAATAACTGCAGAATTTAACTCTACATTTTATTAATTCTATTCACCCATTGATCTCTATTCACCCCGTTTTACCTGGTACTTACCATAGACGAGCAAATCACCCCGTCCACACGTCAGCGGATGCATCCGCCGCTAACATCTGCAGATGAATTTGTCTATGTGTAGAGGACCCTTTACAATGAAAGATACATCTTATGACGAGGTATCATACAAAATGTACAATGGGAACTACACATACATTAAATAATGAACACAATCGCGTTTTTACATTAGCTTATTGCAGTCTCTCGTAGCCAAAGACCTCACCAACATACAATACTTCAATTATATATATATATAGTACCCGGCGTATATCTTGGCCCCAAGTCGCGAGAAATGAGGCCGTGCAAGTCTAAAAAGGTCACTTTATTGTAATCGTATTAGGATAATAATTTTGTCATGAGATATTTACACGAACTTGGAATCTGCTTACTAAATGAATTATTGTGATTCTGTTCATAAAGTGACCATTATACGAATTTTATAGGAATCTATTGAGATCTACTGGGAATTTATAAAATTACTAGTTTTTAACGGAATCACTCAATGTGACCTTTTAAAACCCGCTGGCAGGCGTGGATTGATGTCGTCAAAAGACTTCGCATTTAGAGTACATGTTGTTATGTGAATGGGGTCAAAATATATGTCGCTAACTATATAATCAATCATAATGAAAATAAATTCGAACAGTTTAAATGCTTTATAAATGTCTTGTGGTGGATATGTATGACAAATAGGACCGATAGTCTAGCGCGATTACTAGCGCTAGATGTCTATAGATAACATATTAATGTTAGGTCTGATGTATCTGATGGTATATACAGATTAAATAAGCCTATAGTATTTGTAAGAGGAGGGTAGATTGAAAAAATGGAATGAAAGATCGCCACGTGTTTTACAGATGTTAAATTACTATTGAAGCCGTTCCATAGGCTCTTTTTCTTATACACATAACGCTCATACAATTAAACATGACTCGATTTTCCTCCAACTAAAACTACATCTAAATATTTTTATTCAAGCCAATTTCGACTTTATTGCAACATCATTATTACATTGTATGAGCGTTAATATAATATCTAAACACAATAAACAAACGTACATATCCATTTCGTATTCTCATCCCGGCTACGTCACTACTGCGTAAAGTCACTGAAACAAATATTTGTGAAGCGAAGCGTTCCACGCACTACCCGCAAGCGTATGTACAGTCGAGTCAAACGAGGTAGTCGTCGAACTTGCGGAGCCTTCGCTACGTGTGTGGCGGGGCCCGGGGCCCTTCGCTGCGGGGCCCCTCGGCGCGGGGCCCTTCCGGCCGGGGCACCTCGAGAGTGTCAGGGCTGAACCGCACGCGGGATATAGAACCACTGGAGGCGTCTCGAGCGGATACATACGAACTGTCAGTTTCTGAAGCCAGACTGTCAGGTGGGGTTGGGTTTGTAGGGGTTCCACCACCAGAGCTACCACCCGAAGCGCTAGATTTCTTGTTATACTTCTTTAAACTAGAACGAAGCTTCGTAGGCCCCAGTTCTAGACCAAGGTTCGCCGGTCTTTCGACTTCATTCTTTTCTTGAGACTCTTGTCTGTAGAAATCTCTCGGCAGTGAGTAATCTGCTGACTTCCGAGGATACTCAGTCTTAGGTCTGTATTCATCTCGTTTTTCTTTACTCCTATACTGTCTTGAAGGAGAAAACTCTTCTGGGTGGGAATTAGATGCGGAGGAATTCGATGGGGTTCTTCTATGCGTTAGATACTGCGGAGATGGTCGGTAATCGGGGGTGGGTTCTCTGTAATCGAAGGAGCATTCGTCGTAACCATAGTAGGGGTGTTTGACGACATAGTCTGCTGTTCTGTCGTACGTATAAGGTTCTGCGGCTCGATAGTAGAAATCTCTATCTCGATCTGATGGGGAAGGTTGGAAATTTTCTCTATAGTTATGATACAGGTCTGCTAGATGATCTGAGGTGGAAGATGAAGTTCTTCGAGGTGAAGGCGTGGGTTGTGTTGAAGTGTAGTTGGTGCCTAGGCCAGAGGTTCCGGATAGAGGTTGAGCGGAGTGCCCATACCCTGAGGAAGAAGATGGGTGAGCGTAGTGGGTCGGGGAGTCTGTGAATCGGATGGGCTTCTGTTCTTCGGCTTGGAGGCTCGATATCTGGAATGTAGATTATCAAAAGTCAGATATCTAGTTATCAATAGAAAACTAAAAAAACTTACTGGGTTGCCTGACCGACAACCATGCTATTCATAGTGTGAATAAGTTGGTTCGGCTATGGAAGTACATTCGGTTCATTTTTTGAGCCACACAGCTATTCTAGTGACATACAAAAAAGTTATTGGATTAACTATGGAATTTTCTTAATACATAAAGACTTACACCCGTATTCACAAACAATACTGTTAATTCACAAACATCGCGGAGCAATATCTAACGCAGTGCGTTCCCTCAACGAAGTATTACTTAAGTGTTATCAATGAATAAAAAGGCTTGCCAAAACGAACGCACTGAGAATTTGTCGTTCTTTGCACAGTTTTGGTAGTACGCATAGCGAAGTATTGTTTGTGAATACGGGTGTAATACTCCCTATCGAAGCTTAGAATATGATAAAACCACTAAATCCCGAAATAACAAGCAAACTATGTGCCATGCTAGATTATATCTCTGCATACCCGTTTATCTATAGATACATTCATCTATCTATCCATCATTACAAACTTTCACATTTATAATATCAGTTTGACAGTACACTTTGTAATAATACTAACCGGAGAGCCAGTGATGGCGTTAAGTGGGGCACGCAGGTGCCTGGTGGGACCGTGGTACGTGTTGTGCGCGTAACCAAACCCTTCGTACACTGAAGAACTCAGGGGTTCAGGTTCGATTTCCGCTCTGAAAACAAACATGAAACCGTAAATTTATTACGAATTTCTTTATGCCACAACTGAAGGAGTAATAGTTCCAAATTAAATTTAAAAATTTAAAAACCCCCCAACACAAATATACCCCAAAAAGAAATCAATAAATTGTGTTGTTATGAACGGATGTTATACTACGGACTCCAGCTCTCTCATCGTGTATATGCTGCAATGCTGTAATCTATATCTATACTAATATTATAAAGAGGAAAGATTTGTTTGTTTGTTTGTTTTTTTGTTTGTAACGAATAGGCTCCGAAACTACTAGACCGATTTCAATAATTCTTTCACCTATAGAAAGCTACACTATCTGGGAGTAACATATGCTATATAACATCACGCTACTACTAAAGGGAGCGGAGCAGTGAGCATAAATGTCAATAAATCGGGCAGATTTCCATACATTCTTTACTAATATTAGATTTGTATTTTTGTATTCGAGTAAACTCAAGAACTACTGAACCGATTTCAAAAATTCTTTTACCATTAGAAAGCTGCACTATCACTGACTAACATAGGCTATAATTAATTTTCAAAAAAATAGGGATCCTGGATAAAACTTCAATAATGTAACCCAAGGTGTAAAAAAATGACCTAAAAAATTCCTTACATCGCGTACGCTGCGAAAACTATTGAAGATAGAACAAAATAATGTACTGTAGAAATGTATAACTTAAAAAGGTCTACATAAAAGTCCGCGACAGCATATGTCTATCTAATAAGGGTAGCTCACAATAACCATTTTTATCTTTTACAAATTATAAAAAAAATATGTGTCATTTTCGAAGCTATTTTTAACAATATAGTGTTAAGCCTTATCTGACTAAATACGTTAGATACATTGTACATTTAATGCAGATCAAAATTGCCATTTACACTGTATAATTATAATGAATATTTTAGAATCTATTGCAGTATGAAAGTAACGCGCGACGATATAAATTCAAACCGAAATGCCGATCAAAGTCAGACCACGGAATCTATACTTTTATAATATTAATTCTTATCTAAATAAATCGTTTGGTATTTAAGATTGTTTCAATACCTGTTGATTACTTTTTGAATTATTGAAATCGGACGTTCTATTCAAAAGATATTACGAAATTATAATGTCAATAAATCCGGTAAATTACCATACATTATTTGAAAACTAATTATTATTACGGGCATGGGCTAAAAGGGTGCAACCACAGGTGTTCGAAGTATTTCACGAGCGAAGACAGGGAAGGTCAGCTGAACACAAGATGCAACGGTAACGGGATCCGAATGCGGGATTGGAACCTCCATGTGATGCATCCTGGGTAACGGAGGCATTAACGCCCCTCACTCAGGGGAGGCGCTACCGCCTACGGCAAATACATACAGCAACGGGAGCAGCTCTATAGAGGGCTGCTCAAAGGCTTCCCACATGTCCCTCTCACTACGAGGAGGCCCAGTAGAGAGCAGGAAAGGGAAGGGCTGGTCACCGAGCGCGGACGTGAGGATTATAGGTCCGGCCTCCTGTCATCCCTTCACGCCCGTCTCCTCCCTTTCCGGAATTCGATGGGACATCGTGCTTCTCACTTCTGAGAGGGCCATCTTAAAATTGTAGATGGCCCAGGGTCAGCCGGGGGGTGCGGAAAATGCCCTAGGCAATTTTACACTCCAGCAACTGAAGACCCGCGACGGCATGCTGTTTAGTGGGTCCGAATTCCACATGGCACTCCTGATGGCTGACGGGGATGGTATCCGAGGCAATTTTAGCACGAAAGAAAAGTTTGTACGGAATCCGAATTCCACGCGGGCGGAGCCGCGGGCAACAGCTAGTACTGTATATAGTGCTATATTGTATATAGTGATTTAATGATGTAATAAGAGAGAAATTAACAAATAAATAAATAAATAAATAAATGATTCAAGCGTTGTCGTGACGGTGATTCGAAACTTTATTATTTTATTTTTATTTTTTATACCTTTTAATTTGCATTATTCACTCTCCATCATATTAGTAAAGTTAAATGAAACGATATAAAAAAAATACTCAATACTGGAATTGTTTTTATGCCAGTAGTGTTCCCGGAATACTACCAGGCCCTCGATTCTGCTAAAGCAAAACCACTGTCATGCCACTGATACTGCAAGAAATTTTTATTTAATTTTTCCTTTTAAAGTAATGCAGTTAAAGTTTAAAATAAAATTAATTATTAAAAAATTAAAAAACCCGACTGCTGTCTAAAAGATTGAAACAAGCTTGATAGCAGGCGGTACCCATTTGCCAATCATAAACCGAAAGAAATTTAATGGGTACCGCCTGCTATCAAGCTTGTTTCAATCTTTCAGACAGCAGTCGGGTTTTTTTATTTTTTAATAATTAATTTTATTTTAACCTTTTTAGTTAGGATATGACATCTATATATTTTTGTAATCTCCTTTTAATTCTCTTCATTTTGATACCCTACTCGATAAATTTGAATGAAAAAAAATTTTTGCCAACACATATTTTAGCATCAAAAATCTACCGTATAGTTTTTGTTGGAATTTTATGTACCCTATGACACTCGGGAGATGAATACCTTTCATTTGAGACCCTATTAATCAAAATCCGTCCAGGCGTTAGGCCTGTAGAGGGGAACAAAGAAAACTACATACACACATAGACACATACATACATACATACGCGCGAAACACATTACCCTCTCGCTGGCGCAGTCGGGTAATTAAATGGCTTTAGAGCGAATGAGTTAGTGTAATGAAACTCTTTTCATTCAATTTTGGACTTACTCTAATAGCAATAAAGTCTACAATTTAACGCCATTTTTTGCAGTTTCTGTGGTATGATAATGGATTTGCTTTAGTAGAATCGACGCCCAGGTGTCTTCGGCTTAGTCATAGCATAGTCTAAAACCTCAAATATTCAAGGTTATTAGCTCACCTGTGCGGCTGCAAGGTGGGATGTAGCGGGCTCACGTTGGACACTCTGACGTCATAGCCGGCGGCCACGCCTCCCAGCAGCGCTGCCATGTTGTACAGAACTAACTCTATTATACCCGGTTTTTTGTACTTGTAACCTGTAGCATAAGATTTACGACAAGATCAAACACTGATCGCTTATTCAAAAAGCTTATTTTTATCAAATGATGACCTGAAAACCAATACCCGTACTAAAAGCTGTTCAAGATTCAGTCTGGATGTAATCTCAATCTCGAAAAATGTCAAAAACGATCACGATGTCTTTGAAAATTGGGTATTTTAATAGTAGTTTATGAAACTGTGTCATAATGAGGGTTTTTAAAATATGACGAATTAAAAAAACGAGCAGAAGGGGATTTTTAATAGTATCACACAAGTGTTTTAAGACCAAATTATGTACAGTTTCATATACTAGTTTATATAATCTCATGAAATAATATAATTTGCGTAAAATAACAGAAATGTTGAGCGCCAAAATCAATTTGCTGATCGCGCATGCGTGTTGCGCCGCGTCTACAGACTATGTAGAAGAAAAAACCGGCTGAAGTTGTATCTTAAATTCTTAATGGAAAAAAAGTTACACTATGATACATTTAGCAATAGAAGAGCTGTACATACCATAATTTAATTATTTTACCGTTACCGTTTTTGACATTTGGGAGATTGAAGCTGAATTTTGAACAGACTTAAATTACGAGAATTGACACTGGTCAAAGAAGCGTTTATTTAAAAATGTATGTTAGTTTGATTGTGAAGATGAAATTGCAAGCTGAATTAGAATCATTTCCTCTTATGCTACGGAGTTGAATATTTAATGTGCCGGCAAAAATATTGAATAAAGGTCGAACTCCACCAAACGGACGGCATCGGCCCGGATTTTACAATCTTTAAACAAAATTAAATCTTATTAATATTATCACAGTGTTTGAAGTTTATATTACCAAATCACGAACAACAGCTTGACAGCGACGTGCGGCGGCATGACGCACGTCAAGCTGTCATGCGTGACTTGGTAATATAAACTTTATATAATAATAATAATAATAATAATAATAATTTATTTATTTATCAGAAGGGCTGTACATTGTATTATTACTAGTTTTACAAATAAGATCAAATGCTGTGTGATATAAGATTTATTTTGTTTAAAGATTGTAAAATCCGTTCCGATGCCGTCCGTTTGGTGGGGTTGAACCTTAAAGGTCAAAGTAGTGCAGGAGTTAGGTGGAAAAATTTAAATAGCCTATTGGTGGTAAAATTAGTGGTAACAGGAAACAAAAAATGGCATAATAAAGGGGTAAATATGAGATGAACTCACCTTCGGTGCTGTAGAGAGTGGGCATGGGTACGGTATACCTCGAAGCAGACGACAACGGGTACTCCGGGCCCCAGTCGTCGGGACTGAAGTCTGTGTAAGGAAGAAAACAACCTATGTGAATGGAAACATAGGCGCGTTAGTGTATGCGTGCGTGATCACTGTATTTCCGATGTGAAATGTTGAACTGGTGTCTGGTATACTCAGCAGAGTATTTTTTTTATATCTATATTATAAAAAGGAATTGCAATTCTGTTAGTCTCGCTAAAACTCGAGAACGTCTGAACCGATTTGAATAATTCTTTTTTATTTTTTGTTGCTTATTATGTGGCCATGAAAAAATATGAATAGTAGGTGCAGCAGGAACGTGATCTGATCTACGCGGGCGGAAAATATATGGCGTTACAGGGTTCGTCGGGTCAGCTAGTAATAAAAATGTTTATTTACCGAAAAAATATAGATACAAGGTACAATAAGACAGGGATAGCTACAAAAATCTGTACAGTAATATTATGTTTTATCTCTTGAACTAAGCAAGCCTGTATCTCAAGAGGCAAGTATTAAAACAGGAGGTATGCTTCATTTACATCAAATTTAGATATTTTATTCCGGCATCCTGATTTATCAAATGAATTGATATATTCAAAACAGATATCATTGGTAGCTTAGGGGTAAAGGAATCAGGCTCACGATCGAAATGTCCGAGCTCGAATCCCGACCGTTACAATATCGACGTGGAAAATAATACAACCATTTTAGCATAGCCGCCGATATTTTTTGCCTATCGATCGAAGGCCGCTGGCTACATGACTCTAAGTTAGAATACAGTGTAGTTAAGTTGGTTTCCTTCCGACATACTACCACTTGATGGTGGTTAATAGGGTTGGTGTTAGGAACACCAAAAACTAAACATTAAACCTGTCGTTTCAGTCAATTTATACGAGAAAAAGGATACCGATATTCTGTAGTTCAGACTGTTCACAAGTATTCCAACTCGGTAAACAAATGAAATAACTCTGAGAATCATACACGCTAAATGACACCTTATTTTATGTAAGTTACGGTTCAAATTAATTTCACATCGAAACTATACAGTATGTCAGTCATGATAACTTTATACACTGGTTTATGAGGAAAACTCGATTTAATGTCTATTGCGGTTTGAACAGTGTATAAATAATTCGATCATAAACAATATTGATGGACAAAAATAGAGGAATAACATTTTAATTTAAAAAAAATATTATTGCTTTATTTTTCAATCATGCAACATTAAAAAAAATAGTGATACTACACATGCCAAACAGTTCATTCTGTATAGCTTAAACAAGCAATATAATTGATATAAAACAAACAAACAAAATAATAATACAAAAATCTATTATACTTACGTGTGCAAAAATTGCAAAAAAAATACTTTGTATAGCACTTTTAATTTGACAAAATCAAATATTTTTTGTTAATAACTTGTTATCGTTTTCAGCCTTCCCCGATTAGCCATAGTGAGAGAGCATAAGCTTTTTACCTTCACCGATTTTTAATCTGTATCTAGGTTTCACTAATTGTCTATGGCTCTTTTTTTTTTTTTTTAATTTGATGGTTAAGGGGTTTTGTTAGTAACTAATGATTAGTAAACCCATGTTAAAAAAATACACCAACTTCGATTTTATGGACAAGGTTTATTTGATATATAAAAAAGAATCTATATAACTATGAAAGAACCAGATCACCAAAGAGCTATCTTTTTTTTTCACAAACTGTTTTTGAATGTCTTAAAATTATTTAGGTTGGGGCTGTCATGTGTCCCGGGCGACGTGGTGAGAATACTCAAGCATCTAATTTGAACTCAGCATAATAACTAATACAGCTATAAAAAAATGATATCTAAATTATAACTATATTGAGGGTAATCTGAAATTTAATACGCCACTGAAGTCGATACTCCAAAAAAATCAGTAAAAAATCCAGGTAATGTATTGCAATATCCATTCCGAAGTGGAAAGAGAGAGATATATAGTGATGTTGTTATGACAAGGCGGGACACAGACAACCCGAAACGTCCTTCGACACGTAAGCCTCTCGATCGGGTAAACGTTATTCTATTACCGCCACCGTTGCAGGAACATTGTTACTCAAGGTTACAGGGATACATTTGTACTCTGTACATACGACATACTACGACTTGGAGGCCTTTATGATTAAAAAAAAATATACGTCACTAAAATTGCAAAACTAAAAAAAATCACAATGTATAAAAGCTCATGTTCTAAATTAAAAAAAAAAAAAAAAACAAAAAAAAAATAACTGTCAACAATAAATGCAAAAAAACTAAATTCGCAAAAAAGCATACACTAATCATATAGACTTCCAAATATAAGTTATTAATCCGAATCATTGTAAACATTTGAAAGCGTGCCAGAGAAGCAAAATTCATTAAAAAAACTAACAAATAAGTAAGTACAACAGATACATATATACCTTAAATGTATATAGCATATACTATGAACTGATAAGCATGCATAGCACTTATAGATAACATGTTTAACATTAATTAAAAACAGTTGGCTGAAAGCAAACAAATGCTTACAATTTACAAACGAAAAAAATATATATCAATGTCAAGACTGTACTAAAATTACTGTAAATGATAAAAATTACAAAATGCAAACTGAGCCAATCGACGACAGCAAAATAAAAAAAAACTAAGCAAAAAAAATGTAAAACACTATTATTTTGCTAATAGCGTCAATTTTTTTTTCTACGGACATTTTAGTCTGCGATTGGCTGACGTTGCATATTAACGTATAGAACTAAAATCAGCACACTTCTGAGTATCACACGTTCGACACAACAATATACATTACAATCAATTCCAAATGATACTACTAACTTATACTAGTGTTCCCTTACATTTGTCACTTATTGCAGTTTGTGACATGGAGTCGTGAATGCGTTCAAACACTTTCGCGAGACTTGCAACTAATCCGAATATTTTATTTAGTTGTTTTTATTTTTAAAATATAAATTGATTGTTATATTATTTATTTGGCAGTGTTTTATATAGTTGTAAACTTATACAACATTTTTTAAAATTACAAAATCGTATTCTGTAACTTAACCAAAGCAAAATATTTGCAAAAAGAACAAAAAATTGCAAAAAAATAATTTAAAAAAATAAAGAAAGCATAGAATTGGTTGCAAATTTCGTCTGACTATATAATTATTTCCTAAAGACTAAGTGTTAAGAACGCATTCACACTGACGTGAAAATTTAGCTAAAATAATGAAACATACTCACAAGGATAGAGTAAGTTGTCGTGAGAAGTTCCTTTAAGCGCAGCGATAAAAAAAGAACAAACAAAATGGCTGTCGTAAACAAATAATTTACTAAAAAGTACATTCATACAATTCGATTATTTTCATTTGTAAATAAAAAAATCACATTGGAAGTAGATAAGTATAGATACAAATAACTAGAACATGAAAAGAAATATCTTAAATTTTATTGATACTTACATAATTAATTCATATTCAAAATGAAAAGACATTATTTTATACATCATTTTTTTTTAAAATCAAAACCCATTTTTTTTCGTTTTGCTATAATTTTAAATTTAGAATTATAGACAAAAAATATAAATTCCAATGTGACTTTTTCATTTTAAATACAAATTGGCAAGATTCACAATAGAATTTCCGGTCAGTCAAGTCACAGTACAACAATCGAAGTCTTTTTATATTTAAATAAAGTCCTTAACAATTTACTAACAAGAGATAATTTATTTACTAGTTTGTCGACTTTCTTCCTTAAATGCTTTCGCTGGATACTAACGTTCACCAATTAAAAAATGTTTGACTAAGCACCGTGAGCCCGTTCACCTAAATACCATTACTTACATGAATATTAGCTGATGTTCGCGGTTTTCTATGGAACTTTGATCCCATTCCGGCAAGTCATGGGACCCTATTCCCAGGATAAAAGTAGCCTATGTGTTATTTCAGACTGTAATCTATCCCTGTATTACCCCAGAAGGGGAAGACAAGCAAGTGCGCGCCAAAAAAAGCAGTCACTGCCAGGTGTGGTTGGCTTGGATCTCAAAATTATGTTGCAGCCAAAAACGCTCAGATTATTTATTTACTTATTTAATTTTATTACGGGAAATAGGTACAGATACGAGTAGAAGCAAATGGTGGGCTGTCGTTTATGTCGAGGACCAATTCGCATTGGCCCACATAGCCAGGGTGGCTGGAGGGATGATGAGTGGTTCATGGGATTTGCATGATCCATGTACCGAATTTCAGCCAGATTGAGCAGAGTATGCCAGCTTTAGTGATCAATAAGTACGAGGCTGTAAATATGTACTATAGTTAGTTGGTTTGAAAAGTCTTACTCTGTTTGTATTGTTTAATAAAAACGATGAGTGAAAAATATACTAAAAACATGGTGCTTAGTCAAACAATTTTCAATTCATTCAATACCACAAACAGGCCGATTAAAAATAATATACGAAAGTACCTAGTTTCCTTTTAATTTTATGATATTTTGGAATATTTTAACTTCTGATAATCGCCGGAAAACCAGATATATGGACCCCTGTGGACACTGGTAATTACGCCTACATCTTAATATTACAAACTAAAAAAATAAGTCTTTTAATTTTTTTATACAAACTAATCTTATCACTAGTATCAATTCCTTGGAACTTCTTTAACTACTAAGTAAAATATTTACAAATAGAAAAGATGTTTCAACCGAATATTAGTCTCTTCGGGAAGTAATCAGTTCGCGTCGAGTCAGTTTCGTGTACCAGGTAGTTCTCGTAAAAAAATACGTCAGGATATTTTCGAGTTCGAAATAATAATTTGGGGTGCAGTTTAGTCGTTCGACAAAAAAAAAATCGAAATACAAAATGTACTATCAAATGCACGTGCGAGGAATGTGTTAGTAGAAATGATATGTCTCATATATGGCAACATCTTTGTACTGTCCACAGATAGCGTAAAACCCAACGCGTCAAAAACAAAAATAAACACCGCGAAATTTTTTTAATTTTGCTTTTTTTTTTTACTTTTTTTGTTTTTTTTTTCTACCCTCGTAATAAGAAAAACTGCACCGCAAACTACTCGTCTCGTAATAGCTCGGTGGTATCGCCGGCGAGCGCGGGCGTCACTGCCAGGAGACCGAGGCTATTGGACCTGATAGTGCGGAGGAGCGATCGCTTGACGTCCGGGCTCGGCTTGCGACGCCCGCGTACTGCGAACACCGCCTCGTACTCGTGCGGCAGATCCGACGCGGACGCGAACATCGGGCAGAGGAGGAATCGGTTCCGTCGCGGCTCGTCCGCGTCCGCGAGCAGATCGTCGTGCGAGCCCGAGCGCTTGTGGGGGGCGGACGGGGCGGGGCGAGTCGGGCGCGCGGGGCGAGATGGGCGGGCGGGGCGAGCGGGCACGGCGGGGCGGTTACCTGCGGTGCGGGTAGCGGGCGGCAGGTCAGGCGCCGAGCTGGAGAAGCGCGCGTGACGCGGCCGGGGCGCCAGCGTGCCGCCTGGCGCTGCGCCCGCTAGCGGCAACTGGGTACGGGAACGCTGGTGCACTGTTGACGGACCCCACGTCTTGCCTTTCACGCCGTCCGCGGGCACTGCGGATGTGGACAACGATATTACGTCACTGCTAATGAAATGTGGTTGGTCCTTCGAGCCGATCGTTTCGAAGGACCATTGTGTCAGCTACAGAAATAATAATACACATCTAGTCCTTGTTATACGCCTTCCGTAAATAATTCCAATATTACACAATCTATCAATCTTCAACCCCATATTAAAATACAAAAATCCATCCAACTACCATCACCCTTAAAATTGAATGAACGTTAAAAAGGCAAAACTCCTGTTCACAACTCAACGCCTTGAAACCCGACCACTGAAATTCAAGATGAACTCAATATTAAACATAAAACTTTCTGTTCCAACATGGTCAAATTTATCAGCCAACCAACTTGGCTAGATGGTCATGGTCATGCAAGTCATACAAATGCTACACTCACGGGCGATGGCCCTCATGATGGCAGGCGAGCCGGGCGGCGTGTCCTTGGCGACCGCCACGAGCTGCTTGACGCTCGACTCGTCCTCCGAGGGTCGAACTGTTAACGTGTGGCGGAAGTCCAGCGGGGACGAGATGGTGTCCTTCTTCAGGAGTTTTATCTTACTGAACTTGCCTGGAACAAATTGAAAGAACATTTTATTTCAATGTCTCGAATTCGTGGCATCTTTTTCTGACCTGAAAAAACGTAGAAGACTCTCGAGAAAATAAAGATCCGTGATAACAAACAACAACGAATTTAGCTCGATTGTCGATGTGTGGAGTGTGAGTTCAGTCATCATTGTACCAATTGTTGTAAAGTTCACGGACTGATTACTAAATGGCTAGACCAAAACCTTAAGTTGGGCAGCTAGATTAAGGGCCTGATGAAGAAGGCAGTCCTCCACACGACACGCATTGTGAGGAGGTTCCTGTCTCCTAACCACCGGTAGCTTTGTCCCTGTACCCGATGCGCATGGGGAACTATTGTTCAGTTGACTCCAAAATATATAAATGTAAGTGTTCTGCAATGTTTTGTGACCAAATTAAGGCTTGAACAAAAGGTTACTGACAGGCAAAAAATGACAGGTTAATAAAAAGTAGCCGTAACGCGGGAGGTAATTACCAAGTTTAGAAATTCTCTGCGCCATAACGTCTTCAAAAAAGTTTAAGTAGACCAAGGTTCCAAGGCTCAAGGTTCCACCTGCTTTAAGCTGTTCCAACTTACCCTTCCGTTTATTAGGCTGTGGCGGTTGGTTATGCGACATGTTGCTCGCGAATATCAGTATGTGAAGCTCCCTGGCAACCAGGTCGATCTCTCGCATCTCTAGTTCTCTCTCCTTCTGCGCCAAGTTCTGCTCCATGAGCCTCTGTTTTAGTTGGGCACGGGTCAACTCTTCTTCACGACATCGGAGCTCCTGGAAGGGAGTAAGAGATCTGTTAGTTCTTGAAATTGAGATTAGAGGATAGTATACTGCATGTCTTACCTTATTATACAATAGTATTGTTTTTCTCTACTATTACTGCGAAATTTTGATTTTATTTGTTTGTTCAAAAACGGGGTAAGGGTAATCCTTACAGGACAGAACTTTATTTAGTTATAATATAACTTAGTCTCAATTAATTTAGTTTTTTTTAGTGTTAATAGTTTTTAGTTTAATTTAGTATTATTTATGTTAAACAAATAAATGTAAATAAGATGGACAGGATAGATTCGTACTCAGTCAAATTTATTTTATGTCAGATTCGATCAATAACAGAAGTATAGTCAGATTCAATTATAAATGTTGACATTAAATATTAAAAAATGAAAGTAAAAAAATATTTGATAGAAATCCAGAAAAAAAAAACAAAACCTTTAGTTATACCCTCACGTTTTACACGATTTTGGTTTATACTTATTTCTTCTCCAGGCAGTATCAAAATTACAGGAAAAAGATGATAGTTTTGAGCCCTATCTCCACTCAAGGTCTCTTAAGGCCATAGACACACTACTCTGACCAACTGGTAGGTCTACTGTGAATGATTTTAATATCGAAGGCACTGTGCGAGTAGGAAAACAGTCACAAGATCACAACACAAGCATGATAATAAAATTATAAACTATATACAATAAAAAATGGATTTTCACAGAACAACAAATAACAGAAATCTAAGTCACTAACCTCCTCTATAGTTTTGTATTCCTATTCGCAAGCATTATGAATGAAAATAGATAGAAATTAGTATTGTTTCGACGAGCATTGGTGGTAAGTAGCTTATGGTCACCATACACGGTCCACCACCAGCCACAACCATAAAATGCCGTCACTGACATGTTTCGTGTAGTTTTGGCACCTATGATTTGAAGCGTGTGGCGGTCATCGGTGTAAACTGTGTGCGGTAATTAGAGACTATGAAAAACTACAGAAAATATGCCAGTGGTGGAATAGGAGGGGGAGGGGGGGTTGTGGACGGTGGCCCGTGTGCGGCGACCCTTAAAAAGTCTGTTTGCGTGCGATCGTGAAATGCTTGAAACGTTTAGATAGACATTAGTTCGGTAGGTGGCTACCGTCAGAGATGTATTGTTAGTAAAATTTTGCCAATCCGTTTCAGTCAGCAGCTAGCATAAATGTGAAATTTTGAAGGGATCGAAAAGTTGATGATTATTACTTTGATGGGGATGAAATAACACTGTCTGTACCAGTGTCGAAGGGTCACTATAACGTAATTCCAGCTGGCTTTCCAATAGGTTGCTTGGTGCATGACCAACTAATTCGCCAGTAAGTTTTTTCCCACCGGCTTACCTTTTGAATATTTCTACCCTTCGCCACTGGTCTGTACACTAATAAGGTCTGTACAAAATGCACTACTGTCTGCATGAATACCTTCTCCTTCCTCCGTAGGTCTCGAAGCACCTCTTCGATCTCGAGTCTCCAGCCGTCCTGCATGGTGTGGAATGACTCGTGGGGGGCGCGCGTAAACTCGGATTGCTTGATGCAATCCAGTTGTTCCAGGATCTCGGGGAACAGCGGCCTTTCGCGGGGATTCGAACGCCAACACGCTGGAACAAGGTAATGTGAGGTTTAGTGGACTGAAGGATACTATCCTGGGTTCTTGTAGCGGGACGTGAAAAAGCAGCCGTCAAGGCAGGGACCGCCATTCTAAGTATAGCATCTGTGAAGGCGGCCACTATTCTTCGGAACTTAACTTAGCATCAGGCGGGGTCAAGTTAATAATAATTCTAAATATTTGAAAAAATCATCAAAACTCAACAAATTTTCCAAACTTAGTTGGAGTTGCTTTTTCCAACTATGAAGCATTTTCAACTATTTCAACTATATTTTTTGTGAAGCGTTTGCCATCAGACCTCCACAACACACTGAGGATATCGAAGTTCTGTAGATAAAACAGCTTCAACTACCCGTACCGACTGCAAACGCATAGCAATCAGGATCGTCGATTAACGCAATTTTCGCTTTATAGTATACGGCGAAATAAAATTGATAGTTAAAAGTAACTGTCACATTGGATCCAAATGTCATCTTGTCATAGTCTTTGAAATACTATGACATATGAAACCTGTACTTATTGTATTGACTTACCCTCCATGAGAACTCTCCAGGGCTCAGGACAAGTGCTAGGAATGGGCAGCGTCAGCTTGTTGACGGCGACGCCGTACGCGACGGCCAGCGCGTCGATGCCCTTGTACGGCGTCTCTCCCGTGAGGAGCTCCCATAGCAGGACGCCGTACGACCAAACGTCTGACGCGTGCGAGAACGTTGAATGTTTTATCACCTGGAAACATACGACACATAATGTAATGAAAATTTAAAATAGTATGCCGTTCGTTACGGGTAGATACCCTAAACGACCAATAACTGGTCTAGCTGCAATGCTTCGATATCGTCCAATATCGCTATTGAGTTGTGGAGGTCTGACAGCAGCTTCACGTAAAATATTGAAGTCCAGCCAAATCCGCAGTTAAGACTGGTAAAGTGGACCCTAGACTCCGAGGTGAAAGCTTCGGATACGACTGGGATTAAGGCTAGACTAGAATGAAGAAGTATGCCAACTATTAAAATCTATGAAGGAAAGAGTAAATGCACAGACGGGTCGCCCCCCGATGGTTGTATAGCAGAATTTGGAATGGTCAAGGCGTGATTCAGTAGCCCAGTGGTCAGAGTATTCTCCCTGTAAAGGACTGGTCGCGGGTTCAAGTCCCGTCTGAGCACTCACTATTTGCAATCTAAATCAATACGACACCTAAGTTTTGTACTGTTGCGTATTTGTTAGCGATGGACGCAAAATTATTGAACAGATTGCAATAAAACCAAAACAAACCAAAAATGAGAGACATTCGCGTAAACTTTAGAAAATATTATACTGAAAAGATTTTGACGTGTTTTTAAAAAGGTTAGACTCAAAACTGTCTTGATTGTAATGCAATTAATTGAGTAGAACCGGAAGCAAGACCAAAAATCTGGACAATAATAGTTATATTCGCCTGGGCGGAGCCGCGGGCATCAGATAGCTTTTCATGAGGTTAGATATTTGTAAGACCGGAAGTGGTTGACAAGTAAATAGCAAGATTCTGTCATGTTCACAAGATACATTTCTGTTATCATGTCCGATACGATAAGATTATCTATATCGTCATTTCAATGAATGGCAAAAGTCACAGATCCAGGCATTGGGACTTGGGAGAGACAGTAACTATGAATGCTGCCGACTCACAACTCAAGTTAAAAATCTTTACAGTCCTTGACACCAAATCTTGGAAATTATGAATATTTGTCCCTTTCTCTTCTTCCTCGCATCAAAATTCTGTGTATTCCTGAGTTTTAAGCAGTGAAAATATACAGCTACTTATAAATATTTTCAAGATTAATTTACTCAAAGACGAATCTTGAAGATCTGAAAATGATCGTCTGATAGCACAGCAGATCTTTAGCCTACCTGCATCATCTCTGGATAAGTAAGTGTCCTCGTACAAATCTTCAATCGACATTCAATCAAAATACAAAACAAATCGGCTACAAGTTACCAACATAATAATATGTATTATGATAGCATTATTATTAATTAAGTAATTCATAATGTATTCGTAAGTTCGCGGTCATTTGAAGGCACCGAGCATTGATTTCGGTTTACCGATCTACGCGAATGGCCTTGTCTTCGCCGTAGGAGTACTACTGATCATGTACGAACTTGTTTGATTGTCGTAATAATATAATAATTATTATGTTACGCTTGAAGAGTTACTTATCTAAATAGTAACAAACGAGTTAGTTTGATCTCACACTTATACTGTACATTTATACATTTTGTTGCAATAATTAAATTTAATAAAATGTTAGTTTAAGTTTTTTTTTATACCACTTTGGTCGCAGACCAGCACACGACCCACCTGATGGAAAGTGGTTACTGTGGCCTGCTGCATTTGCTCTCTTGCCCACTGTGCCCTTCCACCTATACTATCGAGGACCTGAATAGAATAGGGCAATGGACAATGCTGTAGCCAAATATAGGGCCGACAAAATTTAATCAATTTTATGAGCCATTGACTCAATGAAGAAGAAGCATGATCACTTTATCTGGTTGGACTTACCTTAATTTTTACCACAAGAACTTCACACCAAAAAGAAAAGAAGGGAGCTAGGGTATAGGCCGATAGCATTTCCACAAGCTGTGCATAATGCTACTTAATGGAAATGGAGTGAGTTCCACACCGTGCGGGATTTAGTCGGTTCGACTCCGACAAGACTGCTTCGCCGTTCTCTCAGAAAGGTGGTTTCTACCATATATTTTTTTAATTAATGCCGCTGATGCTGATACAGATAAGCAATAAATAACACGTATCATGTTTATTACATGGCTTAAAACCTACCGACGTACCGTACTGCCGTTCTAAGTCGCCTGATAAGGTCCCTGCAGCTTACTATGGTAATGTAGATTCTTATCTGTTTAAGTAACCCAGTATAATAAACAATAGCGTTGCTATTTATAGAAGCGTAATATAATGAAATTATGTAGGTCGTGAGCAGGGCTAGGTCAGCTGTAAAGTGGTAAGACTTAACCTATTTTTGAGAGCAAGACGCCCTTGATTCTAGTGGTGAGCACTAAGGCTGCTTTTCACGCCAGAATTGTTCGCTTTGAGTAAGATTTGTGAGGTGGGTAGATGCACAAGTCGAGAAAGGGGTGTAAATCAGGCGCGGTCCGAGGGTAGAGACAGGGGACATGAACCCCCATCCCCCCAAAATTGTGCACGTCATATTGAAACGACTTCTCAACAGGCATTTTCTGTAGGAATTTCCCCCCAAAATCTCAAGCTGCGGCCGCGTCTGTTGTAAATTCAAGGTGTGTACGTAATCACCATGCAATAGCACCTTTGAAAATTTCATATTCAATAATCAGGGCTTGACTGGGATACTCCTTTACTAAAGACAAGTTCAATTTAAATAGGGTTTGACTTAAATTTTAACCACAACAGAACAATACACAAAAACACGAATTGGAGGAGCAAAATTCGGCAGGCGGACTCCATTCTTCGTTAGAATTTAGGTTGCAATCGAGACTCAACGCGGTGATGATGATTTTCTTCCGACTTATTTCGACTAGTTCAGTACAAAAAAATTAGTAATGGTAATATTAATCACCTCAGGAGGCATCCACGCATACGTCCCCGCTGCCGACATCCTGGTGGTCTTGTACACTTCCCTGGCGAGTCCGAAGTCCGTGATCTTGAGAGTCTTTGCCTCCAGCGTGTCATCCGGCATGATGGTTTCACTTAGTAGAACTGGAAGTAAAGAAATAACCCACGTTAATAGGTGGCAATCTGCAAGATAATATAATTTGTGATCACGATCACTTTATGCAGGTGATTGTTTTTGAGGGTTTGGGGTTGAAACGTTGAGGTCATGAGGTCGCAGGGCCCGTTTAGTTTACAAAGGCTGTTCAAAGAGGCTGATCGACGCTACGTGTGGCCAGAAGACTGGATATTATTTTGCTCAAAGATAATCCTGGCTGAGAACATTGCCTTCCAATGTGACAATGCTGCCAGCCAGTCTTCTGGCAACAGTGATAATGCGGAGGATTTTTTTGCACTTCATTTGGTGCACTTATCATGAAGAGTATTAAATTCGCAAAATAAGCATATCTCAAAATGAACACTGAGCAGAAAATAAGTTAAAATAGAAGCAAACAAGAGTTTCTGATTGGCCTATATCTCAGGGCGGGGAGAAACTCCTGTTCGCTTTCAATCTTTGAAAACTACCGATTCCTATAATAAATTTAAAGTCAAGCAATGTTCTTCATATAAACATGAAATAAGACACAGGATATGGTTAACATAATGGTAAGTAGGTATGTACAGAATAAGAAACTCGGACGATTGCAAAATGGTCTGCATAGCATACATATCGATCCCGTGTTATTCAAATTTACCAACCGAGTTTTACAAGGACATGTAGGTATAAGCTACGAACTGCGCACAAACAAACACATTATGCCTAATTTGGGAACGAATCGGGAATATTTAATGGTGTTTGTTCAAAGCACACCTGCATAGAAAATAGGTTTACCAATGTATTACGTGGCGTTGCTAGGTATGTTCTTGTTCATAATACCGATGCCCAAAGAGGTTTTATGTTAGATTTAGCTACAATCAGTGTAGCAGCGGCCAGCTGTCTGCAAGCATTTTCAATGCGGAAATTGATACAGCATTTTACATCTTATCTGCATAGCTTCTTATCATCATCAACCGAGCACCAGTTTCAGTTGCATTCAATGCTTGTACTTTGGAACCGCTATCCTTCTGTTTCTGGGCTTGTCCTAGAGCCTAGTCTGTCTATGCCCCAAAGATCTTGGTGGAGTTCCACACTCTCTGGGTAGATAGTGCGGAACTCCACCACCCACCTATTCACCATCTTTCACCCCACAAATAGCATGTACCAGAATTTTCTTTAAAAGCTCCTTCAACCCGCTTTGGAACTTTCTCTGAGATCTGTACGCAAGTAGCTTTTCGCTAACGACACCTAAAGACAGTATATTATAGTGCTTACGATAATACTTCCATAATTGTACACGCACAGCTGGTTGGAATAGTACCGGCGATCGGTTACTATAGCATAATTAAGTATTACCTCCCACCAATGCGAGTGCAACGAGGACTCGACGCTGCAAACGCTTGCGGCTTAAGATGAATTTGTTAATAGCACTGACTTTCTATAGTAGGGTTTCTCAAAGTGTTACGCCAGGATCGCCAATGCAGATCAGGATCGTCCATTGTCGGGGTCGTCAACGCAAGTCGGGTTCGCAAGGGTATCCTATCTACGGCATGCCTGGTGCCCCGGCAACACACTTCCGACGTGACGAAACATCGTGCGGTTTAAGACGGTTCAAGTCCACACACCTACTTAGCTGTTAGTTCCAGTGTGGCGAAGCCCGAGAGGGATTCCGCCCGAAGAAAAAAGGGTTCCTCAAAGTTGTGTGCGATCGTAAAGCGGTAAACAACGAATTTTACGAAATTGATTTTAAATAATATTCGGAGCTTCCACATACAGCAGTACAAACTTTTTTGCCCTTTGTGAATATGTATTTACTAAAATGTGAAACGGAGTTCTCATATCTGGTTGTGATAAAGACGAAATATAAGAATCGAGTGATTACTGAACCTGTTTTATTTTTCTTTTAATTTACAAGGATTGATTTTCACGGGGGTAAGTATGGCTCTAAGTTTAAGAAACACTGTTGTACGGTATAAATGTATTTATAATTGTATCAATCTTGCATCGTAAATTAAAAAGTGAGTTGTCAAGGGAAATTAATCAAAATTAAGGATAATTGCGAAACCATTGTACAGACAGTGTAGTGACTGTAGCAAGCGCCAATTAAGCGATCGGATCTTTTAGCATTAATCAAACAAGGCTATCTGAATCTCGACGAAGTAAAATAATAATGATGCAATTATATGATTTTTTGAAGGTAGAATAAGTAATCACGGTTCAAACGAAAAAATGGCAGGTCAGATGAAGTACTCAAAAGGTTTAATGACAGCAGAGGAAGTGTATGAATAACTGAATGTGATCACAGCAATGGTGAGTATTGTTTAAAACCAAATATTTCAACTAAAATTCTGCATTGTCCAGCTCCAGAAGGGTAGCCAGAAATATATTTTACACCCACATTTCACATAGACGGGTAAAGCAGACACCATACTCAGAGGTGAAACCTTCGGATGCGACTGGGATTAACGCTAAGAAGAAAATGAAGAGGATTTCACCAACTCCGATATTCCAAAGTGGCGATGAAATAACCATCCTTTACACACATTTCTAGACTGACAATTTCCTATCACAAAATCCCAATAGCATTGCCTGATCCGATTATAATCGAACCCATGGGACTAGGAATCCATTTTGAATATTGGTATATCAATCACATTCACATACCCTCCATAATGTCTCCGCGCTTGGTTTCGCATCATTCATCAATGTCAACAATTTGATATTTCAAATGTCAATTTGAAATCGTTTAGTTGTCAGATTAAATTGTTCGATAATTTCCATCGTAAGCCAAATTGATTGATTCAATAAACTGTACAAGATTGAATGAGTTGCGTGAGCGCATCGAAAGTTTCGCTTCTATAAATTTTCTTATTTAAAGATTGAAATGTCGACATTCTGATTTGATAGGGAATCTTGCGCAGATTTATCTTTTTTTTTTTTGTCGTGCACAAAATCCCCACATATACCATAATACACAATAAAATTTGCCTATTTGCGTACCAAACATACAAGTGAGTCGGTAAACTAAGTATGATTCCGAAGCCCACCGCATACGACAACGTCAGACGCATGCAGCACATACAGCGCGGCAGCGTACCCATTACTGGTTAAACTCCGATACGGATAAAAGAGACCATTGAGAAGCCGCAATGAATTACGCGCATGTGCTGCGTGCGTCGGCAGTCGTCGAATGCGGTCGGCTACGGAATTATGCTCATAAAAGATGTTCACTATTGATATCTGTATTATTAAATCGTATGACAACAATCTGAAGCCCTGGATTACAAGCCTTGTAATCTTTAGATATTAAAATCCTTAGATAAATTGATATCAGTCGCAAAAAATATACATACAGGAAAACGCGTTAAGATGTGCAGCTTACTGTTTCGTAATCCCGAATTGTATAGTTTGATAAAAATTGAAATTCTACGGCTACATTACCTTACTGTCTAGCTGGCTGTTACCGCAATAATTCCATAATTATTATTGTATGTGTAATATGGGTTCTTTTAATGCCATCATTAAAAGAACCCATATTACATTTACCTGTTCACAAGCTAGCTTAGCTAAAGAGTCGGCCTTCCACGCACAATGGCCCAAGAAAGAGTCTAAGTGCGGATAAAAGAGTCCCCATTCCATTCCAAGGAGTCGGCCTTACGATCGAGAGGTCCCGGGTTCGAATCTTGGCCAATACACTACCGACGTGAACCCACTCCCAGCAGAAGCAATTTTAGCTTAGTTGGAGGGGTTAACGGGAATATTAGTAATTTCGGTTTCTAATATTCTTTAAAAAAAATAAAATGTCCTTATAGGTGGACGATCGCATGTTATGCTGTTCATTGGAAGAAGTCATGACCAGCAGTGCTGCAACAGGCTAATTAATTGTTGTCCTACTATATTTATTCAGTCAACACTAGTTGTCGCCCGCGGGAGCCAATTGGATGTCGGTTATCGAGCCTACACATAACCTATGTCCTTTTCCAAGCTCTGGTCCATCTCTGTAGGTACCAAATTTCTTAAAAAACGGTTAAAAGCGTAAAAGATATAGTTACTTTTACATTTTTTATTTGTATTAATTATTTATTGTTTGCTGAAGGTGTAATCAACAATAACATTTACATAATAAAAATGGATGTTGCTAAGCGCATAACACGAGAACAGCTCGATCGATTCGGCAAAATTTTTTTCGTATGTTCCAAAAGTTCCACAGAAGTTTTGTAAAAAAAAGCTCAGGCGACTACAATATGGGGTTCTTCAATAACCACTTTAACCACACGATAACCACTTCACTTCTTGGGCCGTGAGCTTGTTTGCTACCTAAGTGGTATAAAAAAACAGGAACAGAAGTAGAATTCCAAGCTGGAGAGCTGCGGGCATCAGCTAGTAACAAATAAATCAATTACGCTAATATCACCCATTTATATTCAAAGTACAATGCGTACTCAAAAGGCGTCAGGTAAGATATTCGAAAGCTGCAAGGTGAAAGCCATAACTCAAACCCCAACATGGCACCTATGACCTTCGTAAAACGTATTTCCCATAGCCGTGACGTGACGTGCAAGCCAAGCAGGCAGGCGTAACGAGCTCATTGAAAATTGAGACTTCAGACCGTACTGCATTAACAATGTACTGAATGTGGATGTAGGTACGCAATAAAAATGGCAAATGGGTACGGAAAACGCACGTACTAAAAGAATATTTTTTTGTGTACGTGCTAAAGGGGTCGGTAGACCCAACGGAACTATAGGGGTTCAAAGTATGTTTCAGTAAAGCGAGAAGTACCTCAAAAGAATGAGTTAATGGCGAAGTGAACTTGAAATTTTCGTAGCTAATGCCTTTTATGTTTGAAACATTCAGTAAGGAAATGGATTTTTTTACGTTAAAGGGTTGTACACTTGTACAGTTGAAGAACGTCATTTTCAAAGAAGCTCAAAATTTCAGAAGTACATGCTTGTGTTTAGAAATCAATGTACACGTAGTATAGGGTTGCCATAAGTGTGGGGACCCAGACCGGGACATTTGAAGAAAAATTAGCAAAGGTAGAAAAATAGGAACTTTTATTACAACAACTTTTAACACTGCCATTAAACAAGCGTTAAACAAGCGGGCAGCGACCCGGGCTTCCTATGTTTTCTGAAAGGCGAAAAATTATCAGAATTAACTTCTGATAATTGTACAAAATTTGACGAAATCAACATTAAGTTAAACATCATCTTCATGTAGACGCTTTCTCCCGATTGCATCCCTGGCCAAGATGACCCCGGAGCTCAGGGTCCACCTTCCGGCTCTTTCTCCTCCACTTGACACGATCTTGGGCGTCCATGGTAGTGAGACCATTTGCACGCATATCACTCTCCACGACGTCAAGCCAGGACTTCTTGGGCCTATCCCTTCTACCTGGACCCGGCGGGGGCGCCATTGTCAGGCATTTGCTACCCACGTATCCTGGCGGTTGCCGCAAGACGTGGCCGCACCAGCGAAGGCGGCTCTCTTGCATTTTATCTGCGACGTCATGGACATGAAGGCTGCCGCGGCTGCAAGAGTTCCTCACGCAGCATTTTTATCTCCGTGACATGCAGCTCTTACGTGCTTACGCTCTTGCTCTCACAACCATGTAAGAGGACAGGCTTAATGATCGTCTTATAGACCTGCCCCTTCAACCTGACTGGCATTTTGGGATCACCCGTGATGCCAGTCATTTCTCACCACCTGGCCCACGCGGAAGCAATGCGTGCCCTGATGTCGTAGTCGATTTCACTGGTCACATGAAGTACAGATCCCAGGTATTAAAACCGAATCATCGCCTATGCGGACCGGTGTGAAATCTGTCGAGTTTAACGCTAAACTTTCTGTCAAAAAAAAAAAAAAAAAAAAAAAAAAAAAAAAAAAAAAAAAAAAAAAAAAAAAAAATTAAGTCAAAGTCAAAGTCAAAAATCATTTATTCTGTATAGACCATCAAAACGGCACTTACAAAACGTCAATAATATACATATATGTACTAAAGACTAGCTTAGCAAATGGACCACCGGTTCGAAACGCGGCCCCGGCCTGAGAAGACTCCGGCAAGAAACTCAGCGGGCTTTTTTTTTTTTTTTTTTGGTCTATTTACAAAAAATGCTTAGTCTACCTTAGTCTAAATACAATCATTTGTTTGAGAAGCATGCATGAGTGAACAGCTCAATTCCAAGCAAGTTTATCATCTAAATATTCTTGTATTTTATAATAGCCTTTTTGGCACAATTTCCTCTTAACTTCATTTTTAAATTTATTTATAGGTAAATTCCTAATTTCATTAGGGAGCTTGTTAAAAAAGCGTATACAGTTACCCTGGAAAGAATTACTAATTTTTTGGAGTCTGCTATCACAGACTACAAGATTGTTTTTATGTCTCGTATTTACGTTATGCCTGTCACAAATTTTTGGAAATTTGGAAATATTTTTCCTTACATACATTAGGTTCTCGAAAATGTATTGTGACACTACGGTCAGAATGTCTATTTCTTTAAACTTTTCTCTGAGGGAGACTCTTGGGCCCAAATTATAAATAGCTCGCACAGCCCGCTTTTGTAATATAAATATTGTATTCAAATCCGCGGAATTACCCCAAAGGAGAATTCCGTAGCTCAAAATACTATGAAAATAACTGAAATAAACTATTCTAGCCGTATCCACATCTGTCAGAGTCCTAATCTTTTTTACAGCGTAGGAAGCTGAACTTAATCTACTGGCCATTTTATCAATATGTCATCCCCACTGCAGTTTGGCATCAATACTTAAACCTAAGAACACTGTTGATTCCACAAGGTTCAACACCTGACCATTGAGTTGTACATTGGTTTCCACCTGTTCAACATTAGGTAGGGTAAAGGAGACGGGGACTTCTGGGCCAAAATTGTAATGAGTTGAGATACGACTTAAAAAAAGCGGTATTTTTTTCTATTTCAAAATATTAAAAAACCAGCTCAATTGAAAATCTTGAAGACGAGAAATCTTAAAACTAAATTAATTTCACTAGCAAAATAAAATATCGATTACTAAAAATTATTTAAACAATATTGCGTATTATAACACTTGCATCACAATTTGATATTAAATCAATCAGAGTGAACAAAACTTAATCATAATAATAATAATAAGCATTTAAAATACCAAATAATAGTGTAATAAAAATAAATTCTGAATCGATTTCCGTTAATCGATTAATTATTTCTTGTGTTTATCAACTGTATTTTTAAGCTGTGACAGCTGACAGCTCCATTTTCTGTCAATCAGGCCCACGAATGTATGGAATAGTATCCGTCTCCTTTAATACATTTAGTTTTATTCCCATTAAGGCAAAGATTATTTGTACTAAACCAATGGACCACTCTTGTTAGTGCACTATTCACTTCGTCATAATTGTTTAGTTGCCTCTTAATTTTAAATATTAGCGAAGTATCGTCAGCAAATAAAATAATACTATTTTTGTCTCTTACGTAGTAAGGGAGGTCGTTTATATAAATTAAGAATAAAAATGGTCCTAGTATCGAACCCTGTGGAACGCCCATCGAAACCACAGATCCTACTGAGCGTGTACCGTTAACATCGACCCTCTGAATTCTATTGTTCAAATATGAAGTCAGAAGATCGAGAGCCTTGTTCCTTATTCCGTAATGTTCTAATTTCCTGATTAATGTGTCATGGTGGACGCAATCGAAAGCCTTGGATAGATCACAGAAGACACCCAATGCATCATGCTTATCTTCCCAGGCTTTGTGAATACAATTTAACAATTCTACACCAGCATCGGTGGTCGAACGTCCTTTAGTAAACCCAAACTGTTTATCATGAAACAGTTTGTTTTCACCAAAATGGGTTAGCATCTGTCCTAGAATTAGTTTCTCAAATACCTTACTCAAGGTCGGCAACACAGAAACGGGTCGGAAATTAGAAGGATCTGTGGTGCTGCCAGCCTTGAACAAAGGTATGACTTTGCTATGTTTCATTAAATCAGGAAATATACCGTTGCTGACACAGTCATTAAACACAGTTGCTAGATGGGGGAGCAATGACATCAATAATACTTGATACAGTTTTGACTGATAATCCCCATAGATCCGCGGTCTTTTCAATATCAATAGATTTAAACGCTTTGGTGATATCCTTGCTATTAACAACTGAGAATACGAAAGTGTCCTCACATTTTTTTACTGATTCCATAAGCAATGACTCGGCGGAGGTGGAAGACGACTGGAGAGTTTTGGTTGTCAATAAGGGAATGTTTGTAAAAAAATTTTCAAACTCTGTCGCAACTTCCATGTCCTCCGTGACATGGCGATCTTCTATTTTTAAATGGAAATCTCTTGCAACTGATGAAGATTTCCCACATTCAGAATTTATTATGTTCCAAGTAGTCTTAATTTTATTAACAGAATTCGCTATTTTCTTTTTAATGAAGTTTGACTTCGCAAAGGAACAGGCTCGCTTGAATATTTTGGAGTAATTTTTAACATAATTCTGAAAAGCAGGGTTGAAATTGTATGATTTTTCAGAATACAGATCAAACAATCTCCTCCTACTTCTATAGATTCCCATCGTTGCCCAGTCACTGAAAATAGGACGCTCGCCAATCGATATTGTTTTTGAGGTAAAAATTCTCCCAAACTCAGTATTGATTAGGTTAATTAGATCCGCATAAGACTCATCTACACTAGTATACGAGGGCAAGTCGGGTAGTTTATTCACTATACTTTCTTTAAAAGAGTCTAAACGATGCTGGTTAATCGGCACAAATTTAATTTCCTTTTTACTAACTTTACAATTATTTCTCTCACAGGATATTAATTGACCACGGTGGTCCGAGCCTACCGCATCCACAATACATTTATTAATTGGTTTAATATCTGTGAAAATATTATCAATACATGTGGCACTAGTTGCAGTTATTCTGGTAGGTTCCAAGAACATATTAATAAGATTAAAGGACTTGAACAGATTTAACATTTTGTTTCTCTCTACTGGCACTAGGGTGTTTTCTAAAATATTTACATTGAAGTCTCCACAAACTATTATTGCCTTTTTGGAGTAACGGCATTTAAAAAGCGCTTCTTCCATCCTTTCTTCAAATCTTGCATAGGGCGCGTCCGGGGGGCTGTATACGCTTAATACAATGAACTGCTCAAACTCAATACTCGCTATCTCAATAACTCGCTCAATAGAGAGGCTTACTAAGTCTTTACGTTCTTTAAATTTTATATTCTTATTAATAATTATTAGGCTGCCTCCACGTTTGAAATTTCTTCTACTGAACGAGCTTGCGACCTGGTGCTTTTTGAAGTTGAACATGATCTCATGGTCTTTCAACCAATGCTCAGTTACACAAAAAATATCGATATTTTTAAGGGTCATGTGCAACTCCAATTCCAATTCTTTGCCCTTTATCAAGCCCTCAACATTCTGGTGCACCAGGTTTAATATCTTATTTTTACTATTTAAATTGCATACGGGAGACTCGACTGTCTCAAAGGCCGTATGACCATGTCCAGTACATTGGGACATATTGTAAAAAAAGTTGCTAGATTTTTTATCTGTTGTCAAGAAGTCCTGTCACTTATTTTGGATAAAATTATCCACTATGTCAGTATTGTTATTATTATGTCGCTCAATAAAAGCTATGTTATTAGACAGAAAGTTGCCTAGTACATTTGCAACCTGTCGTTGCAAAGATTTCGATAGTGTAAAACTATCAAATGTCAATATAAAATTGTTCTGTAATACATAATTACAGTCGAATAAATCTATGGTCCTACAATATGTAGATATGGTATGTAATTTTCTATTTATATTATACCTTATGTTATTTTCCCCAACTGTAAAAGATTTACTGTAAGGTAATGCGCACAATATTACCTGTTTAATTGGTAACTTTGTTAATTGATCATAAAAACTTATGAAGTCATTTATATTTGATTTACCTCTTCTGCAAACAAGTATTACTAACGTTGTCTGTGAACAGTGTGTACCAGATACTGCTCTTTTAATTATTTGGGAGTAGGAGGCCCCAGGAAATGAATTTATTATGACTGAATGACCCAATTGACCACTCAAATGACAACTTAAACCCTTACCAATTTCATCACAATACACAACCGTTTTACCTGTATTTAAAGGTTTATTTATTGTTGTTGTTACAGGGCTACAACTGATGGACATGTTAGACTTTGTAGAATTGTCACTGTCTACAGGGACAGGACAGGGCAGTGAGGTCAACCCTTCCTGGGATGTTACAGACAGGGTGGAGCACGGCAAGGATGTATCCCAGTCACATCTCTGCCTGTATAGGTTTTCCAGTGAATGAAACCTTGCTTCATTACTATGACATGAGTCCACTAGGCTATTTAATGCCTCAATGTACTCCCCTATTTCTTTTTGTGCAATTTGGTATTTTTGTGTAATGGAATTTAAGGAGTCATTCAAACGCCTGATTTGTAGTTGTTGCTGATACATATCAGACTCATATTGCTCTGTTTGAGCTTTGCCTACCTCTATTATTTGTCTTAACTGCAAATTAGTTTTACAGGCCCTACAACACTTGTTGATGCCCATTTTGAGGCACCTTATCTGTTTTTGTGACTTTGAAATAAATTTATTTATTTTATATATATTTTTTAAACTTATTTCTGCCACTACCAATTAACCCAACTGAAGAATCCAACAGTGATTCATTAACACAGGCTTTAATAATAGATGTACTTGGAATGTCAGGTGTTCTAATGTCTATCAACTCCGCTGTGATGCATGGCTCAAGACAAATCAGGTCAGGCTCCCCAGCCACCAGCTCATTATAGAGGCTGTTGGAGAGGGCGGCCTCATCCGCCAATCTGACTGATTCCATGTGAGTGATGGAATTATGTACATCACTCAATTCACACTCCAGAAAGCTTATGCGTTTCAAAGCTTGTTCGTGGGTGTTGCTGCATTCCTCTAGGCCTGTCAGTGTTGCCTGGAGGTGATCCCGCTGGAGTGTAAGCTCCACAACCTGATTATGTAAGCCGGTCAATTCTTTTTTAAGTTGGGTGTTTTTCTCGACTACAACTAAAACTTCCCTTTCACTTTCTTCCCGTTCTTCCATCAATTGCTTGTTTAGGTTTTTGTTTATCTCCAGCTCCTTTAAGGCGAGGTTTAACTTCGGGAGGTAGCGTAGGCACAAGTTTCAAAAACAGATTCAGTTACACCAGTTTCACCAGTTCCTCAGTTCACTTATTTAGTCGTTTTACAACAATTGACGCAGCAGAAAACTCACAAACATTAATGTTATTGTTAATATAACTAAATTAAACAATGCAATACAAATTATTCGTTAAATAGCTAATTTATTTTAATAAATTTATACGAGCTACAAATTTAACAGCTGTTCGGGCCAGTGTTGCCATCGGACCGGAAGTCTAGCTTCATAACACCGTTCTCAAGCGCTTCCTTCCACACTTTCACGTGTTGCACCAATCTGCTCCTGTCCGCGTCCTTCAGCGTAATATCATCAGCATACATGAGCAACCACGGAGGCTGCTTATATGGTTTTCTGATACTGTCCAACAAGACGTCTAATACCGAGCTGAACAAGTAAGGATTAAGGACGGATCCTTGGTGTACTCCGATGGTGATAGGGAAGGCTTTTGAGTCACCAAAAGCACTCCAAACCACGGAACCAGAATCATGATACATATCTTGGATGGTGTCAATGTAGGTCTCTGGAACTCCCTTAGCCCACAGTACCCACCAGATCACCGCGCGAGGAACACAGTCGAAGGCCTTCTGCATGTCTAAGAATAGGCAGTGCAGGAGCGTGTTCTTCGCCCTGTATTTCCCCACCACAATCCTTAGGGAGAACACCGGATCAATGATCCCGTGCCCGGGACGAAACCCATACTGACACTCCGAGAGTGTACTCTCCTGTCGGATCCGGGAGTCGATTATCTGCTCATAGAGCTTCATGGTGTGGGACATTATCTTTATACCGCGGTTACTACCACACTCCTGCACCGATCCCTTGCCTTTGAATACTGGCGTAATGAAGCTCAGTCTCCACTGGCTCAGGATCTCACGGTGAGAAGTACGCGGTTATACAGATTTGTTAGAATGCTCACACCACGAGCACCCAATGCACCCAAAGCCTCGATGGGGATTTCGTCGAGGCCGAGTCTGTACTTCTGCAGGCGTTATCGGTGGCACTAGTCCTTGTTTCGGAAAGAGGTCTGGTGGATGCACCTCTTGCTGCTTATTCAGCATGTCGTTGGAAGTATGAGCGCCATCTGTCCTTCATCGCGTTTTTCTCGTAAAATCATTGGCCCCGGGGTCTTTATTACTCATTAACATATTCATGTATGGAAAAATATCAGCGCTTACGTCGTTCTATCTACGTATTAATAGCCTAGCTACTTAGTCGCGTTTATTGTAGGTATATTACTGTTTACCAACCAAGTCCAGCACTCTAATATAATACTAAAAATGTTTAACCGGGACAATTTGCTTATTGGCCGGGACGCCGGGACACCAGGCCTCAAACGGGGACATGTCCCGGCGTACGGGGACGTATGGCAACCCTAACGTAGTATAACAGTATTATTTTTTTCAAATTTTACCTCTCAAAGGTTCAAAAATTATCAATCAAATAGCCTACTGCAGTCCACTGCCAGACATAGGCCTCTCCCAATGTGCGCCACGCCACAAAATTTATATGCTGATGGTATCCGTCACTTTTACAGAAAACTGCTGCAATCTGGGTAAAGGATTTTTTTTGCCAAATTCCCGTGCCGAGTCGGCTTCTAGTAGATTAATTGAAGAGGATTTGGGATACACTAGCACTAGCACATGAAATATTTAGGTCAAATTCACAGTAATGGGTCCCAAAAGGCTCTAATATAGTTTTACGACTGCTGTCAGAGGATAAAAGTCGTAAAGTCAAGTTGGACTGGAAGTTTTATGTGCCCTCTCGCAAAAGCGACATAGCTGAATAATCGATAATATTAATAGGTGTGAGTGCCTGCCATTGCCTGCAGCATCAATATAGACCATGGCGATATAGACCTATTTCGGTGAACTTAAGTATTGCCCTGGACATAATTATTATCTTGGATCTACAATGTGCTCAAAATACGCGCAGTACACGTTTCAGCATCTTTTGGGGATAGCACGACGTGATGCAAATATACCAAGCATAGATTATTACAAAACGGATTGTTTTCGAGCGCAAGGGCTTCGTTTGTCTCGCGATTTAGGTCCAAGATACGTGTCCTGAGGTATATCTCCTCAATGGTTCACACCCAACCATTTTTTTTAGAAAGCAAGACTTGTTCTCAACTTTTCACAAGGTGTAACTTAACTACCTTCATCGTTAATACAAAAATCAATAACCAATGTTTTCTTAAGAAAATGTCGTTCGTCTGATGATGTATGGGCAGTCGCAGGGTACGCCCCATTGCCATAACGATTACTCTTGTCCCATTTGACAGCAGTCGTTAAGGCAATGTGACCAGTTTCACCATAACACTGTATGTTGCCTCGCAAGGTAATAATTATCCCTTCTCTCTCTCGCACACGCCCTGGTGATGTTTATGACATTTTTTTGCATCATGTGGCAGCCTATGTAGCGTGGCGGTAGTGAAGTGAACGCATCTTCCACGCAGAAGGCGTGGGTTCGATCCCCGCTCAGTGCAAATATTTGTATGCATGAATATGGATAGCAATGGTCTGGTCGCGCCTCTGAGAGCACGTTAGGCCGTAGGTCCCAGACTCCGAGGTTAAAGCTTAGAATGCGACTGGGATAAACGCTACGATGAAGAAGAAGATGCATAAGGTTTCTACTTAATAATCAATCGCGAAAGAAATAAGTATTTCAACATGAAATCATGAAGTAAGGAGCTTAAGCAAGATCCTCGGGGTCTAGGCCAATCTACCCTTGAAGCCCTTACTATTACCTGCTGATGGAAGGACGAAGCTTCGACACAAGCTTCTTACAAAATCCTACGGTTTATATTTTTCTTTCCATTTGCCCGATTGGCGTCAGAAGACTGAAATCATCTGCCCCATTACTTGGAACCAAAAGTATACTTAGCAATATTATATATGGGTGTATATTAAGCCTATCCGCAAATTGTACAGTCGTGAGCATAAGTGTAACAAAAATATAATTTCACGAGCCTCAAACATCCATCTCGCATGTCAACTCCATACATGAACGTTAACTTCTCGATTCATCTGTCCATCATGGCTCCATGGACAAAGGGACAGGCTGCTGTCAAGCCCGACAACCGATTGCATCCCGCCTTAATGAGGTTGAAACGGCGCCATTTTGATGAGCAATTTGTTTCGGAACGCTGACACGACAAATTCTTGGTGGTTCGAATAAATTGGCGGCAATAATTCTGTTGGATTAAAATTACTTTGTTAAGTGGGTAATCGTTGTTTTAACAGCGATTGAATTTTAGAATTTATGACAAATTATGTCCTGTTTGTTTATGAGAGTAGCTGTAGGCTAATTTGGGTGGGATCGTGAGTAATTGAGCGGGAAAAATGTTAATGGGTTTTTATGAATGTTGCGGAGTCGTGTGTGATTTCAAAATGCTAGTACTTCATTAGATACCTATTTTTATTTTATTCCATGGATTGACAGGGCCAGACCCTATTTCAAATAGAGTAAAATTCCTTGTGCTAATCATGTCTACTTAAATTTTTAACAAAAATGTCAAATTGCTGTCTTTTAGAGGCATCTTAAACGGCATCTTTAACTTCTTATTTTTTTATCTGCAGCACATTTGCGCCAGGTCAATCCGACTAAAAGCCTACTTGTAAAAATGGGGTCAGGGTTGAAAAATGATGCCGCGATATCAATTAAATCCCGAGGCAGCTTACCTACAAAACAAATAACAAGGACTTCAATATCATTATTTCAATGAAAATCCAAAAAACCACTGATATAATAATAATTTATTCTTCATGATGTTTTCTGAAGTTTACGCGAATATCACTCAGGAATAAAACCACTTTTTAACAAATTCTATCGCAATTTATTTATTATTATTTACTTTAGCTATATCTATAATACAAAAATGAATCGCAGAATGTGTTGCTGATCGGAAATCTCGAGAAAAGCTGAACCGATTTCGCTAATTCTTTTTTAGAATATTCCTTGAAATACGAGGATGGTTCTTACGCAGATAAAAAATTACTACTTTAAAGGATCGGAGCAGATATCATAAATGTCAACAAATCCAAATGGAAGATTTCTACACTTTGCAGGCCTATAGATGACTGAAAGAGGTGATGCGGGACTTCGAAATGCGACGCAGACGAAGCCGTGCGGGTCGGCTAATAGTACCTAACATACATACACAAAACTCTGTGATAACTAACATCTCAAGTCAAGTCACTCCGCGACCATAGCTGCAGAAAAGTAGCCGAAACGTCGTTGCTAAAAGTAGATAATCTATCTATCTATCTATATAAAAATCAAATGCTGTTCGTTAGTCTCGCTAAAACTTGAGAACGGCTGAACGGATTTATCTTATCTTGGTCTTAAAATGTTCGTGGATGTCCAGGGAGGTTTAAACGGTGAGAAAATAGGTGCAGCAGGAACGGGAAAAATATGGCGGTACGACGTTCGCCGGGACAGCTAGTAATAAATAAATCGCTATAGAATCTGTTAAAAAGAGGTTTTATTTCAATAATTTATTCTTTCTAAAACCCGATTGGCTGGAACCGGTAAACTGCATTATCGACAAAACACAACCGTTACTATACAATAACGTTAGAGGTGCAGGGACGTATTTAAAGATTTGGCGCCCCGGGCCACTTAGGTTTGCCGCCCCCTATGCAGGCGCGGTCCGAGGGAGGGGGGGGGGGAGGTTCACAGGGGACATGTCAAAGTCAAAGTCTTTATTTCTCAAAATAGTGCAACATTGTTACAGCTTTTTGACGTCAAAAACTCCTTAAAACTAAGTTTACCACCGCTTCCTAAGCGCTAATGGAGAAGAAACGGCGCAACAAACTCCACTGCGGCATTTTAAGGGCTCTATAACATATGCCTCAAGTAGAGACGGATTCCGAAAATTTGAAAGACAGGAAAACTGGTCCTCTTCTGCAAAGTTACCGTCCGCCTATCGGCTCATTGTATTGATGGACAAGGTGTGCAGTCATGCAGGTGTTTTAAACAAATTATTCCTCGTGAAGTGACACATCGAGCGCCTTACAGGAGTGAGGCCGAATTTGGTAGACAATAAATTTGGTTATAGTCGGGAGCACCGTGGATGCCAACACGCGCTTGAGGGCTCTGGTGGAAGAAGCAGTGGCACGACGAGTTGATGCTGGCAGTGTCTATTGTTGCCTACGTCTTTAACAGCTTGCCATGGAGCTGCATCAGAGCTGCACTCTTTCAGCACGGGGTGCCTCTCTATCCTCGCGTCATTGTCGGGGCTTACTTATCGGTGAAAGCCAGTATCTACCCATGTAGGACAGGGCTTGGTAAGTGAGATATGTGGCGGGGTGTTCCGGCTGGCGCGGATCTGGGGCCGCTTCTGTGGAACATCGGCTAGGACTGGATTGTGACGGCACGAAATCAGAAGCAACCAAGTAAGCCACAGCTGGAGTTACCCAAGTCCATGGATGTATTTGGTGACTGGATCTGAAGTGGGCATACCTGGTTCTCTTACTTACGAACCCTTTCTGGCCAATTGATGTGTGAGGAGCACAAATGCTGCCCATACGCCCTGGCAGTCCTTAAATAGACTTCGGATGCAGGTTAGCCGAAGTAACGAAAACCGAATTAGATGGAGTTTCTCAGATGAGGTGGACCCAGGCACCACGGTGTGAATGCGGAACTACAGTGAGGTAGGCGCTAACGTGTGCTGCATGCCTAAGCACGTGTACACCGCAGGAACTCATGGGTGCCTCTGAGAACGCCATCAGGGTGGTTGCACACTGGGCAAACTAAATATGACATATGTCGTCGACTCGACAAAAGGAGAAGATTAGCTCGGATGAGGTGATGCTCGAAGGGGATTCTCACACGTCTTCGCTGCCGATAACGCGATAGAGGTATCACGGTAGTTTCTCCTACCAGCTGACGCAATGCGCCCAGCTATGGCTGCTTCGGTGAGTTCCTGAGACATACAGATCAGGAGCCGACCCCTGCAATGCCACCTCTGCCTGGGCTCCTCCATGTATATGCCACTTCACGCGTTGTATTCTTTAAGCAACCGTCAAAGCGGGAAATCTCTCGCCGCAGGTCCTGGTGCTAGTTATGGCCGTCTGCGAGGGGTGATTATTCCTCGTGAAGTCCTCGGTTTAAAACCACACACTGTCTCTGTAGGGTCTCAATTATCGGGTGTAAAGTTACCCAATTAGATTTTTCTCTCGCAACCCGGCAGACCTTTTAAGATAGCTCCTTCGGGTGTGGGTAGTCGGTGTCCCCATTGAACCCCGGAAAGGTACGGGTTTCACCGCCGCGTTACCGGTCTGAATATATTGGAGTAACAGGCGACCGCACCTGTCGCCCCCAGGTCTCGGGGAACCAGCCGCCCCTACGGATACCGCCTAAGGATACGTGGAAACCCTATGAGTAGCCATTTACAGCGCCGCTACCACCTCGGCCGGAATTAACCGTAGGCGGTAGCGTCTCCCTGCGAGAGAAAGGCGCTACCATCTTCGGCGTCCAAGCTGCTTGGCCCCAGTTACACCGTACTTGAACGCAAATGTTATTTAGGGTTTTCTAATTTGAATGCAATTAATATTATAATGAGTGACATAGTCATATTGTAACTAAGTAAGCTCCGAAAAATTAAAATAAAAAAATATGTACGTAATATTTACTATAATAGGCGCCTTTTAGAGTCAAGATTAAGGCGCCCAGAGATATAGACATTCGGGGCGGCAGGTTGCAAGGGGCGGCGGAACCGCCCCGAGCGTCTGTCTCTGGGCACCTTTTAGAGCAAGACTAAGGCGCCCAGAGATAGACGTTCGGGGCGGCAGTTTGCGAGGGGCGGCGGAACCGCCTCGAGCGTCTATCTCTGGGCGCCTTTTAGAGTCAAGATTAAGGCGCCCAGAGATAGACGTTCGGGGCGGCACGTTGCGAGGGGTGGCGGAACCGCCCCGAGCGTCTATCTCTGGGCGCCTTTTAGAGCAAGATTAAGGCGCCCAGAGATAGACGTTCGGGGCGGCAGGTTGCGATGGGCGGTGGAACCACCCCGAGCGTCTATCTCTGGGCGCCTTTTATAGTCAAGATTAAGGCGCCCAGAGATAGACGTTCGGGGCGGCAGGTTGCGATCGGCGGTGGAACCGCCCCGAGCGTCTATCTCTGGGCGCCTTTTATAGTCAAGATTAAGGCGCCCAGAGATAGACGTTCGGGGCGGCACGTTGCGAGTGGCGGCGGAGCCGCCCCGAGCGTCTATCTCCGGGCGCCTTTTAGAGCAAGATTAAGGCGCCCAGAGATAGACGTTCGGGGCGGCAGGTTGCGATCGGCGGTGGAACCGCCCCGAGCGTCTATCTCTGGGCGCCTTTTATAGTCAAGATTAAGGCGCCCAGAGATAGACGTTCGGGGCGGCACGTTGCGAGTGGCGGCGGAGCCGCCCCGAGCGTCTATCTCCGGGCCCCTTTTAGAGCAAGATTAAGGTGCCCAGAGATAGACGTTCAGGGCGGCACGTTGCGAGGGAGCCGCCCCGAGCGTCTATCTCCGGGCGCCTTTTAGAGCAAGATTAAGGCGCCCAGAGATAGACGTTCGGGGCGGCAGGTTGAGAGGGGCGGCGAAACCGCCCCGAGCGTCTATCTCTGGGCGCCTTTTAGAGTCAAGATTAAAGCGCCCAGATCAGATCTTCGGGGCGGCAGCACGAGTGTGACGCTCCTGGTGTTGCATACGTCCATAGGCCACGGTAACCACTTTCCATCAGGTGGGCCGCACCGTGTGCTTGTCTGCACCCTAAGTGGTATAAAAAAAAAAATTTGACGCTCGGGGCGGCTCCGCCGCCCCTCGCAACCTGCCGCCCCGGGCCATGGCCCCCTTGGCCCTAGGGTAAATACGCCCCTGTAGAGGTGTGATGTCATCGTTCAAAGAATCAATTTCACCGACGCAAAGTCGAACGAAGCCGTCAATCAAACGTGCGCACGCGACGCGACGCCGTATGAATTATTCCATCGAGCAGGATATAGTTCCGGTTTCCTCTTGCTGTGATCTTTGAGGATAAGTGTACTAAGCATGTATTGCTTCATTACTTACATATATATTTTTTTAGATATTGTCCGTCAATTGACTGCACGACGTTACGCTAGGGGGCTGTCCATTAATCACGTGATGCTTTTTTAGTAATTATTTTAAACCCCCCTTACCCATGGTGATATAACCCGCGCCACGTATCTTGGACCTAAATCGTAAGACATACGAGGCTCTGGCGCCCGCGGATTGATTTGTAATAGTCTATGTTTGGTGAATTTGAGTTCGTCCACCGCAGTAGCACCCCGTGCTATCCTCAAAAGACACCCAAGAAATGTGTACTGCGCGTATAGGGCACATTTTGAGCACATTTTAGGTCCAAGATACGTGGCGCGGGTTATACGTGGTGAGGTTGGTGAGGCTACCCCTCCCCCCTTCCCAAAATCACGTGTATTTTTTATTAAATGCTAGAAAATGAAGCACCGTTATAAAATTCGTGCGTTATGAAAAAATAAATGCACGTGATGTCTCACTATACCCTTACCTCCCCTGGTGATGCTTCGTGATTTTTCTGTAACCCCTAATGGACAAAAACGGTTTTTAGACCTCAAGTAACTGTATCCATTAAACTAAACGTTTTTATAATAACACTTTTAATGATAAATGCATTTAAATCAAGCAAGAATACTCGAACTAAGAGCGATTTGATTGCAGCAGTTAAAATAATAGCGCATTTTACTTGTGGAAGCTGGTGTTGAGACTTAAGGGTCTATAAAATCTGCATAATACTGGCTAAGGACCTGTACTCACTATCGCGAAGGTACGTTTTATGTGACGAATGGAAATAGAAGTTTAAAATATGACAACAAAATTGAAATTCCAATGACAGTCATACTACTACAGCTTTACTATTGTGATAAAACTGATAAATCATCATTGTGATTTCAATGTTAATACAGAAAATGTCTAGCTGTTGGCCCCGTCTCTCATCTCTGTCTACGTAAAATAGTAAAATCATTCCTGCGATCCACAGGAACTTATTTCCCAAATAAGAAGTAGCCTATCCCAGACTATCTATATAGATCTATATATGTGCGGTGTGCCCAATTTCATCTAGATCTGTTTGAAAGAGTAACAAACATTCATCTTTCAAATATTTATAATGGCTGACTCTAACCGCGTAGAATTCTTATCTCGCTCCCGCAAATGGTGCGAATCTATTCCAGGGACAAAAGTAGCCTATGTGTTATTCCAGACAGAATTTATTACCTATCCTTGTACCAAATTCCACTCAGATCTGTTCATCCGTTGATCTTCATAAACTGAGCCGTGCCGCCAGTGGGCGCAGACCCTTATCTTTCCGTAAGTTTAATTTCAATAGGATTGTCTAGCTTTATGTGTATACCTAATGAGAAAGGCTTGATATTTATTGATTGAAATTGGTAGAAACAGTAACTAGCCTGTGAAAGTTCTTGTTATATTTCAATTATATTGTACTAGTTGTTGCCTGTGCCTAGCCTACTTGAAAGCACTTTAATACATTCAACTCCAATATACACAACATCTCTCTTTCTCGCCTCTGTTTTTTCTTACTTTTCATGATTTATCTTGCCCTTTACAGGGACTTCTGCCGTATTAAGACTCGAAGAGGATCGTCAGAGCCAAATCTATAAATGGAAAGTGTACCGGTTTGCAGATGAGGTTGGCTTGCGCCTATTTATTTTTTTATACCACTTAGGTGGCAGACAAGCACACGGCCCTCCTGATCGAAAGTGGTTACCGTGGCCTATGGACGTATGCAACCCAGGGGCGTCACACTCGTGCTGCCGACCCTGAAGAAACATTCTACTGCCCTTCATGAAGAATGCCATATTGTAGTCGCTTGGGAAAACCACCGCGGTGAGTTCATTTCACACCCAATTTTTGTGTACTCTAACACCCGTATTCACAAACAATACTTCGCTATGCGTACCAACAAAACTGTGCAAAGAACGACAAAATCTCAGTGCGTTCGTTTTGGCAAGCCCTTTTATTCATTGATAACACTTAAGTAATAATTCGTTGAGGGAACGCACTGCGTTAGATACTGCTCCGTGATGTTTGTGAATTAATTTTACCAGCCCTATGCGCTCGAGCACACTATGAGACCTCACAGTATCGTTTGTGAATACGGGTGTAATACTCCCTGTACATTCTTCAAACCGTGCTTCAACAAAAACAGTTCTTCTTCTTCTTCATCCTAGCGTTAATCCCAGTCGCATCCGAAGCTGTTACCTCGAAGTCTGGGGTCGCTTTACCAGTCTAATTGCGGATTTGGCTGGATTTGGATATTTTATAGGAACCCTACAAAATAGTGATCAACGGAAACATTATATAGAATTAAGACCTACATACACGGTCTTCTTGGCCATATTGATTCCAAACACGTGGTTTGTACGGGTGCTTTGTATCGTGCGCACACGTTATGTTTCCGTCGATCCGTACGCTCAAGTTGTTGGACAAGGAATAATAATGTCGTTATTAAGTTTTAAAACACACTATTATTACCGTCGCCTGTACGCGTGTGTAAGATCAATTAAAACAATTATTTATAACACCATCGTACAGTATGGGAAAAGAGGATCACCATATAGATAGATACGTACCATGTTACCACTAAGGTTGACGGCCTCATCAGATGCTTTTACACGCCCCGTTTAAAGTACCCGGGATTGTAGGAAAGGGTAAGCCCGTGTACTGGTAAGGAACTCCAAGTCTTTATGGTGCAGCAGAGGAAGGAGGCCTCTTTGTACAACCAAGTGAATAAAGTGGAAATTGTAGTGTCATCATTTCACCTCGAAATCATTTTACCATAATATTCCCAGGTGAAATATTTAACCAAGAAATGATAAATATTGCACGCAAATTGTAAACGTATAACTCTCAGAAAACCCGGTCGTCTTATCGAATCCGCACGACAAGGTCAAAGCCTTACAAGATAGACTATTTCTACGTAATCCAATAAAGTTGAAGATCAGGGTAAGTTGTTCTATGAAGGCTTAAGACGCGACCTTTGACCATACAGTGTATGGTACATAACATAATATAATTACATGATAACACAACAATCTGAAACCTGACTTTCTCGATATACATTCTTGAGTTCACCAATTCACCTCATAACTATTTAAATAATAGTTTTAGGCGTATTCTAACTAGCTTTAAAGGTATGATTCCGAAAGTGACCGCATACGACAACTGCATACGCATGCAGCAGATACAGCGTACCCATTACTTGTTAAACTCCGATATGGATAAAGGGGACTTTGAGAAAGTGCAATGAAATATATGTACATATCTGCTGAGTGCGTCTGCAGTTATCGTATGCGGTCACCTTCAGAATCATACTTATGGATTCTATTATTTATATAGTCTTATATTCACAGCTTCGGTAGATGCAAGGACTCATTTAAAAGACCCGCAATTGTAAGAAGACTGAAACACCACACAAGATACGTTCCACACGCAATGTGTAAATTCTAAAAATTCTATTCTATTATACTCTGGTTCATTCCTCTGAACACAGCCATAGTTTGAACCCTCACACACCTATCCGACGCTCCCTATGGCATTTGGAATGAAAAGGGCGAGGGAGCACTGTTTGTGTATCACCTTATACACGTCGACAAAATTTTATGTGCCGTGAGGGTAGATAATATGGAAATTGAGGCGTGATCAGGATGTTTGAAGTCAAATTGGGCGTGAGATGAAAGAATAAAAGGGTTTTGTTTTCCCTACCCTACCTTTTGTAAGAAGCGTATTTAATAAAAAGATTTCGCATATTATGTTACAAAAGACCTTGTCGATAGCAGAAGGTTAAAAGTTTCTGAAAATGTCATAAAACCGGTGCCAGTTACGGACGAAAGGTTATTTTTCACGAAAGTTGTGACAGGTGTTTGGGTGGAAGTTTCACAATTCCTATAAAGTTATGCACAGGCAGTTATAATAAAGAAATTTGCGAGGCCTCTGAGGCAGCTACGGCGTTTGCAAAATGTACAGCAATATATATTGCATTAACTTCCAAACTTTTACGTAGAAATGGAGTTTATTTGCCAAAGTTCTTTGGAAGACTTCTGAAGTATTTCATACATTTACCGTAATGTACTAACAGCTGGGTGAAATCCCACAAATAACTTTTGTTTAATCCAGAAATGTATCAAACAAAGCTAACTTTGAATACGGTTCAAATATAATAATCCTTTCCTTTCCCCTTCTACTTTCATAATTTATTTTCGTATATTTCAGCAGGTTTAAAAAGGCCACTTTATTGGAATCATATTTGGACAATATTTTGTTTTGTCATGCGGCGATATTTACACGAAATTGGAATCTACTTAGTAAATGGTGATACTGCGCATGAGCGACCATTATACGAATTTTATGGGTATCTATTGAGATCTACGGGAAATTCATAAAGTTACTCGTTATTAGCGTAATCGCTTAATGTGGTCTTTTTAGACCCGCAGCACGCAGGTTCAAATACATTGTAAATACTTTAATCTATATCTATCTATACTAATATTATGAAGAGGAAAGATTTGTACCTATTTTTGTATGTTTGTATGTTTGTAATGAATAGGCTCCGGAACTACTGTACCGATTTCAATAATTCTTTCACCTATAGAAAGCTACACTATCTGGGAGTAACATAGGCTATATAACATCACGCTACTACTAAAGGGAGCGGAGCAGTGATCATAAATGTCAATAAATCGGGCAGATTTCCATACATTAAAGTTGGACCGGAATCCGAATTCCACGCGGGCGGAGCCGCGGGCAACAGCTAGTTTTGTTCATAAACCAAATCCTAAATTGATGGCTATAGCTATATGCTAATACAAAGTTTTGGAAGCTTGACAATCGAATGCCACGGCTCGTACCTACCTAAACAATTTTATAGCTGGCATTACTGTGAGCTGACTTAACGATCGCATTTATGTTTGCCAAATTCATACGCGATACCAGGCTCCCCTTACTTGTTTCAACTTATTCCTGAATAAATATCATTTGAATATTATCCAGACTGTAATATGTACCGTTGGCTCTTTTGTTTACCGCCTTGGTATTTTTACATAAAAATATATTCAGTTGGGTATAATATCTCTCGGAAGCATACGATTCAAAATTCAATGCTACCTTTCCACTTTACTATTTTACTTAAATAAATAGAATGTAGTGTTGTCTAGCTAGTATTTGAATTGTTCTTTCATTTTCGAAACTAGAGCAGATGTCGGTTTTATTCGAAGAAAATGGAGTTGAGAATACTAAAAATTGCAACAGCACAGTAACTGAAATCTAAAATGCATCTTAGTGGCTCGTTGAGACTTAGAAGCCCGTAAAAATTTAATAAGGGGTTTGCAGTATTCGCCCGACAAAGTAAGGAATAAGGATACAGTATACAGTATTTATTCAATTTCTTCAGTATTTTTACAACAGAATTTCTTCTACGCTGCCAGAAAAAATAAATTCTACTCCGATCCTCCGGGACTTTATTCGGGTCGAAGTTTATCACATCGTATTTTATCCGCTAGTGAAATTATATTTCTGCGAGCGCCTTACAGTTATCTCTCAAACGAAACGTAACGGATAAAATAAAACCCTTTTGAGAATTTACCCGCACTCGGTATATTTGTATCTAATATCCGCCGGCGGTAATTTATCCGAATGTTGAAAGCTTGACCCGTATTTTTACACAAAAAGCGTCTTTGGAGGACGGGTCGCAGGTAAATAATTTTTAAGGGCTCCCCAAACAGCCACACATAAAATTTTTGTACAAGTAATGGTGATGAAGTTTTGTGTTCATATAAGTACAGATGTTATAAATTCGGAACACCTTGGTTTTCAGCGTGTAGTGCGAACAGTAACGTTGATAAACGGCTTCGTAAAATAAAACGAGTTTACGGGAACATTATTTATGGTGACATTTTGCTATTACTTTCACTATTTGTTAAAGGGAAAACGTTTCTCTGGTGTTCTTGCAAAATGGATCTTGAATCCTTGTTTTATTGTCAGTGACTTTTGTCTATAAGCAGGGTATTTGTTACATTCAAGGGGAGTGTGTAGATAAATCATGATTTAGGTAGGATGTTCAGTTTGTAATAGGATGAAGTAGGTAGCAGTCGTTACAGGTAGTTGGAGTTATAAATAACTGGTCTAACTGCAATGCTTCGATATCGCCGATGGGTTGTGGAGGTTAGATGGCAGTCGCTTCAAGGAAAATATGGAAGTTCAGCGAAACACACAGTTACACTGGAAAAATCGGGCCATTATATTGTATGTAACCTGTATTTCCCCTTTAAACAGAATTATAACGAACACAAAACGAAAGTACTTACAATCCTATATGCCAGCAATTACTTTGTAAGTGCTACATTAATTACTGAAGCGATGGAACGTTTCAGTACCAGGGTGCGGAGACAAAACCGAGTGGATGAGCAGACGAGTCTTCAATTAAACATGGTGAGTACTGGGTGCTTGTGATAACGAGCAGTGTGCAGTGCTTGGTGCTAGGTAACTGTATTGTTTGGGTTTTTTGTAGCTAGGTACGTTTTAGAAGACTTTTTAAATGTAAGATTACACTGTGTTTCCGCCAGCCCGATTTTTTATTATCCGTTAAAAACTAAAAAGAGCGTAAAGGTATGATTCCGTAGCTGACCGCATACGACAACTGCCGACTCATGCAGCAGATACAGCGTACCGTAAAATGGGGTGAATAGGGATCAAAGGGTGAATAGGGATAAAATGGTTGTTAGATTTTTTTAATAATTTTCTCTTTTCTCTCGAATTACAAGTATCCAACTTATTGATAACTCTGCTCATTATTACATTGAACTAATCCATAATTTCTCTAAAATAACTACAGAATTCAGCTGACCATTTAATCCCTATTCACCCATTGATCCCTATTCACCCCATAGTACCGGTACCCATTACTTGTTAAACTCTGACACGGTTAAAGGGGACGATTGAGAAGCCGCAATGAATTACGCGCATCTGCTGCGTGCGTCGGCATATGTCGTATGCCGTCGGCTTCGGAATCATACCTGTCTACCACTTTTTCTTCATCTTAGCGTTAATCCCAGTAGCATTCGAAGCTTTCACCTCGGAGTCTGGGGTACGCTTTACAAGTCAGACTGCGTATTTGGCTGAACTGCGATATTTTCTGTGAAGCCTCATACGACCTCCACAATCCAATGGCGATATCGAAACATAGCAGTTAGACTAGTGTTAGACTTTTTAGGGTTCCAACTACCGTCTAGGGGCTGTCCATTAATCACGTGAGGCTCAATAGAGGGGGGGGGGGAGGGGGGGGTTGGAGGGGATCCGGAAAAATCATGAAACATCACCATGGGGGAGGGGGGGTTTAAAAATTGCTAAAAAACATCACGTGATTAATGGACAGCCCCTACCACGTTTTAAAAAAAATCTACAACATTTTACACAGCTTTATCTAGCTAGACCCAAAGTAAGCGTAGCTGTTTAGCTAGCTTGTGTTATGGAATCTAGAATGCCCCATTGCAGAGTGAGATTGGTCCGATAGCGGTATAATGGGATCTACTTTCGAAAATTCAAGTTCCTAGGGTAAGCGGTTTTATGTGGTGCCTATTGATGACATTTTCAGAACACGTTTCTATAGTTATTGTAGTTTAATATAAATCTTGCCGGTTGCTCTATCATACATAATATATTCAAGTCAGTAACTCCCCGAAGGGGTTGGTTACTAGGAAGTGTATTAACACCCACATTTCGTCAACTATGGCTTTCGGTCCCATGTAATAGGGGGCCTTCAAGCTGGTACAGTATAATATGAGTTAATCCCGTTTGCCACCCCCAACATTTTCTGAAAATAATATCCCATACGCCACCGGGTATGACGCAGCGTTGCCTCCCAGGTGGCGAGTGGGATTTTAGTTTTTGGAAGAATCCCGGACCGGACGTCACCGGCGGTGGCGAACCGGTGTCAATTGGGACATATATCACAGGTCACAGGTCACCACTGGGAACTTAATAGTATTTTTTTCATAATATTTTACAATTAATTTGTTTTTTTTTTTGTTTGGGGTCTTTTCTTGTTTTTTTATATTGATTTTTTTTTATTCACTTGGGCTATGATTCATATAAAAAAAAGAAAAATTCTGTTCACCATTTTATTTCTGGTTAACTCTTGATAAGTAGTTTTTGAAAAGTACATAGCAACATATAGGTTATCATATCTCAAATTATAGGCATGGGCCAGCAGGATCTATTCTATACCATTTCTATAGACTACAATAATAGAATTCAGTTTAGGTTAGTATGTCGTTTAGATAACTAATATCCTGTTAAGGCTCTAATGAACTACAAAGGCCATCTATTTTAAAGCCAAGGTCATGTTAGATAGGGTTGCCAATGGACAAAATGTAGTAAATGTACTTTTTTCTTCCACTAAGGTACCAAATAAACAGCCCACTTGATAATGTCGTTCACAGTGGCCGATAAACACTTGGAAGTTGGAACTTGGAACAAAATGCGTTATCTACTGCAGAGGGTAGGCAGTTAGGAAGGTCGCGAATTGAAATAGGTAATGTCACATGTAGCTATTTTATTAATGAAATTGAACTTCTACATAACTACAATTAACATTTTAACCGATTGGATTTCTTTTCCAACGAATTTTAATTATGCCAAATATCACTGCGTACTTTCTAGGTTCGTGCAAGAATCTGTTTATAACCATGGGTCGATCGATCGATTGTTACGATACAAGTAGAAGGCATTTTATACAGGACACGTCAATTTGACTTCACCTTGCCTGATGGTAAGCTGAAGGCAAAGACTCGAAAGAGACGGTCACCATTATAGACACGTACCATGTTACAATGGCGGCCTCATCAGATGCTTTTTCACACCGCGCTTAAAGGACCCGGGACTGTAGAAATAAAAAATTCTGATGGCAAAACTGTATATTGAGATAGTGAGCGGCAAATACCTTGACAATGTACTATAACTGAGATGCGATAATTAGCTAATCATAGATTGTATTACACCGAAAACACAAAAAAAAATATTTATAAAAAATATTAATGTAAAAAAATCACGGGCCCAGATAAGGGCTCGTGTTATTGGTTCATCAGCCAACCTTTGCTCCGTACACTCCCAATATAGTAAGTGCTTATTTTTGCTTAGCAGTGTACGTACAAACTTTTCCCTGACTTCCCGATTATGTCGCCTTATATTCAAGATGTTTGCCGGTACTTTTTCTTTCAATATTGAAAAAAAAAAAAGCAATTACGTAATTCTCGCGCCTATTTGGGGTAGGCAGAGACAACAGCCCGCCATTTGACTCTATTCTTACATACTTCACGAGCTTCCTATACTGTCATTGCCTTTCATGCAAGCCCGCTCGTCGAGTACTAAAATAAGAACTAAACAGGAAAATATTTCTCCTAAACATTGCTAGACAAGTTAGGTATGCTGTGGTATAAAAACACAGCTGTATTGCTAAGAATAGATCAGCCGATCGATTCCCGTGTAGGGACAAATAAGGGTAGGACTGGCGGTATAAAAAGTGATGATTACATGAAGCATTAACTAAGGATTGGTAATGTGAATAGAAAAGATTGAAAAAGTATCAAGTAGAATCAGATTGTTGAACTCAATGACTGGTGGATGCTGTTACCGTATACCTCGGGAAATATATCATGGACCTAAAGATTATACTAAGATCCCATAAGATTATAGACATGGGAACCAAGTGGCCGGAGGGAAAATGTCACGCACAGTACACGTTTCTTGTGTGTCTTTTGAGGTGTTAAGATGGCTTTACCATCGAAAGGTCCGGGTTCGAATTTTTCCATTACACTAATCGTGTGTTTTTTTTTATCGTGCTCAAAATCCCCATGGATTATGTACCCATGACTAATGGGCAAGTACGTTAAAGAATTGGAACTCTTTACCCACACTCTTCCTATAATCCTGGAAACTTTAAGCGGGCATGAAGCATTTGTCAATGCCGTCAAGGTAGGGACTCCTCATAACATTAGGTGGGGTGCAGTCAAATTGAAGGGTTGAACAAAAAAAAAAACAACAGTCAAACAAGAAAACATCGAATATTATGTGCATGATTGCATGTTGAAAATCAGTCTCGCAATTCTGTTCACAGATTTTAATAATTCAATTTTGCGAGAATCATTCATGGTATTCAAAAGTTTACTTTATGATTGAGCAGCCATTTCCACACTGTTTTTGTGATGTAAAATTAAATAATATATTGTGAACTAGCCTTCTGCAGGCGGCTCCGCCCGCGCGGATGTCGGTTAACGCGACTTTAGCTCATATCTCCAATTCCATTCAATCGATTGTGATTAAACAAACCAAAGATTTTAAGTATAACCAAAAAAAAAACGTTCAGTAGTTTTTAGCTACGCGTCCACCTTTTGGCATCATACGCATCGGACATAACTCATCAAATGAATGAATTTTTCACAATGCATCCACCCCGATCGGCAGCGAGAAAACAAGAAATTCTAAAAATACATTTTTGTGTTCAGTATCGTTAACATAACCCAAGTATTATTTAAGTATTTAATACCTCCAACGTACAGACACAGCCACTTTACAATTATATAATAATATAGATAGATTCAACACAAAACCTTCCTTTAATTATTCATAGAGGGTTCATAGTTCAAATGCCATTAAACCATAAACCACAAAAATTAACAGGGCAGATGTTCCGCTCGTCCAATTAAATTCTTAAAGGCCTATAGTGTATGGTGAGGGGATAACAATGGCTTTGTTTATCGAAAATGCACCATTTGGGACCACCCACACTAAATTATGGTAATACTAGCATATTGTAGGTCAATAATAATAGGTATTGAAAGTACGCCTCGACTGCAATTTGGATTATTTTATGAGCGGTCTAGTGGGATTATTAACGTTAATAAAATTTAGCGGTGAGGATTTTTTTTCATACTAATTAGTTGGCAGACAAGCACACGGTCACCTGATGGAAAGTGGTTACCGTGGCCTATGGATTTACTGTGCTATGGACGTATGCAACAGCAGGGGCGTTTCGTGCTTATCCTTTCTCAAGGTCTAATCTATCTCTGTTTCAACTACCAACGTTTATCAAAATCGGTTTAGTTTTTTAGACGTGAAGAAGTAACTAGAGAAGACAGAAAGAGTTACCGTCACTGTCACAATTATAATATTACTCCATGGACCACGTCATTGTTTTATACAATGTGTCATTATGTTGCGTTTGGCGATACTAGTGTCCTTAATAAAATTGAAAAGTATCTTCCTCTAGAAATAAGCATAGCTTCTACAAAGTCTATAGTCTAAAGGCTGATTTACATCAGACGAGTTAATGCTCAATCTATCCCCTCCTAGCCAAATTCTACGAGTATTAGTGTAAACTGTAAACAGTGACAGAACCATTCGTTCGTTGTTCTTTCTTATATAAACGCAGAACACTAACACCCGTATTCACAAACGATACTGCGTGGTCTCATAGTGTGCTCGAGCGCATAGGGCTGGAAAAATTAATTCACAAACATCACGGAGCAGTATCTAACGTAGTGCGTTCCCTCAACGAAGTATTACTTAAGTGTTATCAATGAATAAAAATGCTTGCCAAAACGAACGCACTGAGAATTTGTCGTTCTTTGCACAGTTTTGGTGGTACGCATAGCGAAGTATTGTTTGTGAATACGGGTGTAAAATATTAAGAGAGAATGCGCGTTATAGCTCTAGCTCTAAGTTAGTTTGGTCTAAATCCACCTTAAGAAGCATAGTTTCAGTACTTAATCTTTTAATGTACAATTTTGCAATCAACAAAGACACTGTATTGTCTTAACGTGACGTAATTTATTTATTTATTGCAAGGAAGAATTACAACTAGATAACATGAAATAATTCACAAGCTTAGTCATCTGACAGCTAATTACATGTCTTTGCGTCCAGTTGTAGACTAAAAATGAAAATTTATGTAAGCGAATATGTCATCAATTCTTTATCAATCGAGCGTCAATCCCGGTTATATACAAAACTTGTACTTTCGGCATTTTTTTGTAAGGTTTCGGGACTTGTCACGATTTCATTATTTGTATTTTGGTGCCCAGGGTCCACTCTTCACTACTCCAGAATTTTGTTCGCTTTGGTAACCATTACAGCTCGTCTTCCAATCTGCCCCGGAAAACCTGCGCTAAAGACTCGTTCATCAATCAGTAGCATTTTTTTTTAGAAATTGTTCAATTACTGTTTCTCTTACATTACATGAAGTATTTGAAGGTATAATATGTAATTAAGAGAAGAGCGAAGCCCTCACTCACACTTTGTAACAACAGACCGGAAAAGTATTCCGATACTACAAAAACCTTTAATTCTTCGCGGTGAGAAGGGTCTGTGAACCTTTTTATGTGGACATTATTTATAAGTCTGACAGCTGTCGCAAGTCATATACACCCTTTGATAGCCGCATGCCGTTAGACTACCCGTTTTTAATACTGTAGGTAGGTAGGTGTATTAGGTTACAAAAGTGTCCGCTTAACGGCAAAATGCTCGCCCCCTTTTACATAGGACCAAAAATCATAGTTGGCGAAGCGAAGTGTGAGTGTTATTATATCTCTGCCTACCCCTTCAGGGATTTACAGGCGTGAATATATGTATGTATCGTTTGTGAAAACGCGTCGCGCCCCGCACTGCCTCCAGAGAGATCTAAAAAACTTTATCTGCGCAGCTAGAATGCCTTTGCAAGATGTTTGCCAATGATGCCGTGTGGCCTGTGTGGTGACGGAGAAAGCATAAAAGTATCACCACACCATCTCATCCGAAGGGTGTCGTAATTAGCGACTAAAGGAAAAAAAAGGGTACGAATTGAGAACCTCCTTTTTTGAAGTCGGTTAAAAATACGCACACGATATCACTGCGAGAGAAGGCAACCTCGAATCGTCTGGCCAGCATGAAAACAGTAGGTCAAAGCTTCCCAACATTGAGAGAGCCCTATGTCCAGCAATAGACTGCGATAGACTAATTAATTTATTGATTGCCAATGATTTGAATGAAGATACCGCTTCCGTATATAAATAACCGTTATATGAAATTAATCGAAACTTTTCTCTAAGTGGCCTTTGAACTCTCGCTATAAACGATCTCGTAACAACAAAGTAGCAAGAATACAAGTTTCTAAATCACCAATTAAACTCCAGAGCTAGCCTTTTCTTTAGCCATAACGGGCCGCGGACAGAACCGGGTGTAATTAATAAAGTAGTATGGTCTGGCGCCAGCTGTGACAGACGGGTAAACAAGCTCTCTGTCCAACGGTCATTGAATTCTAAGCCCGTTTGACGCAAACTACGCGCTACGTATAGATATAAAAAGACTTGTAAGATTTACGAACTATTGTCCGCGGTTCCACCCGTGTGAAATAATTATCTCATTCCTGAGTAACAAACGCCTATCCAATTTTTTTCATTCATGATAGTGAGATCCCAACGTTTCAGTCGCTTTATAGCAGCCATGATCATGGCAACCGAAATGTTCGAGGATAGATCCTCATTGGAATGACAGGTCACCCTCACCTCAAAAATTCACTTTCGTTATCTTCTTATAGGGTCTCTCTGCTCACTGTCTCGCACTCATCCGCTCCTTCAGCCGAACCTCTATTAAATTTCCGTTTGATACTAAACTAGCTTTTGCCCGCGGCTCCGCCCTCGTGGATGACGGTTATCGCGACCAAACATAGCCTATGTCCTTTCTCAAGGTCTAATCTACCCCTATACCAAATTTCATTAAAATCGGTTCAGTGGTTTAGGCGTGAAAGCGTAACAGACAGACAGAGTTACTTTCGCATTTATTATATTAGTATGGATATCTATACCGCTTACCACATGGCAACTTCCACTATCTAAAACGCTTCATAATCCAATAGTGGACACAAAGCGAATCAACTAAGTGGTCCCAAGTTCCCAGACAGGTCGATGACAATACCCATTACCGTCACATAAAGCATCGCACCGAGGCGATAGCTGTTTTACGACGCCGCACTTTGCTTGACTGTCATCGTACGCTCTAAAACAGCTGAAATAGTGATGTAGTGAACAGTTACGTAAACATATTTGGATATATCGATGTAATTACGTGGGTAGGTATCGTTAAAGTGCACCTGTATTTTTTTCTAGTTTTTTGGTCATTGATCTTTAGAAAGAAGCAAAACAGTTTTTTATTTAGTTATTTTATTTAAAGACTTTTCTGTATACCAGACATAATTATCTAAAGCGCAACCCCAGTTGCATCCTAAGGTTGTAGCCTGAGGTCCACTCTCTTTCTTCCACTATGGAAAACTGTGGTCTCTGCCTACCCCACTGGGAAAGACGCGTGACTGTATGTAAGTATGTCCACTCTTCTTCTCTTAGCTTATTGGTTTTATTTGACTTTTACAGGAGCGTCTACCAACTGACCCTAAGAGGAACGCCTGCGTCAATTAGCAGCCCCCCTCTAGACAAGGCGTATGATGGAATAGAATGACAAATGTATAGGATTTGACGTTTTTGACATTTGTTGACACCTGTCATATACGTCAAATCCCATACATTTGGCATTCTATTCTACAAAACGCCGGCCGACGAATTGCCACTTGTCTAGAGGGGCAGATGTGCTAGCTTGTAGGAGAGGTTAGCTTCGACGCTGAAGTTCAATATTAGTCATTATATCGATAGAAGAGTATTACAACGCTTAGTTGTGAAGTGACTCTCACAATGACATTAGAACTGTCATCTAGAATACAATCTGTCCTAAGTAGCCTAAGTTTCTAATACCTGCCATATTTCCAATACATAAAAAAAAAACAAAGCGTTAGTACCTTGAATTTAAAAATGTCTCATAAACCATAACTTAGCTACACATACACGTCGTTGTTCAAATAAAAACAACTTAACGAACCATCAAAATAGACGCACGTGTACGGTAAAAATGTTGTTTACGTAGATCCGACGAAACGTAGGCAGGGTTAGTGCATGTCGAAAACAAACTGAAGGTCAAAAAAATACATAAAAACTGTTAATGTTTATTCGATCGGCTGCATAAATGAAGGAGAGTCTCAATTCAAATGATTTTCTTGTGTTTGGTCATGGTGAGATAGAGATTCCAATGTTTTTTACATTTAGTAAAGTAATAAAGAGTATTAGAAAGTGAACCTCCTTTTTGATGTGTTACCAAAAATCTGGATAAAGTAGTTCTACGCCTATGAAATACAATTTTTTGCGTGATTAGTTACAAATAAATGAATAATCTTATTTTTGCTGGAGTATGCGAGAGCAAAGCGAAGTCATAAGCAAAAATTAGTAATTCGTCTACAAAATGATTTTTCCTAATTGTTAACTATTATATCAAACAAGACTGTATGTGTGTGACAAACACTTGAAAGTTTTCAGTTATGTTTTTTTTAAAGATAAAACTTACGTGGTACTTTTGACAACCCTAGATAGAAAAACTAGATTCTGAGAAATGGCGAGAATAACACAAGATCAATGTTCTTTAAATGAGACTGCAGAGCAATCGTGTTTGTTGTTCACAATGTATATGGTAATCGTTTGCTCGTCCTCACAACGTGTCTGAGGCTTAGAATAAAATTAGGGTTGCCACTCACATAGATAAAACGAGATGTTGAATTTATTTTGTGTATGGAGGTGTTGTGTGGTTATATGGAGCATCTTCAAGATCTTCAGGACCCAAGACAACTTCACCAGTAAGCTGGTACACTTGCTGAGTGTTGATTGATGGATGGATAACCGGATGGTTCGGTATAGTGACTACCCCAAGCTCTTCAGATAGCATGGAGCTGGAAGCTCTGCGATCTAGTAACTTAACATAGTGTAGTTTAGGTATAATAGGGCGCCGACCGGGGTGCGTGTGAGAGATATGTTTTTTTTTTATATACCACTTAGGTGGCAGACAAGCACACGGCCCACCTGATGGAAAGTGGTTACCGTGGCCTATGGACGTATGCAACACCAGGGGCGTCACACTCGTGCTGCCGACCCTGAAGAAACCTTATAATGCCCTTCTTGAAGAACCCCATATTGTAGTCGCTTGGGAAAACCATGTCTACGATAATCTCACCTCCGGCATCCGACGGCATACGTTTTAGTCGGTTCGAGTCCGACATAACTCCCTCCGCCGGCTCCAGCGGGGGAGGTATATGTGGAGATTTTTCCCACGAAAAAAAAAGTTGTAATTAATAGGGCGCTGTATTCATTAGGGGAGGCCTATGTCCAGCAGTGGACTTCCTATGGCTGAAATGATGATGATGATGATGTATTCATTTCATTTCACATTAGATAGTAAGAGTCCACCACCCCAAACCCTCTATTGTTAGAAATGTAATTTTTGAACGAAAAATATTCGGTGACGTAAAAGGGACATAAAGAAAAGCGGGCATTCGAACGTGAACTGTCAGTGGCGACTTTTAAAAACTCTTGTCTTTTTCTAAGTGCATATAATATAAAAATTGTTTCTTTGGAAGAATAAAGCCGTTCTTATACTGTACCGAAGTGGATTTTATTAATCATATACGATACCTTGGGATTCGGGATTATCTTACATATCAGAAGTGAGTGAAAACTACGCCCGATTGGTATGTACATTGCTCATTATTTTGGTTAAAAACAAAACGTTAGTAAAAGCCACGAAACTGGTAAAACTTATAGATACGTAGTTGAGTATCTTTACATATAACTTGATTAGATACATATTCATTTGAAATAGAAACATTACGTATCTACGGATTTCTTTTTCTCTTTGTAGTGAGGTAGATAGATACCTACCTACCTTACTCTGTTTGCTATCCATTTACACACCATTACGCTCACTTTTATAAAGATGGGAAGAAGCCATCTGTTTTTTAAAAAGAAAATCCAAATGTGTATTTGAAAAATGTCCATTATCTACCGTTCTTACAAATATACTTATAGACACTTGATAATAACATATGTAGGTACAAGGGATTATGTTCGGGTAAAAGTTAAGTATGTTTTGTTTACCTCACATTTACCTACATCAAAGCACATCCAGTGAGTGATACTTTCCTTATCAATTAGTGGCTCGGATGATGATGTATTAACCATATAAAGTTATTGTATGTGCCACTGTTGTTTTCTTATTTTAGAAATTTTAATTTTATTGTACCTACCTACATGAATTCTTTTCTTGGGGAATATAGATATGCACTAAATATCATTTAACACTTTTCTTTTTATACTTTTATTTGTTATAAATTTCCTACATTAAGAATACACCGAGACTGTTTACCTTTGAGAAATGGTAGGTGTTAAGTTAGTAAACTGTAGGTAATTTATAAGCGTTGGCATTTATTCATATATTTAAAACTAAATAAACTAACCGTTATTCAGGTAAAATTTACTTTGCAATATAATGTTTTATTTGTTCAGATATTTACCTATCGACTATGAATTGACGGACATTGAATGAAATTCATGAAAAATACTAATTATATATACCTGAGTAACAAAAGATTATAACTTTACATTATGATTTATTATTGATTGATATTTATATACTTATGTTCATCAAATGAATGTACACTATCAACTTATAAATGTTATGTATTGTCCCTTTCCTTGTCCTACCTTCCCTGATTGACTTACCTACTTACTTGATGTCACAATAGTATCGTCGCAATAACGTAACATAATATCATGTCAGAACCGGGGACACCTCCGGTGCCCCCACCAACTGATGAAAATGCACCACTCAGAACATTGCGTACCAGGAAACACTCACGAGACCGCAGGAGAACCCGGAAATACAGACATACTCGGTCCAGGTCGCTACGCCCGCGAATGAGTACAAAACGGAGTCGATCACGATTATCGCGCACCCGACAACATCGTCGTAGAGATAATAGCAGTACTACGAGTTCTACAAGTACTTCGTTTTCCATACAGTATTCATCTAGAAAACGGAAACGAAGATACAGCGAAAGTTCATCTGATTCGACCTTAACGAATACATCACGCTCCGGATATAGTTCTTCATCGTCAGATATAGGCAGTCACAAACGTCGTCGATCACGTTCATTAATTCGCAGACTCCGTCGTCCTGCTTCGCGTAAGGGAAAACGACGTGACCGATCAATAATGAACGAATTTATTGACGCAATAAGTAATAGAAACACGTTTAATAGCGTACAAGACGTAATCCCAAAGTTCGATCCTAGCCAGAAAAGTCAATCTACGCGTGCGTGGTTAAAAAAGGTCAATGAAATTGCATCAATATATAAGTGGAATGAAAAACAAATAATATTTCATTCACTTTCAAAGTTATCTGGCCTTGCAAAGCGTTGGTACGAAGGACTTTCTACTGTTGATCTTAACTGGAAGGAGTGGCAAAGAAAATTGTTGAGGAATTTTCCTGATGACCGTAATTATGCAGAAAGACTTACCGAAATGCTTGACAGGAAAAGTCGTAGGGACGAAACGTTAGAGGAGTATTTTTACGATAAGGCAAAGTTGGTTAGTCACTGTAATATAAGGGGCAAGGATGCCGTAGATTGTATAATATATGGTATTTACGATCATAACATCAGACTGAACGCACAAGGTGCTAACTTTAAGAGTCCTAATAAATTACTGAGGTACTTACGAAGTATATCCATAAAGAGCTCTAAAGATAATAGTTTCAAGAAGCCCACTGTCTTCCCACAAAAGCCAGGAACGAATACTTTCAAGAGTACTGAGAACAATAAAAGCAAAACCGGTAACGCGCCAAGAGTAGTACGATGCTATAACTGCTCCGAGGAAGGGCACACCGTTCCTAAATGCCCAAAGGACTTACAGAGGTGTACCAAATGTAATTACCTGGGGCACGTTGCAGAACACTGTAGGAAAGATGCAAATACTGGAGGGCGTGGGAGAAACGCCCCACTCAACGACAAGACTACAATGGTAAATACAATACAAGATAGCGAGGGACAATACAAACCGGACATATATAATAAAACCGTAAAAGTTAACGGTGTTGCTAGGAGTGCCTTTATTGACTTTGGTAGCCAGTGCACCATGATAAAACAAAGTAGTTTCAGGGAGTTGGATCTGACTTTAGAACTATCTCAATTACCTATATTGAAGGGATTTGCATTTGGGTCCACGCAGCCCCTAGGACGCGTACAAATTAACGTCTCCGTAGATTACGTTCAGGCCGATATTGATGCTTTTGTTGTACCAGACCAATTTCTCAACTCTGACTTACTATTAGGGCAAAACCTAACCGAAAGACCTGAGATTATCGTACATAAAACTAGTACCACTTTGACCCTTTATTCTAATAGTTCCGATTTATGCAAAATAGAAATATATAATAAACGTAACATATCATTGCACGGGATGAACAGCGTTGATGTTGCGTGTAAAGGTGATTTCACTGGACATATGTACATTGCTGGCAGTCCTTGTTTTAAGAATGGGACCGAATTTATGCTATTATCTGGCGTATACTCTTTCTTAAAAGGAGTGGGTAAAGTATTAGCTGTTACTTTTGCAAATAAAGCAGTCACGTTATCCGAAGGAAAGTTGCTAGCTCGAGGGCGAATACTACCTATTGATATTCCAAAAACTGAATTTCCCGTCGAAAAGGAACTAAATATGCTTAGCGTTTCCGAGACGCCATTTAAGGAAACACATAAAGATAGACAAATCACGATTGACATGCTTCATATTGGTCCGGATTTGTCAGAAAAACACAAAAATGATCTGCTTTCTTTAGTGAACAGCTATAGAGATTGTTTTGCGCTAAATTTGGAGGAATTGGGCAAAACATCAATTTGCGAGATGAATATAAAATTATTAGATGATTCACCAATAACATACAAACCATATCGATTGCCGTTTAGTGAACGGATTGTGGTAAGGGATCTGATTAACCAGCTATTGGAAAACAATATTGTGAAAGAATCCGATTCACCGTACGCGAGCCCTATAGTACTCGTAAAGAAAAAGAACGGCGAAAACCGGTTATGCGTAGACTATAGGGCACTAAATAAGAAAACCGTGAAGGACTCGTATCCCATGCCTGTAATCGACGATCAATTAGATCGTTTAAGTGGGAAAAAATATTTCACAAGTCTAGATCTAAAATCTGGTTACTATCAGATCCCGATGAGTGAAAAATCCAGACACCTCACAGCGTTTATCACACCGGACGGCCATTATGAGTACACTCGTATGCCGTTTGGTTTGGTGAACGCGCCGGCTGTTTTTCAGCATATGATAAATAAAGCGTTAGGCAAGGATAGGTATGAGCTGGCAATGCCATATCTCGATGACTTACTTTCACCGGCCGCTACGATTGAGGAGGGTCTGGAAAAGCTCAAAAGAATATTTAATTCGTTACGTGAAGCCGGTCTTACACTTAATATAGATAAGTGTTTTTTCTTCCAGACCACACTAGATTACCTCGGCTATGAACTATCCAGTGATGGACTAAGACCAGGAAAAAGGAAAATTGAAGCAGTTGCTCTATTTCCTATACCTATTAATATACATCAGGTCCGACAGTTTGTTGGTCTGACTAGTTTCTTTAGGAGGTTTATACCAAATTTTGCGAGTGTTGCTAAGCCGTTAACAACGCTGACTAAAGCCAATGTACCATGGCACTGGGGTGAGGCGCAAAATAATGCTTTCGAGACCCTTAAAGTGAAACTCACCGAACGGCCTATTCTAGCGCTGTATGATCCTAGTCACATAACCGAGGTACATTGCGATGCTAGCAAAATAGGGTTAGGCGGCATCCTCTTACAAAAGCCCGATGATAAATCCCCGCTAAAACCAGTCGCGTATTACAGCAAACAGACTACCAAAGAAGAGGAGTACCTACATTCTTATGAGCTAGAAACTCTCGCAGTAGTTCAATCACTCAAAAAGTTTCGCACTTATTTAATTGGTTTGACAGGACATTTTGCTTTTGAGAAAACTTTTAATAAAATAAAACAAGACTATTGGTTCCCAAAAATGAAGAGATTTATTCAGAAATATGTATCTGCCTGTTTGAACTGTGCTTATAGTAAAGGGACTACATCCAAGAAAAGTGGTTACTTACACCCCATTCCAAAAGGGGACATCCCTTTTCAGACTCTGCATATGGACCACTTAGGTCCATTTGTACGAAGTAAATCTGAGAACTCATATATTTTGGCTATAATTGACGGATTTAGCAAGTTCATATTCATTAGAGCTGTGAAAAACTTAAAAAGCAAAACTACAATTAAGATCTTGCAAGATATTTTCGACACAATCGGTTGTCCTAAAATAATAATATCCGACAGAGGGACGAGTTTCACATCTGGTACCTTTAAAGACTACATTAAGTCCATTGGCGTAAAGCACGTGCTCAATGCGGTTGCTACACCTCGCGCTAATGGTCAGATCGAAAGGTACAATCGGACTATACTGGACTCGTTAACGGCATCAAACCATGGTTCTGACGAACGCGATTGGGACACACATGTGGGAAAAGTTCAGTGGAGTCTGAATAATACCGTCAATAAGAGCATAGGTACTACCCCGTCCGAAATAATATTTGGCCGTAGAACTACAAACACGAGTGAGGGGGTAATCCAAAATGCTCTTCATGAAAATAATACTGGTAACAAGGCTGACGTTGACGAGATTCGTAATAAAGCAAAATCACTTATAGAAAAGTCGCAAGCCTATGAAAACCAACTATGATAAAAACAGGGCTCCTACAAAATTTTATAACAAGGGTGACCTTGTTATGATACCGAATCACTGTTTACCTGCCGACGGAAAAAGTAAGAAACTCGTACAAAAGTATCGCGGTCCTTATAAAGTTACAGCTGTATTAGATAACGACAGATATGAGATTACTAGTATAACCGGTTTTACTAAACGACATTATAAAAGTGTGTTTCCAGCGGATCAACTTAAAAGATGGGTTACATTTAACACATACGACACTGCGACTAATGACAAAGACGAGACTACGGAGAGCAGTAGTAATGAAAGTGACAAGAGTGAGATTTAATTACAACTAAAAAGACATAAGTTGTTGTTCCCACTTAAATCACAAAGTGTGGTTAGACTGTGGATGTACTTATTGCGCTCAGCGTTGTAAATCTTAGTGCATTGATTAACCGCGTCATGGTATAATAAAAAATAAAATAAAACATTGAAAGACTTTTGGCACAGGCTACTTAATATACTACGTACGAGTACGACCCTTAGCTAATCCTTTTACTAAACCTACCTCCTTTCCCATCCATCCTTATTTTGTTACAGGATACACAAGTCAATAAAACATAGCACTTATGAAGTAAATATAAGGAGGTAGCGGTGCTCTTGCATATCGAGAAGGTGATCAGCGTACGTATTTCAATAAACATTCGATAAAATGCACAATGCATTTACATTTTAATACAGGTGAAAGGTATACCAAAGTACAAGCGGTGCTCACATCTGTGTGAAAGGTATGCCGACGTACAAGTGGTTCTCATCTACCCATATGAATTGATATTTGACATAAACATTCGATAAAATGCACAATGCATTTACATTTTAATACCGGTGAAAGGTATATCAAAGTACAAGCGGTGCTCACATCTGTGTGAAAGGTATGCCGACGTACAAGTGGTCCTCACCCATCCATATGAATTGACATAAAATTCAGGTGGTATTATAGTGTGTGTAATGTAATGTGAAAAGTATACCGAAATACTAGTAGTGCTCACCTGCCATATACGAAGGCGATGCTAAGGCATAAGCGGTGCTCACTATATTCCAAAACACGAATTATTTTAAAGTGAAACAAGATATAACGGACTTCGAATTGGCGTAGTGAACCCGTTGAATTTACCCATTATTTTACTCATATACTAAACATAGAATAGGCAATATTTAAAATGAAATACCAGAATATTATTAACTAAATTAATACTTTACTTTAATAATATAATGCATTTTCTACAGGTCCTCGGATACAACACGAGCAAAGAAACCATCAGATAACTCTTAAAAATGATTATAAAAATAAGTTTAGGGTTGATTGATATAATATTATATAATATTTTATATAAACTTAGATACATAAATATAGTTTTCCCTTCGACGTACTTAATCAGATAATTGTAATGTACATTTAAAACCGGTACTACTGACTAACAAAGTCAGCTGGTTTGATTAAAGTTTCTGGACATAAAATCTTTATAAACTTAATGATGTCAGTCGAGTCCGACAATTCGGTTTAAGGCGAAAATAAAAATTGTATAATTTATTATAGTCCACATCTGTTAGCATCGGAAAAGCTAGTACAGTTATATCTATTTAAAATACGCATTTTGTAATTATTTATAAGATTAGATTTTGATTGTTATTTCTTTTTAGTCTCACTGAAAGTTGTATACATTTAATTACGATTTGCTGTAACTGACTATGTATGGGGACATACTTCACGTTCGAATGGCCGAAACGGAATGGGGGCATTCCGAGATCAGGACGGCCGTCTGTTAGAAATGTAATTTTTGAACGAAAAATATTCGGTGACGTAAAAGGGACATAAAGAAAAGCGGGCATTCGAACGTGAACTGTCAGTGGCGACTTTTAAAAACTCTTGTCTTTTTCTAAGTGCATATAATATAAAAATTGTTTCTTTGGAAGAATAAAGCCGTTCTTATACTGTACCGAAGTGGATTTTATTAATCATATACGATACCTTGGGATTCGGGATTATCTTACACTATACACCAGGATATTTGGGAACCAATTCCACCTAACCCGTTCTTCTTGCGCGGTCTCTCCTCTCAGGTTATCCTCAAAGAAAGACAGACTAAGTCAATTCGGGAAATAACAAGTAAACCCCGGACCGTAAAAGCTTCGGATTCGACCGGGACCATTAAAATTGTGAAGAAACGCCTCAAAGATCAACAAAAAAGACCTTACCATACACCACATGATCGAACTCCATCGGAGTAAAGTTAATGGTGCTTTAATTGGTGAATAATAGTTAGTGAATCGATTACGAGCGCCGTAAAGAGCGAGCGAGCGAAAGTTAATAGTTCTAGTGAACATTAAGCCTTATAGAGGATCTTATCTTAATTGAAGCTGCAGAGGATGTTTCGTGATATCTACTTTTCGTTGATTAAGTAGTTTCGAAATCTGGGATTAGCTATCACCTACCTGCCCCTCTAGACAAGTGGTAATTCGTTAGCCGGCGTATGTAGAATAGAATGACGAATGTGTAGGATTTGACGTATATGACAGTCGTCAATGTAAAAAAAAAAAAATGACGTGTCATTACATAACGTATGAAGTGGTGAAGGGTGCAAATTTTGAAAATGGAAACCAGTGGAAAATCTTTATTACCTCTTATAGAATGGCTAATTGACCATAGCAATTTTGTCTGGAATTCCGGGTGCCTACTCTGAATTCAAGTACCGAATTTAATGTAGTACGTATCTACTGAATTTCAGTTACTTTTCATTAAAATAATCACATAGGTGGCAGACAAGCACACGGCCCACTTAATGGAAAATGGTTACCGTGGCCTATGTACGTATGCAACACCAGCGAATTCTGATACTAGATTTGGGATTCTGCATCTCAGACTCCGAATATCAGATACATTCAGTTTAAGATAATGGTTTATACGGTGATTAGAGTATAAATTTAAGAAACTTTACCACAGCTTCCCTTTGAAGAGCAAGCCGGTAGGAATCGAGCTATAGGGAATCCTCGCCACAGCGTCATAACAAATTCGGCCCTGTTTTAACCTCTGCCTACCCCTCCAGGGATAAACAGGCACGAATATACAACTATTATACTCGCATTATTTTGTAACGCGTCGTCTCACATACCTTATGGGGCACTCGAACATTTCGTCAGGTTTCACTCGAGTAGCGTAAACAAACTATATTGTTATTTAAATATCGACCTTATCCTCGTATCTATAGGAACTAATATAGTGTATAAGGATATGGATATGATGAAATAACTGGCATTCCTAGCGGTCTGATTGTAATGTTATTGTATCTTATGAGGTAACAAGGATAGGAATATTGTTGGGAATGAATGTAATTCATAATTGTGATGTTTTTCCGATCTTTTCAATATTATGATCTCTGATTGTAATAGGAAGTATTTGCTTTGCAGCTGTAATTTTCTGTCTTTCTTCATCCTAGCTTTCCCCCTGGAGTACGGGGTCCGCTATTGCAAAAATATCAGACTGAATTGAGCAGTCAAACACGAAGTTAAGACACTTGTATTTGACTGAATTGAGATATTTTTCGTGAAGCAACTGCAACTGACCTCCACAACCCATTGGCGATATCGAAATATTGCAGTAAGACCTGTTGTGACTAACAGGCAATCCGTGGGGATTTCGTGCACGATAAAAAAAAATTAGAAGATTCCGTTTTTTCTTGTTTTTTTTTTTGTTTTTATACCACCTAGGTGGTTACCGTGGCCTATAAACGTATGCAACACCAGGGGCGTCACCCGTGTCACACTCGCGCTGTAATAAAAGTCATAATAAGGCATGATTCCGTAGCCGACCGCATACGACAACTGCCGACGCACGCAGCACATGCACGTAATTCATTGCGGCTTCTCAATGATCCCCTTTATCTGTATCAGTGTTTGACAAGTAATGGGTACGCTGTATGTGCTGCATGCGTCGGCAGTTTTCGTATGCGGTCGGCTACGGAATCATATTGTACCTTTACGTCGTTGTTCTACGACTGTTTACGTACTATAGTAAATTATTCTCATAATAAATGCTCCAAGATTTGTATAGCTACTAACTTAATGTACTTGTTCGTTAATTAGTAGGACAAGGTGTAGCTTACTGTGAAAGTTAAGTGAGTTCGGTTGTAGTAGGCCTGTAAGCGACTGAATGGCGTCGACTGTTGACATTTCAACGGGTAAACAACACCTGGCAGCTGAGTTAAGGATTTAGATCGTGTTGTTACTTTGATTTAACTCAATTATTTCTATCTTATCTATTCTAATATATAAAAATCAATGCCACTTTTCGTTGTTATTTTATAACTCAAAAACGGCTGAACGGATTTGGCTAATTTTAGTCTTGAAATATTCGTGGGTGTCCAGGGAAGGTTTAAAGGATGAGAAAATAGGTGCAGCGGGAACGGGAAAAATATGGCGGTACGAAGTTCACCGGGACAGCTAGTTTAAGTATAGTAATATGTCTATTAGTTGCATGTTTACTATTTATTATGTATAGGTACTGTACTAGCTCGAACTCTCTCAACAAAACTTCAAGCACCTACCTTGACAAATCTCTGCATCACCCTAAGATTGACTGGCAGAAAATGCCCATGGCATTAAGTCCGCCTTTGTAAATTTATTTTAATTTTAAAAAGTATAAATAAATAAATAAATAAATAAATATGTGTTTCTAAATACAATATTACAAGTAACCGAAATCACTAGTATTTTTTTTTTTTTAAGAATATTAGCAACCGAAATTACCTACTAATATTCCCGCTAACCCCTCCAACTAAGCTAAATTGCTTGTGCTAGGAGTGGGTTCACGTCGGTAGTGTAATGGCCAGGATTCGAACCCGAAACCTCTCGATCGTGAGGCCGACTCCTTAACCACTAAGCTACCGACGCTTCAATTCTACGTATTCCCCATAACCCACCTAGCTAAGCTAAATTGTTTGTGTTACGAGTGGGATCACGTAGGTAGGCCAGGATACGAACTTAGGACCTCTCGATCGAAAGGCCGGCGCCATAACCACATAACTACGGACGCTTATTGGTAGGTTTGTTAACTCAGTAGTAGAAAAAAAAAACCATAATTTGGCCATAAATGCACTCAAGATTTTTACGACAGTAAAACCTTACTGGGTAACGACGGGTGTTTTTACAGTTTCTTAGTAGCTGGAGCTTACCTGTAACAAAATATAAACACATTATTAGTATAATGTAGCAGTATATCATTGTTTTATAACTCCGGATACGTATCTTGGACCTAAATCGCAAGACAAACGAGGCTCTGGCGCCCGCGGATTGCTTTGTAATAATCTATGCTTGGTGAATTTGAGTTCGTCCACCGCAGTAGCACCCCGTGCTATCCTCAAAGGCACCCAAGAAATGTGTACGGCGCGTATAGGGCACATTTTGAAATAAAGAAAGAAAGAAAGAAACCATTTATTCATATACCTACGAGATACACAGAATAATAGCAAAAAGCAAATGACAGGTATACACAAAAACAATAACAAACTAGAAATATAAACTTAATAGCAGGCAACATATATCTCGCAGGCATGCTGAATAGAGCCTGGTTCAGCATATGTCAGACAGGTGCCTGATGCTGGTTTTCAGACAGGTTCCTGACGCTGGTTTTCAAACAGGTGCCTGACGCTGGTTTTCAACCAGGTCCTTTGTGACCCACAGATGTCAATCAAATTTGAACACCTTTTAGGTCCAAGATACGTGTCCGGAGTTATAACTTAAATACTAAATGTAGTATTGCGGCCCCAAGTGCTGCCAGTTCAGGGCTAAGCCAATCTCATCTGCAAGCCGGTGCACCTGGTGATTGGCTGACTAGACTCTGGTGCAGGCTTTCCTTTTGGTATAGGGAGGTTATACGGCAGTCACTTCTATAACAGTCATCATCATCATCATCATTTCAGCCATAGGAAGTCCACTGCTGGACATAGGCCTCCCCTATAGATCTCCAATAGGATCAGTTGGAAGCGTCTCGCATCCAGCGCGTTCCCGCGGCCTTTATGAGGTCGTCTGTCCACCTTGTGGGTGGATGTCCTACGCTGCGCTTGCCGATACGTGGCCTCCACTCGAGGACTTTTCGACCCCATCGGTCATCAGTCCTCCGTGCTATGTGCCCTGCCCACTGCCATTTCAACTTGCTAATCCGCTGGGCTATGTCGGTAACCTTGGTTCTTCTACGGATCTCCTCATTTCTGATTCGATCTCGCAGAGAGACTCCGAGCATAGCCCTCTCCATAGCTCGTTGGGCTACTTTGAGCTTACTCATAAGGCCCATAGTGAGGGACCACGTTTCAGTGCCATAAGTCATCTATAACAGTAGTGCAAGTGAAATCAAAAAGGGGATAAAGAGTAACCAAGGGCTCCGAGGTGATAGTCTGAGATACATCCGCAAACTGATACGAGGGCAATACTAGTCATAATAAGAGGTATTAGATCTACATTTTGTCACATTATGTATGTATACTAAGTATATTATACATTCTGTACAATTTACTTACTTATTATATTCATAAATTATATACACTTGTCAATTTGCTTTGCATAAGTAGCTTCTTGGTGAGATTCACGACTAACGTCAGCATTTTTTGTCAATATCCAATAGTTACAATTATTGTATTTGAATCTTAAGAATATCGATTGCATCATGAGAATAAAAACTAAAGACGTATATAATATGTAGTTAAAAATCATTCGTATATGATATGGGCAAGTAGCACTTTATAAATACATAATACAGAATTTGTGGATCATACTAGTATTATTTTTCTACGTCGCTCGAGCCAACCTCTCGCTTACTTTTCGAGGTTGATAGGTCAGGTCAGACGGCAATCACTCCCGCAAAAGCCATGAAAGTCAAATCAATAGAAAGAGTAGCAGAACGGAGTCTGAGTGGTTCAAAATACGAGCCTTGCATATTATTTGATGGGACTAATGTTGTACTTGTGATGTGCGCTGAACATACTACCATATTGAACTATTTTTTAGAAGTCTGTCAAAGTCCTGGTTGCCATACGAACATCTATGGCAATCGTTACGTATAGTTGGAGCCGAAACGCCCGACTAGTCTAACCACAGAACTACGATATCGCCAATAGTTTGTGGACGTGAGATGGGGGTCGCTTCATGGTAAATATCGAATTTCAATCGCGTTCATTTACCCGCATTCTAGAACGACACTTAGTCCCGAATCTTGATTTATCTGAAGAGAGATTGAATTGACAGATTGATAGATCCTCAGATAAATTGAAATTCAGAACTGAGTACTATTCTCAATACGGGCCTTAGGCTGGCAAGCCTAATAGAATTTGAGCTGAGAAAAGGTTCAAATGACGAGAAATCTATTAGCATAATTTCTTCAAACACCGTCACTCATACGATGTAACACAAAGTATTATATTTTTTACATCAGCACGCTTGTCAGAGGCGCAATGTACCGGTCCGAGCGTGGCACGGCCGGCCAAGGTTACCGTACCGCAGTGGGAGACAACTAAAGCCGTCCGACCATCTACTGAGCACGAGAACTCGTCACGTTTTGCATTTAAGACTTGTCTTCGCACGTTGGCTAGTTTTCTTATGTTTTACTAACTTTTGCCCGCGGCTCTGCCCGCGTGGATGTCGGTTATCGCGGCTAAACATAGCCTATGTCCTTTCCCAAGATCTAATCTACCCCTATACCAAATTTCATCAAAATCGGTTCAGTGGTTTGGGCGTAACAGATAGAGTTACTTTCGCATTTATAATATTAGTATGGATGTACTAGCTGGTGTTCGCCTGGAATTTTGATCTCGTTCTCGCAACCCATGGGAACCTTTTCCCAGGGTAAAAAGTGTCCTATGTGTTGCAGGCTATAATCTATCCATGTACCAAATTTCAGCTAGATTCGTTTAGCCATTAGAGCGTGATTGAATAACAAACATCTTCAAAAGCTTTCACGATTATAATATTAGAATAATAGAATACTAAAGACCTCATAAAAAGGTTCAATCTCATCTATAAAGGGGTCTTAAAATGAGGTCGTACGAATGTTTTTGTGATAGGGTCCAAACTATGAGAACGTGAGGGTGCGTAGCCAAGTTTAAAGAAAGTAAATAAGAGTTGTAAAGTGGAGTAGAAAAAGCCGGAAGGTGGATCCCGGGTTCCGAGCTGATGGCCTCGGATTCTAAGGGTCTTTATGATGATAATGAAGACTAATAAATGTGTGAGGACAGAAACGGATGGCTATTAGTCTCTCTCTGCTAACCCGGAAGGAAGAAAGGGTTGAATATATATGTGTGTATAAATAAGTATGTTTATACATGTATCATGAACTTCTCAACTTATTTCAGTGTGAGTTAATGTAGCTGTTCACACCGGCATACGGTTATTTTAGTAACGTAAACTGTTTATTTTTATGAAAGTGCTTTAGAAGATGCAAGGAATGTTGTTTATATTGTGAAAGCATGCGCCTCGACTTAACACAGTAATAAGACTAATAAGTTATTTATAATGAGAGTTGCAAGAGGCCTGGTTGATATCCAGCGCTAGCATCAGTCTAGCCAGACCCTATTCGATTAGGAGTTAGGACTAGGGGTCTATAATATTTGAGTTTCATATGCCGGAATAAAGCGACTATAATATGGGGTTCTTCAAAAAGGTATTAGAAGGTTTCTTCAGGGTCGGCAGCACAAGTGTAATATTATGCTCCTGGTGTTGCATAAGTCTATAGGCCAACCACTTTTCATGACATTGACCGTGTGTTCGACTGCCACTGCCGTCAGTAGTTATTCCAGTAAGTAATTAGTACATTGCATTCCACTGATGGACGTAGGCCTCTCCAAATGTACGCCACAGCACCAGGTCCTTGTGCATCCAGGTAATCCCAGTTACCTTATTCAAGTCGCCCGACCGTGATACTCGGGAGCGTCCTAGCTTCCGATTCGCAGTCGCCACTCTAGGACTTTATCTGCGTCAAATTGCAAGGACATCTGTTCAGCCAATCCGGGGTGATTGGGAATATAACAGAAACAGCTGATGTCTCCGTCATCGCCTGCTATCTTGTTACCAAGACTGCGAGACCCAATTCTTATTCAATATAGTTTTTTAATGTGTCTCAACCGAGACGCCTTATACCAGTTGTCCGGCGCAGAGACCGTCTAGCTATCTCGGCTGCGTCGGAGACAAAAAACCAGCAGCTTTTTGCCTCAAGACGCAGTCTCATGTCTCGGTTTCGCACGTAAATTGACCCACGCACAAAAGTCTATAATCAAGTAACGGTCTCTCGGTCACAGCCACCTTTACCAGAGTCCAGAAAAAAGTCACTCATTACACTGCAATCTAGGTGAAAGGACAGCATCACATAGCAAAAAAAATAACAAAAAGCGAAGACAAACTCGACATCTGATAACAGTGTTTGCTAATAAGTCGCGAGTTCTCGGAAGACGGGTCATTGACCAGTATTGGTGTCATAAAACCAAGAGTCACCGTGACATGATGTGAATTGCCTATAGACAGTTTTTAATTTTTTTTTAGAGCACGGTACGCAATTTTGTCTATGCGGTTGTAGGAGTCGCATTTTGACAAGGTAAGTAAAAAAAATATACATCAGAACATATATCTTGGACCTAAAATGTGCTATAAACGCGCAGTTCACGTTTCTTGGGTGTCTTTTGAGGATAGCGCGAGGTGCTACTGCGCAAGGCGAGCACAAATTCACCAAGCATAGATAATCTATCTATATCTATACTATTATATAATTGTAAAGTGGTCGAGATATTTAAAAAAAAATACTTGGGTTATGTTATGTTAACGATACTGAACACGAAAATATTTTTTTTTGAATTTCCTGTCTGTTTGTCCGCGATGGACGCAAACTGGACGGATTTTGATGCGGTTTTTTTTTTAGAAAGGGCTTGCTCAGACTTAAAATCTTACGTTTGTTTGATTGGAATCGGTTGAGTAGAACCGAAGAAATGAGCAAAGGTCGCGTTAACCGAGATGCACGCGGGCGGAAGGCTAGTTACAAAATAATCCGCAAGCCAGGGTCTCGTTTGTCTTTCGATGTAGGTCCAAGATACGTGTCCCGAGGTATAGTTATAAAGTCCAAAGTTTTTGTAGTGTCGACTTTATTTGAAAAGAACGCCTACGCCCGGTCAGCAGAACAAATTGAAAAAATATGAGACGCCAGTACAAAGTACGTATATTTATAACACCTAAGTCGCCCGCAGTTACGTTTACTTTTGTACTGAGAAATTAAGCGTATTTATCTCAATCGCGTTTTTAAGATTGCCCCCCTTATGGAGGGACTAAGACGAATGGACAAAAGAAGCATCTAAAACACTCTCACAAATCATATAAAGCAGCACATATACTAATACTTACACCTGCACTTCTGAAGGGGCAGGCATAAGATTTTCATTTCGCTCATTCATTATATTTATTTAACACATAATAAAGTAGTTCTATTCTTATTCGAGTGCGACGGGCAGTACCAGGTATCAGTCTTCATCTACAACTGTGCCAGATTCTATTCCAATCAGAATCATTTATGCAGGGGAAACCATGGAATCTACAAGTGTCCAGCCCCCCTAGAGAAGTGGAAATTTGTTGGCCATCGTATTATAGAATAGAAAGACGAATGTAAGGGATTTGACGTTTATGACATACGCTGACAACTGTCATATACGTCAAATCCCATACCTTCAGTCAGGTTACCTGAACGATTACTATTAGGTCGGGGCAAAAGTATTTTCGTATTTTTCATAAAAAGGAAAACATTTTTTTTAAGTGTATTTTTATTTATGTATAATTATGTTTGTGCCGTTTTGATCAATGACTTGTTGCCATCTTATGAGTAGTGCCTTGATCCCATCACCGTACAAATTTTGACATTTTTAATTAAAAAAACTCCGACAGGTAGTTTTCACAGTGCTCTTTTGAGGTTAACTTTATGCTTCCTAAAGAGTTCTAAAGTAACCTATTATAATAAAAATAGAAATGAGAATTTATTTTGATTAATGTGTTAATTTTGTGATAAACCTTGTTTGCTTAACGTATCTACGATCATTCGTTACGCATATTTGACTTGACTGATACAATATTGGTCCGTAAATATCTCGTAGCTTCAATGAAAAATATTTGTCCCTCAAATATTGAAGATGCGACCACGCGTTGTGATCTACTACCACCGACTATCATGAAAGAGATTACACAAATTTTGGTGTGACCTTTTTACGTGGATCTTGAAGCCATACGTTATTTTTTTTTTATACCACTTAGTTGGCAGACAAGCACACGGCCCACCTGATGGGAAGCGGTCACCGTGGCCTATGGACGTATGCAACACCAGGGGCGTCACACTCGCGCTGCCGACCCTGAAGAAACCTTCTAATGCCCTTCTTGAAGAACCCCATATTGTAGGTAATTGTGATGTCATTCATTGCTCCATAAATCTTAAGAATACCGGTCAATGTCGCTCACGTTACTCTGTGATATTCTATTAGAATAGAATGACGAATGTATGGGATTTGACGTATATGACAGTCGTCAACGTATGTCATAAACGTCAAAATACGTGACATATGCGTCAAATCCGATAAATTCATCATTCTAGTCTACGATACACCGGCCAACGAATTGCCACTTGCCTAGGGGGGCTGGGTAGATCCAGGTAAAACTCCGAACACGTATTTTGGACCTAAAATGTACCCTATACGCGCAGTGCACATTTCTTGGGTGTCTTTTGAGGATAGCACGGGGTGCTACTGCGGTGGACGAACTCAAATTCACCAAGCATAGATTATTACAAAGCAATCAGCCTCGTTTTTCTTGCGATTTAGGTCCAAGATACGTGTCCGGAGTTATAGCTCTGTTGGGACTCCAGTTTTCTAATAACTGGCATATATCGGCGTTAATATCGTTAAGTTGTACATTTAGTATAATAACGCGTAAGAGCACTTATCAGCTGTTTATTTATCGTACCACGCACTGCCTGAGAGGACAGGTTACGTGGACCAATGTATGGCTAGAAATCTGTCAGTAGCTAAGTAGTTAAGAACCTATTATGTTATTAATATGAGAGCTATTGACTACTGAGTCAGCGTGGCCACTATATACGCAGACTTTTAAGCAGATTTCAATTTTTGAAAGTTACTTTTTTATAGCCCTCGGCACCGCCCGTGTGCAATTTTGATCCCGTAACATCATACCATAGGATAAAATGTAGTTGTGTGTTATTCTAGACTAAATTCTATTAACAACGGTACTGCTTTGCTGCAAGCAAACCCTGGACTCCGGTGAAGACCTCGGATACGACCAGGACTTACGCAAAGATGATGATGAATCTATCCCTGTATCAAATTTCAGTCAAATCCGTTCAGCCGTTAGAGCGTGATGGAATAACAAACATATAAACAGCTTCACAAACTTTCACATTTATAATATTAGTAGGATAATAAATAGTTACGACCATAATAATGAAACCAAACGAGGCAAGGACGTAAATAATAACAGCCATAAATACGTAATACTAAACATTAATAATAGGTAATAATAGTAGGTAAATAAGGAAAATTGAACTCCCAACACTATAAAATAATTAAAAAAATGTAAGATTCACCGCGAAGCACGTATGTTTAGAAGTGAACTGAAACATATAGGATTTAATTTATATTTCTGTGGGACACATACGTGAAGGAAAGTGTTTAGCGTGACCTATGAAGCTCCAGGACCAAAGATGTCACTTGAATCTACATTGCAACCGGCAGATTTAATATCCTAGTGTACTGGTAAAAGAGAAAAAAAAAACACAAAGCGGATGAGCAGACCCAAGAAGGCTTGACTTCCTATAAAGAAGGTGACATGCGAGCCAAGGTCTCACTGCCAGGGATGCCCAAAACCTTGCAAAGTAGAGGAGGAAAAGCTGGAACGCGGACTCCGAGCTCCGAAATTAAGGCATCAAATTCTATCGGAACACAACGAGGTGATGATGATAATGAAGATGATGATAATAATGATGATTATTATCATATTATATTTTTAAACAATGAAGAAAGAAAATTCTCTAATAAAAAACCAATAACATCAAATAACATCGAGAGTTCTAAAGAACGAAAGCTGCCAAATGTGTCGACATTAAGAAAAAAATATGGCCATTTCATAGAACAAGTTTATTGGCACAAATTGCGCCATAAAATATATTCCCAGACTTAGAGAGTCGTTAAGGTGCGGCTGGACATATTTTATTATTTTTCAACTACGCAATCAATAATAATTATTCTGAATTATGGTTTTATACCGTGGCACACGATATCTGCGTGTGGCAAAGATTAAAATAGATATTCTAAGTCAAAATCAAAAATCATTAAATTTATTCTGTATAGAGTATAGTATAGACCACTAAATCGGCACCTTACACAACGTCATAATTAAAAAAAAGACTAGTTTAGCAAATGGACCACCGCTGGTTCTGGCCTGAGAAGAGTCCAGCAAGAAACTCAGTGGGCTTAATTTAGCCCTATTTTCTGAAACCGTTTGACAAGTTTGCTCCTTCGTTGGTAAGGTATATTTTCTCCATAAGGGCACAGATGAATCTTGAAATGACAATACATTTGTTGACATACCATGGGGTGCAGTCGAAACTTCAGGGCTTAAACTTACTAATTAACTGGTTCTCATGATAATGATAAAATTGTAAGCTCAGTTTTAATTCCCACTTGTGCACACACGGTATCTACCTTCCGAATCTGTGGCAGCGACAGTTTTCGGTTTGAACAGCGACATAGCAAATTAACACGAATATGTCATAGTTAACATAATTCGAAAGTGATTTCTTCTCGTATGAGTCACATGATTCAAAAACATACAAATGACTCACCGTCAGGCTAGTCAGGTTGCCAGTTTTGGGCCACTTGAGCTGCTGTGGGCATTAACTGGTTATATAGATACGATTATATAATCGCAAGAAAACATGCGTCACGGGTACGTACGATGACACGGCAATCGTTCCTTGGAATACATTTCTTCTTGAGAAGGAAGAATGCGCCTATCTACCTTAATGGATCCAGCAGGTAGGTAGGTATAAAGTGATTCCTAATTTAATGTTTCTACGAGGATGTTACGAATTGAATTTATGCGCGGCAAAGGGTTATAGGTTTATAGGGCCGCTCCTTGTGGGACTGGGAACCAATATTCTTGATAAAAAATATGCATCTCAACCACATAACATGTGATAAGGAGAAACCGTGACATCTATATGTATAGGACTCACACCTTACTAAAATAATTTATATGAGTGAACGATTGGTTAGAAATGTTATCAAAAGCCAACTTAGTTACCAGCACTTCAGGTGAAGTATGAGCTCAATGGCGATTGAGAATTAAAATAGACACATGCATACATCAGTTACTCGCAGAAGACTCAAATACGATTTGAGAGCCATCCCATTCCAACTACCCATGGGCACACTCATTAATAGTCATTAAACATGTCGGAAGCTTTGCCTTCAGTAAATAAAGCGCAAAATAGACAGTTTTGGCACTATTATGTATGTGGTTGTAGCCTGGTCTATGATAACCTTCCTCCACATTCCCGATCAATAACAGTAGTCCAATAATAGTATCGGCTACATAATATTTGTTTACCGGCTCCCACGGCCTGGAAGCTATAATTCTGCAAATACAAAGGTTTGTTTGTTTTCTTTTATAAATACTGTGAACGGACGTTTGTCGTCAAACAAAAGAAAGAAAGAAAATATGGTTTATGCTGTGACCATTTGGTGACACACTGTATTAATCAATATCTGTCTAATATAGTATAATTTAATACCCATATATACGATAGTTGTCCTTTGTGGCGAACCTTCCACAATTTGAGCATACGCAGAAGAAAACTCCTCTCGTAGATCTTATACGTGAAAAATCCAAGATTTAAAGTATGAAAGTGAATACCATCGAACAGAGTGGTAGACAAATAGCAGTGAAATATGGTGAATCATCTTAATAGATAAACGGGAATCACTTGAAATCTAAACTCAGCGAATCACATCACCTCTCACAATAGAGATTACAAGGTAGTTAAGAAGAGCCAATAAATTGGTGAGTAACTGTTGTGTTCGAGCATTTGTACGAATTAATTTCCGAGTGACCGCACCCCTGGGTTTCTACAAAGGAGGCACGAGATTGCGCATCAACCATCCAATTATCCATGAGATTGCTTGATTTTTGTACCTTTCCATTCAGCGAGCACCAACCCCGATTTTATCGAAAGCTTTTGAACCCTAGAGCCGCTTTCCTGCCCCTACTTTTCATAAACTATGTAGTTTCATTATATTTTATGGAAGTAACGATATTCTGATCTGCCAACTGCGAGAGGAAATCTTACGCCAGAGTGGGAGACAAGTATGTATGTTGATGAATATCAATTTATAAATCCTTTGAACATAAACGTAATCATTAAGCATATTATATAGGCCACGAACTGTAAACGTCTTCTTTAGTAAAAATTTCAACGACTATTGGATATCAGAGGGTCCAATGGAATTCCCATCCATTAAAGGTCGTAAAAACTCAATTAGAGCGAACTCGAACGAATCCTGCATTTTGATTATTGCCAATATTGGATCGTGTCGCTCAATTTGAGACAGACACTCACCGAGGATTGTTTAATAATACCTAAGGAAACCAGTTTTGTGACTTTTATAAGACTCTAACGGTATAATGCTTAAATTAATGTTTGCTTTAAAATTCAAAACAACGAATACAACTTTTTGAGAAGTTTATCGCGGATCGACCAAAATAGGAAAAGTACCCTTCTTCGATTTAGATTGAATTTGATATTTTAGTATGGATGGAAGACGGAAGCATATGATATTATGGATAGATTGAATAGTTAGCATACTGATTGCTTCAAAATTTTGTAAAAACGTACCAGTCTTGCACTAACTTTGAGGAGTTTGTGAGAGTATTGCAAGCTTTTCATCCTATCTTTCTTTGTACATTTTCCTCCCACAGGTTCTGATTACCATTACAAGCGTTACGACACATTAACAGTTTACTTTTTTATTCGGGTAGCTCAGTGGTCTAATTCCGACCACAATATGGTATGCCTTCACACATCTGTTCACCTTCTCATTCTTCTCTAATGATTTGCATCTGCGCTCTACTGCATGTATCCCGATGAAATATACATTCGATAAATCTGCATTATTTTATAAAAAACATTGATATCTTGTATATTTTTTCTTTTTTTTTCTGATGCTAAAATGGTGATTCCTAACTTGACGGCCTAGATAGATGCTTTTTCATGCCCCGCTTGAAGGCTGAGGTGAAAACACTCTAAAATACATGCGAGATAAAAGCCCACAATATATAAATATATAGATATAATAGATTTAGCTCCCACGGTGCATTTAAGACAGGTATGTCAATTGCAATTTCGGTAATTAAGATCAGTACACCGATGTCGGCATTTAGGCCAATATTAGCATACCAGTTCTGACAAGTTAATTTCAACTTTAAAGTTCTATGATTAGGTATCTGGAGGCACGGCAGTGCCCCCGCCAAGTCGAGCAAAAAAGAGCGGCACGGCCGTAACACTATTTTCTCGAAGCACTTCAGGCCATTTTCGACCCCCTAGAACTTCGTTGTGGATAAACCTAGAAGCCTGAATCTTCGGTTACTAAGTAGGCACTGTAAAAAAACTTTATATTTCAAATTTCATTCAATTTGAACCAGTAGTTTAAGAATTATAACTAGTCAAACTTTGCAAATTTTGTCACTCACTGACTGCTTCTAGCAGACGTAGAAACCTCAAATTTAGAAGATAAGTAGTGTTTAGTGTACAACTCAAGGGAAAATTGAAATATTCTTCAATTTCAGCAATTTCACCAACTGCATAAATAACTTTGTAATCTCATATAAATATATGGGATTACAAAGTTACATTTGCAGTGAACGTTTCAGTGTACATGAATCCATCCGTACTAATATCAGTCTAACGAAGTATTGTAATAAATGCGAAAATAACTATCTGAGCGTCTGTTATTTGTTAGTATTACGCTTTCACGCCTAAACTAGTATCTGAATAAATTTGATGATGACGAAAAGTGAAGAAGAGGGAGTGGGAGTGGGAGTGGGAGTGGAAGTGGAAGTGGGAGTGGGAAAGGGAGTGGGAGTGGGAGTAAGAGAAACCGGAAAGGTAATCTACAAAAAGAACTGAAATCCCATCAAAAACAATACTTGTAAAAAAATGCCAAGCCTCGCCGCCCTCGGTTCTTCTATCGCAAAAAGTTGTGAGATCCATGTAATACCAAGTCGGTTAATTTATTCAGTCCCTACTTCAGATACCTTCTGTCCTAAGTTATTACGTAATAAGTTTTTATGTTTTGAATATAATAAATTGACTTGGCCATCGCATGCAAACACAATGTATAGCACATCACAATAATTACATTAAATAAGATTGTTTACTGCGATTGCCAAGTCAATTTATTACATTTAAAACATAGAAGCTTAATACGTAATAACTTAGGACAGAAGGTATCTGAAGTAGGGACTGAATAAATTAACCGACTTGGTATTACATGGATCTCACAACTTTTTGCGATAGAAGAACCGAGGGCGGCGAGGCTTGGCATTTTTTTACAAGTATTGTTTTTGATGGGATTATTTATACTATAATGCTATATAATTATGTATTTACGTTAGTTTGCCGTCTAGCATGAGGTCCCGACTTCGATCACCGGGTTGAGGAGTGTTAGGCTGGACTAGCGTTAGTACTGTTCATCAGTTTCACCCATAAAACCGTGCTATGGCGTTTAATTCAATAAAATTAATTGTTACTGCAGTTTTGTTTTAACTGATCCCGGTTCTTCTTCAGCTCTCATTAATATTTTTGCAAGAAAATATTTTGTTGGCTGAACTTTCTCAAATCTCACTCATTGAAATAAAACAACTTTCTAAAGGATTCTATCGCGTTATATTTGTTATTATTTACTTTTAGCCCGACGTTTCGGCTACTTTTCCGCAGCCATGGTCGCGGGTGAAAATTATTAGTCAATTTAGAAAGGAAAAGCTAGCATAATAAATGCTTCAAAATTTCAGGCAGTCAGGCAAAGTGCAAAGTTGACGGCGAACGACATAGGTACATAATACATAACTGACGAAATGTGGGTGTCAAATGTGTCAAAATACACCTTTGTCAAACTTGCCTACAGGAACATACAGTCGTATGTTAAAAAGTTTATTCAAACACATCTCAGTAATATGATTTAGAAAAATGATGATGGGCAGAAGACGTCGAAGGGCGCTTAACGACAAATAAAATTGAGCGTTAATGTCTTGGTAATTAAGTTTTTTATTGTCCTGTCAACGTTCGCCTGACTGGGTCAGTCACCCACTGCTGTATGTCGTGTGGGTGGCTAAGTTAATTTGAAAGCGTACGGTTTAAAAATAAATTGGAGTCGGAGAAAGACGTGTGTTAATTATTCAAGTGAATACGAAGTACTGAATGTGTGTTTGAGTGGCATTGCAGATATGTCAGAAGTTTTTGACTGGAACCAGAAATATTCTAATTAAAACGACAGTCTGATCAAAGGTGGTAAGGGCATGCAGAATTTAAACAGGCTTCTCTATCAACATAATATATTTGTGTGTTTTTAACATCAGACAGATATATATACAGCTCAGACTCAGCCTCAGATGCATGGCTCGATTCAAAAATAGTGCCCGGAATATGGCAATATGCTCACTCTATCACGTGGGACAGAATACAATGATTGGTGAAATGTGGGTGTCAATTCATCTTTGCCTTACCCTCTGGGAATAAAGGCGTGATTATTGTATTATGTCTATGTTGTCTGGGCTGTCTGATGTTAAACAGCCCTATCCCTTAGTCGCCTTGTACGACACCGCATGGGAAGAGATGGGCCCAAATTCTACTGCCTGGAACCACACGGCTTTTAAGAGTCCATACTACTCCAGCTAAAATGCAATATTCACCCCCCGCTCACTGGCGGCCGGCCCACGCCGCGCAGTAGTCGATCGCGACTATCTCACTCTCACAAGGATGCGCGCGTGACCTCGTGCGCTAGAGTTCACGCGTAGACTACGATAAGGTAAATTAGCTAATAATCGGCAGGTTGGTTATAGAAATAAAATAAAAATCTGCATTATAATTTCTATCTTATTGTTAATTTTAAAACTACCTATATAGAGTAACACAATAATTAACAATCATAATTACTTGATATTATTAGTGTTAATCAAATCTATAGTTTGCTACACTCATTTACTTTGGCGGTACGAAGTATTTATTTATTATATTTATTTACTAGCCTTCCGCCCGCGGCTCCGCCCGCGTGCATTTCGGTTAACGCGACCTTTGCTCATATCTCCGGTTCTACTCAACCGATTGCGATCAAACAAACGTAAGATTTTAAGTCTGAGCAAGCCCTTTCTAACAAAAAAAACTGCATCAAAATCCGTCCAGTAGTTTTTGCGTCCATCGCGGACAAACAGACAAACAGACAAACAGACAAACAGACAAACAGACAGGAAATTAAATAAAAATATTTTCGAGTTCAGTATCGTTAACATAACATAACCCAAGTATTTTTTTTTAAATATCTCCAATGTACAGACACGACCACTTTACAATTATATAATAGTATAGATTATGGTTTATAGCATTTGCTTTCTTGCAATGCTTTTTTTGGGTAGAGGGATACTGAAACTCCATTACTACATTCGCAAAATTACCAATTCTTTGTTATTTTTGAAAATATAGATGTTTTTTTCCGAGTATGTCGATTTCCCTTAATATCGGCCTCTAACACCCTAATTTCTGCCGCCTGTGACCCTAATATCGTCATACCTTTTCCAACGTGAATTTAGGTCAATAAAACTAAGTAAAGTAAAAAATTATAACGTTTTATATTCCAATTCAGGTTCAAATAATTTTTTTAACGCTTATCTATCATTAATTTGTCTTTTCTTTATATCTCAGCCTTAAAAATTACAGTAATTGCTGTTATTATAAACTAATGATCACAATGATTAAAAAAATTTAAGACAAATAAAGATTTCCAAAATATATTATTATAAAGAAAATATATTATTAGATAAAGTCAAAAGAAAACTTGACTTTCTTTGAAGGCTTTTCAATTTAAATGCACTAAACAGTGACGGCATTTAAAATCTTCCATAGCCACATCAATATAATTTTGCCCACGATCAACTGTATACTTTAATGCCGTTTGGAGCATTATGTCATATTCAATATTTTTTGGCTTCATCTTCTTCGACATCATTAATTAGTTCTACTTCACAGCCACCACAAAAAATTTTCTCCTTTTCTTTTTGAGAAGGTAAATCATGAGGTCAGTTACGCTGTCCTTTAATATTCTCTTCTTCTATTCTAATACTCTTCTTCTTTTATCTACTAGTTTTGTTTTATTTGACTGGTTTGTTTTATATTCTATTTTCAAGATTTTCCTTTCTCTCTCTCTGTATCTATTCTTCCAGGAAGTCTATCTTGTAAAGTGGTGCTGGGAATTTCGTATTGTCAAAATGCTACTCTTCTTCTACTTCATCCTATCATTAATTCCCAGTCGCAACCGAAGCTTACACCTCGGATTCTGTAGTCCACATTGCCAGTCTTAACTGCGGATTTGGCTAGACCTCGATATTTTCCGCGAAGCGACTTCCATCTATACTCCACAACCCCAATGGTAACATTAGACAATATCGAAGCATTGCATTACTGCCTGCTTCTTTGAACGGCATTTACTCCATCTCTTATTCTACTACGGTCATAGAAACTATAGGGGTCATAGAACCTATAGGGGTCATAGAACCTATAGGGGTCATAGAACCTATAGGGATCAAAGAACCTATAGGGGTCATAGAACCTGTAGGGGTCATAGAACCTATAGGGTTCATAGAACCTATAGGGGTCATAGAACCTATGGTCATATAACCATAGGTTTGAAACGTTTCTCTTTTTGTTGGGACGACAAGATTATATTATTGATTAAATTAAAATACATAAGTATTTGTTCATTTTGCACCACGTTCCTGTTTATTGTAAAGTTCGAAGGTTGTAGGAAAGTAAGTACCCTATACAAACTAAGGTGGCCGTTATTACGCATCGACTTTCTAGATATCGGCCGTAGCTGGCAAAAAAAGTTTTTAGGCGGCCGATGTTAGGATCTGGTGCTCAAACAGAGCTGCTATTTAATTTTTAACCTTATTAATGTTACTGCTAACATATAAAATAGCTAAACATACAGTTTAGTGTTTTCATGCATTTCCCCAATATCGACCAGGTGGCCGATACTGGTTTGTTTTATTTGACTCGGTATTGCCACCAAATCACACCCGTCGATACCTGCGCGTGCTCTATTGCCACCTGAACGTTCAAATGTGGAGGTACCCGCACCAAAATATGGGATGTTATTCGTACGGATATAGAGTCGCTTTTTGCATAAAAACTATCATAATTTTAGGGTTATTTTCATAGTTATGTTTCATTTTCTCGAAAAGGCCGATATTAGGACGTGGCCGATACTAGGAGACTTCACCCTATTGTTTATTAGTACACAACGAAAAATCCTCATATTATATTTATCACTTTATCAGATACAAATAAATGGGTTCCTACATACCTATTTCCTAACTTTATTCTCATTGTATTGTAAATAGTAAACTTAGGTAGGTTGATACTTACTTTATAACGTCGTTCATATGTTTTACTATTTTTTTACGCCAACATACACTTTTCCTCTTCTGGTTACGCTTATTACCCATTTCGATTATCCTAGCTTGGCTGAGCGCGAGTGACACAGGTTCCCCGTATGAAAGCCGAAGCGCGACTGAAGAGGGGGTCGCGCGGCAGTACGAGCCGTGTTAGAGTGGGTATAATTTAGATATTTGCTGATTATGAAAAAACTAAAATATATTTAAAAAAATTAAAACTTATAACATCCGCCTTATATTAAAGTTAAGTTGTATATAAAGTTTCATGTTCCCATTTTGGGTATATCCATCATAAAAATGATTTTATTTCTATGGTTTAGAGGCAACTTTGTAATAATTTTCTATCGACTCAATTTTACGGAATCGTGTTTTCAGCACATATAGTCATCTCCCCGAATCCTCAACTTTACTATATATAAATTCTAAGCACTATGCTTCACTACTTTTTTTAATATACACGTTTAAAATATGTCAATTGAGGTATTATAGGCTCTTAAAACATAATATCCATAATAACAGCAGTTGCTATAAGTCATTTCCACAGTACAAAATCCTTTGAAAACAAATCTTCCGCACAAATGTCATTGTTACACATACGTTATTGTAGTACATATGTGTGGCACAAGACTGTGTCCATATGTATAACACCACACATATAAAACATATGGGTTTTACCCGTAATCGTACGTAACACCGACCGATTCTATACTTGTTCGAGGACGTATATGATAAGCATATAGCTGTATAAAATTAACCATTTTCTACACACGTGTGGTTTTTATAAACAACATGTATCGTTTATTCAATTTATTACTCGGTTTTTATGACATGTGTGGTGTGGATAGTTCAACTGCTGTGTCGTAGGGTGCGGGTTTGATTTCCGCTTAGTGCATGTATTGTATGTATGATTTGGTCTGAATATTTTTCTATGTATGTACAATAATTTAAATTTTAACAAAAAAGTTAAACCGATTTCAAGAATCGAAAAGCAAAAAATTACTTAATTTTCAGAGTTATAAAAAGTCGGTGCCTAGCCCAAGAGGCCATATTTCAATTAATTGCATCATGGTAATTCCTCCTTTTATGAAGTCGGTTAAGAAAGTATAAGTAAATAAGTATGTTTTACCTACATTCTAGAACCCATATTATAAGTCATTCTTAGTTTGGACCTGACCTGGGCACTGTTCCCCACTACAATTTTTTCACAACTATAGCAAGTACGACTACGTCAATCTCTGGTAAAATCTAAGAATTAACACCTGTACCTACACCTTCGAGGTTATAGTGGCGTGAGTATATAAACATAAACACAAGCATGATAGTGCTCACAGGTATGGAGTACGAACTGAATTTTTGTTTACACGCCATACCTTATAGTCAGACAGAATGGCTTTCAAATATTCTGAAGTGTATCGTTGGCGCAGTTCCAAACCATGTATCGTGGCCATAAAATGATGAGTTCCAATAAAAATAAAACGGAACTACTCCATATCGATAGTGTATACCACAGAGAACCAAGAGAGAGCTATACTAAACAGATAAAAGCATCCATACCGCATTGAGTTAGCTTTAACCCATTATGGACTAGCGATCCCGTACGGTACCACTTTTTCGCGCGTTTTGTTTTGTCATCCTGAACCAACGGATGATGCGATAGATACACTTAAATTGGTGCAATCGAAGCGAGAAAGTGTGCGCTATTATTCGATGACCGGTGTTTGACAGTTATTGTCTTCATTTGAGTGTAATTGATTGCAGAAGTGGATGTGTCAATTTTTTTTCCCAAAAATGGATAAGCTTTTCAAGTAAGTACCTATATTTCTTTAGTTTTGTAGTTATGCGATCATTTTATTATGATTATATATTCTATAAGAGTGCTTCGATTGTGTGAATCAGTTACATTAGGCCAGTTTAAAAAAATGGTGGTAATATGGTTTGCTAAAGTTGCTGGTACCATATGGTACCGCTAGTCGCTTACCGTGGCTTTCGAATTTTTCACTTTTTTGGAAGTTAGTGTCGTAAAAGGGTATAATGTTGTAGTTATATTTTTATAACATCATTATAAATACGTAACAATAAACATAATGTGAATGTTTTCCAAAGTAAATTATTTTTTGTTGTTATTTAGCTGCAATTCGAGTATACACAAAACTATTTTGCTGCTATTTTAGAAGATTATAAAGAGCTTGAGTTTCACCAGATCTACATAGCAGCTTCAGAGCCCGCCGTGCGCTTAGACGAGGATTCAGAAGATGAATACACTGGTGCATTCAGCAACAATCTGAGTGGTCGGCAGCTCAGCGCGCCTTGTTGGTATTGTTAGCGAAAAGTACATGAAAAAGACCTCGTCGTGAATGTCGACCACGTAATGTATATTCACCTGAAATTCAGCCTCGAAACAAGATCTCAGATCAAAATACTTCTGGGGGCGAGGACGTGGTCGTATTAGTTCACGTGTTACTGGACGTGGAGCAGTTTTAAGGCTAAGTCATCAAGCTCCAGTTGCTCCGGTGATGATACAGATAGATCGGTTGATGAACCTGCCCGAAAAACGCAAGACTACCAGCGCGTACCTGAGTGAAAGGAGGTCTATCAAAGGAGTTACCTGCATTTTCTGAAGGAAATGTGAAAAGTGCGCTTTAGAAAATTGCTCATCGCGAAGAAGATAGCATTGCGTGAAGTGCGATGTAGGGCTATGTGCTGCCTGTAACTATCAATTCCATACTATGTTATTGTAAAAATATAATAAATAACACATTTTTTACCTTATGCTGTGTATTTTATTTTCATTCTTGCAGAATATACTTAATAGTTTACCAATAAATGCCAATGTTAAAATTAGAATGTTGCTACGGTAAGAGACTAGCGATCCCATATGGTACCAGCATATTCCGTGTGAACTAAGCCTTAGATCAAATTTTAAATGCTTGTATCATGTTAATTAGGCCCTAATCAAAAACATACTAAGAGAAAAAAAAAATCGGGGACCTCAAAAAAACTCAGTCCATAATGGGTTAAGTTCGAAAGTCGTATCAATCCTACTAATCTAAATGCGAAAGTAACTCTGTCTGTCTGTCTGTTACGCTTTCACGCCTAAACTGCTGAACCGATTTATATGAAATTTGATATAGGGGTAGACTAGACCTTGAGAAAGGACATAGGCTATGTTTGGTTGCTGTAACCGACATCCACGCGGGCGGAGCCGCAGGCAAAAGCTAGTATTTTATAAATGTGAACGTTTGTAAAGCTGTTCGTTATTCAGTTACACTCTAAAGGCTGAAGGGATCTGGCTGAAGAGATAGATTATAGTAAGTATGAAAAAGACAGACTACTTTTTATCCCGGGAATAAGTTCCATGCGTTGCGAGAACGGGATCAAAATCAAAAGGTTGTCTGGTAGAGGTCGCAGCCCGCGATATGACCGCCCATTGTACTATATGAAGTTTGTTAAAATGTACTACTATTCCTCAAGTTATACTGCTATATTTCCGGTGTAAAAAGAACAATTTTTACATGGTTATTATAAAAATATGGAGAAAAAAATGTATAAATGTTATGTTGTACAATAAAGTGTTATTGATTCATTCCAAATTCCACGAGGACGAAGCCGCAGCCACGAACTAGTCAAACAAATATTAGCAAACTAAAGGATATATTTCTAAGAAATTATCCTAAAGTTTTAGCATTCTCATAATCAAGTTAAAAGTCAAATAATTGTTTAGTATGTTTGCATTACCATTTAATCGCATCTGTGAGATAATGTCAAGAGCGCAATGAAAATTGTATAAAGTAAATCAATTTTCTTAAACCTGGTCTCTGGTGGCTACTGGTCTTCGAATATTACATATCATATTCGAAGACCAGTAGCCACCAGAGACTCATATTCGAAGACCAGTAGCCACTAGAGACCAGGTTTAAGAAAATAGATTTACTTTACACAATTTTCATTGCGCTTACATCATTGCGCGTATACTGTACTGTACAATGTACATCTATAGTCCATACTAATATTATAAATGCGAAAGTAGCTTTGTCTGTCTTTTACGCTTTCACGCCTAAACCACTGAACTGATCTTAATGGGTACAGAGATGGACTAGAACTTGGGAAAGGACATACTTAGGCTATCTTTTATTGCGAAAAAAGGGGTTAAAGGGGTTCAATATGGAAATGAAGTTTTGTATGAAAGTTCGTCATTTTTGAAGATAACCTGATGAAATTTAGTACACAGATAGATTAGAGCTTAGGAAAGGACGTAGGCTATGCTCAGTCACGATAACCGACATCCACGCGGGCGGAGCAGCGGGCATCAGTTACTATTACATATATCGATGGACTTATTAACTACTCTAACTAGAGAATATTACAAACTACTTCAAATAATCGACTACTTCGTTGAACAGTTGTCTTTGAAATGTATTTCTTTTGTTTGTATTCACAAAGCAACCATTACCAAACAAAAACAAATGTTTTAAAAACTAATGATGCGCCGATGAGTAAAACCCTTGAGCAACAAAAGGAAATTCTACGAAAATATCAATGAATTAGTTGCGGTAGATTTTGGTTCCATCTCAAATTTTCATGTTGTGTTTTGACTACTAATCAGTACCTACATGTAAATATATCACGCACCTTTCAGGTTGACAGTCCCAATGATAGCAAAGGAATTTCCTCCTCTTTGCCCAACTATGACTCAAACTTTTTTTTTTTATACCACTTAGGTGGCAGAAAGTGGTTACCGTGGCCTATGGACGCGTGCAACACCAGGGGCGTCACACTCGTGCTGCCGACCCTGAAGAAACCTTCTAATGCCCTTCTTGAAGTGCCCCATATTGTAGTCGCTTGGGAAAACCACCGCGGGGAGTTCATTCCACAGCTTGAGTGTGCGTGGGATGAAGTTCCTTTCATACCGCACAGTCGACCGTCAGGTTAATTTCGAAATTCTGTAAAGCGAGTGCCATTTGAGCTTCACAAACCACAGGCGATATGAATTACGGACTGAATTTAGACAGTACAATACTCACCGAGTCACAAACTAACTGAGGACAGATCAAAAGAGGGCTAGGTCAAGAGTAGCTAACTGGCGAGCATGAGCACGATTGAAAGTAGAAGTAAAGAAAGATTGGATAAAGTGAATGCTCAGACGGGACTTGAACCCGTGACCACTTACAGGAAGAATGTCTCGATCACTGAGCTACGAAGCCATGTTTTGAACATTCGAAATTCTCCTATATCTGCCCCCCTAGGCAAGTGGCAATTCGTTACTCGGCGTATGATGGAATAGAATGACAAATGTATAGGATTTGACGTTTTTGACATTCGTTGACGCCTGTCATATACGTCAAATCCCATACATTTGGCATTCTATTCTATCATACGCCGAGCAACGAATTGCAACTTGTCTAGAGGGGCTGATCATTCACTTTTTTCAATTCTATCCATTCACTATGTCCAAATCTATTTGAATAGCATATAAACGAAGTTAAAATTTCATTAAAAAGAAAAGAAAGGATCCTGCTGGAAGGCGCCAGGAATGCCAGGATTGTAGCAATTGGAAATAGGTCTAATGAACTGGAAACGTTAATTAACATAATATGGGAAAATCCGTCATCACTGGTAAATAAAAGTCGGTAAGATATGCAAACGCGTTCGACCTTCAAATAGCGTAATAAATGATCATTATTATCATACATTCCGAGTCCAATGACATTGTTATGATTATAATAGACATAGATTAATCTAATACCTACCGACAACGGATTATGACACTATTTCTAAGAAAAAACAACTCGGTACAGAGAATGGACTTGTTTCTCACGGCCCTTTGCTAAGTAAACTTTTATGTTAATAGTTGACAATGGATGCACAGCAGTAGCGAGGGGTTCCTATAATCCGATTCCTGCCGGTTTCCTAATGGGTGGCAAAGTGCAAGACAAACTAGATCGAGGTAACATTTTTTTACCACCGGCTTTTCTTTTGAAAATTTTCACCCTTCGCCACTGATGCACAGCATTTTATTAATATCTAGCAGGCATTTCCCAAGATTCCAGTGCTATTGGTTCCTGGTGAAGTAGTATGGGGCCATTCTGTATTTTCCCGTGGGTGTCGTAGAAGGCGACTAAGGGATAGGCCTCGTAATTTACAGCCCATGACAACTCACTCCTATTGTGGAACGCTCACCTCCTATTACGTGGGTCTGAAATTCATAGTTGGCGAATTGTGGATGTTGATACATCACTGTTTACCCCTCCGCGGATTTACAGGGGTGAATCCATACTAATATTATAAATGCGAAAGTAACTCTGTCTGTCTGTTTGTTACGCTTTCACGCCTAAACCGCTGAATTGATTTTGATGAAATTTGGTATAGGGGTAGTTTAGACCTTGAGAAAGGACATAGGCTATGTTTAGTCGCGATAACCGACATCCACGCGGGCGGAGCCGCAGACAACTGTTAAGTAAAGAATATTAGTAACCGAATTTACTCTTGTGCTATTTTCTCTACCTCAACACCATAAAAAAGGCTACTTTTAAGACACAAAAACAACAGCTAAAACTAAGTACATTTCTTGTAAGTCTTGTAACCAGCATTAATCGATTGGAACCTAACAAAGATTAAAGGTAATATCGCTACTAACACAAGCTTTCATGGCACCATAAAACCACGACGTTTCACCATAAACCATGGTGATAAAGTCAACAAAGGGCGTGTAAGTTAACGTATTCGTTACAGCTCGTTTCACAATTAACCTGCTTTACGATCTAGAGGCGGTCAGTTATCAGTGGATTGCCGTATCAGTTTCTAAGGAATTCTGTACGAGAATTTATTTTTTACTGCAGCGTCTAGTTTCCGGCTTATATCTTGACCCCAAATTGCGAGAGAAATTTTCGTCGTTTCTCCAAAAAAATCACAAAGTATTCGCGCCCATGTGTTGCGATTGAATGTGTCCAGGGCCTCGTTTTCCCAGCAATTTGGAGTCAAGACATTTTGACTTTTTCCCCGTCCTTTTCCTGGCTGAAATGGACCGGGAACTGTCTCAGTAAATCTCACCTCTGGCAACCTACGAGTCCTAGACCTATATCTGTACGAGCCCGGTCCTTTTCCTGGCTGAAATGGACCGAGAAGAGGGAGAGATATGTCTCAGTAAATCTCACCTCTGGCAACGTACGAGTCCTAGACCTATATATGTACGAGCCCGGTCCTTTTCCTGGCTGAAATGGACCGAGAAGAGGGAGAGATATGTCTCAGTAAATCTCACCTCTGGCAACGTACGAGTCCTAGACCTATATCTGTACGAGTCCGGTCCTTTTCCTGGCCGAAATGGACCGGGAAGAGGGAGATATGTCTCAGTAAGTCTCACCTCTGGCAACATACGATTCCTGCGACCTATATCTGTACGAGTCCGGTCCTTTTCCTGGCCGAAATGGACCGAGAAGAGGGAGAGATATGTCTCAGTAAATCTCATCTCTGGCAACGTACGAGTCCTAGACCTATATCTGTACGAGTCCGGTCCTTTACTCGCTAAAATGGACCAGGAAGAGGGAGATATGTCTCCAGTACATCTCACCTCTGGCAACATACGATTCCTACGACCTATATCTGTACGAGTCCGGTCCTTTTCCTCGCCGAAATGGACCGGGAAGAGAGAGATATGTCTCAGTAAGTCTCCCCTCTGGCAAGCTACGACCCATATCTGCATGAGTCCGACATAACCGTCCCCGCCGTCTCTGGTAGATGGGATCCATGGTGATTTTGAACAAGCTAAAAAAAGTGGATTTGAGCTCTTTCGCCGCCGTAGCACCCCGTATTATCCTCAAAATACACTCAAAAAACGCGTACCTACTGCGCATATACAGAGCACATTTTGGGGTCATGATATATTCCTATAACCATATCCAGTACATATTAGCAAGTAGTTCAACGTGTTTGAAATTACACAAGTATCTTTGATAAGGATCTTTAAGCGATATCGTAGAATAAATACCAGTTAGAATAAGTAATGGTACTTGTTCATAGTACTTGAAGAAATATCGGTGTGAACTACGCAAGTGTGTAAATGAGACTGCTTGCCCTGAGGCACAAAATCATCTTTGTCTTTCTCTTCCCAGCCAGAGCTCACTGGAGAGGTTTTGTGCTATCAGTGGGAAGACCAAAGGTTTGTCCTGCTTGTTTTCTTCGCTGAAGGCACAGAGTATGTGCTGCATGCATCTGTCGTTGTCGTATGCAGTCGCCTTCGTAATCATACCTTAAAGGTATGATTCCGTAGCCGACCGCATACGACAACTGCCGACGCATGCAGCAGATACAGCGTACTCATTACTTGTCAAACTCCGATACGGATAAAGGGCGCCATTGAGAAGCCATTGATTTACGTGCATGTGCTGCGTGCGTCGGCAGTTGTCGTATGCGGTCGGCTACGGAATCATATCTTTAAGACTGGAAAACCGAACTCAACTTGGGAAAAAGTTCAGGGAATGACTGCATAACGCAAGGTCTAGTTGGTAGAATGGACCCCGTGCTCCAGTTTTAGATGCAAATGGCGCTTAGACGAAGACGGAGGTGTTAGTTGTGAATTGATTTATTTATAACATTGTGCAGCAAAATAAATTCTTAAAGGTATGCTTCCGTAGCCGACCGCATACGACAACGGCTGCCAGCGCACGCAGCAGTTGCGCGTAATTCACTGCGGCTTTTCAATGGTCCCTTTTATCCATATCAGAGTTCAATAAGTAATGGGTAATGAATTTATCGTATGCGGTCGGCTACGGAATCAGATCTTTATCCTCACAACAACTACCAAATTGGGTAACTTTTAAGCGTTTTTAAATAGCCATATTTATTTGTACATCGCAAGTAAGTGGGTTACACCATAACAAGATACGTGACGCAAATATAGAACCAAGTTAACTACTTAATTAAAAAAATAAAGGTCAGGTGCGAGTCGGACTCGCGCACTGAGGCTTCCGCACAAAACTGAATAAAGGGACGAACTCATGTTACATAAACGGCTATATATTTTTATTGCTATGGCTTAGAAGTTTGATTTAACACAGCTGTAAGAGGTTGCAGACTTGAGTATTTGGTATAAATTTCAACTCCACATTCCCGAGAAAATGGTCTTGACAGACAGACGGACAGATAGAAAGACGGACAACGAAGTGATCCTATAAGGGTTCCGTTTCTTCCTTTTCAAGTAGGGAACCCTAAAAATAAAATTTACCGTGTTAAACGGTATGATAAACATGGCTCCGTATGTGCTGGAGGCTAATTATGGCTTATAAACGTTATAAAAATTATTAATAAGAGTATACTTAAATGGTTGCTTTACTTAGAAGTATCTTAGCGTACAATTTATATATGGCAAGAATTCATTATTTGATTTTTTTTCTAAGCATGCATAGCGAAAATTAAAAAAAAAAAATTAGAATGAATTTTTTTTTAACGGCTGAACGGATCTGCCTGAAATTTGGTACAGGGATAGATCGTAGTCTAGAATATCACATCACATAGGCTTTTTATCCCGGGAAAAGGAGACGTGGGAAATTTTCACGTGGATAAAGCCGCAGGCATCGGCTAGTATTACACCAATTATTACGAATACGTAGGTACACTAATTATTTCATGACAATTACATAATATGAAGAAAGCACCGAAAGTTACCGAAACAAGCAAATAAAGTGTTCAACCGAACAAAAATATTTGAATAAGACTTCATAATCACACCAGTGGCATTACAACTAGTTTCATTTTGCCCACTTTTGGTAAAACATCATTCTCATGTTACGATAATATAACTGACACGGGTGTGTAAACGGCGCGTGCGCGATGCAGAAACATAGATCAAGTAGCTGTTTGTTATTGCGAGGTTCATGTGCAGTATTGTTAACGAAGTGTAAGATCAGTATAATAATGTACCAGCCTGAACAAGTGTCTGCAAAAAAAAGGGCGAAGTTTTCCAGTAGGTATAATATAAGTTGGTTTTTAAATCATCAGGAGATGGCGCTAGCTAGCATAGCTTTTGGTAATTTTAATGTACTCTGTGGTTTTTTTGTAGTATTTTTTCATGACATTTGCGATGTTGCCAAAGTTTAATTTCATTTACCCATATTATAATAGATAAAATATAATAAAACGCTTAATTCTTTTCGCGTTACTGTCTGTAATTTAAAATAATAATAATCATCATCATCATTTCAGCCATAGGCAGTCCAATAATAATATTAAATTTAAAATAATTTTACAACACACCTGCTTATAAAAGTGATATTATTTTACCGCAATTAGGCACGTAATGACACCTATTATCAAACTGAGACTTTTTCATTGCTATTATTCACAAGTGAGTTATAGATTCTTTTTTAAATTTTATAGGAATTGTCTATGTTCTTAAAAAAGTTTTGATACAAAAAATAACGTGTTTAATAGTACGAATAAATTAATACGCCTATTGTATGGTCATTTGATGCATTTTCGTATTTAAATAAATAATTTGAACTTGTAATACTTGTATAATAAACAAAATTTTCACTCAAATTTAACTTTTTTTTTCTCTAAGTACAGAAAAAAAAAACAGAGTGAAAAAAGTTAAGTTCAAACCTCTTTTTTTTTTTAAATATGGTCGACCGCCATTGTTGAATGCGCGCGCATAGGAAAACGAATTAATTTGTAGTATTGTTTATTTAGTATTTGTAGTATTATTTTATTCGCAAGTGTGTTGTAAAACGTCGTATGGCACGTGTGAGCATGATGATTACCGTCCTCGGCTGTCTTAAGACCCTCGCCTGGCGGCTCGGGTCTCAAAATGGTGCCTCGGCGGTAATCACCAACGTTGCTCACTTGTACCATAATGTACTATTATCAGAAAAAATAACAAAATACTTATGTAAAGTAAATCATTACAAAACCGAAGAACATTTTTTCCATAAATTAGGGAACACTAGATGTGTCACAACACATCTAGTGTTCCCTAATCCACACTCTTCTTACCAAAAGTGCCGGCTGCGCCATCTTTTTTTTTTTTTTTTTTTTTTAATTTATTTATTAAACAACACAATTTATACAGCCATTTGTAATTGGTCCTGCAAAACTGTTTACACAGTTTGTCTGCAAGATCGGGAGCGCATCTTTAGGAACGCTATAAATACCTACTAGAAAACAGCTCATTGCCGTCAACTGCAAACTCATCATCAGACTTCGAGAAGAGAATAAATTGCCGTGTTGGTTCTCGGTGGAGTAGAATAGGACCACCTCATCTCGTCCTGTGGGTATCGTAGAAGGCGACTAAGGCGATTCTCCATCCGACAGTAAACATACAGCCCATGACAAAGTGCCCGCTAGACGGCAATAAGCGCGCCCCCTATTACGTGGGACCGAAAATCATAGTTGGCGAAATGTGGGTGTTAATACACCTCTGCCTACCCCTTCGGGGATTTACAGGCGTGAGTATATTACTTTGAATTAGTTCATACATTCGCTTGAAAGAATATAACTAGAGAATTTAGCTCATCATTTTATCAATTCACCCATTGATCCCTATTCCCCCTCTTTTGACCCGGTTATCAATTCGATTATAGAATCTTTGCTCCGTAGCTAGTAGAATTGCTTATTTCAAGGTAAATGGAAAACAGCCAATCTAGCTTTTACTTATTAAAATGCTTATGCTAGCTTAATATACTTTTCATTAATATGCTAATACTGATGAAGGTAAATTGGTTTTTCCAAACGAAACAATAATAAAATTAGGGTTTACTGAAAAATATTTCCTTAATCGTTGTTCGGGCAAGTTTAATTATAATAATATTGATTAAAAGCACATTATGTTTCGCGGAATAGAAAAGCCGGTTCACTTCAAGTTGTTACTAACGTTGCAGTGGTCATATACATCTTGTAACATTGTCCCCCATGGCACCTCGGAGCCTGGGGTTCGTTTACTCAGGAAGAGTAAGCGGACCCCGCGCTTTTGGCCAGCCCTCTGACCTCTACATAGAATAGAAATAATCTTTCAATCGGAGTCAGTCTGTGGCCAGTGTAACCCGCATTAGCCGTGGTGACAGGCAGACCCAGACCCCGAAAGGAAAACCTGCGCGCCCGAGCTTCGTCCCTAAATCAGCAGGGATGCCTGCTCAGGTGAGGTTGGCTTGGCTTTGAAGGTGCTGGCGGGGCGCAACAAAAATATCTAGAACGTGAGGGTGGGGTAAAAACATCACAAGGACTGGAGGATGAAAGATGTGTGCTACTGAGCCAGTCAGCTTGTGACCACGGCTAAGGCAACCTGGTCGGCACGTCAGGCAAAGTACAAGTACCATTAACATTACTGGAACGCGTTTTAACTTAGTATAACCAGGTTGAAGCACACTTTGTTTCAATTATAATATTCCGCGGAATCAATGAACATACATCTGAGTCTAATAATACCCTTAAGTAACTATTTCCTAGCTGTTATACAGCCCCACGATGCAAACACCGCATTGCAGACATCCTACGACAGACCTATTGACTCCGAGCAGCCCAAAGGCACACTATTCATTGCAAAAGGTCGGGCCTCCATTAAAACTTTGATTTATTGGTTTATATTGCAGCTGAGCAACGGACTATTGTTTTAGTTTATTTCTTTGAGGATATAATAGCTGTATTATGAATGAACTGTGGCCCGCGGCTTCGTGCGAAATAATTCGCAGCTATAGATAATCTATTCTCGATATAAAAATCCCATAATGCTATTTCAGAAATAAATAGTCATGAACAATGACTTTCGTCATAATATATTAAAGCGTGATTTTTTAAACTAACGTAAAACCATAAAAACTTCTATAATTTTGGGACAACCTCACTTCTTGATTTTTTTTTTTCAAAAGCAGAGCTGAAGAATGTGACAATAAATTATTGACGATTTATATTATAGTTGTACTATCACTATTAGTGACTGATTATAAGTGGTACAAACTGTCACAAAGTATCACCAGTTAACGGTACTCATTATTTTTATCCCTTATCGCATAAGGGCAACTTCTCAGAATAGCAATTTCTCGTAACGGCAACTTCTCAAAAGGGCAAATTCGCATAAAGGCAGTTTTGGTACAGTTTACCTCTTAAGTATAATAAGTTACTTAACTATGAAGTATTTTTACCACAGCTACAGATTTGGTCACATTGATTAAATGTATTCCCGGCATAGGTTCCTACAACTACTAAAATATTACGATATCACGATTCAGCAGCTATTTGCCGCGGTATTCAAGAGTTACAAAAGCAGTTAATTAGCAAGTAATGTCTACAATGTCACCATATTCTCACGGGTCCAAAGGAAAGCCCATCGAGTATTCGCTTTTCTTCCGCCGATACCGCTAGCATGTACAAATAAGGTTATTTTAGTGGCTAATACGATGTACGGAGATAATTTCTCGAGTTGATTGCCCTTTAGATGTTGGGATTAGGTTTCCATCATAGATATGAATCTGGTAAACTTGGTTGTTAAGTAGAATTGTCTATAAGGCATTTTTCTTTACTCTTCTTCTTCATCATCCTATCCTAGTATTAATGCCAGTCACATCCGAAGCTGAAAAGGTATGAAAAAAAGCTTTCAAGCGCATCCGAAGTTTTTTTTTACTATGTTATGTTATATTGAAAATAAAGAATATTACACAGTGTGCTGCATTTTCTCTTAAATATTTCTGCAATTATTTTCAACATGGCGATGTCTCTGTTTTCATCAGGTTTTCATCTCGTAGCCCAGGCTTCTTTGGCGTATTTGACTGTGGGGGTGGACTGTTGTCCGAATAATCCCCTAACTACGTCGATGTGTTGATCGGAAGATGTACCAGCAAAAAAGTGACATGAGGTTGGCTTTGGCACTGAAGACGTTGAGGACCCCATAAACGACATATAACCCGCGCCACGTATCTTGGACCTAAAATGTGCTCAAAATGTACCCTATACGCGCAGTACACATTTCTTGGGTGTCTTTTGAGGATAGCACGGGGTGCTACTGCGGTAGACGAACTCAAATTCACCAAGCATAGACTATTACAAAGCAATCCGCGGGCGCCAGAGCCTCGTATGTCTTACGATTTAGGTCCAAGATACGTGGCGCGGGTTATACAACCATAATAATTATTATATGTATTCCGTTTGGTTAGGTACTTAACTAAAACTGTTTTCAAAACCTGCTGAACGAATTTAGATAACATCATATCAAGTCATTCTAGTCTACCACAAGTAGGTACTACAAAATGTCAGTTGATCTTTACAGGCTTTTACAGCACACCTCTTTTGCAGCAATATCCTTGCAATCACTATTGACGGAACTCCAGAATCTAAAGGATATCCACCACCTCATCCATCAATATTATTGTTATTGGACCTAAATATAATTATCTCATCACTTATCGAGGCTTCTGTAATGGATCACCGGCGGTCTACTGTATTGACAGCCTTGTGAGTATTTCTTTACGAATATATTCAAATTCATATTCATGATGGATGAGCATGAAATATAAGCTTTTCATGTGTCTCTAATACATTAACGTTAGAAATGCGAAGTTTATGGGCGGAAGTGGGTGTGAGTTAGGAAGTTTGTTGCTTTTCCATGTATAACCCGCGCCACGTATCTTGGACCTAAAATGTGCTCAAAATGTGCCCTATACGCGCCGTACACATTTCTTGGGTGTCTTTTGAGGATAGCACGGGATGCCACTGCGGTAGACGAACTCAAATTCACCAAGCATAGACTATTACAAAGCAATCCGCGGGTGCCAGAGCCTCGTATGTCTTACGATTTAGGTCCAAGATACGTGGCGCGGGTTATAATCTGCTCCGTGGAATGCCTAGCAGATTACCTAGGTATTCCACGGTAACTTCTTTGTGCTCATAGTATACCTAAATGCTTCATTGTTGACTTTTTGCACCCATCATTCATGATGAGGCTACACGAATTTAAGTGCAATTCAGAATCGAGAAATCTTATATCTAACATATTTTATAGTTTTTGTGAGAATACCCCATGCCTTTCCTTTTTTCTACTCCTCTATATAAGCGTCAATACTAATTCCCATCTACAACCGGCTCAAAGCAATCCGAGTGACTTTATTTGCTTATTTGATACCTTAGTAGTATAAAAACACTACAAACTCGGTCACACCACTATAATACCGGAACCTGGTTGGGTTCTTACACCACCTATCTGCGGATCTAAGTCAAGTAAACAGGCCTTAGAAAAAACCCCAATGAATGTCTGCGTCGATTGCGAAAAGCGGATACTGACGGCCTTAGTTCACGGCCTCTGGTGGTTCAGTACGTGGATTATAAACAAAATTATGACACTTTGTTCTTTTCCTTTAACGTTTTTCTACGAATTTAACTAACTTTTATCGTATTTATCTGTATTGTTCCACCGCACCGGATCACTTCATCTCTTTTTCTGGGTGTCGTAGAATGCGACTTAGGGATTCTCGATCCGATAGTAAACATACGTCCTTTTTGCCCGCAAAGTGACAAAGTACCCGCTTGACGGCAATATAATTCGCCCCCTATTAAATAGGACCGAAAATCATAGTTGGCGAAATATGTGACTGCAAGATCCTTATTGTCTTAGAAAAAGTAGCTTATGTGCTAGATATTCCAGAGTTCCAGACTATAATCTATCGCTGTGCTATATTTCATTCAGATCGGTACAAAAAGTAAAACAAAATATAGCTTCACATTTAGTATGTGTAATACATCTTCCCCTTCAAGAATATGGAGTCGTAAATTAAATATCTTTTGAAATCAAAACGACTTAGGTAAATTACAGTCCCAAACCAGTCCCGGTGAACTGAACGACACAAAACCAGTCTGACCGTTTAAATGCCAGCTTCGTAATAATCTTCGCTTATCATTATAACGTCACTCAGTCACACGATCAGGGGGGCTACCACGAAACATCCGAAATACGAGTCTGCACGAAACACGAACGAAAGGCGAAGCAAGTAGCCGTATACCGGGCAAATCCCCACAGAAACTATCCCCCGCCAAGGCTGGCGGAGGCGGTTATGTCGGACTTGAATCGACTAAAAACGCACGCCGTCCATGGGTCTTGAGTTGTCGGAGGTGAGATTGGCTGAGATATATCCATCACACCCGGCCGACCTATAGTCGAACTTTTAATCAGCTGCAGTAAAATGACGTTTTGTGGGATACCACTTTTTGAAGAAAAATAAATAGGGATGTGGCTAAGTGAGCAAGTGAATCATTCAATAAATGAATGATCTTTGATTTAGTTTTAAAGATTAAATATTAAGTTGTAATGTATTTTTTATTATTACATATATGATAAAGAATTGATCTTTTTCAGTGAAAGTATAGGAATGTACATTCAAAACGAATCAAAAATGTCATAATAATGTTATTTAGGTAATCAATAGATATTTTTCGGAATCACTGTCGCTGTCGCTTTCGGTCACACTAATGACAAATCTGTCTGTCTATTCATCATCTAATATGATGGAGGTGGTACATATTGTGTTCCTCTTTTATAGTGTGAGACACAAAAGTCACTCCACTTAGCCGGTGTCACAATATTGTTTACCTACTTCTTGGAAAAAAGTTTTCACTTCTAGCATTTCATACGTCTTATTAAATTATCTGCGACGTGCCCCTTTGCCTGAGACCAAAATAACTCATCGGTTTAATTCACATTGATAAGGGGGCAGTCTTAGAAGTCTGATACCTTTACAGCCATCTCGAATGGCCTTCACCATATTTGGTTCAAATGCAATATTTTTAGTGGTCAGCCACTCTTGAATTCGTGCTTTCGTCCACGACAACTTCGGGATTGTTACTTATAGAAGGGTCTCAAACTGACCCGAAGAAATGTTGACCGCCGTGGCACCCACACAAAACACAACTATTAAGTTTGAAACTTATTTGATACTACTTAACACTTTTGAAATAGCTGTCATGTAAACGTTATTTTTTCATTACAAGAAGTGAAAAAAAATCCTCGTGAAATAGACCGTTTTGGCCGTGTCAAAACCGACATGTCCGGAAGATACCACTTACCTATTACGTTTTTATTTGAGATTAAACTAACATACCTAAACAGCATAAGACTCGAATTAGTAACTTAGGACACTGCTAGGTGTCAAGGATATCTTTCAAATGGGACCTACAACTCATGCTAGCTTAGTACAAAAACATTCAGTATCGCTTCTACATAATATTCAATAACTTGAGTCCACGCCAAAAAACTGGTGTTTCGATGTATAAAAATCATCACAATTGAAATATTACGGCAAATAGGGTAAAATAATGAATGGATTCCACTACTTTAGAGTATGTTTATATTTTTAAAATATTAAAATCATTACCCAGATATATAACACGAATATCTTTTTTCTTATTGAAATTCAAACACAGGTGCTCAAAAGTGGAGGGTAGGTACACTTTTTTTTTGGAAAACGCTCAATTACGACTACTGCTACTGCATTCGGCTTGAGTTTGGGTAGAATGCCGGCGAACCACACCTCGAAACACTCAAAAAGGAAATGTGTAAAAGGATCAACGTTTATACAGCCTTTTATTTATATGAATAATAAATAGAATTAAGTATGATCATTATGAGTAAGTTATGGAACGATTAGAATGATCTTCTGTGAACTGAATCACATCCCTATTGAGATTAGGCTGTAAACATTATTTTACGCAATGACATTTTGAAACGTCATTTTACTGCATCTAATTAAAAGTCGAAGTATAGTCATATGGGTACCAAATCATTTCGTTTTTTTTTTATGGTACGGTTTAAATAGGAACGAAGAGTCACGTACTGTCTTTGGATTAGTAGGCGTACAATGATATACCCACAGTTGCAGATGGAAGTTTCAGCCAATCGATTCCATGGAACATATTTATGCTAGAATCGGATCTGTAGACTGTGTTGGACACTTCGATTCAGCTTGAACCCCTACCGTAAGAAAACTGAAGTGACTTCATGTTAAAGATATGGCTAAATGGTCTTTCGAGCTGGTCCGAAGTTTCGATCGTTTCATAGTAGCCCCCAGATGTTTTGTCCTCCTTAAAAGCGATGGTGCATTAACATTCATACACGTCACGGAGGCTGAATTTGGTGTGCCAGCTGTGTTGAAATTACAAGTGAAAGTAACAAGACAAGTGTTAATAATTTTTTTTTTAAATGGGATGGTAGCTTTAATTTTTTTCTTTGGAGTGTGTCCCATCAAGATCTTTAGCTTTTTTATACCACCATAGGAGACAAGGACGGCCCACCTGATGGAAAGTGGTTACCGTGGCCTATGAACGTATGCAACACTAGGGGCGTCACTCTCGAGCTGCCGACCCAGTATGAACCTTCTCATACCGTTCTTAAAGAACCCCATACTGTAGTCGTTTGGAAAAACCACGGCAGGGAGCTCATACCAGTTTAAACGTGCGGGGCAAGCGTTTAAATGGGCAAGACTGGCACAGGCTTTCCTTTCAGAGTTGGGGGAGTGAGATGGGTGCCGCCCGCTCGGCCCCAAAGTACAACCTTTGGATGTTACAGGGATTGACGTCAATGATGTTGGTAGGTATCTTGTATGATCTTGAAGTGATAGACAGCATCTCTTGACATGAGTTTTCAATAAAACGTATTCGATCCAATCGATATACCTTCTTGCCAATGCACTCTCACACACTTCCTTTCACCAATCTTCTTTCCTTTGTCCTCTAACGTGACGTCAGAAGCGTCTAACCATCCTATTCCCTATATGAATAACTACATCTACCTACAGCATCACACAAAATTTTCTTGCCATTCCTTACTTTGATAATCAAAATATAGTTTTTCAGTCAGTATTTCTGTAAACCCAACATGGAACAGAAGCGTATGTTAAACACGTCAAAAAATTAAGTTCCCGCCTCCATATGGCAGACGTATCCGGTCCAATTGTATTGTAGCGTAACTTTCAGTGACGTCAATGCGTAATTAAGTTTAAAATGAGTGTCGGTTCCATTAGTGTTACGTGACTGTTGATCTTGAAACCTAAGTTCGAATCTAGGTCAGTGTATGTCGAATTGGAAATAAGTCCGTTTCGTAGAGACGATAGGCTTTATAGATCTTATTTTATTTTTCATTCTTTTATGTAACGAATGCGAAAAACGCGTGAATTATGAATTAGATATGGGCGTTGTGATTTAAGAAATAAATAATATTGAAATATAGCAATTTTTAATGGACGCTATTGCGAAGTATTTCAACTATACCCGTCGCGTATCGGTTGTGTTTAACAGCCATGGTCGTCAAAGAAGTTTATGCTATTTTTTACCGACTTCTAAAAAGGAAGTTGGAAGTTGGAAACCGCCTCGATCTGTATTCTACCTGTTGGCTTGGCAACGACTTTAAGAAAAGTCCTACGCGCATTTTAGTCTTTTGACTTATATTTGTTTTTTTAACTTTTCAGTAGTTCAAGAAGTCGGTTTAACTTTTTTTGTTAAAAATATACTTATCCCTACTAATATTATAAATGGGAAAGTAACTCTGTCTGTCTGTCTATCTCGCTTTTACGACTAAACCGCTGAACCGATTTTGATGAAATTTGGCATAGGGGTAGATTAGACCTTGAGAAAGGACATAGGCTATGTTTGGTCGCGATAACCGACATCCACGCGGGCGGAGCCGCGGGCAAAAGCTAGTTTATTATATTGTTAGTCTCGTGTTCAAAGTTTGCACTTATTTTAAAGGGATTGTAAGATCCTGGGTTCGATTCTTGTCTTATAGGACTTTACTGCTACGAAGTCCTTAGCAACACGGAGTATAGGAATATGTCCTTTAGGTGGCAATATGTTCGTCACTTTTCCACCTCGGCATTGTAGGACCAAAATATATAGCCAGTGCAATAATAAGTGTCTGTAATGCGTACCTGCCTACCTCTCTCATCCTAGCGTTAATTCCCAGTCGCATCCGAAGCTTTTCAGCTCGGAGTCTGGGGTCCGCTTTTACCGTCTTAACTACAGATTTGGCTAGACCAATCCAATCCCACAGCCCAATGATAACATTAGGCGATATCGAAGCTTTGCAGCTAGACCGTTGTTTTTTTTTTTGGATTTTTTAGGGCTCCAACTACCCGTAACGACTGCCATAGACGTTCTTATGGCAACCGGGACCGACGGCTTAACGTGCTCTCCGAGGCACGACCAGACCAATGCAAATACCCATATTTCATGAACACAAATATTTGCACTGAGCGGGGATCGAACCCGCGCCTCCTGCGTAGCGGCCGCATTCACTACCGCTACGCCACGGAGGCTGTCGTACCTGCCTACCTCTACGGTGGTTAAGCCTTGGGTATGTCGGCTTCAACCCCACAACACTAAATTTACAGTAACAACTTAATCATCATCATCAGCAAAATATATTGCAAATTCACATCCTTAAATGGCGAATATAAATTGTGAAAATCGTATTAACTAATCTTGTAGTCAAACTGGCCAGATGAGTTCTTTTAATGCTACAGTTTATTACCCAGGATGCTGGCCGCAAGTCTGTGTTTCGTCAGAAACTACATCAATATACAGATTCTTATAATGGACTTGCAATCTCCGTGTTCCAAATTAGGAGCTTTATTTATTTACATATAATGCAGCAAGTAATTAGTTTTATGTACATTACATACATACAGTGACGCGTATTTCCTATTGAGGTAGGGAGAGACTACAGACATCTATAGCTTTTTCTCTTTTCAGAATTTGTCTTCAGACCCGTTCGCTGTTCTTAATTCTTTATTGTACACTAAAATATTACATTCAGAAACATAACAATGAAATATTGATGTACAAAGGCGAGCTTAACTCAGCATTGAGTTTTCTCCCAGCAAATGTTATGTTATGTTTTTTACATAAATATTTTTTTATATACAGTATACGTCAATTTGACTTCACCTCGCCTGTGATGGTAAGCTGAAGGCGAAGTCTAAGGAAAGAGGGTCACCATAGCAGACACGTATCTACCATGTTATAATGGTGGCACTCAGCTTGACGGCCTTATCAGATGCTTTTTCACGCCCCGTTTAAAGGATCCGGGACTAGTGGGAAGAAGGATACATGTGAGCTGGTAAGGAAGGAGTCACCGAACCACTTGGTTCTTGATGGAATATTTTGCACCGTATGCGGCTGACATCTAAGTCCTGCACGTGTTGTCCTGTATAGGCAAGGAGAGGGTGGGCCTAATTAGAAGAGCTCCTCACAATATTCGCCATAGTAAAAACTGGGTAAAATTTTCAAAAATAAAGCTTCGTGAACATTTATCTTGACCCTATTCAAAATTACTATTTACCTACACGTAGTAACGTTTACCCCAAGTAACAAGCACATCGATCGTCTAATCGTTGTTGTAATACACTCCATAACTACCACTTACGTATATAAATGTTAGACGTATTACAAACATTTAGCTTAATGAGGGGATCATTAATTCCCAAGGCTGTATGCAGAGGATGTTAATCTTACTGAACAACGGATACGTGCAGGAGATCGATCGGAAACGAGTCGGTGACATACAGACAAGGTTGGGGGCTGTCCATTAATCACGTGATGTTTTTTAGCAATTTTTAACCCCCCCCCCCAATGGTGATACGTGGTGAGTTTTAGACTCCCCCCCCCCCCCCTAGCCAAAATCACGTGTATTTTTTTATTCATTATTTAATGTTAGCATACTAAGAATCGTGACAAAAATCGCGAGTTATAAGAAAAAATAAATACACGTGATATCTCAATATACCCCTCCCTCCCCCCTGGTGATGTCTCGTGCATTTTTCCGAACCTCCCCCCCCCCCCCCCCTTTGAGCCTCACGTTAATGGACAGCCCCTTGGGTGGAGAAATGGAACGGAATTGTGTTACGTGAATAGTGATAGAAAATCGCCTCGTGGCGGTAGTGAAGTGATTACCAAGCAAGGGGAGCGGGTTTCGACTCCTTCTAAGCTAATATGGCTATTTGCATTAGCCTGGATGTTCTTCGGAGAGCACTTTAAGCCCTAGGTCCCGGTTGTGACATGAACATCTATAGCAGTGACTGGGATAAACGCTAGGATGAAGAAGAATACTCAAATGGCAGGAGCTGATTGTACTTATATGATGATAGCTCCAATACTTTTTCTGGGAGGTACCAACGTTAAATATCCGGAAGTTAAATGTTACGGTACCCTAACTGCTTAACTATTGTTAAAGCCAATGGCTTTAGAAACTAAGCATGTTTTGTTTCTAGAGTTTAATTATCTTGCTTGTCACTAGATGGCGCTGTTTGTTATTTCTGCATCGCGCTAGGAGCGAGATGCGCCGTGGTATATATAAGTTCAAAGTGCAATTCTGTATGATTATATCCTTCCCTAACCTAACGCATACGTGTTTCTTTTTTGATTCCTTACTCCTTCCATACTACCCTTGACCAGCCTGCTGAGGTTCCTAGTACAAATCGTACAACTATAATCATTATTACAGCGATTTCCCAGTTGAAACTAATGTTTGATTTGAAGCCCAAGGTTTCGCTTATCTTTTGTTTTTGATTGATTTGTTGGATTTCTGAGAGCGACTGCCATCAGACCCGCCAACCCCGATAGCACGACCAGCGCTAGAGCCTCGTCCATTGTTCAGGATTGGACACCCGAAAAAGGTCATTAACGTATGGTAATTACGCTTACTTACCTTATAAAATAATAATACATATCATTAATATAAAAACCGTCAAGGACTTCTACCTTTCTTATCTTTTTTCCCACGCTATATAATACCAAGGTTTTAATTCTTTGTACTTATTGTACCTAATTACTGTTAACTTTAAATAAATGTTGTATTATCAATATAATAATGAACACCCAGAATAATTTTAACAGGATTTCGTTGGGGGGTCAGACTGCAGTTGCTCAAGAAAAAGCTCACGTAATCTTAACTTTTATGAACCTGTAATTTTGTCTGAAATTTACGTCAATCACTATTATAATGTACGATATAATAAGATGGTCTTTTTTCTGACATATCTTTTGAAAACAGACAGACAGACAAATATACTTTACATTTGTTAACATTAATATCGATCAATATATACCGAGATGATAGATCGCTTTGCTTTTAGTCTGAAAACAAAAACGGCAAAATACGTCCTACTTTCCTGATATTAGATTTGATGGAGTTTGCTTTGATTGATGACCCTCATATTATATCGATTCTAGAGGCCGATTAAGTAAGCTGTACGTTTTTAAAACGTGTGATTCGAAAGTCATGAAAACGTATAACATTAATATTTGAATACTTAAAGAATAACGAGAGATTCTGGTGGGTTAAAGCCCCGAATCAGATTAGCATCGAAAAATCGGTATTTTCGAAACCGTTTTTCTTTTTAACTATAAAACCTAAGGATCTAGAATTTACATCCCTGCATACTACAGGATATACAGAGTAACTTCACCTTTTCATAAATTCAATAAAAAAGAAAGAAATAGTTGAAAAGAGGCTCTGAACATCACTCTACTCTTTTTTATGAAACCAAATATTTTCTACAATATGTATCCAAATAATCTAAAATTTCAGATATACAGGGCGTCCCACGGCGATGCCACATGGAGGGAAAGTACCTTAAATCCTTAAGTTAGCTCATTTTGTTTAAAGGAGACATCATTTTATTTTTAAAAAGAAACAAAACTGCATTCAGAGATTTTTTAAAAATCGCTTGCCACACCCGGTAATCGAACCGACTAAAATCCGAAAAAGTAACATCCTGTATTTTTATGGCATCAATCGATAGTGTCAATCATAAGGATCAAATCTCTCTAAGAAACATGGTAAATTAAACGAAAGGAAGTCCTTGAAATCTAAAATTATAAATTCAATTTGGCAAAATAAAACACTTTAACTCAAAGTTCATCCATCCATCTGATACCATATTAACAATAAAATTCCATATTTAAACTGCTTTTCTTTTTTTATCGTGCTGAAACCGCTGCTGGTCAGCAGTAGTATTTAGGTATGTCGAACTCAAACCGACTAAAACCGCACGCCATCTAAATTAACAGGTTATAAGTTGATCCATAGGGCAATTCTCTTGCCATTTTCGTTGCACAGGGTACACACCGCGTGCAGGTTTCTAATCAAATCAAAGATATCTCTAGTGTTGATACCTTGTAAGAATTTCTTACAAGGTATCAACACATCAAAGATATCTCTAGTGTTGATACCTTGTAAGAAATTCTCACAAGGTGATACCAAGGTGACACTAGAGATATCTTTGATGAAATTTATTTAGTAAAGTGAGTACTAAATGAATGAACTTTGTTACCTGTTAAGAATGTAACTTTATTGGGTAACTGCATGAGGTATGTGTAGGTAGGGTAGGTAGTTATTTTTGGGTGCTTGATTAGAAACCTGCACGCGGTGTACCCTGTGCAACGAAAATGGCAAGAGAATTGCCCTATGGATCAACTTATAACCTGTTAATTTAGACGGCGTGCGGTTTTAGTCGGTTTGAGTTCGACATACCTAAATACTACTGCTGACCAGCAGCGGTGTCAGCACGATAAAAAAAGAAAAGTAGTTTAAATATGGAATTTTATTGTTAATATGGTATCAGATGGATGGATGAACTTTGGATTAAAGTGTTTTATTTTGCCAAATTGAATTTATAATTTTAGATTTCAAGGACTTCCTTTCATTTTATTTACCATGTTTCTTAGAGAGATTTGATCCTTATGATTGACACTATCGATTGATGCCATAAAAATACAGGGTGTTACTTTTTCTGATTTTAGTCGGTTCGATTACCGGGTGTGGCAAGCGAATTTTTAAAAATCCTTAAATGCAGTTTTGTTTCTTTTTAGAAATAAAATGATGTCTCCTTTAAGTAAAATGAGCTAACTTAAGGATTTAAGGTACTTTCCCTCCATGTGGCATCGCCGTGGGACGCCCTGTATATGTTAAATGAGTGTATTAGCATGACGTGACCTTCTTAGTTTGTAATCGTCCCCTATAAAATTATCTATTAAAATTAGTTTTACTGATTTTTACGGCTGAAAAACGAGCGAATGACCTTGAGCATTTGTATGGTCAAAGTCATTCGCGTATGTAATCACCTTAATGAATTCACAAAAACGTAGGTAAGTTTTGTTTTGAGATACTGAAAAATTAAAGATATTTAAATTTTTCCTGCCATATTAATATACTTAGAGCTTTGTGTATTTAACTGTAAATGTGCCCTGTGTATATAGGTACTTATGTGTGACTGTATTTAAATGTACAGTGTGTACACGATGATTGACATTCATAACCATTACTTTGTAAAGTTTTATAGGCGTAGGTTGAATGTGAAAATAATATAATTAGTCAATTTGAGAAGAGTGGCCAAATAGTTTATTGTTTGTAATTTTTCTTTTTCTTAGACATACTACCATTCTATTGCGTACCGAGCACCATCAAATTGTGACACACATGACTAAATAATTCAATATTTCAAGTTTAGCGTGTGGGTTAACCTACCTTGCGGCGCTTTATCGACACAGTGTTCGGTAAAAGGAAAACATCGGGTTCGTTTTATTGAAGTAACGTCGGAGTTTCGTAACTTCTATTCAATAACAATAAACTGGGATCCAAAGGTCACCAAAAACATGTCCAATTTTAGACATAAATTGAGGCATTAAGAGCACCAAATGACGTAAGTACTCTTTAGACATATTATTATTTAGCTTGTTTAGAAATGGGTTCACGCCAGATGTGTAGGTTATCACCAGGATTCGAAACCGGGACTGATGATCGATAAGGCCGACCACGATCCACTAAGCTCCCGCTGCATATAATATGCGCACAAGGGCAAACAGTAACTTCACAAAGTTTTATCGTAATGATGAAAGGTATGACAGGCTGTTTAAACGAAGAAGAACATTAATATTTACGTTTAAGATTATAAAACCCGATGCGATTGCTTTAAAGACAAACCTACTGGAGAATCAGAAACAGAGTTCGAAAGAACAGCAAATCTATTCTAGTTCATAAGTTCATTTTTCACCACGATTTACAACTGAATTCAAAAAGCATTTCAAATCTAATCGTCCGAGATTCAAAATTATGAAGGAAATCAGTATGAACGTCCAATTACATGGCAGATACGATGACAGGAAGCTTTCAGCTGATTGGACGGCGTAAAGGGGTTAGCGCCCTATCCACGGCGGCGCGGCTAGGGGAGATTGAAATATTAGAATTTTGGCTCCCTCGCCTTGCGTACGATAGAAGATCCGTTGCAGCCGTTTTCTTGTGAATTTATTTTCCTATTTCCTTAATGCTTCTTTGAAGCGTCTGGGGTCCTAGTATTTTGTTTCAGATGGAAACAAATGTTGCAGCAGTTTTATACTGTGAAGCGTTGTGTTGTTTGACGTGTGTGTTAGTCTGAAGAGTTCCCAAGTGCCTTTTGGACTTATAATATTGGCGGTTAAATAAATGCTCAAAAAAAAAGTAAAAAAAAAAACCAAAAAATCAAGGATCCAGAACACAGATTCTGTACCGCCACATTATCAAAAAGCATGATTTCAAATTCGATTCGAAAGAAAAACGTAATAAAAACTTTGATGTGTTAACATTTGAATTGTACAAGTTTTCGTAAGTTTTATAACCACACGTTTTAAAAACGTAAATCGAGCACCAGCTCAAGTTATGGCAGTGTATTCATTCATCTCAACCTAAACATTTATCCAATCATCTTCTAGATTTAAATAAAAAAGAAAATCGAATTACAAACAAGCATCGATATTAAAATCTACCGTTTTTGTATTAGATGAATAATATCAGTCATGACAACTTTATGACATAGTAAGTACAATATGTTACATTACATACTAATAATTATTAGAGAAATTAAAAATTAATAATACACATTGGATAAGCCAGGAAGTACATGCTTATCGTAGTATTGTGGTCGGTATTAATATAATACATAGTTTGTTTACTATACATACGTTTTATAAAGGTCTCTTGTACTGAAATACATACATAGGACATAATCATCATTCTCTGCACCTTTTCCCGTTGGGGTCGGCTTACCAGTCTAACTGTGATGCGGCTGAAATTAGATATTTTCTGTGAAGCGACTGCCATCTGATCTTCACAAACAATTGGCGATATCGAAATTTTGTAGTTAGACAAGTCGGACTTTTGAGGGCTTCAACTAATCGTAACGACTGTCATAGATGTTCGTATGGCAACCGGGACCGACGGCTTAACGAGCCCTTCGGAAAATTGCCAACTCGCGAGCGCTAGCAAAATTGACGCTAGCGAGATGATGAATGACCCATAAATTCATAATATAGGTGTCACCATCATCATAGCGCTGTACCCAAATCCATCAGAGGCCTTCACCTCGGAGCCCGGGGTCCGCTTTCGACCTTACAGCAGACTAAATCCTTGTGGTTCTGTATGTGGTTACCAATGCTCTGTATTCACAAGAAAGAAATGTGCAAAAATTGCTCTTTTGCACATTTTTCGTCGAAATAAAAATACATTATTAAAAAGATTAATGGGTCACATCGACATTAATGATGCAAGGAATGTCGTCTTTATGAAATACAAGTGACATTCAAACTAAAAGGTCAGGAACCTTTTGGAACAAGACGTACAAGATTTTTTATACTATTTAAATAGCTATTAAGCCCATAACTCACATGATAGCAGTTCTTTTTTTAGTTTCACTGAGTGAAAGCCTATTCTCCTGCTAATCGACTTGAAAACTAGCTAGTCTGCCTATTATTTAAGATAACCTATTCAGGGTTTAAAATATGATTCCGTAGCCGACCGCATACGTCAACTGCCGACGCACGCAGCAGATGCGCGTAGTTCATTGCGGCTTCTCGATGGTCCCCTTTATTCGTATCGGAGTTTAACAAGTAATGGGTACGCTGTATGTGCTGCATGTGTCGGCAGTTGTCGTATGCGGTCGGCTTCGGAATCATACCTAACTGCGGCTTTTTATTTTTTTTAGCTAACTGCTTACATACTAAAGATATTGTTATTCACGCTTTCATTCTTGTCCTCAAGTACCATATAAGTTCTTGCTTTTATTCCTCTCGTACCTACTTTGCCTCGTGCCTTTCATACTTGTGGGGTCGGTTGGGATTTTTTCCTCATCTGGTGATTTCTTTAGCAGTTACCGTGTCCTGGATGAAGACGTTTCGGAATTTATAAGGCTTATTAACAACTGATTGCGTTAGGAAGAGAATGGGGTAAATGAAAGGAGTGTTCTTAAAATCTTACGAAATGAAGCACACTGATAGGTAGGTACTTAAGAGGGGGGGTGACGGGTAGAGCCGCCTGTCACCCTAGCAGAAGCAGGCCGCGGCGGCGGTACGCATTGCGTGCCTCCCCATACCCGGGGGCGGGTTGGGGACTCTGTGGTCCCCTCACCGGAAGAGGGCCTGATCGAGAGATATGGTCCTGGGTCGGCCGGGGTGCGAGGGATATGGCTACGACAATCTCACCTCCGGCAACTGACGACCCACAGACGGCGTGCGTTTTAGTCGGTTCGAGTCCGACATAACCTCCTCCTCCGGCTACGGTGGGGGAGGTATCCGTGGGGATTTTGTGCACGATAAAAAAAAAAGAAAGGTACTTAAGAGGAACATATTCACGAGATAAAAGTAGAATATAATATGCTAGACTACAATGCAATTTCATTCAGATTCGTTTAGTCGTTTTTGCGGACTAGAACAGCACATACATAATATTATTAATTTTATATATTTAAAACTTTTACCTTTTCTAATATTAAGTACTTTACGCATTATTTATTTTTTCAATAAATTGATGTCCCTGCATTCATTACACTAAGATAGCAACAACACTTTTTAAAATTTGCATAAACTTTAGCGAGGATACGCCGTGAGAACTTCAACCCACCCTCGAGGGCAGAACAACAAACAATTATGCAAATAACAGTGCCCACCATCGCAGGTAAATCGTAACGCGAGAGTACTGAATGATGCTAATTATTGGCTGGTTTTACTGGCGGATTGAATGTTACATCGCGAGACTGAGGTAATATTACAATATTAATAATAGCACTTGCGTACAGGACTGCTAGAGATATAAACGATTCTCGCTTCTCTTGTATGAAAGGTTTAAAGACAGTAAAGCAGTAACGAAGGGTGTAAATTTTCAATAGGGAAGCCAGTGGAAAAAAGTTCTTACATCGGTTCAGTTTGTCAAATTTAAACATCTCCACCTTTTCGGTAAAGGGAACCGGCAGGAATCTGTACTCTTCGCCACTGCGGTAAAGGTTGTAGGTACAGTGGATGGAGAATCATGTATGATTCTTGAAAGGACAGATGATAGCCTACCAAGATCTTCGAGCCTCAAATCAAGCTAAATGAGCAGAAGCCGGTAAACCTTTTGGACAATGGACGTATACGTTTCGGGGTTGGTATTAGGTCCCGCAAAAAAAAAGATAAGAAAGAGTAGGAATGTAGATCTCAGGTCTCCAAGTGGACAACGCTAGGATGAAGAATCCAGTTTTTTGTTATTTAATCACGATACAAGACTGAATGGATCTGGCTGAAAGGAACAAGGATAGATTACAGTCTGGAATAACACATAGGCTTAGGAATAGGGCCCGTTCCCGCAACCCCATGCTGCCGGGATGAAAATTCTACGCGGGTGGAGCCGCGGGCGACCGCTAGTAATATTTCAAAGTTTGGTAATTATTAGTCACCCTTTTTAAATTTCGACAAAAAAGTTTTCCATGTGAATGACCTGCGATTAATAACAGATAGCATACAATGAATCATTTTGATAATGTAATTATTTTTTAATAAGCTAAGAGATAATCAAAGAGATTGCGAAAGCATTTTATGAAAGGTTTATCGTAAGGATATTCTTGTAGGTGTTACAATTTAGATGCTATTATCTCTTCCTTCCTTCCTCATGCTGAACACTAGGAACATAACTTATGCATTTAGAAGTTATTCACACCTGTTAATCCCTGAAGAGATAGGCAGAGGTGTATTAGCACCCACATTCCGCTATTATTTTCGGTCCCACGTAATAGAGGGCGAGCCTACCTATTGCCGTCAAGCGGACACTAATGGCATGTATGTTTACTGTCGGATGGAGACCGCCTTAATCATTTTTCTATAACACCCACGGGAGAGATAGGGAGGCCTTATTCTACTTCACCGGGAACTAACAAGGCATTTAGGAGTTATGGCAGAAAAAATATACTCACATAGATGAACTCTGAAAACATAACACTACATTTTTTGAGTACCTAGTCAAATAATAAGATTGTATTCTGTACTGTGCGTCAAACATACATCATGTATGCGGTAGCTTCCCTATCCCCATAGAAATATTTCCCCTACGTGTGTATTTAGTATTGGCGCGAGACGTGACAAACAACATGTATTGTATTCTCATAGTTTATTCAAAGTTGCTTTTTTGTCATACTGTCGACTAAGCACTAGGAATATCCATACTTCCATACTAATATTATAAATGCGAAAGTAACTCTGTCTGTCTGTCTGTTACGCTTTCACGCCTAAACCACTGAATCGATTTTCATGAAATTTGGTACAAGGGTAGATTAGACCTTGAGAAGGGACATAGGCTATATTTGGTCGCGGTAACCGACATCCACGCGGGCGGAGCCGCGGGCAAAAGCTAGTCTATACTAATATTATAAAGAGGAAAAATTTGTACCTATTTTTGTATGTTTCTATGTTTGTAATGAATAGGCTCCGGAACTACTGTACCGATTTCAATAATTCTTTCACCTATAGAAAGCTACACTATCTGGGAGTAACATAGGCTATATAACATCACGCTACTACTAAAGGGAGCGGAGCAGTGAGCATAAATGTCAATAAATCGGGCAGATTTCCATACATTAAAGTTGGACCGGAATCCGAATTCCACGCGGGCGGAGCCGCGGGCAACAGCTAGTCTATAATATAGATGATGTAAGTAATATTTTTAAATGACCTGTCATATTAGATTCTAACACCTTTATCAGTAGGTTAGCTGGACTTTGAACGTACAGTATTATCCTGTAATTTGTAAATAACGCCTGATTTACAATCTCACCGGTTTGTAAATATTTATGTGCCCAATGCCTATCCACGGGAATAGATAGGTAATAGATATTCTACTTGCAGTTGAAAGCGGCTACATTTGTATAAAAACTGATCCCGTTCCCGCAACCTGAATGTATAATTTCGAACTCTGCAGCACGCAGCAGTGCTGCCAGAGGTGCTGCGCAGCATTGCTGATTCCCAGTAGGGTAGCAGTGTTGCTCTGCTCATAGTGATGTGCACACGCAGCCTGCTGCGCAATTCGGAATCATAGCTCAAAGAAATCTTCCCCTATTTCCAGAGTCTCTACCTATTTCAGAGCCAAATTTCATCCAGATCCGTTTTCGTACGAAAGAGTTACAAACATCCACAAAAACATTCATCCTCACAAACTTTCACATTTATAATATTCGCAAGATTTCGCCAGGAACCTCCCGAATATATCCCACAGAATATGCAAATACCTTGCAGTCGTGATAAAACGATATGCAAATAAGTAACATCTCGAGTACCTACAGTAATTGCACAATACAATAGAAACACGACAAAAAGCGTCCACACGACAAAAACTGAGTAAATATAATCTGTTTGTCTTGTAATTGTATGAAAAGAGGTCACAGACCCTAGGACAGTAGTGGCCTAGTTTATTTCAATAATGAAGTTTATGGAGTGTGAGACTTACTGTATTATATTAGGTAAGTCTGTGCTAACTGGAAGATAAATAATGATAAGTTATTTATATGGAATATAGAATCACGAGGAAGTGCTGCTGTTGCATGTGAACCACAATGATGTAATACTGTTCAACATGATTTGCAACGCGATTAGCTACTAACTGACACTTATTTTTACCAATCATATCATTGTGGGTCTAAAAAGGTCACAATAAGCGATTCCGCTTAAAACTAGGAACTATGAATTTCCAGTAATCTCAATAGATTCCTAGATGTATGTTATGTATGCTAATACGATTTCAATAAAGTGGCCTTTTTAACCTGCCGTTTTGTGTGTCACAATATGAAACTCCGGCGGCACTAGTTTTTATTAGTAACGAGGTAATTTTTCTTGATTTGATCCTTCTGAATCCGAACGCCAATCCTGGCTGCATTTAAAGCTTGCACTTAAAAGTCTGAGGGCCTTCTCCTACCCTTACTTTCCAGAGATTGGTTTGGTTGACGTTTACGGGAGGCTTCCGTCTAAACTCCCAACCCCGAGAGAAAACCTGCTTAAGAGCCACGGCTTGAGCCCCGGAGATCGGTATGAACTAGGGATTGCAATCCCGCAGTGCGGGATCCTGCAACCCAGCTGAAACTAGCATCCTTTTAGCCCCTGCTGGATCTCCACAATAACTTACGGATACGCAATTTATGTTTGCCTGTAAGAAATTGCCGTAGCGCGATAAGGAAGGCCACCATTTGTATGTGCCAAATGTATTGTATTTCTCATGGACACCATGAGAAATACAATACATTTGGCCATAGGAGACCATATTCTTGGTGTATAATCAAAAATTTAAATTTTTCGTGTTATTCGTTTATAATTATGAAAATGCGTTGCATAAGGCGGCAATTTCAATAAATTTGCATCACCTGATGCTTGCGGATCTAAAAGATATTGTGGGATCCCACAGGGCCTAAAATGATTCGGGTTACCGCTGAATTGTGGGATCCCGTACTGCGGGATTGCAATCCCTTATGGACCCCATTCATCGAGGTTTTATATGACAAGGATTTTCAAGGTTCTGAACTATAAAATAATTTGAGGTGGAAAAGAATGTGATCATTTCACGATTTGTCATCGCTAGAATGAGATGTTTATCAGGAGAATGTTATCATTAGAGACATGTCATAGTCGAAATGATTAATATTGTGAGTCATAAATGATTTGAATATGATTTGTGGGTAATACCACAGATAGTACTAATAATGACAATGTCTGATATTTAGTACGCCTATTAGGTATATCCCTGAAGGGAATGGCAAGTTTTCAACCTGCTATATTTGGAAAATAAAGGCAAGCCTATTGAAGGTATTTTGATTTACCTATATCAAATTTTTTTTTAGCTTTTATGTAAGTAAATGGAGAGGGAAGGAGGTAAATGTGTACACCAATTAATATGAGGCTCTGGACTATTAGGTAATCTGTGGCTTTCGAACAGGCTTTCGTATCAGAGTTGGTGTCAAACGACTGTCTTCCCGTAAGAGTCACGATAAAACAAATCATGGAAAAAACGCTCTAGGAAGCTGAACCCTGCTGATCTTAATAAACTCTCACTTTTTTCTCGACGTACCGAATCAAATGGCGGCCATTGTAGTTATTAGCCATTCAGACGTCTACTGTACTAAAATGTTGCCCACTAATAACATACAATAAATCTGTCACCTCCCTGCACATAAATTACTACTGATTAAGTGCAAAATCTCCCCTTTGAGAACATTATTTTAGGAATTCCGTCTCGCCATATAGTCTGGATCAAGAATAGACTACCTGTCTGCGAATGTCCAGACAGATTTTCTAAAGAGTACAAAATGTATTTCATTAATGGAAACGATCGAATGTACAGTCATTCTCAGAAGTGATTGTGGGTCATGATTCCAAAGGATGAGTAGTCTACTACCAAAGGAACCAATGGGCACTTATAAGGGGACGAATCTACCCTTACAACTTTTTTTCTGGAGACGAATTTTTGGAGACCCAGTGGGTTCGTCATCATGTGTTTCACGCGAGCGGAGTCTTGGGCAGCAGCAAGTTGTGATTATGTACAAATTCAATCATGTGATAATGTTATTTTAGGGCCCCGTCTCGCCATATAGTCTGGACTAAGAATAGACTGTCTGTGCGAAAGTCTAGACACATATTAATTGCTGGCGTAGGTACAGAAACAATTCATTGATGAATTCATCTTGGATTTTATGGGAGCGACAGATGTTCGTTCTCCCAACCCTGCAAGGAAAGCCTGCGCTCGAATCTCGTTCGTCAGCAGGCGAGGCTAGCTTGGGTTCTGAAGATCGTCGATCGTCATCACACCTGCTTCAGTTAATTGGTATTGCAGTTAAGTAATTATGGTGGAAGCAATTTGGTGTAAAGGTATGATTCCGTAACCGACCGCATACGATAACTGCCGACGCACGCAGCACATGCACGTAATTCATTACGGCTTCTGAAAGGTCCCCTTTATCCGTACCGGGGTTTGACAAGTAATAGATACGCTGTATGTGCGGCATGCGTCGGCAGTTGTCGTATGCGGTCGGGTACGGAATCATATCTTTATGTTGTATCGAATGCTGCAAACTGAACGGTGTTACACGGCGTAACACGTGTTACAAAGTGAGCATTCGTGCAGTCTATACAGGACGTAATGCTTGCTGCTCGTGTAACATGATGAATTATTTCTTTAAAATGAAAAACAATAGTTGAGATAATTTTAAAGCATTTAGTATGCTAAACTAAACAAAGTATTTTAAATTGGAAAAAGCGAAATCAATACTCGGGCAGGTCTCGAACCCGCGATCTTTCCCTTACAGGGGGAATGCTCTAACCACTGAGCCACCGAGCTTCGCCCGAGATTGATCCAAATTTTCCAATATTGGAAAAACAATAGTTTCTATTTTGAGCTCCATTATCCATAGTTTCACTAGCAAGATGGAAGGATGACCTTCTTAATAACGGTAGCTTAGATAGATGATGCGCAAGGAGAGTATCAGGTGCTATGGCACATGCACATTTGAAACTAAAATTTAACTTCTAAGTCCCTTGTTTCTGCTGAATACCAGTCGCATAATTAACAAATGATGATAAAATAATAATAGTCGGTGAGAAAATGATAATTTTTGGAATTGATAACAAAGGTTTAAATATCATTAAAACATCTCATACCTGTACAAACCCAAAGGGACAAGCCTGCAGGTGAAGGTTTTATTTGGGTCTGAATGGATAGACCCGGTCTTTGAGTTAACATAACTTAAAAACTATGAAGCTAAAGAAATGTATTAAATAAATTAAGCTAAAAAAAAAAGAATAGAGCGAACATAAAGGAAGTCAAAAGCATGGCTTTTATTAGGTTGGTTCAAATGCTGCCCTGATTTCTCCATCATACAGTGGCAATTCATAGTTGCTATTTTCCCTCTTCATTTCTCAAAAATCAAAAGCGTGGATACAAAACCCATAATTATATTTTTGGTCTCAAAATGTACAGCACTGGTGAATTACAAGCTATGAGAGTAAATGAGTTATGAACATTTATAGTATACGTATTTGTGACCTCAATGGTTTAGATAAATTGCGAACTGCATAAATTGGCAAATTCTATTATTAATGAATCAAATGTGTGTTTGATTTATCGTACAGCTGTTGGCTTCCTATCACCATTATATAGTACACAATAGCCATTACTCATTCATCTGTTTCTCTGCGAATTTCTTCCAAACCACACAACAAGTTACAAGATACAAGTTGTCATACAGGATTGCATTTATATTTATGAATAAACTTTTTAAAAGGTGTACATAGACTGTACTAAAGTTTTGCCAGAGGAAAGTGCAACTTTTGGGAAGAAATGAACAGATTGCACCGAGTGAACTCGGAATGAGTTACTATGTACTTTTTGCTTGATCTGCTTTTCTGTAAATTTGTAATGAATTTCCCTGCATTTTGTTAATAGTAAAAAAAGGAAATTAGTAATTGCGATGTTTTTTTTTTTTTATACCACTTAGGTGGCAGACAAGCACACGGCCCACCTGATGGAAAGTGGTTACCGTGGCCTATGGACGTATGCAACACCAGGGGCGTCACACTCGTGCTGCCGACCCTTTTTTTTTGTTGTTTTTTTTCTATTTGTTGTTGTTGTGATTGTTAATTTCTATATACCATGAGCATCAAAATTTCTTCTTTTGTCTCAAGGTATATTATATTCTTACGGCCCGCACTACAACAGTGGTGAAGAATGAAATATTTCAGACGGGAAGCCAGTGGAAAAATACCTTGCCTCGATCAGTTATCATGCACCACGCGACCCATAAAGGAGGCCGGCAGGAATCAGTTTATAGGGACACCTTGCCACTGCTGCACCCTGTTCTGAACAAGATCCAATCCTCCAGTAAACCTGCCACATCTTGGTCATTGCTTCACTGTATATAGCTGCCAGCATACTAAAACTTTGCGAGACAATACAGTTTCTCTTTTTGTAAGCATTACAGAATATACAGCCGGGTCCACTGTCACCTCTTTCACTGGAACTGGTTGAAGGGTTGGGCGAGGCCTGTATTATATTATTACTACATACAACCCGAGTAACAGGTCCCGGGTTTAACTTTTCTGCCACAAAATGGACCCGTCACCTGCTCGGTAAATCCATTGATAGCTAAGAATTCTGACTCACAGCTACATAGATAACCAGAACATGATATTTACATGACAATTTATACATTTCCCTTGATTCCCTTATAGAGTAAATTACTCCCCTTACAAGTGCACAATTGTGAGTTGTGGTATTTACCTACCTTAAAGACTAATACCGAACAAAGCAGTAACTATATCAATACAGGACTGCCTCAATGACATAATCGCTAGTAAGTTTTTGGACGATGTCAGCTGACAGGAAAATCAATGACCCATTATTGTTATCTACTATGGAACGTGAATGGTTCACATTGATAATAACTAGGTAAGTGACCTTGAAACATCTGTTCAAGGATTCTTGGTTACTGATGATGATGACTGTTTGGATGGGTCTTACCAAATATATTGCTCGGGACATAAACCTTAGACCTAAAATGTGCTCTATACACACAGTATATGTCTTTTGATGATGAGCGGCAGTGAACAAGCGTAAATTCACACAGTATTACTAAACAATCCGCACATGCCAGGGCCTCATTTCTCTGGAGATTTTAGTTCAACATATGGGGCCCGAAGTACCTATACCTACTGTTGTCATGAAACTAGTCTACTTTCAGTGATACAGATTAATTGAACTTTACTTTGAAGTTGTCACTGTTGAAGTGTCAGATATCTGCTTGGAGACTATAATTAGCCATTCTAATTAGACTTTAGGTCCATAATTAAGAAGAATGCTCTCAAAACTTACCATTAGAACTCTTCAAGTCTCTGTGTATGAGGGACATCGGTGCGCCAACATGCAGGTACGCCATTCCTTGCGCCACCTGGATGGCCCAATCGACCAGAATGCCCGGTCGAATCTTCCGACCAGACAGCACCCGATTCAGAGGCCCACCGCGCGCATATTCCATCACCAAACATAAGTTAGGCTCTTCTAAACAAACACCTTTCAATGACACTATATTCTCGTGTTGAAGCACCCAAAACAGTCTCGCCTCTTGCAGTACACTCTCTTTTATAACATCGATATCTTCGTTCGCGTCCTGCCGAGCCGCCTTCACGGCTACGACCTCATCGTTCCAATAACCCCGGTACACTTTCCCAAAGCCGCCCACGCCGATCACCTCCTCCAGTTTCAGCTGCGAGAAGGACACGCAAGGCGGCTCCACGGCCAAGGGATCCTCCTCCGTGACATACACGGCGGGGAATATGCCGACGCGGTCTCCGATCTTTCCCGTCCACCAGCCCTCGTCGCCGGAGATGTTAGCGTCTTTGGATAGCACCTCGACGATCTCACCGCGGCGCAGGGAGAGCTCGTCCTCTCCCTGCGCTACGTAGTCGTACACGGCGGTGAACAGAGCGAGCGGCGGGCGATCGCTGTCGGCCGCCATGGCCGCGCGGCCGGCCGCTGGCCGCGGCGGCATCACCCCGGCCGCGCCCCCATCGCGCCTCTCCTCCTCACTCACGCGCCCCGACACTGCTGCAGCCGCCGCCCACCACAGCACATAACGCTACACACGACAAAACAACGCGTTTGATTATGATCACCGTATTATTCCGCCATCTTTGTTTCTAACATCGATCATGGCGGTGTTGTGTAGAAGCGAGCACTTTACTGTACACTTTTATGTTATAACACGCGCGACGTTGTATCGAGGAGATGCGAGAGGCGTCTTCGCTGCGATAAACTTAATTATTTCTCATTCATCTATCACACTATCTGATAGACGGACGAAATGACAACCATACCGCAGCGAAGTCAGTGACAAACTGACGTTTGGTGTTACTATATCATAAATACTGGTTTCCCTTATTTTATTATAACGGAAGCTAGAAATTGTAACTAGCAACACTTTCACATTTTCATTCAATCATGGGACCTGCAAATAATTATTATAAATTGATTTACATACTTAACTATGTAGAAAAATATACGATATTATATTATGTTATAATATTATGAACAATTTTTTTTTTATCGTTCACTTGTGCAGTAAAGACCGTAATGTAACAAGTACAACATAGATGGCGCTTTATTCAAGTTCATGAAAACTAAAAAGTTTTGTGAATAGTTCAGACCCGTCAAGACGTTCAAGACTGCCATCTTATATTATTTTTACGAACTATTTACAGGAATTGTTGGTTTTTCCTTAGTCATTTCAATTTCAGTACATTAATATAACAAATCAACGTATACGTTCTGTAATTTACGTAATATTCTATACTTTTAAAATTTAATTCATTGTAAATGGTATTATTTATATAGATCAATAATTTCATCACACTCCTCAACCGGTCCCATGGTGTAATGGTTAGCACTCTGGACTTTGAATCCAGCGATCCGAGTTCAAATCTCGGTGGGACCTTGAATTACTTTTTGGATTTTTTTAATTTGTTTTTAAATTGTATATTAAATGTTGTTATATCTAAGATACCTATTATACTGCAATACCGCGAATCAGCTAAACATTTTTTGATTATAATATACTTGAAGAAATTGAGCGATAGTCTGTGGGAGTCTGAAGGGATGCTGGGTAGGGAGCATTATTGATCGTGCGAAAATGGGATAGTCGTATCCATTCGCGGCGACCACCCAGTCCGCGGACGTGGGACCGGTTTTCAACCTCAAATATTCGCTTACACGCCTTAAATATAGAATAAATAACCGAATTATTGAATAAAAACGTACAGTTTTCGCACACAAAATTAGTAACACGATGCTAACCCAAGTTATGTGTCAAAAATACCGATCGAGTTAAATCTAAACATAATAACGTGACTTGTCATAGTGAATACGAATAGAAATCAGCCTATATCCAGACAAATTTCGTGAAATAATAAAATAAATGTAACTAATTTGTTTAATATGTTATGATAAATAATTATTCATATGTCCAACCAGTGTTCGTTCAGTAGCAAGTGAGATAACTAAAAAATAATGGCCGATTTACTATCCCCGGGCTAGAATTTAATAAATAATGTGGAAAATAATAAACATGAATAATTGTATAAAAAGTGAGCAGTGTCTGAAGTGGCGTTGGCGTAAACGCTGGCACGGAATAAAAAAAATGATAAATGTTTCATGTAAAGGGGGCGTGAGTGGTCCCTTTACGTAGCTACTTCGTGTTTAGAAATAGGAAAATAAATAATAAATATTATAACAAAATGAATACCTTCAACGCACCGACCACGCAAATAAATGCGATAGATAAAATGACAACAGTGAAATGTAAATCCGTGGATTTGGAGGGATATGTTATTATAGTGGTGCAGACCAAGGACAACAAAATAAAATTATACGGTAAGTACCTAAATACATATACTTACGCCTGTAAATCCCCGAAGGGTAAGCAGAGGTGTATGAATACCCACATTTCGCCAACTGTGATTTTCGGTCCCACGTAAGGCCTATTGCCGTCAAGCGGGCACTAGTCATGGGCTGTATGTTTATTGTCAGATGGAGAATAGCCCTATCCCTTAGTCGCCTTCTACGACATCCACAGGATGAGATGGGGTAGCCTTATTTTACCTACTATTAGAGCTCGGGCTATTCCTCCGTGATCATGGTGCTTGCAACAGCGCCGAAATATCGGAAACTCCAAACAATACATGGTAAATATCCTAATAGATCTAATGGTATGATGAGTGACCAAGATAGTTTAAATACCTATAAAATTCAATTATTTAAACTTATCATTTAATAATAATATCTATCAAAATGAATATGAATTTGCTACGCCATTTACTCAATTAATTTGTAGCAAGAGTACTAATTACTGGCACATAATGTTATTAAATTGGCACTAACGTATTATAATCGCGGTAATTTGCAAATATTCATGTGTAAATTTTAGGCGTTCCTGATTTATTATACACATATTTCTGTTCATGGACAGTCGAGTAAACTTAAAAAGTCGATAGGTTTATCTTATACCCTCGTACTGTGTGTCTGTCAAGTCCGAAATTCGGAAAAAAAGCTTTCAATTTGCACCAATTGGTGCAAATTGAAAGCTCTCACCGAAACGATTCTGAAAAGGCTCTATTGTATGTTGGCAGATAGAACTTATCAGAAATACAGCAGTGTGTCAATCTGTACCTGAATTTTGCCAGAAGCTTGATGAGTGTAGTATGCGTTTACAATTGGATAGCTCTCGCCGAACCGATTCCGACGAGGCGCTACTTTTAGTTAAAAAATAGCTGTAGCTCAGGTCATCATCAATCAATACATGCCTATATGTTTTGACTTTTCAGACATACAGCAGTATGTCATCAAAAGCATGATGAGTGCGTTGATTATGAGTAGTTATGTAGGTATACTTGCCTGTCTGTTTATGAGTAGATAGCCCTCGTTGAACCGATTCCGACAAGGCGCTACTTATAATTATTTAGCAGCTTCACATTTATTTTTATTTAAAAAGCAGTAAGATGTGCTTGTCTGTGCAAACTGACAGACAGACCGTGCTGTGTCAGTTTCTACTTACCTGAATTTTGACAAAAGCGTGATGAGTGTGTGTGGGTGTTTTGTGAGGGTGACTCTCACCGAAAGCATTTCGACAACGCGCTCCTTTTAGTCATAAGGTGGCAGTAGCTGCGCATAACAGCGAGACCTGCCTGCCCCTCTAGACAAGTGGCAATTAGTTGCTGCCAAATGTATGGGATTTGACGTATGCTGACAGCTGCTGCAACCTTATCCTTTTCTATTTAGAAGCAGTAAAGTATGCTTGCCAGACACACAATATTGGGTCAGTTTGCACCTAAATTTTACGCAAAGCGTGATGAGGAGTGGATAGCTCTCGCTGAACCGATTGGGACTTCACGCTCCTTTGAGTTCTAGAGTGGCAGATGTCACACAGGAGGCGATCTTTTTCAATAATATAAAGCTGCAATGTATTACTGTCTGTTTGTACTGTGTTTTTAAATCACTGCTTGGACAGATCTGAAGTAAGTAGGTATATCGAAAGTATGAGTGAGTGTGTGACCAAAGGTAAATAATTCAGGCCGAAACGATTCCCACGAAATAGCAGGTGCCGCATGTCTAGATCCTTTCTAAATATATAGTAAGGTCATGTATGTGTGTGTGTTTGTGCTGTGTCTGCGCTTCATGCACTTAATGCACTATCAAAACTTTGACGAGTACGAGTGTGCGTTTACAATCAATCAATTAGCCATTCTAGTCCACTGCTGGACATAGGCCAGATAGGGTTTTCCCAACGTGCGCCATTGTTCCCGATGCTCCTACCACATCCAGTCTGTCCCAGCCGCCTTTTTCAGGTCACCGTTTTATTTGGATACGGGCATCACAAAATCTGTTTGCCTTCTCGCGGTCTCCACAAGTGGATAGCTCTCGCCGAAATAATTTTGACTAGGTGCGACCTTTGAATCTAGGATTCCAGGCATTGCACAGGCCTAGTCTAGATCCTTTCTGAATATAAATCAGTAATGTGTGTCTGTCTGTACCTGAACTCGATCAAAATGGGGAGTACCCAGTAGTGTCATTTTCTAGTTCCATCATGGAACTACTGGGTTTTTCCCTCCCAATTGAGTACGGAGCTACTACGCAAGGGGTGCGGGTTCGATTCCCGCTCAGTGCAAATATTTATTTGCATGAATACGTAGGTAAGTATATTTGCATTGGTCTGGGTGTTCTATGTTTAATATAATATCTACTTATATGTTTAAGCATATTATTTATCCGTATACTAGATTCCCTAACACAAGCTATAATTACTTTGGGGCAGCGCTGTGTGAAATGTCAAAAAATTGGGATGTAGAGCTTGTGTGAAAAAATCTGATGATAAAAACTAACGATCAGTATTTTTCAATCTTCAGTAATTAACTACAATGATTGTTTATGCTCCAATTAAACGTATGTATTGAAATTAGGGCAGATCAAAAGCACTCGAAACCGGCGGGCTTACATTACATTTTTAATTACAGTTCACCCTTGTTTGACAAAAAACGTATGACAGAACATCATTTGACAAACAACGTTTGAAAAACTAATCATTTGACAAACTTTCATTTAAACTTTAACTACTTTAAAAATCATCATGTACGTATAATAATACACGTTTCGCAAAAGTATCACTTAGAAAACATTTCAAACACACAGATATATAATATACAGCCCAGACTTAGCCTCAGATACGTGACAGTGTGCGAAATACGGCAATAGGCTCACCTCGCCCCTATAACGTGGGACCTAATACTATGATTGGTGAAATGTGGGTCTTAATTCACCTCTGCCTAACCCTCCGGGGATAAAGGCGTGATTGTATGTATGTATGTTAGATTAAATCATACTAACTATTATTTTAATCTCCACTGCTACAGTGACAAGAGCTCCACTTTATGAACAAAAGTAGCGGCAGTACGGGACCAAATCGTGAACTAAATAAATATTTTACAATGTAACACATATGAACTTTAAAAGTAATATTGATCTTTGTTACAACAAATCCAACAAATCTGCTTGCAGCTAAACCTAACCTTGGACCTAAATCGCAAGACAAACGAGGCTCAGGCGCCCGCAGATAGCTTAGTATTAATCTATGCTTAGTGAATTTGAGTTCGTCCACCACAATAGCACCCCGTGCTATCCTCAAAAGACACCCAATGTATAGTTACTGCACGTATAGGACACATTTTGAGCACATTTTAGGTCCAAGATATATGTCCGGAGATAGACTGCAAAGCTGATTTGATTGATTTGTTCAGTTAGGGTCGGCTTTCCAGTCTAACGTCTGTGATGCGGTTGAATTTCGATATTTGCCATGAGGCGACACAGTTAGACTAGTCGGAGTTTTGTGGGCTCCAGCTACCCGTAACGACTGCCATAAATGTTTGTATGACAACCGGGGTCGACGGCTTAACGTGCTCTCCGAGGTACGACCAGAGCAATGCAAATAGCCATATTCATGGATACAAATATTTGCAATGAGGGGGTATCGAACCCGCACTCCCTGGGTAGCGGTCGGGTTCACTACACGCCATAGAGGCTACCTTCAGGTCTGACAAGAAATATTGCTAAGATCTTCTTTCACTATTATTAAGAACTTCTAAAGCTCGAAGTGCTAAAAACTGCCCTTGTCACCAGCTGATACTAGGCCGTACTAACATAAGACATCTTCCAGGGTCACCTTCGGCGGGTAACTGGGACAACTTGGAGCTGGCTGACGAGATAATGGACGTGAACGAGACCAGGCTCGAGGACATGTCGCGGACGGAGGTGCTGGGGCATATACACGAGGTGAGTAGATTCTTTAGACAAGCAGGCACATGCAGTAGAAACGTTTCGAACGATCGAGCGAACTCGACAGCTAAATCTGCGGTGAGATTTCAATTTCACATGCTGTAAAATCACGTTGTCGAGCACATAAACATACATCAGTGTCCACTTGTGTGTGCTCGACAACTTGACGTCACCAACAGCATGTAAAATTGAAATCTCACCGCGGATTCAGCTATCGAGTTCGCTCGATCGTCCGAAACGTTCTTACAGCGGTTCCCCCCCGTTTCACCGAATTTTTTTTGTCATAATTTTGTTTCGCATAACAACGCATAGCATAAACTTCATTTCGCAAAAAAAGGGTTTGGCATACACTCATTCGTCATACTTTCATAACGCATAATTTTGTAAGTCAGAATCATCTTTTGGCATAAACTTTTAAAGCATAATAATCAAAAAGTAAAACCGTGCATGCAGCAAGCATCAGACATGCAGCATGCTTCAGGCATGCAGCATGCAGCATGCAGCAAGCATCAGGCATGCAGCATGCAGCAAGCATCAAGCATGCAGCAAGCATCAGGCATGCAGCATGCATGCAGCAAGTATCATGCAGCAAGCATCATGCAGCAAGCATCAGGCAGTAAACATGCAGCAAGCATCGTTTCTGTCACAGCTCCGGCGCTGCGGGGCTCCGGCGGCCCCACACGAGCTTACCGTCGCAGATGGTTGTAACTCCCACCACCGCAGCTTCGGCTTGCTGGCCGGCTGCGCCGGCTAGCCTCAGCCGCGGCGGCGGCCATTAAAACCACCTGCTCCTCAGCTCGTGGGCCGCCTCGCCCCTCCGCGCCTACGCGGGCTTAAATAACACTCTAGGGGTAGGGCAAACAAGACTACGTGAAGTCGGATTTGCAGCAATTCATTTCTGTCACTAACTTTTTTGTAACAAATTTTAACTTTTCTGCCAACTGAAGAGTATGCCATTACTAATTCGGATATATGACCATTCTGCCAAAATATGATTCTATTTAAATAAATCGTTTTGCCTTGAAAATGTTCGATTAAATAAAATTATGCCAAATGAGTTATGCCAAATGAATTTCGGAGTATTAAGTTTCTGCCAGATGGAGGGAACCCTCGTCAGCATGTGCCTGCAGCGATGGGCAAAGTACGGCCCGCGAAAGCATTTAATCTGGCCCGCCGAACGGTCCTTCGACATGAATAGTACTCGTGGCCCCTAAAGGTATTTAGTAGATTCCGGCAGCTACTGCGTGCTTGAGAACCGCTTCTACCTCGCACTGCTCGATATCGGGTATCTCCTCATATAATGGCGCGTTAGTGGGGCTCAGTGGTCTTCATCACTATGCATTTTTCCTATAATTCTGGCTCTACTCTAAAATTTTTTAAACATTCCGGCCATTAAGGAAGTTTGAAAGCACTGCATTAGACTAAAACCTTGAGCGTTTATTTATTAGTCTTTTACCCATCATCTGCCTGCCCTTCGACACCGTACCCATTACTTTAACAAGTAATAGACCGGTACGCTGTATCTGCTGCATACGTCTGCAGTTGTCGTATGCGGTCAGCTTCAGAATCATACTTAAGCGGGAATCTAATCCACATACTCTTATTTAGAAGTCGAATCGAATGCACCCACGCCACAGTGACCGCCATTGTAAGGGAATCCGTCATCCGCTTGCTAACAAAGTCTCAAGTACGACTACAAGTTAGTTAATTTTGACTTCCAAGACTTGACTCCTAAACAAACAAACTGACATACAAACATTGCAAGTTAAATAAAGGCTAAATACTTAAATACGTGGTCTCATTACACCACGTCGGTATTTATGTGGAAGTGTATGGCCCATACCAAGACCTTCGTCAACCTTACCTGCGTGACTTTCCTCTTGGGATTGAGTGGTCAGACGGAAGTCGCACCCTCAAAAGCCAAGATAAGCCTTTTTTACCCGACTGTGCGACGCAAAGGAGTGGTAATGTGTTTATCAGCCTATGTATGTTAGTGTATTCCTTTGAAGCACTATACAGATCAAACGCCTTGACCGATTTTTATGATTTAGGTACATGTCAATCGATTCCCCGGATTCCTCCCATCGGCTCCATCGAGGGAGGTATCCGTGGGGATTTTTCGCACAATAAAAAAAGGCATCTCCTTTAATTTTGGAGTCTAAACACGAATTTTCTGACATGTAAATAAACTCATTGCGACTAAACAACATCTCTCTTTCTAAGTAAAGTATCGTCAATTAAGTCCTTGTTCCACACATGGCAGAGCTCCCCAGGGCCTCGTATCATTGTATCATACGCTATCTAAGCACCGATTATCCTTGTTCATAACGTTATTAACATCTCATAATACGACACTGTGTAATTTAAAGCTATTTAGCATTCCTTAAGAGGTGCCAAATGTGTTCTCCACTGTCGTCGCATTTCGGTAATCCTTGTCTTCGTATTCTTATGTCTTGTCTAGAATTTTTTTATTTTTTTATATAGGACACGTCAATTTGACTTCGCCTCGCCTGATGGTAAGCTGAAGGCAAAGTGTCTGAAAAGAGGGTCACCATTACAGACACGTATCATGTTACAATGGTGGCACTCAGCTTGACGGCCTTATCAGATGCTTTTTCACGTCCCGCTTAAAGGACCAGGGACTGTAGGAGGAGGGAAACACGTGAACTTGTAAGGGATGCCAAGACTTAATGGTGCGGCGAATGTATAGGATCCGGCGCATTCTAGAATAGAGTGACGAGTGGGATTTGACATTTATGACATTACGTTGACCTGGGTCCATATTGGCTTACATAAACTTTTAAATCCTATTCTTTGTCTTACTACCGATTTGTGCTCATAATAATCACTCTTCATAATTTTCTTTTTCATATATTTTTTATTCATACATTTCTATTCCTAACAACGGAGTTCATAACCGTTAGTAATCATATTTTTTTATTCATAACTTTTTTCTTCATAACATTCATTATCATAAATTTTGTATTAATAAAGGGTATTACCAAGAAAATATTTTAACTCATATTATCATTTTTCTAGAGTGACAAATTTTGTTTTAAATTTGTTTTTGAATTAAATATAGTTCTGCATGGTTAAAAAAAAAATAACCACGAAGGCTAATGCGGGAGCTTCGCTCCGCTCCGCTCCGCTCCGCTCCCGCATTAGCCTAATCTATCCAAGTTATTCTAACCTAATCATCGGCACATGGGGCTGCGGACCTTGTTACTGCCATCCCCCATAATAATGGTGGCAGAGTAACCGTGCCCTTTGCAGCGGACGCCGAGACAGTGTGGCTTGCCCGCAGTTCGGCGGCGTCAGGCCCTGTCACGCCTCATGTCCAGCGCGCTCGGGACAATGGCACAGCTCGAAGGCTTAGGAGGGGCTGGTGGAGATGCCACGGGGGCCGAATCCGATCTGGCGAGGCTTTGGGCGGTGTCGCAGCCGGAATCGGAAGCATGGCTGCACGCGCTGCCTTCACCTCACCTGGGCACTTTATTGGACGACAATTCTTTGCGGGTGGCAGTGGCCCTCCACCTGGGCTGCAAGGTGTGTGAACCCCATAAATGCACCTGCGGCTAATGCTAATGCTGCTAATGCGGGAGCTTCACTCCGCTCCGCTCCGTTCCGCTCCGCTCCGCTCCCGCATTAGCCTAATCTATCCAAGTTATTCTAACCTAATCTATCCAAGTCGAATACGGAAAATACGGATAAAAACACTTATGATTAAGAAATATTAACTATCTCAATTAAAAGTTATTTATTGAAATGATTATGAGTTTCGATTATTAGTATAAACAAATATATGAAAACAAATATTAGTAACAACAAATTTATGATAAGTGATATTATGAATTTCAATGATTATATATTTCAATATTTATTTGTAAATTTTTTATGAAGAATGATCATTATGACTTTAAATGGTATGGGAAAAATTTTCGGAAATCCGATGATAGGAGTTGAAAAGTTATGTAAGAAAATGCGCACCCGTCTAGGGGGGGGCAGGTGAAACGCTACCATGTGAATCGGTCCAGTTCCTTTTCCATACTCCGGGCTACTATCGGCAATTTATATTATACTCGTACTCACGGCTTTTTCCTTCCTGCGTAAGAACCATCCTCGTACTTCAAGATTCTAAAAAAAGAATTTGCTAAATCGATTCAGCTGTTCTCGAGATTTGCGCTTAGCAACATATTTAGTGATTCATTTTTATAGTATAGAAGATAAACCTCAGTATAACTACTTCTAAAACGGGGTGAATAGAGATCAAAGGGTGAATAGACATAAAAAAGTCAGCTAAATTCTGTAGTTATATTTCTTTCAAGTGAAAATATGGACTAGTTCAATGTAATAATGACCAGAATTTTCAAATATCTAGAACGTTAGAAAATATACCTACTGAAAACTTTATAAAGGCAAATTTAAAAAAAATCGAACGACTAAATTTTATCTCTATTCACCCAATAATCACTATTCACCCCATTTTACTCGGTACTTAATAACATTCCTCGGGAATCGACTCTAGAACCTCACAATAACACAGAAACAAACAATTTACTGAATAACAAGACTGTATTACCGAAATTCCAAGACATCACACTCTGTATACGCTACAATAACAATAACAAACGTTAATTTCACACACCCTGTATAAAGTTGGTAACATTTATATACTAAATACCTACTAGTGTTAGTGCATAGTTTATTGTGGAGTTTCATCGGATGTCGCAGGATGTCGGCCATTTTGTTAATGAAAGCACCCAAGACAGTTTTGTTAGAGCCGTATAAACGTGCGTGTAATGAAACGTTTAGACAAAGTAACTGTTATTATCTGTGCCTTTATGTGTGACTAGCTATAGCCTGTGGTTCCGCGTGTATGGAATTTTGATCCCGTTTCCGAAATTCATGTGTGAAAGCATACTTTTTTATGCGGATATAGCCTCGGATATACAGACGGACAGCCGACGGAGGCGGTTATATCGGGCTCAAACCAACTTAAACCGGATGTCATGTCAGGTCTTCCAATGCCGGGGGGTATAAGGTGGCCCATAAGGTATTTCCCTAATGATCTTAGCCTATTGCTGTCAAGCGGGTACTTTGCCATGGGCTGTAGGCTGTAGGTATATTTACTGTCGGATGGAGAACAGCTCTATTTATCTGTACGGGAAAAGATTAGGGTGGTCAGGTTCTACTCCACCAGGAACCAACACGGCAAATAATAATTAAGTAACAATTTTTTTCAATTTATCCCCGCTTCGATGTCTTTATACTTTTTTTTCTCGTGCGAAAAATCCTCTCGAAAAATCCCCGAACTTGAACCGACTAATACGCACGCCGTCTGTGGGCCGTCGGTTGCCGGAGGTGAGATTATCGTAACATATCCCTCGCACCCTGGCCGACCCAGGGCCACGGAGTCCCTAAGTCGCCCCCAAATATGGGAAGGCACGCAATGCGCGCCGCCGCCGTTGCCTGCTTCTGCTAAATGACCTTTATACCTACGGATACATATCTTAGACCTAAGTCACAAATTACCTAAATAGTTGGAACCTAAGTTGCGAGACAAACGAGATTCTGGCGCTCGTGGATTCAGTAGCACCCCGTGTTAAGGTATAATTCCGTAGCCGACCGCATACGACAACTGTCGACGCTTGCAGCACATACAGCGTACCCATTACTTGTCAAACTCCTATACGACTAAAGGGGACCATTGAGAAGCCACATTGAATAACGTGCATCAGCTGCATGCGTCCAAGATATAGTTATGTACCTATAGTCCAACTCCCGGGGTATACACCAAATCGTATCTACCTAAAATGGCGGATAACATGAGGCGATTAATATTGTACAAGCTAAGCTCGGGTCAATCGAGTAGATAACCGTTTAGTTTGTGTACATTGGCGACCTTCCCTTTTCTTAAATAATTAATAAGATATCAATTTTTCGGCCAATAGATTGGGATGTAATGATTTGTATTGGTTGGCTTTATTGGCCTGTTTTTAGCTGTTGGAAAGGGCTCTGAGGGAAGGCAATGACTTCTGTTTACTACTAGAGCCATCATTATCATCCTTGGGAGAATACCGGTAGCATCCGGCGCCAGGGTCAATTTAAATATTTAATTTAGGTTGACCAAAATAAAACCACTTTAGTGGTTTGATTTCTTCGGCTGTATAGGAAGCGACTGCCGTCTGACCATCCAGAGTTGTGGTAAGTGGCCAACCTCTGATAGATTTGTTAAAATTCACCCGTCTTCTTCTTTTTCATCACCGTTAATTCCAGCCGTAACTAAAGCTTTCACCTCAGAGTCTGGGATTCGCTATTTCCAGTCTAACTGCGGGTTTGGCTGAACTTCGATATTTTCTGTGAAGTGACTGCCACCTAACCTCCACAACCCATTAGAGATATCTGACCTCTGACCTCCACAACCTATTGGTGAAATTCATAGTTGATTTTTATATGTGACTGCCTCTGTGGCGTAGCGGTAGTGAACGCGGCTGCTACGCAGGAGGCGCGCGGGTTCGATCCCCGCTCAGTGCCAATATTTATATGCATGAATATAAATATTTGCATTGGTCTGGGTGTTTCTATGTATAATATGTATGTATTTACAAAAAAAAAAGTATGTAAGTATGTATATCCGCATTCTAGATTCCATAACACAAGCTAATTAAGCTTACCATGGGTCTAGATAGCGTTGTGTAGAATGTTGTAGAATTTATTGATAAAAAAAATATATATATAAGTCCTCAAATTGAACATACCCCGCCTGATGGTAAGCTGGGGTGCAGTCCAAAGAATAGCGGCAGCCATTACAAATGCTCATTGCTAGAAAGGCGGTTCCTACCTTGGCTTGATGGGCTAGTTAAGATAAATGATTTTTCACGCCCCGCTTATTATTAGTTGGCGAAATATGGGTGTTAAAACACCTCTGCCCACCATTTCAGTGATTTACAAGCGTAAAGAATTATTATTTTTTACTTAAATTTCATTAACCTTTAACAAATACTTATATTACAATAATTATGAAACCATGTTCCCATTTTTTAATATTTGCAACACTGGGTTATGAGTTTATGAGCTATGACTCGGAAATCAACATACTATGCGGCAAGCAACCTTGGCATGCATGCATGTTGCATACTTCAGGTGTTGCGTGTGATTCTTACAATACACACTGCTGAATGTACAATGTACAAACTATATTAAACCTGTAAACTTATAACTCCAGACACGTATCTTGGACCTAAATCGCAAGACAGACGAGGCTCTGGCGCCCGCGGATTGCTTTGTAATAATCTATGCTCGGTGAATTTGAGTTCGTCCACCGCAGTAGCACCCCGTGCTATCTTCAAAAGACACCCAAGAAATGTGTACTGCGCGTATAGGGCACATTTTGAGCACATTTTAGGTCCAAGATACGTGTTCGGAGTTATAACATCCTGTGAGCCTTTGCCCCACTCATTTGGGGTCGGTTTTCCAGTCTTACTGTGACGCGGCTGAACTCTTATATGTTCCGCGAAGTGACTGCCATATGACCTCCACCCATCTATTGAACTTCCGCTCCTATTTAGCAGTTGAATTCTCTACCTCAACGCCACAGAGGCGGTCAAAACTAGACAGACTAGTTTCTTGCAGGTCCAACCCCACCAAGCGGACGGCATCGGAACGGATTTTACAATCTTTAAACAAAATAAATCTTATATCACAGCATTTAAAGTTTATATTACCAAGTCACGCATGACAGCTTGACGTGCGTCATGCCGCCGCACGTCGCTGTCAAGCTGTTGTGCACACTGTGATAATAAGATTTAATTTTGTTTAAAGATTGTAAAATCCGGGCCGATGCCGTCCGTTTGGTGGGGTTGGACCTTAAAATCAATTAATTAGCTTATTGCAGTCCACTGCTGGACATAGGCCTCTCCCACTATGCTCCACGTCTGCCAATCCTCCGCCTTCCGCATCCAGTCTGTCTAAGTCACCTTTTTCAGGTCGTCAGTCCATCTGGCTAGGGGGCGTCCCACCTTCCGTTTTCCTTTTCGCGGTTTCCACTTTAGGGCTCGTCTGCTCTAAGGATGGCCTTGGACAGATGTGGCCAGCCCACTGCCACTTCAGCTTGCTTATTCTGCGAGCTATGTCGGTAACTTTGGTTCTATGTACGATGACCTCGTTGCGAATTCTATCCTTCAAAGAAAATCCAAGCATAGCTCGCTCCATAGCCTGTTGCGCGACTTTTAGGTCATGGAGTAACCCTATCTTTAGTGGCCACAGGTAGTGTTGCCGTAAATTGATAGTGTATTTTTGTTTCAGTGCATTTCATCTTGCGTCATCAAACTACGCGTCAAGCGAAGAAGCGAGACAAAATTATGTAAGTACCTACTTACTTTATCTAATATCTTTGTATATGCAACATAGATGGTAGACAAGCACACGGTTCACCTGATGGAAAGTGGTTACCGTGGCCTATGGACGTGTGCAACACCAGGGGAGTCACACTCGTGCTGCCGATGCCGTCAGTGCAGAAGATAAAGCAGGACAAGCCTTTGGTCTTCCCACCGACAGCACAAAAACTCTCCAGTGAGCTCTGGCTACTCTACACACTGCCGGGAACACAACACGAGGCTATTATCACCGCGGTATTCTGTAGAGCATTCTATGTCGGAACATAAATACAATGGTCATAAATTATTTAACATAAACATACATAACATAAACTCACGCCTATATCCCCGAAGGGGTAGCACCCACATTTCGCCGTTGTTGCCATGTTTAGGCTGTGGTTTAGGTCCCAATGTAATAGGTGGCGAGCCTATTGCCATTAACCTGGCACTTATAAAACCTATATTAGTTATTGCCTTAACCATAATATTTAATTTATTAAAAATGTTTCATAGCCGTTTAACATCAGACAGATATAATATTATATACAGCCCAGACTCAGCCTATACAATGGCTCGAGCCAACAATTGTGCCCGGGAAACGACAATAGGCTCAAAGACCCCCTCCCCCTATTACGTGGGACCTAATATTATTATAATGATTGGTGAAATGTGGGTGTTAATTCACCTCTGCCCAACCTTCCGAGGATAAAGGCTTGATTGTATGTATGTGTGTATGTATAACTTGTATGTATATTGATATTGGTGTTGTCTATCTATCGGAGCAAACCAAAAACTTTTTATTACAACCACTCATCGAGGAATTAACGGCTTCATGCACCCAGTAAATATTGATCGAAAACAATCATTATTACTGCAATTGTTCTCAACTTCATCAGTAAAACTTTTCAATGATGCAGCTCATCCTTTATTTGTGAGTTCGGTTTACGACTGCCACTGGGAGGGGTTTGTTACTCGACATCAAAGAATTTTATGTCAGTACTTATTGCTGGAAGTAGCTCCCGATGCAATTATTGAGGAGCTCCCTCGTAAAGTTGATCTGGGCATTTGTGTTCAGTTCGGAAAGAATTTTATGTTATTCTAATTTTATTGGGATAAGCTCTGTTTTGGGTGGGAAGGTTCTTATATGGGAAACCGAAGGGAAGAAACTGGACGATGGTAGGCAGTACGTAAGGCCTGCGTGTCTTAGGTCTATAATTCAGGCAAGTTCAAATACTACTTGTAGCAATTCTGAAGCGAAGAGTCAAGTGCCTAGGTATCGGTAGTAGGTCTAGATCTCCACCACCGATTCCATAAATTTTGCAGCTTTTCCAGACGTTTTTAAGACTTCCATGAAACTTAAGAAACACACGAAAATAAATTACCGAATTAGTCGAAACGTTCTCGAGTTTATAAGAAAAGATGAAGATAATAAAATTATTACTAGTTGGTTAGGTAAATGGATAAAAAACCTATGTATCCCATTGATTTTATTTTTATTTTATTTTTTATTGTACACACAAATTTTTGATCGTCGTATGGTTACCAAAAGAAAATGCAAAAGTAAATAACAAATTGCCAAACACGTTTGCCGCTTGGTTACCGAGTAGAATTTGGGCCACCCCATCTCTTCTTAGGCGGTGTCGTAAGTACATGGCGACTGAGGGATAGGACTGTATAACATCAGACAGATATTTACAGCCCAGACTCAGCCTCAGATACATGGCTCGAATAGTGCCCGGAGTACGGCTCAATAGACTCACCCCCTATTACGTGGGACCGAATACAATGATTGTTGAAATGTGGGTGTTAATTCACCTCTGCCTAACCCTCAGAGTATAAAGGCGTGATTATATGCATGTATGTTTGCAAACACAAAAGAAAAATATACTAAACTATTTTCACTATACCTACATAATATACCAAGAAATATATTTCACAAGGAAGTCTGTACCTCCGTCTTAATAAATAATTCACGATATTCACAGGTGTTCCCAAGAATCCTGCTTCTCACGGCCGAGGGAACACCTGCATATTTAAGTTCGCACGACACTGCGCAGCTAACTAACTTTAAGCGAATAATTTTGTGCCTTCGACTGCTGAAGTTGAAAAGCGTGTAGAGATGACATGGCTTGAATGGATCAACTTCTACAGATGGGTGCATCAAAAGCTTGTGAGTTGGAGAGCATGGGGTCACTCTAGTTTTTCCTTTCCGTAATTTGGTTTGTTTTGGTTATTACGGGTTAACTTTTTTTATAATCCGCCGTTCTCGAACCGAATAAAACGAAAACCGAGCGTCATATTGGGTCTAGAGTTGCTAGAGGTGAGATAGCCATTAACATAACTCTCCTACCCTGTTTGACCCCGGGCCTTTTCCGGTTTCGAGATGGCCCCTTTTGGTCGAGGTGGCTCTCTCGAGTCGAGATGGCAACCTCGGGTTGCAATGGCTCTCTCGGGTCGAGATGGCAACCTCGGGTTGAAATGGCCCTTTCGGGAAAGCCCAACCTCGAGAGTAAGAGCGTCATGCTAAAGGAGTAGACCGAGGTTTAATAATACCCAGATTTCCTAACCATATTTTCAGTGTCTTATAATAGCAGAGGAGAACCTATATGATGATAAGCCCTATCCAATAACCATTTATATAATCCACGGAAGGTATAAGGGGGAAAAGGGGGGGACTATATTCTACTCTACCTAAAAAATCGCCTAGATATTGAATTTGAGTTAATAAAACTAACTTCGTATTTCCCTTAGCTTAGAAACTAACAAGAAATAGTCAAAGAACTTAAAACCAATAAACAATATCTTGCAAATCATCTCCAATAATATTGTTTTAGTACAAATTCTTCGGAACTCTTTAAAGGTGTACAATATAATAGTATAAACATTGATTCAGCCCTCCCTGAAAAAATACATCTCGAATGAAAATGGAAAGTTCTGTTGTACATTAAATTATTAAAATATGTACATAACTACATAATTACATGAAGTTTACATACTTTCAGTTAATTATCATAGTAAACATGTTGTTTATTTATTATAAAAACTTGTATTGTAAGAAAAAGTCACTTAGAAAGCGAAACTATGTTCCCTAATATATTCTACTAAACACAGTACGATTGTACATCTCTTTGCAGTAAGGTAATATGATTACGCGCAGTCCGAATAACTCCTACAATACCAAGTAAAACCCTAAAACCTACATAACAACCTTATGTCAAAGCACTAAAGTTCAAACTTGTATAATTAATTTTAAAATGGTAGCGAGTAAATTTCAGTACGTCGTCGTTCCATCGGCAATGCGATTACAAAATAACGAATGTATTTTATTGTGACAAGGTTCTATTATCGTGAAATGTTTATTGGAGTAGAACTGTGTCGTTGAAGGTATTGTAACTGTACAACACGTTCGTGGTTCTGAGCGCGCTTGCCGCGTTTTCGCTCGGACATGGCAGCCTTTGAGGTTATATTTTTAGTGTTGCCTTATTTAGAAATGTTACTTTATATGCGGGTGTGTACTTTTAACTGTGTAATGAGGCGTGTTTGGGGTCAAAAGCTGTGGTAGGGAGATTATAATTAATATATTTTGTGGGTAAAAATAAGTTGAAAAAAAATGATACGATGATAAAGCTAGAGTTATGTTTTTTAAACGTATTCCTGTAATTTCGTTTGAGTCAATTTTTTTTATCATCGCCAAGATTTTCTTCGTCGATGTGAGCTAACACAAATAGGGGAAATAGGTAGGTACTACCATCTTAATATCGACTTAAATAACAGTATTCTGCCTTTGATATGGCTTATGGGAGTAAGTACTGTCAGGCTTATCTTCTCTTTTTAATAAGCTTCTATACTTCTTTTCTACACTCTACTCTCTACCTACTCTGATACAATTTCTATATTATATATACTAGCTGCCCCGGCGAACTTCGTACCGCCATATTTTCGGCCCGCGTGGTATTCAAATCCCGTTCCCGCTGATGAAAAATAGATGTTGGCCGATTTTTTTTTTTTTTATATAGGACACGTCAATTTGACTTTGCCTCGCCTGATGGTAAGCTGAAGGCAAAGTCTCTGAAAAGAGGGTCACCATTACAGACATGTACCATTACATACGATTCTCATAGATACCGGATAAGCACAAAAAATTTCATCAAAACCGGTCAAGCCGTTTCGGAGGAGTTCGATTACGCACCCCGTGACAGAAGAATTTTATATATTAGAAGATTGCGAGCATTATCAAGCCTCATTACTCACTTGCCATTAGTGCTCTGTGCTAGTTTGCTATCTTTGTAGTAAAATAGGAGTAGGATTAATAATTCTAGAAATAAATAGAAAGTACCTACCTTTTTGGATGTTTTTATAGAGACTCTCGTGTTTCTGTTAATATAATAAAACTTACATTATTATTATTCGTGTTTTTGTTATTATTAGGCAAAAATTAAATAACGACCAGGACAAATTTTCCTATAAGATTCTAATAAGCTTTCAATTTATTTTTAGATTTCATCCAAACACACTTTGAGTCTACACCATTCATCACTTTTACCCAATTAAACAAATTACACACAACCAAGGTAATAATAACTCACGCATGGCAACACAAGCCTAGAGCGAGACAGCAACTAACAGGTTTGCACACAACTTACGTGTTCTTGACGAAACATCACCGAATATCCAACAGTATTTCATAAAATAATTCGTGTCAAATCTAGTGCTCATTTATTGTAGTGCCCGTGAACAGTGCAGTTTGTGACCCCAGGGGTGAGTGAACTCCAGAAGGCTAGTGCCCTTTACAGCCTCTCATTGGCTGTGCCTTACTGATGTGTGTAGTGTTGTGTTGAGTGGATTTCATTCCTGCACCACAGGTACGGTAATTACCATTACTATATTTATAATTTTACTCTTCGGTTAGGCCCTGGAGGTGGTAGAACTACCCCCGTCAGGAATAAAAGCACGCCATCTATGAGAGGAATATGGAAATCAGAAATTTTAAAGGTAATCGATTTTGCATACTTGCGACTCTAAATTGAAGAGTTTTTTTAGAAAATTAGTTTTTGTTTTACTTTTAGGTCTCTAGTATAGGAAGCCATCTGATGGTAAATGGTTACCGCAGCCTGTTAAATGCTAGTTTAAAGTGCGTTGCGCACTTAGAGGCAAGGAAAAGAGAAGATTATATTATGAGATAGAAGCAAACCCTTTGATACATTTATAAGACGTGCGAAAAGCAGCATACTGCTACTTAACTTCGATCTTCAGTAGGTACCTTCCTTGGTTCTTCTTTAGTTCATCATCATTTTAGTATTTCTGATAGCATCCGGTTTTCACTTCATAGTCCAGGATCCGTTTCCTCCAGTTTTTGCCATAAACGGCTCTCTACTTCTCTCCATCAACTCTATTATAGTTAGTTATTTGTTTATTTTATAATCTACATACACACATATACTCACGTCTATAAACCCCCGAAGGGGTAGGCAGAGGTGTAATAACACCCACATTTTTTTTAACTATGATTTTCGATCCCACGTAATAGGGGGCGAGCCTATAATAAGAAAGCCGTAATAGAAAACCAGCATAACTTAATTAAAAAAACATTATTTGACCTGAATAAATTACCAGTTCTTGATAAGTTGTACAGGGTTCTATCCCTACGGTTCGGTCAGACGGCACTCGCTCCCGGAAAAGCCAACTTACCAATCAAAACACTAAGTGGACCTCAGGGTCTAAACTTCAAACTTTGGACGCAATTGGGAAATCGCTAAGCGAATAATGATGATTACTTACCAGTTTTTACTAAAGGCAGATTATGTTGCGCTTTGTAATACCTAAGTTTAGCTAAAAGTTCACCCGTGTGGAAATCTAGCAAAAAAACGGATCGTGACCTACCTCAAAGAATTATAAAAAAACATAGTACATACATATAATCACGCTTTTATCCCCGGAGGGTTAGACAGAGGTGAATAACACCCACATTTCATCAATCATTGTATTAGGTCCCACGTAATAGGGGGTGAGCCTATTGCCTTATTCCGGGCACTATTGTTGACACGAGCCATGCATCTAAGCCCCATCCCTTAGTCGCCATGTACGACACCGCATGGGAAGAGATGGGGTGGCCCAAATTCTACTATAAAAAAAATCCTTTTTATTATTAGAATAAATCCTGTCTATCAGCCTGTCTGTACCCAGAAGTAACTATTAATTAATCTGCGCTGTACCTTTATTCAGAAAGGACAACGGGGGTGGCGCTTAGGCTTTTCTTATAAAAAAAAAAACATTTGAATGATTTATTTTTCAAATTCCCCCTGGAAAGAATCGAGTCCCGTCTGAGTCGTTTAAATTTTTGCTATCTTGATCGAAATAGCACATAGTTCTCAGATTTAGGAGTTAGAGTGAACTAATTCTGGAGAATAGTTCTATGTTCATTACATAAGCCCCAATCCTAAGTAGTTTTGCATTCCAAACTTGCACTTTGGAGCTCAGGGTCCACTCTCTAGGACTAGGGCTCTGTGGTACCTATAACTTCTTGTGTTGTAGCTTATCTTGGCTTTTCTGGGGGCCCCATTCCGTAGAGGAAAGACTGCGCCAGATCCTCGACAGGCAATTAGCGGGTATACCGGCTTGCAACTGTACCAGATGGCAGGTGTACCGGCTTGCAAGTGTACCGGCTTGCAGGTGTACAGGCTTGCAAGTGTACAGGCTTGCAGGTGTACCGGCTTGCAAGTGTACCAGCTTGCAAGCGTACCGGCTTGCAAGTGTACCGGCTAGCAAGTGTACCGGCTAGCAAGTGTACCGGCTAGCAAGTGTGCCGGCTTGCAAGTGTACCAGCTTGCAGATGAGGTTGGATTTGGGCCCCAAGGATCTTGTTGGTGTCCCATAAACTCCTAAAATTGATAAAGGTTCATGTGAATCACTAAAACCAGCAGCGCATAGGTAACATTTGTAGCAAATAGTTTTGCTCATTAAAAAGTAATTACCTACCGACGTGTAATCTATGTTGTGTGGTATTTTTATAATGCTCACGCTTACACAATTATCCTTTATGAGGTAGACAGGGACTATTGCAACTATATTTCGCCAGCTCTATCTATATTTGCTTGGAATTCCATTAACATGTGTATCAGCTGATCGATGGACGAGGCAGGGGTTTAAGGCAGCCATAATGCATTTCCCTTGCATTCCAGGGTCATGTCCTGTTTGTCCTGTGAAAGGCGGCTCCAACTATCACCTCCAGGCCTGCGCTCATGGAGGACGGAGATTGTAGAGTGACCTTCGAAGTCTGAGGGAGGCAGAGCGGGCTGTCCACATCATCCACATATGTCTTGAACCTATAATGTGCTCTATATGCTTAATACACGTTTCTTGGGTGTCTTTTGAGGATAGCACAGGGTGCTACTGCGGTGGACGAGCTCAAATTCCAAGCGTGGATTATTACAAAAAATTCTACGAGCTCTATAGGGCCCCGTTTGCCTAGCGATTTAGGTCCAAGATACGTATCCCGAGATATTTCGAGGTCCGGAGGTATCTCGGTGTGGACTAATCCGTACCTGGCCACAGATTCACGCATTATGGAGGAACCATATTCTTACAAATAAATTTAAATTTGAATTTGTAGTTGAACAACCCGCGCCTTAGATTTCGATATGAACAAATCTTTTTTATTCTCGTCCATTAAGTGGTGGTACGTTGTACGCTAATCGGAGCCTAGTGTAGGCAACTAGGCAGGTAATTCAGACACATACGTATGCCGTCATTTTTTACTAATGCCCGATTACAAGGTCGATTGAAGATTAACCTCAAAATTGGTGAGGAAACCGCAAGTCATTGGATTTAAGTACTTTCTTGGTTCATATAATTCTTGGTAATATGTAGGTCAATATTATGATTTTTATTTAGTTGATGATTGAGTTATGATGGTTAGATGTATGGGCCCTGTGGAGGAACGAGGTGTGATGCCCCTTCAACACAAAGGGAGGATCCTCCGACCAGGCAAGGAGATCACGTCGGCGGGCCGCGGCCCAACGATTGTCGTTGGGATGTTGTAGATATGTATATTGTACGAGCGCTGGAACTTCGCTTTCGCGATGCAGGATCTGTGCGACGTAGTAGTTCAGCTTGCTGTCGCTAGATGGCGCTGGGTACATGTGGTATCGCCACAGGCCCTATCAAGACCCAAGGTCAAGTCCATCTCACCTGCAAGCCGGTTGCACCGGGTTCGTGGCATATTTCGAAACCCTTTGAGCCATAATAATGCCCGCAATGTGTGAATTTTCAAATATAGAGATCTGAAGGATTTGTTGACATTTAAGGTTACTGCTCCGCTCCTTTGAGTCGTGGACTGATGATAACTGACAAGATTGGCTACATTTTGAAGAGAGCTTCAATCAACACATACTACAAGCCTAAGTCAATTTTTACAATCTGTCAAATGCCAATTAACTACCTCTGCAAGATTCAGGGGTCTATAAAATAGACTGTGACTGTTAGCCCCGTTAAAATAGACGAAATAAAATGGTAGATAAGCTTGCATAAATTCGCATAGAGCTGAAAATTGGTGGGGCTCTTAAAAACACCATAATGAAAGAAATATCAAAAGTCCCCATCAATTGCACTTCTGCTTTTTTATTCAAGGTTAAAAATGACAAATATATTAGATTCTCGCAATTTTTTTCGTAAACAGCAAGTATTATTGCAAAAGTAGGTTAGACAAAGTTGTAGATCATTATATATTATCATCTATTTTGATACGATTATTATAATAATGATTTTATTCCTTAGCTGCAATGGCCCTTTTAAACAGCTATATTTGTTTTTATAAACATATACTAAGTTCTTTAAACATTTATCGTGGACCGTGCACGGTCAATGAAAACAAATAAAACTTACTTTCTACCTTGTAATTATAGTATAAATTTCACTTCGGTGAAAATGAGAAATTACATTACAACGAGCTCTTACTCTAACATTATTCATTATAGTTATAATAATTATCATAATTTAATAAACTCCATAATGATAAAATGTTAATGGATAGAATAACATATAGCTGTCCATACCCAATGATGTATTATTATAAAGATACGTTATCTGCACTCGAAAATGGCGACAAAAATGAGAAAAATTGTTCTCATTTTACGCACCAATCAGAGACGCGACAATACGTAAAAAATACGTCATTAATAATAAATTCGTTACAATATTATTATTCATTTAGATAATAACGAAATAATTCATATAAATTAATAATAATGACGTGTTATTTCTCCACGCGAGTAAATATTTTTTTATACAATGACGTTTGCGCCTTTTTTGAAAGCCTCTATGTTCCTGCATGGCGTGTCTATAATAAACACTTTGATACAATAATGGTAGTAGTGATAGTCGCGTACGATTGTACGTGCGTGAAACTCTCCCGTCTATTTGTAATAAGTAATGTAAGGTCTTTCCGTGAAGCAACTGCTATCTGACCTCCACAACCCATTGGCGATTATCGAAGTATTGTAGTTAATCGAAACGAGGAGGTAGGACACGACGGTATCTGTCCCAATCGAGCATTCCGACTGGGGAAGTACCTCCGCTTTACAGAAGACCGCGGGTTAATAACCTCGTGTTGTGTTCCCGGGGGTGAGTAGGGTAGCCAGAGCTCACTGGAGAGGTTTTGTTTAGTCATTGGGAAAACCAAAGGCCTTTTCCTACTTATCGTTTGCGCTGACGGCACATAATTTCTGTTCTTACAGGGTCGACAGCACGAGTGTGACTCCCCTGGTGTTGCACTCGCATAAGGCCACGGTAACCACTTAGGTACCATCAGGAGGGCCGTGTGCTTGTCTGCGACCTAAGTAGTATACAAAAAAACAATTTACGAGTATCTAACATGTCTGTCATCTAAATTAAATACAGACAACGTATCTCTATTAAGAACCATCTTAGTTAAAACCATGTCCATATTCATAACAATAGTCGTGACTGCAAAAAGTAAAACGACCTTGTGAGCAACTCCTGCGCATAATAACCGTATTATAGTGTAGTTAGTAGGTACTTATAAGTACTTAATACAAGCGCTTCCCAAGTTTCTTTGAAGGATACATTCATATGAGGTCACCCGACAAAAAATCAAAGTTACCGACAAATCTGGCAGAATAAGCAAGCTAAAGTGGTAGTGGACTGGTCATACTTGCCGAAGGATCGATGGCCGTTGGAGTAAAATTAATTCTTGAGACTTAGGATCACGAAACGGCAAACGGAAAGTGGAATGTCGTCTAGCAAGATGGATGGACGGACCTGAGAATGGTAGAGCTGGGACAGACTGTATACGGCGAGTAGAGAATTGGGTGCTATGGCGCACATTAGGAGAGATCTATGTCCAAGTGGGCTGTAATTTGATTGATTGACACCCAAACATTGACCTGTGTTAGCAAATAGACTTCTTTATGAGTACAAATAAATTAAACTAACCGGAAATCAAACCCACTGACTACAGCGATAACCCGACAACACAGTTGATGAATGTAGATTCATCAACTGTGTTGTCGTAGCTCAACGCCATACAATGGCCCGATTCAGTTCGCTACGTCTTCGATAAGAAACAAAATAATAAAAAAAAGAAAAGAAAAACCTACATTTTCGTGTAAATCTTCAGAATCATAACAGAAAGAAAGAAGATTCGTTTCCAAGTTTTCATAAGGTTTCACTTCATACTTTTAACTAACGTAGTTAAACCTAGGTCCCCAGGTTGTCAGATCAAAATAAGCCCTTTTAAACGTGAGATCTATTATCTACGGGAAAGGAGTCACGGTATTAGTTAGTCCATGTATAAGGAAACACTTGCTACGGCGAGCTGATAGGTGCATTGTTCACCGCTCTAGTTGCGTCATCGCTTGTCAACTGCATCTCTATAATTGTCTATGAGGCATCTTACTGACGTGTATGCATATTCTATTTAGGGTTCCGTACGCAAAGGGTTAAGGAACTCTATAACTAAGTCTCCACTATCTGTATGTCTGTTACTAAAATATATCTTACTAGCCTTCCGCCCGCGGCTCCGCCCGCGTGCATCTCGGTTAACGCGACCTTTGCTCATATCTTCGGTTCTACTCAACCGATTGCGATTAAACAAACGTAAGATTTTAAGTCTGAGTAAGCCCTCTCTAACAAAAAAAAACCGCATCAAAATCCGTCCAGTAGTTTTTGCGTCCATCGCGGACAAACAGACAAACAGACAAACAGATAAACAGACAAACAGACAAACAGACAAACAGACAGGAAATTCAAATAAAATATTTTCGTGTTCAGTATCGTTAACATAACATAACCCAAGTATTTTTTTTTAAATATCTCCAATGTACAGACACGACCACTTTACAATTATATAATAGTATAGATGAGCCGTGATAGCTAGGCAGGTGAAATTTACACAGATGATGTAGGATTTCTATTGCCGCTATAACAACAAATATTAAGAACAGATTGGTCCGAAACCCTTCATGTGCTCGATTCGCACTTGGCCAGTTTTTTTACACTGACGTTATAATTAATCAGTGAAGAGGTAGGTAGGCATTAGATATTAGAAATCCACTTCGCCTATTGCAGTTTTGGTACAGTCGCTCACGAAAGCTGCAGAATTTATTTGACTATTTCCTCTAATGACCCGTACATAATATTAGGAACAATTCAAACTGTTTTATTGATTCAAATTATTGTATTCAAAAAATCAAAGAATCAATTTCGTTTATTCAATTTAGGCACATAATATAGAGCACATATGAACGTCAGAATATTACAATTGTGTCAAGAAGTATGTAAACAAAAAATAAAATATTAAATAAATTAAAGTAAACCATTTGAAAATGATTCTTTCGCTGGTTCGGTAGTTGGTTCTACTGAGAAGATACCAGCAAGAAACTCAGAGAACTCAATTATCCTTTTTATTTATTTATTTATTTTTTAATACGGTTTTTATACAATTTACAATGTGCGGGCAAGAAAGAGATTAGGTTGACCATGCATTTTTATCATTAAGATATTCTTCTACTTTATACATAATAAGCTTATTATCGTCCAAACTAAAGGTGTGCACCAAATATCAGAACGATCAGTCAACGGACCCTCGATTCTGCTGAAGCACAACCACTGCCTTACCACAGAGACCCAAAAATGGCATTAAATTTTAGACCTTATTTCTATAGACTTACAGTCAAAAATCAAATGAAAAGAGTTTCATTACACTCTTTCATTTACTCTACAAAAATAATAATATAATAATAAATTGTTTATTGACATAAAAGAGGAACAAATCAGGTAAGTACACAAATATAGTCTTAAAATTAAGGTACATTTTGATTTTCACATTTAAGTGTATTACTGGTTCCCAAACTAAGCTGAAGCTTGTATTTTGGGAGTCAGTGGAGCTTCAACATTGTACAATTATAATGGCCTAAAAGCCTTTCAATTTTAAACTTTAACCGCATGAATTTAAAGGCTAAAATTAAATGGAATTTTCTTGCAGTATCAGTGGCATGACAGTAGTTTTAATTTTGCAGAATTGAGGCCCAGGCGGAGGGGGGGGGGGGGGATACCAAGGTATTAAGATCATTTTGACCACTTTGCTAGTCAAGATCGATCTGATACTGTACTCAGACAGGAGTCGTATTACGCAGATAAAATCGCGGGGAAAAATAACGCGATGGAAAGATATATTCTCGTAGATGTTATTGCAGGAATGTGTTAATAGGAGAGCATACTTTATGAGCTCGTAAGGCGCCTGCGCCTGGTAGTAGGTACCTACGCTCTATGATTCAATAGCATCAAGTACTTCGATGCATTTAGTGCCTAGAGTAACAGCTTGTTTTTCATATAATTACATAAATAAATGAATTAACTGCAAAATCAACTCTATCTGTTACGCTTTCACATCTTTGAACTGATTTTGATGTAGATATAGATATATGGGGCATGTTTTGTCGTGGTAACCGACATAAAAAGTAAAGTAAAGTAAAGTATATCTTTATTGTGCACACCAAGGAAAAAAACATGTGTTATTATGTAGTACATTATTTTGGACATACACGCGGGCGTAGCCGCAGGAAATAGCAGTATTTAAGATAAAGATGAGTTAGTGACACTACCGCTCAGTATGAAACTGAGTGGTAGTGTCACGGTAAAGTATTACCGTGGTAGTGTTCAGTTTTAGCTTTAGGTCAAGTCCGTTCGTACTCCTGTAAGGACCTTCTGGTTTCTTCTGAATCCGTCTATCTATGTCAACGTGAGAAAATGAGTCATTCACCATCTCGCGATCGTCAAATTCGTGAGCGCGCGCGAGTTGGCAATTTTTGATTTCGAATTATTTTTTCGTCGTCATCTCGCGCGCATGCTAAAGTACAGTCAGATAAAAAAGGATCAAAGAAAATTTGAAAAAGAAAACTAATGTATACTCGTGTCTTTACCTGCATTGGTGTAGAACCGTTACAAAAAATAGGGGAGAATACACAATACAATCCGTGATCCCTATCTTCGAGGGTAGGCTGCTTAAAGGCTTCTGTTTCTGTTTATGAAGGTGTGTATTATTTTATGTCTGAGCTTAGGTTACCACATGAAGCTTGACTGTATTCGTATTTAGAGAGAGAAGAGATTCGTGAGCGGAGAGATTCGTTATAGATATTTAAACTATCACGGTCACTTACAAAACGAGAGATCCTCCGATATCCTGGCGCTTGACAGACCAAAGCCCGTACCTAACCGTTAGTCAACAAAGTTAAGTAGTTAATCTAATATATTCTAGTCTAGTCAATCTTAGTTTTCATCTACCCATCGAGCTATTCGTGCCTCACGTTAAGCCATCGGTCCCAGTTGCCATACGAACATATTATCATTCCCTAAAACTACAATAACTGGTCTAACAACAGACCTTCGGTATTGCCACTGGATTGTCAAGGTCAGTCATGATAGAGGCTTCACGGGCAATATTGAAGTTCGACCTCCCTGTAGCTTCGGAAAAGCCTTCAAGGATGATGTGTCGAGAAGACAGACACAGGAGTGATCCTATAAGGGGTCTACCTTCAAGCAGCACTTAAAGACTCATCACATCATGTGATACTATGACGAAGTCGTGTGGTTCCATGCAGAGCAGAATTTGGGACACCCCATCTCTTCACATGCGGTGTCGTACAAGGCGACTAATGGAAAAGGCTCTTTAATATCTTTAATATTAGATAGACACGAGTCAACAATAGTGCCCGGAACACGGAAATAAGCTCACCCCTATTACGTGGGCCCGAATACAATGATTGGTGAAATGTGGGTGTTAATTCACCTCTGCCTAACCCTCCGGGGATAGAGACTCATCACATCATGTGATACAGTGACGTAACTGAGTACTAAGCCCCAATACTACACAAACGCAGCGCTCGCGACCGTCACTAGCGCATTGTTCTACAACACAATGCTACTGTGTTAAAACATAAACGCGTATGTTCTTGCTCTAATTAGCTTCACTCTGAAGATGTTGGCAAAATGAGGAAGAACATATCGAGACGAGAGGCAGTATAGTTACCGGTATTATTATTCTGACTCCAAGCCACGAGAGGAACGAGAAAAAAGACTTGGGGGAACGAGAAATGACTGGCTCATTTCCAGAGGTCGACAATTCTTGGGTCCATGACAAACTAATATTTATTTTTAAATATTCTTTATGAATTATCAGCGGGTTCATGAAATTTGTCTAAAGTATAGTCCGCAATTTTCATTCGGTTTGACTGTAACTAGATTGAAACCATGAGTGTTAAAAAAAAATCTGCTAACGTATATGTGGAGTAATTCGTATAATAAAACTAATATTATAATGTGATAGTACTCTGTCTTTCTATCCGTCTGTCTATACACTTTCACGCCTAAACAACTGAAGCGATTTTGATAACATTATCAGGGGTAGAATACCCCTTAGGAAAGGACTTAGGCTGTTTGGTCACGATAACCGCCATCCACACGAAGCAAGTTATGACATAATACATAATCACATTAGTTTTGCTCGTGAAAGCTGCTGGACTTCTCTAACGTTCTAAGAAGCTTATTACCACCAGCGAATGCCGGGATCCTGCCGATAAAATCTTGTAACGGCCTCTTGCGACACTCCCAGTGAGTTATTGTTATTAGTCAACCAAACCGCATTAGTAGTCGTTTGTAGTTAATAATAATATATCATATAGCTAAGAGTCTTATGTAAATAATCGGTTACTTTGGTATTATTTAACTGATTTAAAAAAACTTGGTATTTCTTTTTTTATGCGAGTAACTTTTATGGCTTGCCTCACCTCGTCCACATGGAATTTTATTTCATTCACAACTTCATGGGTTTTGATGATTTTGCGCGCCTAATAGCTGGTTAATTCACCTACTTTCATTACAACTACGGCCGACTCAACTGTGGTAGATTCACCTATGTTTAAAACACATACTGGATGACTTGACTACTGGTTCATTTTGGTTGGTTGAACTAGGCTTGAATTGTTTGATTGCACTATTGAACGATTCATTTATTGGTTGTTAAAATATTGGTAATCTCAATTAATGGACGACTCACCTACGGTTCGTAACCATAAGGCTTTATAATAACAGCTATCTGTCTGTGAATGTCCCATCAAAATTAGCCTAGCCATTTCTGAGATTACTGAAGAAATAGACAGAAAGACAGTAAAACAGATAAATATCTAGGAAATGTGCATGCGGCTCAGTAGGTCAGAGTATCTCCCCTTACAGAGACTGCATGCTAGCAGGTTGAAGTCTCGCCCTAGACTAGATGTTTACTTTTTCCGATCCAAATTTAAAAAAGACTAGCTATTTTTCGCGGCTCAGCCCGCTTGGATGTCGGTTATCTCGACCAAACATAGCCTATGTCCTTTCCTAAGGTCTAATCTATCTCTGTACCAAAAATCACAATTAGTTCAGCGGTTTAGGCGTGGAAGCGGAACAGACAGACAGAGTTACTTTCGCATTTATAATATTAAAGTAAGTATTTAGTATGGCTATGAAAGTAAGGATTAGTATGGAATTTTATAATCTATCGTATCACCATTATCAAAACTTTCAAAGTAAAAGTACCATATGACTGCACTTTCTAGTGGTATCTCGACAGCAATTCTTGCTAGCCCTAGTCACTTTGTGATTTAAATAACTGTTAATTACGTAGGTTAATGAATAATGAACCAATTACGTCGTTTTTGTAGCGTACTTGCAAGAAATGATATTGTTTATCCGACTGTAGCAAAGCAAATTCTGGCACAATTGGCTCTTGTAGGGTTTTTTTTTTGGAGAAAAATAATTTTAACACCAACTTACGTAAATGGGCCTATGTGCAGTAAAATAGACCCTTATACATGTATAATATATAAACGCTGTAATATAAATTAGGAGAATAGTGGTCTTAGCCAACAAACAAAATTTTGTAAATTTCGGATTAAAAATTACAACAAATTGAAACTTTGGAAGCCTCTCCGGTAAAGTTGTCATTTTGCATTTAAATCTTTATACATACATAGTGGGTCCTATGTATAAAGATTTAAATGCAAAATGACAACTTTACAGAAGAGTCAACATACTCATGAAGATGCTCACAGATCAAACGTATTTTACCATTGCACTTTGGAGTCCAGGGTTCGTATTCCGTTATGTGTTTTTTTAGGGCTTTTACGGGAGCGGCTGCTAATTGAGCACGAGAGAAAAAGTAAGAGAAAGAGAGAGATGGACATCATGTTCATGAATATGCGCACACTTCAGACGCATTCTGCCTCGCGGTATACTGTTATTTGTTTTATTATGGTTTTTACGGGAACGGCTGCTGTTTGATCACGAGAGCCTCATGGCGTCGCCGTAGACAAGCAAAAGCAAAAACCCATAGCTTCATTCCATTGTCGAATATTTCGATAATAATTGTCGCACCAAGCCTTCAATTTAATTCGTCAATTGCGATATACGACAAATCGCATCAGCGATTATCCGCCGTTGCGACATGCGTGACTTGTACAGTCAACGACAAAAGTAGTTGAACAAATTCCAATTCATTGATCACCTTAAGATTTTCACCTTGGAGAAGAAAATTATATTTATTGTACATTTATAATTTTGTTAAATTGCTACACTATTGCACTGGGTGTATGCCTGTAATGATTGGTGTAAGTTTGGATAAATAAATAAACAATAATGGATGGATCAATGGATCATGGTATTTATATTAATGATACTGAACTCGAATTCTCTGTTTATTCGCGAATCGCGATAGCCACAAAATTTCAGTTAGGTTTAAAATGTAACATAGGTACCTAAGTGTTTAAATATTACCCAAAGTCGCGATTACTGACATCTTTAATTGACATCTAGTAAAATTATAAACGGACCAAGAAATACGAGTGAATATATATCAGCCTATACATGGCTCGAGTCAACAATAGTGCCCAGAAAACGGCAATAGGCTCACCCTCTATTACGTGGGACCTAATGCAATGATTGGTGAAATGTGGGTGTTAGTTTAACTCTGCCTAACTCTCCTGGGATGAAGGCGTGATTGTATGTATGTATGTTATGCATGTATGTGAAGATTATAATGCTACTTAGATATAGGTGTAAAACATTTGTAAATATATTTCATTTAGTAACTGTTGTCGTCGACTGTACCTCATACGTGCGCAGGAGTTGGCCAACAACACACGTATTGTGAGCCAGCGTTCACAATAATTGAGATTGTATCACGTTTGTGTCCTAACTATTAGTGTAACATAACAATACATTGGTCTTAGTTATTATCTATATTTTTATACCTTGTATTTTGTTTAAAGATATTTTGTTATGAAAAGAAGTCACAATGAACCTTTTGTGGCATGGAACTAATAATAAATGAAATATTCTAGGACATTCTACACAGCGCTATCTAGACCTAAATGATCTAGCTAGACCTAGGATCTAGAATGAGGATAAACATACTTAGATCTTAGATACAAATAATTGGTACAAGGGCATTTAGATGATCATGTAGGACAGTGATGGGCAAAGTACTGGCAAAGTAAAATAGTATATGGCCCGCTATAATTATCATTTTGACGGTCCAGTAGTATACACGGCGTCCCACGGTGATGCCACATGGAGGGAAAGTACCTTAAATCCTTAAGTTAGCTCATTTTGTTTAAAGGATGATTGATGCCATAAAAATGCAGGATGTTACTTTTTCGGATTTTAGTCGGTTCGATTACCGGGTGTGGCAAGCGAATTTTAAAAAATCTTTAAATGCAGTTTTGTTTCTTTTTAAAATAAAATGATGTCTCCTTTAAGTAAAATGAGCTAACTTAAGAATTTATGGTACTTTCCCTCCATGTGGCATCGCCGTGGGACGCCCTGTATAGTGGATCCTGATGGAACAATAGCTGCTTGAAAGCCACCTCTACCTCGCACTGGTCGACATTTGATAGCTATCTCCAAGGTATAAAAACGCGTTAAGTGGGGCTCTGTGGCTTTCATCGCTGTGAATTTTTCTATAATTCTGGCCCTCGTCTGAAATTTCTTAAACTTTCTGGCCCCCATTAAGAAAATTTGCCCACCATTGTAGGACCTTCGCAAGCCGGTATTTTCCAGGCCCTTTCAAGTATAATAATATATTGGGTTGCTACTTCGTAAAGGCGTTCCTTACAGGATGGCCGCGTGGTTCCCGGCAGAGTAGAATTTGAGCCACCCCGTCTCTTCCCATGCGGTGTCGTACAAATCGACTAAGGGATAGGGGTTGTTTAACTTCAAGCCGATATATAGGTACAGCTTAGTAGACTCAGCTTCATATCTGAAGCTCCATGGCTCGGGTCAACAATAGTGCCCGGAATACGGCAAAAAGTTCACCCCTTATTACTTGGGACCTAATACAATGATTAATGAAATGTGCATATTTTTCACCTCTGCCTAACCGTCTGAGAAAGAAGGCGTGATTATATTTATGTATTTCCAGGGGTTACAGTCTATCAACCTTGTATACTTAGCTGATATTAAAACATCATTTAAAACCAATAAAACATAACGCCATACTTGAAAAATCTTTCTAAATTTTATCAACACCACGTAAAACATACAACCTCACTCAAATTTGAACCTTAACCCTTAAATTTAAACTAAATATTCGTTTAAAACTCGGTTAATGATGATGTATCACCTATCTTTAAGCACCAGAACGAGCACCAACTTTTCAATTGAATTTCAACCTTGTTTTTTGGTCGTTAGAGTTGAGTTTGTTATTGGCATGGTGTTTAAAGTTGATCATTTATGGAACCAGTTTTGATACACATTCCAGTGCAAGCGGATGAAATGAACGGTACTTACTGTGTACGTAGATAGTTGTTAAGGCACTGAGGACTCGGGTTTGAGGTCTAGTTTTTCTATAAGATATAGGGTATTAGTTGGAGCTTCGGAGTCTTGCGAGAGCAAAATCATGCTGGTTTTATGATAACCATGACAAAGAATTCTATGTTTTTTTTATATAGGACATGACAATTTGCCTTCACTTCGCCTGATGGTAAGCTGAAGGCAAAGTCTCGGAAAAGAGGGTTACAATTTTATTATAGACACGTACTATGTTACAATGGTGGCACTCACCTTGACGGCCTCAACAGATGCTTTTCACGGTCCGATTAAAGGACCTGGGACTGTAGGAAGAGGGTAATACGTGAGCCAGTACCTAAGGAATTCCAGGCCTTAATGGTACGGCTTTAGGCCATTACCGTCTGACTCCTCGACTCCCAAATACATACGCTCATTAGTTGTTTTGCAGGAGTATTGCCTGATTAGTGAGGTTAGCTTGGACCCTAAAGATTCTGATGAAGCACCGGTTATATTGTTGGTTCCCGGTGGAGTAGAATAGGGCCACCCCCTCTCTTCCTGTGGGTGTCGTAGAAGGCGACTAAGGGTAGGGCTATTCTCCATCCGACAGTAAACATATACAGCCCATGACATAGTGCCCGCTAGATGGCAATAAGCTCGCCCCCTATTAAGTAAGTGGGACCGAAACTCATCGTTGGCGAAATGTGGATCTCAATAGACCTCTGCCTCAGGAATATGCCTATAATATTAAAATCTTCTAGGCCAAATCACATCGCGATTTCTAATCATCAATCAATCAATTAGCCTACTGCAGTCCACTGCTGGACATAGGCCTCTCCCAATGTGCGCCACGTTTGCCGATCCTCCGCCTTCCGCATCCAATCCATCCCAGCCACCTTTCGCAGGTCGTCGGTCCACCTGGCTAGGGGATGTCCCACCTTCCGTTTTCCTACGCGCGGTCTCCACTCTAGGACTCGTTTGCTCCAACGGCCATCGGTCCTTTGGCAGATTTCTAAGCTCAAAATCTAAAAAAAAAATTAAATTAAAAATTTAAAAACCCCCGACCCAAAAAGAACCTAAAAAAACTAAAATAATAACTATTATATTATGACCTACCCTAAGTATTGACCCTAAGTACCTTGGTATGCTCTATACCCCCCTGACGGTCGGACGGCAGTCCCCCAACGAGACAAATAACAACACACACACCCATACACACGTCAAACTTATAACATCCATCTTTTTTGTCGGGGGTTAAAAAAGGGATATTTCCATCTGACTAAGATAAGAACTTCATTTTACATGTCCAACAGGCGGTAATGGCACCTAAAATACGTATCGAGTAGTAGTCACGTTCGCGTTCCCACAATATTATGACAACGTACAATGGTTGTTGCAACTTGCAACCGTATGTTTTTGTATATGAATTACTCTGGTTTGTTTACTGAAGACGTCCCCTGTGCACACGGATGGCCGTCTACCAAACAAAACGCGAAGAATTATATAACAAGCACTCATTTTAAAATATAATACATACTACGCTTACGTTTGTTTCCCTCCAAAAGCAGGCAGAGACCGGTCATTCGTCAACTCGCCAAAAAAACCTCGCTAAATTCCGCGGGTTGGCACTTTTCGATTTTACCTATTTTTGTTGGCGTCAACTCGCGGCATAAAAAAATGTATGGAGGTTTTGTACAATCATCTACAACAGTCATACAACAGCCCGCCATTTGACTATATCCTTAGATACTTCACGAGCTTCCTATACTGTTATAAATCCTTTCATGTAAGCCTGCCGGTTTAGAGTACTTCTGAACTGTTTTTTTTTTTCAAAATTTTATTAATTTGGCCAATGTGTGTACTGCGAGGTCGACCCCGGCTGATTTACCCATACACCTGTACCTTACCTAGTTTGCTCTCTGAAGCACAGAAATACCCAGGCAGAGAGAAGAAAGAAATATAAATATTCATGCATAGAATGTCCTAGAATATTTGTTTATTTACTGTAGTTCATCAAATTTCCAATATTCGTTACCTGTTGCAGTTTCATTGCTATTGTTGTAAATGTCCACAGTTATTGCAGGGATTTACTCGCCTTAGACACTATATCAGTGATCTGACGTCACGACCTGTTGCATGACCTGTAGTCTTCCACGAACCTATTGTATTTGATCTATAGCCCATAGATTGAGAGCCTTGGACACTTGCCCAGAATGGCCAATGATGAAGAAATGGGTGATTATAGTAATAGATTCTTGATTTGTGGCGTAGTATGCCTCTTTGGTGTTGCACATGTCGATATGCCACGGTAATCACTTCCCATCAGTTAGGCCTTGTGCTTGTCTGTCACCTAAGCGATATAAACCGTTATTACCGTGTCGGTTCTATCATTTTTTTTAAATACGGTCATGGTGATCCAGGCTGCTGAAAAGCAACCGCAACGTCTCGAAAGCAATGAACTAATAGCAGGAAAAAAAAACTGTGTTCAAATAGATTTATGTAATTAACATTTACATAAACTTTTGACAAAGATAGAAAGAAAGAAAGCATTTATTCAAGAACACACAATGTACAGAGGATACATTAATGGAACATGGAAATATCGAATCTTCTTAGCGACCTTTCTCAAGATTCCTCTAGATTTGAGCGGCAAATCCTCCGTGTCCTTTTACAAAAAGAACTCAATAAAATGCCAATGCAATTTCGTTGACTTCTTGTAATTTATTTCTTAAACACGTTTTACAGAACAATTCTATCCTTCCAGCTTATAAAAAGCATTCTTCATTACCATATTCTCATAAATCTCAAATAAAATTTTACAAAATGGCCGTGCTAAGATGCCGGTCCTGCCTCTAAGCCTCGGCTTCTCAGAGAGCACAGTTGAGACACATTTTTCATTTTTACGGTCGTATCCGTGAAGTACTTTCTTGCGTAGCATAGTAAATAAGTTTTACTTCCCAAGGCCCAAAGGAGCATTGCTTGCTTCACGTTTATGTAAGGGTATTAACCTTTTTTTTATCGACACAAAGAGGTAAGGAAGTCGTCGTGTAAATTTTTCATACAATGTGTAATGTGTAAACTGTGTTTTGGATCTTCAAACTGTTTTTGTTACTTTTTAACTACTAGATGTTGAAATTTCGACTAGATTGCTTTAGTTCGCTGAGTATATTTCAGTAGACTTTTTCACTTCATTGTTGGATATAGCAGCCGATCCTCCCATTACTGCAGTCACTTAACTCTTACAAGTCGTCAGTACATCTGGCTGGCGAGTCTATCACTTTGTCATGGGCTATATGTTTACTATCGGATGGAGACCCTATCCCTTAGTCACCTTCTCCGACGCCCACCAGAAGAGAAGGGCAGACCCTATTCTACTCCACCGGGAACGGAAATAAAACACTTAATATATCCAAATGTGTCTCAAAACGTATTAAGAATTATGACAGTCGAATGGGAATTGGCACCACATGCGCCTTTATAGCGGGAACAGCTTGCAACGAGAGGGTGGAATTTTATGACGAAATTAGATTACTGCGATCCAATCCTATGTGTGTGATATACAGTCTACAAATGGTAAATTGAATCAAAAAGTGTTATGAACAGGTTACGTTTGTATTAAAAAGGTATGCTTATTATGTGGTGGGAGCGAGTGCGCGTGTTGTGCGATGCAGTTTGGTTCTCGGGTTAAGTAAAAATTGTAGTGCTAAAGGCGTTATTTACTTTCTTTTCCATCCTTTTTCTTTTGTTTAAGCCGTGTTGATTCCCTGGTGTAGTAAGAATAGGATCACCCTATCTCATCTTGTGGGTATAGTCGAAGGCGACTAAGGGATAGGGCTGTTGTCCATCCCACATTAAACAACCCATGACTAAGTGTCCACTTAACGGCTATAGGCTTGCCCCCTATTAGGTAGGACCGAAAATTGTAGTTGGCGAAATGTGGGTTTACACCTCTGCCTACCTCTTCGGGGATTTATAAGTGTGAGTATATAATGTATGCATGTTTTGTTTCCCTCTACATTTTGTTTCACTCAGGGAGTGACCTGTTCGATGATAAAAACATACATAGTCTATGATACAAGGATAAGGTTCGAAGGATGATGTATAAAATCTATCTCTGTGCAAAATTTTATCCAAATAAGTACAGTCTTTTTGAGGTGATATAACACGCTAACGATTGCCATTTGTCTAGTCTAGGGGGATTGAGCGTTGTTTTGTAATACGAACCTTAAACATAAAATGCAGTTAAGTAATCAAACTTACTAAGACCGCACGTCATTTATAATTTAATAACATTCAAAATGTTATTATTAATCGCGGAATGTTCATTCTAACTCGCAATAATATATTCAGAAGCAACAATGTGTCTGAGTCATGAAGCTTGCTCAACCACCGACTGAATATTAATTATTGTACTGTACAATTGCGCGAACGACTTCGTACGGATAAAATATGGTGTCGTGGATCAAGGTGGTTCAATGTTAAGCTTCTTATGGTGTAGAATAATTAGATGGTATCCAAGTGACCATCGTTAATAAAATCAATAGTAACCAACCCGTCTGGCCAGCGTGGAAACAGTAGGCCAAAGCCTCCCAACATTGGCATAGGCCTATGTCCAGTAATGGATATACGTGATTGAGAATAGTACCGGATCGCTGATTCGAGGTGCAATTAAATATTGGGATATTCGGTCATACAAACTGGGACATTGGGAGTTTTTTTATGGGACATAACTCGACAGACGTCGTTTGTGCCTCGTACTAGAATGTTCTTACTGGGTCGACAGCACAAGTGTGATTACCCTGGTTTTGTTCACGTCCATAGTCCATGTTAACCACTTTCCATCAGGTGGGCCGTGTGCTAGTCTGCCACCTGGGGGATATAAAAAAATCAGTCAAAAACTATTTAGTTTAGTTTAAACGCTGATTTTCATACAGCGTGTCCCAAAATTTAAAGCTAAGCAGGTAGCAGAATAATAAAAGTTATGCAATTTTTTTTAAATTACAGATAGTAAGTATACACGGCGTCCCACGGCGATGCCACATGGAGGGAAAGTGCCTTAAATCCTTAAGTTAGCTCATTTTACTTAAAGGAGACATCATTTTATTTTTAAAAAGAAACAAAACTGCATTCAAAGATTTTTAAAAATTCGCTTGCCACACCCGGTAATCGAACCGACTAAAATCCGAAAAAGTAACATCCTGTATTTTTATGGCATCAATCGATAGTGTCAATCATAAGGATCTCTCTAAGAAACATGGTAAATTAAATGAAAGGAAGTCCTTGAAACCTAAAATTATAAATTCAATTTGGCAAAATAAAACACTTTAACTCAAAGTTCATCCATCCATATGATACCATATTAACAATAAAATTCCATATTTAAATTACTTTTATTTTTTTATCGTGCTGAGACCGCTGCTGGTCAGCAGTAGTATTTAGGTATGTCGAACTCAAACCGACTGCCTCAAAACTCAATCCCGAAACTCAATCTGCCAAAGCCACTATGACCCAAACTTCATAATTGGCCATAACTTACCTGTGTTGAGAGCATGCGTTGGAAAACTTTCAGCTTTTATAAAATGACGAAGGTCTGGCGTTCACGGGCTCTTCTATTTATAGAAGAGCCCGTGAACGCCAGACCTTCGTGATTTTTAGACCACGTAGTTTTAGTTTATTAGTTAAATTATTTACATAAAATATATAGCACACCTTTTAACGGTATATTCATGAGCTGTCCTTTGTCCCCAGTATCAGACATCGGCCACAACATAATCCAGGATGCCTTCCTCATCGCCGTGGAGGAGCAGGCGCGGCAGCGCTTGCAGCGGCTGTCGGCGCTCAAGCGGATCACTCCTGTCGACATGTCCAAGCTCTCTGTAGAGGTAAGCATAAAGACTATCCATCATCATAGCATTGCTACCAGTTACATCCGAGGATGTTTCGAAGACCGGGGTTGGCTTACTACTGACATGCAGTCAGACAAGCGTCGGTAGTGGTTAAGGAGTCGGCCTTACGATCGAGAGGTCCCGGGATCGAATCTTGGCCATTACACTACCGACGTGAACCCACTCCTAGCACAATCAATTTAGTTTAGTTGGGGGGTTAAGGGGAATATTAGTAATGTCGGTTGCTAATAATATTTTTTTTAAATATGAAGGGAAAAGTTTCCGGTTTTCTAGTAGACATCCAATGCTTAAAGACATCCAAGTAGCTAACCAAGCCCGTAGATGGCCTCAAAAGCCAGTTTTAGTACTTACCGGGAGTGACAAATTGTGACATCCGATGGTGTTTCGAAGACCTGGGTTGTCTTACAACTGACATGCAGTCAGTTATGAAAGGATACACTTTTGTATCCGGTTTTCTAGTAGACCTCCAATACTTAAGGTGATTACATACGCGAATGACTTTGACCATACAATGCTCAAGGTTTGAACCATAAAAATCAGTCAAACTAATTTTAATAGATAACTTTATAGGCGACGGTTACTTACTAACTAAGAAGGTCACGTCATGCTAATACACTTATTTAACATACATGTGAAATTTTAGATTATTGGGATACATATTGTAGAAAATATTTGGTTTCATAAGAAAGAGTAGAGTGATGTTCAGAGCCTGTTTTCAACTATTTACTCCTTTTTTATTTCATTAATGAAGGTGAAGGTGAAGTTACTCTGTATATCCTGTAGCCTGTAGTATGCAAGCATGTGAATTCCAGATCTGTAGGTTTTATAGTTAAAAAGAAAAACGGTTTCTAAAATACCTACCGATTTTTCGATGCTGATCTGATTCGGGGCCTTATAAGACATTCAAGTAACTAACCAAGCCCATAAACGGGCCCAAAAGCCAGTTAAAGCGATGTATCTGTACATATCGGGAATGACAAACTGCAAAATTGTCAACACTGCATACCCAACTTCAATCTGTGATCCACTCAGTTTCGAGGTTGTAAACGACACGTTTTGTGTACATTTCGTCTTGTTAAATGCCTGGTTCACAATGCAACAGGTAGGACCGTGAAAGAGCTAGCTATACTCAAAGTCAATCATGTCCAATCACCAAATTTGCAAATTTGACAAAAGCATAGACCAAAGTAAAACTTCTAAGGGTGGATTTCTCCAACTAACTTCATTGAACTAATAAACCACCTATTATGTGGGGTTAATGACGTGTCTTCCGCGTGGTTCCCGGCAGAGTAGAATTTGTGCCACCCCATCACTTCCCATGCGGTGTCGTACAAGGCGCCTGAGGGATAGGGCTGTTTAAATCAGACAGATATATACAGCCCAGACTCAGTCTATACATGGCTCGAGTCAACAATAGTGCCCGGAACACGGCATAGGCTCCATCCCCTATTACGTGGCACCTAATGCAACGACTGGTGAAATGAGGGTATTAATTCACCTATCGTGCGAGAAATCCCCATGGATACCTCCCCCGCCGGAGCCGGAGGAGGAGGTTATGTCGGACTCGAACCGACTAAAACGCACGCCGTCTGTAGGCCGTCTGTAGGCCGTCTGTTGCCGGAGGTGAGGTTGTCGTAGCCATATTCCTCGCACACCTTTGCCTAACCCTCCGAGGAAAAAGGCGTGATTGTATGTATGTATATTGTTGAAACGTGGGTGTAATAAACGACTCTGTTCATCCCTTCAGGGATAAAGCGTGATGTGTGTGTATCGACCAAAAATATAAAAAAAAGACGTGTGGCACTCGGGGACTGCCGCGGTAAAGCTATTGCATAGCATTGTTTATCAACTTATACAATTATAATTACTTACGTTAAGCGGAGCTACTTTCAGAGCAGCTCGGCTCGATTCGTGCGAGCTTCGGGGTGTTAGGTTTTTTTCGTTACGGAATTTCTGGATTCGGTCTCCTATGCAATAGCTTAAAAAGAAACTATTCAAGTACCGGTCATTAATTCACTGGCCTCTACATACCACAATTTTAGCCCTTACTGCCTATGCCCACTGCCAACAATTTTGTGGAAAGTTACTCATAGTAAAATTACGTTGTAATTAAATGGTATTGTATAGATTGCAATAATTTCCTCGCTGTAAACTGTTGTGTAATGGACGGTGACGTCACAGTTGTAACTTGTTCTATTGGACATGCTTTGGTGCGTATTGATAGAACTTTGCATGTATTTATTACAATAACTACTAGGTGACTACCTAGATATAAACGGCTCTGGGTCAGCCGGGGATTGCGGTTTTAGTCGGCCGAGTCCAAATAACTACCCCCAACGGCTGAGGGGTGGTCGTAAGGAGTTCCGCACGAACAAAAAATAGACCTGATGGCAATTTTTACCAATGGTCGACATCTGCTGAATCCTCTCTGGGTTGGGGGGCACACGGTAGTCACTCCAGTAACAGCTTTGTTCATTTCACTTTTGCCGCGACTGCCTTCTGAATACTATGCTTCTGAATGCTTCTGATCCCCAACCCTAAGAGGGAACACACATCAACCAACAGAAGTGTACGGGGTTGCAGGTGAGCTTAACTTGGGTCCCGAAGTTTTGAACGCCATGCACGTGAATTATTAAAGGTACCTAATAAATTATTGGGGCATCCTTCCTTAGTCGATGTACCAGCCCATTTCAACGCCACTCCTTCGCATATGCATGCATACATAGTAATAAACGAGTGAACACAATAGGCGAGCGAGTTGGCCTGCATTCTGCATTCAGTCCAACACTCCACTCAGGATGAGGCCACTTGTGAGATTTGTGGCCCAAAGCAAAGGATACGGCGGGCACTGACATAAACTTTAGCGTTTCATGATATACCCACCTACAGGCTTCCGAACGACGAGCCAAATGGCAATGGCTCCGTCGTTCGGAAGAGTTCGGCTAAAATCGGCTGGGTTCGGTTTTGTAGAGCATTATCGCACTTTGAATTGATGGTACTTACCTACTATAGTAGTTAAAACGGTTTGTGATTATAAATATCAAATTATAGTTTTTTATTACACTGTATAAAGCTGCAGAAATGAGCTGTATGATGGAGAGAACTATGTACGAAATCGAGCAAGTCGATTCCAGACAAGCCAAATAAATAGTCAGGTACTGTAGATACAATAATATTTATGGAATATGAAAAAAAATTATAAACAAATGTCCAAAAATCATTCACTTCAAATAAATTTCAGCCATTGTTACTCGGGATGATTTAAATTGTACAGGATTCCAAAGATAGCTTATACTTGCGAAAGATACCCAGGGAGGTACCCTTGCGAGTATAAATAACCCAACTCGTTGGGCTTTTGACAGCTACTAAGTTTCATACCATGTTAATGCTTAGAAACCAACCTCTTCAGTAGTATAGTAACCGAACAGTAGAGACCTTGAGCATCAGTACCCCATTCACCATTATAATATACTAGTTATTACCCGTAGCTTTGCTTGCGTGAAAGTAGGTTCCTGTTCCCAGAATTAAAAATTGCCTATGTGCTATTTCCTGCCATACTTCATTTGTGTGTTTATAATATTGGTTAGGACAATTATATTTCTCGAACCAATACCGAAACTATCCAGCCTTGTCAAAGCACTTTGTATGTAAAGCACTCACATAGTCCAGTGCAAGCAATAAATTAGTTAGGCACCATAGGAAACAGCAATGACCTGCATGCAGCCTAACTCAATAATGAGAAGACTACTTGTGTCGTTCATGGTCCAAGTTGCATGATACAGCGATGAAATACAGAAGTAAGTTTTTTGAATAGACAGATTTAATTCAAAGGTCAGTAGGTAGGCAGTCGACGGGTGTTCTCTAGCAGTCAACCTTTGACTTAATGCAATGCCAAACAATCAAAGAGAAAATAATGGACGTAAAATACAGCTGGTTTAGACTACAATTAGTTTAGATCATTATAATATCTCTTTAGCTCTAAAACATACCTTATAATATTAAAAGAAAATATTTTTAATTTTCTGAGGATTATGGAAACACATTGGTACTTAACACTTATAAATTTATTTGATTTAAAAAAAAATGTTCTCCACTTTATCAGACATCACCTACAAGAAAACACACATCATTACAATAACTGTATTCCTGATGCAAAAACTCATTAAAACCAGTTAATCGCTACCTCCTCTCACTCACACGACACATCAAACTATTTGTACCTTCATACCAGGCTATTCGTTACTTCCATTCGCAGAGCACTCTTTATTTCGATGCTTTATCCCCCTGAGGGCTAGGGGCTAGGTAGATCACTTCAATACTATTCCTATTCAACTGATTTACAAGCTCGCTTTATCGGAATACCAGCTATTGATTCACTTTCCTTTTGAATAGGGATTTATTTAGGCGTTTTTTTAGATGTTACGATACGGAACTGCCTCCCTAGACAAGTGGGAATTGCCACTTGTCTAGGGGACTGCACTCAAAAAGATTTAGTTGGGATTAGACGAGTTTTGGTTATGTTAGAATGACTCGCGTCCATCGTTTTGGGTTTTTCAGACTAGATAACCTTCTTGTTTACAGCCGAATGGACCGCGACCCATTGGATTTCGGACGTTTAGGCTATGTTAGACATGACCAATAGCGTATTTGGCAAATTTCATAATTGGACAAACAGACGATTTGACGAACTACAGCTTTGACTATTATCACATTTGACGAAATGCCGATTTGACGAATATCAGATTTGACCAATGTCGTTCAACCCACTGGCGTAGCTATGGGTGGGCAAGCTGGTGCGGTGCACCAGGGCCCCCAGGCTCAGGGGGCCCCCCAAGCCCGAGCCTGAACTAGCAAATCTCATATTGAACTACCTACCAAAAAAGTCTTAATTTTGGAATGCGAAAATGGGTTGTAGCACAACTCTAATCAGTGCAAGTTATTTGTTGGGAATTTTGTGCAGTATTGTCTCGTTAAAAGATTCGCCATCACATTTGCAGCTAGCTTGGAGGCCCCCTGAGCCCTCACTGCCCTCAGGAGGCCCCCAAGCTTAATGTCTAGAGACTAAAGAGTGATATTATTCTAGCAGTCATAATAAAATATTTTACTTATAGTAAATTGATCGTAACTAGTAATATTATAATAGTAATACGAGTTCCAGTACTATTTTTTTTTGCTAGATAATCGCTGGTCTTCTATTGAAGACTATTTGTGCACCCTGGGTAATGGAGACAGCAGCAGCCTGTCTCAAGACGGCATAGACGCTGCGGCTTAAGGCCAACTATGAACTTTCCACGTGTAACTCTGATTAGCAACTGTCGCAGTGGAAAGCAAGTAAGGGGGTGGGATAGTTCTGGGCCAGATGGAGATATCGTGGTTCCCATATTTGAGGGGGGCATCTCAAAGTCGTATATGGCCCAGGGTGTTTCGAGGTGCAATGGAATTTTCTTATTGGTCCCGCTTACACTCCGGCGCTTGAGACCCGAGACTGCATGCAGTTTTAGTTGGTTCGATTCCGGCCTAAACACCTTCACCGAATGTTTATGTCGATTCGACATAAACACGAAATCATCATCATCTGCATATATACGCATTTTCCTGATTGCATTCGTGGCCAAGATGACCTCGGAGCTCAGGGTTCGCCTTCCGGCTCTTCCTCCTCCACTTCTCACGATCTTGGGCGTCCATGAAAGTGAGAAAAATTCGCACGCATATCACCCTCCACGACATCAAGTCAAGACTTGTTGGGCCTACCCCTTTTACCTGGACCCGGCGGGGGCGCCGTTGCCAGGCATTTGTTAGCCACGTAGCCTGGCGGTTGCCGCAAGACGTGGCCGCACCAGCGAAGGCGGCTCTCTTGCATTTTATCCACCATATCACGGACATCGGACATGAAGGCTGCTGCGGATGCGAGAGTTTGTCACGCGATCTTTACGCGTAACGCCGCATAGCATTTTCATCTCCATGACCTCCGTGGCCTACTGACCTTCCCCTAGTTGTGTATTGTGTAATGTGCGTTGTAATTTGCTTTAAATGTATTTTATTTTCTTTCTTTCTTTTCCTTCAACCTGACTGGCATTTTGGGATCACACGTGAGGCCAGTCATTTCTCGCCACTTGGCCCACGCCGCAGCAATGCGTGCCTTGACGTTGTAGTCGATTACACCAGTCACATGAAGTACAGATCCCAGGTACTTCGCCTGGTCCGTGTGGTCGACCAAATTATCGCCTATGTGAACGGCTGTGGGATCTGTAGAGTTTAACGCTAAGTATTTTATAGGCACACGAAAATAAATGGAAATTTACGTACTGTATGCGCGGAAACAAGCTAGATGTATATAATGTAGATTGTTTCCGCGCACCTCTCTACAAGGGAAGGAGGATTGGGGTGCGGGGCCCGCAGTCACCACGCGGTGCACCCTGGGTAACGGAGACGGCAGCGCTCCTCTCTCGCGCGGATCTGTTGAGGACTGGTCGGAGACTTTTCACACGTCCCACAATGATGAGCAGGCAAGGAGCGGACCGGTTACCGAGCGCAGGCGTGGGGGTTACGTGTGCGGCCGCCTGTCACCCTTTCACCCCCACTGGCGCCGCGGTTCAATGTTCGTCCCTCTTTTCAGAGTTCTATGGGGACATCGTGCTTCTCACACCCGAGGAGGCCATTTTAAAACCGTAGATGGCCCAGAATCAGCCGGGGTGCCAGTGATATGCTGTCGGTAACCTTACACCCCGGCAGGTCTGGTATCTGATCCGAGACGGCGTGTGGTATTAAGCGGTCCGAGTCCGAGATAACTACCTCCGATGGCCGACGACGGGCGTGGGATCTGAGGGGATTTCCGCACGAAAAAGAGGGAGAGAGGACGGATTTGATCTCCAACAGCACGTTAGCGACCGGTAGGGGATATGCCTACCTCATCGTTTACTTCGGTAAGGCGACGTGCGACGCCCGAAGGAATTTTCGGAACCAAAAAAAATAGGGGGGCCCCCTGTTTCTTTTTGCACCGGGGCCCTTGGTCACCTAGCTACGCCACTGGTTCAACCCATTTATTATATAGCCTAAAAAAATTAAAAATAAGGCCCAGGACTCAGCACCGCTGGATCTGGTGGGGGGAGGTGGATCTGCGAAGATTTTCGCACGAAAAAAAGTCTGAATACCTAATTAAATAAAAAATAGTTTTGATTACGTAGCCCTTTGATAGCAGGTAGGTAGGTATGTGTCACACCTAGGGATTGCAATTACGATCGAATACTTCGAAATTCGAAAAATTCGAATTATTCGAATTTTTGGGCCAATTTATAAATTCGAATTTTAAAACCAAGTATTCGAATTATTCGAATTTCGGTTACTATCATGAAAAACTACTACGCAATAGTAGGCTAGACACTCTCACCATGCACAGACGCCAAAATAAAAGGCCCCCAGTTCCCGATGGTCCCGCTATTCCCAGCCATGGTAGCGGGAGGCTACCGAAACCATCTACTGCTGGCAGCTTATAACTGCAGTACACTACGGCTGGACGAGCACCTCACCGAACTCGAGGTAGAACTAATTTGCATAAACTGGCACATATTGAGACTGTCAGAGATCTGAAGAAAGGGGAGGACACGACAATTCTTGAGTCAGGCGACCTGTTCTATTTTAGAGAAGGTGATCACCTTACCCAGGGAGGAGTCGGCTTTCTGGTAAAAAGGACCTCATCAGCAGCGTTGTTGAAGTTGTCTGTACCTTGTCCTGAAAATCACGCACAGTCGTTCGCTGAAGGTGATACAGGTATATGCGCCGACCTCGTCCTACCCCAAAGAAACTGCCGAGATGTTATATGAGGATATTGCTAAGGCAATGAATCACACCGCCAAGGTCACTTACAAAGTTGTTATGGGGGACTTCAATGCCCAAGTGGGAGTACAAGAACGCAGCGAGACGAAAATTTGACGTTATGGCGTGGGGAGCAGAAATCGCATAGGGCAAATGCTAGTCAGCTTTCTCGAGTTACAGGGGCTCTTCTTATGAATAGTTCCTTTAAGAAAAAACCCCACAGGAAATGGACTTGTCAACGCCGGGACTCTGCGACAAAGAACGAGACAGACTTTTTCATAACGGATAGTAAGCACATATTTAGAGATGTCTCTGTGCTCAACAAGTTTAAAACTGGAGGCGATCACCGACTTATCCGAGGCTCTCTAAATATCAACATCAAGGCTGAAAGATTCCAAATGATAAGATAAACCCTCCGACCCACGCCGTTCCAAGTAGCTCTAGGGTCCGAAAAGTCCAACTAGAACTTCAATATCTTTTCGCAATGCTGGAAACCTCTAGCAGCATTGATGAGAAGGCCAGCATAGTGGTCAAAACATTGCAGGAAGTGTCTGGAAAGTTGTTTCCCGGAAAACGCAGACAGCAAGAGTCCAAGCTCTCTATGAACTCTCGAACTTATGAGGAAGAGGCATGAACAACCATTCACACAGTCATCTTCATCAGATGGTAGAGCCTTAAACCAACAAATCAAAAAGCTGATACGACGCGACCTCCGACACTCCAACACTCGCATTATCCCGGAAGCAATTGAGTGAAATAGGGGGTCGAAAGTGTTCGCTCAGCAGTTGGGGCCCCATCTGACGAAACTTAAAACTGGGGATGACAAAACGATTACCTCAAAGGTCGAGATACTTGAAGAGATCAAGAAATTTTATTGACAGCTATATGCATCACGGATAAGTAAACCGATGGGACACAGCTATGAAGACCACAGATCCCCAGTCACGCGCCATTACACCGAGGAGACGCCAGATATCGAGCGGTGCGAGGTAGAGGTGGCTCTCCGGCAACTGAAGAAAAACAAGTGCCCTGGTGATGACGGAATTACTACTGAGCTATTGAAAGCAGGTGGCGCTCCAATCTTGAAAGAGCTAGCGATTCTCTTTATTTCCGTCATCCAGCAATCAGCTGAAGAACTACAGGCCCATCTCACTCCTGAGCCATGTCTACAAGTTGTTCTCGAGGGTCGTCACAAATCGCCTCGCGGGTAATCTCGACGAGTTCCAGCCACCTGAGCAAACCGGGTTTCGAAAAGGCTATAGTACCGTGGACCAGATCCATACTGTTCGGCAGATTGTAGAAAAGAATCAGGAGTACAATCGCCCATGTGTATGGCCTTTGTGGACTACGAAAAAACTTTCGACTCTATCGAAAAGTGGACAGAGCTGGATGCCCTGCAGCGGTGTTGTGTCGATTGGCGATACATCGAGGTGCTGAGATGCTTATATGTATGACACTACCACAATGTCCATCCAGCTTCAAGACCAGAAGACGAAACCCTTACTTTTATTAAGTTCAGATTGAGACTGTGATTTTAAATGTTTAGAAGAAGATTTACTTTTATTAAATTGAGAGTGAGTATGAATGAGGGAATGCTCACTTAATAAGATACCAAACAAATATAATTAAGTAAAGTTTATTAAACGCAAATTGTATAAAAATGGGCTGCCTTTTTAGGGTTCCGTAGCCAAATGGCAAAAAACGGAACCCTTATAGATTCGTCATGTCTGTCCGTCTGTCTGTCTGTCTGTCCGTCCGTATGTCACAGCCACTTTTCTCCGAAACTATAAGGCCTATGCTGTTGAAACTTGGTAAGAAGATGTATTCTGTGAACCGCATTAAGAATTTCACACAAAAATAAATATTATAAATAATTAGAACTGAAACTCAAATTTTTTTTTTTTTTCATCAAACCCATAAGTGTGGGGTATCTATAGATAGGTCTTTAAAAATGCTATTGAGGTTTCTAACATACTTTTTTCCTAAACTGAATAGTTTGCGCGAGAGACACATCCAAAGTGGAAAAATTTGTGTCCCCCCCTCCCTCTAACTTCTAAACTAAGAGAATGATAAATCTAAAACAAATATTATGATGTAAATTGCCATGAAAACTACCACTAAAAATTGGTTCGAACGAGATCCAGTCAGTAGTTTTTTTTTAATACGTCATAAACCGCAATTTTCGCCTTTGCTACTACGGAACCCTTCATGGGCGAGTCCAACTCGCACTTGACCGAATTTATTTTTCTTATTGATCAGTGTAGGTATGCTCACTAAAAATCCAAATGTAATAAAATATGCTCCTTTGCAAAAAAAAACTTGGAAAAATTCGAATAATTCGAATAATTCGAATTTAGGTCAAGTGGAATTCGAATAATTCGAAATTGAAAATTTTTCGAATTTTGCAATCCCTAGTCACACCTTATAAGAGTACACGGTAACAACTGTCCATCAGGTGGGCCGTGTGCTTATCTGCCACCTAAGTGGTGTAAAAAACCCGCTACTACTACAAACTGCGGTACCTCATTATCATACTACCTCTTTCAGTTTACACTTTCAGAATTTCTTCAAAACAAAAAAAAAAGTTGCACAAACTATTCCACTCACCCAAACTTATGTGTGAAGTAAAACAACATGGCTGCCTTGTTTTTTCATGAAAAAAAAAACACAAAGAGCAGTCTTTTTACACTCAAAAATGTTTCTCACAAAATAGTTACATTATTAAATACCTAGTTGCCACATTAAATGCCTCCACTTGAGGCCTTTCACGTGAAATGTGCTCACTCGAGTGGTGTTTTTGCTGCTAATTGGGGTCGCCTCTCACTGCACATATTCTATTTAAAAAAAATAAAAGCCACAGAGTGTCAGCCCATCATCTGTTTGAATTTTTTTTATGTAACTAAACTAAACCACTTTAATGTGGCGCCTCGAGAAATTATTCAAAAACCGTGATATGGATTTTGATACTTAATATGTAATAATGACCTTCTTACCATCCAGAGGGGTATTGCCAAAAGTATATCATGGAAAGAGCTTCATCCCAGCACCAATTAGCATTCCCGTCCCAATTGAGCAGTTCAACTAGGGAAGTACCTATACCCCCGCGCTACAGAATACCGTTTTGAGTCCCCGGTGGTGAGTTAGGTAGCCAGAGTTCACTGAAGAGGCTTTGTGCTGTCAGTGATATGACCAAAGGTTTGTATTGTCCTTCTTGTCTTCTGCGTTGACGTTACAGAAGAGAATGATGAATGTATGGGATTGATAGGTAAGTATTTTGACGTTTATAACAGTCATCAACCTATGTCAATCCCATACATTGATCAATCTCTATTCTATTCTACAAACGTATTGGCACTTATGTAGAGGGGCAGATTCAAATTAGCTCAATAGCTAGTGCCATCCTCACGCATATACTTACTCGTATTTTCCTTAACTTATGAAATACAACATATCTGATGTATTCACAAATACCCTTTGCCGAAGCCTGTTTCTGGGAATGAATCATAAACCGGCCGGAGAATACCGGCAACGGCTACGACTCATTGATTCTGAAGGGGCAATTGTGATTACGTGTGTTGACGAAATACTTACCTACTGCGGGTAAACCACAGGAAAAGTTATCAATTCTAAGATTCTAACCACACATAAAATAATTATAACTATTCCATTCCAAGTGCCTTTTTTACCCGACTGCGCCAGCGAGGGTAATGTGTTTCGCGCGTATGTATGTATGTATGTATGTATCTATGTATGTATGTATCTATGTATGTATGTATCTATGTATGTATGTATCTATGTATGTATGTATGTATCTATGTCTGTATGTAGTTTTCTTTGTTCCCCTCTACAGGCCTAACGCCTAAACAGATTTCGATGAATGGGGTCTCAAATGAAAGGTATTCATCTCCCGAGTGTCATAGGATACATAAAATTCCAACAAAAACTTTACGGTAGATTTTTGATGCTAAAATATGTGTTGTCAAAAAAAAAATTTCATTGAAATTTATCGAGTAGGGTATCAAAATGAAGAGAATTAAAATGAGATTACAAAAATATATAGATGTCATATCTTAACTAAAAAGGTTAAAATAAAATGAATTATTAAAAAATAAAAAACCCGACTGCTGTCTAATACCCATTAAATTTCTTTCGGTTTATGATTAACAAATGGGTACCGCCTGCTATCAAGCTTGTTTCGATCTTTTAGACAGCAGTCGGGTTTTTTATTTTTTAATAATTTCGTACGGCAATACTAACGGACACCCAATTCCTTCTCCCCTCATACAGGCCAGTGGGAATACTGGGAATGGTTATGTCGAGTTGTAAGGCGACTCCAAGAGCCTGTATACTAGCTTGTCAGTTGTCGGTGAGGTCAGCTTGGGTCCTGTAGATCTCACTGGACTTCAAAAATAATATAGCTCTTACAGTGGCGATTAGTGAAATTTTCTAAAATTATTAAACCCAACAGAAGCTGAAAAGACCGAAATAAGTTTGGTAATTTTCAAGTTTGGGTGAAAATATTTTTTTGACAACATACATTTTGGCGCCAAAAATCCACCATACCTATAGTTTTTCTTCACATTTATATGCCCTAGATTTGGGCGAAGAGTGCCTTTCATTTGAGATATCAATCATTGAAATCTGTATAGTTAGTGTATACATTGTGATATTTGCTTTGACTGTATTGTGTGCTGCGGGTCAGAATAAATATATTTTTCTTTCTTTCTTTCTTTCTTTCTTTCTTTCTTTCTTTCTTTCTTTTGAAATCCGTACAGTGGTTCAGAAGATATGAGATAATAAAGAAACCAAAAAAAAATCGTGGAAACGCGACTAACCCGAAATATCGGATGCTCTCACACATTTATAAACATAGTATATTTACTATGTTTATAAATGTGGTCCCATTGACTGCTATACTCTTATTTCTGATGCCAATAAACTTTATCTTATCTTATCTTATCTTATAACGATTTAATTAAATCATCTATTAAAATTTCATGACAATCGTTCTCAATATTGGATTCGATCAAACTGTTACTACCAAATACAGGAAATCTATTTATAAGGTATACAATACACCTGTATAATTACACCACTCTTATTGTATCTATAATAAGAGCGAATGTTTATGGCCTCATTGTCAACAGCTGGTTACTGGACCTTGAATGGGCTTTCAAATAACGGAATAAAAATATACAACCGAACAAATTGATGATATATTGAATTGGAGGTAGGACAGAAGCATATGAAAAGTTTTAAAGACAGTAGAGGGAACTATTTATTAGAGCAAAAGTGAGGGATCGGTTATTATCTCTGCTTGCCCCAGGGGGGGGGGGGGGGGAGGTTGGTGTGAAGTGTAGTCTAGCTTGTATGCTAATCCCTACTAATATTATAAATGCGAAAGTAACTCTGTCTGTCTGTCTGTCTGTCTGTCTGTCTCGCTTTTATATAGGGGTAGATTAGACCTTGAGAAAGGTCATATGTTTGGTCGCGATAACCGACATCCACGCGGGCGGAGCCGCGGGCAAAAGCTAGTAAAAAAATATATTAATATTTTACCTTTGTAATGGTAAATGTAATGAGTGTACAAGTTTAAAATTATTATCCCAGGGGTAAAATTTTCACCTTACTGCTAATTTCCTAAAATCCTTCCTTACTGGATGCTGAAGTAAATCCAAAACAATGCTGGGCCAAACCGGGTCAGGCTTCTAGTGATTTATGAATTTGATTCACTTCTGAAACTGAGACTAAGTTTTTAAAACCCCATTTCTTTTCCTTTTATCATAAAAAATAAATTTAAAAAGCTGGTCTCATTTCGAACATCTTTTACCCATAATTTTAAGCCTAAAAATAAACTTTAATTTAAGTCCTTAGTCTTTTAAAATCGGACCTCAAAACCGAAGGCATTAATTAAATTTATTTAAGGACTTAAAAACTTGCTCTTTCTTTCAAGAAAGCGCAAATTTTTAAGTCCTTTAGACTTAAAAAACTGGCGCTTCATTGCACTGGGACTTGCGAATCGTGAAGAATGAGGATTTGACGTTTTTGACAATCGTTAATGTATTTCATAAACGTCAAAATACGTCATTCTAATCTGCAATACGCCAGCTAACGAATTACCACTTGTCTAGGGGGAAGGGTAGAAACAGACGAATAGTGTAGCAGTCGTCGTTTTTACGTCTATATCTCTATTCTCACCTCTGAGATCCTAGAGATACTATCCTAGAGAGGAGATGCCCAATAAGTAAGTACTTATAATCCGATCTCAACAGATTATCACGATTTCTCAACTCACTTCTTACCGTCTTCCCATGATTCCGGGTCTAAACGACCCGGGATTCCGTCCGGGTACCCTAGAAATACTAAACAATTATGTTGACAAAGGTAAATAGGTATCACCATCACGGACGATCTGTGTATAAAATAAAAACATAGATAAATTGACAAACATAGATTTTTATATTAGACTTTGTTATTCTTATTACATGTTTAAATGTATTGTATGATTACTACAAAAACTTAAGTGTTGTATGATCTAGCACTAATGCTGGGAAAGGCATACAATCCGCTTACCGTCAGACAGGCCATATAAGTATGATGATAATGACGATTATGAGCTCCGGTTCCTGTTGCCATAAAAACCAGTGAATAGCTCAGTGCCACATGTGAATGACAACACATTACATGGCTGGCATGGAATATGCTGAGCCTGTATACATATCTATCGTGTAATATAACAACTTTAAAACCATATTCACAGTAAAGATTATTCTTATATGACTAGTGGACTACGAATTTCCACCCTGTAATAAAATTCTTCTGTCCAAAAGTAATATTCAGATTCGATCTGTTGTAGCGTTATGTTAAGGGGATATATCCACCAGTGAATTAAATAATTACCTACCATCTTAGAAGTCCTAACGAATGGTCTATCCACATATTAACAAACTAATAATTACATCTTTTGTTTCCAGCTAAACCGTCGAAAAAGAGTGCCACCAGAAAACAGACAGGAATTGAACGGATACATTGCCAACTCAACAGTCTACGTCACATCCATAAACGAGAACGGTGCTATAGAGAGCAAGCCCACAATCTCATCCCCAAAAGCCCAACCGAAGTCCCTCCAAGCCAAACCAGCCCCAGTTATCGCCAACGGTATAGATAAGAAGAAGGAATCTATCATAGAAGAAGATAAAATCGAACCGGAAAAACACGAAGGTGACGTTAAAGTTAGTGAAAAGATTATAGTGCATTGTGAAAGTGATAGTGGTGAAAGAGATATTAGTGACGCATACAGTGTGGCTAGGGAGCATCTTCATAACGGTAGAAGTGAGAAGCTGATTGGAGAACAGCCTGATCATAGGATCAGAGCTACTGCTGTTATTGAGAATAATAAACTAACGCCTGGAGAGAATCGGTGAGTTTTAGCTGATAGAATTACCCCCCTAGAGAGATGACAATTCGTTGTCCGGCGTATAGTAGAATAGAATCAGGAACTTATGAGATTTGACGTTTATGGCATGCTTTGACAGCTGTCAGCTGTCATATGCGTCAAATCCCATACATTCTCCATTCTATTCTAAGTACAATACGCCGGACAACGACGTGTCACTTGTCTAGAGGGGCAATCCTGTAAACACTTTAATATACATAAGCCATAAGCATATTTTATACTCATCAACTAAAAATGATTTTAAACTAAAATAATTATTTAACTGTATCAAATCGGAAACATGTCATTCCTCCACATCGCAGGCTTCTGGTAACAAAATCTCCATTGTGACGTTGTTTAACAATGCTGATTCTCTGTGCTGAAGTCGGCTTGAGAGGCATCGATGATTCGCTTTGTAATCTTCCTAAAGATATTGCAAGTTCTCGGCGAGGACCCCATAACCCAACCCTAACGTTTCAAACCCAAACGGCGAAAACACATAATATCCCCATGAGATTCGAGTATACCAATTCTCGCGTCAGATTAGGTGGACTTTTATATGAATACTATTCGTGGTGGTACTACACGTCATTTCTTTGTGGGTGCAGTCAAAAACGGTGCAGAATATTCCGTCAAAAACCAAGCGGTTTTGACAACCCCTTTCTCTCCCGCACCATTAAGACCCAGAAATTCTTACCAGTACACGTGTTACCCTCTTCCTACAGTCCCGGGTCCTTTAAGCATCTGATGAGGCAGTCAAGGTGAGTGCAACCATTTTAACATGGTACGTCTATAATGGTGATCCTCTTTTCCGAGACTTTGCCTTCGGCTTATCATCAGGCGACGTGAAGTCAAATTGACGTGTCCTATATAAAAAACTTGGACCCTGAAGAACAATACAGCCGAGGAAGGTTACTAGAACAGGTCTAAAAAATAATATCAGTAATGAAAAAACCTTCAATAAATCGGTAGATAATTAGACGGTTCTGTCTTAGAAAGTAAACGTAGGAAGTATTGCCATTGCAAGGTTGTTCGTAACCACCACTTAATGTCTCCGTAACCTGAGCATATATCACGAGTATTGAGTTACGGTTTCGTAACTATTGATTATAGACTTAATTGTTTGGAATTGAAGGGCTTTCCTGAGCAATGTCCGTTTGGAATATGTATTACTTGTAATACCTGATATTGGTCATTACCTACCTATAAACGATATTACTGCGGGAGAAGGAAAGCTCGATATAAAACCTTGTACCAATCCGTCTGACGAGTGGTAACAGTAGACCAAAGCCTCCCAACATAGGGAAAGACCGATGTCCAGCAGTGGACTGCAATAGGCTAATTGATTGAATTGATTGACCTATAAATGTATATACTAGCTACAATGACGTATATTATCGCCTTATAGGGTCCCATTAAGATCCTAGAAGCTCAGGGCAAGCTTGAAAGCCGATATTTCTCCCGATATAGTACGTTTAGCCGTCGGTCCCGGTTACCATACGAATATCTATGCCTCTCGTTACGGGTAGTTGGGGCCTTAAAAGTTTAGGAACTAGTCTAGCTACAGAACTTCGATATCGCTAATAGATTGCGGTGGTCAGTCCCCCTAGACAAGTGGCAATTCGTTGCTCGGCGTATCATGGAATAGAATGACGAATGTATAGGATTTGACGTTTTTGACATTCGTTGACGCTATACATTTGGCATTCTATTCCATCATACGCCGAGCAACGAATTGCCACTTGTCTAGAGGGCCAGTACAGTTTCACAGAAAATATGAGAGTTCAGCCGGTTCGCAGTTAGACTGGAATAAAGCGGACCTAGGATTTCGAGGAGCGGGCCTCAGATGCGACCGGAACTAACGCATAAGATGATGGTGATGATAATTGGCGGACTTGCCTTCCTCCAGGTAGGAAGGCAGCAGGAAGGCCATATAACATCACGCTATTATCCAAGGGAGTGGAGCAGTAGTCATAAATGTCACCATTTCATATGTGGTTTAATGGGGTGACAAGGGTAGTAACACGGTTTGAAGTGTCCCACGGGTGAAGCAAGGACTGGTCGGCTAGTCTAGAATCGTCATCATCATCATTTCAGTCATAGAATGCAACAATATAATTATTACCAACAATTAGATTGTTATCTACCAGTAGATGCAATCATTACATCTTATTTATGTAATAATTAACACATCAGTTGCATTTAATAATATTATAATTTATTTAAGTAATAATACCTCAGTTTTAGTTCAAACGATTTTGATACTTATTTCTATAAGCATATGACTCAAATTTATCTACAATGAGATTAGTACTATAGCCTCTTTTATATTATTGTAGTTGCATACGAAGGACACTATATTTTTCAATACTTGTGCAAATAATAATGTAATTTATTCATCTGGGTTACAAGTAATGCTTATGAAAGTCAAATGCATTTGAATTTTGGTATCGAGTTCATGTGCAATAGTTAAAATTGAAGAAAATAACTAGGCAACAGATCGATCAAGACGGTCTCAGTGGCGTAGCGGTAGTGAACGCGGCCGCTACGCAGGAGGCGCGGGTTCGATTCCCGCTCAGTGCAAATATTTGTATGCATGAATATGGGTACCTGCATTGGTCTGGTCGTGCCTCGGAGAGTAAGCTGTCGGTCCCGGTTGCCATACAAACATCTATGGCAGTCGTTCCGGTAGTTGAAGCCCTAAAAAGTTCAACAACAACGGTCTAGCTGCAATGCTTCGATATCGCCTAATATCACCATTGGGTTGTGGAGGTCAGATGGTAGCCGCTTCACGGAAAATATCGAGGTCCAGCCAAATCCGCAGTTAAGACTGGTAAAGCGGACCCCAGACTCCGAGGATTAACGCTAGGATGCAGAAGAAATCGATTATGAATGGAAAAAGTGAATCCGCGACCAGTCACTTACAGGGAGAGTACTCTGACCACTGAGCTAGTTTGAAGCGTTCCAAATTCTTCTATACAAACGTCTTGGGGCGACGATGGTGGGAGCTATCTACCAATATTGGTCTCCCAAGCGACTACAATATGGGGTCTTCAAGAAGGACATTAGAAGGTTTCTCCAGAGTCGGCAGCACGAGTGTAACGCCCCTGGTGTTGATACGTCCATAGGCCACGGTAACCATGCTATCAGGTGGGCCACGACAGGGAGAATCGGTCTAGGTGGGGTTACTCATATGACGTGGACCTGGGGTGTGAGTGTGGAGTAGCTCCACAGACCATGGCCCACCTGCTAACGTGTGCTGCATGTCCATCTACCTGTACACCGGAGGACCTAATGAGTGCCTCCGAGAATGCAATTCAGGTAGCAGCATACTGGGCAAATAGAATTTGAGAGTAGAAGCACCATCGATTCGACAGAAGAAGGTGGGCCATGTGCTTCTCTGCCATCTACTTGGCATTAAAAAAAAATTGTCATGTACCTACAATCCCAGGAGTATTATATGCCTTGACGTCATCAATCACAAGATGGCGGATGAATCATTAAATCAATTACATTCACGTTCGTGTTCGTAACAATTCTATATTTTTTTCTCGATGTTTTGTCGCGGTTGGCTCAATAAGTGATTGCTTTTGTTTTCAATGTGTGAAACGACGCGTAAATAATCCATATCCATATCCATATTAATATTATAAATGCGAAAGTAACTCTGTCTGTCTGTCTGTCTGTCTGTGTGTCTATCTGTCTGTCTGTCTGTCTGTTACGCTTTCACGCCTAAACCACTGAACCGGTTTTGATGAAATTTGGTATAGGGGTTGTTTAGACCTGGAGAAAGGACATGGGCTATGTTTGGTCGCGATACACGACATCCACGCGGGCGGAGCCGCGGGCAGAAGCTTGTTAAAAATAAGTGTGGCATATGTTAGATTAGAATGACAAGTCGATTAAGATATAGAATTCTGACATACGTCAAATCCCATACATACATACATCATTCTATTCTATAATCCGCTGGATGACAGTTGGTTCCCACTATCGGCATCGCTCCAAGAAGTTTTTATGGAAGAAGTTGGAATGCACAAGACGTGGCTTGGTAGCTCAGGCTTGGTCAGAGCAAGGGACTGGACGTGGGTACAAGTCCCGTTTGAGCGTTTCGCTTTTTACAATATTAATCGATGTTAGCATACTAATTGCTTTAAAAATTCATTGAATTGCCTTTCATTTATCTTTGGAATAGGTTTTCATAGGAAACAAAATCAAAATACCTTGCGGGCAAAGCCATGGGCAACAGTTAGCTTTTCTTATGTTAAAGTTGATTTACATCAAACGACCGAATGCTCATTCTATCTCCTCTACGTCAAATTCTATTAGTGTAAACAGTGACAGTGCTGGATGCGAGTCGCTTCCAACCGGTCTTATTGGAGATCAATAGGGGAGGCCTATGTCCAGCAGTGGACTTCCTATGGCTGAAATGATGATGATGATGATGAAACAGTGACAGAACATTCGTTCGTTGAAAGTTAGGTTCATTTCAAGAAAGAATGCTCTTAGAATAGTCTTGTTCTAGCTCTATGTTCGTTTGGTCTAAATCTTTTTTTATTTTATACTACAAAGGGCAAACGGTCCTCCTGATGGTAAGAGGTTACTGTGGCCTATGGACGTATGCAACACCAGGGGAGTCACACTCGTGCTGTCGACCCTGTAAGAACAGTGAGATTCTGTGCCGTCAGCGCAAAAGATAAGTAGGTCTGTGGAAGGAAGCCTTTGGTTTTCCCACCGACAGAACAAAATCTCTCCAGTGAGCTCTGGCTACCCTACTCACCTTCGGAATCACAACACGAGGTTATTAAGCCTCCTTTATAAAGAGCAGTATTCTCCAATTAAGCGCAGATAAAATCTTTTTGCGTTATAGATATTGCTGTAATCCTGTAATGATGCTGTTCGTTGCGTTTTGTACAAGACTTTAACTGGTCGAGCGCCCGTTGTGAATAAATAGATATTACCAGTAACTGGTTATTATCGATGATTATGTTTATTGATGCAGTTAAAACTTGGTAGAATCAAGTTAATTGGATGTTCAATGGAATTCTATTCTATTTTACAAAACGACGACACACGACACAGTATGACATTTATAATATGTTGACTGTTATTCAACATCAAAGTTTATTATAAGTATGATGGAAATAATTGAAATTAAATGGTGATCCGTGTAGTGTAGTGACGGAGAAAGAATACATAAGTATCACGACCCCATCTCATTCGAAGGGTGTTAGAGGCGACTGACGGTAATAAGCAGACGATATCACTACGAGAGATGGGAAACTTGAAATAAATCCAACCAACCCATCTGGCCAGCGTGGAAACAGTAACCCAAAGCCTCCCTATATTGGGAGAGGCCTATGTCCAGCAGTGGACTGCGATAGGCTAGTTGATTGATCCAACAAGGTTAAACGTAGACTAAGATACTTCATTAAGGATAGATTAAATTACTTAGACAGATTTCAAGTGGTATAAAAAAGAGGGACGCTGAATGTGTACTTCACCAGTTTTGGTGACATACTGGAACAGACTGTGTCTGGTATTTAGCCTGTTGTAAATCTGTGCTTTCTGTGACTGCTGTAGTTAGCCCCAGTTGCCAGCGAACGGAACCCAAAGCAGCCAGATAATTATCCTATCCGGTGGTTGTCACAACCGCATCGCTTACCAATTACATGACAATTTATCTTGGTAATTACTCGCTACGTGCTAATTACACTTTATTTTACACTAGTTACCACGTCGCGGTTTCGCACAGGAAAACTTCGTGTGACTTATTTTTGTTATTACTTACGGGAACTACTGCCGCTGACTCCCCTATCCTGTAAGAAAAGCCTTGGTGATAGCGTCGTCTGGTGTTGGACAGGTACCGCTGCTAAGTGAGGGGACTTCGGCCCTGAATATTTTGGCAGGGTCTCGTACGTCTATCTCTTCCTACAAGTCAATAAAACAGCTATTTTTATACCACTTTGGTGGTAAACAAGAACACGGCTCACCAGTGGGGTGAGCACGAACAACTATCGTAATCGTATCGTAAACGTAACGAGAACACAGAGCATTGCGATTGGCCGCCTGCCTGCTGTGAGCGTGTGTGCGGGTGAAGCCTGCCAATCGCAATACTCCGTAATCTCGTTACGTTAACGATACGATTACGATTGTTTTTCGTGCTAGGGGTACCGATGAAAAGTGGTAACCGTGGCCTATGGACGTATGCAACACCAGGGAGGTTACACTCGTGCTGCCGATCCTGATGAAACCTTCTAATGCCCTTCTTGAAGAATTCCATATTTTAGTCGCTGGGGAAAACCACCGCAGGGAGGTCACTCTACAGTCTACAGCTTAAGTGTGCGTGGGATGAAGTTCCTTTCATACCGCACAGTGTGCACCGTTTCCAGTCGCAATGTGTGAGAATAAACTCCCTGTCTATGGCGATTACTATGGGCATCATTTCAAACAATTCACCGGAGCACAAATCATTGCATAGGCGGTAGAACACCCACAGCGAGGAAAAGTTTTAGGCCTACATCCCAATTAGGTCTAACACAGGCTCTAGATGGCGGGCACGTTAAGCCGTCGATTTATGGTTACCATACGAACATCATATTATTATCAGGTAGTTGGAGCTTGGCGCCCTAAAAAGTTTGACTACTTAACCTTGTTTTTGAGATATTAAGACCCCGTCTGTGCTCCAGAGAGCACGTCGCGTTGGTCCTGGTTGTCATACGGCAATCTGTGGCCTGTTACAGGTGGTTGGCGCTGTAAAAGTTCGAAAACCTCATCTAACTTCAGAACGTCGATTATGGATTGTGGAGGGCAGATGGCAGTCGCTTCACGGACAAATCGAACTTCGACAATTACGACGTCGTCAGACCAAAATCCGACCTCAACTTAGTTGGTAAAAGGGTCAGAGGAAGACAAACGCGCTTGACCAAATTAAATCTTAAATGGTATAGGTCACAAGGGACTAATTACCTGTACCATAGACCTACACTAATGGGTTGGCCCAGTAGGGGCTGGGCTGTAGTAAAATAATTAAGCTGCATGCTTATAGGCACTGAATAGGGACCAAATGAACCGTAAAATTAAAAATTTATAGAGGAAATGGGAGTTTGGGTTTTATAATGATTTCTTCTAAACGATTTTATCATGGTTGTTTATCTTTATTACTAGATAAGTATGTCATCTTATCATTACAGCGATTTTTTATACCACTTAGGTGGCAGACAAGCACACGGCCCACCTAATGGAAAGTGGTTACCGTGGCCTATTGAACGTATGAAACACCAGGGGCGTCACCTCAACCTTCTAATGCCCTACTTGAAGAACCCCATACTGTAATCGCTTGGAAAAAACACATTATTCCGGTTGTGTCCTGGTTGCGCTTTTATTTACATACATCCATACTCCCATATCCATCCATACTGATATTATAAATGCGAAAGTAACTCTGTCTGTCTGTCTGTTACGCTTTCACGCCTAAACTACTGAACCGATTTTGATGAAATTTAGTATAGGGGTAGATTAGACCTTGAGAAACGATATGGGCTATGTTTGATCGCGAATAGCCGACATCCACGCGGGCGAAGTCGCGGGCAAAAGCTAGTAAGATATAATCACGCCTTTATCCCCGGAGGGTTAGGCAGAGGTGAATTAACACACACATTTCACCAATTATTGTAAAGTCCCACCCATATAATAGAGGGTGAGCCTATTGCTGTATACTGGGCACTATTGTTGACTCGAGACATGCATCTGAGGCTGATTTTTTATTAGTAAGTATACATTGATAAAAAGTGTTTAAAGAAACCAGAACCATGGTGGGCTCTGGTTCAATCGTTACAGTTCTGCATGGCTGGACTTCTCCCTACATCTGCGTTGTGTCTGCCTTCATACATAAACGAATGATGTGCAATAAAAACTGTACTGTTTAATGTTTATCTGACAAAAAAGTCCAAAGTTCTTTCTTGAATTCCGATAATACCATTTTGGAAATTTATAGAGTCACATAGGTCATCAAATGCTTATTCACACATCCCATACAAACTTTCAACCCTTACTTTACAACTATGGTCAAGTTTATTATCACAAAATCTATGCACGACTTCTTTTTTTATACTACTTAGGTGGTAAATGGTTACAGTGGCCTATGGACGTGCGTAATACCAGTGGCGTCACACTCGCACTGCCGATCCTAAATGCCTTATTTTTAACTAGCTGACCCGGCGAACTTCGTACCGCCATATTTTCTGATCCCGTTCCCGCTGCATGTCCTTAAATTTATCAGTGTTTCTCTACAATATTATGCATGTATTATACATATAAACCTTCCTCTTGAATCACACTATCTATTAAAAAAAACCGCTTCAAAATCCGTTGCGTAGTTTTGAAGATTTAAGCATACATAGGGACGGACAGACAGCGACAGCGACTTTGTTTTATAATATGTAGTGATAGTGAAGTGATGCTCGTCAGTACCCTTAACTAGTAGTTTTAGCACTTCTAGCTGTAGTAAGTTCTGTGTAGTTATTGATTCCACATACAACTTTCAATGTCGGTATTTGACTTCATTTTAACTGCGAGGTCCTAGAAGAAAGGTATTATACTACCCTTTTAGGACTTCTGGTCAGCGGTGATGACTCACTCACGCGAAAAAAAAAGCTTCTTCATCACATTAGGATACATAAATCAAAACTAGACAGCTATGTCAAAATTAGATATACCTTGGGACACACATCTTAGACCTGAGTTGAGAAACAAACGAGGCCTCGGTGCGCGCGTATTTTTGTGTAATAATCTAATAATCTATGCTTAGTGAATTTGAATTTACACCGCCGTAGCACCCCGTGCTATTCTCAAAAAACGTCCAAGAAACGTGTACTGCACGTAGTTATAATAATATTGTAGGACATTCTACACAACGCTATCTAGACCCAAAGTCAGCATAGCTTAACTAGCTTGTGTTATGGGTTCTAGAAAGAAAGCGGATAAACATACTTAGATACATTTTTTTTTGTAAATACATACTTTTTTTTTTTTTACATATTACATATTATACATAGAAAACACCCAGACCAATGCAAATATTCATATTCATGTATACAAATATTTGCATTGAGTGAGGATCGAACCCGCGCCTCCTGCGTAGCAGCCGTTAGCACAGAGGCAGTATAGTACGTTTAGAGCACATTTTAGGTTCAAGATATATATCCCGAGACATACTTATCTAAAATCTAAAGATTTATACATTAGATTGCTTATTAAATCCGACCGTAGTGTTATTAAAAATACTCCACGTTATTACCCACAGAATAATTAACTATAATTCCATAATTACAACAAAAACATCAAACAAAATAATATCATAGGGAAAATTTAAACTTCTCATCCGTTAACGTTCTACGATAGATCAGCCTGCGCGTGCGCTGGCCGTCGGACAGGTAGATTCATCAGTCTGTCGCCGGCACTTGCCGGGGTAACACTTGTCGTTGTGAAATTCGTGTTTTTTTAGAGTAGGGTGGTTATTGGGTACCTGAGCCCACCTGTTAGTCAACCGTGGTTGTAAACAGCCCCCCCGTCCCGCGCCGGTGCGCATGCGCCCTCTCCCACGCATCCCACTATTTGTATTTAGAATTTTTTCGTTGTTCAACGAACGTGAACGTGAGTTTTTGAAGTGAATGTTTTGAATTCCTGTGTTTTGTGTTGTGTTGTGATGTTTATTGTGTTTTGTGTATAGGATGCATTACAAACAACTGTTTAAAAGGTAATGTTTGTATCTTAATTATTGTGTTATCTTTACCTTCTGTTTTACATTTTTGAAATTCTGGAAAATATGGATTTTTTAGGAATGGCTATTGTTTAGGAAACTGCCGTGGTGATTTACAGCCGATTGCAAATAAATTGCAGGTTTTCAATTAAAGTTAAGTGTAGTTATTGATTTGTTTATGTAATAGGATAATTGTTTATTCCACATACAACTTTCAATGTCGGTATTTGACGGTCTGCGAGGTCCTAGAAGAAAGGTATTATACTACCTTTTTAGGACTTCTGGGCAGTCATGGGGTCCAGATGATATCTACCTATTGTTTTGGGGTAGGTAGCAGGTATAGAAAGTGACGCTAAACATTCTCGTTCTACCCCAAGGGTGCCCAACCTTTTTAGCTGTCGGGCCAAACTTACGATTTGGACATTTTTGGCGGGCCAGTACATCTTTTTACTACATCCACCCCCCCCCCCCCCCCCGCCCCTCAGGGTTCGTAAGACATCTCCCTCGAGCCGGGTCTCTTCGGGTATTGGGACCATCGCATCCCCATCTAGCCCCTGGGAATGAGGAGGTGCAGGCGGCTCCACCCGTCACCACCCTCAGGCCCATGCTCATGAGGGACAGAGGCCTGTTCTGCACCTCCGACGCCCGCGTCCCATACGCTCGTCACGGGCTGTGCGGGCTGCGAATCCCCTCCGTTCCTACCCCGCCGTCTCCTTTTGGAATATTACTTGCTCCCAAAAGGAGGGGTGGCAGCCCACGCGCTCGCGCAGCGTATTATCGCCGTGAGCAAGGTGGCAAGCGAGAGAACTCTCACTCCTACGGTGATGGCGTCTCCCGCGTCATTACGATGGCATTCGGTGGTTGACTCTTACCGGATCCAACGCAGAAAAACCCCGAAGCATCCGTGCATAACCTGCAGGATGGAGAAGTGGCTAGAGAGGCTACATGGCGGCCTCTCTAGCTTTCCCCCATGATGGGGTCTTAACGCCGCTACTACGGTGTGCCCTTCACGGCTCGGGTTCGTGTCCCCGTTCCCGCGCCTTTTTTCGGTAACGATATGGCACCGAAAGAACTTTTTTTATAACGTCAATTTGACTTCACCTCGCCTGCTGGTAAGCTGGAGGCAGTCTCGGAAAAGAGGGTCACCATTATAGACACGTAGGTATCGTGTTACAATGGTGGCACTCAGCTTGTCGGCCTCATCAGATGCTTTTTCGCGCCCCGCTTAAAGGATCCGGGACTGTAGGAAGAGGGAAACTGGTAAGGAATTCCAGGAGTTAATGGTATGGCAGAGGAAGGAGTCACCGAATATTTTGCACCGTATGCGGGTGACATTTATGTCCTGCACGCGTTTTTCTGTGTAGGAAAGGATAGGGTGGGATTAATTGGAAATGCTCATCAGAACATTCACCATAGCAGAGACGGTAAAATTAAAATACTGCCAAGTATGCACAACTCTACGTGATCTCAGGATTCCCAAAAATGCGGATCGCATGACACTGGAACCTGTCGAGTGTATCAAGTAAGTATTTTGCGAAGCCATCCCAGAGATGCGAGCAGTATTCCACGCAGGAGACAGAAGACACCGCTGCTCCGGCGTGTTAAAACATCTCACTTTGTTCAGGACTCCGAGTTTACGCGAGGCTGTTTTGATTATACTCTCAATATAATTTTTGTTGTTCAGTAGGCAGCGAACATCCGAGAATACTGAGATTGTCCCGCAGTGGCAGTGGCCATGCCACAGAGGGAAGGAAAAAAGATACCTTTGCTGTAAATGCACATGCCTGTGTCTTGTTGGCATTGAACTCGACCAGGTTCTCAGAGCCCTATTGGGAAATATGATTAAGGATCCGGTCGAGCTCAGTGACAAGAAGCTGCTTTCCGCGCTCAGACTATATATCAGACTGCTCGGCCGCAGTATGCCCATGATAACTCCCGTGTAAGTTGCTATCGTCTGCATAGCAATTAATGCTGCCGGGTGGTCAGAATATCGTTGATATGTAGAAGAGAGAGAATGGGTGATAAGACAGACCACTGCGGCACGCCAGCATTTACCTGCAAGAACTACAAAGTTCGTCCATCACAAAGGACGCGAATATGGCGCTCCTGCAGGAAGCTAACCACCCAGTCGAACAGTCTGAGAGGGAGACTAAAGGCTGGTTGAAAGCTTGGAAAGAAGCGATTTGTGGCAGACTCTATAAAAGCTTTGGCGATGTCAAGATTAATTGCCGGTGACTCGCCATGTTTGTCCATAGCCTCGCTCTCCGAGATCCGGCAAGAAAACTCGCCGCGTCATAGGATATCGTGCGGTAACCCCTGATGGCCTTGATGGCTATCGTCTCTTGCTGTGCACGCGGTAGGTGCACGTGCCTAGACTTCAGGGCATCTGCTCACACGGGACACCCGTATAGGGCAATGGAGCGTACGATTCCCGCAGCATCTGCCTCCTCCTCTGCTCTGGCTCCCTCATGTTGAACAGCAGCCACGCCAGAGCGTTAGCTGTGCATCTTAATTTGGGAGCCAGACTTCGGAGACGCTCCCCGATATCTGGCCCGTCGAACACGAGCCCCAGATATGTCATCTTGATCTGGATGCCGATGAGAGTGTCTCCCACTGTGAGGTTGGATCCCTCCGGTGGTGCACGCCGAGGCCTATGAGAGAACATGGCCTCAGTTTTGTACAGAGTCACCTCAGACCCAGCCGCCGGATCCGTTCCACGCCAGTGACAGCTCCTATTTTACTACATTTTCACGCGTATAAATTATAACTCAATAATATGGAATGTAACTACAAAAATTAGTATAATAACAAAGTGCACTAGTACAATATTAAGTTATTTAAGTTTATTATAATACCAAACTATCAATACAATCAAATTCATAATAATAAAATAAAATAAAATTATTTTAAACTTTTTAGTTATGATAAAATATGAAGAGATAATATCATTTTGATGAATACTCGATAGATTTGAGTGAAAAGAAAAAATAGCATAGCATTTGCGACTGCGACTAATGCAATGAAATTGCTTTTGTACAAGCTTTTTTTTTTGCTCCTCTCGCAGTGGCTTGCGCGTGCCACCCGAAATTCGTCCGCGGGCCACTATGTGGCCCGCGTGCCTAGGGTTGGGCACCCTTGTTCTACCCAATAACATGAAAGTGATACAGTGTTTACTTACACGAGCCTACAAAACCTCACAACACAAGTTACACTTTTTATTGACAATATTACTGGGAACTAGTTAACACCTTGATGGAACCAAATCACCCCTTTCTCCCCTGATTGACTAAAATCCTCTTAATTTTTTTCTCAGATTTTCATTAATCGGGGAGGAAGGGGTGATAATGACAGGTGTTAAAAAATTACAAATAATTCTTTCAATTCTTTACCATCCTATTTGAATTTTCTTTACTGAACCATTGCACTTTGGCGACCGGAGTCTGCAATGCAGACTAAATTACCACGAAAGGACGAATAGGGGTGCAAACTCTGCCTTACTACTCGTCCTTACGTGGTAATTTATAAGTGGATTTCCCGGGAGCGACTACCATCAACCCTTCCAAGCCTGTGCCAGAACTTCGTCTGTCAAAAGCAGGTTTAGGTGAGGAGATTGACTTGGGTCTGGTAGTGTTCAATAAGGAAACAAGTATTAACTCACAATTCATTCACACAGTTGACAAATACGATACAATATTTCCTACATAAGTATTTGTTTCCGTTTTGAACTAGATCATGTCAATGTTTCAATAGTTTCCTGTCAACCTTTGTGGTTATTCATTGGTACTTATCGAGAATGCATTGAGGAAATGCTACTATTGCAAATAAATATACTTTACAATACTATGAGGGGAGAGGAGGTAATATAACCTAACCATAACATAACATAAACTCACGCCTATATCCCCGAAGGGGTAGGCAGAGGTGCTAGCACCCACATTTCGCCGTTTATGTTTAGGTCCTAACCTAACCAAACTTCACTTTTTCATGGAAAGTTGTATGTAAAGGTGCAACCGTATCTGCTTGTACACCAGACAAGCTGTTAAGAACAAAAAATTACACTGTTCCTAGATAAAGCGGGAATTTTGAATTCAGTATTTTCGAACGTGACGCAGAAACTTGACAAATGCGTTAGGGATTTGCACACCTATCTGTATCGGCATAGCGTGCCTTTTTGCAAAATCTGTAGGATAGTTACAAAAAGTTGTAACTACTTTTTTGCTGATGTGGTAAGTGGTCTTTCGCGATACTAATTGTATTGTTGTACTTGACCAATGGTAGTCCTTAAATAAATAAATAAAAAATAAAAAAAAAATAGATACCATTTTTTTTTGCACAACTAGTTTGGTCTTTATAAGTGAGAGTGATCTTATCGTATGAATAAGGAACACGTTTAATATTTCTTACGACAAAAAACTTTCTAAGTACATATTATTACTAGTTTACCGAGAAACGTTGCCTTCTCACGGATTCTTATCACGCTAAGAACAATACCAGTATTTTGAGTTACAACTGTTATATTATCTGCAAAGGTCTAAAGATAAAAAAACAATAGGTTATGCTAGCGAGCCCATTGTCCCTTTTTGCCAATTGCTATGACCAGTGTTACCTCAAAATACGTTATTTTTTTACCAAACATCAATAATATACCTAAATGACGTGACATTTTTTTATACCCTTATATCGCATAAAAGCACACGGTTCACCTGATGGAAAGTGGTTACTGCGGCTTATGAACGAGCCAGGGGAACCACACCCTGAGTTACTATATGTCAAAAACCACTATACGCTCATACCTACCCTTTTTAGTATACAAGTGTGAATATATCCCGCAGTATATAATATAGAATATCGTGCTCAAGTACAATTTGCGCAGGTGTGAAGTGAACACACGATGTGTCAATTGTAACAACGCGAGCTACAAAACCTATTACTTATTTTGTACCGTAAGGTAGAAACATAGTGCACCTATACACGACACGGTAAAGTAAAAGTAAAATTGCAAAGGTAAAAGTATGGTTCGATAATATGGACAGTTGAAAACGGAATGGGTGTAAGTAACAACGATAGCTGATTAGAAAATTGCTTTGAAACGTAGAAGTCGCTTACATTATTTTGTTTTTGAACAATTTCAATCATAATATGGTTATGAAGGCAATAAAAGAGAATTATGTAATTGTTTCAGTCGTTTTGTAACAATTTGATTAGACTGTTTTAGGTTATGAGAGTACTAATGTGTCACAAAACTAGGCCCTACAGTGCACCAGCTTTCTGTGACTTTTTACACTTCTACTTTATATTGAACCTCGACAGTCCCTAGTGAAGAGTACTCACGATCCGTGACGGCAAATGTATATTTTCCCCATGATCCTAACCGCAACATCATAATGGACCGGAGAAAACTACATTTTGTATGCACATAATATTAATTAAGTACCTATATAAATGACTGGTGGCACGCGACCCGGCTTTACCCGGGAATAATTTCGTCAAAGCCTATACGAGCTTTCCATAAATCTATTTTTTTATCCCTTTAGTAGTAAACTAACTTTTGCCCGCGGCTCCGCCCGCGTGGATGTCGGTTATCGCGACCAAACATAGCCTATGTCCTTTCTCAAGGTCTAATCTACCTCTATACCAAATTTCATCAAAATCGGTTCAGCGGTTTAGTCGTAAAAGTGAGACAGACAGACAGACAGACAGACAGAGTTACTTTCGCATTTATAATATTAGTAGGGATAGGGATTTCCAAAAATCGTGGCATGCACTTACGCCGTAAATAGCATCAAATGCCCACTTGCTCAAAGTAGCTCCAGCGGTTTAAGCTCTGCGTTGATGAATCAATAGTCGGGACAAGTAATTTTATAAGTATAGATGTTAGGTATACACTTAAGAAGAATTTTCACATTCACACAAAGAAATGACGTCACAACTTTAACCCACATAACACTCATTCTTTCATATTCCAATCAATTGTAAAATACGGTACATGACTATGAATAACTGGGTTTCCCACTAGTGCCGTGTACGCCGGCACTCGCCGCACTGCGTCCCAGTTTTACGTCAATTGTTGGTGAATTTCTCTGCAGTAATCATTGTAATAGAGTTAACCGTAATCATTTCTCTATTAAACCGAACTGAACATGCCATGGCCATTATTTTTCTGTTAGTTTTCATTTTAAAGATCTCAATCTGAGTTGTAGATTTCTCAAAGATTTCGACTACATCATTATTTGGGTTCTTTCATTTTCGTAACTGACATTTTCATAACCAGTTACGAACAAGGATTTCTTTTTCTTGCTTTCATAACCAGTTACGAAAAATCCCGGTTGCATTCGAAGCTGACTCTCCCCCATAATTCACTGGACTTTTACAGGAGTGAGTGCAGTCAAAATCCTCAATCCCGAGGGGTGAACTTACAGTAGTTTACAGTAGGGTATTTTTCGTTAGCAGGTGTATTTCCTTTTCGATGTAGGGGAGGTCAGACAGCAGTTGTGTCTGTAAAAATCTTAGTAAACTAAAATGAAAGTAAATGAAAAAAGAACAATACGAAAACGAACTCCAGGCCACTAGAATTGGCACGCGGATGTACATAGGTACAATACGAAATTATGATAAAAAAATACTAAAACAATTTTTTCGCAACATCCATCTAAAAATATTTCTTCCCCAAATAATATTTTCTCGTCCGTCTAAAGACGGCTATAATCACAATACTTATATGAAGTACTGTTCGTAAACCGATGCCCATTATTGTAATGGCTCCCTTAAATTACTCCTTACTCTTGGGGTATATTAGGGTTTTAGGTTATGATTCGCAGTTTCAGCTAAAGTATGTACAGTCGACAAATGAGATACCGTTGCACCTTTACATGCAGCAGACGAGTCCTAGAGTGGAGACCGCGAGAAGGCAAACGGAATGTAGAATGTCCCCTAGCCAAATGGATTGACCATATCAAAAGGTGGCTGGAGCGGACTGGTTGTGGAAGGCGGAGGATCGGCAGAAATGGCGCACCTATCGATGTTTCTGCTTTTGCCATCTTCACTATACTCGTAATAGTGTGTGTGTGAAGGGCAGATCAAAAGGACTTTTAGCTGAAACCGACGGGAATTGGAGAGAGAAGATTTTTTCAAGGATGTTAGTAACAGAATTGACTAGTATTCCTCTAACCCTAACCTAAACTTATTATAAATTGCTCGTGTTAGGAGTAAATTCACGTGCCTCTTTTCTAATAGTGTAGGCAGAGACCCCATGTTTCAACGTGGCACTATTCTAGCACACACCTTTCGCCACCACTTTCATAATTGTATAATGTTTTACTTCAAGATTAGGTATCTCACATAACTTGCATTATTCATTTTTGTCCAGTCAGTAACCTTCACGGACGATGCGCACGCGCCGTATCCAAGTTACAACAACAACGTATTCTATATTTAGATGATAATTACAGTTTTAGTAAGCCCCTGTGGCGTGGTGGTAGTAACACGACTGCCACGCAGGGGGCGCTGGTTTGATTCCAATCCAACTCAGAGCAAATATAATATGCACGAATATGTCTACATCCTCAAAAATCCAACTAGTCTAACTACAAAACTTTGATGTCGCCAAGTGTTGTGGAGGTCAGATTGCAGTCGCTTCACGAAAAATATCGAAGCTCAGCCGCATCACAGTTAGACTGGAAAGTTGACCCTAACTGAATTGGGTAAAGGCTCAGAGATTGATGAATTACAGTCTTCGTAATATTGTTTACGAAGCCTCATTAAGGCCGCGGGAACGCGCTGGATGCGAGCCGCTTCCAACCGGTCTTATTGGAGATCCATTGGGGAGGCATATGTCCAGCAGTAGACTTCCTATGGCTGAAATGATGAATATTGTTTATGAAAGAAAAAAAAACTGCAAAACCTAAATAATGGGTTTATCCAGTGGTATAGGCCCCCCCGCCCCCCTATACCACTCGACTATCAAGATTTTATGGAATTTAAAGCAATTACATAGTAGATATGTTATCTATTAATAGATTTAAATAGATTTAGATTGGAAAAAGTAATACTACTGAATACCGCGGCCATAATAACCTCGTGTTGTGTTCCCTGCAGTGAGTAAGGTAGCCAGAACTCGCTGGAGAGGTTTTGTGCTGTCGGTGGGAAGACTAAATGCTTTTCCTCCTTTGTCTTCTGAACTGACGGCACAGGGCCCATACCATGAACTCTTCATGAACTCTTAAAACAGGTCAATATTGAACTACTGTCATTCTACCAACTGCAAATGTCACTTTGTAATCCAATATATTCATATGACATTACAAAGTGACATTTGAAGTTGGTGGAATGACAGCAGTTCAATGTTGGCCTGTTTTAAGAGTTTATGGTAAGGCCGCAGAATCTCTCTGTTCTTACAGGGCCCGCAGCACGAGAGTGACTCCTCTGGTGTTGCACTCGTCCATAGGCCACGGTATCCACTTTCCATCAGCCATTGGCCTTGTGCTCGACTGCCATCTAAGCTGTATAAAAAAAGTAAAAGATGTCCGTGTCAGCCGGTAAGAGTGGCTATCGTATCGCCTCCCTAGCCAGTCCTCCATGATGGGCACCCAAAAGCTACCTGACAGAAAACAAATCTGCCCCCCCTAGACAAGTGGCAATTCGTTGCTCGGCGTATGATGGAATAGAATAACAAATGTATAGGATTTGACGTTTTTGACATTCGTTGACGCCTGTCCTATACGTCAAATATCATACATTTGGCATTCTATTCCATCATACGCCGAGCAACGAATTGCCACTTGTCTAGAGGGGCTGGTAATAAACCTAGTCACTCTTTTTAATCGTCAGTAATTATAATGATGATGATGGCAGCAAATCTCACGTCCAAGAAAAAAATTCAATCGAATCATAATTTTTGCTTACCAATCCTAAATTTTCGCAGAATTGTACACATTCCAATTATTGGTAAATTTTTGTATTAAGGTCAGCACTGAATAACGACAGACTTTTTGTTGATTCATACATATACAAGTTTTTCCTGTGGTTTCACCCGCCGTATTTAGTTCATCTCGCGCTTCCTTTCCTTTGAATAGAAATAAAATCCTTCGCAAAAAAAACGGAGGTACTCAGGTATAATTTTTTTAATAGCATAGGTAGCAGTGGCAAGGTCTCCCTGTAAACCGACTCCTGCCGGCTTGCTCTGTAAAGGGAAGTTGTGATAGATCAGAACGCCTAGGATTCCATACATGCTATGTACGTAAGATTTTTTCCACCCGCTTTCCTTTTAGTGCGTTGAAATGATTGAAATGAACAAACTCTTTAATTTTATTATTACCGATGTCAAAAACACACAGGACAGGTTAACCTATGTTACGAGGTCAAACATAGATGGGTTACCTTTTGTCCAGACCTTGTGAATATTCTTTCAGTACAGAAATACAAGAAAGCATTACAATGGACTAAGAAATAAACTCAATCGGAATATGAACATTTCTTCGAAGTGCCTCAGGCAAGTACATTTATTAATTCCTAGTAGGTTTCGTTCGAAACATCTTACACCTACTTTATTTTTTCGAAGTTTCCCAAGGAATGGTGCATTAAGGCCAGCTACACACGATGCCTTCAGGCGAAGAATGTTACTAGTTAAGTAGCTTTACTTTACTTTTTGTAAGGTACTCTTCGTACAAATTATTAGGGAATTTTGAGAGAGAGAGTACCTCTGTAGTTATGAAAGAATATTTATTTGATTGATGGCCCGAAGGCCAATATCCTAATAAAAATCTATTCACAATTCAGTCTCGATCTGTCAAAATCAAAATATGAAATGACAAAACCGGTTTTTTCGTAACACAATTTTCAATAAAGAACATTGACATTGAAAATGATATTGAGATTATTTTAAACAGATTTTGCTGCTCAGGTACTTAGTTCGATTTTCGGGTCTATTTTTGGGTGGAGTACTTTGAAGATTATTCTAAAGATCATACGTCTTTGGATGTTTGGATCTACGTATGGGCTCGCGCGTTTAGGCGTTTCGTATGGCTTCAGTCAAATATAGCTTTCCCATTTCAATACTCAAAAAATATTTTCAAGGCTCTCTCTCATCCTAGCGTTAATTCCCAGTCGCATCCGAAGCATCCTTGTAACGGAGGGACAAAATATTGTATAGCTCAAAATGCATATTTATTGCATTAGGGACCAAATTAGGCAATTTTACGGTTCAGTCGTGATAATTTCAACAGAGTCAAACATGCAGCATCATCAGGTATATCTCTAGAATGTCGTATTTATCCATGCTTAAAGCCCATGAAAAGGTGCCCAGTTTACAGCAAAAAACTCGTCTTCTATTATATTATACCGTAATGTGGGAGACAGTGGGTGTGTGTTACACCTCTAGCAATAAATTAATTGTTATCATCATCATCTTAGCGTTGTGTCCTGATTGCATGAGACACCTCGGAGACCGGAGTTCATTTGCCGACATTTTCTCCTTTGACATTTAGGCATTCATGGCAGTGAAACCTTTAGCAAGCATGTCATTCCTTACAACGACGTCAAACCAGGACTTCTTCGGTCTCCTATTTTACCGAGTGTAGTGTATGCAATTAAAGTATATTCACATCGTCTCGATTGTCTATGCGCGTAACTTCTAACCACAGACACCTGGTTGCGCTGTCACAATATAGCGCGGGCTGTCACAATACGGAGTACCGAGGTATTGCAGGGAGAGAGATATAAAAGTGTCTGTGAAGTGTGAAATACTCCCGTGGGCATAAGCGAGCCGGTGATAATATAAAAGTAGTGAACACTACACCGAGGGTCAGTAATAGTGGCAGACATTTGTTACCCACATAGCCTGATGGTCACCGCAAAACGTGACCGCCTCATCAAAGACGACTCTCTTGCATTTTATCTGCGATGTCACGGACATGAAGGCTGCCGCGGATGCGAGAGTTCCTCACGCGATCTTTACGCGTGACGTGACTCCGCACATCGCACCATTATAAATATATTATATCTAGCACACAATAAATAAGCAATAATATATACTTAACGTTTCTCTTTTTCCTAATTGAGCGTAATATATCGAATTAATTACGATAGCGATAAAAGTAACTAGTTTTCTTTGTAGGAACATGTATGAAACTTATAGTAGTTATAGAACCAGTTTTTGAACCTAGACATAGATTGATGAGTGTGCGGATATCCCATCCACTTTTTGTTTGTCTGAGCCATACCTGTTTCTAGACGGGTTTTTAAATGGTAGAAAGTACAAGGTCTAGTGGACATGACATTTATGGAGTACTAGCTTTTGCCCACGGCTCCGCCCGCGTGGATGTCGGTTATCGCGACCAAACATAGCCTATGTCCTTTCCCAAGGTCTAATCTACCTCTATACCAAATTTCATCAAAATCGGTTCAGCGGTTTAGTCGTAAAAGTGAGACAGACAGACAGACAGACAGACAAACAGACAGACAGAGTTACTTTCACATTTATAATATTAGTAGGGATTTGGACCTAAAATGTGCTCAAGGTGTACCTACTCTATATGCACAGTACACGTTTCTTGGGTGTCCTTTTTGAGGATAGCATGGGGTGCTACTGCGGTGGACGAGCTCAAATTCACCAAGCATCCGTATTACTATTATAATTGTGAAAGTAACTCTGTCTGTCTGTCTATCTGTCTGTCTGTCTGTCTGTCTGTCTGTCTGTCTATCTGTCTGTCTGTCTGTCTGTCTATCTGTCTGTCTGTCTATCTGTCTGTCTGTCTGTCTATCTGTCTGTCTGTCTATCTATCTGTCTGTCTGTCTATCTGTGTCTGTTACGCTTTCATGACTACACCACTGGACCGATTTTGATGAATTTTGGTATAGGGATAGATTAGACCTTGAAAAAGGCCATAGGCTATGTTTGGTCGCGATAACCGACATCCACGCGGGCGGAGCTGCGGGGAAAAGCTAGTAGATTAAAAAAAAAAACAATCCGCGCGCGCCAGGGCCTCGTTTGTAAGTCGCGATTTAGGTCCAAGTTACGTGTCCCGAGGTATACTTCTTTCTGTCGCGGGGTAGGGGGCTGTCCATTAATCACGTGAGGCTCAAAAGGGGGGAGGGGGGTTAGGAAAAAATCGCGAAATATCACCAGGGGGGAGGGAGGGGTATATTAAAATATCACGTGTATTTATTTTTTGTTATAACTCGCGATTTTTGTCACGATTCTTAGTTTTTTAGCATTAAATAATGAATATAAAAATACACGTGATTTTGGCTAGGGAGGGGGGCGGGGGTGGTTAGATTAAAACCTCACCACGTATCACCATGGGGGAGGGGGAGGGTTGAAAAATTGCTAAAAAAACATCACGTGATCAATGGACAGCCCCTAGGCAGCGCCAATTAGTGACGTCTACATTCGGTTTAATTAACATATTCTCTTGCCGTGTCTGATTTATAAAGTGACTTAGGAATAGGGCTGTTCTAACATACAGATCGGGCACTTTATCCTGCTATGGTTTTCTCAATTGACTACAATAAGGGGTCCTTCAAGAAGGGCATTAGAAGGTTCCTAAGAGGTCGGTAGCACGAGTGTAACACCCTGGTATCGCACACGTCTCGATAGCCACTTACATGTGGGCTAAATGGTATAAAAAAAAACAAACAAATATGAACTGTATTGTTATTTATCAGATAGTCAGAGCGATTATGATGGAGGATTGCGAAATAATTATATTTATTTTTCGGTCTGGCACGATGCCATCTTATTTTTCTAAGATGTATGTGATAAGTAGGCAATTATTGTCGCCATTACGGCTTAGAAGGTGTGATAACGAACATGTACAATTGTACATTCGCCCTCAGAAGTCGCTGACCACTAATGACTTTACAACCGATTTTCTAGCGGCCGCTAGCGACTTCGTACGTGTCTCCACCCGTACGAAGTCGCTAGCGGCCGCTCGTTCGTTTCTCAAAATCCATTCTTAGCGGTGGAGTTTCTTAAAATCCGTAGAACTGTGCCTGGGTAGCTTAACCAACTGACTGTTTACCGAACAGTGAGCGCATTGAGCCACGAGCGCTTCAAATTATTGTATGTACCGGTATGTAAAGTTGTAAGTAGATCTTATTTCTTGGTCGGTTACTTGGAATGCTTAAAAGCTACGTAAGTGTAAGACAGTTGTCCAATTGCCAACCTAAATGAAGCGACGGAAGGTGCAGCCAATGTCGCCGAGTTTTGGGCTGGGCACATCTAATTTTTATTTTATACTAGCTGTCCCGGCGAACTTCGTACCGCCATATTTTCCGCCCGCGTGGTATTATCTCTAAATTTATCAGTGTTTCTCTACAATATTATGCATGTAATATGCATATAAACCTTCCTCTTGAATCACTCTATTTATTAAAAAAAAAACCGCTTCAAAATCCGTTGCGTAGTTTTGAATATTTAGGGACGGACAGACAGCGACAGCGACTTTGTTTTATAATATTTAGTGATTGGTGCCATTGACACGAAGAAGAAGAAGAAGAGCGTATGTCCTAAACATCACATCCCATACATTTGTCATCCTATTCTACAATTCTATTAAAGCGTCGGTAGCTAAGTGGTTAAGGGGTCGGCCTTACGATCGAGAGGGTTCCCGGGTTCGAATATTCCTGGCCATTACACTACCGACGGGACCCCACTCCTAACACAAGCAATTTAGTTTGGAGGGGTTAACGGGAATATTAGTAATTTCGGTTGCTAATATTCTTAAAATTCACCGGCCAAAGAATTGCCACTTGTCTAGGGGAGCTGGTGGCGACTGTACGTGTGATTACAATCTATTAGACCTGGCACCGAGACGCACTGTGTCGTGAATTACAATAATATGCGTCTGCCTTTCTCTGCGAGAACGTTACTAGAAGTTATTTCATTATTTAAATGCGTACATATAAAATATGGAAATTGAAATCTCTCTGTACACGTCAAGTTTCTAACCATAATCGCGATAACCGTTTAGATATAGTTAATTTAAGTTTTAGTTAAATAAGGTTCGTTAGAATATTGTGTAGTAGCAAAGGGCAAAAAAATTGTGCAAAATTCAGTTTCGTAAAGCTAAATGTCAAAAACAGTTAAGACTGATTTATATATCAGATGAGCGAATGCTCAATCTATTCCTTCTAAGTCAGTGGCAGAACATTCGTTAAAAAAATTCAACAACTGGTCTAACTGCAATGCTTCGATATAGTCCAATATCGCTTTTGGGTTGTGGAGGTCAAATGGGAGTCGCTTAACAGAAAATCGAAAATCGAAGTCCAGCCAAATCCGCAGTTATACTGGTAAAGCGGACCCCAGAATTCGAGGTGAAAGCATCGGATGCGACTGGGATTAACGCTAGGATGAAGAAGAAGTGACAGAACATTCGTACGTTGTTTTTTCTTAAGTAAACGCTGAATACAAGGTTTCGTTTACAAACACTAAAATAATAACCTGTTCTAGCTCTATGTCCTGTTTGGTCTAAATCCAGCTTTAAACAGTTTTCAAAAGCTAACATTGATATCGTGGACGTTTTTGACATTTCGGAGATTGAGATCTGATCGAGTCTGAATTTTGTATTTCGAAAATTGATACTCAATTGGACAATCCAGATACACACCTGTACACTCTCATAATCTTATGTGGGGGATGGGGGACATTGGTCATATGGCTTCAATCAACACTACAAGCATGAATTTATAGTGATTCTTTAAAAAAAATTAAATTGATTAAAAAACTAAGTTTTAGTTTTATACATAAAATCCTTTTTCACTCCTTGTTTTACTCGCCTTTCACTTTAAAAATAATTCAATGTAAAGAAAGAAAGAAAGAAAAAAGTTTTATTTGTCATTTATTTCTCATATTATTCCGATTAACTTTAACCATTTATTGTTACTTTTTGGCCCTATTTGATTGCCAGTTCTTAACTTGGGTTGATTGGACTTTATTATCCCGGGAATAAGTTCCTGTGGGTTGTGGGAACGTGGAAAAAACGTGGTTTACAACCAAATATCTATACATAATAATAAACATGATTCCTCTTTCTCCTTTTACCTCAAGTCCATCTCTGGTGTTTGAAACATGGTAGGTATCTATTTTTTTTTATCGTGCGATAAAGAAATCCCCACGGATACCTCCCCCGCCGGAGCCGGAGGAGGAGGTAATGTCGGACCCGAACCGACTAAAACGCACGCCGTCTGTGGGCCTTCAGTTTGCGGAGGTGAGATTGTCGTAGCCATATCCCTCGCACCCCGGCCGGCCCAGGGCCATATCTATCGATCTGGCCCTCTTCCGGTGTGGGGACCACAGAGTCCCCAACTCGCCCCCGGGTATGGGGAGGCACGCAATGCGCGCCGCCGCAACATGGTATCCACAAGCAATCAATTGGCCCGTGTGCTTGTATAGTACTCGAAAGTGACCGGTCAACAGACTGCAAGCCGCTGACATGAACCGGGTAGCCCGCGGTACAAGCCGCCTACATGATTTTATCAAATAAGGTCGTTGACTCTTAGGCTATGGTTACACTAGTGCACGAGCCGATTTAGGCTATGTAAGCGTTTTCTTTTTTTTAATTAAGAATATTAGTAACCGAATTTTTATAAATTGGAAAAAGCGAAATCAAGCTCAGGCAGGACTCCACCCGCGATCTTTCCCTTACAGGGGGAATGCTCTGGCCACTGAGCCACCGAGCTTCGCCCGAGGTTGATCCAAATTTTCCAATACAACCATCTTAGGGCGATGGTGGGAATCAATGAATGATGTTGCAATCATTTTTAAACATTGATTTTTTGTTGTAATTATAAAAATTTGTTTAGTTTAGCATACTAAATGCTTTAAAATTATTTCAATTAGTAACCGAAATTACTAATATTCCCTTTAACCCCTCCAACTAAGCTAAATTGCTTGTTGTTGTTCTAGGAGTGGGTTCACGTCGGCAGTGTAATGGCCAGGATTCAAACGCGGGACCTCTCGATCGTAAGGCTGACTCCTTAACCACTAAGCTACCGACGCTTTAAAATATAAGTACTATGTGTTCACGCTTCTTTATATCTGAAGGGGGAGACAGTAGTGTATTTGAGCACCACATTTAGTCTGCATGTACGAACTAGCATATTGCCGTCCCGTCAACCGGGCACTTTTCCAGTGCGACAATAAGTTTATTGTCGGATAAATAACAGCCGCTAGTCGCTATTGGAGCGCGGGAGCAAGCCAATCTCATTAGTTAGCTGGGTATACCCCACGATTCACGGACTAAGCCCTAGTGTAGGCTTTCCTATCGGGGTTCGGGGGTCAGTGAAACATTATGGTCTCTGCCTACCCCACTGGGCAAAAGGTGTGGCTGTATGTACATACTAGCTTTTGCCCGCAGCTCCGCCCGCGTGGATGTCAGTTTTCGCGACCAAACATAGCCTATGTCCTTTCTCAAGGTCTAATCTACCCCTGTACCAAATTTCATTAAAATCGGTTCAGTCGTTTAGGCGTGAAAGCGTAACAGACAGACAAACAGACAGACAGAGTTACTTTCGCATTTATAATATTAGTAGAAGTAGGAAGTAGGATATTTTTTATCTCATATCGCTATCGCTATCATACAAGCTCGCATCCTAAACCGCTGTGTACTATGACCTCAGCCTTAACAGTCTGACTGTCCGCGCGAACGAGTTTGGTAACAGCGTTAAAGAATCGTGGGAATCGCATTGTCAACAATTGGTACGTTTCTGTTCTCTTATATCGCAATGGCTAGGCTGCTGACGTGAGGGTCGATCTAGGAGTTCGACATAACCATCGTGGATGCGAAGATGTTATTGACCCTATAGAGGTGTACCATGAAACGAGGGTCCGAAATTTCGGACCGAAGCATTTACGCTTCAGGAAATTATGGGTGTAGGGCGAACCGAATAAAATGGGGTTAACTGGACGCGGGGTTGGTGGATGTGACTGTGGTGCACTTCTGACCTCCTGTCTTGGTGGTGGTGCAGCCAATGTCGCCGAGTACAGCTGGACTGGGCGCATATAATGTTTATTTAAAATTGCTGATACGATGAAGAAGAAGAAAACGGATAGTTGGAGCACTACATAAAGTCTTTTCCTAAACACTGAGCTGCGTCGCCGGGGGACGTTCGTCGCCTCGGTGCCTAAGACAATTTGAAAAAAAAAAAAGAAAAAAAAATATTAAATATATTATCATTTTTATTAATTGCACAGGACGCCATTTTGAAAGCGACGTAATCATCAATAATTGGTGATTTTAGAAATGAAAAAGAAAATTCGATACCCCTGATTTAAACTTTACAATATAATGGGGACCATTTCCAATTCAAATTTAATAGGAAAAGGCACCATACTAATTGGTTCACAATTTCATTCATACAATTTCATTCATAAAATGTTCCCTATTTTATGGACATTTGACATTTAACCATTGGACGGTAGATTACAAATTATGATCGACATCCAATTATTTTTTTAATTGTCTTTGCCTCCAAAGCATATACCGTTAGGTAGGTACTTTTTTAAATCGATGATTTTGAATAATAATTTTGGATGTTATTATAAAATTAAAGTTAGGTGATAATCCGTTAATTAAACACATATACACATGTGTTTAATTAACGGATTTAAACGGAAATTAAAGTTAGGTGATAATCCGTTAATTAAACACATATTACACATGTGTTTAATTAACGGATTATCACCTAACTTTAATTTTATATTAACATCAAAAATTATTATTCAAAATCATCAACACACTGAATTATCAACAAGCATAAACATAACACCTGACAACGAAAATATCATTAAAAAAATGTTTTGTAGGTTGGCACCTAACCTTTGCTTAACCTACTATTTGGTAGTAAATGTATCTCCTTAGTAGGTAAGAGTACAAACATGGTAAACAAAAACACCTCCAAAACTTTTAACAGTAGAATGAAAATCAACAAACACCAAAAATATACAAGAGAAACACCATAAAAATAAACGTTTTCCTTCAAAAAATATAATAATCCAAACGACTTATACCTTCTTTTCTTACAAAATTGAGTTCAGAACATTACCCGCCACCCTAATAACGCACTACATAAAAAAAGGCGCAACTGAAAATGTCGCAGAATATTCTCATATCAGTTAAAATATCGTTTGAAAACGTTTACCAGTTGCGTATCCGAATTCTTTAACCATAATCCGATACCTAATTCGAATATTAACACGATAACGCGGGAAACACGGACATCGGTAGAATATTGAGCACTGCTATTGTCTCCCATTCCTGTTTTTATTACGACCTATCTTACGCAACGATATTTACAACAATCAACTTTATTTCTTTACTGATAAAATTCACTTTCGTGAAACATAACATTTGATGCCGAGACGTGAAGTTATGAAAATGGGCCGCGGTTCTCTTAAGAAACATGGCGGAGGCTTGGAACAATGACAAGTTTTGATACAAATTTCCTTTGACAGACGGTTGTTATGAATACCGGTTCGTGTAATATATATAATAAAACGGATATTGTCGTTTGTTAGGTTCTGTTTAAAAATTTATGACGTAAAATTGGCTGATTGGTTTATTGTTGAGGTAAATTCTTTTCGTTTAATGCACGCGTGACGCGTACAATAATTGAACGCAGAAAAATGGATTTTAATACTTTACAATAAAGTATTTTATTGAGTGGTATTACTGCTTAGTTGTATGCTATCTGATTATTAAAATTAACTTTGACTAAAATCGAACTCTAAGAGTGTCTTGGGAATAAACTATTTAACATTTTATATAGAAAGGTTGTTAAATGTTAACTATATTCCTAAGACACTTGGAGGTCAATTTTAGTCAGACTATGTACCTATTATAGTCTGCAAATTCAAAACGAATACAAAAACATGCAATTCTATGTTAAAAGTTGACTAAACTACAGGTAGTTGCATACCTACTTAATTCATAAAATCCTCCCAGAATGTTGAAATCTCAAATACTTAAATCACTCCTTACTTAACCATGTTGAGCCGTGACCATTTTTTGTAAACTAATAAATAACTGCGTTATCTAAGCTTTTAACCGATTGCCGTAACTACATACTTCAGATTTTTTAGATAACGCTTTGTAGCACTATCTCCTACGTATCTTTAGTAAATGTGTACTTTTGATACGCTAGTGTTTAACGTCTATACTATCGGAAGTCAACAGTGCGGTAGGCTTTGAATCTTTTATTGATGGCCAGTATTGACTCAAATTTGAATTCCTTTGGGTTCTTTTTTCCTTTTTCGCTCTCGTATTTTTTCATGTAAATTACGACAAATACTGTTACGTTTTCAACGATATTAGGTACGTTTATTAAGAATGTTATTGACAAATTGCCGGAAGGAATACAGACTTCTAAATTCAAATAATGTCTCTGGTCAAGAGTCTTATTGTTTTAAACTACAGTGTCACGACACAACTGTCTAGAAATATACGCAATAACCATTAACAACGGCTTACAATTAATTTTATTGACTAGGTTAGTACATGAGACAATTCTGGCTGTACTGAGTCATGCTGAAATTCTTTAGACCAATAGTATCTCAGCTATAGTTGTGTTAGAGTCATTTCCTAATATTTTAGTTTAAATACGTAGCCATGTCTTCAAACAGGTACTATTATTAGAAGTTTTATATTGGAACTTTAACCTTTCTAGATAAGTACTATAGATAAAATTATTTAATAAGTATAAGCCGTATAATCCCTTAAAAGGTGTACTTTTTAGATATTATAAGTAGATTAGATGGGAATAATACTCAGTATGGTGGAAGCGCATCATACTCATAATAATCCTATTAAACACGCTGAGAATCTTTAAAGCCCATAGTGACCCTACGCTTTCCAGCCATATTAAATAAAATTGACTGTGACGTTTAGAAATAAATTTCCTAGGCTTTCGCTGCCGAACGTAAGTCACGATTCCGAACGACAATGGAATTTGAAAAAAAAAGGGAATGGGAATTTTCGGACTGGTTCCTTTGTAAAAAAGTAACTTTTGTTTTGATAATCCAGCGATAGGCTGAATAGATTCTGAATAAAGAGTAGACAAGATTTGAACAAACAAGAAACTGTGTCATAGTATTTAGTAGATTTAGTGCTTTGTTTCTTTTTTTTTTCCTATTTGTCTCTTTTGTATCCCGTTACCTTAGAAAAGGGGTTGGTTTATTGTGTTCTTAGCTCCTTTTATTTACTTTGGATTAATTTCGATGCAAGTTGAAAGAAGGCCGCGGGAACGCGCTGGATGCGAGCCGCTTCCAACCGGTCTTATTGGAGATCTATAGGGGAGGCCTATGTCCAGCAGTGGACTTCCTATGGCTGAAATGATGATGATGATGATGATGAAGTTGAAAGAAAACTATGTAGTTTTAAATTGCGATTCAGTTACTTCTCAGCAGCCATTGCCGTGGGATAGTTGCGTTGACTTCCTGAGTATTATTAGTTGGTGTTTTGTGATTCTCTAGTATATATCCTGGAATACAGGTGTTTCAGTAGATAGTGGGAATGCAGATGAAATTAGTATTGATTTATTTTTACTTCTGTATCGACTGCCTCCTTAACACTAAGGCATCCATTTATGTGAGATAAGGAGTAGGTATACCAGAATCTACTGCTGTTAATTATCATTACTCCAAGCACAACTCTCGAATTCCAACGAAAGTAATTATCATTCTATGAGTTCATTTAAATACAAACAAAACATTGAATCCTAAAGCGGTGTTTCCAAAGACAATTCATTTTGTTTCATCTAATGACCAATCCCATAACATTACCGCCTAATGACCGAATCTCGTGAGCAACAGATTATGAAATAATATTAAATAGCTGTTACACACAAATCTCTTCAATTTTTCGTTCAATTAGAGGTGGCCCGTGGAGATGATCGTCTGGGGAAATGGCCCTACACTACAAAAGCTTTGTTTATTTGCGTGACGTCATTAGAGGCTAAGCGTTGCCTTCGGCTACGTCTGATATGAGTACTTATTTCATAAAATTAACTGCTATGCTATGTAATGAGAGACCGAAGACCATAGAAAATATATTTTGCACTCTCATTTTTTGATATAATAAAAATAAAAGGGGCGAGCCCATTAACGTCAACTCGGTGTGTTGCTACTGATCATTTTCTAACAAAAAATACAATTAGCACTATACGCGACCCGTAAATCAATCTTCCATTCCGAATTCAGCGTAAATTTACGTCAAGGGACCAATGATTATGACGGATGCTATCTTATTGTTGTTACTATTTTGTGAATACCTATAGGCAAAGTAAAAAAAATCCAATAAAGAATTATACTAGGCTATGATGAAACAGACATTTTTCCAAAGATACGTGATATCAAAGATGTACGAACGCATGCGGTTTTTTCCTTTTTCTTTTTTTTTCAGTATTCTTGGCATCTAGTGTAGTAATATTCATTCTTCAGTCTCATTTCCAGACTACTTTCAGACAGGATGAAGTTATATTCACTTGCTTTGTACATTAAAAATAAACTCGCCAGTGACGGACTAAGTGTTAAAGAACATTCACTAAGCAATGTTTGGAATTGTTCTAATAGCAACACATTTTACCTGTATTCTAACATAATGCTAATAATGAAGGCGTCAGAGAAGAAAGTTTTTATGTGTATCTTTAACAAGGAGTGTGTTTGAAAACCACTTAAACACTAACCGGTGTTCTATGACTCCGTATTGAGGTACCGTTAGGTGCATGTATAATATTTCATGCAAACATGACGCGAACGTCAATATTTAATTTTGTACTTACCGCACTTTGAATGAAGTGCGTCAAATATTGCGCGCGAAAATTATAATTTATGTGTAAATGTATTTAAAAAACATAACTACCAATTTGAAAATCGAACATAAAATAAATCATAGATAATGTTTTCGTATTTCGAACATTGATTACGTCATCGACAAATTGTTACCTGAGTTTTTTCTTCCACGACATTATCTTGGGGCATCCATCGGTATGTATAATTCGAATTTCGAGTGGACCTTTTGTCAGTTTTATATTGCCATGCCAAAAATTTCATGGGAATTTCGTCCGGGAGACTTCCACGACCCACGTGTATCCTAATAGTTTGTTATTTTTTATTTTCTACCATTTCTCTGTTGTTATTTTTTAGTTTACTACACGATTTCTTCTTTGGAAGAATGAATGAACAGTTACTTTGATTTTTATTTTGCAAAGATTTCTTTAGTATGTATGACAAAGATTTAGGTAGGTACACTACACTAGACAAACAGTTTAAAACAATAAATGGACAAACATATTGATAATTAATACTTTAAAACTGTTTAGTAAAATTATTGAAACTACTACTTAACTACGATTAACTATACAATATTCCGAAATCTCGCTAGTTAATCCTGAATTTCACCAATAAATAAAACAAAATGTACAACTAAACTGGTTTTTCAGTTTCCCCCAAAAAAATTATTGAGTAAAACTAAGAAACAAGAATGGCAATACAATCACGTTTCAGGTTTCACTCAATTAATTCCATGCTATTCTTGTCAAGTCAATCCTAACTTGACTCATAAAACTTAACATATAATCCTCACACTCATAAAACATGTTTATTGCTAAAATACTTTCCTCTCCACTTGCCTAACTCACTCGTTCCCGTTTCCCGTAGAGGTAAGGCGTGTTTAGACGTACACCATTAGCTATCAACAAACAAACAGAGTGACTAATAATTTAACTATCGTAGTACTCGACCGATAAGAGCTGTAGCGAGTAGCATAGCCTGGACGCGAGCTAGCCAGTCTGAGGCTAGGGCTGTCTCACCAGAATTTTTGTATATAGACAGATAGATTTTAAAAACACATCACGTTCCACCGAGTGACATTAATCAACAGTATAGTCTGAAAAAAATTGTAAATAGACTCAAGATATTTGTAAGTAGACCAAAAAAAACAGCTGAGTTTCTTGACGGGTCGCGTTGTGAACCGGTGGTCTATATGAAAAACTAGTTGTTGCCCGCGGCTCCGCCCGCGTGGAATTCGGATTCCGTACAAACTTTTCTTTCGTGCTAAAATTGCCTCGGATACCATCCCCGTCAGCCATCAGGAGTGCCATGTGGAATTCGGACCCACTAAACAGCATGCCGTCGCAGGTCTTCAGTTGCTGGAGTGTAAAATTGCCTAGGGCATTTTCCGCACCCCCCGGCTGACCCTGAGCCATCTACAATTTTAAGATGGCCCTCTCAGAAGTGGGAAGCACGATGTCCCATCGAATTCCGGAAAGGGAGGAGACGGGCGTGAAGGGATGACAGGAGGCCGGACCTATAATCCTCACGTCCGCGCTCGGTGACCAGCCCTTCCCTTTCCTGCTCTCTACTGGGCCTCCTCGTAGTCAGAGGGACATGTGGGAAGCCTTTGAGCAGCCCTCTATAGAGCTGCTCCCGTTGCTGTATGTATTTGCCGTAGGCGGTAGCGCCTCCCCTGGGTGAGGGGCGTTAATGCCTCCGTTACCCAGGATGCATCACATGGAGGTTCCAATCCCGCATTCGGATCCCGTTACCGTTGCATCTTGTGTTCAGCTGACCTTCCATGTCTTCGCTCGTGAAATACTTCGAACACCCGTGGTTGCACCCTTTTTACCGGATTTATTGACATTATAATTTCGTAATATCTTTTGAATAGAACGTCCGATTTCAATAATTCAAAAAGTAATCAACAGGTATTGAAACAATCTTAAATACCAAACGATTTATTTAGATAAGAATTAATATAAAGGTATAGATTCCGTGGTCTGACTTTGATCGGCATTTTGGCTTGAATTTATATCGTCGCGCGTTACTTTCATACTGCAATAGATTCTAAAATATTCATTATAATTATACTGTGTAAAGGGCAATTTTGATCTACATTAAATGTACAATGTATCTAACGTATTTAGTCAGATAAGGCTTAACACTATATTGTTAAAAATAGCTTCGAAAATGACACATATTTTTTTTATAATTTGTAAAAGATAAAAATGGTTATTGTGAGCTACCCTTATTAGATAGACATATGCTGTTGCGGACTTTTATGTAGACCTTTTTAAGTTATACATTTCTACAGTACATTATTTTGTTCTATCTTCAATAGTTTTCGCAGCGTACGCGATGTAAGGAATTTTTTAGGTCATTTTTTTTACACCTTGGGTTACATTATTGAAGTTTTATCCAGGATCCCTATTTTTTTGAAAATTAATTATAGCCTATGTTAGTCAGTGATAGTGCAGCTTTCTAATGGTAAAAGAATTTTTGAAATCGGTTCAGTAGTTCTTGAGTTTACTCGAATACAAAAATACAAATCTAATATTAGTAAAGAATGTATGGAAATCTGCCCGATTTATTGACATTTATGCTCACTGCTCCGCTCCCTTTAGTAGTAGCGTGATGTTATATAGCCTATGTTACTCCCAGATAGTGTAGCTTTCTATAGGTGAAAGAATTATTGAAATCGGTCCAGTAGTTTCGGAGCCTATTCGTTACAAACAAAAAAACAAACAAACAAACAAACAAACAAATCTTTCCTCTTTATAATATTAGTATAGACAATACATATCTCGTTTTGATATTTTTGATGATTTAAGTAATGTTACCAGATGAACAAAAAAACCTCGATATTCTTAAAAAAGTGAATAAATTCATCTATTAAGCAGAATTCTACGCAGAAATAAAATGATTTTGATGGTGATTACAAAATGAAAATTAAAACTTTAAAATATGTAAATAAAATATATCAAAATAAAATACAAATGACTATTTTCGTAGGTATTACTTTTTTATATAAGACACGTCAATATGTCTTCACCTCACCTCATGGTAAGCTGAAGGAAACGTCTCATTGATTATTTCATGAGTAGCATTATTTTTACGGTATCTTCACAATCACATCCTAATCAAATAAATCATGTCTATTTCTCATTCACAGATAATTTAAATTCCTCTGCCTGAATGAATGGATTGTCTGATGATGTCAAATAATAGTTATTTGTTCAACAAGTGAATATTATTTTATACTGTAGACTTTGAATCACATATTTTCTTTATTACTGAACACAATGAGATTTATAGGCACGAGACACGAGACCACATGAGAAATTTAAAAAAAAAACAATATTATGTGAAAAACTTTTCTTTTCTACCAGCCACTAATTTTTTTATAGACCGCAAGAAAAAACAGCAATATTGAATATAATGTATTGTAATAAAGGCTCGGTCAAACTAACGCGATCAGCTTGCGTCCGCGGTGGCGTGCGCGGTGGCGATCAGCTGCTGGCCAAGTTCTCTTAAATTAAAAAATATATATTTTATACAGACAGTTAAAATTATGACGTCACAATTATTTATTTCACACAAGTTTCCTTTTAACTTACCGTTTTGACGTTTAGTAAAAAAGTTACTAATTTGACTAGTCAGTTAAATACCAATTCCAAAAAGTGGTATTCGAAATTCGAATCACTTTTACTCACGCTGCTCGCAGCAAAAATCGATGTTCCCGCCAGTTTTTACGCGCCAACAATCGCCTTTTTCGTGTTGAGAGTAAAACAAGAGGTTGGCAGCCCTGACTCGGGGTAATGCCAAGAATATTTAAGGAGACGGGCCTTAATAACAGTTTTCTAAGCGACGTTCCTTATTTATTACCCCTTCATATTGCCCAAAGTTGGGAGTACCGAGCTCATTACTTCCCGGACTTTTTATGTTTGTGTGCTTTTAATAATAGTTCGGAGGGTTGTTTATCGATATGCCTTATTGACCTAATTATGTTTTGGCAATATCTTGCCTATTTTTTCGAAAAGTTTTTGTGGAGGTTATGTTATTTATTATCTAATAAATCATTATGTTGGGAAATTCTACACAGCGCTAACTTGAATTATTGTATTCCAAAGTGAGCACGGCCTCACTAACTTGTACCTAATATGGTTCTAGAACGTGGCTAAACTGGCTAACATACTTAAATACTATTTTTTTTTATAAATACTTAATGAACTTCGGCGGTTTATGTCTTACTAAACTTCTTTTTATCATTGTAGGTGACTCAAAGACCCGACCATTGATGAAAAAAGTTCCACTACCTCTAAGAACTAAGCTGTACACCGCACAGTTAGTTTCAGGGCGTTCAAACAAACAATTCTTCAGCTTTATTATTAGAAGTACTCGTATTATTTAGTAAGAAAACATATCAAAACATAAAAAGACCGGACGTTTTTCTCACGGAACCGTACTACTTAGCTTAATTCTATTGTAATGTTTAAATAACTCATTCTTTGTTCCACAAATAACCTGTTATTACATGAATATGTTTTTATTTTATATAGCGTATTTCTTAGCTCATGTAAAAACCCCAATTTCTGAGACTGCCACCTAAGTTGTATAAAATAGACTGCTAATAGTTCAGTCAATGTACAGATCCGAGGCCACAATAATTTGCACTCAGCTGGACCTAAAGTGTGCCCAAAATGTGCTCTATACGCGCCACGTTTCTTGTGTGTCTTTTGAGGATAACACGGGGTGCTACGGCGGTGGACGAGCTCAAATTCCCAAGCATAGATTATTACAAAACAATCCGCGCGCGGCAGGCCTCGTTTTTCTCGCGATTTAGGTCCAAGATACGTATCCCGAGGTATGGGATTATTTAAAACACCATCATAAATGAAATATAAAAAGTCGTCAACGATCCCCAATAATACCTGAATTTTTTTTATTTGGGGTCAAAGGGAAACCGGGTTTTTCGCAATTTTCAGCTAAAACGGTATGTTTTACATAAGAATGTCTCAGACAAAGTTAAAGATCATACAATTTTATCATGGTGTTTTGAATAATCCTACCAACTTTAGTTTTTTTATTTTATTATTTAGTTTAAATTGATCGGAGTATAATCTGGATTTCCCCAGTGAGAGCCGCAATCAAGTCAAACTCAAACTGCGTTATGACGTTTTACACAATAATTTTATTTTAAAACCCAGGTTGATAGAACAGATTTTCACGGGTTAGATTTCCTAAGCTTAATCTATTCAAGATTGGTCTGAATTTTAAAAAAACTTGCACTGTTATTTAATACTGATAAGTAGGTATCTTCTAGTAAAAGTGATGCTGCCTGGTTGTAACCAGAGAAAGCGTGATAATCCAGATCAATTTTATGATTCATTGGTGAAATCTATCCTTTTTCAAATGCACAACTTTACAAAACGTAGCCAAACCTGTCAAAAACGTAAATACAGATTATCTAAAAGAAAAAAAAAGAAAAATAGCACTTGTTTACTAAAGTTTTGACCAACAATCGTGAAATTCTGTGGTAATAAATTGATTATTGAGTTTTGAAAGTGTGACATTATGTTTAGAATTGAATCACGATTACAAAGATCTATCAATTTGTTCATTCACGAGAAGCAAAGGACCCGAAAGGGCGGGGAAGGCGAAGGGAGTTTAAATAGTTGTAGGTAAATTATTTTTTATTTTTTAGTTTTTAGTTTATTATTGTTTAGTTTAGCATACTAAATGCTTTAAAATTATCTCAATTAGTTGTAGGTAGCTGCTATCAAACCATAGGTTATACTACTTAGGTCGCAGACAAACACAGGGCCCATCCAAAACATCCAAACATTAATTAAATAAATTAGCAAAATTAATAAAGAAAAAGCTATCATGATAGGTTGTACAACAACTGAACTTAAACGCTATTGCAAAAAAAAAATAGTCCATTCGCGCCAAAAAAAATTTTGTGAATATGTATTTCAAACGTATGAAATGCTTGATACCTGCAGTAAAAAAAAAACATTTTCCCGCGCGAGACTTTTTCCCGCGTTTTTACATATCTACCTAAGATTTTTTTTTAAATATATTTTTTTTATCGTGCGCAAAATCCCCACGGTGCCCTTGCTGGAGCCGGTGTGGGAGGTTATGTCGAACTTGAACCGACTAAAACGTACGCCGGGCAGGGAGATAAATTATCTGAGAAATATCCCTCGTACCCCGGCCGACCCAGGGCCATCTCTCTCGATTTGGCCCTCTTCGGGTGTGGGGACCACGGAGTCCCAAACTCGCCCATCAACATCAAATAATATGTAGGAATCTACTAGATTTATTGAGATGTTTAAGTGTCGATTGCATTTTTCTCGTGTACCAATAAAATATCATCGAGTGCACATCGTATTATGACAACTTAAGATTTGTTTAATGTATCGCGTATAACAATGTCAATATTATGTTCTGGGCGCCATGTTTGTGTATCAAGTGATGCTCAACGGTCGTTTGTGTAGTTTGTTTACACAACGGTAGCTTTTGAGAATTTAAAACAGTACATTATAGTTGTATTATTGGTTTCTGAACGAGCGGAGTGCGTGATAAATGTAAGGTGATACGTTTAAAGATTCCGTACAAATGGTTGCTGGTTGCCTACGAAACCGTATCACTAATATGAATTAAATTTTTAAGCATTTAGTATGCTAACTTATCATCAGGTGAGATGAAGTCAAATTGACGTGTCCTGTATAAAAGAAAATGAGTGCTAGCAATAAACAGCCAGGTGCGGCCGCAACTTGAAATTTGGGGGAGGGTCACTTTTTTTTAAATGCGGAAATTCCTTAAAATATCTATAAAGGAGACTTTTCAATTTGTGCCATACGGGCGTAATTACGCATTTGAAAATACAATGTTCTAAACAAATATTGTACCATCAGGCACGAGGAAAGTGAATGTGTTTGTAGAATGAATCGAGCACTTTCGAAACTCCATTGGCATATATTATGAGCTATTGTTTTGTAACTCAACACTACCAACAGCATTTTGATATAATTCGCGCGTTTCAGCTATTTCTGTTACGTTAATTAACGTGCTTACGTTATTTAACGTTTAAAGCTTTTAACGTTCTGCACAATGATAGTATACTAAAGTATTCTAAACTGTAGATGCGTTGTCCGCACTCTTAAACACCCAAAAAAAATACGTCATTAATAATAAATTCGCATTAGAAATAATATGATTAAAAAAATCATATAAATTAATAAAATTCACATATTATTTCTTCAGGCGAATAAGTAGCTATTTTTTATACTTAGTGTTTGCGCCATTTTTGTTCCTGCATGTCATGTCTATTATTAAAAATAATACGTCATTACATGATAAAATGATATAATACAAGGGATGTCTGTTATCGAATAGTTAACATACAAATAAATCGCGGGAAAACGAAGCCCTGGCGGTCGCGGATTGTTTTGTAATAATCTATGCTTGGTGAATCTGAGCTCATCCACCGCATTAACACCCCGTGCTATTCTCAAAAGACACCCAAGAAACGTGTACTGCGCCTACAGAGTACATTTTTAGGTCCAAGGTATATATCCCTAACAATACAAACGTATTACCACTTATCTACTGCCCAAGCGCATCTGGCCACTTGCTTCATCAAGCCCTCTCAAAAACTATAAATTTTCCTACAGTAAACTGACTTCCATCATAAAAATATCTGAACTAGACATCGAACCCGTTGGTGTGAATGCATATCGGGTTGCAATCGTCACCCGACGCCGACACGCTATGCTGCTAACGCGTGCACCTTGACAATAACTGTTATTGTTATCATAACTGTTATTAAATAACCGTTATTGTTATTTGTTACGTATACTTAGCTGCTGAATAGCTTGTCTGAGGTTTCGTTACCGTTGTGTTCTATTTTCAAATAATATATTCATAAAACGAATAGCCTATTTCAATGCGTATACCTCGGGACTCGTATCTTGGACCTAAAGCGTGAAAAAATCCGAGTCTCTGTCACGCGCAGATTGGTATTTCGCTTTTATAAGTATACTTACTAACTGTTACCCACGGCTCCGCCCGCGTGGATGTCGGTTATCGCTACCAAACATAGCCTATGTCCTTTCTCAAGATCTAATCTATGCCTATACCAAATTTCGTCAAAATCGGTTCTGTGGTTTAGGCGTGAAAGCGTAAGACAGACAGAGTTACTTTCGTAATTATAATATTAAGTATAGATATAGATTCATAATCAATAATAGGCAATTTGAACCCCATAATCGTCAACCCCAGCATTCCTGCGTTAGACCGAATCATCGCATTCTGTAGAACATCTCTTTTAGCATTTAGACTGTCATCGCATTACAGACCGTTGTCAGGCGGGCTCAGGTTGAGGTGTTCGGTTACGGCTGGCCCCCACGTCTCGTCTGTTATGGGAGACGCTCGCTGAGTTCTCACGATGCAAAGAGATTATTGTAACGCGCGGATTTAGTGAAATGCGTAGTAAGATTTGTTTGGTCGCGTATTTTGAAAAAAGGTGTTTAATTCCTTATAATCTATACTATTAACAATTATATAATTGTAAAGTGGTCGTGTGTGTCTGTACATTGAAGTTATTTAAAAATTTTTTTTTTTTTAATTTCCTGTCTGTTTGTTCGGGATGGACGCTTAAACTACTGGACAAATTTTGATGCGGTTTCTTTTGTTAGAAAGGGTTTGGTCAGACTTAAAATCTTTCGTTTGTTTGATCGCAATCGGTTAGGTAGAACCGAAGATATGAGTAAAGGTCGCGTTAACCGAGATGCACGCGGGCTGGGTCGCGAGCGGAAGGCTAGTAATTATACAATATGGATACGACATATAGGCAATAATTGAAACCATATACTTGGTACCCCCTAAGCTTCAAGCAGGAAAAGTTTGAACAAAATTGGTCCAGTATTAAGGGCAGAAACTAGAGTTTTAATTTTATAGAATTTGAACAACTTTGAGCACTCTGTAGAATCGCATGTTGCCGCTTAAAGCGCTATTACACCTTCCTAAATTCAGGAAACGATATTTAGGAAACGATTTAGGACGAGAAATTCAGTCGCCGGAGCTCGCGATTACACTTTCACTAAATTAGGATCCTAAATTAGTTTTGTTGGAAGAGCGGCAAGCGACGGACGTGTCGCAGGTGTCGCTGTCGAATAGAGATGGAATGGATGATAAATTAGGTTACGATTTTGATATCGATGTTATTGAATATTACTTTGATGATGTTACTGTTATATATTTCTAACAAATTACATTTCATAATATTGTTATGGTCGACTCTATTTGCTGAGGCTGCTTTTTTAATTCGTTACTTAATTTTTAAGTTAGCAACTTAGTCTGTCAATAATTTTATTGCGCGCATACTTCTGAATAAAAAAGAATCGTTAATACATACCTACATACATACGTACATACATACCTACATATATACGTACATCATACATACATACGTACGTACGTACGTATGTATACATACATACATACGTACGTACGTACATACGTACATACGTACGTACGTACATACGTACATACGGTACATACATACGTACATACATACATAAATACGACGTACGTACATACATACATACGTACATACGATACATACATACATACGTACATACACTACATACATAAATATACGTACGTACATCATACATACATACGTACGTACGGACGTACGTATAATACATACATACATATATACGTACATACATACATACATACGTACATACAAACATACATACGTACATACCCACGTACATACATACATTATGTCGATATATCGATAGCTTTATTATAAAATTATCAATATCGATATTTTATCGATACAATATGTATCGATACTGCGGCGGTGAGCGGCCACTGAGCGTCCTAAATTTAGGAAATGCGATTACACTCATCCGATTTAGCCATTTAGGACGTCGGAAGCCGTCCTTTATCCTAAATCGTTTCCTAATTAGGATGCTACCATCCTAAATGCGATTACACTTTCCTAAATTCAGGACGTCCTAAATATCGGATTCTAAATTTAGGAAGGTGTAATAGCCACTTTAGCTGCTCAAGTAAGTTACCTACTATGCCTATTGTTGTGTGTGTGTGTGTGAAGTTGTTGTGTGTGTGTGAAGGTGTGTGCGTATTTATTAATGACTTATGACACAGTCAATGACTTTAAAGCAATGGATGAAACTATTTAATGACTTATACAAGTGGTTGCATTTTCTACATTTATTTTAATAATTATTTTATTTTGTTAGAAAATTTCGGATTTTATAAATCAGGGAATTAAAGTTTAAATTTAATTTGGTTCTATTCCTACGGACCAGGATGCTTCGCGGTTTCAGTATTTGCACATAATAATGTCGTATCCATATCGTATAATATTTTCGAACCCATAACGTTATTTCAATGACTGCTATGTACTTATTTGATACTGTCTGAAGTTTATGCGTATCTCACTCATTGAAATAAAACTATTTTTACTTTTAGCCAACGAACTTTCAAACTTTAGAACATCAAAGGAGATGATTTATTTTCGGCCCATCAATACAACGACTTTTAAGTTTTTGTTTCTTATGTAAAACATCAAAGCGAGAGTGAGAGAAGAGAGAGATAACAGAGAATAGGGCATGAACAGTCATTGTACAATATGCACAAAATACGAATCCATTTATTATCATAATTGGACGAAGAATGTTCCAAACTCTAACCGATTCACGATAACTTATTAAAGAGTGTTTTTATCATTTATTGTATTTGTGAAAATTCTTAATATTTCACAAACATGACAAGATGTTAAAATGTTGCCAGACATCTTCTTTACCATAGACTCAAATCGATTAAGAATGCGATTGTATTCGATGAAACTTCAGGCACGTACGTATAGGTTTTTTCTTCAAATCTTCAATCTTACAATTCTCATTCCATATGACATTATCGAAAGTTTTTGCTAATAAAAGTATTTTGCTATAAACGAATCTTCATAGAATGCGTTGTAGATAGTTTTATTTCAATGTGTAATTGAAACAAAACTATCTACAACGCATTCTATGAAGATTCGTTTTCAGTTATTTCATTACATACTGTCATCATCAATATACTGATTTATCTCCGGAGAATTAGGCAGAGTGAATTAACACCCACATTTCACCAGTCCCACGTAATAGAATCCGTTTAAATATTTTTATTTCAATGATGTTATAACACAACAGTCAATATTATTTACACTATGCCTGTCTAGAAGTAAACACTAAACTACAATACTCTCAGGTTATAGCTTTACGAATACAAAAATACAACGTTAGGTTGGGCATTGCACTCTTTACCTACTTGGTTGTCGTCATCATTATCGTGGCCTAACCTTCGAGTCCGGGGTGCACCTCTTCCAGTCATCTGACCTCCACAGCCCGATAATGAAGATTATTTTAATTTAAAACTGATGTTTTAGTTTTATTTTAAAGTATCAATTGAGGAATCGATTCCATGTGGTAAAAATTGTTAGCGATTACGATTTCATTATTTCGAATGGCAATACAATCCCAAAAGTGCCAAAAATTGTTTGACAGTTATTTTGTGATTATTTTGAGTGATTGATTAGTGAATTTTCTTGTTGTTCAATGATCATTGTAAAAATAATAATATTATATAGTACAGACGTTACACAGGCAGCTGCTATGTAAAGCAATGGCTAGTATTGAATAATATGGACGAGTGGAGTATTACAGTGTCTATAAGTGATGTAGTCAAACAATTCTAATAAATAGGTACACCAGTCGTACCGCCAACCATCTTTTTCAGATGAATGACTGCAAATCAGTAAACAACCAAGGCACTAGGAGAATGAATGTTATTTACATTAATTGAGTTTTCTTTTTGCTCATTTACTATAATTACTATGATTTATATGCTTTTTGGACGACATACCTACCAGCAATAAAAAACGTTTTATATAGGTACCTATGTAATAAATAAATATTATTATAATATGGTTTTGTTTGTTTTTATTTCATTGGATACCTACTTTCATTTCATGGTGTAAGTATGAATCATCATCTTAGGAATTTTTCCTAGTTGTAACCGAGGCTTTTACCGGCCGCTTGCTCCTTCTCTTTTATTCGGTTTGGAAATATGCCTTTTATGGCAGCGGCTGCCGTCTGACCGCCCAACTAGTAAAAATAATCCTGCTTTTCTACATCCGAAAAACATATAGACTGTGAAAAACGGCACATGCCCGTACTTTGAAATCACATATTGATGTATTCACGGCCATGCGGGTTTTGTCGGTTCGAGTCCGACATAACCACCCTCACTGGCTCCGGCGGATTTGAGTGGATTTCCACTTGTTAAAAAGAAGGTTATTGCCCTATCCATCTTCTATTTATTCAATACATTGCATAAGACATGATTTTAATGACGTCTATTATTATGTCATACTACCTAAATAATAAAATTATAATTTTCTGAGATTGGCGCCATGACAGTTTCACATTGATTTTAGTATCAGTTTTGATTTGGTTTATATCAATGCTCCGGTTAGACTAGCTAAGAAGCAATGTACCATTGTAATCCCGATAAAATTACAAATAAATCAATACTCGTTTCATTATTGTTCTCCAAAATTTGTAGGTGGCCGAAAGCTCAAACATAAAAAATCGTCTCCTTTCCAAAAGTCAGATAATGTTTTAATGAATTTAGGCACATGGTTTTAGGTTCATTCTATGTATAAAGGTTTCTTGGATTATTTCTATATGTTTTGAATTGTTGATTCTCACGATATCAGCTTACCTATTGTGGGTATTTTTGGGTAATTGAAGCGGTTTAGTTGTACTTACCTTTTTGTCCACTGAAGTTGCGTATTTTTTTGCAATGATAACACATTTTTTCGTTATTATCATCGGGTTTTACCATCATCAATTATATTTTAAGTTACCTAATTGTTAAAAGGATATATTTAAATAAGTACTTGACCTGACCCGAACTCCCAACCCCGAGGCTGCTAACCAATACAGTTACCACTTATACCGCGGGACACGCATTTTGGCCCTAAATCGCACACTCAAGCTGTGGAATGAACTCCCCGCGATGGTTTTCCCAAGCGACTACAATATGGGGTTCTTCAGGGTCAGCAGCGCGAGTGTGACGCCTCTGGTGTTGCATACGTCCATAGGCCACGGTAACCACTTTCCAACAGGTGGGCCGTGTGCTTGTCTGCCACCTAAGTGGTATATAAAAAAAAATACGCATATAAAGCACATTCTGAGCCAATTTTAGGTCTAAGATTACCAAGGTATACATATGAGCGCCTTTGCGATTGAGTCTATCATGCAATGGAAAGTCATGTCTACCTTCCAAAAATATTATTTTCTACCTGCAAATTTCTTATGCCACCGTATTTAAAACAATCGTTCTAACGATGCTATACTTACTAAAATGTCACCCATTTTTAGAATACAATGTGGGCCAGTCTGTTGTCACTAAAACGTACCTAAATAGAATTCTGAAATAGTTTACCTATTTGAGTAAAGTTCAGCCAATGTTGACAAGTCTGACGTCAAATATTGTTGTTATTTTTATTGGTCTGATCATATTGCATTGGTCTGGTCGTGCCTCGGAGAGCACGTTAAGCCGTCGGTCCCGGTTCTCATACAAACATCTTTGGCAGCCGTTACGGGTAGTTGGGGTCCACAAAAGCACAGTAAACAAAAGTCTGACCAATCTAGCTGCAGAACTTCGATATCGCCAAGTGGTTGTGGAGGTCAGATGGCAGTCGCTTTACGGAAAGTATCGAAGTTCAGTTAGACTGGAAAGTGACCCCAACTGAGTTGGGAATAGGCTCAGAGAATGGTATTGTAGGTACTAGTGTGACATGCAATAATTACATACATACATATACTCTCGCTTGTAAATCCCCGAAGGGGTAGGCAGAGTGTATTAACACCCAAATTTCGCCAACCATAATTTCAGTCACACGTAATAGGAGGCGAGCCTACTGCCGTCTAGCCGGCAGTTTGTCTGTATGTTTACTGTCGGAAGGAGAACAACTCTATAGCTTTTTTTTTTTTTTTATCGTGCGAATCCCCACGGATACCTCCCCCGCCGGGGTCGGAGGAGGAGGTTATGTCGGACTCGAACCGACTAAAACGCACGCCTTCTGTGGGCCGTCAGTTGCCGGAGGTGAGATTGTCATAGCCATATCCCTCGCACCCCGGCCGACCCAGGGCCATATCTCTCGATCTGGCCCTCTTCCGGTGTGGGGACCACGGAGTCCCCAACTCGCCCCCGGGTATGGGACTCTATAGCTATCCTTTAATCGCCTTTTACGACACCCACAGGAAGAGATGGGGTGGCCCTACACGGCATGCAATAATTTGTCATCAATTAACATTGTATCAATTACTACATACTTTTTTCTATAGACGTGTGAATTCCGCGTAGAGGTCGACACACTACCATAATTTCCAAGGCTTGTGTGTTCACCATCTTCGGAATGACAGTAAAAAATTAAAGGTTACCGGCAGATCAACATTTTCATACAATGCCATTGTTTTCATACAATAATATTGAACAACATGCACGGTAGAGGTTACGAAGCTTAATCCTGAATAACAAGATAATTATGATGATACTAGTTGTTGCTCGGAGTTCCGCCTATGTTTATTTTATAATTTTCTTAATTTTTCTTTCCGTGGTAATATCATTGATTTAGATCGTATTACTTTAATACATGAATATAATACAGTGTCTTTTTTAACATAGGCAGTATAGTAACATCCATATCTATAGTCGACACAAGGCAACTGAGTTAATCATTTCTATTTTTATTTTTATTAGTCACTGACTGTTGCCACAATTTTTTAACTACTTAACTTATACTTAAATCAGTCATTGAATTCGATGTCACACGTCAAAACTTCACGGCATTTGACCGACAGAGCTGTGCAAAAACTTTACGATTTTGATACGTAACCCATGAATGGTGTATGAACAGTCGTGCTTCCCACACACACCTATCCCTGGGCGCGCCGTGCGACGACTCCCATTCATTCATACGCCCATTGTATGATTTGTATTGGTCTCACTGATTGGAGAATTCGTTACAAGTTCATGTATGTGTGAGTTTTTCAACCATTGTTGTATGTTGAGGAATGACGATTGACTTCGTGGATGAGTGATTCGAACCTGTTACCGATACAGTGGCGGTTTGTGGTCAGTCAGGGCAATTCAGTAGCTGCTATCTCTAGCTGCATAGCTTCGATTCTAGCTGCATAGCTTCGATATCACCTAATGTTACCATTGGGTCGTGGAGGTCAGATGGCAATCGCTTCACGGAACATATCGAGGTCTAGCCAAATCCGTAGTTAAGACTGGTGAAGCGGACCCCAGACTCCGAGCTGAAAGCTTCGGATGCGACTGGGAATTAACGCTAGGATAAAGAAGTATTCTACAAATACTCAGTCATGAATCTTGAGTTGAAAATAGTTTTAAGTACCTACCAGTCTTAACCTTAGGTGGTGTGGAGATCATTTGCTAGAACACCTTCTATATTGACGGTTAACACAGGCTTTACCCCGGGTTGCGGGGGTCATACGGCAGTCACTCCTAGAAAAGTCCAAATAAACCATTAAAAAATGACAAAGCGATTCCGTTTATACAACCTCACTGTCTACAAGCAAAATATTAAACGCGGGCGGAGCCACGGGTAACAGCTAGTACATAATAACAATAGTTTCTCATCTACAGGAAAACTTATCCCATTGATTTCTACCCTCAAGTCTCAACCCAGTTGTTCACTTAACATCACAATCATCAGAACAGTAAGCCAGTAATTAAGGGCCAGCTTTATTAACGTAATCGATTATTAACGAGACACTCGAATCTATTATCGAGTAGTTGAATGGGTCTATTCGATTCTCGGTAGGTATAATACGGATTATGATTGCTACATCGTCGTTATATCTTGGAGGTTTTGTTATGAGGGAGAAGTAGGGTTCATATAATCACGCCTTTATCCCCGGAGGGTTAGGCAGAGATGAATTAACACCAAAATTTCACTAATCATTATATTCGGTCCCACGTAATAGGGGGTGAGCCTATTGCCGTATTCCGGGCACTATTGTTGACTCGAGCCATACGTCTGAGGCTGAGTCTGGGCTGTATATGTATATATGTCTAATGTTAAACAGCCCTATCGCTTAGACGCCTTCTGTGACACCGCATGGGAAGAGATGGGGTGGTCCAAATTCTACTCTGCCGGGAACCACGCGATGAATTGATCGTGGAGGTTTTCTGTAAATCATGACGAGGTTAAGCAATGCTATATCTACTTCATTTGGTTAAGTACTTATCTAAATGTAAACAATGTAGCGATTTTTTTATTAAAACACATATAAAACAACACGCATCTTCAGGAGTAGGATAAGGAAGCATTTCTTGTTAATGTCATAACTATTGTACCTGTAAACAACCTATATTATACCATACCTATATTTAATAATATTTATGTTAAGCTTGCCTTTATACAGAAATATCCTTTTATATTTGTCAATATAATGTTTTTGTGTACAATAAAGAATAGATATGAATGAATAAACAAATAAACTAGGCTAACTAAATGACTAACTGGTGGTTCGATTTAGGTTTTAGTTAACGAAGTCAATTATTACTCATCCAAGGGACGAATCACTAGGTTTATCTTATGGATATATCTTTCAAGGTCGCAATGATAAAGCACCTCTGATTTATCGCGCTTTATTTACCTATTCTTTTAGGAGGAACGCTAGGATAATTGTCACAAAAATAATTCAAAATGGAAAATTGCCAACTCGCGCGCGCTCGCGAATTTGACGATCGCGAGATGGTGAATGACTCATTGTTACCCATCTCGCCAGAACGGTGAAACGGATCTGAATAAAATATGGTAGAGAGCTAGATTTTATCACCGGAAAAAGGGAAAGTATCTTTTGTAGTAGTAGTAAGGAGGGGGGGGGGGGGTGGAGGGGTGTAGCCTGCCTGCACTTCGGCCTGCTTCTGCTAGGGTGACAGGCGGCTCCACCTGTCACCCTTCTATTCTTGTCTAAAAGCGTAATGCAATTATGATATCACGTCCAAATCCTTTCTCCAAGCTTCCTCATGTCGTCGACCTATCCTGTCGCTACGTGACGGCTTTCCTTGACAACTTGCCAACACACAGCTGTTGACAAACATATCCAAGTGGCTTACATGAAAGCCGAACATATACATTACTGTCAGAAGTCGGAAGATGTTACTTTATAATAATGATTTAGTAGGGTATATATGATTCAAGAAGGTTCTTAGGGGGTCGGCAACGCGAGTGTAACGACACAGGTGTTGCACTAGTCCATAGGCCATGGTAACCACTTTCCATCAGGTGGGCCGTGTGCTTGTTTGCTACCCATTACGCCGAGGCCCAATTCAGCGGATTCAATGGGTTAGTCGCGATACCCCCCATTCTCTTTTCGAGTCTTTTCGGTTTTAAAATAGCGTTTTTATGGAGACAATTTTTGGGGGGAAACGCTACTAACGATTCAGTTCACATTATAACTGAAGATATTTGAGTAGGTGCAAATATGCATACCTACTACATTTTCTTTAAGTATTTGTTATGAATGTTATGATACGTGATATCATAACAATAATACGACCCATATTTGTTTATTAGTTTACAATAACGTTCTAATTTCATAAATAATTCAGATAAGTACATGGTAGATTAACTTATCGGCCGATTCATCGCCTTGAAACTTGTTAACACACTCGAAACACATAAAACGTCATCCAACGTGAATTGGAACAAAATTGTTTAAACAAGTCTGTTGCTGACGTCGACGTAAATCAATACAACATGTTCTACAATATAAATCCCGGTAAAATCACATTAGCGTCTGCTGACGTCACTGAAGGTGAGGCCACACCACCAGCTAGCGAGCGAGCGACATATTGTTTCACCTCTGGGCCATACCGCGAGCGGTGATCTAAAGGTACGGTTATAGCTAATGTTTGTCGCAACATTTTCACTAGCACAACACAACAAAATATAGAAATCTTATACCTCTATGGTACAACAAGCACCTAAGAAAAGTATTCTTTTTCTAAAGTGCTTTACATCATAAAAAATGTTGTGAAACACCATAGATTTTCATGTTTTATTGCGTCATACTAGTGAAAATGTTGCTTAAAACATTAACTCTGGACCGGCTAATTTCCATCGCCCGCCACCTCACTAGCTCGCTAGCAGATATCGCCGGACGTATTTCATTCACACCGCAAGTATCGGTGATATAGTTTATCTCTAAGCTCGTGCAGCTCGCAGTGAGAACCACAGTATGAAAAGAGGTGAAACCAAAAAAACTTCCTTTGACGCACCATTAATACCTGAAATTCCTTACCAGTGTTCCCTTCCTCATAAAGTATCTGGTCCTATAAGCAGGGCGTAAAAGCATTTGATGAGGCAATCTAGCTAAGTGCCAGTGTAAAATGATACGTGTCTGTAATGTTGACCCTCTTTCCTGATACTTTGCATTTAGCATCAGGCGATGCGAAGTCAATTTGACGTGTCCCCCCAGCTTATCACCATACGAGGTGTAGCCAATTTGAGGGGTCCTACATAAAAAAAATATAATACTCGCTCGCTCGCTAGCCGGCGGCGGTGTGGCCTCTCCATAACTAAAGAGCCCGCCTGTTGGCGTGTTTTGTTTATCAGTGTTATCTGTGCTCGACAATTAGTCACCGCGGTACATACCTCACGTGCGAACGTTCGAGCCGAATTTGAGTTTACCGAGACGCCCCCATTATATTTTTTCAGACGAATTTCGTAATTGGGTTCTTTCCTACAGTTAAACTGAGTTTAACGTAACGAGAGAGTAAAGTGTAACTGAGCATAGTAAATTATGAATGGTAAAAGAACGGTAAAAGTTGCGTCTTTACTTATTTTATTATTGTATAATATTTAAAATTAATCCACCCAGCCTAAAATAGTAAATTATTTGACAATAAAAAAATTATGATGCTACAATCATTGACATAAATTGTTACTCAATTGTTTATTTCATACAAGTTTCCATAGAACTTACTGTTTTGACGTTTAGTAAAAAGTATCTAATTTGAGTTTTGACTATAGTCAAGTACCCAAGATTCAGACGAATTTCGTAATTCGAAATTTGAAAGTGTATCATTTGAATTTAGAATCACTAATTTTAGTTTGTGTGTTTTAATCAAATTATTTTGATAAGTGTACGATGTTCTTTTTTATCTTTTGAATGTGCAATTCTGAATTTGAAAGTGTAATTTTTTTTGTATTGCGTATAATGTGTTTTGAAATTGGAACTGTATTCAGGCGGTTATGTTTTGTTTATGACTGCAATTGTTAAGCGTATTCAAAATGTTTCGCAAAGTGTTATTTTGTGATTTCTTTGCCGTGTCAACAGATTCCAATGACAGGTACCTATCTAGTTCACTTAAATAAAATATCTACCATATGATCATTGTTTTGTATCTACAGGTGGTTTTTGAATAACGATAACGATTTGCCTAAATAACGATAACTGTTATTGAATTCGTCAAAGGCAGATCTAAATGTTTAATTATTCTTAGAAAGCAATGCAGTGTGATTACTGAGTAGATACTATTGTAACTGCGAAAGTGTGGACGGTTGTATTCGTGTTTCTTACTCAATCGCGCGAAATATGTGGAATAACATATAGGCTACATTTTTGTCCCAAGAATACCTGTGGATCATGGGAATGAGATATGAGATTAGTATTTCATTAAGGCGGATTCGTCCAATCGTGTCCGAACCTCTATTTTTTCAATATTATTGATATCCTCTCAATCTTCAGCTCACCGATTCACACAGTAAAATGGGTATGTCAGAACCAAACCTACTAAAACTGCACGGTGTTCTTTATACCTGTATTCTTCCTAGCGAAGCATTCTCAGGAACTCCACCCGACCTTGACCTTCTAGCCCTAGTGATCTCGACACACTGTGTGGGCATCAATCTATATAGGGAGGTGTTATAAAAATATCTTAGGATCTATGTGATCGTAATTATGCGTTCGAATCCAGCTGTGCAATTCTCAGGACTGCAATTCACTAAACGAGCACAACGATGCGAGCCTTGAAGGATATTGTCATTGGTCGGACTGGCTGACGTCACTGAAGATCGACCAATGACAATCTCTATCAAGACAAGACTGTGCTCGACGCTGTATGCTTAGATATTGGCATATCAGAGCTGAACGAAGTGTTACATGACAGATGTTTTTTTAGAAACTTTCTGTTTCATATGAGCAATTGTTGGCAAAATTTGTTTGTAATTATTAATTATACTTACAGCTGTTTTGTAATACAACATCCTATCATGTTCATAACAAAAAAAAAGTATTATGTAACCCAATATCCGACCATATTCACAAGTTTATTTGTAAAAAAAAAACTAGTTACGAAATGTTTTCATAACCGTATTCATTAATTTAATTTATAACAGTCATTGTACATAATGTTTCTTAATATTGCAATTGCATTTCATTTAATTAATTGCGACGGTACCTAGGTACGTTTTTGAGCAAGTATTGACACTCAGTCAATTCTTTTCAATTATCTAATTCGAATGGAACATGGAACAGAAATAAAAACATAACAAGTAAAAAACTGAAATAACTCATGAATACTTTACAAAAAACGGTTACGTTCCTGCAACGTACAATATACGTTGCAGGAACGATACTGGTGCCGAATATGTTTTTTTTATTATTTGTTTCCATGTCAAATGATCGCAAACGCATATCGGTGATGTAATATCAAGCATACAATAAAAAAAACAGTGTAAAACGATTTGTACAAAATGTAGCGTGTGATAAGTGATAATCTGCTATGTAATGGCATAAATTATCTCTAGTTAAATATCTACCTTTTCTTTTATCGTGCGGAAGTCCCCACGCCGCTGGTGGGGTGGATATGTCGGACTCGAACCGACTAAAACAGCACGCCGTCTTCGGTCTTGCCGGGTTGATTAGGCATTTTTTTTCTTATTAAAAGAATATTAGCAAGCGAAATTACTAATATTCCCGTTAACCCCTCCAACTAAGCTAAATTGCTTGTACTAGGAGTGGGTACCCTTCCACTTATAGAACTAACGTTTTGGGTTATTCCAATCACAACATTTATTGACATAGTTTTGTTACATGGCCTAGTCAAAAACTAGTGTGAGCGAGACACAGTTTTTTTCACTGTTCCAACTACATATATATCTGATATCGTTTTTTGTAGCGACCGTCCATCAAAGACTTTTTGTTGTCGTTGCTTCATTGACATATGAATTAACATGTAGGTAATTTATCAAATATGTCGTTATTGTAACTGATAGCGACTATATTATTTAAATTAGTTTCTTAGTGAGTAAAAAGCAGTATAGTCGCTGTATATTGTTCTCCCTTCAACCGAAAGGTCCCACTAGGAATTTCAGGCTCCGAATGATTCTCACCTGCAAGCCAGTACTTGCTGATTGATGAATGAGGCTTTGGTGCATGTTTTTCTCTTAAGTTGGGGGAGTCAGACGCTCCCGTAGAAGCCAGAATTATAGAAACGAAGAAGTAGGTGACTTCAAGATGTAGGCAGTATTTAGATGCAACTGATATCTTAATCAGAATCTCATAAATGCCATAGAATAGGACGCAGTGTAGCCCAATTTATGAAAGCGGCATATTGAATTTATACCCATATTTCGTAAATTATGAATAAATAAATAAATTTGAGATTGCAGCATTTTCAAATACCCAGGTATTGTATTTTCTACTTACAAAGTTACAAAACTTGCTAATCAATACTGCAATTTATAACTTTGTTAAATTCAACAAAACATAGTTTCAACAACTGTAACTAAAAACGGTTATTAAAAAAAACGGTCGCAACGAACATCTACATAACCCTATTTAGGTTAGAAAGTGTCAAATTGCAAATAGTGTGGCTTCGCAAAGACTTTCGTATCCAATTATAAAAGTGCTAATCTAATTGACATAATGACTGCGACGTCAGACACTTGAATGACGTTGACGTGGCAGAAAACCGGTTATTTATTCGATGGAAATCGATAAACAAATGACTAATTTGTATGGAAATAAGAGGTTGTTTTATTGTTTGAAATGTAAATACAATCACGCGTGAGTCACTAGGTCCTAGGTACAAGTAGGTATGCTAACATTTATACCAATAATACAAGTGTTGTAAGAATACTCGTAGATGTTATTTTATGGAAACAATGTCTTTAAAAACCTACCAACTACGTCATATGAGTTCTGTTGAAAAAAAAAAAACAATTTACAGATTAGAAATAAAACCTTACCAAAATAAAAAAAATGTATTCAAAATCGTTGCCGAGAGAATAAAGTTGAAATATTATTTATTTATTTACTAGCTTTTGCCCGCGGCTCCGCCCGCGTGGATGTCGGTTATCGCGACCAAACATAGCCTATGTCCTTTCTCAAGGTCTAATCTACCCCTATACCAAATTTCATCAAAATCGGTTCAGCGGTTTAGTCGTAAAAGCGAGACAGACAGACAGACAGGCAGACAGGCAGACAGACAGACAGAGTTACTTTCGCATTTATAATATTAGTAGGGATTGTAACATACATACGCCAAATTACAATATTTTTGATACAGAAATTAAGAAGGCAGGATTAGTACAAAGGGCGGCCTTATCGCTTTACGCAATTTCTTCCAGGCAACCTTTCATTATTTATTAATAATTATTTTACAAATAATTATATTATGTAATTACACTTTTTTATTTTTTTATTTATTGTAGCCCACGGCCCCGTTACTACCTTTTTTCGTCACACTTAGACTGGGGAACACAGTATGAACAGTATGAAGATGGTAACATTCATTTTCTGGATGCCATATTACAAGCTAATGGTGGTATTTTCCAACTTGGGTATCGAATTCAGAACCTCACAGTCTTACACCACTACACCAGCGTCAGTTATAGATTGATATCAATCATCTTTTTACATAGAAATGGCCCGTTAGATGTAAAAGTATTGCGTTCATATCTTCACACACGTCTGATTTCTCATTTATAGGGTCAGTAGAACTCTCGGCGGATACTTAGTAGCGGATAACCAACTAAATTAATGTGTATCAGTATAACTATAATGATAAACCCGTTCGTTTAGTTTTTAGAGTACCTACTTGATCGATTGGAATCGACGCGACGATACGAATCGTACCTACAGCATTAGATCAATCAATCAATTAGCCTATCGCAGTCCACTGCTGGACATGGGCCTCTTACAATGTTGGATAGCATTGGCCTACTGTTTCTATGCTGGCCAGACGGGTTGGCACAGGGTTTTCTTTCGAGTTTTCCTTCTCTCGCAGTGATCGATGTGATAGCATTTTTCCGTTGGTCGCCTCGCACGAGACCCTTCGGATGAGGAGACTTATATTCTATCACCGTTGTTACCACACGAAGTGAGATATTATATTAATGACATATAAGCGATAACGCCAGTGGAAACGTTCAGTAATCATCATCTGCATATAGACGCATTCTCCCGATTGCATCCGTGGCCAAGATGACCTCGGAGCTCAGGGTCCGCCTTCCGGCTCTTCCTCCTCCACTTCGCACGATGTTGGGCGTCCATGGTAGTGAGACCATTTGCACGCATGTCACCCTCCACGACGTCAAGCCAGGACTTCTTGGGCCTACCCCTTTTACCTGGACCCGGCGGGGGCGCCATTGCTAGACATTTTGTTACCCACGTAGCCCGGCGGTTGCCGCAAGACATGGCCGCAACAGCAAAGGCGGCTCTCTTGCATTTTATTTGCGATGTCACGGACGTGAAGGCTGCCGCGGATGCGAGAGTTCGTATAGATACATATTTATTTTACGTCATATCCTCTTCGAACCATTTTAATTTTAATATTTCTTTTAAATTTCAAAAACCGTTTATAAATCACTCAGTAGGTAGGCAGTGAAAGCCCCATTACCCACTGGATATATGCGACGATTAAACAGTTCACCGGCTCGCGTAAATGCCCCACCATGGTGAAAATGTATGGTGTGTATGTTACCCACCAAAATTGCTAAGTAGGTCAGTTTCGTTTATGTGATCGGGAGTAATGAATGACCCAAATAACTTTATAGGTTAGATTTCTGCGATACTGGTTTTATTTTACCTCAGCCCCTCTAGACAAGTGGCAATTCGTTGCTCGGCGTATGATGAATGGAATAGAATGCCAAATCTATGTGATTTGACGTATATGACAGGCGCCAACGAATGTCAAAAACGTCAAATCCTATACATTTGTCATTCTATTCCATGACACGCTGAGCAACGAATTGCCACTTGTCTAGGGGGGCTGGTCTGGTGCTTATGAGATTGTTTTGATACGTCGGGGTCATAGGTTCTCGCTCAGTACAAATATATGTGTGCATATTATGCATATTTGCATTATTCTGGGTATTTGGTTTTTGTATGTACTAGCCCGCAGCTTCCCCGGGGTAATTCTGTTCTCGTTCCCGTAACCTATTCCAGGAATATAGGAAGGGACAACTAGAATATATTATCGATTAAGAACGGAAAAAGTGATTCGTTCAGCGGCCTTACCATAAACCTTAAAACAGGTCAATAATTGAACTGCTGTCATTCTGCCAACTGCAAATGTCACTTTGCACTGTCATATAAACATATATAGGGGTCCATTACACGCTAGGTTTTGCCATGGTTTAACCATCAATCACGCCGTGATTGACCAATAACATAACGTCTAATAACCGATTGACCTATAACATTAATGATTGACGGCATGATGCATGACGCTTGCATAAGCGTGTAATGGACCCCATAGGATTACAAAGTGACATTTGCAGTTGGTAGAATGACAGCAGTTCAATAAAATGACCTGTTTTAAGAGTTCATGGTATGGGCCCAGGTATTACAGGTCGCCCCGAGACGGTTGTACCTATAGGTGAAATTGGAACGCTCCAGGCGAAGCTCGGTAGATTAGTGATCTGAGCAATTCTCCCTGTAAGGGATTCCAGTTGACAACCTCCAGCTAAGCTAAATTGCTTGTGTTAGGAGTGGGTTTACGTCGGTAGTGTAATGGCCAGGATTCGAACCCGAGACCTCTCGATCGTAAGGCCGATTCCTAAACCACTAAGCTACCTACGACGACGCCTACAGTGTGCCATACTGTGTCTATAGTGCTTGTATACCTATAGTCTAAGTAGGTACTCTAAGTTCTAGAATTAGATATTTATGTGCGATACTCAGTCTTTATAGATGTTTCCATAGACTATCATTAACTACAATATTAACTTTTTTTTCCATTGTTCTCAGTTGATTGTAAACCATAAAGTCGGACCTATTGTGATATATTTTTTCATTGTGAGCACACGTAGCGGGTGTGTGGTTTTTCGTGTTGTTTTTTGTCACGATTGTAACATCCTGTTTATAATGGATTTTAATAAAATGCTGGAAGTTATTAATGGCAGTTTTAAGATATTCGGAATTAGTTACATACTTGGGTTGAAATAATTGGTTTTCCACGATACCTACTTCTCATTACATATACCTCAGGACACGTATCTTGGACCTAAATCGAGAGACAAACGGGGCTCTGACACGCACGGATTGTTTTTTAATAAAATCTATGCTTGGTGAATTTGAGCTCGTCCATCGCCGCCGTAGCACCCCGTGATATCTTGAATATCTTTTGAACTACCAACATCCTAGCTTTGAAGAGACATCTAGCTTAGTACCTAGATACCTTCCTCAAGAACTGAGTTATGAAATGTGAAAAGAAATTCAAATGGCATATTTAGTTCAAACAATCAAATAAACAAATTCTTTTGCTGTTTAATAAGTATTAAAATACATACACGCTCGCGATTATTCTCACAAAAAGGGAGATCTGCATTCTTATTCATTGCAACACCGAAACAATAGCCGAACTTGACACCTTATTTAAAAAAAGAACATTAAAAAAACAATACACAGAGTATATAATTTAATTCGACAATCGATTGTTTTGATCGGTATCATTCAGAACGGAACGGCATCATTCGAATTTCGAATCACGTTCGGCAGCTCGCACCTCCCGCCATTATTAAATAGCCACCCTCGGCGGATAGACAAACTTTTCATTGGTGTTATTACATTTTGAGATTAGCTATTGATTTACTGGCTTATTATTGGTTTGTTATTAAAAAACAAAGTGTACATTTATTGGTTCTATAAAAATAATCGTAAAATTGTAGACTTCCGACTGGACAAGCATTTAGAACAATCATTGTGTCACAGGGACTTGAAAGGATCGGGAGGTCAAAGTGACAAGAATAACATACATACAGTCACGCATCATGCCCAGTGAGATAGGTAGAGACCACATATTTCCATTTACTACGATCCTAGCGTACAACTTTCGTTTCTTCTATTTTCATATTAAAATTGTTTTCATACATGCGCGCCGGTTTCAGGTACTCTTGACACTCTTTAAAATACCCTCCATCTGTTTGACATAGAAAAACACGTTCAAAAACCTTCCATACTTAACTACTTAGAAATATAAAAAAATAATAAGAACGGTTTTTGTTGGCAACATTTCACTATAAATTTCCAATTTTGTACATTCTTCGCTGGAATTGTTTCATCGAAAGAGTATTTTCACAAATTAGCCCGAAACGGACGGACGTCTCTTACAAATGTTTCTCTTACACAGAGAGTTTAATTAAAATGCTTACCTCGTTCAATTATTATTTGGAAGTCTCTTTATCTAAACAAAATTAATTAAATTCATCAAATTATGGTGCATTTTGGGGCCTTTGTCTACTCTCCATATCATCCTGATTAGTTTATATAGACTTTTATGTAATGACTACCATCTGATCTCACAATCCCGAGAAAAAATCCTGCGGCTGACACTCGTCCGTCAAACAGCGGGTGTGCCTAGCAGTGGTGAGGGTATATATGTACCCAAGGCTTCTGGCTTCCTAACGTTCGCATGGCAAACTACATCGAGGTAATTCTTTTTCAACCTGCTTCCCTTTTGATAATTTTCACCCATCGCCACTGGTACCTAGGTACAGTTGGCTTGAACACTAATCATAATCATTATCTGAGCCTTTTCCCTCAGTTGGGGTCGGCTTTCCACTCTAACTGAGCTGCGATTGAACTTCAATATTTCCCGTGAAGGGAAAAGCGACCTCAAGTTCTTTATAACATTTCATCCCGTCTAATCACCAATCATTCCACGTCAAACACCACATTCCGTCACTCTCAAACTGCCTCTAACAGACTCGTACCATATTTGGACATTCATGTCACACCACTTATCCATCTCATCATTCATATCTGTAACCTGCAATCATTATAAACCGTTACTTTTGACGCTCAGCATGACGTTCCATATGAGATAGAATATAATAATTTGAAATACTTACGAATGAATTGTTGAAGAATTTTTCTATTGCTTACACTGCTTACATACTTATATTCATGCCTGTAATTTCCCTAAAAGGTAGGCAGAGGTGTACACTACACCCGCATTTCATCAATTAAGATTTGTGGTTTCACGTAATAGGGGGCAAGCTTTTTGCCGTCTAGCGGATTGTCATGGGCTGTATAATTACTGTCGAATGGAAATTCGTAGAATAGGGCTTCCCCATCTCTTTTTATGATACCCACAGAAAGAGATGGGGTAGCCCTATTATTGTCCACCGGGAACAAACTTGACTTAACATTTACTTTGTCAGAAATAGTAGTCCCTATCTTCTGGACATCGTTCTAGCTTCTTACCATCTAGAGATATGCAGTCAATAGATGGAGAGGTTCTGTGCTGTTAGTGGGAAAACCAAATGCTTGTCCTGCTTGTCTTCTGCGCTGACGGCACAGAATCTCTCTATTCTTGGCAGCACGTCCATTAGGCCACGGTCACCACTATCCATCCGGTGCGCCGAATGCTTGTCTGCGACCTAAGTAGTCCTAGAAAGTCCTACCAATCTAAGCTTTTACCTAAACAAATCTGAATTTATTTATTTACTTAGTATTTCTTTCAATTTCAAACTCCCCAAAGTTTCGGATACACATTTCACGGTACTACGATCTATTTCGTCATCTATATTATTATACCTTTAAATATTGTCATGAAAGCCTTCAAGATAGGCCTTTAAACACAATATAACAATACACCTGATACTGTCATTTCCCTGAACAATACCGACGTGGATAGTTTGTGTGGGGCGAACGCCGGACATGTCAACATCATGTCTTACCATACAATGTTGTGACACTTCGCTAGTAATATACTATTTATTAATTACTAGTTTTTCCCCCGACTTTGCTTGGCTTTACGGTACATATCGAAATTAATGAAATTCATCAAATTATGGTGCACTTTGGTCTACTCTCCAAATCATCTTGATTAGCCGAGCCGAGCCGAGACTGTCTGCAATTTGATCCACCAATCCTGAGAGAAAATCCTACGGCCGACAATACACAATCAGCGGGTGTACCTAGGTGCACTTGACTTGAACTCTAATCATTATCATCATTCTCTGAGCCTTTGCCCAACTCAATTGGGGTCTGCTTTCCAGTGTAAGTTCTAAGTCGTTTCGCAGTGCAACTGGAAACCAGTCTCAGCCATAGATTGCAGTTCGGAAACTTGTTCGTGACTCCGCCCGCGTATAATTCACACCCAGTTCCTGTAACCAATGCATTGTTCTAGGTAATAATCTATCCGTTTACCAAATATCATTAAGTTTTTTGACCGTGATTGAGTAAACAAACATCCTTAGGAAATATCTTCACAAACTTTCACAATACAACATTATCATATTACTAGCTGTTACCCGCGGCTCCGCCCGTGTGGATGTTGGTTATCGCGACCAAACATAGCCTATGTCCTTTCCCAAGGTCTAATCTATCTCTGTACCAAATTTCATTAAAATCAGTTCAGTGGTTTAGGCGTGAAAGCGTAACAGACAGACCGACAGAGTTACTTTCGCATTTATAATATTAGTATGGAGTATGAATTATAGTTACCCAGTAGGAAGAAAATTGGTAGAAACAAACTACGATTGCTATTTAAAGGAAAAAGATTATATCTCCACTTTAATTGTATTAAACAGATGATCTACTCCACCCATAGGTTGACACATACATTGTGTTAAACAGCACCCAGTAGCCGTTAAATGGGTCAGCTTGACGACAAAGGTTTCTGATACCTTTCATCGGCGCGGTGTATAATACCGCATTGAATAAACACTCCCTATACGACAAGCCTTTTGTAGTTTTGATACAAGCTTAAGTTTACTAGATACAGGCCGCGGTTACATCCGCTATTTTTTGCAATTATTATAAGTATTAAGTACATTTTCTTCGGTCTTTTGTCACAAAAGTCATCATAGACACGTACCATGTTACAATGGTGGCACTCAGCTTGACGGCCTCATCAGATGCTTTTTCCCGCCCCGCTTAGGAGCCGGACTAGATGTGAAAAAAGAAACAGACAGATAGACTATCGTATTTATAATTTTGATATACATACATACATACAATCACGCCTTTATGCCCGGAGGGTAAGGCAGAGGTGAATTAACACCCACGTTTCACCAGTCATTGTATTAGGTCCAACGAAATAGGGGGTGAGTCTATTGCCGTATTCCGGGCACTATTGTTGACTCGAGCAGTGCATCTGAGGCTGAGTCTGGTAATTTTGATATAGATAGACAATATTAGACGTGTACGGGGACACAATAACATCTTCAAGGCTAAAGTCGACCTCACTTGCAATACCTAACCCTTAAGTAAGGCTTAAGAATACTGAAATAAAGCTCACACCATACATGTTTGAGTTATGAGCATACGCTCCTCCATTCCTACTCCCGTTTTCCGTAGATTGGTTTGGTTCACTTTTGCGGGAACGATTGCCTAGTTAACTTTTTCAGGACATCAGTCCATCTCATTTCAACTTCCGTTGCCGCAAAGTTTCTAGGGCTCATATTACAAAACGATACATGGTCCTAAATCTCCATTTTCATTGACAGATTTAACATATTATCAAAGACAATCTACGAGTACTAGTTTAGTTATTAAATCGATATTCAGAACCTTGTATCTTTCTGTTTTATGGACCCTAGACTCGTTTGCCGCTTCGGCGGTCCTTCGACAAATATGACCGCCCACTGTCTATCGGCACAAATATATCAGGCAAAGAACTGACTATAAAACACAGATGTTTTTTCTCTCGTGCCCAATAACCCGAGAACATTTTATAATATATAGTGTTTGTTACTTGGAAATAGACCTGACCTAGCTCCAAGAAAGGTACCGGCACAAATTCCCGGTCTATATTGACGGATGGGCGCACTATTGAGCCTTCTATTTTATGTTCGTAGCCTGAATCGGGATGGCGAATTGGGTGTGGTACAAGTTATAACTGATTGGAAATTTCTGGGTTTAAATTTATCATCAGTACATGTACAGGAAGATCGGGAGGTATGGCACATTGGGTGAGGCCAATGTCTAGCAGTGGGCTGCGATAGGCTAATTAATTGATGGACATAATTAAGTTAGCGGTTCGAGTTATGAGAGAGACAGGTGACAACCTCCCAACCAGGAAAACAATAGCAGGCTTATTTCTCGGAACTGTGAGTTCAGAGGTCAGACTGCAGGCACTCTCGTATAGGTCAAAATAAACCAGTAGAAGAGGAGAAAAGGGCCGAGAGCGGACTCCGGGTACCAAGTGCAGTTAGGTATTGGTTGTAGGATGCATCCTACAAACTGGCGCTCGGATGATAATACAATTAGAACATTTTTCCAATTCTAGCGTAAACCAGACAAAATGATAACAAGTTAATAAAAACATTAATTAAGTAAATATTTGTAATAAATACTCGAAAATTACAACCGATAGACAAAGATTGACAAACAAGTATGGTCACAGATTAATAAATAGTTACTACGTACTGGTATGGTTCCCAGTCGCTTAACCCAGCTTTCACCATATACGGAATAAGTTACTAAGAGCCGAGTCATTCGTAAAACATCCATTTCGCAAAATGTCTATAGGTCACAAAATGCCCCTTTCGCAAAATGTCCCATTCTCAAAATTTTCCAGCAGTGTCGCTTATAACTTGTGCCAGAGTCCAAGGCCGTGCGTTTTATACCCGGGCAGCTTAGCATCAGGGCAATAAAAGTAAGCGCTCCAGTGACGGGATTAGCCGCAATAATCATTCGCTTTGTTTGACAATATTCTCGCCCTGAACTTCAGGGCGTCTACTTAATCTACTTTGGTAGGATTTCAATTCAATTTCACCATATTTATTGGGAGTGTGGGTAGTTATATTTCTCCTTAAGCTATTCAACGCGGTCCAAGATACCGGGGAAGGGATGGATAGTCTCCCTAATGTCCGTAACGGCAGAAAATTGGTCTTTTTGCGTAATGGCCTCATTATTTATATTTTGGACGCAACGGCTAAATAATATAGTAGAACGTTCTCTATTGCATATCAGCCTCTCAAGACAAGTGACAATACGTTAAGAAAATTATGAATGAGAATTACGTTGACGCCTATCAAGGTGGATTTAGACTAAACGAGCATAAAGCTAGAGCTATCAATAGCATTCTTTCTTAATATTTTAGTGTAAACAAAACCTTGTTTTCAGTTTACATAGAAAGAACAAGGAACGAATGTTCTGTCACTGTTTACACTAATAGAATTTGACGTAGAGGAGATAGAATGAGCATTCGCTCGTCTGATGTTAATCAGCTTTCATAAACTAGGCACTGAGGATTCGAATCCGGGATTTCTCGATCGTTTACCAATACAGGGCCCATACCATGAACTCTTAAAACAGGTCAACAATTAAACTGCTGTCATTCTACCAACCGCAAATGTCACTTTGTAATCCTATATATTTATATGACATTGCAGAGTGACATTTGCAGTTGGTAGAATGACAGCAGTTCAATTATTGACCTGTTTTAAGAGTTTATGGAAAGGCCGCTGAACACCTTAATCAATAGGCTACAGAAGCTTATCTGTACCTATTTCTGTGAGAAAATAGCCTTTGTGAAAATTAGGTTCAATATTGTGTGGGAGTCGAGGGTCTGATAGTACAGAAAATATGCTGATCTTAAAACAATATGTGTGGGAAAAGATCTAATTAAAAAACAGCTGCTCGTTTTTGATAATTTGGTTTTAAATATTTACTTAACTACTTTAGAATAAATGATTTTAATAATATTATGCTTCGAAGTCGAATTTATTCTGAAAGGTTATAGGCCCACGGTGGGCGCCAATTTTATATGAAACAAAACGAGGACTTTTAAAGTTTAAAATACCTTAAAATATATTTCATACTTATTAATCAATTTTGTTTTAGACAAAAATATACCTAGGTACTTAAAAATAAAAATAAAATGTTGTAATACAGTCGAGTTCAATAATATATTGGCACTGCCAAGGATTCAATAATATATATTGTGAGCGTTGGAAAGTTCAATAAATTCTATAGAACCTATAGATCAAAAATATGTGCTCATGTGAACGTTTCAATAATACATGCTATGTATTAAGCAATAATTTGTGATCACGCTTTTCAACAAAAAATTCTAATCTCTATTGGCTTCAATAATATCTGAGCAGGCTAAGATTCTTAATTATCTCTAATATCCCGGAACAAATAAGATCTAGTTTACATTGACAGAAATGACAGTAGCTTCCATTGTTTTCTAGTTTTTGAAATGAGTGTCTTTCAATGTTCTTTTCGACAGCTTGTGTTTATTTGAATACCGGAGGGATTACATCCAAGCATAAATATATACTAGCTTTGCCCGCGGATGGGCTTGAGGTCAGGGCTTCGGTGGAATTTTTATTAATTCCAAGTTTCATGCTCAGTTATCCAATTTTGAACTCGTCTGACATTGTGAACGGAACTATTATCTTGTATAAAAGTTATTCGGTGATTATAAGGATACACAATTTTTGCACTTGGTAAAAACACGTCTTTTAGAATATCAAAATCGGCATCACTAGTCATTCGGTCAGATATTTCGCACAATTCTATTGGCCCACCCGAATTTATCCACCCCCAAAATCCGAATGTAAAGCGTCCACTACGTCTATTTGGCAATACATTCCCTTCATCATATCGTGTATTGGCTGCACGATACAAAAAGATCCGCCCGTGCAACGATGAAACAAAAACTTTACAATGTAAAAATTTAAAAAAAAATCCAAAATTATAATTAGAATCTGCTTAGTTCAGATATTATTGTTTTCATGTGTGTATACATAATTATGATTTCTACAGTCTTCACATAATAATAATTATGTTCCTATTGTTGTATCCATATAATAATGTGCCTTTGGCTGTATACATGTTATTGAGACAAAGCAGTCACATATTAATGAATCTAAATCGTGTCCACAATTTAATGATGCTTATAGTTGTCACAATATTATTAACTTTTTTAACGTTCATATATTTATGAAGCTTGGAGGTGTCAATATATTATTGAACTCGACTGTACTAGCAAATTGGTAACTTACTTTTTTCATCGACATACAAACCTAAGTTATTGGATAGCTACCTTTTGAGCCCACAAGATACCAATAGACAATATTATGAATTCACAACTGTGAACTGAGTGAGGCTAAGGAAACACGTCCGGCGAGACGGACAGAAGCAGCCGAGCGTGGCAACACATAACTGCTTTACGTAACGGACTGTACATTAATTATGTATTGTGTGTATAAATTATACAAGAACGCTCAATAATAGGATAGACGAGTTGTGATAAGTTTACTGTAGTTTGGATTTTTTTTAATTTTAAATATTTTGTTATTGACACACACACACACACGCGTGCACACTCTCATACACACACATACGTGCGTGCACACTCTTATACACACACACGTTTATAAAGACGGCTTTCCACGGTGCCAGATTCATGCATGCAATGCATTGTAGAAGGAATGCTGTCTATGGAAGCGTAATAAAGTCCATAGTAAATCGAACTGATACGCAAGATTGAAAGCAAAAGATACGCTGTAATTGGCTCTCGATGAGACATTTAATTTCGTAGAGTCACCATTGCCACTACAGTACCGTATAACATATTAATAAACGTACATATATTTCTTATTTATTTTATCAATTTTATGATTCCTTAACACTATCCGTGAATGACCTAACTAATAACTGACTAATCTTTATATGAATAACCACTAACTCATTAAAGGTATGATGCCGAAGTCGACCGCATACGACAACTGCCGACGCATGCAGCAGATACAGCGTACCCATTACCTGTTAAATTTCGATACGGATAATGGAGACCGTTGAGAAGCCGCAATGAATAACGCGTATCTGCTGCATGCGTCTGCAGTGTTGTCGTATGCGGTCACCTTCAGAATCATACCTTGAACCTCTGAAACTAATGTACCATTTATTTTAATTCCATAATATCTAAAAAAAACTAAAGCATTTCAACGTAAAACACAATTGCGAAAAGTATCCAAAAATTACTCCCCAGTGATATCTTGTGCCTGACAACTTTATCATGTTATAGCAGATTCTTTAAGTGAATACATTGCCAGCCTTCAGAGATTGAGAATCATCAATATACCTATTGCCAAGTAAATAACCTATAATGTATTACATTCCAGACCCCGCAGACGGTCCGGGTCGAGCATAGTGGTGCTGGGTGCAGAAGACGAGAAGCGCCCTCCGCCGGATGACGAGAAAGACATGCTCACTATGCTCTCACTATCTTCTGACACCGGTAAGAAACACTGCTATCTTCATTCTAGCACCAGAACTTAGAAGCCCGGGGTCCAGTCTCCTTAAAAGTAAAAAAAAAGCTGGCTGGCTGGGCGCCAGCTTTATTTTTATTTTTTGTTTATTTTCTTAATTTTTTATGTGTTTGACAGTCCTTTACTTGTCATATTTTTTTAAAATTAATTTCTTGCCTTACCTAAATTTGGCCGCCTCTGAATATCAGCGCTGGCCGCTTTCTGGCATTAAAACACGGACAGCATTAAGCTGAGAGGCGGCCGTTGTTCTACATAATAAAAAAACTTTTCTTTCTTTCTTTCATAATTATACGACTACTGTTTGACGTCCCAAGGAAAGCCTGCGCCAGAACTTTGTTTGTCAATCAGCAGGTGCCTTCTAGGAAGGTTTTCTCGTTGGGTATATCAGGAATCCCTGATAAAATGATTCACGTAGACTGAACATTGTGAAGTTTTAGAAGGTTCGATCCCGATATAGCCACTTCACTGCCAGCACAGCCCTCTTGACAAGTGGCAATACGTTTAATAATGGAAAAGAATAGAATGAATACTTACGTCGCCTGTCATAAACGTCAAAATTCGTAACCTTAAGGGTTGCCACACACAAAAAAAATTGTTAACCTGGGGTCTTAAGATCTTGGTTGGGACTTGTAAGTACACCCTTAAAATGGCGTGAGTACAAAACATGAATATACAATGATAAAGTGACAGACAAATTCGTCGTCTCAACAAACTTTTTAAGAAATTTATCTCCTGTCCCGCTAAATAATTCTACGATTCATTAATTTCTTTCTTGACAAACCTTCGTCCATCTTTGTTATTATTAAACTTTTGTATCTGTCCTGAATAATTCACGAGGTGTTAGTTTAAATTCTCTTTTTGCTGTTGTAGTATAATGCTTCTTTAGGATTTTTGATGCTTCGTGATTTCTGTCTTTGAGATATTGCTCACCTTAGAATTTTGATTCCGCGTTTCGTGCTCACTATTTTGAAATTCATCATAATCCCGTCACTGCTCTTGATTCTGTTGTATAACTGAGAGTGCTGCTCCTCTTCTACAAAACGAGGATCCTTTGTAAAGTCTTGGTGTAGGATCATAGTTTTGTAAAAGCTTAGAGTTTACCTTCAATAGATGAATACGTTTTATTATTTGTAGAGAAAGACAGAGTGAAACAAAATAAGAAATATTAATGGAAACAGAAATCATATTTCCTTGATTGTTATCCAGCTTATTCATACCACCTACAGACCTTTTTAAATGATTTTCCTACATACTGGGGAAAACACAGCTGTACTACCTACAGACCTTTCTTGTCCTTCGTATGACACGTATAGTTACACAACAATATTGCTAAAAATACCTATAATAAAGACAAAACCAGCCAACCAAGAAGGAGATTCTTCAATTTTTTGCTCGTAGTGTTCAGATAACAGACATTCAGTTATTTTCGTCACTTTTTGCTAACCGAACGACCTCCAAACGAAACAATAGAACAAAAAGTTAGGAAATGAAATATATTGTTTTAATTGCATTGCTGTTGGTTAATTGTTTTATACAGTAGTTTATCTATTATTAAAGGAATTGACGTGATTAGATATTAGGATGAATTGGTATAATCAAGAGATTTCCGTAACGAAAGTGCTGGTTCAGTTGTAGAAGTACCAGATTCTCAAAAACTTAATACTCCAGGTTATTAACAATAGTCTGTCATGTTCCAGGTCCCCACCGCGAGATGGCGGTGGACGTTCCGGACAGTTTCATCGGGCGCAACAAGACGCCACCCCGCTACCCGCCCCCGCGGCCCCCGCAGGTACGCCTCCGGACCACCAGGGACGATGAACCACTCCTGTCCTCTGGCGGTAGCTCTACAAGCTTCGGCTCCAAGCAATCAGTTCTCCACAACACAGCCCCAAGCTCCGACGGCTCCGGGTCCTTCAAAAACAACAGCACCATAGAATTACTATCCCTCCCGCAAAGCTCTGATGGCTCTGGAAGCTTCGGGAGCAAGAAGAGTAAAGGATCTTCAGAAACAGCCAAATGTGGAGACTTAAATTCAGAAAGATCAGATTCTGTAGCCTCAAATACTACACACAATTTAAGTGATCACAAAATCCAACTGCTCATTTCGAATGGAGAAGATTCTTTATTGGATTGCAGGGAGGGTGTCACTTATTCAGCTAGAACGGACTCTGTTCTGATAAGAGAGGCTGTCTACGCTTCGTACAAGCTGCCTCCAGGGTTTGACACGACTCCTGTACTCCTCGGAAGAGAGGTGGCAGTAGATGTTCCTGAGACGTTTGTTCAAATTGTGAAAACGACTCCAAAATACCCTGGTACTGTGGACAGAAAGAGCGTAGCGTTTCAGGTAATGGGCACATTGCTACGCATGGTTATCATGGGACATTGAGGATATAGGATACATTGGTGGAATGGGAATCTTCTGGTGATACCGTTTTTAGTTCCTGAAGTGATCTGGTATTCATATCTTGTTGACAAAACTGCTTTATATAAATTTATCCTTATTTGTGGCTGATTCATCAAAACATTGTCATTTAACAATCTTATAGTATCATTGTATGCTAATGAATTAAATAGACTTTTTAATAAAGATGTTAAACTTCAGAGTGATTCATTCACTGGGAACTGAGTTCAATAAAAACTGAACTGCTTTATCACTGAATGAATTTCAAAGAGTATTACGAGAGAATCCAGTTTAGATGAATCGAGTTTTGCAAATGTAGATCAATCTATAAATAAAAAGATCAACCAAGAAATAAAAAAATGTCGGGCTGATTTTGCAACAAAGACACAATCTTGATATAATAAAGTCAATTAGTTTTGACATTTTAATAGTAGGAATTTGATAATAAAACACACATCTATTTATGAGTTACTGAACTTTTAAACTTGAAAACAAAACCAGATATCACAGGAACTAAAACGATTCATAGAAATATAAGGGCTAAAATGTGATAAGTATATAAAAATGGTGTAGAAACTAACATTCAATACTAACAGACATACGAGTATTTAGAAATTACTAACATTATCATTAACATTATGGTGTAAAGGTGAGGTTTGACTTGCGCAAGAGTCGAAAAATCACACGTTTCGCTCAAGTGGAATCTCATTAAAATGGTAAATATTATTCATGAATAGCATTAGTCATTTTCATGTCATCATATCATGTCACCAAAGTAATAATTTTCCTTGGAATTTCATCGTTGATCTACAAATTAATTACAGTTTGACTTTGATCAATTTGATCAATAATTTGATCAACAACTTGATCAATAATTTGATCAACAATTCGATCAATAATCTGATCAACAAAATGATCAATAACACAATCCACAATCTAGTGACAGAAAACTATTAAATGTAGGTAAAATATCAATGTCAGCCATAATGATTGTAACTACATTCTTTCAAAATATTTTACAACATTTGAATTTTAAATTAGTGTTAGTTTCATTTGATCCTTCGACTTCTAATATACTTACATATCTTAATTATTTAAAATACAACAAGCTTTAAAATGCTTTATCAAATAAAGGCAATATCTTATTTATCTTCAAAGAAACAAAACAAAGCAAATAACAAGAAGTACCTATATAAAGTGGTCAATAATAACTGAACCCTTTATTTAATTTACTTATGACGACGGACTGCGTTGCATTCCAAAAATAATAGTTATAATAATAATATTCTAGGACTATAATTATATGTACTACATAACATTATCTAGACCCAGACTAAGGATAAAAAGGGGCCCAAAATGCAGATGAAGAGATTTTTTTCGTAACTCCTCCAAGCCGTGATAGGTCAGCTGAGCTGGTGATGAATGAAAAGAGAAGGATCTATTTCAAATTATAATAATAATACATCAAAATCACCACATGAACAGATTTTTTTTTAAAATCCACTTTTTCCTCTTGTAAAACCTTTCTATAGTTACCTATACACGGTTTTTATACACAGGCCTCGTCACTAATAATAGTTTTATCTTCATTGCCGTTGAGATAACGCAATTAACTGACGGCTGAATGACAGCGACTATATTAAATTACGAATCCATCCATTGCGTGTCACCTTCACCGCCATTTAAAAAAAATGTGTTTACGCAATTACGACTGAATGAAGAATATTGTATCAATTCCTTCGATCGAGAAGAAAATATCACTTTAAAAACCGGAGTAACGTTTTCTATAAAATACCATTTAATTTACCAGAACTGAGAGAGATGTTTGATTAATGACCAATTTACAGATAATATTACCTTATACATATATTTAACAATAAGACAGGTACTTTAAAATGACTGGTTGCAGACAATAATAGCAAACTGGCACAGTTAACACAACAAACCGTTTTTATTTAATTTCTCAAAATGTAAGACTGCCGAAGCAGTGGCAATTTGTTGGGGACTAATTCCGTAGTATTCCCAACCAAATTGCCACTGCTGTGGCTTCTGCAACAGGATTAAAAGTTTTAACCCACGAGCATACTAAGTCAAATTCCAGGGAAAGGTATACAAAAATTAATCAGAAGTAAAATGGATTGGTTAGAAATAAAGTAAGTCCACTTCCCACTTTAAAAAACCGGAGAAAGTAATGATTATGGTGTCAATAGTATTTTGGTGTTAAAGTTAAAGTTGAAATCAATAAAATTCTATAGAACTTTGCAGAAGAAATGGAATTTAGTATTCTGTTATTTTTAGCTAGGTCCTACTAGTCCTAGACAAGTATGTTTTGGAACAATATATTTTGATTAAAAAAAATCATATTAAGTCTAAGTGAACCATAAATAGATATTCGTTTTGAATATCTTGGAACAACAAGGTAAACACTTATAATAATCTCTAAACAAATCTATTCACTATTGAATCATCACTTTGATCACCTCATAATCATCATCCATCATCACGCTTCCAGCACTTAACGCTCTTTCTGCTCCGGTTCTGACAGATTGTTTCATGAACCATGAAGCTTCTGGACCTAAAAGTTCAAATATATTTGAACTGCATTTGGCTGTTTCTGCTGCGGGTCTTCCATGACCAGTTACATCATTGGACTTCGTAGGTAGACTTGGTAGCAGCATTCCCATAATCTTTAACGTCGTATGCAAACTAATAAGAAGTAGGATTGAAAACTAGTACATTGCTATCTAAAAAAATAATTTCTATTGCTTTTAAATCTATCTTCGTATCTTTATTTTAAGCATAAGTATCTGTTTTATCCTAAACTGATCTTAATGGATATTTCTTATCAATGAATTCAATATCTAATTTTGTATCTCTCTTTTGTAAAAGATCTTTATATTTAGTTTCAACGTCATCTTGTCTTCTTTCCTGAAACAGATGTATGACGTTCTATTTCTGCCTTCTTCTTATTCCATCAAAAAGAATTCTGTCTTAGTCAGTCCACCTTCACTTTAAATCTTTCAAGCAATTTTGCGATATTGCGCTAATTCCTTCAGATATAAGGAAATTTCTTACCAAAAATATGCCATCTAGTCGAAAACAATTTCTTATGTCAGTAGTTGGATAGTTTCCTCAATATTTCAAAGCTATACCCAAATTGAGGGTATAATCAAGTGAGGAAAGGAATATAGCAATTCAAAACATTGAGGGACCTTCGGGAGGGATGGTCCCTTAAAGCTTTGAATTATACGATATTATCCTCCTTATTATTACCCTGTTCCACATTTTCATGTTTATCTCACGTACATGGTCCAATGATATGAAATATTGCGCAGTTTGCGTCGGCCATTCCGCTTACGTTTTATTTTGTGTTATTTCGGCAAATTTTAGATGAAATACTACGGCACTTTGTAATTTTAATATGAAAACAATTAATTTATTATTTTATCTTTTTAATGGCCTTTTAAAATAATTTATATGACTTACTTTTATATCAATTAACTTCATGGACAATTATTCATGTTTGTAAATTTTAGTCTGTTGTATAAATTCTGTATCTGTTGTGTCATTAACAAATTCTTCTTTTTCAGGATTCTAATCAACTTCTTGAACGTTTATTTTATTGTAATATTAAGTATATTTAATTGCTGCATGTTGGGGTTTATGTATAATTTAAAAGTATATAAAACAGGCATTTAATTTACTTGATTGTATGTAGAATTTGTTGCTTAAGTTTGCTATAACCTCATCATTAAGACCACTAATTTCGAATAACTCCTGCCCCCCTAGACAAGTGGCAATTCGTTGACCAGTGTATTGTAGAATAGAATGGTAAATGTATGGGATATGACATATATGACAGTTGTCAACGTATGTCACAGATGTCAAATCCCATACATCCGTCATTCTATTCTATAATATGCCGGCCATGCCACTTATCTAGAGGGGCATTAGTTATTAATTCATCAATTTCTTAGTACGTCCATTGTTTGTTTGAAAAGTTTATTGTACAGCTAGCGCCATCTGGTGACTTTGAAGTTTCATCATCAAACTTGTGTAAAAGTTTACACAAGTTTTAGTTGTTTGATATTGACAACTAAAATAATGTAATTGTACTGTTTATTTAGGGTTCTTTAGGCTTTGTGTTGACAACCTAAACAACGAATTCTACTTCATAAAAGTTACAAAACCGCCATGATACTTGTTTCGCTCCGGCTTTTCATAATATAACTTAAGCAAGAACTTCTCATAAACTCGACAACACGACAGCATTTGACTGAATTATTTCTTTTACCCTGAAGCTTGTTAATTTTGTTCTTATAACAACAATTTGGTTCAAATGCTGTTGTGAGAAAATTAATGTCTATCATTTTAAACATATTTATTTGCATTTATGCATGTTTGTATACTTAGCCTTTTGGGATTATTAGTGCCTTCAATATAAATGCATAATATAGGAACTAATAAAATAATGCGATGAAATCAGAAGGCATTGTAATCAAAATTAGCATGGGTGGAGCAATTTATTTGATTAGAACATGCAGCCTTGATGTAGTTTGAAATTTATGAATGGGATTTAAAAATTGATTTTGAAATTTATTGAACTTTTCAAAATCAAATTCAAATCATAGTCCAAATTGTTTAGAATACCGTTTGCATATTTTCAATTTTCTTGCTTCCAAAGGACTATAGCTTTTAATACAAAAATACAAATAAATAAAGATGACATATTAATGTTAGTATGTTATGAAATGTATGATGCCAAAAGACGATTATTCTATGACCATTTTTTTTAAATTTCTTTTTGTAACTCCTTACATTGAATAATAACTAAGTCTATGGTTTCTTTGTAGCTACAAAAAATCTGAGTCTTGTTCTCAGGCTCAGTCCTTAAAACAGGAAACTTAAAAATATGCATCTGTGTTAATTGTATTTAATATTTGTACTTAAAGATCACATTTATAATCATGGTGAATACATATAGCTTATCCAATAGCACACTTAAAAACAAATTTTCAATTTTATATTAAGAACATTCGATGTTGCTAAGCCTAAAAAAATCTACCATATTCGGGAAAATAACCTATTTCAAAAACCTTTTCACTGTTCTATTGGATAAGTTTTACGAAAAGTTAAAATTTATTAAAAGTATCAGGGTTCCATGCATCCAATATTAATCTCCCATCATCCCCCACAGCAGGTGAACGGTACAGCCAAGACCGTAGCCCCGGCGGTCCCTCCCCGCGACTCCGGCGGTGTGGCCCCCCCTCGACCTCCAGCTCACGATGTCACGAAAGACCAGATCGACTCCATCAAGAAATATCAGGTTAGTGAATTTATTATACAGCCCCACACGGCACTGTAAACTCGTAGAGTCACATCTCTCGAGTCACGTCCCTCGAATCACATTCATATTGACCAATGAAATTAACCCGGCGGATGCTAGGTGGTCATAATGACCCGTGATGTTTTTAAATGCGGGTATTTAAGAAAATAATAGTGTAACGTTACCACGCTTCTCAGTAGCTGCAGTTAGTGCCCCGCCTCCCTCGTTTCTTATGTCAACTTAGACGGTGACGGTGTGCGCCTGCACAGCACATACCATGCAGTTGTTGTACCTATTTTCTACCATGCTGACGCCGGCTTAATCTTTTTAATCAGGTGATAGATCATTGGTTGGTTAAAGAGACTTGAAATATCTTCTTGGCTATGTTGAGGATTCTGCCTCGTTTGGAGTACATAATCCGTAGTTCAACTGCGACTTATAACTGGTTTAATACTAAGAGAATTATCAGCGGAAATATTTGGAGACCAACGATTCTTGCTAACCTAAATTTTATTTTTTAAGCTATACCAACATTTCAAGACTAAGTAAACATCAATAAACGCCCGGTGGAACCTTACCTATTGCTAATACCTGGGTTACATCATTCCAGTCTAAAAATCCAGCCCAGCTCCTCCAGACAAGTGGCAACTCGTTGCTCGGTGTATCATGGAATAGAATGACGAAAGGATTTGACGTTTTTGGCATTCGTTGACGCCTGTCATATACGTCAAATCCCATACATTTGGCATTCTATTCTACAAAACGCCGGCCGACGAACTGTCACTTATCTAGAGGGGCAGGACTGAACTGAACCATCTTATCTACCCCATTCCAGTCTTTTAACTCGAAACATCACTGTTAAAAGATCCAATACAGTGTTGGAACGTTTGTTTAGATTACTCCAGTGCCACTGGAATGGAGGCGAGCTTTAAAAAGTAGTCCGTCAATCCAGTTACCGGACTACCTAGTCCAGTGACTGGATTGGCGGACTACTTTTACTCACTCTAATTCCAGTAGCATTGCTGTACTGGTATAACGTGAACTGAGTAGGTAAAGTTATTATACAAGGTCATCACCCCTCCGCCATATTTTTTTTCATTACTCATGAAAAACCAGATAACTAACAATTTGATATACACATGGGATTCTAACGGCTTAAAACTACCCACAAAACACGACAATTATCTGAATAACAGTGCATTGTTATCAGTGAGCAAAAATAATACATTTTTGTTCACCAATTGTTATATGAAGTACTGTTAGTTTTTATTCTATTGTATTCCTTCCTAAATAGTCGAGTACTAGATTTTTGTTAGATAAGCCACTTTGTTTGCATTAAGGTGGAGTAAACGGTTCCCCCCCGTTTCACCGAAATTTTTATGTAATAATTTTGTTTCACATAATAACGCATAGCATAAACTTCATTTCGCAGAAAAAGGTTTGGCATACACTCATTCGTCATACTTTCATAACGCATAATTTTGTAAGTCAGAATCATCTTTTGGCATAACTTTTAAAGCATAATAATCAAAAAGTAGAACCGTGCATGCAGCAAGCATCAGACATGCAGCATGCTTCAGGCATGCAGCATGCATCATGCAGCAAGCATCAGGCATGCAGCAAGCATCAGGCATTTAGCATGCAGGAAATATGTAGCTACAGTTTTTAATTTTTTTTTGTAACTGGCGGAACTTAAGTAACTTACTCTTATTTTACTTAGGACTTCGCGCAAAAAGAATGCTGTACCTATACAAAACTAGTACGTAATAATAAATAATAAGGTTATTTTTAACATGCTTTAGCTAAATCATGATGATTTTCCAATATTATATGCCTACGACATGTTTCTAAGAATCGTAAATCTGTTCGATAATTTTTTTATATCAATAAATAAATGAAACCGGTTTTTAGATAATGAGCTATGAATAAAGCTTATGTACTGTCCAACCTGCTATAATAAATTATTTTAAACGACTACATAGTATAAGATTTAAAAAAAAACATATAATAAATTTGCCTTATACCGGCTATATAGTTAGGTACGTATATATATCTTGACCCCAATGACGTCACAAAATGTATTCTATATGCGCAGTACTCGTTTTTGATTGTCTTTTGAGGATAGCACGCGGTGCTATGGCAGCGGAGAAGCTCAAATCCACCAGTCATAGATTATTATATCAAACCAATTCGCGTGCGCTGAGGCCTGGTTTCTCTGACGACTCAGGGTCAAGATAGAAGCCAGGAATACAACGAGTGTAACAAGAAAACCCTGATGTGACAGGCGTCTGAATGTCATCCTAACCAAACCTAAAACACTGCTTTCCATAAAACGCTTCCTTGACTAAACGTCCTTGAGGATTTTCTTGTCCGCTCTACGAGCCTACCACGACACGCATAAACGATCAGTTTTGCCGAAGCGGTTCAGAGATTGAGAGATGGAGTTAGACAAGGATGAATAGTCTTGTCTCCTTATAAACCGCTTCCCAAAACTAAAACGCTTATAAATGCGACTCGCTGTTGTATATTTTGACTCTGCCCTGTCTTTATTTCATTCTGCTCCATCACTCAAAGGTTTGCTGGAAGAAAGTGAGCTACCAAGAATATATTTCACTTTCCACTAAAATTAAGTATACTCTGAGCGATGGGTCGTGTACGGTACGGTACGGATAGCAAAAAAACTGAGAAGCTTTGAAGACAGATGGCTTATTTTATTTTCTGTTACTTCAAATCTATTATTATAAAAATTATTGTTAGTTTGTTCATACTTTGTAACTTATCATAACACCGTCGGTTGTTTCCTTTTTTAGTTTCAAAAACTTTGCTCGTTTTTTTTGGTCTAGATTATGTGACAGTCGGCAATATTAAAAACAAACCAGTTATGGTAATAAATCTTGTCTGAGTATACCTCGAGGCACGTATCTTAGACCTAAATCGCGAGACAAACGAGGTCCTGGCGCTCACGGATTCTTTCGTAATAATCAGATGCTTGGTGAATTTGAGTTCGTTCTCCGCAGCAGCACCCCGTGCTATCCTCAAAAGACACCCAAGAAACGTGTACTGCGCGTACAGAGCACATTTTAGGTCCATGTTATATGTCTTGAGCAATATATTTTGCAGCGTTATATTTTTGGAGCAAGTTTACTTACAATTTTTATATTTTTATTTGCACTTTTAACTTCAATTCTGCCGAAAACATATGGTCGTCGTAAAAATCTTTTGAAGTAGGTACCGCTTTATCTTTTCGTCTACTTTATGACTGTCGGCGCATTGAAAGTCAAAATGACAAACGTGGAACCAACATGATTTTGTTATGTGATTTTAAACAGTCCATTTTATTTTTAGAGCTAAAATATACACAGGCATTCAACATTAGAAAACATTATTAGAAATAAACTATTAAAATTAGACTTTTTCTTTAATCACTCGATTAAAGAAAAAGTCTAATGATTAAAACCATTAATTATATTGATGCAATATCCGTTGGGGTAGGAACAGACACCGATAAACGACTTTGTTTATACTTTAAAAGACAAAGATAACTTTCCTTGCATTAGTTTTTTTATATAATAAGCGCCATTATATAATGTATTTTTTCACAACATCAGTGATATTTCTATATACACTTTATTGCACACTAAACATAGGTTGCATAGGAGGACATAACATTGTAGTGAGCTGTACAATATAGGCGGTCTTATCACGGTCTGTGATCTCTTCCATACAACCAGTATATTTTTTTTTTATTTTTTATATAGGACACGTCAATTTGACTTTGCCTCGCCTGATGGTAAGCTGAAGGCAAAGTCTCTGAAAAGAGGGTCACCATTACAGACATGTACCATGTTACAATGGTGGCACTCAGCTTGACGGCCTCATCAGATGCTTTTTCACGCCCCGCTTAAAGGACCCGGGACTATAGGAGGAGGGAAACACGTGAGCATTGCTAGAACCAGCCCCTTTAGACAAGTGGCAATTCGTTGCTCGGCGTATGATGTAATAGAATGCCAAATGTATGGGATTTGACGTATATGACAGGCGTCAACGAATGTCAATAACGTCAAATCCTATACATTTGTCATTATAATCCATCATTCGCCAAGCAACGAATTGTCACTTGTCTAGGAGGGCGATAGTTTGCGGTGTACTCTAAAGTATAATTACTTCGTATTTGGATAAATAGAAGTGAAGAAAACAAGATAAAGAAGAATAAATTAAGATAGGAAAAGCTAAATCAAGCTCAGGTGGGATTCGACCCGCTTGTATAGTTGGCATAAATAAATGCTTTAAATCCATTCAAATGATGAAGAATAGTATAGAATTAATTCATATCCATACTAATATTATAAATGCGAAAGTAACTCTGTCTGTCTGTCTGTTACGCTTTCACGTCTAAACCACTGAACCGATTTTGATGAAATTTGGTATAGGGGTAGAGTAGACCTTGATACAGGACATAAGCTATGTTTGGTCGCGATAACCAACATCCAAATTTTAATAAATTTATAAAATTTTAACAGACTTTAATGTCAGTTTATATGTCAGATTCGTGACACTTACTTCATACATAAACTCATATATGAGTTTATGTATGAAGTAAGTGTTACTTACTTCATAGACGTCAAATTTTAATTTTAATTTCGAATTAATCCCAAACGGCACAAATATCCTTATAACTATAATGAGTGAAATTGGATTGTTTATTATTTTACGAGTACAATCAAACAAATATAATTTCGAATTCCTCCTAACAAACAGTCAATCAAAATAAAACAAAATATTCATTTAATTTTGTTGCTGTCTGTACCCACCTCTCAAGTACACGAGTTAATTAAACGCTTTGTAACAACAATACGTGAGCTGGTTCTTAAAATACGTACCGACAGACATACTCATTAAAATGTATATATTATATTAATTCATATTCTACACGTGTCAAATCTTACTTTTGTTTTTTTTTTTCCTTGAATGTTTGTGCGTATTTATATAAATATACGAGTATAACAGCATTAAATCACGTACCTATGTTGTTGGGGTATGGGGTAACTTAGGGTAAGAAGGAAAAGTTTAATCACGGGTCGCTCGTTTCATTTTTCTAAATGTTGGCATTACGGGCTATAACCAATGATGTATTATATTCATAGATACGTCATAAAAGAAGATGGCGGCTTTCAAAAATGGCGCAAACACTAAATATAGCAACAGTTTAGTTACTTATTAAAAATATGTCAATGTTATTACTTTAGATGAATTATATTAGTATTTATATTATTATATTTTATTATTATGAATTTATTATTATAATAAATTTTTTTTGGTCGTGATTCTGATTGGTGCATAAAATGATGACCAAAAGTCATCATTTTTTTTGTCGCCATTTTAGAGTGTGGACAACATATCTATAGTTTATAATATATCATTGGCTATAACGTCATATTGTGCCCGTCCGCATTTGTCGCTGTTATTTGTGATTAAAGCACATAAGTCATTTCGCCTGTTTTTGTAACGAGGAAACTTAGAATATTTTATGTTGTAAACCATAGTTATTCCGGTTGGATCCCCAAATATGATCCACTGCCGATTTTTATTCATCATAGGCATAACCCTAGCACATTCTTACGAGTTGTGGGTCAATGGCTGGGTCAGGTTTTGGATGGGTGACCGTTGTTTACATTACGAGGTTAAGCTTAATTGAGTGGGTCGGGTTTTGGATGGGTGACCGTTGTTTACATTACGAGGTTAAGCTTAATTGAGTGGGTCGGGTTTTGGATGGGTGACCGTTGTTTACATTACGAGGTTAAGCTTAATTGAGTGGGTCGGGTTTTGGATGGGTTACCGTTGTTTACATTACGAGGTTAAGCTTAATTGAGTGGGTCGGGTTTTGGATGGGTGACCGTTGTTTACATTACGGGGTTAAGCTTAATTGAGTGGGTCGGGTTTTGGATGGGTGACCGTTGTTTAGATTACGGGGTTAAGCTTAATTGAGTGGGTCATGTTTTGGATAGGTGATGTATTGTACATATTTGAAAAATAAACAATCTTAAATGAATAAATTTAAAAAAAAACTAAAGTAAATATTTAAAAAATGTAATCTTGACAAGTTTACAGGCTGTAATATGAAAAACAAAATTATTGCAATTATTTTTTGTCAATCGACAGGTGATTGAAAAATTAACTGATTGACTCCCTACACTGAATGAAACCATCGTGTTTCTAAGTGCCAAGTCTATACTATATTATTGTTTGTAAAAGTGCAGAAGAAATCCGCCTTTATAAGGACTCAAAGATCCATATATCTAGACCCAAAGTAACCACACCAACTAGCTTGGGTCATGGATTCTGATATACGAATATACATACTTAGTTAAGTTTCCTTTTGTAAATACATACATAAAAACACCCAGGCCAATGCAAATAGATACATTCATGCATACAAATATTTGCAATGAGCGGGAATCGAACCCGCGACGTCGAACGCTCTTACGCTACGCCACGATCATCGCCGTATAATCGTAAATGTTCAGAGCCTCTTTTCTACTATTTCCTCCTTTTTATTAGGGTTCCGTAGCCAAATGGCAAAAAACGGAACCTTTATAGATTCGTCATGTCTGTCCGTCCGTCCGTCTGTCTGTCTGTCTGTCCGTCCGTATGTCACAGCCACTTTTCTCCGAAACTATAAGGCCTATGCTGTTGAAACTTGGTAAGAAGATGTATTCTGTGAACCGCATTAAGAATTTCACACAAAAATAAATAAAAAGCATTAAATTTTGGGGGTCCCCATACTTAGAACTGAAACACAAATTTTTTTTTTTCATCAAACCCATACGTGTGGGGTATCTATAGATAGGTCTTTAAAAATGCTATTGAGGTTTCTAACATAATTTTTTTCTATACTGAATAGTTTGCGCGAGAGACACTTCCAAAATGGAAAAATGTGTGGTCCCCTCCCCCCCTCTAACTTCTAAAATAAGAGAATGATAAATCTAAAAAAAATATATGATATAAATTGCCATGCAAACTACCACTAAAAATGGGTTCGAATGAGATCCAGTCAGTAGTTTTTTTTTAATACGTCATAAACAGCAATTTTCGCCTTTGCTACTACGGAACCCTTCATGGGCGAGTCCGACTCGCACTTGGCCGATTTTATTTAATTAATGAAAAGGTGAAGTTCTTCCATATATCCTGTAGAATGCAGGCGTATAAATTCCAGATCTGTAATTCTTAACATTAATAAGAAAAACGGTTTCGAAATTACCGATTTTTCGACGTTGACCTGATTAGGGGCCTTAATTGGGACAAGTTTCTTACAGCCTCAACTTTTCCAGACAGTGACCGACTGAAATTTTCCCAGTTAGAAGTTGATCAGTAACATGTTGGTACCACTTATCGGTTGCAATTTCTTTTGTTAGCCGTCGTTTTGGGTTTGGCAATTCCACACTATTAATTTTTATAATATTTACAATTTGCGGTCTTATCGCAGATCTGCGATCTCTTCCAGACAACCAGAGTAAGGACTTTATTGCCAGTACAGGTAGTTTACGGTGTACACCAAATCATTGCTAGGTACTTAATATTTGTATCTAGTTTCTACTTGATAATAATAATAAATACATAATCACACATACATACCATACCTACATACCATACATATAAAAAATACTCAATATACAAATACAGTAGGTAATAAAATATAAACAACTAATACCATACACACAATACGTATCTATAATAAATATACAATAACTATATCTATATACCCATATACTACATATACATACATAATACTTATATCATAATAATGACATATCGTAATAATACATGTTAATACATGTCTACACAACGCTATCTAGAATTCTAGACCCAAAGTAAGCATAGCTTAACTAGCTTGTGTTATGGGTTCTAGAATGCGGATAAACATACATAGATTTTTATATAGGACACGTCAATTTGACTTCGCCTCGCCTGATGGTAAGCTGAAGGCAAAGTCTCTGAAAAGAGCGTCACCATTACAGACACGTATCATGTTACAATGGTGGCACTCAGCTTGACGGCCTCATCAGATGCTTTTTCACGCCCCGCTTAAAGGACCCGGGACTGTAGGAGGAGGGAAACACGTGAACTGGTAAAGAATTCCAAGACTTAATGGTGCGGCAGAAGAAGGAGTCGCCGAACCGCTTGGTTCTTGATGGAATATTCTGCACCGTATGCGGGTGGCATCTAAGCCCTGCACGTGTTGTCCTATATAGGAAAGGAGAGGGTGGGATTAATTGGAAGAGCTCATCAGAACATTCACCATGGTAGAGACGGTAAAATACCGCCAAAGATGCCACATCTCTACGCAACTGCAAAGGCTCGAGGGTTTTGGTGATCTCAGGATTCCAAATAATGCGGACTACACGTCGCTGCAACCTGTCTAGAGCATCTAGTAAGTGCTTTGCGGAGCCATCCCAGAGATGAGAGCAGTATTCCACGCAAGAGCGAATCTGTGTCTTGTAGAGAAGGCACCGCTGCTCTGGCTTTACCCAAGTTTAGATACTTTTTTTTGTAAATAAATATGTACATATATTATACATAGAAACACCCAGACCAATGCAAATATTCATATTCATGCATACAAATATTTGCACTATAACTCGTTCGCTAATATGTCAAATCGCACCAAATTATCTTTGACTTGCAATAAAACATAACTCACTTGACAGTGAAACCGTAGTTCTTATTTTCGCGATTTCACGGAATCGTTGGTTTTACTATAACTCGCTCACGACTCTCCTGATCATGTGACCTAAAATCAAATTAACTACGAAGCACAATAACTCCATATGCAATTTAAGCATTTTGCTTTATAGACGAAAGACGAAATGTAAAGAATCAACGGTCACCCATCCTAAACATGGCCCAGTCAATTAAGCTTAGCCTCGTAATGTAAGAACGGCCACCCATCCAAATCCTGACCCAGCCAATTAAGCTTGACCTCGCAATGTAAAGAACGGCCACCCATCCAAAACCCGACCTAGCCAATTTTGCTTAACCTCGTAATATAAACAACGGCCACCCATCTAAATCCTGACCCAGCCAATTTTGCTTAACTTCGTAATGTAAACAACGGTCACCCATCCAAAACCCGACCCAGCCAATTTTGCTTAACTTCGTAATGTAAACAACGGTCACCCATCTAAATCCTGACCCAGCCAATTTTGCTTAACCTCGTAATGTAAACAACGGCCACCCATCTAAATCCTGACCCAGCCAATTTTGCTTAACTTCGTAATGTAAACAACGGTCACCCATCCAAAACCCGACCCAGCCAATTTTGCTTAACTTCGTAATGTAAACAACGGTCACCCATCTAAATCCTGACCCAGCCAATTTTGCTTAACCTCGTAATGTAAACAACGGCCACCCATCTAAATCCTGACCCAGCCAATTTTGCTTAACTTCGTAATGTAAACAACGGTCACCTATCCAAAACCCGACCCACTCAATTAAGCTTAACCTCGTAATGTAAACAACGGTCACCCATCCAAAACCCGACCCACTCAATTAAGCTTAACCTCGTAATGTAAACAACGGTCACCCATCCAAAACCTGACCCAGCCATTGACCCACAACTCGTAAGAATGTGCTAGGGTTATGCCTATGATGAATAAAAATCGGCAGTGGATCATATTTGGGGATCCAACCGGAATATGCATAGGGCCTATTTTCGATTTTACAGGTCTTTAGGTACCCAAATAATGCTCATATTTTTTACCCAAATATTTGAAATTTTGCAATCGGTATGTCGGTACTACATAATATTCTATTTTTTTATACCACTTAGGTGGCAGACAAGCACACTGCCCACCTATTTCGCAGTTTTTTTTCTAGTTGTGAATTTAGCACATTAAAAATGTAGAAGTATCTTTTTTACTAGGTATTCTTAGATAATTTTTAACGTTTTACCCAGTAGTTACCCACCTGGCTCGCCTTTTCCCTTCTCATCTGAACTGGTAACATTTCGAAATAATTGAGTTTTACGGTTTTACAAAAAAAACAAACGCAAGGTACCTATGTAGTACAAATCACACATTTTTTACGTTGTTTTACACATACACGCACACAATTTTGCAGTATCAATTGCTATGTACGTGCAAATATATGATAATATACAGTAAGAGTAATAAATAATAAAAAAGCGTCAATCAGTTTCAAAGTTAGATACGTGTCTCAAGCGTTCTATATATAGATTTAATTTGTCGCAATAAATTCTCCATGAAGGTTGTAGTAGATTACATAATATGTGAGAAAAAAGGCAATTTCCTCCGAGGGTCGTACTTAGATCCCGGGAGCGAGGGATACAAGTACTAAGATGATTTTTTCGCGAGTTATGTACGACAAGAAAATAAATTTTTGATATTTCTCCCGAGCTTTTTGGCGGTAAAAAATAATTACCATATTTTTTATCTGTTATTAAATCCATTAGCCCTGCAGTTATTACATACTAGCATCATAGAGTGGCTTCACTCACGTAAGCCCAGATTAGAAAAAATGTAGTCTAATGCTATTCTATGTAGATTTCTATAGGTGTAAGAATTTGTTAAATTGGTCGAATAAAATTGAATTTTTTCGTTCCAAACAAACATACATGCAATACAAGTTTTACCTCGTTATTAGTGTAGTTGTAATTTTTTTTATAGAATATTACTAACCGAAGTTACTAATATTTCCGAGTCGAAGACGTTTGGGACACAAATTCTACGGACACTGTGTCCCTAAGTGTACTTTCAAATTTATTTATTTTTTCGAAGACGTTACGGACACCAATATAAAACGATAGTTTTGTACAGTCGACATGGAAAACTTATTCAATATTGGATAGGTTGTACAAAAGAAAGTGTTAATATGTTGTTGGAGGAAGTGCCTGGAATAAGGGAAATTCGGAGGGGCCCATTGGGCTTCTGGTGGTTTTATTAAAACTAAGGACAGGTGATTCTGATGAAAGAATATATACATTAGTTAATGTGCCTAGGCGAACTTTAGAAGTTCTTTAACAGGATTTGTGCCAGCCTAGCTTGGGATTAGCCATATTCAGTGATGCCAACTTAGGGGTTTTCCCCCTAAATTTAGGGGGAAAGAACATGTCTAGAGGATTTTCTAGGGGGTAAATTTAATTAGGGGGATTTTTAGGGGTAGATTATTCAAGGATTATCGTTGTTTTTTTTAAGTGTCCGCCATTGGTGCTTTATTATAAATTTGTTTAATCACTCAAATAATGTTGTGCCGTATCTTAGTCACGAAATAAAAAATCACCAGGGGGGAGGTATAATAAGATATTACGTGTATTTATTTCTTCTTATAACGCGCGATTTTTAGGATAGATAGATAGATAACACTTTATTTTACACCAATAGATGTACAGTAGAGACAAGTAGGTATCATGTATACAGCTAGAGTCGATTTTTATCATGTTTCTTAATTATCTAGCATTCAAAAAAATATTAAAAAATACACATGATCTTGGTTAAGGGATAGGGGGAGGGGGGTAGTCTAAAATCTCACCAGGTATCACCATGGGGGAGGGAGGGTTAAAAAATTAGTAAAAAAGTTTAGGGGTAAAAACCCCTGTTTCTGCACTTGAATGACCTTCAGTTGTTACAAAATTCATGCGTATTCAATTTCCGGCATTATGAGATGCAGTCCTATTGATTAGCTAGACATTTTGGGATTAAGCTCTTATGGACCGGACGCATTAAAACCATTCATGATTGTAGCGATTGGAGAGAGACATGATGTTTGTTTTTGAAACATTATAGTTTGCGCTTTTATTAATATTAATACATCTGCCATCACAGATAGCTATACTATTATGTCTTTTACCATACAGCCCATTAGGTATTAACAAAGTACGATTGATTACTTGTTCCCTGGCAATATGGCCAGGGAACAATTAATCAATTGTGCAAGTACTTATGCAAGTACAGAAACAGGGGTTTTTACCCCTAAACTTTTTTACCAATTTTTTAACCCTCCCTCCCCCATGGTGATACCTGGTGAGATTTTAGACTACCCCCCTCCCCCTATCCCTTAACCAAGATCATGTGTATTTTTTTATATTTTTTTGAATGCTTGATAATTAAGAAACATGATAAAAATCGAATCTAGCTGTATACATGATACCTTTTTTTTTATTTTTTTTTTATCGTGCGCAAAATCCCCACGGATACCTCCCCCACCGTAGCCGGAGGAGGAGGTTATGTCGGACTAGAATCGACTAAAGCGCACGCCGTCTGAGGGCCGTCAGTTACCGGAGGTGAGATTGTCGTAGCCATATCCCTCGCACCCCAGCCGACCCAGGACCATATCTCTCGATCTGGCCCTCTTCCGGTGAGGGGACCACAGAGTCCCCAACCCGCCACCGCCGCGGCCTGCTTCTGCTAGGGTGACAGGCGGCTCTACCCGTCACCCCCAGGCCCGCGCTCATGGGGGACGGAGGTCATTCTGCGACCTCCGACGCCCGAGTTGCCACTGCTCGTTGCGAGCCGCGAGGTTTGCGATTCTCCTTCGCTCCTCGCGCTCCCGCTCCGCCGCCTCCTTCACGAGCATTACTTGCTCGCAGAAGGAGTCGCCGGCGGCCCACGAATCTGCGCAGCGAACCATCGCTGCGAGCAAAGTGGCGAGCGTGAGAACTCTCACTCCTAGGGTCGCCACCAGCTCCCGTCTCGGCGTCTCCCACGCCGGACACTCAGTGAGCGTGTGCAGCGCCGAGTCCTCGCTCGCGTCGCAGTGATGGCACTCGGACGTTGGCTCTTTCTGCGCGATCCGATGCAGATACCGCCCAAAACACCCATGATTGGTGATGATCTGCGTCAGCCAGAACGAGAGGCCGCCGTGTGGCCTCTCTAGCCACTCCCCCATGATGGGTCTTACCGCCGCTACTACCGCGTGCCCTGCGCGTGGTTGCCCAAGTTGTAGCTCCCACTCCGCCACCATGTCCCTGTGGGGCCGGGATCTCACGACCCGAATTTCTTCAGGCTCAGGATCGTGTCCCCGCTCCCGCGCCGCCTTTCGGAAGCGGTATAGCGCCGAAAGGGATCTCGCTTCCAGGATCCACGGTAGCGATCCGGCGAGGAGACTCGCCGCTTCAAAGGATATCGTGCGGTACCCCCTGATGGTCCTTGTATACATGATACCTACTTGTCTCTACTGTACATCTATTGGTGTACAATAAAGTGTTATCTATCTATCTATCCTAAAAATCGCGCATTATAAGAAGAAATAAATACACGTGATATCTTATTATACCTCCCCCCTGGTGAGATTTCGTGATTTTTTATTTCGTGACTAAGATACGTCACAACATTATTTGGATGATTAAACAAATTAATAGTAAAGCACCAATGGCGGACACTTAAAAAAAACAACGATAATCCTTGAATAATCTACCCCTAAAAATCCCCCTAAATAAATTTACCCCCTAGAAAATCCCCTAAACATGTTCTTTCCCCCTAAATTTAGGGGGAAAACCCCTAAGTTGGCATCACTGAATATGGCTAATCCCAAGCTGGGCTGGCACAAATCCTGTTAAAGAACTTCTAAAGTTCGCCTAGGCACATTAACTAAAATGTATACATTCTTTCATCAGAATCACCTGTCCTTAGTTTTAATAAAACCACCAGAAGCCCAATGGGCCCCTCCGAATTTCCCTTATTCCAGGCACTTCCTCCAACAACATATTAACACTTTCTTTTGTACAACCTATCCAATATTGAATAAGTTTTCCATGTCGACTGTACAAAACTATCGTTTTATATTTTGTGTCCGTAACGTCTTCGAAAAAATAAATAAATTTGAAAGTACACTTAGGGACACAGTGTCCGTAGAATTTGTGTCCCAAACGTCTTCGACTCATATTTCCTATAACCCCTCTAGCTCAGCGAAATTGCTTGTGTTAGAAATGGGTTCACGTCGGTAGGGTAAAGAATTCAAATTCTAGATCGTAAGGCCGAATATTTAACCACCAATTTATCAATGACCCAATCGATATCTATGATAAAAGAAACAACTACAATTGATTTTGCACACAGTGGATAGACCTTGTACGAATACCAACCTCTTTCGTAATGTTTTGTTTAGCAAGTAGTGTGCTGTCTATGCCTCTGACTGAATGCATCACACGCTTTTTTTACGACACTTTGTATCGAGTGGAATATCGAATATTTCTGTCAAATATTATATCATCGCAATCGATTCTAGCGTAGCAGTAAACCTCCCATTTTAACAAAATAAATGTACATTTTTTAAATTGTGTACTTCTGAAATGTGAATCGATTTAATTAAAATAGCAACACTGCAAAATTCCCGCCACGCCAGACTATAAAATATCCCGCCAATTTTAAATATTGCGGTAACTTTCGACATTTAAAATTTATTTTGTTTAAATTCGCACTCGTATTTGCGTTCCAAATTCGAAAGAGTTTTTCCACGTAGCCTTTTTTCGCGGCAATCAATGAATTAAATATCATGTTTCAAGTGCCAATTATAAAAATGTTGGTTTATTTTTAAATATTCATACTATTAGGCTGAGTGTAATAACTCTACTTACACCTTCCGGGATACACAGGCGTGATATTATAGCAATAGCAGAAACATATCAGGAGAAGGTAATATCTAAACGTTGCATATAAAATATCAGTGTTACCATTTGGAATTTTGCAAAATTGTTTTGTATTTCCATTCAACGTGGGATTGTGAGTACAAGATTAGACTCAGCGGTAGTTGGCAAGGTCTTACTTAGACAACTATACCACTATACCGTTTATGCATTCAGTTTATTGTTATTATTTATTATCGCCGTAACCGCCTCGCTATATTCTCAGAAAGTTACGTAACAATCTTCTTACGCCTAGCGTTGCGAATTTACGATACACTTCGTTTTTCTGAATAAAAAGCGCAATTTAATCTGTGCTAGTGAGTGAATGGTATTTTTTATCTGTAATAGTAAGTCTGTTTCTAGGTGTCTTCCTATAGAACTTGAGATGTTCTAGTTGTGTGGGAATCATTCATAACAGATAGTGAAAAAAACAAATCTAAGTATTCATAAATAAAAATGTGCAATGAATTAGACTCTAAGTTCGTATTTTGATGCTGCTGTGGTTTTTTCAAGCGACTGCAATATGGGATTCTTCAAGAAGGGCATTAGAAGGTTCCTACAGGGTCGACAGCATGAGTCAGACGCCCCTGATGTTGCACATGTCCATAGGTCACGGTGCCCACTTTCTATTAGGTGCACTGTGTGCTTATCCACCACATAAGTTCTATAAAAAAAATCGCAAAAAAATCTACGATGTATTTTTTTAAGACGGATGTCAAATTAAGATTCACATTTCGAACGACACCAAAATCATTTGAAAATTGAACGAAACGAAACGTCAAAATTGAAATTATGAGACATCACGCCGCTAGAGGATTTCGTTGCCGCAATAAAAAATAAATTAAGGGGTTGGATAAAATTGTTTCCACAATTTTATTCCTGAACGAATTGATCTCAAATGGGTACAGCGATGTCCGTGGCCGAGCGTTAAGTACCTGAGATTAATATTTCATGAATGCTTAATTCGTACCTTGTATATAATACAAGGTACGAATTAAGCATTATGTTAATTCGGGGCCTCTACTGTATCTCCAGGCTTTATTGTCCTCACAGATACTAGTTTATGTTCGTGATTTCACTTGTGTATCTAACTATAAAAGCTAAATGGTTAATATTATTTATGTGTTCGTATATTACTCGGGACTTATATCTTGGACCTAAACTGTGTTTAAAATGTGCTCTCTACTCTCTATACGCGCAGTACACGCTTCTTGGGTGTCTTTTGAGGATAGCACGGGTGTTACGGCGGTGGACGAGCTCAAGTTCACCAAGCATAGATTTGACAAATTTTAATGCTTTTTCATTCCCTACTGTAGTTCGCAAATTTTCTTAAGGCTATTTATTGTAAAGCAATAAAAACATAATCTATAATAATAATATGTATAAAAAAAAATGTGAAAAAATCGCTAAATGTGTTGCTAAGAGCAAATCTCGAGAACAGCTGAACCGATTTCACTAGTTCTTTTTTTAGAATATTCCTTGAAGTACGAGGATGGTTCTTACGGAGAGAAAAATTGAAAAAAAAAAATGAGAATCGACTGATGAGCGGTACGAAGTTCGCGGGGTCATCTAGTAATATATAAAAAATACCAAATAAATGGCGATAGAAACCGTTAAAAAAAGTTTTATTTCAATGCGCGTTCCCGCCAGTATCATGATACTTAAGGGTTTTTTTTTAATCTCCAAGTAGACTTGCTACATTGCTACACAAGACAAAAATCCGTTAATCGCCCAACAACATCGCATTTACCAGATTGAAGCAACAACTGGTTACACTCGACATTATGAAATAAAAATTCATTTCAAACGAGTTCCGAAGATTTGGATATGGCATCGGTTAACTGTCAAATGCGTTTGTATAGGTTAGTCGCGATTACTCCCATTTTCGAGTCCCGACTGATTTTTTTTGGTCCTTTATTAGCATGGTAAAATGCTATTTAAAGACCGAAGAAAAATCGGGGAGAATCCAGAAGCGGGGAAATCGTGACTATAAGCCGAATGCGTTATAAGCGTAGCGGTTTAGTGATTAGTTCAATAAGGCAATTAATTTGAAAATTAAATAATGTGTCCTGTAAGGTTTCGACTGTCAGTGCAGATATTAGTATGCAGAAACGTATATAGTTGCATAGGTTGGGTGTTTCTGGTTGTTGTATTTACGCAAAAAGTGCATAGAACTATATCAATCTGCATAAAATGCTGTGCTCAGTTCTGTACTTATTAGCGCTGTGTAGTCCTTGATCATTTTTTTTAATTATCAGACTAATAATTAACCATTATACTTCAGTAATTAAACTTATGCTCATATATTAAATACTTATCAGCGATGGTTTAATTTGTAAGCTTAATTTTTAAAACGTAAATTTCAACTTTCTGTCGTCCTTGTCCATTCAATTAAACTTAAACTTTCACTTTCTCGTACCTTTGTCAAACTCGTGTCAACTTAACACGCCACATAATTACTTAACGCTGATTGGCTGCCTGTTGAACATCGATCAGTTTTAACAGTTTTTTTCAAAGTTGACATAAGTTTAGCAAACTTACGAGAAACCATAGATTCACATTGCTACTTACACGCTTACTTAAATAGGGGAGCCTAAATTATTCTCCTATTAATACATAAATTGCTACATGGTAGGTATGCCAATTTGTACCGAAACCATCACAAAGTAATTACTACAATAATTACACAATGGATTGTACAATGCGGAATCGAATGACGTCATGACCTACATATGAAATTTATTAGAATAAGCTACATCTTCAACAGTATGAGGCTATAATGTTTCAGGAACGTTTCTTTGTGTGTTGGAAAAATATATATTCGTTAGCAGTTCTCTTCTTATCTCTCTTATCTTCAGTGACAGATTACCTGAATAGTCTTGGGGATCATTCAAGCCAACCTCACCTATGAGCCAGTGCATCTGGTGATAAACATTTGAATTGCATTTAGAGGTCAGATAGCAGTCAGTTACGTACAAGTCAACTTATATCAAATCAGGTTAAAGACTAAAACAGCTGTCTCCGCTGAAGCGGCTCTAAAGTGCAAGCTTAGATACAAATGGGACTATTTGTTTTATCTATTATTCACTATCTACCTTTGGGGTTATCAGATTCACTTTTGACAGCACCACGCTTGACTTATGGATAAATCTGAATATTTATTAAATGTGTGACTGTGAACCCACTTCACCGTTCTATATTTAGAGTAAAAAGATGGTCTTGAAGGTAACTTGAGCCTATCAGAATGGAATAGACAGGGGTTCAGGTCCTAAAATAAAGTTTATTTTGGACAATAAAGATTATTATTGAACAACCTACATAGTTACCAGCTACAGTTATGAAAATAAAGTAACGGAAATAGTTCACGACTTCTATTCTAGACTAGCTGGACTATATACTGAAGATAGACTAGCAAAGACTAATTTTAGTAGGTAGTTTAATCAACCTATACCACTTCGAAGTGGAATTTGTTTTAAATGTAGACTAATATATTATCGAAACATCTGACAAATGTTAGAAGCTACTATCGTCGTCGCATTCAAATTTTGCACCGCTATCCTACTACTTCTTTCCATAATTGATTTGACTTCTAACCTACGAGGAAATATCGTATACTTTCATTGACTTGTTCAAATATCAAATTAGATTGTTGATATTCCGTCGTTATTTAAACATTAACAAAAATCGTGCCAAAAGTAATCCCTATGTTAAACAACCCTAAATAAGATTTACGATTAAGATTTATAAGTTAGTATGCACATTTATATGTAACATACATACGTACTAGTCATAAACTCCGCTGAATACATGCTTTTCCTTTTTTCTTGTATCCTGATTAAATTCATTGAGTGTCCAAGGAACTCGAGTTATCCTTGGAGTTATGCCAAGTACCAAACATCAATGCTTTAACTATTCTTTGTTTGGGGAATATGTGGATAATCTGATGAATTTAAAGGGATACGATAAATTGTTCTAGAACATAACATAAACATAACATAACATAAACTCACGCCTATATCCCCGAAGGGGTAGGCAGAGGTGATAGCACCCACATTTCGCCGTTTATGTTTAGGTCCCAATGTAATAGGTGGCGAGCCTATTGCCATTAACCGGGTTCTTATAAACCTGCGATAAATACACACATAACTTCGAAAAGCATCGAAAAGTCATTGGTGTGTGCCATGGTAAAACCTGGGATCGAACCCGAGACCTCGTCTCAGCAGTCCATTACCCATACCACTAGGCTACCGAGGCTGTAGAGATCATTTACTATGTAGAAAACTCTATGTCGTTTAGTTTCGTTTATTTTATTGTCCCCAAATAAAATGAATCTAGGACTATTTGGTATATTTTTATTTATCGTCGTAAATAACTGGTTACTTTTATCGCCATAACCTGATTTATTTGAATTTTGGGGACGGCCAGATTTATAAAATGGTCATTCTATCTGACGCCTGCTTTTGTAATGTCCTTCACTGAGGTGATGTGCATCCTAAAAAATGTGTGACAAAAAATTATGAAAATGCTTTTGCGCTGTTCATCACCAGTACAGAGCATAAAATTCCAAAAATTGATAACTAAAAATGTATTTTCTTTTTAAATATTCATAATCCAATTTAAATCGAACCTCTTTCTATTTTATTATTAGGTATACTATGCTTGTTATGTTAGCACTAGTCGCACCAAGAAACCATAATACATTAAGTACAATACCACTCTTTGTTTCAATCAATTCACGTGAGATTAGCTACCGATACACCAGTTCTGAACAAAAATAAATCATAACATCATTCAAAGTGCCACCTCCAGAGCACACTAGCGAAACAGTTTGCTTAGTAAACATAGTTCCTAGAGGGCCGGCTGGTCGGCTTGCTACGTCACTACGCCAGTCCGCCTCCCGCATTTGGCGCGAGTTCACGTGCCCCGCGTGTGTCAACGAAATTCGATTTTCAAATTCCATGTGACGTATTTTTCTTGTGAATAACGAGTGGTATAGTGTGTGATACATGTAAATTATTGTTGAATAATGTGATTGTTCATTGGTTAAATGAAGTTTTATGTTGATAGAATAATCGTAAAGTGCATTATGGAATTTTGTGGTGTTTTAGGGAACTGGTTTGCAGGTGATAGAGTATCAACCTGTCTACTAAGCTCTTTGGCTCTTTTGGTATTTACATTCGATATCTAAACGTGTATTTGCAGTTATTCTGTTAGAGAATTGTTATTAGGTACGATGTTTATCAGCATGAAATTGTTAAATTATCAGGCAGGTACCTATATTCTTTAGAAATAACACTGTAAACCTTTTAATAACATTTAACTGGATGCGGAAGGCGGAGCATCGAAAGCATTGGTGCACATTCGGAGTTTTCAGAGAGGTCTATATCAAGCAGTGGAATGCAATTGGCTAATTGATTGATTGATAAACCTAACATTTCTTTCTGCATGAATGTATAAAGCAATTAATATACTAACTATTCCCCCGACTCCGCCCAACGTCATACCGCCGCCCAAGACGGTGGTATTGGAGAATTTGCAACGCTGCACGTGGGGTCCGGTAGCTCAGTAGTCAAAGTTTCCCCTCTAAGGAACTGGTCGCGGGTTCGAGTACCACTTGGGTGATTCACTGTTTCTATTCTTAATCGTTTTCTTTCTGCATTTTTACACTAACGAACTCAATAATGGCAAAAAAACGTTTGCCAGTTCATTTATTTTGTTCATAACCTCTAAATTATAATAACAATCATCAATGAGCCTCAATAAATAATAATTCCCGCGGACTATTTATATAATTTATTTGCGAAAAAGTTAAATTAATAATAAATGGTCCGAAAACGGAATTCGAAACGGTTTTGAACAAAAGAGGAAGTTTGTTTAATTAAAATTTACGGCATTTATTTTGTTTCGAAATCGTAAATAACATTTTATATCACTTTCCATTTTATTCGAATGTTATTGGAGCTTTTTTATGTTCACTTTCTGATTTTGATATTTTTTATGGATGTTAACATGCTCGCGTTCGAACACTATCTCACCTGTTGGTAAGAGACGATGGTGGAACTTGCCTAGAAGTAACTTATTCACTCTAATCTTGAAGACATCCAATCCAAGTTGTAGCTATCCGGAAACACACAATATTCATTGTATTGTATTTTTTACAAGGTTTTATTAGTTTTATGAACCTTCTACGCATACTACTTGAGATCCGGTAGCTTAGTGGTTAAGGATTCGGCCTAGAGGTCGTGGGTTCGAATCCTGGTCGTAACACTATCCACTTCTAACAAACAAATTAGCTTAGCTGGAACGGATAGAGGTAATACTAGTAAAGTAATAATTCCAGTAACAAAAAAAGACAAAAATAAATTCGGCCAAGTGCGAGTCGGACTCGCCCATGAAGGGTTCCGTAGCAGCAAAGGCGAAAATTGCGGTTTATGACGTATTAAAAAAAACTACTGACTGGATCTCGTTCGAACCAATTTTTAGTGGTAGTTTTCATGGCAATTTACATCATATATTTTTTTTAGATTTATCATTCTCTTAGTTTAGAAGTTAGAGGGGAGGGGGGACACACATTTTTCCAATTTGGAAGTGTCTCTCGCGCAAACTATTCAGTTTAGAAAAAAAATATGTTAGAAACCTCAATAGCATTTTTAAAGACCTATCTATAGATACCCCACACGTATGGGTTTGATGAAAAAAAAAATAGAGTTACAGTTCTCAGTATGGGGACCCCCAAATTTTAATGTTTTTTTTTATTTTTGTGTGAAATTCTTAATGCGGTTCACAGAATACATCTTCTTACCAAGTTTCAACAGCATAGGCCTTATAGTTTCGGAGAAAAGTGGCTGTGACATACGGACGGACAGACAGACAGACAGACAGACGGACAGACATGACGAATCTATAAGGGTTCCGTTTTTTGCCATTTGGCTACGGAACCCTAAAAAACAGTATTTTTTAACTTAAAAGTTAAAAGTCATTATAAATTAGCGACTTTTTTTTTACAATCTACGTAAGAAGTATAAGCCATTTTACCTATATCATTGAAGGCTGAAGGGAATTTAGTCCATTGAAATTCATGTGGCCGCTATTTTTTCGTATTATTATGATAATTATTGTTTATTCCATGTTTATATTATGTGGATAGGTGTACAATCAAGTTTATCTCTGTTATATTCTATTCTAAATAATTCACACAGTTTTATCAGTCCCTACCTACCCACCTCTTAGTTAATTGAATTTCAAATCAGTAACTTTCTATGTTTAACAGCTATCAAGGTTTAGTATTGCTTAACTCACGAGCTAGGTATAGTAGGGGAGCCAAGATGCTAAATATGTAGTGCTATTTTTTAAATTCAATTTTATATGTGATTCGCGACTAACCTCTTTTGATTAGGTTCAAGTTTAACAAACATAAACTACCAACTTTCCAAGACTACAAAGTGGAAAATCGAGTAACCTCATTGATAAACTGACCCTTGCAATTTTATCTTTTCTAGTTTAAAAACTTTCAGCAATTTCATACTTTCGCAAAAGACTTACCCACACACGACCAACGACAAGTCACTGAACAATGATTTCAAAAATCTTTCAGCAATTTCATACTATCGTAAAAGACTCTTTCCCACACACGTCCAACGACAAGTCATCGAATAATAATTTATCTATGATGCTATGGGTTCCATAACTATATTAGATTTAAACAAACAGTCTGAAGTACGTAAGTACTCAGCGTGTGGAAAACACTTGACTTAATGGCAATGAACCATACCATTACTTGTACAGTTGTACCCTCTCGTCATCAGTAAACTCTTGCCTGCAGTAGGGTTACCAACTCGAGATGATTTTAAAAAATTAGAGGTGGATTCGTTGACGGCACTTTGGATAAAATTATGTTTGTACTCAAAATAAATTAAAATAAATAATTGCAAACAAAAAGATGCTACAAATATTTGTGATTTTGCTTTTACCGTAGTGCTTTTTTATTCTTAGCAATTTTTTAAACATCACACTCGCGCTGCCGACCCTGCCCGTTCTAAAGAACCCAACGACCAGTCGCTGAAAGAACCCCATAGTGTAGTCGCTTGGATTAACCACGACAGGGAGTTCAGTCCACAATTCCAGCGTACAAGGGGTGAGGTTACTTTCATGCCGGATTTAGCGTACTATTTCCAGTTCGTACTAGTTCACAGAAGAACAGAGGCAAAATATACTGCGTATCTAGTACAACATACCTACATGGTATTTTATTTTGAAAAAACACTGAATAGATATTAGCCGTATAGTTAGTTATTGTTCGACTTATTAGTCATTCAATAACAATCTGTCCGTGTGTGTGTATGTGTGTGTGTGTATGTATGTTGGGCACACACACAAAATGTACCTATTGAATTGTCCGTAACTTTATCCTGGTAATTGAGGTCATTACTAACATGACTATTTGTCAACTCAGAGTGTGACATCTTTAATTTTTTCATACTAAAGGCTAGGCTACAGCTCAGCTCATGTTTATCGCAACATTTTCAATAGCACAACACAAGTGAACATGGAAATCTCTACATCTCTATGGTTTTTCACTACACTTTTTTGTAATGTTTGGTGGTTTAGAGAAAGAAAGGTTTGCTGGGAGAAAACTCAATGCTGAGTTAAGCTCGCCTTTGTACATCAATATTTCATTGTTATGTTTCTGAATGTAATATTTTATTGTACAATAAAAAATTAAGAATTAAGAAAGGTGCCAAACATTGAATTACAAGCACCTGAGAGAGTATTCTATGTATCTATTATATATAATGTATTTCTCTAAAGTGGAGAACAATCAAACAGTCTAAGATAGAATATGAAGCGGTTGTCTATGGCTGATTACCTACTTCGATGGCGTAAAAGTATGTAAAACAACGTCGCTTTTTCAGAGCAAGTCTCCAAAGAAAAAAGGAGCAAATTTATCTAAAATTCATTTGGAGGAGGGGAAACGAACGAAAGAAAGCAGATACATGGGTTGTTATTGCAGCAAAAATCGTAAAAAACGTTAAAAAATTGATAAGTTTTTTAAACAATGAAATCTTGGTTCTCAAGGATGACACAATTTAAATTCTACAAATAACAGTTTAAATTCTCACAACTCTTTAAAAGTGTTTATGTAAAAAAAATCAAAACAAGCCGCGATAAAATTCGCAAAAGAAAATGAAAAGTTTTATAACAGTTAAAAACTTTTACATTTGTCTGGTTTTTCGATATTTACGGCTGAATGGCGACAAGGCGTTCGTGTTAATTTCGTAAATTTATTTCTTAGGTTTCTGTTTTACGGTTCGATTCTCTACCTGTTACAATCACAAGTGATTTCTCATCACCAACATTCGATTCATCAACTGTTTCATTATTGTCATCTGTAGCATCAGCTGTCCGTAGTTTACACTTTTTTTTATACCACCTAAGTGGCAGACCGCGGTGGTTTTCCCAAGCGACTACAATATGGGGTTCTTCAAGTATTAGAAGGTTTCTACAGGGTCGGCAGCACGAGTGTGACGCCCCTGGTGTTGCATACGTCCATAGGCCACGGTTATGTGGAATAAAAATTTAATTTATAAATTGTTCCACTAATGGCACCTGCGAAAAATATCGGTAGGTGCCCAATGTGGAATACCTTAGGTGCCATTAACTCAGGTGCCATTAAAACGGGTGCCCAATATGGAATACTTCACCACTTTCCATCAGGTGGGCCGGGTATAAAAAAAACCCAGCACACGGCCCACCTTGATTCTTCAAGTCATAGGTATTTGCTTTAAAACAATATGGTAGCCAATGGTAGCTGCAAAAGTTTAAACTTTACAGTACAGATCATTTAAATTTGCCAGTGGTGTACTAGCAGCGCACCAATATTATTCCTGGTCAATTTTGATTCCCTCTAACCCCTCCAGCTAAGCTAAATTGCGTGTGTTACGGTTTCACGTCGGTAGTGTAATGGCCAGGATTCGAACCCGGGACCTCTAGATTGTAAGTCCGACTCCCTAAACCACTAAGCTACCAACGCTATAAGCGAATGCTATAGCAGTTATGTTCAAATCATTTCAAGTTATTTGACGTTGTAAAATTATTTCTATTTCTCTAACATTCCCTCGGTTACTTTTTACCTTGTCATGTTCACTCCCACCAGTAGATATGTTTTCCATTGATCAATAAAGCTGTATTTAGTTATTATTTTGATCAACTCATGAGTCACGATTCTGGTACGTATAAACATATTTTGCCATGGCAACAAGAAGGGGGTGATTGTAAAACTATGAACATATTGCTTCAATATTATCTATGTTGTCATTCGCTATTGAAATGTAATCGTCTTCGCATGCTTTGCTTGAAACATTTCAATTTCATTGTGGTATAACCTATGAGCTAGCACTAATACTAGAATTATATAGTTATACTATTTGTTGCCCTCGCCTCCCTACATGGGTCGATTATCTCGACCAAACATAGCATGTGCTCCCAAGCTCTAGTTCATCTCTGTTCCAAATTTCATCAAGATCTGTTCTGTGGTTCAGGTGTGAAAGCGTAACAGACGGACATACAGATAACATACAGACAGAGTTACTTTATACGATTTTGAATGCGATGAATATTAATTGAAATCACATTATATCGTATGTTTCAATTCAACAATTTACCGTTTATTTCCTATAATTTCCTCAATCTATAGTCATTCCGAATTTAACAAGTCGACGAAAATTTACGACCTCACTGCGAATCTTGTATAATAGATACCCACGGACCCACCCTAATTAATTACTTCCAAAGCTGAGCTCGTAAGAAAACGAAAGATCTTTTTACAAGGACTTAATCCACCAGACATGTAAACAACTAAGGCGGACCCTGAGCTCTGAGGTCAACTTGGCCACGGATGCAATCAGGAAAATGCGTCTACATGAAGATGATGATGACATGTAAACAACTACCGCTCTATAATGTCTCCTAAATCTAGACAGAACAAGTCTAAGAACAATTATGGGCATAATAACGGGTCACTGGCCCCTCAACAAGCACCTATACGTGCTTCGGCGCCGGGGAAACGGCCGCCCATGTAATACTGGAATACGAGGTAGTGGCCACTCAACGAGCTCAAATCCTCGGCACAGTGAAGTCACTCCGTGAAGCTTGTGAAGCCTCCAGTAAGCTTTTGCATTTCTGAGCGGAGCTAGGCTGGCTGCTTTAGGCAGCACTCTTCACGCACATCAACATCTGCATGTAGACGCATTTTACTGATTGCATCCGAGGCCAAGCTGACCTCGGAGCTCATGGTCCGCCTTCCGGCTCTTCTTCCTCCACTTCACACTATCTTGGGCGTCCACGGTAGTGAGACCATTTGCACGCATGTCACCCTCCACGACGTCAAGCCAGGACTTCTGGGGCCTACAACTTCTACCTGGTTCTGGCGGGGCCGCCATTGCCAGGCATTTGCTACCCACGTAGCACAATGACCCAAAAAAGGGGTTAAGTGTGGACAAAAGAATCCTCTTTCCTCTTTCCACCTACCGCTCGAATTACCTCCAGTGTATAATGTCTGTCTTAACCTAACGATGTATTCTGAAACCTCATTAACGCAATCTAATTTTAACCCTTATCATTTCAGCGCGAATGTTTGCGCTGAATTATTGAATATTACTGGGGTTGGGACCCTCCCAGCAGAATTGATATACGATCTTACAAAAACAAAATTTAATACGCTTATAACTAGACGAAGATTGTTTTGTAATTTAATGAGATTGACTCCGATTAAACCGTGATGTACCTAATACATTAAAGAAATCTAAAAAAAATACTTTTGGAACTAAACTGGATAAGGTTCTGGAATGAAATTTCTAAATAAGTAATAAGTGTAGTAATTTACTACACTTACTGCTTATTCAAAATTTTTTGCTCAACTGTTGCCTGGAAGAAATCGCTCCAAGCACTTCGTATGTATTTTAAACCGTTTTTCCAAGAAGCAATATAAATTGGGCGCTTGCATTTCTTTTAATGTGTTTACACAACGTTTACGTTAACATTTATTCACTTTATGTCAGTCAAAACATCAGCAAGACACAGACATAATTATCTAGCTGAAGTTTTGCTAAGCGCTGAAATTTTTTGCAACCATATCTATAGTCCAAAAACATTTCGAAAACGACAGTTTGTTTCCGAACTGACAACATACTGTTCTGTAAAAATTAATAGTAATATTTTTGCCTAATTGTCTTCCAAATATATCCGTTAACATTGGCTACTAAGAAATTGGATCCTTAATTAACTTCGTTCTGTTAACTATAAATCATTGTCGCTCAAGTACTTGGAGAAAGTTCAGTAAGAAATTACAACAAGGCTATTCGTATTCCTCCCATTTTGTCTGCCATTCGATATGGTTTGGTTATAGGTTATACATACAATCACGCCTTTATCCCCGAAGGGTAAGGCATAGGTGAATTAACAGCCACATTTCACTAATCATTGTCTTTGGTCCCACGGTAATAGGGACCTATTGCCATATTTCGGGCACTATTGTTGACTCGAGCCATGCATTTAGGCTGAATCTGGGCTGTATAATATGTCTAATTTCTGTCTGTCTGATGATAAACAGGCCTATCCCTTAGTCGCCTTGTACGTCACCGCATGGGAAGAGATGGGGTGGCCCAAATTCTACTCTGCCGGGAACCACGCGGCGGGTTACAGAACTTACAGATTATAACAATGTTATACCGTGAAGATTCCATGTTACAGAATAGGTGTATTTTTAACTCTGTAATTTAATAACCGTAAAGTCATACCGATAGTAATTTCTGATAAGGTTCAGTCATGGCGAATATGGAAAAGAGAAATCCATAGTCACTTAAGGACTTTCGCCTTGCACGATTTTACAGTCAGCATCAGTTCTATCTTGACTACTAAGGCTCAAAATGATCTTAATACTAACGTATTTAGAGCAAGACAAACAGTTTAAATTGTATTATCTTCCGAACTGAATAGGTGTGTATCAAATATCAGAACAATTTATTAGTCAACAGGAAGGTGGGTATACCAAGGTATTAAGATCATTTTGAGAACCTTGTTCGTCAAGATTGATCTGATGCTGTACACAGTGTACACTGTAAAGTCATGATACTCTATCTACTTAATTCTACACAAAATGTGAGAAAATTCGTAGATTAGAGAGTTTTCATATTTATGGTATGCAATAGAGACGAATAACTGGCAACACATCAATCGAATTTTACGAATATGATTAATTAACATCTTGCGTAATGCCTCCGTAATGATTCGATGAAACATTTTTTACTTTGTCGAATATAAGAAGAGCAACGATAATATTAAATAGTATCGTGACGATAAGTCGATAATTGAATAGTTTTTAGAATGTATGAATGATTAATTGTTATTATTGTTAATGATATCAATTTACTAGAAATACATGACGAAACTGGCCGCAGATTACATCAGAGAAAGTCATTTTTTGTCTTTACGAAAATCCTAAATGTTAAGATAAAACTACATTTTAACAAATTCTATGGCGATACATATTTGTTATATTTACGTTTGGCCCGATGCGACGTTTTGGCTATTTTTCAGCAGCTATTGTCGCGCGTTGACTAAAGATTCTCACATAGTTTGAAGTGTAAGTAACGCCAATAATTCATCATGATTCGGGACCATGATGAATTGTTGGTGGTACTATTTACGCAAAATGAGCTCACTGTGTCGTTAAGTTTTGCTTTTTTCCTGTTTTCAATGAGTGAGATTCGCGTAAACTTCAAACAGTATCAAATCCTAAATAAATTTAATATTTCAGACCCTTCAAATAAAACATGGTTATTTAATTAAAGGGAAATTTACTGAAAGGCGGCGCGTGTCGTATTTTATCTTCCTCCAAAATTCCTTTATTATGATATCAATCCTTCAGTATAAACAAACCAAGGAGAAGAATTAAAATAATCCTTCCTATATTTTATCGCGTGGTTCCCGGAAGAGTAGAATTTGGGCCACCCCATCTTTGCCCATGCGGTGTCGTACAAGGCGACTAAGGGCTGTGTAACATCAGAAAATATACAGCCCAGATTCAGCCTCAGATGCATGGTTCGAGTCAACAATAGTGCCCGGAATACGGCAACAAGATCACCCCCCATTACGTGGAACCTACCTACCTAATACAATGACTGGTGAAATGTGGATGTTAATTCACCTCTGCCTAACCCTCTGGGGACAAAGGCGTGATTATAGGTATGTCACTTCCCTGTATCCATTAATAACATATTCAAAAAATCTGACTCAATAAAAAGTTTTATAAGCAAAACTAGGAAACAACTTCAGGGACTGTGGACCGAACAAATTCCCACTTCAATTGAATCGTGTCAGATCATTGGGTCGGACGACGACACAACTTATAATTATCGGCAAACTTGGTGACAATGTAAACAGTGTTTTTAGGTCTCTTTGGCGGAAAGTGCGGGGTGCGACGGGCGGGGACGCACCAATCAACCAATCATAGCTTATCTTAAACTAATCACGGGCTTAAGTCTCACGTAATGGTTGATCAGTGGCCTGAGCACGAAAATCATTCGAATTCGTAGCATATACGTATCGACAGAACGGAGCATTGCGATTGGTCGCCTGTCTTCTGTGAACCTGTGTGTGTGTGAGAGAGACCGGCCAATCGCAATGCTTCGTTCTGTCGATACGTTAACGTTATTCGAATATTTATCATACTTAAGGCACTGTTCTTTTATTAGATTTTTGGTTGGTCAGTCACTTCCGTGAATTTTTTGACGTATCTTCGCGAAGTTTTGTCTAAATAAGCAAAACCTGAGTAATTTCCGGTTACACCTGAACTAATAGAACATAACAGGTGTTCTTTTTTTTTACACACACATATTTTGTACAACTAGTTTCTATTTTAATTATTGGTACACACGCAACTTGGGCCAATTTTAAATATCTAGAGAATATTGCTCGGTAAAAAAATTGGTATAGGTAGGCTTATTTTATAGAGGTCTCTGAACTTTGCGATGATTGACCACCTGACAATGTTCGGAAAACATTTTCTTGGCAAGTCTCGAAGCAAGAACGAGGTGTAATTTTTTATTTTATTTAGTTTAATACTTGAATCGGAAGTAATACAGTACTAAGAAGTCATGCTTTTTAACTTTTGATCGTAAATTGGAAAAGATCCAAATTAATTTGTAAGACATTTACCATTCCATGGATATTCAGCGCTTCACAAAGCATTAAAATTATTTCAAAGAACTCTAATAAAGCTGAAGAAGAATATCTTAAAAATCCAAACTGATCTAGTTTCCTCAATGAAATGCGCTGTAAAAGGGAACTTGTCAATTTTATGAAGAGCATCGTGGCTGCATTAGAGTGAGCGTTCAAGGCTTTTGCCGGCTGTCTACGACTGCGTTGAGAGGTTTCTCTGCGACCTATATGTATGAAGTGTTAGGCGAAGAGCAAAAGCGATCGCGGTTTCAGCAAGAATTACTAAACATTACAGCAAAAGGACAGACAGAAGACGAATTGAAATTAAGACAAACTACAAAGTCAAACATAATTTATTCTGTATAGACCTCATTATTTAAAATATTACTTACAAAACGTCAACATTAAAAAAATGTATTAAAGACTAGTTTAGCAAATAGATCACCGCCGGTTCAAAACGCTGAGGCCCCGGTCTTAAAAGACTTCGGCAAGAAACTCAGCGCGTCTTTTTTGGTCTATTTACAAACATTTACTTAGTTTATGTAGACGACCAAATAAGTAGATATGTACAGTAAGCTTCAGAGAAAGGGGACCCCCCTTGTTAATGATAAATGAAAGCATGAGGGGGTCTGTTTTCTCTGACGCTGACTGTACTAGTAATTACTTGAACACACTCCATGAAACATAATCTTTATGAATGTCACCAACAAATAATATAGACTTCATATCTTAGAGTAAGTGTATGCCTCCGATCATACGAAGCTTAGACTATACAGTATGAATATATTGTATAAGTACTCTAAGCTTAGTATGATCGGAGGCAAAACTTACAACATCATTTTTCAGGATTCACTGAAAATATGCACACGTACTCCAAAGCAGGTGAAAAATGTTTAAAACTCTGTATTCTACCGGAAAATTTGAAGAATTTTAGTTCACAATTTGTAAATTCGAAGGTTTTACACGAAGAGGCTATAGATATTTCTGTCCGAGGAATGAGTACATCCTTCGGTTGCGTAACACCGTATTATTGCCGGCTTCATGCCCGGGTATTCTACTCCCAATGATACCAACAATGCGGTTAAATATAGAAAGGTTCCGCAGATAAAGGGACTTCGGTGATGGGTAATATCGCCCCTACACGGAGCGGGAAATTATTTCTGTCAAGGTTACGTTTTTGTGTTGAATTGGTTTTGTGGAAATTACGGTTTTTGGAGTGAGTTGTGGACACCGAATGTTTATCTTGGAAAAAGCACTTGGATTTGCCTACTTAATTGCTTCGATAGTGTCGATATTATTTTTAATTCTTGTGGCTATACGTTATATTATCAAAAAGCCCGTGTCTGTACTGTTGACAATTGAAGAGTTTCTTTATCCTGGATGCTGATTAAGGTCATGCAATAAAGATATGAATCTTTATTGTATTGTTTTTTTTATAAAACTTCGGTGGCAGACACAGAAAGTGGTTAAGCCGGCCAAAGAATTGCCACTTTTCTAGATGGGTAGATCACAAATTACAACAAACGAAATATTTCGTTTATTTGAGAAAACTGCCTGGAAGAGATCCGATAAGGCCGCCGATTGTACATTTAATTGTCATATTTTCCGTTTTACTGTAATGTATTTGTGTGTACAATATAGAATTATCTATCTATCTATCTATCTACCACGTCACGGACTTAATGATGTTTCTCAAATAAACGAAATATTTGACCTGTCATAATTTCTTTTCTATTGCATTGACTTGTGTGGTTTTTCTGTATAATGTGTGTTTACATATTTTAGACCTATCCCCGCAGAAAAGTGGTTTTGCCCAAAAACGTCACTTATGCGGTTTTTCAAATAAACGATTCAAATAGAAAATCATTTCACTATATTTGCAAATTTGTTTTATAACATACAGAAATACATACTTTGTTATAAACGAATTGCGAACTGAAAACAAAACTGTAAATCTAGTTAGTAATTTAAACAAAGGTTGTGCAGGTTACGACTGTGCAGATAGAAAGTGAAGCTGGAAAAGATTCTGTACAATACATTGTTAATTTTGTACGACTCGGATACTGTGGGCAGTCCAGCTCACTGTTACAGTTAAATATTAATGTTCTAGCTAGATTATTTCTAATTCAGGATGTTCTCTTCTCTTAAATAATAATGACTAGCCGTTGGTTACAACTAAGTTTGTTTTATTTTTGTCATCTATTGGAAAATATTAAAATCCCTAAGTACATACCTAATACCGATGATTTTGTACGTAGTTTAAAAAATATAATTATGTTATATTCTAACCATCTACGTATGATTTGAGATTGACATACCTACTTAAGTCATTCCACTATTAATGACCATATACGATACAAAAATTTCTATACGTAATTTGCAGTAGGTTTAATATCAAAATATTTTTTAACAAATGGATCACATACTGACCAGCAATTGTGATTGTGAAGACCAAATATCCGTCTGAAGATCTCCATAGCCCTTCAAAAGCAATAAACACTCAATCAAGCTATATCAATATACAAGTATTACCTCGGATAAGGGTGCCACCACATGAGGCTAAGATCCATTTTCTACTGATCCTTCCTTGGACATACCTCGGGACACGTATCTTGGACCTAAATCGCGACACAAACGAGGCCCGGGCACTCGGATTGTTTTATAATAATCTATGCTTCGTGAATTTGAGCTCGTCCACCGCAGTAGCACCCCGTGCTATCCTCAAAAGACACCTAAGAAATGTGTAGTGCGCGTATAAAGCACATTTTAGGTTCAAGATATATTATGTTCCGAGGTATATCAACCACATTTTAACCCTTGACATTTGCGTACTTCGGCTTTGGGGTTATTGTGAACTTGCGTGATGCGTCAATATTGGTATTCGTGAGAGATTTTTTTTAATCAATAGCAGTGAGGTTATGTTTGTTTTAATGTAATAAAGAATGGCATGTATTTAACGCGGCGACAAATTAATCCGAAAAGCAGGTAGTAAAAATAATAGGTTGGCAGCTATAGTGAAGAATCATTTTATTCAATTTATGGGTGTCAAAATTACTGAATGTGGCGTACAAAAATACTAAGTGAGCTACTATTTCTGGATGGTTATAAAAAAATAACCACGAAGGCTAAAGCGGAAGCTCCGTTCCGCTCCGCTTCCGCGTTAGCCTTCTAACCTAACCTATCCAAGTTAGGGCGCGCTATACTCGAATCCTCATAACTTCACAATTTAGCAACACACTTTCTGTATCACGGGTCACTCAGTATTTTAGTCGCCCACTCAGTATTTAAAGTAACTCATTATCAGTCATCTATTTATTATTTTTGTCGCACGGTTAATTAATCCCATAAGGAATTACCAATAAGGTTAATTTACTAAGTCGCCCCAGGCAAATCGCCCCAAGACGGATGTACCTATAGAAAAATTTATATCAGCTTCGGACGAGGCTTGGTGGCTCAGTGGTCAGAGCATTCCCCCTGTAAGGGAAAGATCGCGGGTTCGAGTGCCGCCTGAGCTGTATTCGCTTTTTTCTATCTTAATTCACTTATTTAACCCATCGCGTGGTCTTACCTTACCTTTGTCCCTCGAATGGGAATATTTCCATTCCAGGGAGGAAGGGGTTCATATTGTATTGTGAAATTGGAGATGTTCATAATTACGCTTCTGTCAGAACCAACTAGTTACTGGTGCCTTATTCGGCTTGACCATATTTTAATATACCTACCTATTTATTTTACACGCTCCTTGCAATTTTACACTAGTTTCTAATATTTAAAAAAAAATATATACTGACATAATAATGTCGAGTCTTTATGCGTCTATAATGTCATATCGTATGACTGAACACTGTCTCCCAAAACACAGTACATAAGCCTTGTTTGGAAACCAGTATCAGGATCTATTGTAACTCCCAAGATTGCATAGTTTAAGACAGTACATAATTGTAAATTATTTCTGATGTCAATAAAACTTTACTTACTCACCAACCGCCCCGTAGCTTAAGGTGTTCGTATTACCCGACACATTTTTAAGTTGGTTTCATTTTACGCAAATTCTATCTTAATGTTAACCACTTATAATCCACCGTCCCACGTCACGACACGTTTGAAACTCCTTGTCAAGTAGAATGAAGCACCTAGTCTGAAAAATATCATATTTTTATTACATTTCATTATGAATTTCACTCTTTTCATAACCTTCCTAAATTGCTTTCGACATAAGTATCTGTACTAATGAGCTCTCTTGTTTTATAGTAATTTGTTTTATACGTAGAATATCTTGCTTTTTTTTCCTGTTATGATATAGAGGGGAATAAATAAGTCGCCTTCCTCGCGTGAGTTCATTGAAACATTATACACGGGCTGATACGTAGCCACTAGGGGTGAAGTATTCATTGGAAGTATTAGTTGTCCAATTTTCATATTGATTATCTCTATTCGTTGTAATCAGCTTATATTTATAATGTTTGGTACTACTAGGTTTGCTAAGATAAATGGAAGGAAGACTTACGTTCTTAATATCCTCGTTAATATGTTACACGTATTGATAACACACTTGTACTTTTCCACGATATATATTATTGAACCTGACTGGTTTCGCATTTAAAGGTTGAAATTGACAGTGGAACAAAAGTACCTAGGTACTAGTGTGTTATCAATATGTGTTACAATGAATTCCACCGAGTACCTACCATCAATATTATAAACAATATAAGTAGTTCGTTATAACGTGTTTTAACTTTTGTAAGCATATTTCTTTTTCTATCGTAATTTTTATGACAAATTCTGACTTTGTCTTAATTAATATGCTAATCTCTTCGTTTTATGAATATAGAAATAACAAAATTTTAATTGCAATGACTGTAAATGCTTGTAGCTGTGCTTGTAGGTACCAGTCATCACACTACTCTCCTCATTAGAACATGAATCAAACGCAAAACTAAAATCGTAACGAGTCTAGTTTTGTTTCATTTTTAATGACTACCCTAAAATATAACAAACTTTAAAAACTGTAAAACGAAAACCTAGCTACCCAAATACGTCCAGAAATTATAAAGGTATTATAAAAGAGCTTTCAAATAACAAGTTGTGGGTGGTATTTAAAAATGTTGCAAGTTGCATTCAAAGCTTACATTCTGGGAGCTTCATATTTTAAAAACAACATCAAAGCTTTCAAACACCCTTTATACATGCTACCTCTGGTACAAAGGGTGTTCGCAAGCAAAAATTGTTCAGTTTGCATTTTGTTTGGTGTTTAGTTGGGTATGCAAATATTTGCGCTGAGCGCGTGTGAGGCTTGGAAGACGAGAATTGGTTTTGGGGTCTAATGAGTGAGTGTTATGAATGAGAAAAATACTCTCAAGTCAACTCATTCATTTTAAAAAATTGCTGCTTAAAAACAGCTCTCTATCGTGCGGTAGAGAAAGGTCTCAAACCGTTTGGTGCTAGACGGGATGGGTTCCATCCACTTGTCCATTGCGGACGAAAAGACAGACAGAATTTTAAAAAAGTTTCTTTGATAGAAATACGTTATATCAGTGCTAACTCGAGCATTTCAATGCTTATCACCACGCTCTATTGCCAAGATGTAAACTGCATTAGAATGCGATAGGGAATTTTTACGACACATTGTTCTGTGTCCGTTACAATCTATAATTCTATTTATATACTTAGATATTAAAAATTTATTATTAGTATATTATGTAATAAATTATATATCTTAGGCAATTTTGTTATTAAATGGTTTTTGGAGCTGTGTGGAGACCGGAAGATCTCATCAATCATGAAGTCCGATCAAATTTGCTCGCGCCTCTCCGACGCGACCTTTGCCATTGCTCATATCTTCGGTTCTACTCAACCGGTTGCGATACTTGCGATCAAACAAACGTAAGATTTTAAGTTTGACCTTTCAAACAAAAAGCCCTAAAAAAAACGCATTAAAATCCGTTCGGTAGTTTTTGCGTCAACAATCGCGGGCAACCAAAGAGACAAGAATTTTAAAAAATTGTGATCTGTACCTATCGCTAATGTAACATAACCCAAGTTTTTTTAATATCTCCAATGTACAGAAGTGACAACATTACTTTTTTTTATAATAGTATGTAATAGAATACTCTACGTAACAGTTCAATATTTGTCATCAAGTTAATATTTTGGACTGGACATGTGCTTTCCGATTGTAAAAATATCGAGAGTAGGTCAGCCATCGGGGAAAGATCGCTGGACCGGTTTTGTTACACGTGGCCTCCTGCTGGCTACATACCAATAAACAACTTGTGCCACTACGAATACGATTATATTATCGATTATACCTTACACTTCGATTTATCGATTGAATGTATTCATAAATAGAAATAGAATATCAGGATTCGAATTTCGAAGCTTAAGTTCAAACAACCGAAATGGTAGTACGATTTCGGATTTTTAAATTTTGGAACGAAAATAAAAGGATGATAGGTTAGAATTTATACAGCTCTTTTATTATTCTTTATTCGATAAGCTCACTTAATTTAATTAGATAGGTGCCTGCCTAATTCATTTAAACTAGACAAAAGCCAAGTACTCTTTTTCTACATTTTGTATAATCTGTAGTTTAAAGCGTTGGAACAGCAGTGAAAATAATTATGATCAAGTCTATCTAACAATATTTCAATTTGATCACAGCTCTGGTGAACTTCGACCAAAAGCACAGACTTACGTACGATTGATCAGATTTTATTTGTGTTGCAAAAAATTTGTAAGAATTTCACTCAAAACAGACTCGAATAGTCTGTTCATGTCAAAATCCTTCACGGTTGAAGCAATTCTAATGTCCAATAATGTCCAAAGCGATAAGGTGTATTGCGTTCAAATTCTAAACCCATAAAATCTTGCTCACGTTCTTGATATAATCGAATACTATCTCTCTCATATCCAATAATAAAAAGCGAGATAGCGAAAAATATTGAAGAACTATCATTATGTAAATTAAGCTTCAATATAAATCATCATTTTTAACTGTACTATTAAATTACAACATCGAAATCTGTGTGGTCAATTACGAATTTATGACTATTTGAAACCCAATTTTTACTTGTGCATGGGACTAAGACTTCTTTCTGTATGCTTTTACATCTGCTGGTAGGCGAACGGGGGTACCTAAGGTGCAGGCTTTCCTCTTGAATTTGGAAGTTCAGACGCCAACCATACCTAAAGGAGGAGATCCCTGGGCGGGGAGTGAATCCTGGACTCCAAGGTGAAAGCCTGGGATTCAACCTGGAATAACGTCAAACACAACGATAATGGTGACGTCATAATTTTGGGCGCTTTAACAATTCTCGTAGTAAATTCTTCTCTTATTTAGCATAGCCAAACTCCGCAGTCGCAAGTCTACTTTTCATTACGTTTAGAGCGATTAAAATAACCTCATACCTGTAGTTTGTTTTTATTACATACTTCCTCTCGTCTGGGGTTTTATAGATTGAAAAACAGCAACGATACAATAAAATTCAAGCATTCGTACCTGTGTCTACCTCTTTTTGATAAAGAAAATGATTCAAAGTCTATTACAAAGCTGTACTGGCTGTACCAACCTATCAATGAAATGCTCATTGATGGCTATGTAAGCGAGGCCAACGACGCCGAGCTATGGAGTCGAAACACTCGGAACACACACTTGATTCGATTCTCGATTCGATTCAACAAATTGAGTTGCACGTCCGCATTGTTTCTCCTGATTTTCCGGTTTGTGACAAGTGTGACAACCCTATAGGTACACGATGTGATTCAAACATAGACAAACGTGTACACTTTACACTTGATAAATATTGAGGGATGCTATGTGCATTTGGTTTCCAACTTGGCCCAAACTAGACTATTTTAAGCTTAGTCTTTGATAGAGATAACATTAAAAATATGTAACGATAAAGGCGTAATTGATTTAATACAATAAAAATAAATAAACCAGGGACGAGAAGCGAGCTGATCATGTTCGTTTTTTCGCGCACCAAACACGCAAATCGCCCAATTGACTCAATCCGTCCAAAATCTGTTATTCCATAATACGCCGGGCAACGAATTTCCACTTGTCTAGGGGGGGCTGATAAAGGCTATCTTGTCGTTGTCTCTTTCTATCTATGTTATAAATGTGTTGCCAGCACACACGAACCTTTAAAAAAAATTAGGGTTGACATAACGTGATTTACCTATTAATTATCATATCTATTGTCTCGCTTGGATGTACCTACCTTGTCTATAGTTAGTGAACTATAGACAGTTGTTTTGTTTTTATAGATCCGTTTTTTTTAAATCCAAGGATTTATTGAATGAGTACGTGTTTGAAGGTTCTGAGTCATCGATGATTATAATTCAAAACGTAATCTTTACAATGTTTGCTGACATAATGATACTCATGGCTCCGTGTATTCAAGATATAGTGCTAAGCTAAATGATTCGAACTGACCGGCTGGACTTTGATATTTTTCTTGAAGCGACTGCTTACTGGCATCTACCCACTGGCCCCAACAATGGCCATATCGGAAGTACACTCGACAAAGAAGATTTGGTTGCACTTTTTTATATAAAATTGTATGTGAAGGTGCAACCGTATTTTCTTTGTACATAGTTAGACCAATTTGTCGGAATTTATAGGACTCTATCTATCCATATCGATGCCACAGACGGCTTAACGTGCTCTCCAAGACAGAGCGGTCTCAAAGTCTTAAAAATGGTCCTCATCTTAAGATTAACTTGACTAGTATTGCTGTACCTTGCAATTTGGTTACAACTTAGTTACGAGTGACTCCTGAGTGATTTAATAACTAAATTCCATAGCCTTGCAAATCATTCAATGTAGGAAAAGATAAATAAAATAGCTATTCATTGGAACAAACTATGGAACACTGATATGATTCATATCCCAAACCATAAACAACTTTGAGAAGCAGTTTAAAGTTTGATATCTGTCTATATTGTTTATTATCGACACATCAATGGTCACTAAGTTATTGTGTACAATACAGTGGCCATCACGCCATTGTGCCAACTTCCCATGCAAAAGTGAACATTCAATAAAGGCTTCCATTCACCGGTCATATCAGCATTCATAAAAAGCAGGAAGCGGGAAGTACGTGCCTCGTGGAAAGGGGCCTTTAAATGCGCGGGCGTGTGTCTATAAATGAGATTCTATTTTTGTCTTTGGTCCTGTGTGCCTTTTTGAAAGGTGTTTAAGCAAAGGTATGCAGAGAATTTTGGTTTTTAGCAGACATATTGTGGACTCGAATTGTACTGTGTCAAATAAAATAGGTAGTATTGTTAGTATTATGTTATCTGTGGTATTGTACAAAAGAGTAGTTACCTGGGTTATTCCTTATTGAAGTATTTGGTCACGGTTGTCATGAGAACTTTTTACTGCAGCTTTGACCTTTATAACTGTTATAGTTCGTGTCTATGCTCATTTTTTTACCACCTGTCTAAATTGTTTGTGTGATTTTTTAACGAATTTTACTTCCGTGGAAACTCAATTGAGGAATGACCTTTCGGCTACAGTTTTTAGTCACACGGTATGGCGATATCTGTGTATAAAAACTGTAGAATCTTACTTTTAGTGTTGAGGAAATAAAAGAGGGTATAAAAGCAAGAACTGGTACTCTCACGCACCGTACGAAATGCGGTATCGCTCGGGACATATATCTTGAACCTAACATGTGCTCAAAATGTGCATTATATGCGCAGTACACGTCTCTTGTCTTGTGTGTCTTACGGGTGTTACGGCGGTAAGCGAGCTCGAATATACCAAGCTTAGATTATTAAAAAACGATCCGTTTGTCTCGTTTGTCTCGCGATTTAGGTCCAAGATATGTTTCCCGAGGTATATGGGCATTAAGTTTATATACGTTAGAAAGTGATGTTTCCATGATCGAACCCGCTTTCATTGGGTCTTAATATTGACAGGATCGCGAAGATTGCTATGTAATTGATAGACTAATCCCCGCCTAAAGCATGGCTCAGCCATGCATGTAATGGATCACCTTCTCAGACGTTATAATTATATGGTTAACTAATAATTTCAACACATAATAACCTACTACATACATAGTTATCTGTTAGAAACAATGTATTAAACTATATACTAACTATAATCACTATTATATTATAATAGTGATTTATATAAATATTTATGTATTAGTATTGTACCTAAACTAGTAATGGTTTCCTGGAATTGAATTTTCCTGTTTATGACTACATAGTACATACTACCACAAAATAGGTAATTAAGTACATAATAAAAATAACGGCGATTCAGCGGTTTTTCAAAATGTTATAATAGATTCATGGTTTTTCCCAGTTAAGTGTTTTCCCAAGCGACTACAATATGGGATTCTTCAAGAAGAGCATTAAAAAGTTTCTTCAGGGTCGGCAACACGATTGTAACGCCCTGGTGTTGCACTCATAGGCCACGGAAACCACTTTCCATCAGGTGGCGCACCTGAGTAACAACATCCACCCATCCATCTTAACTTTCATATTTATTAGGAGACTACCCGCAAATTTCATTGCCCTACTTGCATATCAATCGTCACCATAGCAACCAATACCCAACACCGGACAGTGTCGACGACTGGTGAATCGATGCACACGCTGTCTTCTGTCTCGTTTCACCGATTGATGTGACAAGGACGGAGATAGCCATATCAATGCACTTTGAATACCTGCTCACTGTGCGGCTTTTTATGGAGAAGTGCTTGAATACATACCTATGAAATTTTAGTCTGGGTAGCTTTTTGTGGAGTATGCTTCAATGAATTTTGTATGAAGTAGTAAGGTAGGTACTTATATGGTTAGGAAGATTTTGGACAGGACGTGTTCTGGGCAGACGACCTTACTGGCGCAAGCTTTATCCCTGCAGGTTCAGTCGCGGGTTCGATTCCAGTTTGGTGCAAATATTTATATGCCTGAATATGTATATTTGCATTGGTCTGGGTGTTTCTGATTTGTATGTATTTAAAAATAAATAGTTAATTGATTAAGATAGAAAAATGCGAAATCAAGCTCACGCGGGACTCGAACCCGCGATCTTTCCCTTACCTTTACCTATCTTAATCAATTTGCATAGTTAGCATACTAAATGCTTTAAAATTCATACAATACTTAGTAGTTAAAGTAGTAAATCTATGCTCATGCTCTCTTTGTGTCTAGTGTCTAGATAGCGCTTTGAAGAATATCGTAGAAAAACCATTGCTTGAAATCTCGGTTCTAGAATGCGGATAAACATATCCAAATCGTGCTCTATCTATGAGCTACCCATCCAGCAATTTAACAAAATCAAGTAGCAAACAAACAAAATTCTACATTTTCAATATTAACATAGGATTAATTCCGACCGTATATCTGATATGACGTTTGGTACTTTGTAAACAAAGCGAAGCAATATTGACCCTTCAAACGAAAAATAGCTGCCTTTGAACTGGATGTTAGAAACTTTGACCTTTTAAAAGTCTTTTATAACTTAAATACTGAGAAACAAAGTGCTTAATGACTTGGTTCAAAGTAAATAGAATGAGAGAAGTAGGTATCGCTTCACTGTTGCCGGCTCACGAGCTGGGAGTGGTTTTCAAAAACAACTACAATATATTGGGTTGGCGTGCCGAAATATCCCTTCACTTTTTTATATGAGACATCTCGCCCTGTCTATTAAACTGTTCCGGGCCAATATACCCATGCACATTTTTAAAGTGGACATTTGGCCCGCGGACCAGTTTTTACGTGGGCGAGATGTCCCATAACCCTCGTCAATAAGGGCATCAGAATAAGTGTTAAGTATAAAAAACTATTCAAATTAAATATCAATTCTCTCAAGTCTCAATCAAAAATAATCATGATACCAATGAAAATTGAGTTACGAGAATTTTTTGTAACCGTTTTTGACATTTTGAGAGATCTAAACTGATACACATATTAAGATGGTTGACTCTCGGATTACGCTGGACAAGAAGAGAAACTAAAAATAGCGCCGGTAGCTTAGTGGTTAGGTTAAGGCTTAACGATTAAGAGGTCCCAGGTTCGAACTTTGGCCATTACACTACCGACGTGAACCCACTCCTTACACAAACAATTTAGCTTAGCTGGAGGGGTTAGAGGAAATATTAATAGGTCATTTCGGTAGCTAATAATCTTTTTCCAAAAAACAATATTATTGTCGGTTAAGTACTCCTAACATTGGGAGAAGCCTATGTCCAGCAGTGGACTGCGATAGGGTAATTTTTTGTTTGAGAGATCCAATTCTCAGCACTCCATAGATTCACCGTGCGGTCGCCGGGTCCATAGCGTGATACAGAGAGGAACACCGTGACGGCGACTGGGACTTGCGACCCAGATGTAGGTTTAGGGTGGCCACCTTGTTATGCATCAGCGCTCACCTCCACCGTCAGTAGTGTCCCCCCCCCACCCCTACCTATCCCAATTACCTACTAAATACTAAAAAATTATGAAATCCTACGTTTCTGCTTACAATCGTTTAATTTCTTATTAAACATCATGAATAAACATACAGGATTATATTATATTGAATTCTACATTACCAAAACCAAAGCCAATCACGGATAAGTACATGTGTCGGATTAATTCGGTAACGCCGGCTAATCCCGAATAGTCCCGTAGGAGCAAAGTGCTAAGTTCGTACTAATATGAAAAAGAAAATGGCCGTCGGTAATTTTCTTGCTTTTACTTCTTTGTAGTTCACCACATATGTACGAAATTAAAACGATTAGGTATTTGCTAGGATTATTATATTTGCCCGGTTCCCGGTAGAGTAGAATAATAGGGCCAGCCCATCTCTTCCTGTGGGTGTCGTAGAAGGCGACTACAGTAAACGTACAGCTCATGACAAAGAGGCCGCTAGACGGCAATAGGCTCGTCCCCTATCACGTGGGCCCGAAAATCATAGTTGGCGAATTGTGGGTGTTAATACACCTCTGCCTACCCCTTCGGGGATTTACAGGCGTGAGTATATGTATGTATGGATGTATATCAACTAATTTGGTTACGTTGGAGGGCGAGTGTAACGCCCCTGGTGTTGCATACATCCATAGGCCACGGTAACCACTTTCCATCAGGTGGGCCGTGTGCTTGCCTGCCACCTAAATTGCTTAAAAAGAACGTCTATATGACTTCGCTTCGAAATTGAAATCTCAGGAAAAAGAGTCACCATTACAGACACTAACAATGTTCCAATAGTGGCACTCAGCTTGACGGCTTCATCGGATGCTTTTTCACGCCCCGCTAGGACCCGGGATTATAAGGAGAAGACTCTTTTTTTGTTCCTTTCTATAATCTTGGATTCTTTAAGCGGATCTTTATATGGAAAAGTACCTGTCTATCACGTTAAACCTAGGACTACCAGTTCAGAATCGACAGCAACTGGAAAGGTGGCATCTACTCTTAAACTCTCCTTTCCTATCCAGCACAACCTATGCTGGTCTGCGGTGCCTCCCACATACGGTAGAATCCATTCCGTCTCGCATCAAACGGTTGAGGCCTCCTTCCTCTGCCGCACGATAAAACCCTCTTACAGTCCCGGGTCCTTCAAGCGGAGCGTGAAAAAGCATCTATCAAAGTCGTCAAGTTACAGCGGGGGCACACGATGCGTTGCGTCGCCGCACCGCAGAAATTTCGGCCAATCGGCGGCCACAGAAGCGGTGCGGGGCCGCCCGTATGGCCGCCGATTGGCCGAAATTTCTGCGATGCGGCGACGCGACGCACCGTGTGCCTCCGCACTTAGGTGGTTCCTAAGTGCGGAGGCACACGGTGCGTCGCGTCGCATTTCAAGGTCAATAGTATCTCAAATAGTAGTTTGTATCTTCTGGACTAGGCCTCAGTTTTTTACCATCTAGCTGAGTGTAGTTAATTGACGGACTAAATATAAAAAAACCTTCACACTAGCCTTCATATGGAGTGTAGTCAAAATGAGAGACTAGAGTTCAACCGACACAGCTTCTATCGAGCTAACAACTGAAACCAAGTACTGCTTAGCAACAAGCAATACTGGACCTTATGAATACAATTACATAAAGTTTATTATCCATTACAAACGCGCACTTCGCTGTATGCTGACGTAGTTTCGTAAACGGACATGGCACATTGAGTTTTATGTTTCAAGGACTTTTATTAGAGATTTTTCCTTACTTAGATGCGTGAATTATTATCTTGTTACAATGTAAGGAAATACGTGTGGTAGCTATTAGTTCATGGTAGTAATTCGGGGATTGTAAGTGTGGGATTGTAAGAAGATGTTGGTCTAGAGAGGCTGTTAACAGTAGGCATGAAACGCCTATCGGGGCCACAATGGGGCCCAAAGACGGCACGTTATTGTATTTCGTTCGGTCCAAACCCCCTTTTTTCGTGCGAAAATACCGATGGTCTCCTCACTCTCCCCGGCTCCTGGAGGCAGTTATGTCGGACGGTGGCCCGTCAGGCATTTCCCTCGCACCCAGGCTAGCCCAAAACCATCTCGTTCCAAACGAGGTATTCCACGAAGCACACCCAATTGAAGCGCACCCAGACGAAGCACACTTAAAGTATTCCACGAAGCACACTCAAAAACGCTACCAAAACAATTAAAAAATAACTAAGTATCATTACTTTGTCATTTAACAAAACTTATTCTTATAAAGAATAACCAAAATCGGATAGTGGTTACCTATCTGAACATACAAAACCAAATCCATCGAATTACATACAAAAACATTATTACTTTTGTAAAGTCGGTTAAAAATAAACACCCACTTCACTGCGTGAAGTAAGTAGAGCATGACACTCCTTAACTTGATTCAGTTTTAAATTGTTATGTCACTAAATAAAGTTACCGGAGCGAGACAACACGATAGCAGCTGATTAATTACACTTAATAATAGAATGTTTATATTTTGTGTTGTGTACGATCGATTAATTACACTTAATAATACGAAAATGTTTATATTTTGTGTTGTGTACGATTGATGAATTGCGCTTAGTGATAGAATTTTTATATTTTGTGGAGTGTACAATTGATTAATTACACTTAATAATGCGAGAATGTTTATGTTTTGTGTACTTAGTGTACGATCGTACAATACACGTCAAAACTGATACACGTCCGCGTTCAAACTGAAATCATAATATTATGATTGTAAAGGTTTGTGAACATGTTTCGATGTTTGTTTCTCAATCAGGCGTAAACCGTTGAACAGATTTCAATGAAAATTGCCACATAAATATATCATTTCGTGGTTTAACATATGGGATATTTTTCGTCTTTAGAATAGGTTTCTGTGAGATACAAGGGAGCTGGGGTATGAAGGAAATGCCTTATTGGTCCACTTTACACCCGGCATTGTCTGACACCTAGCTGGCATAAAAAAACGTGTGAAGTGATGGTTCACAGCATACTAAACTCGTTTTATTTTGTCTGTCTGTGTCGTATGCACTGCACGAAAAAATACGGGCCATTTTTGAAAGAATTTCTGCTGGGATACATTTAAAAATACCGTATTTGTGTAGCATAACGAGACTGCGTCCGTGCTATATCTTTTTAAAAGAATATAGACTAAAAATTTCAGAAGAATACGGAGCTTATGTGAACTGCAGTGTACAAACATTGAGATAAATGTTCCAATATTCGTTCATCTGACTTAAATTTTCTGTCGAAAGTCGATTTTCCGTTATAGTAATACGTGCGCACTGTGCGGTATGAAAGGAACTTCATCCCTCGCACACTCAAGCTGTGGAATGAACTCCTCGCGATGGTTTTCCCAAGCGACTACAATATGGGGTTCTTCAAGAAGGGCATTAGAAGGTTTCTTCAGGGTCGGCAGCAAGAGTGTGACGCCCCTGGTGTTGCATACGTCCATAGGCCACGATAACCACTTTCCATCAGGTGGGCCGTCTGCTTGTCTGCCACCTAAGTGATATAAAAAAAAGAATCCTTCCTGTGGGTGTCGTAAAAGGCGACTAAGGGATAGGCTGTTCTCCATCCGACAGTAAACATACAGCACATGACCAAGTGCCTCCTAGAAGACAATAGGCTCCCCCCTATTACGTGGCAAGAGAATTTCATTGTACGGTTCCCAGTGGAGTAGAATAGGGCCTCGTCATCTCTACCCTCATCATCTGCATATAGACGTATTCTCCTGATTGCATCCGTGGCCAAGATGACCTCGGAGCTCAGGGTCCGCCTTCCGGCTCTCCCTTCTCCACTTCGCACGATCTTGGGCGTCCATGGTAGTGAGACCATTAGCACGTATATCACCCTCCACGACGTCAAGCCAGGACTTCTTTGGCCTACCCCTTTTACCTGCACCCGGCGGGGGTACCATTGCCAGGCATTTGTTCCCCACATAGCCTGGCGGTTGCCGCAAGACGTGGCAGCACCAGCGAAGGCGGCTCTCTTGCATTTTATTTGCGATGTCACGGACTTGAAGGCTGCCGCGGATGCGAGAGTTCCTATAGATACATACGTCATCTCTACCCTAGGGTGTCGTAAAAGGCGACTAAGGCATAGGGCTGGCACCATCCAACAGTAAACATATGATAAAGTTCCCACTTGGCAATAGACTCGCCCCCTATTACGTGGGACCGAAAATCATCCGGGGTGCGAGGGATATGGCTACGACAACCTCACCTCCGGCAACCGACGGCCCACAGGCGGTGTGCGTTTTAGTCGGTTCGAGTCCGACATAACCTCCTTCTCCGGCTTCGGCGGGGGAGGTATCCGTGAAAATTTTTTTTGCACGAAAAAAAAAATGCGTGGGTGTTAATATACATCTGCTTACCTTATTTACAGGCTTTTGTAACACTTGTTACTAGATAAGTTATCAAAGCCCAAAATCAGTGAACTAAATCGTTTCGTGTTTGCGGCATTGGTTTAACCACAATTGCAAATATTGTCGAAAGGTAACAGAAACTAACTGTGTACAATGAAAACAAACTGTATTCAAACACATACACACATACTCGTTAAATGTACATAATGTTACGGGTAAATATGGGCAACCAGACATACTTTAAATTAACTGCTTCAGTTCAGGTTTATTTTGAGAAAATCAGCATAAGAGCACCGTGTCCCGATTCCCGATTTCCTCCGAGGCCTTCAATCTCGGAGTTTGGAGTGACTGCCAGATTTTCCTCCTCCACTTGATCTTGAGCATCCCTGGCAAGATAATGAGACCATTCTGGTCTCTTCAAGACTTCCTGGGGTCTGCTCTCAAACCGGGACCCGACGGGGGCGCCATTTAATGGTTTTTTAAATCAAATGTTAGTTAGGTTCTTGTTCATAGGTACATACATTCAGAAGAAGAGGTCCCTACAGTTCCGGGTCCTTTAAGCGGGGCGTGAAAAAGCATCTGATGAGGCCGTCAAGCTGAGTGCCACTATTGTAGCATGGTACGTGTCTATAATAGTGACCGTCTTTCCAAGACTTTGCCCTGAGCTTACCATCAGGCAAGGCGATGTCAAATTGACGTGTCCTATATAAAAAAAGAGGCAGGCAGAGGTGTATTAATAAGTACCCATATTTCATTAACTTTTTTTTTATAATAGGACACGTCAATTTGACTTCGCCTCGCCTGATGGTAAGCTGAAAGCAAAGTCTCTGAAAAGAGGGTCACCATTACAGACATGTACCATGTTCCAATGGTGGCACTCAGCTTGACGGCCTCATCAGATGCTTTTTCACGCCCCGCTTAAAGGACCCGGGACTACTACGGGGGAACTACGATTTTCTGAACCATATAATATTTGGGCGAGCCTATTGCCGTCACTTAGGCAGGCACTTTGCAGGCACACTTATAGGCAGGGGCTAATATTATCACGCAAGCTTAACGGTAACACATATTATTATGCTTAGTTTCACACTGTTATGTAGTATGTAATCAGACCAAATTATTGTTCTCACTATTTGTAGCTTCAATTATTTGCTTTGCGGTAGTTACAATATATTATAAATATTTACTAAGCCTGTCAAATAAATACTAGGTAACGTTTGATATCTCGGTAGCTTTCAATGGTTATATTGTTGAACTGTGTGTATTAAATAAATACCTAATAGTAAAATAGCGGTAAAATTTTTGGTAATTTTGTGAAATGAATTTTCACAAAATTGTGCAAAAGAGGCAGCGAAGTCGTTATTAATAACGTTTTAAAAAAAGTTTTCCTCGTAGTATCGGTTTTTAAAATTTCATCTATCTATTTTCTATTTGTTAAACTTGGGTAATCTCTGTGACGACTAAACCAATTTCAATAGGACTTTCACTGACAGATAACACTGATGTTGTAAACCGTTAGTAACTTAGGCTACGTTTATTTTTTAAACAATTAAGAACTCGCGCAAAAGAAATTAAAACCCGGGTCTAAGTAGGTACTCGCGAACTTGTGCAACCAAAGCATCTTTACCTATTTTGACTCCATATTATCATATCTATCATCTTTATTACGAAATATGGCAACCACTCAAAGAAAATATACCTACCAGCATTTATATATACCAACCAATAGGAACATAAAAACAAATGCTACACTCGTAACATTACATTCTCGGTTCGGGCGATATTTACGAGAAATATAAACTACTTAGGTACGTTGCTTCCTCCGTGGTACTTCGATAAAGGTCATGCCGACAACCTTTTTTATTGTTTAGTTGTATTTGCGATAAAAAATTCGGCTATGCGACCACCATTCAATGCTAGTTCCGCACGATGAAAAAAGGTACATGCAAAGGTATAAACATTGATCACGGTTCCTTAAGCGGGAATTAAATTTGAATTTTGAATTTGGAACCTGACCCATTCGACCTGTACGAAAAAAGCGCGCCTTTTCGAAACGTCATTAGGATGACATTGACAGCTGCCACTTAGCGCTAGTGAAGTGAACTGTTGGAATACTAAATCATTTTAATGTTTCATAGGTACATACATTGAAATTAAAACAAGAAGTATTTCACAAATAAACTAACTTTTTGTACTCAAAATGGTACAACAATGCTTTTTTGTTCTACTCGTTATCTAAAAATGACGCTCCTACCTTGTTTGTTTTGTTCGTGTTTATTTAGGTTAGGAAAATAAACGCGGTAACCGGTAACTTACTTTTTAAGCAATAATTTTATATGGCAACACGTGGCATTATTGGACTAATTAGTATTAAAGTTGTTTGTAATTAAACTTGAACTTTTATTAGACATTAAAAATCTGATCGTGTTTTTCATAGGTTTACATACTCACATAAATTTATTAGGGCATGTATTTAAACGAGCGAAAATAAATTCAATTTATGGGTGTCAAAATTACTGAATGGGGCGTACAAAAATACTAACTGAGCGAAAAACTGAGGGTGAAAGCAAATATTGAAAAAGGCGACTTAAAAATACTATGTACCCCTCATACATACCCAACATAAAAAATTACAACATTTGAATAATTTATTTAGATTGGAAAAAGTGAACGTTCAAGGCGGGACTTGAACCCAGGCAGTTACAGGGATGGACTGACCATTGAGCTACCGAGCCACGTTTTAAGCATTCCAAATTCTCCTCGAAAACTATTTTGAGGTGACACGGACGGTTCAAGTTGCAATAAGTACAAAACCTTGTTGAACCAGTGCAGTTAGTAACAAATACAGATTTGTGTGTCATGGCGCGGTGCAAGGCTAGCGGACTCATCCGACAGCCTAGATCTCTGAGGACCTAGTAATGTTTTTATCGTGACAAATGCGCTTGAGTTACATTATTTTAGTTAAAAACCATCTGCTTGTTATCCTCTCTCTTTTGAGTTTATTTTGACTTTAAGGGTGCCAGTGTCATCTCACCCAACCCTAACCTCGCTGAGGTTATTTGGACCTTGACGATCTAGGATATCGATACTAGGATACCGAAATCCTAATAAAAAATAAACACAAGGAATATCAAATGAAAATCCCTACTAATATTATAAATGCGAAAGTAACTCTGTCTGTCTGTCTGTCTGTCCCGCTTTTACGACTAAACCGCTGAACCGATTTTAATGAAATTTGGTATAGGGTAGATTAGACCTTGAGAAAGGACATAGGTTATGTTTGGTCGCGATAACCGACATCCACGCGGGCGGAGCCGCGGGCAAAAGCTAGTTATGTTATAATTGAAAAACATACAAGCTAGTATAAATACAGTTTTTTAAAACACTTAACTGAAACAACCGTTTAAAATATTTATACTTATCCATATTTGAGCAAATTATTCCTACTACGGATGTCTTTGACAGCTGTTTAGACACCTGCTGTCCTCGCTGGTGTTGCCATGTTAAAAATAGCACACGTTATCGATTGTCCCTAGGCCTTAACCTGTCTTCAGTGATGTGAACCACATTATTTATGTGCCCGTTTAGATAAAGTACACGTACATAAATAGTTCAATGTTGCTAAGTTCTTGGAAAATCCGTACCTAACTATCTTTTTATGTAAATGGCATTGCTAAAACAAGGCCATCACTGCTACAATTTTCGATTCATTTAGTTCGATTTACTAATTATGTATAGGTAGCTTGAACTTTGAGATCGTCAATGGGTTGTGGAGATCAGATGGCAGTCGCTTCACGGAAAATATCGAAGTTCAGCCGCATCACATTTAGCCTGAAACTCGACCCCAACTGAGTTGGGAAAAGACTCAGAGAATGAATATCTTGAAGCAAGAATACAGGAGAATGAAATTACTAAAATTGTAACTTCGCCCGAGATTGATCCAAATTTTCCAATACATCCATCTTAGGGCGATGGTGGGAGCCATCTACCGATATTCGTACGAACTATCGGGATCAATGAATGATGTTGCAATCATTTTTAAACATTGATTTTTGATAACTCCGCCCAACCAATTGAGATAATTTTAAAGCATTTAGTAGGTATGCTAAACTAAACAAATTATTATGCTCTGACCACTGAGCAGTGGCTCAGTGGTCAGAGCATTCCCCCTGTAAGGGAAAGATCGCGGGTTCGAGTCCTGCCCGAGTATTGATTTCGCTTTTTCCAATTTAAAATAATTTATGAATTAAGTACAGTAAATATAAAATTTTCTTGAAAACATTTCTTTTGAAGTTTCGCAAAACGAAAATTCTATTTTTGTTTTGAAAACAAAGCCGCGGTCCGCCCCTCGCCTTATCGTCATCACAACAATATCTGGCGTGACGAACTCGAGATAGCCTACAGCTGATAAGCCAGTACTAGCATACTTTTCTGACAGTGCACACCACTAGTCACGGTTTAAAAAAAGTTATGGATTAGAAAAAAAAACTTGTCTTCGAAATTTGAAAATGACGTTTGTGTGTTGCCAGTGAAAAGTTTAGTGCATTATAATGGCGAGTGTTCTGCAAACTTTGAACGCTTATCTTTTAGATCCGCGCAAGTGTTGTATGAATGTGGATAGAATAAAACAATTCTGCTTATGTCGTAGGTACGAAGGTGATATTGAGGTAATTTGATAATTACGTTTATGTTTTTGTGTCTAAAAAGCACGGAAAGTTATTTAAATTTGAAATAATGATGGTTTTGTATTTTTTTTAGTGCAGTATCTATGTTCACTTTCTTATCGTATTTGTCGAGATGTTACCTATTCTATTTGTGATAACGGCAATCGATCTTGTGTATTCACTTTGTGTTGAGAGCAAGTTCATCTTCTAATATTCCGTAGTTATGATTTTACTATCTTCCTTTGTATATTTTAAATCGAAATTGTTTACCCTATAAAAATTGATCGTATAATTTTATCGGTAGTTAATGCGTATACTTCGGACAGTTCGGACGGCTTTAGATGATTCTAGATTGGTTATCGTTACCATATTTTTTTTAATGGTTACATATACGTCCATAGGCCACGATAACCACTTGCCATCAGGTGGGCCGTGTACTTGCCACTTAAGTGGTATAAAAAAAACTATATTTTTATTACTATCGCAACGCAAATTTTCTATAAAATCCATCTTTGGATTATTATTATGTTGCCCGTACGTCGTAAGGGCAGAAATTGATTTTCATTCGAAGTCTGATCGCTAGTTCGCTACCAAACTTCTCAGAATAATCTGGCTAATCGGAAAACTGCCTAAAAACGTCTTCAAAATCTGTCTAGCAGTTCTGCCGTTACAGGAACTAGAGTACAAAATAAACTACACAATCTGTTACATTTCGAGTAAACGACCTTCGATTAACACAGCGTACATGTCGAACTGCATTGGTCATGCTTGTAATATTAAACTATCAATGAAGCTAAAAGGAGTTTCATGTCACTTTATAACGAACAAAATTACATTGATTGCAATTATTGGCTTTTAACTTACATTTTTTTTATACCACTTAGGTGGCAGACAAGCACACGACCCACCTGATAGAAAGTGGTTACCGCGGCCTATGGACGTATGCAACACCAGGGGCGTCACACTCGTGCTGTCGACCCTGAAGAACCTTCTAATGCCCTTCTTGAAGAAACCCATATTGTAGTCGCTACATATACTAGCCGTTGCCCGTGGCTCCGCCTGCATGGATGTCGGTTATCCCGACTAAACATAGGACATGTCCTTTCCCAAGGTCTAGTCTATCTCTGTACCAAATTTCATCAAAATCGGTTCAGTTATTTAGGCCTGAAAGCGTAACAGACAGACCGCCAGAGTTACTTTCTCATTTAAGTATAATATTAATGTGGATGGATATGGATTAGTATGGATTTACATCTGTAAATCGCCGAAGAGGTAGACAGAAGCAGATTAACACCCACATTTCGCTTACTATGATATGTTAATAGATAACTGGGGTATCCAACCGGAATATAATATTTAAATTTATTTGTGATCCCCTGCACGGTGGATCCAAGCGGAATAGAACATATTATAAAAATAAAATGATCCCCCAGGGTATCATATACGGGGTATCCAACCGGAATAACTCGAATGTAATAGGGGCGAGCCTTCAAGCAGGCACTTTGTCATGAGCTGTATGTTTACTATTACATGTAGAACAGCCCTATCCCTTAGCCGCCTTCTGTGACACCCACTACAAGAAATGAGCACCCCATTCTACTTCACCGAGAACCTTTCTGCTTCTAACTTATATTTTTCGAGTAAATATTGATCGTTTGATAGATCACTTAATTAATAGGTGAAAGTGTCATTATTTTTGCGATATGCCCTGACATTTTGGAGCTCGGGAGTCCACTTTCGGACTCTCTCTTGCATTTTGGAGTTCGGGAGTCTACTTTCGGACTCTCTCTTGATAATATAATCTATTTCAAAAAAAAAAACACTGATAAAAATTGACCTAGTTTACGCCACTAATAATACAAAGAAAAAATATTAAGATTAAGATAAGATTTTTGTAACATGGCAACATTGGGAGCATATTTGTTCCTTTGTAATATTTTTTATCTGTATCAGTAGATGTATTTGGATCTTTTTAATACTGGTCCCGAGGGCTTTTCGCTGTATCTTTCTATGTACCGTTTATTTCATTTTTTCTCTAAAAGCTCTTTTATGTTTTATATTTTATCAACTGACAGTCAGTGGTGGCAAGTTCGAGTTAACCGTGGTTCTCTCTATTTATCAAATTACTAGCTTTTTCCCGCGGCTGCGCCCGCGTGGATGTCGGTTATCGCGACCAAACATAGCCTATGTCCTTTCCCAAGGTCTAATTTATCTTTGTATTAAATTTCATCAAAATCGGTTCAGTGGTTTAGGCGTGAAAGCGAACAGACAGACAGCGTTACTTTCGCATTTATAATATTAGTAGGGATATTCTGGATTCAGTCTGTAAAGAACTAGTGGTGGTGTATTTATCTGCTGAAAAAGAAATTTAAGCTCTCTGGTCACGAGAAGCGTCGAACATTCGCTTTACAATCTTCTATAGAATTTACGAGCGCTTGGACCTCATGACTCCAACGTCGTAATTCAAAACGGTGGGGTCATGGGGTTCAGCACATGCCCAAAAATAAAATTCGGATATTTGCACCATTTAAGAGTCATTAAACTCATTTAATCAATTTTTTAGATCACAGAGTAATGGTTATGACTACATATCAAGATAAATGCTTCTACATTTACGGCGTGATTGTGAAAGATTGTGTCGTTTTAGTCGGATCAATTCCGAATAGCTATTTCACCTTTAACCCGTGATGTTGCCACACGCTAAAAAAGAGCTTGTTATCGTGTTCGAGAATGACTAAAAACGGATACCAAACTTTTTGCTGTTGTATTTGAATCGAATAAAACTTGATTGGAATTCGATGAATTCAGATTTAAATTTTACCAATAAGTATTTGATACTAGCTGTTGCCCGCGGCTTCGCCCGCGTGGAATTCTGATCCCGTTCATCGCTGATATATAGCCTATATGTTAATCCAGGGTATAACCTATATACATACCAAATTTCAACCAAATCGGTCCAGCCGTTTATGCGTGAAAGAGTAACAAACATCCACACATCCATTCTCACAAACTTTCACATTTATAATATTAGTAGGAAGTAGGATATTAGTAGGTATAATATTAGTAGGATTTTAGGAAGCTCGTTCCCACTTGTTATGCTGCTTACAACTATGTGGAACACTGGAATTTATTAATTTATATAATGTTTCTGCAATATCTACTTTAAATGCTATATAATTTCAAGGACGTACACGCTAGTATTTCCGGCCCAATTGAGCCGTCCGACTGGGGAAGTACCTCCGCCCTACAGAGTACCGCAGCTATAATAACCTCGTGTTGTGTTCCTGGCAGCAAGTAGGGTAGCCAGAGCTCACTGGAGAGGTGCTGTCAGTGAGAAGACCAAAGGCTTGTCCTGCTTGACTTCTGCACTAACGGCACAGAATCTCTCTATTATTACAAGGTCAGCAGCACGAGTGTGACTCCTCTGGTGTTGCACTCGTCCATAGGCCACGGAAACCATTTTCCATCAGGTGGGCCGTGTGCTTGTCTTCGACCTAAGTGGTATTAAAAAAATGTTAAATTTAAATTCTGATATAAGAAGCGTCACCTGTATAACAGAGTGAGAAATATTTTATTGTTTAAAAACAAAGGATTGTAAGTTGTATTACGTAATAATTGCACATTTAAATAGGTTCATAACATTAATATTATGTGTTTCTAGGTAAGAATTTGTTATTCAAATTTTTTTTAGTAAAACGTGTGTATTTTAATATATTATATTTTATTACGTAACTAAATACTAAATACTTTAATAAAAAAGAAATTACCTGTTCTTCCGCTCCGGTTTCCGAAAATAAAAATGTTTATTTCTCTTAGAACGACTACGGCAGGATTAGTTCTCACGTTTTTTATTCCATGAAATTCATTGTATGATAACGTATCGCAATTCACATTCATATAATCACACTTGTGACTCCCTGAAGGGGTAGGCAGAGGTATATTAACAATATTAACACCCACATTTCGTCTAACTATGATTGACGATAGGCCAGCAATGCAATTTAGTTCTCCTTAATCGCGGTTCCTATCGTTGGTGAAATCCAAATTTTGAAGTTCAGAACCTGAATAAGCCGAAGTTAGAGAGATATAAATGCTTGAATTAATAAAGGGATCCTTCGCGATGCGGTCTACTTGTAATTGGACCATCGGCAGATTGATCGAAGACAATTTGTTCCGTAAATGTTTGTAAACAAGTTACATGAACAATACATTTGAGTCACAACCGTAATTGAGACACGACATTTCGACAGTTCACTTCGGTAGTTTGGGGTGACTTTACAGTTCGAAAATTTTCTTATTAGTGTATGTTATGTAGTGTATGTTGCATCGACGTATTGAATTGGAATTAAAATCATACGACAAATGAAAGTATCTTTTTCAAAACTCCTTTCATATAAGAAGGGTGTGGCGGCATGCACAATTCTCTGGCATATTTTGGCAGATAGATATTTTAACAAATAACAATTAAATAAAAGTACTTATTAGTTTTCCTATCGAAGTGAGGTTGGGAGTGACTGCCCTCTGACCTGCAAACCTCAAGAAGATAGTTTGCCTCAAAGCCTCGTCTGCCAAGGCTCATACCCTGAAAATCTCAATGTGGCCACCAAAAAAATCTTACCTTCTCCCTAATCCTTAGAAAGATACGCATGATATTGTGTCAATATCGAAAAATAGGTTGAATGAAAAATAATAATAGGTTTATCAGCTCGGAGAGCGTGATAAGTGATAACATTCACAATCAAGAATGCGGATCATTCGTTATCAATAGATACAGACTACGTAGGTGCGGTAAAACAGTTTTGATCTCATGTAGGTCGAATAGAATTGGAAAAAGTATCAAGATTTTAAATGGGACGACCTCTGTGGCTGGTAGAGCGTTTGAATGGCAAGTTAGATAGAATCACACTCGCTAGGATTTTTCCCACTATGGAGGCAGACAAGCCAACGGCCCACCTTTCTAGATGGTTACCGTGGCCTATGGACGTGTGCAACACCAGCAGCGGCGTCATACTCGTTTTGCCAACCCTGTGAGTTTTAATGCCCCTCTTGCAGAACCCCATATTGTAGTCGCTTGAAAAACCAGCATGGAGTTCATTCCACAGCTTGAGGTTGAATTTTTCCTCACTAGGTATTTTTCTCGATCCCGTATTATATCTAATGCCTAGAATACATGGAGTCGAGTGATACTGAGCACTTGACAGAGTCGACTCGTGTGTAAAGTATTGGCGCTATGTTCATACGTATCAAGCACTCGGCCGAGTGCACTGTCTGGCCGCTCCACTCGGTGCGTGTAATCAAGGCATAAGGGTTAAAAATACTTGTTGGTGCAAGATAGTTGGGAAACGCTGCAGTAGACTGCGTACTGCGTAAACGATAAGCCTTCCGCTATTTCGTGCAAATAATAGTGCGCCTGTTTCGTGCAATTAATATTGCACAAATTTCGTGCAAAAAAATACATACGATTTGCCCGAAAAGGCAGCGGACACTGTAATGGCAGCAAAAAACGACAACTCTGAAATTGTTTAATGTAACTCTGGAGTAGTACCCGGATATTAAATTCCGTTCTCGTTAGTAATCAACAGACCGTTGAATGTAATAACTTGGAAACCCAAACATAGATACCCGAAGTTTAGTTGAAATTCCCAAGAAACTAATACGTAATCAGATATATAGAAGTTTGGCGCCCGTACGTGTGATCCCGGACAGTCTAAATTGTATTGTAGTTATTTTTTTTTTTTTTTTTTATACCACTTAGGTGGTTATTCAATGTTCTTTTAGAAAACTATATACTACTAGATATTCTAAATGAACTCCATTAAATTTTTTCATCGGAAAACCTATGATTGAAAACTGCCACCGAAATTAGCAAAAAATTTGGCATCGTGAAATAACCCATTATATTCCATCATACGCCGAGCAACGAATTGCCACTTGTCTAGGGGGGCAGACCCACCACCGCATCGCACCGGCCCTATCCCAAGAAAACTAAAATCCATCATGATCTTAGATGAATTATAAAGCATGATACATTGAAATAACACCACTCTTTATTGGATTCTATCGCGATTTATTTGGTATAATTTTATTAATTACACTTAACTCTACGTTTTGGCTGCTTTTCATTAGCCATGATCGCGACAGAATCCTTTAAATAATGGTTTTATTACAATAAAATCCATCATTTTATTATTTCAACTGCAATACACACACTACAATGTCGTATACTTGCTAGGATATAATGGAATGTTATGAAAAGGCGAAACCAGAAATAAATTCGTCTCCCGTCCCTTTGTAGCTGACCTTTGAGCTGCGATATCGTCTAACGCCCTTTTGTGACACATGTCTGTTAGGCTTTACGAGAAGACTATATTTCACATCACTTTATATCCCTGATAATATATCTCGTGGTGTGATAAACCACTTCGGATGTAGGGGGGTATTGTTAGATTAACGGCGAGACTTAGCAGGCTATAGGTACCTACTCCATACTTGCAAATCTTCTTCTAATATATAAAATTCTTCTGTCACGGGGTGCGTAATCGAACTCCTCCGAAACGGCTTGACCGATTTTGATGAAATTTTTTGTGCTTATCCGGTATCTATGAGAATCGGCCAACATCTATTTTTCATCAGCGGGAACGGGATTTGAATACCACGCGGGCCGAAAATATGGCGGTACGAAGTACGCCGGGGCAGCTAGTCTAAATCTAAATTTCTATAATCCATTACAATCTTGATGCGTCTATTTAATTGGTTTTATTTAAAAACTCAGTTTTTTTTTTTCGGTTTAGAAACTTTTTTTAATGACTAAAAACCGAAATCAAACCACTAGTTAATCTAGTTTATTTGTTTAATATATCCCTACTTCCCTACTAATATTATAAATGCGAAAGTGACTCTGTCTGTCTGTCTGTCTGTCTCACTTTTACGACTAAACCGCTGAACCGATTTTGATGAAATTTGGTATAGAGGTAGGTTAGACCTTGAGAAAGGACATAGGCTATGTTTGGTCGCGATAACCGACATCCACGCGGGCGGAGCCGCGGGCAAAAGCTAGTGTTTTTATAAAAGTCGTTACACGATTGTTTACCTTTCGTTAAGTACCTAATTGAATGGAGTATAGTTTAACGTTCATGAAAATAGTAGCAATGTTGATTACTAGTACCACAGAAGAAATATTAATACTACATTTGTAAATAAACACTCATTAAACAAACATTATGGATACATCATTTCGAGCTTACAAATCTGAAAGATTAAAGTTTACATTACGAAAAGCTTTATTTAGAAACCATATATGTTTAATGTAATGTAATTAAAAGGTGATTTACGAGTTTTACGACAACCATTTGCAAACACAAAATTATTTAGGTAAATTAAAATATAGGTAGGCCGTAGGCCAAACCAAAGGCTCTTTAGATGCCATAGAAAACGCCAGGTCAAAGAATTTTATTCGAATAAAGAATAATATTGAAATTCGAAAATTTTCGTTCGGAAAAATCAGGTCAATCTGGATAAAACATGTTTCAAAGAACAGCTGAGATATTTTAAACCGAACGCTCTTTATCGCGGTGTTCCGATAGTATTTTATTAGCAGCTGAAACGAGACAGGAACTATTTACTCTAAATGAAATTCTTCTATTAATAAGTACAATTCTATTAATATTATCTATGTCGAAGTTGGTGAAGATTTTTGGATATATGGATGTTTGTTACTCAATAATGACTAAACGGCTCACGCTCAATGGCAGATCCGTTGAAAATGGTTTATATTAGGGATAGGGATATAATATTATAGTCACTAATAACACATTAGAGACTAGAACAACCCATGGAAACATACTTAATCCAGGGATAAAAATTAGCATGAATGTTCTTTAAGACGTTCTATTCCTGTACCAAATTTCAGACAGATCAGATGCATTTGAGTGTGATTGAATAATAAACATCCACTCTGCAAAAACTTTCACATTTATAATAATAGTGAGATAGGATTTAAAATGGTCGCCACGCTGCCAACTTAACAAAACAAATAATATAATTTTTAATACGGAGCAACAGCCGGATATTAATTTTCCCTCGGTTTTAATTAGGGGTGCAGATAACTACTGGATAAGGCGGAAATTGGAGGATGACAAAATGGACCGCGGGCATCTTGGTAAATATTTTCCAAAAATTGTCCTCCCAGCCTTTTCCCTCAGTTAGGGTCGGCTTTTATTTAACCACGAACGGCTGAACCTCTATAGGCATTTTCCGTAAAGCTTTCCGTAAGCGACTGTCATAATGACATCCATAACACATTGGTGATATTGAAGTTCTGTTGTTAGACCCCAGACTAGCGGCAATTCGTTTGCCGGGGCGTACCGTAAAATTGAATGGTTTGACGTATTGACACATATCTTGACGTTTATGACATAATGTTGAAGACTGTCAAGGTAGATGAAATACCACTTGGGGACCACTTGTCTAGGGGGGCAATTATTGTTCAACTTTTTAGAGCTCCAACTGCTCTTAACGACTGCAACAAGATGTTTGTATGGAGATCGACGCGATGGCTTTACGTGCTCAATTAAATATTTGAGTTAAGTAGATATATTAACGGAATTTAAGGCGAATTTTAATAGTAAAACCGCGATGCATTTTTTTTTCGAAAAAGATAGGAAAATACGAAATCAGCTCAGGTGAAATCGATTTGAATACTTAGCATATTAAATGCTTTAAATTTCATTCTCTTTTTTATACCACTCAGGTCAGTTCGGAGTAAAATGCGATATCGTGTTACATTTTGGGTAATGAACTTAATTGCAATTATGTTTAACTAGTGAAATCCGACCTTAATTGTTTAAAATAATTTTAGTTCAAGCAACTCCATAGAACTAAATAAAAAAAGTTCTTTACGTGTTTAAAACTTATTTACACTGACATAATGAGTCGTTTCCAAAAGATTCACGAAACTATCTAATTTCGACTCATTTAACGCAAGAGCTCAAGGAAAGAAATACTTAAGTATTTAACTTAAGACTTTATTAAAGTAATTTTGAAGCGTATCTGCACAGTCATTCCAGGGGATACGTGGATGTTATACGGGAAGGTTCAATTCGTCTTTAATCCCGAGGGATTTGATTAAATCGGGACCGCTACAGCTAATAAAAGGTCAACAAGGGTTTACATTGCTCAAAGTAAGCATTTTTAGGAGCCAATCACTAGGTTGCCTGTTTTATTTGCTAAAAACTACGTTAACGACTACTGAATGTAAATTGAGAAGTAGATGACTATTTATCTCAGTATACATAATGGAGAAGGGTGTAAATTTTCAAAAGGGAAACCAATGGAAAAAAAACTTACCTCGATATATGTAGTTTATTTTTCACCATGAAACCAATTGGGAAGCCGGCCGGAATCGGGTTATAGCGACCCCTCGCCACTGAGTATACAAATATACAGGGTAACAATATGTGATAAGATAACTGTAGGTTATATGCTATAATTGTGATGCGAAACTGAAAAATAACAAATAAAAAAAATCGAAGTATTCCATATTGGGCACCCGTTTTAATGGCACCTGAGTTAATGGCACCTAAGGTATTCCACATTGGGCACCTACCGATATTTCTCGCAGGTGCCATTAGTGGAACAATTTATAAATTAAATTTTTATTCCACATATGGCACCTACGGATCAGTAGTTACTAGTGTTGGGAAGTTTTTATTTTATAGAACGTTAAAATAAAATAAAAACGATTGCAATCAGTAATGAGTTATTTTAATTGAAGAAAAAGCAAATTTAACGGATGACTCATTCATACTAATTAAAATAATGAATAACTCAGAAGGTTTTCAACAGATTTGGCTGAAATTTTGTACAATTCAAAAGTATACTTCTATGAGGGGGGGCTAAGTCTTAGTTATAGGCATTTAAACTCTCATGACTACTATAATTAATTAGTTAATGGGTTACTTAACTAGTTTAACTACCATTTAGTGCCGAAATATCGGACACCGAACATTTGTTTTGAGTGTCCGATAATTCACCATGCAAGCACCATGATCACGAAGGAAAATAGTTTAAAATCAAACACCAAAAGCAGAAGCACTTGGTACTAAATTTACCAGATTTTTATATCTAGATGACATAAATACGAGGCGAAGTAGACCGCTCACACTGAATCTAGTTCAAGCTTTTCAGAAATAAAAAGGTATGACGTGCTAGTTCTCAGGTAGATTCCCTCAGAACTTCCTATTGGATTCACAGACTGAAGGAATTCAACAACAACCTACATTTGCCGACGTTTCAGATATATTGAAGCGAGCTGTTCAGTTTTCATGAATGTTGGAAGTTGGTTTTTAATATCCGACGAATGCGGATGGTGGAATAGTTTTAACGATGTTTTGAGCTATTTGTTTGTTATTTCATTATTGTTGGGAGGTCTAAATTAGATCGTCTAGAGTTATTTTAAGAGGTATTAAATCAGAATAGAGAGATAAGTTAAGTTTTATTTAAACAAAATTTAAAAATGTTCGTTTATTTCTGTCATTAATGTAGTTCTCCCTAACTAAGTTATCTAAATTAGGGTTGATATTAAAGAAAGTCTCCTGTGCCACGCCAAATTGGATAGGTAGGTACCTAGACATTTTAATATTGGTTATAGTGATTACTACTGAATATAAATTACATTTGTATACCGTTTAAATCCAACCAGATGTTTAAACCTGTCTGTGCAAGCGAAACCTCTCTAACGTTACATAGATCGCGATTCAACAGCAATCTAATCTCACACTATCTTTAGATTATCTAGTGAGATGTGTACTATCACGTATAATAAGGTTAAAACTTGATATTCAACAGTATACGTACAAGTCAACGACGTCTAGCTCCGTTTACCGATAAATATAACTTTCTCAATAATTACTTAAGAATTACAACAGTTTCTACTGTTCAAAATATAATTTGCACAATATTCTTATTGGTTATGGAAGACCTATCGCAATTGGCAACATCGATTTAAAAACATACGATGCACGATGACTTTGCCAATAAGTGTTCATAATTTAATTTTGAATTTAGAATACAAAACACTGTTTTGTTATGTTGGCTGCATTGTCGTTCAGAAACATGGCGGGCAAACAGACGGTGATGAATTTTAACGAGAACGCTTCATACATTATTATGTCAACATTGGCTTGTTGATACAAAATACTTTGTGCATAATGTATATTTGAGCATTTTAGATATGATACCCTCACTCAAGCTTCATTTTCAGCGAGGGTCGGTTATTTTAAATGTCGGTAATTAAAATCTCTTTGTAAACGTTTTACATTTAAATTAATAAAGAGTTGCAAGAGATTATTTAGGACTTAGCGTTCTTATTTAACTTAAATATGTGTTTCTTGTTGATCGTTTCGATCGATCGGTTGTCGAAGTACATGTAAGTTTGGTGTTTTTATTATACCTGTGTGTATTTATAGTAATACGATATGTCAATTTACCTGATAAGTAGGTAAGCTTAGAGGCAATCAAAAGTGCAAAGGTCACCCACCATTATAGAAGATGTCATTTCAAAATTTCTGAATTTGACATTTGCGACAGGTGCATTTTCACGCCCGGCTTAAGAACTTGAATAATAAAGACATTGAATAATAAACTTGTGTTAATTACTTCTTCATTTTAATGTGGTAAGTATGAAAAGAAGAAATGCTCCAGGAGCAAATGGAGGTAAATTACTCCGGTTACTCTTTCGAAATATTTACCGCAAGTTACAATTTTGATATTTACAGTGGTGTAATAACGTCAGGAACCGCAACTTAAACCGAGAAATTAACTATTTATAAAGCACAAGCAAAGTATAATTAAACGTTAGTATTGTTAAAAATAATATAAACTTTACAAGAAAAAAATCTTTACAAAATATAATATAAATAGCGCGATCTCAGTCCCGTTATTTGTTATTGAAATATCATTGTTCGTTTTGAAATTGTCGTCATGCTTGAAGCCTTGAAGTTTGTTTATGAATAGGATAATAATTCAAGTTTGCCGAGTTAGAACGTACTCTTTGAATGGTTGACATTTAAGTAACACCATAGTTGACGACGCATAAAGTTTATGTGAGAATTTCGAAATGATTTTATTTCTAGAATATTGTAATAAAATGACGGAAAAAGAATACAAATTATCACAACCCCGTCTCATCCAAAAGATGTCATAAGAGGCGACTGACGGAAAAATACCTACGCAGACGATATCACTGCGAGAGAAAGAAAACTCAAAATAAAACCCTGTACCAATCCGTCTGGCCAGCGTGGAAACAGTAGCCAACATTGGAAGAGGCCAATGTCCAGCAGTGGGCTGCGATAGGCTAGTTGATGAAATGGTTGTTTTTCAGCAGTCATAGTCACGGGGAATAGTCGCTGGTGATTGTCTCTCTCTTCGTATAAACTTTCGACAGTGTCATAATAATAATAAATCATAATAAACAGTTATTTTGAAAGCAATAGGGCTTTTAAATACAAACTCTATGTTAGAATCAAGTAAAAAAAACACTTCATCGAACATAAATGAGAACAGTGCAGCCAACATAATAAAGTAAAAAAATAAATTCTGACAGACGCGCGCTTTTTTTTGCTCCGTTCTAATTACACTGAATTAAACAAATTCCATCCACTCCGACACTCCTTTGTTTTCAAAATATTTATCCATGGCCGATATTCCTTTTGTGCCACATTTCTGTGGATTTTGCGCGAACGTTCGCAAGGAATTTATATCTATGCTATGCAGAGGCTCTATTCAGTAACGCCACGATATAAAAACGCGTGAATTCAATTCGATCATTCCGTAAATTCAGAGATTGCATTCTGTATTATCTGACAAAACAAAACCTACCTAAGTTTTTCGTGAGGTTTAATAACCTTTAAAAAATTACTCTCAGTTTATCATCTATGGAATTGTCTAGGTAAGTATATTTTATAAATTTTCGTAAGTTTTGAAATCACACGTTTTAAAAACGTATTTGTACTGAATCGCTCCCTAGGAGTACTTATTGCTTTTTACAACCACGTCACGTAAGAAGCTTATAATGAAAGAAAACGATTATGCAAGACTTGAACGGACTTGCTTTCGATTCGAGGATACTTTTAAGTGGTTATCCTTTATGAACACTGTTTATGACTGAGTGTTATCCTGGTTATTTATAGAATGCTAGTGACGTCATTGTTTCTCTATGGAGTGACGTCAATGTTATGGGGAGAATATAATGGGGATCGAATCTGAACCTGTCGATCTCTGTAAATCTATTGGTGTACAATAAAGAATTATCTATCTATCTGTCTATCTATATCAAATTCAAATAAAATTAGACACTTTGTTAATTGAATGTACTTAAATTGAACTATTCGAAACATTTTTATATTGGTACTAGGTTTCGCCCGCGGCTCCGCCCGCGTGGATGTCGGTTATCGAGACCAAACATAGGCTATGTCCTTTCATAAGGTCTAGCCTACCACTATACCAAATTTCATCAAAATCGGTTCAGTGATTTAGGCGTGAAAGCGTAACAGACAGGCAGACAGTTACTTTCGCATTTATAATATTAGTAAGAAGTATGGATAAATACAATTAAAGTAGTTAAGTAAAGGAATATTCGTCCTTCTATCCGTCAATATTGATTTATCTGCCAAGCGCGTTATTCTTAAAGAATACGTATCTTGTTTAACAATACAGAATTATGTCATAACGCGTATTGTTATGTTGATTGACAAGGACATGTATGTATTGAGTTACCACGAAAACGCATGGTCGAACACGATTGGGTTACAATTGAACATAGGTATTGAATAATAGACATGAATATAGTTATTTTAGAAATTAATTACTGCAAAAAGTACAAACATAGACGTCTAATGAAATAAGTGCAAGCTATCCTGCCACCTGCAGCAAATTTCGACCCAGACGAGAGAAATCCTGTAGAGGGCTGCTCGGAGGCATTCCACAACCAAGGTCTTCAAGAACCAAGCGGTTCAGTGACTCCTTCCTCTGCCACACCATTAAGTCCTGGAATTCCTTACTAGTACACGTGTTTTCATCTTCCTACAGTCCCGGGTCCTTTAAGCGGGGCGTGAAAAAGCATCTGATGAGGCCGTCAAGCTGAGTGCCACCATTGTGACATGGTACGTGTCTATAACGGTGTTCCTCTTTTCCGAGACTTTGCCTTCAGCTTACCATCAGGCGAGGTGAAGACAAATTGACGTGTCCTGAAAAAAAAATTGTTTCCCTCTGACTAGCAGAGGAGAGCTGCAGTGGCCCTATGGAACCCTGCGCGTAGCAGTGTGATGCTTGCCTACCCCTTTCCGGGGTTCTATGGGGTTTTCAAACTTTCATACCACGAAAGCTCATACCATTTCGAAATTTATTACCTCGTACCGATTTTTTATTTATTTTTATTCTTAATTCTAACACCACCACCTATTACATTGGGACCTAAACATAAACGGCGAAATGTGGGTGCTAGCACCTCTGCCTACCCCTTCGGGGAATATAGGCGTGAGTTTATGTTATGTTATGTTTAATTCTAACTAAATACTACCATCTACTAACTCATGCCATTTCTTGTACTTTACTATTCTCAATTCACACCATGGGATTTAGTGCTTCTAACTATGGCTCATATAACCAACAGTGATTGACTAATTAACACGTAATTCAAAAATTAGATCGTAGTCTATATTCGATAATAGTTGCGTGTAATACCATTATTAATTATTGCATAATTAGCTAATGCTATCGTTATATATTACGAGTATAATGCTATGATATTAACTGCTATATCCATTTGGAATTGTGCGCTCAATACTTACAAGTTATAGGGACATTAGGGACACAAGTTGTTATTTTATTTTTGAAAGAAAGAAAGAAAGAAATAGTTTATTCATACATGAACCTACGAGATACAGAATAACCGACATCGAATGGAGGAGGTCGTCCCAATAGAGCAGTCCGACTGGGTAAGTACCTCCGCCCTACAGAATACCGTGCCCATAATAACCTCGTGTTGTGTTCCCGGCGATGCAACGATGAGTAGGTTACTTATACTACCTATAGAGGTCACTGAAGTTTTTGTGCTGTCAGTGGGAAGACCAAAGGCTTGTCCTGCGTGTCTTCTACACTGACCGCACAGACACTCTCTGTTCTTATAGGGTCGGTAGCACAAGTGTGACTCCCCTGGTGTTGCATTCGTCCATAGGGTACAGTAACCACTTTCCATCAGATATGCCGTTGTTTGTCTGCCACCTAAGTGTTATAAAAAAGATTATTTTTCTTATCAATCAATCAATTAGCCCATGGCATTCCACTGCTGGACAATAGGCCTCTCCCAATATGCGCCACGTTTCGTTTCGCTTTTTCTTAATCCATTCAACACAAAATATTACTCCTCGTGTCCTTGCTTTTCTTATATATTATATTCTTCTTACTTTAACTTAATATTTACAAGTTACAAGACAAACATTCGCTGTTTTTTTTTTTTACATTTTTGTAAACCCAATTAGAATTAGATACCGCTGCTCGTTTCAAAGCCCCAAAAATATATTTTGTAACCATGGAAAATTTTAACAGTGTCGAATTTCTTAAGCACACTGCCATTAAATACCTGATTATTACATTAATCAACATAAAATAGTCATTTAACACCAAATGAACCATTAAATTATAAAAACCACTCGTTATTCACACTATTTATTCATTTATGTTCTAATAGAAAATCAAGTGTAAAAACAAGTGTTTGAAATCTATTTCAAAAGTGCAATGTGATATGGAGCTCGTTCCAACTCGGATAAACCGTTATACGAGCGTATAGATCGTGATCTATAGATCATGGTGTCGTCATCGCCGCGCGCGCAGGCCCGGTCGCAACACGACGTCGACCCAGAAAGAATAAAGGCCTACTCTGTGAGTATACCAGTTTGTTTACTATATTGTGCACTGGAGTTTCTCTTTGTTGCGTAAGTAATATTGTTATATTTGACAGTCTTTCAATATTGTTAATTATTTTAAACTTTCACATGATTTTTTCTTATTTGTCACTAAATGGTAACGATAGTGTGGACCCTACCAAGCCCTTTGGCTCCAAACAAGTCTCACCTTCAAGTTGGTACACCTGCAAGTCTACCATAAACTGTTAAAACAGGTCAATAATTGAACGGCTGTCATACTATCAACTGCAAATGTAACTTTGTAATCCTATATATTTATATGAGATTACAAAGTTATTAATGCAGTCGGTGGCATGACAGCCGTTCAATTATTGACCTGTTTTAACAGTTCACGGTACAGTCCCTGCTGATTGACCCGCAAGGCTCTGACGCAGGCTTTCCTCGCGTAATTGGAAGGTCAGACGACAGTCGCTGTCATAAAATGGTTTTTACGACAGCTGGCTATAAGTCAAATAGAAAGGAGAAGAAAGCTTCGAATGCAACTGGGCGAAGCCGCAAAGACCACACTCTAAATGATAACAGGTTTCGATCGCTTAGTTAAATAAACTTCAAATCCTGTTATCCGCAAATGGTTCAGTTGTCATAAGGATATGTGTCCTAGCCAAGAATATTGTCAGTTCTAGCAGCTTGCGTCCCGGGCTCGTCCAGGAATAAATTGGTACAATAATCCTATACGAACTTAGATAATGGCTCGAAGGACCAATAATGATAAGATGTCAGATTACCCGCGTCCCTAATAAGGACCATCCTGTAACCATACATATAGTTTTTGGTGGAAAAGCAGCTTTTTACTACAATTTCTAGCTTCTTTGTATGGTTGCACTAGCGGTTGCCTGCGGCTCCACCTACATGGATATCGGTTATCGCGACCAAACATAGCCTATGTCCTTTCCCGAGATCTAATTAATCTATCTCCGTGCCAAATTTTATCCAAATAGGTTCAGTGGTTTAGGCGTGAAAGCGTAGCAGACAGACAGAGTTACTTTCGTATGTATAATATTACCTTTATTCCCACTAGTTCAGTTACCTAGTTCAGCTGACTGAACTTAAGCATGGAATGATTTGACTTTGAAAAAAAAAAAAAAAAAAAAAGTATGGATTTGCGCACCGAATGTGAAATACAGGCTTAACGTAAAATCGCATTGCTTCAAACAGTTTTATACTATAGTAAGGGTGATCTATTTGACACACTCTCGCTGCGCCTACGCATACAATTACACCGGTATCATTTATATAGAAATAACCTGTTTGTTAGTCGTGCTGTACGTTTTGCTTTGAAAGTTCTACACTTGTACTTTGAGAATTGTATTTGATATTTAAATGTAAGGTATAAGGTGGTGTGCAGAGCTATACCACCACCTTTAGGGTCCAAACCAACCTCACCAGCTGGTCGATGCACCTGCTAAATAATGGACAAGGCTTTGGTGAAAGCTTTCGTCACCGGGTTGGGAGGTCAGACCGAATACTCCTCCTCCTTTAGATTGGGCTTTTGGGAGCGACTGCTGTTTGACTTCCCAACTCCGAGGAGAAAGCCTATACCAGAAAATCATCCGTCAATGACCAGATTTATGGGCTTGCATGCATAAAAATATTTACATCGAGCGGGATACAAACCTGTGACCTTTTATTTCGAAAGCTCTATCGCTTTTTCAATTTAATGAAATAGTATTTTGCGCCTATGGTCTCAATTCAATAACATCTATTAATTGTATATTATAAACTATTCAACAACGATTCGACCTACTTCTCAGACTGACACCTTGACATTTCGCCTTACCCTTAAGGCCTATAAATAGTATGGTGTAAGCACGTTGCTAACCTGCGCGTGAGACGAGAGGTCTGCACAATGCGAGGTCCTCAGAGGTCAAGTCCTCGTTGGCAGCTACTGGCGAATCTTATAACTCCGGACACGTATCTTGAACATAAAATGTGCTCAAAATATGCTCTATACGCGCAGTACACATTTCTTGGGTGTCTTTTGAGGATAGCACGGGGTGCTACTGCGGTGGGCGAACTCAAATTCACCAAGCATAGATTATTACAAAGCAATCCGCGGGCGCCAGAGCCTCGTTTGTCTTACGGTCCAAGATACGTGTCCGGAGTTATACTATAGGCGAGATTTACTGATAGTTAAGTACTTGCCTTGCCCCCGCCGAATGAGTAAAGCTAGCAACAAAAAACTAAACCGATATGCAAAATTTCATCAAAATCGGTTGAGGATATCTGCTTCAAAATCGAGTTGCAAGATTCATCATCCTCATGTAGACGCATTATCCTGATTGCATCCGTGGCCAAGATGACCTCGGAGCTCAGGGTCCGCCTTGCGGCTCTTCCTCCTCCACTTCGCACGATCTTGGGCATCCATAGTAGTGAGACCATTTGCACACATGTCACCCTCCCTTTTACCTGTACGAGTTGCAAGATTCCACCCGAACAAATTACATACATACATACAATGCATGTATGTATGTTATTTGCTCCTACTATAGAATACCGCGGCCATAATAACCTCTTGTTGTGTTCCCGTAGGTGAGTAGGGTAGCCAGAGATAACTAGAGAGGTTTTGTGTTGTCAGTAGGAAGACCAAAAACTTATCCTGCTTATCTTCTACACTGACGGCATAGAAACTCTCTGTTCTTGCAGGGTCGGCAGCTCGAGTGTGACTTCCCTGATGTTGCACATGTCTATATACCACGGTAACTACTTTCCATGAGGTGGGCCGTGTGCTTGTCTGTCGCCTTTAGATCCGAATAATTTTGATAGATTGTACCAGTTATCGTCCTAAGACTTATCCTATGATAGGAGAATTCCAAGTGTTCAAGGTAGCCCAGTTGATTAGAGTAGTCCTAGAGAAGGATTGGTCGCAGATTCAAGTCCTGTTCTAGATTTAGTTGAGAAATGTATGTTTTGATTTTGTTGCGAAGTGAATAGTAAAAGTATTCTAACTTTTATTGAGTAATATTGTATAAGTAAATGACAATCGTGTACAGATCGGCGCGAGCGCATATAGACTCAGCTACGTCATCATGGCTGGTGGAGCCATGAAAAAAGATTTTTTTAGAAATTTTACTTTACTTTATTCATAATTCTTTATTGTACACTGAAAATATTACATTCATAACTATTACATTTTGTTGTACAAAGGCGAGCTTAACTCAGTATTGAGTTTTATCCAGTAAACCCTTGGGGAATAGAGAAAAAAGTGCAACAAAAGGGTAAAAAACAAGTGTACTTTAGTAACTTTATTGGAAAAATAGTTATAAATTACTGGAAAAATTCCCAAACTTAACTTCCTTACTGCGTCTGCAGAAAGTCAATCTGAAAGTCATTGCTCATAATACCACAGGTCTGACTGCCCTATCCAAAAACATTTTCTTAGACTAGTATTTGTCATATGCCTAACACTCCTAACAGGCTTCACCTGAGACTTCCTCCACTTGTTGCAGTCCTTTGAATCTATAAGTAGACTGTAATTCAATAAAACACTATGACATAGGGTTTCTTGTGTTAATCTAATTTAACTTTTGCGTAATATTTTGTCTTCTAGACATATTTTTGTACTTATGTCTGTTCGTGTTAAGAAAATAGTGACTCATCGTTGTCCACTAACCAATACGAGTACTTATTTGTTAGTGTGTTAATAGAATCATTTATTTATTTAAAACCATTGTGGTTTGTCATTGTTAATACGTACATAATAAAATCTATCGATCGGCTATTTCCTCGTGGCCAAACTAGGTCCCCAAATACATAGTCAAATATCTTCAGTCAGCTATTTTCGTGGCCCCAACTATCGGCCCTAAGTTCCAATTCTCATTGCGTAAAACGTTTCTCACGCAAGTAACAATCAGTACGTAGGTGGCACCACTTATCTTGCCCTTAGACGGTTAAGTTTCGACATACGGCATATATTTTTTTGCCGGCCATATCACTACATACATTAATATGCGATTTCTGTCTCTTAAAACGGCTGTGCTCTAGTCAATGGAGTAATCGCCATTTAATTTTCTCCCTTTCCTCGGACAAACTCTTGATGCGACGCGACTTATCTCTTTTCTAAATATGAAAGCTACAGCGTCAGCGTCAGGATTCGCCCTTACGATGGAGAAGTCCCAAGTTCAAATCCTGGCCATTATACTATCGACTTAAACCCACACACACAAATGGAGGGGTTTGGTATATTAGTTATATATTTATTTAAAAAAAAGTAATCAGTCATTAAAATATTGCAATAAATTACGTTTGAATGAAGGGACTTCTTGAAGCCATACACTTGATAGATAATGACAAACATGATTGTATTGTATTGTGTGTATGTATAATCGAGTCAGTGAGTCACGTCTTGTTATTATGATACACTGATAAACATTGATATGATATACTTATTAATCGTACATTTTATCAACGGCTACTTATTATGACTAACTTTTTTTCATACCAATTAGGTGAACTGAGGAGAATATGAATACCAAAGGCTAAGAATACGACTATTTATACCTACCTATCATTGATTGTAGTGGAACTTATTACATACATACAATCACGCCTTTATCCCTGGAGGCTTAGGTAGAGGTGAATTAACACCCACAATTCACCCATCATTGTATTAGGTCCCACATAATAGAGGGTGAGTCTATTGCCGTATTCCGGGCACTATTGTTGACTCGAGCAATGTATTTCAGGCTGCGTTGTACATATCTATCTGATGTTAAACAGCCCTATCCCTTAGTCGCCTTGTACGATACCGCATTGGAAGAGATGAGGTGGCTCAAATTCTACTCTGCCGGGAATCACGCGGCAATATTATAAAGAGGAAATATTTGTATTTTTGTATACCTACATGTATAACGAATAAACACAAAAACTACTGGACCCGCCTGAAGTTTGTAGGAATCCAACACGACGGATTGTCCTGTTTAGACTTAGATCTAGCCGATTGGGAAGTACGAACTTTGCAGAAAACACTTGCACAGTATTGTTCGCAACATTGTTGCGTAGACCGTAGACCCTAAGGTCACTGAAGATTGGAGTAGTGATAGCATTGGTTCCACGCCAGCGAAAACTTTGGTGACATTTTATAGACACTACCTACTAATATATTATCTCTTAAGGTGAGACATGGGTTCCTTTGCATTATAGATTAACTAGCTTTTGCTCGCAGCTCCGCCCGCGTGGATGTCGGTTATCGCGACCAAATATAGCCTATGTCCTTTCTTGAGGTCTAGTCTATGTCTACCCCTATACCAAATTTCATAAAAATCGGTTCAGTGGTTTAGGCGTGAAAGCGTAACAGACAGACAGACAGAGTTACTTTCGTATTTATAATATTAGTATGATGAAGTATGGATATGGATTTCACGTTTTTTATATTTATTTTACTTAAGTTCATCGATCGTTGGAGGCAGTGATATAATTTATATGCTATTTTTTTTTCGCGATTTTTTCTACGTGCATACCGATTAGCGCGACATTTGGTCATATCTTCGGTTCTACTCAACCGATTGCGATCAAACAACCATACAATTTTGAATCTCACTAAGTCCTTTCAAACAAAAAAGGTGCAAAAAAATGTATTTTACAGTTTTTGCGTCCATCGCGAAGGACAAGAATTTCAAAAAAATATTTTTGTGTCTAAAAATCTTTACTACAACTCAATAAATTATCTTCTATGTACAGACTTGACTACTTTACAATTACACAAAAGTATAGATGGATAAAAATCAAGACAAAAAAAAAAAAAAACACTAAATCAAATTTTCATTGTTAAACAACACATTAGATCGCAAAGATACCAACAAACGTAGATAGCTGCGATCCTGCGATACAAAAACCGACCATTCGTCATTACCTTCCGGTCTCATTACAAACGAATATTAGTAAAACAGCCAAAACATTATTTACCTGAACAACAAAAGTCATTGCCATAGTTGTCTCTATGCCATGCCAACGGATGTGTGCTCACACCGTGACTTAGATCATCAATGTTGTAGGGTTCCGGTCCAAATAGTTTAGGAATTTGGACATTTTGTGGATATTTTTGTATTTTCTGGACATTTTCGATAATCAAATCAATCAATATTTGGGTCTGTATATCATGAATCGTGATAGCTTGACAGTTCAACAAATAAAAAAAAAAATAAACATAAATATTCTGGAGCCCTGCTATACAAGGTAATTTTTGTATAGCTATTGGTACAGAACTCTTCACGCTCTTGGCCGGTTTTTTAAAGAGTAATCGAAATCACTAAACTAACCACGGTAACTAAACTAAGTAAATTGCTAGTTAGGATATCGTATCGGTAGTGTAGTGACCAGGATTAGAACCCAGAACCTCTTTGTCATATGGCCGACTCTTTTTTGAAGTCAGTTAGTTTAGTACGGTTGTTACTAATTCACAATGCTCTCAAACGGTTCGAACACTGCTCTTAACCTTTGCTAAGGGTAATAAATCGAAACGAAAGTTACAAAACTGAATAAAACTTATCAACTACACCTGTTTTTCTACCAGAACCAAATATTCCAATAAAAGTATTCATAACATTAGTTATACGAAAGCTCGTACAACTTTTACTACAACTATGACGCGCCATTACATCGTAAAAATCTAACAACCATAAGAAACAGAGGAATACCCTCGCGCACGAGCGAGAGACCCGAACTCAAATGTACCAAGTAAAAAGAGACAGAAGTAGTTTCCTTGAGGTAGTCTAGTAGTCTGACGTCACACTAGATCAGGGATGGCGAACCATTGGCAGACGTGCCAAAGATGCAAGCGGCCCAATTTTTTGAGCACACCACACGAAGTAGGTACGAGTATTTTGCGCCCTTGTCATATCTTTGGCGCTAGAAAATGATGAAGAGATGGACATTTTTTCAGACGGCATAATACATATTAATAGAGGTGGACTATGCCATATCATCATCATCCACCTGCACTTGATATACCGCCAGCCCGTCACTTGGAGGTACACCGATAAGTCAAACTTATTTGATGGCACTAGGTCTAGGGCTTAATTTAACTTTTTTTTAGAATGATGGCACATGGATGCATAAAGGTTCGCCACCCCTGCACTAGATCGTAAGAACGCAAAAACATCGTGATGTCCACACAGTTTGGCGCGAAATGCGGAACTTTGCTCAGCGTCGTGGAAATTGAAGTAATGACGTCATCTGTGACGTAGGCCTTCAGAAAACTATATAGCTGCTGTAATATAGGACAGATGCTGAAGAGAATCGGGGATGATTGGATGTGGATTCATTGAATGGTTTCTTAGTTAGCTTGTGAACTAAGTTTAAATGTTTGAATAGAGAAATTGAATTCAATTTATGGATTCTGTAACCGTTAGTTCCCTTGGAGTAAAATAGGGCTACTCCATCTCTTCCTGAGATTGTTGTCGAAGGTGATTAAGGGAGAAGGCTGTTCTCTATCCGACAGTAAACGTACAGCCCATGACGAATTGCCTGCTTGACGGCAATAGATTCGTCCCCTATTAGGTGGGACCAAGGATCATAGTTGGCGAAATGTGGATGTTTATACACCTCTGTCTATCCGATTTATATCGTGTTTCGATTGCTTTTCAGTAAGAAAATTAACTTATAAAATGATGGTTGATACACTTGAACTCAAAAATTTATCTCTTGTGTGAATGAACTAGTCCAATACATATTCGTTGTTTCTTAACTTTGGCGAATAAGAAGACAACGAGTTATCTTAAGATCAAAACATAATGGTGATAGATGAAATTCAATATCTGAACCCAACCCGCGTAAGTGGAGGCAGCTATTAGTTTGTCGTCGATAAATCTCGTGAGCTGACACCTCGTAAACTTTCTCCTTCACGCAATGGAACTCGAGATTAAATAATAACAAAGATCGCTATGTGAACGAGTTATTAGAATCTAAGAATTTCAGGAATCTAAGAGACAGTAGAGTAGGGGTGAGATGTAAAAGGGATCATTAGGTTTTACTGGTGAATTAACTTTTCGAGTTTACCAGCCAGAACGTAACCTCCGTCTCTACCTGCCTCTTGGCATATAAGATATAGATTCATATATACTTAGGGAGATACAAGTTTCAAATGGGGAATCGCCCAAGCACTTTGAGTCGGAACCACTGGGTACTGAAATGAAAACAGACCAAGATCTACTGCAGTCACCTGACAATACTGAGAGCGATACTCGAAGTGAGTCCATTATAAAATTTGTCTTGCGATCTTAGAAATAACATAAGTAGGTCAAATTCTTATAATAAATCCACTTGCCAGCCTAACAAAGTAACGATAAACTTAAAATACTTGCGAAAGACTGTAGATATGGAAGAAAGAATTAGAATAGATATATTTTCAGAATTTGGGAACTTGATACACAGAGATTACCTCTATGTAAACAAAAGCATAAACCGCGGGTAAAACCATTTAGCGTGATCCAAATATTTCGTGTCCATCAATTATAAGGCTACTCCCAATATTCGACAAAATGAAAGTGGGAAGCTAAGTGCAGCACATCCAGGCTAATGGACATAAAATTTGAAATGGGAGCGAAGTTTCCATTCCGCGAATTAAAACTTTCTGCTTGTGGATCGGACAGTTCACAAATTAGACCGAATATTTTAGTGAAGAAGTTGTTTCTGAGGTAAATTATTATATTTTCTAAAAAATACACGCTCAAATAATCAAGGATGTATTAGAAATCTTACTGGAGGGCTTCGCCTTATAAGTTTTCTTCAAGTCTTCGTAACGATGCAGCTTTTAATAGCCTCTTATAACATAAGTGTCTGAAGAATATTTCTCGTACCTGTAAGCCGACTTCTTGCTTCTTGTATAATTTTAATGATACAAACAGTGTTTATTATAAAAGTTATCAGGATATTAACCTACCATGCATTGTTTAAAGTTGCCAATATTTCAGCACTTCCAACTCGACGAGAATCTTCGAGACTTCCTACCGAAATATCGGTAACTCAGAACAATATACGGTAAAATAAGAAGTAAAATATCCCGATAACTATTTTGTTAATTGCTCTGGCTATTTTTTGATATATTTAATACAAGATTTTATTAGATTAAGAATATCTGAATGTGTCGATAACGATATTAGATAATATTTCTAACCAATAACTAAACGGAAGATTCATCCATTTCCCCAAAACCTTCTTTCTGGGGAGGTATAGGTATTCGTCTTTCCATATTCTTAGACCTCTGTCAAATAAAGTTTTGAAGCTGCTCAAAAAAGAAGAAGGAAGAAAGCAGGAAACTGATTTCTTTCACAATTTAGCAATTTTCAAATCCTTTATGTTTTCGTTGTTAATTTGGATCCTATAGATTTCCAATCTGATCGTTGTATCATCGCAATGATCACGGTTCGGTATTCATCGAGTAGTAGAACACTATTTGCGTTGCTAAGTTCCATATTCTAGTTCTGAGTACAATTTTATTGCCAAATATTTGCCTTTGTCGAGTGTCGTGCGCACACTGTACTCGCGAAGCTATAAGTATGCTTTATTTACATTATCTCGAGAGGTACACCTACGCTCAATTGCTAAGGAATAAAATAACAGGCAATTGCGTCTTGTTTTTCCAAGTTTTCCTTTTCAGGTTCCCGTACCTGATATGCACATTGAATAACAACAAAAAAATTAATTCCTTTGTACAGGAGAGAATCGTGACCGTGCGTTCATGCACACAAATATTTGCACTGGGCAGGAATTGAACACGCGGCATCCAGCGTAACACTCGTACGCTTTACCGTTAAGCCACAGAGGTTATTATTGATATTTTTCTTGCCTCATTGCCTCGATTTTCCTCTCGTCCACCTAATGACATGGTAAACATGAAACCAAATGCTATAAGTATTTATTGACGAAATGATTTAGAAGTAAAGTCAAACAGTATTTTGTTTCCTCCATTCTTATGCTCAACTAGCATTAACCACTGGTTTCACCCGCGTAGCCTTAGAGGCTATCATCAGGAATATCATGTTAAAAAAGTACCCTATGTTACTTATGAATAAAATAGCTTTCTAATGTTTAAATAATTATTAAGAGTTTCATCGGTTTCAGAGTTGATTGATTACAATCAAATATTCATAATTTCTTTTTTATACGATCTAACGGGCTCACCGTTGCTGGAAACCTATTCCCTGAATAAAAGTAGCTCATCAAATGCCAGCCAATACTAGTTCAGCCATGAGAGCAAAATTATATCCATTCATGAAATCATTGAATCTTACAGCAACAACTTAACGAACTGTCACATCCATTTTACCAAGGAATAGTGTTTTAGGATAGTGTGTTTACGTTTTCATCCCACTGTTTTCCTACAGAAGTTGAAAAAATAATAATATATCCGTTTTTATCCCACTAAAAATATGATAGTATAGTTACATACTGTTCCGTACCGCGAATTGAGTGCGAACTTTGATCATATTACTATTAAGTTGTCGGTTCGAAGCGGGAATGTGCTTTTTATTGAATTTCCAGTTCGGGAACTACGGAAGAATGAGGTCGGCGTATTCGTTTAGTAGTTCAATAAATTCTACCGGTGGTTAGATTATATCGAATGTTCGGTTCGTTTTTATACAATCTTCTATTTTCGTTTTATCATTTTGTGGTCTTACGGAAGCATCTAGAATATTTTATTGCAGTAATCTTTGTTATGTACAGCCAGCATCAGATCGATCTTGACTAGCAAAGTACTCAAAATGATCTTAATACCTACTAATGATGTTAATACCAAACTGTTTAATTGCTTTAAATTGTATTATCGTCCGAACTAAAGGTGTGTACCAATATCAGAACAATGAGTCAACAGGAAGGTGGGAATACCAAGGTATTAAGATCTTTTTGAGTACTTTGCTAGTCAAGAACGATCTGATGCTGACCGTACGACCAGACTGGCTGTATAGTAGAACAGAAATTTTGGTCAGTTAGTTGTTAAGTTAGATTGTTTGTCATGTCACAAAGTGGGGCTATACCTACGTAGATCAGCGTGAAAATTTATAGTAGGCATACCTATTGATTAACGGAGCTTTTCCCTTCGAAGTTATGAGGTCAGGCGGCAGTCCCTCCCAAAAGAGTGAGTAGAAATTACCCCGAGCTCCAAGATGTAAATATTGATGATTGATGATGCAATAATGACGAGAAAAGGAAGCCATAATTATAGTCTGTTTAACCGCATCTAGAAGATTGTGCCTATTGTATATTATGCTAAACACGATATACTCACATCCTTTTTTTAAAGAGTGTAATGACATACGAAATGTATGCAAATTTGACAGAGCGTGACAGATAGACTAATATGGCAGTATTGAATGCGACTTCGTGTACAATGGTGGCCATCGCTATGATGTCATATTTAACAGCTCTTGTTCAAACATAGTCATGGATGTAATGACCGAAGTTATTGGATATAGAAGAATCATTACTCGCCGTTTGGTGCGATTACAATTCGTCTCTAACAAATTACTTACACTATTACTAAAAAAATCTATTTGATTTTAAAACTTAAGTAGGTAACGTGGAATTAATAACACTATATCCATACTAAAACTGAGTTTTTATAAGATCTAATACTGATATTTGCGTCATTTGGACTAAATAAAATAATTTCCGGGAGTAAGATGGGGCCACCGTGGGTCCTAAACCCGAGGGGGCCTTCTCGAAACCGGAGATGGCTCGTGGTCAGCTGTGGCTCGGGGGTTATGCTTTAGGCAATCTCAGACCCTAAAGACCCAAGACAGCGTGTGGTCTTAGGCGATTTCTGCATTCATATTTCAGTTAAAATCGACGCAATTTGGTCAACGCAAATCAGCGCAATTAATTCATTCCTACCTGCCCCTCTAGACAAGTGTCAATTCGTCGGCCGGCGTTTTGTAGAATAGAATGCCAAATGTATGAGATTTGACGTATATGACAGGCGTCAACAAATGTCAAATACGTCAAATCCTATACATTCGTCATTCTATTCACTCCTTTCCATGTCATATTTCTTACACGTAATCATTTCTCCTTTTCTTGCTATGCATTCATCTTATCTTATCGTTTGTAATCATCTCCCCTTGCACGTTCAGGCGTCACAACTCTATTTCATACGAGTTTCACTAATTTAAAGACTGTATTTCTTTAAAAATAAAAACGTTTCTAAACTTATTCACCTGTCAAACTATAGTAAAACAATTGTTTGAAAAGGATATTGTCACAATGTTCCACTTTTTAAAGTGATTTGGAAAGTAAAACACAGTTAACATGTTTAAACCAAACAATGGCGATACTGTTACTGAAAAAACTCTGATAGAACTGAAACATATCCTCATCTCTTTTTGTACCGAAGACAAGACAAAGACATTGTATTCAATTTAGTCATGTTAGAACATCAGTTGTTGTATTGATTCGGGTATTTTGTAAGTATTTTAGTTTACTTATAATGTGTACTTTTCATAAACAGTTTTACACAATGCACTTATCGAAATCAACAAACTTAACACTAACAAACTCAGTGTGTCACTGAACACTTAGGAGATTTTGCAATTAGGTACAAGTACATGTACCTAGTAATTGTAGTTACAAAATCTCGTAAGTGCACTAGGTAAATATAATAATACATATTAGTATTAGAGCTGTCGCGATATTTACCACGTATAGTTTGGAGTTCCCGATATTTCGGCGTTATTCCAAGCACCATGATCACGAAGGCATTGGAATATTGGCGGTAAACGGTGAAAAAGTTTTTAGGAAATATCGGAAACTTCAAACAATACCATGGTAAATATCTCGATAGCTCTAATAGAAATGTGAACGAGCATGAAAGTTTAAATACCTGTATAATAATACTAGCTGTTGCCCGCGGCTCCGCCCGCGTGAATGTTGGTTATTGCGACCAAACGTAGCCTATGTGTTATTCTGATGTGTAAGCTATATTATTGTACAGTTTCATTAAAATCCATTCAGTAGTTTTGTAATAAACATCCATCCATACTGACGCGACTGTTTCGCGTTTATAATATTAGTAAGATTGTTCATAAACGTAAGCAGTGACACACACTTACATTATAACCTTGCATTGCCGGTCAAGGGAATTAAAAGTTTGGGAATGATCTTAAAAGTAATTGTTCAAGGCCTTCTGATAGTTGATAAGATGCTGCGATTTTATGATAAGACCCAGATTTGAGATTATTCTGTTTAATTGCTAAGGTTTTATTAACCAACAAATGATAGTATTATTGCTTGAAGTTGATTATGTTTTGGCTGACTGACTTGACTATTCTATGAATAGAAGTTTTACAAAGGACAAGGGGTGAAAAAAATTTTCCTCTCGGGTTCGGAGGTCAAATGGCAATTTCTCCTTTAATTGCCAAAATAAATGGAACATAAAATAGGAAGCAGATCGCGGGCTCCGAAGTGAAAGTCTCAGCTGTAGAACATTTTAGTAAACTTCCTTATTTAGCTTACTATAATGTCAATTACGTCACGGCAGTTAGCCGTGAGAACATGTATAATGACAAAACCTTCTATCTTCATATCAATAAAACCAACTAAATACTTCCAAAACATGACTAATTCTAAATTTCTTTCCAGGAACAACTCCGTCAGCGTAAAGAAGCTGAAGAGAGGATCGCAGCTCAGAATGAATTCCTCCGCACCTCTCTCAGAGGTTCTCACAAGCTCCAGGCCTTGGAGTCTAATCCTCCGTCTTCAGGGACAGCCTTCGTCAACGACGCCTACGAAGATGACACGAGTGAGGAGTCTGCGCAACTCTATGCAGTCATCGGTAAGTAACGACATTATCTATCACCTCCAAGACTTTTCCCAACTTAGTTGGATGCACTTTCTACGCCCTTGCGGGAATTAAAAAAAAAATGCGACAATTTTGACAGAACATCTGTCTAATTGTCAGACGATTTTGATGGATGTGATATGATCGTCATATACCTATGATTGAGGAGTGATTGACGTAAATTTTTGAAAGACGACTCGACTCTTTGTCGTGTCTATTGGTTCCCGTACTTCCTGTTTGCATAAGTCCTAGGCCCCAAGAGAGCGTAGGGTCTTTTTTTCACACCGTTTTTTTTAATACCACTTAGGTGGCAGACAAGCACACGGCCCACCTGATGGAAAGTGGTTACCGTAGCCTATGGACGTATGTAACACCAGGGGCGTCATAGTCGTGCTGCCAACCCTGAAGAAACCTTCTAATGCCCTTATTGAAGAACCCCATATTGTAGTCGCTTGGGAAAACCATCGCGGGAAAAACACTGTATTATAATCTAGTGTTAACTTTTGAATCGCAATGTATTTCCGTCGTTCCACATGGAGGAAAGTTAGAGGGCGCGTTAGTTCCAGCCCAGGGGGCACTCGTTCGGTCTCGTTCGACCGATATTAGCTAACTAGGTCGTAACACTGGCAACATTGTATCATCTGATTCAATATAGATACATGATACACTGATGTAGAGAGTTCTAGTCACACTATAAGGGGACGTCCATTGACTATTTATATACATACATAGGTACATACGCTCACGCCTACTTCTCACCGGGACAGGCAGATCCTCTATTCTTACATACTTCACTGCTTGCTTCCTCTATTGCCATTAATTCTTCCATGCAAGCCCGTTGGTTTGAATACTTCTACTGATTACGTGGTACTATTTTGAGGCATTTTGACACTTCTTCTTCGGCATTTTCCCCTCTGGTAAGATTCGTCACGACCGCCTCTCTTGATGGGCAGACTTCACACGAGATCTCTCAAACTTGATACTAGCTAGCTGCACCGATGACTTCAACCGCGTTAACTGAGCTCTGGGTTATAATTTTTATCGCATGGAACCCTTTTTCTAAAAAGTAGCGTAAGTTACGCTCTATCTATATCATCACTATCATCAGCTGTTACCGCGGTAGCCTAGTGGTATGGGTAATGGACTGCTGAGACGAAGTCTCGGGTTCGATCCCAGGTTTTACCATGGCACACACCAATGACTTTTCGATGCTTTTCGAAGTTATGTGTGTATTTATCGCAGGTTTATAAGTGCCCGGTTAATGGCAATAGGCTCGCCACCTATTACATTGGGACCTAAACATAAACGGTGAAATGTGGGTGCTAGCACCTCTGCCTACCCCTTCGGGGATAAAGGCGTGAGTTTATGTTATGTTATGTTATCATCAGCTATCTGCATTATAAGTCCCTACAGAATCAGCAATTAACAGATGGAAAAAGCTCCATAGTTAGTGTTGCCGCTCGATAGTCGATTACTGATAGTCTATCGATAGACTATCGATAGTCGACTATTGTTAGACTATCAATAGAAATATCGATAGTATCGATGTTGTCGATACTATCGATTGTATCGATAGCGCCGTTAGTATAAATACTATCGACACACAGTAATACTATCGATAGAATCGATAGAATCGTTTTTATCGTTTTCGTTTATCGATACTATCGATAGGCCTATCGATATTATAGATGACTAGCTTTCGCCCGCGGCTCCGCCCGCGTGGATGTCGGTTATCGCGACCAAACATAGCCTATGTCCTTTCTCAAGGTCTAATCTACCTCTGTACCAAATTTCATCAAAATCGGTTCAGTGGTTTAGGCGTGAAAGATAGACAGACAGACAGACAGACAGAAAGACAGACAGAGTTACTTTCGCATTTATAATATTAGTAGGGATTTTCCAGGTCAACTATCGATAGTCAAACTATCAATAGTTCGGCAACACTGCTCATAGTCAGCAAGTGTACCGGCTCGCAGGTTGACTCGGTTTTGATCCTAAACGAGGGCACAGTTTAATTACCAATTCCTACCTACCTACTACAAATTGCGATAAAATTTAATTCATTCAATATCAACACAGTTATTGAAGAAATCTCGCTGTTCTACCAACACAATGGGAACAGTTTCGTAATTCATTCCGATTCAATTTCAACTAATAAGTTCTCAGTAACTGTCGGTGAGGTTTCTGCTGGTATTGTGTTCCTGGAATAGGAGGGAATACTTACAACATTCTGTAATTGTCGGTCTAGAAAAAAGTATATTATTAAAATGAATGAACATTTGTAATGGTCTCGCTTGAGGCAGAAAAATACGGATAATTTTTCTTTGTATCTCAAACTTTATTAGTCTTTTTGAATGTAGTAACGCAAATATTACCATCCAGAACCTATCTTATTAGTTCCCACGAGGCCGCCTGCGATTGTGCGCATTATCTTTCTTGGTCCTCCCGTATAGGTAGGAGGACCAAGCGATACGGTATATCTTTTCATTGTTGCTCCTTAAAAGAATATCCATCTGCGTGGATGTCGGTTATGGCGACCAAACATCATTCAGTGACTTAGGCGTGATAGCTTTATGGCGCAATTTCGTTGGTTGTTAACTCGTTCGGTATACAGCATACGGGGAGTCCCCGCAGGCGAGATAACAACCAGTGAAAGTTAACAAGTCGATACGTGTTCAGGATTCCCCGCATGCTTTATATCGACCAATGAAATTCATTGGTCGATCGGTCGTTAATAACTGGCGACGAACATGGAGGTTCTAGCTGCTCCCCGCATGCGAACCCTATCGACTAATGTAAACGGTTCCCCGAATGCGGGCCCCGTGGCATGCGTTCCAGAAATCTCCCGCACCCCGCATGCGGGCCCTATCGACTAATGTACATGCGCCATTAACAGAGGCAGAATTTCTTTCGCATATATAACATAGTTTTTTTTTTCGTGTCTCAATGTCCTCATTGGCTTTTCGCCGTTGCATTATCGCCCTAAGACGGGTATAAAGAAATATTTGGATCAGCTTCGGACTAGGCTTGGTGGCTCAGTAGTCCCTGTAAGGGAAAGATCGCGGGTTCGAGTCCCGCCGAGCTGTATTCGCTTCATTCTATCTAAATCGATTTAAATATTATGAATGTTTCTCCACAGACTATCAAGAAGTATGCGCAGCGCTCACCCGCGTGCAGAAAGCCCTGGGCGCTCACGGCGAGGCGGCGCTGGCGGCGCGAGTGGCGGGCGCGGCCGGAGCCCTGCTGTGCCCGGCGCTCCGCACGGCGCTCGCCACGCGCCACGCCGTCCTCACCGCCGTGAGACACAAGCGGCCAGGCCTGGCGCCGCCGCACACGCATCGAGCTACTGATAGACTGAAAGACGTAAGTTGTGCTACGTACTTACTAACTTTTAAATTATAGACAATGGATTCAAGCCTTTAAATCGGCGAAGGAATAGGCAAAGATGTATTATCAGCACCCACATTTCGTTAACCTTGCAGTCAAGCGGGCGCTTTGACAAGGGCTGTATGTTTACTGTCGTATGGAGTACCTTATCTCTTGGTCGCCTTTTGCGACATACACGGGAAGAGATATGATGGCCCTAATCTAGTCCACCGGGAACTAACACGGCAATGATGGACGCGCAGGCAATATAGCAAGCTTTGCTCGAAATATCTTTGAAAGATAAAATTGTAATGTGATCATTGGACAAAGGACTAAAGTTACCGAGAATAAGCAAGCTGATGGCCACATCTGCCAAAGGACCGATGACCGTTACTACAAACGAGAATTCGAGTTCTAGAGCGGTCAACTCAAGGTAGGACGCCTCTCAGACAGAGGGACGATCTGAAAATGGTAGTTCGGATAGACTGGATGTAGAAGGCGAAGGATTGGGTGCTATGGCGCACATTAGTCTAGTTGACATTTACTAACCTTTCGCATTCCTGGAATTGACGATAAAATATGTAGATTACGTACCCAACCTATGCCTACCGTACCTATGGCGGAGCCAGCTCCCATTGTCATCGTAGCCCATAAAGATTCCTATTCAGAAAGGACGCTTTGTCGACAATCGCGTACGATTTTGTCGTCTTTGGCAATTGTAATGATAATAATAGTAAATAGTCGCGTAGCACAAATGTATAATTCTACCTACTACCTGCTGGGTAGTTTTTTCTTTGTCCTGCGAGCTTTACCTGTGGGTTAGGGTTGTCGTGATCTGTTACCATTTCATGTGAATATACAGAAACATTTTATTGGCAATTATGTCTGACTTCACGTATTTGTTACTTCACGCTAAAGCCACTGGACAGATTATATCAGTAAAATTTGAAATGCAGACAGCTTATCTTGAATTAACACTAATCCCATTTTCGCAATCACAATGAACAACGAGTAGCTAAAACCACACGCCTATTATGTGAAGAGAGAAGTAGACAGACGGTGAATTAGATGTTGTTTTAATAACTTACTATGTCTAAATTTAATGTCATTTTTTGCATTGTATGTCATGACAGTGGGTTGGCTTTAGCAGAATCGAGTGCCTGAGGACTGTCCAATAGATCTACAATCCAACCTCTCTACTAATGTGACATTTACCAAAACATGGTTAAAACATCGATGTTTTATGTTTTTTCCAGTGCATGGACGTATTGGGAGCACACACATCTACAGGAGGGGAATCTTCAGGGTTAGCAGCAGAGCTGCTGTCGATACTGGGCGGGCTCGAGCTGGAGAGCCTCATCCAGGCGCACGACCAGGCTGCGGCACTCCTCGACCCTGCCTGCTTTAGTAGGGGCAAGAGGCATAAGGTATGTCATCCTGTAGACTATTTAGGAATAGTCTTTTGTCTTTCTTCTTTCTGTTCTGTATTCTTTTTAGAAATCTTTCACCGCTAATCGGGCCCAGATTCTGTCTGAAGCTTACGCGAATCTCACTCATTGAAATAAAACTACTTTTTAACGGATTCTATCGCGATATATTTGTTATTATTTCCTTTTAATCCAACGCTTCGGCTACTTGAATACATTCTATTTTTTTTCATTCATTCCTATTTTTCTTACTTTTGTAATTTTAAATCAGAATTGTAGTAAGTATTAACTTCATAAGATGCAAGCTTGTTAAGTCATCTGATAAGAAAAAGGTTTCCAAAAATGTGATGTCCAATTCTTAGCAACACAGCTAAACTTTTCAATTAACATTTTACGCCCAAATATTAATATATTTTACTTTACTTTACTTAAATTTCTTAGATACACTACAAATAGCAACATTAATATAAACAACACACCACAGAAATGAAACTAGCAACCTCAGAAACTCAATATATTCTTCAATTATAACTGCGATTACTACAGAAAGTGATTGACAGAATTCAAAAATGTTCTCGATAGCTATCTCAAGTTGTCTTCAACACCAATTTAAAGTTTCGTCTCCCAAATTATGCGTAATGGCGATCGTTCGCAACATTCATGGAGTTTTTATTGAAGACATTTATTTTGAATTTGCGTAATCGGGTTAACGGTCTAGTTCTCTGAATAAAAAACAAACAATAACATAATCAACGAAGTGCTATCAAAGAGTAATAAAAAAACATTTTTAAGCTAGGAAGTAGGTACTTACTTATTTATTGTTGTAACAACTGAGCTCATACTTTTCATCATAATATTACCGGCTCGTCAACGGTATCATATTTATTTGGAAATTTGGAGATGGTGCATCATGTGGGTTTTTCCATTCATTTAGACACGTTTTACTGTAGAGAACTTTTATAGAGTTAAGCTCTCCGTTGTACTTTATTAATATTACCTGTAATCTGTATTTTATATACGTACTTAGTCCTGTTTTTGTGTCCCATAAAGAATTCCCTTCCCGGTCACATCATCTTTCGCACAGTCACAGAGAAGCGTCGGTAGCTTAGTGATTAAGGAGTCGGCCTTATGATAGAGAGGTCATGGGTTCGAATCCTGGCCATTACACTACCGACGTGAACCCACTCCTAGCACAAGCAATTTAGCTTAGTTCGGGAGGTTAACGGGGATATTAGTAATTTCGGTTGCTAATATTCTTATAAAAAAAGTCTATCCATTTTCTGTTAGGTCTCTCTCTTGTTTCATATTTAATGCCTTCTTTACGATATCATCAAATAACAAATTTAATAATTAAACAATTATTTTAATTAAAGATCTGTGTGCAATTTTGCAGACTGGCAATAACCACAATCACAAGGGTGAGGATGATAAGGCGCTCACGGCGCACTCGCCCGACGACCCCAGCGAACACATTAAAATTATAAAAATTGAGAAGACTAACGAACCACTTGGTAAGGAAAACTTTGATGAAATCAACGACTTTCAACTTCAACATTTAAATATAGAAGAGTTTTTATTTCATGAAATGAATGTTTTTGCAGGTGCTACTGTAAGAAATGAAGGAGAAGCCGTTATTATTGGTAGGATAGTAAGAGGCGGGGCGGCGGAGAAGTCAGGATTATTACATGAAGGTGATGAGGTTAGTAGCATTAAGTTTTTATCATTATGTTTGGAATTTATCACATGACTATCTTTTTAAATTCTGATTTTCTCAAACAAGAAGCGTTGCCTGGAGATATCGCTAAAGTCTGCCACAACGCTGGCAAAAATGTTCAAAATAATGCAAAACGTGATTGTCCATATATTGACATGGATTGTCTATTTATTAGGCACATTCTCTGTTGAATATTATATCCAAAAATGTTTTGTGTGACGTAATCAGTCACAAATTGTGAGAGTTTGTCATCATCATTATTCTAATCATAATCTTTTCGACCTCTTAGCCAGTTACGATACTAACTTCAATTTATATTCCATTTCTTATATTACGTATGAAAGTTAGTACAAATAAAGTTAAACTTCGGAACACGTATCGTTTTATCCTGGAATTAAATCGCGAGACAAACGACTGCGAGCGGCCCTGGCGCGCTCGGATTGTTTTGTATTAATCTATGCTTGGTGAATTTGAGCTGGTCACCGCAGTAGCACCACGTACTATCCTCAAAAGACATACAAGAAACGTGTACTGCACATTTTGAGCACATTTCTGGTCCAAGATATATGTCCAGAGCAATAGTTAACCGATGTCTCGACGTTTTCCACCAGCTCCTAGAAGTGAACGGTGTCGCTATGCGCGGCAAGTCCGTGCACGAGGTGTGCCAGGTGCTGGGCGCGCTGTCGGGCACGCTGTGTGTTGTGCTCGCCCCTCGCCGAGCGGCCCCTCGGCCGCCGCCGTCGCACCGCGTGCTGCACGTGCGCGCGCACTTCGACTACGATCCAGAGGACGATGTGTATATACCCTGTCGAGAACTCGGTAAGATCATCTGATGTTGCTGCAGTATAACGATTTCCTTGTTGCCTCCAAAATTTGTACTTCCAAATGTTTTTTATCCGGGAGCGACTGCCATCTGACTTCCCAACTCTGAGAGTAAAACCTACGCCAGAGCCTCATGAAGTTGACTTGGGTGTCAAGAATACTCCCTATACTTAACATCATTATAATGAGTTCCAAAGAAAGCCTTCGACATAGTATATCATGCCTTGTAATATAACAATAGCTCTGAATTATCATATTGAATAAGGCGTATCTGCACTCTAAAATAGCTGTAAACGATTATTGTACGTTGCTAAAATTACAATCAATCAATCAATTGTAAAAGTCAGTCATAAAATCAAAAATTAGGTAAGGTGTCTCGCAAGGAGCTACACTGGGACCGTAATATAAAAAAAATATCTTGTTTCAGGTATTAGTTTCCAAAAAGGTGACGTGTTGCATGTGATCAGCCGTGAGGACCCCAACTGGTGGCAAGCGTTCCGCGAAGGAGAGGAAGATCAAACTCTCGCGGGATTAATACCCAGCCAGGCCTTCCAGCATCAGTAAGTGTTATACGAAGATTTTCTTATTGTGTTATTTTTCTCTGTTATTTATTGAAATTATGTTCGATCATACATTTGATCACGTCACCGCCTCGTGTACACTCGCTTTCTTATTATTAATTAAATTGGTTTCGTTCTACGCCACATCTTTCGACGATATTTAATAAATAATGAAAATTTGTAGACACAAACATTATATCAGTATTAATTGTCCCATGGAGTTAGAAGAACATATTCATCCACTTGTTCCATCATGAACCAGCCCCGTGGCACTAATGGGACAGTCCGATATCATCCTAGATCAAAATTCTTACGTTATACTGCATCTAAGATTTGCTTTACAGCGATATATTGATTAATTTTATTCAATTCCAGGAGAGAATCCATGAAGCTCACACTAGCAGGAGAAGTGGCTGCCAGGGACAAACCAAGAAAGGGTGGCACGTTACTCTGCGCGAAGAAACCTCCGCGCAAGAAGAAAGGCAAGAAGGCAACAAGCGAGGCGGGCTACCCGCTGTACTCCACGTCCGGAGGGGATGGTGAGTCATCCGTGATAGCAACTATTGTACTAGGTACTGTTTATTCTACATTACTATGGTGTGGGGGTAAGGTTAACGATGCTTGGGGCTGGTTATTTGGTTTAGTTTTGTAAGAATATAGGTTAAGGTTTCTTCAGGGTCCAGAGCGAGTGTGACACCCCTGGTGTTGTATACGTCCATAGGCCACGATGACAACTTCCCATCAGGTGAGCCGTGTGCTTGTCTGCCACCTAAGTGGTATTAAAAAAAAATGACGTTTGAGGATGTCCGCGTTGAGGTTTGTGGTATTTATAAGATTAGTCACTCAAGTTCCGAATTAATTTCGAAAAATGTTTTTATTATTATTACTTTGGGTTGGGCTAATATAAAGACATAAACCTTAATTGGCAGTCTATAAAAATTAGGTTCTCACGGGAGTTCAAAGTTGTTATGTTAACATTGACGACTTTGCTTGTGGTTATCCACGAACCACATATTAAAAAGGTTGAAGGTATTGTTTCAATGATATTGCTTGGGCATATTCCGATAGTTTTTAATAACAAATACGGTATTCATCAGGTGGTAGATTCCTGCTTTACTCAGCACAAAATCGTCTCCACGTTAGCACCTTTTGCTTTATTTCGATATAGCTGTATTCTGAATTCTGTACTTACCAGCAATGCAATTTCTGTAAGCGCACAACGACGAGCACAACGTTGCGACAGCTTTAATATGGATTGTGATTGGTCGACCTCCAGTGACGTCACACAGTCCGACTAATGACAATCTTTATAAAGGTGGTCGCAACGTTGTGCGCTTACAACCCCCTAGACAAGTGGCAATTCGTTGCTCGGCGTATGATGGAATAGAATGACAAATGTATAGGATTTGACGTTTTTAACATTCGTTGACGCCTGTCATATACGTCAAATCCCATACATACATACATAAACTCACGCCTATATCCCCGAAGGGGTAGGCAGAGGTGCTAGCACCCACATTTCGCCGTTTATGTTTAGGTCCCAATGTAATAGGTGGCGAGCCTATTGCCATTAACCGGGCAGTTATAAACCTGCGATCAATACACACATAACTTCGAAAAGCATCGAAAAGTCATTGGTGTGTGCCATGGTAATACCTGGGATCGAACCCGAGACCTCGTCTCAGTAGTCCATTACCCATACCACTAGGCTACCGCGGTATCCCATACATTTGGCATTCTATTCCATCATACGCCGAGCAACGAATTGCCACTTGTCTTGCCTCAATTGCATTGCAGAGGTCTTACCTACTGTCTTTTTTTATTTTTTTCATCTTCTACCTCCTGTCTTCCCAGGCGCGGTCGCAGCTTGAAGTTTTGGGGGGGTCACTTCGGAAATGCCTTAGGAAATTTAACCCCCCCTCCCCTCGTACTGGGACTTTTCAATATGAAGTGCATAGTTTGGGGGGGGGGGGGGGGGGTCATGTCCCCTGTGACCCCCCCCCGGACCGCGCCTGTGTCTTTTTTTTTTTTTTTCTCTCTCTCCTCTGATATCTGTTTTGTTAAACTCGTCATGTGTTGTGGGCAGAGTTCGAGCAGGAGGAGATCCTGACGTACGAGGAGGTGGCGCTGTACTACCCGCGCGCGTCGCACAAGCGGCCCATCGTGCTCATCGGGCCGCCCAACATCGGCCGCCACGAGCTGCGCCAGCGCCTCATGGAGGACGGCGCGCGCTTCGCCGCCGCGGTGCCGCGTACGTATGCACTCCAACAATCTATTTCGTTTAATCCTACTATAATACAATTTAAATATGTACAATATTAACAATAAAAAAAAAAATTAAAAAAATAGGGTGTAAGTAGTCCAGATAATAAAGATATAATTATGGTGTGTAAGGAATTAACCAAATAAGATTAAGTATCTTTAACTACACATTTCGTTTATTAATTTAGGCACATAAAGAGCACATAGGTATGAACGTCAAAATATTACAATTTGTGTCAAGAAGTATGTAAACAAAAAATAAAATCTATACTATTATATAATTGTAAAGTGGTCGTATCTGTACATTGGAGATATTTAAAAAAAATACTTGGGTTATGTTAAGTTAACGATACTGAACACGAAAATATTTTTTTTGAATTTCCTGTCAGTTTGTCTGTTTGTCCGCGATGGACGCAAAAACTACTGGACGGATTTTGATACGGTTTTTTTTTTGTTAGAAAGGGCTTACTCAGACTTAAAATCTTACGTTTGTTTGATCGCAATCGGTTGAGTAGAACCGAGATATGAGCAAAGGTCGCGTTAACCGAGATGCACGCGGGCGGAGCCGCGGGCGGAAGGCTAGTATTAAATAAATTAAAGTAAACCATTTGAAAATGATTCTTTCACTGGTTCGGTAGTTGGTTCTACTGAGAAGATACCAGCAAGAAACTCAGAGAACTCATACAATCTCATACATCAAGACACGTATCTTGGACCCCGAGGTCCGGGCGCCCGCGGATTAATTTGTAATAATCTATGCTTGTTTAATGGTATTGTCCACCTCCGTAGCACCCCGTGCTATCCTCAAAAGACGCCCAACAAACGTGTACTGCGCGTGTACAGTACATTTTGAGTCCATTTTAGATCCACGATGTATGCCCCGAGTAATACCGTCTACCGAACCACCGAATCATCTTGCACAGTACCTACAGTTACAGCAGGAAGAGATCTTGATAACCGTCAGTAGGTCAATCAGCTGGTGTTTCGTAGACGTGGACGCATAACAAACGTGTCTACAATATCACGGACGAGCACCTTTGTGGAAAGTGACCTTTAGTGGAATCCCTTACACCCCGTCAAATTGGTATATATGTTCAGACCTTTATGGCACAGATCACCTGCTAACGTCCCCCAATATACCCCTCCAACCTTCATCATTCAGTACCTACAAATCTGTTAACACTAGCAGTAATTTTGTGTTTTCCTGCAGATACGTCACGGCCCCGCAAAGACCACGAAGTGCCCGGCCAGGACTACCACTTTATATCACGCACACAGTTCGAGGCTGACATACTGAACAGAAAGTTTGTGGAGCACGGCGAGTATGAGAAGGCGTATTATGGTAAGCATTTTATGTAGTAGAACCTTAGAGTAGTGTCCCTTCGCCCAGCATACTCACCATGGAATCTTGATATTTCATGAATGCCAAAAAATAGTTCTGAAATAGTTTTAAATAGTTGCGAAAGGAAAAAAATAGTTCTCTTATACTTACGAAATTACAGCCATAGTTCTATGAGTATGCTGGGCGAAGGTTTCGTCCAGCATACTCACCTCCGTTTGGGGAATCTGCGTACGCTTCAAACATAATTCATACTTCAAAAAATAGTTCATAAATAGTTCATAATGGTGTCCAAAAAGAAAAAATAGTGCTCTAATAACTCCGGAGTTATAGGCTTTGTTCACTGAGTATGCTGGGCGTAGGTTCTACGCCCAGCATACTCACCTCACTGCGCAAATACCGAACGAGCTATAGGTACAATTTATGTCTCAAAAAATAGTTCTTGAAATAGTTGTCAATATCAGTCTAATTTTCGCTTGAATTTTGACCTAGAAAACCATTAAATTTGGTTGTAAACTTCTACATACATTCGATTTTAGTACAGTCGGATACAAAACATTTTTAATATCTTAGGTACATTTTGTACTAGGTATAACAATTTTTTAACCCCCGATGCAAAAACGGACGGAAGTTTGACGTGTCTGTGTGTATGTCTGTGTACATCGTAGCTCCCGAACCGATTTTTTTTTTTGTTTGTAAGGCGAATTAGTTGGGAGTGTTCTTAGCTATATTTGATGAAAATTGGTTCAGTTGTTTAACCACGGTGTATATTATACGACAATCTACACAACGCTATCCAGACCCAAAGTAAGTATAGCTTAACTAGCTTGTGTTATGGGTTCTAGAAAGCCTATAAACATACTTGATACAATTTTTTTTTGTAAATATTATATACTTACATATTATACAGCAGCTGTTGCCCGCGGCTCCGCCCGCGTGAAATTCTGATCCCGTTCATCACTTAATATAGCCAATACGTTATTCTGATGTACAAGCTATATTATCGTAAAGTTTCATCAACATCCATTCAGTAGTTTTTACGTGAAAGAGTAACAAACATCCTCACATACTTACAAACTTTCACGTTTATAATATTAGTAGAATAGAAACCAGACCAATGCAAATATTCATATTCATGCATACAAAAATATTTGCACTGAGCAGGAATCGAACCCGCGCCTCCAGCTTAGCGGCCGCCTTCACTACCGACAAAGAGGCAGTCAAACGGAATGTGGCACGTCGCGGCCTGCCGCGGCATCGTTTGACGAAATAAAGTAAAATGAATTCTAAAGTTACTGAAATAAGATTCAAAATAACTTGATTAGTAATAAAATCCTTTGCCATGCCGTGCCATGCCGGCAGTGGGCGCCGGCCCTTACGACCCCCTCAAGCATGTAAGGGGAGGCGACAATGTATTCTTAGGCCGTCGCCTTCTCGGCAGGCTGCAATAGACTTTAGTGTCCAGACAATTTCTTTGGCAAATAGTTCACCCTACAAGCAATGAAGTAATAGGATTTATTTACGCTTACAGTTTCATTTATTTTATTATTATTAAAAAATATATACTTACTAGCTAAATGCTAATATTTTTTTTTCGACTGTTTTTGAATGTGAGATAATACCACAATATTATTCCCAATCACAACGCCCACCATTAGAATGTTTAATATTTTTATATTATAAAAACATGTGTGGACGACTGTACCTCATTTAACGTTAGTATGTAGAAGTTTACAACCAAATTTAATGGTTTTCTAGGTCAAAATTCAAGCGAAAATTAGACTGATATTGACAACTATTTCAAGAACTATTTTTTGAGACATAAATTGTACCTATAGCTCGTTCGGTATTTGCACAGTGAGGTGAGTATGCTGGGCGTAGAACCTACGCCCAGCATACTCAGTGAACAAAGCCTATAACTCCGGAGTTATTAGAGCACTATTTTTTTTTTTTTGGACACCATTATGAACTATTTATGAACTATTTTTTGAAGTATGAATTATGTTTGAAGCGTACGCAGATTCCCCAAACGGAGGTGAGTATGCTGGACGAAACCTTCGCCCAGCATACTCATAGAACTATGGCTGTAATTTCGTAAGTATAAGAGAACTATTTTTTTCCTTTCGCAACTATTTAAAACTATTTCAGAACTATTTTTTGGCATTCATGAAATATCAAGATTCCATGGTGAGTATGCTGGGCGAAGGGACACTTAGAGTATATATCTATCTATAGAGCGAGTCTAACACTATGGTCCATTGTGCCGAGTGTAAGCAGTTTTTTATCTGTGATATAAAGCGCCTATGGTGATGTTTCATGTACATTTTACCAAAATTATCGATAGTTGGTTATGTTGTGAAATTTAGTGTGACGCATGCATGGATGGATGGATAAAATTAAATCCAAGATACAAATATATTAGTATCATTTAATGAATTATAGAAATATGAAATAAACTGTTATTTGCGAAACCACTTTGACAGATATTGTTTTGCTACTGATTGCAGTTGTTAAAAATTCTAGGCACTGTTCACACCTGTGATAGCAGTTCATACTTGCTAAGGCGTGCTCTATAGATAAGATATATACTCTAAGAGTAGAACCCTTTCGCAAAAAATCATCTCAAAGGGGGACTTTTGCTTGTAACTACATGGTAGCCGAACTCATTGCAAAATTGAATAGAGGTACCTAAGTCAGTCTTCGTATGGGTGATCGTTGTTAATACATTGAGATGAGACCCCGCTGTGACCTTAGAGAGCATGTAAAGACGTCGGTCCTGGTTGACTTACGATTACGAACCACTATAGCAGTTGGAAACCTAAATAGTCCGACCTCTTGGTGTAACTACAGGACTTTAATATCGCCAGTTGATTGTAAATTCGACTCCAATTGAGTTAGAACAAGACTCAGAGGATTAGGGCATTTACTTCTGTTTTACCAGAGTGTTGAGTCTGAATTTGAGTACAACTGTATTCAGTAATTACACCACAGTTGACGTTCTCGGGTAGCACGGTATGTCATCGGTCCCGGCTGACATACGAACATCGATGGCAGTCGTTACGAGTAGTTGGTGCCTTAAAAATTCCAACTAGTCTAACTACTTGATACTTTAATATCATGGTTGTGTAGGTCGGATAACAGTCGCTTCACGGAAAATATGGAAGTTCAGTTGCAGCGGTCAGGTGGTTGTCAATCGCATGATAGTTAGACTGTAAAGCCGACCCCAAGTGATTTGTTGTTGAAAAGGGCTCAAAGAATGATGAATTAACGTTCTTCCTAACCTTTTCAGGTACGTCGCTAGAAGCAATCCGCGAGGTGGTGAACTCGGGGAAGATTTGCGTGTTGAATTTGCACCCGCAGTCGCTGAAGATCCTCCGCAACTCCGACTTGAAGCCCTACACCGTGTTCGTGGCGCCTCCAAGTCTCGAGAAACTCCGACAGAAGAAAATTAGAAATGCGGAGGCTTTTAAGGTAACATCACACTTTTGATTACACAGCGGTGTCCCAATTACATCTAAGACTTTCATACCGGACGGGTTCCGGGTCCACCTTCCGACTTTTCTCCTCCACTTCGCAATAGTGGGTAGTATTCATAACAGTGGGAATATTTTTACCTTTAATATATCCCTCTCTGTATGGTACCATCATAATAGCCTTAGTCCCGGTTGCAACCAAACTTGCACACTTTGGAGCAGGGAGTTCACTCTCCAAATCACATTCTTGATTTGACTTATCTTGATTTCCGTCAGATGTCCCTCAAAATGCAAGATAATTGACATAATCATAACGTTATGAGTAAAAAGTCTACATCATGCATGCATGCATGGCTGATGAGGGTGGCTTGGGTACCCAAGATCATAGTTCCTACTACTACTGGGTATATGAGGTCCGCCTTGTACAGTCATTGGAGTATTGATAATCACACCCCCTTGTCCCTTCTCTCTAGTAAGTTCAGATATTGAGCTTTCCGTCCAAAAAGGAAACTAACCAATTAAGCGGTTGGCATACTTCAGTGTATTGCACTCAAGTGTCGCAGCCTGAAATTTTGCAGAGGGCCCACGATTTTAAGTGCGGAAATACGTTCAGAAAATGTCTTTTAAAAAGACTTTTCCGAATTGACTTGCGCAATTTTGATCATGTCCCCCCTCCCCCCTCTTTAGTACCGCGCCTGGTTGCACTACGCGTGTTTTCAATACAAAGAGAGCTACTTAAAAACCACGCAAGACCACATAGTGCTACACTACACAACCTAATGCGGGACAGTGTGCTAATCACCATAAACAACTATTTTTACCCTTAAATTTGGTTTTTAAAACGCTATACTTTTCTATACCCACAGGAGGAAGAATTAAAAGAAATAATCGCCACCGCCCGCGACATGGAGTTGAGGTGGGGCCACCTCTTCGACATGATTATAATAAACAACGACACACAACGTGCCTACCAACAGCTGCTCAACGAGATCAACAGCCTCGAGCGCGAACCGCAGTGGGTCCCGGCGCACTGGCTCAAGCACACCTAGCGGGCCGTCCGCCCCGCCGGGCCATCCGCCCCCGGGCCATCCGCCCCCGGGCCAGTCGCCCCCGGGCCAGTCGCCCCCGGGCCAGTCGCCCCCGGGCCAGCCGCCCACGGGCCATCCGCGTCGGCCCCGCTCGCCCTAGTCGATCACTCGAGTCGGAACTATCGACTCTCGGTAGCGAGAGACTACGCCATGTTCAAACTCTTGCTAGTAGTCGATATTATTGCGCAAATGGTTTTACATTTGCTTTTCTATTTCTTAAACGTTTGCGACGTTAAGAGAAACAGTAGTTTGACAGATATGACAGTACTCGGTAGCGATAGAGACATAATCGACGCAGGCATATGGTCGGATCGAAACGACGTAGAAAATATAGAATTTAGAAATGTGTTCCGGAAACCATGTTTAGTTAATGGACGTAAATATTTGAATCGAGAGGGGAAGCCGTTTGCGTGACTTTATATCGATGGCCGAATCGATTTCGGTGCATCGATTGTATTTTAATCGTTTCAAACATCACTTTAGTTTAGAGTTATGAATTTATTTGGAAAATATTGTAAGTGTTACAGTGAGGTGCAAACTACTTATGAATATGAATGGAGATGGTGTTATAAAATCAAAATGAGAGAAATTATATAATATTTATTCATTAAAGCTGATAGACCACAAGATTCGTACGTTTTTATCTGTATTATTATTGATAGGCCGTCATCATTGCAACAATATACTGGCAATAAAAGCACTAAATGTGGCTATGTAACGTTTCATAACGTAGAAATTTCAATAATAAAATGTGAATTTTTATAATCTAAAACGTCATAGGGATTCCTTTTTAAATTTTAACAAAATATACTGCCTTATTCATGATTGTTATACATTTTAAACTTCTAAGTAATTGTGTGTTAAAATTAGAAACAAAGGAACTTTTAGTGTGGCCCTTGTTTCTCATTTTAATAATATTTAGAAATAGTTATTATATTAAAACCCCGAGAGTCAGTCATTTAATCCTTCGGTAGTTTAGATATTTATATATAAAATCGAAATAATACTTTCAATATTTTGTCCTGACTGACTCGGCAACGCACGCCCCAAACCTTTTAAACCTATTTATGAGTGTATTTAAATGCCAATAAAATTATTGAATAAAATCCAATTTGAATAAAAATAATTACTGCTTGGTGTTATTGTTTAACTACGACACTGTAATCATACTTTTTTTTATTCCTACTCTAAAATTTTAAATCGTCCTTAAATTGGTAACACAATAACTAATATTGCCAATTAAAATATTCAAAAATAACGCAAGAAATTCAGCTACAAAAGGATGTTTACAAAAAAAGCTGCTAAGATACTCTTTACATTCCAAGGTAAAAAATACAATCCCTTTAGAAGTATTATGTAACTTTAATTAAAACATTCATATTTTTTTTACTGTTCTTGGACGCCATTACATTTGGTTTAAAATTAACATGAGTTAAATTAAAATTTAAAAAATAAATATCGTGTATTGCCAGTCTAAATAAATAAAAATACATAAATGGCACGTTTTTAAAACTGTTGATCTTTGTACCATAACTGCTATCATCAAAAATAATGCGATGGAATTTATAGTTTGCAATGAATTAAATAGTTAGAGAATTAAATACGATCGTAAACAATAAAATATTTCTCTATTGCCAAATTTATGGGGTAGTTATTAAAAAAAATAGGATTTTTTGAAAAATTTCTCCTGTAGAATTCTTGTGGATTTCTCTATAAAGAAATGACTCGATGGTAGCAAGTTAATAGTTCCAATAAAACAAATTAAATTAACACTGCTATTATAGTGAGTAGAAAAGCAATATTTTATATCCATATAATCAAATTTACCTACCTACTGTACAACGACATATCTGTTTTTTATAGTATACCTATTTCAATTAATATTTTCGGCCAATAAAATATTTTTTTTTGGCAAATATACCCGTTTAAAGTATACCTTTAGTAAAAAATAATGTTAGATTGAATAGTTGCGAATATTTAGAGCTTGACACGGTAATGTTACAACAGTATACCGTAAATTGTAACCAGAAAATATTAATCCATTTAAGTATTCAAATAAGTGAGAGATTTAAGTTCGAAATATTGTTTTTATTATTGGATAATGATACGGAAAAATGGGAATTAATGTTAGTATAATGTTTTAGTGACGTTTAGACGTTCTACTGGAAGGATTTTACCCAGGACAATAAATATCATAGGATAAATTTGAAAAAAAAAAAGTGATTATACCAACCATACTTTATAATATCCACAAATATTATATAGACGTATTGCTAGTATTAGACTCTGGTCACTTTGCAATAATTACAAACAGGTACAAATTTTACAAAATAATTTTACAATCAGTATTAATATTGTCTGGTTACGAACTTATTTTAAAGCAGCGATATAATTAATTGCAACAAAAGATTTTTTATGAAACAATATTCTAAATAAATGTCCTGGTCTTAAATTAGTTCTGTATTTGTATATCTATGTAGATAGACATGTGCATTCCAAATAATTTAGTGCCAAATATGTAAGGCCACGTGACTGTGGGTTAAATATTCATTTTTAACGTAATCACAATTTTTAAATATGTTATTTTATATGTATGTTGTAGGTATTCAACATTACCACTTACATGTTATGTGTACTGATTTTGAGACATTGTGTCATAAAGTTTTTTAAAATCGTGAAAATAAACTGCGTTAGTTGTGTAAGTTATTAAAATAAATCAGTGGTAACCTGTGGAGGTGCTAAAACTTGTAAACTATTATTTGTTTTTTTTTTTTACATAATTCTGTGTGTTTTTAAGTTATTGTCCATATAGTGTGATTGTGAATAATTTTTGAAAAGGATATAGGTATTAAAATTTTGAACATCTGAGAACAATTCCCCAAATATTATTCATTGTCATAACTTGAAATCGTGGATTTGTCGGACTTCACAGTATTGATATTATCTTATTTATAAATAGCCATGTATATAATTTATTAACAACTGAGGAAATGATAAAAAATATTATAAATAAATAACATGTTAATAGTGAACAATTTATTGTAAATAATAGAATACCTATTAAATTTAATATCAGATAAAACGTTTGTTTTATTTTATTTCAACTACCTATAGAGCGTACCAAAGATATTTAGTTAATTTTGCACTAAGGCTGAACTAATAGTGTATCACTCATCTAAGATAAATAGTAAGAAGATGAGTAATGTTCAATATCAAAGCTAAATATGCAGTAAGTATGCCCGTGGAGCAAAGTGGCTAACATCTTCCCCCCGGCAGTCTCTACTTGCTGTCGCTATCTTTGCTTACGAAATCGTAAGCAAAGATAGCGACGGCTATCGGTATGTTTGCGTCGGACCCAAGTCTAGACCAATTGACATACCGAGCACATTTTTTTGAGGGGTGGTAACGTAAATTCGGTAAAGTTTGCGACAACATTCGTTACAAATACCGAAAAAATCGTTAACTTTCGATAGAGATTTGGGAATTTCAGTCGCTACCTAGTTAACATACGAATTCGGTCGCTATCTGAAGTACAGACTGCCGGTCCCGGTGGCTATACTTTTGTATACTTTTGTATGTAGGTACTATTGCCGACGAGCTCACCCTAGTGAACATGTAAACTCGCCTTTCCTATTAAGAAACCCGTAATTATACCCCAAAGAGCAATTCTTGATTCTTGTCTATTTAGGTTGCCAAACGGTACTGTTATCTCGTTTTGGGTTACCCGATTTTTCTGCATGGTCCTTTGTTGAGAGTGCAAAGTGGAAGGTCAGGAACGTTTTCACTGGTTTCGTTGAGGACTCTGAATAGGTATGAGCTGATTAAATTCCCATAAGTAGATCCAAAGAATTCTTCGCAGTGTAGGTACCTACCTACGTATTGTAACTATAATATTACAAGTTAGTAATAGATAGATAGTAATGTTAATAATGTTAAATTGTAGACGGTTTTATATTAAGTACGTTTTATTTACCCTACCTCTACTCATTTCCTTTCCTTATTAGTGTTAAGGTTTCTTATCCCACTAGCTGGGTGATAGTTACTTCTTCAAGAATAAATAATAGTAGAACTCCATCAACGCAGCACGAAATAAAACGAGAAATAAATGGGGAATTATTAACAACGGTCATAGTGGACATGGTGGACAAACATTCAAAATGTTTGAGACGGGATGATTTCATTCCTGTCTTTATAACTCATGTGAGGAACGTGGCGCCCCGTGGAGGGAATTGTGTCCTGTTTTTATTTTGTCTGACGTGCTCCCCTTAAAAACTAACAATTTCACGCTTGAATTTGGCTGGTGCATCGTATATTGAATTTAAATTGACGATGCAGATGTTCTGAAATTATATCTGAATCTCATAGTTAAACATTGGTTATATTATACGTAACTTATAATGCATTCTATATCATACCTATTAGTTCAGTAGTATAGAGTTTAAATTACTGAATTAATAGAGCACTGTACCCGCCATGCTAATGCGGGTGAGGTAAAAAGGAGCATGAGAGGAGAGCGAGCTAGATTCCGCCGTGAGTGCTGGCCGTATGCCTATAGCACGTATATAGTACTAACAGTCCTCAAATTATTGAAATACTGCTATTATATAGCTTCGCCCGCGTGGATGTCGGTTATCGCGAACAAAAATAACCCATCCATATGTAATCCCAAGGTCTACTAATCTATCTCTGTACCAAACTTCATTAAAATCGGCTAAAATGCAGTTTTCGTAATCCGAGTCTGGCAACATCTAATCTTGACGTTGACATTTATGACGTAAGTATAATTTGACAAGTGACGGCCTACTTTCCAAAGGGAGCGAAAATTATATCAACAACAAACAGTTTAATAATTCTCCCTCGAAAGTTGAATTTGTGAGAACTGCTATATTATAAGTGTTACAATGCCGTCAATGAAAGTGGAAGGTGACAGTGATGGGGACGGTGATATGTCTGGAGGTGATACAGAACGCTCCAATGGATCTTCGAGGGGCCCTGACAGGGATTCGAGTGCTGAAGAAGCTGACGAGCCTGATTCTGACGATTCATCCGAAATGGATGAGAGCGAGTGTGAGAGGCGGAGAAACGAGTGCCTCGAAAACCTGAGTTAGTATTCTATGATTTTGAGGTTATGTTTACAAAACAAAATGTTTATAATGGTATTTTTGTACTCTTTGTTATTGTTTTACTTAATTATTGTCGATAAGAATGTTGTATCTGTATCTGATGACCTATCTTTTATAGTGGTTTTAAGAGTAACTAGAAATAAGTTTTTTTGCTGTTATCTTATCTGATAAAAATAATAACACTATCTAATCTAACCAGCTGCTTGCTGATCAACAACAGCAAAACTACAACAATGGTTTATAATTATTGCTTTACATATACTCAATGAAGTGGTGGACAGTATAGATCTTTGACCTTCTAAGCAAGTTCACATGAATTGCAAGCAATGTAAAAATAGGTATGTGGAGAAATAAATAAATGTAGTATTTTTAGGCTTAAGGGCATCTTGTGTTGTTTAATATTGATTTAATATTCCACACCTGTAATGACAAAAAATACTATTAAAAAATAATATTAAAAGATTTCTTCAGGGTCGGCAGCACGAGTGTGACGCCCCTGGTGTTGCATACGTCCATAGGCCACGGTAACCACTTTCCATCAGGTGGGCCACACTGCCTATGTGCCTAAAAAGCACACGCTTGTCTGCCACGTAAGTGGTATAAAAAAAATATATTAAAAAAGCTATTCAGAGGTGTGGTGGAGACACCTTGTCAACGGTGGGGTCCTGGGCGCAGCTTGCCACTTACCATACTGAAAGGCCGCCTCCCTATGCTGTCACCCAGGGCAAGAACCCCTACTTGCCCAGAGGCATAATGTATAATACATTATACATTATGCATATTATACATTATACATTCATCCCATAAGATGCACACATTGAAACCATTTTTTGCAATGCATTTTGTTTGTAATACCACAGATTACCTGATAGTTGGAAGTAATATTGTGTCTATACAGTATAAAGTTAAAGAGATTAACCTTTTTTTGAGAATGGCTACAATATTAGAGCTGTTTTACATAAAATAAAACAGTTATTATGGCCGAAAGAAAGACGGTATTAGTTTGAAGAAGCTGTCTGTGATTTTTCCCTTTTTTAAGCGTTAACATTGTTAAAATCTTACCTCTAGTCCTCTTTCGACTATAGTTACCCGTTTAAATCACCGCTAGGGGCGCCACTGTTTCCAGTCGCACATCTTTATGTCAATTATAGATCATAGTGTCTTCTCGCCAGCAAGGACCTTGCTCTAATACCGTCTTTCTTTCGGCCATAATAACTGTTTTATTTTATGTAAAACAGCTCTATTATGACCTCCGAAAGACGGTATTAGTTTGAAGACCTGTTTGGTTTCTGCTGGTGATGGTAACTATAACAACGCTATGTGATAATATAGAAAACAGTATTATTTAGCATATGAATTAAAATAATGCATTATTGTAATTATTAATTATAATAGAATGTTTATACAAAACATGCAACCAAGATGTATATCATATTCATAACATCAAACATTAATTAAAATTTATTACCAAATTGAGACTTCCAATTTCCTCAACATAAAACCTATGCCATGGGCATAATTACAAGTCAACCTTTGAAGGCAACTGCGGATCTGAAGCTACCTTGAGCAGCATCAATATGTACTGCATAAATAAAATAGATCATAAATAGATCTTATCCATTCTCCTAGGAGTGTCGTGGTAGCTGCTCTAATTGAGATAAAACAACTAGTTACATCCGTAACATAGACCGCAAGGTTGAGTGTACTGAAGTACACAACTAGGCATTTTGGTGTTTGACAGTTAGCACCGATTGCCTATGCTAGCTACAATCAGTTTTAGAATATATTCTGGCTTTCACTTAATTCTCTCTTCGACTTATATAATGCACAATGGGCGGCCTTATCGCTAACAGCGATTTCTTCCAGGCAACCTTTGGATGGATAGAAGCAAAAGAGATGATAGGGTAGCGTACAATTTTTCAATGAGATGAAACAATGAAGCTGCGATACTGCGAAATTTATCTAATACGTGAAGTCATGTACTCACCTGTCTGAAGCTAGAGACAGAATAATGGCAACTCTTCTAGAAATGTCTAAAATAAACTGTTATATGGTACTGAAAATAGTCAGTTAGATATTATTTGGGTATCCCATCACTTCTCGTGGTATGGGTTACCAAGGAATAGGGCTATTCCCCATCCGACAGTAGACATTAGTGATTAGTCATGACTCATGACAAAGCGTTTATCTGACTGCAATAGATCTGGCCCCCGTCATGTGAACTCATAACTATTTGGCCAAATGTGGGTGTCAAATATTACACCTCTGCCCCATGGAGGGGTTCACAGGCGTGAATGTATGTATCCCATTCAGGATAACTAATGGCCTGGGCTTTCCTTAGAAAAACTGTCTACATTTGTAGCACAGTACAGAAACACTGCAGATCCTATAGATCTGCAGGCCCTGCAGATGTTAATTATTAAATCAATTGAAATGTAAGCCCAAAATAAAATTATGTTTAAAATGGGGATATGCAAAATACATTCCTGCCGTATGACATAAAAGATTGCCATTGAATATGCAATATGTAACCCATAGTTGTATGGGTAGGTATCCCGTACACTTAGACTATACACAATCTATACAGACTCAGTAAGTGGCCATTACCGTCACGACGTAAAAAATAGCTACTACTTTGGAACAAGTTTGAGATATACTATAATCTCATAATATGCAAATTTGACATGCAACTGATACTTTGTCAATACAGTGTATAGTCAAATCATTGATCAAGAGTGGTTGTCCGCTAACTACAACTTGATAACTCCAGTTTTTCTCTTTTTCACTTCTTTATTTCTCACCCCCCCCCCCCCCCCCTTTTTTTAAGGAGGATAGCAACTCCCTGTTGAGGGGTCTATTAGGATCTCCCGGAGATCTTTTATCGGCAAGGGGTCGATTAGGGCTCTCAATCTGAGATCAATCAGCCCAAAGTACTGATCCCACTAAGGGGCTATATTTAGAATGTGTGTTCCCTTGGCATTGTATAGAACGGCCAGCCACTGAAGTATTAAAATAGGTGGGAGAAAACCTCCATCCCAACTGATTTATTAGGATCTTCCGCAGATCCTTTATTTGTTAGGGGCCGTTAGGGCTGTCAATCTGAGATTAATCAGCCCAAAGTACTGATCCCACTATGGGGTATATTTAGAATTATTAAAATGCGTGGGGGCAAACCTCCATCCTAAATGATCTATTAGGATCTTCCGCAAATCCTTTATTAGTCAGGGCCGTTAGGGCTGTCAATCTGAGATCAATCAGCCTAAAGTACTAATAGGTATGATGTAGTTCCAGTTTAACTGAAAGCCTTACATGTGGTCACTGAACCACCTTTGAGTCCCACGTCATGCACTGGGGAACAACGGGTGAGTCCCTTTGAAGTGAAAGGGTTGATATGCATAATTGTCCTGATCTTTGATCGAGGCCATTGCGACTCCTAGCAGAAGTTCACATTCATGAACGAATCAGCCTCTTGAGACGAGGTCAAAGAATCCGTTTAACTTCTCAGGGAGATAACCGTCAGTATTATATTGAACTGCTCGGTTGATTGGTCAGCTCTAGAGGGGTTAAGAGGCAAGTGCGCCCATCATTTCAGTTGGCTGTCCGACTGAACCAGTAGTGCATTTTGTACATAAGCAATAATGCTGCATGCACTGCAAACAACTCCCTCACATTGGAATGCCGTTTTTTGTAGGCTCTAACTCCATTTGCTTGACAACATAAAGTTGTTCAACTTCAGTCCCCAGCCCGCGTCCGGCGCGTTCTGTAGTGAGAAAGTGAGTCACATTTTGCCTGTGTATCACTTGTGCATTGTGGTTCCCATTCCTGAGCCGCCACTGTAATTTGCACCTCACTAGGGGATGCAGAGCCCATCTTTCTCTTAGCCTACCTTGTTTGAAGCAAGCAAAAATAAAATTGCATCCTGAGACAATGAAATTGATCATCCTAGTCGTCAGGTTAACTTCAAGTGTCTTGCAACTATAGTACAGTCAACGACAAAAGTAGATTAATTAGCAGTACTATGTATGTAGTTACTTTGTTTTCTAAATATTATACCACTACTTATATATCAACTTAATTGACACATTATTAAGCAATGTAATATAGTTTTTTTTTTTTTTTATTAAAAAAATGTTTTTATGGACTTTTGATGTTGACTGTATCGCTTGGAGGCAAGTCATAGTTTTACAAATTTTTGGTAAATATACCAATTAAGTAGCTATTTTAGTTACTATGTGGGCAAAGGCATCAAGTTGAAATCTGTGTTTCAAGTGACTAGGTGAATTGATTGGAATTTACCTACCGATCCAACTTTAACAATGTGACTATATGTTATACTTTAGATACATTATGTTCACGGCTAAAAACATTATTATAGCATCGTTAAGTGGGTATTAACCAAAGGCCCAAAAGAAAAATTATGAAGGAATTGTTTAGCAAATTAACCATGACCATGACTTGTTTCCAAAGGATTTCCGCAATCCAATTAGTCGCAGTAACAATGGTATAAGGTGAAGATGAGGCTGAAAGAGTGGGCTCTTAGAGAGACAATTTCTTTTCCATATTAGGCAAGAGCCTCCTGTGAAATTAATTTATGCATAGACGAAGAAATGCCTGGTGCAAGTCTTGTCATCCAATCTACCTGTTGTAAGAACTGAATCCCAAATAATTGGAATTTCAACTGACATGTTAAGTTCAACATGTTAATTTAGGCTTTTAATTTAAAAAGGGGGATAATGTCCCATCTGACCTTTTATTAAAGACGTTTATGAACAAGAAAGAGCTGTTCCTCAACATTTAATTTAATTATTTTTTAACTATTTATGTAGGTATGTGTAAATTAGTAGTTATAAAAAAAAATTTAAATTCTATGCATCGTAAGATGACATGCATTTTTTATGCCTACTACTTTCTTAGAATATAGATTAGTATTTTTATAGGTATTCTTGTTTTAACGTATGAATATCACGCCAACTAGGACACCCTCAAGAATTCAACTTGGAATAAGATTTAAAATGCAGTCATTGGGCACTGGGTTGTTACAAGTCATTATTGTTTATTGGTATAAAAAGACTTGGAATGGTATAATATTGCTATTTTGTAAGCCAGTTTTTAGAAGTTCCTGACCCTGCAATACAATGTATACAAGTACGCCATCGACTGTTCAGTGCTGGCAAAATAATCCTAATCATACCTTTTATTAAGGTGATACATCATTTATAACTTATTTATTTTTATTGGGCCGGTAAATCCAAGTGACACTACACTCATTATAATAGTCCACAAATCAAGTACCTCTCAAGGGTTCCAAGGAACGATCTTATTGTTTTCGTAACAAATATAATAATTTTATATTATCCAATAAAAAAAATTAAAGTACCTACATCAGTAACTAACGAATGTAAATGATTATTAATATAATTCTATCAGGTTGATTTTTGTTAAAACCTTAACATATTGCGGAATGAGTTCCGAGCGTGAGACCGAACTCTCAAACACATTTCGAAATGACTTGGTTAAACCGCTTATTTATTCGAGGATGGCGAGGCAAAGTCGTTCTGATCTTCCGAAGATGAGAACTATTTTTGGACTTATTAGTGCTTCGCTCTTCGCTCTCCCTCGGGAGCAACGATTCCTCAGCGGTATTCATTAATTAGTATGGTACAATCTACTTACCGAAGCTCACGGAAAGAAACTTCACTAAATAAGATACCTTGTACTTATTTATGTTGCACTGTACACATACATACGGTAAAAACAATGTAATTACTATTTAATTAGTTATTTAATCACTTTTTTCTTGACTTGAAAATTTTTTCACCTTTACGCGGTAAAATCACAAAACGCTATGATCTATAATTGACATAAAGATGTGCGACTGGAAACAGTGGCGCCCCTAGCGGTGATTTAAACGGGTAACTATAGTCGAAAGAGGACTAGAGGTAAGATTTTAACAATGTTAACGCTTAAAAAAGGGAAAAATCACAGACAGCTTCTTCAAACTAATACCGTCTTTCGGAGGTCATAATGAATAATTTTTGTCTCTTGAAATGTTGAATTCTCTTGTATTGTCTCTTTTAGTCCACTCTAGACCAGACTTTCCCAGCTATCCTATTCAAATAAGTCTTTTCATCCCCTTATATAACTACTGCCATAGATGTTCGTGTGACATTTGTCATGTATAAGGCGACTAAGGGATAGGGCTGTTTAACATCAGACAAATATATACAGCCCAGACTCAGCCAATACATGGCTCGAGTCAACAACAGTGCCCGGAAAACGACAATAGGCTCACCCCCTATTATGTGGGACCTAATACACTGATTGGTGCAATGTGGGTGTTAAATCACCTCTGCCTAACCCTTTGGGATAAAGGTGTGATTATATGTGTTTATGTACAAATATTCCATACATAGCATGCACTACCACCATGCTACAAATACTCATCCATATATGTATACCTCTGGGCCTAAATCACGAGAAAAACGAGACCCTTGCACTATCATATTGTTTTGTAATAATCAATGTTTGATGAATTTGAGCTCATCCACCGCAGTAGCACCTCGTGCTATCCTCAAAAGACACCCAAGAAACGTGCAGATAGATAGATAGATAAATAATTCTTTATTGTACACCAATAGCTTTATCAAGGTCTAGCCAAATCTGTAGTTAAGACTGGTAAAGCGGACCCCAGACTCCGAGCTGAAAAGCTTCGGATGCGACTGGGAATTAACGCTAGGATGAAAGAATAGATTTTAAATTATGACAAGTAGGTAGCATGTATATAGCTTAATGTACAGTCGAATTCAAAAGTGCAGTAGCAATCCTACGCAACTATAGCGTCAACATTCTAGTGCTACTTGTGACGTTTTTCTTTTAAGACAATTTACACACACACATAATTTGTTCTTCCGTAGGAATATTATCGATAATTTCATTGTCACTACGTAAGCAACCCGTGGCCGAGTGGTTAAAGCATGAGGTTTGTGGAAATGCAAAGGTTGATGGTTCAAATCCTACGATCTTGCAATAACACTTTTTGTGTTTCATTTATGAATTAATATCATTGTATTATTTGTTAAATTTTAGCAAATATCAACATAAAATGTAAAAAGAATGCCAACTTCATGCCAAATTACTTTATCAATATTTAAAATTATATTTTTGTCATAAATATAAAAAATCGTTATAAGCTGGAATCGAACCTGGAACCTCTTATCATTGTGAATCAATAGTATCTTGCTTAACCCACTTAGCTATCAGTTAATTTACTAAGTTGGTAAATTACTGTATTAGTATCTAATGACACACACACACATATGTAAACACAAAATCGGGCCGGCGCGCGGCCGCACGCCACACCATTTTGAGCCTTGTTGTGCTAATGCACTTATGAACTCTGACTGTACAATGGGCGGCTTGCTTGGTGAATTGAGTTCGTCTACCGCAGTAGCATTCCGTGCTATCCTCAAAAGACACCCAAGAAACGTGTACTGCGCGTATAGGGCACATTTTGAGCACATTTTAGGTCCAAGATACGTGGCGCGGGTTAACAAACTTCGCGTATAGAGTATAGAGCACATTTTAGGACCAAGATAATGTCCCAAGTAGGTAATACCAATCGAAAGATCGCGGGTTCGAGTCCTGCCCGAGTATTGATTTCGCTTTTTCCAATTTAAAATAATTAGGTAATACCAGCTTGCCAATTCTAACATTATAATCCTGTGCTTTTCAGCAAACTTGGAGCGTCAGTTCACCGTCCTCCGCGAACAGCTGTACGTCGAGAGAGTGAAGCAGGTAGACCACCAGCTCGCTGAAGTGCGTTGCGGACGGTCACAGGAGTACGTGGGGCCGCTGCGGAGGTTGCAGGAGAATATGAGGATTAGGTAAATAGTCAATCAATCACAGGACGAAGGACAGCCTGCGTGTCCGAGGCGCGGGTTCGATCCCCGCTCAGTGCAAGTATTTATATGCATAAATATGGGTATTTGAATTGGTCTGGTCGTTCCTCGGAGAGCACGTTAAGCCGTCGGTCCCGGTTGCCATACGAACATCTATGGCAGTCGTTACGGGTAGTTGGAGCCCTAAAAAGCCCAAAAACAATGGTCTAGCTGAAAAGCTTCGATATCGCCTAATGTTACCATTGAGTTGTGGAGGTCAGATGACAGTCGCTTCACGGAAAAGCGACCTAGACTCCGAGGTGAAAGCTTCGGATGCAACTGGTTATTAACGCTAGGAGGAAGAAGTCAATCAATCAATCAATTTTATTAGTCTATTGCAGTCCACTGCTGGGCATATGCTTCTGTAGGGAGACTTTGGCCTACTGTTGGTTTTATTTCGAGTTTCCCTTCTCTCGCAGTGATATCGTCGGCGTATTTTTACCGTTTGTCGGCACCCTTCGAATGAGATGGGGTTACTCGAATTCCTTCTCCGTCACTACACGGATTACATAAGTACGCGAATAGCGATGTATTATACACGAATAAACATAATCTTATACTAAGGCCCGTATTCTAGAATGCCACTCAGCTGAATCTCGATTTACCTGAGGACAGATTGTATAGAACTATAGACAATTGCCTGAAAGCCTGTCAAATCTGTGGAATCTGTGCATACAATCTTGCCTCAGTTAAATCGAGATTCAGCTGAGTGTCATTCTAGAATACGGGCCTAATAGTTGTCTATTGTTCTTTCTACTTTCTCAAAGCTCTACTGCTATTAAGAGCAAGAGAGCTTTCGACTGCTAAATTCGACTCGGTTCGATTTCCGTTCAGGGGCCCTAGACAAAGTGACGTTCTATTGATGGAATCGCTCTGAAGCAAACCATTTTTAAGGTTTTAACAATGGATTTCGGGACATTGCGGTGGTTATAGTAATAATGATAAGTTAAATAATGTATTTCGAGTTACAAAGACTCAAATTTCATAAAAAAAATATAGTTATATTAATGATTTATGTCAATTTTATACTACAATTAGCGATTCCACTGGCGTTTTCGCCAATAGAATGTCACTTTGTCTAACCCCGCGTTTACATACTGCCGCTCGCATTGCTCATCGCCTTGCCGGCAATATTCACGCGAATAATGCCCTAGCATTCAAACACTCGCATCATCGCGATGTTCATCGCGTTGCCCAACACTCGCATCATCGCGATGTTCATCGCGTTGCCCCGCATACAGTATTCGCCTTGCGATGGAGATGGACGACTTTAGTTAAGTGGACACCTAACCGAATGCAGTATAGGCATTTTATTAGGCTAGGCTATCTAGTATCTACTTAGATACTTAGCTAGTAGGTAATCAGGCTAATTTGGTAGGTAGGCCTACCTACCTACCTATTCTAGTTTGGTAGGTAAGTACCTACCTACCTACCTATTCTAATTTGGTAGGTAGGTATCTACCTACCTACCTATTCTAATTTGGTAGGTACCCTAGCTACCTGTTTGGTAGGTATACTTAGGCTAATTTGGTAGGTAGGTACCTACCTACCTACCTATTCTAATTTAGTAGGTAGAGGTACGTACCTACCTACCAAATTAAAATAGGTAGGTAGGTAAATTAGGCTAATTTGGTAAGTAGGTTACCTACCAAATTAGAATAGGTAGGTAGGTAGGTACCTACCTACCAAATTTGCCTAATTACCTACCAAATTAAAATAGGTAAGTAGGTAGGTAGTACCTACCAAATTAGCCTGATTACCTACCAAATAGGTACCTACCTACCTACCTATTCTAGTTTGGTAGGTAGGTACCTACCTACCTACCTATTCTAATTTGGTAGGTACCCTAGCTACCTGTTTGGTCGGTATACTTAGGCTAATTTGGTAGGTAGGTACCTACCTACCTACCTATTCTAGTTTGGTAGGTAGGTACCTACCTACCTACCTATTCTAATTTGGTAGGTAGGTACCTACCTACCTACCTATTCTAATTTGGTAGGTACCCTACCTACCTATTTAGTAGGTATAATTAGGCTAATTTGGTAGGTACTACCTACCTACCTACCTATTTTAATTTGGTAGGTAGGTAGGTACCTACCTACCTACCTATTCTAGTTTGGTAGGTAGGTACCTACCTACCTATCTTTTATATACATATGTATTACCTATATTATTTAATTAGATCCGTAGCAAGCATTTCAATAAATTCTATTGATTTTTCGTTGGACCATTCGATTGGTTGCGTCATTGTCATGATAATAAATTCGAAGTAATCCTGTGACTGTGACACGCCGGACACGCGCGTACACAACGAGCGCTCGATGCGAAGTGTGCGCGACGCGAGTATGTGAATGCTTCATCGCGCTAGTATTGCCGCTCCTTCTCGCGCCGCCAAGCCGACACTCGCAGCAACATACGCGGTAGTACTCGCGGCATGACGAATATACCATTCACACCACTTCCCTGCCCACTTCTCTCGCCACTTCCCTCGCTCTGCCGCGAGTATGTAAACGAAGCATACGGCCCCAGTACAAATATTTATACTACTTTATGTAGGTATAGGTAGATACTACTAAACTGGGTGTAACAAAAAACAATCTGTACCCCAAACACGAAAAATATTCGTAAGGTGAACGTATCGACCGAACAGGCCCTCGATTCTGCTAAAGCAAAACCACTGTCGTGCCACAGTCTCTGCAAAAATTGGCATTAAATTGTAGATTTTATTACTATAGGATTAAAGTCCAAAATTAAATGACAATATTTTCATTACACGCTTTCGTTCACTGTACAAAAAGCCATTTCATTTTAAACTTTAAAAATGTACTGCTTTAAAGGCTAAAATGAAATGGAATTTTCTCGCAGTCACTGTGGTGTGACAGTGGTTGTGCTTTAGCAAAATCGAGGCCCAGAGCATTGCGATTGGTTGGCTTCACACACACACACACACAGGTTCACAGTAGGCGGCCGACCAATCGCAGTGCTCCGTTGTCTCGATACGCTTACGTTACTGACCACTGACTTGTCGTAGCTGTCATCATACAGATAAAATTACAAAAAGGCGCGCTATGCCTATACAAAGTATAAACAGCGTCGGCAGCACGAGTGTGACTTCCCTGGTGTTGCACACGTTAAGTCATGGTAACTACTTCCCATCAGGTGGGCCGTGTGCCTGTCTGCCACCTAAGTGCTATAAAAAAAACTCTTAAATTCAAGATGGCGAATAACGCAACGAAACGAATAACACGCATAGACAGATTAGAGCCAGTGACCTCCCTCAACGAATTTCTAAAGAAAATTGCTACGAGATTTTTTTCTAGGTTTACCCCCTATTTTAATGACTGTCTTTGTGGCGTAGCGGTAGTGAACACGGCTGCTACGCAGGAGGCGCGGGTTCGATCCCCGCTCAGTGCAAATATTTGTGTGCATGAATATGAATATTTGTATTGGTCTGGGTGTTTCTATGTATAATATGTATTTATTTACGAAAAAAAAATTATCTGAGTATGTTTATCCGCATTCTAGAACCCTTAACACAAGCAAGTTAAGCTATGCTTACTTTTGGTCTAGATATCGTTGTGTAGAATGCCTACAATATTTATTAATTATTATTATTTATTTGAGCTAAATTTCTTGTGGTATAATAATGTTTAAACTCATACTTTTCTATCTTCTGTGCTCAGAATTGAAGTGGCCGGCATCCTGAAGCAGATGCGGATAGAAAACATCAAGCATAAGTACGAGGCGGAGGAGCAGGCAGCACATCAACACTTTAAGGTAGGTGTAGCATAAGGAGTAGTTCGAGGGCATTATTCTGAGTGACATTAGGCTTCAAACGCACTCGTTACATGAGAAGACGCTGGATTACAGTTGGTTAACATACAAGACAGAACTGGCGTAAAACTAGACCTTCTTAAATGTGTCGGTTTTTACCATAGAGTATACATTGCTATAGTGCGCGCCTTACAAGTATGAACTGCTATCACGGGTATGAACAGTACCGAGGCTCCTGGCTCAACCTCAATCAGTAGCAAAACAATACCCGTCAAAATGACTTCGGAAATAATATTTAATTCGATATGTTAAATCAAAATTTTATACAACATCATATATTTGTCGTAATAATGATGCAAAAATACCGTAAAATGACGCCATTTTTTTGTATTTTCGCTTTAATTTCATCCTTGCATATCAAATCGAACAAAATACTTCATAACAACAAATGCTCAGACGAACTCGGTAGCTTAGTGGCCAGAGCATTCCCCCTGTAAGGGAGAGGTCGCTGGTTCAAGTCCCGCCTGAGCATTACACTTTTTCCAATCTTATATCAATAAATGTATGTTTTTTAGATAGTATGTTCTAATGATTTACACGACTACTGTGCAGGTGCTACGTCGTAGACGTATGGTTGACGTGATTGATTCTGCCGTAGGCTTTCCTCTCGGGGTTAGGAGGTCAGTAGTTGCTCCCATAATAGCCAAAATAAACCACCCAATCTTTTGTTTTCGTGCGAAAATCCCCACCAGAATATTTAACATGCTTTTTAGTATGTGTCCTAATAAAAAAAATCTCTAATAATACAATTCATATTTTGTTATTACTTCACTGTGTATATTGTCTGTGATTAATACGTTAGTAAAACGGCACTTAGAAAACTCGTTAAGCACTTAATAAAGCGTGCTTTGATATTTTACAACCGTAAATAATTACAAATACTGGTGTATCCTTGACGAGTTGTTGTAGTAAACCAATAGATGGCGCTATTCTTAATAATGTTAATGCCAAATCGTACCGCTAGATGTCGTTAGCAGTCTCAAATTCCTGCGAAATTCATTGCGGTACTTACTGAAAAATATTTTTTCATGGTACATTACTTTTTTATTTGATTTGATTATATTGTTATATTACCATACGTGAATAAGAAATTGATGTTCATATCGATACAAATTCGATATTAATAATTTGATATTGTAAATATATTTTATTTAAATTAGCGTTATGTAATCTTGACATTGACTTTATCTTTAATGTGTCTAGACTGTCCACACTAAATAAACTATTTGTTAAAATAAACTTCTTAGTATGGCAACTCCGTGTGTGACGTAGCAACTCCCATAAAAGAGTTCAACGCAATACGCACTATTCCACTATCGCCCTATCACTTTTGTAACTTAACTATACAATGGCGTAGTGGCTGAGGTGTTGGACTTGCTATTAAGAGGTTGCAGGTTTGAATCCTACTGAATCCATTGGTAATAGAAACGTAAGTTTAACTGTTAATCGTGTGGTGAAAGAAAAAGAATACAAGTATCACCACGCCATCTCATCCGAAGGGTGTCGTAAGAGGCAACTAACGGAAAAATACGCAGACGATATCACTGCTAGAGCAGGAAAACTCGAAATAAAACCCTGTACCAACCCGACTGGCCAGCGTGGAAGCAGTAGGCCAAAGCCTCTCAACATTGGGACAGGCCTATCACCCGTATTCACAAACAATACTTCGCTATGCGTACCACCAAAACTGTGCAAAGAACGACAAATTCTCAGTCCGTTCGTTTTGGCAAGCCTTTTTATTCATTGATAACACTTAAGTAATTCTTCGTTGAGGGAACGCACTGCGTTAGATACTGCTCCGTGATGTTTGTGAATTAATTTTACCAGCCCTATGCGCTCGAGCACACTATGAGACCTCACAGTATCGTTTGTGAATACGGGTGTATGTCCAGCAGTGGACTGCGATAGGCTAATTGATTGATAGTATAGCTGTAGTTGACGTGAGGACTATCCTAGTAGTAGTTACTCTTCCTCCTAGCGTTAATTCCCAGTCGCATCCGAAGCTTTCACCTCGGAGTCTAGGGTCCGCTTTACCAGTCTTAACTGCGGATTTGGCTGGACTTTGATATTTTCCGTGAAGCGACTGCCATCTGACCTCCACAACCAAATGGTGACATTAGGCTATCTCGAAGCATTGCAGCTAGACCGTTGTTGTTGGACTTTTTAGGGCTCCTACCTCTAACGACTGCCATAGTAGTTACGTGATTCGTAATTATTAAAAAAATATATCACATTCTTGACCTTAATCTTGTATAGACACAATTATTCGCTGAACCTTTTCTCAACTCAGTTGAGTTCGGCTTTCTATTCTAACACCCGTATTCACAAACAATACTGTGAGGTCTCATAGTGTGCTCGAGCGCATAGGGCTGATAAAATTAATTCACAAACATCACGGAGCAGTATCTAACGCAGTGCGTTCCCTCAACGAAGTATTACTTAAGTGTTATCAATGAATAAAAAGGCTTGCCAAAACGAACGCACTGAGAATTTGTCGTTCTTTGTACAGTTTTGGTAGTACGCATAGCGAAGTACTGTTTGTGAATACGGGTGTAACTGTAATGCGACTGAACTTCGTTATTTTTCGGGAAGCGACTTTTCGACTTCCACAATCAGTAGAGCAACAATCATTCAATAATCATTCAGTGGTACGACGAGGAATGACAATTCCTTATCGCGCCACTGGTGGAACAAGTTGGGGCACGACGAGGATAAAGGGATCAATTGGGTTGAACGACATTGGTCAAATCTGATATTCGTCAAATCGGCATTTCGTCAAATGTGACAATAGTCAAAGCTGTAGTTCGTCAAATCGTCTGTTTGTCCAATTATGAAATTTGCCAAATACGCTATTGGTCAAATCGAAGTTCTGCATTTTATCATCATCTTCATGTAGACGTATTTTCCTGATTGCATCCGTAGCCTGCATTTGGACTCTTTGGACTATTGTGGGCTCCAACTATCTGTAGGCGTTTCAAGCCGTTGTTTTGCGATGCATTTTGTTAGAAATACTGTATCTATATAATACGTGAACATTTTTGTCCGTGACTTTAGAATGCTTTTCAATATTGTTAACAGCAATTAACGCGATCATGGTGTAGGTACATGGTACATACATACTTTTAATTTGCTTGACGTTTCGACCAGATTATTTCCCGTTAACATTATTTTATACTAGCTGTATAGTATGGAATTCTGATCCCGTTCATCGCTGATATGTAGTATGAGCTATATTATTGTAGAGTTTCATTAAAATCCATTCAGTAGTTTTTACGTGAAAGAGTGAAAAACATCCGCACATACATATATCATCACATACTTTCGCGTTTACAATATAGGGTCATGGAACGCGAGAGTTTAAAAGTTAAAAAATTTAGAGTGCGTGTTTAGATAACTTATAGGGCTGTTTAATATCAGGCAGATATAGAGCCCAGACTCAACCTCAGATGCATGGCTCGAGTCAACAATAGTGCCTGGAATACGGCAATAGGCTTGGCAACGTAATAGGGTGCTATTACGTGTGACCGAATACAATGATTGGTGAAATGTGGGTGTTAATTCACCTCTGCCTAACCGACCGGGGATAAAGGCGTGATATATATGATAATATTTAAAAGCTCCAAACTTAGCGTTCACGATTGCACGCGATACATACCTCGGAGCCCTGGGTCCGTTAATTCTTTCTAGTTTGATCCTATGTCACGACTGCCGTTTGAACTCCCAACCCTGAAAGGAAAGCCAGACCCAGAGCCTCGTCCATCCGTCAGTAGGTATATCGGCTTGCTGATGGCCAATTTTGCCAAGTTTTCCACCAGGGATGTGCATGTGCAATGCTACGTTGCTATGGATGCGTTTGATACCCACCAATCATATTCATTGGTCACATAGCATAGCACTGGTGGAGACGGATTCAGCTAAGCCATGTTTTTTATATAGAAAGATGCGTGCTATGGATGTGTGCTGTGGATGTGTACTGTGGATGCGTGTTATGGAATGAATGGCTATGAACGATTGCAGACGTTGCCATACTATCGATCCATAGCATAGCTCGAGATGCGCATCTTTCTCGCACAGCTACTTTTCGGCGGCGCATCTCCCTCGCACTATCTAGCTTAGTATTGGTGGAAACCTTAGGCTGGTTTGCCACCAGAGATATGCTATGCAGGTATGCTACGAGGATGTAAAAGCTAATCTATGGAATTATGTGACCGTTTCCACTGTGCTATGCTATGTAGCATAGCGAGTAAGATGTGCTATGAAGATGCGCAGCTCGAGCTATGCGATGTATGAATCACATGAATAAATTAATCATACATTACTTAATACCCTCGTGTTGTGTTTCCGACGGTGAGTAGGGTAGCCAGAGCTCACTGGAGAGGTTTTGTGCTGTCAGTGGGAAAACCAAAGGCTTTGTCCTACTTATCTTTTGCGCTAACGGCACGAGTGTGACTCCCCTGGTGTTGCACTCGCCCATAAGTCACGGTAACCACTTACCATCAGGCGGGCCGTGTGCTTCTCTGCGACCTAAGTAGTATAAACAAAAGAACTTCCTATTCAAAATTCGAATCTACTCGCATTCATACCACACATCCACATCACACATACACAGCACACATCCATAGCACACATCTTTCTATATTAAAACATAGCTTAGCTGTACCCGTTTCCACCAGTGCTATGCTTTGTGGACCAATGACAGGTGCAACCGCGGGCAACAGCTAGTTGTGGTTAGTTGTAGCTAGCTATTAGTGCTCACTGTGCGGTATGAAAGGAACTTCATCCCACGCACACTCAAGCTGTGGAATGAACTCCCTGCGGTGGTTTTCCCAAGCGACGACAATATGGGGTTCTTCAAGAAGGGCATTAGAAGGTTTCTGCAGTGTCGGCAGCGCGAGTGTGACGACCCTGGTGTTGCATACGTCCATAGGCCACGGTAAGCACTGCCCATCAGGTGGTCCGTGTGCTTGTCTGCCACCTAAGTGGTATAAAAAGAAGTTAACAGTCTGATATGGTCAATGAAATGTACAAATTATAAATAGACCTAAAAAGTGTTATGGTATTAAATTCCATAATTGGTTCACAATTTACTTCACATACTTACATGCGGTTTTCCCCTTAATTCGTGGAACGTTCGGGAGCTGGGTATTTCGGGATTCGTCATCGGCCCAATTTCACGTCCGATCTTTATTCATGTGCGATGACTAATTTTGATGCCTGTAGCTTCGTACGAAGAGTTATTTCTCTTTTTATTTTACTTATTAAGGTACTGAAAATACTGCGTACGTAGGTACAGTATCTAGCAGTGAAGATTTTGTAAAAAAAAACAGTTTATGCGTAGACGTATTCTTAAACGGTTATGTCGGTTATGTCCATAAAAACAGTTTCGTATCTTTCCCACTGGGGTAGGCAGAGACATCTTCCACTTGCTAAGATCCTGTCATACACTTCTTGGGGCTTTCATCACACTAAAGCAACTGTTCCATACGCCGCGACTTAGCGAGTGAACCGTCGGAAACACTACGCTCTTGTCGACGGATCACCCAAACGCTGGTCCGCAAGGTGCGTTGCGGACCCGTCTTCTGGTTGGACAATGCCCAGACACACCAGGACATCACCCGTTTTTATACTACTTAGGTCGCAGACAAGCACACGGCCCTCCTGATGGTAAGAGGTTACCTACCGTAGCCCATGGGCGAGTGCAACACCAGGGGAGTCACACTCGTGCTGTTGACCATGTAAGAACAGTGAGATTCCGTGCAGTCAGCGCAAAAGATAAGTAGGTCAAAGTCTTTCGTTTTCCCACTGACAGCATAAAATCTCTCCAGTAAGCTCTTGCTACCCTACTCACCGTCGGCACAACACGAGATTAAGTCGCGTTCTTCTGTACTTCCCCAGTCGGATTGCTCGTCGTGTCCTACCGCGGCGGAGTGTCAGGCTATCCACAAACAAGCTATCCACAAACAATGCAGTAACGCTACAGTGGATAAAAGGGCACAGTGGATCCTACGGCAACGATGCCGCGGATGAGCTGGCACGTAGGGGCTCTGGCACGTCCGTATATGGCCCGCTACCATTACTACCGATCCCTTTCTCACAGATACGCACTTGGTCACGTGAGAGATCCGCCGACCTACACATCCAAAGATGGGTAGAAACCATAGACTGCAGCCAATCAAAAGTGGCCATGCCGTCTTTGAACAAACGGCTTACGAAACGTCTCCTAAAATTAGACAGAACAAGTCTAAGAACTATTATAGGGACAATAACAGGTCACTGTCCACTGAACAAGCACCTTTACACCATCGGGATCACGGATAGCCCTCTCTGTAGGGGGTGCTTCGTGGCCGAGGAAACGGTTGCCCACGTAGTACTGGAATGCGAGGCAGTAGCCCCCCAACGTTCTCAAATCCTCGGCATAGTGAGGTCGCTCCGCGAAGCCTGTGAAGCTCCCAGTAAGCTTCTGCGCTTCTGGGCGGAGTTAGGCTGGCTATTATAGCCAGCACTCTCCACGCACAATGGCCCAAAAAGGAGGCTAAGTGCGGAAAAAAGAGTCCCCTTTCCATTCCATTCCTACCTCTTCGATTGCTCGATTGGGACAGATATACCGTCGTGTTCGCTGGAGGCTCTACTGAAGTCTACCTTTATCGGATTGCTCTTTCTTCCTCAACTCATAAATCTATCTGCTATGCAGCTAGTTCTGAATAGGCTAGGAAGAAGAGGATCTTCCGAACGCCAACATCAATTTGGCACAAGAATAGATTATAGTTTGGCTTAATAAATAGGCTACTTGTCATCACGGGCATAGGTTCGCATGCGTTGTGAGAACGCAACGGCATGCAACGGGATCAAAATCCGCGAATAGCCACGGGCAACAGTCAGTGCGGAGCGGTGCGGGGCCGCTCGTGTGGCCGCCGATTGGCCGAAATTTCTACAGTGCGGCGCCGCAACGCATCGTGTGCCCCCGCTCTAAGTGAGTTATATTTGGTACGTCTGCAACACAACAGGGCGTCGATTCTACTAAAGCAAAACCATTGTCATACTTTAAAGGCTAAAATTAAATGGTAATTTCTTGCAGTGGCAGTGGCATGACAGTGGTTTTGTTTTAGCAGAATCGAGGGCCAGTTGTGTTCAGTTGCAGTCAAAACACCACACTGTCATTCCCTCCAATCACATTAACCCACGTCTTGAGGATACGTGAGTAATTTGCTACTCCTGCCTGGCTCCGAGGTCACCTTAGCCTCGGATGCAATCAGCAAAATACATCCCCATGAAGATGATGATGATGAGGATAGGAAGAAGAGGAGAGAAGATGTGGTTAAAATCTAATCGAGATATGAAGAGACCGCTATATATTTATGCGCATCTCCTGTCGTTATCTTAGCTTATATTTACGGATATAAAACAAGCATTGTCTATTTGATAAGAGAAAGTTACATGTGTAATGTCATTCAGCGGCTTATCAGTCCTTTTTATCGTAGAGACTATCTTTGGCATCAGCTACGTGATTTTTGGTACAGCTGTATATTAATTTAGGGTTTTGTATTACACCAAAGCGGTTAATATATACTGAGTGCCACCATGGTAACATGGTACATGTCTGTAATGGTGACCCTCTTTTCAGAGACTTTGCCTTCAGCTTACCATCAGGCGAGGCGAAGTCAAACTGACGTGTCCTATATTAAAAAAATATATAAAAAAAAACTCGCTTAGTGCAAATATTTGTATGCATAAATATGGGTATTTGCATTGGTCTAGTCATACCTCCAAGAGCAGGTTAAGCCGTGCGTCGGTCCCGGTTGCCATAAGCAACATGTACGGCAGTCGTAACGAGTAGTTAGTGTCCTAAAAAGTCCAAGAACTGGTCTAGCTGCAATGTGGAGGTCAGATGGCAGTCACTTAACGTAAACTATCGAAGTCCAGCCAAATCCGCAGTTAGACTGGTAAAGCGGACCCCAGACTCCGAGGTGAAAGCTTTGGATGCGCCCGGGATTAACGCTAGGATGAAAAAGAAGACCAAAGCGGTAAATAAGCTTGCAAGTTGGGCTTATGTTCGATCGTAGCATTGATGATTGATAAAACACTTTGTCTACACCCTTTGAAGAGCCTTTATACTATCTTACAGGTTCTTACAGGGTCGGCAGCATGAGATTGAGGCTTCCGGTGTTGCACACGTTTATAGACCACGGTAATTACTTTCCCTCAGATAGGTCGTGTGCTTATCTTGACACCAATTACGTTACAAATTATATTCTTTATGCGCAACACGCGTTTTTGAGTGTCTTTTGAGCATAGCATGGGGTGCTACGGCGGCGGAGGAGCTCAAATCCACCAATCATAGATTACATCAAACCAATCTGTACGCGTTATGGCCTCGTTTTTCTCGCGACTTGGTGTACCTGCCTATATCTTCTGACTCTGTGCTTCCGATAAAGTATAAAATAGGATTCTACAAGTCAGTGAACCAATACTTTTACTTGTACTCCTCCCTCGACTCCATCATCACTTCACTTACAAATAGATGAATTATTAGCTGACGAAGCTGTCAAGCTGAGTGCCACCATTGTAACATGTTACGTGTCTATAATGGTGAACCTCTTTGCCAAGACTGCCCTTAGCTTACCATCATGCGAGGTGAAGTCAAATTAACATTTAATTCCGATATAAAAAAAAACTAAACGCTACGCCTTTTGTAAATAGTAAAAAATGCATATTTCAGCCTGAAATCCCAAAGACAGACTATTCATATATTGGATTTATCAAAGCCTGTAGCTACGTGGCGTTATTGATTAACTGAAGGCCTTCATAAGGCTTCGGTCTTTAGTCGATACCTAATGTACTACATGGGGATTGTGTTAAGCTTGCGCTACGAAACATATGACATAAAATGTTTAATGTTATATGTATGACTACCCACCTACCCCTGGTGTTACACACGTCCATTGTCCACGGAAACCACTTACCATCAGATGGGCCTGTGCTTGTCTGCCACCTAAGTGGTATAAAACATTGTCAAAATAAAAAGTAAACAGCCTCTTTGGCGTGGTGGTAGTGATGGCGACAGCTACGGAGGGGACGCGGATTCGATTCTCGCTCAGTGCTAATATTTGTATGCTGGAATGGCGGGAATATGGCTATTTGCATTGGTATAGTCGTACCCGGTTGCCATACGAACATCTATGGCAGTCGTTACAGGTAGTTGGAGCCCTAAAAAGTCCGACTAGTCTAATCGCAGAAGTTAGATTTCGCTAATTGTTTGTGAAGGTCAATTATTAGTCAGTTGATGGAAAATAGCGAAGTTGGCGCGTCGCAGTTAGACTGGAAAACCGACCACATCTGAGTTAGGAAAAGGCTCAGATTTTTTTTTTTTTTTTTAATTTTTATTTATGTATTTATTTATTTATTCTTTCTCAATTATACATATGTTTAACATGATAAAGTTTCTCGCCAAACTATGACGTTTGATGGCGAGAGGCGCTCGATTATAATACACATTTTCCACACCTTCACCATTACGCTTGACACAATGACTTTTTTTTTTTTTTAATATTCCACAACATTTTACACAACGCTTTCTAGACCCATGGTAAGCTTAATTAGCTTGTGTTATGGAATCTAGAATGCGGATATACATACTTAGATACTTTTTTTTTTATAAATACATACATATTATACATAGAAATACTCAGACCAATGCAAATATTTATATTCATGCATGCAAATATTGGCACTGAGTGGGGATCGAACCCGCGCCTCCTGCGTAGCAGCCGCGTTCACTACCGCTACGCCACAGAGGCAGTCAAATTTATTGTTCATAGTTTTTATGTTTCGGGACTTATCGCGATTAATTATTATTGTGGAACTTACTTGTGCCGACGTTTCGGGTGCGCTGCAGCACCCGTGGTCACGACTTGACTGGTCTGCGAGCGTTTTTTGTTTTTTATTTTTTATTTTTTATTTATTTTGTATTTATTGTTGATCCTCGGCGGCCGCTAGCACTGCAGTACTAGCCGCAGCCGTAGGGTCGTCAAGGAGCAAGTCTTTCAATTTGAACTTCAATACAACTTTGCTCATCTTAGGGCTTTGTCTTAACAGCTCATACTTATTAAATGTCTTTGGTATTATATATTTTAAGGAAATTTCTAAGCGACTAATCGACGCTTCCCGTGACCATAGGGCTGGCCTTTACCTCGCTCAGAGGATTGGCATCGCCATTCAGCGAGGTAATGCCGCCAGCCTTCTGGGCACGGTCCCAGTAGAGATCGATGGGGAGGAATTTTTCGATGCCTAACGGTACGGTCACTTTTTTGTATATATAGCATAGTTTTGTATAGTTATGTATATTTTGTAAGTAATTGTATATATTTTTTTTTTCTCCATATTTTTATAATATCCATGTAAAAAATTGTTCTTTTATGATTAAATAAATAATTGTTTTATTATATTTTATCAATCTTTCACCGTAATAAGTTGGTTACACGAGGTTGAATTAATCTATTTTTTCTGTCTTATACTATATAAGTATGTACTGTTTACAATTTCTTTATGTTCATCACTATAGTAGTACTCTAATCCTATCAAATATTCGACTTTTTTTCCTAAAGATGATAATCTGCACGTCACTTCATGAAAGAATATTTTATTTGGCAAATTTATATTAGGCAAATTAATACGTTCCTAAGATGATAATTTATGGAGTGTAACATCCCTGATGTTGCGCACGTCCATTGGCTACGGTGGGCCGTGTGCTTGTCTAGCACCTAAGTGGTAAAAAAATGATCAAGGTAACGTTGTTGTTAAGGTTCGTTTCCCGATCAGTTATACCACTTAGGTGGCAGACAAGCACACGGCCCACCTGATGGAAAGTGGTTACCGTGGCCTATGGTGTCAATACACGTCTGCCTACCCCTTCGGGGGCTTACAGGTGTATATAGTACAATGGGCGATCTTTTCCCAGTTTGTCCGTCAACGTATTGCAAGTACTTTGACTTATAATTCCAATTAAACTGCAAATATAAAGTTCCCATAATGCAATCACATTCATACGAGTAACACTCGCATCATATACACAGTTAGTACAGTCGCTGCGCGTGCGCTGTCACGATGCGCCCGCGCACCGGACGTGGCGTCACAACTTCATGAATGGCCTCAGTGTCGATGACACTGCGCACAATGTCCACCACATATGTGACAGTTATCGCGATATCATTCTACCGCACTCGTTATATCCAACTGACATATTGTGGGGCATTTTAATTCGAAAATCTTCTAATATATAAAATTCTCGTGTCACAGTTTTCGTTGCCATACTCCTCCGAAACGGCTTGACCGATTTTGATGAAATTTTTTGTGCTTATCCAGTATCTATGAGAATCGGCCAACATCTATTTTTCATCCCCCTAAATGGAAGTTGCAGCGGGAACGGGATTTGAATACCACGCGGGCCGAAAATATGGCGGTACGAAGTTCGCCGGGGCAGCTAGTAATACATAAATATGGTCACGCCTGTAAATGCCTGAGGGGTCAGGCAGAGGTGAATTAACACCCACATTTCACCAATCATTTAATTAGGTCCCACGTAATAGAGGGCGTGCCTATTGCCATCTAGCACTTTATCATGAAAATATGAAAAAATATATGAAAATATATTTATTTCTGTACCTTAGAGATACTTTTAACATTATTTTTGTCGTTGTGACCTTCTATTAACTGAAACACACCTGTATCAGAAGACCACGTTCATCCATAACATTGTAAATGCTGTACCAAGTAGATTACCTCAATCAATTAATCAATTAGCCTATTGAAGTCCACTGCTGGACATAGACCTCTTCCAATATGCGCCACGTTTGCCGATCCTCTGCCTTCCGCATCCAGTCCGTCCCAGCCACCCTTCGTAGGTCGTCAGTCCACCTGGCTAGTGGTGAGATTACTTCAAATTCAAATTCAAATTCATTTATTTTATGAAGCATAGGTTACAGAATAGATGTTGTAAAACAATAGTAGGTACAAACTATGTTCCGCCAAAGGCATACAAAATATTGAATGAGATTACAATTCACAAGATTTATTATTATTATTAATGTCATTGAATAAAGATAAATGTACATGCAAAATCCTAATTAGGTCAGAACGTAATGGCAAAAAACAAATGTCAGTGTAATCATGTCAAAATAGAAAATGTCAAAATTTAAGCATGTCAAGTGATAAACGTCAATAATTTATAAATTGTATTAATAAAATCAATAAAATTGTATTAAAAAATTAAAATTGATCATTTAGGTACTTATATACAGAATAATATGCTTTGGTACATAACAGTCTGAAAAGCTTAGATTTAAATGCTTAGGTATATTAAATGTAGGAAGGGTTAGTTGTCATGGGCTGTATGTTTACTGTCGGATGGAGAACAGCCCTATCTCTTAAGGCGGCCACCCACTAGCAGTTTATCGAACGACAACCGGATGATATCGGTCTGTCAGTTCATCGCAATAGCCCACACACCTACAGTTTTGTATACGATTTTGGACTGACGGCTAATATGTGTGTGGCCGCTTGACGATTTCGGTCAGCAAAGACAGTTAAAGGCCGGACAGTCTATGGCCGTCGGCATTTTATACGTAATAACATCAAACTAAAAGAATAAAATAATGTTATTATTTTAGTCTGAGGTAATAAAATTATGATGACATTGATGACATAAGGACTGCAGGCCGCCGGACAGACGAAAAACTGCAGGCGGACTGTAAGTGGGTGGCCGCCTTTAGTCGCCCATTAAGACACCCACAGGAAGAAATCTAGTGGCGCTATTCTACTCCACCGGGACAATCACGGCATTATGCTACATACATACATAGGCAAAATAATACATTTAGTAATCATAACAAATACGTTTTGTTGTACAAAGGCGAGCTTACTCAAACAGATAGACAGGGTTAAGGTACAAGTTCGTAGCCGACAGCAGACAGCAATAGCAGACGTATCGTGATGATACTACTGGTTTCTAGGCATTTCTATCGCCAGATTTCCATGATGTCAGGTTTCACGGATGCAGACATAGACACGGACGCATTGACTGTGACAAGCGTGTCTGCAGTTTCACGGACGAGCTTCTTTCAATGACGCGGTGGTCCACGAAATCGTGCAGACGTCTGTAAAATCGAGGATCGTGGAGAGTGGCCCTATGAAATACCTTCCGTAGCTAGCGATACCTACATTCGGTCCACATTTTATAGAAATAGGTACATAGAAATCACTTTCGGGACAGTTGCAGTGACACGTGGTTAGCTGCTGTTGTATGCAGTCGGCTTCGAATACGTACCTTTAGGCTGTACCACCGGAGGTTTGCTATGCAGCTATGCTACGAAGATTTGAAACTATGTGAACGTTTTCACTGTGCTATGCTTTGTAACGTAGCGAGGAACATGTGCTATGAAACTTCCTACAAATATTCAAAATTCGAATCTATTCTCCATCCATAGCACGCATCTTTCCATATAAAAAACAGCTAAACTGAACCCCTTTTCACCAAAGCTATGCTTGCGTGTACCAATGAATATAATAGGTGCATATGAAACGCATCCACAATGTAGCATACATAGAACATCTCTGGTGGAAAGGTAGCCTTAAGATATGATTCCGTAGCCGACCGCATACGACAATTGCCGACGCACGCAGCACATGCACGTAATTCATTGCGGCTTCTCAATGGTCTCCTTTATCCGTATCGGAGTTTGACAAGTAATGGGTACGCTGTATGTGCTGCATTCGTCGGCAGTTGTCGTATGCACCAGATACAACGTACCCATTACTTGTTGAATTCCGATACGGATAAAGGGGACCATTGAGAAGCCGCAATGAATTACGCGTATCTGCTACGTGCGTCGGCAGTTGTCGTAGGTATGCAGTCGACTTCGGAATTATACCTTTCCTTTCGCATCATCATCACTACATTTTATGAAACAAAGTCGCTGTCGCTGTCTGTCCGTCCCTATGTATGCTTAAATCTTCAAAACTACGCAACGAATTTTGAAGCGGTTTTTTGTAATAGAGTGATTCAAGAGGAAGGTTTATATGTATGATACATGGATAATATTGTAGAGAAACACTGATAAATTTAGAGATATGCAGCGGGAACGAGATCAGAATACCACGCGGGCGGAAAATATGGCGGTAAGAAGTTCGCCGGGTCAGCTATTTTATAATATTACTATGGATAAATTTTAGTTATTGCGTTAAATATTCTACACGTAGTGTGGGAATTAAAAACAAAACAATAGAATGTAGGTCACAGAAGTAGTGCACCAATCAGTCGTGCAATACTTGGCACTGTTTTGGTATGAGGTGAGAGTTAATTGGTAAGAGTTTATTATGTATGCCTACTCACGACTGTAACGCTGAAGGGGTAGGTAGAGGTATACATAAACTGTAAATTTTATATAGGCGCGTTGGGCTTTTTCCTAGAACATGTTTTGAGATGGGATAAAATAGAAATTCTTTACCAGTTCACGTGTTTCCCTCCTACAGTCCCGGGTCCTTTAAGCGGGGCGTGAAAAAGCATCTGATGAGGCCGTCAAGCTGAGTGCCACCATTGTAACATGTTACGTGTCTATAATGGTGAACCTCTTTTCCGAGACTTTGCATTCAGCTTACCTTCAGGCGAGGCGAAGTCAAATTGACGTGTCTTATATAATTCCCAAAATTCAAGGATAAGCCGGCAACAGGGGTTGGCCTTACTGATGGCTGCTCAGGAAAAAAAAAGAAAAAAAAAATATCTCTATTTTTTTTTTAATTACTCCAACTTTTTTAAATTTCTTCAATATTTGGTACCCCTTATGATATTTTCAACTACCAGGCCCACAATTTTGCAAATATTTTTGTACTCTTTTCTTTATTAGCAAGCTAAGAAGCATGGCTATCCATTAACATCCTGAAAAATTATAGCATATTTGTAGTTATTTCACAAAAATAAGTCAAAATATTTTTTTGTCGTCAAATTTTCATACATTTTTACTTTCGACCCACTTTATCTTATCTCGGTGAAAAAAAAAAGTACGGCCTCTACTATGGCATCTTTTTTTAAAAATTGGCGCAACTATCCAAGATTTCAAAATGGTATGATTTGGGTATGATAATCCAATAAAATACTCAAAAAAAATATTTTTAAGTAAATAACAATCACATTTCATACATTGCTTTTATTGAAAATCACCAGATTTATTTTGTCCACAATGCATTCATCATCAATAAAAATCATTGACGGGACTCGTGACTAAGTGATAACCTAGTAGGTTAACACATAACGAGGTTAAGCAACACAAGCCAGGTTGGTTTTCGGATGGATGATCATTCTTAAGACATCGAGACACCTCCATTCCTCAGAGAGTACCTTAGGCCGTCGATCCCGGTGGCCATATGAGCATCTATGACAGTTGTTACGGGTAGTTGGAGCCCTAAAAGTCCAACAACTAGGTCTCACTACATAACTTTGATATCGCCAATGGGTTGTGGAGGTCAGGTGGCAGTCGCTTCACGGAAAATTTCACAGTTCTGCTGTTTCACAGTTAACTATAAAATCCGACTCTGTATTTTGTAAAGGCTCAGATGATGATGAGTGTTGAAAATCCATACTGTTAGAAAATTAAACAAATATAATGGTATAATTTTATAATTATTGCGTTATTGTTAATATTTTTTTTATTTTACATGTTTAAATTGTGTGCCACCGGCAGTAAAACATTATTTTTCGTGCATATCTTTTGCCAGAAATTTAATCCGCAGCCGCATTGATATTTGAATGAAACAAGTCCAGCGTTGTAATTTTATTGCTTTCAGAGACCTAATAGTTCTTAAGACAATTCCAATAAAACTCTGAGTCTCGGATTTCCGGGCTAACTGTGAAATTTTCCGGGAGGCGACTGCCACCTGATCCCTACAACCCACTGGCGATATCGAAGCTATGTAGTTAGACCAGTTGTTGGACTTGGCAAAGTGGAGGAGGAAGAACTGGAAGGCGGACTCTAAGCTCCGAGGTTATCTTGGCCACGGATTCAATCAGCAAAATGCGTATCCATGATGACTAGTTGTTAGACTTTTAGGACTTCCACTACCCGTAACAAATGTCATAGATACTCGTATGGCCACTGGCATCGACGGCTTAAGGTACTCTCTGAGGAACGGAGGTGTCTCAAGAATGGTCATCCTTCCGAAAACCAACCTGGCTTGTGTTGCTTAACCTCATTATGTGTTAACCTACTAGGTTACCACTTAGTCACGAGTCCCGTCAATGATTTTTTATTGATGATGAATGCATTGTGTACAAAATAAATCTGGTGATTTTCAATAAAAGCAATGTATGAAATGTGATTCTTATTTAGTTAAAATTTTTTTTTGATTATTTTATTGGATTATCATACCCAAATCATACCGTTTTGAAATCTTGGATAGTTGCGCCAATTTTTAAAAAAAGATGCCATAGTGGTGTCCATACTTTTTTTTTTCACCAAGATAAGATAAAGTGGGTCGAAAGTATAAATGTATGAAAATTTGACGACAAAAATTTTTTTTAACTTATTTTTGTAAAATAGCTACAAATATTCTATAATTTTTCAGGGTGTTGATGGATAGCCATGCTTCTTAGCTTGCTAATACAGAAAAGAGTACAAAAATATTTGCAAAATTGTGGGCCTGGTAGTTGAAAATATCATAAGGGGTACCGAATATTGAATAGATTTAAAAAAGTTGGAGTAATTAAAAAAAAAATAGAGATATATTTTTTTTCTTATTTTTTCCTGAGCAGCCATCAGTAGGGCCACTCCCTGTTACCAGCTTATCCTTGAATTTTGGGACACCCTGTATATATATATATATATATATATATATATATATATATATATATATATATATATATATATATATATATACCTATATATATATATAAGAAAACAACCATCGAACTCGCGACACCGTTACCGACACCTCTTTGTCACTTGCTCTTGGAACTTCTGACGGCACACTCGAAGTGCCACTGTTCGTTTCTGCGACTCTAGAATCAAGAAAAACTAATTGCATCCAAGCGATTCTGAGGACCGCTTATAGTTTTTAATTGTTATGTCGACTTTTCCTGGTATATCCGTCCCAATCGGGCAGTCGGACTGGGAAAGTACCTCCGCCCTATAGAATACCGCGGCCATAAGTTCCCGGCTGTGAGTAGGGTAGCCAGAGCTCACTGGAGAGGTTTTGTGCTGTCAGTGGGAATACCAAAGACTTGTCCTGCTTGTCTTCTTCGCTGACGGCACGGAATATCTATTCTTAAAGGGTCGGCAGAACGAGTGTGACTAGTGTTATACCGTGGTTAGTGGTTACCGTGGCCTATGGACTGGCCACGGTAACCATTTTCCATCAGGTGGGCGGTGTACTTTTCCTCGGCCTAAGTGGTATAAAAAAACGTGTTAGTGAGGCCCTTTACACCCATCATTTTAGTCATCCTTCCGTGGCGTAGCGGTAGTGAACGCGGCCGCTACGCAGGAGGCGCGGGTTCGATCCCCGCTCAGTGCAAATATTTGTGTTCATGAAATATGGGTATTTGCATTGGTCTGGTCGTGCCTCGGAGAGCACGTTAAGCCGTCGGGCCCGGTTACCATAAGAACATCTAGGGCAGTCGTTACGGGTAGTTGGAGCCCTCAAAAATCCAAAAAACAACGGTCTAACTGCAAAGCTGCGCTATCACCTAATGTTAACATTGGGTTATGGAGGTCAGATGACAATCGCTTCACGGAAAATATCGAGGTCTAGCCAAATTCGTAGTTAAGACTGATAAAGCGGACTCCAGACGCCGAGCTGAAAAAGCTTCGGATGCGACTGGGAATTAACGCTAAGAAGAAGAAGAGATTTTAGTCAACATATTCCAGTAAATGTCGAAAGCTAAATAAAACTTCTCAAAAATAAATCATCTATCGGAACTTGGAGCAAGATTCTCTTCGCTTGACAAAGTTTGAGTTCTGTCGTTATTAAAACACGCGAAAATCCTTAAAGTTGTTCACTTCGGGATTGGAATGAGGAGTATGAAAGTAACTTAAATAACTTTGTTTCACTCGGTTATCTTTCATACAGAATATTAGGTTTGGAAGACTGTCTTTCTTGGTTCATTTTTGGTACAAAGTAACGAGGAAATTAGCTTTAATAAAATATTGTATCTTAAGGCGGCCACCCACTAACAGTTTATCGAACGACAACTGGATGATATAGTATAGTTCATCGCAATAGCCCACACACTTACAGTTTCGTATACGATTTTGGACTGACGGATAATATGTGTGTGGCCGCTTGACGATTCCGGTTAGCAAAGACAGTTAAAGGCCGGACAGTCTATGGCCGTCGGCATTTTATACGTAATAACATCAGACTTAAAGAATAAAATAATGTTATTATTTTAGTCAATAAAATTATGATTACATTGATGACATAAGGACTGCAGGCGATAAACTGCAGGCGGACTGTAAGTGGGTGGCCGCCTTTAGAAATAACTCGTTAAAAATAATAAATCCTAAAGAGTGATAGTTCCCGGAGGAGTAGTTGTAGAATAGGGCCTCCCAATCTCTGGTCGTAGAAGGCGACTTATAGGCATACGGCCGTTACCAATAACAACATCTAAATATATATAACTCAAAGGGGACTGACTGACTGACTGACTGACATAGTGATCTATCAACGCACAGCCCAAACCACTGAACGGATCGGGCTGAAATTTGGCATGCAGGTAGATGTTATAGCCTACCTTTTCAGGGATTAATAGGCATGAATATGTATGTGTGTAAAAAATATACTTAACTTAAACATTGTACCTAGTTATCTAAATGTATGTTTCTAAAATGGCGGTTTCCCTGTTAAATTCAGAGTTTTGGACTTAAGTGCTTTACCGGTATAATTACGTGTTGGTGCACAGAAAATAATTAAATATAGATCTACCTAATAGGGCTTAATTGCGATCCATTAACAACATTAAGCAATCTAGTAATTGAAAAGTAAATTAATGCTGTAACCATGGTGTATCTAATAATAATAACAACATTCTAGGACGTACTAAATAGCGCTATTGATATAAAGAAAACTAAGCCTAGATAATATCGCGGTTAATCAATCAATCAATTAGCCTATTGCAATCCACTGCTGGACATAGGCCTCTCCCAATATGCGCCACGTTTGCGGATAAACATACTTGGATATTGGACCAGATATGCTACCTATCTACGAGTACTGTAGAATACTCGTAGATAGGTAGCATACGGTGCAGAATGTCCCATCAAGAACCTCCCATTAAGACTTGGAATTCCTCACCAGTTCACGTCCCGTTCATTCCCTCTTCCCATAGTCCCGGGTCCTTTAAGCGGGGCGTGAAAAAGCATCAGATGAGGCCGTCAAGCTGAGTGCCACCATTGTAACATGATACGTGTCTTGGTGACCCTCTATTCCGAGACTTTGCCTTCAGCTTATCATCACATCAGGCGACGCGAAGTCAAATTGACGTGTCCTATATAAAAAAAATTGTCTGGGCGGGCGGTGCGTCGATCGATTGGTTCTAATTCACTAAAAAATTAGAAAAGATAAATATAATTTTACCTAAAAAGTAGGTTTGACTTTAAGAAACTAAAAGAGACTGTTAGAAATTGATGCCAACCTTGCATGCTGTGCCTTGCTGAGGCCCTGAGGAAATTGACGGGGCCCTGACGGGGTCTTGACAATGCTTCATAAACAATGCCTACAATTAGGCTACCTATAAAAAAATCAGCCCTATTACTATTAAAGCTATCGGGATATTTACCATGTATTGTTTGGAGTTACCGATTATTTCGGCGCTGTTGCAAGCACCATGATTACGGAAGAACTGCAGTACTGGCGGTAAACGGTGCCCGGTTTCACCGTTTACGCCATTTTGTTGTTCACTAGCGATAGCTAGATGGCACTACCTTTTGATTACATGTTCCATGACATGAACTATAGTATTGTTTGAGGTATATATCTTGACCCTAAACATACATACACATACATACAATCACGCCTTTATCCCCGGAGGGTTAGGCAGAGCTGAATTAACACCCGCATTTCACCAATCATTATATTAGGTCACGTAATAGGGGGTGAGCCTATTGCCGTATTCCGGGCTCTGTTGTTGACTCGAGCCATATATCTGAGGCTAAGCCTGGGCTGTATATATCTGTCTGATGTTAAACAGCCCTATCCCTTAGTCGCCTTGTACGACACCGCAAGGGAGGAGATGGGGTGGCCCAAATTCTACTCTGCCGGGAACCAGGCGGCGCGCTGCCCGAAACCACCAGGCGCTTGAGCCTAAAATGCGCTCAAAATGTGCTGTAATACGCGCAGTACACGTTTCTTGGGTGTTTTTGCTGGAGTACTGGCGATAAACGGTAAAAATCGATTCTTTACTCATTGCCTGATCTTGATTAGTCGGGCTATTCTTCTTATTCTTCTTCATTAGTCTACTATTAATATTAATATTATAAATAAATTGCATGTGTACGTGATAGTGTAGATTCAACTGATCATCACTATTACATTATATACTCATCTATCAGTCACCACTCCACTACGGAGCGAATAAATTGTTGTTACTTAGGTATATATAAAGTTTGTGTTGTGTCCATTTGTAAGTGGTTATTGCACTGTGTTTTCATTATTATTGCATGTTTTAGTTATAGTTTAAATGTAAATAACTGTAAGTGGACCTGATTATATAAATAAATAAATAAATAAATAAACAGTGACCAGTTCAACTCCTTAGAGTCCTCCCAATCCCGATTGCTCTAATAGTAATGTAAACGACCATCATAGTTTAAATTAAAATCAACCCTAAATATTACCTTAATCGATCACTATATATAAATATCGGCAGTTCGCTCCAACAGCGGTATTGTTTACGCAGGCGCGGCAGCGGGAAGTGACGTAGTTAATAAAAGCTGATGATTTTACTTTGCGTACTCACGGTTGTATATGACCAAGGGCTAGGCAGATATGTATCACTACAAATATTTACGTGAGATGGCCTTCGCCCCCGTAAAAGACAAGATAAACCAATTATGGAACGGAGAAATAGGAAAGTGGATTTTGAGCTCCAAAGCTTTACAGCAAGCTCTTTGGAACCGGGATTTGGTGCTCAAATGCAGAGGAGGATTGGTGCTACAAGTCATGAGAACTGTGAACTGTACGCGGGTCGTTCCCGCAATGGATAAGACATTCATCTCATAATAATAACAGTCTTCTTCATCCTAGCGTTAATTCCCAGTCACATCCGAAGCATTCACCACGGAGTTTGGGGTCCGATTTACCAGTCTTAACTGCGGATTTGGCTGGACCTCGATATTTTTCATAATAATAACAGTACGTAACTAAAATTATATCGATAGTCGTTTTAGTACACAGACTCATCGCCAAGAGGCTCTCGCTAGATAGCTGACTCAAGGGCTTGATGCAGAAGGCAGTTCTCCTAGCGCTGTTCTCAGTTGTATCCTAGGCTTTCACCTCGGAGTCCGTGATCCGCACATTTTTTCCCAACCCAGTTAGGATCGACTTTCCCTGCGAAACGGCACTAAAGATGTTTAAGGACCTTTGACTTTGATTTTAATATTCCATGCATCTTCATCATGCCACTAATGTGGTTCAATTTCAGTTTTTTTATTTCTCAATATAGTGCAATATAATAAAAAGAAATTGGTTCTTTGTTCACATTGACATTCAATGTTATCGTATAAACCTTGCAAATCAAAGCCTTCAACGTAAAAATTAAAAATCAATGCGATGACGTCAGCACAATAATACCCTGATGTCATTATATTGATTTTCCTTGATTTTTGCAAGGCTTGCTAAAGTTCCCACCCTTGATTAGAACGAATAAAATTAGGTATATTATCAGTGCAGAACTATTAAGCAAAAAATACGATTTCTTTAGATGTATGGAAGTTTGCAACACCAGGGGTGTCACATTTATGCTGCCGACCCCGTAAGAACCTTCTGATGCACTTTTTGAAGAACCTCATATTGAAGTCGCTTGGGAAAACCACAGCAAGGAGATCATTCCTCACAGATACTGATACACAGTAATATTGATGATAAATAATTATGCTGAGGTGGTTTGGGCATTTAGAACGAAAGAGTACAGGCTTTATTTTCCAATAATTTTATAGTGGTTTGTCTGCCCGTGTGCTTGAAAATACCAAGCTACTGAAATTCGCAAGTAAGTTTAAATGGGAAGCACATGTAAGTGGGCAGGCACTCATCTATTTACTGATGTACTGAACAATGACAGTACAAAAGCATACAAGCCTGTTTGAAGGGGTTAATATAGAGGAAAGGGCAGAATTGAAGGCTGTTATCTCTGCCTACTCCGGAGAGACAAGCGTAAACATTGCACGTGTATATGCCTATACCTACATCAGGTTATATTACGCGTATCATCTACGTATTGTAAATTGCGTTGCGCGATAAGAATGACTTTGTCAAGGTCAAATATATAGCTAAATCCCTCTTGAATGAAGATTAGATACATATGCTCAATGTGAATATTGAATGACTACTCAAGCTTGTAATTCGCTGAGGGGGTAAGTAGAGTAAAGAGTATCTAAGCTTCGCAGTCTGCCAATCATGGTTGCATCCAAAAATTCCAATATGGAAGAGACCCAGGATCGCTTTTCTACACCATTCTAGACACCACTTAGGTGTAAGACAAGCACACAGCCCACCTGATGAAAAGTGGTTACCACCTTGGATCATTTTTTTTTTTTTTTAATGCAACACCAGGGGCAACACACTTATACTGCCGCCCCTGTAGAAACCTTCTAATTCCCTACTTGAAAAACCCCATATTGTAGTCGCTTTGGTAAACCACCGCAGGGAGTTCATTCCACAGCTTGAGTGTGCGTGGGATGAAGTTCCTTTCATACCGCACAGTGTGCACCGTTTCCGGTAGTAATCAGGTGCCATTAAAACGGGTGCCCAATATGGAATACTTCATACATAGAAGCATACATACAATCACGCCTTTATCCCCGGAGGTTTAGGCAGAGGTGAATTAACACCCTCATTTCACCAATTATTGTATTAGGTCCCACGTAATAGGGGGTGAGCCTATTGCCGTTTTCCGGGCACTGTTGTTGGCTCGAGCCATGTATAGGCTGAGTCTGGGCTGTATATATCTGTCTGATGTTAAACAGCCCTATCCCTTAGTCGCCTTGTACGACACCGCACGGGAGGAAATGGGGTGACCCAAATTCTACTCTGCCGGGAAACACGTAGGATTAATTCCCTGCCTATGGCGAGCGGAATTTGTTTTATTTTAACTTTTATCGGAGCAACTGCTGACTTACCTCCAAACCCATAAAGCTTGTCGAAGTCGAAGTATACAGGCTAGCAGTTGAGGTTGGCTTAGGCTCGGCAGGTCTTGATTGAACCTTATACCACAGGTCAGATAACCCATTCATCCAATGCTTGACATGTAAATGAAAGATATACTTGTATCACGCTATGGACCCGGCGACCGCACGGTGAATCCATGGAGTGCTGAGAATCGGATCTCTTATATGATTTCCAAATCTATTAGTTTTTTATAGCTAATCTGCTTCTTCTTTTTTTACCGGTCTCTACTCTAAACAGTACTTAAGTACGAAGCAGATCTGACTCACTGTTAATATACTCACTTTTAGTTAGAATACGAATTACGAACCCTTCTGCATATACTTAATAAAAAATTAAGTTTAAAACTAAAACCCGACTACTTAAAAATCACGCTTTAAAAAGTATTAAACAAGAAAATATCTAGGGTAGCCGTGGTCGTATGCCACTTTTTCCTAGACTAGAATGTATTGTTTTGTTAGAGTAAGTTGCATACGACCACGGCTATCCTAGATATTTTCTTGTTTAATACTTTTTAAAGCGTGATTTTTAAGTAGTCGGGTTTTAGTTTTAAACTTAATTTTTTATTTATTTTATTTTGGGGCACCCAGCAGCTATAATTTATACATATTTGAAATGTGCTTATTGAGCTCTTTAATTTGATACCATACACGGCATATTTATCTCAATTTTTTTTTAACGCAGTACTTTTTGACCGCTAGAGGGCGCCACATTAGATTTAGTGACACGTCATATAGCCTATAACCAGCGGACGATCAAGACGATTCTAACGATATGTTATATGTCCAGTTCTAAGAAGTAGTTGAGCAGCTATGATGGAACAAACGAACAAACATACATACATACATAGCCTGTCAAAATCATAACCCTCCTTTGGCTTTGCCGTAGTCGGGTAATAATTAAGCTTTGAAACATCTAAGTACCACTGCCAGCGCTATCTGTGTTTATAGTTCAAATTACCTTGCCATACCATTTCTATATTGTTGGGAATTGCCAACTATTGAAGCTAAATCACCATTGAGGCTTTAATCTGAAATCTGAAAGAAGTCTGAAATGTGTAGATAAGATATTTACCTACTAGTTGATGTCCGCGGTTTCGTGATCTCGGATGGATGTTGCTATTTATATTACTTTTTTTTTATATTACTATTGCTCACATCACCAGTTCTACTCAACCAATTATGATCAAATAAATATAAGATTTTAAGTCTCACAAAGACCTTTTAAATGAAAATCGCGTCGTCTTTTTCTTTACATAGTATAAAATAGAGTACGCTTAGATCTTTCAAACCACATGATGGATTGTTATTTTTGGTTTTGTATCGTAATAATTGTTATCGCATCACGAAAAATACTAAAATTATGTTGCTTCGTAGTTAGACTTAAAAGTTGACCTCAACTAATTTAAAAAAGGTTTGGATGATGCCGTAATTACCCACGAATAAAATTTAAATCGGAAAAAGTTAACATCGAGGATGGGACTCAAACCCGCAACTTGTTCCTTAGTAGGAAGGTACTCTGACCATTTGAGTTCCTGTACACGGCCTGGAAACCAGATATCCTTCTATACGTACGTCTTACGGCTATGCTTGAGCTATCTACCGAAATTTTAACTAACAGAAACAGTGAATGATGTTACAATCATTTTTGAACATTGTTTTTAGATTATAGATAACTGGGGTATCCAACCGGAATATAATATTTAAATTTATTTGTGATACCCTGCACGGTGGATCCAAGCGAAATAGAAAATATTATAAAAATAAAATGATCCCCCAGAGTATCAAATACGGGGTATCCAACCGGAATAACTCACTAAATCCATAGAGGCGGCGTACCTCTAGGGTTAAGTAAAGCAATAACCTAATTATAATAGTTTTAAAATAATTAAACAAATTACCGGCGGTGCTTCCCTCTATCTCCTATAATATTATGGATTTCACGCCTATAGGGATCGTATATAGGGGTCCCATTATTGAGTTAGCGAGTCATCGCGTGTCCGAGTTAAAAACTAATTAATTTCAAATACAAACGCCATTTTTCCCAGTAACTTCCCACCCTTACATGCTAATACTTTTTACATACAATTGCTACCTTTTCTTGCTCTGGGGTAGGCAGAACCAATAGCATCTGTTTTTGACCTTACATACTTCACGAATTTCCTCTATTATCATAAAACCATTCATGCCTGACCATTGGTTGCCGACCTGCCTTTTAAGGGTTCTGTACTCAAAAGGTAAAAACGGAACCCTATTACTAAGACTGCACTGTCTGTCCGTCTGTCTATCTGTCACTAGACTGTATCTCTAGCTAGACATGAAATTTTCACAGATGATATATTTGAAAACAAGTACTAAAAACAATAAAATAAATATTTAAGGGGACTCCCATACAGCAAACGGGTTTTAAGGGGCACTAGATAATGGTATGGAACTCTTCTTTCGCGAGTCCGACTCACACTTGACCGGTCTATTCAATACCTTAACTAGTTGATCAGTGTATGTTCTGCGAGGTTACCGGCATATTTTCAATATACCGGCATTTGCAGAGTCTAGTTTAATTCAGTACAGTTTAGAACTTATATGTGCGGGCGTTGAATCGTCCCTAGTGAGTGTCCTATTCAAATTTCATTATCCCATGGCCTCTATGTAAGATCCCAAGCCTCCCAAAGAACCGTGGATCTGTATAACTGTTTGTCATTAAATAATTGTTAAGTATTGCGCAGGTATACTTTGGGAGACATATCTTGGACCTAAGTCGCTAGGCAAACGAGGCCCTAGCGCGCGCGGATCGTTTTTAATAATCTATTTATTGGTTAATTTGAGCTCGTCCACCGTCGTAGCAGCTCATACTATCCTCAAAACATACCCAAGAAACGTATATACTGCACGTATATCTCAATGACTGCACGTATAGAGCACATATTGAACATGTTAAGGTCCAATATACAGTCGTGTATGTCTCGAGCAATAACACTTCTAGATACTGGTTTATGTGTAGGGCATCGAGCCCGGGTTTACTCGACTCGAAAAAACCCGGGTTTTCCGGGTTTTCGGTGCGAAAAAAACCCGGGTTTTTTAAATCAAAACCCGGGTTTTTTCGGGTTTTTTTCTTTTCATTATTTGATAAGCAATTATGAGTATAGGACGCAAAGGGTTCGGCCGAGTTGCTTTTTACCTACAAGATTGGGTAGGAGAAGACGACGGGGGCATCGCGAAAGAAGAGAAAAGCTCAAAAGGTCGGATGAGCAAGGGAGGAAGGGAGGTTTTGAAGGGCATCAAAGAGTTCGCTTATAGTAAAGGGTGGGTCATTATCATAATGACTCCCATCAAGATAATTACGCATCCTTACTCGAGCGAACTCTTTGATGCCTTTCAAAAGTTCAATCCCAAGAATGCTCCGCAGGGGATGGCCTCACTGCACATATCTGCACCATTGAGGCCAACCGCTTGCTCTTCGTGAAGCTGCTGGATCAGTACCTTCACCACGGCTACTTTTCTAAGATGTAGGAGAAAGCTGTAGTGGTGGCACTGAGTAGCCAGGTAAGGATTTGTACACCGTCTCCATGGTCGATGGTCTATCGTTCGTCTTGGAGTAGGTCTACGAGAAGATGCTGGTGGCTCGTCTCAACTTTATCCGCTGTTGAAAACTAGCCCTCGCCAGATAAAGTTATTTCCACTTCTCTCCGCTCAGCTTCGGATAAAACGGATCAAGCTGAAAGGAAAGCAGATGTCTAATTTTTCAGCGGCGCGGAAGAGTGGAGAAGTGTGTAGCCGGGTGGCCTGTGGCGGTTGGCTTTGCCCCGCTCGCAATCCCCGTTCCCCGCGCCTCGGTCACCAGAAGGCGTCATTTGATTGGTGGCCTATGCAAGGCACAGCTCACATGTCGTCTCCGCTACGCATCTCCTTTCCGCTTTGGTGAAAATCACCTGTCAGCTTCGCAGCTCCTTTCTCTCCTCTCCGCTTTGGTGGAAACCGGGCCTGAGACTGGTGGAGGAAAAGTGCCCCACAAATTTCAGACGAGTTATTACAAGGCTTCCTAAGCGATAGGAAGGTAAGGCTCTGAAGGTAAGGCCTCTGCATTCCATTACCACTATAGCGGTCGTCGAATGCAGAGGCTCTACGGAGTCCTGATGCGCCCAGGGTTCAATTGGCGGAACCAACTAGATGGTGAAATGGTGCACGTATAATGGACGTGGATGATGTGGTGATTATAATAGATAGAGATAGCGTCCTGGAGATTGAGAGATTTCTTTCGAGCACATTAGAAGTGACTTTTAATATTAAAACTGTTTTTGTGAATTGGGAAGCACTGTTTAATTTATTGTCCGAGCGAGCGAGTCTCCGTTTCGACAAGATGACCGATTTTGCTTTTATCGGTGTTAATGTCTGTGGTCAGCGACACCCCATGCATAATCATTCTGGTGTGACACAGAGGCTGAAAAGCCGCAAGAGCTTCATCGCGTACGTTGCTCCTATTATCTGCGAACCCTCTTCAGCCAGAGTTCATCTATGGGGAGCACAGAGGCCTCCTATCATCTTCGTCCCGCTATCAGAGAATCTTCCCCCCGGACGGGACCTTGCCTGGACCACTTGGAAGTCCTTAAATAGACTTCGGACGACTTCGAAGTAAGGAAAACCGTATTAGGTGAGGTCATTCAGACGAGATGTATCCACGGTGTGAATGCGGAGCAACTCCACAGACTATGACCCACCTGTTAACTTGTGCTGCCTGCCCAAGCACGTGCACTCCGAAGGAACTTATGAGTGCCTCTGACAACGCTATCGGAGTGGCTACATACTGGGCAAACAAAATATGACAAGATATGCCGTCGACTCGACAGAAGAAGAATGTCTGTGGTTATGTTAGTTCCGATCTGGAGGGCGCATTTCTTAACCGATTTTCACCAAATTTGGCACACATGTTCTTTGATTTAAAACACAACTTTTGTCAAGAGCTTTTTTTGATAGGAGGGAAAAAGGGGGAGAAAAGGGGGAAGTTTGCTGTCACGTTATGAAAGATACTTGATGATTTTTAGCTGAAACTTCAAGGACATGATTGCACATAAGCTGTTGTGAAAAAAAATAATGCGTCGTAACGTTATAGGGGGTTCCCCCCGTTTACTATAGCGCTTTTTTAAAGCTCGGATCGTCATTACTTAAAATAAGAACGTATCGTTTCTTTTTGGTTAGTTCTGTGAACAGTAGACCTCGCGAGCAGCCTTTGCCACATTTTTCTGGTACTTTAGTCAAATCTGGTACCCTTAAAAAGAACTTAACCCGTCAGGGGCATAGCTTATAGCTTCTTTGTAATTCAAATAAAAAAAATAAAGAGGATGAAAAAGCTCGAAAAATACCCGGGTAACCCGGGTTTTGATTAGGATAAAACCCGAAAACCCGGGTTTTCAAAATTGGCTCGGGTTTCGTATGCCCTATTTATGTGCATAGGTATTTCGTATATAAATGAACTTAAAATTATACATGAATATCGACTGTAAATAGTTGTGATTATAAGCTAAAGTCACTTTAGTTTTTTTGTATATGCGTATATAATGTCGGGAGTTTATGCGAATATCACATAAACATACATAAACTCACGCCTATATCCCCGAAGGGGTAGGCAGAGGTGCTAGCACCCACATTTCGCCGTTTATGTTTAGGTCCCAATGTAATAGGTGGCGAGCCTATTGCCATTAACCGGGCACTTATAAACCTGCGATAAATACACACATAACTTCGAAAAGCATCGAAAAGTCATTGGTGTGTGCCATGGTAAACCTGGGATCGAACCCGAGACCTCGTCTCAGCAGTCCATTACCCATACCACTAGGCTACCGCGGTTTTTTTTAATATAATCACATATTATATATATATTCCAATAATTCACTTCGCTACCTCGCTTAACTAAATCTACGAAATATAACAAGACTTAACGACACAGTGAGCTCACTGCTGCGTAGTAATATCAACAATTCATCATTATAGTTCGGTTAGGTACTTACAGATAACTTACACTTCAAAATATGTGACAACTACCATCCTTAGTCACCTTGCGACCATGGCTGCTGAAAAGTAACAGAAACAGCGAGCAAAATATAAATAATGCCAAAAAAATCACAATAAAACCCGCTTAAAAGTTATTTCGTATCCATTCCTCTAAAATACCTTAATACAAATGACAAATTCCTTTCATTCACTATAAGCTAGTTAAAATAACTTGTTCATAATCTCCCTAAAAGCAATTAATTGTGTTTGTATGTAACAAAATGACCCTAAATTACTCCGAGCAGTACCGTGCCCCGAAATAGGTTCAACGGCCCGCGGGTTGATGACCGCTCGGTCGTTTTCAGACTTGCGTAGCGTACCTCTGTTTGAAGGGCTTGTTTTATATAGACTTTCGTATGGTTTATTCTATAGGATAATACCCATAAAGAATGTTTAAGTATGTAAAATGTTGATATAAGTGAAGTTTCTAGTGTTAAATGAGTAATTCTTGTATAATATGAAATATCTTTATATAGTCTCACAGCGGAAAGTAAATACGATTTTGCTTATTTACTGTAATCATCTTTACGTCTGTTTAGTATTTTCTTCATATTTTAAAGGATGTTTGACAGTTGCAGCAGTGAATTGAGAAGCGTTTGACTATCGTAGTATCATATTATAGGAAGGAATGCAAGTTATCTTGTGAAAAAAGTTCGAAGTATGAATGTGGGCTTTAGTAACAGAAGTAGACCCTATAATCATTGGGACAAGGTGGCAGATGTTGATTTATTTATCACGAAGTCGTGTAAATATCTAAGAGCTAAATCGCGAGACAAACGAAGTTCTGGCGTCCGCGGATTGATTTGTAATCATGTTTGGTGTATTTGAGCTCGTCCACCGCAGTAGCACCCGTGCTATCCTCAAAAGACACATAAGAAACGTGTACCTATGTCTTTTCCGTATGATTCACGCCTTACGTTTGTTTGAGAAAAGCATACTTACTGGTACAAAAGGTAGGTATTAGACCTTACCCATTTGTTATGAGTTTTTTTTTGTTACCAGGTAATTTATATACATTCGAAAAATATAAATGAAGAGTACCTATTAAAAATTCAATCTATTAGCTAGTTAACCCATGGAATAAATAATAATGATACCTATATAAAAAGGAAGTATCCTTTAGTTGGTATGAAAGCTAGTGTCGCCAAACTTTCTTTTTAACACAAACTGGTCCAGTTTAGTTTGATTATATTTTTTAACAGAATTAAGTTAAGTTTATAACTGTAGAAGTAAATACCTGTTGGTAACCAATCACGCGGTTAATTATGTTGAAAATATTTACAGCATTGTATGGCATACAAGTGTAAACTGCGAGACATTTCCTCTTCATGTCATTTTCCGCGAGTGAACCCCTCGACTGGAGGCTAATTTTGTACTTAGTAACAATTGAGCTTTTCAGTCTCATAATATTACTAGATGAGCCACGCATCTTCATCAGTCGTACTAGGTTCTATTCCACTACGACGTATCTCGCACCCGCCTACGTCTTAACTTTTTTCTTTTTTTTTCGGTTGTTAAGGATTTTATAGATAGCGAAATAGAATCAACACCACCATAGACAAGTGGCAATTCGTTAGGCCGGTTTGTTGTTGTATGGAATGATGAATGTGTGGTATTGACAAGTATTTTGACGTTTATGACCTTAGAGTATACATGCTTCAATTTTATCCATGCATATCAAATCAAACAAAAAAAATTCATGACATTACACTAACTACATTCATAAGTGCAACTATTGATATTTTCGGTAATGCATGAAACGCCACTGTAGATGCACTATACCATCGCAAAGTATCTGCCAACACTCGGCGCCACAGACCTGTCCCTCTAGACAAGTGGCAATTCGTTGCTCGGCGTATGATGGAATAGAATGCCAAATGTATGGGATTTGACGTATATGACAGGCGTCAACGAATGTCAAAAACGTCAAATCCTATACATTTGTCATTCTATTCCATCATACTCTAATCTAATGTATACTCTAAGATCATGACAGTCGTCGATGTATTTCATTCCCATACATTGATCAATGTATATCGTATTATCACTTGTCTAGAGGGGTTGAACTTAATAGGAGTACCTAACCCGCAAATGAATAAGCGTACCTACATGTAGTGAAGCGAAATCTGCAATTTCCCGTCTCATTTGAAGTGGCAATACTACTTACAACTTGCTTCACAGTTCTTATCGTATTTACTGATAAGCGAAAACCATATTTTAGAACAAACTTCAGTACTATTATATAGGGCACATAATGAGTTTGCCTGCCTTATGGTAAGCTATAGGTAAGAAAAGTGGGCTCCAGAATCAGGGCCACCACTGAAGATAATCAATGTTTAAATGTTAGTCCTCAGTTTATTGGCTTTTTACACCACTTAGGTGGCAGACAAGCACACGGCCCACTTGATGGAAAGTGCTAACCTTAGCCTATGGACGTGACAACACTGGGGAGTCACACTCGTGCTGCAGATGCCTATAATATCTTATGTTGCCCTTCTTGGTGGTTCCGACAGCAACCACGCCTTGTTCAGAAGCCCGGGATTGTGAGAAGACGGAAACACATGTGTTGGCAAGGAATTCTAGGTGTTCATGGTGTAGCCAAGACCCGTATAGTTCTTGTGTGGTGGAAAGAAGAGGTTGGGAGTTATGGAAAGAGTTTATTTTGTTTAGAATCAGCAAACCACGCAGATTAATGTATCTCGTAGATTTATTGGCATTATTGATTACCAAATCGTAGAAGTAATTTAATTACTTATAGAAAATAGTTGTTCTTCATCCTAATATAATATCGAAGACCAGTCAAATCCGCAGTTAGACTGGTAAAGCGGACCCCTGACTCCGAGGTGAAAGCTTCGGATGCAACTGGGATTAACGCTAGGATGCAGAAGAATAAAATAGTTGCGTGGTATTAATTTTCATGTAAACCTTCCGTAATAAATATGTATATCTAAACTAGCTTTTGCCCGCGGCTCCACCCGCGTGGATGTCGGTTATCGCGACCAAACATAGCCTATGTCCTTTCTCAAGGTCTAAACTACCCCTATACCAAATTTCATAAAGTGAAAACTGTATCAAAATTTGTTAAGTGATTTAGAAGCAGTCAGTGCTTGAGATACATAGGAGTGACTTTATTTTATGCTACGTAATGATTAAGGTTTGGTTTACCAATTGAATTATCTGTCTGTTTGTCTCTCAGCTCAAATAAGATAACAGGAGGAGATAAGCTAATTAATATGCCGATAAATAAACGTTTATTAACATCGCTCACTTAGATTAATAGTAGAATTCAAAATCCATTGTAAAGTAATTATAAATTATGGAAAGGAAACCGCAACCAACCCTAGGGTATCATTGCCAAGCTTGTGTCTTAATCTAGGAAGAGAAACCTGTTAGAATATCGTATCATTGCATTTTGAATGTCTTTTTAAATGTCAGCAGATCATACACCATCGAATCTCTTTTTCAAATTACTTTAAAAAGCCTTGGCAATCAAATTTAACTTTTGAAAAATATAAAAATTAAAACCCATGCTGTATGTAATGCCATAGTGTACATTGGGAAGCAAAGATCTATCTATCATACTTCTTATCAAAGCTCACTAAGGTCTGATAAGATACGTGTCTGTAATGGTGACGCTCTTTTCAGAGACTTTGCTTTCAGCTTACCATCAGGTGAGGCGAAGTCAAATTGACGTGTCCTATATATTAAAAAAAACAGTTCGGAAAAATCCTCGTTTTCAAATCCATTTGGTACTTAGGTTTCAGTGACTCTTTTTTTTGTGTTTCCTTTCAGTGTTGGTTGTAAGGAAATACAACATGTTTCCGTCCTTCTACAGTCCTTGGTCTTTTAAATAGGGTGTGAAAAAGCATCTAATGATGTCGTCAAGCTGAGGGGCACCATTGTAACATTGTAGGTGTCGGTAATTGTGACCCTCTTCCTGAGACGTTGCCTTCAGGCCACAATCAGGCGAGGTGAAGTCATATTGACGTGTCCTATATAAAAAAGGGAATGACAGTTATTGTATTTGCAGTTCACATAGCAGTTGACGTTTACCGAAACAATACAGTTCATTGATCTAGTAAATTAGTTCAATATATGTAAATATACTGGTGAATAGCTCGAAAAGTTGATATAGAGTCATTTGAATGCTGTCCGACTGTGCAATCTGGTGGCAATAACAGTCAGATTGCAGTGACTGCGATGCATACCAAAGAGCATTAGGACTGTCTCAGACATGTACTTTACCGTAGTGGAGATTTTTTGCACGGTTTTTCTACACTGGCGCGTAGAAAGTAGTGGTAAACTTAATTTTAGTAGAAATGACGTCAAAATTTTTTAATTGTATTGCACTATTTTGAGAAATAAAGAAATTGAAATTGGAGATGTAGATTAGGAGCAGATTTCACCAGTAAGGAATAAGAAATTTCATTGTCACGTTTAGTGAGCACCTAGAACGAATTTTCACTGATGAATTTCAAGGATAATAATTCGTAGAATGAAAATGGAGTTAGTTTTGAATTTTTGACGTTTTGTTGGACACGAGAACACGTTACAAAGAGTTCAGATATATATATACGTTACGTATATACAAAATTTAAACACTAAGGTCGCTTCGTGTTTGAATTTTTTGAATCTTCTTCGTTTAGTAAGCGAGTTTTAATTTTTTTTCCATTTAGTAGCTATAGACTATACATAAGCCACGTTATCTATAGAAATAGTGGAAACCGATTTTATTCCACCTTGTCTCATGTTCGAATTTACGACTTCTAATATTAGCTAGGTGCTAAGGAAAAAGCGTTTAGCGTTAAGCGTAATGGTTACTAAGGAAAAAATGCTCTGTAGCCTTATTAATACTTGTAAATTTAATTCATTCATTCATTTGCGTGAATAACCTAATAAAGTAAAATTAATACAGAAGTCTCCAACTTCCGTATTGGCTAGCCTCTGTATTCACAATATTGTTGTATTTACATATTTATACCTAATAAGACTTCGACTATTTCTCATAATATAATACAACTAGCCTTTCGCCCGCGGCTCCGCCCGTGTGGATCTCTTATCTTCGGTTCTACTCAACCGATTGCAATAAAACATACGTAAGATTTTAAGTCTGACCAAGACCTTTCTAACAAAAAAAACCGCATCAAAATCCGTTCAGTAGTTTTTGCATCCATCGCGGACAAACATTTCCAATTTACAATTATAATAATAGTATAGATATAGATTATTATTTTATAAATTGACTGGTAAAGCAAAGCGGATCGAATGACGATCCAAGAGAAAGCTTAGGTACGGTTTACAATCAGATAAGTTATCTAATTAGTTCCGTTTGTTTTTGTATCCTTTTTTTTTCGCGCGTGTCTGTAACCGCCTTTTACGTGACTCCGTGTGTAGTTTAGTGACTCTTTATGAAGTGACATATTCTAGTAAGTTGTTGTCCAAGTTTAGCATAAAAAACAAGTAATTATTATCTCGTACATACATATACTCACGCCTGTAAATCCCTGAAGTGGTAAGCAGAGGTGTATTACCCACATTTCGCCAACTATTGTTTTCGGTCCAACGTAATTCGTCTCATTGTGAAATTCAAGATGGACACTTATATGACATGGCTTGAGGCTTGAGTCTTGAGTGCGTAGAGTGAAGAGGTATATGAACATTCTTGAGGACCAAGCTAACCTCACCTGCTAGTTGGTGCACCTGCTAAACAACAGACGAAGCTCTGGCGTAGTCGTTCACTTCAGGATTATGAGGACAGAAGGCAGTCGCTCCTGGAAAGCTAGAAAGGATCAACCTCAAGTCTGTTCTCAAGGGCTAGAATTCTAGAGGAGTCAACAGTGGTTTTCGATTCCACGTTTTAGGAGACAAACCTAGTGCCATCAACCGTGCAATTATAGTACCGTACGCTTAACTAAACGGTTCAGCAACACTTTCATTGTGCGAGGTCGGGTATGGAATCTGGGAATCATCTAGTTAGTTGATTCAGATCAAAACTCCGTTTCACCTGCTGGTGGTAAGTCATGATGTGGTCTACGATGAAACACATTTGCTTAGAAGGAACCTATTCACTCGATACTAGAAGGTTCCCAGATTCCATTCCCATAATTACGGCCTGCATTTCTACTTTCTGATGGAAAGCAATTCTGTTCTTTGTATCTGTTCACACAGAGATGGGGTGACTTTTGCTTATCTAACTTTGAGTAGGTACATTATGTACAAACCGTTTACTTTAAGTTTGGACCTGCCTTCTATGTATTGTCATCGACACCCAGGTCCAAACTTATACTAAACGGGTTGTAGATACGTCATTTGTGTTGGGATAAACTTTGTATTACTTAACCGCTCCAAATTGACGATATCTTAAAAATAATGCTGGTTTGAAGCAATTGTTTCTTCCCTAGTCGAGTAGCTCCAAAACAGATACAGAAATCCTGTCTAAGAATTAAAAAGTGTCTCAACGATTGCCTAGCAAAGTAAGGCAACATTTTTTTCTTAACGCCTTAAATTAGATTAATATGTAACAGATTTAATGCGTAAAATACGAACACATACTAAATAATCTTCAGAAAAACAAACTTCCGCTCTAAATTACTTTCATTATCATAAAAATTAATGACAGAATGTGTGTTGGCACCCAAACAAAGTTCCCATACGCGATATCTGTTACAATAATTACGTTGCAAGATATCTTTCGACACGACATGACGTAAGAAGTTTATGAAAAAATCACAGACAAAATCCTCTACAGACTAAAATTAAGAATGAAATTTTCCGTTTTTCCTCATCGGATATAAATGTCAACGTAATATAAAAATATCATACACTCGTACAAAGCAACCTCTGAGTGTTTATATAAATAACTGTACCGCAGTGGGCTTATAGCCTAACCTTGTCAGCCGTGAAGATCGTTTTAGTTCACCAAGTTATACACTAGATGGAGCTAGTGGTCGCGAAAGTTCCTAATCGCGCAACTGTTTTCAGGTTACGTCACTTTTTATGTACTTTGCTGTTATATAAATTATTTTTTTACTTATTTTACTTCGTAAAGATCATAAATCTTTCATTTGGAACGTTAGATTATGTTTAAAATTGACTTTTTTTATGTTTTAAACTAGTTTTCGTGGCTCACACGCGATTATCTTATCTGCTATGTATAGATTTATTGTTGTATTCAATTATTCAATATTGTAATGCGCAATTACTTGTAATATTGTGTGTGAACCTTGTTTCTGTGCGCTGTGACGATACTCACATTAGAAACATTACGTCACAGTTAATCTACGTATATTGTAAATATTCATCGAACTCATTGAAATTCAATGAAAGTTTATCAACAAATGGCGTCAGTTGCGTCAACAGACTGCATTTAGTCTTTAACAGCTATACGGTAATTTAAAAACAAATCTGTAAGCCCTGTAATTTGATAGAAAAAGTAGACAAACGTAATATGTCTACTACGATAATAGATATTATATACAACAAGGTCATTGGATAAATTATTCTGGGTCAAAGATTAGACGTTATAAAACATGGAATTGAGAAATATTCAGTCTAATATACTAATTCAAACATAAAACCGCCTAACCCATACAAATTCAATCATAAATTACACTCTTTAACAAACAAGCATACCTAAAAAGATACCACACAAAAGGAATCCATCAAAAAATAAGGTCCTCAAATTAATAATATCTGTCGACAACAAGATGGCTGCCGCAAATAAACCGCGTAGCGTTTCTGAAAGCGTCCGTCTACGGATGCGTGCATCTCTTTCCCGCGCGGTGTCTACGCGGGCGTGCGAACGTGATGGGGATAGTACCCCGTGGGGCCTCGTGTCAAGGTGACGTACCCTTGCGCGAGCGCTCAAACTTGCACCGACGAGGTTGTTCCAATTTGCGAATTCTGTTTTATGGTTTGATTTGAGGTTCTTTTTTTAACTGCCATTTCAATAAGTCTGTTGAATGGACTGAAATATTTGGTTATAATGTTTTTAGGCGTTGTTATTAATGGAGTATCGTTGTTACAACATTGATATGTTTTAATTAGATGTTTATTTTAGTTGTCGTGTTGGCGGTTCGTAGACGTAATATTGGCTATTTCTAAGAAATGAAGACGCGTGATATAGTTTGTATGTAAACGTATTCAATGGAGGGGAATGATATGATAACCTTATGATCGTAATATTATAGTGATGGCGCATATTTATCTTTAGTTATTCACGCTTCTATGTTTCCAAAGGGGTGGGCAGAGGTATCTATAACATTCACACACATTATAGAGTCGTATTAACCTACATTTCGCCTTTTTACTTTCGTCATTATTTTCTTTCTACAACTTTCTTTCAATATTTTTATTTCGTGAATTACTATTTTCGGTCCCACGTAATAGTGGATGAAAGTATTGACGTCAAGTGGGTACTTATGTCGAATGGAGGACAACCCAGGTCCTTAGTTGTAAATGGAGGACGCAAGTTCGTGGATATTATAAGTCTGGGATGTAATGACGTCAATTTTAAAATGTACACATGCTTCTTCGCTGAATTCTTCTAAACTAAGCCATACAACGGAACTTAATACGGTTACACTGACATTTATCAATCCACACTTACGAACTTTCGCGTTTATAATATTAGTAGGATATTATCAAAAACTTACTACAGAACGTTGATATCGCCAATTGGTTGTGGAGGTCAGATGGCAGTCGCTTCACGGAAATCATCGAAGTTCAGCCACATTAAAGTTAAACTGAAAAGCTAACCCTAACTAAGTTAGGAAAAGACTCAGAAAATGATGGCGATACATACCTACATATACTCACGCCTGTAAATCCCCGAAGGGTAGGCAGAGGTGAATTAACACCCACATTTCGCCAACTATGATTTCGGTCCCACGTAATAGGGGGCGAGCCTATTGCCGTCAAACAGGCACTTAGTCATGGGCTGTATGTTTGAACGATGGTGGTTTAAATGGTAGATAATCTATGTTATGCGGTTATACTGTAATATTTTATCTATTGAATGTGTGTTATGGTGCGTGACTTGTGGAAAGCCGTTACTGTACTTGAACACCAGACCTCTACATATCGATATAGATGGTGCTCCAAAACACTTACTATTTTCGAGCCCCATATGTTATCAGATCCCCTTGACAAGTGGCAATTCGTAGGCCAGCATATTGTAGAATAGAATGACGAAATGAGATTTGACGTATATGACAGTCGTTAACGTATGTCATATACGTCAAATCCCATACATTCGTCATTTTATTCTACAATATGCAATAATATGCATGCTTAGCATGGGCAGTATGTTTACTGTCGGATGAATTTAACAAATAGTAAATACACAAAGGTTTTCTTCAATCAATCAATTAGCCTATTGCAGTCCACTACTGGACATAGACCTCTCCTAATATGCGCCACGTTTGCCGATCCTCCGCCAAGGTTAACGTACTTAAGGTTTTCTTAAGTAGGTACTCGTATATTCTAAGTATCGCGATTTATTCGGCCACGTTTCGTAGGCGTCCAAAATACGCGGAACGTAAATATCTCTGGGTCTTGTTATTGAAAGCAATTGTGGCACGATCATTTAATGTAATACGATATGTTGTTCGTTTAAATAATTGTGCAATTATGAGATTATGCATGAGTTTTGTCAGCCATTCTACTAAATATGAAAACATATATGAAATCACTATCACCATACTAGTATAATACTGTTTGCATACAAAGCTTGCGCTTTGGAGTCATAACGCAATCATTCAATTACCCAATCGCAGTCCACGAGGCCTCTCGCAATGTTGAGAGGCTTTGGCCTGCTGTTTCCACTGCTGGCCAGACGGGTTGCTACAGGGTTTTATTTCGAGTTTTCCTGCTCTCGCAGTGATATCGTCTGCGTATTTTTCCGTTAGTCGCCTCTTACGACACCCTTCGGATGAGATGGGGTGATGATATTTTAGTATTTTTTCTTCGTCACCACATTGATAATAATGTCTACAGTGTTCTACGATTGTCAGCGTAATTGAAATTTTGCTGAGGTTAGGGATCGTATGTAATTATTTTAATTCGTATTCAAGCAACCGTAAACTATCAATTTTGATGTTAGTTTATGGTTGAATTTCACCAAATAGAGAAACTGTGGTTGAGGTGAACAAAACTGCGTTAAGTATAACACGGGACTCGTATCTTGGTCCTCAATTGCGAGGGAAACGAGGCCCTAGCGGGAAAGAATTGTCTATGCTTGGTGAATTTGAGCTCGTCCACCGCAGTAGCACACTGTGCTATCCTCGAAAGACACCCAAGAAACGTGTACTGCGCATAACCCGACCCACTCAATTAAGCTTAACCTCGTAATGTGAACAACGGTCACCCATCCAAAACCTGACCCAGCCATTGACCTACAGGGTTGTGCAAAAGTAGAAACAGTACAAATTTGTTTTCGGGGGCCTCGTCCACGGGGGCGTCGACCACTGGGGGCGTAAGCCACGAACCCTATATACCTACCACTTTTTGACACATTAATAAGTAAGTATGGATCCACTCAATTTCATGACATGATACGAGTAATAATTCGTCTTCTTCTCATAACTTCTTCAGCAGAATCGTTGCAATTACGCTAATGTCTTCAGTAAATATTTATAAAATTTAATGAAGAGACGTCAAGTTTTTCTTGTAAATTCAGATATAATGTAACCTTGTCATATAAATTAGAATATTATCTACTTTTGACTTGCAAATTATTTAGTACTAGCATCGCCCCACAGTTTCACTTGCGAAGTCCTAATTTTATAGAAATTTCAGGATAAAATGTTACGTATGTTACTCAGGAATAATATAGCATTCTATTGGTTTATCGATCACAAACAAATAAAGCTTTCCTTTTCGTATATTAGTATACATTTAATTTTTTACCAGTAACTAGCCACTGTTTTTACCAGTAAGTAACTGTTACCCACGGCTTCGCCCGTATGTAATTCTCGGAACCCATGAGAATATATTCTAGGGCAGGGATAAAAATTAAATAAGTACAGACTATAATATAATACTGGCATAGATTATAATTTGGAATAACATAGGATTCTTTTTTGCCCTGGAATATGTTCCCATAAATTGCGGAAACGGGTTCACAATTTCACATGGGTGGTGAAGGGTAGATTTTTAAAAGGGAAGCCGTTGGACAAAAAAGTTACTTTGATCTAGTTTTTCATACACCATGCGACTAACTGGGGAGCTGGCAGGAATCGGGTTATAGGGACTCCTCGCCACTGGTAGCTAGTATGATACAAGTTTAATATGAACTTACGTCTACGTTTTGTAATAAGGCGCTAACCATTTTAATTGCAGCGGATATTACGCTATGTTACTGCAATTAGGTAAAGCTATTAAACAAGTACTCGTACCTAGTCTCAATGTTTCTTACTACACTTACATAAACGAACTTACATGTGTTTTATCACGTTTTAAGATTTACCTTTTTTATTTAGGAACGTCAATTTGACTTCACATCGCCTGATGGTAAGCTGAAAACGAAGTCTCAGGCAAGAGGGTCACCATTACAGACACGTACCATGTTACAATGGTTGCACTCAGCTTGACGGCCTCACCAGTTCCTCCTCCATTAGACCCCTCCTTCCATTTAATTAAACATTTATCTAATTAAAAATGGGTAGACACATAATATATATTTACCTTGTTGGTACCTCTGAATGCTACTGTCGAATATTTACCTTTTAACCATCAATCAATCAATTAGCCCATAACAGTCCACTGCTGGACATAGGCCACTCCCAATATGCGCCATTTCTGTAGATCCTTTTAACCATACAATACTCTAACGGTCGTTCCCAATAACTTACCTGCATCTATCGATCTATCTTTCTGGCTATAAGAGATTGATGACGTTTTTGATCTTTAGAATGTAAAAACTGGCAGTAAATAGGTTATAGAGAACGGCCATAATTCTAACACATGGGCTCCACGCGAAAACCACTGCCAAGATCTGTCCACCTGGTACAGTCGTCCCCAGAAGCTGAACATTAATTTCATAGAATAAAATAGTACAATGAATTATTATTTTCCTAATATTCTGAGGACAAATTCAACATTTATCAACTGTTTATTGTATTTTGTTTAGTTTTAGAGCTTTAGTTGGTCGGTAACTTGGAATGTGTTCAGCTAATATCGCTGATGACTTTAAAAGTTGAACTGGAGTAAAAGTTGCCTTCTTTTTTTCTTCTCTCTATTTTTTTATTTGACTCTGTGCTCTATTATCAAAGAGTTATTACACTTAATCGGTGTAGATTCAAGAATAGGTTCCTTTGGGTCGCGATCATAGGGATTATAGTACATTGAAATCTTAAACTTTTTTGGCCTTGCGTGCAATTGCTAGAGGATACAATTTTCTTTTTTAGATATCATGGACGGGTCAGCCTAAAGGTAAATCCATGTTTTTGGCATTTTCCCTAGCACAAGCAATTTAGCTTAGTTGGAGGGGTTAACGGGAATATTAGTTATTTCGGTTGCTAATATTCTTTAAAAAAAATACTTTTAATTTAAGTATTTATTACGAATCCGCCTAGAGCTAAAATATGTAACCTAGCACGAACTTATTACATAAAAGTAAAATTATAATATAATACACGTAGCTATGAGCTCAACAGCCTCCACTTTCAACTCGAGGCTCCAGTCTACCTTACAAGTGGAGTCCCATGAGACAGCTCGTCATTACGTATTCAAGGAGCCTCATATTGCCGACCGTCTGAAAGCACTCCTGTACGGACTACGGACATTTTGTATGCACTTTATTATATTTTTACACCATGTATATGTTGCAGCCAACTAGCTTGATCAGCCGTTCAATTAACTGCCTAGGCTGTTAACTAAACGGTACACGGATAAAGAAAAGTCACTTTTTTTTTATATAGGACACGTCAATTTGACTTCGCCTCGCCTGATGGTAAGCTGAAAGTAAAGTCTCTGAAAAGAGGGTCACCATTACAGACATGTACCATGTTACAATGGTGACTCAGCTTGACGGCCTCATCAGATGCTTTTTCACGCCCCGCTTAAAGGACCCGGGACTGTAGGAGGAGGGAAACACGTGAACTAGTAAGGAATTCCAAGACTTAATAGTGCGGCAGAAGAAGGAGTCGCCGAACCGCTTGGTTCTTGATGGAATATTCTGCACCGTATGCGGGTGGCATCTAAGTCCTGCACGTGTTGTCCTATATAGGAAAGGAGAGAGTGGCTTACTTACCGCGCGCTGCTCTTCTGGTGATTTGTTGGTGGCCACCAACTGATCCAGGTGTCGGGATGCTTGTAACACTCGCGCTATAGTAGATGCTCGTGATGCGGTGAGCTGCTCAGACCTCTAAGCAGTAGGGATGTCGAAGCGAGACTGGTGCGTTCGAGAGGTGGCGCGCGTGGCACTGCCAATCTCTCTTTCTCGAAATACCCGCATACCATGTTGTCGCAAGTACCCTCATATTCAATAAGTTTCGCTCGGACAAACTATCGGATCGATAAGCACCCGTACCCGCCACAACACGTTCAATAAACGGCCTGAATGACATTCAGCCCTTTAATTAAACGACGATTGATGACGTTTAATTACTTGCCTAGCCTTTTAATGAAACAGCTAGACAAATGACTTGTTTCTTCATGGTTATAAAAAAATAACCACGAAGGCTAAAGCGGGAGCTCTGCGCCTTCTAACCTAATCTATCCAAGTCAGATTGCGCAGCTTTCTCAATAAAGCTACCATTATTATTTTATTATAGGTATACCTACTGTAAAATTGTTCAAACACAATGTACCTAAAAATTGTTCATGGATAAAATATACTAAAAATACTGAAAAAACTAATCACTAACTTTGTGTCTGATTTCGGGGTGGTGGCCTATCGTGCGAATGGCCTAAGCAATAGTCAGCCATTTTGTTAAATGTTGTAATAAACGTTACGGCTGAATATCATTCAGGCAGTTAATTGAACGGCTGATGAAGCTAGTTGGCGGCGACAATATTATGGAGTTTAATGTTTTCAAGGTACTAATCCAGTCAAAATAAAGATTTGAGCTAACATAAATTCGTATAGAGCTGAAAATTGGTGTGGGTCTTAAATACACCATAATGAAAGAAATATCAAAAGCCCCCATCGATTGGACTTCTGCGTGAAACTTAAAATGATTTTTTCTCACAAATTCAGATTCGTATTTCTGCACAATCTAATTTTTTCAGAATCTCATTTCTTCGGATTCGTATCATTACAGATTCATGTTTCTTCGGAATCTCAGTTATTCAGAGTACAGTTAGAGTCAAATACGAATATGTTAAAAGCAAAACATTTAATTATGTATGGCTTACAAACAAGTACTTAGATGTCAAAATTAATTGACTTATTTATCTAGTTTGTGTTCATGTAGCGTATGGATATTCGTATAATATCGATTATTTTGTTTCGATAATATTCCGGGTTTGAATCCTGGTCACTACCCACGTGAACACACTTCTAGTACAAGCAATTTAGCTTACTTGGAGGGGTTAACCGGAATATTAGTATTTCTGGTTACTATTATTCTACAATATAAAAAAAAATCTTAAAATTATAGTTGGCGAAATGTGGGTGTATACACCTCCGCTTACCCCTTCGGGGACAAACAGACGTGAGCATTGAGCATATGTAGGTATCTATGTAAAATTCTTTTTATAACAAAAACAAAAAATATAGAATTTACGATATATCGATGCATCTTTGTAAGAAATACAACATTCGTTAGTGCAAAACCGCATTAAGTCCATAAGTATCTGTCCCCTCTAACTTTTTAGAATGATGGCCCGTTGATGCATAAAGGTTTGCTATATATCATCACGCTACTATCAGCGATGAACGGGATCAGAATTCCATGCGGGCGGAACCACGAGCAACAACTAGTGTAATGATGTCTTCATAGGTGGCACTTGATATGCGTTTGCATCAAAAATTTAGTAGCGGGATGATATATAGAAAGGGTTGCGAACCTTTATGCATCAAATGTCATCATTCTAAAAAAGTCAAATGAAGCCCTAGACGTGCCATCAAATAAGTTTGACTTTTGGGGGATATACCTACAGCCTATGTTGATACCTTACAAAGTAGCTTTCTAACGGCGAAAGAATTTTTAAATCGGTTTTTTGTGTTTATTCGTTACATACAAATCTACGAAGAAGCGCCTCGGAAAATCCCTGAAAATTAGACATGCTACGATTTTTTTTGTGTCAATTGACGCACCAAATACCTAAGCATATATAAAAAAGTAAGAATATGCAACATACATACATACAATCACACTTTTATCCCCGGAGGGTTAGGCAGAGGTGAATTAACACCCAAATTTCATCAATCATTGTATTAGGACCCACGTAATAGGGGGCAAGCCTATTGCCGTATTCCGAGCACCGTTGTTGACTCGAGCCATGTATCTGAGGCTGTACCTGGGCTGTATATATCTGTCTGATGTTAAACAGTCCTATCCCTTAGTCGCCTTGTACGACACCGCAAGCGAGGAGATGGGGTGGCCCAAATTCTACTCTGCCGGGAACCACGCGGTACACAGAATATGGAACAAGTATTTAAACTTTCGTGGTCGTTCACATTACTATTAGAACTATCGGGATATTTGAATTCCGAAATATCGGATACTCGAAACAATACATGGTAAATATCCCGATAGTTCTAATAGTAATGGAACAAGTAGTGTTAAACCACGATTTTCTATCGGACCATTGAGGTGGTTTGAGGCAGGTGGTGCCCCCCGTGGGGTGGCTACGAGTTACAACGGGAAATTTAATTATGTCCTCCAATGATTTAGAGTTGATTAACACGATAGGTATACGACTTTCAGGTTAGATGGAACTTGAACATATTTATGTAAATGAATTTCATCGAGTAATACTTGAAAAAGAAAGGTATAAGTAGATTTTACTATTATTATAGATATTAATCTTCTTCCTCTTAGCGTTAATTCCCAGTCGCGTCCGAAGCTTTCAGCTTGGAGTCTAGGGTCCGCTTTACCAGTCTTAACTACGGATTTGGCTAGACCTCGATATTTTTCGTGAAGCGATTGTCATCTGACCTCCACAACCCAATGTTAACATTGGGTGATATCGAAGCTATGCAGTTAGACCGTTAGTTTTTGGAATTTTTAGGGCTCCAACTACCCGTAACGACTGCCATAGATGTTCTTATGGCAACCGGGACCGACGGCTTAACGTGCTCTCCGACGCCGACCAGACCAATGCAAATACTCATATTTCATTCACACAAATATTTGCACTGAGCGGGGATCGAACCCGCGCCTCCTGCGTAGCGGCCGCGTTCACTACCACTACGCCACTGAGGCTGTCGAATTATAGATATTAATACACGTGCATAAAAGAAAGGTGTAACTGCATTAACGCCCGTGGTTTCCCCATTTTATGGTTTTACGAAATAGGGAGCTAGTCTCTAGCCATCAACAAGACTTACCCACCGAGTGTGCAGGTTTAACAGGCCCTTTATGCTACTCTTCTAATATGAACTTCATAGATTACTAAATGAGCCACCGAATTTCGTAATTACTGCCATATTTTTTCCGCCCACGTGGGTTTCATCCCGTTCCCATTGCACCTTCTATTAAACCTTGACCACTCAATAACTAATATAATCGTTCTTCAATTCTGTAAATACTCATTTTGTTCTAAATAATTAAAGAATTTGCCAGCAATTAGTATGCTATTCAAATCGATTAAAATAAGAAAAAGTGAAATGCTCAGATGGGTCTTGAACCCGCGACCATCCCTTATAGGGGGTCCCTCTGATCATTGAGCTACCGAGCCTCGCCTTGAGCATTTCAGATTCTCCTATACTACCATCCTGGGGCCCTAGACAAAGTGACATTCTATTGATGGAATCGCGTTGAAGCGAACCGTTTTAATTTTTTAACAGTGGATTACGTGACATTGCGGTAGTTATAGTACCTAATAATGATATGTGAACCACTGGCGTTTTCTCCAATAGAATGTCACTTTGTCTAAGGCCCCTGGTGTTTGTTCTACGTATCCTCAAATCACTAGCATGTTTAAATGCATTAAGTAAATCGTTAACCAAGTCCGACGACAGTATCATAGCTACTTTGGATATGATTAATGTTCAAATCGCACGGACGAAACCGCGGGACGCTGCAGGCTTAAGGTTTATAAAATAGGGTAGTTAACTGTCAAATCGGTAGCTTTTCAGTAAATGTCGAAACAACAAGTTTGGATAAAGTAAAGTTTGGTAAAGTAAACGGTAAATTTTGGATAATTCTTTTTCTTTATCAAGTTATTATCAAGAAATTCGTAAGAAGTTCGTTATTATCGTTATTAAAAAAAAAAAAACAAAAAAAAACTTAAAAGAAAAGCTCTCATTAAAAAAATCAGTTGTATGATGAGATGTCGTTGTCTATTTGGGACAGTTGTCCAGATGATCCTAAAGGAGAATGCAATGTACAGAATACCACGCAAATCGAAATGTAGACTGCCAGTGACCTATAATGAAAATAATAATTTTATGCAAGGGTTGTGCTCTGACTACAAAAGCTTATACAGGGCGTCCCACGGCGATGCCACATGGAGGGAAAGTACCTTAAATCCTTAAGTTAGCTCATTTTGTTTAAAGGAGACATCATTTTATTTTTAAAAAGAAACAAAACTGCATTCAAAGTCTTTTAAAAATTCGCCTGCCACACCCGGTAATCGAACCGACTAAAATCCGAAAAAGTAAAATCCTGTATTTTTATGGCATCAATCGATAGTGTCAATCATAAGGATCAAATCTCTCTAAGAAACATGGTAAATTAAACGAAAGGAAGTCCTTGAAACCTAAAATTATAAATTCAATTTGGCAAAATAAAACACTTTAACTCAAAGTTCATCCATCTATCTGATACCATATTAACAATAAAATTCCATATTTAAATTACTTTTCTTTTTTTATCGTGCCGAGACTGCTGCTGGTCAGCAGTAGTATTTAGGTATGTCGAACTCAAACCGACTAAAACCGCACGCCGTCTAAATTAACAGGTTATAAGTTGATCCATAGGGCAATTCTCGCGCCATTTTTGTTGCCCACGGTACACCGCGTGCAGGTTTCTTCAAGCACCCAAAATAACTAACTACCCTACCTACATACCTCATGCAGTTACCCAGTAAAGTTACATTCTAAACAGGTAACAAAGTTCATTAATTTAGTACTAATTTTACTAAATAAATTTCATCAAAGATAAATCTCTAGTGTTGATAGGTACCTTATAAGAAAGTGTTTTAATTTACCAAATTGTATTGATAATATTAGATTTCAAGGACTTCCTTTCATTTAATTTACCATGTTTCTTAGAGAGATTTGTTCCTTATGATTGACACTATCGATTGATGCCATAAAAATACAGGATGTTACTTTTTCGGATTTTAGTCGGTTCGATTACCGGGTGTGGTAAGCGAATTTTTAAAAATCTTTGAATGCAGTTTTGTTTCTTTTTAAAAATAAAATGATGTCTCCTTTAAGTAAAATGAGCTAACTTAAGGATTCAAGGTACTTTCCCTCCATGTGGCATCGCCGTGGGACGCCCTGTATAGCACACTAGCCTTCCGCCCGCGGCTCCGCCCGCGTGCATCTCGGGTAACGCGACCTTTGCTCATATCTTCGGTTCTACTCAACCGATTGCGATCAAACAAACGTAAGATTTTAGGTCTGATCAAGCCCTTTCTAACAAAAAAAACCGCATCAAAATCCGTCCAGTAGTTTTTGCGTCCATCACGAACAAACAGACAAACAGACAGGAAATTCAAAAAAAATATTTTCGTGTTCAGTATCGTTAACATAACATAACCCAAGTTTTTTTTTTTAAATATCTCCAATGTACAGACACGACCAACGACCACTTTACAATTATATAATAGTATAGATAATATTATAATAATATAGCACAAGTTCGTTCTCTCTTTTCAATTTGTGCTACAAGCAAGTATAATTAGTACGAGTATAATCCTCAAAGGACAAAGTTAGTGTATTTTATGTTTTATTTTGTTTATATGAAAAGAGAGCTGCTCTGTAAATTAGAATTTGTTAAGCTACTTTTATCGTTAACCTAAATACACACATTTATAGTTTTGCTATAACTATCAGGGAATCAAATAAAGGTCTCTGCATACGTAACGGGTTTTTTCACGGACGGGACGGGGACGTGAAGTTTTGGAAATATCGTTTCATACAAAATGTATGCGGCAATGCATATGTCACGGGGCCACGGACGGGACGGGACGGGATGGGCCGCATACATTTTGCTTCACGTCCCGTCCCGCCCGTGAAAAAACCCGTTACGTATGCAGAGACCTTAAATACCCATACAAATTATAATATAATTAAGTAAGTAATTACTAATTGATTGTAATAAAAAAAGTAATTAAGATAAGTGACACGTGCGTGATAAACAAATCGTAATGCTACTTCTAGTATAGCAACATTATATAGTCAAGGAAATGTTTAATTATATGAGATAAATACTCAATTTAATACTTTTTTGCTCGACTGCTTATACCTACCCTCGGATGCCACCCCCGTCCCCGAGGTGGTTATGTCGGACTAGGAAGGATTAAAACCACTTGCCATCTCGGGTCTTCAGATAACGGGGTGTAAGATTGCTTATAGAGCATGTGCGACTCCTCTGGTGTTGCACTCGCCCATAGGCCACGGTAACCACTTACTATCAGGGAACCGTGTGCTTGTCTGAGACCTAATTAGTATAAAAAAAGCATTATCCCTCGCGGCTGATCCAGGGCCATCTACAGTTTTAAGATGACTCGCTCGGGTATGGGAAACATGTTGTCTCCATCGAATGCTGGAAATGGGAGGGGAGGGGGGGGGGGGTCCATTTCTCGTTCAATCGGATCGAGAGTGAGATGCCACATGCCAAAAGTGAACCGATCCACCACTGTTGGATCTTTTCATTTGTGAGTTCATTCGGCATTAATGAGTCATTTTATGCTCAGATGTGTGACTTTGAGTGAAAGATGAAAAATTAAAGACGAATCAAACAAAAGTGAACCGTCTGATATCATCAGCTTTACTTAGGCTACCATCAGATAGAAATAAATGAAAGGCAATAGAAAGAGTACGGTGGGGTCAAACTCATTCATTTACAGCAACGGTCGGTAAGCTCATAGCAGTCCGTCATCGCATGCAAGCTTGTACCTACGTTGATTAGATTAATGTTGGTAATTATTCATACTGTATTAACTCGGGCAGGGTTTCTCAAACTTAAAGCTTGTCTTTTCATACCCCTATCAGACGTCTAAAAATGGGTTGGTCGCGATTACCCCCGTTTGCGATTTCTCTTGATTTTTTTGTTTTATAATTATTATTTATTTAAACGCTATTTTAGAATCGAAATGTTTTCGGGGGCATCGAGAGCGGGGAAATCGCGACTCACTCAAAAATGATTGTGGACCATTATTACTTAACTTTAATCTTTGTTAAGATTCAAGATAAATACTATGATATAAGTTACCTTCAAGGATAAATGAGATTTCAACGCTTTACGTAAAGTCGCCGGATATTACTTTTGTATTGCTACTCAAAAATCAATTACAGAGCGTCAAGAGTAACGTAAATATTGTCGCGTATCCCATACAATCAACTGCTCTGCCAACTGACAGGCGTCAACGTATGTCATAGACGTCAAAATTCGTTTCAATTCCATACATTCATCATTCTGTTCTTGTACGCCACGCCGGCCCACGAATTGACACTTGTTTAGGAGAGCTAATATGCCTAAGTCACCCTAGTTACCCTAGTAGTACACTTTGAGAAACCGTGGATTAGGATTTGTAATATAGTAGTGGTATAAATTACTACGGGTTAGGTAGATTTATATGTAAAAGCTACTTATATATGTGACTCCTAGTTCAGCACACGTTGTTTAGGATAGGAAATGAAAAGCTACGTGTTTTATTGAAAGAACTAATCAGAATACACGCCATAGTGGAAGTGGTAATATACTGCCTAAAGCGCCCCACACACTAGCAGTTTATCGAACGACAACCGGATGATATCGGTCTGTCAGTTCATCGCAATAGCCCACACACTTACAGTTTCGTATACGATTTTGGACTAACGGATAATATGTGTGTGGCCGCTTGACGATTCCGGTCAGCAAAGACAGTTAAAGGCCGGACAGTCTATGGCCGTCGGCATTTTATACGTAATAACATCAGACTAAAAGAATAAAATAATATTATTATTTTAGTCTGAGGTTATAAAATTATGATGACATTGATGACATAAGGACTGCAGGCCGCCGCCGGACAGACGAAAAACTGCAGGCGGACTGTCAGTGGGTGGCCGCCTTAAGAAGCAAAGTCTCCGTCTAAACGGGTAGGAGTGAAGGACTCCTAATGATACGATCTTACTACATACATACATACATATACTCACGTCTGTAAATCCCCGTAGGGATAGGCAGAAGTGTATTATCTTATCATCCACATTTCGCCAACTATTATTTTCGGTCCCACGTAATAGGGGGTGAGCCTATTGCCGTCTAGCGGGCACTTATTCATGGGCTGTATGTATATTTTATACGTTTTCTTCGGTAGTATAGTATTATGTATCCCCGCGGCCACGATCCTACTAGTAGTGTGGTAATTAATACTAGTAGGAGTTGTTAATTTATTTCAAGCAAACACGACCGAACAAATTTCGCTAAAATTTAATACACACATAAAAGCAAAGTTGGTAATCTACGTAATGTCACATCTATCTTCTGTAATATAAAAATGAACCGCTAAATGTGTTGCTAAGCGCAACTCTCGAGAACGACTGAACCGATTTCGCTAATTCTTTTTTTAGAATATTCCTAGAAGTACGATTTCAATTCTTACGGCAAATTTTTTTAAAAAATTGTCTTAAAAGTCTAAAATAAATTGCAAAAGTCTATTTGAAATGGGTGACACAAGTTTTCATAGTACCTATGCTATGCCACTGGCGAAGCCGGGTCGGGTCAGTTAGTGCTACATATAATTCCAGTAAATCAATAAAAAAAGCAAATGTTTGACGCGAAATGTAGTCGCGGACAACGACGGTTATAAATAAAAATGGCTTCCATTGTCTATCAAATGTCATGGACACACTTTCTAAATTCAAATCAAGGCTTGTGTAAAACAAACGTTACCGAACAAACGATTTAAAAGTAACCGTTTCGAATTGTATTGATTTTAGTAGTTTGTCTATAGTCGGCCAAAACTACGAGTACTTATATCCTATTTTATACTCAAAGAAGAATAAATCAAAAAATCAATTTCGTTTATTCAGTTTAGGCACATGAAGAGCACATATGAACGTCAAAATATTACAAATTGTGTCAAGAAGTAAAAATAAAATAAATAAATTATATATTTTAAATATTAAATAAATAAATAAATAATTAAATAATAGTAGCTGTTGTAGCCCGCGGCTCCGCCCTCGTGTTCAAATTTCAAATTCTGTAGGTACCTACCCGTTCCCGCAGCACCTTCTGATAGCCTACACGCACAAATAGTGATTAATAGTGTAACTTTATTACAATAAAAAAACTTATGCACTGGAAAATAGACATGTTGTAAGTACGAGTATTCGCGCTGGATGCGAGCCGCTTCCAACCGGTCCTATTGGAGATCTATAGGGGAGGCCTATGTCCAGCAGTGGACTTCCTATGGCTGAAATGATGATGATGATGATGAAGTACGAGTATTTACATGCATACAAAAATGTTATAGGTACTATAAATAATTTATAATACAGTCAGAGTAGATCAGTTTAAACATCTCTACCAGCTATGGAAAGAAAGCCAGCAGGAATGGGGTTATAGTGACCTCTCGCCACCGGTATGGCCGATGGTTCGCTACGAGGACGCTTTTCACTATGTACTGATTTTCTTTTCGACATTACCTTTGCCACGAGGAAGCCTTAATGCAACCTTTCACTTGATTAGTCTTATTTGTACATATAAAACTATCTAGGGATACTTTAACCTTTTATAGATAGAAAGGAGAAAGAAGAGTTTCGAATGCTCAAGACGTGCTCATGTAGCTTAATTGGTCAAAGCATCCCCCCTGTAAGGGACTGGGAGTTCAAGTTTCGTCTTAGGCATTCACTTTTTTCAATGTAAATCGGTAGGAATAGTTAGTTTATAATGATTGCTTTAAAGTTTCATTAAAAAATACTTTACACGTTGCAGCTTGCAGCCTGATACTCAGGCACTATTAAAACATAATTCGTCTTGTGTTATTAGTTGTGTAATGTACCACGTATTTATGTTATAAAGGCACAAAATACAAAATTTGTGTTAATCCTAACAAAAATATTAATGATATTTTCTAATGTTTACGCGAATGCCACTAATTAAAATAAAACCACCTTTTACCGGATTCTATGGCGATTTATTTGTTATTATTATTTTTAATTTTTTTTTATAAGTACCACTTAGGTAGCAGACAAGCACACGGCCCACCTGATGGAAAGTGGTTAACGTGGCCTATGGACGTATGCCACACCAGGGGCGTCACACTCGTGATGCGGACTCTGAAGAAACCTTCTAATGCCCTACTTGAAGAACCTCATATTGTTTACTTTTAGTACGACGTTCGGCCACTTTTCAGCAGCCATGTTCGCCATGATGATAAATCGCGATAGCGTCCGGTAAAAAGTGGTATTTCAAAAAATATTGTTTTTATAAAACTTTTTGTTCGTTTGACTTTTGTTCTAATGTGGTTTTTTGTTTTACAGGTACCAGGTTTGAATATCTGTAGAGTTGTCTTCTGCACAGGTATAGTAATATTTGCTTCAATTTTTTAAATCAATGCGGTTTCCAAAGGCACCACAGGCAGTCACGTACCGCCCGTAGTTGATTTCCACGGTGGTGTCGGTCTGACTTGCCTTTTCTTGTCTGACTTGTCTGCGATTCCACGGACTCTGTCTTTACACGATGCGTGCAGAATTACTCGTAGTGGAAAGCCCCTTATAAGATATTTTTAACACCTCGTTGTGACACTTTATTGTAGGCAGTTTATGCGTTTATTACAATAAATGGTTTTGTCGCGATTCTATTGATGGTTAAGTACCGTAAACAGGGAATCAGCTCGCTTTGACAGCTGGGTAGTAGTGGGTAGCTGGACAGTACCTACACAGTACCTACACAGTACCTACACAGTACCTACACAGTACCTACCTAACTTAAGGACAATTTTTTGTTTTTTTCCCAAGCAGTAAATTTTTTTTAAGTGACAGATTAATATTTCCACTTCTCAAGAAAGTGACGATAATATAATTATTGACGATTTATATTTTTATTATTAAAAGAATCAAATTTTAAATTGTCCCAAAGTTACAATGTAATCTAAGTTTACGGTACTTACTTTATTATTTACTTATCTATGATGTGAAAATAACACCAAATATATTATAATGCGACAGAATCCGTTAAAAAAGACGTTAGAAAAGGTGGTGAAAAAACATCTGATGACACCGTCTATCTGAGGGCGGCCATTGTTGTATCGCCAGGTGTAGTACGAGAAAATAAGGATTTGACACAGGAATAATTCCTAGTAGCAATTTTCTTTCGGAATTCATAGAGGGAGGTTACTGGCAGTCTAAATTTCGATTTGCGTGGTATTCGGTTCGTTGCGTTCTCCGCCATCTTGAATTTAAGGGTAAATTTTTGTTTACTAAATAAGTCGTTTATTTTTAATTTTACACGAAAAATTATTACTGCAAAGTTGTTTAGAATTAAATTTTCTACAATTTTGCTGTTCATAATTTTTTGCTAGGATCGATATTTTTTGATTTATACCCCAAAAAGTGGTAAATCTTTGTTTGACTTTTTTTGACTTAAGAAAAATGCCTAGTAGCAATTTTCTTTCGGAATTCATTAAGGGAGGTTACTAGCAGTCTACATTTGGTTTTGCGTGGTATTCGGTTTATTGCGTTATTGGCCATCTTGAATTCAAGGGTATATTTTTGTTTGCCGAATAAGTCGTTTAGTTTTATTTTTACACGAAAAATATTTACTACAAGGTTGTTAAGCATTAAATTTACTACCGTTTAATATTCATAATTTTATCCTAGGATCAATATTTTTCGATGTATACCCCAATAAGGTGGGGAAATTGTATTCGATTTTTTGACAAAGGAAAAACTCCTAGTGGTTATTTTCTTTGGAAATTCGTTAAAGCAGGTCACTGGCAGTCTACATTTCGATTTGCGTGGTATTCGTTTCATTGCATTCTTCACCATTTTGAATTAAAGGGTGAAATTTCAGTTACTGAATAAGTCGTCTATTTTTAATTTTACACTAAAAATGGTAATTTAAAATTTGTTTAGAATTAAATTTCAAAAAGAAAAAAAGATGTTTTATCACCATTATTCGTGTAAAACTAAAAATAGACGACTTATTCAGTAACTAAAATTTCACACTTCAATTCAAAATGGTGAAGAATGCAATGAACAGAATACCACGCAAATCGAAATGTAGACTGCCAATGACCTGCTTCAACTAATTTCCAAAGAAAATTACTACTAGGAGTTTTTCCTTTGTCAAAAAATCGAATACAATTTCACCACCTTATTGGGGTATACATCGAAAAATATTGATCCTAGCGGAAAGTTATGAATACCAAAAGGTAGGAAATTTAACTCTTAACAACTTTGTAGTAACTATTTTTCGTGTAAAAATAAAACTAAACGACTTATTCGGTAAACAAAAATTTACCCTTAAATTCAAGATGGCCGATAACGCAACAAACCGAATACCACGCAAAACCAAATGTAGACTGCTAGGGCCTTTCCTTAATGATTTCCGAAAGAAAATTGCTACTAGGAATTTTTCATAAGTCAAAAAAGTCAAACAAAGATTTACCACTTTTTGGGGTATAAATCAAAAAATATCGTTCCTAGAAAAAAATTAAAAAGAGTTAGACTGCAGAAATTTTTATTCTAAACAACTTAGTAGTAACAACTTTTTGTGTAAAATTAGAACTAAACGATTTATTCAGTAAACAAAAATGTATTCTTAAATTCAAGATCACGGAGAACGCAACGAACCGAATACCACGCAAATCGAAACTTAGACTACCAGGGACCTCCCTCAACGAATTCAGAAAGAAAATTGCTACTAGGAATTATTTCTAGGTTTGCCCCTTAATTGAGCTAAATCGGTTGTGCTAGTGTCTGTGATGGTGAAATGGCCTTCAGCTTATCATCAGGCGAGGTAATGTCAAATTGAAGTGTCCTATATAAAAAAAAAACATTTTTTTTATACCACTTAGTTGGCAGACAAGCACACGGCCCACCTGATGGGAAGCGGTCACCGTGGCCTATGGACGCATGCAACACCAGGGGCGTCACACTCGCGCTGCCGACCCTGAAGAAACCTTCTAATGCCCTTCTTGAAGAACCCCATATTGTAGTCGCTTGGGCAAACCACCGCAGGGAGTTCATTTTATTGTTTCTATTTTTTGGGGATGAAGGAATTGTTGACGACACATGAATACCTTAGATGTAAGAGCTATACTTTCCCAACTGACGTATCAGTAACTGTGCTGCATGTCCTAAAGATGAATTTGTATATTTCAACGTCCAAGCGAACTGAGTAGCGTGTAACAGCTAGCTCAGCTGTACCAAGCGAATATCTTTACCGGGCCTTGCCATAACTGTGTAGTGAAAGTGATCCTATTCTTAATCGGCTTCAAATGACTTGCGTAATGTAGATCCGCAAATTAATTGACGTTAATCTGCAGATATAAAAGTACTTTATTGAGCTATTCTTGGTTTAATCTAGTAAGAGATTTAATGTTTGAAAGCCTCCAGCTCAGTTGGAGTAACCATGAAAAACTTGAGGCTGTTTGTGTTAATCAAATAATTCACCTGCGGCTCTACCCGCGTACAAAGAAAGAAGGAAAAGTATGTATTTTAACCTATATTCACTGGTATGCCACTTAAGAGCGCTTCATTCCAGTCTCTGAACTGAACTGGAACGTTTAGCCACCTAGTCATTCTGCTCCTTAAGCTTTACGCCATATAGAAATTCTGCAACTTGGGCATTTTGTTATTTGGTCATTTTGCAATCAGAACGACAATTGGGTAGGCATTGTGAGACTGACCCCTGCTGTTGCTTGCGACTCCGCCCGCGTGGAATTGTGATCCCGTGAGTAGCGTGTTGATATATAGCCTTGGTAGGTACAGTCAGCTTCAGAGAAAACGGACCCCCTCAATACTTAAAGAATATCGCCGCCTGCGCCGCGCCGACCGCGTTACATGACTCACGAATGACGTCACTTGATGCGATCGTCACTGAGCTGCAGCCTTTTATTTGCATGTTCATATATTTGTAATTTTCTGATATTTTTCGTCTTTGGGCTCAATTGTATACCAAGATACAACATACTCACAAAAAGATGCCACATTAATTTATGTGCCGTTTGAGGATACGAACCCGCATCTCCAGCGTCAGCTGATTACTTAGACCGCACCTTACTCCACTAGGCTACGGTTCACTTGATAATAATGGCGAAAATATGAATTACATTACCTACTCCTATTATCGAACAAAGTTGATTACGGTGTTATTTTGTAGAACTTAAGGTTTAAATTTGAACTACATCATATGTGATGATAATAACTGCTCAATTGACTAAAAGATAAGGTTGAAATTAGTATAGATTTCTCGTTTAGTTCAATAGATTACGCTTGATACAGCTTATTGCACTACCGTCATTTTGTTTTTTACTTCAAAAACTTATCTGCTGTATGAGCTGCGGCTATAGTATTTTAATATCTGTGACAGCGCGCTAAGGTTGCAATTAGAATACTTCTTTGTCATAATTACTAAACTGTGATTGAAGGTAACTTTATAATTCGTGGTAATTTGCATTGGTGTTAATCCTCCTCGTAATATTATTCAATTTATTAAGTTGTTGATCAGTTTTTTGAGTAAATTGAAAGTATGGTTCGAATAACAACATTTTTGAAAGCTAAAATTGTTATTCTCTGGGAGCAAGAATAGAGGCATAACGGTAAGAGTTACGATAAAAATATATTATATACCTATTTATTGCTTAATCATGTTACATTTTCATTTACAAGTTATATTTTTGGAGTTTCTTTTATTTATTATCATTTTCATTACAGAGAAATACAGTGCGTAGATGGATTCGAAGGTATCAAGCGACGGGTGATATAAAATGTGAACGCGAAGGACCTCGCCCAGTTGCTTACACTCATGAATCAGAACGGCACCATGATATTGCGGAAGTTCACTCAGTGGCACCCTTCAACCCTAAAAACGTATAAGACTTAAGAACAAGCGGGCGGTTAACATTAGGTAGGTAAGTAAATGATTATAATAATATTCTTTAAAATAAAATCACAAAAAAAAAAACAGATTTGAAAAGGTTTATTATTTTAGGTTACTGGAGATGGATTTCTTCAATGGGCCCAGGCGAGCTAGTGGAAATAGGTGGCCGCATGAACAGTGAGCGATACCTTGAAGTGTTGAAAGACGTAATGCTGCGCATAATCAGTGCGGGTCGCATATCCAGAAGGACAAATTTACCTGGTTCAGGATAACCCTTTAGTGCATCCCGAATTGTGCAAGACTGGCTAAATGCACAAGAAGATATAACGGTGTTTGAGTGGCCGGCTAAAAGCCCGGATCTTAATCCTATAAAAAACTTGTGGGTCAAATGGTTTTAAACTGGAACTAAGGTAAACAGAACTTGGGAACTAATGCGAAATAGTGTCCTCCTAACATTCATAATAATAATATTATATTATTATTAATACCTAATCCCATTACTCTTGTTTACAAGTTTAGTTTTTTTTTTTTTATATAAGACATTTTTTTATATAGGATAGTAATCTTCTAATGTGTTAACGATGCACCATCTGACCTCACATATTTTTCTAATGTTGTATTAAAAGGGTTACTTATCAGAAAATGTGATCAAAGAGGAAGATGTATATTGCTATACTGTTATAGTTTAGCATGTTGGTTCTTTCTTTGTGATTCACAGGCATAAATAACATTTCATTTTTCAACCATTCTTTTATATTCAAAGATTATACAGAGTGTAAAAAATTAATGTTTGCAACTTTAAATAAATAAGTAAATAAATATTGTAGTTATGTTTCTAGAACTATGTATAATATTAAACATTTTATATCACATTTTATACTTAGGGTATTGTGTTTTGTCAATAAATTAACGTTCTAAAATAAGTAAATCTAAAAATAAGTAACCCCAATTTAACTCAGATAGAAAAACTGTATACTCAACCAGGAAATGGACTCCATGTAGTCCTAGAAATGTAATTCGAGAAATAAATTAATATTGTTTATACAACAAGCCTATCTTTTCTTACAAACCTCATACCTACTATAAAATTTGATTCCTTAAATAATAATTAACAAAAGTGCTCATGAGAATAAAAAAATAATTATACGAAATAAAAAAAAGAACTTTGTGTCCGAGGATTTGAACCCCCGGTTACCGTATTCACAAAGCATAGGTCATAACCACTAGACCAACATGACATTTACGTAAAGTTTCAAAAAACTTCAATGCTTTCATGTCATTATCAAGGGGGGTCCCTTTTCTCTGAAGCTTTCTAATGACGAAAAAAAAATTTCTAAGCGGTCCAGTAGTTTTTGAGTTTATTCGTTACATACAAAAATACAAATCTTTCCTCTTTTAGCACAGTATAACGAGAGAGTTCGTTAGACTGTGATATTAGTATAGTAGGCAATTAAGAGAACAAAGCAATTGGACATTATTTTGTGACTGTAGTCTTTAGTATCCCACTTTCAGCCGTAAAAACAAGTTTCGATTTTTACGGCTGAAACTGAAATCGAATTTCGGCAACAGTCTCAGTTTTGGCCAAAACCGAAACTTCTATATATTGGCTACAGTCATATAGTATAGTCACGTAGCGTAGATTTATGATACCACAACGACCAAGACCCAAGGGAATCTATTCAAGATAAAGCCTTTATTATTCCAGACTATACAGTTCAGACAGCAATCGCTTCCACAAAAGTCAAGATTAGCAAAATTAAGAGAAACAGTAGGAGAGCAAACTCCAGGTTCACGCATTGATTTAAACCACCAGGCTTAACACTATACAGATGATGAACTATCCTACTTCCTATCCTATCCTTCAATATGACAGCCTCCGTGGCGTAGCGGTAGTGAACGTGGCTGCTACGCAGGAGGCGCGGGTTCGATCCCCGCTCAGTGCTAATATTTATATGCACGAATATGGGTATTTGCATTGGTCTGGTCGTACCTCGGAGAGCACGTTAAGCCGACGGTCCCGGTTGTCATACGAACATCTATGGCAGTCATTACGGGTAGTTGAAGCTGGAGCTCTAAAAAGCCCCAAAACAACGATCTAGCTGCAATGCTTCGATATCGCCTAATGCCACCATTGGGTTGTGAAGGTCAGATGGTAGTCGCTTCACGGAAAATATCGAGGTCTAGCCAAATCCGCAGTTAATACTGGTAAAGCGAACCCCAGACTCCGAAGTGAAAGCTTCGGATGAAGAAGAATATGAATATTATGTATGTGAAGGTTTGTGAAGATGTTAGGTTGTTTGTTATTCAGTCACGTTCTAACAGGTGAATGTATCTGGCTGATATTTGGTACAGGAATAACCAACCAACAAACTTTGGGACTAACCCACGAGCTTATCACGGAAATAGGTTCCAAGGGTAGCGAGAACGGGATCAATATTTTACGAGCCGCGGGCATCAGCGAGTTTACAATAGTATTCAGAAATATATTAAGTAAAATGCGAATGATATAATATCAAAGCGGCTGCAAGACCTAGGAACTTCACGCTTACTTCACACGGTAATATCATAATAAGTACTTATGCGACAATGTAACAAATACTTCATTAGGCTGAACAACTGTTGCGTGAAACGGGGAAGAGCGATGCAACGCAGTTGTTCATAGTATTGTCTTTTATTTAGTCGCGTACCTATATGACAATGTCATGCTACAAATTCAATACAAAATACAAATACATTGGAATGATAAAATGTAGTGATTCTCAGTGACAGTCCGAAGATCAGCGGCCTTACCATAAACTATTAAAACAGTACCAACTGCAAGTGTCACTTTGTAATCCTATTTATTTATATGACATTACAAAGTGACATTTGCAGTTGGTAGAATGACAGCAGTTCAATTATTGACCTGTTTTGAGAGTTCATGGTATGGGCCGAGTTTCGAGCGTGAAAAGCATTGAATTAAATTCTCATTGGTGAAAAGCCTGAAAAAGAAAAACAGACTTCATCCACTATCAACTTTCTGCATCTGCATCCATACAAGTCAGATGTAATCTCCTCAGTGGGTCCTGATCCTGACTTAATCCACCTAATATGACTAGGATTCTCACTAATACTGGCTTATATACCTTTGCTATTTTAAGAAAAAAATATGCATTCTGAAATAAGATATTGCCTAATTAAACTGAAACTATGACTTCAAATTTTTCGACTGAAAACAGAAACTCGAAACTATGGATGGTTAGAAAAGTATTTTTTTCTACAGTAACAAAAAAAAACATATAAAATACTAACCTTAATTTTACAGAAAATTACCAAAACCGTAGACATACAGATTTTTTTTATTACGTAACATATAACGTAAGTGCGTTAATAACGTGGAGAGTTTTTGGCGGCAATTCTAGGAGACGCATCACGGTGTTATTTTATTTTCCGAAATTCGTGTGAGTTCGAGTTTTTATGTGTAAATATGGTGGATTTTTAGACATAACGTCTTGGAAAACGCGCACAAGAGTAGGAAAGTGAAGTATTACAGTGGATTGTGACTTCTCGTGTTGGTTTCAAATCTCCGTAGAAGCCTTTAGTAAAGTTTCCACCACTTTACTGAGGCAGCAATCATCATCATCTTCATCATCATCGTCAGCAACTCACCATCATCATCAACATCATCCTCATCCAAATAATTATAATAAAATATCAAAAAATGAAGACATGGCTTAAAGGTCTTTGAAACCAAGCCAAAATCATTAAAAAAAAAAAAAGTTAATTACGTAAAAAAAAAAGTCTGTCCGTCTGTCAAGAGCTTTGTCTCAGGAACGCGTGAAGGTATACAATTCATCCCTTAGATGTGAATTATAATAAAAGGCATAAGTCGTAAGGCAATTTTCCTAACACTTTTATGCCCTTTCTGTATAGCCGTAAGGCATATTCAAGGCAAAATCGTACATATCGAGGTGATTTTGCTTTGAATATTCATCACACTTTATTTTTATGCCCTTTCTATATAGCCGTACGGCATATTCAAGGCAAAATTGTACGTGTCGAGGTGATTTTGCTCTGAATGTGCCTCACATCTTATTCTTTATGCCTTTTCTGTATACTTAATGCCACAGAAGGTGAGGCGTTATAGCCTTTTTGACTACAGACAGACAGATGAATAATTTCAATCAGGTAACGTTGTGAAGAGTATTTATAGGAGTGTCTATAATGGTGACCCAATTTTCCGAGACTATGCTTTCAGTTAACCATCAGACGAGGTGAAATCAAATTGAAGTGTCCTATAAAAAACCTTCTTATGAATAGTGAACGGTGAAACCCTTGTTGATCGATGAAATTGGTTCAAAATGGCTGCTAGAATCGTTGTAAAATGTCAACAAACCACTTCTGCATGTACTTTCTTAGGAATGGTTAGGACCTAATAGGTTTCCCAGAATAAAAAGGGGTATTTTATTTCGCGAAAGCACGTCGATGTCATTTCTTGTCATGAATATTGTACGAAGCTACAGTAGATTTCATTTTTGATGTGTTAGTTCATATGGGAACATTTTATTATGCTCTACACACTTTTTAAGATGTTTTTAAAGTTCAGTCAAAGTAAAGTTAAAGTAAAGTAAATTTAAAAAATTTAAAGATCGCGGATTATAAAATTAAAAGGTAAAAACTATGTATTATGTTGAGATTTCGATACGAAACATTGGCTTTTTATATAGCCTGTATCTACAGTAAACAAGCATATTATGTAATATTATCACCCGTATTCACAAACAATACTGTGAGGTCTCATAGTGTGCTCGAGCGCATAGGGCTGGTAAAATTAATTCACAAACGTCACGGAGCAGTATCTAACGCAGTGCGTTCCCTCAACGAAGTATTACTTAAGTGTTATCCGATTATTCCCAGTAGTCCCCTCTAGCCCTGTCCCCCGGGGTGACAGCTGGGAATTATCTTCCCATTTGTCACCGGGGCGACAATTTGTGCCGAATGTTCCCTTTGAAAGCTGACTAGAGAGGACAAATGGGAAGTCTGTTTCTCAGTTGTCACCTTGGGGGGAGGCCGGGACAATTGCTACAATTCCTTCCCAGAAAAAATATAATTACCACAGAAAAAAAAACAAATAACACTTTAAAAATAAAGTACAGTACAATTAAAATCAGTTGAACATTCGGCTTTTTTCGGGTATAATCGCCTAAATTCGGAGACGGAAATGACACGACATACATTACCGCGATTTCTTTTATGTAGCATTCAATTTGAAGTATCCTAAACGCAATGTATACTATCTGCCAAGATGACATTACTAACCACAGACCGAAGAAAATTATAGAGAAGCGACATGAATTTGAAAATTAATTATTTATTGAAGCTTCAATAATTAATGAATTTGAAGATATAAGAAATCGCGGTAATGTACGCGATATTTTTTATTTAATGTATACAAGTATAGCTATACTTGTATACATTAAATAAAAAAAAACATAGATGTTACGGCTAAAGGTAGGTGTGAACATAAACTTAAGATTAGCCGGCTAAACTTAGATTTATCTTCGACGAGGTGTTAATATTAGTTTCTTCTATCTTTAGCCGGCTAAACTTAAGTCTAACCGCAGGCCCTTGGCTAAAAATGTAGAAGGAAATGGGAAAGGAATAATCACTCTCATTTCAGCTTTACTATGCCGCCAATAGTGCAAACATCAAAGTGTCCACTCCGCTCAATCGGACTTTGGATTTTTTTTATGACCATCAAGAAATTGAAGTCTCGCAAAGCCATACACAATTAAATATAGACCGGCAGCAGGCGTTGCCTAATCAATCATTTGAACTGAAAGGTAGAACGAATACATTCTTAGCCATTTCGTTTCGGTTAATGTGCACATTAACCGGCTAAACATGGAATATCCCGACGCAAACTAACATGTTATCGAACTTTAGCTGCTTCTCGAAGATAAACCTAAGTTCAGCCGGCTAATCTTAAGTTTATGTTCACACCTACCTTTAGCCGTAACAGATACAAGTCAATATTTTACTGTTTGATGTACATAAGTAACAGTACGATATTACATCGGATTAATAATAATTGATAATAATCACCAAATTAAAAATTTAAGAAACCGACTTCTACCGATTTTTGTTGATAATTTATCAATTAAAAAAGTAGAAAGTAAATTTTCTTCTTTTTTAAATAAATCATATTCTTTATTAAAATAGTTACAACATTATTTACAATTTCACGAGACTGAGCAACAATTATTTTACCACGCTTTAAATTTGTTGAAGCCATGATACATAACTACTGTAAGTTAATTTTGATAAAATTTGATAGAATCGAATATGTTCACGAATGAAATTAGCGTTCATAATCATAAATGTATCATATACGTCAAATAAATCAATTATTTTTCTTATATTTCAATATTTTTGTGTTAGTTTTGAGCTACAAAGGAGGTTTTGTTGCTCATATCGTGCTTGTATTGTATTCATTATGACAACTGGTAATATAATTAAAGGTCATATCGGTAAATTGATAACTCTATGTAAGAGACGAGGGATTCACGACAATTACCGAGGTTGACCGAATGTTCAACTGATTTTAATCGTACTGTACCTTAAACATATTTTACTTCAAAGTAAAAACTTCTTTTAAAAAATACTCTTTTGTAAAAATAGTCTCTATTCTTTTAAAAAGAAATCACTGACATTATGTATTATAGGGCTTGATTCCAGAGAAGATTTCAGTATCCGGTGATTTTCCTCCGGTTATTTTTTTAAACTGACGATACATTTGCCACCATTAACTTCGTTAGTTCCGCCCGTATTTTGTGTTATCACAACGATTCACCCGAACTGGAACATGCACTATTCCCAGACATTATTTGTAGTATTTAACAACAGTAAGGAACACAACACACGGGCGGAACTAACGAAGTTTATGGTAACAAATGTATCGTCAGTTTAAAAAATAACCGGCGGAAAATCAACGGATACTGAAATCTTCTCTGGAATCAAGCCCTATAATACCTAATGTCAGTGATTTCTTTTTAAAAGAATAGACTATTTTTACAGAAGAGTATTTTTAAAAAGAAGTTATTACTTTGAAGTAAAATATGTTTAAGGTACTTTATTTTTAAAGTGTTATTTGTTTTTTTTTTTCTACGGTAATTATATTTTTTTCTGGGAAGGAATTGTAGCAATTGTCCCGGCCTCCCCCCAAGGTGACAACTGAGAAACAGACTTCCCATTTGTCCCCTCTAGTCAGTTTTCAAAGGGAACATTCGGTACAAATTGTCACCACGGTGACAAATGGGAAGACAATTCCCAGCTGTCACCCTGGGGGACAGGGCTAGAGGGGACTACTGGGAATAATCGGTGTTATCAATGAATAAAAAGGCTTGCCAGAACGAACGTACTGAGAATTTGTCGTTCTTTGCACAGTTTTGGTAGTACGCATAGCGAAGTATTGTTTGTGAATACGGGTGTAAGTCTGTAACATACTTGTTTTATACCTATAAACCAGTCCCTAGAAATTATTGACGAACGAGGCTCTATTGCAAACTTCTCTCGATGTTCAGGGGTCAGATGTCAGTCGCTCTCATAAAAATCGTAGCAATGCAGAGTGTAGATTGCAAGAGGCTATTATTGCACTTTACTGCTGAACATAGGCTTAGGAGAGGCTTATTAGGAGAGGATTAGGATGTGCGGCACCCCATCTTGTTTGCCTTCTCGCGGTCTCCACTCTAGGACTCGTTTGCTCCAAAGACTATCGGTCCTTCGACAGATTTGGCCCGCATAGGTACAGTTAAAAAAATCTAATGAAAAGTTGATGAAATTCAGTTGCCAGTTTACATATTATACGTCACAGCACAGGTGAAACTAATAAAACAGTATTAAGAAGAATTTATGTCTTCCTGAAATCTGTTGGGATTCTTCTCAATATTTTACTATCATTCAGTGTAATCCGTGTTAAATTGTAATATGATTCGAGGATGCGTTCATAAACAGCTCTTCGCGTTGTAAATTTGTATAATTTACGACGCTCGTAAAATGCAAGAGAATATGAATATGCATTTTTGATAGCCTGGGAGCTCGACACACTTTCTTCTCCTACGTCCCACAGTCCCATATCGATCTTGGGTCAGGTCTTGTACAGTTACCAGGCCACTTAATTCTGAGTTGTCATTGGAGTTAGGTTCTACTTTTTATTTCCCTGTAAAAACCTCCGAGTACCTACCTCCCCGTGTACGATGAAATGGTAATTTCAAAATTGAAACGATAAAAATCACATCAATCAGAATGTCATCACCATTGCCGGTTACTCAGCCTTTTTTCTGGACGTCTGGAGATCCCTAACGGGTACCACGTCACCAGGGCTATCGGTGAACTGGCTATGTCGGGATCGAACCAACCAAAACCATTGGGTGTCAAGTGTACATGAGGCTTTTACCAGCCATAACTCAAGTAGTCTCGTCGCGAAATTTGGGGGCAAACCACCGTTTAGAGAGGCGCGCATGGAACCCGTCGTGCCACTATCTCTAAGGAACCCTTTAGGGCCATCTCGTTCACTCTATCAGAATATCCACTGTATCAAAATGCCCACCGTACCATAATGTCTACTATATCAGATTACCTTCTTCTGCTGGGGCGACAGAAACCCTACGCCACGCTTTCAGGCTAGAAAAAGAGATCTTAGTTATTAAAATAAAAACACTTTTTAACGGATTCCTAGAGTGGAGACCGCGCGTAGGAAAACGGAAGGTGGGACATCCCCTAGCCAGGTGGACCGATGACCTGCGAAAGGTGGCTAGGACGGATTGGATGCGGAAGGCGGAGGATCGGCAAACGTGGCGCACATTGGGAGAGGCCTATGTCCAGCAGTGGACTGCAGTAGGCTAATTGATTGATTGAACGGATTCTATCACGATTTATGTGGTATTGTTTACACTTACGCCCAGTTTCCGAAAGGCTGATTAACCAACACGATGATCAAATTATACTATTTAACCATGATTCTAGCAACCCAATTGCTACTTGACAAAAAATTTAACAGCCGATTAGTTGATTTAACGTTGTTCAGCCTTTCGGAAACTGGGCGTTAGTCTTACGTTTCGGCTTCTAATCAGCAACCATGGTCGCAGGGTGACTAAAAGATGGTAGTGTCACGTAGATTGAAGTGTATATCCAAGTTCCCAAATTACCTATATTGAATTGCTAGTGTTACTATTAACTTACGGAGAATGAGCTCACTGTGCTATAATGTCTTGTTGTATTTTGCTTTTTCTTAAGTTTGTTAGGACTGAGACTGGATTCCAGACCGGTGGTACGTTCCAAAGCTTTTGATTTCAATAGCCTCGCGGATCATTCTAGGTAGGTTTAAGTAGATCCCGACAGGATCATCAGACCTTAGTTATATAAAAACTCGTCCCTAAAATATCGCCTTCACCTCCTGGCTTATACGTAAGCCTTGACGTATAGCCATGTTTATTTTTAACATATTTTAATACCAGCAATGTAATAAGCTTCAGATGATAAAGTCGTTTTGTAGAAAATATTTATAAAATGACTTCATGGTTGACTATAAATCAATTAATGCCGTCATTTCAACCTTGTGAGTATATTAATGTAGATACTAGCTTTCGCCCGTGAATATGCCCGCACGGATGTTAGTTAATATGGCACTACTAAATCGATTGCAATCAAACAAATGTAAGATTTAAGTCTGACTAAAACATTTCAAAAAAAGAAATTCTCTTAAAAAAAGTCTATCGGTCTGTCTGTTACAACAGACCACCAACAGACAATTGAACCACCGAACCACTGAACCGATTTTACTAAAATTTGGTACAGAGATTAGGTATGCCTTGGGAAAGGACTTAGGCTATATTTGGCCGCGATAACCGGCATCCACGCGGTCGCAGCCGTGGACAATAGCTAGTCCATACTAATATTTTTAAATGCGAAAGTAACTCTGCCTGTCTGTCTGTTACGCTTTCACGCCTAAACTACCGAACCGATTTTGATGAAATTTAATTCAAAGATAGATTAGACCTTGGGAAAGGTTATAGGCTATGTTTGGTCGCGATAACCGGCATCCAAGCGGTCGCAGTCGCGGGCAACAGCTAGTTTAAATATAAACATATCATGACATATCCTTGGTTTGGCAAGCGTCCATAGGAGCTCCAACTAGGAACTGCATGCCGCCAAGTTATCCAAGTAAGGTTTTATTTACTTTACGGGGTCAGTGGTTATATTTGCACCTATAATTATTATAATTAGCGGTCTAACTAATATAACTATATTAAAAATTAAAACTAAAACTAAAAATACAACTAGCGGTCGCCTGCGACTTCGTACGCTTGTAGTTCATTTTACCCCCTTAAGGGTGGAGTTTCGTAAAATTCGTTCTTAGTGGTTGTCCTATAAGGAACCTACCTACCAAATTTCAAGTTTGTAAGTGTTACAGTTTCTGAGATTTTGTGATGAATCAGTCAGTGGTATTTAGTTTTTTTATGTATACTAGCTGACCCCGCGAACTTTTTTTTAATTTTTCTCGCCCTAAGAACCATCCTCGTACTTTAACATACTTATTACAGGCTTCGCAAATAATACTTAGAAAACATTTCAATTGATAATATTTATTTTAAAAATGTTCATTTGACTAAATAAAGTTCTGCATGGATATTAAAAGGTTATTGAAATTGAAATAAATCCCAGCTAGGTACCTACCATCAGCTTAGAGTCAGGTATTTCACATAAGTATTACCGACCAACTAAAACTCAAGAAAATACGAAATAGCAAGATCAGTTAGTTTTAAAAATAACAGTAGGTATCTAACAATTAAACAAAGTTCTGAAGGAATGTGTATTCTACCGAAACTGCACAACTAATAGGTAGTCTCTATAGACTCTAGTATATAATAATTCAAACAACCAAACGGTTTCGCCACTTTTTGAATTAAATTAATCGAAACTACCACACCATTCTTTATCCTCAAAGCAACTTTAATTTTGTATTCTGACGCTAGAGGTCTGTCCGTTCGAAAACAAAGACGCTTCAAGACATGAGACGTCCGCCATCTTAGTTTCCCCGTGAGCATGGCAGCTGAAATGCAACCAACCAAAACGTAGAATAGCGTAACATGGTAAATGTTCCGTTGACTCTTATAACAATATTTTAGTAATACTTTATGGTAAGCTGAATGCATGCACATATTATGGTGGTACTCAGCTTAACGGCTTCATCAGATGATTTTTCATACCTCGTTTAAAAAACGCGGGCCTGTAGAAAGAGAAACATGTCAAGGTAAAAGTAATAGTTTTTTATTCTAAGTAAGGTACAAAAATTAATCTTAAACTACAATAAATAGATACATTCATGCCTTAGCTTGGAGTCTGTACTAGGTACGGGACCTGTGTTACGAATCTCCAGGCCCCCCAATAGTGTAACTACTTAAATAAAAATAATAAGCGATAGAATCTGTTTCAATGGATTTTATTTTAATCCTAATAGACAGCAAGTAACTTGAGTTGAGTCCCCCTTTGAGTTGCCGTGTTGGTTCCCGGTGGATTAGAAATAGGGCCACCCCATCTGTTCCTGTAGGTGTCGTAAAAGGCGAATAAGGGGCCGAAAATAATAGTTGGCGAAATGTGGGTGTTAATACACCTCTGCTTACCCCTTCGGGGATTTACAGGCATGAGTATTGTATATAAGTATAACTTGAGTTTAGTGAGACTACTATTTATTAAAAACAACTGAAATCAATTGACGTGTCTTTTGAATGAAGCAGCACGTCTACTTATCATTATTATTAGGTATGTGCATGTTTGCACAAATAAACGACACAGCAGCTGCACTCCACATTACAATTGAATAAGCACGTTAACTCTTCTATATAAGATCCGTGAACATTACACATTAGTCTGTACACAAGACTTATTTATTAAATATACAAACCTCCATGATACGTGTCTAGAAGCAACAATGCAATGCGTGCACGCAGTCGTATCGTTTCCACCCCCAGATTCAAAATAACCAAAATTTATGAAACATACGCGTCGCAAGTCTAGCATCCATATTTACGAATATACTCATAATCACGCCTTTATTCCCTGAGAGTTAGGCAGAGGTGAATTAACACCCACATTTCACCAATCATTGTATTAGGTCCCATGTAATATAGGGTGGGCCAATTGCCGTATTCCGAGCACTATTTTTGACTCGAGCTATGCATGACTGACTCTTGGCTGTGTATATCTGTCTGATGTTAAACAGCCCTATCCCTCAGTCGCCTTGTACGTAAGACAGCGTATTGAAAGAGATGGGGTAGCCCAAATTCTACTCTGCCGGGAACCACGCGGCTAATTTCAATTATTATACAGTTTTCATCGCGAATTTGAAACGTTTTATCATTTGGCGACGTCACAGCAATCAACAAAGGCACGGGTAGTGATCTCGGCTGCGATTGCGACGTTGCCGCACTCTGTAGGAATGCGGCCGCGGCGTTGCCAACCCGCCACTCGATGTATCGGGCGATAAACGTGAGTGCATTGGGCGGCGACATCCGAACGACCATTTTGTTTTATATGACAACTGTTACCCCCTTCATGCACTTTATTTCTCTAATTTAACAACTATTTAAACATTTATTTCGCCTATATTAGCTCTGATATACAAAACAGAGACTCTAGAACGATATTTTGCACTTATTACAAAGATTTCTACACAGAAAACTTGAATATTATCATGTATTATATTGAAATGTCTCATATACTGGCATGACATTCATTTTTTCACAGTGGATCGCTGTTTTATATTGAGGCGTATATAAGTTTGTGTGCATGGATCTATTTATAGTCTGATAAAGGCAGCATGAACTGTTTAGCTGTTCGTCTGCGCTAGCGCATCTGATTTAGTTATAAATGCTTTGTCCTTTGTATAATATTTTTGAGGGGAAAATCAACAAGTTGTTAAGGAAAATGTGTATATATGTTTCGATATCCTGAATAACATATAGTTATTACATATTTTTCCTGATTATTAAAGGTTTTTTGTAGAGTATAACATACAATATTATGATTATGAGTTAGAACCATTATAAATATAGAGCGCGCCTATCACTCAGGTCTTTGGCGCCGAGTGTTAGCAGATACTTTGCGATGGTATAGCGCACCTATAGTGACGTTTCATGCATTACCAAAAATCAATAGATGTACTTATTAATGTAGTTGGTTGTTATAAAGTTTATTGTTCGATTTGATATGCATGGATAAAATTAAAGCCAAAATATAAAAAATAGCGTCATTTTGCGGTATTTTTGCGTCATTATTACTACAAATATACGATGTTGTATAAAATTTTGATTTAACATATCGAAGTAAATATTACTTGCGAAGTCATTTTGATAGGTATTGTTTTGCTACTGATTGAGGTTGAGCCAGGAGCCTCGGTACTGTTCATACCCGTGATAGCAGTTCATATTTGTAAGGCGCGCTCTATAGCAATGTATACTCTAAGGTTAGAACTGAATTTATGCTATTCAATTCAACGATTTCTGTGCAATGATGATTACATACATATATTCATGCCTGTAAAGGGGTAGGCAGAGGTATATCCACACTTCGCCAACTATGATCCTCGGTCCCACGTAATATAATAGAGGGTGAGCCCATTGCCATGTACAGTAAGCTTCAGAGAAAAGAGACCCCCCTTGTTAATGATATGAAAGCATGAGGGGGTCTGTTTTCTCTGACGCTGACTGTACATTTTGTCATGGGCTATAATGTTAACTGTTGGATTGAGAACAGCCCTATCTCTTAGCCGCCCTCTACGACACCCGCAGGAAGAGATGGGAGGGCCCTCTTCTTCTCAATACTATCGCTATGTCAAAAATGTATCCATGTTGTCGGACTGACGTCTTGCTTTATCCTTGTTCACTTTCCAGATTAGTGCATCTTCTGTTGTTCTTATATTGCGTTTAAGTAGGCGAATTATCCTGGTTTTCATTGACATTATTTTTTAAACCCTAGTCCTATCTTACTCTTTTTTATATGTATAACTAGCTGTCCCGGCGAACTTCGTACCGCCATATTTTCCCGTTCCCGCTGCACCTATTTTCTCATCCTTTAAACCTTCCCTGGACACCCACGAATATTTCAAGACTAAAATTAGCCAAATCGGTTCAGCCGTTCTTGAGTTATAAACTAACAACGAAAAGTGGCATTAATTTTTATATATTAGATTGGAGAAGATTATCATTGCTTCTAAAGCAATTACAAGTCTTAGGTTTCATTTAAATAGAAACAGTTCTGAAGTTCTAATGAACTAAGTAAGTAGATAAGTCTTGTAGTTTTTTACCAGCACACGTGTACTCCTACAGTCCCGGGTTCCTATAAGCGGGGCGTGAAAAAGCATCTGATGAGGCCGTCAAGCTGAGTGCCACCATTATAACATTGTTGGTATCTGCAATGGTGACCCTCTTTTCTGAGACTTTACCTTCAGCTATCAAGCGAAGCAAAGTCATACGTGACCTATACCGGGTGATTTTATAGTCATCATCATCATCATCATCATCATCCGCATATAGACGTATTCTCCTGATTGCATCCGTGGCCAAGATGACCTCGAAGCTCAGGGTCCGCCTTCCAGCTCTTCCTTCTCCACTTCGCACGATCTTGGGCGTCCATGGTAGTGATCTTATATTCGTTTCGGATAAAAACATTTCGGTCAAAATCTCGTTAGCAAAATCGTCTGGAAGTATTATTTTGGCGAAAAAAAACTTTTTTTTTTACAACCCCCAAACAGTATGCTTTTCACCTGTACATTATTCCCATACATTACAAAAAAAAAATCCCTCAACTTAATACTTTCAGACTAAGATTTTGCTATCGAAACTGTGTCCAAAATCTTTTTCTAAGAGAGACTATAAAATAAGGGTGTATAAAAAACACAAAATTCTCTATAAAAAGGGTGGTATTTTAACATTATGTTCAGTTGTTTGTTTATAATTATCTACCTATCTTTTTTTATTCTATATAAGTATAAAAGAAAGTCGTGCTAGTTACACTATTTATAACTCAAGAACGGCTGAACTGATTTGACTGAAAATTGCTGGGGAGGTAGCTTAGAACCAGGAGAAGGACATAGGATACTTTTATCACGTTCCCGCGGGACGTGACATAAACCACAAATGTATGTAGTACCTACGTGCATAACCTCCTAATGACTGCACCAAATTGGATAATTATTTTTGTTTTGTGTTCGTTATTGTGTGGCTGAGGTTTGAATAAGAAAATTAAATGGAAGGTGCAGCGGGAACGGGATCAGAATCTAACATGGAAATTTGAATCGAAGGTACAGCGGGAACGGGATCTGAATACCACGCGGGCGGAAAATATGGCGGTACAAAGTTCGCCGGGTCAGCTAGTGTTTTTATAAAAAGGTCTTTGAACGATATATTGTAGGTTTAACCTACTTTGGTTGTTAACCTAGATCGGAACTGTATGACTATTGTATGTAACATAAGCAAGTATATAAATGTATTTTTGTTTCGTTGCTAGAGGTGCTTAACTACATAAATGCTTGGCTGAGTACTTAAATACTTATTGAGTACGTATTATTTATTCATATATTAACAATAGAAAGTTCGAGTTCAATCCAATATGGCTTATATGTAGTAATAAGAGATTTCTAGATGTTTTAAGGTCCAGAAGAATTTAAAGAAATCAGTAGGTACATACATATAATGACGCGTTTATCCCCGGAGGGTTAGGCAGAGGTGAAATAAGGAATTGAAGAATTAATGGACATACATACTAACCTACGTAGCTACTACAAAACAAAATTGTTCATATCAGTGGCAAATGTTGAAAATTAAAGGGAAGCTGGTGGAAAAAAGTCTCCCTCCTTATAATACAATCATAGCATGTATGGAATTTTGGGCGTTCTGAGCTTCCACGGCATCCCTTTACAAAGCAAGGCGGTTGGAATCGGTTTATAGGAACCCATCACCACTGGTTCATTCATATGTTCTGTACTTACGTGGTAGCCTTCATAGATGGTTTTTCCAAGCGACTACGATATGGGGTTCTTCAAGAAGGGCATTAGAAGGTTTCTTCAGGGTCGGCAGCACGAGTGTAACGCCCCTGGTGTTGCACACGTCCATAGGCCACGGTAATCACTTCCCATCAGGTGGGCCGAGTGCTTGTCTGCCACCTAAGTGGTATAAAAAAACATAGTTTAAGTTCTATTTTAACACAACGTAAGTAACTTTTTGGTGGTTTTGAACTAAATTTTTTGTCATTCAACAAATTCGCTCCGGCCGCCAGGTTCAATCGCACAGTTCGATTAATCGAATTATGAGGAATTAATTGGGGCTATTTTTGCTTACGATACTATTTTGAGTTAGGTATATACTTAAGCAACGATAGTACAGTTCTAAAAAAGTTACATGGACCCATTATATACATATATTATATTAGGTATAAGTAACGAATAATAATATTTCCTCTATTTTAAAGTCGGTTAAAGAATAGAATTAGAAAAATAGAAAAAATTGTGTTAAGTTACGAATTAAGTTACACATAAGTGGGTACTTAATATAAATAGCAGAATTTTGTATGAGATTAGATATTAGATTTATGAATATTTTGAGTAATATTTTACGTTTAATTTTCATTTTAATTTGTTTTTAACCGACTTCAAAAAAGGAGGTTCTCAATTCGTACCCAATTTTTTTTTTTTTTTTTTTATACCTAGATAGATAGTAATTAATTGCTAAACAACGAATATTTTATAATAAAAATATAACATAATAATAATATAAGATATTACCTACCTAATATGTATAATTAATACACGATGAAGCCTACATGTACTTTAATATTTTACGTGTTTCGATTTATTAAATGTGTGTTTTAAAGCATATGAATTAACAATTAATTTAAGTATACATATAAACAAAATCGTATTATTATTATATAAAAAGTAGTATTTATAATAACAATATCACCATTTTTACAACAAAATACATAAAAAAGCAATTAGCTAAATGTAAATAAATATGTAAAAAAAAACATATTAATTAATTATCAACCGCATTAATTAAACCTACAAAAAAAAAATTAAAAACAATTTACATTTTAAATTGACAATGACGTCAGTCTCAAACATCCTTTTCAACGTATTATGTCGTTATGCACCGATAGATGGCACTAGTTAGCTCGTTTGTCGATGGCACTCATTTGTCACGGTACGCAAGCTTGTGTAGGTGTTCTGGCCATGTGAAAATATTATCTACAACGTCTATATTGGCTTAACCTACTAGCTATATGAGTTTTCAGACAGATTCATGTGTATATTTAGATCGAACTTCCGCTATATTTAGGTATAATATGATTCCTATACGCTTTTTACATACTTACTTATCTACTTATTATATATTCAAGCCGGTAAATTCCTGAAGGGGAAGGTTTTGAAACTCACATTTCTTTAACTATTATTTTTGATCTCGAGTAATGGGGGCCGATGGCACGTGTTACCCGACTACGGCAAAGCCAAAGGAGGGTTATGATTTTGACAGGCTATGTATGTATGTATGTATGTATGTATGTACATACATACATATGTATGTATGTATGTATGTTCGTTTGTTCCCTCATAGCTCCTCAACTACTCATCAGAACTGGGCATATGAGATATTGTTAGAAGCGTCTTGATCGTCCGCTGGTTATAGGCTATATGACATGGCACTAAATCTAATGTGGCGCCCTCTAGCGGTCATAAAGTACTGTGTTAAAAAATAAACTTGAGATAAAACTAATTGAGCCCTTTAATTTGATAAAAAACCGTGTTTGGTATCAAATTAAAGGGCTCAATTAGCACATTTCAAATATGTATAAATTATTGGGTGTTGCTTGCCCCAAAATAATATAAATAAAAATTAAGTTTAAAACTACTTACTGCAAAATCACGTCCTAAAAAGTATTAAACAAGAAAATATCAAGAATAGCCGTGGTCATATGCCACTTACTCTAACAAAACAATACATTCTAGGAAAAAGTGGCATACGAACACGGCTATTCTTGATATTATCTTGTTTAATACTTTTTAGGACGTGATTTTGCCTCATAGGCCTGAATTGTATCTACAGAAAGGGCGAACGAGGGGCGATCTTGGGCGACCGCGATCGCAGAACAAATTCGAGTCAATTATGTATGTCTTTTCTGTAGAATTCATGCCTTAGGAGCTTTAAAAAAGAATAAAAAGATATATGAGTATAATGTTAACTACAAATATTATTTACTTGTTATTGCCTGCACCTTTGCGCTGACGGCACAGAATCTCTCTGTTCTTACAAGATCGACAGCACGAGTGTGATTCCCCTGGAGTTGCACTCGCCTATAGGCCACGGTAACCTCTTACCATCAGGAGGGCCGTGTGCTTGTCTGCGACCTAAGTAGTATGAAAAGAAAAAACTTTCTCCGCTCGCGTGGTATAATGAATGTTGTCTGAAATTCTCATTTTCTCTGGGTATTTTCAATTTTCCTTTTCTTAAGAATCTTCTACTAAATGTTAAAAACTTATAATTAAGGATAAATGCGATCGGTACAGTCGTTCTTAAGGTGGATTTAGACCAAACGAGCATAGAGCTAGAGATAGAACAAAAGCATTCTTTCTTAATATTTTAGTGTAAACGAAACTTTTTTTTAATGAAAGAACAACGAACGAATGTTCTATTAAGGTAAATTTAGGCCAAACGGCCAGAACAAGAGCAAGAACAATGAACGAATGACCTGTCACTGTTTACATTATTACACTAACGGCCGTTCCCAATAACCTATCTATCGCCAGTTTTGACATTAGAAAGGATAAAAACGTCATCAATATCTATGGTAACGCAATTCATAGTAGCAAAATAACAATAGGATTTGACAAAGGAACTATCTCTACCTTCACCTTTATCTGTAGATATGTTATTGGGAATGGCCGTAATAGAATTTGGCGTAGGATGGATAGATTAAGCATTCATGTAAATCAACCAATACGTTATGACGAACCAAAGGAAATAGGGATCCAAAATCAGGTATTTTAATTTCATTTTTAATTTTGTTTTATTTCTATGGACCAGGGTGTTTCGAGGCTTTAATTATTTACTATGTGGTATCAATTTTATAATTAAATACCTAGGTAAGTAAATAGATTGTGTAATATACAACCTACAGACAACCTTAATATGAACATGCGGAATAGGTAAAGAAAGATGTAAATGCGGTATAAAGAAAACAAGTAAGGAAGCTCAAAAGTCAATACCTGAATCATAACATATGGAAACAGTATGGTCTCTGCTTAACCCAATAGGAGAGAAGCGTAACTATCCATTTAGAATTTATAACTAGATACACTGAAACCGTTACTTAACAATATAATATAAGCACCAAGTGCTTCACAGAGATATCGAAATATATGAATTGTCACGTTTTTTTAAACGTCCATACCTCGTTCCTATTGCTAACAGCAAGTCACGTATTCAAATTGAGCTCTCAGCAGATTTATATTTACATTATAAAAGTCTAGATTACAACTTAGTTTCACTGCCATTCATTTGGCATTAAAGCAATTATTTATTTCAATTGGAGATTTTAACATAATGAGCTTTGAACTTAATTGTTATTGCTCTTCATGATTTTAATGGCGATTCTGGCGTCATCCTGTCTAGTCCTCTTAATTTTTCCTCCGTCATCATCATCAACATCATCATGATCATCCTTTGTGCATTAACCCCGGTCGCATCAGAGGCTTAATTTTTATTCCGGTATTATCCGGTTAGATCCACTTAATTTTTCATCCATGATTTTTTTTTACATCGAACTCTCAATTCCGAGAGGAGAACCTGCACCACAACCTCAACTTTATAACTTCGCTTACAAGGACGACCTTGTAAGCGAAGTTATAAATTTTATTTAAAAAACAAATGTAAAATTTGCATATATACCTAAGATTTTTTTATAATTTGTTAAAACTTTGTAAATGTAAAATGTACAAAAAATACCGTGTGTAACTTTTCAGCGTCAGTGTCCCGAAAAATCCCTGAAAACGTCATAAATATATAAAGCTTTTCGCACATGACAACCCGGTTCTCAGGGAAACTTATAAACTATTTAACATCACGCTATGACTATTTAATTAATAATCAAGCTGTAAGAACAATAATAATAAAAAAGATGAAGAAGGGCAAAGGGTAAGGAAATTCCTTATCCAGAAATATCGGTTATTAAATAATTATGTAAGCAGGTACAGCTAATTTCAGTCCCGTTCCATGAATTGGGTCATTCGTCAACTCGCTAAAAACAAAACTCGCTAAGTTTGTATTTGATCACGAGGGCCGGAGTTCCTTCTTATGTCAGGCAATGGTTTTGGAAATTTTCAGTAGCTATGCGAAGTTTGGAAACGTATTCGTTATAAAGTGAGATTTCGTCCCCGATTCCTGACTTAACCGATGTGCTTGTCTGCCACCTAAGTTGTAAAAAAGGAACAATGTATGAATACAACAGTACTTAAGTATATCCTATCTACTTAGGAACACGGAACTCTTAGTGCGTGAAACCGACTCCGAGGTTCCGTTTGCATCCGAGGTGAAAGCCTCGAATGCAACCGGAACCGATACGAACTGATATTGTTGATGAGTAGGTATAATATAAGTAGGATAATGATTTATTCGTAAACTGTAAATTCCTCCATTCGTATGCATACATCTATAAGTACTGACACGTGTTAATCAGCATACTAAGTTTATAAACAAACGTAGGTACATACTGACTTATGTATACAATGGTTGCACTCACTTACATATAGCTGCCGGCGATGTTATAAAGAGTAAGACGCGATAGCTAAGACGGCGACGCTGCTGACGTTTCTTGATTTTGTACATACATAATTGGGTAGGCAGAGGTGTCTTCATCACTCAGATTTCGGCAACAATGATTTTCGGTACCACACACACCCTTCGCACATGCATGCGTAGGGATGAAAGTAATATCGTAAGGAATGCATCAACTATATAAGTGGATAGCTACAAGGGGAGAGGAAGACCTAAAAGGAGATGGATGGACTGTGTGAAAGATGATATGGTTAGGAAGGGAGTGGATGTTGAGATGACTGCAACTAGAGATGAATGGAAAAAGCACACATGTTGCGCCGATCCCAAATAAAATTGGAATAAGGGGATCCTACTCGTATTATGATGTAACAGGAGGCGAGCCTATTGCGGTCAAGCGGGCACTTTGTAATGGGCTGTGTGTTTACTGTCGGATGGAAAACAGCCCTATTCCTTAGTCGCCTTCTACGTCACCCACAGGAAGAGATGAGGTGGCCCATTCTACTCCACCGGGAACCAACACAGATTTTGTATAACCCTTAATAAAAGTTTTCTTACTTACTGTATATAGAATAAGGTCAATTTGACTTCACGTCCCGGATGATAAGCTGAAGGGAAAGTCTCGGAAAAGAGGGCCACCATTATATACACGATAGAAGAAGAATATACACGTACCATGTTCCAATGGTGGCACTCAGCTTGACGGCCTCATCAGATGCTTTTTCACGTCCCGCTTAGAGGACTTGGAAGTAGGAAGAGGGAAACACGTGTAGGTACTGGTAAGGAATTCCAGTTCTTAATGGTGCGGCAGAAGAAGGAGTCACCGAACCGCTTGGTTCTTGATAGAATATTCTGCACCGTATTGTAAGGTATTTGTAAGGTTTTCTTGTTATTAAACTTGACTAAGTTGCCGGAACCCTAATGGGAAATGCGAAACAGGATCCGGTCAAGCTTAGTGACACGTTGTCGTCTTTTTTCCACGGTCTGCTTAGACGCAGAATGTCTGTAGACTTATTCCGCATTCGCCCTACGAATATCGTCTCAAATTCCTAATTCATTTCGCCCTGAAAATAATTTTCATTATGTATTTATTATTTTATATCGACTTAACCATATTTTATTAGTAAGATCGAAAGTAAGCATAGTTTATCCGTCTTATAAAATGGGTTCTACATTTCTTTAACACAAATAGGCGTGAGTGTATGTATGTATGTATAAATGAAAACCCAACCCACGGTCAAACCAAACAAAGAAACTGTAACCTATATAACCTCGTCTCATCTTTACAAGAGTTCATTCCACTGACGAACGAACGACTCGGGCTTACCAACATTACGAATTGAACTATACATGACTCATATGTATATGCAAAGGTACCAACATAATGAAATCGTGAGTCATTAGTGATGTTCGAATTAATATTGGCTTGAGGAATGATTGTCTGATATTGCTCGGCACAATATCTTGGACCTAAAATGTGCTCTGTACGCGCAGAACACGTTTCTTGGGTGTCTTTTGAGGATAGCACGGGGTGCTACTGCGTTGGACGAGCTCAAATTCACAAAGCATAGATTTATTACACAAAATACCGCGCACGTCAGGGCACATCTGTCTCGCGATTTATGTCCAATATAGTGTCCCCAGGTATATGATACTTAAATAGCGATAGGTTAATTTCATGTTTATATCTGTTTAATGTTTGTTTTATGATAAGCAGTGTTACTAGTTCCAATGTAAAAATAATGGGTATTTATTTCTGTTGCAATAGGGTGTTAACTCTGTATGAATTTAATTGTAACAATTTACAAATTTTATTTTAACTAAATTGAAAATATAATTATATTTTTTTTTTTAAAATTTATTACTATTAAAAACAGGACAGTACATGAACTATTACTAATAATAGCACAACAAAACCACTAAGGTTTAATATCAGTGCTATGGAAAGTTATCGACGAATTACAGAGGTCTATAAAATACATATCATATTATAATACTATACATATCACAATACCTACACAACAATTAAACGGTAAATACTATGAAATTAATCCTATTTGTACAGTTCTAAAAATCAAAATAAAACTAAAAATAAACGAACTAATAATAAATACAAATTATTTCTAAAAATTAAAATGCGTCGTGGATTTCCTCCGCATCGCATGCCCCTTGTGGTAACGTTCCCATAAAACTGGCAGCATTGCCACGTTGTATGGATTACCATGCTGCCACGCAAGAAGCATTGACTTCTCTGACCTAACAAGAGGCAGAATATATTATATTTATTAACTGAAAAGTATGTAATTTTCCTTTCATTACATGTTAAAGCTAAAGTTTATGGCAACTTGAACGAATTTAAGAAGTAAAATATCAGCCTTATATCCTTTGTGAGGGTGTTAGGATGTTTGTTATTCAATTACCTACACTCTAATGGCCGAACGGGTCTGGTTGAAATTTGGTACAGGGATAGATTAAAGTCTGGAATAAGACATAGGCTTTATACCGGGAATTAGTTTCCATGGTTTACTAAAACGGAAAAAAAAAAGAATCCAATTCCGGGAAACAATTAGTTGTCACATAATTTACTAGTCGGTTTGTTTTAAAGAATACTAGCAAAATTACTAATTTTCCCTCTAACCCCTCCAGCTAAGTTTAATTTCTTGTGTTAGGAGTGGGTTCACGTCGGTAGTGTAATGGCCGGGATTCGCACCCGGGACCATTCAATCGTAGGGCCAACTCCTTAACCACTAAGCTACCGACGACGCTTTGCTCTCGTTATAGCCAAGATAAATCACTAATGGCCACTCGTTCAGGTACTTACAGGCGTGAATATATGTATTGTATATGAATGTAACTTGTCAATCACATGATGCCCACTTCTACATTCTATCATCGCACTTCTCGTCATAGGCGGGGAATTCATCCTCACACATTGCGACCGGAAATGGTGCGCACTGTGCGGTATGAAAGGAACTTCATCCCTCGCACACTCAAGCTGTGGAATGAACTCCCCACGATGGTTTTCCCAAGCGACTACAATATGGGGTTCTTCAAGAAGGGCATTAGAAGGTTTCTTCAGGGTCGGCAGCACGAGTGTGACGCCCCTGGTGTTGCATACGTCCATAGGCCACGGTAACCACTTTCCATCAGGTGGGTGGTGGGTGGTGGATTAAAAACGTAATACAATACTCTTCAGTCGGATTTTCAAAATAACAGTTATGAACAGAGATAAATGCTAAGAGCAGTGCAAAAAGTAATCCTTTACTAATTATGAGTGTACACACCCAAACTCAAGTGTACAAGTGAAGAACTAATGTAAAAAAGTGTAAAAAGTGTAAAATTTTAATAACGTATAAAATTTTAAAACGGCCTGCAAAATTCAAAAGTGTCGTCGAAATTGGACTTTGGACCCATTAGCACGAACAAAGAAACATCCGATCCGATAATAGCTTATATTATTGACTACGATTTGTATCAGATAAATACTACTTACTTATTTCAATCGTTACACTGATTGTTTTGGTAGCTAAGTCGGAATGTGAGCTACCTCGCCTGTACATACAGGCGGGTGCGTGAGATCGAATCCTGTCAACTATATTCCACTTTTTGGGATTGTCTTAAATTATTATATATTATATCGACACCTCTGGGTTCAATTGGCGTATAAACCATTTTGGCCAAAATGAGTTATATACACCGTTTAGTTCAGAATTTTTTTCTCTATCGATCTGTATATTTAAAATATTCAAATTCGCAAAAAAAATGCTTTTACGACCCAAAAAATTTAGATCATCCTACCACAAAAAAGGTAAAATGTTAATGTAACAGCCAAATTTTTCTTTTTTAAATTTTTAGTAAGACGTTATGACCAAGATTTTTACCAACCCGGGGCGTAAGATCTGCGTTGACTGTAAATGGATTTTACGCCATGACGAGTAAATGTATTTCTTAAACGTAATTTAAAATTGAGGTCGTTAATCCAAACATTTAAATAACATATGGACGTATAAACCATATCCATTGCAAACAATGGTATTCCATTTTAGACTTTATTGACATAGTATTAAAGTCCAAAATTAAATGACAATATTTTTACTGCACGCTTTCGTTCACTCTACAAAAATTCAATTAAAATTTAAATTTTACACACATTGCTTTAAAGTCTAAAATTAAATGGTAAAAATTTTAAAAATTATTACAGTGTCCGTGTTATGACGGTGGTTTTGCTTTAGCAGAATCGAGGCCCTGGCCCTCGATTCTGCTAAAGTATAACCACTGCACGAACGGTCATGTGGGTAACAGGTGCGGGGAGATTGGACATGTCCACGGCGGTTTTGGATACGGTAGCCGTAACCCAGAGGGTGAACACATCCTCAGAACATGTACGGCCACCGAAATTGCCGTCGTGAACAGGTTCTTCAAAAAAAAAAGTCGAACTTCTTGTCACTTCCAAGAGCGGAGAGCACGCTACCCAGATTGATTTCCTACTCACTAGGAGGCACAGCATCAGCAGGATGGCCAACTGCAAGGTAATACCCGGAGAGAGTCTCACTAGCCAACACCGTCTCCTTGTCATAGACCTCCGCGTGAAACCCAAATACAAACGCGCCGAGCGTGGCCAACGCAGAATCAGGTGGTGGTTGCTCGATGAAGACAAGTCCCAGAGTCTCGTCTCAGCCATCGCTGATGCTGTAGACGAACCTGTACAGGTTTGCTGAGACAGGATTCAGACAGCTATCCTTGAGGTGGGGAGAGTGGTGCTCGGTACGTCTAAGGCGCAGGCCAGACAGAAGAGACCTAAGACGCGGACGGGACGCGGACCTTTGTTTTACTGCGTCCCTTCTATACAAAATGTATAGAAGCGACGCGACACACGTCTTACGTCTCTTCTGCCTGGCCTGCCCCTAAGGGTAGACGCAAGTATGACAGGGATACCTTGGTGGTGGAACGACATAGTCCAGAGAGAGATCAGGGTGAAGAAAGCTCTCCTTAAAAAGTGGCAAGCGTCCAAATCTTCTGAGACCGTGACGTGTACAAAGATGCAAAACGCACCACCAGGAGAGCGGTAGCCAGGGCCAAACGAGACCACTTGCAACCGCTATAATAACAAGTTGGAATCGTCTGAGGGGCAAAAGCTTATATATAAGTTGGCGCGTTCCAGGGCCAAAACGGCGCAGGCTCTGTCCAAGTGCCGCTAAATTTAAGATCCAGAGGACAGTCTGTTGTACGAGGAAGTTGTGGGGAAGGAGAGATGGCTGTGTGTTGAGCTACAAAAGATTTAAATAATTGCCTTTTTAGTTTGATAATCTGATCATGACTGATAATGTTGTGCCATAATTATAATACACCATAATTATCTGTTTTATTTAATAAAACTAAGTTGATTTCGTTTCTGGTAGTTTAATTTCGTGTATATCGACCATAATTCTGTAGTAAGACTAATATTAATGTAATTCTGACACATTCTAACAGTGTAGAGATTGTTTTTATTAATTATAATTCTATTGATGTGCAAAGTAAATAGTTTTTACAGCAAAAAATCTACAGCTACGTGCTTTTACATCAGTAAATAGGATTTCTTTTGACCAAATTTGGATATAAGCTGTAAGCTGTTAACTTTTATCCAATTTTCATGGGGTGTATAAACCATAAATTGGTATTTTCTAAGACGTATATCCATGCTAACTTCCAAACCAAAGAAGATAGATATGATTGAATGATTTAGCCTTTTTCATCCCCAAATTCTAAGAATCTTTCTCCTTGGAATTTTTTATGTAGCTTCTAAAATAAAAAAGTTATGATTTTTTTTCTGAAAATAAAATCGTTTTTTTGCTCTCCTGAAAAGTCGTATTTTGGTTTATACGCCAATTGAACCCAGAGGTGTCGATATTATATTATGACCACTAACTGAGAGAGGCAGTCCAGAGGGTTCCTGACGATATTGATGAGTAACCGAAATAGTATTGCCACAATAATGTCTACGAAACCTAGTACTAGAGGTGCCCGCAAGATGTCACGACTTGTGACATGCTATAAATGTAAGAAGCAAGTTGATAACGCAAACAAAATTAAATGCTCAACATGTAAAAATAACTTTGATCTGAGTTGTATAGGTGAGCAAAAAGACTTAAAGTCATCTTCAAAATGGGAATGTACACTATGTGAGAAAAAGCCTAAAGTACAGACTTCTCCTGGACGATCTAAAGTAACGACTAGGAAGAAACGATCGTCCTCTAAGATTCCTAAGGTAAATATAACGCCTACTAAATCACAGGCAACTTCACAGTGTTCTACACCCACAACTCCAATTTCTGAAGTAAAAGATATATCCACCGAACATATACAATGCACACCTATCACAATGGAACAGACGCTATCTAGGAGTATGGACTACACAATAATCGATTTCAACTCTATTCCGGAAATGCAGGAGACCATTACGCAGCTTCAATCTGATCTATATGGCTCTCAAAACGAACTGGAGAATATAATATTGGAGAACAACGAGCTGCGTACTCAAGTCACAAAATTAAGTAATGAAAATAAAGCATTAAAACTTTTTCTAACGAATTCTCCAGTAAAAATGAATGAGCTCCCAAATAGTGTCCAAAAGCGTAAATGCACCTTACGACGAGTAGATGTAAGTACATTTATAACACCTCCGAAACGTGTGTCTAAGACGGATCTTACACAACTCGATAAGACTATTTTAAAACAACGTCAGCACCTGGAAACACTAGAACGGCAATTGGGACAGGCTAAATGTGAAATAGCAAAATTAAATGAACAAATAGAGTGCCTACAACATACGCTACAAGGACAGAAAAGTGATGAGTCTTCGTATCTTCAGCGCATCACTGACAGAGCCACTATGGAGCAAAGATCACTTGGGCGTAGTAAATTGTGTGTTATAACTAACAGTAACTCCTATGGTACTTTGCAAGTGGTAGAAGATACTTTTGGCCGTGATTTCGAGTACTGTAGGTATATATTACCCAATTGTGACATAGAACAAATGCTTAAAAATATCGATTCTAAAGTAGGAAATTTTAACCTTAACGACTACTGTGTAATAATATTAGGACAAAAAGACTTTAAGTATACGCATGATTATAGTACATTAGTGAGAAAAATAAGACAGTCTTTGGAACACATAACTAACACAAATATATTAATATGTTCTCCCACGTATGTATGTGGGGCTCCGATTTATAATTATAAAATAGAATTATTTAATAATTTATTGTAAGTATATGGACCTCCAAAATAATGGGTACGCATATCTCATTGACTCAAATCGTAACCTAACCTTTGACATGTTTTCATATTATACTGGTAAACTAAATAAAAATGGTATAAAAAATATATACAGAGATATTCTGGATGCTGTATATGACTGCTATGACAATAAAGTCACCTCCCATTCATTAAAGCAGGTTGGCCTCTAGTTTTTTCGTGAATAATAGCTATGATATGAATACAATTAAACGTGGAAAAATATTGAGAGTAAAGTCTAAGCCCATGAGAAAGGCGCACTGTAAGAAAATTTTCATTTACTATCAAAATGTTAGAGGCCTTCGCACAAAAACTAGCGATTTCTACAATAGTGTTAGCATGGGCTGTTATGATATTATTTTTATTAATGAAACTTTTCTTATGGAATCGGTGGGTGACTCGGAACTATTTCCATCTGACTATATAGTACTGCGTAGGGATCGTGCTGGTGATGTCGGTTGGGGTGGTGTTCTATTAGCTGTAAAGAATTGTTATACAGTGAAATTAATTGAGGATATAGACGATTTAACTGCAGACAAAGAAATATTATTTGCATTAATAACTTGGAAAAATATGACGTTACTAGTTTGTGTAGTGTATTTACCACCTAATTATAAAGATCAACAATATTTGAATGTATTAACATGTATGGAAAATGCTCTTTCTGCATATTCCAAGTACCAGTTCTTAGTTATTGGTGATTTTAATTTGAATTCTTGTAGTGCTCATGTAAAGCTTCAGTTTGATGAATTTCTGAGTTATTGTAGGTTGCGACAATGTAACAATATTCACAATGAGAATGGACGCATCTTGGATTTGGTCCTAACTACTCTGGAGCCGAATGCTGTGACGGTATCATTGGCTATTGTACCGTTAGTGAAAATCGATGCCCACCATCCACCTCTGGAGGTGTTACTCTCCGTGCCGAGGGGTGCAGCCACCGGCAATATACGGAACGTAAAGGAGAATCATGGTTTGATCTCTGAACGGAATTTCCGGAAAGCAGACTTCCATGGCCTATATTCTGATATTGCCGGTATTGATTGGACAGAGTTGATGCTACAGCGTGATGCGAATGTGGCTGTAGATATACTTTACAGCAAACTAAACAGTGCAATTGAGAAGCATGTGCCATTAAAGAGAGTCAACACAACTAATCAGAAGTACATATATCCCTCGTGGTACACAAAGGAAATAATATATTATATAAGGTGGAAGTATTTTCACCTAAAAAAGTTTAAAATGTATGATTTGCAATTTAATAGGGAATTATATAAGTACTATAGAACTAAAGTTAAAGACCTAATTAGTGTAGCTTTCAGGAACTATATGCATGCCATAGAGAATAATATAGCTCATGATCCGGGAAATTTTTGGAAATATGTTAAAAGTAAGCGTAAAAATGCGCAACAAAATATGGAATTTATCTGCAATGGTGTGGCAGTTGAGGGTCGGGATGCGGTTGATGCTTTTGCGCGGTATTTACTAAGGTAAGGTACTAAGTAATAATTTACTAATAGGTACCGGTAGTAGTAGCCTTTTTTTATCGTGCGAAAAATCCTCACGGATATCGCTTATAGGTTTAAGTATTCTCAAGTATTTTATTCATTCTTTCAAGGGCCGTGTGCTTGTATGTTACCTTTTTTATACCACTTAGGAGCTAGACAAGCACACAGCCCACTTGATGGAATCGTATACTAACCTAAGTGGTATAAAAAAGTATGTTTAAGTACATAAGTAGGCAAGTATGTACTTACCTTTTCTATACACGTTTTCAAACAAGATCTTAATAATATCTTCGGGTTGTTTCAGGTAATTTATTTTTGTAAACGATCCCACAAGCAAGACTACGTGGTTCGTGATTTAAAGGTCCAGTGGTCAGTTTGAAGAGCCTAAGGTAGGTACGCAAATAGCTTTTAGTGGTTAATGTTATAGGTACCTACATAGATTTTAAAGGTAATACTAACAATGTTGACTAATATGCATGCTTTGTTAACTAAAGTCACGGGCCCGATTATGAAGAAAACTAAACCATAAACCTACCTACTAAAACCCAAAAAAAAAAATTAAACAAGAAATCCACACACATACATGCATACGTTCATAGGCCACGGTAACCACCATTCCAGGCGAAGTCAAATTGACGTGTCCTGTCAAAAAAAAAACATTATTTCCATCAGGTGGGCCGTGTGCTTGTCTGCCACCTAAGTGGTATAAAAAATACGTGTGTACTGTGTCTCCTTTCCACCAGAGATGTGCTTTGCTACGTTGCTATGGATATGTTTGATATACACCAATCAAATCCATTGGTCCACATAGCATAGCACTGGTGGAAAAGGTTCTAAGCTATGTTTTTCTATAGAAAGATGCGTGCTATGGATGTGTGCTATGGATGGAGAATAAATTCGAATTTTGGATTTTTGAATATTTGTAGGAAGTTTCATAGCACATCTTATTCGCTACGCTAGCATAGCACAGTGGAAACAGTCATATTTTTAATAGATATTAATGTATTAATAGATATAAATAAATATTGTAGGACATTCTACACAACGCTATCTAGACCCAAAGTAAGCATAGCTTAACTAGCTTGTGTTATGGGTTTTAGAATGCGGATAAACACATAGATATATTATTTTTTTTTGTAAATAAGTACATACTTAATATATATAGAAAACACCCAGACCAATGCAAATATTCATATTAATGCATACAAATATTTGCACTGAGCCGACTGCGGGGCTCGAACCCGCGCCTCCTGCGTAGCAGCCGCGTTCACTACCGCTACGCCACAGAGTCACATAGTTTCATCGCTTACCTTTACATCATCGAAGCATAGGCTGCATAGCACATCTCTGATGAAAAGGAGAAAAGGTAGCCATAGGGGTCCATTACACGCTTATGCAAGCATCATGCCATCATGCCGTCAATCATGAATGTTATTGGTCAATCGCTTAGAGTATAGACATTATAAATATAGAGCGTGCCTATCACTCAGGACTTTGGCGCCGAATGTTAGCAGATACTTTGCGATGGTATAGCGCACCTATAGTGACGTTTCATGCATTACCGAAAATATCAATAGATGCACTTATTAATGTAGTTTGTTGTTATGAAATTTATTGTTCGATTTGTTATGCTTGGATAAAATGAAAGCCAAAATACAAAAAAATGGCGTCATTTTGCGGTGTATTTGCGTCATTATTACTTTAAATATACGATGTTGTATAAAATTTTGATTTAACATATCGAATTAAATATTATTTGCGAAGTCATTTTGACGGGTATTGTTTTGCTACTGATTGAGGTTGAGCCAGGAGCATCGATACTGTTCATACCCGTGATAGCAGTTCATACTTGTAAGGCGTGCTCTATAGCAATGTATACTCTAAGGGTCAATCGGCTATTAGACGATATATGTTATCGGTCAAGAGCCGATTGACCAATAATAATCACGATTGATGGCATGATGGCATGACGCTAGCATAAGCGTGTAATGCAAGTGTCATGCCATCATGACTTACATGCTTACAACATTTCATAGTATTGCTAATTAGGAACAAATTCTGAGAAGTAATGATGTACGATAAACTTAAGGAAAAAATCACAATCATGAACATCCAAAATGGGAATTGAACCCGCGACCAGTCCCTTACAGGGGGAAAGCTCTGACCAACTGAGCTACATGGACTGGACAGGTCTTTGATGTTCGAAATTCTCCTATATATTCGTCTTGGGCCGACGGTGTGGCTAGGGTTGCCAACCATACTGTTTAAAACAGTATTATACTGTTTTACACCCAATTATACTGTTTACTGTTCAACAAATAAACAGTATCCAAAATACTGTTTTCAGCATCAAAATGCATAACACTACAAAAATGTGCAGCAATTGATACAATATTAATTAATTGGGCACCAATTTGCAATTATTTTATAAGTTTAGGTGTTGATTGTCCCATGATAATCCAAAATTTATTAATGATAAATCATAATATAGAAAATAATACAGTTCACAGCTATCTTCTATTTGCCAGCCATATATTAAATCTTTTAATTAATCCACCGGTGGCACACACCAATGACTTTTCGATGATTTTCGAAGTTATGTGTGTATTTATCGCAAGTTTATAAGTGCCCAGTTAATGGCAATAGGCTCGCCACCTATTACATTGGGACCTAAACATAAACAGCTAAATGTGGGTGCTAGCACCTCTGCCTACCCCTTCGGGGATATAGGCGTGAGTTTATGTTATGTTTAATTTATCCATAAAAAAATTGATGGGAACCATATTACCATTTTAGATTTTACGAAACCATGCTTTCTTTTAAGACAGACCTAAGGGGGCAAAATAGGTGACGAACCGTTGTATGTAAAACCATATTTTGTGAAACGGATTTTTATGATCTTTGTTTTGATTCAGGGAGCCAGAATAGGATGACAGGATCAAGGGAGTCAGAATTGGATAACAGGATGTAGGGAAATCCTCAAAATGATGGCAAAACACTGTTTCTGCTGTTTTAACATAATTTAATTTCAGTATTTGCATTTAAAAATTATCTGCTCGTGATTTTAAGCTGCTGATGATAGGAACCTAAGCAAAGGATGGACGATGGATCGATTATAACTCACTAAAAAGAGAAAAATAAATTAAAAGCCTCTCGGGCTAGGCTAGGCACCGCAGTTATTTTTCGCTTTTTAGTGCCTCTTTTTCGTTTCTTGAAGTCGGTTAAACTTTTTTGTTAAATTAATTTATGTAATTGTAAAATACTGTTCTATTTTCTAAAATACTGTTCAATTTTCTTCTCAGACCTAAATATACTTTTTTTCTCGGAAAAAGAGTTGGCAACCCTAGGTGTGGCCCACTAAACAACGAATGATGAATGAGAAAAAGAGATTAAATCGATTGGGTTGGGCGGATTAATAAAAAAAAACAATGTTTCAGGGAAAATTGCTTTGTGATTACTCCGCCCAATAATAGAAATTTTAAACTAATTAGTATGCTACCTTTTCCTATAGATTTAGATCGGAAAAAGTGAACTTTCCTATATAGGACAACACGTGCAGGGCTTAGATGCCACCCGCATACGGTGCGGTGAATATTCCATCAAGAACCAAGCGGTTCGGCGACTCCTTCTTCTGCCGCACCATTAAGTCTTGGAATTCTTTACCAGTTCACGTGTTTCCCTCCTCCTACAGTCCCGGGTCCTTTAAGCGGGGCGTGAAAAAGCATCTGATGAGGCCGTCAAGCTGAGTGCCACCATTGTAACATGATACGTGTCTGTAATGGTGACGCTCTTTTCAGAGACTTTGCCTTCAGCTTACCATCAGGCGAGGCGAAGTCAAATTCTTGACGAATTCTATAATCTGAATCTGAATGAAATATCTATATAATATCTAACTACAATATCCGAAACTACAAAAACCAGGGAACTTTTTCGTATCAAAAAAATATCCTTAATCCGATGCAGTGTCATCTACCGATGCGAAAAAAAAAACGTAAGAATCAGCCCTGAAGCGGGGTTGTATCGTATCAAATTTTGAATTCAATCAACGCAGAACTTTTTAAGTTTTTTAATCAACGTTACATTTATAAATGTTACAGTCAAAACCAAATTTTAGAACACGTTTTCCTAGTTAGAACTAGTTTAGCAGGCATTTATTTACTTTTGTTAAACTGAATCAAGCTGAGTGCCACCATTGCAACATGGTACATACGTGTCTGTAATGGTGTCCCTCTTTCCCGAAACTTTTTCATCAGCTTACCATAAGACGAGTTGAAGTCAAAGTGACGTATCCTATATAAAAAAAACTAGAATAAAGTACCTAGTGTTGTGTAGTAAAGTAAAGTAAAGTACCTACTCTTGTGTGTGAATTCAAATAATAAAATTTTAATGCTAGTTGTGACAAGCTATTTCTAGTTTTAAGAAAGGCATTTAGTAAAACTAGTGTGCAAATAGGGAAAACTATGAATCTAGAACTCAATTACTGATCCCGATGACGTGGTAAAAGTATCGTTGAGTATTATAATAGTTGTACCCACTCGCGTTCTATTTTCAGTCCCTTTCCAAGGCCTCTTTCGCCGTACTTCCCTAACTCGATTAGGTTCTGCAGTCAACTCAGAATGATTATGTAAACTCTTTCTATGTCTGTATGAACTACTTCATTCAATTCTGTATCGGTATATTACAATTTATGACTATTTATGATATGGGATACAGGCGTGAGTTTATGTTATGTTATGTTATGGTTTCAGTATCCGATATGTTTACGACTACCTCACCTCCGGCAACCGACGGCCCACAGACGGCGTGCGTTTTAGTCGGTTCAAGTCCGACATAACCTTCTCCGTGGGGATATTTCGCACGATAAAAAAAAAGAAAAGTATCCTTATCTCTTCTCGTAACTCACGGGAACCTATTCCCGGGATAAAAAGGAACCTATGTATTTTCCAGACTGTATTCTATACCTACCCTTCCCACTAAATTTCAGCAGATCCGTTCAGCAGTTAGAGCATGATTGAATGACTAACTTTCATATTTATAATACGAGTATTAGTATGTACCTCCAAAAGTATATTTTTCTTGCCCCCAAAAATAGGGTGTGTCTATTGCCATCATCCGGGCACTTTATGCGAGATAAGGTTATTCGCCGACTGACGACAAAAAGAAATATCTCATTAATGACAGTAGGCTAGTTATCTGAGTTGAGGGTCGACAGCACCAGTGTAACGCCCCTGGTGTTGCATACGTCCATAGGCCTATTAAAGAGTCATTCACCATCTCGCGATCGTCAAATTCGCGAGCGCGCGCGAGTTGGCAAGTTTTGATTTCGGATTATTTTTTCGTTGTCATCTCGCGCGCATGCTAAAGTACAGTCAGATAAAAAAGGATCAAAGAAAACATGAAAAAGAAAACTAATGTATACTCGCGTCTTTACCTGCATTGGTTGATGCGCTTAGAATGGTTTTTTTTTTCATCTTAGATTTCGATATAGACTTGCGAAGTGAGACTAGGCCACTAGGGGGACACGGTCGATATTATGATATCTGTTATTAGTAGCTATGTCATCTTAATATGCGTCGTATGAAATTAGATTTTTTCGCTCATCTTTTACTTTAGGCTGTATTTAAGATAAATTTCATAATGTTTCACATATTACACTAGTTAAAATATTTACAAGAATAAAAAATAGTACATTATGGTACAAGTGAGCAACGTTGGTGATTACCGCCGAGGCGCCATTGAGACCCGAGCCGCCAGGCGAGGGTCTTAAGACAGCCGAGGACGGTAATCATCATGCTCACACGTGCCATACGACGTTTTACAACACACTTGCGAATAAAATAATACTACAAATACTAAATAAACAATACTACAAATTAATTCGTTTTCCTATGCGCGCGCATTTAACAATGGCGGTCGACCATATTTAAAAAAAAATGAGGTTTGAACTTAACTTTTTTTACTCTGTTTTTTTTTCTGTACTTAGAGAAAAAAAAAAGTTAAATTTGAGCGAAAATTTTGTTTATTACACAAGTATTACAAGTTGAAATTATTTATTTAAATACGAAAATGCATCAAATGACCATACAATAGGCGTATTAATTTATTCGTACTATTAAACACGTTATTTTTTGTATCAAAACTTTTTTAAGAACATAGACAATTATAGATACTTCCTATAAAATTTAAAAAAGAATCTATAACTCACTTTTGTGAATAATAGTAATGAAAAAGTCACAGTTTTATAATAGGTGTCATTCCGTGCTTAATTGCGGTAAAATAATATCACTGTTATGAGCAGGTGTGTTGTAAAAGTATTTATTGTAATTTTTATTTTATTACAATATATTTTTTATGATATTTGTAATTCATTTTAAATTAGTATAGTGTTTTAATGTATATATTTATTATAAAAATATTAAATAAAGCTATTATTTTTATTGGAATAAAAAATGGATAAATAGTTGGGGTAAGTAGTTCGGGTATCGAATAATTCCTCCTCATCGATTTTTACTGGTAAAGTGCCCAAAAGACGGGCGGCATTGCGCCGTCGGATGGTAAGGTTTTTTTATGCCAAACTAATTTCGTATCTTTTTCAAGGATCGTATATTTTCCACCTTTTTTTATTAGACAGTTATTATTATTTAAGCATCGTGTTGTAAAATATATTTCAAGAATAAAATATACCTAATCGGTTACTATAAAAAACGATTATTTATTTCACACGCTTCCCCAAAAGCGATTTCAGGAGTATTTTTACTGTGCATCCCTTAAAGTAGGTATATTGTAACGTCACGATTTTAAAGCGTCGTTACAACTGTTTCTGAACGAATTTTTAGTGACATTTCTGTTTGACGTTTTCGTCATCTGTCAAAAACTTAGAACTTGGACTTCACTTTTCCTTCCTACACCGATGGAGATGTCACGATAAATGGCTTTTTAATAAACATCTTCCTAAATCCCGATGGGATCTTAATTATTTTTGATGGAGGAGCTTCCTTAAGCTAGCCCATGTAATCTCAAGAGGGGTTAACCCTATATTTTCGGTAAGTTTTGATTTTTTACTGCGATTCGCTGTGATTGATTTCCCTCAGACATCGTGATCGTAAAATCTTACGGATTGTTTTGTTACAGTATTTTTTACATTTTGAACGTGTAATTGCTGGACCAATCACCGTTTTAACTGATGAGGCGGTAAGTCACACATATTTCTTATAAATTGCACTCCGCGTCGTCTGGTTAGGTTCCGGGAATTAATCGTGTTTGTATTTGTTGCAGATTCCTTTTGGGTCGCCTCTTTATCTCATTTTACCTCAATCTAATCTTATTTTACTCATTGTAATCTCATCGTTAAACTCAACTTTAAATTAACCACATGAAGACCTCATGGTTTTCATGAACGAGTGAAGCCTCGTGATGTATTTTGGCTGCGAGGATGCCTGTCCACGCCCAAGGATGTCGTGAGAGCGCTCCTTTTAAATTAAATAACATTATAACCTTTCTATTTTAAATTTTACTTCATAAGAATGCATAAGTGATGAGTGACACAAACATTTATACTAATACCTAAGATCTAGTACATTGTAAGACCTTAATGTACGTACATGCACACTGGGACTAATATTAAATCCAACAAACCTCATACTGGGATTTTATTTAGCCACTCCCCTAAAGATTAAAGGTTCCAATAGCCGCTAGTTTATCCGTTGCATTTCTTTTATTTAGGGATTCTCCTTGGCGCCCGAATTCTATGGTAAATATTTACTTTTTATTTTATTTTATTAGGAGAATTTCCCATACATAGTCTGTACTACCCACCACATTACAATATATGTTACGGGCAACTTGAGAAATCTGGTCCCTATGAATAGTGACCGGCCTGTATACATAATGCCCTTCTCACATGGGCAATTTGATAAAATTTCATTTCTAATCACTTTTCCCGGTCAGTATGAATTCTTATTCACCTTATACCTACCTCATATTATTCCCTTGTAAATACGTTTTGGGCAAAATGATAAAAAAATGAAATGAAGCGTTTTTGCTTATTATTGTTAAAAAAATACCTAACCTAACCTGGGGTGTGGGATATACACCAATACAGTGCAGTAAAATTTCATGCATTTAAGTTAAGATTGCCGTTTAGTAAAAATGCCTTTTGTGTTTTTTATGTATTGTGGAGGTAAGTTTTACATTTAGCTTAGGTATAAAAATAAAGAAAAAATAACAGCTTTTAACTGAAATTGTAACACACAAACAGATGGATAGAAAGAGTTACTTTCACGTTTATATTATTAGTATGTATACGAGATACCTATAGATATAACGAAATAGTTTTTTTTTTTTAAATTTGGTGATCTGTTTACGGATTGTTGGCTACGGATAGTCTCCAAAGTGGCTGAACGCATTCTGGAAAGACGTCTCGTAACAAAAAAAAATCTAGGTACTTAAAATTATGATATTGTATGTTTTTCCTTTTTTTATTTACTTAGTTTTAGACAGTTTACACAATAGGAAATAAGCCAAATTCTTGAGTTATTGTGATATTGTTACTGATGAAATAAGACCAAAAACTTCAACTTCCATACTATATAATTTAGCATTTTTTTTTTTTGCGAAGTCATTTTGACAGGTATTGTTTTGCTACTGATTGAGATTGAGCCAGGAGCCTCGGTACTGTTCATACCCGTGATAGCAGTTCATACTTGTAAGGCGCGCTCTAGAGCAATATATACTTTAAGGTGGCATCTAAGTCTTGCACGTGTTGTTGTCCTATATAGAAAAAGAGAGGGTGGGAATAATTGGAAGAGCTCATCAGAACATTCACTATGGTAGAGTAGAGACGGTAAAATGACGCCAAAGATGCCACATCTCTACGCAACTGTAAAGGCTCGAGGGTGTTGGTTACCTCAGGATTCCCAATAATGTGGACCGCACGTCGCTGCATAATTTTACTAGTAACATAACAGTAAAATTAGTATAACAAACCCCAATCTGTGATTTTAATAGTTGCTGAGACATTTCTTTATTACATAATGACAAAATAATAACTTCTTCCACGTCCATTTTCTAAGCTCTGCCGAATAAAAACTGACAAACTCTCGCGAAACGCGGTAGCGCTTATACCTCGGGATCGGGACTCGTATCTTAGACCTGAATCACGAGACTGACGAGGTCCTGGCTCCCGCCGTAGCACCCCATGCTATCCTCAAAAGACACATTTTAGGTGCAAGATATAATGTCCCGAATAACCACTGACCTCCGTTAGCGCGCGTTACATGTGAAGCTAGCCTAAAATATCTTGTACATTTAAAATAGGTACCTAATTTAATCTATTACAACGTTTTTGTAGCTGACTGTACACAAATACGTCATATTTTCACAAACGTGCGAGTTGATGACACAAAAATAATTCAAAATCGAAAATTGCCAACTCGCGCGCGCTCGCGAATTTGACGATCGCGAGATGGTGAATGACTCGCGGTAACTACTTTACATCAGGTGAGACAGGGACACAGGTCCTTGTCTGCCACCTAAGTATCATAAAAAACTTACTTATAGTTTCCGAGGCATACCTTTTTTTTTTTTTATCGTGCGCAAAATCCCCACGGATACCTCCCCCACCGTAGCCGGAGGAGGAGGTTATGTCGGACTCGAACCGACTAAAACGCACGCCGTCTGTGGGCCGTCAGTTGCCGGAGGTGAGATTGTCGTAGCCATATCCCACGCACCCCGGCCGACCCAGGACCATATCTCTCGATCTGGCCCTCTTCCGGTGAGGGGACCACAGAGTCCCCAACCCGCCCCCGGGTATGGGGAGGCACGCAATGCGTGCCGCCGCCGCGGTCTGCTTCTGCTAGGGTGACAGGCGGCTCTACCCGTCACCCCCAGGCCCGCGCTCATGGGGGTCCGAGGCATACCTAAGTTTACTTTAAATTTTACATGCATTCATTTCACTAAATAGCCACCCCAAGTCTTCCTGTACTGTAGTCGTAAAAGGCGACTAACGGGTAGGGGCGTAGGGCCGTTCTCCATAAGTGCCCACTAGACGGCAAGAGGCTCGCCTCCTATTACGTGGGACCTAAAATCATAGTTGGCGAAATGTGGGGGTTAAAACACCTCTGCCTACCCCTATGGGGATTTACGTGCTTGAGTATATATTTATGTAGATATCTCATTTCGCTAGCTGGTTATATCTGGACGTAAATAGGTCAATTGTAATTAACTCCTAAAACAGCCAATCAGCTCCGCCGTGCGTTCGCTGCACCAGGCATTGTTTGAATGTAAATTGTGACCGAATTTCAGCTGTATAGTGCACGAGCACGATACAGCTGAAATTCGGTCAGCTGTATAGTGTATACGAATATCGTCCGACAACTTAATTAAGTTAGTTGCTGAACGCTCTCAACTCTACTAGTTCGATATTACTAGCTCTGAATGTTATTAGCAATGGATGGATGTATGTGTATTTGTATTGATCTGAGTGTTTCTATGTAGAAAATGTATGTATTTACAAAAAAAGGGATGTATCTACGGACGTGTATTTAAAGTATGCTTACTTTGGGTGTAGACTGTAGATAGCGTTGTGTAAAATGTCGTCACTGAGCAGATTTCAGTTGCTTTTGAGCAACTATGGTCAAGACTATAGGAGCGAGCATATTGTCGTCAATCTGGCATTTTGGTCTTGGGTCATGGGCTGAATGTTTACTGTCGGATGGAGAACAACCCTATCCCTTAGGCGAAATCCACGGGAAGGTATAGGGTGGCTTAGTCTTACTCGTATTTTAGTCTTGTGTGTTGATACGAGTATATCAATTTTTTTATTGTTGCTTTATAAAAACACTGATAAACAAATATTTTTTACATTAACAACTGTTTTTCTATTGACTGTACTTGCTTGTAAAAAAAGACTAAGGGGATCAGACCGGAATGACACAGTTTACGGTGGATCAATTGGGAATTAAAACATAATAACAATCGGCAGGGGATCAGATCAGGGGATCCAACCGGAATAACTCGATCTAAGGGCATATAGGTCTTATGTACATTTGTAAGTGACCCAACCATAAATAAATTTACAAACATACGTAAACACCCTTCCTTGGCAATCGGGTAAAAATAAATTGAAAACTTCATTTAAAAATGTAGGTCTATCAAATCTTCAGACATATTAAATTATTCTACTCAGTGATTCGAAAAGGAGATTGAAGTTATATTGGCAATGAGCCATCACTCACTAACTTTAACAACCAATATTTTTATGAAACAACCCTGTAAAAATATAATATAACAACATGGAGTAAATCCTACTATTCTAGTTATATTATTAAATTAATGTGAAACTTTGTGAAGATGTTTGGATGTTCACGCGTGCGGAGCAGCATCGGATAAACTTGAATTATACGTGATACTTACTGTTATAATTTTACGCGAATCATAGAATCAAGGATTACCCATTGAAGAATATCACCCATTGTAATAAAAATCTCGCGATCAGGGGGGTCTCCGAATCCCGAGAATTAAACCTTTGCCAGAACCTCTTTCGTCAACCAAAATGGCCCCAAGGGTCTTTCTAATGTCCGCCCTACACGTTGGCGAACACTGGCAATCGCGTTTGCTAACATAACCCGCTACTAAGCCGGATGAAGACAATCGACTCTTTCCCCTTTATGTAGAACCAAAAAAAGCTGGCAAAGTGTGTTATTGATTGGTTGGTCCCGTACCGACTACCTTCGATGTTCGTATGGTAACCGGGACCGACGGCTTTAAGGTGATCTCCGAGGCATGAAAACACCCAGACAGACCAATGCCAATATTCCATGCATACGAATATTTGCACTAAGCGGGAATCAAAACCGCATCCCCTGCGTAACAGTCGTTACAGAGGCCACAACAAAGTCAATAGGTATTAAACTCAAAACAGAATTTCGTTTCGTATATATTTTACTACCTTTGAGCAAGCCATATCAATTCATTATCTAATCTATCACATTTTAATCCACACTTTTAGCTGTTCGATATCACAAGGTCATGATAAGCCTTCTAAAAGATTGTCCAAACTAATGAAGTGTTTCTGAATGAAATGGTCGCATTTTAAAGTAATACCACGTGGGTTTTCCAAGCGACTACAGTATGGGGTTCTTCAATTTGGGCATTAGGAGGTTCTTACGAGGTAGGCAAGGCTATTGAGACGCCCCTGGTGTTACATACGTCCATAGGCCACGGTAACCACTTTCCATCAGGTGGGCCGTTGTATAAAAAAAGATGTATGGGATTCTAACAAGGATTTAAGGCTTATTTAGACTAGGAGAGTTTCTCGCCTACATAATACGATTATCAAAAGGACAGAAAAAAGTTGCATCGTCTAAACATTCGTAGATACAATAGCCGCTCGCTCGTCCACGACTGGCGAGAATTGCCTCGCAATTGAATATTGATAGTGTCTGTCTAAACAGAATTTTCGAGCAATAATTAGTACTTTGACATAGGCGATATGTCACTTGCGAATCTCGTATTGACTGCCCCGTGGCACTACCGGTAGTGTCAAGGGTAAAATTCTATCCCCATGGCACTAACGGTAGTGTCAAGGGTACAAATTATTCCCCAGGACACCCCCAGTAGTGTCAAAGGTAATTTTCGCAATTGTAAAGTAATACACCTCGAATCCTCGAATGAAAAATCGAAGTCTAGCCAAATCCGCAGTTAAGACTGGTGAAGCGGACCCAAACTTGGAGGTGAAAGCTTCGGATGCGACTGGGAATTAACGCTAGGATGAAGACGATAATCGTAGGCGAGAATTAAGTTTTTACCTGTGTGTGAATACTTTGATGCGATAATGGTACCTATGGTTATTATTGCTAGTGATAGTCGCGTACGATTCTTCGACCTGACACATGCGAGAAACTCTCCCGGTCTAAATGACGCCTTAGTGGCTTAAGACAGCGCCTGCAACAAGCTTGCTACATCTGCTTATTGAACGGCGAGGCTCTGGCGTTGGCTTCCCTTTCGAAGGTGGGGAACAGACGCCACTCGCACCCGTAAAAGCCAAGGTCCAGGCAAGCTTTGGGTGTAACACCTCCGGGCAAGCTTGGGACTGGACAGCGACGCTTAGAAAATGATGTTTACTTTTTTTTATTTGGGTAAATTAACAGCACAACACTACATAATATTTGCTTAAACTAGCATGCATATAATAAGGTTATAAATGTGTTCCTACAAACAAAAAAAACATGCATATATGCGCGTAACACATTACCCTCGCTGTCGCGGTCGGGTAAAACCGAATGCGTTTATAAACAAAGAGAATGATAAGATTATAATTAGGTATCTTATTTCTAAAGATACTAGGTTGCGTTGCCGCTATATCTATGGAATTAAGCGATATATTGGCGAAAGCACCCCTGCGTTAGTACGGTAGTGGTGCGTTGCAAACTGTTGGCAGGGTTTATTTATTTATTTATAGGACCGCCATTGGTTAATACAACAATATTTATCATTCTAACACATACATAATTATTATTTCTTAGATGTTTAACCTTCTAAGGCAGCCACTGCATTCACAATATTATTAAGTACTGATCTCGTGTCGACTTTCGATTAAGCAAATTATAGAAGTTAGATCGACCAGTACTTTTCACGTAATCACACTTATAATTTACACTAGGAAAACTTATAATTATAGAAACAATATTAAATTAAAATTAAACAAATTAAAAAAAATAAGATAAAAATATATAACATTCGAATCAGGATTAAATCAGTATCAGATAAACATTAGGTACATAAAAGGGCTTCCGGCAACGTGTTCTAATCTAATAGGTATCCTATATGCTATTTTATTAATTAGGGCGTTACAAGCATATCTGTTATTATAAATATCGTATAACTATATTGTTTGAACCAATATACGTCATTTGCCAGTGTTAGGATATCATGTTCATAGGTTAAATAGTTTTGGTAGCATCTGTATTGCATACATCGCAGGAACTTCTTCTGGACATTATAGAAGATATTAAGATAGAAAAAAGCAGATCTTAATCAACTTGAATAGTTTAGCCGGTTTCTGAAAGGCCTGTCAAATCATTGATCAACTAACACTTTGAGTTTCTGAAACGTTAATCAGGTCAAAATTTACTTTAATTTGACATGCCATTTGTTGGTAATTGTGGCCACATTGTTCATTTTTATTAATTCATTCATTCTTATCAGTCAAAACTGCCAATATGTAGGTTCCATAACGGATGAAAAAATGTTACGGAATATCATTGTTGACATAATATTCGGAGAATTTCAAATCTCGTGAAATGACATTAGAAAGCTATGTTAACTGTCACGAGGATCAAATTAAACTATTTAACCATGCTTCTAGCAACTTAATTGCTACTTGACAAGAGATTTAACAGCCGTTTAGTTAATTTTAGCGTTGATCAGCCTTTCAGAAACTGGGTGTAAATGCTTTAAAATTTCATTCAATTCTTTTGGACAGTCTCTATTTCCTGCTTATATTTACTAGGGTACCATATGCTAATGAGAGTTCCATTGTGGTTTGTGGTACTAATGACTTGTAAAGATGCAGTATGTCGATGCAGGTGTGTTTATAAGATATAGTTACCGGCATAATAATTATATTTTGACCTCAAAAGGCTAGAGAAAAGAGGGCCTGACACGCGCGGAATGGTTTGATATAATGATTGGTAGATTTGAGCTCCTCCGCCGCGGGTGTGCGTTGTTTTATAGCTAATTGTTTTATAGAATTTCGTTTCACATAAAAAAATTCTCATATTTTCGTTTCATAGAATAATCAATACACAGAATACTTACTTTGAAGATTTTTAAATCATTGATTTTTGTTTCACATAAAGTTTAATGTTAGAATAATCATATCATAGAATAACAAATCAAATATTCTTTATTATCATAACATACATTAAATATAAAATCGTTTGACATACCACTCAAAAGATATAACTTATTTGCGCTAAGATAATTCGCAAAAGACACCCATACGAAGCGTACTGCGTACATAGAGTACATAAAAGTGATTTTAATTTCATGATGATATAAGTGGGACACCTCTGCTACCCCTTCGGGGATATGAAAGCGTGAGTATATACAGGGTGGAAAAATAAGTTGGGCCCTGGCGGGAAAATACCTCTAATGCCTTAAGTTAGCTCGTTTTACTTTAAGGTATAATTCCGAAGCCGACCACATACGACAACGAGAGACGCATGCAGCAGGTACAGCTTACCAACCCATTACTTATTAAACTCCGATACAGATAAAGGGGACCATTGAGAAGTCGCAATGAATAACGCGCATGTGCTACGTGCGTCGGCCGTTGTCGTATGCGGTTGGCTCTGGAATCATATCTTGAAGGAGACATTCCTTTATTTTTAAAAAGAAACAAAACTGCATTCATTGATTTTTAAAAGTTTCCCTCCAGGGCCCGATTTATTTTTCCACCCTATAGAGAAGTGATATTCCCATAATTTTCCGACACTATCGTATGGGTTTATGTTTCCCTTCTAAGGCACGCTACTGCTACTTAGTACTCGTAATTAATTAGAATAATACTAATATTAAACCCAGCATCAAAGATGGTTGCCATTTACAGACCAAAGGAAATGTATTCACATCATATTGCTCACTTATCTCGAGCTCCGTCACGTCCTTTACACGTTTCATAATAAACATCTCTTTCTGAGGAAATAAACAAAATGTCCGAATAAAGCAAACATGATGTAATATAATAACTAACATTTAAATATATTTATGAAGGGAAACCAGATAATAAGGAAAATGTGAGAGGAACAATAATTCTACGATGTCACTTATTATATCTACCCTTAAACCATATACTTGACACAGCTAAACTAACAAAATGTATAGCAAATAAAATCGGCCAAGTGCGAGTCGGACTCGCCCATGAATGGTTCCGTAGTAGCAAAGGCGAAAATTGCGGTTTATGACGTATTAAAAAAAAACTACTGACTGGATCTGGTTCGAACCAATTTTTAGTGGTAGTTTTCATGGCAATTTACATCATATATATTTTTTAGATTTATCATTCTCTTAGTTTAGAAGTTAGAGTGGGGGGGGACACACATTTTTCCACTTTGGAAGTGTCTCTCGCGCATCTATAGATGGGGTATCTATAGATAGGTCTTTAAAAATGCTATTAAGGTTTCTAACATATTTTTTTTCTAAACTGAATAGTTTACACGTATGGGTTTGATGAAAAAAAAAAAATTGAGTTTCAGTTCTAAGTATGGGGACCCCCAAAATTTAATGCTTTTTTTTTATTTTTGTATGAAATTCTTAATGCGGTTCACAGAATACATCTTCTTAACAAGTTTCAACAGCATAGGCCTTATAGTTTCGGAGAAAAGTGGCTGGGACATACGGACAGACAGACAGACAGACAGACAGACGGACAGACATGACGAATCTATAAGGGTTCCGTTTTTTGCCATTTGGCTACGGAACCCTAAAAACGGCGTGGAAAATGCGTTTTGTGTGAGTAAGATAATGTCAATATTGTTCCTTAAACTATCAATATGTGCATGTTATATTTTGTATATATTGTCAACACTAGCCATTTGTTTACGTCGTGTTAAAATTATACTTGCTGCGTCTAGGTATAGAGTTTAAGGTGATTACATCCGCGAATGACTTTGACCATACAAATGCTCAAGGTCATTGGCTCATATTTGAACCGTAAAAATCCGTAAAACCAATTTTAATAGATAACTTTGTAGGCAATGATTACAAACTAAGAAGATGACGTCATGCTAATACACTTATTAAACATATAAATGTGAAATTTTAGATTATTTGGATACATATTGTAGAAGGAGGTAGGACACGACGGTATCTCCCGTCTCAAATCGAGCAGTCCGACTGGGGAAGTACCTCCGCCCTACAGAAGATCGCGGTTTAGCAACCTTGTGTTGTGTTTTCCGTGGTGAGTAGGGTAGCCAGAGCTCATTGGAGGGTTCTTGTGCTGTCAGCGGGAAGACCAAAGGCTTGGGTTAACACCACTGACTGGTGCGGGCGTGAAATGTTGGCGCGGCGGTCAGGGAGACCCGGTGAAACGGTTATCCGCTGGCCGCCCGCAGGCTGTACGGTTCCCGAACCTGGGGAACACTTAATCTCCGCCCCAGGAGGCTGATCCAGCAGCCTGTGTAAAGTTCCCGGTGCTGTAGTCGTGCCGGAGGAGGAGACCGGAGTGGACCCGGCTGCAGTATCTGGGAGGGGACCGGGGGCCCTTCCGCCCGCCGCGCCAGCCAGTCACAAAACCTTAACTCATCAGTGGTGGCATGGAGCCTTGCTTTGTTTTTTACGCTGACGACACAAAGACTCTCTATACCTTCTCCCCCCCCCCCCCTTCTACAAATATGGCCAAAAGAAAAAGAAAGAGTAACGGTTACACAGCGGCACCATCGTCCACGATACAAGTGGACTATTGCAATATCAGGGGCCTACATTCCAACCTGAACGAGGTCCACCACCACCTTGAAACAGCACAACCGACCCTTTTCTTTCTGACGGAGACGCAAATATCATGCCCGGCCGATACAGCCTACCTAATGTACCCCGGCTACAAGCTCGAGCACAACTTTCTGAGTAAAGCCGGGGTATGCTTGTACGTCCGGGATGATGTTTGCTGTCGCCGTCTAAATGGCCTTGAGGAGCGAGACCTATCAACGCTATGGGTGCGTATAGATCACGGTGGCCACACCCGTGTTTATGCGTGCCTGTACAGGTCTCATAGCGGTGATCTGGGCACGGCTCAACTGTATGAGCATCTGCAGCGGTCGGCGGACACGGTAATCGAGCAGTACCCTACCGCGGACTTAGTGGTCTTGGGGGACTTTAATGCTCACCACGTGGAGTGGTTGGGGTCCACCGAGACTGATTTTGCGGGAAGGGCTGCATACAACTTCGCCCTGACCTATGGACTCTCGCAACTGGTGCATTCTATCACTAGAATACCAGACATCGAGACCCATAGAAGCTCTATACTGGACCTTCTGCTGACTACGCGCCCGGATGAGTACTCCGTGAATGTGGAAGCGCCATTAGGCACTTCGGACCACTGCCTTGTCCGGGCGCAAGTGACTCTCGCGCGGCCTGAACCACCGCGGCCACAACAGTGGCGGCATGTCTGGCACTATAAGTCGGCAGACTGGGATGGACTGCGAGAATTCTTCGCGTCGTACCCGTGGAGGCGGCTTTGTTTCACTTCAGATGATCCAAACTCCTGTGCAACAGCAGTCGCTGAAGCGATCCTATCGGGCATGGAATGTTATATTCCTAACCGCTGGATCGCGACAGGAGCGAGCAAACGCCCGTGGTTTAATAGGCCTTGCAGAGAAGCTAGAGACCGCAAGCAATCTGCCTATAAGGCTTGGACCACAGCTCTTGCCAATAGGGATCCGGATATCGCTGAAGTGAAGCGTAAATTGAACGCCGCCTCGAGGTCCAGTAAAAAAGCAATAGCCAGGGCTAAGTTCGAGTTCGTTGGCGGAATTGGCGAGCGGCTTGCGCGGTATCCGTCAGGAAGTCGTGCTTTTTGGTCGCTCGCCAAAGCTGCCGAGGGAAACTTCTGCCAGTCCTGCCTTCCGCCGCTGCAAAAACCTGACGGTAGTCTGGCCCATGGCGCTAAGGAGAAAGCCGATCTCTTGGGTCGTCTCTTTGCGTCAAACTCGACTATGAACGACGGGAACGCCGAGCCACCTATTATTCCCAGCTGTGGTGCTTCCATGCCTGAAGTGAAAATCACGCAACGGCTGGTCCGGCGTGAACTTAAATCCCTAGATGTTCGAAAGTCGAGTGGGCCGGATGGTATACCGGCGATGGTGCTCAAGCACTGTGCTCCCGAGTTGTGCCCAGTGCTTACACGCCTTTTCGCGCTCTCCTACTCCACAAGACAGGTCCCGGCTTCGTGGAAGACTGCATTCGTGCATCCTGTGCCTAAGAAAGGCGAAAGGACAGATCCGTCCAACTATAGGCCTATCGCCATCACCTCGCTGCTCTCGAAGGTGATGGAGCGTGTGATTAACACACAGCTCCTGAGATACCTTGAGGGAAACGATCTACTGAGCGACCGACAGTACGGTTTTCGCCACCGTCGCTCTACCGGTGACCTCCTAGTGTATCTCACTAACCGATGGGCGCAAGCCATCGAGAGTCGGGGTGAGGCTTTAGCGGTCAGCCTAGATATAGCGAAGGCCTTCGATCGGGTCTGGCACAGAGGTCTTCTTGCGAAGTTGCCACGTTATGGACTCCCCGTGGGATTGTGCGCATGGATTGCCAGCTTTTTGTCCAACAGAAGTATTCAAGCCGTCGTCGATGGCAGCTGCTCGGACCGCATGGACATAAATGCTGGTGTTCCGCAAGGCTCCGTGTTGTCCCCGACCTTGTTTCTGCTGCATATCAATGACATGCTGTCTGATGGCTCCATTCATTGCTATGCAGATGACAGCACCGGTGACACGTATTACACGGGCCGTGCAAATATCCCTAGGTCGGAAGTTGAGGAGAGTCGCGAACAACTTGTGTCCGAAATTGAGACTACTCTGTCTGGAGTATCCGATTGGGGACGACTAAATTTAGTCCAATTCAACCCTACCAAGACACAAGTATGTGTATTCACCGCTAAGAAGGCTCCATTTGTTGTAGCGCCGCAATTCCTGGGCACACCGCTCACCATCTCCACAAGTATCGGGATTCTTGGTGTCGATATCTCCAGCGACGTCCAATACCGAAGTCATCTGGAAGACAAGGTCAAGTTGGCATCAAAGAAACTTGGGGTGCTCAACAGGGCGAAGCAGTACTTCACTGCGGGGCAACGACTCCTCCTTTATAAGGCACAGGTTCGGCCTCACATGGAGTACTGCTGTCACCTTTTTGCCGGAGCGCCTGCGTGCCAGCTTGACCCTTTCGACTCGGTACAAAGACGGGCGTTGAGGCTCGTCGGCAATCCCATACTAACAGGCGATGTGGAACCACTCAGTCTCAGGAGAGACTTTGCTTCACTGTGTGTGTTTTACCGCCTATACAATGGTTTGTGCTCGGATGAATTGTTTGACATGATGCCCACAGCTACATTCTATCATCGCACTTCTCGTCATAGGCGGGGAGTTCATCCTCACACATTGCGACCGGAAACGGTGCGCACTGTGCGGTATGAAAGGAACTTCATCCCTCGCACACTCAAGCTGTGGAATGAACTCCCCGCGATGGTTTTCCCAAGCGACTACAATATGGGGTTCTTCAAGAAGGGCATTAGAAGGTTTCTTCAGGGTCGGCAGCACGAGTGTGACGCCCCTGGTGTTGCATACGTCCATAGGCCACGGTAACCACTTTCCATCAGGTGGGCCGTGTGCTTGTCTGCCACCTAAGTGGTATAAAAAAAAAAAAAAAAAAAAAAAAAAAATATTTGGTTTCATAAGGAAGAGTAGACTGATGTTCAGAGCCTCTTTTTTACTATTTTCTCCTTTTTTATTTAATTTATGAAAAAGAGAAGTTACTCTGTATATCCTGTAGTATCCAGGTATGTGAATTCCAGATCTGTAGGTTTCATAGTTAATAAGAAAAACGGTTTCGAAAATACCAATTTTTCGATGCCGATCTGATTCAGGGCCTTAAGAAAAATACGCAGACGATATCACTGCGAGAGAAGGAAAACTCAATACACCTTGTACCAACCTGTCTGGCTAGGCGTGAAAATAGTAAGCCAAAGCCTCCCAACATTGGGAGAGGCCTATGGTCAGCAGTGGACTGCGATAGGCTTCGTTTGCATTGATTAACTCACTATATTCTTCCTATTGAAATCCTTTGCCCGAAAACTGCGTTACCGAACTTTGCCCACATAATTACAACTTACAACACAGCTTCCTTCAGAGACTGTACCAACTTTTTCCTCCAGGGATTCTTCTTCGTTAAATAAGTTTTATAAATTATAATATACCTACCATTGTTTCCCAAAGTTTCCTTAGGATATTAATGTAAAAGTTCCCTAATTCGAATTCTGCCTTCTTCTCGGGTCTGTAGCTTTTTGCCTTTTATCGCATAAAGACAGATTCTCATAAAGACAGATTCGCAAAAGGACAGATTCTCGTATGGACAGATTCTCAAAAAGACAAAAATTGCTACTAATATCTTCTTCAATAATATAAAAATGAATCGCTAGTTGTGTTGCTAAGCGCAAATCTCGAGAACAGCTGAACCGATTTCGCTAATTCTTTTTTTAGAATATTTCTTGAAGTACGAGGATGGCTCTTACGGAGAGAATTTTTTTTTAATGTCTGAAATAGTCTAAAAACAACACTTTTCTTTGCTCCTATACAAACTATTCACAGTATACTTAGAATTCAATTTGAACTTTAATACCATACCATAAAGTAGTGGAGAGGTTCCGGGAAGGAAAAACAATTGAGTGATATTAGTATCGTAAGAATTTTGACATCTATTGACATGGCGGTACGAAGTTCACGGGGTCAGCTAGTTATATATACAAAAGTTTAGTCACTTACTTTTGTATAGAGTACTAGTTGAGCGCCCTGGCTTCACCTCGGTGCAATTATAGCGCCTTAGCCGTGGACTTTCCAAAAAAATCTTACATAAAAACCTTTCCTAACTATAAATAAATAACATGTCTACTGATAAGGCCGTCAAGCTGAGAGACACCATTGTAACCTGGTACGTGTCTGTAAAGTAAAAAAAAAGTCCTTAGGCTGACTTCAGGTTACCATCAGGCGAGGTAAAGTCAAATTTGCGTGTCTTACATTAAAAAAAAACTAAATATGCTGCTGTTTATAATAATCAAATATTAGTAGCGAACTAATAGGTAAAGCACATACGTCCGTAACGTAAACAAATATTGGCACAAACGTACGTAACCAACACCGTTATCAGCTGTTATCAGACAAATAACCGCATTCCGTGACCGTAGAAGCTTCACCCGGATTTGCACCTAGCCACTATATAACTGTACATTACATTATACATACATACATACATACATACAATCACGCCTTTATCCCTGGAGGGTTATGCAGAGGTGAATTATTAATTTTTTAACCCCCGACAAATAAGAGGGGTGTTATATTTATTTATTTTATGCTTTATTGTACATCATTTAAAATACATAGGTAATTGAAAATTATGACTAAGGAATCAGTACAAGGGCGGCCTTATCGCTTTAAGCGATTTCTGCCAGGCAACCTTTAAATGGTCATAAATTAACACCCACATTTCACCAATCATTGTATTAGGTCCCACGTAATAGGGGGTGAGCCTATTGCCGTATTCCGGGCACTATTGTTGACTCGAGCCATGTATCTGAGGCTGAGCCTGGGCTGTATATTATCTGTCTGATGTTAAACAGCCCTATCCCTTAGTCGCCTTGTAAGTTGTACGACACCGCAAGGGAGGAGATGGGGTGGCCTAAACTCTACTCTGCCGGGAACCACGCGGCACATACATGGCTTATATTAATATTACAATATCTATGGAATATTTGGATGGATGGTTGACAGCCTCCGTGGTGTAGCGGTAGTGAACGCGGCCGCTACACAGGAGGCGCGGGTTTGATCCCCGCTCAGTACAAATATTTGTATGCATGAATATGGATGGAGAGCACGTTAGGCCGTCGCTCCCGGTTACCATACGAACATCTATGGCAGTTGTTACGGGTAGTTGGAGCCCTAAAAAAGTCTAACAACGGTGCGGCTACAATGCTTCGATATCGCCTAATTTCACTATTGGGTTGTGGAGGTCAAATGGCAGTCGCTTCACGGAAAATATCGATGTCCAGCTAAATCCGCAGTTAAGCGGTGCCTTCTCTACAAGACACAAATTCGCTCTTGCGTGGAATACTGCTCTCATCTCTGGGATGGCTCCGCAAAGTACTTACTAGATGCTCTCGACAGGTTGCAGCGACGTGCAGTCCGCATTATTGGGAATCCTGAGATTACCAAAACCCACGAGCCTTTGCAGTTGCGTAGAGATGTGGCATCTTTGGCGGTATTTTACCGTCTCTACCATGGTGAATGTTCTGATGAGCTCTTCCAATTAATCCCACCCTCTCCTTTCCTATATTAGACAACACGTGCAGGGCTTAGATGCCACCCGCATACGGTGCAGAATATTCCATCAAGAACCAAGCGGTTCGGCGACTCCTTCTTCTGCCGCACCATTAAGTCTTGGAATTCTTTACCAGTTCACGTGTTTCCCTCCTCCTACAGTCCCGGGTCCTTTAATTAACCGCTAAGCTACCGACACAACATAATAGGAAGTAACCCAAGTTATTTTGGGTCATTCGTCAACTCGCTAAAAAGAAACTCACCAAATTCCGCGGGTTGGCACCTTTAGATTTTACTCACTCAGATTATGGAATGATTTCTGCTGTGATTTTCCCAAGTACCTACCTAGCGTTGTACATGTCCATAGTCCACGATAACCATTTCACATCAAGAGGCGTGCGTTTTTCTAATTCCTAAGTAGTATAAAAATAGTATTCCCAATTTCCGTGCGCGCAATTTTCCGGATAACAATAAACAAGTTTTCTTTTTTCCCTGCCCTTTATGCTTCACATAAGGATACCCAACAATCTTGCCAATGCCAGATCTAACTGGGTAAACAATATAAATAAATAAAACCATTGTAAAAACTAATAAGTGAAATCATATATTTACATTTGGTTGAATGATATTGAATACACTGATACGCTTCGTGCATCCAGTAAGTGGCTATTGCATGCCTTCAGCTATCACAGAATGCTTTAACATATATTTAGTTAGGATTTCATACATACATATAATCACGCCTTTATCCCCGGAGGGTTAGGCAAAGATGAATTAATACCCACATTTGACCAATCACTGTATTTGGTCCTACGTAATGGGGGTTGAGCCTATTGTTGACTCGAGTTCGATTCCGGGCACTATTGTTGACTCGAGTATGCATCTGAGGCTGAGTCTGGGCTGTATATATCTGTCTGATGTTAAACAGCCCTATCGACACCGCATGGGAAGAGATGGGGTGGTCCAAATTCTACTCTGCCGGGAACCACGCGACAATATTTTCAAATAATGTATGTGGATTTGCCGGATTTTGTTGTCCGCACCTTTAGCCAACCTTCCTATATAAACGGGCTATTCCACACAAAAAGAAAATTCAATTCGAACCAGCCCCTCTAGACAAGTGGCAATTCGTCGGCCGGCGTTTGGTAGAATAGAATGCCAAATGTATGGGATTTGACATAATATGACTGCCTCTGTGGCGTAGCGGTAGTGAACGCGGCTGCTACGCAGGAGGCGCGGGTTCGATCCCCGCTCAGTGCCAATATTTGTGTGCATGAATATAAATATTTGCATTGGTCTGGGTGTTTCTATGTATAATATGTAAGTATGTATTTACAAAAAAAAAAAAAATATCTAAGTAAGTATTTATATCCGCATTCTAGATTCCATAACACAAGCTAATTAAGCTTACCATGGGTCTAGATAGCGTTGTGTAGCATGTTGTAGAATATTTATTTATTTATTTATGACAGGCGTCAACGAATGTCAAAAATGTCAAATCCTATACATTCGTCATTCTATTCCATCATACGCCGAGCAACGAATTGTCACTTGTCTAGGGGGCAGTAGTTCCTGAGATTAACGCGTTTAACCAAACAAACAAACGAACCCTTCAGCTTTATAATATTAATATTAGTATAGATCACAGAACTCTTAGGTTCAATTTGGGCAGCAAAGACTTTAACCCTTAAATCTTAGGTCTTTCTACCACTAGAATACTGTTTATTCGTGGTATAATTTTAGTGTATTTAAAATATGCCATGAGTAGCTTAGATCAGGTAGTTCAATGATCTAAGTGTTTGCAATATATCTATAGCTATAAGATAAGTATCATATATGTCCGATGTACGTGTATAGCCAGCGGTGAAAGCATATATAATATAATGGTTTTCACTTATATCGATATTCCTCATTACTTACTTGCGAAATCACATTTTCTTTTATGCAAGAGTAACCTGGTTTTTCTTGGTTGTTTCGATGTTAGGAACATCCTCGAACTAAGCTGGTACTCCCAAGATGTTGTTACATAATAGGTAGGTATATAAGATAAGGTTAGATTCAACCTTACCTCATAAAGGGGCACCTACCGATCGACGAACGAGGCTTCGCCAAAGGATATTTCCTCTCAGAGTTAGGGAGTGACATACATACAAAAAAACTGGTTTAAAAGAAAGCGGAACTCTAGATTCGAGGTTCATTGCCTACCCCACTGGGAAAAAGGCGTGACTGTAGGCGGGACTGGCGTGTAGGCATATGTATGTATGTAGATTCGAGGTGAAACTCTCTTGAAAGAAAGCAAGAAAAATATTCAATTCAATAGTCAGCGTCAGAACGAACTTGACTGCAAAGTTTCAAAATGATCTTAATGCTAAGGTATTAAGAGCAAATCAAACTGTTTTATTGATTTAAATTGTATTATTGTCTGAACTAAAGTTGCGTACCAAACATCAGAATAATGAGTAAACAGGAAGGGGGGGATACCAAGGTATTAAGATCATTTTGAGTACTTTGTTCGTCAAGATTAATCTAATGCTGACTACAACAAAATTATCCTGAAATAAATCAGTTTTGTGAAAGTCTTCAACGTATTTCTTTTCTCTTTTTGCAGGTAATGTGATAACAAGCAGCCAACACTTGCAAAATGTTATGTCTTCTCAGGTAAGTAATATACAACATAATCTTAATGTTATCACACAGTTTTGCACACAAAATTCTAAAGCTGTGTTATACATCAGTATTACAAAGCTTTAAGGCCCGTATTCTATAAGGAAACTCAGTTCTGAATCTTAATTTATCTGAGTACAGATTGACAGATTTGACGAATTGTCTAAACAATTTATCCCCAAATAAAACGACATTCAGAACTGAGACCTAACTGAGGCCTAAGAGGCTTGTCATCATTTTGCCTTTTATAGGATTGACTACCCTATGAGGAAGCCTCCGCAGAAGACTCGTCGCTAAATGAGCAGGTGTACCATCTAGCAGGTTAACTTAAACTCCTTACATATTCTTAAAAAGGCCTCAAAGCTTCCGCTAAATTAGTATCACTACATATTATAAAACAAAGTCGCTGTCGCTGTCTATCCGTCCCTATGTATGCTTAAATCTTCAAAACTACGCAACGGATTTTGAAGCGGTTTTTTTTAATAGATAGAGTGATTCAAGAGGAAGGTTTATATGTATAATACATGCATAATATTGTAGAGAAACACTGATAAATCGGGGTCAGAATACCACGTGGGCGGAAAATATGGCGGTACGAAGTTCGCCGGGTCAGCTAGTAATATAGATAACTATCTAACTACTAATCATGTGCTCATAGAAATAGGCAAATAATATGCATAGCTATAAGAGCCGTCGTAAAACGTACATTACATTGCCAAGACGCATTAAGGGCTGAGTCATGGAGCCATTCACTGGCCAACTGCATGAGTTCACGAGGTATAATTAGGATAAATAGTATAATAGGATAAGCCTTGAGAAGTATGCTTTAGAAGCGTCTCGTAAGTATACTGTCAACTTTGTAGAGTATCGCTTTTTAATACTTTTTTTTTATCTCGTGCGAAAAGTCCCTACGGATACTTCCCTCGCCGGAGCCGGTGGAGGAGGTTATGTCGGACTCGAACCGACTAAAACGCACGCCGCGCCGTCTGTAGGCCGTCGGTTGCCGGAGGTAAGATTGTCGTAGCCATTATCCCTCGCACCCCGGCCGAACCTTCCCATCACCGGTGTCGTAGGTACAAGGCGACTAAGGGATAGGGCTGTTTAACATCAGACAGATATATACAGCCCAGCAGGCTCAGCCTCAGATACATGGCTCGAGTCAACAATAGTGCCCGGAATATGGTAATAGGCTCACCCCCTATTACGTGGGACCTAATACAATGATTGGTGTAATGTGGATGTTAATTCACCTCTGCCTAACCGTCCGGGAATAAAGGCGTGATTGTATGTACGCTTGTATGTATTTATTTCATTGAAATAAATAATAGTTTCTTTTCGTTTCAAAAGATAGTCATTAAATGCCTATAAAACACATATTAACGACTTCTTATGTACCCCTCCAAATAAGCTTAACGCTTTTGTTAGCGTTAACGTCTTTACAATGCAGATTATACTACTACTTACCTCAAACTGATACGAAAGATTATATTAAGTAGGGTTATAACCCCTGTGTCTCGGTACAGTGACCGCACTGACCACTTATGATATGAATGTACCCATGACCACAACGGATCGGCAACTTAAATACATATTTAAGTCAGATAGGAGCTTTTGTTTTTACAAATTTATAATATTATTAATTGTCTAACACTTAAATGTACATAGATCTTTACATGTATACTAACTGAACCGGCAAATGTTGTTTTACCGCTATTTAAAATAGGGGTTCGTAGTAGAAGGCTAAAAATTTGGACCCAGTACAGATTAACACTCAGTTTTGAATCAACTCTCACAATTACAGTAGAACTGTCACCTAGAATACAATCTGTCCTCCGTCAATCCGTCCTCAGTACAGTCCTCAGAACAATAATAGTTATTTGTTATACAAGAGTGCAAAGTTGCTTTTTAACCGCGTGCTCATTTTTGATGACCGAGCAAGCGAAAGATTCTAAATTTGAATCACGAGCGTAGCGAGTGATTCACAAATTAGAATCTTGAGCGTTAGCGAGGGAATCAAAAGAGCACAAGGTGAAAAATCTTTGCACTCGAGTGCAACACGTAACTTTTCATCCCACCTCAGCGAGGAAATAATGAAATGCTTCTCCTTCCTAGCGTTAATTCCCAGTCAGCATCCGAAGCTTTCACCTCGGAGTCCAGGGTCCGCTTTACCAGTCTTAACTGCGGATTTGGCTGGACCTCGATATTTGCCGTGAAGCGACTGCCATCTGACCTCCACAACCCAATGATGACATTAGGCGATATCGAAGCATTGCAGCCAGACCGTTGTTGTTGAACTTTTTAGGGCTCCAACTACCCGTAACGACTGCCATAGATGTTCGTATGGCATCCGTGACCGACGGCTTAACGTGCTCTCCAAGGCACGATCAGACCAATGCAAATACCCATTTTCATGCATAAAAAATATTTGCACTGAGCGGGGATCGAACCCGTGCCTCCTGCGTAGCGGCCGCGTTCAATACCACTACGCCATGGAGGCTGTATAATATGTGTATTAATACTAGTAATAAAATACAACAAAATAAAAATTCAACAACAATGTCAACAATATGACGTGAAAAAAATTGATGCGCGCAAAGCAAATTAAAAAAAAAGTACACCAAGGACACACGATGTTCTAAATTCAAATTTACTTTACCTCTCTAGAGGATAAAAACGACTTTTACGCTCAGTTATCGAAGAGCAAAAATAGTCTTTCCGAGATGGTGGGATGAAAAACTATTTTTCAACAATTCTTTCGTGATTTATATTCTGTTAGTTTATTATTTACACTGATCTCAATGTTTCGGTTGCTTTTCAGCAACCATGGTCACTGATTTTAACTGTAGTTTTTGTAGAACACTTCGTAAGTAATAAAAATGTTAACACGTTGAACGCCAAGGAATAATACCATATATTTTCATTCAGGCCATGTCGGACAATGTTGGGCGACATCAGTATATTCCGTTTGGGCCGTGGGGGACAATGTTGTACGGCAGTCAGGACTATGTTTAAACGTCTGTTCTGAGTTGTCGGTCAATAATACAAGCCTAAATTGTACGCAGAGCGACCCGCGTGGCCCCGCAGTACTTCTTTGCCGCTTGGCCCGAGAATAACCAAAAGGACTTAGAAATTATAGGCTTTTCAATAAATTGTTATCAAATATATTCTAGGTGTGTAAAATAAGTGTTTTGAATTGTTCAATTGTTACAGTCAAGTACATATTAAACAAGTAATGGGTTTAGTAGGTCATATTTTTTTGGAAGAAGGCATTTTTAACAAGAATTTTTTTTAAGGTTTTTTGTAAGAAGGCATTTTTAACAAGAATTTTTTTTAAGTTTTACTCTGTTTCGGTTTATCTGTTAGATATTAGGTTTAAAAAAATATTTTTTTATCGTAAATCGTAAAAAAAGCGTGGCGGGAGGGGGCTGACAATGTGACCCGCGCGGCCTCTGCGAGGGAAAAACCGGTTTTACTCTCTCGCAGGCCATGACGGACAATGGTGTCTGATGTATGATATCTCAGGAAATAATGACAATATCGTTATTCCCGTAAGTCGGCCATTAATTTTGAGTTATTTCCTAAGAATATTTACAAAAAAACAACTTGGCGATTTTGGACACTTCATGGTTAAATGTGCTGGCCTCAGGGGAAACTCGCCTGTCGGACAGCATTGTCCGACATGGCGTTCAACGTGTTAATGTTGTAGTTTTGCAATAAAATTTGTCTTCTACACATACTTACACCTTTTTTATACTGTACACTGCGATATACGGACTTCGCTCTAATATAATTTGGACAGAAAGTTCAAAATTTAACAACATTTATACGACAAAAACAGAAGCAGAGGGTGGACTCGGTACGGTCGGTAGATGTATGTATAACACGTGTTTACACAAATAAATAATTTGAATTTGAATTTGACTGTTTCTCTACCGACTCCAGAGAAAAAAACGTATTATAAACTTATAATATAATATATAATATGTATTATATATTATATTATAAGTATGTATGTGGTACGATATATTTTCGCGTAAATTCTCGGTAGAGGTGTAACACTCATTTTTCGAACTATAATTTTCGATTCCACGTAAAAGGTGAGCCCATTGCCGTCAAACACTTTGTAATGGGCTATATGCTTACTGTCGGATGGAGAACAGCACTATCCCTTACAGCTTTACAGGATACCACAGGATGAGATGGGGTGGCCGGTATAATACTCCACCGTGAACCAACACACGCATTATCACCGCATTGCGTGCCATACGCAGGGAATTCATCCTCACATGTTGCAACCGTAAACAGTACGCATAGTCAGGTATGAAAGGAGCGAGGTATTATGTTTACGACTACCTCACCACCGACTGACGTCCCAAAAACGGCGTGCGTTTAAGTCGATTCAAGTCCGACATAATCTCCTCCACCGGCTCCGGCGAGGGTTTCCGTGGGGATTATTCGCACGATAAAGAAAATGATATGAAAAGAACTTCATCGCTGTAAAATGAACTCACTGCTAAGGTTCTCAAGCGACTACAAAAAGGCATTAGAAGGTCCCTACTGGGTCGACAGCACGAGTGTACGTGTGGCTTTGCACACGTCCGAAGGCCACGGTAACTACATTCCATCAGATGGACCGTGTACTTATCTGCCACGTAAGTGGTATTAAAAATGTTCTTTCAAATAAGTATATTCACAGCAGACATAGGACCCACGATCTCTGACGTAAGCATCGCCCACACACGTCAACAAATAGGTCACCGGTATAACATTTCAGCTTGGATTTTTCAATATTAACATTTTTTATCGCATGGCTCTGTGGCGGCGGGTCAATGACACCGGCAATTCCGCTACACGAAAACCACTGATTGAAGCGAAGCGGCCATTTTGTATTGTACAATAATATTCTTTTGTTGTATGAATGTTATCATTTTTGACATACATTCATAGATTCCGCTGATGTTATTAATGTGAAAGTTTGTGAGGATCCGTGGATGGATACTCTTACATGCAAAAACAGCGAAACGGGTCTGGATGAAATTTGGTTCGGAAATAGATTATACCCAATCTGTAAAGCCCCGTTCAGAGCTTATGTTTTTCGCAACAAAACACACAACGAAACATGGAGAAATTTACATCTCTATGGTTCCTAAAAGGATCTGGATGGACTGTGTGAAAGATGATATGGTTAGGAAGGGAGTGAATGTTGAGATGACTGCAATCCGAGAAGAATGGGAAAAACACACATTATTTTAAATTGGAAAAAGCGAAATCAATACTCGGGCAGGACTCGAACCCGCGATCTTTCCCTTACAGGGGGAATGCTCTGACCACTGAGCCACCGAGCTTCGCCCGAGATTGATCCAAATTTTCCAATACATCCATCTTAGGGCGATGGTGGGATGTGGATGGATGTGGGACTGTAAGGGAAAGATCGCGAGTTCGAGTCCTGCCCGAGTATTGATTTCGCTTTTTCCAATTTAAAATAATTTGTTTAGTTTAGCATACTAAATGCATTAAAATTATCTCAAAAACACACATGTTGCGCCGACCACCGCCAAATTAACTTGGGATAAGGGCAGGAGGATGATGATGGTTTTTCACAACCCAGGTACTTTAAGCGGGGTGTTAAAAAGGCTCTGATGAGGCCGTCAAGCTAAGTGCCACCATTGTAACATGGTACGTGTCTATAATAGTGACCCATTCCAAGACTTTGCCTTAAGCTTACCATCAGGCGAGGTGAAGTCAAACTGACGTGTCCTATGTTTGGCATTTTAAAATAAGAATGCTTTCTCTAAGGTGCCAAATATTCTACAAGAAGCACCTTAGGGTAAATATTCTTTCTCTAAAAAGCCAAAAAAATGTTGTGAAAAACATAGACATGTAAAATCTACACATGTTTTGTTGCGTGTTTTTAGTGAAAATGTTGCGAAAAACATGAGCTGTAGCCGTACCTTAATAGCACATGGGCTACATTTTCCGGTAGGTTATTTGGGCCACAAGAATGGGGTTAGTATTATTGTAGCCTTCGTTCCATTTATATTTATTTATTTATTTATTTATTTATTTAACCAACTTGTACTTACAGCTAGCTAGTCATTTAAGTTATAGTCACATAAATAATTTATCATCAGACTCATTGATCACAACCGTAACCGTATATTGACCAAATATTAGATTATTTACATAAACAATAGACGTAAGCGTATGCTCACAACTATTTCATTCCGGGGTAGACAGAGACAGGACAATTTGCCTCTATATGTCCTTACAGACTTCACGAGCTTTCTCTACTCATTAAACCACCTGTTTCACGTGCTTCTGATGTCGCATTTTTAGTATGCCTATTATTATTTGTGATGAAAGTAAAATAAGCGAAAGATTTATGCTAAAATCTTTGCAAGTTAGTCGCTATGTCTTAAATTTTCTTGCTACTACAACCCTGGGTGCTTTAAGCGGGGCGTGAAAATATCTGCCCCCCTAGACAAGTGTATGTGATTTGACGTATGTCATATACGTCAAATCCCATACATTCGTCATTCTATTATACAATATTTTCTCTTTAATTGATTCTCTCTCTCTATAAGGTATCTTATTGTTCTCAATCGTTGCTTTGCTGGAAGAAAACTCAACTTGGAGTTAAGCCTGTTAAGCTGACCTTTGTACTTAGTCTACTTATCCGTCAAATCAAGATTGATACAGGCTACTTCTGTAAAACGTCTTCTTTACAGGATAGAGATTTGAAGTATCCATTTTCTTACACAAAACTTGCTGTAACTATTTTCTTTATGATAGCTGTAGCCAGTGGTTCCGCCAGCATGAGTGTTGGTTATCGTTACCAAACGCTTTGTCCTTTCCCAAGATGTTTTTATTAAGTTTATGCTTAGTAACTGAAATTCAGTAGTTGAAATCCGAACGCCCAGAAATCCATTCAAAATTGTTATGGTCGTTCTATAAGAAGTACTTACCTAAGATTTTTTCCTTTTTGAAAATTATCACCTTTCGCCACTACTATCTCTGCCTCCCTAGACAAGTAGCAATTCGTTGCCCGGCGTATTGTAGAATAGAATGACGAATATAATGGAATTTGACGTATATGACACACGCTCATATATTCGTCATTCTATTATACAATTTGTTCTGTAATTGTGCAATTGTACGTCAAAATCGATTCAGAAGATCCAGAGATCACCCCCTTCAACTTCACAAACTCTAAGTCTACCTCTTTATTGGTAGGTATAGATTTGAAGTTATTATTAAACATGGTAATATTTTCTATGTATTAGCGCGTCTCTGTTCCCGTAAATGCGCAGTTTGAAGTTGTTTTTTTCCCCAAACCTGCCTGTTATCAGCATTGAATTAGGTAAGTAGCAAACAAACTTAATATTATTAGATACTTAGGATACGTACTTACGACTTTATTGTAAAGTTAAAACACAAGTTTAATTCAACATTACTACATAGGTCCTTAATAGCTGTTGCACGCGTCTTCACCCGCGTAGTGAAAGAATTGTCGCGAATGTTCTAATAATTAAACACATTACTTGTAGGACCGGTCAAGAATATTTTATTATAACGCTTTTACAGACAAAAGGAAGGAGGGCGGATACACCCGTTACAGAATTTTAAAACAAACATAACATGTTGAGTTCTAAATACCTACATAGTTTATTTCAACACGTAGAAATTGTTTTATTACTTACCATTGTATATTCTAGGGTTAAGTAATCTGTGATTGCCTAGTAATTTTATTTTGCTTAAAAACTTGGCCATAAATAATAAAATAGGTAAGTATTATTTAATAAATAATCCATAATGATATAATGGCTTATTTTTTCTTCGGAATATTCCCATTGCCTCCAAATGTTTTGTTCTCCAAGAATGAGTTCTCCATACGTTATTTACCAGGAGCTCCGAGGATTTATTTGTAAAAAGGGCTTATTCCCATTCACTCCTATTCTATTGTGCTCCAAAAATGAGTTTTCTAACAATAATCCTATTACTACATGTTTTATCCATAATATAAACGTTAGATACTTATAAGACTTATGAAAACATCTGAATTATATAATATGGAATATGATCTCAAATAATTATGTGAAACTTTTATGACGATTTTTGTATCTTGTAATTACATAGGAAGTTTTAGACTATAATAACAACCATCCATCAATGAATGAAACAGCGTACCGCGGTCCAGTCCTGAACACAGGCCTCTCCCAATATACGCCATTGCACCCGATTCTGCCTTGCACAACTAGTCTACCCCAGCTTTCTTCGGGACGCATATTTTAAACCTAAATCGCGACATAATCTATGCTCGGTGAATTTGAGCTCGTCCACCGCAGTAGCACCCCGTGCTTTCCTCAAAACACATCCAAGCAACACCTATTGCGCGTATAAAGCACATTCTAGGTCCAAAATATTTGTCCCAAGCAATATACTATTAATAACTTGGCACGTAAGCACCAATTTCAACGAATTACTACTAATTCTTGCAAGAGCCGCGAACTAACGCAAATATAGCAGAATTCACTTAATTGTGCATTAAAATTCAAAACACGTCAGTCTTTATAAGTGAACTGTTCGTCGCAAGAACCGATATATCTAGCGTACGCCTTGTGTATGGCTCGACGGAGTTAATAATAATAAAAGAGAAAAAACGCGCGCCCGGCAGCCGAGGGGTTAGCCGTCTTCCGTGAGATAGTGTAAATAGATGGTCGCGGCAAAACCACCTATGTGACAACCAACGTGCACTGTTATAACATCATTTTTCAATAAAAATAACCTTTTAATCTTCAATTTTTTTAAAGATTATAATAAAACTTAACTGTATTTATCAAAAAATGTTAACAAAACCCAATTTTTAAATCCAATATTCAAATAAAATCGTAACAAAAATGTTTAAAACACATTCGCGTTATTGCATTCACACGTGGTGTCGCTCGGTTGCGCTCGGCAGTTTCCGCCGGGCGTTCGGCTAACGGCTCTTTTCCCTGAGTGCGCGAGCGCTGACTTTCGCTACAAAAATAAACGCTCCTTGGCATCTAACCAAGGCGAGCCTTCGATTTTTAACGTTATTGAACGACTTTTATGGGCGGCCTGCCATGAATTGCGTATTTGTTTTGTTAATTTACTAACTTTCTACTTAATATTGAACGTATCTTTGTAAATTGTTGGAACAATTAATTGCTTGCTAATAGGTACAAAGCAAAGTACTCAAAATGTTCTTTTTACCTTGATATTTCACCTTTCCTGTTGATTCATTGTTCTGATATTTGGTACACGCCTTTAGTTCGGACGATAATACAATTTAAATCAATAAAACAGTTTGATTTGCTCTTAATTCCTTGGTATAAAGATCATTTTGAGTACTTCGCTAGTCGAGATCGATCTGATGCTCTCTGTACACGGAATATAAAATCTGGCAGCTAGCGTATGCCACATTCCAAAATACTTTAAAGATTATCATTAAAATTAACAACGCAATTGACTGCTAATTGGGGATATTCTACCTGAAGAATAGTAAAAAGCAATGAAATAGCATCAATTAGCATAATTTTTAATAACTCACCTAACCATTAATAAGTACTAAATCATTTAATAATAATGAAGTGTGACGTAATACTTCTTTGTTTCATACATGATGTGACGTAAAGGAACAGATTAAATTTGACAGTCTAGTATTCAATTGACATTTATTTTAGACTGAATCTTTGGCTATTCAAAATAATATGGAACGAGACTTATTCTGTATTCGAAAATTCAAAATTTTGACCAATCACATTGCTTTTCGAATTGCAACTACTCACGTGAATTCATTTCTAACACAAGCAATTACGCTTGGCTAGAGGGTTAGGGGATTATTAGTAACCGAAATTACAATATAATAGTACTATTCTTACTATTAGCTGGATGCGAGCCGCTTCCAACCGGTCCTATTGGAGATTTATAGGGGAGGCCTATGTCCAGCAGTGGACTTCCTATGGCTGAAATGATGATGATGATGAGTACTATTCTTTGCCCGCTTCTCCGCCCGCCTGACGAAACGATAAACCGAGTTATTCCGGTTGGATCCCCAAATATGATCCACTGCCGATTTTTATTCATCATAGGCATAACCCTAGCACATTCTTCCGACTTCGAGAAACAAAAAAGAGACACTGAAAAGTGAAACATAACTGAAATGAAGTTGGTTAAAAATGGCGATATGAAAGTTTGAGGACCCTTTGTCTTAATTTGATATCTATACACGGAGGACAGAATATGATTAGTAAACGGAGATGTTCCAGTGAAATTTCTAGTAATAAAAACGCGTCGCCAAATGCGGGTGAGAAGAAGACGCGGGGGGCATGACGCCGTACCTCGTCCCCCACGCGTCTCTTCTCCTAAGTCTAAGCCCCTCCCACTTTTTAGAATGCCATCTAGTGTGGCATTGCGAAACCAAATAGAAATAATGCATGCAATTTCCATTGTAGTTTTACCACTCGCCACAAAGCGCTGCACAGAATTCTAGAATAATCTATGTGTTTAATGACAGCGGGACCACTTACATATTGACCACTATATATACAAGCTGTTGCCCGCGGCTCCGTCCGCGTGGAATTCTGATATAAGGAATATAAGGACATAATGATTGGGTTGCATTATTGGAGTTTTAGCACCTTCGCTGGCACCTTATATTGATATATTATGTTGTTCTATGAATAATATAAGACTGACCTTCAAAATAACATTCTATTTGAGTTTCGTTTACCAAAAAATTTCAAAGGTATTTGCCTTTAAAAAGCTTTCAGTTTGCAGCTAAAGATTATTCTAAGTTTATTGCAACGACTGCACAAGCACGGCGCGTGTGACACGGATAACGTAGCGGCGGTCGATGATTTTGTTGAAACAGACCCGCTCGCGTGCTCCGTCGCGCGGACACACGGCGCGTGGCGGGCCCCGCCGCCCGCGTCACGTGTGACGGGTATCCGCCTCACGTAGCGCTGCTCTTGAAATAACATGAAACAAGCACGCGAAGCGGACGTCCGCGACCCGCACCCGCCTATGCCAGCGAAGGCGCTAAGTACGGATCCCTAACTTTTTCAAAAAGGAAATTAATAAAGCAAGAAAATAATGTAGAAATATAAAAAAATGATGTTATTATATTGTAAAATTTTCACTTATGTATTTCTGGTATACGTATATACAATTAGGTAAGGTCAGGGTGGCTAATTCCGGCATAGTTTTTTTTCACCTTATATTGGAATGCCCATTTCCGATAAATGTTTTGATTTAGGATCAACGTTATGGTTCAATGAAAATGATAATGTTTTAAAGTTTCAAATACCGTGATCTTATTTAATGAAACTATCACTAGTACTAGAATATACAACTTTTTTTAAAACTTGAACAGTGGGCGGATTTTCCCTTCGAAATCGGGAAAATCCGTCACACTAGAAGTATTTATTGAAATCCTTTGTAGTTTTACGGAAGCACGTAATAAAGACATGCGTTATCAGAAAACAGTCAATTCTGTGCTTAAGGATCTTATAAATAAGATCTATGTAATATTACATAAATAAAAATCATTTTCGGGGGCAATTTCGGCATATCTTAACAAGCTGTGGTTGTCAACATTTTTAGGTAGTTTAGTTTGGTTAGGTATAGTTATACCTTCTTAATAAAAAATAGCACACATTTGGTATCGAAAATAGTTTTATTTAAGTAACAATCTTTAACCACTTAACGTGCCATTACGCACTGCCAAGACGGCTTCACGTAGTTGAGTTTTATTATAATCACCTCTATTTGTATGTCTTTTATATTTACGCACCATTATGAATGACGGTGACGATGATGATATGAACTGAAACAATTTAATCAATATAAATTAACATTCAGCGAATACATAATTTTAAATTTAGTACACATACAAGAACTATTTTTGATCTTCAGAATAACAAAATAAGGTTTCTTAAATCGATTGTGGTAGCGATTCTTCTATAACTGTTGCAAATATTACATGAAATATATTATCTTTCAAATGAACTTTCTTTGTACTCTAAGTATGTACCATAGAAATCTGAATAAATGTCTTATTATTCCGATTTCTATGGTATGAACCTACCTATGACGAATATTCATTGGTTCACTTTTAAAAACTTATGACTAAAAAGGTTTACGATGTCTGAAATGGGGCAAATTCGTCATGTGACGATTTAGTCCCTTTCAAAGTAGACGGAATTAAGCACTTAACGATTTTGTGGTTATAAATTTGTAACGTTGAATAAATCCAATAATTTGCAGCGTTATCTCGCAAAATAATACACGAAACCTTTACAAGTACGCTCAACTATATATATTATAGTCATTTGATATTGTAAGTAACATAATTTAAACTTACCTTAGAACATACGGCAGTGTATCGACACTCACATTTCACTTTGAAAAATCAACTGAACTTTGAACACTGTTTTACCAGTTTTTATAGCGACTAGCGCCATCTAGGAAATTTTGTTAGAAGTGAATAGCAATGTTGTTTTACCGACACGTTTACAAACGCTACAGCTCGACTATAACGAACATAATTTCAAGTAGACGGTTTCACCCCATAGACGGAATATGCCACCCTGACCTTATAGCAAATTTAGGCTGTAATTTTTTAAATCACTTTTTTGTTTTATAGAAGTCATCTTCATTGAAGGACCTCGAACAGATTCTGGAATATTTTGTGGGGTACCTACCAGCTGGAAGGTCTATTTAAAATACGTACCTATCCACGCATTTTTTTATTTCTGGGTTACTGGGAAATCTAAAATGATATAATATAATGTTGACAATTTTATTGGCTTCCTAAAAATAATGTGAATATAGTGGTCTCACTACTATGATGCACACCATTTATTTTAAATAAGGCCATCTGTAGAATTATAGCAGAATCATTTAGCCCCCCTAAATGATTTGGGCAGATACCGACAGATGGCTTAATTTTTTTATTTTCAATTTTCAATTTCACCCAAATATAATGTAAGAATTAATAAAATAACAATTGCGGAATTACTAATGAAGTCCGGTGAAATTATTGTGGTGATTTTTTTATAGAATGAATTGAATTGTTGTTACAACATTATACAAGTAAGACAAGGTTACTTATTTCTTCTCTCCGCTAGATGGTTCTATAAAGACATTTTTTTTCTAAAAATGAAAATAAAAATATAGCGGACTTACTGATGAAATGTTATATCATCAATATATTTAAACATCTTATCTCTACAATTTGTAAACCCTTGTACCGCACACTTCATTCTTAAATCGGGTCAAAACTATTTTTATCTTTGAACTTTTAACCAAAAATGACAACCTATCGCAACGACGTGCCACTAGAACTGAGTGGTGACGTCACAGAACTGACGTCTGTATATAGGAGTCCTTTTGACAGTATGGAAGCACGCGACTCGATTGCCTTTGCAACAACTCCGCTATCATTTCCTTCTCCATGTATCTATACTAGTAGACAACAGTCCCGATAACTATCTAATTAATAAGTTTATCAAATAACGATATAAAACAACTATAATGATTTATTTATATACCGTTACTGTCGTCATTACGGTATGGTAATTACTTATATCTCATCATCGCTTATCTGCCCTTGTCCTAATTCATTTGGGATCGGTGCTACAATGTCATTCTCCTCTACACATTCCTGTATAATACAGAAAGATAAAGTATGAAGGAGAATGACATGTTGTAGAAGGAAATGAAAGGGAGAAAAATTCAAGGAGGATAATGACTGAGTCACTCCGCCTCTTTCACACATTCCATCTTTTAGTCTGTCTATCTCTACCCCTTCTAATTATTTCGATCTAACTAAAATGGGGTGAATAGGGATCAAAGGGTGAATAGGGATAAAATGGTCGTTAGATTTTTTTAATAATTTTCTCTTTTCTCCCGAATTCCAAGTATCTAACCAGATATTATAGATAACTCTGCTCATTATTACATCGAACTAATCCATAATTTCACTAAAATAACTACAGAATTCAGCTGACCATTTTGTCCCTATTCACCCATTGATCCCTATTCACCCCATAGTACCGTATGTGTAAATAGAATCAAAGATTCGTTTTTTCAGTTTAAGCACATGACATAATGAACGTCAAGATATTACGTTACGATTATGTCAGGAAGAATATTAAATAAAATAAAGTAAATCATTTGAAAATGATTCTTTCGCTGGTTCTGTAATTTGGTTATATTAAGATACCAGCAATAAACTCAGAGAACTAGATTATCTTTTTTTTAAATAATAATATGTTTTTGTATACAATTTATATTGTGCCAGCAAGCAAGAGATTAGGATGACCGTACATTTTTATCATTAAGATATTCTACTATAATAATAAACATTACCTTCTCAACCGGCGGCGGACCCACTGATCTCTTAAAAATCGTCCTCCGGGATAAAAGTGGTTAGTAGATTCGTCTCCTATGTAGGACCTTTTCTTCCCCTGGTAGAAGACCAGTTAATATTAATAACAAAAGCTTTGTCCACACAAAGAAGTTGGCTAGCATTTGGGTCGTTGGAAGCAATTATAATATCTTGAGTCATTTAAATTACATGAGACTTAATTACGTTTAACTGCTTCTATATTCACAACCTAATTAGCAAGTCCTCCTAAAGCGCTAAGAGTATCATTAAATGTATAATACATACATATACTCACACCTGTAAATCCCGAAGGGGTAGGCAGAGGTGTGTTAACGCCCACATTTCGCCAACCATGATTTTCGGTCCCACGTAATTGAGGGCGAGCCTATTGCCGTCTAGCGGGCATTTAGTCATGGGCTGTATGTTTACTGTCGGGTGGAGAACAGTCCTATCCCTTAGTCGCCTTTTACGACACCCACAGGAACAGATGGGGTGGCCCTATTCTACTTTACCGGGAACCAACACGGCAAATCTATACTATTAGGTATATAATTATTGTAAAGTGGTCATGTCTGTATATTGGAGATATTAAAAAAAAAATACTTGAGTTATGTTATGTTAACGATACTGAACACGAAAATATTTTTTTTGAATTTCCTGTCTGTTTGTCTGTTTGTCCGCGAAGGACGCAAATACTACTGGACGGATTTTGATGCGGTTTTTTGTGTTAGAAAGGGCTTACTCAGACTTAAAATCTTACGTTTGTTTGATCGCAATCGGTTGAGTAGAACCGAAGATATGAGCAAAGGTCGCGTTAACCGAGATGCACGCGAGCGGAATGTATAATAATAACAATAACATCTCTTGCCGATTTATGGGTAAAGCAACCTGGGATTGTAGTCTGTGGGAGTGAACAATGATGTATCTATCGATGCCTTCCAGAATATTATCATTCTTATATTTTTCATCATTGGAGATGGATGGATTGCGTGGAAGAGGATATGGCAAAGAAGAGAGTGACTGAGGAAATTACATCTGACATGAATATACGGAGGAGAATGACATGTTGCGCCGACCTCAAATGATCGCAACAAGGGCAGGTAGATCATGATTACAGTGTGACTACACTATATGAAAACCTTGAAGGGGAAAGTAAAAAAAAAATCTTTCAATTAAAACTAAATCAACTAAGATATGCCTGGCAATTTAAACTTAATGCATTTATAGTTTTTATGTTTCGGGACTTATCGCGATTAATTATTATTTGGAACTTACTTGTGCCGACGTTTCGGGTGCGTTGCAGCACCCGTGGTCACGACTTGACTGGTCTGCGAGCGTCGAGAGGTGCGCGGGATTAATTTGTGTGCCTACCCTCCACTACTTATTTGTGAATGGTAAGGCTGGCGACACACAACACTCACTACGTCAGTTTTTAATGGCACTGTGTTTTTGGGTTTGAGTAATTTAATCACTGGATTCCACGTCCCAGTTCCGTTCCAGTACGTTCCAAATAATAATTAATCGCGATAAGTCCCGAAACATAAAAACTATGAGTTTACACCGCGATAGTTTAAAAATTAATGCATTTAGTTCATATCTTAGTCGATTTAGTTTCTGAAAGACGAAATGTAAACTGTTGTTTATAAGAAAATTTTCAGAAGCATGGTTTTACTTCTGAAGATTTTCTTATAAACTACAATTTAAGTGCAAAAAAGTGCAATAGTCTCTTTTTGATATTTTTCTGCGGACACCGTAACAAAGATATAAGCATTATAATGAAAAGCTTTACAAGCTTTCCCTTAATACTTTTCAGGAATAATTACCGTCGAGCTTTTTCTGAAGATATGCCTATTTATCCTCATTAGTAGGTATTCGTTCTGGTACCTACATTAAAACCTCGTTTTCCAGAATACAGGCCTCAACAGGGTGGGATTGACCTAAACCCATAACTAACGCCCAGTTTCCAAAAGGCTGATCAATGTAAAATTAACTAATCGGCTGTTAATTTTTTTTTCAAGTAGCAATTGGGTTGCTAAAAGCATGGTGAAATAGTATAATTTGATCATGGTGTTGGTTAATCAGCTATTTTAACTGATACGATGATCAAATTAAACTATTTAACCATGATTCTAGCAACCCAATTGCTACTTGACAAGAGATTTGACAGCCGATTAGTTGATTTGACGTTAATCAGCCTTTCGGAAACTGGGCGTTAGTCAAGCAATATAGTTTAACTGGAGGAGTTAACGTGAATACTTTTATTTCTGTTAATAGTATTTTAAAAGGAAAACCAATGCCAGGATCGTAGCAAATAGAATAAGGTTGAATAAGGTACCCCAATGGCAAAGAGCTAACTTTTATAGCACTTTCAGTCCATAAAACAAGCTCGCACTATATCTAATGATACCTACAGCATCGTTATTAGATCTGGTGCAAGCGAGTAATGATGTTATGTCACTAGATCGTGTGAATTCAATTTACGGTCGACTCTGGACACGAAGTCACAATATGCAATCAAATGCAGTAGTAATACTGTTCTATATTTTATCTTATTTTCATAGAAATTAGAGGTTCTGTATATGTAGCGTAGCGATAGAGCGGAAAGAAAGAAAGAAAGAAAGAAAGAAAGAAAGAAAGAAAGAAAGAAAATTGTTTTTATTGCGTACACATGATAACAATAATACAAACACACAATATAAGACACATAATAAGAATAACAATAAAAAGCAATGAAATGCCAACAAGAAAATAAGCAGTAGCAGGTTTTTTTTTTTAATACCACTTGTAGTCGCTTGGGAAAACCATCGCGGGGAGTTCATTCCACAGCTTGAGTGTGCGAGGGATGAAGTTCCTTTCATAGCGCACAGTGCGCACCATTTCCGGTCGCAATGTGTGAGGATGAATTCCCCGCCTATGTACGACTATAGGTATATACCCACCCACTAATACTGATACTCAAACTGTAGTTATCATTAGAAATAGTGCGAGCTTGTTTTATGGACTGAGACTCATAATCAACTGATAAACGACTACAATATGGGGTTCTTCAAGAAGGTTATTAGAAGGTTTCTTCATGGTTGGCAGCACGAGTGTAACGCCCCTGGTGTTGCACACGTCCATAGGCCATGGTAACCACTTTCATCAGGTGGGCTATGTGCTTGTCTGCCACCAGGTGGTATGACAATAACCTGAGGACGCAGGTTCGATGCCTAAAAAATAAATTTAGCGATTAGGGAAGCGTTTGATCCGCGTGGTGACGGAAAAAGAATACAAGTATCACCACCCCATCTCATCCGAAGGGTGTCGTAAGAGGCGACTAACGGAACAATACGCAGACGATATCACTGGGAGAGAAGGAAAACTCGAAATAAAACCCTGTACCTACCCGACTGACAAGGGTTGAAACGGTAGGCCAAAGCCTCCCAATATTGGTAGAGGCTTGTGTCCTGAAGTGGACTACGATAGGTAGATTGATAGGGGAGCGACTGTCGTTTGACCTCTTAACCAGAATAACTTAGTGCTAGATGACAGTGACATTGAATGAAATTTTGAAGCATTTATTATGCTGATTGTTCAAATCCCTCCCTTCCTCGTGGTCAAACTTAGTAGTCAAACTGATTTGACCACGAGGAATTTTAACATTCTTCGTGGTCAACGATTTACAATAACAAGACAGTAACATTTCCTAAAATATTACTTTTGATTCCATTTTGATTAATAATTACTTCTATTGTTAATGAAATTGAAACAGATAATTATATTAATCTCTTATTTATACCTATACGGAGTAATTTATTAATACTCTCTTATTCAGAATGTAATGTAATGTATGTTACAATCTGCCTCTTCACTGTGTTTCATCATCACTGGAGTAGGTGGTCAGTGGGTGGATGCTCTGACGTCACTACACCACGTCATACGCCCACGTCACTCTACTTTTGAACATTTTATCATTATTACTATTCTAGTTTCAGTAACTAACAAAATCAACTGAATATGAAAAGTTACTATCTGATAATCTTCAAGTTTTGAGAGAATAGATTCTTTCTAGAGAAGCGTGTTCCATCATAGACCACCACATTAAAAACTTATCAACAGGTGCGATAGACAGAGCATACGGAAAACTAAAGTTCTTTTTACATTTTCGTTTCTAATACCACCACTATTTCTAGTTAAGCGGGTTTACAGTATCCCTGATGATATCTGCTTTTAAATCAGAGGAATAATGGTAAATCTGCCCTGCAGTGATTCAGGAACGTGCAATTCAACGTTACCAATCTAGAAATCATGCATTTTGAAACTAGTGCATACCGAAGGCTTGTCCTGCTTTGTCTCAAGTTAAGTACCTATCCGTTAAGTTAGGGACTACCATTTTAATAATATAAAACAGCATCAAAAATAGTGGTCTGTATTTTCTGGATTGCACCTCTGCTTTTCACTATCTAGCATCTAGGGTTGCAGTCAATTGACGGACTGAATATAAAAAGAAGCTGACAGCACATAAACTCTCTGTTCTTACATGGTCGGCAGCACGAGTGTGACTCACCTGGTGTGGCACATGTCCATATGTAACCACTTACTATGAGGTGGGCCGTATGCTTGTTTGCCACCTAAGTGATATTAAAAAAACACTTAGCTGGCATTAGTCGTGAGTCGTGGCCACATATCTGCATGACGCTAAAGTTTAAAAGGAAGAGATTAAAACACTTAAAACGTATATCGTATCTTTGTTATGTTAACGAACACTTAGGGTGACTGCCCCGTGGCACTACCCAATGGCACTACTGGTAGTGTGGAAGGTAAAATTCTTTCCCCATGGCACTACCGGTAGTGTCAAGGGGAAAAAAATATTCCCCATGACACTACCAAAAAGCGTTGTGCTCTTTCGACTAGAAGCTTTAGGGGGAATCGGGAATAAACCTTAATTTTATGTAATTGTTGCTCATTTGGTAGTAGAGACAGAGGAAATCTGAAATTGCTTTTTTTGTTGTTGTGTTGTGTTCTTTTGTTTGTTTTAAATTGGTTACATTTTACTGTCTGAAATTTACTCAAACCGAAAATTAAAAGTAGCCGAAATTTAAATAATACCAAATACTGAAATCGCAATCCGAATCCGTTAAAAATGAATTTATTTCAATTGTTTGCATTTGTCAGATACGCGGATTTTTCAAATGCTAGTTATACCTATCAATCCTCATTCTTAGTAACAAACTATCAAAAATCAGCTCACCTCACCTCGCAGGATAGCCTGCCTGCCGCCTGACCCAGTGACCCACTTCCTCAAGGCAATTTAATAGTTTATTTACTGTTGTACAAGCTGAAATGGTTCGTAAAACTGTGCTAAGTAGCATTTTAGCGGGTTAAGAACTACTGGTGTGAATTATTTAGGTTATTAGAGGAAATGAAGTGCTTATGTAGTCTTGTTTTGGCTCCCAGTGGAGTAGAATAGGGTCACCCCCATCTCTTCCTGTGGGTGTCGTAGAAGGAATAGGGGATGTTCTACATCTGACAGTAAATATACATCCAAGTGCCCGTTAATATATGAATAAGTGCAACCGTGTCTCCTTTGTCGACTGTACATACACCGTAATATTCTCGAAAACATCCTCATCCTAGCGTTAATTCCCAGTCGCATCCTAAGCTTTTCAGCTCGAAGTCTGGGGTCCGCTTTACCAGTCTTAACTACGGATTTGGCTAGACTTCGATATTTTTTCGTGAAGCGATTGCCATCTGACCTCCACAGCCCAATGATAACATTAGGCGATATCGAACCTTCCAGCTAGACCGTTGTTTTTGGATTTTTTAATGCTCTAACTACCCGTAACGACTGCCATAGATGTTCTTATGGCAACCGGGACCGACGGCTTAATGTGCTCTCCGAGGCACGACCAGACCAATGCAAATACCCATATTTCATGAACACAAATATTTGCACTGAGCGGGGATCGAGCCCGCGCCTCCTACGTAGCGGCCGCGTTCACTACCGCTACGCCACGGAGGGTGTCGAAAACATAAAATGTCTAAAAAGGGTTGTATACAGAGCTAAAACGTCTACTGCGTAAGTCAATCAATCTAGACGGCAAAGAAAGTAGGTGACCTCTATTTACTTACATAACTAAACCGCTCGAGTAAAACTCATTAATCTCCTGCCTGAGCTACCACATCATCCTTTAGAAGTCGCTTAGCGCTTAGCGTTAACCCTAAATTGATTTAGCGCTCTGGGTTTTTTTTTTTTTATATAGGACACGTCAATTTGACTTCGCCTCGCCTGATGGTAAGCTGAAGGCAAAGTCTCTGAAAAGAGGGCCACCATCACAACACGTACCATGTTACAATGGTGGCACTCAGCTTGACGGCCTCATCAGATGCTTTTTCACGCCCCGCTTAAAGGACCCGGGACTATAGGAGGAAGGAAACACGTGAGCTGGCAAGGAATTCCAAGTCTTAATAGTGCGGCAGAAGAAGGAGTCGCCGAATCGCTTGGTTCTTGATGGAATATTCTGCACCGTATGCGGGTGGCATCTAAGTCCTGCACGTGTTGTCCTATATAGGAAAGGAGAGGGTGGGATTACTTAGACGGTTCTCGACAAAAATATTATGTTGTGTCTTTTATGCTAAAATAACTATTTGAACCCTGTGTTCGTAATGGACGCAAAAACTAGTGAACTGATTTTGTTGCAGTTTTAGTAGAAAGATCTTGGTCATAATCATTTCATTGTAATTGGTTGAGTGCCATTGAAGGTACGACCAAAAGTCGTATTAGCGAAGATCTTCGCGGGTGGAGCCGCGGGAATAGGGTGGTAAAAAATAAGGTTATATACAGAGTTAAAACGTCCACTGCGTAAGTCAATCAATCTAGACGGCAAAGAAGGTAGGTGACCTCTATTTACTTACATTACTGAACCGCTCGAGTAGAACTCATTAAGCTACCGCCACAGCATCCTTTAGAAATCACTTAGCGCGGTCCTTTAGCGCTAACCCTGAATTGATTTAGCGCTGTGGGTTTCTAGGGCTGTTAGGTTAAAAAATATCGCATCGTTGTTTTCTCGTGGTCCCAGTGGTATTTCTTGCAATCTGTTCAAAATAACAATAAACTAAGTGTTTGAACATATTTATAAGGGACGTTCACGGTTTCACTTGTTATTTCCAATCATTTTAGGATTCCGTACCTCAAAAGGAAAAATAGAACTTTTTTTTTTTTTTTTTTTTTCAAAAAAAAGAAAAGAATATTAGCAACCAAAATTACTAATATTCTCTTTAACTCCTCCAACTAAGCTAAATTGCTTGTGCTAGGAGTGGATTCACGTCGGTAGTGTAATGACCAGGATTTGAACCCGGGACCTTTTGATCATGAGGCTGACTACTTAACCACTAAGCTACCGACGCTTTATAGGACCTTTATAGGAACACTTCGTTGTCCATCTTTCTTTCAAGACCTTTTTTTTTCAGGAATGCGTGGTGGTATCAAATTGAAATTCATACCAAATATTGTAACTATGTAAAAATCTAACAATGCGATCAAAAGATACAGCCTTTTATGTAGCGATGTCCTTTAAGCGGGGCGTGAAAAAGCATCTAATGAGGCTGTCAAGCTGAGTGTCACCATTGGAACATGGTACGTGTCTGTAATCAGGTGACCCTCTTTTCCGAGACTTTGCCTTCAGTCGGTGGCGGTGAAGTCAAATTGACGTGGCCTTTATGTAAATGCAAGGGTATCAAAACCGGGTGCATCCCTCAATCCAGTTTCATAAGGAACCGACCAAGCGCGAGCCCGACTTTTTTCTGCTTTGCAAAGTTTCTAATAAACAAATCAGCGTCACTTCGATATAATCACATTTCAGCTGACGCATGTTTGCTTGCCGGTGTACAGTGTACAATGAGTTATAATTGTACGTTCAAAACAGCCTTCTGTTGATATTGAGTTCAATAATAATATAATATGCTTCTTGCATTGCCCTTTTATTATAATACTCGTACATGGATACAGAAAAGGAGGATACCTTTTTGCCTGTAAAATAGGCTGAAGGCCTATAGGGCTGTTCGCAAGGATAGAAAAAATACGTTTAGATTTTTTTAATTTATATTTACTTACTTATTAAATAAGTAATAAATTTTATATTTAGACTAGCTTTTGCCAGCGGCTCCGCCCGCGTGTATGGCGGTTATCGCGACCAAACATAGCCAATGTCCTTTCTCAAGGTCTAACCTACCCATATACCAAATTCCATCAAAATCGGTTCAGTGGACAGACAGACAGAGTTACTTTCGCATTTATAATATTAGTATGGATACATATAGATCAATCACATAACTGCCGTTTACAAGACGATATGAAAATATGCCGACATGTAACACAAAATAGATTAAGCTAATTATTATGAATCGTGTTTCTATCTTCACAAGTCACTTGACGGTTTAGCATATTTTATTAAAATGCTTTTGCAATTTGCTATATTACTTGATATCCAGGCGTTTTAAAATGTTAAAAACTATTGCAACATTATGATGATATTCTGCTTTTCTTTATCGAATCCGGTACCCACTAAGTTAGGTGAGGTAAGGTCATCCTCCCGCGAAGGGGTCATGTGCTGGTGTGTCTGGACATCGCCCAATCAGGAGACGGGCCCGCACCGCACCTTTGGCAGGCCAGCGCTTGGGTGATCCTTCGACGAGAGCGTAGTATTTCCGACGGTTCACTCGCTAAGCCGCGGTTTATGGCACATGGCAGGTTGTTCTAGTTATGATGAGACCCCCATATGTTGGCTGTCCCTGAGCCTGCGGAATGTGGAAGGTGTATTTTTCCTGCCTGAAGAAAAGAAAAGGAATGAGCTATTTTTTTTTAAATACCCCTTAAGTGGCAGTAAAGCAGAAGCAGGCATCACATTTGCGCTGCCGACCCTGAAGAAACCTTCTAATGCCCTTCTTGAAGAGCCCCATATTGTAGTCGCTTGGGAAAACCACCGCAGGGAGTTCATTCCACAGCTTGAGTGTGCGTGGGATGAAGTTCCTTGCATACCACACAGTGCGCAATGTGTGAGGATGAATTCCCTGCCTGTGGCGAGAGTTTATTACCCGCCAAATCAAATAGAAGGTGAACGATTCCATCAAAACATTACTACCGAGAATAATGATACACTTGTTGAATACAATAGTTTTCCTCCACGCGGTAAGGTTGGTGGAGTTCATGCTATTATTACCGGCCGCTTGTTGCAAAAACACTGAATATTTATATTTCCCGTTCGCTCACCGGGAATATAAACAACTTTACATAGTAATACATTGTTATTTGACCGGAGAAACTCTGGCTTGCTATATAAACTGTCTCATTTCTGGATTTTGTGTGTTAGAAGGTTATAGGTCATCTTACAATAGGTTAGAGATTGTGAAATGTCAGACTTAACGCGCTTCACAAATCTTGGGTCAATCTATTGTTGACTATCGACTCTGCGCTAGTATGAACTGATCCTTAGAGAAGATTGTGGAGAAGTAATAGGTTTTTAACCTTGCAGCATAGCCATTTCGTGTTCTCCAGTTAAAGACGCGTCTAATGATATACATATCATCCAGGAAGCTGATCAGATTTGAGTTAATGTCATCGGCTATCATACTAGACGTGCTTGTATAGACGTTATATTGCGACTGAATTAAATGACTGCCTGCTGATTGGGACAGAGAATCCTGGACTCTTAAGTGCGTGCAAGCTGTCAATAAGAGTTTTTCCGCGTTCGCCTCACGAAGTTTTGCCCCACATAAAAAAAATCCGTATTTGTCCTACATTTTATCCTTTTTTAGCCCCAAACGCAATATTTATTTTGAATTTCATATTTTACTCCTATTTTCATTTCCTTATTCGCCTCGAATATTTTTTGTGTGCAAATCAATACAATTTTAGTACAGACAGACTTACAACCAAAGCAAAACTACAGAATATTCAATTTACCTAATGTTTTTGTACAGCCAACTCTATGAACACAAGGCTACTATTTATCTTGTAACTAAGAATAAATTAACCTTTGACATTATTTACCATGCTACCAAGATGGCTGCAATCGCGAAAACATACATATTTATTTACTTTAAACACGCGATTGAGACTGTTTGTTGTATCTTCTGTGCTAGGTGATAATTATTAATTGAATATATTTTATTAAACACTAGCTGCTGACCCGGCGAACTTCGTGCTGCCATATTTTCTGATCCCGTTCCCGCTGCATATCTCTAAATTTATCAGTGTTTCTCTACGATATTATGCATGTATTATACATATAAACCTTCCTCTTGAATCACTCTATCTATTAAAAAAACCGCTTCAAAATCCGTTGCGTAGTTTTGAAGATTTAAGCATATATACGAACAGACAGCAACAGCGACTTTCCAATCGATTTAGAAAGGAGAAAGAATCGACCTCGGGCGGGACTTAGCGGTGGCTTAGCGGTCAGAGCATTCCCCCTGTAAGGGAAAGATCGCGGGTTCGAGTCCCGCCCGAGGTCCATTCTTTTTCCTTTCTAAATTGATTTGAATATTTAGCATAATAAATGCTTCAAAATTTCATTCAAAAACAGCGACACGATGTAATTAACATACCCACATTTTGCCAACTATGATTTTCGGCCCCACGTAACAGGGGGCGAGCCTATTGCCGTCTAGCGGGCACTTTTACGACACCCACAGGAAGAGATGGGGTAGCCCTATTCTGCTCCACCGCAAACCAACACGGCATAAACAAGTGTACCTAAATAAGCGGCGGTAGCCTAGTAGCAATCAAGAGCAAGAAGCAAGGTTCATAACCGCAGCCATTTCACTACCGACCTAAACCCACTTCTAACCACAACCATCATGACTAGCTGAAGGGGTTAACGTGTAATTTAAAATTCTTTACTACACTCACAATAAACCTATATAAGCCGCGTGGTTCCCGGCAGTGTAGAAATTGGGCCACCCCATCTTTTCCCATCTCTTCGTACAAGGCGACTAAGGGCTGTGTAACATCCGACAGATATACATATACAGCTCAGATTCAGCCTTAGATGCATGACTCGTGTCCCCAATAATGCTCGGAATACGACAAGGCTCACCCCCTATTACGTGGGACTTATACAATGATTGGTGAAATGTGGGTGTTAGAACTGTTAGATCACCTCTGCCTAAACCGGGGATAAAAGCATGATTGTTATATGTATGTACATACTCACAATAATACGTTCTTCCTCTCTTCGTTTTCCACTCAACGAAAAAGATCTCCTTTAAAAATTATTTCAGTCACGATTTTCATTTGAGTTTAGACAAGGTAAACAAAAGCCTTTTCAACTCAAATAAATAATACAGCATCCATTTATTTACTCACAATACAATAAACATTGATGCGAAATAAGAGGAATCTGTATAGATCATGATTGTTAGTTATGTGAGATTATGTTTACGAGGCAATATTTCTGAGATTCGTGTTACACTCAGGACTTTGAACATTGGGTATCAGATATCAATTACAAAATAACAATGTGTGTGGATTAGTCCATTGAATTAATTATTTAAGAATATCGCGAGATATTTATTCTTCTTCCTCTTAGCGTTAATTCCCAGTCGCATCCGAAGCTTTCAGCTCGGAGTCTGGGGTCCGCTTTTGCCAGTCTTAACTACGGATTTGGCTAGAGAATATCGCGAGATATTTATTGAAATATGGTAATGCATAACATAACCATACCTTAATTGGAAAAAAGAGGCCCCTGGTATACGTCCATAGGCCATGGTGACACCTTACGTCGAAAACATATTTTTGATTCAGATTGTACCTACCTAACAGATAATACGGCGTGATTTGCAAAAACAATAGCTAATTACAATTCAATCCATAAACCGCTGTGATACTTACTGTCTGAATTTTACGCGAATATCACCCATTGAATATAGGTTGAGGTCTCAGGTCGGCCTGCTGTGGGGTGAGCACGAACTACTATCGTAATCGTATCGTGAACGTAACGACAGCACGGAGCATTGCGATTGGCAGGCTTCAGGCAGGCGGCCAATCGCAATGCTCCGTGCTCTCGCTACGTTCACGATACGAATACGATAGTTGTTCGTGCTCACCCCAGGTCACAATTTGAATATAATTATGTATCTATAATTTTTCTTTGCTGCTTTCGAGAATAGAAAAAATATACATATTAAAATTGTACAGCCCCCCTAGACAAGTGGCAATTCGTTAACCGGCGTATAGTAGAATAGAATGACGTGACGAATGTATGGGGTTTGACCCGTTTGACATATATGACAGTCATCATCGTATGTCATAAACGTCACATTAGGTTTAGGTCTTGCGCCGCCACTGCATTCCAATCTGCATTTTTATACTTACATTCGATTTCCTGGATAAAAACAAGGTTTGCTAGGTCAGCTAGTAAACATGCAAAAAAATAAATGTAACCGATACAGCAGACAAAGAAATATACTCGCTGAATTATGGGTATAACTTACTACCCATAATTCGCGAGTTTACACATAATTTACTATACACATAATTTTATATAACACTAGCTGTCCCGGCGAACTTCGTACTGCCATATTTTTCCCGTTCCGGCTACAACAATTTTCTCACCGTTTAAACCTTCCCTGGACATCCACGAACATTTCAAGACCAAGATAAGATAAATCCGTTTAGCCGTTCTCGAGTTAGCGAGACTAACGAACAGCAATTGATTTTTATATATATAGAAGATTATAACGCAAATACATAGCCGCGTGGTTCCCGGTAGAGTTGAATTTGGGCCACCCCATCTTTCTTGTTATGTCGTACAAGGCGAATAAGAAATAGGACTGTTTATCATCAGACAGATATATACTCATACAGCCCAGACTCAGCCTCAGATGCAGGACTCGAGTCAACAATAGTGCTCGGAATACGGCAATATTCTCACCCCCTATTACGTGGTAATACAATGATCAGTAAAATGTATGTGTTAATTCTCTCTGCTTAACCATGCGAGGATAAAGCCGTGATTATATGTATATATACAAAATATATAAGGTCATTTACCGTACACAATAAATGTACGAACCTGACTAGATTAAAATTAGTCCGGAATCGATTTTCGTTCTGCGCATGGCAGTGACGCGCGCTGCGACGCTGACGTAGACATACAACGAATACATAAGGCCTTATGTGCTAAGATTTATTGAGGGGTGAAAGAGAGGCCCGATCGATTCTGCTGTTGAATAACTACATAATATGAATGTTGTTTTGAACCTACTTTTGAATATGTTTACCTTTAGTATAAGTCGCTTATGGGAAATATTTGTTGGAACGTTTTTGAATGGAATTATTTTTTAGAATTGGGAACTCAAAGGTTGGCCATTGCTATCCAAAGGGGCAACGCTGCCAGCGTGGTGGGCACCTTTGCGCCGGGTACAGGCCTGAGCGCATTTTAGGATAGGTATAGTTTTGATATTTATTTCTATAGTAATTTAAGGAATAAAATTTGTTATATTTTCATTAGATTGTAAGTTTTATGAGAAGTTATTTGATATTACTATTTTAGTCTTAATAAATTAAGTTTTTATTGGGAACTTTCCTATATTGAAATATAACTATTTTTGGATTCTTCCGACTTATCATTTTTTCCAATAGTTATAATGGATTTAAGAGTATGTTCGTTCTTATTTGATTTTTATATAACTTTACTGGCAGACAAGCACACAGCCAACCTTATGGAAAGTGGTTACCATGGCTTATAGGCGTGAGCAAATCGGTTATTTTAAACCACCGAATAGTAAATAATTTGGCAATAGTGAAGTGTGACGTTATACTTATTTATTTCATGCGAGTTTCAATGATCAATATTGTAAATTCAGTTATTTTTGACTTTTCAGTGTCTCTTTTTTGTTGAAATCGGTTCATCTTTTTTTGTTTTTTATTTATGTAACATAACATAACATAACATAAACTCACGCCTGTATCCCCGAAGGGGTAGGCAGAGGTGCTAGCATTTATGTATTACGAATTAATTCCGAGGCGAAACCGGGTGCCGGTCCTATAGTATATTTAAATATTTTATTATTTATTGTTTCACAAAAATAATTTAAATAACAGAAATTAAACAAATTAATGTATAGTAGGTAAGCCCGACTGCTTTCAGTTCGCATCGCGGCATTCGCGACACACTCCTGGGGAAACTCAGCGGGCTTTTTATGACCTATTTATGTACATATTTACTCAATTTTATTGCAATGTTTTGTGAGAGTAACCTAATAGAGCAACAAACAACTGGTTGTGCTCATTACTATTAGAACTATCGGGATATTTACCATGTATTGTTTGGAACAATGCTTGCAACAGCGCCGAATATCGGAAACTCCAAACAATACATGGTAAATACCGTAAATATCCCGATAGTTCTAATAGTAATTTGAACGACCATGAAAGTTTAAATACCTATATGGTTGTGCTCAATCTAAATAGGTATATTAATGACTAGGCGTTGCCCGCGGCTCCCCCCGTGTAAAAAACTGAATATGTTCCCGCAACCTACAGGAACCTATTCCCGGAATGAAAAGTAGCCTATACGCTTCTCCAGATTACAATCTATCTCTGTGCTAAATTCCAATCAAATCTGTTCAACCATTTAGCGTAAAAGTGTAACAAAAATCCATCCATTTGTTTATCCTCACAAACTATTACATTTTTAATTTTAATTGGATTAATGGTAGTAAGAGGCAAGCGTGCAGTAGTTAGAAGTACTTATAATAATGATTTAGCCATTCAGTACGTATGCGCGTGCGCAAAACCGCGTTAATCTAAACTCGATAGTCTCGTTTCCGATCGGTCAGTGACCTCGTAGCTCGTAGACGTTTCGTAGCTCCACAAGTGCTACGAAACTAAATATGTACTACTTATACATATAACGTACATATATAATATCAATTTTATATATATTATTTTGATATATCTAAGTTATTATGATTTATATTAAATGTTTAATAGACATCTGTTTTCGAATGGACTTATAGAAAAAAAAAAACGTTATCAATAAAAATATATAAATAGATATTTTTATACTAGAAAAAAAATGCAAGTAAATTGGAATTCGTAGCATTTTCGTAGTTTGCTACAAAATACATATTTAATTTGCAAATAATAAAAATAATAAATATTTTAAAATTAACGATAAAATCCATATAAAAAACGATTATTCTTAGAATTATAATATGACCCTTTTATTAAAAAAAAATATAAAAAAATATTATATTAAAAAAAAAAAAAATATTTTACCTTAAAATAAAACTAGTAAAATGTAGATATACCTACTACTTTGCCACTGCCTAACCTTTAAAGGCTATAGGCGTAATGTTTCAACAACGTGTAAATCAAAATAGCAAAAAAGTAATTCAGATAGAAGAACAAACTTACCTTTTCATTTAAGAAAGTACTTCTCCCATATAATTTCTACGCCGCGGTTGATCATCTAACTGCAAATTTAAGTTTGTAATCGTAAATATTTTATTTTTGCTTGATACAACGACGTTACATTTTGCTTCTTGAGATGTAATGGGGCTACCCCAAGAAGCATAATCTTGACCCATCATAGGGCCCATTTTATAGATATTTAAACTATCATGGTCATTCACATTACTATTGGAGCTGTCGGGATATTTAGCATGTATTGTTTAGTTTCTGATATTTCGGCGCTGTTGCAATCACCATGATTACAGAGGTCCTCCTCTGTAATCATGGTGATTGCAACAGCGCAACGGACATGATACATATAGCTCTAATAGTAATAGGACCCCTAAAGGGTTGCTCTGATTGCATTAGGATGATCTTATTTTTTGTAAAATTTCATGATTGTAGGTCAGTGGGAGGTGTCTTATAGAAATCTTCTTTTTCTTCTTAGCGTTAATTCCCAGTCGCATCCGATGCTTTCGCCTCGGAATCTGGGGTCCGTTTTACCAGTCTTAACTGTGGATTTAGCTAGACCTCGATATTTTTCGTGAAGCGACTGCCATCTGACCTCCACAACCCAATGGTGACATTAGGCGATATCGAAGCAATGCAGCTAGACCGTTGTTGTTAGAGTTTTTAGGGCTCCCAACTACCTGTGACGACTGTAGGTTGTAGGTGTCCTATAGAAATATGTAATAAATTGGATTAAGTCGTTATGAAAGGGCAAGGTCCCTTTCATGATGGATTTAATGATAGTAATGGAAATGTATAAAGACAAATTAAAACAGCAAATATTGAAATTGTACTAAATAAATCGCGATGGAATTTATTAAACAAATAAATAAGAACATTTCAGAATAAAAATCATTCGAACAAAAAAAATTGCAAATCCATCAATATACTATATTAATTATCAATAACATTCGAATTGAAAACCCTCCTCTTTTTTATGGTTGATAGGCTTGCTTACCTGTTCATAAATGACGATTGCAGACGGTGAAAGATGCTTGCCTCCTCTTCTGAAGTCTGTTAAAAAATAATTGTATTTCAATTAAATTTCATTAGATTTAGATCACAAAATGTCGACATCTTAGGACTTGAGCCCGCGATCGGCCGGCGTTTTGTAGAATAGAATGTCAAATGTATGGGATTTGACGTATATGACAGGCGTCAACGAATGTCAAAAACGTCAAATCCTATACATTTGTCATTCTATTCCATGATACGCTGAGCAACGAATAGCCACTTGTCTAGGGGGGGCTGACCCTAAATCTATAGGAAAAGTTAGCTCACCAATTGGTTTAAAATTTAATTTAATATGTCATTCAAAAGAATGATACGTTTTATGCAACAATGTCAAGTAGCCTGCCAAGCTTTTGTCATGTAAATAACCCGCCACGGATCGAGTCTGGTGCAAAGAATAGAATGACGAATGTATAGGATTTGACGTTTTTGACATTCGTTGACGCCTGTCATATACGTCAAATCCCATACATTTGGCATTCTATGCCACAAAACGTTGGCCGACGAATTGCCACTTGTCTAGAGGGGCTGAGCGCTGGCCGCATTTCCTCGTTGGATCGCAATGGCTAGCCTTTGCGTTACATATTGATCAAAATATTAGTTATCTTCAGTTTTTTTACGGCTGTTCCCAATAACATATATTGTTCAATTCAATTCATTTTTTTGGTGTGGCAAGCTATGCCGAAGTTGTCGACGAATTTTGCCATTAACAGACGTGCGAAGGAGTAGAGTCACTTAAAAGGCCGCAGTATATATTTTGAATTTGGCAATTTGTTATTTTGCTACTATGAATTGCGTTACCATAGAGATTGGTGACGTTTTGATCCTTTCTTATGTCAAAACTGGCGATAGATAGGTTATTGGGAACGGCTGCAGAACACGCTGGCGGTAATATCCTCTTAATTATGTAGGTATGTATGTTATCGTATCTAATTCTAAATATATTCTATATTTATAATGTTTAAACGGCTGGACCAATTTCGATAATTCTTTTTTTAGAACATTCCTTAAAGTACGGGGATGGTTCTTACGGAGAGAAAAATTGAAAAAAAAAAAAGAATTGACTGTTAGGCGGTACGAAGTTCGCGGGGTCAGCTAGTAGATATAAATACATATAAGATAAATCATCTGGTAATTCCGCATTCCTAAACAGCATAATGTACCTTATCAATGGTGATATAAAGTTTTAACTTTGTTGTTGTGATAAATTGCATAGGTATTGCATACAATACCGGATTATACAGCGGCAACATCGCTATCATCATCACTACATATTATAAAACAAAGTCGCTGTCGCTGTCTGTCCGTCCCTATGTATGCTTAAATCTTCAAAACTACGCAACGGATTTTGAAGAGGTTTTTTTTAATAGATAGAGTGATTCAAGAGGAAGGTTTATATCCTACTAATATTATAAATGTGAAAGTTTGTGAGAATGGATGTGTGGATGTGTGGATGTTTGTTACTCTTTCACGCATAAACGGCTGGACCGATTTGGTTGAAATTTGGTATGTATATAGGTTATACCCTGGATTAACATATAGGCTATATATCAGCGATGAACGGGATCAGAATTCCACGCGGGCGGAGCCGCGGGCAACAGCTAGTGTGTAATACATGCATAATATTGTAGAGAAACACTTATAAATTTAGAGATAATACCACGCGGGCGGAAAATATGGCGGTACGAAGTTCGCCGGGTCAGCTAGTACATACTAATATTATAAATGCCAAAATAAACCTCACTTTCAAGTCCAAACCATTGAACCGATTTTGATGACATTTGGTACAGAGATAGATTCGACCGTGGCAATGGTCATAAGGAAGCTGTTTGGTCGCGATAACTAGAATCCACGCAGGTGGAGCCGAGCTAGTAAAGAATATTTTTATCTTTACCTTATCTTTATCTATTGGCTAATAGATTTGGTGTTTAGTGTTCAAATAAACATTTATATCTGAATGAATAATTTAAGTAAAAATCATAATATTATGCAAAATGCATGGCATTAAGTTCCTAGTTGTAGATCCAATGATTTTGTACTTTGATTTACGTGAATGTTGTGAGAGTTGACTCCTGCGCAAGATGTGCCCGGTCGGCCAAAGATTTATGTTGCTTTTCTGTTAGGAAATAACCTTAGAATGAGTAAGTGGCTGACGGCAATAGGCTATCTTATCATCATCATCATCATTCCAGTAATCTCTTTTGAGCACTCTTGAGTCTACCTCAGGCATGAACAGGCATTATTTATAATCTGCATAGTCTAACGCTAATTTAAAACACAATATTTGTTCATTTTTTTCTAATTCCGTAGGAATCGTAAGAGGCGATTATGGAATAAGGCTGGGGCCCTAGATAAAGTGACAGTCTATTGATGGAATCGCGCTGAAGCGAACCATTTTTAAGGTTTTAACCATGGATTTCGGGACATTGCGATGGTTATAGTAATAATGATAAGTTAAATAATGTATTTCGAGTTACAAAGACTTAAATTTCATTTAAAAAAATAGTTATATTAGTGATTTAAGTCAATTTCATACTACAATTAGCGATTCAACTGGCGTTTTCGCCAATATCACTTTGTCTAAGGCCCCTTCTATATTCGAGAGTAAACATTATGTACTGGAGTGTGCATCTCGCCTTACCTTATGTAATGTAACTGCACGCACATACTTTAAGCATTATTATACCAATTATGGAATCGAACAGTTGTCTCTAAGTTACCTACGTCACTCCATTACAATTAGATCCAATGACAAAATGCCCACGTGACGGCAATCCCTCTATTACGTGGGATCGAAAATCATAGTTGGCTAAATATGAGGGTAAATATACCTCTGCCTACTCTTTCGGGGATTTGCAGGTATGAATATACACATTAAACTATTACTATTACAATATTCCGTAATTGTATGTGTGTCTGTATATATAAACGAGACATAATCACCACATAATCACTTAGAAACTAACTTCTAACAAAGAATACTGCACATGCGCCCGCGACTAACGCTAGAGAGTCTTTTGTGACGTCATGGGATATAGTTGAATGCATTGATTGTGTGCCAACTGCCAACTCATGGTCGTGCGCTCAATGCTGTCTCCATGTTCCGATAAGAACAAGATGATAGATGTCTAGTGTAATTATTTATTAAACGGGTATAACCACATTATATGTATTACTAGCTAACCCGGCGAACTTCGTACCGCCATATTTTCCGCCCGCGTGGTATTATCTCTAAATTTATCAGTGTTTCTCTACAATATTATGCTTTTATTATACATATAAACCTTCCTCTTGAATCACTCTATCTATTAAAAAACCGCTTCAAAATTTAAGCATACATAGGGACGGACAGACAGCGACAGCGACTTTGTTTTATAATATGTAGTGACCACATTATATATGTATTATGTATTACACAAATTCACACAAAATTCAGTTGCTGTTAAAGTCTCCCAAACATAGATATTCTAAAGTCACAATAATATCCGAATACTGAGACAAACAATCTAGGTATATATAAATACCACACACTGATTAATCACGAAATCTCAAAAACTGTAACATCTACAACATTGGGGTTTCTTGTAGGTTGTGGACATCCGCTAAGAACTGATTTTTCGAAACTAAGGGGGTAAAATGAGGGCTGGAAGTTTGTATGAAAGTCCGATGTCTTATTTTGAAACCCTTTCCCAGCACATCGAATTTAGCTTAGGTGATCCTCCATTTATCAAAAATAACTTTTATAATCTAACTAGCTGACCCGGCGAACTTCGTACCGCCATATTTTCTGCCCGCGTGGTATTATCTTTTATTTTTCTTTTTTTTTTAATATATCGGACACGTCAATTTGACTTCGCCTCGCCTGATGGTAAGCTGAAGGCAAAGTCTCTGAAAAGAGGGTCACCATTACAGACACGTATCATGTTACAATGGTGGCACTCAGCAATCTCTAAATTTATCAGTGTTTCTCTACAATATTATGCATGTATTATACATATAAACCTTCCTCTTGAATCACTCTATCTATTTAAAAAAATCCGCTAAAAAATCCGTTGCGTAGTTTTGAAGATTTAAGCATACATAGGGACGGACAGACAGCGACAGCAACTATGTTTTATAATATGTAGTGACTAAGAAGCTATTGTTGCCCGCAGCTCCGCCCACGTGGATGTCGGTTATGACGAACAAACATATCCTATCTCCTTTCCCAAACTATAGTCTATCCCCGTACATTACATACTAACTTAGCTATTAAATTAAAGGTACATTATTGACTTCCAAATATAAATCTACCAGCACACAGTTCTAGATATTTTGAAGAACATTTTATTAATTTTATAAAACACTCGCCATAAACAATAACTTTACAAAATGGCACCGTATACGCACACTTGCGAACGTTTCCCGGAAATCGCCTCGGCCCGACGCGGCGGCCATCTTGGGTACGCGCGGTGACGTTACATGCGCAAGAGTGCACCGTAATCAACGCAACTCTGCGCTCTGACTCGAATGAATTTAATATTATAGCGTAGTACTATTATTTATTCTGTGAATATAGCACAATGGGATAGATGACTTTTGTGAAATGTCAAAACTATATTATTCTGTAGAAACTTGTATGAAATTCAATTACCTATGTACGTAATACAACATGTTACTTAATCTAATTAATGAAGACTTTTACATTTATCAAGATGTTATTTTCATCATGGTCATAGTTGACGATGTGTGTATCCCCCTCTGCCTACCCCTTCAGAGATTTACAGGCGCGATTATATGCATGTAGTAAAAAAGTTCTTAAAAAAATTGAAATTACTTTTTCTAACATACATTTATTTGCATAAATGGTTACTTTTGTTGGCAATATAAGTAAACACAGATGTTGTATTTTTAATGAAGACAGGTGCTGCTTTTAACACGGTTTCATTAACTGCACCTGTTGACAAATCTTCGAAAGTGAGTCTATCCGACTTCTAATTGGCCCACCAATATCTTCGCGTTCAAAAACAAGCCACCTGCCCCCCTCCCCCCCTGACTTGTTTCTGCTTGGTTATAAAAAAATAACCACGATGGCTCATACCTTCTAACCTAATCTATCCGAATCGGATTGAGCAGCTTTCTCAATAATCCTATCACTAACTTTCTGTCTTATTTCGGGGTGGTGCCCTATCGTACGAATAATAGCCTAAGCAATAGTCAGCCAGTTTATTAAATGTTGTAACCAACGCCTACGGCTGAATGTCATTCAGGTCGCTAGTTGAACGGCGCTATTTAGTAAAGAGCTTAGAGGTAAAGAGTCTAGTCTAGGCAGTTAATTGAACGGCTGACTAAGCTAGTTGGCTGCGACAGCTATATTTCCTCCTAAACATAGTGTACTTGTTTCCCACCTTATGGTACACGAACCAGTAAAATTCACACGTGAATTTAAAAAATGACTTCTTACAAAGAGTAATCTTCTACAACACCTTTGTTCGTATTTCCCGGCAGATGTTCGGATGTCGGCTCCGTTATTATTAGCTCGCTATTCATCCCGATGCGCGCGCGCACCCCACAGATCAACATGCGCCAACTACGGATGATTTTTTTTGCTTAAGTAACTTGAAGTGTAATTACGATATTTGTATTGAGAGTAAGTTTCGTTGCTTCGTGATGCGTCCATTAATCTTATTAAGAGAAATAACTGTTCGTGACTACGTCTGCCTGCGTGGAAGTCGGTTATCGTGACCAATCATAATCTACCTATGTCTTTCCAAAAAGATTTCTGACTTCGCCTTCAGCTTAGGTATCATCAGACGAGGTGAAGTCATATTGACGTGTCTTATGAACAATTTAATCCCTTCACGCTCTCAGGGAGGTGAAATTATCATTATTCCCTCTTCATATTTTTACAGCATAAATGACGTCAACACGAGCTATTTAAACTATGCATTAATGATTCAGTAGACCTATTTACTTGTAAATTGCCTATATTTAGAAAAATTGATAATATCAACTTTGTATGCTTCTCCATACTAATATTATAAATGTGGAAGTAACTCTGTCTGTCTGTTACGCTTTCACACCTGTACCACATAACTGATTTTGATGAAAATTGGTACAGAGATAGATTAGACCTTGGGAAAGGACATAGGCTGTGTTTGGTCACGATAACCGTCATCCACGTGGGCGGAGTCGCGGGCAACAGCTAGTAATCAATATAGACTTCAAAATAAAGCCGTCCATGCAGCTATTTCAGCGTAAAGGAAGAACAAACATACTAACACATCAAACAGACATTCAGATTCATAATATTAGTGAGACAAACACTTAACCACATAATCCGTCATTGAAACACAAAGGTCGTCAATAAAACACGTTGTGCGTCGGGCGGCGCGCGGGCTGCGCAGGCGCAGACGCCCGGACGCGGGGCAATTTTCGATCAAAACCGGTCCCCGGCTGTCGTCACGTATCTACCTGACATTTTATAAAAAAAAAAGTTACCATCCAATATTTCTTTTATCTGTGGGTTTTCTAGTGTAGTTCGAGTGATAGACTTTGTATTTGAACAAAATGGCGGACTGGATTTGCGTTCACGTGTTATTTACTTTTGTTGCATTAGTAGATATGTATATTACTGATGTTGTATATGATTTTTTTAGGCACTACGATGTACTAGCTGTTGCCTTCGGCTCCAACCGCGTGTATGTCAGTTATCGCGACGAAACGTAGTTTGACAAAAAACGAATGACAAATTTTCATTTGACAAACAACGTTTGACAAAATTACACTTGATAAATGTATTATTTGACAAACTATCGTTTAATAAACTACTCATTAGATAAACTATTTATTTGAAAAAAAAAAAATCATTAAATAAAACATCATTTTACAAATTGATTATTTTAAAAACATGTTAGTTGACAAACAGACAGTGATAGATTATTGAGAAAGCTGCTCATTCCTACTTGGATAGATTAGGTTAGAATTTTTTATAACCATGCAGAACTTTATTTAGTCAAATGATTTTTTTTTTAATAAAATTTTAGCAAACGAAAAAGTAGAATACAATTTACGAAAGGTGTATTATGTCAAATGATTATTTTTAAAGTAATATGTTTGCGAAATGAAAGTTTGTCAAATGATTAGTTTTTCAAACGTGGTTTGTCAAATGATGTTTTGTCATGCGTTTTTTGGTCAAACAAGGGTGATCCTTTTTTTCCTTACCCTAACTCTATATAGCTGCTCTGCTCTGTACCAAATTTGATCAAAATCGGTTCATTGGTTTTGGCGTAAATGCGTAACAAACAGTCAGATAGAGTCGCATTTATAATATCAGCATGGATCTATGGAGAAGTATATTTATAGGCAGGTTTCATAACAAAAACTACCCTTATTGACAACAACAGGAAAGCTTTATGGCTTTCATCTCACCTGATATCTATTGTGTAAGTTATGATGTGTGAGACTTTTGAAAATATTCTGCTTGTATCATCATTCATGGCAAGATTACTTTAAGTCCCCAGACTACCTGCAAGAAAAATCAACATTTAAGAGCATTCGTTATTGGGAAATATTGAAGAGTCTACATCGGATTGAAAATCATGGTTAATACACCTATTCCTACCCCTTAGGGAATTTAGAGGCGTGCATAGGTATATGTAAACGTTTGCGCGGCTCCTAAGAGTGTCTGCATAACTTCAGCATTGTATATCGTTTTGTTAAATTGAAAATGGGTGCCCCGATGTATTTCATCAAGAGGCGCATAAAATCACATAAAGAATTCCAATAAACGCATTACACATTCACAGTTTATATGATAACATCTACTTCTGTCGTTTAAATCTTAGCTGGATCAATTTTTAAACGTATTTTCGAATATCAGTTGACTTAAAGTTTTTAAGTACTAGCTATTGACCATGGGTCCGCCCGCTTAGAATTATATCCCTACTTCCCTAGTAATATTATAAATGCGAAAGTAACTCTGTCTGTCTGTCTGTTACGCTTTCACGCCACCGATTTTGATGAAATTTGGTATAGAGGTAGATTAGACTTTGAGAAAGGACATAGGCTATGTTTGGTCGCGATAACCGACATCCACGCGGGCGGAGCCGCGGGCAAAAGCTAGTTAGCTTATAAAAGCTGGTTACAAAACACGGATAATCACGGCGGCTGGAAGCCCAAGAAATATTAAGTATACTTAATTGAATTGTATACGAGGTATACAATTAAGTATAATATATACGAGTAATAATAATGATAATTGGTAAAGTAATAAAATGTATTGAAACAAAACTAACTAACTTTTTAACGGATTGTATTGCGATATTTTTGGTGTTATTTCATTTACATGAAGGCCAATACATCATTCCACTTTTCACACAAAACCCAAACTAACCAGACTTTTTTCCTTGTTCACAGAGTGAAAAGTGGCTAGCATACGAGAACCTGAAAGAAGAAATCCTGGAAAAGATTCGAAAACTCGAAGAGGAACGGCATACAGTAGACCTCTGGTCTTGTGGGCCCGAATGGGGTCGGAAGAGGCGCAAGAGGCAGGTGACCGTCTCCCCTCCATACGTGGTGTACATGCTGCCCGATGCTGACATCATGGAAGACTGGAGACTAGTCCGGAAGCTTCTAGAACGACCAGAGAATAAAGAAGAAGTAAAGGCTACAGGGTAGTGCGACTTTTAGAGTTATTTTTGTACTGTAAGATAGATTAAATCGTGAGGGATATTCACAGAGTTTTCATGGTACTTTTATTTGTAAAAGGATGGGGTTGTGTCGGTCAAAGACTTTTGTGTCTACTGGATACTGTATAGGAACTATTTAGCCTGGTATCCGCTAGGCAATATTGACGTGCGCGCCATGTCGTACAACGTTGTTAAACAAAAACGCGTAAAGCTAACGCGGTGTCCTGCGTGAGCGACGAATACGACGCGACGCGACGCAACACGATGCGACGCATTGCGACGCGATGCTACACGCGACAAATGTCCTACGTGATTTTGGTCATAACTTCACGAATCATGAAGAAGTACAGTACAATATTGCTCGAGTTCGCAGTGTCGCGTCTGGTCGCGCTCAAAACAAGTACGCGTTACGTCGCGTCTCGTCGCAGAGTGTCACATAGGTCGCAAGTAGGGTAGGCCGTTGATTTGATCGCGTTCGTCGCGTTCGCAGCGTCACGTCGCGTCGTATTCGTCGCTCACGCAGGACACCGCGTAAGCGTCTGCCTCGTGGCATCATATACATTTGATTTCTTTGACGCTTCGCATCAAACAGATGAATTTTTCACAGTGCATCCGGCATTATGTATGACGTCATCGGCACGCATCGCAAAAGTTGCTCTTAGCAATGGCGTCAGCATTGCGGCTGAGCAGATTCGTGCGATCTGTACAATGCGGATTGGTGTTTAACTTTCGATGCAAAGAATACTACGATCCGTTTGCGTACGATGCGTATCATTCCGAAAGGTGGACGCTTAGCTTAGAAATGTGTTAGCTGTCCACGCATCATCAATCCTGGAACAAACAACCAGCCGCGTGTTGTGTTGCGCGTCAGCTGGCACCATCGCACTTGTTGCGCAACGTTTCCGAACTTGTTGAGCATCTGGTATTGTGCGTCAAGTGTTGCCTAATGCATACAAGGTTTTTGTTTGATCATTTAGTTCCACACTTTTGACATAACTTTACATTTCATGACATGAGACCACTAACATAGTCTTCCTTTGACCATGGCTGCTGAAAAGCAACTGAAATTTCGAGAAAACGTACTAAAACCGCGATAAAATTCTACAAAATTATTTATTTCTTCTTCTACAATCTCGAAGGTTCTCTCTGTCATTCTCATAAACTTCCGATAGTATCCATTTGGTTTGTCGTTACGGGTAGTTGGAGCCCTAAAAAGTCTAAAACTTGGTATACCTACCTGAAATTCTTCGATATCGCCAATGGTTTCTAGAGGACAGATGGCATCGTCGTTCTATAATGCGGCCTCTACATGCTGGCCGATTGTAGGCCAACGCGAGCGCCGGCAAATAGGTGCAAGGCAAATGCTTACTATCCAAACGTTGAACAAGTGCGCCGAACGCCAATGCATGCGGCCAATGTAGACGAGTGTCCGTAGAGCGGCCCATACGTTGGCCGAGCGCAAACGAGTGCCTCCGAAATGAGGCGCGTGACCACGAGCGACGGCGAGCGAAGACAAGTTACCACAAATGAGGTTACCACAACGTTGGCGCTTGGCTTCACTCGGTCAACTAGGCGAGCGACAACGAGCGATGCAAGGCAAATAGACTGTCCACACGTTGGCGTCGGCCATCGCTCGGCCAGCATGTATAGGCAGCATTAGAGGTGAGATTTTCTTCTACCGGCTTCCCTTTTCAAAATTTTCACCCTTCGCTAATCGAAATCATTTTGCTCAAACTCTTGAGGTGGCAACTCTGTTACCATGGTTGCCAATTCTTGCTAATCATTACTTTTAGATATTTAGATTCTATTTATTTTTAAAACGGGTAAGTTTTAAAGTTTGTTCAATACCTAAATTTTGTCTTACTGAAACTCTTATTCTAATACAACGCTCAGTTTTGAATCGACTCTCACAATGACATTAAATCTGTCATCTAGAATACAATCTCTCGTCAGATCTAGTTATAAATCGAGACTCAGGACTGAGCACCGTTCTGAAATACAGTAGTTTAAACACCTAAAGTGACTGAGACAAAGTGTAATTATTAATTTTATTATGTGTACACTGTTCTTATCAGTGTGACGACGCGTGTATTATGACTATGGGCTATTATTTTCCTTCAAAACCCCCAAGTTTGACAGCATACTATATTTACTATGACATGTTTCTAGTGAGTATTGTATATATTATGTTATTTCATCATGCTCTAGAACAGAAGATAATTGCTTCATTCGTCAAGATCCTCTATTCCCACCCGTTCTGTTGAATAGTTCTGTTGGTAGAACTATTGGTACCTATTTTTATTCCCATTAATTCTGTGACTTTTAAGACTATGCTTTATACCGTACAGATGACATTTACTATGGTCATGATAAACATAATAATGGTGTCAGTGACATATATTATGGTAAAGATGCACTTAATTATGGTCACAGTGACAATAAGAATGGTGAAAATGTAACTTAAACTTGTATTTTAAGCTTCCAGCTATTTCTTTCTTTTATTTATTGTCTGTTATAGGTTAAAATTGACTTCTAAGATTTGATAATACTGTTTTTTATTGAAGCTAAAGTAAATTGTGTTAAAAAGACGACGAAAAATAATTTAAATTACAGGAAATGGTAAGAAATTACCTTTGAATTTACATAAACTTTTCTTTACATTTCAATTTATTTGTGTGTTAAACAAACAAAAGCCACATACAGTAATGGACACTATTGTCGGTATCTGTAATGGTGACCCTCTTTCCTGAGACTGCCTTCAGCTTACCATCAGGCGAGGTAAAGTCATATTGACGTATCCTATTTAAAAAAATAAAAAAGGATGTAAGGCAGTTTCATATATTACGAGTATTATGATTTGGTTTTTTGCTTGCTTTATAAAGACCAGAATAAAACGCATCCTTAATAAAATTTATATAGCACTTCAAAAATGTGTAAACTAAATGACAAACTCCGTTGTCTAGTCTCACGCTAGCAATATAAAACATGTAAAAACATTAATGAATGAGAACTGAGCAGTAATACGTCATTACTCTAAATTTTATGTCTCTAATAATGTCAAAAAAAGTGTTTTTTACCAACTGTAAAGATGAGAAGGCAATTCATTGTTACATTACACCAAACTTGGCCTGATTTTACTATTTTAATTACTTTAGAATGGTCATTATATTTGTATTTATTGTTAACGTCAAAAGTAGCTTAACATTTATTCTAATTTACTGAAGTTCAATTTGGTCAACATTTTGTTTCGTTTCGAACTCTATCTCACATGATACTGTCGAAAGATTACGCGATTATCACTCATTGAAATAATTCCACTTTTTAACGGATTCTATCGCGATTTACTTCATATTGTTTATTATTTACACTGCTGCTTTTCAGCAGCCCACGACCATGGCTACTGAAAACGTTGTGGCTCAGAATGTCAACTTCCCAAGATACTTTCAACACTTAGCCTGACGTTTCGGCTACTTTTCAGTGGTTGTGGCTCAGAATTTCAACTTCCCAAAATGTCCCCTGGTACCAAAATGCAACTTCCCATAATGTCCTTCGTTAAATCATGTTTATTTACGTAATTAAGTTGAACTCAAAATTTGAATTAAAACATATTAACTACATATTTGAAGCTATAGCGGAGCGGAAAATCCTTGTGTTGGTGGTTATAAAAAAGCTAGGTTCTAGCCTAACCTATCCGAGTCGGGGTGGGCAGTGTCCATTTTTGGGCAAGGGACATTATGGGAAGTTGACATTTTGGTACCAGGGGACATTTTGGGAAATTGACATTCTGAGCCACAACCACTGAAAAGTAGCCGAAAAGGCTAAGTGTAAATAATAAAATAATACCAAATAAATCGCCATAGAAACTCTCCAGTGAGCTCTGGCTACCCTACTCACCGCCGAAAACATAACACGAGGTTATTATAACCGCGGTATTCTGTAGGGCAGAGGTACTTCCCAAGTCTGACTGCTCAATTGGGACGGGAATACCGTCGTGTCCTGCCTTAAATCCAACGCGGACTATAATATAATTCGAGCGCATTGTAATATAATTAAAAATAGTAATTAATCATGTTCTTTGGTGTCCGGATGAGTCGTCTTAGTAAGTTGTATAATTGTGTACGAATATTTAGTGTTACGAAAAATCATCTGTGTCGTCCATATTTGTTTGTTTGTATCAAATTGTATTAGTTACACGAACAGATTGTGAAGTATTTGTAAGTAAATAAAGTATAGATTGTATTTGTTTGGTTTTATTTACTTCTTTGATGTATACCTCGGGAAATGTATCTTGGACCTAGACCTTAGACAGCCTCCGTGGCGTAGCGGTAGTGAACGCGGCCGCTACGCAGGAGGCGCGGGTTCGATCCCCGCTCAGTGCAAATATTTGTGTGCATGAAATATGAGTATTTGCATTGGTCTGGTCGTGCCTCGGAGAGCACGTTAAGCCGTCGGTCCCGATTGCCATAAGAACATCTATGGCAATCGTTACGGGTAGTTGGAGCCCTAAAAAACAACGGTCTAACTGCAGAGCTTCGATATCGCCTAATGTTAACATTGGGTTGTGGAGGTCAGGTGACAATCGCTTCACGGAAAATATCGAGGTCTAGCCAATCCGTAGTTAAGACTGGTAAAAGCGGACCCCAGACTCCGAGCTGAAAGCTTCGGATGCGACTGGGAATTAACGCTAAGAGGAAGAAGATGTATCTTGGACCTAAATCGCGATACAAATGAGGCCCTAGCGCGCGCGGATTGTTGTGTAATAATTTAATAAACTATGCTTCGTGAATTTGAGCTCTTTCACCGCAGTAACACCCCGTGCTATCCTCAAAAGACACCCAATAAACGTGTACCTACTGCGCGTATATAGCACATTTTAGGTCCAAGATATAGGTCTCGAGCTCTACCTTACCATCATCATCACTCGATTTCTGTTGTCGCAATTCTTTGAGTTAGGCGCAATAAACCTTACCTTACTGCTAATACAACGTGTATGAGGCATCAACAACATGTTCTCTTAAAGTTGTGGAGTCAGATGGCAGTCGCCCCCGTAAAAGCTTTAGCTTTAGCAACAAAAAGCTTCAAAGTACAAGCTTTGAATGCAACCGGGGCTAGTTACCTTTCCACCAGAGATGTGCTATGCTACGTCGCATGCACCAATCATATTCATTGGTTCACTTAGCATAAGGTGGAAAAGGGTTCAGCTAAGCTATGTTTCTTATATATAAAGATGCGTGCTATGGATGGAGAATAGATTCGAATTATGAAATTTTCTAGGAAGTTTCTTAGCACATCTTACTAGCTATGCTACATAGCATACCACAGTGGAAACGGTCACATAGCTTAGCTTTTACATCCTCTGGTGGAAAGGTAGCCTAACGCCGTTCAGAGAATGACCATATAATCCGTTAAAGGTTTTTTATAATTGTGGCCACGAGCCTATTACCGTAAAGAGGGCAGTCACCTTCTAAGACAACCACAAGAAGAGATGGGGTGACACTCCCAAATATTGTACTCGACTTGGAACCAACCCTTCCGGGACTAGGCTGTTCACACGTCTGAACGTCCAAGGGGTTATTTCGCCAACTTGCTAAATAACACGAATACTCTATGTAGTCTATGTGGAGCTGAGAAAATAAAGTTTACACAGACTTTACAAATATAGATCGGAATTTGAGACTTGCCGTTGGCGTCTCGCCATCACTAATAATTTTATGGCAAAATAGTGGAGATCAAAATGTACAGTGGATATTTTCAAAAGTGGGTAATCTTGCTCACAAACCATTAATCTAAGGACATCCAGTGTCAATCCTGTTCGCATCCAATAAATATATAAAGGTACACTTTCGAAGCGAGCGTCAGTGCCGCCAATAGGGGCGACTGCTGCCTGCTCCCGCAACTCCGACAGCAAAGCCCAGTCTTGTCCTTAAATAAGTTGATGTACCGGCTTCGGCTTGCAGGTGAGGTAGAATAGACTTCGATATTTTCCGTAAAGCATAGCGTGAACTTCTATATTCATACCGATATCCAACTTTTAGATCTCCCAAGTACCCGTAACGACTACTTTAGATGTTCGTATGGCGACCGTGGCCGATGGCTTAACATGGTCTCCAAAGCACGAATAAGGACAGGGGTCTTAACAGTGGCGAAGGGGGGTTAAACCCGAACTATTCCCTATAAGTCGCTAAGGTAAGCTAAATAGAGGTAAGTTTTATTTTCCGCTAGGTAACGTTTTGAAAATTGCCTCTGGTCTTAAGAATGGTCACCCATTATAAGACCGACTTGGCTATAGCTCAGTAATTTTAGACAAAAAATCCTTGAAACCTAGGACTAATTCCGGCGGAAGGTTTCTTTGTTTTAAAATGTTCCTTAGGTCCCCCTGAACATATCTGGAAAGTTCCCCATAGATCCCATGTACGCTCCCCCCTCCCCCCCCCCTCAAACGTCTCCCTAAATCCAGTTTTTTCTATTTTTCTCAGAAACGGTGAAAGCTACAAGAAAGTTGTCCAGGTACCATATAATTACTATAAAATTACCTACCAAACGACAGTTCATTCATTTCAATGTGAGCTATAGTCTCTGAAATATACCAACAGAAATTTCACCAAAAAAAAAATTTGGCGTAAAATTATTCTTTGTACTAAATTTGAAGAAAAATTACAGGAGTTGTGGCAAAATGATGTAGGCACAAGTAAATCTTCATACATTTAGGAATAAAATGACGTATAATTCATTGTTATAGCAGCATTGGTTCTCGAGTTACAGCGAATAGTGTCAAACACCACAATATAATTTTCTGGTGTGAAGAAAGTAGGAACTTAGAAAATGATGATGCCTAAGGGTCAAATTATGGTTCAATCAATCAATTAGCCTATTGCAGTCCACTGCTGGACATAGATTAACATAACATAAACTCACGCCTTTGTCCCCGAGGGGGTAGGCAAAGGTGCTAGCACCCACATTTCGCCGTTTATGTTTAGGTCCCAATGTAATAGGTGGCGAGCCTATTGCCATTAACCGGGCACTTATAAACCTGCGATAAACACACACATAACTTCGAAAATCATCGAAAAGTCATTGGTGTGTGCCATGGTAAACCTGGGATCGAACCCGTGACCTCGTCTCAGCAGTCCATTACCTATACCACTAGGCTGACTAGGCTACCGCGGTACTTACATAGGCCTGGACATAGGCCTCCCCCAATACGCGCCACGTTTGCCGATCCTCCGCCTTCCGCATCCAGTGTGTCCCTGCCACCCTACGTAGGTCGTCAGTCCACCTTATGGTTATAAAATTTAAATAAACGGACCACGGATATGCCACATTAAGAATAAGGCCATTGAGCGCTAGGGGTCTCCCTCGACATCTCAGAGGCCTTTGATAGGGTCTTGCACGATAACTTATTCAACAAACTTCCTTCCTTCGGCTGTCTTGTATGCCTGGATTGCAATCTTTCTGGGAACTCGGTCATTCCGTATCATTGACGGTAGTTCGTTGGACCATTTGCAAATAAACGCTGGGGTCCCTTAGGGGTCGGTACTTTCTGTCACACTTTTCCATATCAACGATCTGCTCAAGCCCGGAACCATTGAGTGCGCAGACGACATCACAATGGTAGAGAGTTACGAGACGGCCGTACGCTGGCATGGTTGAGATCCGGTCTCTTAAGGAAACCATGGTTGAGCGGTTGAACTTTCCTTTGCAGGCATCCTCCGATTGGGGAGATGCCAACTTGGTCAACTTCAACGCAACCAAAACCCAGTCAGGCGTGTCTCTTCTCTGCGAAGCTGCTAAAAAGCTGAGAATGCTATCAAAAGTAAGATTAGTACTTCACACTGGAACAACTTCTCATTCTCTACCAAGCGCAAGTTCGATCGTGCATAAAATACTGCTCGCACCTTTGTGACGGTTCAGCCAAATACCAGCTTGAATCCCTTGAGTCAATAGAGAAACAAGCCTCTTGGAGGCTCATCAGTAACGACGCTCTAGTTGAAAATAGACTTCAGAGCCTAGAACATCAGCTAAGAGTTGCATGACTCTCGATTTTTTATCGGATGCACTTCATGGAGTGTGCACAAGATTTGCACAACTTAATTCCGCCAAACCCTTTCCACCATCGAACGACCATACGCACGGTGACCCGCCACTGATACACCATGGACTTTTCACTTATACGCACCAAACGGCCTTGCCCGAATCTGTGTTGCCGGATAGCTATAACTTGGGTGTATTTAAGACTAGAGTGAATAGGTTAGTTAATTCGTTTTTCAGGAACAGCTTATCAGTTTCATAAGCTTGTCAGAAGCGGGGAAGGCTTCCATGGGGACTAGTTATTATTCATTTTTTTAATAAACAGGTAGTTTTTGATATAGTTAAAGCTTTTATTTTTTTTATAATAAAACATGACAAAAAGTAGGTATTATTTGACACCTCATATTATATTAAAATCGGAGTAACCGTTTTGCATATTTTTTTTCCATTATATTTATAATGTGGCGCTACATCGTTACTGAAAGGATAAATCGTTTAGTATTTCAGGGGAAATGATTTTATTAAGTCCGTTTATTTAAACTTAATTGCGGCGTGGTTCCCGGCAGAGAAGAATTTGGGCCACTCCATCTCCTGCCATGCGGTGTCGTACAAGGTGACTAAAGAATAGAGATGTTTAACATCAGAGAGATATAAACAGCCCAGGCTCAGCCACAGATACATGGCTGGAGTCAACAATAGTGCCCGAAAAACGGCAATAGGCTATTACTTATTGCCTGAGACCTTATACCATGATTGGTGAAATGTGGGTGTTAATTCACCTCTGCCTAACCCTCCAGGGATAGAGGCGTTATCATGTGTATGGATATTTAATTGCCATAATTTAAACCTTAGGCATCATCATCTTCAAAGTTTCTACTGTCTTCGTACTATAAAATTATATTTTGTTGTTTTTGACACTATTCGCTGTAACTCGAGAACCAATGCTGCCATAACAATGAATCATACATCATTTTATTCCTTAATGTATGAAGATTTACTTGTGCCTACATCATTTTGCAACAACTCCAGTATTTTTTCTTCAAATTTAGTACAAAGAATAATTTTGGGCCAATTTTTTTTTTTGGTGAAATTTCTGTAGGTATATTTCAGAGACTATAGCTCACATTGAAATGAATGAACTGTCGTTTGGTAGGTAATTTTATAGCAATTATATGGTACCTGGACAACTTTCTTATAGCTTTCACCGTTTCTGAGAAAAATAGAAAAAACTGGATTTAGGGAGACGTTTGAGGGGGGGGGAGGGGGGAGCGTACATGGGATCTATGGGGAACTTTCCAGATATGTTCAGGGGAACCCAAGGAACATTTTAAAACAAAGAAACCTTCCGCCGGAATTAGTCCGACCTTTTTGCTTAAAATGACTGGCGTATAGTGTTAATTAACCTTGCAATGTCTTAACCTAGGTACTAGGTTACCACATAGCCACGAGCGTTTCTTGATTTTTTTAACATCTCAAGTAATAACAAAGTAACGTTTGGCAGTTCATAAGATCACTCAACAATGTGAACGTCCTTAGCAGAAAATTTCTCAGAATGTGTGGAATGTAGCCAAGTTGGCTGGCCTGTAATTGACAATAATTAATATTAATAGAAACATACACATGTCTTAGACTGTCCTATAAAATGTCTGCTTCACAAAAAAAAATGAAGATGTGCCTACTAAGTATGTGTGTTTTCACTACGGTGGGGTGGTGTTGGTGGTGGTAGTTTAGTGGTTAAGGAGTTGCCTTACGATCGAGAGGTCCCTGGTTCGAATCCTGGCCATTACACTACCGACGTGAACCCACTCCTAGCACAAGCAATTTAGCTTAGTTGGAGGGGTTAACGGGAATATTCGTAATTTCGAGTGCTAATATTCTTTGAAAAAAATTTGCTTCTCTGCCACCCAAGTGGTATAAAAAAATACATATATTTGTACGTACATATACGTATGTAAATACATATATACGTATATATACGTACGTAAATACATATATACGTATACATACATACGTACGTACTCACGCCTGTAAATCACCAAAGGGGTAGACAAAGGTGTATGAACACCTACATTTCGCTAACTATAATTTTCGGTCCCACGTAATAGGGGGCGAGCCTATTGCCGTCTATTACTACGACACCCACAGGAAGAGATGGGGTTCATCATCATCATCATCATCATCTCAGCCATAGGAAGTCCACTGCTGGACATAGGCCTCTCCAATAAGACCAGTTGGAAGCGGCTCGCATCCAGCGCGTTCCCGCGGTCTTAATAAGGTCGTCTTACCTTGTGGGTGATAAGATGGGGTTGCCCTAAAATAATTCTGCACCAAGCTACCATTTTTGAGTTCTACAGCCTGATACAGGTATGGAGTCAAGGGCTCGGACTTTAATCAATGGAGCCAATGAATGAATAGTCTAAGTTTGTGAATCAGGTGATTTATTACGTCAGCCCGACAAGCCCTAGACTGGGTTTTCCTTCACAATACAATACAATTTTGCTTACCTAGCATCTAGCCTAGCATGTATGTACAGCTGTGTCTTCACAGCCCCTCTAGACAAGTGGCAATTCGTTGCTCGGCGTATGATGGAATAGAATGCCAAATGTATGGGATTTGACGTATATGACAGGCGCCAACGAATGTCAAAAACGTCAAATCCTATACATTTGTCATTCTATTCCATTATACGCCGAGCAACGAATTGTCACTTGTCTAGAGGGACAGTACGTAAAGCTGTGTCCCCCACACAGGTATGTAGGTACATGAGAGGGTTGAATCAGGGAATGACCGCCAGCTATACACAAAGGACTCTCCGGCCCGATTTTGACGGAAACTATCTGGAAGAACTCAAGAAAAAAATCATTAAACAATATTTTGCGGGCTTGTATGAAAGGAAAGGCCCGTTATCTCTGCCTGCCCCGGAGAGAAATAGGCGTGAGCGTATGTATGTATGCAATATTTTTAGCCAGAAGTCTAATTGTATGATTTTGAAAAAAAACCACATGCTGTATAATTACGTCATTTGATGGTGTCGCTAATAAATAAGTAGTTATTTCTGGAAAGCAAAGCATAATACTTTTTTTCTCAAAGTTTACTAAATATTTTATCTTCTCTTGATCGCGATATCCTGCCTATAATCTATTTGGTTACGTACTTACTTAAATCCCTCTAATAAACATAAACAATCTTGATGTATCTTTTTTTTTTAGAAATCTCTATTTACTTAAAGGACTTTTACCTGATGACATTTCAGTCATATTGTAACAAAATTACATTAACTACAAACTAAACTTAATCTAGGTACAATATGTTTTATTTAAAAACTTAATTTATTATAATTTTTCTGTTTAGAAACTCATTTTGCAGACTAAAAACTGAAATCCAACCACATTAGTCAGTTACCTAGTTATCTAATTACTATTAGAACTATCGGGATATGTTGTGTATGTATTGTTGGGAGTTTCCGATATTTCGGCGCTAATGCAAGCACCATGATCACGGAGGAACAGTTCCTCCGAATACCAAGCCGAAATATCGGAAACTCCAAAAAATACAATGTAAATATCCCGATAGTGCTAATAGTAATGTAAACGACCATGAAAGTTAGTTAGCCTAGTTTATTTCTTTAATACCTATGTTTTCATAAAATTTCGATGTTTATCTTTATTTAAGTAGATACCTAATCAAGTGGAGTGTAGATAGATAGGTAGATAGATATACCTCGGGACACGTATCTTGGACCTAAACCGAACAAGGCCCTGGCGTGTGCGGATAGTTTCGTAATAATCTATGCTTGTTGAATCTAGGTCTAGCCAAATCTGTAGTTAAGACTGGTAAAGCGGACCCCAGACTCCGGGCTGAAAAAGCTTCGGATGCGACTGGGAATTAACGCTAGGAGGAAGAATCTATGCTTGGTGAATGAGCTCGTCCACCGCAGTAGCACCCCGTGCTATCCTCAACGTGTACTGCCCGTATAGAGCACATTTTGGTCCAAGTTATATGCTCCTAGCAAATGGTAGCCCTGTCCTGTCCCACTTCAGGAATAACACACAAATGACTACTACACGAGACTACTAGTCTCGAATTTCAAAACGTCGAAACATTTTTTATAGTTTTAAAACTATTATTTGTATAATACATTGAGAACGTGAATATAAATGTTACGGTTATGGCTGTTCGCAGGTCGACGACCTCGACACAATATGGCGGATCTAAGTTTTTGGCGGGCTGTCGTGCTTATGATTTGAAAATAAAGTAACGGAGCTTCATAAAATATACATTTTTAATCTGTAAGGCGCGGTTTCCAGAACAACGCTGTTGTGAATCGACTCTAAAGGCTGATTTACATCAAACGAGCGAATGCTCATTCAATATTCTCTTAGTATACCTAATTCTATTAGTGTAAACAGTTTCAGAACATTCGTTCGTTGTTCTTTCTTCTAAAAACGCTAAAAAAAAGGTTTTGTTTACACTAAAATATTAAGGAAGAATGCTCTTGTGCTAGCTCTAGCTCTGTGTTCGTTTGATCTAAATCTACCTTTACATTAGAACTGTCATCTAGAATGAATTTTGTCCTCAGATCTTTTTTTTTATAGTTACAACTTAGGTCGCATACAAGCACAGAGCCCACCTGATGGAAAGTGGTTATAAATCGAGATTCAGGACTGAGTATCGTTCTAGAATACGTAGATAGAACATTTTGGTATTAAAATCATTAGTAGGTATGTATTAAGATCATTTTGAATACTTTGATAGTCAAGATCAAACTGATTCAGACTCTACAGTAAAAATAATAAATACACGAGACAACTAGTTATATAAAAAACTGTTACTTTACATATTTATTTGTACAGATTCGCTTTAAGGCTCAAATTATACAAATAGCGAAAGCTTAAAACTTCATAATCTATGTTTAAAACCGACGTACGAGTGAGCTTCCTAATGACATTAAAGTGATGTAGTCACGCACACTCTGTGAGGTTAATTCCATTTCTCGAAAACACCACAAATCTAATGTGAGTGGCCGTGAAAAAATGGAGTCTGACAGCTTTCCGAGCGTATAAATGACTGTATAACCTTATAATTACGCGAGAACACCGTTGGACCTATTTAAATAAATGGTTTGTGCTGACTTATTATGTTACCCTTTTGTAAATCATTTTACTAATCCCTATTTTACACATATTTTATACCTATTACATATATTTTACACTAAAATATATGTAATAGGGAACATGTATATTAAGTATTCAAAATACTTAATTTTATAATGCAAAAGTTACTCTGTCTGTCACGCTTTCACGCCCGAACCATTGCTCCGATCTTTATGAAATTTGGTACAGAGATGGGATAGCGCTGGGAAAGGACAAAGCTGCCTTTTATAGAAATAAATTCGGCCAAGTGCGAGTGGGACTCGCCCATGAAGGGTTCCGTAGCAGCAAAGGCGAAAATTGCGGTTTATGACGTATTAAAAAAAAACTACTGACTGGATCTCGTTCGAACCAATTTTTAGTGGTAGTTTTCATGGCAATTTACATCATATATTTTTTTTAGATTTATCATTCTCTTAGTTTGGAAGTTAGAGGGGGGAGGGGACACACATTTTTCCACTTTGGAAGTGTCTCTCGCGCAAACTATTCAGTTTAAAAAAAAATTATGTTAGAAATCTCAATAGCATTTTTAAAGACCTATCTATAGATACCCTACACGTATGGGTTTGATGAAAAAAAAAATTTGAGTTTCAGTTCTAAGTATGGGGACCCCCAAAATAAACCCTAAAAAAGAGGTTAAAGATATTATGAACAACGACAGACGCATGCAGCACATACAGCGTACCCATTACTTGTTAAACTCCGGTACGGATAAAAGGGACCATTAAGAAACCGCAATGAATTATGCGCATGTGCTGCGTGCGTCAGCAGTTGTCGTATGCGGTCAGCTACGGAATCATACCTTCAAGGTGTTCAAATAGATAACAAGGAAAGGATAGTCACGCCTCTTTCCCAGAGGAAGGCAGAGACAGGGTTTTACTGCAGATCTAGCGCGGATAGCTTGTACAGTCGCCATGCCTCGGTATAACTTAAGACATTCCAAGATACCGACTGCCACTCTAAAACTTGACATAAAATAATGAACTAAAATGCAAAAAATAAAAAAATATATATATTTGTAGAGCTTTGGACTATGTCCTTTTTTATACCACTCCATCGAAGTCAACCAGAAGGGCGGCCTGAAGCCTGGCTGCATTACCTCGTTAAATTCTTCTTTAGTTTGTCATCCATCTACAGTGTTGTATTGTATCACATCTTATTTTTCAGACAGTATTGAGTCACCCATATGGTACGTGACTAACACCCGTATTCACAAACAATACTTCGCTATGCGTACTACCAAAACTGTGCAAAGAACGACAAATTCTCAGTGCGTTCGTTTTGGCAAGCCTTTTTATTCATAGAAAACACTTAAGTAATACTTCGTTGAGGGAATGCACTGCGTTAGATACTGCTCCGTGATGTTTGTGAATTAATTTTTCATCCCACCATCTCGGAAAGACTATTTTTGCTCTTCGATAACTGAGCGTAAAAGTCGTTTTTATCCTCTAGAGAGGTAAAGTAAATTTGAATTTAGAACATCGTGTGTACTAGGTTTGTGGACTCAAAACATCATTAAACCTATTTACTTCTACCTCTATGGTGCCGAATTTATCATACAACTTTTTTTTAATTCATGAAAAACTCAGACTCGTAACCTCCTTGGTGTACTTTTTTTTTAATTTGCTTTGCGCGCATCAATTTTTTTCACGTCATATTGTTGACATTGTTGTTGAATTTTTATTTTGTTGTATTTTATTACTAGTATTAATACACATATTATACAGCCTCCATGGCGTAGTGGTATTGAACGCGGCCGCTACGCAGGAGGCACGGGTTCGATCCCCGCTCAGTGCAAATATTTTTTATGCATGAAAAGGGGTATTTGCATTGGTCTGGTCGTGCCTTGGAGAGCACGTTAAGCCGTCGGTCACGGATGCCATACGAACATCTATGGCAGTCGTTACGGGTAGTTGGAGCCCTAAAAAGTTCAACAACAACGGTCTGGCTGCAATGCTTCGATATCGCCTAATGTCATCATTGGGTTGTGGAGGTCAGATGGCAGTCGCTTCACGGCAAATATCGAGGTCCAGCCAAATCCGCAGTTAAGACTGGTAAAGCGGACCCCGGACTCCGAGGTGAAAGCTTCGGATGCTGACTGGGAATTAACGCTAGGAAGGAGAAGCATTTCATTATTTCCTCGCTGAGGTGGGATGAAAAGTTACGTGTTGCACTCGAGTGCAAAGATTTTTCACCTTGTGCTCTTTTGATTCCCTCGCTAACGCTCAAGATTCTAATTTGTGAATCACTCGCTACGCTCGTGATTCAAATTTAGAATCTTTCGCTTGCTCGGTCATCAAAAATGAGCACGCGGTTAAAAAGCAACTTTGCACTCTTGTACAGGGTGGCCCAAAATAACGTTGACAAAATGTTTTTACATTTTTTTATTTAATAACAATTATAAACAGAATTATGTTTAATAAAACGTAACTAGGTCTCATTGTGCACCATATTTTCTATTTATCTTCAAAATAGCCCCCTTTAGCACTGATACAGAGCGACAAACGCTTCGTGAAATTTGATACAATTTTCCGCAATTCCTCGACGGATATTTTGTCCCACTCCCGCTTGAGGGAGGACTTCAGCTCGTCGACACTTTGGTGACGCTTAGCACAGGCCCTTGCCTCTAAGATGGACCATAAACTATAATCCATTGGATTAAGATCTGGCGAGTAAGGTGGCCATTCTTTTGAGCTAATGAACCCTGGTAAATTGGCCATGCACCACTGCTGAACACTTGAAGCCCTGTGAGCTGGCGCAGAGTCCTGTTGGAATATCTATGGTTGGTTGCCAAAGTGTTGTTGGCTCCAGGGAAGCAGCACAGTTTCGAGGATGTCTTGTCGGTAATATTCTTGATTGATTTTTATGCCTTTATCTATGAAAACTAAGGGAGTTTTGCCAGTGGAACATATTCCTCCCCAAACCATAACTGTTTGTGCGTTTTGACGATACGTAACAACCGCAGTAGCTCCAGGACGAGTTGCTGACCAGATCCTGTCATTTTGGTGATTGTGGGCTTGCTCAATCGAAAATAATTTTTCATCAGAAAAAACGATATGTTCCCAATTTGAAGCTACGGAACGCTGTTTAAGCAATCTGCACCTCTCAAAACGAACTTTTTTGTCTTTATCTGTTAGCAATTGAGCTTTTCTAATTTTATAAGGGATCAATTGGAGGTCATGTTTCACTATACGTTGCACGGTGGAGCGACTAATCCCCAAGTCTCGTGACATTTTTCTCACCTTTGTCTGTGGATTGCGTAGTAACCTTTGTTTGATGATGTGTCTATTCCTAGAAGTTCGAACAGTCCTCTTACGTCCTCTTCCAGGACGGTCCTCAATGCTGCCCAACTCATTATAGCGTCTAATTGTCGCAGAAACTAACTGACGGCTTACACCAAGAATGCTTGCTATCTCACACTGCCTTTTTCCACGCTCATGCAAAGTAAGTATGGACACTCGTTTCGCTGACATTGCGAAATAAATTAATTGCAACAAGTTTTCAACCGAAAAACAATATAGATTTGGCGCCAAGGAACTAGCAAATAATATAATAAAACAAAAGAGAACAAATCGCGTTCCATTTTTAAATTTGCTTTTTTTACATTTTGTCAACGTTATTTTGGGCCACGGTGTATAACAAATAACTATTACCAGCCCTATGCGACTTCACAGTATTGTTTGTGAATACGGGTGTTAATCATCTTCATATACCCTTTCAACATTTGTCACTACATCCTTATTCATGACACATTTTTCATAGTATTACCTACATCATTCTCAACTAAGTCACAGGATAATCTAGTTTGGGAGCCAGGGTTTTTAATTTTATGTATTACCTTAACTCCACTGTATTGTGTAAGTATACCATCTAAGACATGTTTGTATATGGAATATGGCATCAATAAACATATTTTTATTTTTTATTTTACAACTTTCAGAAATGTTAACATTTCAATTTCAATTAAAGGAAAAGGCACCAATTTTTTTTAAATATTCTAATATCCCGGATTTGAGAAAAAGTGGGACCAAATGATGCCGATGAATACATAAGAAAAATATATCTATCAAACAATTAGCCTATCGCTAACCACTGCTGGACATAGGCCGCTCCCAATGTTGGGAGGCTTTGGCCTACTGTTTCCACGCTGGCCAGACGGGTTGGTACAGGGTTTTATTTAGAGTTTTCCTTCTCTCGCATTGATTTCGTCTGCGTATTTTTCAATTCGTCGCCTCTTACGACACACTTCGGATGAGATGGGGTGGTGATACTTGTATTCTTTCCCCGTCACCACACGGATAGAAAATATAAATTATATTTAACTAGTTGACCCGGCGAACTTCGTACCGCCATATTTTTCCCGTTCCCGCTGCACCTATTTTCTCATCCTTTAAACCTTCCCTGGACACCCACGAATATTTTAAGACTAAAATAAAATTAGTCAAATCGGTTTAGCCGTTCTTGAGTTATAAAATAACAACGAAAAGTGGCATTGATTTTTATATATTAGAAGAAGATTGGGACCAAAATATTACATAGCTATATTAAGTACATCATTTTTCGTTGTAACTAATAAAAAGTCTTAAAAACGTTTTCCTTTTCAAGGTTTTCTCGTAGCACGTTGGCAACTTTATTATTCCGAAGTGACTCGGACACATAGCGTACTGACCCAAACATTTTTTTAACCTCTCTTCCATTGAAGTAAAACCTTTTTTTGCAATCTTTATATAATTTTCCACTAATTAATGTTTTCTTTTTTACGTTTGGTCTGTAAATTGACTTCACCCCGCCTGATGGCAAACCGAGATGAAGTCCAAAAAGTAGTGAGTACATGACCCCTTCAAGAAACCCGGCATAGTAGGAAAAAGGGACCACCTGTGTGAAACAGCTTTCCAGTTTTTCACCGTGCGACATAAAAAAAGAAATAACGAACCGGGAGTGGCAGTTGTTTGGTCCCCATTCCTGAGAGAATGCGCAGGAGCCTTGTCCATCAAACAACAGCCTCTCTAGACAAGTGGGAAGTCGTTGGCCGGCCCCCTACCCCTAAAGGTATTTTTTTTTATATAGGACACGTCAATTTGACTTCGCCTGGCCTGACGGTAAGCTGAAGGCAAGCAAAGTCTCTGAAAAGAGGGTCACCATTACAGACACGTATCATGTTACAATGGTGGCACTCAGCTTTTTCACGCCCCGCTTAAAGGACCCGGGACTGTAGGAGGAGAGAAACACGTGAACTGGTAAGGAATTCCAAGACTTAATGGTTTATGATTCCGAAGCCGAGGGCATACGACAACGACAGACGCATGCAGCAGATACAGCGTTCCCATTAGGTACTTGTCAAACTCCGATACGGATAAAGGAAACCATTGTGAAGCTGCAATGAATTACGCGCATGTGCTGCGTGCGTCGGCAGTTGTCGTATGCGGTCGGCTACGGAATCATATTATCTTAATATACCGGCCATTGAATTGTCACTTGTTTAGGAGGTCAGGTTTACTTGACTCGATCAACTAGGGTGGGAGGGTTGACCCCTATGGTCGTGATAGGCCCCCTATACCCACCAAATGCACCAGTGAATCTTTCTTTTTTTTCTTCAAATAGACTCACTTTTTGAGCATCTCTATATATTGTAATGCTAGTGTCTAGTAATTAGACAAATTAATTATAGTCATAGTCGAAGGAAGTCCGTCATAATCAAGTCAAAGTCCTAGTCGTATCGTAACGAAAAACTAAACAACAACAAACTATAAGTACTTACAACATTAAAATGTATACCTAATATTAATAGGATATCCTAAGGAGATATCCTAAATATACACTGACACGGAGAAACTTTGTTCAGTAAATTGAAAACTGTCATGTACTTTTACTGTCAAAATGATGATAAGTACCTATTGTGAAATGAAATGATTTCTTTCATATATCTACCCCAGAAAAGTAGGTAATCAAAAAAAACCGACTGCTGCCTAAAAGATCGAAACATGTTTGACAGCAGGATTTGTCAACCATAAACCGAAAAAAAATCTCTCTCCTTCATTTTGACCTCCCACTCGATTGAATGAAAAAAAATCTTACTAAAAGCATTTTAGTACCTAAAAATCCACCACACTTTTTTTGTTGAAATTTAAGTACCCTATTAACCCTCAGGAGATGAATACCTTTCATTTGAGACCCCATTCTTCGAAATTCATACAACCGTTAGGCCTGTAAAGTGAACAAAGAAAACTACATACATACGCGCATAACACATTACCCTCGCTGGCGCAGTCGGGTAAATATCCCACTTATTGTATGCGTTGTCTACGACTTTATGTTTAAAAAATCACCATTTTTGTTCTTAAAAACTTGCGTTGTCTACGACTTTATGTTTAAAAAATCACCATTTTTGCTCTTAAAAACTTGAATTTACATCAATTTCAGAAAAATAAATGTAAAACGCGGTGTGTTCTTTTCCGTATTGGCGCCAAAAACTCCATCTTTCTTTTAAAAATATCATTGGTAATATCATTGGTTAGTTTCATTCCCAACTTTTAGTCAAAACTGTTAAACAATTAAACGATTTTTCCATAACATTTTAGCGTTTAATGTCAAAACAAATATTGTTATGAGCAGAGTGACTATCAACTGCTGTTACGTAATTCATACACAAACTCAGATAACCTTATTAGTTGGTCTTCCGGCGCGCGCGCACTTTACACTCAGTGTCACGTTACACGTGATGTGACCTTACACCAAGATGGCCGCCGCCGTTCGCGCCATTTCTATCTATTAACATGACAATAAATAAGGATTTATTAGTGAATAGGTCTCTGAATTTATTTTTTTATAATTCTACGCATCGTGAAGAATATACTGCTATACCTACGCAATATTATTTATCGGGATGCTGAACGATGGAGAGGTCCCGAGTTCGAACCCTGGCCATTACACTACCGAGAACACACTCCTAACCCTTCAAACAATTTAGCTTAGCTGAAGGCTTTATCGAGGATTCTATTGGATACTTTCTATTAGTTACTATGTATTTATAAAATTAGGTAAATTAAAATAACAAAAATAATTTCTAAATATGGGTAAGTCTTCCGGTGAACTTGTACAGTACAGCCTATATTTTGCTCTCTTATGGCTGTTCCCAATAACCTATCTATCGCCAGTTTTGACATTAGAAAGGATAAAAACGTCATCAATCTCTATGGTAACGCAATTCATAGTAGCAAAATAACAATAGGATTTGACAGAGGAGCTATCTCTACTACTAATATAAAGGTAAAGATAAGGTCCCAATAACATAATATCTACTAGATATGTTATTGGGAACGGCCGTTAGAGGTAAAATTCAAAAGTCCACTCTTAGTGTTTGCTGAAAATGAAAAGGCATCCTGCTCAGTGCAAAATATTTGTACTGAGCAGGATGCCTTTCGATCGATCGACGAAGTGCGGCCTTTTAGCCGATTTACTCACCTCAGATATACTGTGCTTCAGACATGTAAAAAAATAGGCTAGGTATTTATTTCTAAAATATTATAATTGCCTAGTCGTAGTCTAGTTGTATAAAATCAATAGACCACTGGACTTTAGTACGTAATTTATGATAATAGAATTTAATATTTATTAGAAAAATTGCCAAAGTAGGCCAAATGTTATTATGCGGCCATTTTCGTCAGCTTCGGTAATCAAAATATAGGAATAAAACAAATCGAATGTATTAAAAATGTTTTTATTTCTTTTTCCTTTCATTTTGAATAAGGTAGATGCTTAAGCAATAACATAAATATAGATAGGTACCTATTACGCACGTATTGATAAATGTTACTATACTTACTTCATTCGGTTAAGTACTTAACTGAACGTAAACAATCTTGATTTGTCTATTTAATAGGTACGTTTTATTTAAAAACTCAGCTTATAAATATTTTTCTGTTTAGAACCTTATTTTGAAGACTATGAACCGAAATCGAACCACTAGTTAGTCAGTTAGTTAGCCTAGTCTAGTTGTGTTTTTATAAAAAGTTGCTATAAGATTGTTTACCTTTAGTTAAGTACCAAAGCCAATGGAGTATAGGTGTACCTACAAAATAACTTAAAAATGTGTTTTTCATTCGGGAATACCAAGTAACTTTACATATACTATACATACATACATACATTACATACATACATTACATACATACATTACATACATACATTACATATATACATTACATTCATACATTACATACATATAATAAGTATAATTTTATAGGCATTCAAAGTTCGCAAAAATATCGAGTCCCGCTAACATGCAATTGAATGCGTAAGACGTCTCAGTTTGCTCAGTTTTCCCGTAAAAATTACTACTTGGGTAATTTCAACTTGCCTAATTTTTGCCTGAGAACATCAGTATTGTGTCAGTGTTCTAAAAGAACTCCATTAAATTTTTTCATCGGAAAACCTATGATTGAAAAATACCACCGAAATTAGCAAAAAATTAGGCAAGTTGAAATTACCCACTTAAGTAGGTTTCACTGGAAATCTCAGAAACTACAGGTTAGAATTGACAAATTATTTGTGTTTTGTATAGTACGTATCGAAGGAAGCCTTACTCTAAGGTATCGAAGAGCTATATAACATCACGCTACTTTATATCAATATTATTAAAAACCAGATAGTTTTTGTCAAAACTAAACAATGCTTTGAACTGATTTGAATTTAAAGGTAACATAAAATTTAGGAACTTTACAGTTCATTTAGTGAAAATGTACTACAATATCAACACCATCCTTCAAATAATTTCCCTCTACAGTCCTTTCATTCTATTGCGCCATTCACAATCCTGTTGAGAAATAAAGAATTGTGACTCAAGCCGACATCTTTGATTAGTGTTCGCGGAAAATCCGGTGACGAGGCGGAAATGTGCCGAGCCAACCATTGATAAAGATATAATATAATCTTTAGACAGAACACGGAGAGGAAATCTGCGGCTTCCGAGCCTGGTGCGTTGACATCTGATATTATAATCTTGTGATCTTTAGATAATTAACTTATTCAATAAGATATACCTAGACATGAAAGGTTTCAAATTGTAATTGTATAATGTTATAAATACGTTCACGTCTATATCCCTCCGGGGTGTTTTTGTGAATTGTATTATTATTAGTAGATACATACATATAATCACGCCATTATCCCCGGAGGGTTAGGCAGAGGTAAATTAACACCCACATTTCACAAATCATTGTATTAGGTCCCACGTAATAGGGGGTGAGCCTATTGCCATATTCCGGGCACTATTGTTGACCCGAGCCATGTATCTGAGGCTGAGTCCGGGCTGCATATATCTGTCTGATGTTAAACAGCCCTATCCCTTAGTCGCCTTGTACGACACCGCATGGGAAGAGATGAGGTAGCTGACATTCTACTCTGCCGGGACCCATGCGGCCTAAGTAAGTAAGGCCTAAGTAGATAGGTAAGTTGTAAATGGGTACCGAGACAAACCCTTTCGGTTTACCGATACCTAGAAAAGTGTAATGCAAATGTACCTATACAAATATCTGGAATCTAAGAGCTCCGAACTGTTTACCGAATTACCGTTGAATAAGACTCTAAGTCTAAGTACTCTATATATGAAAATATTACAAACTATACTAACTATAGGTATAGTACATGGGTTCAATCCGGATAAAACATTTTGTATACGGATATCCTCTAGGATACAACCTCTCAAGTTCGCCCGCGCCCACCGTGCGGTTTGGGCGGTTCTGACGGACTCGACTACACTTGAAAATATTTAAGAGATACGATTTGACAGATCTCTGGATTCATGGACGGTAACTAGGCACTATTGAAAGGATACATGAAACTGATAAAAATTAAGTTAAACCAATTCTAAATACGTAATAACTTATAATAGTAAGTATAAAAAATATGGTGTGACATATTTCACTTTAAATTACTACAAATATTTTAAGAATTGCTGCAAATAATTTAAAATAAGACGTGATTCTTCATTTTTCGAAATGTCGTGTGACAGCTACGTCATATCGTTCTTATTTTTTCATTTGAGTGTTGCGGCTGTGTTCTCTATGGTTGTTACATTTTAATCGTATGGAGTTTATGTCAACTCGTTACGTTTATGGTCGGCGTTGCCAGAATGTAACTTTTGTAATATTATGTATTTCTTTTTACCCTCTCATGTTTCTTCTAAGTAATACAAATCAAAATATTGTTTAGATTTTACTTTTGCCGTATCGCATACTAGAGACAACAATACTAGATTATATTAGATTGATTGTGAAAATGCACCTCTTAGATTATTTAGCCTATCATCATCATCATGCGCATGGAGATGTATTTTCCTAATTGCATCTGAAGGCAAGGCAAGGCAAATTTTTATGTTTCAATTTTTACTGAGCCGCGTGGTTCCCGGTAGGAGCCGCGTGGTTCCCGGCAGAGTAGAACTTGGGTCACCCCATTTCTTCCTATGCGGTGTCGTACCAGGCGACTAAGGGATAGGGCTGTTTAACACCAGACAGATATATACAGCCATGACTCAGCCTCAGATGCATAGCTCGAGTCAACAATAGTGCCAGGAATATGGCAATAGGCTCACTCCCTATTACGTGGGACCGAATAACTACAAGTACCTACCTATATAACTATTATTTTTTGTTATTACATTTTAATCGTATGGAACCTCCATTATGTACTCCTCTATTCGTTGCGTTTATGGTATAGTATAGTACTGGCTGGACACATGTCTTGAACCTAAACCGGCGTGGAGGGAAATGTTCGCGCATGTGCACTATCGCACAAAAAAAGTGTAACCATAATATTCTGTATTTTCCGTTTCCAACATTTTTCGCACGAACCATTTAAAATCTTCATTTTAAATTGCCAGTTGCCAATAAAAAAGGTGGATTCGCTTACCTATCTTAATAGATTTGTACAATTTAAATTATTTAAGTTTTATTGTTACAAACTTCAATAGCGTATCGTATGTATTTTATAGCTGAATATTCTGAACAATTCTGCGAACCCCCTCAAAGGATTCAGGCGTGATGTTCAATCGCGGCTGATATCCTGGTATTTTTTTAAGAGTTCCTTGGTCTAATCTCGGAAACCCATCCTCAGATCTTTACGAAATTTTGATGGGACCATTTCGGAGTACTGTACTGCCGAACAAAAAAAGAATTTTGCAAATCCGTCCACGCAAGCCGGAGCTATGACCGTACAAACATAAAAAAAATATATTTAAACATCCGTATCGAGAACCTTGATGCAGAAGGCAGTATTCTTCGACACGGCACGCGTAGTCCCTGTACCCTATAGGTACCGGTGGGGCATTGTATTTTATATTTTTAAATATAATTATGTTTTTTAATGTAAGTAGGTATATGAATTTAAAAATATAGTATCTTACTAGATTTTTCAAGAAATAAAGAGGTATAATAATGATACCCATGTTTTCATTAAGCCTAACACATAGAGGTACTAATCCTAATATCAATACTAGATATATTAAATGATTAATCAGTGTTGCCAGGGCCAGATAGTCTAATGTAAATGTAAATAAGATAGCTTAAAAAGTTACATAACGAGGAAAAAGTAAGGTTTTTTATGGTATGAAAATCCTGTCGGATAATTATATAGCGCGGTGGGGTAGTTATGAGTGTTATGACGAATAGTTTTATTTATTTACAAATTATAATGTTACAAAAGTTACATTCGGGCAACGTTGCGATTAATCTTTTGTTACCTGAATCGATTATGTTGACAATTGTTTTGAGACACTCCAACCCTAGACTTAAACGTCAAATCGTATTTCTTAAATATTTTTAACTGTAAAACCGCATAGCATCTTGGATCTTCAGGTTGCCTAAAACATATCGCTTGCACTCCAGCTAATCATTTTCTATTGTAGGTAGAAATAAAAACTCCCATACCAATGCAAATAGATGTACCTATTTGTACTGATACTTTATTAAATTATTTAATCCTAGATATCTTAGGTAGGTACAATCAGCATTAGATCGATCTTGACTAGCAAAGTACTCAAAATGAACTTAAATATGACCTTGGTATTCCCTCTTTCTTCCTGTTGAATGATTGTTCTTCTATTTGGTACACACCTTTGGTTCTGACGATAATACAATTTATATCAATAAAACAGTTTGGTATTAACAACATTACTAGGTAATAAGATGATTTTGAGTGCTTTGCTAGTCAAGTTTGATCTAATGCTGACTTTACCTTTATTTTTCCATGCGCTTTTTGGCTAGAACCCCTATTTTTCGACGTAGATTTTAGGAAAAACTTGCGGCATCTATTACAGACCTTTGTGGTTTTGGGGAAGGCAGCTATACCATGATTATGTATGTAATACTTCAATATACTTATCAACTACTGCTGCTGAAACAATTTGCTAAAGAAACAAACAGTACTTAGAGCACTTTTATCTGCCACCTTGTAGTATAAAAATATGTATTATTTACTTTCTGCACACACCTTTATATGATAAACAATACAATAAATTCATATTTCTGATTCGGATAAGTAATTTCTGTTGATATTATTCTAATAATTTTGGTTGTATCTCATACTGAAAAGGAATCGAAATATCGGCAGTCCGTCGTTTTTTTTTTTTTTTCATGCCACTTAGGTGGCAGACAAGCACACGGCCCACCTGATGGAAAGTAGTTACCGTGGCCTATGGACGTATGCAACACCAGGGGCGTCACACTCGTGCTGCCGACCCTGAAGAAACCTTCTAATGCCCTTCTTGAAGAACCTCATATTGTAGTCGCTTGGGAAAACCATCGCGGGGAATTCATTCCAAAGCTTGAGTGTGCGAGGGATGAAGTTCCTTTCATACCGCACAGTGCGCACCATTTCCGGTCGCAATGTGTGAGGATGAACTCCCCGCCTATGACGAGAAGTGCGATGATAGAATGTAGCTGTGGGCATCATGTCAAACAATTCATCTGAGCACAAACCATTGTATAGGCGGTAAAACACACACAGTGAAGCAAAGTCTCTCCTGAGACTGAGAGGTTCCACATCGCCTGTGAGTATGGGATTGCCGACGAGCCTCAACGCCCGTCTTTGTACCGAGTCGAAAGGGTCAAGCTGGCACGCAGGCGCTCCGGCAAAAAGGTGACAGCAGTACTCCATGTGGGGCCGAACCTGTGCCTTATAAATATTTGCACGGCCCGTGTAATACGTGTCACCGGTGCTGTCATCTGCATAGCAATGGATGGAGCCATCAGACAGCATGTCATTGATATGCAGCAGAAACAAGGTCGGGGACAACACGGAGCCTTGCGGAACACCAGCGTTTATGTCCATGCGGTCCGAGCAGCTGCCATCGTCTTTCTAGCAGAGTCACGGTTCAGTGCAATTACGTTTTTAAAACGTGTCATTTAAATTAAAACTAAGGAAACCCAGTTGTGGAATGAACCTGCAGTGGTTTTCCCAAGCCACTACAATGTGGGGTGGGGTTCTTCAAGAAAGCCATTAAAAGGTATCTTCGGGATCAGCAGCACGAGTGTAGCGCCCCTTTTTTTTTATTGTGCGCAAAATCCATACCTCCTTGATACCTTAAACCCAAACGGATACCTCCCCCGTCGGAGCCGGAGGAGGAGGTTATGTCGGACTCGAACCGTCTACAACGCACGCCGTCTGTGGGCCGTCGGTTGCCGGAGGCGAGATTGTCATAGCCATATCCCTCGCACCCCGGCCGACCCAGGGCATATCTCTCGATCTGGCCCATTTTAATTTTTCATAGCTTCAAGGTGTTGCAGATTTGGGTATTTGATACATACCTATATTACTATTTACTGCTTACAGTTTAATAACTACACGAGCTCTTGAAAAAAGTCTTGACAGACAGACAAACAGAGGGACCTAAAAATAACATAATATGATAATAATCCGTGACTTATTGTGGTGGCCGCCTTATAGAGAGTTCGGCTGTCACATCAAAGCTCACGGGGTTGATTACAATGCATAATACATAATTTGTATGCATGAATTTGCATTAATCTCAGCATTTGTATTTTGATTGAAGTATTCCATATTGGGCACCCGTTTTAATGGCACCTGAGTTAATGGCACCTAAGGTATTCCACATTGGGCACCTACCGATATTTTTCGCAGGTGCCATTAGTGGAACAATTTATAAATTAAATTTTTATTCCACATATGGCACCTACGGATCAGTAGTTACTAGTGTTGGGAAGTTTTTATTTTATAGAACGTTAAAATAAAATAAAAACGATTGCAATCAGTAATAAGTTTAATAACTAATCTAATAAAAATAGAACTTCTTTATGTGTTCAATTATTTTAATATCACAATCAGTTTCTTTTAATCACAAGTGTTACAAAATCAGCCTTAAATTACAATCTAGTATCCTTAAAATATATAATATAACTAATAACTTAAAAAATAACATTATGATGACAAAAAATCAATACTTGGCACTACAATTTTGTAAAATCAGTCTTATTTCTTACGTAATACAAAAATTAAAAACATTTCAAATTTGCCAATAAAAAGTTGTAAAAAAAAGTAAAAAAAACGATTGCAATCAGCAATAAGTTTTAATAACTTAATAAAAATGTATATCCGTTTAATTATTTAAATATCACAATCAGTTTCCTTTAATCACATGTGTTACAATATCAGCCTTAAATTATAATCTTATGTCCTAAAAATACAAAATATAACAAATAACTATAAAATAACATTAATATGATGACAAAAATCAATACTTGGCTCTCCAATAAAATTGTAAAAATCAGTCTTATTTTTTATGTAAGTACTATAAAACCTATTGAAATATCGAATTTCTGTTACCCGAATCTTAAAACCCCGAAAACGGTTGGTAGAACTTTTAAAAGACAGATGTAATGAATGACAACTTTCTATAATTCCGTTTTTCATTTCCCAGATAAATCAATTACCAGGTGCACTGAAACCAAATTTTCAAATAGCTTTTTTTTGTTTCCCATATTGTCATAATCCAAATATAGTTATACCAGATTCTCAAAATATTTTTTTTTGTTTCCCATCGTACCATTTACCAAATTTTCATAATCGTTTTATTTGGTTCCCATACAATCGTATTCCAGCTAAACTATATACAAGTATAGTAAAATTCTGTAAATTTATATGATTCAATAGGTACAGTAAGTAATTTAGAAATTAAGGTACATTAATTTAGAAATTTCAATGTCGAAATTATTAAAATTATCGTTAACACTCCGACTCAGTGCAATCCGATTCGGATAGGTTAGGTTTTTTTTTTATTTTTTATTTATCCCTGTACGGAATTTTATACGGAAAATTAACAGTTTAACCCTTAAATTATTGGTTTGAAAGGTCAAAAATTGTCACAAAAAAGTTAGTGAAAGAAACGAATTGCCGCAAATCCGACTTCACGTAGTCTTGTTTGCCCTACCCCTAGAGTGTTATTTAAGCCCGCGTAGGCGCGGAGGGGCGAGGCGGCCCACGAGCTGAGGAGCAGGTGGTTACAATGGCCGCCGCCGCGGCTGAGGGTGGCCGGCGCAGCCGGCCAGCAAGCCGAAGCTGCGGTGGTGGGCGTTACAACCATCTGCGACGATAAGCTCGTGTTTGGCCGCTGGAGCCCCGCAGCGCCGGAGCTGTGACAGAAACGATGCTTGCTGCATGCTGCATGCCCGATACTTGCTGCATGGTAAATGCCTGATGTTTGCTGCATGCTAAATGCCTGATGCTTGCTGCATGGTAAATGCCTGATACTTGCTGCATGCCTGATGCATGCTGCATGCCTGATGCTTGCTGCATGCTAAATGCTTGATGCTTGCTGCATGTTGCATGCCTGATGCTTGATACATGCTAAATTCCTGATGCTTGCTGCATGCTTGATTCTAGCTGGTTTTAAAAATCTGGATATTGTTTGTCTGGTTATCAATTAAATGCATTTCAAAAAATTGTGTTTTAAAATTTGGGCATTCATGCATATGGATTACGGTCATCTGGATTTTGTGCATTTAGATTTCGTGTGTCTGGAACTCGTTCGTCTGGATTATAAAACGTCGTACAAATGAATAATTGGACAAATGAAATTCGGAGTTGCGATTATATGGCAAATAAAACTTCGGAATTTGAAAAAACGGGATTATGAAAAAATGGCAAAACGTTTTCGGGATTTATGATATTCGAAATATTAAAATTCGGGATTAAGATAGGTAACCACTATAAAAATTAAAAACTATGATATACTTAGGATAGATTTACAAAAATCAATAAAATCATATCAATACTTGACACTACAATTGTAAAAATCTTATGTACTATAATATGATTTACTTGGGATAGATTACGAATCACAAGTACCTAAAAAGGTCAGCGCATAATTAAAATGTGGCTATTTTTTTAAAATCGCAGCTTCTCGATCGTGAGTGATCGATTTATTTTAATATGGCACTGTGGCACAATATTTAATGTGATTAGTAGGAATTGTGTTTGATCTTTTGATATTGTTATTTTATTTTTAAAATTCCTCGCTTCGTACGTGTACCTATTGTTATGGCGAGTCCCACGCGCTCCCCTTCCTCACGGGCTTAGGGTTCACATTGGCAGAATGCATAAGGGCGTCGAGGCGTCCTTAGCGGCGCGGGGGCTTTGGGTCGGTAGTGATGCGGTGCCCGGGGATACCGCGTCTCCGGGGAGAGGGTCGCCAGTGACCACACGGGCGGAGTTTGGCCTTAGCGACTTGCCCTCTCTTGGGTCGAGAGTTCGGGTTCTCAGGCATGTGCCGAAGGGGGCGAGACATTTGGCAGCCAGGAGGTTGTCCTTTTTAATCGAGCAGTGTTTTAGCTCTAATCTGGCTCCCGACTGGGCGTCCCTGTTGTCTTTTGCGTTCACTGCCTTGAGACTGCCAGGGGCGGGGGACGGTCGTTCGCTTACGTCGAGGGTAAAGGAAAATATAACAAAGACCATCTAGTTGCAGTACCCAATAGACCCTTTGCCCCAAAGGTCACCGTCTTTTTACAAGTCGTTCCAGGCCAAGGTTTATGAGGGGGACCTTCGGGGTGCGGCGCGCCTTCTCACCTCGGACTGCTTGTTTGCCCCCCGCGGGGTTGACACCCTCGCGTCCCTGAGGGACAAACATCCCGCGCCCGCTCGTCCAATAATTATTCCTCCGGCGCCAGACATCGTTCCTCACCTTGCCTGGAGGTGAGCATCGGGGACGTGTCGGAGGCAATTAGATCTTTTCCTCGTGGATCGGCTGCCGGTATGGATGGGTTGCGCCCCGACCACGTTAAGGAATTGACCTCCCAATCAGCCGGAGATAATGGCTAAAAGCTACTGGAATCCCTTACGCGACTCTGCAATTTTCTGCTGAGGGGGGACTTGAGCGACGATGTCTGTCCCTTTTTATACGGGGGATCTCTTTTTGCCCTCCAAAAGAAGGACGGTGGTATCAGACCTATCGCTGTGGGTAGTACAGTCCGAAGGTTGGTGGCAAAGTTATGTTGTAGGGCGGTCCGAGGCGCAGTAACACCTTATTTGCAACCTCATCAGCTGGGCTTCGGCACGCCTCTTGGTTGCGAGGCGGCTATCCACGCGGCGCGGGCTTTTGTGTTGCGCCAGGGGAGCGATGACGTCGTGTTGAAGTTGGACATACGCAATGCTTTCAACCGCATTGATAGGGGAGAGTTGCTGGCGGAGGTGAGAGACCTGACGCCATCAATTTTCCCCTTCCTGCGCCAGTGCTACGGGTCCCGCAGCTCACTGTCATACGACGGCGAAACGATATGGTCTCAGGTTGGGGCGCAACAGGGGGACCCACTGGGCCCACTTATGTTCAGCATGGCTATTCACAAAGCCATACAGTCGTTACAGAACCCCCTCAACGTGTGGTACTTAGACGACGGAACCATCGGTGGCAGTCCCGACGTGGTACTGCGGGATGTGGAAGCGCTCTTCCCCGCCTTGAAAGATTTGGGCCTGGAGATAAACTCTGCGAAATGCGAGCTTTATCCCTGTGGTTCAATGGCGCAGGAACAGACCGCGAACTTTAGGTCCCTTATTCCCGGACTCAGGTTCATGGATCGGGACTCGCTCTGCCTCTTAGGCTCGCCGCTTTTCCCGGAGGGTATGCCTATCGACTTGGCCACCCGGGCGCGGGTCCTGGCTTCACTGGCGGACCACTTTCGCCACCTTCCGGCTCACGTGTCCCTGTCGTTGTTGAGGTCCTGCTTCGGGATGCCTAAACTGACGTACGTCATACGGACAACGCCGACATGGGAGTTCCCGGACGAAGTCCTCCGTTTTAACGAAGCGCTCAAAGGCATCGTCGAGGAGATTCTGAATGTGGACCTTAGCGAGCGGCAGTGGTGTCAGGCCAGCCTGCCCATCCGATTCGGAGGGCTAGGAGTGCGCTGATTGCAGGAGTGTGGCCCGATCGCCTTTCTTGCTTCTTCCCATGGGGTCTCGCGGTTGGTTGGCCATTTATTATCGCGCGTAGGTACTGACATTGGCATTCCCTATTTCAGGGAAGCCCATGAAACCTGGACCGCATTGTATCCGGAGGCTGTTTCGCCCGCGACACCGGGCGAGCAAAGGGGCTGGGATATCGCGTCCGGGACGTGCATACTCACTCGTCTGCGCGATAGCGCGGTGGGGGTCGAGTTAGCGCGTCTCAATGCCTCCTCTGAGCCGGAGTCGGGTGCCTGGTTGCATGCCCTACCATCCCCTAACCTGGGCACGTTGCTGGACAATGACTCTCTCAGGGTGGCAGCCGGACTCAGACTTGGCTGCACCGTATGCGAGCCTCACACGTGCATTTGTGGTGCAAAGGTGGAGGCGAACGGGCTGCACGGCCTTAGTTGCACTCGAAGTGCTGGCCGAAGGTCCCGGCACCACGCGGCCTTGCTAAAACATAGTAAGTGCGCTGCCCTGGAGGCCGCGGGATATGATTTCGTCCCGTTCGCAGTGGAGACGGCGGGTTCATGGGGCCTAGAGGCTAAGAGGTTCGTGGCTGATTTGGGGTGCCGACTGCGGAGGGAGGGGCAGGATCCGCGCTCGGGGCAATATTTGATCCAGAACATATCCCTGGCCATACAAAGGGGAAACGCCGCGAGCCTGATGGGCACGTTTGGGCGAGGGGACTTAGAGATGACGTGATCCTTCTGATGAAAAAAAAGGAAAGAAAAGAAAGAAAAGAGAGAAATTTTTTTAAATGTTATTTACATTCTAGTTATAAGTTAATGTAGATTTACAAGCGTTGAAGAGTATAAAAATGGTTTTATTACTCTTGGTCATTGTATCGAGAAGCTGCGATTTTAAAAAAAATAGCCACATTTTAATTATGCTCTGACCTTTTTAGGTACTTGTGATTCATAATCTATCCCAAGTAAATCATATTATAGTACATAAGATTTTTACAATTGTAGTGCCAAGTATTGATATGATTTTATTGATTTTTTTAAATCTATCCTACGTATATCATAGTTTTTAATTTTTATAGTATCTACATAAAAAATAAGACTGATTTTTACAATTTTATTGGAGAGCCAAGTATTGATTTTTGTCATCATAATAATGTTATTTTTTAGTTATTTGTTATATTTTGTATTTTTAGGACATAAGATTATAATTTAAGGCTGATATTGTAACACTTGTGATTAAAAGAAACTGATTGTGATATTAAAATAATTAAACACATAAAGAAGTTCTATTTTTATTAGATTAGTTATTAAACTTATTAGGTACTGATTGCAATCGTTTTTATTTTATTTTAACGTTCTATAAAATAAAAACTTCCCTACTGATCCGTAGGTGCCATATGTGGAATAAAAATTTAATTTATAAATTGTTCCACTAATGGCACCTGCGAAAAATATCGGTAGGTGCCCAATGTGGAATACCTTAGGTGCCATTAACTCAGGTGCCATTAAAACGGGTGCCCAATATGGAATACTTCTTTTGATTGTAGCATTCTCGAAACCACTTCTACATTTATATACTAAACACAGACTTTGGACAATACCAACTTATCTAGTTTTATATTTAAGTATCTACTAGTATCTAGTATTTAAGTAGGTTCTTCATCAGTGTTCGTCTTTCGCAACTTGATCGTTAGAATACGAAAGGCACTGGTAAGAATACAATAATACTTAATGACTAAAAGACAAGACGAATGGGAAATAGATCCCTCTCTTTGTACCTATACATTAAGGCACGATTGAATAAATAAGTATTCTTAATATTGTTATGTATATCACCCGCAGAGCCTTTTCCTAACATAGTTGGAATCGATTTTCAGTGTAACTAGCCGTTACACTGAAATTCGAAGAAGCTTCGATATTTTCCGTAGAGCGACAGTCTAACATCCACAACCCACTGGCGACATCGAAGTTCTGTAATTTAATTATATTGTCGAACTTTTTAGTGCTCCAACTACTCGTAACGAAATTTTGTAAGTGTTTGAAAGGTCTATATAGAGTACATAATATATGCTTTAATAATTTCAATGGCTCGAATTGACTGCGAAAATGTATCATCTTATCACTGTCATTGCTTCTCTTAACCCATATTTTTGTTCTCCTTTCTTCCCAGAATACTAGGTATGAATGAGCTCAGTGTCGTGAAGTAAGTACTTATTGTTCCATTTTTTATTTATTTTTTGGTTTAAGTACCTATATAGGTACTTAGTTAGTTAAGTTTAAAAATTGTATTTGTTTATTTATTTATTTATTACATACATACAATGAATACATACATACTTACTATATACATATACATATACATACTTACATATACATAAATACATACAATGAATGGCTGGATACCAAGCTGTGGTCTACTCTATCAAAACTACAATATGTTCTGATTTTTTAAATAAATCACGATAAAATCTGTTAAAAATTGTTTTATTACAATGTGTAGTGTACATTCGCGGACACTTCTTATACTTTAACGAAATGTATCGAGAACTGTGTCATTGTATGATCGGGGAAGGATAAAGGCCAAATATGATCACGCTACTACTCAAAGGAGCGGAGCAGTAACCATAAATGTCAATTAATCTAGCAAATTCATAAACATTATTTGAAAATTTATAAATTGCGAGCATATAAGGGGTACGATACGGGGTTTCTAATCATACCACGGGTGAATCCGGGCGGGTCAGTTAGTAAAATACACCAATGACTTGCTACAGCAGCCACCGATGCGTTGCGTGCGACCCACTTTCCTTTCTTAGATGAAACATCTTCGCGTCTTGACAATGAAAGCGATACATGGCTATATCACTTCCATCAAGAACCTAGTCGTTCGGTGACTCCTTCCTTTGCCGCACCATTAAGTTCTGGAATTCCTTACCAGGTCACGTGTTTCCCTCTTCTTACAGTCCCGGCTCCTTTAAGCGGGGCGTCAAAAAGCATCTGATGAGGCGCTGAGTGCCACCATTGTAACATGGTACGTGTCTATAATGGTGACCCTCTTTTCCGAAGCTTTGCCTTCAGCTTACCATTAGGGAGCTGAAGTCAAATTGACGTGTCCTATATGTATACAAAATCACTGAAAATATAGATGAAGGTATTGTCAACCTAAATTAATCAGCCTATCGCAGTCCACTGCTGGACATAGGCCTCTCCCAATGTGCACCATTTCTCCCGAACCTCCGCCTTCCGCAATCAGCCCGTCCAAGTCACCTTTTCCAGACAGTCAGTCCATCAGGCTAGAGGGCGTCCCACCTTGCGTTTGCCTCCTCGAGGTCTCCACTTTAGGACTCGTTTACTCTAACGGCCATCGGTCCTTCAACAGATGAAGCCAGCCCACTGCCACAGCCCAGCCAACTTTAGCTGTTTTATTCTGCGAGCTATTCCAATAACTTCAGTTCTCTATCGGATTACCTCATTGCGAATTTGTCTTTTAAAGTAACTACAAGTATTGTCAGCCTAATATATAGATAGGTAGGTACTAATACATATTACGAGTATAAAGAGAAAATATTTGTATTTTTGTATGTAACGAATAAACTCAAGAACTACTTACTGAACCGATTTCAAAAATTATCAGGCACCAACATAGGCTATCCCGTTCATCGCGTGATAATTCACGCGATGAACGGGATCAGAATTCCATGCGAGCGGAGCCGCGGGCAACAGCAGTAGTAAATATTTTCTTAACACAATGTTTAAGAAATAATAAGAACATCGTATCATCATCTGCCTGCATCACTGCCGGTTGACCTCCCCAACCTCAAGAGGAAAACCTGCGCCAAGGTCTAGTCCGTTGTTTAGTCGATAGACCGACTAGCAAGTGAGCCCCAAATGTGTTGGTAGGTGAGAGAGATCCGATTCTTAGCACTCCATGGATTCACCGTGCGGTCGCCGGGTCCATAGCGTGATATAATACGGAGAGTAATACCGTGACGGCGACTGGGACTTGCGACCCAGATGTAGGTTTAGGGTGGCCACCTTGTGATGCATCAGCGCTTACCTCCACCGTCAGTAGCGTTCCCCCCCCTACCTATCCAAATTCGGTAAGTTCCTATCAATGCCGCTTTGGATATTCGATTTAATAAAGAACTTACTGAAGCTCTTGGCAATCCGAGGAACACTTAACACGTACGAACACGAAAGAAACACTTAAATTGGCTGAAATATGGAATTATTCACTTGCTTACAATATTATTGACATTTGATTCAGTACGTGTGTTTTATTTTCTTATCTTGACGTCATCCTGACGTCATCGGCTTGCATGACGTCAATATTGCGCCGTTTGTAGCCTTTAATATTAAAACTGTAGTACGGATTTCTATAGATAAGTAATGGGGCATTTCACAATGAATCAGCCAAAAGATTTGTTATCGTTCAAAAACTTGTTGGTTAAGTGTGTTTCCAGTTCCAATGACTCCTAAAGCTCTATAAGCTTGTAATATATTACATATTTTTAAAGTTTACGGAAGCTTACGAAGTCCTGGATTCGAATCCTGGTCATTACACTACCGTAAACGCATTCCTAACACAAGCAAATCACCAAGTTGTGGAATGAACGCCCTGCGATGGTTTTCCCAAGCGACTACAATATGGGGTTCTTCAAGAAGGGCATTAGAAGGTTTCTTCAGGGTTGACAGCACGTGTATGACGTCTCTAGGATTGCAAACGTCCATAGGCCATAGTAACCACTTTCCATCAGGTGGGCAGTGTGGTTGTCTGCCACCTGAGTGGCATAAAAAAACAATTAATAGCTATGCTGGAGGCGTTATTACAAATACTAGTAATTTTAGTAACTAGGTATTGCTATTTCAAATAATGAATCCCCATTTTAACAATTTTTTATCATTGTTGGCATCTATTGGAGTTATTCATTCTTGAGACTTCACTTACAGCTTACCATCAGGTGGTGTAAAGTCATATTGACTTTTGGAAGTCGGATCAAAGAAATAGTTACATTGCAATGTGCAATATTCGAGTAAACTTCCGCAAGTATTATGTACGAAACATATTTGTCTGTGAAGTTCTATTGTGTATCATCCTCTATGAGTCATCATGTCGGTGAGGAATCTAGTGACTCATCCACCTGTTTGTATGTAGGAGGATGAAGAATTAAATATGTTACGACCTATCCATTGAAAGAAAATACAAAAGAGTGATTTCAGTTCATAATAACCATGAAAAGCTATTTTATCTGCGGGTGTAAAAAGGCTACATTGAGCGATTCCGCTAAAAACGAGTAACTTTTTGAATTCCCAGTAGCTTTCATTAGATGCCTTTTTTGTCGTGTGAAAAATCCACACGGATACCTCCCCCGCCGGAACCGGAGGAGGAGGTTATGTCGGACTCCAACCGACTAAAACGCACGCTGTCTGTTGGTTGTCAGTTGCCAGAGGTGAGATTGTCGTGGATATATCCCTCGCACCCCGGCTGATTTCAATAGATGCCTATAAAATTCACATATTCACTTATATGAGCAGAATCACAATACCTAAATCCTAATCACCCTCCTATTCGTACTTAACTTTTTTAAATAAATATTTAAATTAATTAATTAATATTTTAGGACATTCTACACAACGCTATCTAGACCCAAAGAAAGCATAGCTTAACTAGCTTGTGTTTTGGGTTCTAGAATGCGGATAAACATATGTACTTATATACATTTTTTTTGTAAATACATACATATTATACATAGAAAACACCCAGACCAATGCAAATATTCATATTCATGCATACACATATTTGCACTGAGCTGGGATCGAACCCCGTAACCGTAATTTAACTGTATTAATTTTTTAACCATTGATCAACGAACAAGATAACTACTGAATACAGTTTGTACAAATATTATTTATTTGTTTTGTTTAGTAGATTAACGAGATTTAGCAATCAAAACAATTATACGTAGAAACAGTTAGTATTTTATTCCACAACATAACACTTGTGTTTTCTTTAATTTTTTAATAATGGTAGATCCTCGTTGATTCTCTAGCTAAGCTAAATTACTTGTGCTAGTCAGAGAATCTTATCGGCATCATAATTATATCGTAAAATCTATTGTAAGTTCAACATCTTTGTTATTACGTCGCCGTCACTGTATAACGACCAACTGGGTCAACCTAGGTATGTAGTTAAGGAATTACTTATCTAGAAACGAAACCTAGAAGCCAGACTGCATTTTAGATAGTACCTAGGTACCTACTTATAAAATGAAGTCGCTTCCCATATCTTTTTTTGAGTTCCCTGAGTTTCTTGCTGGTATCTTCTCAGTAGAACCAACTACCGAACCAGCGAAAGAATCATTTTCAAATGGTTTACTTTAATTTATTTAATATTTTATTTTTTGTTTAAGTACATACTTCTTGACACAATTGTAATATTTTGACGTTCATATGTGCTCTATATTATGTGCCTAAATTGAATAAACGAAATTGATTCTTTGATTCTTTGATTCTTTTAAATGTATACTACTCAACGGTTTTTGGGATTGCAATATTGCAACTTGATGAGATTTAACGAATTCTATCGCGATATATTTATTATTATTTACTTTTAGCCCGACTTTTACTTTTATCTTTAGTAAACCCGCGACCATAGCTGCTGAAAAGTCGGCTGAAAAGTATAATCAGTTAATAAGTAGTTTTATTTCAATGAGTCAGACTCAAATCTACATTTTCGGGATTTCCACTTTATAACAATTCAACATTTTACGGATTTAAAAAAATCAACATTGATGGAAATTCTACATTTTAGGAATTCAACTTTACGCAAACTCAACTTGATAGTCCGAAAGGAAAATATAGAGTACTGTTTGGACCCTAAGTAAGCACAGTAACAAGCTTGTGTTAGGGGCTCTAAATATGTCATAGACTGTATGGGGTTTATTGTTTTTCTTAACTTTATAAAGAGACTAGCTGACCCGGCGAACTTCGTCCCGCCATATTTTCTGCCCGCGTGGTATTCAGATCCCGTTGAATAGAAAGTACCTACAGCGGGTAGGTACTTTCTATTCAAATTTCCATGTTAGATTCGGATCCCGTTCCCACTGCACCTTCCATTTAATTTTTCTTTGAGAAAAAAGTATCCTATGTCCTTCTCCTGGTTCTAAGCTGCCTCCTCACCAATTTTCAGCCAAATCAGTTCAGCCGTTCTTGAGTTATAAATACTTAACTGGTGTAACTAGCACGACTTTCTTAAATATTGAAAGTGAACAAAGAGTGCTACATGATTGTGCTACGTGGTACAAAGTGCGTTGTGGTGGGCGGCTTGCCGTGACGTCATCACTGCGGCGGCGAAGGTCACGCGCGTAATGTGTGCACGAGGCGACTGTGCTTATTGTGCACGGATATTTGTTTGTTCTTCGCTTTAGTTGACTTGAGATAATGATGATTTTTAATGCTAAGATTTTAGAATGTAAGTATGTTAATATTTTTGGGTTAGTCTTGTAGGTTCTACCGGTGGCGAAGGCTGAAAATGTTCAAAAGGGAAGCCGGTGGAAAATATCTTACCTGCATTCTCTTATTTTTAGATACAAAATTTCAAATACAGTTCGTTTTAGATAATGCGTAAAGTCATGTATATTATTTATTACGAGTGTAAATTTAAACATCTCAATCACGGTTTCCCTTTGCTGAGCAAGCCAACAGGAATCGGGTCATAGGGACCCCTCGTCTCTGGTCCCTAACCTGCTCTTTTTTTTTTTTTTTTTCAAATCACTTATTTCTTTTTAAATAGTACAAGTTTCGTAAAAACATATCCCACAAAACCGTGTGACTGGTTTGTCTGTGGGTCACAGTCTCTTTTATATTGATGACAACTTACAAAAATTACAATTACTTAGATACAATAAATCATTCACACACGCCAATATAGTGTTTTTTCAAATTTGCTTTGAACTTGTGTAGGTATGTTTGTTTCCACTCTAATGTCCTCAGGTAAGCTATTCAAAAGGTTTGTAACTACATACTTAAATACGCTTTCCCTACGGTGTAGGTAGAGACAGCAGCCAGCCATTTGACTCTATCCTTACATAGTTCACGAGCTTCCTCTACTGTCATTAATTCTTTCATGCAAGCCCGCCACTTTCGACCTGCCAATTGAGCCTAGTCAGTTACAAGAAGTATATACACTTTTTGTAACTGACTAGACTGAATTTCATCAAAATCGGTGCAGTGGTTTAGGCGAGAAAGCGTAACAGATAGAAAGAAGAAAAGACTAAAGGTTATCCTGCTTTTTCTTCTTCGCTGACGGCACAGAATCTCTCTGTTATTTCAGAACGAGTGTGACTCCCCTGGTGTTGCATTCGTCCATAGACCACGGAAACCGTTTTCCATCAGGTGGGCTGTGTGCTTCTCTGCGACCTTAGTGGTATGAAAAAACTTTTTAACAGATTCTATCGCGATTTATTATATATATATTCGTTTCGGCTATTTTTCAGCAGTCATGGTCGCGGGGTGACTAAAGATGGTAGCTGTCACATAGTTTGAAGTGTAAGTTATCTCAAAGTAACCGAACTATGATGAATTGTTCAATCAAATCCTATTAAATTAAGTATACTTAAAATAATGTGAAAACTTTACCTCACCTACGTGAAAATTGTATATACAGTGCAACCTTGATATAACGACCCTCGATATAGCAAATTTCTCGAGTTAACGAATTTTTCTGAATCCCCTTGAATTGTCCATAAGAGTCAATGTAAAATATACCTCTACATTGCGAACATTTTTTGCGCACTACCTCATTTTAACGAATTTTTCAACTAGCCAAAAAATTGTAAATGCCTCTAGGTAACGAATTTTGTCACCCAAAACAAAACCTTTACATAACGTACGCGTCAATACATGACTCTTGAATTTCATTGTATGTGGTACATGGTTTCGACCCGTATTTTTCGTAAAACAGGAATGCATACACCTAGATACCTACTTTTACAGATTTTACTACATTTAATTTTGATATTTAACCTAAGGGGAAAAAAGTTGTACAATTTTACTTGGACTGTTTTCCATTTTCATTCAAATTCAACTTCGTACAATTACACTACAGATTCTTACAATTACGCACCTACATTTATTTCACCTAATGAAAAATGGTAACCACGGCTTATGGATGTGTGCAATACACAGTGAAAACGTCACACAGTGAAAACTTGTAACATTTTTTTTATTGTCATTGAAAAAGAACCAAACTAGTTACGTTTTATAACCTCACGAAAGCGTAGACGTTAACGTTAACTATACGTTTTTTTATTATCGAATTAGAATCATAAGTTTTGAAATCGTGACGTTTTTTAATCGATCCGCGCCTTTTTCCTACTTTTTAGGGTTCCGTATCTCAAAAGGAAAAAACGGAACCCTTGTAGAATCACTTAAAATAACTTTATCACTTAACGTGGCGCATATTGGAAGAGGCCTATGTCCAGCAGTGGACTGCAATAGGATAATTGATTGATTGATTGATAGAATCACTTCGCTGTCTGTCTGTCAAGACCTTTTCCTCAGGAATGCGTGGAGATATCGAGTTGAAATTCATACCTCATCATAAGCCCGTCACAGACGCAGCTATATTTATATTAATATGACTCATAGCAAGGCATATTAATATATTTTTTCCATACAAATTTTCAAGTGACCGCACACGCAGCTATAATATATATGTATATTTCTATGACGTCACAACTTATAACGTAATATATATTATCGTATATTAATATATATTATTGCATATTATGGTATAGCAAGACATATTACGACATATTTTGAACATACAGTATGTTCCAACATGTTCGAGGATACATTTAACATACAAGTCGTTCTTCAGAATTAATATTTTGCGCATGATTGTGTCTTTTCTGCTTATATATTTTTTTATTAATTCATGAAGATCTTCTTCATCCTAACGTTAATTCCCAGTCGAATCCGAAGCTTTTCACCTCGGAGTCTGGGGTCCGCTTAGCCAGTCTTAACTGCGGATTTGGCTAGACCTCGATATTTTCCGTGAAGCGACTGCCACCTGACCTGCATTAGGCGATATCGAAGCATTGCAGCTAGACCGTTTTGTGGACTCTTTAGGGCTCCAACTACCCGTAACGACTGCCATAAATGTTCATAATGGCAACCGGGATCGAACCCGCGCCCCCTGCGTAGCGTTCACTACCGCTACGCCACAGAGGCTGTCGTGATGTCATAAAGATCTATATATGATGATTTTGAACTCCTAAAGTATTGAGCGATTTTTTTTTTGAGCATAGTTCACGATACAGATTAAATTCGCCATGACTGGACTCAATCCACTTGGTTCTATTTTTTGTGCCTGATAGGGCAACTAACATATCAAAAGCAGCATCGGAATCGTATTCTGAAGAACTGTCAATTAAATCCAATAGCCATGTACTTATTGAATTCATAATAGGTAACCAAATTAGTAATCAAAACACCCTATATTACAAAACGCGTGCATACGCGAGGCCGATCGTCAAAGAAATGAAGGCAAAATGTATATTAAAGCATCGTCTCCGTGTGTGGTAGCTTGCTATAATATATATTATAACAAGGCATATTAATATAAATATAGCTGCGTCTGTGACGGGCTTAAACTGTGCAAAAATCAAACTGTTAAATCAACGCAATCAAAATTCAAATGGTTTCCCTAAAAGGCATTTTTGTTTTTTTAATGACCACGCCTATCAATCGGAAGTGGCGGTTAACCAATAGGAACTAGATACAGATATATTTGTACATACATACCTACCTACAGATAAGCATATTCGTTTTAGTTAGATAAATTTAATTAGGTATACTACAGAAGGTGAATTGTCATATTATCTTTTTTATTAAGATTTTCTATATTTTATGATGATAGATATAATACTTATAGGATGTAAGATACATAATCTGAAAATACGTATCTGTGTATCTGTGTGTACCTACCTTACACACACCTGTATATGAATTGAATAGATACCTACCTGATTAATGGATTTTGATGTGGTTCTTGTTATTAGAAAGGTCGTGCATGAAGTTAAAAGCTATGGTACCTTACCTACCTATATGTGATTGCGAGTAGAACCGGAGATATGACCAGAAACAAGAATCATCAAAGTTGAATTTGAACCAATATCCACACACAAAAATAATAATATTAATCATCCTAGAGTTTCATTTCCAATTAGTTACAAATTACAATTCATGTTTCAATTTAAAAGAGCACTAATGATTCAAGACCCGATATGATATCATCACCCCTAAATTCGCCGTACAACATTATGTATGCTGACGTCATAATAAACGATTCGGACAACAACTTGTAGATACATACTGTCAGATTTTCTTCCTATGACGTAAGCACATCGATATATAACCCGCGCCACGCATCTTGGACCTAAAATGTGCTCAAAATGTGCCATAATATACGCGCAGTACACATTTCTTGGGTGTCTTTTGAGGATAGCACATAGCACGGGGTGCTGGGTGAATTTCAACAAATGCCATTTTTTTTATCATATCGGTGAACTTTTTCATTTATATGTTTTTTGTATATTTTTCAGGTTTTATGTAATCTTTATGATATCATGTATCCCCAAATTTAGTATCATCAACGTATCATTTAAGATTATGGAGAAAATTCAGTTTGAATTTTGTTTTCCACCGACATGACAAACCCGCACCGATTATTTTTCTGTACACTGATATGATAAGTTTATCCACCGAAATGATATACATATCCACCGATATGATTAAATATCCACCGAAATAATATAATCTATCCACCTTTGAACATCAAAAAGGAAATATTAGGTGCCTTATTTTTACAAGAATGACTTAAAACTGAATATCTGACCTGAAGAAGATCATATTCAACGAGAACTGAGTTCTTGGAGATCCAACTAAAATATATTTTTTTGGAATTATATAGGTACCTATTTTATTATATTTACTTTTCTTTTTTTATAATACATAATTAATTTAAAAAAAAAACCTTTATAAGCTGGTAAAATCAATCAATTAGCCTATTGCAGTCCACTGCTGGTCATAGGCCTCTCCCAGTATGCGCCACGTTTGCTGATCCTCCGCCTTCCGCATCCAGTCCGTCCCAGGGGCCTTACTCCCAAAAACGAACATGAACGTTTCGGATCGAAACGAACGGTCGCCGAACACGGACCATTAAAGTTACTCTGAAAACCTTTCGGTGACGACTGACGGATACCGCCGTCTTCGGAATCATAGACTAACGATCGAGTCTAGATGAATAGTGTGGACCGATATATTATAAACATCTAAAAACCGCTAACAAATGAAAAATCAACAAATATAGTTGTATTCTCATGAAAAGAGCGTCAAATTAAAAAATATATGAGATTTTTATTACAAAGGTACACTAAAATGTAATTTTTCAAGAATTTACGTATATTTAATGTGAAGGATCTTAAAAACCCTCGTGCCATAATATTGTTCTATGTTTTTAATACGTACTTTGACAGTTTGACAATTTCAAATTTGAAACTTTGATACCCGTATGCACTATCTCTATTAAGTTAATAGAGATGAGTGCCCGTCATGGTGTCTGTATGTGTATAGCGCCATCTACTGGGGTCATCAAATACTTCCGTAATGGATAATGGTTGTTGGTTTGGTTCAATGCCCCTTTGCCAAAATGTTGTTTTTTTGAGGAAGTAGAGGAATGATTTCCTCGCATAGCTCCTCAAAAAGTACCCTCGTCAATCTATAATTAGAGACAAATTCCATGTCCGGAATTTGCCTCAAAAATTTTTTTTCACGAAGCCGGTGACGATTTTGGCTTCGCTCAGCCGCTTCTTCCCTCATCATTTCGTCCAACAATAAAAATCTCGCTATTTTCTTAGATAAAAATTCTGCTTCGAAAGCCTTACGAAAGGTATATAGCTTTCGTTGAATTTCAAGTAATAATCCGCAAAATTACTTGTCAAACAACGACAACGAAAACGTCAAATGTATTTTGGGAGTAGGTGCACCGACAACGATCGACAACCTCAATATCAAACGATCGAAGACGGATACGAAGTACGACACGAAACACTTTCGGGGTAGCTAAATGGCCGAAACGTCAACGAATACGATAGTTTTCGATTTTCGGAGTAAGGCCCCAGCCACCTTTCATAGGTCGTCAGTCCACCTGCCTAGGGGGTGTGTCCCACCTTCCGTTTTCCTCCTCACGGTCTCCACTCTAGGACTCGTCTGTTCCAACGGCAATCAGTCCTTCGGCAGATGTGGCCAGCCCACTACCACTTCAGCTTGCTTATTCTGCGAGCTATGTCGGTAACTTTGGTTCTATATCGGATGACCTCTTTTCTAATTCTATCCTTCAAAGAAACTCCAAGCATAGCTTGCTCGCATAGCCTGCTGCGCATTTTTAGGTCACGGACTAACCCCACCTTCAGTGGCCACGTTTCGGCACCGTAAGTCAACAGGCAGGACGCACTGGTCGGAAAACCTTTGTTTTTAGGCATTGCGGCAAGGGGGAGGAGAAGACCCAACGTAATTTGCCAAATGCTGCCCACCCCAGTTGAATTCTTCTGGCTACTTCTTTCTCGAAGTTGTTTTTACCGAGCTGAATAACCTGCCCCAGATAGATATATGTACCTATTTTTTAACAATTTCGAGTGTCGCTCCTTCGATGGCAATCGCTTTCGGTACAACATGCTCGTTGAACACAATCTTGGTTTTATCCAAGTTTACACTGAGGCCGACTTGTCGAGAAGCTCCATTCAAGCTGTGCATCATTTCGCCCAGTTGTTCCAGTGACTCCGCAACTATGACGATGTCGTCGGCGAGCCGAGGGTGCGAGATGTACTCACCGTTGATGTTGATACCCCGCCCAGTCCTGCCCAGAGTCTTGAAGACGTCCTCCAATGCGTTGGTAAATAGTTTAGGAGATATAACATCTCCCTGTCTCACTTCACGTTGGAGGCTAATGGGTTTCGTCTTCTTCTTCGGCAGTGTCATACAAGCATCTCAGCACCTCGATGTACAATCGAGACGGCACAGCTGCAGAGCATCCAGCACTGCCCAGGTTTCGATAGAGTCGAAGGCTTTTTCGTAGTCCACAAACGCCATACACAGCGGCTGGTTGTATTCCTGAGTCTTTTCTACCATCTGCCAAACAGTATGGATGTGGTCCACAGTACTATAGTCTTTTCAAAACCCGACTTGCTCAGGTGGCTGGAACTCGTCGAGCTTACAGCGAGGCGATTTGTGACGACTCTGTGGTCTTCATCGCTGTGTCCCGTTGGTTTACTCGTCGAATTAGAATTTTACTCATAGAATTTCTCGATCTCTTTGAGTATCTCGAACTTTGAGGTATTCGTTTTACCATTCCCTGTTTCAAGTTTCGTCAGATGGGGCCTCCTCAACTGCTGAGCGAACACTTCCGACCCCCTATTACTCTCGATTGCCTCCTGAATGGTGCGAGTGTTGGAGCGGCGGAGGTCGCGTCATATCAGCTTTTTGATTCGCTGGTTTAACGCTCTCCCATCTGACGAAGGCGACTGTGTGGATGGTTGTTTACGCCTCTTTCTCATAAGTTCGAGAGTCTCAGGAGAGAGCTTGAACTCTTGATGTTTGCATTTCACGGGAAACATCTTTCGAGACACTACCTGCAATGGTTTGACCACTATGTCGGCCTTCTCGTCAATGCCTCCCTAGAGGTTTCCAGTATTGCGAAACGATTTTGAAGTTCCAGTTGGAGCTTTTCGGACCCTAGAGCTACTTGGAGCGGCGTAGGTGGGAGGGTTGACCTTATCATTCGGAATCTTTCAGCCTTGATGTTGATATTTAGAGAGCCTTGGATAAGTCGGCGATCACCGACTTCCAGTATTTAACTTGTTGATCACACTTGTTGATCTCTAAATATGTGCTTAGGTACCGTTATGAAAAAAGTCTATATCGTTCCTTATCATAGTCCACTGCCTGTGGAAATTTTTCTTAAAGAAACTATTCATTAAGAAGAGCCCCTGTGACTCAAGGAAGCTGACTAGCATTTGCCCCCTGCGATTTCTGCATCCCACTCCATAAGATGCGCTTTTCGTCTCGTCGCGTTCTTGTACTCCCACTTTGGCATTGAAGTCCCCCATGTATGTATGTGTTTATATGTATGTTCTTGTATGTTCCATTTTTCCTTTGTATACTTTACGAAATCTCACGGGATCAACCGATATGATAAAACGACTCACCGAGATGATAAAATATCTACCGATATGATAAAGCAATCCACCGATGTGACAAAACTGTGCATTGATCATGAATCAAAACACCGATATTAGATGTAAGACACCGATTCGTATTTTCTTATCATTTTCGGTGTAAATTATCATATCCGTGGTAATAAAGACCACCGATTACACCGATATGCGAACACCGACGTGAGAAATTACACACTTTTTAGACAATTAGAAAAAATGCATAATATCTAGGTTAAATTCAATAACAATCAATGAAGCCTATTCACTTACTACCTCTATTAGAACCAAACAACAATAATAAAACTGCTTATTACACTAGAAAGATGGAACCACCGATAATATAAAATAATTGTCCGGGAGCAACTAAAATGGCATACTTACGTTATTGGCGGGAATATGCAGCGATTTGACATACGTCCCTCCTGACTGCGCACTAGCAGGCACTAACGAGAGAAATAAAATTGGGGTGGGGACACTGTCGGACTCGTGGATATAAAGTTATGTGTAAATTACTTTTGGTCACCGATTTGAGAACATTTTGCAGGACAAGTACGTTTGTGCCTCTCAGTAATAATAATCGTTAATTATGTAATAAAATATGCCTTAGATTAATAATAAAACTAATATTCTATGAAATAGAATAATTTATATACTTAACTTACCTTTGAGTATCTATCTTACTATAGAGCAAGTCTAACACTATGGTCCATTGTGCCGAGTGTAAGCAGTTTTTTATCTGTGGTATAAAGCGCCTATAGTGATGTTTCATGTACATATTACCAAAATTATCGATAGTTGGTTATGTTGTGAATTTAGTGTGACGCATGCGTGGATGAATGGATAAAATTAAACCAAGATACAAATATATTACTTAGTATCATTTAATGAATAATTATAGAAATTAAAATCCCACAAATCTAACATTTATCAACAGACAGAGTCGTATATAATATTAGTATGGATAAGCATATAAAGTTTTGACGCACTTTGGAAGAGGCCAGTGGTTAATCCAAACTAATATTATAAATGCGAAAGTAACTCTGTCTGTCTGTCTTTCTGTCTGTCTGTCTGTCTGTCTTTGCTTCACGCCTAAACTACTGAACCGATTTGTGTGAAATTTGGTACAGACATAGTTTGGAACTTGAGAAAGGACATAGGATAGTTTTTATTACAAAAAATAAAATAAACAATAAAATTTATTTCGGACATACAGCGCCATCTATTGGTCAAGAGTCGGCATCAATTCAGTACTGAGTATAAGAGTAGATTGAACCTCGAGAAAGGACATAGGCTATGTTTGGTCGCGATAACCGACATCCACGCGGGCGGAGCCGCGGGCAACAGATAGTTGAAATATAAAGTTGTGCATAAGCATTTACCTACGTGGAGGTAAAGTCTGGTACTGCATCGTCATTCAGTTTGCAAAGCCCTTTCTTAGTTACTTATTTGAAATCAAGCTTAAAATAGATAGAACAGATGAAACTTCGAATATTCGGCTCCCAATCAGGCCTCTTTATAGCTTTTAGCTTTCACTCATGCATCTATTATTATGCATCTTAATATTTTTGTAAACCTAACAAAAATAATAGTGCTTAGGTAATATATAAAAGTAAAATGAGCAGATTTATTTGTTTACGCAGTAAATACTCTATACTATAAAAGAAAATAAACCTACAATGAAATTCTACTGCAAAAAGAAAATTATCGTAACCGAAAGTGCATGTGCTACATCACTATTCATTTAAAAGCAGAAATGGCCGGTGACAGCCGTCAGCTGTAACCCGCCCCGCGTTTCTCGCATCCCCCTAGGAGACCCGTATAAATTTTATGAAAACAAATAAATTAGTCATATAATACTACTCACGGGTGATATGAAATGTTATCATTCTTTTTATTTTTCTTTCGGGAATCGTTTTGAGAGCCTGGCAATGCACAGTTCACCATTATTACCACAAAATGAAATAAACTGTTATTTGCGAAATCACTTTGGCAGATATTGTTTTGCTACTGATTGCAGTTGTCAAAAATTCTAGGCACTGTTCACACCCGTGATAGCAGTTCATACTTGCTAAGACGCGCTCTACAGGTAATAGATACTCTAAGTAACTTACTTATTTTTATTAGTGTATAAGCCTTTTTGTTACTGAAAAAAGTAGAGGGACAGCACCGATTTGAGAAAAATAGAGGTTTATGTATTTATTTCTACCTTTATATATAGTCCTAGTCAAAATATATTTTTGCCACAACCCATAAACGACCTATTGAATACTAAAAAAAATAATTCAGAACAATATTCCTTTTTTCAAATACTAATTTCACCGAAGACAAAAAAAAAAGCCATTTGGGAAATTCACCCTGCTACTGCGGTGGACGAACTCAAATTCACCAAGCATAGATTATTACAAAGCAATCCGAGGGCGCCAGAGCCTCGTATGCCTTACGATTTAGGTCCAAGATACGTGGCGCGAGTTATACCTCAGGAATCAGGATACATATCTAGGACCTAAGTCGCGAGACAAAAAAGGCCGTGGCGTAGATTGTTTTGCAGTGAATAATCTTTCGTGAATTTGAGTTCGTCCACTGCAGAGCACGACCCCGTGCTATTCACAAAAGACACCCAAGAAACGTGTACTGCGCGTATAGAGCACATTTTGAGTACATTTTAGGTCCGAAATATAAGGTACTAGCTTTTGCTCGCGGCTCCGCCCGCGTGGATGTCGGTTATCGCGACCAAACATAGCCTATGTCCTTTCCCAAGGTCTAATTTACCTCTATACCAAATTTCATCAAAATCGGTTCAGCGGTTTAGTCGTAAAAGTGAGACAGACAGACAGACAGACAGACAGACAGACAGACAGACAGAGTTACTTTCGCATTTATAATATTAGTAGGGATAATAACAATCAATATATCATCGATCGATCAACCAGTCCCCAATGCGTTCAGAATCTACATTGTTAAAACAAGTTATGGTTCCATAAATCATTTCAATTGCTGTAGATTTCTAAAGTCAAAGTCAAAAATCATTTATTCTGTATAGACCATTAAAACGGTACTTACAAAACGTCAAAAATATATAATTATGTACTAAAGACTAGCTTAGCAAATGGACCACCGGTTCGAAACGCCGCTCTGGCCTGAGAAGACTCCGGCAAGAAACTCAGCGCGCTTTTTTTTTGGTCTATTTACAAATAAATAATGCTTAGTCTACTTAGTCTAAATAACTACAATAATTTGTTTGAGAAGCATGCATGAGTGAACATCTCATTTCCAAGCTAGTTTATCATCTAAATATTCTTGTATTTTATAATAGCCCTTTTGGCACAATTTCCTCTTAACTACATTTTTAAATTTATTTATAGGTAAATCCCTAATTTCCTTAGGGAGCTTGTTAAAAAAGCGAATACAGTTACCCTGGAAAGAACTGCTAATTTTTTGGAGTCTGGTATCACAGACTACAAGATTGTTTTTATGTCTCGTATTTATGTTATGCTAGGTTCTAGGTCAATCAATTAGCTTATCGCAGTCCACTGCTGGAAATACGCCTCTCCCACGTTAAGGAGACTTTAGCCTAATGTTTCGGCACTAGCCAGACGGATTGGTACAGGGTTTTATTTCGAGTTTTTCTTCTCTCGCATTTATATCGTCTGCGGATTTTTCCGTTAGTCGCCTCTTACGACACCCTTCGGATGAGATGGGGTGGTGATACTTTGTATTCTTCCTTCGTCATGCTTCATTATACTTAAAGTCCAACTAACTATTAAAAAATCAGATAAAAATCCTCTAAACAAACTTAAAAATTTAATCAAAAGTAAACTTGACTATAAGTCCGTAGCCGTAGCCGACCGCATACGACAACTGCCGACGCACGCAGCAGATGCACGTAGTTCATTGCGGCTTCCCAATGGGCCCCTTTATCCGTATCAGAGTTTAACAAGTAATGGGTACGCTGTATGTGCTGCATGCGTTTGTCGTTGTCGTATGCGGTCGGCTTCAGATTCATACATTATAGATTACTAGCTTTTGCCCGCGGCCCCGCCCGCGTGGATGTCGGTTATCGCGACCAAACATAGCCTATGTCCTTTCTCAAGGTCTAATCTACCCCTACACCAAATTTCATTAATATCGGTTCAGTGGTTTAGGCGTGAAAGCGTAACAGACAGACAGAGTTACTTTCGCATTTATAATTATGGATGTATGGATGGATTAAGAAATTCAAGGATATTGTATAACTGTTTAACTACTCCATCATTCTACTCAATCAATACAAAGAAAACGATAACTATTTAGGTTGACCTATGTTTGCAAATAGACGGTTGTATTTCCGTTCCCATTGAGCAATCCGACTGGGGAAGTACCTCCGCCTTACAGAATACCGCGGCCATAATAACCACTTGCTGTTTTCCCGGCGGTGAGTAGGGTAGAAGTGCAGAAGTGCACTAACTGCATAGAAACTGTCTGTTCGTACAAGGTCGGCAGTACGAGTGGATTTCCCTGGTGTTGCATACATACGTCTATGCCATAAGTATAAAAAAAATATTTTTGTATTAATTGAGGGGATTTATTTACAAAAAAAAATGAATCAAATAGTGTTTAGAAGCTATAATATACACAGGTTTGTTTATATTTTTTATCTGTGTACATTATAATTTACATGATAATATGTAAAGACACTTCTTCTTCATCCTAGTGTTATTCCCAGTCGCATCCGAAGCTTTTCAGCTCGGAGTCTGGGGTCCGCTTTACCAGTCTTAACTACGGATTTGGCTAGACCTCGATATTTTCCGTGGATTGTCATCTGAACTCCACAACCCAATGGTAACATTAGGCGATATCGAAGTTTTGCAGCTAGACCGTTATTTTTGGTTATTTAGGGCTCCAACTACCCTATGTAAAGATACTATTGCACAATAATTTCAAATATTGTATAAAAAATAACGTTCTATTAAAAAATACGTAAATAAACCTCTCTATGTATAGGGGAGGGGAATACTTTCTTCTCTATTAAAACCCGACTGCTAAGAAAGGTTATTTTACTCTATTTATCTTCTAACTACCTTTTCAGAGACAAGTATGTACAGTCTTGCTTAAGTATATGTATGCATATGAATAGATAGTAAAAATAAGTTAAAATAATTATGTAAATAAGTAATATTTAAGGTTTACTTACTGCAAGTTCAAGTTTATGAATAAATTTTTGGTAGCTAACTCAAATATTACGTGATGCCCAATTACGTAAAGTAATAGTAACTTAAACAAAACAAAACCATTATTTCTGAACGAACGAGCGATAAGTAAAAATAAAAGAAAAAGTAAAGCATAGCGTCGATTTTCTTTTTAATTTATTTTCACATTTCCATTTATTTTTTTTTTTCAATATATCTGCTGATTCTCTAAGTCTAAATTAATCATCTCTAAAAAGTTTCTTTTTATTTAAGTAACCATGACAAATTCTATAAATTACAAATAAAACTAATTAAAAATGAGCTAAAATATTAACAAGAATAAAAAAAGGCATAATGTAGGGGTAAAAAGTAAAAATAAAATGGTTTTATTAGAAATATAAATAAAGTAGAGTTGTAGACTTTAATGGTTTACGTCGTTTTGACTTCATCAATTTTTTATCGATTTCTAGTTCTTTTTTTTAGGTCGCAGACAAGCACACGGTCCACCTGATGGAAAGTGGTTACCATGGCCTATGGACGAGTACAAGGGGAGACACGCTCATGCTGCCGACCCTGTAAGAACAGAGATTCTGTGCCGTCAGCGCAGAAGTTAAGTAGGACAAGCCTTTGATCTTCCCACTGACAATGACAGCATAAAAACTCTCCAGTGAGCTCTGGCTGTAGGGTAGCCAGAGCTCACTGGAGAGTTTTTCTGCGCCACCGGAAACACAACACGAGTTTATTTAGCCGCGGTATTCTGTGGGGCGGAGGTATGAGCTTCCCCAGTCGGAGTGCTCGGTTGAGATTGAGTTTTGGAATAAAAAAGGAACTTCTTAAAACCTTTTTATAAGAAACTCATATAAATAGCTGTAATTATTTATAAGTCATTATTATTACACTGAAAACAAGTCGAACACGTACTATTTGCCGCGAGAACGGCGGCTATCCGAAACGGATTTCTCCGGATCTGCCCTAGTTTCGACACCGGCGATCTCGGCTAGCGGCTTACTTTCTGTCGCTGTGTGGTTTCTAATTTATTTCACAAGGACTTAAACTAGTATTTCATATTAGATGAGTAGCTATACTATGTTATGCTTCGTTTACATACTCGCGGCAGAGCGAGGGAAGTGGCGAGAGAAGTGGGCAGGGACGTGGTGTGAATGGTATATTCGTCATGCCGCGAGTACTGCTGCGTATGTTGCTGCGAGTGTCGGCTTGGCGGCGCGAGTAGGAGCGGCAATACTAGCGCGATGAAGCATTCACATACTCGCGTCGCGCACACTTCGCATCGAGCGCTCGTTGTGTACGCGCGTGTCACAGTCACAGGATTACTTCGAATTTATTATCATGACAATGACGCAACCAATCGAATGGTCCAACGAAAAATCAATAGAATTTATTGAAATGCTTGCTACGGATCTAATTAAATAATATAGGTAATACATATGTATATAAAAGGTAGGTAGGTAGGTACCTACCTACCAAACTAGAATAGGTAGGTAGGTAGGTACCTACCTACCTACCAAATTAAAATAGGTAGGTAGGTAGGTAGTACCTACCAAATTAGCCTGATTACCTACCAAATAGGTAGGTAGGTAGGTACCTACCTACCTACCAAATTAGCCTAATTCCTATTCTAGTTTGGTAGGTAGGTACCTACCTAGCTACCTATTCTAATTTGGTAGGTACCCTACCTACCTATTTGGTAGGTAATCAGGCTAATTTGGTAGGTACTACCTACCTACCTACCTATTTTCATTTGGTAGGTAATTAGGCTAATTTGGTAGGTAGGTACCTACCTACCTACCTACCTATTCTAATTTGGTAGGTAACCTACTTACCAAATTAGCCTAATTTACCTACCTACCTATTTTAATTTGGTAGGTAGGTAGGTACCTACCTACCTACCAAATTAGCCTAATTATACCTACCAAATAGGTAGGTAGGGTACCTACCAAATTAGAATAGGTAGGTAGGTAGGTACCTACCTACCAAACTAGAATAGGTAGGTACCTACCTACCTATTTGGTAGGTAATCAGGCTAATTTGGTAGGTACTACCTACCTACCTACCTATTTTCATTTGGTAGGTAATTAGGCTAATTTGGTAGGTAGGTACCTACCTACCTACCTATTCTAATTTGGTAGGTAACCTACTTACCAAATTAGCCTAATTTACCTACCTACCTATTTTAATTTGGTAGGTAGATAGGTACCTCTACCTACCTACCAAATTAGCCTAAGTATACCTACCAAACAGGTAGCTAGGGTACCTACCAAATTAGAATAGGTAGGTAGGTAGGTAACTACCTACCAAATTAGAATAGGTAGGTAGGTAGGTAGGTAGGTACCTACCTACCAAACTAGAACAGCCTAATTACCTACCAAATTAAAATAGGTAGGTAGGTAGGTACCTACCTACCTACCAAATTAGCCTGATTACCTACTAGCTAAGTATCTAAGTAGATAGCCTAGCCTAATAAAATGCCTATACTGCATTCGGTTAGGTGTCCACTTAACTAAAGTCGTCCATCTCCATCGCAAGGCGAATACTGTATGCGGGGCAACGCGATGAACATCGCGATGATGCGAGTGTTGGGCAACGCGATGAACATCGCGATGATGCGAGTGTTTGAATGCTAAGGCATTATTCGCGTGAATATTGCCGGCAAGGCGATGAGCAATGCGAGCGGCAGTATGTAAACGCGGGGTTAGATTAGACTGAGAATAAATGATTGGTAGTTACTTATTATCAAGTTCTCTCGAGCTCAGCTTCAGCTTAAGTGGCTCGAGTGCGAGCCAACAATAGTACCCAGAAAACGGCAATAGGCTCACCCCCTATTACGTGGGACCTAATACAATGATTGGTGAAATGTGGATGTTAACTCACCTCTGCTTAACCCTCCGGGGATAAAGGCGTGATTGTATGTATGTATGTATATATCAAGGTAATTGACGAGCAGGGCGTTATAAAGCATCTATCAACGCCTTCAAGTTAGGGACCACCATTTTAAGGTCCATAGCATCAGAAATGCTGGTCCGCATATTCTGGACTGCTCCTCAGCTTTCTACCATCTAGCGGGGTGCAGTCGATTAGCGGACCATCTAATATATAAAATTCTCGTGTCACAAAATGTGCGTAATCGAACTCCTCCGAAACGGCTTGACCGATTTTGATGAAATTTTTTGTGCTTATCCGGTATCTATGAGAATCGGCCAACATCTATTTTTCATCCCCCTAAGTGATAAGGGTGCAGCGGGAACGGGATTTGAATACCACGCGGGCCGAAAATATGGCGGTACGAAGTTCGCCGGGGCAGCTAGTAAGTATATAAAAAAAATTAAAGCAAACCGTTAATAACTAATTTTAATTAAAATATACAATGATGTTTTAAATACCCTATTATGTATATAACATGCTTTATATACAAAACTTTAAAATTAGTTATTAACAGGTGAAATTTATACAAAACTATGCTACATAGCATATAGCATAGTTTTGTATGTTTTTTTTTTTTCATTTTCATTTTAGCATACATAGTAGAATTATTTAGTTACATATCGCCTCTTCGCATTAAAACTGTATAATCTCAAAACTTACAAATTTTACAGGAGAGCGTTTTAAAGGTTTAACATGTGATATTTTTAATAATAATGATTTTTTCAACATGTAGTTATTTTTAATTTTTAGGTACATAGTTACATTAACTGTCTTTTGTTTGTTGTGGCCTATGTGGCCAAGGTTTGCTTATAAAAGCGCGAACGGGATCTGATTTAAGACCTTATGTTACCATGTTTATGAGCAAATAAATTATTATCTGTCTATCCCCCTGAGTCGTTTCTCTTTTTAGTATCATAATCAATATGTCAAGTTATTTATTAGAAGTAGGTATAACCCGCGCCACGTATCTTGGACCTAAAATGTGCTCAAAATGTGCCCTATACGCGCAGTACCTACACATTTCTTGCACGGGATGCTACTGCGGTAGACGAACTCAAATTCACCAAGCATAGACTATTACAAAGCAATCCGCGGGCGCCAGAGCCTCGTATGTCTAACGATTTAGGTCCAAGATATGTGGCGCGGGTTATAGTGGCTGGTGGACGAAATTTCGCCGTAGCTCTCTACAATACCTACATCTTTAGTTTTTTAATTTTTTTTTTTTTTATAAAAAGTAATAACTAGAAACTTGCGTAAAATATAAATTTGAATAATTAAATATAATTAGGGTGATTCTTTGTAAACCAGATTAGACATGTTTTTGACTGAAGAACACATCAATTTATTCTCCAATTATCACAAAAATTTCAGGTTACATAGTAAATAAAAATGTCTATCGACGCATATATTAATTAATTGGGATTATTTAATACAAGCAATAATTTAACTAACAGAAAACAGTAAAAACTAATTAATCTGGTGTGTCCCCATGCCGCTTTTTGTTGAATTATTAGATTTTTTGCGATCTTAAGAAGCAATTATATTAAAATAAGAATGTTGCATCAATATTTGAATATATGTTTCTTGATATGTTATAACTGAAATTCAAAATAATTGGATATCTTCGTAACTACATTACTTTAAAAAATGTCCCCGACGAAAATGATAATTCAACTGGCGCATCTTGTTCAAGCATAATTTCAATGTAAACACAAAATATTTGCTTAATGAATACCGACTCGTGATTGGTCGCTTCAGTCAGTAGCGAGCTATCGAACACTTGCACGTTCAAGTGTTATATTTTGTTGAAAAATACGACTGAAAGTTGTTATTTGGGAGTTTGTCACGCATGTCGCATAATTAATCTGTATTCTTTCATGGATTGCGGGTTTTTAGTTATGTTTTGAAACTTAACCAAGGTCTGTCATAATGTTATCTATTCATGTTAATTACACCTTTAATTCTATCTGTTCATAAATAAAGGTGCAGGGTTCGATTAACTATAACTTTCTAATTTGTCTGGCTCCCATTAGTCTGGTTTTATCTGGCTCTTATGCCCAGATGAATTTGACCGGGCCAGATAAATTAGAATCTCAACTTATGACCAGTTTTTTTACGTTTTTATGAGCTTTAATGAAAAAGAATTTTTAGGTGCAAGGGTATCCACCAAGATCTTGGGCCCCAGGCCAACTTCACCTGCAAGCTGGTGCACCTGCTGAAGAACGGACGAGGACTTCGGGGTTGGAGGTTGGCAATTGCCCCCGGAAAGGCCAAAAAATGGCTGATGTACTCTGCAGGCAGAGAGTGGCCGTGGCGTTCCTGCAGGAGACTCGTTGGGGTGGCAGTAGCTCCATGCACATTGGGGACGGCTACCAGCTGATGTACACATGTGCACCTGATTCGTGGCGCTCTCCCGGACGTTGCGACTTATGGTCGCTTATCAATGGAATTGTAACCCACCTGATAAGTGTCTACGCGCCACAGGCTAGGCGTAGCGAAGCCGAAAAGATCGTTCTAGGACCAACTCGAGGAAGTGCAGGCTTCGTGACATCCCGCTGTCGCAGGGAATCGTCCTGGGTGGTGACCTGAACGGTCATGTGGGTGGCGGGTGTGAGGAGTTTGAGCGTGTCCACGGTGGATTTCGATACGGTAGTCGCAAGTTGCAACCCTATGCGACTGCCGTTCATACCATCGTGAACACGTACTTCAAAAAGAAATCCGAACATCTTAACACCTACTCGTATAAGAGCGGCGGGCGCTCTACCCAGGTAGATTTCCTACTTACTAGGAGGCACGGGATCAGCTAGGTGGCCAACTGCAAGGATACGGATACCGTCTCCTTGTCATGGACCTCCGCGTGAAACCCACAGACAAACGTGCTGAGTGTGCCCAACGCAGAATTAAGTGTTGGCTGTTTGATGAAGTCAAGCCCCAAAGTCTCGTCTCAGCCATCAATGACAAGTACGCTGATGCTGTAGACGAACCAGTACAGGTTTGCTGGGACAGGATTCAGACAGCTATTCTTGAAGCGGGGAGGGCGGCGCTCGGTATGTCTATGGGTGGACGAAAGTGTGACAGGGACACTTGTTGGTGGAACGACACAGTTCAGACAGAGATCAGGGCGAAGAAAGCCCTCTAAAAAGTAGCAAGCGTCCAAATCTTCCGAAGACCGCGATGCGTACAAAGATGCAAATTCACCCCTAGGAGAGCCGTAGCCAGGGCTAAACGAGACCACTTGCAACGGCTATATACCAAAGTTCAAAGTTCAAGTTCAAAGTTCAAAGTTCACAGTTCAATGTCCTTTATTTGTTGAATATGATACAAAAATGTTGTTTACATTATAGTGGAATCGTCTGAGGGGCAAAAGTTGGCGCGGTCCAGGGCCAAAGCGGCACAGGGTCTATCCAAGTGCCGCTGCACTCAAGACCCTGGGGGGCAATCTGTTGTACGAGAAAGTCGTGGTGAAGGAGAGATGGCGCCCATCTACCACGAGCTGCTTAATAAGCAGCATTTAGAGGTGCAGCCACCAGACCTCCCTCCGAATCAAGGACTAGTGCCACCGATAACGCCTGCAGAATTCGAGACTGCCATTCGCCGCATTTAGAACCGGAAAGCTGTAGGACCCGACGAAGTCCCTATCGAGGCTTGGAAGGCAAAGGTGCCCATGGTGTAAGCATTCTAGCAAATTTCTATAACCGCGTACCCGGTGAGATCCCAAGCCAGTGGAGGCTGAGCATCATCACACCAATCTTCAAAGGCAAGGAATCGGTGCAGGAGAGTGGCAGTTACCGCAGATAAACGACTCCCGGATCCGACAGGAAAGTACACTCTCGGGTTGTCAGTACGGGTTTCGTCCCAGGCACGGAACCATGGACCCGGTGTTCGCCCTAAGGATTGTGGTGGGGAAACACAGGGCGAAGAACACGCCTCTGCACTGCCTATTCTTAGACATACAGAAGGCCTTCGACTGTGTTCCTCGCGCGGTGATCTGATGGGCATTGCGGGCCAAGGGAGTCCCAGAAACTTACATTGACACCATCCGAGACATTCCGGTTCTGTGGTTCGGACTGCTGTTGGTGACTCCAAAGCCTTCTCCATCACTGTCGGGGTACACCAAGGATCCGTCCTTAGTCCTTACCTGTTCAGCGTAGTATTATACGTTTTGTTGGACAGCATCAGAAACTCGCATGAGCAGCCCCCGTGGTTGCTCATGTAGGTATCCTGTTGATATTGCGCTGATGGACTGGACAGGAGCAGATTGATGCGACGCGTGAAAGGGTGGAAGGAAGTGCTTGAGAACGGCGGCGGTCTGAAGCTAAATGTAGCGAAGACAGAATACTTAGCGTTAAACTCCACAGATCCCATACCCATTCGCATAGGCGATGACTTGGTCGAGCGCACGGACCAGGTTAAGTACCTGGGATCTGTACTTCATGTGACTGGTGAAATCAACTACGACGTCAGGGCATGGATTGCTACCGCGTGGGCCAAGTGGCGAGAAATGACTGGCGTCACGCGTGATCCCAAAATGGATGAATAGGTTGAAGAGGCAGGTCTATAAGACGATCAGTAGACCTGTCCTCTCTTACATGGTTGAGAGGTGTGGCCGCTCCTGGAGCGACACAAGCAAGAACTACGTGTCACGGTGATGAAAATGCTGCGATGGATGTGTGGACTCTCGCATCCGCGGCAGTCTTCACGTCCGTGACATTGCGGATAAAATGCAAGAGAGCCGCCTTCGCTGGTGCGGCCACGTCTTGCAGCAACCGCCAGGCTACGTGGGTAACAAATGCCTAGCAATGGCGCGGATGGTGCCCCCGCCGAGTCCAGGTAAAAGGGGTAGGCCCAAGAAGTCCTGGCTTGATGCCATGGAGGGTGACATGCGTGCAAATGGTCTCACTGCCATTGACGCCCAAGATCGTGCGAAGTGGAGGAGGAAGAGCCGGAAGGCGGACCCTGAGCTCCGAGGTCATCTTGGCCACGGATGTAATCAGGAAAATGCGTCTTTATGCAGGTGGTGATGATGTTTGCCAGATATTTTATAGTAAAGTTGATTGAAGATAATATGTTGTTCTCATTTATCTGCATGTTTCTAATTAATATGGTGCAAAAGCCCATTCATCTGCCTTGGTCATCATTAATCTGGTTGATCAATTTATCAGCACAGTCTATATCCTAAACTACTGGGTACAAATCAGTGCCTTCGAAATATGATATAACATATAATGATCTGGTCACGATTTTATGTGAGTTAAAGTCTAAAAGTGAAAAAAAAATTGAGCCATATCAATGAGGCAAATACACTCGGTTTCAAAGAATGACCCATTAACATCTTACGCGTGTAAAGTACCTCAAACTAAGTGTGAATGAGTGCTCATAAAATACGTTTATTGCAATAATTTTCGCGCCTTCACAGTTTACATGACAGATAAGTCAAGTTAATGTTTTGAAGAGTTAAGAAATCGTAAGTAGGTAGACCTATTGAGATAAAACTACTTTTTTACGGATTATATCGCGATTTATTTGTTACTAGCTGACCCCGCGAACTTCGTACCGCCTAACAGTCAATTCTTTTTTTTTTTTCAATTTTCTCTCCGTAAGAACCATCCCCGTACTTTAAGGAATGTTCTAAAAAAGAATTAGCGAAATCGGTCCAGCCGTTCACGCGTGATGGCGTGACCAAGGGAAATATGGATTCATTTTTTTAAATATGTAGAAGATTATTTACTTTTAGCCCGACGTTGCAATTTTTCAGCAGCCATGATCGCAGGGTGACAGGACCACCATGGTAATTTTGAATGGGAGAGTTTTCTTAAAAAATTCGCCACACTTCGATCACACAAAAGACAGGGGTAACAGATGCTCTCACCTACGCTCTAAAGTTAAAATGGGGATGGGCAGGACACGTAGCGAGAATGAGCGATGATCGCTGGACAATCCGTACGACGTCATGGCCGGGCCCAGCAGGTACCCGGAGAAGAGGAAGACCTATAACTAGGTGGGTGGATGACATCACAAAAGTAGCAGGCGAAGACTGGCTAACGGAAGCCAATGATCGAGACCACTGGCGATCTCTGGAGGAGGCCTTCACCCTCACAACTTGAGGGGTTCATGCATGTTTATTTTTACAATTATTATCTAAAACTATCTTTTTAATTTTACACATCCTTAATAATAAGCAATGTTTATTATAAGAGCATATTATTATAATTATTATTATTTGGAATTCATTTATTAACTAATCAATTATTATATACTACTATCACGATTGTAATTAGATATATAGGTACTTATATGAAAAATCAACTAGATAATTAACTAATTAGCCAATGTTATGATCTCACAATTTATTTAAGTACCTACTTGCTATGCAAAACTTGAAAAAATGTTAATATCACCTATTCAATGCATGAAATAAAAGGCTTTTTTATTTATTTATTTATTAATGCAAAGTAGATAATAGGCCCTTGATTCTGCTAAAGCGCAACCACTGTCATACCACAGACTGAAAAAAATGGCATTAAATTGTAGACCTTATTTCTATAGAACAGTCAAAAATTGAATGAAAATAGTTTTATTACACTCTTTCATTCACTCTACAAAAAGTCATTTAACTTTAAACTATATGACGATTACTTTAAAGGCTAAAATTAAATAGAATTTTCTTGCATTGTCATTCTAGCGTTGCATGACAGTGGTTTTGCTTTAGCAGAATCGAGGCCCAGGTAGGTATTACCCGAGATTTCGGCTACTTTTCAGCACCCGTGGTCGTTGGGATTTCAATGAGTGACATTCAAGTAAACTTCTGGCAGTATTCTGATTGTCAAGTTACCGAGTTAGCTTAATTTTATGAAAACGCCTTTGTTTTATATAATGTAATTTCAATAATATTATCAAAGAAAAATACTAACGCCACTCCTCCGCCACTACTCCGCCACTGAGTTATTCATCAACTCCCCCTCAATAAACTCGCCCGATCGGGGGAGACAGCACATTTTTGAATTTGCCTATTCTTGTATTCGTCAACTCGCACGCGGTGTAAAGTACAATCAAATAAATAATATATTTCACAGAGAATCGATTATTTATATAATGTTATGGTGACAAGAGCAAAAAGGTCTACAAAAAGGGATCTCCTTATGCGCGCATGAGGCTTTTCATTTTCAGCCCCATTTGGAGAGAACCGTCGCACCGTCACGCAGGCCTGCTTCTGTTGGAGTGATAGTACAACGGGAAGCTCCCTATAGGTTTTGATTCCCTTGCGTGTACAGTCAACGACCAAAGTAGCTTAACAAATTCTTATTTATTGATGACCGTAGCTGTAAAATAGGTACATAAACGTCTGTATCATTTTATTGCGTTGAGTTAGAAGTTTTACACAGCTGCAAGAGGTTGATCTGAATATTTGATATTCATTTAAACTTACACCCGTATTCACAAACAATACTGTGAGGTCTCATAGTGTGCTCGAGCGCATAGGGCTGGTAAAATTAATTCACAAACATCACGGAGCAGTATCTAACGCAGTGCGTTCCCTCAACGAAGTATTACTTAAGTGTTGTCTATGAATAAAAAGGCTTGCCAAAACGAACGCACTGAGAATTTGTCGTTATTTGCACAGTTTTGGTAGTACGCATAGCGAAGTATTGTTTGTGAATACGGGTGTTAATTCTAAGTACTTACCACGCATTTTTAAGAAAACCAAGTGATCCTATAAGGTTTCCATATATACATACATACGCCTAGTTCCCTCAGGGCAGAGACAACAATCTGCCATTTGACTCTAGCCTTACTTACATACTTCACGAGCAGCAGCTTCCTCTAAGCCTTAAGCTGCATGTAAGCCCGCCGGTTTCGAAGACTTTTGACCTGCCTTTTTTAACTTTAAGTTTCCTATTAAAGGACAGAACCCATAAAATCCAAATTTTATTCATACTTTTTGCAATTGCGATATACTTTATTGCGATTGATTACGATAAGCAATACATACGAGTATTTCTATCCTAAAAGGCTTGAAAAGGGGCTTGAAAAAATGTGTAGCTATAGTATTACTTTTGATGTATCAGTTCATATTTATTTATTTTTATTTAATTGGAAAGCTTCATAAAGTTCACATTTGTCATTGAACTCGGTAGGTAGGTGGCACTGCAATTCAGTTTCAGGATATTTCTTTAGGCATTAATTCCCATACGAAGCCGGGACTCAGAATTGGAAGGTGCCATTTCGTGCGCACTCGCGAGTTACACCCCTGCGAGTTGATGAAGAGCTCGGGCCACCAGTTTAATATAGACTCCTATTAATCAATATCACCACAATAAGTTTATGAGAAATATATTTTTTGTCATCAAAGTTTATATTTTATTATTATATATTGCCTGCTATGCAACTTTTTCATACTTTCATGAAAACCCAGACTCAGCCTCACATGCATGGCTCGAGTCAACAATAGTACCCGGAATACGGCAATAGGCTCACCCCCTATTACGTGGGACATAATACAATGATTAGTGAAATGTGGGTATTGATTCCCCGCTGCCTAACCCACACCGGTGATAAAGGCGTGATTATAATATAATCAATATAATATATGTACTTACATATTATGTAAGTATATTATGTTTGAAAAAGTTGTTCAGATGTGGGATGGGAAAGAATATCTTTCGAATACAAATCTGCTTACTCTTTTAACGATAACTCAATGTATACTTTGGCCCATTTACATGAATAAAGAATGCAGTGTACACTATATAGACTTGGTTTACGATTAAAGCGTAGCAACATGATAACATATTCAGGTCACGCATGTATCCGTTTTCTGCAGCTCCCATTACAAATAGCAATGAAGGTTATAGAATATTTCGACGCTGCCGTGTAGTGGAGGAGATTACTATATCATATTTATTTGTTTGTTAACTTTATGCACATAACAATTGTGCAAAGGCGGACTTAATGCCTAAAGCATTATCTACCAGTCAGCCCAGAGATACATTGAGGTAGGTGCAGGCAGAACATGAATACTAGGAAGGCTTCTAACACAGGTATTACTTATCTGCCTACAAGGAGTCTCCTTTTTTCACATACCACTGTACAAAATATTTTTGTGGACAATAAACTTTATTATAATTATATTGATAATGCTCTAATTTGTATCTACTCATATATATCGCAGCTAACTACCTTTATCTAATCTCATACTGAAATGTCCACATTGAAATATTTAAAAAAAGAACTTCAAAATGATAGTCTTTACTACAGACTACAGTTTAAAAAATTACATCTATCATCTATGGTACTAAGGCTTAGCTCGTTGAACGGCGCTGTTGAATAAAGAAGCCAGGCTTTTGATTAAATAGCTGATAAAGCTACTTGTCTGCGATGTATTATACCATGTTTATGAAATAAAAGTTCAGTATTTTATCAGTATTTGTTTATTTTAGATCTAGATTCTATCCCGCAACATCACAGCCTACGCAGGGGGAGCTTCGATTCTCGCCCAGTGCAAATGTTTTGTATGTCTACTTGCATTGATCTGGGTATTCCCGTGCCTTGGAGAGCACAGTAAGTAGGTGGAGACTTAAAAAGATAGTTACTCTAATCCTGTTTGGACCCGCATTCAATCGCGAATTATTTATTTCCTAGAGATGAAAAATAACCAATTTTATAAATTACAATATAATTCATATACCTACATCTCGAATTTCACTGAAATCCATCTAGCCATTTAAGCGTGAAGAGTCATAAACATACTAATTCAGCCACACTCACGCATACGCATAGATTCACAAACTTTCACATTTATATCAGGTATTACTCGGGGCATATATCTTGGGCCTAACTAAAGTGTGCTACACGCACCATAAACGTTTCTTGAGTGTCTTTTGAGGATAGCAGGGGTGCTACTGCGGTGGACGAGCTCAAATTCACCAAGCATTATGTAATTACAAAACAATCTGCGCACGCCAGAGCCTCTCTTTAGGTCCAAGTGTTAGCATTTAATACATTGTTTATTTTTAAACATAAAGTAGCTATACTGACTAGCAACATGCATTTAGCAGTCATCTATTTTTATCGATTTAATGTGATCCTCAAAATATTACAAATAACAGTTAAAATAAATCTAGATATTATTAATGTATATAAATATATTTTATGAACTTACTATCCGGTCAAATACATTGATTAAATTAGCCATTTAGATATTTACGCCAACAACTGTCATGGCGCACTTCCGCCCGAGTTGATTTTTGACCGGCTAGTAAGGATGAGATCATTGTCGTGTCGACCGTCGAACAGTGTACTGTGTTTTATTGTGAAGCTATAAGCTGTGAAATATTGGAAAATATATGTATCGCCGAGTATCATGGATTTCATTAACTGATCCCTTTTATACAAGATACGTGTCCGGAGTTATACTTGTGATTTGTAACTGAAGTGCGCCCACGCACGTTTTTAGGGTCCCGTACCCAAGTCGAAAGGTATGATTCCGTAGCCGACTGCATACAATAACTGCCGAAGCACGCAGCACATGCGTGTAATTCATTGCGGCTTCTCAATGGTCCCCTTTATCAGACTAGCATCACCACAGGTAATAGCAGACTGGCATCTCTAACTTAGGGCGGAAGCAAAAAACTTTAAATTTAATAAAATTAAACAATTATTTTGTTTATTTTAATGAATAATTGATTTGAAATTTAGCTACGCACAGCATATTATGAAATGTACTTTTTTTTTTCGTGCGAAAAATCCCCACGGATACCTCCCCCGCCGGAGCCGGTGGAGGAGGTTATGTCGGACTCGAACCGACTAAAACGCACGCCGTCTGTGGGCCGTCAGTTGCCGGAGGTAGCCATATCCCTCGCACGCCGGCCGTATATGAAATCTTCTATGTTTGCTTGCAAGCCTGAAACTGCAATTATTTTTTTAATATTTATTATTGCAGTGGACTGCAATAGGCTATTGATTGATTGATATTATAAATGTAACTCGCCATTGATAGCCGTGTTGGATACTTTTCCCTAGAACATTGGTTCGTTTTGTTAGAGTAAAAGTGGCATATGACTACGACTATCCTTGATATTTTCTTGTATAATACTTTTTAGACCTTGATTTTTCAGTAGTTGGGTTTTAGTTTTCAAACTTAATTTTTCATGTCGTTTTTTGCGATGCATTTTGTTAGCAAAGATGTTTTTGTACAGCATAATGGTCTAAGACTATAATATACATACATAAATTCACGTCTGTAGACCCCCGAAAGGGTAGGCAGAGGTGTAATAACACCCACATTTCGCCAGTAATAATTTTCCGTCCCACGTAATAGAGGACGAACTACGCCTACACGAGTACCTAAATAAAAATACGTAGATATAGGTATGCCTAGTGTTATAGGCACATAGTTTTTATCGATAGAACTCAGTACGCATTCAGTGAAGGCCGCGATTCTCGAATAATCGATATCAAATAACATCAATAGATTTTATTATTTGCAGGCATTTGATAACATAATATATATATAGGTAACTAGCTTTTGCCCGCGGCTCCGCCCGCGTGGATGTCGGTTATCGCGACCAAACATAGCCTATGTCCTTTCTCAAGGTCTACTCTACCCCTATACCAAATTTCATCAAAATCGGTTCAGTGGTTTAGGCGTGAAAGCGTAACAGACAGACAGACAGAAAGACAGACAGACAGACAGACAGAGTTACTTTCGCATTTATAATATTAGTAGGGAAGTATGGATATACCACTAACCTATGCCCGCGACTCCACCCGCATACATTTCCGTTATAGTGATTTTTGTTGAGTTAATACGCCCCTGCCTACCCCTCCGGGGTAAGTACCCGAAGGGGTAGGCGTGAGTATATGATTTTTGGTCATATTTCCGGTTCTACTCAACCAATTGCGATCAAACAGACGTAAGATTTTGATCGATTAACATTGAAAAAGTGAAACGACTCTGACGGGACTTGAACCCACGACCAGCTCCCTAACTACAGGAATGCTCTGACCACTGATCTACTGAGTCACACCTTAAGTGTTCCAAATTCTGCTATAGGTACAATCATCTTAGGCCGGTGACGCGCGACGGTCCAATGTTAATAGTTAGCATAGGTACAGCCAGTAAGCATAGCCTCTATTATTTCATAATTTCATTAAAAAGTAAGATGTTAAGTCTATTAAGACCTTTCTAGCAAAACCGCATCCAAATCCGTTCAGTAGTTTTTGCGTCTATCGAGAACAAACAGACAAGAATTTTAAAAAAATGACTTAATTATAACCCTAGTATTCTTTCAGACATAAACACTTTACAATTATAAATAACTAGCTGTTCCGGCGAACTTCGTACCGCCATATTTTTCCCGTTCCTGCTGCACCTATTTTCTCATCCTTTAAGCCTTCCCTGGACACCCACGAATATTTCAAGACTAAAATTAGCGAAATCGGTTCAGCCGTTCTTGAGTTATAAACTAACAACGAAAAGTGGCATTGATTTTTATATATTAGATAGTACATATAGGTAGATATGTTTTGGATCGAAAGTTAACTACCATCCGTGTGGAGTTAGAGAATGGGGTAGCCCATCTCATCCGAAGGGTGTCGTAAGAGGCGACTAAACGGTAAAATATACAGACGCTTGCCATATGCAAGGAATTCATCCTCACACATTGCGACCGGGAACGGTGCGCACTGTGCGGTATGAAAGGAACTTCATCCCACCCACACTCAAGTTGTGGAATGAACTCACTGTCGTGGTTTTCCCAAGCGACTACAATATGGGGTTCTTCGATAAAGGCTTTAGAAGGTTTCTTCAGGGTCGGCAGCACGAGTGTGACACCAAAATTAATTAGATAATAACATGTTCCTGTTTGACTTGCAACTTTTTTAAATGTTTTCAAATCTTTTCCATACATACATACATGTACTCAAGCCTGTAAATCCCCTAAGGAGTAGGCAGAGGAGAGTCTATGCTTGGTGAATTTGAGTTCGTCTACCGCAGTCAGTAGCATCCAGTGCTATCCTCAAAAGACACCCAAGAAATGTGAACTGCGCGTATAGAGCACATTTTGAGCACATTTTAGGTCCGAGATACGTGGCGCGGGTTATACCGTAGTGTCCCACTTCCTCCTTGAACGCGCTAATCTTAAGAACTGCGATGGTTTTCCCAAGCGACTACAATATGGGGTTCTTCAAGAAGGGCATTAGAAAGTTTCTTCAGGGTCGGCAGCGCGAGTGTGACGCCCCTGGTGTTGCATACGTCCATAGGCTACGGTAACCACTTTCCATCAGGTGGGCCGTGTGCTTGTCTGCCAACTAAGTGGTATAAAAAAAAACTACTGAGTAGGTACTTAGTTTGAATTGAAAAATTATTTTTGTATTGATTGAATAGTCTGTTTATCGACGAAGGTTATAGGTTAACATCACGCTACTATCCAAGCGAGTGGAGCAGTAATCATAAATATTAGTAAAACCGATAGATTCACATACTTATTAATTTATTTATTTTTTGTTTGGCTTGGCTTTAGGGGTGGTACGGTGTTTCGAAGTATGTCACGAGCGGAGCCAACTAGTAAAGTTACTAAATGATCTTGACTGTAAAGTCTCAAGATGGTCTCATACCCAAGATTAATACCTTGCAAATCATTGATTTAAATTGTATTATTGTTCGAACTAAAGGTGTGTACCAAACATCCAACTAAGGCATTTAGATCATTGTGAGTACTTTGTTTCTCAAAATTGTCATCTTAACAAAAAAAAAATTAAGTACTTTGGTATGCCGTCGTCGGTCGCGCCGTGGATGCTTCAAGGCGCGACCGACGACGGCATACCTACCAAAGTACTTAATTTTTTTTTTGTTAAGTGTCTAATTTCTCCTAAATACAGTGCGATAAGGCGAGTCCTATGTGAAACTAACTTGCTGACTGATACTTAATAATGTCCGGCCACAAATTATTCACTAGAACAGGCTTTCTCAAAGTGGTATTAGCGAACCCCTTAGGGGTTCGCCATTCGTCGGTAAGGGGTTCGCGGCAAAATTTACGTAATAATTTGATCTCGTCCACCGTAGTAGCACCCCGTGCTATCCTCAAAGGACCCCCAAGAAACGTGTACCTACTGTGCGTATAGAGCATTTTAATGTCCCATTTTTTTTCTTTTTTTTTATCGTGCGAAAAATCCCCACGGAGACCTCCCCCGCCGGAGCCGGAGGAGGAGGTTATGTCGGACTTGAACCGACTAAAACGCACGCTGTCTGTGGGCCGTCGGTTGCCGGAGGTGAGATTGACGTAGCCATATCTCTCGCACCCGGGCTGACCCAGGGCCATATCTCTCGATCTGGCCCACTTCCGGTGTGGGAACCAAAGAGTCCCCAACTCGCCCCCGGGTATGGGGAGGCACGCAATGCGCGCCGCCGCCGCGGCTTGCGTCTGCCAGGGACTTGAAAACACATTCATAAAGGGTACAGAAATATACGGGGTACACTTTTAAAAGGTTACACATTGAATGTGTAACCCTTATAAAAGTGTTTTTGAAACTGTTAACCATTACCACGGACGATTGTGTAACCGTTACAGAACCCTAACCGATATCAAACTGTTAACCGGTTTATAAGGGTGCACCGAAATAGCTACGTTGCCACTTTTACTATTCTATCATTTAGCTAACTTTTTGAAATAATGGCATTTTGTTGTACACCTCGCTTGGCCTCGCCGCGTGTTATTCGATGAAGAGAGGTGTTTAACTGAACTGAGAGTTTGATGACACGTTATTATAATATTACTAGCTGTTGCCCGCGGCTCCACCCACGTCGATGTCGGTTATCCGACCAAACATAGCCTATGTCCTTTTAAAGTTCATCAAAATCTGTTCAGTGGTTTAGGCGTGAAAGCGTAACAGACAGACGTACAGACAGAGTTACTTTCGCATTTATAGTATTAGTATGGATATCGATATGAAAGTATGGATATGGATAAGTATCCAAGTATCCACCTCTTTTTAAAATAGATAAGTACTAAATGACTGAACTTTGATTCCTGTTTACAATGTGACGTTATTGGGTAACTGCATGAGTTACGACCAAGTACCTACCCACCCCAAATTACAAGTAATTTGTGGTAGGTAGGTACTTGATCAGAAACCATCGCGTGGTACACAGCACCGTACCTTGGGCAACATTTTGATCCTTATGATTGACACTATCAATTGATGCTATAAAAATACAGGGTGCTGCCTGGGTGAGCCAAGCTAGTTTTAGAAAATCTTTGAATGCAGTTGTATTTATTTTTGAAAATAAAGGAATGTCTTCTTTAAGTAAAATGAGCCAACTTAAGGATTTATGGTAGTTTCCAATTAGGGCCCGACTTATTTTTCCACCCTGTATATGTTCAAACTAATTGTCAGTGAAAAGTCCCCCGCCGGAGCCGGTGAAGGAGATCATGTCGGACTTGAACCGACTAAGACGCACGCTGTCTCTGGGCCGTCGGTTGCCAGAGGGCCATGGGACCATGTATCTCTCCAGCTGGCCCTCTCCCGGAGTGGGGCCACGGAGTCCCCACCTCACCCCCAAGTATAGGGAGGCACGCAATGCGCGCCGCCGCTGTGGCCTGCTTTTGCTAGGGTCACAGGCGGCCTCACCCGTCATACCCAGGCTCATGGGGGACTTAGGTAATTTTGTGACCTTCCACGACCGAGTTGCCTCCGCTCGTCACGGGCCACGCAGTTTGCGTCTCTCCTCCACTCGGCTCTCACGCCCAGGGCCGCGACCAACTCCGGTCTCGGCGTCTCCCATGCCGGACACTCGGTGAGCGTATGTAGCACCAAGTCCTCGCTCGGGTCGCATTGATGGCACTCGGACGTTGGCTCTTTCTCGACGATCCGATGCAGATATCGCCCGGAGTTCACAGAGCCGGGATCTCACGGCCCGAAGTTTTTCAGGCTCGGGATCGTGTCCCCTTTCCCGCGCCGCTTTTCGGAACCGATATAGCGCCGAAAGGGTTCTCGCTTCCAGGATCCACGTTGGCGATCCAGCGAGAAGACTCGCTGCTGCAAAGGATATCGCGCGGTACCCTCTGATAGCCCTAGAGGCCATTATCCCCTGCGGTTTACGCAGTAGGTCCATGTGTCTGTAGATTGTAACATATTAGTATACTGCGAGACATATCTATATCTTGAACGCTCAAAATGTGCACTATAAAGCGCTATTACACCTTCCTAAATTTAGGAAACGATTTAGGACGAGAAATTCAGTCGCCGGAGCTCGCGATTACACTTTTCCTAATTTAGGATCCTAAATCAGTTTTGTTGGACGAGCGGCAAGTGACGGACGTGTCGCAGGTGTCGCTGTCGAATAGAGATGGATGATAAATTAGGTTACGATTTTGATATCGATGTTATTGAATATTACTTTGATGATGTTACCGTATGATGTTACTGTTATATATTTCTAACAAATTACATTTCATAATATTGTTATGGTCGACTCTATTTGCTGAGGCTGCTTTTTTAATTCGTTACTTAATTTTTAAGTTAGCAACTTAGTCTGTCAATAATCTCATTGTGCGCATACTTCTGAATAAAAAAGAATCGATAATACATACATACATACGTACATAGTACATACATACCTACATATATACGTACATCATACATACATACGTACGTATACATACATACGTACATACATTACGTACCTACATACGGTACATACATACATAAATACGACGTACATACGTACATACATACGTAGGTACATACATACGTAGGTACATACATACGTACATACGATACATACATACGTACATACATACATACATACATACATACGAACATACGCTACATACATATATACATACGTACGTACGTATTTATACATACATACATACATACATACATATATACGTACATATATGCATATATACGTACATATATGCATACATACGTACATACATACATACAAACATACATACGTACATACCCACGTACATACATACATACATACATTATGTCGATATATCGATAGCTTTATTATAAAATTATCAATATCGATATTTATCGATACAATATGTATCGATACTGCGGCGGTGAGCGGCTACTGAGCGTCCTAAATTTAGGGAATGCGATTACACTCATCCGATTTAGCCATTTAGGACGTCGGAAGCCGTCCTTTATCCTAAATCGTTTCCTAATTAGGATGATACCATCCTAAATGCGATTACACTTTCCTAAATTCAGGACGTCCTAAATATCGGGTCCTAAATTTAGGAAGATGTAATAGCCACTATACGCGTTTCTTGGGTGTCTTTTGAGGATAGTACGAATTGCTTCGGCGGCGGACGAGCTCAAATTCACCAATCATAGATATTATTAGTACAAAACAATCCGTGCGCGCCAAAGCTTCGTTTTTCTCGTGACTTAGGTCCAAGATATATGTCCCCATATATCAACGCTTTCGAGTATTTAGTATGGGAGATGAATTCACACGCGTTACCCTCTCGCCATCATTCTAAGACATCTAGGTATACCTAGTAGGTGCGTAGTAGGCGACGATATACGAAACGAATACATGAATACGAAATATTGTGAATAAGTGTGCGTAATAAAATAACTTCGTATTAATCCATATCATATCCATACTAATATTATAAATGTGAAAGTAACTCTGTCTATCTGTCTGTTGCGCTTTCATGCCTAAACCACTGAACCAATTTTGATGAAATTTGGTACAGGGGTAGTTTAGACCTTAAGAAAGGATAAGGTCCTGCCGAGCGCAGATTATTTTGTAATAGTCTATGTTTGATGAAGCTCTTCCACCGCAGTAGCACCCTGTGCTATCCTCAAAAGTCACCCATAAAATGAGTAACTACTTCGCGTATAGAGGACATTTTGGGTTATTGCTCTATACGCGGCGGCGGCGTGTGACGGACTTAAAGCGGTCATAAAGTTTGGTGTGAGTATTTTTTCTGTGGTGTGAGCCTACATAGAAGAACGCGACGTGTTGTTGCCATTCCGTGCAGATACTTAAATCATTACGTTATAACGTTATAAATCTATAACGGTTACACTTATTAACCGTTATTAACAGATATAAACCCTTAACACTTTCAATCGGTTACACTTTCGTTTCGGTTACACTTATAAAAGGTTTTCTTCTAAAACAGTTTCAAAAAACAGTGTTAAAACACTTTATAGTGGTTACTGTTTCGGTCCCTGGCGTCTGCTAGGGTGACAGGCGGCTCCATCCGTCACCCCCAGGCCCGCGCTCCTGGGGGACGGAGGTCATTCTGCGACCTCCGACGCCCGAGCATTTTAATGTCCCGAACAATGCACGATGACGATAAGTAGTGGTACTTTACCATTCTTTTAAATGTGTTAAGTTAAGGGTTTTTGCCCGTCTGATATTCAATGGCAATACATTCCTTAAAGACAAAAAGCATTTAACATTCATATGTAGATACCAATACTTTTTAAAAAGTTAATGTAATTTTATTTATTTATAGATAAGTAGAGGATAGGTACATTTTTTGGTAAGCTGACCATGTTGAAACAAGGCACTTTAAAGTTCCATGTATTCAATAAACAAGTAAAGCATAAAGACCCTTTGAGTTCAATTGCAAATATGCCCTGTCCATTGTGTTACACTCATTGTTCTTCAAACTACCTGCGAAGGTATCATTATACTGAACCTTTTTGTACTAGTAATAACATTTTTCTTTTATTTTTTGGACACAATAGGGGTATAACATTCCAAAAGTCTCACTGGTGAAATATTTCGTAGAAAATTAATTTAAATAAATGGAGTGTTTTGCGTGTGAAAGAGTCGAAGCTAAGTGGTATCATACCATATACAAGGTTAAGCAACACTGGCCAGGTTAGTCTTAGGATGAGTGACCATTTCTTAACATATTTATTAGGAACCCTTCGTGCCTCAGAGAGGACGATAGGCCGTCTGTCCCGGTTATCATACAAATATCATACAAATATGTTTCTCTCTTTCTTTTGTTTTATACATCTTGCATCTAGCTTATTTCATAACTACACCATAATATTCTATGTTTACCACATTACTGTCCATCCCAAGGTTGCCTGGAAGAAATCGCTTAAGGCGATAAGGCCGCCCAATTGTACATTAAACTATATAAATTGCTACCTACTTGACATACTGTAAATCTATTGGTGTACAATAAAGAATTATCTATCTATCTATCGGTGCTCTCGTATAGTAGTGTGCAGCTCTTATGGGAAGCTAAGTTTCTAACTCCACATGCCCCGTAATGTGGATGCATTCTGTCAGCGAACGGACATACCGTCGCTAACATACAGACAAATATAAACAAAACTTCCAAAATAAATATTTTTAAATATGTTCGTTATGAGGTATACATACATAACATAATATGTATAAATACGCCTTTATCCCCGGAGGGTTAAGCAGAGGTGAATTAACACCCACATTTCACCAATCATTGTAATTATGTCCCACGTAAGCCTATTGCCGTATTCCGGGCACTACATCTGACTCGAGCCATTCATCTGAGACGGAGTCTGGGTTATGTAAATGATGTTAATATAACATACCGCAAGTATTATTTTTAATATCTCCAATGTACAGACACAAACGACCATTTTACAATTATGTAATACATACTAACTACTTACCAATTCATATTTCATAGTCAATGTGTATGGACATGAATTGTCCCCAGTTAATATTATCTACTGTATTATAAATTAAAATTCTCCAAGGACCTCTACATATAAGTCCCCACACATGAACCACAGAGGGAATGGAATCTTCCAATAAATAAAATAGACGTCATTAAGTATCTTTATATTCACGGTTACATCCTGGGTTGCACTATGGTTGCACCTTAGAGTTTTATAGCTTGTTCGAGCCCTCTCCGTGAGTAGCGGTGCTGCCGCGAAACCAAAACACCACGATGGCAACTAAAAACCAATCCCACCACTCTGATAGTCCACACCCAAAGTCAGCTCTGCGCATTATCTCCATAAACAGCTTCTCTCGGGACAAGGCAGATACTTTCTAGTTTCTCCCAGAACACCCGCTGTGATATCCTGTCCGTGCAGGAAACTCACAGAGATTTCACCGTTTCGACAAGATGGCCGATTTTGCTTTTGTCCGTATCGTCTGTTTATCAGTTTCGATCTAGAAGGCGCATTTCTTAACCGATTTTCACTAAACTTGGCAAATATGCGCTTTGATTTACATTTACTTAAAACACAACTTTTGTCGAGAGCTTCTTTTGATAGGAGGGCAAAATATCTTGATGATTTTTGGCTGAAACATCGAGGTCATGTTTACTCATATGTTGTTGTGAAAAAATATCATGCCTTGTAAAGGTTAACTTCGTTATAACAAAAAACAGATGAGAAAAAAGGAGGAACTTTGCTGTAGCGTTCTTTTTCTCTCGTCTTCGTCTGATTTCTGGGTAGTCCAACGTACGAATGGACTAAGCATTAGTCAGTCAGTTTATTGAATATTGTAACAAACGATACGGCTGAATTTCAGGACGTTAATTGAACGGCTGATTAAACCAGTTGGATGTGACACCTATATATTGTTTCTTTATGGTCTAAGAGCCCGTGAACGCCAAACCTTCATCATTTTATAAATGCGATTTGGGTCATAGTGGCTTTGGCAGATATTTACTAAAGTTGTGAAAAAAAAAACGTTATTTTATTCTCTTCTTATTTACCACTTTCCACTACCTATCCCTCTGTAAGTAGTACCTGTGGTACCACGTTGTTGACGACTAAAGTTTTGTTAATAGGGGTGAATCAAATATCATTAGATAATCGCACACTATTAGCAACCATTAATCTTAATAATTATCATTACAATTTAATGATTATCAAGAAAAAACATGTTAATGACATTTCTTTCAATTCAAGTCTTAATTCGATGATTAGTGTAACTGCAAACAATCTCTAACTATTCGATTCTTTGAATCGATTAAGAGTTAGAGATTAGAGAAGAAAGACTTTAATTAGTTCTTGCAAAGTATTTTAAGTCACAGTAAGCACTCGATAACAAGTTAGCATACAGTAATATTTAATTTTTCATACCTTAAGGTAAAGGTTGATAATTCCATCCGACATAGGTAGTTCGGTTAGACTAGAAACTGAATATTCGAAAATTTGTGAGTGTGTGAGTGTGTATGTTTGTGCGTCACTTCGCAACAGCTCGACAGATTTAATTGAAACTCAGAAAAGAGTTTATCTACACCCTGGATTAACAGGTAATATGTCTATAGGTACTTATATTATGAAGAGGAAAGATTTGCATTTTTGTATGTAACGAATAAGCGTAATAATAACTTTTTTTGTAAATACATACATATATTATATAATATGTATGTATTTACAAAAAAAAATGTATCTAAGTTTGTTTATCCGCATTCTAGAACCCATAACACAAGCTAGTTAAGCTATGCTTACTTTGGGTCTAGATAGCGTTGTGTAGAATGTCCTACAATATTTATTATTATTATTGTTAATAAACTCCAAAACTACAGGACCGATTTCCAAAATTCGTTCGCCATTAGAAAGCTATATTATCAGGTACCAATAGGTATAGGCTATATTTCATCATGCTACTATTAGCGCTGAACTGGATAAGTAAGTACCTATTTACCTACTTAAGTAAATTTACTATGTAGTACCTAGTTAGTTTGTAATATGTAATATGACAATGATTGCTGAAAAGCAACTGAATTTTTGCTCGAGCTGTTGTTTTAATTTGAGCTGTAAAGCCCAGAATGGTGATAGAAACCTAAGGCAACGATGATCGGTGAATCGATGTAAGTCTCCGAAATGCTATAGGTAGGTTGTTAAGCCCTCCAACTACACGTCGATAGTTATATGCCCAGGAATTTAAGGAACTTGCAACCTTTCGCAAGTTAGGCCGACCTCAAAGGTGATTTTCTGTTAAAAAATAATAAATACGTCATTCTCTTCCGCACTCACTGATTAGTGCATGTCCTTTTGCACTCGTCCTTGCGTTACAGTAGTAGGTGAAATTGAATATAGCATTGCATATAAAAAAATCTTTTTGACATACATACTGAACTCTAAAAACCAGGTACACTAGGTACTTTTTGAGCAGTCTTGTTGAAACATTCACTGGTTTGCGCCTAGGGCGGTAAGATTAGGGCGGCAAGATATCTTACCGCCCTAGGCCTAGGCCTTATGAGAAATTGTTTCTTCATAAAACTAACGAGCACTTGGTAACTACTGGTAGTGCCAATAAAGTATATAAAGGCAAATCCCTACTAATATTATAAATGCGAAAGTAACTCTGTCTGTCTGTCTGTCTGTCTGCCTGTCTGTCTGTCTGTCTGTCTCGCTTTTACGACTAAACCGCTGAACCGATTTTGATGAAATTTGGTATAGGGGTAGATTAGACCTTGAGAAAGGACATAGGCTATGTTTGGTCGCAATAACCGACATCCACGCGGGCGGAGCCGCGGGCAAAAGCTAGTGTACCTATATACCTAAGGCTGAGTACACGACTCGTGCGAATTCAGTATAATAATATTTAATTGTGCAATTTCCATCGGTATTAGCTCAATATATTCGAAGTTACCAATGATGGATAATCACATTATCATGGATGCCCAAGAACATGCGAAGGGGGGAAGAAAAAGCCGGCAAACGAACCTTAGAGACTCCCGAAGTGAAGGCCTCAAATGCTACCGGCACTAACGCTAAGATCATGTTGATTCCAATTTCTGAATTACCGAACACCTTAGCTCCCAAACTATACTAAAAAAAAAAAATGTTTCTTTTTTCTTTTGAAGATAACAAAAATAACTATACATCAGTCAATCACATCAATCAATTAGCCTATGCCAGTCCAGCAGGGTGCTTAGCAGTGACGAAGGGTTAAAAATATCAAAAAAGCCGGTGGAAAAAAAAAATACTACTTATATAACGACAACAGTATCCCTAGCACGAAAACATATCGTAATCGTAACGTAAAATCGCAATACTCCAATCTCTCGATACATTAATTACGTTACGATTACGATAGTTTTGCGTGCTCGGGGTTTGAATGAATGATCTTAATTCAGGTACTGAATTTCAGATACATTCAGTTTTCGATAATGCATTAAGACGAGTATAACATTTCAATCACGGCTTCCCTTTGTATAGTAAGCCGGCAAGACTCGGGTTATAGGTACGCTTCGCCACTGGTGCTTAGGTAGAAAAGCAGCTCGTATTTCTATCGTTCAGAAAAAATCACGAAACATCACCAGGGGGGAGGGAGGGGTATATTGAGATATCACTTGTATTTATTTTTTCTTATAACTCGCAAATTTTGTCACGATTCTTAGTTTTCTAGCATTCAATATTATATAAAAAAATACACGTGATTTTAACTGGGGGGGAGGGGGGAAGAGTGGTAGTCTTAAACCTCACCACGTATCACCATGTTAGAAAATTGCTAAAAAAACATCACGTAATTAATGAACAGCCCCAAACCAAACCTACTATATTGCAATGTCTGGGAATGAGTATTTACGTTCTCTATGTGAAATGGTCAATCGTTATTGGCCAATCGGCTATTGACCATTAACATATATCGTCTAATAGCCGATTGACCAATAACATTCATGATTGACGGCATGATGGCGTGACGCTTGCATAAGCGTGTAATGGACCCCTAATAAATATAATGGACCGGGGTTGCCAGGAGTACCGTTTGTAATACCACCGAACTACCTGTCTACGTGGGTAACAAAAGCCTGGCCATACCTACCACTTCATCCAGGGCCCGGTAGGGAGTGAGACCCAAAATATGCAGGCTTGACAAAGTAAGGGATGAAATGCGTGCCAATGGTCTCACTGCCATGGGTACCCAAGATCGTGCAAAGTGGGGAAGGAAAACCCAGGATGTGGACCCCGGGCTCTAAGGTGAGGGCCCCGCATGCAATCCGGGCGCAAGATGTTGATAATGATAATGAAAAAATAACATTAAACTATTATTTTTTCTATAGATCAGTTTTTTTCTATTCCAAAAGGACGAAGTTACCAAAAATGGGCCAAAGAAACCACGTCTCCTGGTAACAAATCTGATTTCTAAGTACCCAGGGTTTCCAGACGAAAATAAAGTTAAGAAAAGAGTTTAATAACTTAATAAAAGATTTATTTAGCTATAAATTAACAAAAGATATCGATTCTATTATTCTACATCATATTTTATCTATTGTATTGCTCGAGACCTCAAATGTGCTCAAAATGTGCTCTCTATACGCGCAGTACCTACACGTTTCTTGGGTGTCTTTTGAGGATAGCACGGGGTGCTACTGTGGCGGACGAGCTCAATTTCACCAACCATAGATTATTACAAAAAAAAATCGCACGCACCAAGGCCTCGTTTGTATCGCGATTTAGGACCAAGATACGTGTCCTGAGGTATACATACCTACAAACATTTCTTAGTTTAGATAGCATTTGATATTAGGGTGTATGGGTAACCCCACCTATCCTTGGGGCAAAGTCACACCTGTTAGCTGGCACACATGGCGAACGAGGCTCTGGTGAAGGCTTTCCTCTCAGAGTTGGGAGGTAAGACGGCAATCGCTGCTTTAAAAACCGTAAAAGTCAAAATCAAATGAAGGAAAATAAATAAACAGATCCCGGACTACGATGAGAAAGCCGTATGCAAATTGAAAATAACGCCAAGATGGACGACGGACGCCAAAAGATAAAATCCTTTTTGTCGATCGAAAGTAACATTAGATAGTCCTTACAATATCTTCCTAAGTTAGAAGGTCCATAAAACTGTTATTTTGATCTTGTTTTTACTATTTAACTAATAACAAACGTATACTTGTTCCTAATTATGTGCAATTAAACAAGAATACACGAATATCTTTAAAATACACTTACAAAACCCATTAGATATAATATTAGTGACGGTAAATAACAATGAAATCGATAATATGACGCTATGTGAGCTATATCATTCAACAAAGGCACAATAAAGTCATCCCTCGCTTATGTTTAATATTATTTGTAGTGCAGTCGTAACAATACAACGTACACGTGTCAATTTCTGAAAGCGCTTGGCCTTGAAAATCATTATAACTATGTCTATGTAACATACCTACCTACTTTGTATTGTAACTACCTATCATATTACGTAATTTTACCGTAAATGCTCAATATCGATCCCCGATTAGCTCAAATGTTTTGAAATGACGACTTAAAATAAAGTTTCTAACGATAACAGTGCCAATTACGTAAATTATATAAAGAAATTAACGTTCAACAACGAAGTTATTAGCAATAAAAGTAACCTAAAAGTTATAACGTGTAATGTAGCGTAGTTGAGACGCGAAAAGCGTGCCAAAGCGTTTTTGAACGTGTATATTGTGCAGAAAAGTTGTTTTTAACAAAGACGAGTGGGTTAGTCTCGAAAATATGTATCGTGGAGAGGCCCATCGGACTCGGGCGGATGTTATATAGCTACGTAGATAAAACCTTCCGCCGTGCGCAGCGCCCCTAGCGGTGGCCGAAATAAACAAACTTCATGCCGTGTACAGTCCTCCGCACAGGTTTTGACGGATTGTGGTTGACTTGAATATATTCATAGGATTTATTTTGTTAGGGTTTTTTCTATATGATAAATATTGAGATATTTAAGATTGTAACTGAATATATTGATAGAAATACCCTGAAATCAAAGAAAAACTGTATATTTTTCAGTTAAATATTATTAATAATTTAGTATAAATGCAATATTGTAATAGCATGTATATTTTGACATAATTCGTTTCGTATTCTTGCTAATAAAGGAATAAGTTGACATTATGATTATTTTTTATTAATATGATGTTAATATTGTTATAATTAATGCCTTGCCATTGATAAATCGATTTAGTATGTATTTTCTAACGAAATATTAATCCTCGATTTCTTTGCAAATGCTTACTGTTTGAAAATAAATGAAATAAGACAATCGGTATTAAATCCTTGCATTGAAACAAAATCTTGTAACTTACAACAGGCCTTTACTATTCTTATAATAAGAAGATTATTACTAAAATGAAAGCCATGGCCTTGACATAAGCTATACGATATACAATTTATATAATATAGGCTCAGACTAAAAGAATAATATAGACGGAACGTATAGAACCAGCGTGTGAAGCCACATAAAGTGATACTAAACTACCATCTCACTCGCACTCTTTGTGTGCACGCACGAGTGCGAGCGAAATGATGCTACTTTAGTATCGCTTTATGTGGCTTCACACGCTGGTTCTATGCGTTCCGTCTATATTATTCTTTTAGTCTGAGAATATATGTTACACAATCTGTTTAATAAAATACCTACTAAAGCTGAATATTATGTTTAACCGTATCTGGTTATAAAAATAAATAATAGTGGATTTCTAAACTATATTAAAATATTTAAATGTGGATTGATTGTGTTGATACCTTATTACGAACACATCAATATATACACATATATACATATATATATATATTTAAAAGAGACTTTTTTGTAATACATATTATTTTCAGTATAGTGACGTGGGTTAAATAAAACCAGGTGTGTACTAAATCAATTTATTTAAATACTACATGAGTAATTAACTAATAACCTTTGGAATGGGCCCATTCGATCAGGACATTAACGAAATCACCTTTCACTTCTATGAATCTAGCAACTTCTTGGACACGCGTTTCTACGTATTTGTTATTATTATTTTCTTTCAAAAAAGATTTTATTTCATCATTTAATAGCCATATATCGCCCTCAATTTTCTTAACTTTGGTTATTTTACGCATACCCCTATAAGTAATATTTAGATAAATTGGAAGTTCATGTTTCTTTGTTCTTGGTATGAAGTATGGTTGGTTTATTGCTTCTTCCCGTGGTGGAATCCAACCAGAAGGATAACTCTCTTTAGGCGTAACTGCAGGGATTGTATTGAACGGCAACAGCCTCTCGACGTACATCCACTCCGGCGGATTCTTTACAATATCAAATTCGTATTTCTCTTTCTTGATTTTAGTAACTAGTGGTGAATGAGCATAATTGGAGTAGTTTTTCGCCAGTAACGCCTGAAACGAAAAGATAAAATTCATTGCATAATATATCTATATAATATAATTTTATAAGTCCCTATTTACAAAATACGTCAATACATAAAGACAACAAAACCTAAATATTACCCAAATCTTGTAACATTACACATCAATTCTTATTAATGACATAATCAACAATATTAAATCATCACTTTACGAGTAATTAATCAATGTCATTCTGAAAATAAATTAAAGTGACAGAGTACGAAGTCGCGAGAAACCTGTGCGGAAGGGTGTACATCCATAGTTCTGTCACATGTCGCGCTCAAAGCGACATTACGGTCGACGCGAGTGAAAATATAATTAAATAATTACCAATTGTGATCCCGGAGCAAGCTTTGTACCCAAATCAGACGAGTTGTTCAGGATTTGATTGGTTTTTCCAACAAAAAGTCGCGCAAACGCGCACTGTGATCGCAACACGGTCGCCATTTTGAATAGCGAATAGAGAATTGCTACAAGAGCAATAAGAACTATATTATTCGTTTCGAAGGAAACATTATGGCGGACGCCTGCAGTCATTTGGGCTTTTCAAAAATCGTTTTCTAAGTTTAATCGCGTGTTTATATTGAACTTTTTCGCACATTATGGTGCGTTGTGTATCCAATTAACTGTTTATTGTGATTTTTGGAGGTTCCATTGGATAAATTGTGAGTATTTTGTGAGGACATTGCAGAGGTGCGCCACGGCTGGGGAAATGATTTGGTGCTTTCGTTCGTTCGACGCATACGCACTTGCTCAGCTGTAGGTGGCGGTAGGTGTCACCCGCGGCCTAGCCACCAAAACATCGAGTTTTTCATGAATTTTCCGGCGCGATTTTATATGTAATGAAACAGTTTATAAGTTATTTTGATGCATATTCTTGTTATCTATACTTTAGTGTTTGAGAATAATTCGTGGATAAGTGCTTAATATGTGGATTTATTGTGATATAATTAAGCAAACTTGTTGATTACCGAGCGTTGGCTTTTGTTTACCACGATCTGTAGACACGATTTCTAAGTGAATTGTGGCATATTATACTGTATTTGAGGGCTCTTTGTGTTTATTTACTATGCTAACTGCAATTCAGTTGAAAAAACTCCATTTTAATCATGAAATTGAGGAGTTATTTTGGTTGTCATTCAACAAGTGATTTTTAATACCACGTTGCTAATTATAGGGCTGTAAGGGTTGACTGACGTATAAATTTTTGGTTTTCAGGTCCAGATGACATGTGACAAAGACGTGTTATGGCTGAGAGTCAACTTAACACATAATATAAGAACTCATTGAGACTATACTTCAAGTTTTATAAGCAAAGACCATAGTGCTTGTGATATTTGCCCTGAAGACATCTCCACTCACTCCATTACTCAGGATATTGACAGTGAGATTCAGTCTCCAGACAGCACCAATTACTATAGTTGACCCAACACTTGGGCAACTCGTTAATCAAACTTTTGTCGACTGACAAGAGAAAAGCTGACAGCCAGCCCTTACCTGATGTCGGCAGAACGGGATCAAGTCCCACCACACATTCCAACATGAAAACTAAACAATCTAAAGAAGAACAGGACAAGAGTTTTGATGAGGAAACTGTAATTGAACCCAAAACTCGTGCCCGTAAGAAGGCCTCTGATAATATTGTTGAAGAAGACAAAAAATCCAGCCAAGATGACCCTAAAACATCCAAAGAAGTTAAAAAACCAGTAGGCAAGCCTAAAACTGTAGTTAAGAAGCGACCCTTAGGCATCAGAAAAACTTTGAGAAGCAAACAAGCCAAAGCTATTGCTGCCAAGGAAAAAGTTAAGAATGTTATCAAGCAGACAGCGAAGCGAGGGAGGAAACCTGCTTTGAAAGTTGATAATACCGTTAATTCTCAAGACAAAGAATCTATCCCGCTCATACCTGCCTCTGAGATCAAGAAGGAGCCAGTCGACGATACAACCCCCAACTCGAGATCCTCGAGTCCTAAAACAGCTGGAAGGAGACAAAGACTTAGTTCTGATTTGGTCATGATGAAGTCATTACTTGCTGATTCCCCAAGCACTTTGGTTCTTGGCTCTCGTACGAGCCCATACTCAATGCGCTCTGAAAGAAGCAACAGCCCCTCACTCTTTGAGGGAAAGAACTTGAGGAGTGGGAAGCCTCGAAAAGTCAAGAACAACTTGCTTAGCGAAGTTGTAATGAAGGAACAGAAGAAGAGGCGTAGATTACACTCTGATTCTAAGACTTCAGACACTGCTGATACTCCTGATGACTGTAAGAAGGTCAAGAGAGGACGCTCATGCTCCCGGGACGGCAGTGAGATCTCAAAGTGTTCAGATAACACAGAGTCTGACTTGAGTATGAGTGAGACACTCAATGACACAGACAACGCCAAGGAGCTCAACAAAAAACTAGATAAATCTAAGACTGACCTAGATATAGATATTGAAAATAATATACAGATCTCGACTATTGAAAAAGTGCCTTCTCTTAATACTGACTCCAAACTAGCTGAAACCAAACTGGATGCAGAACCTAGTTCTAATTTAAACGCAAAGGATAAGAAAAAATTGAGCTTAAAAAGAAGTACTTCATTAGACTCGGACAACAATAATAGTAATAGGGTAAAATTAGACAATTTAAATTCAACAGATGGAGGAAGAATGTTATCGAAGACTGATCTGACTGATCCTGATGTGGTTTTTGAAGCTCGTAGTAGTATATTAACTAGTATGTCTAAGACATTTAACTCAAAGGAGATGTCGAAGAATATGAGGAAAGCGCGGCGGGGCAGGAAGGTGGGGATGGCTCCTCGGACAGCTTCCATAACGCCGCGACCTAAAGCTGCCGTCGCCCCTGCTACTGCTAGCTCCACGAACAGTACGTGCACCTCAGTCACTGCAGATGAAGTCGCAGCAGATACTGCCGATAATCCCGATGGCGCTAGCGAAACAATAGAATCTCTCACCAAAGAGATCAATGATCTCATCAACAACCTTGATCAAAACATAGATGGTGACCATGAAATGGAAACCAACACCAGTTCAGCCATTACTGAGAGTTCACCTGACGAACTGCAAACAAAGACTGTTTCCAAATTCTATGGCCTACCCAAGCCTCTAAACGGGAACAATACACCCACGCCTGAAACGCCTGTAAAAGACAAAGATATCATATCTCCATTCAGTAATGAGAACACACCTTCGAAAGACGATGGTGAGAATATACGGCTTCATTACGAAGAAGATTCAGTGGATAAACCAATGGAAGGTGCAAAACATGAAATTACGTATAAATGCAGTCCAGTCGCCAGTATTGATAAACTTATGGACAGGCTCAAAGAGTTTGAGGAGTTTGATAAGAGAAGGCAGTTGGAGTCTAAAGTGAATGATGGTAAAACTGTAATGGTGACCAGCGACGTTGTTTTGATACCGAAATCGGGAGATATCAAGCCGTTAAAAGACATTCAGTCTGTGAGATCACCAGAAAAACCATTCGAAAAAGAGAATGTACTGAGTTGCTTTGAAAACAATTCTGCTATTTCAATAGTCAAGAGAGATCAAGTGAGGAAGTCTATAGACGTAGACCTGCCTAATTCAGTCACGTTAATAAAGAGAAATAGCTTCAGCTCACGAAAAGAGTCCACAAGCTCAAATCATTCTGCTGACGCTATCAGCATATTTGAGAAGTCCCTTGGCAAAGATGTCACTCTAACAGAGATTAGGAAATCAGTTGACAAGTCAGGATCACAGCTGGCACGCGAGCCAACTCCTTTGCAAGTAGACTTACATCAGTTTGCAACACTACATCCAAACACTTCACAGAACTTAGTCAGCAATCTGGAGTCAAATCAGATATCGTTAACGCATCGTGTGATGGATTCTAAGATTACGAATGACGTTCAAATCATCACTAAGAGAAAATCAAGGGAGTCCATATCCAGGAAATCTTCTGAATCCACAAATGATACTGACGAAAAAATGGCAACTATTGAGAAAATAACTGCTGCACACAACGTGTCGTCAGCTGTTTCCATCACGCCTACGCCAGTCACAGTTAAGACTGCCACAGTGGCACCTGTTCCCGTAAAGTCTCCTGAGATAGCGCCAATCGCCGTGAAATCTCCCGAAGTTATGCCAGTTGACAAGTGTACCGAAGTGACGCCAGCGCCGAAATCTGTCGAAGTGACACCAGCCGCCGTAAAGTCTGTCGAAGTCACACCTGTCGCTGTCAAGCCTGCCGAAGTCGCGCCAGTGGCTATCAAACCTTCGGAAGAATTGCCAGTTGGAATTACATCTGCTGAAGTCACATCAGTCCCATCTGAGACACCTGTTGCTATTAAGTCTCCGGAAGTGCCCCCTGTCGAAACAGAGGCTCTACCACCTCCAATTGAAAATACAAAGGCAATTGAAGAAATTGTCGCCCCAGAAGAGTCGAATGTCGAAACTGCTAAGATAACTGAGGCACCTAAGGAAGAGACAGAGATCTCGAAATCTCCTGAAATAGAAGAGAAGCCGGTTGAAGCAGAAATTCCACCAATTGTGACAGAAGAAGAGAAAATGCAAGTGGATCAACCACAAGAAGAGAATATCGTTGAAAAGGTGGAAGAGAAAGCTGTTAAACCAATAGAGAAGACTGTAGAGACGCCCATAGAGACTAAAGAAGCTGTTAAAGACAAGCCAGTAGCTGTCGAAACTAAACCTGTTGAGGATATCAAGCCTACGAGAAGTGCTAAGCCGAAATCGGCGCGTAGCTCGCTAGAATCTCAACCAGGTCCAAGTAATGTGCTCAACGAGACACCAGAGAGTCAGAAACACAAGGAAAGTGTACTCAGAACGCTTGGTCTGCTAACTCACAAAGCAGCCAAGGAGGCTAAAATCGAGAAGCTCAAAGAAAAAGAAAGAATATACGGGTCTACTTTGTATATGGGGAATAAGAATAAGTCCAAACCAGGGTCCGGAGATTATACTGGAACGCTAAAGACTGTGATAAAGTTGAATAGGGGTGGTGATAAGAAGAAGCAGAGGAGTTCTTTGAAGATGACTTTCCAGAAAAGCAAATATAGGACGGGGAAGCCGACACCGGAGCTGGGAGAGGCAGCCCAAGAGGATGACGCTTACTACACCATTGAGAGGCGTGAGGTAAGACATTTTTCTTTTACATTATTTTTAGTGTATATGAGACCCTTATAGACAATTTTACGAATTGGTAGACTAGACTTACCTACTGATTAACGGGCTATGTGGCATTCCTTCCACTTCGAGTTTTGCATGGCAGTTGCTCCCGTAAAAGCATAGATATTTCAAATAAATCAACAATCGAGTAGTAGAAGGTCGTTTAAACTGTGGAATGATCTGTGGGCCGTGTGCTTGTGGGCCACCTAAGTGGTATAAAACAAGGAGACTGACCCAGAGAGCCAGTTGGGCTAGCTATAGGTATATTATGTATGATGTATTCATATTATTTGTCAGATGAGATCCATTGAATCTTAATTTAGATATCACTTATCTATCAGTACTTATTTACACTTTAGAACAGAATTCTCACTTTAGAACAGAATTTTCACTTTAGAACATGAACAGAATTACAATGGGGAAAGGGGAATAAACTTTTCAAATAAATATGAAATAACTTTGTAATTTATTTATTTTTTCTAAATTGTTCTATTTAGTGTGGCCGGTTTCTTGGGTCAAGTTTCGTAAATGATATTTTCCCGCCTTCCTATTTACTGATGGGTCTGGTATATGGTACACACCATAAGTACCTACGGATCACAATATAATTTCAATCTATAAAACTTAAAAAGTAAAATGCCATAAGTAAATTAATCACCTATATTTTTCTACATATTTGCCATATTTAAAATTGTAATGTGACCACCTCACTGGGTCTAACAATGAACTGGTTAAACCAGGTCCCTAGTCAGAAAATAGCCAAGGCAACCTTACCTGTAACCTTACCAGGTTCAAATCAGTAGGTGTACCCACCTACTGATTAGCAGAAGCAGGCTTTATTACAGGCTCAAGAGTTCAGTCGGAAGTCGCTCCTATAAAAGCCAAATAAACCAAACCGAAAGGAGAAGGGGAAAACACTCCCGATTTCAAGGTGAGAACCTTGATTGCAACCAGGACCACGCTAAAATGATAATGATGATACTCATTGGGGAATAGGCAGATACAACATTCCACCATCTGAGCTTTTTGTTGGTACAAAAGCTCTCATCAAAAACTCACATTTCTTGGAATAAAATTACACTTCGCCACTGCAGCCTCCCTAGACAAGTTTAGTTTTGTTTAGTAGCGAAAATCCTCACGAGGTATCCGTGAGCCGGAGCCGGAGGAGGAGGTTATGTCGGACTCGAACCGACTAAAACGCACGCCGTCTGTGGGCCGTCGGTGAGATTGTCGTAGCCATATCCCTCGCACCCCGGCCGACCCAGGGACTCTACAATATGCCAATGAATGGCCACTAAACTTGTCTAGGGAGGCAGCAGTGGTGTAGGGTGATTTTTTTCCAAAGTAAAGAACAAAGCTCATCTCGATCTAGTTTTTCATACACGACCCGCTCGGCAAGCCGGTAGGATTCGGGTTACAGGGACCCCTCGCTTCTGCACTACAGTCAAGTAATACCAGAGGCTGGCAATTAGTTCCCGGTGGAATAAATAGGGCCACCCCATCTCTCCCTGTGGGTGTCGTAGAAGGCGACCAAGGGATAGGACTGTTGTAGACTCGCTCTCAAACCGAAAACTATAGATAGCGAAATGTGGGTGTTAGTACACCTCTGCCTACCCCTTTCACGGTTTACAGGCGTGAATATATGAATGTATGTGTGAGTAATGTGATTTTTTTCTAAACTTTATTTTTATTTTTCTAACAATTTTTTTTTGTTGTCCTACAGGGTGTGGCCGGAGCGGCGTCTGATGGTGGGCACAGAAAGTCTCATTACAGTAATCGTCTTAACAATCATGGTGTGTGGAAATATTCACCCACTACACACTGTATCTGCGATAACATGATATTTTAGCTGGCAACATTTGTAACGCCAATGTTGCCATTTTATCTGAAGCTTTGCGAAGTTAAACTTAAATGTCCAATGTTGCCATTTTATCTGAAGCTTTGCGAAGTTAAACTTAAATGTCTTAGTATTAAAGTTGAAATTGCAAGACCATTTTTATAACAACTTTAAAAAGTTGTCTAAAAGCACAAATACCCCGTATTCAGATATTTTTTAGAAAAAATAATGTTTAGTTTTTTTTTTTCAATTTAAAAAGAAAATTTCAAACAGTTTAGTTTTTTTTCATTAAAGGGGTTTTTTGGCTTTGTTCATTGGTTAACATATTTTTTTTAAATATCTACGTATCGAAATAAAGTTATATTCATAAGAAATATATAAAAATAGTTGAACAAAACTTTATAAAAAATATCATGTTCTCACAGTAAAATTTATCAGTTTATCCAAACTTATATAATAAATATATCATTATATCAATTTTGATAACTGATCAAATGACAGCTTTTTAATCCACTAACTATGAAACATTAATTTTTAAGCTTGCATGATCTTACTAACCTACTTACCATCTACGATTGCATAGATATTTTGGTAAAACAATGATTTAGATGAAAATTATAACAAGGCAAAAATGTATTCTAGACTAGCCATTACACGCGGTTCTGCTCGCGTTAACGTTATCTCGACAAACTTAACCTGTGTCAATACTATCTCTATCAAATTTCAATAAAGTCGGTTCAACGGTTTAGTTGTGAAAGCGTGACAGACAGAGTTCCTTTCGCATTATTTATAACTAGCTTTTGCCCGCGGCTCCGCCCGCGTGGATGTCGGTTATCGCGCCCAAACATAGCCTATGTTCTTTCTCAAGGTCTCATCTACCCCCATACCAAATTTCATCAAAATCGGTTCAGTGGTTTAGGCGTGAAAGCGTAACAGACAGACAAAGTTACTTTCGCATTTATAATATTAGTAAGGATATTAGTACCTATAGAGTATCACGTCATGGCCAAGTTTGGAACTTGCGACCTCTCGATCGTCGTACCCACTCAACCACTAAGCTATCGATGCCTGTTAGGGTGCAACCCGGATGCGCTCGGATTTAGATAACTTTGAACTAAAATGTCTGGTTTAAACTTTCAAGTCGAATCATTGTTTTATCAAAAGGCTGATCGAATTCATTTCATTAATTTAAAATATTTTAATGGCACCGCCGCCATGACGTACTTTTATCCGATCGTATTTTAGACCGCGATTCAGAAGGAGAGGGATGGAGGTATAGAGGGTGTATAGCTCTATCTCTGTCACTCTGAATCGCAGTCACGCTGCGCGGCATTTATAGCACGACGTAGTAGATCATCTATATATATATATTACTAGCTGTTATCCCCGGCTCCGCCCGCGTGGATGTCGGTTATCGCGACCAAACTTAGCCTATGTCCTTTCTCAAGGTTTAACCTACCCCTATACCAAATTTTATCAAAATCGGTTCACTGGTTTAGATGTGAAAGCGTAACAGACAGACAGACAGAGTTACTTTCGCATTTATAATATTAGTATAGATATAGATATAAAAATTTGCCGTGTTCGTTCCCAGTGGAGTAGAATATGGCCACCCCATCTCTGGGTGTCGTAAAAGACGACTAAGGGATAGGGCTGTGCTCCTACAGTAAACATACAGCCAAATTGCCCGCTAAACGGCAATAGGCTCGCCTCCTGTTACGTAGGACCGAATATCAAATTTGACGAAATGTAGGTGTTTCTTTACCGCCTACCCCTTGTTGGATTTACGGGCGTGACTTAAAAAATGAAAACAAATGATATTACAATCAATTAGCCTATTTCAGTCCACTGCTGGACATAGGCATCTCCAATATGCGCCACCTCTGCCGATCCTCCGCTTTCCGCATCCAGTCTGTCCCACCTTTTTCAGATCGTCAGTCCATCAGATTGTTCAACCTTCCGTTTTCCTTCTCGCGGTCTCCACTCTAGGACTCGTCTACTCCAACGGCCATCAGTCCTTTGATAGATGTAGCCAGCCCACTGCCATTGCAGCTTGCTTATTCTGCGAGCTATGTAACTTTAAGTCAAAGTAATTCGCGTAATGAGAAAATTGCAATATAGTATATAAGCGTGAATAATGTAATTGATTCGCATTCCCGCTGCACTTCCCGTCGCTCAGGGATAGAGGGTCATGTGTCGGGAATAGATTGATATTGACTCATAATATTGTGTTACATATTCATAATTTCGTCGGTAGCGTAGTGGTTAAGGAGAAGGCCTTACGATCGAGAAGTCCCGGGTTCGGATCCTGGCCGACGTGAACCCATTTCTAACACAAGCAATTTAGCTTAGTTTCGTAGAGGGAACACTTATTTGTAATTTCGGTTGCTAATATTCTTTGAAAAAAAAAACTAAACCCCGTATTACCTACCGCAGTCCACTGCTGGACATAGGCCCCTATTGGAAGGCTTTGGCCTACTGTTTCCACGCTAACCAGACGGATTTTATTTCGAGTTTTCCTTCTCTCGCAGTGATATCGCCTGCGTATTTTTCCGTTAGTCGCCTCTTACGACACACTTCGGATGAGATAGGGTGGTGATATAGTCCCCGGCATTTAACTTGGCAACAATTCGCGAGACAAACAAGCCTCTGGTGCGCGCGGATTGGTTTAATATAATCTATGATTGGTGGATTTGAGGTCCTCCGCCGCCGCAGCACCTCAAGCTATCCTCAAAAGACACTCGATACGCGCATACTGCGCATAATGAGTACATTTTAGTGACGTGTTTGTTGCCAAGTTAAATGCCGCCAACTATACTTGTCTTTCATCGTCACCATGCGGATAAAAGTCTACACTATAATCAAAAAATTATAAGTGAGCGCCCTTTGCTCCTAAGTATAAACTATGGACGCAGTCTGATTGAATTCCGTTTTTGACATTTAGGAGATTGAGATCAGATTGAGACTGAACTTTGAATAGATGTTTGTTACGAAAAATTGGCCGTCTTGTATATAATTTTGTCCATGCACTCATCTCATTACTAACTCCACTCTCCCTAATCATTCATCGCCATAACTATCATTTTATGTAAAGGCATTTTGCATGATCAATGTAAATAATGTATATAAGTAAGTTTATGCACATTCTAAGATCTATTCTTATTATTCTTAAAAACCTGCATTTTTTATTTAGGAAAATCCGGCTAAGATCGGCTTGTTTCACTCTTGTAAAGCGTTCTTTCTATAACGTAGCTTGACTACAGCTAGATATCTTTCTAGAGTAGTTAAAACCAATTATGAGATCAATAAACATATTCTATTCTATTCAAAACCAGAGTTATAGTTCAAATTAGCACAGTTACAGGGTTTTATGTGAAGACAGGATAATGTTTATTCAATTATAAATAACATAATTTTTTACATATTTAACTAATGAAAAATAAAAAATATTTACCAGAATAAGATAAAAGTAGTAGTGTAGCAAAAGGTAAAAATAAACTAAATTATTTACAACTAGATGACCCGGCGAACTTCGTACCGCAATATTTTCCGCCCACGTGGTATTCTGATCCCGATTTATCAGTGTTTCTCTACAATATTATGCATATATCACTTCATCATCACTACATATTATAAAACCAAGTCGCTGTCTGTCCGTCCCTATGTATGCTTAAATCTTCAAAACTACGCAACGGATTTTGAAGCGGTTTTTTTTATAGATAGAGTGATTCAAGATGAAGGTTTATATGTATAATACATGCTTATTATTGTAGAGAAACGCTGATAAATTTAGAGATTATACCACGCGGGTGGAAAATATGGCGATACGAAGTTCGCCGGGTCAGCTAGTTATACATATAAACCTTCCTCTTGAATCACTCTATCTATTAAAAAAAACCGCTTCAAAATCCGTTGCGTAGTTTTGAGGATTTAAGCATACATAGGGACGGACAGACAGGCCACACAGCGACAGCGACTTTGTTTTATAATATGTAGTGAAGTGATGATAGTGATGTTGATGATGATAGTGATAGTGAAATGATAATAAAAAGTATAGGAGGGGGGTAAAAAGTACAAATCCACATCGATATTTAAATATTTCATAAATAATCGGTTTCAATTACTCTATACAGTTACCAAACTGTCAGTCCGATGTGCGAAAGAGAACACTATACAAACCCGAAACAATCCGATCTCAACCGAATTTTTCCGACGTACCAGAAACAGAATTACCTGCTTATTTTTATGATTATTTATTCATAGCTAGCTAGCCTCTAACCGCTGTAACCTTCCTTTAAACTCTCGAAGATCACCCATCACGAGACGTCTTCCACAGACACGGAGGCTGCCCCAGAGCCGGTGGAACCCAAGGAAACCCTCAACCTGGTGATTCCGGAGAAGGCATCCTCATTCAGCATTCACCCTGGGAGGCTGTGCATGGACCAATGCTTCTACTGCGGCGGGAAATTCGGCCTGTTCGATACTCCATGCCATATTGCTCAGATTAAGAGTTCGGAGCGGCAGAAGAAGGTGCTAGACAGTAAGTAACACTTTTTTTATGAGAATAAACTAGTTGTTGCCCGCGGTTCTGCCTGCGTTTGATACTGATGTCGCTCCGATAGGAACCGCCGGCGATAAAAAGTGGCCCATGTGTTCTTCCAGTGTATAATTCCAAGCCAATAAAATTGAGATGTGATTGAGTTACAAACCCTCCATCCATCCAGCAATTCATCCATACATACATCCATCCATCCATCCATCCATCCATCCATCTATCTATCTATTAATCCATTCATTTATTTACGGCCGTTCCCAATAACCTATCTATCGCCAGTTTTGACATTAGAAAGGATAAAAACGTCATCAATCTCTATGGTAACGCAATTCATAGTAGCAAAATAACAATAGGATTTGTCAAAGGAACTATCTCTACCTTTACCTTTATCTGTAGATATGTTATTGGGAATGGCCGTTATCCATTCATCCATCCATCAATCAATCGAAATTTTCGCTTCTATAATTAGTAAGTAATCTAAATTACTAGTATTCCCGTTAAATCGACTCCTAACTACGAAATCGGGGGCATTCCTAGGGTATACCCGGGGCCCTTTATTATCCGACATAGCCACGTCATCGCTGATGGTATCTGTAGGGATTGCTACAGGGGTACCTGACGGAGGTAGGCCAAGAGGGTATTGAGCACCTCCGCTCTACAGAATACCGCGGTCATTATAATCTCTTGTTATGTTCCCGGCGGTGAGTAGGGTAGCCAGAGCTCACTGGAGAGGTTTTGTGCTGTGCTGCTATGTCTTCTGCACTGACGGCACAGAAACTCTGTTCTTACAGGGTCGGCAGCACGAGTGTGACACTGTTGCACACGTCCATAGACCATGCTAACCACTTTCCATCAGGTGGGCCTTGTCAACAGCTACGTGATATAAAAAAAACTAGCGTTATAAATAATTAATAAATAAAAACGAACTAACCTATCATTTTCTTCCCCAGATGAAGAGAAGCTGACCATAGACAGTTGTCTCTGCGATGCTTGCTATAGACACGTCGACCGGCGAGCCAACTGCCCTTCGTACAGGAAGCGACCTATAGGGAAACCCCCGCTCAGCGCCGGGGAACAACCCATGCAGACTTCACCACCGCATAATATGTGAGTATACTCCTTATTTACTTACTTTTTACTTTACAGATTTTTATCTAATGTAATAGAGTAGGACAAAATTAAAAAAACAATAATAAAAATCTAAAACTAAGTACCCTTAAAAATAAATTAATATTTAAAACACAAAATTATTTAAATAAAGTTATAAAGTTAAATTCAATGTTGCCTGGAAGAAATCGCTTCCAGCGATAAGGCCGCCCATTGTACATTAAACTGTATACATGCTACCTACTTGTCATACTTGTAAATCTATTGGTGTACAATAAAGAATTATCTATCTATCCATCTATCAAAATTAGAGATTTCATCTTGAGATTGGGGGTCAGACGGCAATCGATCCCATAAAAGCCAATACATACCTCCCAATCCCTGGCATAGCCTGCGCCAGGCTTGTAACTATCTACGCTTGGTGAATTTGAGCTCGCCCACCGCCGTAGCACCACGTACTATCCTCAAGAGACACCTAAGAAACGTGTACTGCACGTTAGAGCACATTTTAGATCCTAGATATAAATGTCCCGAGGTATACCGACCGTATTGTATGACGCTACGATATCTACAGCTCATTTCGACTCTCGTAGCCGATGCTATGTATCGGCTACGAGAGTCGAAATTGGTTCCATATAAAATTATAAGACCATTTACTTATTATATTTACTAATTCAATTGAATCGTTAGATCTTCTACACTTCTAACAGCATTATATGAATGTTACTGACGTAGATCTATATTAACAGACAAAGACAGGACAAATACTTGTATCTCAGTTAGTCTGTAGCGATTCGTAGAACAATATACGTCTACGAAATTCGCACGCACTTTATATAATTTGCGTAATGTTTACTGTTCTTATAATTATTTAAAGGTTGAATAGTTCTGTAGTGCAGTGGTATACGTATGTAATATTCACGCTTGTATATTTCTGTAAGGGGTAGGCAGAGGTTTAAATGTATACGTAATGTGTACGTGAGATGATTTTTTTTGGTCATACAAAGTTTTTTTTAGATTGTAGCACTACTGACAATTGTATAAGTAACATTATTTGAATTTGAATAAAAAAAAAATACTGTTTCAATTTTTAAAGAATATTTTCTTCATAATTGATAAAAAAGTACCTATATTTTTTTACGTTGACTTGAGAAATACCTCCGCTTTTTCGTTCATAAAAAAATTAAACAATTTAAAATTGCAATACAAACCCTATCTGGGTTTATAGGATAAATGTAATGAATTTGTAATTAATAATAATAATAATATTAAATAGTAGCCAGGATTATCCATCAGCAACTTGCTCTTAAATACAAACTTGTAGATTCAGAAGTGCCGTATTACAGGTATGTGCCCGACCCAGTTCTTGACGATGGTCGCGTCACATTGTACTGGGATCGATCTATCATCACTGACAGGACTATTTTAGCCAATAAGCCTGATATTGTGGTGATAGATCGATTAGAGCGCCGCGCAATAATTGTCGATATCACCATCCCGCATGACGAGAATCTCGTGAAAGCCGAAAAAGATAAACAAATAAAATATTTGGATTTGGCTCGCGAGGTTGTCGACATGTGGGCTGTGGATTCGGCGATTGTTGTTCCGATAGTCGTATCGGCTCACGGGCTGATTGCCAAGAGCCTCGACCAACATCTTAAGAGGCTCGCGTTAGATAGTTGGATCAAGGGCCTGATGCAGAAGGCGGTACTCCTCGACACGGCACGTATTGTGAGGAGGTTCCTCTCCCTGGAGCCCTAACCACCGGCAGCTTGGTCCCTGTACCCGATGCCGGTGGGCACTATTTTTTATATTTTTAAATATATGCTTTTTCTTTTAGATAATAATGTATTTAAAAATGTAATTTATAGGTTTTAAAAAATGAATAAAGAGAGAATAATAATATTAAATAGATAATAAATCGAAAAAAATTAAAATTTTACTTTTACCAATCTACACCACAAAGTAACTCTTACGAACGTCATAAACGTTACCCTAACATACTAACCATTTCCCCCCCTTCACAGCAACCAATCAGAGAAGCCCCCAAGTCCTCCCCTAGAAGAAGACAGCGAGGAGGAACCTCAGGCCGCCGTCACCACGGGCCGAGTGGCCCTCTGCCACACAGAGGGCTGCTCCGTTGTCGCGGACCACTCCATCCGACGGAAGTGGCTCATCAAACTACGGTCCAGTGTTAACAAACTGGTAAGTTATTATTATGTACTAGCTGACCCTGCGAACTTCGTACCGCCATATTTTTCGCCCGCGTGGTATTCTGATCCGGATTTATCAGTGTTTCTCTACAATATTATGCATGTATTATACATATAAACCTTCCTCTTGAGTCACTTTATTTATTAAAAAAAACTGCTTCAAAATCCGTTGCGTAGTTTTGAAGATTTAAGCATACATAGGGACGGACGGATAGCGACTGCGAATTTGTTTTATAATATGTAATGATAATGATACTATCTATGCCAGTGGTGGGCTAAGTACGGCCCGCGGGCCAGTTCTGGCCCGCCGAGATCAGTCCTTCAACATGAATAGTATACATTAGAGATGTGGTGACTAGTCGGTAAAGCCGACTATCCGGCCACTATTGTAGTCGGCGACTAGTCGGCAAAGAGCGCCGACTATCCGGCTTCATACCGGTTCACTGGTTTGTGTACCTTAGATAATAATGCATTTTAGTAGTATCCAATTTCTAGCAGTCTAGTAGCTATCCAATTTTAAGCGGCCGAAGTTCTAAAGCTATGAATAGTATTCTGCAACTTATTTTTTTTTTAAACAGTAAAATTTAGTACTACAATGGCATATAATACAATGCAAGATAGCATATATTTTGTTTGCTTAAGCGTAGGTTTGATTGGAGAATGATGCTTAAGCAGATTAAACAAATCTCGTTTTTTTTTGAGCACTGTTATCTAAAAAATCATAAACTTTGTTCAAGAATGTCAAAAATGGGCAAGAAAATCCTATTGATTATAATTATATCGTTATGTTCGGTACATCACTAGTATACATACATACATACATTATAGTCACGCTTTTATCCCCGGATGGTTAGGCATTGTATTAACACCTCCATTTCACCTACTATAATTTTTGGTCCCACGTAATAAGGGGCGAGCCTCGCCCCCTATTACTGCCCACCCCTTCAGGAATATATAATATGTATGTACAAAATAGTATTAATTAGTGTATTTTGTTGTACAGTTGAAGCTGAAATGCGACTACCCAGGACTACACACCATCCCCTTGTGTGGTGAGCACTACCGCTGCCTCACGCCTCTCATGGCGTGTGTACTGTGTCGTAGGAGACTCACGAAGCATCATAACGTCCACTTTATACATCACGTAAGCATCCATTCAATAATATTAAGTTTTTGGTACTATTTCATAGAAAAATGGCTGAAGGAATCACGATTGTATTTGGTATACCTTACCTAAAACCGCATGCCGTTTCATTTCTTTTGATGCCGGGTATAAGATTGGGTATAACATATCCCTCTCACTGCGGTTGACCTAGGATCATGTTCAATTTCAAAATGGCACCCTCGGATGTGGGAACTACAGTGTGGTACTACTGGTAATCTTTGTCCCATCTTGCTTCCAGAAAGCCTGTTTTTTATGTTTATAATTTCTGAAACGTATTATAAACATGTCTAATTACTGATCATCATCACAATGAGTACCTATGCAAATGTAAAGAGTAATTTTAATCATAACATAACATAAACTCACGCCTATATCCCCGAAGGGGTAGGCAGAGGTGCTAGCACCCACATTTCGCCGTTTATGTTTAGGTCCCAATGTAATAGGTGGCGAGCCTATTGCCATTAACCGGGCACTTATAAACCTGCGATAAATACACACATAACTTCGAAAAGCATCGAAAAGTCATTGTTGTGTGCCACGGTAAACCTGGGATCGAACCCGAGACCTCGTCTCAGCAGTCCATTACCCATACCACTAGGCTACCATCATATATCATCACATATCATCATCATTATTTCCTCCTGCTGGCTACATAGACATTAGTGTAATATTGATTAACTAACAAACACATGTTCCGTCTTTTACTGCGCGTGTATCGTTTCACGTCTCCATTGTTTAAATCCTGTTAGCTACAGCTTCTTACCATCAGGCAAGTTTTAGTCATTTTGACGAGTGCTATATTATAAAAAGAAAACAACACAAAAATTCTTCTACTAGGGTTCTACTAGGGTAACTGGTGGTTACCTCCAGGCCTGCGTTCAAACGACCTAAATTACACCTGATCCTCCATTTATCATCTTCCTTGATTAACTACCCACTTTAAGCACTTTTGTTTCGTACTACGTATCTTTAAATTTCACAGCAAATACAAATAACGTCATGTCCTCCACAGGGCTACCTGGACCTGAACCCACTGCTGATGGCGGCGGGTATACCCGTCCAGTTCACGGAGCGGCCCGTGCTGTGCAAGGCGTGCCAGAACTACTGCTCGTTACTGCAACGGCCTGCTGACAACAGGGCCTTTGCTCACCAACATCGCCTCAAGTAAGCACACACACTCGCACTACGTCCCTTAGACACACATACTCGCTCATACTCATGCACATAATGTACCAGTGTTGGTATTAATCGATTATATTTTTAATCAATTAATTAATTTGATTAATTTTAATCAGATTAAATTAATCATGATTAGTTTAATCATGATTAAAAAATATATCTTAATCATGATTACTGATTTAATCATTAATCATCAATTGATTAACTTGATTAATATTATTAATTCTACGTAACGAAAGTATACGAATACGACGTGACGTGACGTCATGCAAAAAGTGTCGTTACAACTTTTGCTCTTAATTTTTTCCGTTTAGCCCCCTTTCGCAACGCGCGATAAGGAACTTCGTTCCAATAAAGTAGCTGATAAATGCCTAGTTAATCAAATAATCAAATTAACGATTAATGATTATGATTAATAATCATAATCATGTCAAATTTGATTATGATTAATTAATCATAATCATTTTTTTGATTATGATTAATTAATCATTAATTTTTAATCATTAATCAGATTAACTTTCGGCCAACACTGTAATGTACAGTATGTAACTCATATATGTTCAAACACATTCACTTTTTGACATTCTAACACACTCAAGTTCAAATCTAACACGCACACTCACTGACTTGTTCAACACACACTAACTTATTGAACACGCACTAACTTATTCAAATACACACACACATTACAAGTAGCTTTGCATTAATTCATGTCTATTTACTTTCATGACATCGATAGCAGATTAGCATAACTATGTAAATATAATACAGTATTTAATTTTTTTTTCTCTAGACTGACTGAAGCTTGACTTATATAATACTTACTAAAAATATATCTAACAGAAAACTTTTTCCAAATTCCAGACTACTCCAAACCTACAATGTAGAATTGCCTCCAAGTTCAGAGAATGAAACAGAAGAACAGACTATGGAAGATGGCAAAATAAAGAAGAAACAGCGAGCGAAATCCAAACAACGCAGCACAGAGCCTGAAACCAGCGAGTCTTCTGAACGAACTAGTGAAAGCACTCCAGAAAAAGACAAACCAAAAGACCATGAGAACGAAGAACCACCTTTAGAAGAAGACATTGAAAGTCTCATATCGTCCAACAAGATCTTAGTACCCAATGCTGGAAAGACTAGCGAATCCACCACACATAGTGACGGCTCAGAAGCAGACACTATGGATATAGACGCTCCTATCATACCAATAGACAAACAAACAGAACTACAATATCTACTACAAAAACAAAACAATCCCGCACAGTTCCTACCTAAAACAAATCTCACACACAAACAAAGAAATATACTTAAATTACAAAACATATCGGGTATTCAGAAACATGGACAGCAACATAGGATCAGCGAGAAAAATGCTAAAAGAATACATAAAATTGGACAGATTGTTGTTCATAAAGAGAGACCGCGTAAAGATGAAAGTATAGATGACGGGATAAAAGATGGACTACCTATATTCAAAAATATATCTCTAAACGAAGAATGTACTATAGAATCAATACCTAACAAGAGGCCCGCTGACATAAACACTCTTAAAAATAAATGGCAAATGTCCGAAAGCTTCACTCAAGTGAAAAAGAATTTAAGCGAGCTCTCAAAGAATAAAGATCCAAAGAAATCTTCAGAAGTAAAGTACTCAAATCCTGTGAAAAGATTAGAGACGAACCCGTCCATATCTGTCCGAGAATTATTCCCGGGTGAAGAAGAAATGAATTTACAGTGCAATATTGAATTCAATAACGTGAAAGGTGTTACTCCGCAAGGCTGGGAAAAGTGCAACACTATGATACAGTACGATGGTGAGACTAAGAAGCTTTGGAGTGAATTACAGAGGCCGTATGGCAACCAGTCATCTTTCTTGAGACATTTAGTTCTTTTAGAGAAGTATTTTAGGAGTGGGGACTTAGTTTTGTCACATAATGCGGCTCCGAACGCAGCTAACTATAGCGATTCCGCTCAGAATAGACTAAAGGCGTACGACAATGTAGTCAGTGAAACGCCGAAGCGAAGCGATCCACCTATTAGCCTATTAGAATTTAGAAAAAAGCCGTCTATGAACGGAAAAAGTCTCCTAAAATCCAATCAGAACGATTCTGATAAGGATACCAAGAAATTTATGCCACCGCCTGGCGTTTTGCCTAAAGCTAAGTCAAAAAGCGACAAATCTAAGTCAAAGCCATTGCCACCTGAGCTAATAGCCATCAACACTCCGAATGCCCAAGGAAGGAAGGCTATTCAGAATGTACTGCACAATATACAGCAGCTAGTCAAAGGTGTTTCTGCGTCGGACCCCACGGAGATTGCAGCGGCCCCCCTGCCCCCCACTGCGGTCCCAAAGTTGGACCCCCCGCCCCCACCGAAGGAAAAGAAAGATACGCCGAAGAAAGATGAAACGCCTAAAAAGACTAAGACTACAAGCAAACCCTGGCGGCCGACACTTATGCCTATTACTCCGGTAAGTGAAAATCGATTTTATTTTACGTTTATATTACGATATTTAGTACGTCAGAGGTCTAACTGCAATGCTTCGATATCGCTCAATATCGCTATTGGGTTGTGGAGGTCAGGTGGTAGCCGCTTCATTTAAAATATTGTAATTATAATAATTATTATAATAGTCCAGCCATATCCGCAGCTAGTCTTTTAAAGCGGACCTCAGATGCGACTGGGATTAACGGTAGAATGAAGAAGATTCAGTACGTCAGAGGTCGCGGGTTCTATTCCTACTCAATGTAAATATTTAGAGGTCTTGGTGTTTCTACGTAATGTATCTAAGTATATTTATTAGCATTCTAGAACTCATATTGCAACATAGGTCTTAAACTGCAATATACAGGGTGTCCCAAAATTCAAGGATAAGCCGGCAACACAGGGTGGCCCTACTTATGGCTGCTCTGAAAAAAAAAAAGAAAAAAAATATATCTCAATTTTTTTTTTAATTATTCAAACATTTTTAAAATCCTTCGAAAATCGGTACCCCTAACGATATTTTTAACTACCAGGCCCACAATTTTGCAAATATTTTTGAACTCTTTTCTGTATTAGCAAGCTAAAAAGCATGACTATCCATCACCACTGTGTAACATTATAGAATATTTGTAGTTATTTTACAAAAATAAGTCAAAATATTTTTTATTCGTAAAATTTTCATAGATTTTTACTTTTGACCCACTTTATTTTATCTGTGTGAAAAAAAAAGTATGGGCACCCTAATGGCATTCTTTTTTAAAAATTGGCGCAACTATCCAAGATTTCAAAAAGGTATAATTTGAGTATGATAATTTCATAAAATTCTCTAAAAATTTATTTTTAGTAAGTAAGAATCACATTTCATACAGTGCTTTTATTGAAAATCACCAAATTTACTTTATACACAATGCATTCATTATCAATAAAAAATCATTGACGGGACTCGTGACTAATTTTTCCCAAGTTTTCCCAAGCGACTACAATATGGGGTTCTTCAAGAAGGGCATTAGAAGGTTTCTTCAGGGTCGGCAGCACGAGTGTGACGCCCCTGGTGTTGCATACGTCCATAGGCCACGGTAACCACTTTCCATCAGGTGGGCCGTGTGCTTGTCTGCCACCTAAGTAGTATAAAAAATAAAAAAATAAAAAGTGGTAACCGAGTAGGTTATCACATTACGAGGTTAAGCAACACAAGCCAGGTTGGTTTTCGGATGGATGACCATTCTTAAGACATTGAGACACCTCCGTTCCTCAGAGTTGCCGGCTTATCCTTGAATTTTGGGACACCCTGTATATCCAATTTAAAAAAACAAAATTATAACTTTGTTACCATTTCAGTATGGTATGAACCGCTCATATCCTTGTTTACCACCTTTATAAAATTAAAAAACTAATCACTCAATATTTTTTTTACAGGAAAACCTAGCGAGAATCGCCCGGGAGCCGACTCAGATAGCAGTGGACGGGCGAACGCTCCCAAGCCTGGTCCAAGTGATGTCAGCAGGACAACGGTTCCACATCACCCTTCAGGACTACAACAAAATGTGTATCATGAGGCGAGAGAAACTACAGCAGTTGCAAGACGGAGAGAAGTCTAAAAGACAATCCACCGAAGACACTACTGTAGTCACCGAGATCCAACCGTCTACAATGCTCGGGAACGGTGGCACCGTTGTCCAAAACATAACAAGCGAAGAAAAAAAGGACCAAGAACTCGGACAGATTGGATCTAACGCTGCCACCATACTGAAAAACGTTGGACTTAAGAATATAACCATAGCACCTATCCCGCCGAAAACTGCTACAATTACGTCACAGACGATCGCCTCACCTATAGTGACGTCACCATCTATGCTTGTGACGTCAACGCCTATAAAAATCCCTCAACTAGGACCAGCTGTGTCGATAGTGAGTGAGACAATCATCTCCCCGCCAGTCATGACATCACATATGATGCTGCCGAAGATACCCAAATCGTTGACAGTCATTCCTCAGACGGTTATGACAAGTCAAGTGAATAGTCCTTCGGGGACAAGTCAGGACAACCAACGTCCATAACGAAGCCTGTACTTCATGGTGATATAGCGAACGCCTCAAGGCAAGCATCACCATGACTGACTTTGCATTGCAAGCACCCCCGAAAGCCTTAATAATTATACTGTGTATATAAATCTAGTGTTTTAGTGTCGGATAATGTGCTGTGAAATGACAAAAGTGTTAAATAATATACTACTCAGATGGTTAAATTTTTTTTTTCGTTTGTGCAAATGATGCGACGGTTTGTGCTGGCGATCGTGTACGCTGAGATCAGTTGTGTTAGAAAATACATTAGCATTATGCGGTTATCACAGATGTAAGTTTTTACACCTAATATTAGTTTCAGTATCAATTTTAGAACAGAATACTGCATGTAAGGCGATATAACATCTAATTTAAGGTCGATAAAGTCTTAATTTGAATAGCAAAAGAGGCTATTATATGACCATTTACTTGCATATAGCTATTTTGGAGATGTGACTAATTGCAACTGGAATTCTATAGCTAAAGTTCCCAGCTTTTAGTATGTCGGGATAGTCCGCCTAACATCGGCTTACTTCGGCTGTAAAACCTTTATTTCAAGAGTACTTAATACTGAAGTTAATATTCGATATATTAAAAACGGTTTTAACTGCTCTTTAAAGATATCAACCTATCATTTCGATATGAGATAGAGACAACTCTACAAAACCATAGCAAGCTGATGTTAGCTATCCTGACATGCTAAAGCAATGCCCTTATGCCAAAAATAGCAAGTCTGGAAATACATACGAGTATATAAACAATATATTTTAAAAAATAATGTCACAATTTAAATTCATATAAACTTAACTCTGTGATAACAACCCCAACGCTTGTGATCCATCAAAATAAGCTTATTGAGAGGCCTCTTCTAGTTTTTATATAAAGCGGCCATTCATCTGCCAACATGTTAGACTCCACTCTCATGTTGGCTAATGAATGGCTGCTATTACAAGCCTGACTATTTCCCTACAAAAAAAAAACTAAAGTTCCTTCAGCAAGCATTCAAAATTCTCTAGTCAGGGGAAAAATACGCATTTATAATTTATTTATTTCATTGTACCCGCTATAGAGGTGAAGGTATCGTATGTCATTTGTAAGTGTATGACGTCATTGCCTCGTATCATTCGCATAAAGTAGATTATGTATATGTATAGTAATGTATAGCGTTACTTTGTAAGAATATCATTCGGAACATATTTTTCCAACTGTTATTATAATTAAGATGCATTAGAACTCATTAGAACTAAAAATCCCAAGATATGAACAGGATTTAATAAAACAATATTGTACTATTATATCATTTTTAATATTGATTTGAAAACCTATCTTATCATAAAGGGACATTTATATTTGGATATTTTAAAATAATAGCTTGAATTAACCCAAAGTACAATAATAATTTAAATTCTAGAAGTTAATAATTATATTCATAACAGCAGTTTATTAATAAATTTGTGATTATCGAACTCATTTTTATTAATAAATAGCTACTTAGCTTATTACAAAGATATTTTTCACATATTACACATTTAAAAAACATATTTATATTAATCTTAAAGAAATTAGATAATTGATTCAACGTCCACATATGCAATGAACGTCATATGACGTAGAGTTATGTGTACATACTCACCCTGAGTTGAAACTACTCTCCCTGCGTTGAAACCCTCACCCTAAGATGAGTTCTTATAAATATAACAGTAAATAGAAGTTACACGAAAGGTAATTTTTATTACGTCATAAATTAAACATAAGTAACATTAAATGTAATTAATTATCATGTCATAAACTCATTAATTTATATCCACATTACTTCCATACTTAGATCTATCCTTACTATAAATGTCCCTACAGTAAAATATATTGAAAAAAAAACCATTAAAAAAGTCGGTGATTAAATGTGTGCCTCACAGAAATATAAAATGTATAATAAAACATTGTACATAAATATATTCGAATCACGGGAGCCAATGGTTAGTTCTGACACGTTTTTATAAGATAATCTTACGCTCATTGAATACTGTACGTTTGTCTATAAAGAAAAATCACTCACCGGTATGCAACGCGTAAGCGACCGATCGCTGTTCAAGATCGGATTTCACGCGGTGAATTTTTTCATAAGTTTTCACGTTTTACTTAATGAATTTCATTGTCACTATAGTAAATACCATTTTCATTTATTTAAACAAGTTGATTTGATTGATCAATAAAATTCTATTTGTGCTGCTTATAAGAAATCATTATTTTAAAGAGCCTACTCTACTATGCGAAATGTGTACTCTAAAATATGAAAAAGTGCAGTCACACTCGTACGAAAGTGTAAGTGAAATGGGACTACTTTAGTATTACTTTCAGTGGCTTCACACGCTTTCTTTTAGTCTGAAAGTCCATAATTAATTTTCGTAATTATTCTTGTAACTCCATATTGTATCTATATAGACAAACGTACACGCGTATGTTGAAACATGATAATTATATATCTATATTGTTGAAATTTAGCTATTTTATTTGGTCTACGGTGTAGCTAGGTCCAATGTTAGTGATGTACGTGAAAATTTAATGTTTGTACGGCGAAACGTGAAATGGCGATGCTCATACATTATGTACAGTTTCTGAAAAGAAAATATAAGTGATATCGGTTCTCTAACATGTGATTTGATTGATTTATTTACCCACTAGCTGTTGCCCGCGGCTCCGCCCGCGTGGATGTCGGTTACTGCGACCAAACATAGCCTATTTTCCTTTCCCATGGTCTAATCTACCCCTGTACTAAATTTCATCAAAATCGGTTCTGTGGTTTAGGCGTGAAAATGTAACAGACAGAGTTCTGTTACTTTCGCATTTATAATATTAGTATGGATACTATATTATAACTTCCTTTCTAAACTATCATTGTAATTATTTATGGCTAGGTAATTCCCCGCGTGTATTGCAATTAATTCTTTAAATCACTATTTTTTTTTAAATATTAGCAACCGAAACCAATTACTAATATTGTCTCTAACCCCAGCTAAGATAAATTTGCCTGTGTTAGGAGTGGGTTCACGTCGGTAGTGTAATGGCCAGGATTCGAACCCGGGACCTCTCGGCCGACACCATAACCACTAAGCTATACCGACACTTCTATTTAGTAGAACAATTCTCCGGTATTCTCCGTTAGTGGCACAAAAATGCATTGGAGAAGAACATAAAATGTTTTTTTTTTAGATATAAGATACATATTTATTGCAAGAATAATCGTTTTATTTCCCTCACAAGCTTTTTTTTATTAGCATGTACGAAGCTTGGTACGATATGAATTTAAGGTTCCTATGCAAAAAAAAAAAAAAAATTATCTAGACCGGTATTTTTTTTTTATTATTATAACTATAATTTTCCATTCAAAACGTATCTAAAGTCTTTCTCAAATGAACTCGAAGCAATAAATATAAATAAATAATGAAGTCTGTTTATTCAATTTTCTTGTCAACATACATATTATAGTCCAGCCGAAGCAGTAGGCAGAGGATTGGTGTATAAGCACCCACATTTCGTCAATTATGATTTCCCGTCCCATGTATTAGGGGGCGAGCCTATCGCCGTCAAGCGGACACTTTACCATGTCCTCCTCTTAAAAATACATATAAATAGTAGACTTTGAAACCTGTTGGCTATCATCTAAGGAACCATAATGTAGATGGCGCTAGTTAGGCAGAAGTCTAATCGAGCTCAGGTTTATTGTCTACGTGCCTATTTACAGACTATTAACTACAACAGTATGCCCGTTTCGAATACTCTGTCCTACGAAGATTACAAATATTGTAGGTATTCTATCAAAAAAAAGGATAATTTAATGATATTTGCGTTGCCATTCGGCATTTGGGGTTGCCCTGTCGTGAAGCAGAGGAAGTCTGTCTAAAATCAACTTACTTCCGATTGGCAGTTTGATATAACTGTCAATCCGATGTACGACAGAGATAGCACTCTACAGAACTGATCGTAGCCGGTCATCACTCTTCTTGCCGCCGTACCAAGTCGAACATCGGGTACGGTTTAATTAGTATACTGGTATATAGAAAACAGATTTATCAATAAACAATAAGGTCTATATTTATCTGATTAGTCCACCAGCAGCCTAAAAATGGCGACATAGAATATATCTTTTCGACCAATGAAATTACTGAAAAAAGATGACCAAGACGTCATGACAGAAATATCTCTTCGACTTCATTGGTCGAAGAGGGTATCTCTTCCGTGAGAGAGAAGTGGTATGTCTATACCGCCATGCTAGATTGCTGAAAATAATTCCTATTAATGTCGTATGTGACAGTTTTAGTTTTATATCTCCCCTCACTCTAGCTCTATCAACCCTCTCACTGGCACTCAATTTATCAAGGCTACATTTCCTTACACTTATCTAGCTCACGTATAGGCTTGCCATTTCCATATAGTATCGCGTAAGTCGGTCATCGCGACCAAACATAGCCTATGTTCTTTCCCTCTAACCCCTATTCTCGCGATAAAAGGTAACCTTTATCCTTTTCTAAGCTCCAATCCATTACTGTATCAAATTTTACCAAGATCGGTTCAGTGGTTTAGCCGTGAAAGCACTGAGTTACTTTCGCATTTACCTATAATATTAGTATGGATTCATAAGAAATGAAGCATCTATGTCTGGCTATTTTTTTATCTGAGCATTAGTGCTTGTGTGACAACCAAGCCCTAATGGGGACTACACAAACATACACACTGCAAATTATCCTGCTCAAAAGCATTTCCTGCTTAAATCAATAAAATGCTTTTGACAAGAGATTTGCTGCCTTATGCAAGAAGTAAGTATTTGCTGCATTAATGTGAGGCAATTTGCTCAGTACTTGCTGCTTGCTTGAGTTTGTGACCTCGTTATAGTTAATACAAGTTCACATCTAACTATTTCTAACACCGTAAGCTTACCAATTTTCAGAAACTGTACGTCTAAAAAAGCCGTTCCGTCGCCTACATCTTGAAATGTTAAATTTAGCGATTTTGGAAGTTTCCCCTGTTGTTCATATTGGTTTTTATATAAGTTTTTTGAACAAACTGTAGCCCTATCATAGTCCGGATGTTTAGGTTCTTCCAAAGATAGTGCGGTAGTTCACAATTATTATGTTTAGTTATTATTTCATTCGGCGCCCGCCGCGCCCGAGGTATGAATTGTCTAATAAACATATCTTATCTCCTGAAATATTGTGTTTACTTTCAATAATTATACCCATGGGTCAATAACTCAATAATAACCACTGAATGAGTATCGCTGGTGACCACTTTATTACTAGAAATGATTACGAGAAGGTTCGCGCAGCCGCGGAGTAGCCTTCACCTTCAAATGAATATGTTCTGTAGATAAGACTCAAAATGGTTTGTAATATTTTGCCTCAAAAAGTCGCTGCCGGCCGCTGCTCTCACAAAGGGGATTGACCCTTAATTCATAAATTTACGTCCTACTTACAAAAATGCCTGAATCGTAGCACGGCGGCGCGGCGGCGTAGACACTCGTCCCGCGCGTGTTAATGGTAGTTAACGCGATTATGATTATACATTTATATTGTGTTGTGATTCGACCAGTAGTTACACACTCAAGCAACACTGGACATCGTTTCGACCGAACCAACAAGCGTAGGTAAGTCGTAGGCGCATCCCCTAAAGAGGTGTGTATCTAGAAATGAATTTCTAATATCCAGGAGAACCATGTTACTTCATCCATAGGTCACAGTAACCACGGTAACCACTTACCATTAGGTGGACTGTGTGCTTGTCTGCCATCTAAATGGTATTAAAAAAACCAATCGCCTTGCGAATTATGTTGAACACTAGCAGAATTGTAGCACCCCTAGGGGTGGTTGCTGCGGGATCAACAGTTAAAAGGTTTGTCAAGTTGAAGTTTCTCTAGCTTAGTGGTTAAGAAGCTGGCCTTAGTGTCCAGAGGACTCGGGTTCGAATCCTGGTCAAGTTTAGTTTTACTGAAGTAGTTAGGAGTTAACCAGTAATTTGGTTTAGGTACCTAGATACTAATATAGATATTCTAATTTAAAAAAGTTATTTTTCTTAACTACAATTTTATACCGATTTCAATTTTGACTGTCGGGTTCCTTTTTCTTGGAGTGTTTCGAGCCTCCTTTAGTTCTTTTCCATTTCATTCTTCTGTTCTGAAACCAGACTTTCACCTGTAAGTCAAATTGTAACATTAATTCACGGAATTACTAATTTTATTGTAGGAGCTCAAGCTTCAAGCTTGGGGGTCGGATTTTAGTCTTAGCTACGAAACAGTCGAACTTAGATATATTCCGTGAAGCGACCGCCATCTGACGGGTCTGAAGCAGATCCTCCCATTCGCAACTCGTCCAAATAGCTGTTTGTCCCATTGACTGCCACAACACAACCCACTGGGGATATCGAAGCTCAGCACTTTAGAGCTCCACAAATGCCACTGAGATGTTCATATGGCACCCAGGACCAACAGCCGCCTCCTAGTGAGTGAGTTACGTTATTCAGCTTTGTAATGGCGACAGAATTTTAAAATCGGTCCAATCGTTTTTGAGTTTATTCGTTACTACAAAAATACAAATCTTTCCTCTTTATAATATTATTGTATAATATAGTATCTACCTACAGCCAGCCTCCGTGGCGTAGCGGTAGTGAACGCGGCCGCTACGCAGGAGGCGCGGGTTCGGTTCCCGCTCAGTGCAAATATTTGTGTGAATGAAATATGAGTATTTGCATTGGTCTGGTCGTGCCTCGGAGAGCACGTTAAGCCGTCGGTCCCGGTTGCCATGAGAACATCTATGGCAGTCGTTACGGGTAGTTGGAGTCCTCAAAAAATCCAAAAACAACGGTCTAACTGCAAAACTTCGATATCGCCTAATGTTAACATTGGGTTGTGGAGGTCAGATGACAATCGCTTCACGGAAAATATCGAGGTCTAGTCAAATCCGTGGTTAAGTTAAGACTGGTAAAAAAAGCGGACCCCAGACTCCGAGCTGAAAGCTTCGGATGCGACTGGGAATTAACGCTAAGAGGAAGAAGAAGAATATAGTATCTACCTACAGATTTACGCTCAAATGATGGCTTGCAGCTTGCATGTAAAGTTTACTTAATGATGTAGGTACCTATCTAAGAACAGAAGCTTCTTTGGGGCAGGCAGGCTGTATCTCTTACCTCGAAGAAAGGTAAGCATCGGTGTTAATTACCTGTCTCTCAGTAAGGTGCAACGCCACAGCAATCTCGTACCTCCTCAGGCGGGTGAGGTAGTTAGCCCGTGCGAACTCCGTCTCCAGGCTCCTGATCTGAGTCTTCGTGAAGGCTGTCCGCTCCTTGCGACCGCCGCTCGAACGTGTCTCTGCAATAAACAGCTATTATTTTCCTTACTTTTTTCTCTCAGAACTCAGACTGAGGTGACTGAACTGAGAGAACTTTGGAGTCCGGGATTCCGTATTTCTACTACTCTATTATTTGCTTTATGTTGACTACGAAAGTGACTACTTGCTAACCTCCCAACCCCGAAAAGAAGACCTCCAGCTTACTACAGAACCTCCGTCGTCAGCAGGTGCGATTTATTTCACGATCGCTTACCTTATACCTACCTTGGTAATCTAATGCATTTTGCACAGTAGGTTGTATCTGAACGGCATGTGCCCTAACGTTCTTCCTATTCTTTTTCCGCTTCTACCTCTTTGTATCGTAGGTAGATACGTCAACCTAACTATATTTTCTCACTCCATTAGTCAAGCTTAAGAAAAACGTGTTAAAACTACGACTACTACGAGTATATTTTTGGCGATTTCTGTCTTTCCTAGTACTCAAAGCTAAAATGGTCCCATTAGAGTCTTTTGATCCCCACATGAAATAGAATCGATTGGCACAAAAAAAAATTGGACTTTTTGCATTTTTTTTGTTAACTGTAAGATTTTTGTAAAATCTGTAAATGCAGTTCAAAATGTCTCAAAAAGTTAGGGAAGGTCTCCTAAGAACGTTTTGCTGTAACTACAACGGTTAAGGTACTTGCCCTTACTGACCCGTTTCAAAAATACACCCTGTATATCACGATTCATCACGTCTTCTCCAAACAAACCCAATCACAGGAAACTAGTTACTACGTACCTTACCAAGTACCTATTCGCACTAGTTACTTAGGTAGGTACCGATATCCGTATTCTAGCTAGACTAATGTTTGCCAGATGAGACGCGGCGCCGGCGCTGCCTGCCAGTGTTTACGTTTTACTCCCCTGTTTGTGTGCGGAGCGCTCGTAAAGTGCATATTTCCACTCGTAAAACTACGAGGTGAGAAAGAAACGTAGGTAAGTATATAACGTCTTACTTAGTAGGTATGGTTCTTGCAAATGCTATAATACCTACTTCGTCAGGTTATTGCTTGTACTTGTGCGAAAGCATAGTAGCGATAGTACCTAAATAGGTAGGTACAACTAACTGTCGCTACCAAACCTAGCCCTATGTCATTTCCGAAGCTCTAGTCTATCTCTGTACTAAATTTCGTCCAAATCAATTCAGTGATTTAGGCGTGAAAGCGTAACAGACAGATAGACACAGTATGGAGCCCTTCCGATTGAAGGACGAGGGACTGACGCAGTTTTAAGTTTGGCAGGACGAAAGTGACGCTTCTGGTATACATACACGTCCATAGGCCTTTTTCCATCAGGTGGGCCGTGTGCTTGTCTGCCACCTATGTAGTAGGTATATAAAAAAGGGTTTCCTATCGAGAAGTCAGCGGTAGTCACTCCCATATAAGCCAAACACACATTTTCAACAGGAGAAATACCAGAGAATACGGGAGCGAATCTGAGCTTCGTTGGCACTCGGATGTAGAGAAAAGATAATATTATTATTATAGATATTCTTTTCAACAAAATTTTCACGTTATAAGTGACCACTGAGTACCACTTACCTATCTGTAATTTTATAAAATGAAAGTGGTTCGCCTCTACTGAAAATGCACGATAAAAAGCACTGTCTAGAGTTCTAGACTTAAGGCAAGCATAGCTTAACTTACTGGCTTGTGTCATCTTGAATGTGGACAATCATAGGTAAGTACTTACTTACTGTAGTATGTTATTTTTGTAAATCTATTTTTTTTAAATAAATATTTTTTTAAATGTATTGTTATGTTATGTTTATATTGAGCGGGAATCGAACCCGTGCCTCCAGAAGAAGGAGTCCAAAGCACCACCACGCCACGGAGGCTATCATCAGAACTTAACCAAAACGTAAAAATCAATGGATTTTTAAATTTCCTATAGAATGCTATAGGAATTTTTCGTTCAACTAACCGTCGGAGTAGTGTTATCGGACAACCGTCCTATTCGGTGAGCGGTATTTCGGAATACCATATGGACTTCAGGAAATTTAGGATAAGAAGTTCTAATTTAGTTTCCAAGATTTCACATTCACAAACTAGCATACAAAATCCACTCACCTTCATCTCCAAAACTCCTGGCCTGCTCCTCACTCTCCTCCTTTACGACGACATGGCTTTCCCACTCCCCCCACTCCCAGTCACACGCTTCTCTTGCATCACAGATACCCCTATCAACCGCCCTATAATCATAAAAGAAAGGTAGATACCCTGCGTGGAATATCTCTTGGTTCACTTCTTGGCTCAAAATTGGTTCAAACTGTGATGGGTCTAAGGGTTCTTGGTATTCACTTGGGTTATCCACTGGTTGGAAATTGGTTATAATATTATATTCCATTATGTCATGTAGATTTACGCAAACATAGATAGATAGGTGCACAGTATAATTTATTCGAAATAATGCACTTATTTTCGAATTTATGCGACGCTATGCAATGCGGGAAATAGTTTTTCCGACTTTTGTAATATATAATACTTTTTTTTCAAGTAAGTAAGTATAACGAAGTTTTATGCGATGCAAGAAATAGTTTTTTTTTAGTAAGTATTGCAATAAAATTAAATTTTAATAATCACTGGTCTACATTTTATTTTCCGTAAATTTTAATGATTATTTTTTAAATTGTGACACGTCTGCACCAAACATTGTTTCAGTGATATGATGCTGGTCGTTCAGTTGTGCGCAGGAGCAGTCTGGGCGGAGCTTATGCGTCTTGGGCGGGACTTGTTTAATATGGAAATTATATCTCAATTTGTCACTTTTAATTTACAGATGATTCCGTTTCTTTCGTCTTTTTCTTATCTATCTATAGGTACTATTATATAATTTGTAAAGGAGATGTGTCTGTACTTTGGAGATATATTTAAAAAAAAAGTGTTATATTATAATATTATAAGTATTATAATATATATTAGGTAAACGACACCGAACACAAAAAGAAAATTGAATTCTCATATTCTGGTTGTTCGCGATTGAAGCAAAAATTACAGAACGGATATTGATACGATTTTTTGCTTTAAAGTGGTCTGACTTAAAATCTTATCTAAGTTTGAAGAACCGGAGATACGTATGACTAAAAGTCGCCATAACCGACATCCACGCAGGCGGAGCCGCGGTCATCAGCGAGTAGGTATGATATTATGTATAATATATTCCTGGTTGCATCCAAAGTTTTAACCTCAGAGTCCGAGATCAACTTACTCCTCCGATTGATTTAACTAATTGCTTTTCTGAGAGTGACTACCATCTCCTCCCAATCCAAAAAGACAAATTAAACTGACTACTTATGTTTCAATAAATGCCCAATTTATACAAATAATCAAAAACTAACATTCGTATTAGTTATCGACCGTTTCCTATTAATAAATCAATTATTATAATTGCATGATTTAGGTGCGAACGCTACCAAACATGTTGTTACAGATAGCAAGGGGACAAACACTCCCCCGGGAATGCCCTGGACGAGTTTTAGCCTCGTGTTCTCACGATACCATAGTAATTACTCCCTATTTAGGCGTGTTGATAGATTTACTTAGTGTGTTGCCCTAAAAAATAGCAAAGAGTTCCATGTATCTATCTACCTAGGTATAGAAAGAACCAACGGTGCCGTGAAATGACTTAAATCAGAACAGAAAAACAGAATGCGATGGGTAGGTATTATAATCTAAGTATACATAAGACCAAATAGGTTGCAGGGAATATTAAAAAGATTTAGATTTGAATAATGGAGTAAATTACTGTCAAATCAGGGTGGGACCGCCATGCACTGTCAGATATACTCGTTTATTATAATATCTAATCTACTGATATCCTTTTTTGTAAATAAGTAAAATAGACATTATACTTACAATAGAAACACATATAGACCAATTCAAACACACATACAGACACATTATTCTGATTACAAATATTTACACTGAACAGAACTGGAAACGAACCCGCTGCCACTGAATACACTACCGCCCGTACAAAGGCCGCCGATCAAGCGGATGAGCTATTATTGCAGATGAGACGTGTCGGAGCGGCAATCCGCCGGCAGTTAGAACATACCTACTTAGTTGTTTGTTTGCATGGATAGTTGCAATTTCCTTCTACATATTATGCGAGCCGATTAAATAGATCTGAGTCGTATGACTCTTTGTGAATGATTGTTGAATACAGCTATGGTAGTAAACAAGCATATTACTGTGAGTCTGGTAGTGAATGTTGGCGTAAAAGAAGGATATTGCCGGTATTACCGGTAGGTATAGATGTCGCCGCAACCAACCTAAATCTCATATATATAGACACCTAGCAATCACTCCAGAACAATATAGTATATATATTATTCTGGAGATTATTATATCTACATGGCGAAGTCTGAGGTGGCGAGTGGTTCCTATAACCCGATTCATAACGGCTTGCTCTGCAAAGGGAAGCCGTGGTTGAGATATTTGATTCCATACAAAATTGCTATGGTCGTTCTAGAAGAGGTAATTTTTTTTTCTACTGGGTTCCTTCCAGAAATTAAATAATCCACAAAGACAAACAAGTTCAAAAAAACTTCATTCGTTTTGTGGCATGCACCCTTCGTGTTTAGTCAGCTGTGAGCGATGTCCACATTGATCAACAGATAACAAATTCGACGTTCCTTTTTACTGCTCACTGGTGATAGCCCAATGACGTTGTTTCAGACATTGGCTCGACAACCCTTGTTGTCTTTGCATGGTTAAAAAAATAAATGCGGTGTTACCTTACGTGTTGATAAAATATTGTTATAATGACATTGGGATTTTTTGATAAGTTGACGTTGAATTATACGTCGCAGACAAGCACAAGGCTCACCTGCTGTAAAGTGGTTCCCATTTCCCATGGCCTATGGACGAGTACAAAATTCTCATGTTGCCGACTCTGTAAGAACAAAGAGATTCTGTGCCGTCAGCGCAGAAGATAAGTAGGACCAGCTTTTGGTCTTCCCACTAACAGCACAAAACCTCTCCAGTAAGCTCTGGCTACCCTACTCACCTGGTACCTACACAACATGAGGTTATTATACCTGCGGTATTCTGCAGGGTGGAGGTACTTCCCCAGTCGGACTTCTATTGTGTTTAGGGCCCCATGATCTTCACGGCCAAGTCAACTTCTTCTGTAAGCTGGCTCACCTTTTGAGCCTCCGGCCCAGATCACCCAGACTTTGCTCTCATGGTCTGACAGCGATCGCACCCATAAAAGCCGAGCGAAAGCCGAGCGCAAGCCGATGATTACTAAATATTATTATTAATTCTGAATATCAGAAACTTCACCTTTAGCTTACCATCTGGCGAGGTGAAGTCATATTACCGTGCTCTATATAAAAAGCACACTCCTTACCTTAAAATAAGAGATCTACTGACTAAGTAGGTACTTAATTGAAGATTTATTCTGAATGAATAGGTACCAAGTTGTGAGTTTGTGACTAACTGACTAACTTGAGGTTCTTCCGTCATAGGTGGCCAGATGAGACAGCTGGGCTGTACCAGCCTGTACCCGACATAAGTACCCAATAATAAAATGATTTACAAATACCTATTTCTCTTCGTGTCCGCTTGCTTTTGATAATCTTAGGGTTGCCTCTAGACTCTAGAGTGAAATATAAGAAAATTTATTTTTCATCCCACCATCTCGGAAAGACTATTTTTGCTCTTCGATAACTGAGCGGAAAAGTCGTTTTTATCCTCTAGAGAGGTAAAGTAAATTTGAATTCAGAACATCGTGTGTACTAGGTTTGTGGACATTAAACATCATTAAACCTATTAACCTGGTGCCGAATTTATCATACAACTTTTTTTTAATTCATGAGAAACTTAGACTCGTAACCTCCTTGGTGTACTTTTTTTTTAATTTGCTTTGCGCGCATCAATTTTTTTCACGTCATATTGTTGACATTGTTGTTGAATTTTTATTTTGTTGTATTTTATTACTATACTTCGACTTTTAATTAGATGCAGTAAAATGACGTTTCAAAATGTCATTGCGTAAAATAATGTTTACAGCCTAATCTCAATAGGGATGTGATTCAGTTCACAGAAGATCATTCTAATCGTTCCATAACTTACTCATAATGATCATACTTAATTCTATTTATTATTCATATAAATAAAAGGCTGTATAAACGTTGATCCTTTTACACATTTCCTTTTTGAGTGTTTCGAGGTGTGGTTCGCCGGCATTCTACCCAAACTCAAGCCGAATGCAGTAGCAGTAGTCGTAATTGAGCGTTTTCCAAAAAAAAGTGTACCTACCCTCCACTTTTGAGCCCCTGTGTTTGAATTTGAATAAGAAAAAAGATATTCATATTATATATCTGGGTAATGATTTCAATATTTTAAAAATATAAACATACTCTAAAGTAATATTTCAATTGTGATTATTTTTTTACACCGAGACATCAGCTCTTGGCGTGGACTCAAGTTATCGAATTTATGTAGAAGCGATACTGAATTTTTTTGTTCTAGGCTAGCATGAGTTGTAGTTGTAGGTACCATTTGAAAGATATCTTAGAGACCTAGCAGCGTCCTAAGTTTCTAATTCGAGTCTTATGCTGTTTAAGTATAGTTTAATCTCAAATAAAAACGTAATAAGTGGTATCTTCCGGACATGTCGGTTTTGACACGGCTAAAACGGTCTATCTAATTCACGAGGATTTTTTCACTTCTTGTAATGGAAAAATAACGTTTACATGACAATGACAGCTATTTCAAAAGTGCTATTATCAAATAAGTTTTGAACTTAATAGTTCTGTTGTGTTTTGTGTGGGAGCCACGGCGGTTAACATTTCTTCGGGTCAGTTTGAGACACTTCTATAAGTATTCAGCTTAGTTTACATGATTTAATTATTCGCAACGCTCAATTATACTATCAACGCGCTCTATCACTCTCGATCGAAAGAATCCCGGAGATGTCGTGGACAAAAGCACGAATTCAAGAGTGACTGACCACTAAAAATATTGCATTTGAACCAAATATGGTGAAGGCCATTCGAGATGGCTGCACATAAAAGTATCAGACTTCTAAGACTGTGAATTAAACCGATGAGTTATTTTGGTCTCAGGCAAAGGGGCACGTTGCAGATAAATTAATAAGACGTATGAAATGCTATAGTACGCGCCAGTTAGTGTGGCAATACGAGTGGAGCAAAGTCGAATGTTAATTGTTAAATGTTACGAATACGAAGTAACAAGAAAGGTAAGTAAATCAAAAATATTAAGAATTAAGAATTATTACATTATCTTTTAACATTGAAACTGTCGTTTTCACAAATTTCGTATACCTACACCACTGTATGGGGGAATGTAAATGACTCGTATTGCCACACTAACTGGCGCGCACTATAGAAGTGAAAACTTTTTTCCAAGAAGTAATCAACAATGTGACACCAGCTAAGTGGAGTGACTTTTGTGTCTCATACTATAAAAGAGGAACACAATATGTACCACCTCGATCATATTAGATGATCAATAGACAGACAGATTTGTCATTAGTGTGACCGAAAGCAACAGCGACAGTGATTCCGAGAAATATTGATTATATACCTAACATTATTATGACATTTTTGATTCGTTTTGAATGTACATTCCTATACTTTCACTGAAAAAGATCAATTCTTTATCGTATGTAATAATAATAGAATAAAAAAATACATTACAACTTAATATTGAATCTTTAAAACAGAACCAAAGATCATTCATTTATTGAATGATTTACTTACTCACTTAGTCACATCCCTATTTATTTTTCTTCAAAAAGTGGTATCCCACAAAACGTCATTTTACTGCAGCTAATTAAAAGTTCGACTATAGTATTAATACACATATTATACAGCCTCCATGGCGTAGTGGTATTGAACGCGGCCGCTACGCAGGAGGCACGGGTTCGATCCCCGCTCAGTGCAAATATTTTTTATGCATGAAAATGGGTATTTGCATTGGTCTGGTCGTGCCTTGGAGAGCACGTTAAGCCGTCGGTCACGGATGCCATACGAACACCTATGGCAGTCGTTACGGGTAGTTGGAGCCATAAAAAGTTCAACAACAACGGTCTGGCTGCAATGCTTCGATATCGCCTAATGTCATCATTGGGTTGTGGAGGTCAGATGGCAGTCGCTTCACGGCAAATATCGAGGTCCAGCCAAATCCGCAGTTAAGACTGGTAAAGCGGACCCCGGACTCCGAGGTGAAAGCTTCGGATGCTGACTGGGAATTAACGCTAGGAAGTAGAAGCATTTCATTATTTCCTCGCTGAGGTGGGATGAAAAGTTACGTGTTGCACTCGAGTGCAAAGATTTTTCACCTTGTGCTCTTTTGATTCCCTCGCTAACGCTCAAGATTCTAATTTGTGAATCACTCGCTACGCTCGTGATTCAAATTTAGAATCTTTCGCTTGCTCGGTCATCAAAAATGAGCACGCGGTTAAAAAGCAACTTTGCACTCTTGTATAACAAATAACTAATAATTAACTAGCAGACCCGGCGAACTTCGTACCGCCATATTTTCTGAACTCGTTCCCGCTGCATATCTTTAAATTTATCAGTGTTTCTCTACAATATTATGCATGGATTATACATATAAACCTTCCTCTTGAATCACTCTATCTATTGATAAAAACCGCTTCAAAATCCGTTGCGTAGTTTTGAAGCATACATAGGGACGGACAGACAGCGGCAGCGACTTTGTATCAGTGATAGTGATTGTTGTACCTAGTGATAGTGATTAGAGCTCACTGGAGAGGTTTTCTGCTGTCAGTGGGAAGACCAAAGGCTTGTCCTGATTGTCTTCTTCGCTGACGGTACAGAATCTCTCTGTTCTTACACGGTCGGCAGCACGAGTGTGACTCCCCTGGTTGTTGCACTCGTTCATAGTCTTGTGCTTGTCTGCGAGTTAAGTAGTAGGGGGCTGTCCATTAATCACGTGAGGCTCAACAGGGGAGGGTTTGGAAAACATCACGAAATAACACCAGGGGCGAGGGAGGGGTATATTAGGATATCACGTGTATTTATTTTTTCTTATAACTTGTGATTTTTGTCAAGATTCTTAGTTTTCAAGCATTCAATAATAATAAAAAATACACCTGATTTTGGCTAGGGGGATTAGAAAATTTGCTAAAAAAACATCACGTTTTAAATGGACAGCCCCTAAGAAAGTTCTTAGTCATTTAGGTTTCAATTTCTAAAATGTAGATATATCTACCTACTTACTTATGGAATGAATCATCGAAGCAAAAACTTGTCTTTTCGTTTTTTTTCCCACTACTACTTACATATTAGTTTTAGAAGAACTCATTATAAAAATAACGACTACTTACATATTCGTCTATAATTTCGACAGCCCTACATCCGAATATCTCGGTTGCGTATCTGATGACTTCTACAGACGCGATAAAGTCATAATAGTCTTTTATTTATAGTGGACCACTTCATTATATTAGTGTTGCGACGGATTTCGGACACTATACAATATACATGGCACATTCATTGTTTAGGTTCATTATAACTCTGACGACACTGTCATGTAGGTCACCACTGTATATAAACATACAAGCTTTTGCCCGCGGCTACACTCGCGTGGATGTCGGTTATGGCAACCAAACATAGCCTAATCCTTTCTCAAGTAGGCTAGTAGTCTACCCCTACACCAAATTTCATCGAAATCGGTTCAGTAGTTTAGGCGAGAAAGCGTAACAGACAGACTGACAGACAAAGTTAGGTACTTTCGCATTTATAAAATTAGTATGGAAGTATGGATAAGAGTTCCGTGTAAGTCAGCACGCTCTTTCTATACATTACATATCTCAGTGGCGAAGGGTGAAAATTTTCAAAAGAGAAGCCGGTGGAAGAGGTCTAAAAGATCTACTTCATAAAGAAGGACCATAACAGTTCTGCCCCCCTAGACAAGTGGAAATTCGCCTTTATTCCTACTATACAGGGCGTCCCACGGCGATGCCACATGGAGGGAAAGTACCTTAAATCCTTAGGTTAGCTCATTTTGTTTAAAGGAGACATCATTTTATTTTTAAAAAGAAACAAAACTGCATTCAAAGATTTTTAAAAATTCGCTTGCCACACCCGGTAATCGAACCGACTAAAAGCCGAAAAAGTAACATCCTGTATTTTTATGGCATCAATCGATAGTGTCAATCATAAGGATCAAATCTCTCTAAGAAACATGGTAAATTAAATGAAAGGAAGTCCTTGAAATCTAAAATTATAAATTCAATTTGGCAAAATAAAACACTTTAACTCAAAGTTCATCCATCCATCTGATACCATATATTAACAATAAAATTCCATATTTAAACTACTTTTCTTTTTTTATCGTGCTGACACCGCTGCTGGTCAGCAGTAGTATTTAGGTATGTCGAACTCAAACCGACTAAAACCGCACGCCATCTAAATTAACAGGTTATAAGTAAGTTGATCCATAGGGCAATTAGGGCGTGCAGGCTACGTATTAAAACATCCGACTTGGATTGGATTCTTTTTATAAACACCAAAAAATCACTTAATGCCAATGACCACCAGGGTGGTAAACGACACCTATTAGTGCCAACTACCACCCCGGTGGCAAGCCTAGGGGTGGCAGATGGGAATAAAGTAGTACCTACTAACCACCACCCCGGTGGCAAGCCTAGGGGTGGCAGATGGGAATAAACGGAAATTCGTTGATCGGCGCGGCGTATTGTAGAATGGAATGAAGAATGTATGAAGATTGACGACTATCATGTCATATACTCGTACCTACGTCAAATTCCATGCATTCAAGTCTGTCAATTCAAATGTAATGCAATTTTCCGCAGTGCCTGCGGTATGACTAAGATTTGCTTTAGCAGAATCGAGGGCCTCGGTATGTTTTCTGATTAGCATGTAGGTATTCTACCTACAAATACGGTATCATATAGGTATACCTCAGGACACGTATCTTGGACTTAAATTGCAGGACAAAAAAGAGGCCCTGGTGGATTGATTTGAAATAATCTATGCTTGGTGAATTTGAGCTCGACCACCGCAGTAGCAACCTGTGCAATGTGCAATTCAGTGCAATCTTCAAAAGACACCTAAGAAACGTGTAGGTACCCTGCGCGTATAGAGTCAAGCCACTCAAGCTGTGGAATGAACTCCCCGCGATGGTTTTCCCAAGCGACTACAATATGGGGTTTTAGAAGGTTTCTTCAGGGTCGGCAGCACGAGTGTGACGCCCCTGGTGTTGCATACGTCCATAGGCCACGGTAACTACTTTCCATCAGGTGGGCCGTGTGCTTGTCTGCCACCTAAGTGGTATAAAAAAAAAAGACGTGTGGCACTCGGGGACTGCCGCGGTAAAGCTATTGCATAGCATTTTTTATGAACTTATGCAATTATAATAAATAATAATATAATTTGAATTTGAATCTGAGTCTGAATTTGAAAACTAACAACTTATGCAATTATAATTACTTACGTTAAGCGGAGCTACTTCGGAGCAGCTCGGCTCGATTCGTGCGAGCTCGGAGTTGGGGGTGTTAGGTTTTTTTTTCGTTACGGAATTTCTGGATTCGGTCTCCACGCTCAAGGCCCGCGATAGAAGCTATGCAATAGCTTAAAAATAGAGCACATTTTGAGCACAGTTTTGGTACAAATATATGTCCCGAGCACTAAACAGGTGTTCTTTCCGGCAGACTTTCATGAATAGGGTTCGTATCAATCAAACAGCAAAGAAAATTGTCAACATGATTTTATTTAAATCAATCTTCACACCAACACAGTCAATACCGGTAAAATGTTATACGTAAGCCCCTACTTGCGTTTGCAAGACGTTTATCACAATATAAATACGTTACACTGAGCTTGAAGCTTTTATAAATTAAAATAGCTGGATCTGTCAGGTGTGTAGGTACAATCGGAAATTAGGTAGGTACTATATTATGTTGGTTGCTATATTGGGCCAATATATCCACACACATATACCTAGTAGGTACAAAGAGTGTCCATATGATTGTAATGGTAAGGTTCATATCAAGCAACTGTGACACGCATGTTGGATGACGGTGGCCCAACGTGTACAGTACCTACAGTGTACAGCATAAAACTTTTACAGAAATAAAAAAAAATACGTTTTCAAAATTGGCGGGAATTTCAGTATAATAATAATAATAAATATTGTAGGACATTCTACACAACGCTATCTAGACCCAAAGTAAGCATAGCTTAACTAGCTTGTGTTATGGGTTCTAGAATGCGGATAAACATACTTAGATACATTTTTTTTTTTGTAAATACATACATATTATACATAGAAACACCCAGACCAATGCAAATATTCATATTCATGCACACAAATATTTGCACTGAGCGGGGATCGAACCCGCGCCTCCTGCGTAGCGGCCGCGTTCACTACCGCCACGCCACGGAGGCAGTCAGTATGAACTGAATGAATGAATAAAATATGATATTTTTTGAGACTTGATATTCTTATCAATATTATTTTTGATGCCAGGAATCAAATAATTGCATGACAGTTGTACCTACCAAAAAAAAAACAAATTATTATGCATCTGTAACTACCCTCATAATAATATTCTTCTCTTTTTGTATAGAACAATACCTATGTTTCTGGATTTGACTTGATTACACTTAATATTTATTCCTATTTAAGCACCTAACTGACGTATTAGAAGTATGTAGTTTATTAAAATATGAGAAGTTATCTGACCACTGTTGTTGTGTGAAGGTCTAAAACGTCGTTTATTCGTTACTGACCATATTATTCTTTCATATAAAACCATCCGATGATAACTTGTAACAGATCCGAATTTACAAAAGTCGAGTTTTAGTTCTTATTTGGTATACGTAGACAATAAAAGCTAGCATAAAAATTGCATAAAAATAAAGCATAAGTAGACACCAAGATGCTGCCATTGCCAAACGAGTTAGTAGGAGGGCAATTCTCCTAATAAAAAATATTCCAAATTTTGGTCTCGATCTGTCAAAATCAAATTAAATGTCAAAACAGTTTTTGAAGTACGCGCCAAGAAATAAGTCCCTTGGAGGCGGCGTAGCAATCGCAACTGCTGTCGCCATACTGTGTGTTGATTGGTTCAGGCCATGACAGTAACATGGTCTGGACCAATCAACACACAGTATGGCGGCGATGTCATTTTAGTTCCTAGTTTTGCCGCGGGACTTATTAGCTGGCGCAGACTCTAGAGTAACTCAATTTTCAAGAAAGAACATTGACATCGTGATCGCTTTTAACATTAGATCGAGGCTTAATTTAATCTTTATTACCCCCTTTTCATTAAAATCGTGATTTTGACATTTCACTTGGTTTTGACAGATTGAGACTGAAATTTGGAGAGATTTTTATTGCGAGGATTGGCCTTCACCACGAATAGAAATTCCTATCGTGTAACTTGCCATTAGATACTAAAATATCACATATCACAATAGTTGATGTTGCCATCTCACGATTGAATATAATGGTACATGCAAAATTGCAACAAATAGCTGCAATTTTCTTTAGACCTCCATTATTAACTTAAAAACTATAAATGGAACAATTATAGCATTCATCAGCTATTTAAATGACTATTTTTTTTTTCAAATCTTGTAATTTCAAGCCTTACAAAAATATGCTTATTTGTCTATTAATAAAGTTTAGTGATTATTTTATTGCACATGACGAGTCAAGGTACGATCCTAATTAAATTAAGTGTGCAGTATGTTCATGGAGAAATAATGACAGGTAAAATATTATTCTGACATTTTATATCGATTTAAAGGTAGGAGGTAAAAGCACCAATAATGGACACTAAGTATAAATCAAACTTCAAGGGCTTTTTTCGAAAGTGTCCATTATTGGGTTAGTGTTCATTATTGGTGTTTTACCTTATGTAGGTATGTTTCTTTTAACTACCTAATTACCTTAAAAATCTCGATACAGTGTATATATTAAGTCAATGTTTTTTTTAATTGTAAGACCTATTATACTGTGACGTATATGATGCGAACGTGCTTCGCTATTATTTGCTTAAATTATGTAAGTAAATACATAAAATTATAAAAGCACTGACGGTTAAGGGCTAATTTAAAAAAAAATACAATTCAGTGCGTGCACGAAATACTTAAGCTGACTGTATATTCTTATTTTCAGTATTTTCGAATCATTTATGAATGCAGATATGTATTTATGTCCATTAAATATCTTTTATCAATTCAAGCAAGAAACTATTACAAAGCGTGTAGATTATGAAATATTAAATCCTATGTGTTCAAAACTTGCAGTAGTTCATGTCCAATACCTTTTTTCGACTATCCATATTGCTATGTTCTTAATTTTTAAACAACCCTTCATTTTTCTCGCTCTTTAATCATAGAGCATAGAATACAGACCTAAGTTTTATGCCTACTTGCAATTTGTAGGCAAAGACATCACGTCTGTAATGTCAAGAGCCTGACAAATGTACATGTTGTGTACCTAATGATGGTGTTCGCTTTCGTTGTCAGCTACCGCGGCTGTTGTGAGTGTCGTGGGCTCGCCGGGCTCGAGTTACTGAGCGCGGACAGGGAGCTTGCGCGCTTCATGCTGCAGAGAAATAATGTGCAATAAATAATTGTGGCACATGACTTTGGTTTAGGTATTAGATACATATAAACGTACGGTTTTTTTTTCTTACGATTCTCTTACTAGTCTACCCGTAATAAGACTATGCAATGTTGAACATTTTTTGGTATCAATGCATCTATAATATAAATATAATATTTATCATCAAATAACCGCCATTGACCGTAGGAATCAGTTCACTCATTCCTACAAACAATACCCTGGCATCTTTATTATGTAATTTATTTATACAAACTTCTTTGAAACTGAAGTTTTGCATGCCTGGCCACTCGGATGACATAATAATCTACGGTATAAAGAACTTTACAATGTTAATTCTGTGGTACGGTAACCTATACATATACAAGGTACCTATGAACTACAGGTAGGTATCACCACAGCAGACACTGTAGTGGTGCTATAATTGTTACGTCATATAATCAATATTTGTGAGAAGAAAAAAGTTAAATCTAACATTGCAAGACCATGCAATTGGATTTGAAATTGACTATAAATTCAATGTAGGTTCTTAAAAAATATTGCCAAGCTACTTGTGTAGTATAATATGTCACAGTTGGTCCTAGTAGCCTTTACATATCACATAACTAACTTACCCGATAGTAAAAGTTTACACCTAATCTATTAACTCCTACATTAGATCGTATAGTCGAACATCTCAACACACATGCGTGATATCCTCTTTATCCATAGTTTTTGGACATGTGGTACACCTACACCCACACTACGACTCACTAGCTATTGGATCAGCGAGGATTACCCCGTTATCCCACCACTGAGCGAGTGTGAGATTTTTATATATCACACCGATTCCCTTAGTTCCCTCTTCCCATATGCTGACTGCAAATTAACTGTTACCTTTCAGGGTCAGTGAAGTCTACGTCGGTTGGCAGGTGAGCGGAGTGTCGCCCCGCGAGCCGATTGAACAGTCGCGCCGAAGAGCGACGCAACGACTCGCGCAGTTTAGAGAAACTCGCGCTCCGTGACACCTCGCCACTTTCCTGCCCCCGTGTTATGCAATTTACACTCCATTCCGTATAACAATAAGGACTAAACTACTGTCCAAATATAAAATATGGGACTGTTGAAAATAAAACATAAGACTGTACTGTATATAATTAAAAAAAAAAAAAACAATAAGTATAAAATACGAAGGTAAAATTTTTGTCTGAGTTTCTGAACTTGAAGATTTGAAATATTTGAAATACAACAGAATTAGTAACAGTGAGATTATAAGACTTTATACCATATAAGAATATCAACACAGAAATGGCGGGCAATAACAATAGACAATGAACTCTATGTAATGGAGTAGTGTATCTAATATGTAAGGTTGGATGATAAATGAAATATACTCTGCGTTTCAACTAAGAATAGGGTCGCGCTTGGTGATACCTGACAATGTGTACTGTCAAAAACAACAATTATTATTCATTTTTATAATCTATTTCCTTAGATTTATTCTACTATTTTGTAACATATCTAGCTGTTAATGTAATTGTTAGTGTAATTTTATTAACATTTTATCGAAAAACCATCACAGTTCTATAATGTACTGGTAATTCTTTGAAGAGACGGCAATCGGCTTTAAACATTCCTAGTAGTACTCGGATTTACTTCGATGCACATTAAATAGCTTTTATAAAAGAAATAAACGTAAGTACATACTTGCAAGTAATTAATGTGCTCTATGTCTTTGCAACCCTATTCAAAGATCTTGAAGTTGAAATGCTTAAATCCTATTCTTAGTTGAATCGCATAGTACAAATCATTCATGTATAGTGAATGAGATGCCACCATGCATCTACTCTAACAGCAAAAGCCGTTATCAACAAAACGTGTTTGTGTGTCTGTTTGTTCGATGTTCATGCTTTCATGTTTATTCGTGGGCTATAAATTGCATAACACTGTAGACTCACCTTGTTAAAAAATAAAATAAAAAATAAAACCAAAAAATAATATTACATAAATTATATTTATTAACAATGTTTATAATTACCATTCGACGTTATCGACATATTAAAAAAAATATTTCTAATAGGTGTGTGACGCGACGATTATAAATGGAGATTCTTTATAAAAATTTAAAGATATGCCGATACTGTTATATAATGTACATTGAAATATCCACATTGTGAGCACCCCCATTGTTAAAAAAGAAATTCAGTGTATATAAAAATACTATATAATATTTATAACCTAACTCTCACATAAAGCTTAGATCGACATACACTAACACTGGAATGAACGTTAAGCATAAAATTACTGATAATGACGACGATAAAAGAAGATTATTGATAAAAAATAAAAACACTTTCTAATGGATTCCATTGCGATTTTTACATTTAGCCCGACGTTTCGGCTTCTTTCAAGCAGCCTTGGTCGCAGGGTGACTAAAGATCGTAGTTGTCACATAAGAAACGTCAAGCTAAACGTAAATAATACGAAAAAAGTCGCGATAGAATTCGATAAAAAGTGGTTTTATTTCAATGAGTGATATTCGCGTAAACTTCATACAGTATCATGTTGGTAAAAAGATAAAATAGCTGTACTCAACCAAGCAACTTTTATTAATAATGTCTCAATTTTTGTACAGATAACTTAAATTTTTCACATTCACACAGAGACCCCCATATAAAGAAATTACTGTTTATAACAACATTTTAGTAGAATTATATTATTACAATTTAATTTCGATAGGATAAATCACCATATTATGTACACCCGTTTATTTGTTGGCACTGTTTCATAGCGAACAAACAATTTAATTTGTCATTGTAAAAAAAAAAAAAATTTAAAAACTTTTAAGTTTAAAGTGAAAAAATAAAGAATCTATACATGTGATGTTGCATTGTTAAAAATAAAAATAATTATTTTTTAATAATGACAAACAAAAACCAATGACATTGATCTTTTTATACAGTACCCACAAGTGAACAGGAGTCAATGATAGGGTAGTTTACCCTACATTGGGTCTTAAACCTTTAGGTTGAGTAAAGCTAAAATTTGTAAAAAATAAAATTCACATTCATGCATTCTTCTAAAAGAACATCGAGCGCAAATATAAAATACAATCATTAAATTAAAATTGAATAATGTAAGCGAATAAAATCGTTGTTTTGCTCAAATTAATTATAAAATAAAATAAAAACTGTATTGATACCATTCATTGTGGTGATTTATAATATAAATATATGTTTCAATGATCATAAATGCAAATTCAGCTTAAAAATTCACAAAATATATACACATTCATTTTATATAACCATATAATCGCTCTAGATAACTAAAAAATATATACCTAGCCAGGCCAGAATATTTTATTTTTCAAATATCTCTTACATCTTGATATATAGCACACATTTTGCACCAATACAGAAAAAAATATAAACAATATTCTGATCTAAATACATATTATATTTCTTTATATAGATCTAACAACAAGGTTATATAAAATGCACTCCAACAAATGACAAGCTGTCACTATATAAAACTGCAAACATACACCGCCTCTATTTTAATATTTATACATAAACAAAATATTGTATACTAAAGGACGGCTCTCTAGCATGCTTCCCTATCACACGATATTGTATTTTTTTGTTTTATTTTTTAGAAAAAATTACTTTACTAAAAATAAATCGCATGCTAATAAATAATACTAAGCTACTTTGACCATTTTGAATTTTATCGCGATAGAAATGCTAAAATTCGAATTAAAACTTATCTAAGGCTTAGGCTATGTTATTTTATTTGCCCAAAAATTCAAAATGGTGGGCAAAATTAAGTGTGAAACGCACATGATCCGTAATAATAGTGAGCATATATTAAACTCTGTACGATAAGCAACAGACTTGATTCTACGATTTTTTGAATAAATAATAATATTTGATTGTTAGAAAAAGATTTGCCTTAATTTTTTTTTAATCTATCATGATAGAACAAGCAACTAACGTAAGAAATCCGCGAGTGCGAGGAAATAAGCAAGCCTTATTACAGGACAACGACTCAGTACTAATAGCCAGCTACTCATACAAAGTCATGGCTCACCAACGAAAGACCATGTGCGTAAAGCGAGTGTGAACTTAAACCCTAAGGTGTACTACATAAGAGCTACTGGTGCGGCGGATTGCTTCCAGTGTTGATCCCTAGAGCATTGAACAGCTTTGACTTTAGGTTCATGCGTGGTTCGCTCGCTTGGTTCGCGCCCTAAGGAAACAAACAAAAAATAAAAAAAATAATAATGTGCAAATTAAAAATGGTGAGTGGTAAAAAGCTTACTACAAAATAATACAGTGATTTAAAATTGTCTCCTATGAAAGTATGGAAAAAACCCCTTTTGGATAGACCGACTTATGTCCTGAAATCTACAACATTGCCCAATTATGTAAGAAACTTTGCCCAGCCATGTGAGAAATATAGCCTAACTCCATACTTTCAAAGTGCCACAAAATGTAAAAATAAAAATATCGCCTGTACAAATGCAATGCCAAACTATTTATAGCACTATGATGAGCATTTTCAAATTCAAAATAAGTTGAATGATTCAACATTCAAGTTGAGTTTGAATATAAAAATAAATAGCAAACATAAAAAAACATATTATAATACACAAAATTAACATATAATGTTGGATTTAGATGATGTGTTTACTTGCAACGCTGCCTGATCAGGTAGTTAGTATCAAAGCTCAACTGTAATCACTTTTAATTTATTGAAAACAATTTTAATTATTAACTATTATTGAAGATTGGAAGTTCCACATTTGTTTATAAAGTTGAAAACTTCAATTCAATGAATTCCAAATCAATCAATCAATCAGGCATATTTTGGTGACCCCATTATTTAGACTTATTATATTCTCTTCCCACTATCTTTTGTGGGTTGTCGCGTCGAAGTGAACCTATGCAGGAAATGGATTTTCCATCATAGTACAATTAATGAGATAAATTAATACCACATTAATACATGTATGATTATTACGGTACTATATTCAAACAAAGTTCTAAGTAATAGTAATACTTTTAAAGATAATTGTACGGAGGCTAGATCCCCTAGTCAAACCATATAGGTACTCGGTTTTGGGGGTCAAAGAATGTATCCTTATGTACCTATATGCAATCAATAAATAAATAAAAAAAAATAAAAAAAAGATGAATTTGAAACCGACTACAGTGAGCTTTGGACCTATGGATACTGAACAAATTAATGAGTGAATGGTGGCTAAGGCTATGAGAACGAACACAACATTCAGCATTATAGTGACCTACGCTAATAAAAATTTAGCAGACAGACAACGCGAGTACCTTAATATTAATGTTTCTTTAAGATTTGTATTAAACGTACACTTGACAAATACGCTATATAACATTACTAAGCATAAACATACAAAAAGGACCATTTCAGCAGTGAATTTTGAAACCCTTCGAGTAAACAATCACGCGGAACAGTCATAGCTGCTCCAGTTACAAACAGATGACACCAAAAGCATTTTTTGTACATATAACATAGCCCGATATGCAATCAACGATCACCCAAGTGCAACACTAAACGACGTCATGCGCACCGCGGTAAGCTCCCTGTGATACGGTGATTGTTTAGATGGTGTGCAGCTTTGTGAAACATACAACACACCAGTGCAAACCCAATTTTGGCAGAGATAGCTTCGTTTCTATAAAACTGTTTTGTTAAATAGTGTATGTTTGTATATTATATTCATATGCGAAGAAGGTGGTATCTATAATATATTTTTTTTAAGTATACAAATGAAAAGGTTTCACAATTTTGAATACAAATTTAATAAATACTTTTCATACTAAATTTAACAATACTTTTCGTAAGCCAAAATTAAAAGCAAAAGCATTAAAAAATAAAAAAACAATCTCATGAAAAAAAAACATTATTTAGGCAAACAAAAAATATCATTATAAATCATACTATTATTTTGATTTACATTACTTTAAAAATGTTGTGTACGTAAAGTCGAGTTTACAAAAATATCTGCCTCCCTAGACAAGTGGTAATTCGTTAGCCGACGTATTGTAGAATATAATGACGAATATATGGGATTTGACGTATGTCATTACGTCGTTAACGTATGTCATAAACGTCAAATCCTATACATTCATCATTCAAAAATGATATCATTCATTCTTTGACGCCAATCAACGAATTGCCACTTGTCTAGAGGGACCTTCCTGTCTGAAAAACGGCTGGTATGTGCTACTAAAAGTTATAAAATTTATAAACATGAGTGTTTACAGAAACGAAACCATATCAGACAGTGTATGTAGGAAGCGAGGAACAAGTACAGTCCACAGTTCACCCCCTAACCTCGTCGTGAGTGTCGTGGTGCGGCTCCATGCCCTCGCGACTGCCTTGCCGCGCACTGCGGGCGCGTGATTGCTTCACGATGTCCAATGCCTAACATCCAATCGACATTAAGTATTTGTAAAACTTCAAATTTATTCCTAATGGTTATGATGATCGATTTTCATATGACACTAGAAACTGATCAACCTATATTTGAATTGCTAGTTCATAATAATAAATTCTGTTTAGTATATAAAAAAAGTCATGAGACACTTTGCCCATAACAATTCAGAAAAATGCAGATTTTTTTTCACATTATACCGAAATCAATTTTAAAAATAACATTTCGCCAATTATTCAGCCACCTGTAATATAAATATCTAAGCATTTTTCATATAATATTTATTAGCTTTTGTACGTGACTTACTTGCTGTACGTGCTAGGCAGCGTGCAAAATTAATTGTTCAATTAAATTGTGCTGATATTTAGCCAGTTTAACATTACAATAAAATATTTAAATTTATTCTCAAATAAATAAATATAATATGCAACAGTGCCCATATTTTTATTGAGAATTTCTCCGGGCAATGTTGACATTGAGCAAGTATGTAATATTGAATAGAAAACGGTGATGTGTAAATTAGGTGTTTATATTTGTGCGTGTCATAAATAAGCAGAAAATTTTAAACTTCGAAAGTAAATTAACATAATTTGTACGTAAATTGTTCAAAATGATTAAACTATAAGTGTTAGTACAAAAAAATCATTGTAGTGCATTCGCAAGTCGGAAAAAAAACGGTTAAAACAGTGTGTAGTGTGTTTTTGTGTGGAAACGCAGCGTAATCAAATCAAAATTCACAATCGTATTCACAAATAAACAAAGAAAGTAGATTCGTAAATCTACCTGAAGTGCTCAAATGGTAGATTGTATGACATGACAAGTGAGCAAAATAGTATTTTTACGGCGATGGCGCTACTTTGAACCACGAGCGAAGTGAAGGATTCTAACGTAGAATCCAGCCAATATATACCAGCCAGTAATTTAATTTGCGTTCGATTTCTATGAATGATATAATGTTCTAAATTCAAATCACTTTTAGCTCGCTAAAAAGTTATTAAAGAAAAGAGTTATTTTGCTCCCACTTATAGAGAAAAAAAGTGACAATTCGAATAGAAGGAATGAAAAATCTATTGAAAATCTATTTTTGAATAGTAGTAAGCAAGTTTGTGAATACGATAGTAAATCGAATTATTTAGAAATAAGAAACTCAAGTACTCAAGATCATGGCGGTGCAAAAATTAAACACTTCTTGTTACTCGTTAATTAATTATTTAATTAGATATCAAAAACAGTGCTAATGTTATGCTGATAACTGTACGTACTTGTAAAGTCCTATTATATTTTTTAATTAATAATAATAATTTGATTCGGGCTACTTAAGATTTCTTTAAATAGTAACCAAAATTACTGGTAATCCCGTTAACTCCTCCAGCTAAATTAAATTGCTTGTGTTAGGAGTGGGTTCAGGTTCAGTGACAATATTCCTCTTGATTATAAGGCCGATTCCTAAACCACTTCACAGATTAGACTAATTTAGTATTCCACGCAGATGGAGCTACGAGCAACAACTAGTGAGTAACAACAAATGCCCACAAATCGCAGCGCATAGACCTTACAGTACCGTGTACAATTCATAAAAATCACGCATCTAAATTGTAAACAAAACTGTGAAGAGTAAAGTACCTCCTTCCTGCTGCGTAACGCGCAGTCCTCGAGCGTCTCGGCCGCCTCGTACTTGCCCTGGCGCCGGTACAGCGCGCCCAGGTTCTTTAGCGTCGTGGTCACCGTTGGGGAGTCCACCTGATCGAGAAATGCAACATTAGTTACATTTGAATGAATGAACGAAAGAATGAATTAGTGAATGAATGAATGAAGAATGAATGAATGAATGAAGAATGAATGAATGAATGAAGAATGAATGAATGAATGAATGGAGAATGAATGAGTGAATGAATACATATACAGGTTTGTTGACAGGTATACAGGAGATTTACAGTAATTATGGAAAGAGGACATAAAAGACATTATATTTTTAATTTATAGATGCGTTTGAAAGTTTTAATAGATGATATTTTCTGATGTTATACACTAAGGTGTTTTTGAGATTGTAAACATAGGTGCTTTTTTGATATTGTAGTAACCCATTGAAGGGTTCAAATCATAAATTCTCTCCCCTGGCTAGAAATTATTCGGTCAATATTTCCGTACACTTTGCCCATTTATAACATTTAAAAGTGAAGTCCTAGTCAAGACTAGATTTAAACAATTTGGACACTCTCTTGTTGTTGTTGGTATTGTTACTCTAAAAACTATAAACTAACCTTCGCAGCCTTATGCCATCCACCGTATTCGCCATAGGGAGCATTCTCTTTCTGGAGATGTTTGTTCTCCTCACGCTCTTCAGCGACCTGCCAGATCGGTTTGTTGTCCCCTGATAATACAAACATATATTGTATCAATAAATGATCATAACAGACCAGGTACTAATGATGTAAATATTTAAATTGTCATGATTAACAACATACAAAGAGCGTATTAAGAAAGAAGCAGTCAACCCTGCCCCCTTAGACAAGTGGTAATTCGTTGACTGGAGTATTGTAGAATAGAAAGATGAATATATGGGAATTGACGTAAATGACAGGTATTTTGACGTTTATGACATACATTGACGTCTGTCATATACGTCAAATCTCATACATTGATCATTCTATTAAATACAATACGCCGGCTAACGAATTGCCACTTGTCTAGGGGGGCTGGGTTGCTGTTTCTAACTCGATACGCTAAACGGCCTGTAAAGAAAAGGTTGAATTGAGATAAAGACTATGAAACAAAAATAAATCTTATTAGGTATACATATTTTACAGTAGTTTTACGTTTACAATATATTAATTCTAATTTGTTTTCTACTGGATATGTAGTTTGCCTTTTAGTAGATTAATCATAATCCCTGTCACCATATAAAACCATATCCGTTGTTAAAATTAATATAAATTAAGTCTTTATCAGCATCAATAATTTAAAAGCCATTTAAGTTAAAAAAGAAATTAAAAAAATGTGACACAAGTCGGGAAGGTGTGACACACTGGCAACATTTTTTCGTTAACAGATTAAAAATATTGAAATGAAACACCAAATAAAAGAAAAAAGAAAAACATCTTTGCCTTTCCTACCTGTGCCACACGTTATCCAAACTTGTGTCACTCACCGATTTAGTTTCTTATAAACATCCACAATAGCACCAAGGATATTATTATGGACCTGCGATATTAAAAGAGGGCTAGACTTGGACGATAGAAACGTATGGATAAGATTGTCTCAAAATATTTATCGTATTAAAAAATAAACTCTTCGTTACCTCATGTTGCATTCAATGTATATTTTTATGGTCTAATTAAAAAAAAAAGACTTGATGATTAAAAACATTTTTTTAATTTTTTTTTATATATCTGTTCGATATAGCGTTTCTATGTCCAAGTTACTATTAAAATTATGATTAAATACACCAATTTTACTATCACCATTTAATGTAAATAAGTAGTATATAATTACTAATTTCATAAATCTGTATTACTACATAAAATTCAGCAATATTGCATTTTCAATATTTGGTATACAATTAAATCATTTTTTGGTATAATTAATTAGTGGAAGACAAAACATTTTGAAAGTAGCCTAGATTGTTTTTGGTCACAAAAGTAACCATTTACTAGTTCCATTCTTTAACCGTTTAACACTACTATTTTTATATAAAAATATTTGGTAACAAAGCAAATAGTACAACGTATATTTGCTATTTATTTTTTACTAGTAAATGCATACTTTATTTACATTATAACAACTATCTCTAATAACATAATGATGAAACATTTTCATAGCAGCATTAAAACTAAAATGGAGAAAAACATTTATTTAGAAAAAATAAGTGGTCATTGCGATCAAAAGAAAAGTAATTAAAAAAAAAAACTTGCAAAAATACAAAAACTCTACGATAAATATAGAGAGACCGTGTTACTTTAAGTAGATAACAAAAATGGACAATATTCTCTTCGTCGAAACGGAGTCACTCTCATGAAAATATCAGTCAAAACAATTTTAGCGTGAAACTATATAAGTATCCCTGTAACAGCCTTAGTACTTATTTCACAATAATGAATCCACTACAGTGTGACTGTAGCCAGATTAAAAAAAAGTATTTCTTACACAAACTGATGAAATATTTAGTTTTTAATATAAAAACGCTATCACTTAAGTTAAAAACTTCAAAACAGGTTCATTAATATTATACTTTTGACATCCTGACTACTCTTTAGTGCTATCACTTCATTACATATTATAAAACAAAGTCGCTGTCGCTGTCTGTCCGTCCCTATGTATGCTTAAATCTTCAAAACTACGCAACGGATTTTGAAGCGGTTTTTTTAATAGATAGAGTGATTCAAGAGGAAGGTTTATATGTATAATACGTGCATTATATTGTGGCGAAACACTGCTAAATCGGGATCAGAATACCACGCGGGCGGAAAATATGGCGGTACGAAGTTCGCCGGGTCAGCTAGTTATTAATAATAATTTAAAGTGTACTCTCAAAAGTTAATACACATCTGCCTACCCCTTCGGGGATTTACAGGCATGAGTATATGAGAGAAATGAGACTCTCAATGTGTAACCTTGTTACACTGAAGCTTTTAGAATTTAGTTACTCTGATTATATGATTTTAAACTATGTTCCATCTGCTTCCAATTTTTCTTTTATAAATACGCAGACAGAAGTATTCGTAATTGATATATTGTACACAGGCGCTAAAGATATTTAGCCTTTGCCAATAGTCTGTGTGAGTAGTCAGTGGCCTGCTACGGAGGCTGACGACGCCATTGCGTAAGCTTATGTGTCCTCTTAAAAATTAAACTACTACTAATAATATCGGTAAAACGGAGTGAACAAATGCTAAAGGGTGAATAGATGTATTTCAGTGGACGTATGCAACACCAGGGGAGTCACACTCGTGCTGCCGACCCTATAAGAACAGAGAGTGTTGTGCTGTCAGTGTAGAAGACAAGCAGGTCAAGCCTTTGGTCTTCCCACTGACAGCACAAAAACTCTCCAGTGTGCTTTCTATTCTGAGGTATGGATTATTTCAATACTAAGTACAGTATCGTTACTGTATTTGATCAAACTTACTGCAAAGTTGTTTTAATACAGTTACGATATAAAAATATTGACCAGTTTGTTTCTATAAGTTTTATTCAATCCGTTTTACCGTGACAATATTTACAATCGTCTTAATTCCCTTAGATCTAAGCAAAGGCAACAGAGATTGTCGAAATCAGCCTAAAATCTTGATATGTGACTTTTAATTCGCAGTCAAGATAGAAGCAGGTTCCAATTAGTTTAATGTTTTTTTTTATATACACGAAGGGGAACGTAGGAAAAGTTTAATTCAGACCCTTCTAAATGAAGAGCGAGCCTTTTGGCGTCTACCGAGCTTACTCTATTGGTGCGTCTCAGAATTTCCTAACAGAAAATTTTGTGCCATTCGGGAAATAAACCCGAGACTTCTGCCACCATGGGACTAACATCGGTTTACATGAAGTATCCTACACTACTATATAACTACATTAAGAAAATAAGGCAATAATTGTATATAACATTATAAAAATAAATAAAAACAGACTTCTATGTATACTAGACGTGCTGCGCGGAACTGAAAATGTTTATACCACCTTAGGTTTGGTCAATTATTGGTAACATATCTCTTAAGAAATGTACCTAGTTTTTACTACCAGAACGTTTTTTTTTACTTCGCATTGTACGCGTTAATCAAAAGACAACTACAACTTAGAAACGAATCTAGCGCTGCTTGTTTGAATCTTAGGGATAGACGAGAAATTTGTTTCAGCGCTGTAGCGAACTCTTACCAAAATGGAACACGAATTTTATTCGGAATAGCTTCTCTAGTACTTATAGTACATATAATTCTATGGTTAACAATTTAAAAAGTACACATAAGCTTCGCAAACTCGTAAATTGTAAATACCATATCTAATTCTAAGGTCATCAAGTCAGTTAAATCTAACTGCAAAGCCTTCAAATAAACGAATTTCGAAGGCGCTCAAATGATTTTAGATTATTTCTAAGGCCGTTAAATGAAATAAATTTAATTCCAAGGCCTTCAAATGAATAAATTTTAACTCTAATTCAAAATTTAGCCTTGAAGTCAATAACGTTTAATTCTAAAACCTTCAAATCAACGAAATCTTATTCTAAGGCTATCAGGCGAAGCTTTAAGCTAATATAACCTAGCAGTGATTTCTTTATCTATGGCAAGATAAGAGCATCAAAAGTCTAAGTTCAAATGCATAAAGAGATCTATCATAAACACAGAAAACAGTATAAGCAAAACAAGTACAGTACTCAGCTTTTGATATGACACGTCAAGAAGAAGAAGAAGAGTAAAGATCGGTAAAGATCTGCTTGCGTCAGTTTTGTATTCTCCTTATCACACAGCGCATGTCTTTTATTTAATATATTTCTAGAGTAGTTAAAACCGAAGCTACACTTTCAAACTATTACTGTACATTGGAGACATTTAACGAAAATGGGTTTTGGTTATGTTAACATAAAAGATATTGAACCCAAGACATTTTTTGTCATCAGCTACAATTTTATAAACACAAGCTGTTTTAACTACTCTTAATATATATTAAACGGTTTGTACAATATGTAGAATGATCTACAAAATCAAAGGAAGCGGATCCTAGTCGTACCCCTTTCCGACGTGCCGAATCAGAAGCTGCACTACAGATAAATCTAGTTCAACTAGACGCAATAGACAATGACAATAAATTTTATACAATATAGAAACATACAAAAATATATTTATTTAACGACGACGGGTATAACGGACGTATCTAGGTTTTCCATTCTATGCCCCGAGAAATATTCAAATTCGTCACATAAACGTATCGACAGAATGGGGCATTGCGATTGGCAGGCTTCACACACACACATGTTCACAGTCGGCAAGCGACCAATCGCAATACTCCGTCTTCACGATACGTTTGAATTCGAAATGTTTTTCGTGCTCATGGCGCTGTTATTGGCATAGAATAAAACTATTTTCTTTCACAAAAACTACGTTAACATACGGATGATTAAAACAATAACATTCATCTAGAAAACAACACAAAATCATAAGATAAATTCAAATATAAAACAATGCAAAAATACTAAAATCTCACTAATACAAAAAAATATCACTAACATGCAATGTTTTTGTATTTTTCATTGACTAATTACATATTCGAGCTAAAAATAATCCGTTCATATTGAGTTCTCACGTTATAGTAACGAAAAATCAGTTTTAATTTAACACATATTCCTGTGTATTAATCACAGAGCATATACAGAGAGGAGGTTTTGCAATTAGATTTCCCTTTGAAACTTCACATTTGGCAGGAGGGTGTGGTGAAAAGGCGTTAAACGCCACTCACTTTTTACATACCATTTACCCGTCAATAGTAAAACTACTTATATCATTTTATCTTGATCTTACTACGTAGTATGACTATTACACACTATGTCAGTAGACCTGCTGTTCAATTCTCCAAGCGTTCAGTGGGGTGAGCACGAACAACTATCGTAATCGTATCGTGAACGTAACGATAGCACGGAGCATTGCGATTGGCAGGCTTCAGGCAGGCGACCAATCGCAATGCTCCGTGCTCTCGTTACGTTCACGATACGATTACGATAGTTGTTCGTGCTCACCCCACAGCTTCGAGCACAACGTTGCGATGCTGATCGAGATTGTCATTGGTCAGACAGGGTGACGTCACTGGAAATCGACCAATGACAATCTCGATCAAGGTCGTCGCAACGTTGCGCTTGCCGCTGAACGCTTAGAGAATTGCACAGCTGAGAGTCATTGGGTAAAGTTAGTTAGGCCACTTCCTCTCTGTATTTGCCATATGTTGCAATTTAACCTTAAAAGGAAACCAGACTGCCGGTATATGTCAAAATTCTATATCCAATATATTAATGACGAACGAGGAAAATATGAATGGCGTCATATCACGTCATAAGAGTCACGTCATATCATGTTTCGTCACGGCGCACAAGTTGGTTGTAAGAGCGACTTGTGTGCCATAACTTCGTACGTTTCACGACAGAAATTGCTGTAGATATATAAAATATGACTACATAACCCCAAGAGCGATTCTGTAGAGCCATGCTACACTTAAGTTTGGTAAGATAGTTTAGTTACTTATTTGAAGGTTATACACACGAACAAAAAATGGGTGGTAGGAAGAATAATACAGTAAAATTCAAAATGATTTTCTGTTTAAATAAATATTATCTGAGAAAAAAAAAAGATGTGGGCAAAGTTATTTATGAAATTTTAACTTTGCCCGAAAAGTAATTTATAAAATATAAATGAATGAAAATAATGTTTAAAACTACCTTGAAGTATTTTTAATTTCGATTTAAACATATTTAATAATTTTTCAAGTAGTTTTCATTCTTTGAAATCTGTACAATCATTATATATCTTGACGCTGACTGAATAGAACTGTAAAATAATCTTTTTCTAGGAGACCGGCGAAAGGAAATAGCGGATAAGAAAGTGGGAGTACAATAGAGAAGAAGAAGAAAGAAAGAAAGAAAGAAAGAAAAATACGGGAGAGAATAACTTTCACACACATACAAAATGTTGAAAATGTATAGTTAATATAAGTTCAAACGCGTCACTGGTAACATGGCCATACAGAATCCAGTCATAGTAGAAAAACTAAATAACCTTCGACATTTTGTGCTTTGGTCAGTTTGTAAATATATAACAGTAATAAATAGGACCTTCACCTAGAGATTATAGTATACTGCTGAGAAATTACAAGATGATAAGACTTCTTATAATAATTGATGGCAGGGTCAGGTAGAGCAATTTAGGGTTAACAACGTCAAACATTATATAACTATGGATATGCCGGCGGGATTATTTTAGAACTAGCCCGGTTTTATTTTCAATTAAAATCCATTCACTGGTTTTAACGAGCTAATAATGGGATCGATTCATTCCTTTTCATTTTAACAGTAAAAAAAAAATTGTAACAAAATAAAAATAAATACGGCCTTACCTATTTATAATATTTTTAATTAAGAAACTTTGTAAGATGTTTAGTCAAAACACGTATAATAACGTTCACTTTTTATATTTCTAATCAAATACCAGTTTAATATAGCATATCAATTGAAATAGAACCACTTTTTAACTAATAGTATCGCGACTTATTTCTTATTATTTACTTTTAGAGCCATGGTCGCACAGCGCGGGGAGCATATCCATATTAAGATATCGTCATAAAATCCCGTAAAATTGCACTATCTAACCCTATCACTGTTATTAATATAATATTAAATCTGTTACTATTAGTAGTAAAGTTTTAAATTAATACTAAGAAATCTACTGCATGATGATACAATTGTACATTTTTATTATAGCTATCGGCAAACTTCGAGACAATAACGTTTTCAAAGTGCGGTTTTAAGTCTTTTTGGTGGTAAGCGCGGGAAGCAACAGCGGCGGAGGCGCGAAAATCCTCCAATCATAGATTAAGGTGGCTAGTTGTATTTGAGTATTTGATATATTTAGCAAAAAATTATCACATGTGGACTGTATATTTGACAAAATCTTAGACTACATATAAACTCTGCGCAGCAAGTTTCTTTTCAACGAGGCGTAAATAGGCTATTACTTCGGTATAAGTTGACATACACACATTGAGGGTTAATAGAACAATATTGACATTAGCGCATTCACAAAAAACGCGTCTCTCACGCAGTTTTTTACGACGCATTCGTTAGCAAGCTTTAGTCTATGGACAAAGTAATGCCTATTTGACAAATATGGCTTATACCAGAATTGCAAATAGGAACAGAAGGCTTCTGCTGTCAAATGTCTATGTGTTTGCTATTTGGCTGTCACGTGTGGATGGTCGTATTTATCTGTATTTGCATGTTTGCGTGTACGTCAAATATTTTGCCAAATACCAAATACAAATACTTTTGACACTTATTCACGAAATTTGCCGGTAACTATACAAGAAAAAGCGAAGGACGGTTTGAGCAGCCATTTTTAACAATAATATTATGCTATAGGAATGTCGCAACAGTGTGCCCTCTGCTAATATTGTTAGTTTCTCTTAAAAATATATCATACACTATGCGCGGTATTGTTTGTTATTTTTTAGGCTTTTTTAATGATGCTATATACTCTGAAATGACAAATAAAACAAAATAAAATCATTAAAATAAAATAAAAAATTGGTTGAGAAAAAATAATTGTTAAAAATTAAAATAAATTAAGTAACTATATACATAATTAATTGGATTTTGGTTAATTCTTTTAAGATAAGTCTGTCTGCTTGTAATATGAAGTTATTCCCAGTTGATACTAAATACTGTCATTTTATTAATATTAATAAACCATTATTATGCACATACTTTTGATGCACGTAATTACGGAATATAAAATCAAAAGGAAGGTCCTTTAAACTTCGTTATAGTGTGAAAACGAGCGCTATACTGCTCCAATGATTAGCTGCCGATCACCTCTATCCGACAGTAAACATACAGCCCATGACAAAGTGCCCACTAGACGGCAATAGGCTCGCCCCCTATTACGTGGGACCAAAAATCATAGTTGGCGAAATGTGGGTGTTAATACACCTCTGCCTACCCCTTCGGGGATTTACAGGCGTGAGTATAATGTATATTGTAAATATTATGAGCAATGACGTCACACAAAACATGACGTATTACCAACAGAGACGACCCCGGATCCAGAGGTTCAAAGTATAAAGTTTAAACAAACTGGGGAATCGGTATGATTCTGATGATGGTAAAATTGGGAACAACGATAAGTTGATGATAGGATCCTCGCAGTATTAGAATAGAATAGCATAGAATAATATTTATTTATCAAGATAACAAGACTTCATAGAACTGTAGAGGTTACAATACAATAAAATGCCACAAAACAAATTAATACCCTGGTACCCACTATAAGATTTAACTTGAGTTGTGGGTATTATTGTGTAAACCGAGAGCTACAAGGCATTTCGTTATGATTTTATATTCCGTGTGAGTAAGATTCTAGTGTGTGTGTTTATTACTCTCTATTACTCACCGTCGATAGTGCCGAATTCCCTCTCGTGCGCTCGAGTGAGTACCTGCTTGTACAGCGTCTCCGCTTCCTTGTACTTGCCCTGGGGACAAACAGACATCCAAATCCAAATCCAAATCCAAACTAATATTATAAATGCGAAAGTAACTCTGTCTGTCTGTCTGTCTTTCTGTCTGTCTGTCTGTCTTTGCTTCACGCCTAAACTACTTAACCGATTTGTGTGAAATTTGGTACAGACATAGTTTGGAACTTGAGAAAGGACATAGGATAGTTTTTATTACAAAAAATAAAATAAAAAATAAAATTTATTCCGGACACACAGCGCCATCTATTGGTCAAGAGTCGGCATCAATTCAGTACTGAAAATTCATCGGAAAAAGGCTATGTTTGGTCGCGATAACCGACATCCACGCGGGCGGAGCCGCGGGCAAAAGCTAGTTCTATATAGTTGGCAGACAATGCCGTGTTGGTTCCTGGTGGTGTAGAATAGGGCAACCCCATCTGCCTGGGTATCGTAAAAGGCGACTAAGGGACAGGGCTGTTCTCCATCCGAAAGTAAATATACAGCAACAAAGTGACCGTTAGACGGCAATAGGCTCGCCCTCTATTACGTGGGACCGAAAATCACAGTTGTCGAAATGTGGGTGTTAACTGTTAATACACCTCTGCTTACCCCTTCGGGGGCGTACGTATTCTTCCTCCTAGCGTTAATTTCCATTCGCATCCGAAGCTTTCAGCTCGGAGTCTGGGGTCCGCTTTCACCAGTCATAGCTACAGATTTGGCTAGACCTCGATATTTTCCGTGAAGCGATTGCCATCTGACCTCCACGACCCAATGTTAACATTAGGCGATATCGAAGCTTTGCAGCTAGACCGTTGTTTTTGGACTTTTTAGGGCACCAACTACCCGTAACGACTGCCATAGATGTTCTTATGGCAACCGGGACCGACGGCTTAACGTGCTCTCCGAGGCACGACCAGACCAATGCAAATACCCATATTTAATGCACACAAATATTTGCACTGAGCGGGGATCGAACCCGCGCCTCCTGCGTAGCGGCCGCGTTCACTACCGCTACGCCACGGAGGCTGTCTCGGGGGGCGTACGTATATGTATGAGTATTGGCAGATCATACAGATTACGGAAGTATTTTGTAGGTCATTCCATCATACTCTGAATATTTTTTCACCTCAGTTGGGGACGGTTTTCCAGTCTTACTGTAATGCGGCTGAACTTTAATATTTTCCGTGAAGTAACTGCCATCTGACCTCCACAACCGATTGCCGATATCGAAGTTCTGTAGATATACTGGTCGGACTTTTGAGGGCTCCAACTACCCGTAACGACTGCCGTAGATGTGCGTACGGCAACTGGGACTGATTACCCATGTTCATGCATACAAATATTTTCACCGAGCGGGGATCGAACCCGCGCCTCCTGCGTAGCGGCCGCGTTCACTACCGCTACGTCACAGAGGCTGTTTGCAGGTCATCTGTACTATTGTTATAAAGATGTAAATTTTTAGTTAGGGATAATCTCTAGATCTACTGAACCGATTTTGAAAATGTTTACCTGTTTGAGATAGCAAGAGGCGAGGTTGTTCTTCGTCTTGGCCACGTTGGGATCATCGGGGCCCAGTTTGCTCTCGTATATCTCCAACGCGCGCTGGTAATATTGTTCTACCTCTTCGTATTTGTTCTGTAAAAAGAGAATTTATATTTAGTTACAGTAACGTAACACATCTCTGGTGGCAAGGCAGCCTAAGCTGGGTCCACATTTGTAGCATTTCTGTGTATCTTATCTCCTTCGTGTGGCCTCAACGCGTATCATGATCGCTAGTTTGGACACAAGATGATACCCGTTAACAATACACGCTGTATCTCATACAGCCCGATCCGCACTAAACGCGTATCTTGATACACCTCATATTATGGATGAGTTTTTTTTACGAAATACGCCTTAATGATACGATATGGACAAAATGAGCGTCCATACTGTAGTGATCTATTTTTAATTTCACTTACATTACACAAACACAAAGGAGATGATTTATTTTCGGCCCATCAATACAACGACTTTTAAGTTTTTGTTTCTTATGTAAAACATCAAAGCGAGAGTGAGAGAAGAGAGAGACAACAGAGAATAGGGCATGAACAGTCATTGTACAATATGCACAAAATACGAATCCATTTATTATCATAATTGGACGAAGAATGTTCCAAAGTCTAACCGATTCACGATAACTTATTAAAGAGTGTTTTTTTTTTTCATTTATTGTATTTGTGAAAATTCTTAATATTTCACATGACAAGATGTTAAAATGTTGCCAGACATCTTCTTTACCATAGACACAAATCGATTAAGAATGCGATTGTATTCGATGAAACTTCACTTCAAGCACATATAGGTTTTTTCTTCAAATCTTCAATCTTACAATTCTCATTCCATATGACATTATCGAAAGTTTTTGCTAATAAAAGTATTTTGCTATAAACGAATCTTCATAGAATGCGTTGTAGATAGTTTTATTTCAATGTGTAATTGAAATAGAACTATCTACAACGCATTCTATGAAGATTCGTTTTCAGTTATTTCATTACATACTGTCATCATCATATACTGATTTATCTCCGGAGAATTAGGCAGAGTGAATTAACACCCACATTTCACCAGTGTGTTATAACACAACAGTCCATATTATTTACACTATGCCTATCTAGAAGTAAACACTAAACTACAATACTCTCAGGTTAAAGCTTTACGAATACAAAAATACAACGTTAGGTTGGGCATTGCACTCTTTACCTACTTGGTTGTCGTCATCATTATCGTGGCCTAACCTTCGAGTCCGGGGTGCACCTCTTCCAGTCATCTGACCTCCACAACCCGATAATGAAGATTATTTTAATTTAAAACTGATGTTTTAGTTTTATTTTAAAGTATCAATTGAGGAATCGATTCCATGTGGTAAAAATTGTTAGCGATTACGATTTCATTATTTCGAATGGCAATACAATCCCAAAAGTGCCAAAAATTGTTTGACAGTTATTTTGTGATTATTTTGAGTGATTGATTAGTGAATTTTCTTGTTGTTAAATGATCATTGTAAAAAAAATAATATTATATAGTACAGACATTACACAGGCAGCTGCTATGTAAATCAATGGCTAGTATTGAATAATATGGACGAGTGGAGTATTACAGTGTCTATAAGTGATGTAGTCAAACAATTCTAATAAATACACCAGTCGTACCGCCAACCATCTTTTTCAGATGAATTAAAGTAATCGCTATGTAAAAAGCCCGTTTGGACATTTCAAGTCCATGAAGTTATCAATTTTGAGAACGTAAAACAATGATATTTTTCAAACGTAGAATGACATTTTTCATTGATGGGTACCGCCCACTCCGCTCAGTGCTGTCCATAACGAGTTTTTTATACTCTCCACAGACTATTAATAAATTGGTTATGGTAAAAATAAATCGATTAAGATATTTTTTTTAATTTTATCATAAAAATGTCTAAGACAAAGTTAAAGATCGTACACCGATCTGTAAAAATCCGGTCAAGTGCAAAACGTGTGTTAATGCGCAAACACGACTCGTGTTTGCGCATTAAAGATTCCTCACGAAACTGAATTGTGGTGCGAACTAATGCTACATGACCGGCAATATGCTACATGACCGGCAATATGCTACAGTACTGGCAATATGCTACATGGCCGGCAATATACTACAAGACCGGCAATACTTTGATTGCGTTGAATTAGAAGTTTGATTTTAGGGTACTCCTCGTTGAGCGAGAATCCTGAAATGTGAGACGAAGCAAGGTCATAGAGCACAAATAAAGCGTTTGAAAATCCGTGAGATATATATATATATATATATATATATATACGAGGGCGGAGTGATAAGTCTGGTAAAAATTAAATAAGGAGTGATATTTATTTAAAAAATATTATTTATTTTTCAACATAGTTTCCTTCTAACTCAATGCACTTCATCCAGCGTGTCTCTAACTTTTCAATCCCCTCCATATAATAAGACTTAGGCAACCCTTCGAAATAGGCGTTGGTTTCATGCATGATTGCTTCATTGGAGCTAAATCTTTTTCCACCAAGCCATTTCTTTAAATTCGGAAACAGAAAATAATCGCACGGGGCTAAATCTGGCGAATATGGTGGATGAGAAAGCAACTCATAGCGTAATTCATGAAATTTGGCCATGGCAATCGCGCAGGTGTGCACTCTTGCGTTGTCTTGGTGAAAGATGATTTTCTTCTTTGCCAAATGCGGTCGTTTTTCAGCTAAAATTCTGTGAAATTGATCTAATAAATTGGCATAATAAGCGCCATTAATCGTTTCACCCTTCTCTAAGTAGTCAATATGGATAACTCCACGGGCATCCCAGAAAACTGTAGCCATAACTTTATTGGCCCATAAAACTGCTTTGGCCTTCTTCGGTGCTGGTTCACCCTGAGCAATCCACTGTTTCGATTGTTGTTTGGTTTCGGGTGTATGGTGGTGGATCCATGTTTCGTCTACTGTTACAAAACGTCGCAAGAATTCCGTCTTATTCCGTCGAAACAACGCCAAACCTGCTTCCGAAGTGGTCACACGCACTTGTTTTTGATCAACATTCAGTAAACGCGGCACCCATCTCGCGGAGAGCTTCCTCATATCTAAATATTGGTGTAAGATATTGCGCACACGTTCGTCTGAGATGCCTACTACCTCAACTATCTCGCGCACTTTTACTCTTCTGTCGTTTAACACTATGTCATGGATTTTAGCGATAATTTCTGGAGTAGTGACCTCAACTGGGCGCCCTGAACGTTCGGCATCACTTGTGCTTGTACGACCACATTTAAAATCAGTAAACCACTTATGAATCATTTTAATAGACGGAGCGGAGTCCCCGTAATATTTATCAAGCTTTTGTTTTGTTTCCGTAATAGTTTTTTTTCTCAAAAAGTAATGTTTTATTAACACACGAAATTCACTTTTCTCCATCTTTGCGAAAATGCGTTCAATTGTTTTTCTTTAATGGCTGTCAAAAAAAAAATAACCGGCGGTACTGGCTGAAATATTTAATTTAGTCCTTCAAAAGAGTGTTTAACATGGAGGTTTCATGCAATTTGCGATAACCTTATTCCAAACTATTTTTTTACCAGACTTATCACTCCGCCCTCGTATATATATATATATATATATATATATATATATATATTCGAATATATATATATTCTTCACGGAAGCGACTGCCATCTAATGATCTCCACAACCCAATAGCGATATTGGGCGATATCGAAGCACTGCAGCTAGACTAGATTGTACTTATAGGGTCCCAACTGGGAGCCCCTTGTTTCGCAGACAGAAATTTCATAGAATTTTGTTTCCCAGAAAATGTTTCACATAATATTTGGTACTTATATTTTTATTTCGAATATTATTGTTTCAAAGACAATTTACCAGAATGAAACATATTTCACAGAAAAACCATTTAATGAATTTTTATTTACATTTTTTTGTTTAATAAACTTATCAAACAGTAGCTGCATATCCTTTCATTTGAGCCCAGATCAGCTCAATAGCATTGTACTGACAATGGTATGACGGCGTTCTTGTCACTTTATGTCCATGCTGAAGTGCCCATTCATCAATTTAATTTTTTAATTTTGCAGGTTTAATTTTTATACCAGTTACAGCAATTCAGCTCTTAACTATTTCGTATCAGCTTCAACGCCTGATCTTTGTATCCATGCTACTTAATCGGCCTTTTTGTTTGCTTGAGTAGGTGCTTTATTTATTTGAACTGAGTGGTCACGGTGCATTGTACACAATAATTTTATTATGCACTGTTCAGAGAGGTTTGCTAACAGGTTAGTAAACCACTCTGTGATATTATTTTGTACTTTTAGACTCAAATGCGAGCAAGGTATCATTCACAAAACCACCACTAGCTGACCCGACGACGTGGCAGATGATTAAGCGTCCACCTTTTCCTATTGGCACTTTTGAGCAAGAGGCCTTGGTATCATCTGTCCATGACTGCGGCACGGTATGATTCGAGTTCAGCCAACTCTCATCGACAAATATGACATTATCCCAATTTGTGACTTTGTTGTGTTTGCTGTTATCTAGGTTTTTTTATTCCTAGGCTTCAAATATCATCTTAAGTCACCCCGGGACCAGGGCTGCTAGAAAGTAGCCGACGTAGGGTTAAAAGTAAATAGTGACAGATAAATCGCGATAGAAGCCGTTAAAAAGTGGTTTCATTTCAATAAGTGATATAAGCGTAAACTTCAGACACTAGGTATCAAGAAAATGATTTACTAAAGATTCATTTTCATGCGATTTCTATTGGTTATTATTGAGTGAATATTATTGTAATAAAAATGTTAAATGAAATAAAATTGACTTTTTGCAGTATTGTATTGTTTAAAAATACCTACAATATCAAAGTTTAGATTAAATTTTCTAATTAGAACTTTAAGCCAATGAACTTTACACTACAATACAATACATATTCTAATCGATCAAATACGCATACAAACTTGAATCGATTTATCTTGAGTATCGTGTACCGAGTGGTGTGGTTACATCCCTAGTTACGTCCAAATGACAAATGTCATAGTGGGCCTCTTACGTTGAGACTACTTTACTGCAAATCAGTAAACAACCAAGGCACTGGGAGAATGTATGTTATTTACATTAATTGAGTTTTCTTTTTGCTCATTTACTATAATTACTATGATTTGTATGCTTTTTGGACGACATACCTACCAGCAATAAAAAACGTTTTATATACCTATGTAATAAATAAATATTATTATAATATGGTTTTGTTTGTTTTTATTTCATTGGATATAGGTCTACCGGTAACTCATGGTACGCTTTTAAAAAAAGAATTACGATTTTTATATGGTAATGTTAATGTCATCTTGTCAAATTCGACCAACACATAGGCGTAGAACTCCTTTATTCTATTTTTCTTTGGGAGACATTACACGCACATGCGCACAAGTCAGACCGGCATACAAATTCCATATAAAATTGACATTGATATATCGAGATGTCAAATATTTTTTTGGTTTGGAGTTGCTGGTCTATGTTGCGTGTTGACGTATAGTTGAGTTGTACCATCATGATACTTTTACACAATGACGTTAAGTTTATAATATATCATTGCTTTTACATAGATTACCAGATTTTTATTCTTTTCCACTTATATTATAATTTCATAGTGATGATGATGATAATATAGCTGTAACGATTACAGATTAACATACAATCATATTATTTTTATCTTCCATAGATATTCTTCTTCATCCCAGTCGCATCCAAAGCTTTTCAGCTCGGAGTCAGGGATCCGCTTTACCAGTCTTAGGCTTGGCTAGACCTCGATTTTTTTCCGTGAAGTGATTGCCATCTGACCTCCACAACCCAATGGTAACATTATGCGATATCGAAGCTTTGCAGCTAGACCGTTGTTTTTGAATTTTTTAGGGCTCCAACTACCCGTAACGACTGCTATAGATGTTTTTATGGCAACCGGGACTGACGGCTTAACGTGCTCTCCGAGGCACGACCAGACCAATGCAAAAACCCGTATTTCATGAACACAAATATTTGCACAGAGTGGGGATCGAACCCGCGCCTCCTGCGTAGCGGCCGCGTTCACTACCGCTACGCCACGGAGGCTGTCAATATACATATTGATATTGTTGTATATTTATTTCAACTTAAGCGGAGGAATCCCATGACACATTTTACGTTTAATTTAATTTGATGAAGCAGTTCTTAGAGAAAAAAAATATCAAAAAGCCACTTCGATCGCAATCGAGAAATGTGTATCGTAAAAGAGGTACGCGAAGAAGGTGTAAAGCAATCGCAATCTTCATCTATTACCTTTATAGTATTCATTTATAGGGGTTTCCAGTACCGCGAATCATAGGCATAGTGCAACGAATGGTGGTCTATTTATTCTCGTAGACTTGAATTATTTTTACAAGTCTTCTCGACATATTGTACTTTACACTTGTTTCCTATAGGGGTAGGTGGAAACGATGGACTTCCATTGTGTCGTATATTGGAAGCATGCTAGAAGTTGGCATTCCGCGAAGTTGGCATTTCCAGAAGTTTATGTTGGTAATTTGCGAGTGGTTGTCAATTTACGAAGGTGGCACTATGAATGTAGATGTAATTACAAAGATTTCACTATTTCAGTCGAATGATTGTATGTAAGTATGTATGAATGCATGTATAAATTTATAACTTATTACAAATATTTTATCACTTATCACTACGCGTTACAAGAATTTAGGGATGCTAATGCATCTTACTAGTAGGTATAGTGATTTTGTATAGAGCGTTTTAGGTTGGCTCGAGAAATTGAATAATCGAAATCAATAATATCTTTAAAACTATTTGCCATAAGAATATTTTACTTTAGCAGTTCATTATATAGTTTATTTAGCAGTTTGACTGCTTCTGTGGCGTAGCGGTAGTGAACGCGGCCGCTACGCAGGAGGCGCGGGTTCGATCCCCGCTCAGTGCAATTATTTGTGTGCATGAAATATGAATATTTGCATTGGTCTGGGTGTTTCTATGTATAATATGTATGTATTTACAGAAAAAAATGTATCTAAGTATGTTTATCCGCATTCTAGAACCCATAACACAAGCTAGTTAGGCTATGCTTACTTTGGATCTAGATAGCGTTGTGTAGAATGTATGTCCTACAATATTTATTATATTTATTATTATTATAAATTATTATATTATATGGTGGTCATTTTTCAAGACTATAAAAAGTTGTCAACATCCTTTTATATAATAGGTGCCTACCTAAATATGACTACTGCTATGTATGAAAAACAAAAAGTATCAAGATGGCTTACTATAGTTTCCCCAGTATTGCACTTTACAAATTTATATTTTCCAATTTACCATGAGTTACTGGTACACCTATACCTACTTTCATTTCATGGTGTAAGTATGAATCATCATCTTAGGAATTTTGCCTAGTTGTAACCGAGGCTTTTACCGGCCGCTTGCTCCTTCTCTTTTATTTGGTTTGGAAATATGCCTTTTATGGCAGCGGCTGCCGTCTGACCGCCCAACTAGTAAAGATAATCCTGCTTTTCTACATCCGAAAAACATATAGACTGTGAAAAACGGCACATGCCCGTACTTTGAAATCACATTGATATATTCACGGCCATGCGGGTTTTGTAGGTTCGAGTCCGATATAACCACCCTCACTGGCTCCGGCGGATTTGAGTGGATTTCCACTTGTTAAAAAGAAGGTTATTGCCCTATCCATCTTCTATTTATTCAATACATTGCATAAGACATGATTTTAATGACGTCTATTATTATGTCATACTAAATAATAAAATTATAATTTTCTGAGATTGGCGCCATGACAGTTTCACATTGATTTTAGTATCAGTTTTGATTTGGTTTATATCAATGCTCCGGTTAGACTAGCTAAGAAGCAATGTACCATTGTAATCCCGATAAAATTACAAATAAATCAATACTCGTTTCATTATTGTTCTCCAAAATTTGTAGGTGGCCGAAAGCTCAAACATAAAAAATCGTCTCCTTTATAACATACGGTTTTGTTTACACTGGAATGACATTACTGACATTCGTGACGTTCGCGCCTCATACTTGTCATTGCAGTCAAACGTTTCGTTCTCATAGCTAGCTACGTAATGTAACGGGTGGCGCAAAAGTAGTGGCACCAAAGAAAATACCTTTATTTTTTTTATATGAAATTTTCTGTCATTCTGTTGTTGAAAATTGTGTAGTGAACAAATGTAAAATACACTGAAAATAAACATGGACCGTTTTACTCCCCAAGAACGTGGAATAATTGTGTCAAACGCTTTTCCAGGCCGAGTTATCTCTCGTTTTGGCGATTTGCCTTGGCCTGCAAGATCACCCGATCTGACCAGTCCAGACTTCTTTCTTTGGGGTTTTTTGAAATCTCGGGTGTATGTGAACAAGCCACAGACTCTCGCAGCTCTAAAAGAAAACATTCGTCAAGAAATAACGAACATATCGCAGGTAGTGTTACGGCAAGTTATGCAAAATGTCATAAATAGGGCTCAAATGTATCAACTCTGGAGGTCACCATTTAAAAGACATCATCTTTAAATCCTAATGGTACGAAATTTAATGGTACAAATATACATTTAAAAAAACCTAAATCTAGTTTTCTAATTTAGAAAAAATGTTATAGCTGAACCAAATAGGGTCTTTACTTTTGCGCCACCCGTTATTATTGAGTTCTGATGGGATTCCCGTCTTTAATAATTTAATAGGTAATTTTAAGATTTATATGTATCAGTATGTCATAAATTCATTTAGAATTAAAGACTAGCTTTAATAAATTTTTGTATTATATTCCTGAGAGCTGCTTTGTCTATGATTGCATTTCCGATATTTTTTATTTGTGGTAATCATAGAGGAACGAACACTCTGGTTTGGATATAGCGGCCATGGCGGTCGACTAAGATGGCTCTGTAAATTTATTTTTAACAAACAGTTTTTTGTGCTCGGACCAAGTGATCCGAAATCATCAGCTCATTCCTGCATCCCCGAAGGTTGGGGAGCGCAACAGATTCTAGTTCGGATGATGTCGATCACGAACCGCGCCGGCATTTTGATGCCCGCGTGTTAGACGAGGCACCGCCATCACCCGTAGGCTGGACATCTGGGGGCTGTCCATGTCGGATCCGTGTGGCCGGATCCGACGACGCCGAGGGTCATCTTCTCCACCCCTTTCTGCCATGGGAGTCTGAGGCTCTCTCTTTGTTGAGCACGAGGTGTGCGCTGAGAGGCTGGCGCATGTCACGCGGCGCGCCCGCGCAAGCTGGAGCGTTGGAGGATTACGTACCCTGAAGGATTGCTTTCGCCAGGGTACAGTTCTGCGTTCACGTGAGTTATATTTTTCATCAGTACACGTGTCGTACGTCGCGTCGCGAGTGTCTCAAGTGCGGACTTACGTTTCGCGTCTAGCTAATTGTTAGAGTTTACTTTTAAGCCTTAATCTTAAAGCTATATCTAAGAGCATTGTAAAAATCTCATGGATTATACAAATTGTGCATGAAATCATACCAGCGTTTCATTGTCAACTCCCAAAACAAACCAGATGCTGTTAATCACATAAGAGGCCCTCGAAATAATAGGTCAGTGCGATCTCCGAGAGCCTATCCAGGTAACCTTATCTTTATCTTCATCTAAAAACATTGTAACAACAACCTTCAAACTCTGTTCTTGGGCAGACAGTCCGGGGACAGAGTCTCTTTTTTTTCTCTTTTTTTTTTTATACGTTACAATACTTATGATACAAATACTCGATACGATACGACTGATCGTGATACGTCAAGGTGCTACAAATGTGGACACAGCTTTAAGCCCGGTAGGTTGTTAAGCATTGATCCGATATCGGGAGGAAGTCAAATGTATGACATACGCATCTGTCTTTCACATTCGATATCGGGTATCGGAGCCGACACCGCTGTGGTAGCCCTATATCGGATCATTGAATATGACTCAAATCAACTACAAGTTTACACGGAGACTAAAACAGTGACTGCAAGCGACTTTCGACCTTAACGACATTTTCCTAATTACGCGTCTTTTCGTTTTGTTAATAGATGACGCTGATCACGAATATAAGAAAAAAATTCGATACTATGTCATGTAAATAAGGTCGAAAATTGCTTGCACTAGTAAATTCCCAAATCAGACCGATTTTATCGGATACTAGCCTTCCGCCCGCGGCTCCGCCCGTGTGCATCTCGGTTAACGCGACCTTTGCTCATATCTTCGGTTCTACTCAACCGATTACGATCAAACAAACGTAAGATTTTAAGTCTGAGTAAGCCCTTTCTAACAAAAAAACCGCATCAAAATCCTTCCAGTAGTTTTTGCGTCCATCGCGGACAAACAGACAAACAGACAGGAAATTCAAAAAAAATATTTTCGTGTTCAGTATCGTTAACATAACATAACTCAAGTATTTTTTTTTAAATATCTCCAATGTACAGACACGACCACTTTACAATTATATAATAGTATATAGATGTGTGACTGATATCGGATGTCAGCTATCGTCGTCCGACACCGATAAAAGATATTGGATAATGTGAAAACGCTCTTACCTGATTCTGGCAGAGTAGTGCCAGGTTGTTCAGTTGCTTGGCCACGTCGGGGTGGTCGCGGCCCAACACGGCCTCGCGGATACACAGGGCTCGCTTGCATAGCGGCTCAGCTTCACGGTATTTGCCTGGGAATAACACATTACATTACTTATTGGTCGAGTAGTAACCAGGTTAGGATACTAGCCAGGCAGTTCGGTAGTCCATGCACGATGCTCATTTAATTTGCGAGCCAGAATATAGATATGATTTTAGTAAAGTGCGGTTGCCGCGCGCGGCAGCTCAAACCGGCGGTTAACTAGGACCGATAGGCGATAACCAAGCGGTGGGATTTATTATGGTGTTGGAATGATTTACTATTCCACAATACGTCATTAGTAATATACAATAAAAATGAGTACACGGCATTAAGAACGTACCTACTTGCCGCGCGAGCCATTTTTACTGAAACAAGCGACGCTAGCCATTTTCACAGTTCCTTTGATGCGGTCTCGAAACTCAACAACAAGCGGTTCGTCGCGAGGCTGCCGCGCGAGCCCGTGTTCAATGGTTTGCCGCGCGTAGTATAAAAGCGGCTTTAGGATGAGTGTGCATGAATCTTAAGTCTTTCGATCAATGTTGCTATACAAACCTCTGGCATTCGCTACGGGTAGTTGGGAGCCTTAAGTCCGATAACCTGGTAATGTACAGAAATTCGATATCGCCAGTAGGTTGTTACGGTCAGTCAGATGGCAATCGCTTCACGGGAAATATCTAAATTTGGTTTTGGATTGAAAGTTTCATAGTTACATTGAATTAAGAAAAAATCAGACGATGATATTCAAACAATCAATTGCAGTCCACTGCTGGACACGCCTCTCCCAATATGCGCCACGTTTGCCGATCCCCCGCCTTCCGCATCCAGTCTGTCCCAGCCACCCTTTGTAGGTCGTCAGTCCACCTGGCTTGGGGGTGTCCCACCTTCCGTTTTCCTTCTCGCGGTCTCCACTCTAGGACTCGTCTGCTCCAACGGCCATCAGTTCTTCGGCGGTGATATTACTTATTGCTTATTTTTAACCGACTTCAAAAAAGGAGGAGGTTCTCAATTCGGATGTTTATATATTTTTTTTTTATGTTTGTTCGCTCATAGCTCCGCCATGCGTAGACGGATTTGCAAAATTCTTTTTTTGTTCGAAAGTAGATTATTCCGAAATGGTCCCATTTAAATTTCGTAAAGATCTGATGATGGGTTTCCGAGATTAGACCAAGGAACTCTTCAAAAAATACCAGGAAATCAGCCGCGATTGCTGCAATCGCATATTATTGCAATGTCTCTGCCATTACACATCATAACATCACGCCTGAATCCTTTGAAAGGGTATGCAGAAGTGTTCAGAATATTCAGCTATATTTCCGGTGTATATGCGTTGATTTTAATTAAAAATTCTTTTTGCATTCGTTTTGGTTTACTTTTGAGGTAGTCCTGTATTATTTTATGTATGTTCACCGATTACTCAAAGACGCCTGGACCGATTTGTAAAATTATTTTTTTGTTTGATAGGTTATACTTCCCAGGTAAATTTTATCAAAATCGGTTAAGCAATTTATGAAATATTAACAAAAATCGGTTGAAGTCGGTTTTTTAAATTTTTAATTTGGTGATTATATTTCCTCCTATTATGCTACTGGGCCGGGTACTGTGGAAGTCTAATTAGTAAAGAATCAATGGTAAGCGGGTCACCTCGCTTGCCGTAAAGTACGGCCAGGTTGTTAAGCGTGGCGGCGACGGCGGGGTGGTTCTCGCCGAGCGTCTTCTCGCGGATGGATAACGCGTCATTTAGTAGATTTGCAGCCTCCTTGTATTTGTTTTGGTCTCTGTGAACAACATTGTGAATGTTAATAACTAATTTTAAGACTACCTGTTATAGATTGTATGTTAGGTATTCACTAGAAGAACGACCTAAGACCTAAGTCGTCCATCGTAGGAGAATCGCCCGAACCTATGTTTCCGGATACTTGTATGCATGAATGTCTATTTTCAATAGTCGAGTTTATTCCGTGTCTCGGAGAGCACTACACAACCGAGTGCACATTGTGGAGGTCAGATGACAGTCGCTTTACATATTCTCGCGAACCACATGCAAAGGTTAGTTGTCCCATACCAATACAGACATATTATAATTGCGAAATTAACTCTGTTTGTTACGCTTTCACGCCTGGATCACTACAGCGATTTTGATAAAAATTGGTATTGAGATAGATTAGACCTCAGGAACATAATGATGGTAGTAGATACATAATGAACAGACACAAAATCTATACATTATTATACATATAATTGTACTTTGACCGTGATTGTTCGCAATGGACGCAAAAACGACTGAACGAATTTTGATGAGGTTCTTTTGTCAGAAAGGTCTTAGACTAAAATCTGTTTGTTTGATTACAATCGGTTGAGTAGAACCGGAGATTAGAGATCCACGCGGGCGGAGCCGCGGATGGAAGGCTAGTGTTGAAATAAAACTATTTTTAAGTAATCTATCGCGATTTATTTGATGTTATTTCAATGTGTGATATTCGCGTTAACTTCCGACAATATCAGATAAACACAAAATGATTATCATTTGATATTATTTAACTGATAAATGCAATTAATAATTCTTTTATCTATTTTGAATATTTGAATATCTGATAACACTTGACACAGTAGCCTAAACTTGACACGGTAGCTTACACACCTATATTACTTTGACTAATAATCTTGGTACAATGCACATTCAACCGAAAACAATTGAGGTCCCATACACATGTATGGGACCTCAATTAGTTCTTCAAGGGTTTTTTTAGCACCCGAAATTACTAATATTCCCTTTAACCCCTCCAACTAAGCTAAATTGTTTGTGCTAGGAGTGGGGTTCACGTTGGTAGTGTAATGGCCAAGATTCGAACCCAGGACCTCTCGATCGTAAGGCCGACTCCTTAACGGGCATATTAGTGATTTCGGTTGCTAATATATTTTTAAGAGAAAAAAAAGAACTTTACCTGTACACCAGTGCCAAAATATTCAGCATAGTAGCTACATCTGGATGGTCATGTCCAGACGTCTTCTCCAGGTCTTCAAGAGCCTGCTTACACAGGGGTACGGCCACCTCGTACCTGCCTTGAGACGCGTACTGAATCACCAGGTTGTGGAGGGTACGGAGACGGGCCGGGATCTCGTACCCGGCGTTCACTTGTTGGGCGAAGTGTAATGGTGGGGTTGGTGACATGGCTGAAATAGAAATACCTATAATTAGAGAAGTCTACATCTAGGATAGGACTGGAACAGGTGAATAGTCCCTTTTTCAACTAACTAGGCTAGGCACCTTCTCTGCAAGGTGATGCCGCCTGTTACAATACAGGTAGCCAATTCCTGGTGATTTCCATGCTTAGGATATATTCGGGTTACTCCCTGTAATACATATCTATGACGAAACTCCGTGCTATTTTGAACGGTTCCAGTCCAACATAACCGCCCCCGCTGCCTGCAGAAGGGTAGCATCCGTGGGCATTCCTGGGAAAAAAAGGGGAATACGCCGAGCAGCTGAACTGCCGAGGCACGTCCTGGATATTTAAAATCCTCTTATACATACTTGGGGCGATTTCTGCTGCTACACATCATTTGTGGACACTCTGGGTATCACCACAGCGAAGAAAAACACAAAGGCAAGTGGGACTAACTAGTTGCCTTTTGTTTTAGCATCTGCGCCCCCCCCCCCTTCCCCCACTTCGAGAGGAAAGCCTGCGCTAATGCCTCATTGGACAACCAGCAGCCCCTCTAGACAAGTGGCAATTCGACGGCCAGCGTTTTGTAGAATAGAATGCCAAATGTATGGGATTTGACGTATATGACAGGCGTCAACGAATGTCAAAAACGTCAAATCCTATACATTCGTCATTCTATTCCATGATACGCCGAGCAACGAATTGCCACTTGTCTAGGGGGGCTGGTGTGCCTGGCTTGCCACTTATAGCTTAATTCTTCAACAATAAACATCTCTTACATTTGTTATTCCTGTTGTCCTCGTGATCGTCATCAGGGAACAGGTCCACCATTGGATCGTCTCGCTTCTTCTCGCTCTGCCCGCTGCGGTTTGTGTCAGACTCCTCAGTGATGTCGCTGTCGTACTTGCTGCAAGGATGAATTGTATTGTGATAATAAAAGTAGGTAGGCTAGGGCATTACTGTGAATGACATAGAGCATTAAACGCAGTCGTGACGTAAGAAGACGGTGGATTACTTACTATTGGTTAACATAGAAGAGAGAAGCGGCGTAAAACTACTTTTACGAACGTTAGTAGTCACTTGGATTATGAGTACAAAACGTTTTGTCACTCAGAATAAAGGGCCTGGCTTTAGTATCTTATCATCATCATCATCATCATTTCAGCCATAGGAGTCCTCTGCTGGACATAGGCCTCCCCTATAGATCTCCAATAAGACCGGTTGGAAGCGGCTCGCATCCAGTGCGTTCCCGGTATCTTATAGTTCAAATAAAATTGTTTGTTTGAGTAATCAAAGATAAGTTAGAAATAATCTGCTACCATTAATCTTTTGGCTTTCTACCATAAATTTTAAAGCAATTAGTATGATAACTATTCAAATGGATTAAAAATGTAAAAAGGGAATCGCCCAGGCGGGACTCGAACCCGTAACCAGCCCCTTCGTTCGTTCGACTAGACCAGTAGGCACATGCTGTAACTTGCATCTCGAATGATCGAAGTGAGCTCGATAGCTGAATCCGCGGTGATTGGTAAATTTCGCGAAATTGACCAATCACCGCGGATTCAGCTATCGAGCTCACTTCGATCATTCGAGATGCAAGTTACAGCATGTGCCTGCAGCACTGCAATTCACTAAGCGAGCACAACGATGCGAGTCGCAACGTTGTGCTCGATAGGGATTGTCATTGGTCGGATTGGATCCCGTCACTGGAGATTGACCAATGATAACCTCTATCGCGCACAATATTGTGACTCGCATCGTTGTGCTTGCTTAGTGAATTGCACAGCAGTTCGTAGGTTCGTACGAATATCGGTAGATGGCTCCCACCGTCTCCCCAAGACGGTAGTATAGGAGAATTTAGAACGCTTCAAGCGAGGTCCGGTAACTCAGTGGTCAGAGCATTCGCCCTGTAAAGGACTGGTCATGGGTTCGAGTCCCCCCTGGACAATTCACTTTTGAATACCACGGACAAAAAGTCTAGTCAAGTCTACTAACCGTATAGAAGCCATGAAGTCCAAGTGCTTGTTCTCCTCTTCCAACTGCGCCACCCTCTGTTCCGAAGCCTGCAGATGCTGTTGGGCCGCTGCGAGCTCGTCACGGAGCCACGCGTTCTCCTGGCACAGCCTCCTGACCTGGGTGCGGAGCTTCTGCTTCTCGGCCTCCACTGATTGCAAGTGGGAGGCCAGGGCCATCATGACCTGGAAGAACATTTATATTCTTAATGGTAAAATGTTAAGAAAAAAATAGTACGGCGGCAAAAATCCATCAAGATGTACGGGGCTAAACCGATGGACCTTCTGTATGATGAAAGAGCCTTTAGTGTAGGCTTTTTTCTAGGGATTAGGAGGTCAGACGGCAGACGTTCTCAACCTTTCGGTCTATTAGGTCCAGTTCCTGTCATGCCCAGTTAACTCTCAAGTCCATTTCTTCGGGTGGTATCTGCATAGGATCGCGAATAAAGAGCCAACGTCCGAGTGCCATCACTGCGACGCGAGCGAGGACTCGGCGCTGCACACGCTCACCGAGTGTCCGGCGTGGGAGACGCCGAGACGGGAGCTGGTGGCGACCCTGGGAGTGAGAGCTCTCACGATCGCCATTACTAGCAGCGATGGTTCGCTGTTCGGATGCGGATACGGTTCAACTTAAAAGTATATTGTAATATCGTCGCATAGTGGACGTTCAAATAAATGGACGTACAAAGAAATGGACATTCGCAATAATGGACTTTTAAATAAATAGACTTTCGCAGAAATAGTCGTACCAAACACACTAGACGTACATAGGAACTGGACCTAAGAGACCGAAAGGGTTCTCAAAAATACTGTATGGTAATTATTTTACGTCGTGTTTTGAGCATGTATGAGAGTGTGCTGGGATCTTAGCCAAGCCAAAGACCTACACTCTATAGTAAAAGTTCAGCCTAGATAGCGTTGTGTTCTGGATCGAGTGTTGAAAGAAAGGTCAAAGGGTACAAACGACAACAATTGACAGTCAAATCTTGTTATGTAAAGTGTGTATGATGTTTTTAGGACCATTTTTCTCTAAAAAGTCGATATCGCTTGTACCCTTTTGCTTGTCAACTGGCGATATTACTGTACTGTAATGCCTTGATCACACGCACCGAATGGAGTGGCGAGACAGTGCACTCGGCTGAGTGTATGTACGTTTAAAGTGAACATAGCTCTGAATACTTCACACGTACACTCAGCCGACAGCCGAGTGCACTGTCTACTTCACCGAGGTAGAACACGACGGGATTCTCGTCCCAATCAAGCAGTCCGACTGGGTAAGTACCTCCGCCCTACAGAATACCGCGATCATAATAAACTCGTGTTGTGTTCCCAGCGATGAGTAGGGTAGCCAAAGCTCACTGGAGAGTTTTTGTGTTGTCAATGCGAAGACCAAAAGCAGGATAGCTTTGTCCAATACACTGATGGCACACTATACACTGATGGCACAGAAATCTCTGTTCTTACAGGGTCAGTAGCACGAGTGTGACTCCCCGGGTGTTGTACACGTTCATAGGACAGGTAACCACTTTCCAATAGGTGGACCGTGTGCTTATCTGTTCGTGTGTGTACATAAATAAATAAATAAATAAAGGTTGATTTACATCAGAAGAGCGAATGCTCATTCTATACCCTCTACGTCAAATTCTATTAGTATAAACTGAAACAGAACATTAGGTTTAGGTTTAAAGAATTTTATTCTCATAAAGACATAGGTATTTACATCACTTACCTGAGAACATTCGTTCATTGATCTTATATAAACGCTGAAAATAAGCTTTCATGTACACTAAAATATTAAGAAAAAATGCTCTTATAATGCTCTTGTTCTAGCTCTAGCTCTATGTTCGTTTGGTGTGAATCCACCTTATGTGGTAAAATGTAGCGAGCACTCGGTCGAGTGCACTGTCTCGCCACTCCACTCGGTGCGTGTAATCAAGGCATTACATAGCCTTAACACCGAAGATCTGGGGCGTGAAACAAGCGCGGCAATTTCGCACGAGCGCGCGGAAGTATGTAGTCGGGCTAAGTGCATTACGAGTTCGCCGCGGTTGGTCCACGTCTGAGCGGGAAGTTGTCTTAATATAATGATAGAAAATAGTTTGTGGCGCTTTGAGACGATTGGATGGGTGGATTGCGAACTATCAATAATGGTGAGGTAGGTATACGTATACCTTCATCTTTATATGAAACTAGCTGTTGTCCCGGGATTCCGCCCGCGTGGATGTGGATTATCGCGATTTTTGGTTTCATTTGTCTCTGATTTTATAAAACCGAATGCGATCAAACGTAAGTAATATTTTTTATGAATAAGAATAGAATAAGAATAAGAACTTTTATTTCCGAGAATATGGTAGGTTCCAGGTGTTGGGGTGATTAGGAGTATACAGCATATTCTGCCATTTGTGTATTTAGCCTGACCCAAGATCTCTCCGATAAAAAAAACTACTCCGTTCCGTAATTTTATGCATCCATCGCCAATCGCAAGCAACTAAATGAAGAAGAAAAAAATGTATTTAGTTTTGTGTCCAGCCTGGGGTCCACTCTCGCACGTTTTCTTCTCCTGATACTTGATTTACGGGAGCGACTGCAGTATGACACCCCAACCTCGACAGCGTGCGCTTTAATCAGCAGCTGTGCATTGTGCAATTCTATAACCATACAGCGTCGAGCGCAGCGCTGCTACAACCTTGATAGGGATTGTCTTTAGTCGATCTCCAGTGACGTCACCCAATCCGACCAATGCCAATCTTTATCAAGGCTGTCGTAGCGCTGTGCTAAGAATTGCACAGCCGGTGTATGGTGTATCAGTTCGCTAGTGAAGTGGGATTGGGCTTCAAAGATTTCAACGAGGTGATACACCCCTGTCTGTTAATTTTATCAAACGCACATTTTTCTCATAACTCGCAAATCGAGATGACGTCACGTCCACAACTTTTTCTCGTCAAAGAGTCGCGAAGTGTTTCATTACAGACGAGGGGTGCGCGAGGCACCGAGGGTGGGTAATCACAGACATAAATAAACTCGGCTGATTAATGACCCGCTGTTATTAGTCGTACCGAGTCGTACCGGGATTGTTTCAAGTTTACGTTTTGTGTGAATTAATTTAGCTTTTATTACCTGACGAAATGACGATAGCAATTTAAAAAAAAAGACGCGAAGTGAAATAACTTTGATATTCGTACGCCGCGGCGTGCGGTAGGGAGTTCGACTGCTAGATCACGGGTTCAATTTCCGCTTACTGCATTTTTTTGTATTCAGAAATGAATATGGTTGCTCTGGATATTTCGATGTATAATATGCATTTTAACTTGTACCTACAAAAAACCGTATTTAAGTATGTTCATCCACATTCTAAAACCCGCATTAGGCTATTAAGTAGAGCCTCTTGGGCTCTCTCTAGAGAAGCTATCTATCTAGATCCCAATAAACTAGAATAATGGACGGCATTAGGTTAATTTATCACGCTTGTTGTCCATTTGACGGTAAGTGTTTACCGTGCCCTAACGCTAACAACACTAAACGTGTCATTCCTACGTAACACATAATAGCACAAGCTATACCCGTTATTTGAACACCGTGAAAGTTCCGTGAAAAGCGTGTCACTAACATATGAAGTTTAGTCTTCTCTAGAGAAACAAGTTAGCGTGCTAAAGAGTCAACAGCGAGTCCCACCCCACAGCTAAACACGACTCATCCCTTTGTGTTGAAAAAATAAACATTCCCACGTTCATCACTGCATTTTGTCGAGTCAAGGGCTCGTCTCGTGACGGATGTGGTGTAAGGTAATAGCTGGTGATGTTTATAGGGCAATTACGACAGCTACCTAACATGTATTTGCAATTTTTTTTAGGAGATTTCTCTGGTTGGTACAGTTGATTGTAATTTCCATAGGGACTTATGTCGCCTTTCCACGACCCGCGATTTTACGGACGCGTGTGCGATTTCGCGGAATATGCTGATGTTTAGTCGTTTCTTTGAAGAAATTCACTCTACAATTGGAATACTACTTGGGTATATGAAGCCCCAACAAGATCTTTGGGGTCAAGCTAACTTTACCTGCAAGTCAAGATTGTCAGCAAGCTTTCCTCGCGGTTTTGGGTGGTTTTATTTCCATAAAAGCCATGATATATTGCTCCCGTTTGCGACCTATAGGAACATACGAATCCCTGGTTCTGTTACAGCATGACTAATGGATTTTTAACTGTCGCCTCATGACAAATCAAATATTTTGGACAGTGGGTCACTGGATCAGAGGGTACTTGATTGATGACAGGATAAAATAGGTCAGAGAGACTAATGGTTCATCGGGTAAAAAGTTAGGGGTCCTTCAGGTTTGCCAGTGTGTTATACAGGCCGATGTGACGAAACACCGTACGGTTTTAGTAAGTTTGAGTCCGACATATCCACCACATCGGTTGCTCCGGAGAGGTAAAGCCTAGGGCTTCCGTACTTAAAAAGGGCTGTCAGTGAGATGTGCTTTGGACTCCGACCTCTTTCAAAGTCTAAAATCATTTATTTTGCATTAAAATGGCACTTCTGTCAAAATAGTTCGGGGACTGATAGGTACTATAGCTAAAGCATGCGAAAGCTTTGAAAGCTTTTATTACATCGTGCCCTAGTTTCGATACCAATAAGTTTTAAGGGCACTTCGCCTTGCTACAAACCTACCTACTTCTTTGGTATAAAGGGTTGAGTATAAAATATTTCAAACAGTATTCTAATCGCCTTAATCTCACTACTTAGGCTACACGCAACGTCGACAACCTCACAAGAGGGTGTCGTGTCCTTTGTGAGTGAATAGAGGCGGCTTCATGATACACCCCCTTCTTTTTACCCCGTGACGTCACTTAATAATAGTGTTGAGATAAACTGCGTTGCTAGTAATATGATGTCATCATGGAAGAAAATTATTTGCTATGTTTTAATCTGGTGGGTTTGAAAAGTCTTAACTCTAGTAGAGAAAGGTCGTAAACAGTGTATGACTAAAACGAATGATGGGCTGTTGTTTTTGCCTACTTTGTATAAAGGAAGGTTCAAGGAATGAATGGTTGTATAGAAGTCTGTTATTTTTAAAGTAATTCCATGGATGTGTTTCTGGTTAGAAATTAATGTACACGTGTATCAGCGTTTTCCAATAAATAAGTTTTCCGATAAAGTAAGGAAAGAACGGTCAACAAGTCTACTATTTTCAGAGTTCACACAACCCTCCAATCCAAACCCTTTAAAAAACTGACGGTAGACACAACAAACAAAATTTCCCCGCTTCTGGTTTTGCTACCTAAAAATCAATTAAGCGCCGCCGCCTTTGTGTAAATATTTTCGTGTAGGTAGGTACCCCCTACGATCAACTGGCGTACCCCACTTTGAGGTGTAACAACAAAAAGTGAGTTTTAAGGTATGTTTCCGTAGCGGTCGGCATACGAAAACTGCCGACGCACGCAGCACATGCACTTAATTCATTGCGACTTCTCAATGGTCCCCTTTTTTCGTATCGGAGTTTGACAAGTAATGGGTACGCTGTATGTGCTGCATGCGTCGGCAGTTGTCGTATGCGGTCGGCTACGAAATCATTTCTTTACGGTATTAGGACTGGTATTATAATATGGAGGAGGCTCTGGAGAGGGCTTATTTCTTGAGGTCGGAAGACGCGAAGGAGCGTTCCCTTATAGGTGAAGATAAACCAAGTTGTGGAAAGGAAAAATAGAACAATAGACGCGGCCAAGTACTGTTTTTGGAAGCCATCGGGAATCGGGACTAACACTGTGATGATGGTGAAAGAGGATCTGGTGCCGGCTTTTCTCTCGGAAGGCGCGGTCCAAAGGGAGGAGTCACAGGGGACAGGACCCCCCCCTGCCGCCCCTCAAATCATGCACGTCAATTTGAAGTCTTCTAAAAACATTTTCTGAAGGGATTTCCGCAGTTAAAAAAAGTGACCGTCCAAGTCTGCGACCGGGCCTGCCTCTCGGAGTCGGGGAGTCAGATTGCAGTCGCTCTTGTAAATCTTGTTGCAAAGATAAACATTATTATATAATGGATCCGTAGGAGAGCAAATGCCAAAGTGTAAGCTTTTGATGCAACCGGATTAGAGCAGACATGTCTAATTATTTTATTGCTATATTTGACCACCGAACCAACTAAAAACGAGTATAACATAATAAAATAATGTTAAAAAAGTCACGCTAGACGCTTGAAATTGCTTGTTAGAAGTAAATTGCGCACGACCTTGAAACACTAAGTTCATTGAATGTGAGAATAGAAAGACCCGTTACGTTTCAGTTCCTTTCATAAATGTTCAACTGAATAACGTTTTTATTCCATTTATTGGATTGACTCGACTTCAAGTTTTCGTTGTGGCTTTTGTGAAAGAGCTATGACAATTCGACATTGTTATGTATACGAAAGACAAGCTGTCATAGTATGAAAAAAAGTCGGTTTCCGGACTTTGTATGCTTAGTTCTCCTAAATTACACTTCGGATTTTGATGCGGTATTCAGTAATAGAGGGATTGAAGAGGAACCTGGATCTTTGGAACGCATTCCGAACCTAGACGATGGTTTTAAAAAAAAACTTCGCCAATACGTTGCATTAAGAAGAATTTAACATCACTATTATTAATCGTACCTTAGTGATATTAATTTACGTATTAAGGAATATATTTTTGAAGTCAATCAGGTGCTTAACACTGCTTTACGAAACAAACAAACAAACAAATTCACTGTTCTCATTGTCAACAGGAAACGATGATACTACCGTCCACTAGAAGAAAGGTGTCAAAAGATGAACTCAAAAGCACACCTCTGTTCGATGTTGCCGACACAGTTTAAAAATACTTTTTCTTTCAGAAGCTGGGGCTCGTTTACACGCCAGTGCCCTCAAGGCAAGAGCAGGTGTGACCTAAATGATGCTCTACGGGAGTCCTTAAGGCCATGCAGCGAATGTAGGCTAGCCTTAAGCTGTTAGTCTACGCCGACACTAGAAACAGCCTTTTCATTTAAAATCTTGCTTTCAAAGGCTGCACTGAACAAATTCTTGACCTAGTTTAAAGAATAGCTCCTGCTTTTGCCATATCTTGGAAAATTGTATCTGGTTGCCAAGTCATTATAGACGTTTAATCAATAATTCTTCACCTTAGGCTTTGCGTGTCTGGCCTCATTAAACCGTATTTTCTATTTCTGTTTAAAATGGTATTTAGATAAATTTTATTGGACATAATCTTCAGAATGATTTTAGTTTGGGTTGTTCACTTCATCGTTACCATAAGCATTTATAACATAAGACAAAATACAAACTAATCTTACTATTATTGTTTAATATTGATGTTTAATAGTCAACCACGCCAGAACGGCTGAGCGCACCTTGATAAAATTTGAATACAGACAGATAGACTACAGTCTAGAATTGCACATAAGCTTTTCATTCCAGGATATTATCCTGTAAGTCGGACTTGACGTGTCGGAACCGTGAGCAACGGCTAGTTAATAATACAAACTAAAACATTAACTTAACCGAAAATAATTAGATTACAAAATTTTGATCCGAAAATAAATTTAAACTTGATTACATCTTAGATTTGGCTAAGGCCTTTGACAACATCAACCAGTAGCTGTATAGCATGTAACTACATATGGAACGCAGATGACAAGTGTCTACATACCGCAAACCGCTGTAACCACAAACATGTCACCTTCAAGCTACATGTGCTTGGGAACCTGAAGCTACGATCCATCACGTTTTGTTTACAACTTTATACTGTTAACACGTGGCACTGAATCGTGACATCTGAGCTTGTCAGAAAGTTATCACTCTTTGATTTATAGCTCCATGAAAGATTCCATTATTGTGTTAACTGATACCATATAAATTCACGAAGGAAAATAAACAAATATTTAAGATCATCAAAGGAAAACAAATTGGGGGCTTTCAAGATATTGTTGGCAAAGTTAAAAAGTGTACGAACAATACGAAGTCGATGTCGGATTTTCGTGACTTTTGTTTATTCTTTCCATTTCCGAAACGTGTTTGCTTTGTTTGTTTACTTTTTTCACATCAGTATATCATTTTTTTTTCCTTCATCTTAATGTGAGCAGAGTTCGATGGTGTGAGTAGTGTTGCAAGAGTTATTTATTGGCAGAGGTAATAGCAAAATATCAGGCGGACTGTGTTTTAATTTGCTGATTTTCTTTATAAGAGTATTCTTTGTAACACTAGTTTTATTACTAAGTACCTCATTGTTGTCTGGGCAGATAGATTCACAAGCTTTTGGAAAGGAAGCTCTTTCTTCATTATAACTATGAGGTACATTTTAAACTCACCTGTGCTTCTCCTAATCCAAGTTCAATGGCGTCGATGCTTTTCCTCACAAGGGACGCCTTCTCATGTTCATGTTCTGTGTTGGCTGCTAACCCCGCGAGGAGTTGAGAGTGTTCTGCCCTCAGTGCCTCGAGGCCTGCGGCGACGGTCCTTGCGCCCGCCACCATTTCCTCCTGCGTCATCGCCGTCATCCTGCCTAGGGATTCGATCTTCTTTCTGGAGACAAAGAAAAATCAGATTGTTAATTTTAATGTATTTGTCAACATATTACTGGTTAAGTGCAGTGTACCTTAGAAACTAGGATGTCGATCCTATGGTAAATTTAATTCTGCACTATCAGTAAAAAGCAGTTACAAACGTGGATCAAAAGGTATATAAGGGGGGTTCCTTGCGATGCGATTTGGTCCCCTAGAAAAACGGACTGACCACCTGAAAAAAGTAGTTGGGATAGATCGGATACGCAAGGTGGATGACCAGAGGAAAGAGTAAAGTGTACAGTAGATTACTCCACCGTCCAGATCATTGCTCATAAAGTGTACAGAGAGTTACATGTTATGAAACATATAAATTCCTTAATTTATTTGTTCCAACCAAACAGCATACGTTCAAATTACCTCCAAGAACTCAATTCAATTGTTTTGTCATCCATTTCAATGATAATGGAATCACCAAGATGACAATACATGTTCTTAAAAGCTCTTGAGTAATGATATTACATGGAAGTAATTATGTAAATGAAGATGTCACAATGGAGTCTGATTCAATCAAAACGCTATCAAATATGACCTCAACCTCATTAAAATGGGACGAATGTTTAACTAAATGATACGAATACTGTATTTGACTACTTAAGTAGCGATAAAACGTACGGTCCCCTTCATGGAAAGTGGTTACCGTGGCCTATGACCGCTTGCGAAATCTGAAATCTGTGCTCTAGCCAGTTCTAGCCTTTTGCAATGCAGCATGCTGCTTTTAGAAGTCGATGATATTTAGGATAGATAGAGCCTGGCTATTCCGAATAGTCAATCACGAAACGAATAGTCTATTCGTTCTAGCAATAGTGTAGCTTTACCTCATACAAACTGAACATAATAATGATATGACCATAAATATAGGTATGTATGTATATGCCCTAGCGTGCTTTGTTGACCTTAAATAACATTATATTGATTTTTAAACTAAATATAGCTTTAGTTAACAAGTCAGCTTGAAGTTGTCAGTTGACGTAAATGTATTCGTGATTCTGTTACAGAAAAGTAGTTTCAAAAGTCGATACAGTTCTTGTTACATTTATTAGAATATATTTTCATAAAATAAATCGGGTCTTAACGGATTTTCGTCATAACAAGCTGTCACTAGCATGTCATCTACATAACACGTGAAGTACCTAGACCACAAAGATTTCGACCCCGTGTGGTAGGTAGGAGGTGACATTATTAGTATCGCCCATTTCCCGGGCTGTATGATTACTTCGCTCCGGCCTCGTGCTCCTACTAAATAGTCCTACTGGTAGGAGCACCGGGTACCATGTCCTGATGCTTCTACTACAAATGCAGTCGTGAAGTGTCCTGTAGGAGCATTGTGAGACACCAGACATTTTAGCAAATGGACATTTTGACACTGCAGGTTTTAGAATACTGGGCATTGTGAGACTGCACGTAATAGGACACTAGACTCTTTGGCATATTGGACATTTTAGGAGACTAAACAATGTCAGCCAGAGCGATCAAGACATTACAAATATAGAATTACTCTTAAACAAGCTTCGATTTAAGTACAGGTTGCAGATACAAGTGTTCCTATAAAGAAGCCAATCGCTTAGTCATTTTATACGACTGACGGCAAGATATAATCCCTAGTATTGACATATTCACTAGGAACTACTCACTCATGTTGGCATGCAACCAGAAGCTAACGACTCAGTCAACACAATGGCCATATAATACCCCACAAATTCAACAGACGAGGGTATCGCCAACGGAAGCATAACATTACTGCACCCATTTTCAACACACCCGTGCCGAATGTGTTCGGTTGCGCCGCCTCAATGTGGAAGTGTTGAAACAGGTTGCCTACCGGAACTTTGTTGTGAGAAGCAGATCAATTGTGTGGTAGCAGCTTTATTAGAGCATTGCTCCGTCATAAGAGTAAAGGCCGTTGCATACGTGACGGGTTTTTGCACGGACAGGACGGAGTTTTGGAAATATCGTCTCATACGAAATGTATGCGGAAGTGCATGTATCACGGAGACCTTAAAATTAGCACTGCACTATTGGCGCAGCGGCAGTTTTTTGTCGATCCCGAGTTGAAATCCCTATTGCCGTCTGACTTTCAAACCCTGATAGAAGCCTGCGCTTAACCTCCTAGTGGTACCAAGATCTTAGTGAAGATAGGACTTACATACAAAACTATCCTCTTTATAATATTAAGTTATAGAAGTGTAGATACCTATGTATTTAATAATAAGTAGGGCTAAACAATATTTGGCGTAATATATATCTTCTTCATCGAGTCAATGCATATTTTATAAAATTTTGTTGGCCCAATATTTCGCCACGGCTACAGCATTGTCCATTGTAGGACAATGCTGTAGCTCAGGACCTCGATAGTACAGGTGGAATGGCACAATGGGCAAGAGAGCAAACGCATATGCCTGGGATGGAGCCCCGCAGTCGCTTGCGACTGGCTGCAAGAAGGAGCTTCCCCGCAACTGGAAGTAGCTAGACCCCGCAGCGCAGGGTCTAGGCTGGCCAATCCTGTCACCACAATGGCTGTAAATTTTTACATGTATGTCTTACCTACCTAATACACATCTACCAATTTAGGATACACAGGTGTATGTATGTGTAAATTACCGATTATTTGTTTGTATGAAGAAAAAGAAAACAGCTTATTTTCGAATGAGGTTATCCATTGGAAATTGTACCGTAAATTGTACGCTCGTAGTAAGATTCAATTAGAGCAAACGGGTTACGTATTACGTTCGTAACCGAGGGCGATGAGTGGGATGTAAACAAATTAGTGGAGAAACCATTTTTCCTGATTTACAGATATATTTGGCAATAATACTAACGACTTTTGAAAGATTTACAATAGAATGGAATAAAACTCTGGGTGAGGCAGACAGATAGAGATAGAGGCAGATAGAGAGGCAGACAGATACACGAGCATTTACATATAAAGTTCCACCCTATATAGCTCTATCCAGTAACGTTATACAGGGCGTCCCAGGGCGATGCCACATGGAGGGAAAGAACCTTAAATCCTTAAGTTAGCTCATTTTACTTAAAGGAGACATCATTTTATTTTTAAAAAGAAACACAACTGCATTCAAAGATTTTTAAAAATCGCTTGCCACACCCGGTAATCGAACCGACTAAAATCTGAAAAAGTAACATCCTGTATTTTTATGGCATCAATCGATAGTGTCATCATAAGGATCAAATCTCTCTAAGAAACATGGTAAATTAAATGAAAGGAAGTCCTTGAAACCTAAAATTATAAACTCAATTTGGCAATAGGGTGTACCTATGTGTGGCCGTACCGCGTTGATCCCAGTGGATTAGAATAGAGCCATCCCATCTCTTCCCATGTGTGTCATAGGATGAGACTAATGGATAGGGCTGTTTTCCATCCGACAGTAAACATACCTACATACACATATACACGCCTGTTAATCCCCGAAGGAGTAGGCAGAGGTGTATTAACACCCAAATTTTGCCAACTATGATTTTCGGTCCCACGTAATAGGGGGCGAGCCTATTGACGTCTAGCGGGCACTTTGTCATGGGCTGTATGTTTACTGTACATACAGCCCATGACAAAGTGACCTCTTCACGAAGCTTTCCCCCTATTCTGAAAATCATAATTGTCGAAAAGTGGGTTTTAATATACCTCTACATACCCTCTCGGGAACTTCCAGGCGTGAATTTTCTTCTTATTTTCCAATCTGTAACACATTTTCTTATCTAAACGGCAAGAAACATGTAAAGCTTCTAAATAAATCGAATGGCGGCAGAAGGCTTTCGTCGCACCATTCCGGTGAAATATGATTCGGGAATAAAACCCATTACAGCTGTTAGGATTTCAACCTGCCCACGTTCAGGCCGTAAAGCCTCTTCGGCCGTTTCACACGTCTCACCGTTTCAGATGATGGAGCAGGTGAGTGTTGAACTTTATTAAAGTCAAGCAAATGTTTATTCGTAAAGGTGGCTTTTGACTATGGGATGTAATGTAATAGGTATATATTACATCTCGGCATATCGCTCGTCATACATTTTGTACGAGACCGTTTACACTACGCTATAATATATATTACATCCCAAACTATAAATATTTTTTCGAGCGATATTGGAAGGTATATTTTACCTCACGTCCCCGGACACCACGCCTCCCCCTGTCTCGCCCGTTTGAATGGCGACGTTTGATCGCGCATGCGAAATCACATTGTCATTTTAAACTGAGCAATCAGAAGTCAGGGAATTCGCGCATGCATTCTACACAGACCAATCAGATTCGTGTACGCAGTTCGATAGGGTAACGAAGTTGTCAAATTTTGGTGTCAACTCATGGTAAAGCTACTGAACTATCCCAAATATATATCTTACAGTGAAAACAGCAATCGCGGGATGTAATATATATCTCAAGATGTAATATATATTACATCCCATAGTGAAAAGGCGGCCTTAAGGTCACAGAGTAATACTGATGAACGTTGTGATAATTTTCTTTATTTCTTTCTTTATTATTTTTTTAAACAGATAAAAATCCTATAGAAGTAATCCTACTAGATTATTATAACCCTGCGACTTCAGCTGCGTAGACTTAGATCTTGGTTTAATTTTTTTATGCGGAACTTTTATACTTTTTCTACACCAATATAGCCTAATTTAAGCTATTTACAGTACAAAATGTACCTAACTACAGTATAGTAAAATGAAAACCGGTCAAAAATGATCCAGCCACTTCCAAGATTACACAGAAAGACAGACAGTATTGACAGATTTCTTTTTGTACGGTAAATCGAATCACGTTGAATTTCAGAAAAATATTACTTTTTCTTTTTATGGCATTAATTACTAGACCCCAATTACAATACAAAAAATATTTTTCACCAAATGAAATTGCTCATTGTTACAACTGCAAAAGGGCGACCCATTTTGGAATAAGGCTTCCCTGAAACCTTATTATAACTTTTCGTATAATAACCAGAACTTGGTATAATATTTTTAATCTAATAAGCCTAATAGGGACAGTTGGCTCAGATTTTTTGTCGTTGCGTAAACGATACAAAAACTCGGAAACAAGATTACTAACTAAAGAGCTTAGAAAGCAAATGCTTCCTGTTTCACGTAACCTTTAATAGGATATTGTTAATAGAACACGTGAGCTAGATTAGTGTAATCTACACAAATACATAAAATTTAATTTTCTGTATAAAATGTTGAAATAATAGTATTTTTATGAATGAATACGAATGTATAGACGGTACTTAACAATAAACCACCTATTTGACTTAGCAAGTCTGAAATGGCTGGGCTGATTCATCACGAAAGTCACAAGGTTCGTAAAAGCCAAAATATGCCAAATCTAGTAGGAGAGGGGACTCTGTTCAAACTTTGGATGCCAATGAGACTAACGCCGCGCTGTGAGAAGAAGAGGTTATTTTTCCATTCCTGTCAAGTAAGATTTACTTTTCTTCACCTGGGCAAAACAGTCCCATGTGATCACAATCCGTACTATCCCATTCTACACCACAACCAGTCTGTATTATTAAGACACGCTGTTGCCCACGGTTTCGGCCTTCTTTCCGGGATAAAAAGTAGCCTATGTTTTATTCCAGACTGTAATTTACCTCTGTACTAAATGTCAGCCATATCCCCTCAGCCGTTAGAGCGTGATTGAGCAACAAACATGCAAACATCTTCACAAACTTTCGCATTTACAATATTAGTACAATGGATATTAATAAGTATGTATTTGCACAGTATATCCGACATGTCAATGCCTATTCTATAAACAAACAATCCTATTTTAGATATAGGTTTGTGGATTAATAGCACTTCCTTTGGAAGGTTGGATTTAATAGGATCCGGAAGCAAGTTTTTCTTCTACGTGACAATTTTGATAATAAACTATTGCATATTATTAATAAACTATAGCTTGATTATTATTCTGCTAGTTTCGTCATGACAGAACTGCAATAACATATTATTGTTAGACATTTTGTTTATAAATATGTTTATAAACAACTAACTGTCACCCGCGGCTCTGTCCGTGTGGATATCGTTTCTCGCTACTCGCTACCAAACATAGCCTATGTCCTTTCCCAATGTCTAATCTATCTCTGTACCAAATTTTGTTTAAATCGGTTCCGTGGTTTAGGCGAAAAAGTGTAACAGACCGAGTTGTGGTGACGGATAAAGAATACAAGAGGTGATACCCCATCTTAACCGAAGGGTATCGTAAGAGGCGACTAAAGAAAGCATACGCAGACGGTATCACTGCGAGAGAAGGAAAACTCGAAATTAAACCCTGTACCAACCTGTCTGGCTAGCGTGGAAATAGTAGGCCTAATCCTCCCAACATTGGGAGGCCTCTGTCCAGCAGTGGACTGCGAAAGACTAATTGATTGATTGAGGATATGCATTCATGGTAACCGTACCAGAAGAGGTCAACAGAGGTTCTATAGAGCCCCACCAAGAACTTCGGGGCTCAAATCAGTCTGTAATTTACTGGTAAAATCCTCGCCTCTCAAATCATCTTACTATCTAACTCCCATATATGCTCGAACAATCAATAAAATAAAGTAGCAGAGCCAAAGGCTTTGGGGAGAACACCATTATTGTTTTACGAGCGTCAATAAAAGTCAGAATCGGTGTTAGTGACCTGCTCGGCTACGAGCTCAGGCGGACGGAGACACTAGGTATCCTGCTCAATAAAAGTGATGAGAACGTTCTGTTTGTACCGACTGATGACAGCCTCCGTGGCGTAGCGGTAGTGAACGCGGCCGCTACGCAGGAGGCGCGGGTTCGATCCCCGCTCAGTGCAAATATTTATGTGCATAAAATATGGATATTTGCATTGGTCTGGTCGTGCCTCGGAGAGCACGTTAAGCCGTCGGTCCCGGTTGCCATAAAAACAACTATGGCAGTCGTTACGGGTAGTTAGTGCCCTAAAAAGTCCAAAAAACAACGGTCTAGCTGCAAAGCTTCGATATCGCCTAATGTTAACATTGGGTTGTGGAGGTCAGATGACAATCGCTTCACGGAAAATATCGAGGACTAGTCAAATCTGTAGTTAAGACTGGTTAAGCGGACCCCAGACTCCGAGCTGAAAGCTCCGGATGCGACTGGGAATTAACGCTAGGAGGAAGAAGAACGTTCTGTTTGTACCGGCTGTACAAATCAGCTGTTCAAATTACGTAGTTGCCTGTGTATCCTTCAAAGGGTAAGCAGAATTGTAATAGTATCAAAGATTTACTACATGAAGTGTGTGGCAGTGATGAAGGGTGAAATGTTTCAAAAGGGAAGCCGGTGAACTGCGTGGTCACCACACCCGAGGAGGACCAGCTCGAAAGGGATGGCCCTGTGTCGGCCGGGGTGCAAGAGATGTCTCCGACAATCTCACCTCCGGGAACCTACGACCTATACCTACTTGGTCGGCGTGCGTTTTAGTCGGTTCAAGTACCACCCTCGCCGGCTCCGTTTTTCCGTAGGGATTTTGCGCATGATGAAAAAATTAGAGTATGAATTTAAACATCTGCCACGGCTTTCCTTTGCGGAGCAAGTCGGCAGGAATCAGGTTATAGAGACTCCTCGGCACTGGTACTGGTGTGTAGGTAGGTATTGAAAAGATATTTGTGCTGTAGAATTAAAGTACATAATAACGAACAAACGAAGGTAATCCAATAAAAAGTTATGGCTCTTTGAGGTGCTTTTATGAATATTGATTTATCAATAATCAATAGTTCGTGATGGAATGGTGACCGCAACGATGAGGTTAAGCGATGGTCTTGAAGTTTTTAGTAGATGGGTCTTTATAACAAAGAAAACCTGGGTGGTGGTAGAGGCTAGAAGTCAAGCGATCATCTGCTTCCGCAGAAGGTTACGTTTGGTACCAACTTTGTATGTTTCAATTTTGGAACTAAGCTTGAGTGAATTTTTATTTTAGTATTATTCTTGGGTCACGTACCTAAGTGCACTAAGTGAGATTCCAACTTGCAACCACATACTTGTTAGTCCAAAGGTTTAGGATTCCTATCCATGAACGCGGATATAAGCAAAGCGAAGCGAAACTGTACAGCAATCGACTAATCCACATCTTCAAAATTATCCACGTAATTAGTCGATTTTTACATCTCTCTTCGCTCCGCTTGTCTCAGCAACCTTCACCATTACGCCACGGTCAGCGCAATGTAATTATTATCCCAGAATATTATAATAAGTAATCTAATAATATAATTTACATTATGACTGATAAAAATCATAATAAATCTTTTATTTACCAGAAAGTTGTTACCTAAAATAATTATATCCGAAATATTTTTAATGACCTAGAAACTTATAAACTGACTTTTTAAATAAAACATTGAATAGACATCAAGATTGTTTCCGAATGGAGTATATAATAATAATCTTACTTAGGTACTATTTATTTCCTCCACTTACTATTAGTTTCAAGTCAAAGTTACAGTTATAATATGAAAACCAATAAGGTCTAGCTTCAAGACACGATCCAAACTAATAGCTCCATCATTAGAATTCAAGTCAGTTTTCCATTAGGTAACCGTACTCAGGGAAGGACGTCTGCTTGGCCTGCCACCATGTTTAAAGGATAGTCACGTACCCGCAAATAAGTACAAGAGCGGTATATTTTCGAATTTAGGTTTTTATACCACTAAGTTATTGTTTACATATCGCGCCGCGAGGTTCCCGGCAGAGTAGAATTTGGGACACCTCATGAGGTGGAGTGAGGAGGCATCTTCCCATGAGGTATCGTACAAGGCAACTAAGGGATAGAGGCTGTTAAGGAATAAGCCCAGACTCAGCCTCAGATATATGGCTCGAGTCAAAAATAGTGCCCGGAATACGACAATAAACTCGCCAAATATTACGTGGGACCTAATACAATGGTGAAATGTGGATTTTCACTTCTGCCTGGCGTGAAGTGAAGCGTGAAAAAGGCGTGATTATATGTATGTATGAATGTATACACCCTATGCTATTGTAGAGTCTAATATGAAATGAACAGAATACTTTATCTGAGCCGTATAAAAAAGGAAACACAAAAACGCTTTTGAGATTACATGTATCTAAGAATGTGCTCACAAAATACCATTGTTGAACTTGAACTCGCTCTTTGCATATTCTCTGAATTCAGCAAATTGCGAAACATTCTCCAAATTGTCGACCCTCGCTTGTAAAAGGAAGCAGGAGGCGCCATTGTTTATTTTCCAAGCGAATGAGCAACACTCACTGAACCCGAGTTGTTGCGTTCTTAACAAAGGTTTGGGTCTGTAACCTGTCTGTCGCGGTCGAATGGACATGGAAATGGATGTTTTTAAATATTGCCTGTGTTCATTATACACATTTGGTAATTAAAAGAGTTTATTTTTGGATGATACAGTAGATGTATTATTGACTGATTCATCAAATAGAACAGTTCTCAATTGCTGAATTTTATGTTGTACGTATTACACATCCAGTATCCACTCAGGATTTTTGGAAATTTCACCTCTTGTAAAAGAATTCTGCCTACGGGCTGGCGCGGGCGTATCGCTCATCAGACTGCGATAAAACTTTTTGTCATAGCTTGCATTTATGCGAATGTACAGGCATAGTGCAGCAATGGAGCTCGGTAGTTAACGTTCCATTAGGGTTCTTATAGGGCTTCATTTATTAAATTTTTCAGTGCAAAGTAGGAATGGCCAAATCTATAAAATAAAAATGAAACCCCCAAATGTATGTACGCGCATAACTTTTGAACGACTGCATCAAATTGGATAATTCTTTTTGTTTTGTGTTCTTTGTTATGTGGCCAATGTTTGTATAAAAAAAAATTAATAGCAGGTGCAGTGGGAACAGAAATAAACGCGGAAATTTGAATAGAACGTGCAACTGGAACGGAATCTGAATCACACACGAGCGGAAAAAAATCGGAGGTAGGAAGTTCGCCGGGTCAGCTAGTTAATAATAAATACCTCTGGATAATGAAGGTGAAAAAGACAGTTATGAATGGTGTAAAAATGGCGCAATGCGGACAATACAATTACAAACAAACAAGGAAATGCAATACAGCGCGGAAACACGGATACGGCTTCAGGACGATTGAACGGATCAACGGATACAAATATGCTGATTCCAAGTACGAATCGACTTCATTTGCAATATTTATTTATATATACGAGTCCATTGTATTGCATATCTAATATATAAAATTCTTCTGTCACGGGGTGTGTAATCGAACTCCTCCGAAACGGCTTGACCGATTTTGATGAAATTTTTTGTGCTTATCCGGTATCTATGAGAATCGGCCAACATCTATTTTTCATACCCCTAAGTGATAAGGGTGCAGCGGGAACGGGATTTGAATACCACGCGGGCCGAAAATATGGCGGTACGAAGTTCGCCGGGGCAGCTAGTCTGATTATAAAAATTACTGGTGAGGTAGTTATGGTAGTAGAATCTATACAATACATGGGTAAATAATTATTTTTTTCGAGTTTTTAGCTGACTGATTCTGCAACGCAAAGCTTGTTGGGGCAAAAATTTTGGCATTTGATAATTTTCTTCTAGGTTACAACCATTTTCTTTTCTTGCATGCTGATAACCCCACGTATCGTTAGCTCCGTTGAGCTTACGTATGAACGTAAGCTCAGCTTAGCTACCAATAAGGTGGGCTATATCGGACACGTACCGACTGACTAGGGTACCTAATTGGGTGTAAGAAAAGGAAAGCTCTAGCACTCTCATAAGCCGTACGAAGGCTGCGTTCTTTTACTTAATGTCTATATTAGGTGAGAAGGTGGTAGGTAGGTATTTTTACGGCCGCCCGGTTAATTTGCGCTGCAATAGTACAGCTCTATCACCTAACAAAGTGTTTTATAAGCCTGCAGATGCCGCCGCACCTTAATTTTCTCGGAAGCATTTTCATTCTGACTTATGATACCTATCTATATAGTTCGGTCAAAATAGATATATTCATCCTTGCTTTAATTCTAAAGAAGGGATTCTTCGTCACACCTCTGATTGACGGTAAAACCATGAACTGTATGGTCCATGGTTCCCCTTAGGGGTACAATGGAACCCATGTTAACCAAATAATAATCGATACATCTGTGCCACTTTTACTTACGATGCAAGCACACGGTGCCACTATCCGCTATTATTAACGGCACGTAAAATTTATGTGAACAACATAGTTTGAGAGTCAATAACATTAACTCTAGTCTGATCAGATTCCTGGATGATATTATGTAGGTATATCATTAGTAGACGCGTCAGTAGGGATACCGTTATAATGAAGAGCCCCTATTGATCCCATGTACCTACGCATAAAAAGGTCATTTAAGGTCAAAGGTTAAAATTCTTTTATTTTTGGTTATCGACATGCTAACAATGATCGAACCAGTAACTGAAGTATTTATTGTACTAGTTAAAAGTTGACATCTACTCATAACGTTGTCGAAATTTCGTTAAAATGTGCGTTATCTCTACTATATAAAAATAAGTCGGGTTTTCCTTCCTGACGCTATAACTCCAGAACGCACGAACCGATTTGGCTAATTTTAGTCTTAAAATATTCGTGGCTGTCCAGGGAAGGTTTAAAGGATGAGAAAATAGGTGCAGCGGGAACGGGAAAAATATGGCGGTACGAAGTTCGCCGAGACAGCTAGTATGTTATGTAGCAGTATCTAAACGTATTGACCTTGTCATGTCATGTGTTCATGTTCTCGCAAAAATGGAGGCCAGGAGCTTGAGCATCTTTTGTTATTAGAATATTATATCGTCTAGTTTCTAGACTTATTAAAATTAAAGTAGGTATTTACATAGACGAAAGATTATCGTAAAATTTTATAATTGGCAGTCGTTGTACACTATTTATAATGTACAACAACTGCCAATTATAAAACTTTAATGGTAATTGACCATTATAGGTAACTAGCTTTTGCCCGCGGCTCCGCCCGCGTGGATGTCGGCTATCGCGACTAAACATAGCCTAAGGACATAAGCTATGTTAGGTCGCGATAACCGTACCAAATTTCATCAAAATCGGTTCAGTGGTTTAGGCATGAAAGCTTAACAGACAGACAGACAGAGTTACTTTCGCATTTATAATATTAGTATGGAAGTATGGATTTAATACAAGATTCTTAAATAGGTACATACATATATCACGCCCCTTCATAGTCAGACAACAGACCGCCAATTGCTTGTCTTCTATTCAGACAAATCCCAAAAGATACACCGAAAAAATTGGTATTGCTTTTTCTAAAAGAGTAGGTCAAGAAGTAAAAAATAGACAAAACGGTGGACCGTGTGCTTGTCTGCCACCGAAGTGATATTAAAAAAAATCTACAATCGCGTAGGTACCTAAGTATTTCTAGAAGCAATTCCTATGTAAGCATGACTCAGCTTAAATCGAGACAACATGATACATTTCTTCTAAGAAGTTTTAATTAAAAGATATCAAAATGAAGTATTCAAACTACCCTCATCCACGACTATTAAAAGAATAATGTTAGTCTGGCGGCTAACTTTATCCCTTCATTTTATCGGCTGCGTCTGCCAGTTTCAGTCTAGTCAGAGTGTCGGGAATATAGACTACGTGTCTGGAAATTCTGAATTATTACCTCGTATTAAATTGCCAGTCACTCTGGGGTACAATATCCATACTGTATTCCGTACGAGGTAATTCAGAATATGATTGCCGTACCGTCTAGGAACTCTACTTTGATTGCTTTTTGAAATCTTATTACGAGCATAGTAGTTACCTATCTAAAACTTTTATAAATTACTAGCTGACCCGGCGAACTTCGTACCGCCATATTTTCCGCCCGCGTGGTATTATCTCTAAAATTATCAGTGTTTCTCTACAATATTATGCATATATTATACATATAAACCTTCCTCTTGAATCACTCTATCTATTAAAAAAAACCGCTTCAAAATCCGTTGCGTAGTTTTGAAGATTTAAGCATACATAGGGACGGACAGACAGCGACAGCGACTTTGTTTTATAATATGTAGTGATTTGACGTCAGTGTATATTTATTTGATTATGCTAATGAAAAATATCGAAAACTCAGCCGCATCACAGTTAGTTGATGATGCTATTTGACTGAATTTGTTTTTATTAAACTTCAAAAGGTAAGCTCTCTCTATGGAAACTTGTATGAAATAACAAGATGTGACGTCATACCGTACTGGGTGGATAAATAAAAATTTAAAATAATAAGTAACGGACATTCATTCATATTTATTGACTTTATTTAATTCCTTATTTTGTTTAATCTAATATAGAAACACCATATTTATAGTCAATACGAACTGGAAGTGCCTACTACCTAATAAATATTTTCGTGTAAAAGCAAACATACTTATCCACACACACGCTTGTATACTGCACTGTATATTAGTTAGTGTATATATTCGAAGGGGTAGGCAGGAGAACTAGCAATAGGTGTATATTTGCTGTAACAGCCCTATTCGTGAGTCACTTTGTACGACACCCACGGGAACAGATAGGGAGGTTCTTGTAACTTCGCCGGAACTAGGCAGTATTGCTCGGGACTTATATCTTGGACCTCAAATGTGCTGTACGCGCGGTACACGTTTCTTAGATGTCTTTTAAGGCCCCGAATCAGATCAGCATTGAAAAAATCGGTATTTTCGAAACCGTTTTTCTTCTTAACTATGAAATCTACAGATCTGAAATTCACATGCCTGGATACTACAGGATATACAGAGTAACTTAACCTTTTCATAAATTAAATAAAAAAGGAGGCAATAGTTTAAAGAGGCTCTGAAAATCAATCTACTCTTTCTTATGAAACCAAAATATTTTCTACAATATGTATCCAAATAATCTAAAATTTCACATGTACTTATATTAAATAAGTGTATTAGCATGACGTGCCCTACTTAGTTTGTAATCGTCTTCTATAAAGTTATCTGTTAAAATTAGTTTTACTGATTTTACGGCTGTAAAACAAGCGAATGACCTTGAGCATTTGTATGGTCAAAGTCATTCGCGTATGTAATCACCTTAAGGATAGCAGCGGGTGCTACAGCGGTGGATGAGCTCATATTCACCAAGCATACATTATTACAAAGCATCCGCGCGCGCCAGAGCCTCGGTTGTCTTGCGATTTAGGTCCAAGATACGTGTCCCGAGGTATATCAGGTATACATACGTAATAACATACTAGGTACACAATATAAAAAGTACAAGTGTGTTATAAAAAATTGAAAGTTCAAACATGTGGCCGACACCGGTTACAACGTTTGCATTGAGGAAGGCCACACCAAACGTGATTAGCGCACGCTAAACAGCTAAATATAACAATGTCACACAGGGAAATATTCACGCGACACGATAATTTACAACCACAATAATGTACCCACCGAAAAAGTCATGAAAGTATAATATCGTGCAAAGCGCCCGGTAAACGTTAATATTTTTTATTTTTTATTTCATGTAGGGGCAAGTCAATATGGCCCCACCTCATCTAATACTGAAATCTCCTAAGTACCTAAGTGTAACCATGAACCATGATAGATAGATGCCAACAATGCTATTTTGTGGTGATATACGAGTTAGGTAGGAAACATCGCAACATGTGCAATAGGTACGCGTGTTTTTGGGGTCTCTTTTGAGGAAAGCGCGGGCTGCGACGCGCGACGGCGTCAGTGGCGCCTTAGTATTCTAACAATAAATAGATTAAAAAATCGCACACGTCATGGCTCATTTTTCTTTCGACTAAGGGGGTCATCATGTTTGGATAAATAAACAATATTGGTTTTTAACGTGACCTCATCGTCGGATACGTTTTCACGACTCGTCTAAAAGACTCCAGGAATGTAGGAAGAATAAATATGAAACATATTTTATGAAACGGCAGGAAAGCCGCCGCCAAAACCTGATTCGTTAATTAAATATTGTGTACCGGTTGAATATAGCGAACCTAAAACCCATCAAATAATTTGATGAAACGCGTAAAATTACACAAATTATATCATCGTTTACCGGACGTTCCAGGAAAATATGCGTAATTCTGAGTACTTAGACGGCACTTGTTATGGTTGGGAAGGGGATCATTCAGAATTACAGGAGTCCTTTAAGTTCGTAACAGATCCCTCGGGCGCTGAAGGAGGGTCGAAATGAGATTCGGTCAGATACAGAAATACTCGTACTTAGGTATATTAATGAAGTATTGTTTGCAGACTGTTTATTTATTTTGTGCATTATAAATATGTACCAACATGATAAGTCGCAAAGATCGGTAAAATTTTGTATTGTGCTATTTTAAAAATACCTATTTTATTTCATTATCTCTCGTCTTAGCGGTTTGGTTAAGGAGTCGACCTTACGATCGAGAGGTCCCGGGTTCGAATCTTGGTCATTACACTGAACGTGAACCCACTCCTAATACAAAAGAGGGAGTATTAGTGATTTCGGTTGCTAATCTTCTTTTTTAAATAGAAAAAAAAAACGCTAAAGCGATTCACTAAGAATAGTAATCGCGATCAAGTCGCACTAAACTACGTAACCAATAAAAATAAGTCGGATTTCAGCAGTGTACATAATTGAGTCGACGTTATACCTACTAAACTGAGTTGAAATTCAAATTGTGAGATAACCCAATAGAGTAACTTGAACACAATCATTTTTAACCGACTTCAGACAAGGAAGAGGTCCTCAATTCGAACCGCATTTTTTCTCAGATGAAACCCAATCAACCAAACCAATGTATTTCTATAGAATTTTTTTTTTTAACTATCAAGAAACGATTCTACACTTCCTATATCAGATAACCGTACTAACATACACAAGGATAAATAAGTTCCAACTCATTGGATAGTAAACCCAAAAGGGAGTGGTGGAAGGGGGTTAACCTTGCCAAAATCCTGCCGGCCCCTATGGGGTGGCAACATGGGGCACATAAAACGTCCGTTGCCATGACAACCAAGGGCGACAACCCTCGAATAGCGGAGCCACGCAACATTTACAGAGAAAATTTAGGAAATCCTGTTGACGTAAGATATGCGTATGTTGATTCGATAGTGATTAAGATACTGGGTTATTGTTTGTGTTGAAAGTGATCTGTCGTATTAACAGATTGAGTTTCTTATTACATGTAGATAAAGTGTGTTAACGATGTTTTAGGAGTATTCATCACGAATAAGTGCTCGGTTGAGGGTAATATTTTGTTCGTCTTCTAGTTATCAAGGGTATTTACTTACATACGGTATGTTATTTACATCAATTTACATGTGTATAGATACATAGATAGAACAGATGTATAACCTGCATAGGAATAGGGAATACCCTCCACAAACTTTAAATTTATTCGAGGTAGCACTGCACTAATGACTAGAAAAAGCTAGTCAGGTGAGTTAGATAAACAGCGACATTGACGAAAAGCGACTTAAACAAACTGGTATTTGGACGAATTGCAACTTGGACAAATTGCTATGTGGACTAACCGCGATTTGGACAATTTAAAATGGTTTTTCGATGTTGGACGAAATACGACTTCGACGAAAGAAACGCTACCTACGAAAGATAAGGAAATGGTCGGCTTTTGTCTCAGCCCTATAAGTAGAAAGAATGATGTGAATTTACCATACAGCACCACCCCAGTAGAAGAGGGAGATCCAAGAAGTACTGGCTTGGCGTCATAGATAACAATGCGTGCTAATGATCAATCGAATCGACGATCAAGTTCAGTCGAAGAAGAGTAAAAGCAATAAATCAGACCCTGGACCAATCACTAAGATAAAGATGATCAGATCAGAACGATGATCATCAAGCTCTCCTCCTGAAAAACAGCTCAGTTTAGGGGCCAAGATACTTATGTTTACCCATTTGGAGATAATATAAACATGAGTAATATGTATTTCGTTATGTTCTAGCTACTCCGAATGTAGGTAAGAATTTTTATTATTCACTGTCACGCCAGCCAGAACCAAAATATGTTAATACTTTCATTTTGAACTCGCTAGATTTTACTGAATTCTTAGCCCGTGAATACACGCGCTACCTATGTATAGTCGACAAGGGAAATATGGTTGCACTATTTCATAAAAACTTGTATGTAAAAGTGCCGTATCTTCTTTGTCAACTGTATCTACCAATGATTCCGTGATATAGGTCAAATAGGAACTACGGTCGTCACTGTCAAATGCATACTGTTTTATTGCACGTGCTAAGTCTAGCATGATTTGACAATATGGAAAGGACCTGGGCCCATACCATGAACTCTTAAAACAGGTCAATAATTGAACTGCTGTCATCCTACCAACTGCAAATGTCACTTTGTAATCCAATATATTTATATGACATTACAAAGTGACATTTGCAGTTGGCAGAATGACAGCAGTTCAATTATTGACCTGTTTTAAGGTTTATGGTAAGGCCGCTGTACTCTACTTATTTTAGTTACTAGTTATTTGTTTAGACTAAAGAGATGATTTATCTTTTAAGAGAGTTTTAAGAGAGTAAGGTGGCAGTCACTCAATTACCAGGTGTAGGTCAAGCCTACACCTGGTAATTAGGGGAGATTGAATAAGACCATGATGAACCCCAAACAACCCTTTTTTGGTATAAGGTCGAAATCGCAAAAGGGAAAAAGAAATTGAAGAACAAATTGTTTTCAAGCGTTAAACTTGTAACAGCAGCTTTCAATAATAAAGTAATCAGGAAACATCAACTACAGAACAAAAACTGGTACAGATAGGTACCTACAACATACCTATTGGTATCAATAGCCCTGGAACAAAGGGCTACGTGCCACTAATGCAATTATAAACGACCACACAAAGCCGAGGAAATCGATGTGTCTAGACGACGGACAGGTAGCCCTAGCTAAGTACTTAGAGTAATAAAAAATTCTATAAGTATGTTCAGTATGTTTGGATGGCTGATTTACATCAGAAGAGCGAATGTTCAATCTATCCCTTCTACGTCAAATTCTATTAGTGACAACATTCGTTCGGGTCGGTATAATAATGTCAGATAAATAAAAATCGTTGGTCTTTCTTATGTAAACGCCGTATAAAAGGTTTTGTTTACACTAAAATATTAAGAACGAATGCTCTTGTTCTAGCTCTATGTTCGTTTGGTCTAACTAAATCCACCTTTTTCTTTTTTTTTTGTCTTTTGGTTTTTTCTTGGTCTTGGTCTAAAACCTTTACTCAATCGCGCTAGAACAGCTTATCGGATTTTGATGTTTTTTTTTATTTTTATTTGGGATTAATCCCACGCTCATTGCCATTATAGTAACTTCGGTACGCTAGGATGAACAGTGACTAACTAACTTACCGAGAAACACTCGGGAAGTCCCAGACTCCCAGTCAAATTTTGGCATATAATCTGGAATAGCACATACGGAACTTTTTATGCTGAGAATAAGTTATTGTTGTTCGTTTGAACGGAATTTGTATTTCAAGTGGGACTAGCAACACTTAATACCTAAATAATTGACTGCATAATGGGGACTTGATGAACCTATCTACAGAATGTGAGTTAAATGTGTATGTTTTTATTATTATTAATTCTCATTGTTATTTCCTTTTACTATTATATTATTGTATGTGGACTAAAATTGTCTGAATCAATAAATAAATTATATTATATAATATCATCTATGAGATACGGATTGAAGAGCGCCTCAATTCTTTGCATCCATTTTTGAAAGTAAGCAGAAATACATTTTCCAAACTTTATTTATGCACCATAACGCTAACTTCAGAATATAGAATTCAGCTTATCCCCAAAGAGGAAACAACAATAAATAAAAATGCAACTCTGGCAACATTGGTCCCCTCTGCGCGCTAAAATATTTTCCCCATTTCAGTCTGAACCGTCGCGTCGGCATTACATTACTTATTCGGTGGTGTTGCAGTGTCGTTTTCATAAAACTGCAAACAGCAACAATGTTATGTTTTATATGATTTTAGTTATACGATTTCTTCCTGAATGTTGAACTTCGAAGTCGAAGACGTGGTTTTAAGATACACTATAAAATTCTAATGAAAATTGTCATCCAAATTTTTCCTAGTGCTTTCCAATTTCCAGTTTTTAGTCAAGTTTTAAGATACAAAGCAATGTCTTTCTTTAATCTTAATGAATCTTACTTAGCATTATCAATAATAGTAAACCTGAAACACAAGAGGATGTTTCGGTTTTACTGCATCAAAGTTCCAAATAACCTAAATAGCATGCTAATAGCATGATTTATAATAAACTAGCCTTTGCCCGCGGCTCCGCCCGCGTGGATGTTGGTTATCGCGATAAATTAAAATTGCGACTATAATTTGAGATTTAAACTATCCTATCTCTCAAGTTGGATCGAACTGTACATGGTGTGCGAATTTTATTATAATCGGTTAAGTGGTTTAGGAGTCCATTGAGGACAAACATTGTGACACGAGATTTATATATATTAAGAAGATTGACTTAACAAAAAATTATTACAAATATGACTCGGTCTGATGTTTCAAACGTATACAGGTAAAAGATTACATCACTGAATGTTATAATAGTTTTATTAACACATTGGTCATAACTTTTATCAGTGTTTTGTAAGATTATTTTATGATTTTCCTATATTTCATACTATAACTTCCTTATAATACCACTACAAGATCGACTGTATGGAATTTAGAAATTGGTTATTCAACTCGTGTCATATGAGTGTTTGGTACAACACACTCAGTAAAGCCGTCCCATTTGTGAAATAGTTCTACTAATTTCAGAAAAGAAACCTGAATATGGCATTGCATTTCACGGTATTACCGTCGTCAAATCCCATGTGGTAAAAAGTGCATGTTTAAATTCTCCTCTACGTGCCCCTTCAAGGACATATTCTGGCGTGACTATCAGTATTTCCATTATCAACGTACAGCAAAGAAATTAAGAAAACAAAATTAGGTATTAAAGAGATTATTAACGCGGATGAAATATTTTCTTAACTTTAATTTGAGGGCACAATGAAAGCGGGATGAATACAGGTCCAGATGAGCTTGAGGTCGGACGGTATTGTTTGTTCAGAGACAATTGGATCGCGGTCGCCATTCTTGGCGATAAAACGAATACTAGATGAGAAAATATTTACGAGAGCGACGAGATATTTTCTCCTTAGCTGCGGGGTATCGCCCGCGGTAACTTTTATTATTCCCAGGAAAAGGAATAGTATACAACATTCTTTGATGAGACCGAGCAATAATGAAATAACTAGTAGTAGTCGAGCGTTCGACAAGTCAGTGTCTCGTTTGGTGCTAATATTTGTATGCACGAATATTATATTTGCATAAAATACGCATTTGCAGTGCAGTGCAATTAGTGTTTGGGACTTTCCTAAGAGCTTGGAGACCCAAGTCAACCTCACCTGTGAGCCCTATCAGCTGAATAACTTTTTTTATATTGGTCTGTCAATTGACTGCCATCAATTAGATGGTAAAAAGCTTACGTGCAGACCAGAACATACGGACCACCATTGCTGATGCTATTGACCTTAAGATGGTAGTCCCTAACTTGACGGCCTAGACAAATGCTTTTTCACGCGCACGTCCCGCTTGAAGTACCCGGGACTGTAGGAAGAGGGAAACACGTGTGCGGGCAGAGCATTTCAACTCTTTATCGTGCGGTAGAGGAATGAGGCCTCAAATCGTTTGGTGCGAGACGGTATGGAGTGGCCACATGTTCAGAAGATAAGTTCAGTTCACAATTTGTATGCAACAGGGATAATCACTAGGGTGACGAGTATATTAAATATTTTATGGAATTCATTACGAGTTCCATTTTCTTTCACAAAGTTTAATAAGACTCTAATTCAGTAGAAGTTCCCTAGTTAATATTACAAAGAAACATAAATATTCTAAAGCAAAGTTTGGTAACAAAACCGACAAGACCGAGGATTTAGTCAAGTACTTAATAGTACTAACTTTGTACGCAAAAGACATTTGAGTTTAAAACCTAACATGTTTGCCAACAAGTTTACCGACTACAACTTTCAGCATACTAAGTTATGCTGTAGTAGCAATTTATATGCATCTATGTGAGCATCTGGTGAATTATGTTAGGTGTTTCCACAGAAATTGCTGCATGTACTAATGATATATATGCTGTAGGTGCTGCAAGATATTGTTGCATTCTAAGCTATATTTTAATCAGTGCAATCTTAACTCAATATCTTAATAACATCAATATGGGTGGGCACACACAATCCACCATAAATCGATACGGGTTAGCTTAAAAAATATGAAAACTAAGTACATATTATTATACAGTTTTTATCAATACACGCTGCATCGATTTATCTGTTCAGTTTGAAAGGTACCTACAGTGCAATCGTAACGATTCCTCGTAGCGCGTGGCCTGCCCCCCTAGACAAGTGGCAATTCGTTGCTCGGCGTATGATGGAATAGAATGACAAATGTATAGGATTTGACGTTTTTGACATTCGTTAACGCCTGTCATATATGTCAAATCCCATACATTTGGCATTCTATTCCATCATACGCCGAGTAACGAATTGCCACTTGTCTAAAGGAGCGGATCATCGCTATTGATCTATTTAATTTTAATGTTTCAATCAATCAATCAATTAGCCTACTGCAGTCTACTGCTGGACATAGGCCTCTCCCAATGTGCGCCACGTTTGCCGACCCTGTTTAATGTTTATAATTGTATAATCTTATTGTACGTCTTACCAGGCATGTTACAGTGACGACATCTACTATTACTCACCTGTAACAAACAATAAATAAATTTTAATTTGTTGCATCTTGCATCTGGAACACAAACTTCCCATTACTTTCCCATGTTTGTTAATAGGTTAATAGGATCCGAGTAAGGCAAGGAAAACTATGAGGCACACCTAATAAATATACAAAAAAAATTATATTACATAAACATAATATACATACTCCGTGTAGGTACATTTTTTAGGATGTCCTAGCAATAAATTTCAACCCTCCAAGGCTTATCTGTAGGTCGCTATAAATATTTTATCACTGTAGAGATATAGGCAATAAATCTAAAGTCGGCAACGTGTTTTAAACATGTTGTCTGAATACTCGGATAAGCCTTATAAAGTAACTGCAAGACAATTTATGTTCTGACTTAGATTACGCTCTTTATAAGGTCTGTATTCACCGTGTGTGTTTTCTGTTAATTAAAACTTATTGTAATGATTATTTTTGTAGACAGTATGGTCAGTGGCTGGCTTGTGCATGGTGCAGGCCTCTCTTAATTTTTTTTTACCATACTTTTACTTAGGTCAAATGCTTTATTTAAGTATTTTTAATGTTTTTTTGTATACTTTTAATTATCTTGATACAAGACAAATGTACATTCGTCCATATTTAGTCTTAAGAAATCAATCAAGAATCTATGTAAGCTGACGTCCCAAAAAAAAGACCGCAGTGGAGTTTGTTACGCCTTTTTTTCGCCACTAGCGCCTAGAAAGCGGTGGTAAACTTAGTTTTAAGCAGGATTTGACGTCAAAAAGATGTAATTACGTTGCACAATTTTGAGAAATAAAGAAATAGAAATAATGCTTAAAAAGATTATTTGTAAAGAAAATGTATTTTCTGGGCCGAGGATCAATCCCGGTGGCATCCAGAGTTTACACTTTGGACAACCAGTGGTCCGCTCTGTTACTACTCCTTTCCCCGATTTGATTTGGTTGTCCACGCCATTTTAATATTTAACCTGACCGGTTCCACAGTATTTCACAAAGATTATATGACCTAAACACTCGATCATTTAAAACAATTATGTGTTTCACTATGTGCCATAAGTCAATAGTACAGATTTGGTTGTCTATTACGTGACGACTGCCGTCTGACCTCTCAATACCAAGAAGAAAACCAAATGGAACAAATTCAATGAATATATGCGTTTAATTTCAATATACTTTCATTTGTTATAAACGTCTTCACTGGTATAAATTAATTAATACATTATTCAATAAATTATTAATTAAGTGTTATGTATTAATTAGAAAGCGGTTTATTGATTTATCTCTTTTAATTAGAAAGTGAATCTTATAATTAATATTATAAAACACACTTTGATGTGGAGTTCATATTTTATATTGTGGCTAAGTGTGATCTGTAATGATACCTAGAGATAATTAAGAACTTGTTCTTCCCACTTCGTAATTAATGGAAGGTGGGAACGTAATAAAATGGTAATACAATCAAGATGTGTTGTATTTTCTATACAAACGTGAAGCCAATATTAAAGCGATCTAGTCATATTGATACCTAGTCTTATCGAGATATAGGCATAAAGCTACTAACCCTTATAAATTAACACCTTCACATCAAGATAGAGGATAAATTATTTATTTTACTTATTCGTTTTATTTATTAAACTTCATGCACAATTACATAGACGGACGTAATGCCACAGCCATTCTCTACCACTATGAATTAATATAAATTCAAACTAATATTACCTATAAATGCAAACGGAACTTTATTCTTTATTTACATTGATTTTTTATGAAACTTTGGCGTAGATACAGCTCATATAACCAGGAAAATCTGGCTATTTCAGAATGAAGCATTCTGTGACTTGGAAATTCATCAAGTGAGAAGTGGAAATCCCTAATCCCTGGTCAAGTCGAACCATTCGTGCTAACTCTATTTCAACTGCTTTTACCTGGTCCCTAATTCTGAGGGACAAACTATTAAAGCCGACACATTTAAGTTGGTTTAGTTCTACGCCATTTCTCTTCTATGTTAACCAATTCTAATTCGTCGTCTTCTCACGTAACGACTGCATTTGAAACTTGATGTCACTCAGAATAATGCTCCTGGATAGTTAAGAATGTTTGCAATTTTGTTCATAGCTGATAAAAACCAAGCATATAAAATAACTAGCTGTCCCGGCGAACTTCGTACCGCCATATTTTTCCCGTTCCCGCTGCACCTATTTTCTCATCCTTTAAACCTTCCCTGGACACCCACGAATATTTCAAGAATAAAATTAGCCAAATCGGTTCAGCCGTTCTTGAGTTATAAAATAACAACGAAAAGTGGCATTGATTTTTATATATTAGAAGATATTATAGCTACAAATCCACGACCCATAAATCTGCCAATCGCCAGTTATGGGTAGATTCATGTTGCTTTTACAGTGATTAATTAGCCCTTGTCGAAATGTGCTATCACGAGGAGCGGTAATGGTCTGTGTATTAGTCAATTCGGTGGTACTAATAGACTGTGATTAATATGTCAGAAGTGGGATCAAGGCTAGCTAAAAATTATACGCGATCGATATCTGTTTCAATAGTAGGTTCTAGTTGAGCAGATGGTTCGTGTACCGTCTTCGATCAGCCTTACCATGGCGTCGTAGACACATCTCTTCGCTTCTCTACGACCAATGAAGTTGATGAGATATGTCTACATCATGACGTTTTTGTCACGTATCACATTGTTTTAGCGATTTCATTGACGAAGATATATCTCGATATTGTAGATGTCCGCTGGTCAAGATACTAATAGGTCGACCGTTAGAGGCTTGTCCTCAAAGATCTATTTCGTCATCACTTTTCCATCCACTTTCATCCATCCTCTCTATATGTTTGAACATCTTTTCTTCATCTTGGCTAATCCTTATAAATCTTTTTATCCATCCACCTTTAAAACAATACAATAATTTATCATACTTAGAGATCTCGTATCTTAAAATGTTGCTAACTTTATATCAACATTAAAGTTTAATGAAAAACTTTTACAAAGCACCAACAACAAAGTGGTTATAAGAAAAAGTAAAAGTTTCGCAAAATGGCTGCATTGTGGAAAAAGTGTCATAAAGAAGAGCTTTTATATTCCAAAGAAGCTTAACGACAAATTGGCTGAAGTTATAGTCGATAATGTTGTTTGTTTGCACCTAAGTTTCTTTGACAGTAATAACCATTAGGTGGTTGATATTGGGAGAGGCCTATGTCCAGCAGTGGACTGCAGTTTATTATATTTCTAATTCCTCCTATTTACTTCTGATTAATTTCTGGGTTCCAAGACTGTTCAGCTTTCCTTGGGACTCTCTGAGTGATTGCTCGGTGTGATTGTAGGTAACTACTATTGATCCTGGTGTACAGAAATTCCAGATGTGGTTATAAAGGCGAGAGTCGTTATATTTTTATTCTTCTCCATCATGCTTGTGTTAATCCCAGTCGCACTCAAAGCTTTCACATCAGAGTTTAGGGTCCGCTTTTTCCAGTCTAACTGGGGGTTTGGCTAAACTTCGGTATTTTCTGTGAAGCGAATGTGCCATAATGATGTCCATATCCTATTGACGATATCGAAGTACTGCAGGACAGTCGTTTTATGCTTAATGATTCAATTTCAGAGTCAGGAAACATCTCATCTTATCTTTTAACAGGTAATTCTCAATAAAAACTCCGATTCCTGGGAGGCTTCCTTTTACGAGGAATCAAATATAATATTCACACAATATACGGATGTGAATATGATTTTTTCAAGACATCATTGATCAAATACTACCAATATGGTCAAAGTAGATAATAAGCACGAAGAAATACAGGAAACATATTGATTGACATCAGCATAAAATATCTGACTGTCAGTCACGCAAACGAATCACGCAGTATTGAAAACGTATACTTACATTCTGTAGGCGTTGAGAGTCTTCGACATTATACAACTGTTATAGAACTAACAAATTGAATTCATTACACTGCACTAGCACATCGTAATCATAATGTTATCACACAATAACTGCACACTGGGTACGTATATGATAGAAAAATACTAAGCAAATATGGTTGTATAATACTGTCCACTAAGGCGATACAATTTATTTAGTCATGGCCTTGAAAGGACCTTGAAAGAACTTTCGTAATGTTAATTTGGTTCTGAAGTTTAACATAAATACGTCAGATTTAGGGTGTATTTCAATGAGACCACCTATCAGATCTAGGCTGATTCGTATTCGAATCAAATAAGAATATTTATGATGGAAACGTTAGACCACTGAAGTATCAAGAAAAAGGTGTAATGAAAGCTGTTTTGATTTCTGATTTAAATCTGTTCAAATATAAAGTATCGCATAATACAAATATTTTGATTTATTAATGGCGTATGCAAACTAAGATGAAAGTGGGTGCAATAATCTGAGATTTTACAGAATATAATCGACCTAATTTTACAATATTTAGACGAACTAAAATATTGTAAAATTAGGTAAACATACGTCATGTTTATTCATATACAATTTGTGATTAAAAAATAACGAACTAGATATAAATTAAACGCAATTAAAGTCAAGAGCCAAACAGTTAGTTTCAAGTAGATCATAAAATAGTAGGTAATTGGCAACATTTTCTTTTCTATTTTTTTTTATTTGCAGCTATGCTTTATATGCTGACTTTTTCTTAATTGGAATAAGTCGAGATTCCCGTCCTGGATTTTAACTTCCAACGAACAATTTAAATTTTCTGTTCTGATTGGGAGGATCTAACAAATCTCAAATTCTGAAATATTTTATGTAAAACTAATACTCTTTAATTAATCACTGTAGAGAAACACAAAAACCGACATTTAAAAAAATTATCCATCGGAACTCAGGTCATCCACGTGCGTTTTTGGCAGCAGGAAAAATAAGCGTGATGCCAATTATTGCACAACATCAGTAGAAGATAGAATTATACGTTGCAGCAATGACAGAACGAGACGGATTACCGAAAGTTGAAAATAGACCACTCCTACGCAACCTGGTGAGTTGAGTTGTATACTGTGTCGTTGATCTCTTCACATGGCTGCCTTTGTTTGTTTTGTATTGATATCAAACAGTCTGTTGCTTTGATAATAACAAAGAGTATAATGCTGCCAAGGACGTCACTAATCTAGGCCGGTGCTACTCCAACGAATACTAAAGTGGTAAATGAATATTTGTATCTGATTATGGACGTTTAGAACATTAATGAACAATCGTCTCTAGGGATAACTAGGAACGTTATTCCACGACTTGAACGTCCATGGTTTCAAACAGCTTAGCATACGGTTATTCTCGTTTTAAAGTATCATCCGGGTGAACGATTGCCCGACGACGAGCGGTGTAATAATAATTTTCAAAAATACATACTTTAGGATACTATACTTTTTACTAATATATTTAAGAGATTCAAATTCAATGGTCTTCAGGTACCGAGTCAAAAGGTGCCTAAGCCAACAGTACTCTATAATCTTGCAAGTTGTTGTAAAACACAAATTCATTTATTAGCAAAAATCTGTCTGCCACCTAAGTGGTATAAAAAAAAATGGATACATAAGTCTTCATAAATATAGCACCTAAGCGCAATCATTTGAATATTTGATAAATATACCCTATTGAGATTAGAGTAGCCTTGTGTAAAAAACTTAATGGACACAGACAGTATAAAAACTAATTTAGTTAAAAGCATTTTGATTCGCAATTTCCAAAGCCCTCAATCAGAGGCAAAACTAACTAGGATTGAATTCCTGATTAACTATACCAGACTGCCTGCCCCGATACAGTTCTAAAATTGCCAAACTCGATGAACTGGAGCTATTCGAAGTAATTTAGCGCAATTCGTTAGAAATTCATTGGATCCAAAAACGCGCGCAACTAATGCCAGGCTTCTAGATTTAATTACTCAGAAATAAAACGGTGGGTAGAAAGCAACAACCCATCAATCACATTTGAAGTCTTATTTACTGAGATGACTGCATAAATTGTAATACATATTTTGGAGAAAATATTAACTATAAAAATAAAAAGCTAAGTCATTTTTCAAATAACGACTGAAGTTGTATCCTACCTGTGTCTCTCCTAAAAACTTTGCAATTTAGAGAGCCAAGTAGAGAGAAAAGTACCAAGACCTTCAAATTTAACTTTGTCCTACTTATTTTTAACTGCTTATCTACACAAAGCCAAGCAAAATTATACTGAAGTAAGTGCTCTGGGATCATTTGGCACAAAGGATACAAGTATAACGAGCCAAACGACTTTCAGATGGGCAATATGAAACAGCCTGTCATGGTTACGATATCAATCGATTCTAAGAACTTGTTCTACATATTATAAATGCTGAAGGTGATGCCGTGACAAATTTATCACATAACCTTCTTAGCCTTCTTTGTTTTCTGGATTTGTGTTTTCGAGAGGGAAGGAGTTATTTGAAGTACAGAGATGCACGTTAGTATTAAATCCTGATCCTATAAAAGATATCAATTAGACACGAGTCAAGTCGATTATTCAGGCATATAACAGTTCAGTAGACTTGATTATTTAAAGCAGTTGAAGCATTAGATCTGAAGATTTATTTCGACGATTCTATACTTTTCTATTTACGTATTATGTCCATTTCTTCGTGTCATTTCTTTCGAATCTCTCAGACGCTCTCTCGCTAAAATTGAAAAAATTCGCAAAAAACGCATTATACGTGTAAATAATGTTTCTAGTGGTCTTGAAGCGTTATTAGAGCGAGGAATTACTGCATAGCTGTCGACGTTCTGCAAGCGATTCAGGCAATGCCAATGACTCTCATCTGAACGCAATTACCAGACATCAAACAATGCCATTTTTTAATATTTCTTTCTTTCTTTTACATTTTTGGGATCCCTGTTATCATAAAAAAGATATTTCGCGTTCTCACCTATTGTTAATAAATCTATTCTAAAATATATAGGATTTTTTCTCTTATAGCTTAATGAATGTCTAAACGTCATGTCTAAACAATACAAAGCCCTTAGCGATTCCTTTGTTAGTCTAACTAAATAATAAAATAAGATTAAATGAAGATCTTTGAAAACGTTTACATGTTTTGAAAACCTTTCGACCGAGAAATTCCCCGAGGTATAACGTTAACGAGAAAAGATTTCTACAAAGTTTTACTCTAGCCTAAAAAGAACAACAATTTATCTATAGAGCTGTGTTGATAGAAAAGGCACTTGAAGTGGAGTGAAGGTAGACCTACAGTTCTATCTCGAGTAGGTGCTCAACACAATCCCAGAGGGAAATCTCAAGAAACGCAAACGAGGCTTTGAAAAGGTGGCTGAAAAAGGATCGGTTTCGTATTATAAATTCAAATCGAGTACTGGGTCGATAACTCATTGAATAGATAACGCAGTTATTATATTGATACGTTCGATATTCTTTTCTATTTACATATAAATGCCGAGTGGTGCTATTTTGGCTTGATTAGGAGCGGTAATCAGGTTTTTATTTTAGACTTAAGCATCGTTATAAGTCTATTCTTGCATCAGTACTTATCGTTCAAGTATATAATTATTAATTTTGCTCTCGACTGTTTCAAATGAGGTTTAATTTCTAGTTGAGTGACCTTATTCGTTGGAAGGATGAATTAGCTACCAGTTTATTTAGTTTCTCATTTTATTCATACTTGGTGTCCAATTTTTAAATTAGGTTGTCATTAAATCAAATTGTTTTGCCAATTTTGTGCAGAAAGATACGGCTAATTGCTGTAGAAAATGCGCATTACTGGGATATACTAAGCTTGACTTAGTTGAAATAAGGTCCTGTGGCACCCAACTAGGGGTGCCCTAGATGGATGTCATAGGACCCTAAGCGCGAATGTAATATTTTATTACCACAAAATTCAATACTACTAGGAGTGTAGCCACAGATAGATTATTGTTAATGAAACGAAAAAGAACACAATGAGAAAATGGCAAAGGATGTTTACTGAAATATATCACTTACTTCCCAATGAATAAATACTAAATTACTTTGATATAAACTGGGAGACGTTTTCACATACTGTGGACATCTGTCAGCTCTACAATCAAATCTAAAACAGTCTCATAGCAAAATAGGTCAACGGTTAGCAAATTATTTCTACTCAGCCCAACGGACGTCACGTTATCGCTCTCAATGAATTTTACTTATTGGTCAGTCAACCCGGCAGCTTGACGAAACGAGAAAAAGACTACAAAATGAACTTGTCAGTTGTTCCAAATTTGGAACATCCTTGGGACAGTAATAACATTAGCAGTGGTCAAGCTTTTGATATCAAGAACGACATTGCTACAGTACTAACATTCCTTAATGCTATTAACGTGTATGGACATAAATAATGTCCTAACCGCAATTTACTTCATGTACACTTCAATACTGAATTCTAATGTGACATGCATAAAGTTGATTTTAAATTTCCACCAGATGAATTGACGATGCATTGGGCGGTGAACCACTATTGCAGTAATAACTTAAGTGATAAAATGGCGACTGTAAATTTTTTATGTAATTTGTATAAGAATATTAGAGTGATGTAGAGATATTTGGTGATTATGATAAGCGACCTGTTGATTATTTATCAAAACATGAAAGATATGGATAGTTAGAAAGCACCGAGAATTGCAAAACTATCCAAGCGTTGTCAAGAATTTTAATTATCTAGTTGAAAACTGTTTCTAATCCAATTAAAAATTATTAACTGATATAGAGCAAGAATCATAATATAAACGTGTAAAACTATAACATTTTCTATTAATCAATATGTAATCGAGACCTACTTAACAAATAAACGAATTCAATGTTTTATACAGACGCTAAAATAACCTAACAATAATAGAAGCGCAATAATAGAAAAAGGGGTAAAAATATTCGATGAAAGCCGGTGGAATTCGCGGCACAAGTGTAAAAAGTCCTTTCAAGATCCGTTCGTATAATTGCAAGCACTAACACTGAATGATTGCGGTAGAAAACTGAGGACGGTTCCGTAGGACGCGTGAATGTTTTTAAAAATGTGATTATTAAAATGCCGGCACGTTGCGGAGCGTCTCGACGTTCGTCCGCGTCGGTCGCTCCTGGCGTACTGACAAAACTTAATCGAATGGTGGCAGAGAGTAGTGTGGCGCACGCAGCTGGCGCCACTCGATTAGCATTATCGAGTCGATGGATGAAGAAAAATAACGACAACTGGATTAATACAGAATACTACGAAGTATGAATAATATATGTACATGTAGATACGTCAGCATTGATTAATGCCAAACTGTAGATTACGTATCATCGATATGTAGGCTATATTAAAGCATTAACAATATCTGTCCGAAATATGTTATCTGACGTATCTGCTGTCACTACGCCTGTTTCTTCGCTTGTTGCTTCAATTATTGTGATACATTTACACATCAATTTCCTAACAGCTGTTATAAACACTATTTATTTAGTTTTTCTCATGATCATCGCATTAAAAAAAATGCAGGAGTATTATGAACTCCCTGCTGTGGTTTTTCCAAGCGATCACAATATGGTGTTCTTCAAAAAAGGCATTAGAAGTTTCCTACATGGTCGGCAGCAATGATACCCCTGGAATGATGTCTTGCACACGTCCACAGGTATGGTGACCACTTTCCATCAGTTAGACCGCGTGCTTTTCTGCCCGCAAGTGATATAAAAATATGTAGTTTCATAAATCTTCGACTCTCGATTCCATCTCCACAATCAAATTCTAATAAAACGAAAACGATAAAAAAAAAAAAACTCGTTTTTCGAGCCATTGCACCGCCCTAAAGTTTTCCAATCGCGTTAGGGAGGGTGGGCACTGGGCACCCCTACACACGCCCCACACTACTTCGAGTAAACTTATGCATGTTACGCGTATGTATACACACACACATAAGAGCTCTCGATGCAGGGATGTTTTACCGTGGATGTTTTATTTTTTAAACCTTTAGGAATTAAAATAGGGTTAGCTTCAATGGGGTCTGTTATCTTTGTAATGTTGTATAGTGAGTGAGTACTCTATCAAATTAACGATCGATACATTTGAAAATGTGTTTTATTATTCCTCAAAGGTCAACATACAAATGTTTCAGTTTAAAATAATAATATGATTTAATAAGTATATGATAGATGATAGAATAGGTAATAAAATAATGTAAGATTCTATTACATAATATATTTGGATTAGCCACATTTTTGTTCAGGCTTCACAATTGAATAAGTGAACATTTAAAGATTTTGATAATGGTACATTTTATAGCACAGTTTGTGAGTTTTCATTGCTAGACTCCTCATATACCTACCCTAGCTGGTTTCTAATGATAAAGCTGTAAATACTATACATGTAAATGTGTAAAAAAAAGTATACATGCTACCTACTTGTCTCTATGTCAATCTATTGGTGTACAATCAATCAATCAATTAGCCTATTTCAGTCCACTGCTGGAAATAGGTCTCTCCCAATATGCGCCACGTTTGCCGATCCTCCGCCTTCCGCATCCAGTCCGTCCCAGCCAATAAAGTATCATCTATCTATTAATGTTCATAAGCGTCACTATATAATCTAAGAAATTGGGAGGTTAAATCAGGCCTTTATATTGTAAAGATTTGTAATTTTTTGTCTGCCTGTTTGTAACGGATACTCCCAAAAGCTACAAGAATAAAATCCAATAGTTTTAAGAATCGTATGTTATCTGAAATAAAATATATTTTAGAAAAACGTAAAATAATAAAACTACAAAATAACATTAGCCGCGTTATCTAAAGAGCCCATTCTCCCCTTTTCACCCCAAAACCTTGTACAAATCCTCTGACATATATAACCGCGAAAAGGACAACTTACTAGGACAGAGACGAGATGGTGAGACCTTCAAATGAGTTACGTAAGCCAAGGTCAAAAGAATCAATACAGAGACGCCGAATTGTCTGCGAAATCAACAAGCCAAAACGCATTGCAACGATCGAGGAAATAAATTTACTTTATCTCATTTTATATGACTTTGAAGATAGAGCAAGACGAATGTTTTTGTAAAGGTGTATTTAGATCAAACGAACAGAGCTAGAGCTAGAACAAGAGCATTCTGTCTTCATATTTTAGTGTAAATGAAACCTTATTTATAAAAAAGAACAACGAACGAATGTTCTGTCACTGTTTACACTGATAATTTGACGTAGTGGGGATAGAATGAGCATTCGCTTGTCTGATGTAAACCTTAACGTTAATGCAGAAAACGATATTTTGTCAAAATGTATAGAAATAAATAAAATTGGAATGTCTGTTTGTACGTGACTGCCCCGTGGCACTACCCAATGACACTACTGGTAGTGTCAAGGGTAATATGATTTCCCCTTGACACTACCGGTAGTGTTAAGGGTAAAAATTAAATCCTCATAACACCACTAGTAGTGTCAAGGAACGTTAAAATATTAGCTTTTTAATGAATGATAATGATAACAAAATCGCAACTTTTGTCTGTCTGAAACGGTTAAAACTTGCTGGGCCGATTTTGACCGGATTTTTAGTGTAAATAGTTGATATTTTAAAGCGTAACTAAGGCTAGGCTATCTGAGGCTAGGCGTAACTTAGGCTATTTTGGAAAATTATTAGGTTTCCGCGCAAAAATTAAAACCCAGTTCGTCCACGCAAACGAAGTCGCGGGTAGAAGTATTCGCTAGGTTCATCCTAATGGGTTTCCCACCTTTCCATTTAAAAGAAAAAATAAAAGAACTTTTTTGAAATCCCATTGGTAAGTTCTATAGAGATTAGCATTGATGATGCTGGCCATTGGCAAGTGGGTGTTTCTGTAAAAGATTTATTGCATACTGATATCAATTTGTAATCTTCTAACGACTTTTACCAATCGCAAATTGTTTCCGGTGCTAAAATAACATTAAAGAGAACACTTATATTACCTTGTATAACGCGTTTTTTTTTTCTAATTAGTGTAGTGACATGCCTGCATTCGGCCAAGTCTGATTAGATTTTGACAAGTAAAATTTGAAATGTATAATAGGTATCAAAATAATTTATGAAATCTGTTACGAATTCGTTCAGGCTTTGCCTTCGACGCACAGCACTCCTAGACAAGTGGCAACTCGTTAGTAATGATCAATGTATGGGGTTGACATACATTGACGACGGTCATAAACGTCAAATACGTGTCAATCTAGCCACTTGTTTAAGGAGGCAGATCAGACTTCTCCAGACAGCCTTTAAACTTTTATGATCAAGAACTTAAACGCTTAGGATTCTTTGTAAATGTGAACGTTGACATCTTTACTTGGTCATCATTAAGGGCCCCCGCGCACTAGGCAGCCTGGCTGCGCAGCCCAGGCTGCGGCAAAAAACATGACGTTATATAGGAGCCCGCGCACTAGGCAACCACGAAATTCCCGCCTATATTCTGGCTGCCGCAGCCTGGCTGCCTAGTGCGCGGGGGCCCTAACAGGAGCAAACTAATCCAAATACTGAAAGTAGTAAGCAGATATCCATTATTACGTAAAAAAATTAATCACTTAACATTCTATTAATTGTATCCCTTTCACCGGAACAATAGTCCCTCTTAAATCAATTACAAGTCAGTATCCCATCGATCTGTTAGCGTGATCATGCTATATTACACAAGAACTTCTGCGAACAAAGCTCTGATAAAATTTTAATTAAAACGTAAACAGTGGAGATTAAATTCCGGCAACCTTTCACCATTGAGCCAGGTGTGACGTAATGAAAGCTCTCGGTGGAAATTGAAAATCAATTTCACTCTCTCGATTTAAGGATCCTATACATGCTTAATATTATTTGAATTCTTGTTTGTATATGTATTGTTACCGACAATGTGTATAATCTGGTATTCTATACAACACCTAGCCTAGGCAATATTTTTTGGGAGTTGTCCTTTTGGGAATTGTCGTTTTGGGAAGTGGGCGATTTGGGAATGGTCGTTTTGGGAAGTGGGCGATTTGGTAATTGTCCTTTTGGGAAGTAGTCCTTATGAGTCAAAAGGATATACAATACCTGCTTTATACACATTGCCCGTAAAGGCTGATTTACATCAGACGAGGGAATTGCTTAATCTATACACTGTAGTCGAACCTAAAACTTGTTCAAATATATATTAACTTCTTGTTTCTGGTGACGCATTAGATTTAAATCTATTTAAATGATACAATCGTAAAGATAAAAACATCACAACGCTAGATAAACTATGAAAATTTATGCGGGCTAGACAAACTGAGTTGACATTTTTTTAGAATTTGTTCTTTGGGATATTTTAGGAGAAAACAGCATACAACAACTGCAGGCGCACGCAGCAGATACGCATAATTCATTGCGACTTCTCAATGGACCCCTTTATCCGTATCGGAGTTTAACAAGTAATGGGTACGCTGTATCTGCTGCATGCGACTGCCGTTCTCGTATGCGATCAGCTTCGGAATCACAGCCTCCGTGGCGTAGCGGTAATGAACGCGGCCACTACGCAAGAGGCGCGGGTTCGATCCCCGCTCAATGCAAATATTTGTGTGCATGAAATATGAGTATTTGCATTGGTCTGGTCGTGCCTCGGAGAGCACGTTAAGCCGTCGGTCCCGGTTGCCATAAGAACATATATGGCAGTCGTTACGGGTAGTTGGAGACGTAAAAAAAAATCCAAAAACAACGGTCTAGCTGCAAAACTTCGATATCGCCTAACATTGGGTTGTGGAGGTCAGACGACAATCGCTTTACGGAAAATATCGAGGTCTAGCCAAATCCGTAGTTAAGACTGGTAAAGCGGACCCCAGACTCCGAACTGAAAGCTTCGGATGCGACTGGGAATTAACGCTATGTGGAAGATCAGCTTCGGAATCATACCTTAACAATTAGTATTGGTGAAAACTGTGAAAAGGTAACAGTTGAAGTTCAACTTGAGCTCAATTTAATTTCGATCAGGTCAATAACTTATCATAACGCACTTGACCTTTTCGTTATACGAGACCTCTAACAAAGCAGAGGTCAAAATTAATTGATAGTTTGACATTATGCCCAGCCTGCGTAACTTAATTCACGAGTCCTTTTTGATTTTTAGTGTAAATATTTACTTCATTTCGCTAGAAACAAAACTACATACACAGTGCTACATGATTGAAATGTCTATAGTCCTTGCACAGTGCCGAAACGGGATCCACGTGACCTTTTACATAGGTTTTGTCTCGGTCAAAATGATTTAGCTACCTAACTGAAGGTGACACACAGTGAAATAACAGTAGATAGACGATTGGATGGTTAAAAGATACATAAATTTACAGTTTGCATGAAATAATTCTCACTATCAGCTAATAAACCCTGTACCTACGTAGATGGAATAACGCAATAGAAAAGAAATTACTACTCGAGTTCTTGTCCTAGTCCCAACACTACACAGTGAATCCCCGCTGACAAAGTTTAGAATCGATAAGTTTATGTGAATACTATGTAGACGACTTGTCGTCACGCTATCCCGGCAATGCACGCCTTCATTGACCCTCGAAACAAAGTTGCTAATCTCGTTTCAACGACCTAACTCCAACAATTTTCCAATTTGCAATGATTGGAGTCGCCCATAAACCTATCAACAATATCACGACGAGATTTCTATTGAACTTGACAGTATAATAATGTTCACCCAACAGAAAACCGCAGCATAACAACTTGGATGTTGAAATGGGTTACTGAATATCTTAAATGTCTGGAGCATTTCAAGGGAACAAAAAGGCTAACAATTCATGGCCTGCCTGATAAATTGTTAGCCTTTTTTTCTCTTTGAAATGTTATTGACTTATAATTAAAATATACTAGCCCGCGGCTTGTGGAATTTGTGATCCGTTCCAGGATCTCATGGGATGGGGCCTATTCCCTGTACCGAATTTAAGCCAGATCCGTTCAGCCGTTAGTGCGTAATTGACTAACAAACTTCCAAACATCTTCACAAACTTTCTATTATATTAGTAGAAGTACAATGCCGAACTATTCCATCATATCAGTCATGATAAATCCTACTTATCCGAGTCTTAAACTAAAATACAACCTTCCTCATATTTTTCCATTTCCGCGCTTTATAAAACTTCAGGAAGAGAGTTTATTGTTCGGTTATAACTTCAACAATACACTATTTTCTCTCGGGGATCATAAAATCTGCTTAAGATATTTATGCTACACCATAAATAACCATAACTTGCCATTACCCGCACCTTCTATATTGGATCTACAGGAATCACAAGCCTAATAACCAACGGACCGTAGTAATCGAATTTTGATTACACACGGGAATATCTCCTTCAGGACAAAATATTTGCAGGCGTTTTGTAAGTAACGTTAACTTGAATATTTCCTGTGGGGTGAGCACGAACAACTATCGTAATCGTATCGTGAACGTAACGAGAGCACGGAGCCTTGCGATTGGCCGCCTGCCTGAAGCCAGCCAATCGCAACGCTCCGTGCTATCGTTACGTTCACGATACGATTACGATAGTTGTTCGTGCTCACCCCACTGTTGAGGGTATGATTTTAAAGGACCACCCTTTAAAATCATACCCTCAACAGGAAATATGAAGAATCACAATCAAACCTCAACAGGAAGAATGGCAAAAGCTGAATATTTTCTAAAGGAAAATTGACAAAACTACGGCATTGTCTGAATTACGTTTAACGTCCAATATTGACATAGTTTCTAATGTTATGCTGCCAGTAATAATGTTATGTGGACTCTTCGTCACTAGTTACATGATACAGACGGTAGAATAGCAAAAGCATTGGTATAGAGAGAAAAGGTAGGTCGGTGTTCAGATACTCGGGTAAGCCGGAAAAACCAAAGTAAAATGTTCAACGTCTTTTTAACTCTCTTTTTAGAATGTCTTTCAAGTCACAATCCTCTTCTTTAATCTGCTATAACTTACTTTCGCTAACATGCAGCAGGCCTTCTTTGACATGGGCTGTCCAAGGTATTTACTGGACCATTCATCCGGTTCTCCGCAAAATAAGATATTTCATCTTTTACAAAGTAATTAGAAAGTAATTATCCACTAATAAGATAGTGGTAACATCGGTAGACTTTTTGCCCCTACAGACAATCAACTTTCCCTTGCGAAACAATTAAAGCCATATTATGATTACAATAACTCATTATTACCGTGATTATTCATTCATTGAAGATGAAATTTCGATTGTTATGGCTCAGCTGTTATATACAAAATGTGGTTTCACTAATTTAGCTTTTGAAGAGAGGTATGATGAAACAATTTAATGGTTGAAATGGATAATCCAATCAATATAAATTATGTTACCGTATTAACAGTTGCTGGAGCAGCCATAGCCCTTGATCAGGTTAGAACTAGATTGGTTTTCTGGTTTTAAGCACCCTTTCATTGAAGTTTTCATTACCAAAAACCAACGAAACTTTTAGCGCAATATTAAGTTACACTACTGCATTTCGTATAAATTATTTTTCCAATCATTTTTAAAGGAATCATCAATTTATAGACTAGAAGAGTTTACGATGATTAGTTTCTCGTTAAGTTAATAACACTATAGCTAATCTGAAACTCGATAATTGAATTCAAGGTTCCGTATAAGAGCGTTGAACTCTAAACTCTACCGTGATAGTTGAATGGTTCGAAGTCTGTTATCACCGCTTTCAATCTGCAAAATGTTTAGGTTGTAAATCAATATTGATAAGCAATCGTACTTGCTTCTTAGCGGGTCGATCACCAAATTGAAAAAGCAAAGGAAGTGTATTAGCGAATGTTCAGTGAAAGCTCAGAAATGAACCAAACTATGAATTTATTACCTACATAATGTATTGTTATTTTTTCAAATGACATTGCTTAGCACTTCAAATAAATGATAAGATTTGATTCCTTGTGATTGTAGACGTAAGTTTCAACCAAATAAACCCATATTCGAGGGGTAAAAGAGGTTCGCTATAGGGGCAAAGTAATTGCTATTATGAATTTTAGGACGTGTTATTTAATTTTAATTTTCGAGAAACTGACACTCATCGAATTTGATCTCGACATCTATGCCTGTTCACTATAGACCCTAGACTGATTAAACTAAGTATCTAATATATAAAATTCTCGTGTCACAATGTTCGTTCCCGTACTCCTCCGAAACGGCTTGACCGATTCTCATGAAATTTTGTGAGCATATTGAGTAGATCTGAGAATAGGCCAACATCTATTATTCATACCCCTAAGCGATACGGATGCAGCGGGAACGGGATGTGATTACCACGCGGGCCGAAAATATGGCGGTACGAAGTTCGCCGGGGCAGCTAGTATAATATAATATTTTGTACTACATAAGACCTTTTCTAGTCAGCCTGCCCTGATACATCTATCTTACGATAACGTGTCAAGAATAGTACAAACTCAGGGCAAAATCCGATAACACGAGCCGATTGAGTTTACACTACGAATTGATTGCTATCGTCAAGTTTAACTGCCAATCCACAGCTAATACTGGATCGGCACGAGAATTTCGAGATAACGAAGATTTGCAAATTATGGACACCGTTTTCTAGAACGAATGGAAATTTTTAAAAATAGAGAGTATTTTAAACAAATTAATTATTCTTAATAACTCGGCCAATATTGTTTTAAAAGTTTGACTTTTGGAGATGGTGAATGTTTAAATGTTAAGTTTTTTTTCATCAAATTAAATTGGAATGTCCCGCCTGGGACTTCAACCTGCTAAAGTAAAACTCTACAAACTGAGCTGCATGCATGCCCAGAATCTTTGAAGGGATCTACTGGAATTCTTAAGGGGGATAAAGCCTTTATCTCTCGCTGGATAGCTATTCCAGCCATTTGGGATTCCAATAGCGCATGCAACATCCTTGGAAATGGTCTCATTTCTACGCAGAACTCGTAAACTACACATTTATGAGATTTGATTGGTCCTGCTTTGCGTTTATTACATAGGCGTTAGAAGCAGTTACAAGTACATTATTTTATGGCTTTACGATTGCCCTTTTTGTGTGCAATATTCATGTTTGTTGGATAATAATGTTCTAAATACACTGTGTGGACGTCTCGTCAGACGTCTCTTGAAACCTTTAAGCGAACCACAAGCACAAAATATAAGTTCCCATGGACCACCTAAGTTAACCACAGGCACACATAAGTTCCCGCGGAAAATCTGGGTGAACCACGGGCACAAATAAGTTCCCGTGGAGCACCTAGGTGATCTACTAGGTTTACCACGGGTGTGTATCCAATATTTACGCCTCCATTATTGAGAAAGAATAATAAAACAATAGAAAAACACACGAAAATATTGTCTGAAGACACATAATAATTTATGAAGTAGGTATTTATTCCAGATGCGCATCACAATAACGTCTCAAAATATTAACATTTACTTAATTTAAATGGCAGGTGGCATAGGCTCTCATACATAACATCTCATAATGTCCGTATCTATGAAATACGGACATTATGAGATAGCTGTCTTCATCTTTGTCCTTTTCGCAAAATGTCCTCTATTCATTATAACTACTGAAAGAAATATATTTATTTATTTATTTAATCTTTATGGACAAATATAAAATAAGTGTACAACGGCGGACTTAATGGCATGGGCATTTTCTACCAGTCAACCTTAAAGATATGATTCCGTAGCCGACCGCACACGACAACTGCCGACGCACGCAGCACATAGCGTAATTCATTGCGGCTTCTCAATGGCGCCCTTTATCCGTATCGGAGTTTGACAAGTAATGGGTGCGCTGTATTTGTGCTGCATGTGTCGGCAGTTGTCGTATGCGGTCGGCTACGGAATCATACCTTAAGGGTGATGCAGAGATTTGTCCAGGTAGGTGCTCCGAAGTATCAATCTAATATATTGTTAGGTTTTCTTAGTATGTATTTGCACGTTCTAATTTTTTAATTCACCGTTCGTTCGCGAGTCGCGACTCGTGCATCCATCAACAATTTCGAGATATGAGTCAGCCGAGTCGGTGCGAAACGGTCATGAACATTGTGTGCGAGCTCAATTATTTATTTATAGCTGGAGCGCTTTATTATTCAGTTTTGTTTATACATAGTGTTAAACGACCTACATTTATTAATTAACTTGTGTTTTAATCAAAAACTTTAGTGTAAACGTATGAAATTGAGGCATAAATTCTCATGTTCATTTCGTTTATTATATCGACGGTTGAAAGCGTATGAGATAATGATAGTTGATAAGAAAATCAAAAGCTTTTGATGTCTTTTGGCTCATTTTTTTGTAAATATTTAATGTCTCTTACACTAATTTGCCTTTTAGGTAATGTAATGTCGATATGAGGAGTCTCAAAACGTAACGCAAAATATTTAAAAAAAAAATGAGCGATAAGTTCATTTAAAATTACAATTAGATAAAGTGTGTGTTGTATATTTAAATATATACTACTATACACATTACATTGTAGAGTGTAATATATTTTTAAAATTTGTATGCGTGCGCGCATGATCCTGTGTTAGCAGCCAAGTTCTAGCTTTTCCTTTTGTGTCGTGTGTGTAGTATGGACGTTCTGTTATTAATATCAGACATTAATATGACAAGTAGGTACAAAATATGTTTAAAGAAATCTGCTTGAATATAATATTTTTGAATGGGTAACGCCTTGACGTATACTACAGCGCATATAGTTGCCTGCATATATCTTGAACCCAGTGACGTCATTAAATGTACTTGCGCACTCTCTATGGAAAGTCAAGATCTCGTTTCTAACGCGACTTCAGCTCAAGATATTATGCCGGTTGTAAGGTGCAGTGCAACTGTATATTCATCCCTATACTTTTCATATTCTAATTCTAATTACACCTTCTAGTTGCTACTTTGATAGTATACAACAAATAATTCAAAAATCGTGCTTTCCCATCTCATAGACAAAGCCTTAAACTCAACATTACCCTTTCACCATTCATAGAATTACCTCTTCGTGGAATTAAATGCACTCTCTCAATTATTTTACTGGCAATCATACTGTCCAATGAGTCATTAAATCTGGATAGAGCCATTACATTCATCATCAGTCAAATGTCAATGTTGAAAGCTAGAAAGTATTTTTAATATCTTAATATCGTAATAAAACAGTACAGAACAATGAAAGTATGAAGATCAGATCATGGTGTTCGATTAAAACCGCTGAGATTATTGAAGATAATAGCAAAAATAATGACGGTGTTGCCCGATATAATTTTAGTATTAATAGCTATTGTTGTTCAAATTTGGAGATAGCTAAAGTTATTAAAATAAGCGCTTGTCTTTGGAAAAGAAATAATACATTTGAAACTTTCGCTTTCCTTGATGTACAAATTATTATATTTATGGGAGTTATTGCTGGGGACATTATCTCGGTGCTTCCTCGTAGTCAAACTTTTTGGTCAAACTGGTTGGACTATGAGGAATTAGGTTTCCTCGTGGTGAAACTTCATTGACATTGCACCTTTTTATCTCCCATATAGTTTATGTTTGACTGCCTCTGTGGCGTAGCGGTAGTGAACGCGGCTGCTACGCAGGAGGCGCGGGTTCGATCCCCGCTCAGTGCCAATATTTGTATGCATGAATATAAATATTTGCATTGGTCTGGGTGTTTCTATGTATAATATGTATGTATTTACAAAAAAAAAGTATCTAAGTATTTATATCCGCATTCTAGATTCCATAACACAAGCTAATTAAGCTTACCATGGGTCTAGATAGCGTTGTGTAGAATGTTGAAGAATATTTATATATATTTATATATATTTATATATGTATGTACAGTCCAGTACAGTCATAGATAACTAAGATAATGTCAAAATGTACTCAAAATGTGCTCTAAACACGCAGTACACGTTTCTTGGGTGTCTTTTAAGGATAGCACGGGGTGGTACTACGTAAGACAAGATCAAATTCACCAAGCATAGATTATTAATTACAAAACAATCCGCACCCACTAAGGGCCTCGTTTGTCTCGCGATTTAGGTTCAATATAAGTGTCCCAAAGTATATCTTGGTATAGTTACCGATACATATTTTGACCCAGGACACGTCATAAAATGTACTCTTTGTGCTCAGTGCCTACGCGTTTATTGGGTGTCTTTTGAGCAAAGAGTGCTACGGCGGTAGAGGAGCTCAAATCCACCAATCCGCGCTCGCGAAGGTCTCGAGACTTAGGGTCAAGATGTCTGCCTGTTTGTAGGAACATATTTTCCAATTGCCTGACAGTTGTAGGTACATACAATTGAATTGCCTGACGTTTCAACAATGGCAAGACCTGATTAGAAAATAATGTTCTCCTATCGTTAGATTCAAGAAAAGAGATTATCATTTTCTATGTTATCTGAGCGTACTAGAGTTTAACATAGATGTGTATCAGGGTTGCCAGATCTTTTCTATGCGGTCAACTTGTGAATCTGATATCGATTTAATATCTGATAAGCAATATGGAGAGAGTCGGCAAGGATAGTGTTAAATGGACTTTTGGCCAATGCCTTTCGTAACAATGGTATTTTTTTTTACTGTGGGGTGAGCACGAACAACAATCGTAATCGTATCGTAAACGTAACGGGAAAACGGAGCATTGCGATTGGCAGGCTTCACCCGCACACACGCTCACAGTAGGCAGGCGGCCAATCGCGATGCTCTGTGCTCTCGTTACGTTTACGATACGATTACGATAGTTGTTCGTGCTCACCCCACTGGTAAGGATAGTATAGGTAATTCCCAGTATGCATACCCTTGAAATTATTTTTATGTAGGTAACGTCAAAATAACTTTACTTGACCTAATAGTAACTTAGGTCCGTATTTCAGAATGATACTCAGTCCAGAATCTCGATTTATAACTAAATCTGAGGACAGATTGTATACTAGATGACAACTCTATTGTTATTGTGAGAGTCAATCCACAACTGACCGTTGTTCTAGATTTCTAGAATATGGCTCTTTAAAGTCTCAAGAACGACACTTATTAAACGAAAAAGGATGCAATTTAACTTTTAATTTTTGATGCTGTTCTATCTGTTGCGTGTCTATGGACTCAACACAGCAGGTGGCAACACTGATAGACATAATTGAATTAGAAGCTCACGGAGAAAATGGGGTCAGAACTTGAAGGCAGGCACAAAGGAGGCTTTCTATTCGATCTGAGATACCTACTTTCCCTTTTTCATAAGCTTTTAGCCTTGCTTTGTTGATAAATGATAGATGCTCCTAGACATAGCGCTATATATCAGTAGATTGATCTAGATAAGGATCGTTTATAGAATGAAGAATAAGATACACAGTTATATAAAAAACCGCGTTAACTTCGGAATGTTGTTCATCCCCTATTTTATCCCCTTGGGGGTAGAATTACTCAAAATCCTTTCTTAGCGGATGCCTACGTCATAACATCTACCTGCATGCCAAATTTCAGCCCGATCCGTCTAGATGTTTGGGCTGTGCGTTGATAGATCACTATGTCAATCAGTCACCTTTGAGTTATATAATAATACTAGCCTTCCGCCCGCGGCTCCGCCCGCGTGCATCTCGGTAAAGGCGACCTTTGCTCATATCTTCGGTTCTTCTCAACCGATTGCGATCAAACAAACGTAAAATTTTAAGTCTAAGTAAGCCCTTTCTAACAAAAAAAAACCGCATCAGAATCCGTCCAATAGTTTTTGTGTCCATCGCGGACAAACAGACAAACAGACAGACAGGAAATTCAAAAAAAATATTTTCATGTTCAGTATCGTTAACATAACATAACCCAAGTATTTTTTTTAAATATCGTGGGCATAATGGCAGAACTAAATAACTCAATATTTCAAGTTTCGAGATAATCGCGATTTACTGTTTTTTTGGCACTTTTTTTGACATCATTAACAAATGGAGAACAATTTTATTGTCGACAATTTTATATGTTATAAGCATGTTTGCTGTCGATTCAATGCTTAATCAAATTAATTTCTTTCATGAACCAAAAAATAAATAAAAATCAAAAACCAACTTATCCAATTTTGCCACACCAAAATGTTGCAAACATACCGTAGTTAGCTAATTCTTTATGGTAGTTATTCAGTTTTCTCACACATAAGATGGATGTGAATACATGAAATTGGGTCAACAATTGCACTTGTCGAGTTCTGAACCTAATGAAATATTTAAACATGTAAGTTAGGCATTCTTAGTGAAAGTTAATTTGTATAATTTTATCACTGATTATTGATCTCACATGAAATAAAAAACCTGGGTTGGCAGAAGAAACATTGTTTATTAAAAAAAAAATAAACGTAAAAGTACAAAAATCAAAATCAACATAATTAGGTATGGCAATCTAATAAAATCAAATAAATTACTTATTATAAATCTTCTACTCGTAGGTAAAATCAACTAGAACAAAAAATACTTTGCTTTACATTAATTATGGCATGGCTTGGCATGGCAAGGCATGGCATACATCAATCATGGCAGCGCAGAACAAAGAGCATGGTTACACAGCGGCTCTTCAACTTCCCACAAGCTCGCTTTTTGAGGTGGAGTCCACAAACATCTGTGGGCTCCATGCAAACCTCAACGCCGTCCACCAACACCTCGAGAAGGTGAATCCAGCCATGCTTTTTCTGACGGAGACGCAAATACGCCGCCCTGACGACACGTCTTACTTGCTCTACCCCGGCTACGTTATGGAGGAAAATTTCCGTGCAAAGGCCGGGGTGTGCGTGTTTGTTAGGGCGGATGTTTGTTGTCGCCGTCTGCGCTGCCTAGAGGACCCATCCTTTTCCACCCTATGGGTACACGTAGACCATGGCTCTACGAGTCAGATCTATGTGTGCCTCTACCGTTCCCATACAGGAGATACCGAGACAACTCGACTCTTCGGATATCTGAGTCAGGCTGCAGATGATGCGCAGGAGCGGTTTCCAAACGCGGAACTGGTATTTTTGGGGGATTTTAACGCCCACCACGAGATCTGGTTGGGCTCCGCCAAAACTGACCATGCGGGAAGAGCCGCTCACGCTTTCGCTCTGGCGCATGGCCTGACCCAACTGGTACGCGAGGTCACTAGGATACCAAGAAGGTCGGGCCTAACACCCTCCCTTCTAGACCTTCTGCTGACGAGTCACCCAGACCAGTACAGTGTTTCGGTGCGTGCCGCTTTAGGCAACTCCGACCATTGTCTGGTCTGTTCCAAGGTGCCAATCACAGCGCCCCCACGACCCGCGCAGGGGAAGCGGCGTCTCTGGCACTACTCGTCAGCGGAATGGGATGGGATGCGTGAGTATTTTGCGTCCATCCCGTGGGTTGCACGTTGCTTTGAAGGTAAGAACCCATCGGATAGTGCTACTGCTGTCGCCGGTGAGATCAGTCTAGGTATGGAATACTATATCCCATACACTGATGTCACCGGTGACCGCAGAGCGCGCCCTTGGTTCGGCCGCGAGTGCGCGGAGGCTGTCAATCAAAAACAGTCTGCGTACCGCGCCTGGGTAAGGGCGCGCGCCACACGCGATCCCAACGTGGGCCACTTCAAGACAGCGTACAATAAAGACACAAAGGTCTGCAAGAGGGCTTACGTCAGAGCGGATGCCCAGCGCATAGCGCGGCTTGGTCAGGAGCTAGTGGCGCATCCCACGGGCAGCCGTGGCTACTGGCGACTGGCCAAAGCCGTGCAAGCCAACTTCTGCCAGCCTTCGCTGCCCCCGTTGCGCAACCCTGATGGATCCCTGGCCCATGAGCCGCAAGAGAAAGCAAATCTGCTGGTTAATCTCTTTGCGGCAAACTCCCGAATCGATGATTGCGGTAAGCAGCCACCGACATTACCCGTCTGTGACCACGCAATGCCTGAGATCCGCATCAGGCAGCGCGATGTCCGTGGTGTGCTGCCGGAAAGCCAGCGGACCGGATGGTATTCCAGCGGTGGTTCTTCAAAAATGTGCAGCGGAGTTGTCTCCAGTGCTGACGCGACTGTACCGGATGTCATACATCTCGGGTACAGTGCCATCGGCTTGGAAGGAGGCAATGTGCAGCCGATCCCCAAGAAGGGGGATCGCTCGGACCCAGGCAACTATCGGCCCATAGCCGTCACCTCAGTGCTGTGCAAAGTGTTAGAGCACATAATTAACAAACAGCTCATGCGTCACCTAGAGGATCATTCCTTAATCAATGACCGGCAATACGGATTCAGACCGAAGCGGTCAACGGGTGATCTTCTGGCGTACGTTACCCATCTTTGGGGTGAGGCTATGGACAAGCATGGCGAGTCACTGGCAATTAGTCTTGACATCGCCAAAGCTTTCGATAGAGTCTGGCACAAGTCGCTTCTTTCCAAGTTACCAGCCTTTGGTCTGCCTTCCGGACTGTGCGACTGGGTGGCTAGCTTCCTGCAGGGGCGCCGTATTCGCGTCCTCTGTGATGGTCGAACTTCGGAGTTCCTGCAGGTAAATGCTGGCGTGCCGCAGGGGTCCGTCTTATCACCCACTCTCTTTCTTCTGCATATCAACGACATGCTATCCACTGGCAGCATTAATTGCTATGCAGACGATAGCACCTTACACGGGAGTTATCACGGACATCCTGCGGCCAAGCAGTCTGATATCGCGGAATGGAGGCAGCTTCTCGTCAGTGAACTTGACCGGACCCTGAACCTCGTTTCACAATGGGGCTCTGAAAACCTGGTTGAGTTCAATGCCAAGAAGACGCAGGCATGCGCGTTTACAGCAAAGGTATCTTCTTTCCTTCCCCTTCCAACTCTTCAGAGCACGCCACTGCCACTACAGGACAATCTCAATATCCTAGATATGGATGTTCGCTGCAAACTGAACAACAAAAACTACATCGAGAGTATCATCAAAACAGCCTCACATAAACTCGGAGTCCTGAACAAAGTGAGACGTTCTTTCACGCCGGAGCAGCGGTGTCTTCTCTACAAGACACAAATTCGCTCTTGCGTGGAATACTGCTCGCATCTCTGGGATGGCTCCGCAAAGTACTTACTAGATGCTCTCGACAGGTTGCAGCGACGTGCGGTCCGCATTATTGAATCCTGAGGTCACTAACACCCTCGAGCCTTTGCAGTTGCGTAGAGCGGTTTTTTACCGTCTCTACCATGGTGAATGTTCTGATGAGCTCTTCCAAGTAATCCCACCCTCTCCTTTCCTATATAGGACAACACGTGCAGGACTTAGATGCCACCCGCATACGATGCAGAATATTCCATCAAGAACCAAGCGATTCGGCGACTCCTTCTTCTGCCGCACTATTAAGACTTGGAATTCCTTGCCAGCTCACGTGTTTCCTTCCTCCTATAGTCCCGGGTCCTTTAAGCGGGGCGTGAAAAAGCATCTGATGAGGCCGTCAAGCTGAGTGCCACCATTGTAACATGGTACGTGTTGTAATGGTGGCCCTCTTTTCAGAGACTTTGCCTTCAGCTTACCATCAGGCGAGGCGAAGTCAAATTGACGTGTCCTAAAAAAAAATCTACCCCTTGAATCCATGATAAAATAGTTGACGTCCTTCACATTATCTAATGGATGCACTAATGCGCTCAATCATGTCGGCACGCGTTCACCCTCTCCCGGACCCCACACTCCACCTTACGGATAGCTGTCATTGATGTTTACATTATTTCGCGCCAATTTGTACAACTGAGTTGTACGATAACTTTGCTTACGTGCGAATATTATAAATAGAAATATTCAATAATTTCACCTATTGACATTTTTTTGATTAGAATCTCTTATAAATGTATATTTTCTCGAAGGAGAAATACATAAAAATAATTATTTAAAAACGAAAGAATGCTCATAACTGCCTGAAGTAAATAACTCAAATTGTTTAGTTTTCCTTCAACATGCCTGCTTTCTTTAGAATATTTTCGTTCGTGGTAGAACTAAACAACTCAATTTAGCTAATTCATTTCATACTCAAGTGATCAGAAGTCACAGTTGTTCAATTATTTATAGAGTTAGTCATTTTTTCTTATAATATTTAGTGTTCAATTAAACATATCCATTTCTTCAATTGAAACACGAAAATGGATTTATTTTTGGATTGGATTGAGATATAGGAATGTTTGTTAGACCAAAAGATGCGGCACATTTTAGGGTTCTCGAAAATGGTAAAAGGTCAATTTGGCCAAAATCGGAGTTATTTAATTCTGCCATTATACCGACGATATATCCAATGTACAGACACGACCACTTTACAATTATATAATAGTATAGATTTTAGATTATATATCCTACCTAGAGTGACTTCGGAAATAGTTTGGTTGTAAAGGTGAATTTAGACCAAACGAATATAGAGCTAGAGCTAGAACAAAAGCATTCTTTAATAGTTTAGTGTAAAGGAAACCTTATTTTCAGCGTTTACATAAAAAGAACAACGAACAATGTTCTGTCACTGTTTACACTAATAGAATTTGACGTAAAAGGGATAGAATGATCATACGCTCGTCTGATGTAAATCAATCTTAAAAAGAAAAAATCTGATACGATTTTAAGAACCCATGACGAGTCGACACCACAAAACCGTATAATAAATAAATTATCATACATTTCCACGTGTTGATGTCAAATGTAGATAAAAACGAATCTTTTAAGTTGGCACAACATGTCATTCTCTTTTATATTTACATCCATGTCAGGCGTAGTCTCCTATCATGTCCCATTTCCATCTTGGGAATACTTTTCAAGTCTCTCAAGTCTTCGACATTCATACCTTGAACCTTTTTAGCAGCGTAACTATCAACTCTTCTGATACACATTAAAAAAAATTAAATTGAATTGGTCTGATTTAAAAAAAAAAACATTATTAAGTTACAGACAATGTCAATTACAAAATTCACTTCAAACCGTCCCCGCGTAAAAACCCCAATAAATTCTCTGATAAATTCCAACCCCTTGGAATTCTCGAAAGGTCAAGGTCACGAGACAGAGGCTTAAACAAAAGCAATGGAGCAACATTCCTATAAGGGAGTGAATTAACGCAAATGGGTCGGGAATGTCGCATGCGGCAAAAACATGTTTCGTTTAATAGACATAACATGTAACTTATGAGTTATGCTTTCACGTATAATATTCATTATCATGTTTACTTTTCAGACAAGAATACTATCTGTTACTCTGCTTATTTGTATTCAAGATCCATCCGATGATCAGAGGTTACCGTGGGTATATGGATTTCAACTGAACAAGTGAGAAAAACAATCTCATAAGGTAGTTCAGTCAACTGAACTAGTGGGAATAGAGGGAATCAAACACGAAAGTTGTCATTCATCATCTGCTGAGCAATTCTCTAAGCATACAGCGTCGAGCACGTCATTGGTTGGACTTGGGTGACGTCATTGGTTGGACTTGGGTGACGTCACTGGAGATCGACTCGAATGACAATCTCTATTAAGGTTGGTTGCAGTACTTTGCTGCACAGCTGCAGAGAACAAGAGTGCTAAAAGTGACAATGGAACCTAGTAGGGCGGATGCATAAGGCCCTGGAAGCCTGTCTTCCTTCTTGTTATCCATTCACTCACGAATTAATACAGCAGTAGAGATTAGCGAGACACAAGTCTACAATTTTGTATAAGTTTTCATTAAAATTTGTTAATTTCCATAATGGCAAACTTTGTGAGTCAGCTCCAGCTCGGTGTTCGTAATTAAAAATCTACTTAAACTTTTACGTGAAAATTTTACTGTAAATGCCATTTCTTTCGCGAATTTATTTCAGACTACAAATCTATCTCTATGCCAAATTCGAGGCTTCCGGCGACTGGGACCGCAATTAAATTAATTTTTAAGTTTAATATTTTTCTTCCGGCGACTGGGACCACCCATAAAAAAGAACAAAAAAATATAGTTAAAACCAAAAACAGTACAGTCAAACAAAAAGACATTTCAAGTAATAATTAAAGCAAAATCTGATCAATTCAAAAATATCATTGGCTTTAGTAATTTCTTTAATGTACACCAATAAAACAAATTAAAACTACAGTAATATGTCACCTTAAATACTAAATTCGAACATCATGTCAAAATTAATCAACTAACTCGCCCCGCCGCCTGTCACCGTAACAGGGGCAAAGCATGACGCTAGCGGCATTGCCCCGCTGTATAGCAACGGCCAACTTCTGCCCCAGGTACGAGGCGAAGCGAATGTCACCGGTTTTCTTGCAGCGGTTACTGGTGACAGAACGGTGCGGCACACGTGGTTGGGGTATCAGTCGATACAAAGGCTCTCCGGAGTATGTCGTTGAGAGCATGGTGACGCGGAAACCTACCCGCGCTTCTTCGACAACTCCATGGAGTCGCAGGTGCATTTATGGGGTTCACAAACCTTGCAGCCCAGGTGGAGGGCCACTGCCACCCGCAATGAATTGTCGTCCAATAAAGTACCCAGGTGAGGTGAAGGCAGCGCGTGCAGCCATGCTCCCGATTCCGGCTGCGACACCGCCCGAAGCCTCGCCAGATCGGATTCGGCCCCCGTGGCATCTCCACCAGCCCCTCCTAAGCCTTCCAGCAGTGCCATCGTCCCAAGCGCGCTGGACATGAGGCGTGACAGGGCCTGACGCTGCCGAACTGCGGGCAAGCCACACTGTCTCGGCATCCGCTGCAAAGGGCACGGTTACTCTGCCACCATTATTATGGAGGATGGCAGTAACAAGGTCCGCAGCCCCATGTGCCGATGCCAGCATAGCCGGCAAACCCACATCCCGCGCGCGTTTCACCCAATACCCCCGTGACGGTTGGGGAGAGTCGCCTGTACCCATTGGTTTTCGTTGAGCCATACATTGAGGATCGACTCAACTGTGGACTTGAGGATGTCATCGAAAGCCGCGACGTCTGCCGGACAAACCCAAGTTAGCGCGGTCCGCAGCAGGTACGTCAGCTTAGGGAGGGCAAAGCACATGCACAAAAGCACCAATGCCACATGCGCAGAAAGATTACTTATTCTAGGCATGAGTTTATTGCCTGCAATTCCAAAAAGATCGATTTTCCTAGCAGTCACTTTTCCATAGATTTTCTTACCCGTGTTTTCGTTCTGAAAAATGCCTCTACTACTACCAGACAAATTTGAAAAAGAAATGACAGATAGGTACCGGGATACGCCATTTCTTAATAAAACGGTGTCAAAAATATTTCAATGGGCTCAGTTTTACGAAACTTCGATTTTAGCAAAAAAAATGTGTTGAAATCGGTCTGAGCTGTGGCTATCCTTATATGGGGGGGAGGGGGGTTGGACACATCTACACATACCTTCATGACTATTACTTCTTCTTTACCAGTTCACGTGTTTCCCTCCTCCTACAGTCCCGGGTCCTTTAAGCGGGGCGTGAAAAAGCATCTGATGAGCTGAGTGCCACCGTTGTAACATGATACGTGTCTGTAATGGTGACGCTCTTTTCAGAGACTTTGCCTTCAGCTTACCATCAGGCAAGGCGAAGTCAAATTGACGTGTCCTATGTAAAAAAAAAAAAACATATTCACGCCTGAAAGCCCATATTTCACTATGTTTTCGGTCCCGTGTAACCAGTCTCAGGGGGCGAGCCTATAGCCGTCAAGTGGGCACTGTGTCTTAGGCTGTAGGTAGGTATATTTACTGACGGATGATGAACAGCCCAGACATGACAGATGGAGTTCCTGTAGTCGAAGGCGACTACGGGATAGGCTGTTCTCCATCCGTTCGCCCTATCCACCGCAAACCAACACTGTCTAGGAACAAATTGATACTCTAGTGTCAATGTAGGGTCCGCGTTTTTTCGCATAACTTTTGAGTTATTTTAAGGGAAGCCCAATATGTTTCTAATATTCAATCAAGAACCAAGCGATTCGGCGACTCCTTCTTCTGCCGCACTATTAAGACTTGGAATTCCTTGCCAGCTCACGTGTTTCCTTCCTCTTATAGTCCCGGGTCCTTTAAGCGGGGCGTGAAAAAGCATCTGATGAGGCCGTCAAGCTGAGTGCCACCATTGTAACATGGTACGTGTTGTAATGGTGGCCCTCTTTTCAGAGACTTTGCCTTCAGCTTACCATCAGGCGAGGCGAAGTCAAATTGACGTGTCCTATATAAAAAAAAAAAAAAAAAAAAAAAAAAAAATACCTACCATTGATCCATTCCCTGAGCCTTTATCCAACTCAGTTAGGATCGAACTTTAATACTTACCGTGAAGCGACTAACTATGGCGCTAATTTTAAACTAATAGTGAATGTTGACTATCACTATGATATTTTAAGTAACAGAGGTGATAACTTAGAATACCATCCAGGGTGCCACCAAATCGCATACAAAAAAATTCATTCAAATCGATCCAGCCGTTTAGGAGGAGTTGATGAGTGACATATACGATAGATGACATTTTTCAATCAAAGAGTATTTTCTTTAAATTAAAACTAACCTTTTTTTGTTTGACTGTACTGTTTTGGCTAAAACAATAGATTTTTTGATACATTTATTAGGTGGTCCCAGTCGATGGAAGAAAAATATTAAATTTAAATGAATCCGGCAACTGGGACCGCGGTCCGAGTTAATTGTGGTCCCAGTCGACGGAAGCCTCCCAAATTCCATTCATATCTGCTCAGGCATTGTGGCATGATTGAGTAAATTGGTAGGATTTTCAAACTCTTCAATAAGCAGCATCAATGGGATGAACAAAAACAAACATGAAGATAATTTATTTGTGCAATTTATGAATTACGCTTTCAATACATTCCAAAATGAATAGTCCAAAGAAATGGACAATGCGTTCTGAAGTCTTGTATAAAAAAAAAGGAACTGTCAAGTGTATGACCCTGTAAGGCCCTATACCTTGTGCATGAACGTTCAAGGGCGACGATTACAATTGCAAATTTTAAACGGATCAATAAATAAATAGGCCAAAAGCATCTCGCCCTCTCAGCCAGACGAGTAAAATAAGAGGAGTTATTGTCTGTGGTCGCAAATAGCACTGGAATGTACGCATGGTCGGACGTTTTTACTGGATGGTCCGATGAATATTGTCTACTGTTCGAAATTTAAAAGAGAATTACATACCATTTATGGCAAATATCGACTTTGGAATATAAAGAATCTACACTGACGAGGCCACTACGAGAAGTGTTTAAATTAGTCTACAAGAATATGGTTGTTGCATTGTTAACACAATATATGTAGTAGGAAACATATAAGTAGGATTATTATGTAACCTACTAATAAGAAAACATTACAAAACAAGTGGCGAGTAAAACGCGACAAATATAACGAGCTTCAGTAATCTTTTGTGCTCAAAGTTAATAGTTGCGATTGCGAAGCAAGACGTCGCGTCACTGTCTTTTTCGTACGCAGAAATCGCAATGAATACATGAGAGCCTAAATTAAAAGAATATCCTATCTGTCCATACTTATTCCAATATGTAAAAATCGTATTTTAAACTGAATTTACTATCAAAATTCATATAGTCAAAGTCAAAAAGACTTCCCCGATGGAGTAAACCATTATTTCGTGACAGTCAAAAGCATCAAATCATTGATGATGTAAAACAATGATCTTGCAGAATATTATCCATTATCCACTTGTCATCCTACAGACAAGTAGTGCGGCGGCAATGCGCTCACGACCGTGAACTCGACGAGAGCGAGGGCACCGCAGGCCTACGTCAGCGCAGGCGCACCGCCTGTCTACCTCTATGCGCTTTTACTGTCAGCATAAGACCGATCTTGACGAACAAAGTACTCAAAATTATCATATTGCCTCGATTTTCCACCCTTCCTGTTGACTAATTGTTCAGATATTTGGTACACACCTTTAGTTCCGAAAATAATATAAGGTAAATCAATAAAACAGTTCAATTTGCTTTGCTCTTAATACCGTGCGATTAAGATCATTTTGAGACTTCGCAGTCAAGATCGTTCTTCGCTGACTTTGAAACGCGACCCTTACTTCTACAGTTATTGCTATCATATACATACATATAATCACGCCTTTATCCCCGGAGAGTTAGGCAGAGGTGAATTAAATAAGTCGGAAAAAGTAAACATCCAGGACGGCATTAATCTAGTCCCTTTCTAAGGGGAATATTTTGAACTGGATACGTCCTGAAAACTCGAAATTCCTATCATGTATTCCGGTAAATGACTGTAGCGTGGTGAGGAGGTATAGGAGAACCAATTTCTTACTTCAATTTATTGTAAAATTTAGCATACAAATTGCTTCAAAATTTCATTATTCCTTTCATAATCCCAAATCGTTTGCCAAAATTGGTTTTTTCCAATTAGGTACCTTTCCCTTATAAAATAACAAAACAAAACTGTTTCAATTTAAAAATGATTCGTAGATTCGATTTCTTTTTATATTGCGTGAAGAATATTAATTTATGAATAACTTATTGCGTATATGTGTATCGTATTTGCCTAGTGCCTACCAGAGTTGTACATACACATTTGCCACGTTACAATTTTGAGGAAAACTTTGCCTGACAGCTAATAGATAGGTACGGACACAATTAGATTCCACGGGAATTATGGTCACTGTAGTAGCAATAATACAATGTACAAATAATACCACCATGACGGTGTTGAATTGCTAAAATCTTAATCGGATTGCTTTATCCAAAACAATAGAAACTGACCAAATACAGGATAACTTAAAAAGTATCTCTTGTGACCTTGTACTTATAGGTAAAGGACGAGTTCCTTCTGTGACCTATAGGATAGGTGAAGGATAAGGGAAGGTTGATCTCTCATCTGGTCAATATAGCGCCTAAATGACTCAAGTTGGACGTACCTTCACGCGATTACATCACTTTTATTTCTACTTTACTATGTCAACAGTAATCACGTGGACACAAAACACAGTATGGTCTTATTGCCAGGATGCTCAATCCGTGCGAAGAGGAGGAGAAAAACCGGAACGCGGACACTGGGGCTCCGATGTGAAGGATTCGGAATCAATCGGGACTGATGATGATGAGTAGTAGAAGTTTGTGAGTGTAAGTTGTGTCTGCTAACCTCGAAGGGAAAACGGCGTGACTCAGTAAACTACTTTTTTTCTGACAAAAACTCCAACACCAAACTAAACAAAGAGGTGTGAACCTTGTCACGGTCGCGATTCCGAAAAATACGTTTATCTTTGTCTATCAAAATATTATTAAAACGAGTTAGAAAGAAACGAATGCATATCGAATTGACATAAAATGCTAAACAAGGTTAGATGAGGTAGAATGCAAATTAAAACTAGTTTTCATAATATTTTTACGCATGTGCAAATGTCTGTTTATCTACATGTTTGTTGTATTAGGAATTTGATAACCTGTATTCGAATTTACTAAGGTAGCGAATCAGTAGTTTGTTCACCTGATGTAAAATGGCGAAATTACTGGTATGATCTCCTTGAATTAAGAAAATTTCTTGTAGGAGGCAGGTTCACGTTAGAAGCAATTGGAGCTCGAACCCGCGACCTCTATAACGAAGTTCGACACTTTAGACAGTGGTTTACCGCCTTTTCATATTATGAAAACATAACGATCATTTGACTTCCTTAATACATATGTATTTTTATAACAACAAGTCACTTTCAAAACCTATATGTAGAAGCATTTGAGTTGAATTTGTATCGATTATTTTTGCTGCCATTGTTTGAATACTGAATGAAAATAAAGTCCAGAGACCACACACGAGAGGGGTAGGAAGAACTAACAAACAATGGGTGTCGTACGTTGCAGTTCTAATGTCAACTTTAGGGAGTTCAAAAGGTCATGGAATCAGAACAGCCTTCTGTTAACATAGGTACTTTACTATAGGGGCAATAAACTATAGAAGGATACAAGCAGGAGCTGCGTGTCACAGAGATGAACACGCTACGATGGATGTGTGAAGTCACGCGCAAAGATCGCGTGACTTCATGAGGAGCTCCCTCATCAGTAGCAGCCTTCAAGTCAGTTACATCGCAGATAAAATGCACGAAGCGACCACCAGGCTACGTGGGTGATACATGACTGGTTATGCCAATTTCGTGGGGCTCCAGTAGAAGTAGTGGCTCCAAGAAGCCATAAAAGTTGATATACGTGTCTGTAGCAAACATGCAGACCTGTCTTTGTCATTGGGCACTCTGGCAAAATCACAATATGCCGTGGGTGGCAGTGGCGAAGAGGGAAAAAAGGAAAGCCAGTGGATTTTTTTATCCTGGGTCTACTAAACCTGGATTGACTAGTTGGCAAGTACCATGCGATCCATTGGTTTGTAGCTACCGATGTTTCTGGTTCACTATACACGTAATACTTATGCATTGACGTACTATAGCTCAATGTCTTATGTAGGATAAAGGCGGGACTAAGACAAGCCGGTGAGATTCGGGTTATAGGGACCCCTCGCCTCTGGTAGAAGGAACATATTCTTATTTACACCGGGGGCACACGATGCGTTGCGGCGCCGCACCGCAGAAATTTCGGCCAATCGGCGGCCATACGAGCGGCGTCGCACCGCTTGTGTGGCCCTCGATTGGTCGACATAGTGTGCCGCCGCTCTTAGTAATAAAAATATACATTAACCTGTTTAGACGCCAAGCAACATAATAACTACATAGTATATTAGTGCCTAGGATTATTTTGTAGTTAGGTAATCTGGAATCTGTAGACAGCATGACTCATAGTGAGCAAAAACATTGGCAAAGCTTCAAGAGTTAGATTTCATGAGCCAGTAACAATTTTAGTTAATTACAATACTAGGCGTATATAAATCCCTCACGCCTGTATATTATCGACTGGATAAGCAGAGGTGAACTAATATGTTGTTAAATATGTTTTTAGATCACAGGTAATGGCTGTCACCTAAAAACGTAGATAGTTTAGTGGTTAAGGAGTCAGCCTTACGATCAAGAGGTCCCAGGTTGAATAGGTTGTTTAGGTTGACTGGTAGAGAATGCCTATGGCATTAAGTCCGCCTCTGTACATATGTGCATTTGTGCATGAAGTTAAATAAAAAAAAAATACTGGCCATTACACTACCAACATGAATCCCCTTCTAACACAAGCAATTTAGCTTAGTTAGAGGGGTTAGAGAGAGAGAGAGTCTATACTATTATATAATTGTAAAGTGGTCGTGTCTGTACATCCCTACTAATATTATAAATGCGAAAGTAACTGTCTGTCTGTCTGTCTGTCTGTCTCGCTTTTACGACTAAACCGCTGAACCGATTTTGATGAAATTTGGTATAGGGGTAGATTAGACCTTGAGAAAGGACATAGGCTATGTTTGGTCGCGATAACCGACATCCACGCGGGCGGAGCCGCGGGCAAGAGCTAGTTGGAGATATTTAAAAAAAAATACTTGGGCTATGTTATGTTAACGATACTGAACACGAAAATATTTTTTTTGAATTTCCTGTCTGTTTATCTGTTTGTCCGCGATGGACGCAAAAACTACTGGACGGATTTTGATGCGGTTTTTTTTGTTAGAAAGGGCTTGCTCAGACTTAAAATCTTACGTTTGTTTGATCGCAATCGGTTCAGTAGAACCGAAGATATGAGCAAAGGTCGCGTTAACCTAGATGCACGCGGGCGGAGCCGCGGGCGGAAGGCTAGTTACTAATATTTCGGTTGAATGCTAATATTTATTTTACAAATAAATATAAATAAAACAACCTATGGCTGTCAAATGGTCAGTTTTTGAACTAATCCAATCTTCTGTAACCAAATCGTAGCTTCAAAGTTCAAGCAAAGAGCATAAAAAAAATCAATCTCATATTAAATTTTAAAATTAAATAATACATTATTATTCTTTTTATCTTCACATGGGATACCACTGGGAATTAAGTTTTATGGACTCTTATAATAAACATGTCATTCATATGTTAATGACCTTTAAGTGGTCATAAGTGACTTGTCATGCCTCATAGCCCATGCCATATGACATCACATTTTATTTAACACCAATATCTGATCATAAACTCTAATATCCTGTAGAAATTCTACTGTTTTTTACTGTCTTTCTTTTCCAATTTGTTTCATTTTACTTTTTTTTTTTTCGTATCTTTTAGGAATTATTGTATAGGCACTAGAGTTCACAACTTAGCAATAAATAACATAATTTTATTGAAGATAAAAACAGTATGAGTTATCATATGCACTACACATCACATCAGTCTATGTTTGCACCTGAAATATGGTTGACACATCCTCATATAAGTTAAAGTTTCTACAAGCATGAGTTTCTGGGAGTACCTTTGCTAAAATTCATACAAATACATATTGTAATTGCATAAGTATCATGAATGGCTTTTCATACCCTTTCTGAGAATCTTAGACTGATTTTGTAAAAATTTGGCATAGAAAACATTTTGTACACAATCAAAGATAGTTGTCAAGTGGACTGATAGTCTGTTTTGCTTAAGCAACTGGAAAAATAGTACCCATAACTACAGGACCAAATATAAACTCCAGGCAGAGAACTGCTTCTAAGTACATCAGACCACTGTGTCACTTACATTCCTTTTAAAGGTTGCACTACTACAGTTGTACTACTTTTAAAGGTTCACTCAATAATCCATACCCACACTAATATTATAAATGCAAAAGTAACTCTGTCTGTCTGTCTGTCAGTTACGCTTTCACACCTAAACCACTGAACCGATTTTGATGAAATCTGGTATAGGGGTAGATTAGACCTTGAGAAAGGACATAGGCTATGTTTGGTCGCGATAACCGACATCCACGCGGGCGGAGCCGCGGGCAAAAGCTAGTTATACATATAAATCAAGTTGTTTGACCTACACTTCGACACTAAACAGACATACAAAGTAAATTGAAGGTACTGGCATTAGTAATGATACATACATACCATACATACAGTCACACCTATTTCCCAGTGGTGTAAGCTAAGACCACAGTTTTCCACTTGCTACAATCCTGGCATACATCTTTTGCTTCTTCTACTTTCATAAAGTAATGATAATTTCAGATTATTGTATTACTACAAATATTTGTTTAGAGTAGTATAGAGCATAGACAATCCATATCCATATAACAGATCTCCAATAAGAAATTAAAACAGTTCTTATTAGATTATCATTGCAAGTCAATTAAGTATTATTGTAGGGTATATGTTTGTTCATGTGCATCAAAATCGCTTAAGATACATAAAACTTGAATTATAAGATCATAATAGACCATTATGTAGGCACAATACAACATTAATTTATGTAAATAGAGTAATCTTCACACAAATACATGCAAATTTATACCATTACATTTTACCCACTATGTGAGGGTTTACTCCACAAATTATAGAAATCTAAAACTAGACGTTCAATGTAATTCTTAAAACAACAAAAAGTTAAAATCAAAACAATATAGGTACATGTAGTGAAGCACAAACGAACAAAGTTAGCTATTAAAGCAAATCTAATTGGCCTTCTAGCAAAAGGGCTAAATTATAAACGCCAATCAATAGTAGGTCAGTAACTTTATGAAGTCTGCGACTTAGATACCCTCGCGAAATTGGACCTTGTTAGCTGAGATTAGTCATCAGAAATGAACTAACTAACAACCAAAATATTACAATGCCAGGGTGCCTCCATCCACTGCCAACTCGAAATATAACTTCGTAGTGCAACTGACAGTACTTCTACAATATAATAGCTCGGTCACGGCGGCTCATTATAAAAAAATACATTAGAATAGGTCTCCGAAGCGGAAAATGGCGTTACAAATTTACGGTTATATAGCTATTTTCTACGCTCTAAAACCTGTAATTTGTATTTCTGCGTGTCGCTAAAGAATATAGCTTGTGAAAAAAAATTGATAACATATGATATTCATGAGAAAAATTAATAAAACCACTCACCTTTCTAAAAAATTGACAGCAACACACAGCACTAGAAAATTCACTGCTATCAATATTGCCACCTGAGCCAACTTAACGATTGTGAATATACGATTATGTTGTAAGCTTGTAAACGTTTAATTGTGATTTACATTTCTTATAACAATGAATTACGAGCATAATGGGAGCCCCATATCGTTCTCTTAAAAATATGAAAACAAACAGAAACTGTTTAAATAAAACTAATACATTTAATGTGCTGATTTTACTTTGTGACTTCATTCAATATACTAAACTTTGCGATTTAGCAAATGTTATAAACTAAACGTACTTATCATAAAGTCAACATAAACCATAGACATTTTATATTTATAATACAGTTTTGCCAAATGCCCAGAGCCGATTCTAGGGGGGGGCAAGCCGGGGCACGCGCCCCGGGCGGCAGCATCAGGGGGCGGCAAAATCAAACTTTGTAGATGAAAGCCTTGCCTTATGGTAAGCGGCAAGCTGCGTCCCTGGACCCTGACGTTGAGTCGGTGTCTCCACCAGTGCTATTTAGAGGAGTTAATGGCTCCCTGTTCCCAGCGCAGCCGACGAAACACGTTCCACCGCAGACTACTGAGCCTCGGTCGCTCATGGCGCCCAGTTTGAATGACGACGACGACTCGAGGTAACTTGGGTAGAACTAGAGCTGGCGGTGCAATGCTCAGAGCCAAGAAGTAACAAAACCGCCCCGGGACCCGACGGCATTCCAGGAGTCGAAGATCTCCAAGTCCCCAACTGACAGAGCTTCTTAAGGCATGTTTGTAGCGGAGCCAATTTCCGCAATCGTGGAAGACGAGGTAAATGGTCCCCGTCCGAAAGGGCGCCCGGTGGACTCACCATTCGCCTACCGACCCATAGTGGTACTTGACGAGGTGCGCAAACTCTTCGAAAGAGTTATAGGGAACTGCCTCACCGGACACCTCTCCAGGTTGTGGCCGGAGATGGCGAATGGCCAATATCGCTTCAGCCAGAAGCGCTCTACCGTAGATGCCATCATGCGCATGAGGGCTCGGTGAAGGATGCGGTTGCCCGGGGCGAGGTAATGTTAGCGGTGTGACATCGCCAATGCATTCAACACCTTGCCCTAGACTTACCTCATTGAGACACTCGTGTATCACGAAGTGCATCTCTATCTTCGCCGCCTAGTCGGGGGCGTATCTGACGGAGAGGGCCGTCATCTACTTAACAGTGACCGGCCTTGGTAGTCATCAAATGTCATGCGGTACTCCGCAGAGATCGGTCTTGGGGTCACTCCTGTCAACTCCTGTGGAACATCGAATACGACCGGGTGCTTCGCAATAAGTTCGGTTCGCAATAAGGTGTAAGGCTTCAGGGTGCATCTCCGAAGTCTGGTCTCCAAATTGCTATATTAGTAGTGAAAGTTGACGTGGGAGCAGGGACGGAAACCCGAGCCTCGAGAAATCCAGCTCCACCAGGACATCATAGACGAGTAGACGGAACGACTTGGGCGACCGAGCGCAGGGCAAGCCGTGTTATCCGCGGTAAAACCCATCATGGAGGACTGACTAGAGAGGCGACATGGACGGAGCCTGCCGAACCGGCTGATGCATGTGATCTCCGGAGAGGGAGTTTCGTGTTTCGGATCAGAAAGGAGTCCACGTCTGTATATCGTCTCTCGTGACTGTGATGCGACTTGCGAGCGAGGACTCAAGGCTCACGCTGGTGGGGTGCCCGGTGTGGAAGGCGCTGACACGGACCCTCAGAGAAGGAGTCCTTTCGCTCAGCGCTTTGCTCCCAGCGCGCTGGGGCGGAGCGTGAGCGCGGGAGATGACACCAAGTGGCATAGCGTGATGTGCCGCCAGGGAAAGATGGGTTATACTTATGATTCAAAATAAAATTCTATCGGATATGATATACACCCCCCCCCCCCATCCCCCCGCTGGTATCCAAAGGAATTTATCCACGGCAAAAAGGTGGGCGGGGGCGGCATTTTGAGTTTTTGCCCCGCCTAAAAAAAATTGAAGATCCGGGGCTGCAAATGCCATGGTTATAGTAAGGATTTCGTAGATTGACAGCTGGTGCTAAATCAGTATCAGCACAGCATACAAATTATCCAATCGAGTGCACAATCGGGCACCAATGCACTTTTGTGCTTTTTGCCCTGTCCCCGCAGAGCCCACTCCACTCTATGGTATGCACATCAAGTTGTCAGTTGGTTGTCAGGTTTGTCAAGCTTCTATCTGTCATTAAATTGTCAATATTGACATTTTCTGTCATGTCGTGACAAACAGTTGCAGTGAGTGGTTGTGAGCTTGTGGAATTTAATAGTTAAAAAGGTTTTTATTACTATTAATTTACAGAAAATCCATACAAACACAATTTGTGGGAAGCTGTCGTGACTAATATATATGTGGCGCCGACTGTGACAACAGTAATTTCACTAACTATACTGCATGATCATTGAACTATTTTTACTGGTTATCGACAATCCGCTTTGTTTATTCATACAGAAATGAGTAGTTTCGGTGTAGGGGTGTATTTCTTGACAGTGTTATGGTTCATAACTCTTATGTTGTGCTGGGTATCTGTGCGTACAGGTCATAATATTGGTAAAATTTCACTAATCATAACTTCTCTGTTGACTGTGATTTTGGTAAGTTTGCCAAAAGGTGAATCGTATAATGCAGACAGTGCCAACTTCTACGATAAGTTATACATCCCTCGTTATGTGGTTCTGGCATTTTTGTTAGTAAGTGGAGGGATTGGTGCTGTATTTTGTTTTGTTCATGTATGTCTTACGCCGGCAGAGACTCGCAAAGTTAGAAGTTTTGGTACAGTCAATTAGTTGCCTGGGTAAGTGAAAGAGTTCGGTTGCAAATAACTTTATAGTTGGTGTAGTTTGAAATTGATATTTTAATATGTAGTTCAAATAAAATTAGATACCAGCAAATTTTGTACATATTGTAATTTTAACACAATTAATTTATGAACGTAAATAGATATTTCTAGATATAGAGAAGTTCAGAAATAAATTAATATTAGGTGTATTTATTTAATTTCTACAGTTTAAAACCAAATAATAAAAGTCTAGTATGGGAGATCTATGAATAGTCTAATAAGGGAGTCTCATAAACTAACTCATTAATAATTTTATTTGCACTCACATTTATTTTAACATGCATTTTACTATGTTGCACCAAAGATGTAAGTATTTTTATTGTTGTAAGTGATAAAGATATTTTATTTTCCACTTATTTTTAATTGTAGTGTAGTAAAACAGCCATTTTTATATAGAGATGGTTATAAATAAATTTAAAAAAAGCCTGTGTATACCTACTATGTATATTCACCCAATAATTGTAATATATTGATGAACAAATAAAAATTGTTTATCAGATATGAAAAATAAAAAAATCCACCCAATTGAACTTAACCACAGAAAAACAAGACTTCATAAGGTTCTATGGTTGAGTACAATTTCAATTTATTTATTTTTATTAAGATCTAGGGAGTGCCAGAATAGTCTAAAGAACAAGAACCCTATCAGGCACCCATCCACCCACCAGGGTTTTTTATTCTTCCAAACGTTATAGCTTGGCGACTAACATTTTGATGTTGCTTGGTATTCAAATATTATGTTTCCCGGGACCAATAAGGTAACAAGGAAGGTCACCGAACTTAGATCAGCTACCTTCCTGACTGCCACACTTCATACCATTACATAACCGCATGTATCATATCATTATCATGCATCATCACTTCACTATCATAAGTCCGTAATGCTTGCGTCGAAGACTACTTGTCATAGTAAAATGTTATCTGAGTATATCTTTACTATTTATAGTTTACCATAATGACTCAGTCACATAATTGTTATTTGTAAAGAGATCTTGACATAACTATTAGAGATATCGGGATATTTATCATGGTGTTGGTTGTTTTGAGTGCCCAATACTTCAGCATGATAGTTTAATTATCTGCATCTTAATATGTATATCATTTTAGTACTACTGGCACAATATTATTAAAGTCTCATGCAGGGCCTGATTAACCCTTAGGCTAATTAGGCTGTAGCCTAGGGCGCGAGGATCGGGGGGGCGCGAGCATTGGGGCAGGGGGCAAGGATCGGGGGCGCGCGCGCTGAAATCGTATCTTCGCATGCACTATTCATCTAGCACAATTACATCCACTCTACATATTCCAAATAGACACTAAAACTAAATGCGCTATGAACTGATTAATTTTTGAGAGTCCCTATATTAATAAGCGCGCACAAAACCAACATCGACTTGTGACTCGAATTAATAGTTAGCAAAAAATCACTTTCTATGGTAGCCGCCCCCCCTGGAATCCTAGCAGAAGATGTATGACTCGCGTTAATCACTATAATACTGCATAATCAAAATATTAACGGGGCCATCTGAGCTGACTTTTGAATAAACCCCAAGCAAATTGTTGCATGGTACCTATTTTTAGGCAAGTTGTCCGTTCTAAATAAGCAAATCCTTTTCCGGACGCCTTGTTCGTCTACCGGCTCTTCCTCCTCCACTTTGCACGATCTTGTGCGTGATGGTAGTGAGACTACTCGCACATTTCACCCCACACGACGTCAATCCAGGACTACTTCCACTAGGACCCTTTCCATCTGGACCCGGTGGGGGCGCTATTGCCATTAGCCTGGCGGTTTTCGTAGCACGTGATCGCACTAGCGAAGGCGACTTTCTTGCCTTTTATCTGCGATGTCACAGACATAAGGGCTGCAGTGGATACGAGAGTTCCTCCCGCGATCTTTACGCGTGTCTCCGCACATCCACCGCAGCATTTTCATATCTGTGACACGTAGCGCCTGCTTATGTCGTTCATGCGAATCGCATCGTTGTGCTTGCTAAGTGAATTGCACAGCTGGTTCGTGTGCTCGACTTAGTCATCGCCTATGCGGACGGGTGTGAGATCCGTTGAGTTTAGCACCAAGTATAAGTCTGAAGCTGTATGTGGAGAAGACATACTTCTCCACATACAGCTTCAGACAATCGTTCTCAAGCGCCTCCTTCCACACTTTCACATGTTGCACCAATCTTCTCCTGTCCGTGTCCATCAGCGCGATATCATCACCAAAAAGGATACATGACCATCCTGATGCTGAAGAGTGAAGCTGTCAGAGTTTCCGATGCAGTCCGACAGAACGTTTACTACTACGCTGAACAAGTAAGGATTAAGGAAGGATCCTTGGTGTACCACGACAGTGTTGAATCCGGTTTTCATGTCACCGACAGGGGTCCGAACCACGGAACTGGAATTTTATTATTCATTTCTCGGAATCGTGATATATGTCTAGGATGGTGTCAATGTAAGCCTCTGGAACGCCTTTAGACCGCAGTGCCTACTAGATTATCGCACGAGGAATACAGTCGATGATCTTCTGCATGTCTAGGAATAGGCAATGTGGAGACGTATTCTTCGCCTTGTATTTCTCCGCAAATCCTTAGGGCACACGTCGGGTCCATGGTCCCGTGACCGGAGCGAAACTCATATTGACACTCCGAGAGTGCGCTCTCCTGGCAGATCTGAGATTCAATTATCCTCTAGTAGAGCTTCATGGTGTGAAACATTACCTTTCTAACGCGATAGTTCCATACTCCTGCGCCGATCCCTTGCCTTTGAAAACTGACGGATATTCCTCAGCCTCCACTAACTCGGGATCTTAAGGAACTCCTAAACGAAACAAGATAAATCCATCTAGTTTGGGCTTTGGGCTCATTTGTGTTGTCTTGGCAAACACTCAATTTACATAGTATTCAGCGTCAGAAAATGGAATCAGAAGGTGGCCAGAGGAACTACTAAACTACACAAGATAAATTCACTTAGTTTGGGCCCATTTGTTTTGTCTTAGAAAACTGTTCAGCGTCAGAAAATGGAATCAGAAGGTGGCCAGAGGAACTACTAAACTACACAAGATAAATTCACTTAGTTTGGGCCCATTTGTTTTGTCTTAGAAAACTGTTCAGCGTCAGAAAATGGAATCAGAAGGTGGCCAGAGGAACTACTAAACTACACAAGATAAATTCACTTAGTTTGGGCCCATTTGTTTTGTCTTAGAAAACTGTCTTTTGTTACATGCATTGTTAACGCGGACGATTCGACGTAAAAATCTGACTTGCCCTCCTTTCTAGGCCAGAAGCTGGCTACGCCTTTGCCTCGTCTTTTTATATTTAAAAAATATTTCAAATCGCAGCATCTTAACATTCTTCACACGCTAGATGACCACGCTCATGATCAATGGCTGTAAAACCTAAGTTGTATATAGAAACTAACACCCGTATTCACAAACGATACTGTGAGGTCTCATAGTGTGCTCGAGCGGGAGCGCATAGGGCTGGTTAAATTAATTCACAAACATCACGGAGCAGTATCTAACGCAGTGCGTTCCCTCAACGAAGTATTACTTATGTGTTATCTTATCAATGAATAAAAAGGCTTGCCAAAACGAACGCACTGAGAATTTGTCGTTATTTGCACAGTTTTGGTGGTACGCATAGCGAAGTATTGTTTGTGAATACGGGTGTAAGTTTTCTACTTGGTAGCCTGCAGTCACTACTTGTAGTGATTTTGGTCATATAATGCGTGAGGTGCTTTGCCTTTATGTACGGTCAGCTAAAAAAATGGTTTGCCACCCTGAGGTTGAATATCGAGTAGATTAAAGGACAACGTTTGTTTTGCTTGCAGATCGATCTGAAAACTTTTATAGTAGTAAGAACGATGTTAAAATTTTCACACTTGCAAACAAAGTCAAAACTGCTAATAAAGGTAGGTACTACTCTTTAAGGCCAACGCAAACGAGGGATTTTTCTCCGCGGCGGAGCAAAAAGTACGCTCCGTCAATAAAAAGTCCTCTGCGGAATTACCACGTACTCAACGCACACGGTGTGGGATCATTTGCTGTCCGGAAATGTAGAGATGTGCACGTCCTAAGAGGACGTCACTATAATTCAAACTTTCTCAACGTGAATTATAAAATTAATATGAAATTGTTATTATTAATTATTTTACAATAATAAATGAGCAAAACTTACCATATTTAGTTTTTTCTTCATTCGATAATAAGTCCCATACAGGAGTGGAATAAACCTCTTGGCATACCTGGTTCCATAACTTTTTCTTTATAAATTTCGGTCGTGATACTCTTTTTTTGACGTGTCATATAAAGCAGTTCTTTTTTCGACTTCTTTTATTAAAATATTACATTCTATTTCCTGGGTCATCATTTATCGTCGTGAATAATAATTAAATTATATATAGGAAAGAAATCGCCGCACTTGACGTTTAACATTATCTTATTTATCTATGACTGTACATACATAAACTGCATGCATACAGGGAGATAAAAAGGTGTAATGTCAATGAAGTTTGACCAAAAAGTTTGACTACGAGGAAGCACCGATACATCACTATCGAGCGCACAACGCGGATTAAAATCCGTCATGTGCGTTGCATCGCACAGTCACACGTGCTCTATTTTTTTCGGGGACTCCCCCGTACTTTTGTCCGGTCCGCTCCCTGCATGTCCGCGGTAATTCGAGCGACTTTTTGTACGCGGTACTTTTAATCCTTCGTTTGCGTTACTCGATACAATTGTAAGCGATCTATTTTAGAGGACTAAAAAGGCCGCGGATAAAAATCCCTCGTTTGCGCAGGCCTTTAAGGTGACCGTAACTGTAACACACTTAATGGGGGCGCGTCTTCAAAATTAGCCTAGGGCGGTCAGAACTCTTAATCAGTCCCTGGTCTCATGATATTAATAATTTAATTATTATCATTATTGGTATCATTATGCAATTATCAACATTAAAAAATAAAACCATACTTATTCATTGTAGAAAAATATTTAAATAAATAAATAAATATTGTAGGACATTCTACACAACGCTATATCGAGCAATATCGAGGTCTAGTCAAATCCGTGGTTAAGACTGGTAAAAAGCGGACCCCAGACTCCAAGCTGAAAGCTTCGGATGCGACTGGGAATTAACGCTAAGAGGAAGAAGATTCTACACAACGCTATCTAGACCCAAAGTAAGCATAGCTTAACTAGCTTGTGTTATGAGTTCTAGAATGCGGATAAACATACTTAGATACGTTTTTTTTTGTAAATACATACATATTATACATAGAAACACCCAGAGCAATGCAAATATTGATATTAATATGCACACAAATATTTGCACTGACCGGGATCGAACCTGCGCCTCCTGCGTAGCAGCCGCGTTCACTACCGCTACGCCACAGAGGCAGTCAATTTATGAATATTATTATTATTTATGGACACATTATACATTTCTGTCATTGCACTATATCATTCATATTCATTAACTAAAAAACCTAATCAATAACAGAAGAATATAAAATTTCTTTTTTTTGCAGTCAAAATGTCCAATGCAATTTGTCAAAGTTTACGATCACCAATTAAACGACTGGCATATCTGAAGAGGGCACCTATATCCACATCCATTGTCCACAACGAGACAATACTAGTTAAAAATAATGATGAATTTGTTAATAAGGTATGTATATAATATTAACTTAATAAACCTAGCCTTCAATTGTGCTAAAGCAAAACCAGTTTCAAACCACAGACACTGCTAAAAATGTCATAAGATTTTAGACTTATTGCTATAGGCTTAAGTTCAAAATTAAATGAAAAACGTTTACTTAATAACACTTTTCCACTCTGCAAAAAGCCATTTAATTTAAGACTTTAACTGCATTACTTTAAAGTTAAAAATTAAATGGCTTTTTTTTGTAGTGTTTGTGGTATGACAGTGGTTTTACTTTATCAGAATCAAGACCCTAGTATAGAACAAGCAAGCATGTCTATTGCCTCACTAAGACCTTTAGACTCAAACCTACCTCATCTCAGCTGGGTGACCGGCGCCGACCAAGTCACGAAAAGGAACAGTAAAAGTGTGAACCTTAGGCCTCAAAGCAAAGCTCAGGCTCTGAATGCAACTGAGAATCCAGCTTGGATGCAATAGAATAATAACCAAAAGACGAAATATACCCACCGATCTTATCGATCATGGATTACAAAAACGAGCAAATCAAATCGCGAAAATATCGTAGCAGAAAACGTTAACTACATTTTACACGGACCGAGAATCGAATCTTGAATCAACCTATCTCCTGACAGACAGGAAAATATATACATTGACGTTATTTTCTCGCACTAAGATAACCACTTCGATTTGTAATTCATTTCGTAACATTAAAGTCAACAGCCTGATTAGATATTAGATACAAGCATCATTGTAATAATATTATCTTAACTCTGTAAAAAAAAAACATTGCCCACTATTTTTTATCTCTTAGATCTTAATTTTATTTTACCGACTGCTTTATTTATAGGTCTCGCACGCGACATATTAAATTCTAATTATAACTAAAGTAAAGATAGGATAATTTTTAAAGGCATAAAATCATTTTATGCCTTTAAAAAATATGCCAAAATATATAACGACGAATAAACATACACGAGTGATAGGGGAATCTAATTCAACTACAATCAGATTGTTGTACAATGCATAGACATGCATTGTACAACAATCTGCCAACAAAATGAGTATATCTCGATAGATACAGCTAAGAACCTAATTTTTTTATAATAGTTACAATACCCAACAACAAAATTAACACCCGTATTCATAAACGATACTGTGACGTCTCATGGTGTGCTCGAGCGCATAGGGCTGATAAAATTAATTCAAAAACATCACGGAGCAGTATCTAACGCAGTGCGTTCCCTCAACGAAGTATTACTTAAGTGTTATCATTGTTATCAATGAATAAAAAGGCTTGCCAAAACGAACGCACTGAGAATTTGTCGTTCTTTGCAGTTTTGTTTGTGAATACGGGTGTAAGAGAACATCCGGCACCATAAATATTGGTATCTTTATTCTAATCGATCTTCTTCTGTTCTCTTTTATTATTATTCACAATCTTTATTTTGTTTACATAATATCTTTGAAGTTAATTACTTAAATTAAATTAAAATCACTTAATATTATTTAAACTTATTAAATACGTAATGACGATCATTAAGATAAAACAGTCGTTATGCGATAAGTGTCTTAGAGATAACATTATTACAAACGTTTCTGGATTTTTTTATAGAAATAATTCTTTTGTGTAGTCTTACGTTTTTAATAATGATTTTATAATGATTCACCAATACAGTGGTCATATCATGTAGTATGTCAAACCATCCAATATAATTTAAGGCTTCACTTAATACTATTCTGTAATAAACAAACTGTAACATATTCGTTCAGATGAGAAAGCTCATTTTGGATATGTTCAGGGCAATCACTTTTGACGCTATCCGCCGCTATCACGAACATGACCGGTATTGGCCCCGTCCGCGATGGTTCCTGCAAGAACAATCGCATTTCCATACGACAATACTCCACCACCAATGCTTGTACGATACTCGCGTTTAACCCGGGAAATATAATTATATATCATTTCAATAAGGTTTCTCTTTTACTGTTTAATTTAATGGTATGACATGGATAATGGTACGAAAAAGACAAAGATTACTTGGCAGAGAATTTGCTCATTTTATGCCAAGCTACATTTCTTTCTAAAAAGTGACAGGATGCGTGGTGGTGGCCCTTCAAAATTATTATTACACCAAGATAATACCTAAACTGTATATTAATAGGAAACAAAATTATCTGGCCATTTGTTTCGCTAGATCCCAGGGGTGAGGCAGATACGAATATTGCTGGCGAGACATCGTAAGGGATTATATACATGTCAGTGGCCTCACTGCCTTTCCAAGTAGCTTCGCTTCATTCTATTCCACTTCGCACGGCGGCATCCCTGCTAAAGATCTTGCGGAACGGGGTAGAAAGATTTAAATTTTACTCCATGTAATAAATATTTCCGCGCCTCGCGACAGAATGTGCTGTTCCAAAATAATATTACAACACCTTTAATGTAACCATGTTCTATGGAAATAAAAATTGATTTGATTTGTAGAGTAGGAAAATGAATCTCGATCTCTAAAATGGAAGCTTACGCACGCAAAAACGCAATCGGGATGATACGTTGGAAGGATAATAAATTGGATTGAGCCGTATAACACGTATAATTCAATATTTGTTACATTTTTTTAAAAAGTGTTACGTTTTTCAGGTAATGAACAATGAAAAGCCTGTCATAATCAATTTCCACGCTGATTGGTGTGAACCCTGTAAAATCCTCACGCCTAAATTAAAAGAACTGATCGAACCATTGAGTAACCTCGACCTGGCTGTGGTAGACGTAGAGGATAACGCCGACCTAGTACATACGTTTGAGGTATTTATATGCACTGTCCATTACACACACATAAATGATGTTCTATTCTTATGAGTGAATGGATGTATGGATCCCACTCTTCGAGGTCAAGGCCTTGGATTGGAAGTATCCGGGTTTTGAATGCTCAAAAGATGATGATGCTATGAATGTTATAGTTAGCGGCATATATAATGACCCCAATCACGTCACAAAATGTACTCTAAGAGCACAGTACGCATTTTTTGTCTGTCTTATGAGGATAGCACGAAGTGTTATGATAGCAGAGGAGCTGAAATCCACTAATAATAGATAAGCGCGCTAAAGCCTCGGTTCTCTTGCGACTTGAGGGTCAAGATATATGCAGCACTGCAATTCATTAAGCGAGCACAACGATGCGAGTCGCAACGTTGTGCTCGATAGAGATTGTCATTGGTCGGATTGGGTCACGTCACTGGAGATCGACCAATGACAATCACTATCGAGCCCATCGTTGCGACTCGCATCGTTGTGCTTGCTTAGTGAATTGTACAGCAGGAACGACATTGGAATGGTGTTAGATGGTATTAGACTTCACATAACTCATGTTGAAGAGCTGTACATTAAAAAAACGAGAGTGTGGTAGATACTAATAGTTTTGTCCTTCTCCAAGCTATCTAGTCATTACATTTCATAAAATATACAAACAGACATAATTACACTCGTTACATAATGTTAGCGTGAATAAAATAATTGATATTACCTAAATTACAGGTGAAGGCAGTTCCTGCCGTAATAGCAATCAAAAATGGTCTAATAGTGGACAAATTCATAGGTTTAGTTGACGCTGATATGATCACGGGTCTCATAGATCGGATGTCGGGTAAGAAATCGGAAAGTGCATCGGAAAACTAAAGTGCGAGAATGTATGTAGTACAGATTAAACAAATATAAAAATAAGAGATGTCAGTCTGTGGTTGAGAACGGATCATAGATAATTTTATTAGTTTTTTAAATCATTTATGTGCTTTATGGAATTATTGTACAGTCAGCATCAGATCAATCTTGATTAGCAAAGCACTCAAAATGATCTTATTTGCTTGGTTGCTGCCCTTCCTTTTGACTGATTGTTTTGATATTTGGTACACACCTTTAGTTTGGGCGATAATATCTACAATTTAAATCAATAAAAAAGTTTAGTGTTAATATCATTATAAGTACCTATTGAGTATTTTGCTAGTCCAGATCTATCTGATGCTGACTGTATTAATCCGTCTAGTTTTAAATTATTGCTGTTAATGTGTGATTTAAGTTATTAGTTTATTACCTAACTATGATTTGTGGTGTAAGAATGTAAATATCGAGGACATATTTGAGTTATAAAACTGATGCAGCAATCTCGTCAAACGTGGTCTCGTGCGTATGCACGCATTTTGTTACCTGTTTTTACTAATAATACTAGCTGTCCCGGCGAACTTCGTACCGCCATATTTTTCCCGTTCCCGCTGCACCTATTTTCTCATCCTTTAAACCTTCCCTGGACGCTCACGAATATTTCAAGACTAAAATTAGCCAAATCGGTTCAGCCGTTCTTGAGTTATAAAATAACAACGAAAAGTGGCATTGATTTTTATATATTAGAGTAGAAGAAGATGAAGTGAATTTCATGCAAATAATTTGCACCAAAATTTTGCAAAAAAAACATACGATTTGCATAACAAAAGTTGATTTTCAAATGAAATCAGTTTCCTTTAATAAACGGCTAAACGGTAAGTTCTATGGAAAATAGCATGACATCACAAAGTGTGACGTCATACCGTGTTACTGTCAAATCTATTATTAGTGGTTGCGTGGATGATTAAAAATAAATAAAAACAATGGAATATGAATGAACGGACGTACCTTTTTCTATCCGTTGTATGTACCCAAATGAATAATTAATATTGACTATAGGCAACTATTTCAACCCCAAAATGTATTCGTTGCTCTTGAAAAGGCGTAATGGGGTTTAGAGTTCTTATTTTAATTAGGTATCAGCGTAATTATAACATTCACTTACTTTTAAGTAGATAATACTGTATCCTAATATAGTTACCGGTATATATCTCGATCCCAATGACGTCACAAAATGTACTCTATATGCGCAGTACGCGTTTTTAGGTGTCTTTTGATGATAGCACGGGGTGCTACCACGGAGGAGTTCAAATCCACCAACTATAGATCATATAAAATCAATCTGCGCCTCGTTCCTATCACGAATTGAGGTCAAAATATATGCTGGGAATTATACCTTTAGTATACATAGACTGTCAATGTGTTACAGTCTACGGCGAACTGATTATATTTTATGCACTGTACAAATCTTAGGCAAATGTAGCATAAATTAAATAAATAATATCCCACTTGCTGACATCTCGGTTCTAAATGCGAATTGTTAGTATAATTGGCCTAATGTGTATTTTATATTGATTATTTTTTAAGGTTAAGTATGGCAATACTGACGATGAAAGCAATAAAATTGAAGTATTTTAAATTAGTAAGTGCGGGGGCACACGGTGAGTTGCGGCGCCGCAACGCATTGTGTGCCCCCGCTCTTACTGTTTTATCATTACATATTATCATGATTTTATTGTGTCATTAAGGTTGCGAATATAATAATAGCTATCATTATATTGCTTCCAGCTAGTAAAATTAAATTAAATATATTAAAGGGCATGCTTTAATTCGAATATTTAGGTTGGCTACACTGAAAGGCAAAATATTTAATAGGCACTATGGAAATGGCAGCAATAGTCTGTTATTTTAGGAAAAATATTATAATAGTTTGATTCCTATGTTTAATAAATGCTGCTATAAGCATCGTACACATAATTAAATAAGAAAAAGCTATACAAAGTATGTTCACTGTGAATAACGCGATTATGGTATATAAAAAAAACTACACAATTCAATACAAACACTCAATTGGGTATTTGACTGTCTAGTCAAATTAGTTACTTTTTACTAAACGTCAAAACCATAAGATAAAAGGTTACTTGTATGATATAACTAAACAATAGTGACGTCATTATTTTTTTATGGTCAAGTAGTTTACTGTTTGGTTGGGTGGTATGGATGATTAAAAATAAATAAAAACGATAAAATAAGAACAGATGCATATTTGGCTGCTCTTTTACCATTCTTAATTTAATGAGCTCAGTTAAATCATTTGTTTTAACTACAAGAAAGTACCCAATTGGATCTTTTTAGGTGCTTCAACGCACTTTTTACGCAATTAAAAGAAAGCTGCATCTGTTTACCTTAGTGACATCACTAGGGTGAAAAAGTGCCGAATTAAATTAAGAAACATTAAAAATATTTTTATTTCACACAAGTCTAAAAGGTGATACGAAATAAAGCTATATAATATACTTGTAAACCTATACCGTAATTATATAGATACATTATATCAAGGAATGCGAAAGTTTAAAACTAAGAAGAAATTGACGAACAACAATAAATAAAAAAAAAAACTAAATTTAGTGACTTCAACGATAAACTAATGAATATAATATAATATATATATACATATATATAATTGAAGATTTTATCTTTTATAATGTAGTTCTAAATCAAATTTGTCGTCATTTTGACCCCTTTTAGAAAAACACAATCAACTTTAAACTTTAATACAATGTACTAAGGTTTACCTTGCCATAGGTTATAACAAATATAATATTTGATATATTTTGAACCTTTCAGATATGATCCCGAAGGTGATCGACAACGGGCATACGACAATTGCAGACGCACGCAGCACTACGCGTAATTCATTGCGGCTTCTCAACGGCCCCCTTTATCCGTATCGGAGTTTAACAAGTAATGGATACGCTGTATCTGCTGCATGCGTCGGCAGTTGTCGTATGCGGTCGGCTTCGGAATCATACCTTTAAGTCAAGCTATAGTTGTAAGGCAACAAGTTATTGTTCCTATGTTAGTTAATCACTGTTATATTTATTTACAATGTTAGTTTAATATTGTTAAAGTTGGCGCACATTATTGAGAAGGTATCGGTAAAAGGGGGAATAGAAACAAAATGGTCAGGCCCCCTAGAAAAAGTTGCATTTCGTTGGCTGGCTGGCTGGGATTTGACGTATATATGACAGACGTCATCGCTTGTCATAAATGTCAAATCCCATACATTCGCCATTCTGTTCTACAATACGCCGGCCTAAGAATTTCCACTTTTCTATGGGGCAGATAATGTCAGTGTAGAAAATAACTTCATTCTTTTCACCCTTAGATTGACCCTTTTTACAGTAATTTTGTTATATAGGAGCACAGCAATTAATTTGTTATATAGGAGCACAGCAATTAAATAACCACTTTACGGCTGCCTTCTAAATATTGGTCGCCTGCGATCAGTATTGGTCGGCCTTACCTAATGTTAATTGAACGCACTCGGGCCATTCATATTTCGCTAAAAAGGTATATTATGTAACGGAAAGTCGATTATATTTTAGGGTTTGACAAAACATTTGTAGAGAAGCTGGATTTCATGTAACTACTTGTCACGCTCCTTCAAATTTTGGTCTACTGCTACAAGGTCGACCAATACTGGTCGGCCTAAGTCGTTAGTTTCGTGTTGTTTTTCTCAATATTGTGTCCCAAACTTTATCAAGAATTAATGGAATGTAACCTAGTAATTATATTAATAATAAGAGTTTTTATTTTAAATATTTGGTTGCTTATTTTGATTGTTTAAAAATAGGCCTAGTCTGTTCTGTCTGATTTTTGGTATCTTAAAAATATATTTTTTCTATGAAATTGTTTTCTTTTTACTTATCACAGTTATCACTCTCACACTTTCCTTTCTTTTATATTTGCCTTTGTCTGTGTTTGTGTAAGTATAGTATTATATCACTCCTACATACATATACTTACCTGCATATTTATATTCAACTTGTAACGACATAAACAAAATTAATAAGCGTTTAAATAATGGGGTACCCTTATCCTTAACGATTTTTATTAAAAGGCCCTCCGCTGCAGCGCGCACGCATCCGGGCGCCTGCACTGTGTGTTGTTTCGAGCAGGCACATGCTGTAACAAACATCTCGAATGATCGAAGTGAGCTCGATAGCTGAATCCGCGGTGAGATGTCAATTTGTATGCGAAATTGACATCTCACCGCGGATTCAGCTATCGAGCTCACTTCGATCATTCGAGATGCAAGTTACAGCATGTGCCTACAGTGGGGTGAGCACGAACAACTATCGGAATCGTATCGTGAACGTAACGATAGCACGGAGCATTGCGATTGGCAGGCTTCAGGCAGGCGGCCAATCGCAATGCTCCGTGCTCTCGTTACGTTCACGATACGATTACGATAGTTGTTCGTGCTCACCCCACATGTCATAGTGTACGAGTATTTACATGAAAATGTGGGCAAGGCTGCAGACAGCCTAACTCTATCTGCTTTACGTTTATATCTGTTACAGGTTGAACATAAATAGATACTATTATAAGTTTGGTGTTTGGCCTTTCGATATGAATGCTAAAACTAAACATATCTTGGCTTTGCAATTCAAGCCTGCCTTATTTTATGCTTCCGAGATTTATCACTGACTTCTATAGTTTACATTCATACATTCAGTCATACCTACTACACATTGGGGAAGGCAGAGGTAACAACTTTTCACTTGCTATAAATCGGAATGTGCCGTTTTGTTCTCACTCATAAAATCCGCCGTTTTAGATCCCATTTCTTGGGTCTTCGCTTACTGGGGCCCAGCAGAAACGGTCACATAGTTAGGCTATACACAGATACTATGAATCAATTATAAACACAGGATTAATTCTACATAGAAGGTACAGATTTCTCCAATGATACGAACCGAGTTCAATTTAAACTTTTCACTGGTGATATCCAAACTTAATATTTTGTATATCCTTGGAGAACTGAAAAAAAAAAACATATTTTCGTATAAAATATTAGATGCTACTAAAAATATTATAAAATATATTATATCTATACACTTCGCTTTTCTAAGCATATTTTTATTATTTATTTAATCACACATAGGTACTCCTAAATATAAATTTTATATTCTGTAATAATAATAATGTCATTTTATAGAAGTTTAAGAAGATATATTGTCATTTATTAGATATTATATACTTTTTTATGACTACATTCTACTCGTAGTAGTAACAAGAGTCACAAATTACTAATAGGTAGTTCTACTCTAACTGGGCTTTGAACATGGGCTCTCATCGGAAGCCCACGCTATCGCGGCTTTTAGTATATACATACATATATACATACCTACATATATATGTATATACATATTTGAAAATGCACTTTTCTACACTGCTTTAGCTTCTTAGCACTAGTTTATTATCGCATTTGCCGTATTATAGAACAACGTCTCTCTCTATAGAAGAACATAAGTAATCTTCTGTAGTTTTTAGCCGTAACGTACAATCTGCGTAAAAAGTAGATGACGATGGCGCTGTTTTAAAAATAAAATCTATTAATAATATTTAAATTACTGAAGCCCACAAGTAGTTAAACATTTTTTTTTTTCAAGAAATAATTTTGTTGATCAAAAAATAAATTTTAAAATCTAAATATATGATCATCTGCTTATGACGCCAACTATACTTCGTCGCCCTGTAACGTAAGTAGGCGAAAATTTCTGCTATAGGCCTCATCCAGGTAGTAGCTCAATTGCTATAACAGGCTAAGAAAGGGGCTACGCGGAATGAAATTCCCGTCCTGGATATTGAATTTTTGGATTTAAATTTTTTTTTGAACTTAAATACGTAAACAAATTTTATCTAATCTTTTTCAATTTAAATATAAATAATTCAAAGAAAATTTAAAATTTTATAATAAAAGTGAGTTAGTAATTAATATATCTATTAAAATTATAGAAAATTAAGTAGGTAGGTATATTATTGTGGACTTTAGTCTGTAGCCAATGAAAATGTAGACCCTTTAGGAGCTTAACAAGTCCATCCCTAGTTTGGTTAAAATTATATTATTCCTAGATTCTTATAAAAAAATATGAATAGTGATGGGTAGTTGAACACTGAATGCTTACCACTTGGTATTAGAATGTACAGGTACCCAGGTCAGGGATAGGGGGGTAATGGGGTAATGGCGGGCAAGAGTGGATGAAGGGGAACGGGTGGGGGGCATATTAAATTAGATTTTGTTTCTCTCCTGGCAACTCAATAAAAAGGTCACCAATAATTTGGGATGGGACCGTTCGGAACTTTGATTAAATTACCAAATTCACTGAAATAAAAAGGTTCTCTGTAGTTGCCCCACTTTAATTTTAAGATAATCAAATATTTACAGGTAGGTACTCGTTCCCCATTGAAAGAAATTCGATAAAACTAGTACCTATTGAAAATTTAAGGACATGGGCCAAAGTTTTTTATTGACTCTAACTCTGGCATAAAAAGAACAATATACATATAATACAAATAGAGCAAATTGAGTGCCCAAAGCATTCGCTTAGTGTATTAAATTACCTAATATTCACAAACATATACTCACGTCTAGGGGGCAGAACGACTTCGTGGTAAATATTCAGTGTGTCACTGTCCCCATATACGCAAAGTAGTAGCTTAAAACGTCGAGCTTAGATAATAACCAACAAATCATAATTGGGTCCATGCTATAGAATAGAAAAATCAGCTTATATTATTAGAAAAAATGTATGTAGCCACTGCCACGTAATATAAAAAAAAAACTTTAAAAGCAAGGGGAAGTACCCTGCGGACCCTTCATGCGGACATCTCTAAAATTGTACATAGGTATATATAATAATAAAGAAATAATCTCTTTTTGTAATTTGTCCTTTGAAGATTAGAAAAATAAACTAACCTACATACAGTCGCGCTCAAAAGTTGATGAACACTAAAAAAATCACAAATAAATTGATTTCTAGGACTGTATGTAGGTTAGTTTATTTTTCTAATCTTCAAAGGACAAATTAAAAAAAGAGATTATTTCTTTATTATTATATATACCTATGTACAATTTTAGAGATAAGACGGACGGGACGGTAACTTGGAATGTGTTAAGCTACAACGTTGCGACAACCTTGACAGAGATTTTCATTGGTCGGACTGGGTGACGTCACTGGAGATCGACCAATGACAATCTACATAATATATCAAGGCTGTCGCAACATTGTGCTCGTCGTTGTGCGCTTACAGAATTGCATTGCTGATGGCGGCTGTGCCTACGGCAGTGAAAAGAAACTGGCGCCCTTAGAGTATACATTGCTATAGAGCGCGCCTTACAAGTATGAACTGCTATCACGGGTATGAACAGTACCGAGGCTCCTGGCTCAACCTCAATCAGTAGCAAAACAATACCCATCAAAATGACTTCGCAAATAATATTTAATTCGATATGTTAAATCAAAATTTTATTCAACGTCGTATATTTGTACTAATAATGACGCAAAAATAACGCAAAACGACGCCATTTTTTTTTTGTATTTTGGCTTTTATTTTATCCATGCATATAAAATCGAACAAATAACTTCATAACAACAAACTACATTAAAAAGTGCATCTATTGATATTTTCGGTAATGCATGAAACGTCACTAGGTATAGGTGCGCTATACCATCGCCAAGTATCTATCTGCTAACACTCGGCGGCGCCAAAGACCTGAGTGATAGGCGCGCTCTATAATATATAATATGTATACTCTAAGCTGGCGTCCCAATGGCGACATGCAGACATTGCAGGTGGCTTAATAACACGCCATACAAAACTTATGAACGGACAAGGAGCCGTTTTACAGAGCGTGCTACAGAATGAGAACTAACAAAAAAACTAAATCGAAACCATATTTTTTTATTTTGTTAGTCCACGTTTTGTAGTAGGTAAGGGTGTCCTTGTAATCTTCAGGTGTACCTAGGAGTTAAAATATTTTTCTAAATAACATTAATGAAGATCGGTGTTAACCCAGTAGCTTAGATTAACGACCAATCGATAGTCAGTATTATTTGAAAACTTTATATAATCCGCTGTAAAGTTTGCCTAGCACTTTCATATATTATGTTCATTCTGTTGTGATTTAGAAGCATGCAAATTATAGGTACGCTTGGGTTGGGAGGATACTATGAAACGTAGATCCGAAATTTCGGACGAAACATCTTATAACAATAAAATTCAAGTATCACTGGCTCACAGGGTCCATTAGACTACCGATGGATCACAGTGATCCACTGGATCGTAGCAGTGGATCTACGAAGACAAGTAGCTACGTTTCATGGTACGTCAACAACAAAATTAGATTAACAAATTATGATTAATTTTATTAACTAATTGATCACCACAGGCTCTTACCTACCATTTCATAAAATAATAAATGAAACATATAATAGGTATGTTTACTTATCTCTAGGGATTAGGAAACTACGTGTACCCACATCAATTATTTATTGATATGTTATTGATGTGTCCAATGTTAGAAAGGTTTGTGAATATTTAATAGTTGATAAATTTTTGTCCTTGACTGTACTTACAGTAGGTAGTAACCTACCTGTCTCTATTCGCTGTATCCTTAGAGCTTTTAGCCATTCATTATAATTATAGATGCGAAACTGACCGTATTGTTACGCATTTTAATAACTATTAAGTATTCTAGTTTATTATAAGAAGTTTATAAAGTACGTACCTACCTAAATATATTTTATGGGATTAGTGAGCCCCAACCTCGTCCAAGTTCAAATAAATGTCAGTATTTTGCAATATTATAAGGTGTATTATGTACCTACCTATATAGTCGTCATAGTAATATGGAATTGATATTAATTTTAAATTATACCGTGTCACAATAATTCGGAGTTGTGTTTAGAATGAAATATATTTTCTAGAATAATATCAATGCTTTTTTTTACTAAATTGCTATCTGCCCATCCCATGTTTCATAGTTAGCCATTCATGCAAAATAATAGATATCTAGGTAGCTACTTAAACTTTTCTATATGGAAGTAAACCTACCGCAAGTTTATAGCTTGATAGCTGTAGAAAAAACTATGTTATAAACACAGACAAAAGGGTTTGAGCCTGAGAGAACACTCTACTATAGATCAAAATCCAAAGTTGAAGGAAATGGACTATACCCGGTGTCCACCATCAATTTGTCCACCACTGGTAGACAGAGTGCCATAAAGGTGCGTATACAGATTATGTAACATGTTGTATAACTTGTGTTTTATAACACGTCCACATTATCTAACATTGTTTTATAACTTAAAAACATAAAAGCTTAATACGTAATAACTTAGGACAGAAGGTATCTGAAGTAGGGACTGAATAAATTAACCGACTTGTTATTACATGGATCTCACAACTTTTTGCAGTAGAATAACCGAGGGCGGCGAGGCTTGGCATTTTTTTACAAGTATTGTTTTTGTTGGGATACCATTTACCTACTCTAATAAAACAATACATTCTAGAGATTCGTGATTTTGCAGTAGTCGGGTTTTAGTTTTAAAGTTATGGTTAGTACACTTTAACAGGTAGTATAGAAAGATATCGACAAATGTTACGATAATAGAAGGTACATCCCTAGCATAGTAACCGTCGGCAAACGTTCATTCATAAAAATGGAACGTAGGTAATACACGACAATTCTGTAGGTATAAATATTTGCATTGGTCTGGGTGTTTCTATGTAGGTAGGTATAATATGTACCTACGTATTTACAAAAAAAAAAGTATCTAAGTATGTATATCCGCATTCTAGATTCCATAACACAAGCTAATTAAGCTTACCATGGGTGTAGATAGCGTTGTGTAGAATGTTGTAGAATATTAAAAAAAAAAAATACCCTGTCTGTTCTCATAATTCTCTTATAAGTTTATTGCTCCCTATCATAGAATAAATAATATGACAATACATATGAATGATTAAGACATTTTAACCCTAGTTTAAGAGGTAGGGTTAACAATAATAGTAACTATGTACCTTTGTTGTAATATGCTTACATCACACTATCTGATATTCTTATTTCCATTTGATAATCTCATTCACTGCTCTGTAATGTTACTCTGTACTCCTTATTGTGAAATAAACATTTATTATTTACTAGCTTTTGCCCGCGGCTCCGCCCGCGTGGATGTCGGTTATCGCGACCAAACATAGCCTTTTTCCGATGAATTTTCAGTACTGAATTGATGCCGACTCTTGACCAATAGATGGCGCTGTGTGTCCGGAATAAATTTTATTTTTTATTTTATTTTTTGTAATAAAAACTATCCTATGTCCTTTCTCAAGTTCCAAACTATGTCTGTACCAAATTTCACACAAATCGGTTCAGTAGTTTAGGCGTGAAGCAAAGACAGACAGAAAGACAGACAGACAGAGTTACTTTCGCATTTATAATATTAGTTTGGATTTATTATTTATTTATGCCTGATACTGTGATGCTGTCGCCAAGTTGACAGCGGCAAGATTCAGGATTCGATCGGAATTATTCGGTACAGCGATGAAAAAACAGGCAGCAGTCGTAGTTGCAAACAAACAACTCATCCAAAGCAACCGCCGTCTGCGTCTTTACCTTTTGTAGTTTATCCACGATGGCGGCGTGGAACACTTTTTTATCACTGCTGTTTATAGCGGTCCAGTTTGTGAACGCGACGGCAATGTTTTTATCATGCAAATGTTCGAATATTGCAACGTGTTCGCACACGCTACAACGCACCTCCGCAGTCTGTTGATACCTCCTTGTATTCGCCGTCGTGGAACCCGATGGGCTACTAATGTGGACATGGAAGAAAACAAACCGACACAAGCTGAAGCATACGACCGGTGTTTGAGGCGCGAATATACATGGAATTGTCGGGTCACGGCTTGGGGTGACTGGGTATAACAAATTAAAAGATACACACTGATGAGAGATCGAGAATTCACAGTCCCGACACTTGTGCACTTTCATAACACGATCGCTGTTTCTCGATATGTTATACATTTGTCGAGATACTCCATGGAAAAACTTTTGTAATAATTCGGCCTCTTCTTCGTTAAAACCGCTGTCTATTAGTAGGTTCTTGTAGGCGGGAGATTGAAACTTAGTTTTTACAGTTTCAATCCAGAAATTGGAATCACCGAGGGTCCTCATAAAAGAATCTGCAGACGTGCTCGCCGATGATTGCTTTCTAGACTTAGATGCTTGGCATGTTGACGCTTGCGATTTGGATGCTTTCGATGTCGATGGTTGCGATGTTGACGCTTGCCATGTGGATGCTTTCGAAGTTGATGCTTGGGATGTTGACGCTTGCGATTGGGCTGCTTTCGATGTCGATGGTTGCGATGTTGACGCTTGCGATGTGGATGCTTTCGAAGTTGATGCTTGGCATGTTGACGCTTGCGATTTGGATGCTTTCGTTGTCGATGGTTGCGATGTTGACGCTTGCGATGTGGATGCTTTCGAAGTTGATGCTTGGGATGTTGACGCTTGCGATTTGGATGCTTTCGAAGTCGACGGTCGTGACGCTGATGCTTCCTTAGACTGTTTCTTCCCAGTAGCGCGTGCTGGTTGCACGGTCGGCTTATCAGAAACAGCGAGTTCTGGCTCTTGCGACTTCTTATCAGTGGCCCCACGTCGATCGCTCAATTGTTTGGTGGGCTCTGTTCGTTTCAAAACAAGTTTTATGGTCTGCTTTTCTCCTGTTTGGATTTTGGATTTCTCCTGCTGTACAACGACGTATGTAGATTTCTTCGGCACAGGTAGGACTGCCTTTGTTTCAGAAGCATCAGAGTCGACATCTTGTTCCATCGGCTTCGTTAGTGATACATCAACTGCACAGTCGGATTCATCGTCAGTATCACTACCACACATTATAACTATACAAACAATACAATGACAAAACCCTATTAAATGTGTTCACTCTCCTTAAAGTAACGAAGTCCCACGCTGATAATTTGCATTAACGTGCTGACAACCGCAATGACTTAATTTGTTTTCGATTTTCCTCCATAAAACGAGCTCATCTAGCGACGACAGTTTCAGTTCAATGATTATGGTAATTACTACGAAACGCTTCACGCAGGGCCGGATCTAGGGGGGGGGCAAGCCGGGGCACGTGCCCCGGGCGGCAGCATCAGGGGGCGGCAAAATCAAACTTTGCAGATGAAAGGCCGCCCCCTTGGGGGCGGCCTTGCCTTATGGAAAGCGGCAAGCTGCACCTCTGGGCCCCGTTGACTAGGTGTCTCCACCAGTTCTATTCAGAGGAGTTGATGGCTCCCTGTTCCCAGCGCAGCTGACGAAACACGTTCCACCGCAGACTACTGAGCCTCGGTCGCCTATGGCGCCCAGTGTGGATGACGACGACGACTCGAGGTCATCAGAGCCAAGATGTAACAAAACCGCCCCGGGACCCGACGTCATTGCAGGACGAGAGTGGGTCCTTACTCTAGTCGAAGATCTCCTAGTCCCCAAGTGCCAGAGCTTCTTAACGCATGTTTATAGCGGAGCCAATTTCCGCAATCATGGAAGACGAGGTAAATGGTCCCCGTTCGAAAGGGCGCCCGGTGGACTCACCGTTAGCCTACCAACCCATAGTGGTGCTTGACGAGGTGCGCAAACTCTTTGAATGAGTTATAGGGATGCCTCATCGGACGCCGCTCCAGGTTGTGGCCGGAGATGGCGAATGGCCAATATCGCTTCAGCCAGAGGTGCTCCACCGTAGATGCCATCATGCTCATGAGGTCCATGCACAATGGCCCAAAAAATGAGGCTAAGTGCGGACAAAAGAGTCCCCTTTCCATTCCAGTCCATTCCATGCTCATGAGGGCTCTGGTGAAGGATGAGTTTGCCCGGGGCGAGGTAATGTTAGCGGTGTCCTTGGACATCACATCGCCAATGCGTTCAACACCTTGCCCTAGACTTACAGGACAGGACTTCCAGGGAGGCGCTCGTGTACCATGAAGTGCATCTCTACCTTTGCCGCCTAGTCGGGGTGTATTTGACTGAGAGAGCCATCATCTACCTAACAGTGACCGGCCTTGGTCAACATCAAATGTCATGCGGTACTCCGCAGAAATCGGTCTTGGGGTCACTCATTTGACAGGAGTAACCCTGTCCTGATACGACTGTGTGCTTCGCAATAAGGTTCAGGTGCTTCAGGGTGCATCTCCCAAGTCTCTCTGGTCTGGGAAATTGCTATATTAGTGGTGAAAGTTGACGTGACCCGAGCCTCGAGAAGTCCAGCTCCATCCGGACATCATGATGGAGTAGAAGGAACGACTTGGGCGACCGAGCGCAGGGCAAGCCGTGTTATTATGGAGGACTGGCTAGAGAGGCGACACGGACGGAGCCTGCCGTACCGGCTGGTGCAGGTGATCTCCGGGAGAGGGTGTCTGGTGGACCACCTGTTTCGGATCAGATAGGAGTCCACGTCTGTATATAGTCTGTCGTCACTGTGATGCGAGCGAGGACTCAAGGTGGGATGAGGGAAAGATGGGTTATACTTTTGACTGAAAATAAAATCATGTCGGATGGACAACCCCCCCCCCCCCCCCGCCGGCATTCAAGGGAATTTACGTAGGGCAAAAATGCGGCCGGGGGCGGCATTTTCAGTTTTTGCCCCGCCTAAAATAAATTGAAGATCCGGGGCTGGCTTCACGACTCCGCTTTTGCGGAAATACTTTCATGTAACACTACCATGAAATGATATTCACACCATCACCGCAAAAAGGATTAACATGAACTGCGTGTGCCGGCCGGAGTCGACCGAAACAGCGATAACACGAACGACACGTCCACCGCCAGCAACAATGTAACGAGCACTGCATAGATTAATATATGTTGGAGCACTGAATGACGCGATATCCCCGATTCCCCGAATATCCCGTCGTCGTTGCGTCATCGTTGAGCTTGAGCACGTATTGCCGACCATGATAACTCAATATTGCTAACGTATATATCTGGCCAATTATTATTTTATTATTGTTACACATATAAAGTTACGCAAATAAGGATGACGGAATGTAAGTATTATCGCTTGTTATTTTCGGCCCGTGCGCGCGCACATTATCAATTAGGTACTTCAACTAATTGCTAGGGTGACCTGGGGCCTGGGGCCTTACTCCGAAAATCGAAAACTATCGTATTCGTTGACGTTTCGGCCATTTAGCTACCCCGAAAGTGTTTCGTGTCGTATTTCGTATCCTGTCGTATTTCGTATCCGTCTTCGATCGTTTGACATTGAGGTTGACGATCGTTGTCCTTTGAGTATAGAAGTAAGTCGTTGTCGGTGCACCTACTCCCAATATACATTTGACGTTTTCGTTGTCGTTGTTTGACAAGTAATTTTGCGGATTATTACTTACTATACTCCTTCGCACGTCTGTACATGGCCAAATTTGCCGACAACTTCGGCATAGCTTGCCACACCAAAAAAAAAAAATTGAATTACATATTGAATAAATCACTTGTACTTTTCCACAATTATTTATTTATTTGAACCTTACCGGTTTCACCTTACGGCATTATCAACCGGTAAGGTTCAAATAAATAAATTATTGTGGAAAAGTACAAGTGATTTATTCAATATGTGTAGCAAGTTCCACCAAGTGCCATCAATCTCCAGTATAAACAGATTATTACTTACTTGAAATTCAACGAAAGCTAGGTACATAAGTATACAGGGTGGAAGATTTTAACCTTACCTGGAGGGAAAGTACTTTAAATATTGGAGATAGCTAATTTCACCAAAAGGAAACATTCCTTTATTTTTAAAAAGAAACAAAACTGCATTCATAATTTTTTGAAAATTCCCTTGCCATGCCCGGTAATCGAACCAACTAAAATCCGAAAAAATAACATCCTGTATTTTTATGACATAAATCAATAGTATAAATCATAATGATCAAATCTGTCTAAGAAACATGGTTAATTAAATGAAAGGAAATCCCTGAAAACTCAATTTTCAAATTCAATTTAACAAAATAGAGAACTTAACTCAAGGATCCATCACCTATCACATGAAGAATAAAATTCCATATTTAAATTACTTGTCCCTGTTTTTCATGGCTGGCCCTCACTGGCCAGCAGGGGTATTTACTCTCTCGACTCAAACCGCATGCCGTCTCAGGTTAATACAAAAGTCTCAATTAAAGTATTATAAGACGAACCAATAAGGCAATTCTCTCGCCATCTCCGTTGCCCAGGGTGCGATGCGGTGTACCACGAAGTGCTTTCCAAGCCCAACCAAGCATACCTTGAGACACGTATCTTGGACCTAAATCGACATAATAGTAGCATCGCCGTCGGTAGCTTAGTGGTTAAGGAGTCGGCCTTACGATCGAGAGGTCCCGGGTTCGAATCCTGACCATTACACTACAGACGTGAACCCACTCCTAGTACAAGCAATTTAGCTTAGTTGGGGGGTTAACAGGAATATTAGTAATTTCGGTTACTAATATTCTTATAAAAAAAAATCGGGAGACTTGACTACCTCATGCAGTCACACAATAACGTTACGTTCTAAATCGGAATCAAAGTTTAGTCATTTAGTACTCATTTTACTAAATAAATGGCGTTATTGTTGATAAGGTATGTGATGGCATGTTGAGCAAAAGTACTGTATCTGTTGGAATGGAATTTATAGGTTAAGATTTTATTGACTTCCTTTCATTTAATTTACCATGTTTATTAGAGAGTTTCGATCCTCATGATTGACACTATCGATTGATGCTATAAAAATACAGGATGTTATTTTTTTGGATTTTAGTCGGTTCGATTACCGGGCATGGCAAGGGAATTTTCAAAAAACTATGAATGCAGTTTTGTTTCTTTTTAAAAATAAAGGAATGTTTCCTTTTGGTGAAATTAGCTATCTCTAATATTTAAAGTACTTTCCCTCCAGGTAAGGTTAAAATCTTCCACCCTGTATACCTTTCGTATGGCTTTCGAAGTTGAATTTTTATCTAAGAAAATGGCGAGATTTTTATAGTTGGACGAAATGATGAGGGAAAAAGCGGCTGAGCGAAGCCAAAATCGTCACCGGTTTCGTGAGAAAAAATTTTTGAGGCAAATTCCGGACATGGAATTTGTCTCTAATTAAAGATTGACGAGGGTACTTTTTGAGGAGCTATGCGAGTAAATCATTCCTCTACTTCCTCAAAAAAAAAAACAACATTTTGGCAAAGGGGCATTGATTGAACCAAACCAACAACCATTATCCATTACGGAAGTATCTACTGGGGGTAGATGGCGCTACACACATACGGACACCATGACGGGCAGGGGCACTGATCTCTATTAACTTAATAGAGATAGTGCATACGGGTGTCGGTCTATGGCCTTCGCCTAACCTGACCTGGCGATCAGCTGACACCAAGTCGGTCTGTGGCCTTCTCCTAACCAAACTCGGGATCAGCTGATGGTAGACCGAACGAGTGTAGCAGCTAATTGGGGATCAGCTGAGGGGTCACTGACCCGTGAGGTAGGTACTGCCCTAATATCTGTGCCAGCTGGCTGATGTCTCTAGTCCGGCTAGGTTCAATGAGTGAACCCTGTCCGTTGGCTAGAGAGCTCTGACTGTTTGGACCGGAGGGTTACCGTAGCCAAAGTAAAAGGCAGAGCATGGAACTGATTATTTTATTCGTCAAATGGGGCTACTAATATACAATAATTCGTCTTTTATCAACATAACAATTAAGCGAGCTTACAATCTATCTACACCAATCACAGTTTAGTATTCTATTTATATAAGGAATTTTAAATCTATTATATACAATGCAGTTCACAAATACGCCGCGTGGGGCGCTTATCTTTCGCTATAAAACTGCACTGCGTGCGCCAAGGTGCGCCAGCTATAAAACTGCAGAGTCCGTGAGTCGCGCTGCATTCGACGAGATTCTTCACTGCGTTCGGACGTGTGTGGGCTCCGCATTTCGGCACTGCTGTTATCGTATGATTATGTTTCTCGTGTAGGTATTAAACGTATGTATGTATGTTCCTACACGGGTATCAAAGTTTCAAATTTGAAATTGTCAAACTGTCAAAGTAGGTACGTATTAAAAACATAGAACAATATATGGCACGAGGGTTTTAAGATCGTTCACATTAAATATACGTAAATTGTTGAAAAATTACATTTTAGTGATCTAACAGTAGGTATAGTACTCACTTGAAAGGGGGGGACCTCTGGCTCCATTGTGCAAGCTTTGGATGCAAGTTACAAGATAATGTTTAATGAAAAACAGGGAAGTAGAAATAAAACCATCAAATATAGCCATGTACCATTTTAATTCAGTATTATTGAGATATCAAGATGACACAAATCAACCGAGGTCCGTGTGGCGGCTTACACCTACGCGGCTACGTCACAAAACATACCACGTCCATGGCCATAGCTGGGGTTGAACACCAAGCCAATCATTCATTATAAACATTACATCCCTCTGTCATACTTGCAGTGTTTTGTGGGTAGCTGGAGCTAACTTATGTGTCTGTAGTTGAATAAACTTGGTCTACCCAGTGATACATGCATGACATAATAAATGTGTGTCTACCCACAATGACATAAACATAAGTTTTCTTCCAACTACCCGCAGAGACTACACCACCTATGGCCATGATCATGTCTAATCTGCATATGCTTTAAAAAAAATACAACTTCTATTGACTTCGAAAGTGTGATTATTCTAGCTAGTATATCTTACTGAAATATAAATTAGTTGGGATAATTGTTATTTAATCACGCTCACATAGTTGTACGGATCTGGCTGAAATTTGGTACCGGGATAGAATATAGTCTGGAATAACAGAAGCTTCTTTTTATTTCTGGAATAGGTTCCCATGGATTGCCTGTTGGTTCGTAGTATGTGATGGCCATTTTGTAATACGCTTTCATTATACATGATTATCGAAACCGGTTTATTAAACCAGTCAACGTTTGTAATACTATCACCTTTTGAAATCAATAAACGTGGCTGAATTTCAAAGAAAATGGGAAATATTACATATGCAGAATCTTTACCGTGTGGACGGATTGTGCCTTCCAACTATACAAATAGCTACTCTCTTCATATTGAAATAAAGACCAAATTCGACTAATACACAGACATGAAGCTCAAACGCAACATTAGCTTTTGCAAAACAAGAAATATAAATTCGGATTTTTACAGATATTTGTCGTATGGTAGTTGAAAACAAAAAAAAACAGCAATGTTACCATACTGAAAAAGTAAGTATATTAGTGTTTTCACATATTAACACTAATATTGTTAAATAACTCTTATCTAAAAAGTGCTGTTGCATATTAACAGTGATAAATATATTAATTTTAAACATTAAATGTCGATAATCAAATCCAACATTTAAGGTACAACGACAAATATCCGCTCACAACGTACAACCGAACGTAAAAGTGTGAAACCGCCATAACACAATTTATAAGTACACTGCGTTTGTCCTTACAGTTAGAATGATTTAGCGCATGCGCTGTACGACACCTTAACAATTATCCATATCGGCTTAGACACTCACGATTATAAAAAATCAGTCTAAAATATATTAAGGCAACTTGAGAATATAATATATATTCAAATATTTTTGTGATCCGTTTGCGTTTGTAAACAAAATAATTTATGAATAAACAAACATACATTCGGTAATTTATATCAAGTATTATTGTTGAATTTTCCATTTAATAAAATCTGTAAAAACAAGTATTTTTTATGAATGAAAATATTACATTATTTAATTTTTTAAATCTAAATACGATTTTCAAAAAGACAACTGCTGATAAAAGATCTTATTTTAAACCTCTGTGGATACAAGTTCGAATATAATCTACCAGATAGTAAGCAGTCACCGTTATATTATGTTATAATATTAATCAATATTGTAATATTTTTTTATTAAGTCAGCAGTCAGCAATTCGAAAACTAAGTTGCTGACTTTAAAAAAAAGTTGCTTGGTCTGTCAGTCAGTAAGTTTTCATAACATTCAAATCGTACATATTCTTTCATAAGTAAGTTTTTTCTTCAAAAAGAGTACTAGCAACCGAAATAAAGCTCCGACTAAGCTAAATTGCTTGTGTTAGGTGTGGGTAGAATTGAAAAACGCAAACGGATTACACAAAAAACACCGAGAGTGATAAAGTGCAGAATGTATAGAACCATCGACTAATTACCACTTGCTGATAATACGTAGCTGTTTAAAAAAAATGTAGTGTGACGTGGTCAGCGTCAAGTTTTTTGAGCAAAATAAAAATCTTTACGAAAATACTGACGCTATTAAAGTATTTTTTTGATAATTGTATATTTTTTTTGTCTCCATATTTTTATAATAACCTAATATGCCTACCTAATTATTGTAAAAATTTTTTGATTGGAAATATAATTAATCATTTTCATTCATATTTTTAATTTAGTAATCTGTGCTGTCATCGCCCACTTTCAACGTGTTCTACTTTCAAATGAGTATAATCCAGGTGCTACAAGTAGCGTTGTATACTAAGGCTGCCTTTCCACCGGAGATGAGCTATGTAGCTGTAGCTAAGCTACGAAAATGTAAAAGACATCAATCATATTAATTTGTTCACATAGCATAGCACTGGTGGAAAAGGGTTCAGCTAAGCTGTTTTTAGGGTTCCGTTGCCAAATGGCAAAAAACGGAACCCTTATAGATTCGTCATGTCTGTCCGTCCGTATGTCACAGCCACTTTTCACCGAAACTATAAGGCCTATGCTGTTGAAACTTGGTAAGAAGATGTATTCTGTAAACCGCATTAAGAATTTCATACAAAAATAAAAAAAAGCATTAAATTTTGGGGGTCCCCATACTTAGAACTGAAACTCAAATTTTTTTTTTTCATCAAACCAATATGTGTGGGGTATCTATAGATAGGTAGGTCTTTAAAAATGATATTGAGGTTTCTAACATATTTTTTTTCTAAACTGAATAGTTTGCGCGAGAGACACTTCCAAAGTGGAAAAATGTGTCCCCCCCCCCCCTCTAACTTCTAAAATAAGAGAATGATAAATCTAAAAAAAATATGTGATGTAAATTGCCATGTAAACTTCCACTAAAAATTGGTTCGAACGAGATTCAGTCAGTACTTTTTTTAATACGTCATAAACCGCAATTTTCGCCTTTCCTACTACGGAACCCTTCATGGGCGAGTCTGACTCGCACTTGGCCGATTTTATTTATATAGAAAGAGGCGTGCTATGGATGGAGAATAGATTCTAATTTTGAATAATTGTAGGCAGTTTGATAACACATCTTACTCGTTACGTTACATAGCACAGTGGAAACGGTCACATAATTTCAAAGCTTAGCTTTTATATCTTCGTGGCATAGCTGCATAGCACATATCTGGTGGCAAGGCAGCCTAAAGGACCAAGGACTGTAGGATATTATCCATACTAATATTATAAATGCGAAAGTAACTCTGTCTGTCTGTCTGTCTCACTTTTACGACTAAACCGCTGAACCGATTTTGATGAAATTTGGTATAGAGGTAGGTTAGACGTTGAGAAAGGACATAGGCTATGTTTGGTCGCGATAACCGACATCCACGCGGGCGGAGCCGCGGGCAAAATCTAGTTGTAAATACGTATTATCAGCAAATAGTAATCCAAAGCGACATAGAACGTGAATTAACGGATTATAAGTTTTAAATTATCTCAACGCTTTGGGAGCAATATGAAATGTTGGGCTTGATTCCTTTGTTACATTTTATTGGTCTTATATTTAACACCAAATGTAAATGATATGATATGAAACTAACACTATGACTCGTCATATAACATATAGTCGAGGTATTACTTTGAACATTCGACAAACTGTTGAGTATAGAAGAAGTAAGTGAATGAAGGGGGTATGTGACAATCGCAAAATATTGACACAATGAACTTCGAAACTTTAATACTTCATTTACAGATAACTATGACGTTTTCAGCAATGCAATAGGCTATTTGACTAATTTTCAAAAACCATTTTAAATGATTGCTTTTTACAGTATAAACATATCACATTAATATTTCTGTAAAAAAACAATGCATTATGTTAAAAAATCAATGATAAAGTTAAAATTTTCAAAAGTGCGCGAAATACGCTATATTTAAAAATGGCGATGCTTGTGAGTTTTGACGTCACTGTCTACAACTGTCTATTGTAGGTAAGTTGCTGTTATCATCAGCTCGCACAAAATTTGTATCCATTTCGAACTTAATCACAAAATATGTCCATAAAACTCGCGATAATCAAGAAAAAGCAAATAATAACACCGAAACAAACAATAATAGCTCATACAACTGGAGATTTTTGTAGAAATGACGTCACCCAGAGCTCTGACCAATCACGAGCGTTTTAGTCATAGACAATAAATCAACAAAATATAACATTTTTATATTTAAAATTCTCATAAAATACACATATTTGAGAGTAAATTGTATAGTCTCGTAGGTCTTTTAACGTTGTTTTCTAATAGGATGACCATAATTTGTAGTATATTTTTAATGTTGTCAAATAGCCTATTCTGTAAGCGCACAGCGATGATATAGATTGTCATTGGTCGATATCCAGTGACATCACCCAATCCGACCAATGTCAGTCGCTATCAAAGTTGTCGCAACGTTGTGCTCGGTTGTGTACCTTCGACTATAGTATAATGCATGACATTACGAAGCGTTCACCCCGGAATTTAATTAATTAAAACTTTTCAAATTGCTTGTTAAACATTAATATAGTGTTATGTCATAATTTCATTATTTAAATGAAGATTATTATATGAATAAATCACAATCAACATTTTTTAATATTCACTCCCCTTAAATTTGCAAAACACAACATTACCATTATAATTTGCATTTTATCGTAAACAATACATATACAGTGATATATATATAGTACACTAGTATACATAACAACAATGAACAAATATAAACCGTAGCCGAATGATTATAGAGTCGAAAATTGGATGGTTACCAATTTAAGGAATGTAAGAATTTTTTTTCAAATATTATTTCACTCTACCCTCTAGAAGTATTCCAGTAAATGTAGATTCTTTTTTTGTAGAGGTAGTATCCCACTGTTGTGTCAAAGTAGTATAATATTAATGTTTATGTTATAATCTTCCTCACTAGCCAAAAGAGACTTGACAGATGTCCCGAATCTTCTAGATTATTATGGAGACGTCTCAAGCAGGATTCCTCACGAATTCCATTTACCCATAAGGTATGATTCCGAACTCCGCAGCACACAGCAGTGCTGTCGCAGCACTACTAGTCTCCATATAATCTCTATGAGTACGGCAGGCAGCACTGCTGCGAAGCACCACATTGACAGTACTGCTGCGTGCTGCCGAATTCGGAATCATAGCTTTACTTTTATCTTTTATAGGGCAGGTGATAGTCTGGCAACACTTTGATTATACAAACATTTCCGACTCTAAATTCAACAATAGTGGCTTATACATTTATTATTTATAAATAATTTAAATACACATAATAATACAGATTTATTTGGTGTAATAGGACTAAGGTATACAGCGGTTGGCATTTTACAAAAAGAATTTAGAAAAAAATAATAATGCTATAACAAAAATAAAAAAGGTATCTTCTACTTATGAATGTACTGTATTAAGTTCTTTTTCTTCATATATTAAAGAGACGAATATACATTTGCCGTAATACTTTTTACATTATTTACATATATTTACATCGTTAGGCTAAAATTAAGCTACCCATTCAACAAAGCGTGCTATTGTTCTGCAAGTTTTTCGATATTTTTTCAATATTTTATTGATATTTTTCGATATTTTTTTTTTCGAATTTTTTGTATCTTTTTTTAGACATGGACTATGAAGGCATCGATAACGTTTAGGTATCTGAATCTTATTCGATAAAATCTCCCATGTAAAATGAGATTTTTTTTGTTCCCTTGCTTACTCGCAAAATATACGTCGCTTAAGATTTTTGAAAAATTATAATTATTTTAATTTTAAGATATTTTTAACAATTCGTAAAGAATAATGTTATAATTTTTTAGCTTCGTATAACTTTTTCGACGAAAGGGTGACAATAGACTTTAAATTTAGAACGATATTTTTTTTTAATCTGGCCAGCAACAGACTCAACCGATTGTCATACATAATGTTTTATTTTTTAACTACTTAACGAACACTTTTTTAAATATATTGACTGCATACCGATGACCGAGAATACCGATGAAATAACCGTAAAACTTGCATCACAAACAACCATAGTTATGTACAACATGTATAAACCAATCGCAACTTAAACATAACACAATACATGTATATTACAGTTATACATTAATTTATATTCAAACGAAACATAAGTGCGAAAAAAATATTTCTTTAAATGATATCAAGCCTAGTTTTATAATTTATGGTAAATATTCATATTTAGTTTCCACGATAGTCGTGTTAATGGTATAGAGCTATCGTATTTTCAACCTTATTTTCTTAGTTGATAAGGTTGTATTTCATAAGTATTTGTGTCATAAGACCTTTCATTCATAGATTTCGTACTCGTAATATTCTTCGTCATTGAAATTCTAGATTTTCGAAATTGGACGTTATGATGTTTAACATACGGTCCAATTTTCTATCTAGACTATACTTCCAAGGATTGATTTCTCTAGTGTAGTAAAATCGTATTTAGAGTGAACAAAAACGTTCTCAGAAATCGACTTGGCTGAGGCGATTACAGACCGATTTGCTAAAACCAAATCAAAGCCAAAATTCTCTTAATATAAAAATGTGTTGTCTCGATTCGCCTCAAAAGTCTAGATCTGTCAAAATCAAATGACATTAACTGGGATCGTATCGTTTTTGATATTTAATTTAATTTTGACACATGGAGATTCAAATGGAATCGAGACAACACCTTTCTATATTAAGAGAATTGGACTTCAGCTCCTCGAGACAAGTAGCAATGTATGGGAGAAAAATACGATTTTGACGTGAAAATATATGTGAATCCCATATATTCCTCATTCTATTCAACGAATTGCCACTTGTCTAAGCGGGCAGATCGCTTTTCTAAAACCGAATCATCAGACCAGGCGCATCTTTAAGGAGTGTATTTATTATATATTTGGATACCTAAGAGCTGGCATGATATGATAACAATAGGTAAATTTTCACTAGTCAGGTATCGCAATTACTTATTCACTAATACATTTTTCATCTATAATGCTAATTTTTTCCTTTGTAAATTAAAATAATTGGCAAAAGTCAACATTTAGTTCAGTAGACTGTCCCAGCGTGCGGAGAAAACTTTATACATATTTTACCTCCTTAGGGATTTAATTGTCAGAAGTCTTACCTTAGTAGCCTTCGAAATAACATGCTGTCAACATTGAATCGACGGTGGCTTTAGTTCACGGAATTGTTGTTTCGACTATGGCTCAGTTTGACCAACAAATAAAAAAAAAGACGTGTGGCACTCGGTGACTGCCGCGGTAAAGCTATTGCATAGCATTTTTTATCAACTTTTGCAATTATCCCCCCACTCCGAGCTCGCACGAATCGAGCCGAGCTGCTCCGAAATCGGCCGATTTCGGAGCAGCTCGGCTCGATTCGTGCGAGCTCGGAGTGTAAGCTTAGGTTTTTTCGTTACGGAATTTCTGGATTCGGTCTCCACGCTCAAGGCCCGCGATAGAAGCTATGCAATAGCTTAATAAATGTTTACTTTCCGCCTCATACCTGTGGCAAAGTTTAGCCAATGCTATTCAGCAATACAATTCTGTAAGCGCAAAACGACGAGCAAAACGTTGCGACAGCTTTGATATGGATTGTCATTGGTCGATCTCCAGTGACGTCACCGAGACCGACCAATGACAATCTATATCAAGGTCGTCGCAACGTGGTGCTCGTCGTTGTTCGCTTACAGAATTGCATTGCTGCTGGGTAATACATCTTTGCTCCGGGTGAGAGGCTGGTTACTAGATTAGGCATATACACAAATCAACAAAGTCTAGGGATATTTTGCATTTCTAGGTTTAATTTTGAAAACTCTCAATTTTTGAAAAACAACTTTTAATATATTTTTTTTGATTTAGGACTCTACTTAATTTTTTGAGCTCCTTTTCATAATTTAAAGTTTTTGCAATAAGTGCGTGATTCAGTTATAAGTGAAAAAGTAGACGAAATGTAAGAGATTATTATTTTTTATTACGAATCCTGATAGAGTATTAAATAAGGTATATTTCATTACAAGTATTTACCTATTCCTTGTCTATTTTTAGCTATTTGCAAAGAATTAAAATATCCCTAGACAGTTTTGAATTACTTATTTGTGAATTATGTAATTTTGACTTTATAATAATGTTAACTTATCCCAATTATAATTTTACAGCATTAGACCTTATTTACTTTGTGACATGGACATTTATCTAAAGAGATGATGCTGACAAAGATTAGAAAATGAACACAGCGATTGTTGGTATTCATACAATTTATATGACAAGGATTTACACCTGTGACAAAGGATTCAGATAGGACTGTATTGTATTGAACTTTTATTCAGCAGAAGTAAAGTTTGCCTGAATTAAAAAAAAACTTTTGACGTTTCACGTTACCATAAATATATACAGAAAGAAGCTTGGCTTCATACAATGAGTGGAAATGTATCTATTTCACGTAAATACTCTTGTAATAGACAACAGAGCACGTCGATCAACTGCAAATGTACCTTTGTAATCCTATATATTTATATCGGATTACTAAGTTATTTATGCAGTTGGTAGTATGACAGCCGTTTAATTATTGACCTGTTTTAAGACTTTATGGTAGCCCATAGGACTGAAACAGACCGAAATCCTCTGTCAGATCTGCCAATGTATGTGTGAAGTTTCGCTTATTGTATGATGTCAGCCTTATGTATCTATTTATTTTACGATATTATAAATTTTCGCATAAAGACAGAAGTTATTTGTATTTTTAACCGACTTCAAAAAAATGCTCTTTTATTTTAAAGGTATTTCTCCGATATATCCGTAGTTTATGAACCGATTTTAAAAATTATTTTTTGGTTATATCATGCATACAATCTTGATCACGAATTACTACTAGATAGACAAAACTCTATTGTGTATGGTCAATCATAGCCTTTGCGCTTCGTTATATTAAAATCTAGGTCTTTGAGTGCAACACTGTACCGTGTGCGAATAAGACAGCCAATAACGGCAACGAAACGATAACCGTTAACGTTTCTCTCGGTACAGTTACTTAAAATAACGATACCAGAAACGGTTATTTTTGCAACAATTCGAATCGATGCTAAAAATTTGTGACACGATATCGATAATATGAGTATTCATATCGATAATCTTAAAATTGATTATCTAATGTCAGTTTTTTGTTTACACTGAGTGTTGTATTCGATTATAGTCCTTATTGCAACGAATATAAAGTTTATACTTCGTCGCCCAAATCTTGCACGCAGTTTTCAGCTATGGGAACGAATTTGTCGTCGATTTGTATGAGGAGAATGTTCTTGTCGACGTGAGATCTGAGTTTTGGGTCTCTGTGGTTCGGCATCCATTTGTGTACAACCTGAAAATTAGCAATTAGAGTAGAGTAATCTATACATATACAAGCTCACTGATTAACCACGAAATCTCAGAAACTACAACACTTACAAACTTGAAATTTGGCAGGTAGGTTCCTTATAGGGTGTAGGGTGTAGACCTTAGAGTATACATCTACACTAATATTATAAAGAGGAAAGATTTGTACCTATTTTTGTATGTTTGTATGTTTGTAATGAATAGGCTCCGGAACTACTGTACCGATTTCAATAATTCTTTCACCTATAGAAAGCTACACTATCTGGGAGTAACATAGGCTATATAACATCACGCTACTACTAAAGGGAGCGGAGCAGTGAGCATAAATGTCAATAAATCGGGTAGATTTCCATACATTAAAGTTGGACCGGAATCCGAATTCCACGCGGGCGGAGCCGCGGGCAACAGCTAGTTATAAATATAGAGCGCGCCTATCACTCAGGTCTTTGGCGCCGAGTGTTAGCTGATACTTTGCGATGGTATAGCGCACCTATAGTGACGTTTCATGCATTACCAAAAATATCAATAGATGCACTTATTAATGTAGTTTGTTGTTATGAAGTATTTTGTTCGATTTGATATGCATGGATAAAATTAAAGCCAGAATACAAAAAAAATGGCGTCATTTTGCGGTATTTTTGCGTCATTATTACTCCAAATAAACGATGTTGTATAAAATTTTGATTTAACATATCGAATTAAAGCCCGACCAGTAAAATAAAATACCTCGCCATATTGCGGTAAACTATTGGAACTAATTTCTTCATATGGTAACAATCTATACAATGTCATTATGGTCATCTGTCAGTGTGGTGTCAATTGTGCGTGTTGTTGAGTTTGAGAGCGCTACAAAACTACAAAACTATAGTAATATGCCGAAAACTATTAAAAGCCAGTTAAGAAAAGTAATTTATAATATAACAAAGTATTTGTCGGATAAAAAGTAGGAAGGATTGGACTCTGTTCCTCTAAATAACATCACGGACCTTGTTGTCAACATGACAGGTAGGTACATCATAGAGTACGTGCAATGAAATTGGCCTAAACTACTGATTTTACTGTGACTAATTATTATTCACATTTTTAGGTATATCCCGATCTTCTGTAATAAAAATACGAAGAGAAGGTCAAACGTCAAATGTATTTTCTACGCCTAAGAAAACCTAACCTAACGCAAAAAAGAAAATCATGCTCGATTATTTTGATCTCCGTGCTGTTAGGCATAAAATACAAGAATTTTATGCAGTCCGAAAAACAATATCGCGTGGTCCCTGTTCTATACATAGTGTAATGTAACTGTATGTTTAACTTGTATTTACCATTCCAAGCAGTAAACTATTATACGGATACTACTGTGTTGTGATTTGTGCCCAGTCCTTGTAAGTCTATAACTCACTTTTGTGAATAATAGCAATGAAAAACATGACAGCCTCCGTGGCGTAGCGGTAGTGAACGCGGCCGCTACGCACTAGGCGCGGGTTCGATCTCCGCTCAGTGCAAATATTTGTGTGCATTAAATATGGGTATTCGCATTGGTCTGGTCGTGCCTCGGAGAGCACGTTAAGCCGTCGCACTATGGAATATCGTAGAACAAGAGCTGCTCAAAATTACTTTTTTCAAATGTTGGCTATTTCACATATTTTTATTTTTGGTCCTTACTTAAGAAGTTGTACTTTCATAATAACAAAGATTTAAAACATTTACTAGAGTAATAAATCAATAAATTGCGTTTGAAATCAACATTCTGAAACTTAGTAAATTCTAACTTCAAAAAGTTCAACATTCAAAGCTAAATTTTGAGTACAATTTGTATACAAACCCATGTAGTGTGATACATTTCTAGAAAGGATATTTTATGGAAATTCAAATAAAATTATGAGAAATAAATTCTAGGGAAAAATTCAGTTAAGGCATGACTTTTTGTGACAAACCATATTTTTTTATTTACTTTCGACTTCGATGAAGCTTTACGCAGTTATCGAAGTTTATCGAAGTTTTAATTTTTATTGTATTCCATGCAGAATATAGTTACCTAGAAGCATACGTAAAATTAGGTGCATCTTTGCGCCATTTATAGAGATATGACGTATATTGTGATAAGGTATTTAAATAGCTATATCAAGGAACCGCAATAGATATGATCATGGCGGTTTTGTAGTAATATAAATGATTGTCCGGTAGGTTACGTTTTGCACACGTGTTCCATATGAACAATCACAATATGATAAGGTGGCAAATAAGGGCAGTGTGCACTGCGATGCACACTGCCCTATTTTGATTTGCCTATATTATAAAGCTCTGCCTGGTGTAATAGTTTATTGCAATTTATGCGTTACTCAAGTTGTCCATTACTATAATTTGTGTGACATTATCATTATATACTTTATAATGAGTTCTTTTACGTGTACAAGACGTCAACTATTAATCTTTTTTATTGAAAACGGAAAAAGCGTTTCTAACTTGCCAACATTTTTACGTTACCATTATCAAATGTCAGAAGAAAACATAACAACTGTAATTCACGATTTTCAAAAAAACTTACTACCACAGTTTAATAAACGTTGGGCGAGTGCTAAACGTAATAAGGTAAAAATTTTAGCGGATAATATCAGTTGGCTTGATACAGAATACGCTGTAAATTTATCTATTCCAATTCCGGAAGATGAAACAACTATCTGTCCGCCATCTACTTCTTCAGAGAAGAGAGGAAGACCTTGTATTCCATATGAAGACGCTTCAGAAACTAGTAAAAGGCGCAAAAATACAACACTACTCAAAGAATACAGATTTGCACACGTCTATGATGCATATTTACAAGGATTGCGATCTATGGGTGAGGTATATGAAGCAAACCTCGTGGAATTTATTAGAACTACGGATAAAGAGAAAAAGAAATCAGTATCTGACATGCTGGTTTCAGAATCCATTAAAGTATTATCCGATCAAGAAGCATTAAGTGTTTACATTGACTTGGATCTAACTAAGGCTCAATATATATACCTGAGGAATTTAGCCAGTGAAAGAAACACCTTTTTGTTGCCACATTATTACAAAATACAGAACTGTAAACAAACCTGCTATCCACCTGCATCATCGATAGAAATCCCCAACACATATGCAAAAATTAAATCTTTACAAGATTTGTTAGACCACACTGCTGCTAGGATCCTATTGATTGATTCTGTTATTACTACTCAGGTGAAAAATTTAACTTTATACAGCAAGTGGGGGTGTGATGGTTCCTCTGGGCAAAGTGAGTATAAACAAAAACTTCCAGAGGAGTCTGAACTTATTTCAGATGCAAATTTATTTATTACTTCTTTTGTTCCCATAAGATTAATAGATGACTCTACCGGCAACACTGTTTGGCAAAACCCTGTACCTTGTACCTTCATCTGTAAGGTTTTGCAGACCTATTTCGATTGAGTTTACAAAAGAAACCCCAGAGAAAACTATTATAATTTATAATTTATATTTTTTATTACGTTTAATAAATAAAATACATTATTTTGTGTAGTTTTATTACCTGTAGAGATGAAGAGGAGCCTTTAAAAAGAAATCAATGCTTAAATAAATGCCGTAGCAAAATATTTGTGACCATTTTTATCAATTTTCATAATGAAGCGCGGGTAAACCCGTGAGTCGGCACTAGTTCATATTGAATTTAATGTTCATTTATGAAGCATAGTCTGGTCTATGTTTATGCAAAATTACAAAATTAAATCTCAAGTATTTAAAAAGTTATAGATTTTTGATCAGCAAATGACCCATATTTTCCATAGTGCGTCGGTCCCGGTTGCCATAAGAACATCTATGGCAGTCGTTACGGGTAGTTGGTGCCCTAAATAAATAATAAATAAATAAATAAATTAATATTGTAGGACATTCTACACAACGCTATCTAGACCCAAAGTAAGCATAGCTTAACTAGTTTGTGTTATGGGTTCTAGAATGCGGATAAACATACTTAGATATTTTTTTTTTTTGTAAATACATACATATTATACATAGAAACACCCAGACCAATGCAAATATTCATATTTCATGCACACAAATATTTGCACTGAGCGGGGATCGAACCCGCGCCTCCTGCGTAGCGGCCGCGTTCACTAGCGCCGGTCTAGCTGCAAAGCTTCGATATCACCTAATGTTAACATTGGGTCGTGGAGGTCAGGTGGCAATCACTTCACGGAAAATATCGAGGTCTAGCCAAATCTGTAGCTATGACTGGTAAAAGCGGACCCCAGACTCCAAGCTGAAAGCTTCGGATGCGACTGGGAATAACGCTAGGAGGAAGAAGAAGCAATGAAAAAGTCACAGTTTTATATTAGGTGTCATTCCGTGCTTAATTGCGGGGAAATAAAAGCCTGTTCATAAGCAAGTGTGTTGAAAAAATATTTGTATACTTGGCATTTAACATGTGTATCACTATACTTGGTGTTGTCATAATCATAGTGTTTTTGGCGCCCCCAGTACAGGTTTTTTATTTTATTGGTCGGACTTTAAATATTATTTGCGAAGTCATTTTGACGGGTATTGTTTTGCTACTGACTGAGGTTGAGCCAGGGGCCTCGGTACTGTTCATACGCGTGATAGCAGTTCATACTTGTAAGGCGCGCTCTATAGCAATGTATACTCTAAGGTGTAGAGATTCGCTAAGAATTTTACGAAACTATACACCTAACTGGGTAAATCACCCGTACGAAGTCAGTAAGCCTTGTTCTACGTAAGGGGCGAGCCTATTGCCTTTAATATAGAACAGCCTTATTAGTCGCCTTCTACGACACCCATGTGCAAGCTCATCTTGGCTTTTGGGGAGCGACTACCGCCTGACCCACTAACCTCGAGATCGAAAGGCCTATGCTAGAGCCTCTTCTGATTATCGGTAAGTGAAGTTGTCCTCTAAACTTAAACTAGAAAAAAATAATAAGCTTACCAGTCCATCCATTCCAGCTTGAGGTACCCAACTTCCCCAGAAATTCCTCCCACCCCTCTCCCTCTGGTACTCCGAGGGCCACTGCACATCGATCCTCCTTCCTAAATTGATACAATCATACACTCCCAAAGGTTCAATTATCAACACTTTGCTCCCAACACTGACATTCACTTTCAGTTCACTGCGACCTGAATCAGATCTTTTTATTTTCGTCTTTATTTCTTTAGACTTAGAGTCCTTTTTAGCTTCTTTTTTAAGAATGGATTCTTTGTTTGATAGGTCTGAATAGTGGGTTTCTTTTAAAGGTATTGCTTCAGGCTTCTCTATATATCGGCCTGTTAGTTCTCGATAGCTTTCTCTTTCGTGGCGGATCTCTTTGCTGAGTTTTGATAGGTCTTTCGGTGTCATTTCGTTGACATAGTACCTGTGGGGTAAGAGCATGACATAAGTGATATAAGGCGAATGTAGTCGCTGAGAAAATACAGAGAGGAGATGGTCTAAGTAACTGTATTCTGACTCCTGGCCTATATTGACGTCATAATAGTAGGCGTGTGCTTACTGTACCTACTAAAGTTTGTCCTGTGGAGGGCTTTTTTAAGTATTTATTTATTAAATTGAGCATATATTATCAACAGTTTAAACACTAACATTGATGAGTGACAGTGGCAAGACATTATTAGGCATGTGCTACAGATATGCACAGCATTAGTTGATTGAAATATTGTGCAGTTTTATGTTATGAATGTGCAATGAAAATAAAAAATGATTCTAACGAAAGACTAAAATTAAATGAACCCGAAAGTCGAAGTCAAGTCAAATTAAGTCAAACCAAATGTCCAAGTCAAGTGAAATGAAGTCAAATGTCCAAGTCAAGTGAAAACCCAAATGTCCAAGTCAAGTCAAATGAACCAAACGTCTCCAAGTCAAGTCAAACGAACCTAAAGGGGCTGTCCATTAATCACGTGAGGTTCACCAGGGGGGAGGGGTATATTGAAATATCACATGTATTTATTTTTTCTTATAACTCGCGATTTTTGTCACATTAAATAAGAAATAAAAAAATACACGAGATTTTAGCTAAGGAGTAGTCTTAAACCTTACCACGTATCACCGTGGGGGAGAGGGGGGTTAGAAAATTGCTAAAAAAAACATCACGTGATTAATGGACAGCCCCAAATGTCAAAGTCAAATGAAGCCAAATATCCAAGTCAAGTCAAATGAATCCAATTCTCTTAGTTCATTTTTTGAGGTTAGAAAAACAGGGCTTCATTTTTCATATAAAGGAGACGGATACTCTTCCATACATTCGTGGGCCTGATTGACAGAAAATGGAGCTGTCAGCTGTCACAGCTTAAAAATACAGTTGATAAACACAAGAAATAATTAATCGATTAACGGAAATCGATTCAGAATTTCTTTTTATTACACTATTATTTGGTATTTTAAATGGTTATTATTATTATTATGATTAAGTTTTGTTCACTCTGATTGATTTTATATCAAATTGTGATGCAAGTGTTTTAATACGCAATATTGTTTAAATAATTTTTAGTAATCGATATTTTATTTTGCTAGTGAAATAAATTTAGTTTTAAGATTTCTCGTCTTCAAGATTTTCAATTGAGCTGGTTTTTTAATATTTTGAAATAGAAAAAAATACCGCTTTTTTTAAGTCATATCTCAACTCATTACAATTTTGGCCCAGAAGTCCCCGTCTCCTTTCAGTCTAAAACAAAAAAAGCCCAGGTGCTGTATGAGTGAGATGAGCGTGAGATACCTTTTAAAGTCTCTGTCTTGCCTGGCGTTCCTGTTGGCGATGATCTTGCAGTCGGGCAGAGACAGGTCCAGGCCGCTCGGAGACAGCGCCAGGTCTTCCAGAGACGACTCTGCGCTACCGCAGCCAACACGACTTGATACCTGACAGGTCACCATGTTTTAATTGATTATCAAACGTATTTTTTTGGACGGCAATGAGTCATACGTCTTCACCTCGTGTCTGTTGGTCCCTTTTAGGCCACCTTTAGGGACCAACAGGTGAGGGCTCAAGAATTAGGGGCGCTATTGTAGATGCAATTAGTTTTATAATGGTAGCTCTTAGGTTGATGGCGTCATCCGATGATTTTTCCCGTCTCATTTAAAGAACCAGAGATTGGCAGAATGGCAAAAATGGAAAAGGCAGAAGGGGCCTTAGACAAAGTGACATTCTATTGGCGAAAACGCTAGTGGAATCGCTAATTTGTAGTATGAAATTGACATAAATCATTAATATAACTATATTTTTTGTATGAAATGTGAGTATTTGTAACTCGAAATACATTATTTAACTTATCATTATTACTATAACCACCGCAATGTCCCGAAAACTTTAAAAATGGTTCGCTTCAGCGCGATTCCATCAATAGAATGTCACTTTGTCTAGGGCCCAAGGTAACACATGTGGTACTGAAGAAAGACTTCGAACCAACTCTGGCGGAAGCTTTCCGCTTGGGGTTGGAGGATCAGATGGCAGTCTTTCCAGTAACTTTGAGCTGAAACTTGACTTATGTCTGTCTGTACGTCTGCTTACCTTGGCACTGGCGGCCCGTCGAGGCTGGTCCCGCCACGCGCACTCCCAGCCACTGCCGGCCGCACTCTGACCACACAAAACACATTTTATATAAGTTATGATGTAAAAAGGACGAAGGACCACTATCTTCCTCCTAGCGTTATTCCCAGTCGCATCCGAAGCTTCCAGCTCGGAGTCTGGGGTCCGCTTTACCAGTCTTAACTACGGATTTGGCTAGACCTCGATATTTTCCGTGAAGGGATTGCCATTTGACCTCCACAACCCAATGTTAACATTTGGCCACTATGTAAAGACAGGTCTTTATATAATGGTCCTTCGAACCGAATATTATCTTTCATATGTTAATTAAAATAATATTATACTTTCTGAAGTTTATGCGAATATCACCCATTGAAATAAAACCACTTTTTAACGGGTTCTATCGTGATTTATTTATTATTTACTTTTAGCCCGAGGTTACCCCGCAACTATGGCTGCTGAAAGACAGCCGAAACGTCGGACTAAAAGTAAATAATAATAGAATCAGTTCAAAAGTGGTTTTACTTCAAAAAAATAATATCGACACCTCTGGGTTCAATTGGCGTATAAACCAAAACACGACTTTTCAGGAGAGCAAAAAAACGATTTTATTTTCAGAAAAAAAATCGTAACTTTTTTATTTTAGAAGCTACATAAAAAATTCCAAGGAGAAAGATTCTTAGAATTTGGGGATGAAGAAGGCTAAATCATTCAATCATATCTATCTCCTTTGGTTTGGAAGTTAGCATGGATAAACGTCTTAGAAAATACCAATTTATGGTGTATACACCCCATGAAAATTGGATGAAAAACCAAATATGGATATAAGCTGTACTTATATCCATATTTGGTAAAATTAAGTTCACATTTACTGATGTAAAAGCACGTGGCTGTAGATTTTTTTGCTGTAAAATCTATTTACTTGGCACATCAATAGAATTATAATTAATAAAAACAATCTCGATACTGTTAGAATGTGGCAGAATTACATTAATATTAGTCTTACTACAGAATTATGGTCGATATACACGAAATTAAACTACCAGAAACGAAATTAACTTAGTTTTATTAAATAAAACAGATAATTATGACACACATTATCAGTCATGATCAGATTATCAAACTTAAAAAGGCAATTATTTAAATCTTTAGTCGCTCTACACACAGCCATCTCTCCTTCACCGTGACTTCCTCGTACAACAGATTCTCCTCAGGGTCTTTGTCTTTGATTCAGCGGCACTTGGACAGAGCCTGCGCCGTTTTGGCCCTGGAACGCGCCAACTTATAGATAAGCTTTTGCCCCTCAGACGATTCCAACTTGTAATATAGCGGTTGCAAGTGATCTCGTTTGGCCCTGGCTACCGCTCTCCTGGTGGCGCGTTTTGCATCTTTGTACGTGTCACGGTTTTCGGAAGATTTGGAGGCTTGCCACTTTTTTAAGGAGGGCTTTCTTCACCCTGATCTCTCTTTGGACTGTGTCGTTCCACCACCAAGTTTCCCTGTCATACTTGCGTCCACGATTAGACGTACCGAGCACCGCCCTCCCCGCCTCAAGGATAGCTGCCTGAATCTTGTTCCAGCAAACCTGTACTGGTTCGTCTACAGCATCACCGCACTTGTCACCGATGGCTGAGACGAAACTTTGGGACTTGGCTTCACCACCACCTGATTCTGCGTTGACCACGCTCGGCGCGTTTGTCTTTGGGTTTCACGCCATTCCATGACAAGGAGACGGTGTTGGCTAGTGAGACTCTCTCTGGGTATTACCTTGCAGTTGGCCACCCTGCTGATGCTATGCCTCTTAGTGAGTGGGAAATCGATCTGGGTAGCGAGTGTGCTCTCCGCTCTTATAGGTGATAAGAAGTTCGGCTTTTTTTTTGAAGAACCTGTTCACGACGGCAAGTTAGGTGGCCGTACACGTTTTGAGGATGTGCTCACCCTCTGGGTTACGGCTACCGTATCCAAAACCGCCGTGGGCATGTCCAAACTCCTCAAACCTGTCACCCACTTGACCGTTCGTGCAGTGGTTTTACTTTAGCAGAATCGAGAGCTAGAGCCTTGATTCTGCTAAGGCAAAACCACCGTCATAACACGGACACTGTAATTATTTTTTTAATTTTTACCATTTAATTTTAGACTTTAAAGCTATGTCTGTTTAATCTAAAATTAAATGGCCTATTTTAGAGTGAACGAAAGCGTGTAGTAAAAATATTGTCATTTAATTTTGGACTTTAATTCTATAGCAATAAAGTCTAAAATTTAATACCATTTTTTGCAATGGATATGGTTTATACGTCCATATGTTATTTAAATGTTTGGATTTACGATCTCAATTTTAAATTATGTTTAAGAAATATATTTACTCGTCATGGCGCAAAATCCATTTGAAATCAAGGCAGATCTTACACCCCGGGTTGGTAAAAATCTTGGTCATAACGTCTTACTAAAAATTTAAAAAAGAAAAATTTGGCTGTTAAGTACATTAACATTTTATCTTTTTTGTGGTAGGATGATCTAAATTTTTTGGGTCGTAAAAGCATATTTTTTGCGAATTTGAACATTTTAAATATACAGATCGATAGAGAAAAAAATTCTGAGCTAAACGGTGTATATAACTCATTTTGGCCAAAATGGTTTATACGCCAATTGAACCCAGAGGTGTCGATATCAAATAGGCCAATAATATAATGCCACTATTGTAAGCTAATTATGCACAGCATTCTACGTTTTATTCAAAAACTAGCTGACCCGGCGAACTTCGTACCGCCCTATTTTCTGATCCCGTTCCCGCTGCATATCTCTAAATTTATCAGTGTTTCTCTACAATATTATGCTTGTATTATACATATAAGCCTTCCTCTTGAATCACTCTATCTATTAAAAAACCGCTTCAAAATCCGTTGCATAGTTTTGAAGATTTAAGCATACATAGGGACGGACAGACAGCGATAGCGACTTTGTTTTATAATAAATGTAGTGATGAAGTGAAGTGATAATGATGATTACTCAAACGCATTCAATGATACAGAAGAATGGCGGACGTTGGGAATGTCCTTTGTCACAATTAAACAAAATTAAATAGATCTATCTGGTTGTCGATAAGTTTTGAATAGTTAATTAGAAACAAACAGATACTATGCATCAATAGAGAGGCTTGCGATTAAGCGTTGGCCTATTAGATATGCTTATTCCAAGGTTAAGAAATACTAGGTCGTGGGTTGTGGAGGTAAGATGGCAGTAGCTTCACGAAAAACATCGAATTCGGCCATTACTTAGTGAGACTAAAAACCGACCAGAACTGAGCTGGGAGTTATTTATCAGCAGAAAATTGGGTTCAGTAAGAATGAATCAATACCGTACCTGTGTGTCGTCCCCGGGATGTGAAGCCGGTTCCAGTCGGCCACTGTCGGACGCAGCGAGCAGTCGGAACGAAATGGATGCCGGTGTAGCTGCTCGACGTAAGCGACTGCGGTTACCGCACTGATAAACATAATAAAAGGTTTAGGGACCTGACTACACATGTCGTCACTGTCATTATAGATATAATAGGCTATTTGACAACATTAAAAATATACTACAAATTATGTTCATTCTATTAGATAATAACGTTAAAAGACCTACGAGACTACAATTTACTCTCAAATATGTGTATTTTATGAGAATTTCAATTATAAATATGATATATTTTGTTGATTTATTGTCTATGGCAAAAAAGCTCGTGATTGGTCAGAGCTCTGGGTGACGTCATTCCTACAAAATATCTCCAGTTGTATGAGCTATTATAGTTTGTTTCGGTGTTATTATTTGCTTTTTCCTTGATTATCGCGAGTTTTATGGACATATTTTGTAATTAAGTTCGAAATGGATACAAATTTTGTGCGAGCTGATGATAACAGCAACTTACAGTGACGTCAATACTCACACGCATCGCCATTTCGATTAAATATAGCGTTTTTCGCGCACTTCTCAAAATTTAAACTTTATCATTGATTTTTTAACATAATGCATTGTTTTTTTACAGAAATATTAATGTGATATGTTTATACTGTAATAAGCAATCATTTAAAGTGGTTTTTGAACATTAGTCAAATAGCCTATTATGATGACAGTGTATCACCTTCACGGCCCGGTCCCGGCCGGGGTCCGATATAACCAGCCCCGCCCGCCCTCGGTGTATCCGTGGGCATTTTGGGCAAAAAAATAGCCCAGGCCAACCTCAACTGCTAGTTGGTAAATTCATATTAATTTATTTGCAAGAATGTGGATGGTTTCCTAAGCGACTACAACATGGGATTCTTCAAGAAGGGTAATAGAAGGTTTCTTCAGGGTCGGCAGCGCGAGTGTGACGCCCCTGGTGTTGCATACGTCCATAGGCCACGGTAAACACTTTCCATCAGGTAGGCCGTGTGCTTGTCTGCCACCTAAGTGGTAAAAAAAAACAAACATTTACTTTTTTCATACTCCGCTACATATTGCGTGCTTTACTCTTACCGCTCGTGGTTGGAGGGTCAGACAGTAGTCCCGTAACCAAACTTCAATAGAAATAAGGAAGCAAACCACGGGGTTCAATTAAACCTTAAACTTTGTATGCAATAGGAATTGGTACCCGGTTGAAGAAGAATCAACTATCGAATGCTGTACGTACCTGTCTGCCCGGCTCCTTGCCCGGTGTCCGTGCCCTGGTGGCACGTTCCCGGCGCCCGCTGGCGGCAACAGGCGCGGAACTAGTCCCTCCCCCGGTCCCGCCCACTCCGCCGGTATTTCGCTCTTCACTTCGTCGCCTGGCTCCGCCTGTCTCGGATCCACCACATGCTGTTGGGATGTCGTACTGATTAAGGTGTGTGCATATATGTGTATGTATACGCATGTGTGTGCGTGTGTGCATTTAAGTACGTATAGCTATAAAATAATGTAGGATAGTTTGATATATCAGTCAGTGGTAAGGTTAAGTTGAATGTACGGAGACTGGATCCTGCAGACAAACCGATCACACGGTTTTGTGGGGCTATATGTATGCTTTTCATGTAAATGTTTTGGTAATTATTTTAAATTGGAAAAAGCGAAATCAATACTCGGGCAGGACTCGAACCCGCGATCTTTCCCTAACAGGGGGAATGCTCAGACCACTGAGCCACCGAGCTTCGCCCGAGATTGATCCAATTTTTCCAATACATCCATCCATCCAAATTTGGATCAATCTCGGGCGAAGCTCGCGAGAAAGATCGCGGGTTCGAGTCCTGCCCGAGTATTGATTACGCTTTTTCCAATTTAAAATAATTTGTTTAGTTTAGCATACTAAATGCTTTAAAATGATCTCAAATGTTTTGGTAAAATTAAATAAATAAAATAAAAAATCTGGGTCTACGCTAGACGAGCACGAGCGAAGCACGAGCCTATGCTAGCATTGTATCGGAATTGCAGTTTTAGACAACGAAATGTGATGATGAGGCAGTAGATAGAGCTGCCTCGGGTACCTCGCTGCCTCAAGTAGCTCGCTGCCTCGTTCGAGGTTCGTACGTTGGTCCACACTACACGAATTTTGACTCGGCTCGTGTACGGCTCGTGCTCGGCTCGTCTAGTGTAGTGTAGACCCATCTTTAGACGTGTGCCTCATTCGTATTTGATTTTAGTTGAAGATACTATAGTAAGACTTAGTATTGAAAACTTTATCTTTCGAGTTGAAAGAGACATTTTTATATTATTGTGTGTGAAAGAAAAGGACAGTTATACATATTTCTAAACTAAACTAACGAAAATATAAGATAAAATGCAAAAAACAATATGCAAAATGAAATAAAATAATACATAGACAATAATTATTACTCAATTTCTACCACAACATCACATCGTTTTTCAATATTAGACGTCTAAAATAATCGATTCTGTTACTATTCGAGGAGAGTACAACGTACGAAATATTGAGAAACGATGATCGACAGACATACATTCACATAGATATAACACTCCACTCACAGTTGTAGGTCTTCAATACATCTAATCCTTGTTTGAGCATAAAAGCAGAAAGCCAGTGAATTTGTATTCATAGAATAATAATTATAATAAATTGTTGAATGAAATTTTGAAGCATTTGTTATGCTAACTTTTCAAATCGATTTAGGAAGGAAAAATAATTGACTGCTGGCGGGACTCGAACCCGCGATCTTTCCCTTACAGGGGGAATGCTCTGACCGCTAAGCCACCGAAGCCCGCACGAAGCCGATCCAAATTCCTCTATACTACCGTCTTTGGGGCGACGGTGGCCTAGCGATCAGAGCATTCCCCCTGTAAGGGAAAGATCGCGGGTTCGAGTCCCGCGCGAAGTCAATTCTTTTTACTATGCATACAATATTTTTTTTTTTTTTTTATAACAATGGTCTTTGCGACTTTGCCAGGGTGGATGTCGATTATCGCAACCAAACATAGCTTATATCCTTTCTCAAGCTATAGTCTATCTCTGTACCCCTAGTACGAAAAACTATCGAATGGAACATTGCGATTGGCAGGCTTCATACACACGGGTAGGCAGGCAGCCAATCGCAATGCTCCGTTCTATCGATACGTTATCGTTACGATTACGATAGTTTTTCGTTCTATGGGTACAGAGATAGACTATAGCTTGAGAAAGGGCTAAGCTATGTTTGGTTGCGATAACCGACATCCACCCTGGCAAAGTCGCGGACCATTGTTATAAAAAAATAGTGATAATAATAATAATAAATAAATATTGTAGGACATTCTACACAACGCTATCTAGATCCAAAGTAAGCATAGCTTAACTAGCTTGTGTTATGGGTTCTAGAATGCGGATAAACATACATAGATACATTTCTTTTGTAAATATTTACATATTATAAATAGAAAACACCAATGCAAATATTCATATTCATGCATATACATATTTGCACTGAGCGGGGATCGAACCCGCGCCTACTGCGTAGCAGCCGCGTTCACTACCGCTACGCCACAGAGGCAGTGATGTGGAAAGTTGCAGTTCCAGAGATAATCGCGTTCAAACAAACAAACAATTAACCTTTATTATTAGTATAGGTTACATACCAGTCTCTTCAGGAGTGCTACGTTCGTGAGAATGTTCTCGAAGCAACCCGGCTAGAGACGCTAGAGTTGATGACGTAGGTTTGCCTGCACTTGCTAGGCTACCGCGCGTTCCACCTAGAAAATTAACCTATTTATGATCCAAATAACTTAGTACTTGTTTTAATTTACTAATATAGAAGTTAGGATAATCATAAATTTTTTTTTTTTTTTTTTTTTTTATTATTAGGCACATCAACAGATCATGTATATTACATTTCAAACTTAAATAACATGTGGACTTATATCTAGTACATGACCCAATTACAGATATGCACAGCGTTTGTAAGCCTAAGTACATGGCACTATATATATAAGAAAATTAACAGACAATATGGTAATGAATTTAAAATTAAGTTAATTAACGTTATCACCCGCTTTTTTATTAGATTTGAAATTGCTCATTATTCTCCATTTATACCCGGCAGCGCTGTTTCCAAAAACGTCAATATCGTACAGTTTCCAGAACTGGTTGTATGTTCTTAATATCCTAGATATAGGTTCGTTGCGACCAGTGATCGTTCTGAGAAAGGGAATGTGGAAGATCTCGGTGTGAGGGAGTCGTGAGTTAGCCCTACGGGGAACGTTGAGACTAACTGACGATAGCAAGTCTTCACACACCGTCGCACCATTGATAATTTTGTGTAAAAATGTTAGATCCAACATGCGTCTACGATGGCTAAGAGAACACATCCTAAAGAACTTCAGACGAGCATTATAGGACTGGCGGTGGCTAATTCCTTGTGATCGGTATGCCATACGCCTCGTGAAAGATCTCTGAATCGATTCTATTCGGTTGGAGTGAATGGTGTAACAGGGATTCCATATTTGACTTCCGAACTCTAGTACACTACGGACAAGAGAGAAGAATAAAATAACTTTAGATTTGTGGGATTTGAAACCAGCGGTAGAGCGATTAATAAAGTTCGTCATTTTGGCAGCTCTATTGACGATGGAGTCATAATGTGGGATAAATGTGAGTTGTTGGTCCAAAATAATGCCTAAGTCGCGAATCTGACAAACCCGAGTGATCGGTTCGCCGTTGATTGTATAAGAGGCGATGTGAGGTTTTCTTTTTTTGGTGAAGGTTATGTATTGACATTTCATTACATTGAGAGTCATTTTATTGTCCTTGCACCAATCTACGACTCTATCTATGTCATCCTGCAGTAGCTGCACCTCAGACTGAGACTTAATTTCTCTAAAAATTTTCATGTCATCTGCGTAAATGGAGCACGTGGAGTTTTTTATACATTTTGCCACATCATTTACGAAGAGTGCAAACAATATTGGGCCCAAATGTGACCCCTGGGGTACGCCTGAGGTTGATACATAGTGGTCCGACTCAAAGCCACTTATTACCACTGTTTGTGGACGATCCCGTAAGTAAGAGTCGAACCAGTTGTGTAACTTGCCGCAGATACCATACTGCGCTGCTAATTTAGCAAGTAAAATTTCGTGGCTGACTTTATCGAAAGCAGCGCTGAAATCGGTATAGATTGAATCGATCTGTTTACCACTGTCGATCGATTTTAGTAAGGTGGAGGTATAACAGATCAGGTTGGTAACAACGGAGTGTTTTTCTCTGAATCCGTGTTGTTTATCCGTTAGTAAGTGGCTGGTGTGGTTATACAGTATAGGACAAAGAACGGCCTCAAATAATTTTGAAAACGCCGACAGAATCGAGATTGGTCGGTAATTGCAAACATTGAAATTATCACCTTTTTTAAAAATCGGGACTATGCGAGCTTTCTTCCATTCACTCGGGAACACACCAGACTCTAATGACTTTGTGAAAATTTTGTTTAATGGATATGTGAGAGCCGTTGCGCAGCGTTTGATGAATAGAGGAGGAATGTCGTCTGGACCAGCTCCCTTGTTATGATCGAGTTTTCGGATATGTTTTAGTATTAAGCATTCGGTGAGGAAGATGCGAGAGAGGGGTTGAATGATAGCCGATACAGTATTAGTGGCTTCAGAAGATGTTAACTGAACTTGAGAAGGTGCATAGCTGTAAGTAGACTTGAAATGGCCGGCAAACATGTTTGCTATGCCGGTTCCTGTGCCGGTCGTTTCTGAACCGTTAGTCATTGAGGACGGTAATTGAGAGCCGTGTGCTCGTTTATCTTTAATAAACTTCCAGAATATTTTTGGGCTACGGTGTAAACTGGTCTCAATACTATTTATGTAGGACTTGTGCGATGACTCAAGTAAGTTCCCTGCGCGTGTGCGTAAAAGTTCATACTCCAGCTGATCCCGGGGGTTGCCATACTTTTGATACCGCAATCGTAACTTATGCTTTTCTTTTAAAATTCTGACAAGACTTCCAGGGAACCATACTGGGATATTCGTTTTCTTAAGATTACGCCTTGGGACATGAATCGATATAACATCTCGTAAGACTGCATAAAATTTCTGCACCAGTTCGTCAACTGTGTTACAATTAGAGAAACAGGAATGCCAGTCGGTGTTTTTTAGTATGGGAATAATTTCGTTATAGTTTGCCTTATAGAAGTTGTACACTGTGCGAGGCGCGGGAGCTAAATGTGGTGAGTCAGTGTTCACAACTTCAAGTTCTATTTGAGGGTGATCAGGGTTAAGTTTACTTAATAAGGTATCTGGTTTTGACACTCGACTCTGAACATTACAAAGAACAAGGTCTAGTGTTCTATCCAATGCATTTTTTACGCTAATTAACTGTTTCAAACCCGATAGAGCAATAAAGTCCATCAGCATATAACCTCTCACATCAGTGTCGTAGTTTGCAGCCACTGCTTCAGAGTTCTCACTTGCTGACCACGAAATGAAAGGTAGGTTGAAGTCACCTGCGATGATTACATTCTCCATCTCACTGATAGCGTCACTTGAGCTGTCAAAAAATTGTCGCAGAGTCGACGCTTTGACTGGCGGCGGGAGATAAACACAACAAAGACCCATGCTGATGGATGAATTATTTAATTTGGTTTCAATTTTGATCCATATTTGCTCAATCGCATTGGTGTCCCAGTGGGTAATTCGAACTGAGTGTATCTTTTTTGCAACAGCGATGAGCACGCCACCCCCTCAGATTTATGGCTTGTGTAAGAGTCTCTATCCCGTCTGTAAACCTGGTATCTCTCGTCTATGAATTCATTATTCATTATATCGGGCTTCAGCCATGTCTCCGTGAAGATAAGAATATCATACTAAGCTAGAAGTATGTTTTTGTAAATTGAGTTTGTTTTGGTTCTCATTCCACCTAGATTCTGATAATATATGAGGAGCATGATGACGTTACATAGGTTGCCGATTTTTATGAGGCAAGAGCTGTTGTTACTTGCTCTTAGGTGCTAATCCATCGAGGGTTTCGTGGTTGCGAATCATTATCGCTTGCGAGTCATCAGATGCCCTCATGTATATTTTTCCATTGCGCACCCATACATAGTTGTATCCCAGTTCCTTTTTCTTCAGTCTAGCTGCAGCATGTAATTTTTTCAGTTCTGGTGAGAGGTGTTCGGACACATATACTTGCGACTTTTGGCCACCAATCCCCAAATCCGCTGTGCTCAATTTGTCGTCGGTGAGTTTTTTGGTTTTATTGTACTCCGATACAGCCGCCAAGAAGGCATCACGTTGGCGCAAACTGGGAAATTTAACGACCACCGTTCGAGGGCGAGAACTATGATTGTCTCTTTTAGCGACTCGGAAACATGCGAGCACCACATCATCGCTTACTGGACTTGAAACCACCTCACTTATTCTCTTGATGATACCCGGCAAGTTTTCAGAGCGGAACTCTGGCAGGCCGCCTACTTCTATGTTCGTTTCCCGCGAGTGCTGTTCGATCGCGGACAGCCTGCTTGAGAGATCCTTGACCGATGACTGCAAGAAAATATTCGACGACCGAAGATTTTTAATTTCGTCATCTCTATCCTCGAGTAACTTTTTCATTTCGTCGTATTTATTGTTAGCGAATTCAATAAATGTGCTAAGATCGCTTATTTTTTCGTTGAGCGGCTGAAGTTCAGCTGCGAGAGTATTTTTTAATATTGCGGGCAGTTCCTTCTTTATTGCTTTGGTTACTTCGGATCGCACCAAGTCACAGAGCTGCTCCTGACCGACACGGTCAAAGCAGGATGTATCGGTCTGGGGGTTACTGCGTAAAGTGACGTTAGCGGCATCCTCATCACTCACTAGAGGAGCAACATTGGGTTTAGATCTACCCGATATGGGCGTGTCCGAGTTGCCGCTTTTAGGAATTTTGCTCTTGCACAGATCGCATAACCATGTGCCTTTTTCTGCGGGCGACTGTTGTTTGAACTGTCTTGTAGTCATGCTAGCACATTTTACATCATAATGTAATTGACAGTTTGAACATGTCATAAATTCATTGCTTGCAATTAATTGGGGACACCCCGCACAAGGTCTTTTTTGTTTATGCATTTTAAAGCGTAAGTACCTTTATTCCGCTGCTACTCGATGCGACTTGTAGCACACCTACTGTTCTAGATGGCGCGTAGCAGAGCGCGCAGTGATAGTGCTCACTCGTAGCCGTTGCTCGACCGTAGCACCCACGTAGCACAACTCAATCGGTGACCACAACGTCTTCGGGCTTCGGGTGCCTACGCTGTTCGTTCGGCAAAGTCCGTGAGATGCGAGGTGGCGCGATGACCGGTTCCTGACACCTTATGTGTCGTAGGTCAGGGATGACAAATTCGATGAATTGTTTTTTTTGCTTGTGGTTCAAGTTGCTTCACTATTTTATAAAAGTAATTTCGCACTTGTATTGAGAAAAATCCGTGCTATTCGTGAGTACCAATTTTGGTCACGATAAGTTAAAAAGTATCGGTTTAGAAGAAAAAAAAACGCGGAGCGATCAAACCACGTGTATGCACAGTACGGTCCGTTTCAGTACCTTTAAGTCACAAGTTTTATCTTTTTAAGGATAAAAAAAACTTCCAATTACTGGTCCTTCGAGCCGGATTTGCGCTGCACGGAAAGACCAAGCGTACGGTGTAATCGTTTTTCAAGCCGAATAATCTACTACCGTACACGTTAGGATAATCATATATTATTATAAGTGTTATCTTTTATGAGGATTAACAAGCTCATTAAAATAAAACAATTTTTAATGGATCCTTTAATTAAAGAGTAGTTTTAATTCAATGACAGATATTCGTGTAAACTACAGACAGTTTCATGATTAACAAGTTTCCAACAGCTGGTCCTTCGAGCCGGATTCGCTTTAATTTGGAAGGCTCAAGCACGGGGTTTGATTGTTCTTCAAGCCAACCAAGCAAGCATGTTAGACCGTTTGTAGCAAATAACCAAACTGTTGTGTTGATTCCTACCAAGTAGAAGGATCAAGTTCATTTCATTTCAATTCAATTATTCATTAACAATTTTTACAAGCGTATCTGAATGTTGGTATCTAATTTAAATTAGTAAAAAAAAACAGTAGTTACATAATCAAAGGAATTTAACAAAATAAAAACTAGATAAATTCAATGCAATGTCAAATAATACAAATTATAATGAGTCAATTTCTAGGAAAATTTATGAAAGTAAAGTTAAAAGTGAAATTAAATGCATGATAGATGGTCCTTCGACCCGAAATGACCAAGTACAACATTTTTGGTCCTTCGACCCAGACGAACCAAGGGTGTGTTATTAGATGGTCCTTCGACACAAAATGACCAAGTACAACATTATTGGTCCTTCGAGTTAGACGAACCAAGGGTGTGTTATTAGATGGTTCTTCGAACCAAAATGACCAAGTACAACATTTTTGGTCCTTCGAGCCGAAATGACTAAGTACAACATTAATTGGTCCTTCGAGCCAGAAGTACTAGAGGTGTGGTACATACCGAGCGAGTTCCGCGACAGATGCAGCGCGTTGTGCCGCGGCGTGGTGTGTCGCGCGGCGCCTGCCTCCACCGCCGCCGCCTCGCACTGCGCCGCGCCGCCCGACGAACAACCCTCGCCGCAGCGACGACGGATCCTGTACACGGACATCATAAAACAACTTCATTGCATATAGATATTCCATTCACAAAAGATGACAATGCGTTCTGATGCGTCTCAGTGCCATGGATGCTGGAAACCGGGTCAACAGTAAAAGTTGGGAAGCGGATTCCGGTTTCAATTTCTTCATATTCATACATACATCCAATCACGCCTTTACCTCTGGAGGGTTAGGTAAGGTAGGGTGAATTTAACACCCACGTTTCAGCGATCATTATGTTAGGCTGACGGTGAGCGCTTGGCCTATACACGTGCGACACTACTGTACCACTGACCGTCTCCAGGCGGCGCCGAGCTGCGCGCGCAGGCCGCTGACGGTGAGCGCTTGGCCTATACACGTGCGACACTACTGTACCACTGACCGTCTCCAGGCGGCGCCGAGCTGGGCCCGCAGGCCGCTGACGGTGAGCGCTTGGCCTATACACGTGCGACACTACTGTACCACTGACCGTCTCCAGGCGGCGCCGAGCTGGGCCCGCAGGCCGCTGACGGTGAGCGCTTGGCCTATACACGTGCGACACTACTGTACCACTGACCGTCTCCAGGCGGCGCCGAGCTGGGCCCGCAGGCCGCTGACGGTGAGCGCTTGGCCTATACACGTGCGACACTACTGTACCACTGACCGTCTCCAGGCGGCGCCGAGCTGGGCCCGCAGGCCGCTGACGGTGAGCGCTTGGCCTATACACGTGCGACACTACTGTACCACTGACCGTCTCCAGGCGGCGCCGAGCTGGGCCCGCAGGCCGCTGACGGTGAGCGCTTGGCCTATACACGTGCGACACTACTGTACCACTGACCGTCTCCAGGCGGCGCCGAGCTGGGCCCGCAGGCCGCTGACGGTGAGCGGCCCGCCCAGGAGCGCACACAGCGGCGCGGACGTGTCGGCGTACGACGTGGTGAGCGGCGACACGTAGATGGGGTAGCCGATGGGCTGGTCGCACGACGAGTTGATTATGTTGCGGAGCGCCTGTGGACGTACGAATAGTAAAGTAGCTTTTTAATGAAATTTTGACTGAGAGGAAAAAGAATCGACTTCGGGTGGGATTCGAACCCGCTATCTTTCCCTTACAGGGGGAATGCTCTGACCGCTAAGCCACCGAAGCCCGCACGAAGCACAAATCCGTCGCCCCAAAGACGGTAGTATAGAGGAATTTGAGTCGACTTCGTGCGGGCTTTTTCCTCTCTAAATCGAAGTAAAGTACCTTTATCGGCACCGCCGACGTTTATGGACGTCCGTTGTTAGATTATTTGTTATAACTTATAAACTAACATTAGGCGTCCATTACATAGACGTAGGCAGTCTAAATTAAAACTTGTATTGAAATATTGAGCTTATTCTGATGCCTGAATCATTAGGCCTGTCCTCTTACGTGGCCGCTGCTGAAGCGACACAAGTAAGAGCTGCATGTCACGGAAATGACAATGCTGCGGTAGATGTGCGGCGTCACGCGTAAAGATCGCGTGAGGAACTCTCGCAACCGCGGCATTTCTGCTGGAGCTTATTTCGCCACGCATAACTTTCAAATTGCGATACCTCTTAAGTTATTCATAGTAATTATGTAGTTTGAATGGCAAATTTGGTCTACATTAAATACACAACGTATGTAGCATATTTCATTGGATAAGGAGTTACAGCTTTTGAAACAAACTCTGGCATGTATATGGTGTTTACTAAATATTACATGGCAATTGATATAATATTTCCATGCCATATTTCACTGACCTGTTTAGCATTCTGTATAGATCCCCTCTCCGGGTTCCTGTTCCTCAGATACACGAGCTCCTGCTGCTGGCCCGCCCACAGGCCCCTGACGCACTCCCGGTTGAGCTTGATGACCCTGAAGCCTAGGTGGCGCTTGTTCAGCATTATTATCTTGTAGTCGTCGTTGCCTTCGTCCATTACGTGCCTATAAAGAAGGTATTTATAATAGTTAATGGCCCAGCGGGCCTACAACGAATGTTTAAAACGGGTCAATAAATTGGACGGCTGTCATAATACCAACTGTAAATGTAACTTTGTAATCATTTATATTTATATGGGATTACAATGTTATTTATGCAGTTGGTAGCATGACAGCCATTCAATTATTGACCTGTTTTAAGAGTTCATGGCACGAGCTCTATACAGTCGAAATTCAATCGTATATTATGGGACACTTATTGCTTGCGTTGACTAATACTTATGAGTTCAGCTATCCTACTATTCTTTTGCTTTTTTAGGGTGATACATTTAATAACATTTTTTTTCATTTGTCTCTCTCTCCTGATAATATGAGATAAAGACAGAGAGACAGAGAGAGAGAGAGAGAGAGAGAGAGAGAGAGAGTAGTATACCTGAGTGCCAAAAGATGTGGTGCTCCCCTCAATACATTATATCTCCACGCAGGCGCGGCTTCATGGCAGATGACAAGACGTTGCGCGTGCGACGCTATAGCGCAGTACAACGCTGAACTGCTGCAGTACTCCTCGGGGAACATGAAGTGGTCCTGTCACAGCATCAATCGATTTGAAAAGATAAAAAAAAAACAATTCGTTGAATACTCAAGATGGGAGTTGTGACCAGTCCCTTTCAGGGGATTGCTCGGACCAACTTCTTCTTCGAATCAATGGCTAGATATAGATTTTTAAATTTTGTCTTCCCAAAACTTGGCTACCTATCATGTACACAATAATTGCTCACAATTTTATTATATACTCACTGTTTTCCCTTATTATAGTATGTATTATTTACTTTATATATCTGTTTGTATGTAATAGTTGTATATGTTTATAATACTTTACCTAAAGCTGTATATTTATTTTATTTTACTTGATCTGTACTTTTCTCTCTTTTTATTTTTTATACACCTTGTATTTAGTTTATTTACTAACTACACCATATCTTTTGTTTTTATCAGATTACTGTCCATCCCAAGGTTGCCTGGAAGAAATCGCTTATAGCGATAAGGCCGCCCATTGTACATTGAACTGTAACATGCTACCTACTTGTACTACTGTAAATCTATTGGTGTGCAATAAAGAATTATCTATCTATCTATCTATCTATCTATCTACAGCAATAGCGTCTTCAGTTGCTCTACAAAGGTCGTCGGTAATACAAGTGAAGGGGCGTAATTGAGCTAGATAAACATGTCTTCAGCATTCGAAATTCTCCTATACAACCATCTTGGGGCAATGGTGGAGCCATCTATCGATAGTTCGTAAGAATATCGGTAGATAGGTCCACCGTCGCCCTAAGATAGTTATATAGGAGAATGGTTTAGGGTCCCAACAATAAATGGTAGCTAAGAGTTACATTTTTCGGTCATGTTTGGTCGGACGCGAAGTTTCGGTTGTACATTTTTCTTGTCTGCGGGGTGAGCACGAACAACTATCGTAATCGTATCGTAAAAGTAACGAAAGCACGGAGCATTGAGATTGGTCGCCTGCTTACTGTCAGCGTGTAGGCGGGTGAAGCCTGCCAATCGCAATAATAGAGCTCTCGTTACGTTTACGATACGATTACGATAGTTTTTTAGTGCTAGGGGTATTGTTCTCTTAATTCAGCGACACATACCTGATGTAACTTGAGTGCCATCCGTATCGCAGGTGCCAACACAGAATGTAGCAGAGACATGTCTGTGAAAACCCACTCGTCGCGCGCGCAGGTAATACGGAAGTCGCCTTTGAATAGTGAGTGTAGCCCGTATAGGAAGAACTCCACACTACAGGACAAGTTGAAATTATACTGGGTGATTTTATAGATTTTGAGCGCAGTTTCGATGGCAAAATCGTCTGGAAGTATTAATTTGACGAAAAAAAAACTTTTTTTTTACATTCCCCATTTAGTATGCCTTTCACCGGTACATTAGCTAATGTAAATTAGCTAATAATATAATTGCTTCACACAACAACAATAGGTGAATAAACAGATAAATAATCATCTGTGATATACTTATTCCAGTTCCGCAATGTATGCTCCGCGATGTAATAAAATTACGTTTTTAATGTTGATGTTATTCCTTATAGATAAACTAAATTGCTTGTGTTAGGACCCAGTCGCAAGTCCCAGTCGCCGTCACGGTGTTCCTCTCTGTATCACGCTATGGACCCGGCGACCGCACGGTGAATCCATGGAGTGCTGAGAATCGGATCTCTTATAGATAAACTAAATTGCTTGTGTTAGGACTATAGGTGGGTTGGAAGCAGACCGTACCTGGAGGCAGACAGATGTTGTGCGGCTGCAAGTGCTCTTCGCCCCAGTAGGCTGAGCGCGAAACACAGGGTAGTGACGGGTGACGTGGCGTGCGCGGCCCGTCGCCGCCAACTGGCGCCGCGTCGTGCCCCGCAGTGGGCTATCCACTCGCCGTACATGGCGCAGAAGCGACTCCTGACAAACAAAATATTTATATATCACTAATTCGCAGACAGAAATTTCATAGAATTTCGTTTCACAGAAAATGTTTCACATAATATTTGGTACTTATATTTTTATTTCGAATATTATTGTTTCAAAGACAATTTACTAGAATGAAACATATTTCACAGAAAAACAATTTAATGAATTTTTATTTACATTTTTTTGTTTAATAAACTTATCAAACAGTAGAATTATTTTTTAAGGAATATTAAACCACCATCATAATCGAAAAAATAATTTGGTCTAACGTTTATTAATTTAGAACACGTCATTATAGTTTACACCCCGACTCAGAGTACCCCGACTTGGATAGGTTAGGTTAGAAGGCTAAGGCGGGAGCGAAGCGGAGCGGAGCTCCCGCCTTAGGCCTTCGTGGTTATTTTTTTTAAAACCACCTAGAAATAGGGGCTCCGTCGAATTATCTTAGCGCAAATAAGTTTTATATCTTTTGAGTGGTACGTCAAACGATTTTATATTTAATGTATGTTATGATAATAAAGAATAAGTATTTGATTTGTTATTCTATGATATGATTATTCTAACATTAAACTTTATGTGAAACAAAAATCAATGATTTAAAAATCTTCAAAGTAAGTATTCTGTGTATTTATTATTCTATGAAACGAAAATATGAGGAAAATTTTATGTGAAACGAAATTCTATAATACAATTAGCTATAAAACAACGCACACCCCACTAGCTGACCCCGCGAACTTCGTACCGCCTTTTTTTTAAAAATTTCTCGCCGTAAGAATCATCCTCGTACTTCAGGAAATATTCTAAAAAAAGAATTAGCGAAATCGGTTCAACCGTTCTCGAGATTTGAGCTTAGCAACACATTTAGGGATTCATTGTTATATAATAGGATATGCTGAATACATAATAAACCAAATAATGTAGATTGGAAAAAGTGAATGCCCAGACAGGATTTGAACCCTCGACCAGTCCCTTACCCCGCGTTTTCACCAAAAAACAAGTTATAAACTTGTTTCATTCAAAACACAATAAACTACTACTTGTTTTATACATGATTGAGACTGTCTAAAACACATTTTCAACAAGTTGTAGACAAGTTTAAAACACATTTGCGTTCACACTGAAGCCTGTGACAGTCTGCACAACATGGCAACTTATGAAATTCATGATTTAAACTCAGGTGTGAACAAGGGATAATGATGATGATTTTGAAGGTTATAATGGTGATCGCTTCACTTAAAATGCAGGTAGAGTGACCGTTATAGAACATGCTTTTTTTAAATAAATGAGTGAATGATCTGTGTTTTGTGCAATATGTTTGCTTTGGATGTTTTATTCAGAATAAACACATTTTTCTTTCTTCCTTTTTCTTTCAAAATATCGAAATTTGACTGAAACTTGATCTTAACTGAGTTCGGAAAGAGGCTCGGCGGATGATCAATTTGTATCAAGACTTACCTAGTGATCCCTGAAGCTCTAAAATCGTAATCCTCATCCAAATTCACGTTGAATATAGGGTCCAAGTCTACGAAGTTCCTCTCGTTCATAGGTTTCAGAGCTTCCGCGATGGTGGTGGATGACAGCCATTCTTCTAACTTGCTGGATTGGATAGTGTAGTAGATTATGCTCTGTAGAAAAAGGACACAATCAAAAGTCAAATTGATTGGTAAAGTTAGAGATCATCGATTTCGTTCACGAAAGTTAGGATGAGAACAGGACCAATTTGCATACCCTGTGGTACTCCTGATGGCACTATATCTATGTAATAGGTTTAACAGCTAAGAGCGTGACGAACTGCAAACTATGACGTAAATAGAACTATCACCATCTCAGCAAATGACCAGCAAATTCCAGAAAGTTTGAATCCGGTCTTTTGAATAAGTACGCTGTGGTCAAACAAGTCGAATGCCTGCGAGAAATCTCCAATCTCATCATTTATAATATTATGATTAACGTTCTTGAAAAAGCATTGCTTATAACCATGAGCGTACCCAGCTTTCTTGGGTTGGAGCGAAAGTCAAATCGGATCCGGAGTGTGGAGGGGGAGGTGTTATGTTTTAAAATTCTATCTCCGGGCAGAGTGAGAACTACTATTTCCTCAAGAAAGGCATTAGATGGTTCTTACAGGGTCGGCAGCACGAATGTGACGCCCCTGGTGTTGCATACATCCATAGGCCACACGTAACAACTTTGCATCAGGTGGACCGCGGGGGCGGTCGCAGCCTGAAATTGGGGGGAGGGAGGGTAGCGTGCGGAATTTCTTTCACTTTTCAATTAGATGTGCACGATTGGGGAGGGGAGGAGTTCCCCCCTCGGACCGCGCATAGTGGACCATGAGGTCATCCGCCAACTAAGTGGTACTAAAACATACCTTGACGTAGTACGTAAGCAGCACCTTCCGGAAGTCGAACACCTGCAGCATGGACACGGCGCTGTTGTCGCTCACGGAGTAGCCCTCCAGTACGTAGCGCGCTGCCACCAGCTGCCACGCCAGCCAGCGGAGCGCCCAGCCTGCGCCAGGGGACAGCACTCGGCCCCCGCACCACCAGCCACCCGCGCATACGCCCTCTGGTGGAGAAAATATGTAGCTTGATAAACAAGTGAGTGTATACGGACGACGGCCGTCGTGGACGGAGTGTATAGCACAGGTGAAATGTGGGTGTTATACTGTTACTTCACCTCTGTCTAACCCTCCGGGGATAAAGGTGTGAATGTATGTATGTAATGTATGTATACGGACGCCGCGACTGCGCCGCAATACTGTGTACTCTGTTTTTACAGGAACAGAAGCCGTCAATGCAGAAGACAAAGCAGGACTTATGGCTTTTTATCTTTATATTTTTATATCTTGCTTTCTTTATCTTTATATCTTAATAGTAGTTTATGAAATTTTGCCTAATAAGGGTTCTTAAAACAATAATATAATAATAATAATAATTTATTTCAATTTTCATAACAGAAATAGGTACAAAATACATTTTAAAAACACTTGCAGTTTAACACTAGTATCATAAAACTCTGAGGGCAAGACACACTGATCCTAAACTAGGCCGAGACCTGTACTATAGGTATCAGAGCGCTTGTCACTACTAAAACTTCAGGTACAATAGCAAGACTGAGACGAAAACATACAATAATTACATTTAACGACATTTACTAATAATCTAATAATCAATTAGCAGAATGCATGCATAAATTATGTGCAGTGATGGTATGTGTGTGTGTGTGTGTGTGTGTGTGTGTGTGTGTGTGTGTGTAATTTATAATTTCACAACGTCCACCACACCCTCAGTATCATCGTAGTCTAAACGGTGCAACCATTCAAATAGGGATTTCTTACTTTCATTATAGTTCATTGCATGTAGTTTTACATCTTTATTTATTTTATTGAATAAATAGCTGCCTAGGAAACAAGGGAAACTATTCGTGAAGACAGTGTTAAATTTTGCCGGAGCAAAGACTCTATGACTAATACGTCTGCTTTGCATCTCTTTTACTTTTTCAGGGTCTACAAGTTTATGAAATCGCAGGATTAGTCTCTGAATGAAAAGCTGCCTTACTGTCAGGACATTACTGTCCTGGTATAGGGTGGAAGTGGGATATAGGAAGGGCCGGAATTGACTCACTTTAAGGACGGCTCTTTGAGCTCTTTCCAAAGGGAGCAAGTAAGTAAGTACACTAGTGTAAGTTAAAAAAACGAGCCGCAGCGAGTTTTTTTGTAGTATCACACGAGTATTTTAAGACCAAATTATGTGCAGTTTCATACACTACTTTATTAAAACTCATGAAAAAGTTAAAATAATTTGCATAAAATTACAATTATTTTTTGGGGTAATTCAACCCTTAAAGAACAAATTTTCAAACAGCAGAAGCGATGCATTAGAGCTATGTTTGGACTGAAGGTGACAGATAGTTGCAGACCATATTTTATTAAATACAACATCCTAACCTTACCATCACTGTATATTTATGAAACAGTGTTATTTGTCAAATGTAATCCACAACTATTTCCCCGACTATCCGACAACGTTATCCGCAGTCGTCGTGATGAGTATAGATTGTGCATGCGTGGTGCCAGAACAGCACTCATGGGGAACAGTATATTGTGTATGGCACCAAAAATATTCAACAAAATCCCAAATAGCTACAAAGACATGAATACAGATATGTTCAAGCATAAAATAAAAACGCTCCTAATTCGAAAGTGCTACTACACAATAAGAGATTTTATTAATGATCAGGACATATTATATTGATTAATTTTAGTTTTTATTAACACTATTGACATACAGCACTTTGACATAAATAATTATAAAGATTTTGACATCAGTTTATATGGGATTCTGACATAAAATTACGTAATATTTATTTGACATTATAGACTAAAATATAGGTACACTTTTTGACATCAATCTGTTTCTGATTTGTAATAATATCTCTTTGACTAAATATAATATCTGCTTACTGACATTCAATTTTATTAATTATATTCATTATTCTCTATTGACTGATAACTGGTAAATTTAATCTTTTAGAGAATTGAGCAACCTATGATTGTTAAATAACCTATTAAGTAAAAATTATGTAACTAAGAAGGAACATTATATAATATAACTAGCCTTTGCCCGCGGCTCCGCCCGCGTGGATGTTGGTTATCGCGATAAATTAAAATTGCGACTATAATTTGAGATTTAAACTATCCTATCTCTCAAGTTGGATCGAACTGTACATGGTGTGCGAATTTTATTATAATCGGTTAAGTGGTTTAGGAGTCCATTGAGGACAAACATTGTGACACGAGATTTATATATATTAAGACTAGCCTTTGCCCGCGGCTCCGCCCGCGTGGATGTTGGTTATCGCGATAAATTAAAATTGCGACTATAATTTGAGATTTAAACTATCCTATCTCTCAAGTTGGATCGAACTGTACATGGTGTGCGAATTTTATTATAATCGGTTAAGTGGTTTAGGAGTCCATTGAGGACAAACATTGTGACACGAGATTTATATATATTAAGATTAAGTTAAGATATTATGTCTCGTGCAAGTTCACGAATACTCATTTTGCACGTCTACATTGACAGGACATGTTGAAACTCGTAATGCAGTGTAATATACTTTGTAACATCATCTGTACACATGTTTCCAGCAAATAAATTTATCTTTATCTTTATCTTTATAAGGTTACGTTTTTATGTAAGCCGCGACCACAGTACCACAGATTATCTAGAGACAAACTGTCTTGGAACTCTGTGCGTAAAAAGTGTCATTAAAGTATTGTTTTAAATTTTTTAATATTTACATTTCAGTATGAGAGTAAATAAAACTACAATTAAGTAATGGTTCTTCATTATTTAGTAGTGAGGACTTACCGCTACTCTCCTCGGGTCCCTCCGATATAGCCTCTACCTCCCTCTGTTGGCAGTACGTCCCTCTGAACTCGAGACCTCGCAGCTGGAACGACACGAGGCCGTTGCCCATCTCTACTATGTGGACCAGGCAGTTTAGGTAGTCTGACGCCAGTACTGCAAAGATACATTACGACCTGTTATTACCAAGTCTTTCATTTCTGCCAAGTAGTGACGGAGAAAGGATACAAGATCACCACCTCATCTCATCTGAAGGGTGTCGTCGAAGAGGCGACTAACGAAAAAATACGCAGACAATGTCACTGGGAGAGAAGAAAAACTTGAAATAAAACCCTGTATCAATCCGTCTGGCTAGCGTGGAAACAGTAGGCCAAAGCCTCCCTACATTGGGAGAGGCTAACTGATTGAATATCTACATTGAAAGTAAGTTCGGGCTATCAGTAATAAACGATGTAAGCGAAAACCAGATTGTTATCCATCCACCCAAACTTAATATTTATAATATTAGTAATAAAGTATAGATTTGAAAATTCATTACATTTTTGAGGTAATATTATGTATGACTTACCAAAGCAGTCTCCCTGTTGCACTTGCCCCCATCGACCCAACATAAGATCGCCACAGAGATAGTGTTGCAGCGATCGTGTCAAATGTTCGTAGAATATCGAGTTCAAATTATTGTCATCTGCAAAGTAAAACATTACAAAATTTGAGTTCACAGGAAACTCGCTTTTCAGTGAAGGGGTTCTATTGTCATTTGGGTTCTTTTTCGCTTACACTGTTTTTTTTAAACCATCAAAACTTACCAGCTCCAAGATTCCGTTCCAGTTGTGACGACAGCCTGGTGTTGCTCTGGTCCACGCGTTTAGTGTTATAGTCTCGCTCCCAGAACTTCACTGGTCGGACGTATGACGTCATGAATATTGCGCTACCTGCAAAAATCAAGATTATCAACCGTTAAAACGACTGAGTCACGCCACAACCCCTGAAAGACGGCTATGATATTTTCGACAGCATAGGCCAGTATATGCCCTGGAGTATGTGATCGAAGACCGGATGAAGTTTGAATTACAATCGATAGGTACAAAGCAGTCCGACTGAGGAAGTACCTCCGCCCTACAGAATACCGCGGCCATTTTAAGGGTAGTAGAGTAGGGTAGCCAGAGCTCACTGAAGAATTTTTGTGCTGTCAGTGGGAAGCCCAAAGGCTTATCCTGCTACGTGTTCTGCGCTGACAGCACAGAAACTCTCTGTTTTTACAGGGTCAGCAGCACGAGTGTGACTTCTCTGGTATTGCACAAGTCCATATGCCCGGTAACCATGGTTATCTTCGGACTAAAACCGTCTTAAACCGCACGGCGTCTTTGGTCTACAGATAAGAGGTGTAAGATAAGAGGGGTAGTTGGAGACCAGAGAGAAATAGTTACGAAGATTTTGGTCTACAGACGGGGTAGTTGGAGACCAGCAACGAGCACAATGTTGCGACAACCTTGATACATAACAGTCATTGGTTGGACTGGGTGACGTCACTGGAGATCGACCAATGACAATCTATATCAAGGTTGTCGCAACGTTGTGCTCGTCGTAGAACTTTTACAGAATTGCATTGTTGAGGGAAACAGTTCCGAAGATTCTGATGAATAAAAGATGTCAGACCTAGCGCAGGAGTGAGTGGTGAGGAGAGTAGAGCGGAGAGCGCGGCCTGTAGGAATAACATGGCGGAGTGCGGCACGGAGAAGGGCTGCGCGAAGGCGTGGAACGCGCTGCCCCACGTGATCTGCCACGGCGCGATGTACGTCACCACGAACTGTACCTGCACGCATAACAATAGAATAAAGAACAATCATACACGTATAGATTTAGATTGGAAGTAGTTATTAATCAATCAAAGAATCAATTTCGTTAATTCAGTTTTGGCACATAAAGAGCACATATGAACGTCAAAATATTACAATTATGTTAAGAAGTAAGAAAAAAAGTAAAATAAATCATTTGAAAACGATTCTTTCACTGGTTCGGTAAGTTGGTTGTATAGAGAAGATACCAGCAAGAAACTCAAGAGAACTAGATTATCCTTTTTTTTTTTTATATGGTTTTTTATACAATTTACAATGTGCGAGCAAGCAAGAGATTAGAATGACCATGCATTTTTATCATTAAAATATTCGTCTACTTTATAAAAAGTGTTTAATGGAAAAAGCACTTTTCAATTCTAATAGTATAATTCTAATTCGTATATGTATGTACTCCAAGTCATGTTTTATTGGTAAATGAGAATATCAACGAGCATTATAATATTGGTTATGAAAAACATAAAAGTACCTAATTTGATATGAGTAAACCTTTTGAATTGGTTACACATCAAATACTAATCAAGTGTGAGGTTTCCGGAATTAAGTTTAGTATTGAACTGACCCAAGAACTACCTAAAGTATAGAAACCAAAGCTTAGAAATACTTTCACTGAAAAAAAAAAAGAGTTAAAGTGAATAGAACCTAATTCATAAAACATGAATTCAACATACCTTCAATAGAAACTCGTACACCTTGTTGAATATGACGGCAGTGATAAAGTAGTCTACTAAGAAAGTCTCGGAGACCTTCTGACTGCTGAGGTCTCTTTGGAACAGTAACACTGCGAACACTAATATCAGGTACTGCGATTCCGGTTCTGAGTAGGCGTTCCTGAGGCCTGTAAGGTACGAAATGAACCCGAAGTTTAGTGACTGTAAGACGTTTCGCTAAACACACTAACTTAATTTATATAGATATCAATGTACCATTGTGTACATGTGATTACCACAGACCTTTATTTCCCACCTATGCTTTTCTCGTTGTATTCTTCTCCTTCTTACTGACTGCAGTAACCACTTAGAGTAAAACCTCTGGTATTGCAAGTTTCTTAGTTCACGGTAACCGTTTAGTATCAATGCCTTCCATATCATGCATTTCCTAAGATACTGTAATATCGGGATACAGTGCAATACAGAACTTTGCAGAGTCAACAACGCGTGCAATACATCCAAATATAGTAACTTTTGTAGAATACCGCTTTATCGCAACCTAAGCGATTACAAAAATAATTTGAAAGTCACTTACACTTGAGTGCGCAGACGCATATAATAAGAGCACCGACCGCATCCCCGTACTTAGCGGCAATAGCGGGAGCGTCCTGCGTGGCCGCGATCACCACGGCCGGGTATAGCACGTTGCGCTCCAGGAAACATAGGTATACGAACATCTGAGGAACAAATGCGGTACTTATTTGTACTATTTGTCACCTTTATATACCCATTCCCCAAGGGGCAGGGTTAAGCATAAGTGCAAATACTGCGTATCTTCATTGCATATTGCGAAGTTAGCTTGCTAGCTTGAAAGATATATCTTGTGGGATATAATATGCGCCAAGATGTTTTTTAGGAGAAATTACAAATGCTCAAGACGAGGCTCAAGCAGCTCAGTGGTCAGAGCTTTCCCCTGTATATAATATAATACAAATGCTTCGCTTGTATCACGCCGTGAGCATCCGATCTTTCCAATCTAAATCTTTCGTTCCAATAATTGGTTTGTTTGCAAAAATTCGCTCTTGGCTAAATTATTTGATTACTTAATTTCTTCAATTCCTTTGTTACCTAAAGACCCATTCACATCTTTACTTCTAACAAGGCTTTCCCTGGTATGTAAGTCGTTTGAATATGACAATTTGAGTCTACTACACTCTACAATTAACTGTCAAACTTAGCAATTTTTTACTCAAAAACTTGTGAATATCATACCTTTTCAAAACACATAAGTTTGGCAGGTTCGGTGACTTCAAACTGCGCATGTTCGTGTTGCTTTAACACTGGCCCGGCAAGACACAACCAGGGCTGTTGCTTGCGAAGCTGAGGAGTCAGGTAGTGTAGTACCCAGCCAAGAATACCCGCGATAATCCATAGGACCTGGTGATTGATTGATTATTAGTATGTATCGTACAAAAATCTATTTATATAAGAGCGAAATACCACTCACTGATTAATCACGAAATCTCAGAAACTATAATACGTACAAACTTGAAATTAGGCTTGTAGGTTCCTTAATTATACGGTGTAGACATCCGCTAAGAACGTATTTTACGAAACTATCCCTAAGGGAGTAAACGAACTCCACGCGTATGAAGTCGCAGGCGAGCTGTTGCTGCATCACAAATGATGACATAGAAGAAAAAGTATATGGGATCACTTTAGAGGTTGTAAGTAATTCTTCTAAAAGCACGATTGGTTAGGACTTGATGGTAGATTTGTGAGACCTATTGAATAGGATCTCAGTTCTCACAGTCGGTGGAGGCACCTGGTAAGATCGATGTCAAAGGCTCGGTTTTCAGTCTCCCTTTTTCTTTTTCTCTATTCCTTCCCTCTAAAGTTTTACAGGAGGCAACGCCTGAATGATGCCTTGGGTGTTGCAAATGTTTATTAGACGTTTATGCACCAAGTACAATGTTCTATTCAAGGCAGCCTGAAGAGCAAAAATAAATACACTAATAAACTATTTAAACGTAACTCACCGTATTGAGCTGAGGCCGAAGTGTCGTAAAAACAGTCGTGCAGTGTAGTCCAAACACGAACAACGCAAGAAATGTACAAACTATGACGTCATTCTTAAGCCTGGCGTTCACTGTCGCTTGCAGCTTCTTCGGCAACGGATCTTCCATATCTTCATCAGGCTTGTCTGTCTCAGTCTTTGCATTCGAGGCATTTGTATTAGTATCTTGAGATTTGTCTTCTTCAGTAGGAGGATCGACTTTTAAAGAAGTCGTTGAATTCATGGTGTCTCCTCTAGGGTCCATTTTCAAAGAGCTAACACTCGATGCCTGTGAGCGTTTTTGCTTTGCGATATTCGTCTCAGAACTAAAGTTAATCTTGGACGCAGAACTGCCTATAGAGTTCTGTTTGGATATGTTACTTTCAGAATTATTCTTTTTCTCTTCGCTCAATGTGTTAGGATCGGACTTCTCATTTTCTGGAGTAGTTTCTAGGTTGTGTACAACATACAATTCTGGTGGCAGCAAATGCTTTTTAATTAGGTTCCATATAAGTGTATAGTCGCTAGCACTACGACTTAAATGGTAAGCGATTGGGACTAAAAGTCCGCAGAATATCGAGAATAGTATGTTATGTTTCTGGTGCTGTGATTTCTTGCCTTCAACAAGTCCGCTGTAAGCGAATCCGTAAAGAACTCCAACAGCGGCGAGCGATCTCACAACGCAATATACTGCAGCGCTTAAACTGCTTGTAGCGTTACCACCGAAAACGTGCATATCAATTTGTTCTAATAAGTACATGAGAAACGTATTCACTTGAGGAAAAAGTCCCAAGCTAAACGCCAGAGGAAAAAATAATAGGAACTTCGATAACACCTCCTGTATGATGTATAAAAAATCTCGCTCGTTCATCTCGAACCCATATATCGTTATGGCTTTCGTGATGTCAGAACTTCTTTTACGCCGTGTATGCACCTCGGCTGCGAACGGCACGGTTTGCTCTAGACAACTATGCACCGCACACAATATCGCTGTACATATACAGAAGTACACAGGCCTCGAGAAAACAACCATTTTGTTGAACCCGTGAACTGGTGATGCCGAATCTGGTTGTACACTCTTCAGCAATGAATACTGACTGCCTGCCATAATGAAACAAAACCAAAATGCGTATATATCTTTGTAGAAACCAAGGTTCAGGACCATAGAACCTAACACAGCTACCATCACAGCTAGTATTATTGTTATAAACGTTTCTCTGAATGTCAAGTTCCTATCAAATAAAGCCATGAGTTGTAGCCTATCCATGGTCACCTTCAACTCAAAGCATTTAGACAATTTGAATTTGTAATAACTCTTTGGTTTCGGTTGATTAGCCTTCTCCATTTCGTCCATATGTTTCGAGTAGTTCCTATTCATATCTCCTGGCTCCTCTCCTATCGTCGCCATCAAACTGGGTATGTTCGCATATGTATTTTCGACTTGTTGCTGCGCTAACTGTTGCGCTCTTTGTTGGTTCATCAAAAAATTTATATGCATACTAGGCAGTCCCATTCTGGATTGTCTTTCAGCCTCTATTTGCTCTAACAAACTATCAGTCACGTAAGCTACAGGAGATCTAGGTTGGTCAGTGACTGAGTGAGTTCCAGTTCCACCATCGAAGACATAGAACCGTTTGTTCGTCGTATTAGTATTGATAGGAACTACTGTTGATATATTATTATTACTTGACAAAAGGGGATTGTTGCTTCCCTGATTAGATGAACTTTGGTCGACGCTGTCTGCACGTTTCGTTTTCGCTAGGCTTTCGCTGTTGCCAGCTTCGGATTCTAGAGAGCCACAGCTGCCTTCACCGGCAGTTTCTTGAGAATTATCGAGATTATTTTCGATAGGTTTAACCCTGTTAATTCGCATACCGTCCTCTTTCTCCGGCAAAGGTATCGGTTGCGCCTGTGCTCGTCCTGAGCTATTCTTATCAAAGGTGTATGACATCCAGTTGCCATATTCATCCATGAAACAATGTATCGCACCGTCCGTCGTGTCATCGAAGGAAGTTGCGAAATGTACGCTATTAGAACTATTCGAGCTGTCCACAATGGGAGGAATGTCTTTCTTCTCTGTATTATTTTGCGAAGATGGATTGTTTCGTTGGCGGGTCGATCTTTTTATTTTTCTGACCCGATTTCTGTGGTTCCTGTCCATTAAAGGTCGAAGTCTTTGACCTTCCTCCGCGGCTTGTACGGTCTGAGGGGAGGCAGTTTCGTTGTTAGCTACATAGGAGGGTACGCAACATGGTCCAAAATCTACCCTGGAGTTTAGAAATGCTGCTAATAAAGGCATTGATGTCGGCAATAGTGTGTTAGTAGAGGTTTGCGCTACTTCTTCAATGGAGCGTTTTCTTGTTTTGTGCGAGTTCTCCCTTTCTCCCCTGATACTTTGTCTATGTCTGGGTCTCTCTTCTCGGTTCGGAGGGGGCATTACAACTGTATTTGCGTTCGTTGCCGCGAATAAGCATTCTAAGCCTTGTACCAAAGCAGCCTGAGCTTCCACCGCATCAAACATAATGACTTCTTCATTTTGATTCTCATCTTTTTCCTTCTTAGAATCTCTCTTCTTGTTCTCCTTCTGCGAGGAAGCTCGTGAACGCGCTAAGTTTTTTATCTGCTTTGGTATGGCGCCCAAGTTTTTTGGAACATTGGAAGACGATTCGCCAAGCGCATTAGCCAGTTTTAAACAAAGCACCTCTTCTGGCAATGCAGAGGCACCTGCTTCTTTACATAAATCTTGCTGGTTTTGTTCCGTCTCTTCAAATAACCAATCTAAGCTATACACGCTCCTTCCATCAACACTTTTGTTATCGCACGTTAGTTGCGATTCCTCAGTTTCTGGGGCATTATTTTTATCTACTTTTGCTTCATCTGGTGGTCTGTCTATATTTGTATCACTACTACTGCTAGAATTAGATATATCATGGTCCCAAAGTTTCTTCTCTATAACTTTCTTTTCTTCGATTTTCTTTTCTACTTGCTCAGCGTTCTCATTGGATTCCAAACTAGACTTTTCTATTAATAAATCTTTGGAAGTAGCACTTGTTTTGTCGAAGTAATCACCATTTGGAATACTCTTACATTCGCAAACTGCAAGTTGCCTTTCTGAGCGTTTGGCTTCATAATGAGGGTCATGTTTAGGCTTTTTCAGTCTTACAGGTTTGATTTTGTCGTTTGGACAATCTGGGTTATGTTTACTAGAATGATGCCTTTCGCAACAATGCTTTTTGCAGTCATGGGTTTTGCTACGTACTATACGAACATCCGAAGGCCTATCCAACAATGGTGACCTAGACCCGTTGTTTTCGTAATCAGAATCACTAGAACGCATGGCAGGCGACTGTTCAGCATCCCAATCAAAACCCCGGAACTGTTTCTCGTCATCATAATCACTATAACTCTCCCCGCTCGAGTCCAAGTCCGTTTCCTTCTGCGATGTTTGCATTTCATCTGATATTTCAGCTATAGGGTAAACGATTTCTGAGCCGTACGTTAAGTAAGGGTAGCTACACCCTTCTCCATTTTCGTTTTTCGGGTAAAGATTCAGATGAGGTCCACGCGTCAAACTTTTACTGGGAGGTGGAATAACGGCACTTTTTGGATTCTTAAGCATTTGACCACCGATAGTTTCAGCACTATTTGGATGGGGAGATAAATTTGATACACTAGGAGGTGGACACCCTATTTCTAACGCTGCACTCTTTATCCTTCTGAACCCTGAACTTTTTGACTTACTTTTATCAACTTCGCCAGTCGGTGCTTCGGTTTTAACCATCATGTATTCCCCAAGCTCGACGCTTGCAAAAAACCCTGTATCGGCGTTGTTTGAATGCCGTCTCATGTGCGACACAAGTTGTGCAGTCGAATTCAAAAGCGGTAACTGTATTGTCGACATGGTTGAGTTAGAATTCCTCCTCATATTCGATGACTGCGCTTGGGTGGCTAAAGCCATTGCCGATTTGGTACAGCTCTCGTCTGGGTAGTTAGTGTATCTTCTTCGATGCGCACTACGCTTTTTGGGAGAGGGCGGTCCTACACTGGGTTCAGAGTTATCCCTCGAATCGGAACTAAGCTGTCGAGCAAATTTCGATTGGTATGGTTCTCCTGCAGCCTCAGAACCATCTAAATACAGCCATTCTTTGAAAAAATCTTTATTACTCGAACCACGTCTATGGGGACACTCGTAGTACCTCCGACTCACTTTCGCAAAAGGTGATCCGTCATCGCATATCATATGAGGCGGTAGATTATATTCTACCCGTGGGGTTCTAGAAGCTTCTACTATTAGCTCATCGATTCGGGTACCATGCGTTCTTCTTTTAGAGGTCCTTTGTTCTCTCCTATGGCCGGATTTGGACCGGCTGCGGTTTGCTGGACGGAAGGAGGGTCCAGGCATTTCTGCAGACTGGGCCACACACAGATCCGACTTGGTTGTGGCGACAGGCTCTGCCTGCTTAGCAGACATCGCACTGTCTTCTATACTGGATTCCGAGCTATTTTTACGATGGACGTCTACTTTTAAATCTGGAACAATATTACTTATTTGTAGAACTTGTGATTTATTGCACTATATCATATTTATTTCTTTACAATTTCCCAAATAACAACATTTATATGTAAAAGCTATATGTATAAGAATAGAACAGAGATTCTCGTGCTATTTATTGGTTACTGGATTACTAATTTCACAAAAATGAATTTTACTAACTACACTTTCAAGCTAGTATATCCCTGAAGGAATAGGTAGAGGTGTCACAACTACATTTAGCCACTTATAGTATCTTATTAGTGTGGAAACGTGTCTAATGCCGTCTACAGGCAGAAAAGACAAATAACACCGAGAATCTCATGATCTTACACAACCTTACACCACAAGATATTTATATATGATTTTTTTTCTTTAATTTATTACATTATAACAAAAGTTCCATACCTATAGTACTGTTGTTGGGCTTATGATACTCCAAGGAGGTGACAGACTCATTGTCACTGCCTGTGGTCGGCCCACCACCAAGTTTCAGCATTTGCATCTCCATACCTTCGTCAGTACTGCAAGAAATCAACCAACAAATTATGTCTGTCCACGTCTGTCTATTACGTCACGGAGTAACATGGTTTACAGGCAATGGACTCGCTGCAGACGGTCAAGGTACGCTGGGGTGCCTGCTGATTTCCTGTCTAGGTTACACCCACGGCACAGATACAGTGCCTCGAGCACGAGTAATATTCGAATTCGTAACGTATCGAGAGAACGGAGCGCTGCGATTGGCAGGCGTCACACACACTCAGAGCACGGGCACACGGGCCAATCGGCGGCCACACGAGCATGCCGCTTGTATGGCCACCGGTTGGCCGAAATTTCTGCGGTGCGGCGACGCAACGTATCATGTGCCCCACTCTCAGGTTCACAGTAGGCAGGCGGCCAATCGCAATGCTGTGTTCTCTCGATACGTTTACGTTACGAATACGTATATTTTTCGTGCTCGGGGCACTAATTCTCTTAACGAAACCGTGTGTTTAGTCGGTTCGAATCCGACATAACGGCATAACGCGACCCCGTCCTCAGAAGACTCCAGCAAAAAACTCCAGCGGGCTTTTTCCTGTGCTCTATTTTTATATTTACGTCGTCTAATTGACTGCACCCCGTCTGATGGGAAGCTGGGATGCGGTCCAAAGAATAGTGGCCGTCATTATAGATGTTCTCCGTATAATGGTGGCCCCTACCTTGACACGTTTTTTTACGCCCCGCCCAAAGGACTAGGGACTGTCAGGACTAACTGACGGGAAGAAGGAAATACGTGTGCTGGTAAAAAAATCGAAGACTGGCACGGCAAAGAAAAGAGTCGTCGAACCGCTTAGTTCTTGAGGGAATTGCTATTTGTTTCACTCACGCTGTATTCTCAGTGGCGTTGTGTGGGCCCGACGGCGGCTGCACGACAATGCACTCTGTGGTATCATACATATGGTGCAATTGGTGGTTCAAGAGCTTCAGTCCGGCGAACAGAAGCGCCACTAGAGCGCAGTATATGATCCAACCGAGACTCGCTGGCGGGAAGTACTGGAAAGAAGAAGAGAGATTATTTGATATTATTGCAAGTTTATAGATACATGCATATTCTCTGAAAGGTGTATTTTCATCCACATTTCGCCAACTATTCCGGATACTACTGTTGACTCGAGCCATGCATCCGAAGCTGAGTCTATCTGTGAGCCAATGCCCTATTTATTCTGGGAAATCATGGTTTTCTCACATAGACATCACAATTCTGCATTTAGTCATAATATACTCGTAAATGTATAATTAAAACTAGTCCATACATTTCTTGAATTCAAAGTCAACAAAGTTTATTAACATCATGACACGATATTTTCACATGATTCATCATAATCACATGCCAGTCATGATCTGATGTGATTCTGCAGTGTATTGAATAATATTTTTAACATATTATATATTTGCCCGCGGCTCCGCCCGCGTGGATGTCGGTTATCGCGACCAAACATAGCCTATGTCCTTTCTCGAGGTCTAATCTACCCCTATACCAAATTTCATCAAAATCGGTTCAGTGGTTTGGGCGTGAAAGCGAGACAGACAGACAGACAGACAGACAGACAGACAGACAGACAGACAGAGTTACTTTCACATTTATAATATTAGTAGGGATGTAGTTTAAAATAGTTTCGTGCATGTAATGCAAAGATACGCAAAAATAGTTAGGTTGCTTTTAGGATGGCTGACCATGATGGCCTCAGTCTCGTGCTTGTTTATACCACTTAGGTGTCAGAAAAGCACATGGCCCACCTGATGGAAAGTAGTTATTGTGGCAGAACCCCATTTTGTTGTTGCTTGAGAAATATTGTTCGTGTCGACATAGTTAATCAGGATTATAATGGAGTAGATCAAAATGATAACACTTTATAATCTAATTTACTCTAAGCTAACAAACTTAAAAACCGTAATTCTTTATTATAATGTTACTTTAAAAAAAATAAGTGAGATCTTTTAAGTTACATAACTTAAAAAAATAATTGTAACAATCTATGCAAATAAAGTTAAGAATTTACAAAAAATATCTCATAACAGATTACTTTCGATTTTTTGCTAATTTTAGCAGAAAAGTATTCAAAACAATATCACATTTCTCTAGATATGAATTAAACTAAAGTGCCGGTTGGCAGTAACGGGCTGCTAGCTTAGGGTTGCCATACGTCCCCGTACGCCGGGACATGTCCCCGTTTGAGGCCTGGTGTCCCGGCGTCCCGGCCAATAAGCAAATTGTCCCGGTTAAACATTTTTAGTATTATATTAGAGAGCTGGACTTGGTTGGTAATCAGTAATATACCTACAATAAACGCGACTAGGTAGCTAGGCTATTAATACGTAGATAGAACGACGAAAGCGCTGATATTTTTCAATACATGAATATGTTAATGAGTGATAAAGACCCCGGGGCCAATGATTTTACGAGAAAAACGCGATGAGGGACAGATGGCGCTCATACTTCCAACGACATGCTGAATAAGCAGCAAGAGGTGCATCCACCAGACCTCTTTCCAACAAGGACAAGGACTAGTGCCACCGATAACGCCTGCAGAAGTACAGACTCGGCCTCGACGAAATCCCCATCGAGGCTTGGAAGGCAATGGGAGCATTGAGTGCTCGTGGTGTGAGCATTCTAACAAATCTGTATAACCGCGTACTTCTCACCGTGAGATCCTGAGCCAGTGGAGACTGAGCTTCATTACGCCAGTATTCAAAGGCAAGGGATCAGTGCAGGAGTGTGGTAGTAACCGCGGTATAAAGATAATGTCCCACACCATGAAGCTCTATGAGCAGATAATCGACTCCTGGATCCGACAGGAGTCCCGGGCACGGGATCATTGATCCGGTGTTCTACCTAAGGATTGTGGTGGGGAAATACAGGGCGAAGAACACGCCCCTGCACTGCCTATTCTTAGACATGCAGAAGACCTTCGACTGTGTTCCTCGCGCGGTGATCTGGTGGGTACTGTGGGCTAAGGGAGTTCCAGAGACCTACATTGACACCATCCAAGATATGTATCATGATTCTGGTTCCGTGGTTCGGAGTGCTTTTGGTGACTCAAAAGCCTTCCCCATCACCATCGGAGTACACCAAGGATCCGTCCTTAGTCCTTACTTGTTCAGCTCGGTATTAGACGTCTTGTTGGACAGTATCAGAAAACCACATAAGCAGCCTCCGTGGTTGCTCATGTATGCTGATGATATTGCGCTGAAGGACGCGGACAGGAGCAGATTGGTGCAACACGTGAAAGTGTGGAAGGAAGCGCTTGAGAACGGTGGTATGAAGCTAAATGTAGCGATGACAGAAAGTTTAGCGTTAAACTCGACAGATTTCACACCGGTCCGCATAGGCGATGATTCGGTTTAAGTACCAGTGAAATCGACTACGACATCAGGGCACGCATTGCTTCCGCGTGGACCAGGTGGTGAGAAATGACTGGCGTCACGGGTGATCCCAAAATGCCAGTCAGGTTGAAGGAGCAGGTCTATAAGACGATCATTAAGCCTGTCCTCTTACATGGTTGTGAGAGCAAGAGCGTAAGCACGTAAGAGCTGCATGTCACGGAGATAAAAATGCTGCGTGAGGAACTCTTGCAGCCGCGGCAGCCTTCATGTCCATGACATCGCAGATAAAAATAATGCTAGAGAGCCGCCTTCGCTGGTGCGGCCACGTCTTGCGGCAACCGCCAGGATACGTGGGTAGCAAATGCCTGACAATGGCGCCCCCACCGGGTCCAGGTAGAAGGGATAGGCCCAAGAAGTCCTGGCTTGACGTCATGGAGAGTGATATGCGTGCAAATGGTCTCACTACCATGGACGCCCAAGATCGTGTCAAGTGGAGGAGGAAGAGCCGGAAGGCGAACCCTGAGCTCCGGGGTCATCTTGGCCAGGGATGCAATCGGGAGAAAGCGTCTACATGAAAATGATGTTTAACTTAATGTTGATTTCGTCAAAATATTTTGCCTTTCAGAAAACATAGGAAGCCCGGGTCGCTGCCCGCTTGTTTAACGCTTGTTTAATGGCAGTGTTAAAAGTTGTTGTAATAAAAGTTCCTATTTTTCTACCTTTAGGTACTAATTTTTCTTCAAATGTCCCCGTCTGGGTCCCCACACTTATGGCAACCCTATGCTAGCTGTTAATGCGTTGGATACCTGCTGGAATAGGGGAGTTGATGTATATGAGAGGTAATCACGACTAGAGGTGCTGATAGACTTGATCATTCGCATAAAGCCGCGTTCAAACTACGCGCGGCAAACCAACGAAAATCGGCTGGCGCGGCAGCCTCGCTAAGTGTAGACGCGTATGGCTCGCGAGGCAGACGCGCTCAAATGCACCGCGCGACAAACCGTTCGTTGTCGGTTTTTGAGACTGCATCAAAGCAACTTGAGTCATTCGCTAAAACAGATCAGTAAAAATATGAACAATATAATGTACTGGTCTGGCTATCCGGGGGGTGGAGCTGCCGCGCGCGACACGTGGATCGCCTGCCGCTCGCGGCAGCCGTGCTCTACTAAATTCATAATATCTACATTCTGGCTCATGATCCAGTCTTTTTTAATTTGTGGAACTGAACAACGAACCTGGGGAAGCATAGAGCCAAACATCGCTACGAACATTTAGATGATCTTTCTGGTAAACGCTCTTGTCAATTTAAAATTTACTTTCCTTTAGCAAGGGTGCTTACTACAATGCTGGATAGAATGCTCGCTTAAATGCTCTTGCTTCATGTTTCTATAATGTAATGTAACATTCACAATATGTTCTTTATAAATGAATGCTGAAGTTTATCAACACCTTTAAAGAAAATGTGGTTGGAAAATTCTAATAAGCATTGTGATTTGAAAAATAACAACGCATTCATTGAATATTCATTACCAAGGCTACATTTAATTAGAATCACGAGGGCATTCATTTACTGAGAAAGTGAGTAGGTTCAGGTTATAAGGCATTATAGAAATATTATGAATGTGAAAGTTAGTATGTACTTCTTATGTACATTTGGATGTACACTTCAATATGACTTCAACTCGTCTGATAGTAAACTGGAGGTAAAGTTTCGGGAAAGAGGGTTACCATTGCAGACACCAACAATGTTAAAAAGCGTTAAACTGATAGTGGCCCTATCAGTTTGACAAAATCATCAGATGCTTAAGGACTCGGGACTGTAGATAGAAGGAATCTGCGAAGGAGAATCGCAGACCTTGCGGCCCGCGACGAGCGGACGAGAATCGCTAACCGCGCGGCCCGCGACGAGCGGCGGCAACTCGGGCGTCGGAGGTCGCAGAATGACCTCCGTCCCCCATGAGCGCGGGCCTAGGGGTGACGGGTGGAGGCGCCTATCACCCTAGCAGAAGCAGCACGCATTGCGTGCCTCCCCATACCCGGGGGTGGGGGCGAGTTGGGGACTCCGTGGCCCCCTCTGGATAAGGGCCAGATCGAGAGATATGGCCTTGAGTCGGCCAGGGCGCGAGGGATATGGCTACGACAATCTCACCGCCGGCAACCGATGGCCCACAGACGGCGTGCGTTTTAGTTGGTCCGAGCCCGACATAACCCCGCCGGAGCCGGAGGAGGTACCCGCGGGGATTGTTCGCACGATAAAAAAATAAAGAAAAGGAAGAAGTAATCAATAACACAAAAAAGGTTGGATGGATTTAGCTGAAACTGCACCCACCCAGACTAGTACAACCGGGTATTATTTATTTATTTATTTATTATAATACATTATTTATAGTATCTAAAACTACGGAACCAGTACAATGGGCGGCCTTATCGCTTTAAGCGATTTCTACCAGGCAACCTTTGGATGGTAATTAAGATTGTAGGATTGAGTGGTAGTTATTTGGTTGATTGGGTACAGGACAACAGTACTATTTATCCAGAAATATGTTCCTGTAGTTTACAGGTGTGACCAGTATCCAACAGCTAGTAAAACTACAATAATATTAAATAAACTAGCCCATGTCCACAACTAAATGTGAGTGGCTATAGGTTATCACAAGTAATAGTCATATTTCTGGTTCCACTCAACCAATTGCAATCAAACAAATGTAAGATATTTAATCTGACCAAGAACTTCCAAAGAAACAAAACTGCATCAAAATCCTTTCAGCAGTTTTTGTGTCAATTGCCGTCAAACAGACAGACAAGAATTCCAAAAAAAATATTTTTATGTTCTGTATCACTACCACTATCACTACATAAATTATAAAACAAAGTCACTGTCACTGTCTGTCCGTCCCTATGTATGCTTAAATCTTCAAAACTACGCAACGGATTTTGAAGCGGTTTTTTTTAATAGATAGAGTGATTCAAGAGGAAGGTTTATATGTATAATACATATGCATAATATTGTAGAGAAACACTGATAAATCGGGGTCAGAATACCACGCGGGCGGAAAATATGGCGGTACGAAGTTCGCCGGGTCAGCTAGTCTTTAATATAACATAATCTACATATTTTAACTGTATTCTTCTTCCTCCTAGCGTTAATTCCCAGTCGCATCCGAAGCTTTCAGCTCGGAGTCTGGGGTCCGCTTTTACCAGTCATAGCTACAGATTTGGCTAGACCTCGATATTTTCCGTGAAGCGATTGCCATCTGACCTCCACGACCCAATGTTAACATTAGGCGATATTGAAGCTAAATATTTTAATTGTATTGTAGTATGATTTCTAGAATGGCATACTTCATAGAAGGATGCAATAATCATAAGAAGGCAATTACCAGTTCATAACTCATGAAAAGGAGGTCATTTCAATTGAAAAATGATATTACAATCATTGGTAACAATAGACTTTAAACAGACATAAAGCAATACTAGCCACTAGCTTTCTGTTTCAGTTTCATTGCTGGCTAATGCTCTATCCAAAATTTAATCCATATCCATACTTTCGTACTAATATTATAAATGCAAAAGTAACTCTGTCTGTCTATTACGCTTTCACCCCTAAACCGTTGAACCGATTTTGATTAAATTTGGTATAGGGGTAGATTAGACCTTGAGAAAAGACATGGGCTATGTTTAGTCGTGATAACCAATATCCACGCGGGTGGAGCCGCCGGCAAAAGCTAGTATCTTATGTTTTCCTAGCAACCTATGTATCTCACATTGCTTTTGGGGTTACACCTGTATAAGTGCTAATTACATGGCAATATCGGGATAAAAAGTAGTCTGTGGACTACTTTTTATCCCGATATTGCCATGGAATTGGAATTAAATGGGAATGGAATGGAGTTGGAAATGGAATAATATATACTCAGGGAGGCTTAATATAGCATAGCAGTAGTGAAATAATTTAAAATACAGCTTGAAATTTTTGAATTTTTAGAATACCAATTACAATAAAGCAAATCTTTTGGTCTGGCCAAATAATCGAGGAGGCATTTACTATATGCAAGTTACCACAGGGTATGTTGGTCTTCTGTAAAATAACAACAAAATAACAAAACTTACTATTATACTGGCTGTTGCCAGTGGCTCTGTCCAAGTGGATGTTGGTTATAGCAACCAAACATACCCTAAGTCCTTTCCCAATGTGTAATCTACGCCTGTACCAAATTTTATCAAACTTGGTTCAGTGGTTTAAGTGTGAAAGTTTAACAGATGGAGTTACTTACGCAATAAGAGTATTAGTATAGGTTTAATATGTAGATGCTGTGGTTAATATGTCAATAGGTATTTTAAACGGATGGGAAATACAATGAGTCAATATTATATTTGTCAATTTATGATTCACAGCATGACAGAAATAAAGGAAGTGCTGTTTGAATAAATAACTATTGTATGGTATCTTTTTTGTACCACTTTAAGTGGCAGAGAAGCGTACGGTCCACCTGATGGAAAGTGTTAACAGTAAAGAACGGAATGAGATTGAGTCTACGGATATTAAGAAATAAAAAATTAAAAAAATTAATCACTCTATTGCAGTCGACTGATATTCTATCTAACATTTTGGATAATGAATATCTCTGCATCACCCTAAGGTTGACTGGCAGAAAATGCCTTTGGCATTAAGTCCGCCTTTGTACAATGATTTTGTATTTGTGCAAAAAGCTTAAATAAATAAATAAATAAATACTTGACTTATGTAGGTACTGCAATTGATTTTAATTTATTTATAATTAATAAAGTAAGGAAAGTTGTATGAAGGAATTTTATGGGAAAACACAAGAAGAAAGTGTTATAATAAAATTGTACCTGGATAAAACCAGGTTGAGCCACAAATAGAAAATAAAGTGTGGATTATATTGGAAATCTTATACCATTAATATTTCAGTTATAACAACACATATTAGATTTATGACTTATGTATATCGCACTTAACATAAGACCTCAGTGTGCGTAAACATGACTGAATTAAAAAAAAACTATTTGAATAACATGACATTGTAATAAACATTGTTTACAAATGGAATCAAGTCGCAATTAGACTCTGATAAGAGAACATAATAAGAAAAAAAAAGTAAATAATGTGTCCTATTCTTATAAGATACAAAAACCATCTCAGTACTGCAATGTAGTGAGTAGATTAGTCTCAGACAACTGCTAAGGCTTCGTAAGGGCAATGACCATAATGACTCAAGTCACAATGCTGCATAACAATGATTGCAAGCACTACTGACCTGCTTTGGCATACCACCTTTTTGAAAACAAATATCAAAAAAATATAAAAGCTAGTTCAAAGTTTAACTCACCAGATATATAGAAAACGGCAAACATAGCAAGAACAACCAGACATATAGGTGCACAGTGTTGCAAAACAAATTTTGATGAGGATCATAGAACCATCCCCCTGTTAAAGACGCCCAAACACCTTGGCGTAATATCTCTAGTGTCTGGGAACCCATTTTACACTTTATGTCCACATTTCCGTGTTTAATTCACCTTCCACCCACACTAGCACTGTTTATTACTCACGAAATCATTTTTCACATCTGCAAATTGTTAATATCACTGCCATTTTGAATGATTTATTACAAGCGAAAATGGACTTTATAGACATCGATTGTTTGTTAAATTCACGGCGCTTACTACATCTAACAGCTAGTTATTGTGATATGAAACATTGGTAAACAACAATACTAGTGGATTTATTAATAATGGATACACAAATTTATTAATTATAAATAAGAAACAGGGATGAAATTATTGAAACAACACTTTCCTTTGGACTTGCTCAGACTTTGACAGCGAGGGACAGGGTTACCTGCAATTCTAGATTGTTTTAGTGTTGAGAAAAAACCGAAAAAACCGAAAAAACCGTCTACTGTCATACAATTTTTAAATCAGCTGGCAATACAAATTCCTGTAGCTGTCATTCATCATTTTATCATTTATTTATCTTTATTTATTTATTTTTGAAGTCGAACCCGGTCGTCTGCCGCCGACAGACTTGTTATTATTTCTATTAAACTAAATCGTATATCAGTGTGCTTATGTGCTGTTAGTACTAGTAATAAGTGAATAGTGCGATAACAAAATGAGTGACGTCGAGAGGCTATTGAAACAAGCTGCCATGCAGATAGGAGCTGGTGGTAGTGCAGGCTTTGTGGAAGTTTGTATTATGCACCCCCTGGATCTTGTGAAGACGAGGTTACAACTACAGGCTACTAGACAAACCCTAATCAGTTCTGATCCTCACTACTATACAGGAATAGTAGACTGCATGAAGAAAATGCACAAGTATGAAGGCTTTACATCATTTTGGAAGGGTATTCTGCCTCCTATACTGGCTGAAACACCTAAGCGAGCGGTGAAATTTGCAACATTTGAGCAATATAAAAAGTTGTTTTTATTTGGTGCCAGTTCTCCAACACCTGTAGTAAGAATTTTTTTTTATACTTAGGTACCACATAATTGTAACTTAAAATATGAAGTTACCTAACTGGTATGTCTGAAATGTTTTTTCATATTATATTTATTCCATTTCCCCATGTCTGCCTTTTTTCATTATTCATCAATTGACTGCACCCCACCTGGTGGTAAACTGAAGTCTTAAGAGTAGTTATAATATTTTTAATGTATTTTATTATAAATTAAACCTCTAAAGTGCCATGGAACTCCACCTCATAATTTTGAATACTTCAAAAAATACTTCATATGAAAATTGAAAATACATTGTAATGAAGCCATACTAAATGTGATATTCAAAAGATTTTGATCTAATAACAAACTATTTTTCATATAGAATTATTACATAATTCTCAATTTGATGTTACATTTTTGTAGGTACAGAAGGTATCATCTTTACATATAGGTATCACAATTTTGCTCCTATACACCAGTGAGTGAGAGATAAGAGCCTGTTATCAAAGACATGCAGTATAATTTTATCTCATATTGGTTTTAGCGGTATACTTAAATAGATATTATCAATAAGAGTGCTGTAACATAATAATATTATGAAACTATAATTCATAATAATAGTTACATGATAGATACTTTATTTTGTCATTGACAGCCTCTGTGGCGCGGCGTTAGTGAATGCGACTACTGCGCAGTGGCTACTAGTGCGGGTTCGATTCCTGCTCAGTTCAAATATTTGTATACATGAATATGTCTATTTGCATTGGTCTGGATATTTCCGAGCCACGGCAAACATAGTCATACAATCGTGTGTATAATACGTAGTTGCAGGCCACATGGAATTCTCAAACTGTGGAATGAACACCCTGATAAAGGTTTACCACGATAACAATGCGGAGTTCTTCAAGAAAGGCATTATAAGGTCGGCAGCACGAGTGTGACGCCCCTGGTGTTGCACACGTCCATAGACCAAAACCCTTTTTTATGTGCTAAAGCTCTTGCGGTCTTCAGGGAAACTAGTGATGAGGTGGATATATCAAAAAGTTCATAAGAGCTACCAGGCACCCCATCAGCACTGCCACGTCACTCAGGATCCACTCCTTGACGACAGGTGGTCCACGCTTGGACCCCGCGTGGTCAACATTGCGTTGTTAGGGTCCTATCAGACAGAGAGCGGTCACGCGGTCAAGCGTTCTACGGTCGCTTCAGAAAAAGACGAAAATCGTTGATTTGAACTGACCGCTTGAACGCTTGACCGCGCGACCGCTCTCTGTCTGATAGAACCCTTATTGAATATGCATCGTTCGCATGCGTACGGTGCGGTGTATAGGTATATCGAGGTCTGATTCACTCAGTGTTCAAGCTGAGGGCTACCATTGTAACATTGTTTACGTGTACCTACGATATAAAAACAGATGCGCGAGTGTCACCTCTGGCATTACGATTGTTCATAGGCCTAACCACTAGCCACCTTTTTCGGTTGGCTAGGTGGGTCGATGTTAGGTTACCATTTGTACAACACGATTTCTCGCTGCAACAGGCCCGGTGTGAAATTTGTGTCTGTAGATATGTACAACTGTTCAATAGACAATAAATATCTATTATATGTATCTGCACTAGCAATCTTGCGTAAGTGGCAAGAGGCCAAAGATTCACGAGAAAATTGGAATTTTAGAACATTAGTAACAAAGTGTAACTACAATATTAAACAAATTTTAATTCATACAATTTATACTCCCGCTTCTTTCCCTCTGTGTTAAAGCAGAGATAATAACTCCGTTGCGTCCGTACGTTACGTAGTTCTTATACACTGTTCTGGCTTCCTTTTCTGAAGGTCAAATCTCGTACCTACCAAACAGATGTTCAAAATTGAGTTTTGGTATAATCGCCCAAATGACAAAAACAATATCCTCGTAGGTAACACAATTTTACAATACTTTAATTAAAATCATGATCGTTTTTTGCCATTTGTAAGATTAAGGTTAGATCGAGACTAAGTTTGAAACATTTTTTTATTATGAGAATTGGCCCTCTGGTTAGGACCAAAAATATAGCAGCGTAAAATGTAACACATCCCTGGACGGTACTCGATTTCTAGGGTGCATAGTCTAACTAACTGAACGTCCTGGGAAGTCGGAATTCTCCTGTATATAATCTCTAGAAGAAGTAAACATAATCTACTAAAAATCTTACGAACTAACAGTAGGTATACTTATTGTGCTTAAACATTCAGCCGCACGAATAGTTATTTATCACGCTAGTTTTCTAACGTTACCTTATTTCTTTTTCCAAACCTTACGTTGGTTCATCGGAAACATTAGACACAGAAGAGCCAAAAAAAAATAATAAAATAAATATATTGAAGCACCCGCAACTTCCCCCAAAGGAGATCAGGGAAAATTTACGTAAATGGCTTGCAATTTTCGTGGGTGGATTGTGCATCCGGCTGTCGATATCCCCATCCTTCATTTTAATTCATTTATTTGTATACATTCAATAAGGTTCCACTTTCTTTCAGACCTTCGCGTTGGCTGGTCTCGGAGCAGGAATCACAGAAGCTATACTTGTTAACCCTTTCGAAGTCGTGAAAGTGACCTTACAGTCCAACAAGGCCATAGCCAAACAAATACCCAGTACATGGTCAGTAACAAGGCAAATTGTGAGGGAACACGGTCTAGGGTCCAAGGGCCTTAATAAAGGGTTAACAGCGACGATAGCGAGGAATGGTGTCTTCAATATGGTGTATTTTGGATTTTATCACAGCGTCAAAGGGATTGTGCCTGAGTATGAGGTAAGTTTTGTGTGCGAGAAGAGCTAATGTCGCCTTCAAAATGTTTCGCGTTCCAGCATGGAATACAAGATAGCACTCATCGGAAATTGGGATTAAACTGCCCAGATTGGGATTTGGTTATCATTTCCTAATGTTTACCATATCATATCGCGGCAAATTTCCAGTCTATGCTTTTATTCGTTCATTGGACTTCAAAATAGAATAGCTATAATATAAACTAATTTACATTAACGATTGGTTCATTCATTAATGTTCATCGATTTCTCCCACCTGTTTCATTCATTCATGAAACAAAATTAGTGATAAATATTAAGACTCAAGAGTCGACATGCCTATTTGTCACAACAATAACACACATTTGTCACGGTACTTGTAATTCGTATAGAAGTCAGCAGTGGTTTTCAGACAACAATCGAAAGTCTAGTTTTTTTAAACTGGTTACAATATTTCGTTGCGTGACAATACGATAAAGTTGAATATGCCTGCCTATGTTTAGCATTATAATTTTATTATTGTGTAACTCTTTGTAGTTTCAAAACTCAGGTGACAATTCGACATCATTAGATAAGGTACGATTTCGTAGCCGACCGCAGCAGCAAATATAGCATACCGAGATATAGACTTTAATGTGATAACATTTTTATTGTTTTAATTCATTGCGGCTATTAACAAGTAATTAAATTTATGTAAAAAGACTAAAACGATGACACATCCTTCAATCACACATAATATAAAATATGGTCCATAGAAGAAAAAGATATTCGTATCTTTGCGTAGTTTACGTGTAAGAAATTTAGGGTGATACCTATGACAAAAAAATGCTAAGTTGTAATAGTATTTATCAATAATTAATTTAGGAACGTTAAAATATAAAGTAAATCATCATAGTTATCTATTTATTTATGATACCAGGAGGATGCAAACAAAACTTTCATTTTTGTCAGATAAAATGCAACCTAATTTTAAATTGACATATCTGTTTAGATACATTGCGAGATACATGTATATTGTATTGATTGTGTTCCTATCGTGACAGACATCGGTGTGGTCGTGATAACGATATCTAAGATACGATGCTCTGCTGTGTTTATATAAACAGTACACAGCCCTCCGGATAGTAAACGTTTCGCGCTTGCAACACCAAAAATGTAACCTACTCCACTGGCTCCAGCATGGGGGGAGGGAGGGTTTATCCATGGGGATTTTTCGCACGATAAAAAAGTGCCCATTTTGGATGAAGTCCTGTGGCATCTTAGCATTGTTACTAGTAGCATTCAAGGTTTTCACTTTTGAGCCTGGGCCCGGGGTCTGCTTACTCCGTTTATATTATCAGATTTTATGGGAGCCAGTGCCGGCTGAGCTTCTAACCTCGAAGGAAAAGCTAGCACCATAGTCTTATCCGTCAATCAGCGTAAGCACCGACTTCCCTCGTTGGGCTACTTTACACCCTGGTATCGAAAAACCTAAGACGACATTTGATTTTAGACGGTTCGAGTCCGATATAACCACCGCTACAGGGTGACAGGGATATACGGAGGATACCCGCACGACAAAAAGTCTTTCTATTCCCAAACACATTATTACTTCCAAGGTCATCTTTGTTCCAGGATCCCTTCTTAGAATTCGCCCGTAAGGTAGCAATTGGCTTCACGTCGGGAGTGCTCGGCTCCTGTGTCAATATACCGTTTGATGTGGCCAAGAGTCGAATCCAGGGCCCGCAGCCAGTTCCTGGCGTTGTGAAGTACACATCTACTACTGGATCTATTGTCCTGGTGTACAGAGAAGAAGGGTGAGTTTACTTATAGAAAAAGCAGCATGTATCTTTTTTAAACCGACTTTAAAAAAAATGAGGAGGTTCTCAAATTGTCAGAATTTTTTTTTAGAGCTATGATTTTTTTTCGCAATTTGGTTTGAATTTGATATTTGTGCTAACTGCTGTCTGATCTTCCAATGCCGAGAGGTAAGCTTACGCAATATCAATCAAAGAATCACTGCTGAAGGTGAATGTGACGACCTTCCGTTCTCAGTAAAAATCTACTTGACAATAACGTACGTAACGGTCTATGGGCAATGAAATAAATCAGCAAATGTCTTGCTGGCCTAATGTGACCATACATTTTGTTTTGAACGGGACCGTCCATCCCTTAACGGTTTCTGTGACGGCGTTCCGGTATCTGATAGTAAGCTAAAGGAGATGTGTAAGGATTGCGAATCACAAACAATGAAAAAATTATGGGCTTCAGATTCACGGCCTTGTCAAACGCTTTTCCACACCCTGCTTAGAGAACCCGAGATTGTTGAAAGATGGAAATAGGTGCGTGTGTTGCTAAAGACTTATACCTACCATATACTGTATAGACACATCTTACTAACAAAATGACTTGCAAAAAACGGCGTGAAAAACGCGTTTTCTGTGAGTAAGCTAATATCAATATTATTCTTTAAACTGTCAACATGTGCATGTCATGGGATGTATCTATGTATATGTCAACTTATCCCAAAGTAGTAGCCATTTTGTACGCCCCCCTTGAAATGCTTCTTGGTATAGAGCTTGTAAAATAGTCTAAGGGTAAAGAATTCTAAGTCTTTATGGTGCGGCAAAGAAAAGAGCTCAGAGATCCCGCCTTTCCATATAACGGGTTTAATGTGTTCTCTAACTTCTCCGAGGTACGGAAGGGTCTTATTTTGTTATGAACTTCTTACTTTATTACATTAAATTGTCCCGTCTTGAGTGTATAAATAAATGGACACTTAGTCATGCCCAACGATTACATTGTTAGGCGCCACACAGCGGATTCTCGTTTCATTTAAATTTAAACCAGCATTCTGTGAATACATTCAACTCTCTAAATATACATACTTACATTTGTACTTTGGATACTGTCTCTTTATACAAACCGGGCAGGAAGCCAACTACCTAAACTTGATAATTTTCAGAGCAAATAATAAAATTGTTATTCATTGTTCTTTTGTAAACAAAATGCGTAATGGTGTATAATCATGTTAGTAGTTAGGCTTCGACCTAAAAGCTCGAGATCCACCTACTGACTCCTCTTCCTTTTGATTGGATATAAACTACTTTTATAGAAGGGCCATCCACCTGACCTCCTTACACAGAGAGGCAAGCCTGCTGTGCAATTTTCTAAGCATACAACGTCGTGCACAGCGCTGTGACAGCTAGATAGAGATTGTCATTGGTCGTTCTCCAGTGACGTCACCCAGTCCGACCAGTGATAATGCTAGATTGCACAGCTGACAACTAATTGAAGGACAAGCCTCTCCTGACAACCAACCTGACCTGCAAGCCGGCACATGCTGTTGAGAGAGGTTGAGGTAGAGGTTGAGAGAAGATCTTGGTAGGACCCCTAGAATCCTTTTAAAAAAGGATATTTACCTACAACCCGTATTTATATCCTCACTTTTTTGGAGTATATTAAAAAGAAACCTACTCGTTATACAGGTCATACCCCATTTAACTTCTCCAGCTCAGCTAAGTAGTTTGTGTTTGAAATGGGTTCATGTTGATGTTGATTCCAAGTCCGGTGCCATAGAGGTAGCAGAGAAAAAGTATCGTACTTTTTTAATATACTTGTGGAAACCACCTTCATATAAAGTTCTACGTAAAGGTGCAACCGTATTTCCGTTGTGGACTGTACCTGATTTGTACAAAATTTAAATACGGGCAAAATATACCTAACTATCATGGTAAAGAAAAACACTCCAGATTTAGTTTCCTGAATACTTGTTATACATATACACAGGTACATACTCCTATGTTTATGTATGGCGAGTACTGGTATTAATTATTCACGTATGTCACCTTTATGACCTACTTCCAGAATATCACTTAAACATTGTGTATTTTAGTGAAGCTTTACATCTCATCCTTCTGGACGGTATCCAAACTCGTGTAGTTCGTCTATCTATGTTATGATGCAGTATTAAGGTGTATTTAGACCAAACGAACATAGAGCTAGAGCTAGAACAAGAGCATTCTGCAGGAGGCGCGGGTTCGATCCCCACTCAGTGTAAATATTTGTGTGCATGAATATGAATATTTGCATTGGTCTGGGTGATGGGTGTTTCCATGTATAATAAGTATGTATTTACAAAAAAAAAATGTATCTAAGTATGTTTATCCGTATTCTAGAACCCATAACACAAGCTAGTTAAGCTATGCTTACTTTGGGTCTAGATAGCGTTGTTTAGAATGTCCTACAATATTTATTTATTTATTTATTTATTCTTTTTCAATATTTTATTGTAAATTAAACCTTATTTTCACCATTTACACAAGAAAGAACAACGTAAGAATTACTAATATAATTCGACGTAGAGTGCATAGAATGAGCATTCGCTCGTTTGATGTAAATAAACCTTTACGTGACGTCCGACCGTATTTATTAATTTTTTCTTACTTTTCAGATTCCGTGCGTTATACAAAGGCCTTCTACCAAAAGTACTGCGACTGGGACCCGGCGGAGCGATCATGTTGGTTGTATACGATTATGTATATCATTATTTAGAGAGTAAGTTCAATTGATTTATGGAACGGAACAAGCAAGAAACGAATCTATAACGCCATCCGCTGCCTTGTGCGTTGAACGCATGCGGCTACCTGTTTCGTGCAAATAATGTGTAACTTATTTCGTACAAATAATTTGTAGATAGATTGTGCCAAAAACATTATACTATTAGTATTAGTAGGGTGTGCATGAGGCAGCGGGCGACGTAAAATACGTAATATATAACACTAAATATCAATTGACTGATAGTAAATTGCATTTGTTCATACTATAATATCAGAGAACAAAATGTTAGAATAAATAATAATGCTTTCTAAACTGTGAACCAGTAGTCCAATTTTTGTATCGGTCAAAATCAAATGAAATGTCAATTTTTTTTTATACAAGAAAGCACGTTGGCGTCGTGATAGTTTTCAACATTAGATCGTGGCTTAATTTTGTGAAAATATTATGAGAATTGAGGACCAATTTATAGAAATCATGATTGTTTTTGACATTTAGGAGTTTGACACTTAATCGTGTTGCGTTGTGCAAATTTCGTGCAAAAAATTACTACAATATTTACGCAGTGTGTATGGGCGTCCGCATGCGTGCACACGCATAAGACAATAGACGGCCTTACGAGCCGCGGAATTGAGGGAAGCGACACCGCGCGTCCCACCACAAACATTTGATTAGAAAACTACCCAAAAAGTTTATTTATTTATTTATTAATTGGGCATATCAACAATTTATAAAAGTTGTCCTTAAGTTTAATACTATTTTAGCGGCTGTTGTCGTCTGCGTTATTTGTTCCTTGTACATACGTGATATGACGTGCCAGAAAAGTATAAAGTGTATTTTTATATATCATGTGCATTTAACGACAATATTTTTGGTAAAACTGTAAAAGATGTTATAAAAACTGCTAAGTACATAATATACTTCGTTTGGTTAAATATTTAACTAAAGGTAAACAATCTTGATATGACACATACTTTTAAACAAATAAACTACTGTTTAAACTTTTTAACTTGTTTAGTTTGATTTCAGATTTTAGTTGGGTTTTATTTTTAAACAAGAAAAGATTAAAAAACTGAGTTTTTAAATAACAAATATGAATAGACACGTCAAGATTGTTTACTGTTAGATAAGCACCTAACCAACCGGAATGATAGTGCATTTTCATACAATATTTTAATATGACAGCTGTATAACTACATATATTTATATTATATACAAATAAATTTTGTTAACTAGCTCAATAAGGTGAAATGTTATTACTGTTATGAAACTGAAATAAATTCATATTTTTATCTGACATGTATTTTCGTTTTCTTGTGATTGCTGTCCTCAAGACAGGCGAAGTGTTTCTGTTAAGAAATTTCTACTAGCAATACTGTTAGGGAAAACCTCCCTCTGTATTAAGTGGTACAAAAATAGGTACAATTTGATATAATATATTATTTTGGTTTTATACGAGAGCAATATTGCCGTCTGACCTCCAATTTCCAGGGAAAAGCCTACGTAAGGGGCTGTCCATTAATCACGTGAGGCTCAAGGGGCGGGGAGAGGGGGAGGGGGGTTCGGAAAAAATGACGAAACATCACCAGGGGGGAGGTAGGGGTATATTGAGATATCACGTGTATTTATTTTTTCTTATAACTCGTGATTTTTGTCACGATTCTTAGTTTTTTAGTATTAAATTTTAATAATGATTTTGGCTAGGGGGTGGTGGGTACCATGTGGGAGGGGGGATTAAAAAATTGCTAAAAAAACATCACATGATTAATGGACAGCCCCTAAGAGCCTCAATCAACAGGTGTATCGGAGTTGGGGTGAAGTTCGCCGGGGTATCTCCGCAATTAGGTAATAATAAGCCATCCAAGTTTACATAGTGGTAAGTAAGAGGCATAACAATATTTTTGGCCAGGTCATAAGGTCAGATCGTATAATCAGTATCAGAAGGTTACGGTTTCTGATAGGGAATAAATAATATTCAGTTCTGTAATATTTGCCTTATTATACTATGATCACTGATCACACTATATACAAACTCTTAAATTTAAAACCATCAAAGGGAAAGAGGGTCTCTTATGCGGCTTATGCCTGATGGAAATGCATATTATTAGTAGGAATTAATCCTGCCTAACCAAAAGCAATGTTTAATAACAGCCTACAAAATATGGAGTATATTCAAGATGATTTTTGAAACGACCGCATATTATTATGTCTAGAAAGCTTTGTTTCCCAAACTCGTAGCGACTCGTAGTTTGATGAATCAGGGGCCCCAGGGCTAACAATTTTTACCTGGAGTATAATCTCTGAAATAAGTAAAATTATTTTTTGTTTTAATATGAAATTTATTATGTATATTTTTACAATAAGGTAAAATTACTTTCTGCATCTAAAACCAATTAAAAATCGAACTTGTGACAGACCAAAAACCGGTAACTATGATTACTTTTGAACCAACACTACTCCTGATTCGCGTTCCATACAGAAATTGGATAAGAGTTGAAGCATCAAAATCTTTTACATCGCTCCTTCAATCCACGTTCATCGTATACGTGTAAAAAGGATAGCATACAAAGTTCTTTCTCTATTTGCTTAATGCTTTGCGAGTTGCGTGCGAGGTGAACAGAACAAACTGATGCCTTGCTTTCTCTACAATTTTGGTGTGACAAAGTTGTATTTTATTTGGCATAGTTTGTTATTGTTTATCTTATTTACTTGTTATGATAAAACTGAAATAGGTACAATTTTGATTCATAAAACTGAGGTGTTGAAGAAATAAAGTAAGTTCTTCCACCGCACTATAGAGAAGTAATCCTTGAGATTTTACTATCAATTTGGGATATATTTTAGTGAAACAAGTTATTATTTAGATAATTTTGATTATTATTTACGTAAATGTGTACCCCTAAACATGTTTAGCAATATTTAATTCTATTGTTTAGTTTATTTCTGCAGTAGGCGACTTTTGTTGTGTGGCGTGGTGGTAGGATGGTAGGATGTTCCACAGCTGTGCTATAGGTCGCGGGATCAATTCAACTCAGTGTAAATATTTTTATGTAATCATAGGTATATTTCATTTTTTTAATACTTACTAAAGGATATTAATAACTGAAATTAGTGATATTCCCGAACCTAAGATAAGCTAATTGCTTGTGTAAGGAGTGGCTTCACGTCAATCAAATAATCAAAGAATCAATTTCGTTTATTCAATTTAGGCACATATAGAGCACATATGAACGTCAAAAAAGTAGTGTAATGGCCAGGACTCGAACTTCGGCCCTCTCGATTGTAAGGCAGACATCTTAACTGCAAAGCTATAAATAGTTCTGCTTCCTTGTTTGTTACCTGCATGTGTCTCTGATTCAACTTTTTGAAGAATCGGTTAGCCACATAAGTGGTATGAAGGAAGATTTTGCAAGAGTGCATAAGATTGGTTAAACAAATTTTACATTATCTGGAAAGCTACACTAACATACGTAATTAAAGTTTTCTATATTTTCAGATATACACAATGGAACAGATGCAGCAAGCTACAACTATACCACACCTCCTGCAGGTGTACCAACCGTCTGTGTCAAGCACCATTCACATATCACACCCTACACTCCCAACTTCCCAGGGCAAGGTCACCTACCAACAATCAATGTCTTCCGAGTCACTTTCAATGCCAGTCTCGACTCATCATGTCGCTGAAATACAAACACAGATACAAATATCACAGAATCAAATTGTTATGTCTTGTCAGCAAGGACTACAAGCCTTACCGCAATTGCAGAGTCAGTCTCAAGTATTGCAGAGTTCAGACATGACTCAGTCTCTGCAGATTGCGTCTCATGTGCTACTGCCGCAGCATATGTTTGTGAATGGTGTGTCACCTTATTTTAATCAGTATGAATACCCAAAAGAACATTATGATGGACATCAAAAAGATCAGGGTCTGCTTGCTAAACTGGAACCTGAAATGCAGCTAGTGGAAAAGGAATCCGAGTAAGTTCATTTATATATTTTTATAGTCTAGTGCATGAGGGCCTCACTAAGATTTTTGGGCCCCAAGCTATCCTCATCTATAGCCTAGTAGGGATACCCCTGCTGATTAACTAATTAGGTTCTGGTGCAGGCTTTCCACTCGGGGTTGGTTACCCTAAGCTTTGTTTGTTAACACTTTTCATTCAGAATCCGATATCCCTTAATCATAATAATCATTACACTCACAAATTGCTATCTTTCGCCCACTCCGGTACTACCCTACCGCGTACTCCTCACCGGTAAGATCCTGAGCCCGTGGAGGCATTTTGACCTCGAATGCAATCAGGCAAATATGTCTCCATGAAAATGACGATGATTGCTATGTTTTATCCAAGTCATTGTTAAAATCAGGATTTTAATTTAATATTATATTACCTATAAATCTCTTTCCAGGTGTGAATTAGAAGAAACATCTGCTGCAGACAAGAAAAAGAGATCTCGCAGCCACACATCAAACCCCACATCCTGGGCATGCAATGTCCGCAAGGCGAAACACCAAAGGGGTGAAGCCTACATCAGTCGAAGGGGCAAATTAGTACCAGAGAGACAAATAAAGACCACGAAAGACTGCTTGAAGAGTTGCAAGTATAAATGTAGTGAGAAAATCACTGATGAAGATAGAGAAAATATATTTAAAGCATTCTACTCGTTAAATGTTAATGAAAAGAGATTTTTTCTACTCAACTCTACAGAAAGAGTGTACGTCAAACGGAATGCATGGAACACATCGGATATACAGAAAAGGAAATATTCCTTTAAATATTTCTTCCTATTGAAGTCGGACAGACATACAGTGTGTAAGAAATTTTACTTAGGAACATTGGCAATTTCTCAGAAACCTATCTATAATGTTCATATGAGAAAAACGGATATGAATATTCCAAAACCGGATGGTAGAGGCCATAATAAAGCCAGTACACATTCCTTACCATCAGAAGTGAAAGACAGAGTTAGAAAACATATCTCTTCATTCACAACAGTAGATTCAAAACCCTTGCTACAAAATTCAAAGAAGAAACAGTTTTTGGATCCGAATTTGAGTGTCAAACAAATGTACAACATGTATCACAACGATTGTAATAGAGAGAATATATCGTCAGTCAAAGAATCTATGTACAGAAAGATTTTGAAAACGGAATTCAATTTGAGTTTTCGGAAGTTGAAAACAGACTCACAGTTGTGTGGCCGATGTAAAGGTTCTATTAAGAAAAAGTAAACTATTGATCCAGAAGTTTGGATATAGTCAAAAGTGGGCAGGCTTGGCCGGCCTTCCTCGGTGTGAAGACGGTAGACCACAATAAGCTAAACATGAAAATCATCATCATCATCATGTCGTATGACTTTTGCTCGAGTTCTCATATGTCAACATCCAGTTGGCGAAGCCAGTCTATTGCTGCCGGTGTGAGGTCATGTAGCTCACGCATTCCTCCAGGGAAACGACGACGGAGTGGACACTCCTCTGCGATATGCATCGTTGTCTCCTTTGGAGCTCCACAATCACAGTCCGGCGCTTCTTTAAGTCCCCACTTGTGAAGATGGTAGTTGCATCTCCCGTGTCCAGTTCTGAACATGAAAATGGAAAGCAGAAACCCGCAGGATCTGGGTTAAAGCCAAAAAATGCTAGTATATCAACGCTAAGATGATATTGAAAAGTTAAGGGATCTTCATTGGAGGGACCCACACAGTCTCCAGAAAGGATTGTTATAATAAGCTGCAGTGAATAGGTCATTCTCTGGTCAACGGTGAAATAATAATAGAAGACAAAAATGCAGAAAGTGGTCTTGTTTGACTATGCCTGAATAGTCCAGCGTCCAGCGGTTCATCTCCCACGGCCGAAAGTTGCCTTCTTCGCCGGAGCTGTCTTGCCACCTCTCCCAAAATTTAGGGGAGGCATCATGCAGCTGAATGAGGAATAATTAAGGCTTGGAGGCGCCTGGATATTTTTAAAGGGAAAACTGATACGTCTAGATGTGTTCATTGGTTACAAGTTATAAGAAGTATCAGTATGGTATGGTATCACGGGCTGGTATCCGTAATTCGTCATATACGTCATGGCGCGGTTTTTGCGTGAGGCTCTTTGAAGAACGCCAGCAAACTATTCACGCTGCTGGGAATTTCCCATAGAGCACCTGTATTTTTGAAGTACTTAGCCCTGTATGTGGCGATTGCAGGATAGTATAGAAGCACATGTACCGCTGTACGGATGTGTTTAAAACGGAAGCTGTAAACTCTCTACCACTGGTGGATTGGCACTGGTAGGCAGCTCAAGTAAAATAGTCTTGTCTTATTGGAATTAAATTGTTTTTTTTTTTACCATAAAGTATTTTCCTTTTCAAATTACCTCAGACCTCGATTGAAATATTTTATAGAGTTCTTATCAGTTAATTTATCATGTTTGTTAGAGAGATTTGATCCTTAAGATTGACCCTGTCGATTGTTGGCATAAAAATACAGGTGTTATTTTTTCGGATGTTTTTAAAAATAGTGTTTCCTGGAAGTGAAGTTCGCTATCTTCAGTATTTAGACTTTAGACTAATTTTAGAGTACTTTTCTTCCAGGTATGAGGTAGGTATGTTCGAAAAATTCCATCCTGTATAAATAATATCTATGGTCTAGCTAGAGTTTAGCTAGTCACTCCTTTTCTGTGGTACGTTTGTTATAGTTGCACACAATAAACACTAGATGCCGCTAGTGGTAGTATTCCTTTGTAATAATTTATTAACATGGCTAAAAACTTAAAACTATGAAATAAAACAACCTATTATCACATAACTCTGCCTTTTCGCCGAAAATTGTTTGGCTGATTATCACTTGCCAACTAACGTTTCGCAGAATTTTATTTCGCAGAATAATCATTTGCCAACTTGTGATATAATTTTGTTTTTATTACCCAACCTCACAGTTGCCAATTTTACGTTTGGTCTTCCTTTTAGAATGACACTTTTCAAAATGCCAACTTTCAGGTAGCGAATGTTTTAGTTAGCGTAATATTCATGTAGTTGTTGTCAAAATTACTGAATGTGGCGTACAAAAATACTAAGTGGGCCACTATTTATGGATGGTTATAAAAAAATAACCACGAAGGCTAAAGCGGGAGCTCCGCTCCGCTCCGCTCCCGCGTTAGCCTTCTAACCTAACCTATCCAAGTTGGGGCGCGCTATACTCGATTCCTCTAAAAGTTGTCTGGCCTAATAAATAATTTGACAAAAGATAAATGCCCCAAACGTTTTTTGTCATAACAATAATCAGCTTAACAATAATTCTACCGAATGAAACGTTGCCATACAAAAATTTGGCAATCGTTAGTCGTCAAAGTGAAAAATAGGCGAAACGTTGGTTGGCAAGTGATAATCGGCCAAATAATTTTCGGCGAAAAGGCAGGATCCCCATAAAAGTATAATGTACAAAACCACAATCCTTAAGTTTAATGCATTTATGTATTAAGCGATCACACATAGGGTGACATGACATGTGATTCTAAAAAAATAAAAAGACACGTGGCGGGAACAACAACGTAAGTTACGTAAGTAAACATAAAACTTAGACGGAGAATACTATAGGCTGTCAATAAAAAACATTAAAATATCCTCGTATAAGCTGATGTCCAGTCTATAGCATTCTTCGTCTACGGAGGCGTCCATTATTTCTTCGTTTATGTTCTACGTACCTAAGTAGGTAATTTTTGGCGGTTTTCTTTTGACCTTAATTTTTTGTCATTCAGTAATTTGGGTTCTGTGCTAGTACCATACCAAGAGAGGAGCCTCCACGAGCGACGTCATTAAAGTGAACTTGATTCCCAACGTCCGGCGTACCCTGGATACCTACCTAGTACTCGATGACCCAGAGTCTAGGACCTAGACTGCTGAGACGATTAGTCACCAGGTGACTAATCCTCTCAGCATTAATCTTAGCAATTAGACTTTGTCGGTTTCTACGCCGGCTCCTGTTCGAGCCAACCGTGCGTAAGCAGCCCGCTGAGCCACCTCCATCGCCTGCCGGAATGTAAGTTTGGTTGCGTCCTCCTCAAACAGCCGATCGCGTTCGCGGCTGGCTGCAAGTCCGAGTATGAAGCGATCTCGCAGCAACATATCCAATGCCTCGCCGAACTCACAGTGGACGGCCAAACCTCTCACACGTGCCGTCATTAGCAATGGCATGGCATCATACCGAAATAACGTAGGACAACAACGAAAACGAAACACGTTACAGTAATACCACAGATCAAAATATAAGCTTGTGTTTTTACCCAACTACAAGTTTACATCTCGTTTCTTGGTGAAAAGGAGGGTCAAACATGAAGCACGTTTGCTAGAAGAAACGTACCTAATCACTCGAAACTTGAAGAAAAAATAGAAGAAAATGAAGATATTTGAGAAATGTGGAGTTTGAAACAAATCTAAATATTATTGAAGTCGCGCTGGAATCATCACGCAGACGTAATCATCGTCATCTTCGTTTTTGAGTTCCCATTTGACTTCCACTTTGACTTTCGGGTACGACTTCAGAATAGGCATCGTCGTTCTGTAGTTGGCTTCCTTTCCCGGCTGAAACAGAAAAGTATCGGGTTACTTATTGCCTTCGTTAACGGTGAAGAGTAGGCTGCAGGTAAGGTAAGTAATGAATGGCGATTGAAGATGGTTTTTGGGACAAAGTTTAATGAACTTCGAAAAGTTTATAATGGTTGAAATGTAATCCATCGTAGGTACCGCTCTGGTTTGCTTTATTCGCGTGGTAACTTCCTGGTACAATTTAATAAAATGGTACATTCCCGTGTGAACTAAGACTAAGAAAGGGTTATGTTGGAGTTGAACTGACTAAAACCACATGGCGTCTCTGACCACAGACCTAATGTCGGTAGAAGCAGTTTCAGCGGTCGAGTTCGTTCGATCGTTCGAAATGTTCTTACAGCATGTGCCTACAGGACTCATTCGCTCAGTTCCCTCAGTTCGATCAGCACAAGTGATTTATTCAATATGTGTAGCAAGTTCCACCAAGTGCCATCAATCTCCAGTATAAACAGTCTGGTGTAAGGTACTTACAGGCAGAGGACAGGACAGGTTGTTGTCCTTACAAGCGTCGGGCTGCGGCATCGGGAACGGCACGGGCAGGTTCATGATCACTCCGTGGACTACCGTCTGCAGGCTCTTCGCCTCTTGAGCTGGAATTATAATATAATAATGGAATTATTATATATAATATAATATATTTGCGAAAGAGACATTCTGAGAAAAGGACATTTTGCGGAAGGGACATTCTGCGAAAGAAAACTTTTGCGACCAGTGGAAATTTTGAAAAGTGGACATTCTGCGTCTGGGCCTCTTTGCCATATGCTCTTTCACGCAATCCATCCATCTTTTCTTCGGCCTGCCTTTACAACGAAACTCCTCTATATTCATACTTTTTCGAACATCACTTTCGCCTATTCTCTTACCATTATCTCATCCATAGCACGACATCCTTCTTTTTATTTTAATCTGGGAACTGCTTGACACTTCCGTATGCGACTGCTATAGTGTATGATTCTCAGCTTAGGCAAAGAGTTGAACCCCACAAGGGATAGCAAAGGACGTGTGTTATCTTCTACAAACAGACATCTAGAAGGACCCCGCAATCCAGCTCGAAGGACCAACATGTCTAGTAACATCATATAGCTTACTTAGTTGTTTGGATATGATAATGAGTATCATCATCACCACCTTTGCGTTGGGGTCGCATCGGGGCTTTCACCTCGGAGTCCTGGGCCCGATTTTCACAACACTGTGTTGCTACTATCTGGGTTATATATCTTAACGTAGACCGTAACGTCTTATAACATCGCCTATCCGCAGAAAAAAAAAATCAATATTGACCCAGCCATTTCGTAGATTGAACGAAAGGACAGACAGATAAGTAGTATCAAAAATATATGAAGATAATCAAGTTTAGCTACATTTCAAATCTTAATATTACCTTAGGGTTACCAGTATACACTTAAGGCAATTATACTGTCCTGTACAAAAATAGCCGAGTCCTCACGTCTACGCACGTAGGCGCATAACAAGGTTAATTGTCTTCTAACTACTTTGGTAGGTATGTAAAGCAGCGCTCAAACCAGAAAAGGATCATTTAGGTACATATCGGGGAAAATATAAAATATAACATAGGTAGGTACATAACAATTGTCTCGTAGATAAATGCAGTGAGCTCTTTCCCTACAGAAATTGAGAATATTTCTATATTCGTTCAAGATCGTTAAGTGAACCATGAGGTTTCGTTACGCACGTCGAAAAGAAGGGAATGTAATTTTTTATAGCACTTAGGTGGCAAACAAGCACACGGGCTGCTGGGAAATTAATAAATAACTAACATAATGAAGTGAAATAACAACCTATTGTAAAAATACATTGGTTCTCATTTTTCCTTTGGGTATCGAACCAAATACCTTATTCATACAGGAAAACCATACATTAAAGTATTTAATAGGTACCGTGAATAATACGTCAAATAATAATAGTCATTGTTGAATAATATACCTAAGTTCTATTTTTCCTCTGAAATATATAGAGCCACAATATAATATATCTATCCAGCTTATTCTTAACACACAAAAATTTGCAGCAGTAGGTACCTAGTAGGTATGTAAGGTTTCTTCATTTTATTTTTAGACCTAAATAAGCTGCCAAGAAGGTACTTAGGTAAGTTACTGGGGAAAAATAAAAAGATATGAGGTTCTTTCACCTATTCTGAACGGCTGTATCTATACCTACGACCTACGATACAAATCTTTTAATTCCCCTGGAGAACAAGAAGCCTTTTCTGGATGATATTAAATTGGCTGATTGTTGTAAAGCATGCAATCCCTACTAATATTATAAATGCGAAAGTAACTCTGTCTGTCTGTCTGTCTGTCTGTCTGTCTGTCTGTCTGTCTGTCTGTCTGTCTGTCTCACTTTTACGACTAAACCGCTGAACCGATTTTGATGAAATTTGGTATAGAGGTAGATTAGACCTTGAGAAAGGGCATAGGCTATGTTTGGTCGCGATAACCGACATCCACGCGGGCGGAGCCGCGGGCAAAAGCTAGTTAAACAATAAAACCTATAGATACCTACCTAAAAAGTACTTTTTTTATCGTGCGAAAAAACCCCAAGGATACCTCCACTGCCGGAGCCGGTGGAGGAGGTTATGTCGGACTCGAACCGACTGAAACGCACGCGGTCTGTGGACCGTCGGTTGCCAGAGGTAGAGTACTTATTAGACATATCCCTCGCAACCTAATTAGTTCGTTGATATTTTTATATATGTAGTCTATGTAAGGATTCAGTTGCTTTTGTACGAGAAAGTTTTTAAGCTATTGCATAGCTTCTATCGCGGGTTTTGAGCGTGGAGACCGAATCCAGAAATTCCGTAACGAAAAAACCTAAGCTGACACTCCGAGCTCGCACGAATCAAATCGGCCGATTTCGGAGCAGCTCGGCTCGAGTCGTGCGAGCTCGGAGTGGGGGGATAATTGCATAAATTGATAAAAAATGCTATGCAATGCAATAGCTTTACCGCGGCGGTCCCCGAGTGCCACACGTCTTTTTTTTTATACCGCCTACCTAAGTGGCAGACAAGCACACGGCCACCAGCTGGAAAGTCGTTACCGTGGCCTACGGACGCGTGCAACACCAGGGGCGTTACACACGTGCTGTCGACCCTATAGGAACCTTTAATGCCTTTCTTGAAAAACCCAATATTGTAGTCGCTTGGATAGGTCCTTATTTTCTCTAAATTTCCTCGTTGATTAAGATAGCTTGTATAGTCTTAAGTTGATAGATAAATAAACCTCAGACTAAAATAATAATATAGACGGAACGTTTAGAACTAGCGTGTGAAGCCACATAAAGGGATACTAAAGTAGTACTATTTCGCTCGCACTAGTGCGTGCACACAAAGAGTGCGAGTTAGATGGTACTACTTTAGTATCCCTTTATGTGGCTTCACACGCTAGTTCTATAAGTTTCGTCTATGTTCTTCTTTTAGTCTGAGAAATAAACTTACAAGGTGTGAAGTCGATGCTAATAGTGGCGTTGGTATTCCTCTTGAGAATACACTCTTTCGCGTCTTCTGCGCACCCGCTGACTCCTACGTTCTGTACGGTGCCCAACTTTGATCCTGGAAAGAATATGTAAAAATTATGGATAAGAAGGAAAATATTTTTTTGAATAATACCTATTTGTTATGTCTACACTGCAATGTGATTCTCTAATGGTCGCCATATACGTTCAGATAATTTCATTGATAATTTGATCAAACTGGCAGTCTCAAACAGCTGATCCTTAACAAAGTAGGGGCTCCATATTTCAGTAAGTAATGGTCTTACAATTATGTTTTATAGTATAGTTATATTGTCGTATTAGGTATAGGTGAAGTAGATGCAAAGTGTTTTCTATTCTCGTTCTATAAAAAATACAGTCCAAAATACAGTCCTACTAATATTATAAATGTGAAAGTTTGTGAGAATGGATGTGTGGATGTGTGGATGTTTGTTACTCTTTCACGCATAAACGGCTGGACCGATTTGGTTGAAATTTGGTATGTATATAGGTTATACCCTGGATTAACATATAGGCTATATATCAGCGATGAACGGGATCAGAATTCCACGCGGGCGGAGCCGCGGGCAACAGCTAGTACAATATAAACTGAACTGAAAGTGAGGGTTTATCCTCCAGTATTAGGTAATGGAGTAGGGATATGGGTTGAAGTGAAAAAGAAGTCTGGTTTTTAATATTAAAGATACGCATTGTTGCTGTTTGTTATTGTTCAAGTAGTGGCCGAAAGATTGACGAAGTCTAGTAATCATTTGGCTATATACATTCCCAACTAAACGATTCATAAAATTGTTGCATTTACATGTGATTAGTGTGACACAATACTGAAATTAATGGATATATAGGTAATCGGCGGATTTGAGAATTCTAAATCGATATTAATATCACAGTCTAACGACCACTTTCATAGGGTTCGTTCTACTGTGTCTGTCTGTTTATTACACCTTCACGCCTAAACCACGAGAAGATTGGTTTTGGAATCTCAAGCCTACCTCACTCGTAAGAGTCGTAAGGGCCGCAAGCCGTCGCAAAACATGCCCTCTAAGTTAAAGTCAAAGAGTCAAAGTCAAGGTCAAAGTCAGGGTCAAAGTCAGGGTCAAAGTCAGGGTCAAAGTCATAGTCAAAGTAAAAAATCATTTATTCTGTATATACCCTCAAAACGGCACTTACAAAACGTCAAGGTTAACAAAAAAAAAAAGAAATTCGTTGACTAGCGTATTGTAGAGTGATGAATGTATGGGATCGTCACGTATTTTGACGTATATGATAATCGTCATCGTACCTATATTAATCCTATACATTGATCAATCTATTCTGTTCTATTCTAAAATTATATTTACACTTGTCTAGGATTATTTATATGCTGAGATAGGATTCGCCTGCGTGAGAGTGAGCTGGCGTTTTCACCTGTTGAATGAAGTTGACCTTCTTTATTTACCTATGTACCACAGTCTTCGTTATACTGTTTATGTAGGTACTTTGTTATATACCTAGTAATAGTTTTAGTAACGGAAGTACGGGTTATGGTTATTCGGACACCCTTTATTGTGCTTGATCGGCTGTCACCGTGTCACGCCGCACGGATACAAGGCTATCGGCATTCAACCATTGTTGGTCATTCTCTACTAACATTAAAGATAGGTGAAATTATGATTCCCATAAGTATGAGGTGCTAGCACCCACATTTCGCCGTTTATGTTTAGGTCCCAATGTAATAGGTGGCGAGCCTATTGCCATTAACCGGGTACTTATAAACCTGCCTACCCCTTCGGGGATATAGGCGTGAGTTTATGTTATGTTATAAGTATGAGTAACCTATATGAGACCTATCACCGATCACAAAACCAAGGAGAAGGAGGTAATTGTTAATGAAATGATCAGCACTTACCTAAAAAATAAAAATGATCATTTAAATGTTGCTTATACCTATCTAACATCGTTATTATTAACTCGGACATCATTTATATACCAATCCGACTATTAAATAACCATCATAATATTGTATACTATTTGTGTAAACGTAATAGTATCTACCTACCTATCTAGTAGCTCTATTTAATAGTCTCGCCATAATCCTACGAATATTATAAACGCGAAAGTTTGTAAATTTATATGGAAGGTTAAATGGTTGTATAATAACAAACGTAAAAACTACAGAATGGATTTTAATGAAACTTTACAATAATATAGCTTACTAGCTTTTGCCCGCGGCTCCGGTTCAGTCGATATTCCAACAATATAATGTCTCTCGAAATTATGTTACGGACCCCCGCCCGCGTAGATGTCGGTTATCGCGACCAAACATAGCCTATGTCCTTTCTCAAGGTCTAATCTACCCGTATACCAAATTTCATTAAAATCGGTTCAGTGGTTTAGGCGTGAAAGCGTAACAGACAGACAGACAGAGTTACTTTTGCATTTATAACTAATATTAGTATGGATTAGTATGGATACATCAGAATAACACAGGTTATATAACAGCGATGAACGGGATCAGAATTAGACGCGGGTGGAACCGCGGGCAACAGCTAGTAATTTTATAATACATTTTACTTGACATTGGCAAAATTGCGGGGTTTCGCTGAAAAGCCATTAAGGAGAAGAAGTATCAGTATAATACTTTTATAATATCTAAGTAGCACCTATATAATAACTAGGACCTAGTTACACCTGCAAGCCGGTGGGCATCTGTTGATTGGCGAACGAGGCTCTTGTACAGGCTTGTCTGCCGGCTTGCCCTGCAAAGGGAAGTCGTGGTGGAGTTGTTTGAAATTATATCTACTAATATCTGAAATGGAATGTACTATCTGAAATTCTGTATATAAAATTCAGTATCTGAAGATTATATCATGGAATGCGATGCGAGAGTCTAAAAGGTAGCAAGAGCTACAGAGCAGAAAATTTTCACCCTTCGCCACTAGGGTATACGACTTCCTCCCAAACGGAATACGGCTAATTTCGGGAATACAGCTGCCTAGACAAACGTGATTCATCGTAAATCACCATCATCACTTATCAGCAGTTGAGATAATTTGACAGGTTAACTTAACATTGATATATCCCGCGCCACGTATCTTGGACCTAAAATGTGCTCAAAATGTGCCCTATACGCGCCGTACACATTTCTTGGGTGTCTTTTGAGGATAGCATGGGATGCTACTGCGGTAGACGAACTCAAATTCATCAAGCATAGACTATTACAAAGCAATCCGCGGGTGCCAGAGCCTCGTATGTCTTACGATTTAGGTTCAAGATACGTGGCGCGGGTTATAAAACAATATTTATTCTTGAGTTATAATAGAGACAAACAGACATGACTAATCTGTGCTATGCTATCTGCACGCTTTACTACTGTGTCTATAAGTACGTTATATCATTGTACAACCTAAGATGGACATGTATTATTAAATAATAACATAATTAGCACGTGCCGTAGTCTCGCAGTACTGCACATTGTGACAGAGGCAAGCGTGGTAGGTGTAGGTACCGATAAAATTATAGCAAACGTTGTGTTTGTATTACCTACTTTGTGGTAAGGGGTCCCTATAACACGATTCCAGCTGGCTAGTCTTTGCAAGTAGGTATTAGGACAAACCAATGGATCGCATGGTGCATGACAAACTAGATTGAGGTAAAAAATTCCACTAGATTTACTTTTGAACAACTAGCCGACCCGCCGTAAAGTAGGTGTAGGCGTAGGCGTAGGCGAAACTCCGTATCACAACAGATTAATAAATAGTTACTCCGTATCACCCCTTTCAGTCATCTATAGGCCCGCAATTTATTAATTTTCAAATGAAGTATGGGAATCTGCCGGATTTTTATGACATTTATGATTACTGCTCCGCTCCCTTAGGTAGTAGCGTGATGAATTTGGCTTATAACCTTTCTCGATAAATGGACTATTAAACACAAAAAGATTTTTTGAATTCGATCTGTAGTAACTGAGATTAAAGCGTTCAAAAAAACAAATAAACTCTTCAGCTTTAATTAGTATAGATGTGAAACTTTGTTGTCTGAATGTTTGTTAGGTACTCAACCACGCTCAAACGGCTGAAAGGTTCTGGCTGAGATTTGGTACAAGGGTGGATATAGTCTGGATTACCAATACCTAGGCAATTCTTTTTCTTAGCAATTTATTCCCATGAGTTACGGGAACGGGATCAGATCAGTGCTCCGAGCACGAAAAACATTCAAATTCGTAACGTAAACGTATCGACAGAACGGAGCATTGCGATTGGCCAGCTTCAGAGGCACAAGGGTTCACAGTAGGCAGGCGGCCAATCACAATGCTCTGTTCCCTCGATACCTTTACATTAGGAATTTGAATTTTTTTAGATCTACTTCTTGCTACTGCAGATACTTTAAAAATACATTGCATCATGCATGTCACTTCGCTCATTATGAGTGAGCGTTGCGTTGGCGTAAATGATTACTAGGTTAGGTACCTACCTAGTACCTACCTACCTGCTTATGCCTATTCAAGGATTCTTAGGGAAGAATTCTGTTTGTTCATTCCTGCACAAATCGCATGCATCTAAAACAGTATTATTTGTTCACGCCGTTAAGTAGCTATATATTTTTCATCCCCCCACCTCGCAAAGAGTATTTTTGGTTTTCGATATCTGAGTGCAAAAGTCGGGCACTTCTCCTTGGTGCACTTTGTTTGAAATTTGATTTGCGCTCATCATTTTCTTTTCACGTCATATTGTTAAACATTGTTGTTGAACTTTTTGCATTTCGTTATTCCTTGCTGAAGTGGGATTACGTGTTGCACTCGATTGCAAATATTTTTTATCTTTTGATTCCCTCGCTAACGCTCAGGATTCTAATTTATGAAATTTAGAATCTTTCGCTTGCTCGGTCATCAAAACTGAGCACGCAGTTAAGAAGCAACTTTTAACCTACTTACTGTTTGCGCCATTTTAGAAAGCCGCGATGTTCCTACATGATGCATCTAATTAATACGTCATTGATAGCCACGAATAATGCCTACAAATTGTAAACTAGCTCGTGCGATGCAATCGCTGTTAAGCTCCATTACTTAAGTGCCCACAACATTGATGTAATAGAAATAAAACAACGGTAACAATGGTAACAATACATAAATGTAACCGTTGGAGTTTACGGGTCAACCATTTTTTGAACAGTTACCCACTTAGGTGATAGACAAGCATACGGCTCTCCTGATGAAAAGTGGTTATCGTGGCCTATGTGATGTGCACAACACCAGGGGCGTCATACTTTTGCTATAACTCCGAACACGTATCTTGGACCTAAATTGCAAGACAAACGAGGCTCTGGCGCGCGCGGATTGCTTTGTAATAATCTATGCTTGGTGAATTTGAGTCCGCCCACCGCAGTAGCACCCTATGCTATCCTCAAAAGACACCCAAGAAATGTGTACTGCGCGTATAGGGCTCATTTTGAGCACATTTTAGGTCCAAGATACGTGTCCGGAGTTATACCAATCCTGTAGGAACCTACTAATGCCCTTCTTGAAGAACCCCATATTGTAGTCGTATAAAAAAAAGGTCTGACTAAATCAGTAGTGAACTTTGACATAATTATCGATGTTATTATTTGTGTAGCACCCTGAGCCTGACTGTGTCATACTCATGAGTAATTTGATGATATCGTTTCATTATTACAAACGTCACGCGCTGATTAAGTCCGTTGAACTTTGAGTCACGTTGATTGTACTCGTATTGTTATCGGACTTCAAATAAATAGCATACAAATCACGCTTTTATCCCCGGAGGGTTAGGCAGAGGTGAATTAACATCCACATTTCAGCAATCATTGTATTAGGTCTCATGTATTGGGACCGACGGCTTTACGAACTCTCCCAGGCTTGATCAGACCAATGCAAATACCTATATTCATGCATATAAATATTTGCACTGAGCGGGGATCGAAGCGCAGCCTCTTGCGTAGCGGCTGCGTTCAGTACCGCCACGCCACAGAGGTAGGCACAGTGTAACGATATATTATCTGCCGATTGTGGCAGAAGTACGTATGCGAGTATATGTATTAAGTGGTTAGATACATAAACTAGTAACTATTTAAATCAATGGGTACATACCTCTACCCAAAGATGAAATATATCATAGATATGTCATATGCTTACAAATCAACGTAGAAAATTGTGCCGAACACACACAGACACATTTTTAATTCATCTACATTTCCCTTAGAGTAATTATTCGTGCAGTGTCTATAAACATACGATAGCATTTTCGTTATTTTTTTATGTCACTGATTATTCCGCTCAACGTCCGACCGGCGCGGCGCGGCGCCGCTCGGCACGCGATTCTACAAGCCAAACGTTCCAATTGACTCGTTTTCGGATCTTCACGATTTTCGCGCAATAACGCATCTACTACATTTTATATAAGATCATTGCCTCTACCTCTACGATTCACAAAATAAGGAATTTTGTAAAAATACTTAAATTTAAATGTTAATAAGTATAACATATGTACTCGTATTATTTTACAATTTTTAAATAAATAAACGTATTGCCTTCTTCTCAAATCAATTGAGGTAGGAAAGTGACTCGATCGCTCATTTGTCAGAGCATTCCCCCAGTAAGGGACTGGTCGCGGGTTCGAGTCTCGCCTGACTTGTTCCTACTTGAATAGTTACACCCGTATTCACAAACAATGCTTCGCTATGCGTACTACCAAAACTGTGCAAAGAACGACAAATTCTCAGTGCGTTCATTTTGGCAAGCCTTTTTAATCATTGATAACACTTATGTAATAATTCGTTGAGGGAACGCACTGCGTTAGATACTGCTCCGTGATGTTTGTGAATTAATTTTACCAGCCCTATGCGCTCGAGCACACTATGAGACCTCACAGTATTGTTTGTGAATACGGGTGTTAGCATACTAATTGCTTTAAAATATCATTGATATTGCCTACTTTAACATATTTTTACTACAGTTAATCCATACTTCATACTACAAAAAACGATATTTGAAACTTTTGCATAGGTATACCAATATTTTATAACTAATTGATTGAAATAAATGTAATTTTGATGAGCAAGATTCATACTTAATATTATAAATGCGAAAGTAACTCTGTCTGTTTGTTACGCTTTCACGCCTAAACCACCGAACCGATTTTGATGACATTTGGTATAGAGATAGACTAGTACTTGGGAAAGGAGATAGTCTATGTTTGGTCGCAAAAACCGACATCCACGCGGGCGGAGCTGCGAGCAACAGCTAGTATAAAATAAATGATGTATTTTAGAATAATAAAAATATAAACATCCGAAATTGAGAACCTCCTCCTTTTTTAGAAGTCGGTTAAAAAGACCTAAGATTCTTTAAATTGTCAATGGTCAAGATAAAAAGATCAGAGAAGTGTCATTTCTGATAAAATTATTCGACTTATTCAGTTTGACTTTATAAATTATCGATTCTGTGATAATGTGCAATTATGACTATGATCCTGACTATGACTCTGGACCCTGCTAATTGTCAACGACTCTCATACCATTAACGCTGCAAAGAATAACATAAAATTATAGACTTTATGTCTACATAATTAAGGTTGAAAATTAAATTATAAAGAGTTCGTTACATTTTTTTCATTCACTCTACAAATCTTAATAATAACTAAAGTCTAAAATTAAATGGGTTTTTTGCAATGTCTGTGGGTTTGTTCTAGGAGAATCAGTGGGGAAATCAGGAAATTGCGCCTGTTTATAGGTAAGCACATAAACAATAGTAGGTGTAGTAATTCACTGGTGATTTATTAGTCAAAAGCGTCGGTAGGGAGCCGGGTTAATAAGGATAGAAAAAGGTCTTAGAGGACCCGGGTTCGAATCCTCGTAACACAAGTAAATTTAGCTTGACAAGAGGGGTTAATAGAAATACTAAGTAAGTAATTTCGATTACTTACCTACTTAGTTCACTTAAAAATATAAGTAGGTACCCAAGATTTAGCAGTGTTATTTTTTTTTTTACAACAATTTCAACGTTTTAGATCCCTTTGAGCAATTTTTTGAAAGTGGCGCTCAATCTGAGGTCGGCGTAACAAAGAAAAATCAAATATTCCATGAAAGTACATGTTACAATATTTCACACACAAAATAAATAACTACATTAATATCAACACACAATAAGTACCTACAATAAATTACTAATAACGCCTAACGCGTGCTAGATAACGTTATCGAAATCTAATTTTAATTAAAAGTAAAAAAAAAAAAACAACAATTACCACAATCCGTCCAAAATTTGGCGTTGGCACTGGCAAGCAGAACTGTTACTGTTACGAAAAACAACATTTTTGTAATAAAATTAATGGTTTTGCGATTATTTAAAATACGCGCGCTCACGTGCTATCGACTCGCGCGTTCGTGTAGGACTGACCGAACTAAACGGATGAGCAGTTGTGTCGACCTTTGTTGCTTTATAAAATGCGCCGGCGCCGGTCATAGAGCAAGTAGGGGTCAAGGAGAGAGGAGAGACATGTGATTCACTATATATTTATAGGTTATACATTATGTTTGTTATGTATGAGACCATCCACCATGACCAAACACAACCAAATCATCATCCTCATGTAGACGCATTATCCTGATTGCATCCGTGGCTAAGATGACCTCGGAGCTCAGGGTCCGCCTTCCGGCTCTTCCTCCTCCACTTCGCACGATCTTGGGCATCCATAGTAGTGAGACCATTTGCACGCATGTCACCCTCCACGACGTCAAGCCAGGACTTCTTAGGCCTACCCCTTTTACCTGGACCCGGCGGGGGCGCCATTGCCAGGCATTTGTTCCCCACGTAGCCAGGCGGTTGCCGCAAGACGTGGCCGCACCAGCGAAGGCGGCTCTCTTGCATTTTATCCACCATATCACGGACATGAAGGCTGCTGCGAATGCGAGAGTGATGACCTCCGTGGCCTAAAGACCAAACACAACCAAATAGTAGCATTAGTTTATTTCTAGAATTTATAACGCTTAATTACGCCATATTTCATTTCACCTTGTATTAAATGACACATTATGGCGCGAGAGACACATAATAATATCTTGGACCTAAATCGACAGGCATTTAAATGTAATTTATATGTATTTGAATGTAAATTATAAATAAAGAGGAATAAGAACATATTTTATTTGTCTGAACATAATGACTTTTTTGGCAATTTCTGAAGGTCTTCTATCAAAATAAAATCTATACTAATACTAGCTGACCCCGCGAACTTTGTACCGCCTAACAGTCAATTCTTTGTTTTATTTAAAAAATTTCTATTACCACTAACAATATTCCAAAAAAAAAAAAATTGCGAAATTGGTTCAGCGGTTCTCGAGATTTGCGCTTAGCAACACATTTAGGGATTAATTTTTATATGATAGTATAAATACGAAAGCCTGTCTGTCTGTTACACTAAACTAATTGAAGTTTAGAACATACAAATAGGTAAGATTCGTAATCATAGAAATGTCTTGTCTTCACTAAACAAGTTATTTATTCTTTGCGCATGACCGGAAGAGCATCGAGCCACTCACGCGCATGTTTCAGGAAAACTTACGATACATGGTGAGTCGGTCTATGTGTAGGTACCTACGAGGTTGTGTCATAGTAAACAAAGAATGATTTAGCAATAAACATATTGCTTACTTACGTCGTTTTGGATTCAATACTTACTTACTTTCAATACAATACTTTGGATTCAATATTAAGTTTTCAAATACATAGGAAAATAAAATGTTTCTTTTTTAACTATTCTAATCGATTAGGGAAAAATGAAGCGACTCAGATGAGATTGAACCCGCGATCTTTGCCTTACAGGGGGAATGTTCTGTACCCCTAGACGAATTACAATCTATCGCGATGCGTTTTATTGTTTCGCATTAGCATTCGCCGGCAGACGAGTGTCATCTTAAAATACATCGAACATAGTAATTGCCAGATCAATGCGTCCAAACGCATTCGCTAAGTCTAGTGTCTATGGTCAAGTCAATACACGTACTCAATACTACTACTCGATAGTATCGAATATAAATATTAAAATTAGATTATTAAATTAGTAGGAATTCAAAATATTTTTATAGCTCGAGATATTCTTTCGATGATCGACATAAGAATTCGAAAATTGAAAGTTATAAATCGAATTACATACGATAAGTATACGATTCAAACTAGAGAAGAATCGAATCTATGTTTTAAGAATAATGGGAGATTTTATGGTTTAAGAATATTGTGAACATGTTTGAAATTGTTTGTAGATTTACAATTTATTGGAGTCATTATCCTCCTGCCCTTAACGTACATTTATTTAGGGTCAGCGTAGTACCTACCTAATAAAATAATACCAATAAATCGCAATAGAATCCGTTACAAAGAGTCTTATTCCATTAAGGTAACTGTACCAATGCTCGACACTTTAAGGAAAATAAAATTTCAATCTAAAAAATTTAACAAATTAATTACAGCATGGTCGTTACATTCTTTTTTAACTGTTACAGCAACAATTAGACATTAACTTTTGCCCATAAAATCTTTAAAATCTATCATACTTTTACTTTAAATTAAATTATTATGCACTTGGTCGAAAACACCAATGCTAGACATCATTGTCCCAATGGTCCAAGTATGTCAATAACTTCAATATTTATAACGTTTATACTAAAATTAGTAATAATCATAACTTATAAACAAAAAAATCACACCTATAAAAATCAGTACCCTTGGCAAAAATCTTAAGAAATAACACGACCGTGTTCACGGAGTCACATTATTTGCTGTCAACAGTCTTTCTAAATTTACTTCGGATGGTGTTGCGAATATTTGAACATATCTTATAGATACCATTAGGCATCTTTTAAGTCAATAGTCTTATAAAACAAATGGATAATTTTCTCAAAATACTGGGTTTTGTTCGAAAGTGTCTAGCATTGGTACAGTGTCGAGCATTGGTACAGTTACCTTAGTATATTTTAATTGGGATTATGCTATTATACAGTGTCTTTATCAAATTAATTACAAGTAACCGTGAGCCCTTTGGGAGCAAAACGCTGGGTTCATGGGGTCCGAATGTACGGTTGCTTTACGTTTAGTTTGTCACGATAGTTTAAGTTTAATAATTAAATGAATTTAATTTTATAAATAAAAATAATTTCATGTAAATAAAGTACAAATACAAATCAATTTAGTTAATCATCTTGATTGACAATATTTCAGAGGATATTTTCCATAGATGGTTATCGTGGACAAGATGCTTGCATATGGATAGATATCATTTAATTTACTATTGGTGTTTGGTTTTTGTATCACTCTATGTTTATAAACAAGTATTAGTATTAATTAATTATTTAGTAAGTTATTATTTAATGAGTAGTATTTCAATGGATTTCAAGGTTCACAGTTCACCCTTTTGGTTATCTATATATATTTCAATACTCAGTCTTTGTGGTTTTTGTGACACTACTATTGAATTATGAAAATTGTATATTATAAATTGAAATAAAAAAAAAATAAAAAAAAATATTCTCATAATTATTTTTGGAAATATATATGACATTGGCAACACAGTCACAGTCACAGTACATGTACAGTACAAGTCCAGTCAGGAGTTTTGGCGCGAACGCGTAGAATGATAAATCGCGGTGTTATTTTATTTTCCGAAATTGATGTGAGTTCGAGTTATTATGTGTAAATATGGTGGAATTTTAGACATAACGTCTTAGAAAACGCGCACAAGAGTAGGAAAGTGAAATATTACAGTGGATTGTGATTTCTCGTGTTGGTTTCAAATCTCCGTAAGAAGCCTTTAGTAAAGTTTCCACCACTTTACTGAAGCAGCAATCATCATCATCGTCATCATCATCGTCATCATCATCATCATCAACTCACCATTATCATCATCATCATCCTCATCATCATCCAAATAAAAATAAATATAACTGATGACAAGGCAGCATGGTCATAGAACCTTAGCCTGTTCCAAAAGGAACAAATATATTAAAAAAAAAAAAAAAAACAAGAGTCAACTGTCATATAGCTTTGTTTTGTTTGTGAAAGAATAATATTTTGTATATTTACGTTAAACACGATCCCATCATTGACCCTGGCTTGAATATTGACACTGAACAACCAAATGAACTGTATTACATGTTTGAAAAACCTCTTCAGTGAGCTCTGGCTACCCTACTCACTACCGGGAACACAACATGACGTTATTATTTAGTCGCAGTATTCTGTAGGGCAGATAATATATAGAACTGATAATAAATGTTAATTTCAAGTATTTTTACTTGCAGTTACGAGGAACGTACCTACTAAATATGTCATTCATATTCCTGACGAAGCAACCTCGAAATAATGTGCAATCTATATATCTGACAAACAGGTATCACCAGACATCCACCATGTGGCCTTATAGACAGATTAAGACTGTGCTCAAATGGTTAACATAACATAACATAAACTCACGCCTATATCCCCGAAGGGGTAGGCAGAGGTGCTAGCACCCACATTTCGCCGTTTATGTTTAGGTCCCAATGTAATAGCTGGCGAGCCTATTGCCATTAACCGGGCACTTATAAAAGGTTAACAAGTCATTAATTTGTTATCCTTACATGTAATTGAACATAATATAAATGGAAGGCAAGCACAATTTCATAATATAAACATTCTTATTGAAAATATATACTATATTCTAGGCTTGGAAACAAGACTAGAATATAGTGAATCAATATTGTTTGCTTGTGGTACCTACTTATATTACCAATTAAAACAAGTCTGTCCATATTACAGAAAGCATATTAGAATTGATGGTACCAGTACAATTGAAGTGTGCAGGGAGATAGCCCGCAACTTACCTATAATACCTACCATATATACCTATGTCCAGCAGTGGACTGCGATAGGCTAATTGATTGATTGATTGAAATAAAATGGATGTTTTATTTACAGTAACCCGCTAAATATGTTGTTAATAAATAGTGTGTGAACCTTGATACAACTTTTTAATAATGCTAATATAGGTATATAGGTACTAGCTTTTGCCCGCGGCTCCGCCCGCGTGGATGTCGGTTATCGCGACCAAACATAGCCTACGTCCTTTCTCGAGGTCTAATCTACCCCTATACCAAATTTCATCAAAATCGGTACAGTGGTTTGGGCGTGACAGACAGACAGACAGAGTTACTTTCACATTTATAATATTAGTAGGGAAGTAGGGATTAGGAATTGATTTCTATGGCAGTCGTTAGGGGTAGTTGGAGCCCTAAAAAGTCCAACGATCTGGCTGCAATGTTTCAATATCGCCTAATTTCACCATTGGGTTGTGGAGGTCAGATGTCAGTAGCTTCACGGAAAATATCGAGGTCCAGGCAAATCCGCAGTAAAGACTGGTAAAGTAAATCCCAGACTCTGAGGTGAAAGCTTCAGATGCGACTGGGATTAACGCTAGAATGAAGAAGAATAATTCACCTCTGCCTAACCCTTCGGGGATAAAGGCGCTATTATATATATGTATGTATGAAGAAGTATAAAGGCTAGGCCTAAACTCCATAATACTAAAGTGTCTAGTAAGTACCACACAAGTAAACATGTATGTAAACCTAGTACATCATTATTCTCATCTTTTCACAGATTATGATTATCCGAATAGATGCAACAAAGCCCAATGCAAATGAGTGAAGCCCAAGACAGCAGATATACTATTATATAATCAATATTAAGTAAATTAAATATACTTATTTTGTGATAACTAAGTTATATTATAGGTACATAAATACATACTTGCTGTTGTGAATAAAACAAGTTAACTTAATTAATCTATTTAACATAAGCACTGACTTTGCAGGCTGAATTTTACCAATAAATAACATTTCTATTCACTGAATGTGCAAAAATAATGTTATTAGGATGATATCATAAAGTACCTAGTATGAAGTAGTAAGTACATAGCTAATGACAGAAGATTTATAATACATTGTGTAATTGTATTTGTACATTTAATTTCAGATATGTGGCTGTGACTGCCGAACATTAAATGTAAATGCAAAAGCGGAGGGGCATCACTTTCATATGAGATACATTGAAATAATAAGCAAGTGTAGTTATTAGGTTAGTATCAAAAAACTTAATAGGTACCTACTAGATTAATGGTATGGGAAAACTAATAACTTCCATAACATATGTTCTATTCTTCTCATCCTAGCGTTAATCCCAGCCTTATCCGAAGCTTTTACTTCGGTGTCTGGTAAGATGCATATAACTATAACTTATATTCTATTGTAATAACTGAATTGTGATCATACTTACCAAATAAAAACCTAACCGCCTAGGTTACAGGTGCTTATATCACAGATTTAACTTTTCTGTTCTACTAATAAGATATTCATAATTATATTGTTAGGTGGATTTTGATTCAATAAAGACTTACCGTTGTTAAATAGTGAACTACCCATGTGATGACTAACTTTACCTTTTATTTTTAGGTGATTCTGGCTATCTACAACATCCCTGGTTACTGACACCATAGACATAAACCACTCTTCATGGAAAGACCCAGTGACAATAGAAATTACATTTTGGTAATTGACAAGTTGGTAGCGATGTTAATGAGAGAATTATGAATAAAATGTAACTGCTTGCTGTGAGCCACACAACCTGACCATCGAGTACAATGTACCTGAGGCAGAACCTAATGTTTTAACAACACACATGATCTCCTCGGAACATAATTATCATGAATGTATTTAAATAGTACATTAAGTTCTAGGGGAAAGGGCGATTAGGCGATTAGATGTTAATAAACACAATGAATAGACTACACTCATTATTAAAATCTTGAATATAGTTTAATAATAAAAATAAATATTTAAAACATTATTTTCTTTCTTCATTCCTTTTTTCCCATCCCTGTAGTCTTCTCTTTCATCATGAGGGATTGTGATATTGACATTAACAATTGGTTGAGGACAGTATGGTATCATGGTACGCAATGAAGTAGGTTTCTTCACTGTAGCCTCAGCAGTTCTCGGTTGCCGGAGTCTGCGTACGTCTTAGTTCATTCGTAGTTTTTAATAATTGAAGCTTATAATGAAATAATCTATACGCTCGTACTTATATACTTAAAATATCACAGTTTCACTGTACATTATAATAACAAACTCATATTATATAAAATAAACAAATCGATTAAGTCTGTCAAAAGTGTCAAATGCGTTATGTCAATTGGAGTAGTGTCGTTCAGAAACCAAAGAAAATATTTCAAAATGAATTTATTGTTAATATATTTTTGTCGATTATTTTGCATTTCACAATCTTTTATACCTTATTTAAGGACTTTCTTTTGTTTATAGAACTGTGTTTAGCCTTAATTTCTCATAAATAGGTCATTTAGTGAAAAATACCAGAAATAGCATTATTTTATTTACTTTTCGAACGTATAGTTCATTCAACACCAAGTTTAGGCTCCGCGCAAACGTACGGTTTCCGTCCACGGTTTCCTGATCAAAAAGTCAGATTTGAAAAACCGAATGCTCCATTTTCATACAAAAATGTTCTACTAGGCGCACACGTCCTTACTTTTTGCAGAACGGAAAAAACCCGACGTTCGGTTCAGAACGGAAAAAACCTAATGACGTCATACCGAACGCAGCACTCGCATACATTTTGTACGAATCGCCGCACACGTCAGGAAATTTCCATCCGGAATCGCGCTTGAATTGTGTCCAGCGTTGTCAATTCCCAAGAGAGTGGGGACTTTCAAGTCGATTAGCGAATTTATGGGGATTGTGCTTATGTGGGGCATTTAGACATTCACAATAGACCTAAACTCAGAAGTATTATGTGGCAAGTATTATACATATTGATAAATTATTAAAGCAAAATATCCGACATTTAGGTTCTATTTAACTCTCTATTGGCAATATATGTATACGAGCCGCAATAAACATCGCAAGTGGTGAATATAGCGGGAAACTTCAAGAGAAGTAAAGTCCGACCAATAAAATAAAAAACCCGTACTGGGGGTGCCAAAAACATCTATGATTATGACAACATCAAGTATAGTGATACACATGTTGAAACGAAGTGTTTGAGTTTAGAGTTAGAAATTAGATACTTGTTGAAATAGAAAGTTTAAAAGTAAATTGGAGACTAAATGAAAGATGCTAAAAAAGATTTCCAATTTGTAATCCAGGAAGTTGGTTATTACAATTATAATTAATAAGAAGAATCTCAGGGGGTGAGTTAATATTAATTAAGACCAGCACTGAATTTATAGGCGATGAGAACGACCCGACGCGATGTGGGCAGCAGGGCACTTAGCTTCGCCGCTGGAGTACGTGCCGCGCCGACACGAACCGTCGCGTGGCTCGTTCAACGGCGAAGATAAGCTCTGCTAGCTGCAAGCTGCTGCCTCGGGTCCTCGTGCTGGAAAATATAGTGCAGAAGCAAAATCAGTATGTTGTATGACATACTGCTAGTGCGGGCGTGGCAGGTAAGGTCCAAAGCAGGTGGTCAAGCTTCTCCCAGGCACTTAGTGCAAAAAGGTCATTACAGTAAAAGCCACACCCAATATTGCAAGCAGAAGAACAGATGCACAGAAAATAAGTTACACCGAATAGGGTAGGTAGGTAGATGGTAAAAGATCAGGAGGTCGATGACCCCATGGTCGGCAGGTCACTGTCCTTTTGACAAGCAGAAGGAAAATAAAACAGCCTAAGAAAAATAAGCCTTGCAAATTATTCTAATCGAATAATTAAAATAAGATAAAAATGGTCGGACGCCGCTCGCGTAAAAAGCAGACGCCCCAATGAAGTTTACCCCTCGCGCATAGGCGCGACGAGTATGAAAATATTCCATATACGATATTTTATCGGATGGATTAAATTGAAATATGGCACATCTCGCTCACGTAAAAAGACAAGATGTACCTGGAAGAGCTTTGCAATGGCGACATGAGTACGACGTGTCATCGTGGTAAAATATAGTGATAGTAATCACGAGAGTTATAGGAATAACTCCTGATGGAAAAGATGGGAAACCACGTCATTCTCATGTTTCCAATGCGACACCTTAAAATAAAAGAATTAGCACACAATATGAAAAAAATATAGTATTCTCACCCGGGGCGGACAGTATCTTAACCGAAGGTAGTTGTAACCGAAGCCAGCAGATAATGAGCTCGGAGTGGCTCGTCCCCCAGTTTTTATAGCTGGTTCGGTGGTGGAACCCACTTCCGGCCCAAAATTACACGATTAGGCCGTAATAGCCTTTGGGTTTTGATTTTAATACGTACTCTTTTGGCAAATACAGTCAACTGCAACCGCCATGTTGACATGACACTTGCAGATTTGCTCGCACGCAACCATAGACAAGATGCTAGGTCCACTGAGTGAATAGAATACAGATAATATTAGTCGAGTATCGATCGATACCGATTGAATATCGATCACTACTCCACCAATACTATAAATTAAATAAAAAAAATACAGGATTGCAATTAAGACAATCTGCAATGTCACAATACTCCCCCTCAAGCGTCAGAATTTCTGTTAACAGAAATTCGATACTGTGCTCAGGACTACAACCAATCTACGCTTACACATCCTAACTAACTGACATGCATCCCTACATACAACTCTTATAAAATGTGGCGGTTACCATCAAAGCTATGGTAAACGCCTCCTATCAGACAGAGTTTCCAACATCATGACCGTTGGAGACTCAACGTAGACCAGTTGAAGGTATTAGGTTGTAGGACCAGTACAACTGTTTCTACTAGAAGAACTTGAGCAAAAGAAAACCACTGTGTAATTTCAACCCGTGAAAAGTGTGTACAATAGGCTTATTTTTGACCTGAGTTTGCACAAACCGCTCAGGGTAAACAGTACCCAGATACTGGTTGAATATCCCAGTTCCAAGAAGAATACAAAAATCCCATGGTCAATGGTTAATGGCCATTGCCGGGGGTAGCCCGTTGGTTGAATCGCCAACGAACAAAACAAGTAAGTATTGTTTAAAAAAAACAATAAAGGAAGAAGAACATAATAGGTCCTTCAATAACCTGGACAAAATCCAAAGCTTAAAATAGAAGAAAGAAGTTGGAATTACACAGTAGAAACGAGGTAATAAGGGTTGTGACATAAAAAAAACTTGCACATAATGTTATGTGAAAGAAAGTTTAAAAAAAATTAAAGTACATAGTAGTTGTAAGTCATAAATTGCAACTTACGTGGTAAATAGGCGAACATGACCAATGTAACCACAATATCACGTATAAACGTGTTGGAATACAACATTAAAGCAACTATATTCCACAAAAAAAAGTTTTAAAATCAAAACAAACCAACGAAAATGTTTTGAAATGACATCAGAATTGTCACAACGTTTCGTTTCACTAAACGTTCATTGCGTTCAGGAACGAACTAAGTGAATGGAATAACATTCGGATCTGTCAAAACAACCGTCATTTTGACAGATGACATTAGTGACTAAACGTCAAACATAGTTTGTTTACATCATGCAGAAAAGTTAAAAAAAATTGTAAAAACAACAATTTATTAAAAATACGGTATAATCGTATGTAAAACCATGCATATAAAAGAATAACCAGACAAGTTATAAAAGTAAAGTGGAAATTCTATTGGAATTGTAGTAATTACAATGGAAATTACTCGAACCGGTTCTTGTATGTGAAATAACATTATCGTACTTTTTCTTAAGTAGGTAAGCAGTGCAATCAGACAACTTAGTGCGGCTCCCACTAAGTTCCAGCAGTATCATACTGCAAACTTATCTTACTGTATCTTGCAAGCGAACAAAGTTATTCCCTGTGTGAGACCCGAACATAACCAAAACCACAGGTGTCACCCTAACCGACAAGAACCCAAGAACATCCACAGAACAACAATGTTTAAGTTATTTTAATCTGGAATGAATCCAGACAAAGTTTATTTAAAAATATTTAATTAAAATTTTAATTGAAAAGTTTAGTTTATTTAGTAAATTATATTAAAACATGACATGTTTAATAACAATTACACATAGTGTATTGTGTTTTATATATTATTCTTTGTAGTTTGTAAGTTTTATATCTTTGATGTGCCAATCACCCAAAGATTTACCAGACATATCAACCAGTTCATAAACTAAAGGTGATTTCTTTGTTAGAATTTTACATTTGACAAACTTAGGAGCCAGTTTTTTACTAAAGAACTTATCTTTGTCACTGAGATAGAAAGTTCTTTTCCAGACTATGTCACCAACTTTGAATTCAGCAGGTTTCCTGCGTAGATTATAGGACTGACAGTTCCTACTATGGGCACTAGTCAACGCAGCTTGCACCTTATCAAAAATTGATGTTAAATGACCAAGATTTTCAGCATAAGGGTCACGGGGCTCAAAGATAAGGGAGTTGTCAAATTTTTCACCATAGGATGAACCACAAGAAATGAGTTCACGACCATGAACCAAGAATGCAGGTGTGAAACCTGTAACTTCATTGACAGAACTATTAATAGCAAACTGTATTTTAGGAATCAAGGTATCCCATATTCTATGGTCGTTATCAATAAAGGTTGATAATGACTGTATAACAGTACGGTTGTAGCGTTCAACAGTATTAGACTGGGGACAATAAAGAGGTGTATAATGTAAGTTTGGTATTTTGTATTTAGCTAACAAGTTTTTAAGTGTAACACTAACAAATTGTTTGCCATTATCCAATACAATGGTAGATGGAATACCATGTACTAAGAACACATTTTCCTCTAAAATTTTGGAAATAATCTCAGCAGTAGCTCTCTTTATGGGGAAAAGTAGACAATACTTAGAGAAACAGCATGTAACCACAAAGATATAAGAATTTTGTTTCCTAGTTGTGGGTAAGGGACCAACCAAATCAACGCTGATAACTTGAAAGGGACGATGACAAGTTTTAGGTTTACCCATAAGACCAAGTGTTGCATGATTCTGATGCTTGTGTGATATGCAGGCATCGCACGAGTTAACAAAATTCGCCACATCTGAGTACATTCCAGGCCAGTAGTAGTTAAGAGCTAGTCTCTTATAGGTCTTAAAGATTCCTAAGTGACCAGAGGTAGGTTGGGAATGATTATCCGCGAGGATTTGCGGACGTCCTTCCGTAGGAATGACTTCTTTCCATTCAAAATCTCGCGTTAAGGGATTTAAGCTCTTTTTAAAACGGTACAACTTATTGCTATTAACCTGGTAATCCATGAAGGATGCAGGCGATGATTGGCAACCATTAAACATTTTAAGATACCAAGTATCTGTTGTATTAGGTATACAACTAGTAGGCAAATTATTATTTGTATTATTTGTTATCACTGATACAGGGATAGATCGGGAAAGAAAATCAGGAACAACATTTTCAGAACCACGACGGTGTTTTATTTCGAAATTAAAACCGGACAACCTCACACCCCAGCGGGCCAGGCGACCAGTAGGGTTATTTAAGTTCAGGAACCATTTTAGAGCAGCATGATCTGTAAAGATAGTAAATTTTTGGCCATTTTCCACATAACATCGCCAGTGTTCAACAGCAGATAGAACTGCAAGGGCTTCGCGTTCAGTGGCACTGTAGTTCTTCTCTTGGGGGTTTAGGGACTTACTCATGTAAGCAATGACTCTCTCTTCACCATTTAAATCTTGTGTCAACACTGCACCAATACCGGTGTTACTAGCATCAGTGTGTATTTGAAAAGGTTGTGAATAATCTGGGCAAGAGAGTACCGAGGCAGAAACCAAACAGCTTTTAAGCTTAATGAAAGCATCCTGCGCTTCTTGATCCCACAAGAAAGGCGGAGCCTTCTTCCCTTGAGAAGTCAATTTATTCAGCGGAGAAGCTAAAGCACTGAAATTAGGTATGAATCTGCGATACCACGAAGCAGCACCTAGGAAACGACGGACTTCTTTTCTGTTAGTAGGTGTAGGGTATTTATTTATGGCTTCTACTTTTTCAGGATCAGCATGCAAACCTTGCTCATCCACAACATAACCTAAATATTTAAGTTTTTGTCTGAAAAATTGACATTTTTTTAAATTTATAGTTAAATTTGCTTCTTTTAATTTTTTTAATATTAGTAATAGTAGGGATATATGATGACTGAAGGAGGATGATACACATATAATATCGTCCACAAAAACGAAGACTCTGTTCTCAAATTCTGGACCACAAAACAGCTGATCGACTAGACGTTGCTGCGTAGAAGGACTGCCGGTGAGCCCAAAGGCCATAGTTTTAAAACAAAACGTTCCCCGGTTAGGTATATAAAAAGCAGTCTTGCAACGGTCTTCCTTTTTAATAGGTATTTGCCAGAAGCTCTTAGACAAATCCATACTAGACAGGTATCTAGCATCCCTTAAGTTATCCAGAATTTCTGAAATATAAGGTAAGTTATATGCATCCTTCCTAGTGACAGAGTTCAATTTCCGACTGTCCAGACAAAATCTAAGCTCGCCGTTCTTCTTGGGAGTAAGCAGAACAGGGGACGACCAAGGACTTTCAACAGGTTCAACCACATCTTCCCTCAGCATTTCGTCTAACTGTTCGACAAGAACGCGTTGCTTCTCAGGAGACATCCTATAGTAACGTTGACGAACAGGAGCAGTGTCACCAGTATCAATAGTGTGCTCTATCAGGGTAGTACGACCTAAGCCACGTTCCTCGTATGAGATATCACGGAACTGAGCGACGATGTTATCTGCTGTAACCCTCTGTTCAGGAGTAAGGTGATTGTACGACTGTAGGTGCTCTGAATGAACAGTATAAAGTTCTCTCAACCGAGAATCAGACTTGTCCAGCAACAAAATTGAGTCTAAATGTTTGGGAAAGAGACCAAACGACCTCCAGAAATCTATGCCAAGAATTAAAGAATTAGTGATCTGAGGTACTACATGCACATTTAAGGTTTTTATTTTATCCTGAAAGGAAATATTTAAGGGAATGAATCCCAAAGATTGTATTTTTTCACCACCTGCGGTGACTAAGTTTAAAGATTGTTTGTTTAATTGAACTGAAGGTTCCAAAATTTTTTTATGAAAATTATTTCCTAAAATAGTGACACAAGAGCCAGTATCCAACAAACCAGGTACGCTAGTGCCTGCAATAGTTACAGAAACATAAGGAGAGTAACCAATGTTGACGTTTCTGCAGACTGTAGAAACTCTGTTAAATTGAAAGAATTTATTAACAAAAGATAGCCAATTCTCCCAGTCAGGCCTATCAAAATTAGCGGTTCTACAATCTGCTTTAATCAGTTTTTTGATTTATTGCAGACAGGACACTCCGGTGTGCGGTAACCCTTTTTACCACATCTAAAACAAACAACAAAAGTTTTAGAACATTTACTAAGTTGGTGCGAATCAGTTCTACAGCGGGGACAGCTAAATTTGCGCCCACTTGATTTATTGTCAACTGCACTAACTTTCACTTCTGAACCATCATTATTATTGGAGTCATTGTTTGAATCAGGGGAATTTTCAATTGAATTTGTATGAACTGGTTGTTTATTATTAGAGTTATTGTTAAAATTGTTTTTATTAAAATTGCTATATTTATTGTTAGAATTATTAGGTTTAAAATTGCTATGTTTTGTATAAGCGAACTCAGGCGCTAAGGTATCTAAACTTTTTTTAGGAGGTTCATGAAATTGCCTCAGCCGGGATTGGATGTTTTCAAAATTACGGCATGCCAATTGAAGACCAGCTATATCTGTAATGGCTGCGGAAGCAGCGAGAGTGCTAGCGTAGCAAGGACGGATGTTATGTAACAAAATCTCTAACTTGTCTTCTTCGGCTATGGCTCGGTCTAGCCGAGAGAACAAACCTTGCATTATTGAGATGTAAATGGTGATACTCTCGAGTTCACCTTGCGTACGAGATCTAATTTCGGACATCAAACGATAATCATAGTCAGATATGCTGAAATCATGTTTCAGTAACTCAGTTAATTCAGACCAAGACTGAACCCCCGGCCTAATGCATCTAAACCAATGGAGTGCATCATCAGTAAAAATCTCGTACCCAAAGGATAAAAGTTTTTCGTGGGGAATACCACGACTAACGACAAATTCCTCAACCCTCTGGATAAAAGCACGAACACATGTCTTCCCCGAATACTTTAAACGAGAAAGTTCCGTATAAACTTTCCGGTCACAAGCGTCATTGACCGGAGTCACTGGCACTTGCACTATTGATTCAATAGAAGTTACACTATCATTACCCCTCAATGATGACAATTCAGTGTATTGTAATTTAAATCTGTCAAGTTGTGACCTGAGGATCCTATCGATCTCTGGTTGCGCGCGATCAACCCTGTTAAGTCTATGAAAAATATGATTTAACAAAGTCTCCGTACGGGCTAGTAAGTTCCTGTCTAAATTTAATTTTAGAGAAGTTAAATTATTAGAGGATTTAGCAAAAGATTCCTCAAGGGCCTTAAGGTCCTCAGGTGGTTCTAAATGTGAAGCTAGTATATCTTCAGATGGATATAATGGAGCTAGTTTCGATATTTGCTTTCTGAGTTCAGCAACGGACTCAGAGTCAGATCCACCGCGAAGAGCGACTTCATATTGAAGTTCAGCCTTTTGTAACGATAGGAACTTAATAGTGTACGAAGGCATAATTGGGTTGTGAGAATACTATACTATTCCACACAGTGCACACAAAATAAATGTCAGCTGACTTACTAGTGAAAAAATTAAATGTGGAAGTGAAAAACTACAGTTTGAAGCGTTTAAAATTTTTATGAAATTCCCAATAAAATTATTTTATTGGTCCAGTACCATAAGCACTAGCAAAAATAATATAAGTGATTAAATAAAACACTTATAATAAGTGTACCACAGCACAATAATGGTGTTGCACGAGGGTAGCACAAAAAATTTTCCTAAGGGACAAAATAACTCCAGAAGGAATCCCTCCCAAAAGGACAAGAAAGATTGCTTCAAGCCACTAAAACGTTAATTCACTTCACCAGTAAGTCACCTGATGGTAAGGGAAGAAAAATTAAATAAATCACTTACGGGCCGTTCTCATCTTAAAAAGCTGGAAAAAAACCATTATTGGGCGCCATTGAAACGAAGTGTTTGAGTTTAGAGTTAGAAATTAGATACTTGTTGAAATAGAAAGTTTAAAAGTAAATTGGAGACTAAATGAAAGATGCTAAAAAAGATTTCCAATTTGTAATCCAGGAAGTTGGTTATTACAATTATAATTAATAAGAAGAATCTCAGGGGGTGAGTTAATATTAATTAAGACCAGCACTGAATTTATAGGCGATGAGAACGACCCGACGCGATGTGGGCAGCAGGGCACTTAGCTTCGCCGCTGGAGTACGTGCCGCGCCGACACGAACCGTCGCGTGGCTCGTTCAACGGCGAAGATAAGCTCTGCTAGCTGCAAGCTGCTGCCTCGGGTCCTCGTGCTGGAAAATATAGTGCAGAAGCAAAATCAGTATGTTGTATGACATACTGCTAGTGCGGGCGTGGCAGGTAAGGTCCAAAGCAGGTGGTCAAGCTTCTCCCAGGCACTTAGTGCAAAAAGGTCATTACAGTAAAAGCCACACCCAATATTGCAAGCAGAAGAACAGATGCACAGAAAATAAGTTACACCGAATAGGGTAGGTAGGTAGATGGTAAAAGATCAGGAGGTCGATGACCCCATGGTCGGCAGGTCACTGTCCTTTTGACAAGCAGAAGGAAAATAAAACAGCCTAAGAAAAATAAGCCTTGCAAATTATTCTAATCGAATAATTAAAATAAGATAAAAATGGTCGGACGCCGCTCGCGTAAAAAGCAGACGCCCCAATGAAGTTTACCCCTCGCGCATAGGCGCGACGAGTATGAAAATATTCCATATACGATATTTTATCGGATGGATTAAATTGAAATATGGCACATCTCGCTCACGTAAAAAGACAAGATGTACCTGGAAGAGCTTTGCAATGGCGACATGAGTACGACGTGTCATCGTGGTAAAATATAGTGATAGTAATCACGAGAGTTATAGGAATAACTCCTGATGGAAAAGATGGGAAACCACGTCATTCTCATGTTTCCAATGCGACACCTTAAAATAAAAGAATTAGCACACAATATGAAAAAAATATAGTATTCTCACCCGGGGCGGACAGTATCTTAACCGAAGGTAGTTGTAACCGAAGCCAGCAGATAATGAGCTCGGAGTGGCTCGTCCCCCAGTTTTTATAGCTGGTTCGGTGGTGGAACCCACTTCCGGCCCAAAATTACACGATTAGGCCGTAATAGCCTTTGGGTTTTGATTTTAATACGTACTCTTTTGGCAAATACAGTCAACTGCAACCGCCATGTTGACATGACACTTGCAGATTTGCTCGCACGCAACCATAGACAAGATGCTAGGTCCACTGAGTGAATAGAATACAGATAATATTAGTCGAGTATCGATCGATACCGATTGAATATCGATCACTACTCCACCAATACTATAAATTAAATAAAAAAAATACAGGATTGCAATTAAGACAATCTGCAATGTCACAATGTAAAATGCCAAGTGTACAAATATTTTTTCAACACACTTGCTTATGAACAGGCTTTTATTTCCCCGCAATTATGCACGGAATGACACCTAATATAAAACTGACTTTTTCATTGCTTCTTCTTCCTCCTAGCGTTATTCCCAGTCGCATCCGAAGCTTTCAGCTTGGAGTCTGGGGTCCGCTTTTACCAGTCATAGCTACAGATTTGGCTAGACCTCGATATTTTCCGTGAAGCGATTGCCACCTGACCTCCACGACCCAATGTTAACATTAGGCGATATAGAAGCTTTGCAGCTAGACCGTTGTTTTTGGACTTTTTAGGGCACCAACTACCCGTAACGACTGCCATAGATGTTCTTATGGCAACCGGGACCGACGGCTTAACGTGCTCTCCGAGGCATGACCAGACCAATGCAAATACCCATATTTAATGCACACAAATATTTGCACTGAGTGGGGATCAAACCCGCGCCTCCTGCGTAGCGGCCGCGTTCACTACCGCTACGCCACGGAGGCTGTCATGTTTTTCATTGCTATTATTCACAAAAGTGAGTTATAGACTTCTTTTTTTTAATTTCATTGATTAAGTTGCTTTGTTCTTAAAAAGTTTCGATACAAAAAAGATCGTGTCCAATATTACAAACGAATTAATATACCTATTGCTTGCTCATTTCATGCAGCTTCGTATTTTAAAAGATAATTTCAACTTGTAGTACGTGTTTAATATACAAAACTTTCATTAAAATGTATTTTTTTTTCTCTGTTAAAAAGTTAAGTTTTTCTCTGTTAAGTTTTCTGGTTAAAATAGAAACATAGACGCGGCGTGTTATACTGGTTACAAGGACTGGGCACAAATCACAACACAGTAGTACCTATCCGTATAATAGTTTACTGCTTGGAATGGTAAATACAAGTTAGACATACAGTTACATTACACTATTGTATAGAACAGGGACCACGCGATATTGTTTTTCGGACTACATAAAATTCTTGTATTTTATGCCTAACAGCACAGAGATCAAAATAATCGAGCATTCTTTTTTGCGTTAGGCTTATTTTTCTTAGGCGTAGAAAATACATTTGACGTTTGACCTTCTCTTCGTATTTTTATTACAGAAGATCGGGATATACCTAAAAATGTGAATAATAATTAGTCACAGTAAAATCAGTAGATTAGGCCAATTTCAATTGCACGTACTCTATGATGTACCTACCCGTCATGTTGACAACAAGGTCCGTGATGTTATTTAGAGGAACAGAGTCCAATCCTTCCGACTTTTTATCCGACAAATACTTTGTTATATTATAAATTACTTTTCTTAACTGGCTTTTAATAGTTTTCGGCATATTACTATAGTTTTGTAGTTTTGTAGCGCTCTTAAACTCAACAACACGCACAATTGACACCACACTGACAGATGACCATAATGAGTATAATGACATTGTATAGATTGTTACCATATGAAGAAATTAGTTCCAATAGTTTACCGCAATATGGCGAGGTATTTTATTTTACTGGTCGGGCTTTAATATAGTTATCAATGTCTAATATTGGGGCCTTTCTGTTGGGTTTGTGGGGAATTCAGATCATCAGTAATTGGCAACACTGATTGTGTCTCGCTTCCGGGGTTGCCAGATTGTATTGTAACTTTTGTTACATTTTGCGTAACTTTTGACTCTCTTACGACCCAGCCCCATAGTGGTAGACGCTCTCAGCTGCATTAAGTCCCAGATGAAATAGCTGGGGCTCGTACTCAATGGCCGGTGGGATTTTAAGGAGCATCTCGGAAGGCCGGCTCCTAAATTGGGCGGATACCCGAGATAAACCGAGAGGATTTGTCTCTACTATATAATAAAACAAGAATACGTAACTTTTCCCCCGAAAATGCAACTTTTAAGCCAGCTTGTGTTACATTTGACAATTTGGCACTGGCAACACTGCTCGCTTCGAACTAATAATAAAAAAACCTAATGCAAAAAACCGAACGTGTGTGCTCGGCACACGGAATTCCAAATCAGGAAACCGTGGTCGGAAACCGTCTCCGGAAACCGTACATGTGCGGCCACCCTTAGATGGAAATCACATAGACTTAGATTAAGAGAACATTTCTTGCAACAAATTCCCTAATCGGCTTGAAAGTCCCCACTCTCTTGGGAATTGACAACGCTGGACACAATTTAAGCGCGATTCCAGATGGAAATTTTCTGACGTGTGCGGCGATTAGTACAAAATGTATGCGAGTGCTGCGTTCGGTATGACGTCATTAGGTTTTTTCCATTCTGAACCGAACGTCAGGTTTTTTCCGTTCTGCAAAAAGTAAGGACGTGTGCGGCTAGTAGAACATTTTGTATGAAAATGGAGCATTCGGTTTTTTGAATCTGACTTTTTGATCAGGAAACCGTGGACGGAAACCGTACGTTTGCGCGGAGCCTAAATAAAGCTAAAACTAATTTATGTTTCCAATTTTTATTTTTATTTTTGGTGTGGTAATTTTTGTCGGACGTGACATTTCAAAAAACTATAACATTATCTGTCTGTTGGAGTTTTGGCGCCAAAACGAAAATGAACGATCGCGGTGTTATTTTATTTTCTAAAATTAGTGTGAGTTCGAGTTAGGGATGTGACATTGAAGGAAAACAATCGATTAAATAAAAATCGATTTTTTCTTTACTCAATATAAATCGATTTGTTAAAAATTGATTTTTTTATAAATAAATAATCGATTTCTGTGAAAAAATCGATTTTTTTCCTAATTTTAAAAATCTGCATGCTTTTCGTATTCTAATAATAAACCTACTGACATTACGAAATTATCTGATTAAAAATAAAATAAAATAACAGAATATGATTACTAAAAATAATAACCAATTCAAAACTAAATCTCAAAGAAAATGTTCTTTTAAACTTTCAAGGTATTTCAATCCATTCTTCCTTTCTTTCTTCTTTCTAATATTATAAACTCTGTCTGTCTGTATGTCTGTCCGACTGTCTGTCTGTTACGCTTTCACGCCTAAACCACTTAACCGATTTTGATGAAATTCGGTATAGAGGTAGATTAGACCTTGAGAACGAACCTATGTTTGGTCGCGATAACCGACATCCACGCGGGCGGAGCCGCGGGCAAAAGCTAGTTTCTTATAAATGTAGAAATTGTTTTCCGCAAAACTATTTTTTTTACTGGCAACACTAAAAGAAACGACGACCCACTAACCGTCCGTAACACCACTGTGTCACACTGGCCCTGGTGTGACGGATAGGGAAGAAAATTATAATCGTCACACTATTCGCTGTCATTGTTATAATGACACAGGCAGCGGTGTAACTGTTAATTGGTCGTCAAAGAAACATCAACAAAGTCAATTTTGTCTGTATCATATTTTCATTATCACAACAATATGAATAAACTTCTTCATAACTCTTTTAGAAAATTATAAATTAAATAAAACTATAAACTGAACACATAATAGTACTAGCGTTACCATAGTGTGTGTGAGTGATTCGAGAACCGAGAAGTCATATAATACACAAAGTGTTCATAAATGTTACAAAAATTTCGCATTTATGAAAATCGATTTAAACGCGTAAGTTAAAAAATCGATTTATTAAAAATCGATTAATATTACTATAAAAATCGCTAATAAAAAGCGATTATAAGAAAAAAAAAATCGTTTTTTTTTTAAATCGATTATTTTTTCACATCCCTAGTTCGAGTTTTTATGTGTAAAAATGGTGGATTTTTAGACATAACGTCTTGGAAAACGCGCACAAGAGTAGGAAAGTGAAATATTACAGTGAATTGTGACTTCTCGTGTTGGTTTCAAATCTCCGTAAGAAGCCTTTAGTAAAGTTTTCACTACTTTACTGAGGCAGTAATCATCATCATCGTCATCATCATCATCATCAACTCGCCATTATCATCATCATCATCCTCATCCTCACCATCATCCAAATAAGAATAAAAATAATTGGATGACAAGGCAGCATGGTCATAGAATCTTAGCCTGTTCCGAAAGGAACAAATATAAAAAAAAAAATGTCACGCATGACAGCTTGACGTGCGTCATGCCGCCGCACGTCTCTGTCAAGCTGTGTTGTGCGTGACTTGTTATTATAAACTTCAAACACTGTGATAATAAGATTTAATTTGTTTAAAGATTGTAAAATCCGGGCCGATGCCGTCCGTTTGGTGGGGTTGGACCTTGGCATTGGCGAAATTGCGGCGATTTGCTGCAGAAGCCATTAAGAAGAAGAAGTTGAAGTCAACCATTATCAACTTATCAAGTTACTACGACAAAAAACATTGAATGTGTTTGTGTTTCTGTGATTACATAAGGTACGGCAAGTACGAAACTATATAGGCACGAAACTGACGATAGCCTAACGGTAGACGGGCAACGTGATGGCGTAGCGACGGCGGCATATAAACAAAAGCAAAATAAAGTATAGCTACGGGCACAAAACCGGTGAGAGCGGCGCCGGCGGCGATGGAGCCGTGCACGAGCTGCGATGGAGCGGTGGCGGCGCGGAAGTGTATTCTGTGTACAGCCTAGAAGGCACACAGAGTATTCTTCTATAACACTATCATGCTACTACTTAGAGGAGTGGAGCAGTTATCATAAATATGAACACATCCTGCAAATACCCAAATGTTATTTGAAAATCAATAAATTAATTCGAAGGGACAATTTAGGGTTCCCAATAATCCCACTGATGAAGCCAGACGCAGTCTCTGATTAAAGCAAAAATAATTGTATTGTACCTAATGATAATTTTTGTTAGCTGTAAGTTTTATTAAAATATAATGAATGAATAAATTAAAAAGTTTTATTTCACTAAAAGTGGATTAATTAAATAAATGTGGAAATCAGAATATTTGTATTTTTCTATTATATTTATACCTGCATCATCATCATAATTATAGTATTCATTATGCTTAAGTAGGTAGGTATATTGTCAAAGTTATCATGGTTGAATCTAAGGCCTTTCACATTTTTTTTATATACTGTCCATCCCGTTAGATAGTAAAAACTTGAGGTGCAATCCAGAACATGCGAACCACCATTAGGCTTGAATTAGGCAACATTAGCTATGACATTAGACTGTTTTGGTCATTTATAATATAATTATTTATAGAAGCCTCACAAATTAAATAAGGCTTCAGCGCTTTGCCTGTTGACTGGGCCCTCCACTCTGGTGGGTCGTTCCCTTGTATGGACTTTTTTTTTTTTTTTTTTTTTTTTTTTATTTATTTACCAAAGTACATAAAAACAGATATAATTACTCTAGCATATCTTGAAAATGTATGTATATAAATATATAATATATATATATATATAATCGTAATTTGCATCGTTAGCAAGCAAGTAGGTATATCACCAATTCACCATTCAATTATTATTCAATAAATGAAGGGGGGAGACAACACTACCCCGTCGCCAAAGCTTGGCTTTTGCAGGAGCAACTCTGACCTAACCTGAAATAAAAGTCCACGCCAAAGAGTGAAGTTGAATTGTGCCCTAAACATCTTAGTGAGGTTTAATAATACAACAATAACTATGAAAACACCAATATGAAGGCTAAATAAAGAGTAAATGTACCTAAGTCCGTAGTAACATTCAATAAGTCACAAATTTGACGTTATGAATGGCTCATATATTATTATTTAGACCAATTTACGCATTTTTTCAATTTACACATGAATGATGATTGCTGTCTTAGAAAATTAGTGAAGACTTAAGAGACTTAGAAGATTTGGAACCAACAAGAAAAATCATAATTCACTGTTCCTACTCTTGTGTGTAATATAAAGTTTACTCCAAAGACTAACGAGAAATATTCCTTTTGTGACTCTTTTGCCAAATTTCGTTATTATGCGTAGCCCTCAACAATCTAAAATCATGCATTTTACAAAATAAGCACACAAAACATAATCACACATTCTATCAAAAACCCGCCATTTTGTAATTTTTGTGGCAATGCGTCTGATTGCATTGGCGTTCTTAATTGAAAATTGGTAGACGAGAGTATATAAAAGCTTGAACGCTCCTTCTATTAGAATTTACGCCAAATCCTCAAATATTGTCTATGATATTGTTGATAAACGGCTTTTTTTGGCAATTACGATCGATTGCTAGGAGGCTAGCCAACTTCACAGTCAATCGATCGAATTGCTAGGATGAAATAAATCAATGTAGATTATTTAAATATGATTATGTTTATGATTTGTGATTTGATTCAACCAATAGAACTATGCACAGCCCCCAATAGCCTAAATTAATGCATTTTATAAAAAAATAATAGAAAAATATACCACTATTTAGATCAGCTGATCAAAAATCCGCCATTTTAAGCGTTATCTGCAGCATTTTTTAAACGCCGGAGAGTCGACGCTAACCCAGCGTAAGCGTGCACAAATAATGCAGTATGGCTGCGAGTTCGTGGGACGCTTAGAGCGTTTCGTACGGTCTAATTGGTTGCTGTCACATGGCTGCCGAATTGGTCGTAAGCTTATGTCATCCCCGTACATTTCACAAGCAATCAGTCTGTCGAATACGCTTGTCATGTCAGCGACTCGTCTACGGATGAAGAGAAATGAATGTACTTATGTGGCGTTTCAATCGTACTGATTGCTTCGAAATGCATGCTTGGCTACAAAATTCATGTTCTATTAGGTCGATGGAATCTCAAGTTGTAAATCCATTCATAAATCATGTTAAGCAATGCGTTTGCGTGAGCGTTTGTACATCTTGTCTAAAGCCCCTGACCACTAAGCCACCGTGTCTCGCCTGAACTGCTGTAGTCAGATAATTCAGAACGATTGCAGGTTCGAGTCCCATCTGAGCTAATTTCGTTTTTTTTCTATCTGAATCGAAATTATTATCTCGTTATGTAGATTTTAGTTTAGTGTTTATAATGTATTGTTGTTGTATGTATTGTTTAGTAAATATACTTGATAGCGGTTTTATATTTAATTCACTATGTATTTAATTAGTTGATAGGTAGTTTTTTCATCTGTTTTTCCTGCATAGTAATTATTTATAATACTGTATCAAATATGTAGGCTGTTTCCTTGTTTTGAGGTTTGGTACCTACATATATAACAGAAGATTTAATTCCCTTTATTTTATATATTATATAATTACCTTTGAAAATTAGTTATAATAAATTTCAAGTAAAAGAAATAAAATCGTTGTAATACTTAACAACGATTTTATTTCTTTTACATGAAATTTTAAAGTTTTTATTTTGGTAATCATAAGATCCTGCCTTAATTAATAACTTACAGTATTTTTTAAATTTACTCTAAAATCACACATTGCCCTGAATAAACTACGTAATTTAGCAGTGAAATGTTCTTCCGTAATTAATCTTTCCGTTCCGTTCAATTATCACATATAAGTGACACTTAAGTAATCTTAGTAACGAGAACTCGGTGAAGTGTTAGTGTGCTTAATATGTGGAAGGATAAAAGTATGTGAAATTCTCTGGACATGGTACCTACCGCACGTGGGACGACACGCGGTCAGGAGTTTATGTGTGGAGCATGTAACATGATGCAGCGGAGTACGACTTCTTTTTCATCCTAGCGTTAATCCCAGCCCCATCCAAAGCCTCGGAGTCTGGGGTCCGCTTTTTTCAGACAAACTGCGGGTTTGACTGTCTTCGACATTTTTTGTGAAGCGACTGCTATATGACACCCACAACCAATTGGCGATATATAATACCGAAATATTGCAGTTATACTTGTTGGTCTTTTTAGGGCACCAACTACATACTTGTAACGACTGCTATAGATTTTGATATGGCTACGGGGGACTTGGCGAATTTTCAGAGGGACGAAAACATCTAGATCAATGTAAATAGATATATTCATAGATACAAATATTTGCATTAAGCGGGAATCGAACCCGCGCCCCCACGTAGCAGTCACGTTCACTATTGCCACGCCATAGAGTCCTAAACCTACTCCAATGCAAAGCACAAAACATGTAGAGATTTACATGTCTATCGTGTGTTATCAATATGTGTTACAAGTTACATCAATCAACAGTATAAATAGTATAAAAATGTTGTAAAAACCATGATGGCTAATTTCAACTTGCCTTGCCAATACTGATGTTCTAAAAGAACCCCATTAAATTTTTTCATCGGATAACCTATGATTGAAAAATACCACCGAAATTAGCAAAAAAATTGGCAAGTTGAAATTACCCAGATAATAATTATGTAAATCTCTACACGTTTTGTTGCGTGTTTAAAGTGAAAATATTGCGCAAAAACATGAGCATATGGATGAAGCTTAACATATTGCAGACTCTGGGGACTTCGGTAGTCGCTGTCACTATAACATGACGATTATTTTATTCAGAGCTTTGACTCACAAAGTGCGACTTTGATTCTTCGCTGTATATAAGTACATATTTATTATGTCCATATTACCCACACTAGGGTAGGTAGAGATCACAATACATGTTTCCAGTTCCTACGATCCTGCCGTACACTAATAGCTTATTTTACTTTCATAATTGTTTTCATACATGCTTCTTCCTATTTGTTTTCATAGCTAAACCTCTTTCCACAAGTGCTATGCTATGCTGACCAATGAATATGTTTGGTGAATATCAAACGCATCCATAGCAATGTAGCATAGCACATCTCTGGTGGGAAGACAGCTTTATTATTATAAGTATAACACAGCCTTATTCTTTTAGTTCGACGCTCTGGCCTTTCTTGTTAGAACAAAACAAAAAGAAAACTATATTATAACCTATAGCAGAAGCCCTAGAGAACGTGGGGCTCTACGCACTTACATAGAGTGGGCAATGGATAACAAGAATCTGTCTGTAATAACATACATTCGTATTCGCCTATTCTTTCTCATTTTATTACGGTATAAGATTTTGGGTAATCTCATATTGATGATGTTGCTATAGGTACAGATATAGGTAATTATAGTTATACTTGAATCTCTTGAGACTGGACGAGGAGCCTATCAGTAGAGCAAAAGTTCTATAAATATTAGCACGATTGTTTGTGAATCACTAGGTGCTGGTAGATTAAAATCTGATAACCTGAGAAGCCTTCACCTCAGTTGATCTATTTTATGTTCCTTTCAAACACAATTTGAATTCCAAAAAAGCTCAAGTGTTACCTATTCAGTATTTATTTGTTTTCATCGAGTAAAATCAGTTTATATCATTACTCGCACCGACATGATAAGGTATTAGAAATCATACGTGAGGCTGTAAGTTTGGCGGTAGCTAGAGTGAAAAAAGGATTAACCACAAACCAAAGAAATGACATTGTGTTTGTAAAGGAAGGCTGCTCAAAGAAATCACCTCAAAAGCCATATTCAATTTTGATAGCTGCCGTTGACTGGACAATACTCGTAGACACGTATGAGAAGCACTATAAAATACCGGAGGATATCTGTGCCTCATCATCCAGACCCGACATATTCCTTTTTTCACGATCACATAGGCGTGCAGTGCTTGTAGAACTCACAGCACCGTGGGAAACTAATATACCTAAAGACCACGCTATAAAGACAAACAAATACTTTGACTTGACTAACGAGTTAACCAAGAACGGCTACGTGGTTAAACTCTACGCCGTAGAAGTAGGAGCAAGGGGAATTCCAGCTAAATCCCTGTACAACTTACTTAAAGACCTCGGATTGCCAAGAGCTTCAGTAAGCTCTTTACTAAATCGAATATCAAAAGCGGCATTGATAGGATCTTACCAAATTTGGATAGGTAGGGGGGGGCAGATGGACTGATGCCCTGATAAAGGTGACTGGGACAGACTGGATGCGGAAGATGGAAGATCGGTAGACGTGGCGCGTAGATTGGGAGGGGCTTATGTCCAGCAGTGGACTGTAATAGGCTAATTGATTGATTGAATTGGTTCCTGGCAGAGTAGAATTTGGGCCACCCCTTCTCCTCCCATGCGGTGTCGTACAAGGCGACTAAGGGATAGGGCTGTTTAACATCAGACAGATACATACAGCCCAGACTCAGACTCAGATACGTGATTCGAGTCAACAATAGTGCCCGGAATACGGCAATAGGTTCAGCCCCTATTACGTGGCACCTAATACAATGATTGGTGAAATGTGGGTGTTAATTCACCTCTGTCTAACCCTCCGGGGATAAAGGCGTGATTGTATGTAGGTATGTATGCATGTTTGATTGATAGATATACAATATTTAATATTCTCAAAGGTACATTGATAATCAATTTTTGTCAATATAAACCTTTGAGAATGCTGTAAGGCTCAATAAGAAATAAGTATCGTGGAAAAGTACAAGTGTGTGCCGCTCCACGCTCATAACTTGGGCGTATAAGGATGACAGGAAGACAGCGTTTAGCGACCATCCGGCATCAGCTCGACAATTGACGTTCTTGAGAAACCCTCGAGTTGGTGCGTGAGTGACACAGCTCCAGCCGCTGTGGCTTCCAAACTGCTTGATTAAATGGTATTTTAATGACTGGCTGCTGTTGATTTACTTATCACTCTTCCTCATAACGTTAATTCCCAGTCGCATCCGAAGCTTTCACCTCGGAGTCTGGGGTTCGCTTTACCAGTCTTAACTACAGATTTGGCTAGACCTCGATATTCTATTCTATACTTTTCACTATATAGTATGAAACAAAGTGACTTCCCGCTGTAATAATAGGACTGACATGTCAACAGACAAAATTCTACTTAGTTATATCGAAATAAATAAAGATTAAAAAAAAGTCCTTATGTAGGTAGGTATGCTTAGATGTTTAAAACTACGCAACGGATTTTGATGAGATATTTTTTAATGGATAGAGTGATTCGAGAGGAAGGTTTAAATTTATAATATAGTAGCTGTTGCCCGCGGCTCCGCCCGCGTGGATGTCGGGTATCGCGACCAAACATAGACTATGTCCTTTCCCAGGGTCTAATCTATTTCTGTATCAAATTTCATCAAATATCGATTGAGTGGTTTTAGGCGTGAAAGCGTAAAAGACAGAAAGACAGACAGACAGAGTTACTTCCGAATTTATCAGAGATGACATAGTTCCTTATAGCGTAGATAACCGCTAAGTAGGTACGGATTTTACGAAACTCCACCCCTGACGGGGTAAACCGAACTCAACGCGTACGAAGTCGCGGGCAACAGCTAGTTATAAATAAACGCTATTCGGTGTTTATATTATCTTTTTTTATTTTTCTTCATATTTTGCTATGATTTCGATTTTAAGAATTCAAATTTCTGTACCTGGACGGGTATTATTGGCGTAATTATAATATCATTCTTGACGAATTTTATAAATTTTATCTAATTGTGTAGAATTATTATATTTTTGGTATGCCATTATGCATGATGAATCTATGAGTTCTTTATAATTATTAAGCCATTCAAAAATACTCGCACCCATGTCATGCAAAATTGTACAATACATTTCTGTGAAAATCCGAGTACTAACCTAGCTTTCGATGGATGAGATTTAGCACGGTTACACAGACTTCATAATTATGTTTCCTTGTTCAGAGGACTTCATACGTCTACACGTCATCTACAGTTGAACCGGTTGTACGTCAAGTCTCAAACAAAATGATTGAAAAAAAAAAGCAAAAAATTGTATGTACCTAAATATTATCTAGTTATCATCTATATTTTTTTTGACAAAATAAATAAACTGACTTAAAAAACGATATTTAAGTAGTGCGTTAGAGTGCCTTAGAGAAGTGGAAAATTAATCAATTACGTAAAATGGGGTGAATAGGGATCAAAGGGTGAATAGGGATAAAATGGTAGTTGGATTTTTTAAATAATTTCTCTCCCAAATTTCAAGTATCTAATCAGACATTATTGATGACTCTGCTCATTATCAAATTGAACTAATCCATAATTTCACTTGAAAGAAAATAACTACAGAATTCAGCTGACCATTTTATCCCTATTCACCCATTGATCCCTATTCACCCCATAGTACCGGTACAAATTTAATTCAAATATAAAAATGTGCGTAAGATTCTATTGAAATCTGTGCCAAACAATAATGATTTCTTTTTTTTTCTTTTTTTATATAGGACACGTCAATTTGACTTCGCCTCGCCTGATGGTAAGCTGAAAGCAAAGTCTCTGAAAAGAGGGTCACCATTACAGACATGTACCATGTTACAATGGTGGCATTCAGCTTGACGGCCTCATCAGATGCTTTTTCACGCCCCGCTTAAAGGACCCGGGACTGTAGGAGGAGAGAAACACGTGAACTGGTAAGGAATTCCAAGACTTGCGCTGCACAATCCAAAACTCTACCCATTTCTTCACTCATACAGTCAGCATCAGCTCGATCTTGACTAGCAAAGTACTCAAAATGATCTTAATACCTTGGTATTCCCCCTTCCCCCTTCATTGACTGTATGTATGAATTATTCAGGTCATCAGTTAGGTGGTAGGAATTTTGGAACAAAAGCACCCTAACACAGATTGATCTTTAAATTGGCACATTGTAAACGAGGTTTTTAACAGGTAGGTACTTTTATACCAGCAAATATACCAAGGGTTAATTTAAACATAAGATTTTGGACATAAAATGACCCATCAAAAGCGGTTAAGTACTTTTGTTTGGTGGTTTAATCGAATTGAAGATTAGTTGACGAACGCGTCACTGGATGGTGCTGGAGCACCTTTTTGTGAATCGCGCTATTAAGATTGGCCGCAAGCTTGCTCCTATTTTAAATTGAATTTTTATAGGTACCCGCTTGTAGATAGTAGTTAGTTGATTTGTTTCAACAATATTCCTGATTGCATTCCAGGCCAAGGGTGAACTGGGAGTTCAGGGTCCGCTTTCTGGCCCTTCGTCCTCACACGATCTTGGGCGTCCATGGTAGTGAGACCATTGGCATGTATGTCACCCTCCACGACGTCAAGCCAGGACCTTTTAACAATATAAGACGATTTTGAAGAATAAGTCCTTTACAGTGATGAAAATTACTTACAGTTCGATTAAGACTGGAAAACTTGAATCGCCCAGGCGGGACTAGAACTCGCGACCAGTCTCTTACAGGGGGAATGCTCCTGGCCACTGAGCTACTACTGACCTGACTCAGGCGCGAGCTCTAGTCTCGCCTGAGCAATTCACTATTTCCAGTCTTAATCGATTTGAATAGCATAATAATTGCTTTATAATTTCATTCAGATAATGGTAGTTATATACTCGTACCTTCTGTTTTCAAGTGGGATCCTGTGGGTGAGTTTAAGTGTATAAATCTACTATCTACGTAAACTTTGCTCAGACAAAATCCAGTATTTACCTAGAATAAAATCCTGAATCTGCGTCTGATTCATGCTGAAAAGATCACGCCTTTACCACCTACTGAAATTTAACAAATCCAACAAGAGATCTAATTGTGTTCATTGCATTGTATGATTTTATTTACGAGCTTGCAGGTATTAGATAGTACTCCCACGATTTCACACCTACGGTCTTTGAAGGGGAAATTAGGTATAATAGGGTGAGTATTGTCACCTGATTATAGCGGTATTTTAGAATTAACACCTACACGACACTATTGTCTTTGGAGCTATTACATACACTGATCAACAATTGCCGCCATCATTAGAATGCAATACGCGAGTGTCGCGGAGGCTTAATCGAATGTAATAAACAGGTAAGGCATAATAGCGTTCTATAGTTATTAATCTAGTTAATGTTAACCTTTGTGGCGTAGCGTTAGTGCAATTCACTGCTACGACTACCATAGATGTCGGGTATGACAACCGGGAGCAGCGAACACATAATAGACTATATTCATGCATACAAATATTTGCACTGATAGGGAATCGAATCGTTAAAAGTACTTTTATTTCAATACGTGGGAGTACTAAATTACTAAGTATGCCTAAAAATGTCTTTCATGAGAATTTACTCGCACTTGTTCGTTATAAGACGTTGACATGATTCTCTTCCTCCTAGCGTTAATTCCCAGTCGCATCCGAAGCTTTCAGCTCAGAGTCTGGGGTCCGCTTTACCAGTCATAGCTACATATTTGGCTAGACCTCGATATTTTCCGTGAAGCGATTGCCATCTGACCTCCACGACCCAATGTTAACATTAGGCGATATCGAAGCTTTGCAGCTAGACTGTTGTTTTTTTGACTTTTTAGGGCACCAACTACCCGTAACGACTGCCATAGATGTTCTTATGGCAACCGGGACCGACGGCTTAACGTGCTCTCCGAGGCACGACCAGACCAATGCAAATACCCATATTTAATGCACACAAATATTTGCACTGAGCGGGGATCCAACCCGCGCCTCCTGCGTAGCGACCGCGTTCACTACCGCTACGCCACGGAGGCTGTTGACATGATTAACATACTCAATAAAGAGTGATTGATTACTTTCATAAACTAAAGTTATGAGTATGACTGACGACACAATTTACAAATAACTACGCTAAATAATAAAATTAAGTATTTCTAAAAGAATTTGTGAATCACTATTTCAGTGTTGTAAATAGTTATTATAATGGTTATTGATAATAATTACTTATTGGCGTTCATTTGGAGAGGCCAGCACTGCCAGCGGTGGATTGAGATAGGCTAATTCATTGACGTTACTCATTCCTTCTCCTTTTCATTGAGTTACTAGCTGTTGCCCGCGGCTCCGCCCGCGTGGAATTCTAATCCCGTTCATCGCTGATATATAGCCTATATGTTAATCCAGGGTATAACCTATATACATACCAAATTTCAACCAAATCGGTCCAGCCGTTTATGCGTGAAAGAGTAACAAACATCCACACATCCACACATCCATTCTCACAAACTTTCACATTTATAATATTAGTAGGATAATAATATATTGCTTTTATGGAAACGCTTGCCGTCTAGCTATCCTATATCGGGATAAATATGATGGCCACACATCCTGGAGAAGAAACCACACGCCAGAGCATCTTTTATCAAAAGCAAGTGTACTATATTATGCTTACTACTGGTAATAGGAACTAGTACCTACTACTAACTGTGCTTATCTAAATTTCGTAGAGACAGACATCATTCTTTCCAAATTAATTACCTAATGTATATTTTAATGTAAGTACATACATGTGAAAACTCCACATATTTTTTCCCTAAAATTATGGTAATGAAAAAGAAACACACTATGTTCGCCTAACCTCGCAGATTCTTCCTAAAATAAGTAAAAATAACTTATGTTGATTTAAAATTACACCAGAAACATAAATCCTTTGTTGTTTTATGTTTAATTTACGTATTATGTCTACTAATTACTACATTACTAGTAAAGGTAAGTAAAGGTAGGTACTTTCTCTCAGCGCTTATGTCCCTGAAGACTAAAATTACCTCTTCAGACCTCTTCCCACAGTCCCGGGTCCTTTAAGCGGGGCGTGAAAACAGGCGCGGATCCAGGCGCGGAATTAGGTTGTGGGCACAGGTACCCGAAAATGTGTGAAAAGTGCGAACTCATGTCAAGCATGTTAAATACGCCCGTGGGGGGGGGGGGGGGGGGTGTCTTTGGCGGAGTTGGTCTCACATTGACCTGTTGAATTGAACGCGGCGAGACGAAAATCAAACCTTATGGAGTAGGGTGCAGAAATCGCAGGGGCAAATGCTAGTCAGCTTCCTCGAGTCAAGGGCACAGGGCCTCTTTTTCATTAATAGTTCCTTTAAGAAAAACCCCAACAGGAAGTGGACTTGGCAACGCCGGGACTCTGCGATAAAGAACAAGATTTAATAAATTATTTAGAGATGTCTTTGTGATCAACAAGTTTCAAACTGAAAGCGATCACTGACTTATCCGATGCTCTCTAAATATCAACATCAAGGCTGAAAGATTCCGAATGATAAGGTCAACCGACCTACGCCGCTCCAAGTAGCTCTAGGGTCCGAAAAGTTCCAATTGGAACTTCAAAATCGTTTCGCAATGCTGGAAACCTAGCGGCATTGACGAGAAGGCCGACATTGTGGTCAAAATATTGCAGGAAGTGTCTCGAAAGTTGTTTCCCGGAAAACGCATACAGCAAAAGTCCAAGCTCTCTCCTGAGACTCTCGAACTTATGAGGAAGAAGCGTGAACACTGAACAACCATACACACAGTCGTCTTCGTCAGATGGGAGAGCCTTAAACCAATAAATCAAAAAGCCGATACGACGCGACCTTAAACGCTCCAACACTCACTCCATCCAGGAGGCAATCGAGCGATATAGGGGGTCAAAAGTGTTCGCTCAGCAGTTGGGAAGGCCCCATCTGACGAAACTTACAACTGAGCTATATGCAGCACGGATGAGTAAACCGACGGGACACAGCGACGAAGACCACAGATCCCCACTCGCGCGCCATTACACCGAGGAGATACCAAATGTCGACTAGTGCGAGGTAGAGGCGGCTCTCTGGCAACTGAAGAACAACAGATGCCCTGGTGATGATGGAAATTACTACTGAGGTGCTGAAAACAGGTGGCGCTCCAATACTGAAAGAGCTAGCGAGTCTCTTTAATTCCATCATCCGGCAAGAGCTAACACCTAGGGCACAGAGCGGGAGTGCGGTGGTACTGTTCTTCAAAAAAGGTGATAAGACTCTCTCACTCCTGAGCCATGTCTACAAGTTGTTCTCAAGAGTCGTCACAAATCACCTCGCGGATAAGCTCGACGAGTTCCAGCCACCTGAGCAAGCCGGGTTTCGAAAAGGCTATAGTACCGTGGCGTGGACCACATCTATACTGTTCGGCAGATTGTAGAAAAGTCGCAGGAGTACAATCAGCCGCTGTGTATGGCGTTTGTGGACAACGAAAAAGCCTTCGACTCTATCGAAACTTGGGCAGTGCTGGATGCCCTGCAGCAGTGTCGTGCAGATTGGCGATACATCAAGATGCTGAGATGTTTGTATGACACTGCCACAATGTCCATCCTGCTCCAAGACCAGAAGACGAAACCCATTAGCCTCCAGCGTGGAGTGAGATAGGGAGATGTTATATCTCCCAAACTATTCACCAACGCATATGAGGACGTTTTCAAGACTCTGGATTGGACTTTGGTGGGGTACCAACATCCACGGTGAGTACATCTCCCATCTTCGGTTCGACGACGACTTCGTCATAGTTGCTTAGTAGTGACTAAGCAACTATGACGAAGTCGTCGTCGAACCTTATGAGACCTTATGGAGTAGGGTGCAGAAATCGCAGGGGCAAATGCTAGTCAGCTTCCTCGAGTCAGGGGCACAGGACCTCTCAAGCTGTGCAGCATTTCGCCCAGTTGTTCCAGTGGGAACACCATGATTATGTTCAACAAACATGTTGTATCGAGTCGATTTCCATCGAAGGGGTGACACTCAGAGTTGTTAAAAAATATATCTCCTGGGGCAGGTTATCCAGCTCGGTAAAAACAACTTCGAGAAAGAATTAGCCAGATCCAACTGGGGTGTGCAGCATTTGGCAAACTACGTCGGGCTTTCTCCTCCCCCCTATCACAATGCCTCAAAGGTTTTCAACCAGTGCGTCCTGCCTGCTATGACCTACGGTGCTGGATGGACTGGATGCGGAAGACGGAGGATCGGCAGACGTGGCGCATTTTCGGAGAAGCAGTGGACTGCAATATACTAACTGATTGATTGATTGACTGTACACCTCAGACCTGTGTGTGCTCCTTATAAAGGTGTACATAAAAGCCGCAATAATAGTGTGTAATTTCTGATATTGTAACAGTGTGAACAAATGCTGGTATATCGTCTATTGCACTATACACTGTGTTCCAAATGACGCGTGATTCATGATTAATTTTGGTTTTTTTTTTTCAATAAACCATAAAAAAGTGACGTCACAGGTCTATTAAGGTGGTGGGCATGCCCATATTGCCCACCCTAGTGGATCCGCGCCTGCGTGAAAAAGCATCTGTTGGCCTCATCATCATTTGTAGAAACTAATAAATTTGTAGATATGGGTTTTATTTCGTAGTTTATGAGCTAGTATTGTCGTTAGTAAGCTTATTCAGTTAATTTCATTAATTAATTAATGGCGGAGGCAAAGTCGAATTGTGACGGTGTTAACTTAAGTGCCGTATAATAGGTTAACAGCAAATGGTTTCGTATAGTAGGTAACGAAATTGCTTAACACTGATTTTGTCAAACGTTTGTGTAACCATTAGTGCCCTTCTAAACGGGCCATGTTTTTCTGCAATATGTGGCTGCACTATTGGCAACTGATTGCCCGGCAATCTCAAAAATATTTCATTGCAACTGATGGCCGAACAATCAATGGCTGGGCAAGGTGTTGCAAATGTGTATGGCTCTTGATACAGATTCATAAACGGGCTACACAAACCGGCAACAATGGCTGACGAAATCACACTTGTTGCAGCAGCTTATATTGTTTTATTAAAAAATAAACAGAAAAAGAAGAGATTGTGGATTCGTCCATACTTAAATAGGCGTGAAACTTTAGATAATTTAAGTCTAGAAATAAGCCTTGATAGTAAATTATCTAACATTTCACGTAGAAAAGGATAGACTGTGCTATAACAAAGAGAGCGACCGAAACAACAATAGAACTAACCGAGCAATATTGCAGTAAAATCGACAGCCTAGCGATCGTCCGGCAACCCATCGCGGCAACATCGGCCATAATAATATGTGGCAACACAAAACATGTTTGGCTATTATCGCCGGGACATTACTGCAATACTGGCCGGTATTGCTTGCAATAGTTGCAATGTTGCCGGGCCACAGTGTTGCAGCCACTAATTGCAGTAAAACATCGCCCGTTTAGAAGCGCCTTTAAATAATCTTTTAACCATTGACATTCGAAAAAGGGCCCGTTATTCATCAAAAACAGTGAATAAAGCTGGGTTCACATTAAAATTTGTATCATTTGCTCGATCCGATCACCGTATCCGTATCGGCGACGCGTACGTATTGTATTTGTTATTATTTATTTTTAGCCCGACATTTCGGCTACTCTTTAGCAGCCATGGTCGCGGGGTGATCGCGATAGAATCCTTTAAAAAGTAGTTTTATTCTGGGAACCACGCTGTTTTCCGATCTAAATTAAACTAAATTAACACGAAAGTAGGTCGTATGTCGATATCAAAATACGTACATACATACATAAAATCACGCATTTATCCCCGGAGGGTTAGGCAGAGGTGAATTGACACCCACATTTCCCCAATCATTAGGTACCACGTAATAGGGGGTGAGCGTGAACCTATTGCCGTATTCCGGGCACTATTGTCACAGCTATTGTTGACTAGAGCCACGTATTTGGGCTGAGTCTGGGCTGTAAATATCAGTCTAATGTTAAACCGCCATATTCGGCCAATCCCTTCATCGCCTTGTACGACACCTCATAGTAAGAGATGGGGTGGTGGGGTCCAAATAGGTACCTTTATCTTTGTGTGCCTATTCTACTTTACCGGGAACTAAGTTTCCAGTCTAAATTAACTTAAATTAATTCGAAAGTAGGTCGTATGACAATATCAAAATAAGGTGGATATAAGATCATAATTCAGTTGTTGTCGATACTTAATATAAGTTATTTGTGTACAAGACGGAGGTGGTCCTTACATCCTAAGACAACATGGCCGCTGACCGCATTGGCCGTTTTACAACTGTGTCAGCGCGTTTTTAGCTTTGCTCTATTTTGGACACGCAGGTGACCATGATTTGATATGATACTGAAATTGAACTTTCCACAATTTATTATGGAACTAATGGACAGCCTCTGTGGCGTGGCGGACTTGCGGTAGTGAACGCGGTCGCTACGCAGGAGACGCGGGTTAGATTCCCGCTCAGTGCAAATATTTGTAATATTTGTATGCATGAATATGGGTATTTGCTAGTCTGATCGTACTTAAAAGCACGTTAAAGCAACGACGGCATAGCGTGCTCTTCGACGCACGGAAACGCCCTGATCAAAGCAAATAGACATATTCATGCATACAAATATTTGCACTGTGCGGGTATCGAAAACGCACCACCTGCGTAGCAGTCGGGTTCACTACCGTAAAGCCGCAGAGACTGTCATAATACTTAAATATATTATTTGTTAAAGTTCAATGCACAAACAGCACCTTTGAGAAACCGCATTGAATCACAGTTGCGTAGACGGCCGAAGGGGCCGACTGTTCAAAGTTAAATAATACTTAGTCAGGCACAATTTCCATTGCTTTATAAATCTAGTAAACCAGACTAATCCATCCGAATTAGCCGTCAACATTAAACCTTATCATGTCGAAGGTAAAGCACATCGATCCTGTAATCCAAAAGATTATTTTGGAAGTCGAATCATGATATAATATAAGCATAGATGAGCCTGGAGCTTTCGGCGAACTAAATCGCTGTATCTGCAAGCCCCCCTAGACAAGTGACAATTAGGATAGGATAGAAATAGAATGGTAGACAAAAATAGGATAGTTACCGTGCCCTATGAACGTATGCAACACCAGGGGCGCTACACTCGTGCTGTCGATCCTGTAGAAACCTTCTAATGCCCTGCTTGAAGAACCCTATATTCTAGTCGCTTGGGAAAACCACGGCAGGGAGTTCATTCCACAACATGAGCGGGCGTGGAATGATGTTCCTTTCACACCATGCACTGCCATGCAATGTGTGAAGAGAGCGGTGCGATGACAGAATGTAGCAGAAGTAAAAATAGTAGGTACCTAGTTTTCATATGCTGAAAGTAGTCGCTTCGTATGTGTAAACGCGCAAGGTCAATGAAATTAAAATAGTTCCAAAGGTTACCTCTTTGGCTATACTACTGATTAGATAATACGTATACTACAGTTTAAATAATAGTTACTACGTAGCAGTTATCATCATCACTTTCATACAATAATGGCTATACTGAACACAAAACTAATATCAAAATAATAGGTTCAGACAAATTAAGAAACTTCAGAAACTTTTTAGAAGTAGATAGGTACCTATAAGTAATTATATAAAAAAAATGTGGTTTTGTAGACTATAGGTGCCTACATTCGTAAGGCAAGGCAATAATTGATTTGATTAGATTTGTACAAGGGCTAAAGTTAAAATTATTCTCTACTACCGTACGTCGAATTTCGTTAGAATTTTTTACAGTACTTATTCAATTAAAGATTTTTTAATTTTTAGACTTAAAAATTTTCAAAATAATGAATCTTACTATCTAAAAATTTATTCTATCTATTATATTATAAATATATTATATAATAAAAAAATCTAAAAACAAAACTAAAAATTAATTTGCTTTTTGCACAGCCTACGTTTCCGAAAGGACAAGGTATCTGTATAGTAAACCTTTTTATTGGAACCATATCCTTACAAATAAACGTGTTATTTCTCAACCAATCAATTAGCCTATTGCAGTCCACTATTATTGCACATAGGCCTCTCCCAATATGTGCCATGTCTGCCGATCCTCCACTTTTCGCACCCAGTCTATTCCAATATCTCAAGTAAAAGTGCTCCATGTGGTGACCCTACATGAGCCTCACTTTATCATAGAGCAAGTACATCACTTGTTATGACCCTAAATATTGTAGTGGGCTCCGTTATTAAACCTGCCTACACCACTATAGTGGATTAACTAGATGACCCAATAAATGGCGCGTAAAGAATGTCGGAGTGGCTCACTACTTACTACGTGAACGGAATATGGTGTTTTGTAAATTAGGTTACGTTTAATTAATGGAAAAATTATTTGGCCCCCTAGACAAGTGAGACTTCGTGGGTCGGCGTATTCTATGAAGAATAGAATGATGAATGTATGGGGTTTGAAATATAATAGTGACGTAGTATATCATAAACGTCAAAATATCTGTAATCTAGGGGGGACTGGTTGCGTTTACAACATAGATTTTTGGTGATACATACAGGAATCGGAGGATCGACAAATGTGGTGGATATTGGGAGAGGCCTACGTCCAGCAGTGGACTGCATTATGCTAATTGGTTGATTAATTGATACATGCAGCAGCTATCATAAGGTGGCTAGACCGGGAAAATTGATGGGTATAGTACCTATTTGCATCCATGATTTTTTATTTGGAAAGTCAGGCTTCGGTTATAATCGATTTGCTTCTGTGTCATGACATATTAAAACTATAGCTTCCTAAAACCTAGCTACCTACAGTAGCTACCTTATTATTAGTCGAAGACCCGTAGAACGGTGTTGTAAAGGAACAGCGGCCCAACCTGGCCATTGCCACACATTCTACTTCATCCTAGCGTTGATTCCCAGTCGCATCCGAAGCTTACAGCTCGGAGTCTGGGTCCGCTTTACCAGTCTTAACAGCAGATATGGCTGGATCTCGATATTTTCCGTGAAGCGACTGCCATCTGATCCACAACCTAATGATGGCATTACGTGATATCAAAGCAGTGCAGCTCTAGACCGTTGTTGTTGGACTTTTTAGGGCTCCAATTACCTGTAACGACTGCCATAGATGTTCGCATGGCAACATGGATTTGGGTCTTCATTTGCCGGAGGTGCTCTCGCACCCTGGCCGAGCAAGTGCCATCACTGAATTCGAGATGGCCTACCATTTGAGCTATTTCAGCCACCATTTAAGACAATTTGTTTATGTAAACGTTCTTAGATTCAATTACAAACTAACAACCATTTCATTTACCTGGAGGCGAAACGGTGAAAGTTATCGTAAATTTTAATTAAAGTTAACTCAAGTTACGAAAGGATTACTAATCTGTCAGAATCAGAAACTGAATTATCAAGATTCATAAGAATTAAGCAAAATTAGGAATAGCGTTTATATTTTACATTATAAATAATTGAAAACGCCGAAGGTTCCCGGCAGAGAGCAATTTGAGCCATCACATCTCTTCCCATGCGGTGTCCTACAAGGCGACTAAGGGATAGGGCTATTTAACATCAGATAGATATATACAGTCCAAACTCAGCTTCAGATCAGATGCAGCAGGCACACCTGTAGGCACATGCTGTAACTTGCATCTCGAATGATCGAAGTGAGCTCGATAGCTGAATCCGCGGATTCAGCTATCGAGCTCACTTCGATCATTCGAGATGCAAGTTACAGCATGTGCCTACAGGGCTCGTGTCAACAATAGTGCCAGGAATACGGCAATAGGTGGGACCTAATAGAATGATTGGTGAAATGTAGGTGTTAATTCACCTCTGCCTAACCCTCCGGGGATAGAGGCGTGATTATATGTATGTATGTATGTATAAATAAATATTCTACAACTTTAAGTAACAATTTAAATCAATGTCTACAACATTCTACACAGCGCTTTCAAGTCCCAAAGTAAGCATAGTTTAACTAGCTTGTGTTATGGAATTTAAAATGGCGATAAACATACCTATTTAGATTTTTTTTTAAACTAGCTGTTGCCCGCGACTTCGTCCGCGTTAAGTTCGGAATGGCTCGAACCCATGTATTGAGTTAATTCGTCGTTATATCTGTGGTTATATTCTCAATTACCTATTTATTATGAAGAAAGTCTTCTTTTAGTGTTGTGTGTGTTAAAACACACAGGGCTAAACTACCAACAACCACGAAATTATATTATACATAGAAACACCGAGATCAAAGCAAATATACATAATCATGTATACAAATATTTGCACAGAGCGGGAATAGAACCCGTACCACATGCGTAGCAGTCGAATACTCTACCGCTACGCCACAGAGACCACATAATAAAATGGACAATAATAATCACAAAATGCACTTACAAGCAATAAGACATATTTAGGACTAGACATCAACAGATCTCTGAGAGGAACCTCCAAAACCCTTGACACCATTGATTTTATTATAATGTCTTCAAACCATGCGTACTAGCACCATTCACGTGGGCGGCCATGTCGTTACCCTAATCTAGCTAGATTAAATAATGCGCTTCCGAAAGCCGATCGTTTGCTCCATTCAGCCGTCCATTAAGATGATTGGGACACAATGAGGATGTGTTTGAAGCAGTTTGGGAATTGATGGCAATTGGTAGTGGTCGAGCAGAGTTAATTCCTTTTAGATATTTGACAAGAATAGCTGTGAGGAATGTTGAGAGACTTAAGTGGTGTTCTATTTATAGAGCAAAATTTTGATTTGTATATTTATTCAATGTGATATATCTAGATGCTATAGATGTTACTCGTTCACGTGCTACACTGATGGTGTTATATTATGTATTGCTTTATCCTATCTTGGGGACTCCGTGGTCCCTACACCGGTAGAGGGCCATAGATATCGAGATATATGGCCCTGGGTCGGCCGGAGTGCGAGGGATATGTCTACGATAATCTCATCTCCGCAACCGACGGCCTGAGGGCCGACGACGGCGCGGCGGCGTGTGTTTTAGTCGGTTTGAGTTCGACACTTCGGTTTCCTAGACGGCCGAAGCGGATATATTCTCCAGCGGCGCGGCGGGGAAGGTATCCGTGGAGATTTTCGCACGACAAATAAAGCTAGTCTAGTAAATCTATCTATGCTTAGTGTCATCTTCTTCATGAAGTCGTATTTTCGTGATTGCATCCGTGGCCAAGATGACCTCGGAGCTCAGGGTCCGCCTTCCGGCTCTTCCTCCTCCACTTCGCACGATCTTGGGCGTCCATGGTAGTGAGACCATTTGCACGCATATCACCCTTTACTTTACTTTACTTCTTGAGCCTACCTCTTCTACCTGGACATGCTTAGTGTTATCCAGATCTTTTTTGCGTGAATTAATAATTCGTGTCTATAATATTTCAGTACCATTGGTAGTAGAATCTTTCAAATACCTATGTGTGTATTTTTCGCCAATATTTTTCTTAAGTTAATAAGGCTATTCAAATACTTAGATTTAGATAGTGAGTGCTCAAGACGGAAATTCAACCCGCGACCAGTCCCTTATAGGAGGAATTCGTCTTGAGCATTTGAATTTCTCCTATTTTTCCAATCTAAACCAAAGTTTTATTTAATTGTTGGTGACCACTAAAAAAACTTTAAAGAGGATTTTTTTACGAATTACCGTGTTTGTATTGTTAAGGCTATCTATAGAATGGAATGCGTACTCCCTTTGTTAAACGGTCTCTTCAAGATCTTGCTTATCGCCATGCAATTAAGCTTGCGAAGCAAAAATGCCTTGTTTATTATTATAATCAAAAGCGAAAATCGATGAAGATATATGAAGAAAAATAATGTTTTGCTGCTGCTGTTAGAACTTGTCTAACGACCTCTTTGATCAGGTATAGTTCTACTTACCATTCTTAGTACTTACTGTCTTTAACAGCAACGCTCCTGGTGTTGTACACCTCTGAATACCTGGTGACCTGAAATACAGGCCCCGAGCCTAGCTCTTAGGTACCAGTCACCTACAACATATTTTTATATTTGTAAAGAACAAAATAGGTATAAAAAATGCAATTCTTTGAATAAACATTATCTTATCTTATCTAATACCTCCATAGGCCATGGTTAACCACTTTCCATCATGTGGACTGTGTGTCTGCTACGTAAGAGGTATAATAAAATGCACGAAGTCTACTCCAAAGTCTCTGCTCTGTCAGTCTAAAATAAATTTCCTTCGTAACTCAAAGGGGTCGTGATTCGTTCATAAGTACATCCATACATATTATGCTCACGCCTGTTTCCCTTCAGCCCCTCTAGACAACTGGCAAGTGGATTGGACATAGGTACATGACATACGTCATGAGGATGATGATTGTCATAGGTATAGGTACGTGTTAATCCCATATATTCATCATTCTATTTTACAATAGACCGGCCAACGAATTACCACTTTTTTTTTTTTTTTTTTTATCGTGCGAAAAATCCCCACGGATACCTCCCCCGCCGGAGTCGGAGGAGGAGGTTATGTCGGACTCGAACCGACTAAAACGCACGCCTTCTGTGGGCCGTCAGTTGCCGGAGGTGAGATTGTCATAGCCATATCCCTCGCACCCCGGCCGACCCAGGGCCATATCTCTCGATATGGCCCTCTTCCGGTGTGGGGACCACGGAGTCCCCAACTCGCCCCCGGGTATGGGGGGGCACGCAATGCGTGCCACCGCCGTGGCCTGCTTCTGCTAGGGTGACAGGCGACCCTACCCGTCACCCCCAGGCCCGCGCTCATGGGGGGCGGAGGTCATTCTGCGACCTCCGACGCCCGAGTTGCCGCCGCTCGTCACGGGCCGCGCGGTCTGCGATTCTCCTTCGCTCCTCGCGGGCCGCAAGGGCTGCGATTCTCCTTCGCTCGCGCTCCGCCGCCCACTTCACGAGCATCACTTGCTCGCAGAAGGAGGCGCCGGCGGCCCACGCATCCGCGCAGCGAACCATCGCTGCGAGCAAGGTGGCGAGCGTGAGAGCTCTCACTCCCAAGGTCGCCACCAGCTCCCGTCTCGGCGTCTCCCACGCCGGACACTCAGTGAGCGTGTGCAGCGCCGAGTCCTCGCTCGCGTCGCAGTGATGGCACTCGGACGTTGGCTCTTTCTTCGCGGTCCGATGCAGATACCGTCCGAAGCATCCATGATCGGTGATGATCTGCGTCAGCCAGAACGAGAGGCCGCCGTGTGGCCTCTCTAGCCACTCCCCCATGATGGGTCTTACCGCCGCTACTACGGCGCGCCCTGCGCGTGGTTGCCCACGTTGTAGCTCCCACTCCGCCACCATGTTCCTGTGGAGCCGGGATCTCACGGCCCGAATTTCTTCAGGAACGAATTACCACTTGTCTAGGGGGGCAGGGTAGACCACATCCTACTACTTGCCTCTATCCTTAAATATCTACTTCACGAGCTTGCTCTACAGTCAATAAAGCAAGCTCACCGGTTTCGAGTGCTTTGGTCCTTTTTTCAATACTTCACCAATTTGGTTAGAAAGTCGTTCATAATTAAGGTAAAAATAAAACACATCAGCAATGTAATACTTCATTGATTTCATAAATATATCGGCGATAATTAAATACTTATAGCTAAGTACACCTATCTATTGTTTTAACTCTAAGGACCGCTTTCCACGATCCGCGATTTTACAGACGTGTGCGCGATTTCACGGACTACGCACCGTGGCAAGATGCTTGTACGTGATACTGCAGACACGTAGGTAGTAAATAAGTGGAAATCCGGCGTAATACGTACAGTCAACATCGAATGGAATTGAGATATGAATTGAAATCTTAGAGTAATTAGAGTATACATTATAGAGAGCGCGCGTATCACTCCAGTCCGTTGTGTCGAGCGTAGGCACGGGTATGAACAGTACCGAAGCTGATGCTTAGCGATGGAGTAAGCGCACCTATAGTGACCTTTTATGCATTACCCCAAATGTCAATAGTTGAACTTATGAATTTAGTATAATGTTGTGAATTTTTTTGTTCGATTTGCTATGGAAGGATAAAGTTAAAACCAAGATACAAAATAATTAAAATAGCATTTTATGTATTACGAAAACAATAAATACCTACTACAATATACGATGTAATACAAAATACTAATATAAAATATCGAATTAAATATCATTTGAGAAGTCACTTTGACAGATATTGTTTTACTACTGATTGAGGTTGAGCCAGTAGCCTTGGTATGAACAATAGTCGGGCCTACGGTTTTTACTTATAGGTGCGCTCTATAGTAAATGCACACTCTAAGATTGAAATATTTACATTAAATAACAGTGTACACGGTTTTATTGATAATAAATATTGTAAACATGTTTTTTTTAATAATAAAATGGCTATTAAAAGAAACATTTATAAACATAAAAATATAGATAAAATAAGTATTACAACAACAAATAATGACTTACATATTTTAGATAAGTAGCTCGAATGTTTTCTGAGTCAGAAAGGAAATGAGATACCTAGCTCTTTGTATATCGCTAATTAGGTGGTTGTTCTGAATATTATTGTAGGTATTATGTGTCCATCTATTTATCTATTTCTATGTTTGTCTTGTGATACGGGGACGATCAACTTAAAAACACGTTTGGATTAATTATGACAAAAGTAGGCAATTTTATCAAACAAACGGGAGAAACCTACCCATTGACACGTGCTGGTGTCAACATTTTATAAGTACATAGATAGATAGCAATTGTTGAAATTGAAATTAAATATAATTATTTCTATCTAGATAGCTTCTTAATATGTTAAAATGCTAAAGTTGGTAAAAAAAGGTCGAAAACAGTGTGCACTGAGACTTCTCAGTGCTCAGATTTTCTCGATACTTATCGAGAAAATCTAAATTTTTCATACTTAGGTACATGCACTCAGTCTCCCCATAAAAGGGGAAAATCATTTTATAAAAACGGGATAGGGATATTTCTGGTTGCTTATTTCTTTATAAACGGATAATGTTATTAGAAGAAATTATAAACAATTAGTATATTGTCATTTGGAAACACTATAATTTTCACAAAACTCATTAAAACAACAATTAATGTTTTAATATTAAACATTTTATCTAAAAACATAGATTAATTATAATATTTAGCACATACCGCATTAATTCATCGTACTTAATGATATGAATATAACATTTGATCATTAAAATATTTAGATAATAGGTTTACAGTAATTCTGTAATATGTAAAAATCATGTAAAATGTATCTTATAATATTGTAGGACATTTCTACACAGCGTTATCTAGACCCAAAATAAGCATAGCTTGATTAGCTTGTATTATGGATTCGGATAAATATACCTAGATTTTTTTGTAAATACACACATATTATACATAGAAAATCATAATACTTCATAGAAGATCTTAATATGAGACGTCTTCTAGCCAGGGACTAGCAGGGATAGAAATAATAATGGAGAACAACAATAATACTGTCTTAACTCTATCTAACAAGTTTTTTGTTAAATTTTCTAACTACATTACTTAAATATAGGGATCCTTACATTTAGAAATTAAAGAATGAGTATCATGCATGCTTTTATTTATAGTCTAATATGGTAACAATCCTTAATAACTTGTGGAAAATATGGTGACATAGTCGATGTGGATGATGACATGATTGTATAACGTATGACTTTAATGGTCGGTGGGTCAACTTCTCGTTAAGGTGGATTTAGAGCAAACGAGTATAGAGCCAGAATAAAAGCATTCTTTCTTTTAGTCTTTTAATCTTTTAGTGTAAACGAAACCTCGTTACCAATGAGCAAGAATGAGAACCAAGACCTAGAATGTTTGTAACATGTTTTTGTTTATTTCTTTAGATCGGCCGAACGAATGCTCATTGCTCATTACAGTCAATTAAAAAACACGTAAAAACGCTACTCTAAGTTGTTGTTTGCGCGTTATAATGACGTTAAGTGAGCGAGCATTCTTAGAATATTCCATAGATTCTATCTGAGTCAAGAAGGAACAACGAACGAATGTTCTGTTTCTGTTCAGAATAGAGGGGATAGAATGAGCATTCGCTCGTCTCATGTAAATCAACCTTTATAAAATGATTCCATATAGACATCGATCTTTTCCTGATAAAAAAATAGGAGTAAAAGAGAATTAACATTGAGTAGGTTATGTTTGATTTGTTAAAGAATTCAGTAATCTGATCAGAAAACTTTTAAATCAAAATAATATACCTAATGTAAAAAAACTCTGTGTTTTTACTGTTTCATTAGAAAATTAAAAAAACAAATTACATATACAGGTTCGTCCCCGATGTATGAATTTTGTATCATGGCAGTATGATAGATGGATGTCTCAATATATCAAACGGTACACACTTTAAATGAAACATCAATTGACAAGATTGGAGCTTCAACATTACAAGTACTTACAACAATAAATATTAAGCGTTCACATATAACAGTATTCTTGCATCGCCAAAATGATCTCCGGCAACGATACGCTACTTAATTCTAAATAATTAGGCTTCAAATCTAGCATACGTAGTTGTTTCCCAGGATGTATGGTGTGACTCAGTTTGTATGCGATTCGAGGGTCATGGTGTGCATGAGAGTGTGTGTCTGTGTGAGTTTGTATGGGGCGTCTACCGGCCGAGTCCTGTCCACAGCAGACCAGGGTCGTGGTGGTTGGCGCCAGGGTACCCACCGTCCGCCTCCACGAGAGATCTGCGGTTGTAAGATCTACGTACAACGATATTTTTTACTATAGTTTTATAATGTTTGGCGATGAAGATTGGGAGGGTTAGATTGAAATATCATCATCATCATCCTAGTGTTAGTCCCAGTCGCATCCGAAGATCCACTTTACTGCTTCGCGGCTGTGCTTCGATATTTTCCGTGAAGCGACTGTCATCTGACCTGCCACAACGTATTGACGATATCGAAGTAATGCAGTTAGACTAGTGGACTTTTTTAGGGCTCTAACTGCCCGTAAGGACTGGCATAGATTTTCGTATGACAACAGGGAACCGACGTGCGACAGCATAACATCTCCGGAGAGGCACAGAAATACCCAGACCAATGCAAATATGCATAAAAATATTAAATTTGTACCAAGCGGGAATCGAACCCGCGCCTCCTGCGTAGCAGTCGAATTAACTTTCGCCACGTCACAGAGACTGTCTAATAGATTAAAATATATGCACGCAATTAAGGCAAGTTTTGGTTACACAGAAAATGTTCATTTATAAAATAGCTTTGCCTCTTCTTATTATTATTTTATCTCTGCTTGTTAGGCTACTTTTGATACTGCATGAAAGAATAAAGCCCCACCGAGCGGGGCTCTGTCGATTTTTCTCTAATTTGAATTGAAATGTATTTATCACTTATTTAGAAGTAATTATGCAGACACCAAAAACTAATAGATACGGCTAATCAAAATAATAGCACTGGTATATGCGGACTGCTCTTGTATATATTGAAAAACTGTAGGAAAGACTGTATAAATGAAATAAAAATAATGCAGCTTACATTCTATTTTAAACATAAACGATTTTGCTACTCTGCGGAAACGAAGTCGCTATTCTAAAGAAAAGGATTTTGTAAGTCTAAGCAAGCAGACTTCACTTCAAGCTACTTAAATATAATAGTACCTACTTACATCTAAGAAACTACTAAGAAACGTTTATTAAAATAATTGTTTCAAGTGAACTTTTTATGAAAATAAAAGTAACAAAGCAAGCAAACATGATCAAAACAACAAAATGAGAATATAAATTGTAGTTAAGTGTACCACAATTTGTATTTTCATTTCGATTTAAAAATGTACACAATTGAGTAAAGTCCATCCTAATATTATAATAAGTAATTCTGTCTGTCTGTGACACTTTTACGCCAAAACTTCAGAACCGAATTTGATGAAATTTAGTAGGTACAAAGATAGATTAAACCTTGCAAAAGGACATAGGCTATGTTTTATCGCAATAATCGACATCCACGCGGGCGGAGCAATAGCCTAGCTAGTTAGCTTATAAAACCTTCTAAACAGTTAGGGACAGCAGAAATGGGCTTGAAACTTTAGCAAAATGTTGAGCCATAGTGCATTTTTGTGGTTTTCTGTATCAAGCCCTTGAGCCAACCGTCTAACGAGAGCCTCTTAAGATGTTGATCGAGGCTCTTGGCGATAAGTCCGTGAACTGAAACGACTATCGGTACAATAATAGCCGAGTCCACATCCTACATTATTTTTATTATTAAGATTTTGAGTACTTTGCTAGTCAAGATCGATCCTGATGCTGACTGCACCATATACGGTTACTCCGCATACAGGGTGGAAGATTTTAACCTTACCTGGAGGGCAAGTGCTTTAAATACTGGAGATAGCGAATTTCACTCAAAAGAAACATTCCTTTATTTTTAAAAAGAAACAAAACTGCATTCATAGATTTTTGAAAATTCACTTGCCACACCCTGTAATCGAACCGACTAAAATACGAAAAATTAACATCCTGTATTTTTATAGCATCAATCGATAGTCTCAATTATGAGGATCAAATCTCTCTAACAAACATGGTAAATTAAATGAAAGGAAGTCTATAAAATCTTAACTTTTAAATTCAATTCTAGCAGACACAGTACTTTTGGTCAAGGAGCCATCAACAATAAAGTTATCTTTGACGCCATTTATTTATTAAAATAAGTACTAAATGCCTGAACTTTGATTCCAATTTAGAATGTAACGTTAATGGGTAACTCCTTAAAGTACTCAGGTCTCCCAGTTTAGGTCCAAGATACGTGTCTCGAGGTATACTCTGTTGGGCTTGGGAACCTCTGCGTGGTACACCGCATCACACCCTGGGCAACGAAGATGGCGAGAGAATTACCATAATAGTTCGCCTTATAATACGTTAATTGAGACTTGAATTAACCTGACGGCGGCGGCGTGCGGTTTTAGTCGGTTCGAGTGCCACATTAATACCCCTGCTAGTCAGTGGGGGTATTCGTATGAAGAAGAGGGAAAAGTAATTTAAATATGGAATTTTATTGTTGATATGATATTTGATGGATCCTTGAGTTAAGTTCTTAATTTTGTTTAACTGAATTTAAAAAAATAGTTTTCAGGGATTTCCTTTCATTTAATTAACCATGTTTGTTAGACAGATTTGATCCTTATGATTTACACTATTGATTGATGTCATAAAAATACAGGATGTTATTTTTTCGAATTTTAGTTGGTTCGATTACCGGGTGTGGCAAGCGAATTTTCAAAAAATTATGATTGCAGTTTTATTTCTTTTTAAAAATAAAGGAATGTTTCTTTTGAGTGAAATTCGCTATCTCCAGTATTTAAAGCACTTGCCCTCCAGGTAAGGTTAAAATCTTCCACCCTGTATATGATTAGAACAGGATGGGCACAATGATTACAGGGAATGGGTCCAATCATGCCTAATGTGTTTTAGACTGTAGGCAAGTGGTAGATACAATTACAAAGCATGAAAGTCCTTTGTAACTGTGTACCATTGTTAACTCGGGAAAATCAAACCTACGCAAAATTACGAACAATCACGACATTGCAGTCTGAATGGTCAAAATATCTGTTTTCAAAGACGAGCAAATTTAAGGAAATCATGCTTCAGAACAATATTATTGCAAGCTAACAAAATATCTACTGGGCTTGTATTGTTTTTACGTGCATTCGATTTGGAATAAAGTGTTGTCAAACTTTTACTAATAGCTAGGTACGTATTATAAATAAAATTATGATTTTTATGGAATTCTGGGCGTCCTGAATACAGATACTGAATTTCAAATGCAGAATAATGCATTAGGTTTATCATTGATTGAAGTATTTTAAACACCACTAGCACGGCTTCCCTTTTCAGAGCAAGCCTGTAGAATCTACTACTAAGATCTACTAACTAACTAACTACTAACTAAAAAAGCAAAACAACTAAAACTACCCTGTCAATTCACGTGCTAGATATTAAAATGTTCAACGATCATGCAAAATTCTAGATATGTTCAAGACTTAAATTCTGGTAGCATTCTGATCTAACAAAGATATAAGCTTTTGTAAAGTACAATGCCCACCTGATATTGCCAGTAGGTCTGAGAGGGCGAAGAGCGTACAGCTTCCGGGCACCGCTGCCGCCGCCGCCACTACCAGTATCTGTGGCATACACTCATCGTAAATATATTGATGTATTGGTTGACATTGTCAAAAGAAATCAAATTAAAGCAATTAGAATAATGCAATCCATTGCTGGACATAGGCATCTCATTATATGCCATTGCTCCTGATTCTCCGCCTTCCGCATCCAGAGAAAATATACCAAGATAAGGTAAAGGTAACAAAAATAATGAGGAAATTTTCAAAATTTTACACACCAATCAGTGACGCGACACACACACGCAAAAACGTCATTAGTAAAAAATCGTAATATGTAATAATAATATTATTATTATAAATTATTAATAATAACGAATGACAAAGGTATTATTTTTTCACGTGAGTTAGCCACCACGTTTCTGCATGCTGTTAGTACAATTTGTAACGTGGTTCTGAGTGAGTTAATTTATAAAAATGAATGAGTCATTTATAAAACTTTACGGTTACTTTCAACGTATTTCTTCTTTTATTTTCTTCCTGGAAACTCATAGGTTAGATACCTAACATAAAGTTCATATAATTAATTTATTATTATTGTTTTAACGAGAAAATTATGAAGTCAGAGTCAGTAAACAAAGTACTTACGACACCTCCATTAAAATAACCGATTTCGTTTTCCTTTAAAGATAAGTATGACGTCATTATAAGGAAGTTTCATGAAAATGATAAGCACATTATGCGTGTCCTGTATGATATGCCAAAATATACACGTGGGTGTGTGCACGTAGGGTGTCATTATGTTCAATAGATAAATGTGACGTCATCCTATCGAGAAATTGGATACTTAGTAAATGTCAAGAACATGAATATCATATAAGTTATGTAGCATAATAAGGTCTTAGAAGTAAATAAGTTAAGAGTATCTACACTACCTACCCTATGAACGCCAGTGAAAAATAGGACAATAATACAGATACGTGTTTTATTATTTGTTATATATGACTGAGGTATTTTAGAATTTACTGAATGATAAGTCTCATACTTAGTATCTGTTCATTACTCGTGCCTTTTTGTTATTTTTCATTTCACTTTCCAGGAAATTGGTCAAAGAGTTTTTAGAACATTCGATTATTTTTTCATTAATTCAGATGAATGAACTAAAATAATTTAGTTGGCGATTAGGTATATAGACATTATTTCGTTGAATTGAAATTGATAGACACGTTACGGCAGCCTTATTTGAATGGGTCTGAAGCAGATCGTCCCATTCGCAACTCGTCATACATACTCAACTCGTCCCATTCGCATCTTGTCCCATTCTCAATTCGTCCTGTTCGCAACTTGTCCCGTTCGCAACTTGTCCCGTTTCGCAACTTGTCCTATTCGCAACTCATCTTATTCTTTTTTACACATCGATAAAGATTACCATGATAATGACCTATTAATTTGAACGAATGCCATAACCTAGGGGGTCAGTAAACCAATATTTGGGTTATAAAAAAATGGACACTGCCCACTCCAACTCGGATAGGGCTCCCGCATTAGCCTTCGTGGTTATTTTTTTTGTAACAACGCACAAGGATTCAGGATTTCATTATAGTCAGGAAAACACAAAAGGACGTTAAATCATGTTTATTTACGTAATTAAGTTGAATTCAAAATGTGAATTAAAACATATTATATTAACTAAATATTTGAAGCTATTAAATAAAATCCTTGTATGGGTGGTTATAAAAAAAATAACCACGAAGGCTAAGGCGGGAGCTCCGCTTCGCTCCACTCCCGCCTTAGCCTTCTAACCTAACCTATACAAGTCGGGACGGGCGGTGTCCACCCCGCGCAATTATGTGAGTCGTCCAATATACGAATCGTCCATTATATGAATGGACATTATAGCAATTAAACTTATTTCAATTTACTTATACTTATGTGAATGAACCATTAGTCGAGTCGTCGAAATGAACTTATACGTATGAATCATCCTTATATGAGTCGACCTTATGCGAAATTAACTTATGCGAATTGATACGTAACCCGAGCCAAGAACGCTACAAGTAGCGAATGGGACGAGTTGCGAAAATAAATAGAGAATTGGACGAGTTGCGAATGGGACGAGTCGCGAACGGGACGATTTGAGAATGGGACAAGTTGCAAATGGGACAAACAGCTATTTGGACGAGTTGCGAATGGGACGATCTGCTTCAGACCCATTTGAATTTCGCTGCACTGAATATCAGAGAAGGAATAATAAGAAAATCCTACTTAATAATGTTATCCCTCTTTTCAGAGACTTTGCCTTCAGCTTACTATCAGGCGAGGCGAAGTCCAATTGACGTGTCCCATAAAAAAAAAAAACCTATATTTGTAAAAGTTTTGTATTCCTGCAATAACTACAGCATAGATATTATCTAATCGTTTTGGTTTTTAATTATTGGATTAAAAACCAAGCAGAAACATCTCTTCTTATTCTTACGAACCATTTTATAATCAAGATGGCCACTATAAACAAACAAGTTAAAAGGTTATTTCCTCTTGCAATTTGATCGACATTGTCATGTTATTGACAGTTCCTGTATGCTGCATTTTCCTATTTCCACTCTCAGGAAACTGTGAATATCATTGAGTAGTACGAGTTCACTGTTCGACGAAGGTCACAATGACCCGTGGGTAGAATTATGATGTGTTTTGATGCGTACTTGTCACACATTTGCATGCGTTTATAATGTTCTAGACATCAATTTACCCTTGCCGTAAAATTATTTAAATGACTTTGTTTTTTTCCCTGTTTTTAGTTTTGTTGCTTGTAAGTTTTTACTTTTTTAACGGATTGTATTGAAAAACTTTTGACATTAGTGTCTTTCCTATAATACGTTTCGCGGTGGGTAGGTTCCACCCTCTATTACGTGGGACCGAGTACAATGATTGGTGAAAGGTGGGTGTTTATTCACCTCTGCCTAACCCTCCGGCGATAAAGGCGTGATTATATGTATGTCACTACATATTATAAAACAAAGTCGCTGTCGCTGTCTGTCCGTCCCTATGTATGCTTAAATCTTCAAAACTACGCAACGGATTTTGAAGCGGATTTTTTCAGTAGATACAGTGATTCAAGAGGAAGGTTTATATGTATAATACATGCATAATATTGTAGAGAAACACTGATAAATTTAGAGATATGCAGCGGGAACGGGATTAGAAAATATGGCGGTACGAAGTTCGCCGGGTCAGCTAGTATAGTATATATGTTGGGAAAACCTCATTATATACCACACTAGATTCTGTTCTGTGATTGTTTTACTTTATGGTACTTTTTAGCAATTACTTATCAAACAATCTGTTTTGTACCATAATAAATTGAGCTGTTGTAAAAATAGACGAAAGATAAAAATAGGTTATTATTTTCCCATTACTTTGCATACCTACACACTGATAATAATTTTTGAAGGACACGACCACACATTTTAACAATATTATAATGGCTCATGAAAAAGTGTGTGGATTACAAAATAATGGGTGCTTATATTACCAAAGCTATCAAATGACAATTAGGCTTTGTGGCAGCTATGATGCTTTTTGCTGGTATCACCAACAGCGTTTTGTTTGATTATACACGCTGATTAAAAAAAAAACTGACGTATTGTATAATGAGAAATATGGCGTGAAATGTTGAGAGCTGTTAAGTAAAATATCTATTTAAAATGAATGAGAATATTAATGAAATTACATACATACATATATACAATCATGCCTTTATCCCTGGAGGGTTAGGCAGAGGTGAATTAACACCCAAAAAAAATTTAAATTATTTCATTAATATTCAGTCTCGGTATAAACCGTATTCTGCCGGCTTGCTCTACAAGTATAAAGGGAAACTGTGGTAGATTATGTCCAGTATTCTATACCTACATGCTGTGAGCGTTTTATTAGAGGTAAGATATTTTTTCCACCGGCTTTCTGTCTGAAAATTTTCACCCTTACGCAATCATGAAATTACCAGGGTACCAATGCCGGGTCCTTCAAGCGGGGCAAAAGCATCTATCTAGGCCGACACCATCGTTTTAAGGTGACCGCATCAGAAATGGTGTCCGTATCTTTTGGATTACACCACAGCTTTTTATCATGTAGCGGGGTGCAGCCAATTGAAGGACCAAATATTGAAACCAGAAATCGAACCCAGGAACCTTTCGATCGTGGTCGACCATAACAACACTAAGCTTCGAACGCAAGTAAGTAATGATAAACGCGAACAATATCGCAGATGTCTAGGGTGCGGCTAAGCTTGTCTTTACTGTTCCAGCGACTGTTAAGCCTCTTAAGTTGGGTAAAAAATGTGCAGTGTTTGTCCACTTGCACCTTCCCGACTTTTTTGAATCGTGACCACGACCAACGAGCGAAATTATATACAATTGGATTGTCTGTTTGTAACGTTAAAATAACGGCTTTCTAATGAATGCATTATGAATTTACCCTCACGATACTTTTAACAATTTTCGTCTATCTGTCTTTCTGTCTGCTTGCTCCGGGTAATCTCCGACGGTAATAAGGCGCAAGCCTACTTGTATTATTGAAAAATTATTATTATGGTACCGCGCAAATAATGAAAACCGAAATGAATTCGTTCACGCGGCACAGCTAGTAGACCATAAAATGTGTAGGTAGGTAAAACTATGGCAATTATGGTATACATTCATTAATACCTATCAGCAGTAGGTAGGTAAGTACATAAGTAGATAGGTAGGTATACACCCTTATTTTATACTCGTTTCGGATAAAAAGATTTTGGGCACAGTTTCGTTAGCAAAATCGTCTGGAAGTATTATTTTGGCGAAAATAAAGAACTTTTTTTTACAATCCCCATACAGTATGCCTTTTACGTGTACATTATTCCCATACATTATAAAAAAAAAGTTTTTTTTTCGCCAACTTAATACTTTCAGACGATTTTGCTAACAAAACTGTGTCCAAAATCTTTTAATCCGAAACGACTACAACAAAATCACCCTGTATAATACTAGAAAAGGAAAAGTTTAAAGGTCTATTTTGCAATTGAGCTTTAAACTTTAAACAAAACCTGAGGGATTTCCACATATTTTTATGAAACAAAATCTATCGAAAATGAATTATTTCTTAAACGATACCAAAAATTGAAATTTGAAATTTACCACGACTTAGGCAAGTTACGAAGAAAAACCATACAAATGTATCGAAAACAATCTTACTCCGGAATTAATATTAAGCAAGTACCTGCCTAATTCTCCAAGTTTTAATTATGAGTGGGTAAAACTTTCTTAATCGTTTACCAATTTATTTTAAAATTAATACCAGGGGCACGTGTTTCTAGGAACCTCATTGGAACTCTGATTTCGAAACGTTGGCAACTTTCAAGTCAGAAGAGGCTGATGAAATTCTTTGTTTAGTTTATTAAGTTTTTAATACGAGTATTTTGCTGAGATTTGTGGGTCTTAAAGGTCACATTGAGCGAGTCCGCTAAATACTAGTAACTTTATGAATTTCCAGTAGATCTTAAAAATAGATTCCTATAAAATTCGTAAAATGGTCACTCATTATGAGCAGAATCACAACAATTCATTTACCAAGCAGATTCTAATTTCGTGTAAATATCGCTAAAATATTATTCTAATTTACAATTCCAATAAAGTGGCCTTTTTAGACCTGCTCATATTTCTTGAAAATGCAATCGAATTGGAATTACCTATTCATTTAAAAAAAACATGTCCATGTTTTTAGAGGAATTATATTTTTCAAAGTAGGTATAGCAGTAAGGTATCTAGTAAGTAGGAAACGGGTATGTCTGTCTATTGTACTACATATTGACCAATTGAATACTTTATCTAACGGGTACTACACTATCTAGATTCAGTCAAGTACGATCCTTTTCATAGTAGGGTAACGACGAGTAACTGAAATTACTCGTGGTCACCATAGGGTAACAAAGTAGGGTAACCACGAGTCCGACGGGCTATAAACGTTAGTATAGGTAGATGACAATACATACAAAATGTAAAAAATATATAATGTAGAATGCATATAACAGCAGTAGAATGCAAATGCAAATGAATCCAAGTAATACGAGGTTGTGCAATCCATTGCTTTCACAAAAATAGACGTGTCTTTTATCCCTCTGACAAAGTTATTCCCGAAGGCTTAAGATGAAAATAGTGCACCGATAACAAAGTTTAATTAGTTGCCTGTTCGTCTGTACCTACTTCATGAATGAATTTATTAGAAATCTCTTTTTTCTTAAAGAATATTGGCAACCAAAATTATTAATATTCCCTGTAACCCCTCCAGCTTAGCTAAATTGCTTATGTTAGGAGTGCGTTCACGTCGGTAGTGTATTAGCCAGAATTCGAAACCGGGACCTCTTGATCGCAAGACCGACTTAACCACTAAGCTATCTACGTTTCGATTTTCTTACATTTCTATTCATTGATTTAAATACTTAAGTAAGTTTCTATTAATTAAAATGTATCAAGGCTTTTATGGAAGTGATTGACTCATAAAGGCCGAGAGATAAACTAGCGCCACTTTTGCACCAGTCCAGTAGGTACAGGTTTGGGCGTACTTTCATAAGATGTCATTAATTAATTATAGTCTAAATCTTGTATTTTTAAATTATTATCACAAAAAAAAACAGTTGCCTGGAAGAAATCGCTTGTAGCGATAAGGCCGCCATTTGTACATTTTCTTTTGTTAATGCTTTTTATACATGTAGTTACTATTTTATTAGTGTACAAAGTTTAAATAAATAAATAAAATAAACATTAACATCAACTAAATCACCATAGCATTTATTACAAAAGGTCTCTACAAAAGACAATTTTCTTCGTTTATATAGGACCAATGGATCTATGAAGAAGATAATTATTTTGCGTGAACCAAAAATAAATCATTCAAAAAGCGTAGGTTAGGTACCTAAGGCTATTTTTAAGCAAGATCTAAAAATGAATGAAAAGTAAACTTAGTAAATACTGTTTTGACATTTTTTAAATTAAATATCGAGAAAGAAAAGGTCCACACAGTGGGCGTTGGCAATAATAAAACAATGGTTGCAAGAGGTAGCAGGAAATTGATCAATCTTCACAGGGACAAATCTGCATGCAAATGTTGTTCGATATCTACAGGTAAATTTTTGAGTGGGCGAGAATGGCCTAATCCAAAACTAGGTATAAGGAATGGCGAAAAGTAAGTATTAAAAAGTCCTCGATTTGGATTTTTTCATTGGAATTTTGAAACATCAATATTTATAACCAGCAAGTCTAAAAAGGTCACTTAATTGGAATCGTATTAGGATAACATTTTGTCATGTGGCGATATTTATACGAAATTAGAAATATTGATAATGTTATTAGTACGCCATTTGATAACATCGCTAATAAAGTACTCAATTCTGGGAAGTAATGACATAGGGATGTACCTAACCTACCCACCTAAGGAAAAGCTCATCTTTAACAAAATACTTTTTAATTTTTTACATGAGTATGAAATAGTAGGACTAAAACTAATAGATAGTCCTAAGTAATTGTTCAAATCTATACATACACACACACAGTCACGCCTCTTTCCCAGTGGGGTAGGCAGAGACCACAGTTTTCCATTTGCTACAATGTTGTTCAAATCTATAGTAGGTACCAATGTTGTATTATATTTATAGATACGTCATACACGAAGATGGTGGCTTTCAAAAATGGCACAAACACAAAATATTAGCTTCATTGATAGGTACATTGAAATGCGGGGTTCGCTCCCTGATTAGTTTATTTGACTTTTGGTTCAATCTTGACAGGACCACAGATTACCTAATAGTTGGAACAGGACTTTCAATAGCAGATTTTATTAATTAATGTTGTAAGGCGTTACCCAGTTCATTTGATTTAGTAAAAATATTGGGGTAACCACATCTGTTTTATGAAATTTTCACGTGAGAAGCTAGGCATTAAAAATACCTGTGACATTATGAATAAAATCTTACAAAATAATGAAGTAGGAATTCCCAACAGTTAGTACTAGACGTAGCAACCAAAGTTTAATTAGCTAGGTCGCCAGTACAGACATCCCTATCCCTGGGAGAGTTGTATTCACAATGTGTCCGAGTTATATCAGACACGAGTTACTCCAAACTTTACTTTTTTAATAATATAAATGGGAACGTGTGGGATTTCTCACATATTGTTTTACTTTTAGATTAGATTCACAATTTCATGGAAATTTTATTTTCCTACCTACGTAATACCTCGGGACACGTATCATGGACATAAGTCGCGAGATAAAAGAGGCCCTGGCGCGAGCGGATTGTTTTGTAACAATCTATGCGTGATGAATTTGAGCTAAGAGGGGGTATAAAGCTAAATTGCCGATCGTAGATTTGATGTTTATACCCGAAAGTAAGCCACAAATGAGCTGGGTTTTTTTTAATAGAAAATACGTTATATTTGTAAGGGACTGCTCATGGTGAAAACATAAAATAATAATATTTTTTCGATAGAATAAAATCACAAAGTTATGCCTTATTTACTACTAAAATCAATTTATTTCCAATATTATGCACACAACTGAGTCAATATTTGAATACAAAGTGTAAAATTATGTAACCCAGTGACTCTATTTTCACTTTGAAAAAATTGTGTGGATTTTACGAGTAATTAAAAAAAATGAATTTGGCGCTTACGACGGTCTTATTCCGCGCATAACGCTCTCTTTCTATCGCACCTGACCCGAGGTGTCGGCCATCTGTTGTTTCATCATTTAGTCGGGCTCGCCCCGTTGAGACGGAAGGACTGTATTTCTGTTTTCCGTGTCAAGAAAGTTCGTTAAAAATGAGCCAATTAAAAAAATATAAAAGAAACACTCTAAAAGAGAATATAAGAAACTAAGAATTCAACTCATGGCTAATTTTCGAAGGTAATGTATCTATATTATTTTACTTTCTTTAGTTTGTTACCAAATATCCACCGTTGCTAGGTAACTCTGGAGTAACGTCGGCTCGGGTATAGTATATGCAAATCAAATAGATGTTTTTGACTACTCGCGTGTTTTTTGTATAATATTATTTATATAGCACTAATATAATTATTAAATATATTGCGAAAGTATTTATACATTGTATTATCAATTTTAATGCATTTCAGAGTTGCTTCAGCTCGTAATATCACACAAGCTGATGAATCCGATCCGGTCGAATCGCTTAATAAAAAACTTTCGTCAACTTTGTAAGCTTATTGCAATTGATTTTTCTCACATTCAGAAAACATTTCAGTAAAATATGCAAATTAATATGAACATGAACAAGTAGAATGATATGATTTGAGATTAACATGGTCATTCACATTAGTACCGAATGTTCACACATTCAAACGGCATGGTAAATACGAGTATCCCGGTGATTTTAATAAAAAAAATTGACCACACGGAAAGCGGATGACTGCCCGTGGAAGGATAGCTCAGAGTAAGAGCGCTGGAACGCCAAGGTTCGCGACCCTGGCATTCAAGTCCTATTGTGGGTTTGATTTTTTCCATTATGTACTTATTTAGCATTTATATCAAATTATCTACAAGTAGATTAAAATAGCAATGCAATGCTTATGTGATTGATTTGTCATTAATTTGCAATTATTTTTACAGATCTCCCATTAAACATTTAGAGAAAGTTGAAGTTTTGAGAGAACTAGATCCAAATTGTGATGGAAATTTTGCACCAGAGTGGAATGAGCGGTATATTTTAGCCAGCCTTGATTCAATATGTCAGGGCCCTAGCTTCTTATACGTAATGATAAAATAGGGCAACCATATTATACACAATGTTCATCAGTAATATTGAACCACTATTTGGACTATTTGGATGACCCGACTCAGGATTAGTATTAAATTAATTGAATTCGCAAAAAAAAAAATATTTGGGTAATTTATCACATATAGTTAGACGAACATCGCTAGATGTTAAATTAAAGTAAAAGCATTGTTTTTCCCAAATCGTCAAATCGTCGGTGCGCCTGCCAAAGTCGTTATGTGCATTTTTTCTATTTTTTTTTATTCGCTAGATGGCCTTAAAAAATGCGCATCAACTGAAAAAACAACCAAGTGTTAATTCCTTCTAGAAATAGATTTGACAAAATATACATGTGCAATTCTGACACTGCAAAATTGGTTATGTGTTCACATCAAGAGTTTTTCATCCTCATGTTGCACATGTCAGAATTGGTTTGCACATAGACAATTTGACAGCTTGTTTTTCTTCGGTTTGTTGGTTGTAAAATTGGTGTTCTACCTTTGTAACAACGTAAATAATCTTATAATAGTAAACAAAACGAGACAGATGATTAAATCAAAACAGCCTCACGTAAGGTCGAAGTCCTGAATAAAGTGAGACGTTTTTACACCATTTGTGTGAGAATGAATTCACTGTCTATGGCAAGCGGAGCGGCGATATAAAGTAAAAATATTCTAGGCATTATATCAAACAATTCTTCTGAATACAAACCATCATACAGGCGATAAAACAACCACAGCAAGTACCTTCTGAGGTTGAAAGGGACTACTACCCCGCCTGTGAGTATGGGATGGTCGACGATCCTCAGCGCCCGTCTTTGCACCAAGTCGAAGAGGTCTAGCTAGCCCAGGCAAAACTGTGACAGCAGTACTCCATGTGGGGCAGAACGGGAGCGTTTTAAAGAAGGAGTATTTGCCCCGCAGTGATGTACTACCTTGTTTCTTTGATACCAGCTTGACTTAGTCTTCCAAGTGACTACGGCGGTGATCGTCGCTGACGATAGCGACACAGAGGATCCCTATACTCGAAAAGATGTTAAACGGTGTGTCTAGAAACTTGTGGTGCTATGCTATGCAGACGATAGCACCTTACACGGAGGCTATCACGGACATCCTACGGCCAAGCAGTCTGATATCGCGGAAAAAAGAAGACCGGACCCTGAGCCACGTTTCTCAATGGGGCTCGGAAAACCTGGTCGAGTTCAACGCCAGGAAGACGCAGGCATGCGCGTTTACAGCAAAGGTATCTTCTTTCCTTCCCCTTCCAACTCTTCAGAGCACGCCACTGCCACTACAGGACAATCTCAATATCCTAGGTATGGATGTTCGCTGCAAACTGAACAACAAAAACTACATTGAAGTATCATCAAAACAGCCTCGCGTAAACTCGGTGTCCTGAACAGAGTGAGACGTTTTTTCACGCCGGAGCAGCGGTGCCTTCTCTATAAGACACAAATTCGCTCTTGCGTGGAATACTGCTCTCATCTCTGGGATGGCTCCGCAAAGTACTTACTAGATGCTCTCGACAGGCTGCAGCGACGTGCGGTCCATATTATTGGGAATCCTGAGGTCACCAACACCCTCGAGCCTTTGCAGTTGCGTAGAGATATGGCATCTTTGGCGGTATTTTACCGTCTCTACCATGGTGAATGTTCTGATGAGCTCTTCCAACTAATCCCACCCTCTCCTTTCCTATATAGGACAACACGTGCAGGACTTAGATGCCTCCCGCATACGGTGCAGAATATTCCATCAAGAACCAAGCGGTTCGGCGACTCCTTCTTCTGCCGCACTATTAAGTCTTGGAATTCCTTACCAGTTCACGTGTTTCCCTCTTCCTACAGTCACGGGTCCTTCAAGCGGGGCGTGAAAAAGCATATTCTGATGAGGCCGTCAAGCTGAGTGCCACCATTGTAACATGGTACATGTCTGTAATGGTGACCCTCTTTGCAGAGACTTTGCTTACCATCAGGCGAGGCGAAGTCAATTTGACGTGTCCTATATTAAAAAAAAAGACTGGAAAAGCGCACCCCGGACTCCGAGGGGAAGGGCTCAGACGCAACTAAAGTTTATAACTAATTGGCAGCATAATGTGCACCTCGGAACTCGGAGATTTGCTCTTCTTTTCTGATTATCGTATTATCGGCTATTCCAGGAACGATCAGCAATTAGTTCCCAACTCCGAGAGGAAAATCGGCACCAGAACCTCGTCCGTTGTTTAACATGTGCACCGACTAGCAAGTGAGGTTGGCTTGGGTCTCAAAGGTGTTAGTAGGACCCTGTACACGGAACAGTTGTACTACTTTTATTTTTTTTACTTGTATGCCTTAATAAAGTTTATAGTGGGTATTTATTTACTTCGTATGTTATGTACCTTGCCATCTGTCAGTATTTATCCCTTATATAAATCCTATTGAGGTCCATAACAAATCTGATATGTATATATTTTTCACTTGTAAGAAATGGCGCTAGGAAGATAATTCTGATATGTGTATCAAAATGGAAAAAAAAATTATTGTGGATGGATAGTACCGTTTATAATTTTCACTTATATCTCAGTTCATGCAAAATATTTTTTGGCATCATACTACATTTTTAGTTTTTTGATACGCTCATCAATTATGTAATAAAACAGTTTAATGTCTCTCCTGAAAACTTGACCAAAAACACATAGAGGTTTTAGCAAGCGCAACGACGACATATTCCTTTACTTACTTACCTTTTCATTTTATCAGAAATATTTTTTTTACCAAAAAGAAATTTATTGTGTTTCCAAAGTAGATAGTTAATGATGCAACTCGTATTTTGACAATTTTATCTGATTATTTTGGGTATACTGTGCGCCTTCGTACAAGAATGGCGGGACTCTTAAGAGTGCGTATAAAGCTAGAAAAAAATCAGATTTCACCCGCACCCCTCACATGTCCCGCTCTCGCCTGTCGTCGCTCCGGCAAGTCCGCCACCTATTTTGTGTGGCAGCGACCCGCCATGTATAGTTTGCTAGTTGGAACTTTGAAAACACAATAAATTTATAATTTTTAGTGATAGATAAAATGTAAAGGTAAGTAAAATAATCATACTGGCTTAAAATATAGTGGTGGTTCATCAAAAATTGAATGCATATTTTTTGAAATCGTCAAATTATATTCATATTAAGACATTTTTAATACGATAGAAAATAATCCTATTAATATTTTTTGGTATAAGGAATATTTGACGATTTGGGAAAAAAAATGCTTTTGGTTTTTGTTTATCATCACATCTAGCGATGTGCCTCTATATGTGATATTTATATATACCCAGATTTTTTTTTTGCGAATTCAATTACTTTAATACTAATCCTGAGTCGGGTCATCCAACTATACTTCAAACTGAAACATTACTTTTGTTAGAAGCAAATAAAATGGAGAGGTAAGTAATAAAATAAAATTTTAATACATTTTCACTGTGTTGTTAGTTTTAATTTGTTTTTTTTAGATAAAAATAAATCTCCCTAAGTGCTGTAACGATTCGCTGAATAATTTTACAGGTAGTGCAGAAATAATATAAAAAAGTAAGTTATAGAAATATTTATTTCAATAATAATTAAAAATTCTTACTTATATTATATACTATCAATTTTGTTATAGGTGGATAAGAATTGCTTTTGGATGAAATTTTGAAGATTTACAATGAGAAAAAAAAATCGACTTCGGGTGGATTCGAACCCGCGATCTTTCCCTTACAGGGGGAATGCTCTGACCGCTAAGCCACCGAAGCCCGCACGAAGCCGACTCAAATTCCTCTATACTTTCTGTCTTTGGGGTGACGGTGGAGCCATCTACCGATACTCATACAAGCTATCGGAACCGATGAATGATTTTACAACTTTTTTAAACATTGATTTTTGATGACTCCGCCCAAACAATTGAATGAAATTTTGAAGCATTCATTTATTATGCTGATTGCTCAAATCGATTTACAAAGAGAAAAGATAATCGACTTCGGGCGAGAATTGCTTGGTTTACATTATTTATTATGGTTATTTTGTTTTTCAGATACCATCTCTGACTTATAGATACTTCTTAAAAACAAACAATATTATGTTATATGTAGAAAACGGAATGGAACGAGATGAACGCTGACGAGCGAAAAGGATATAAGATAAAATTTATATAAAAGATTGGCAATAAACTTGCGAAGTTTTATTTCATGTACAGTTAGCAAAACAGATAAGTATGCAGGTAAAGCTTTTTTTTCTAAAATACTGCAATATACTTTTATAACATACAGTATTTTCTGGAAATAATCAATCCTTATAGAACGACCCAGGATACATCTGTTTTGCTGATTACACCATACAAAAAATACAATTTTTAACTTTGCAGTAAGCACAGCTCTTTTTAATTTATTATAAAATAGAAATTATGTGGAAATTCAATAACAGAAAACTATTTTAAATCGTATAGTGGTTTACTCTCGTGCAATCTATTGCTTCTTTGGTTTTTTCTTTTTATCTGTCTTTGGCCAATTATACATAAATGTGGTTCAATATTAGTGACGAACATTGTGTATAATATATGGTTGCCCTATTTTATCATTATACGTACGTATAAGAAGCTAGGGCTGCCTGAGAGTAATGATCCCTGACATATTGAATCAAGGCTGGCTAAAATGTACCGCTCATACCGCTTTCGTGCAAAATTTCCATCACAATAATTTGGATCTAGTTCTCTCAAAACTTCAACTTTCTCTAAAGGTTTAATGGGAGATCTGTAAAAATAATTGCAAATTAATGACAAATCAATCACATAAGCATTGCATTGCTATTTTAATCTACTTGTAGATAATTTGATATAAATGCTAAATTGACAAAAAAGGGACTTGAATGCCAGAGACGCGGACATTGGCGTTCCAGCGCTCTTACTCTGAGCTATCCTTCCACGGGCGGTCTTCCGCGTTCCGTGTGGTCAATTTTGGATACTTACCATGCTGTTTGAGTTTGTGAACATTTGGTACTAATGTGAATGACCATGTTAATCTCAAATCATATCATTCTACTTGTACATGTTCATATTAAGTTGCATATTTTACTGAAATGTTTTCTGAATGTGAGAAAAAACAATTGCAATAAACTAACAAAGTTGATGAAAGTCTTTTACGCGATTCGACCGGATCGGATTCATCAGCTTGTGTGATATTACGAGCTGAAGCAACTCTGAAATGCATTAAAATTTATCAAATTGAAAAATGTATAAATACTTTCGCAATATATAATTATATTAGTGCTATAAAAATAACATTACATACAATAAACGGTTCTCTATTTTTATTCCTACAATTTTATGTCATAATTTAACATTGCATAATGTTACTTGTCCTAACATTATATACGCATAATACTCATTTACCATAACTTTTTAATCATAATTTTTTTAATCCTATTTACTATAAGCATAATATTTTATAAGCATACTGTCTCAAAGCATAAGTTTACTTAAGCATAACGACGCGTAACCATAACTATTTTAAGCATACAAATTATATTGACTAAATAAAGTTCTACATGGTTATAAAAAAAAATAACCACGATTCTAACCTAATCTATCCAAGTCGGAATCAGGGGCTTTCTCAATAAATCTATCACTGTCTGTTAAGAAATTATTATTTCTTTTTGATCATTATGCCAAATAACTATTAGACAAATAAACAATATGCTTTACAACTTTATGCATATCAAAGTTATGAATAAAAACATTAGGATATTATACAATATTTATAATAATATACGTTTATTTCAGAATTTCTTCCATCGATTTATTTATTTATGCTTATGATGCTGATGCTTATATGCTGATTTATTTATGCTTAATAACATAGTATGCTAAAAACCAATTATGGCACACTATTATTATGACAAAGAAAATTATGCCTAACTTGTTATGACAATTTAAATTAGGACAAAAACCATTATGAGAAAAAATGGGATCCCACAATAAACACGCGAGTGGTCAAAAACATCTATTTGATTTGCATATACTATACTCGAGCCGACATTACTCCAGAGTTACCTAGCAACGGTGGATATTTAGTAACAAACTAAAGAAAGTAAAATAATATAGATATACGTACCTTCGAAAATTAGCCATAAGTTGAATTCTTAGTTTCTTATGTTCTCTTTTAGAGTGTTTCTTTTATATTTTTTTATTTGGCTCATTTTCAATGAACTTTCTTGACACGGAAAACAGAAATACAGTCCTCCCGTCTCAACGGGGCGAGCCCGACTAAATGATGAAACAACAGATGGCCGACACCTCGCGTCAGGTGCGATACAAAGAGAGCTTTAAGCGCGGAATAAGAACATCGTAAGCGACAAATTAGTTTTTTTTTAATTACTCGTAAAATCCACATAATTTTTTCAAAGTGAATGTTGAGACACTTGGTTATATAATTTTACACTTTGTATTCAAATATTGACTCAGTTGTATGCATAATATTGGAAATAAATTGATTTTAGTAGTAAATTAGGCACAACTTTGTGATTTTATTCTATCGATAAAATATTAATATTTTATGTTTTCACCATGACCAGTCCCTTTCACATATAACGTATTTTCTATTAAAAAAACCCAACTCATTTGTGGCTTACTTTCGGGTATAAAAATCAAAATCTACGATCGGCAATTTAGCTTTATACCCCCTCTTAATGGCAGCCTCCGTGGCGTAGCGGTAGTGAACGCGGCCGCTACGCAGGAGGCACGGGTACGATCCCCGCTCAGTGCAAATATTTGTGTGAATTAAATATGAGTATTTGCATTGGTCTGGTCGTGCCTCGGAGAGCACGTTAAGCCGTCGGTCCCGGTTGCCATGAGAACATCTATGGCAGTCGTTACGGGTAGTTGGAGCCCTCAAAAATACAAAAACAACGGTCTAACTGCAAAGCTTCGATATCGCCTAATGTTAACATTGGGTTGTGGAGGTCAGATGACAATCGCTTCACGGAAAATATCGAGGTCTAGCCAAATCCGTGGTTAAGACTGGTAAAAGCGGACCCCAGACTCCGAGCTGAAAGCTTCGGATGCGACTGGGAATTAACGCTAAGAGGAAGAAGAAGATGAATTTGAGCTCGTCTATCGCAGTAGCACCGCGTGCTATTCTCAAAAGACACCCAAGAAACGTATACTGCACGTATAGAGCACATTTTGATCACATTTAGGTCCACGATATATGTCCCGAGCAATATCTGCTATCCTTCTGCAATATTACGCAGGCAAAATGCTAAGAGTCATCTAAAGAATTGAATGAAATTTTCAAACAAATACGAGTAATATGATAATTTATCCTATCGATTTAGATTAAAAAAGTGAACGTCTAAGATGGGACTTGAACCCGCTACCCGTGTTGTTCACATTTTTTTGTTTCTTTTTATTATGGACATGTCAATTTGACTTCACCTCACCCGATGGTAAGGTGAAGACAAAGTCTCGGAAAAGAGGGCCACCATTATAGACACGTGCCATGTTAAAATGATGGCACTCAGCTTGACAGCCTCATCAGATTATGCTTCTTCACGCCCCGCTTAAAGGAAGTGGGATTGTATGAAGAGGAAGGTTTTATCTTAGACGTTTTATTCTAAAGAATTTCAATACCTCAGATAGTACCAGGTGCTGTCAAATAGGTCAAAGTTACTCACTAGTGTCAGGGGCCTGGACGACGGACGGTGGTTCCTGGTACATCGTGGTGCGGTCTTGAGGCGTGAGCGACACAAACGTCTCCAGCTTACCTCGCAGAGAGTCGAAGAAATCGTTCATATCGTTTAGTACACCTGTGGGAATTACAGGGTTTGAAATAACACGAAAATAGAAGTATGTTTAAAATTGTAGTACTTAATTAGCTCTGTGAATAAGATGTGGTTCCCGTGAATAAGGCGTGAACATACACGTGCAGTTTTAATGTGTGTAGTTAGGTACATAATCTGTAAGACTAATTTAATTTTTCCTTCCATCTTTTCCTGTAGGTGTCGTACAAGGCGACAAAAAGATTTTACTAACCCAGTTGACGAGAAGTTCAGGTTTTTATTTTATTTTACATGGCTCTAGGTAAGATTTCAGATCGTATCAAGATGCGTATTATTCGCCTGTAAGTTTTGCGGAATGCCTACTAGTTAAGCAATACGCTAGTATACGAAAAACTAAATGTTTTCATCAAGGCGCTGTCAATTTTTTTTTGTATATTATGTGTACCTAAGAGTGTGTGATATGGTATAGTTAATATTGTATGGAGTGCTGGAATACCCTGCCTGAGTCTGTGTTCCCTGAAAGCTATACCCTGGGTGGCTTCAATTCTATAGTGAATAGGTTGCTCCTAGGCAAGCGTGCTCCTTTTTCAACCATAGCTGCACTTACTAACATGTGGTTACTAACAGGCAGAGAGCACTCATCAAAGTAGCTGATAATATCATTAAGACAGGTCCTTACCAATAAAAAATTATACATGGTACAGGGATAAAGAGCTGTTATGACAAAATTTTGAAAGACAGTTTACAAAAAACACACAATAAAAAAACTGACAGGTCAAAATTTAGTATAAAAACTTTAAAAAAATTATACAGTGTAGGTGTAGGTATATACAGTTGTCATGTGAAAATTCAGTATGGAAATTATAAAAAACGAGATACATAGCTAGTAACAAATAAAAATGGTGTCTGGAAATTTAAAAAATAATCACTGGATGGACTGTACAGCGGTTATGTCAAAATTTTGTAAGGAAATTGCAAATTTTGTATGAAAATTTTGTAAGGAAATTTAAAATTTTGTATGAAAATTTTGTAAGGAAAAAAATTTTGTATGAAAATTTTGACATAACAGGGTCTTGTAGTGTACAATATGGTGGTAAGTATATAGCGGTGCGTCTGACTGCTTACCAACGCCGACATATGGCGTGGCAGCCTTACCGATGGCCGGTGGCGGTTGTCGTCTTCGACGGCCGGAGTTCAGCGCTGTTGCGACTGCCGACCGCTTTTCTGAACCGCGCCTGGTAACATAGTTCATTTAGTTTTTTATACCAGTTGAGGTATGATTCCGTAGCCGACCGCATACAACTGCCGACGCACGCAGCAGATGCACGTAATTCATTGCGGCTTCTCAATGGTCTCATTTATCCGTACCGGAGTTTAACAAGTAATGTGTACACTGTATCTGCTGCATGCGTCTGTCGTATGCGGTCGGTTTCAGAATCATACCTTTAGGTGGCAGAGAAGCACACGGCCCACCTGATGGAAAGTGGTTACCGTGGCCTATGGATGTATGCAATACCAGTAGAGTTATACAAGGGAGTCTATAACTTAATGAAACTTTTAATCAATTATTATGTTGACTTTAGCTATAAATTTTAATAAGAAAAGTTAATAACTAAGAGTTTTCATGGAGACAAAACATTGCAAACATTTGCACTGAGCGGGAATCGAACCCGTGAAGTGCTACGACGTAGCAGTTGAACGCTCTACCTCTACGCCACTTCTTTTTTTTTTTTTTTTTTTTTTTTTTTTATCGTGCGAAAAATCCCCTCGGATACCTCCCCCGCCGGAGCCGGAGGAGGAGGTTATGTCGGACTCGAACCGACTAAAACGCACGCCGGCTGTGGGCCGTCCGTTGCCGGAGGTGAGATTGTTGTAGCCATATCCCTCGCACCCCGGCCGACCCAGGGCCATATCTCTCGATCTGGCCCTCTCCCGATGTGGGGACCGTAGAGTCCCAACTCGCCCCCGGGTATGGGGAGGCACGCAATGCGCACCGCCGCCGTGGCCTGCTTCTGCTAGGGTGACAGGCGGCTCCACCCGTCACCCCCAGGCCCGCGCTCATGGGGGACGGAGGTCGTTCTGCGACCTCCGACGCCCGAGTTGCCGTCGCTCGTTACGGGCCGCGCGGTTAGCGATTCTCCTACGCTCTTCGCGGGCCGCAAGGTCTGCGATTCTCCTTCGCTCCCGCTCCGCCTCCCATTTCACGAGCATTATTTGCTCGCAGAAGGAGGCGCCGGCGGCCCACGCATCCGCGCAGCGAACCATCGCTGCGAGCAAAGTAGCGAGCGTGAGAACTCTCACTCCCAAGGTCGCCACCAGCTCCCGTCTCGGCGTCTCCCACGCCGGACACTCGGTGAGCGTGTGCAGCGCCGAGTCCTCGCTCGCGTCGCAGTGATGGCACTCGGACGTTGGCTCTTTCTTCGCGATCCGATGCAGATACCGCCCGAAACACCCATGACTGGTGATTATCTGCGTCAGCCAGAACGAGAGGCCGCCGTGTGGCCTCTCTAGCCACTCCCCCATGATGGGTCCTCTACGCCACTTCTCGTAACTGTTAAAATAGGGTTGTCACACAGATGTAAAAACTTAAAACTCATTCTCTGTTATTGCCTAACTTGGATTTACAAAACCTTTAGTTTAAATCACTATAAAATAATGTAAAATGTTAGCACGAACCAAGTATTTTGTTCATAGATATCGTATTATCTCCCTCTACCAAATTTTGTTCTTTTGTAAGTCCATGTTATGTCAGAAGAGGATTTATATCAAACTATAGATCTATGAAGTGAAGAAGTGTAAGTATTTTTTATAGAGTCCATCCCGTCTGATAGTAAGCTTCAGGCAAAGTCTCAAGAAAGGGCCAACTTTGCAGACACCAATAATGATACAATGGCCCTCAGCTTGACAAATAATAAAATGGCCCTCAATAGATGCTTTTTCACGCCCCTATCAAACGACCTGGGACTGTTATACTTCGGGACAATCTTGAACCTAAAATGTGCTCCGAATGTGCTCTATATGCGCAGCACACATTCCTAGGATGTCTTTTAAGGATAGCAGGGGGTGCAACTGCGGTGGAAGAGCTCAAATTCACTAAGCATAGATTATAACAAAACAATTCAAGTGCGTCAGGGCCTCATTTGTCGCGCAACTTAGGTCCACGATATGTTTCCCGAGGAATGTCTATATAAAACTAGCTGACCCCGCGAACTTCATACCGCCTAAATGAAGAACCGCTCGGTCGATTTTGTGCAAACTTCACATAACTACTAAATAGTCCGAACAAAGTCTAAACATTTGATTTGGATAGGTGAACCCGCTCTTGAGTTATAAAATTACAACGAAAAGTGGCATTGATTTTTATATATATAGACTAGCTGTCCCGGCGAACTTCGTACCGCCATATTTTTCCCGTTCCCGCTGCACCTATTTTGTCTTCCTTTAAACTTTCCCTGGACACCCACGAATATTTCAAGACTAAAATTAGCCAAATCGGTTCAGCCGTTCTTGAGTTATAAAATAACAACGAAAAGTGGCATTGATTTTTATATATTAGATTAGATTAGGAAGGAGGATTACAGGGTTTAGTGGTATCTGACCTTATGTCATCATCAAGGTAATTCATTTCTTCACTGTCGCGCATATGATGAGGTAGTCGAGGTTCATAGCCCATGTTGCCGAGGTCTGCGTCGATGTGCGGCGCCCTGTCCCAACGGTTGTGAGGGCCTAATCCGATCCATGGTTTGTCAGCTAGGAGACGGAGTAAGTCCAGGCTGTGCCCTCTGTACTCCCTTTGGGCTTGGGCAGTGGATGCACCTGTTTTGGAAATTGTATACAATTTAATATTTTGAATATTTTTTTAAAGGAATTGTAACATATATAATAATTATTATACTTAATCGCGTAAATCAAAAAATTAAAAACCGACTTCAACCGATTTTTGTTGATATTTCATAAACTGCTTGACCAATTTTGATAAAATTTACATGGGAACACCTGGGAAGTATAACCTATCAAACAAAAATAATTTTGCAAATCGGTTCAGGCGTCTTTGAGTAATCGGTGAACATACATAAAAAAAAATATTCCGACGAATTGAGAACCTCCTCCTTTTTTGAAGTCGGTTAATAAAATAATAAGCAAAAGCTGTTCTGTATTATAGAGCAACAGCAAACAAGTAACATTTTTCGAATAGAAGGCATGAAAACATTATAGTAACCCAATTGTATATAGGTAATCATTTACGTACTCCTGAACACATAATCTGAAAACGATTGAATTTATTTCCTCGATTCTCATTGTTCGTTTCATTAGTTTTTTTATACCACTTAGGTGGCAGACAAGCATACGGCCCACCTGATGAGAAGTGGTCACCGTGGCCTATGGACGTATGCAACACTAGGGGCAGCACACTCGCGCTGCCAACCCTGAAGAAACCTTCTAATGCCTTTCTTGAAGAACCCCATATCGTAGTCGCTTGGGAAAACTTGGGAGTTCATTCCATAGCTTGAGTGTGTGTGGGATGAAGTTCCTTTACCGCACAGTGCGCACCGTTTCCGGTCGCAATGTGTGAGGATGAATTCCCTGCCTGTGGCGAGAGGTGCGATGACAGAAAGTAGCTGTAGGCATCATGTCAAACATGTGGATTGAACAACCTGCTATGGCAGCTCCCCAGGGTCAGCAGCACAAGTATGACGCCACTGGTATTGCACACGTTCATACAAACACTTTCCTTCAGGTGCCATGTGCTTCTCTGCCAAATAAGTGGTATAAAAATAATGATAATATAGTTATATATGCAGTTACTTGGTCCATAGTTAGGGCGCGGTCGCAGCTTGAAGTTTTGGGGGGGTCACTTCGGAAATTACTTAAGAAATTTAACCCCCCCTCCCCTCGTACTGGGACTTTTCAATATGACGTGCATGGTTTGGGGGGGGGGGGGGGAGGCTCATGTTCGTTACACCCTTTCATTCTGTCATTCACTCTACAAAAAGCCATTTAATTTTAGACTATAACCTGCATTGCTTTAAAGTCTAAAATTAAATGTTTTTTTTGCAGTGTCCCTAGTATGATAGTGGTTTTACTTAAGCAGAATCGAGGCCCTAGTAATCTATTTGCGTGATGCAAACAAACTACTCATCAGCACAACACTAGACGGTGTTAATGGCTAGCTATGTTTACTTTGACACGTGGTATTCCCAAATGGAGATATAAACGGTCAGTGTGTAGGTATTAAGTAAGTGTGTGTATTATTCGTCTAATTTCGTATGCGTAAAAGCTTTATGCCTGCTGGGAAATAACTCCAAACACTGCAATACACTACATTTTAGTACTGCGTGGGGATTACAGGCTCATTTTTTATTTGTTTTAATTTATTATGATGGTGTTATTCATAGATTAGTGTGTAATAGTAGCTTTTATTTTGATTATTTAATGTAGTACGCGTATGGCTATGCTTTTGGCATTCGGCGTAGAATTCAGTTCGGGCGATGAATGCTTCAAATAAGAAAGAGAAAATCAATTTATTTGTTTTTTTCTGGATCCTGAGAGCGGAAACACACGATGCGTTGCGGCGACGCACCGCAGAAATTTCGCCGCAGTAGCGGGCACACGAGCGGTGCGACGCCGCTGCGTTGTTATGACGCAGCGGCGCCGCGTGCGCCCCAGCTGCGTTGTAATGTCTGTTAATATAGTGCAAGCGCTAGAGGTAGTTGAGTATGCAAAATCCGAGTGACGGCAACTATGACCGGATTCTTATACCTGATCCTCTAAATAATGACAAAGAAATCTTGCCGCCGGGTGTGATGGTCCCTTCCCGCTCCCTTCACATCCCCTCTGCGCCCTTAAAGTAAGCATAGCGCGCGTATGCGTTTAGTGTGTTTCTACATCTATTGACGTAAAGAAGTTGCTTTATTAAGTCGTGTTTTTGTATCCATTTTTATTTTATACTACTTAGGTGGCAAACAAGCACACGGCCCATCTGATGGGAAGTGGTCACCGTGGCCTATGGACGTATAAAACACCAGGGGCATCACACTCGTGCTGCCGACTGCCAACCCTGAATCCATATTTCCATACTAATATTATAAATGCGAAAGTAACTGTCTGTCCGTCAGTCACGCTTTCACGCCTTAACCACTGAACCGATTTTGATGAAATTTAGTATAGGGGTAGATTAGACATTGAGAAAGGACATAGGCTATGTTTGGTCGCGATAACCGACATCCACGCGGGCGGAGCCGCGGGCAAAAGCTAATATAATATATATCGATGATTAAATATAATAACATTTTGCTGACAACATTAGTATCATTAATGCTACAAAATATAGATAGGTACCTACCTAGGCATATATAAAAGTACACTTTTACGAAAAGCTCAACAGTGACTTACGTCCACGACAAAATGACTATACAAGCCGTCTTTACCAGAGTTATTAATTCCCCCCATGTAAATGAACTGTAAATTGTCGCACAAGGTCTTGTAATTGCAATAAATCTGAATTGGTTTGTATTTCATTATGTAAATGCATCAATAACAAATGTCAAAATTAAAAATAAGTATTTTTTACCTACTTTAAGAAAATTTATGCTTGAATTCGCTGGTTGTTCGAATAACTTTTTTTTTTTTAAATATTACTTTTATTTTCGTTTTTTTTTATTAAGTACCTATTTAAGAACCCATCCTCACTTTTACCATTAGAACAAACTATAAATTATAACGGAAATATTCATTAAAATGATTTTATATCATGTACCTACTCAATACATTTCCTTTACGAATAAGACAAGAGGGGGTAAAAAAAATGGACCAGAAAATAGACCGGCAAGATCCACATTATCATTCTTGGACCTTTTCTTCACTTAAATCCGTTGGCGAAATTCGGTACTCACATTTTGCATACTCATACCTCTAGCGCTCGGTCTATAAATCATAAACAACTACGCGGTGGCGGTGCGGCGCGCGCCGGAGCGGTGCCGCTCCGGCGTCGCAACGCATTCACCCCTCCCCGCCTCGTCTCGGTGGTTGCAAGTCCGGTGCGGCGACGCAGCGCATCGTGTGACATGCTACAGATATTTCTATGTAAAACGACGCAGCGACACCGCTCCGGCGTCGCGCCGCCGCCGCAACGCATCGTGTGTTTCCGCTCTCAGACTTAATTCACCAATCCAATCCGATCCAATCCATACTAAGGTATATTATAAAGCTGAAGAGTTTGTTTATTTGGATGAACGTGCTAATCTCAGGAAGTCCTGGCTCTGGTACTGGTTCGAATAGCTAAATTATTTTTGTATTAAATAGCTCATTTATCAACGAAGGGTATAACGCTACTACTAAAGGGAGTGGAGCAGTGATTATAAAAATGTCAACAAATCCGGTAGATTTCCATACATTTTACACATACATAATTTGTTGTAGGTAGGTATAGGTAATTAGTTGTCGGAGCTTTAGAAACATTTTCGGGTGCTCCAATTGTTGTTCACTTTTCAGTTCTGGAAAGTGACGACAAAAAATCATTCACATGCCTTTTTTAACCGACTTCTAAATAAGGAGGAGGTTCTCAATCCGGACGTTTATATGTTTTCATCATCTAACGTCCAGAAATAAAAAGAATAACATAAAAAGTCAATTTCGACTCTCTCTTATTGTAGCTTATCCACTTCATGAGCGACATATTCTGTAAGTATACAATAACCCAGAGTGTATGCTTTCAAAAGTAGCGTGCTTACGGCTAGTTCCACAACAAATGTGGGTAGTGGACAGGTTTTATTGTAATGCGCACGTCCAACATGTCTTACTTTTTTATTTTACTCTCCACGTGCTCCGATGTAAGATTGATAGTGGAAACAGGATGTGTAGAGTAGACATACGTATTGTGTAGACCAGCACCCCGTGCTATTCTCAAAATATACATACATATAATATACTAGCCTTCTGCCCGCGGCTCCGCCCGCGTGCATCTCGGGTAACGCGACCTTTGCTCATATCTTCGGTTCTCAGACTGAAAGAAGCTTCGGTTCTACTCAACCGATTGCGATCAAACAAACGTAAGATTTTAAGTCTGATCAAGCCCTTTCTAAGAAAAAAAACCGCATCAAAATCCGTCCAGTAGTTTTTGCGTCCATCGCGAACAAACAGACAAACAGACAGACAGGAAATTCAAAAAAAATATTTTCGTGTTCAGTATCGTTAACATAACATAACCCATGTATTTTTTTTTAAATATCTCCAATGTACAGACACGAGTCACGACCACTTTACAATTATATAAAGTATAGATATAGAGTGTTGACAGCCTCCGTGGCGTAGCGGTAGTGAACGCGGCCGCTACGCAGGAGGCGTGGGTTCGATCCTCGCTCAGTGCAAATATTTGTGTTCACGAAATATGAGTATTTGCATTGGTCTGGTCGTGCCTCGGAGAGCACGTTAAGCCGTCGGTCCCGCTTGCCATAAGAACATCTATGGCAGTCGTTACGGGTAGTTGGAGCCCTCAAAAATCCAAAAAAACAGCAGTCTAGCTGCAAAGCTTCGATATCGCCTAATGTTACCATTGGGATGTGGAGGTCAGATGGCAATCGCTTCACAGAAAATATCGAGGTCTAGCCAAATCCGTAGTTAAGACTGGCAAAAAGCGGACCTCAGACTCCGAGCTGAAAGCTTCGGATGCGACTGGGAATTAACGCTAAGAGGAAGATAGAGTATTAGCTGTTCTGTGATTCTGATATATTTATAGCCTATGTGTTATTATGATGTAGTTATAAGCTATACTAACAATATTTTTATTCTGATATAATGTTCTTAAAACCTACCACTTTTTTGTATGACAGGGCCAATGTTTCTTACAGTTTACATTTTGAAAAATTCACTACTGAGAGGGTGAAATAGGCGTTGAAAGTTTATAACAACAAGTCCGTCAGTTTAGAACAAATACTAATGTGGCGGTAGCCGATATCCACGCAGGCGGAGCTGCGGGCGAAAAGCTAGTAAGCTATATTATTGTAAAATTTCATTAAAATCCATACAGTAGTTTTTACGTGAAAGAGTAACAAACATCCATACATCCATACTTACACACTTTCGCATCATCGTAATGGAATTTCCATCAAGTATATAAGCCTAACGATAAATTGCTTAATTTAATTTATAGGCTTACAATTTATTCACCTTTATTTCTAGTGTCCGCTCCGTACGTGACCCATCCATATTATTTCGCCAATTGCCATTTTGTACGATGATATAGGGGCAAGTTTATTGCCTTCAACCGGGCACTTTATTCATGTACTGTATGAGTAATGTCGGATGGAGAACGGAGGTATTTGTACCTACTTAATAATGGATGTACCATCTAGGATAAGGTATTTTTGGAATACTTAGAGGGTAGGTATAAGGTATCAAATATATTTTTATTTTGTTTACTATTGAATAAAAGGGTTTGATGCGTAGTGAACTAAATTTTGTCGTTGGATGTACGTAAGAATGATATTTATGAAGGTGCATGGGTAATTTGACTAACAATTTTCAAAATTGTATTGTATTTTAAATTATAATAGGTCACAGACAAGGACGCGGCCCACTTGATGAAAAGTGGTTACCGTGGCTTATGCACGAATGCAACACCAGGAAAGTCACACTCATGCTGCCGACCCTGTAAGAACAGAGAGATTTTGTACCGTCAGCGCAGAAAACAAGCAGGTCAAGTCTTTGGTCTTCCCACAGACAGCACACCAAAATAGACATTCGTCGATTCACACCACTGCACTGGTCCGAAACGACGAATTCAAAAAGGGGCCTTGTGCGATTCACACCGTGGCGTGGTCCGAACAGCTTGTGGTGTGAACCGACGAAGAACCAATAAAACCTCTCTAGGAAGATCTGGCTACCCTTCTTACCGCCGGGAATACAACACACAGTTATTATAGCCTAGGGCGTAGGGCGCCTACTTCCCCAGCTGGCCTGCTCGATTGGGACGGAACAGAGCGAATAAACAAAACGACGTATATGTTTTCAATACTAGTATTATTACGGTCGTGGATCTCATTAGAAATCCGAAGAGGGTCAATTCTCGACCCGTGTCATAGATTCGCAAAGACAATATGTCACAATCGAGCCTCACTATTTACGAGCTCGGGCCTTCTGGCTTGAATGATGTGCAGAGATCTAGTTACGATATCTGATGTGAAATACGTACAAATGACTGCCGCGTAATAAACATTGAGGATATGTCGGTATAATAATGTATGCTTTGGAATGTAATGGTATGGAAATTCTAAGATTTACTACACACCTTGCGTAGAGATACTATAGCTGGGATAGAAGGGAACTCATAAATTGTGGTTTTTATAGTATGTTTACTATCTAAAGGTTCAATAGATACTGTCAGTCTAGCTGAGCACATATAAGTACTAAGTAAATGTTGTGTATTTGTGATAGTGTTTTTGGCGATTTTTCCTGGTAGCAAGTCGATATCTAGCCAAGAACTTGTACTTACATCGGTTATATTATTAGGTTAGAAGGGAATTTCATTCAAAACCGCCATCCAACAAGTTAGGTCTATGTGGGTATGGAAGAAATAGCATATTATGATGTCATATTCAATTATTAGCACATAGTTCACTAATAAGTGTTGGATGCATGATTTAAAATTAGTAAATACGATATTATTTTACTTCTTTTGCAGCGATAAGGCCGCCATTTGGACATATATCTTACTAGCCTTCCGCCCGCGGCTCCGCCCGCGTGCATCTCGGTTAACGCGACCTTTGCTCATATCTTCGGTTCTACTCAACCGATTGCGATCAAACAAACGTAAGATTTTAAGTCTGAGTAAGCCCTTTCTAACAAAAAAAACCGCATCAAAATCCGTTCAGTAGTTTTTGCGTCCATCGCGGACAAACAGACAAACAGACAAACAGACAGGAAATTCAAAAAAAATATTATCGTGATCAGTATCGTTAACATAACATAACCCAAGTATTTTTTTTTAAATATCTCCAATGTACAGACACGACCACTTTACAATTATATAATAGTATAGATATTGTCCCTAATGTACTGTAGTTTGTTTGTGTACAATAAAGAACTATCTTATCTTATCATCTCTTTTACTTTTAAACAATAAATTATTTAATGAAATTTGGAAGCATTTATTATGCTGACTATTCAATTTCCTTTCTAAATCGATTTAATTATTTATTATCAGAAAACTATTTTACTGAGAGGGTGATACCTTCCCAGTCGAGGCATTCGTGTAGTATTTGTGAATTACGTTGTCATACTGTACACAAATGTCTCTGGTACAACAAACTGTCAATTATCTGAATTGATGGAAGCATCATTCATCTCAGTCACACCTCACCCCCTTAAGCATCGTCTGTGAGTTTTATTTATTATAAGAAATGTGAGGTAAGTATATTTTCTTCACTACATACTCACGTTTCCTCGTCATACGTGTATTACTTATTCCACTTAATAGGGACTAAGGTTATTGCCGTTAACCAGATACTTTCTTCATACTCAGTACCAGTTCTGAGAACTAACAGAAAAACCGTAAAGGAGACGGGGACTTCTGGGCCAAAATTGTAATGAGTTGAGATATGACTTAAAAAAAGCGGTATTTTTTTCTATTTCAAAATATCAAAAAACCAGCTCAATTGAAAGTCTGGAAGACGAGAAATCTTAAAACTAAGTTTATTCCACTAGCAAAATAAAATATCGATTACGAAAAATATTTAAACAATATTGCATATTAAAACACTTGCATCACAATTTGATATTAAATCAATCAGAGTGAACAAAACTTAATCATAATAATAATAATAACCATTTAAAATACCAAATAATAGTGTAATAAAAATAAATTCTGAATCGATTTCCGTTAATCGATTAATTATTTCTTGTGTTTATCAACTGTATTTTTAAGCTGTGACAGCTGACAGCTCCATTTTCAGTCAATCAGTTTATTTATTCAATCTTCAAAATCAATTATTTTATCGAAAAATTGTATATTTACACGGCTTATGGGATATACAATTGTTTATAAAATATGTACAAAAGTATGCTATATCAGCATGCTGTATCAGTTTATTGGTTTAAATCCACTGATCAATTGACTTCTGCGTTTTGAGTATTTCCAGTTGATTTCTTGATTATAATATTCCCTTAACAGTGATTTCTCTTTACGGACTTCTCAGCTTGCTCCTGGTTACCTTAACTTAAAGTACAATGATAAACTTGTTTACTTGTTTGAGTTTTGCTCGGTATTTTGGATTTTGACATGGATCTCTGTGTGAATTGTGGCATAGAAAATGAAGTAAATAAGGTAATATATTTCCACCTGCGCACTTCTTAGACAATACTTTAATTATTATTGAAGAAGAATAAAAGATAATTATTATTTAAAGTGTTTTTTTTTAACATAACATCCTTGACTCCATATCTTTAAAATCTCTTTGTAAGTTTTGGTACATTATCCCTAAGTAAAATATAATACAGTACAATTTAAAAGTATTTTAAGATAAAAAAAATGACCACTTTCTATTAAAACACCACAGAAATCACAGTTCTAAAATGTCAATTTCTTGCATAACCTCACTTTTACTAAATCTCTTATAACTCTGCTCTCAGATATCCAAAATCTGCAGAATTTTCAGGGATGGTTTAATTATTTATATGCTCTTAATTGATACCACCCTCATCTTATTACATTTTTGGCCCAAGAATGTATGAAAGCCTACCCATCTCCTTTCCTTCACAATATTTTTTACTCTTGCAATAAGAGCAAGAGTATAAAATATTGTAAAGAAAATTTTGGAAAACAGCAACTTCGCTCATAAATATCTATTTACAAGTAATGCAATGCTTATTAAAAAATATTGTCAAGAATATTTTGAAAAACAACACATTATACCTAAGTATTCTCGTAAAGTGTTCTATTTACGAGAATCTCAAGTTTGCTTCCTTTAAAAGGTAACCTGAGACGCAGTTTACCTTTTAAATTAGGCAAACTTGAGATTCACACAGTATTATGTACCTAATTAAAATACACTTTAACTCACTGGGTCCCTATAGCCCGATTCCTGGCGGCTTTCCTTTGCAGAGACGGTAGAGATATTTAAATTTGACAAACTAAATCGACCTAAAAACTTTTTCCACCGGCTTTCCTTTTGGTTTCCACCCTTTGCTACTTTTCTTCTACTTTAATATCAGTGCTCCATTTTCACAATGTTGTTGTTACGTGAAAAGTACGTTGAAGACTGTCATTAACGTCAAAATACTTGTCAATCCCATACATTCATCATTCTAATCGATTTAGAGAAAAGAGAATCGACCTCGGGCGGGACTCGAACCTGCGATCTTTCCCTTACTGGGGGAATGCTCTGACCATTAAGCCACCGAGACCGCACGAAGTCAATTCAAATTCCTCTAAACTGCCGTCTTTGGGGCGACCCGAAAATCGATTTGAATACATAGTATGCTTCAAAATTTCATTCAATTCATCATTCTATTCTAGAATACGCCAGCCAAAGAATTGCAACTTGTCTAAGGGGGCAGATAAGCAAAGGCAAGACGTTATCAATGATGCTGGCTCTAAAACCAACAAAATTAAGACTGTCAATCAAATCTGCTTAGTAGGTATGTAGTCAAAGTCATGCCTTTGGTGAGGTGGAACCCGGAAATCTGTCCGACAACTGAAGATTTTAACTAGGACGTTTTATTTTCGAAATTATAACAAGCGTTATTTAAAAATCAATTCAAAGTGGGATTTCAAAATATATAAATTTAATATTTCGCATAACACAATTAAATTTTACGTTTACCCAAACGTAACGTAAGAAACGTAATAAAACGTAATTAGTAAGTAATGTAACCACTTTACATACTAATGTAACCTAATTCAGTAAACGACCAAATTGATCATAAAACAATATACGACTATTACAATAATTTAATTAATTTCTAGTGGAACTTCTGCTGACGTCATAAATGTGAGCAATTTCGCGTTCAAAGTAGAATTCTTGAGACGTCAGTAGGTAGGTGAAACTACTGGTAAAATCATATAGATAGCGTTGTGTAGAATGTCCTACAATATTTATATACCTATTCATCTAAGCTCAATCCTAACTGGATTATAAGCCACCCGCTCTATCCTCCTCTCGCCTACAAGACATAAAATGTCAAACCACCTCTAAATTTTGATTGTTATGTTATCATTACGTGTCGTATTCGACATGTCTTAATGAAATCTCGGTATGCGTTTCGTTAGCACCTGAAAGTACTAAAGTATAAAGTTAAACCACACATTACTGAGGTAACTAGGTAGTCTAATCATATCCTTTATCTGTTCGACTTACGTATGCCAGTTTTAAGGATCATTTCGCTACTGAGGTTATTGTTATGGTTTGAATAGCTAATTTTGGGAGATTTTGATAGGATTAAGAAGTTTTCGTAACAATTTGAGACCTTTTTCATTAGTTCCACTTCACAGTAACTGTTATAGAAAACATTAAAACTTGTATGTTTAGTTTTTTACTTTTAATAAATTAATTACAACGTAATTTTTAGTTTCCTAAACTAGGTATTGTTCGTTTCATTAAGAATATACTCGTAGTTCGTTCTGAAAGTAACGAACCTGAAATCAGGAAAAATTCTGATTAATTTAATCTACAAATGATGTAAACACATAATATGGAAAAAACCTAATATATGCCATTATGAAAAATTTGTGATGAAAACAACAAAGTTTAGCTAAGAGATCCATCACGAAAGTTTGTTCCGAGTTTTACAATCGGTAACAAGACTGTTGATGAAGTACCTAGTGGTAATGAAATCAAAGCAACTATGATCTTTGAATTAATCTCCAGCCCCCCTAGACAATGGCAATAAAATGACGAATGTATGTATGGGTCAAATCCCATACATTCGTCAGTCTACGCCGGCCAACGAATTGCAACTTGTCTAGGGAGCAGATCACCCTCAAAATCACTTAAAATAACACAGCGTTTCATATAATTTGTGCAATGGCAGACGAGCGCCACAAGTGGTCGATTATAATAATTGTGGGTAAATTGTGTCACCGTTCAGTCAGCAGGATTCACAATTGGATGCCGCATTGGTTTTTAAGCACGGTTAAAAGATATTCCTTATTTATTTATTTATTTATATAGAAATATTTTGCAAAAATAGTATATGGCACGAAAGTGTACTCTCATTACCATCTCTTTTTTAATATACATACGACACTTCAATATGACTTCACTTTGTCTGATGGCAAGCTGAAGGCAACGTCTCACGTAACCCAGGTGTGTTGGCAAAGAGTTCCAAGACTTATTGTTTTGCAATGCACTTGCATTGCACCAAACGCATTTTCTATCAGTCAACTTTCTGTTATGCAGACATTAGTCAAATAATTAGTTCGAACGATGGTAATGAGAGTTTGTTTGGTCTAGAATGGTAGGTATAGATGTTTATATAACACATATATCTACAAAATAGTGATGTTTATATACTAGTAAATATTCAGTATATAAGGAAGGAATCCACTTCCTCATCTTATTGGTATCCAGGTTAACTAAATGCAGGATAATTAATTAAATGCGTACAATGGGTACTATATAATTCCGCAATCACTTAACTACGAAGACGAGAGCCTTACTGTATGTAGGTAGAGCTAATTGCATATAACTTGATTATACCGATAAATAGATATAAAGCTTTTGCGCCCCGACAAAAAGACAACCTTCAATCCCACTAGTCCTTGTTAGGACTGATTTAGTGTATTAATGTTCTTCATCCTAGCGTTATTCCCAGTCGCATCCGAAGCTTTCACCTCGATGTCTGGAGTTCACTTTTAAACCGACTTCAAAAAAGAGGTTCTCAATTCGTACCCTATTTTTTTGTATGTTTGTTACGCGATTGTGAAGCCAATTCTAGACGGATTTCGAAAATTATTTTTCTGTTCGTAAGTAGATTATTTCCGAAATGGTCCCATTTAAATTTCGTAAAGGTCTGATGATGGGTTTCCGAGATAAGACCAAGGACCTCTTCATTCACCGACTTCTAATAAATCAGTAAGTCTGTAAATTAAGTTATTTTTCGCTTTTCAGTGCCTCTTTTTCGTTTCTTGAAGTCGGTTAAACTTTTTTGTTAAAAATAATTTATTCCAGCCTAACTGCGGGTTGTGGTTGATCTTCTAGGCATATTTATCGTGAAGCGACTGCCATCTGGCCTCCACAACCTCCTAACGATATTGAAGTTCCATAGTTAGAATAGTCGGACTTTTTCATCATCATCATCATCATTTCAGCCATAGGAAGTCCACTGCTGGACATAGGCCTCCCCTATAGATCTCCGGACTTTTTAGGGTTTATTTATCCGTTACGACTGCCACAGATGGTGTGAAAACCGGGACCGACGGTTTAACATGCTCTCCTAGGCACGAAAACAGCCAGACCAATGCAAATAGCAGGATTCACAATTGGATAGTGGATACTACATGTTATAGCATTCATGCCAATATATACCAATCAAACACTTGTGACAAAAATAAAATGATTACATGAATCAGATATCATACGAATTAATGTGTACAATAATTTTTCCTATTCACACTGTTCATATTAGGCGAAAAATATATGTCTGTGCACAAAGATTCTCGATTATACGAAATATTCTACTTATTTATAGTATCTACTACATTTCGTACAAGGGAAGTTCATTAGGGAAATTATTATGTGAAACGTAGGCGGTACTTTATTTTGGTTTTGTAATATTAGCAAGTAATTATGTTGATGTTATAGTATCGTTTCATAACCTAACAAGCCTGCGAAGATCAAATATGTTTTACTTACAATTTGCTTGTAGAAAAAAGGACCTAGCCCCAGGATATCACAGAAAACATGTTGAAGTTCATTCTTATTAGACGGTCGTTGTGATTTTTCATGTCATAAGATATTTTCGGGTTCTATACTCCACTCGGTTAGGTACTTAACTAAAGTAAACAATTTTGTAGTGACCTTTTATATAAACACTTTAATCTTTTTTTAACCCCCGACAAAAAAGAGGGGTGTTATAAGTTTGACGTGTGTATGGGTGTGTGCGTGTGTCAGTCTGTCTGTGGCATCGTAGCTCCCAAACGGCTTAACCGATTTCGATTCTGTTTCTTTTGTTTGAAAGATGGTTTAGTCGAGAGCTATGTTTCATAAAAATCGGTTCAGCCATTTGAAAAATATGAGGAGTGAAAGTGGCAATGCAAAATCAAATATTTTCAAATATACCCGTGTTGGGTATCAAATGAAAGGTAATAATTTATACATCACGATACAGCAAGTTTTATGGAAATCGGTTAAGCGGTTATTTAAATATTGTAGGACATTCTACACAACGCTATATAGACCCAAAGTAAGTATAGCTTAACTAGCTTGTGTTATGGGTTCTAGAATGCGGATAAACATACTTAGATACATTTTTTTTGTAAATACATACATATTAAACATAGAAACACCCAGACCAATGCAAATATACATATTCATGCACACAAATATTTGCACTAAGCGGGGATCGAACCCGCGCCTCCTGCGTAGCAGCTGCGTTTACTACGGCTACGCCAAAGAGGCAGTCATATACATATAAACTAGGCTCACTAGCTGATGTGGTTCAATTATGGTTTTTAGTCCTTAAATGAAAAATAAACTGAGTTTTTAAATGAAACATATTATTAAATAAAATACACATCAAGATTGTTTACGTTAAGTTAAGTACGTAACCGAATAGAATATAGGTAGAGATTTCCGTACGAAAAAGACGTAAGTATCTATATTGTTTATTTATGATACAGACTTGGACCGAAATACATCCCAAAAATAGAATTATATTACTGTTCGTGAGCATTAAAACTTTTTTGAGACATGCATGATACAAAATTTAACGAGCACCATACCGCTTTGACGTGAAGTTGCTATGTAATATTGACATAATAATTTAACTATCTTGTATACCTCAATACAGTTCTCGTAATCTTATTCAATAAAAATACTCATAAGGATATTGCTCGGGAAACATACTTGGACCTAAAATGAGCTCAAAATGTGCTCTATAAGCGTACACGTTTCTTGGGTGGGTGTCTTTTGAGTAAAGCACGGGGTGCTACTGCGGTGGACGAGCTCAAATTCACCAATCATAGATTTATTACAAAACAATCCGCGAGCGCCAGGACCACGTTTATCTGGCGATTTAGGTCCAAGTTACGTGACCCGAGGTATAACATGCTAACTACATGAGCTTTTGCTATGTGAGCACGGAAATAACTTCAAAGATATCGAGAGGTTATTAGCGCTAACGTACTGGCACTTCATTACTAAGTAAAGGTTACTCATATTTTGTTTAATAAGTAGGTAATTGAATTTCAGAACAAAGTAAGATGAGGTTCCTAATTCCTGTTATATTTTTTTTTCAGGCAATGATTTTTGTAATTCGTTATCCAAGTTCGAAGGAAAACTGAATTACATTGCAAAATATAAAAGCGTTTTATTCAATTGAAACTGTCTTAGCATATTTTTATGGGTTCGTGGCTTACGCCCCCATTGGTCGACGCCCCCGTGGACGAGGCCCCCGAAAACAAATTTGTACTGTTTCTACTTTTGCACAACTCTGTAGGTTTACTCAATGACTTTAATTCTGGATTTTAGTGGCGAAATCTAGGCAGTATAATATACAGAGCTTGAGAACAAAATGAAATTGATTGCCATTACCTATAAATATTATTTAAATATTTAAGTTTTTTTAAATAATACAAGTATCACTACCCCATCTCAAGGGTCTCATATCGGAAGGGTATCGTAAGAGGCGACTAACAGAAAAATACGCAGATGATATCACTGCGAGAGAAAGAAAACTCGAAATAAAATCCTGCACCTATCCATCTGGTCAGCGTGGAAACAGCAGGCCAAAGCCTCCCAACATTGGAACAAGTCTATAAACAGTGGACTGCGATAGGCTAATTGACTAAAATTGTTTGAAGTGAAACTTAGCAAACATAGGTATACCTTTTTTTTATCGTGCGAAAAATCCCCACGGATAAACCCCCCTCCCCCCGCAGAAGGTTATGTTGGACTCAAACCACGGAGGACAGAATATGTTTCCTTCTCCATGACTCAAACCGACTAAAACGCACGTCGTCGGTTGCCGGAGATGAGATTATCGTAGACATACCCCTCGCATCGCGGCCGGAGCATAGGTATACCAAATCTATCTAACATTATATTAAAGTACCATAGCTAATAAAACGACCTAACCTATTTTATAGCTTAATCTCAGAAGACATCTTGAAGAGGAATTAGTTTCTGAATGTATAATTAAGAGTATTATCGTGTCATCGGTATCATTACTATAGTAATGCTCGCCTATGTTTAAACTTAGATCAAACTTATAACTATGGTTTAAAAGCTTTGATTGGATTATTGAGATAGTCGTTTAATGTCCCGATATTTGAGATAATGCTAGGTTTTCAGATAGGATTATGTTTGCCTAGGTATTTTGATTCATATTACGCACATTACAATTGTATTATTATGTATTAACTTACAAGTCGACAGCCTCCGTGGCGTATCGGTAGTGAACGCGGCCGCTACGCAGGAGGCGCGGGTTCGATCCCCGCTCAGTGCAAATATTTGTGTGAATTAAATATGAGTATTTGCATTGGTCTGGTCGTGCCTCGGAGAGCACGTTAAGCCGTCGGTCCCGGTTGCCATGAGAACATCTATGGCAGTCGTTACGGGGTAGTTGGAGCCCTCAAAAATCCAAAAAACAACGGTCCAACTGCAAAGCTTCGATATCGCCTAATGTTAACATTGGGTTGTGGAGGTCAGATGACAATCGCTTCACGGAAAATATCGAGGTCTAGTCAATTCCGTGGTTAAGACTGGTAAAAGCGGACCCCAGACTCCGAGCTGAAAGCTTCGGATGCGACTGGGAATTAACGCTTAGAGGATAGATAGAACTTACAAGTCAAAAAGAACATTAATAACTATAGAAGCGACTTTACCACTTAAGTTATAAAAATTGCAAAACTAGGCACTTATTTAGACATCATAATAAAATCGCCAAGAGATAGGTAACTTTATTACTAATTTATCATTTTGATGTGTACCTATCTAGAAGCTACCAAAATAGTTTAACGAGCAAAATTCTGGTTTCAATATAGCCAAATCAAAAACTTAGTCCTTTAATATACCAAAGGCTAGAATTTGTTGGGCTGTACCAAATTTACTTCTTTTTTAAAGGAAAGGTTTTGGTGCATGGATGGAATCAAAACTTAAATTTGAATAAGTCATTTAAAACCTCGTAACGTTCACCTTTCTCGGGTTATAAAACATTTACGAGTTAATGTGTATAGAATGTAGGATTATTTTATTCATGTTCATGTTAATTTATGTTTTGAAGATATTAAACAAAGGAAAACATACTATTTGTTCCTTTTCTTATCGCCCCGGTTATTATTGGAGTACTAGCTTTTGCCCGCGGCTCCGCCCGCGTGGATGTCGGTTATCGCGACCAAACATAGCCTATGTCCTTTCTCAAGGTCTAACCTACCTCTATACCAAATTTCATCAAAATCGGTTCAGCGGTTTAGTCGTAAAAGTGAGACAGACAGACAGACAGAGTTACTTTCGCATTTATAATATTAGTAGGGATAGATGACATGTGGTGCTCGTTTGAACATGTGATTGAGTAAGAATTGAGCTTCCGGAAAAATCTAATGTACTTACATATCTATATTCATATAGGTTCAGGTTCAATTAGGAAAGCTTCTGTGGCAGAGCGCTAGTGAAGCTGGCGGCTACGCAGCCGCTACGCAGACACTACGCAGCCGCTACGCAGGAGGCGCGGGTTCGATCGAAATACTTGTATGCATGAATATGGGTATTTGCATTGGTTTGGTCGTGCCTCGGAGAGCACGTTAAGCCGTCGGTCCCGGTTGCCATATGATCATCTATGGCAGTCGTTACGGGTAGTTGAAGCCCTAAAAAGTCCAACAACAACGCTCTAGCTGCAATGCTTCGATATCGCCTAATGTCACCATTGGGTTGTGGAGGTCAGATGGCAGTCACTTCACGGAAAATATCGAGGTCCAGCCAAATCAGCAGATAAGACTGGTAAAGCGGTACCGTGAAAGCTTCGGATGCGGCTGGGAATTAACGCTGGTTATTAACATAAAATTTATTTAGATTAATTTTCGTTTGTAAATAGACCAAAAAAAAGTTCCTGAGTTTTCTCAGGTCAGGGACGAGTTTAGAATCGGGGTCATAATTATATGTAATAGTTTTTATACCGGGGTCCTTTTGCTAAAAACCCTTTTTTATTTTGACGTTTCGTAAGTTTCGTTTTAATTGCCTATAAGAAGTAAAAGTAAGGTAAAAACGTCTTTATTGTACACCATAGATATAACAATATAACATAGAGAACTGAGTTAGGTATGTGGTATATACAGAAAACCCAAAAAAAATAATTGACTTTTAATAACTTAAAATAATTTTAGACACAAGTACGGTTCAGTAAATCATTATGAGATAAAGATTAAGAATGGTAAGGCGAATGCACTTACTTAGACTAAATTTGAGCATAGATCCATGTTTCCTTTATATGATTATGAGATTTATGAGACGACATCAAAAGAAAGAAACCTTTTTATCGCCTAAAAATAATAATTTGGGTTATCAAATGCTAATGAGTCTATGAGATCGTACTGTTACGGTAGGCACCTGTACCCTTTCCAGCACACCACGCGTTCCCTACTTGCACACTCAGCACCTATCCGTCCTACTGACATCACTCCCTTCCATTTGCAACAGTCTCGTTCCGACCTCTATGCTAGACGGCTGTCTTTACCAAACCCTCGCTTTTTATTTTTTAAAAAACCTTTTATCTCGAGACCCGTAACATTTGGTGGCAGCGTTAAGGGATTCAAAAGAGTCCCCGGTTCGTCTCCTAGCCTAAGAACCAAAACCAAAACCCAACGCGAGTGCGTGTTGTATAAGTGTGTGTTAACTCCAAAGTGCATATCATATCGGTGTACCGAGTTCGCCCAGTCCGGTGTTGTGTCTGGTGATTGTGTTGTGACCAGTTCGCGAGAGGCCCACTGCTGCGCACTGCCCGTGCTGCAGCCGGTCTTTCCCCAGAACAGAGGAAGGTCCTGTGTCGCGCATAAATCATTGCCGCGACCTCCCACGACGCAGCGACGCAACGACGACGACGGCCCGCAGCTTACATCGACGCGTCATTTCGCCCACATCGCAAGACCGCTCACGCAAACTATGATCATCCTTATCGCACTGTCTGCATTCCAGTGAGTGATTCTATCCTTGGTCGTATTCGATACTCTTGATTTGTTCTTTACTGTACCTTAGTATTCGTACTTATATTGTTTTTCCTTTTTTCTTTTTCCTGTGCAATTTATAATTTTATATTATAACCACTATGGCAGCGGATAGAGCTCCAAGCCCTAAAGGCGAAAAAATAGAAATATTTGTATCTGAAGCGGAGGAGGAATATCACGTCCCTCCGTCAGGACCCACAACCAGATCTATCGCCAAAAAGAAAATCACTCCAGTCAAACCCGAAATAGACCTTTCAACCCTATTAAAATTTATAAAACCCTACGAGGGGTGTAGAGAAAAACTTAATTCGTTTTTAGTAAATTGTAACAACGCATACGAATTAGCTTCGGATGCCCAAAAAGATATTTTATTTAAATATATCCTTTGCCAGCTACAGGGCAAGGCAGAAACGGCTTGCTCAATCAAAGAGTTCACCAACTGGCAACAGCTCAAAGAATTTCTGAAAACCCAATTCAGCGAAAGGAAGCATTACGCTCACCTTTTAACTGACTTACAAGACTGCAAACAGCAGTACAACGAGACTGTGAGTCAATATGCCCTCAAAATAGAAACTTGCCTTTCTCAGTTATTAACGGAAATTTCAATTACACACGGGCATAAAAGCAGGGAAATGATAGGTCGTACAGCAGCCATGGAGGAATTAGCCCTCCACCATTTCCAAATGGGGTTGATGCCCCGTATTTCGAATATTATCAGATGTAAATCTTTAAAAACATTAAATGAGGCTATTAACATGGCGATATCAGAAGAAAAAATACAGCAATCTTTAGCCAAACAACGCCAAAATCCGTCTAGCAGTCAACAGGCAACCCGTCAAGACAGATCAAATATGCCAAAACCGCAAAACATCCAACTTGCACGTCGTAACCAGCAATCTTCCTCAAATCCAAACCAATCCAACCCCAACCGTCCTAATACGAGTAACAACAATGATTCTTCTTCCCCAATTTGTAGGTACTGCAAAACTCCGGGACACACCCTTGAGCAATGTCGAAAAAGGGAGTTTAACAACAACCGATTTAAAAACCCCGAACAAAATCAACCAAGGGGACCCCAGCGTATCCACTTTGTTTCCGACGAAACATCAAACCCCAATAATGAAGATCAAGTAGTTGAACCCGTAGAAGGTTACGATACCGTTGATAACAACCCAAAAAACGAATAATCGTCTCGTCCCAGTGTCGTGCGGGACCTCGCGATTCAAAAACCGGCACCTTCAAATCCAATTCTAAGTGTAACATATCTACATCACGTAGAAATAATCCTACTATATCCAAAGCATCGCTACAAGATGACTTATCCATGCATCAGCATAAAAATAATCCTACTATATCCAAAGCATCGCTACAAGATGACTTATCCATGCATCAGCATAAAAATAATCATACTATATCCAAAGCATCGCTACAAGATGACTTATCCATGCATCAGCATAAAAATAATCCTACTATATCCAAAGCATCGCTACAAGATGACTTATCCATGCCGCAACGCAATAAGGTTGCTTCAATTAAAACTACAATTAAATCCAACGTTTTCGAAATAACAAGTAACCCAGCGAAAACTCTATTACCTCACGTCCTAGTTATGTCTTCCGTGTCAGACATTCCTCTCTCCTTACTAGTTGACTCTGGATCCTCTGTTAGCTTAATAAAACGCTCATGTATTTCTTATCGAACCAAAATCGTAAAGCAAACTATCCAGTTAAAAGGCATTGACTCCACAGTAGCATCCATCCCTACTCTGGGACATTTCTTATTAAAGATCCAACTTTCTAAACACAAAGTATCACACCAATTTCACGTTTTAGATACAATACACCTGCCTTACGACGGTATTATAGGGTCTGATATGCTTAACGCACTTAACTGCAACATAAATTATAATAACAACCTACTCTGGATTGGTAAATCATTCTTGAAATTACATTTCCATGACCCTGCCTACATAATTCCACCCAGATCCGAAACGGTGATTGAATGCTCCATCTCAAATCCTGAAATGAAAGAAGGGTTAATCATGGACCAAAACCTGTCAGACACTTTATTAATCGCAAATTGTTTAGTACGTGTTAAAGAAAATAATAGGGTTAATATATCCATTGTGAACACCTCCGAAAAGCCTGTAACTTTAAATTCTAACCTTAACCTGAAACTCGACTGCCTTGACTCCTTTGAACTCAAGGAACAGCCAACTAGAACAATACACTACATAAATAATTCAATTAACAGTTTACAACGAACAGAAGAAGTACTGAAACAATTACGGGTGTCACATCTTAACAAAGAAGAAAGAGATGCCCTCCTACAACTATGTTCTGATTTCTCTGACATATTTTATCTTCCAGGAGAAAATCTTACTCACACAAACGCCCTTAAACATGAAATCAAAACCACTACAGATGTCCCAATCTACACAAAATCTTATAGATTTCCTGAAATCCACAAAGCCGAAGTCCGAAAGCAGGTCGATAAGATGTTGGAACAAAACATAATAGAACCTTCCGATTCCCCATGGTCATCACCCATATGGGTGGTTCCCAAAAAGCTTGACGCTTCCAATGTACAAAAATGGCGAGTAGTCATTGACTACCGTAAGCTAAATGATGTCACAATCGGTGACACCTATCCTATCCCTCAAATTGCTGAAATTCTAGATCAACTTGGCAACAGTAAATACTTTTGCACCCTAGACCTAGCCTCTGGGTTTCACCAAATTGAATTAAATGAAGCCGATAAACCTAAGACTGCTTTCACCATTCCAGAGGGACATTTCCATTTTAAAAGAATGCCCTTTGGCCTAAAAAACGCACCGGCGACGTTCCAGAGGCTAATGAACTCTGTTCTATCCGGTTTACAAGGCATCAAATGCTTTGTCTACCTTGACGACATCGTTTCTTATGGTTATGATCTGAAATCTAGCATCCTTAACCTAACAGCCATCTTCCAAAGAATCCGTGATTTTAAACTTAAATTACAGCCTGACAAATGTGAGTTTTTGCGACGAGAAGTCTGCTATCTCGGACACATAATCACCGAACAAGGTGTAAAACCAAATCCTGACAAGATCAATGCTGTGACTGATTTCCCTATTCCTAACACTCCTAAAGACATCAAGTCTTTCCTTGGACTTGTTTCCTACTACCGACGTTTTATTCCCGAGTTCTCTAAGACTGCAAAAGCCCTAACCAATCTCCTGAAGAAAGATACACCCTTCCGATGGGAAAACCAACAGCAACTTGCATTCGACACACTGAAAAATAGATTAACAACTGCTCCGCTTCTCGTCTATCCCGACTTTTCTCAACCTTTTATACTCACTTGTGATGCTTCAAATTACGCTGTTAGTGCCGTACTCTCTCAAGGAACCGTAGGTAGAGATCAACCTGTGGCCTTTGCTTCTCGAACGCTCAATAAGAGCGAATGCAATTACAGCACGACCGAGAAAGAGTTGTTGGCAATATTATATGGGTGTAAAACATTCCGCCCTTACCTTTACGGACATAAATTCCTCATTATCACAGATCATAGACCTCTGAAATGGCTGTTTAACCACAAAGACCCCAGCAGTAAACTCCAACGATGGAGGTTAAAACTAGAAGAATACGACTATGAAATAGTGTACCGCAAAGGCAAATTAAACTCCGCAGCTGATGCCCTATCTCGATATCCTGTGAACCCAATATATCCTGAAAATAAAGATTTATTAACCTCTAATGCAAGCCCTAACCTCAATCCTCATAACTCACCTGATGAAGCAAATAATGACCTACAAGATCTCTTAATATCTCCACCCTCCAGCCTGGAAGCAGGCCTTATAAATCCTGAAATTGAAAATGAAGTAATGGAATATTTAAGCTCTAGTGAACCTCAACCTTCCACTAGCCAGCAACACCCTGAACCCCTTCCTATTTCTCCTGTCCGGCGTAGCCCGCCATATACTGAAATAGATCCTCAACCTTCGACAAGCTGGCAGAACCCAGAAACCTTACCTGTTCCGCCGATTCAACTCAGCCCAGATACCCCTCTTCCAGAATCTGCAAACTCACCTTCACCAGAGAGAACCTATAACCAATTCCTAAGATCACCTCCTGGATCACACAATACCCCTATCTTAGAACACAATGAAAGTTTGATTAAAGGAGCACAGAAATTGATAATCATACCAACGTCAATAGACATGGACGAATCCATGCCCTACGTTCAGGAAATTCTTAATAACTGTACAGAATCTGAGCGTGTAGAACTTCTGGAACGAGAAAAATCCCTGCACTCCTTCTTACCTCTTGAAACTGAAAATAAAACTTACCTTTTCTTATTTACAAAGGTTCACCATTTCGACGATTACTCATATCCAGATATTTTTAAATCCCTAAAATTCGCACGCGATCAAATAATAATGTCGTATCCCTTAATAAATGATGTTGCAACATCTGACTTCGAAAACCCTTTTGATAAACACTCCTTCGTAAGAATCTATAACATGTTTAGTTACCTGTTTGATGGGACTAACATACGAATCCACATATACCACAACAAAATAATATATCCTTCCCTGAGTGAAATTCCAAAAATCCTTAAAGAAAATCACGACATTCCGATCGCGGGACATCTCGGAATTAACAGAATGCTAAGTCGTATCCGAGAAAGATTTTATTGGAAAGGCATGCGTAGTGACATCGAGAATTACATCAAAAATTGTTCCCCTTGCCAAACCAACAAAGCTCTACGCAGAATAAATAGAGCCCCAATGATAATAACATCCACTTCAACTGCTCCCTTTGAAAGACTATCCATTGACATCGTAGGGCCTTTGCCCGAATCTGGAGCAGCCAAGCTCAAATTTATCTTGACTATGCAAGATGACCTTACAAAGTTTTCATTAGCGTATCCCATTCGTAGCGTAACCGCTGAAGAATCATGTGAATGCCTTCTTCATTTTATATCCCTATTCGGTATCCCCAAACACATACTTACTGATCAAGGAACTAATTTCACAGCCGACCTATTCAAAAAGACATGTGAATTTTTAAAAGTAAAACAATTATGGTCCGCTCCCTATCACCCACAGACACAAGGGGCCCTAGAACGAAGTCACTCTACACTCAAAGAATATTTGAAATCTTACACCAACGAAAACCAGGACAATTGGCCTCGATATGTCTATACTGCTATGTTAGCATATAATACTGCTGTCCATTCAACCACACATTACTCACCATTTGAATTACTATTCGGACACAAACCTCATATTCCAGATTCAGTTTATAACGATAGCTCTAACGCTACATACCCAGAATACGTAAAGATGTTACAACATCGTATGAAATACACACGCGATAAAGCTAAAGAATTCATCGAAAGATCTAAAAAGAATTCAAAAAACTACTACGACTCCCATAGTCGGTCAGTAGAATACAAGGTTGGTGATTACGTTCTATTAAAGAACCACCTTAGACTACGTAAAGCCCTATCACCATTATGGAAAGGGCCGTACAAGATTGTAAAGGTTCATAGTAACCACACATTAACTTTACTTATAAATAGACGCCACGTCAAACACCACTTCGATGAAGTTAAACACGTGGAGGTCCAAGAGGAACCTACCTAATATTATCAGTCGGACATATCCGATTATACATTTGATTTTACATTTGATTTTACTCTATTTTATACTACCTTTTTACATTATATACACACATACATAAATATACACGTATACACAATTCCTTTTAGTTTTAGTTTAGGTATTTAATATAATTTAGATAATACGTAATTCATTTAGTTTGTAACAATGGAAGTGTCATTTAAGGCTTGTTTTTATTGCAGCATACTGGCCCATGGTCATCCGGAATTTATACAACAGATCAACACGAGCCCGGGTATATACTTTGATCCAATTGGTGAACTCAAAATCCGTGTAAACCACTTAGATATAGTTACTCCCCTTGACATCTCATACATTGAACCCCATTTAAAAAATATAAACTCAATAATAGGTACATTACGCCTGATATGTAACCAAATTCAAATTGAAACATCCAACAAATTGGAATGTCACAATACACTGGAACCATTGACGGTGAGATATCACGATATTGCTTCAGAATATTCGTCAATCTCACACCTGATAAACAAAAGGGTCAAACGGGGAGCCTGGATAGGAGCTATTGGTGGTCTATCCAAAACCATATTCGGTACCTTGAATGAAGACGACGCTATCAAATATGATAACGCCATCCAAAATATTCAAGATAATGAAAAAAGACTGGGCTCAATAATGAAAGAAAATATTTTAGTTACTTCTTCAATCTTGTCAAAATTTAATAATACATTATATTCAATGAAAATTAATGAGGCCAGCCTTAATCAAGCTATCGACAATTTCTCTTCCAAACTAAAAAACATTACAATAATATCCAATGAGCAAAGCGTAAAAGCAAACATTAACTCAATTTTAAACAGTTTAGAAGCATCCATACTGACAATATCATTTCAATTAGAAGACATAACAAACGCTATCATGCTATGCAGTAAGAATATCCTGCATCCGGCCGTGTTATCACCCGCTCAGTTATATGAAGAAATTGTCGATAACTATAGACACTTACCTGTAGATTATAAGTTGCCTGTAAGTTTAGCGTTAAGCAACATTCACACTTTATTGAATGTCTCTAGTATAGTATGTTATAGTTTAAACAACAAGATTGTTTTTGTTTTAAGAATACCTTTAGTATCGCCTAGAGAATACAACCTGTTTCATAACATAGCACTGCCTACCCCGCATAACAATGTAAAACCAAACTCTTTTAGTTTTATAATACCTACTAGTAAATATACAGCGATGACCAAGGATAAATCTGAATACTGTAACCTTGACTCCCTAACGGAATGCACAGTGATAAGCTCCCGCGAGTACATCTGTGACGTCATGACAGTGTTCCCATCGAGTGCTAACCCAAGTTGCGAGAGTGAGTTCATGTCGAATGTGATAAGCGTTCTACCAGTGCAGTGTCAAACAAGGTACTTTCACGGACAAATAGACTTATGGAAACCGCTTCACAACAATAACTGGATTTATGTACAGTCCCAAAGTAATAAACTCTATGTTGAATGCCCTAATCAAAAAATTATCGATTTAAGTATTATCGGTACAGGAATTTTAAGTGTACCGAATAATTGTATTGCATATTGTAAGAGTACAAAATTAATACCTAGATTTAACAATTTAATTGTAAATGTTACTGTCACTCGATCCAATTTTAATATCATTAACGATTCTTGTTGTACTTTAGATAAGTTTATGAAGACCATGAGTAATGAACCTCCTTTAAAATTGCAAAACATTGATTTAGACGTTTTTACATCAGAAACCAAATCGAGATTAAATTCCATGACTGACGAAACAGATAAAATCCTAAATCAACATCAGATTATAAAATACGAGACTCATTACTCAATTTTAATCATAATCATACTTTGTATTCTTTTTGTTTTTTGTATTTTCAAATTATTTTTGTATATTAAATCGCACAGCCGTCTTATCCCTTACTTTCCTAGATTCTCCCAAACAATTCCTGTAAGTTCACCTACAGTTCAGACTCCAGACCCCGAACCTGTCACTCCTATTAGAATCAATAGACGCCATCCTGAACCTGAAGACATTCCATCTCCTGGAATTAGAAGAAACGTGTAAATTACCGATCTGCTCCCCTAAACATCGAAACTTCAGCCCCGATGTTTAGTCCACCCCTGGGAGGTGTTACGGTAGGCACCTGTACCCTTTCCAGCACACCACGCGTTCCCTACTTGCACACTCAGCACCTATCCGTCCTACTGACATCACTCCCTTCCATTTGCAACAGTCTCGTTCCGACCTCTATGCTAGACGGCTGTCTTTACCAAACCCTCGCTTTTTATTTTTTAAAAAACCTTTTATCTCGAGACCCGTAACAGTACCGTTGTTAGAGTACAAATATTTTACATTTTGTGTTCATAAAGGTCCGGTCAGCCTCTGTGGTGTGGTGGTAGTAAAACGCGGTTGCTACGCAGGGAGATGTGGGTTATATTCCCGCTCAGTGCAAATATTTGTATTCATGAATATGTCTATGGGTATTCTCCTGCCTCGGAGAGCGATAAGCCGTCTCGGTTCCGGTTGTTGTACGAATATCTATGGCAGTCGTTACGGGTAGTTGGACCCCAAAAAGTTCAACAATTGGTCCAAACTGCAGTACTTTGATATCGCCAATGAGATCTGGTGGTCAGATGGCGACGCAGTTAGACGGGAAAAATGCGGTCTTCAAAATGAAAGCTTCAAAAGAAAGCTAGAGAAAGGAATGAAATATCCACACGAAGAAAAAATGTGTGGAAGTTACGGGGTTTTAAATGACTTAAAGGAGACGGGGACTTCTGGGCCAAAATTGTAATGAGTTGAGATATGACTTAAAAAAAGCGGTATTTTTTTCTATTTCAAAATATTAAAAAACCAGCTCAATTGAAAATCTTGAAGACGAGAAATCTTAAAACTAAATTTATTTCACTAGCAAAATAAAATATCGATTACTAAAAATTATTTAAACAATATTGCGTATTAAAACACTTGCATCACAATTTGATATTAAATCAATCAGAGTGAACAAAACTTAATCATAATAATAATAATAACCATTTAAAATACCAAATAATAGTGTAATAAAAATAAATTCTGAATCGATTTCCGTTAATCGATTAATTATTTCTTGTGTTTATCAACTGTATTTTTAAGCTGTGACAGCTGACAGCTCCATTTTCTGTCAATCAGGCCCACGAATGTATGGAAGAGTATCCGTCTCCTTTTGATGCAATCTATGCAACAAAACCAAACCAAAAACTTCCATTTAGAAAAGAAGCAAATTGGTTTGCTGGAACGACCCAACGAATTCTGCTATATAAAAACGAAATACCACTCACTGATTAATCACAAAATCTCTGAAACTATAACACCTACAAACTTGAAATTTAGCAAGTAGGTAGGTTCCTTATAGGGTGTAGACATCCGCTAAGAACGGAATTTAGGAAACTCCACCCTTACCTAAGGGGGTAAAACAAACTTCACGCGTACGAAGTCGCGAGCGGCCACTAGTAGGTATAATATAAAAGATAGGTCATATATTTTCAATTTATCTTTACGTTCCCTCATGTGTAGCTATAGTTACTAAGGAAGGTTAAAGGTTATAAGAAAAGAAAGAAAAGCTTTTTGATCGCCCTAGAAAAGTTGACAACAAAACAAAAACACAATGAATTCATATTATGTACTCAAAAAATTTAAAGTTAATTAAAAAAAATATTAATTTTCTTTTTAATTTAAATTTTAATGAGCAAGAGGATTTTAAATCGTTTATCCTGGTTTGAAAATGAAATGCGTAGGAATGAAAGTAATATCGTAAGGAAAGCATTAACTGTGGAAGTAAACGGCTACAAGGCGAGAGGAAGACCTAAGAGGAGATGGATGGGCTGTGTGAAAATTGATATGACTTGGGAGGGAGTGAATGTTGAGATGACTGCAACCAGATATGAATGGAAAAAGCACACATGGGTACACCGTGGTATCCACACCCAAAGGGTTCCATCTCGAAAAAGATAGATTTGGAGAGCAGCTCGGCAACCGAAGGCACTAAGACAACCCGCAGCTTGCGTTTTAGTCGGTTCGAGTCCGACATAACCACTCCCGTCGAGCCGGCGCTTATCCGCGAGGACTTTGCGCAGTGTAAAAAAAATTGGATGAGGATGATGAATAAGAGTGTCTTTTTATTTAAGCTTTAAAACAATGCTTTGTGTTCTGTGATTTTTTGTGTTCAAACAATTCAATAACCGACAACTCAAAGTTAAAACTAACCCAAGAACGGGCTCACCTATCCAAACCATATGTTTAGGCTTTGTTCGGACTATTTAATAGATGGTTTATATGTATTGTGAAGTTTGCACAAAAGCAGTCGAGCGGTTCTTCATTCAGGCAGTACGAAGTTCACGGGGTCAGCTAGTAATTAATAATTTCTGCTAACGTTGTACTATACTTAATAGAGAGACGCGCATTTGTAGAGAAGGATACAGAAGGTGAATGAATCTACAATAATATACCTACCTATAATATCGAATATTATTAGGTGACAATAACCTGTGGGGTGGGCACCTTCCTAGCCATAAAACGGTAAACGGTTTATTATGAGATAAAATAGGCGATTACTCTTTCATTAGTGTCATAGCATAGAGTATGATGAGAACTATACACAGCGCTATCTAGACTAGACCGAAACCACAGAATGAATAATGCCGAAACCTAGCACACACCTATTTATTTACTAGTTTACACCTAAGCTATGCTAGGTTTAAGAGTATACATTTAAGTATAGAGCGCGCCTATCACTCAGGTCTTTGGCGCCGAGTGTTAGCAGATACTTTACGATAGTATAGCGCACCTATAGTGACGTTTCATGCATTACCGAAAATATCAATAGATGCACTTATTAAGATTTTAGTGAAGTATGAGTTTGTTGTTATGAAGTTTTTTGTACGATTTGATATGCATGGATAAAATTAAAGCCAAAATACAAAAAAATGGCGTGATTTTGCGGTATATTTGTGTCTACTACAAATATACGATGTTGTATAAAATTTTGATTTTGCATATCGAATTAAATATTATTTGTGAAGTAATTTTGACGGGTATTGTTTTGCTACTGTCTGAGGTTGAGCCAGGAGCCTCGGTACTGTTCATACCCGTGATAGCAGTTCATACTTGTAAGGCGCGCTCTATAGCATAGCAATGTATACTCTAAGTTTACACCCTTTCAGAAACCTACCCGCTAAATTTCAAGTTTGTTAGTGTTATAGTTTCTGACATTTCGTGATTAATCAGTGAGCGGTATTTCGCTTTTATATAGATTTGAGTATTTTTTTATGAATATAGGTACATAAGATGTACTGTATTCCATTAGTCCCGAGACTTTGCCATCAGCATACCATCAGGCGAAGTCATATTGACGTGTCCTACAAACAAGTAATCCATTTTAAAAGTAGCTGTCACGGTTCCTATAGGCACCAATCTACTTATAAGAATTGTAACAAATTATGCGATATACCTATTACAACATTGTCTATTATGGAAACCGCGTCAGTCGGTAGCCCACGCATTTTATTTTCCTATCAAATAGTAAATAAATCATAAATCGTGATGAAATATGTTGTGTTTGATCTTTAATACGCTACAGCGATTTAAGAAAATATTGAAGCGTCAAATCGGATGGTGATGAGGAATTTTAAAAGTATTTTAGGTATCTTCTTCATCCTAGCGTTAATTCCCAGTCGCATTCGAAGCTTTCACCTTGGAGTCTGGTGTCCGCTTTAAGATCCTCATCAAGAACTCCGGGGGAAATGCTGATCTAAAGCTATTATAAGCCAAATCAAGAAAGGCATTAAACAGTTCTCACAGGGTTCCACGTTTTTTGAGTCCAGAATTCCTTCAGAAAATTTCCTTTTACCAGACTTTTCAATTTGACTTGCACGATTTTTGGCGGGTGTCATGTATACCTATAATATTTTGTATTACGAATAACGACACCTTCTACTTATTATTAGTAATACCAGCATATCTATTTTATATACCTATGAAAAACAATAGATTTATTCTATTAATGGAACGTGAATATTGAGTTTTATAAAACAGGAGCTTTATTGAAAATTCGAGAACTCACAAGCGTATTGAATTGCGAGACAAGTGGTTCAACGCTTCTATTGTATAGGATTACTCTCTATCTATAGGATTATTAAATTTGGTACAACAAACATGTGGTGGAGCACAACAAAAAAGTGTGTATGTTCGCAATATCTTTTTTAAGACGAGTTCTGTTCTGCGGCCTTACCATAAACTCTTAAAACAGGTCAATAATTGAACTGCCGTCATTCTACCAACTGCAAATGTCACTTTGTAATCCTATATATTTATATGACATTACAAAGTGACATTTGCAGTTGGTAGAATGACAGCAGTTCAATGAATGACCGGTTTTAAGAGTTCATGGTATGGGCCCTGAACCCTCGAAACCCCCCACGAGTTACCCCGCGTTTACACGCTGCCCATCGCATTGCTCATCGTGTTGCCGGAAGTATTCCCACGAATAATGCCCTAGCATTCACACACGCGTACGCATCATCGTGTTGGTCCGCATTACAGTATTCGCCCTGCAACGGAGACGGACGTAAACGTATGGAGAACAACGCTGTAGCAGTGTACGCATTATGCTTTTACAGCATAATAAATTGATTATTAATAAAAACTATAACTTTCAACTACTATACACTTTCCGTAGATCGATATAAATATTTTTAAAAGTAAATATTCGAGGAGCAATTACGAAAGCCGTGTTTACTGATTAGCGCCATCTAGCGGTCTCGTATAGTTCATCGCGCTGGTATTGTCGCTCCTTTGACTCGCGCCGCTAAGCCGACATTTGCAGCAACATACGCGGCAGTACTCGCGGCATGACGAATATACCATTCACACTACGTCTCTGCCCACTTCTCTCGCCACTTCCCTCGCTCTGCCGCGAGTATGTAAACGCAGCATTAAAAGAATAATGATTCTTCCATTTTCTACCACATGCTAACTTTTTTCCGTTCTCTACCCTGACGTATTGTATTGAATGCTGATGATATTGAAACGCTGATGTACTTGAAGTGTTCATCAACCCCCGACGTATAAATTACGAAATCTGTCGTCTCGCAGAAAAAAAACCTTCAGAATAAGGACTGATGGCCGTTGGAGCAAACGAGTCCTAGAATGGAGACCGCGTGAAGGTAAACGGAAGGTGGAAAAACCCCCTAGCTAGGTGGACTGATGACCTGCGAAAGGTGGCTGGGACGGACTGGATGCGGAAGGCGGAGGATCGGCAAACGTGGCGCGTATTTGGAGAGGCCTATGTCCAGCAGTGGACTGCAGTAGGCTAATTGATTGAAGGTGAGACTTAGGCTCATGTTCTAGCTAGAATAATACTCAATTTTGTTGTTTGTTGACAAGCGGCACAATATTAAAATAGAATAGAACGCTCAATGTATGGGTTAATATTATATTACGTTTATTACTGTGACCGTATATCAAATCCTAACTCATGTTTAGTTTTGGAATTTAACTGTACTTAAAACTAGTTTCCAGCCGAGACTCATGACTGAGTATCATATCAGAAAACGGACCTTAGTGACCTGAATTGAAGGTCATCAATCAAAAATTCTCCTTGCAATGTTGCTTTACAAACAATACTTTAGTAGCCTTAGCACAACAAATTCAGAGTACATTTTGCTGACAACCATCTTTAGACTTATTTTTAACCAACTTCTTGCTAATCCTTGGAAGTTTAACGATAATCGTGTTGAACAATATGAACCTTCGAAACTTTTCGTTTCCTTAGTCACGTTTACCAACGGTAGGGTCGTATTTTGAGGTAATTAGCGATCGAAAAGTAGTGATACATTTGTTTTTAACATGTTATACACCAGCTGTTGCTCGCTTTGTTCGCGAGGGACGCAAATATATACGGTTTGCAGAAATGTATTGGTCAGACTGTTTAATCGCAATTATTATAGTACCGGCGATACGACCTAAAATTGCGATAACACACATCCATGGAGTCAAGAGCATAACCTAGAATATCTATATCCTTGTAAGAGATTTATCTATTATTAACCTAACAACGTACTCCAACTTATTTAGTACTAGCTTTTGCCCGCGGCTCCGCCCGCGTGGATGTCGGTTATCGCGATCAAACATAGCCCATGTTCTTTGCCAAGGTATAAAAAATATACCTAATATATACTAAGCTATTACCCGCGGCTCTACCCGCGTGGATGTCGGTTATCGCGACCAAACATAGCCCATGTTCTTTGCCAAGGTCTAATCTATCTCTATACCATATTTCATCAAAATCGGTTCTGACCCCAGCTTAGTATATATTAGGTATATTTTTTATACCATTTGCCTAGGTACATAAAAAAAGCATGCATACTGACTTGAAAGGGGACGTGGGAGCCGTTTTAAGCGTCAGCAGCTTAGTGGTTAAGGAATTGTCCCGGGTTGGAATTCTGGCCATTTTAGGTACCAACATGGACCTATCTCTAACATAAGCAATTGAGTTTAGCTGGAGAGGTTAGGAGAGTGCAAAGTAATTTCTGTTACTAATATTCTTAGTTTTGTTATATTCGTAGCACTCGTAGCTCGTAGCTCGTAGCAGGACGAGACGTTTCTGTTATATCGTATTTACGTGTGATAGCCCTTATATTATTATACTCTGAACTAACAATTTATTAGTTAAATAAATTGGTATTCTCAATTCGGACGGTTTTTACGTGGTATGGGTAATGGACTGCTGAGACGAGGTCTCGGGTTCGATCCCAGGTTTTACCATGGCACACACCAATGACTTTTCGATGCTTTTCGAAGTTATGTGTGTATTTATCGCAGGTTTATAAGTGCCCGGTTAATGGCAATAGGCTCGCCACCTATTACATTGGGACCTAAACATAAACGGCGAAATGTGGGTGCTAGCACCTCTGCCTACCCCTTCGGGGAATACAGGCGTGAGTTTATGTTATGTTATTAACAGTTCTAACAAGAAAAATGTTACCGTATTTTGCAATTTTCTTTAGGAAATCAAACAATATATTAATTTTAATTACCTTGTACATTTTTATGTCCCCACTATGAGGAAGTAGTATATAAGCATCTACTTAACGAAGCAAAAGAGGACAATGGTAGTACCTATAGCATGCGACGCGCGACGTGACCAATTGTGGACCAAATTAAATTTATTTTGTATGGCTGTGGATAATTCGTACTTTAGCCACAGGACTAAGCCATGTTTTTTTATGTACCACGGAAGAATTTGTTATACGGAATATGAAATCAAGAGAATGTGCCCCGCAGGTCATTATATGCTATGCTATTTTAATTTACAAAATAAATGTGTGAGGTTAACAATTTCAAAAATGTTAATATTCTAAAGCTGAAGGATGAATATTTAAAAAAAGGGTAACCGACATGGCATAATTTATCAGCAACAATTACCAATGGGAATTGTATTACCTGATCTAAGGCTATCCTTAGATCAGGCGGACTGTAAGTGGGTGGCCGCCTTTAGCATAAACCTATCATGTCTATAGAGACATGATAGGTTTATGCTGAAGGCGGCCACCCACTTACAGTCCGCCTGCAGTTTTTCGTCTGTCCGGCGGCCTGCAGTCCTTAACCTCAGACTAAAATAATAACATTATTTTATTATTTTAGTTATTACGTATAAAATGCCGACAGCCATAGACTGTCCGGCCTTTAACTGTCTTTGCTGACCGGAATCGTCAAGCGGCCACCCAAATATTATCCGTCAGTCCAAAATCGTATACGAAACTGTAAGTGTGTGGGCTATTGCGATGAACTGACAGACCGATATCATCCGGTTGTCGTTCGATAAACTGTTAGTGTGTGGGGCGCTTAAGTCATATTTTATGCAACACCTATCCCTGTATGTAAGTCACAGGTAAATAGGCAGACCAGCCGGGGTCGACCTCGCAGTACACACATTGAACAAATTAATAACATTTTAAAAAAAAGAGCAAGTCAGAAGTACTTGAAAAATGCATTGCATGAAAGGAATAATGGCAGTAGAGTAGAGGAAGTTCGTGAAGTATGTAAGGATAGAGTCAAATAGCAGACTGTATATAGTCTCTGTATACCCCGGAGGAAAATAGGGGTGAGCGTATGTACCTAGGTATGTACTTATCAGTGGTGAGGGGTCCCTATAAACTGATTCTTGCCGGCATCTCAATGGGTCGCATGGTGCATGAGAAACTAGATCGGGGTATGTTTTTTCCACCGGTTTTCCTTATAAAAAATTTCACCTTTCACCACTGGTACATTTCCAATTTATGGGGCTACCTATCTGCCTATCCTTCAGGACAATCCGTCCAGCCGTTTTCACGCACTCAAACAAAACACAACCAAACAAAATTTCATATTCATAATGTTACTCGTATTGTTATGACTTTAATAGGAAGAATAGTGTGTTGTATAAATATGAAGTGACTAACTCGCTATGTGTAATGTGTGTGAAATGTAGTAATTAATGTTTTATAGAATCAACACCCGAAATTACCCTATAAACATACAACATTTCTTCGTTAAATGTCTTTTACCACGAACTGGAATACCTAGTAAACGGTAAACGCGTTTGACCAACGTTTAACCTTTGCTTGCACGACGACTTGCCCAACAATTAATCTAATTTAATGATAGTATTATCCGTAGAATTAATATTGACTATTACCGTGAAATAACTGAATTGTAAATAAGTCAGTTTCGTGATGAAGGGCTGTTTACAATGGAAAGTAAATATTTGAAAGGTCTTAGAATATTCCCAAAGATTCCAATATTTCCAAAGATTTACCTCAGACTATAACAAGCTGTGGTTCCTGGTAGAGTAGAATTTGGGCCACCCCATCTCTTCCCTTGCGGTGTCGTACAAGGCGACTAAGGGATAGGGCTATTTAACATCAAACAGATATATACGTAGGTACAGCCCAGACTCAGGCTCGAATGCATGGCTCGAGTCAACAATAATGCCCGGAATACGGCAATAGGTTTACCGCCTATTACGTGGGACCCAATACAATGACTGGTGAAATGTGGGTACTAATTCACCTCTGCCTAACCCTCTGTGGATAAAGGCTAGACTATATTATACAATATATATATATAACCAAATTTCACCAACTATAATTTTCGGTCACCACGTAATAGGGGCGAGCGTATCGCTGTCAAGCGGGCACTTATTCTTGGGCAATATGTTTACTGTCAGATGGAGAGCACCCATATCTCTTAATCGTCTTCTACGACACCCACAGGAAGAGAAGGGTTGACCCTGTTCTACTCCACCGAGAATCAACAAAGTAATAAGAGGGATATTTTTAAATGCACATCTGTATAATTTTTCAGAAAACTACGTAACTCCACTAATTTACTGAATGCATACCAGAAACATGAATGCTGTGCAAAAGAACTGACTTGCACACTAACTAAATCAAATGATAGATTTATTGAAAAAGGTGTGCAAATCCGACTTGGATAGATTAGGTTAGGTCGTGGTTATTTTTTTTATTTAACCAAAGGAATTGTTTTGCAAATTTCATTAAACAGTATATTTAATTTGATTTAGTTAGTGCGCATAATTAGTGTGCAAGTCAGTATTTTTGATATAGCTTTGAAATATTTTGTTAGAAAAAAGGGACTATACAAATATCGATTCAAATACATGTCGTAATAATATTGTAAGAAGCTTAAAGCGCTTGCTAGCAGACGCTTGACGACGGCGAAGTGTCGAGAAGTGACTACGGTAAGCGGTACCGGTGGCTACGTCGTAGCTTATGGACGCTTGCTACGCTTGGATTATATTATTTATTCACCACGTTGCACTGCCAGGTGGCAGTCGCTCCCGGAAAAGCTCATTATTTATGAAGACATAACGGCCTAATGAAATAAATATAACATTTTTTTTCTAATTTTAAAGCTAGCTTAGTATGCTAACTATTCAAATATGAAGATTAGAAAAAGTGAAACGGCTTAGACGGGATTTGAACCCGCGACCAATCCCGTATAAGTCGAATCACTTTTTCCAATCTTAATCAATTTGAAATACGTATACCTAACAGAGGCTAAAATGTTGTATTTAGTTTAGTCAAGGAACGAGATCTTTTTGTACAAAATTATACAATGTGAAGTGCTGGCTTAAACAAAATATAATACAACATTATTTCTATAACAGGAATCTAAATAATGTTATGGTCTCCGAGAGAAACAGTCCGATAACAGAAAATTCAACTGTTGAATGCCACGCTTTCATAGAACCACACACAAACTTTCTAGTACGGTAGATACAGTAGGTACGACGGAATAAAATTACACGCAGCGGTCTGAATTTCAGACCTTGGTATATTACGAGTAACATACTAAAAGTCTTTCAATCATCCTTCACGGTATCTTGTGAAAAATAAAGTGAACATTCGATCGCAAGAAATTTTTGAATATCGTAATGTGATTAAACTATTATCAATATTAAAAAAATGTCGAGTTTCATACGAAAATGTTGAATATATTTTGGTACCGAACTCTTTTACTCAATTTTTATAAAAGGTTCAGATCGTCACTTTTCTGCCATGTCACTTAATATTTGGAAAAGAGATGACTATTTAGTCGGGAAAGTATGTTGTGAATTACTTACCAGAATACTGCTTCAATTTTTAACACACATAATTAAACCAAAGAAAACTTACTTTAATTAATAAGAATATAGTTTTAGAAAAGCTAATACAACATACTAGATGTGAAAATTAACAAATGAAAATCGAAATAAAACTTTTTAAAACTAAGTACACGTTCGATGTTTAAAAACGCACAATAAAATTATAGTCTTCAGCCAATACGACAAATTACGACTGAAAAAGTTGAATTATTTTGTGTTATATTTTTTTTTTAATAATTAATTGACGCGCATAATAAAAAAATACTGCAACCAAAATGCACACTTTTATGATATAATTTTCAGAATCAGACATAAACAAAGACAAAATATCGAGTTATGATACGAAACAATACAAAAGTACTTTCTGTTATTTTAAAAAAATTAATGTAAGTTTTTTTAATCAATACACAAATATAATAAATACAGCTACCAAAAATGCACAGATATAAAAATTAAAAGGAAATTGGCGTAAACAAAAAACTAAAAATACAATTATTCAAAAGTATGTTCTATTTTTTTTTAATAAAAAGTCAATGTTTCATTATTATTAGGCGCAAAATATACACAGCTATGTACCAAAAATGCACAGATAATACAAAATCAAAAAGAAAAAGTGAAAAATTCGAATTTCGAACAAGTTGAAACTAACCGGCCAGCAGCAAGGCAAGCACAACGGTCGTGCAGGCTGCGTAAGGTTTCATCGTTGCGTTAGGAATGGCAGGCTCGGGGTGCGCGCTCGCCTTATAAGTTTAGGGGTGAACCGCCCTCGCAGATAGCATGTAACTATGGTGCGATTCACCCCCCATGACTTGTGACGTAGGAAATGACATCTAGAAATTTAAGCTCATGATAATTATTATTCTTTTTCGCTTCATCATTGAGAGATTTGGAAGCGTTAAATGTTTTTTTTTTAGTACTTACTGTTTTTATTTTATTTGATTTGGATGTTTCAAAAAATTAAAAATGTTGAGAGGTTTTCATGATTATTTGAGCGTAGAGTGTAGACTACAGAATATTCGCAGGCAGGATGTAAAAATCTGGATTAGTGGGTTCACCAAGTTACATTAAGCTATTTATTTGTTTATTATATTACTAGCTTTTGCCCGCGGCTCCGCCCGCGTGGATGTCGGTTATCGCGACCAAACATAGCCTATGTCCTTTCTCAAGGTCTAATCTACCCCTATACCAAATTTCATCAAAATCGGTTCAGCGGTTTAGTCGTGAAAGCGAGACAGACAGACAGAGTTACTTTCGCATTTATAATATTAGTAGGGATTTCAAGCCTATAAATACAATCGTGTATTTTTCAGTAATATTTCCTCTTAAATGAGTGGAACTTGGTGAAATAATTAATTGAGTCGTTGGTGAAGTAGGTAATGTAGTGAATTAAATCTCAGAGGGCTACAAGTTAATGATTCTTTTTGATTTTTTATTATGTACCTACCTACCTACCTATAATATTTCTATTTAATTAATTTAAATTGTTCATGTTATTCTGTTTTCTTTTGTTTATGTCCTAAAGGGTTTGAATATTTTTAAGTATATTTACTACTAAGTTAGCAAACCAGCAAATACAAATCTAATGATATTAATATGATGATATAGCCTCTCGCCCGGTTGCCTTTACTTAAAGCTTACACTTTATGTAGAGATTTTACGTTAACTTATTGTGGCTTTTACGGGAGCGACTGCTGTCTGACCTAACAAATTCCCAAATTCTTGATTTCGCTTTTAGAGGCTTTTGCGGGAGCGACTGCTGTCTGACCTAACAAATTCCCAAATTCTTGATTTCGCTTTTAGAGGCTTTTGCGGGAGTGACTGCCCAACAAAGCCCGAAAGCCTCCGCTATTATCTCATCCATCTATCAGCAGGTTCACCGGCTTGCAAGTGTGGTTTATTTAGGCCTCGAAGATCTATTGGAGCACGAAGATCTCATTCTTTCATTTACTCATTCACGACTACAATATGGGGTTCTTCAAGAAGGGCATTAGAAAGTTTCTACAGGGTCGACAGCGCAAGTGTAACCACGTGGGCCGTGTGCTTGTCTGCCACCTGAGTGGTATAAAAAGAAACACACTTTTCTAATTATTTGAAGTGTCCATATTACGTGGGACCTAATACAATGATTTGCGGCCCGCGACGAGCGGAGGACAATCGCTAACCGCGCGGCCCGCAACGAGCGGCGGCAACTCGGGGGTCGGAGGTCGCAGAATGACCTCCGTCCCCCATGAGCGCGGGCCTGGGGGTGACGGGTGGAGCCGCCTGTCACCCTAGCAGAAGCAGGCCGCGGCGGCGGCGCGCATTGCATGCCTCCCCATACCCGGGGGCGAGTTGCGGACTCCGTGGTCCCCACACCGGATGAGGTCCGGATCGAAAGATGTGGCCCTGGGTCGGCCGGGGTGCGAGTGATATGGCTATGACAACCTCACCTCCGGCAAGCGACGGCCCACAGACGGCGTGCGTTTTAGTCGGTTCGAGTCCGACATAACCTCCATCTCCGGCTTCGGCGAGGGAGGTATCCGTAGGGATTATCTCGCACAATAAAAAAAAAAAAGACGTGTGGCACTCGGGGACTGCCGCGGTAAAGCTATTGCATAGCATTTTTTATCAACTTATGCAATTATCCCCCCATTCCGGACTCTATTTATACTATGACTCCGAGCTCGCACGAATCGAGCCGAGCTGCTCCGAAATCGGCTTGATTCGTGCGAGCTCGGAGTGTCAGCTTAGGTTTGGACCTGACCTGACCTTGACCTTGACTTTGACCTTGACCTTGCCCTTGACTTTGACTTGTGGCACTCGGGGACTGCCGCGGTAAAGCTATTGCATAGCATTCGGAGCAGCTCGGCTCGATTCGTGCGAGCTTCGGGGTGTCAGGTTTTTTTCGTTACGGAATTTCTGGATTCGGTCTCCACGCTCAAGGCCCGCGATAGAAGCTATGCTAGCTTAAAAAGGGACCACAATGATTGGTGAAATGTGGGTGTTAATTCACCTCTACCTAAAGTTATGATTCCGTAGCCGACCGCATACGATAACTATCGATGCCGCAGCAGATGCGTGTAATTTGCTTAACAAGTAATGGGTACGCTGTATCTGCTGCATGCGTCTGTAGTTGTCGTATGCGGTCGGCTTTAGAATCGTAACCCTCCGGAGAGTATGTAGGTATGTGTGTAAAAGTTTATAGCGTGTCAATACTAAACAGTAAGTAAATAGGAGAAAAATGGTGATTCATTCCTGAATGAGTCATACTTCGCATTTTCTATGTTAATATACAAAACGCGTGAGTTTATTATTGTGTTTTTGGTTAAAATAGCGACTAATCTAGAGAATTGTGCCTGGGTTTAATTTATTGTTGTGCGACAGAGAGAGCGCTACAAAATCGAAGTAAGACGATTTCAGTCGAATGAGATCTTTCCAGGCGCGGTCCGAGGGGGGGGGGGGTCACAGGGGGACATGGCCCCCTCAAAACCATGCACGTCATATTGAAAAGTCCCAGTACGAGGGGAGGGGGGGGGGGGTTAAATTTCTTAAGGAATTTCCGAAGTGACCCCCCCCCCCCAAACTTCAAGCTGCGACCGCGCCTGGATCTTTCCGATGATTTGCCTTATCTAAAGCCAAGTACTTTTTTTTACAAATGCGATGAGGTAGGACACGACGGTATATCCGTCCCAATCGAGCAGTCCGACTGGGGAAGTACCTCCGCCCTACGGAATATCGCGGCTAAATAATCTCGTGATGTGTTTCCGGCGGAGAGTAGGGTACAGAGCTCACTGGGGAGATTTTGTGCTGTCAGTGGGAAAACCAAAGGCTTGTCCTACTTATCTTTTGCGCTGACGGCACAGAACCTCTCTGTTCTTCCAGGGTCGGCAGCACGAGTGTAGCTCCCCTGGTGTTGCACTCGCCCATAGGCCACGGTAACCACTTACCATCAGGTGGGTCGTGTGCTTGTCTGTCACCTAAGTGGTATAAAAAAGTCTCTATGACATGGCGGTAGGGGCGCAGGTTCGATTTCCGCTCAATGCAAATATTTGTATGCTAAACTAGTGCAAAACTAGGGGGGTCAAACAGGTCAATTCTTTGGTCTTCCCACTGACAGCACAAAATCTATCAACAATAATTTACAAGAGTATTTTTCTTAGTACTTCTAAGGTAAGTAATTAGTTACTAATGTCAGCGCATATGAATCTTATTTATAGCTATGCGACAAAATAATTAATATTTGGACTGATTAACGAACAAGTTATTAATGAAAGGGACCTTGATTCCGCTGTATTGCTCACCCGAGCCCCCTACATTTGTATTGACATGACATTTACCCGAAGGAACTCGAAATAGATACATTTCCCAACGGACCCCGTGAGGGGACAGATACTCGGGGTCCGTTGGGAATAAATCATATCATGATGGTATCTTAAGGGACAAATAGTAGTTAATATCAATATTGTTTGGTTGATTAGTTATTAAGCGGAATAAGCGGAAAGGAAGACTTTATCACGTAATGGCCGGTTCCTGAAGTGAGAGCAGCGTTGCCAATGTGTGGGGAATTTCCCAAAATTTGGGGATTTTTAGCCCAATTGGGGAATTTGTGGGGAATAAATATTATAAACAATATAAAGGGTGTAAGTACTATTAGTTCATTTCACCCGCGTCGATATCATCTCCAAGCCTGCACTAGGCGGCCAGCCCGCCCCTTGTCTACCTCCAATGTGCCCTCTGCTAGTCAGAGGGACATGTGGAAAGCGAGGAAACCGATTAGTAGTCGAGAAGATTGGCTCTTGGTGGGGCCGAAAACTATCCACCTGTATAACTTACAAACAGCATTGAGACTACGTTCTGGTCACATTCCATCAAGAAAATTTGGACACATGATGAGAGTAGTTGATACGCCTAACTGTTTAACATGTGGCACAATAGACGATATACAACATTTGCTCTTGGAATGTGAACGGAATCGTAATGCTAGACAGCAATTAGTTTTAGATTTTGATATAAGATTAGAGAATATAGGCTCATTCCACAGTATTTTATCTGCGCCTCATTCGGACGCTGCAAGGTGTGTTTATGAGATGTGTAGAAATACTTGTTAAATAATTGTACCTAGGTTAAGATTACTTTGTAGATATGTAATGTAATCGGTTACAATGGGACTGACATGTCATGCGATAAAAGTCCTGTAAATAAATAAAGATTAAAAAAAAAATAACTTACATGCTACACCATCAATAAAAGAGTAAATAAATTATACTTATTATTTACTTAGGTCCTCGAGTGACATTACACTGTCGCACCACAGTTATTCGTTACTCTAATTTGTACAACACATAATGTACATCTAATCTATTTACAAGACCGGCAACAGACTTACACTCAACAGACCATGATTATGATAATGGAAGGTACGTTCCAAATAATGTTTTCGCTGCCCACAACTTAGTTGATCGTTCAAAGTATATTGACTTGTTTATGGTCGATAATATATTTTTTTATACTACTTAGGTCGCAAATAAACACACGGCTCTCCTGATGGTAAGTGGTTACCTTGGCCTGTGGGCGAGTGCAACACCAGGTGAGTCACACTCGTGCTGCCGACACTGTAAGAACAGTGAGATCATGTGCCGTCAGCGCAAAAGATAAGTAGGAAAAAAGCCTTTGGTTTTCTCACTGACAGCACAAAACCTCTCCAGTGAGCTCTGGCTACCGTACTCACCGTCGGAAACACAACACGAGATTATTAAGCCGTGGTCTTCTCTAGGGCGGAGCTACTTCCCCGGTCCGACTGCTCGATTGGGACGGATATACCGTCGTGCTCGTGTCCTACCTCCTTGCGAAATATTAAATTTTTAGCTATCTAAGTATACCTCAAGAGGAAAAAATGGAATCCTTATAGGTTCTTCGTTGTCTGTCTCTCTGTCAAGATTTTTTTCTCAGGAATGCGTGAAGGCATCAACTTGAAATTCGTACCAAATACTTAGGTCTCTGATGCCTTGACGGTGTGAAATAATTAAACTTCTAAGTCAACGCAATCAAAAAAATATTGTAGTTTATGTCGCAAAGTCTGTCCCTCAATCTAGTCTTGTAAGGAACCCTCAGTGCGCGAGCCCGACTAGCACATGACCGGTGTTTTTTTAAATTAATAAGTTCTAAGTGCTACTTATTATTTTTGTGTTTGGGGTTCGCTACTAAGAGGTAAGTAATCGAAGAGGTTACACATTACTAGGTGCTATGCTAGCCTGGTCAGTTTTAGGATGGGTATGGTATGAATATAAACGCGTATTTAACTGCTTTAGCATATTTTGCATAATAAAGTTCATTAAGTAAAATGTGTAAACTGAGTTAAGTTTTAAACGTATTTGAATTGGTGAAATCTAGTCTTAGGTTTTGCTATAACCGACCGACCTCAGTGGCGTAGCGGTAGATCATTCGAGTGCTACGTCGTAGCTTCGATTCCTGCTTAATGCAATATTAGTATGCAGGAGTATGTCTGTATGTATTGTATTGATGTTCGTATCTATAATATGTACTCGACTTGGCGGGGGCACTGCCGTGCCCCCAGATGTATTATATTAGAAAAATGTATCTAAGTAGGTATGTGCAGGTATGTGCCTATCTAGATACCATAGCACAAGCTGGTTACGCACATTTTTATTGTCTAATATTCTAATATTCATCGAAGTCAGTGATCTGACCTACATTTTATAAATTAATTAATTGCTAGAAGTGACCATAAAGTAGTACCTTAACACATAAAAATGACGTAACAATTTACGCGGGAACACGTCGCTCGCCCACGACGCGCTACGCAGAAAATATAACGCGACCTTTATTTATGAGTAATAACGGTTATTTTTTAAATTGCAATATATTACACGCACGGGTATCCAGTTTAATAGAAAACGCAATATTTTTTATCTGTGCTCGGTTATAGTCTGCAATAAATTATTATCGAGGTGTGAATGGCGTGATTTCATGATTAAAGCGCTAACAGGAATGTTTTATTTGTTTAATAGCTGATGCTCGCCAGTTCGCCCGTGTGGAATTCTGATCCGGTTCTTGCCTGGGTCCGTTTCCGGCTTCCAGGTCCGATTTGGTTTACCTCAGCTTTTGCGGGCACTACTGTCGTCTAAGTGCTACTTGGTTTTGTAGGCTTGGACCCAAAGAATCAATATTATCATTATTCATCCGTTAGTTCCATAAGACAAAAATCTTAATAACAAAACATAATTTGATAGGGATACCTATGTACCAATACAGTTTTGAAAATGGAATCTAGATGACGTGAAGAAATGTGATAACTAATATCCCTCTGTTAGAGGTGACAATCGCGTGTATTGGTATTTACTAATCGATTGCATGTCATAAACTGCCCATACAAACGATCATTCACGATATAGGTAGTTATTACGCACCTGGATGCGCTAGCCTATCCTGCTATCTTTTACGACACCTTCAGGAAATAATAGAATTATTCATATCTTTAGTTTTCAAAGATATCTCCTTGTAAATCTAGTACTCCTGGCGATACTTTTGACATAATACCGTGGCGTGGTAGCAATTAGGTACTCTACGTGAGATTTTTTGTGATTCGATTTCCTAGTCAAGCAAAAGTTTTCAGTTAGGCAATTTTCATGAAGGCTAGAAACATATAGATGGCAAGCGGCTCAGCATAAGAATAAAAATATAGTTGGTGCAATGCGCGTCAAAGGATTTCGGGCTATTCCTTGGGATGCATCGGTAGCAGTTATGACGGGCCTGTCGGTATTAGAGCCGATTCACGGATCGCCCTTGAATAGTTACTTACACCTGTAACTAAATTCAGAAAAGATCATAATATACCATCAATAAAAAAAAAACATTGATACAAGATTTTTGAAGCGTCGTCGGTAGCTTAGTGGTTAAGGAGTTGATCTTACGATCGAGAGGTCCCGGGTTCCACACCATTACACAACCGACGTGAACCCACTGCTAACACAAGCAATTTAGCTTAGCTGGAGGGGTTAGAGGGAATATTAGAAATTTCGGTTACTAATATTCTTAAAAAATAAAATAAAAAAAATAAAATAAATGTAACACTAAACTCAAACTCCAATACAAATAGGAGACGAGTCGTCGATTAGATATGTACCAAGGTGTAGGTACAGACTTTTAATAGAGATACCTACATACGGACATAATATAATCACGCTTGTAAATCCCCGAAGGGGTAGGCAGACGTGTATTAACACCCTTATTTCGTCAACTATGATTATCGGTCTCATGTAATAGATGGCCCATCTTATTGCCGCCAAGCGCGCACTTTGTCATGGGCTGTATGTTAACTGTCGGGTGGAGGAAGCCCTATCCCTTAGGTACGGCCGTTAACCTATCTATCGCCAGTTTTGACATTAGAAAGGATAAAAACGTCATCAATCTCTATGGTAACGCAATTCATAGTAGCAAAATAACAATAGGATTTGACAAAGGAACTATCTCTACCTTTACCTTTAACTGTACCTAGAGGAGTTTTGCCGCCAAAACGAGAATGAACGATCGCGTTGTTATTTTATTTTCTAAAATTAGTGTGAGTTCGAGTTTTTATGTGTAAAATGGTGGATTTTTAGACATAACGTCTTGGAAAACGCGCACAAGAGTGGGAAAGTGAAATATTACAGTGAATTGTGACTTCTCGTGTTGGTTTCAAATCTCCGTAGAAGCCTTTAGTAAAGTTTCCACCACTTTACTGAGGCAGCCATCATCATCATCGTCATCATCATCAACTCTCCATCATCATCATCATCCATCCATTCATCCATCCACCTATCCAAATAAAATTATTATAAACTACCTACTTGATAATGGCTAAATGCTAAGCAAGAAGCCAATAAAATTTAACTTGACATTGGCATATAGATACTATTACTTGCCATAAAGGAAGAAAAAAAAAAACTGTACCTACATACGTTATTGGGAACGGCCGATATATTCGCCTTCTACGACATCCACGCGCAGAGATGGGCTGACTCTATTCTGCTCCATCAGAAACCAATATAGCAGATTTTATAGGGATACCTACATGCGTAAAATAATTGTTTATTCGAGCTAAGAAGTTGTTTGTTGTTCAAATTACCCATCCTAAATACGAAAAGTAAAGAATAATGGAGCGTTTACAATAGGTTTCTGTTTAAACGATTTAACCGAAATGGATTGTTTACAATATTCCTGGAATTCTTTACCAGCTCACGTGTTTCCCTCCTCCTACAGTCCCGGGTCCTTTAAGCGGGCTTTTTTGAAAAAGCATCTGATGAGGCTGTCAAGCTAAGTGCCACCATTGTAGCATGGTACGTGTCTATAATGGTGACCCATATTTCCAAGACTTTGCCCTCAGCTTACCATTTGCAGGCAAGGCGAATTCAAATTAAAGTGTCCTATATAAAAAAAATTTGTCTGGGAACACTGAAATTCGGGGAACATTTTCAGTATTATCGGATCGTTAACCGAATTTGGTTATTTACGTATCGTATTCTGGTTTTCTGGCTGCCGTGTTGATTCCCGGTGCAGTAGAATAGGGCCACTTCATCTATTCCTGTGGTTGTCGCAAAAGGCGACTAAGGGATAGGGCTGTTCTCCATCCGACAGTAAACATACAGCCCATGACAATGAGCCTGCTAGACGAAAATAGGCTCGCCCCCTATTACGTGGGACCGAAAATAAAAGTTGGTGAAATGTGGGTGTCACTACGCCTCTGCCTACCCCTTCGGTGATTTGCAAGCGTGAGTATATGTATGTATGTATTCTGGTTTTCATTACCGATACGGACTGAACGTAGCCGATCGAATACCACTACCAACCGCCCCCCTAGATAAGTGGCAATTCGTTGCTCGGCGTATGATGGAATAGAATGACAAATGTATAGGATTTGACGTTTTTGACATTTTTTTTTATACCACTTAGGTGGCAGACAAGCACACGGCCCACCTGATGGAAAGTGGTTACCGTGGCCTATGGACGTATGCAACACCAGGGGCGTCACACTCGTGCTGCCGACCCTGAAGAAACCTTCTAATGCCCTTCTTGAAGAACCCCATCTTGTAGTCGCTTGGGAAAACCATCGCGGGGAGTTCATTCCAGAGCTTGAGTGTGCGAGGGATGAAGTTCCTTTCATACCGCACAGTGCGCACCGTTTCCGGTCGCAATGTGTGAGGATGAACTCCCCGCCTATGACGAGAAGTGCGATGATAGAATGTAGCTGTGGGCATCATGTCAAACAATTCATCTGAGCACAAACCATTGTATAGGCGGTAAAACACACACAGTGAAGCAAAGTCTCTCCTGAGACTGAGTGGTTCCACGTCGCCTGTGAGTATGGGATTGCCGACGAGCCTCAACGCCCGTCTTTCGTTGACGTCTGTCATATACGTCAAATCCCATACATTTGGCATTCTATTCCATCATACGCCGAGCAACGAATTGCCACTTGTCTAGAGGGGCCGGTTTGCTGACCCAATGTAAACGCTCCTTATATCTACTCACAATCAATTAGGACCTGTACAAATTACCTAGGGACTGCAGTCTAAACGTCTTCCTGTAAGACCGACAGTTTATGTAATGATTTCAAAGGTTCCTCGATGTACGTAGGCAGGAATGGCTTTACTTATTAGCCACAAACAGTCACAAATTTCTCCTGAGACTTGAATTAGTCAACTGGCGGTGTAATTTCTTATTTCTTTTTTCCGTACGTTTTTTACCGCCACAAAATTGGATTTACCCATGTTAATTTTGGTTAATTAGCTTAGTTCCTGGGACTATTTTAGGGGATTCGAAACCATAAAAAACTTATGTTGGTATGGTACCATCGGATCCATATCTATCTACCTAATCGGGTCCTTATCTAAAAAAATATGAACATGAATGTATCAAAATAGAATATTATTGAAATTGATTTTCTCTTTATAATGAAACATGACATTTAGATAAATAAATCAGATAAATAGGTAAGTGGGTAGGTACCTGGTTAAATCTAGATCTATTCATTTACTATGATGTGATTTCGGTGTCATCGTATCGAGTCTTTTAAAAAATGGTTACCAAATAGGACCCACATGAATAAACTGCAACCGGGATTAGCGCTCGAATGATGCTGGTGATACCTACCTACTTACTGGCAAATGGGCAGTTCACTTCGATAAAAAAATTCTCATCAATTTGAACAAATAGTTATCACTTCACTATCACTATCATCACTACATATTAGATATAAAACGAAGTCGCTGTCGCTGTCTGTCCGTCCCCTATGTACCTATGCTTAAATCTTCAAAACTACGCAACGGAATTTGAAGCGGTTTTTTTTTAATATATAGAGTGATTCAAGAGGAAGGTCTATATGTATATAATACATGCACAATATTGTAGAGAAGTACCACGCGGGCGGAAAATATGGCGGTACGAAGTTCACTGGGTCAGCTAGTATCTTAATAAAACAAATATTTTATTAGGTCGATCGATCCACTAACATTCGCAGCAAACTCTTTCTACAGCCTAATCCAAAGAATCTGCCGTTTCCTCTTAGGTTAAGGATTATGCCAGTTGTAGACCGTAAACAACAGCCATCCGTTGCGACGCGGTCGCTGTAATCCGAGGGGTACCTATGGTTTTTGTCGTGCAGACAAAGTGAAAATGTTTTTCTATCTATAAGAACTAAGTAGGTATAGGTACTTAATATAAATCTGTAAGTTAGTTTGGTCTGCGCATGGGATTGAAAATGGAATCAAATTCTGTCCTCCGTGGTCTCCTGCCTGTGCATTGGAGAAATGAAAAACAATATTGGTATTTGGGTTGCCTAATAATTTTTTTTAAATTTTTTGTCTATTATGCTAAGTGAAAGGACAGTAGTCAGCGTACCTGCATTGTAAAGCGCAAGCTGAGTGCAACCGAGACTCCCGCCGATCGGGAATAGGGTTGATTAATTGGAATTTGATGATGACTTGGGAATTTCCATTTCCCCGACACAAAGAGACAGAAAATGAGTGCTCACACCCCTCACTTGCCCGTAGTAATATACGAAACGTAACTCTCTGTTTCTGCCTTCACTAACTTATCTCTCTCAACTTCCGTTCGCCTCGCTCGATCACACTTTTCGTAACGCTCTGTCATCAGGTATCCCCCCCCTCCCCCAGGGGCGAGTTGGGGACTCCAAGGTCCCCACACCGGAAGAGGCCCAGATCGAGAGATATGGCCCTGGGTCGGCCGGGGTGAGAGGGATATGGCGGCTACGACAATCTCACCTTCGGCAAACGACGGCCCACAGACGGCGTGCGTTTTAGTCGGTTCGAGTCCGACATAACCTCCTCCTCCGGCTCCGGCGGGGGAGGTATCCGTGGGGATTTTTCGCACGATAAAAAAAAAGGTATTCCCCAGCTTACCTACTCCCAAGCGTGCGTAAGTCAAGAGTGCGTACAGAAGTTTTACCTCAAAAATAAGATAGGTATTGTGTATAGCGATGGGTACTTACTAGGAAACGCACACAATTTTCTTCAAGTCCTGAATTTTTAAACAAGCGAGAGTGACGAACTTTTAATTTTCCATAGCGTCAACAAAAAGTATGTGGGAGTTATAATATGATTAACCTCGTTGGAAGAAAAACTAGGTAGGTAGGTCCTTGTACAAAATTGTCCTTATGGATGCCTACGTAGAATATTGTTTTTTTTTAATAAACTAACATAATATGTGTAGGTATACCCTCGTGCTTGTCCCAGGTGTATTAAATAATGTCAAGTAAAGTTCTCGGTACGAAACCTACCATGTACAACCTACCTACCTACATTGTAGGTACAGTCAGTGTTAAAGGTTTTTCAGAGCTTAAAACTTAAAACTTCACACGAAAATGATTAAGCAGGTAAGACTTAGGTACTACGTACTTTAATCAGGATTTAAGATTTAAAACTATAAAAGTCAAACTTTACCGTGGTCGGTAAGTGATGATGCCGTGAAATGGCGAAAATAGCAACTACAGTTTTCACTGTCAAAACATTCTGTTTTGTTACAAATCAGAAACAATTTAACACGATTTGATATTATTGAAGGTAAAGTGGCGGCTACTTCGGTTCACATTTTTTTTTTTACTTTAGGTACTTACCTACCTATCTACTAGGTATAGAGACAAGATACTGCTTATTATTAGAACTATCGGGATATTTACCATGTATTGTTTGGAGGCTGTCACAATGCCTGTGTTCACCCAAAGATGGTTCTCCACTGGACAAGCCCGGAGTATACAAAATTGACTGCAGCTGTGGCAGTTCCTATATAGGTCAGACCAAAAGAACGGTTACATGCCGAATCAAGGAACACATCAGGGCAGTCAAAAACAACGAACCGCATAAATCTGCTATCGCTCAACATTTATTGGAGTCCGGTACTGACCACTGGATCGAGTTACATAACCCTCAGATGCTCTCGACAGAACGCCACTACATACCAAGATTGGTTAGGGAAGCGATTGAAATAAAAAAGTACAACAATTTCAATCGTGAGGATTCAACTGCCGAACGTCTGGCATCCAGTGGTCCGTCTATGTACAAACAATCGGGAGCAAGCCAAAACAAAATCGCGAGTGGATACAGTAAGCATAGTGTGTCGTGAACGTGATCGAAATCGAGTTCGAGTTTGTAGTGAGAGTGAAACCAGTGGTAGTGTCCATACGCGTCACAAAAGAACTCGAAAGAGGGTAGATCGATATATGTTCTCCTAGAAACTTTTTCACCATTTACCGCCAGTACTACAGTTCCTCCGTGATCATGGTGCTTGCAACAGCGCCGAAATATCGGAAACTCCAAACAATACATGGTAAATATCCCGATAGTTCTAATAATAATGTGAACGACCATGAAAGTTTAAATACCTATAAGATACTGCTTAGTCATTGTTAAGTAAACATATTCGTTAAGTTACTAAGTCATTATTATGACCTCCGAAAGACGGTATTAGTTTGAAGAAGCTGTCTGTGATTTTTCCCTTTTTTAAGCGTTAACATTGTTAAAATCTTACCTCTAGTCCTCTTTCGACTATAGTTACCCGTTTAAATCACCGCTAGGGGCGCCACTGTTTCCAGTCGCACATCTTTATGTCAATCATAGATCATAGCGTTTTGTGATTTTACCGCGTAAAGGTGAAAAAATTTTCAAGTCAAGAAAAAAGTTATTAAATAACTAATTAAATAGTAATTACATTGTTTTTACCGTATGTATGTGTACAGTGCAACATAAATAAGTACAAGGTATCTTATTTAGTGAAGTTTCTTTCCGTGAGCTTCGGTAAGCAGATTGTACCATACTAATTAATAAATACCGCTGAGGAATCGTTGCTCCCGAGGGAGAGCGAAGAGCGAAGCACTAATAAGTCCCAAAATAGTTCTCATCTTCGGAAGATTAGAACGACTTTGCCTCGCCATCCTCGAATAAATAAGCGGTTTAACCAAGTCATTTCGAAATGTGTTTGAGAGTTCGGTCTCACGCTCGGAACTCATTCCGCAATATGTTAAGGTTTTTACAAAAATGAACCTGATAGAATTATATTAATAATCATTTACATTCGTTAGTTACTGATGTAGGTACTTTAATTTTTTTATTGGAAAATATAAAATTATTATATTTGTTACGAAAACAATAAGATCGTTCCTTGAAAACCTGGAGAGGTACTTGATTTATGGACTATTATAATGAGTGTAGTGTCACTTGGATTTACCGGCCCAATAAAAATAAATAAGTTATAAATGATGTATCACCTTAATAAAAGGTATGATTATGTTGCCAGCACTGAACGGTCGATGGCGTACTTGTATACATTGTATTGCAGGGTCAGGAACTTCTAAAAACTGGCTTACAAAATAGCAATATTATAACATTCTAAGTCTTATTCCAAGTTGAATTCTTGAGGGTGTCCTAGTTGGCGTGATATTCATACGTTGAAACAAGAATATCTATAAAAATACTAATCTATGTTGTAAGAAAGTCGTAGGCATAAATGCATGTCACATAGCATAAATGCATGACACATTAATAGTTAAAAAATAATTAAATTAAATGTTGAGGAACAGCTCCTTCCTGTTCATAAACGTCTTTAATAAAAGGTCAGATGGGACATTATCCCCCTTTTTAAACTTAAAAGCCTAAATTAACATGTTTGAACTTAACATGTCAGTTGAAATTCCAATTATTTGGGATTCAGTTCTTACAACAGGTAGATTGGATGACAAGACTTGCACCAGGCATTTCTTCATCTATGCATAAAGTAATTTCACAGGAGGCTCTTGCGAGTAACACCTAATATGGAAAAGAAATTGTCTCAGAGCCCACTCTTTCAGTCTCATCTTCACCTTATACCATTGTAACTGCGACTAATTGGATTGCGGAAATCCTTTGGAAACAAGTCATGGTCATGGTTCATTTGCTAAACAATTCCTTCATAATTTTTGTTTTGGGGCTTTGGTTAATACCCACTTAACGATGCCATAATAATGTTTTTATCCGTGAACATAATATATCTAAAGTATAACATATAGTCACATTATTAAAGTTGGATCGGTAGGTAAATTCCAATCAATTCACCTAGAGTCACTTGAAACACAGATTTCAACTTGATGCCTTTGCCCACAAAGTAACTAAAATAGCTACTTAATTGGTATATTTACCAAAAATTTGCAGAACTATGACTTGCCTCCAAGCGATACAGTCAACATCAAAAGTCCATAAAAACATTTTTTTTTAATAAAAAAAAAAAAAAAAAAACTGCATTACATTGCTTAATAATGTGTCAATTAAGTTGATGTTTAAGTAGTTGTATAATATTTAGAAAACAAAGTAACTACATAGTACTACTAATTAATCTACTTTGGTCGTTGACTGTACTATAGTTGCAAGACACTTGAAGTTAACCTGACGACTAGGATGATCAATTTCATTGTCTCAGGATGCAATTTTATTTTTGCTTGCTTCAAACAAGGTAGACTAAGAGAAAGATGGGCTCTGCATCCCCTAGTGAGGTGCAAATTACAGTGGCGGCTCAGGAATGGGAACCACAGTGCACAAGTGATACACAGGCAAAATGTGACTCACTTTCTCACTACAGAACGCGGCGGACGCGGGCTGGGGACTGAAGTTGAACAACTTTATGTTGTCAAGTAAATGGAGTTAGAGCCTACAAAAAACGGCATTCCAATGTGAGGGAGTTGTTTGCAGTGCATGCAGCATTATTGCTTATGTACAAAATGCACTACTGGTTCAGTCGGACAGCCAACTGAAATTATGGGTGCACTTGCCCCTTAACCCCTCTAGAGCTGACCAATCAACCGAGCAGTTCAATATAATACTGACGGTTATCTCCCTGAGAAGTTAAACGGATTCTTTGACCTCGTCTCAAGAGGCTGATTAGTTCATGAATGTGAACTTCTGCTAGGAGTCGCAATGGCCTCGATCAAAGATCAGGACATAATGCAATATCAACCCTTTCACATCAAAGGGACTCACCCGTCGTTCCCCAGTGCATGACGCGGGACTCAAAGGTGGTTCAGTGACCACATGTAAGGCTTTCAGTTAAACTGGAACTACATCATACCTATCAGTACTTTAGGCTGATTGATCTCAGATTGACAGCCCTAACGGCCCTGACTAATAAAGGATCTGCGGAAGATCCTAATAGATCAGTTAGGATGGAGGTTTTTTCCCCCACCTATTTTAATAATTCTAAATATAGCCACATAGTGGGATCAGTACTTTGGGCTGATTAATCTTAGATTGACAGCCCTAACGGCCCCTGACAAATAAAGGATCTGCGGAAGATCCTAATAAATCAGTTGGGAATTGGGATGGATGTTTTCTCCCACCTATTTTAATACTTCAGTGGCTGGCCCTTCTATACAATGCCAAGGGAATACAAATTCTAAATATAGTCCCATAGTGGGATCAGTACTTTGGGCTGATTGAGAGCCCTAATCGACCCCTTGCCGATAAAAGACCTCCGGGAGATCCTAATTGACCCCTCAGCAGAGAGTTGCTATCCTCCTTAAAAAAGGGGGGGGGGAGAGGAAAACTGGAGTTATCAAGTTGTAGTTAGCGGATAACCACTCTTGATCAATGCTTTGACTATACACTGTATTGACAAAGTATCAGTTGCATGTCAAATTTGCATATTATGAGATTATAGTACATATATCTCAAACTTGTTCCAAAGTAGTAGCTATCTTTTACGTCGTGACGGTAATGGCCATTTACTGGGTCTGTATAGATTGTGTATAGTCTAAGTGTACGGGATACCTACCCATACAACTATGGGTTACATATTGCATATTCAATAGCAATCTTTTATGTCATACGGCAGGAATGTATTTTGCATATCCCTATTTTAAACATAATTTTATTTTGAGCTTACATTTCAAATGATTTAATAATTAACATCTGCAGGGCCTGCAGATCTATACGATCGGCAGTGTTTCCGTACTGTGTAGACAGTTTTTCTACGGAAAGCCCAGGCCATTAATTATCCTGAATGGGATACATACATTCGCGCCTGTGAACCCCTCCATGGGTCAGAGGTGTAATATTTGACACCCACATTTGGCCAGATAGTTATGAGTTCACATGACGGGGGCCAGACCTATTGCAGTCAGATAAACGCTTTGTCATGAGTCATGACTAATCACTAATGTCTACTGTCGGATGGGGAATAGCCCTATTCCTTGGTAACCCATAACCACGAGAAGTGATGGGATACCCAAATAATATCTAACTGACTATTTTCAGTACCATATAACAGTTTATTTTAGACATTTCTAGAAGAGTTGCCATTATTCTGTCTCTAGCTACAGACAGGTGAGTACATGACTTCACGTATTAGATCAATTTCGCAGTATCGCAGCTTCATTGTTTTATCTCATTGAAAAATTGTACGCTACCCTATCATCTCTTTTGCTTCTATCCATCCAAAGGTTGCCTGGAAGAAATCGCTGTTAGCGATAAGGCCGCCCATTGTGCATTTATAAGTCGAAGATAAAATTAAGTGAAAGCCAGAATACATTATAATATTCTAAAACTGATTGTAGCTAGCATAGGCAGTCGGTGCTAATTGTCAAACACCAAAATGCCTAGTTGTGTACTTCAGTACACTCAACCTTGCGGTCTATGTTACTGATGTAACTAGTTGATTTATCTCAATTAGAGCAGCTACCACGACACTCCTAGGAGAATGGATAAGATCTATTTTTATGCAGTACATATTGATGCGGCTCAAGGTAGCTTCAGATCTTCAGTTGCCTTCAAAGGTTGACATGTATGCCCATGGCATAGGTTTTATGTTGAGGAAATTGGAAGTCTCAATTTGGTAATAAATTTTAATTAATGTTTGATGTTATGAATATGATATACATCTTGGTTGCATGTTTTGTATAAACATTCTATTATGATTAATGCATTATTTTAATTCATATGCTAAATAATACTGTTTTCTATATTATCACATAGCGTTGTTATAGTTACCATCACCAGCAGAAACCAAACAGGTCTTCAAACTAATACCGTCTTTCGGAGGTCATAATAGAGCTGTTTTACATAAAATAAAACAGTTATTATGGCCGAAAGAAAGACGGTATTAGAGCAAGCAAGGTCCTTGCTGGCGAGAAGACACTATGATCTATGATTGACATAAAGATGTGCGACTGGAAACAGTGGCGCCCCTAGCGGTGATTTAAACGGGTAACTATAGTCGAAAGAGGACTAGAGGTAAGATTTTAACAATGTTAACGCTTAAAAAAGGGAAAAATCACAGACAGCTTCTTCAAACTAATACCGTCTTTCTTTCGGCCATAATAACTGTTTTATTTTATGTAAAACAGCTCTATTAACACAATCTGTCGTGTCAATACATATCTAGTCTTTTCTAAAAATACAAATCCCACGCTTCGGAAAAACAAAATGGTTGCAAACTAATGCCAACGAAAAGCCGAGCAACAGAATTAACGAGTTGGAAAGATAACAGCGAGTAGCGTCAGCTTCAGACGGAAAAGTACCAAATATCAATCAACAATAGTTTATCTGAGCAAAAAATTTGATCTCATTCTGACTGCGCGAATGGTTTGTGGCAAATTGGTAGGTATATTACTTATGTAATTACTTCCTAATTAAGTCGATCCTGGTTGTCAATAGTCATTAGCCCGTAGGTCAGGACAGAGGCCTATATGGGCAATTTGAAAAACTCTGTCAGTGGACTGGCTACTAATCACAACTCAGGCTGGGAGGTTAGATGGCAGTCTCTCCCAATGTAACCGAAAAAACCAAGCCATATTATTTAAGCGAACCCTGGACTCCAAGGTGAAGGCCTTAATGCGACCGGGACTAAGTCAAGAATACCTAATGATGATGGTATTGAAGTCTACTGCGACTAGTCGGGACTAACTCGTATTGGTTACGATTTTTATTCTTGCGTTTTGGTTTGGATTGGATGCGAGCTTTGGACTAATAAGGCGATTATTGGAATTGTTCAATGAGTTCTAGTTTTGATTGACTGTTTTATTAAAATCATTGAAACAGATTCACAAAAAGATTGATATCGGTTTTAAACCACCGTTTAGCTGTTTTGTTTGCCTATTGAGAACTCGCCCTAATATGACGCTGTGAAAATGAACAAAACTTGTCACCAAATTGTCGCTAAACAAACACTGAGCTTCATCGAAACTGCTGTAGATACTTATTAAGAAACAAAGGCGTGGGTTAAGGGCAACTTGGTAAGATTTCTCTATATGAGAAACCTAGCCACTGAAAGTGAGCTTAGTCCATGACTTTAAAAGTTACGCAGCAGACTATGGAGCGAGCTATGCTTGGAGTTTCTTTGAAGGATAGAATTCACAACGAGGTCATCTGACATAGAACCAAAGTTACCGACATAGCTCGCGGAATAAGCAAGCTGAAGTGGCAGTGGGCTGGCCACATCTGTCGAAGGACTGATGGCCGTTGGAGCAGACGAGTCCTAGAGGGGAGACTGCAATTAGGAAAACGGAAGATTGGACGCTCCCTAGCCAGGTGGACTGACAACCTGATAAACTTCACAACAACACACTTTGTACATACTTCTATCTCTTTTTTTGTTTTTAGGTTTAAGTAAGTGATGGGTTCACAAAAAAATAAAAATTTCAATATAGTATTCATCAATTATTTATTAAAAATAAAATTTTATAATATGTTTATACATCATTTTTTAAATGAATATATTACTAACATTTTACTTTCATATCTCTATTGTGTATTTCGTTTCTACGACTATTATCGCACAGCCACAATGCTATGACACCTCGGCGATAGAACCGGATCAAACAGCTTCACCAAATACACTTTATCATAACCATTTTCTAATAAAAACACTAATCTATCTAACAAAATTAAAGTTTCAACCACTTGCGCTAAACATAACCTAACAAAATAAAATAAAACAAGTTTTTTCCACTGGCAATCCATTGTCTTTTGTATATCTGTGAAAAAACTGTCAGGGAAACTGTCAAACAGTTCCAATTTTAAAATTTCGTCCGCCATTTTGAAGTACTGTTGAAAGTTTTGACATTTCGGTGTTATCCTTTTGAGTTTGCCTTCGGATAGTGATTGGTTAGGAAGATGCTTTTTGATTATTACCTGTAAAAGAAAATAAATAACAGACTGATCAATAAATCAATGCTATATTTTAGCTAAGGTCCTTGGTCAGTTTAAACTAATCCTCTCACCAGATTCAACTTCATCATTCTATTGATGAAAGGATGGTTCTAATGGGGCCATTTCTAAGTCGTATATGGCCCAAAGACAGCTGGGGTGCGAAGGAATTGCTGAGCTAAAACAAGCGTCGTGCGGTTTAAGTCAGTTCGAGTCTAATATAAACACCTCGGTTGTCCAGTGGGGGTTTCCGTGTGAATTTACGCACAAAAAAACCGAATTTAGTGACGAAATAATAAATACTATATTGTTAAAAAATCTAAGTAAGGACTAAAGCACATACCTGCAACAAAGCCCTGTACAGCAAACTCCTCGACGGCAACTGGCGCTGAGACACGACCCTGTCTATAGACTGCGCGGCCAACATCCGCGCGTTACGACCCAACTTGTACCCTAGAACAATGGGTTATACAGGGTGAAAATATCAAGTATTCAGCCAGACGATTATCGGCAACTATACTGTCCTATATCTTGACTCTTGACTCTAAGTATCGGGAGACACGAGGCTCGGGCCTACATTGGTTTGATATAATCTATGATTGGTGGATTTGAGCTCGTCCACCGCAGTAGCACCCCGTACTATCCTCAAAAGACACACAAAAAAAACGTGTACTGCGCGTATAGAGAACATAAATACAGTATAGATTCAGCAATATAGATTCAGTGCTTGTGTTTTTTATACCCCACCCTGCCTGATGGCAAAACTGAAGGCAAAGTTTTAGACAAGAGGGTCACTATTGCAGACACCAATAATATTACAACGTTGTCTCGTAGCTTGATGAGCCGGGACTGTTGATATCGTTGGAAGGTTTTTTGATAAATAATCCATATCCATACTCCATACTAATATTATAAATGCGAAAGTAACTCTGTCTGTCTGTTACGCTTTCACGCCTATACCACTGGACCGATTTGGAAATTTGGTATAGGGGTAGATTAGACCTTGAGAAAGGATATAGGCTATGTTTGGTCGCGATAACCGACATCCACGCGGGCGGAGCCGCGGGCAAAAGCTAGTCTGTAATATACCTTTCAGATAATCCGACATCGGAAAACCCCGACTGGTCTCCTCCCCACCCCCATGGTCCCTTTGGAAGACATCAAACACATCAGCATCTCCTGACTCCGTGAGAAGGTGGTAGCAGCAAGGCACGTTGAACACGGCGGCTACGGACGGCTGCGAGGTGAAGATACGGAGGGAATCCGGTCCCAGGTTACCACAAGTGTGAAGACCTACAACAAAATTATAGATAATGCAATAAAACATGTATAAGCTGTGGAATGAACTCCCTGCGGTGGTTTTCCCAAGCGACTATAATATATGGTTCTTCAAGAAGGGCATTAGAAGTTTTCTTCAGGGTCGGCAGCGCGAGTGTGACGCCCCTGGTATTGCACATGTCCATAGGCCACGGCAAACACTTTCCATCAGGTGGGCCGTGTGCTTGTCTGTTGTTTAAAAACAACAACCCGCAAAAAAAAATTGACAATTCTGAGCAGAGCGACGGGTGGAGCCTCCTGTCACCCTGGCAGAAGCAAGACGCTTCGACGAAGAAGAAGAATTGCGTCGAAGAAGACGGCGGCGCAATACGGCCCTCCTCATACTCGGAGCCTAAATGGCGACACCCGATCAGGGCCAGCTCGAAAGAGATCCAGCCAGCCCAGTGCGGGGGAGACATGGTGACAAAAAAATCAGACCTATCCTCCAGCAGAGGGTTGGAAAGGAATAAACAGACCTATCCTTTAGTCGCCTAGTACCACACCACATGGGAAGAGACAGGGTGGCCCAAATTCTACAAGGCAAACCAACAAGAGATGGAGTAAGATGCAACTGGGAACAACACTAAGATGATGAGAGCACGGACATGAACTTTTGTAGGTATAGATTATATTGTAGGTATACATTTCAAGTTTGATTTTTTCTATCAATTTTAGAAACAGGCCATAATTGCCTGTTTGTTACCTGTCAAAAGTAGCTTCACATCTTCGTTGGCATATTCCGGGAAAGTCTCCTTCACAAGTGCCGTGAGGTCTGTGTCCTTAGTAATGAAGGCTGTGGCGAAACGGTGCAAGTTCTTGTCTATGGCCTCGCTTATACACTCTTCGATGCCGTTGTTTATGCGCTTAGCTATCGCATGCCACTGTTTCTGTAATAATGAAATTAGCAGTGGGATTACGGGGAAAAACATCCAGGCATCCTAAATTAGTTTCAATTTTGGATGCCCTTGGGGCCCTCCCGAGATCTTTGGGGTCTCTCCTGCCAGCTGGTACCCCTACCGAAGAAAAGACGAAGCTCTGGTGCAGGCTCCTTTCAGGGTTGGGAGGTCAGAAGGTAGTCGCTCCCATAAATGCTGGCCCCCAAGTGTTGACTTGGAAGCCACTGGGACGACACTATATTAGTATCAATTTTATAGGGTCCTTTATGCAGCGTGTGAAAAAGCATCTTATGAGACTGTCAAGCTGAGTGTCACCATTGTAATATTGTATGTGTCTGTAACGGTGACCCGCTTTCCTGATACTGCCTTTGTATCAGCTTATCATCAGGTTTTTGGACTGTAACATACTATAGCATGAAGCGTGAACCAACCTGTATAACATTGACCCTGGCCGGTGCACTGGCCACAGTTCTAGCATCACAGTCGAGTGACAGGCAGGGCCGGCCGTGCGCCAGGCTCAGTGTGACGGCCAGCGAGCCTCGTCCTCCACCCGCTTCTACACAGCAGTGGGACCCCACACTCGTGTGAAGTGACGCTACCAGACTAGACATTGTCTGCACCTGTGGGAACCGGGCACGGTTCGAGAATTTAGCACGAGTAACCGCTATGAGTCTATACGATTGGATGCAAAATGCAGATGCAAATGTGATCAACCAGGTAGTAGGAGTATTTTTTACATGTTAACTAAAAATATCACCCTTATTCTATTCACATAAGGCTGAAAATAGTATGCAGTGTTAAATTGTTCGTGTTTTTTAAGCGTAGCACTCACTGCACTTCGTTACACTGACTTTATTAAACAAACTAACTCAGAAGGTTTAGTCCTATTTAGTCTCCTTGACGAAATAGGGTTGATATTTAATCGCGACATTCGCGACTTAAAAACTTATAGAGCTTTTGCCCGCCCGACTTGAATTGAGTCTTACGTTGTGCGTTACTTACGATCTTACGATAATAGACTATTATTCTGATACACCTTTCGCGAATATACATAATAATATGTAAGGGTTTACGACGAGTTTCCATAGCAACAAAAATTATGATAGTTCGTCGTTTAGGTTTACGTTACGTAAAAACAATCGCAACGCATTCGCGGCCATATATGTTTAAAAACATACGGGCGCGAATGCTGTAATTTTTTTTTACAAACCTATAGCTGATAAACCTGTTTCTTTATCCATTAAAATATATATAAGCACAAGCACCCTAAAGTCTATTAAAAAAACATTAAAAACATACATAAACATAAACTCACGCCTATATCCCCGAAGGGGTAGGCAGAGGTGCTAGCACCCACATTTCGCCGTTTATGTTTAGGTCCCAATGTAATAGGTGGCGAGCCTATTGCCATTAACCGGGCACTTATAAACCTGCGATAAATACACACATAACTTCGAAAAGCATCGAAAAGTCATTATTGTGTGTGCCATGGTAAAACCTGGGATCGAACCCGAGACCTCGTCTCAGTAGTCCATTACCCATACCACTAGGCTACCGCGGTAATGATGAAAAAAACATATTATTAAATTACGAAGTGTGACCAAAAGAAATTTAATATATACCTCATAACTCTTCTTGCTGGTCATGAACTGCTTGACCTTGACCTCGGGCCGGAGGTCACCGCCCCAGGTTTTGATCCGCTCTTGTAGTTGGTCGGTAGATAAGCAGTAGTCGTTGTTAACTCTCACATGGTGGGAGCGGGCAGTGTCTATCCAGGTGGACAGGGGTGAAGTGTCTACAATTGGATAGCAAACTGTTAAAAATAGCACTAAGGTGTGAATGAGAAAAGGCAGAAAGATTAAGGCATAATCACATATACAGGGCGTCCCACGGCGATGCCACATGGAGGGCAAGTACCTTAAATCCTTAAATTGGCGCATTTTACTTAAAGGAGACATCATTTTATTTTTAAAAAGAAACAAAACTGCATTCAAAGATTTTTTAAAATTCGCTTGCCACACCCGGTAATCGAACCGACTAAAATCCGAAAAAGTAACATTCTGTATTTTTATGGCATCAATCGATAGTGTCAATCAAAAGGATCAAATCTCTCTAAGATACATGGCAAATTAAATGAAAGGAAGTCCTTGAAACCTAAACTTATAAATTCAATTTGGCAAAACAAAACACTTTTAACTCAAAGTTCATCCATCCATCTGATACCATACTAACAATCAAATTCCATATTTAAATCACTTTTCTTTTTTTATCGTGTGGAGACCGCTGCATCAATCGATAGTGTCAATCAAAAGGATCAAATCTCTCTAAAAAACATGGTAAATTAAATGAAAGGAAGTTCACAAAATCTTAACTTAAAAATTCAATGCAAACAGACACAGCACTTTTACTCCAGGAACCATCAGATAAGGCATCTTATAAGGTCAACACTAGAGATATCTTTGATGAAATTTATTTAGTAAAATAAGTACATACTGAATGAATGAACTTCGTTACCTGTTTAAAATGTAACTTTATTGGGTAACTGCATGAGGTTATGTAGGTAGGGTAGGTAGTAATTTTTAGGTGCTTGATTAGAAACCTGCACGCGGTGTACCCTGGGCAACGAAGATGGCGAGTGAATTGCCCTATTGGATCAACTTATAACCTGTCAATTGAGACGGCGCGGCGTACGGATTTAGTCGGTTTGAGTTCGAGATACCTAAATACTGCTGCTGACCAGCAGCGGTCTCCACACGATAAAAAAAGAAAAGTGATTTAAATATGGAATTTCATAGTTAATATGGTATCAGATGGATGGATGAACTTTAAGTGTTTTATTTTGCCAAATTGAATTTATAAGTTTAGGTTTCAAGGACTTCCTTTCATTTAATTTACCAAGTTTCTTAGAGAGATTTGATACTTTTGATTGACACTATCGATTGATGCCATAAAAATACAGGATGTTACTTTTTCGGATTTTAGTCGGTTCGATTACCGGGTGTGGCAAGCAAATTTTTAAAAATCTTTGAATGCAGTTTTGTTTCTTTTTAAAAATTAAATGATGTCTCCTTTAAGTAAAATGAGCCAACTTAAGGATTTAAGGTACTTGCCCTCCATGTGGCATCGCCGTGGGACGCCCTGTATAGTGGTTTTGTAATTCACAACTTCAACAACTGCTTATTTTATAGTTTATTTAGAGAAAGCTGAAGAAATAATAACTATGCATGTTCAGTTACATCAAATAGACAAGACCTGAGTGAGACATGTTTTTAAGTAGAGCCTTAAAGAAGTTACAGGGCACTGATAGAAAAGCTGAATGAGCCAGATTAGCCGGAGATCCATCTTCCAAATGAAGGTAGAGAGGATCATAATCAAAACCCACCTTGATAAGTTTGTTCAGCACTGCTCCAAAATATATCCAAGGACTCATTGAGCTCTGAGCCTTCCAGGGCATCCCTCAAAGCCACAGGCAGTAGACGTTCCCAGTGGTTCAGTGTGAGGAACTCTACCATGTGACAGTTGGCAATCGGCAGCAATGGAGTCAGGTATTTAGTGATGGAGTCAATGTGGCGGTGAAGTCTTGTAGCTGTTGATATCATTGATATGTCTGTAATAATATTCAAAAATAGAAGCTAAGGAACTTCAAAAAAACTACTTTTCCAGCATTCCAGATGCAGTCCCTACTTTGACAGCCCTGATAAATGCAATTTCACACTGACTTATAAAACGCAGCATTCTAAGAAGAAGGGAATGGATTTATGGATAACTAGCCTTTCGCCCGCGGCCCCGCCCGCGTGCATCTCGGGTAACGCGACCTTTGCTCATATTTTCGGTTCTACTCAACCGATTGCGATCAAACAAACGTAAGATTTGAAGTCTGATCAAGCCCTTTCTAACAAAAAAAATCGCATCAAAATCCGTCCAGTAGTTTTTGCGTCCATCGCGAACAAACAGACAGGAAATTAAAAAAATATATTTTTGTGTTCAGTATCATTAACATAACATAACCCAAGTATTTTTTTTTAAATATCTCCAATGTACAGACACAACCACTTTACAATTATATAATAGTATAGAAGTATTCCAGTTCATAATTAGATGTCAAAGAAAGAAAATTAAAATTAAATTCAATCAATGTGAAAATTAAATTTCTTTTACTACAAAAAAAAAAAAATTAAAATATCACCTACCAGAATCTTCAGAATGAAACGCCTGCATCATAAGGGTTCACCGAGGGTATCCTCAACAACGCACAAGCCTTTCTATACTGTGCTCGCACATTCTCAGCCATGCCTAGGATATCATGGTCTTCAGAATTTGAACGCGGGAATGTATTTATGAGTTCTTTGACTCTCATCAACTGTGCCACTACTTTGTTGGAGTATTTTATGTCTAACTCCTCGTTGAGAGTGATGTGGTGCGTTATTATGCCTAGGTAGTAACCTGGAAAGAGAATTTATTTTGTTAAATATATAGCTTTAAGATTGACATGGTAATTTTAATTTCTACGTAGATACACTCATGCCTATTTGTCTCCAGGGTAGATTATTTTTATTACTGTATTCAGGATATACACCAATTATGTGTTTTATGCAGTTTTGTTAATTTTGGCATTGTTACACAATCAGCTGCATTGCTAATGCTTTATTAGCTAGTATACAAGAGGAATCTGTGTTTAGGAATAAGTATATATAACTTCTGTAATACCTTCTAACTTCTGAAATATCAAAAACTTGACAAAACACAAATATGGTAAATATCACTAGTGTCCAAATAGACCTGCACGTAATAGGTACTGTACCTAATAGACACAGGTCTATTTCTAATTCTACCACTTTCCATTAGGTGGGCCATGAGCTTGTCTGTCACCTATACAAAAAAAGTCTGCTTATAGTCAATTGATCTCAAGATTATATAGGGAATAAATAAAACTGTTACCTAGTTCTCTTCCAAGTTCTGCACCTCTATGGTACCCCAGATGGTAACCCTCCGGATTGCCTGCTTCACTGCCTGTTTTGAACCCTTGTTCATAACTTTCTTTGAATTCGCGCTCTTCACTAAGAACAATATCGTCTAATAAGTCATTGAAGTCTCTTTCTTCAGCCATTAGCAGTTTTATACTCGCATGATATACAGTAACTTTCAGCCTCAGCTCTTAGCTTAGTAAGACCTCTAACATAACCAATAACCACAACAATATTGATTTGTTAGGCCAACGTCCGAAGGTATAGTAAAATTAGATAAAAACCTATATTAGTAAGTTCTTTCTAATAGCGATACAGGTCAAATTATTTTATAACCCTAACATATTGCTAAATTGCTATCGGCTAATTCGGCTATGAGGTTAGCTGTCACTGTCAAAAGTCAATGTCAGATCAGTGCCGTCAGCTGTGGTTGTCAGAATGTCAGATTTTTGAGGTTATATTTTTTATTGTGATGTTAGTGACAACTAAACGTATTTATACCTCTATATTATTTATTACCAATCCAAATCCAAATATTTATCATTGACAGGACGGACTCGGTGTGGAAGGCGGAGGATCGGGAGTGATCCGGAGCAATGGCACACATTGAGGATGGCTATGTTCATCACTATCAGTGGACTGTGTCTGTGATTATGCTAATTTAACATAATAAATTCACATTACATCTATATTGTACTTCAGAATTTTAGAGAAAACAGTTTGGTTTAGTATTTATATGTTTTTAAAACTATAGAAATGTACTTAAATAAATTACTTACCATTTCTTTGCATCATCAAAACGTAATTATGAAATCATCTGACTTAAGTCAGTGATTGTCAAGTTAGATCATGTCGTCAAGTTAAAATGACAGAACAAAAATGAGGATATAAAAAATTACATTCACAAACCACAGCTACATCTGGTTCATATCGGCCTCTAAATTATTAATAATAACCTGAAAACCAAACCCAGTCACTTTTTTAATATGGGCAAGGAGTTCACATCCAGCGAAGTAAAATCACACAATAGCAGAAATAGTTGTTGGATTGTTATACGAAACGATGTCTACGATGTTACAAATTTCTTGGGAGAGGTGAGTCTGTCTGTCCATTAATAAAGTATGTAGTTATCATGGCTATAGTTCTATGCAATAACACGAACTGGTAGATGTATTTATTTTTACACATTTTTGTGAGAGGATTGTTCTAATATTTATGTTTATTAATTTTTAAACACTTAAGTATATTCATGCTTCTTGTACCACCTATTAGGTTCGGTGGCTCGTAATAAATACATTAATGTATGGTAAGTAATAATATGCTTCCTGCGTGTATGCAAAGAGAGAGGCAAAAACGTATTCTTCAATTTTATTCAATTTAGCAAAAGTTTAATCTAATTTTTTCTAACGACATGCGTTTTCTAATCTTGTTCAAGGTATTATTGTTAACCTTGTTTCGAGATAACATAATTACGACTACAGTTTTAATAAGTAAACATTTATTTGGACAATACTGAACTTGTTATTAACACTTTGCTTCCTTAGCACGTTTTTTTACCCGACTGCCAAGAAGGGTTTGTTTTTTAAATTATAACAATTCGCCGCCAATCTTTGCGATTGGCTAAAAGTGCGAACGTAAAAGGATCCGGATATGCACTGTAATTAGGCAAAACTGCACCTGCAGTGCATCTTCCAAGAAAGAGCGTAACGACGCTTTGTAACCACAGGCCTCGACAGTTTACTGTCTACAGTAGACCTAATATGAAACAACGGCAGATGCGGGTCTAAAATGGATTTTTCTAAAAAAGTGACCTTCCGCCTCCGCAAATTTCAGGCTGCAACAGCGCCTGTTCAATGACTTCCATGTTATGGAACAGATTTATCCTGAAATCGGATGCGAAGACGGTATCTGACACTCCCCCCCTTCTGGACCGACACGCACTCTAGGAAGTAATTAATGCACGCTGCCGTGCGTTTGAAATCATCACAACCACGCACCATGAAAAAGCCGCTTGGTACGCCTTTTAAATACGCCTTTTTCCTGCTGGAAAACCGACCCCAACTGATTTGGGAAAAGGTTCAAAATGTGATGATACGCCTTTTTAAAGGCCCCAAAAGAATAGGTGGACAAAATATTCGTCAGTTACTTCCGTACTTACACATCTTACGATCTTTATCTGCCAACAGTTTCTTTCTTAAAAAGGTAGCCGGTTTTCCGATGCTTCTGAGCCCTGACCTTATGCAAAAAGTCAACAATTTTAATGTATATTACATGATTATATTGGAGGTTACGCCAATTAATCTGTCTACTTACATCGTCTAAATATAAACCGCGCCACGTATCTTGGACCTAAAATGTGCTCAATATGTGCCCTATACGCGAAGGTTACATTTCTTGGGTGTCTTTTGAGGATAGCACGGGATGCTACTGCGGTAGACGAACTCTAATTTACCAAGCATAGACTATTACAAAGCAATCCGCGGGCGCCAGAGCCTCGTATGTTTTACGATTTAGGTCCAAGATACGTGGCGTGGGCTATACGTAGTTTACGTCATTCAATCAATACTTGTTCTTTCCCACTCCACTCACAAGTACCTACGTTTGGATTCACGTTGTTACATTTTTTTAAGCCACTACATAGTATCTTCCTCTTCATCCTAGCGTTAATCCCAGTCGCATCCGAAGCTTCACGTCTGAGTCTGGGGTCCGCTTTACCAGTCTAACTACGGAGGTTGGCTGAGCTTCGATATTTTCCGTGAAGCGAATGCCATCTGATTTCCACGACCTAATGGCGATATTGGACGATATCGAAGCATTGATTGAAGATGTTCGTATAGCAATCGGGACCGACGGCGACGGCTTAACGTGCTCTCCAAGGCTCGACCAGACCAATGCATACATCCATATATGCATACATATATTTACACTGAGCGGGTATCGAAACCCCGTGCCTCCTGGGTAGCGGCTGCGTTCACTGCCAACACGCCACAGAGGCTCTCAAAGGCCTCTGTAGGAGTCTGGATTCGTGCTATATGTATAATAAGCGGTTGTTTTGTACCGCGATCGAGATTACCCACTAGCCTGAAATAGATCCTAACCATCATATTTATTTTCCCATCTATTTGGTGCAGCTCTCATTTACATCAATCATTTTGCGTCCATTCTGAACCAAACCAAGATATTAAAATCGTTTCTGCTATGCTAAAAGTTTGTACAAATATTTATGCGCGCTCGTCAGTTCTAAACAAGAACAGATGAACGTACATAGCTAAAAAAAAGTTGAAGTGTTTAGATTCCACTCTTGTTTTTTGTTATTAGTGGATTACGCAATCCATTTTTTTGCTTCATTAACTTCGCTTTTATGTCTGAATGAATTACGCAAAATACCTAAAAACTATTTTAATTTAATTTAGTATTGTTTATGTTTTATTCGTTTGTTTTCGTACGTGTGGTGAAGAACCCGTATTCACAAACAATACTTAGCTATGCGTACAACAAAAACTGTGCAAAGAACGACAAATTCTCAGTGCGTTCGTTTTGGCAAGCCTTTTTATTCATTGATAACACTTAAGTAATACTTCATTGAGGGAACGCACTGCGTTAGATACTGCTCCGTGATGTTTGTGAATTAATTTTACCAGCCCTATGCGCTCGAGCACACTATGAGACCTCACAGTATCGTTTGTGAATACGGGTCTAAGAATACAATTGTCTCCACCCCATCCCATCCGAAGGGTGTAGTAAGAGGCGACTAACAGAAAAATACGCAGACGATAATCACTGCGAGAGAAGGAAATCTCGAAATATAACCCTGTACCAACCCGTCTGGCCAACGCGACGTGGAAACAGTAGGCCAAAGCCTCCCGGCATTGGGAGAGGCCTATGTCCAGCAGTGGACTGCGATAGGCTAATTGATTATGTTTTATTGATGTTCATTATAGTACTTGACCTTGGCGGACCCTGAGCTTCAAGGTCATCTTGGCCACGGATGCAATCAGGAGAATACGTCTATATGCAGATGATGATGATAGTACTTGATTGTATAATACCGTTACAGCAAAACATTTCTGAGCTAAATAGTGTTAGAATACATAGTGTAAAGTAGGCTTAAATCTTGTGGTTTGTAGTTTTACTTCGGAGCCCGCTGTCCGCTTTCCGGCTTTAACTCCTCGCACGGTTTTGGCATCCCTGGCAGTGCGACCATGTTACCATATTCTAATGACCAAATATCGAAAAATCCACTACTGGCAATTCTACAGTGTTTCAAGCATCCATGAAACTCTCTTTGTGATTAGTGAACACATTTTATTTCTTTCTCAGCATCCCGGAGGGGAGGATCCGTTACTGGATTCAGCAGGAATGGATGCAACAACAGCTTTCGACGAGGTCGGACACAGCTCATCTGCCAAGTTTGTATACCGTTCTATACATACCTATACATATATTTATAACTAGCTTTTGCCCGCGGCTCCGCCCGCGTAGATGTCGGTTATCGCGACCAAACATAGCCTATGTTCTTTCTCAAGGTCTAATCTACCCCTATACCAAATTTCATCAAAATCGGTTTAGCGGTTTAGTCCTAAAAGCGAGACAGACAGACAGACAGACAGAGTTACTTTCGCATTTATAATATTAGTAGGGATCATCGTAATGCCTCGATGACACTGGGCTAGTTTACAAGCTACAAGCCATCGAGGTTGTAAGCAGCTTGTAAATTCGCTCCGTGTCATTGAGCTTTTTTTACAATCTGCCTTTGAGTATCCGATTGTATTGCTCACTCACTTGCTAGCTTTTAAATAAACTCACCGCGCAGCAGCTCGTGAATGGGAATATGGGGGAAGGACAGTCGCGACGAACAACTACAAGTTACAACTACAAGTTATAATAGGCTAGTTAAAAATCCCTTCTTACGTTAGGAAATTTGGATAGGACGCGAGTCGGGAATTAGCGTAGAGTCTTTAAAGATATCGCCAAAGAATCTCTCACACACAATTGAATGGCGCCTTGCACACTTTGAAACCGGAGTTGTAAGTTTCAGTGACTTTTCGCCAAATCCGTCATTTCGGTCGCAGGCGAATCCCGTCGCGTTGTCCGCAATTGGCGACTCAACAACACTGTCAAAATGTATCTTCCAGATAGCGGAACAACGGTTTGACATTCAATTTATACAAGAAATTGAGATAATTTCTTAGTTTTCAGTCGCGTAATGTTCGAGCGTCGAGTTGCGATTAGCGAGCAAGTGTCTAGTCGCGTTTCCATGATACACGACTGAAGTCGTCTTCACTTTCTAGTTTCCTAATATTATAAGAACTAAGTCAAAATAAAAATGCTGAATTGTGTCTATTGACGCGTCGCAATTTCAGCCATTTTGTTTACAATACGCATTAGCGCTAAATGGCACGCATGACGTCATGCTGGTGGTGCCGAAAATAATGACACATTCGATCGTGCTCGGTTTTCGAAGTATTTGATGCATACCCGATATCTTACTTGAAATTACTTACTGGGGGACCTTAATAGACAGCCTCCGTGGATGGCGTGGCGATAGTGAACGCGGCCTTAGGAGGCGCGGGTTCGATCCCCGTTCAGTGCAAATATTTAGCCGCCGCCGGTCACGACTGCCATACGAACATCTATTGCAGTCGTTATATAGGGGAAATGGCCCACTCAGACGGGCGGATCACCCGTCCGGTCAACGGTGTCTCCAATGAAAGTAGTAGTAGGTACCTTAGTTAGTAAAGTTATTAAAATCAGTAGTCATCGTGGGCAAAATTTAGTTGATACCTATACATATTCTAGCATACGACTATTTACCGCCATACCGCAATTTTTAAGTAAACTAATGTCCAGTTTATCCAAATATCAATAGGTACCTATCCTATGACGCGCATTTAAAAAATAATAGATATTGAAATTAAAAAAATGACTTAAATATTGTATGGTTTTCAGACGACAACTGAAAAAATATAAAATTGGATCACTGGCTCCAGGCGAAGCATGGTAAGTTGTTTTAAATATTATTTAGATGCTATAAAATCACAGAAAGTAACCTTTACCGAAAGGATTATTTTGTGAAGGTAGAAAAATTGCAGAAAGGATGAGAAGAAAACAAGATAATCCAGAGAAGACATTGAAAAAATATGTACGTCTGCCACTAATATTGTACTCACTATTTGACTTGTAGTCTACCAACGTAATTCTGCCTATGCAAAGTGTTAGGTTAAGTTAAAAACACTTCCGAAAACGTACATTTTTTGTACATTAAGCTGTACCTACTTCCTATCTACTTGCCCTATTGTAAATCTATTGGTTCACAGTAAAGAATATCTATCTGTTGCGTACGCGTCCGTAATATCGCGGGCCGTGAAACGCAGCTTAACTTTTGGATGCTAATAGCGGGTCTGAAGCAGATCGTCCCATTCGCAACTCGTCATACATTCTTAACTCGTCCCATTCGCAGCTTGTCCCATTCTCAATTCGTCCCGTTCGCAACTTGTCCCGTTCGCAACTTGTCCCGTTTCGCAACTCGTCCTATTCGCAACTCATGTTATTCTTTTTTACACATCGATAAAGATTACCATGATAATGACCTATTAATTTGAATGAATGCCATAACCTTCCTAGGTTATGGCATTCATTCAAATTAGTAGTAAACCAATATTTAAGGTTATAAAAAAAATGGACACTCCCCACCCCGACTCAGATAGGTTAGGTTAGAAGGCTAAGGTGGGAGCGGAGCGGAGCGGAGCTCCCGCATTAGCCTTCGTGGTTATTTTTTTTAAAACCACGCACAAGGATTCAGGATTTCATTATAGTAAGGAAAACACAAAAGGACGTTAAATCATGTTTATTTACGTAATTAAGTTGAACTCAAAATGTGAATTAAAACATATTATATTAACTAAATATTTGAAGCTATAAAATAAAATCTTCTAACCTAACCTATACAAGTCGGGACGGGCGGTGTCCACCCCGCGCAATTATGTGAGTCGTCCAATATACGAATCGTCCATTATATGGATCGTCCATTATATGAATGGACATTATAGCAATTAAACTTATTTCAATGAAACTTATGTGAATGAACCATTAGTCGAGTCGTTCATTATGCGAAATGAACTTATATGAATCATCCTTATATGAATCGACCTTATGCGAAATTAACTTATGCGAATTGATACGTAACCCGAGCCAAGAACGCTACAAGTAGCAAATGGGACGAGTTGCGAAAATAAATATAGAATTGGACGAGTTGCGAATGGGACGAGTCGCGAACGGGACGATTTGAGAATGGGACAAGTTGCGAATGGGACAAACAGCTATTTGGACGAGTTGCGAATGGGACGATCTGCTTCAGACCCCTAATAGCATGCTATTCGTAAAATAAATAAATAAATTCTGTCCTCCAATTGAATTGTAGGCCAGAAAATAATGCAGACAATATTAAATTTGCAGTTCGAGATTGCATCCTAGACTATGGATGTCAAGGTGACAGATTATTTTTTTTATTGTTTTAGTTGATTTTATTTTTATTTAGGTACATTTATTGTATTAGTCAACAAGAAAAACAAAACATCTATTTTCATTATTTTTTGTAACTTTGAAATTATTTAACAGAACTTGAGCATTCACTCAAATATAAATTACTGAGAATTTGCTCTGACTTCAGTAATTCGTATTGTATGAATGGACATTATCATGTCTTGTCGTATTTCTCGAATGTAATCTTGGGTTTAAGTCCTCTTTTGGGTCCTGCCTGAGTGTTTTCAAAAAATATGTTTGTCTTTTACCGTAGTGTTCACTGTTAATATTTAGTTTTTACTTTTTTTTTTCATTTATTTGTTCAATGTGTACAACTCGAGTAGTTAATACTATTATTCATTTTCTTTTCTTATTTTTTTTATAACTATTAATATTCTAAGGCAGCAAAAATTTCCCTTCGGAGCATAATGTACAAAACGCAAAATGAGCACAATCGGCACAATGTACAATTCGCAAGATGTACACAAGCACAATGGCCAAAACGCAAAAGGGGCTCGTCTCTCAAAATGTACAATTCGCAAAATGTACAAAACGCAGAATGAACAAAACGCAAAATGGACAAGACTCTCAAAATGAACAAATCGCTAAATGTGCAAAAAAGCACACGTTCACACACAAACCATTTTGAGCATAAGTTAAAATATTATAACGGATATAAAAAAAAAAGAAACTTTTTTAACTGTATATATGTTGTACATATTTTTAACTAATTTATTACCTTAGGAAATTAATAATTCAATTGAAATAAAACTAAGTAGATATATAAGCAATAGCAGTTATTATTATATTATATTAGAAGAAATGAAAATTCTACGAGTAATAAACTGATAACCTTAAAATTAAATTCTCTTACTCAACAACAAGAAAGTTCTACGAGTATAAACTGATAAATTAAAAATTAAGTTCTAATCCCCCAAATAACCCCTTCAGAACTTTTAGTAGACTATCGTTTTAAACTACAAGGGGTTTTTTTTACTTTGACATTTTACCCCTTGTAGTTTAAAACGATAGTCTAGCATAAATCATCTTAACTAAAAATTCTGAAGGGGTTATTTCCATGTCGTCTAGCTGGCGCAAATTCTTTTTGTATTTTATGTCAAATTGGCTCTGGCAATGAGGCTCTTCAAATACTTATCAGACTCCTTGGTGAATGCTTTAAGGTCAGGTTTTACTACTCCATGTAGGCATTAGCGCGGACCAAAAATCTAAATCAGAAATCTAACTCGTGTAGTAGGTATATTAGTCAATGTAAAATAGACCTTACTTCCTTTTTGCACATTTAGCGATTTGTTCATTTTGAGAGTCTTGTCCATTTTGCGTTTTGTTCATTCTGCGTTTTGTACATTTTGCGAATTGTACATTTTGAGAGACGAGCCCCTTTTGCGTTTTGGCCATTGTGCTTGTGTACATCTTGCGAATTATTATTAGAACTATCGGGATATTTACCATGTATTGTTTGGAGTTTCCGATATTTCGGCGCTGTTGCAAGCACCATGATCACGGAGGAACTGTAGTACTGGCGGTAAACGGTGAAAAAGTTTCTAGGAGAACATATATCGATCTACCCTCTTTCGAGTTCTTTTGTGACGCGTATGGACACTACCACTGGTTTCACTCTCACTACAAACTCGAACTCGATCTCGATCACGTTCACGACACACTATGCTTACTGTATCCACTCGCGATTTTGTTTTGGCTTGCTCCCGATTGTTTGTACATGCTTGCAACAGCGCCGAAATATCGGAAACTCCAAACAATACATGGTAAATATCCCGATAGTTCTAATAATAATGTAAACGACCATGAAAGTTTAAATACCTATATCTTGCGAATTGTACATTGTGCCGATTGTGCTCATTTTGCGTTTTGTACATTATGCTCCGAAGGGAAAAATTTGTTCAAAAAGTGTAACGCATTTTTTGGAATATTTTTTGCTACACATTTATCTAATTCTAGGTTAAATTCACCAATTTCTAATAGATAGATATCTATCGGCCTTAGTGCACACAGTAGTGTACGTCTAGGTACATGTACTTAGGTGAATTGGCAGATATAAACCAAGACCACAAGTAGATAAATTTATCAGTATCTGTGATAGTTGTAGGTTATTTTTAATTGTAATAATATAGTTCTTAGCTCAGGAAGTATTGTCATTTTGTAACGTCACTAAAGATTGATATTTAGTTATGTTAACATACTAAACTTATTTTAATGTTATGGTAAATAACAACTACATCTATTTCTGTAGATTCACATTCATACAGTCCCTCTCCCTTCAGACTTTTTCCCATTAGAGTTATCAAAGAAAACATCTTTCCACTTGCTGACTTACGCCTTTTACTTCTACTTTCATAACTTGATAATCTGACATTTCCTTACTGTACTCGATCTGATTGACATACCTACCTACCTTTTTACACCGAGATCTAACTGACATACCTACTTACACCTAGATCTGATTGACAATTATCTACCTACAACTAGATCGACCTTTACGGGGTTGCATATTCACCCTCGCCTTATCTATACCGTCGACTTCCTTTTCTTTATATTCATATAATAAGTGAATAGTTGATGTAAATTAGAAATGAGTACAAAAATATAAAGTATTTAAAATTATATCATCCCCTTAGAAATCATAAAATAATTTCTAATAAATCTTAAAATGTATTTCATGTCTTCAGTTCAAAATATCACCGGCAATGTACCGAGCCTACAGTTAAAAGGTTATATGTTTTATCTATTAATGTTGTTTGTTAAACTTAGTGGTCTACCGATGACAGTGTACCGATGTGAGAACGATGAGAAGCCGTGGCGAAAAGGCAATAATCCCAGTAACAGGTTAGAAATAATTTGGTTTTGCATTAAATATCATGAAACGATTACATAGATACTATAACGATACTATAAGAAACATGCGTGATTGTCAGTTTGTGTAGAAACAGTTAGATTGCATTACAAATTACACATTTACAATGTATGTGTACTTATGGTTTTTACACTAAAAACGAGCGTGATACAATGTATACATTTTAATGTTTCTAGACCTTATTACACTATTCAGGTCAATGTTTATAGGCATATGAACGCAAAACAATATTGTTACTTGTAGTAACTAAATTCTAAAATTATATTTTCTGAATTGTAGACAAAATATTGAAAATGAAATGAATTTATTCTCAACGTTGCACGTCGAAATAAGTCATTTATATACATTTTAATTCTTTAAACAGATCTACACCGAACAGATCTAAATCACCATCACTGCAAAAATGTTATTCTAAATCGGAATCTTCGATGAAAAGACCCAAATCGGGGACATCACTGAATAAAACTGCATCTAAGTCGAGGGCATCACCGAAAAAAGCTGCTTCAGTTGCTTCGAAAAGATCTCTTACTAAATTGATCGATCCTCAAAAAGCGCCTACACCGGCTCCAATACCTATACCAAGAGTGGCATCTATAGTCGTACCCAGGGAGAGGTTCATACTTTATTTTTTTTCTTTAATAATTTTGATTATTTACTATTTGATTTTTTCTACAACGTCTCTTCTCTTCATCCGAGTGCCAATCTCGTTTGCGTCCAAAGCAGAAGTTTTGGAGCCGAACCCCTGGTTTCAAAGCACCTGCTCTTCTACTTCTCTTTTCTAGAATTGGGTTTCTATTTGTTTTACGGGTGCAACTGCATTCTGACACCTCCAATCCCGAGAGAGACGCCTGCGTCACGCTAGTGCCTTATAACATGAACCAGAATGATATAATATAACATGATATAATTTTTCATTTTTGAAGGCGACGCCGGGGTTATCCATGCCAAGGGTATAAAATATTTAAAATTTGAAGTAGAAGGCTAAGTACTAGATTGATAGTTAGTGGTTAGGAGTACATAATAGTTGTTGTTACGATATTAGGTGCATGGTCAAACATTTAGAAGTTATTGGTAAAAAAGGAGAAGTTGAATGTAACAAAGTGGTCAATGAAAAAGGATATGTAACAAATTGGTCATAATAAATTTAAGGATATTTTTTGTTTTACATTATACAATTTTACTTCATGACTTAGTATACCTATTATTACATTCGAACAAATTATTCGTAATTCCTTCGAACGCAACAAAATCGAATTGCCAGTTTTTCATGCCTAAACGCTCGCTGGCTGTATGACATAGCACATTTTTGTAATATTTTTCTGAATGTTTGACCAAAGTATTAAGAGATAATTATATAAAAACTGTTATTGCTTTTGCGTATTACTTACATTCACGCTCGTTTTCCCTTTAAAGGGTGTTAAAAATCTTTATCATAATGTTTATACCAAATTTTTTTGAAACCATTTCCTAAAAAATGTTTCATAGGAAAAATAATCCGTTGACCTTAATATCGTTGTATCGAACACCAATATTCTAAATGACAAATTAAGAACAGCTTCTCATCGTCCTCGCATGTGACCTTAGTGTTATTATTATTTTTTCTTTTTATTTCATCTAAAAGGGAAAACGAACTTGAATTTTTATTGTTTTTTTTATTTATTCATAGGTCACGTCGTCCTCCGCCAAGGTAATCTATTTAAGATTTGTGTTATGATGTGGTATCTAGACAGTTGCTTAGTAATTTAGTATTGTATCTTGTATTTCCTACTTATGTAGTAAACTAGGTAATTTCGATCCACGTGATTTAAAAGTATATTATTCCAACCCTGTCCTGACAACAACGAACACAATAGAAAAATAATCACTTATCCGTTTTTTGTTGTCGTTTGGAAGTTATGCGCGTACACACCTTTTATAAGATATTTAAGATTCCTTTCTATGTACATATAAGATAAAATATATAGATATTTTATTGTAAAATTCGAAATCCAATGTATCTGTGTTTAAATGATATCTTTTTAATCTTCTGTACGTAACACAGAGGAGAATGAAATGATTTTAAATTACTTTTTCTACGTGTAATTTTGTTGTGTTTTAATACTTGGTTTGAATAAAATAAATATTGAATAAAAAAGGTGAAACTTGTGTGTTGTGCAACGATTGTAACGGTAGTTATAATTGTTATCTGTATATCTATGGTTTTTATTTATATGATAGTTTAGTTGATAATAAATGTTGTTATTGTAATTAGTTCATAGTAAAATGTAATACTGTAGGTACCTACTGTAAAGTATTTTAGGATTAAATTTTATGTTAGATTATTTAATTACACATAAATATTATGTAGTTTTATTCCATTTATATTTTGAAGTGCTATTTGAAAGTGGTTTTATATTCCAATAAAAAATATTTTCTAACCAATAAATTCATAAAATAAACTAAAATCAATTTCACTAAATAGATTTTCAAGCACTATCGATTCCACAAAACCACTTTCAAACCTAGAAAATGTACGAAAAATTAAACAAAAAAATTATTTTCCAGCGGTTCCAAATTGAAGTGGGCTCTACTAGCGTTGGCTATTGCAGTTGTAGCTGGTGTGGCATACAAGAAGTACGCAAGCTAAAGCACACACACAATACACGGAAGATAAGCTGGCATAATGTACCAAGCTGGCATCAGCCGGTTAGGGTTACGTGTAAGCCCAAGTAAAATAGAGTACAATAGAGTACCTGGCCACTGAGACATACAGTACGGCCGTCCACCGCCATGCGTATGCACGCATGCGGGCACATATTTCGTGCAAAATAACATACGATTTGTACGAAATCCTACGCAGTTCGGTCGCATGCATGCAGGCACATGACGCAGTGGACAGCCTTACAAATTCTATATTTACTTTAACGTATTTTTAAAACTGTTATATACCTAACATATTTTTTATATTTATCAAAAACGTACTAAGTACTTCATCTTAGTATAGGTTGGTACTTAATTTTTTTGGTGTTTTCTTTTTTCTTATATAGTCTTGTTATGCAATTCTATCAGATTTTACTTAGAAGTTAGTAATTTTGAGCATCTCGAACAATACGTACTATAATATTATTATTTATATTTGTATAAAAAAGTATATAACGATCAGCTAAGGGAACGGCAGAGTTAAAAAAAATTAAATTAGAAATAATTAACTAGGAAACTCTGAAAAACCTATGTTTGTAAATTTATCTATGTTGAAAATACACTGTCATTACGTCATGTCCTGTGTAAAATACAAGAAACACCTACAAAATATTTACAAATTGTCTCAGTGGCCAAATCTATATGAATCATAATTGTGTAACATATTTATGAATCATTTAATGAATCTTTGAACTTAAAATTATTTTGACACGAATTATGGAAATGAAGAAATGCAGGTTATTTTTTTTTATATTTTTTAACTCTAAACTTATTTATTAAAAAGTACTCAACGACAATAATAACTAACACAACGTGGCTGTGGTTTATTCACATTATTGTTTAAGCATAATCCCGAAATCAGCCTTATTCGTTCATAGGACAACACCTTGGTACTATAATAGTTTTAGTAATATGTGATAATAACTGTACAATTACATTTAATTTGACACAAACTTTTGAAATATATATTATAATAATATTCAGTAATTTTGTCTTTTTCTTTCCATACATTCATTTAAGTTTCTGTCATTTCGAGTAAGGAGTAAGGTACTTAGCCCGATCGTTTTTCTTAAATGAGACAAAGTCTTTATGTAAAGCGTTTATCTTGTTACCTTAATTACAAAATAGGTTTCATAAATTACAATTTTCTTAGGATTATTAAAGTGAGATTCTTACATATACTCAGTCCTTAAAAATAGAATTACTTAAATAATTAGATTCGTTACTTAAACCTCTAATACAAAAACGCGCATTGAAATAAAACTGTCTATTGAGAATTATTTTGAGTTATTTTTGCATTCACTCAATCGGATACTTTGACATAACTCACACTTAAAGATAATTATGAGACGACCAACTTTTTCAATCTCCCCGTGACCATGGATGTTGAAAATCAACCGAAACGTCGAGAATAGTGTAAATATAAAAAAAGCAATAAATCGCAATAGAATCGTACTCGAGAAAGATCAAAATAATTTAATTTCTATGAGTTTGATGAGTTTTATTTCAAGTTTACGTAAATCACTTCGACACTAAAGCGATTAGCGTCGAACGGGGCTCGAATTAGCGTACTCGCCTAGCTTGGCAGCGTAGCAGATTGCGTGGTACACGTAGTGTTGTTCATGGACGTTGTGGAATAAGTGCGCATAGGGCCCTGGAAACAAATTAGAATAATGTTACCAGAAAAAACATTTGTGTGACTGAGATACCAGAAAATCTCTTTTAGTCCCATCCCAGTCGGATTCGAATGGACTCGGAGTCTGGGGTCAGCCTTTTCTAGTCTAACTGCGGGTTTGGCTGTGCTTTGATATTTTCCGTGAGGCGACTGCCATCCGGCCTCAACTCAATGGCAACATTGGGCGACATCGAAGCATTGCAGTTAGTTGTTGAACTTTTTAGGGCTCCAACTACCCGTATCGACAACCATAGATTTTCATATGAAAAGGCTCCTAGGCACCACCAGACCAATGCAAATATTCATAATAATGTATACAAATATTTGCATTGAGCACTGAGTAGGAACCGAACCCGCGCCCCCTATGAGCAGCAGCGTTCACTATCGCCACACAAATGAGGCTGTCAGAAAATGTTACATATTTCAATTTATATTATTGATTCTATTATTTCTTACAGCTAATTAATAGGTACTTGCTGTCGACACTCTACTCCAGTTTTTTTATTCACAAGCTGCTTTCACACTGTGTCCTCAAACAAGTGCTACGAGAATAATAATTATTCTCACCTTTAGCATAAATGTTAACATCACCACCTCCATGTGCGCTTTCCGATAAATTAATTCCAGATTGGAATCGATATTCATAGCTTTGGGTGTCATCTTCACTGGGATCCCGTCGCATGGCAGTGTTTGTACCATTACTGTCAGTTTCTACGTGGTACTGATAAGATTCTGGACCTCCAGTGGTGTAGGCTATCGTGGTGTAATTAACACCGTCCTGATCTGAAGCTGCAGATATATCTGTAAACAAAATATGCCCTTATAAAAATAACTGCAGAACTTATTGCCAGATTTATTGTCATCATCGTCATGATTTTGGAAACTACACTAAAGGAGACTTGATGAGACATCTTATTTCCGACTTAGGTATTTAGTCAAAGTCAAAGTCAAATTCAAAAATCATTTATTCTGTATAGACCATTAAAACGGCACTTACAAAACGTCAAAAATATATAATTATGTACTAAAGACTAGGTTAGCAAATGGACCACCGGTTCGAAACGCGGCCCTGGCCTGAGAAGACTCCGGCAAGAAACTCAGCGGGCTTTTTTTTTTGGTCTATTTACAAATAATGCTTAGTCTACTTAGTCTAAATACAATAATTTGTTTGAGAAGCATGCATGAGTGAACAGCTCATTTCCAAGCTAGTTTATCATCTAAATATTCTTGTATTTTATAATAGCCCTTTTGGCACAATTTCCTCTTAACTACATTTTTAAATTTATTTATAGGTAAATCCCTAATTTCCTTAGGGAGCTTGTTAAAAAAGCGTATACAGTTACCCTGGAAAGAACTGCTAATTTTTTGGAGTCTGGTATCACAGACTACAAGATTGTTTTTATGTCTCGTATTTATGTTATGCCTGTCACATATTTTTGGAAATTTGGAAATATTTTTCTTAACATACATTAGGTTCTCGAAAATGTACTGTGACACTACGGTCAGAATGTCTATTTCTTTAAACTTTTCTCTGAGGGAGACTCTTGGGCCCAAATTATAAATAGCTCGCACAGCCCGCTTTTGTAATATAAATATTGTATTCAAATCCGCGGAACTACCCCAAAGGAGAATTCCGTAGCTCAAAATACTATGAAAATAACTGAAATAAACTATTCTAGCCGTATCCACATCTGTCAGAGTCCTAATCTTTTTTACAGCGTAGGAAGCTGAACTTAATCTATTGGCTATTTTTTCAATATGTGATCCCCACTGCAGTTTGGCATCAATACTCAAACCTAAGAACACTGTTGATTCCACAAGGTTCAACACCTGACCATTGAGTTGTACATTGGTTTCCACCTGTGCAACATTAGGTAGGGTAAATTTAATACATTTAGTTTTATTCCCATTTAGGCAAAGATTGTTTGTACTAAACCAATGGACCACTCTTGTTATTGCACCATTTTCAATATTATGCAGTATTATCTGAATCTATTAGTCTACTACTATTAGTGTGATTCTCATTGCTAGTTAATTCTTTTCTTTGTTATTTTGCTTGAACGGAGACCATAAATATTCGAATTTCTGAATAACGGACCCAAAATGGTGCCCTGTGGCATGCCTTTCATTATTCATTCGCTTTGATCCATCTTTTCCCCTTTTATCTTTAAACATATACATACATACTAAATGTAGTAATAATAATGAACTTAATACATAATTTGTAGTTACTCTTTTTAGAATATAGTCTAGTCATATAGATTCAAAAGTTGAATTTATATGAGAATTTATTTTTCTTACCAAAAATGTTGCTTCCCCTGTCCGCATATCCGTTGATAGTCATTGTATTGGCATGATCACTGGTAACAATTATTAGTGTGTCCTGCTCATTCGTCATGGTCGTAGCCAGTTCAATAGCATCTTCCAGACCCGAGGACTCGATGATAGCTCGCTTGGCCCAGTTATTATGGTGAGCCGCGTCAATATTACTTCCTTCCACCTTTAAATTCATTCATTACATTACAATTACGACAGTTGTAAAATTCCTGACCCAAAATGACGAAATTGCTCGAAATTTGGAATAAGCTTATAGAATCCTTTCTTCAGTATTTTCATACTGCGAGTGCTTGTTTTTAGAGTATACGACCAAACGACCCAAATGAATAACGCGAAAAAGGATGGAAACGCGTCATTGCTTAACTCGAGCAAAATAGTCGAATATATGTTTCAAAATCCGGGTTTTCGTATGAATCTTGTAAGTATTCTTACAATGATCTAAAGATTGAAAGAATTACTTACCATAAGAAAGTATCCTTTACTATTTTTGCTTAGAACTTTGATGGCGGCTGCCATCATATCAGATAGCGAAGGCATTCCATCTGGACCTTTATTTCTCTGATCCTCAAACCTAAGATGAGCATTTGCGAAAACTCCTGCAAAATTGGTCACGCATTTGATTAAGTTTACTATACCTTTATGAGTTCTAAAACGCACATAAGTAAGTAGGTTTTGGCCAAGCAAAGTTAGATAAGGCTGCAATTCTTTAAGCATACAGAGTCGAATACAACGCTACGATAACCTTGGGGTGCCAGGCACTGCCAGAACTGGGTGACGTCACTGGAGATCGACCAATGATAATCTCTATCAATGCTGTCACAGCGCTGGTCAACACTGTATGCTCGAAGAATTACCGAATAATTACCCAATAAATAATCTGTATCCTTGAAATCCACATTTTCCAGTTCCTCTCTATTGGTAACTACACTGTGTTTCAAGCCCCGCTTTCTTTTATCATCCTTGTATTCTTGTAAGAGATTCCGTCCATCGTTACGGATGCATGCTGAAGCAACCTGCAAGGGATCCTCAGGAGTTCCTGTAGAGTTGGACACCAGCGACTGCATACCGCCTCCCATTATTACCTGAATGAATTTTATAATAACGCTGTTAAACCAAATTATGCACCTTGATACCACTAGGCCAGGGATGACGCGTGATCGTTAAAACGTCATAGTGTGTTCACTTGTACTTGAAGTTTGTAGACCTGTGTGAAAGTATAGGAAGTTTGTGAAATTTATAAGGACAGAACCAAATGGAGGATGTATACCCTGCCTATCTTGGAGAAAACAGCTGTGAGTGAGGTATACCTAACATAATCAGATGCTCAATCAACAATCAATTATTACACACGGTGTGCAACGTATTAATTTATAGCTACACTCGCTTTTGCCCGCGGCTCCGCCCGCGTTGTCGGTTATCGCGACCAAACATAGCCTATGTCCTTTCCCAAGGTCTAATCTATCTTTGTACCTAATTTCATCAAAATTGGTTAAGTGGTTTAGCCGTGAAAGCGTAACAGACAGAAAGTCAGACAGAGTTACTTTCGCATTTAAAATATTATAATTAGTATGGATATACCTATAATGACTATTAGAAAATATGTAAATAAGTGGCATTATCGGATAACTTACATGAAGATCCCTCCCAGGAAAGTCTTCAACCAGCTGCCTGGCGATATCCTTACAATTTTCGCTCCCTGGCGGCATGTTGGCCTCGCACTCCCACATGCGATCAGCACTGTGCGCATACATTGGACTTGGTGTCGCGTGTGTTACTCGAGCTGTCGTCACAAAACCTGCAAACACAAGTTAGTATACGACGAAGAATCCTTCAACAATAGCCACAAACCTGTTTTTTTATACCACTTAGTATATTTTATCGTGGCCTATGGACGTATGCAACACCAGGGGCGTCATATTCGTGCTGCCGACCCTGCAGAATCCCTCTAATACCCTTCTTAAAAATCCTCATGTCTCAGTCCCTTGGAAAGTCCATAGCAGGGTGCTCACTCCATAGTTTGCGCGTGCGCAGAATGAAATGCCTTTCACACTCGCTGTGCGCACCGTTTCTGGTCGCAATATATGAGAATGAATTCCCTGCCTGTGGTGAGCGGTGCAATGATAGAATGCAGCTGTGGGCATCATGTCGAACAGTTCTTCTGAACACAAACCATTGTACAAGTAATACTTACCAGCACTCTTCCCTTTCTTCAAAGCTAACACTGCCAAGCTTTGCGGTCTGGCTTCTGTCTCCAAAGACGCCTTACAGTCACCTTGCTCCACTGTCGCGTCTACTCCAACGGTATCCTTGTTAGTCTTGATACCACACATCAGAGCAGTGGCGGTGCAGGCGGAGTCGGGTACCATCTTGTTTGAGGCATATGTCTGGAAATAGTGTAACCGACAGTTAACGTAGGTATTTACATTCATTCTGGTTGGAAACCCAACGGACAGCTATGGTGAGCTCGGGGGCTCGATTCTTTTGAAACCTGTGATATTAAAATTACGAAAGAATAATATAGTCCCTCCGTGACCATGGATGTTGTTGAAAAGCTACCGAAACGTCCGTCGTCGGGATCAGTGTACTTAAAATAACATAATAAAAACGAGATTAGAAAGCGGATCCAGGGTTCGCCCCAGATTAATTCGTAAAAAATCCTATACGAACTTTCCATACAACCGTTCGTCGCCTATTTTATCCCTTTAGTAACTAGAGATCTAGTGGGATTTCAAAAATCCTTTCTTGGTTGATGCCTTACACCTGCCAAAATTTCATAATTTTGTAGTTCCAGCGGTTCAGGCTCTGCGTTGATGAATTAGACAGCCAGGACAAGTAATTTTGAAGAAAGGATGGACTGTGCTAAAATACAATAAAGTAAATGTCCTATAATGTATAGGTAACTACGAATTTTTTTAAATTTTTTTTTTAAGAATATTAGCAACTGAAATTATCTACTAATATTCTCTCTAATATTCTACTAATATTATAAACGCGAAAGTTGTAAGAAGTATTTCGTGTGCGTACAGAATACTGAGCGTTAAACTCCACAGATTCCACACCCGTTTACATAGGCGATGATATATTATGTGAGGATGTTTGTTACTCTTTCACTTAAAAACTACTAAATAGATTATAATGAAACTTTACAATAATATAGCTTATACATCAGAATAACACATACCTCCTAGGCTATAATTATTATATCAGCGATGAACGGGATCTGAACTCCACGCGGGTGGAGCCGCGGGCAACAACTCGTAAATTATATTTCAATTACTTATTTTTTGCATCAGAAACAAAACTAACGAAATAATTTACTACCACGAAGGGTCGTTTCGTTTACCTTAACAGCTATCTTCTAAACGACCTCATTAGTCATTATTTGTTAGGTACTGTTTTCTAAAGCATTTTAGAGCAAAGTAAAGTAAAGTATCAATATAAACCGAAGTTAATAACATTGTAAATAAATAATATAAACGCTAATGACCTCGAAATGAGATAAAAATAATCTCTGTGGTATGGTGGGTGCAGCGTCGTGCTATCTCGGTAGTCACGGGTTCGATTCCCGCTTAATGGAAATATTTGTGTACTATTCGAATTCGTCTAGATGTTTCCAGTTTCTTTGTACTTTGTACTATATTATATAAATAAAAAATGTACCTATCTTAATATCTATCTGCATTCTAGAACACTTAAGTCTTAAAAGCTAGTTCAGCTATGCTTAACTTGGTGTAGTAGGTATGCCATAGCATAGAATATTATAGTAGGGGAGAGTTGGATATTACCGAGCCCCTAAGGACTTGGGTCCATAATTCGGAAAATTTTTGATATTAAAAGAAACAAAATGCAGTAATTAGTAGGATATTTATTCAGGTACATATACCGTATAACAAAATAATCGACAATTTTAAAAGGAAATAATTATAGTAAAATTACAAAAAACGTTCAAAGCGTGGTATTGTCAAACTGGTCTGATAATATCGTGCCTAGGTTTGATAAAATCGTGCCCACATTAATTGTACACAAATCGGTGAAAATTATTGTTTTAATTTTTTATGATAAGATAAAGAGGGTGGAGGAGGATTTATGTAGCTAGTGATTTAGCTTTTAGAAGGGGAATATCTTCTAAAAGTTAAATCACTACCCATTTAAAGTATAACGATATAATGTCATAATAAAAACTTAAATTCTTTATAATTATTTTAACAAAACATAAATGGTTATTTATAACTTGAAGTCTTAGTAACTCTTTGAATTAAATATAGACTAGTCAGCCTCAAAAATAAATAAAATCAATATTATCCCATGACCTCTTTTTTCTCTTGGGCACAGATCCATCCATCTAAAACGAAAATAAAATGAAATTATGTTATGGTAATTTGTATGTATTTTATTTTAAATAGTCATAGTAGGTACTACACAATTCAAACAGACGCACAGGCAGACACATCATACATAACTATTTTTCGGGGGTAAAAACAAGTTAATGTAAATAATATATTACTTTCATAGTTTACAATTCCGCGCCCCGGGCGCGAAATTATCAAACTTACTCATTTCTTTTTTTAACATCCAAATAATATAGAAATTTCTATAGTATTTAAAAACGTATTCTAACACGGAATTCTACACTGTACAAGCATTCAAAATGTATGATGTCAAAGTATTATATTAATACAGTATCACTTACCTCTTATCGAAAGTATACGAAATTTTATAAGGATTGCCGAAAAAAACTTGTGCGATACGTACTGTCTCCGTCGTCGCGCGTAGCGTACTATTGCTGCGCGGGGAAGGGTGTAGGTATGTTGAGCTTCGATGTTTACGCACTGTTTCGCAAAACGAGTGAATGGTTTTTGAATTATGCTGACGCGCGGAATTATCAACCGCGCGGTAATATCCAACTCTCCCCTACCTAACGATAATCTTTAGCTGTTGGTCAGAAATTATGTGGATTTTATAGAAATACGAGTATGCAAGTATTTAGACTTCTTTACCTTTTTAAATGGCCTCAACGTTGCTATGAAAATGTACGGAAAGTCAATATTCTCGTACTTACTTACATCTTTGATGATGGTGATTGATGATGATGGGATGATTTTTTTGAAAAGCATTTTTTTATATTGCTTTTTGTTTTTTTTTTTTTTGAGTTCGATGGGGACGCCGTAGTCCCACACCTGTGCTTCCACGGACGTGGACGCATTTACTATGACAAACATGTCTACAGTATTACGGACGAGCATCTTTCCTAGATACAGAACTTACCTTTAAAAGTCCCATATGTGGGAACTTTTCATAAACCAGCCGATGAGATTCTCCACCCTTGTATATTCTGGTGGCTGTCACGGTGTTGGGAGCCATGCCATCTCCAATGAACAAAATGACATTCTTTGCTTCATTTTCATTCAATTTTACCTGCAGCGCTTCACTCAGTTCGTTTCTTGCTAAATCATACCAAAATTGCTGATCTAAAAAAAAAAACAAATTTATTTTAAAATTCCCAACCAATGACCCACATCAAGGAAAGAAGGAAAACCAAAAGACCTGGAACTGGAAAAGCTGAGCTCAAAAGTTAGAGCTTTGGATGCACCAATTGGCATTACGAATGAAAGGTGCGGGTTCGAATCCTGGTCAAACCCTGGACAAAAACCTACTCCTAACAGAAGTAATAGCTTAAATTATGACTCATTTTGGTTACTACCTAGTACTCATTTATAAACTTATCGGCCTCACTACCATTCATGCCGAAGACCGTGCGAAATGGAGAAGGAAGAGCCGGAAGGCGGACCCTAAGCTCCGGGTTCACCCTGGCCTCGGATGCAATCATGAAAATACGTGAGGATGATGATTCTTTTATAAACTTAAATAAAAAATAGGTTCTATGTACTTACCGGTACGCAGTGCGCGCACGCATGCAACCATAACACAATAAACGAATATGCTGCGCCGCCACATGTTTAACACTGACAATGAACTGAGTAAAGCGTTTGAGACCGTCAATCACCCTGTGCGACTCTTATAATAATGTATACCCTTTGACACTAACTACTATGAGTAATTAGACGATTTAGATAACGGAGCAGTGCCGGATTTATATTTTTCTAAATTGCCAGACTTAGCATCTACCGCCCCCATTTTTTCTTATCTTGCTGAGAGTTCTAGATTGGTCCCTGTGTTTTCTAGGGAATAGTTTTGGTACGAAACTGTGAGCCTATTTCGATATTCAGAATCTATTTAGGTATATCTGATAATTATTATTTACTGGCTTGCAGTCACATCCGAAGCTTTCACTTTGGAGTCTGAGTTACGTTTTTTTATACCACTTAGGTGGCAGACAAGCACACGGCCCACCTGATGGAAAGTGGTTACCGTGGCCTATGGACGTATGCAACACCAGCGTCACACTCGTGCTGCCGACCCTGAAGAAACCTCCTAATGTCCTTCTTGAAGAACCCCATATTGTAGTCGTTTGGAAAAATCATCAGTTTACCAGTCTAACTGCGGATTTTGCTGGACTTTGATATTTTCCGTGAAGCGACTGTCACCTGACCTCCACAATCCAATGGTGATATTGGGCGATATCGAAGTATTGTAGTTAGACAGTTGTTGAACTTTTTAGAATTCCAACTACCCGTAACAACTGCCATAGATGTTCTTATGACCACCGGGACCGACGGTTTAACGTGCTTCTGTAACTTACCTTTTGAAAATTTTCTCCCTTCGTCACTGCAGGATAGTTTTATGACTAAATAATAACTTGTAGTGAAAGTTTTAAGAATTTCATTTCATTTTAATGAATATATTACATCACAGACACATTTATTTCATTTAGATATGTTTGGGTCATTACAAAAAATTTATACAATATAAACAAGATAACAATATAGCAATACTGAAATGTAGGTTAGCGTTGGTTTTAGCGCCGTTGTCAGCGAATTCTCCTATTTTAGCTGCGTACGAGATAGCGTGGTACACGTAGTGTTGTTCGTGAACGTTGTGGAACAAATGCGCGTGGGGACCTGCAAATTAATCAAGATACAGCATTAATATACCTACCACAGAAAGATGAAATCCCCAAGGAGACAAGCTCGGTAACGTTGCGCAATGTTGCCTGCTATCGCGGAACGACACGAGGGTGGCATGTATTTGTTTAACGTTTGATCATGTGTGGACAGTCATCAAAATTTCATGTTGCTGTGCCTCTTTGTTTAACAATATAGTGCGTCAATCCATACTAATATGTATATAAATATGAAAATAACTTGTTCTGTCTGTCTGTCTGTTACCTACGCTTTCACGCCTAAAGCCACGGAACCGATTTTGATGTAATTTGATATAGGGGTAGATTAGACCTTGAGAAAGAGCATAGGCTATGTTTGATCGCGATAACCGATAGTCCGGGGGAGGGGGGAGGGGGAGGCAGAACCGCGGGCAAGCGAGGAACAGCTATGTGGCGCGCGTAATGTTGCCTAGTGGATACTAGCATTTATTACTACGAATTTGTCTTACCTCTGGCATAAATAGCAACATCGCCTCCTCCATGGCTATTCTCTATCAGTTCTATACCAGCCTGATAGTGGTACTCATAATCCTGCGTGTCATCTTTGCTGGGGTCTCGTCTCATAGGCTTGCTGTCATTACTACCACTCTGTACATAATACTGATAGGTTTGTGGCCCTCCTGTGCTGTAGGATATTGTTGTGTAGTTGATACCATCGTGGGTAGACGGACCGGCTATACCTGAAATAAAATACCTAAATCAATAGATATAATCTTCACTTGGAGAGGGCAAAAGAACAATTGATAGATAAGTAATTGTATAATCTTGAAACTTAACAGGCCATTATTGTTGATTGTACTCGTATTATGTTTATCTTGCATATTAATGACTGCATTAACTGCAATAACTACCTACTATTATCTGTTCTGTGCTAATAGCATATTATTATTTATTATGTACTAATAGTATGTATTGTACCTATTAGTTTATCTTTCCGAGGGTCGACTCGCATTAAAAGAAATTAGCAGAATATTTTCTTATAGGTCATACACTCATACATAATGTAGGTACATTAAGGCTCGTAATTTAAGTGCCCCACACACTAACAATTTATCGAACGACAACCGGATGATATCAATCTGCCAGTTAATCGCAAAGCCCACACTCTTACAGTTTCGTTTACGGTTTTAGACCGACGACGGACGGCCAATACGATCCGAGAGTGTGTAGCCGCTTGACGAATCCGGTTAACGCCGACAGTTATAGGCCGGACAGTTTATGGCCGTCAGCATTTTTTACGTATCTAATAACATCAGACTAAAAGAATAAATTAATGTTATTATTTTAGTTTGAGGTAATAAAATTATGATGACATTGATGACTTATGAACATCTGCTGAATGTAGTGTGTGGACAGGCCAGGACAGGCGATCGTACGGTGCGAAACTGTCGATTCACAACTGCTAGTGTGTAGTAGCCGCAAAAGCGGCAACAGAGCACTGCCGGCAGGCCAAGATCGCTTTAGTGTGTTGGCGCTATTGGCTAAGAACTGCAGGCCGCCCGATAGGACCAGAAACTGCAGGCGGACTGTTAATGAGTGGGCGCCTTTAGAATGGTACTCAGTTCTGAATCCAAGCTGAAAGCTTCGGATGCGACTGGGATTAACGCTAGGATGAAGAAAGGTCCATCCAATCCATATTCTATAGTAATATTATAATTACAAAAGTAACTCTGTCTGTCTGTATTTCTGTTACGCTTTCACGCCTAAACCACTGAACGGATTTTGATGAAATTTGGTACAGAGATAGATTAAACCTTGAGAAAGGATATAGGCTATATTTGATCGCGATAACCGACTTCCATGCATACGGAGCCGCGGGCAACAGCTGGTATGTAAATAATTCTAAAATCATTGTGTTAATTATTATTTCTACCTAGTACAGTGCCTATACAAATTTTGGCTCTTACCGAAAATATTGCTTCCTCTATCAGGGTATCCGTTGAGGGACATTGTGTGTGTGTGATCACTGGTGACGATTAGCAGCGTGTCCTTCTCATCCGTCATGCTCGCAGCCAGCTGAACAGCATCTTCCAAAGCTGCAGACTCTGTGATCGCGCGTTTAGCCCAGCTCCTGTGATGCGCCATGTCGATATTACCCCCTTCTACCTTAAAAATTATGCATTGTTTTATGAATTAAATTGTATCTTCTTCCTCTTAGCGTTAATTCCCAGTCGCATCCGAAGCTTTCAGCTCGGAGTCTGGGGTATGCTTTTACCAGTCTTAACCACGGATTTGGCTAGACCTCGATATTTTCCGTGAAGTGATTGTCATCTGACCTCCACAACCCAATGTTAACATTAGGCGATATCGAAGTTTTGCAGTTAGACCGTTGTTTTTGGATTTTTGAGGGCTCCAACTACCCGTAACGACTGCCATAGATGTTCTCATGGCAACCGGGACCGACGGCTTAACGTGCTCTCCGAGGCACGACCAGACCAATGCAAATACTCATATTTCATTCACACAAATATTTGCACTGAGCGGGGATCGAACCCGCGCCTCCTGCGTAGCGGCCGCGTTCACTACCGCTACGCCACGGAGGCTGTGAATTAAATTGTATATTTACATTAAAGAATGTTCTATGTTCTTTGAGGTAACTTTAGACTTCAAGACTTTAAATCACCATCTTAGTCTCCTCGTGATCATAGCAGTTGAGAAAAGAACCAAAATATTGGAAATAGAGTTTACTATACAAGCAAAAATGAAGTTATAGTTGCGGCATGCTGTTATGGCCGTTTTGACATGACTGGTTTTGCTCGTTTTCTCTTTTTTGGTGTGCTTTATATTGAACAACGAACTGTTAAGTGAATAACTAAAGAAAAATATTGTGAGACTGGCACAGAAGGAAATAAACTTCGCGCAAAAAGTGAAAGCGAGCAAAATCAGTCGTGTCAAAACAGCCGGTTTTTTATATGGTTAGCATGTTTGCCGGAAGCCTTAGGTAAGGCTGCCAATCTTTCTTCAATTTTTTTTTTCTTTTCTAAATAGGTTATAGGCTAAATATCTACTCCTCATCTCCTGCATAGCTACGTTCGTATGAACTCGTTCATAGGCCTCAGCAAACACTTACCATCAAAAGTATTTTAAGTATTGTTACATATAACTACTAAAATAAACTACAAATCAAGGTATTGTTGGAATTCTGACCATCAAGAAATATCCATTAGTATTTTTCCTCAGGACTTTGATTGCAGCTGCCACCATTTCAGATATGGAAGGCATTCCGTTGGGTCCTTTATCCCTCTCGTGTTCGTACTTCAGGTGTCCATTTGCGAAGATTCCTGTAAGATTCAACAATATTGTGAGCATGTATTTTTAGTATTGATTAGTACAGGTGAAGAAAGTGATTTGAACACAGCTGTCTGGTTTACTAGTTCTACAAAATGCTTCCTGGTCCTCTACACTCTCGGAGGAGGTAGGACACGACGGTAGGTATATCCATCCCAATCGAGCAGTCCGACTGGGGAAGTAGCTCCGCCCTACAGAAGACCGCGGCTTAATAACCTCGTGTTGTGTTTCCGACCTTCCCTGGACCACCTTGAAGTCCTTAAATAGACTTCGGACGCAGGTCGGTCGAAATAAAGAAAACCGTATTAGGTGGGGTCTATAGACGAGATGGATCCACATGTGAATGCGGATCTACACCACAGACTATGACCCACCTGTTAAATTGTGCTGCGTGCCCAAACACGTGTACTCCGGAGGAACTTATGACTGCCTCTGAGAACGCTATCGGAGTGGGTACATACTGGGCAAACATAATATGACAAAATATGCCGTCGACTCGACAGAAGAAGAAGTGCTTCTGACGGTGAGTAGGGTAGCCAGAGCTCACTGGAGAGGTTTAGTGCTGTCAGTTGGAAAACCAAAGGCGTTATTGACGGCACAGAATCTCTCTGTTCCCACAGGGTCAGCAGCACGAGTGTGACTCCCCTTGTGTTGCACTCGCCCATTCGGCCACGGTAACCTCTTACCATCAGGAGGGCCGTGTGCTAGTCTGCGACCTAAGTAGTATAAAAATAGTAACAAATTACCTAATAAGTAATCTACATTCTCTACATCCAGATCCCCCAGTTCCTTATTGTTGGTGACTACACTGTGCTTCAAGCCCCGTTTTGTTTTATCATCCTTAAAAGTTTGCAGGAGGTTCCGTCCGTCCCTACGGATGCAGCCCCAAGTATCTAAAGGGTCTTCTGGAGTTCCGGTGGTATTTGATACCAGCTCCTGCTTACCGCCTCCCATTATCACCTGGAATAAAAAAAAAACATAGGATGAAGATGAATCTCAATTTGGCTGAGGGTAGGTCCTTCTTTGCAGAGGAGAAGGAGATACATATACTCCTACAGGACCACAAGACTAGTAAAGAATTACGGATTTTTCTGCGCTTCCATTCCACTTGAACTTCATTTCACGGTGCGTTGTCGCATAATCAATTAATCACATACCTACCTACCGTGGAAAAACTAAACAATATATAAAAGTATGAAAAGCAAAGTGTAGAAAATTTCATTCTTACAACTTATGTATTACCAATTTTCGTGTAAAATTGAAAATAAATAAATTTATTCAGTAAATAAAAGGTCAAAGCTCAACATGGCGGATTAACGCAACGAATCGAATACGCTAAACCAACTATCAGACTATCAGTGACCTCCCCCAACGAATTCCGAAAGAAAATGGCTACTACTAATATTATGTAGGAATTTTTCCTTTGTCAAATTGTAATTTGCTTGTGCTAAAATAGGTTTAATTTTCATAAAGTCAATTAGACTACAAAAAGTACTCGGCTCTCTTTCTACTCAATGAATGCCTGTAAATGATTGGTGATAGCGATAAGGCGCCAATTAAACAACTTCTATAGTATTATATCTTTTTATGTTTTATTGGCGTGCTGTAAAATGTTTATCAATTACCTACACTTTTTGTGAAGCGTCTGATTATACTAGACAGTGTAAGTTGTTCTGTGGAACTAGGTACATAAGCACCTAAAACTATATAGGTAGTCCTATTTATTATGATACAAAGTCATCACAAGTAAGTAGATTTAATGATGATCCTCTGCTTATCTGTTTTAGGTACAGTGACGTTTTGCGGAAACCGCCAGGCTATCGGGGCTCGACTTTGAGTCACAGGATATTTGAATTTTCTCCATAAACGGGGTCAGATAAGTACTTACTTATATTACTTATATAGGTACAGTTTTTTTTTAAGGGCTCTGTGCTTTTAGCATCAATTCCGCCAATGTCCCGTAGTAGAGCTACTAAGATAGTATAGGTACAGTTATTCCCATCTCAAAATGAAAACGACATTGTCAATGTCAAAAATGCTCAACGCGCCTAAAGCTCTGACTTCAAAAATTGCAGATTCTCACCTGCAGATCTACCCCAGGCCAGTCTTCAACCAGCTGTCTTGCAATATCCTTGCACTGCTCAGTCCCCGGTGGCATCTTCGCTTCGCATTCCCACGAGCGATCAGCACTGTGCGCGTATATGGGACCTGGAGTTGCGTGTGTGATCCGCATCGTTGTGACTACACCTGAAATATTGAGTTTCGTTTATTGCAGATTTTTTATAACACTCATGTCTATTGAATTCACCTCGCTTGCTCTTAAGTTAAAGGTAAAGTCTCAGGATTGACGGTCACCATCACCATTACAGACAGTAACAATGTTACAATGATGGTTCTCAGCTTAATGACCTCATAATAATAAGATAACATTGAAGAAAAGGTATTATAGATAAATATACAATGGAATATTGTATAAGGAAATATAAAAATATCACACAATATAATATTAATATCTGTACACAAAATTATATTTATTCAAATAAAAAAATATATATTTCAGTTATTTACATAGCTTCTTAATTTATCATGAGTGGTCTTTCCTATAAGATATTGAGCACTAAAAAGTCCAACAACTGGTCTAATTGCAATACTTCCAATTCGCCAATGGAGGTCAGATAACAGTCGCTTCATGGAAAATGTCGAATTTCAGTCAAATCTGACCTCCCAGACTGTCTGGGAAAAACGTTCCCCGAACTCCGAGGTGAAAGCTTCGGATGCGACCAGGACTAACGCTAGGAAGAAAAAGACAGATCAAACGTCTTACTCGTACCTGCACTCTTGTTAGCTTTCAAAGCTAAGGCTGCTAGACTCATAGGCCTGGCCTCTGGCTTTAGGGAAGCCTGGCAGTCCTTCCGTTCCACTGTCGCATCTACCCCCATAGTGTCCTTATTGGCCTTGATACCGCATAATAAAGCTGTAGCTGAGCAGGCGGAGTCAGGAGTCATCTTATTTGCAGCATACGTCTGGTAAACGTCAAAATGTTAATGTTAGTACGTATTATCGAGCTACTGAATAAAATGAAATATAGCTTTTCTTTGCCACACAAAAAAGATCTGGAATCCTTTACCAGAACACCTTTCCCTTTTCCTATAGGTAGCCCCGCGTCCTATGAGTGGAGCGTGAAAAACATCTGAGGAGGCCGTTAAGCTGAGGGTCACCATTATAACAATTGTTGGTGTCTGTAATGATGACCCTCTTTCTTGAGACTTTACCTTCAGCATACTATGTATCATGTGATGTCAAGTCATATTGACGTGTGCCAGGGCACTCCAGGGCACCTCAGGGCAGGTAGGGATGGAACTCTAATGATGAAAAAAACTGTATCTGTCTGTTACCTACGCTTTCACGCCTAAACCACAGAACCGATTTTGATGAAATTTGATACAGAGATAGACTAGAGCTTGAGAAATGACATAGTAGGCTATGTTTGATCGCGATAATCGACACCTACGCGGACGGTAGCAGGCAACGGCAGTTTACTATAAGGATTTAATATACAGTGGAATTTATCTGCTATAAGGTGGTATGATTTGTGAAGGACATTCCTATAATAAGTATCAGCTTTTAAAATATTGTCATTACGTTAATGAGCAGTTTTCCAGTAGGCATTTAAAGGGTTCCTAAAGACGCGCTAGATGGCGCAGCCGGCACTTTTGGTAAGAAGAGTGTGGTGTCACATCTAGTGTAATTTATGGAAAAAATGTTCTTCGGTTTTGTAATGATTTACTTTACATAAATATTCTGTCATTTTTTCTGATACAATGAAAATAGCACAAACAAACCACAGAGTACATTAAAATTACCAAAAGCTATGCTAGCGCCATCTCCTGATGACTTAAAAACCAACGGATTATTATACCTACTGGAAAACTGCTCATTTCAATGAACTGACGTCAGAACAAAATCCATTATAACTATTTATTGTTTCCCTCGATTTGCTTTATCTAATTCTAAAGGTATGAATTCGTAGCCGACTGCAATGGCAGTACCATGAAATACCCTTGAATGTGATAATAATAATATTGTTATTTGTTAATTCATTGCGTATTCTTAATGTCGTCATTTACCCGTATCGAAGTTTAAAATTTTTTTTGTTAGTTGGCCCGCCACCAACCCCTTTCGTCCCGCTGTCGGAGAGTCTTCCCCCCGGACATGACCTCCCCTGGATCAGGTGGAAGTCCCTAAATAGACTTCGAACACAAGTCGGCCGAAGCAGGGAGAATCGGTCTAGGTGGGGTTACTCAGATGACGTGGACCTGGGGTATGAGTGTGGAGTAGCTCCACAGACCATGGCCCACCTGCTAACGTGTGCTGCATGTCCATCTACCTGTACACCGGAGGACCTAATGAGTGCCTCCGAGAATGCGATTCAGGTAGCAGCATACTGGGAAAATAGAATTTGAGAGTAGAAGCACCATTGATTCGACAGAAGAAGAAGATTACTTGTATGGTATTTTTATATTGAAAACTCAACTACTTAGCCTATCGCAGTTTACTGTTGAACATTGGCCTCTCCTAATGTTGGAAGGCTTTGGCCTACTGTTCCCACGCTGGCCAGACGGGTTGTTACAGGGTTTTATTTAGAGTTTTCCTTCTCTCGCAGTGATAATTATCGTCTGCGCGTTTACCGTTAGTCGCCTCTTATGTATGACACTCGGATGAGATGGGATGGTGATATTCTTTCTTTATTTATATAAAGGACACGTCAATTTGACTTCACCACGCCTGATGGTAAGCTAAAGGCAAAGTCTCGGAAAAAAGGGTCACCATTATAGACACGTACCATGTTACAATGGTGGCACTTAGCTTTACGGCCTCATCAGATGCTTTTTACGCCCCGCTTACAGGATCCGGGACTTTAGGAAGAGAGAAACACGTGTACCTACTGGTAAGGAATTCCAGGCCTGAATGATACAACAGAGGAAGGGGTCACCGAGTCGCTTGAATCTGGATGGAACATTCTGCATCGTATGCTTATTAGTAAAAGGTTACCTTTAACAGTCCTGTGTGCGGGAACTTTTCATACACCAGCCTATGTGATTCTCCGCCTTTGTGTATCCTGGTAGCGGTCACGGTGTTGGGTCCCATGCCGTCTCCAATAAACAGGATGACATTCTTCGCTGTGTTCTGATTCCATTTCACTTCTAGCGCCTCATTTAATTCATTCTTTGCTAAATCCAACCAATACTTCTGATCTGAAAAAGGAGATGAAATAAATAGTATTGTTTTTTAACAACTGCAGACGCACGCAGCAGATGCGCGTAATTCATTGCGGCTTCTCAATGGCATCCTTTACCCGTATCGGAGTTTAACAAGTAATGGGTACGCTGTATGTGCTGCATGCGTCGGCAGTTGTCGTATGCGGTCGGCTTCGGAATCATACCTTTTGGTGGCTTAGTACAATAGGAAGTGGTTACCGTGGCCTATGGCCATGTGCAACACCTGGGGCGTCACACTCGTGCTGCCGACCAGTAAAAACCTTCTGATAGTCTATAGGATTACGTTGTTAAGACTCTTTTGGATTGACTTCTTACATCAAGCACACAGACGCTTAATTAACATGTACATATTGTACATGTGTAAAGTTGTAAGTAAAAGTATGACACTATCTCCCTTGTCGACTGTACCTACGATTAGTTTTATTATTATCGACCTAGGAGGCAAAGAAGCACATGGCTCACGTCTTAGTACGTCCACGGATAAAGGAGATTAGTAGGTTCACTATGGGCGCACTCAGCTTCACTTATGGGATAGGACAAAAGTCAAATTGGATCCTTGTTGTCGTGTGTCTTAAAATTCTTAACCATATGGCTCTTGAGTCTTTGAGGCCCATGTATCTGGCTTTCTGGTTGTTCGCCCATACGGGGCACCCATATAGAGACATGGTCCGCATGACACCCGCGTAGAGTCTCCTGCAGGAGTCCTCCGGGCCCCTCAAGTTGGGCAGCAGCCGCAGAACGTTAGCTGTGAGCACCAATTTGAGATCCAGACTTCGAAAATGCTCTCCGAAGTCCCACCGACCGTCGAGCACGAGCCCCAGATATTTCAACTGGGGCTTGATGCTGATAAGAGTGTCCCCCACTGTAATGCTAGATCCCGCCGGTGGTGGCCTGTGCCGAGGTCCAACCAAGAAAGAACATGGCCTCGGTTTTGTGCAGAGTCACCTCGAGACCCAGCCGACTGTACCAAGTATTAGGTAGGTAAGTACACCAAAACTATTTCCGATGCATTTATCAAAATAGGTGCTAGAGTTATAGTTTATCAAGTTATTGTAATAATAGCATATTTTAATGAATTCTCTACTAGGCGCGCAAATATTCCAAACAATAGCCGATTGCATAATATTTAGCGACCTCTGTTATGATAAAATATCTTATTGTTATCACAAACGAATAGAACTATTAGATACTTCCCATATATAACTACATATCTTTGACCATAATAGGTATATTGTATAGACACAGTTTGCTAACAAAAAAAAACGGTTTGAAATCGCGTTAGTAGGTATGTGTGAGTGCTAATGCTAATATTGTTCTTTAAATTGTCAATGTACCATATGCTGTGCATATTATGGGATGTACTTATCGCTCGGGACATTCTCAAAATGTGCTCTATCGATGTGATCTATCTATCTTTTGAGAATAGTACGGAGTGCTACTGCGGTGGACGAGCTCAAATCACCAACCATACTTCTTCATCTTAGCGTTATTTCCCAGTCGCATCCGAAGCTTTCAGCTCGGAGTCTGGGGTCCGCAGTCTTAACTACGGATTCGGCTAGACCTCGATATTTTCCGTGAAACCATTGCCATCTGATCTCCATAAACCAATGGCGATATCGAAGCTTTGCAGCTAGATCGTTGTTTTTTGGACTTTTTAGGGCTTCAACCACCCATAACGACTGCCATAGATGTTCTTATGGCAAGTGCGATGGCAAATCACCAACCATACCTACCTAGGTTATTACAAGACAATCCGCGGGCGCCAGGACCTCGTTTGTCTCGCGATTTAGGTCTAGGATATATCTCGAGGGGTGATTTTGAAGAAAATCCTTTCTATATCCCTACTTCCCTACTAATATTATAAATGTGAAAGTAACTCTGTCTGTCTGTCTGTCTGTCTCGCTTTCACGCCCAAACCACTGAACCGATTTTGATGAAATTTGGTATAGGGGTAGATTAGACCTTGAGAAAGGACATAGGCTATATTTGGTCGCGATAACCGACATCCACGCGGGCGGAGCCGCGGGCAAAAGCTAGTTTATTCTATCTTGGGGTCATTATCAGAGGTGATGGTGTAGATCTATACTATCAGAAAACCGTAGGTAAGTAAGCGGGATTCCTATTTTCCAATTTGTTAGTGAACTAAAAAGCCGTCGTATAGGGCAGTACCTACTCGTAACTGGCAATAAAACAGTACATACCGATAGTAATGGCGAATAATAATTAACCTGAATCTACGGGCCTTGAGTTTTGACATTTATACTCGTAGGAAGTTACCTATTGCACGAGGTTACACTCGCGTGAAAGACGCTGTAACTTAAGAGTATACGATTGTCCTTTGACCCTGTAACTTAGAGTTTATATGATTATATATTTATGTGTAGAAATATCTGCCTCTGTGGCGTAGCGGTAGTGATCGCGGCCGCTACGCAGGAGGCGCGGGTTCGTACCCCGCTCACTGCAATTATTTGTATGCATAAATATGAATATTTGCATTGGTCTGGGTGTTCCCGTGTATAAATGTATGTATTTACGAAAAAAATGTATATAAGCATGTTTATCCGCATTGTAGAACCCGTAACACAGGCTCTTTAAGCTATGCTTACTTTGTCTAGATAGCTTTGTGTAGAATGACCTACAATAAAAAAAAATATACAGGTAGGTATGTCGCATATTCCCGCCTTATTGCTTTCAAGGTAGTCAGAAACCACACCTTCAGATTTGCTACGATCCTGGCATACCTAAATATTTCGTATCATCAACTTTTATGATAGGTACTGGCACTTATAAGCGTTAATGTCAGGATCGTAAAAAATGCCAGGTGCGGTACTTAGATGCTAACAAATTCTGTACACCTTAGAGTCAGGTTCATAATGCCCTTAGGGTAGGACCATAAGGTCTATAATTCTTTGACAATCTAAGTCTACTTAATAGTGAAGAAAGCGGCGGAGCGGGAGCGTAAGAGAATCGCAGACCTTGCGGCCCGCGAGGAGCGGAGGAGAATTGCAAACCGCGCGGCCCGCGACGAGCGGCGGCAACTCGGGCGTCGGAGGTTGCAGAATGACCTCCGTCCCCCATGAGCGCGGGCCTGGGGGTGACGGGTGGAGCCGCCTGTCACACTAGCAGAAGCAGGCCGCGGCGGCGGCGCGCATTGCGTGCCTCCCCATACCCGGGGGCGAACCGGAAAAGGGGCAGATCGAGAGATATGGCCCTGGGTCGGCTGGGGTGCGAGGGATATGGCTATGACAATCTCACATCTCCGGCAACTGACGGCCCACAGAAGGCGTGCGTTTTAGTCGGTTCGAGTCCGACATGACCTCCTCCTCCGGCCCCGGCGGGTTAGGTGTCCGTGGGGATTTTTCGCAAGATAAAAAAAAAGTCTACTTAATAGTACCTATTAACGTATGTACTTCTTCTTCCTCCTAGCGTTAATCCCAGTCGCATCCGAAGCTTTCACCTCGGAGTCTGGGGTGATTTGGCTGGACTTCGACATTTTCCGTAAAACGATTGCCATCTGACCTCCATAATCCAATGGTGATATTGGGCGATATCGAAGCAGTTCAGCTAGACCAGTTGTTAGACTTTTTAGGGCTCCAACTACCCGTAACGACTGCCATAGATGTTCGTGCTCTCCGTGGCATGACCAGACCAATGCAAATACCCATATTCATGCATAAAAATATTTACACTGAGCGGGGATCGGACCCGTGCCTCCTGCGTAACTTAGTTAACGTATGTAGGATATAACTTTAACACTAGATGGCGTGCGAAGTCATTTTGGACATTTACTTTTGGTCTTCTGAAGTCTTCTTGTCATTATCTCATTCCACCGTAACGAAACGAAACGAAAAACATTTAAGTGAATTTGATTTGGCAAGGTCACACACTGATTATAATGTTGACTGAAATATTGACTAATGTTATAATGCCTGTTCGACTTGTATATAATGTAGGTTCGCCATCCCTGGTAGACCAGGGATGGCGAACCTACATCATAATGGCATCATAACTCCTAAACCCACTTCTTCAGAGATACACTCTTATATTCACGCCTGTGAATCTCCGAAGAGGTAAATAGAGGTGTAATAACACCAACATTTCACCAAATATCATTTTACATAACATAACATAACATAAACTCGCGCCTATATCCCTGAAGGGGTAGGCAGAGGTGCTAGCACCCACATTTCGCCGTTTATGTTTAGGTCCCAATGTAATAGGTGGTGAGCCTATTGCCATTAACCGGGCACTTATAAACCTGCGATAAATACACACATAACTTCGAAAAGCATCGAAAAGTCATTGGTGTGTGCCATGGTACAACCTGGGATCGAACCCGAGACCTCGTCTCAGCAGTCCATTACACATACCACTAGGCTACCGCGCTATTATTTTAAGTCTTACATGACAGGTGGCGAGCCTATTACTGTCAAGCAGGCACTTTAAAACGCTATTAAATTTTCCGGGGGGAATCGGTAAAAGGGGGAAACAGAACTAACCCACTTTATTATGGGCTGTATGTTTACTGTCGGATGGAGAACAACCCTATCCCTTAGTCGCTTTCTACAACACCCATGGGAAAAAATGGGGTGACCCTATTCTACTCCACCGGGAACCGACACGGGGATACTAAGCGCCTTCGCTCCGTTAAGCGGGTGCGGGTCGCGGGTGCGGGTCGCGGGTGCGGGTCGCGGGTGCGGGTCGCGGGTGCGGGTCGCGGGTGCGGGTCGCGGGTGCGGGTCGCGGATGCGCGCGCAGTGCCCGCAGTGCGTCCGCCTGTCCGTCGCGTGTGACAGGTATCCGCACTATCCGCCTCACACAGCGCTGCTCTTGAAATAACATGAAACAAGCACGCGAAGCGGACGTCCGCGCCGTGCACCTGCTAAACACAGCGAAGGCGCTTAGGCGACAATATTTCACCAACGTGTGGTTGCATTTTGTTATCCAACTAAAAATAAGGTCAATGACTTCTATATTGCTGGCAGTAGCAGCACTTATTGGCTATCGGATTACCAATCGAGAGGTAGTTTAATTGCACCATATCTACTGACACGTTATTTCTTATGCAACTTAGATGGCAGACAAACATACGGCCACCAGCCCCTCTAGACAAGTGGCAATTCGTTGCTCGGCGTATGATGGAATAGAATGCCAAATGTATGGGATTTGGCGTATATGACAGGCGTCAACGAATGTCAAAACCGTCAAATCCTATACATTTGTCATTCTATTCCATCATACGCCGAGCAACGAATTGCCACTTGTCTATAGGCTAGTGGGAAGCGGTTACCGCAACCTATGGATGGGTGCAACATCAGCGGGCGATACAAAATCTTCTAATGTTCTGATTGAAGAACCTTGTACCTAGTCATTTGGAAAACCCAGGAGATCATTTCTGAATGTGGGCGAAATTTACCTAGGTAAGTAATTACTTTCATACCTCACTGTGCGCACCGTTTTCAGTTGAAACGTTATCAGGATGAATTCATTGTCTAATGTTAACTATCTTAATTATATATGGCGATTGGGTATTTGACTGCTTAGTTAAATTAGTTACTAAATGTGAAAACGCTAAGTTAGGTACAAGGAAACTTGAATGAAATAAACAATTGAGTACTATCCTGCCTGTAGTTAAAATAAATTATGTAATCAAGACAAAAAACAAGTTTATTAAACGTTACTCGTTGAGTTACCCTCAGTTAATCATGAAAAAAGTAATCATCAGTAATTTTTTATTTAACTTGTGAAGTTTCTATGTTCGATGAGGTAGAAACACTAAAAACATACCTGAATACACGGAAATGTGTTCATTACCTACCACTATTTTTTTCAGCCTCAAGTTAGAGTACAAATTACCGTTAAAAAAATTCAAAATTCGTTTTCTTCCAGTTTCCACTGACAGTTTTCTAACAGAAAGACTTAATGATTATCCGAATTTGAACCTCATTCCCAGTAGTCACACTCGTTACTGTTGCACACTCCACTGTAGTAGATTCTAAATTACAGCACGTGCCTATACCTATTACTCATAACAAATATAGAATTAATCTTAACCTTAAAGTTTGTTTTAATTACTTTACAGGTAATGAAACTCACGCAGTTTCATTTTCACTTTATTTATTCTTCATTAATTCAATCATTTAAATAAAGAAACCGTAACATAAACACCGGTTACATGAAAACGGAAATAATACAATCAATTCACTTACCGGTACGCAGCGCGTGCGCAACTACGATTACAACACAAAACACAAGCGCGATGCGCGGGCGCATGTTTGACACTAAACTGACGTATCTGACACTGACCTTCTAATTTAAACAGTTATATACCTTGGGACACGTATCTTGGACCTAAATCGCGAAACAAACGAGGTCCTGGTGCGCATAGATTGTTTTATACTGAACTAGCTGACCCGGCGAACTTCGTACCGCCATATTTTCGCCACACAATATGGCTACGTGTGGGGGTTCCTTAATGATTAGAAAAAATGATTTACCGTTTGATATTAGATGTAAGAGCAGGATAGGAATACTCTGTAACGTAAATATTGGTTCTATAGAAGTTTTAACAGATGTTCTTTGTATCATAATTATCTTTATCTTATAAATAATTTATGGCTTTGAACAGTCTGATATGATTGAAGATATCCTACAACACAAGTCATGTTGGTTCAAATGTATCTACATATTTAGGTAATATTGCATCATTTAACGTAGGACGATGGGCCCTCCTGACGGTAAGTGGTTACCGTGGCCTATGGGCGAGTGCAACACCAGGGGAGTCACACTCGCGTTACCGACCCTGTAAGAACAGAGAAATTCTGTGCCAGCAGCGCAAAAGATAAGTAGGACAAAGCCTTTGGTTTTCCCACTGACAGCACAAAACCTCTCTAGTGAGCTCTGGCTACCCTACTCACCGTCGGAAACACAACACGAGGTTATTAAGCCGCGGTCTTCTGTAGGGCGGAAGTACTTCCCCAGTCGGACTGCCCGATTGGGACGGATATATACCGTCGTGTCCTACCTCAATGATAATAATGATATCAATGATAACTACTAATTGATGTAGGAGGCTCTGGGTTCTTTCCCCTCGAGGTTTGGGAGGTCTGACGGCAGCGCTCCCATAAAAGCCGTATAAGTTAAACCAACAGGAGGAGAGGGATTAAGCGGATCCCGGGATGTATATTATACATATTAACACCCAGACCAATGCAAATATACATATTCATGCATACAAATATTTGCACTGAGCGAGAATCGAACCCGCGCCTCCTGCGTAGCAGTCGAACGTTCTAAAGTTATTATTAGTTGCCCCAATGCTTATGCGTGATCCTCCTGTGAACTTTTCTTTCTTTCTTTCTTTCTACTATGTGATTGTAGCAGACATACTAGCTTCCATATCTAAATAACTGTTATAATATTATCGCACAAACTGAGAGCGTTAAGCCGGCAATATAATATTAAATAACAATATTTTGATAAGATATGAAATATACACAAAGCGACTTGCATTATGTCTAACCTGGACTAGTAAGTAAGTTCTGGTGTCTAGAAATTGGCTTTATGTTGGCAGTGGAACAGATGACTCAATCAATCAATCAATTAGCCTCCTACAGTTCACTGCTGGACATAGGCCTCTCCCAATACGCGCCACGTTTGCCGATCCTCCGCCTTCCGCATCCAGTCCGTCTTCGCAGGTCATCAGTCCACCTAGCTAGGGGGTGTCCCACCTTCCGTTTACCTTCGCGCGGTCTCCACTCTAGGACTCGTTTGCTCCAACGGCCATCAGTCCTTCAACAGATGTGGCCAGCCCACTGCCACTTCAGCTTGCTTATTCTGCGAGCCATGTCGGTAACTTTGGTTCTCTGTCGGATAACCTTGTTGCGAATTCTATCCTTCAAAGAGACTCCAAGCATAGCTCGCTCCATTAGCCCCCTGCGCATAGCCCACAGATGACTGTGGTTTAAAAAATAAAAGGCTTGAAAAAAAAGACTTGGGTGTTTTTGGGGCTCCACTAAGAGCTCAGGGACAACCCTCACTCTGATATATCCTTTCTATGACCCGTTGTCCTAGGTGACCGACAAGTCCGACAGCGCGACAAGCGACAACGCGACAAGCGACAACGCGACGCGATGCGTGACATATTTTTCCATACATCAAATGACGTTTCCACGCGGCGCAACGTAGAACACTATGTATGAACAACGACCACTATTTTTACGCGCGGCGTCGAAACGCGTCGCGTTGTTGCACTTGTCGCTCGCCTATGACAAGGCATGACACAAAAGATTTCTCGGCCACACAGACCAATGCGACCAAATACCGTGTAGGGTTAATCGATTAGAGACTAACATACCCACGTTATCTTTTAGCTCCCTGCAAATACAACAAACAGTAACTGTGTCCCTTGTATCCCTTGGAGCCTTATAGCCACTTATACTTCACGTCCTATCGATTTTGCTTATTATTTTCGATTGGTTTGCTGACTTTTACAAGAGCATCTGCCGTCTGAGCATTTACAATCCGAGACGGCGTGCATCCGACATAACCGCCCCCACCAGTGGACAGAGGTGGGATCCGGGGTGATAACTCGAAAAAAGGTACTTTTTTTTCTTCCTCCTAGCGTTAATTCCCAGTCGCATCCGACGCTTTCAGCTCGGAGTCTGGGGTCCGCTTTTACCAGTCATAGCTACAGATTTGGCTAGACCTCGATATTTTCCGTGAAGCGATTGCCATCTGACCTCCACGACCCAATGTTAACATTAGGCGATATCGAATCTTTGCAGCTAGACCGTTGTTTTTGGACTTTTTAGGGCACCAACTACCCGTAATGACTGCCATAGATGTTCTTATGGCAACCGGGACCGACGGCTTAACGTGCTCTTCGAGGCACGACCAGACCAATGCAAATACCCATATTTAATGCACACAAATATTTACACTGAGCGGGGATCGAACCCGCGCCTCCTGCGTAGCGGCCGCGTTCACTACCGCTTCGCCACGGAGGCTGTCGGTACTATCTTTCTGTAAATTTCATCAGGTGGGGTACAGTCAATTTAACGAAAAAAATCTTCAAAGTCTACCTACGTAAATTCATTTTCACCAAAGCTTGTTATTTCATGTCATACCTTTTCACCCAATCTCCTTTCATCATATTGCCGTTCGAAAAAACTCATTACGACGATAAGATAAAAAGTAATATGAGTACGTAAACGCGTGTAACAGTGTAGATACATAATGACGGAGGATATTGGAACTCGGAGGCGGCCGAATGATATCGATCCAGAGGAATCGCTCTGCGCAGGGTCCGTACAGCTTCGTTGTTAAGGCCCAGCTACTTCAGACGTTCATATATAAGCAAGTTTTCCAGAACGATATTCAGTCCTGAGTCTCGATTTATAACTATATTTGGGGACAGATTGTGTTCTAGATGACAGTTCTAATGGTATTGTGAGAGTTGCTTCACAATAAAATTGAGCGTTGCCCTTAGATTAGTCGCGATTCCCCTCGAATTTTGTACCTTGTAAAATAGCTTCGTGAAACGTTATTTCAAAACTGAATTATATTTTTTTGAAAGAATAAAGAAAATTAGTATATTTGGAACACGCACAATACATATAGAAAAGTAAAATAAAATATTTTCTTAAATAATAAATAACTAGAATTATGCAAAAGTGTTCGGCATACCTACAAATGTTTTCGGAATATTTATTACTAAATAGTGAACAGGTTTCTATTATTTGAATATGAATGTTATTAAAATAATAACATTTCAATCACATAAATGTATTAATCATAAAGGTAGTTATATAAAAACGATTAAAGATTTGTCTGTCTTTTTCACTCGGTGAACAAATCTGAAACGGCTTGGTCGGTTTGCAAATGTTACTTTGTAATCCTATATATTTATATGACATTACAAAGTTGCATTTGTAGTTGGTAGAATGACAGCAGTTCAATTATTAACCTGTTTTAAGAGTTTATGGTAAGGCCGCAGGTTCTATTTCAATGAGTAATATTCGCGTAAACTTCAGAAAGTATAAAAAATAAACTCACCTAAATTATAACATTGGCTTAGTCCGGACCGGACATTTGGCTTCCCCTTAACTGCTGTACTGACTTCAATCAGAACTGCCTTTGGGAAGTGAAGTTGTCCCTCTGACAATGCTGAAGTGAATCTATTAAAATGTTACATTTCAAGTCTCTTACATCCTGAAATAATCCCCTGATACAGTGCCCGGGACAGTGTTGTACTACCAAGACTTATTCTTAGGATGGTATGTCTCTTTTATTATTTTCTAATAGTCCATATGTGTAGTAACTTCATCTAAAAGATTATCAAGTACTATTAGATTTTTGATTAATTGGGTGTTATTTCTAAGAGAAAACGTTATTAACTTTTGTTTCTCAAGTTGACATTATTTGTTGTTTTTTTTTTTTTGCAAAATGAGGATGACAATTTTAAAGGCCGTTTTCATTTTATTACTTCTTAAGGAATTCTATGCTTAAGTTTATTTATTTATTTATTTATTTATTTATTATGATTCCCCCTGTAAGAAACTTGTCGTGGGTTCGAGTCCCGCCTGAGCCGTTTAAAATTTTACAATCTTAATCGATTTAAATTGAAAATTTAATTGAATTGTAAGCTTTTTTTGAGCGGTTTTTGTTTCTATGAAGCTATTTACAGGCATGAACAGTTACCCACTAAGGTGGTTACCGTGGCCTATGGACGTATGCAACACCAGGGGCATCAGACTCGCGCTGCCGACCCTGAAGAAACCTTCCAATGCCCTTCTTGAAGAACCCCATATTGTAGTCGCTTGGGAAAACCACCGCGAAGAGTTCATTCCACAGCTATTTAAAAACAAAACATATAACTACTGGTCCTTCTATAAAATGCATGTTTTCTTTCCAGGCCAGGATGGAGCTCCCAGTCTTAGACAAGTTCTGCTTTATTTTTGGTCTTCGGTCAGGATGTATCGCCATGGGAGTTGTCAACGCTGTGAGTGTTAACAATTTCATTTTAACTACATACATACATATAATCACGCCCATATCCCCGTAGGGTTAGGCAGAGATGAATTAACACCATCATTTCATCAATCATTGTATCAGGTCCCAAGTAATAGGGGTGGGCCTATTGCCGTATTCCGGGCACTATTTGTTGACTGTATAGGTATATCTGTCTGATGTTAAACAGCCCTATCCCTTAGTCTACTTGTACGACACCGCATGAGAACAGGCCCTTGATTCTGCTAAATCAAAATCACTGTCGTGCCACAGTCTCTGCAAAAATTGGCATTATATTTTAGACGTTATTCCTATCGAGTTAAAGCCCAAAATTAAATGACAATATTTTCATTACACGCTGTCGTTCACTCTACAAAAAGCCATTTCATTTTAAACTTTAACTGCATTCAGGGGCGTATTTAAAGATTTGGCGCCCCGGGCCACTTAGGTTTTGCCGCCCCCTATGCAGGCGCGGTCCGAGGGGGGGGGGAGGTCACAGGGGACATGACCCCCCCCCCCCCCCAAACCATACACGTCATATTGAAAAGTCCCAGTACGAGGGGAGGGGGGGGGGGAGGGTTAAATTTCTTAAGGAATTTCCGAAGTGACCCCCCCAAAACTTCAAGCTGCGACCGCGCCTGCCCCTATGTGACGTTCGCGTTCACCGTTAGCCTGCGCCCAAGGGGCTGACACAAAATAGGGGTCCGTCTGAAATTGCTGGAGATTTTCAAGCCTGATTCGTGAGATCTCTATCTTATGGTGCGAGGGAAGTGACTTCCATCGATCTCTCCAGTAACCCAGGCTCCCAACCAGAATCCCTTCAAGGGGAAATATTTGCATTCCATTACATTAAAGCGCCCTACGTAGAAGATGATATCGCAACCAAAAATCACTTGAGTACAGCAATAGCTTGTGAAGAATGATGTTTTATGGCTTTAAGGCAACAGCAAAAGCACCGCTTTGGGACCTGGCAACACTCTAGGCTCTAAAGCCGTCCGCCTATCGGCTCATTGTATTGATGGACAAGGTGTGCAGTCATGCAGGTGTTTTAAACGAATTATTCCTCGTGAAGTGCCACATCGAGCGCCTTACAGGAGTGAGGCCGAATTTGGTAGACAATAAATTTGGTTATAGTCGGGAGCACCGTGGATGCCAACACGCGCTTGAGGGCCCTGGTGGAAGAAGCGTTGGCACGGCGAGTTGATGCTGGCAGTATCTATTGTTGCCTACGTCCTTAACACCTTGCCATGGAGCTGCATCAGAGCTGCACTCTTTCAGCACGGGGTGCCTCTCTATCCTCGCGTCATTGTCGGGGCTTACTTATCGGTGAAAGCCAGTATCTACCCATGTAGGACAGGGCTTAGTAAGTGAGATATGTGGCGGGGTGTTCCGGCTGGCGCGGATCTGGGGCCGCTTCTGTGGAACATCGGCTAGGACTGGATGGTGACGGCACGAAATCAGAAGCAACCAAGTAAGCCACAGCTGGAGTTACCCAAGTCCTTGGACGTATTTGGTGACTGGATCTGAAGCGGGCATACCTGGTTCTCTTACTTGCGAACCCTTTCTGGCCAATTGATGTGTGGGGAGCACAGAGGCTGCCCATACACCACCTGGCAGTCTTTAAATAGACTTCGGATGCAGGTCAGCCGAAGTAACGAAAACCGAATTAGATGGGGTTTTTCAGATGAGGTGGATCCAGGCACCACGGTGTGAATGCGGAACTACAGTGAGGTAGGCGTTAACGTGTGCTGCATGCCTAAGCACGTGTACACCGCAGGAACTCATGGGTGCCTCTGAGAACGCCATCAGGGTGGTTGCACACTGGGCAAACAAAATATGACATTATGTCGTCGACTCGACAAAAGGAGAAGATTAGCTCGGATGAGCATCAGCTCGAAGGGGGTTCTCACACGTCTTCGCTGCCGATAACGCGATAGAGGTATCACAGTAGCTTCTCCTACCAGCTGACGCAATGCGCCCAGCTATGGCTGCTTCGGTGAGTTCCTGAGACATACAGATCAGGAGCCGACCCCTGCAATGCCACCTCTGCCTGGGCTCCTCCATGTATATGCCACTTCACGCGTTGTATTCTTTAAGCAACGGTCAGAGCGGGAAACCTCTCGCCGCAGGTCCTGGTGCTAGTTATGGCCGTCTGCGAGGGGTGATTATTCCTAGTGAAGTGCCACATGCGGTCTTGGTTTAAAACCGCACACCGTCTCTGTCGGGTCTCAATTATCGGGTGTAAAGTTACCCAATTAGATATTTCCCTCGCAACCCGGCTGACCTTTTAAGATAGCTCCTTCGGGTGTGGGTAGTCGGTGTCCCCATTGAACCCCGGAAAGGTACGGGTTTCACCGCCGCGTTACCGGTCTGAATATATTGGAGCAACAGGCGACCGCACCTGTCGCCCCTTAGCTGCTCTTATCTGTGCTCTCTGCTAGTCATAAGGATACGTGGAAACCCTATGAGTAGCCATTTACAGCGCCGCTACCACCTCGGCCGGAATTAACCGTAGGCGGTAGCGTCTCCCTGCAAGAGAAAGGCGCTGCCGTCTTCGGCGCCCAAGCTGCTTGGCCCCAGTTACACCGTACTTGAACGCAAATGTTATTTAGGGTTTTCTAATTTGAATGCAATTAAAATAATGAGTGACATAGTCATATTGTAACTAAGTAAGCTCCGAAAAATTAAAATAAAAAAAAATATACGTAATATTTACTCTAATAGGCGCCTTTTAGAGTCAAGATTAAGGCGCCCAGAGACATAGACATTCGGGGCGGCAGGTTGCAAGGGGCGGCGGAACCGCCCCGAGCGTCTATCTCCGGGCGTCTTTTAGAGCAAGATTAAGGCGCCCCGAGATAGACGTTCGGGGCGGCAGGTTGCGAGGGATGGCGAAACCGCCCCGAGCGTCTATCTCTGGGCGCCTTTTAGAGTCAAGATTAAAGCGCCCAGATCAGATCTTCAGGGTCGGCAGCACGAGTGTGACGCCCCTGGTGTTGCATACGTCCATAGGCCACGGTAACCACTTTCCATCAGGTGGGCCGCACCGTGTGCTTGTCTGCAACCTAAGTGGTATATAAAAAAAAAATTAGATGCTCGGGGCGGCTCCGCCGCCCCTCGCAACCTACCGCCCCGGGCCATGGCCCCCTTGGCCCTAGGGTAAATACGCCCCTGACTGCATTGCTTCATGGGCTAAAATCAAATGGAATTTTCTCGCAGTCTCTGTGGTGTGACAGTGGTTGTGCTTTAGCAGAATTGAGGGCCAGATGGGGTGGCCCAAATCCTACGTTGCCGGGATCAACAACAGAGAAGAAAAAGGCTCCCGATATTTTACCCCCTGGGGGTGAAGAAATTCTAAAAAATCCTTACTTGGTGGAAGCTTCAAGGTAGGGAAGCAGGTCGCATACGATAAATACAAAAACTACATCGAGAGTATCATCAAAACAGCCTCACGTAAACTCGGAGTCCTGAACAAAGTGAGACGTTTTTTCACGCCGGAGCAGCGGTGTCTTCTCTACAAGACACAAATTCGCTCTTGCGTGGAATACTGCTCGCATCTCTGGGATGGCTCCGCAAAGTACTTACTAGATGCTCTCGACAGGTTGCAGCGACGTGCGGTCCGCATTATTGGGAATCCTGAGGTCACTAACACCCTCGAGCCTTTGCAGTTGCGTAGAGATGTGGCATCTTTGGCGGTTTTTTACCGTCTCTACCATGGTGAATGTTCTGATGAGCTCTTCCAAGTAATCCCACCCTCTCCTTTCCTATATAGGACAACACGTGCAGGACTTAGATGCCACCCGCATACGGTGCAGAATATTCCATCAAGAACCAAGCGATTCGGCGACTCCTTCCTCTGCCGCACTATTAAGACTTGGAATTCCTTGCCAGCTCACGTGTTTCCTTCCTCCTATAGTCCCGGGTCCTTTAAGCGGGGCGTGAAAAAGCATCTGATGAGGCCGTCAAGCTGAGTGCCACCATTGTAACATGGTACGTGTTGTAATGGTGGCCCTCTTTTCAGAGACTTTGCCTTCAGCTTACCATCAGGCGAGGCGAAGTCAAATTGACGTGTCCTATATAAAAAAAAAAAAAAAAAAAAAAAAAAAAAAAAAAAAAAAAAAATGCCTACGCACGCAGCTGATGCGCGTATTTCATTGCGGCTTCTCAATGGTTCCCTTTATCCGTATGGGAGTTTAACAAGTAATGGGTACGCTGTATTTGCTGCATGCGTTTTCGTTGTCGTATGCGGTCGGCTTCTAAATCATACCTTTCAAATGCATCAACTGTCAAAATTTCAAATTGTAGCCCAACTTGAGCAGGTCAAGACATCTAAATATTAGATAGGTAAATACTCAAAACACATAAGATTTATGATTACGATAAAGTTTGATTATATCTTAATCTTGTGCGCTAAATAAATGTAATACCTCACGTATAAATTATCTTTTACAACAATGCTTAATCTATTGTGTTATAAGCTTGTATCATTTGATCATTACAGATTGTTCATAATTTTTATCATTAACACGTCTTTGAAAAGATTAATCAAATAGATACCTATCTGTTTGAAACACAAAACATAATATTGTTGTGATGGATCGTAGAAGGTAACGGCTTTCCAAAAGCCTTCTGTATATCAATGCCTTCGAGGCGAAGTTAACCTCGCCTGCAAGCCGGTATTGTCGGACTTGGCTTGACTCTTGGGGTTGACTCTTGGAGGTCAGATGGCAGTGATGCCCATAAAAGCCGCATAAGCTAAAGGGGAAGGAAAAAGGCCATGAGCCGTTCCCATTCTAGGTACTACATTATTAGGTTACTAGCGGCCGCCTGCGACTTCGTACGCGTGGAGTTCGCTTTACCCCCATAGGGCTGGAATTTCGTAAAATCCGTTCTTAGTGGGTGTCTACACCGTATAAGGAATCTACCTGCCAAATTTCAAATTTGTAGGTGTTCTACTTTCTGAGATTTCATGATTAATCAGTTAGTGGTATTTCGCTTTTATATTGTACTAGCTGACCCGGCGAACTTCGTACCGCCATATTTTCCGCCCGCGTGGTAATATCCCTAAATTTATCAGTGTTTCTCTACAATATTATGCATGTATTATACATAATATAAACCTTCCTCTTGAATCACTCTATCTATTAAAAAAAACCGCTTCAAAATCCGTTCCGTAGTTTTGAAGACTTAAGCATACATAGGGACGGACAGACAGCGACAGCGACTTTGTTTTATAATATGTAATGATAGTGAAGTGATGATTATCTATATCTCGCTTTGACTTCGTAACCCAAAAAAAGTCTACGTCAGTCTTACCTATCAATCAACAGGTGTACCTACGGGCTTGCAGGTGTCTTGAGGCCTAAATACCTATATTATTTTCTCAAACTTTATTGGCTTTGTTCCAGATCCTGTCATTCATCCTAGCAGTGGTCCTGATCACCTTCGCGGTAGAAATTAAGGATTTGTCCGAAGCACAGAAGAGCCGCGACGATGTGGATGCAAGCATGTCTTCTGTCGTCTACACGATTGTGGTGTTGCTCGTCGTGCTGCTATTCTTCAAGTTCCTTTCTGATTTAGTCTTCGTGTATGGTGTTATTAAGGTAAAGGAATTGGTTCTTGAAGTCCTACTTCTGATTAGTATTATAAATGTGTAAGTCTGCAAGGATGGATGTTTGTTTGTCGATCACGACAGAAGATAGAACGAATCTGAAGGCCGGGAAAAAAAGGAAAGGAAATATAAGAATTATGTTTAATTTGTATTAAAATATCAATTACAGTTTAGCATAATACACATTTGCTCTTTGTTCAATATTCTGTTACAAAATTTTACAAATCGATATTACTTTGTAGTGGTAATAACTCTGAATACTCGTGAATACCTTTTATGATATTGGGAGATCGAGATTACATCGGAGCTGAATATTGACAAGATTTTTATATTTTCAATACGAGAATGAAGACTCAGTCTTTTGAAGTAAAGATGAATAAGGATGGGAAGAGAAGTTTTATATTGACAATACTTTATAATATAAAACTGCCATGGTTGCTATTCAAATCGATCGAGACGGTTAAAAGGCAAATGGTTGTAAAAGATATCAACGTTTCAGAGAGAAAAGGCCTTAACGACACCATAAACACTTTAAACTGAGCGATTTTCCCGTTCACCGTTTTTTTTGCTTCCACTATTTTGGCTTTCAACGGTCGGTATCAATCTTCCTCTCAATGTCATTTATGTCCTAATCCTTACTTGTCTTTGCTAATCACTCTTCTCTTCCAAATTGTAGGAGAAAGCCGGCATAATCAAGAAGTACTGTATTTCCTGGATCATCTTCTTGGTGCTGTTCATTGTTGGCTTCTTGAAGGCTTTGTTTCACATGGAGGCTGGGCACGTCATCTCACAGATTCTGTTCTTGGGTAAGTTTGGTAAAAGTTATTCTCAATTTTGCCCGTAATATTTTACCCGTATATTTTGAAACCCCGTACCACCCGTTTGAGCTTGTAATTTTTTAGTTTTCAAATAATGTATGGAAACCGGATTTGTTGAAATTAATGATCACTGCTCTGCTCCCTTCAAATTTAAGATCACTGCTCTGCACCAGTAACACAAAAACAATTTTTCAATTAGAACCAGTACTTCCTGAGATTAGCGCGTTCAAGCAAGCGAACGAACTAACTATGCAGCTTTACATTATTACTATAGATTTATTATACATTGAAATTACAGTGAAATTAAGTCACAGATTTGTAAGGTGCAATGTAAGATAATTAATCTCAGTTTAAACTTTGATAATTTTAATACAAACTGTGGGTCTGTTATAAGCAGAGACCTTGCAATGTCTTAAGAATGATTCACGCTACACCGTGTCGCGACGCGACCGGGCCGTGCCCCGGCCGGGTCACGTCCAACGCGCGCCGACCGGGCCAGTCATTCACGCTACACCCTGTCACGACCGGGCCGTGCCCCGGCCGGGACACGTCCACCGTGCGCCGACAAAGCCAGTCATTCCTGTTACACCGGGCGTATATGTTCATGTTACAACGTGTCGGGACCGGGCCGTGCCGTGCCGGAGCCGGGAAACAATGTCCGCCGACATTTCAACGCCGTGCCCCGGCCGGGGCACGGTCAGGCATGAATCACTTCATACAAAAAGCATACTACAATGTTTAACCGTGCCCCGGCCGGGGCGCGTCCCGGTCGCGACACGGTGTAGCGTGAATCATCCCATAAGCATCCTCTGCAAAAAATGTGTCAGTCGATTGTCAAATGATTATCAAAATTGTATCTTTCACATTATAACCTTGACCCCTAAGTTACCAACGCTTTAGAATTTAGATTGATTAGATCTAGGTACTGATAGTTTATAAATGACTTTATAAACGTCTCTGAAATAAAATAATCAATTTAACTATTAATAAAAGACGGTTTGCGATGAAACACTGTTGTTTGACTTTGAATGAATGACTAAATATTTTAGTCTATCTAAATTGAACATTAAAGTAAACTGCCATAATTATGTAATCGGACTAACACAAATTCTGGTTGTCTGAAAGAGATCGCAAACTGTAATACCTAATGGTCCGAAAACCAGTGACAGGCTCGCATGACCAATCGCCTCCCAGACTTTATGTCACCAGCTGACGTATTTTCCACCGCGATATGGGCAGCTGACAATCTTTTTCCTTCAAGGACATTGGCCTAGCTGTAATTTAGCCAATTTTGAGCGGGGAGGAAATGACTGATTTTTTTTTTCATTTTTTTTACATGTTTGAGGGGTTGTCACCAACAAAGTTCTAGCTGACAATCTCGATAATTCATAATTCAACTTCTTTAACCATTGTACGAAGTATCGCACGGGAGGAAGTTATTGACCTTTATACGTGGTTCGGGGACTATAAGACCACCCATTGTACCTACAACTAACTATCCTTTGTTTGTATCTGTTTGGTGTGCAATCAAGAGTTAAGATTATCTATCTATCTACCTATCTATCCAGGGTATTCGTTTCTGTATACAGTAACTACACTGACATTTCCTTCTCATGATTTCAGCTGAAAACTTTTACTTCATCATCGTCATCAGAAGTTACTTGATATCAATCAACGAAGATGGCGTCCTGTAAAGTTCCTTTTGTATCAATTCTATCAAAGTACTCTCCTTTCTTTATACAATGATGATAGCTCGAGTTGTGATCGAACACAATGAACTAAATTTGTTTCATATTTTGTACCGATATTTGGCCTCTGAAGCTTATCTATCAGAACTAATATGATATGTATTTTAATAATTATATTATTTTTTATATCCAGGATATGTATCTGGTTATTTTCTACTTCCAAATTTTCTTTATGTACATGTGTATTGCATGTATAATATGTACTAAAGTTGCTCCTGAGGCCTAATAACTTGCAATTATAACTTCAACATTATATACATTTCTATATAATATGTATTTACATCTTTGTATCAAAAGTAGGGCTCTGTATAGTGTCCTAGACAAAACTTATAAACTGCCATTATAATAGCAGTGCATAGCAGTATATTATTGTTCGTATTAGATGGCGTATCTTAGATGGGTAACCATTTTTCTATAAAATGTACACATAGATTGTTGATACTAGATAGAATTATACATATCAGGAGAATATCTTTCACAATCCGTGGTTAATTTTATTTGAAATGATTACTAATATCCAACTTAACTTAAAATAAACTGAATGCTGTGGCAATGAGAAGTTTGAAATGTATCAGGGCTGAAGTTGATGGACCGAGCGAAGAACAGCGTGATAAGGGGACGTTGTGGTGTGGATGAAAATTTAGAGACTAAGATAGAGAAAATACACGTAGAGAGGATGGATGAAAGAAGACTGATGAAACAGATTTATGAAGTGAGGATGAATGGGCAATGTAAGTAGGATCTACTTACATTATTTATGTCAATCAGATCGAAGGCATTTTAGAGAAAGGACATGTCAAGAGTACCCGAAACAGGTGAGCAAGTATGAAAACAATTATGAAAGTAGAAGAAGCGAAAGATGTATGTCAAGATCATAGCAAGTGGAGACATGTGGTATGTATGTATGTATTAATATTGAATAAATGACCGAAATGATCCAGTCTAGATCTTGGAAGATGAAAATGTTAGTAAATAAGATACTTCGAGGCGAGAGGTGATTGTATTAACCAAATTATGATAATTGTATAAAACACGGATTGTCGATATATGAGATTGAATTTAATGGAACAGACTTAAAGGACCAAAGACGGGAAGAGATCTCTAACCAAACAGGCAAAGGCATAAAATTATAATTCTGTTATTTTTATAGAATAGACATAGTTTGTGTTGAATGTTTATGATAGCTGTTATATTACTGTGTGTTTATATATAGTTGTTTGTAGTGAAATCTGTAGTAACATTGTTTAATATAAGTATAACATGACATGTAGCTGTTGATTTGATAGCGAAACATATAACTGGAAATTATGATACCTAATAATACATCTGGAATACCTAAATTGAGTGAATTTGATGTTACTAATACGGGGAAAACAAATCAAGTTTCAATAAACGTAATAGTTAACTATAGTCATGTGTTTAATAGCGAAAAGGAGATGTTAAAACCATGGCTATGCATTTGATGAAGTCAAATTTATTGTCATATCTGACGGACGGTCAGTGTACGGACCTCGATTCTGTTAAAGCCAAACTACTGTCATACCACAAACACTGTAAAAATTGGCATTACATTTTAGAGTTTATTGCTATAGTCTTATAGTCCAAAATTAAGTGAAAATAGTTTCATTACAGTTTTTCATTCACTCTATAAAAAATCATTTAATTTTAATCTTTAAAGGTATTTCTTTGAAGTCTAAAATTAAACAGATTTTTTGCAGTATCCCTGGTATGAGAGTGGTTTTACTTTAGTAGAATCGAGGCTCCTGGTCGAAACGTCAGGCAATTAGCATGATCGCGTTAATTAGATAGTTATTGTATATTCTTGTATATGTGCTGTTGTTAATAATGATTGAGTTATATTAGGTAACCAAGCTTAAGTTTTTTGAGCCAATATTGGTAGCTTAGCTTTTTAGGTTCTCAGAATTTAGAATGTTTATCATTAAAAAGTTTATTAAAGTTAGCTTCTATTATTTGGCCTAAAAATAATGCATTTTGTAAAAACTTACGATATTTTGTATTGTTATAATAAGAAGATTCGTCTTCCATTTTAATAGATAGATTTAAGTAAATATCATTATTTGTTGGATCTCTATAGTATTTATTACTTTTATCGTGTTTTCTTCTTCGAATTTTTTCTGATGTATTGTAATAGCAAAAAGTTAACGGTAAAATAACTGTTATTTTAATAATCTGTTAAATAATGATTATATTTGTGTAATTAATTAATTATTAATACATTATAAGATTCTCTTCTGATCTGCTAAAGAACGTTATCGAGAGCTTTATCTTCATAAAATGCGATTTTTGTAACGATAAAACAATTATTTATATTATACAGAAATATGTATTAAACATATCTTTTTAAATATTTACCGTTTCTATATGTATATTCTATCTATTTTGATGGTTTTTGTATATTTATCGACATTTCTGAGATGTATTTAAATAATATAAATAACATATCTATTTATATCATTCTCTATGTATCTAAATACATAAAAATATAACGGATGTAGGGTCTAAACTGAAGAGCTTACAAAATTGTATTGCACTGTACTTTTTAAATCTCCTATCTAGAATACTAGATATATCTACATAAAATATATATTTTATATTATATATGTTTTGTTGACATATTCTTCTTGTATCTTTTTGTACACTAATCACTAGTCAATGTGATTTGAAGACATTAATTTGGATCCTTGGTTCTTGATGCCATAAAAATCTCAATCTAGATGATTTGTCAGGAAAATGATGAAGTTCGACAAAGATTGTTAGATTCGATTTTTTAAAGTGGTCACTCTATCTGATCTTGTTAATCCGGAACCATTTCGACTAGTGTATCAAATAATATCAAAATCATCACGGTAATCTTTAGTTAAGCAAAAAGCATTCTCCTTTACACTTAAAAATGTATTTTCTTCGTTTAATTATATACCTATTATTTCTAAATCATCTCATTTCTTCATCTTTGACATATTATTTAAGACTGTTACATTCAGTTTTCCTAAACCTGGTGTATAACAATTATTATTTTTATACTGTACTCAACCCTACACTTATCACTAGGTTAGTAGCTAAAATATTTAACGTGTAAGGCTTCGTCCTAATAAAAATTACACGAAATCGCGCGAATCTGCGATGCGATATTCGCTGATATTGGTTAAATAAGAATATACGCATTAATCTCCCAGAGATTACCTCTTTATGGTTGGACAGTATCGCATCAATATACGTAAACAGGGGTAGATTGGTGCAGCATGTGAAATATTGGACACCACCTTGCTCACCCTCCAGCTTGAGAACGGGGTAGTGAAAATCGAGTATTTGGCGATAAACTGGAAAGTAATCGTCAGAAAGATCTTGACTGCAAAGTCTCAAAATGGTCCTAATATCAAGAGCTAATCAAACTGTTTTTTGATTTTTTTAATTGTATCTATTATTGTCCGACGACAAATGTACAAATTCAATATTCACCTGCATGAACGAAGATGGAATTCGCGCGAACTTGCGAATATTATTTTGTATTAGGACGTCTCCACTTTTCTCGTGTAATTCATATATCCATGTAAAAAGGGATCAGATAAGATGGTTGTAATAAATCTTTGCACTTTGCAATTTTTAATAAAAACCTTAATTCATCGATGTGTGTAATTCATATTTATAAAAATAATAATGTGGTTTTATAAATGTGTTCCTATAAATATCGTTAATAATAATAATGAATCTGTAATTTTTATAGTTCCATCGATTTTTTGAATACTGTCATCGATAGCATTTAAATCAGAGTTTGTCTATTAATGGACGCTTAGTTCTAAGTTAGATATTGATGTGTATTTATGGTGTGTAGGTATCAAATAAACTAAATAACGACAATAATACGTCCTTCGCTTTAATTAGTTGATAGATTTATTGTATCCATGTCTGTACCTGTCCACTATTGGGGAAGCATTTAGATCACTTAGTATTACCAGCTGCATTTACTGTAATTTTGTTACAAATCTGCTATTTTTTCATACAATATTTTAACCACAGTTTTATAGTCTAAATTCGTCAACCGTGTCATTATTTACTCACCACTAATGATATCCTTAGTGACTTACTTACCATTAACTGGTAAGTCCTACACAGGCTTGTCACTTGGTGGTACGTCCTTTTTACGTCGGACTCGAACCGTCTAAACCCTTACGCCTTCATATGGACGTATGAAGGAAGGACGTATATGCCACTGGCATATCCCTCACTCCCCGGCTGACCTAGCGCCGGATACGAGATGACCGTCCTGCCTGACGTCATTGAGAATCACAGTGCGCACTTACTGAAACCGTCTCCACCATTTGCCAAGTGGTTCCATTATTACCATCATTTTACTCCCCTATGACTTGCGGTAACTAATCTACTACGTATAAATCACAATAGGAACCAATATATAAATGTAAAAGCAAATATGCATAATATATAGGTAATAAATGTAATAATACTATTTATTACGCATATTAAATAAAAATAATAGTATTTAAATAATTTTCTATATTTTTTATAACACTTAATAATCTATTTGCTTCCTCTGAACCCTAAAATATAAGAATTCCCTTACAATTTTCGTTTATAAGAGCATATTGGTGTAATAGACTTAGTAAATTATTAAGGGTTTTCTTATATTTTGTATTAAAAATCTTTATGAATATTTACCTACTTAATATTATATTGTACTTCCCCTTTACAGTGTACTCAGATTATATGTTAGATCATTAATAAATGTACTTATATTTAATAGAGTACAGGCCTAATCATATTAGATCTGTGGTATTGCCTAAAAATTTGGGTACATGAAGTAATTTTTAGTTGCTTTTAGCCAACTAACTAAATTTAAATCACGTGATGTCCCTGCCTACCAGCGTATTTCGTCAATGATAGAAATTAAAATCAATAAATTCTAAACTGGGTTAACGACATTTCACTAAATTAACTTCTTAAGTCAGAAGTAAGAACCCAGAGATACGATTCTCAGCACTCCATGGATTCACCGTGCGGTCGCCGGGTCCATAGCGTGATACAGGAAGGAACACCGTGACGGCGGGTAAAGATTCTCAACGGTGAAAACAAATCTGAGTTAGTTGACTAAAACTGGCTAAACTTGTCTAATCTGAATGGGCCTTACGTCAAAGTTTGCACAACTATCGATCAATTATAAACGCTTTAAGTGTTGTGACAATTATTTACAATGTGAATTAAACTTAATTTTATAGAAATTTTGATGTTTGTGACTGTTGTACATCGCTTTGTTAAATGCATCGGGTAATTGGAAATAAAAAGAAAAGTTACTGTAACAAGTTATTTTATTTATATAGCTGTTCCTACTTATTGCCACCATATTCATTGTATCACCAGCCTGATCGGTACTTTTACTATCTTTGCTCTTATTGTATTGTTATAGCGTGATGTCATATACCTATAACCTTCCTTAAGAAGTGGGTCAAAGGCACAATAATTTTTCAAATTGCGCATTGTGGTACAGAGACTAGTGCGTTCAAACAAACATGCAAATAAATAAGTTGTAATAATAAACTTAGTAGATTAAAACATAACATCACTAAGTTTCCAATTGTGTCAATACAGCAAGAACTTAATTTGTTTGCATTTTCTGTTTGAATACGTGTACGTAGCATTATTTATTAGTGTTTTACCTATTTTAATTCGTTCATCAACATTTTCATCTTAACGTAGTTTTTGATTGTATCCAAGACTTTCATGTCGGTCTGATTGCTTTTCTCTTGTCCATAAATACGAAGTCTATTTATTGGATTACATTTAAAATTTTATTCAAACTCATGAAAACTTACCTTAGAGTAGAGCAACAAGAAATTCAGGCACTTTAAGAAGCCACAAAATAAAAAAAGATTATTTAGTAGGTAGATATGTATGTATATGTGAATGTATGTCTGTAGTAATATTAATATTCACAATTTTATAAATCTTGATATTTTGCCGGCTTATTCCCGTCCGCTCCACGATTTTGCTCCCAAGCGCTCCAAGACTAAAATAAATGCGGCTCGTTTCGATTTTTTGTGAAAAATGAGGAATATGCGAGGAATACATTCCTTTGTCAATTTATTTTCAGACTATTTTACATTTTCGTGTAGATACTTAGTGCCTTATTGTGAGATATCTGGACTCCACCAAAAGCATAAAAAAATTATTAGTGAGTCACTCATAGTATGGTTCTTTCCAATTGCAGTGCATCCTAAAAATGGAGAGTTATAAAGCTGCGTTTACATACTCGCGGCAGAGCGAGGGAAGTGGCGAGAGAAGTGGGCAGAGACGTGGTGTGAATGGTATATTCGTCATGCCGCGAGTACTGCCGCGTATGTTGCTGCGAATGTCGGCTTGGCGGCGCGAGTCAAAGGAGCGGCAATACTAGCGCGATGAACTATACGAGACCGCTAGATGGCGCTAATCAGTAAACACGGCTTTCGTTATTGCTCCTCGAATATTTACTTTAAAAAATATTTATATCGATCTACGGAAAGTGTATAGTAGTTGAAAGTGATAGTTTTTATTAACAAATACATTATTTAATTAATTCGCTATGCTGTAAAAGCATAATACGTACACTGCTACAGCGTTGTCCTCCATACGTTTACGTCCGTCTCCATTGCAGGGCGAATACTGTAATGCGGACCAACACGATGATGCGCGTGTGTGAACGCTAGGGCATTAATCGCGCGAATATTTCTGGCAACACGATGAGTAATGCGAGCGGCAGTATGTAAACGCGGGGTAATGTATTACCTCTGTGTCGTGGTGGTAGATTGTTCGAGAAACTTCTGAAACCCAACATAGGTTCTAGATATCTCTAAATCGATCTTGCAACGGCTCCCGCAAGCCCTCAATATATCTCTTCCATTTATTAGTATTTCAAAAAGATATTTTCTAATTTGTTAATTTTCTAGACTGAACTATTATGGTCATACGACGGGCGAGGTATGCTGAGATTTTGAGGGATGCATGTGATGACAAGCGTCTCACTCTCCCCATAAACCATCTTCATCATCCTGTAGAGACTGTTGATCAATGTCAGGTAGTATAAGGAGTACACTGGAAAGAGAAAACAAAGAGAAGTTAGTGAGATAATCTAAATAGGTTACAGGAATCGAAAAAAGTTTGAACAACATTTGGAATTAGCCCGAATAGAGCCATAAAATATCCCCAACAGAAAACCACTTACAAGAAGTTTTGGAAACTACCAGTCTTTTTTGCTAATCCCCGCTTTTTCACTAACCCCTTTGTCATATACGTCAAATCTCATACATTTGGCATTCTATTCCATCATACGCCGAGCAACGAATTGCCACTTGTCTAGAGGGGCAGAATCCGCCCTCTTAACCGTCTTTTCGTTATGGATTGGTTTATCTTGGCATTCATGTGAGCGGTTATTCGAGTAAAAGCCAATACTCTCCAAAAATGGACAGCTTGTGCTAGAGCCTCTTCTATCATTCCGCAGAATGATGTACCGGCAAATTTGTCTTGTACCATGATCATGGTAGCGCCCAGATGTCTCGCCGTCTATACCCCAGATATTACAATTTACAATACGTTAAATAAAATATTGTGTTAAAAATACTTACAAGCTCCAGCAATTAAGGCAAATACAATAAGCACCACATTTTCTGGCCGCTCCTGAATCCAATCCAGTCTGAATATGCACGTTACTACGGCCACCAAAAATATGCAAATAATGAACACAGAGTTGAACACTATCGACATCTGCAGGTGGGACAGCTTCTTCTGGAAGTAAAAAAAACAATTAACAGTACAGCAATAGTATAATTGAAACTACCTAGTGTTGGAGTTCTAGAAGCACAATGCACTTGCGGGTACCCCATGTGACTACAAAACGGACGGATGGCTGGCCACGTGGCTCTCGCATGCGGTCCTTTTTCATATAAAAGCCTGTGTGCCTTAAGTAAAACGTGACAACACAGTGTAGTTAAAAAAAAAAACCACATACCTAATTATCCCGTCTTAGTTAGATGACTAAAATTGGCTAAATTTAAGAGAAATAAATTGTTAAAGGTATAGCAATGGCGGGAACGCGCTGGATGCGAGCCGCTTCTATTATTGGAGATCTATAGGGGAGGCCTATGTCCAGCAGTGGATTCTCTATGGCTGAAATGATGATGATGATGATGATGATAGCAATGGCATATTTCAAACTAATCTTGGAGGATATAAGTAATCACTATTATCTGCTGATTGATGGTTTACACTCAGAATTAGGAAATCAGCCGGCAGTTACCTACATAAAAGCCAACCAAATCAATTTCGAGGAAGGAGGAGTGGATCCTGGGTTCCAAAGTGCAAACTTTACATGTAACCGGGATTCTTGCTCAGATAAAGAAGAAGACAGAAGATCTACAAACTAAGCAGTCACAATAAGACTATAACTGCTGTAAAGCAATTATAACTTCGAGAAAATTTTAGATATGGAGTTCTTCAAGAAGGGCATTAGAAGGACTTTACAGGGTCGGCAGCACGAGTGTGATGCCCTTGTTGTTGTACACGTCCATAGACCACGATTACCAGTTCCCATTACCTAACATACGTACATAATATTAACACGTCTGTAAGTCCCCGAACGTACCCCCTTGAAACCACGTGTACCTAGCCTTACTACTAGCCTAATCTGCCTACCGTCAGAGGTATATTAACACCCACATTTCACCGATCTCTAACCTAAATGTTATGAAAATAAGAGAGTGGAAATACTTACTCGTCGTATACTGAAGAAGGTGACGATGTTGCTGATGGTGCATAGCGAGGAGAAGATGACCATGCTCATAGAGATGAGATTGTCTTCTGGGTCTCGGTCGCGATGCCGTGGGAAGTTCCATGCCCCTGCTACTAGGTACGCGATACTAGCTAGCTGTAAACATAAAATAATTGTTTTTATTTTTTGAACTAGCCAAACTAGCCTTCCGCCCGCGTGCATCTCGGTTACCGCGACCTTTGCTCATATCTCCGGTTCTACTCAACTGATTGCGATCAAACAAACGTAAGATTTTAAGTCTAACCAAGCCCTTTGTAATAATAAAACCGTATCAAAATCCGTTCAGTAGTTTTTGCGTCCATCGCGAACAAACAGACAAATAGACAAACAGACAGGAAATTCAAAAAAATATTCTCGTGTTCAGTATCGTTAACATAACATAATACAAGTTATTTTTTTTTTCTTTTTTAATATCTCCAATGTACAGACATGCCTACTTTACAATTATTATATAATAGTAGGTATGTAGAAGATAAAGACATCTAAATGAATGTTTTAAATAAAATTTTAAAACAATTAGTATACTAACTATTTAAATCAATTTAGACTGGAAAAAGTGAATGCTCAGACGGGACTTGAACCCACGACCAGTCCCTTACATGAGAAAATGTCTGAACTTCAGTATTTAGAGTAGGTACTGTACTCTCCTAGTGGGGTTAAAATATTCCATCCTCTATTTTGTACGAAATCATGCTTCAATACAAACGTCGCGTCGTTTCAACAATATTGATCATATTTCATGACGTCATACTTAATGATGTCACGAGCATAATATTTGGGAGCAGCACTTGTTATATTGACTAGGGGAGAGGAGGGAGTAGAATATATATCACCCACTTTAGTATAGTTTATTTACTTCAGCATAGCTTAGTAGGGCAAGAATATTTTCGCACTATTTCGGTAATGTCTATCTCAGACTGGATTTCATTAGTGGACGAATAGACATGTTTGTCAAAAAAACTCTTGATGGTTTATCCAGGCAACTTATCACATATAAGTATACTAGCTTTTGCCCGCGGCTCCGCCCGCGTGGATGTCGGTTATCGCGACCAAACATAGCCTATGTCCTTTCTCAAGGTCTAATCTACCCCTATACCAAATTTCATCAAAATCGGTTCAGCGGTTTAGTCGTAAAAGCGAGACAGACAGACAGACAGACAGACAGACAGACAGAGTTACTTTCGCATTTATAATATTAGTAGGGAAGTAGGGATACATATTATCACGCCTTTTCACCCACATTTCACCAATCATTGTATTTGTTCCAACGTAATAGACGGTGAGCCTATTGCTGTATTCCGAGCACTATTGTTGACTCGAGCCTTGCATATGAGGCTGAGTCTGGGCTGTATAATATCTGTCTGATGTTAAACAGCCCTATCCCTTAGTTACCTTGTACGACAACGCATGGGTATAGATGGGGCTAACCATATTTGCAAGTCGGTTATACCTGATGTTGACTGACAGAGCTTCATCTCTGGTGCAGTTCCCCTCTCGGGGTTAAGGGTTGAAGCTCCCGTAAAAGTCACTCAAAACATGTAAAGAAGGGCTAGGGGAGAGGACTCCGAGCTCCAGAGTCTCGGAAACTCGGAAGTGAGAGAAAGAAGTAATAACCGATACTTACAGTTGATATCACGGTTACTATGTAGCAGCCCGTTTTGAGTGAGATGCAGTAGCAGCATCTCCTCAACATCGGCAGTGACATCGTCATCCTGGAATGCAGTTATTCTCAATTAAGTATCGAAAAAAATATTAGAATATACCAAGTAGGTCATTCTCGTAGATTATTGTCGTAGGTCGTATAGACTACTGGCCCGTGTACAAAAATGATGGGTCATTTGAACCACCAGGTGACCTATATAGAACGATATAAGAACATAAAATAATAAGATTCAGCACTATGCCGTCACTTGTAAGCTGTCCAACTGAGTGCAGGTGAGTACAGGTACAAAGTACAGGTAGAGTGAGTACATTTTGGTCATATATTTTTGTACGGCATTCTTACCATCGATAGATCCATGAAAAATAACAAGCAAACGCGTAGTGCTGTACAAAAAATGGTGAGCCACAAAGTCGGAATTTTTATTTTATTTTCCGACATTACCAGGGTAAATTTGGTCATTTGATTTTGTACGGCATCAGTTTCATAATATTTCAATACTGCTTCTAATCCATTATTCCGCAACGCCGTACAAAAATCATGCGACATGGTGCAGTAATCGTGGGTTACAACCCCCTCTTCTTCACCTGCACTCAGTTGGACAGCTTACAAGTGACGGCATAGTGCTGAATCTTATTATTTTATGCTCTTATATCGTTCTATAAAGGTCACCTGGTGGTTCAAATGACCCATCATTTTTCTACACGGGCCAGTAGTCTAGTAGGTCCGTAGCTGGTTGTCGTAGATCGTAGTCGTACTCGTAGGTCGTAATTGTAGGTAGTGGTCGTGAGTCGTAGGTAGCTGTAGTTGGTAGTCGTGAGTCGTAGTTGTAGATCGTAGGTCGTAAGTCGTAGTTGTAGATTGTAGTCGTAGATCGTGTCGTAGTTCTTCGTGGGGCCCCATACATACTATGTATTCTATAACGAACATGTATGATAAAACGGTATCGCGGTAGGAAGAATAAATTAAAATAATTAGAGTCAACTTAATGTTTCTTTTCTATCGAAAAAATAATAATGTTATTGTATATTCCGTCTAAGTGCAACTGATTATTTAGTCTAGAAGCATAATATTTGCCTTAGCAATAATAATCTATCTTCTATCTATCTATACTATTATATAATTTGTAAAGCGGTTGTGTCTGTATATTGGAGATATTTAAAAATAAATACTTGGGTTATGTTAGGTTAACGATACTGAACACGAAAATATTTTTTTTCCTGTCTGTTTGTCCGCGATGTATGCAAAAACTACTGGACGGATTTTGATGCGGTTTTTTTTGTTAGAAAGGGCTTACTTAGACTTAAAATCTTACGTTTGTTTGATCGCAATCGGTTGAGTAGAACCGAAGATATGAGCAATGGTCGCGTTAACCGAGATGCACGCGGGCGGAGCCGCGGGCGGAAGGCTAGTATTAATATATAAATTTCATACAACTTGACTTGCAGATGAGGTTGGCTTGGTCCCGAAGGTCTTAGTAGGTTCCTTCCACTATACTCAACTTATCAGATTACTCTGATTTAGCTCAAACACAAAATCAATTTTTTAGATTTTTTTTTAACTATCCATTTTGATTACCGAAATAATCTCTGCCTACACTTTCCTAATAAACAGGTGTGATGATAAATCTCCCTTCCATTCCTTCCAGCTACATGTGGAATGACGTAATTTCATGGGAGACGGTCGCGCCTCCAAGGTCAACTCTGTGATCAATAGCAATTGGCGTCAGACTAGCGCCGTTCAGTGATATTCTGGTAAATTAGATTGATTTATTGAGGCATTCGCATGGTTCGGTGAACGAGTCGGTGTGTAAATGTAGCGAGTAGTAGCGAGAGGTCCCTATAGCTCGATTCCTGTCGGCTTGCTCTGCACAGGGAAGCCGTGGTAGGGATGTTTGAAGATATTCAGTATCTGAAATCAGGACTTCACTTCACTATCACTTCATCATCATCACTACATATTATAAAACAAAGTCGCTGTCGCTGTCTGTCCGTCCCTATGTATGCTTAAATCTCCAAAAATACGCTACGGATTTTGAAGCGGTTTTTTTTTAAATAGATAGAGTGATTTAAGAGGAAGGTTTATATGTATAATACCTTTATTGTAGAGAAATACTAATAAATTTAGAGATAATATCACGCGGGTGGAAATATGGCGGTACGAAGTTCGCCGGGTCAACTAGTACTTCTATAAAAGGCAAGATTTTGAAAATGTTCACCCTTCACTATTCTATAACTACCTACTGACATCAGTAACGGTAGAGCGTTCAATTGCTACGCAGGAGGTGTGGGTTCGATTCTACTTTAGTGCAAATAATTGTATGCATGAATATGTTCCATTGGCCTGGGTAATTCTATGTAGATTTATTATGAAGGGATTTACAAAAAAATGTACCTAAGTCTGTTTATCCGCATTCTAGATACCTTAACATTAACTACATAGTTAGGCTACTTTTACCTAAATTGGCTACCTAAGTAGGTACTAGGTAAATCAATGTGTAAACCCAACTGGCAAAACTTAAATGAGCCTAATAATTTTTCATTCATTCATTATTCATTCATTCATTCATTATTCATTCATTCATTCATTATTCATTCATTCATTCATTATTCATTCATTATTCATTCATTATTCATTCATTCATTACTCATTCATTCATTATTCATTTCTTCATTCATTAATTCATTATTCTTTCATTAATTCATTCATTCCTTCTTTCATTCATTCATTCACCTGCTTTGGGTCTCGATTGCGCTGTATAGCGACCAACAACGGGTCGACTACGCGGAAGACCCGCATTAACATAGCGTATCTATTGTGTTTTAGCATTCTGATGCAGCGGAAGATGTGGCATTAAATGTGGGTGGGGTAGCCCCTATTCTAGTCCAGTGACAAAACTATCGGTAGGTATTACACACGTTAGATTATATTAAAGTAATCACGGGCTCAAAGGGCTCAAACCACGTTTCGGCGTATCATGGAATAGAATGACAAATGTATAGGATTTGACGTTTTTGACATTCGTTGATGCCTGTCATATCCTATATCAAATACATTTGGCATTCTATTCTACAAAACGCCGGCCGATGATATTTGCCACTTGTCTAGAGGGGCAATTCCGAAACAAGAAATAATATTCTTTTAACAAAAGTTTCGAAAGTTTGCCAGTAGCCATACCTTAGTATTATTTTTATCATAATTATTGCCATAATTAATTAGTTAGATTTATATTATGACAAGCACAATTGGATGTTATAACATGGCCTTCAACCAATAAAATTGTATTGTTCTTCGCTATTGTAGTCGTTATCAAGTAGTCATAGGATTTAGATGTTATGGGCTTATCATTACTCAGATTATCTCAATACTTAGTTGGTACTTGCATACTTAACCTACTAATATTATAAATGTGAAAGTTTGTAGAGATGTTTATTATTCAATCACGCTCTAACGGCTGAACGGATCACGCTGAAATTTGATTTTGATGTCGGTTATCGCGACCAAACATAGCTTACCTATATAAGGATTATATTTGATGAAATTTGGACCAAATTTCATCAAAATCCGGTCAGTGGTTTTGGCGTGAAAGCGTAACATACAGACAGACAGATAGACAGACATAAAGTGTAACTCACATTTTAATATTAATATGGATTCGCGTAAACTTCCGACAGTAGGTTACTCGTACATACTGTAAGGTTGGGATCGGTACTTGAACGAATGAAACGCTCTGACTGCTGAGTAATATAATAACTGAAGATTTATTGAATAACCATTGTAAGTATATATCTAGAGTGTACAATGGATTATGCTGACACAGCTTAGGTATATAATAAAATACTTTGTTGTCAAAATTTTTAGTAATGATCTTATAATGTTCTTTTACCTACCTACTTCTGAATTTCTCACGTCTATAGTAATGGTTAACCATTACGCTGCGGCTACTTATATTGCCAATGATGTCACATAAAATCTATTAAACCATAAAAAGGTTCTAACATTGATATAAAATATTACTTCAGTGGGTTCTCTAACAATGGTTATTCATAACCTTCAGACACAAGTTTTATTAGTTACTATAGTTTGTGCTACACCGTCATTTCTATTTCCATCGGACATTTGCGTGGGACAGGTCAACATGAAACTTCAAAGACAGAAATAATTCTGTCATTTTGATTTAATTAACTCTGTACGTAGCCAGAGTTAAATAATATCAGACTTTATAACTGTAGCAATAAAGTTTACTATTGAAAGCCGCCAATATAATGTAGTTGTGATTTTTTCGAGATAGAATTGGATCTACAGCAAAAATAGATCAATCTGAATTTTTTTTTTTTTTTTTTTTTATACCACTTTTGTGGTGTATTTATTGGATTATTAAGAATTAAAATATTGTTTATTATTCTTAACTAAATAACTATAAATTATGGTGTTTTGAATGTTTCCATGGCCTAGTTTAAAATGGGTTTGAACTTCGCTATTTTTAACTTACGGTATTTTGAACTTTCGGTCAAATGAAGTTTCTGGATTTTGATATTCGATATTTCGTCCATCGGTCTTATATACGAGATTATTTTTTACTAGCTTTTGCCCGCGGCTCCGCCCGCGTGGACGTCGGTTATCGCGTCCAGACATAGCTTATGACCTTCCTTACGTCTAACCTATCTCTGTATCAAATTTCATCAAAATCGGCTCAGTGGTTTAGGCGTGAAAGCGTCACAGACAGACAGACAGAGTTACGTTCCCTTTACTGCCACGTTTTGTCGACAATTTATTTCTTTTTTATTACCTTGACGTCATTAAATGACTAAATTGCCGCAAGATGAGTGAAGATGAATGCACATAAAAACGTGAATGAATTTTATGGTTGGCTGTTCATCATACTCACTCAATTGAACCACAGAACACAATCAACAATACAATTATCTAGTAATTAATAATGCAGAATCAAGCATCTTCAATGCAAGTTTATTATCGACGATTGATTGAATAATATTACGATGCATGCATGCATAGTTGCCTATCATCATCATCTTCAAAGAAAGAAAGAAAGAAAGAAAGAAAGAAAGAAAGAAAGAAAGAAAGAAAGAAAGAAAGAAGAAAGAAAGAAAAAATATTTATTAATTCTCAAACCTACGATTATAGAGATTTTCTAGTAACGTATAAAAACAGCACTTTGGAGCCCAAGGTCCGTTCATAGTTTTTTAAAGTAAACTAGAGAGCGCTGCCTTCTGGCCGCCCAACCCTGAGTGGAAAACCATGGGCGTACCTGGAGGGGCAAGCGGGGGGCAAGTGGGGACCATGTTCCGCCCTGCTCTGCTGTTTCCGAAGTCAAGATTTTAAAACACATAACAACAACTTCAAATTTGGTCAATGTTTGTACTGCAAGGTCGACCCCGGCTAGTTTGCCCATTCATATATTATGAGCCTAACATATTACATACCTACCTGGTGTGGCATTCGCTCCATACTCATTCGCACTACGTGTACAAACCACATTAGCATGTCCTTTTCAAACCTTGTTCAAACCTTTATAATAGTTTTGGAGTTTTGGAGTTTTTGGCGCCAACACAAAGATGGTTGCATCGTGGTATTATTTTATTTTCCGAAATTAGTATGAGTTAGAGTTTTTGTGTGTAAAAATGGTGGATTTTTAGACGCAAAAGAGAAGGAAAGTGAAATATTACAGTGAATTGTGATTTCTAGTGTTGGTTTGAAATCTCCGTAGAAGCCTTTAGTAAAGTTTCCACCATTTTACTGAGGCAGCAATCATCATCATCGTCATCATCATCATCAACTCACCATCATCATCATCATCATCCTCATCCTCATCATCATCCAATTATGTATATAATAATAACTGATGACAAGGCAGCATGGTGACAGCACCTTAGCCTTGCTTTCAGAACACCGAAAGGAGAATAAAAATTAAAAAAATACATCCCTTTTTGCGTATTTTTCGTCTTTACTTCATACTTCGTTTATTATTTTTATCTCAAAGTATCACTTGCGAACATTATTATAGCATTCTTCTCCGTTAGCATTATATTTTTTTTTGCCTTACCAATAAACTGCCCATAATTATTCGCGAGGCAAAATCATCTGCAATTAAAACTCATGGTCATTCTTTTTCCATCGCCTTTAAACACAATGTTTGTGTTCATAACGGGTGTATGTTACGATAATGTGCGAAAAATATTATAATGGGTATATGATGGGGCCCCACCAGGATTTTCGTCCAAGGTATACCTCAGGACACATATCTTGGACCTAACGCCTAACCTAACTATAATTGTTTTGTAATAATATTGGTGAGTTTGAGCTAGTCCACCGTCGTAGCACCCAGTGCTATTTTCAAAAGACACCCAAGAAACGTGTACTGCGTATAGTGCATATTTTGAGCAAATTTTAGGTCCAAGATTGATATAGGTATATCCCAAGGTATAACCTCATCGGCATACCAGTGAACCTGCTGATCGATGGACGAGATTCTGGTACAGGTTTTCCTTTCAAACCTAACCTCCTCCTCCTCTCCTCTCTTCCCCTTCTGACTTATCTACCACTGCAGAATTTCTTTTTTTAGAGGTTGCTGTCAAGAGAGTAAAGATTTTGCTGGGAGTTGTCTACTGTCCTCCTGCGATTAACTAGGAGGCATACGGTAGGTTTAAGTATAAAGCAGAATCTCCCGGTTTTTCCAAGAGACAATAATATATAAGAGGCACTAAGAATCAAGGAGGCCATTAGAAGGCTCTTAAAGGGTCGGCAGCACGAGTGTGACGGCCCTGGTATTGCACACCTCCATAGACCACTGTAATCTAGTTCTCATCAGGCGAGCCGTATGCTTATCTGCTATCTAAGTGTTAAAGAAAAGGAAAACAGAAAAGATCAGATGGCATTCACTCCCAGAAAAGCTAACCAAACCGATTCACGCAAGGTAGGAGAGCAGACCCTGAGCAAAATTTGAATGCAACTCGGATGATGATAATTTAAATTAAACACACTACGAGTATAAATTACGTACCTAAATGCACTTACACTTTCATTTAATACGCGTCCAAAAATCTAAGGCACGAAAATAACTCTGCAGTATGTCACCAGAGTCTTCAATCCACAAACACTGAGTAAAAACTATAAAAATTAAAAAAAAGCTTTCAAAACTGTGTTATTTTGAATATCGAATTATTTTCCGTCTATTTTCACTGAACATTCGATATTCAAATCACTCAAAATTGGTTGCTGTAAAGTATAAAAAAAATTCACTTCACGTCACTTTACTCAAGTGTTCCGCAGATCATTCCACAACGCTCGTTCGTTCATGTCTATTTACATACAGTTTAATTAGAACAAATTGACACATTGTGTACTATTTTTATTTGGAGATGCTTCCAACTCTGCATTGAGTGTACAACTGGTTATATCGCGTTTTCTGTGTACCATCTATCTTGTCAGCCTTGAGTTATTTTTATAAAAAAAAAAAACAAATAACTATTTTAATCTGTTCTTATATTAATCTCACGAAGTTTTTAATTTTAACGTTCAATTTTTTATATGAAAATACAATGATTGACATATTTGTTTGAAAAAGGAACGTATTATTGGCGCGTAATTTGAAATTTGTTTTTTTTTTATATAGACAACGATCAACACGCAGTGCGGCGTTTAGTGAGCAACTGCCGCTGTCAGCTGTGGCTACGTATGACGCTTCCTACTCCAACATCAGTTCAGTAATGGCTGGCGCTGGCCTTGCCCCGTCTAGACAACGGCAAAGCATTTTATTAATTGCCACAGCACATTGCTTTCAATTTATCTATTGTTTCCTCAAAAGTACCTATTACCTGGATGTGTTATTTACATTTGAATATTTAATTTATTCATAGAAGTAACTTTCTAGGTATAATCCAAGGTGTTATAACCAAATTTTACAGTAGTAATGATTACAGTGGCCGAGAATAAACAGAATCGGGGTCCTGATTGGTCGTTCAAGTATCTACCAATAAATAAATAAATAAATAAATAAATATTGTAGGACATTCTACACAACGCTATCTAGACCCAAAGTAAGCATAGCTTAACTAGCTTGTGTTATGGGTTCTAGAATGCGGATAAACATACTTAGATATATTTTTTTTTTGTAAATACATACATATTATACATAGAAACACCCAGACCAATGCAAATATTCATATTTCATGCACACAAATATTTGCACTGAGCGGGGATCGAACCCGCGCCTCCTGCGTAGCGGCCGCGTTCACTACCGCTACGCCACAGAGGCAGTCAGTCAATAACAAACAGGGTAGGGTATTATCCGAATTACGTTTTCCGCAGCCAGAGGGTACAAGAAGGAAACTAGAATCACTTAAACGAGATTTATTATACTTATTTAATTAAATCTAACTAACCTAAAGGTGGTGAATGTACTCGATGTTAGAAATACATTACACCGTTCTAGCCTAAAGGTGAATGTACTCGATATTAGAACTACATTACACCTTACTAACCTAAGCGAATGAGTTCTATATGAGAACTACATTCTTAACTATACTAACGACTACGTTCGATGCTAGAACAGAAGTGAGTTATATTTATTTTAATTAAAGATGTAAAATCAGTTCGCGTATTGATGCAATCGATTCTTAAATCTGCTGACGGTGCGGCACGAGGCGAATGCACGAGGCTGCTCGCTGCACGGGGCGCTGATGCTGCAACTCGTACTTGCTCTCCTTATAATCTGGGTCGTTATATGTATAGCGGGTTCATGCGGGTTTGCCTATGTAATTCCTCCACCCTCAGAAAAGCAATTATTTTCCAACTTTCAGTGAAAATATTGCTGGTATAGTCGGTTTTCCAGGTTCTTCATGTGTCTCATTTTGTTGGACGCTGGGATTCTTTTCTGTTGAATTTTGTTGTTTCTTTCTCCAGAACCGGCGAACTATGATGCTTGAGATACTTATGATTGTGCCAGTTATAATTATATAGAGTGGTATAGTTGTGTGATAAATTGTTCCAGAGGAATTTTTCAGTTGCAGCGGAGGCTGGGTTATAATTTTATCTTGACTAGTATGTAGTGATCTTGATTGGAGCGCATGAGTTATTAGAGGGCTGATTAGAGATGATTCGCTGGATACAGTCGAGAAGTTCTCCCATTGGATAATTCATCTCTTCCTCGCAGAGATGATACTGGTTCAACTTCGGGCATTCAGCCTCTATGTACTTAAAAGCTTTTACCATATGTTGCTAGGAAGGGATAAGGAGGGATCAAATTATATTCTAGTTTGTTGGGAACTATAGTTAATCTGTATAAATCGAACTTGGTGGGAGAGATTATTGGTCATTTGAATAATAACTATTCTTTTTCCTGTATAATAGTAACCGGGTTTTATTATAAGGTAGTATTCTCTCAAGTCTAGATTTAAAATCTGTTCAGAGCTGTAAATTAGTTTTAATATGTTAACTACGACGTAGAGTTAGCAGGAACTGTTTTCTGAAACCTGGGTGATTTATATTGGTACAGGTGAATAGGGATTCTAGTACAGTCAGTAATTAAATAATTATCTTTAAGGTCTATTTGAGCGCCATCTAACTGATCTAATCCTATTTAATCGTCGAGATGGTTATGGAATTTATAGATAAAAAACTTTACATTAGACTGGTCATTAAAAATTTTGATATACTAGGTAAAACTGGTAAGGGAAAGACAAGGAAGCAACAGTTTAGAAAAGTTTCAAGTACTTACAAATACAATTCTTCTTGCGTATCGATAGCTGGTTATTCTCCCTTCTTTTGATGGCTGCAGCTCTCGTAGGTAGTAAATTAAATTCGTTTTATATAACTAGTTTTTTTTTCTTTTTTATACTATATTCCGGATCCTTCCTGTGCTATCAATGTTTGGATAACCTCCCCTGCGGTTACACGTAGATTCTGGATATTCGATGAGGTATTAAGATACCGACAGCGACTATCGGAGTCAGCACTCACCAGGTTAACGATTTTTGGAAACCTATGCCGCGCCGCGCACTGCCTCGAATATCCTACCGACTGCGCCAATTACGTTTTCCGCAGCCAGAGGGTACAAGAAGGAAACTAGAATCACTTAAACGAGATTTATTATACTTATTTAATTAAATCTAACTAACCTAAAGGTGGTGAATGTACTCGATGTTAGAAATACATTACACCGTTCTAGCCTAAAGGTGAATGTACTCGATATTAGAACTACATTACACCTTACTAACCTAAGCGAATGAGTTCTATATGAGAACTACATTCTTAACTATACTAACGACTACGTTCGATGCTAGAACAGAAGTGAGTTATATTTATTTTAATTAAAGATGTAAAATCAGTTCGCGTATTGATGCAATCGATTCTTAAATCTGCTGACGGTGCGGCACGAGGCGAATGCACGAGGCTGCTCGCTGCACGGGGCGCTGATGCTGCAACTCGTACTTGCTCTCCTTATAATCTGGGTCGTTATATGTATAGCGGGTTCATGCGGGTTTGCCTATGTAATTTCCGTAATACTCTGTAATCCAATGTTTTCAATTTGTGGTCAATTAGTCATTATGTTATGCTGTTATTAAAAACTAAAGCGAGTGAATCATTCGGAGCATTTTCTAGCGAATAGGTACTTATGATTATATATATTATCCATCTTATTTCAGACTAACGCATGTATTTATATTTATTATGGTTTTAGTCTGAAATAATGAACTCACGAGTCACGACACCCATTGAGATAGCTATCAAGACTTTCTGGGTCAAGTCAAGCTTAACTGGAAGCCGGTACCTCCTGCAGATTGATGGATCAAACTCTGGCCCAAGTTTTCTCTAGTTTTCTCCTCGGACCCTAAACTTCTTCTTCATTTTAGCGTTATTTCCCAGTCGCATCCGAAGCTTTCACCTCGGAGTCTGGGGTCCGCTTTACCAGTCATACCTGCGGAATTGGCTAGACATCGATATTTTCCGTGAAGCGACTGCCATCTGACCGACACAACTCTTTGGTGATAATAGGCGATATCGAAGCATTGCAGCCAGACCGTTGTTGTTGGACTTTTTAGGGCTCCAATTACCCGTAACGACTTCCATAGATGTTTGTATGGCAACCGGAACCGACGGCTTAACTTGCTCTCTGAGGCACGCACGACAGACCAATGCAAATAGGGATCCTGCCGTTTGGCAAAATATGTTTCGTCAAATTTCACTTCCCAAAAAACTTATAGCAAATTTTCATTTCCCAAAACAATCTTTAACAAATTTACATTTCGCATTTATTCACTTGGTCAAATATTCATTTGGCAAATATTTACTTGCTCAATTTTCATTAAGTCAAATATACATTTAGCAAATGCTTTATTTTGTAAAGGCGTAGTAAAGACGTAGTTTGTAACGTAGGCTAGATTGGAACTGCTAGAAAACTAGGTTAGGTTAAGTTAGAACTGTGACCCCAACAGAGCGCGAGCCGAGCGAGTGAAGCGAGCGTGCCGCGGCAGCGGCCGGCCAAGCGCTGTAAATCATTTGTATGATATTGTTATCATACAAATCATTTATATAATTATTATCGAAGTTCTTACCAGTAAACTAATTGTCCAAGGTGAAAAAAACATTGATGCAGCATCGTATTTTAAAAATTGGATCTTAAAATTAAAATTTTTAATGCAGTGAATTTAGACTCTAAAAAATCATATGCCAAACCATATTTGACTACCTAATACTTGGTAAAATGAAACTTTGCCATGTAATTATTTGGTACCTAAACAATAATTTGCCAAAAATAGTATTGCTAACTGTAAAATTGAGAAAAGTTGTTTTGCCAAATGTTTTTTCGCCAAATGAAAATTTGGGAAACATACTTTGGCATGTGACACTTTGGGAAACGTTTTTTGCCAAACATTAGTAAACCATGCAAATACCCATATTCATGCATACAAATATTTGCACTGAGTGGGGATAGAACCCGCGCCTCCTGCGTAGCGGCCGCGTTCGCTACCGCTACGCCACACAGGCTGTCTAAGCTCTGAGGTGAAAACCTTGAACTTTCCTTTTGGTACCAGGTTAAGAGGTAGAAATCTCTAATACCAGTTTTGCTACGAGGTTTTCACTTCGATTCCTAGTTCGAGGAACGTCCGCTATGATGCAGATGAAGGTACATAACCTGGATCAAAGGATTATTAGATGAAATTAAGTTCAAGGTATGACATCTATTTACTGGTATAATACACTCATCCGTAAAGTGTCAAGAACGAAATAAGATTGAAGATGGCGGTGGCACAGATTGTTTTTTTATTTATTTATTTTTTACACTTTATTGTACACCTACATACTTATCATACAATAAGATATACGGGAACACCCAACAATTCCGAAATACTTAATTCCGAATTTCAATATTCCGATTTTCAAAATTCCGAATATTATAATTCCTAAGAAACAAAACTCCGAGTATTCAAAAACACGATAGTTATTTATCCGAAAGTTATAAATACGAATGTTCATTCTTCCGAATTTCATTTTTACGAATAATTAAAAATCCGTAGTATTATTGGCCCGAAAAACGTTATTCCGAATTTCAAATTTCCGAAAATTTATTGCTCAAATTGAAAATTTGTATCAAAAATCGGTAAAAGTTAAAATTGATTTGACATGTTGCGCATTTTAGAGTTGATTTATAATATAATAATAAATTAATTATCTCGCCAATTATTACGTATAAAAATTAAGCCAAACCCGACTTGCCGTGGTCCTACTGCCGTGGTACTTGTAAGGACTGCACATCCCGTAGCGCCGGAGAAGAGCGAAACTAATGCATGCCTGCATGCTTGCCTGCATGCATGCTTGCCTGAATGCATGCTTGCCTGAATGCATGCTTGCCTGCATGCATGCTTGTTACTGAAAGTTGTATGGCAACGTGTTTTTACTTTTTTGTAATCATTAGCATAAATAAATTAAAATAATAGTTCAATAATTCTATTTCCTGTTTATCTCGTGTACCCCGAAAATAGCAACTATCCTACTTACCTAATGCAGGTTTACAAGGCGCTTGATTGTCGGGTTTGTGTTGTTTCGGAGTTTTGATAATCGGAATTCGTATTTATGATATTTCGGATTATTAATAATTCGAAATTGTAATGGTTCGGTATCTTCAAATTCGGAATTTTAATATTCGCAGTTATAATCGTTAGGAATTTTGAAATTCGGGTTTTCAATAAATAGGATTTATGATACATCGGATATCTGACTTTCGGATTTTTGAATGATTCGGAATTTTATGAAATTCGGAATTTTGAAATTCGTGATTGTAACTTTCGGAATAAGGCTTTTCGTATTTATGTAGTGTACCCCTATACAAAAAGCTATCAGTTTCAGGATTGAAATAATATATTGATAGCGTCAAATGCAGTGGCAAAGGCTAATATTAAAGCTACCAGTGGCAAGAATGGTAGATAACGATAATAATACTTAGTTAATACAGTAAGTTATTTAGTTAGTTAGTATAGTAAGTTAGTTAATAATGTATATCTTGGGTACACTACATAAATACGAAAAGCCTTATTCCGAAAGTTACAATCTTTAATATTAGCCTTTGCCACTGCATTTGACGCTATCAATATATTATTTCAATCCTGAAACTGATAGCTATTTGTATAGCCTTGGTACAAACTGATAGCTTTTTGTATAGCCTTGGTACACTTTCCGTGGTTTTTCCAAGCGACTACATTATGGGGTTCTTCAAGAAGGGTATTAGAATGTTCTTGTGGGGTCGGCAGCGCGATTGTGACGCCCTTGGTGTTCATACGTCCATAGGCCGCGGTAACCACTTTTCATCAGGTGGGTCGTATGCTTGTTTGCATAAAAAAACAAAAGATTTATTGAATAAAAAAATACCTCAGTTCTATCATTTATTGAACACAAGCATCGCAAAATGTAAATGTAACATCCGTTTTGTTAAGTTTTATAATAGGCCTATGCTGAATATTATTAATATTACGTACATATTTTTATTATCCAAAGGGCGACACCTTTTGGATAATAAAAGAGGCGACTAACAAAAAAATACGCAGATTATATCACTGAGAGAGAAGGAAAACTCGAAATAAGACCCCGTACCAACCCGTCTGACCAGCGTAGAAACATAGGCCAAAGCCTCCCAAACGTAAGGATAGGTCTATATTCAGCATTGGACTATGATAAGCCAATAATTGATTGATTGACATACCTATTTATTATTATTTCACAGAAATCCCGTAAACTTAAAATGAACTATGTTTACGAGAATGAACGGCTCATCTCATCTCTGCTGTTGGTATCTTCTTAGTAAACCTACATAATTCGTTTATATTATAATCTTAATAAATGAAAGAAAATAAGAAAATTACAATACTATTTAATATTTATATAATATTATTATAATAATAAACTCGAAAATATTAAACAGGAAGATAATTTATGTATCATTTGACCCATTGTTTGACCCTTAACATCCCAATATGCTTTTGTAACGTAACTGCCTAGTAGTGTCCAACAGACTCATTTGATAAAATCGTATCACGTACACACTTGAATCAAACAAAATTTTACTGTGTCTGTCGGACACATCTAGGTTGATGAAGTTCTATTTTCGTTTTTTTATGAATCAATAATAAATTATACATGTTACCAATATTTTCATTGAAATTTGCAAAACATTGGCGATAAATTAGATAACAGGCCGATTTATAAAAATGAATGCTTTCGATTTTATGATAACATAAACGCAAAATTATGTCCACGAGACACTTGTGGGATGGTAAGGGTTTTCAAGAGTTTCTAGCTAAAATAATAAAAATAATTGATATCGCAACTGCCTGATATGAATTTATAATGGCAAATGTGTTACCAACAAGAATATCGTCAGTGAAGAACGATGATAAATCCGTTAACATTACTTGTAAACTTGTTATACACACCAAAATAAACGAAATGACACAAGTTTTCACAATATCAGTGAACTGTCTATTAATATTTGTTTTCCTTCTGTAGATAACATAAAAGATATTGCAGAAGAATAACGCATTCACAAACAACACTATGAATTTAATCACCGCATAAGTTTGATAAAATATTTGATAGTAAACGTCCGAATTCATTAACAAAGGAAATCCTATTGCCAGTGGTATTGTCAATATCCAAATAAGCAAAGATAGCACTAGAAAGTTCAATTTCCGGAGTACAAACACTTGAACAACTTTATCGTACAGATTCTTCGTGAAGACGAACATCCAGCATATCAGCACGGCATCAGTTTGAAAATACAGAGCAAAAATAAAAAACTTGGAATACTTGTTTAACATACTCTGTGTGAATACAAACTCTATGAGCGTGTTGAGAAATCTTGATACTGTTAACTGCACGAGAATTTTTTGGTCCAATTTCCTGATCTTTGGTTTGAGTATCAAGAATAAAGCCTGTACTAGCAGACATACTAGTGAGAAAATAAGTCCAACGAGCCACACATATAGTTCTATAAATGTCAATTCGAACGGATTTGACTCCAATAATTCCGTTGTATTGTTCGACATTATATTAGAGTCTCACCAGGATGGGAGCAGAGCGCAAACTAAACGAGAAGGATATATTTCCTTATGAATAATTGTATAATATTAAAGGAAAATCTGTGTAATGTATGACTGACCTATAATAAATTATAATCATGGGCACGTACGTCTAATTTTAAAACCATGTAGACTAATAAAAGATGGAGTCGATCCATATTATGAATAACTAGCTGTTGCCCGCGGCTCCGCCCGCGTGGAATTCTGATCCCGTTCATCGCTGATATATAGCCTATATGTTAATCCAGGGTCTAACCTATATACATACCAAATTTCAACCAAATCGGTCCAGCCGATTATGCGTGAAAGAGTAACAAACATCCACACATCCACACATCCACACATCCACACATCCACACATCCATTCTCACAAACTTTCACATTTATAATATTAGTAGGATATTCATTAAGGGATTTTTATGTTTTATTCTACTCGTATCTATAGGTTGTGATGTAGCAAATAAGTTTGATCCTAAACTACTGGTTCAAATTGAATGAAATTTGAAATATAAAATGTTTATACAGTGCCTTCTTGGTAACGAACGTTCAGGCTTCTAGGTTGATCCACAACGAAGTTGTAGGGTGTCGAAAATGCTTAGAGCAAATAATGGTACGGCCGTACCCCTTTTTTCTCGACTTGGCGGAGGCGATGCCGGCCGTGCCCCCAGATGAATTCTTTGTAAATTACTTAGAACAAATGAAAGAACCTGTGTTGACATTCGGTTTATTTCCCCAAAGGTTCTTATCAGACCCGTAATCTAGAATGGCACTCAGTCCTGAAACTAGATTTATCTGAAAACACATTGAATGTCCCGGATTTTACAATCTTTAAACAAAATTAAATCTTATTTTCACAGAGTTTGAAGTTTATTTTACCAAGCCACGCATAACAGCTTGACAGCGACGTGCGGCGGCATGACGCACGTCAAGCTGTCATGCGTGACTTGGTAATTTAAACTTTAAAAGCTGTGATATAAGATTTATTATGTTTAAAGATTGTAAAATCCGGGCCGATGCCGTCCGTTTGGTGGGGTTGGACCTTTAAGGAGCTATTGAGAGACCATAATGAATAGCGCGCATGTGCTGCATGCGTCGACAGTTGTTGTATGCGGTCGGCTACGGAATCATATCTTTATACAGAAAATAGGAGCTACGCGTCACTAAAACGAATACGCTGCGGTAGATATAATGGAATAATTACGTCACGCGTGTGAAACACCTGAGGAATTCCCGCATTCATGACGGAAAGGAAGATATTATGCAGAAGAATCACTATGTCAGGTGTAGTCATGTCCTGCAGCGATTAACAGGCTACGCGAGTAGCAAATGTCTGACCATGCTGGCTAGCCGGTACGAGAGGTTGACTCTTAAAGTGCTGGCCTAGCGAGCCATGTTGTTGGCGATGATATGCGTGCCAATGGTCTTAATACTGTGCTCAAGACTGTGCCAAATGGAAAAGTGAAAGTCGGAAAGCGGAAGTTCGAAAATAATTCCAACGAGCCACACATAAAGTTCTATAGACGGATCTCGAAGTTCGAGGTGAGACCGTCGGATACAACAGGGAGTAACACGAAGAAGATGATGACGAAACTAACTAAACAACGTGAAAATAATTTTGTATTGACAGCGGTTTCGAACAGATTGACGTCAATAAGTTATAACAATACTATATTAGGATAAAACAAAGCCGTCACACGAACACATTTTTTTTAAATCGACCACCTTTAGAAGCTCATAGCTAGGCAATGATTGGAGATAGATACAAAAGGCAAAAGACAAAGTTGTAGAGAATTTAATTAGCTTTTATTATGCCGTACAACACAATTTCGTACAAAGCACCGTTTCCGAGAAATAAGCAAAAAACCAAAAAACGGGACCTTCTTCCCCCTCTCCCCCCTCGGGCTCACCTCGGAGGGGTCAGGACTTTTAGTATGTTTATCTCCTAATTAGTCCGAACAAAGTTCTTAGGTCAAAATTTCTGCAGCCAACTTTTCCATCCACACCCCTCTTGTGAGCATTCATTTACTAGACTATAAAGAATCTATTAAGAGTACAAAATTACTTATAAGATTTTTCTTCAAAGATTTTTTCTGTATGTTATTTGTGTCATGAATTTTCATGAATTTTTAGCCAAAATTACAAATACAATTGTTATTGCAATAGCTTGATAAGAATTTATAATACAAAATATGTTAGAAATCAAAATATCGTCGGTAGAGATTGAAGTCAAATCCGTTAACAATATTTGCAAACTCGTTATACATACCAAAAGGAAGGAAATAACAGAAGTTTTAACAATGTCCATAAACTGTCTGTTCATATTTGTGTTCCTTTTGTAGACAACGTAGAAGATATTGCAGTAGAACAACAAATTCACGAACAAAACAATGAATTTAATCACAGCGTACGTTTTATAAAAAATGTAATAGTAATATTCCGTGTCCATTAACAATGGAGCCGTCACTCCTAATGGTATTGTCAATATCCAAATAAGTAAAGACAGCAAAAGAAAGTTCCACTTCTGAAGAGTATAAACTTGGACAATTTTATCGTATAAATTCTTCGTGAAGACGAACATCCAGCATATTAGCACTGCATCCGTTTGACAATACAGAGTGAACACAAAAAGCTTCGATTTCACAGTGAACCAATAATTTGCCAACAGAAATTCAACCAGCGTGTTAACAAATCGTGCCACTGTCAACTGCGCCAAAATCTTTTGATCCAATATCCTTGTCTTGCGTTTAAGTATGAAGAATAAAGCCTGTACTAGCAGACATGCCAGTGAAAAAATAATTCCAACGAGCCACACATAAAGTTCTACAGATAACAAATAATTCCGATTCACATCATTTATTTCTGTCTCATTGCTAGACATTTTGTAAGAAAGTCTTACCAAGTTGAGGGCAGAGCACAAACTACAGTTTTAGTGCAAATATTTCCTTAAAATATGACAATATTGGAGGAAAATACGTATAATGTATGAGTAACCTTTTGTTATAAAGGTGCGTTGGCATTTGATTTTTGTGGTTACCGTGTTAGAGCAGTCGCATCTTTACAGAAACTCAATATGAAAAAGTGAAGACAAACCACAATCGAACCTCTTAGTAAGAGAGCTTGGATCTTTAACTCCGGTACCATCAGCGTACTGAATGAGATGTACATCATTAGACGCGCCTTTAATTGGAGAACACGAAATGGCTATGCTGCAAAGTCAAAAACCTGGTGGTGATACCAAAAATCAATTTTGAAAATGCTAAAAAAATCGGTACCTAATATTGAAAGATTACCAATTTTCGTTTGTTCCTGGCAATAGAGGAGATTTAGGACTATATGATAGTGCAGTGCTGCAAGCCTCCATAACTGGCCTTGTCAGAGGCAGCACCTTGCAAAGTGCCGCCTGAAAACAGGTATCTGGTACGATCGAATTACCAAATAAAACCGGGCTCATCTGAAAGATCATCAAATTCTGAGTATGAAAAACTGGTGCTGCAAATCTTAAACACTGGCGAAGGTGGTTGCAGCAGCGATTGAAGATCGCGAGTTGCGCGTCTCGGTTTGGTATTTTCACATTTATACGATCGAGTTACCAAAAAAAAAACAGGGCTCATCTGAAAGATCATCAAATTCTGTGTAGGAAAAACTGGTGCTGCAAATCTTAAACACTGGCGAAGGTAGTTGCAGCAGCGATTGAAAATCACGACTTGCGCAACTCGGTTTTGTAATTTTCACATTAGTACGATCGAGTTACCAAAAAAAACAGGGCTCATCTGAAAGATCATCAAATTCTGTGTAGGAAAAACCGGTGCTGCAAATCTTAAACACTGGCGAAGGTGGTTGCAGCAGCGATTGAAGATCGCGAGTTGTGCAACTCGGTTTGGTATTTTCACATTAGTACGATCGAGGTACCAAAAAAAAACAGGGCTCATCTGAAAGATCATCAAATTCTGTGTAGGAAAAACCGGTGCTGCAAATCTTAAACACTGGTTTTTTGGAAATTCGATCGTACTAATATGAAAATCAAACCGAGTCGCGCGACGCGCGATCTTCAAACGCTGCTGCAACTACCTTCACCAGTGTTTAAGATTTGCAGCACCGGTTTTTCATACTCAGAATTTGATGATCTTTCAGACGAGCCCGCTTTTATTTGGTAATTCGATCGTACTAATATGGAAATACCTACCAAATCGAGTCGCGCAATGCGATATCTTCACACGCTGCTGCAACCACCTTCACCAGTGTTTAAGATTTGCAGCACTGGTTTTTCTTACGCAGAATTTGATGATCTTTCAGATGAGCCCTGTTTTTTTTTGGTAACTCGATCGTATAAATGTGGAAATACCAAACCGAGACGCGCAACTCGTGATCTTCAATCGCTGCTGCAACCACCTTCGCCAGTGTTTAAGATTTGCAGCACCAGTTTTTCATACTCAGAATTTGATGATCTTTCAGATGAGCCCGGTTTTATTTGGTAATTCGATCGTACCAGATACCTGTTTTCAGGCGGCACTTTGCAAGGTGCTGCCTCTGACAAGGCCAGTTATGGAGGCTTGCAGCACTGCACTATCATATAGTCCTAAATCTCCTCTATTGCCAGGAACAAACGAAAATTGGTAATCTTTCAATATTAGGTACCGATTTTTTTAGCATTTTCAAAATTGATTTTTGGTATCACCACCAGGTTTTTGACTTTGCAGCATAGCCATTTCGTGTTCTCCAATTAAAGGCGCGTCTAATGATGTACATCTCATTCAGTACGCTGATGGTACCGGAGTTAATGATCCAAGCTCTCTTACTATCTAGTTAGACAGTTTATCCTAGTTTATTTTGTTTATTATGTGTTTTTATAAAAAGTTGCTACAAGATTGTTTAATCTTTAGTTATGTAGGTACCTAACCAACTATGCTCAGTTAAGTTACATTTGACTGCCTCTGTGGCGTAGCGGTAGTGAACGCGGCTGCTACGCAAGAGGCGCGGGTTCGATCCCCGCTCAGTGCCAATATTTGTATGCATGAATATAAATATTTGCATTGGTCTGGGTGTTTCTATGTATAATATGTATGTATTTACAAAAAAAAAGTATCTAAGTATGTATATCCGCATTCTAGATTCCATAACACAAGCTAATTAAGCTTACCATGGGTCTAGAAAGCGTTGTGTAGAATGTTGTGGAATATTTGTTTATTTATTTATTTATTTATTTATTTATTATTTCTATCTTTTTGAGCTGAGTTGACTGTTCGAACATTACAATAATCTGTACACACCTTCTTCTTCATCCTAGCGTTAATTCCCAGTCGCATCCGAAGCTTTCACCTCAGAGTCTGGTGTCCGCTTTACCAGTCTTAACTGCGGATTTGGCTGGACCTCGATATTTTCCGTGAAGCGACTGCCACAACCTTAACCCTACAGTGGTCGCGCGGACTACATATTATGTAATCCACTAGTACAAAATTTCAAATTTCTCTAAAACAGTAAGCGTAGGGTTAAATGTGCCTCCAGATACTTGTAAAGGAGTAGTGGAGGGAATCACTCAGCGCCGGGCAAGCGCCGATCGCGTATACAGATCTTACAATAGAGCGTCAAAAGTTCCCGGACTACACAGGTAGTCCGCGCGACCAAATACGTAAGTATTTTTTGAGTATAAAAATTATTGTTTTTACTTATTATTATATTCAAATTAGCCTAAATGCACAGTTTACACTTTGTTTTAGTATGTACTGTTGTTTAAAATCAAAATAAACTTTTATTATCAGCATAAAAATGGACTCTTGACGAGTTGCTATTAAAGAGGCGTGGTTGAATGAAATTGATGGCGAGAATGATTATTGTCAAGCTGAGTCAAATTCTGACGTGGAAGTTGATCAGTTGGAACAGCAGGATCATGAATCAGAATCCGAGCAAGAACAAGACAACATACATTAGTCGTGGGACGAAGATGACGAACCTCAACGAAGAAGTCGAACTGACTATATTGGAATTGACTGCGATCGAAAACAATCTCCCAAAATAATAGAATAATTAATATGTAATGATAATTAAGCTTACAGCATCTCAATCAAAAAGGAGTAGTTCTGTGTTTCGTCCTATAGGGGTTCGTCCCAATAGGACGAATCACAGAAATTAAAAATAATTAAAGTTTTCCTTATAAATTAAGATACAGAAGTGGTGATTTACTTTTGCTGATTATGTTTGATTAAGAAAACTGTGCTTATTATATTTTGATAACTAAAATAAATAAATATTATTAAAATATTTTTTTATTCAAAATTGAAAATGGACTACGTATGTAGTCCACGCGACCAGTGCCGTCTCATATTGGTGCGCGACCACTGCAGGGTTAAACAGCTAGCTGCAATGCTTCGATATCGACTAATGTCACATTAGGCGATATCGAAGCATTGCAGCTTCACCGTTGTTGTTGGACTTTTTAGGGCTCAAGCTCCAACTACCCGTAACGGCTGCCATAGATGTTCGGATGGCAACTGGGATCTCCGAGGCACGACTAGACCAATGCAAATACCCATAGTCATACATACAAATATTTGCACTGAGCGGGGATCGAACCCGCGCCTCCTGCGTAGCGGCCGTTTTTTTATATAGGTTATAAATATTTTTATGTTCAGTATCGTTAATATACATGCCTCACCCCCGGCCGAGACGGTCGTCGGGTTTTGGTCGGTTCGAGTCCGACATAAACAGCCCCGCTGGCTCCGCCGACTCTAGCTAAAGGGTATCCGAGTGGATTTCCGCATGTTAAAAAAAAGTATCGTTAATATAATAACATAACTAAAGTACCTAAGTAAACTTTTTTATCAGAGATCTCCAATGTATAGAGACGACCACTTTAAAATTACATATTTACACTTACATATTTACATTTATTTAATTTAAAATATATAGGTAGGTACGGTCTATATTTCTTGCGGAGCGTAAACAAAGGAAATAAAATCGGCCAAGTGCGAGTCGGACTCGCCCATGAAGGGTTCCGTAGTAGCAAAGGCGAAAATTGCGGTTTATGACGTATTAAAAAAAAACTACTGATTGGATCTCGTTCGAACCAATTTTTAGTGGTAGTTTTCATGACAATTTACATCAATATATTTTTTTTAGACTTATCATTCTCTTATTTTAGAAGTTAGAGGGGGGGGGGGGGGGGGGGGTCACACATTTTTCCACTTTGGAAGTGTCTCTCGCGCAAACTATTCAGTTTAGAAAAAAATATGTTAGAAACCTCAATAGCATTTTTAAAGACCTATCGACGCCCCCGGGGAATAAAATGGTAAAGTGCTATTACCACTCTTTTCATGTTTTTGCATTTTCGGCCTCTATGGGTCGTTATACACCTACTGATTTTTTTTTAGATTTTTTTTCCGGTAATTCATAAATTTATAGCAATTTTTATTTTTATTCTCCGGAAATCATATAACACATTTAACCCATAAAAACCCCATAATCGTTCATTACGGAACTAACATTTATCTCGATAAATCGGTAAGACTTTATACCATTTTATTCCCGTAAAAAAATTGATGATTCATTTCAATAACACGCTTTACCTATATTCGTTCGATAAGTCCTCAACGGTAAACCTATATTATTGCTTTATTACTGACATAATTTTCTATAGTATTTCACGTTAAGACATGTTACAATATTCTTTACGATTTTTGAAACAAGTATTAACGTGATACAATTTTTTTCTCTTTCTATTATTAGTGTAATAGGCTATTATTGTCGCTGAACCTATTTCGACAAGTTTTTACAAGTAACATTGAGCGGGCGGCGTGAACAATATTCAATCATTCGTCGTTTAGCCATGAGTTTTTGAGTGTGATCGGAGAGTTTCTGAGGTCTATTTGAACGGCGGGGTCTGAAGTGCTTAGAGCCCACCGTTTGGACAGTCTCTACGAGCCTGTTGTTGATCTCGTCCACCGACGCAAAGTTCTCTAGGCAATCAAAGCGATTTGAAAGCTCAAGCTGAAAGTTCTCGGGGTTTTGGATTTGGACACGAGTAGGTCGGAGTGTAGACTTCATCAGGCGGGACCTTTCGAGTTTAACGTTAATACCCAATGTGCCTCTTACGATTCTGTGATCACTACCGGTTTTCACCCTGTGGATCACGGAGACATCACTGAATATTCGTTTCTCGTTGGTCATGATGAAGTCTATCTCATTCCTCGTGGAACCATCAGGGCTCATCCAGGTCCATTTCCTGTGCGGCGGCTTCTGAAAGAAAGAGTTCATCATGAAGAGTCCCTCTTTCTCCAGAAAGGCAGCCAGCCTCTGTCCCCGCGGGTTCCGTTGTCCATATCCAAATTGCCCCACTCTCAACTCATCATTGCTTTTCTTACCCAACTTTGCGTTGAAGTCCCCTATAACAACAGTGAAGTGGGTCTTAGACGTATGTATGGCCCTACTTACGTCCTCATACATAGTCTCCACTTCATCATCTGGGCGTGCCGAGGTCGGTGCGTACACCTGAATGACCTTCAGCGAATACCTCTTGGATATTCTAAGTATTAGGTGTACAACCCTGCTCGACACACTTTCGATGGTAATGATGTTGTTAATGAGGGATCTCATCATCATCTGCATATAGACGTATTCTCCTGATTGCATCCGTGGCCAAGATGACCTCGAAGCTCAGGGTCCGCCTTCCGGCTCTTCCTTCTCCACTTCGCACGATCTTGGGCGTCCATGGTAGTGAGACCATTAGCACGCATATCACCCTCCACGACGTCAAGCCAGGACTTCTTTGGCCTACCCCTTTTACCTGGACCCGGCGGGGGTACCATTGCCAGGCATTTGTTCCCCACGTAGCCTGGCGGTTGCCGCAAGATGTGGCCGCACCAGCGAAGGCGGCTCTCTTGCATTTTATCCGCGATGTCACGAAAATGGAGGCTGCCGCGGATGCGAGAGTTCCGTACGCGATCTTTACGCGTAACGCCGCACATCCACCGCAACATTTTCATCTCCGTGACACGCAGCTCTTGCTTGTGTCGCTCGAGCAGCGGCCACGCCTCACAACCATACAAGAGAACAGGCCTAATGATCGTCTTATAGACCTGTCCCTTCAACCTGACTGGCATTTTAGGATCACAGGTGACGCCAGTCATTTGTCGCCACTTGGCCCACGCGGCAGCAATGCGTGCCTTGACGTCGTGGTCGATCTCACCGGTCACATGAAGTACAGATCCCAGGTACTTAACCTGGTCCGTGCGCTCGACCAAATCATCGCCTATGCGGACGGGTGTGGGATCTGTGGAGTTTAACGCTAAGTATTCTGTCTTCGCTACATTTAGCTTCAGACCGCCGTTCTCAAGCGCTTCTTTCCATCCTTTCACGCGTCGCACCAATCTGCTCCTGTCCGCGTCCATCAGCGCAATATCATCAGCATACATGAGCAACCACGGAGGCTGCTCATGTGAGTTTCTAATGCTGTCCGACAAAACATCTAATACCACACTGAACAGATAAGGACTAAGGACGGATCCTTGGTGTACCCCATGGTGGATCTGTGAACGAAAAAACCGACACCACCTTGCGACAGCTGTTCGCCTTCCCGGTAGTAGAGCAGGTTGCCGGATCCAAGGGTTATCATGTCCTCGCCCTCTCTACGGACTTCAGATAACCCCACAATATCCCAGCGCAACCTACTCAACTCTTCTTCCAGCTCAGCAATCCTCTCGTCAGTCCTCATCGTGCGTACGTTGTGCGTTACCAGGGCCAGTCGTCGGTTGGGGTGGTAGCCGGATCTCTGCCGGAGATTCTTAGCACCCCCTGCTCCACCGTTACACTGACCGCTACCGGAGCCAGGACTAGCGGAGCTGCCGGGGACTGGGGGCCTGGTCCTATTAGTGCCCATCATCTAGGGGGAGTTTGCCCATAATCGCCACGCTGGGCAGGCGTGTTGGCAATCGCAGGACGTAGCTTTGCGACGAGGATGCTGCTGCCCATCCTCGCCCTGTGCCATTTTAGCTACGCCGATTTTGAATGGTTATACCGCCATTGGTCGGTTCCGCTGTACCTCAGTCGGCTCCTACGACACCTGGTACTAGAGGGGGATACTATTCTACTCTGCCGGTACCCCACGGCCAATTATGATTATTAAATACTAATTAGTCTATTGATGATTGATAAATACTAATTAGTCTATTGATGATTGATAAATGCTAATGAAAGTTTATTGATGATAGATAAATGCTAATTAGAGTCTATTGATGATTGATAAATGCTAATTAAAGTCTATTGATGACTGATAAATGCTAATTAAAGTCTATTGCTGATTGATAAATGCTAATTAAAGTCAATGGTAATAATTATTATTTTCATAAATAAAGATTATATTGTTTTTTATACTTTTTTTATTTATTTCAATTACAATTCAAATTCATAAACATTACTGCATACTCGTATTACGATGTTAACACTACATACGTTTATACAAAAACAAAATCGTTATATAGATATACGAAGAAAAAAATACTATAATTTCACAGGAACAAAATCGTATTAATTTGTTACAGTTACACTTCCTTCATGAAAGTATGATAGAAAAACATCGTAATGAACAGATATCGTTTTCGTAATATTGCAACTTTACGAGAATAAAATGGTTATGTTCCATTACTTAGAATACATCTAAATATAAAATCAGTATTACATATTTTTCGTAATAACTATAAAATTATATGGATAATTTCATTTCTTTCCATGGCCACTTATTAACAAAAAAATACTGAAAAGAATGATGTATAATATGACAACATAGGCCGATTACTTCAGGAGTTATAACAAAATAACAGTATTTTGCTCGTCCTGTAAAATTTACTTTTGTCTATTACGATTTTATTCCCTGGGGACGTCGCTATCTATTAGGTAACCCACACGTATGGGTTTAATGAAAAAAAAAAAATTTTGAGTTTCAGTTCTAAGTATGGGGACCCCCAATATTTAAATAATAATAAATAAATATTGTACGACAATCTACACAACGCTATCTAGACCCAAAGTAAGCATAGCTTAACTAGCTTGTGTTATGGGTTCTAGAATGCGGATAAACATACATAGATACATTTTTTTTTTGTAAATACATACATATTATACATAGAAAACACCCAGATTTAATGCTTCTTTTATTTTTGTGTGAAATTCTTAATGCGGTTCACAGAATACATCTTCTTACCAAGTTTCGACAGCATAGGCCTTATAGTTTTGGAGAAAAGTGGCTGTGACATACGGACGGACAGACAGACGGACGGACAGACATGACGAATCTATAAGGGTTCCGTTTTTTGCCATTTGGCTACGGAACCCTAAAAAGCCAATGCAAAAATCTGACGTAGGTCGTCAATTTAAACGCAAGTTTATACTAAACAATACAAACATACCTACGTAATACGTAAGTGTCTATCTACGCATAACTGGTTTCGTCCATTGGTCACTGGCTTTTTACTCAATACAGGGACGAACTATTAGTAAAAACCATTCGCTTACGTACCTAGCAAGTACGTATTGCAATATCTTTTTTCCCTTTTCTTTCCTCTTGGTAGCCTAGTGTAGTCCAAAGTTGATCATTAACAACATTTGGAGCCGGCGTACCTACATTATCGGCATCATCAGCCATCAGGATCTTGTTCACGGAATTGTTAGATCAGACGGTTCACTTTTTGCTCTATTTCGACTTTCATTTCTCATCTTTCACTCAAAGTGCAACATCTGACCATAATCTTCTTCATCCTATCGTTAAATCCCGGTCGCATCCGAAGCTTTCCACTCGGAGTCTGGGGTCCGTTTTACCAGTCTAAACTGCAGATTTGGCTGGACCTCAATATATTCCGTAAAACGACTGCCATATGACCTCCACAACCCAATGGAACCCAACATCGGAACATAATATGAATCATTAATGCCGATTGAAATTTCTAATGAAAAGCCCCAACAGTGTTGGATCAGTTCCTTTAGCCATCTGGTGTCTTTCACTCTCGATCCGATTGGACGAGATATGAAAGAAAATTGAACACTGATTGAACATTAATTCGGGTTCGATCATTTTGTCTCGAGTCGTGCAGCCGACAGAGATGTCATGATATCACTTCGATTTTTTTGTGTTGCATTGAAACTATTTCCACGACGACGCACGACCATCCTTCGACGACATGTTGAAAGAAAAGAAAAATGGATGGATATTGAACTCTATTTCAACCCGTGTGAACATAGACACAGAAAAGATATGGATTTTTGGATCAATTAAGAATATAAAATAAAATTTTATAGTAGGATCAATAAGGAATACGCGTGTGGGGTCAATTAAGAATGGGATCAATCGTCGTGGGATCAATACGGAACAACCCTAATTATAGTACCGGTACTAGCGCAACATAGATTGAAAGAATAATTATGCAATTACCCGAATGAACATCAAACGAACGTACTGTCCGATATCAGCTGTGCATTCTGTGAATAAATAAATGAATATGAATATGAATAAATGAATATGAATATAATTTCAATTTTAGCCATTTCACAGATTTGAATGAAATTTTGAAGCATGTTATATGCTAACTATTCAAATCGATTAAGATGGGAAAAAGCGAAACAGCTCAGGCGGGACTTTTTGTTTAAGGCCCCGAATCAGACCAGCATCGAAAAATCGGTATTTTTGAAACCGTTTTTCTTCTAATATATAAAATTCTTCTGTCACGGGGTGCGTAATTGAACTCCTCCGAAACGGCTCGACCGATTTTGATGAAATTTTTCGTGCTTATCCGGTATCTATGAGAATCGGCCAACATCTATTTTTCATCCCCTTAAGTGATAAGGGTGCAGCGGGAACGGGATTTGAATACCACGCGGGCCGAAAATATGGCGGTACGAAGTTCGCCGGGGCAGCTAGTTTTAACTATAAAACTTACAGATCTGGAATTCACATGCCTGCCTACTAAAGGCTATGCAGAGTAACTTCATCTTTTCATAAAATAAATAAAAAAGGAGGAAATAGTTGAAAAGAGGCTCTGAACATCACTCTACTCTTCTTATGCAACCAAATATTTTCAACAATATGTAGATATCCAAATAATCTAAAATTTCACATGTATGTTAAACTAGCTGTTGCCCGCGGCTCCGCCCGCGTGGAATTCTGATCCCGTTCATAAGTAGCCTATATGTTAATCCAGGGTATAACCTATATACATACCAAATTTCAACCAAATCGGTCCAGCCGTTTATGCGTGAAAGAGTAACAAACATCCACACATCCACACATCCATTCTCACAAACTTTCACATTTATAATATTAGTAGGATAAGTGTATTAGCATGACGTGATCTTCTTAGTTAGTAACTCGCCTATAAAGTTATCTATTAAAATTAGTTTTACTGATTTTTACGGTTCAAATATGAGCGAATGGCCTTGAGCATTTGTATGGTCAAAGTCATTCGCGTATGTAATCACCTTAACAGGGTGAATGCTCTGACCACTGTGCAAATTTTCCTTTACGTCCGTCTTGGGGCGACGGTGGGAGCCATCTACCGGTACTCCTACGAGCTATCTTCATTCTTATTCCTTACATATTCCTATTTTTTTCCTTATCTTTCTCCTTCTTGCTCCTTATGGCTGTATATTCTGGCACTTTCTAAGGTTAAGGACACTGTCCTATATTTAAATCGGTATTACCCAGTTCGGTTTACCGCTATGATCTATAGAAAAGTGAGCGTCTGGGTAATACCAATATAAACAATTATTAGTGATGTAGGTACCTACATATCTGTCGGTCTCTTCAAGAACGACCCCTTTGACATGTGGACAAGTACCTACTATTGATGTTAATATTAAACTGTTTTACTGTTTTAAATTGTATTATCGTCCGAACTAGATATGCCCCAAATATTGGAACAATCCATCAATAGTCATCATTTTGAGTACTTTACTGTACTACATTTTGGGTACCTACTTAACTAAATGTGAAAAAATCGATTTAGAAAGAGGTAATGGAAAGATCGCGGGTTCGAGTCCGGCCCGAGGTCGATTCTCTTTCTAAACCGATTTGAATAGTTAGCTTATTAAATGCTTCAAAATTTCATTCAAATAAATGTAAACAATCTTGATGTGTCTTTTAATAATTATGTTTTATTTAAAACATACATACATACATACATACATACATACATACATACATACATACATACATACATACATACATACATACATACATACATACATACATACATACATACATACATACATACATACATACATACATACATACATACATACATACATACATACATACATACATACATACATACATACATACATACATACATACATACATACATACATACATACATACATACATACATACATACATACATACATACATACATACATACATACATACATACATACATACATACATACATACATACATACATACATACATACATACATACATACATACATACATACATACATACATACATACATACATACATACATACATACATACATACATACATACATACATACATACATACATACATACATACATACATACATACATACATACATACATACATACATACATACATACATACATACATACATACATACATACATACATACATACATACATACATACATACATACATACATACATACATACATACATACATACATACATACATACATACATACATACATACATACATACATACATACATACATACATACATACATACATACATACATACATACATACATACATACATACATACATACATACATACATACATACATACATACATACATACATACATACATACATACATACATACATACATACATACATTCATACATACATACATACATACATACATACATACATACATACATACATACATACATACATACATACATACATACATACATACATACATACATACATACATACATACATACATACATACATACATACATACATACATACATACATACATACATACATACATACATACATACATACATACATACATACATACATACATACATACATACATACATACATACATACATACATACATACATACATACATACATACATACATACATACATACATACATACATACATACATACATACATACATACATACATACATACATACATACATACATACATACATACATACATACATACATACATACATACATACATACATACATACATACATACATACATACATACATACATACATACATACATACATACATACATACATACATACATACATACATACATACATACATACATACATACATACATACATACATACATACATACATACATACATACATACATACATACATACATACATACATACATACATACATACATACATACATACATACATACATACATACATACATACATACATACATACATACATACATACATACATACATACATACATACATACATACATACATACATACATACATACATACATACATACATACATACATACATACATACATACATACATACATACATACATACATACATACATACATACATACATACATACATACATACATACATACATACATACATACATACATACATACATACATACATACATACATACATACATACATACATACATACATACATACATACATACATACATACATACATACATACATACATACATACATACATACATACATACATACATACATACATACATACATACATACATACATACATACATACATACATACATACATACATACATACATACATACATACATACATACATACATACATACATACATACATACATACATACATACATACATACATACATACATACATACATACATACATACATACATACATACATACATACATACATACATACATACATACATACATACATACATACATACATACATACATACATACATATAATCACGCATTTGTCCTCGGAGGGTTAGGCAGAGGTGAATTAACACCCACCAGAGCCACCAGAGCCATCTGAGGCTGAGTCTGGGCTGTATAGGTACATATATCGGACTGATGTTAAACAGCCCTACCCCTTAGTCGCCCTGTACGACACCGCATGGGAGGAGAAGGGGTGGCCCAAATACTACTCTGCCGGGAACCACGCGGTTTCCGGATATTTAAAAACTTAGTTTATTAACATTTTTCTGTCTGGAAACTCATTTTGAATACTCAAAACCGAAATTGAACCACAAGTTGGTCAAATAATTAGCCTAGTTCATTTGTTTAATACCTTTTTTTATCGTTCGAAAAAAAAAATATCCCCCACGGATACCTCCCCCGCCGAAGCCGGAGAAGGAGGTTATGTCGGACTCGAACCGACTAAAACGCACGCCGTCTGTGGGCCGTCGGTTGCCGGAGGTGAGGTTGTCGTAGCCATATCCCTCGCACCCCGGCCAACCCAGGGCCACATCTTTCGATCCGGCCCTCATCCGGTGTGGGGATCACGGAGTCCCCAACTCGCCCCCGGGTATGGGGAGGCACGCAATGCGCGCCGCCACCGCGGCCTGCTTCTGCTTGGGTGACAGGCGGCTCCACCCGTCACCCCCAGGCACGCGCTCATGGGGGACGGAGGTCATTCTGCGACCTCCGACGACGCCCGAGTTGCCGCCGCTCGTTGCGGGCCGCGCGGTTAGCGATTCTCCTTCGCTCGTCGCTTATTTGTTTAATACCTATGTGTTCAGTGTTATAAAACGTCGCCACATAATTGTTTACCTTTAGTTAGGTACTAACCTCACCGAATTGAGTATAGTTTCACATCAAACTCACCTTGTCGCACTGTATTTAGGAGAAATTATTAGACCCTTAAAAAAAATTAAGAACTAGGGTATGCGCGCCTGCTGCACTCTGATACTGACTGTATCTACACAATTAGATACAATTGCTATTTTTACAAGAAAATTCTTAGTAAGTACATAATACCACAGAATACGTGCTCGGGAACGGATATCAGCCGGCTCAAAGGTTAAAAATATGGATGCCATGATTTCAATGTGACACATATTTGCCTACCGTTTGAAGAAAAAATAAAGAAGAGAATTTTCATTGCATGTTCATAGCAATAAATTGTCTAAACTGTTTTACCAATAGGTATGTTAAATATCCTAATTATCCTTCATCTAAGATTAACGATTAATTTACGATAAAACCTAGTACCTAGTTGACACGTGTAATTAATATTGAGTAATTCCTTAGATATATATCTATTTTTAACCGACTTCAAAAAAGGAGGTTCTCAATTCGTACCCAATTTTTTTTTTTATTTTTTTTATTTTTTTGTATGTTTGTTACGCGATTGTGAAGCCAATTCTAGACGGATTTTGAAAATTCTTTTTGTGTTCGTAAGTAGATTATTCCGAAGTGGTCCCATTTAAATTTCGTAAAGATCTGATGATGGGTTTCCGAGATTAGACCAAGGAACTCTTCAAAAAGTACCAGGAAATCAGCCGCGATTGCTGCAATGGCATATTATTGCAATGTTTCTGCCATTACATATCATAACATCACGCCTGAGTCCTTTGAAGGGGTACGCAGAAGTGTTCAGAATATTCAGCTATATTTCCGGTGTATATGCATTGATTTTAAAAATTCTTTTTGAATAATGATTTAATTTTTTTTTTGTAGCGTGGCCGGTTCGATCTGAATTGCAGCGTCAGCAGCGCATGTACAGTCAGGTCACTATACATGCGATGTACAGTCGTGAGACTGTACAAACTCACTAAAAAGAGAAAAATAAATTCATTTTTAACAAAAAAGTTTAACCGACTTCAAGACACGAAAAAGAGGCACTGAAAAGCGAAAAATAACTTAATTTACAGACTTACTGATTTATTAGAAGTCGGTGCCAGCCAACTTTGTTTGTTGTGTCTGAACTACATTACTATGATGCAATCAATTGAAATATTGCCTCCCTTGGGTTAGGCACCGACTTCTAATAAATCAGTAAGTCTGTAAATTAAGTTATTTTTCGCTTTTCAGTGCCTCTTTTTCGTGTCTTGAAGTCGGTTAAACTTTTTTGTTAAAAATGAATTTATTTTCATCAACTTGTACGCGTTGAAGATGGACCATTTCGAACCTTCTTCATCCTAACGTTAATTCCAGTCGCATCCGAAGCTTCACCAATAATAAAATTGTCCTATGAGAATAGTTTACGTAAAATGAAAAACTATCCAAACTACATAACATTTAATTCCTTCTTTACACATAATTTACAAATAAATTAAAATTCTATCACATATTCACACTATTGCCTATCGTTTTTTTCAAAAGCATTCATCAGCTTTTGCTAGAATTTCTTGATAGAATAAAAAATATAATACTTATTGCTAATACTTGATAGGAATTTATCACACAAAACGTTCTAGCTGCTACAGAATCTCTGGTGTAGAAAGAGAACAAGTCTGTTAATAATACTTGTAAACTAGTAATACACACTAAAATAAAAGAAACAACACAAGTTTTAATAAGCCTTCTCACGTTGCTATTACTATGTTTGATAGCTATGACATAGAAAATCTGGCTGAAGAAGAAAAAATTTACTGACAAAACAATGAATTTTATCACAGTATACACTTTTAGGTACTGTTCACCTTTCGTCGCATTAATGAACAGTGGATACAGCATCCCCACTGGTACACTGCCGAGCCAGATAGCTAGCGATAAATGGACAGAATTCCACTTATCTAGAAAAAACACTTGGACTACTTTGTCGTATAAATTCTTTGTATAAATGAACATCCAGCATATCAGCACGGTATCCGAATGAACGTAAAGAGTAGTGACTATAGTCTTCACTATAGTTTTATTGCCAATATATTTAGTATCCGCACTGAGGTATTCTACGACAGTATTCATCAATCTTGCAATCGATAATTGTATCAAAATCTTTTGATCTATCTTCCTTATGTTTGGCTTGATGCAGAAGAGCAATAGTTGCGCTATTATGAATGCTATTGATAGTGCAATTCCAACAAACCATGTCACTACAACTTCTTGCTTTAATTCACTGTATACTGTTTTGTTATTATCCATTTTGCGAACATGTGTAATCAAGGCAGCGGCAAAACTAACACTGCAGGTCCAGTTACATTATTTCCTCATTATTTGTTAATAGGATAGAATGGGTTGTATTCTTATAGGTATATAACTGTCTTAATCAAGACACCTACGTAGACTGCCTTATACTCTGGGTAAATACAATTGTCATCAATGGTCATACACGTAACGTTAAAGTTATTAATAATATTCTTATTTTGATCTTAAAATAGAATATCCTCGATGGCAATTTCTTTCGATATTTTAATATGAGATTATGTTTTCACTAGTTACAGAAACTTTTTATTAGGCCTATTTAAAATTAGGTACACGAAATTCATAAGAAGAATGGGATAATTTAATCATAAACTTTCTTAACATATTATTATTAATAAGTCCCACGATCGTTCTTAAATAAGATTAAATTAATATAATTATTGCCAAGGGATCGATCATCATTATACTTGCGTTAGTCCCTGAGGCCTTCAATTCAAAGTCCGCTTCAATAAGTTGTGGCTTGGTTTTTTCGCTTATAAGTATTGGAAGCATCTGCTTTCTGACCTCCTGCCTGAGTTACGGTTAGTTACCTACTACTGATAGAGTTTTTCATGTCGCCATATGGACCTCCGTCTTCACCTAATAACTATTGACAGCCAGGGTCGACTTTTAACGGGCCTTTGAAGAATAGAAGCGTTTTTATAAGAAATACTAGCTTCCGCCCGCGGCTTCGCCCGCGTGGTGTGTTGATAAAAAGTAGCCTATATGTTAATCCAGGGTATAACCTATATACATACCAAATTTCAACCAAATCGGTCCAGCCGTTTATGCGTGAAAGAGTAACAAACATCCACACATCCACACATCCATTCTCACAAACTTTCACATTTATAATATTAGTAGGATATTGCTCAGGAGATATTATTAGGTGTCTAGGACCTAAAATGTGCTCAAACTGTGCTCTATACGCGCAGTACCTACCATTTTTTTGGTGTCTTTTGAGGATAGCACGGGGTGCATCTGCGGTGGACGAGCTCAAATTCACCAAGCATAGATAATTATTACAAAACAATCCACGGGTGTCAGGAACTCGTTTGTGTTACGATTTAGGTGCCACGAGTGCTTCCAAAAGATCAATGAATGGGGAAATAAAATGACTGATAAAATTGAATTAAATTTACTTAGATTAAATTAATAATTCATTTCATGGCAACGCAACCGCCTAACTTATAGGTAGGTTTATGAAGTTTAATGATGTAAGAGGATGTACGCTGGTAATTCCTTGAGGAAGTTTAGGTTAGTAATATACCTAATGTTTATAAATGTACTTGTTGAGAATAGTTTGCATAACAAGAAATAACAATAATGGCTCCACTGTCGCCCCAAAGACGGAAATGTAGAGGAATTTGGATCGGTTCCGTACTGACTTCGGTGGCTTAGCGGTCAGAGCATTCCCCCTGTAAGGGAAAGATCGCGGGTTCGAGTCCTGCCCGAAGTCGATTCTCTTTTCTCTTTGTAAATCGATATGAATAACAATCCCTACTAATATTATAAATGCGAAAGTAACTCTGTCTGTCTGTCTTTCTGTCTGTCTGTCTTTCTGTCTGTCTGTCTGTCTGTCTGTCTTTGCTTCACGCCTAAACTACTGAACCGATTTGTGTGAAATTTGGTACAGACATAGTTTGGAACTTGAGAAAGGACATAGGATAGTTTTTATTACAAAAAATAAAATAAAAAATAAACTTTATTCCGGACACACAGCGCCATCTATTGGTCAAGAGTCGGCATCAATTCAGTACTGAAAATTCATCGGAAAAAGGCTATGTTTAGTCGCGATAACCGACATCCACGCGGGCGGAGCCGCGGGCAAAAGCTAGTAAATTATAAAAGCGAAATGCCACTCATTGATTGATCACGAAATCTCAGAAACTATAATACTTACCTACCTACAAAATTGAAATTTGGCAGATAGGTTCCTTATAGGGTTTAGAAATCTACTAAGAACGCATTTTACAAAACTCTACCCATAATGTGGTAAAACGTACTCCACGCGTACGAAGTTGCAGGCGACCGCTTGTACAATAATAGAATTAGGAAATATTTTATCGCTGATAACGAGTGCGTGTTTTTTTCATGCTTATCCCCATGGATACGTCGAAATCAAATCAACTAAATTCATGCGCTTCTCAAGTTTCAATTACCGGGGTGCAAGGTTGCATAATAAGGCATTTTCCGTTGTACACCGACTGATCTTAGTTCGTTTCCAGTTTTGAGATTTTCCGCTCGGGTGTACAGTAGGAATCACGGTGTCCTCATCTAATCACGGATAAGGGGAAGGTGTGCGGTGCGCCGTCGACCTACGTCTGCGGTGGTGACAGCCAGTCGGAATTGGTCGGAGGCGTCTATCCTGCGAGGGAGTGGCGCTGCGCCTGCGCTCCGTTTGCACCTTATGGAGGTAACCGACCAAGTACCTCTGCTAATGAGGACGTTACTGCTTCGGTAGACATTTGTCAACCTACCAACAAATTAGTTCGTTATCAACGAGGTTAAGGACTCTTTCGAAGCTTCCACTTCGGAATCCATTGCGGAGTCTATACGGGTTATCCATTAAAAATATAGAATTGTGTTCATAAAAGCTTCGATCGCTATCTAGACCCAAAGTTAGTTATAGTTTAACTAGCTTGTGTTATAGGTTATAGAATGCGGATAAACATACTTAGATAATTTTTTTTGTACATACATACAATATTATTATACATAGAAACACCCAGACCAATGCAAATATTCATATTCATGCATACAAATGTTTGCACTGAGCAGGGATCGAACCTGCGCCTCCTGCGTAGCGGCCGCGTTCACTACCGCTACGCCACAGAGGCAGTCAAATCTTGGTAGCGTCCAAATCTTGCACTTTGGAGCCCTAAGTCTATTCTCCTGCGAATCCTTTCTATAATTTGGTCTAATTGGCTTTTATGATACTCCAACTACTCATAACGAAGATCTTCAGATGACTGGATATTTTAAACAAGATGATGGCTTTACGTGCCCTCCTAAGCGCGGATAGGTCCCAATCTCTTAAATTTGTCAAGTACGATCACCCATCTTAAAACTAATAATAGTTAGACGCTCCAACTTGGTCGGGCCCGACCATCCGACCGCCGACGCGCGACGGAGTAACCAACCAATCCAACATTGCTACAGACGTTCTGACGGCGACGGTCGGCCATCAAACCGTCGGTCAGTGTTGCCAACTTAGTGGACTTTCAACGAAACCTGGTGGTTTAGTGGAAAAATATTTGCCGTATATTTGCGTATATATGCCGTAGGAAAAATATTTGTGTACCAAACATCAAAATATTATAGCTGGTTTAGGCGTGAAAGCGTAACAGATAGACAGTCAGACAGAGTTACTTTCTTTCCCTTACAGTTCCACTAAACAGAAATTAATAATATAATAATATAATAAATATCTGTAATGGTGACTCTCCTTTCAGAGACTTTGCCTTGGTAACATCAGGCGAGGCGAAGTCAAATTGACGTGTCCTGTATAAAAAAAATGTACATACATATTATATCATTCTGTCCAGTGAAATAATAATATTGCTATACATGTATCTCTTTTATATATTTGTAAAAAGGGGAATATTTATTCTGGTTAATCCTACTATAATACAATTTAACCCTACAGTGCATGATTTTTTATATTTGTTTGAAAAAAATATATTGTGCTCTATTTTGGTCCTCAAATACGTAAAAAATAAAAAATAAAATAAAACTCAATATTAAGTGAAAAAAAAAAGGGTTTTTTAATTTGTTCCACATGTGGTACATTATGCATTAAAACTAAAAATTTGGTAAAGTATAGGAACTATAAAAATAAAGACATATAACTAAATATAATTAGTGGTAACAACACTTACATATGAAAATTACGGATTACCGCATCACTATCGTGCACCATAGCTTAGGTGTATTATATAGGAGAAAAAGGGGCACTTATAATACTTAAAACTAACACTCATAATTTTATAAACACTATATGTACAAAACACTATATAAATAAATAAAAAAACCCTATGACGATTAAAACAGCACTGAAAATTTTTGACAATGTTTTTGGCAGCTGGTTGCCAAGGAGAGTCGAAGACGTTTGGGACACAAATTCTACGGACACTGTGTCCCTAAGTGTACTTTCAAATTTATTTATTTTTTCGAAGACGTTACGGACACCAATATAAAACGATAGTTTTGTACAGTCGAGTCGGATGGAAAACTTATTCAATATTGGATAGGTTGTACAAAAGAAAGTGTTAATATGTTGTTGGAGGAAGTGCCTGGAATAAGGGAAATTCGGAGGGGCCCATTGGGCTTCTGGTGGTTTTTTTAAAACTAAGGACAGGTGATTCTGATGAAAGAATATCTACATTAGTTAATGTGCCTAGGCGAACTTTAGAAGTTCTTTTACAGGATTTTGTGCCAGCCCAGCTTGGGATTAGCCATATTCAGTAATGCCAACTTAGGGGTTTTCCCCCTAAATTTAGGGGGAAAGGACATGTCTAGGGGATTTTCTAGGGGGTAAATTTTTAGGGGTAGATTATTCAAGGATTACCGTTGTTTTTTTAAGTGTCCGCCATTGGTGCTTTACTATTAATTTGTTTAATCATCCAAATAATGTTGTGCCGTATCTTAGTCACGAAATAAAAAATCACGAAATCTCACCAGGGGGGAGGTATAATAAGATATCACGTGTATTTATTTCTTCTTATAACGCGCGATTTTTAGGATAGATAGATAGATAACACTTTATTGTACACCAATAGATGTACAGTAGAGACAAGTAAGTATCATGTATACAGCTAGATTCGATTTTTATCATGTTTCTTATTTATCTAGCATTCAAAAAATTATTACAAAATACACATGATCTTGGGTAAGGGATGGGGGGGGGGGGGGGGGTAGTCTAAAACCTCACCAGGTATCACCATGGGGGAGGGAGGGTTAAAAAATTTGTACAAAAGTTTAGGGGTTTTTAATCGATATTTAGAAGAATTTTGTAAGTTGCTTCTAGGGGGGAACATTCCGGAGGAGTTGGCATCACTGGCCATATTGCCAGGGAACAATTAATCAATCGTACTTTGTTAATACCTAATGGGCTGTATGGTAAAAGAAAAGACATATTAGTATAGTTATCTGTGATGGCAGATATATTAATATTAATAAAAGCGCAAACTATATGTTTCAAAAACAAACAATACATCATGTCTCTCTCCAATCGCTACAATCATGAATGGTTTTAATAGGTTTCTGTACTTATGCAAGTACAGAAACAGGGGGTTTTACCCCTAAACTTTTTACCAATTTTTTAACCCTCCCTCCCCTATGGTGATACCTGGTGAGGTTTTAGACTACCCCCCTCCCCCTATCCCTTAACCAAGATCATGTGTATTTTTAATATTTTTTTGAATGCTAGATAATTAAGAAACATGATAAAAATCGAATCTAGCTGTATACATGATACCTACTTGTCTCTACTGTACATCTATTGGTGTACAATAAAGTGTTATCTATCTATCTATCCTAAAAATCGCGCGTTATAAGAAGAAATAAATACACTTGATATCTTATTATAACTCCCCCCTGGTGAGATTTAGTGATTTTTTATTTCGTGACTAAGATACGGCACAACATTATTTGGATGATTAAACAAATTAATAGTAAAGCACCAATGGCGGACACTTAATGTATATGACGAACGCACTACTGGCTATGTTGTCCCACGACTTCTTAATGACCTACCCTCAAGTATACGAGAAAATAACAAAATTATTAATATACAAAAAAAACTCAAACAACATTTCTTAAGTGTAATATAGATTGTTATTATATAGATATAAGATGTATATATATATTTAGAATCTGATGATTTGAAGGATTATATTATAATATGTAGATATTTGGTAATTGTGTCTGTGCCGACAACTCAATAGCACAGGTATAAACCTGAGTGGTTTTTTTGTTGCTATTATTGTGTGATTTTATGTATATAATGTTTTATTCTGATAATAAAAAAAATAAAAAAAAACTTAAAAAAAACAACGATAATCCTTGAATAATTTACCCCTAAAAATTTACCCCTTAGAAAACCCCCTAGACATGTCCTTTCCCCCTAAATTTAGGGGGAAAACCCCTAAGTTGGCATTACTGAATATGGCTAATCCCAAGCTGGGCTGGCACAAAATCCTGTAAAAGAACTTCTAAAGTTCGCCTAGGCACATTAACTAATGTAGATATTCTTTCATCAGAATCACCTGTCCTTAGTTTTAATAAAACCACCAGAAGCCCAATGGGCCCCTCCGAATTTCCCTTATTCCAGGCACTTCCTCCAACAACATATTAACACTTTCTTTTGTACAACCTATCCAATATTGAATAAGTTTTCCATCCGACTCGACTGTACAAAACTATCGTTTTATGGGTGAATTTCAACAGGTCCATTAAAATCTTCATTCCGTGGATTTTTTTTACCTTAAGTTTTGTAGTTAAAACAAATCGCGTTTATTATAGGTTTTGATACTATATGTATTCTTGCTTAATATCTAGCAGATAAATAAAAAAGCTAACGAGATATACAAGATCAAAAATTACGCGCCACGCCGATGACACATGCGTGCGCGGCAATGAAACAAGCATCCACGGGCATGAAATAAATATACCAAGGGAATGAAAAAATCAACCATGGAAATGAAAATACATAATATAAAACATAATATTTTATGTACCTACTTACATGAGAAATTATACTTACATACAATAAAAATACAAAGGGGATTAGGCAATTGTGTATGGACATTGGCGTCATTTATTTTTTCAGTGGCACTGTGTTAAACACGCGTATGAGTGTCGTTATTTTTATTGTAAGTAATATCGGAGCTGCGATATACAGGGTGGAACATTTCGACTTTACCTGGAGGGGAAGTACCCTCATACTAGAGATAGCGAATTTTACTTAAATTAAACATAACCTTATTTTTAAAGGGAAACAAACCTGCATTCAAAGATTTCTAAAAATAACACACCTGATGATCAAACCGCTTAGAGTATCTATCTTACCTGTAGAGCGCGTCTTAGCAAGTATGAACTGCTATCACAGGTGTGAACAGTGCCTAGAATTTTTGACAACTGCAATCAGTAGCAAAACAATATCTGCCAAAGCGATTTCGCAAATAACAGTTTATTTCATTTTGTGGTAATAATGGTGAACTGTGCATTGCCAGGCTCTCAAAACGATTCCCGAAAGAAAAATAAAAAGAATGATAACATTTCATATCACCCGTGAGTAGTATTATATGACTAATTTATTTGTTTTCATAAAATTTATACGGGTCTCCTAGGGGGATGCGAGAAACGCGGGGCGGGTTACAGCTGACGGCTGTCACCGGCCATTTATGCTTTTAAATGAATAGTGATGTAGCACATGCACTTTCGGTTACGATAATTTTCTTTTTACAGTAGAATTTCATTGTAGGTTTATTTATATGTAGTATAGAGTATTTACTGCGTAAACAAATAAATCTGCTCATTTTACTTTTATATATTATGCACTATTATTTTTGTTAGGTTTACAAAAATATTAAGATGCATAATAATAGATGCATGAGTGAAAGCTAAAAGCTATAAAGAGGCCTGATTGGGAGCCGAATATTCGAAGTTTCATCTGTTCTATCTATTTTAAGCTTGATTTCAAATAAGTAACTAAGAAAGGGATTTGCAAACTGAATGACGATGCAGTACCAGAACTTTACCTCCACGTAGGTAAATGCTTATGCAAAACTTTATATTTCAATTAACCACTGGCCTCTTCCAAAGTGCGTCAAAACTTTATATGCTTATCCATACTGATATTTTATACACGACTCTGTCTGTTGATATGTTAGATTTGTGGGATTTTAATTTCTATAATTCATTAAATGACACTAATATATTTGTATCTTGGTTTTAATTTTATCCATTCATCCACGCATGCGTCACACTAAATTCACAACATAACCAACTATCGATAATTTTGGTAATATGTACATGAAACATCACTATAGGCGCTTTATACCACAGATAAAAAACTGCTTACACTCGGCACAATGGACCATAGTGTTAGACTTGCTCTATAGTACGTAGTACGATAGATACTCTAAGTCAAACCGCCTAAAATCTTCCTATACGTTCTCTTTTATGGGTTTCCTTTTACTTATTTTACCAAGTTTGTTAGAGATATTTGATCCCTAAGATTGACCCTATCGATTGATGCAATTAAAATATAGCTTCATCCGGATTTTATTCGGTTCGATTACCGGGTGTGGCAAGCGATTTTTTTGGAAATCCTTAAACGCAGTGTATTTTTTAAGATTAAGAGAGTGTTTCCTTTGCTGCTGCCCAACCTAGGTGGATCCTGGCTAGTTTTTTCTAGGAGTTGTTTTTACCAAGCTGGATAACTTATCCCAGGCAGATTTTTTCTTGAACAACTTCGAGTGTAACCCCATCGATGGCTGTCTGTCTGTCCCTGTGTATGCTTAAATCTTCAAAATTACGCAACGGATTTAGAATCGGTTTTTTTAATAGATAGAGTAATTCAAGAGGAAGATTTATATGCATAATACATGCATAATATTGTAGAGAAATATTGATAAATTTAGAAATATGCAGCGGGAATGGGATCAGAAAATATGGCGGTACGAAGTTCGCTGGGTCAGCTAGTATTAGATAAACGATACCGCGTTTGCATTGGAGATGTGGAGGGAAAGTACTGGAGATAGCTAATTTCATTCAGAAGAAAAATTTCCTCATTTTTAAAAAGAAAAAAAAAACTGCGTTTAACGAATGCTGAAAAATCGGTTGCCACATCCTGTAATTGAACCGACTAAAATCGGAAAAAAATAACAGCCAGTATTTTTATTGCTTTAATCGATACGATTAATTATAAGACTCGAATCTCTCTAAGAAACCTGGTAAACTGCAGGTACTTTCATATTATACCATTTTCATTCATGGCTGCTCAATTCCAAACGACGCCAATTCTGTTACACGAAAAAGAAATGGGAAATTAACAAATTAATATGATATACTTTTGTCAATATGCTATGGCGATGAGAACATAAGTTACGGAAATGAAACATCTGGTCATGGCAATGAGACTAAATTGTTTTACAAGGCATGGCAATGATTTTTTTTTCATTGCCGCGTTTTTTTCTTCATTACCATAGCAAATTTTGACCACGGAAACCATGGAAATGAAAGCACGGTGGTGAAAAACGAGCCAAAAATATAATATAAGAAAAAATCTATTAATTATTCGAAGTAATAAACACTTCACTAAAATAAACAAGATAAATTTCGTTCTATTGAATGTATAATCAAGAGGATAAACTTATTGGAATAGACAGTTATACCTATCCACAGTAATGAAAGAAAAAATGTCCAGTAACATAAAAATGATATACTTTTATTTATGGTGCCAAAACGCAGGTACGTGTGTACGTCCTTCCATATCGAGCACTTAGGCGGCACCAATATGCAACGTTTAGCGGATATGAGGGAGGATACAAGTCGTTAGATAAAACGATATTCTAAAATATGTTTAGAACATGGCGATTAAAGGTAACTCTAGGACAAATGAACTTTTATTAACCATTCGTTGTATTGTCTAAATATTTGAATAAATGTATTTCGTAACAATACTTTAACTATTCACGTATCAAATAAAACTAGGTTTTAATTAAAAAAACCAATAGATTTTTATCCATGAGGTATCACAACACAATAGGTGATGTGTGGACAAACACGGCAATGAAAAATTTCGAGGTTTAAATTTTTTTTTTGGCGAATCTATTATCCTATTTAATAAAATATTTAGTGCTCCACATAGATCACTATATCGCCTAACCAGAAAAAAATGTTAGAGTATTGTAAAAATGATTTTTAGTACCGATTTCATCGATGCCACGCAATTTTTGGCCCCGGGAAATTCACCCTTATATTGGTGTCCGTAACGTCTTCGAAAAAATAAATAAATTTGAAAGTACACTTAGGGACACAGTGTCCGTAGAATTTGTGTCCCAAACGTCTTCGACTCGCCAAGGAGCCCGTTGCCTTGGGAGCCGCGTCCGCGTGGTGGCGGCGCGCGGCCGGCGTCCCGTCACAAAACAGCACCTTGCTTATTCTATTGTAGTCGGGCAGCCCTTAAAAAGCCAAAGATGTGGAAATGCACCGAAATGCATCGCCTGGCTACCGGAGCGTGATCAAGGACTCCGGTGCACGTGACAAGCAAGACTCAGTGCTTTTTGTTCGAAATCCTTTATTTGAATCCTATGTCGAATCCTTAATTTGGTTTATATTCTATTCCATTTAGGTAGCAGCAAAATATCTAAATTTAGAAAACAAATTTAGCAGTAATTTATTCACTATTATTTATATTATTGTAAAATTTAGTTTCGTCCGTCCATAGCAACCGACCATAAATATCTCTAATATTCGATTGCCGCCAAAATATAGTTTAAAATGGAGTGGTATGTATTCTCGTTAAAACGGCAACACTGGTTGGTCGGAACGAACGCTACAGACTTTCCAATTTGGTTGGACGGTCGGCTTGTCGGATGCGTCGGCCATCCTACAACGTCCGACCAGTATTAATAACAATTATGTCGGGCCAACCGCTCTACACACTTTCCGATTTGATTGCGGTCGGGTGGTCGGGCCCGACCAAGTTGGAGCGTCTATTACTAGTTTAAAGACTAACATGGCTAATATTGTTAAGGTATGATTCCGAAACAGAAAACGGTCGACAGTCGCATGCAGCACATACAGCGTACCCATTATTTGTTAAACTCCGATACGGATAAAAGGGATCATTGAGATGCCGCAATGAATTACGTACGCGCATGTGCTGCGTGCGTCGGCAGTTGTCGTATGCGGTCGGCTACGGTATCATAACTTTAACCTTGCAATGGGTTAACCTACTCTAATAAAATCAAACAGTAAACTGTGGCGTAGGCCTAAAAAGCCACAATGTGTACAAGGAAAATAAATTCAGCCAAGTGCGAGTCGGACTCGCCCATGAAGGGTTCCGTAGTAGCAAAGGCGAAAATTGCGGTTTATGACGTATTAAAAAAAACTACTGACTGGATCTCGTTCGAACCAATTTTTAGTGGTATTTTGCATGGCAATTTACATCATATATGTTTTTTAGATATATCATTCTATTATTTTAGAAGTTAGAGGGGGAGGGGGGGGGGGGACACACATTTTTCCACTTTGGAAGTGTCTCTTGCGCAAACTATTCAGTTTAGAAAAAAAATATGTTAGAAACCTCAATAGCATTTTTAAAGACCTATCTATAGATATCCCACACGTATGGGTTTGATGAAAAAAAAATTTTTGAGTTTCAGTTCTAAGTATGGGGACCCCCAAAATTTAATGCTTTTTTTTATTTTTGTGTGAAATTCTTAATGCGGTTCACAGAATACATCTTCTTACCAAGTTTCAACAGCATAGGCCTTATAGTTTCGGAGAAAAGTGGCTGTGACATACGGACGGACAGACAGACAGACAGACAGACAGACAGACAGACAGACAGACAGACAGACAGACGGACAGACATGACGTATCTATAAGGGTTCCGTTTTTTGCCATTTGGCAACGGGACCCTAAAAAGGAAGGCAAGTTTTGAGGACGGCATTCCCAATAAGAAATGACGTACGTACCTACTTCATGTACCTACTTACGTTATGTTCGTACTTACTCGTATAAGGGATAAGCCTTTGAGTCCGCGTTTGTCGATTTTCCCATTTACTGGGCATACCTCCGGTTCTACTTGACCGATTGCGATCAAACTTACATAAGATTTTAAGTCTGAACAAGAATTTAAGAACACAAGCAGCATCGAAATCTGTTTAGTAGTTATTGCATTCAACGCGTTCAAACAGACAAACATAACATACATAACATAAACTCACGCCTATATCCCCGAAGGGAGGAAGGGAAACAGACAAAGAGGCAATATATTTTCGTGGTCAGTATTGTAATATAATTTAACTCGAGTACTTATTTATTTTTAATATCTCCAATGTATAGATCCAGTCCAATTTACGAGCACTTTACAAATTATATAATAGGATACAACCAGTAATACCAATATTTTGCAGTACCATCGCTCGTAGGGAAAAAGTGTTGCATCCAGTAAAACCTGTGACACTTTGGAATTTTTTTTTGCAACCAGTAACACCAGTATAACTCATTGGGACAAAAAGTGTTGCATTCAGTAACACCTGTGATACTTGGTAATTTTATTCCAACCAGTAACACCAGTATATTGCAGTGTAACTCGTTGGGACAAAATTGTTGCATCCAGTAACACCAGTGACATGTTGTGATTTTTTTCCCAGCCAGTAACAGTGTTCCTCGTTTGGGTGTTAGGTACTGGTTGGTATACATCAGGAGAATTTGAAGAAATAGAGCTAGTTAAAAAAAATGAAACTACACTTACGCACTCATAAGAAACATTGAAGACAGGAATGGAAAACAAGAAAATTTTCTTTTCATTTCAGGGGATATTTCGATTGCGTAAAATAGTCAATCCAGTGTACATCACACCCAATTCTCTTTAACGAAATAAATGTGATGATGAAAATGAATAAAGCGGTATTTTTTTATACAACCTCTCTCTCTTTAATATATCGTCTTCTCTCTACGAGTATAATCTGTATCTGTATCTTCAATATTATTCTTTCAATCAATCAATTAGCCTATTGCAGTCCACTGCTGGACATAGGCCTCTCCCAATATGCGCCACGTTTGCCGATCCTCCGCCTTCCGCATCCAGTCCGTCCCAGCCACCTTTCGCAGGTCGTCAGTCCACCTAGCTAGGGGGTGTCCCACCATCCGTTTACCTTCGCGCGGTCTCCACTCTAGGACTCAGCCATCAGTCCTTCGGCAGATGTGGCCAGCCAACTGCCACTTCAGCTTGCTTATTCTGCGAGCTATGTCGGTAATTTTGGTTCTATGTCGGATAACCTCGTTGCGAATTCTATCCTTCAAAGAGACTCCAAGCATAGCTCGCTCCATAGCCCGCTGTGCGACTTTTAGGTCACGGACTAACCCCACCGTCAGTGGCCACGTTTCGGCACCGTAGGTCACAACAGGCAGGACGCACCGGTCGAAAACCTTTGTTTTGAGGCATTGCGGCAGGGGGGAGGAGAAGACCCGACGCAATTTGCCAAATGCTGCCCACCCCAGTTGGATTCTTCTGGCTATTTCTTTCTCGAAGTTGTTATATTCTTATTACCTATTCTTTATTACCTCATATTATTATCTTCTGAACCACTGTACAGATTTCAATCATTGATATCTCAAATGAAAATTCCAGGTACATAAATATGAACAAAGGTTATATGGTGGATTTTTGGTGCCAAAATGTATGTTGTCAAAAAAATATTTTCAATCAAATTTATCGAATAGGGTATCAAAATAAAAAAAATAAAAGGCGAATAGAAGTACAGATCTATATGTATTTCAAAGCTAAAAATGACAAAATAAAATATGTATAAATTAAAAAAACCCGGCTGAAAAGATAGAAACAAGTTTCATAGCAGGCGGTACCAAATTTGTAAATCACAAACCGGATGAAAATTAATGGGTACTTACCGACCACCGCCTCCTATCAAACTTGTTTTCGATCTTTTCACCATCATTATTTGTTTTTTTTTTTAAATATTTCTATGGATTAACACCCGTATTCACAAACAATACTCCGCTATGCGTACTACCAAACGTTTATTCCCAGTAGTTCCTTTGCTAGTTCCTTTGAAGGGACTACTGGGACTTTTTTGTCCCTACAGTTCCTTCGAAGGAACTAAAGGAACTACTGAGACCACAAAGTTCCTTCAGTTCCTTTGCCAGTTTCTTTGAAGGAACTACTGGGACTTTTTTTCCCTATAGTTCCTTCGAAGGAACTACTGAGACTACAAAGTTGCTTCAGTTCCTTTGCCAGTTCCTTTGAAGGAACTACTGGGAATTTTTTTCCCTATAGTTCCTTCGAAGGAACTACTGAGACTACAAAGTTCCTTCAGTTCCTTTGCCAGTTCCTTTGAAGGAACTACTGGGACTTTTTTTCCCTATAGTTCCTTCGAAGGAACTACTGAGACTACAAAGTTGCTTCAGTTCCTTTGCCAGTTCCTTTGAAGGAACTACTGGGACTTTTTTTCCCTATAGTTCCTTCGAAGGAACTACTGAGACTACAAAGTTGCTTCAGTTCCTTTGCCAGTTCCTTTGAAGGAACTACTGGGACTCTTTTTTCCCTATAGTTCCTTCGAAGGAACTACTGAGACTACAAAGTTGCTTCAGTTCCTTTGCCAGTTCCTTTGAAGGAACTACTGGGACTTTTTTTCCCTATAGTTCCTTCGAAGGAACTACTGAGACTACAAAGTTCCTTCAGTTCCTTTGCCAGTTCCTTTGAAGGAACTACTGGGACTTTTTTTCCCTATAGTTCCTTCGAAGGAACTACTGAGACTACAAAGTTGCTTCAGTTCCTTTGCCAGTTCCTTTGAAGGAACTACTGGGACTCTTTTTTCCCTATAGTTCCTTCGAAGGAACTACTGAGACTACAAAGTTGCTTCAGTTCCTTTGCCAGTTCCTTTGAAGGAACTACTGGGACTCTTTTTTCCCTATAGTTTCTTTGAAGGAACTACTGGGACTACAAAGTTTCTTCAGTTCTTTTGAAGAAACTAAGAATAAAATTTTAAAATTTAAAAACCCCCGACCCAAAAAGAACCTATAAAAAGTAAAATAATAACTATTACATTATGACCTACCCTAAGTATTGACCCTTTTGTCATTTGTCTCGTCGGGGGACCGCCGTCTGACCGTCAGGGGGGTATAGAGCCAAGGTACTTAGCGGTCCCCCGACGAGACAAATAACAAAAGGGTCAATACTTAGGGTAGGTCATAATGTAATAGTTATTTATTTACTTTTTATAGGTTCTTTTTAGGTCAGGGGTTTTTTAAATTTTTTATTTTTTTTTATTTCATGCTTTTTATAGGTAACCGCTTAACCGATTTCCGTAAAACCTGCTGTATCGTGATGTATAAATTATATTAGATTTTGCATTGCCACTTTCACTCCTCATATTTTTCAAAGGTTACGTATTATAATAACTACAGGTATTTTAACTATTTTCAAGACAACAGAACTACAGTCAAAAAAACTACTGTTTAAAACACCTAAAGATCGTTTCACATATTTTTGTAATAACTACTGGTCGAAACAAATAATGGACGATTCACCTACGGTTTATTAAACTACAATTAATTGTGCTAAGATTGATTGAACTATGTATGAAATACCTAGTAGTCGATTCACCTACGGTTTATTGATACTACTACTTTGTGACAGAAAGGGGGTTGGGTAATGTTGGCGTCGTGTTGGAATTGAGCGACCAGTTCCTTTGAAGGAACTACTGGGACTTTTTTTCCCTATAGTTCCTTCGAAGGAACTACTGAGACTACAAAGTTCCTTCAGTTCCTTTGCCAGTTCCTTTGAAGGAACTACTGGGACTTTTTTTCCCTATAGTTCCTTCGAAGGAACTACTGAGACTACAAAGTTGCTTCAGTTCCTTTGCCAGTTCCTTTGAAGGAACTACTGGGACTCTTTTTTCCCTATAGTTCCTTCGAAGGAACTACTGAGACTACAAAGTTCCTTCAGTTCCTTTGCCAGTTCCTTTGAAGGAACTACTGGGACTTTTTTTCCCTATAGTTCCTTCGAAGGAACTACTGAGACTACAAAGTTGCTTCAGTTCCTTTGTCAGTTCCTTTGAAGGGACTACTGGGACTTTTTTTCCCTATAGTTCCTTCGAAGGAACTACTGAGACTACAAAGTTGCTTCAGTTCCTTTGCCAGTTCCTTTGAAGGAACTACTGGGACTCTTTTTTCCCTATAGTTCCTTCGAAGGAACTACTGAGACTACAAAGTTGCTTCAGTTCCTTTGCCAGTTCCTTTGAAGGAACTACTGGGACTCTTTTTTCCCTATAGTTTCTTTGAAGGAACTACTGGGACTACAAAGTTTCTTCAGTTCTTTTGAAGAAACTAAGAATAAAATTTTAAAATTTAAAAACCCCCGACCCAAAAAGAACCTATAAAAAGTAAAATAATAACTATTACATTATGACCTACCCTAAGTATTGACCCTTTTGTCATTTGTCTCGTCGGGGGACCGCCGTCTGACCGTCAGGGGGGTATAGAGCCAAGGTACTTAGCGGTCCCCCGACGAGACAAATAACAAAAGGGTCAATACTTAGGGTAGGTCATAATGTAATAGTTATTTATTTACTTTTTATAGGTTCTTTTTAGGTCAGGGGTTTTTTAAATTTTTTATTTTTTTTTATTTCATGCTTTTTATAGGTAACCGCTTAACCGATTTCCGTAAAACCTGCTGTATCGTGATGTATAAATTATATTAGATTTTGCATTGCCACTTTCACTCCTCATATTTTTCAAAGGTTACGTATTATAATAACTACAGGTATTTTAACTATTTTCAAGACAACAGAACTACAGTCAAAAAAACTACTGTTTAAAACACCTAAAGATCGTTTCACATATTTTTGTAATAACTACTGGTCGAAACAAATAATGGACGATTCACCTACGGTTTATTAAACTACAATTAATTGTGCTAAGATTGATTGAACTATGTATGAAATACCTAGTAGTCGATTCACCTACGGTTTATTGATACTACTACTTTGTGACAGAAAGGGGGTTGGGTAATGTTGGCGTCGTGTTGGAATTGAGCGGCCATCAATGAAATTGGTATAATATGAAAGTACACTATAAAGTGATCAAAAGTTACTATGGACAAACTTCTCTAAACTATATCGGGACGTAGATATAGAGCTATACAGGGTGGAATTTTTCGATCATACTTGGATGGATAGTATTCTGAATATTGAAGATAGCGAATTCCACTCAAAGAAAACATTCCCTTATTTTTAAAAAGGAACAAAACTGCATTCAAAGTTTTCTGAAAATGCCACACCCGGTAGTCGAACCGACTAAAATCTTCCTAAATCTTCTATTTCATGGATTTCCTTTTATTTATTTTACCAAGTTTGTTAGAGAGATTTGATCCTTATGATTAACCCTATCGGTTGATATAATAAAAATATTTTTTCGAATTGTAGTCGTTTCGATTATAGGGCGGGGCAAACGATTTTTCGTCATTCCTTAAATGCAAGGAATCTCGAAAAATCACTTGGCACACTCTTTAATCGAACCGACTTAAATTTGAAAAAATAACATCCTGTATTTTTATTGCATCAATCGATAGGGTCAATCATAAGGATCAAATCTCTTTAACAAACTTGGTAAAATAAATAAAAGGAAATCCATGAAATAGAAGATTTAGGAAGATTTTAGTCGGTTCGACTACAGGGTGTGGCATTTTCAGAAATCTTCAAGTACAGTTTAGTATGTCTTTTAAAAAGAAGTAGAACTGCATTTTAAGGAATGCCGAAAAATCTTTTGCCACGTCCTATACGAACCGACTACAATTCGAAAAAATAACACCCTTTATTTTTATTGCATCAATCGCTAGGGTCGATCATAAGGATCAAATCTCTCTAACAAACTTGGCAAATTAAATAAAAGGCAATCCATGAAATAGAAGGTTTAGGAAGATTTTAGTCGGTTCGACTACCGGGTGTGGCATTTTCAGAAAACTTTGAATGCAGTTTTGTTTCTTTTTAAAAATAAGGTAATGTTTCGTTTAAGTAAAATTCGCTATCTTTAGTATTAGGTTACTTTCCTTCAAGGTAAATTCGAAATGTTCCATCCTGTATATCGCAGCTCCGATATTACTTACAATGAAAATAATGACATTTGTACGTGTGTTTCACACAGTACAATGAAGTGGTATCAAAATTATTGTTGGCCGCTGAAAAAATTAATTACGCCACGGTCCATACAAGATTACCCAATCCCCTTTACGTTGTTGCAAAACCGACTTCACGTAGTTTTAATTAAATATCTTCTTCTGCCTAGCGTTAATTCCCAATTCCCAGTCGCATCCGAAGCTTTCACCTCGGAGTCTGGGGTCCGCTTTACGTCTTAACTGCGGATTTGGGCTAGACCTCGATATTTTCCGTGAAGCGACTGCCATCTGGCCTCCACAACCCAATGGTGACATTAGACGATATCGAAGCATTGCACCGACCGCTACTAGACCGACTTTGATTGATTAACTTTCTTTTTTCTTTCTTTCTTCTTCATTAAATATGTTTAAAAAAAAAAGACTTTATATTCCTCCCGTTCAAAACGCCAATTTCATATGTGTAAGGTGTAATATATACATGAGGGACATACGCATAGAAGTGTAGTTAAAGGAACTTTGTAGCCTCAGTAGCTCCTTAGTTTCTTTGAAGGAACTATAGGGACAAAAAAGTCCCAGTAGTCCCTACAAAGGAACTGCACAAAGGAACTAAAGGAACTTTGTAGTTTCAGTAGTTCCTTTGAAGGAACTATAGGGAAAAAAGTCCTAGTAGTCCCTTCAAAGGAACTGCTAAAGGAACTGGAGGAACTTTGTAGTCTCAGTAGTTCCTTCGAAGGAACTATATGGACAAAAAAGTCCCAGTAGTTCCTTCAAAGGAACTGAAGGAACTTTGTAGTTTCAGTAGTTCCTTTGAAGGAACTATAGGGAAAAAAAGTCCCAGTAGTCCCTTCAAAGGAACTGCCAAAGGAACTGGAGGAACTTTGTAGTCTCAGTAGTTCCTTCGAAGGAACTATATGGACAAAAAAGTCCCAGTAGTTCCTTCAAAGGAACTGAAGGAACTTTGTAGTTTCAGTAGTTCCTTTGAAGGAACTATAGGGAAAAAAAGTCCCAGTAGTCCCTTCAAAGGAACTGCCAAAGGAACTGAAGGAACTTTGTAGTTTCAGTAGTTTCTTTGGAGGAACTATAGGGAAAAAAAGTCCCAGTAGTCCCTTCAAAGGAACTGCCAAAGGAACTGGAGGAACTTTGTAGTCTCAGTAGTTCCTTCGAAGAACTATACGGACAAAACAGTCCCAGTAGTTCCTTCAAAGGAACTGGCAAAGGAACTGAAGCAACTTTGTAGTCTCAGTAGTTCCTTCGAAGAACTATACGGACAAAACAGTCCCAGTAGTTCCTTCAAAGGAACTGGCAAAGGAACTGAAGCAACTTTGTAGTCTCAGTAGTTCCTTCGAAGGAACTATAGGGAAAAAAAGTCCCAGTAGTTCCTTCAAAGGAACTGGCAAAGGAACTGAAGCAACTTTGTAGTCTCAGTAGTTCCTTCGAAGGAACTATAGGGAAAAAAGAGTCCCAGTAGTTCCTTCAAAGGAACTGGCAAAGGAACTGAAGCAACTTTGTAGTCTCAGTAGTTCCTTCGAAGGAACTATAGGGAAAAAAGAGTCCCAGTAGTTCCTTCAAAGGAGCTGGCAAAGGAACTGAAGCAACTTTGTAGTCTCAGTAGTTCCTTCGAAGGAACTATAGGGAAAAAAAGTCCTAGTAGTTCCTTCAAAGAAACTGGCAAAGGAACTGAAGGAACTTTGTAGTCTCAGTAGTTCCTTTAGTTCCTTCGAAGGAACTGTAGGGACAAAAAAGTCCCAGTAGTCCCTTCAAAGGAACTAGCAAAGGAACTACTGGGAATAAACGCTACCAAAACTGTGCAAAGAACGACAAGTTCTCAGTGCGTTCGTTTTGGCAAGTCTTTTTACTCATAAACAACACTTAAGTAATACTTCGTTGAGGGAAAGCACTGCTTTAGATACTGCTCCGTGATGTTTGTGAATTAATTTTACCAGCCCTATGCGCTCGAGCACACTATGAGACCTCACAGTGTTGTTAGTGAATACGGGTGTTAGTCTCTTTGTATATTTAACTACCACCGACCGCAGGGGACTTCATACGCGTGGAAAACGCTTTACCTCTTTATTGGGTTTCATAAAATCCGTTATAAGAGGATGTCTATACCCTATAAAGAACCTACCTGTCAAATTACAAGTTTGTTCGTGTTACAGTTGCTAAGATTTCGTGATTAACCTGTGAGTGGTATTTTGCTTTAACTCATTTGATTGTACTGTTAATTTTTTTGTGAATATTACACAGTTATCTATCTATCTTACATTTAACAGAGGTTATAAATTGATGGATGAGTCCTATCATATTGTATATTTAACTTAAAGCTAAAAAGGCAATTCAATCTTCAATTTCATAACATTTGACACCGGTTCATTCCATCAATTGCAGTATGTTATGAGGTAGTAAAAAGTGACTACGAAGAAGAAAACAAGATTGATCACTGAAACAAAACATTTAGGTATAATGATTATTAAGTCAGTAATAAACGTCTGATTTGATTGAGGGACATGCCATCATCACGGGACTCCCCTGGTGTTGCACACTTTCATAGGCCACGGTAACTACTTTCTATGATCTGCCACCTAAATGGTTAAAAATCATCATCATCATCGTCGTCGATAGATGTGAGTGTTATGAGGGGAACTTAAATATATTTTTTTATCGTTTCATACATTTTTATTTATAGAAGAATGGGAGTCTGGTGTGTGACTATCAGGCTCTTCCGTCGTACAATATTGGACGACACAACATTCAGAATTGCAGCCTGTATTCGCTTCGGTGCTCCCTGTGTTTCTCCTCATCGTTGTCACTGCGGAGAAGCAGTCGACAGCCTCGAGCACCACGGCCTATCATGCAGCAGGAGCGCCGGACGCATGTCACGTCATGCACTTTACTTTTGATATAATCCGCCGGGCTCTTGTTACCGCCATCCCAGCCATCCTTGAACCAGTTGGTTTGGTGCGCGACGATGGCAAGAGACTGGATGGTATGTCTTTGGTGCTTGGAAGATGGCCAGGCGTTTTGGTGTCCTATCTTCCAAGTACGAAGGCTGCGCCTGTACTACTGCGGCATCTGCGGAGACCCTCAGACGGCGCAAATATGATAATATAACCAAGAATTATATATTTAAGGCCGTTTGGGGTCGAAACGTTGGGTTCGTGGGGTCCGAGCGCACGGTCACTTCACCAAGAAATAGCAATGCGACTGGTCGATGCTTCACGTGACAAAGCATTGACATAGCCACCCAAAGCCTTTTAGGTACGTTAGGTACCAGTCGACATCGATGGCGAGGAATTTTTCGATATTTAACACAAGCCCTCCGTATTAATCTTGTATATTTTTTATTTAATAATTTGATTTTAGTTTATCTGTAATTAGTCATTAGGTAAGTACTTATATGAAATAATATTAAATTGTACTTACAAATATAAAAAAATGAGAAGAAGAAATTAAAGTTCAGTCCTGGGAAAGCGATTACGGCATAGACAAAAGATAAGATTGATAGCACTAGATACACCACCATGAAGATACAGTACGCCTTGATGAAAACACGTCTATTCTGAAACACATTAATAACATACATACATAATACATACAATCACGCCTTTATCCCCGGAAGGTTAGGCGGAGGTGAATGTAGTGAAGACAGAATACCTGGCGTTTAAACTCGACAGATCCCACACCCGTCCGCATAGGCGATGATTTTTTGGTCGAGCGCACGGACCAGGATAAGTACATGGGTTCTCCATATTAAATAAATCACTTGTACTTTTCCACAATTATTTATTTATTTGAACCTTACCGGTTTCACCTTACGGCATTATCAAAGGTTTACAATGGTTTAAACCATTGTAAACCTTTGATAATGCCGTACAATGGTACATAAAGGTTTACAATGGTTCACTTGTACTTTTCCACAATTATTTATTTATTTGAACCTTACCGGTTTCACCTTACGGCATTATCAAAGGTTTACAATGGTTTGAACCATTGTAAACCTTTATGTACCATTGTACGGCATTATCAAAGGTTTACAATGGTTTAAATCATTGTAAACCTTTGATAATGCCGTAAGGTGAAACCGGTAAGGTTCAAATAAATAAATAATTGTGGAAAAGTACAAGTGATTTATTCAATATGTGTAGCAAGTTCCACCAAGTGCCATCAATCTCCAGTATAAACAGTACATGGGTTCTGTACTTCATGTGACCGGTGAAATCGACCATGATGTCAGGGCACGCATTGCTCGCCGCGTGGGTAAGTGGCGAGAAATGACTGGCGTCACGATGTGATCCCAAAATGCCAGTCAGGTTAAAGCGGCAGGTCTATAAGACGATCATTAGCAAGAGCTGCGTGTCACGGAGATGAAAATGCTGCGGTGGATGTGCGGCGTCACGCGTAAAGATCGCGTGAGGAACTCTCGCATCCGCGGCAGCCTTCATGTCCGTGACATCGCAGATAAAATGCAAGAGAGCCGCCTTCGCTGGTGCTGCCACGTCTGCGGCAACCGTCGCCGGGCTACGTGTGTAGCAAATGTCTGGCAATGGCGCCCCCGCCGCACAGTAGATCGATCCCATACAAATGCTTGGACATCATATAGGGTCGCATGTTAGTAAGAATATATCTTAAAATAAAGAGTGTATACGCGTTTTATAACTTCCTAAGCTTAAAGGGACCCACTGTTAATTAAATATTATACTTATAACATGTATTTTTATTATAAAAATGGGTACAATAAAAGTCCTTTTTTGTTAAATTAATTAAAACTAGCTTTTGCCCGCGGCTCCGCCCGCGTGGATGTCGGTTATCGCGACCAAACATAGCCTATGTCCTTTCTCAAGGTCTAACCTACCTCTATACCAAATTTCATCAAAATCGGTTCAGCGGTTTAGTCGTAAAAGTGAGACAGACAGACAGACAGACAGAGTTACTTTCGCATTTATAATATTAGTAGGGATTTATTATTCTCAGAAAAGAAAATGTACATTGATATTTATTACTAGGCATACTACTTCTTCCTCTTCGCCGAATATTATGGAAGCTGGAACATTCTCCAACAGATATTTAACTTCAGTTAAGTATATACGATTACTTGTTCGTCTTTTTAAGCGACTTGAAATCACGGGATCTGATTTTTTTTAAATTCAAGATTAAAGGTCAAATATACTGAATTCTCGCATTTTTCTTGTAAACAGCAAATGTTATCATAAAAGTAGATTAGACAAGGTTATAGATCATGAAATTACCTACAAAATTGGTATATATTTTTTTTGTACGGAGCACCATTTCGGAAATATCGCGATTTCAAAAGTGGAAGAAGTCATTCTATTATTTATATAGAACTAGCTTTTGCCCGCGGCTCCGCCCGCGTGGATGTCGGTTATCGCGACCAAACATAGCCTATGTCCTTTCTCGAGGTCTAATCTACCCCTATACCAAATTTCATCAAAATCGGTTCAGTGGTTTAGGCGTGAAAGCGAGACAGACAGACAGACAGACAGAGTTACTTTCGCATTTATAATATTATAGTATGGATTAGTTTTTCCCATTACATAGTATGATTCATCAAAGAATCAAAGAATCAAAGAATCAATTTCGTTTATTCAATTTAGGCAAATATAGAGCACATATGAACGTCAAAATATTACAATTGTGTCAAGAAGTATGTGAACAAAAAATAAAATATTAAAGTAAACCATTTGAAAATGATTCTTTCGCTGGTTCGGTAGTTGGTTCTACTGAGAAGATACCAGCAAGAAACTCAGAGAACTCAATTATCCTTTTTATTTTTTTTTAATACGGTTTTTATACAATTTACAATGTGCGGGCAAGAAAGTGATTAGGTTGACCATGCATTTTTATCATTAAGATATTCTTCTACTTTATAATAAGCTTTTTCCATTAGACTTTTTTTCACGTTTATTTTAAAAATATTAAGTGGCATGTCAACTAAATCCTGAGGAATTTTATTGAATATTTTTATACTGTTGCCTACAAATGAATTACCAACCTTATGAAGCCTGAGTATTGGCACTGCTAGTTTATCTTTATTTCTCGTATTATAATCATGTGTGTCCGAGTTTTTTTTTAAAAGATTTAAGTTCTTCCGTATGTATAAAATATTATCGTAAATATATTGACAAGCAACCGTTAATATATTAATTTCTTTAAATGTTTCTCTCAGCGAGTCACGGGGTCTGAGGCCGTAGATTGCTCGTATCGCGCGTTTCTGTAATATGAAAACAGTCTCAATATCGGCAGCTGAGCCCCACAGCAGCAGACCATATGACATAACGCTATGAAAGTAGCTAAAATAAACTAATCGTGCCGTTTCCTCATCACTTAGTGACCTTATCTTTCTAACCGCATAGGCAGCTGAGCTAAGTTTTCCTGCCAAGGCTGTGATATGAGAACCCCATTGCAGTTTACTATCTAGAGTTATTCCTAGAAAAACTGTGGTATTAACTACTTGAATTGATTCATTGTTCATTACAATATGAGTATCTATCTGTCTTACATTGGGCATAGCAAACTTTACACATTTTGTTTTTTTTGCATTGAGTAACAAGTTGTTACTTGTGAACCAATGCAATATTTCGGAAAGGGTATTATTCACATCGTCAAGTACTACTTTTTGTCTATCAGTTTTAAAAATTAATGATGTGTCATCTGCAAATAATACTATTTCACAAAGATTTTTAGTGAAGTAAGGAAGATCATTTACATATATCAAGAATAAAAGGGGTCCTAATATCGAGCCCTGGGGTACTCCCATGACTAAAGGGGCGCCAGAAGAGTCGGTGCCATTAATGTTGACTTTTTGTACTCTGCCATTGAGGTAAGACTTTATTAAACTAAGTGAGCCATTAGAAACACCATAATAACCTAATTTCAATAACAAAGTCTCATGATCAACACAATCAAAAGCTTTTGATAAATCACAAAAAATACCAATGGCATCCTGCTTCTTCTCCCATGCATCAAATATATGTTTGACGAGTGCAACTCCTGCATCCGTCGTGTTTCTGCCTTTAGTGAACCCAAACTGTTTCTCATGAAGTAATTTATTAAATGTAAAATGTGAAAGCAGTTGATTAAAAATTATTTTTTCAAATTTTACTAAGGGCTGGGAGTATAGAGATGGGTCGAAAATTGGATGGATCACTTTTTTCCCCTGCTTTGAATAACGGAATGATTTTACTGTACTTCATAAGAGTAGGAAACTGGTTTTCATCTATACATTTATTGAATATGATTGCAAGATAAGGCGCAATAGCGGGCATTATTGGTTTTATTACATTGGTTGAAATGCCCCAAAGATCCTCAGTCTTTTTTATATTCAGTTGCTTAAATGTTTTAAATATGGTTTCAGAGTCAATATACTGAAAATTAAAGTTAACACTACATTTATCAACACTAGATTTAAGAAGAGAAGCAGCTGTATTTTTTGAAGAATTTAATTTACTTGTAGTTGTAGTTGCAACATTTGTGAAAAAAGATTCGAATGCATTGGCTACTGCAGCATCAGTATTAATGTGCTCACCATCCACTTCCAACTCGAAGGATCGATCACGTGACCTTGTCTTACAGGTTTCCTTGTTAATAATGTTCCATGTTGCCTTTATTTTATTATCAGATTTTTCTATTTTAGCCCGAATATAATTAGATTTGGCTACTGAACAGACTCTCTTGAACAGCTTTGAATACCTTTTAATTTGTTCAATTATTTGTGGCTCATTTGTAGATGCCTTTATCTCGTATAATTCATACAGTTTCTTTCTACTTTTATGGATTCCAGGTGTAGCCCAATCACTAAATTTAATTTTGAGTTGATTTACGTTTATTGTTTTTTTTGTGAAAATGTTATTAAATTCGTAGTTTATTACTCCGAACAAATCTCTGTAAAGATCATTCGGGCTTTCATCGCGGTTCAACTCAGAACCTAAACCGCTGGTCCTATAAACTTGTCATTTTGGCAGTGGATGCTTTTCATGGTGCTTGTATCCATCAAGAAAGGATTTTCACAAATTTTGTTACTAAGGTGCTAAAATAAACTAAAAATACATAAAAACGGGCATTTACTTCTAGACAAATTTTAATCCCATATTTTACCTCCTTAGCAATGAAATTTCCAAAATTCCTTTCTTAGTGGGTACTAGCAACATGAAAACAATCTACTGCCAAAATTTCAAGTTCATATGGCTGTTCAAGTAAATTCAGGTTCTGCATTGATGAATCCTACGATGGGGAATGAAATTTCATATAAAATAGATATGATTTCCTCCAATTTTGAAATAGCGATATCTCCAAAATGGTGAACCGTACAAAAAAAAAACATACAACGATTTTGTAGGTAATTACATGATCTTTAACTTTGTCTAACCTACTTTTGCGATAGCAGTTGTTGTTTACTAGAAAAATGCGAGAATCCGATATATTTGACCTTTAACCTTGAATAAAAAAAAACCAAAGGTGCAATCGATGGGGGCTTTTGATATTTCTTTCATTATGGTGTATTTAAGACCTTCACCAATTTTCAGCTCTATGCGAATATATGCAAGCTTACCATTTAATTTTGTCTATTTTCACTGGGATAAAAATAATAAAGGCGTTTTGTAAAATTGTATTTTTCTCAATAACGCGGACATACGCGGCTCTAAAAAGTAGCAAGAAGTATCGAGTATTTATTGGTTTATTTGCCTTCATCAATATTTTTTTGGAAGTATTTGGAAGTGGTAACGAAAACACAACTTTTGTTCGAAAATATAAGGGATTTTATTTATTCTTAAAATCGATATTAAATGGCTGTTACAATTTACAAATATGACAAAAATCTGAAGCTTAATATATAAACTGTTGATTCATATTTGAAAAAGTATAAAAAAACGACGAATTTTGTAAAAAAAATAAAAATAAAGTACGAGTTAATTTCGCCAGAAAGGGATTGGGTGTGTTTTGAAGCTCTTATATTTTATAAGAAGCGTGTTTTAAGGGGTTTATTTACCCATATTAGATGAAGTATGTATTCATCTTTCAATATCATATCACATCTACTCGAATTGATTAGTTTGCATATCCTGCCAGACGTCCAGGCATTTGTATGGGATCGATCCACTGTGCGCCGGGTCCAGGTAGAAGGGGTAGGCCCAAGAAGTCTTAGCTTGACGTCGTGGAGGGTGACATGCGTGCAAATGGTCTCACTACTATGGACGCCCAAGATCGTGCGAAGTGGAGGATGAAGAGCCGGAAGGCGGACCCTGAGCTCCGAGGTCATCGTGGCCACGGATGCAATCAGGAAAATACGTCTACATGAAGATGATGATTTTCACCAGTCATTGTATTAGGTCCCACGTAGTAGGGGGTGAGCCTATTACCGCATTCCGGGCACTATTGTTAACTCGAGCCATGTATCTGAGACAGTCTGGGCATTACCTTTGAAACCGCCTGGCAATGGTAAAGCCCCCACCAATTCGCCGGTCTTTTTTTTATATATTCCTCAAACATTAAACTACGACATTATAAAAATTGCATATTGCCTCAAAAATGTATTCTGGTATTTTTTTTTAATTCTCAAAAATTCAGGGGTTGATTTAGCCCCCGTACCCATCAGCCATGTCTGCAGCTTCGTGTTGGGGTGTAAAAGAAGAGTTTTGTGACAAGTTTTCAGCTTGCCTCAAGAATGGAGCCAAAAAATCGTGCCAGAGGCACTTCGTTTACCACCCGAGATCTACGGGGCCAAAGCCGGTACACCTGCAAGCCGGTACACTTACAAGCCGGTACATCTGCAAGTGTCCAGGAAGCCGGCCGCACGAGTTTGACGCTCCTGGTGTTGGACAAGTCCATAAGCCACGATAATCACTTTCCATCAGGTGGGCCGTGTGCTTGTCTGCCACCTAAGAAGTATAAAAAAAAAGAAAAAAAAATATAAAAGAAGATGGTACTTACATCATGCAATCCAAGAAGTAAAAGAACGGAAAATGATATGCAGAACAAAGCGAGGATACCGGCGACCAACAACGGTGCAGTTTCAATGTTATGTGTTACCAAGGCTCTCATTGAAGACGGATTGAAGACAAAAATGAAGAATTCGAAAAGCAACATTATCTGAAAATAATAATTTAGGTACTGCTATAATAATCCATGCTATTATAAATACGAAAGTAACTATCTGTAGGTATGTTTGTCTGTATGTTACGCTTTTGCGTCTAAACCAATGAACTGATGTTGATGAAATTTGGTACAAAGATGGACTAGAGCTCGTGAAAGGATATGGGCTATGTTTGGTTGCGATGACTTACATACATGCGGGCGTACTCGCGGCCTGGAATAATATAAAAACAAAAAAAGAACATAAGAGACATGCCCACATTGCCCACCTCATCGTTTTATAAAGGACACGTAGATTTGACTTCGCCTCGCCTTCGTAAGCTGAAGGCAAAGTCTTGGAAAAAGGGGCACTCAGCTTGACGGCCTCATCAGATGCTTTTTTTGGAGGGGGGAAATACGTGAACTGGTAAAGAATTCCAGGTCTTAATGGTGCGGCAAGTAAGTGGTCTATAGATGATGAACGTAATGTTAATTTTGTCAACTTATGGGGAGAGCAAACTGTTCATCCTTACCATAGAATATTTCATAGCTAGGAGAACAGGATGTCACTCTTTGTAGTCAATTTTGTGAAATATTTTTGTACAATAAAATATATTACACCTAAGTTCACTCATAATATATGTACGTATGTAAGTAGTATTACATTTGTCTAATTTAATTGTCAAATAAAATAAAATTGAAATTAAAAGACTTAAAAAAATTACCGATTGCACATATCCAACTAAGTAACTAAAGATTTTAATTTTAAGGTATTTAGGGCAGTCTCCGCTAGTCCTTGGGTCGTCATCTAGAACTGCCATTTTGAACCTGGAACACATTTAAAGGTACATGGATTAGTCTCTCTGTATAAGTGCTAGCAATGAGACAAATTTTAGAGAAAATCACTACAACCAAAATCTGCAAATTGTCAATCACTACAAAAATGTCACGATATTTTAGACTTTATTGATATGATGTAAAAGTTCAAAATTAAATGAAAAAGAGTTCATTAGCCACCGTTTTTCATTCACCCTACAAGATGCCATTTGATTTAAAACTTCAATAACATAACAGTAATGTCTAAAATAAATAAAGTGTTAATACAGTGGTTAGCAATTAGAAGTCAATTCTCCTAATAGTCGTATACGGAAATTTGGAGCATAAATATATGCGAAAATTGGTCTTCTTATCAATATTTAAGTTACATACAAATTCTGCTACATTTGATTTCAATAAGGAAAGAAGGTCGTATAAAATTATTCACGGAACTAAAATAATAGTACAATATGGTACAAGTGTGTAAACTTGTTGGATACCGCTGAGGCGCCATTGAGACCCGAGCCGTTAGGCGAGGGTTTTATGAGAGTCGAGGACGGTAATCACGTGTGGCATACGCAGTTTTACAACACATTTGCAAATAAAATGATACTACAAATACCTACATACTAAAAAAAAACTACGTTTAAAAAAACCGACGTCAAAAAACTATTCCAATAAAAATAAAATGCACTAAAAAGTTGAAAATAATTGTTTATTCTACAAAAACTTTATTACAAATTATTGTCAGGTTTGGAGTCGGTGTCAACCAAGGTAGGTTTTACAAACCTACGTTTAAAAAAACTACAAACCTACCTTGGTTGACACCGACTCCAAACCTGCAAAGCTGCATTTAAGGAATTTCGAAAGATCGCTTGCCACGCCCTGTAATCGAACAGACTAAAATTCTAAAAAATAACACCCTATATTTTTATTGCATCAATCGATAGGGTTGATCATAAGGATCTGATCTCTCTAACAAACTTGGTAAATTAAATGAAAGGAAATACATGAAATAGAAGATTTAGAAAGATTTTATTCGGTTCGACTACTAGGTGTGGCATTTTCAGAAAACTTTGAATACAGTTTAGTGTGTTTTTGAAAAAGAAACAGCCCTGCATTGAAGGAATGCTGAAAAATCATTTGCCACGCCTCATAATCGAACCGACTACAATTTGAAAAAATAACACCCTGTATTTTTATTGCATCAATCGATAGGGTCAATTATAAGGATCAAATCTCTTTAACAAACTTGGTAAATTAAATGAAAGGAAATCCATGAAATAGAAGATTTAGAAAGATTTTAGTCGGTTCGACTATCGGGTGTGGCATTTTCGGAAAACTTTGAATAGGTACAGTTTAGTATGTTTTTAAAAAAGAAATAGAACTGCATTTAAGGAATGCTGAAAAATCGTTTGCCCCGCCCTATAATCGAACAATTCGAAAAAATAACACCCTATATTTTTATTGCATTAATCGATAGGGTCGATCATAAGGATCAAATCTCTCTAACAAACTTGGTAAATTAAATAAAAGGAAATCCATGAAATAGAAGATTTAAGAAGATTTAGGAAGATTTCAGTCGGTTCGACTACCGTGTGTGGCATTTTCAGAAAACTTTGCATACAGTTTAGTATGTTTTTAAAAAAGAAACAGAACTGCATTTAAGGAATGCTGAAAACTCGTTTACCACGCCTTATAATCGAACCGACTACATTTCGAAAAAATAACACCCTGTATTTTTATTACATCAATCTATAGGGTCGATCATAAGGTTCAAATCTCTCTAACAAACTTGTTAAATTAAGTAAAAGGAAATCTATGAAATAGAAGGTTATAGGAAGATTTTAGTCGGTTCGACTACCGGGTGTGGCATTTTCAGAAAACTATGAATGCAGTTTTGATTATTTTAAAAAATAAGGGAATGTTTCTTTTCAGTGGAATTCGCTATCTTCAGTATTTAGAGTACTTCCATCTAAGTAAAGTTGAAAAATACCACCCTGTATAGCTAAGTCCCGATATAGTTTAGAGAAGTTTGTCCATAGTAACTTTTGATCACTTTATACTGTACTTTTATATTATACCAATTTAATTGATGGCCGCTAAATTCCGACACGACGCCAACATTACCCAACCCCCTTTGAAATAAAGGTTGATGCGTGAGGGTGGAAATAAATAATTATGGTATCATATTTAGTAATTTGAATTTGAATTTGCGTTTTTAGTGGCTATGTGTGCCTTCGAAAGGTGCAAAAATTTAGTGGTCTAATTCAGTCCAATATTATCTTCAATGATAGTACCTACTTACCATAGTATTGACTTAAACTTGTCAATAACTTAAACGAGACATTCATGCTGTACATCAAATGAGTTCTCCTCATAAACTCATATGAGCTTCTGATGTAATCAGGAAAATACGTCTCCATGAAGATGATGATGATGAATGATGACATTTAGCCCGACGTAGACTAGGTAATTTTAGCACGCCCTTGACCATCGTAATGAGGTGACATAGATGCCGTGTCACAGGATCGTCATAAAACTAGCTAATTTCTTATCACCTATTTGATTTCGAGGAGTTCTCTGGTGTATCTCCGGAGTTCAAGGTCCAGTACCCATGAAATTAATATGGAACTACCTGTGACTAATACCGAACCCAATGCAAAAAGATTTTTTGAAACCAGTTCATAAACGACGGAAATATGGGACAACATAAATATAAGAAGTTGGGTAAAATTTTGAACTAAGAAAACACAAGAAGCATCATACTCGTAATATGAAAACTACAGGGCCAAACTATGTTAAATTTCTATGGGACCAAATGACAACTATTTCACATCGAATAAATGAAGAATCATGGAAATCGCATCATAAACCTAGGAGTAATCGGTGTACATAGGTACATAAAAAAAAAATCGTATTGAGAACCTCCTCCTTTTTGAAGTCGGTTAAAAATAATTCGTTTTTATATGCGCGCGCATCTAATCCTACTAGTATTGCGGCTTTTTTGTATATTTTATTCAATGTACCAGCCTGCGCTCCTTAAAAAGTTAAGGAGCGCAGGCTGGTACATTGAATCAATCAATCAATTAGCCTATTGCAGTCTACTACTGGGCATAGGACTCTCCCAATATGCGCTACATTTGCCGGTCCTCCATCTTCCGTATCCAGTCTGTCCCAGCCAACCTTATCAGGTTGTCAGTCCACTGCCTAAGGGGCGTCCCATCTTTCGTTTTCCTTCTCGCGGTCTGCACTCTAGGACCCGTCTGCTTCAACGGCCATCAGTCCTTCGATAGATGTGACCAGCCCACTGCCACTTCAGCTTGCTTATTCTGCGAGATATGTCGGTAGCTTAGCGAATATCAAAAACTTTTAAACCGTTTACCGCCAGTACTGAGTTCGTCCGTGATCATGGTGTATCGGGATATTTACCGTGTATTGTTTCGAGTATCCGACATTTCGGCGCTGTTGTACACTGTACAACAGCGCCGAAATGTCGGATACTCGAAACAATACACGGTAAATATCCCGATAGTTCTAATAGTAATGTGAACGACCATGAAAGTTTAAATTCTCATACCTATTATTAATTCCACGATAACTTAAACTGAATGAATACTCACATCTAATAATAAATTTGACACACAACACTACACGACCGGCGCACTAACTCTACCAGTGTACACTAAACACTAATTAAATTTATATAGGAAATATTTTTGGCTGATAACAAGTGCCTGAATTTTCGCCCCTATATCCGCATAGATACGTCCGAATTGAACTAGCCCAACTAAATAAGGATTTGACACAGGAATAACTCCTAGTAGCAATTTTCTTTCGGAATTCATAGAGGGAGGTTACTGGCAGTCTAAATTTCGATTTGCGTGGTATTCGGTTCGTTGCGTTCTCCGCCATCTTGAATTTAAGGGTATATTTTTGTTAACTAAATAAGTCGTTTATTTTTAATTTTACACGATAAATTATTACTACAAAGTTGTTTAGAATAAAATTTTCTACAATTTTGTCGTTCATAATTTTTTCCTAGGATCGATATTTTTTGATTTATACCCCAAAAAGTGGTAAATCTTTGTTTGACTTTTTTTGATTTATTCATTCAATTCATTAAGGGAGGTTACTAGCAGTCTACATTTGGTTTTGCGTGGTATTCGGTTTGTTGCGTTATCGGCCATCTTGAAATTTAGACTGCCAGTGACCTGCTTCAACGAATTTCCAAAGAAAATAACTACTAGGAGTTTTTCCTTTGTCAAAAAATCGAATACAATTTCACCACCTTATTGGGGTATACATCGAAAAATATTGATCCTAGCGTAAAATTATGAACACTAAAAGGTAGGAAATTTAATTCTTAACAACTTTGTAGTAACTATTATTCGTCTAAAAATAAAGTTCGCAGAGATTTCTCACTGGTATCTTACATATTTAAAATTATTAGGGGTAAAAATAAATAATGAACATATATTAGGACTGGTAGGATTATGTGTACCAGATAGATTCGTGTGGCGGCGGCGCCGACCGCCCCTGCTCGCGGTGCCGAGCGCGCGCACTAACCTGCTTAGCAAGGCGCCTCTGTCGCGAGCGATTCGCACTTTAAACCTGGTGGCCGTGGACGTGGACATATTTTCATGTACACTGAGTGAATTCACAAGGGTGGCGCTATTCCACATTAGTTATGGAACCTAAAATGGTTTATTTTAACGATTTCCTTTTTCTTTTTGTGTGCTAAATTTTACTGTAGAAGATTTATTTTTGTGTTTAAAATTGCTACACTATTGCATTGGGTGTATGCCTGTAACGATAGATGTAAGTTTGGATAAATAAATAAAATAAAAAATAAAAATGTAGACTGCTGGGGACCTTCCTTAATGATTTCCGAAAGAAAATTGCTACTAGGAATTTCTCATAAGTCAAAAAAGCCAAACAAAGATTTACCACTTTTTGGGGTATAAATCAAAAAATATCGATCCTAGGAAAAAATTAAGAAGAGTTAGATTGTAGAAAATTTAATTCTAAACAACTTTGTAGTAACAACTTTTTGTGTAAAATAAGAACTAAATGATTTATTCGGTAAACAAAAATATATCCTTGAATTCAAGATCATGGAGAACGCAACGAACCGAATACCACGCAAATCGAAACTTAGACTACCAGGGACCTCCCTCAACGAATTCAGAAAGAAAATTGCTACTAGGAATTATTTCTAGGTTTGCCCCTTAATTGAGCTAAATCGGTTGTACTAAACTGACTAAATCAGTTCGCTAAGTGGCAATTCGTTGCTCGGCGTACCTATGATGGAATAGAATGCCAAATGTATGGGATTTGACGTATATAGGTAACAGGCGTCAACGTATGTCAAAAACGTCAAATCCTATGCATTTGTCATTCTATTCCATCATACTTGAATTGTCACTTGTCTAGAGGGGCAGGTGTCAATTACCAGAGTGCAAGGTTGCCTAATTGTTGACTCGAGCCAGTGCTGGTTCTGGACTGTATATCTGTCTGATGTAAAACAGCCATATCCCTCTGTCACCTTGTACGAAACCGTATGGGAAAAGATGGGGTAACCCAAATTCTACTCTGCCGGGAACCACGGAATAAATAAAATGAGGAAAATGGATAAAGTAGTATTTATTTATTTATTTATTTATTTTTAAACTTTATGCACATAAAAATTGTACAAAGGCGGACTTAATGCCAAAGGCATTATCTACCAGTCAACCTTAGGGTGATGCAAAGATACATTGAGGTAGGTGCAGGCAAAAGATGGATTACTATTAACATTTATACACATTTACCTTATTTAATACAATTTGTACACAATAGACATACATACATTACAAATACAATACACACTACATAAAATTACATTACTTACATAATTACATATCTAAATAATATAATATGCATATATAATATATACCTACTCATCCTTGAGAATACATAATGATAGAATTTAATATACAGTAGTTTTACCCATTATTGCCACTAGGGATTGCTGTAGAGCTGGCGTACCTTGTACTTGAACGTGCCGCGGTTGGTAACCATCCTGATTTCGAGAGGAAGCGCGTTCCAGAGGAGAATAGCTTGCACGAGGAAAGAAGAATGAATTAAGCTAGAACTATGAGTAGGACAGTGGAGAAGACGGTTGTCAGCTGATCGTAGATTTTTATTATGATGAGAACCAAGTATTTTTTAATATAATTATCATTACTAACTATATAAATAACAGTTCCAGAATATTTTTAAATCTAAAATAGGTAACTTATAATATAATTTATGACTGATGTATATTACCATCATAACGATTTGATTTGATTTCGGAATAATTTCCTTTCATGATTTCGCTTTATTTATACCACTTAGGTCGTAGACAAGCACATGGCCCACTTTATGGAAAGTGCTTACAGTGGCCTATGGACGAGTGCACACTCGTGCTGTTGACTCTCTAAGAACATTGAGATTCTGTGCCGTCAGCGAATAAGACATGCAGGACAAGCCTTTGGTCTTCCCACTGACAGCACAACACCTCTCCAGTGAGCTCTGGCTATCCTACTCACCGAGAACACAACACGAGGTTATTATACTGTATATTGTATTCTGTAGGGCGCAGGTATTTCCCCAGTCGAACTGCTCGATTGGGACGATAATACCTTCGTGTCCTACCTCCTCCCGGAATAATTTCCTTTTATCATTTCGCTTATACAGGGTGGAAGATTTTAACCTTACCTGGAGGGAAAGTACTTTAAATACTGGAGATAGCTAATTTCACCCAAAGGAAACATTCCTTTATTTTTAAAAAGAAACAAAACTGCATTCATAGTTTTTTGAAAATTCCCTTGCCATGCCCGGTAATCGAACCGACTAAAATCCAAAAAAATAACATCCTGTATTTTTATGACATCAATCAATAGTATAAATCATAAGGATCAAATCTGTCTAATAAACATGGTTAATTAAATGAAAGGAAATCCCTGAAAACTCAATTTTCAAATTCGTATATGTATAGGTATACATAAATAAATTTACTTGCGACTTATACTATGTATTTTGTACTGTTATTTTCTTATAATCATTAAAGAGCTGTCTATCTGTCTTACGAATCAGTTATTTACACTTTACAGAAGTATTTAATTGACACATGAGTCGGTGATCATATTGATGATAGATCTAACTTAAAACTAAAAAGAAAGTTCAGACTTTATTGATATTATTTGAGACCAGTTGATTCGATCCACTGCAGTATGTTACGAGGTAGTAACACCGGACCACGAAGCAGAAAACAAGATTGAGCACTGAAACAAAATATTTATAATGATCACTACAGCTTTAGATACTTCACTATTATCATCACTATACATATTACAAAACAAAGTCGCTGTCGCTGTCTGTCCGTCCCTATGTACCTATACTTAAATCTTCAAAACTACGCAACGGATTTTGAAGCGGTTTTTTTAATAGATAGAGTGATAGTTTTTTTAATATAGAGATAGTGTAGAGAAACACTGATAAATCGGGATCAGAATACCACGCGGGCGGAAAATATGGCGGTACGAAGTTCGCCGGGTCAGCTAGTAACATTATAAAGCTAAAGAATTTGTTTTTTTGTTTGGTTGAATGCGCTAATCTAAAAAGAATTGAAAAAATATTTTTGTGTTGAATAGTCCATTTATCGGGGAAGGTTATATATTAAACATTTCGATACTACCTAAGTGAGCGGAGTAGTACCTAATCATAAAATGTCAACAGGTCCGGAAAATTTCAATATGCTAATTGATTGGTTGATTTGATACCAGTGTAAGGTACCAAGGAAGTAATCCTCACTAGATAGCGTGGCGTGTGACCGCGTCTGGTGTCACTCCACTATGATATATTATTCAGTTTCAAGATGTACATGAATTCCTGCAACCCACTGTGCCTACGGCAGTATAATGTCATAATGTGACGTCAAAAATGGTTGACATACAGTCTGTGTATGTCCATTGGTTACAGTGCTCCACAGGAAATCGAACCCCATCTATAACCTTTCGGCTATCGTCCTTTTGAGAAGGGGACGTTTTGAGGCATGGTAATGATACAGGTGTGAGTATTATAAAAGGAACTTACAAATAGAAAAGACCATGGAAAAGAAACCCTTGAAGCCCATTCTCTTCGGCTGAACGAATATGTTCACCACAATTGAGAAGGCCATTAGCACCAGATACACAGCTATGAGGATACAGTACGCCTTGACGAAAACACGTCTATCCTGAAACAAAGTAATAACAAAATTAAATAAAATCTAGAACCCGACTACTGAATTCACGCAATTATCCTCCTCTTAGCGTTAATTCCCAGTCGCATCCGAAGCTTTCAGCTCGGAGTCTGGGGTCCGCTTTACCAGTCTTAACTACGGATTTGGCTAGACCTCGATATTTTCCGAGAAGCGATTAACATCTGACCTCCACAACCCAATGTTAACATTGGGCGATATCGAAGCAATGCAGTTAGACCGTTAGTTTTTGGATTTTTTAAGGCTCGCCAACTACCCGTAACGACTGCCATAGATGTTCTTATGGCAACCGGGACCAACGGCTTAACATGATCTCCGAGGCACGACCAGACCAATGCAAATACCCATATTTCATGAACACAAATATTTGCACTGAGCGGGGATTGAACCAGCGCCTCCTGCGTAGCGGCCGCGTTCACTACCGCTACGCAACGGAGGTTGTCACGGAGGATCCACGCAATTATACCCAGATCTAAGTCCACGTGGATGAAGTCACGGACACAGCTTTTAGTAATGAAAATGATATTTTTTTTGAAGCATCGTGGAAGCAATAAGTTTGCCACATAATAAAGGTATGATTCCGCAGCCGACCGCATATGACAACTGCCGACGCGACGCACGCAGCACATGCGCGTAATTCATTGCGGCTTCTCAATGGTCCCCGGCCCCCCTAGACAAGTGGCAATTCGTTGCTCGGCGTATGATGGAATAGAATGACAAATGTATAGGATTTGACGTTTTTGATATTCGTTGACGCCTGTCATATACGTCAAATCCCATACATTTGGCATTCTATTCCATCATACGCCGAGCAACGAATTGTCACTTGTCTAGAGGGGCTGTATCTGTATCGAAGTTTGACAAGTAATGCGTACACCTGTATGTGCTGCATGCGTCGACAGTTATCATATGCTTCGGCTTCGGAATCATATCTTAATCCTACTAATGTTATAAACTAGCTGTTGCCCGCGACTTCGTCCACGTTAAGTTCGGAATGTTGTTCATCCCCTATTTTATCCCCTTGGGGGTAGAATTAATCAAAATCCTTTCTTAGGGGATGCCTACGTCATAGTAGCTTTATGCATGCGAAGTCTCAGCCCGATCGGTTTAAAATTGTCAAAGTTTCATACAAACTTTCATCCCCTATTTTATCCCCTTGGGGGTAGAATTAATCAAAATCCTTTCTTAGCGGATGCCTACGTCATAACATCTACCTGCATGCCAAATTTCAGCCTGATCCGTCCAGTGGTTTGGGCTGTGCGTTGATAGATCACTATGTCAGTCAGTCAGTCAGTCACCTTTGAGTTATATATATATTTAGATTTGAAAGTTTGTGAAGATGTTTGTGTGTTTGCTGTGCGAATGTTGATTCTATCCCCTCTACATCAAATTCTATTAGTGTAAACAGTGACAGAACATCCGTTCGTTGTTCTTTCTTTGTAAACGCTGAAGACAAGGTTTCATTTACACTAAAATATTATGAAAGAATGCTCTTGTTCTAGCTCTAACTCAACGTTCGTTTGGTCTGAATCCACCATTAGGTACTTAATCACGCTCCAACGGTTGATTGGATATGGCTTTTTTTTTACCGTGCGAAAAATCCCCACGGATACCTCCCCCGCCGGGGCCGGAGGAGGAGGTTATGTCGGACTCGAACCGACTAAAACGCACGCCTTCTGTGGGCCGTCAGTTGCCGGAGGTGAGATTGTCATAGCCATATCCCTCGCACCCCGGCCGACCCAGGGCCATATCTCTCGATCTGGCCCTCTTCCGGTGTGGGGACCACGGAGTCCCCAACTCGCCCCCGGGTATGGGGAGGCACGCAATGCGCGCCGCCGCCGTGGCCTGCTTCTGCTAGGGTGACAGGCGGCCCCACCCGTCACCCCCAGGCCCGTGATTGGATATGGCTGAAATTTGGTAGAGGGATAGATTACAGTCTGAAATAACACTAAATTTCATTCCTGGAGTAGGTTCTCATAGGTCGCGGGAACGGGATTAAATATCCACGCAGGTGAAGCCGCGGGCAACAGCTAGTACGTAATATAAAAGACGACGGTACTTACTTTATGCAGTCCGAGAAGTAAAATAACGGAAAATAATATGCAGAACAGAATGAGGAAGCCGGCGATGACCAATTCTGTAGTGTTAATGTCTGCCACCACGGCATTCGCTGAAGATGGATTGAAGACCAAAGTGAAGAAGGCGATAACCCAAATGATCTGAAAATAATATAATTTACGGATAATATTAATCCACGTTATTATAAATATGAAAGTATCATCAAAACAGCCTTGCGTAAACACGGAGTCCTGAACAAAGTGAGACTTTTTGTCACCCCGGAGCGGCGGTGTCTTTTTTTCAAGACGCAAATTCGCTACTGCGTGGAATAATGCTCGAATCCCTGAGATGGCGTCTCTACCTATTGCTATAATATGTGTATGCTAATGCTATTCAATTAATCGCACTCTCTCCTTTCCTATATAGGACTTAGATGTCCCCCGCATAGGTACGGTACAGAATATTGCATCAAGAACCAAGTGGTTCAGCGATTCCTTCTTCTGCCGCACCATTAAGACTTGGAATTCCTTGCCAGTTCGCGTATTTCCCCCTTCCTACAGTCACGGGTCCTTTAATCGGGGCGTGAAAAAGCATCTGATGAGGCCGTCAAGCTGAGTGAATAGTGACTCTCTTTTCCGAGACTTTGCCTTCAGGTGAAGGTACTTATTCCGTAAGGGGAAAAAACTGGATACGATGCGCACTGTGTGGTATGAATGGAACTTCACGTTAACCACTTTCCTTATGGTGGGCGGTTTGCTTGTCTACCACCTAAATGATGATGATTAAAAAGCTCCTAAAAATAAAGATTTCAAAAATTACCAGCTGCACATATCCAACGATGTAACTGAAGAATTTGTTAGAAATAAATTTAAGGCAGCCTCCACCAGTCCTTGGATCGCAATCTGGAAGTGCCATTTTTAATCTGTAACATATTTAGATGTGTATTAACCCTTCTGTAAAAGTGTTAGAAATGAGAGAGATTTTGGGGAAAATTAATACCACCAGATTCTGCAAATTGTTAATCACTGTCATAGACATTAATGTTATGTTATAATAAATTATAATAAATTATAATAAATTGGAAAAAGCGAAATCAATTCTCGGGCGGGACTCGAACCCGCGATCTTTCCCTTACATCGGAATCAATGAATGATGTTGCAATCATTTTTAAACATTGATTTTTGATAACTCCGCACAATCAATTGATTGATCAAAAATCAATGTTTAAAAATGATTGCAACATCATTCATTGATTCCGATAGTTCGTACGAATATCGGTAGATTACTCCTACCATCGCCGTAAGATGGATGTATTGGAAAAATTGGGTCACTCTCGGGCGAAGCTCGGTGGCTCAGTGGTCAGAGCGTTCCCCCTGTAAGGGAAAGATCGCGGGTTCGAGTCCCGCCCGAGAATTGATTTCGCTTTTTCCAATTTATTATAATTTGTTTAGTCTAGCAAACTAATTGCTTTAAAATTATCTTAATTAATGTTATGTTTTTAAAGTCTAGAATTAAATAGCATCTTGTAGAGTGAAGTGTAATGAACTCATTTTCATTTAATTTTGGACTTTTATGGCTATGTTGACAAAGTCTAAAATTTTATGACATTTTTCGCAATGTCAGTGGTAATACAGTGGTTGACAAATAGGTTTAGGTTTAGGTTTAAAGATATTTATGGGTAATTTCACGATGCCAAATTTTTTGCTAATTTCGGTGGTAGTTTTCAATCCTAGGTTTTCCGATGAAAAAAATTTTCAATGTTCTTTTAGAAAACTATATACTACTAGATATTCTAAAAGAACTCCATAAAATTTTTTCATCGGAAAACTTATGATTGAAAACTGCCACCGAAATTAGCAAAAAATTTGACATCGTGAAATTACCCTTATTCTCATAATAAGATTTACATCACTTCCATGAGAACAATACTAAATATACAAATTATAAATATCAGTTCGTCGTCGCCAAGAGAATTAATGTTAAGTAGGAACCTACATAATGTTTGAAATATAAAGTAGGTAGGTACATGAAATAAAAAGTACGTGCGATACGGACATATAGGTACTGTTCACGCCTGACAGTCTTGAAGAGCAATCCGCAAGGACGTCTTAACTTGAAACGTCATTCAAGACTAGATTAAGTTGACAACCTTTTAATTAAGTTACACAGCACTTTTACTATTGTAACGGAACTAATTAAACGTCTGATCAGCTGACAAAATATTTTATTTAAATAAAATTATATCAAGTTTTCTCCCAAACGGGAACTAGTTGATTCCCGCTAAAACATGGTCCTATACGAACCGGATTCATCGAATTAAAAGAGAATCAGCGAAGCAAGAAATAATTTATTACCAGAAGATCAAAGGAAGTAAAATTTGGAGTGAAAGGGTACCTACATGGTTTGAAAAAGTGAGCTCAGCTTGGACTTCGAAATAAAACAGCATTTGAGTATCATCTATATTATATTTATTATAAAAACCCAGCACTCTAAGATCAGGTAATATTATTTCGTATTAACTAGGAAAGAAAACTATATATAAGGTCAGTAACGTATAATTTTACTTTACAATCATTTAAAATATATATATGTACACTGTGTATTTATTGTCGGCATTAATCAGTTACTTGCAATAGGCTGAAATTATTTATATATAGCACAGGAAGTGCGCAGAGTAACTTGAACGTTACATTAATTACCTACCTGCATACATCCAATGTTAATTTAATTTCTATAAAGCCATTTAATATTCGCATTGTACAATAATTATTTGTAATTAATTAGCCTATAAAATAAAACACAAAATCATAAATTGTACAAATTAAATATTTCGTTCAATAGTCTTAGTCAATTCAATTTTATTGTTCATTGTAATTTCATTTTTATTAATACACAATAAGACATTTGTTAAGCACCTTATTAAGTCCTATTTACAGTAAAATTAATGTGTAAAATTAAAACTTAAAATACTAAGTACATACAAATTCAAGTAGGTAGGTAGTTGAAAACTCGTTACAAACCAATTTTATATACATCACTTAAACATTATAATTGTAACATTACAGGTCACTTAACACTCGCTTCCCAGGATGCCTGACAGTGGGGAAGTTGCACTTTCAAAGGTGGCTGAGATCAAGGAGCTTAGGAAAAAGCGTGGTAGCTGCAAAAGCAGAATTACTGCGTTTGGTACCTACTTATGTACATTACAAACTAACGAGTTAACGTCCTATCAGGTAATGGAGTTGGGAGTTCGCGTTGGCAGGCTAGAAACATTGTATGACGAATTTCATGGTATTCAGTTGCAGTTGGAATGCTTATCTGATACAGCTGAGGCTGAGTATGATGAACGTAACAAGGTAGAATCTCAGTATTATATGCTTTTAGCTCAGTCCAAACAAATCCTTCATTCGTTTGAGATTATAGAAAAGAGTGATAAAAAATCTACCTCCAATTGTAAGCGTCAACTCGTTCAATTGCCCACGATCAATTTGCCTAAATTCTCAGGATCCTATGAGACCTGGCTTGAGTTTCGTGACAAGTTCACTAGTCTCATCCATGGCAATGACGATATCGATGAGATTAGTAAGTTCCACTACCTCAAAGCATCGTTGACGGACTCAGCTGCTGTAGTGATCGATTCTATCGAATTTTCAACTCAAAACTACACCACAGCATGGGAGTTGTTATGTGAGAGGTTCGACAATACACATTTATTAATAAATAACCACGTATCTGCCCTATTTAACACTGAACCGATCACAAAATCTTCATCCGTAGACTTAAAAAGGCTTATAGACCACACAAGCAAAACATTACGTGCTTTGAAAATATTACATGAACCTGTTCACAATTGGGACACGTTGCTTATATATATAATTTCTAAAAAACTAGATTACAAAACTTCTAGTAAATGGGAAGAGTATAAAGGTCAATTAGACAAAAGGAAGGCAATTTCATTCGTTAAATTCATTGAGTTTTTAAGAAATCATGCTGATGTGCTTGAATCAATGGAATCGTCCCACCACTCTGACCATAATCATCAAAAACATAACACTAAAGTTAAGGTTATGGTTTCCAACTCAACCTCTAGTTCTAGTTCACGTTCACATAGCACTTGTCCAAAATGTAATGGTAATCACAACCTCAACACTTGCCCGCAATTTCTAGCGTTGAGCGTCAGTGAACGACGGTCTTTACTACGTAATTACAAAGTTTGCTATAATTGTTTACGTCCGGGTCATTGTACGAAATCTGCGTGTCAAACATGTAAACGCAAACACCACACCCTGATTCACGATGGCGATTATCAGTCTCAATTAAAAGTAAACGAATCATTGAACGACAACAAGGTTCAGTCATCTCCTGATTATACCGATCATGTCTCACTCTCGGCAGTCGCGGCTACTACTAATATCACCGCTCAGTCGAATGCAAGCGCTCCGAGTGATGTATTGTTGTCCACAGCGTTGGTCAAGTGTTATGACATCCATAATAAACCACACATTGTACGCGCGATCTTAGACTCGGGCAGTTCATCGTCTATCATAACCAAAAAACTATTTAGAAAATTAAAGTTACCTTATATAAATACTCATAAGTCCATAAAGGGCATTAATAATTCCATATCTCAAGTAAATAAAACGTGCCATTTAAAATTTAACTCGTTAAGTGATTCCTATTCTAGTGCCGTGTCTTGCTTAGTTCTGCCATCGATCACTGATAGTGTGCCTCATGCACAGGTAGCAGTAGATGTTCCTTCGAATATACGGTTGGCAGATCCATACTATCATACGCCCGCTGCGATAGATATGATAATAGGAGCTGACGTTTTTTGGTCGCTATTAGGATCACAAAAAATAATGTTAGGCGATGCAATGCCTACACTGTGCCAAACTAGTCTTGGTTGGGTAATTAGCGGCCCAGTTACCGGGGTCCGCAACTTTAATTAATTTTGAACTGTTAATTGTTTACTTATCTTTACTTATTTAATTAATTTTAACCAATCTTGTCGTACCTATATTAATCACTGAGACAGATGACTTTTTAAAACCAACCTCTGTTGTGTAGGTAGTAACGCTGCCATAGTCATCTCTTTAGTCTCCTAAGGTGAAATAATATACCTATATACCTAATTCGTTCCTACAAAGCCTTCGCGTTTATCAGACAGTTTAGGCGATTCACTTTGAATCACCCCCACTTGACAAATGCGCCTCTTTAAAAGTATAAATTATATATGGACATTGTCATAGTGTGTCAGTTCATTACGTAACTCGACAGTCACCCCTCATTCCTTAAAACGGAATATCACGCGATAGTAGGTAACTAAAAACCTCAGTTCTTCAAATTTAGTGCACCTACTTCCTCTGGGCCATTTTAATTATATCCGGATGGTAGGGCTACCGCACGATTTATTATTATTTCATTAAACTACATACATAATTATTATAATTAATCATCACATGTCACAAGCAATACAGTCCACTCTCCACCTTATTAAGTTATTTTTCATTCAAGTACTTAGTTCTGTTGTTTACTACATGAATCGGTTGTTAACAAACCGGTTTGTTATCGCGAGATTCTCATTTAGTAGGTACTCACACCTCGGCCACAGAATAAGTAATAGTACTATCGGCTACCTCGGCTATCGTTCAGTAAGTGTGCGTCTACTGCACACACTTAAACATTTAATAGACGCCAGGTGAAATGTGAATAATGAGCCTATTGATGTATTTTATACCTACGTAAGTAAGTCATATCTACGTTAGAATCTCGTGAGCAATTGAACGAGTTTATAGTTTACATTTAGGTTTTAACCTTCATTCAGAGCCATGATAGTATATGAGGTTTCTGGCTTTCCACGGGGGTTCTAGCGACTCCTTATCTGACGGTTTCATAGTCGATGCCAGTCAGACCAGACTATACTTTTGTATTAACTGATTACCTGTGCTGTCAGCTGTCCTTGGGAGGCGAGAATTAGGTTGATCCATTCACATTGTTTAGAGCCTATTCAGAGTGCTGGGATATTGTTATAAGATCTATATTATATATATTTTATTTCATGGTTTGCTTAAATCTAAGCTAGATCTACTCATGCCTACTCACGCCATTTTCGTCGAGTCCTGAAGATCTGTGCCCTTCACTCCAGGTTACCTTCTTGTCGATGGATTGTCACCTTCGCTCAGCCCGCCTTCAGACGATCACGCAGTTGTGACAGAAAATGAATGCGTGTCTTACCTCCAGTTTCGTATCATGACGAGCCTTACACCCTCGTCGCGCTAACTGATTACAACTTGCCGATTTGAGTGGACGCCGCTGACTCGAATTGGTGTTGAGCTCGAGGATTGCAGATCCAGTTAATGAACAGGTTGCTGATGCTACGAACTGCAACCATCGTCGGCTTTCTTATTGAATTGCAATTTTCTTGTTGAATGCGAGCACTCAACGGCCGGGAGTATGTTCACGCCTGACAGTCTTGAAGAGCAATCCGCAAGGACGTCTTAACTTGAAACGTCATTCAAGACTAGATTAAGTTGACAACCTTTTAATTAAGTTACACAGCACTTTTACTATTGTAACGGAACTAATTAAACGTCTGATCAGCTGACAAAATATTTTATTTAAATAAAATTATATCAAGTTTTCTCCCAAACGGGAACTAGTTGATTCCCGCTAAAACAGGTACCTATGGACCACAATCAAACTAAGAAACTCATTCGATGCACAATACATTGTGCATTATAGATAGGTACTATAAACAATTAGTCTTCATATATAATGTGGCATATTAATGGTTATAAATTACATACCTAAATATTCTGCTACATTTGAGTTCAACAAGGAAAGAAGGTCATATTAAAATTATTCACGAGCCTACAATAAGTGTTCTGGGCTCCTTTGCACCGAACACGATCCGTGGCGGGTTATTTATATGACAAAAGCTTAACTGGCTACTTGTATACTGATTGTAATTGACATCTTAATTTTATATTCCTTTATTAAGTTTGAATAGCTATCAAAGGAAGTGAGTACGACATATCCAGCTGTTATAAACAGAAATTATACAGACAACAATGAATGATTATGATAGTTATGGACCACCTTCTTCTTCCTCTTAGCGTTAATTCCCAGTCGCATCCGAAACTTTCAGCTCGGAGTCTGGGGTCCGCTTTTTGCCAGTCTTAACTACGGATTTGGCTAGACCTCGATATTTTCTGTGAAGCGATTGCCATCTGCCCTCCACATCCCAATGGTAACATTAGTCGATATCGAAGCTTTGCAGCTAGACTGTTTTTGGATTTTTGAGGGCTCCAACTACCCGTAACGACTGCCATAGATGTTCTTATGGCAACCGGGACCGACGGCTTAACGTGCTCTCCGAGGCACGACCAGACCAATGCAAATACCCATATTTCATGAACACAAATATTTGCACTGAGCGGGGTTCGAACCCACGCCTCCTGCGTAGCGGCCGCGTTCACTACCGCTACGCCACGGAGGCTGTTATGGACCACCTATTGTACCATATTTGAAGTCCGTACAAGATAGATAACTCTTTATTCTACACCAATAGTAGATCTATAAAAGCAGGTCAGTATTAGGTATGGTATGAAACTATGTGACCGTTTCCACTTTGCTATACATATAAGTAGTAGCGAGTAAGATGTGCTATGAAATTTCCTAGAAATATTCAAAATTTGAATCTATTCTAAGCAAAGTCGCTTTCGCTGTCTGTCCGTCCTTATGTATGCTTAAATCTTCAAAACTACGCAACGGATTTTGAAGCGGGTTTTTTTAGTAGATAGAGTGATTCAAGAGGAAGGTTTATATGTATAATACATGCATAATATTGTAGAGAAACACTGATAAATTTAGATATATGCAGCGGGAACGGGATCAGAAAATATGGCGATACGAAGTTCGCCGGGTCAGCTAGTTTTATATAAAAAACACAGCTTAGCTGTAGTCCTTTCCACCAGTGCTATGCTAGGTGGACCAATGAATATGATTGTTCAATATCAAATGCATCTATAGCAACGTAGCATAGAACATCTCCGGTGGAAAATGATTTCTTCTAGGTAACCTTGGGATGGAGAGGATTGCGACCAAACAATAAATATGGTGTAGCTATATATTAAACTAGATGCAAGATATTAGTTAGACAAAATAGTGAATAGGCTATTTAACTAATTTTCAAAAACCATTTTAAAAGATTGCTTATTACAGTAGATCAGAGATCCGATTCTCAGCACTCCATGGATTCACCGTGCGGTCGCCGGGTCCATAGCGTGATACAGAGAGGAACACCGTGACGGTGACTGGGACTTGCGACCCAGGTGTAGGTTTAGGGTGGCCACCTTGTGATGCATCAGCGCTCACCTCCACCGTCAGTAGTGTTCCCCCCCCCCCCCCCTACCTATCCAAATTTGGTAAGATCCTATCAATGCCGCTTTTGATATTCGATTTAGTAAAGAGCTTACTGAAGTTCTTGGCAATCCGAGGTCTTTAATACATATCACACATATCACATTAATATTTCTGTTAATAAAAACAATGCATTATGTTAAAAAATCAATGATAAAGTTTACATTTTCAAATGTGCGCGAAAAACGCTATATTTAAACATGGCGATGCGTGTGAGTTGTGACGTCACTGTCTACAACTGTCTAAAATCAAATCAAATCAAATCAAATTCTTTATTTGCTAGAATATGGTAGGCACAGAGATGTTATAGCATTATAATACGGTTCATTCATATTCTGCCATATTATGATGGCGTGCAAATCTATTGTAGGTGAGTTGCTGTTATCATCAGCTCGCACAAAATTTGTATCCATTTCGAACTTAATCACAAAATATGTTCATAAAACTCGCTATAATCGAGGAAAAAGCAAATAATAACTCAAACAATAATAGCTCATACAACTGGAGATATTTTGTAGAAATGACGTCACCCAGAGCTCTGACCAATCACGAGCGTTTTTGTCATAGACAATAAATCAACAAAATATAACATTTTTATATTTGAAATTCTCACAAAATACACGTATTTGAGAGTAAATTGTAGTCTCGTAGGTCTTTTAACGTTATTTTCTAATAGGATGACCATAATTTGTAGTATATTTTTAATGTTGTCAAATAGCCTATTCGAAAAACAATAAACATACAAAATGTATGGTCTTCTAAGGAGCAAGGGTGGATAAGTGTTGTCATTATCCTTAGACGAAGAAAGTGATGACTTTCACTAATACGAAAAGTTTGCTAACGTACACAAAGGCAAACTAGTTTATAAATGTGTTTATAATGTAAAAACACGTAAAATATTTATCCGAAAAACCCAAAAAGCTTAAATCTTTGAGTAATTTCAATGTATTATACGAGCATGACGAAAATCTGAACAGAAAAGTAAAAAGAAGGCTTCAGAGCTGTTTTTCCTTATTGAGTCAAGTACCTATATCCTTCCAGACCTCTCTTTTTAAAAAGTGAAGAGTTGGTGAAGAGGTAAACTAATGATCGCAGTAATTTAAAAGAAAGAAAGACCTGACCAAGATCTTTTAAATAAAAAACTGCATCAAAATCCGTTCAGTAGTTTTAACGTAGGTAGGTAGGTATATCGTGAACAAACAGATAAGAATTCCAAATATTATTGTATTCAGTACCGTTAATAGAAAATAACCATTTTTTAAATGTCACCGTATCATGTACAGTCATGGCCACTTTACAGTTATAATAATAGCATTTAAAAATATTGACACAAACACATTAAGCATTGTGTTCAAAAATACACGCGCATTTTGATACAATTTTATTGTGCTTTTGGATACATTGATATCATGGTTGCTAAATGTTTTAAGATTGAACGTTGTATTGTAATGAATGCTACTGTAATAAAATTATTGTAAACATTATTATGTCATCGTACAATATAGTAACGTAAATGCGCCTATTACCGCCAGTTTTAGCTGTCTTTGGATTCACTTCAAAAAAATAGTTATAAGCTGTTGTGTTAGGAAAGATGTTATAATTTATAATAAACCTCAACGAAGTATTCTTTGAAATTCAGTACTTAAATTCAATATTAAATAACACAATAATAATTAAATAATTGTTTAATCCGAAAGAGTAGTTGATTCTATTACCGACCCATAGAATGCGGCAAGATTCTATTACCGATTTTCCTGCTTCTTTTACCGACCGCTAAGAAATGTCACTTCTTCTATACGATAAAATAAAATAAAAAAATTGTTTTTGAGGTATTCATTATGTAATAACGATAGTTTTGAGATTAATGTTATTATATTATAATCATAATTATTTGTTGCAACACTTAAAGCACTTTTTTATTATTTTAATTAATTAAAAAATATAATCAGTCTCAGAATACATACAGTCCTCAAATAATCATAATAAAAATCTTATTTCTTCGTCCTTCGTTGAAACAGTTTGTTTTTCACAATGCTCATTTGAATATTTATTATTTATCTTATCACGCAGAGTTATTCTTGGTATGCCATAGGCTTTAAAAGCTTCGTTTATGCTGAACCCTTCATTTATAGCTACAAGCGCAGCTTCTAGTTGAGCAGAGGTGTACTTGCACTACTGTGGCTCTATGATTCTATAAAAAACACAAACTTTAAATTAAATTATTTCTTTATTCAACCAACTCACCAATCAGCTCAGATATCTAGGGTAGTAGTAGTAAGAAAGGGTAATGGTAGTAAGAATTTAATTCTTCGAAATAAGCATTCGAAAGTAACAATTTGCTACCTTTAGTTTTATAACATGCCATTTATTATAAATATACATTTCATTTTTGTGTACTGTAATATTATGTACCAATAATATCGTCACCGCTGTGAGTCGGTAATAGAATTATGTATGAAAATTACAATATTCTATTAGCGACCACTAAAATTAATAACAAACCGCTATAATATCTACTTTATGGAAAATTGTTCAATTCGATTTCATTGCTATACATTTTCTTGTAATATCAATTACTCATTAACTCAAATAATAAAGGTTATTTAAAGTATAATATCATATAATAATAAGGATAATGGGTAACGTTGAATCTAATTTTACCTAAAAACTTTAAGAATATACTCTGTCGTTAATTGACCTAAAGAAGTAAAATACTTTTACGAATTTAACAAGATAAAATTAAAATTAAATTAGGTAGTTTATAATAGATATTGTTTTAAAATACTAAATATTCTCAAATTTCTAACAATGCCATGGGTCGTTATTAGAATCAAATTTTGAAATATGGATTCTATTACCGCCTCAAATTAAAACACGATTTTATAACATAAAAATCAATAAAAAGCATAATATTAAGAGTTAATTTAGAAAACTAATATATACATAACAGTTGTAATGCGATAGCAAGAACATGAATCATTTTTTAATATGTTATTTTCCTTAAGTAATATTGAGGTGTGCTTACGTGGCTGGAGGCGTGTCACTATGAAAAGTCCGTCGGTTTCGGGCGCGTCCCACTCATTGTTAAATTATTTCTTTCACTGGCAATTAAGACACGTGAACTTTAGTCTTTTCGTTGTCTAACAAAAGTACTTACCTAACAATTTTTTAAGATTTGAGTTTTCTGGAACCTATATTAAGTCTGATATGAAAGATTTAAACATTAGATCGTTAATAGAATGCATATTTTAGGGGGTCGTTAATAGGCGCTTTTACGTTATCTATCTATTCAATATTATTCTACAGCTTTTTCCTGTTACACGTATCTATGGCCCATTGTCTATGGGGAAAACCGAACACTTAAAACACAGAACATGAGTGGTAGGTACCTATATGCATACTAATATTATAAATGCGAAAGTAAGTCTGTCTGTCTGTCTAAACCACGGAACCGATTTTCATGAAATTTGGTATAGAGGTAGATTAGACCTTGAGAAAGGACATAGGCTATGTTTGGTCGCGATAACTGACATTCACGCGGGCGGAGCCACGGGCAAAAGCAAGTTATCTATAAGAGTTCATAAACATAAGTAATAGCGGGTTTAAACATAAATTTAAATTATACAATTATTGAACTTAAGCATTAAGCAAATTAAGTTCAATAACAAATAAAGATTTCTATATGAATTTATACCATCCAATAAGAAGACACAATTAAAAACTAATTAAAAATCCAAATTGGTTTAATAAAACGAACTTTAAATTTTAGGCAACATTTTCCTGTTACACTTCAAAATATACACACCTATCGCCAGTTTTAATACAACAATTACGTCAAAACTACATAATGAAACCACAATATCTACATAGCGTCTCATAATAATTTAGGTAATAAACTTTACAACACACCTGCTCATAACAGTGATATTATTTTACCGCAATTAAGCACGGAATGACACCTATTATAAAACTGTGACTTTTTCATTACTATTATTCACAAAAGTGAGTTATAGATTCTTTTTTAAATTTTATAGGAAGTGTCTATAATTGTCTATGTTCTTAAAAAAGTTTTGATACAAAAAATAACGTGTTTAATAGTACGAATAAATTAATACGCCTATTGTATGGTCATTTGATGCGTTTTCGTATTTAAATAAATAATTTCAACTTGTAATACTTGTGTAATAAACAAAATTTTCGCTCAAATTTAACTTTTTTTTTTCTCTAAGTAGGTACAGAAAAAAAAAACAGAGTAAAAAAAGTTAAGTTCAGACCTCATTTTTTTTAAATATGGTCGACCGCCATTGTTAAATGCGCGCGCATAGGAAAACGAATTAATTTGTAGTATTGTTTATTTAGTATTTGTAGTATTATTTTATTCGCAAGTGTGTTGTAAAACGTCGTATGGCACGTGTGAGCATGATGATTACCGTCCTCGGCTGTCTTAAGACCCTTGCCTGGCGGCTCGGGTCTCAATGGCGCCTCGGCGGTAATCACCAACGTTGCTCACTTGTACCATAATGTACTATTAATTTAACATTATATTCACCAGCTTTTCTAATCTCATATTATCAAGTCCACGACAACTTAAACTGAATGAATACTCACGTTTATTAATAAATATGACACACAACACTACACGACCGGTGCACTAACTCTACCAGTGTACACTAACACTAACTAAACTATGAATAATATCTATACGTACACAAGCTAGTCCCATCTGAATGCGAACTTGAATTTTAACCGGTTTGTTTTTTGCCACACGCCATTCGCAGTCACTGACTTGCGGTCCTTGCGGAATAGGTATTGCTCGTGACAATGTCTTGGACGTAAAATGTGTTCAAAATGAGCTCTTCTACGCTCAGTATAAGTCTCTTGCGTGTCTTTTGAGGATAGAATAAAGTAGAGTAGAATAAAAAAGAATAGAATAGAATAGAATAGAATGGAATGGAATGTAATGGAACGGAACGGAACGGAACGGAACAGAATAGAATAGAATAGAAAGTCCAAAAACAACGGTCTAGCTAGAGTCTAGACTCTAGCTGCAAAGCTTCGATATCGCCTAATGTTACCATTAGGTTGTGGAGGTCAGATGACAATCACTTCACGAAAAATACGAGTATCGAGGTCTATCCAAATCCGTAGTAAAGACTGGTACAGCGGATCACAGACTCCGAGCTGAGAGCTTCGGACTGGGAATTAACGCTAGGATGAAGAAGAATAGAATAGAACAGAATTCGCTGCTTCTCTCAAAAATTACTAGATATGGCAGTGATGCAGTGACCGTACAAATTACGGAAAAAGCCTGTGAAAAACCATTTATTTTATTTATTCGTATTGTACGTATGTAGCTAGTTAGATAATATTATTTCATAGATGCGTGTGAGATAGCAATATTAACTATCGACTAGAGGGATAAGGATAACATTCGGCCGACGTATATCAACCAATATTCCGTTTCCTGCATTCAGGGATTCTCCGATATAGGACTCGATGTACTCGTTTGAGTAAAGTGAGTAGATAAAATGCCAGCGAAAGTTAACCTGACTGAGAAACCTTGATGTAGGTACCTACACAGTCAGCATCAGAAGTGTATTTTTAAGTAAGGAGCACGAAAATCAATATAAAAGTTTCTTATGGTTTATATTCACGAATAAACTCGGTAGGTGGCGCTAAAATCTATATAAAATTGATCACGATGGTTACGTGTTAAGTCAGAATCCAGAAGGCCTATACCGTGAAATGACAACCTTTCTAATATATTATATACTTTTGATATATTATACTACATGTAAAAATAATTATAATTATGTCTTTTATATTTAAAAAATGTTGCTGTTTTGTTCACTTACGACTTGGATGTTTAATTTTTGGTTACGTTACAGTGGTAAGTAATAAAATTGTTATGATATTAGAATTAACACTAACAGACAAACAAAATATATACACTATTAAAAAATAATTGTAAAGTGATCGTGTCTGTTGTACTTACATTGGAGATATTAAAAATACTCGAGTCATTTTATATTATGTGTCTGTTGCCAATTTCTAGAGCTGATTGTTGCCCTTATTGATTGGCTATTGATTGATTGACTATTGATTGAGATAGACTCCAGTGTTGACGAAGAACCTGCAGTCAGAAACGTTGCTATCTGATTCTCAACCTTGAATTGTGGGCCTTTGTAACTTGTCACGATTATTTGAAATAAAGCTATTTTTAAAAGTATCTATTGCGATATAAAATTGAACTTAGCGATACTATGATATATATAATTATATCCCTAGGGATATTCCACGTTTTACTTCAATGCTCCGTGGTTCCCGGCAGAGTAGAATTTGGTCCACCCCATTTCTTCACACGCGGTGTACAAGGCAACAAAGGGACAAGGCTGTTTAACATCAGACAGATGTATACAGCCCAGATTCAAACTCAGATGCATGTCATGCATGATTCGTGTCAAGAATTTATTGTGAATACGACAATAGGCTCACATCTTATTACGTGGGGCCTGATACAATGATTGGTGAAACGTGGTTGTTTCATCTCTGCCTAGCCCTCCGGGGATAAAGGCGTGATTATATGTATGTATGTTATTTCAATGATTGTGGTGTTTCAGGTGCTCGCCATCCTTGCGGCAATTGTAACAGCAGCAACTTTTGAAGAAACCTATAAAAGACACGAATCCGACAAAGGCAAGACAAGCGCTATTGCCTTGGCCTGTTGTAGTGTATTTTTCCATATAATAAGTATAGTTTTCTGTCTCTTGTTGGTCGTTGGTATACATATGGTAAGATATTTGTTTTCAATTAAATACTTAGTTAAATTTTAATACACTTACACAACTGCCGACTTGAAGGAAGCTACGGAAGGTGCAACGAATGTCGCTGAGTTTTGGGCTAGGCGCATCTAATTATTATTTTTAATAGTTGCCACTGACACGATGATGAAGAAGAAGACTTTATTATGAGCTGCTAAGATTATACTTCGGGTCACGTATCTTGGACCTAAATCGAGAGATAAACAAGACCTTGGCGCGCGTGGAGTCTTTTGTAATAATCTAGGCTTGATGAATTTGAGCTCGTCCACCCCAGTAGCACCCCGTGCTTGCCTCAAAAGACACGTGTACTGTCTCTGGCGTGTACCCAAGAAACGTGTACTGCGCGTATAGGTATAGTACACATTTTATATACAAGATATATATGTCCTGATTAATACTTAGTTTTAACTAATATGATAAATTCGGAAGTTTATTTCTGTTACTTTTCACACAAAAACGACAAAATGCGTTGATATTTGACACGCACGTAATGTTCCACCGGGCATAGGATATAGCTAAGCTACTTTTCCAAAAGAGATGTTCAAAGTTCAATCTCAGTCTGTCAAAATTATAAGAAAAGTAAAAAACGATCACAATTTCAATGAAAAGGAGGCAATTCTCGTTTTCAAAATTAAGCCTCGATCTAATATTGAATTTAAAAGCGAATCGAATCGAAATCGAATCCTTTTATATAGGACATTTGGATATAAGTTACTTTTAACAACTTTCTCGGGAAAGATCGGGACGACGACGCCATAGTCCCACACCCAAGGAGGCCTTCAGTTTTGGTCGGTTCGAGTCCGACATAACTACCCCCGCTGGCTCTGGCGGGGGTATCCGAGAGGATGAGGGGATTTGCATGTAAAAAAGGTAACTCTTAATCCCATGAATAGATCAGGAATTGGCTTAGTCCAGCCCAAATCGTGAATGTTAGAAAATATGGAAAAGCAGGTCAATTACAAAGGCAAGTCTTAACAACTTCCTTTCTTTAATTTCAGAACAAACGTGTATACATCAAAGCATTCCTTATCTACGCTGCAGTGTGTATTGTGGTCGCCATTATTTTGTTTATTTTTAGCATCATATACGGAACCAATGCTTTTGCTATCATTAGAGACATTATTATCATAGGTACGTACCTACCCACCACTATTATAATTCCCATAATAGCTCAGTCAACATGCCTCATATATCTATGTTTACTGTTGATCGCTGCACTTAATGGCACGGTATATGCCTATCTAGTAACTCTCAAACGAGTAACAATTTTACTGGTTGGGAAAAAAAATTCCAATGGGTTTCCATTGGGTAGTTGTTTGCGCGAACATTGAGATGTTGTATAAGGCGAGCAGGGTAACCTATTGAAATATCGAATTTCTGTTACCCGAATCTTAAAACCCCGAAAACAGTTGGTAGAACTTTTAAAAGACAGATGTAATGAATGACAACTTTCTATAATTCCGTTTTTCATTCCCCAGATAAATCAATTACCAGGTGCACTAAAACCAAATTTTCAAATAGCTTTTTTTTGTTTCCCATATTGTCATAATCCAAATATAGTTTACCAGATTCTCAAAATATTTTTTTTTGTTTCCCATCGTACCATTTACCAAATTTTCATAATCGTTTTATTTGGTTCCCATACAATCGTATTCCAGCTAAACTACACAAGTATAGTAAAATTCAGTAATTTTTTTTTATTTTTTATTTATCCCTGTACGGAATTTTATACGGAAAAATTAACAGTTTAACCCTTAAATTATTGGTTTGAAAAGTCAAAAATTGTCACAAAAAAGTTAGTGAAAGAAATTAATTGCCGCAAATCCGACTTCAAGTAGTCTTGTTTGCACTACCCCTAGAGTGTTATTTAAGCCCGCGTAGGCGCGGAGGGGCGAGGCGGCCCACGAGCTGAGGAGCAGGTGGTTACAATGGCCGCCGCCGCGGCTGAGGCTGGCCGGCGCAGCCGGCCAGCAAGCCGAAGCTGCGGTGGTGGGCGTTACAACCATCTGCGACGATAAGCTCGTGTGGGGCCGCTGGAGCCCCGCAGCGACGGAGCTGTGACAGAAACGATGCTTGCTGCAAGCTGCATGCCTGATACTTGCTGCATGGTATATGCCTGATGTTTGCTGCATGCTAAATGCCTGATGCTTGCTGCATGCTAAATGCCTGATGCTTGCTGCATGGTAAATGCCTGATGCTTGCTGCATGCTGCATGCCTGATGCATGCTGCATGCCTGATGCATGCTGCATGCCTGATGCATGCTGCATGCTAAATGCTTGATGCTAGCTGGTTTTAAAAATCTGGATATTGTTTGTCTGGTTATCAATTAAATGCATTTCAAAAAATTGTGTTTTAAAATTTGGGCATTCATGCATATGGATTACGGTCATCTGGATTTTGTGCATTTAGATTTCGTGTGTCTGGAACTCGTTCGTCTGGATTATAAAACGTCGTACAAATGAATAATTGGGCAAATGAAATTCGGAGTTGTGATTATATGGCAAATAAAACTTCGGAATTTGAAAAAACGGGATTATGAAAAAATGGCCAAACGTTTTCGGGATTATGATATTCGGGATATTAAAATTCGGGATTAAGATAGGTAACCGGCGAGCAGCCTCACCCCTCAATTTGCTTCAGAGATGCTGCATTTACTGAGCCTTGTTTATACTCGGGTTGTTGTGTATGGTTTCTAAGAAGAGATCCTTGAAGGATGTCCACTCGGTATAGGCACCAGCGAATACTGGAATCTCTATCTTAGGAGCAGACCTCTCGTGATGGATGGTTGACCAGATCTTGCTATTCAAGCTTCGTCGTAGATCATCGTATTTCCCCTCCATAGCCACGAAAGTGTCGTAGTATTGTAGGTTGCAGCCTGCAACATTTTTTCCCTAACCAGTAACATTGTTACTCGTTTGGATGTTACTGGTGAAACTGCACTGATGCCATCGGTATATGCCCATCCAGTCAGAGCCGAGTCCGATGGAACTAGCTACACATATTGAACAAGCGTTTGTACTTTTTTCATAATATTCTAATAATGAACCTGCCCCCTAGACAAGTGGCAATTCGTTGCTCGGCGTATGATGGAATAGAATGCCAAATGTATGGGATTTGACGTATATGACAGGCGTCAACGAATGTCAAAAACGTCAAATCCTATACATTTGTCATTCTATTCCATCATACGCCGAGCAACGAATTGCCACTTGTCTAGGGGGGCTGATCAGTTTGAGCATACGGTAGGTTGAAACGGGTTAGGTTCAATAACAAAATATTGTGGAAAAGTACAAAAGCGTGTTCAATATGTCATACATCTATATTTAGTTAGGACATTAACGGTCCAATTCACACTATGAAAATTACAAAGTGAGATTGAAATAACATTGCTGAAGATGGCAGTTCTACATGGCCTCTATGTACAGCAATGCAATTCTGTAAGCGCACAATGACGAGCGCAACGTTGCGACAACCTTGATAGAAATTGTCATTGGTCGGACTGGGTGACGTCACTGGAGATCGACCAATGACAATCTATATCAAGGTCGTCGCAACGTTGTGCTCGTCGTTGTGCGCTTACAGAATTGTATTACAGTAAATACCTTTACAATACAACACACCTACTCATAAAAGTGCTAGTATTTCACCGCAAATAGGCACGTAATGACACCTATTATCAAACTGTTACTTTTTCATTGCTATTATTGACAAGTGAGTTATAGATTCTTTTTTAAATTTTATAGGTTAAGTTTCTATGTTCTTAAAAAAGTTTCGATACAAAAAAGAACGTGTTTAATAGTACGAATAAATTAATATGCCTATTGTATGTTCATTTGATGCATTTTCGTATTTAAATAAATAATTTTAACTTGTAATACTTACTTGTATAATAAACAAAATTAAACTTTTTTTTTCTCTAAGTACAGAAAAAAAAACAGTAAAAATAAGTTAAATTCAAACCTCTTTTTTTTAAATCTGGCCAACCGCCATTGTTAGATGCGCGCACATAGGAAAACGAATTAATTTGTAGTATTGTTTATTTAGTATTTGTAGTATTATTTTATTCGCAAGTGTGTTGTAAATCGTCGTATGGCACGCGTGAGTTTGATGATTACCGTCCTCGGCTCTCTTAAGACCCTCGCCTAGCGGCTCGGGTCTCAATGGCGCCTCGGCGGTAATCACCAACTTTGCTCACTTGTACCATAATGTACTATTGTACCCGTATCGAACAGCAAAAAATTTATAATTCACTTTGCTTTTTTTTTCAGTTTTGTTCATCTACTTCTTCTTGGTAGTCAGAAGTTATTACTATCAGATGGATGAATACCGAGACACGTCAACCCGCGCGACGCAACAGGAGCAATCATAGTTTATTAAATGGAATTATTTGATTATTATGAATTATATCCATAATTTTTTAAATCGTTTTTTAGTAAAATGCTGAAAATTTGAGACAAACAGCCTCTGTGGCGGTAATGAATGCTGCCGCTGCGGAGGTAGCGCGGGTTCGATCCCCGCTCACTGCAAATATTATTTTTATTCATGACATTATCGGTACCGGTACACGTTACCGATAACAGCCGCGTTCACTACCGCCACGTCACAGAGGCAATAGGTTCACCCTCTCAGACTAAAAGAATAGTAGTACTTAGTATTCTTTTAGTCTGAGGTTCACCCTCTATTACGTGGGACCAAATACAATGTTTTGTGAAATGTGGGTGTTAAGTCGCCTCTGTCTAACCCTCCGGGGATAAAGGCGTGATTATATGTATGTATGTATGTAATAATGTATGTAAACTACTTGTTTACTACTTGTAAAATAAGTACATTGTTGAAGCATCGAAATTAAATGCGAATTCGAAATTATATACTTCCTATCCGACCTAGTTTTCATACGAGCAATTAAACGTTTAGACTACATAAGAATACTAATAAGTAATTAACTTGTTGCGAGTCATTAAAAAGCTGGCCAAGTTTGGCTTTTGGATAACTAGAGTTGCTAATCACTATCATCACTACATATTATAAAACAAAGTCGCTGTCGCTGTCTGTCCGTCCCTATGTATGCTTAAATCTTCAAAACTACGCAACGGATTTTGAAGCGGTTTATTTTAATAGATAGAGTGATTCAAGAAGAAGGTTTATGTGTAAAATAATACATGCATAATATTGTAGAGAAACGCTGATAAATCGGGATCAGAATACCACGCGGGCGGAAAATATGGCGGTACGAAGTTCGCCGGGTCAGCTAGTTTCTAGAATAAAATAACAAAAGGGAAAGGGAAATATACCTTGCAGGTCACTTAAGTGAAAATGGGATGGCCACATCTAATAAGGATTCAATGGCGTGCGGCTATTGAATCCTAGAGATCCGGAGAGTACGACCGTAAATGATGAAATGCCCCTGAACCAGATAACCCCATCAATCAGATAAACTGGCGACGTTAAAAAATAGCTAAGTTAGAGTGAATTCTGAAGGTAGAGGATTAGGTGACTTGGTGCAGGCAGTAGTGGTTTATATCAAGAGAGATTTGGCATTGGAACACTGTATGTTCTTTTCACATTTTTAGCAGCATGAGATTGCAGACTTGATTACATGATTTTGATTTTAACTTAATACGGAGATATTAAGATGAAACTTAACCGCGTGGATACGTGTTCTTGAAAAAATATCTTGACTAAAATTCCGGAATAGATAGACAGACAGACAGACAGACAGCCAGACTGACCAACAGATAGACAGAATAGATAGTCGTGTTGCCCTCTTCCTACAGTCCCGAGTCCTTCAAGCAGGGCGTGAAAAAGCATCCGATGAGGCAGTCACGCTGAGTGCCACCATACCATCGTAACATGGTACGTGTCTATAATGGTGACCCACTTTTCCGAGACTTCACCTTCAGCTTACCATCAGGCGAGGCGAAGTCATATTGACGTGTCCTATATAAGGTGTCATTTTTTCCTTTTCAGGTACGGAACTCCTACAATATGTACATTAGAAATTAAACTACCACCATTATGCAGATTAATAGTATGATTGAGGATGTCTTAAATTTCAGTAGGTAGGTATGCTTATATAAACGGTCAATTACGTTTCAGTGCGAATCGATATTGCATGCGTTTAAGGAAATTGTTCATACAGGCGTAAAATGGCAGATTAATTCTATATTGCATGCGTTTAAGGAAATTGTTCATACAGGCGTAAAATGGCAGATTAATTCTTTATTTGGAGTAACTAGCTCAAGAAATGTATAATTATTATGAACAGGTTTTAGTTAAGAATGTTTTACGTTTATTTTAAGACCTCTCTTGCCTCTACTGCAATTAGTAATATAAAATTAGATAACAGTATTGCTGTGTGATCTTAAAAAAGGGTTTGACATCGTCGCTTCTCTTATATTTCTGAAAAGGTAAAGGCAAAATGGTATACGGGAAGCTGCACTTGATTTAATTGAGGTTAATTTACTTAAGGAATTAAAAACAAAAAGTTAAGATTTCTGAGCTCTGAAGAGATTGTAACACGGTGTTATTCAGGGTAGGGTCCTTGGGCCAACACTGTACTTACTCGTGGGTTACCCCAATTCTAAATAGATACTACCGAAATATTATTTGTCTTATTATAAAGAGAGTTCTTAGGCACCCAATCTAAATATATCATTACATAGTGCCAACATAATTATTGCAAACTCAGTGTGATCCTGACACATATTACACATCCCTACATATAATTACGCCTTTATCCTCAGAGCGTTAGGCAGAGGTGAATTAACACCCACTTTTCACCAATCATTTTGTTGGGTTCCACGTAATTCCAAATAACTGTCGTATTCCGGGCACTATTGTTTACTCGGATCAGAATTAATTAGACACTTATACACTAATAGAAAGAAGAAGAAAGAAAGAAATGATGCTGTGATGTTGATAATCGCATAATTATAAATATTATCAAAATATGGCCAATATCATTGGTGAAAGCAAAAATTAAACACAATAAGTACAAATCATGCACTGTTATCCATTGAATGAATTTTAAAATTTACTTTGTTGAAGGATATACTTTGCGTACTGTATTTATAATTTCGTTCTAAGGATTTTTTTAGGTAGGCATGCAGATTCTCAGTTTCAGTGTGAAACTGAGAGTCTACGTAGGTACACACTATGGACAGAATAACATTTACTGTGAATGGCGAGAAGTGTTCGGGTAAGTAATTCAACAAGTGTAAGCTTACATAGATTTCGATAACACTGTTTTACGGCTATACTATCATAAAACTGCTTACAAAACTTAAATCTTGGAAAGAAAAAGAGAATAAATCCGGGTGGTATCCAATCATTGACACCACACCCGGATTAAAGTTGGGACGATGGTAGTTTTGGAAGACTTTGGATGCAATCAGGAATGACATTTTGATGATGAAGAAGAGTTTATTTCAGCTAAATCCAACAAACCGTTTTTGCATAATTGAGTAATAAACAAAAATGACTTCATTATAGCTTTAATTTAATTTAGTTGGACTAAGTTGGAACTAAGTAAGTTGGAAGGGTTAATTAGTAATTTCGGTTGCTAATATTCTTTTTTAAAAAAACATTGAAAAAAAAAATTATAAAGTTCTAATTATTTAAATAATTTATAAGACAAAATACACCAAATTCAATTAATTACTGATAATTAACTGTACCGATATTCGATAGTTGGCCATGAAGTGGACGCGGACACTTCACTTAACGACTATCTCAGGAACCACCTGAACCAAAGGGGAACTAAATACATGTGCAAGGAGGGCGGATGTGGAGCCTGCGTCGTAGCTGTTACTGTTGAGGACCCTCATCGTAGAACATTTTCTGTTAATTCGGTAAGTTTTTAACAAACAGGTTTAACTATTATTACGATATGACAAAGATTGGAATCAGTCCGCATTGACGTTTTGGGCGCGTGGACTAAGTTAAAGACCTGGGAATCTGTATTTAACCTGAGACAAGGGCCTGGGTTAATTTGTGTACAAGATTGCAGGGTAGGTCTGTAAAACAGTAGTCTAACTACTAACTAGGCAATAGGCATATTCTTTTGCTGCTCAGTCAGTTGCGAATTTAGAGCTTCATGTTACGGATATAAATAATAATATACTGCTGATAATGAGCGGAACCACACGAATGGATCACGTGAAGAGTCACATTCTTGTCACGGATGCGAGAGTTGCTCATGCGATCCAGACAAACTGCAGTAGAGTTTCCTTCGCTGGTAGGGACATAATTATTTCACCGCTAAAATAGAAGAAAGAACAAAGAAAAATATTTCTATCTTTTCTTTCTCTTTCAGAAATATTTGTTACTCGCTTGATATATTTTTTTTTTCCGTTTTCTTCACTTCGGTTTCTATTACAGTGTTTGGTGTCAGTTACATCATGTCATGGCTGGGAGGTTACTACTATAGAGGGGATTGGAGGCAGGGGTAGGGGATATCACCCCATACAGAAAACGTTAGCTGAATACAATGGCACACAATGTGGATACTGTTCCCCCGGATTTGTCATGAGCATGTACAGGTAAGTGCTAGGTTCTTTACTCAAATCTACTATTGTACCCAACCTGTATGAGGCAGGGTATAGCATTTGATTTGAAAAGTTATGTCTGCTTTGAAACTTTTTGCTTTATTATTTACTAGCTGTTGCCTGCGGCTCCGACCGCTTGGAATTCAGATCCCGTTCATCGGTTATCGTTATTCTGACGTATAAACTATATTATTGCACGTGAAAGAGTAACAAACATCCGTCTATCCATGCATACTTACAAGTTTCGGCGTTTACAATACGTGTTAGTGGGATTTATTAAAAAAAAAGCAATTTTAACCTTTAACCTCCTGTGCTGATCCCACATTTTTAATTGTGACGGGTAAAATATTCCAGTAAATTTAAATTGCATTATATAAATAACAAATAGAAACAACATTACAAATCTATAATTTGCTTTATACCAACAGTTTACTGGAATCAAAACATTACGACTTAACACAATGTGAAATCGAAAATTCGTTTGGAAGCAATACATGTAGATGTACAGGGTCGAGACCAATACTTGAAGCTTTTAAAAGTTTTGCCACTGACGCACCAAAACCTCCGCCGAAAATTGAAGATATAGAAGACTTACACATTTGTGTAAATAAAGAGAATTGTAAAAAATGTGATAAAAGCTGGTGTTTTATCAACAAAAGTGAACTAGATGATAATAAAGTGAAACAAATTGACCTAAAAGATGGTCGTGTTTGGTACAGAGTTATTGAATTGAAAGATATTTTTAACGTCTTAGAAAATGAAGGCTGCGATTCTTATATGCTGGTGCATGGAAATACAGGAAGAGGTAAGAGGAAAACGTCCAAACATAGATACTAATATAATAGACATAGTTTATACCTTCGTAATAAATAACAAATAATCAAAAATCCTTTCCGATAGATAATAGGCAAAAAATTATACAATGACGTTAGAGATGACAAATTGCCACTAATTAAGTATTATATTCCCATATGGATTTTTACTTTCAGGAGCTGTTCCAATTTTAGTTATTCCACGCGTACTCATAGACGTAAGCCAAGTGACAGCTCTTCAGGGATATTACTTCGATCAGAATTTGGTGTTTGGAGCTGGTACAACGCTAACCGATCTAATGGAGTTATTCAAAAACGTTGCTAAAGAACACGATGAATTTCGACATCTGCAGAAGCTTTACGACCATTTGGATCTTGTTGCGCATATACCTGTTAGAAATGTAAGGATGTTTTAGGAATTCAAAACCATTATAATTGGAGACAGCTTAAATCACAGCTTTTAAATAATAAGCAGTACTAAGAAAACTATGTCTTTCAGATTGGTTCCGTTGCTGGCAACCTAATGGTGAAGCACCGAAAACCAGAATTTAGCTCTGACGTGTTCCTGCTGTTAGAGACAGTTATGGCTACATTAGTTATAGGTTAGTCAGTTCCGTATTGCCTTTTTGCAGCAGAATTTGAAACAGATTAGATAAATAATTAACAATACTGATATATACATAAAACAATAATTATTTCCAATATAGATCAAGTGGGATCAAGTAATATTCTTTCAACAACTGTAATTTTCAAGATAACTTTTGAAAGTCGGGGTAAAAGCAGTCAACACTTTTTTCCTACTAGGGATAATAAAGATCTTTAATAGTCTGTATTATTAAATTTTTCAGTTCACAAGGATTCATCAGTGGAAGTGACTCCAAAACAATTTTTATCATTAGACATGAAGGGTAGAGTCATCACTCAAGTGAAAATACCACCGCTTTCTCACAATTATGAGTTTGTTTCGTTTAAAGTAAGCAATAATAAAACATAATTACGGGCTATGACATAACTATAGGGCGGCCGTTAGCACCTTAATCGTCTGACCATTTTAACTGTAAGACCTAAAACAATAAATAGATTTCTGTTAGATAATTACCTCATAAATGATCAACATCTTACTTGCGGTAAAGTATATCTAATGAATTTAAAAAATCTTGGATGATGTTGATGCTGTACTATTTTCTATATTACATTTTTAGGTAATGCCACGAGCCCAAAATGCTCATGCTCAAGTAAATGCTGCCTTTTTATATGAGTTTGATGCTCATGATAGAGGATTAGTGAAGTCAGCCAGATTAGTCTTTGGCGGCATATCAGGTAGCTTCGTACATGCTAAAAAGACAGAAAACTTCCTTCATATGAAAAAGATATTCAATAATGAAACACTCCAGCAATCTCTAAAGATATTAGATGGAGAATTGATAGCCGAAGAAATAGCTGGGGAAATGAAACCGGAGTATCGAAAGAAGTGCGCTCTTGGTTTGTTTTACAAGGTAATAAAATTCATCAATACATAACAAAATATTGTGATATACTTAATTTTTATGTGGCAGAACCAATTCCCTTGGCATTTGTGGTACTGGATTAGAATAGATCATTGTTACCTATTGAATTCTCCGATCCGATTGAGAATTTTTGTTTTCTATAAGTTTTTAAATTCTGTATTGTATTGACATTATTGACATTTGTATTTTATGTATATTGTAATGGTGGATAACAGATGAATTTCAATATGTAATGAGTTTTTGTTACTTCAATAAATGAATTTTGATTGATTGATTGATATAAGGTTTCCACAGGGCTGGTTTATTCCTTGCACAAAGGATTGGTATTGCCAGTCAACGTGGCAATGCCGCCAGCCTTTTCTGGCCACCCTCCCAGTTGACGTCGATGAAGAGGAATTCTTTGACGCCTGAACCTGCAGCTTTGTAGGTATATAGGTTTCCTCATATAAGCGTCAGGTTTCTTGAGACGATTAGGAAACATCAGTGCTCAATAAGCTGTTCTCATGTTAAAAAATGCAATTCTTGGGTATCATCAGCATTCTTTGATGAGTGGAATGACTGTGTGTCTGCACCTTCTTTGTTTATTTTCTGCTCTAATTAATCTCCATTCCCTTCCAAGATAAGTGAAGTATGGCAGTAGATAGCTAGAGACATCATAAAATGTTATGTTTTAAAGAAATACACTAAAATGCAATAGCTATACATATAATTATAGTGATGTTGTGTTTTTATATACGTACTCTTTGTAAATTTGCAGGGTTTACTTGCTTTAATACCTCAACAGAAGTTAAAACCTTACTATCGTTCGGGAGCCAGGGACTTGAGAAAAACAAGACCACTGTCCAAAAGTGCAAGTGTTTATGACACCAACCCTATAATATGGCCTGTTAACGAACCAATGCCAAAGACGGATGCATTAATTCAGTGTGCAGGAGAATCGAAATATGTCAACGATTTGCCTACACAGCCAAATGAGGTATTCTGTGCGTTTGTGACATCAGATATCTGTACGGGTGAATTGCTGAGCATTGATCCTGAAGCCGCTTTAGTGAGTTATTTCTTTTTATAGTTGTGAAATAAATAAACGAGCCCACGAAGATTATTTTTCTAAAATATTTAATATTCAAAAACGTTTTATTTTTTAACAGAAAATACCTGGCGTTTTAGCATTCTTCTCAGCAAAAGACATACCCGGAACGAACTCATTTTTGTCTCTAAAAGTATTAGGACATTTCGCACCTGAAGAAATTTTCGCAGAAAAATTCATTAAATACTATGACCAACCCATCGGTCTCATAGTAGCTGAAACAGAAAAGCTAGCTAACAGAGCAGCTCTGCTTGTAAAAGTTAATTACAAAGTAGATAAAAAGAAGCCTATTTTGACTATAAACGACGCAAGAGAAAGAGATACTAGTCGCATATCACTTACAACAGTATTTCCTGCGAGAGATCGCGGACTTGATGTTCAGAGAATTACGAAAGGTTGTGACAATATATTCTGGCAATATCACTATACTATGGAGACCCTGTCTGCAGTTTGTAGACCGAGTGAAATCGGCCTCGATGTCTCAGCTGCCACTCAATATTTGGACTCGGTGCACATTGGTATTTCGGAAGCACTGAATATTCCACAAAATAGGTGAGAACTATTTTCATGTGGTTAGCCGTACTATTATAGCTCTTTTAAATAATTAAATCCATTATATTGTGGGTATATCCATGAACGCATAGGTTTTATACATATAAATAAATTATACAAATTATGAACATTATTGTGTCCAGACGATTAATACCTTAATTCGTTAATTTTTAAGATATTGCTATAGGCTATAATTTTAATAATTCATATTACTTGTGTCCAGAATCAATGTCTCAGTACCCCGTTGTGGTGGAGGGTATGGCATAAAAATATCACGGACAACTCTAGTTGCAGTCGCTTGCGCGCTGGCAACCTACCTCTTAGACAGACCCTGTCGGTTCGTTATGAGTATCCAAGCTAATCTACGAGTCATTGGCAGACGGTTACCTTGTACAAGAGATTTTGAGGTAAGAACCTACGTCGACGAAAAGAAAGGATAAAATACTACTAAGGTAAACGCTTCTAATTCCGTGGTATTTTCACCAAATCTCGAAAGAACCTCAAAAATTAAGTATTCATTGTAACTTTTTCTACATAAGGCTATTTTTATTAGAAGTGTAATCTATCTTATTTTTGAAAAATACCATCAATTTGACTCTAAAAGTTCATTAAAACTGTTAAATTAATAAAAAAATCAAACAAGTCAGATGCGACTAATTCCATGGTAAATATTCTAATTCCGTGGTATTTGGTTTCTAATTCCGTGTGTAAACAGTATGAACGTAATGACGTGGAGAGAATGATACATGGTGTTCAAAAATGGAATGTATTTATTTTAGCTTTGTATTTCAAATCAGTCTCTATCATTTATGTCTAACAAAATAGAATCACAATTGGCAAGCATAATATATTTATTTGTATTAACAATAATATAATATATATAGAACATAATATATTATAATAAGGCGGTACTCCTCGACACGGCACGTATTGTGAGGAGGTTCCTCTCCCTGGAGCCCTAACCACCGGTAGCTTGGTCTCTGTACCCGATGCCGGTGGGACACAATTTTTTATATTTATAAATACCTATATAATAGTATATACAGGGCGTCCCACGGCGATGCCACATGGAGGGCAAGTACCTTAAATCCTTAAGTTGGCTCATTTTACTTAAAGGAGACATCATTTTATTTTTAAAAAGAAACAAAACTGCATTCAAAAATTTTTTTAAATTTGATTGCCACACCCGGTAATCGAACTGACTAAAATCTGAAAAGTAACATCCTGTATTTTTATGGCATCAATCGATAGTGTCAATCAAAAGGATCAAATCTCTCTAAGAAACATGGTAAATTAAATGAAAGGAAGTCCTTGAAACCTAAACTTATAAATTCAATTTGGCAAAATAAAACACTTTAACTCAAAGTTCATCCATCCATCTGATACCATATTAACAATGAAATTCCATATTTAAATCACTTTTCTTTTTTTATCGTGTGGAGACCGCTGCATCAATCGATAGTGTCAATCAAAAGGATCAAATCTCTCTAAAAAACATGGTAAATTAAATGAAAGGAAGTTCACAAAATCTTAACTTATAAATTCAATGCAAACAGACACAGCACTTTTACTCCAGGAACCATCAGATAAGGTAGGTATCTTATAAGGTCAACACTAGAGATATCTTTGATGAAATTTATTTAGTAAAATAAGTACATACTGAATGAATGAACTTTGTTACCTGTTTAGAATGTAACTTTATTGGGTAACTGCATGAGGTTATGTAGGTAGGGTAGGTAGTAATTTTTAGGTGCTTGATTAGAAACCTGCACGCGGTGTACCCTGGGCAACGAAGATGGCGAGTGAATTACCCTATTGGATCAACTTATAACCTGTCAATTGAGACGGCGCGGCGTGCGGTTTTAGTCGGTTTGAGTTCGACATACCTAAATACTACTGCTGACCAGCAGCAGTCTCCACACGATAAAAAAAGAAAAGTGATTAAAATATGGAATTTCATTGTTAATATGGTATCAGATGGATGGATGAACTTTGAGTTAAAGTGTTTTATTTTGCCAAATTGAATTTATAAGTTTAGGTTTCAAGGACTTCCTTTCATTTAATTTACCATGTTTCTTAGAGAGATTTGATCCTTTTGATTGACACTATCGATTGATGCCATAAAAATACAGGATGTTACTTTTTCGGATTTTAGTCGGTTCGATTACCGGGTGTGGCAAGCAAATTTTAAAAAATCTATGAATGCAGTTTTGTTTCTTTTTAAAAATAAAATGATGTCTCCTTTAAGTAAAATGCGCCAACTTAAGGATTTAAGGTACTTGCCCTCCATGTGGCATCGCCGTGGGACGCCCTGTATATAATATAGAAACGGTAGCTTATCCAAGTCTATACTTAGGTAAGCTACCGTTTTAAATACCCACTAGCCACCGCTAGTGGTAGTAATATCTTTACAATTTACTAATAATACTAACACGTCGAGTAAAATAATGAACAGGCTGTATATAACAAGTGTCAATACCACGGAATTGGTCCCCATGTAATCTAATTACCGTTGTAAATACCACGGAATTAGTTTTTATGACACAAAATCAAGTTTTATAATTCCGAGGTATAAAAACTAGAAGATTTTTTAATATTATACATCTAAGTTAACGTTTAATTGCGATATCATCGACATAATATATAAAACATACTCAAGGAAATATCAGAACACATCAAAAATCTCGTTTTCTGTACTTAGTTCCTCCATACAAGAAATTAAGAAAGTACCTAAGTATACAATGTTTGACCGGCTATAATTAGTAAATGCGACTTCAAAGTATGCCACGGAATTAGTTTTTTGTATTTATTGGTTATTCAAGTTATCAGAACTGAAATATGAAGTTTGTAATAGAAAAACTACCACTAAAATTTTCAAATAAGATAAACTCTATAAAATTGTAATTCCGTGGTATACAACGGTAATTAGAAACACACAAAAATATTTGACACCTAATGCCGTGGTATTTTTAACACTTATTTTCTCCTCAATTTGTTAATAGAATACTCCAATGTTAAGTGTATTCGATACAACGTATTACCCTTTCAATATTTTACCCAAAACCGAATCTCTTGTAGTATAAAAATATCGTTTAAAATACTATTTAGCAAATGGTAGTAGGTACTTACGCGCATAAGGTCCGAAATGTATGGAGCGTGTGTTCGACTCAGGTGGCAGTGGCAAACTAATCGATTATTTTAAAATATACACACACCAAGGTACTTTTGTCTTCACATAAATATGAACAGATAAATTCCCGTTAACATTATTGTAGATAAATTATTATTTGATTAATGGGTCTTGCAGTCAAAAATAATTAGTAATTTGCTTTATAAAGCTGTTTTTCTAAATACCACGGAATTAGTAGCGGATTTCTGCACCCCACGGAATTAGACGCGTTTACCTTAATAGACTAAGAACCTGTGAACGCCAGACCCATTTTATAAAATTTGAAAGTTTGTCAGCGCATGCTCCCAATATAGGTAAGAACGATAGCCAATTATGAAGTTTGGTTCATATGCGGTAGTAAAGTTGTGAAAAAAAAAATAAGTGATTTTTAGGTATTACCTACCTTCAAAATATTATTAGGAATCACGTCATTCACAGCCAGACATTTTAACATCGTGGTAACCCCTTGCTAAGCACCCTTAATGTTCAAGAACTTATATACTATTTTAGTTTATTTTTGATTTTCACACAGCGTGTTCCAAAATTTAAGGGATAAGCATGCAGCAGAGGAAGAACCTGCTCATGGTTACTCGACCCAAACTTCATAATTGGCCATCGTTCTTACCTTTGCTGAGAGCATGCGATGATAAACTTTCAGCTTTTATAAAATGACGAAGGTCTGGCGTTCACGGGCTCTGAGACTATAACGACTTAATAGATATGAAATATGAATTAAATATATGTATTCAACAGGCTGGTGTCAATAACCGTGGTGAGATTCAGTATTTAGAATACCATATATATGAAGACCACGGGCTGGTAGCCAGTGAGTTGGTCGAAAATATACTTTTAAGTGCTATCAAGAACTGTTATGATAATAGACGGTGGGAATATAAAATATTTATGGCGTTTACTGATACAGCAACCAACATTTTCTTTAGAGCACCAGGTATTATTATATTTTTATACTATTATTGGATGTGGTTTTATAAGGTCTTGGTCATTATTTGAAATCATATTTGGTCTTGGTCGTATTTTGAAGCTTTCAGCTCAGAGTCTGGGGTCCGCTTTTTCAATCTAACTGCGAATTTGGCTAAACTTCGACATTTTCCGAGAAGCGACTGCCATTTGTCCTCCAAAACCCATTTACGATATTGAAGGATTGCAGTTAGATCAGTGTTGTTGGACTATTTAGGGCTCCAACTACCCGTAACTGCCATAGTAGCTTCGTTGGCAACCGGGATCGACGGCTTAACGTGCTCTCTGAGACACGACTAGACCAATGCAAATACCCATATTCATGCATAAAAATATTTGCACTGAGCGGGTATCGAACCCGCGCCTCCTGCGTAGCGGCCGCGTTCACCACCGCAACGCCACAGAGGCTGTCATTAAAATATTCAATTTTTAGGTACGCTTGAGGGCATTGCGATGACTGAATCTATAATGGAACAGATATCTTATGAATTAGAATTAGACCCTGTTGAAGTAAGACTTAACAATGTAGAACAAAGTAACACTATAGTAAGAGAGATTGCTCAAAAACTTCTTGAAGATGGAGAGTATTCAAAGCGGAAAGAAGAAATTCAGAATTTTAATAAAACTAACAGATGGAAGAAACGTGGATTAAGAGTTGCTTTCATGGATTTTCCTATACCACTTATTGTAAACTATGCGGTACTCATGTCAGTCTATCACGGAGATGGTACAGTTGTTGTTATACACGGAGGAGTCGAAATTGGTCAAGGTATCAACACAATGGTAATACAAATCGTGGCATATACGCTTAACATTTCTATAGACAAAGTAAAATGTAAAGCACCTGATGTTACAACGAACCCGAATAACTTTGCCACTGGAGGTAGTAAAACAACTGAGACTGTCTGTACTGGCGCTATTAAGTGCTGCCAGATACTTTTAGATAGATTAAGTGCTATTAGGGAGACACTTAATAACCCTACTTGGGAGGCTTTGATAGATGCAGCGTTTACGGCAGGAATCAATCTTCAGACAAGCTATAGTGTCAACGCTAACGATGGAGAGCCGTATAGAACTGCTGGTGTTGCACTAACTGAAGTAGAACTAGATATTTTAACAGGAGAACATGACGTTCTAAGGGTTGATATAATAGAAGATTGTGGTATAAGTATGAATCCTGAACTTGATATTGGACAGGTAAGATTTTTTTAAATAGTAAAGTGACTAAAAATAAAACAGTGTATGAAGTTGAACAAAACAGCAATGCTGAAGGATTCATTTGGCTGTTATTGTACATAATGTACATTACATACAATAAACATAATGGCCCTTATTAATAAAACATTACATACCTATTACACTGCTGTTACGTCAGTCATTTGTATGAAAATTTTGATATAACAGCTGTATATATCCTATATTTTTTTTTTATTAAAAAGGGCTAATAAGTTTTTATTATACCACTTAATTGGCCGACAAGCACACGGCCTACCTGATGACCAGTGGTTGCCGTAGCCTATCGACGTATGCAACACCAGGGGTGTCAAAATCGTGCTGCTGACCCTGTAAGAACCTTCTAATGCACTTCTTGAAGAACTGTAGTCAATTGAAAAAACCACGGCAGGGAGTTCATTCCACAGTGTGGGGATGGATTCCCTGTCTACGCTGAAAGGTGCGATGACAGAATGTAGCCGCATCATGTTGAACAATTATTCATCTAAAACCACACCATTCATCATCTGCATATAGACGTATTCTCCTGATTGCATCCGTGGCCAAGATGACCTCGAAGCTCAGAGTCCGCCTTCCGGCTCTTCCTCCTCCACTTCGCACGATCTTGGGCGTCCATGGTAGTGAGACTATTTGCACGCATGTCACCCTCCACGACCACAGATTACCTAATAGTCACGACGTCAAGCCAGGACTTCTTTGGCCTACCCCTTTTACCTGGACCCGGCGGGGACGCCATTGCCAGGCATTTGTTCCCCACGTAGCCTGGCGGTTGCCGCAAGACGTGGCGGCACCAGCGAAGGCGGCTCTCTTGCATTTTATCCGCGATGTCACGGACATGGAGGCTGCCGCGGATGCGAGAGTTCCTCACGCGATCTTTACGCGTGACGCCGCACATCCAACGCAACATTTTCATCTCCGTGACACGCAGCTCTTGCTTGGCGCTGCAGCAGCGGCCACGCCTCACAACCGTACAAGAGGACAGGCCTAATGATCGTCTTATAGACCCGCCCCTTCAACCTGACTGGCATTTTGGGATCACATGTGACGCCAGTCAACACCATTACAGGCGTTTAAAATAGCTTTTTACTTTCTTATGTTAATATTAACTTAATAACCATCAGATCGAAGGCGCTTTTGTAATGGGACTCGGTTATTGGACGCATGAAGAGTTCATTTTTGATAAGGATACCGGAGAACTGCTGACCGATCGCACTTGGTACTATCATGTGCCATTGACAAAAGATATACCTATAGATTTTAGGGTACAGTTGAGAAGGAACTCTTTCAATCCAATTGGGACCTTAGGTGCTAAAGGTAAGTTGATTAATAGTACTTACAGTATGCTCCACCATAGCCCCAAGATATGAGAGACTTTCGAATGTCTAAGGCGTGTTCATGTAGCTTAGCTGGTCAGATTATTCCCCTGTAAAGGACTGGTCGCGGGTTCAGCTGTGCAATTCTATAAGCATACAGCGTCGAGCACAGCGCTGCGACAGCCTTCACGCACAATGGCCCAAAAAGGAGGCTAAGTGCGGAAAAAAGAGTCCCCTTTCCATTCCAAGGTTGTAGCAGCGCTGTGCTCGACGCGGTGTACTTAGATAAATTGCACAGCAGGTTCCGTCTTGGACATTCACTTTTTCCAGTCTGAATCAATACTTATACATACCTAATTGATCGGATATATCTATCAGTACATATTAGGTCAGAAAATCACTATAAAAACATATTCCAATATAAATAAGCTTACATGTAGTGATGATGATGATGATGCTAATAGTCTATGGTTACGTCCAAAATACGTAATACTTACATTCAGTGGTAATCGTTTTACTCATATTTATTTTTTCATTTTTTTGTAATATCATAGCCGTATCAGAGCCGCCGTCATGTTTAGCAGTCAGTGTGGCTTTCGCTCTTCGTGAAGCCATCGCGTCCTCTAGAGAAAACAGTGGATATCCGAGAAACAAGTGGTTTAACGTTGGTTTGTATCATTTTAAGATTATTGTCTTATGATAGGTACCTATGTATCATTTTAAAGGGGACGTAGTAAGCCTTCCCGAAGACCGATACCAATGCTCGAGCCCTCTCCGTGAGTTATAGAGTTAAACCAATTACTACACCACGATGGCAATCCAACGCCGTCAATTCGACAGAAGAAGATTTTAGGGTTATTGCCTCAATGACATCCAATACACATATCGTATAGTCTCAATGAAAAGGATCACCTGAGAGGTCTCCAGTAAAGCTATGTAGGTATATTGTAAAATGCGATCAAGACTGGAACCCTTGAAACACTACACCTAACGCAACACAACACAAACACTACACGTACCGTATCAATTCTACCCCGCTAGACAAGTGGTAATAGGTTCGTAGAATAGAATAGTATAGGTTGTATGGAATTGACATACGGCGACGTCTTGACGTCTGTCATAAACATCAAATAATGACAGTCGTCAAATACGTGTTATATACGTCAAATCCATACATTCATCATGCTATTCTACAATTCGCCGGCCAACGAATTGCCACTTGTCTAGGGGGACTTGATTTTCATTCTGCATATTATACATTTATTTTAATAATTATTTTGTTAGAAAATTTCGGATTTTATAAATCAGGGAATTTAAGTTTAAATTTAATTTGGTTCTATTCCTACAGCCCAGGATGCTTCGCGGTTTCAGTATTTGCACATATGTCGTATCCATATTGTATACAACCTTTGGAAATATGCCCAAACGTGCCAGCCTGGACTGGCTCCTTATTACGTGGGACTATTTATTTGTATAAATTTTCAGATGGGCCGTTCAGTTTGCAGGCCAATGTTTTGGCAGCTAACGCAAAACTGGAAGAATTTTTATTTTACTAATAGGTATAAAAGAAAATTTGTGGTGTATGTGTGTGGTGGGTCAATGGTGCAATCAATAAATAATATAGAGAACTGTCTTTTTTTTTTCGTATTACGATATCACCATTAAGGTGAACGCAGACCTAGCCGCACCGCATTCACCGCAGTGGCCGCAGTCATCGCTTTTGTATTCGACCATATTCTGTCCTCCGTGATTCGACCGCTTCGGGCACTGCGGCATCAGTCGGCCGGGGTGCGAGGGATATGGCTACGACAATCTTACCTCCGGTTACCGACGGCCCACAGACGGCGTGCATTTTGATCGGTTCGAGTCCGACATAACCTCCTCCTCCGGCTCCGGCGGGGGAGGTATCCGTGGGGATTTTTCGCACGATAAAAAAAAGGGCACTGCGGCGACTGCGGTGCGGCTAGGTGTGCGAGGTTGCATAGAAATTCATAAAAGAATTCGGAATGCGGGGATTGCGGTGAGTGCGGTGCGGCTAGGTCTGCGTTCACTTTCTATTGGCCGATAGTTTAATCGGGTTGATAAATCAGTATAAACATGTAGGTACGAAATTGCGCACAACCGATTCCGACACTATACCGATTTGGTAACGGCCGACAAATAAGTTGGATTGGCGTCACGAATGCCTTGAAACTAAACAAACACCCAACTACCGACCCTACAGTTTAGTTGAGCCAATGTACGCGCTCATAGCCCAAACCGATCAAAAAATCGGCAGATCAAAAAGTCTGCAGTTTGCGGGGGCTCTAATAGCAGCCCCTTAGACAAGTGGCAATACCTTGGCCGGCGTGTTGTATTATATTTGGGTGAATTTCCCGGGACCAAAAATTGCGTGGCATCGATGAAATCGGTACTAAAAATCATTGTTACAATACTCTAACATTTTTTTCTGGTTAGGTGAAATAGTGATCTATGTGGAGCACTAAATATTTCATTAAATAGGATTATAGATTCTCCAAAAAAAATATTTAAACCTCGAAAATTTTCATTGCCATGTTTGTCCACACGTCACCTATTATGTTGTGATACCTCATTGATAAAAATCTATTGGTTTTTTAAATTAAAACCTAGTTTTATTTGATACGTGAATAGTTAAAGTATTGTTACGAAATACATTTATTCAAATATTTAGACAATACAACGAATGGTTAATAAAAGTTCATTCGTCCTGGAGTTACCTTTAATCGCCATGTTCTAAACATATTTTAGAATATTGTTTTATCTAACGACTTGTGTCCTTCCTCATAAGCGCTAAACGTTGCATATTGGTGCTGCCTAAGTGCTCGACATGGAAGGACGTGCACACGTGCCTGCGTTTTGGCACCATAAATAAAAGTTTATCATTTTTATGTTACTGGTCATTTTTTCTTTCATTACTGTGGATAGGTATAACTTTCTATTCCAATAAGTTTATCCTCTTGATTATACATTCAATAGAACGCAATTTCTCTTGTCTATTTTAGTGAAGAGTTTATTACTTTGAATTATTAATAGATTTTTTGTTAAATTATATTTTTGGCTCGTTTTTCACCACCGTGCTTTCATTTCCATGGTTTCCGTGGTCAAAATTTGCTATAGCAATGAAGAAAAAAACGCGGCAATGAAAAAAAATCATTGCCATGCCTTGTAAAACAATTTAGTCTCATTGCCGTGACAAGATGTTTCATTTCCGTAACTTATGTTCTCATTGCCATAGCATATTACCAAAAGTATATCATATTAATTTGTTAATTTCCCATTTCTTTTTCATCTGAAAGAATTGGCGTCGTTTTGGAATTGAGCGGCCATGAATGAAAATGGAATAATATGAAAGTACCTACAGTATATAGTGAGCAAAAGTTACTATGAACAAAATTCTCTAAACCATATCAGGACTTAGATATAATTTAGTTTATATCTATACAGAGTGGTATTTTTTCAATTTTGCGTGGATGGAAAGTACTCTATTTATTATACTGAAGATATATTCCACTCAAAGGAAACATAACCTTATTTTTAAAAAGGAACAATAAATTAATCCTATCGATTAAAGCAATAGAAATACTGGCTGTTATTTTTTCCGATTTTAGTCGATTCAATTACAGGATGGGGCAAGCGATTTTTCAGCATTCGTTAAACGCAGTTTTTTTTTTCTTTTTAAAAATGAAGAAATGTTTATTTTGAATGAAATTAGCTATCTCCAGTATTTAAAGTACTTTCCTTCCACATCTCCAATGCAAACGCGGTATCATTTATCCAATACTAGCTGACTCAGCGAACTTCGTACCGCCATATTTTCTGGTCCCGTTCCCGCTGCATATCTCTAAATTTATCAGTGTTTCTCTAGAATATTATGCATGTATTATGCATATAAATCTTCCTCTTGAATTACTCTATCTATTAAAAAAACCGCTTCTAAATCCGTTGCGTAATTTTGAAGATTTAAGCATACACAGGGACAGACAGACAGCCACCGATGGGGTTACACTCGAAGTTGTTCAAGAAAATATCTACCTGGGATAAGTTATCCAGCTCGGTAAAAACAACTCCGAGAAAAAACTAGCCAGGATCCAACTAGGTTGGGCAGCAGCAAAGTAAACACTCTCTTAATCTCAAAAAAATACACTGCGTGCGTTTAAGGATTTCCAAAAAATCACTTGCCACACCCGATAATCGAACTGAATAAAATCCGGATGAATCTATATTTATATTGCATCAATCGATAGGATCAATCTTAGGGATCAAATATCTCTAACAAACTTGGTAAAATAAATAGAAGGAAACCCATAAAAGAGAAGGTATAGGACGATTTTAGGCGGTTCTATCATCAGGTGTGTTATTTTTAGAAATCTTTGAATGCAGTTTTGTTCCCCTTTAAAAATAAGGTAATGTTTCCTTTAAGTAAAATTCGCTATCTCTAGTATGAGGGTAGTTTCCCTCCAGGTAAAGTCGAAATGTTTCACCCTGTATATCGCAGATCCGATATTGCTTACAATAAAAATAACGACACTCATACGCGTGTTTAACACAGTACCGCTGAAAAAATAAATGACGCCACTGTCCATACACAATTGCCTAATTCCCATTGTATTTATTGTATGTAAGTATAATTACTCATGTAAGTAGGTATATAAAATATGTTTTATATTATGTATTTTCATCTCCATGGTTGATTTTTTCATTCCCTTGGTATATTTATTTCATGACCGTGGACGCTTGTTTCATTGCCGCGCACGCATGTATCATCGCCGTGGCGCGTAATTTTTGATCTTGTATATCTCGTTAGTTTTTTTAGTTATCTGCTAGATATTAAGCAAGAATACATATAGTATCAAAACCTATAATAAACGCGATTTGTTTTAACTATAAAACTTAAGGTAAAAAAAATCCACGGAATGAAGATTTTAATGGACCTGTTGAAATTCACCCATTTCATGTATAGAATGATGAATGTATGGAATTTGACGTATACAGGGTGGAAATTTACCATGTTTCTTTGAGAGATTTCATCCTTATGATTGACACTATCGATTCATATCATGTTACTTTTTCGGCTTTTAGTCGGTTCGATTGGCAAGTGAATTTAAAAAAATATTTGAATGCAGTTTTGTTTCTTTTTTTAAATAATGGAATGTCTCTTAAAAGTAAAATTTATATATTTTATTTATTTATTTCCTTAATACCTACCATTACAGGTTGCCCTAATGCGGCAGTTAGTAACATCAAACATCTTTGTGTATACATTATAGATATTTACAACTTAGGTACTTACTACTTTTATAACTAATAATATTTATGGAGGCCTTTGTGAACTCACTCAGAGAACCCGTAAACAGGTCCACTATTTCGGCTATCATATTGAGCGTGCGAAGAGCCCGAGTGAACGGGGCCTCGGCCTGCAGGTTATTTATTAAGCCAAGTTAAGTATTTAAGGACCCGACTTATTTTTCCACTCTGTATGACACGAGCACGTTAAGCCGTCGGTCCCGGTTGCCATAAAAACATCTATGGCAGTCGTTACGAGTAGTTGGATCCCTAAAAAGTCCAAAAACAACGGTCTAGCTGCAAAGCTTCGATATTGCATAATGTTAACATTGGGTTGTGGAGGTCAGATAGCAATCGCTTCACGGTAAATATCGAGGTCTAGCCAAATCCGTAGTGACTGGTAAAGCGGACCTAAGACTCCGAGCTGAAAGCTTCGGATGCGACTGGGAATTAACGCTAGGAGGAAGAAGATTCATCATTCTATTACATACAATAAAGACTACTTGTCTAGAGGGGCAGAGGTTGTCTTAAAAGCAAGTGAGACCTGCAGAGCGCAAACTAACAGAGAAAAAGGTATCAGTAACTAAGTATATAAACAGCCTCTGTGGCCTATATTGGATGAGCGTTGGACGGCTATGCAAGGGGCGCGGATCATTGGGCGATTCCCGCTGAGTAAAAATATTTGTATGCATGAACATGTGTTATTTGCATTGGTCTAGGCTGGGTATTTCATCCGAGCGTTAATCCCAGTGGCATTCGAAATTCTCACCTCGGAGTCTGGGGTCCGCTTTTTCCAGTCTAACTGTGGGATTGGCAGATCTTCGATATTTTCAGTGAAGTGATTGCCAACACTGACCTTCACAATCCATTGGCAATATCGAAGTATTGCAGTTTTTTGGCTCCAAACTCCAACTACTACTACTACTACGTACTAAGCTACGGACGGCAACGATCACTAATCATGATCGTTTTGTAACTCATGTGGTACGCAAGTAAAATAAAGTAATTCCTTACCAGATTCACATAAGCAATAATGAGCGAGCCAGTCCATGGTCTCTGCTACGAACTCAGCGGCGATACGATGCGACGGTGCAAGCGGCAGGGCAAGCCCATGAGAGCGAAAGAGACCACCCGTCGCTCACCTCTCTTTGAGACCATAATCTGCGCAAAAGCAGCTGTTGACGACACTACCTACAAGCATACGACCTGAAACAAAACTATTTTTACCCGACTGTTAAGAAAAGTTATGTTTTTTTCGCACGTATCTTGTTAGGTGTCGTCCACGGCTTCGCCCCCGTGGATGTCGGTTATCGCAACCAAACATAGCCTATGTCCTTTCCCAAGGTCTTATCTATCTCTGTATCAAATTTCATCAAAATACGTTTAGTGGTTTCAGCGTGAAAGCGTTACAGACCGACAGACAAACAGAAAAACAGACCGACAGAGTTACTTTTGCATTAAATATTTTGTTTTTAAATTTATTTTAGTTTATTTTAGTAATAATATTTTTCACATTTTTGAGGTTATGTGAAAAAAGTATAATAAAATTACAAAAGTTGTAGGTCTCTTTATTACCTACAACTTTGTCATTTAATTTTTTTCCATAGGACTTGTAGTTTTGCCGGAAATCGAGATAAACCGTTTTTTACCCTTAAAACTCACCCCCTTCCACTGCCCGACCTCAGATCACCCGTAAATTATTTTTCCTTTCATTTTTGTTATATTCTCGTCCCTTTTTAACGGGTTTCATCCTACTATTATTTTTTTTGGTTTCAAAAATTTATCGACACTGGTCCTTAAAAAACGCACAACACAGAATCAATGGAGCATGTAATGTAATTTTTTTGCATACTACCTACGTGCTAATTTAAATAGAAACTTTAACGACTCTAATTGTTTGGAAATCAAAATAATTATAAATTCCATTATTGTAATTTACACGTTTAGTATGCTAATTTTGCCAGTAAAAATGCCAGATAAATCATTTCACGATGCCTTTTTTATATGGCGAATCATTCATTTTCTGCTATTTTCCAAAAATTTTTGGAGTCCAAACCAACTTGCTGAGTGACGGATGAGACTCAGACACAGGCTTCCTTTCACGTATCCGGATCGAGCACGGTTAAAGTGTGAAACCCGAAATCTCTGCACGCTGACACACGCCACGACGCTAATAGACCACGAAAGAGGAATACGCGTGGCAACTTTTTGAAAAATTCCTGCTCGATATCGCAGGAATTTTGGAACGCTGCGAGAAACGCTCCCCGTCTATGGGTAGAGTTTCTCGCACGATTCGGTCCAAAAAATCATACGCGGCTATAACTAGCAATAATTGCCATACCATTAACGCATCAATGTACGTAAAAACAGTGCGTTATCCGTCCTGTGAATTACCAACATGTACCTAGTTCGATAATTATTATAGGTACTCGACGTAATTAGCTTTTAGGTTCGCCAACTTAGTTCTGCATTTATAGTGTGAAGCTGAAGGTGCCTGCGCGCTATGGACCGAATAACATTTACTGTGAACGGAGAGAAGTGTTCCGGTAAGGGTATCAGAAATACAATTTTTAATAATGTTAAATACATACCTACATATTCCAAACTTTTATTAAGCAAAACTTGCAATACCGTCAAACTCAGTAAATTAATTTTAAAGAAACTTGTTTTTTTTTTTCATTTTTAAAGTTTCATTGAATTAATAGTTCACTTTTTTGTGCATGATACGTCAATTTGACTTCATCTCAGCTGACAGTAACCAGAAGGCTAAACTACTAGCGTGATGCGAAAATTTCGAGAAAATCAGTTTAAAATTTTGCAATTTCTTTAAAATTGAGGAAATAATCATCTACCCTGTATATTTGTCGCAGCCAACTACTTTAATCAGCCGTTCAATTAACTGGCCATTCAGCCATTTGATTAAACAGCTAGGCAAATGACTTGGATAAACTCTTGTTTCTGCATATTTATAAAAAAATAAACACTATTCTTACCTAACCTATCCAAGTCTGAATGCGCTGCTTTTCTCAATAAACCTATCACTAACTCTCTGTCTTATTTCTAGGTGGTAGGTACGCCTAAGTATTAGCCAGCCATTTGTTACATGTTGTAACAAACGATACGGCTGAATATCATTAAGGCCGTTAATTGAACGGCGCCGTTTAGTTAACAACCAAGGGAGAGTTGGCTGCTACATTTTCATGTTTTGACGGTCAAGTTCCGTCTTGAACATTCACTTTTTCTGATCTAAATCTAAAGGAAAAGTTAGCATACTGCTTTAAAATTTCATTCAATATTTTAATGTTCTCCAGTGGGTCATGAAGTTGACTCGGACACTTCACTTAACGACTACCTCCGGAACCATCTGAACCAAAGGGGAACTAAATACATGTGCAAGGAGGGTGGATGCGGCGCCTGCGTCGTAGCTGTTACTGTTGAGGACCCTCATCGTAGAACATTTTCTGTTAATTCGGTAAGTTGTCAACAAGGAGGTTCCGCTGCTATCACTGACGGCATTATTGGCTATATGATTTTTTATAACACTTAAGTAGCATACACGGCCCATCTGATGGACCGTTTACCGTGGCCTATGGACTTAATGGCCACCTTCATCACCATGGCTTATGCAGCGGGGGAGTCACACTCATACTGCTGATCCTGGAAGGACAGAGATTTTCAATGCCATCAGTACAGAATACAAAACAAAACAGGCCTTTGGTCTTGCCACTGACAGTACAAAAACTCTCCATTGAGCTCTGACTACCCAACTCGCCGCCGGAGACACAACATGAGATTATTATGTCTATGTTGTTCTGTTGGGCGGAGGTACTTCCCCAGTCGGACTGCTCAATTGGGACGGGAATACCACCGTGTCCTGCCTCTGTCAATATGATCCTGACCGTTTAGTCGTTTTGTCGAACAGCAGTAAAAACCGCATAGCAATCAATCTCAATGGTTGCTCATGTATACTGACGATATTGTACTCACCAACGCGGGTAGTTGCAAATTAAAACTGCAGATAATGAAGAGTTGTTGATTTTGTTTACTGTAAATCCAGTTGGAAGATACCTCTCTTATCTTAACACCCACAACATCAACAGCCGGAGAACAACCCTAGTTTCTACATACTTATTTTCGAAATAAGTGTTTCACACCACTATGCACCGTGAATTTATAATTAGTATTTCTATTGTTTCCAGTGTTTGGTGTCAGTTACATCATGTCAAGGCTGGGAGGTTACTACTATAGAGGGTATTGGAGGTAGGGGCAGGGGTTATCACCCTATACAGAAAACGTTAGCTGAATATAATGGCACGCAGTGTGGATACTGTTCCCCCGGATTTGTCATGAGTATGTACAGGTAAGTGCCAAGTCCTTCAGACCAGGCCCTCGATTCTGCTGTTGCTACAGCTGTCATATAAACTTATGAACTTTATTGCTACAGACTTAAGTCCAAAATTAATTGAAAAGAGTTGCATTACACTTTTTCATTCACTCTACAAAAAGTCGGAGTCAAGGGCGGAACTCATATAAATAAGGCAGTATATAAATAAGTGGGTGTTATATTTTTTTGCAATTTATGTAAGGTTATAATAAAATTTATCTTAATGTCAACAGCTTACTAGAATCAAACCATTACGACTTAACACAACATGAAATTGAAAACTCGTTTGGAAGCAATACTTGCAGATGTACAGGGTCGAGACCAATACTTGAAGCTTTTAAAAGTTTTGCTACAGACGCACCAAAACCTCCGCCGAAAATGGAAGATATAGAAGACTTACACATTTGTGTAAATAAAGAAAATTGTAAAAAATGTGACAAAACCTGGTGTTTTATCAATAAAAGTGATCTAGACGATAATAAGGTAAAAAAAATTGACCTAAAAGATGGTCATGTATGGTACAGAGTTATCGAGTTGAAAGATATTTTTAACATCTTAGATGACGAAGGCTACGATTCATATATGCTGGTGCATGGAAATACAGGAAGAGGTAAGGGAAATATAATATTCAATCATACTGGACACACTTTTCTTCCTCCATTGTAAATGCTGTGGCGCTTTTACCCTTCGAGCTTTCTCTAATGTCATTTATTTTTTCATACTACTTAATTAATCGCAACTGAACAATACATATCAGCTGTCAAATTGCAGAGCAACTTGTTGGCATCTCAGTTGGCAGTAAATCCTTGTAAACTTCTTTTTCTTCTACATCCATTGCTGCTTCTTCTATTTCTGGTTCTGCTTCTATTAAGAAATATACATAAGTACTTACGTCCTATCATTTTGGAATGATTTAGTATTAGATAGTTTAATAAATTCGGGAGATTAGATTAGGTCGAGTCTGAACTTTGAATAGTGATATAAATTAAGGGAATTTGCCTTATGGACGGAATTCGATCCTGAGACTAGTTTGCTGTAGGTACTTCCGATAACTAAAACAAAATAAACCTTTTATAGTCGAGAAAAAGTAATTATTATGAAAGATAAAATCTTTTATAAATAAATATTCTACAACATTCTACACAACGCTATCTAGACCCATGGTAAGCTTAATCAGCTTGTGTTATGGAATCTAGAATGCGGATATACATACTTAGATACTTTTTTTTGTAAATACATACATATTATACATAGAAACACCCAGACCAATGCAAATATTTATATTCATGCATACAAATATTGGCACTGAGCGGGGATCGAACCCGCGCCTCCTGCGTAGCAGCCGCGTTCACTACGGCTACGCCACAGAGGCAGTAGCTAATAAGTCAATCCAAAATGAAATCTTGTATTTTACTTTCAGGAGCTGTTCCAATTTTAATAATACCGCGCGTACTCATAGACGTAAGCCACGTGACAGCTCTTAAAGGATATTACTTGGATCAGAATTTGGTATTTGGTGCTAGCACAACGCTAACCGATCTAATGGAGTTATTCAAAAACATTGCTAAAGAACGCGATGAATTTCGACATCTGCAGAAGCTTTACGAACATTTGGATCTTGTTGCGCATATACCTGTTAGAAATGTAAGGAGTTTTCAGAATTTATTCATACGCTTCCTAGAAGTATCCGGACTGCGGATAATATCAACCACTCGAAATTCACCCGTCTAATGGATATTGTTAACCCCCCCCCCCCCCTCCGCCATAAGGACACAACTCGCTACAGAAGGATACTGCAACACCCCGCTCGGGAATTGATCTCGGCTCTCTTGAGTAGGGCCAAATAACCTATACCTGAAGATGAACTGCCATCCGCAGGTGACTACCTGGCCCTGTCTTTGAACGATATGTGTATTTGTTTTATACGTTTTCAGATTGGTTCCGTTGCTGGCAACCTAATGGTGAAGCATCGAAAGCCAGAATTTACTTCTGACGTGTTCTTACTGTTAGAGACAGTCATGGCTACATTGGTTATAGGTTAGTCAGTTTAGTATCTTCCTTTATGTTGCAAGCCACTATTAGGATAAAGAAACTTTCTACAGTCTATATGGTAAACTTTTTCAGTTACCAAGGATTCATCAGTGGAAGTGAGTCCAGAACAATTTTTATCATTAGATATGAAGGGCAGAGTCATCACTCAAGTGAAAATACCACCGCTTTCTCACAATTGTGAGTTTGTTTCGTTTAAAGTAAGCAATAATAAAACATTATTAAGGGTGATGCAATGCACTACAATCTTGGATGATATAGATACTGTACTTTTTCCTGTGTTACATTTTTAGGTAATGCCACGAGCCCAAAATGCTCATGCTCAAGTAAATGCTGCCTTTTTATATGAGTTTGATTCTCATAATAGAGGATTAGTGAAGTCAGCCAGATTAGTCTTTGGGGGTATATCAGGTAGCTTCGTACATGCTAAAAAGACAGAAAACTTCCTTCATATGAAAAAGATATTTAATAATGAAACACTCCAGCAATCTCTAAAGATATTAGATGGAGAATTGATAGCCGAAGAAATAGCTGGGGAAATGAAACCGGAGTATCGGAAGAAGTGCGCTCTTGGTTTGTTTTATAAGGTAAATAAAGAATCAATCCATAAGGATAACCTAACCATGATAAAATCGTTTATCAGTTGTGTCTAAACCTCAAAAAAAGACTTAAGTAATTTAAAATTAATGATTCTGACCTCAAAAATAATCAGTATACTCGTAATTATCACGATGATGTATTTAAAAATCAATCACCGCGGACCTATAGAAAAATACGTACCTTCTGAGACTTGGTTAGAATCTGAATGAAACGCCTAAAGAATAAAGATACTAAATGCAGTTTAAAGGAAGAATAAATGGTGTAAATCTATATTCATTACATGATTTGTAGTAATCGCTAAAATGTGATAATATTTGGCGACTACTACAAACGTAATCACTGATCAGCGACGACATATTTGTGCTTCAGTCAATAGTCTGTGACAGACCGTCCGTATTTTTCTATAGGTTCATGTCAATTACTACTAAATCTAGAAATTTTCCAGGGTCTACTAGTTCTAATACCTCAACAGAAGTTAAAACCTTATTACCGTTCGGGAGCCAGGGACTTCAGGAAAACCAGACCACTTTCCAAAAGCATGAATGTTGACGACACGAACCCTATAATATGGCCTATTAGTGAACCAATGCCAAAGCTTGATGCACTAATTCAATGTGCAGGAGAGGCAAAGTATGTGAACGATACACCTACACTGCCAAATGAGGTATTCTGTGCATTTGTGACTTCAGATATCGGCAGAGGTGAAATTGTTAATATTGATCCTGAAGCAGCTTTAGTGAGTTCAACTATTTTTCAGTAAATTGTTCATGCGTATAGAGTCTGGGTCGTAATTTCGAATTTGGCTTGTTCAATCATAGTTCGCATTGTATTATTTCGAAATCGTGAGGTCTTAGATGGGAATTTCTTTCTTCCGGGTAACGTTAGCTGGAAAGATTTAATTTTGGTACCCAGACCAGGTACCAAAATGTCCACGTTATTTTTTAATTTTTAGCCAAAAAAATTAAAATATGTAAAAGATAGTTTTTTGAATACTTGGTCTGCCTTAACTAAATAATCATGCTTCATAAGTTGGATGATCTTGTCGAGAAGAAGAATGCACCCTCTCTCACTGGCATCTTAAATATTTTTTTATGAATAAAAAATATGTAAGAAAATCAGTAGGTATTGACGAGTAAAAAGTTATATTTATGAGAAAATCGAAAATTTATCAGTTCTGCTGGCAATAGAAATAAAAATGTATTTGCTCATCAACATGGTAGACAGAGATCTTAGGAGTAAATAATAGAACAACATGTTTAGCCGCAACATACTGTGGTGTTTTGTTCAGCAGATGCCAGCAATAGTGCTCAGCGAACAAACTAAATTCGAAATCACGACCCAACCTCCTTAGAATAGTAAAAATTATATAAAAAATTCACGAAGAATTACTAGAGGCATACAATATACTTAGTCAGAATTTGTTTTCTCTTTCTAACAGAAAATACCTGGCGTATTAGCATTCTTCTCAGCAAAAGACATCCCAGGCAAGAATTCATATTTGTCTCAAAAGGTGAATGCTCAGTTTGGACCAGAAGAAATTTTCGCAGAAAAGTTCATTAAGTACTATGACCAACCCATAGGTGTCATAGTAGCTGAAACTGAAAAGTTAGCTAACAGAGCAGCTCTGCTTGTAAAGGTTAATTATAAAGTAGATAAAAAGAAGCCAATTCTGACTGTAAACGACGCAAGGGAAAGAGATACTAGTCGCATATCACTTTTTGTAATATTTCCTGCGAGAGATCGCGGACTTGATGTTCAGAGAATCACGAGAGGTTGTGACAATATATTTTGGCAATATCACTTTACTATGGAGACTCAATCAGCAGTTTGTCAACCGAGTGAACTTGGCATCGACGTCTTTGCCGCCACTCAATTCTTGGATTCCGTGCACGTTGGTATTTCGGAAGCACTGAATCTTCCACAAAATAGGTGAGAACTATTGACAAGAGCAACTAACCCACATGCGTGCCAGGATCAAAATGGATATGATACGACAATCTGGGTGGATTTTTGAAATACATATTTTGTATACTTGTCTCGACTCTGGCACGCGTGGGGTTCGGTTCCCTTTTGCATAAGTAGGTAATTAATTTGAATCAAAGCCTAGTAGATATAGCTATTGTTACAACCATGAAACATTAGCAAATATTTTGACTTGTGCTCATTGTTAATACTTGTGTCCAGAATCAGTATCTCAGCACCCCGCTGTGGTGGTGGGTATGGCGCTAAACTAACACGGGCAACTCTGATCTCCGTCGTTTCTGCGCTAGCTACCTACCTCTTAGACAGACCTTGTCGGTTCATTATGAGTATCCAAGCTAACCTACGAGTCATAGGCAGGCGATTACCTTGTACAAGAGATTTTGAGGTAAGACCTAGACGAAAAATTTGATAAAATTGAATTACCTGAAGTTATCAAAATAAATATTAAAGAGTATCGAAATTATTCAACAGGCTGGTGTCAATAATCGTGGTGAGATTCAGTACTTAGAATATGATATATACGAAGACCATGGACATACAATCACCGAAACAACCGAAACTCTACTTATAAGTGCCATCAAGAACTGTTATGACAATAGACGATGGCAGTATAAAATATATGTGGTACTTACAGACACAGCGGCCAATACTGTCGCTAGAGCACCAGGTATGTATTCGTATATTGAAAAAAGAACAAAAGTACCGATATAAATTTCAAGTAGGTATAAATACACAAAGAGGCATCTGAAAAACCAACCAGGGTGCCTTGTACCCCAATCGTACATGAGACCCGAGACAGCGCGCGGTTTTAGTTGATTCGAGTCCAACATAAAAACGCAAAAGGGTCAGGATGTTTTGTTTTTCCGCGACTGTTCTCCATACGCCAATAAACATACACAGTCCTTGAAGATATGCCCGATTGATGGCATAGTTGGTGACGACTACGTGGTAACACCTCTGCTTACCCCTTCCGTGAGGGTATTGAGTTCTGTATTAGTTGTACATATTTTAATTTACGTGTAGTTTAATAAATTGAAATAACGTAACTCATAATAATGAAAGTACTCGTATATTTTGCATAAAAAGAAAACGGTTATGGGTAAAAGATCAAAATATGATTTATAGATTAATATATTATTATTACAGGATTGGTGGAGGGTATTGCGATGACGGAATCTATAATGGAACAGATATCTTATGAATTACAATTAGATCCTGTTGAAGTAAGGTTCAACAATCTAGACCCAAGAGCCCCTATAGTACGAGAACTTGCACAGAAACTTCTTCAAGATGGGGAGTACTCGAAACGAAAAGAAGAAACTGAGAATTTTAATAAAACTAACAGATGGAAGAAACGTGGATTAAGGGTTGCTTTTATGAATTATCCTGTACCACTTTTTGTAGACTATAGCGTACTCATGTCAGTATATCACGGAGATGGTACAGTTGTAGTCGTTCATGGAGGCATAGAAATTGGTCAAGGTATTAACACAATAGTAGTACAAGCTGTGGCGTATACGCTTAATATTTCCATCGACAAAGTACGATGTAAAGCTCCTAATGAAGCAACAGCCCCCAATTGCTTTGCGACGGGCAGTAGTATAACTACTAAGGCTGTCTGTACTGGCGCTATTAAGTGCTGCCAGATACTTTTAGATAGATTAAGTGCTGTCAGGGAGACACTTAATAACCCTACTTGGGAGGCTTTGATAGATGCAGCGTTTACAGCAGGAATCAACTTACAAACAAGTTATAAAGTTACCAGTAACGATCTAGAAACGTTCAGATGTGCTGGAGTTACTCTGACTGAAGTAGAACTAGATATTTTAACTGGAGAACATGAAGTTTTAAGGGTCGACATAATAGAAGATGTTGGATTAAGTGTGAATCCCGAATTAGACATTGGACAAGTAAGATAATATTATTTATTTGTTTACAAGTTCCTAGCATAGTATGTTGGGGCTCCAAAATGGGCAGTAGTGACTATTGTAATGAATGCTAAAAAGCACATAAATTGGACGAAGAAAGCATTAAAAGTCTAATAGTTTCACGATAACGTAATTATTATTATTTCTGTTAGTTATATGATATGAAAAACGTGAAAGCTAATATGTTTAGTGGTTCACCCTTGTTTGACCAAAAAACGTATGACAAAACATATTTCGACAAACAACGTTTGAAAAACTAATCATTTGACAAACTTTCATTTCGCAAACATATTACTTTAAAAATAATCATTTGACATAATACACATTTCGCAAATGTGTTACTTAGAAAACATTTCAATAATTGCTAAAATTTTATTTTAAAAATGTTCATTTGACTAAATAAAGTTCTGCATGGTTATTAAAAAAATAACCTCTAAATCTATCCAAGTCAGAATGAGCAGCCTTCTTAATAATCTATCACTGTCTGTTTGTCAACTAACATGTTTTTAAAATAATCAATTTGTAAAATGATGTTTTATAATGAATTTTTTCCAAATAAATATTTTGTCTAATGAGTAGTTTATTACCCCGCGTTTACATACTGCCGCTCGCATTGCTCATCGTGTTGCCAGAAATATTCGCCCGATTAATGCCCTAGCATTCACACACTCCCATCATCGCGTTGGTCCGCATTACAGTATTCGCACTGCAACGGAAACGGACGTAAACGTATGGAGGACAACGCTGTAGCAGTGTACGCAATAAGCTTTTACAGCATAGCGAATTAATTAAATAGATTATTAATAAAAACTATCACTTTCAACTACTATACACTTTCCGTAGATCGATATAAATATTTTTAAAAGTAAATATTCGAGGAGCAACAACGAAAGTCGTGTTTTATTTAGCTTAGCGCCATCTAGCGGTCTCGTATAGTTCATCGCGCTAGTATTTGCGCAACATACGCGGCAGTACTCGCGGCATGACGAATATACCATTCACACCACGTCTCTGCCCACTTCTCTCGCCACTTCCCTCGCTCTGCCGCGAGTATGTAAACGTAGCATTATACAATAGTTTGTCAAATGATACATTTATCAAGTATAATTTTGTCAAACGTTGTTTGTCAAATGAAAATTTGTTATTCGTTTTTTGTCAAATGATAGGACACCATGTTTGGTATTGATGGTTTAGTTTAGTATATTAATAAGACATATAAAAAGAAACTAACTAGGTATGCAGTTAGTGAATTTTCTTTACTTGACAGACCAGACAGACAGACGATCAAACACTGACTCCATTGACAAAAAGAATGATTGATTTTGTTTGGTTGTTATTGTAACATGCAATAAACATGATATAGCTTCTTTTTACTTCTTCTTCCTCTTAGCGTTAATTCCCAGTCGCATCCGAAGCTTTCAGCTCGGAGTCTGGGGTCCGCTTTTGCCAGTCTTAACTACGGATTTGGCTAGATCTCAATATTTTCTGTGAAGCGATTGCCATCTGACCTCCACATCCCAATGGTAACATTAGGCGATATCGAAGCTTTGCAGCTAGACTGTTGTTTTTGGATTTTTGAGGGCTCCAACTACCCGTAACGACTGACATAGATGTTCTTATGGCAACCGGGACCGACGGCTTAACGTGCTCTCCGAGGCACGACCAGACCAATGCAAATACCCATATTTCATGAACACAAATATTTGCACTGAGCGGGGATCGAACCCACGCCTCCTGCGTAGCGGCCGCGTTCACTACCGCTACGCCACGGAGGCTGTCGAGGCTTCTTTTTACTTGTCTTGTATTTATATGAACTTTATAACCATCAGATCGAAGGCGCTTTTGTAATGGGACTCGGTTATTGGACGCATGAAGAGTTCATATTTGACAAGGATACCGGAGAACTGCTTACCGATCGTACTTGGTACTATCATGTGCCATTGACAAAAGATATACCTATAGATTTCAGGGTACAGTTGAGAAGGAACTCTTTCAATCCTGTTGGGACCTTAGGAGCTAAGGGTTTGTGGAATAATATTTACTTACGAGTATACTTATGGATGCTAAGGCGCAGGCCAGACAGAATAGACGTAAGACGTGTGTCGCGTCGCTTCTATACATTTTGTATAGAAGCGTCGCGCAAGGGACGCAGTAAAACAAAGGTCCGAGTCCCGTCCGCATCTAACGTCTCTTCTGTCTGGCACGCGCCTACACCCAAGTAAGGCCCAAGAAGTACTGACTAGACGCCGCGCGTCGTGGAGGGTGACATGCGTGCAAATGGTCTCACTACTATGGACGCCCAAAATCGTGTGAAGTGGAGGAAGAGCCGGAAGACGAACCCTGAGCTTTGAGGTTATCTTGGCCACGGATGCAATCAGGAAAATGTGTCTACATGAAGATGATGGATGCTAAAGTTATGATTGCACTGTACCGGTCAAATTGCACCGATAAAACTATGCGTGTATGTAATAAAAAACTGTAGGTACCTACAGCATTTATCGGTACAATTTAATGTCGCTCAAATAAAAGTAATAAGGGAGGAATTGTTGAGCGGGCCTTGCAGGTCTAAAAAGGCCATATATTAAAGTGCAATTCTGCTAAAACGAGTTACTACTTATATTAATTTCCAGTAGATCTCAATAATTCCTATAAAAGTTGTGAAATGGTCACTCATATTATGAGCAGAATCACAACAATTCATTTATAAAGCAGATTCCATTTTCGTGTAAATATCGCCCCGCATGGCAAAATGTTATCCTAATGCCAATAAATGCTTACAATTACTAAAACAACACTAACTTACATAAACTACTCAATTATGTGTATAGGTACCTATAATTAGTTTAACTTAGTGTTGTTTTAGCAATTGTAAGCTGTTTATTTCTTATTACTTATTAGTTTCCTTCTATTATTGCATTAGGTATATCCTGTAATGATGGTTGCAAGACTGTGGTTGCAAGTATGTAAGTCTATTTATTTAAAAATGAAACCCACCAAATATTAGGTATACGCGCATAACTTTCGAACAACTGCATCAAATTGGATAATTCTTTTTGTTTTGTGTTCTCTATTATGTGGCCAAGGTTTGTGTAAAAAAAAATAATAGTAGGTGCAGCGGGAACGGGATCAGAAATAAACGCGGAAAGGAGATGGGGAGGCTTTCATACATTCTTGGGCCAAAAATGTAATAAGATGAGGGTGGTATCAATTAAGAGCATATAAATTATTAAACCATCCCTGAAAATTCTGCAGATTTTGGATATCTGAGAGCAGAGTTATAAGAGATTTAGTAAAAGTGAGGTTATGCAAGAAATTGACATTTTAGAACTGTGATTTCTGTGGTGTTTTAATAGAAAGTGGTCATTTTTTTTATCTTAAAATACTTTTAAATTGTACTGTATTATATTTTACTCAGGGATAATGTACGAAAACTTACAAAGAGATTTTAAAGATATGGAGTACAAGGATGTTATGTTAAAAAAAAAACACTTTAAATAATAATGATCTTTTATTCTTCTGCAATAATAATTAGAGTATTGTCTAAGAAGTGCGCAGGTGGAAATATATTACCTTATTAACTTCATTTTCTATGCCACAATTCACACAGAGATCCATGTCAAAATCCAAAATACTGAGCAAAACTCAAACAAGTAAACAAGTTTATCATTGTACTTTAAGGTAACCAGGAGCAAGCTAGAAGTCCGTAAACAGAAATCACTGTTAAGGGTATATAATCAAGAAATCAACTGGAAATACTCAAAACGCAGAAGTCAATTGATCATTGGATTTAAACCAATAAACTGATACAGCATACTGATATAGTTAGCATACTTTAGTACATATTTTATAAACAATAGTATATCCCATAAGCCGTGTAAATATACAATTTTTCGATAAAATAATTAATTTTGAAGATTGAATAAATAAACTGATTGATTGAAAATGGAGCTGTCAGCTGTCACAGCTTAAAAATACAGTTGATAAACACAAGAAATAATTAATCGATTAACGGAAATCGATTCAGAATTTATTTTTATTACACTATTATTTGGTATTTTAAATGGTTATTATTATTATTATGATTAAGTTTTGTTCACTCTGATTGATTTAATATGAAATTGTGATGCAAGTGTTTAAATACGCAATATTGTTTAAATAATTTTTAGTAATCGATATTTTATTTTGCTAGTGGAATAAACTTAGTTTTAAGATTTCTCGTCTTCCAGACTTTCAATTGAGCTGGTTTTTTAATATTTTGAAATAGAAAAAAATACCGCTTTTTTCAAGTCATATCTCAACTCATTACAATTTTGGCCCAGAAGTCCCCGTCTCCTTTGAATCTAACGTGCAACGGGAACGGCATATGATTTTTTACTCGAGCGGGAAAAAAAACTGCGGTACGAAGTTCGCCGGGTCAGCTAGTAAATGAATTATTCTTTCCTTTTTTGTAATTTCATAGTTGTATCCGAGCCACCGTTGTGTATGGCAGTCAGCGTGGCTTTTGCACTTCGCGAAGCAATCGCATCATCAAGAGAAAACACTGGATATCCGAGAAATAAGTGGTTTAACGTAGGTATGTATTCTTAGGGTTGTGTATTATGCTTCTTTTTATTCTACTTAGGTCGCAGACAAGCATACGGCCCTCCTGATGGTAAGAAGTTACCGTTTACCGTCGCCTATGGATGTGTGCAACACTAGGGGAGTCACACTCGTGCTGCCGACCCTGTAAGAACAGTGAGATTCTGTGCCGTCAGCGCAAAAGATAAGTAGGACAAAGCCTTTGGTTTTCCCACTGACAGCACAACATCTCTCCAGTGAGCTGTCTCGAGCGAGAGTCTGAACATCATCTTTATTATATTCTACTATATCTACGTGTGTATGTCACTGAACTCCTCCTAAACGGCTGGACCGACTTGAATGATTTTTTTTGTATGCGTTTGGGTGGCACCTTGGATGGTTTAGATTTACAAATCAGCCCGACAGATGGCGCTGCAGAAATCATGCAGGACAACGTCTGTAGGGTCCGCTAGTTAAGAGGTAAAGTTTGTGAGTTTGTGATATTGTACGGGGAATCTCTGGATATCTACTAAACCGATTTTGAATATTCTTTTACTAATAAAAAGCTACATTATTTGTGAGTGTCATGGGTCAATATTTTCACGCTATCGGTCAGCAGCGGGAACGGGATCAGAAGTTCACGCGGGCGGAGCTTCAGACAACAGCTAGTCGTTAGTAAACTGACATAGAACTGTTAGTGGTACAGGATTCGGCCGTAATATCGTGAGGTTCCGAGTTTGACATCCGTATTCACAAACAATACTGTGAGGTCTCATAGTGTGCTCGAGCGCATAGGGCTGGTAAAATTAATTCAAAAAACATCACGGAGCAGTATCTAACGCAGTGCGTTCCCTCAACGAAGTACCTATTACTTAAGTGTTATCAATGAATAAAAAGGCTTGCCAAAACGAACGCATTGAGAATTTGTTGTTCTTTGCAAAGTTTTGGTAGTACGCATAGCGAAGTATTGTGTGTGAACACGGGTGTGAATCCTGGCTACATTATCGACGACATGAACCCACTCCTAATACAAGCAATTTAGTTTAGTTGGAGGGTTGTTTTATTAATTCCAGTTCATCATTTTCATTCTCTGAGCCTCTTCCCAACTCAGTTGGAGTCGACTTTCCAGTCTAAATGTGATGCGGCTGAACTTCGGTATTTTCCGTGAAGCGACTGCCATCTGACCTCCACAACCAATTGGCGATTTCGAAGTTCTGTAGTTAGACTAGTCGGAGTTTTGAGGGCTCCAACTACCCGTAACGACTTCGCTCAACTACCTATAGGTAGTATCTATTAAGAAAAGTATAATCAATTTATTTGTATCAATTTTTAGATGGGCCGTTCACGTTGCAGGCCAATGTTTTGGCAGCAGACGCGAAACTGGAAGAATTTCTCTTTTACTAATATAACTGTTAATACATAATACATCTAATGAATATATTTATTGTCAAAAATTGTAACAGTCCAAGATATAGCTACACACAGTTACGGTACAGTTGTCCTGTACTACTCAAAAAAGCCGCCCCTGATCGCTCCCGGTGCAAACTGTTAATTATGTGGTGGGTCGTGGGTCTATGGTTCAATCAATAAATAATTTTGTGAGTTAGGTATGTCTTTTTTTTCGTGTATGATGATGATGATGCCCGGGGGGCGTCCTAAAATTACGATATCATCAAATTGGCTTTTATGTATTATCTATGTAACCATGTTTAAAGGCAAATAAAATTATTCTTATTCTTATTCTTAAAAAACCAGACTGTGCAGAAAAAATCGAAACAAAATTGATAGCAGGCGGTAGGTATAAGTGGTGAGTGAAATTAGGCGTGAGTGGACTCCACGTTATGAGCGGATGCAACAAACGATGCCTGTGGCTTAGATTGCATTCCTACAACCCATAAGAATCTATTAAAGGGATAAAAAGTACCTAACCTATGTGTTGTACCCGACTATAAATCTATTCTTCTTCATCTCAAGCATCTCATCCCCTAAGCACAATCTGAATAAGGCCAGACAGCCGTGCAGTTTTACCCGGTTTGTCTCCGATATAACTAATTGGCCCCCCGATCAGCGCATGAAGGGATATCCGCTCTTAAAAACGCATAACACCGAACGAAACCATTTGAATATAATGGAATCAATGGAGCATGTAATTTAGGTAAATTTATTTGCATACTACCTACCTAGTAGGTATGTGCTAATTAAATTTATTTGCATAGGTAGGTACTGCCTACGTGCTATTTACAATAGAAACTTTAAGACTCTAATTGCTTGGAAATTAAAATAATTATAGAGATCCGATTCCATGCACTCCATGGATTCACCGTGCGGTCGCCGCCGGGTCTATAGCGTGATACAGAGAGGAACACCGTGACGGCGAGTGGGATTGCGACCCAGATGTAGGTTTAGGGTGGCCACCTTGTGATGCATCAGCGCTCACCTCCACCGTCAGTAGTGTTCCCCCCTCCCCCCCCCCCCACCTATCTAAATTTGGTAAGATCCTATCAATGCCGCTTTTGATATTCGATTTAGTAAAGAGCTTACTGAAGCTCTTGGCAATCCGAGGTCTTTAAGTAAGTTGTACAGGGATTTAGCTGGAATTCCCCTTGCTCCTACTTCTACGGCGTAGAGTTTAACCACGTAGCCGTTTTTTGTTAACTCGTTAGTCAAGTCAAAGTATTTGTTTGTCTTTATAGCGTGGTCTTTAGGTATATTAGTTTCCCACGGTACTGTGAGTTCTACAAGCACTGCACGCCTATGCGATCGTGAAAAAAGGTATATGTCGGGTCTGGATGATGAGGCACAGATATCCTCCGGTATTTTATAGTGCTTCTCATACGTGTCTACGAGTATTGTCCAGTCAACGGCAGCTATTAAAATTGAATATGGCTTTTGAGATGATTTCTTTGAGCAGCCTGCCTTTACAAACACGATGTCATTTCTTTGGTTTGTAGTTAATCCTTTTTTCGCTCTAGCTACCGCCAAACTTACAACCTCACGTATGATTTCTAATACCTTATCATCTCGGCGCGAGTAATGACCCCGGTCTAATAACGTCCTACAACCCACTAGCAGGTGCTTAGCCGTACCAGTTGCTTCACCACATGAGTTACATGTTTTATCTGTGGCTTTGCCCCACCTGACTAGATTGCTTTGGTCGGGAAGGGTCAACTGGAATGCATTTAGGTAAAATTTAAGTAAGGCCGGTGACCAGTCGTATATTATGGTACGCCATTTTAAGGCTATGGGAATACAAAATTCACCTAGGGTCAACCATTCGTTTTGCATTTCTAGGTTCATTGCGTGCAAGGTGCAATAGGTGTTGTTTTCGTCTGCTTGAAGAAAAGATTTTGTTATTTCTTTATCTGTTTGTTTCCGAATATTACCTAGACCTTCTTGGTCTACCTTTTTTAAATCGATAATGAAACTATCAATTAACCACTATTGTAATTTACACGTAAAACTTAGTATGCTAATTTTGTCAGTAAAAATGCCAGTAAAATTATTTTGCCATACCTTTTTTATGGTGAATCATTCATTTTCTTCTATTTTTCCAAAATTTTTAGGGTCCAAACCAACTTGCTGAGTGACGGATAAGACTCGGACGCAGACTTCCTTTCGCGTGTCCGGAACGGGCACGGTTAAAAAAGACACGCCCAAAGTGTGAAACCTGAAACCTCTGCACGCTGAACACAGAAATTAATTTAATAGCTAAGATAAATAAGGCCACGAAAGAGGAATACGCGTGGCTAATTCCTGCTCGATATCGCAGGCACTTTGGAACGCTGCGAGAAACCTTCCCCGTCTATGGGTAGAGTTTCTCGCACGATTCGGTCCAACAAATCGTACGTGGCTATTACTAGCAATAATTGCCATACTATTAACCCATCAATGTACGTAATAACAGTGCGTTATTCATCCAGTGAATTACCAACATGAAGTTCGATAATAATTATATGTACTCGACGCAGTCGACGTAATTAGCTTTTAGGTTCGCCAACTTAGTTCTGCATGTTTAGTGTGAAGCTGAAGGTGCCTGCACGCTATGGATCGAATAACATTTACTGTGAACGGAGAGAAGTGTTCCGGTAAGGGTATCAGAAAAACAATTTTAATAATTTTAAATACAGATTCCAATTTTACATTAAGCATAACTTGCAAAACCGTCGAACTCAGTAAATTAATTTTACTTGTTTTTTAATTTTTTAATTTTAATTAAATTATTAGTTCACTTTTTTGTGCAGGATACGCCAATTTGACACCTCAACTGACAGTAACCAGAAGGCGTGATGCGAAAATTTCGAGAAAATCAGATCAAAATTTTGCAATTTCTTTAAAATGGAAATAATCATATACCTACTATACTATAACGTTTCCACTCTGTATATTTGTCGCACTTGAATCAGTCGTTCAATGAGCAGTTTTCCAGTAGGTAAGTATAATAATCAGTTGGTTTTATAATCATCAAGAGATGGCGCTAGCATAGCTTTTGGTAATTTTAGTGTGGTTTGTTTGTAGTATTTTTTCATGCGATGTTGCCAAAGTTTAATTTCATTTACCCATATTATAGTAGATACAATATAATAAAACGCTTAATTCTTTTGGCGTCACTATCTGTAATTTAAAATAATAATATTATATCTATAATATAAAAATGAATCCCTAAATGTGTTGCTAAGCGCAAATCTCGAGAACGGCTGAACCGATTTCGCTAATTTTTTTTTAGAATATTCATTGAAGTCGGTACGAGGATGGTTCTTACGGAGAGAAAAAATTAAAAAAAAGAATCGACTGTTACGGCCCGGCCACCATCTCCACGGCACGGCACCGTCCACGGCGCCGTCGCCGTCGACGGCGACGGCGCGCCGTGGACGGTGTGATTTAGGGGAGGGCAATTCCCAGACGAAATTTTTCAGTTGTCGTGCGCGCAATGATATAATATAACTAGCTGTTGCCCGTGGCTCGGCCCGCGTGGATTTCGGTTACCTATGTCCTTTCTCAAGGTCTAATCTGCCCCTATACCAAATTTCATCAAAATCACATAAAAATCAAATACGTTTTTAATAATGAATTCGTAATTATGAAATATTACCTATTAATATAAATAATAATATAGTTTATGAAAATAATAACATTGACGTATTTTAGTAATAACTAGGGTAAAAGACCCAATTATTGGCACCTTAAGCGAAATATGTGAAATAAATATCGTCTACGGAAATTATACGTCTTTTTAAGAGAAGAGAATGGTCAAAAGTAATAGTAGGAATATTGTCTCACGTTATTTTGATCGTAAATAAATATTTAATTACTTGTAATAATAAAAAAATCCAATTTTATATATTTGTCCATATATTGGCATAGGTAAACTAAACTATTGGCATTAATAATTTAAGAATCTAGGTTATAGCTAAGTTTTTATAGACTCTAAAAACGGATTCATTGTTTTTATTTGGTTTTTTGTTTTTTTTTTTCATTATGAAATATTATTAATATAAATAATAATATAATTCATGTAAATTAATAACATTGAAGTATTTTTAGTAAGTAACTATATAATCATTGCGCGTTCGCCAACTAAGAAATTTCGACTGAGAATCGCCCCCTGCACCACACCGTCCACGGCGCCGTAGCACGGCGCCGTGCATTTCGACGGCGCGGCGCCGTTGCCGTCGACGGCGACGGGGACGGTGCCGTGCCGTGGAGTTGTGGCCGGGGCCTTAGGTGGTACGAAGTTCGCGGGGTCAGCTAGTTTAAAATAATTTTATCAGAAAAAATTACAAAATATTTATGTAAGAATTAAATCATTACAAAATAGAAGAACATTTTTTCCATAAATTAGGGAACACTAGATGTGACACCACACTCTTCTTACCAAAAGTGCCGGCTGCACCACATAGCGCGTCTTTAGGAAACCTTTAAATATCTACTAGAAAACTGCTCAAACTAAACTAAAGAACTAAACTAAACTAAATCAACGACCTGAATGACGGTCAGCCATTTGCTGCTAGGCAAATGACTTGGATTGATGACGTTTAATTACTTGCCTAGCCATTTATTCAACCAGCTAGACAATACCAAGAGTATTGCATATTTATAAAAAATAACCACTCTATTTTTAACCTAACTCTATTTCTAACTCTCTCATTCTAGCGTTAATTCCCAGTCGCATCCGAAGCTTTTCAGGTCGGAGTCTGGGGTCCGCTTTAACAGTCTTAACTACAGATTTGGCTAGACCTCGATATTTTTTCGTGAAGCGATTGCCATCTGACCTCCAGAGTCCAATGATAACATTAGGCGATATCGAAGCTTTGCAGCTAGACCGTTGTTTTTTTTTATTTTTTTAGGGCTCCAACTACCCGTAACGACTGCCATAGATGTTCTTATGGCAACCGGGACCGACGGCTTAACGTGCTCTCCGAGGCACGACCAGACCAATGCAAATACCCATATTTCATGAACACAAATATTTGCACTGAGCGGGGATCGAACCCGCGCCTCCTGCGTAGCGGCCGCGTTCACTACCGCCACGCCACGGAGGATGTCATTCAGTGTGCTGTGTTCATTCTATTTCTAACCTAACCTATACCTACAAGTCTGATTGCGCTGCTTTTCTCAATAAACCTATCACTAATGTTGTAACAAACGATACGGCTGAATATTATTAAGGCCGTTAATTAAACGGCGCCGTTTAGTTAACAACCAAGGGAGAGTTGGCTGCTACATTTTCATGTTTTGACGGTCAAATTCCGTCTTGAATATTCACTTTTTCTGATTTAAATCTAAAGGAAAAGTTAGCATACTGCTTTAAAATTTCATTCAATGTTTTAATGTTCTCCAGTGGGTCATGAAGTGGACTCGGACACTTCACTTAACGACTACCTCCGGAACCATCTGAACCAAAGGGGAACTAAATACATGTGCAAGGAGGGCGGATGTGGAGCCTGCGTCGTAGCTGTTACTGTTGAGGACCCTCATCGTAGAACATTTTCTGTTAATTCGGTAAGTTGTCAACAAGGAGGTTCCGCTGCTATCACTGACGGCATTATTGGCTATATGATTTTTTATTCCACTTAAGTAGCATACACGGCCCATCTGATGGATCGTTTACCGTGGCCCATGGACTTAATGGCCACCTTAACCACCATGGCTTATGCAGCGGGGGAGTCACACTCATACTGCTGATCCTGGAAGGACAGAGATTTTCAATGCCATCAGTACAGAATACAAAAAAAAACAGGCCTTTGGTCTTGCCACTGACAGTACAAAAACTCTCCATTGAGCTCTGACTACCCTACTCACCGCCGGTGACACAACATGAGATTATTATGTCTATGTTGTTCTGTAGGGCAGAGGTACTTCCCCAGTCGGACTGCCCAATTGGGACGGGAATACCGTCGTGTCCTACCTCTGTCAATATGATCCTGACCGTTTAGTCGTTTTGTCGAACAGCAGTAAAAACCGCATAGCAATCAATCTCCATGGTTGCTCATGTATGCTGACGATATCGTACTCACCAACGCGGGTAGTTCCAAATTAAAACTGCAGATAATGAGGAGTTGTTGATTTTGTATACTGTAAATCCAGTTGGAAGATACCTCTCTTATCTTAACACCCACAACATCAACAGCCGGAGAACAACCCTAGTTTCTACATACTTATTTTCTAAATAAGTGTTTCACACCACTATGCACCATGAATTTGTAATTAGCATTTCTATTGTTTCCAGTGTTTGGTATCAGTTACATCATGTCACGGCTGGGAGGTTACTACTATAGAGGGGATTGGAGGCAGGGGTAGGGGATATCACCCCATACAGAAAACGTTAGCTGAATACAATGGCACGCAGTGTGGATACTGTTCCCCCGGATTTGTCATGAGTATGTACAGGTAAGTGCCAAGTCCTTCAGACCAGGCCCTCGATTCTGCTGTTGCTACAGCTGTCATATAAACTTATGACTTTATTGCTACAGACTTAAGTCCAAAATTAATTGAAAAGAGTTGCATTACACTTTTTCATCCGTTTACAAAAAGTCGGAGTCAAGGGCGGAAGCCAGTATATATAAAATAAGTGAGTGTTATATTTTTTTGCAATTTATGTAAGGATATAATAAAAATTTATCTTTATATCAAACAGCTTACTAGAATCAAACCATTACGACTTAACACAACATGAAATTGAAAACTCGTTTGGAAGCAATACTTGCAGATGTACAGGGTCGAGACCAATACTTGAAGCTTTTAAAAGTTTTGCTACAGACGCACCAAAACCTCCGCCGAAAATTGAAGATATAGAAGACTTACACATTTGTGTAAATAAAGAAAATTGTAAAAAATGTGACAAAACCTGGTGTTTTATCAATAAAAGTGATCTAGACAATAATAAGGTAAAAAAAATTGACCTAAAAGATGGTCATGTATGGTACAGAGTTATCGAGTTGAAAGATATTTTTAACATCTTAGATGACGAAGGCTACGATTCTTATATGCTGGTGCATGGAAATACAGGAAGAGGTAAGGGCAATATAATATTCAATCATACTGGACACACTTTTCTTCCTCCATTGTATGCTAATGCTGTGGCGCTTTTACCCTTCGAGCTTTCTCTAATGTCATTTATTTTTTCATACTACTTAATTAGTCGCAACTGAACAATACATATCAGCTGTCAAATTGCAGAGCAACTTGTTGGCATCTTGTTGGCATCTAGTTGGCAGTAAATCCTTGTAAACTTCTTTTTCTTCTACATCCATTGCTGCTTCTTCTATTTCTGGTTCTGCTTCTATTAAGAAATATACATAAGTACTTACGTCCTATCATTTTGGAATGATTTAGTATTAGATAGTATAATAAATTCGGGGGAAATAGATTAGGTCGAGTCTGAACTTTGAATAGTGATATAAATTACGGGAATTTGCCTTATGGACGGAATTCGATCCTGAGATTAGTTTGATGTAGGTACTTTCGATAACCAAAACAAAATAAATCTTTTATAGTCGAGAAAAAGTAGATATATTATCATGAAAGATAAAATCTTCTGGTAGCTAATAAGCAAATCCAAAATGAAATCTTCTATTTTACTTTCAGGAGCTGTTCCAATTTTAATAATACCGCGCGTACTCATAGACGTAAGCCAAGTGACAGCTCTTAAAGGATATTACTTGGATCAGAATTTGGTGTTTGGTGCTAGCACAACGCTAACCGATCTAATGGAGTTATTCAAAAACGTTGCTAAAGAACGCGATGAATTTCGACACCTGCAGAAGCTTTACGAACATTTGGATCTTGTTGCGCATATACCTGTTAGAAATGTAAGGAGTTTTCAGAATTTATTCATACGCTACTTCTGAAGTATCCAGACTGCGGATAATATCAACCACTCGAAATTCACCCGTCTCATGGATATTGTTCCCCTCCCCGATAAGGACACAACTCGCTACAGAAGGATACTGCAACACCCCGCTCGGGAATTGATCTCGGCTCTCTTGAATACATGAAGATGAACCGCCACCCGCAGGTGACTACCTGGCCCTGTCTTTGAACGATATGTGTATTTGTTTTATACGTTTTCAGATTGGTTCCGTTGCTGGCAACCTAATGGTGAAGCATCGAAAGCCAGAATTTACTTCTGACGTGTTCTTACTGTTAGAGACAGTCATGGCTACATTGGTTATAGGTTAGTCATTTTAGTATCTTCTTTTATGTTGCAAGCCACTATTAGAACAAAGAAACTTACTACAGTCTATATGGTAAACTTTTTCAGTTACCAAGGATTCATCAGTGGAAGTGAGTCCAGAACAATTTTTATCATTAGATATGAAGGGCAGAGTCATCACTCAAGTGAAAATACCACCGCTTTCTCGCAATTATGAGTTTGTTTCTTTTAAAGTAAGCAAAAATAAAACAATATTATGGGCTATTACAATCTTGGATGATGTAGATACTGTACTTTTTCCTTTTACATTTTTAGGTAATGCCGCGAGCCCAAAATGCTCATGCTCAAGTAAATGCTGCCTTTTTATATGAGTTTGATTCTCATAATAGAGGTATAGTGAAGTCAGCCAGATTAGTCTTTGGCGGCATATCAGGTAGCTTCGTACATGCTAAAAAGACAGAAAACTTCCTTCATATGAAAAATATATTCAATAATGAAACACTCCAGCAATCCCTAAAGATATTAGATGGAGAATTGATAGCCGAAGAAGTAGCTGGGGAAATGAAACCGGAGTATCGGAAGAAATGCGCTCTTGGTTTGTTTTATAAGGTAAATAAAGAATCAATCCATAAGGGAATTCTAACCATGATAAAATCGTTTATCAGTTGTGTGTACACTTTAAAAAAAGACTTAGGTAATTTAAAATTAATGATATCTACTGAACTCAAAAATAATCAGTATACTCGTAATTATCACGATGTATTTAAAAATCAATCACCGTGGACCTATAGAAAAATTCGGAATGAATCTCGGTTAGAATCTGAATGAAACACATAAAGAATAAAGATACTTAATGCAGTTTAAAGGAAGAATAAATGGTGTAAATATATATTCATTACATGGTTTGTAGTAATCGCTAAAATGTGATAACATTTGGCGACTACTACAAACGTAATCGCCGATCATCGACGACATTTTTGTGCTTCAGTCAATGTCTGTGACAGACCGTCCGTATTTTTTATAGGTCCATGTCAATCACTACTAAATTTCGAAATTTTCCAGGGTCTACTTGTTCTAATACCTCAACAGAAGTTAAAACCTTATTACCGTTCGGGAGCCAGGGACTTCAGGAAAACCAGACCACTTTCCAAAAGCATGAATGTTGACGACACGAACCCTATAATATGGCCAATTAGTGAACCAATGCCAAAGCTTGATGCACTAATTCAATGTGCAGGAGAGGCAAAGTATGTGAACGATACACCTACACTGCCAAATGAGGTATTCTGTGCATTTGTGACTTCAGATATCGGCAGAGGTGAAATTATTAATATTGATCCTGAAGCAGCTTTAGTGAGTTCTACAATTTTTTAGTAAATTGTTCATGCGTTTAGAGTCTGGGTCGTAATTTCGAATTTGGCTTGTTCAGTGAATCATAGTTCGCATTGTATTATTTTGAAATCGTAAGGTCTTAGATATGTAGGTATATTACATAATGGGCAACAAAGGAAAACAACCAATCCATATTTCCGATTACAATTGATAACGGTCTTAGATGGGAATTTCTTTCTTCCGGATAACGTTAGCTGGAAAGATTTTATTTTGGTACCCAGACCGGTTACCAAAATGTCCACGTTATTTTTTTATTTTTAGCCAAAAAAAATAAAATATGTAAAAGATCTTGTCGAGAAGCAGAATGCACCCTCTCTCATTGGCGTCTTAAGTAATGTATTATGAATAAAAAATATATGTAAGGAAATAGTACTGACGAGTAAAAAGTTATATTTATGAGAAAACCGATAATTTATCAGTTCTGCTAGCAATAGAATAAAAATGTATTTGCTCATCAACATGGTAGACAGAGATCTTAGGAGTAAATAATAGCACAACATGTTTAGCCGCAACATACTATGGTGTTTTGTTCAGCAGATGCCAGCAATAGTGCTCAGCGAACAAACTAAAGTCGAAATCACGACCCAACCTCCTTCGAATAATAAAAATGAATTAACAAATTCACTTTTTCTAACAGAAAATACCTGGCGTTTTAGCATTCTTCTCAGCAAAAGACATACCAGGCAAGAATTCATATTTGTCTCAAAAGGTGAATGCTCAGTTTGGACCAGAAGAAATTTTCGCAGAAAAGTTTATTAAGTACTATGACCAACCCATAGGTGTCATAGTAGCTGAAACTGAAAAGTTAGCTAACAGAGCAGCTCTGCTTGTAAAGGTTAATTACAAAGTAGATAAAAAGAAGCCAATTCTGACTGTAAACGACGCAAGGGAAAGAGATACTAGTCGCATATCACTTTTTATAATATTTCCTGCGAGAGATCGCGGACTTGATGTTCAGAGAATCACCAGAGGTTGTGACAATATATTTTGGCAATATCACTTTACTATGGAGACTCAATCAGCAGTTTCTCAACCGAGTGAACTTGGCATCGAAGTCTTTGCCGCTACTCAATTCTTGGATTCCGTGCACGTTGGTATTTCGGAAGCACTGAATCTTCCACAAAATAGGTGAGTACTATTAACAAGAACAACTAACCCACGTGCGTGCTAGGATCAAAATGGATATACATTTATACAAAATGTACCTTATGTATATCGATATTGTGGCGATCAAAATGATACGACAATTTTGACAACTTGTCAGATTATTTTGATCTGGGTGGATTTTTGAAATATTTTGTATGCTTGTCTTGATTCTGGAACGCGTGTGGTTTGGTTCCTGTTTGCATAAATAGTTCATTTAAATTAAAGCCTTGTAGATATAGCTATTGTTACACCCATGAAACATTAGCAAATATTTTGACTTGTGCTCATGTTAATACTTGTGTCTAGAATCAGTATCTCAGCACCCCGCTGTGGTGGTGGGTACGGCGCGAAACTAACACGGGCAACTCTGATCTCCGTCGTTTCTGCGTTAGCTACCTACCTCTTAGACAGACCTTGTCGGTTCATTATGAGTATCCAAGCTAACCTACGAGTCATAGGCAGGCGGTTACCTTGTACAAGAGATTTTGAGGTAAGACCTAGACGAAAAATTGGAAAAAAAGGAATCACCTGAAGTCACAAATATTAAAGAGAATCGAAATTATTCAACAGGCTGGTGTCAATAATCGTGGCGAGATTCAGTACTTAGAATATGATATATATGAAGACCATGGACATACAGTAACCGATACAACCGAAACTCTACTTTTAAGTTCCATCAAAAACTGTTATGATAATAGACGATGGCAGTATAAAGTATATGTGGTACTTACAGATACAGCGGCCAATACTTTTGCTAGAGCACCAGGTATGTATTCGTATATTGAAAAAGAACAAAAGTACCGTTATAAATTTCGAGTAGGTACACAAAGAGGCATCTCAAAAGTTAGCCAAGGAAATGCCTTAAGCCTCAATCGCACATGAGACCCGAGATAGCGCGCGGTTCTAGTCGATTCAAGTCCAACATAAAAATGCAAAAGGGTCAGGATGTTTTTTTACACACTCCTTGAAGATATGCCTCATTGATGGCATAGTTGATGAAGGCTATGTGTTAATATCTCTGCGTACTTCTTTAGCGCGGTAATTAAGTTCTGTATTAGTTGTACATGTTTTAATTCATGTTTAATTTAATAATTGAAATATCGTGGCTCACAACGATGACCATAATATTTTTAGGCCAATTCAGCATAAAAAGAAATTGGTTACGAAATTTGGTAAAGGATTAAACTATTTTTAGGATTGCTGGAGGGTATTGCGATGACTGAATCTTTAATGGAACAGATATCTTACGAATTACAATTAGACCCTGTTGAAGTAAGGCTCAACAATCTAGACCCAAGAGCCCCTATAGTACGAGAACTTGCACAGAAACTTCTTCAAGATGGGGAGTACTCGAAACGAAAAGAAGAAACTGAGAATTTTAATAAAACTAACAGATGGAAGAAACGTGGATTAAGGGTTGCTTTTATGAATTATCCTGTACCACTTTTAGCAGACTATAGCGTACTCATGTCAGTATATCACGGAGATGGTACAGTTGTAGTCGTCCATGGAGGCATAGAAATTGGTCAAGGTATTAACACAATAGTAGTACAAGCTGTGGCGTATACGCTTAACATTTCCATCGACAAAGTACGATGTAAAGCTCCTAATGAAGCAACAGCCCCCAATTCCTTTGCAACGGGCAGTAGTATAACTAGTAAGACTATCTGTACTGGCGCTATTAAGTGCTGCCAGATACTTTTAGATAGATTAAGTGCTGTCAGGGAGACACTTAATAACCCTACGTGGGAGGCTTTGATAGATGCAGCGTTTACAGCAGGAATCAACTTACAAACAAGTTATAAAGTTACCAATAACGATCTAGAAACGTTCAGATGTGCTGGTGTTACTCTGACTGAAGTAGAACTAGATATTTTAACTGGAGAACATGAAGTTCTAAGGGTCGACATAATAGAAGATGTTGGATTAAGTGTGAATCCCGAATTAGACATTGGACAAGTAAGATAAATTTATTTATTTGTTTGTAAGTTACTAACCAGTATACTCGTAGTATGTTGGGGCTCCAAAATGGGTAGGAGCAATTATTGTAAGGAAAAGCACACAAATTGGACGAAGAAAGCATTTAGAAGTGCGAAAGTAACTCTGTATGTCTATCTGTTACGCTTTCACGCCTAAACCACTGAACCGATTTAAATGAAATTCGGTATAGGGGTAGTTTAGATCTTGTGAAAGGACATAGGCTATCTTAGGTCGTGATATCCGACATCCACGTGGGCGGAGCTGTGGGCAACACAACAGCTAGTATGTTATATTGCTGGTTTAGTATATTCTAAGAATTACGATTTTTATATGGCAATCCTAATGTCATCATGTTTAATTCTACCAGCTCATAGGAGTACTCCTACACAACTATTACTGTTTATGAGACATACTTGATATAGAATATAAAAGAGAAACTAACTATGCAGCTAATGAATAGTCTTTACTTGACAGACCAAACAGACACACGATCAAACACGCATTAACTCCTTGGACAAGCCCACGATGAATTTTTTTTTTGTTGTTATTGTAAAATATAATAAATATTTTATAACTTTTTTTACTTGTATTGTGTTAATATTACTTAATAACCATCAGATCGAAGGCGCTTTTGTAATGGGACTCGGTTATTGGACGCATGAAGAGTTCATATTTGACAAGGATACCGGAGAACTGCTGACCGATCGTACTTGGTACTATCATGTGCCATTGACAAAAGATATACCTATAGATTTCAGGGTACAGTTGAGAAGGAACTCTTTCAATCCTGTTGGGACCTTAGGAGCTAAGAGTATGTGGATTAATATTTACTTATACTTATGGATGCTAAGGTTACGCCCAATTAAGGCCCAAGAAGTCCTGCCCCCCTAGACGTTTGCTCGGCGTATGATGGAATAGAATGACAAATATATAGGATTTGACGTTTTTGACATTCGTTGACGCCTGTCATATACGTCAAATCCCATACATTTCGCATTCTATTCCATCATACGCCGAGCAACGAATTGCCACTTGTCTAGGGCTGGCTTAAGATGGACGCCCAAGATCGTGCGAAGAGCCAGAAGGCGAACCCTGAGCTCCGAGGTCATCTTGGCCACGGATGCAATCAGGAAAATGTGTCTACATGAAGATGATGATGGAATCTAGGGTTATGATTGCGCTGTACTGGTCTAATTGCACCGATAAAATACCGTGTATATAAAAAAAAACTGTGCAGATATTTTATTTTTAAATCACTTACGCATTTATCTGTACAATTTAATGTCGATCAAGTAAAAGTAATAAAATAAGGGAGGAATTGTGGAGCGGGCTTTGCAGGTCTAAAAAGGCCATACTTAGTGCAATTCCGCTAAAAACGAGTTACTATATGAATTTCCAGTAGAATTCAATAATTCCTTTAAAAGTCGTAAAATTATCACTCATGTGAGCAGAATCACAACAATTCATTTACTAAGCAGATTCCAATTTCGTGTAAATATCGCCGCATGGAAAAAAATATTCTAATACCAATAAATGCTTACAATTACTAAAACAACATTACTTAAATTAAACTACTCAATTATGTGTACCTATTATAATCAGTTTAACTTAGTGTTGTTATAGCAATTGTTAACTTATTAGTTTCCTTCTATCATTGCATTAGCTATATCCTGTAATGATGGTTGCAAGTATGTAATCAAATAAACAAATATTATTATTCTTTCCTGTTTGCAATTTCATAGTTGTATCCGAGCCACCGATGTGTATGGCAATCAGCGTGGCTTTTGCACTTCGCGAAGCAATCGCGTCATCAAGAGAAAACACTGGATATCCGAGAAATAAGTGGTTTAACGTTGGTATGTATTCATATTCATAGTGTTTAATTTGTATTAATTTCAGAGTCGTACAACTCGCCTAGAAAGTATGACAGCAATTTTTGTCTTTGCTACACTATCGTCGTGAACTCACTCCTAACACAAGCAATTTAGCTTAGCTGCCCCTCCAACTATGCTAAATTGCTTGTGTTAGTAGAGGGAATATTAGTAATTTCGGTTACTAATATTCTTTTTAAGAAACAGAAAAAATGCTCGCACATTATCTCAGAGGTCAGAGCATTCCCCCTTTAGAGACTGGTCGCGGGTTCAAGTCCCGTATGAGCATTCACTTTTTCAAATCTAAATCTGGAATCTATACCTATCTATACTATTATATAATTGAAAAGTGGTCGTGACTGTACATTGGAGATATTTAAAAAAAATACTTGGGTTATGTTATGTTAAAGATACTGAACAGGAAAATATTTTTTTTGAATTTCCTGTCTGTTTGTCTGTTTGTCCGCGATGGACGCAAAAACTACTGGACGGATTTTGATGCGGTTTTTTTTTGTTAGAAAGGGCTTGCTCAGACTTCAAATCTTACGTTTGTTTGATCGCAATCGGTTGAGTAGAACCGAAGATATGAGCAAAGGTCGCGTTAACCGAGATGCACGCGGGCGGAGCCGCGGGCGGAAGGCTAGTGGGTTATAATTATATATTATCGCACTATCGGGGAGGGTCAGCAGCGGAACGGGATCAGAAGTCCATGCGGGCGGAAACGTCGAAAACAGCTAGTCAATAGTAAACTGACATAGAACCGTTAGTAACTAAAGTCGAACTTTTAATCAGCTGCAGTAAAATGACGTTTTGTGGGATACCACTTTTTGAAGAAAAATAAATAGGGATGTGGCTAAGTGAGCAAGTGAATCATTCAATAAATGAATGATCTTCGATTTAGTTTTAAAGATTCAATATTAGGTTGTAATGTATTTTTTATTATTACATATGATAAAGAATTGATCTTTTTCAGTGAAAGTATAGGAATGTACATTCAAAACGAATCAAAAATGTCATAATAATGTTATATAGGTAATCAATATTTTTCGGAATCACTGTCGCTGTCGCTTTCGGTCACACTAATGACAAATCTGTCTGTCTATTCATCATCTAATATGATGGAGGTGGTACATATTGTGTTCCTCTTTTATAGTGTGAGAAACAAAAGTCACTCCACTTAGCCGGTGTCACAATGTTGATTACTTCTTGGAAAAAAGTTTTCACTTCTAGCATTTCATACGTCTTATTAAATTATCTGCGACGTGCCCCTTTGCCTGAGACCAAAATAACTCATCGGTTTAATTCACAGTGATAAGAGGGCAGTCTTAGAAGTCTGATACCTTTACAGCCATCTCGAATGGCCTTCACCATATTTGGTTCAAATGCAATATTTTTAGTGGTCAGCCACTCTTGAATTCGTGCTTTCGTCCACGACAACTTCGGGATTGTTTCGATCGAGAGTGATAGAGCGCGTTGATAATATAATTGAGCGTTGCGAATAATTAGATCATGTAAACTAAGTAAGCTGAATACTTATAGAAGTGTCTCAAACTGACCCGAAGAAATGTTGACCGCCGCCGTGGCACCCACACAAAACACAACTATTAAGTTTGAAACTTATTTGATACTAACACTTTTGAAATAGCTGTCATGTAAACGTTATTTTTCCATTACAAGAAGTGAAAAAAATCCTCGTGAAATAGACCGTTTCAGCCGTGTCAAAACCGACATGTCCGGAAGATACCACTTATTACGTTTTTATTTGAGATTAAACTAACATACCTAAACAGCATAAGACTCGAATTAGAAACTTAGGACACTGCTAGGTGTCAAGGATATCTTTCAAATGGGACCTACAACTCATGCTAGCCTAGTACAAAAAAATTCAGTATCGCTTCTACATAATATTCAATAACTTGAGTCCACGCCAAAAACTGATGTTTCGGTGTATAAAAATCATCACAATTGAAATATTACGGCAAATAGGGTAAAATAATGAATGGATTCCACTACTTTAGAGTATGTTTATATTTTTAAAATATTAAAATCATTACCCAGATATATAATATGAATATCTTTTTTCTTATTGAAATTCAAACACAGGTGCTCAAAAGTGGAGGGTAGGTACACTTTTTTTTTGGAGAACGCTCAATTACGACTACTGCTACTGCATTCGGCATGAGTTTGGGTAGAATGCCGGCGAACCACACCTCGAAACACTCAAAAAGGAAATGTGTAAAAGGATCAACGTTTATACAGCCTTTTATTTATAATTATGAATAATAAATAGAATTAAGTATGATCATTATGAGTAAGTCATGGAACGATTAGAATGATCTTCTGTGAACTGAATCACATCCCTATTGAGATTAGGCTGTAAACATTATTTTACGCAATGACATTTTGAAACGTCATTTTACTGCATCTAATTAAAAGTCGAAGTATAGTGGTTCAGGAGTCGGCCGTAATATCGAGAGCTTCCGAATTTGAATCCGGGGTGCACTACCGACGTGAACCCACTCTTAACACAAGCAATTTAGCTTAGTAGGAGGGGTTCGGTGGAATATTAGTAATTTCAGGTTATTATTCTCGTTCTCTGAGCCTTTTCTCAACTCAGTTGGATTTGACTTTCGAGTCTAACTGTGATGCGGCTGAACTTCGATATTTTCCGTGAAGCGACTGCCATCTGACCTCCACAACCAATTGGTGATATCGAAGTTCTGTAGTTAGACTAGTCGGAGTTTCGAGAGCTCCAACTATCCGTAACGACTTTGCTCAACTATCACTACATATTATAAAACAAAGTCGCTGTCGCTGTCTATCCGTCCCTATGTATGCTTAAATCTTCAAAACTACGCAACGGATTTTGAAGCGGTTTTTTTTAATAGAGTGATTCGAGAGGAAGGTTTATATGTATAATACATGCATAATATTGTAGAGAAACACTGATAAATTTAGAGATATGCAGCGGGAACGGGATCAGAAAATGGCGGTACGAAGTTCGCCGGGTCAGCTAGTATCTAATAAAAAAACTATAATTAATATATTTGTATCAATTTTCAGATGGGCCGTTCACGTTGCAGGCCAATGTTTTGGCTGCTGACGTGAAACTGGAAGAATTTCTTTTTTACTAATATGTGTAACTGTTAATTTTATTATCTTTGGGTCTATGGGTCTATGGTTCAATTAATAAATAATTTAGTGGCCTATGTCTTTTTTTTATCTTAATTTACGATATGATTACGATAATTTACCAAGGGTCGGCAGCACGAGTGTGATGCCCCATGGTATTGTACACGTCCATAGGCCACGGGCCACTACTTTCCATCAGGTGGGCCGTGTGCTTGTCTACCATCTAAGTGTTTTTTTTAAGCAAGTAAGACCTGTAAAGCTAAAACTAACAGAGGCAGATGAATTTATCATTAATTTTAAGTTAGGCTTAGGTTGATCACAATGATCACACAACGTCAAGCTACTAATCAGCTAATTGACCACTGGCATACCATAGACACTGCAAAAATGTGCGTTTTATTTTGTCTTCCTCTGTGGCGCAGCGGTAGTGAACGCGGCTGCTACGCAGTAAGCGCGGATTCAATCCCCATTCAGTGCAAATATTTGTATGCATGAATATGAATATTTGCATTGGTCTGGGTGTTTATATGTATAATTATGTATGTATTTACAAAAAAAAAAGTACCTATGTATGTTTATCCGCATTCTAGAATAGAACCCATACCATAACACAAGCTAGTTAAGCTATGCTTACTTTGGGTCTAGATAGCGTTGTGTACAATATTAATATTATTATATTTATTTTAGACTATACTGTTAAGCTGCTGAAATCTATAAATTTAATGGCATAATATGGCATCTTGTAGGGTGAATGAAAAAATGTAATGAGCTCTCTCTTTCATTTTGGACTTTAAATCTACAACGTGTTACAGAAAGGTGTGGTCATATTCAGGGGACGCATAAAGTGTCATATAAATAACATATTGGTGTGAGGAACAAATCCGATTTACTTGCTATGACGTAGAAAAATGTTTTTCATTTTTATCGATCATTGAATTTGACTTCACCTCACCTGAAGGAGGGGGGGGGGGGGGGGAAAACACGAAATATCACCAGGGGGGAGGGAGGGTATATTGAGATATCACTTGTATTTATTTTTGCACAAAAAGTGCGAGCGTCACGGAGCTTAATTTTCTAGCATTATAAAATACACGTGATTTTGGCTTGGGGGGAGGGGGGGAGGGAAGGCTAAAACATCACCACGAATCACCATGGGGGAGGGGAGGTTAAAAAACTGCTAAAAAAACAGCCTCTTAGAATCTCGAGAGGTCCTCCGAACGTAAATAACGAACCAATAAATATTACGCGACAGCCGTCATTAACCAGTATATTCACAGGTCTGTAAGTTTCAAACCACTTGAACACCAGGCTTTAGCTTATCATGCCTAATAATAGTGCGTATGTGACCATATATTTTTTATTTTAAACGGGTAGCACTTTTTTTTTTACTAAAGTAGGAGACTGGTATATCGTATTATTAGCATAATATTATTTTCAAGGTGAATCAAAATATGGCAAGGTTGGTATGGTGGTAGGTATGTTTTTTTTTTAATATAGGGCACGTCAATTTGACTTCGCCTCGCCTGATGGTAAGCTGAAAGCAAAGTCTCAGACATGCACCATGATACAATGGTGGCACTCAGCTTGTCGGCCTCATCAGATGCTTTTTCACGCCCCGCTTAAAGGACCCGGGACTGTAGGAGGAGGGAAACACGTGAACTGGTAAGGAATTCCAAGACTTAATAGTGCGGCAGAAGAAGGAGTTGCTGAACCGCTTGGTTCTTGATGGAATATTCTGCACCGTATGCGGGTGGCATCTTAAATTATTTTTTATTCATTTTTACATGAAAAATTATTTTTTTCCAGGTATAAATGAGTAATTTTGTATTTCTTCTACTTTATTATACCACTTATATGGCAGACAAGCACACGGCCCACCTGGCGGGAAGTGGTTACCGTGGCGTATAATAGACGCGTGCAACACCAGGGGCGCGGGCGTCACTCTCGCGCTGCTGACCCTGTGCTCAGTAAGAACCCGAAGATATAACTATGACATGACTGCTTCTGAAACTGAGCAGCTCTTTACAGTGTTTTTATCGAACAAAACGGAGTTGTTCAATATAACTTACGAGTATTAAAGCCGAACATTTTTACTTAATTTGACGAAATTGAAACACATCATGTCTTAAAAGCGGAATTGTCCCGTTCGAAGTGAAATATTTGGTCACATTACGTTCTTAAACATTTTAAACATCCTGCTGAGAGGTTCATAGTTCTTGGAATGCTTTTGTTTTTACAACGCACAAAGCTTTACTAAAACAAACTGAACGCTGAACAGTCTGGAACAGTCCTTCGTGTGTACTTGATAGGAATTGTTGTTGGGTGTGAAAAGGTTGAGAATTTTCTAGAACTTTTAGTGGAATAGGAGTGCAGTTGTGTGAACTTTACAGTATTTGTAAATAAAAGGATAAAGAAAGTAACAAGAGGAAGTATTTGGGTAAGTGTACTCAACAATATTTGGCATAGGCCGGTACACTAGGTAACAATGACGTAGGTATTAGGTATTAATGAACATGGTATGCAGAAACATTGCAGCTTTCAAACAACTATGTATAAAAAAATTTCAGCTACCTACTTAGGTACTCGCGTGAAGAAATAATACGTTAATAATATTATTAACATGGCTGAAGCCAAACAAGCGTAATTTTTTGAGTTGTGCTTGTGAGTCGCGTAATTTCGGTCGCTGCGTTCGATTTCATAGAAAAGTTCTGCTTGCAGACAACTCATTTTACGTCACCGTGTGAATCAAACAGGACTTTTGTATGAAGCAGAAATTACAAAACCGAAATTACGCAACTTACAACTCGTTTGACTTTAGCCATAAACTCACGCCTATAAATCCCCGAAGGGGTAGGCAGAGGTGTATTAACAGCCACATTTCGCCAACTATTATTTTCGGTTCCACGTACCTAAATGGGGGCGAGCCTATTGCCGTCAAGCGGGCACTTAGTCATGGGCTGTATGTGGTCTTAATTTTTTAGTCCATATAAAGTCTATTCTATACCATACCTACGAGTAGGTAGGTACATACTTCTACACTAATATTAAAAAAGACGTGTGGCACTCGGGGACTGCCGCGGTAAAGCTATTGCATAGCATTTTTTATCAACTTATGCAATTATAATTACTTATGTTAAGCGGAGCTACTTCGGAGCAGCTCGGCTTGATTCGTGCGAGCTTCGGGGTGTTAGGTTTTTTTCGTTACGGAATTTCTGGATTCGGTCTCCACGCTCAAGGCCCGCGATAGAAGCTATGCAATAGCTTAAAAGAGAAAATTACACGCGGGCGGAGCGTTGGCATCAGCTAGTGAAGACTCCTTCCTTTGGCTTATCGCAATACCGAGCACATACCTAAGTATTTGAAGGTTGACACTTGAAACTTGAGACTTTCAAGCTAGAACTGTTTCATAGAACAATACACCATACAGTGGGTAAGTAACATGCCTAAATGCATCTTGTTAAATAAACATTGTTGAAAGGAGATAATAATAGGTATATCCCATCAAAAACAATACTTGTAAAAAAATGCCAAGCCTCGCCGCCCTCGGTTCTTCTACCGCAAAAAGTTGTGAGATCCATGTAATACCAAGTCGGTTAATTTATTCAGTCCCTACTTCAGATACCTTCTGTTCTAAGTTACTACGTAATAAGCTTTTATGTTTTAAATGTAATAAATTCTTATCTTGTATCGTATCTTGGACCTAAATCGTAAGACATACGAGGCTCTGGCGCAGATTGTTTTATAATAGTTTAAGCTTGGTGAATTTGAGTTCGTCCACCGCAGTAGCATTCCGTGCTATCCTTAAAAGACACCCAAGAAATGTGTACTGCGCATATAGGGCACATTTTGAGCACATTTTAGGTCCAAGATACGTGGCGCGGGTTATAGCCATTGCATCACCGTAATAGGTACCTATGTTATGGAGTATGTGTATGAATGGAAACCAATACAAAAAAAATCACAATTCATGTTATGAATAATATGCAACTTACCTACTAGGTGCCTGCATTGTCTACGTCGTCGTTATCTCTAAAAATCCACAGATTTCACATGTAAAACTCGAATTTACACCAATTTCAGAAAATGAAATAGTACTCGATGCTCCTTTTTCTGCGTTGGCGCGTTGGCGCCAAAATGTAGTAGAAAGCAAGCATTCTCTTATAAGTTTATGGTAGAAAGAGCCCATAGCATAGACAAGTTTTTTGAATATTAAGCTGGCTACACACATCTGGTACACATTATTCAATGATAATGAATTTCATATTAGGTAGGTATATATAAATAAAATAAATTCTTGAATTCCGATGACGCCTTGCCATAACATTCTTAAATATCCAGCAGTCCTCTCCACTATAACGACGAATTACCTATATACAATTATAATAGATAGCAGTTAACTGAAATATTCGAGGTCGGAATTTAAAACAATCCTTAATATCATTATCAATATTTTAGATGGTTCTGAGAAATAACAAAAAACAATAATATTAATATTATAATATAGATAAATTCTGATTCCTCATGTCTGTGACCAGCTTTAGATACATGTACGTTTGGGAAGCAAGCTTCAGCGTTGCTAGCATAATAAAATTATACCGTTGAAAAACTTATAGCCTAAAGGCGAACCCGAAAAACAATAAGAACTTTTTTTTTTAGTTAAACTTGTTAGTGAAGTTATTTGATGAAAAAAAAAAATACTGACCCTTTATTAATTATTGCAGTCTTAAGAACACTTGAATCACTTGAAGATAAAAACCCAAGATAACGCTTATATTAATCTATGATAACGCTATTAACTTGCTTCTCAAACGCACATCATATCATCAAAATTCAACAAGTTTTGAAAAGTGACGAAAGTTCAACAAAACTTATTCTTAGTTTCTATTCTTTTATTTCAGAGTGAATATGGTGCTGGAATTAGAGAAATGTTGTTGTTGCGGGGACCTCAGAACTGGGAGTTTGATCATTGGTTACCTAACTCTGGTAAGAAATACCTCTAATATGTAAATAATCAACTTTATGTGCTGTTAATAATTTTGTACAACTTACGACTTCACGAAGCAGAACTTTGCAGCCGTTTCCGTAGTCTCCATTTGTTGTAAAGAAGTGAAATAAACAGAAATGAACATTTTCTACCGAATTTCTCTTGTTGAAATGCAGCAGTGTAGGTACCTAACGACTGCAAAGATGCCAATAAGAATTACTAAGTATAATATCTACTTAGGCATTGCTCGGGATGTTATCTTGGACCTAAAAATGTGCTCTATACACGCAGAACACGTTTCTTGGGTGTCTTTTGAGGATAGCACGGGGTGCTACTGCTGGATGAGTTCAAATTCGCCAAGCACACATTATTACAAAACAATCTGCGGGCGCCAGGCCTCGCTTCTTGCGCGACTTAGGCCCAAGATACGAGTCCCGAAGTGTACTACGAGCATTTTTTTTCTTAGATATTTGATTTACTAATGTACAAAGCAAGATAGGTAAGCATTCTGTCATTATTCTTATAGAATAAACCAGATATTTTAGCGCGAATCTCGCGCGCCCCTTTGCTCAGACAAGGCTATTGTCGTAAAGTTTAAATTAAACTGTCTGATTCTGAGTGCCTAGTGCAACTGCAAGCTTTTTCTCACATTCACCAGTAAAGAGTTAACAGTGATTTTGTATTATGTACAGTGATTTTTGATTTTGCCCCAAAAATATTTTTTTTTTTATAAAACTTTGGTGGAAGACAAGCACAGGGCCCACCTGATTGAAAGTGGTTACGGTAGCCTTTGGACATATATGCAACCCTAGGAGTCATACTCGCACTGCCGAAAATGTGTCAAAAATGTTTCAAATTTGCCGCTTGTCACTGGTAGATGTGAAAAAAATTACAACATTTCTATGTATTAAAAAAAAAAATGGAAGTACATAAATATTATATTCATCCCCATTCTAGTACCCATAACAGAAGCTAGTTCAGTCTAGATAACGCTAGAAACTCCTACAATATTTATTTCCTTTTGAAGTAAGAAACCCTAAAAAGAAATAATTCAAGTTTTGTTCGTTCACAGATTCGGGATATAATAGTGTCACTGGTATCGTTGATTATATTGATACTGGGCGCAACCAGAGCATTAAGGTTAGATGGAATCACAATTGCCGTGTTCTCTATCCTCCTCCTGATTGGCATTGCAAACATTGCCTTCACTATCGTTATGCTTGTCGGTATACATGAGGTAAGAGTCAATATGATTTTTTTTTTATTTCTTTTTATATACACGTCAATTTGACTTCGCCTCGCCTGATGGTAAGCTGAAGGCAAAGTCTCTGAAAAGAGGGTCACCATTACAGACACGCATCATGTTACAATGGTGGCACTCAGCTTGACGGCCCTCATCAGATGCTTTTTCACGCCCCACTTAAAGGACCCGGGACTGTAGGAGTTTTTTTTTTATATTTTTACATTTTTAATTTTAATTTTTATTTAAATATTTTTTTTTAAATTATATATGATTTATAAATGTTAATATTCATTGATGATTGTCTATGGCTCACTTTTTTCTCCATACACACTTCACGAATATGCTCTTACTACTGTCGTTAAAAATTACATGCAAGGGTAACAATTTGACAGTGATCGTTAATGAAAACGCTTGGCACTTGAGCCCAAGCTCTGCTCTACTACAATTTCATTATTTATTTATGATGGCTATATGCAAGTGAGTACCATCTGACCTCCAACCCTAGAGACAAACATGTATGTGGTTGTTGAAAAGTTTTTGTCGGACATAAAATCTTATGTTTATTATAACGTTTATTTCTCACCACACATTTTTTTATTATTTATTATTATTTAATTACCAGAATACATAGTTACAATTAAAGCTTAGCTTAAAGTATCGCTAAGGCTACCGGAGCCTGTGCGCGATACAATTGATTCCCACTGCAGTACATAGACATTACAATTTTATAAATACATAGAAGGATGAATTAAATTAATGTTAGGTACATAACAAATCTCAATTAAAATACAGTAGAATGTAATTTCAAAATTAGTACTAGAATCAATCAGAATAATGGCGGGTTGGTACCTGAACTAGGAGAGTCCTGTGTCTCAGGTTACCAACCCTCCACCCGTGGCCAAGTATCTCATATAATCAATTTTTTTTTTATTCATAACATTTATTTAGGTCACATTATTTATTACGTATTTACAAATAATATATATTTATTTAGGTAGGGGAGGAACACTACTGACGGTGGAGGTGAGCGCTGATGCATCACAAGGTGGCCACCCTAAACCTACATCTGGGTCGCAAGTCCCAGTCGCCGTCACGGTGTTCCTCTCTGTATCATGCTATGGAACCGGCCGCACGGTGAATCCATGGAGTGCTGAGAATCGGATCTCTTGTGTAGAATGTCAAACAATATTTGTTTATTTATTATTTATGTATTTAATATAAAAATTAATATAATCACATTATATTTTAATTCATTAACCCACCCCTCACCATACCAGGTGCAAAGGTGCCCATCACGCTGGCTGAATAGCAATGGCCAACCTCTGCCCCAGGTACGAGGTGGAGCGAGAGCCACCAGTTTTGTCCCTTCATCTGCACCCCAATTCGCTTACTAAATTCTTGCCATTTTTTTTGGTTGGGTACTTTGGTAGAGCCAGTGATAACAACCTAAATTTACGACAGCCAATATCAATACGGGCAGAGCCGTGGGGAGAATCGCAAACCGCGCGGCCCGCGACGAGCGGCGGCAACTCGGGCGTCGGAGGTCGCAGAATGACCTCCGTCCCCCATGAGCGTGGGCCTGGGGGTGACGGGTGGAGCCGCCTGTCACCCTAGCAGAAGCAGGCCGCGGCGGCAGCGCGCATTGCGTGCCCCCCCATACCCGGGGGCGAGTTGGGAACTCCGTGGTCCCCACACCGGATGAGGGCCAGTTTGATAGATATGGCCCTGGGTCGGCCGGGGTGCGAGGGATATGGCTACGATAATCCACCTCCGGCAACCGACGGCCCACAGTCGGCGTGCGTTTTAGTCGGTTCGAGTCCGACATAACCTCCTCCCCCGGTTCTGGCGGGGGAGGTATCCGTGGGGATTTCGCACGATAAAAAAGAAAGGGCAGAGCCGTGGGCATCAGCTAGTCTAGGTTTTAATACCTATATAATACTGTTTGTTTTTCAGTACAAAAATGGACACATGCAGGTGTATCTGATATTCAATGCAGTGATCATCGTGATAGCAGTTCTACTGATTCTAATCCTGTGCATTGTAGCCGAGTTACCTGCCTTAATAATTCTAGGCCTGGTGTTCTTAGGTGAGTACTATAAAAGGACATATTTGTCATAATCGTCATTATCATCAGTTTTTTTTTTTTAAAGAATATTAGCAACCGAAATTACTAATATTCCATTTAACCCCTCCAAATAAGCTAAATTGCTTGTGCTAGGAGTGGGTTCACGTCGCGTCGTCGGTAGTGTAATGGCCAGGACTTGAACCCGGGACCTCTCGATCGTAAGGCCGACTCCTTAACCACTAAGCCACCGACGCTTAAATAGACTTATGCTCTGGTGATTATTTAATTTTACTTAGCAATTTACCAAAAAAAGAAAACACGTGTTTACTAAAGTCTATTCTAGAGTTGTAAGAATTCATTGAAAGAAGAAAAAAAACACTTTTTAACGCGCTAACCGCGACCATGGCTGCTAAAAAGTAGCCAAAACGTGGGACTAAAAGTAAATAATCCATACTAGGTACATATTATGTATTATAAATGCGAAAGTAACTGTCTGTCTTTTACGCTTTCACGCCTAAACCACTGAACCGATTTTGATGTTCAGTACAGATATAGATTAGACCTTGGGAAAGGATATAAGCTATGTTTGGTCGCGATAACAGACATCCACGCGGGCGGAGGTCAAAGCTAGTAACAAATAAATCGCGATAGAATCCGTTAAAAAGTGTTTTATTTCAATGAGTTCAGAAAATGTCATTTGTAAGAATATTATGATCTTCTTTTCAGCGCTCCACATCTACTACCTGCTGGTTATCAGAAGTTATTATTTGAAGATCGACGACCCCATGAAGCAGCCCGCGATTTTAAGAACGCCTGAAGGGCCCCCATTGACTGCTGAACAACTCGCGTAGTTGAATTCTTGCGTGTCGTATATTTTGACTGCCAAAAAGTGTAACTTCCAATGACTAGGTACTAGATAAGTAAGATGTTTAGAACTAAAATTGTGCCATAGTTTCTGCAAACTTTCGGAGTAAGGCGATAGAGGGCAAAGGAATATAGAGAATAATTATTAAGTCTCCTTTTCTCTACTTCTATACCCGTTGGCCACAATAAAGTACAACGAATACTTGATATTTTCACGTCACATTGCTGAACGCCTAACGGCCGTTCCCAATAACCTATCTATCGCCAGTTTTGACATTAGAAAGGATAAAAACGTCATCAATCTCTATGGTAACGCAATTCATAGTAGCAAAATAACAAAAAGATTTGACAAAGGAACTATCTCTACCTTTACCTTTATCTGTAGATATGTTATTGGGAACGGCCGTTAGTGAGAGCCCCGCGAACTGTAGATTTTTTATCGGCCGATAGTTTAATCGGGTTATTAATCAGCTTGAACATACATATGAAAGTGCTTACACCACACCGATTTGGTATCGGCCGACAAATAAGTTGAATGGGCGTCACGACTGCCTTCGAATTAAAATATCGGCGAACAAACACAACTAACTCGACAGTTAAGTTGGGTCATCGTGCGCGATTACAGCCCAACCCGATCTGACTATCAGCAGATCAAAAAGTTTGCAGGGGCTGGAAAAGTATAAGTTTAGTGTGTTATTAACAACAAGTTCCATTAAGTGTCATCAATCAACAGTAATTGCAAGAAATGGCGAAAAATACTTGCCAGTGGACACTGATATAATTAAGAATTTCTTTTATTTTGTATCAATATATAATAACTATATTCTTTTTGTTTTACGTTTATTCTAAAAATTTAGTGCCGATAAACCGATGCGTGTTTGATAAAAAACATGTTAAGTGTGTGTTGGAGAATCTACTAACACTTCAATCGATGTCGAATCGATGTTGAATCGATTTATCGTTACAGTTTGATCGGTACAGTGCGTTCGTTACCATTTCTCGCAGCGTAACTGCCGTCACCCAAGGGACGGTGTTGATGAGATTTTTGTTTTGAAGCGATAATAGGTACGTTCCTTTTTTTATTTATTTTTTAGATTCAAACTTGTGGTTATAGGTATAATAAGGTACAATCAATCAAAAGTAGTGTTAAGTTCTCAAATTGATTGTTAAACAAATAAAAAATAATAAAACATTATTTTATTTTATTTATATCTGGTAGCTACCTTATTAGTTATTTAATATTTGATGACAAAATATAAACATTGGTGACCAAAAATATATTTCCTTTAATAACTGTTCATCATTATTATCATGTCAACTAAAAATGAAATTAAAAAATAAAACGAAAGAAAAATGACTGAATGTCTTATTTAGTTACTAGCTTTTGCCCGCGGCTCCGCCCGCGTGGACGTCGGTTATCGCGACCAAACATAGCCTATGTCCTTTCTCAAGGTCTAATCTACCCTATACAAAATTTCATCAAAATCGGTTCAGTTTAGGCGTGAATGCGTGACAGACAGACAGAGTTACTTTCGCATTTATAATATTAGTATGGATATGGATTGAGGGTATTATGTCAAGGTTTAGTAATCCTACTAATCAGGTCAGCCTTAGGCCCAGTACACACCGGTGGAGGCGCAGCGGCGAACAATGGAATATACCATAACTTCCTTATGAAGTATACGGTCAATAACTTTATAAATCAAGAGTAAATTCGCTCGAAGCGCCCTCAAGATACTACAAGAGCATGCACGCGCATCCGCCACCGTACTCTGCGCCTCTTTGCGCCTCGCCGCGCTCCGACGCGCTACCCCGTGTTCAAGCTGCGCAAAAAATATGTAGCTATCTACCTATTATACGATGTATCGTCGACGAACCAGTACATGTCCCAGTCCACATTAATTACAAACGATTGAAGCGAGTTGTACCTATGTGCAAAGTATCAATCGGTACCTACTAAATGACATGCGGCCCGCTTGGAGTAGCTGCGCTCCGCCCGAGAGCTCTCAAGGGTTCTTGAAACCGCTCTCCGATCCGCTAGCGTCTTTTCAGGAATGCGCTCCGCCACCGTGCCCCCACCTTAGAATAGATGACCATTCTAAACGTGGGAGATCATTCATGCTTTTGAGAGCACGCTAACCTGTCGGTACATGTTATCTACCATAACATCTGTAACATTAGATACAGGTAGTTAGAGCCTTGGTCTAACCTGGTCTAACTACAGAACTTCGATATCACCAGTGCGCTGTGGATGTCAAATGTCAGTCTCTTCACTCATAATGTCAAAATTCGGTCAACTCGTAGTTTGATAGCCAGTCGACCCAATCTAGTTCTGTGTCCGACCCAACCGAGTTGGAGAAAGGTTCGTAAGTTGATAAAAGAATAGGTACTCAAAGGTTTCCTTTCCATCTGAGATGTGCTATGCCTTGCGGCGATTTGTTGCAGAAGCCATTAAGAAGAAGAAGAAGAAGATGTGCTATGCTACGATGCTGTGGATGTGTTTGTTTGATATCCACCAATCATATTCATTGGTCCGCATAGCATAGCACTGGTGTTTATTATAGAAAGATGCGTGCTATGAATGTGAGCTGTGGATGCGTAGGTACAGTGAATGCGAACAGGTAGATTCGAATTTAGAACATTTGAAAGTAGGTACCTTAAATCTTTAAGTTGGCTTATTTTACTTAAGGGTGACATTGCTTTATTTTTAAAAAGAAAAAAAAGTGCATTCAAAGATTTTTAAAAATCGGTTGCCACACACGGTAATCGAACCGACTAAAATCCGAAAAATTAACATCCTGTATTTTTATGGCATCAATCTATAGTGTCAATCATAGGGATCAAATCTCTCTAAGAAACATGGTAAATTAAATGAAAGGAAGTCTACAAAATCTTAACTTAAATAATGCCCAGTATACCGTTTCCACCGCCACTTGGAAACGGTCACATAGTTTAGGTAATAGCTGAACTTTTAAATCGTCGTAGCTTAGCCGCATAAAACATCTCTGGTGTAAATACAGCTTAATCCTCAATTTATTATCAGAACGATGTACCTAATTTGTTATCAAACTGATTAGGTACACCGAAGTACCTATTTTTTAGTTTATATTATTCATTCGGATAATTTGCAAGTGTATCTAGTTGTTGCAGATAGGAAATGCATTGATATTTATAATTATATTAATTTAGTAGGTATTTAGTGTAACTTTCTCCTGTGTGTCTAGCTAGCGTGAGTTCTTTTTATTATCCTGTTGCTTGAGTATATTGTATTTTAAACTGTTGAATGGGTGGTACTATAAGCAACTTGCTACACAATATTAAATAAATCATGTGTACTATTCCACACTTTTATTTTTAGTTTTTCACCTTACCGGTTTCTTCTCACGACATTCTTAACTTATCTACTACACATAGGTAACTATTGAATAAACCAGGTTTATACCTAATTTTGCCCACTTTTTATTTTTATTTTTTAACTTTACTGGTTTCGTCTCACGGCATTAATAACTTAGGTACCTTAGCCAACCTTAGCTACCTTTTTCACAACATTTTCAAAGTTTAAAAATAAAAAATAAAAATAAAACATGGAAATCTTTACATCGCTATGGTTTTTTCAGATTTTTTTTATGATGTTTGGCACTTATACTAAGGTGCCAAACATTTAACAATAAGCACCTTAGAGAAAGTATTAAGGTAACTGTACCAATGCTCGACACTGTACCAATGCTAGACACTTTCGAACAAAACCCAGTATTTTGAGAAAATTATCCTGTTGTTTTATAAGACTATTGACTTAAAAGATGCCTAATGGTATCTATAAGATATGTTCAAATATTCGCAACACCATCCGAAGTAAATTTAGAAAGACTGTTGACAGCAAATAATGTGACTCCGTGAACACGGTCGTGTTATTTCTTAAGATTTTTGCCAAGGGTACTGATTTTTATAGGTGTGATTTTTTTGTTTATAAGTTATGATTATTACTAATTTTAGTATAAACGTTATAAATATTGAAGTTATTGACACACTTGGACCATTGGGACAATGATGTCTAGCATTGGTGTTTTCGACCAAGTGCATAATAATTTAATTTAAAGTAAAAGTATGATAGATTTTAAAGATTTTATGGGCAAAAGTTAATGTCTAATTGTTGCTGTAACAGTTAAAAAAGAATGTAACGACCATACTGTAATTAATTTGTTAAATTTTTTTGATTGAAATTTTATTTTTCCTTAAAGTGTCTACCATTGGTACAGTTACCTTATTTCTTTAAAGTTCCAAATACCTATCATAAAAAATGTTGTGAAAAACCATAGAGAGATGATTTCCATATTTTGTTGTGCTGTGCTAGTGAAAATGTTGCGAAAAGCGCGAGCTATGGACGAAGCTTTAGAGGCTTCAGATTGTTAGAAGAGATTAGTTGCCTCTGTGAAAATCATGCACACCTACCTACATCTTAGTGGTAGGTAGTAAAGCATGTAGGCATCTTTTTCTTCATGAGTAGGTATGAAGTGGCCTCATTTCTCTCGTGATTTGAGGTCACAATCATCATCGTCATTATCGTCAGATATAATTGCCGGTGATTTTAAGTTTTTTTTTTTTTTCACAGTAAAATGACTTCTGAAAGCAAATGTTGCTTTTGTGTGGAGTTACGAGTCGGTTCGATTTTATTCAGCTACTTGAGCATGGTAATTTAAAAGTACCTACTTACATATATATAATGGTCACGTCTGTAAATCTTCGAAGTGCTAGGCAGAGATGTATGAACACCTATCTACTACCTATTCGCCAACTGATATTGCAGCTGTATGTTTACTGTTGGATGCAGAACAGCCCTATCCCTTATTGAATGAAATTTTAAGGCATTCATTATGCTAACTATTCAACCGCGTCGTCCTAAGACGGATGTATAGAACTATTTGGCTTAGTGGTCAGAGCGTTCCCCCTGCCCCTCTAGACAAGTGGCAATTCGTTGCTCGGCGTATGATGGAATAGAATGCCAAATGTATGAGATTTGACGTATATGACAGGCGTCAACGAATGTCAAAAACGTCAAATCCTTTACATTTGTCATTCTATTCCATCATACGCCGAGCAACGAATTGCCACTTGTCTAGGGGGGCTGTAAGGAAAAGATCGCGGGTTCGAGTCCCGCCCGAGGTTGTTCTCTTTTCTAAATCTTAATCGAGCCCTTAGTCTCCTTCCATGGCACGGGAAAAGATGTCTTGGCTGTATTCTTCTATACCGGGAACCAGCACGGCACAAGTACGTACCTACTTCTTAGGTAGTTATGAAGAATCATGATAAACTCCAAATATCTTCTTATCTTCTTCCGATTGCCCCCCTAAGCTTGTGAATACGCGTGAGATCTTCAAGCAAACCCCTTCTTCAAGCGTTTATACCTGATGATTAACAGAGGAAGGTTAATCAATCATGGAAAGGAGGAATAGGAATGTGGACCCCGGGCTCAAAAATGCCCCCGGAATTGGATGCAACTGTCATCCTAGCAGTGGGGGGGGGGGGGGGGCAGTCCCCCGTTTCCGGGGTCGAGAACAGAACATCGTGGTTGTGTCACGAGGGGGTTGTTTCAGCGGGAATGAGATAAATAAATTAAAATAAAATTTAAGTCAGCTGTCCTTCAGTTACAATAGTAAAAGTGACAGTCATTAATTAAAAAGGTTGTCAATTTAATCTAATAAGTCTTGAATAACGTTTCAAGTTAAGACGTCCTTGCGGATTGCTCTTCAATATTGTCAGGCGTGAACAGGGGTCGTCTCAAAAGTGAAACTGCCCCAGATCAGCTGTGGTTGTGAGGAATGTCTGTCTTCCTGTATAAAAAGTTATTTCTTCACAGGTCTGGAACACTTCAATCGCAGTATTATTTGTACTGGCAATATTAGATCTGAAGGCAACTTATTGGTTCTTTGTGGTAATTGTGGTACCAGGAATGATTGAAATTAAAGCCGTCATGTTCGGACACGTTCTACTTCGCCTGCTCTTTATAATGCTGCTACTCGTCGGTCTACATACGGTACGAATTACATAATTATTATGTGCCCGGCAATGTGTATAATCTGCCCCTCTAGACAAGTGGCAATTCGTAGTATGCATTCAATGTATGGGATTTGACGTATATGACAGGCGTCAACGAATGTCAAAAACGTCAAATCCTATACATTTGTCATTCTATTCCATCATACGCCGAGCAACGAATTGCCACTTGTCTAGGGGGGCTGGTATTCTATACAATACCCAGGAAATGTATTTCTTCTTCATCCTAGCGTCAATCCCAGTCGCTTTCAAGATCGCGATCCGAAGCTTTCGCCTCGGAGTCTGGGGTCCGATTTACCACTCCAATTGCGGTGGCTGGACTTCGATATTTTTCGTGAACTACCATCTGACCTCCACAACCTTATAACGATATTGGGCGATATTGAAGCATTGCAGCTAGACCAGTTACAATTTTTAGGACTCCAACTACCCGTAACGACTGCCATAGATGTTCGTATGGCAACCGGAGCAGCTGTGCAATTCACTAACAAGCACAACGATGCGACAACGATGCGAGTCGCAACGATGTGCGCGATAGACACTGTCATTGGTCGATTTCCAATGACGTGATACAATCAGACCAATGACAATCTACGTTGCGCCTCGCATCGTTGTCGCATCGTTGTGCTCACTTAGTGAATTGCAGTGCAGAGGGCTTAACGTGCTCTCCGAGGCACGACCAGATCAGTGCAAATACCCATTATTATGCTTATAAATATTTCCACTGAGCGGGGATCGAACCCGCGCCTCCTGCGTAGCGGCCGCCTTCACTACCGCTACACCACAGAGGCTGTCATTTCTATACCATTTCGCCAAATACAACATACGACAACTGAAATACAGCGCACCCATTACTTGTTAAACTCTGATACGAATAAAGAGGAACATTGAGAAGCCGCAATGAATTACGCGTACCTATCTGCTGTGTGCTTCTGCAGTTTTCGTATTCGGTCACCTTCGGATTCGTTGATCAGGCGCGGTCCGAGGGGGGGGGGTCACAGGGGACATGACCCCCCCCCCCCCCAAAACCATGCACGTCATATTGAAAAGTCCCAGTACGAGGGGGGGGAGGGGGTTAAATTTCTTAAGGAATTTCCGAAGTGACCCCCCCCCCAAAACTTCAAGCTGCGACCGCACCTGTCGTTGATACCTTTATTCTATGTAGGTACTACTTATTTCATACTTCTGGATGTCAATATAATATTTTCATTTTAATTTGTTTCAGGATAATCATAGACTCATAAAAGTATTCTTGATATCGCACAGTATTTTCTTTGTAGTGTGCGTTGCTTTATTCATCGCCAATATGATTCTGAGAACGGGCTATCTTATTAGGATAATAAGCTCATTGGATATAGGTATGTGAGTACTTAATATTTTAAATGCGAAAATAACTCTGTCTGTCTGTTACGCTTTCACGCCTAAACCACTGAACCTTAGAGTATACATTGCTATAGAGCCCGCCTTACAAGTATGAACTGCTATCAGGGGTATGACCAGTACCGAGGCTCCTGGCTCAACCTCAATCAGTAGCAAAACAATACCCATCAAAATGACTTCGCAAGTAATATTTAATTCGATATGTTAAATCAAAAGTTTATACAACATCGTATATTTGTAGTAATAATGACGCAAAAATACCGCAAAATGACGCCATTTTTTTGTATTTTGGCTTTAATTTTATACATGCACTAGCTGACCCGGTGAACTTCGTACCGCCATATTTTCCGCCCGCGTGGTATTCCGATCCCGCTGTACCTTCTATTCAAATTTCCATGTTAGATTCTAATCCCGTTCCCGCTGCACCATTCCCGACCCGTGCATGAACATGCCACATATAATTGACCATGAGAAAAATATGGCTTTTCTAGATTCAGTCCCGTTTCCACTGTACCTTCTATTCAAACTTCCATTTGTTAGATTCTGATCCCGTTCCCGCTGCACCGTCCCCGACCCGTGAACAATGTGAACATGCCACATATAATAGACTATGGCAAAAACATGACTTTTCTAGATTCAGACCCGTTCCCGCTGTGCCTTCTATTCAAACTTCCATGTTAGATTCTGATCCCGTTCCCGCTGCACCGTCCCCGACCCGTGAACATGCCACATATAATTGACCATGGGAAAAACATGGATTTTCTAGATTCAGACCACAAACTTTTAAGGATTGTCCTTGTGATTTGTTTATGTTCATGGCGAATGCAAGACGGATCGGAAATTGAAGTCGTTTAAATTCAAACGGCATGTCGGTTGGGATCATCGGGATCTTTGGAATGAGAACTTCCTCACTTTCGAATTTTCCTTTATGTGAAAAAAAAATAATAAAAAAAATAATAATAAAAAGTATCCTATGTCCTTCTCCTGGTTCTAAGCTCCTAAGTGAAAAAAAAATAACATAGGCTTATTCAGTTCTTTAGTAGTTAATAAAAATACCTACTTTTAAAAGTCTTTTTTAATAACTGGTTATGAACAGTGAAGGATAATATTCCTGTTTAATAACTAGTTATAAAAGAGTGAAGGAAATTTCATTTTTCGTAGCTGGTTATGTAAAACAGTTATGTAAAAAGAACAAAAAGTCTTTTTTAATAACTGGTTATGAAACAGTGAAGGAAAATTCCTGTTTAATAACTAGTTATGTAAATCAGTTATGAAAATGGACTAAAGGGAATTTTCACTAACCTCATGTCTTTATTGACACTCGCCGTACTAAGAGGAATGGATTGACGCGTCAATCATAAAAATCGGTCTAGGCGTTTTTATAGAGCTTCAAAGGAGCATACAAACATACATTACATAGGCAAATAAACACATTACCACTCCTTTGCGTTGCGCAGTCGGGTGAAAAGAACTCCCTGCCGTGATTTTTCCAAGCGACTACAGTATGGGGTTTTTTAAGAAGGGCATTAGAAGGTTCTTACGGGGTCGGCAGCGCGAGTGTGACGCCGTTAGTTTTGCACTCGTCTATTAGGTCATGGTAGGTAACCACTTTCCATCAGTTGGACTGTGTACGTGTTTACTTGACTGCCATCGAAGTAGCATAAAAACCACTGAACCGATTTAAATGCAATTTGGCTAAAAAAGATGCCGAGAACGTGTGATTGAGAATGGTTTACTATTATTACTTAATTACCAACGTTATCATTAATTCACTAAAATAATTATTTTCAGTTATGATCGCTTATTTTACGATAGAAGTCTGCGATTATTACACGAAGATGAATAACCCTGGCAGCAATCCAGTTACACAGCGTCAGCAGTATGCTATGCAACAGCAACAACAGTATGCTATGCAACAGCAACAACAGTATGCTACGCAAGAGCAACAACAATATGCTATGCAGCAGCAACCACAGTATGGCATGCAACAACAACAGTATGGCATGCAACAGCAACAACAGTATGACATGCAACAGCAGTACCAGTATGACATGCACCAGCAACAACAGTATGGCATGCAACCGAAACAACAGTTTGACATGCAACAACAGCATGCACAACACATAAATAACAACAACATATATTGCTATATGTAACAGCAATAGTTTGCCTTGTAATAGCAATAACAACTTAGAAATTAAGTAATTTCGTCAGGAGTTTAGGAGGGAGGTGTTATAAGGGTATAAATATCTTATAAGCCAAATCAAAAGGAAATGCAATCTAGAACAATGCTAAGATGATAATAACGACTATAATCATTAAATTTAATTAAAAATCTTTATTGACAAATAGAAATACATGACAATGTGTGAAAGAAAAGAATCCCTGGTTCCCGAGCTAGTTCTGTAAAAAACTGTATTACGCGAATCAGTGTCCTCCCCTTAATCCATAGGTACTTATTAATGTCAACAAGTAGATCGACGGTTCCTACAAATAACATCCTAACTGCAAATGATAAATTTTACAGGAGAGCGCTTCAAAGTTGCAAAGACTTGTGTATTGTCTTCTACTTGATGTATAACCATGAAATTAGGTAGAGACGTTTAAGCATATCCGCCCTCTCATATACCATGGTTGTTGAATGAATGCCTAATAGGTAAGAACATATATCACATTATACGACGATGGCGAACAGACGTGTACACAGTAATTAAATAACAAATATATTAATTTGCTGAATTGTGACCTTCTTTCAAACAACAAGAGATAAAACAAAAGTGTGACAAAGGCAAAGTGCAACAAGGCAATTTTGAATTTATTTAGTGAAAATAATGAACTAAGTATCTCAAATAAGATGGGTAGCAGCCCCTTTAGTAGGGGTAACAGGACACCCCGCTCGCCCCCGCCAGCGACCACGCCCGACCCTTGCCCAAATGTGCAAGACCAAGTGGAAAATAAGAACCAGGTGCAAGCCGTAACAACAGCGGAGATTCAGAACTGGTTGACCTCAATAGAAAAATACTTAGGCGATGTATGTAATATTACTGCGGATAGCAAGATCAACTCAGAACAAAAGATACGTATTGCCGCAACGTGCCGAAAAGTCTTACACGGCACGTCCCAAATGGCAATCCAATACGAGGCCCTAAAATCACAAGCCGTGCAAGCTAGCACAACGTGCAAGGCCCTACAGGAACAACTCGACCTATCTAAGCAAATACGCGACCTAAAGCAGACTATTGAGGAGTCCTCTAAACACAAGGCCGGAGCCTCTTTCGCAGATATGGTGAAAAAGGGATCTAATGAATATATCCCTACTGCAAGCAGTAGCTCAGTAGTGATATATCCCAACGACAAGGCCAAATCCAGTGAAGAGACCAAGTCACTAGTACAAAAAATTATATGCCCTGAAAAGATGAAGCTGCAGGTGAGGGGATTACGCAAAACAAAAAACGGTGGCTTCATCATTAGCACCGATACAAAGGAAGACATAGAAAAATTGAAAAGATCAGCCCTACTAACTAACTCAGGCCTTATTGTAGATGACCAGCATAAAAGAAAGCCGCGCGTAATAATAATTGGGGTACCAACCAATATGCAAGAAAAAGAGGTCTTTAGCTGCTTATATCACCAGAATCTGGCGGATAAGCTGCAAGATTGCAGTCTTGAGACTTTCCTGACCTCAATTAGACTTAGTCATAAGTCGGGTAAGAAGGACGCAGCGACATGTAACTATGTGATTGAGGTAGCTGCAAACATCCGCAAAGCCCTAATAGCACAGGAAAGAGTATTTATCAACTGGTCATCGTGCCCCGTTAGAGATTTTACACTGGTGACTCGATGTTACAAGTGCCAGCAGTATGGCCATGCGGCAAAGACATGCAGGGAAGCTTCATTTACATGCGGACATTGTGGAGAGCAAGGACACTCAATGAAGGACTGCACAAGGAAGATCGAAGGAGCAAAATGCGCTACCTGCCTACGCTTCAAAAAGCCAAACAATCATGCCACGGGAGCACCTGAATGTCCAGCAAAACAAGTGGCTGAAAAAAGGTATATAAACTCAATTGACTATGAAGACGCCTAAGAGCGTCGCTAACCCAGTAATTATCTGACCTTTATCTGTTTTTATAGTTTTAATTTATTTTAGAGTTAGTTATATACTATTAAGGAGATATTTATCATAGAGAATACAGTCACATAGTAATGACACATAATTTATTAAAAGATCTGGACAACTACGCTGTATCAGAGTCTAGAACATGTGAGGCAGAAGAGTGCAAGCAATATCTTTCCTCGTACAGTAAACCACTAACCATAATAACACAAAATATTCGTAGTGTATTTAAGAACTTTGATGAATTTCTAGCATTGCAGCATAGAATAAATATGAATCCGGACGTCATTGTTTTAACAGAATGTAGGCTTTCTTTACCATTGATATACCACTAATGTCGGGATATAATATGTATAGATGTAATACAATATACAACCAAAACGATGGGGTGGTGGTCTACATAAAAAATAGCATTAATGCATCCATTGAGGAACCTAGCATGCAAGATTGCAACAGATTATTGGTGAAAATAGGGCCAGAACTAGCGATACTAGCTATATATAGGCCGCCCTCTTTTAGTGATAAATATAAGTTTATTGAGTCATTAAACGACACGCTGCAAAACCTAGCTGCCTGTAAAAACATAATATTAATTGGAGATATTAATATAAATATATTGCAGGGACAGCAAGACATAAAAGAGGATGCCCTGCATTATCTCAACCTATGCTCATTCCATGGTTTATTCCCCACGCACTCTAATATCACACGCCCAGCGTCTGGGTCTTGTCTTGACCACATCATGTTAAAATCGCAATATCGCTCACATGCACTTATCATCAATTCACCTATAACTGACCATAATGCTGCCCTACTAACTCTAAGTTGCAAGTTACCTAAGTCACAAAATACGCGCATAATTAATAAATTAAATATGAGTAGACTTGAAGACGATTTACGTGATATCGACCTTGGCCCAGTTTACTATTCTGATGATCCGCACTTTTGTATGCAATACATGACTGACAATATAAAACATGCTATACAGAAAAATACAAGTGTTACGCGGTTGCATAATAAAAATTATAGCCTGAAACCGTGGGTCACACCTGGTCTCATTCGTTGCATGAAACATAGGGATAGACTGCACTTAAAATGTAAACGCGATCCTAATAACTTAATTCTACAGATTACATACAAAAGATATCGAAATTTCTGCAATGATCTCCTAAGAAAAGTTAAAATAAACCATGATAAGCTGAAACTAGAAAGGGCGGGATCGAATAGTAAATTGATCTGGCAACATATTAAGAATATGACCTATATCACGAAACAAAATGAATCACCTTTGAGTTTATTGCGCACTCAATCATCGCAGGTGGAATCTGCTAACATAGTCAATAATTTCTTTGTAAATGTTGGTAAACGACTTGCACAGCAAGTGCAAGGAAGCACGCATCGTTCCGCAAGCCCTCCCTTCCCTTGTACGACTACCTTATCATCTTTTGTGCTGTTGGACACCGATGAAGAAGAGGTTGAGAGAATAATTATGAATTTAAAAGATGACTGTGCAGTTGGTTGGGACCACATATCAAATAAGATCATTAAAAAATACAGGCAGATTATAGTACCCCCACTAACTAACATCTTCCAAAAATGTTTATCAGCTGGTGTATTCCCTAAATGCCTCAAAAAAGCAATGGTTGTCCCTATATACAAATCGGGGGAAAAAGAGCAAATAACAAATTACAGGCCCATCTCCCTGCTACCTGCAATGTCAAAGATTCTAGAAAAAATTATAAATAATAGGTTAATCAAATATCTAGAAGAAAATTCACTTTTGTCAAAAACACAGTTTGGATTTAGAGCGAATAGGTCGACGGCAGACGCTGTACACCATCTGACAGATTACATAGCACAAAAACTTGATAAGGGTGGTCATACAGTGGGCATATTCCTGGACCTGGCCAAAGCTTATGACACGGTTTCCATCCCTAAATTGCTATACAAGCTTGAAAATATAGGGGTAAGAGGCGTCCAACTGGAACTCCTCAAAAGCTATTTAAAAGAGCGTACGCAATGCGTAAAAATCGGCAGTGTTCTCAGTGATGACCTTGAAAACACCACCTTTGGTATCCCGCAAGGAAGTATCTTGGGAAGCACATTGTTTTTAATTTACATAAACGAACTCTGTAATCTAAAACTAGAACACGGCACGATTATATCATACGCGGACGATACTGCCCTCCTTTTTTCTGCTGAATCAAAAGAAGAAGCGCACGTGAGAGCGCAACGTGGTTTCAATATAGTGAATAATTGGCTTCAGTATAACCTACTAACATTAAATGCAGATAAATCCAAATATATTTCTTTCTCGATGCGCAAGAGACAAACTACACCCCGGATTAACCCGTTGCTTATTGCTCATCATTGTAAAGTCCCTAGTGATACAGACAACAAATGTAACTGCCCGGAAATAACAAGAACGGACAAAATAAAATACCTGGGTATAATAATAGACGAAACTCTATCTTTTACACAATACAGCGAAGCGCTAATTAAGCGACTACGCAAAATGATATTTGTGTTCAAAAAAATAAGACGCATTACTGATGTAAAACTAATTAAACAAATATACTATGCCCTTTGTCAATCAATATTGACGTACTGCATAACTTCATGGGGGGGAGGTGGTAAATCATTGTTATTACCCATTGAGAGAGCCCAGAGAGCGGTCCTCAAGGTAGCAACCTTCCGCTCGTTCCTATTCCCCACTGACCTCCTATACAAATCTTGTAAGGTATTAACAGTCCGCCAACTATTCATACTGAGCACAGTTCTAAAGCAGCACACAGCACTTCCCTACAGCACTGAAATTGTAAATAAAAGACGGAAGGATATTGTGTGCACCCAGCGAATTGCAATAAAGCACGAGTATACAGCCAAATTCTACATGTTTTTAGGGCCATTACTGTATAACAGGGTAAACGCGATAACAAGCATATATCCTCTGAACTACAGACACTGTAAGCAAGTCCTAAAGAAAGCTCTCCAAAAGATGACATATGATGAGACGGAGGAGTTAATAAAGGTTTTAAAATAGTTAATGTCAAATAGTAAATTAATGAATAGTATTTAAGTTTAGAAGGCTAATCCACTTTACACTACATTAATACCTAATACTTTTTAAGCCTATGAATTATGTATATTTGATGTGATGTAATAAATAGCACTGCAAGCTTGAAACACAGGATTACCTAGTTCAAGCACAAATAGTAACGCACTTAAGTAGCTTTGTAAGATAACTGACAATTAAGAAACGCATGTAAATATTGTGTATATTTTATACCATATACACAATACAAGTATTTATGCACTAATTAGAAAACTAATAGCATTAGCTAGGCTAAGAAACTATGTAACACTAATGTACTATGATTATGGAAATAAATATTATTATTATTATTATTTTAGTGTCATTTTTTATTCTCAACTCAATGAGTTGGTCTTAACCACATTTACGGGCCGGAACCAAGTAAATGAGGCGTGTGTGTGTTATTGCGTGTCCTGTGTTAGTGGGTGTGTGTTTTCAGTGTCTTCTATTTGCAAGAACTTTCTCACAATTCTGCATGTGTTCAGTATAGCGGCTTTTTGGATGGGTATGTAGATGTTATCTTTAAGGTCTATTAGTTTGATACTATGGTGAAGGTGTTTAGGGATGACTCCGGTAGTGGATACTACTATCGGCACTATATATACTTTATCTTGCTTCCAGATCCTTATGATTTCATCTTTCAGGTCAGAATATTTGTTTATTTTTTCAATAATAGTCTTCTGTAAATTATGGGTATTCGGGACTGCGATGTCTATCAGGTAAGTAATTTTATTAATTTTATCTTGTAATGTAATATCTGGTCTGTTATAGTGGATGGTCCTATCGGTAAGTATGGCGCGATCGTAATATAATTTGTGTGAGGTATTTTCTAAAATTGTTTCAGGCTTGTAGTTGTAATATGGTGTGTTAGTGTACTTAGTGTTTTGTATGAGATTGTGTTTGTGTGCTAAGCTTTGGTGTATAATGTTGACTATTTGATTATGTCTGTGTGTATAATCTGTTTGTGTGAGTGTAGTGCATGCTCCGGTTATGTGTTGTATAGTTTCAGATTGTGTGTGACATTTGCGGCATTTATCATTTGTAGCTGTAGGATCTTTAATGATAAATTTTCGGTAGTTCTTAGTGTTTATTATTTGGTCTTGTATGGCTATTATAAAACCTTCTGTTTCTGGGAATAGGTTACCTATCTGAAGCCATTTATTTGAGGCTGTTGAATCTATGTGAGGTTGTTCTAGGTCATGAGGATGTCGTCCATGAAGCGTTTTCTTTTTCCAGTTTTCTATTTTTAATACTTGCGGATCATCGATGTCACGATTCTGTGTGTTTAGGGTTTCATTTAGGTTTAGTGGAGTGAAATTGTAGTCATTTTCAGTTACTGTTTTATGAATTTCGCTGGATTGGCTTTTCATATTAAAGAATATTTTTAGGTTGTGTAGTTGTTTCTGCCAGAGATGCTGTATGTCAATTAATCCTCGGCCGCCATTCTGTCTCTTTATAGTAAGCCTTTCTATTGCAGATTTAGGGTGTAGATTGTTGTGTTTTGTTAATGTGGTGCGTGTTGTTCTTTCTATTTGTTCTATATCAGTCTTAGACCATTTTACTATACCAAAAGAGTACGTCATAATCGGGATAGCATAGGTGTTAACTGCCTAAATAAGATTTTTTCCAGTCAGTTGGGTTTTGCATATTGAGTTAATTCTGTTTTTATATTCTTTAGTTAGTGTCTCCTTTATTGCCGAATGATCTAAACCTTTTAGCTGTCTGTATCCTAAATACTTATAAAAATTGGTTGAGTCCATTGCTGTTATGTCGTTAGTATCATCCACTGCATAGTTGCCGGGCTGGATCTTTCCTTTTATTATATGTAAGGTCTTGCACTTTTCTAAACCAAATTCCATATTTATGTCTTTGCTAAATGTTACTGTTGTGTCTACTAATTTTTTCATTTCGTTATCTGTTTTTGCGTATAGTTTAATATCATCCATATATATAAGATGTGAGATTTTTGTTTCTTTAGTTGTGTTTTTGAAGCTATATCCAGCTCGACAGCCGTGCAGAAGATGTGATAAGGGGTTCAGAGCGAGACAGAACCACATTGGACTTAAGGAATCTCCTTGAAAAATACCCTTCTTAATAGATATCTCTCGGGTAGTAATGTTTTTATCTGAGTAATTTAGTTGAAGTGACGTTTTCCAAAACGACATGATGTTACGTAGAAAATGAGTTATTTTAGGGTTTATTTTATATATTTGTAATATTTCTAACAACCATGAGTGTGGGATACTGTCAAATGCTTTTTTATAATCTATGTATGTGCAATGTAGGTTCCTATTTTTAGTGGTGGCATGTTTATGTATTGTGGAGTCTATGATTAACTGTTCCTTACATCCCATGTGGCCCCGCCTGCATCCTTTCTGTTCTTCTGCTATAATCTGATTGTGTTCAATATGTGTGTTAATTTTTCTAGCTATTGCTGACGTGAGAATTTTGTATATTGTGGGTAAACATGTTATCGGCCTATACTGAGAAGGTAGTGCTGAATATTTAGTTTTGGGTAGCATATATGTTATTCCGGTAGCAATAAATTCAGGTATATGTTGTTTTTCTAATATTATATCAGTGAAGTTTTTAGCAATGTGTTTGTGCAATATTGTTAATTTTTTGTACCAAAAGTTATGAATCTTGTCTACGCCTGGTGCTTTCCAATTACGTAGTTTAGCTGTAATACTAATTATATCCGACTCTGATATTTCTTCAAACTCCATCTCGTCTGTTGTACTCCATTTATTTAATTCTTCCGTAATCCAACCTGCTTTTTCATTATGTTGTACTTCATCCTCCCAAATCCCTGCCCAGAATGTCTCGAGCTCTGTTTGTGTAGGTGTTTCTATATTTGTGGCTGTGTCAGTTTCCCTTTGTGGCTTGCTAAGGTTTCTGTAGAAGGCTTTTTCATTATTAGCGAATAATATGTTATTATTTCTTCGTTCTTGTGCCTTTGTGTATCTCCTTAACCTATGTACTTTTAGTGCTAGTTTCTGTTTTAGTGTATCTAGAAATGCCTCAGGTTTCCTATTACTATTTTCGTGTTTAGTGTGTAGTGTTCTTTTTTTAAATATTTCTTCTACTTTCTTAACTACTTTATTTGACCTATTGTTATTAATGTACTGTGTTAGTCTACCGCAGTCCGCCCTAAGTTTTTCTATATCTTTTTCTAGTCTTACCTGCCATGGTGGTTTATTATTATGTTTAGATCTTATGCTACCTATTCTATCTATTACTTTGTAATTCAGTTCTTCAGTTATAACTAGTGCAGTACAATATATAAGAGTGTGTATATCTGTAAGTTGAGTGTCGTCGGTAAGAAATTGGTTGAGTATATTTTGGTTAAACAGATTTGTTAATTGAAAGAGCTTAAAGCTATATTTTAGTTTAGGCAATTTAGGTCGTACAACGGGATCCATACCAGAGTATAGTGTGATAGCTGCTCTAAATTTATCAATAATTTCTTGGGTGTGTACTTCTACTACAGGGTTATGTTCTATTAATGTTTCAATATCATTCTCTACCGTTAATGTTATGAACTCTGTTTGAGTGGATATGTGTGACATTTGTGTGTGCGATTGTGATTGTGATTGAGAGTGATGCCGTGATTGATTGTAGTCTTCTATTTGATTTTGTGTGGGTGTGAGAGAGTTAATTTCTATACTATCATCTGCGTGTTCTTGTAATTGTAACCTTACTTCTTCTTTTAGTCGGTCTAGTTCGTCTACAGTCAATAATTTGTTCTTTACTATGGTTCGCCTCTGGTCAGATACTCGTTGTTCAGTAACTATAATTGTTGGGTATTTTTGTGAAAAAAGTTCGTGCAATTGTTTCCTATATGTTGTCATGTCTGTTTCTACTTTTGTAATGGTGTAGTATGTGCGCATGATGAACGTATTTACATCTTTGCTCCATCTCATGCGCTTCCTTGGTTTCCCAGCCTTAGTGGACGCAGGTAAAAAGGCATTATTATTATTATTTTAGTGTAATTTTTTATTCTCAACTCAATGAGTTGGTCTTAACCACATTTACGGGCCGGAACCAAGTAAATGAGGTGTGTGTGTGTCATGTGTGTCTTGTGTTAGTGTGTGTGAGTTTTCGGCATCGTCTATTTGCAGGAACTTTCTTACAATTCTGCATGTGTTCAGAATAGCGGCTTTTTGAATGGGTATATATATGTTATCTTTGAGGTCTATTAGTTTTATGCTATGATGAAGATGTGTAGGAATAACTCCGGTAGTGGATACTACTATAGGGACTATATAGACTTTATCTTGTTTCCAGATTCTCATAACTTCTTCTTTCAAATCAGAGTATTTATTTATTTTTTCGGTTATGGTTTTCTGTAGATTGTGGGTATTCGGGACTGCGATATCTATCAGGTAAGTAGTTTTATTTATTTTATCTTGTAGTGTAATGTCTGGTCTGTTGTAGTGGATGGTCCTATCAGTAAGTATGGCGCGATCGTAATATAATAAAATTTGTGTGAGGTATTTTCTAGGATTATTTCAGGCTTGTAGTTGTAATATGGTGTGTTGGTGTTTTGTATGAGATTATGTTTGTGTGCTATGCTTTGGTGTATAATGTTAACTATTTGATTATGTCTGTGTGTATAATCTGTTTGTGTGAGTGTTGTGCATGCTCCCGTTATATGCTGTATAGTTTCTGATTGTGTGTGGCACTTGCGGCATTTATCATTTGTAGCTGTGGGGTCTTTAATGATATATTTTCGGTAGTTCTTAGTATTTATAATTTGGTCTTGTATGGCTATTATGAAACCTTCTGTTTCTGGGAATAAGTTACCTATCTGAAGCCATTTATTTGAGGCTATCGGGTCTATGTGAGGTTGTTCCAGGTCATGAGGGTGTCGTCCATGAAGTGTTTTCTTTTTCCAATTTTCTATTTTTAGTGCTTGCGGGTCAACGATATCTAGATTTGGCGTATTTAGGGCTTCATTTAGGTTTAGTGGAGTGTAATTATGGTCATTTTCAGTTACAGCTTTGTGAATGTCGCTTGAGTGGCTTTTCATGTCGAAAAATTTCTTCAAATTGTGTAATTGCTTCTGCCACAGGTGGTGTATATCAGTTATTCCTCGGCCTCCATTCTGTCTCTTTATAGTGAGCCTTTCGATTGCAGATTTAGGGTGTAGATTATTATGTTTTGTGAATGTGGTGCGTGTGGTTCTTTCTAATTGTTCGATGTCGGTTTTAGACCATTTTATAATACCAAATGAGTATGTCAAAATCGGTATGGCATAAGTATTAACTGCTTTAACAAGATTTTTCCCAGCTAGTTGGGTTTTGCAAATTGAGTTTATTCGGTTTTTATATTCTTTAGTTAGTGTATCTTTTATTGCTCCGTGATCTAATCCTTTTAACTGTTTATATCCTAAATACTTATACAAATCCGATGGTTCCATGGCCGTTATATCATTAAAATCATCTACTGCATAGCTGCCGGGACGTACTTTGCCTTTTACTATATGTAAAGTCTTGCATTTTTCTAACCCAAATTCCATATTTATATCTTTACTAAATGCTGCTGTAGTGTCTACTAGTTTTTTCATTTCTTTATCTGTTTTTGCATATAACTTAATATCGTCCATATATATAAGATGTGAGATTTTTGTTTCTGTTGATGAATTTTTGAAGCTGTATCCAGCTCGGCAGCTATGCAGAAGATGTGATAGTGGGTTTAAGGCGAGGCAGAACCACAGTGGACTTAAGGAATCTCCTTGATAAATACCCTTCCTAATAGATATCTCCCGAGTAGTAATTTTATTATCTAAGTAATTTAGGTGAAGTGAGGTTTTCCAAAACGGCATAATATTACGTAAGAAATGAGTTATTTTTGAGTTTACTTTATATATTTCTAAAATTTGTAACAACCAGGAATGTGGGATACTGTCAAAAGCTTTTTTGTAATCTATGTATGTGCAATGTAGGTTTCTATTTTTAGTGGTGGCATGTTTATGTATTGTGGAGTCTATAATTAATTGTTCCTTACATCCCATGTGGCCCCGCCTACATCTTTTCTGTTCCTCTGCTATAATTTGGTTGTGTTCAATATGTGTATTAATTTTTCTGGCTATTGTTGATGTGAGGATCTTGTATAATGTGGGTAAACATGTAATCGGCCTATACTGAGAAGGTAGTGGTGAATATTTACCTTTAGGTAGCATATATGTTATTCCAGTAGCAATAAATTCAGGTATATGTTGTTTCTCTAATATTATATCAGTAAAGTTCTTAGCAATGTGTTTATGTAATATCGTTAGTTTTTTGTACCAAAAGTTATGAATTTTATCTACGCCTGGTGCTTTCCAATTGTGTAGATTAGCTGTGATACTAGTTATGTCAGACTCTGTAATCTCCTCAAATTCCATCTCCTCTGTTATGCTCCATTTGTTTAATTCTTCTGCAATCCAACCTGCTTTTTCATTATGTTGTACTTCATCCTCCCAAATTCCGGCCCAAAATGTCTCGAGTTCTGTTTGTGTAGGTGTTTCTACATTTGTGGCTGTGTCAGTTTCCCTTTGTGGCTTGCGAAGGTTTCTGTAGAAGACTTTTTCATTATTAGCGAACAATGTGTTATTATTTCTTCGTTCTTGTGCTTTTGTGTACCTCCTTAACCTATGTACTTTTAGCGCTAGTTTTTGTTTTAATGTATCTAAAAATTCCTCAGGTTTCCTATTACTATTTTCATGTTTAGTGTGCAGTGTTCTACTTTTAAATATTGCTTCTACTTTCTTAACAATTTTGTTTGATCTATTGTTATTAATGTACTGTGTGAGTCTACCACAGTCCGCCCTAAGCTTTTCTATGTCTTTTTCTAGTCTTACTTGCCATGGTGGTTTATTATTATGTTTAGGTCTTATGCTATCTATTCTATCTATTACTTTGTAATTCAGTTCTTCAGTTATAACTAATGCAGTACAATATATAAAAGTGTGTATATCTGTAAGTTGAGTGTCATCGGTAAGAAATTGGTTGAGTATATTTTGGTTAAACAGATTTGTTCATTGAAAGAGCTTAAAGCTATATTTTAGTTTAGGCAATTTAGGTCGTACAACGGGATCCATACCAGAGTATAGTGTGATAGCTGCTCTAAATTTATCAAGAATTTCTTGGGTGTGTACTTCTACTACAGGATTATGTTCTATTAATGTTTCAATATCATTCTCTACCGTTAATGTTATGAACTCTGTTTGAGTGGATATGTGTGACATTTGTGTGTGCGATTGTGATTGTGATTGTGATTGTAAGTGATGTCGTGATTGATTGTCTTCTATTTGATATTGTGTGGGTGTGAGGGAGTTAATTTCTGTACTATCATCTGCGTGTTCTCGTAACTGTAATCGTACTTCTTCTTTCAGTCGGTCTAGTTCGTCTACAGTCAATAATTTGTTCTTTACTATTATTCGCCTCTGGTCAGATACTCGTTGTTCAGTAACTATAATTGTTGGGTATTTTTGTGTAAAAAGTTCGTGCAACTGTTTCCTATATGTTGTCATGTCTGTTTCTATTTTTGTAATGGTGTAGTATGTGCGCATGATGAACGTATTGACATCTTTGCTCCATCTCATGCGCTTCCTTGGTTTCCCAGCCTTAGTGGACGCAGGTAAAAAGGCATTTACCTCCTGCGCAACACTTAAGACTGGATTGGGTGGATCTGCATAAAAAGTGTTACTGGGGGGTGATGACGGTACTGACGATGGTATGGATGGTGATGATATTCTAGAGGGTGTGTATGAAATGGTGCTAGGGCTGTATGGTTCTGCTGGAGTGTTTGTCCTATCGGTCAGACTGGCACCATCGTCAGCTGTTTCGGCTGTAGTATCTTTGTCGGTGGGAGCCCGCCTGTTCAACTCCTCACCGCTGACGGTTCGCATGCTGAGACACCCAGCGTCAGCTCCAGGTGTGCCCCGGCGATCGCCCCCGGGCAGCGGTCCTATACGTTTTCTTTTTGCTCTCGTCTCCATTTTGAATGGGTTTCCAGAGCCATGTTTGCCGCGCCAGTAATTTTAATATCGCGTGTCCGCCCCCCACGTGAGTCTGATGTTCGACTCGGACGTATGGTTGTGTTAGGGGGCTTATTATTATTATTATTATTATTATTATTATTATTATAAGGACTTTTAGTAGGTACTGCACTTTGGACCCTCTCCGTACCGTCCAGGTCCTTGATTCTGCTAAAGCAAAAACACAAGTTGCAGCAGGATATTGACTGGGTGGTGGAGTAGAGTACCAGGAATGGGTTACAGTTTAACGCTGCCAAGAGCGTAACGATAAACTTTGGTCGAGCGCGCAACCCCACACTGTACCAGTATAAGGTGGGTGGAGAGTCCATGACTAGGGTGAATGATTTCAGAGACTTGGGCGTCCGTCTTAATGCGGGGCTTACATTTGGGAACCATATTGCTGCGGTGTGTAAGAAAGCTTACAGGAATTTAAGTTTTATACTGCGGAAAATTTACAAACATAAGAGCCATCACAGCCTTATATAATGCGCTAGTGAGAAGCCAGCTGGAAGGCAACGCAGCTGTATGGTCACCATAAGAGGCCAAATATAGTTTAATGGTAGAACGGATACAAAACAAATTTGTGAGGTATTTGTATTTAAGGTTGTATGGTGTGTACCCATTTTACCCGCTTATGTATCCCACCTTATTCTAATTGCGAATGGTGGGGTACAATACAATGAGCTACGAGTGAGGCGCGAAGTCGCTCTAGTATCGTACACAACCCAGCTATACATTTTTTTTATACCACTTAGGTGGCAGACAAGCACACGGCCCATCTGATGGAAAGTGGTTACTGTGGCCTATGGACGCGTGCAGCACCAGGGGCGTGACACTCGTGCTGCCGACCCTGAAGAAAGCTTCTAATGCCCTTCTTGTCGCTGTCTTCATATTTAAAGCGAACCCCAGACTCCCGAGGTGGAGGCCTCCGAAGCAACCGCGACTAATGCTAGTCCATGATGATTTTATTTAGTTACTAATTTACAAAAATTGTGTTTACTAAAGAAGTCCGTTCTAGAGTTGTAAGAATTCATTGAAATAAAACCACTTTTTAACGCGCTAACCGCGACCATGGCTGCTGAGAAGTAGCCGAAACGTCGAGCTTAAAGTAAATAATAAGCCAACATAGGCCACAATAAAGAACAACGACTGCTTGATATTTGACTGCCTCTGTGGCGTAGCGGTAGTGAACGCGGCTGCTACGCAGGAGGCGCGGGCTCAATCCCCGCTCAGTGCCAATATTTGTATGCATGAATATAAATATTTGCATTGGTCTGGGTGCTTCTGAATATAAAAAAGACTGAGGATCTTTGGGGCATTTCAACCAATATAATAAAACCAATAATGCCCGCTATTGCGCCTTATCTTGCAATCATATTCAATAAATGTATAGATGAAAACCAGTTTCCTACTCTTATGAAGTACAGTAAAATCATTCCGTTATTCGACCCATCTCTATACTCCCAGCCCTTAGTAAAATTTTTGAAAAAATAATTTTTAATCAACTGCTTTCACATTTTACATTAATAAATTACTTCATGAGAAACAGTTTGGGTTCACTAAAGGCAGAAACATGACGGATGCAGGAGTTGCACTCGTCAAACATATATTTGATGCATGGGAGAAGAAGCAGGATGCCATTGGTATTTTTTGTGATTTATCAAAAGCTTTTGATTGTGTTGATCATGAGACTTTGTTATTGAAATTAGGTTATTATGGTGTTTCTAATGGCTCACTTAGCTTAATAAAGTCTTACCTCAATGGCAGAGTACAAAAAGTCAACATTAATGGCACCGACTCTTCTGGCGCCCCTTTAGTCATGGGAGTACCCCAGGGCTCGATATTAGGACCCCTTTTATTCTTGATATATGTAAATGATCTTCCTTACTTCACTAAAAATCTTTGTGAAATAGTATTATTTGCAGATGACACATCATTAATTTTTAAAACTGATAGACAAAAAGTAGTACTTGACGATGTGAATAATACCCTTTCCGAAATATTGCATTGGTTCACAAGTAACAACTTGTTACTCAATGCAAAAAAAACAAAATGTGTTAAGTTTACTATGCCCAATGTAAGACAGATAGATACTCATATTGTAATGAACAATGAATCAATTCAAGTAGTTAATACCACAGTTTTTCTGGGAATAACGCTAGATAGTAAACTGCAATGGGGTTCTCATATCACAGCCTTGGCAGGAAAACTTAGCTCAGCTGCCTATGCGGTTAGAAAGATAAGGTCACTAACTGATGAGGAAACGGCACGATTAGTTTATTTTAGCTACTTTCATAGCGTTTTGTCATATGGTCTGCTGCTGTGGGGCTCAGCTGCCGATATTGAGACTGTTTTCATATTACAGAAACGCGCGATACGAGCAATCTACGGCCTCAGACCCCGTGACTCGCTGAGAGAAACATTTAAAGAAATTAATATATTAACGGTTGCTTGTCAATATATTTACGATAATATTTTATACATACGGAAGAACTTGAATCTTTTTAAAAAAAACTCGGACACACATGATTATAATACGAGAAATAAAGATAAACTAGCAGTGCCAATACTCAGGCTTCATAAGGTTGGTAATTCATTTGTAGGCAACAGTATAAAAATATTCAATAAAATTCCTCAGGATTTGGTTGACATGCCACTTAATATTTTTAAAATAAACGTGAAAAAAAGTCTAATGGAAAAAGCTTATTATAAAGTAGAAGAATATCTTAATGATAAAAATGCATGGTCAACCTAATCACTTTCTTACCCGCACATTGTAAATTGTATAAAAACCGTATTAAAAAATAAATAAAGAAATAAAAAGGATAATTGAGTTCTCTGAGTTTCTTGCTGGTATCTTCTCAGTAGAACCAACTACCGAACCAGCGAAAGAATCATTTTCAAATGGTTTACTTTAATTTATTTAATATTTTATTTTTTGTTCACATACTTCTTGACACAATTGTAATATTTTGACGTTCATATGGTGCTCTATATGTGCCTAAATTGAATAAACGAAATTGATTCTTTGATTCTTTGATTCTTTGCTTCTATGTATAATAATGTATGTATTTAGATACAGAAAAAAAAAAGTATTTAAGTATGTATTTCCACATTCTAGATTCCATAATACAAGCTAATTAAGCTTACCATGGGTAGACCCAATTCGATAGCGTTGTGTAGAATGTTGTAGAATATTTATTTATTATTTATTTTCGCGGTGTGTTGCACTGCGTCGCGTTGTGGCGCTTGCCGCTCAGGCGTTGTCCTACGTGAGCAATGCGATGCGCAGTGATGTGTCCCATATTTCATGTGAAGTATTCACGCAACGCAACAATAAAGAACGACTACTTGATATTTTCGAGTCGCACATTTATGTAAGCTGTGGATACGTACTGTGATTGCGAACAAAGGAACAGTTGTAGGAATTTTTTAAACGACTTCAAAAAAGGAGGTTCTCAATTCGTACACTATTTTTTTATATGTTTGTTACCTACTCGATTGTGAAGCCAATGAGCAGTTTTCCAGTAGGTATTTATAGGGTTCCTAAAGACGCCCTAGATGGCGCAGCCGGCACTTTTGGTAAGAAGAGTGTGGTGTCACATCTAGTGTTCCCTAAATGAGCAGTTTTCCAGTAGGTACTTATAGGGTTCCTAAAGACAAGCTAGATGGCGCAGCCGGCACTTTTGGTAAGAAGAGTGTGGTCTCACATCTGGTGTTCCCTAATTTATGGAAAAAATGTTCTTCGGTTTTGTAATGATTTACTTTATATAAATGTTTTGACATTTTTTTTTGATAAAATTAATTACAGACAGTGACGCGAAAAGAATTAAGCGTTTTATCATATTTTGTCTATTGTAATATGGGTAAATGAAATTAAACTTTGGCAACATCGCACAAACAAACCACAGAGTACATTAAAATTACCAAAAGCTATGCTAGCGCCATCTCTTGACCTTACAGACAGTGACGCGAAAAGAATTAAGCGTTTTATCATATTTTATCTATTGTAATATGGGTAAATGAAATTAAACTTTGGCAACATCGCACAAACAAACCACAGAGTACATTAAAATTACCAAAAGCTATGCTAGCGCCATCTCTTGACCAACTGATTATTATACCTACTGGAAAACTGCTCATTGTGGATAAAATGTTCTTCGGTTTTTTAATGATTTACTTTACTTAAATATTCTGTAATTTTTTCTGATACAATTATTTTAAATATAATATTATTATTTTACATTACAGACAGTGACGCGAAAAGAATTAAGCGTTTTATTATATTTTATCTATTATAATATGGGTAAATGAAATTAAACTTTGGCAACATCGCATATTCATGAAAAAATACCACAAACAAACCACAGAGTACATTACAAATTACCAAAAGCTATGCTAGCGCCATCTCCTGATGACTTAAAAACCAACTGATTATTATACCTACTGGAAAACTGCTCATTCTTTGCTTACTTACTTACATCCGATAGCTCGGGCTGCACATCTTCCTAGCACATCTTACTCGCTACGCTAGCATAGCATAGTGGCAACGGTCACATACTTTTATAGCTTAGCTTTTAAATCCTCGTAGCTTATCTGGATAACACATCTGGTGTAAATACAGCATAATCCTCAATGTATTATCAGAACGATGTAATCTGTTATCAAACTGATTATTTTTACAATAATATTTTAGTTTACCTTATTCATTCGGCTAATTTGCTAGTGTAGTCGTTGCAGATAGGAAATGCTATCCTTTAGTATTTAGTCTAACTTTCTCTTGCTCCGTAAGTTTTTTTATTATCCATTCACTAGAGAGTAAGAATATTGTGTTTATACTGTTGAATTGTGGGACTTTGTGAAACTTGCTAAACATATTGAATGAACCACGTAGGTACTTTTCCACATTTTTTAGGGTTCCGTAGCCAAAGGGCAAAAAACGGAACCCTTATAGATTCGTCATGTCTGTCCGTCCGTCTATCTGTCGGTCCGTCCGTATGTCACAGCCACTTTTCTCCGAAACTATAAGGCCTATGCTGTTGAAACTTGGTAAGTAGATGTATTCTGTGAACCGCATTAAGTATTTCATACAAAAATAGAAACAAAGCATTAAATTTTGGGGGTCCCCATACTTTGAACTGAAACTCAAATTTTTTTTTTTCATCAGACCCATACGTGTGGGGTATCTATAGATAGGTCTTTAACACGTTCACTGCGTTACGGGGTTTTTTGAACCTCTTGCAGTGTTGTCGTTCAGTGCGGACGAAAAAATCTAGGGTGTGCTCGCTCGTGCGGGAGCTGTATCTATGAAATTATTTACTGTATGAGAGAGATAAATATATATTTTTCATGTACGCCGTTTGAAGAAACTGTTGCTATTTTAAAACTATACGGGGTCTTATAAGCCCCGTTACGACCAGAGAGCAAAACTTATCTTCCAGTGCGATACGGGGTTCAAAAAGCCCCGTATAAATTATTGTGACCCCGTACGGGATCGTGAGCTCATTAGCATTAATGCTGTTCTTAGCTCAAGACGTAGTGTTTAATTATCGATAATGAAGTGTTCGCGACGTATGTTGCATCTGTCACAGATTAACAATCAGTGTCATTTTCAGCAGCAGTAGTATTAATTACGTCTTGAGCAATTCGTATATCTTCTTTGGGAATTTCAATGTTTGATATCGGTATTACACTAAGTTTTGACTCTTCCAGGCTTATAGTTTGCTTTCTTCCAGTTGGCGTCTTCAAAAGATTTTTCATTACCCAATAACAATTAATAATATAGAGAATAATGTCAAATATACCCTTCAAGAAATAAAATTTATCGTTTCTCCTATTTCCCAACACTATAATTTTATCGGTATAATTGAGTTCTGGGCGTTACGGGGCAGTACAATCCCGTATTTTATTATATCAGGTGCGGTACGGGGTTTACGAGACCCCGAATAATTTGTTTTCGTTTTATTTTCGTAAATTTTTGACTAATCTAGTGGCGAAAAGACTATAACATAGCTCATTTCATAATCTATCAGACTATAAAATAAAATAAAAGCAAACGTTAAATTTCAGTCAGTTATAGATTGAGAAAGCAATAAGGGTGTACGGGGCACTTTAACACCCGTATCGCACTATGAAGGAAGCACTTCACGGGGCGCATAATATCTCGTAACGCACTCGAATTCAAGACGGCTTTTGAGCTCACGCAGTGAACGTGTTAAAATTGCTATTGAGGTTTCTAGTATATTTTTTTTCTAAACTGAATAGTTTGCGCGAGAGACACTTCCAAAGTGGAATAATGTGTGTTAAGGGGGAGGGGGTCCCCCCCCTCTAACTTCTAAAATAAGAGAATGATAAATCTAAAAAAAATATATGATGTACATTGCCATGCAAACTGCCACAAAAAATTGGTTCGGACGAGATCCAGTTAACTAGTAGTTTTTTTTTAATATACGTCACAAACCGCAATTTTCCCTTTTGCTGCTACGGAAATCTTCATGGGCGAGTCCGACTCGCACTGGCCAGTTTTTATTTTTTATCTTACTGGTTTCACTTCCAACCGGTCTTATTGGAGATCTATAGGGGAGGCCTATGTTCAGCAGTGGACTTCCTATGGCTGAAATGATGATGATGATGATGACTGGTTTCGTCTCACGGCATTCTTAAAGGCCGATAATTCGTAAGAATATTGGTAGATGGTTCCAACCGTCGCCCCAAGACAGTGGTATTGGAGAATTTGGAACACTTCAGGTGGGGGCCGGTAGCTCAGTGGTCGCAGGCGCGGATCCAGACGCGGAACTAGGTTGTGGGCACAGGTACCTGAAGATCGGTCAAGTGCGAGTCGTAGTGCGAACTCATGTCAAGCACGTTAAATACGCCTGGGGGGAGGGGGGGGGGGGGGTGGGTGTCTTTGGCGTTGTTGGTCTCACATTGACCTGTTGAATTGAACGCGGTGAGACGGAAATCGAACCTTATGGAGTGGGGTGCAGAAATCGCAGGGGCAAATGCTAGTCAGCTTCCTCGAGTAGCTTGCATTAATAGTTCCTTTAAGAAAAACCCTAACAGGAAGTGGACTTGGTAACGCCGGGACTCTGCGATAAGGAACGAGACAGACTTTTTCATAATGGACAGTAGTTACGCACATATTTAAAGATGTCCTTGTGATCAACAAGTTTCAAACTGGAAGCGATCACCAACTTATCCGATGCTCTCTAAATATCAACATAAAGGCTGAAAGATTCCGAATGATAAGGTCAACTTACCTACGCTGCTCCAAGTAGCTCTAGGGTCCGAAAAGTTCCAACTGGAACTTCAAAATCGTTTCGCAATGCTGGGAACCTAGCGGCATTGACGAGAAGGCCGACATAGTGGTCAAAACATTGCAGAAAGTGTCTCGAAAATTGTTTCCCGGAAAACGCAAACAGCAAGAGTCCAGGCGAGAGCCTGGACTCTTGCTGTTTGCGTATCGGCTTTTTGATTTAAAGTTCGGAAGTCTCAGGAGAGATCCTGAGACTTCCGAACTTTAAATCAAAAAGCCGATACGACGCGACCTTGAACGCTCCAACACTCGCTCCATCCAGGAGGCAATCGAGCGATATAGGGGGGTCAAAAGTGTTCGCTCAGCAGTTGGGAAGGCCCCATCTGACGAAACTTAAAACTGAGCTATATGCAGCACGGACGAGTAAACCGACGGGACACAGCGACGAAGACCTGTGCAGAGACACACCTGGAAAGAGCCCCACTCACGCGCTATTACACCGAGGAGATACCAGATGTCGAATAGTGCGAGGTAGAGGCGGCTCTCAGGCAACTGAAGAACAACAGATGCCCTGGTGATGACGGAAATTACTACTGAGGTGCTGAAAGCAGGTGGCGCACCAATCCTGAAAGAGCTAGCGAGTCTCTTTAATGCCATCATCCGGCAAGAGCTAACACCTAGGGCACAGAGCGGGAGTGCGGTGGTACTGTTCTTCAAAAAAAGTGATAAGAATCTCTCACTCCCGAGTCATCTCTATAAGTTGTTCTCAAGAGTCGTCACAAATCACCTCGCGGATAAGCTCGACGTGTTCCAGTCACCTGAGCAAGCCGGGTTTCGAAAAGGCTATAGTACCGTGGACCACATCTATACTGTTCGGCAGATTGTAGAAAAGACGCAGGAGTACAATCAGCCGCTGTGTATGGCGTTTGTGGACAACGAAAAAGCCTTCGACTCAATCGAAACCTGGGCAGTGCTGGATGCCCTGCAGCAGTGTCGTGTAGATTGGCGATACATCGAGATGCTGAGATGTTTGTATGGCACTGCCACAATGTCCATCTTACTCCAAGACCAGAAGACGAAACCCATTAGCCTCCAGCGTGGAGTGAGACAGGGAGATGTTATATCTCCCAAACTATTCACCAACGTATTGGAGGACGTCTTCAAGACTCTGGATTGGACTTTGGCGGGGTACCAACATCCACGGTGAGTACATCTCGCATCTTCGGTTCGACGACGACATCGTCATAGTTCCTTAGTCGCTGGAACAACTGGGCGAAATGCTGCACAGCTTGAATGGAGCTTCTCGACAAGTTGGCCTGGGTGTAAACTTGGACAACACCATGATTATGTTCAACGAACATGTTGTACCAAATCGATTGCAATCGAAGAGGTGACACTGAGAGTTGTTCAAAAATATATCTCCTGAGGCAGGTTATCCAGCTCGGTAAAAACAACTTCGAGAAAGAAATAGCCAGATGGATCCAACTGGGGTGGGCAGCATTTGGCAAACTACGTCGGGTCTTCTTCTCCCCCCTACCGCAATGACACAAAACAAAGGTTTTCGACCAGTGCGTCCTGCCTGCTATGACCTACGGAGCCTAAACATTACCACTGAAGGTGGGGTTAGTCCATGACCTAGAATTCGCGCAGCGGGCTATGAAGCGAGCTATCCTTGGAGTCTCTTTGAAGGATAGAATTCGCAACGAGGTCATCCGAAATAGAACCAAAGTTACCGACATAGCCCGCAGAATAAGCAGGCTGAAGTGGCAGTGGGCTGGCCACATCTGTCGAAGGACTGATGGCCGTTGGAGCAGACGAGTCCTAGGGTGGAGACCGCGAGAAGGAAAAAGAAAGGTGCGATGCCCCTTAGGTAGATGGACTGACGACCTGATAGAGGTGGCTGGGACAGACTGGATGCGGAAGACGGAGGATCGGCAGACGTGGCGCATATTCGGGGAGGCCTATATCCAGCAGTGGACTGCAATATACTAACTGATTGATTGATTGAATGTACTTACACCTCAGACCTATGCTCCTTAAAAAGGCGTACAAAAAAGCCGCAATAATAGTGTGTAATTTCTGATATTGTAACAGTATGAACAAATGCTGGTATATCCCTTTATGCGCATAATACCAGATTCGCAAAATACCAGATTCTCAAAATACCAGATTCTCAATATACCAGATTCTCAATATACCAGAAGTACACTTAAATGCATAACTTGTACTACAGGCAAGAAAAGAGAAGGAACAAAATTGAATGTATTTTATTTAATTGTACCTAATAGCAAAAACAAAATAAAAGTACCTACCTATACAGAAAAACTAAAAGTATCTTTTATACTCGTAAAAGTCGTAAATATACTCCGGGGTGTGACAAGTGAGAAACGGTTTCTTCAAAATCGCGATATTGTAGCTAAAAGATATATACAACCGGTAAGGTAACTAACTGTACCAATGCTCGACACTGTACCAATGCTAGACACTTTCGAACAAAACCCAGTATTTTGAGAAAATTATCCATTTGCTTTATAAGACTATTGACTTAAAAGATGCCTAATGGTGTCTATAAGATATGTTCAAATATTCGCAACACCATCCGAAGTAAATTTAGAAAGACGACAGTTGACAGCAAATATTGTGACTCCGTGAACACGGTCGTGTTATTTCTTAAGATTTTTGCCAAGGGTACTGATTTTTATAGGTGTGATTTTTTTGTTTATAAGTTATGATTATTACTAATTTTAGTATAAACGTTATAAATATTGAAGTTATTGACATACTTGGACCATTGCCCGCATATTTTGATTAGGTTTTGTGACATTTATATGCTATATCTAGTATTGGTACAAAAAATCTTAGATGTTCCAATGATAGACACTTTGGAATAATGCCTTTATTTCATGAAAATAAGATGTTATACCTACGCTAAATGTGATATTATATACATTGAGATTCATCACATGTACCGGAAATTACTAATAATGCCCGCGCTAGCCCGCTCTAACCACGTGGATGTCGCTTATCGCATATTGTTGTAAATTTGATTTAATTAAAGAGGGGTGTTGTAAGTTTGACGTGTGCATGGGTGTGTATGTGTGTATGGATGTGTGTATAATATTTTCAAATACGGTGTGGTGGTTATACCTATTGCACTATACGCTGTGTTCCAAATCACGCGTGATTCATGATTCATTTGTTTGGTTTTTTTTTCAATAAACCATAAAAAAAGTGATGTCACAGGTCTATTAAGGTGGTGGGCATGCCCATATTGCCCACCCTAGTGGATCCGCGCCTGAGTGGTCGGAGCATTCCCCTGTAAGGGACTGGTCAGAGGTTCGAGTCCCACCTTTGCTATTCACTAATTCCATTCTTAAAGGTTTCAAATTATTAGTCGAGGTTCCTGATTATTATTAGTTCTTCCTGTGAAAATCATGCATGCATTTTAGTGGTAGCAGGGGCGTATTTAAAAAGATTTGGCGCCCCGGGCCACTTAGGTTTGCCGCCCCATAAGTGACGTTCGCGTTCACCATTAGCCTGCGCCCAGGGCTGACCCAAAATAGGGACCCGTCAGAAGTTGCTGGAGACCTTCAAGCCTGATTCGTGAGATCTCTATCTTATGGTGCGAGGGGAGTGACTCCCATCGATCTCCTCACTAACCCAGGCACCCAACCAGAATCCCTTCAAGGGGACATATTTGCATTCCATTCCATTAAAGCGCCCTACGTAGAGAAGATAATATGGTAACCAAAAATGACTTGAGTACAGCAATAGCTTGTGAAAGAGATGTTTTATGGCTCAAAGGCAACAGCAAAAGCACCGCTTTGGGACCTGGCAGCACTCTAGGCTCTAAAGGCACTCGGATACCGTTTTGAAGGGCTCTTCAGCGTATGCCTCAAGTAGAGACGGATTCCGAAAATTTTAAAGACAGGAAAACTGGTCCTCTTCTGCAAAGTTACCGTCCGCCTACCGGCTCATTGTATTGATCGACAAGGTGTGCAGTCATGCAGGTGTTTTAAACGAATTATTCCTCGTGAAGTACCACATCGAGCGCCTTACAGTAGTGAGGCCGAATTTGGTAAACAATCAATTTGGTTATAGTCGGGAGAAATGTGGATGGCTACACGCGCTTGAGGGCCCTGGTGAAAGGAGCAGTGGCACGGCGAGTTGATGCTGGCAGTGTCTATTGTTGCCTACGTCGGCGCCTTGCCATGGAGCTGCATCAGAGCTGCACTCTTTCAGCACGGACTGCCTCTCTATCCTCGCGACATTGTCGGGGCTTACTTATCGGTGAAAGCCAGTATCTACCCAAGTCCTTGGACGTATTTGGTGACTGGATCTGAAGTGGGCATACCTGGTTCTCTTATTTATGAACTCTTTCTGGCCAGTTGACGTGTGGGGAGCACAGAGGCTGATCATACACCACCTGGCAGCCCTTAAATAGACTTCGGATGCAGGTCAGCCGAAGTAACGAAAACCGAATTAGATGGGGTTTCTCAGAAGAGGTGAATCCACGCGCCACGGTGTGAATGCGGAACTACCTCACTACTAACGTGTGCTGCATGCCTAAGCACGTATACAACGCAGGAACTCATGGGTGCCTCTGAGAACGCCATCAGGGTGGTTGCACACTGGGCAAACAAAATATGACACAATATGCCGTCGACTCGATAAAAGGAGAAGATTAGCTCGGATGAGGTGATGCTCGAAGGGGGTTTCTACACGTCTTCGCTGCCGATAACGCGATAGAGGTATCATGGTAGCCTCTCCTACCAGTTGACGCAATGCGCCCAGCTATGGCTGCTTCGGTGAGTTCCTAAGACATACAGATCAGGAGCCGACGCCTGCATACCACCTCTGCCACTTCACACGCTGTATCCTTTAAGCAACCGTCAGAGCGGGAAACCTCTCACCGCAGGTCCTGGTGCTAGTTATGGCCGTCTGTGAGGGGTGTCTATTATTCCTCGTGAAGTGCCACATGCGGTCTCGGTTTAATACCACACACCGTCTCTGTCGGGTCTCAATTACCGGGTGTAAAGTTACCCAATAAGATATTTCCCTCGCAACCCGGCTGACCTTTTAAATAGCCTTTGGGTGTGGGTAGTTGGTGTCCCTAATGAACCCCGGAAAGGGAGGTAGGTACGGGTTGCACCGCCGCGTTACCGGTCTGATTGTATTGGAGTGACAGGCGGCCGCTCCTGTCGCCCCCAGGTATCGGAGAACCAGCCGCTCCTTAGCTGCTCTTATCTGTGCTCTCTGCTAGTCATAATGATACGTAGAAACCCTATGAGTAGCTACTACCACCTCGGCCGGACTTAACCGTAGGCGGTAGCGTCTCCCTGTGAGAGAAAGGCGCTGCCGTCTTCGGCGCCCAAGGTGCTTGGCCCCACTTGAACGCAAATATATTATTTAGGGTTTTCTAATTTGAATGTCAATTAAAATAATGAGTGACATAGTCATATTGTTATGAAGCTCCGAAAAATTTAAATAAAAAAACGTATACGCAATCTTGACTCTAAAGGCGCCCAGAGAAGCTCAGAGAGCCAGAAGCCCAGAGAGGGGCGGCTCTGCCGCCCCGAGCATCTGTCTCTGGGCGCCTTAATCTTGACTCTAAAAGGTACCCAGTGATTGACGCTCGGGGCGGCAGATTACGAGGGCGGCAGAGCCACCCGAGCATCTATCTCTGGGTGCCTTAATCTTGACTCTAAAAGGTGCCCAGTGATAGACGCTCGGGGTGGCAGAATGCGAGGGCGGCAGATCCGCCCCGAGCAACTATCTCTGGGCGCCTTAATCTTGACTCTAAAAGGTGCCCAGTGATAGACGCTCGGGGCGGCAGATTGCGAGGGTGGCAGAGCCACCCCGAGCATCTATCTCTGGGCGCCTTAATCTTGACTCTAAAAGGTGCCCAGTAATAGACGCTCGGGGCGGCAGATATCGAGGGCGGCGAAGCCGTCCCGAGCATCTATCTCTGGGCGCCTTAATCTTGACTCTAAAAGGTGCCCAGAGATAGACGCTCGAGACGGCAGAGCCGCCCCGAGCATCTATCTCTGGGCGCCTTAATCTTGACTCTAAAAGGTGCCCAGTGGTGATAGACGCTCGGGGCGGCAGATTGCGAGGGCGGCGAAGCCGCCCCGAGCGTCTCTCTCAGCTCAGGGCGCCTTAATCTTGACTCTTAAAGACGCCCAGAAATAGAAGCTCGGGGCGGCTCCGCCGCCCCTCGCAGCCTGCCGCCCCGGGCCATGGCCCCCTTGGCCCTAGGGTAAATACGGCCCTGAGTGGTAGGTAGTAAAGCAAGTAGTGATCTATTTCTTCAAATGTTTAAAATGACCTCATTTCTCTCGTGATTTGGGGTCACAATCATCATCGTCATTATCTTCAGCTATAAATGCCGGTGACTATGACTATATAAGTATACATAATACATTGATTAACTTCATGTTTCTTTTTTTTTCAGAGTAAAATGGCTTTCGAAACCAAATGTTGCTTTTGTGTGGAGTTACGACTCGGTTCGATTATATTCGGCTACTTGAGCATGGTAATTAAAAATACTTACATAATATACATACATAATGTTCACGTCTGTAAATCTCCGAAGTAGTACCTAGGCAGAGGTTTATGGACACCTACGAACCTTACCTATTCGCCAACTATGATATTGCAGCCATTCAGACACTTCGTCATGGGCTTTATGTTTACTGTCGGATGCAGAACAGCCCTATCCCTTATTCTCTTTTAATGGAAAACACGGGAAGAGATGGGGTGGCTATATTCTTCTACAACGAAAGCAGCACGGCACAAGTGGCTCATGAAGAATCGTGATAAACTCCAAAATTCTTTGTATCTTCTTCCGAGTGCCACCCTAATCTTGTGCATTGGAGCCTGGATTCGTTTACTTTTTACAGCTGGCTGTGAATATGCGTGAGGTCTCCAAGCCAACTCCCCCCTCAAGCCTTCAAACCTGCTGATTAACAGAGGATGTGCCGGTGAAGGTAAATCAAATCATGGAAAGAAGGAGTAGGAACGTGGACCCCGGGCTCAGCAGAGGGCTGCCAGGCCCCGTTTTCGGGGTCGAGAAGGGGACATCGTGGTTTCCACACATGAGAGGGTCTTCTCGAAATTTAAATTGCCCTGAGTCAGCTGTGGTTGTGAGGGATATGACACACATAGACAGAGTCATCTGCAGACGTCGGCAGATGCATCCGCAGAATTCTGTCTCACGTGTGGGCACTCCGCACCCGCTCGCACCGAATCCCTTTGATCCGTGCCACAAAAATCGACAAACCGACAACAAACGGATTAGTGCCAGATGCGTCTGCAGACGTTTAATATCTACGACAGACGAGCAAATCACCCCCTCTATACGTCAGTGTACGCGTCCGCGGAAGACATCGACAGATGCATCACTGTCTACGCGTAGAGTGGGCATTAGTTAATTAATTTCACACCACACACCAATTTCTGTATAAAAAGTTATTTCTTCACAGGTCTGGAACACTTTGATCTCAGTATTATTTGTACTGGCAATATTGGATCAATTGGGACGTCCTTGGTTCTTAGTGGTACCAAGAATGATTGAACTTGGAGCCGGCATGCTCGGCCATGCTGTACTTCGCTTGATCTTCATAATGCTGCTACTCGTCGGTCTGCACACGGTACGAAGTTATTATGTTCCCGGCAATGTCTAGGCAATATATATTATGTTTATGACTAATTGATAAATTGGGCATTATACATAATTGCCCGGTCATTATGAAAAATGCCGTCGATATAATATTTTAAATTTAATTTGTTTCAGGATAATCTTAGACTCATAAAAGTATTCTTGATATCGCACAGTATTTTCTTTGTAGTGTGCATTGGTTTGTTCGCTGCCAATATGTATCTAAGCACGGGCACTCTTTTTAGAATATTAAGCGGATTGGATGTATGTGAGTATCTGTTCATAAACACCTTTAAATTTTATTGCGTCGTGATCCATACTAATATTATAAATAATGTGAAACTCTGTCTGTCTGTTACGCTTTCACGCCTAAACCACTGAACCGATTTTGATGAAATTTGGTAAAGAGATAGATTAGACCTTGAGAAAGGACATAGGCTATATAGACTAGAGCCGATAATTTTTGAAACAAAAACAAATAATAGTAGGATGAAACCCGTTAACTAAAATAAAAGGAAAAATAATTTACGGGCGATCTGAGGTCGGGAAGTGGAAGGGGGTGAGTTTTTAAGGGTAAAAACGGTTTATCTCGATTTCCGGCAAAACTACAAGTCCTATGGAAAAAAATTAAATGACAAAGTTGTAGGTAATAGAGAGACCTACAAATCCTACAACTTTTGTAATTACACTTTTTCACATAACCTCAAAATTTATGTGAAAAATTGAAATAATCAAGTTTTTGGTTTTTTATTTTTATCTAATACAAAAACAATTATTTTCTCACGAAATTTGGTGAAAACTTACCTGTTTATGTCCTAAAGATACTGTAATTTTTTTGATTTGAAATATTTATTTTTTCACCTTATTTTGACTTAATATCGAAAAACCACCCTAATTTTCAATCGAAAATTCTCGCGTCAAAATATCAGCTTTTTAAAAAAAGTTGGGAAGATTTTTGTTCGTTGAAATCTTTTCTTTCTGATAGTGTAAAAAAAATATAAATATATATCCATTTAATATCGTAAATGTTCTCAGAAAATGCAAAGAAACATGGCTTAAAATGCAATATGGGGTTTATTTTTTATTGCTTTTATTAACTATTCTTCCAATGTAGAACAATATTTTTAATTCATTTTCAATAGTTAGTATCACAAAAAATGTACATTTTCAAGATTTTTAAACTCAAATAAAACCGTTGGAAGTGGTCTCTCAACTTTGACGCCATAATAAATTTTTTTAGTAAGAACAAGCTCCAACGGAATATTTTATTTTTTTTCCTTTGGCCGGCACTTTCAATTTTGGACCAAAATGTCCTTTGTGCATTTTAAGCTATGTTTCTTTGCATTTTCTGAGAATATTTACCATAGTAATGTATATATTTTTTTACATTATCAGAAAGAAGAGATTTCAACGAACAAAAATCTCCTCGACTTTTTTAAAAAAACGGATATAATTTATCCTTTCATTTTTGTTATGTTCTCGTCCTTTTATAATGGGTTTCATCCTACAATTTTTTTTTTCACTTTTTACCATTTTCAAACGTATCGGCCCCGGTCTAATATTTGGTCGTGATAACTGATATCCACGCGGGCAACAGCTAGTAATATTATAAATTCAATAGTAATTCTGTCGGTCTTAAACTGTGGACAGCAAAAATAACTCTGTGCCGTGGTTTTTCAGTATGGGGTTTTACAAGACCCTTCTTGAAAACCCCCATACTGAAAATTATAACATTAGAAGGTCCTTACGGGGTTGGCAGCGCGAGTGTGACGCCGTTGGACGCACTCGTCCATAGGCCATGAGAATTGTTTATATTACCTACTATTAGTTATCACTTAACTACCAACGTTATCATTAATTCACTAAAATAATTATTTTCAGTCATGATCACTTATTTCTCGATAGTTATCAGAGTTTATTACACGAAGATAAATAACCCTGGTAGCAATCCAGTTACACAGCATCAGCAGTATGCTTTGCAGCAGCAGCAACAACAGTATGCTATGCAACAGCAACAACAATATGCAATGCAACAGCAGCAACAATATGATATGCAACAGCAACAGCAGTATGGCGTGCAACAACAACAACCACAGTATAGCATGCAACAGCAACCACAGTATGGCATGCAACCGCAACAACAGTATGGCATGCATCAGCAACCACAGTATGGCATGCAACCGCAACAACAGTATGGCATGCAACACCAGTATGATATGCAACTGCAAGAAAAGAATGCGTATAAATAACAATAACATAATATTGCTATGTACAGTCGAATTCAAAAGTGCAGTAGGAATCCTACGTAACTATAGCGTCAACATTCTAGCGCTACTTGTGACCTTTTTCTTTTAAGACAATTTAAACACACACATAAATTGTTCTTCCGTAGGAATATTATCGATAATTTCATTGTCATTACGTAAGCAACTCGTGGCCGAGTGGTTAAAGCGTGAGGTTTGTGGAAATGCAAAGGTTGATGGTTCAAATTCTACGATCTTGCAATAACACTTTTTGTGTTTCATTTATAAATTAATATCATTGTATTATTTGTTAAATTTTAGCAAATACTAACATAAAATGTAAAAAGAATGCCAACTTTATGCAAAATTATTTTATCTATATTTAAAATTATATTTTTGTCATAAATAAAAAAAATCGTTATAACCTGGAACCTCGTATCATTGTGAATCAATAGTATATTGCTTAACCCACTTAGCTATCAGTTAATTTACTAAATTGGTAAATTACTGTATTAGTATCTAATGACACACACACACACACACATATGTAAACACAAAACCGGGCCGGCGCGCGGCCGCACGCCACACCATTTTGAGCCTTGTTGTACTAATGCACTTATGAACTCTGACTGTACCTAACATCAATAGTTTGCCATGTAATAGCAACAACAACTTAGAAAATAAGTAATTGGGTCTCTAAAACACGGTGTTTTAGAGGTGTAAAAGTTTTATAAGCCAAATCAAAAGGAAGAAATGCAATCTAGAACAATGCTAAGATGATAATAATGACAAGAATTTAGATTCGATTAAGAAAGAGAAAAGAGAATCGACCTCGGACGGGACTCGAACCCGCGATCTCTCCCTTACAGGGGGAATGCTCTGACCACTAAGCCACCGAGGCCCGCACGAAGCCGATCCAAATTCCTCTATACATTCGCCTTAAGGCGATATTAAAGTTTTGAAAAATTTCATTCAAAATATTTAGATTTTGTTTTCTATAATCATTATTATGTACCTGAAATTATTCGCCATTCGAACTCTCATATTTATTATGGTTATATATTTTATGAATATATTAATTAAATATTACATAAAACATTTTGCATTAATTTCACTTACCTATAAAATAGTAACAGGCTTAGACTATATACAAACTCTATAGGCAAAGTAAGAGGTGCTACAACGCGGCGTAAAAAAGATCTACTACTTTGGTAGAAGTTGACATAATATACATAGGTATAGTACGCGCCAGTTAGTGTTGCAATTAAATACGAGTGGAACAAAGTCTTACGAATACGAAGTAACAAGAAAGGTACCTAAATAAAAAATATTAAGAATTAAGAATTATTACATTATCTTTTAACATTGAAACTGTCGTTTTTGCAAATTTCGTATACTTACACCTACGTATCGGCAAACGCAGCGTAGGACATCCACTCACAAGGTGGACAGACGACCTTATCAAGGCCGCGGGAACGCGCTGGATGCGAGCCGCTTCCAAACGGTCTTATTGGAGATCTATAGGGGTCTATTTTTTTAAAAATCGCATTTTTAGACTTGGGCATTTTAGTTTGAATCTCAGGTCTCTTTTTTGTTTGAGCACCAAACACACAGACATTCATATAATCACGCCTTTATCCTCGGCAGAGGTGAATAACAATAACACCCACATTTCACCAAGCATTCAGTCCCACGAGATGAGATCCGATTCTCAGCACTCCATGGATTCACCGTGCGGTCGCCGGGTCCATATTGTGATACAGAGAGGAACACTGCGACGGCCACCTTGTGATGCATCAGCGCTCACCTCCACCGTCACTAGTGCCTATCCCTACCTATCCAAATTTGGTAAGAGCCTATCAAAATATTATTAATTACTAGTAAAGAGCCTACTGAAGCTCTTGGCAATCCGAGGTCTTTAAGTAAGTTGTACAGGGATTTAGCTGGAATTCCCCTTGCTCCTACTTCTACGGCGTAGAGTTTAACCACGTAGCCGTTTTTGGTTAACTCGTTAGTCAAGTCAAAGTATTTGTTTGTCTTTATAGCGATTACACGTATTTATCAAAATATGCGACAAGGCCCTTTTCGAAATTGCATATTCAAATCCCTACTTTTCCCTACTAATATTATAAATGCGAAAGTAACTCTGTCTGTCTGTCTGTCTGTCTGTCTGTCTGTCTGTCTCACTTTTACAACTAAACCGCTGAACCGATTTTGATGAAATTTGGTATAGAGGTAGGTTAGACCTTGAGAAAGGACATAGGCTATGTTTGGTCGCGATAACCGACATCCACGCGGGCGGAGCCGCGGGCAAAAGCTAGTATCTCTATAATATAAAAATGAATCGCTGAATGTGTTGCTACGGCACAAATCTTGTGAACAGCTGAACCGATTTCACTAATTCTTTTTTAGAATATTCCTTGAAGTACGAGGATGGTTCTTAAGGAGAGAAAAATTTAAAAAATTGTCTGAAAATGTCTAAAAACAATACTTTCTATACTTCCATACAAACGATTCGTAATAATAAGTTCGTAATTTGAACTTTTACCATACCACGAAGTTCAAGTGTTAGTAGAGAGGGTCCAGTCCGGGAGGGCAAAACAATTGAGTGACGTTAGTATCGTAAGAATATTGAATAGTCAAGTTAGGCGGTACGAAGTTCGTGGGGTACCCAATGTAAATATATGTCTAACTGCAATATTTCGATATCGTCAATGTGTTGTGGAAGTCAAAGGCAGTCGCTTCACAAAAAATAGCGATGATCAGCTAAACCTGCAGTTAGACTGGAAAAAGCAGACCCCAGACGAAAACTACAGATGCGACTGGATTAACGATAGAATGATGAAAAAGATAAATATGTTTTTGAACTCAATAATATGTAAAAACCAGGCAGATGGACTGACGACACGGAAGGCGGAGGATCGGCAGACGTGGCCTAAATTGGGACAAGCCTATGTCCAGCAGTGGTCCGCAATCTAATTGATTGATTGATTGACAATGGAAAAGGCGTGTCTAAAATAATATTTCTTTATGCTGTTAAAATTTGTGAAACAAAAGAGTCATCATAATTATACGATAAAAAATATAATTTTAAATTATGATACATTCTGTTAAGGAAAGACGTCACTCGATTACTTACAGATAAATTTTAGATACTTAGATAAGATTACAAAATCAAAATTATTGACACCGAAAAGTTCTCTGGTTACCTTTTTATAATCCGTTAATTTATAGTATTATAGCCGACCGCAGACCGCAGCAGCAGATATAGACTTGAGAATTTATTGCGGCTTCTCAATGGTGCAGTTTTCCAGGGCCTCGATTCTGCTAAAGCAAAACCACTGTCTTACCACGGACACTGCAAAAAATCCATTTAATTTTAGAATTTAAACTAATGCGTATAAAGTACGAAGTAGAGTCAATGATAAAGTGTACCTACTGAAATTCTTTTCATTTTATTTTGGACCTAAGTCTATAACACTTGCAGTAAAGTCTAACATATAATTACATTGCTATATCTGTGCTATGCTATGACAGTGGTTTTACTTTAGCAGAATCGAGAGCCTGTATGCGAAGTTTAATAAGTAATGTATGTGATATAAATTTATTTTTAACAAAAAAGTTTAACCGACTTCAAGAAACGAAAAAGAGGCACTGAAAAGCGAAAAATAACTTAATTTACAGACTTACTGATTTATTAGAAGTCGGTACCTAGCCCAAGAGAGGCAATATTTCAATTGATTACATCATAGTCGTTCAGACACAACAAACAAAGTTGGCTGGCACCAACTTCTAATAAATCAGTAAGTCTGTAAATTAAGTTATTTTTCGCTTTTCAGTGCCTCTTTTTCGTTTTTTGAAGTCGGTTAAACTTTTTTTGTTAAAAATGAATTTATTTTTCTCTTTCTAGTGAGTTTGTACAGTCTCACGACTGTACATCGCATGTATAGGGACCTGACTGTACATGCGCTGCTGACGCTGCAATCCAGATCGAACCGGCCACGCTACAAAAAAAAAAAAAAAACATTATTCAAAAAGAATTTTTAAAATCAATGCAGATACACCGGAAATATAGCTGAATATTCTGCACACTTCTGCGTACCCCTTCAAAGGACTCAGGCGTGATGTTATGATGTGTAATGGCAGAAAAATTGCAATAATATGCCATTGCAGCAATCGCGGCTGATTTCCTGGTACTTTTTGAAGAGTTCCTTGGTCTAATCTCGGAAACCCATCATCAGATCTTTACGAAATTTAAATGGGACCACTTCGGAATAATCTCATACGAACACAAAAAGAATTTTCTCAATCCGTCTAGAATTGGCTTCACAATCGCGTAACAAACATACAAAAAAAAAACAAAAAAAATTGGGTACGAATTGAGAACCTCCTTTTTTGAAGTCGGTTAAAAATTAAAATATTGTGTAGATTTACAGACAAATGAGCGGAATTGCCGGACTGATACACTTTTATTAGCGGTAGGCTACGAAATCGTACCTTTTCATTTCCTAACTTACCTAGCTATATCACGTCTTCCCTGAAAATAGGGAGAGGGGAGAGGCAGCAAGATAGCCCCGGCGAGGTGAGCAACAATCGGTCCAGGTATTAGGATGAATAGTAGAGGAACCGCCGGATAATTCGAGCATTATCGAGCATGATCGCTTCTTGCAGCTCGGCTGTCAATAACTTCCCACTAATCCCATATCTCTTAGGATGGACTGAGAGGCTCCTGATCCTGAGAGGATGATTGTCAAAGTTACCGTCGGACTACTCGAGCATTGTCGAGCGAAAGCGCTTTTTTGCATCTTGGCCGTCACGGACTTTCCACACTAACTCTCAAGATGGACTGAAAGGCTTTTGGAGATCAGTCTGCGATAAGACTGCCCACTACACTTATTTAAAATTATACTATGTGTACTGGTGTATGTACAATGAAGAGTGTATTTCTATTCTAAACTCTAAACAATACAAGGTAAATAACCCGATAGCTTTAATAATAAGATTGATGATGATGATAAGAACGATAGAAAGGAACAAAACAAATTTAAATGTTGCGATCTACCAAACGAAATAATTGCCAATAATATCAAAAAAAGGACCCTTATCATCCTTTATCTATTTGATAGCAGAGACTATCAGGCTGATTGCATGTGACATTGATTATTTTGCTTCAGTGAGCCAATCAGTTACTCTGCTCATGACATCGAATCCACAGAGTGGGTTGTTGTCATTCAGTGTGAGGATCTCCTGTTGTGAATGTAATTTATTATAACAAGTTTGATACTTGTGTTTGTTACTTTGATTTTGTTGCCTATCATTTAGGCATTCAACGTGAGTATATTTTTTACTATTTATTCTGTACTACCTAAAAGTTAATTCTCTCTAATATTTTTTTCAGTAATCTGTTCACTTGCATTAATTTTATCCTTTTAATCTGCTGTTAAAAGCAAATACTTGTAATTTGGCTTATCAGCACTGGGATTTTATCTGATATATGTATTTAGCATTAAGTCTTCGTTATCAATCAGTTTTTACTTTTTATTTAAGGTTGGTCTATGTGAAATGTTTTTGTTTCTTTCATATTTATTTGTTGGTGTACAAGTTTAGCTAGTTTTGTAACTACAGCCATATTGACTGAGTTAAATGTTTTTCCATTTCCTCCATTTGACTAATGGCTTTGATTGACTGATCTTCTTTCTTCGCTGTAATTCGATAAGATAAAAATATTGCCTTTTTTTACTTAATACATTCTTTTCTATAGGACTCGACTTTGGTTTAACAGCTTTAAGTTTAGAGAAGCTACACTTTATTTTTATATATTGGATAATGTTTTTGTTCCGTGTGCTGATGGAGTAATAAAAGGTACAAGTTTCAACTCATCCGAAGGCTGTCGTAAGAGGCGCCTATCGGAAAAATACGCAGACGACGATATCATTGTGAGAGTAGAAAAATCCGAAAAAAAACCCTGTACCAACCTGTCTGGCTAGCGAAGAAATAGTAGCCCAAAGCCTTCCAACATTGGGAGAGGCCTATGTCCAACGGTGGACTACGTAAAGCTAATTCAATGAATATTTTTGTTTCAGAGTAAAAATGGCATGTACCGTACCCAACTGTTGCTTTTGTGTGGACTTGCGAACAGGATCCTTCATCATCGGATATGTGGGCCTGGTAAGGAAACATTTACGTATAAGGTCACAGAATAAGCTTAAGTGCATTGTGGGTAATAGGGTATCCAGAGCCCTACTAACATCCTTGTGGTTTAGGCACTCACCTGCAAGTTTGTAGACCTAGAAACCAACAGTTGAGGCTCTAGCGCAGGCTTTGTTTCGGGGTTGGAAGAACTGCAGTTGCCCGGAATGGGACGAGCCGAGAAATCGGTACGAAGTTGATGATAATAATGGCAAAATGGGTATTATCGATTATTACCTATTGCGGTGTTAAGATCCTTCGTAATTAGTTTATAAGCACCTTATTGTAACAAATCGATTCATCAATTTTAAGTTGCTGATGACCTTGAGAATTCACTTGTATGAGCATACTTGCGAATGTTACATTGCAGAAAAATAATCGAGAGCGTTTTATCGAGTATGGCATCGAGCGTTCTGGCGAGTATTCTAGAATAAGGTCAGTAAGTTTACATCGACATCGTTCGCTAGAAAGATCATGAAAGTGTTCGTAACGCTGTTCGGCTCTATGCTTGGCTCGGTTTATTGTTCAGTTCGACAAAATAAAAGCAGCGAATGTTCAATGTTCTGTTACAAGTCAATACTCAAGCCTATTAGCACATTTAGCTTCATAGTTTCTTTGTGGCAGAGTAACCACTGTACTTCCAGAAATCAAATTACTAGTTAAATCTTTATTTCTTAATACAGTATCTTATGTATAAACTGTATGTGTATTACAGGTTTGGAGTATGATAGCGTCGATAATTTTCATAGTGGCACTAAATGCTACCTCGTGGTGGTCACCGTCAAGTGTGGTTGCTATATTAGCGATCAATCTCTGCTTCAGTTTAATACGCGTGATTTTCTCAGGACTGCTCCTCATCGGTATACACCAGGTAATAATTTATTATTGTTCAGAGTTTTTTTTCCTATGGTGTGAGCATGGGGGGAGGGGGGGGGGGGGGGTGAGAAGGACACAACCTATATTCAATTGCGAGGTGATTCTCACCAGGGGCCCTATTCACTAACGCCACGTTTCGTATAAGCATGACTTCCATTTCGATAACGCATAACTTGGTATTCAGTAAGATCTGTCAAAGTAAAACTTGGCAGAACAATAAATAATTCTAGTTGTATTTTTGGTCTGGCATGCTTGTCACATGTCACGTTTTCTTCTCTACCGAAAACCCACAAAGAAAGCTATAGTTTTACTCATCGAAATAGTACGTTACGTTTTAGAAGTCACAAAACCACAAAAACTTGAACGTAAAGTTAGTGGATCGGGCCCCAGGCGTGGACGAGCGAGCGGCTATTGTTTCTGCGAATGTTTAGACGAAGCAGCTTTTTTCTGTGTTTTCAATAATCGTATTTTACAAGAGCTCTCCTCGTCTAAATGAGCCTTAATTAATAATATAGACTGACATATTCATATACTTTTTGTTCAATTTCAGTATAACCGCCGATACGTCAAAGCCTTTCTCATCTACGGGGTAGTTTTCACTGTGCTGACCATAGCCTTGTTCATTACCAGCATCGTTATATCCCGCGTAGTCCTGGATATTATAATTAACGTAATTGATATACGTAAGTACTTTAGCAATTGTATTAGGTATAATATTGCTCTGTAGTGAATCGTCGTCGGCTGATTTTCTTTGGAGAGCACGTTACGCCGTCTGTCCCAGTTGCCATATGAACATCTATAGCCGTCGTTACGAGTAGTTGGAAACCTCAAAAGTCCAATTGGTATAACTACAGAACTTTGATATCAGTTGCTTCAGGAAAATACCGAAGTTCAGGCGCATTTTGCGATGTAACAACTAACTAGATAACAAAATAATGTAATGTAAACTTTAGAAGAGAAAATACGTGTCATTAATCTTACTAGAGGTATGAAATAGAGGAGCAAATATATCACTGCCCGAGATACTTACTAAGTATATGGTCCGTTGCAAACTCCACACAATCTTCCATACTAATAATTATGTAGTAGTAATCTAAATCTACTTCCAACAGAATTCCAAAAAAATGTGCTTAGAATGGTGAACCCAAGAATTTTTTATAAATATCTCCGATGTATAGACACACGGCACTGACCAATTGTATAATAGTTCTTACCTACCTATTGACGGGGCCGGACGAATGTCGGATTCGAACCAACTAAAACCGCACACATTTAGGTCTTCAGATGCCTGGGTGTAAGATTGCTGATCTAAAAACATCCCTCCCTGTTTGATACCTGGTTTTAAAACAAGCTACTCTCCTTCTTCGTTCTAGCGTTAATCCCAGTCGCATCCGAAGCTTTCACCTCGAAGTCTGAGGTCTGCTTTGCAAGTTTAACCACTAGTTTTAAAATAAGATTTAAATAACCCAAATATAGGTTCTATGCCTACCCCATTGGGAAAGAGATGTGAGTGAATGTATGTATTGTACCTATGTATTTGCCTATATATCGTTTATACATTTTCGTATTTCTTTTCAGTGTTAATCATCTATTTCTTGGTGATAATCAGAAGTTATTACCTGAGTGACGCTTCGAAAGCACCACAGTATCCTGTGGTCCAGCCGCATTTCGTCGTGCAACAACCGCAATATATCTTGCAACAGCAGCCGCAGTTTATCATAACGCAGCGACCGCAGTATGTGATGCCACAGCCACCGCAATATGTCGTGCCGCAACAGCAAAATTTCGTACCGCAACAGCAAAATGTAGTACAGCAGGAAGCACCTCCCATGTATAGTAAACACTAGCTAAATGCCTAAAAATGATTGTAATCAATTGCGTAGGTACCAAAGATTGATTGAATTTTCTTGCTACAAAAATGAAAAACGCGACTGTTCGATTTAAGCTTGATCTCACAAGATACTGTCTGACGCCTTAGCCCGACGCGACGTTTCGAAAACTTTTGCGTTTTTGAAAGGTAACCTAAACGTCTCGTCGGGCTAAATGTAAAAAATACCAATACAAGTAATTTACTTGATATATAATATAATGTGTTCTTCATTATACTACATATTTGTCTCGTGTACTGTTTATAAATAGAATGATAGGATAAACAGAGTAACATAAAAAAAAAAACATGGACTGTCAGTTTGGCCCGCCAAGCGTTTCCACAGGTAAACAGGTCATCTAGTCAAAATAGACGAAAATGGTAAGCTTAATATTCGCATAGAGCTGAAAATTGGTGAGGGTCTTAACTCTTATATTCATCACACCTAATGAAAAAATATCAGAAATGCCCATCGATTGGACTTCTGCATTTCTTTTTATTCAAAGTCAAAGGTCAAATATATTCGATTTTCGCATTTTTCTCGTGAACAACAAATGTTATTGCTAAAATACTATCCAATTAAACAATTTTGAAATTGGCATATTTCCGAAATGGTGATCTGAACAAAAAAATTTTTGATAGGTACCAATTTTGTCAGTAATTAAATTACACTAATTACACATTATCTACAACTTTGTCTAACCTACTTTTGCAATAACATTTGCTATTTACGAGAAAAATGCGAAATCAATATATTTGACCTTGAACCTTGAATAAAAAGAAATGCAGAAGTCTAATCGATAGGGATTTTTGATATTTCTTTCATTAAAATGTAAGACCCTCACCAATTTTCAGCTGTATGCGAATATTGTAAGCTCAAATCCTTATTTTGACTGGATTTCAGGAGGGGCAAAGCGGAATGTTAAAAAAAAATTATGATCCTGGATCCTGGGTGAGGCGAGAATTTTGAATTACGAATTTGAGATGGGACGTAGAAACTAGATAAATGAGTCATCTAGTTTCTGCGATCAGGGCCTCGATTAAAGCAAAACCACTATCAGAGCATAGCTCAAACACCGCAAAAATATTCCATTTAATTTAAACTTTACAGTAATGCAGTTAAAGTCTAAAATTAAATGGCTTTTTATCCGACTACGGCAAAGCCAAAGGAGGGTTATGATTTTGACAGGCTATGTATGTACGTATGTATGTTCGTTTGTTCCCTCATTGCTCTTCAACCACTTATTAGAACTGGACAAATGAGGTATTGATAGAAGCGCCTTGATCGTCCGCTGCACGCTGGTTATAGGCTATATGCCGTGTCACTGAATCCAATGTGGCGCCCTCTAGCGGTCATAAAGTACTGCGTTAAAAAATAAACTTGAGGTAAATATTCCGTGTTTGGTATCAAATTCAGGAGCTCAATTAGCTCATTTCAAATATGTATAAATTTTGGGTATTGGTTGCCCCAAAATAGAATAAATAAAAAATTAAGTTTAAAACTAAAACCCGACTACTGCAAAAGCACGCTCCAAAAAGTATTAAACAAGAAAATATCAAGAATAGCCGTGGTCGTATGCCACTTACCCTAACAAAACCATATATTCTAGGGAATAGTGGCATACGACCACGGCTATTCTTGATATTTTCTTGTTTAATAGATACTTTTTGGAGCGTGCTTTTGCAGTAGTCGGGTTTTAGTTTTATTGTAGAGTCAATAAAACAGTGAAATAGAACTGTTTTCATTTAATTTTTAACTTTCAGTCTATAGAAATAAAGTCTAATTTTTTTGCGAATTTTTGCAGTGACTGTGGTAGGTACTACAGTGGTTATGCAGAATCGAGGACCTGTACATTTCTTTTTTGGGTAGTCGCGTTAAAAAAATGTTTTATATATTGTTTTCAGTACAATCTGTAGCAGTTCTATGAAATTATTGTAAATATTTTAGCACCTAATTGGCTGCAATTGATTATAACTGTTTTTAAAAAACGTGTAAGTGCTAATACTCCACTGCCTACCCCTTCTGGATATACAGGCGTGAGTATAATATATATGTAAATATTTCATACGTATTTTTGGATCAAGTCAATAAAATTAATCTATATTATTATTATATAATAATATTATGTGTATTAAATTGATCAAGTGATATATTATATTTATTTATTTTTAAGGTTATTTTAAATTAAATTATGATGAAGTTCTGCAATTTCTTTCTTTCCCTATTTTATTATTTTCATTAAAAAAGTGCTAAGTAAATTCTTCAATATTAAAAACCTATTTTCAATAGGTAGGTACGATGCCAGTCAGGCCCGTATTCTAGAACGACACTCAGTCATGGATCTGGATTTATCTGAGGACAGATTGACAGATTGTGTATACAATCTGTCCTCAAATAAATCGAGATTCAGAACTAAGTACCATTCTACGTAGAATACGGGCCCTAGAATGTTTGCGACTAAAAACTTTAATTCCCTGGAAGTTAATTTATCAATATTGACGCTTGTACGATTTGTTTATTGGCTTGTTTATATGTCATTGCTATTTTATTTATTATACTTATTAGTATTGTTACTTATTAATATAAAAATATAATATGATTATTAATTACATACACTTTTTTTATTTTGGCCAAAAGCTTATATTATTAAGGGACACAACGCATTTCAGGCTAGTCTTAATACAGCTCTAATAGGAATAAAACTATTTTTATAGAGTAAAGTTATAAGTATATTTTTGTTTTAATATTCACCTGGTTCCCAGTAAAGTTGAACAGGGAACAGGATTCAACTCTTCGCGTGGGTGTAAGGCGAGAGACTGGACTGTTCACCACCGGTATACTGGGGTATTTTTTGTAATAAATGTATGCAACTCATGCAAAAGTGACTGGTTGATGCACATTGCAAAGAGTTAAGTAATGGTGAAAGGTTGCTGGCGTGAATCACACGTGTTCAGTAATCAGTCTAAGTGGAATATAAAGCAAAGTTAAGTAAAACGTAAGTATTTTTAGAGTACCAGAGTCGTACTCAGAAGTTGCAGGAAAGAAAGGAAAATAGAAAGAAAGGAGAAAGAAAAAAGTAAAAAAAGAAAAGTTGCTGAACACTAATCAATTTACAAACGATCCTTATTTTGAAATTAGCTTTTACTTGCGGCTACGCCCGCATTAAGTTCTGATCCCTTTCTTGAGCCATAAGATCCTATTCCTGGGATAGCTATGTGCTATTTGTTTTGCCAGACATCGCAAATTTCGGTCAGATTTCGGCCGTCAAACTGAGGACCACCATTGTAACATTGCTGGTGTCTGTAATAGTCCCTCTATCATTATAATTACTAATATATTGGAGTTCAATCTTTTAGAAATATATTTTTAATACCAGGACTTCCATCGGCTTGTGAAGAGTTTCCTCATCTACAGCGTCATTTTCTGTGTATTGATTCTGGGCCTGTTCATCGGCAACATTATCATTGAGGCCTCAATCCTTGATATCGTAGTGAATGGGGTCGACCTGTGTAAGTATCATTTATTTCTGTTCACCCACGTGGTGTTCTTGATTATCCATGGATGTGCCTTATGTTTTTGCAAACCATTATTTAACCGTGTATTATACTGGATCACAATCGTTCGTACAGTTGATTAGGGTCTCGGAGATCTTAGTAGAGCCTTTGCTATATTAAGTCGGTGTATGACCTGAGTCATAGACTCAATATAGCAAACAATAATGCAAATGATTAGTAAACCATGTAAAGATTAGATTGGTTTTTATTAGCATCATAAATATTTGGATTAAATAAATAAATAAATAAAACAGAAAAACATACACTAGCAACGGCAGTATGTCATGCAGTAGCAGCAGAAGTATACCATGCAACAGAAAACGAGATAACAGATGTAGAAGAAACGGGAGAAAATAAGATATCGACCGAAAGAGAAAAGAAGATAGTAGTTAATAAAGATATATTGTGTTTACCGTTTTTTGAACATTCTTAATTTAATAAACCCAGTAAAATAACTTACTTCGTCGATGGCTTAGTGGTCAAGGAGTCAGCCTAACCTAAGGTCCTAAGTTACGTGAACGTAACTTAGGTCCATTGATGACGCAAGATTTCTTCAGTCTGACATAAATAGACTTGTCGAATGGTGTGACGTTAATAAAATGCAACTAAATACAGGCAAATGTAAGCACATAAAATACACAAGAAATCATAACATAGTTAGCTTTGATTATCACATAAAAAACACCAAAATTGATGAACTTGACACCATTAGAGACCTTGGAGTGCTATTTGATACAAAATTAACATTTACGCCGCATATCGAGAACATTGTTAAAAAAGCTTCTAAAATGCTTGGTTTCGTGCTAAGGGCGTGCAAGAGCTTTAATAACAATTCGACCAAAATCTTACTGTACAAAACTCTCATCAGGAGCACTCTTGAATACTGCAGTGTGGTATGGCGGCCACACTATGCGACACAATCGTTAAAATTGGAACGTGTACAAAAGCGATTTCTTTGTCATCTAGCGTTTTCTAATGGCGTGGCAAAAAGAATTCGCTCTTATGACCGTAGGCTAAAACAATTTAATATTAAACCTCTTTCCATCAGACTTAAATCTAATGATGCAGTATTTGCGTCTAAAGTTCTCAACAACAAAGTTGACAGCTCCCAACTACTAGGCCTTTTCAGATTCCGCGTACCCAGAAGGATCCCACGCAGGCCAATCACACCACTGTGTCCACCCTTAAGAAGAACCGTTCTCGGTGCCAATTCTCCTTATGCAAGGTTGTGTAGGGTTGTAAATGGTTGTAGTCATTTGGTTGACGTCCACTTCGATTCCCATCGCAAACAGAAGTCAATCTACGACTCGCTGCCGGAACTGACTTAGTTTTTTTTTGCTAACCATATTAGGTTTATTTTATTTTTATTATAACTTTTGTATAAGAGAAATAACTACTCACTGAGGCTCGAAAGAAATTGCAGAACTTCACCATAATTTAATTTAAAATAACCTTAAAAATAAATAAATATAATATAATCACTTGATCAATTTAATACACATAATATTATTATATAATAATAATATAGATTAATTTTATTGACTTGATCCAAAAATACGTATGAAATATTTACATATATATTATACTCACGCCTGTATATCCAGAAGGGGTAGGCAGTGGAGTATTAGCACTTACACGTTTTTTAAAAACAGTTATAATCAATTGCAGCCAATTAGGTGCTAAAATATTTACAATAATTTCATAGAACTGCTACAGATTGTACTGAAAACAATATATAAAACATTTTTTTAACGCGACTACCCAAAAAAGAAGTGTACAGGTCCTCGATTCTGCATAACCACTGTAGTACCTACCACAGTCACTGCAAAAATTCGCAAAAATATTAGACTTTATTTCAATAGACTGAAAGTTAAAAATTAAATGAAAACAGTTCTATTTCACTGTTTTATTCACTCTACAATAAAACTAAAACCCGACTACTGCAAAAGCACGCTCCAAAAAGTATCTATTAAACAAGAAAATATCAAGAATAGCCGTGGTCGTATGCCACTATTCCCTAGAATATATGGTTTTGTTAGGGTAAGTGGCATACGACCACGGCTATTCTTGATATTTTCTTGTTTAATACTTTTTGGAGCGTGCTTTTGCAGTAGTCGGGTTTTAGTTTTAAACTTAATTTTTTATTTATTCTATTTTGGGGCAACCAATACCCAAAATTTATACATATTTGAAATGAGCTAATTGAGCTCCTGAATTTGATACCAAACACGGAATATTTACCTCAAGTTTATTTTTTAACGCAGTACTTTATGACCGCTAGAGGGCGCCACATTGGATTCAGTGACACGGCATATAGCCTATAACCAGCGTGCAGCGGACGATCAAGACGCTTCTATCAATACCTCATTTGTCCAGTTCTAATAAGTGGTTGAAGAGCAATGAGGGAACAAACGAACATACATACATACATTCATACATACATACATACATACATACATACATACATACATACATACATACATACATACATACATACATACATACATACATACATACATACATACATACATACATACATACATACATACATACATACATACATACATACATACATACATACATACATACATACATACATACATACATACATACATACATACATACATACATACATACATACATACATACATACATACATACATACATACATACATACATACATACATACATACATACATACATACATACATACATACATACATACATACATACATACATACATACATACATACATACATACATACATACATACATAGCCTGTCAAAATCATAACCCTCCTTTGGCTTTGCCGTAGTCGGGTAAAAAGCCATTTAATTTTATACTTTAACTGCATTACTGTAAAGTTTAAATTAAATGGAATATTTTTGCGGTGTTTGAGCTATGCTATGATAGTGGTTTTGCTTTAATCGAGGCCCTGATCGCAGAAACTAGATGACTCATTTATCTAGTTTCTACGTTCCATCTCAAATTCGTAATTCAAAATTCTCGCTTCACCCAGGATCCAGGATCATATTTTTTTTTAACATTCCGCTTTGCCCCACCTGAAATCCAGTCAAAATAAGGATTTGAGCTTACAATATTTGCATATAGCTGAAAATTGGTGAGGGTCTTACATTTTAATGAAAGAAATATCAAAAGTCCCTATCGATTAGACTTCTGCATTTCTTTTTATTCAAGGTTAAAGGTCAAATATATTGATGTCGCATTTTTCTCGTAAATAGCAAATGTTATTGCAACAGTAGGTTAGACAAAGTTGTAGATCATGTGTAATTATAATTACCTACAAAATGGTACCTATGCAGAAGTCCAATCGATGGGGATTTCTGATATTTTTTTCATTAGGTGGGTGAATATAAGCCAGCTCTATGCGAATATTAAGCTTACCATTTTATTTCGTCTATTTTGACTGGATGACCTGTTTACCTGTGGGAACACTTGGCGGGGCAAACTGACAGTCCATGTTATTTTGGTTTTTTTTTATGTTACTCTGTTTATCCTATCATTCTATTTATAAACAGTACACGAGACTAATATGTAGTAGGTATTATTATTATTATTATTATTATATACTTTATTGTACACCATTAAAATACATCATATAATAATAGTAATAAAATACACAATGAAGAACACATTATATACCAAGTATTTTTTACATTTAGCCCGACGAGACGTTTAGGTTACCTTTCAAAAACGCAAACGTTTTCGAAACGTCGCGTCGGGCTAAGGCGTCAGACAGTATCTTGTGAGATCAAGCTTAAATCGAACAGTCGCGTTTTTTCTTTTTGTAGCAATAAAATTCAATCAATCTTTGGTACCTACGCAATTGATTACAATCATTTTTAGGCATTTAGCTAGTGTTTACTATACATGGGAGGTGCTTCCTGCTGTACGACATTTTGCTGTTGCGGCACAACATACTGCGGTGGCTGCGGCATCACATACTGTGGTCGCTGCGTTTTGATAAACTGCGGCTGCTGTTGCAAGATATCTTGCGGTTGTTGCACGACGAAATGCGGTTGGACTACAGGATACTGTGGTGCTTTCGAAGCGTCACTCAGGTAATAACTTCTGATTACCACCCAGAAATACATGATTAACACTGAAAAGAAATAAGAAAATGTATTAATTACAATACATACATTCAGTCACATCTCTTTCCCAATGGGGTAGGCATAGAACCTATATTTGGATTATTTAAATCTTATTTTAAAACTAGTGGTTAGACTTGCAAAGCAGACCTCAGACTTCGAGGTGAAAGCTTCGGATGCGACTGGGATTAACGCTAGAATGAAGAAGGAGAGTAGCTTGTTTTAAAACCAGGTATCAAACAGGGAGGGATGTTTTTAGCATCAGCAATCTTACACCCAGGTATCTGAAGACCTAAATGTGTGCGGTTTTAGTTGGTTCGACATAACCGGCCCCGTCAATAGGTAGGTAAGAACTATTATACAATTGGTCAGTGCCGTGTCTATACATCGGAGATATTTATAAAAAAATCTTGGGTTCACCATTCTAAGCACATTTTTTTGGAATTCTGTTGGAAGTAGATTTAGATTACTAATAAATACTTCTTATTATGGAAGATTGTGTGGAGTTTGCAATCGGACCATATACTTAGTATCTCGGGTAGTGATTCTTTTGCTCCTCTATTTCATAGGTACCTCTAGTAAGATTAATGGTACGCATTTTCTCTTCTAAAGTTTACATTACATTTGTTATCTAGTTAGTTGTTACATCAGAAAATGCGCCTGCCCCTCTAGACAAGTGGCAATTCGTTGCTCGGCGTATGATGGAATAGAATGACAAATGTATAGGATTTGACGTTTTGAACTTCGGTATTTTCCTGAAGCAACTGATATCAAAATTCTGTAGTTAAACCAGTTGTACTTTTGAGGGCTCCAACTACTCGTAACGACTGCTATAGATGTTCATATGGCAACTGGGACCGACGGCGTAACGTGCTCTCCAAAGAGAATCAGCCGACGACGATTTACTACAAAGCAATATTATACCTAATACAATTGCTAAAGTACTTACGTATATCAATTAGGTTAATTGTAATATCCAGGACTACGCGGGATATAACGATGCTGGTAATTAACAAGGCTATGGTCAGCACAGTGAAAACGACCCCGTAGATGAGGAAGGCTTTGACGTATCGGCGGTTATACTGAAATTGAACAAAAAGTATATGAATATGTCGGTCTATATTATTAATTAAGGCTCATTTAGACGAGGAGAGCTCCTGTAAGATACGATTATTAAAAACACAGAAAAAAGCTGCTTTGTCAAAACATTTGCAGAAATAATAGCCGTTCGCTCGTCCACGCCTGGGGCCCGATCCACTAACTTTACGTTTAAGTTTTTGTGGTTTTGTGACTTCTAAAACGTAACGTACCATTTCGATGAGTAAAACTATAGCTTTCTTTGTGGGTTTTCGGTAAAGAAGAAAACGTAAGTATATTATGACATAATGACAAGCATGCTAAACCAAAAATACAACTAGAATTATTTAATTGTTCTGCCAAGTTCGATCTTACTGAATACCACGTTATGCGTTATCGAAATGGAAGTCATGCGTATACGAAACGTGGCGTTAGTGAATCGGGCCCCTGGTGAGAATCACCTCGCAATTGAATATAGGTTGTGTCCTTGGTCATCCTAAACCGAAGGTTTTATTGCAGCCCCATGCTCACACCATAAGAAAAAAAAACTCTGAACAATAATAAATTATTACCTGGTGTATACCGATGAGGAGCAGTCCCGAGAAAATCACGCGTATTAAACTGAAGCAGAGATTGATTGCTAATATAGCAACCACACTTGACGGTGACATCCACGTGGTAGCATGTAGTGCCACTATGAAAATTATCGACGCTACCATACTCCAAACCTGTAATACACATACAGTTTATACAAATAAGATACTGTATTAAGAAATAAAGATTTAACTAGTAATTTGATTTCTGGAAGTACAGTGGTTACTCTGCCACCGAGAAACTATGAAGCTAAATGTGCTAATAGGCTTGAGTATTGACTTGTAACAGAACATTGAACATTCGCTGCTTTTATTTTGTCGAACTGAACAATAAACCGAGCCAAGCATAGAGCCGAACAGCGTTACGAACACTTTCATGATCTTTCTAGCGAACGATGTCGATGTAAACTTACTGACCTTTTGCTAGAATACTCGCCAGAACGCTCGATGCCATACTCGATAAAACGCTCTCGATTATTTTTCTGCAATGTAACATTCGCAAGTATGCTCATACAAGTGAATTCTCAAGGTCATCAGCACCTTAAAATTGATGAATCGATTTGTTACAATAAGGTACTTATAAACTAATTACGGTGGATCTCAACACCGCAATGAGTAATAAATCCATAATAGCCCATTTGTTATTATTATCATCATATTCGTACCGATTTCTCAGCTCATCCCATTCCGGGCAACTGCAGTTCTTCCAACCCCGAAACAAAGCCTGTGCTAGGGCCTCAACTGTTGGTTTCTAGGTCTACAAACTTGCCGGTGAGTGAGATTTTAGTACGGTTCTGGACACCCACAATGCACTTAAGATTATTCTGTGACCTTATACACGCGTAAATGTTTCCTTACCAGGCCCACATATCCAATGACGTAGGATCCTGTTCGCAAGTCCACAAAAAAGCAACATACGTGTACGGTACAAGGCATTTTTACTCTGAAACAAAAATATTCATTAAATTAGCCTATCGTAGTCCACCGTTGGACATAGGCCTCTCCCAATGTTGGAAGGCTTTGGGCTACTATTTCTTCGCTAGCCAGACAGGTTGGTACAGGGTTTTTTTTTTTGGATTTTCCTACTCTCACAATGATATCGTCGTCTGCGTATTTTTCCGATAGGCGCCTCTCACGACAGCCTTCGGATGAGTTGAAACTTGTACCTTTTATTACTCCGTCAGCACACGGAACAAAAACATTATCCAATATATAAAAATAAAGTGTAGCTTCTCTAAACTTAAAGCTGTTAAACCAAAGTCGAGTCCTATAAAAAAGAATGTATTAAGTAAAAAAAGGCAATATTTTTATCTTATCGAATTACAGCGAAGAAAGAAGATCAGTCAATCAAAGCCATTAGTCAAATGGAGGAAATGGAAAAACATTTAACTCAGTCAATATGGCTGTAGTTACAAAACTAGCTAAACTTGTACACCAACAAATAAATATGAAAGAAACAAAAACATTTAAACATAGACCAACCTTAAATAAAAAGTAAAAACTGATTGATAACTAAGACTTAATGCTAAATACATATATCAGATAAAATCCCAGTGCTGATAAGCCAAATTACAAGTATTTGCTTTTAACAGCAGATTAAAAGGATAATTAATGCAAGTGAACAGATTACTGAAAAAAATATTAGAGAGAATTAACTTTTAGGTACTACAGAATAAATAGTAAAAAATATACTCACGTTGTATGCCTAAATGATAGGCAACAAAATCAAAGTAACAAACACAAGTATCAAAGTTGTTATATATTACATTCACAACAGGAGATCCTCACACTGAATGACAACAACCCACTCTGTGGATTCGATGTCATACGCGGAGTAACTGATTGGCTCACTGAAGCAAAATAATCAATGTCACATGCAATCAGCCTGATAGCCTCTGCTATCAAATAGATAAAGGATGATAAGGGTCCTTTTTTTGATATTATTGGCAATTATTTCGTTTGGTAGATCGCAACATTTAAAGGAGATGGGGAGGCTTTCATACATTCTTGGGCCAAAAATGTAATAAGATGAGGGTGGTATCAATTAAGAGCATATAAATTATTAAACCATCCCTGAAAATTCTGCAGATTTTGGATATCTGAGAGCAGAGTTATAAGAGATTTAGTAAAAGTGAGGTTATGCAAGAAATTGACATTTTAGAACTGTGATTTCTGTGGTGTTTTAATAGAAAGTGGTCATTTTTTTTATCTTAAAATACTTTTAAATTGTACTGTATTATATTTCACTCAGGGATAATGTACGAAAACTTACAAAGAGATTTTAAAGATATGGAGTACAAGGATGTTATGTTAAAAAAAACACTTTAAATAATAATTATCTTTTATTCTTCTTCAATAATAATTAAAGTATTGTCTAAGAAATGCGCAGGTGGAAATATATTTACCTTATTTACTTCATTTTCTATGCCACAATTCACACAGAGATCCATGTCAAAATCCAAAATACCGAACAAAACTCAAACAAGTAAACAAGTTTATCATTGTACTTTAAGGTAACCAGGAGCAAGCTGAGAAGTCCGTAAAGAGAAATCACTGTTAAGGGAATATAATCAAGAAATCAACTGGAAATACTCAAAACGCAGAAGTCAATTGATCATTGGATTTAAACCAATAAACTGATACAGTATACTGATATAGCATACTTTTGTACATATTTTATAAACAATTGTATATCCCATAAGCCGTGTAAATATACAATTTTTCGATAAAATAATTAATTTTGAAGATTGAATAAATAAACTGATTGACTGAAAATGGAGCTGTCAGCTGTCACAGCTTAAAAATACAGTTGATAAACACAAGAAATAATTAATCGATTAACGGAAATCGATTCAGAATTTATTTTTATTACACTATTATTTGGTATTTTAAATGGTTATTATTATTATAATGATTAAGTTTTGTTCACTCTGATTGATTTAATATCAAATTGTGATGCAAGTGTTTTAATACGCAATATTGTTTAAATAATTTTTAGTAATCGATATTTTATTTTGCTAGTGGAATAAACTTAGTTTTAAGATTACTCGTCTTCCAGACTTTCAATTGAGCTGGTTTTTTAATATTTTGAAATAGAAAAAAATACCGCTTTTTTTAAGTCATATCTCAACTCATTACAATTTTGGCCCAGAAGTCCCCGTCTCCTTTGTTTTGTTCCTTTCTATCGTTCTTATCATCATCATCATCAATCTTATTATTAGAGCTATCGGGTTATTTACCTTGTATTGTTTAGAGTTTAGAATAGAAATACACTCTTCATTGTACATACACCAGTACACATAGTATAATTTTAAATAAGTGTAGTGGGCAGTCTTATCGCAGACTGATCTCCAAAAGCCTTTCAGTCCATCTTGAGAGTTAGTGTGGAAAGTCCGTGATGGCCAAGATGCAAAAAAGCGCTTTCGCTCTGTTACGGTTGGCACCTGTACCCTTTCCAGCACACCACGCGTTCCCTACTTGCACACTCAGCACCTATCCGTCCTACTGACATCACTCCCTTCCATTTGCAACCAGTCTCGTTCCGACCTCTATGCTAGACGGCTGTCTTCAGTAGTCTTCACCAAACCTTCGCTTTTTCTTTTTTAAAAAACCCTTTACCTCGAGACCCGTAACATTTGGTGGCAGCGTTAAGGGATTCAAAAGAGTCCCCGGTTCGTCTCCTAGCCTAAGAACCAAAACCCTACGCGAGTGCGTGTTGTATAAGTGTGTGTTAACTCCAAAGTGCATACCACATCGGTGTACCGAGTTTGCCCAGTTCGGTGTTGTGTCTGGTGTTTGTGTTGTGACCAGTTCGCGAGAGGCCCATTGCTGCGCACTGCCTGTGCTGCAGCCGGTCTTTTCCCAGAACAGCAGAAGGTCCTGTGTCGCGCATAAATAATTGCCGCGACCTCCCACGACGCAGCGACGCAACGACGACGACGGCCCGCAGCTTATATCGACGCGTCATTTCGCCGACATCGTAAGACCGCTCACGCAAACTATGATCATCCTTATCGCACTGTCTGCATTCCAGTGAGTGATTCTATCCTTGGTCATATTATTCAATACAGTAGCTTTGTTTTTTACTGTACCTTATTATTCGTACTAATATTATTTTTTGTTTTTCCTGTGTAACTTATAATTTTACATTGTAACCACTATGGCGATGGATAGAGCGCCAAGCCCTAAAGGCGAAAAGCCAGAAATTTTTGTATCTGAAGCGGAGGAGGAATATCATCTCCCTCCGTCAGGACCCACTACCAGATCTATCGCCAAAAAGAAAATTACTCCAGTCAAACCCGAAATAGACCTTTCAACCCTACTAAAATTTATAAAACCCTACGAGGGGTGTAGGGAAAAACTTAATTCGTTTTTAGTAAATTGTAACAACGCATACGAATTAGCTTCGGAAAAAGACATTTTATTTAAATATATTCTTTGCCAGCTACAGGGCAAGGCGGAAACGGCTTGCTCAATCAAAGAGTTCACCAACTGGCAACAGCTCAAAGAATTCCTAAAAACCCAATTCAGCGAAAGGAAGCATTATGCTCACCTTTTAACTGACTTACAAGACTGCAAACAGCAGTACAACGAGACCGTGAGTCAATATGCCCTCAAAATAGAAACCTGCCTTTCTCAGTTATTAACCGAAATTTCAATTACACACGGGCATAAAAGCAGGGAAATGATAGGTCGTACAGCAGCCATGGAGGAATTAGCCCTCCACCATTTTCAAATGGGGTTGATGCCCCGTATTTCGAATATTATCAGATGTAAATCTTTAAAAACATTAAACGAGGCTATTAACATGGCGATATCAGAAGAAAAAATACAGCAATCTTTAGCCAAACAACGCCAAAATCCGTCTAGCAGTCAACAGGCAACCCGTCAAGACAGATCAAATATGCCAAAACCGCAAAACATCCAACTTGCACGTCGTAACCAGCAATCCTCCTCAAATCCAAACCAATCTAACCCCAACCGTCCTAATACGAGTAACAACAATGATTCTTCTTCCCGAATTTGTAGATACTGCAAAACTCCGGGACACACCCTAGAGCAATGTCGAAAAAGGGAGTTTAACAACAACCGATTTAAAAACCCCGAACAAAATCAACCAAGGGGACCCCAGCGTATCCACTTTGTTTCCGACGAAACATCAAACCCCAATAATGAAGATCAAGTAGTTGAACCCGTAGAGGGTTACGATACCGTTGATAACAACCCAAAAAACGAATAATCGTCTCGTCCCAGTGTCGTGCGGGACCTCGCGATTCAAAAACCGGCACCTTCAAATCCAATTCTAAGTGTAACACGACTATATCACGTAGAAATAATCCTACTATATCCAAAGCATCGCTACAAGATGACTTATCCATGCATCAGCATAAAAATAATCCTACTAAATCCAAATCATCGCTACAAGATGGCTTATCCATGCATCAGCATAACAATAATCCTACTATATCCAAAGCATCGCTACAAGATGGCTTATCCATGCCGCAACGCAATAAGGTTGCTTCGACTAAAGCTCCAATCAAATCCAACGTTTTCGAAATAACAAGTAACCCAGCGAAAACTCTATTACCTTACGTCCTTGTCATGTCTTCCGTGTCAGACATCCCTCTCTCCTTACTAGTTGACTCAGGATCCTCTGTTAGCTTAATAAAACGTTCATGTATTTTTTATCAAACCAAAATTGTAAAGCAAACTATCCAGTTAAAAGGCATTGACTCCACAGTAGCATCCATCTCTACTCTGGGACATTTCTTATTAAAGATCCAACTTTCTAAACACAAAATATCACATCAATTTCACGTTTTGGATACAATACACCTGCCTTACGACGGTATTATAGGGTCTGACATGCTTAACGCACTAAGCTGCAACATAAATTATAATGACAACCTACTTACTCTGGATTGGTAAATCATTCTTGAAATTACATTTCCATGACCCTGCCTATATAATTCCACCCAGATCCGAAACGGTGATTGAATGCTCCATCTCAAATCCTGAAGTGAAAGAAGGGTTAATCGTAGATCAAAACCTGTCAGACACTTTATTAATCGCAAATTGTTTAGTACGTGTTAAAGAAAATAAGAGGGTTAATATATCCGTTGTGAACACCTCCGAAAAACCTGTAACTTTAAATTCTAACCTTAACCTGAAACTCGACTGCCTTGACTCCTTTGAACTCAAGGAACAACCAACTAGAACAATACACTACACAAATAATTCAATTAACAGTTTACAACGAACAGAAGAGGTACTGAAACAATTACGGGTGTCACATCTTAACAAAGAAGAAAGGGATGCCCTCCTACAACTATGTTCTGATTTCTCTGACAAATTTTATCTTCTAGGAGAAAATCTTACTCACACAAACGCCCTTGAACATGAAATCAAAACCACTACAGATGTCCCAATCCACACAAAATCTTATAGATTCCCTGAAATCCACAAACTCGAAGTCCGAAAGCAGATTGATAAGATGCTGGAACAAAACATAATAGAACCTTCCGATTCCCCTTGGTCGTCACCCATATGGGTTGTTCCCAAAAAGCTTGACGCTTCCAATGTACAAAAATGGCGAGTAGTCATCGACAACCGCAAGCTAAATGATGTCACAATCGGTGATACTTATCCTATCCCTCAAATTGCTGAAATTCTTGATCAACTTGGCAACATTAAATACTTTTGCACCCTAGACTTAGCCTCTGGGTTTCATCAAATTGAATTGAACGAAGCTGATAAACCTAAGACTGCTTTCACCATTCCAGAGGGACATTTCCATTTTAAAAGAATTCCGTTTGGCCTTAAAAACGCCCCGGCGACGTTCCAGAGGCTAATGAACTCTGTTCTATCCGGTTTACAAGGCATCAAATGCTTTGTCTACCTTGACGACATCGTTTCTTATGGTTATGATCTGAAATCTAGCATCCTTAACCTAACAGCCATCTTCCAAAGAATCCGTGATTTTAAACCTAAATTAAAGCCTGACAAATGTGAGTTTTTGCGACGAGAAGTCTGCTATCTCGGACACATAATCACCGAACAAGGTGTAAAACCAAATCCTGACAAGATCAACGCTGTGACTGATTTCCCTATTCCTAACACTCCTAAAGACATCAAGTCTTTCCTTGGACTTGTTTCCTACTACCGACGTTTTATTCCCGAGTTCTCTAAGACTGCAAAAGCCCTAACCAATCTCCTGAAGAAAGATACACCCTTCCGATGGGAAAACCAACAGCAACTTGCATTCGACACACTGAAAAATAGATTAACAACTGCTCCGCTTCTCGTCTATCCCGACTTTTCTCAACCTTTTATACTCACTTGTGATACTTCAAATTACGCTGTTACGCGAGAAAGAGTTGTTGGCAATATTATATGGGTGTAAAACATTCCACCCTTACCTTTACGGACATAAATTCCTCATTATCACAGATCATAGACCTCTGAAATGGCTGTTTAACCACAAAGACCCCAGCAGTAAACTCCAACGATGGAGGTTAAAACTAGAAGAATACGACTATGAAATAGTGTACCGTAAAGGCAAATTAAACTCCGCAGCTGATGCCCTATCTCGATATCCTGTAAACCCAATATATCCTGAAAATAAAGATTTATTAACCTCTAATGCAAGTCCTAACCCCAATCCTCATAACTCACCTGACGAAGCAAACAATGACCTACAAGATCTCCTAATATCTCCACCCTCTAGCCTGGACGCAGGCCTTATAAATCCTGAAATCGAAAATGAAGTAATGGAATACTTAAGCGGCAGTGAATCTCAACCTTCCACTAGCCAGCAACACCCTGAAACCCTACCTATTTCTCCTGTTCGGCGTAGCCCACCATATTCTGTAATAGATCCTCAACCTTCGACAAGCTGGCAGAACCCCGAAACCTTACCAGTTCCGCCGGTTCAACTCAGCCCAGATACCCCTCTGCGAGAATCTGCAAACTCACCTTCACCAGAGAGAACCTATAACCATTTCTTAAGATCATCTCCTGGATCACACAATACCCCTATCTTAGAACACAATGAAAGTTTGATTAAAGGAGCACAGAAATTGATAATCATACCAACGTCAATAGACATGGACGAGTCCATGCCCTACGTTCAGGAAATTCTTAATAACTGTACAGAATCTGAGCGAGTAGAACTTCTGGAACGAGAAAAATCCCTGCACACCTTCTTACCTCTTGAAACTGAAAATAAGACTTATCTTTTCTTATTTACAATTGTTCACCATTTCAATGATTATTCATAATATATCCAGATATTTTTAAATCCCTAAAATTCGCACGCGATCAAATAATAATGTCGTATCCCTTAATAAATGATGTTGCAACATCTAACTTCGAAAACCCTTTTGATAAACACTCCTTTGATGGGACTAACATACGAATCCACATATACCACAACAAAATAATATATCCTTCTCTGAGTGAAATTCCAAAAATCCTTAAAGAAAATCACGACATTCCGATCGCGGGACACCTCGGAATTAACAGAATGCTAAGTCGTATCCGAGAAAGATTTTATTGGAAAGGCATGCGTAGCGACATCGAGAATTACATAAAAAAATGCTCCTCTTGCCAAACCAACAAAGCTCTACGCAGAATAAATAGAGCACTAATGATAATAACATCCACTTCAACTGCTCCCTTTGAAAGACTATCCATTGACATCGTAGGGCCTTTGCCCGAATCTGGAGCAGCCAAGCTCAAATTCATCTTGACTATGCAAGATGATCTTACAAAGTTCTCACTAGCGTATCCCATTCGCAGCGTAACCGCTGAAGAATCATGTGAATGCCTTCTTCATTTTATATCCCTATTCGGTATCCCCAAACACATACTTACTGATCAAGGAACTAATTTCACAGCCGACCTATTCAAAAAGACATGTGAATTTTTAAAAGTAAAACAGTTATGGTCCGCTCCGTATCATCCGCAGACACAAGGGGCCCTAGAACGAAGTCATTCTACACTCAAAGAGTATTTGAAATCCTACACCAACGAAAACCAGGACAATTGGCCTCGATATGTCTATACTGCTATGTTAGCATATAACACTGCTGTCCATTCAACCACACATTACTCACCATTTGAATTACTATTCGGACACAAACCTCATATTCCAGATTCAGTTTATAACGATAGCTCTAACGCTACATACCCCGAATACGTAAAGATGTTACAACATCGCATGAAATACACACGTGATAAAGCTAAAGAATTCATCGAAAGATCTAAAAAGAATTCTAAAAACTACTACGACTCCCATAGTCGGTCAGTAGAATACAAGGTTGGTGATTACGTTCTTTTAAAGAACCACCTTAGACTACGTAAAGCCCTATCACCTTTATGGAAAGGGCCGTATAAGATTGTAAAGGTTCATAGTAACCACACATTTACTTTAGTTAAAATCGACGCCACGTGAAACACCACTTCGATGAAGTTAAACACGTGGAGGTCCAAGAGGAACCTACCTAATACTTATTATCAGTCGCACCTATCCGATTATACATTTGATTTTATTTTATTTTATACTACCTTTACAGTATATATACACATACATATATACACGTATACACAATTCCTTTTAGTTTTAGTTTATACATTATAATTTAGATATACGTAACGCATTTAGTTTGTAACAATGGAAGTGTCATTTAAGGCTTGTTTTTATTGCAGCATACTGGCCCATGGTCATCCGGAATTTATACAACAGATCAACACGAGCCCGGGTATATACTTTGATCCAATTGGTGAACTCAAAATCCGTGTAAACCACTTAGATATAGTTACTCCCCTTGACATCTCATACATTGAACCCCATTTAAAAAATATAAACTCAATAATAGGTACATTACGTCTGATATGTAACCAAATTCAAATTGAAACATCCAACAAATTGGAATGCCACAATACACTGGAAACGGTGAGATATCACGATATTGCTTCAGAATATTCGTCAATCTCACACCTGATAAACAAAAGGGTCAAACAGGGAGCCTGGATAGGAGCTATTGGTGGTCTATCCAAAACCATATTCGGTACCTTGAATGAAGACGACGCTATCAAATATGATAACGCCATCCAAAATATTCAAGATAATGAAAAAAGACTGGGCTCAATAATGAAAGAAAATATTTTAGTTACTTCTTCAATCTTGTCAAAATTTAATAATACATTATATTCAATGAAAATTAATGAGGCCAGCCTTAATTAAGCTATAGACAATTTCTCTTCCAAACTAAAAAACATTACAATAATATCCAATGAGCAAAGCGTAAAAGCAAACATTAACTCTATTTTAAACAGTTTAGAAGCATCCATTCTGACAATATCATTTCAATTAGAAGACATAACAAACGCTATCATGCTATGCAGTAAGAATATCCTGCATCCGGCCGTGTTATCACCCGCTCAGTTATATGAAGAAATTGTCGATAACTATAGACACTTACCTGTAGATTATAAGTTGCCTGTAAGTTTAGCGTTAAGCAACATTCACACTTTATTGAATGTCTCTAGTATAAACAACATATGTTATAGTTTAAACAACAAGATTGTTTTTGTTTTAAGAATACCTTTAGTATCGCCTAGAGAATACAACCTGTTTCATAACATAGCACTGCCTACCCCGCATAACAATGTAAAACCAAACTCTTTTAGTTTTATAATACCTACTAGTAAATATACAGCGATGACCAAGGATAAATCTGAATACTGTAACCTTGACTCCCTAACGGAATGCACAGTGATAAGCTCCCGCGAGTACATCTGTGACGTCATGACAGTGTTCCCATCGGGTGCTAACCCAAGTTGCGAGAGTGAATTCATGTCGAATGTGATAAGCGTTCTACCAGTGCAGTGTCTAACAAGGTACTTTCACGGACAAGTAGACTTATGGAAACCGCTTCACAACAATAACTGGATTTATGTACAGTCCCAAAGTAATAAACTCTATGTTGAATGCCCTAATCAAAAAATTCTCGATTTTAAGTGTACCGAATAATTGTATTGCATATTGTAAGAGTACAAAATTAATACCTAGATTTAACAATTTAATTGTAAATGTTACCGTCACTCGATCCGATTTTAATATCATTAACGATTCTTGTTGTACTTTAGATAAGTTTATGAAGACCATGAGTAATGAACCTCTTTTAAAATTGCAAAACATTGATTTAGACGTTTTTACATCAGAAACCAAATCGAGATTAAATTCCATGACTGACGAAACAGATAAAATCCTAAATCAACATCAGATTATAAAATACGAAACTCATTACTCAATTTTAATCATAATCATACTTTGTATTCTTTTTGTTTTTTGTATTTTCAAATTATTTTTGTATATTAAATCGCACAGCCGTCTTATCCCTTACTCTCCTAGATTCTCCCAAACCATTCCTGTAAGTTCACCTACAGTTCAGACCCCAGACCCCGAACCTGTCACTCCTATTAGAATCAATAGACGCCATCCTGCACCTGAAGACATTCCATCTCCTGGAATTAGAAGAAACGTGTAAATTACCGATCTGCTCCCCAAAACATCGAAACTTCAGCCCCGATGTTTAGTCCACCCCTGGGAGGTGTTACGGTTGGCACCTGTACCCTTTCCAGCACACCACGCGTTCCCTACTTGCACACTCAGCACCTATCCGTCCTACTGACATCACTCCCTTCCATTTGCAACCAGTCTCGTTCCGACCTCTATGCTAGACGGCTGTCTTCACCAAACCCTCGCTTTTTATTTTTTTAAAAACCTTTTATCTCGAGACCCGTAACAGATCGAAAGAGTAATGAAGATAGTAGTTAATAAAGATATAAATATTGTGTTTACCGTGTTTTGACCATTCTTAATTTAATAAACCCAGTAAAATAACTTACTTCGTCGGTGGCTTAGTGGTCAAGGAGTCAGCCTAACCTAAGGTCCTAGGTTCGATTCCTGACCGTTACACTACCGATGTGAACCTACTCCTAACTTATGCAAGTTAGCTTAGCTGGTGCATTTAAAGTGAATATTAGTAATTTCGGTTGCTATATATTATTTCTATTTTAAATAATAAAAGAGAAAAACTAAGGTACTTACCTAGTTATTACTCGTATTAATAAGGGAATATTTCTGAAATTGAAAAAGTGGATTTCGCTAGGTAAGTACCTACGAAAATTTCAACCAAACATTTGGTGTATAATATAGCTATGCAACACAACAATAGGTACAAGTATTGTATAGGACCTGTTGATAGACTAAACTTGTATCAACGACACTAGTCAACGACAAAAGTCGACTGCGGCAACGAACAGTATCGATACTGCAAATTTTCATTTTTTCTTTTATTGTACCATTAGGGCTAGAATACATCAATCTTTATGTTGGCAAAGTATTTTTTCAAAAAAATAATTCTAAAGTACATTTTTAAAATGAATAAAATTGATACTACATGGTGTGAACAAAGAACACAACCGAAACCGGTAGTTTCAACAATGTTCTTGTCTAGCGAGGACCGCTCCCCCCTCGTAACTACCCGAACCGTCAGTGTTCGCCGCTATGTGAACCAAGGAAGGTGTGTTTGATATAGCTCGATTTTGTTTTGTTTTTTTTTTTGTTACCTTAATTTTTCTTTTGATTATGTTAAATTGCAGGTTAACCAATAAAACTATTGAAAGTGGTAGTTTCGATAGTATTTCAAGTTCGTAATTTTTCAAAGAGCATCGAAGGTGGTAGTTTCGATAGTATTTCAAGTTCGTAAATTTTCAAATAGTATCGAAGGTGGTAGTTTCGATAGTATTTCAAGTTCGTTAATTTTCAAAGCGTATCGAAGTTGGTAGTTTCGAGAATATTACAAGTCTATTTACAATTTAAGAACAATCGAATCAGACATTTTCGATAGGTATCGAATAAAAGATATCTCGAAACTACCAGTTACAATGCCGCCCCGATCTGTATTCCTCGTTGATTGACAGATTCGATGTTTTTAAAATTGTGACAATTTTTATTTACAACGTTTTTAACAACAACATTAATAACTGTTTAGGTATTATGATATTAAGCGTTTCCCCTCTGTATGGCCAGGGATATGGTGTGGGTCTATCCTTACTAACTAACCGTAAATCAGCCACTAACCCCTTAGCCTCTAGGCCCCATGAACTCGCCGTCTCCACTGCGAACGGCACGAAATCATATCCCGCGCCCTTCAGGGTAGCGTACTTGTTATGTTTTAGCAAGACCGCGGACTTGGCTCCCGTAACGGCACGACGCGACGGTACAGACGCACGTGGCGTCTCAAATTTAACGAGGGAGCGACCTCTTCTCCACGGGACCAGAGTCAGTCCGTTCGGCCGCTTCCCCTCGGTGCGCGAGAGGCCCAGGGGCTCCAAAATGCAGGGGATGCCCGCGAAAACCAATGCCCTTCTCACGATCCTGTTTATACCGTGGTGCCGGGGCCTTCGGCCGGCACTTCGAGTGCAACTAAGGCCGTGCAGCCCGTTCGCTTCCAACTTTGCACCACAAACGCACGTGTGAGGCTCGCATACGGTGCAGCCAAGTCTGAGTCCGGCTGCCACCCTGAGAGAGTCATTGTCCAGCAACGTGCCCAGGTTAGGGGATGGTATGGCATGCAACCAGGCACCTGACTCTGGCTCACAGGAGGCATTGAGACGCGCTAACTCGACCCCCACTGCGCTATCACACAGACGAGCGAGAATGCACGTACCGATCACGTTATCCCAGACCCTCTGTTCGCCCGGTCTCGCGGGCGGAACAACATCCGGATACAATGCGGTCCAAAAAAAGGTCCAAATCTCATGGGCTTTCCTGAAATAGGGAATGCCAATGTACGACAATAAACGGCCAACCAACCGCGAGACTCCATGGGAAGAAGCAAGAAAAGCGATCGGGCCATACTCCTGAAAACGGCGCATTCCTAGCCCTCTGAATTGGATGGACAGGCTGGCCTGACATCACTGTCGCTCGCTAAGGTCCACGTTAAAAATCTCTTCGACGACGCCTTTGAGCATTTCGTCAAAACAGAGGACTTCGTCCGGGAACTCCCATGTCGGCGTTATCCATATGACGTACATCAGTTTAGGCATCCCGAAGCAGGACCTAAACAACGACAGGGACACGTGAGCCAGAAGGTGGCGAAAGTAGTCCGCCAGTGAAGCTAGGACCCGCGTTCAGGCAGCCAAATCGATAGGCATACCCTCCGGGAAAAGCAGTGAGCCTAAGAGGCAGAGCGAGTCCCGATCCATGAACCGGAGTCCGGGAATTAGGGACATAAAGTTCGCGGTCAGTTCCTGTGCCATAGGGCCACAGGGATAAAGCTCACAGTTTATGTAGGCCCAAATCTTTCAAAGCGGGGAAGAGCGCTTCCACATTCCGCAGTACCACGTCGGGACTGTAACGCTGAGAGGGCTCTGTAACGACTTTATGGCTTTGTGCAGAGCCATACTGAAAATAAGTGGGCTCATTGGGTCCCCCTGTTGCGCCCCAACCTGAGACCATATCGTTTCGCCGTCGTATGACAGTGAGCTGCGGGCCCCGTAGCACTGGCGCAGGAAGGGGAAAATTGATGGCGTCAGGTCTCTCACCTCCGCCAGCAACGCTCCCCTAATAATGCTGTTGAAAGCATTGCGTATGTCCAACTTCAAAAGGACGTCGTCGCTCCCCTGGCGCAACACAAAAGCCCGCGCCGCGCCGCGTAGATAGCAACCTCGCAACCAAGAGGTGTGCCGAAGCCCAGCTGATGGGATTGCAATAAGGCGTTACTGCGCCCCGGACCGCCCTGCAACATAACTTTGCCACCAACCTCCGGACTGTACTACCCACAGCGATAGGCCTGATACCACCGTCCTTCTTTTGGAGGGCAAAAATAGATCCCCAGTACAAAAATTGACAGACATCGCCGCTCAAGTCCCCCCTCAACTTGCGTGTGAAATACATTAGACTGAAGTTTGAATTTAAAGCCTATCCCTAATTAACTCTGTTACATTATTATCCGAAACAAGTTTTTCATTAAACTAGTTGAGCGATTTCTAGTTTTCTTTGTGGTGCTTGTAGAAAAATAAATATAATATAAAAGATTCGATTTCTATTTTTATTTTAAGGACCTAAAATACTATTGAAACGACCACTTTCGATATGTATTAATACTGAATATACCCAAAACACTATCGAAACGACCAGTTTCGATATTTATTAGAATTTTCTAGACCTCAAATACTATCGAAACGACCACTTTCGATCAAATCTCATTTTTCACCAACAAAGTAAATTATCGAATGTGAAATATCTAGAAAATTACAATAAATAATAAAATCATCCCTAGGTTAAAGGAGAGCACGTAAAATGTATTAATAAATTCAAGTACAATTATTAAGATATCATTAATACAAACAATTTAAAGTCAATTTCTATCTTTAAACTGCTCTCCTGTAAAGTGCGTGTTTTGCAGTTCCGATACTGTTCGTTGTCACAGTCGAAGTAGCTGAGTAAATTGTAATGTTGACCCCAAACCAGCCTTAACTGCCTTTGCGGATTACCTGCTCAACGATGCACGAGGCTCTGGCGCAAGTTTTCTTACTGTCAAAACGTGCACGTAGCCTAAATCTTATCATTTTTATCAGCCCCAATTGATTAGGTTGCTCTGATGATTCTGTTAGTCATTGTTGATAGATATACAGAGTGTAGTATTCTAACTATAAGAATAATAGAAGTGCAGTGCTTGTGACTTCCTCTCTTGTGAATATTTAGTTACTAAAATGTGAGTACCATCAGGTTAGAGTCTTTTAAGAACTTATGTTTCCGAGTTCTCATAGAGAGATAGATAATTATTTATTGTACACCAATGTTTAATGTACAATGGGCGGCCTTATCGCTTAAAGCGATTTCTTCCGGTAAGAGCTCGTTCACACGAAGACGAATCGTGTTTTTTCACGAGTCGTTTTTTTTCACGATTCGTTATTTTTTTTGACGGGAGCAATGCTTTTTAAATACCCATGTTCACACGCTTCACGAATCGTGAAAAACGACGGATATGGATACGTCTTTTAAAAATCATGATTCGTTAAAAATCACGTATCGGCTTTTGAAAATCTCGAATCGTGAATGCTTTATGGCGGATCCGCTGTTGCGCTGAACTCTGAACTGAACTCAATCACGAAACAAATGTGAACATCAATTCGGATATTTTGACGAATAGTGAAAAATCACGATTCCGTATTCAATGTGAACATCTATCCGTCAAGGCGTATCGTGTTTTATAACGAATCGTCAAAGACGTATCCCGTGTGAATGCGCCCTAACCTTAGGTAATGTAATAAAAATCAAAGATATGATGAAGTGAAGAACTAGACACAAGGTGTATTAAAAACAAAAGATAGAGAGAGAGAGAGAGAGAGAGTGAGGGAGAGCGCTCTCTCCCTATACGTAAAGTATTATAAACATATAGAAAAAAACAGTAAGTGAGCATAAAATTGTGAGCTATTTTATTTCATTTGATCATCGTAAGTTTTAAATCTATGCCTGATTATTCAGTATTTATTTATTGTTAGTTATCATTTATAAGGTTTTTAATCTTCACTTAATTCCTAAACCCTTGGAGTACCACAGGGTACTCCTGTTGGATCCATGTATTATAAATTTTTGAGACTTCTCGACGACTCATAAATTGTTACTCTAAAATTTACGTCAACTATTGCCATTTGCCATCCAAGATCAAATTTAAATTAGTTAAGACTGTTAATAGGTGCAAGTTTATATTACTTACCCCTTTGCATTGTCTATCTTACTAATGTTATAAACGTGAAAGTTTGAGAAGATGTTTGAATGTTCAGTTCATATGTTTGGATGTTTGTTAATGCATTACGCTCTTACGGCTAAACGGATCTGGCTGAAAGTTAACACAGGGTTAGATTGTAGGCTAGTTTTATACCGAGAATAGGTTTCCATGGGTACCCTCCTATAGATTTAGGTCTTCAATAGTATTTAACAGAATAGTTATGTTTCAGGACGTCAAATACTTGTGTGGTCGGCAACTGCTGCTTTTTTGCGGACCTGCGGTCTGGCTCGTTCCTAATTGGTTACGTAAACCTGGTAAGGAATTACTTTATTTGCGTACCACATGGGTTACACAATATCTACGCAATCATGATTTATAGTCATCGACATCGATAGTTTAGTGAAGTTTAAAAGTACGAGTTCATAGCCGACCGCATACAGCAGCAGCATAAAGCATGCAGCAGACACATGCTGTACCTATACTGCAGCCTGCTGTTGTACGTGGTTTTTGCATGTTTTAACTCATTGCGGCTTCTCAATGGGGCCGTTTACCTGTATTGAAGTTTAGCAAGTAATTTCTGTAAATAGTAATCTTTTTTCATAGAAAGGATTTAAATGATTTAGATGTCTTACAGATTTTAATTTGATTTCTAACTTCTCCGTGCCTTTTTAAAATAGATATATTTTCTTTTCACAGATATGGAGTTTGGTGGTTACAGTGATTTATGCTCTGACACTAAGCGCAGCTACCACTCTGCGCTTTGGGGGTGTCACTGCTATCGTGTCTACCTTTCTTGCCATAATTATAATACGAGTGATTTTTGTGCTCCTATTCGTCATTGGTTTGCACCAGGTGAGTGTTTTTATTTATTTTTTTATTTAGAGAAATTTCATTTAAAAGTAGATCTCTCAGGCGTTTCAAGAGATTAGCCACGGAATGATTATTTGTGTGTTAATTTAATTTTATGGTAAATAGGTGGATGTTATTATTATTTATGTATGCTTGAACTTCTTTAACTATGTAGTTTTTAAGAATGTAGGAAACTGTAGGTCTATATTGGAAAAGTGTTAACTGTCTTAAATGTAACTATGAATGACTGTTTGTTTCTAAATAAATAAAATATAAATAAAAAAAATAAAAAAACAAAAAGGCATAAAGGTAAAATATATGGTATTCCGAATGATCTGTAAAAATAAAACCTTTCTACATCACCGTAAGGTTATTTAATACACCGGGCCATTCCCGTAAATGAATACCCCATTGATAACACTGTTAACTATTGGGAATGTTTTTTTCTTGGTTAGCAGTGTTGACGAATGTGACTTTTTTTCCACTTGTTCATTATAATACTGGACTGTTTCCCGCTAGTCAATACTATTAACTACTTACTGGTAATATTTTGTTTCACTGGTAAAGGTATGATTTCGAAGGTGTGACCGCATACGTCAACTGCAGACGCACGCAGCAAATACGCGTAATTCATTGCGGCTTCTCAATGGTCCCCTTTATCCGTATCGGAGTTTAATAAGTAATGGGTACGCTGTATCTGCTGCATGCGTCTGCAAGCGGCTGGCTTTGGAAATCATACCTTAAACAGTGTTGAAAACACAGTCCAATTTAATCACCCCCGCTAACGCCTGAGTAAGCTGGGTTATCCAAGGGAACTTCTACACTATTAAAAATGCTTTAACAAACGAATTTTATTTCAGTATCGACCTCGACTCGTTCTGACCTACCTCATCTTTAGTTTTGTGTTCATCGTTCTGGCCATTGCCATGTTCATCACCCAATTGGTTCTTGGTACCACAGTCGCTGACATCATTTTCAACACATTGGATATATGTAAGTACATTTTTTAAACGACTTAGTTGGCCGACAAGCACACGGCCCACCTGATGGAAAGTAGTTACGTGGCCTATAAAATTGCTTAGGTCCATAGACCTATACAATTTTATTAGGTGGAAGATCATATCATAATCTTGTGCACAATCCAGTAGAGCTTGGTGAAGGAGAAGCTCGGTATGTACCTACACTGATTTTTCCGGACAGGACAACTTCTGCCGGGTCTGCCCCTAGACAAGTGGCACAATCATTAGTAGAATAGAATAAACAATGTATTATTAACACGCATTTTGTCATTTTTACCGTTTATATCAGTTGTAAACATAATAATAAATTCATGCATACAAAATATTTGCACTGATTAGAGATCGAACTCGCGCTTCCAGCGTGGCGGTCGCGTTCTCTACCGCCACAGATGCTGTCAACATCTTTCATTTCAAATCAGCCTTATTTAATTAAAGTATTCACGTTTAATTTTCAGTGTTAAACATTTACTTCTTAGTGGTTATCAGAAGCTATTACTTCGAAATGAACGAGCCCGCCGATACGCCAATGATGTTCCCGCCGACCGTTGCTGATATGCAACAGCCGCAATATGTCGAACAGCAACAGCCGCAATACGTCGGAGAAGAGCAACAGCCGCAATACGTTGGACAGCTACAACCTGGGGTTCCACAATACTTTGCGAAGTAACAGCACTCAGATTATAGTCTGGAATTCATGCTATGATATTCCGGAAATAAGTTGCGGGAACGGAATCAAAATGTGGCGGGCAACAGCTACTACCTGTATATGTGGCAAATGTACCTGTACCTGTAATGAAAAGGCATAAAGCGTTCCTAATCAAAGCAAAGACATGCTCGTTTGTTGACTGTTGCAATCGCGCTCTGCAGTTACATGTTGTAGGAAGTTTTGAATGATCGAAAGGACTCGGCAGATCAATCCACGGTGAGATTTCAATTTCGCATGCAGTAAATTTGGTGACGTCACGTCGTCGAGCACAAATCGACAGTGATGTACATCACTATTATTCACCAAGTATAGATTATTACAAAACAATCCGCACACGCCAGGGCCTCCTCCGCCATGATAAGTGTCTCGAGGTATACAGAAGTCATTGTGCTCGACAACGTGACGTCACCTTTACAGCATGCGAAATGGAAATCTCGCCGCGGATTCAGCTGTCGAGTCCGTTGGATCTTTTGAAACATTCTTACAGCATGTGTCTGCTGCCCTGCGTAGGCGAATTATAGTAATCTTTTTTGACCGCCGGTGTTGTTTTAACTTATTTGTAATGTAAGGCGTCAATTATACAGAAAAGGCATAAGGTAAAGGATCGACGCAGCCGCAGTGCAGGCATGATGCCGCTTGAAGAATAGAAATCGGGTCTTTCTTATGTTCTATGCGTGCGTTGTGCTTGTGCCTACTCCAGCCGTTCGCCTTACTTCATTTCTCTATAATTCACGCTAGATCTTTGGCTTTATATTATTTTTTATTTTTTAATAGTTAGAGCCTTAAAATTTCACTCAATTTATTTTATTAGTCAATTGAGCCAGTCTTCTAGTCTTCTGTGATTGTTTATTTAGTCATTCTTCTGTGATTGTAGAATTAAAATATATTTTGTACGCAATTAAATTGCTGGATGAAATATAATAATAATAATATTTTTTATTGTTCATCGAATGGATAGTGATTTTAAATTTAACTACTCGATTCGATTCGTGTTTCAAGTTATCGATTATATAAAAACGACAATTTTATACATCATGTTGTTGTTTCAATTTCTATATTTTCTATTCTTGAACTTGAACATAACCATCTACATACACTATGATGATAACAATATGATTCGAATTAAAATGTGTTTCTTTCTTAATACATTTTTCAGTAAATATTTCATATTATTTGCGATTGTTGCGACCAAATCCATGAAATAACTTAAGGGTAAGTAACTTTGGTTCATAATAATCAATATTAACAGCTTAAATTTAACTTTATTTTAAGTTTTAAGTAGTCAATAAATGTTAATTTATTACAATTTATTTTGTTTTTATTTGCCATATATTCCGTATATTTTTTATTGGATAAAAGGGAAGCGCGCGGATTGACTTGATCCGACAATAAACATAATTATCTAAATGCACCCTCCTAGCTTTCAATATGTGCCTTGTCAATGTATTTTTTCAATTTAAAGGAGATGGATACTCTTCCATACATTCGTGGGCCTGATTGACAGAAAATGGAGCTGTCAGCTGTCACAGCTTAAAAATACAGTTGATAAACACAAGAAATAATTAATCGATTAACGGAAATCGATTTAGAATTTATTTTTATTACACTATTATTTGGTATTTTAAATGGTTATTATTATTATTATGATTAAGTTTTGTTCACTCTGATTGATTTAATATCAAATTGTGATGCAAGTGTTATAATACGCAATATTGTTTAAATAATTTTTAGTAATCGATATTTTATTTTGCTAGTGAAATAAATTTAGTTTTAAGATTTCTCGTCTTCAAGATTTTCAATTGAGCTGGTTTTTTAATATTTTGAAATAGAAAAAAATACCGCTTTTTTTAAGTCATATCTCAACTCATTACAATTTTGGCCCAGAAGTCCCCGTCTCCTTTGTATGTCGAAATAGGTTAGTTGTTAAGTAGTATAGCATATAAGCGCTTTGGTTTCCCTAACTGTTAGCTTATATATATTGTTTGTTATAAATAAATAAATAAATAAACATGACTAAGATCCCTTTTGACGGTAATAGGCTTGCCCCCTATTACGTGGAACCGAAAATCATAGTTGGTGAAATGTGAGTATTAATCACCTCTGCCTACTCCTTCGAGGATTTACAGGCGTGAGTATAGATGGTTTGGTCGACTTACCAATATTATTACAAAAATGCCCACATTGGCTTGGTTATGGGACCTTAGCAAGGCTTTTATTTTGTACTAGCTGACCCGGAGAACTTCGTACCACCATATTTTCCGATCCCGTTCCCGCTACATTTATCTCTAAATTTATCAGTGTTTCTCTACAATATTATGCATGTATTATACTTACATGTAAACCTTCCTCTTGAATCACTCTATCTATTAAAAAAAACCGCTTCGAAATCCGTTGCGTAGTTTTGAAGATTTAAGCATACATAGGGACGGACAGACAGCGACAGTGACTTTGTTTTATAATATGTAGTGATGAAGACACTCTAGGTATACTAAAAATTACATACATACAATCCACGCCTTTATCCCCGGAGGGTTAGGCAAAGGTGAATTAATACCCACATTTCACTAATCACTGTATTAGGTCCCACGTAATAGGGGTGAGCCTATTGCCGTTTTCCGGGCACTTATTGTTGACTCGAGCCATGTATAGGCTGAGTCTGGACTGTAGGTATATAATATATCTATCGGATGTTAAACAGCCCTATCCCTTAGTCGCCTTGTACGACACCGCATGGGAGGAGATGGGGTGGCACAAATTCTACTCTGCCGGGATCTTAACAAACCACGCGGCAAAAATTAGATGATAATAAATATGAAATAAGGGGTCTACATTATCGTGCACAGTTTACGAGAATTACTAAATATACCACTACTAGCTGTCCCGGCGAACTTCGTACCGCCATATTTTTTTCAGTCCGCGTGAATTTTTGATCCCGTTCCCGCTGCACCTTTTAAACCTTCCCTGGACATCCACAGAATCACAACAATTCATTTACTAAGGAGATTTTAATTTCGTGTAAATAACGCTGCATGAAAAAATATTATCCTAATACGATTCCAATAACGCAGCCTTTTTAGACCTGCTGGTTCCAAAGTTTAGTGTAAGAACTTTGCTTGTAACCGGAATCAGTATTGTGATGATGATGATGAAAATGACACATACATGTTATTAGCCTACTGCTATCTTCTACCAGATTAATTATTATACAGAACAGATAATAGATCCATAGAGGGTGAAACCCAACAAATTATCTCACTATCTAATCAAACAGGAAAAATAAAATATAATTTTATAATGCCAGATAAAATTGCCTTTATGCAAAATTTTATCTTGGCATTAGTCATCGGATCTATCCATTACAGATAAGATAGGTAAATCGTTATAAAACGTGGCTTGATGTATCTCTAAGTATCACCCATAGCAGCTGGCCAGCTTATCAATAACAAGAGCTAATTACTCTTTCACCAGTTGAGAGGTTAGTCGCGATTACCCCCGATTTTGTTTGTTTTATAAATTACTAGCTTTTTCCCGCGGCTCCGCCCGCGTGGATGTCGGTTATCGCGACCAAACATAGCCTATGTCCTTTCTCATGGTCTAACCTACCTCTATACCAAATTTCATCAAAATCGGTTCAGCGGTTTAGTCGTAAAAGTGAGACAGACAGACAGACAGACAGACAGAGTTACTTTCGCATTTATAATATTAGTAGGGATTGCAGAGTGGCGCATCGTGTTGCGCGCGAGACTGTATTCATAGGTCGGTCTCACAGGCTCTTCAATAAAACTCTTCATAGCTGATTTAAAAAGGATGTTTTTACTTTTAGACTGGAAGCTACCGCTCTCAGGGGTTCGTGGAGCCAAAAGTTTAAGAAACCCTCGACTATACTTAGGATAAAGTGGAGGTCATATTTTATGGCATTCACTTAACGGAAAATACCGAAGTCCAGTCGAATCATAGTTAGACTGGATAGCCAACTCCAACTGAATTGGGAAAAGGTGCGAATAATGATAAATACCGTGACATTAAGCTATTTTAAAATAGAACAAATTTGAGAAATAAAGAATTTTGAAATAAAGGTTTATGCGTGAGGGTGGGCATTTCACTTGATGTGGCTCAAGTATATTGGCTGATTAACGGACGAGGCTATGCCATAGACATTCTTTTTAGGGGACGAGAACTCAGACTGTAGTAGTTACTACAAAAAACAAATTAAGTCAAAAGAAACAATAGGAGAACAGACTCACGCTGTGATAATGATGGTCCAAATCATGGATATGATATCGGATACAATTGACTTATCGTAGTCTACTACTGGACATAGGCCTCTCACAATGTTGAGAGGCTTTGACCTACTATTTCCATACTGGCAATCTCGAAAGCCTCTCAACTCTAAAATCTGTGTTTTTTTTTTTCGAATTTTCGAATTCAAAATTTTATTTCGAATTGTCCTTCTCTAGCAGTGATATCGTCTGCGTATTTTTTCGTTAATCGTCTCTTACGACACCCTTCGAAGGAGATGGTACCACCCTATCATACTTGTATTCTTTCGCCGTCACTACAAGAATATCGGATAACTATGGTATAAATACTACATTCCTTTTTTTAAATCCTCAAGCTAGGTACGCGGGTACCCTGGTACGCAAAGAACCTTCAATTGACACATGGAACGTGATTTATGGAGGGAGATAAAGTGCACGATCTTATCATATCGTCCAAAATTTTGCACATTATAGCCGAAATCTTATCATCTTTATCAGGCCGATATATAATATATTGATTATGTTGCTGTGATGATTCAGTCAGTCCTTAGGTACTGTTTGATAAAGAGAGTAGTATTCTAAATATAAAAATAACAGAAGTTCAGTGTTTGTGACTTCCTCTCTTGTGAATATTTCGTTACAAAAATGTAAGTATAATGTTTGAGTTTTTTAAGAACTTTTTCAGAGTTTTAATTTCATTTCATCATCAAGAGTTTTGAATTTACGCCTGAATATAATAATTTAATATTTATTTATTCATATTTGTCATATGGGATTTTGAGTTTTCACTTATTTCCTAAACACTTGGAGTACCACAAGGCATTATTGTTGGACCCATACATTTGTCAAGGAAATAGTAAACTGTGGAATACGATTATTGTCATAACATAGTGTTTGCTCAAATTTTTAAACTGTTGCGAAATTATATAATTCACACACATCTATTGTCCACTTGAATGAGATAAACTAACAACACAGATTTACAGTATCTACTTCAATAATGTGTGATTTAATACTACCAGTGTGATACTATATACATATAAAAGCATCTTAACCTCATTTTTTCTTTCCCGTTCCTTGAAAAGACTTGCGATATGGTTGCACCATAATGTGTTATCTATATCTATACTAATATTATAAAGAGGAAAGATTTGTTTGTTTGTTTGTTTGTTTGTTTGTTTGTTTTTTTGTTTGTAACGAATAGGCTCCGAAACTACTGGACCGATTTCAATAATTCTTTCACCTATAGAAAGCTACACTATCTGGGAGTAACATAGGCTATATAACATCACGCTACTACTAAAGGGAGCGGAGCAGTGAGCATAAATGTCAATAAATCGGGCAGATTTCCATACATTCTTTACTAATATTAGATTTGTATTTTTGTATTCCAGTAAACTCAAGAACTACTGAACCGATTTCAAAAATTCTTTTACCATTAGAAAGCTGCACTATCACTGACTAACATAGGCTATAATTAATTTTCAAAAAAATAGGGATCCTGGATAAAACTTCAATAATGTAACCCAAGGTGTAAAAAAAATTACCTAAAAAATTCCTTACATCGCGTACGCTGCGAAAACTATTGAAGATAGAACAAAATAATGTACTGTAGAAATGTTTAACTTAAAAAGGTCTACATAAAAGTCCGCGACAGCATATGTCTATCTAATAAGGGTAGCTCACAATAACCATTTTTATCTTTTACTAATTATAAAAAAAATATGTGTCATTTTCGAAGCTATTTTTAACAATATAGTGTTAAGCCTTATTTGACTAAATACGTTAGATACATTGTACCTTTTATGTAGATAAAAATTGCCCTTTACACTGTATAATTATAATGAATATTTTAGAATCTATTGCAGTATGAAAGTAACGCGCGACGATATAAATTCAAGCCGAAATGCCGATCAAAGTCAGACCACGGAATCAATACCTTTATATTAATTCTTATCTAAATAAATCGTTTGGTATTTAAGATTGTTTCAATACCTGTTGATTATTTTTTGAATTATTGAAATCGGACGTTCTATTCAAAAGATATTACGAAATTATAATGTCAACAAATCCGGTAAATTACCATTCATTATTTGAAAACTAATTATTATTACGGGCATGGGCTAAAAGGGTGCAACCACGGGTGTTCGAAGTATTTCACGAGCGAAGACAGGGAAGGTCAGCTGAACACAATTGCATCTCGGTAACGGGATCCGAATGCGGGATTGAAACCTCCATGTGATGCATCCTGGGTAACGGAGGCATTAACGCCCCTCACCCAGGGGAGGCGCTACCGCCTACGGCAAATACATACAGCAACGGGAGCAGCTCTATAGAGGGCTGCTCAAAGGCTTCCCACATGTCCCTCTGACTACGAGGAGGCCCAGTAGAGAGCAGGAAAGGGAAGGGCTGGTCACCGAGCGCGAACGTGAGGATTATAGGTCCGGCCTCCTGTCATCCCTTCACGCCCGTCTCCTCCCTTTCCGGAATTCGATGGGACATCGTGCTTCCCACTTCTGAGAGGGCCATCTTAAAATTGTAGATGGCCCAGGGTCAGCCGGGGGGTGCGGAAAATGCCCTAGGCAATTTTACACTCCAGCAACTGAAGACCCGCGACGGCATGCTGTTTAGTGGGTCCGAATTCCACATGGCACTCCTGATGGCTGACGGGGATGGTATCCGAGGCAATTTTAGCACGAAAGAAAAGTTTGTACGGAATCCGAATTCCACGCGGGCGGAGCCGCGGGCAACAGCTATTTAATATATTTTATCTTTTTCTTCTTTGTCGAATTCATTTTCCCAGTTCGTATGGCATCGGACCTTGAACTAGGGAATCATATTATGAACAAAATGGACATAATTGATCTGTCTCTTAATATTGTTTTAACAATAATTGGCGGGTGATCTACTATTCTTCTCTGGGCTAGTTTGGTATCATGAGTACTTCCTTCTTTCTCTTTGCTTTTATTACGTGTTTGTATAAAACTTTTTTCTTTGAAAGCAACTTTATTTTCAACCCCACATCATTTTATTGACATAATGTCAAATTTGGAATTTGTAAAAAGGATCAACTATTACTTATTTTATTTTATTTTACACTTTATTGTACATCATTAAAATGGTAAAAAACGTTTCCCAAAGTGTCACGTGCCAAAGTATGTTTCCCAAATTTTCATTTGGCAAAAAAACATTTGGCAAAACTACTTTTCGCAATTTTATAGTTAGCAATACTATTTTTGGCAAATTATTGTTTAACAAATAATTACATGGCAAAGTTTCATTTTACCAAGTATAACTAACCTAACCCACTTTTCTATCAGTTCCAATCTAGCCTACGTTACAAACTAAGCCTTTACTACGCCTTCACAAAATAAAGCATTTTGCTAAATGTATATTTGACCTCATGAAAATTGAGCAAGTAAATATTTGCCAAATGAATATTTGACCAAGTGATTAAAATGCGAAATATAAATATGCTAAAGATTTTTTTGGGAAATGAAAATATGGGAAAAGTTTTTTGGGAAGTGAAATTTGACGAAACATATTTGGCCAAACGGCAGGATCCCCATTAAAATACATAATTATTAGAATCTACAACTATGGAACTAGTACAATGGGCGGCCTTATTGCTTAAAGCGATTTCTGCCAGGCAACCTTTGGATGGTAATTAAGGTTGTAGGAGTGAAAGGAAGTATGATTCATAACCTATGGGCTTTTTCAGTACTTCTACAATATAAATTTATACATCACCTTAAGGGAATCTGAGCGCAGTTCATATTATAAGTGGTCAATGTATGATAAAGTTTATCCTATATGATTCCAATTTAGTGGCCATTTTAGAACTGCTGATATATTGTCATTGATATGAATCATTTCCAAATAGCTTTACGCATTATCTGTACTACAAATTAACAACTGATACTGATAGAGCAGAAAGGCTTGGCCAGTAGATATAACAAAATATCTTTGAAAAATTGAAGGCAAGCACAAAATAATACCTATGCGCGTAACATGAATCATATCGAATTAGTTTTACACGTTATCTGTAGTATAAATTAACAGCTGATACTGATAGTTCAGAAAGGTTTGATCGGAATAACAATATATCTTTGAAAAATTTAACGAAAGGACCAAATGATATCTAAGCGCGTAATCACATCTGCAGTAGTTTTGAAACTTCCCGTAGGTATACGTTTTTCAAGCCTCGACTAGGCTATGGGGTTCTTCAAGAAGGGCATTAGAAGGTTCTCACAGGGTTGGCAGCACGAGTGTAACTCCTGTGGTGTTGCACACATCCATAGACAATAACCACTTCCCATCTTAGGTGGACGTGCGCTTGTCTAAAGCCCATAATCAATACAACGCTCAGTTGTGAAGCGACTCTCACCATTAGAACTGTCATCCTAATCTATATATATTATTATATTATAAAAATCAATGCCACTTTTCGTTGTTAGTTTATAACTCGAGAACGGGCTCACCTATCCAAACCAAATGTTTAGGCTTTGTTCGGACTATTTAGTAGATGGTTTATGTGAAGTTTGCACAAAATCGGTCGAGCGGTTCTTCATTTATCACATTTTTTGTTACAAATGAATTCAATAAATGGCGGATCATTGAGATTGTTATGTCAAATTGAAACTTTTTTCAGGGTTGACAGTACAAGCATGTTGTTATGTCATTCATTCGGGCATCTATTGACATGGCGGTATGAAGTTCGCGGGGTCAGCTAGTCTATAATATAAAAATCAATGCCACTTTTCGTTGTTAGTTTATAACTCAAGAACGGCTGAACCGATTTGGCTAATTTTAGTCTTAAAATATTCGTGGATGTTCAGGGAAGGTTTAAAGATAAGAAGATAGGTACAGCGGGAACGGGATCGAAAATTCACGCGGGTTGAAAAGAAAATGGCGATACGAAGTTCGCCGGGACAGCTAGTATAATATAATATTTATGTCCTCAGATCTAGTTATAAATCGAGATTCAGAACTGAATATCGTTCTGGAGGATCACGGGCCTATGTGGTATGAAAAGAGAAATAAAAATCATCAATATTAATACTCAAAATCTACCTTAAACATTTGCATGAAATTTTAAAGCATTTAATGTTAACTATTCAAATTGATTAAGATAGGAAAAAGTGAAATTCACACTCAGGCGGGACTCGAACCCGCGATCTTTCCCTTACAGGGCAAATGCTCTGACCACTGAGCCACCGAGCTTCACCCGAACTTGATTCAAATTTTCCTATACATCCGTCTTGGGGCAATGGAGAGAGCAATCTACCGATACTCGTACAAGTCCCGCCTGAGCGTGATTTCGCTATTTCCTATCTTAATTTAAGATAGAATAAGATAAGATAAATTTATTGTCGCAAAGTAAGTTTATACAATGTTGGTCTTAAAATTAAGTTGAATTCCTACGTTACAACAGTGTTAAGTACGATAAACTGACTCCCAAACTAAGCTGATGCCTGTATTTTGGGGGTCAGTGCTCTAACGACAAACATTTCATTTTTGCGTATTCTTAATGAACCATAGTATACAATGAAGGTAAGGTATAAACAATCAGGCATAGATGTAAATTACTATTTAAAATACAGAAAATCCTTAAACTGCATGGAGTGTATTATTTAAAGGCAGAGGTGTGTGTGTCTGTTTGTATTTATGTATGAGTGTGTGTGTATGCGTGCGTATGAGTGTGTGTGTGTGTGTGTGTGTGTGTGTGTGTGTGTGTTTTAGTGCGTTCGTCCTTAACTATTCGGGAAATTTTAGTAAATCTTCTGTCCTATCCTATCATAATCATATTGCTGTAGCCACTCAGCAGCCCGGGATTTAGCTTTGTGTTTGGGAAGTCCTGCAATATGTGTGTGTTTTACCTTAAAATTGTTTGCGATTTGCCAAGTAAAGGCGGCCACCCACTAACAGTTTATCGAACGACAACCGGATGATATCGGTCTGTCAGTTCATCGCAACAGCCTCCGTGGCGTAGCGGTAGTGAACGCGGCCGTTACGCAGGAGGCGCGGGTTCGATCCCGGCTCAGTGCAAATATTTGTGTTCAAGAAATATGGGTATTTGCATTGGTCTGGTCGTGCCTCGGAGAGCACGTTAAGCCGTCGGTCCCGGTTGCCATAAGAACATCTATGGCAGTCGTTACGGGTAGTTGGAGCCCTAAAAAATCCAAAAAAAAAACAACGGTTTAGCTGCAAAGCTTCGATATCGCCTAATGTTATCATTGGGCTGTGGAGGTCAGATGGCAATCGCTTCACGAAAAAATATCGAGGTCTAGCCAAATCTGTAGTTAAGACGGTAAAGCGGACCCCAGACTCCGAGCTGAAAAGCTTCGGATGCGACTGGGAATTAACGCTAGGATGAGAGAGTTCATCGCAATAGCCCACACACTTACAGTTTTGTACCTATACGATTTTGGACTGACGGCTAATATGTGTGTGGCCGCTTGACGATTTTGGTCAGCAAAGACAGTTAAAGGCCGGACAGTCTATGGCCGTCGGCATTTTATACGTAATAACATCAGACTAAAAGAATAAAATAATGTCATTATTTTAGTCTGAGGTAATAAAATTATGATGACATTGATGACATAAGGACTGCAGGCGGACTGTAAGTGGGCCTTAAGATTAAATTGAAATTAGTTAACACTGTTATCAGGCGCATGTTAACATTACTTACCCCTTTAGCATTGTGTAATTTCATCATTCCTACTAATATTATAAATGTGAAAGTTAGTGAAGATGTTTGGATGTTTGTTATTTCATCACTCTCTAACGGCTGAACGGATCTGGCTGTAATTTTAACACGGGTTTATATTCAACTAGCTTTTGCCCGTGGCTCCGCCCGCGTGGATGTCCGTTATCGCGACCAAACATAGCCTATGTTCTTTCTCAAGGTCTAATCTACCCCTATACCAAATTTCATCAAAATCGGTTCAGCGGTTTAGTCGTAAAAGCGAGACAGACAGACAGACAGACAGACAGACAGATAGGCAGACAGATAGACAGACAGACAGACAGACAGACAGACAGACAGACAGACAGAGTTACTTTCGCATTTATAATATTAGTAGGGATCAATCGATCAATTAGCCTATCATAGTCTACTGCTGGTTATAGGCCTCTCCCCATGTTGAGAGGCCTTGTCTTACTATTTCCACGTTGGCATGACGGGTTGGTACAGGGTTTTATTTCGAGTTTTCCTTCTCTCGCAGTGATATCGTCTCCGTATTTTCCGTTAGTCGCCTCTTACGATACCGTTCGGATGAGATAGGGTGGTGATACTTGTATTCTTTGTCCGTCACCACACGTATCTGTGTACCCAATAAATATATCATTATTTTTGTAATTATTCAATCAATCAATCAATTAGCCTACTGCAGTCCACTGCTGGACATAGGCCTCTCCCAATGTGCGCCACATTTGCCGATCCTCCGCCTTCTGCATCCAGTCCGTCATCATTATCATCAGCATTATTCTCGGTTGCATCGAAGGTATACTCCTTAAATTATGGGGTCTGCTTCCCTTTGTTAGACTTCTAGGACTTTTATTGAATCTGCAGTTTGATCTCCCAAAAGGAAAGATTTATGATTATTACTTTATCAGGTTTAATTCATTTATGAGCTTTGCATAAATACCAGCAAATAATATTATTATAAATATTACGCATTAATATAATCTTAGCTGATAATAATAATTATTAATACCTTATTATTTTATCATGTGAAAGTCGATAGACTATCTTTATATGATAAAGTCATGCGCTCGTGTTGCTTTTGTTATTATAATATAGTTAATATGTATACTTTTAATAATTATAATACTCTCTTTAGTCTCTTAGTAACATACCTACTTCTACATTATTTATCTTTATTATTTTACTTTTACTTTACATTATACTTTACTAGATGACCCCGCGAACTTCGTACCGATTAAAATGAAGAACCGCTCGACCGATTTTGTGTAAACTTCACATAAACCATCTACTAAATAGTCCGAAAAAAGCCTAAACATTTGGTTTGCATAGGTCGGGCTCACCTATGCAAACCAAATGTTTGGCTTTTCTTGAGTTACAAAATTACAACGAAAAGTGGCATTGATTTTTATATATTAGATATGTAAAGCTGTATATTTTTTTTCATCCCACCATCTCGGAAAGATTATTTTTGCTCTTCGATAACTGAGCGTAAAAGTCGTTTTTATCCTCTAGAGAGGTAAAGTAAATTTGAATTTAGAACATCGTGTGTACTAGGTTTGTGGACTCAAAACATCATTAAACCTATTTACTTCTACCTCTATGGTGCCGAATTTATCATACAACTTTTTTTTAATTCATGAAAAACTCAGACACGTAACCTCCTTGGTGTACTTTTTTTTTAATTTGCTTTGCGCGCATCAATTTTTTTCACGTCATATTGTTGACATTGTTGTTGAATTTTTATTTTGTTGTATTTTATTACTAGTATTAATACACATATTATACAGCCTCCATGGCGTAGTGGTATTGAACGCGGCCGCTACGCAGGAGGCACGGGTTCGATCCCCGCTCAGTGCAAATATTTTTTATGGATGAAAATGGGTATTTGCATTGGTCTGGTCGTGCCCTGGAGAGCACGTTAAGCCGTCGGTCACGGATGCCATACGAACATCTATGGCAGTCGTTACGGGTAGTTGGAGCCCTAAAAAGTTCAACAACAACGGTCTGGCTGCAATGCTTCGATATCGCCTAATGTCATCATTGGGTTGTGGAGGTCAGATGGCAGTCGCTTCACGGCAAATATCGAGGTCCAGCCAAATCCGCAGTTAAGACTGGTAAAGCGGACCCCGGACTCCGAGGTGAAAGCTTCGGATGCTAACTGGGAATTAACGCTAGGAAGGAGAAGCATTTCATTATTTCCTCGCTGAGGTGGGATGAAAAGTTACGTGTTGCACTCGAGTGCAAAGATTTTTCACCTTGTGCTCTTTTGATTCCCTCGCTAACGCTCAAGATTCTAATTTGTGAATCACTCGCTACGCTCGTGATTCAAATTTAGAATCTTTCGCTTGCTCGGTCATCAAAAGTGAGCACGCGGTTAAAAAGCAACTTTGCACTCTTGTATAACAAATAACTATTATTTTACTTTAGTTATACCTCTCCCTCTCTCTCTCTCTCTCTCTCTCTCTCTCTCATACACACACACACACACTTTCTTTTTAATACACTTTGTATCTAGTTTATTTGATAACTACACCATATCTTTTGATTTAGTTACATTACTATCCATCCCAAGGTTGCCTGGGGGGCAATCGCTTCCGGCGATAAGGCCGCCCATTATACATTTACTGTAAATCTATTGGTGAACAATAATAAAGAATTATCTATCTATCTATCTATCTTCCTTTATCTACATTTAAAAATATAAAGCATTTGGCGGGCTGGATCACCTACCACCACCTACTAACAACTGACATCATAATAATTTGGATGTTTGTTATTCAAGTATGCTCAAACGACTGAACAAATCTCACTGAAATTTGGCACAGGGATAGATTTATTTTCGGGAATAACACAATGCTACTTCGTGCGAAGGAGAAGAGTCGGAAGACACCTTAGCCTCGGATGCAGTCAGGAAAATACGTGTCTATGAAGATGATGATAATGAACTCAGGCTCTGTTGTACCCCTGTAATAAAGTCTCATAGGTTGCGGAAACGGATTTGATTCCGTTTCTGCAACCTATGAGAATTTACATTCAAATTTCTGCATCAGTTAGTTGCTATATTAGTGATAGTTTATTGTCTTACTCCCTCTCCTCCTTATTTAGAGTCTATCTATCTACCCAACCATAAGTATGAAGCCTGCACTAGTACTTTGTTCGTAAAAAGTATTATAACAGAATAGTTTTGTTACAGGTCTTCAAAAAATGCTTGTGTGGTGGAAAACTGCTGCTTTTGCGGGGACCTACGGACTGGCTCGTTCATAATTGGTTATTTGAACCTGGTAAGGAATTACGAGTACAACTTACTTAAAGACCTCGGATTGCCAAGAGCTTCAGTAAGCTCTTTACTAAATCGAATACCTATCAAAAGCGGCATTGATAGGATCTTACCAAATTTGGATAGGTAGGGGGGGGGGGGGGGGAGAACACTAATGACGGTGGAGGTGAGCGCTGATGCATCACAAGGTGGCCACCCTAAACCTACATCTGGGTCGCAAGTCCCAGTCGCCGTCACGGTGTTCCTCTCTGTATCACGCTATGGACCCAGCGACCGCACGGTGAATCCATGGAGTGCTGAGAATCGGACCTCTTTTACTTAGGTACTACATACATGGTTTACAACACAACCCCTCCGGCCGTATTCGCAACTATGATCTGCAATTAGTTACCAATCAAGAAATTCGCAACCAGTTGCTAATTAATAAAACCTTTTTCTTAACTTGAACTAGGCATCGATGATACATTTTTTTGATAAAAAAGAACATTCATTTTCTTGTTCAGGGTTTGCAAATGGGTACCGCCTGTTATCAAACTTGTAACGAACTTTTAGACAGCAGTCGGGTTTTTTAATTTTTAATAATTAAAATGCATTTTTCTTTTTACAGGCATGGAGTTTGTTGGCTTCAGCGATATATGCCTTAGCAGTAAGCGCAGCTGTCACTCTGGGCTTTGGCTATACGGATATCCTTGCAATACTGTCTGTCTTTCTTGCCATAAGTTTAATACGAGTGATTTTTGTGATCGTATTCGTCGTCGGTCTGCATCAGGTGAGTTTTTTTTTATTTTATTTTAGTAATTAATATACAATGTTACATAAATATTAAATTAAGACACTAAAACCCTGCAGGGTTTAATATGTGTCGCGTCTAACAATAATGAGGGGTTAGGCATTAATTTTTTTTGCTACTGTGAACATATAAAATAAATAGAAAAATAATAAATTCTTAAATTAATTATTACATTCATTAGGTGCATTCCTTCGAAGAGCGAAATGTACTTATGTGCCTCGCGCGGGTGAGAGCGAGACTGCCATAGGTTCCGCAATACAGTCTGCGTTTGCGCATCTTGCACACGCTCGCACCTGAACCAGTGATTTACCTTATAAAAAAATAGACAATAGTTTTGCAAGTGCGTAGTCTGTGATACATGATGTTTTTAATTTGTTAGGTTTTATTACGATTCATTATGGTTTTGGTTACGGTAGTACGATTTAATTTTTGTTATGAATTCTTTATTGCCGAACTTTGTTCGTATGTCCGTAGTTATATTATTAAGCAGGTTAGGTATTAATCTATTAGCAGTTCTAGATCCATAGAAGTTTTTAAAAGTAGGAACATTATAATAGTGTAAATCTGATTGATTTTAGTAGCGTTCTGGTTCGGGAAATAGGTATTGGTCCTAAAATGTGTTGTATATGTGCAGTATCCACACGTTTCTTGGATGTCTTTTGAGGATAGCACGGGATGCTACTGCGGTGGACGAGCTCAAATTCACTAAGCATAGATTGTTATAAAACAATCCGCGCGCGTCAGGGCCTCGTTTGTATTGCGAGTTAGGTTCCGAGGTATAACTATGGTATTTTATGCGATTCGATGAAAGTAAATCCCTAAACCTACGTTTTCATAAGGTTAGGTATTAAAAATTCAAAATTATCGTAGTTTTTTTTTCATATAGGACACGTCAATTTGACTTCGCCTTGCCTGATGGTAAGCCGAGGGCAAAGTCTTGGAAAGAGGGTCACCATTATAGACACGTACCATGCTACAATGGTGGCACTCAGCTTGACGGCCTCATCAGATGCTTTTTCACGCCCCGCTTAAAGGACCCGGGAGCTTAAAGGATGATATTATGCATTTACAAGCTTCAAAATCAGATGTTTTAAAATAGTAATTTTACTAAATCGGGGGTTAAGGGTAGAATTTGAACCATAATCCTTAGGGCAGGCGGTAATGCATTGATAACACAAGATAGCGTGCGATTTTAGTCGGTTCGATTCCGATATTACTCTCTCTCGGTATTACCGGCCCAATCGAGCAGTCCGACTGGGGAAGTACCGCCGCCCAACAAAATACCGCGGGTATTATAACCTCGTGTTGTGTTTCCGGCGGTGAGTAGGATAGCCAGAGCTCACTGGAGAGGTCTTGTGCTGTCAGTGGGAAGACCAAAAGTTGCTCTGCTCGTCTTGCCGGTCCTGTAAGAACAGAGACATTCGCTGACGGCACAGAATGTCTCTGTTCTTACAGGATCGGCAGCACGAGTGTGACTTCCCTGATGTTGCACCCGTTCATAAGCCACGGTTGTGCGTGTGAGCATTTCTACATTATAAAAAAGTGCTTTAACAAATACTATCTTTTATTTCAGTATAAACCTCGGCACGTTATGGCCTATCTCGTCTTCAGTTGTATATTCGTCGTGCTGGCCATTGCCCTGTTCATCGCCCAACTCGTTGTTGGTACCAATGCCCTTGACATCGTATTCACAGTATTGGATATTTGTAAGTAAATTATTCAAGTATATGCTAAATTTTCTGATAAATTGGGCCAAGGCAATCTCGCGTGCAATGCGATAGACCTTTTGATTGACGAGCGAGGCTCGGTATGTGTACTGTTTTCCCGGGTAGGAAAACGTCTGCCAGGTCTGTCCCTAATGGCCCTCTAAACCTAGACAGCTGCATCTGGCAGATGTCATCTGCGGACGCGTTCGCTAACGTGTAGAGGGGGTGATTTGCTTGTCTGTCGTACTGTATCAAACGTCTGCAAATGCATCTGGCACTAATCCGTTTGTGCTTGAATCAAAGGGATTCGGTGCAAGTGAGTGCGGAGTGTCCACACGTCTGAAGAGGCATCTGCGGATGCATTTGCCGACGTCCGCGGACGCGTCTGCTGACGTGTAAATGACACATTACCTGTTGTCCAACACAAGCGACAACCGCGTCAGCGCGGCAACGCGATGCGATGCGTGACATATTCTTCCATTCAACACGTGTTAATATTCACGCGATAAAACGTACATAGGACACAATAAAGAACATCGACTACTTGATATTTTCGCGCCACGTTGTTGTTACTTGTATTCTTTCTCCGCTATCACACGGTTTTAAATAATGCATTATTTATGTTATGTATTAGAGCATAAATTTAAAATTATCTATCACAGCTTCCCTTTGCAGAACAAGCCGGCAGGAATAGGTATTGATAATACACCGTATTTGATTAGCGTATTAACGTTTAATTTTCAGTGTTAAACATTTACTTCTTGGTGGTTATCAGAAGCTATTACTTCGTAATGCAGCAGCCTGCCAGTCCACCAATGATGTTCCAACCGACCGTAGTTAATATGCAACAGCCGCAATACGTCGCACAGCAACCCCCGCAATTCGGCGGAGAGCAACAGCCCCAATATGTTGGACAGCATCAACCTGGTGTCCCTCAACACTTTGCGAAGTAACAGACGCAGCCTAATTTTAAATATTAATAAGAGCAATGTTGTCAATTAGTTTTAATTTTCATTAATTTTTAAACTTTCACGTTGCAAGATACCCAATATTGCGATCGATCGTGCGATCATGGTATAGGCCCCGTTAGGCATATACCATGATCGTGTTAATTCCTGTTTACAAAATTGTATAATTTTTTATCATCCTAATTATTAATATCATAAATAATTATGTGAAAGTTTGTGAAGATGTTTGAATTTTTGTTATTCAATCACGCTCTAACGGCTGAACGGATCTGGTTGAAAATTGATATCGGGTAAATGTTCCTAATTTCCTATGTCAAATTTCACTTAAGCCAGCCATTTCCTTATCTTATGTGTTATTCCACACTAAGTATAATATAGTCTGGAATAACACTTAATAGGTTTCCTTGGGTTGTGGCAACGGGATCAAAATGCCACGCAAACAAAGCCGCAGGCAACAGCTAGTACGTAATATGTGGTATTTTTAAGGTGTTAATTATACAGAAAAGGTATTAAGGCGTTCTTAATCAAAGCAAAGCCATGTTTGTTCGTCGCCTGTTCAAAGCATGATACCGCTTGTAGAAGAATTTATAATCGTGTCTGTGCCTTATCCGTTCCATGCGTGCGATGCGCCTACTCCGTGCGTTCGCCTTACTCCGTTTCTCTATAATTGACTTTGGCTGTATTGTAAAGGCCAATATGGCTAATCTTCTGTGATTGTAATATTAGGATTATATTATTAAAATATATCGACGGGTGCAAAGTAAAAAGAGACATCTGCATAATAGCAACTTTACAGGAGAGCGAAAAGATCGAAAAAGTATATTATTTTCTTAATGAGTGGGCCAATATTTCTGAAAATTTTATCATAATTTATTTATACTTTTATTTATTTTTATATTAAGTTAATTAAGCTAATTTATTAATAATTTACGAGATTTTGCAGATAGCCGTTTTTACAACGAACTTTATAAAACGCTAACTGAGCCAACTACCAGTTGGTCGTATATGCTCGGGACTTTAAATATCGTGTATAAATAGTTTTTTCTTTGTTTTACTGATCTCAATTGTTCTCAGGCCACTTATAAATAAAATTTTAAGAGTACCATGCTCATATATACTTATAAAATATCCACTACAGAACGTAATTTTGCTGATAACTTTTTATACTTTGTATTTTCATAACAATTATTTTTGGTTAATGAGGTCAAATGAAATACTTTAATTTTTTTTTTATTTTTTTATTAATAACAAATAATCAAATTATTACGTTAACATAAACTACCATCTTTAACATTAACAAAAACGTAAAAAAATATCTTCTTCTATTTCAATTGCACATATTTTGCAAAATTTACTTAACACATGTACCGTACTAATGCTGCTGAGCGTGCCCGTTTACTGGCGGTTGGAGTGTGGGAATCAGGTCTTTGGCCACAAGCTCTTCCGTCATCTAACGTAGGGACTATGTTAGATGACACTACCTTCCGCATCGCCACATGCCTACGTTTAGGTGCACCGTGTGTTTCTCCGCATCAATGCCGTTGTGAAGATGCCGTTGTGAAGAAGCCGTCGACAGACTCGGTCACCATGGCCTGTCGTGCTGCAGGAGTGCTGGGCGAATTCCACGGCATGCCAGCCTCAATAACATAATCCGCCGTGCTCTTGTCACCGCCGGTGTGCCAGCTGTGCTTGAACCAAACGGTCTGGCGCGCGACGATGGCAAGAGACTGGATGGTATGTCAGTAATGCCATGGAAAATGGGTAGGGCTCTAGTGTGGGATGCAACATGCGTCGATACCGTTGCCCCTACCCATGTACCTGGCACGGCTGGCTGTGCCGATGCTGCTGCTGCTTCTGCAGAGGCTTTTAAACGGTGCAAATACTCCAATCTCATCGGAGATCATGAATTTGTGCCGTTTGGAGTCGAAACGTTGGGGTCATGGGGTCCGAGCGCCTGCAATCTCTTCAGGGAGATTGCGAAACGTATGGTCGACGCTTCTTGTGACCAGAAGGCTGGCCTCTTTTTAGGTCAGAGAATAAGCATTGCCATTCTACGTGGCAATGCTGCCAGTCTTCTGGTTACCACAAGAGACATGCGATGCGGAGGAATTCCACGACGCATTATTATATTATTAGTTTTAGTTTTAAAATATATTACTTTAATATTCTTACTTCACCCAGTACTTATATTCGGTAAACTGTAGTTATTTTCTTGAAAATCTGGAGCTGAATTTTCTGTAAAGACAAACACAAAATATATTGAAATTAAACAACTTTAACGGTTTTATCGTGAACTTTATTTTATTCCCGACGTTTCGGAGCCTTTACAGCCTCCATGGTCGCGGGCAAGACTAAGGTGTCAAACGACTTGATGTCAGTACAATACTTATCTCGGCGTATGAGGGTAAGTATAAATAAACTTCGCGATAAAACTGTTAAAGTTGTTTAATTTCAATGAGTAACATTCGCGTAAATATAAGAAATCATTAACCCAAAATATACTTAAAACAAAAAGTACAAATCACAAATAAAACGAATTAACAAAATATTAATAAAACATTATTAGAATATGCTTTTAATTACTGAGATAAACAGCGAAAATCGAACAAATTTTGGTAATTTGGCTTATTAGTCCAAAATCATCATGCGAATATTAATTGCAGTCATAATACTCTTAGCCTGTTTTTTATAAAGTCGTTTATTAAACAGAAAATCCTACTACGTGATAAATATTTTGTATAAAGTTAACCGATGTAAATCATAACATCTATAGTGACCGCGAAGTAGAAAGAGTCAACTGGCAGATGACATTTTGTGTACGCTCGGAGTCCGCCCCGCGCCCCGTGCAAAAACGACCAACGTTACTTGGTCGCATTAACTTCGTACTATTTGCAAGATTGAGTGTAGATGGCTTTTTATACTTTTGAAAATTTACTGAAATATAATGAAATCTTCAAAACCAAATATGCCAGGTTGTGGAGTCTTATTTGATTAGTACGAAAATGCAATAAAAAGAAAATCGTGAATTTGTAGTTGACTTTATTTACTTTGCACCCGTCGATATTCAATAGGCAATTAAATTGATGGTTCATAAATCATATACTTAACTCATGCAATGCAATAATTATTAATGTTCGTTAAATGGATAAAGTGATTTTTAAATTTTATTAAATCAAAATTTTAATGCATACATTGCAAAATTTCAAGAATCGATAATAATGCAATCATAATATCGTATCGTATCGATTAATACCTATCTATTGTATAGGTATATATCGATTGTATCTACCGATAATTTTATACAATCGATTTGTTATTTATAGATTGTATCACGATGTTTCAATATCTATGGGTGAATTTCAACAAATGCCATTTTTTTTATCATATCGGTGAACTTTTTCATTTATATGTTTTTTGTATATTTTTAAGGTTTTATGTAATCTTTGTGATAATCATGTATCCCCAAATTTAATATCATCAACGTATCATTTAAGATTATGGAGAAAATTCAGTTTTAATTTTGGTTTCCACCGACATGACAAACCCGCACCGATTATTTTTTCTGTACACCGATTTGATAAGTTTATCCACCGAAATGATATACATATCCACCATTATGATAAAATATTCACCGAAATGATAATCTATCCACCTTTGAACATCAAAAAGGTAATAGTAGGTGCCTTATTTTTACAAGAGTGACTTAAAACTGAATGCCTGACCTGAAGAAGATCATATCCGACGAGAATAGAGTTCTCGAAGATCCAATGAAAATATTATATTTTTTGAAATTATATAGGTATTTTATTATATTTACTTTCTTCTTTTCTTTTTTTATAATATATAATTAATTTAAAAAAGAACGTTTATAAGCTGGTAACACAAATCAATCAATTAGCCTATTGCAGTCCACTGCTGGTCATAGGCCTCTCCCAATATGCGCCACGTTTGCTGATCCTCCGCCTTCCGCATCCAGTCCTTCCCAGCCACCTTTCGTAGGTCGGCAGTCCACCTGGCCAGGGGGTGTCCCACCTTCCGTTTTACTCCTCGCAGTCTCCACTCTAGGACTCGTCTGTTCCAATGGCAATCAGTCCATCGGCAGATGTGGCCAGCCCACTGCCACTTCAGCTTGCTTATTCTGCGAGCTATGTCGGTAACTTTGGTTGTAATGTCGGATGACCTCGTTTCTAATTCTATCCATCAAAGAAACTCCAAGCATAGCTTGCTCCCATAGCCCGCTGTGCGATTTTTAGGTCACGGACTAACCCCACCTTCAGTGGCCACGTTTCGGCACCGTAAGTCATAACAGGCAGAACGCACTGGTCGGAAAACCTTTGTTTTAAGGTATTGCGGCAAGGGGGAGGAGAAGACCCGACGTAATTTGCCAAATGCTGCCCACCCCAGTTGGATTGTTCTGGCTTCTTCTTTCTCGAAGTTGTTTTTACCGAGCTGAATAACCTGCCCCAGATAGATATACCTATTTTTGAACAACTTCGAGTGTCGTTCCTTCGATGGCAATTGCTCTCGGTACAACATGTTCGTTTTGGATAAAACCAAGATTATGTATCTTGGTTTTATCCAAGTTTACACTGAGGCCGACTTGTCGAGAAGCTCCATTTAAGCTGTGCATCATTTTGCCCAGTTGTTCCAGCGACTCCGCAACTATTATGATGTCGTCGGCGAACCAAGGGTGCGAGATGTACTCACTGTTGATGTTGATACCCTGCCCAGTCCAGCCCAGAGTCTTAAAAACGTCCTCCAATGCGTTGGTAAATAGTTTGGGAGATATAACATCTCCCAGTCTCACTCCACGTTGGAGGCTAATGGGTTTTGTCTTCTTCTTCAACAGTGTAATACAAGCATCTCAGCACCTCGATGTGCAATCGAGGCGGCACCGCTGCAGCGCATCCAGCACTGCCCAGATTTCGATAGAGTCGAAGGCTTTTCCGTAGTCCACAAACGCCATACACAGCGGCTGGTTGTACTCCTGAGTCTTTTCTACAATCTGCCAAACAGTATTATGGATGTGGTCCACGGTACTATGGTCTTTTCAAAACCTGACTTGCTCAGGTGGCTGGAACTCGTCGAGCTTACCTGCGAGGCGATTTGTGACGACTCTCGAGAACAACTTGTAGACATGACTCAGGAGTGAGATGGCCTGCGTTCTTCAGCAAGGTCTTGTCACCTTTTTTGAAGAACAGTACCACCGCACTCCCGCTCCATGCCCTAGGTGTTAGCCCTTGCGGGATGACGGAATTAAAGAGGCTTGCTAGCTCTTTCAGGATTGGAGCCCCACAATGCAATGGTTTGACCACTAGTCGGCCTTCCCGTCAATGCCTCCCTAGAGGTTTCCAGTATTGCGACCCTAGAGCTACTTGGAGCGGCGTAGGTGGGAGGGCTGACCTTATCATTCGGAATCTTGATATTTAGAGAGCCTCAGATAAGTCGGTAATCGCTTCCAGTATTAAACTTGTTGATCACACTTGTTGATCTCTGAATATGTGCTTAGGTACCATTATGAAAAAAGTCTATATCGTTCCTTAATAAAGTCCACTGCTTGTGGGGTATTTTCTTAAAGAAACTATTCATTATGAAGAGATGCCTGTGAATCGAGGAAGCTGACTAGCATTTGCCCCCTGCGATTTCTGCATACCACTCCTTATGATCCGATTTTCTTCTCGTCGCGGTCTTGTATTCCCACTTTGGCATTGAAGTCCCCCCTATGTATGTATGTGTTTATATGTATGTTCTTGTATGTTCCATTTTTCCTTTGTATACTTAACGAAATGGCACGGGATCAACCGATATGATAAAACGACTCACCGAAATGAAAAAATATCTACCGATATGATAAAGCAATCCACCGATGTGACAAAACTGTGCATTGATCATGAATCAAAACACCGATATTAGGTGTAAGACACCGATTCGTCTTTTCTTATCATTTTCGGTGTAAATTATCATATCCGTGGTAATAAAGACCACCGATTACACCGATATGCGAACACCGACGTGAGAAATTTCACACTTTTTAGAATATTAGAAAAAATGCATAATATCTAGGTTAAATTCAATAACAATCAATGAAGCTAATTCACTTTCTACCTCTATTAGAACCAAAAAACAATAATAAAACTGCTTACTACACTAGAAAGATTCCACCACCGATATTATAAAATAATTGTCCGGGAGCAACTAAAATGGCGTACTTATATTATTGGCGGGAATATGCAGTGATTTAACATACGTCCGTCCTGACTGCGCACTAGCAGGCACTAACGAGAGAAATAAAATTGAGGTGGGGACACTGTCGGACTCGTGGATATAAAGTTATGTGTAAATTACTTTTGGTCACCGATTTGAGAACATTTCGCAGGACAAGTACGTTTGTGCCTCTCAGTAATAATATTCGTTAATTATATAATAAAATATGACTTAAACTAATAATAAAACTAATATTCTATGAAATAGAATAATTTATTATACTTAATTTACTTATTTTTATTAGTGTATGAGCTTTTTTGTTTGTAAAAAAAGTAGAGGGACAGCACCGATTTGAAGAAAATAGAGGTTTATGTATTTATTTCTACCTTTATATATAGTCCTAGCCTAAATATATTTTTGCCACAACTCATTAACAACCTATTGAATACTAAAAAAAATAATTCAGAACAATATTCCTTTTTTCAAATACTAATTTCACCGAAGACAAAAAAAAAAGCCATTTGGGAAATTCACCCCTATATTTTCTTCTCTTGTTCTTTATTTAAAACACAATCATTTGTATTTTCAATATGATTTAAATTGAAATGTGTTTCTTTCTTAGTAACATTTTCAGTAAATATTTCATATTTACGATTGTTGTGACCAAATCCATTAAATAATTTAATGGTAACTTTGGTTCAAAATAGTCAATAATAACAGCTACTTAAAATAACTAATTAAATTTAACTTTATTTTAAGTTTTGAGGAGTCAATAAATGTTAATTTATTACGGTTTTATTGGTTTTTCTTAATTTGCTACGTTTCGCGTATACTTAACTACTTTACCTGCATGATTTATTTTCATTATACAAAATACAACTTATACTTCCTTTTTTATTTCAACAATAATTTATTGGGCATAAAATAAATCAAATTTCAAATCAATACAATGTCAAAAGAATGTCAAGTAGCTAACAAAGCCTTTAGCTAAATAACCCGGGTTGTACTACACGAGCCCAGAACACTGGCCGCATTTCCGCGCTGGATTGCAAAAGCTTTGTACCAGGTACGAGCCGAAGCGAGAGCCACCAGTTATCTCCTTTATTTTTCGGTCTGTATCTGCCCACAAGTTTTTTTGCTTCTATACCCCAACTGCCCATAGTCTCGACTGCGACTGGCACCACGATATATTGTGGCTCCAAGGCGGCGTACTTCTCGTGCTTTGGGCTAGCTGCATGTTGGGCCGCAGCTGCAGGTGAAAAGAGCGGCCCAGACATTGAAAAGAGATTCTAATCTTCTAATCTAAAGAGTAGTCTAGTGTTCCCTAATTTATGGAAAAAATGTAACTTTGTAACCTCTGAACATGTCAGACGGCCTACTCACCGGCTACCTTAGTCGTAGGTTGCACGAACTCTAAAATCCCAGGGCGCCTTTCTTTCAGAGACAAAAAATTTAGTGCTGTGGGTATGCGAGGAACTCTCGGGTGTCACTCCAAGGAAAACTCTTACACTCAGTTATACATACATATATTTACTCACGAGAACACAATACAGAGATACACATACAGAAGGGTGAAATACAGACATACACAAATAGGCCTCCAGTGACACGAGCACAATGCACAAGCCTTGCCGGTCTCTTCTACAATGCGTAGGGTGATCCAATTATCAGACTTCCCTGCAGAATGAAGTTACAGCCAACCCAAGGTGGTTGGGGAACTCCTCCACATATAAATTAGTACCCAGAGGGGTGACCTATTAGGGTAAGCACACGCAAAATGTAATATAAGATATTGATACGTGACCAGAGCCTCGGCTGCCTGCCTGCCGGGAATAAGCGTCGTCCCCCTGGTCCTCTTCCTGTCCGCTTAGGTGCAGACGAGAGGATGCCTTGGTATAGTGACACGTAAGCTCGGGGCCGCTTCTCCGCTCAACCACGCTCATAAGACACGAAGCTATCTACCACAATCTTGGACCCACGAATTGGGGATCACTGAATTTAAATTCTTAGGTTAGAAAAAAAAGACAAGATAACAGACTGTACACAAGATGACCGTTATAGGGTCTCAACAAAGTTTTCTCAAGTCTCAGTACTGACACAGGTCACGTCCCAAACCAAGCACCTTCTTATTCTTCCATCTTTTTCTTTCTTCTTCTTTTTTTCCTCCACGGCACGATAGTTAACCCGTCCGGGCTCTTGCTATTCGATGTGAACAAGCCCGGTGGCTCCAGAGCGCATGGCACATTCGCTGAAACTAACCCTTCGTAACAGGTCACCGAGGGCATGGTGGCGAAAAACCTACCTGCGCCGCGATGGCAACTTAATGCGTGATGGCTATCAGCCTCCACCATTGAACCACAGGTGCATCTATGGGGTTCACACACAAATTATATTAACTCTATTTTTATGTTACACTGGCTGACCCGGCGAACTTCGTACCGCCGATTTCTTTTCCGCTCGAGTGTAATTCCGATTCTGTTCCCGTTGCACGTTTTATTCAGAATTCCACTTTTATTTCTGATTCCGATCCCACTGCATCTACTACCTATGTACTAACCTTGGCCGCATAATGAGCAGTTTTCCAGTAGGTATTTATAGCGTTCCTAAAGACAAGCTAGATGGCGCAGCCGGCACTTTTGGTAAGTAGAGTGTAGTCTCACATCTAGTGTTCCCTAATTTATGGAAAAAATGTTCTTCGGTTTTGTAATGATTTACTTTACATAAATGTTTTGACATTTTTCTTTTGATAAAATTATTTTAAATATAATATTATTTTAAATTACAGACAGTGACGCGAAAAGAATTAAGCGTTTTATCATATTTTATCTATTGTAATATGGGTAAATGAAATTAAACTTTGGCAACATCGCACAAATAAACCATAGAGTACATTAAAATTACCAGAAGCTATGCTAGTGCCATCTCTTGATGATTTAAAAACCAACTGATTATTATACCTACTGGAAAACTGCTCATTATAGACTACAAAACAAAATGAATTATTCAATTTGTTACAGTCATTCGAAAGATATAAATGCGCGTACATACATTTGGGGGGTTTCATTATTTATATATATAGATAAGATGCCAAAATATCATAATCCATTTGGATTATGTTAACCATGTTAACATTTACGGTAGCAACTATGTCCTTCCGTTCTGTCGGCGAAACGTTCGTAGTTGAAAGGTTCTGTCGGTGAACAACTGATAATCAAAACGTTCTGTCGGCGGCTCATTCGGCGGAGAAACGTTTGTCGGAGTTGTTGTGAAAGAAAGGCAGGTAGACCATAGACTAATTTCTTTATTTAAATATAACTAGCAAATAGGTACAATTCACCACATCTCCCCCTTAACAACCAAAAATATAAAATACATTTGCAACCACATTTACCATATTATATAAAACAAATAACATTTTCAAAATAATTGGGCTATTCTATCTCTAGCCTCTACCGCCGCCCTTCTGCGAACACGCTCCCGTTGTGCGTGTTCATCATCCTCACTCGCGTTCGCATTGGCCCCATTCCCATCATCATCATCATTATCCGCGTTAGACCATTCTTCCCCATCACTTGACACTTGGTTATCTACGACCTGATCATTCCCGACCTTTATCAAGTGACGCCTATTTCTTCTAAACCGCTTTCCCGATGAATCAGAAACAAAGTATGAACGTGGTTGTGGGGCTTTCCCCTGCACCCGCGCGTGCTTCCTGCCAGTGGGATCCACCATAACGACCGACTGGCCCGCTCGCAGCTCGGGTAGCGCACGAGCTTGCTTATCATAATATGTTTTTTTGAGGGCCTGACTGCGCATCATCGTCTCATAGTCTGCAGAGTTATCACGACTAGGTTCCAATCTATCATGATGAGACGGAAGCCTGGTGTTAAGTCTGCGTCCCATCAGCAACTCAGATGGCGAAGCGATCCCGTCTCTCGGCGTCGCTCGAAAGTTTAGCAATCCTGAGTAGAAATCTGAGCCAGATGCCAACGATTTAATCAGCATAGACTTAATAATATGAACGGCCTTTTCACTACGCCCATTTGATTGTGGATAATTAGGAGATGTTGTAACGTGACAGAAGCACCATTCTCTGCTAAATATTTTGAACTCTTTAGACGCAAATGCTGGCCCATTGTCCGTAATCAATTCCTCTGGAATTCCGTGTCTAGCAAATTGATCTTTCATCGCCACTATAACTGATTTACTAGTAATCGTTTTTAACGGACATACTTCAATTTAATTCGAGAAATAATCCACGAGTATCAAAAAATATTTGTTACTATATTGAAAAATATCAGAGCCCACCTTGGCCCACGGTCGGCTGGGTATTGAATGCGGAACAAGCGGCTCTCGTGCAGGCCGCGCCGCCCGCTCGGCACACGTGGTGCACCGGCGCACCGCTTGCTCGATGTCCCGCGACATGCCCGGCCAGAACATCACCTCGCGCGCATGTCTCTTGCACCTATCAATTCCCATATGCCCATCGTGCACACGTCTGATCATCTCAGATCTCAAACCTAGCGGAATGTACACTAAATTATCTTTGAAAATTATATTATCAACGAATTCAAATTTCTCCCTGTACGACCACTGTCCTCTCACTCTCTCATCTACACGGTATTTGTTATCTGGCCAGCCATTTTTAATGTACTCAATTATTAATTGACATTCCTCATCTTTCATTATATACTCTTTAATTAAAGCCATTTTGCTGTCACTAAATCGAACACATTCCAATAGAAAACACGACTGCTCTGCTATTTCATCACAAATTTTTTCTTCTAACAAATCCGGTAACGGGGCCCTTGATAATGTATCCGCTACATACATATATTTACCAGGTTTATAAATAACTTTAAAATCGTATGCTTGAATGCGTAACATCATACGTTGCAATCTAGCAGGGACTGAATTTAAAGGTTTATTGAACAGCGCCTCTAATGGCTTGTGATCGGTCTCAACAGTGATATCCTTTCTACCATAAACGTATTGATGAAACCGTTCTAATGCAAACACTATTGCCAGCAACTCTTTCTCAATTTGCGCATATCTACACTGAGTCTCTGTTAGTGTTGAGGACGCAAACTCGACCGGCCGGCCAGCCTGCAGTAAGACTGCGCCGAGTGCACTAGCGCTGGCATCAACAGATAATAACACCGGTTCCCGTGTTGAATATAATGATAACACGGGCGCAACGCACAGTGACTGTTTTAACCGCTGTATTGCCGCCTCATGCATTTCATTCCAATACCAAATAGAATTCTTTTTTAAAAGAGTGCGTAATTGCGATGTTTGTTCTGAATATTGCGGAATAAATTTTGACAAATAATTCACCATACCTAAAAAGCGTTCTAATGATGCCCTATCATTTGGGCACGGCATATCAATAATAGCCTTTAATTTATTTCTATCTATTTGCATACCCTGAGAGCTAAAGGTGTGGCCTAGATAACTTACACTTTCCACACAAAACTCACACTTGTCTCTATTGAACTTAATACCTGCCTGTCTTGCTTTGTCCAGCAAAACTTTCAACCTCTCGTTGTGTTGGGTAATAGAAGATCCCCACACAATAATATCATCAATAAATGATTCTACCCCATCTAAATCCTCCAGTATTTGCCGTATTTTGGCATGAAATACTTCCGATGCGCAATTGACCCCATAAGGTAAGCGCAAGAACTGATACCTGCCAAATGGCGTTCCAAAAGTACATAAATCTGCACTCTCATCATCAATTTGGACCATCCAAAATCCAGACCTTGCATCTAACTTGCTAAAGTATCGTGCCCCTTCTAGCTTAGTAGCAATCTCCGTGAGCGTCGGTAACGGGTAGTGGGCGCGGCACACTACTTTGTTCAGTGGGCGAGGATCTAAGCACACACGGATAGTGCCATCCTTTTTAGCCGCGACTACTATAGCATTTACCCATGGTGTGGGGTGCGTTACCTTTCTAATAACTCCTATTTTCTCCATTCGTTTTAACTCATCCCGCAATTTGTCCCGCACACCCATAGGTATTTTACGTACTGGGCAGACTGACGGTTGCGCGCCCTGCATCGTTATAATCTTATATTTACCCTCTAGTTTAGCCAATCCACGAAAAAGATCACTATATTCATCAATATGTAAGGAAAATACGCGCTTAACCAAACCTAGTTCCTCACACGCGTACTTGCCAAGTACACTTTGACATTCATTCTCAGTAACAACAAATCGTAATGTGTACACAGTATTTTTATATATCCAGTCTATAAGACATGAACCAACAATAGGAATAAAGTTGCCACAAAATGATTGAGCTCTAATGTTGTTGTTATATAAACTAGATATATTAAGACCTAGCGTACAATATTTTTGCAAAGACAAAACATTCAAGTCTGAACCTGTATCTAATTTAAAAGTTACTTTCAAACTACTATGCGATAGGATCAAAGTCTCATACCATTTATTAGAGTCCTTACTGGCATTGGGACCATCCACCGTAGACACGAAATACAATTCCGTGTCACTTTCAACATCCTCGTCTATTTGGTAGACTTTGCTTTTTAATTTTGGACACGAATTTTTGAAATGACCTATTTCCTTGCACCAATAACATTGTGCATTTCTAGCCGGACAACTATGGTCATTATCGCACTGTACACGCATACACGCACGACACGCACGCTTGACCGCCACACCCTGCGCCATCTCCCGGGCCCCAGCTCCTCGTACTGCGCCCTTATGCCGCTGCTGCAGTCGGACCCGCGGCGGCCCCCAGCCACCGCGGCCTGCTCCGCCGGTGCTTGCGGCCCGCTGCGTACCACCTGGCCTGCCGCCGTGTACTACATCTACCGCTGCAGACGACGCGCTCGTGCTACATACCGCCTTGGTCTCCTCTATCTGCCTCTTCTCTTCAGTGGACATTTCATTCGCCTGACATATTTTAACCGCTCGTTCGAGAGTAAGATCATCGGCTCTAAGCAATCGGTCGCGTAGCTTACCTTCAATTACGCCACAAACTATACGGTCACGTATGAGCCCTTCCTCCAAATGCTCGAACTCACACTGTTGAGACAAAATTTTCAAAGCCGTTACGTACTCATCTATGGATTCTCCATTTTCCTGATTTCTTGTGAAGAACTTAAAACGAGCCATGGTGGTGTTTTGTTTAGTACCAAAATATTCATTAAATTTCATCACCAATGAATCGAGATTTTCACGATCACTCTCATTAACGAACTTGAAAGTTGTGAAAATGTCATATCCTTCTGCGCCAATAAGATTCACCAACAAACTTGCTTGAATATCCGCTGACTCCTTGTATACACCTGATGCTTTCAAAAAAACCGTAAATTGTCGATACCACCGACGCCATGCCTCAGCGCGGGTTGCCGGCCCGCCTTCAAGATACAATTCTGATGGCGGCCGTGCATGTTCCATTATGTATTATCAATTTTCCTAATTACTTTTGCAAATGAATATAACAAATAAACGCACAAATAATATCTATTAAACTGTAAATAAAATTAATTTTCGAGACCGCTGTCACCATGTTGTGAAAGAAAGGCAGGTAGACCATAGACTAATTTCTTTATTTAAATATAACTAGCAAATAGGTACAATTCACCACAGGAGTTATGTTTCAGACCCCCTTAGCCAATGTGTTAAAACATCAAGTAATTTTATTATTAGGTATACCTATAGATACTTGCTACCTGATAGCATTAATTTTGGGATATAAATATAGCTACCTAATTCCGATATCGAATCAGAAGCATATATCAAAATCAGATATCCGATTCGAAGCGAATCATTCGGTGATATTGAATACCGATAAATAATCCTATAACTATCAGTATTCGATAAGCATCTGAAAATTTTGCGGTAGTAGAATTATGCAAACCGTGTTGCAACTAGAAAAACACTAGGTACCTATAATGTTCAAAAGTTGGAAACCTGTCGCATAATATTATTTTGATTCAGTTTATCTTTATAAAAATTAATTCACTCGAAACTGGATACCCCTTACTTGCTCTCTCATTTGCCCCTCACTTTCCACACCAGACAGCGCACGCAGATCTAATCATATAAATCTTTTTGCCTTACAGATTTATAAAACAAAACATATATCGTTCTATAACCCCCTGCCCCTCTAGACAAGTGGCAATTCGTTGCTCGGCGTACGATGGAAAAGAGTGCCAAATGTATGGGATTTGACGTAAATGACAGGCGTCAACGAATGTCAAAAACGTCAAATCCCATACATTTGTCATTCTATTCCATCATACGCCGAGCAACGAAATGCCACTTGTCTAGGGGGGCTGGTCAGGATGGCCCGTCAGTATAACGATTTGGCAAAAACTAACTCAGAACTTGATATATTCGCTAAAATCACAATGTATAATAGGACACTCAAAGATGTCATCTATTCCACACTCAACTGTGTAACTAACTATTACAAAGATGGTTGATTACACAAGTTTTTGTATTGCAATTCAGACTTTTATTGTACAATCTTATTTTAATATTATTACAATTTGTAATCTGTGTTATGTCACAAATAAATAAATCAATAAATAACGATGCTGCAAATGGCAGCGAATTTCATATTAATTTTGTGGTTTGGAAGATGAAGACCTACACCATGTGCTGTGGATCTGCCCCCTGTATGATGAAATCGTCGACAAAATACTGTGACGCCTTTCTCACGATAAACCTTCCGGTCAGTTTATTATTTTCTGACATTTTCAACAATCATCGTCATATTTCAACGAATTTTTATAAAACCTTAACTACTTACTTATAAACCTATAACTTTCTTTTAAACAATTAAATCTATTAATGCAAACTGCATGAAAATCCGTTCAGTAAATTTTAAGTCCTAAGCCAACAGACAGACAAACGTACATAATATTATTATCATCACATCAGCTGTAGGTACTTTAACATGTGGTCCCAAAATGCGCCTCAAAAATATTATTGTCTTTAAAGGGGAATCTGGTATCGCGGCCCCGGGCCCCGGTCCCGAAATCTAATGCAATAATAACCATTTATTGTCATTAATTTTTATATTACAAGTTTACAATACGTATATAAAAATAGTATAAAAACAAAAACCTTAAAATAAAATAATACATCTGAATACAAAAATGACTAGATACCTACTTATTTATCTTATTAAACACAATAATAATTTGAGATAAGCCCATTATTATCTAATGTTAATATGAATGCTACTGAAATTGTAACATTTCAGTAGATTAAACATTTTTGGTTTTATAAATACACTAGCTTTTGCCCGCAACTCCGCCCGCGTCCTGTGCTTTCCCAAGGTCTAATCTATCTCTGTGCCAAATTTCATCTAAATCAGTTCAGTGGTTTAGGCGTGAAAGCGTAACAGACAGACAGACAGACAGACAGATAGACAGATAGACAGACAGACAGACAGAGTTACTTTCACATTTATAATATTAGTATGGATATGGATTTTTAAAGGGCAGACATTTGGTTGCGTTGCTAGCCGTAGGCCGGCGCGGCGTGTTGTAGAACAGAATGATGATTCTATGGGATTTGACGTTTATGACAACCGTTGACGTCTGTCATGTACGTCGAATCCCATACATTCATAATTATATTCCATAATACACCGGTCAACGAATTGCCAGTACTTGTTTAGAGAGTATGGTAACGGCATAACTGCTGAAAAGCAACCGAGACGCCGAGCTTAATGTAAATATTATAATAATACCAAAGAAATCACGTTACACAATTCTCTAAAAATCGTTTTATATCAAGCAGTAGATATAAATTTTATAAGCATATCATTTTACCACCATAGAGAAGCAAAGCATTATACCCAGCCTTAGCTACATAGCATAACACAGTGGAAACGGTCACATAGTTTATTAGCTTAGCTTCTACATCTTCGTAGCATAGCTGCATAGTACATCTCCGGTGGAAGGGCAGACAGGTTGCTATAAAAATATTCTTCCACGCACATTTTACTCAGGAAGTGTTGACAGAAACACAAACAAACGTAAGATTTATTAGAAATGTTGCAACCTCAGGAACAGCAATGCAATTCTGTAAGCGCAAAACGACGAGCACAACGTTGCGACAGCCTTGATATAGATTGTCATTGGTCGATCTCCAGTGACGTCACCTAGTCCGACCTTAGAGTATACATTGCTATAGAGTGCGCCTTACAAGTATGAACTGCTATCACGGGTATGAACAGTACCGAGGCTCGTGGCTCAACCTCAATCAGTAGCAAAACCATACCCGTCAAAATGACTGCGGAAATAATATTTAATTCGATATGTTCATCGTTCATCGTATATTTGTAGTAATGATGACGCAAAAATTCCGCAAAATGACGCCATTTTTTTGTATTTTAGCTTTAATTTTATCCATGCATATCAAATCGAACAAAAAACTCCATAACAACAAACTACATTAATAAGTGCATTTATTGTTATTTTCGGTAATGCATGAAACGTCACTATAGGTGCGCTATACCATCGCAAAGTATCTGCTAACACTCGGCACCAAAGACCTGAGTGATAGGCGCGCTCTATATTTATAATATATACTCTAAGAGTCCGACCAATGACAATCTCTACTAAGATTGTCGCAACGTTGTTCTCGCCGTTATACGCTGACAGAATTGCATTATAAAATGGTCTCCAACAAAGCATATCTTACGCTTGCATCACATTTGCATGTAATAACTCCTGATGACAATCAGGAAGTAGAGGGTCAACACTGAAAAGAGATAAGTACATACAAATAAGTTTAGTATATCAGCGTCTGTGGTGTGGTCCCGTTTTCCATACGAACATCTATGGCAGTTGTTACGGGTAGTTGGAGCCCTAAAAAGTTCAACAACCGGTCTAACTGCAATGCTTCCATATCGACAATGGTTCGTGGAGGTCAGATGGCAGTTGCTCGTATAAAAGCCAAGATAATCCATCTTAGAGGAGAGAAGAGCGTAGACGGACCACGGGCTCTAAAACGATGGGATGACCGCTGAGGTGATTGTGACATAAGGACATAATTACTGTATTTAGCATTCTGCAATAACGTTTTATTCCAAAAGTAAAGAAAAAAGACGTTTCTTCGTGATGATCCGAATGTTCCCCTCCTTATCTAGTCCAGACCAGTCAACGCCAAAAACGTCAAAATTAAAAAAAAATTAAGACTAGTTCAACAAATGGACCACCATCACCGGTTCGAACGTAGTTTCAGTCGGTTCGAGTTCGACAAACACCACGCGGACCACGCCGTCGTTAGCACCGGTGATGTGAAACCCATGTGGGATTCCATAACCAAAAGAAAATTACCCACTGTAATTGATGGTATAAGAATGGTACTTACACAAATCGATGCAGTCCCCAACGATCTCATAGACTTTAGGGTTTAGGAATATATTAATGCCAAATAAAACAATGGCGAGCACAACAAAGATGGCGGCATAGATGAGATACGCTTTCACGAACCCAGGTACATCCTAGAATAATAAGATATAACCTTTACATAAATCTGCCGTTAGTTCCTTCAAGAGCGGATCCGCTGGCGGCCTAGATGGTTTGACGCCGCAACATCTCAAAGATCTACTGAGCCCAGGGGAAGTTGGCGATGCACTTTTGAAGGAGCTAACGGCTTTAATCAACCTCTTGTTATCAGGTAATGTGTGCGATGCCATCGTCGACTTACTTTATGGCGCTAATTTATGCGCCTTACGTAAGAAAGACGGTGGTATTCGTCCCATTGCCGTAGGGTGCACGTACAGGCGTATGGCAGCCAAATTATGTTGTAAAGCGTACAGCGAATTAATGACCAACCAATTCCAGCCCCTGCAATTTGGCTTTGGCTCCAAAGAGGGCTGCGAGGCTGCCGTACATGCTCTGTCTACGTACCTTGGCTGCAATGGGGGAGAAGTCATTCTTAAAGTTGACTTGAAGAATGCCTTCAACTCAGTGAATAGGGACACATTGTTGACACAAGCGAAATTAGCAACCCCCAAAATTTATAAATTTCTCTGGCAATGTTACAGGTACCCCTCAAAATTACTATACAAGGACAACGTTTTAGAATCATCAGTCGGGTGTCAACAAGGTGACCCTCTTGGGCCACTCATTTTCAGCCTTGCCATACATCCTGTAATTCGGCAGCTAAATTCTATATTTAACATAATATGGTATCTAGACGATGGGAGGAGATGTTAATACTGTTTTAAAAGTTTGGCTTTCTTAAAAGATGAATTCAGATCTATTGGTTTGCAATTAAATCCCACTAAATGCGAAATTTTTCTGGATGATAACATTGAAATTATTTCGACATTATCAAAATTTAACGTTTTGGCCCCAAATTTAAAAATTATTCAAAAAGATTCACTACGCCTCCTTTTGGGTCCCCAATCTTGGAGGAAGCATAATTATGACTTTCGTAGAAGAGAAGATTCAAAATTTCTGTGAAGTTTTGGACCGATTGCAACAAATTAACATCCATTCTGCTTTCACTATTATTCGGTATTATCTATTTGTTCCTAAATTTACACATGTTCTTCGTTCAACTCAACTTTTTAAATATTTGGCTCTTTTAGGTAAAATGGATAATGTGATTCAAAACACACTATGTAAAATTTAACGTGCATATGAACGACCGAGTCTGGCTTCAGGCATCCATGCCTGTGCGTCTAGGCGGGCTCGGCGCATGTCTGTCTTCGGTGCATGACACGGATGAATTAGTTAGGAAAATTCTAACCCCTAGGCTAACTAATTCGGAAGTGCAGGCATGGCTGAAGCCATAAATGCTTGGAAAATGTTTTGCCCAAACGCTGATTTGCCAGGTAACCCATCTTCCCAGAGGCAATGGGACGTGCCGCTCTGCAACATGGTAAGAGAACAACTATGCAATCAATTGAGTGGCCTCTCGGGTTAGGCAACGACTTCTAATAAATCAGTAAGTCTATTAATTAAGTTATTTGTCGCTTTTCAGTGCCATCAGAAAGTATATTAATTAAGTTATTTGTCGCTTTTCGTTTCTTATTTATAGTCGGTTTAACTTTATTGTTAAAATTTAAATAATTAGCTGGATTTATGACCTTTATTTTTCGGGACTTAACCAGAGTTTATTCAGTTACGGTACACTCATATTGACGGATCATTCATATACATAAATATTGTGTACCTGATGTATGCCGATGAGCATCAAAATGTTGAAAATGACGTTCACCACTGCCAAAAGTAGCTCAATGGCCAGTATTGCCATAAGAATCGACATAGGAACAGCATTATCTTTATCTTTGTCCTTATCTTTGTCCACTGCGTCATCAGCGATTCTCGCAGCCAGTATCACATATACTATCCCTTTCACTGCGTCCGATAAGTGCCAAATCTGTAAAAAAAAGTTGAAACATAATAAGTAATAGCTGACCCCGCGAACTTCATAATTAACGTCACTTAATTTGTTTTGCCTTCCCGGAACCTCTCTACTAACACTTGAACTTTATGGTATGGTATTATTCTATAATTCTCTTACCAAGTTGAAGTATCCGATGATCAGGCATCCAATTCTCAGATCCACGCAACAGCAGCATTTTTCTACTTCTAGCGGCATATTGATACTCTGGAATGGAAACAGAAATTGAAAAAGTGGGACGGAAGTCCAGCAGTGGACTGCAACAAGTTAATTGATTAATACCTTCCATGAATGGTTTAATGCCAGTAGAAGAAGCTCTTTGTGTAGTTAATGATGTCTTTGCCTGCCCTGGAGTGAGATTTTATACGGAAAATTTATATCAATACAAGCTGCTGCCCGCGGCTACGCACGCGTGGACTAATGACCCCGTTGCTGCTACTCCGGGGAACCTCATCATTCTGAGCTTTGCCCGACACAATTGGGTCGGTTTTCCAGGTTATCTGCGATGCGGCTGAACTGCGATATTTTCCATGGAGCTATTGCCATCTAACCTTCACAACCAATTAGTGATATCGAAGTTCTGTAGTTAGACTAGTCAAACTTCTGGGGATTCCAACTACCCGTAAGGACTGCCATCGATGTTCGCAAAGCAACCGGGACCGACGGCGAAACGAGCTCTCTGAGGCATGGAAATACCCAGACCAAAGCAAACTTGACTTGACTTTGACTTGGACTTACAGTCATTCAGCCCTTAGAACGTTATTGAATACAACTATTTATCCCGTGCCAGGACTTGAACCGACTAAAAGGTTGCCGGAGGTGAGATTATCGTTAACATATCCCTCGCACCCCCGCCGACCCAGGGCCATATCTTTTGATCTGGCCCTCTTCCGGTGTTAGGACTTCGTGATAACGCGATAGTGAAAGTGTCAGCCAAATTCTTCGTATTTTTTGTTTGTTTGCACGTAGCATCGTCTGTTATTGGAGTGGTTTGATTATACAGGGTGGAAGATTTTAACCTTACCTGGAGGGAAAGTACTTTAAATACTATGAGATAGCTAATTTCACTCAAAGGAAACATTCCTTTATTTTTTAAAAGAAACAAAACTGCATTCATTGTTTTTTGAAAATTCCCTTGCCATGCCCGGTAATCGAACTGACTATAATCCAAAAAAATAACATCCTGTATTTTTATAGCATCAATCGATAGTGTCAATCATGAGGATCGAAACTCTCTAATAAACATGGTAAATTAAATGAAAGGAAGTCAATAAAATCTTAAATTATAAATTCCATTCCAACAGATACAGTACTTTTGTTCAACGTGCCAACCTTATCAACAATAACGCCATTTATTTAGTAAAAGGAGTACTAAATGACTAAACTTTGATTCCGATTTAGAATGTAACGTTATTGTGTGACTGCATGAGGTAGTCAAGTCTCCCGATGTTTTTTTATAAAGAATATTAGTAACCGAAATTACTAATATTCCTGTTAAACCCCCAAGTAAGCTAAATTGCTTGTACTAGGAGTGGGTTCACGTCTGTAGTGTAACGGTCAGGATTCGAACCCGGGACCTCTCGATCGTAAGGCTGACTCCTTAACCACTAAGCTACCGACGGCGACGCTACTATTATGTCGATTTAGGTCCAAGATACCTACGTGTGTCGAGGTATACTTGGTTGGGCTTGGAAAGCACTTCGTGGTACACCGCATCGCACCCTGGGCAACGGAGATGGCGAGAGAATTGCCTTATTGGTTCGTCTTATAATACGTTAATTGAGACTTTTGAATCAACCTGAGACGGCATGCGGTTTTAGTCGGTTTGGGTCGAGAGAGTAAATACCCCTGCTGGCCAGCGATGAAAAACAGGGACAAGTACCTAATTTAAATATGGAATTTTATTCTTAATAGGTGATGGGCTGATGGATCCTTGAGTTAAGTTCTCTATTTTGTTAAATCGAATTTGAAAATTGGGTTTTCAGGGATTTCCTTTCATTGAATTAACCATGTTTGTTAGACAGATTTGATCCTTATAATTTATACTATTGATTGATGTCATAAAAATACAGGATGTTTTTTTTTCGGATTTTAGTTGGTTCGATTACCGGGTGTGGCAAGCGAATTTTCAAAAATCTATGAATGCAGTTTTATTTCTTTTTAAAAATAAAGGAATGTTTTCTTTGAGTGAAATTCGGTATCTCCAGTATTTAGAGAACTTTCCCTCCAGGTAAGGTTAAAATCTTCCACCCTGTATACCTAGATCTTTTGCTACTATTTATACCTAAAACCTTAAACACATCATCATCATCATCATCATCCTCCTGCCCTTATCCCAAGTTTATTTGGGGTCGGCGCAACATGTGTGCCTTTTCCATTCATCTCTATTTGCAGTCATCTCAGCATTTACTCCCTTCTTAACCATATCATCATTCACACAGTTCATCCATCTTCTCTTAGGTCTTCCTCTCCCCATGTAGCCATCCATTCCCATAGGTAATGCCTTCCTTACGACATTGTTTTCATCCCTATGCATTACATGTCCGAACCAGGACAAACGATTTCCTCGTAGCTTCTCCGTGATTGGTGCTACTTTCAAACTTCCTCAAACACTTTCAAACTCAAAAACCAAAAACACACTTTTTACAATCTTTAAAGAAATTGCTTACGGAAACGGCTTACTTAATACTACTGCTCAAGTCGCAGACAAGCAAACAGCCAACAGGTTGAAAGTGATTACCGTGACCTATGGACGAGTGCAACACCAGGGGAGTCACACTCACACTGCCTAACCTGTAAGAACAGCGAGATTCTGTGTCGTCAGCGCAGAAGATAAGTAGGACAAGCCATATGCTTTTACGCAATGAAAGAATTTATGACATAGAAAATAAATAGAAGTAACTTATTCAAATAAATTAATTACGAGTTGTAGTAATCATTTTCTTATTTACGATTCTTCTCTTCGTCTAATTCGTTTAAATTAATGACTTCTGCTATTGAAATAACCGCTGCTATTTCGCCAGTCTCAAGTAAAAATCTAATAAAATAGATGTTTATAAACACTTTCGGATTTGTTGTGGCTTGGTGTATTGACAGAGATGACAGTCGCGTTTTGAAACTGCGTCTGTGCGTGTATCTATGGTTAGCTTGTTAACGATTGTCGCTGGAACGAGTAATCATTCCTCTTTATTCATTTTAAAAATCTTATTGACACGGCACGTATTGTAAGGAGATTCCTCTTCCTGAAGCCCTACTGCCGCAAGCTGCTCTAATCGATCTATTACCACTATATCAGGCTTTTTGGTGACAATAGTTCAGTCTTTGATGATAAATCGATCCCAATTTAATGTGACACGACCATTTTCGAGAGCTGGCTCAGGCAGTATGGCACCTCTGATGTCACAAGAACTTGGTTCTGTCTGCGCAAATACTCGCCGTTGGCAAGACGATAACAACTGGTATATAATGTGTATGAGTGATTCTCCGGGGCGCGCGCAGTGGCATGCCCGACAAATGTCCGTCGCACCATCCTTCAGAATATATTTCCGATAGTTATTCGTCATAATAACTTCGTCCGTAACTGCAAGACTTTCTAGATTCCATTTATAATGGTGTTTTTTTTAACAATCCTTGCCAACTTTCAGCTGAGTGCGAATTATTGTAACCTCGGATTTGTATTTGTATATATTGGATATTGACCGGACTATTTTTACTATACTTATTTTGGTTTTAAATAAAGTAACTTAAAATAAATCTAATACAATAATAACCATTAACTTTAATTTTTATATTTATTTACAATATACGTATATAAAAATAGTATAAAAACAAAAAACTTAAAATAATAGCAAAATATGGATATGACACTGACCACTTATTTCTCTAATTTATTGTAGGTATACAATATTGATTTGAGATAAGCTATTATTATCTAATGTTAATATTATGAATGCTACTGAAATTGTAACATTTCAGTAGATTAAACATTTTTGGTTTTATAAATGCACTAGCTTTTGCCCCCGGCTCCGCCCGCGTGGATATCGGTTATCGCGACCAAACATAGCCTATGTCCTTTCCCAAGGTCTAATCTATCTCTGTACCAAATTTCATCAAAATCGGTTCAGTGGTTTTGGCGTGAAAGCGTAACAGACAGAGTTACTTTCGCATTTATAATATTACTAGCTTTTGCCCGCGGCTCCGCCCGCGTGTATGTCGGTTATCGCGACCAAACATAGCCTATGTCCTTTCTCAAGATCTAAACTACCCCTATACCAAATTTCATCAATATCGGTTCAGCGGTTTAGGCGTGAAAGCGTAACAGACAGACAGACACAGAGTTACTTTCGCATTTATAATATTAGTATGGAAGTATGGATTAAGTATGGATATGGATGGATAATATGGATATGGATATTTAAAGTCATTTCGGTTAAGTGCTAGCCGTTGGCCATTGTAGAATAGAATAATGAATGTATGGGATTTGACGTTTATGACACACGTTGACGTCTTTCATGTACACATAGTTTCAAAGCATATAATATATATTACCGGTGAAAGGGTAACCAGATTTAAGAAAATTGCTCAGAAAGCGTTGACAGAAACACAAACAAACAACAATTTATAAGAAATGCTGCCACCTCAGGAACAGAATGGTCTCCAACAAAGTATATCTTACTCGTAGTCTTCCATCACAGGCGGGGCCTCATTCATCTGCAGATAATAACTCCTGATGACGATCAGGAAGTAGAGGGTGAACACTGAAAGGAGATAAGTACATACAAATGAGTTTAGTATATCAGCCTCCTGTGGTGTGTCCTGTTTTCCATATGAACATCTATGGCAGTCGTTACCGGTAGTTGCAGCTAAAAAAAAATTAAGACTAGTTTAGCAAATGGACCACCACCGTCTTCGGTTCGAACATTGACTTGGTCTATTTAGCTAGTCTCAATACAAAAGTTTGCTGGAGTAGAACAGTTCGAGTCCGACGAACACCACGCGGACCACGCCATCGTTAGCTCCGATGATGTGAAACCCAAATGGGGCTAAAAGGGAGAGAAAATTGCCTTCTGTACTTAATATTATAAGGATGGTACTTACTCAAGCTGAAGATATCCGTGACGATTTCATAGGCCTTATTGCCTTGGAAAATACTGACGCCAATGGAAACAATGGCGTACACAATGAAGATGGCGGCATAGATGAGATACGCTTTAACGAGCCCAGGTTTATCCTAGAGTGAAAAGAAAATGTAGCCTTTAAATAAATCTAATATGTTTATTAGCACAAGTCACAAGTACAATAACAATTATGAAATTCAAGATGAATACTTCTACATTTACAGCTATAGATTCATAAGGCAATAGGTTAACCCATGACCGAGTTAGATTCGGATTATGCCTTGGAAATAAACCCGCGTGTATTTTAAAACAGTTCTAGGACCTCCTTTTTAGGAATAGCAAATAGCTTCTGGATTGATGACCATTATTCTTTGGGACATAACCAGAGTTTACCCAGTTACGGTACACCCAGATTGACGGATCATACATATAGGTATTATTATCGTGTACCTGATGTATGCCGACGAGCATCAAAATGTTGAAAATGACGTTCAATACTACAAACAGTAGTGCAATAGCCAGTATTGCTACAGCGATGTAAACAATAATCTCCGTATCTTCGCCCTCTGAGTCAGCAGCTATTAACGAAGCCGCTACCAAATATGCTGTCACTATCGCTGTGACCATTATGTGCCATAACTGTAAAAAAAGTTGATAATTTATTATGCATTGTGACTTCAACTACAATAGCACTCTTTAAAAAAATCTTCTGTGGCGTGTAGGTAGCACAAATGCTACGCAGGAGGCGCAGGATCAATTCTCGCTCAATGTAAATATTTGTATTCTTGAATAATGTCTATTTATGTGATCAGGGTCCTGGCTGCCATACGAACATCTACTGGCTTGCTTATGAACATGTATGGCAGTTGTTGTGGGTAGTTGGAGCCCTCAAAAGCCTAAGCGGTTTCATAGAGAACTTCGATATCGCCGATTGGTTGTAGATATAGCAGGCAGTAGCTTTACGGAAAATATCAAAGTTCAACTGCATCATAGTAGACTGGAAAGCCCACCCAACATAGCTGGGAAAAGGCACAGATGATAAATGACTTTATAAAAAAAACTCTTACCAAGTTGAAGTATCCGATGATCAGGCATCCAGTTCTCAGATCCACGCAAAAGCAACATTTGTTTACTGCTAGTGGCATGTTGATACTCTGGAATGGAAACAGATAAATGAATAAGTTTTTATTTTATTACTTCCCATGTCCAGCAAGACGGAGGACTTGAAAAAAGTGGAACGGACGGCATCGGGTGCTATGTCGCATATTGGGAGAATCCTACTTATGTCCAGCAGTGGACTGCAATAGGCTAATTGTGTATTTGTTGCCATTGTGATGAGAGGATTAGTCACATAGACTGCGTTATCGAGTACCTACTAGGTGTCTAGGGCGCGCCAGACGTTGGCAATCAAGTTCACTTCATTGACGTCCCTCGTGGAGGCTCCTCTCTTGCTCCCCTTGGAGTCTAATTGATACCTTCCATGAAAGATTTAATGCCAGTAGAGGAAGCTCTTTGTGGAAGGAAGGAAGAAGAGTAATTTTATATGGAAGTTTTATATCAATATTAGCTGTTGCTCGCGGTTACGCCCGCGTGGAATAGTGACCCCGTTGACCAATGGAAGAATGTATGACATAGAAAATAAATAGAATGAACTAATCCAAATTAATTACGAGTTATAGTAATCATTTTCTTATTTACGATTTGTTGTGGCTTGATTTATTGACAGAGTAATTTTGACAGTTGCGTTTTGAAACTGCGTCTGTGCGTGTATCGTTGGTTATATAGCTTGTTTACGATTGTCGCTGGAATAAATAAAGGAAGCCATTGAAAATTGTCCATCGATCCAAATGGAGTGGATGTGTCCCAAAATGGTTTCGTGAATGTGATGAATGTATGCCAATGAATGTATGTCTTCCACTATTGGATTTCCAAACGGCTTGAAATTTGAAATCCATGTATCCAAACCAAATAGACGCCTCTACGACCGACTGTCAATGTCAGAAACGTGCGGCACGCCACCATCGCCATTTGGAAGCCGCTTCTTTGTAGGTATGTTATAGTATTCCCATTCATAAAATTCAGTTTCAAGATTCAAGCAATCATTTTTTTATGATTTATGTCTTAGTTTTTGCTCACTTCGAAGAGGCAGGGGCGGCGTGTACGTCCAAATGAAAGTCAGTCAAATGTGCCTTTAACCGGAAGTACCTCCATTAGGAAGTATTCCATTAAAAAGATAGATAGAAGAATTCTCTTTGGTCTTGGCATTGCGTATATGTAATAATTATGCTGTGGGTTGCTGCGGGTGGCAAGATGGAGTTTTCTTAGCTGAGAATGATTGTTATTACAAATAATAAATCTCGACATGAGAGGCATTAGGTCTGATGTATAGATCCGCCCAAAATGACTTTTTAATATAGGGATAACACGTTTTTGTTTCTCTTTCTACCAAACTGACCCTGGTATTCCTATCTCTTTTTATTGACGAGTTACACGCTTGCATAAAGTCGGTTAAACGAACTTTTTGAATTGCCTGAGAGGCATAAACTTTTATCTTTACTTACACTTTTATGCACCGAATTATTATTATTTTAAGTAGCTGTATTTTAACTTAAACTATTATGCCTCAAAACTGTGCGACCCCTCACGCTAGGCTTATCAGCAGATACGCACTTATTCATCTAAAATTTTTATTCAAATACAGTTACGTATCATTACAAATAGCATTATGCTTGAAATAATGTTATCTAGCACTATTGAGGCATAAATTCGCATGTCAACATGAGACTGTCTTGCTGTAATAACAATAACTTTCATAAGATTTTGTGTACATTTATGGAATTCTAACCTTATGCCTCCAAATTTAAAGTTAAATACTTGGTCGTGCTTGGTCGGAAGTTGAGATAGTTCGGATATGCCCGTTCCGCATCGTTGTCGTCATTGAGACACGCGGCGCATCCGCAAATGGCATGCGACAGCATTATAGCTCGTTACCGCTAGAGTGACAGAGACCGGTAGTGAAGCACGTGCTGGCCGCTTACACCGACCGGCTGGTCTCATAATTACAAAGAACAAAGGCCAATTCCCCTACTTAAAATATTTCAATAAATTTTTTCGCGTTTAATTTGAAATAAATCCATATCACATCACATTAGTTTTTGAATAAATTTTGTTTCATAATCATTCGTTAAGGAAGTATAAATAAAATATGCATTACTAAAAGTATTACTATTTACTAACTTTTAAACTCTCCCGTTAACATTATTGTATAGCATTACTTAGTTTTACACCATGGAATACAACAGCCTTAACATGGCGACATAGTAATACTCGTATCTCCTCGGTCGTCTTCGACCAACGAAGTCGAAGGGAACCGACGAGATGTGACGAAGACAATATCTCTCTCATATCTACCTACATCATGACGTCTAGGTCACGTTGACATCATAGAAATCGCTGACAAAAGGTACCAACCTTTTGTCAGCGATTTCATTGGTCGAAGAGATTATGTTGATGTCACCATCTTACTTTTGATATTTTGCACACCTTGCTTCCCTCACTTCAGGAGTCAATCTCAAAACTGTAGGACCATAACCCCCCTGGGCTGGTCATGTACTGATGACTTTCCTTATTTTATATATAAAATTTAACAGAATATTATTATATGAAGCTCCAAATAAAATATTGCTGCGGCTGATGACCGGTGACCTGGGTCTTGGGGCTGACAGCAGAAAGGTTGTTTTGCAATCTGAAGAAACTCAAAAATGGGCTAAAAACTTCCAAGGTAAAATACCCTTTACCTCGCTCCATGCTCATAAAACGAAGGCCTTTTTTTAAGTGCGGAAATCCCTTCAGATACACCCCATCGGATAAAGCGGGGGTGGTTATAAAACAGCACTCCGTCTCGGGTCATCAGTGTCATCAGTGTTGCCGATGCCCCTGGAATATCCATTTGACGATTTTTGAGGATAGCACGGGGAGCTACGGCGGTGGACACCAGGCCCTCGATTCTGCTAAAGCACAACCACTGTCACACCACAGAGACTGCGAGAAAATTCCATTTGATTTTAGCCTTTAAAGTAATGCAGTTAAAGTTTATAATTAAATGGCTTTTTGTAGAGCAAATAAGAGGACTGTTTTCCCTTAATTTTGAACTTTGAATCTAAAATTTAATGCCATTTTTTGCAGTCTTGGTGGCATGACAATGGTTTTGCTTTAGTAGAATCGACGCCCAGGTCTTTTTATCTCGCTATTTAGGTCCAAGATACGTTATATCCCGAAGTATATCAAGAGAGAGGTACCTAACCTACCTACTTGCAACAAAATAAAGTTTCCTTGCTTTCTGACTTTTTCTTCCTTCTTTTTTCCTCACTACGGGTACCTAAGTGTATGGAAGTACTAAGTTCGGTATCAATCCCTTGAAGACCGCGGGTAGAATAACCTCGTGTAGTGTTACCAGCGGTGAGCAGGGCAGCCAGAGCTCACTGGAGAGGTTTTGTGCTGTCAGCGAGAAGACCAAAGGCTTGGCTTGCTTGTCTTCTGTGAACAGAATCTTCTGTTCTTGCAGGGTCGGCAACACGAGTATAACTCCCCTAGTGTGGAATTTGTCCGTAGGACACGGTTACCACCTTCCAATAGGTGGGCCGTGTGGTTGTCTGCCACCTAAGTCGTATAAAAAAGTATTAAAAGTTAACTTAATCTAATGCAATACTAACCATTAATTGTTTTTAATTTTTATATTAGGTATAGGTTTACAATAAGCATACATTAGGTACGTATCTAAATATAGCATAAAAACAAAAAAAACTTAAAAAAAGCAAAAATCTGAACTGACTACTTATTTATCTAATTAATTGTACACAATAATAATTTGAGAAAAACTAATATTATCTAATGTTAATATGAATGCTATTGAAATTTAACATTAAAGTAGATAAGTAATAAAAAGATTATACATTTTTGGTTTTATAAATGCATGTTTAATACACTCTCAGCCTGCCCGTTTTCTAGAATGAGGACAGGGCCCATACCATGAACTCTTAAAACAGGTCAATAATTGAACTGCTGTCATTCTACCAACTGCAAATGTCACTTTGTAATCCAATATATTTATTTATATCACATTACAAAGTGACATTTGCAGAATGACAGCATTATTGACCTGTTTTAAGGTTTATGGTAAGGCCGCAGCAGCGGGCCGCAGATTGTACAATCTGTCAAATCAGCCTTAGCATGGCGGTGTAGACATAATTATATCTCTTCGTTTCTCTTCGGTCAATGAATTTGAGGGGATATGTCTATATCGCAGCCAACTAGCTTAATCAGCCGAAGCTGTTAACAAAACGGCGCCGTTGAAATAAAGGAATGAATGATATTCAGCCGTAACGTTTATTACAACATTTAACAAACTGGCTGACCATATTTTAGATCTAGAACGACACTTAGTCCTGCTAAGTGTCGTTCTAGATCTGGAATATGGGCCTAAAAGTCTAAAGAAAATTGCTATAAAAATATCCTTCCACGCACATTTTACTCAGAAAGCGTTGACAGAAACACAAATAAACGTAAAATTCAATAGAAATGCTGTAACCCCAGGAACAGAATGGTCTGCAACACAGCAAGTCTTACGCTTGCATCATAGGGGGGGCGTAATCCATCTTCAGGAAATAACTCCTGATGACAATCAGGTAGTAGATGCTGAACACTGAAAGGAGATAAAAAATAACATCAGTTTAGTTTCTTTGAAGAAAATCTATACAAATAAAAATTAATTGCAATTCTGTTAGTTCATTAATCCGATTTGGCTAATTTTAGTATTGAAATATTCGTGGATGTCCAGGGAAGGCATAAACGGTAAAGGATCTGAATTCCACGCGGTTGGAAAAAATATGGCGGTACAAAGTTCGCCGGGTCAGCTAGTTAATATTATAAAAATATGAGTTGAGGAAGTGTTTGTTAGTCAATCATGCTGTAATGATTGAATGGATCTAGCTGAAATTTGGTATAGCGATAGATTAATAATATGAAATAATACATAAGCTCGAAAAATCGGATCAAAATGCCTCGGGTAACTCGTAACAGCGGCTCTAAAATGGCCACATTGAGCGATTCCGCAAAAAACGAGAAACTAAGATTATCTAACAGACGATACTTTGTCTGTACTACTTTATTTACACTAAAATGTTTACAGCCGAATGCGGACAATATCGCTACGCTAACAAGATGCGATAAGATAATTTTCATAAAAGGTATACCTTCCTCGATGTACAGTCACGTGCAATGAAATGTATACACGGACAGAATTTTAAATAAATGTTCACTCTGAAAATTTCAGAAATAAATAGTCACATTATGAATATATTCTTTGTAATCATCGGGATTTTTCGCAATAATGCAAATTTTTGTCATTTTGCAATTTTTTTTGCAGTTTTTGCATTTTGCAAATTCATCACTGTATACATATCAGTGCACGTGACTGTACATTCGCGATATACATACAAACACACACACACACACATATACACACACGAGACGGTTGGGGGTAGCAGTCGTTTTTGCAGAAGCAGGCCTAGAGTGATGTGATGAAATAGGTACTGTGCGATTTTTCAAAGTCAAAGTCAAAAACCGTTAAAATCATCAACCGATCATTCAAATGACACAAGGCCTAAAGAACGTCAAAATTAAAAAATATGTATGAAAGACTGGTTTAGCAAATAGATTGCCCGGTTGGAAACGTGGCCCCAGTCTGAGAAGACTCCGGCAAGAAATTCAGCGCGAATTTTATTTTTGGTCTATTTACAAACTTTGATTTAGGCTACTTAGGTAGTCTAAATACAAACGTTGGCTGGAGAAACATAGTTCATTTCCAGGTTCAGTCATACCCAGTGATGTGATGCTCAAGGTGGTTTTCATCCACAAGAGAATATCGCCTACTGTTCTTAATGCTATAAGAATGGTACTTACGCAAGCTGAAGCAGTTCCTAACGATGTCAACGGGCCTAGCGCCTTGTGCAATACTGACGGCAAAGGAAACAATGGAGAACACGATGAAAATGCTGGTGTAGATGAGGTACGCCTTCACGAACCCACGTTTAGTCTAGAATAAAAAGAAAATGTAACATTAAAATAAATAATTTCAAATATCTGCATTTACATCAGTCACAAGTAATATTTTTTTTATATAGGACATTGACGTCGAGACTGAGGATTCCAGTGTTGAGCAAAACGTCCTCGAAGCTGAATGTCTTTTGAATGAGTTAGTCTACTAGTCAAAACGTCTATCGAATAATGTGACATTATTCATCCTTTAGTTTGGAAAAAAGATAATTATCTTCTGAACGAAATTTTTAAGCTTATGTTAACTATTCAAATCGATTATGATAGAGGAAAGAGAATCGATCTCGGGCGGGACCCGAACCCGCGATTTTTCCCTTGCAGGGGAAAGATGGATGTATAGAAGAATATGGATCGGCTTCGGGAGACAACCAGCTAACTACACTTCTACAGAACGTCGATATCGCCAATTGGTTGTGAAGGTCAAATAGCAGTCGCTTTACGGAAAATATCGAAGTTCAGCCGCATCATAGCTAGGCTAGAAAGCCGAGAGCTCACGTAACTAAAACAGTTGCCGAGTAAAAAAGGTAGGAACTACCGTTTAATGTGCACAACGCACTTACGGGCAGTCGCACAAGTACTTTTGTATGAAAACCAAAGATATTATATAAAAAGAAGTAGATATATGTTATTGCGCGAAAATCGTGAAGATCCGAAAACGAGTCAATTGGAACGTTTGCCTCTAGTACCGCGTGCCGAGCGGCGACGCGCCGGTCGGACGTTGAGCAGAAGCATCAGTCACTTAAAAAAATAACGAAAATGCCATCGTATGTTTATAGACACTGCACGAACTATTATTCTAAAGTTAATACACCAAAAGTGTAGATGAATTAAAAATGTGTGTGTGTGAGTTCGGCACATTTTTCTACGTTGATTTGTAAGCATATGACATGTCTATGTTATGAAATGTCATTGATGAAAACCGCATACGGTAGTGCCGTCAGTCCTTTTGGTAGCTCCATGCGGGTACTGTGATCTTCAGATTGATATTTACTGAAAATTACTATTAGAACTATCGGGATATTTACCATGGTATTGTTTGGAGTTACCGAGTTCCTCCATGATCATGGTGCTTGCAACAGCGCCGAAATATCGGCAACTCCAAACAATACATGGTAAATATCCCGATAGTTCTAGTAGTAATGTGAACGACCATGAAAGTTTAAATACCTATATATTTACTAAAAAGTACTCAAAATGATCTGAATACCAAAATCATAAATTGTTAAATATACGAGTACAACTATTTAACAATCCAGAGTGTTCAAACCATTTTAACAGTCAGTTTTCCATTATTATTTAAGTTAGTAGAGTGTTTATATTCGAACATGTCGGTCGATGGTATTGACATTGGAATTTTGCTATTCATATCATTTTAAGCACTACTATTGAGATGCTGCCAGTATACGCAATGCGGCTCCCTCAAGTGCGATGTGCCTGGATACTCGTAGCTTCTGGATTAATGGATCAAACATATAAAGGGTCATATGTGTACCTTATGTACGCCGACGAGCAGAAAAATGTTGAAAAGGATGTTTAATAGTATAAACACTAGCGCAATGGCCAGTATAGCTATAGCTATTCTAGCAGCTTCCAGCTCATTTTCGTCCTTCGCATCATTAGCTATTCCCACAGCCAGTACCAAAGCTGCTATCACTGTGCCTGTGACCACTATGTTCCACAACTGCAAAAAAGCATTAAAACGTATTAAAACTTCAACTGGAAACTACCAGCTATCCAAAAATACTGTCGCTCACGACTCGGCTCATGTGGAGGAAGAATAATCAAATCCCGGTCCCGGAACATACAGGAACGTATTTCCGGGATAAAAATAGCCGATGTTTCTTTGAACGTTTTCTTCTTCATCATCTTAGCGTTAATTCCAGTTGCATCCGAATCTTTCTCTTCAGAGTCTAGTTCGCAGGGGGCCCACTTTGCATCCTATGGAAAACTTCGGACAATATGGAAGTTCAACCGTATCCTGCATCACAATAGACTGGAAAGCCCTCACAAACTTAGTTGAGGAAAATCACTGAGAGAGATGACAGTTTTAAAAAATGGTTAGAGTTTTCTTACCAAGTTGAGGTATCCGATAATCAGGGATCCAGTTCTCAGATCCACGAAAAAGCAACATTTGTCTACTTCCAGCGGCATGTTGATACTCTGGAATGGAAATAGATAATTTAATTACTTACAAGTTTTTATTTAATTACTTTCCATGTTCAGGAAGATGGCCGGATTACCAGAAAAGAGTAACTGGGTGGGACTGGATGCGCAAGGTGGAGGATCGCACATTGCAAGAGGCCTATGTCCAGCCCACGCACCTATAAAACCCCGTAGGGAGATGTATTAACACCCACAGTTTGTCAGCTATGATTTTCGGTCGTACGTAATAGACAGTCTTTTATCGTCAAGCGGGTACTTCATTGTTTGGTTTGTATGTAGAACAGCAGTGAACTGCAATAGCCTTATTGTTTGATACCTTCTATGAAAGGTTTAATGCCAGTAGAGTAATCAATAAACGCGATAAGGCCGCCATTTGTACATTACCTAATTATGTTTGCCATTTATTTTATGTATACTTTTCTTTTGTATGGTGTACAATAAAGTTTATTTCTATTCTATTCTATTCTGGAAGGCTCACTCCAACTGGGTTGGAAAAAGGCCTAGAGAATGATGAGGAAGCTCTTGAAGCATGTAACGGCAAGAGCAAATAGCTGGCTGAAAGTCTATCTCTACCTATTTTGGAAGGTAATTATATACGGAAGTTAGCTTCACATTGTAAATTGTATAAAAACCGTTTTAAAAAATAAATAAATAAATAAAAAGGATATGTAATTGAGTTCTCTGAGTTTCTTGCTGGTATCTTCTCAGTAGAACCAACTACCGAACCAGCGAAAGAATCATTTTCAAACGGTTTACTTTAATTTATTTAATATTTTATTTTTTGTTCACATACTTCTTGACACAATTGTAATATTTTGACGTTCATATGTGCTCTATATGTGCCTAAATTGAATAAACGAAATTGATTCTTAGATTCTTTGATTGACCCACGTGGAATAATGACTTCGTTCCTTCGACTCATCGAAATCTCATTGTTCTTTGAGCCTTATCCCAACTCAATTAGGGTCTGCTTTTCAGCCTAACTGTAATGCATCTGAACTTCTATATTTTCCGTTAAGTGATTGTCATCTGACCTTCACAACCAATTAGTGATATCGAAGTTCTGTAGTTAGACTAGTCGGACGTTTTAGGGTTCCAACTACTCGTAACGACTGCCATTGACGTTCGTATAGCAATCGGGACCGACGGTGAAAGTGCTCTCCAAGGCACAGAAAATAGCCGGAATGTAAACTTGACTTGAATTTTGACTTTCATCCATTCAGTGGTGATCGTGACCTTGATTGAAAACATCTTTTTATCCCAGGAATAAGTTCCCATGGGTTTTGGGACCGGGATCCCAGCCAGTTGATCATATTTCGAGGTCTGTTTTAATAAATTTCATGTTTGTGAATTATTTTATTTAATATGTTAGAGCCCGTAGGTACGGCTCTAACACATTATCTCAGAGTAAATAAGTGCAATTTGCACCATTCTGTACGTTTAAATCGATGAGTAACAATCGATATAGCATCACTATCGTGTGTTGACAAGAATGATAACGCGATAGTGAAAGTGTCAGCCAAATTCTACGTATTTCTGTTTGTTTGCACGTAGCATCGGCTGTTATACTTAGCTAGGAGTGGTTTGATTATACAGGTGTGAAATAAAACCGACTTTAAAACTGAATAGCTACTGCAAAGTGATACATAACTGAACCTTCTTCGTCCTAGCGTTAATCTCAGTCGCATTCGAAGCTTTCACCTCGGAGTCTGGGGTCCGCTTTACCAGTCCAACTGTGGATTTGGCTGGAATTCGATATTTTCCATGAAGTGACTACCATCTGACCTCCACAATCAAATAGCGATATTAAGCAATATCAAAGCATTGCAGCTAGACCAGGCCCTCGATTCTGCTAAAGCGAAACCACTGTCGTGCCACAGTCTCTGCAAAAATTGGCATTAAATTTTAGAATTTATTGCTATAAATTTAAAGTCCAAAATTAAATTCATTACATGCTTTCGTTCACTCTACAAAAAGGCATTTAATTTTGAATTTTAACTGCATTTAGCAGAATCGAGGCCCAGTTGTATGTTCAGGGGTTCGATAGGGGTACCCGTAACGATTGCCATAGATGTTCGTAAAGCAACCAGAACTATTGGAGGGACGGATGAAAATACCCATATTCATGCATACAAAATTTTGCACTGAGCGGGTATCAAACCCGCGCCTCTTGCGTAGCGGACGCGTTCACTACCGTTACGCTACGGAGGCTGTGCTACTATACTAGAAGTTTATAAGGTCTCTATATAGGTATATAGACAATACATAACAAGGGCTAAAGTAATATTGAACAATTATGTGCATAATTAATCTGTGGTTTTCCTCTGGTTACGCTCTGGTTTTCCTTGCACAGGGACTTTTTGCAGAATTTATCATGAATGATTCATTTTGAGAATTGTAGCTTGTAGATATTTCATTTACATATATACAAACATATACTCACACCTGTAAATCCCCGAAGGGGTAGGCGGTAGAGGAGGTACCCACTTTTCGCCAACTATGATTTCGGTCCCACGTAATAGAGGGCGAGCCTATTGACGTCAAGCGGACACTTTGTCACGGGCTGTATGTTTACTGTCGGATATTCTTTTCAAAAGAAACAGCCTCCTGGCGTAGCGGTAGTGAACGCGGCTGCTACGCATGAGGCGCGGGTTTGATCCCCGCTCAGTGCAAATATTTGTGTGCTTTAAATATGGGTATTTGCATTGGTCTGGTGGTACCTCGGAGAGCACGTTAAGCCGTCGGTCCCGGTTGCCATAAGAACATCTATGGCAGTCGTTACGGGTAGTTGGAGCCATAAAAAAAAACAACGGTCTACCTGCAAAGCTTCGATATTGCCTAATGTTGCCATTGGGTAGTGGAGGTCAGATGGCAATCGCTTCACGGAAAATATCGAAGTCTAGCCAAACCCGTAGTTAAGACTGGTAAAGCGGACCCCAGACTCCGAGCTGAAAGCTTCGGATGCGACGGGGAATTAACGCTAGGAGGAAGAATTCTTTTCAAAAGAAAGAAAATACAGGGTGTTTAAACTAACTAAGCCGAGAATGGATAGTCTTTGCGTTTTTATTAATAAAAGGTTATGCTAGCACAGCTGCTCATGATGTATGAATATTAAACAAAAGAACATTAAGCAACAATATCTCATTCAATACAATATCGTTAAGTCAAGCTGAAGGCCACCATTGTACCATTATGGCGTCTATAATGGTGACCCTCGTTCCTAACACTTAATTTTCTGCTTACCGTTTAGGAGAGGTGAAGTCATAGTCACAATATGTAAAAATAAATTATCAAAACATACTGCTGTCTAAATGCTTCGTTTACATACTCGCGGCAGAGCGAGGGAAGTGGCGAGAGAAGTGGGCAGGGACGTGGTGTGAATGGTATATTCGTCATGCCGCGAGTACTGCCGCGTATGTTGCTGCGAGTGTCGGCTTGGCGGCGCGAGAAGGAGCGGCAATACTAGCGCGATGAAGCATTCACATACTCGCGTCGCGCACACTTCGCATCGAGCGCTCGTTGTGTACGCGCGTGTCACAGTCACTGGATTACTTCGAATTTATTATCATGACAATGACGCAACCAATCGAATGGTCCAACGAAAAATCAATAGAATTTATTGAAATGCTTGCTACGGATCTAATTAATAATATAGGTAATACATAATGTATATAAAAGGTAGGTAGGTAGGTACCTACCTACCAAACTAGAATAGGTAGGTAGGTAGGTAGTACCTACCAAATTAGCCTGATTACCTACCAAATAGGTAGGTAGGTAGGTACCTACCTACCTACCAAATTAGCCTAATTATACCTACCAAATAGGTAGGTAGGGTACCTACCAAATTAGAATAGGTAGGTAGGTAGGTACCTACCTACCAAACTAGAATAGGTAGGTACCTACCCACCTACCTATTTGGTAGGTAATCAGGCTAATTTGGTAGGTACTACCTACCTACCTACCTATTTTAATTTGGTAGGTAATTAGGCTAATTTGGTAGGTAGGTACCTACCTACCTACCTATTCTAATTTGGTAGGTAACCTACTTACCAAATTAGCCTAATTACCTACCTACCTATTTTAATTTGGTAGGTAGGTAGGTACCTAATTAGCCTAAGTATACCGACCAAACAGGTAGCTAGGGTACCTACCAAATTAGAATAGGTAGGTAGGTAGGTACCTACCTACCAAATTAGCCTAATTACCTACCAAATAAAAATAGGTAGGTAGGTAGGTACCTACCTACCTACCAAATTAGCCTGATTACCTACTAGCTAAGTATCTAAGTAGATAGCCTAGCCTAATAAAATGCCTATACTGCATTCGGTTAGGTGTCCACTTAACTAATAAAGTCGTCCATCTCCATCGCAAGGCGAATACTGTATGCGGGGCAACGCGATGAACATCGCGATGATGCGAGTGTTGGGCAACGCGATGAACATCGCGATGATGCGAGTGTTTGAATGCTAGGGCATTATTCGCGTGAATATTGCCGGCAAGGCGATGAGCAATGCGAGCGGCAGTATGTAAACGCGGGGTAAAAGATTGAAACAAGTTTGACAGCAGGCGGTACCCGTTTGCCAATCATAAACCGAAAGAGAACTAAAGCGGACCAGCTATCAAATATACCCTTTATCCCTCGGGAGATGAATACCTATCATTTGAGACGCCATTCATCGAAATCCATCCAGCCGTTAGACCTTTTAAGGGGAACAAAGAAAACTAAATACATACATAAAAGTATAACAATAAGGAGTAATAACAATATAAATCAATGCATACGACCGTATTACTTTACCCTCATTGGCGCAATCGGGCAAAAAACTTTTCATACTTATTATTTTACTAGCTGTTGGCGGGCTCCACCCGCGTGGAATTCTGATCCCGTTCATCGCTGATATATGCTACTCTATGTTACTCTAAAGCTTCATTAAAATCCATTCAGTAGTTTTTACGTGAAAGAGGAACATACATCCATCTATCCATCCATACCTACAAACTTTCGCGTTTATAATATTAGTAGGATTTGTGTGAGTTTGGACGTAAATTCCACAACGCGGTAGTGGCAGTCAGACCCTGCAGAAGAGGACCTCTTCTGGCGAGATGCCACCCGTAAAGCCATTAGGTATGGTTGATTGGTCGTCCCGGCTGAGTCTCTGAGTGCAGATTATCGGAGGAGGCGCTCCAGCCGGTCATTGTCCAGTAGACCGAGAGACAGCACGGGAACTTTCCTTCCAACTGACTTAGATGCTTTCCGGACACGGAAAGTATCTGTTTTTGGTCACTAGGAGGTAATCGAGTCTCGTCTGCCATCACTGCCCCGTTACGAGAAATCAGCACACGCTCGAAGCTTGCCCAACCTGAGAGATGCAGCGCTGGGTCCTCGTGGCAATAATAGGAGTCGAGTCGTTTCCGGACATTTTGTGCTCCTTGGCTCGCAGCCAGAGGAGTTTTACAGCGGTCGCGTCTTTCTGCGAAGAAGTTATCTCGCAGAAGGAGGTAGCGGAATGGATCAGGGAGGCAGACAGTCTCACCTATCCGATAAGGTTAGGATAGATTATAATTTGGATCATCAGCTAGGATAAATCATATAGATGCTAAGCTTATCTAGGCTACTTTTCATCAAGAGAACCCTGTGGGCCTGCAGGAGTGGGATCATTGTTAAGCGCACGTAGAGTCGCGGGCAACAGCTATGTACTGACGTAATAAGTATTTTAAAAGAATGTTTGGGTTATTATTAAGTATGTTAACGATATTTTTTTTGCTTTTTGTCTGTTTGTTTGCGATGGACGCGGAAACTACTGAACGGATTTTGATGCAGTTTTTTTGCTTGAAAGGTCTTGGTCGGACTATTAATGTTACGTAAGTTTACGCAATCGGTCAAGTAGAACCAGTTTTAATCCCTACTAATATTATAAATGCGAAAGTAACTCTGTCTGTCTGTCTGTCTGCCTGTCTGTTTGTCTATCTGTCTGTCTGTCTCGCTTTTACGACTAAACCGCTGAACCGATTTTGATGAAATTTGGTATAGGGGTAGATTAGACCTTGAGAAAGGACATAGGCTATGTTTGGTCGTGATAACCGACATCCACGCGGGCGGAGCCGCGGGCAAAAGCTAGTCGCTAATAAATGGGAAAACCGACATCCACGCGGGCGGAAGGCTTTTATTACCTACGAGTAACAAGTACATGCATTCAATAAGTGACAAATAAATATGTTAGGTATTATATTAAATTTTGGTAGTTATTTAGTGAATCATTATCCTCTAATCTTGATCGATATAGTACAGATAACATTACTTCTATAGCCTTGAAGGTGAATTAAATCTGCTAACCTACATTTTTAGGCGCATCGTTTTAGCTTAGCCTGGGATCTGGCAGAGGGATTTAGACTGGATCTCACCAGTCAACCATTCAACCATACCACCATCTGTTCAACTATTCAACTAAGTAGTTATACGTAAATAAATAAATTAACTGATTTGATGGGTGAATAATATTTATAGATACTTTGACAAATATATTTTTTTATCAAGAGCACATGTTTTTTTTTTGAATCGTTCAAATTATTTCATGGAAATAAAAATACTTTACAAAAATAAATACCTAAAAGGTTAATAGCAATGATTGGTACCTACGCAACTTGGCACAAAAAAGTTGTTTCAAAAATAAAAATCTTTTTGTACTCACGGTTTATGTGGCACTTGACAAATAAAACTTTAACAAAAATTTTGAAAATGTTTATACAGAATTGCTTAATTATTTTTCAGCTTCAGTTGCTAGTTAAGTAAAATTCTCTTCAAATGCCCTCGTGAACTCACTTTAAAGATGTCACTGTCCCCGATTATGTTGCAACATTAATATTACTAATATTAATTCTAAAATAACACTCGTCTTGATACCTCCTCGCTCTGTAACAGACGGGTAACGAATCAAGCCTTAGCCACGAACCTCGGCGTATAATATAATGTGTGTGAATTGATAACCTATTATACATATCCTTCCAGTGTATGTGTCTCTGAATAGGGATGTCAAATTTTGTACTTGACCGTGAAAATGGGTAAAATCTTTATATTTTTATTGGTAAAATGAGGAAAAAACATTTAATAAATAATGAATTTAATATCATTATGTACATCCTAAATAAATATTCTACAATTCTACAACATTCTACACAACGCTATCAAGACCCATGGTAAGCTTAATTAGCTTGTGTTATGGAATCTAGAATGTGGATATACATACTTCGATACTTTTTTTTTTGTAAATACATACATTATTATATATAGAAACACCCAGACCACTGCAAATATTTTTATTCATGCATACAAATATTTGCACTAAGCGGGGATCGAACCCGCGCCTCCTGCGTAGCAGCCGCGTTCACTACCGCTACGCCACAGAGGCAGTCTATTCAGTCTACTAAATCGGGTGGGTAGGGTACGGTCGCTTAGTGGTCAGAGCATTCTCCCTGTAAGGGAAAGATCGTGGGTTCGAGTCCCGCCCAAAGTCGATTCTCTTTTCTATATCTTAATAGTTTTGAATACTTAGTTAGCATACTAAATGCTTCTAAAAATTTCATTCAATTATTTGGTCGGAGTCATCAAAAATCAATATTTAAAAATGATTGTACAATATGTATGTATAATCATTCATTGGTTACTAGTTCGTACGAGTATCGGTAGATGTCTCCCACCGTCCCTCTAAGACGAATGTATAGAGGAGTTTGAATCTGCTTCGGGCGGATCTCGGTGGCTTAGTGGTCAAAGCATTCCCCCTGTAAGAGAAATCTTCCATTTCATCTTCCATTTTATATTATATTGTTCTGTGTGTGCATAAATCTTAAATAAATAAAAAAAAAATAAAGATCGCTGGTTGAGTCCCGCCCGAGGTCGATTCTCTTTTCTATATCTTAATCGATCATACGTAAACTCACGCTGGTAAATCCCCGAAGGGGTAGGCAGAGGTGTACTAACTTATTACTCACATTTCGCTAACTATTATTTTCGGTCCCACGTAATGGGGGGCGAGGCTATATTCTTCTAGCGGACACTTTGTCATTGGGTATATGTTTACTGTCGGATGGACAACAGGGTTTACTAATGAAAAGCATAAAATGTATAGACATAAATTACATTGGCATAACGAAATTCAGCATAATGATCATAACGCATAAGCATAAATGTTTTGGCATAATATTTGTTGTCATAAATACTAATAGCATAATATTAATGAAGCATATTTTTTTATAGTAACGGGTGGCGCAAAAGTAGTGGCACTAAAGAAAATACCTTTATTTTTTTTATATGAAATTTTCTGTCATTCTGTTGTTGAAAATTGTGTAGTGAACAAATGTAAAATACACTGAAAATAAACATGGACCGTTTTACTCCCCAAGAACGTGGAATAATTGTGTCAAACGCTTTTCCAGGCCGAGTTATCTCTCGTTTTGGCGATTTGCCTTGGCCTGCAAGATCACCCGATCTGACCAGTCCAGACTTCTTTCTTTGGGGTTTTTTGAAATCTCGGGTGTATGTGAACAAGCCACAGACTCTCGCAGCTCTAAAAGAAAACATTCGTCAAGAAATAACGAACATATCGCAGGAAGTGTTACGGCAAGTTATGCAAAATGTCATAAATAGGGCTCAAATGTATCAACTCTGGAGGTCACCATTTAAAAGACATCATCTTTAAATCCTAATGGTACGAAATTTAATGGTACAAATATACATTTAAAAAAACCTAAATCTAGTTTTCTAATTTAGAAAAAATGTTATAGCCGAACCAAATAGGGTCTTTACTTTTGCGCCACCCAGTATAATGTTAGAAACGCATAATGATATAAACGCATAATGTTCTTTAGAATAAAACTTTATTAAAATTAAAATTTTATTTTAAAAATGTTCTTTGAATAAATAAAGTTCTGCATGGTTATAAAAAAAAATAACCACGATGCCAAATGCGGGAGCTCCACTCCGCTTCACTCCCGCATTAGCCTTCTAACCTAACCTATCCAAGTCGGAATGAGGAGAAATGTTATGACCTTTCATATTTATGACTCATAATAAAATTAATAGACGAATAAACATTATGCCTTTAAAATTTATGCAACTCCTTCTTATGGCAAAACATATTATACTAAATGATAGTTATGCTATCATTTGCATTATGCCAAAGGATTATTATGCAGTAGTATTATTATGCTAATGAAAGTTATGCGAAAACATTATGCCAAACTATATTCTGCCTTAAAATTTTATGCCAAGAGGAGGGATCCCGGACAACAGCCCTATCCCTTAGCCGCCTTCTACGACACCCACAGAAAGAGATGGGGTGGCCTTATTCTACTCCACCGCGCACCAACACGGCTTTATTTATTCATTTATTCGAATAATACAGTTATAATAAGTTGGTAGGTCGGTGGTTTTAATAAATTAATTTATTTTCACATCATTGCTGATTTCATTGTTTCTTATCATTTCTATATTACACAATATTATGTTATTGACTCATTGGTTTTAATATTTACATCATTAATAATAATTTAATTTAATACTTTCAGTAATAATATTATATTAATATTGTATTGTAATCATTATCATTAATGAAACAAACGTTCTTTGTTCAAATACAATGTAAATTGTTACTGAATAAATATACCTACTGAATTGATTAGGATAGGGAAAAGAAAAACTTCATAGGCGGGATTTGAACCTGCGACCACTCCCTTACAGGGGGAATGCTTCGACCACTGAGCTACCAAGTCACGCCTTGAGTGCCTCAAATTCTCCCATAATCCATACTTGATATTATAAATGCGAAAGTAACTCTATCTGTCTGTCTGTTACGTTTTCACGCCCAAACCACTGAACCGATTTTTATGAAATTTGGTACAGGAGTAGATTAGACCTTGGGAAAGGACATAGGCTATCTTTGGTTGCGATAACCGACATCCATGCGGGCAGAGCCGTGGGCTAACACCTAGTACCTTATAACTTAAAAATAGCTCTCTTAACTCCTAAAACTGACAAAACAAAATAGACATCCCTTTTTATAATAGCTTATCTCTCTGATGTTCGCTGCTAATCTTATCTAGAGACATTCATTGGTGAACTAGTATCAACGTTTATATCTGTGTTCGCATATTGGGCACTGTTTACAAAAGATATGGATATTGATTCTTTACATACAAAAATAATTTTGAAGCACCTGCATTTAACAGAAGTGAAGAGTTTTAGCGCGCGTAGGTCCTTAAATTTACTGAAAACTCTATCATCAACTTCATCATCATCATCATCATCATTTCAGCCATAGGAAGTCCACTGCTGGACATAGGCCTCCCCTATAGATCTGAGCAGGGCACATAGCACGGAGGACTGATGACCGATGGGGTCGAAAAGTTCTCGAGTGGAGGCCACGTATCGGCAAGCGCAGTGTAGGACGTCCACCCACAAGGTGGACAGACGACCTTATTAAGGCCGCGGAAACGCGCTGGATGCCAACCGGTCTTATTGGAGATCATCAACTTATAGCATAAGAATTCCTACCAAGTCAGTGGCGGGGGGTCCCTATAATCCAGTTTCTGCTAACTTACCAGCAATTTTTTCGACCATTGTCCCTACCCATATTCCTGGTCCGGCTGGCTGTGCCGGTGCTGCTGCTGCTTCTGCAGAGGCTCTTTTACGGTGCAATTACTCCAATCTCATTGGAGATTATGAATTTGTACCGTTTGGAGTCGAAATGCTGGGGCCATGGGCTCCGAGCGCCTGCAATCTCTTCAAGAAGATTGCAGCGTATAGTCGACGCTTCTCGTGACCAGAAGGCTGGCCTCTTTTTAGGTCAGAGAATAAGCATTGCCATACATACCGCGGCAATGCTGCCAGTCTTCTGGGAACGTTACCACAAAAGAGGAATGCGATGCCGAGGAATTCCATGACGCGGTTTTAATTTTAGTTTTTATTTTTTCTTTTATAGCATACTGTAGTTTTAGTTTCTAGCAGACCCTGCGAACTTCGTACCGCCTGACAGTAGATTCTTTAATTTTTATTTTTTAGACTTTTTCAGGCAATTTTTTAAATTTTTCTCTGCGTAAGAACAATCCTCGTACTTCATGGAATATTCTAAAAAAAGAATTAGCGAAATCGGTTCAGCTGTTCTCGAGATTTACGCTTAGCAACACATTCAGCGATTCATTTTTAAATTAATTATAGATTTTGTACATAATCATATCGATACCTCCCACGTAAGTTGTTGTAACCCACAAAATTCCCATTTTGTGTTTTTCACGTAAAAGTGTCTAATTTTATGTATAGTATCCTGTAACAATTAGATCAAATCCAAAAATTTATTAATTTCGGTAGTTTTCAGAAGTATAACATCGTAAGTTCCGAAGTATCCCGGCGTATATTGTGGTATTTATTACTTGCAATAGTTTACGGCGGGCGGTGGGAGTCTGACGAGCGCGCTCATCCCGCGTATGTGTGACATAAAACAGACTACGTTGGAACTCGCTGTAGGTTGCATGTCACGCGCGTATTTTATGTGTTGATTTGATATTTATTACGTAATAGTACTAGCACATATTTTCCGTATTTAAAATATTGGTTATTAAAAATGTGGTATTGATTACATACAACAATATACGTTCCTAAATTTACAAGTATTTTGTGTTAAGTAATACATACAACATTTTACTTCGGAATTAGTTATACTAAAGTACATGGCAAGATGACTTACAATGATTTACGTGGTCAAATTAACTATTTTATGGTTACTAAGTAACACATACAACAATCTACTACGCTTATCACTGACATTGTGTAAGTTGTAAGTAACATTTGCGGTTTATAGATGTGATCAAAAATCTATAGAAATAAATAAAATTGAAGTGTCTGTTTGTAATGTCAAAATAACAAGTGAATAAACATTTGAACCTAAAAAAAATAAAAAAAATAAGAAGTTGAATGAAATTTTGAAGCATTTATTATGCTAACTTAATCATCTTATCATCTTATCTTCTTCATCTTTTTCATCAAATCTTATTCTTCGAACATCAATAAACATTATCATCATATTCAAAATAACAAGTTTTTACTAAATGGGTGTGAATGTATATCAGGTACCATTAACAAGAACATAATTTAAATGTCTTTGGTCGGTCTGTCTGTCTGTTCCGCTAATCTCCTCCCTCCTCTCGAAGGTGACGGAGCGTATCATTAATACATAGCTTCTGGGGTACTTTGAACTGTATGATCTACTAAGCAACCGACAGTACGGCTTCCGCCACCGTAGCTTAACCGGTGTATCTTATCTTAACCTTCTTGTGTATCTCACAAACCGTTGCGCGCAAGCCATCGAGACTCGAGGTGAGGCACTGGCGGTTAGTCTCGATATCGGAAAGGCCTTTGATCGGGTCTGGCAGACGTCTTCTTGCAAAGCTCTTATGGACTCCCCAAGGAATTATGCGAATGGATTGCCAGCTTTTTGTCCAACAAAAGTATCCAAGCCGTCGTTGATGGCAGTTGCTCGGACCGCATGGACATAAAACGCTGGTGTCCCACAAAGTTCCGTGTTGTCTCGACCTTGTTACTGCTGCATATCAATGACATGCTGTCGGATGACTCCATTCATCGCTATGCGGACGACAGTACCGGAGACGCCATTATCTAGAGTACCCGATTGGGGCAGACTGGATTTAGTACAATTCAACCCCTCTAAGACACAAGTATGTGTATTCACCGTTAAGAAAATCCCATTTATTGTAGCATCGCAATTCCTGGGCACACTGCTTACCATTTCCTTGAGTATTGGGATCCTTGATATCGATATCTCCAGCGACGTCCAATACCGTAGTCAATTGGAAGACAAGGTGAAGCTAGCATCAAAGATGCTTGGAGTGATCAACAGGGTGAATACTTAACTGTCGGGCAACGACTCCGCCTACATAAGGCACAGGTTCGGCCCCACTTGGAGTACTGCAATCACCGTTTTGTCGAAGCGCCTACGTGCCAGCTTGAAACTTGAAGTGGTCAACCCCTTCGACTCGGTACAAAGACGACTATTGAGGCTCGTTGACCATCCCATACTCGCAGGTCATGTGGAACGTCTCAGTCTCAGAAGAGACTTTGCCTCACTGTGTGTGTTCTACCGAATATACAATGGTTTGTGCTCAGATGAACTATTTGACATGATACCCACAGCTACATTCTATCATCGCATCTCGCCACAGGCAGGGAAATCATCGTCACACACAACGTCCGGAAACAGTACGCACTGTGCGGTATGAAAGGAACTACATCCCTCGCACACTCAACCTGTGGAATGAACTCCCTGCGGTGGTTTTCCCAAGCGACTACAATTGATTGATAAATTGATAGCTGCCGTTGACTGGACAATACTTGTAGACTACACTTATGAGAAGCACTATAAAAGGAGGATGTCTGTACCTCGTCATCCAAACCCGATATATTCCTTTTTTCACGATCGCATAGGCGAGCAGTGCTTGTAGAACGCACAGTACCGTGGAAAACTAACATACCTAAAGACCACGCTATAAAGACGAACAAATACTTTGACATGACTAACGAGTTAACCAAAAATGGCCACGTGATTAAACTCTACGCCGTAGAAGTAGGACCAAGACGATTTCAAGCTAAATCTCTGTACAACTTAAAGACCTCGGATTGCCAAGAGCTTCAGTAAGCTCTTTACTAAATCGAATGTCCAAAGCGGCATTGATAAGATCTTACCAAATTTGGATAGGTAGGGGGGTACACTATTGACGGTGGAGGTCAGCGCTGATGCATCACAAAATGGCCACCCTTAACCTACATCTGGGTCGCAAGTCCCAGTCGCCGTCACGGTGTGCTCTGTATCACGGGTCCATAAGGACCCGGCGACCGCACGGTGAATCCATGGAGTGCTGAGAATCGGATCTCTGAGGCTCTTCAAGAATGGGCATTAGAAGGTTTTTTCAGGGTCGGCAGCGCGAATGTGACGCCCCTGGTGTTGCATACGTCCATAGGCCACGGTAACCACATCCCATCAGGTGGGCCGTGTACTTGTCTGCCACCTAAGTGGTAAAAATAAAACATACCACACCTTTTTTCTCTTGCTTTTCGGCGTAAATTGTTGTATCTGGTACATACGACTAAATGCGACTCATGTGTTCCGGTGTACATAATTGTAAGTGACTGATACAACAATTTGTAAAGGTCATATACCGCGGTAAAGTGTTGTAACAGCAAAATCTCTAAAACCTTTGGTATTTTTGAATAATACCATGAGGTAAACGCTAAAGTATTATTAACTGAAGTCACATATTGAATTTTATAAAGATTAGTTGAAAACTGCGGTTTTTATTGCCAATAGTACCTTTGAAACGCTCTCCTGTAAAATCACAGTTTAGAAGTTACAACAGTTTACGTAGGAGGTATCGATATACGAGTATATTATAATATATAATATGGACTTTTTATATCAGGATTAGGATACACACAGGACAGGGAAATGCAGGCAGTAGACATATAAAAAATAATAGTAAAGTGATGGTGTTTGTCATCCCTTGTGCAAAAACCATTATAATGAGTCACTGATGAATCAATTTATATCAGTTAATTGTTACCAAATGTTTTTTTAATCATATATGTGGATACGCTCATTTGTCAGTTACAGGCTCACGTTTTCACAAAGCTGGCGATAACACTCTATTACAGGAAGTGGTAATGACTCAGAGAGCTTTAATTCATTACTAGCCTATTCCCGCGGCTCCGCCCGTGCGTATTTAAGTATTCTAACGCGACTCTTGTTCAATCTCTTCCTGCCCCCCCTAGACAAGTGACAATTCGTTGCTCGGCGTATGATGGAATGGAATGACAAATGTACCTATAGGATTTGACGTTTTTGACATTCGTTGACGCCTGTCATATACGTCAAATCCCATACATTTGGCATTCTATTCCATCATACGCCGAGCAACGAATTGCCACTTGTCTAGAGGGGCTGTTGACTAATTGATCTGATATTTGGTACACACCTTTAGTTCGGACGATAATACAATTTTTTTATACCCCTAAGGTAGCAGACAAGCATACGGCCCACCTGACGGATAATGTTTACCGTGGTTACCGAGTGCAACACCAAGGGAGTCACATTCGTGCTGCCGACCTAGTAAGAACAGAAAGATTTTGTGCAGAGATTCTATAATAAGAGGCGCACGATTAAAAGAAGAAAAAGGGTAGATACTTATTCAGTGATTTAGTCGTTATATCATATCTCAGATGCAGTTCTGTAACGCGTTTATTAAATAATATAAGTACGATACGTTATCGTTTCATATCCGTTGTAATGTGTTACGTTTCGAGCTGCGCTACCGTTCCTATACATTGTACCGCGAAAAGTAAATTTCGTTTGGCTAACGTTTCATGGAACTAAGGCTAGGTTGCCCCATCTTACTTTAACATTACCAGTGCTGTTAAAGTGCCGTCCACGTATAAAATAGGTTGCACCATTTGGCAACTGTCAAAATGACGTCAAGACTTACTTACTTTAATGCTTCGTTTACATACTCGCGGCAGAGCGAGGGAAGTGGCGAGAGAAGTGGGCAGGGACGTGGTGTGAATGGTATATTCGTCATGCCACGAGTACTGCCGCGTATGTTGCTGCGAGTGTCGGCTTGGCGGCGCGAGAAGGAGCGGCAATACTAGCGCGATGAAGCATTCACATACTCGCGTCGCGCACACTTCGCATCGAGCGCTCGTTGTGTACGCGCGTGTCACAATCACAGGATTACTTCGAATTTATTATCATGACAATGACGCAACCAATCGAATGGTCCAACGAAAAATCAATAGAATTTATTGAAATGCTTGCTACGGATCTAATTAAATAATATAGGTAATACATATCGACACCTCTGGGTTCAATTGGCGTATAAACCATTTTGGCCAAAATGAGTTATATACACCGTTTAGTTCAGAATTTTTTTCTCTATCGATCTGTATATTTAAAATATTCAAATTCGCAAAAAAAATGCTTTTACGACCCAAAAAATTTAGATCATCCTACCACAAAAAAGGTAAAATGTTAATGTAACAGCCAAATTTTTCTTTTTAAATTTTTAGTAAGACGTTATGACCCAGATTTTTACCAACCCGGGGCGTAAGACCTGCGTTGACTGTAAATGGATTTTACGCCATGACGAGTAAATGTATTTCTTAAACGTAATTTAAAATTGAGGTCGTTAATCCAAACATTTAAATAACATATAGACGTATAAACCATATCCATTGCAAACAATGGTATTCAATTTTAGACTTTATTGACATAGTATTAAAGTCCAAAATTAAATGACAATATTTTTACTGCACGCTTTCGTGCACTCTACAAAAATTCAATTAAAATTTAGATTTTACACACATTGCTTTAAAGTCTAAAATTAAATGGTAAAAATTTTAAAAATTATTACAGTGTCCGTGTTATGACGGTGGTTTTGCCTTAGCAGAATCGAGGCCCTGGCCCTCGATTCTGCTAAAGTATAACCACTGCACGAACAGTCATGTGGGTAACAGGTGCGGGGAGTTTGGACATGTCCACGGCGGTTTTGGATACGGTAGCCGTAACCCAGAGGGTGAGCACATCCTCAGCACTGCAATTCACTAAGCGAGCACAACGATGCGACAACGATGCGAGGCGCAACGTAGATTGTCATTGATCAGATTGTATCACGTCATTGTAAATCGACCAATGACAGTGTCAATCGCGCACATCGTTGCGACTCGCATCGTTGTCGCATCGTTGTGCTTGTTAGTGAATTGCACAGCAGAACATGTACGGCCACCGAACTTGCCGTCGTGAACAGGTTCTTCAAAAAAAAAGTCGAACTTCTTGTCACTTCCAAGAGCGGAGAGCACGCTACCCAGATTGATTTCCTACTCACTAGGAGGTAATACCCGGAGAGAGTCTCACTAGCCAACACCGTCTCCTTGTCATAGACCTCCGCGTGAAACCCAAAGACAAACGCGCCGAGCGTGGCCAACGCAGAATCAGGTGGTGGTTGCTCGATGAAGACAAGTCCCAAAGTCTCGTCTCAGCCATCGGTGACAAGTGCGCTGATGCTGTAGACGAACCTGTACAGGTTTGCTGAGACAGGATTCAGACAGCTATCCTTGAGGTGGGGAGAGTGGTGCGTACGTCTAAGGCGCAGGCCAGACAGAAGAGACCTAAGACGCGGACGGGACGCAGACCTTTGTTTTACTGCGTCCCTTCTATACAAAATGTATAGAAGCGACGCGACACACGTCTTACGTCTCTTCTGCCTGGCCTGCCCCTAAGAGTAGACGCAAGTATGACAGCGATACCTTGGTGGTGGAACGACATAGTCCAGAGAGAGATCAGCGTGAAGAAAGCTCTCCTTAAAAAGTGGCAAGCGTCCAAATCTTCTAAGACCGTGACGTGTACAAAGATGCAAAACGCACCACCAGGAGAGCGGTAGCCAGGGCCAAACGAGACCACTTGCAACCGCTATAATAACAAGTTGGAATCGTCTGAGGGGCAAAAGCTTATCTATAAGTTGGCGCGTTCCAGGGCCAAAACGGCGCAGGCTCTGTCCAAGTGCCGCTAAATTAAAGATCCAGAGGACAGTCTGTTGTACGAAGAAGTTGCGGTGAAGGAGAGATGGCTGTGTGTTGAGCTACAAAAGATTTAAATAATTGAACTTGTTTTATTTGATAAAGCTAAGTTAATTTCGTTTCTGGTAGTTTAATTTCGTGTATATCGACCATAATTCTGTAGTAAGACTAATATTAATGTAATTCTGACACATTCTAACAGTGTAGAGACTGTTTTTATTAATTATAATTCTATTGATGTGCAAAGTAAATAGTTTTTACAGCAAAAAAATCTACAACTACGTGCTTTTACATCAGTAAATGTGATTTCTTTTGACCAAATTTGGATATAAGCTGTAAGCTGTTAACTTTTATCCAATTTTCATGGGGTGTATAAACCATAAATTGGTATTTTCTAAGACGTATATCCATGCTAACTTCCAAACCAAAGGAGATAGATATGATTGAATGATTTAGCCTTTTTCATCCCCAAATTCTAAGAATCTTTCTCCTTGAAATTTTTTATGTAGCTTCTAAAATAAAAAAGTTATGATTTTTTTTCTGAAAATAAAATCGTTTTTTTGCTCTCCTGAAAAGTCGTATTTTGGTTTATACGCCAATTGAACCCAGAGGTGTCGATATGTATATAAAAGGTAGGTAGGTAGGTACCTACCTACCAAACTAGAATAGGTAGGTAGGTAGGTACCTACCTACCTACCAAATTAAAATAGGCAGGTAGGTAGGTAGTACCTACCAAATTAGCCTGATTACCTACCAAATAGGTAGGTAGGTAGGTACCTACCTACCTACCAAATTAGTCTAATTATACCTACCAAATAGGTAGGTAGGGTACCTACCAAATTAGAATAGGTAGGTAGGTAGGTACCTACCTACCAAACTAGAATAGGTAGGTACCTACCTACCTACCTATTTGGTAGGTAATCAGGCTAATTTGGTAGGTACTACCTACCTACCTACCTATTTTAATTTGGTAGGTAATTAGGCTAATTTGGTAGGTAGGTACCTACCACTTACCAAATTAGCCTAATTACCTACCTACCTATTTTAATTTGGTAGGTAGGTAGGTACCTCTACCTACTAAATTAGAATAGGTAGGTAGGTACCTACCTACCAAATTAGCCTAAGTATACCGACCAAACAGGTAGCTAGGGTACCTACCAAATTAGAATAGGTAGGTAGGTAGGTACCTACCTACCAAATTAGAATAGGTAGGTAGGTAGGTACCTACCTACCAAACTAGAATAGGTAGGTAGGTAGGTACCTACCTACCAAACTAGAATAGGTAGGTAGGTAGGTACCTACCTACCTACCTATTTGGTAGGTAATCAGGCCAATTTGGTAGGTACTACCTACCTACCTACCTATTTTAATTTGGTAGGTAACCTACTTACCAAATTAGCCTAATTTACCTACCTACCTATTTTAATTTGGTAGGTAGGTAGGTACCTCTACCTACTAAATTAGAATAGGTTGGTAGGTAGGTACCTACCTACCAAATTAGCCTAAGTATACCTACCAAACAGGTAGCTAGGGTACCTACCAAATTAGAATAGGTAGGTAGGTAGGTACCTACCTACCAAATTAGAATAGGTAGGTAGGTAGGTACCTACCTACCAAACTAGAATAGGTAGGTAGGTAGGTACCTACCTACCAAATTAGCCTAATTACCTACCAAATTAAAATAGGTAGGTAGGTAGGTACCTACCTACCTACCAAATTAGCCTGATTACCTACTAGCTAAGTATCTAAGTAGATAGCCTAGCCTAATAAAATGCCTGCAAATACTGCATTCGGTTAGGTGTCCACTTAACTTAACTAAAGTCGTCCATCTCCATCGCAAGGCGAATACTGTATGCGGGGCAACGCGATGAACATCGCGATGATGCGAGTGTTGGGCAACGCGATGAACATCGCGATGATGCGAGTGTTTGAATGCTAGGGCATTATTCGCGTGAATATTGCCGGCAAGGCGATGAGCAATGCGAGCGGCAGTATGTAAACGCGGGGTAACATTAACCCCGCGTTTACACGCTGCCCATCGCATTGCTCATCGTGTTGCCGGAAGTATTCCCACGAATAATGCCCTAGCCTTCACACGTACGCATCATCGTGTTGGTCCGCATTACAGTATTCGCCCTGCAACGGAGACGGACGTAAACGTATGGAGAACAACGCTGTAGCAGTGTACGCATTATGCTTTTACCCCGCGTTTACATACTGCCGCTCGCATTGCTCATCGTGTTGCCAGAAATATTCGCGCGATTAATGCCCTAGCATTCACACACTCCCATCATCGCGTTGGTCCGCATTACAGTATTCGCCCTGCAACGGAGACGGACGTAAACGTATGGAGGACAACGCTGTAGCAGTGTACGCATTATGCTTTTACAGCATAGAGAATTAATTAAATAGATTATTAATAAAAACTATCACTTTCAACTACTATACACTTTCCGTAGATCCATATAAATATTTTTAAAAGTAAATATTCGAGGAGCAATAAAGAAAGTCGTGTTTACTGGTTAGCGCCATCTAGCGGTCTCGTATAGTTCATCGTGCTAGTATTGCCGCTCCTTTGACGCGCCGCCAAGCCGACATTCGCAGCAACATACGCGGCAGTACTCGCGGCATGACGAATATACCATTCACACTACGTCTCTGCCCACTTCTCTCGCCACTTCCCTCGCTCTGCCGCGAGTATGTAAACGCAGCTTTACAGCATAGCAAATTGATTAAATAGATTAATAATAAAAACTATCACTTTCAACTACCTTTACACTGTCCGTAGATGGATATAAATATTTTTAAAAGTAAATATTCGAGGAGCAATAACGAAAGCCGTGTTTACTGATTAGCGCCATCTAGCGGTCTCGTATAGTTCATCGCGCTAGTATTGCCGCTCCTTTGACTCGCGCCGCCAAGCCGACATTCGCAGCAACATCGCGGCCATAGATGAAATATGATCGCGGCAGTACTCGCGCCATGACGAATATACCATTCACACCACGTCTCTGCCCACTTCTCTCGCCACTTCCCTCGCTCTGCCGCGAGTATGTAAACGAAGCATAACAGTGCAGTTAAAGTACCTACCGACCTACCGGTCAGGTATAAAATAGGTTGCAACATTTGACAACAGTCAAAATGACGAATAACGTGCAACAGATCTTTACCTATCATTTAGATGCTTCGTAGGGTACAGATTATGTTCGCAATGTGGCAGCATCTACACCTGTTTAAGACCATTGCTGAAAATCCTAGTATAGCGTAGAACATTCGTTTGGACGTTAGCATCTCACCCTTTTTGAGCTCTATATAGCCAGAACTGCCTTGTTTCACGTAGAAGTACAACATATCTTCTCCTATCATTTAGAAGCCACGTGGGGCACAGAACTGTTCGCAATGTGGTAGCATCTACACATGATAAGATCATTGCTGATAATTCCTTGTATTGCGTAGAACATTCGTTTGGACGTTAGCAGCTCACCCTTTTTGAGCTCTATATATCCAGAACTGTCTTGTTTTACGTGCAGCAGTTCTTTACCTATCATTTATATACTTCGTGACGCACAGAACTGTTCGCAATGTATCAGCATCTCACGCTTGTTTAAGACCATTGCTGGAAATTCCTAACCTTCAATTAGAGCTTAGCATCTCACCTTTTTTGAGCTCTATATGTCTAGAACTGTCTTGCTTCACGTGTAACAGAACTCTGCCTATAATTAACATGCTTCTTGGGGCACAGAACTGTTCGCAATGTGCTGTAAATTCCTAGTATTGCGTAGAGCATTTGTTTGGACGTTAGCATCTCACCGTTTTTGAGATCTATGTCCAGAACTGTCTTGTTTCACGTGCAACAGATCTTTACCTATCATTTTAGAAGCTTCGTGGGGCACAAAAACTATGCTCTTTTTTTTTTTTTTTTTTTTTTTTTTTTTTTTTTTTTTTTTTTTTTTTTTTTTTTTTTTTTTTTTTTTGGAAGGAGATTCTTCAGGGTCGGCAGCACGAGCGTGACGCCCCTGGTGTTGCATTACGTCCATAGGCCACGGTAACCACATTCCATCAGGTGGGCCCTGTGCTTGTCTATCAATTACGTGGTGTATAAAAAAAGGAGAATTATGCTAACTGTGAGTGTGGTGCAAAATGTAGTACCCCCACAGATATTGCTCGGGACATATACCTATTTTGGACCTAAATGTCCTCAAAATGTCCTCAAAATGTGCTCTATACGCGCAGTACACGTTTTTTGGATGTCTTTTGAGGATAGCACGGGGTGCTACGGCGGTGGACGAGTTCAAATTCACCAAGCATAGATTATTACACAAGAAACTGCGCGCGCCAAGGCCTCATTTTCTCGCGATATAGGACCGGTCCAAGATAGTGTCCCGAAGATCTGAGGCCCAAGGTACCTAGAGAGAGAGGTACCTAACCTACCTACTTGCATTCAAAGAAAGTTTATTTCTTTCTATTTTTTTCTTGTTACTTTCTTCCTCCCTGCGTAAATATAGTGCCTCCCTATAGGGGAAAAAAAGAACTGCGTTCGGTATCAATCCCTTGAAGACCGCTGGTAGAACAACCTCGTGTAGTGCTTCTAGCGGTGAGTAGGGTAGCGAGAGCTCACTGGAGAGGTTTTGTGCTGTCAGTGCGATGACCAAAGGCGTGTCCTACTTATCTTCTGCGCTGACGGCACAGCATCTCTCTGTTCTTAAAGGGTCGGCAGCACGAGTGTGACTGGTGTGGCACTCGTCCTTAAGCCAAGGTAACCACTTTCCATCAGGTAGGCCGTGTGCTTGTCTGCGACCTAAGTGGTATAAAAAAGTCGTGATGTTGGTCGACGCTCTTGGCAATGAGTTGTTTATCTCACCTGAAACCGCTGACACGCCGATTTCATATCCCCCATGTCGACAATCTCGTGGGCCAAGTCCAAATACTTTGCTTCTTCGTCAATTAAAATGATTAATCTTCGAAAAATGATGGCTAGATTGAATCTCACATATTTTCATACATACATATACTCACGTCTGTAATTCCTCGAATGGGTAGACAGAGGTTTATTAACACCCACATTTTGCCAACTGTGATTTTCGGTCCTACGTAATACGGGGCGAGCTCATTGTCGTCAAGGAGGAACTTAGTCATGAGCTGTATGTTTACTGTCGAATGTAGAACAGCCCTATCCGTTATAGTACGAGAGCCCACGACCAAAACCATGTCTCATAGCAATACGGCAAAAACCCTATAAAATCGTTAGATTGTATGATTCTGAACCCGACTAGGTGTGTAGTAACGGTCGAAAGTGTAGCAACTGCGTGGGAGGCCATTTCTGCTGTGTCAAAAAAAAAGGCAGTCGGTATTATAGCAATACGTCTGATAGTGAAAATGTACATAGATTTTATAATTGTATTACGAAAAAGTTTGTTTTCAGACATTTTGTGCGTAGCACATAGCCTGAGCGCATTTTTGAAAATGTCAACAAATTTAGCCGACCTGTATCATAGCAATACGGATAAATTTTTTTTTAACTTTTCGTATTGCTGCCATGATTACCAAAAACCGGTTTTCAGACACTTTAAGTGTAGCATATACTCCCAAAAACGAAAATAAGTACGAAAATGTTTTTTTTAAATTTACAGCCTTCATAGATATTCAAGATACTCCCTTGTCTATTATATGTACTTTGACAGATGACAGATGTCATTACTTATTTCTTTTGTAAAAGTTATTTTACAGAAGAGGACGTTGAAGATCTCCCGAGCGAAGTCGAGAGTGATTTCGAAGACGACGATTCCGAATCCGACAGCGATTGAATACGAGAATATTTTGTAACTTTGAATAAACCGTTTTTTTTTTCAACTTCATCCCAGTTTCCTTTTGTGCGATTTATTTCAGTCCTTCAACTTCAATGTTACGGTTTCGGGTAAATTCTTTGTTAATTATCATGTAATGAATTCAGGGTCGCAACGTATTCATTGGTTTGTAACAGAGAATTCAAATTTCAATTAAATGATATCTGAGTATCGAAAAGTTGTCTGATAGAGAAGATGCTACACTTAATTTGTCTGATATAAATTTTTTGCACATGTGGACAACTTATTTTATCATGTCCAACAATTTTCAGACATATTGCTATGATACCGATCGGTAAAATTTGTTAACATTTTCAAAACGGTCTCAAAATTTAATGCGTTCACATTTCCGTCTGAAAATTGTTTTGTTCGCATCAAATAACAAAAATTTACTAATAAAAAAGATTTTCAGACGTATTGCTATGAGACATTTTTTTTGTCTCATTTTTAATTTTTTTAAGTGATTTTACGGGTTTGCGCTACACCACTAACGTCTGAAAAATATGTTTCCGGTATCTCAGAACTATCATTCAACTACAGTCTGCAAATCAGACATATTGCTATGATGCAGTTCGGTAAAATTCTTTGACAATTTTGAAAATTCGGTCAGATCAAACGCTACGCGGAAAATGTCTGATATTGGTTTTTTCGAGTTCAGAATAATCGTATCCATCGATTTGATGCGGTTTTGGCTGTATTGCTATGAGACAAAAATTTTGGTCGTGGGCTCTCGTACTATTAGTTGCCTTCTACGATACCCACAGAAAGAGACGCTTAGGTAATAGTTCAATTCATATCACCACAAAGCCCTGCTGTGCCTGGGCACTGGACAGTCTGCCAAAATGTATACTATGCAGTACCATCAAACTAAGTACTCTGTTAACAATTATGTGCAGTCTTAGACTAAATGGGTGAAATTAAAAAAAAAACATTTTGGAACTGTTACAAAAAGGAAAGCAAAGATTAATTTCGTTACAAACATGATTATTGTTAGAAATTGGAACAGAGGATTTTTTGCATGTACTAATAATGTCTTTTTTATGTGTATTTGTAGTACCTGTTTGTTCAGGACAGTGCCTGAAGGTTTGGTTACCGCAATGCAAGCAGTGCACTGAGTGCAGTTATTTCCTGTGCGGCGCCGTCATCTAGTAGGTAGATTAATTAATTGTTAATATTTTTCACTTGTCGTCGACCTGAGCTTAAGAAAGCATTACACACGTACAGTTCCAATCGCTGCAGTTTTATTTTATTTAAATTCGGAGTACAATCCTAGACATGGTCCTTACCGAACCGGATTACCATACAAATATCAAGGATTAGCAGCTACTCCTGTTGGAAGTCGAAGATATCTCGGCGGAAGATATATAAGCGGCCTGTGGACGAGTACTACGGTGTTAAGTTTTAATTTTACAAATATCGTCTCCCAACACTCGATCAGGTATCATTTAGCCTTAATTAAGGATAATCCAAGGTTAGTGAGTCAATTTACCTAGATTAAAATATTTTATTATGTATCAAAAAGCTTAGTCATTGTGAACAGAAAAGATCGGATTAGTGTCATAGATACATTTATTAGGCAATAATCACAATAGTTTATACTTATATTAGTATAGTAGTCAGTTGTACTACATATTTAATTGTATTTATTTGCTTATTAAATCCTGTCTCAGTTGAAAATCTGTTGCAAACTCGTAATCTACTAAGAAGTAGGTAGTAGGTAGGTACTGAATAAAATATTGTATTAGTGTTAGATATTGTCTTAAAACTTAGTTATTACAATCGTATTTGTGTATATTCAGGTAATTTCTTTGCTATTATATATAATTAATTTTATTTTTATATAAATTCCAGGTCGATTAATACTCGCATCCCAGTATGACCGAGGAACAAGATTTGGTTAGGAAGCGAGGAGCTTATAAAGGTATCTTAACTATCTTCATTAGATACCTTGATACGCTTGTTGATAAAAAGTTGAGCAGCCCTGACATCACCGAGTTAAAGCTGCGCATAGGGAAGATGGAGTCGATGTACGACCATTACAATGAGGTACAATTTCGTTTGGAGTGTATTGTTGATGATCCCACTACTCAGTTCAATTATCGTTCTGATTATGAGTCGCTTTTTCATCACTCCTTGGCTAGGGCACAGGAGATGGTAACTGAGTATAGCAAGGATAGTGATTCAGTGTTCAATAGTGTTAAAGGCACCAGTGCCTGTAATAATCAGCCTGTTAGGTTACCCACTATCGCGCTACCCAAATTCAGTGGCTCATATGACACTTGGTTGGGATTTCATGACACTTTTACCAGCCTCATTCATTCCAATGATAGCATAGATGAAATAAATAAATTTCATTATTTGAGAGCATCCCTGGAGGGAACTGCTGCTGCCGTCATTCATTCAATTGTATTTTCTGCTAGGAATTACTCAGTGGCGTGGCAGTTACTGTGTGACCGATTTAACAATAAAGATTTGTTAATACAAAATCATATTGCAGCGTTATGTAATATTCAAACTATTACTAAGGAATCTTCTACTGCTTTAACTAGCCTAATTGACGATATAAATAAAAATATACGGGCCTTAGAATCCTTAGGTGAGCCTGTTATGCACTGGGATAGTATTTTGATCTACCTTATAACTCTAAGTTAGATCACAGAACTTCTCGTGAGTTTAAAGAATATAAAAGTCGATTAGGCAAAGACATCAGAATAACATTACAGTTATTTCTAGAATTCCTGCGCACGCGTGCTGATTTAATTGAGTCTTGGGAGTTGGAGCGACGTAACGCCTCTCGTGCTAATCCACCTCAATACGTTAAACAGTCCACGAATAAGTCACTAGTTACAACACAGTCTTCCCACAATAGTAACATCACAAGTAGTTCCGAATCTTCACCTAAACCATGTCCGAAATGTAAAGATAGTCATAATCTAGCTAACTGTTCACAGTTCCTTGCATTAGATGTTGATGCCCGGCTTAAATTGTTACCTAGTCTCAAAGTGTGCTACAATTGCTTTCACGTAGGACATTTTGCCAACCAGTGTAAGAAATCAGGTTGTAGGTTGTGTAAGCGCAGGCACAACATCTTAATACACACAGAATCTAAAATTACTACACATAACTGCAATATTAATGTAAGTACTTTAGGTAATGATTCCGTATCGTGTCCGATAACGTCATCACAGCCTGCCGTAGAGGACGAGAGTAATGTCGCGCTGACCGCAAACATTGCATCGCCCGGCGGGGAGTGCGGGGATAGTCACGCAACAAAGGAATGCGATGTGTTGTTGTCCACCGCCTTAGTACGGGTTTTCGATAATAACAGGCGTGAATATAGGGTCAGAGCAGTCCTTGACAGTGGTAGTACTGCTTGTTTTATAACGGAACGACTTTTCAATCGCCTAAAATTACCAAATAGCCGATTAAATGGGTCAATTCACGGTATAAATAATATAGCTTCTCGAGTAGGTAAATTATGTAACGTGCAAATAGCGGCACTTAATAATAGTTATACTACTAAGTTACTCTGTTTTATATTGCCTTCGATTACAAGTGCAGTGCCTGCTCGAGAAGTAGACATTGCAAAGTTTATTATACCTACTAATATTTGTTTAGCTGACCCCAAGTTCTACAAGCCGTCAGAGGTAGATATTTTAATTGGTGCTGATTTATTCTGGGACTTACTGGGTACACGAAGACTACAGTTGGGCAGAGGAATGCCGGTCTTATGTGATACCAAGTTAGGTTGGATTGTCTCCGGTCCCATCACGTATAACAATGATAAATTTGTAAACAATGTTAGATGCAATTTAACTCAAACTAGTTCTTGCAGTGATAGCGATACTGAAAAGATTCGGTCTGACTTAACACGATTTTGGAACATTGAGGAGGTCCCAGCGCATTCCTCAAGTTATTTACCTGAAGAGAAGTTATGTGAGGCACATTTTATTAATAACACTACGCGGTTACCTAGTGGCAGGTTCTGCGTACGTATCCCTTTAAAACAGGATCCGTCTGTTCTAGGAAATTCGTACAAAAGGGCTACGAATTGTTTATATTCCCTAGAACGTCGATTAAAGTCCAAACCCGATGTTAGTAAATTATATAACGACTTTATGACGGAATATGAAACATTGGGTCATATGACAAAAATCAAAGATCTCGGCTGTACATCTCGTGGATATTTCATTCCTCACCACGGCGTACATCACGAGTCTAGCAGTACCACGAAGCTGCGTGTAGTTTTTAATGGTAGTTCTCCGACGTCATCAGGCATCTCACTTAATGACATCCAGATGGTGGGTCCTACAGTTCAGGACGATCTAATGTCCATACTTCTTCGCTTTCGACAGCATAAATATGTCTTGTCAGCAGATGTGGAGAAGATGTATAGACAAATAGCCATCCACCCTGCTGATAGGTACTTACAGCAGGTTCTGTGGCGCAGTGGTACTGAACCAAGCAATTCTGTCAGTGTTTTTACACTCAACACCATTACATATGGGTTAGCCAGTTCGCCTTTTCTTGCGACACGCTGTTTGAAGCAGATCGGCATTGAGTGTAAGGATGATAGGATTGCTGACGTTATTAAGCATGATTTTTATGTCGATGACCTGTTGACTGGAGGGGATAATTTAGAGGAAATGATGGTTCTCCGCTCAAAGGTCACTGATGCACTGGCATCAGCCTGTATGCCACTTAGGAAATTCAAATCCAATGAACCCAAATTAATTTCTGGGGCTTCAACATCTTCACTAGACCTAAGCATGGGTTGTTTCGAGCCTAATAAATTGTTAGGGCTTAATTGGTATGCACATACGGACGAATTAAGTTTTTTGAGTAGTTCATCGGTGCCATTGGATGGTAAAACAAAGCGTGAGGTACTATCTGCGATCGCACGTATTTTTGACCCATTGGGTCTTTTGTCTCCCTTTGTAATCACTATGAAGATGTTATTGCAGGGTATGTGGTTAGATAAGTTACCGTGGGATAAACCCTTAAACCCCGAACTGCAACATAAATGGCACAATATAGTAAAATCTTTACCATTATTGTATCATTTTCGTATTCCGAGAATGACCCGTTTGTGACTCGTTTAAGACTGTTGAACTCCATGTATTCACAGACGCGTCAGAACGCGCTTATGGGGCGTGCGTCTATGTACGTAGCATCAATGCTAACGGTGAGTGCATGGTTCGATTATTGATGTCCAAAAGTCGAGTAGCACCCTTAAAACCTACCACAATACCTCGGTTGGAATTGTGTGGGGCGTTATTAGGAGCGCGTATTTATGATAAGGTTACGAAGTCCCTTCGAGTTAAAATCAGCCATTCGTATTGTTGGAGTGACTCCACCATAGTTTTGGGATGGTTGCAGATGCCCCCTACTAAGCTCCAACCGTTTGTACGCAATCGTGTTGCTGAGATATTAGATAGGGCCGGTGTCTGCACATGGAGACACGTACCGACTGACCAAAACCCAGCAGACCTAATATCTCGAGGTGTAGACATTAGTGCTCTGAAATGTCTAGATCTATGGTGGAGCGGTCCCACTTTCCTACAGCAGGATCTGGCTGATTGGCCGTCACAGCTCCAGTACCCAAATACTGAGTTATTACCTGAAACTCGACCTCAGGTTTCATTGAACGCGGTTGTCACAGACAATACACTCCCGAGGGAGTTCATAAATTTCAATCGGTTTTCTAATTATTTTAAACTTGTGCGCTGTATGGCGTATGTATGTCGCTTTGTTAAGCGTTGCAGGAAACTGCCTGTAGGCAGTATATTCTTGGCTCAAGACGAGTTGCAAGATGCCTTAAATATCATAATTATTCAATCCCAAATGCAATCTTTTCCCGAGTACAATTTATTAATTAAAAAACAAAAATTACCTGAGAAAAGTGCCCTTCTAAAATTTAACATTTATTTAGATCAGAATAATATTATTCGTATAGGAGGACGCTTAGATAATTCAGATTTCTCATATGATAAGAAACATCCTATATTGTTACAGTCCACTCATATATTTACGAAGCTATTATTTGATTTTGAACACAAAAGGTTGATGCACGCAGGCCCACAGTTACTACTTGCTTCGATTAGGGAGTCATATTGGCCAATAGGTGGTAGGAACCTGGCGAAGACCTGTTACCACAAATGCATACGTTGCCATCGTTTAAAAGGTAGGGTGGTTACGCCCATAATGGGAAACCTGCCGCAGCAGCGGCTCCTTCCAGGTGGATACCCTTTTGAAAATTGTGGGGTAGATTATGCTGGCCCGATAATGTGTGCTACTCGGCAAGGTCGCGGATGTAGGTTGGTAAAAGTGTACATCAGTATATACGTTTGCTTTGCCACTAAGGCAGTTCATTTAGAGTTAGTGGGTGACTTATCTAGCTCTAAGTATATACTAGCACTGAATCGATTCATCTCGCGACGAGGTAAACCCATCAACATATATTCCGATAACGGTACCTCATTTGTGGGGGCGTGCAGCGAACTATCAAAATTTCTTCACTCTCATTGTGATTCTATAGCGGAGAAGGTATCTAATGACGGAATTAAGTTCCATTTCATTCCCGCATACGCACCTCATTTTGGTGGAATCTGGGAGGCGGGTGTGAAGTCGGCCAAACATCATTTACAACGAGTGTTGGGTAATTGTAGTTTAACGTACGAAGAACTTAACACCACGTTAACTCAAATCGAGGCGGTACTAAATTCTCGCCCTTTAACACCGCTGTCATCCGACCCTGCCGACTGTACACCGCTCACTCCAGGACACTTTCTCGTGGGTCGTCCGTTGACATCCATGCCTCAGCCAAATTACCAGGACTCCTCCGTTAACCACTTGACAAGGTTTGAACGCATTGAACAGCTCCGTCAACATTTTTGGACTCGTTGGAGCAAGGAGTACGTCGCTGAACTGCAGCAGAGAACGAAGTGGCGTTCCTGCAAGGATGAGCTGAAGCTGGACACGTTGGTTGTCATCAAGGATGACCATTTACCTCCTCTCAAATGGCGGCTAGGGAGAATCGTCGCATTGCATCCCGGGCCTGATGGCGTTGCTCGCGTTGCTGACATCCGGACATCTGTTGGAGTCCTCCGGCGAGCCTTTAACCGAATTTGCCCATTACCCGTGGATACTCCATCTATTGTGGTTGAAAGCGTTGCTTCCAACGTCCGGGGGCATGTTCAGGACAGTGCCTGAAGGTTTGGTTACCGCAATGCAAGCAGTGCACTGAGTGCAGTTATTTCCTGTGCGGCGCCGTCATCTAGTAGGTAGATTAATTAATTGTTAATATTTTTCACTTGTCGTCGACCTGAGCTTAAGAAAGCATTACACACGTACAGTTCCAATCGCTGCAGTTTTATTTTATTTAAATTCGGAGTCCAATCCTAGACACTGTTCATGCTACAGTACCTACAGAATCACGTTTATTTATTTTTTTAAATCTAATAAAAAACAAGAGTTGAATTTACCTAGAATGAAATAAAACTGAACAACAACTTTATAGCTTATTGTTCTTGGCTTTTAATTTAAATACACAGAAAATATTTAGTACTAAATAGAAAGAAAGGACAAAGGAGAACGGGCACTTTTGTATGAGCTGCGTCCCAACCCTTGTAACAAGTTGCGACTAGTGTAAACATGTTCATTTAGTCTATTTATATGTAAAAATGAAAGATTTTTATCAGGAATTCGTGCAGGTCCAAAGTTATAAGGGTGTAAGTAAAAAATATTTTTTGTGCAAATAGGCTTTGCAGTATAGTTCTACGGTTTTGTATCATTTCGCCGACGGTCATTACAACTACGGTTGACTCAACTAGGGTTAATTCACCTACTGGTTGACATGGTTCATGGTTCACATCACATCATCATGGTTCATGGATCACATATTTTTAACAAAAAAAGAGGGGTGTTATAAGTTTGACGTGTGAGTGTGTGTGTATGTGTGTGCGTGTGTGTGCGTGTGTGTCAGTCTGTGTGTGGCATCGTAGCTCCCAAACGGCTGAACCGAATTCAATTCTGTTTCTTTTGATCGAAAGATGGTTTAGTCGAAAGTATTCTTAGCTATGTTTCATAAAAATCGGTTCAACCATTTGAAATATATTATGAGGAATGAAAATCAATCCAAAATCTAATCTATTTTCAAATATACCCGTATTGGGTATCAAATGACAGGTCATAATTTATACATCACGATACAGCAGGTTTTATGGAAATCGGTTCAGCGGTTACCACCGCTGAACCGATTTCCATAAAACCTGCTATTATTATAGGTATATAAAAAGCATGAAACAAAAAAAATTAAAAGCAGAAACCAATATTTTAATTTTCTCTTTCTAAATCGATTTGAATAGTTAGCATAATAAATGCTTCAAAAGAACATTATTCACGCTGCATACATTTTTGGTCCAAAATTGAAAGTGCTGGCCAAATACGATATTTCGTTAGAACTTGTTCTTATCGGGGCGTCAAAGTTGAGGGACCACTTCCTTCGGTTTTATTTGAGTTCGAAAATCTTGAAAACATACATTTTTTATGACACAAACTATTGAAAATGGATAAAAAATGTCGTGCTACATTGGAAGAATAGTTAATAAAACTAATAAAAAATAAACCCCGTACTGCACACCGTTGTTTTTCGTCTATTTATTTAGGTGCTAAATTGAAAATAAGTAGCGGCCAAAGAATACAAATATGACATTCCGTTAGTCGGGCAGTGGACCCTCAGCTTTGACGCCATAATAAAAAATGCTAATGAGGACAAGCTCTAACAGAATATCATACTCGTATTCTTTGGCCGGCACTTTCAATTTTGGACCTAAATAAATGGGTGAAAAACAACGGTGTGCAGAATGGGGTTTATTTATTATTGATTTTATTGACTATTCTTCCAATGCAGAACAATGATTTTTATTCGTTTTTAATCATTCATATCGTCATTTTTATACCTAGTAATTTTTCCTGATAGACTTAAGTCGCCAAAAGGATAAAAATGTATGGTTCCAAGATATTTGAACTCAAATAAAACTGAGAGCAGTGGTCCCTCAGCTTTGACGCCATAGTAAAAAATGCTAACGAGGACAAGCTCTAACGGAATTTCTTATTTGTATAGGTACTTTGGCCAGCACTTTCCATTATGGACCTAAATAAATGGACGTAATACAACGATATGCAATATGGGGTTATTTTTTATTGCTTTTATTTACTATTGTTCCAATGTAGAATAAAGTTTTTCATTTATTTTTCATAATTCGTATCATAAAAAATGTATGTTTCCAAGATTTTTAAATTCAAATAAAACCAAGCGCAGTGGTCCCTCAACTTTGACGTGGTAATAGAAAATGCTAGCGAGGACAAGTTCTAACGGAATATCGTATTTATTTTCTTTGGCCGGCACTTTCAATTTTGGACTAAAATGGGTGATGTCCTTTCATTAAAAAAACCCAATAATTTATACATATTTGAAATGTACTAATTAAGGCCTTTAATTTGATATCAAACACGGTATATTTACCTCAATTTTATTTTTTAACGCAGTACTTTATGACCGCTAGAGGGCGCCTCATTAAATTCAATGACACATTATATAGCCTATAATAAGTGGACGATCAAGACACTTCTAACAATACCTTACTTGTCCAGTTCTAATTAGTAGTTGAAGAGCTATGAGGGAATTAGTGAATATACATACATAGTTCATACATACATACATAGCCTGTCAAAATCATAATCCTCCTTTGGCTTTAACATAGTCGGGTAAAAATAGCATAAATAAATAAGTATTTTGTCATAAAAACACTAATTATTTAAAATAAATTAAATACTTTCTTAGTAACTGAAACCCCCACAACTTTTACCCTGCACGAAATACAGATTTATGCCCATACAAAAAAATAATACACTCATTGAGACCTTTCATTTGATATAGGTCAAAAAGTGTTACACCATATGGGACGAAACGCCCATTCGCCTTTATTTCTGTGGCGAGATTACGGTAGCCCCAAACAAAAACGTGCATATTAAAAATTATAATGCCTAATAAATAATAATAAAATACATAATATGAAGTTTATCGTTGTCCATACTAAAATACGTATAATTTTAATAAAACCTAGTATGGATGATGGGGCTTCAAGGTGGATAATCAAACCCCAAATCGAAGTTTACTTGCGTTTAATGTCCAGAGAGCTCGCACTCAGATTTTAGGTGACAAGGAAGTGATAATTTTAGTGTCGGTACATAGAAAAAATATTAGTTGACGCCTGGTGGATTTGATTAGCAGCATATCACGGGTCCTTGATATCCATAAGATAGTAGGCGTAAACAATGGACATTTGAGCATGTAGATATGTACATTTTTTTTCGAATTTCGCCCATATACACACTTTATACCTAGACACAGCAAGTGTTATTTCAACACACACGACGACACGACATTATTACCGTCTCAATCGAGCGGTCCGCCTGGGAAAGTCACTCCGTCCTACAGAATAGCGCAGCTGAAGCTAAAGCAACCTCGTGTTGTGTTCCTGGCGGTGAGTAGGGTAGCCAGAGCTTACTGGAGAGGTTTTGTGTTGTCAATGCGATGACCAAAGGCTTGTCCTACTCATCTTATGCGCTGACGACACAGAATCTCTCTTTTATTACAGGATCGGCAGCCCGAGTCTGACTCCCCTGCCCCTCTAGACAAGTGGCAATTCGTCGGCCGGCGTTTTGTGGAATAGAATGCCAAATGTATGGGATTTGACGTATATGACAGGCGTCAACGAATGTCAAAAACGTCAAATCCTATACATTCGTCATTCTATTCCATCATACGCCGAGCAACGAATTGCCACTTGTCTAGGGGGGCTGGTGTTGCACTCGCCCATAGGCCACGGTAACCACTTTCCGTCAGCTTCGCCGTGTGTTCTGCCACCTAAGTACCTAGTATAAAAAAGTATAAAAACTTAACTGAATCTAATGCAATACTAACCATTAATTTTGTCATTTATTTTTATATTAATTACTAGCTGTCCCGGCAAACTTCGTACCGCCATATTTTTCCCGTTCCCGCTGCACCTATTTTCTTATCCTTTAAACCTTCCCTGGACACCCACGAATATTTCAAGACTAAAATTAGCCAAATGGGTTCAGCCGTTCTTGAGTTATAAAATAACAACGAAAAGTGGCATTGATTTTTATAATAATAGAAGAAGTAAGATAAGTTTACAATGTGTATCTGAAAATAGCATAAAAACAAAAAACTTAAAGTAAAAGCAAAAATCTGAGTATGACACTGACTACTTATTTGTCTAATTGTACACAATAATTATTTGAGAAAAGCTATTAATAACTAATGATAATTATGAATGCTACTGAAATTTAACATTAAAGTAGATACGTACCTACCAAAAAGATTATACATTTTTGGTTTTATAAATGCATGTTTATTATACTCTCAGGCCCGTTTTCTAGAATGAGGACAGATTGTATAATTATATACAATTTTGCAAATCAGCCTTATCATGGCGGCGTAAACTTAATAATATATTTTCGCTTCTCTTCGGTAATGAACTTCAGGTGATGTCTACATCACGACGTTTTGGTCACGTGACATATTTTTTTCAGCGATTTAATTTTTGAACCTGAGGTTGAAATTGAGTACCTGGGTACCATTCTAATTTATAGTCTAGAATGGTAATCAATTTTGAATTTCGATTTATCAGATTACAGATTATATCTATAATAGACACAGTCTGTCAATCTTTCAGTCTATACAATCCGTCGTCAAATAAATCGAGACTCAGGACTGAGTGTCGTTCTAGATCTAGAATATGGGCCTAAAAGTCTAAAGAAATTTGCTATAAAAATATCCTTCCACGCACATTTTATTCAAAAAGCGTTGACAGAAACACAAATAAACGTCAAATTCCATAGAAATGCTGTAACCTCAGGAACAGAATGCTCTCCAACACAGCAAGTCTTACGCTTGCATCATAGAGGGGGAATCCATCTTCAGGAAATAACTCCTGATCACAATCAGGGAGTAGACGCTAAACACTGAAAGGAGATAAAAAATAACACCAGTTTAGTTTCATAATGGAGGAAAATTTATATTATAAGAAAAGTGAGTTGAAAAAGTGTTTGTTAGTCAATCATGCTTTAACGGCTGAACGGTTCTAGCTGAAATTGGGTATAGGATAGATTATAATATGGAATAACACATAAGCTTGGACAACAGGATCTAAATTCCTCGGGTAACCCGTAATAGCGAATCTAAAATGCCCACACACAGACACAAAAACACACACACACACACACATACACACACACACACACATACAGACACACACACACGCATACAGACACACACACACACATACACACACACACACACACGCGCGCGCGCGCGCGCGCGCAGGCCTAATGTAATGAATATAATGGTAATGTGATGTGATGAAATACCGTGCGATTTTTCAAAGTCAAGGTCAAAAATCATTTTATTCTGTTAGAGACCGTTATAACGGCGCTTACAAAACATCAAAATTATAAAACAAAAATTACAGCCCCGGCCCGACAAGGCTCCGGCAAGAAACTCAGCGGGTATTTTCTTTTCGGTCTATTTAGGTACAAACATTTTACTTAGTCTACTTAGGTAGTCTAAATACAAAAGTTTGCTTGAGTAGCATAGTTGACCGAACAGCTCATTTCCAGTTTCAGTCGGTTCGAGTCCAACAAACATCACGCGGAGCATACCACCGACCATTAGCTCCGGTGATGTGAAGCCTAGAGAGGTTTCCATACTCAAGAGAATATCGCCTACTGTTCTTAATGGTATAAGAATGGTACTTACTCAAGCTGACGAAGATCAAAACGATAGCGCCAATTAATTGCGCAATACTCATAACAATACCAAAAAAAACGTAGAGTACACTGACAATACTGGTGTAGATGAGGTACGCCTTCACGAGCCCACGTTTAGTCTACAATAAAAAGACAATATTATTATAACCTTAAAATAAATAATTTCAAATAGGTATGTTTATTTACAACAGTCATATGTAACACTCTTAATAGCTGTCCTACAATATTCCTACAATATTTAAAGAAATATGAAGTTACTGAAAAATGTATTACAAAACAGTTATATAATAAAGGTGCTTCTAAACGGGCGATGTTTTACTGCAATTAGTGGCTGCAACACTGTGGCCCGGCAACATTGCAACTATTGCAAGCAATACCGGCCAGTATTGCAGTAATGTCCCGGCCATATAGCCAAACATGTTTTGTGTTGCCACATAATTATGACCGATGTTGCCGCGATGGGTTGCCGGACGATCGCTAGGCGGTCGATTTTACTGCAATATTGCTCGGCCAGTTCTATTGTTGTTTCAGTCACTCTCTTTGTTATAGCACAGTCTATCCTTTTCTACGCGAATTGTTATTTAATTTACTATCAAGGCTTATTTCTAGACTTAAATTATCTAAAGTTTCACGCCTATTTAAGTAAGGTCGAATCCACAATCTCTTCTTTTTCTGTTTATTTTTAATAAAACAATATAAGCTGCTGCAACAAGTGTGATTTCGTCAACCATTGTTGCCGGTTTGTGTAGCCCGTTTATGAATCTGCATCAAGAGCCATACTATTGCAGACATTTTTGCAACACATTGCCCAGCCATTAATTGTTCGGCCATCAGCTGCAATGAAATATTTTGAGATTGCCGGGCAATCAGTTGCCAATAATAGTGCAGCCACATATTGCAGAAAAACATGGCCCGTTAAGAAGGGCACTAATATACATCACTAGTCAGGACGAATTGACAGCTGTCATATCTGCACTCTCTCGCCGGCCACACTGTAGTTGTTATATGACTGCTACTTCGTACATACGACTTCACCTTGCCTTTCAGTAAGCTAAAGTTTCAAGAAAGACAGTTACCATTACAATCATCTAAATACAGATGTTACTCCTCTATATTCTGATCATCTTAGACGGGTAAAGGAACAGTGTAGGAATATTTTGACGAGAGGTCGAGGGAGAAAGGTATCTGGTACCGTACAATACAGCCGCTAATATCGAAAAATCCATGGATCGAAAAGATAGGATTAAGTAGAAAAACCATTAGTGAAAGACCATTAGTGACGGCCCTCAGATTGAGAACAGGTCATATTGCCTCAAAAAAGTTCGCGTATTTAATGGGCAAAGTTTCCTCTCCTAACTGCGAGGACTGCGGTGTGGTCGAAGACGTGGTACACATTCTCTGGGAATGTGTACGAAACAGAGCGTACAGAGAAATGCATTTTGGTGTCGCGAGAGATTGGAGTATCGGCCTTTGCAATAGTTTTTTAGCCAACCCTGCGTCGGTTGAAGCACACAATCTCTATGCCCTAGCAGATCTATGTTTAGAATAGATAGATTAGACATTGACCCCAATTCTGTCTTGTCACAAGCTAACTAAAATAAGCTAAAAATCTCTAAATGTCAGTTTAGTCCTGTCAAAATGTTATTTCGTATTCTGAGAACACACAACTAACTTAAAATTAGCTTGACACAACTAAAATTAGAGAAAGTACTCAACTGTCATTTTTGGTTAAACGGTATTCTGTTGTACGTATTATGCACTAAAATAAGAAATGTCAAACTAAAATTAGACATCATCTAAAATAATGCCAATTGTCGTTCTATATACACTTAAAGCCTTTATAAAGCTCTATAAATCGTCGATTGATTTGGATTTTATAAATAACTAGCGGACCCCGCGAACTTGCCAGGTACGTGGACCGAGAAAAACTGTATTTGCTTGGTTAAGACTGAGAAATATCACAGTTTGTTTACTATTTGATCAATAATATGCACTAATTATCATTTGTCGGCATTCTAAAGACTTATTAAGATAAGTTTTTACAGATTTTATGAAAATCTTTATCGTTCATTCTTAATTTTTTAATAGTTGTAACACTCGTTTTAGCGACGTCATATTCAAATTTAGTGCTGTCTTGTGCTTAGCAAACACTAAATTTAGTTTGACATAACAACAGAATACGGTTAGAAATGTCAATCGCTTATCTAAAATAAGAAAATTTTAGAGAAATTTAGTTTAGAGATGGTAACGTCAGAATTGGGGTCATTAGCTAGCTAAGATGTGTATTATTATGTATATAATGTGCCTTCACGGGGCGATGTGGTCGCCAAGCGACAAAGCCTTAAAATTAAAAAAAAAAAAAAAAAACAATATTAGACATAATATTGAAACGCCATAATGATTATTAGACATATTTAAAGTTTAATGGTCACAGTCCTAACCTAACTCAAATGGCACCTAACCAAACTACTTCTGGGTGGTTTATAAAAAAATAACCACGAAGGGGATAGCGGGGTCTATTCGCTCGCTTCGCTCGCTCAAACGACCCCGCCATCCCCTTCTAACCTAACCTATCCGAGTCGGGGTGCCCTAAAGTCCAGATTGCATCCAGTTTCTCCAGATATAACAACCGTTACACACCCAATGTCGATGACAGATGATGTTATGGCATATGATAATTATGACATGTGATAATTATGGCATGTGATAATTAGGGCATGTGATAATTCGGGCATGTGATAATTAGGGCTTACAATGATTATGACAAATGATGTTATGGTAGGTACTAAGTGACTTTATGGATAACAAAGCTTCTAGCACGTGACTAATAAAGCAAATAAGAGTAGGGCAAATGAATATTATGTCATGTAATATTATGGATGTTGACTATTATGGTAAATGATATTAGGGTAAATAAAATTCGGGCAAACGGCGGTATACCGTTTCAGGATACTCGTAGCATCTGAATTGATGGACCAAACATATAAAGGTAAATATCCTGTACCTTATATATACCGACGAACAGCAAAATGTTGAAAAGAATGTTCATTACTGCCAAGACTAGTACAATGGCCAGCATAGCTATTGTAGCTATTGTGGCTATATCCTGCACATTTTGGTTCTTCGCGTCGTAAGCTATTACCGCAGTCAGAAACGGAGCTGCTAACACTGTTAACAATATGTTCCATAACTGCAAAAAAACATTAAAACGTATTATGACGTCAATTGGAAACTACCAGCTATTCAAATAGCGACTCACGTCGAGGAAAAATAATCTAATCCCGGTCTCGGAACACACAGGAACATATTTCCAGGATGGAAATAGCCGATGTTTCTTTGAACGTCCTAAGTTCTTCTTCATCTTAATCCCAGTTGCATCCGAAGCTTTCACCTTGATGCACAAGGAGCCCACTTTACGTCATAAGTACTATAGGAAAAACTCGGATAATAAAGAAGTTCAATCACATCCCGCATCACGGTAGACTGAAAAGCCTACCTCAACTTAGTTGGGAAAATGCACTGAGAATGATGACTGTTTTATAAAACTATTTTTCTCTTACCAAGTTGAGAAATCCGATAATCAGGGATCCAGTTCTCAGATCCACGCAACAGCAACATTTGTCTACTTGCGGCATGTTGATACTCTGAAATGGCAATAGATAATTGAACTACTTACAAATTTTTATTTATTTACCTTAGAGTGGTTGGATTGGACTGGATGCGCAAGGTGGAGGATCGCACATTGCAAGAGGCCTATGTCCAGCCCACGCACCTTTAAAACCCCGTATGGATAATAAACAGAGGTGTAATAACACCCACAACTCGCCAGCTATGATTTTCGGTCGTATGTAATAGACAGTCTTTTACCGTCAAGCGGACACTGTGTCATGGATTTTTGGTTTTACTGTCGCATGTAGAACAGCAGTGAACTGCAATAGGCTAATTGATTGATATCGTCTATGAAAGGTGTAATGGCAGTAGAGTAATCAGTAAACTGGAAGGCTGACCCCAACTGGGTTGGTAAAAAGCTCAAAGAATGATGAGGAAGCTCTTGAAGTATGTAAGGACAAAAGCAGATAGCTGACTGAAAGTCTGTCTCTACCTGTTTTGGAGGAGAATTTTAGTTTTATACCAATACTAGCTTTTGCCCGCGGCTTTGCTCGCGTGAAATTTTAACCCCATGCCCGCAACTCATGGGAACTTCATAATTCTCTGAGTCTTTTCCCAACTCAGTTGGAATTGGTTTTCCAGACTAACGGGGATACGTCTGAAGTTCGATAATTTCCGTGAAGCGATTGAAATTTGACCTTCACAACCAATTCGTGATACCGAAGTTCTGTAGTTAGACTAGTCGGACGTTTTAGGGTTCCAACTATCTGCAATGCAATTCTGTAAGCACACAACAACGAGCATAACGTTGCGACAACCTTGATAGAGATTGTCATTGGTCGGATTGGGTGACGTCACTGGAGATCGACCAATGACAATCTATATCAAGGCTGTCGCAACGTTGTGCTCGTCTATTGATATATATAATTTCTGTTACCCGAATCATAAAACCCCGAAAACGGTTGGTGGAACTTTTAAAAGACAGATGTAATGAGTGACAACTTTCTATAATTCCGTTTTTAATTTCCCAGATGAATCAATTGCCAGGTGCACTAAAACCAAATTTTCAAATAGTATTTTTTGTTTCCCATATTGTCATAATCCAAATATAGATTACCATTGTATTATACCAGATTCTCAGATTTTTTTTTGTTTCCCATCGTACCATTTTCTAAATAAACTAATACCTACCAAATTTTCATAATCTTTTTATTTGGTTCCCATACAATCGTGTTCCAGCTAAACTATATACAGGTATAGTAAAACTCAGTAAATTTATACAATTCATTTATTAGGTACAGTAGGTAAGTAATTTAGAAATGTACATTAATTTAATTTAGTCTCCAATACGAACAGACGATCAGATAAGTATATTATGTTCAATATATTGTATTATTTAAGTAATTCTAATCACTGAAGTACTAGAAAGATGCACATACAGAAAGCAATTTAAAATGTATGATTGCTGAGTAAAGTTCGTGAAACATATTAAAATAAGGAAGGGATGTAGTGTTTGTGTCTATGAAATAGATACATACGCTGTCTCACGTACACTTATAGTGAGGATGGCTGTCGTTGAGTGAGTCTACGATTGACAGTACACGCGTGCGGACGTGTTCCATATATACCCGTACTATTAAGTGTAGTGGTGAGCCAGTGTCTACGTATTACGGGGACGGAGCATTCTACACTGATGCTGTATTCTTTGAAATAAAGCTGAATTTTAATATCAAATTGAAATTGAATTTGAACAAGGAAAGGTGATAGCGGGTTTTATATGCCTATGCGGATGTTAGCTGTCATGTGAATAGTGTGAAACTTCAGGAAATTTATATTCATATTTCAATAATTACCTACTTGTTACTTTAATTAAATACTGTTCCAGGTAACTAAAGATGAACGATTCGCTGAATTAATTATGGTGCGAATAACCTACCTACCTTTTTTTTTTTTTTATCGTGCGAAAAATCCCCACGGATACCTCCCCCGCCGGAGTCGGAGGAGGAGGTTATGTCGGACGCGAACCGACTAAAACGCACGCCTTCTGTGGGCCGTCAGTTGCCGGAGGTGAGATTGTCATAGCCATATCTCTCGCACCCCGGCCGACCCGACTCTTCCGGTGTGGGGACCACGGAGTCCCCAACTCGCCCCCGGGTATGGGGGGGCACGCAATGCGTGCCACCGCCGTGGCCTGCTTCTGCTAGGGTGACAGGCGACCCCACCCGTCACCCCCAGGCCCGCGCTCATGGGGGGCGGAGGTCATTCTGCGACCTCCGACGCCCGAGTTGCCGCCGCTCGTCGCGGGCCGTGCGGTCTGCGATTCTCCTTCGCTCCTCGCGGGCCGCAAGGGCTGCGATTCTCCTTCGCTCGCGCTCCGCCGCCCACTTCACGAGCATCACTTGCTCGCAGAAGGAGGCGCCGGCGGCCCACGCATCCGCGCAGCGAACCATCGCTGCGAGCAAGGTGGCGAGCGTGAGAGCTCTCACTCCCAGGGTCGCCACCAGCTCCCGTCTCGGCGTCTCCCACGCCGGACACTCAGTGAGCGTGTGCAGCGCCGAGTCCTCGCTCGCGTCGCAGTGATGGCACTAAGACGTTGGCTCTTTCTTCGCGGTCCGATGCAGATACCGTCCGAAGCATCCATGATCGGTGATGATCTGCGTCAGCCAGAACGAGAGGCCGCCGTGTGGCCTCTCTAGCCACTCCCCCATGATGGGTCTTACCGCCGCTACTACGGCGCGCCCTGCGCGTGGTTGCCCAAGTTGTAGCTCCCACTCCGCCACCATGTTCCTGTGGAGCCGGGATCTCACGGCCCGAATTTCTTCAGGCTCAGGATCGTGTCCCCGCTCCCGTGCCGCCTTTCGGAAGCGGTATAGCGCCGAAAGGGATCTCGCTTCCAGGATCCACGGTAGCGATCCGGCGAGGAGACTCGCTGCTTCAAAGGATATCGTGCGGTACCCCCTGATGGCCCTGATGGCCACAATCCGCTGCGGTCTACGCAGCAGGTCCACGTGCCTGGCTCGCAGGTTGTCTGCCCATACGGGGCTCCCATATAGAGCCATGGACCGCACGACACCCGCGTAGAGTCTCCTGCAGGAGTCCTCCGGGCCCCTCAAATTGGGCAGCAGACGCTTCAGAGCGTTAGCTGTTAGCACCAATTTGGGGACCAGACTTCGGAAATGTTCCCTGAAGTCCCACCGACCGTCGAGTACGAGCCCCAGACGTTTCATCTGGGGCTTGATGTCGATGAGAGTGTCTCCCACTGTGACGCTGGATCCCGCTGGTGGTCCGCGCCGAGGTCCATGAAAGAACATTGCCTTGGTTTTCTGCGGATCCACCTCGAGACCCAGCCGCCGGATCCTTTCCACAACTTGGGCAACTGCGGTCGTGGCCTTCCGGGTCGCTTTGCGGTGTGTAGCCCCGCTTGCCGTCACTAGCGTGTCGTCCGCATAGCACGTAACGGCGGCACCATCCACGAACTCACTGCGAAGCACCCAGTCGTATCCGATGTTCCACAGGAGCGGCCCCAAGACTGATCCCTGCGGAACACCGCACGACATCTCTCTCCGACCGACACCGATCGCACTTGGGTAGATGACGGCTCTCTCCGTCAGGTAAGCCCCGACTATGCGGCGGAGGTATAGAGGCACCTCGTGGTACACGAGCGCCTCCATAATGCAACTCCAGGGCAAGGTGTTGAACGCGTTGGAGATGTCCAAAGCCACCGCCAACATCACCTCGCCCCGAGCGACTGCGTCCTCCGCCAGAGTCCTCACGCGCATGATTGCATCCACGGTGGAGCGCCCTCGGCGGAAGCCATATTGGGCATCCGCCAGATCCGGCCCTTCTCTAGAGAGGTGCTCGACGAGGCGCTTCGCTATAACTCTTTCAAAGAGTTTGCCCACCTCATCGAGCAACACTATGGGCCGGTAGCCGGACGGTGAGTCCACCGGGCGCCCCTCCTTCCGAATGAGGACCAGTTTCCCCGTCTTCCACGTCTTTGGAAACTGGCCCCGCTCCAAACATGCGCTGAGGAACCCTCTGAATCGAGGCTCGAGAGCGTCTTCCCCTAGAGCTAGGACCCACGCTCGGCCTGGAATGCCGTCGAGTCCCGGGGAATGCCGTCGGGTCCCGGGGAATAAGTACCTACCTAACGAGATTATTAGCAGTTTGTATGTATTTCCTAGGCATAGTTAAACCACAGATTAATTAGGCACATACTAAATAATTTTCTTTGTTTGTTTCTGTCTTTGTTACTTTACTTGTTTGTTACTTTTTTTTGGTTACTTTGGTGTCGTACAAGGCGACTAAGGGATAGGGCTGTTTAACATCAGACAGATACGAGTATATACAGCCCAGACTCAGTCTCAGGTGCTTGGCTCGAGTCAACAATTAAATAGTGCCCGGAATACGGCAATAGGCTCACGCTCACACCTTGAAATGGCGTAGGTACCTTAATATACGACTGGTCACCGGCCTTACTTAAATTTTATCTAAATGCATTCCAGTTGACCCTCCCCGATCAAAGCAATCTTGTCACATAGGGAAAAGCAACAGATAAAACACGTAACTCATGTGGTGAAGCAACTGGTACGGCTAGGCACCTGCTAGTGGGTTGTAGGACGCTATTAGACCGGGGACATTACTCGCGCCGACATTATAAGGTATTAGAAATTATACGTGAGGTTGTAAGTTTGGCGGTAGCTAGAGCTAAGAAGGGACTAACCACAAACCAAAGAAATAACATTGTGTCTGTAAAGGAAGGCTGTGAAGACTGAGAAGAAACACTATAAAATACCGGAGGATATCTGTGCCTCGTCATCCAGACCCGACATATTCCTGTTTTCACGATCGCATAGGCGTGCAGTGCTTGTAGAACTCACAGTACCGTGGGAAACTATCATACCTACCTAAAGACCACGCTATAAAGACAAACAAATACTTTAACTTGACTAACGAGTTAACCAAAAATGGTTTAACTCTACGCCGTAGAAGTAGGAGCAAAGAATTCCAGCTAAATCTCTGTACAACTTACTAAAAGACCTCGGATTGCCAACAGCTTGAATAAGCTCTTTACTAAATCAAATATCCAAAGCGGCATTGATAGGTTCTTACCAAATTTGGATAGGTAAGGGGGGGGGGGGGGAGGGGGACACTAGTGACGGTGGAGGTGAGCGCTGATACATCACAAGGGGCCACCCTAAACCTACATCCGGGTCGCAAGTCCCAGTCGCCGTCGCAGTGTTCCTCTCTGTATCACACTATGGACCCGGCGACCGCACGGTGAATCCATGGAGTGCTGAGAATCGGATCTCATCTCGTGGGACCGAATACTTGTGACATGTGGGTGTTAATTCACCTCTGCCTAACTCTCCGAGGATAAAGGCGTGATTATATGAATGTCTGTGTGTTTGGTGCTCAAACAAAAAAGAGACCTCATATTCAAACTAAAATGCCCAAGTCTAAAAATGCGATTTTTAAAAAAATAATAATTCATTTATATTGATTGAATAGTCTATTTTTATACATTGCGAAGAAAAATGACATTTGTGTGGCAAAGTTGAAAAGCAATGAACTTCGCAATGAAATACTAAATTTCAAAATTTACGTGTAGATAATATGGAAATTATTCCTTATTGACAGTGGAAATGCTTATTATCGTCATTATGATACAAAAAATCAAATTAAAATAATAAAAACAAACAAGAGATAGTTAATTTATAACAATTCAGTACTAGATATGAATTTAGTATCAATAAATAATAAATTAATTTGTCCAGTGATTTCTTTTTGAACGTAGGTACAGTACCTAGTACGTATTTATCAGAATATAAAAATAGGAATCATGTTCTAAGCAAAAAAACATTAAGTTTTACATAATCACAGTCATTTAGAATCACCTTGTGTTTTCACCAACGTAAGTCCCGGTTCCGTAGAGTAAATTGGGAGTAAAAGTAGCTAATGTTACTCAGAGATAATGTAGCATTATAACGGTGAAAGAATTTTTGAAATCGGTCAAGTCGATTTTCAGTTTATTCATTACAAACAAAGAAATATTTCTTCTACATAATATCAACGCCGATAGCTGTTCATATTAATTTTATCCACTTTTTGTTTCTTTCTGCGAAGAAGTCATCTCGCAGAAGGAGGTAGCAGAATGAATCAGGGAGGCAGACACACAGCCTCTCTTATTCGATGAGGTTAGGATAGATTTATAATCTGGATCATCAGCTAGGATAAATCATATAGACCTGCAGGAACGGGATCATGTAAGAACAATGTAATTACGTAATAAGTAGAGTTTGTACCTACACGTGTTTTTGTAAAGTTGTCGTAGTTACTTTGGAGATATTTAAGAATATACATGGGTTATGTTCAATTAACGATACGAAACAGAAAATATGTTTTCGGAATTCTTGTCTGTTTGTTCGCGATGGACGCAAAAACTAATGAGCGGATTTTGATGCGGTTTTATTGTTTGAAAGGTCTTGGTCAGACTTATTTTACGTAATCGGTCAAGTAGAACTGGCGTTATTGCCAAATATGTAACAGGAAAATCAACATCCACGTGGGCGGAAGGCTAATTTAGTACCTACGAGTAACAAGTACCTACCTACATGCATTCAATAAGTGACAAATAAAATATGTTATTGTATTAAAATTTGGTAGTTATTAAGTGAATCATTATTTTATCCTCTAATCTTGATTGATATAGTATAGATAAAATTACTTTTATAGCCTCGAAGGTGAATTAACATCTGTGGCAGTCGTTACGGGTAGTTGAAGCCCTAAAAAGTCCAAAAACAACGGTCTAGCCTGCTGCAAAGCTTCGATATCACTAATGTTACCATTGGGTTGTGGATGTCAGATGGCAATCGCTTCACGGAAAATATCGAGGTCTAGCCAAATTCATTGTTAAGACTGGTAAAGCGGACCCCAGATTCCGAGCTGAAAAGCTTCGGATGCGACTGGGAATTAACGCTAGGATGAAGAAGAAGAAGCCTTGAAGGTGAATGAAGTCTGCTAACCTACATTTTTATGCGCATCGTTTTAGCTTAGCCCGGGATCTGGTAGAAGGATTTAGACTTAATCTCACCAGTGAAAATCTGTTCAACTAATCAAGTAATTACGTCACTACATATTATAAAACAAAGTCGCTGTCGCTGTCTGTCCGTCCCTATGTATCCTTAAATCTTCAAACTACGCAACGGATTTTCTAGCGTTTTTTTTAATAGATAGAGTGATTCAAGAGGAAGGTTATAATTATGTATAATGCAGGCATAATATTGTAGAGAAACACTGATAAATTTAGAGATATTCAGCGGGAACGGGATCAGAAAATATGGCGGTACGAAGTTCGCCGGGTCAGCTACAAATAAATTAATTAACTGATTTGATGGGTGAATAATATTTATAGATATTTTATACACATGTTTTTTTTAATCGTTCAAATTATTTGTCTTTTTTTTAAGAATATAACTTGGAAATAGAACTAAATACTTTCGAATAATTGATACACAACTTGCCATTTTGACATACGGTACAATAAAAAAGTTATGTTTAAAAAAAACGCAAAAAAAAAAAGCACTTTATGTATCTATACAGGGCGTCCCACGGCGATGCCACATGGAGGGAAAGTACCTTAAATCCTTAAGTTAGCTCATTTTGTTTAAAGGAGACTTCATTTTATTTTTAAAAAGAAACAATACTGCATTTAAAGATTTTTAAAAATTCGCTTGCCACACCCGGTAATCGAACCGACTAAAAGCCGAAAAAGTAATATCCTGTATTTTTATGGCATCAATCGATAGTGTCAATCATAAGGATCAAATCTCTCTAAGAAACATGGTAAATTAAACGAAAGGAAGTCCTTGAAATCTAAAATTATAAATTCAATTTGGCAAAATAAAAAACTTTAACTCAAAGTTCATCCATCCATCTGATACCATATTAACAATAAAATTACATATTTAAACTACTTTTCTTTTTTTATCGTGCTGACACCGCTGCTGGTCAGCAGTAGTATTTAGGTATGTCGAACTCAAACCGACTAAAACCGCACGCCATCTAAATTAACAGGTTATAAGTTGATCCATAGAACAATTTTCTTGCCATTTTCGTTGCACAGGGTACACCGCGTGCAGGTTTCTAATCAAATCAAAGATATCTCTAGTGTTGATACCTTGTAAGAATTTCTTACAAGGTATCAACACATCAAAGATAACTCTAGTGTTGATACCTTGTAAGAATTTCTCTCAAGGTATCAACACTAGAGATATCTTTGATGAAATTTATTTAGTAAAATGAGTACTAAATGAATGAACTTTGTTACCTGTTTAGAATGTAACTTTATTTGGGTAACTGCATGAGGTATGTGTAGGTAGGGTAGGTAGTTATTTTTGGGTGCTTGATTAGAAACCTGCACGCGGTGTACCCTGTGCAACGAAAATGGCAAGAGAATTGCCCTATGGATCAACTTATAACCTGTTAATTTAGACGGCGTGCGGTTTTAGTCGGTTTGAGTTCGACATACCTAAATACTATTGCTGACCAGCAGCGGTGTCAGCACGATAAAAAAAGAAAAGTAGTTTAAATATGGAATTTTATTGTTAATATGGTATCAGTTGGATGGATGAACTTTGAGTTAAAGTGATTTATTTTGCCAAATTGAATTTATAATTTTAGATTTCAAGGACTTCCTTTCATTTAATTTACCATGTTTTTTAGAGAGATTTGATCCTTATGATTGACACTATCGATTGATGCCATAAAAATACAGGGTGTTACTTTTTCGGATTTTAGTCGGTTCGATAACCAGATGTGGCAAGCGAATTTTTAAAAATCTTTAAATGCAGTTTCGTTTCTTTTTAAAAATAAAATGATGTCTCCTTTAAGTAAAATGAGCTAACTTAAGGATTTAAGGTACTTTCCCTCCATGTGGCATCGCCGTGGGACGCCCTGTATATTCACGTTATGACACTCGAAAGACGAATCAAATATCTTACTTCAAAATAATTTAAAAATTGTGTACAGAATTGCTTGATTATTTTTCAGCTTCAGTTGCTATTTTAGTAAAATTCACACAACACTTTAAAGATTTCACTGTCCCAATATTAATTTTAAAATAACACTCTTCTTGATACCTCCTCGCTACCGTATGTATGTATGTATGACGACGTATCTACGATCCTCGGCGTATAATTATATACAGTGGCGGATCCAGGGAGGGGATCATGGGGTACCAATTTTCCTCATCTCAACATAAATTTTATAAAATAATATTATGTATAAACTGACTATGTTCCTACTGGTATTATAAATAATATGAGGCACCAATCATGAGTATGAATATTTTTTGCACGATTGCAAGTTTCAATTTGTCGTGCAGTGCAGTCATTACCTCATTACTCGATGGGGACTCGATGAGGTCCCGGACCTCACACACTGACCGCTATGTTAAAGAAATAACCACGAACTCCTTCGACCTCTACGACGTGAACCAAGCACTTAGTGGCTCTACCCCTCCTACTGGGGCCCAGCGAGGGTGCCATTGCTAGACATTTGTTGCACACGTAGTCTGGCGGGTGCCGCAAAACATAGTCGTGTCAGCGAATAGGTACTTCTTCATCCCAGCGTTAATTCCCAGTCGCATCCGAAGGAGTCCGCTTTACCAGTCTGCGGATTTGGCTGAACCTCGATATTTAGTTTAGGCACATAAAGAGCACATAATTATGAACATCAAAATATTACAATTGTGTCAAGAAGTTTATCTTCTATCTTCTATACTCTATATTATACTATTATATAATTGTAAAGTGGTCGTGTCTGTACATTGGAGATATTTAAAAAAAATTACTTGGGTTATGTTATGTTAACGATACTGAACGCAAAAATATTTTTTTTGAATTTCCTGTCTGTTTGTCTGTTTGTCTGTTTGTCTGTTTGTCTGTTTGTCTGTTTGTCTGTTTGTCTGTTTGTCTGTTTGTCTGTTTGTCTGTTTGTCTGTTTGTCTGTTTGTCTGTTTGTCTGTTTGTCTGTTTGTCTGTTTGTCTGTTTGTCTGTTTGTCTGTTTGTCTGTTTGTCTGTTTGTCTGTTTGTCTGTTTGTCTGTTTGTCTGTTTGTCTGTTTGTCTGTTTGTCTGTTTGTCTGTTTGTCTGTTTGTCTGTTTGTCTGTTTGTCTGTTTGTCTGTTTGTCTGTTTGTCTGTTTGTCTGTTTGTCTGTTTGTCTGTTTGTCTGTTTGTCTGTTTGTCTGTTTGTCTGTTTGTCTGTTTGTCTGTTTGTCTGTTTGTCTGTTTGTCTGTTTGTCTGTTTGTCTGTTTGTCTGTTTGTCTGTTTGTCTGTTTGTCTGTTTGTCTGTTTGTCTGTTTGTCTGTTTGTCTGTTTGTCTGTTTGTCTGTTTGTCTGTTTGTCTGTTTGTCTGTTTGTCTGTTTGTCTGTTTGTCTGTTTGTCTGTTTGTCTGTTTGTCTGTTTGTCTGTTTGTCTGTTTGTCTGTTTGTCTGTTTGTCTGTTTGTCTGTTTGTCTGTTTGTCTGTTTGTCTGTTTGTCTGTTTGTCTGTTTGTCTGTTTGTCTGTTTGTCTGTTTGTCTGTTTGTCTGTTTGTCTGTTTGTCTGTTTGTCTGTTTGTCTGTTTGTCAGTTTGTCTGTTTGTCTGTTTGTCTGTTTGTCTGTTTGTCTGTTTGTCTGTTTGTCTGTTTGTCTGTTTGTCTGTTTGTCTGTTTGTCTGTTTGTCTGTTTGTCTGTTTGTCTGTTTGTCTGTTTGTCTGTTTGTCTGTTTGTCTGTTTGTCTGTTTGTCTGTTTGTCTGTTTGTCTGTTTGTCTGTTTGTCTGTTTGTCTGTTTGTCTGTTTGTCTGTTTGTCTGTTTGTCTGTTTGTCTGTTTGTCTGTTTGTCTGTTTGTCTGTTTGTCTGTTTGTCTGTTTGTCTGTTTGTCTGTTTGTCTGTTTGTCTGTTTGTCTGTTTGTCTGTTTGTCTGTTTGTCTGTTTGTCTGTTTGTCTGTTTGTCTGTTTGTCTGTTTGTCTGTTTGTCTGTTTGTCTGTTTGTCTGTTTGTCTGTTTGTCTGTTTGTCTGTTTGTCTGTTTGTCTGTTTGTCTGTTTGTCTGTTTGTCTGTTTGTCTGTTTGTCTGTTTGTCTGTTTGTCTGTTTGTCTGTTTGTCTGTTTGTCTGTTTGTCTGTTTGTCTGTTTGTCTGTTTGTCTGTTTGTCTGTTTGTCTGTTTGTCTGTTTGTCTGTTTGTCTGTTTGTCTGTTTGTCTGTTTGTCTGTTTGTCTGTTTGTCTGTTTGTCTGTTTGTCTGTTTGTCTGTTTGTCTGTTTGTCTGTTTGTCTGTTTGTCTGTTTGTCTGTTTGTCTGTTTGTCTGTTTGTCTGTTTGTCTGTTTGTCTGTTTGTCTGTTTGTCTGATTGTCTGTTTGTCTGTTTGTCTGTTTGTCTGTTTGTCTGTTTGTCTGTTTGTCTGTTTGTCTGTTTGTCTGTTTGTCTGTTTGTCTGTTTGTCTGTTTGTCTGTTTGTCTGTTTGTCTGTTTGTCTGTTTGTCTGTTTGTCTGTTTGTCTGTTTGTCTGTTTGTCTGTTTGTCTGTTTGTCTGTTTGTCTGTTTGTCTGTTTGTCTGTTTGTCTGTTTGTCTGTTTGTCTGTTTGTCTGTTTGTCTGTTTGTCTGTTTGTCTGTTTGTCTGTTTGTCTGTTTGTATGTTTGTCCGCGATGTACGCAAAAACTACTGGACGGATTTTGATGCGGTTTTTTTTGTTAGAAAGGGCTTACTCAGACTTAAAATCTTACGTTTGTTTGATCGCAATCGGTTCTGTAGAACCGAAGATATGAACAAAAGTCGTGGTAACCGAGATGCACGCGGGCGGAGCCGCAGGCGGAAGGCTAGTATAAAATAAATTAAAGTAAACCATTTGAGAATTATTCTTTCACTGGTTCGGTAGTTGGTTCTGAAAAGATACCAGCAAGAAACTCAGAGAACTCGATTATCCTTTTTTTTTTAAATATGGTTTTTATACAATTTATAATATGCGAGCAAGAAAGTGATTACGATGACCATGCATTTTTATCATTAAGATATTCGTCTACTTTATAATAAGTTTTTTCCAGTAAACTCTTTTTCACTTTTATTTTAAATATATTACAGTTATAATTATTTAAGAGATACGATTTGACGTTTATAGTCTAGGGTTGGAGTGTCTCAAATCAATTGTCAGAATAATCGATTCAGGTAACAAAAGATTAATCGCAACGTTGCCCGAATGTAACTTTTGTAACATTGTAATTTGTAAATAAATAAAACTATTCGTCATAACTACCCCACCGCGCTATATAATTATCCGACAGGATTTTCATACCATAAAAAAACCTTACTTTTTCCCCGATATGTAACTTTTTAAGCTATCTTGTTTACATTTACATTAGACTATCTGGCCCTGGCAACACTGATTAATCATTTAATATACCTATCTACATAGTAATCATATTAGGATTAGTACCTCTATGTGTTAGGCTTAATGAAAACATGGGTATCATTATTATACCTCTTTATTCCTTGAAAAATATCTAGTTTTTTTTTTTTTTTTTTTTATATAAATTTGTTACAAACATGTTTCTTAATTCTAATTACTCGCCAAGCTATTACGCTTGTTGCCGAGATAAGCGCTCAATAATTAATGTTGTTTACAACCATCCTTTATCACACTCTAAAAAAAAATCTACTGTTTGACTTACAAAATATTTATGTATTTATTTCAATACTTATAATGTACCTACGCGTCATCCCCTCTCTCACACACTTCACTCTCACCATTGTCCAACAAAAAAGCCCTCAGTTCGTTTTTTAATTTATATAAACTTAATTTGGGTAATTGCCGTAGTAAGTTAATTCTATTATATATATGTGGAACTATATTACGAAGACATCCTTTCACCATAGTAATTTCTTATTCTAGGTTTATTGAGTTTGTTTTCTGTTACACTTCTTGTATTATATATATTTTGTAATACTACTTTGTATTTATCATTAAAATAGTGTTCTAAACCTAGTAAATATTCAATTTTCTTATCTATCGGAAGAATCTTACATATCGATACCTCGGGGCTCAAAGGGCGTAAGCGCCATTTTGGCGAAATTGAGTTTTTAATGCAGTCCTACTTATATTTTTCTCCTCTATCGATCTGTGTATTTAAAGTCTTCCAATTCGCAAAAAAATGGTTTTTACGACCCCATTTTTTGTAGGAAATAAAACAGATATTTTTAGTTTTTGTGCCGTAACAGCAACCAGTCTTACTGTTTATAAACGCGAGGGTAGTAAACGACAACGTAGATGATACAAATGTTTTTACGCCTACCATTTTACATCATAAAATATTTAGGTTTGGGTCGTAAGCGCAATCACTCATATTGATCAATAAATTTGAGGGTAGTAAACGACATACCTAGTAACATAATTAGGTACAGGTAAATCAATAATTGTTAGTATTAATTCGTTGCTGAAGAACTACAGGCCCATCTCCCTCCTGAGTCATGTCTACAAGTTGTTCTCGAGGGTCGTCACAAATCGCCTCTCGGGTAAGCTTGACATGTTCCAGCCACGCGAGCAAGCCGGGTTTCGAAAAGGATATTGCACCGTGGACCACATCCATACTGTTCGGCAGATTGTAGAAAAGACGCAAGAGTACAATCAGCCGCTGTGTATGGCGTTTGTGGACTACGAAAAAGCCTTCGACTCTATCGAAACCTGGGCAGTGTTGGATGCCCTGCAGCGGTGCCGTGTCGATTGGCGATACATCGAAGTGCTGAGATGCTTATATGACACTGCCACAATGTTCGTCCAACTCCAAGACCAGAAGACCAGAAGGCCTCCAGCGTGGAGTGAGACAGGTAGATATTATATCTCCCAAACTATTCACCAACGCATTGGAGGACGTCGTCAAGACTCTGGATTAGACTGGGCGGGGCATCAACGGTGAGTACATCTCGCACCTTCGGTTCGCTGACGACATCGTCTTATTTGCGGAGTAGCTAGAACAATTAGGCAAAATGCTGCACAGCCTGAATGGAGCTTATCGACGAGTTGGCCTCGGTGTAAACTTGGAGAAAACCAAGATTATGTTCAACGAACATGTTACATCGAGACCGATTGCCATCGAAGGGGCGACGCTCGAAGTTGTTCAAAAATATGTCTACCTGGGGCAGGTTATCCAGCTTGGTAAAAACAACTTCGAGAAAGAAATAGCCAGAAGGATCCAACTGGGATGGGCAACATTTGCCAAATTACGTCGGGTTTTCTCCTCGCCCCTACCGCAATGCCTCAAAACAAAGGTTTTCGACCAGTGCGTCCTACTTGTTATGACTTACGGTGCCGAAACGTGACCACTGAAGGTGGGGTTAGTCCACGACCTAAAAGTTGCGCAGCGGGCTATGGAGCGAGCTATGCTTGGAGTTTCTTTGAAGGATAAAATTCGCAACAAGATCATCCGACATAGAACTAAAGTTACCGACATAGCTCGCAGAATAAGCAGGCTGAAGTGGCAGTGGGCTGGCCACAACCTGTCGAAGGACCGAAAGAGGCCGTTGGAGCAGACGAGTCCTAGAGTGGAGACCGCAAGAAGGAAAACGTAAGGTGGGACAAACCCCCAAGCCAGGTGGACTGACGACCTACGAAGGGTGGCTGGGACGGACTGGATGCGGAAGGCGGAGGATCGGCAAACGTGGCGCATATTGGGAGAGGCCTATGTCCAGCAGTGGACTGCAATAGGCTAATTGATTGATTAATTCGTTATCTGAGTTGATAAAAATGGTGAAATGTCTACTCGGTTTCCCACTCGGTCTACTTACTCTAATGGTCCTCTTTCCTGAAATTGACGGTTACAACCATCACTCATCATACATCCATTGATTTATGGGGTGTAAACACCCCAAACATCATACATCCATTGATTTTTGGGGTGTAAACACCCCAAACATACAAATTTTCGGGGCGTATAGGAAAGCTATTTTCGTTGCTTTTAAATTTATTCGAAATATAATTTTACAGTGACCTGCATCACAAAAATTTAAGACTTTTGGTCTTAGAATGGTTTATTTAGGTCAAAAATCGAAAAAGTTATGCCGAAAAAAGAAATTTTGTTTTTGTTTTTTTGCTCTCCTGTAAAATCGACTTTTGGCGCTTACGCCCTTTGAGCCCCGAGGTATCGATATAGGATATAGTTTTTCATACTCTTTGTTACATAATAATTTATCCTGTATATTAGCTAAAAACTTCACTAACCTTGTTTGTATACCTTTTATTTCTTTAATATATGTTATAAAGGTTCCCCCATACACACTGAGTCCATAGCTGAGCAAAGAGTCTGCGAGAGCATGGTATACTACTGTCAACGTGTGTGTGTTAACAATTCCCCTTAAAACATAAAATTTACCTAAAACAGATCTTAGTTTATTACATACTTCATTTACAGTGTACATAAGATACTATATTTTTAAATTCATATACCTATTTACAATAAAAAACATATATTTAAAAATATAAAATACAATGCCCAACGGTACCTATAGGGTACAGGGACCACGCCTCTCAATACGTGCCGTGTCGAAGAATACCGCCTTCTGCATCAAGGTTCTCAATACGGATGTTTAAATATTTTTTTTTTATGTTTGTACGGTCATAGCTCCGTCTTGCGCAAAATTCTTTTTTTGTTCAGCAGTACAGTATTCCGAAATGGTCCCATTTAAATTTCGTAAAGATCTGATGATGGGTTTCCGAGATTAGATCAAGGAACTCTTAAAAAAATACCAGGAAATCAGCCGCGATTGAACATCATGCCTGAATCCTTCGAGGGGGTTTGCAGAATTGTTCAGAATATTCAGCTATAATAATACATATAAGCTATTGAAGTTTGTAACAATAAAACTTAAATAATTTAAATTGTACAAATCTATTAAGACAGAAAAGCGAATTCACCTTTTTTATTGGCAACTGGACATTTAAAATGAAGATTTTAAATGGTTCGTGCGAAAAATGTTAGAAACGGAAAATACAGAATATTATGGTTACATTTTTTTTGTCCGATAGTGCACATGCGCGAACATTTCCCTCCACGCCGGTTTAGGTTCAAGACATGTGTCCAGCCAGTACTATACTATACCATAAACGCAACGAATAGAGGAGAACATAATGGAGGTTCCATACGATCAAAATGTAATAACAAAAAATAATAGTTATATAGGTAGGTACTTGTACTTAGTTATTCGGTCCCACGTAATAGGGAGTGAGCCTATTGCCATATTCCTGGCACTATTGACTCGAGCTATGCATCTGAGGCTGAGTCATGGCTGTATATATCTGTCTGGTGTTAAACAGCCCTATCCCTTAGTCGCCTGTTACGACACCGCATAGGAAGAGGTGGGGTGACCCAAGTTCTACTCTGCCGGGAACCGCGCGGCTCCTACCGGGAACCACGCGGCTCAGTAAAAATTGAAACATAAAAATTTGCCTTGCCTTGCCTTGGCCTCAGATGCAATTAGGAAAATACATCTCCATGCGCATGATGATGATGATAGGCAAAATAATAGGTGCACTAAGAGGTGCATTTTCACAATCAATCTAATATAATCTAGTATTGTTGTCTCTAGTAGATATGCGATACGGCAAAAGTAAAATCTAAACAATATTTTGATTTGTATTACTTAGAAGAAACATGAGAGGATAAAAAGAAATAGGTACAAAATATTACAAAAGTTACATTCTGGCAACGCCGACCATAAACGTAACGGTTGATATAAACTCCATACGATTAAAATGTAACAACCATAGAGAACACAGCCGCAACACTCAAATGAAAAAATAAGAACGATATGACGTAGCTGTCACACGAGATTTCGAAAAATGAAGAATCACGTCTTATTTTAAATTATTAGTAGCAATTCTTAAAATATTTGTAGTAATTTAAAATGAAATATGTCACACCATATTTTTTATATTTACTATTATAAGTTATTACGTATTTAGAAATGGTTTAACTTAATTTATAACAGTTTCATGTATCGTTTCAATAGTGCCTAGTTACCATCCATAAATCCAGAGATCTGTCAAATCGTATCTCTTAAATAATTTCAAGTGTAAGTGGCATTTCAACCAAATCCTGAGGAATTTTAATTAATATTTTTAAACAGTTGCCTACAAATGAATTACCAACCTTAAGAAGCCTGAGTATTGGCACTGCTAGTTTATCTTTATTTCTCGTATCTATTATAATCATGTGTCCGAGTTTTTTTTTTAAAAGCTTTAAGTTCTTCCGTACCTACGTATAAAATATTATCGTAAATATAATACAAGCAACCGTTATTATAATTATTAATTTCTTAAAATATTTCTCTCAGCGAGTCACGGGGTCTGAGGCCGTAGATTGCTCGTATCGCTTGTAAATGAGAACCATGAACCATGAACATATTCCAAGAAAGACTGTGGTATCGAATAATTGAACGGATTCATTATTTATTGTAATACTAGCTTTTGCCCGCGGCTGCGCCCGCATGGATGTCGGTTATCGCGACCAAACATAGCCTATGTCCTTTCTCAAGGTCTAACCTACCTCTATACCAAATTTCATCAAAATCGGTTCAGCGGTTTAGTCGTAAAAGTGAGACAGACAGACAGACAGACAGAGTTACTTTCGCATTTATAATATTAGTAGGGATAGTAGGGATAAGTAAGTATCTATCTGTCTTACGTTGTGCATACTAATCTTTACACATGTGCCACGACATTTCCTTGTCGTAGTTGTAGTTGGTATGTCCGCCGCGTTTTGTTCCCCCGTTAATAGCAATAGCAAGGTAGGTTCGACGAATCGCCGTGATTGCCGGAGACCCCCAAATCTACTACGGAGGAAACACAGGGGAAATAGTTGAAGTGGCCGCTTCGAAGGGCGGATCACCCATCCAGTCAAGGGAGTCCCTAGCTGAAAGTAAGTAAGTAAGTATCATTAACTTATGGCATATGGATCTCTGTAGAGGGGTTCTAAAAGCAGAGGTTGGCCCGAGAAAAAGTGGATGCAATACGTGAAAGAGGATAAATGCTAGGAAGGGAATAACTGATGACATATGATAGAAATGTATGGAGGAGTATGACATGTTGCGACGATACTAAATAACAGAGACTAGGGAAGGTAGATAATGAATGATTTATCAGGAAATTTTGCATCCCGATCAGGTGCAAATCAGGACGCGTCCTCGGACCCCTGATAACCGAGATATCTCGCGTAAATCGGGACACCTGGCAACTCTAAACCCTCTATCAGTATTAGCGACGGGTCTACGATTTCAGCGGCTCGCTTTTGCAGATATGGTAGTAACCAATCCTATGGATCACATGGCGTGTGATAAACTAGATCACGGTAAAAAAAATCACCGGTTTCCCTTTTCAAAAGTTATGAAGAGATTGTTGGCAAAAAATGTTCGCAATGTGCATGTGTATTTGACACGAGCGTCATAAAAAAATTTAGTAAATTGATGGTGTTTGTCATCCCTTGTGCAAAAACCACTAAAATGAGTCAATCCTGATGAGTCAGTTTGTATCAGTTAATTGTTGGCAAATGATTTTTTTAATCCCCAGCCGATAGCGGCAAAGCGGACCCTAGACTCCGAGGTGAAAGCTTCGAATGCGACTGGGAATTAACGCGAGGAGGAAGGAAGGATTTTTTTTAATCACTTAGAGGTACGGGTACGCCCATTTGTCAGTTACAGGCTCACGTTTTCAAACTTGGAATGAATAATTCGGATAATTGCTGACTCTCATTAATAAATTATATCCACCTCACATCAACACTTATCTAGCATAAAATAAAATAAAGATTATATTATATCCACTACAATTTATTAATAAATGGAAAACAAATAGATATATGATAATAGCATCTAAGATTATTGCAACGAAACTGTGTACTATAACAGATTCTTCCTCTCTCCAAACTTGTGCTGTGCCCGACAGGGTCCATAATTGTAACTTAATATTAACATAACATCTGTATCACATTATGGAACGCAATAAATGTATTGAGTATTGAGTATTGAGTAATTGGTGTGACTACGGATCGGTCGCCAAATAATTAAGAACTGAATACACGACACAAAGCTGGCGATAACACTCTATTACAGGAAGTGGTAATGACTCAGTTATCGTTAATTCATTACTAGCCTATTCCCGTGGCTCCGAACGTGCGTATGTAGGTATGTTAACGCAACCTATGTTCAATCTCTTCCTGTTGACTAAATTTTCTGATATTTGGCACACACTTTTAGTTCGGACGATAATACAATTATTTTTAAACGACTTCAAAAAGGAGGAGGTTTTCAATTCGATGCGTTTTTTATTATGTAATGTATGTAACTACACCGATTAGCTTTATGATTCGATTTCCGTGATTCTTTTTTTATTCGATGTGAAATAGTTGTCATTTGGTCCCATACAAATTTAACATAGTTTGATGATTTTTTATGTGTTTTCTTAATTAAAATTTTTACCCAACTTCTTATAATATGTTGTCCCATATTTCCGTTGTTTATGAACTGGTTTTGAAAAACCTTTTTGCATTGGGTTCGGTATAACTCACGGGTAGTTCCATATTAATTTTATGGGTACTAGACCTTGAACTCCGGAGATACACCAGAGAACTCCTCGAAATCAAATAGGTGATGAGAAATTAGCTAGTTTTATGACGATCCTGTGACACGGCGTCTATGTCACCTCATTACGATGGTCAAGGGCGTGCTAAAATTACCTAGTCTACGTCGGGCTAAATGTCATCATTCATTATCATCATCTTCATGGAGACGTATTTTCCTGATTAGTTACATCAAAAGCTCATATTATGAGTTTATGAGGAGAACTCATTTGATGTATAGCATGTAGGTATGTCTCGTTTAAGATATTGACAGTTTTATGTCAATACCTACTATGGTAAGTAGGTACTATCATTGAAGATAAATTGGACTGAACTGAATTATACCACTAAATTTTTGCACCTTTCGAAGGCCTACACATAGCCACTAAAAACAACGAAATGTCATAGACTACCCGTAGTAATCCTACTGTAGCTTACAGAAATAGCCTATTATAGACACTAAAAAGTAAAAAAAAAACTACGTTTAAAAAAACCGACTTCAAAAAACCTATTCCAATAAAAATAAAATGCACTAAAAAGTTCAAAATAATTGTGTATTCTTCAAAAACTTTATTACAAATTATTGTTATTTTTGGAGTCAGTGTCAGCCTACAAACAAACTTTTAAGCCAACTACGGCATACTTTGTACTGTAATAAGTATTCTGCCACAGTGCGGAGGAGGTAATGTCGGACTCGAACCGACTAATACCACAGATTAATAAATAGTTACTACGTAACAGATACATCACTCCCATACAAAAGTGAAAATACCTACGCTATATTAGCCTACAAAATTTTAATAATAATACCTGCTGCTCAGAACGTGAAGAATTGTACCTTAAACCCGCGGTCATAGAGTCGAGACTGTGTTGCCCGCCGTGCGAGTGAAGTCATCGTAAGAATGCGCTAGGGTTATACCTATGATAAGATGATTATTGTAATAAAACGAATGTTACGAATTAAACACATTTTTTATTAGTCAACCAGATATGTTTTAGTTTTATACAATGTTTTTTTTCTCTTCTCGAAATTTATTACATTTTATACCTAGTCGAAAATATTCTAAATCGCGTAAACAGTTTTAATAAATAATCATAAGGAAAACACAGGAGCAAAGCGACAGAAAATCGACAAAAAAGTTTTTAACATTTTGTAATGTAATACGGTGCTACTGTACCTACTGTATTTACAGTTTTCTCATAAAAAATAATCCAATTTTAATGCATTTAGATTATTTTATCCAAATTAGTTTGTTTAGTCATATTCGTGCTGCCGACCTTGTAAGAACAGAGAGATTTTGTGCAGCGGTTCTATGATGAAAGGCGCACTATGAAAAGAAGAAAAAAAAAGATAGAGGCATAATCAGTAATTTAATTGTTATTTATCTGAAATGCAGTTCTGTAACGTATTTATTTATATATCTAGATACGATACGTTATCGTTTCATAACCGTTGTAACGTTCCATTTCGAGTTGTGCTACCGTTTCCGTATCGTTGTACGGCTTACGAAAAATAAATTTTGCTTGGTTAACGTTTTATGAAACTAAGAGTGTATTTCATGGGAATATTTTAGTTAGTAGGTAGATGATAAGAAACAAAATCAATTATAACTAAACTTATCATATTTTACTAAATTAATTTTATCGACTAAAACTTTTTGACATTATTGAAGGATAATTAGCGGGCTTCTTCAGTTCACAGAATTGATTGTTATTCTATACTATATATATATCGCGCATTCGGGTAAAAAGTAACTAATTTATATATATATATATATATAAATTAGTTACTTTTTACCCGAATGCGCGACGATAAATTCGCATTCTTCTAATAGGTATACTATTATAAGAATGCGAATTTATACAAGTTTCCTTAGAATGAGGAATTACCGATTTAATGTTTAGTAAAAACTAAAAAGATAAAACAAGCCCTCTTTCCACTAAAATCAAAAGCTTGATAGCAGGCGATAGGTACCCATTAATTTTCATCCGATTTATAATTTGCAAATGGGTAGGTACCGCCTGCTATCAAGCTATGGATTTTAGTGGATAGAGAGCTTGTTTCGATCTTTTTATTTTAAGTTGGGTTATTTGTTTTTATTTTAATAATTTATTTTATTTTATATCTACTTATTTTATTTTAAATTGGAAAAAGCGAAATCAATACTCGGGCAGGACTCGAACCCGCGATCTTTCCCTTACAGGGGGAATGCTCTAACCACTGAGCCACCGAGCTTCGCCCGAGATTGATCCAAATTTTCCAAAAAAAAATTTGCATTTGCATTAAAATTATCTCAATTATATCTACTTTTTAGTTATTTTTAAATACCTATTCAACGATATCCCACTTGACGTAGTTTAATTTTTTCTTTTTCACAATATTATGGCGTCCGGTAGTCGCCATTTATTAAATTTTCACTAACGTCATGTCTTTAGTGACACTCGCCGGACTAAGAGGAATTGATTGACGTGTGAATCATAAAAATCGGCCCAGGCGTTTGGTCTTCATAGTGCTTCAATTGAACATACAAACATACATATATATATACATACATACATATATACATACATACATACATAGGCTGATAAACACATTACCACTCCTTTGCGTCGCGCAGTCGGGTAAAAAGTAACTAATTTGATTAGACAAGCAAGTATAGAAAAAACCATCAATTCTGTGAACTGAAGAAGCCCGCTAATTTTCCTTCAATAATGTCAAATCGACTAAATTGACAGTATCAATCGTATAATATTCGCGATTTCACGGAATATTTAGCTTTACTGTAACCAATTCAGCTATTGAACAGAACACGTTCCTCCATGATCATGGTGCCGAAATATCGGACACTCAATACAATACATGGTAAATATCCCGATAACTCTAATACCTAGTAATAAGAACAGAATTTCAATTGGAAAGTCTACGAGGCAACGCGCAACGTAACGAATGCATCGTTGCTACAATCGATAACGATAAACAACGCTCAACCCTAGTATTGGCGGCCGCCCAGAAACGCTAGCAGAATTCAGTAACTCGCCCATGCGCGTGTGGAACGCCCGTGTCGTTGCGCAGTGTATTTTCTACCTCTAAACAAGCTTAAGGTTAAGGTCAGTCATTAATACTGAATAGCAGTAACAATTTAAGATTTAAATATTACTGATTCTTACGAAAAAGTGTTGTGAAGCTAAATATGTCAGAAAGTGTTGTATACTTTTATTAGAAACGATAAATTGGAAAGTGCCGTTGGGAAAATGTTTCAAAACAAAACATTAAAATATAATTCTTAATTTTTTAACGTACACATAGTAGAAGATAATACTTATACTTCAAAAAACGTCTGGTAAACGGTTTAGACGCATAATGGAAGAATGCCGAATGCATACGACAGTACGACAGTAATGCAATTTTGTACCTGCGTAATTTGCGAGATGACATATCGAAAGCGCATGCTTGCATAGGCAAGTAAATAAATAATGTACGCATCAGAAATATGGTTATTTTTTTATCAATACGATTAGCTTGGTATTTTACACAATCGAAGTATGTTTGGAAATGAGGGGGTTAATTTCTTTTTGGTCATTCAAGACTGAGTGAATGAAAAATTGCATAATGGAGTATTATTCCAAGAAGGTCGGGCCTAGCACCCTCTCTGTTGGACCTTCTGCTGACGAGTCACCCAGACCAGTACAATGTTTCAGTGCGAGCCACTTTAGGCAGCTCCGACCATTGTCTGGTTTGTTCCAAGGTGCCAACTATTGGCCCCCACGACCTGAACAGAGAAAGCGGCGTCTCTGGCACTACTCGTCAGCGGACTGGGATGGGATGCGTGAGTACCTATTTTGCGTCCATCCCGTGGGTTGCTTTGAAGGTAAGAACCCCTCGGATAGTGCTACTGCTGTCGCCGGTGAGGTCAGTCTGGGTATGGAATAGTATATCCCATACACTGATGTCGCCGGTGCCTGTAGAGCGCGCCCTTGGTTTGGCCGCGAGTGCGCGGAGGCTGTTGATCAAAAACAGTTTGCGTACCGCGCCTGGGTAAGGGCGCGCGCCACGCGCGATTCCAACGTGGGTTACTTCAAGGCAGCGCGTCGCGTACAACAAAGCCACAAAGGTCTGCAAGAGGGCTTGCGTTAGAGTTTTCCATGTGGCCCGGCGCCGGGCCAAATCACCGGGGCAGAGGGGATACAGTACATAAATACGAAAGTAACTGTGTCTGTCTGTTTGTTACGCTTTCACGGCTAAACCATTGAACCGATTTTGATAAATTTTGGTACAGGGGCAGATTATATCTTGAGAAAGGATATAGGCTATGTTTGGACGCGATTTCCGACATCCACGCGGGTGGAGTCGCGGGGCAAAAGCTATTACAGTATAAAATAAATGGAAATAATAATAATAATAATTTGTTATTTTTGTTTCAGCACGAAAATGCTTTTGGATGTCGACAAAAGTTTCTATGTAATTGGCTTAAGACCGGGCTCTCTATTTATCGGCTATCTGTACTTGGTAAGAAATGAATCTGTTCACGAATCTTCTATCAGTTAAGTTCTTTATCTCCTGGAATTCAATTCTGCAAACGCACGACGACGTTGCCTTGACTACCTTGATAGAGATTATCTTTGGTCAGATGATCTGTTGATTTGTGTCATCTGGCCCGGTAAACATTTCAACGGGCCAGTTAAAACTTTCATCCTTAGAGTATACATTGCTATAGAGCTATAGACAGCCTCCGTGGCGTAGCGGTAGTGAACGCGGCCGCTACGCAGGAGGCGTGGGTTCGATCCCCGCTCACTGCAAATATTTGTGTTCATGAAATATGGGTATTTGCATTGGTCTGGTCGTGCCTCGGAGAGCACGTTAAGCCGTCGGTCCCGGTTGCAATAAGAACATCTATGGCAGTCGTTACGGGTAGTTGGAGCCCTCAAAAATCCAAAAACAGTCTAGCTGCAAAGCTTCGATATCGCCTAATGTTACCATTGGGATGTGGAGGTCAGATGGCAATCGCTTCACAGAAAATATCGAGGTCTAGCCAAATCCGTAGTTAAGACTGGCAAAAGCGGACCCCAGACTCCGAGCTGAAAGCTTCGGATGCGACTGGGAATTAACGCTAAGAGGAAGAGTATACATTGCTATAGAGCGCGCCTTACAAGTATGAACAGTACCCGAGGCTCCTGGCTCAACCTCAATCAGTAGCAAAACAATACCCGTCAAAATGACTTCACAAATAATATTTAATTCGATATGTTAAATCAAAATTTTGTACAACATCGTATATTTGTAGTAATAATGAAGCAAAAATACCGCAAAATGACGCCATTTTTTGTATTTTGGCTTTAATTTTATCCATGCTTATCAAATCGAACAAAAAACTTCATAACAACAAACTACATTAATAAGTGCATCTATTGATACTCGTATTTTCGGTAATGCATGAAACGTCACTGTAGGTGCGCTATACCATCGCAAAGTATCTGCTAACACTCGGCGCCAAAGACCTGAGTGATAGGCGCGCTCTATATTTATAATGTATACTCTAAGATCAGATCAGATGTTGTTGCTGATCCGTCACCGTGTACTTCATTGTAACATAAATAAAGTCAATGATGTGTTGGATAATAAAGTCAGTGTTGGACTGCTACGAGTAAGCCAGAGGTCACGGACTTCATTTCCGTTCGATGAACATTTACGTATTGTACGTGTTGTCTAAAGCCGGGTACTCACTTGCGAGCCGTAACCGAAAAGTATGTTAACCCGCATTCTAGAAATATGGGATCTGAATATCACGTGGGCGGGGCCGCGGGGAGGGCAAAAAAATACATACATACGTATACTCACGCCTGTAAATACCCGAAGGGGTAGGAAGAGGTCCAGTGGGACCTGAAAATGGGTTCGAATGGGTACTTTTGTGAGAGGGTCGAATCTTGGAGGTCGCACGGGTACGTAGCCAAAAAAATATGATCCCCGAAGGGGTAGGAAGAGGTCCAGTGGGACCTAAAAATGGGGTCGAACGGGTACTTTTGCGAGAATGTCGAATCTTGGAGGTCGAACGGGTACGTAGCCAAAAAAATATGACAACGCGCAATTCACCTGGTCAGTTGATAATCACTACATAATATATTATTATAAAACAAAGTCGCTGTCGCTCTCTGTCCGTCCCTATGTATGCTTAAATCTTCAAAACAACGCAACGGATTTCGAAGCGGTTTTTTTTCATTCAAGATTGATTCAAGAGGAAGGTTTATATGTTGTTTATAATACATGCATAATATTGTAGAGAAACACTGATAAATTTAGAGATATGCAGCGGGAACGGAATCAGAAAATATGGCGGTACGAAGTTCGCCGGGTCAGCTAGTAAATTATAAATGTGAAAGTTTGTGAAGATGTTTGAATGTTTGTTATTCAATCATGTTCTGTGGCTGAACGGATCTGGCTGAATTTTGGTGCAAGGATAGATACTATATAGGCTACTTTTATCCCGGGAATAGGTTCCTATAGGAATAGGTTGAAGAACGGGATTAAAATTCGAAGCCGCAGGCTACAACTAGTAACCAATATTATATCTTATAATAAATTGGAAAAAGCGAAATCCCCCTGTAAGGGAAAGATCGCGGGTTCGAGTCCCGCCCGAGAATTGATTTCGCTTTTTCCAATTTATTATAATTTGTTTAGTTTAGCAAAACTAATTGCTTTAAAATTATCTCAATTGATTGGGCGGAGTTATCAAAAATCAATGTTTAAAAATGATTGCAACATCATTCATTGATTCCGATAGTTCGTACGAATATCGGTAGATTACTCCCACCATCGCCGTAAGATGGATGTATTGGAAAAATTGGATCACTCTCGGGCGAAGCTCGGTGGCTCAGTGGTCAGAGCGTTCCCCCTGTAAGGGAAAGATCGCGGGTTCGAGTCCCGCCCGAGAATTGATTTCGCTTTTTCCAATTTATTATAATTTGTTTAGTTTAGCAAAACTAATTGCTTTAAAATTATCTCAATATTATATCTTTACAGATTTTGGACCTCGTGCTAACAGTGTGCATAATATGGGGTATGAGTCCGTTCCTGGACCCTCCTCAAAGTCGTCTGGGACAGTTAGTTACTATTATATACTTAGTTGTCTTCGGTATCGTTCTATTGTTCGTGCTGATAAACCTGAGCTTCGTGATCTTACTTCTCGTTGGACTACATACGGTAAATAAATTTATTTATTACTAGCGACTCACCCCGGCTTCGCGCGGGTATGGTTTAGACTCTGTAGATAATGATGTCAGCGTGAAGTAATTAGTCCACTCCCATCACTAGCCAACGCCCGCATCGCCCGCCACGTACCGTGCTTGAACTTATTCCGTCGCGTCTAATTTTCAATTTGCGATACCTCTTAAGTTATTCTTTGTCATTAAATAGTTTGTATGACAATTTTGATCTACAGTAAATTATCAATGTAGCTAACGTATTTAACTGGATAAGGATGAATCCTTATTCAATTGAATACGTTATAAATTATTTATGGGCCAATTCATCAATGCTGTGAAAAGTACTAACACAGTACTAACTCGTCAAGTCTGTTGGTAGTAGAAGTTAGTCAGGTGTTAATGTTCTGATTCGTAGAATTTGGGCCACCCCATCCCTTCCCATGCGGTGTCGTACAAGGCGATTAATTGATAGGACTGCTTAACATCAAAAACATTTATTATATACAGCCAAAACTGAGCATCATGGCTCCAGTCAACAATAGTGACCGGAATACGACAATAGGCTCACTCCCTATTACGTGGAATGATTGGTGAAACGCTAACCGTTAAGGCGGCCACCATATGTGTGTGGCCGCTTGACGATTTCGGTCAGCAAAGACAGTTAATGGCCGGACAGTCTATGGCCGTCGGCATTTTATACGTAATAACATCAGAAAAATATAAGAGAATAATGTTATTATTTTAGTCTGAGGTAATAAAATGATGACGACATCGATGACATAAGGACTGCAGGCCGCCGCCGGACAGGCGGACTGTAAGTGGGTGGCAGCCTTAATGCTAATTGGAAAAATGATTGGTGAAATGCTAACCCTCCTGGGATAAAGGCGAGATTATATGTATGTATGTATAGTGTTGTATCTGATATAGATTAATTTTATGTTTCAGAACAAACCTAGACTCATCCTGGCATACCTGAGCTGTGCATATGTTTACATAGTTCTTGCAGTAGTTTTTGGTCTCCTGATAGCCATATTACAGCTCCCCGAAGCCTCTGTCTATGTAATCATCCTGACTTACGTTGGTGAGTAGTGTAGGCACTAGGCAGTAAGCATCAGAATAATTTAACTAAGGAAATGAATCTTGATTTTTGTTTTCTGTTTATAAATCAAATAATTTATTGAATAGAGAAAAAAAACTTGAAAAATATCGAATTGATTGTTACATTTGCCACTACTGTTAGTGTCATAGGGAATATTTTTTCCTCTTGACACTAGTAGTGCCATGGGGCAAGAATTTTACCCTTGATACTACCAGTAGTGCCATTGGGTAGTGCCACGGGGCAGTCACCAATAAAATGTAATGTAGTTACATTATATAGAGGTATACTCAGTTGAGTATACCTCCGGACACGTAAGTTGGGCCTAAACCGCAAGACAAACGAGGCTCTGGTGCTCGCGGATTGTTTTATATTAATCTATGCTTGGTGAATTTGAGCTCGGGAAGCACGGCGCTTCCCTTAAAAGACACCCAAAAATGCGTATATATATAATTTTGTACGCCACAAAAAGCAGACTATGCTAAGCCTTCACATGTTTAACAATTATCTTCTAATATATAAAAATCAATGCCACTTTTCGTTGTTTTTTATAAGTCAAGAACGGCTGAACCGATTTGGCTAATTTTAGTCTTGAAATATTCGTGGGTGTCCAGGAAGGTTTAAAGGATGAGAAAATAGGTGCAGCGAGAACGGGAAAAATATGGCGGTACGAAGTTCGCCGGGACAGCCTGCTAGTTATATTATATAGGTATAACAGCACTGCAAAAACCGTATTCAGAAATAAAGATTATTATACATTATTCTATTATTCTATTCTTAGATATTGTTGCGTTTGCCTTTTCAGGGGTCAGCATATACTTCTACGTGGTCATTAGAAGCTGTTACTGGCAACTCAACGACAGGATTCTAGCATACGAGAAGTCCAGGGTACAAATTCAAGACCTATAAGATGAATACTGTATTTTGACATGATATTTTTTACGAAGTACTGACTCCGTGTGACATTGGTTGTGATTGGATGTACAATCGCACTCAGAAGGTGTTGTATCTGTATTTTTGTATTTTTAGAGAAAAAATATTTCTTGTTTTTTTTTTATTTTTGTTTTTTTTTTTATGTTTTAGAGCTAAGATGTTCGCTGACTTGGAATATGTTAAGCTAATACCGTTGGCGATTGTACAATACCCGGCTTTTTATTTGTGAATTGAAGAAGAAGAATAATAAAATATAAATAAAGAAATGAAGGAGTAGTTCGTTGTTTCGTCCTATGATAAGTTCGGCCCATGGGACGAAACAATATTTTTCTATAATATAATAATTTCCATTCGTTGATTCGTCCTATCGATTTAATTTTAAAGATAACTGAGTTTTTAGTATGGTCAACAAAACAATGGTGATTACTTTAATAAAATAAGTTATTAAGTAAAACGAAATCTAGATTTGTAGAATCATCTTTTATTAAAATAAAATCTACGGTATATGCCCCTCCAGTAACACCCAAACGAGTAACACTGTTACTGGTTGGGAAAAAAACTCCCAACGAGTCACAGGTGTTACTGGATGCAACAGTTTTTGTCCCAACGAGTAACAGGTGTTACTGGATGACACAGTTTTTGTCCCAACGAGTAACAGGTGTTAAGACTTCAAAATTTGGGTATGGCACTCTAATGATATACTTACTATTTTTTTTTTTTTTTTGTAAATAAGAACCACAACATATTTCATACATTGCTTTTATTGAAAATCACCAGATTTACTTTGTACTTCAGATACAGATTTACTTAATAGATTCATCCTCAATAAAAAAATCATTACAGTGTTACCACTTAGTCAATAGTCCCGTCAATGATTTTTTATCAATCGAGTAGGTTATTAAATTACGAGGTTAAGCTATACAAGCCAGGTTGGTTTTCGGATGGACGACGATTCTTATGATATTGAGACACCTCTGTTCCTCAGAGAGTGCGTTAGGCCGTAGTAGATCCCGGTGGCCATATGAGTATTTATGACAGTTGTTATGGGTAGTGGGAGTCCTAAAAGTCTAACAACTGATCATTCAAAATGGATGCAATCAGGAAGATGCGTATCGTCGTTATGTCTTAACTTACTCGGTTACCACTTAGTCACGAGTCCCGTCAATGATTTTTCATTGATGATGAATGCATTGTGTACGAAATAAATCTGGTGATTTTCAATAAAAGCAATGTATGAAATGTGATTCTTATTTACTTGAACATTTTTTATGAGTACTTTATTGGATTATCATACCCAAATCATAGCATTTTGAAATCTTGGATAGTTGCACGAATTTTTAAAAAAGGATGCCATAGTGGTGTCCATACTTTTTTTTTCACCGAGATAAGATAAAGTGAGTCCAGAGCAGCCATAAGTAGGGCCACCCTCTGTTGCCGAATTATCCTTGAATTTTGGGATACCCTGTATATCATCATCATCTGCATATAGACGTATTCTCCTGATAGCATCCGTGGTCAAGAAGACCTCGACGCTCAGGGTCCTCCTTCCGGCTCTTCCTTCTCCACTTCGCACGATCTTGGGCGTCCATGGTAGTGAGACCATTAGCACGCATATCACCCTCCACGACGTCAAGCCAAGACTCTTTGGCGTTTATTCCCAGTAGTTCCTTTACTAGTTCCTTTGAAGGGACTACTGGGACTTTTTTATCCCCATAGTTTCTTCAAAGAAACCAAAGGAACTACTGAGACTACAAAGTTCCTTCAGTTCCTTTGGCAGTTCCTTTGAAGGAACTACTGGGACTTTTTTTCCGTATAGTTCCTTCGAAGGAACTAAAGGAACTACTGAGACTACAAAGTTCCTTCAGTTCCTTTGGCAGTTCCTTTGAAGGAATTGCTGGGACTTTTTTGTCCGTATAGTTCCTTCATACACGCAGCTCTTGCTTGTGTCGCTCGTACAGCGGCCACGCCTCACAACCATACAAGAGAACAGGCCTAATGATTGTCTATTAGACCTGCCCCTTCAACCTGACTGGCATTTTAGGATCACAGGTGACGCCAGTCATTTCTCGCCACTTGGCCCACGCGGCAGCAATTCGTGCCTTGACGTCATGGTCGATCTCACCGTTCACATGAAGTACAGATCCCAGGTACTTAACCTGGTCCGTGCGCTCGACCAAATCATCGCCTATGCGGACGGGTGTGGGATCTGTGGAGTTTAACGCTAAGTATTCTGTCTTCGCTATATTTAGCTTCAGACCGCCGTTCTCAAGCGCTTCTTTCCATTCTTTCACCGCGCCGCTTTGGCCCTGGAACGCGCCAACTTATATATGAGCTTTTGCCCCTCAGACGATTCCAACTTGGTATATAGAGGTTGCAAGTGGTCTCGTTTGGCCCTGGCTACGGCTCTCCTAGTGGCGCGTTTTGCATCTTTGTACGCATCGCGGTCGTCGGAAGATTTGGACGCTTGCCACTTTTTAAAGAGGGCTTTCTTCACCCTGATCTCTCTCTGGACTGTGTCGTTCCACCACCAGGTGTCCTTATCACACTTGCGTCCACCCTTAGACATGCCGAGATAAAACCGCCGTGGACACGCCCAAACTCCTCACACCCGTCACCCATATGACCGTTCAGGTCACCGCCCAGGACAATCTCCTGGGACAGCGGGACGTCACGTAGCACTCCCCCGAGTTGGTCCAAGAACAAGATCTTTTCGGCTTCGCCCCGCCCAGCCTGTGGAGCGTAAGCACTTATCAGGTGGGTTATAATCCCATCCCATCGATAAGCACCCTCACAACCGTAAGTCGGGCGCTATAGCTCTTCACCTCCAAGATCTCATCCTGCAACGCCCGAGAGAGCACCACGCCCACCCCGGCCTGCCCATCAGGTGCACCTGTGTACATCAGCTGGTAGCCCTCCCCAATGTGCATGGAGTTATAGCCACCCCACCGAGTCTCCTGCAGGAACGCCACGGCCACTCTCCGCCTGCAGAGTGCGTCAGCCAACTCCCTCGTGCGACCGGTCAACGTGCCAATATTCCACGTTGCGAAGCGGAGTTTTCGGGAATCACAATGTTGGCCTAACATCTTTAGCCGTTGCCGGCTCAGGCACGGTAGCCCTTGCCCACTTGCGACTCAAGGCGGGCGACCCTCATGCGCGCGGTTTTGCAGCGGCGCCCTACCCTCATTACGATTCCTTTTTCTAGCCATTTCATTTATATTTGGCAAAAATTTTGGCTTTTCCGGGGGCGACCCCCCAACCCCGGAGGGAAAGCCAGCGCCAGAGCCTCGTCCGTTGTTCAGCAGGTGCACCGGCTTGCAGGTGAGGCTTGGGGCCCAAGATCTAGGTGAACCCCCATACACCATATGTACCTGTATATATTATGTACAAATCAATTTTAGATAGCCTAAGTATCGTCTATTGATTTACATTGATACTTAAAGAATGATATAAACATTGTATTATATTATAACACAGAAGACTTATGTCGCCCTTTGAAATTGCGACACTAGTCTTCTATAAAATAATACTAATGTTATTACCCCTCTGCAATATTATTTTAAGCATTTTCCTTGCTGACGTTACTTCATACAAATTTTGTATAAAATGAAGAAAAAAAAAACAATGGGACGAATCACTGAAGGAAAAATTTAATTATTTTTAATTTCTGTGATTCGTCCTATTGGGACGAACGCCTATAGGACGAAACACAGAACTACTCAAATGAAGAATAAATTTTCGGGCAGATTGGTTTGGTTTGCTTCGATATAGAGGTCTCTCTTTCGCACAGTAAATATCTGCAGCTTGATATCTTGTTAGAGAAGTTAAAACCAAAGATTTTGAAATAGGAACTAGCGGCCGCCTGCGACTTCGTACTGTTACGGGTCTCGAGGATTTAAAAAAAAATAAAAAGCAAAGGTTTGGTGAAGACAGCCGTCTAGCATAGAGGTCGGAACGAGACTGGTTGTAAATGAAAGGGAGTTATGTCAGTAGGACGTGTAGGTGCTGAGTGTGCAAGTAGGGAAAGCGTGGTGTGCTGGAAAGGGTACAGGTGCCAACCGTAACAGTTCGCAAGGAGTTCGTTTTACCCCCTTAACTGGGTGGAGTTTCGTATAATCTGTTCTTAGCGGGTCTACACCCTATAAGGATCCTACCTATCAAATTTCAAGTTTGTAGGTGTTACAGTTTCTGAGATTTTGAGATTAATCAGTAAGTGGTATTTCGTTTATATCTAGCTGATGCTCGCGGCTTCGTCTACGTGGCATTCTGATCTCGTTCAATGTTGATAGTAGCTTGACGTGGTACCTGATAATGTAGTTTTCTAATGGCAAAGGAACTCATGAAATCGGTCCCGTAGTTGTTGAGTTTATTCATTAGGTACATACAAAAATACAAATTTTTCCTCTTTATAACAATAATATAGATTTTTATAAACACAAAGCGTTTTAACTACTCTATAGAGGTACTAATCTGTCAGTCAAATGTGCGAGAGGGTGTCCTATCATTTGACAAAAAACAAGTGACAAATTTTCATTTGAACAACAACGTTTGACAAAATTATACTTGATAAATGTATCATTTGACAAACCATTGTTTAGTAAACTACTCATTAGGCAAAATATTTAGGTAGGTATTTGGAAAAAAAAATCATTAGATAAAGCATCATTTCACAAAGTGATTATTTTAAAAACATAAATCGTCGCAGTCCTAGAACAACGACGGATTTGACTTTTTGCAAAATTTTTTTTTTTACTCTAATTAGCTTAAAATATGGTACTTTATAAAAAAAATAAAACATTTTATCAAATTTCATTACAAATGAACCAAATACAGAGTTGAATACTGACGGTTTTGATTAATTAACGTAAAACTATGACGGATTGATACTTGCACCGTTGTCTGTCGCTGTCCCCTGCCCCCCGCGCCCTTTCCGCTCCCGACGTATTGGCATTACCGTCGATGTTCTAGGATAAGGTCACGTCAGGAGGAACAGTCGTCAACGGATAAGTTTGGTCATAATGTACTATAAATTACATAATTTTTTGTTTATTTTAAGTAAATATAAATTTTGACGTCTTAGAACAGCGGTTTGTCAAATCCGTCGTTGTCCTTGGGATACTAAAATATATTTTTTTATGTCTTTGTTTTTACCTTTTATCTTTTAAAATAACATCATTCAGTTCATTCATGATTAAAATTGTTAGTTTTTATTATTATTTTTTTCAGTGACGCATAATAAAATACGTCGATGTTTTACGTACCTATAGTAGGCGTAAGCTATAAACCGTCATTTTTCTAGGGATAAGCGGAGGACGAATATACTGAACCGACGTTGTTCGTCGTATAGATTATAATATACGTCTTTATTCTATTTCATATTTAAAAAATGTTATATTAATTTGCCAAAATACTTACATTACCTTAGATTATACAATGATATAATTGTTCCTAGAAACCTTATTCTGTAGTTTTATTTTAATTAAGGTTTTTTTTTCACCTGAACGATGTTCGTCGCACAGCAGTATGGTACCTACTGGTGTACGACGAACATCGTTCAGCCAATTAACAGACATGCTAATTTGTAATGATCCATTTTGCTCCCAACATTAACCAGATGAGTTATCCCCAACATTAACCAACATTAACCACACTGATAGCAGTGAACACTATTGGTACAGATTCTGTGATGGAGCGTGTGAGTAATACACAGCTCCTGAGATACCTTGAGGGAAATGATCTCCTGAGCGACCGACAGTACGATTTTCGTCACAGTCGCTCTACCGGTGACCTCCTGGTGTATCTCACTGACCGCAGAGCGCAAGCCATCGAGAGTCGGGGTGAGGCACTAGCGGTCAGCCTAGATGTAGCGAAGGCCCTCGATCGGGTCTCACACAGAGTTCTTCATGTGAAGTTGACTCTCCGAGGGACTATGCGAATGGATTGCCAGCTTTTTATCTAACAGAAGTATCCAAGTCGTCGTCGATGGCAGCTACTCGGACCGCATGAACATAAACGCTAGTGTTTCACAAGGTTCCTTGTTGTCCCCGACCTGTTTCTGCTGCATATCAATGACATGCTGTCTGATGACTCCGTTCATTGCTATGTGGATGACAGCACCGGGGCACCGGGGACACGTATTACATGGGCCGTGCAAATATCCCTAAGTCAGAAGTGGAGGAAAGTTGCGAACAACTTGTTTCCCAAATCGAGACTACTCTCTCTGGAGTATCCGATTTGGGGCGACTAAACTTAGTCCAATTCAACCCTACTAAGACATAAGTATGTGTATTCACCGCTAAGAAAACTCCATTCATTGTAGCGCCGCAATTCCTGGGCACACCGCTTACCATTTCCTCGAGTATCGGGATCCTTGGTGTCGATATCTCCAGCGACGTCCAACACCGTAGTCATTTGGAAGACAAGGTCAAGCTGGCATCAAAGAAACTTGGGGTGCTCAACAGGGCGAAGCAGTACTTCAGTGCGGGGCAACAACTCCTCCTTTATTCGGTACCACATGAAGTACTGGTGTCACCTTTTTGCCGGAGCGCCTGCGTGAGCTTGATCCTTTCGACTCGGTGCAAAGATGGGCGTTAAGGCTCGTCGGCAATCCCATACTCACAGGCAATGTGGAACCTCTCACTGTCAGAAGAGACTTTGCCTCACTGTGTGTGTTCTACCGCCTATACCTAAAATGGTTTGTGCTCAGATGAACTGTTTGACATGATGCCCACAGCCTGCTACATTCTATCATGGCACTTCTCGCCACAGGCAAAGAATTCATCCTCACACATTGCGTCCGGAAACGGAGCGCACTGTGCGGTATGAAACGAACACATTATCAACATTTTCATTCCTCGCACACTCAAGCTGTGGAATGAACTTCCCGCGGTGGTTTTCCCAAGCGTCGACAATAATGGGGTTCTTAGAAGGTTTCTTCGAGGTCGGCAGCATGAGTGTGACGCCTCTGGTGTTGCATACGTCCATAGGCCACGGTAACCACTTCCCATTAGGTGGGCCGTGTCTGCCACCCAAGTGTAATAAAAAAAATCGTATTAATAATACCAAATAAATACTTTTACGAGTATATAAGTAATCGTTGTTTACTCTATTTACTTTTTTATTTTCTGTCTTTATCTTGAGACTTTTAATTATTATGATTAAGTATAATTATTATTGATTAATAGTTTGGGTTTCTGCTACCTGGTTATGCTTATGTTATCTAGGTTTATTGATTAAAAATGCCAAAAACAGATTTTAGTCAAGATCTGATTGTTTTTTTATAAAGTTCTTATTCTTATTCAAGTTCAAATTCAAATAAATTTATTGCAATTATGATGGTTAAGTTTATTAATTTTAAATTAAAGGTTTGAAGAATTAATTACTGTTTTAAAGGGATTGATCTTAGTCTGTAGGTTGTCTTCCTATTAAGTAGAATTAGCAGTAATTATTGCAATTTTGATGCATTTTTTTTTAGTAATTTTGTACTAATAATTTCGTAAGTAAAACATTTCAAAGTTAGCTTCTTTTTCATTTCTTAGTCCAAATCCGTCACAAAATTTTGAAAGGATTCCCTTAAAAAGTGACTGTATGTACTGTACGCCACTTTTTCAACAAAGATAGTCCGTAAAATAACGACGTATCAGATTATTCGTCACCTTAGTGTCCACAGAACAACGACGCATGTGACTTTTTTACTAATTAACGCAATATTTAAAATATGTTGCGTATGTCATGTTATAACGTATTTAATTCATAGCAACATATCAAAATTTTAGAAAGATTGAATAAGTAGTTTTCAAAATATGACAACATCTATACATGAAAAACTTTAAAGTGCTCTCCTGTAAAGTTAGCAAAAGTCACATCCGTCTTTGTTCTACGACTGCGACGATGTTAGTTGACATTGTGATAGATTTTTTGAGAAAGCTGCTCATTCGGACTTGGATAGATTAGTTTAGAAGGCTGGTTATTTCTTTTTATAACCATGCAGTACTTTATTTAGTCAAATGAACATTTTTAAAATAAAATTTTAACAATTGAAATGTTTTCTATAGCCGGATTTTTAATTAGACGATATCCACTGACATTAGCTAATGTCACTTCGTCAAATAATGTTGCTATATTCAGTATCAGTGATGCAACTGATGCATTCAGTTCCCGTTCACTCATATGAAATGAATGGAATGGAATGGAAAGGGGACTCTTTTGTCCGCACTTAGCCTCCTTTTTTGGGCTATTGTGCGTGGAGTTATGAAATGAATGATGAGGGATTATTAATATTTTCTTACTATAAAAAAGAACTATTTCTATTTTACAATAAAATTGTATCACAGTGCTCTGTATGTAATTAGAATCAGTTTTTTACCGGCCTATTTCAAAGCGCAACGGTGACACTAGTGTCAATGCCACGCGTATCAGTCGCCATTCAGGTCAGATCATTATAATATAATGACCAAAAAAAGTCAGTTGCCATTTTTTTTTTGCTACTTCATACATAATCCTGATAAAATAAAGGTTTCAGCTTGCATATCGTCCCCGTAGAGCGAAAAGTCTCTAAGTCGAGTTATGGCCAAAATGAGTTATGAATGTCATTGAAATCACAATTTTTTTCTCTAAATATCTGTCTAATCAACATTTTAGTAGCTGTCTTAGTTTTTGTTTTATAAAATGTGAAAAATAATTAAGTCAACCCTTTGGAACCTGGTTCACAATGAGAGCATTCACTAATTTAGTTAATTATTGTTCACTATAATAAACACTACGAAATTGGAAGTTAAAACGACATAGTTAGTTTTTCTCATGCACTATTGATGCATAACTAATCTTAAAAGTAGTCTTAAAATCATTAAATTGAATTAGTTAATTTCGAAATCTATAGTTTGATACAACATACATAAGCGAAAATTAACTAAGTCTATTTAGTGAATATTCACAGACTACTTTTTAACAATTTGCAAGGTTACACCAATGAGAAAAATCATCAAACCATTTTAGTGATGTTTTTTCTATTATGATTGGATACAATACATTTATTACGAGTAATAATTAAGAACAATTGATTATTATTCCCACAACTTCGACGCGTATTGTTACACTGTAGGTATTATTCACTCGCGACTTAGTGAGTTTTTTGCGCTGGAGTGAAAAGTAGACAGTAGTTGGTGAGTTTCATTCGCGGCAATCGCATCGACAGATACACGCGTGTTGTAAAAGTTAACGTGTACGAGTATAAAAATGAGTCGATCCAAGCTTATCATTGTTTTATTCAATCAAAATGATAGAACCGTAATAGAGGTACGTAAATGTTTATTTTTTTGCGAAAATTAAATATTTCATAATCTGGTCTAGATTCTCTGGACTGGCTGCTTTAATCTTAGCGTAATAAAGGAGATAACAATTTACGTATAAAGTACATTTAGAAATGATTATTAATATTGTTTTACAGGAATTTAGACGACGACAACTTTACGAGATTTTTAAAGAAAGTAAAATAATTATTTGGGTGTTTTTTTTTTGGTGCTGCATGCAGCATCCAAATCTTCCGAAGACCAATACGTACAAAGATGCAAAACGCGCCACCAGGAGAGCCGTAGCCAGGGCCAAACGAGACCACTTGCAACCACTATATACCAAATTGGAATCGTTTGAGGGGCAAAAGCTCATAATTATATAAGTTGACGCGTTCCAGGGCCAAAGCGGCGCATGGTCAATCCAAGTGCCGCTGCATTAAAGACCCTGGGGGCAATCTGTCGTACGAGAAATTCGCGGTGAAGGAGAGATGGCGCTCATACTTCCACGAGCTGCTGTATAAGCAGCATAAAGAGTTGCAGCCACCAGACCTCCCTCCGAATCAAGGATTAATGCCACCGATAACGCCTGCAGAAGTCCAAACTGCCATTCGTCACATGAAGAATCGAAAAGCTGTCGGACCAAGGCAATGGGTGCCCGTGGTGTGAGCATTCTAGCAAATCTTTATAACCGCGTACTCCTCACCGAGCCAGTGGAGGCAAGCATCATCACGCCAGTCTTCAGAAGCAAGGGATCGGTGCAGAAGTGTGGCAGTTACCGCGGTATAAAGATAATGTCACATACCATGAAGCTCTACGGGCGGATAATCGACTCCCGGATCCGAAAGGAAAGTGCACTCTCGAAGTATCAGTACGGGTTTCGTCCCGGGCACGGGATCATAGACCCGGTGTTCGCCCTCAGGATTGTGGCTGGGAAATACAGGGCGAAAAACACGCCCAGCACTGCCTATTTTTAGATATGCAAAAGGCCTTCGACTGTGTTCCTCGCGCGGTGATTTGGTGGGCATTGCGGGCAAGGGAGTCCCAGAAACTTACATTGACACCATCCGAGACATGTACTACGATTGCGGTTCTGTGGTTCGGACTGCTGTTGGCGACTCGAAAGCTTTCCCCATCACCGTCAGGGTACACCAAGGATCCGTCCTTAGTCTAAGTCCGTCAAAACGTCTAATACCACACTGAATAGGTAAGCCTGTTCAGCGTGGTATTAGACGTTTTGTCGGACAGCATCAGGAACTCACATGAGCAGCCCCCGTGTTTGTTTATGTATGCTGATGACATTGCACTGATGGACGCGGACAGAGCAGACTGGTGCGATGCGTGAAAGGGTGGAAGGAACTTGAAGTTAAATGTAGCGAAGACAGAATACTTAGCGTTAAACTCAACAGATCCCATGCCCGTTCGCATAGGCAATTACTTGGTCGAGCGCACGGACCAGGCTAAATACCTGGGACCTGTACTTCATGTGACTGTGGAAATCGACTACGACGTCAGGGTACGGATTGCTACTGCGTGGGCCAAGTGGCGAGAAATGACTGGCATCACTTGTGATCCCAAAATGTCAGTCAGGTTTAAGGGGCAGGTCTATAAGACGATCATTAGATCTGTCCTCTTACATGGTTATGAAGCTGGAGCAACACAAGTAAGAGCTGCGTGTCACGGAGATGAAAATGCTGCGGTGGATGTGCGCCGTCACGCGGCAGCCTTCATGTCCGTGACATCGCGGATAAAATGAAAGAAAGCCGCCTTCGCTAATGCGCCACGCCCCCGCTGGGTTAAGGTAAAAAGGTTAGGCCCAAGAAATCCTGGCTTGACGTCGTGGAGTGGGACATGCGTGCGAATGGTCTCACTACCATGGACGCCCAAGATCGTGAGAAATGGAGGAGGAAGAGCCGGAAGGCGGACCCTGAGCTCCGACTTCATCTTGACCACGGATGCAATCAGGAAAATGCGTCTATATGCAGATGAACATTTTTCTATTCGACTGCACGATTTAGTACTTTCATTTTTATATTCAATATTTTGTATATATTTCTTGTAGTATTTCATTTAATAAACGTTGACAGATTATACCATCATAGTTTCATTTCTTTGTATTAGTATTTAAAACAACATTCAACACATAATAAGCCTTATAATATACCTAGGTAGTATTCACATTACATATGTAGCAGATCTAATGGTGAGTTCCACTTTACCTAACTCTAGTTATTGCCTTCTAAATTCAATTCAAACTAAACGAAAAATCACTAACTCCAGTCGAAAATTAACTAACTCTTACCTAGATTAAAGATTTTACAGGGAACAATTAATCAATTTAGATTTTCTTGTTTTTCTCGATTATACAACCTTTTTTGTTTACTAATTTTCTCATAATGCAAACTGTAATTTTTTTCCTTTAAATGAAAACTAGAAACGTAAAGATTAATAAAGGTACACAAAAGTTATGACGATTTATATTTTTAAAAACTTTAAACGCTTATATCTCGAAACAAGGTTTTTCGACTTAGTGACTTTTCGCTCTACGGGGACGATATATTCACATACAGCTGAAAATAGGTTAAGGTCTTAAATATACCATAATTAAAGAAATATCAAAAGTCCCCATCGATTGCACTTCTGCATTTTTTTTATTCAACGTTATAGGTCAAATATATTGTATACCGAATGCTCGCATTTTTCTCGTAAACAGCAAATATTATGGTAAAAGTAGGTTCGACAAAGTTTTAGATCATGAAATTACCTATACAATTAATATCCATTTTGTTTTTGTACGGATCACCATTTCAGAAATATCGCGATTGCAAAATTGGAAGAAGTTAAATCTCTTAATACATAGTTAGTCGTTCCCATAGTATGATTCAACAACGCAGAGCCTAAACCTCTAGTCATATGAACTTGAAATTTTGGCAGTAAATGCTTCTCATTTTACGTGTATCCACCAAGAAAGGCTTTTTAGAAATTTTGTTACTAAGGGGCTAAAATAGGGAGGAATGGAAATGGACTTCAAGACAAACTTTAATCCCATATTTTACATCCTTAACAATGAAATTTCAAAAAATTCCTTTCTTAGTGTATACTAGCAACATGATAAGCATCTACTGCCAAAACTACAAGTACATAGGGCCAGCGGTTCAGGTTCTGCGTTTATGAATCCTACTATGGGGATTGAAATTTCATATAAAATACATAATTGATTTCTTCCAATTTTTAAATCACGATATCTCCGAAATGGTAAAAAAATTAACATCAATTTTGTAGGCAATTACATGATCTACAACTTTGTCTACCCTACTTTTACGATAGCATTTGTTGTTTACGAGAAAAATGAAAGAGATAACCTTGAAAACAAAATGCAAGGTTCAAATCGATGGGGACTTTTAATATTTCTTTCATTATGGTGTATTTAAGACTCCCACCAATTTTCAACTCTATGCGAATTCATGTTAGCTTACCATTTAATTTCGTCTGTTTTGACTGGATTCACATTCATCATGATAATATCATTCATCATAATATATTATATTCACTTTGTCACAACACTATTTTTAATTCATAAAAAACTTGCAACCCAGTAAACGTCAGATAGCTTCGTCTAATTAAAAATCCGACTATTAGTAAAACATTAATTGTGAAACCTGTATTATGTCAAATGATTCTTTTTAAAGTAATAATATATGTTTGCGAAATGAAAGTTTGTCAAATGATTAGTTTTTCAAACGTTGTTTGTCAAATGATGTTTTGTCTTACGTTTTTTGTCGAAGAAGGGTGAACCGTGCGAGAGAGATAATATCCCAGCCAGCTGTGCAATTCACTAAGCAAGCACAACGATGCGAGTCGCAACGTTGTGCGCTATAGAGATTGTCATTCATTGGTCGATCTCTAGTGACGTGACCCAATCCGACCAATGACAATCTCTACCGAGCACATCGTTGCGACTCGCATCGTTGTGCTCGCTTAGTGAATTGCTGAGACAGTGCAGGCCCTCGATTCTGCTAAAGCACAACCACTGTCGCACCACAGAGACGGCGAGAAAATTCCATTTGATTTTAGCCTTTAAAGCAATGCAGTTAAAGTTTAAAATCAAATGGCTTTTTGTAGAGTGAACGAAAGCGTGTAATGAAAATATTGTCATTTAATTTTGGACTTTAATTCTATAGAAATAAAGTCTAAAATATAATGCCAATTTTAGCAGAAACTGTGGCACGACAATGGTTTTGATTTAGCAGAATCAAGGGCCAGATAGATTGATAATCTGAAAAAGGTTAGTGTAATAGACTGTATGCGAAAACTGAAGGACTGAGTGCTATGCTGCACATTGAGTGAGGCTCATAACTAACCAAGATAGAGAGTATTATATTTATAACATAATCGTATGTGTCTAATCTACTCTAAGGCCCGGATTCCAGTACGATAATCAGTCCTGAATCTCGATTTATGTCTAGATCTGTAATGCAATTCTGTAAGCGCACAACGACGAGCACAAAGTTGATACAGATTGTCATTGGTCGGACTGTGTGACGTCACTGGAGATCGACCAATGACAATCTATAATGTCAAGGCTGTTCCAACGTTGTGCTCGTCGCTGTGCGCTTACAAAATTGCATTGCTGGGGACAGGTTGTATTCAAGATGACAGTTCTGCCCCTCTAGACAAGTGGCAATTCGTTGCTCGGCGTATGATGGAATAGAATGCCAAATGTATGGGATTTGACGTATATGACAGGCGTCAACGAATGTCAAAAACGTCAAATCCTATACATTTGTCATTCTAGTCCATCATACGCCGAGCAACGAATTGCCACTTGTCTAGGGGGGCTGACAATTTGTCAAACTAGTTATAAACAAAATTCAGAACTGATTACGGGCCTAAATCTGTGTTTAAGAAAGACTCTGGATTATATATTATTCTGTAGGTATAATGTATATCTGGAATCATGTCTCTAGTCTGAGTCTAGTCACATCTTTAATAATAAATAAATTATGTACTAACATTATGTAGCTATTTACTAATAAATGTATAGATGTATTTTCAGATAATGGTTGTTATATTATATAATACGCGTTGTTTGTTGTAACAATATAATATATGTATTTCAATGGTTGTAACTGTATTTGACTCGAATTTTTTAAGGATACATTGATGGTTCATTCTTAAGAAGACAAAAATATATTTATGTGGAGTAAAAAAGGTTGTAACTTGTATATAATTTGGCAGTTCATCAGTGCAGAATTTTTTTACAGCGCGATGCAGGTTTAATAGTTTCGTAGAAGTTCAACTTGACTGCACTAGATGGAGCTGAACACATAACGGCATAGACATTACTACTCATGATACTGTCTGAAGTATCATCGGGCTAAAAGTCGGGCTAAAAGTAAATAATCCGTTAAAAAGTAGTTTTATTTCATTAATACTCAATAAAATATAGTTGATAGTTTTATTTATTAAAATTTTAAAATTTACCTGAACTATTTCATCTGTAACTTAACAATTTAATTTCTTTGCGTTATATAGATATAGACAGAGAATTCTCTACAGACACATAGATAGTAATGCCTCTGTGGCGTAGCGGTAGTGAACGCGGCCGCTACGCAGGAGGCGCGGGTTCGATCCCTGCTCAGTGCAAATATTTGTGTGCATGAATATGAATATTTGCATTGGTCTGGGTGTTTCTATGTATAATATGTATGTATATACAAAAAAAAATGTATCTAAGTATGTTTATCCGCATTCTAGAACTCATAACACAAGCTAGTTAAACTATGCTTACTTTGGGTCTAGATAGCGTTGTGTAGATTGTCGTGCACTATTTATTTATTTATCATTATTTATACCCCATTCGGTTAAGTACTTATCTAAACGTAAACAGTCTTGATGTGTCTATTTAATATGTTTTATTTAAAAACCCTTTAAATTAAACTTAAAAAAAAATTAAGTGATATAAAAAAAACTCAGTTTATATAAATACTTTAAAGACTAATTCTAGTCAGTCCAGTTCATTTGTTTAATATGTGTTTTTTTTAAATAAAAAGTCAAACCTAGTTTATTGTTATATATTATATTTTCATAAAAGTCCGCCTGCACTACAACGCGGACAGCATTAAGCTGAGACAGATATATAGCGCCATATACGCCACAGTACAGATAAGAATGGAGTAAGCACAGTATAAGTATAATTTCTATTCTCTGGTATAGGTCTGCTGTTACAAAAATAAACCCCAGAATGTAGTTATAGCACGAAGAAACTGATAAAGATGATATTTTTGTACATTTTTAAATAAATATAGTCGGACTAAGGGCAGAGCCAAGTCAACCTCATTCGCAAGCCGGTAAACCTGCGGATTGACTGCCACTGGCACAAGGTTTCCTCTGGGTTTAGAGGTCAGAAGGTAGTCACTCTTATAACAGCCGCATAAACTAAATTAATAGGTGGTGAAGGAGTAAGAGAATCTTTTCTTGAGGTGAAAGTCAATGCTAATAAATGAGTCGTAGATACCTGCTGCCTGGCCCTCGATTCTGCTAAAGCACAGAGACTGCGAAAAAATGCCATTTGATTTTAGCCTTTAAAGTAATGCAAGTTTAAAATTAAATGGTTTTTTGTAGAGTGAACGAAAGTGTGTAATGAAAATATTGCCATTTAATTTTGAACTTTAATTCGATAACACAGTGGTTATGCTTTAGCAGAATCGAATCGAGACAATATTAATTAACTCAGATATTGGAATGTTGTTAAAAACTGCTAAAAAGTTTTCGTGGTCGGTGACATTTATTTTTATAAAGTTCTATTCACTAACGCTTCCATAGACCTCTTCCTTACATACAAATTGTATTTCTGCAAATCATCTATAAAAATCAATTGACAGCCTCCGTGGCGTAGCGGTAGTGAACGCGGCCGCTACGCAGGAGGCGTGGGTTCGATCCCCGCTCAGTGCAAATATTTGTGTTCATGAAATATGGGTATTTGCATTGGTCTGGTCGTGCCTCGGAGAGCACGTTAAGCCGTCGGTCCCGGTTGCCATAAGAACATCTATGGCAGTCGTTACGGGTAGTTGGAGCCCTCAAAAATCCAAAAAAACAGCAGTCTAGCTGCAAAGCTTCGATATCGCCTAATGTTACCATTGGGATGTGGAGGTCAGATGGCAATCGCTTCACAGAAAAATATCGAGGTCTAGCCAAATCCGTAGTTAAGACTGGCAAAAGCGGACCCCAGACTCCGAGCTGAAAGCTTCGGATGCGACTGGGAATTAACGCTAAGAGGAAGAAGATCTATAAAAATCAATATCTAGCATTTATCACATCAAAAATATATAGTGTTACTAGCTGCCCCGGCGAACTTCGTACCGCCATATTTTCGGCCCGCGTGGTATTCAAATCCCGTTCCCGCTGCACCCTTATCACTTAGGGGGATGAAAAATAGATGTTGGCCGATTCTCATAGATACCGCATAAGCACAAAAAATTTCATCAAAATCGGTCGAGCCGTTTCGGAGGAGTTCGATTACGCACCCCGTGACAGAAGAATTTTATAATTAGATTTTTATTAATTCTATAACTTTATCTACATGTTCAAATGTAAATAAAAATGTTACTTGTAATTACAATGTTTTTATTCATCCTAGTACCTACTGTACCTATAGTTGCGGCACGCTATGATGACCGTTTTGACACGACTGATTTTGCTCGTTGTCTCTTTTTTGGTTATTTTCTTCTGTGCCAGTCTCGCCATATTTTTCTTTAGTTATTCGTCTAACAGTTGTCCAATATTAAATTGGACAACTGTTAGATTAATATTAAGCTGTCCAATATTAAACGCACCAAAAAAGAGAAAACGAGCAAAACCAGTCGTGTCAAAACGGCCATCATAGCGTGCCGCAACTATAGTTAAACGTTAAAAGTTAATGTAGCATTTTAAAGTGACGAGTGGTGACCTCAATAAGCTCAATTAATAAGTTCCGTTGATAGACATAACATTTCATTAGTTAACCGACTTCAAAAAAGGAAGTTCTCAATTCGTACCCAATTTATTTTTATTTTTGTATGTTTGTTACGCGATTGTGAAGCCAATTCTAGACGGATTTTGAAAATTCTTTTTCTGTTCGTAAGTTGATTATTCCGATGGACGCCCAAGATCGTGCGAAGTGGAGAAGGAAGAGCCGGAAGGTGGACCCTGAGCATCGAGGTCATCTTGGCCACGGATGCAATCAGGAGAATACGTCTATATGCAGATGATGATGATGATGAAATAGATTATTCCGAAGTGGTCCCATTTAAATTTCGTAAAGATCTGATGATGGGTTTCCGAGATTAGACCAAGGAACTCTTCAAAAAGTACCAGGAAATCAGCCGCGACTTCTAATAAATCAGTAAGTCTGTAAATTAAGTTATTTTTCGCTTTTCAGTGCCTCTTTTTCGTTTCTTGAAGTCGGTTAAACTTTTTTGTTAAAATGAATTGTCCACAAAGTCCGTTACATTGAACTAAACCCGCGAAGCTATTTGTGCTGTGTGGCCGTTGAATCCACCATCAATGAAGTAACATTATCAAGAGTCCTAGCTCTTCAGCAGTGGCAAACTGTGAATATTTTCAGAAGGCAAACCGTTAGGAAAATATCTTAGGTACCAGTTATAGAAAGACCATAGCAATTTTGTATGGAATGGAATTTCAAATCGGGTCTTTGCTTCTCGCCATTGCTCCTTAGTAGCAGCCTTCATGTTCGTGACATCGCGGATAAAATGCAAGAGAGCCGCCTTCGCTGGTGCGGCCACGTTTTGCGGCAACCGCCAGGCTACGTGGGTAACAAATTCCTGGCAATGGCGCCCTCGCCGGGTCCAGGTAAAAGGGGTAGGCCAAAGAAGTCCTGGCTTGACGTCGTGGAAGGTGACATGCGTGCGAATGGTCTCACTACCATGGACGCTCAAGATCGTGCGAATTGGAGGAGGAAGAGCCGTAAGGCGGACCCTGAGCAACGAGGTTATCATGGCCACGGATGCAATCAGGAAAATGTGTCTCCATGCAGATGATGACTGCTCCTTAGTACGATATTGTAGTCACATTTAATTTTTCTACGTCTGTCATATTTCCCACAAATTCATTAGTCGAAGAGACTTGTACATGTATATAGACAAGAGTTCCATTTATTAAGGTGTACAATCACTGACAAAACTTGCTCAATTTTGACAAGCAAACGTCAGGTCATTAGCAAAAAATTGAAAAACTATTTTTGTAGTAATTGTTTATTTCAATAATGCATATTAAGTATTTTTATTATAAACTACATGATTGTTTGAGGTATATGATGACACAATATAAGAATATACACAAGAATATCTTATCTGAAACTTAGATGCTTCAGCTTCTTAAACATTAATATACAAAATTGTTTTTGTACTATTTCCTGGTTTCGAACAGTAAACAATTCTAAGATATTCATAATCGTGTGACCTAATTATAAATTGGTATTAATTAAAAAAATAGTCTATTACATATATGTTGACACCAAAAATATTTCTTTTTAATAATCCATAGTTTTAGGCCTTTTATGAAACACGTAGAAAAAATTTCTAAATTTTTATCTTTATAAGACAAATTGTTATAAAAATGTGTATATAAAAGGTTTATATTTCAGGTACATTAATAACTATTATAATCGACAAATATTCATGTTGCCTAAAAATGTTTTTCGTGAAAAATTGGAAGATTTTTTCGTAATTTCGTATATTACGTTACTATAAGATTGAATTTTATATAAAAAAAAAAAAATTCACAAAAATGGAATCAGTTTACTTATATAAATGCCTTGTTAAAAAAAACTTAAGTCAACTTATAAAACTAGGATGACATGTATAATAGAGACTCTTATGTTATATTTAAGTGCTTAAAATAGAAACAACATCTAAATATCTAAAACAACATTTACCATGGGCAATATAAATCTTAAGGGCACGTATAAAGTCACATACTTCGAGTAATTTCGAGAAAATACAAAAAAAATATAAAAGTTTTACTTACATACAGTATTTTTTATTTTATACCAAAAAAAAATTTCTTTATGTGGACATTCATAAAGGTTTTAATGTAAAATCAATGCCGCTTTGGCTTTTTCAACTTTCAATTATTAAGAATATTAATTATTTGACTTTAAACGCCCTCTTAGAAGCAAATTGAAAAAATACACTTATCTATACAATTCAAAAAACCATCACAACATTTAGAGAGCTATTTTGACCTTTAACGACTAGTTATTGACCAAAAAGAACTACAAAATTTTTCGTAAATATTTTTTTTTCCAAATTCAAAAACCTCTGTTTGTCACTGTACCAATTTTTAGAAAATATTTTAAGATATAGTACTTAAGGACAACGTTGACGAATTTTGAGATCTGACCCATGAGATGAATGAATTTATTCAAATTTACCGAAGCCAATTTTTTTTTAATGAGATTCTTCAAGTCAAATCCAAGTAAAATTATTCAAGGTCCTTCATAAAAGTCAAAGTCAAATTGAAGTTGTAATAATTTTCAAAGTGCATAATATAATCGACATTGTATTCCCATCTCAGAAATGCAATAGATTAGAAAATTTCTTAGGCTGTGTTGTACACTGCTGGCTTAGTAGCAGCGTCGTTCATCTTCAGGTAGTAGCTTCTGATGACCACGAAGAAGTATATGCTGAGTACTGAAAAACAAACGGATATGCCGATAAATTATACGAGAAGTAATGATGGGTATAATTCCGGACCGCGTATCTTGGACCTAAAATGTGCTCAAAATGTGCCCTATACGCGCAGTACACATTTCTTGGGTGTCTTTTGAGGATAGCACGGGGTGCTACTGCGGTGGACGAGCTCACATTCACCAAACATAGATTATCTTGCGATTTAGGTCTAAAATACATGTCCTGAGTTAGGAGGAATTGAAGGAAACTCCAGAATGGACAAATTGACGCTTGAAATATTAATGCTTCGAAAAAAAACACAGTCAGTATTGCTTCAATCAAATCAATCAAAATATATAATATAGTAGCTGAGCTAACAAAAATTATTGTAATGTTTTTGATTGATAAATAATAAATTTATCGAAAACATCGAACGTAGATTAAAAAAGTGCAGAATAAGACTCGAGATGTTCGTATTTTGAATAAAAGTAAAAAAAAATCAGTTGCACAATTGAGATTGCACACCAAAGGTATGATTCCGAAAGCCGACCGCATACAACAACTTCATACGCTGCTACCCATTACTAGTTATACTCCGATACGGATATAGGGAACGAATTCGAAAAGTTTGTACAGTCAACTGAACAGGGCCAGCTACAGCATCAGATCGACCACCGATCTTGACGAACAAATTAGGTACTGAAAATGATCTTAACACCTTGATATTCCCCCCTTCCTATCGATTGATTGTTCTGATATTTGGCACACACCTTTAGTTCGGACAATAATACAATATCTGAAACTGTACTATTGAACTGTACTATATTGTACTACTGTACTATTTGAAACACTGCCTTACATCCTATTGTAAAGCCATGTTTCTCGCAAATAAAGATTTATTTATTTATTTATTTATCTCTAATATATAAAAATCAATGCCACTTTTCGTTGTTAGTTTATCTCAAGAACGGCTGAACCGATTTGGCTAATTTTAGTCTTGAAATGTTCGTGGATGTCCAGGGAAGGTTTAAACGGTGAGACAATAGGTGCAGCGGGAACATTAGTGGTACGAAGTTTACCGGTTCGCAGTTTGACTTGCTCTTAATACCTTGTTATTAAGATCATTTTGAAACTTTGTAGTCAAGATAGATTTGCACTGCAATTCGAGTCGCAACGTTGCACTCGATAGAGATTGTCATTGGCCGGATTGTATCGCGTCATTGGAGATCGACCAATGCGACTCGCAACGTTGTGCTTGCTTAGTGATGCTGACTGTATTAGCACAGCTGATGCTTACTGTACTGAGAACACTTTAATGATACTTACACAAGTTGATCAGATTCTTGATTATGTCACCGACAGCAGCGGCTTGGGAAATGGTGACGATGAACAAAACGCAGGCAAAGACAATGAAGATACCAGCGTAGATGAGGTAGGCCTTGAGGTGTCCACGTTTGTGCTGAAAGAGAAAATAATAAGATATTAATTATAATATTAACTCAATATCTGAACGGTAGCTTTTAAGGATTCAACTTTTTTGGTTTACTTCCACCGTCATTGCGGTTATCAAGAAATGATTTACACTTATTTCTCCTAATACGAGTGGAACATACAGTAATCCAGAATTTAACATTAATGTTCAAGGAAAATATGAATTTGAGCTGTTACCTGCGGCTCAACCGGCGTAAAATTTCGTTTCCATTTTTGTAGCAAAAGTAGCCTATACTTTATTCTAGACTATAAACCCTATACCAAATTTCAGCCCGATCGATTCAGCCGTTAGAGTGTGACAAACATCTTCACAATCTTTCACATTTATAATATTACATACATATACATCTGCTCACGTCTATTTCCCTGCGGCCTACCATTTGACTTTATCCTTACATACTTTATGAACTTCCTCTCTGTCATTTATCCTTTCATGCAAGTCCACCGGTTTCGAGAAAATAAAGTGTTACTTGTTACTTTCATTCAATTGGTATTCGTTCGTTACAATTAACTTTTAATAAATAGTTTATAAGTAAATTTCATCAATGAAATCTGTAGTAGATATACCAAAGGTTTGTTTGTTAAAATATTCTTTAGTCAACTGTTTTTCGACCAAACGTTCATTCGATCAGTAGTAAAAATACCAAATGTTTGTTCGATAAAAACTCTTTTGGTCAATTGTTCATTCGGTCAGTAGTAGAATGGCCTAATGTTTTATCGATCACACGTCAAATGATCAAATGAATTTCGGTCATCAGTGGTAAACTCGAGTACTACTGACCTGCCCTTTTTCAAAATTTATAATATTATATAGTAGGGTGAGTTACCTTATGTAAACCAACGAGGAGCACGATGATGAAGACAAGGTTCAAGACCACGAACAGTAGACCGACACCCAAAATGGCTAGAGCTACAGCAGCCACTGTATGTTGTTCTTCAGTTTCCTTGTTAGTGGCGACGACTCCAGCAGCAGCCATGCCCAAAATCAACAACAGCGTGACAATGAGGTTCCATACCTGTAAAAACAAGATTATGATTGCATTTTTTATATAGGACACATCAATTTGAATTCACCTCCCTTATGGTAAGCTGATGGCAGCGAAGGAAGCAAAGTCTCGGCAAAGAGGGTCGCCATTATAGACACGTACCATGTTACAATGGTGGCACTCAGCTTGACGGCCTCATTAGATGCTTTTTCACGCCCCGCTAAATATATATAATATAAAAGAACCCGGAACCCGGGAGAAGAATTTTGGCATAATAAAATGAAATTTAAAAACTGAAATCGAATTATTTAGTTTTTTTTATAAAAAATCGCTACAAGATTGTTTTCCTTTAGTTAAGTACCTAACCGAATGGAGTATAGAGGCTACCGTGGATATGCTGTTGAAATGACGAATTGAACTTTTCCTTACCAAGTTTACGTAACCGATGATCAGAGATCCAGTTCTCAGCTCAATGCAGAAGCAGCAGTTGTTTACTTCAAAAGCCATTTTGGTTCTGGAACAAAAAATACAAAAGATTATAATACAACAATAATTATTGAACTTAGTGTTTGCGTCATTTTTGAAAGCCGCCATTTTCCCGCATGGCCTGTCTATACAAATAAAACGTTATTGCATACCGCGTAAAACGGGGTGAATAGAGATCAAAGGGTGAATAGAAATATCATGGTTAGCTAAATTCTGTAGGTAGTTCAATGTTATATTGAACAGAATCATTAAAAATCTGGGTAGATACTTAACATTTTGTAAAATAAATTATTCCTATTCACCCATTGATCTATATTCACCCCATTTTACGAACCTAACACCCCACGGGAACGGAGAAAATGACTCATAATTTGTTATAATAAAATTGCCATGGCGACCGTTGTTTTTATCTAAGCCATAGGGTTATAATGTTTCGTCACGACATTTTTGCTTTTTGCGTGTAGGTAAAGCCGAAATGAGTCAAAAAGTCTCTTACAAAAAAATTAAATAACTGGCAATGTAAAACTTAACACTGATAAGGAGTTGATAATTATTTTAAAACTGTTATGTACACTGACCAAATTAATTATGTCTAAAAAGGATAAGGTTAGGCATGTAGAGCGAAGGAGTAAGGAGCGAATGACACACCAGGTAAGTAAGGCACATGTGAATAGGCAGACCAGCCGGGTTGACCTCGCAATACATACATTGGTTAAATTAATAAAATTTCGAATAAAAGGGCAGGTCAGAAGTATTCAAAACCGGCGGGCTTGCATGAAAGGATTATTGACAGTAAAGGAAGCTCATGAACTATGTAAGGATAGAATCAGATTGTGGACTGGTTGTATCAGCCCACCCTGAAGAGAAATAGGCGTGAAGCCACAGAACAACTGATATACCTCGGGAGTCGGGACACGTATCTTGGACTTAAATCACGAGACAAACGAGGCTCAAGCACACGCGAATTGTTTTGTATTAATCTATGCTTAGTGAATTTGAGCTCGTCCATCGCTGTAGCACCCCGTGCTATCCTCAAAAGTCATCCAAGAAACCTGTACTGCGCGTATAGAGCACATTTTGTCAAGATAATTATAATAATGTCCCGAGCTATACCCATAAAAGATAATTTAGACACCATCATCTAAAAATGACCTTCCATTTAGACTATGTTAAAATGCTAAAATAGGGCATTATTATGTCATCTACGAGTATAGACATGACGTCATGTCATTGTTTATGGGGCGTTGAGACCTTGGGCCCACACAAGGACAAAATGACTTTAGCAAACGAGTTTGAATGGTTCAGAATATCTTGTAGGTGGATATATCTGTTTTTGTTATTAAAAGCTGTTTTTTGTGTCTAGTAACAATTTTATTGTAATTATGGTTGTCTAAACATAGAGTTTTGTGTAAATTTTGTTTCCGTTCCCTATATTCATGGGAACCTAACTAATCCCGGGATAATGTGTTATTCCAGATTATAATTTAATATTCTGTACTCAGCCAGATCCGTTTAAATATTAGAGCTTGTGTTAGTGATTACTAACGAAACATCCAAACATCTTCACAGATATGAAAGATATTTATTTTATAAACTAAAAATAAAGTTTCGTAGAAGGAAGTAGGGAGTGGTATTAGTGGGAAGAAGGATTTGAAAGACGGTGAAAGGAAAAGCTAAACAATTCACGGTAATATAATACAGAGAAATGGACAAAAAAGAAAGGTACGTCTTTACTTATAAATAAGTTTTTCCCATCATTCCTTATTTATTTAGTTATTGATATGATTGATTTAATGCATTTTAATTTGGATTTACATTGTCGGTCTCTTTTTCCCTATCCCCACTAGCACAACGGTCTTATTAGATGACGGTTACAATATAAAATCAATTCATCAATCAAAATAATAAATAAGTGTAAGTTCAGAGACTATAACAATAGATAACCCTGGCAGTTGGGTAAAAAAGCTGTTTGCGATTTCCGTTCAAAGCCCACGGAAGCATTGCTAACTGTGGATGGTCACGCAACTAACAGATATTTCTATCTATCTACTATTTTAATCTCTGACGAATTAATTTTGCCAAAAGTTATTGTTTCACCTTTGTCCACTATTTTGCAATGGAATAATCAAAACATGTTAGAGCTTTTTTCAACGGGATACCTACATAATAATATGCGGGATCAATCATTCATTAGATCAACAATCAATATGCTTCCTCATCCTTCCCTTTAAGCACTTCATCTCCGTTTCATCCTTCATCATCGTTTAATAATTTCGTCATCATCTCAGCTTCTTTCACCGTCTCATTCACTCTCTTCACCTAGGAACACGCAGTTTAATTTTATACCTTTTCCTTGTGAGTCCAGTTTCGATATTTTTCTTCTTTCAAGAAAAATTATAACATACCTACTAAAAATTGCAGAGCTATAAAAAAGTGTAGTTCGTTAGTTGAAATTCATAGTGAGCAATTAATTTTTTCTTCAATTAATCACAATTTCAAATTCTACAATTGTTTTAATTGTAGTTTAATATAGATCTAGCAATTGTTGGTTGAAAATTTGAGATAGCTGAAACGTTTATTGCCGAAACAATAAGAATTAATTACTTCAAATTGTTAATTTAGAATTTTGGTGTATGTATCATTGTGATGGTGTAATAGTCGAACACATGATACATACACCAAAATACATGCACAGTGTATGGAGTACATAATTGTTAATTATTTCAGTAGCGAGTAGATAGTAGTAAACGAAATTATGCGAATTTCTAAAAACAAAGGAAATAAAACTTTTAATATGAATAATTTTCACAGCTTTTAGCGAACTCCGGATTCCAAGATGAAAAATAAGGTGATGATTATAGTAGGTAAAAAGAATCCTGAGAAAATCTTGTAGTAAAGTCGTTAATGATTTATTCTTTAACTAAAACATCATTTTACAAATATTATCATAAGTCAATAAGTATACTAGTTTTACACGCATCCGCGCTTGTCCTAATAACTCCTAAGAAGGAGCGCCCAGACCTGTACCCACTGCAAAAGTGCCCATCACGCTCGCTGCTTCCTCCTTAACAATTTTTTTTCTTTACCTATTTGTGGCAATTCACTATATATTTCGTTCTCTGTTTATAAACCCACCATCTTCTACAGCACAAGTAAGAGATACACATGAACGTATGCTATCATGCCGGCCTTTTTAGCTTCTCAAATTAACGTATACATAAAAGCTGCGCCCCCCGTCAAAAAACGATAGCAATCTCGCGCATCGGCGCCTCTATGCCGCCCAGCGGGTATTTCAAGGTCACAATGGCGAACACACGCGACCACGCCGTGTGCACGTTCCCCAAACACTTTGTTATTTACAAATGAATACTGCCAAAAAGTTTATCATTATTTGACATTGCTTCTGTTGTGTATACTTATGTGAAAACCTATACGTTGGGTATAGAAAGAATCTCCGGTATCTCACTAGCTCAGATTACAGTCTGAGCTAGTGGAATGCCAGAGATTCCTTCTTTATGGCCATCTGTTAAGTTAACTTTAATAATATTTAATAGATTTATCCGACATTGCTACCACATATTCCATGAAAACTATAATCTCTGGCATCCCGCTAGCTTGTACTTACCTAATCTGAGCTAATGGGATGTCAGAGATTCATTCTAGGTATACGCCTATCTGTTAAATCTACATTAATATTGAGATAATTTTAAAGCAATTAGTCTGCTAAACTAAACAAATTATAATAAATTGGAAAAAGCGGGTTCGAGTCCCGCCCGAGAATTGATTTCGCTTTTTCCAATTTATTATAACTACATTAATATATTTAACAGATTTATCCATAGCACAAAATTGGCAATCTGCTTCAATATTGTCTTTGGCGGGCATCGAAAATGAATCTTTTGAATAAAATCTGTCTGATTGCTGTTACGTTAGCGTCATTATATTTTTTCTGTTCCCAAAATATCTAACCAGCGTCATCTTTCCATTATAGTACTCGTATTAGTCTCGGTTGCATCCGAGATATTGACCTTCGGGATCCGCTTTCTGGGTTTTACTTCTCTACTTTGCACGGCTTCCATGATAATCTATTCGGTTCCCGAAATACCTATTATTTTAATGTTATTAGAGTTAATTTGTGAATCTGAGAAACTATAATAAATTAAGCGGTGACAATTAAGATCATAGAATTTTTTTTCCGTAGTAGTTCGCTCATCTTCTGAATCTCACTATTGATCACATACGTCCAGGGCTTTCACCTCGGTCCCGCTTTCAACTTTCCGACTTTCCTCTCCCTTTCACCAGGTTTACGGCATATCTAATTCTTTTAACTCCTGCGTTGGAGTGGCCTTCCCCTCAGGTAAATGGTATACTTTCCGACTTTTCTCCTTCACTTCACCCGGTCGAGGACCGGTTCAAGGAGAAAAGTCGTTAAGAATTAAACCACTTTTATTACTAATTTTATTAGTTTAATTCTTTGGCTTTGGATTTGTTGTGAATTTCTTCTCTCTTCAATTCCTCCAATTTACTTCTGATTATCTTTGATAGTAGTTGCAAATCAATTTTACTTTTACTTCTGAGTCATAATCGGTGTTTATATAGGTCACCTTATTTTGATGTGGTCTACAGTAGGTATCCAGTACAAAGTATACTGATAATGTGGGTGACATTATTCTTAATTATACATCAGTAACTAAGATAGCTTTATCGAATCGAACACTTGAATCCGTTTACTCGATGACTGTGTAGTGATCTTACATTAATATTGGAAATCATAAACAACACGCGTATCAAATAGAATTATATAATTTAACCTTGAAATACTCGACGGATGAGAACGTGTTATTGTTATACCCTCTACGAAACCAGTGTGACCAGTTTCGACTTCATTTTGAAACCTGAATTTGCGGTATGCAAAAACTAAAATTGTATCTGCCTCACAAGTTAGTAAGGCAATAAATTGTTTCGTAAAATATTATAACTGGAAGCTCAATGGAATCTTTTAGATAGACTAGGAGGCACTTGTATAACACAATACGACTACAGGAGAATGGAATGTGGGTAGATAGATTGTTCGGATTGGTGCTGAGAGTAGTTTGAGTGTCGTAATTTATTGACGAAAATTAAATGTCAAGAAGGTGTTGAGTTCAGGTGTAAGAAATATTTTGGCTTGGAATAAAGTAATTTTAGTTTTATGTTTGGTTTATTAATGGCGATTATTATTTAGTTTTATATCTAGGCTATTACTAGCTTTAAGTAGTTTTAGTAGCGTTTATTAGTTATTTATTAGATACTAGCCGTCCGAACTAGGCTTCGCTCGTGGTTTAGTTTGGGACCTCGTATTGCTCCTTTAAATAATATAGGTATAATTTTCGGTGTTTATTTGATAATTTCCCGAGTTATTACACCACGATTTATTAAATTTTTAACTACTATCTACTTATGTTTTATAATTCGTCGAATTGTTTTCAAATATTCATTGATAATAGAGTTACAGAGGTCAATTAGTTCATATCTATTTATAACTGAACCAAACTGTCGCTTCTCTTTAAGTAAAATTACTTCAAAACAAAATTTTACGTCGTAACATCTAACTTCTGTTGGTTAATTTTTTTTAGCCTTATCATTACGAAGAAGATCATCCAGGTAGTTTTCATTTGCCCGTTTACAAGTAGGTACAAGTACATGTTTTCGTAGCAAAAGATCCACATGTTGATTCGCTTCATTCATGGCTTATTTGTAGAACTATTGCCATCTGACCTTCGTTAAATGTATTGTCACGGTTCTTGAATTCAGTCTATTGTTCAAAATATAGTTACAACTGCGTGTCGTTCAAATTTACATGTTTAGTTCTATACACGGTACGATCTAGTATGTAACTAACATTAATATCACGTAGGTTTTACATTTTAGATACCTATCTTTTTTTTGGCATCTTTTTTGTATAAACACATGGATAACACATTTTGGGCAGAGACAATATTGTCATCCTACTTCCTACTATATGTATAGGTGTTATGTTGTATGTATATACATACACACATATACATATACACATATTATATGTGTATATGTATATGTGTGTTGTGTTGGTTCCCGGTGGATCCCCATCTCTTCCTGTGGGTGTCGTAGAAGGCGACTAAGGGATAGGTGATTCTCCATCGGACAGTAAACATGAAAAAGTGCCCGCTTGATGGCAATAGGGATGCCCCCTATTACTTGGGACCGAAAATCAGAGTTGACGAAATGTGGGTGATAATACACCTCTGCCTACTCTTCCAGAAAGGTTAGCATGGGTCAAATTATGTCGATTTGATTATTCCCAAAAATGTATTACTAACTGGTTTGTTTTTTTTATATCTCAAGATAATTATCTAAGTTATTTGAACAAATATTTTGAATAGAGATTTGTTATGTTACAAATAGGAAAACGAAAAAATAACAATTCTTGTCGGACTAATGATACCTACATACCTGTTTCCTTGTACAGTTGAAAATATTTAAAAGATACGATTTGACGTTTATAGTCTAGGGATGGAGCTTCTTAAATCAATTGTCAGAATAATCGATTCAAGTAACAAAAGATTAATCGCATAGCTGCCAAAATGTAACTTTTGTAACATTGTAAATAAATAAAACTATTCATCATAACCGCGCAATATAATAATTATCCGACAAGATTTCCATACCATAAAACAACGTTACTTTTTCCCTGTTAAGTAACTTTTTAAGCTATCTTGTTTACATTTACACTAGACTATCCTGGCCCTGGCAACACTGATTAATCATGTAATATATCTAGTATTGATATTTGGATTAGTACCTATATGTGTTAGGCTTAATGAAAACATAGGTATCATTATTATTCCTCTTTATTCCTTGAAAAATTTTATAAGTTATATTTTTAAATTCATATACATAAAAGAACATATATTTAAAAACATAAAATATAGTACCCTACTGGACTGGTATAGGGTACAGGGACCAAGGCTCACAATACGTGCCGTATCAAGGAACACCGCCTTCTGTATCAAGCCGTTGATCCAGCTGCCTAACGAGAGCCTCTTAAGCCTCTTAGAGGCTCTAAGCAATCAGCCTATAGTATAACCTCAAAAGTATGCCAAAGCGAATACAAAAATAATTTTTAAAATTAATGCATATACACAGGAAATATAGCTGAATATTCTGAACACTTCTGTGTACCCCTTCAAAGGACTCGGGCGTGATGTTATGATGTGTAATGGTAGAAACATTGCAATAATATGCGATTGCAGCAATCGCGGCTGATTTCCTGGTACTTTTTGAAGAGTTCCTTGGTCTAATCTCGGAAACCCATCATCAGATCTTTACAAAATTTAAATGGGACCATTTCGAAATAATCTACTTACGAACAAAAAAAGAATTTTCAAAATCCGTCTAGAATTCGCTTCACAATCGCGTAACAAACATACAAAAAAAATAGATAAATAGGTTAAAAATAATAGATAAATAGGTATTTGTAGTTATTCGGTCCCACGTAATAGGGGGTGAGCCTATTGCCATATTCCTGGCACTATTGTTGACTCGAGGTATACATCTGAGGCTAAGTTGTGGCTGTACCTATATAACTGTCTGGTGATAAACAGCCCTATCCCTTAGTCGCCTGGTACGACACCGCATAGGAAGAGATGGGGAGGCCCAAGTTCTACTCTGCCGGGAACCACGCGGCTCCTACGGGAAACCTAAAAACCTAAAAATTATAGCTTTGGCCTCAGATGCAATTAGGAAAATACGTCTCCATGCGCATGATGATGCTGGTAGGCAAAATAATCTAAGAGGTGCATTTTTACAATCAATTTAATATTTATCTAGTATTGATTTATTAGGTTCAGGATATATAATTTTAATAAAGCAGGGTAAATGAAAATACGAAATGGTTGTTAATAATTTTTATATATTCACTGTCTGAGCTACTTTCGATTTCAGTATCAGAAAAAAAATAAAAAAATTCCTTGTCTTTAGTATGCGATACGATAAAAGAAAAATTTAAGCAATATTTTCATTTGTATTACTTAGAAGAAACATAAGAGGGTAAAAAGAAATACATAATATTACAAAAGTTACATTCTGGCAACGCCGACCATAAACGTAACGAGTTGACATAAACTCCATACGATTAAAATGTAACAACCATAGAGAACACAGCCGCAACACTCAAATGAAAAAATAAGAACGATATGACGTAGCTGTCACACGAGATTTCGAAAAATGAAGAATCACGTCTTATTTTAAATTATTTGTAGCAATTCTTAAAATATTTGTAGTAATTTAAAGTGAAATATGTCACACCATATTTTTTATACTTACTATTATAAGTTATTACGTATTTAGAAATGGTTTAACTTAATTTATAACAGTTTCATGTATCCTTTCAATAGTGCCTAGTTACCTACCATGAATCCAGACATCTGTCAAATCGTATCTCTTAAATAATTTCAAGTGTAGGACATTGTTTCTTTTGGGCAGAGAATACACTAACCTATTAAGTTACATTTTTGTCCTATAATATGAAAAAAATATCTTGTGGTACTAACAACTTCTGATCGTAGGACCTGGATAACATACCACGCAATTTTTAGGACAATATGTTTGTTAAATTATATATAAATATTAACCAAGTAATAAAAGAAAAATCAACTGGTTAGTAATCTTTTCAGATGACCTCGATATCAATACATGTTGGAAGAGAGGGACTCTTTAATCAAACCATACATTTTGTAGGACAATAACAAAATCAAGCCGGTTAGTAATACATTTTTGGTAATCATCAAATCGACATATTTGACTCATGCTACTCTGTTAGCAACCACAATCGAAAGTTACGTACAAGCAATTGTTGGGCGTCTCATCAAAATGAAGCTACTCACGGAAAATTAGCTTGATACCTAGTAGTCAAGTTTTGGAAAATAAAATGTACTACAATAAAAAGCAGAAGTTGAAAGCCCTATGTGCCTTAGTGTGCGTGTTTAGTACCATTAAGGCCGAGTCGGATGCCATTGTGATTTATGTGAACAGTGACATAATATTTGCCACCATTTACAACCACAAGTCACACCTTTGAGAATAATAAACGGAGCTTCACACTGCTATGTTTCTATTTTAAAATAAAATAAAATGAATGTTACATGCTCTCTTGCTCCCTTGCCCACCGTGCCCATCCACCTGTACTATCGAAAACCTGAGTAGGGCCACGGACAATGCTGTAGCTGTGGCCAAATATTAGACCAACAAAATTTAATAAAAAAATATATACAGGGTGTCCCAAAATTCAAGGATAAGCCGGCAACAGAGGGTGGCCCTACTTATGGCTGCTCTGGAAAAAATAAGAAAAAAAATATATCTCTATTTTTTTTTAAATTATTTAAACTTTTTTAAAATCCTTCGAAATTCGGTACCCCTAATGATATTTTCAACTACCAGGCCCACAATTTTGCAAATATTTTTGAACTCTTTTCTGAATTAGCAAGCTAAGAAGCATGACTATCCATCACCACCCTGAAAAATTATGGAATATTTGTAGTTATTTTACAAAAATGAGTCAAAATATTTTTTTGTCGTCAAATTTTCATACATTTTTACTTTCGACCCACTTTATCTTATCTCGGTGAAAAAAAAAAGTACGGACACGACTATGGCATCCTTTTTCAAAAATTGGCGCAACTATCCAAGATTTCAAAATGGTATGATTTGGGTATGATACTATAATGAAATACTAAAAAAAAAAATATTTTGTAAATAAGAATCATATTTCATAAATGTATGAAATATGATTCTTATTTACACTGGTGATTTTCAATAAAAGCAATGGCTTTTATTGAAAATCACCAGATTTACTTTGTACACAATGCATTCATCCTCAATAAAAAATCATTGACGGGACTTTTGACTAAGTGGTAACCGAGTAGGTTATCACATTACGAGGTTAAGCAACACAAGCCAGGGTGGTTTTCGGATGGATAACCATTCTTAAGACATTGAGGCACCTCCGTTCCTCAGAGAGTACGTTAGACCGTCGATCCCGGTGGCCATATGAGTATCTATGACAGTTGTTACGGGTAATTGGAGCCCTAAAAGTTTAACAACTGGACGCACTACATAACTTTGATATCGCCAATGGGTTGTGGAGGTCAGGTGGCAGTCGCTTCACGGCAAATTTCACATTTCTGCTGTTTCACAGTTAGCCGGGAAATCAGAGGCTTAGAGTTTTATTGGAATTGTCTTAAGAACAATAGGTCTCCGAAAACAATTGCAACGCTGGACTATCAATGCGGTTGCGGATTATATTTCTGGCAAAAGATATGCACGAAAAATAATGTATTAATGCCAGTGGCAAACAATTAAAACATGTAAAATAAAAAAAAAAATTATCAATAATGCAATAATTATAAAATTATACCATTATGTTTGTTAAATTTTTTAACAGTATGGATGTTCAACACTCATCATCCTCTGAGCCTTTACAAAATACAGAGTCGGATTTTATGATTAACTATGAAACAGCAGAACCGCGAAATTTTCCGTGAAGCGACTGCCACCTGACCTCCACAACCCATTGGCGATATCAAAGTTATGTAGTGCGTCCAGTTGTTAAACTTTTAGGGCTCCAATTACCCGTAACAACTGTCATAGATACTCATATGGCCACCGGGATCGACGGTCTAACGTACTCTCTGAGGAACGGAGGTGCCTCAATGTCTTAAGAATGGTTATCCATCCGAAAACCACCCTGGCTTGTGTTGCTTAACCTCGTAATGTGATAACCTACTCGGTTACCACTTAGTCAAAAGTCCCGTCAATGATTTTTTATTGAGGATGAATGCATTGTGTACAAAGTAAATCTGGTGATTTTCAATAAAAGCAATGTATGAAATATGATTCTTATTTACAAAATATTTTTTTTTTTAGTATTTCATTATAGTATCATACCCAAATCATACCATTTTGAAATCTTGGATAGTTGCGCCAATTTTTGAAAAAGGATGCCATAGTCGTGTCCGTACTTTTTTTTTTCACCGAGATAAGATAAAGTGGGTCGAAAGTAAAAATGTATGAAAATTTGACGACAAAAAAATATTTTGACTCATTTTTGTAAAATAACTACAAATATTCCATAATTTTTCAGGGTGGTGATGGATAGTCATGCTTCTTAGCTTGCTAATTCAGAAAAGAGTTCAAAAATATTTGCAAAATTGTGGGCCTGGGTGTTGGAAATATAATTAGGGGTACCGAATTTCGAAGGATTTTAAAAAAGTTTAAATAATTAAAAAAAATAGAGATATATTTTTTTTCTTATTTTTTCCAGAGCAGCCATAAGTAGGGCCACCCTCTGTTGCCGGCTTATCCTTGAATTTTGGGACACCCTGTATATAAATAATTAAATTTATAAAAAATATATTATAATTAAATTTATGAGCCATTGACTAGCCGAAGAGGAAGAAGTACATAGAGTTAACAAACAGTATGATAGTTATCGTGTAAGTGCATGATGGACATTCGTATAATTAGGCGGTTCACGAAAGTGTTGCTACTTGTAGAGAAATGAAACTCAATAGGAAAGAGACAAAGAAGGCAAAGTCTCCAGCTCCCTCACAAACTGTATGAAATTCTCTTGGGCTTCCTATCTTGATTCAAGGGTTAAAAACCCCAATCGATGCGGAAACTCGTGTACAGCATCAGATCGATTTTGACTAGCAAAGAACTCAAAATGATCTTAACATCTACATTAATGATGTTAATACTAAACTGTTTAATTGATTTCAATTGTATTATTCTTCCTCTTAGCGTTATTTCCCAGTCGCATCCGAAGCTTTCAGCTCGAAGTCTGGGGTCCGCTTTTACCAGTCTTAACCACGGATTTGACTAGACCTCGATATATTCCGTGAAGCGATTGTCATCTGACCTCCACAACCCAATGTTAACATTAGGCGATATCGAAGTTTTGCAGTTAGACCGTTGTTTTGGATTTTTGAGGGCTCCAACTACCCGTAACGACTGCCATAGATGTTCTCATGGCAACCGGGACCGACGGCTTAACGTGCTCTCCGAGGCACGACCAGACCAATGCACATACTCATATTTCATTCACACAAATATTTGCACTGAGCGGGGATCGAACCCGCGCCTCCTGCGTAGCGGCCGCGTTCACTACCGCTACGCCACGGAGGCTGTCGTGTATTATCTCCCGAACTAAAGATTTGTACCATTATCAGAACAATCCGGTGACAGAAAGGATAAAATACTAAGCTAGGAAGATCATTTTGATTACCTTCCTTCCTAGTCAATATTGATCTGATGCTGACTATGCCTATGCCTACAGAAGTTTAGCTTTATTTATTCAGGTTTATCCACAGCAAATGTATTACAAATTGATAATAAGACATGTTTAGAGAGTAGGTAATGTGGCTGATACATTTGCCAATAACAGATAACCAGCATGCGTAAAACATTGAAGAACGAACCGATATTAGCACAGAGAATAACTCGACATAACAACATAATCTTCTAATATATAAAAATCAATGCCACTTTTCGTTGTTATTTTATAACTCAAGAACGGCTGAACCGATTTGGCTAATTTTAGTCTTGAAATATTCGTGGGTGTCCAGGGAAGGTTTAAAGGATGAGAAAATAGGTGCAGCGGGAACGGGAAAAATATGGCGGTACGAAGTTCGCCGGGACAGCTAGTCTAATATATAAAAATCAATGCCACTTTTCGTTGTTGTTTTATAACTCAAGAACGGCTGAACCGATTTGGCTAATTTTAGTCTTGAAATATTTGTGGGTGTCCAGGGAAGGTTTAAAGGATAAGAAAATAGGTGCAGCGGGAACGGGAAAAATATGGCGGTACGAAGTTCGCCGGGACAGCTAGTCTATCTAATATATAAAAATCAATGCCACTTTTCGTTGTTGTTTTATAACTCAAGAACGGCTGAACCGATTTGGCTAATTTTAGTCTTGAAATATTCGTGGGTGTCCAGGGAAGGTTTAAAGGATAAGAAAATAGGTGCAGCGGGAACGGGAAAAATATGGCGGTACGAAGTTCGCCGGGACAGCTAGTAACTTTATACTTTTAACGAAAATATATGCACACGTGAACAAATAAAGAATTTTGAACTTTGAACTTTGAACGTCGATACCTTATCTAATTGTTATTTTACAAACTCACGTCAGTCTTTTCCTGTAATTTTTAGATCACATCGCGAAGTAGAACAAGAAGATTCTAACATAGTATGGCCTACATCGGATTAGCGTTTTCGTTCATCGTGCATCGTAAGTTTGTTTGTTACCTTCATAGAGTAGTTTCGACTGTATATTTAGAAAATATTAAAACTATAGCTGCAGTTTTAACTTCTACAAAAACATAAGAACTGACAGACATGCGCTTCGCTTCAACAAGTCAACAAAACCGATTTTAGCCAGATGCTATTATTTCCGATATCCCAATTTAAAAATCATATACTGTCCGTAACCGTGCGTATGTGTTCCACCAGCTTCATAATCTTTATTATGAAGCCGGTTGTGCCCATCTATTTTAAGCCTAAGAATTTCGGTCTCTCTGTATCGAAGTCATAATTTTAGTGAATCTGTTTAGTTTTATTAATAAACCGGTACCTATATTCAACACTACTGATTACTGAAATAACAGGAATGTGTAAACAAGTTTTTAAAACTTGACTTCACGAAAACAGTTTAATGTCAATTAAATGATTTAAATTAAGAATTTAATGGCATTTTAAGTTAGAATTGAATGTAATAAAACTTTAAATGCGATGAATTATGGATTTTAATCTAAATGAATTTTATAATCCAAGTCTTGCTCATTCACAGTTGCCTCCTTAAGCACTAAAATATTGTTTCGTTGAACTTCTTTGTATACTCTCCATACATATAAACCAATTCACCATCTCTTTCTCCATCTTGGTCACTATATCTTCTTCGATATTATTTTCTTTCTCCTGTATCACGCTCTTCTTTACTTCATCAATCAAAGCCACTTCATCTTTACTTCTCACCCTTTCATCTTCTAGTGTTAGAGTTAGTTCTAGTTCTTTTATCATCATTCTAGTTTTGTTACCACCTCGAATCCCGGGGTTTGGTTATTCTTTCTTCTACTTTTGGTTTGTTTACTGCTACTGCTCTTTTACTTGCTAATTTCTGGAGGAAAACGTGCACCAGAACTCCGTCCGTCAGTTTCCAGATAAAATTGGTTTGGGGCCTAAAAATCTTAGTCATCATCATTTTCTGAACCTTTTTCCAATTCAGTTGGGGTCGGTTTTAATTGTGATGCGGCTGAATTTAGATTTTTTTTTATGAAGCGACTGCTATCCGACCTCCAGAACCAATTGGCAATATCGAAGATCTGCAGTTAGACTAGTCGGACTTTTGTGGACTCTAAATACCCGTAACGACTGTCATAGATGTTCGTATGACAACCGTGACTGACGGTTTAACGTATACAATACACCTCGCCTTTAAATCAGTATATTTCATAAATAGATAGAAAAACAGTGTTGTAGTAATTACAAAGAATCTGACGTGTTTCGTGTCTTCAAACTAATAAAATACAAACGTCCCGTTTGGGTGCGGTTAGTTACTACTAAAGTAACTGCTTTTGACCTATTTCCTTGACCTGACCGACTTTGTAAGAGTAATTTGTACTGTATTGCAATGTCTAATTTTAAGTTGATTGTTTTGGCTCTTGTACTGTTAGTAGTAGAAACGTTTCACGGAAAATATCGAAGCCTAGCCAAATCCGCAGTTAGACTGGTAAAGCAAACCCCAGACGTGAAAGCTTTGGATGCGACTGTTTAACATCAGACAGATATATACAGCCCAGACTCAGCCTCAGATTAATGACTCGAGTCACCAATAGTGTCCGGAATACGGCAATAGGCTCATCCCCTATTACGTGAGACCGAATATGTACAATAATTGGTGAAATGTTGGTGTTAATTCACCTCTGCCTAAGCCTCCAGGGGGATGGCGTGATTATAGGTAGGTATATGTATGTACAACGAAGCCAGCAATTTGGTATATGTACCCAATTCTACTCATATAAGCACGACATTCCTCACCCATTTTATTGTTTTCATATTTAGTCACTATCAACAAAGTATAAACTGTGCTAGTTATCGTTAATGGAACACTAAAATGGTGGCCTAATTGGAACGTCCCTTTGGACATGAAAGTATACGTTGCGATTAAATTACTCCTAACAAATGACGCATTAGTAAAAGACACGTCATGCAGGAAGATGGCGGCTTTCAAAAATGGCGCGAACACTAAGATTTTCAAAGTTGTGGTAACCACCACCTTTTGATTGGAATCAACAAACTATTTCAAGTGATGAACAAAATGAACTAAGACAGGGTCTTTCAATCTTTCTACCACTATGTAGGTATATCGACATCTCTATTAATGTAATCATAAACAGAGTCATAAATGAGCAACTGTTGAGCCAACCTGATAGTCACTTACTCGCGTAACTTTACGCCAAGACGAAAAGGCCATCATATTATTCGTGTAAAATCGAATTCGTAATGTAAAGATATCGATAGAACGGAGCAATGCTATTGGCCACTTGCCGACTGTAAACCTCGACAGCCTCTGTGGCGTAGCGGTAGTAAACGCGGCCGCTACTCAGGAGGCGAGGGTTCGATCCCCGCTCAGAGCAAATATTTGTATGTATGAATATGAATATTGGCATTGGTCTGGGTGTTTCTATGTATAATAATTATGTAGATATGTATTTACGAAAAAAAATGTATCTAAGTATGTTTATCCGCATTATAGAACCCATAACACAAGCTAGTTAAGCTATGCTTACTTAGGGTCTAGATAGCGTTGTGTAGAATGTCCTACAATTTATTTATTTATAAATGCTTTATCACGCCCCGCTATAATATTATTATTAAATAAAAGCAGCAGAGCGGACCCAGGCCAAAAATACAAGCTTTAATTTGTAACTGGGATTGGTGATCAGAGGAAGAAGATCGCGTGACTCCTTAATTACACCCTCATGAGGAATTGTGTATGAGGATAATTTTCTTCAATAATATAATTTTAATCACGAATAAAGTTAAATTGAGGAAAACGAAACATCAATAACAATATTGCTTAATAATTAAATGATTTAGATTAGAGGTAAATCAGTAGTGTTATAATCCAGTGTTCGATTCCTGAGTCGGGCAAAACGTTATTGTATTTCAGGGGGCTTAGAATTCAAATTTATTTCAGCAAACAATGTGTCATTCATATTGAAGCAGCTAAAGCGCCAAAAGTAACTCAGCAGGCAATGCAAAATTATTTAAGCATTCATTTATTCAATATTTTGTTCTTCACATCCAATAATTCAAATATCGCCGCATCCGATGTAGCAATATATCGCGGTCATGGTGTTCAAAATGATGTCAACTTTTTTGAAAAAATAAAGTTTATTGATTGTTTATTGAAAAGGTCCTCGAGAGCGTATGGCACGGCACCCGTGATGGTAGATATTTATTTATTTAGAAATGTTGTAGGCCACAGTAACCACTTCCCATCAGGTGGGCCGTGTGCTTGTCTGCCACTTAAGTGGTATAAAAAAAGGACTATTCTCATTCCAAAGATAAACATACACACACAAAAACGCACCCGGTTGACAACTATAGGCTTTAATGACCTGCGGTCGCAAAGCATACCTAATAGGTAATTATGCTTTACGACCGCAGGTCATTAAGCCTATCAGTCAATTATTCAATTATTGACGAAATAAGAGTTACCTTTTAGTTTAGGTGGTATACATACGTGAGAATATGTACGCTTACGTGCAGTAGGTACCTACAGATAATTAAGCAATAATTGTAACAGTACACCCTGGATCAAATAACTAATATGAGTGTGTGGTTACAGGTGTTTGTGTGTGTATAATGTGGTTTATTATTGTACATAGGATACGTACTTCGACTATACAAACCTATAGATATAGACACAGCGTTATAGTGGCCATGTCGCAGCCAACTTTAACTACCTAGGCTAGACAACCTCCGTGGCGTAGCGGTAGTGAACGCGGCCGCTTCGCAAGAGGCGCGGTTTCGATCCCCGCTCAGTTATGGGTATTTGCATTGGTCTGGTCGTGCCTCGGAGAGCACGTTAAGCTGTCGTTTCCGGTTGCCATACGAACATCTATGGCAGTCGTTACGGATATTTGGAGTCCTAAAAAGTCCAACAACAACGATGTAGCTGCAATGCTTCGATATCGCCCTAATGTCACTATTGGGTTGTGGAGGTCCAGTCAAATCCGCAGTAAGACTGGTTAAGCGGACCCCGGACTCCGAGCTGAAAAGCTTCGGATGCGACTAGGAATTAACGCTAGGATGAGAGAGTGATTAAACAACCAGGCAAATGACTTGGATCGATAAAGTTTAATTACATACTTGCTTAGCCTTCTAACCTAACCTATCTAAGTTGGATTGCGCTGCTTTTCTTAATAAACCTATCTATCACTAACTTTCTGTCTTATTTCTGGGTGGTACCCCATCATACGAATGGCCTAAGCATTGGCCAGTCAGTTTGTTAAATGTTGTAACAAACGATACGGCTGAATATCATTCGCCGTTTAGTTAACAGCCTAGTGGCAGTTACTTGGCCAGTTGATTACGAATGTTCCCTTTATGTCGAGTCCCGTTATGTCGAGTCTGGGAGTCTATTGTTCTCCAAAGTATTTACTACATTTTATAGATGAGGTTCCAAACTTTGAGGCCGTACACATGTGGACCTTCTGCAAACAATGACATTTTTCCCTTATGGACCTTCTGATTCGGAGGGCCTTCAGGTACCTACACTAATGGGACCCATTTTAGAGACTATGCCGTTATTTAAAAGTCGTACTCATTAAATGTAATACATAGTTGAAATCGCAACGTCGAATAAGTAATTTGTTTGTTTGTTCCTTTGTCTCGATGGACTCGATAAGTATTTCATGCGGGCAAAGCTGCGGGCATCATTAGTAACACAATAAACTTAAATCATCTCGCGCATAGAATATAATATTTCATCTGTATTCGTAGAATGCTATTGCTAAGACCTTCAAACGACAGCATGGGAGTCGGGTTACAAAAAATGGCGGCTATACAATTCGCGCGCACGCAAAAAAGCAAGCAAAATGTGCCTCATGGTGCCTCACGATATGATCGTTAGTCTGACAGCTACCACAGAAAAAAAATGCCGGAATTGATGCAGTGCAACATTAAGTAATACTCCGTGGTATAAGTAAACCTAAACCGCTAATGGAGCACCTAAAAGTCCGCGGACTTTTAAGTGACTCTGTCTTCTAATGTTACAGTATACCCAATTAACGAAGTAACTCCGTCTGGGAACACGCCATGACTTCGCTAAGGATGAGAGTAGACGGTTTGGTACGCTAATGGATCACCAAAGCGGTTTGACGAGCCAACGAGCCAACAGTTTAGTTTAGACCGTTGGCTCCCCGGCTCGCCAATGGATCACCCCCTTTACAGACACCAACAATGTTACAATCTCAATCAAAATCAACCTGAGGGCCACTATTTTAGTGGCCCTCAGGTTGATTTTGGTTGATTTTTCACGCCCCGCTTAAAGGACCCGGGACTGTAGAACGAAGGAAACACATGTGCTAATATAGAATTACAGTGTGAATAAATACGCCCATAAATTGTAAATAAGTTACTAAACATTACGATAAAGTTAAAAACAATTTAGGAAAAACCTTATAAGGAAATAACACCTAGGTAGACACTTGTATAAATAAGGAAGGAGGGAATCTGTCTTAGATTACATTCTTGCAATATTATAATTAATTAACAATGTTTACTAAGAGTGACGTCATTTTGAGCTTTAATTTTGTTATTCGGAATTAATTAAAATTATTATCTGACAAAGCGAGGGGACAATGGGTGCAATAGATACTTTATTTATATTTCAGTCTAAAAAAAAATCAAAAATATGTTAAGGTCGAGTCCTGTACAATGCTTACCACCCCTCCCTCTTAAATATAGAGTATTACACCTACCCCCATTTCCTTAAACCTAACCTCTTTATTGCCCCCACCCCCCTCCCAATTCATATTATTATCCAGTATATAGTTCCAATCCAATCCATCTTAAACGAAATCCTGTATATTGCCCCACCCCCACTCCCTTAAACCTAATCTGTATATTGCCCCCTTCTCCCATCCCTCTATTATATCATTATATCGGGTATATAAAGTTCCAATCCTTCATAAACGAAATTCTGTGTAGTGCCCCCACCCCCACTCTCTTAAACTTAACCTATATATTGCGTCCTCCACCCCCGATGTATCAAATTATATCCAAACTAAATCGACATTCTGTATATTGCCCCCAGCCCCTTCATATGAAACATAGGCCTGTATATAACCCCCCCTCCCCCTCCCCTTCACCCAAATGATCTCTCTGTTCTAACTCCTCCAGCTCCTCGGGCGTTTTCGGCTCCGAATGCTCTGCTGATCTTGTTGGGGCCTCAATGTCCAAATTAAATCGGATATTGCCCCGTTCTTAATTATTTGCCCCGCCCATCCTGAACCAAATATACCCAATTACCAAATTTGCCCCGCCCTTGAAAATATATCAACCAGCTCGTTTAATTACAAACAAATCTTATCAAAATTGTACTGTATAATGAAGTAAGTAGGAAGTCATAACTTCTAATATGTATTTTTCCATTTCCATATTGCATATCGTCGTTTAATTTTTTTTTTTACCGTTTCGTAGCTCTTTTTTACATAGGTACCTTCTTGTTGTTAGAACTACGATGTATCTCTTAAATGGTTCAACAGAATCATTCAAATAGATGTAATGCTCGCCTAGTTGAGAATGCGATATTACGTGGTAGTGGGTGTGGGTAGTGTTGCCAACTCAAGCGTGGTTTAACCTTGGGGAGTGCTATAACCCCCATGACTACGAAAATTAAGGCGTGCCTGTTGCCTGTACACTACATGTAATACGTAGATACCTACATAATGGTGACGCGTTTTTTCCGTTGGGGTGGGCAAACAATCGCAAAAACAAAAAAAAAATTGCGAACCTCTGCGACAACATAAATATTTAAGTAGATACCTAGTATCTTTTGTGCCTAATTGGTCTAGCGAGTCATATTACACCGCTAACTATCCCTTTAATCACTAAAGGGCCTAATGTAAAATAAAATTATTATTATGATAGATAATTATATTTTAAGTAATATTTCAATTAACTAATGTGACGCTTTTCAATTTTTAATTATTTAAAAATTAGTTAGCAATAAAACTTTCTAACTAACGAGATAACTTAATTGATATAAAAATTAACAAGAAATTAATTAAAAGGAAATTAATTGTGATTAAATTAGTATCAATGTGGAAATTTGAATTCAGAAAAAGTAATAATATTATTACTTTTTCTGAATTCAAATTTTATAATATATAATATAATATAAATATAATTTTATAATATAATATAATTAATTATATATTTATTTGAAAAAATCTAAAAATCTAATAGGAAAAAAAATATATTTTGAATACGAATATGTTTTCCAAAAAGAATATTTTTCGTACAGAAAAAAAATCTTTTAAAAACTACAAAAAAAATTAAAATCAAAAAATTTTTGATCTAAAAAAATTCAAAAAATAATTAACGGCAAAGACTTACAGTTTTAGCAGTACCCGGAACTAACAACACAAAAATAGAACGGATGTCGCACTGAATGGCACAAAGAAGACGCGAACGACTGAGTTGATGGACTGACTCAAACGAACTGGCTCGGCCCTCGGAGCTCCGTGCCTCGTGGGCTGTGGGTCTTCAGTCTTCACTCACGTAGATAAATATTTTGTAGCATAGCATTATAGTTCGCGGAAAGGGCGGGCACACCCATGCTGGCGGTTGTTTTCTATTGCCTACAATGCTTACACACATTTTAGACACTGCAAATATTACTGTGCGTAGTGAATTGTTAAAAGAATAATTTGGTAATTTATTAGGGATGCTAATTTCTTTCCCTGTGAATAAATTCGTAAAAAATCCGATCCGATTGCAGCGCGAAAATCGCAAAAAAATAGATAAAAACGGTTTTAGGAATGGATTTCTGCAACTTCACCGCTGCAGAAGTTTTAGAGTTTTTGAAGCGTACATAATTTTTATTTTATTTTATTTTATATAGGACACGTCAATTTGACTTCGCCTTGCCTGATGGTAAGCTGAGGCCCTTTTGAGCGAATTACCTAAATTGCACGATGCCTATGAAGCAAATTGCCTAAAGTCAATGTCTAAAACGCAGGATGCCTATAATGTTTAATGTCTATAAGGTTTTAATGTCTACGAAGCAAAATGCCTATGTTGTTTAATGTCTACAAAGTATAATGCCGGTGCTAGTCAATTGCCTACAAGGCATGAGTCCAATTTTATTACATCAAGAAATCTTTTTGCTAAAATATGACACATATTCCGACTCTTTAGTCTTAATGTCATAATAGTCATACAATCACGCTTATATCCCCGGAGGGTTAGGCAGAGGTGAATTAACACCCACATTTTACCAATCAATGTATTAGGTCCCACGTAATAGGGGGTGAGGCTCACCCCCGGTGAGCCTATTGCCGTATTCCATTTCAGACCCACGGTACCCCTGGCCATACCCATAAAAACATGACTTTAACTATAGATAGGTATGGATGGGTTCAATTCCCGCTCAGTGCAAATATGATATAGCATGAATATCTATATTTGCATTGGTCTGGGTGTTCCTATGTATCATATAATTATGCATTTACAAAAAAAAGTTTCTAAGTATGTTTATCCACATTCTAGATACCATAACACAAGCTAGTTAAGCTTTGCTTACATTGGGTCTAGATAGTGCTGTGTAAAATGTAGTGGAATATTTATATTTAAGGAATATTTATAGGTAGGTATCAAATACTATATTTTTTAATATTCTAAAATTATAAAAATACATTTTGTATAATAAATAAAAGCACACCTTGGGACCTACGGTACTACCAGGGGTATGGCCAGGGGTACCGTGGGTCTGAAGTGGCCATTTTCCGGGCACTATTGTTGACTCGAGTCAAGTATCTAAAGCTGAGTCAGGGCTGTATATTTAACTGCCTGATGTTAAACAGCCCTGCCTGTCCCTTAGTCGCCTTGTACGATACCGCATGAGAGGAGATGGGGTGGCCCAAATTCTACACTGCCGGGAACCATGCGACGATATATTATATATGTACTATAGAAATTAATAATGATCCGAGACCTACCTACATAAGAAGTGTTGTCATAAGTGGTAAATCAATCTGGCCGACCGTACCTTGTATTGTGCTGGCAATCTTCATTTAAGACATTTCATATATCGACCCCCCCAAGCAATAAGTCGGTAATGTGCTATTATGGGGTTTTTGTTGTTATGCGAAATTCGGCATCTATGGGTCGGGACACATGTCTCTAATTTTTTTCAGAATATTCCTACTGATATTAACGAAGATATTTGCAATTACCAATTTATTGCACGGAAACATGTCAACACATGAATAACCACAAAAACCACATAATACATTGATACAGAAGTGTTTTTCTTTTCGATAGTCGGTAAGTTGCTATTACCAGTTTATTGCAGTGAAAATTTTATAGTGATTGCCGGTAAACGCATAATGCGATATTTATTCCGTATTATATTTATAAAACATAAATGGGTAATAGAAAGTAACGAACATTTTTAGGTAGAAAATTATTAACATAATATAAATTTGAAATTGAAAAATAAAAAAATGAAATTTAACAATCATCCGACAGGTTGCCCTCTACTGCATCCACATTATCAGTAAATGTTAATGAGTTATAGAACGAGTGGTAGAACCGTGGGATTGCTCCAGATTTACACGGACCCAACAGATCAGCATGCAAAGGCTTGCTGATTGTAATCGACTGGTGATAAGCCCGTTGAAACTCAATATTGGCTGCCATAGGCACACTTTGTGCCCTTTTTCCGAGAGGTGCGCGGGTTTATTTTGTGCGCCTACCCTTCACTACTTATTTGTGAATTTTATCCCGTCTACAATTTTACAGTTTTCGATGCTCTTCGAAAAAAGGAATACTGTTATGTATGGCACGCCCAAATAGCAAAAAGAGGTAGTACAGAAATAGGAAGCTGCTTGCTAGATTTTTTTAAAACTCAACACGAAAATTGCATTTCCACATTTTCACTTTATTCTAATGGGTGTTATGGGCAGAATAAAAATAGATAATATTTTTGCTATGTATGTATATGCTGTCAAACTACTTGGCATTTCTATTAACCATAGGTTTTTCGAAACAGGACACAGCCAAAATGAGGGAGATTCCATGCATGTATGCATTGAGCGGAATTTATGGAATAAAGTGGTGTATACTCCCGACCAAATATATAACATAATTTTGAACTCCAAAGTTACCGGCGATAAGTATTCTGTTAAAGAACTTGAACAACATGAAATGTTAGACATAAAACAACTTGTAGACCCTGTTCATTGGAGGCGGGATAAAGATGGCAGGACAATTCGCTGGTCGGATATTATGGACGTGAAAACGACACACTTACAAGAGAATGAACTCTTTTTTAAATACGATTTTAATGACACTTTCTCTGAGCTTAACACAATTCCCCAAAATCCTCTATCCAGACAGCGTGGATGTAAAAGGCCACAAAGTGTGCTTATGGCAGCTAATATTGAATTGCAACGGGGCCTATCACCAGCGGATTCCAATCAGCAAGCCTTTGCATGCTGATCTGTTGGATCTGTGTAAATCTGGAGCAATCCAACGGTTCTACCACTCGTTCTATAACTCATTAACATTTACTGATAATGTGGACGCAGTAGAGGCCAGGGCAACCTGTCGGATGGTTGTTAAATTTCAATTTTTTATTTTTCAATTTCAAATATATAACTATTAGAATTTACTTTTGTTTAATTGGACGTCGTTATACAGAAACGTTCCAGTCCACACCAACTGCAATTCGAGATAAACGCAATTTACTGTTTTAGTGGTACACTTTTTGTTTTAATATGTTTAGAATGAATGCTTTCGAATTTATTGTAGAAATATGTAATTATTATGTAATTATGTATCTTTTTTTCTTATATATTCAGTATAACTATAGTAATAAAGGAAAATTGGTACTGGAACGTTTTAGCTAAATTGCTTTTTGTATGAAGTAGCATTTCAAATAATTTTGCAGAAACGTTCCAATATATTATAAATATATAAATATGGGCCGTGGGGTACCGGCAGAATAGAATAGTACCCCCCTCCAGTACTAGAATAGTACCAGGTGTCGTAGGAGCCGACTGAGATACAGCGGAACCGACCAATGGCGGTATAACCATTTCAAATCGGCGCAGCATTCTCGTCGCGAAGCTACGTCCTGCGATTGCCAACATGCCTGCCCAGCGTGGCGATTATGGGCAAACTCCCTCTATGGTAGGCACAAATAGGACCAGGCCCCTAGTCCCCGGCAGCTCCCCTAGTCCTGGCTCCGGTAGCGGTCAGGATAACGGCGGAGCAGGGGGTGCTAAGAATCCCCGGCAGAGATCCGGCTCCGACCCCAAACGACGACTGGCCCTGGTAACGCACAACGTACGCACGATGTGGACTGACGAGAGGATTGCTGAGCTGGAAGAAGAGTTGAGTAGGTTGCGCTGGGATATTGTGGGGTTGTCTGAAGTCCGTAGAGAGGGAGAGGACACGATAACCCTAAGATCCGACAACCTGCTCTACTACCAGGAAGGCGACCAGCAGTCGCAAGGTAGTGTCGCTTTTCTCGTTCACAGATCCCTCATTAACAACATCATTACCATCGAAAGTGTTATGAGCAGGGTTGTATACATAATACTCAGAATATCTACGAGGTATTCGCTGAAGGTCATTCAGGTATACGCACCGACCTCAGCACGCCCAGATGATGAAGTGGAGACTATGTATGAGGACGTAAATAGGGCCAAACATACGTCTAAGACCCACTTCACTGTTGTTATGGGGGACTTCAACGCAAAGTTGGGTAAGAAAAGTGATGATGAGTTGAGAGTGGGGCAATTTGGATATGGACTACGGAACCCGCGGGGACAGAGGCTGGCTGATTTTCTGGAGAAAGAGGGACACTTTGTGATGAACTCTTTCTTTCAGAAGCCGCCGCACAGGAAATGGACCTGGATGAGCCCTGATGGTTCCACGAGGAATGACATAGACTTCATCATGACCAACGAGAAACGAATATTCAGTGATGTCTCCGTGATCCACAGGGTGAAAACCGGTAGTGATCACAGAATCGTAAGAGGCACATTGGGTATTAACATTGAACTCGAAAGGTCCCGCCTGATTTTAAGTCTACACTCCGACCTACTCGTTCCCAAATCCAAAACCCCGAGAACTTTCAGCTTGAGCTATCAAATCGCTTTGATTGCCTAGAGAACTTTGCGTCGGTGAACGAGATCAACAACAGGCTCGTAGAAACTGTCCAAACGGTGGGCTCTAAGCACTTCAGACCCCGCCGTTCAAATAGACCTCCGATCACACTCAAAAACTCATGGCTAAACGACGCTCGCTTCGACTGCAGTCTTCTGATGATGCAGAGTCATATAGGCAGCTCAACAGACCGATTTCCAAATCTCTGCGACACGACATACGTCTCTTTTTATTCTAAATATATTAAAGAGACAATCGAGCGGAACAAAGGCTCCAAAGTGTTCGCAAGAAATCTGTCTATTGGGCAAAGCCAGTTGACTAAGCTGAAGAGAGAAGATGGCAGTATAGCGCCGACCAAGGCTGAGGTTTTGGAGGAGATCGAAAGGTTCTATGGACAGCTATACGCTTCGGTCGCTAATCCTGCTGGCAACAGGGCGACCGACCCAAGAGCTAAGTTGACCCGACACTTCACCGAGGATATCCCGGACATCAGCCTGTATGAGATTAGAATGACCCTGAATCAGCTTAAGAACAACAAGACGCCGGGTGACGACGGAATCACTTCAGAGCTTCTGAAAGCGGGTGGAACACCGGTACTTAAAGTCCTTCAGAGGCTTTTTAACACCGTCGTCCTCGAGGGCATAACGCCAGAAGCGTGGAACAGAGGCGTGGTGGTGCTGTTCTTTAAGAAAGGTGACAATACCTTACTGAAGAATTATAGACCCATCTCGCTTCTGAGTCATGTTTACAAGCTGTTTTCAAGGGTCATTACGAACCGTCTCGAGCGCAGGCTTGATGACTTCGACTGCGTTCGGAAAATTGCGCAATGTCTTCTCATCCGACATACCTCAGTGTCTCAAGTCGAAGGTTTTCAACCAGTGTGTGTTACCAGTGATGACTTATGGCACTGAAACGTGGTCCTTCACTATGGGTCTTATGAGTAAGCTCAAAGTAGCCCAACGAGCTATGGAGAGGGCTATGCTCGGAGTCTCTCTGCGAGATCGAATCAGAAATGAGGAGATCCGTAGAAGAACCAAGGTCACTGACATAGCCCAGCGGATTAGCAAGTTGAAATGGCAGTGGGCAGGGCACATAGCACGGAGGACTGATGACCGATGGGGTCGAAAAGTTCTCGAGTGGAGGCCACGTATCGGTAAGCGCAGCGTAGGACGTCCACCCACAAGGTGGACAGACGACCTCATTAAGGCTGCAGAAACGCGCTGGATGCGAGCCGCTTCCAACCGGTCTTATTGGAGATCTATAGGGGAGGCCTATGTCCAGCAGTGGACTTTCTATGGCTGAAATAATTTGGATTTGGATTTGAATTTGAGTTTGAATTTGAATTTGAATTTGAATTTGAATTTGAATTTGAATTTGAATTTGAATTTGAATTTGAATTTGAATTTGAATTTGAATTTGAATTTGAATTTGAATTTGAATTTGAATTTGAATTTGAATTTGAATTTGAATTTGAATTTGAATTTGAATTTGAATTTGAATTTGAATTTGAATTTGAATTTGAATTTGAATTTGAATTTGAATTTGAATTCGAACGGAACATTCTTACCGAGGAAATAAAGCAAATATGTTAGTTTCTAAAAACATTCCAAAAACATTTAAACATTGTTGCCAAAAAACAGCGCTTCTTTTATTGTGCAATAACGTTCCAAGAGCATTAGAACGTTATTATCAAGGACAGAGTGCTTTAGATAAATTTGCAACAAGGTTCCAAATATCTTGGAACATTATATCCATGGAAAATAAAAAAATATGTTAATTTGTTATAACGTTCCAGAATGACTGAAACATTATGAGAATATGTAATTAATGAATAGAAATTAAGCATTAATGTTTCAGGCGGATTAAAACGTTTTATATTTTACTTATGTACTTTATTGAACGACGGTTGTGGATTGGAACATCGGATATATGACAAATAAATAAATTTTCAGTTTGAGATCTTGTTCATCTGACAGACAATGACATTTCAAGTCTATTGCAATAAAAAACTTCATTTCACGTGACTTGTGGGTTGGAACGTTTTTGCTTAACTACGTCCAATTAATACTGATTTTGTTTAATACTTACTCGTATAATGTTAGAAGCATTCGAAAACAACAGGCTTGCTTGAAACGTTTAACGTCCCTAGAAAAAGCTAATGATGTATGAAAAGACAGAAGCAGATGGTAGTCTTTTGTATCTGTCTAACCCCGATGTAAATAGGCGTAATCACTATGCATAGTATAGTATGTATACTTTGTGTATCTGCCTGTCTATTAAATCAGTATCTTTGAGGCTTTTTCCCAACTCAGTTGGAGATGGCTTTCTGGTCATTTTAGAATAGAATAGAACACTTAGGTTTTATTTGCTAATAGACATGGCAGACATGGTATATCTTAGGGTCTAGGCTTAGGTCTAGGTCTAGCCTTAGGGGCTATAGAGCAATTTTGCTGGCATAGGTCTCGCTCCGACTTCTTCCTCGTATAGATTAAGTTATGTGACTGTTTTTCTTAATTTGTTAAACAGGTTATGTTTGAAATAATATGTGTAATATTTACTGATATATTGTTTTGGGCCTTAAATCGATTAATCTATTTATTTTGAATTATTTTATTAAAAATACCTTACTTTATTATGCTCAAATGATTTTTGGAATTGAATGGTTACTGAAAAATGTTGTTGTCATATTTCCGGAAACAACCCTGTAATTTACTTGTACAGTATTTTTTGCCCTATAATATTACAACAATAACTTGGTAATGATATATTATGATCACTTGTTGCTATACAAAATAACGTTATAAAAGTCCGCAGTATGCTAGTACGTATCAACACTTTTCAAAAAATTACCGCAATAATCCGGTAAGTTACTATTACAGGATATTAGAACATTTTTTTAAACCGTAAGATTGTTCTTCTCAAATTGTAGCTTACTTGAAGCATGTAGATTGAAACTGATAGCTAAATACTATTTCATAAAAAATTAGCTTTCACTTCATGTATCAATGATGTCAATACTCCCACTGGTTGTGAAGTAATTCAACAAAAACAGTAAATCATTTTTCCTGTAAAATTTGCTTTTTACGATTACCGGCTTATTGCTCGGGGGGGTCGATTGTCAAAGTACATTGTAGACATTTCCATTCTTAGGCATTAAACATTGTTGTCAAAGTAGGTACATTGTAGGCAAATTAAGTTTTTAGGCATCGTGCAATTTAGGTACTTCGAGTTTCAGGTATTTCGCGTTTTAGGCAATTTGCTTCATAGGCATCGTGAAATTTAGGTACTTCGCTCAAAAGGGGTCTGATGGCAAAGTCTTGGAAAGGGTCACCATTATAGACACGTACCATGCTACAATGGTGGCACTCAGCTTGACGGCCTCATCAGATGCTTTTTCACGCCGCGCTTAAAGGACCCGGGACTGTAGGAAGAGAATATATGTATATTCACCCTAAATCCCTGAAGGGGTAGGCAGAGGTTTATCAAAACCCCATTTAATTAAGCAAACTATGATTTTCTGTCCCACATACACGTCATAGATGTCTAATTCTAGAAATATAATGCTTCAGAAGCTCAAGCCAACTTACCTGCAAGCCAGATTGTGGACTAGACTCTGGCTTTTCTCTGGGGATTGGGAGGTCAGAGGGCAGTCGCTTCCATTAAAGCCGTTTAAGCCAAATCCAAAAGAATGCAAATGATACCCTCGGATACAACTACGTTTGGTTAGTTTACTTGATTATAATGTAAACAATCTTGATGTGTGTTTTAATATTTTCTTATATATAAAATTCTCGTGTCACAATGTTCGTTCCCGTACTCCTCCGAAACGGCTTGACCGATTCTCATGAAATTTTGTGAGCATATTGAGTAGGTCTGAGAATCGGCCAACATCTATTTTTCATACCCATAAGTGATAATGGTGCAGCGGGAACGGGATTTGAATACCACGCGGGCCGAAAGTATGGCGGTACGAAGTTCGCCGGGGCAGCTAGTTTATTTATAAAAACTCATATTACAATCTGTTTTGTATAAAAACCCAATTTATAAATAAATTACGAGTAAAACCCGAAATCCATCCTCCAGTTTATGCAGTAGTTTATTTGTTTGATATTTGTGTTTGTGTAAAAAGTCGCATCAACTTCAAGATTATTCACCTTTAGTTAAGTAGATACCTAACCAAACTAACTCTTGCATGAAATCTAAATAATTATATGTATATAACTCAAAGGTGTCTGACTGACTGACTGACATAGTGATCTATCAACGCACAGCCCAAACCACTGGACGGATCGGGCTGAAATTTGGCATGCAGGTAGATGTTATGACGTAGGCATCCCCTAAGAAAGGATTTTGATTAATTCTACCCCCAATGGGATAAAATAGGGGATGAAAGTTTGTATGAAACTTTGTCGATTTTAAACCGATCGGGCTGATACTTTGCATGCATAAAGCTACTATGACGTAGGCATCCGCTAAGAAAGGATTTTGATTAATTCTACCCCCGAGGGGATAAAATAGGAGATGAACAACATTCCGAACTTAACGCGGATGAAGTCGCGGGCAACAGCTAGCCGCAGATAAAATGCAAGAGACCCATGTCTGTAGGTGAGTAGGGTAGCGAGAGCTCACTGGAGAGGTTTTGTGCTGTCAGTGGGAAAAACCAAAGGCTTTATCCTACATATCTTTTGCGCTGACGGCACAGAATCTCTCTGTTTTTACAGGTTTCGCAGTAGAGTGTGACTCCCCTGGTGTTGCACTCGCCCATAGGTCAAGGTAACCGCTTACCATCAGGAGGGCCGTGTGCTTGTCTGCGACCTGAGTCGTATATAAAAAAAAGTGTTGCGGCAACCGCCAGGCTGAGAATCGGCCAACATCTATTTTTCATACCCATAAGTGATAATGGTGCAGCGGGAACGGGATTTGAATACCACGCGGGCCGAAAGTATGGCGGTACGAAGTTCGCCGGGGCAGCTAGTTTATTTATAAAAACTCATATTACAATCTGTTTTGTATAAAAACCCAATTTATAAATAAATTACGAGTAAAACCCGAAATCCATCCTCCAGTTTATGCAGTAGTTTATTTGTTTGATATTTGTGTTTGTGTAAAAAGTCGCATCAACTTCAAGATTATTCACCTTTAGTTAAGTAGGTACCTAACCAAACTAACTCTTGCATGAAATCTAAATAATTATATGTATATAACTCAAAGGTGTCTGACTGACTGACTGACATAGTGATCTATCAACGCACAGCCCAAACCACTGGACGGATCGGGCTGAAATTTGGCATGCAGGTAGATGTTATGACGTAGGCATCCCCTAAGAAAGGATTTTGATTAATTCTACCCCCAATGGGATAAAATAGGGGATGAAAGTTTGTATGAAACTTTGTCGATTTTAAACCGATCGGGCTGATACTTTGCATGCATAAAGCTACTATGACGTAGGCATCCGCTAAGAAAGGATTTTGATTAATTCTACCCCCGAGGGGATAAAATAGGAGATGAACAACATTCCGAACTTAACGCGGATGAAGTCGCGGGCAACAGCTAGTCGCAGATAAAATGCAAGAGACCCATGTCTGTAGGTGAGTAGGGTAGCGAGAGCTCACTGGAGAGGTTTTGTGCTGTCAGTGGGAAAAACCAAAGGCTTTATCCTACATATCTTTTGCGCTGACGGCACAGAATCTCTCTGTTTTTACAGGTTTCGCAGTAGAGTGTGACTCCCCTGGTGTTGCACTCGCCCATAGGTCAAGGTAACCGCTTACCATCAGGAGGGCCGTGTGCTTGTCTGCGACCTGAGTCGTATATAAAAAAAAGTGTTGCGGCAACCGCCAGGCTACGTGGTTTTTTAACAAGTGCCTAGCAATGGCTCACCCAACCGAATCCAGGTAGAGGAGGAGGCCCAAAAAGTCCTGGCTTGATATCGTGGAGGTTGACATGGTGTGCCAATGGACTCACTATCATGGACGCTCAAGATCGTGCGAAGTGGAGGAGGAAGAGCCGGAAGGCGGACCCTGAGCTCCAAGGTCGCCTTGAACACGGATGCTATCAGGAAAATACGTCTCTATGATGATGATGATGATGATGATGATGATGATGATGATGATGATGATGATGATGATGATGATGATGATGATGATGATAAAGTACCTAACTAAACGGAGTATAGGAACAACGCTTAGTTGATTAATACAACGGAGCCTTGGGTCTTACCCTTCTCTACCTCTTGATTTGGCTAACACGGCTTTTATGAGAGGAACTTCTGTCTGACCTCTCGATGAACAAGTATGATTTACCTCTTTTTATATAGGACACGTCTCTTCGACTTCACCCCGCTTGATGGTAAGCTAAAGGCAAAGTCTCAGAAAAGAGGGACACGTAACATGTTACAATGGTGGCACCCGTGGCACTCAGCTTAACGGCCTCTACAAAATCCTTTTGCCCGCCTCGCTTAAAGGACCCCGGATTGTAGGAAGAGAGTGAAGTACACGTGAGCTGATAAGGAATTCCAGGTCTTAATGGTGCAGCAAAAAAAAAGAGTCGCCGAACTGCTTGGTTCGTGATGGAATGTTCTGCACCGCGATGAAAAATTAAAATATCATCATTTTTTTTGCTTACGGTACATTGCCTAAATACACTGGTGCACCACAGAATACAATAATAGGTTATACTACAAACTTCTATACTTGTCTCTCGGTAGGTAATCTGTGGTTACACGAGCATTACAAGGTCAACCAAATGTTATTAGTACTTTGATGACGACGCGACGTAGCATTTAAGATAAAAATTATCTCCTTCCAACTTTATTTTTATTTTTGCCTTGAAACCAACCAGTCAAGAAAATGATTAGCCATTAAAAAAGCTAACAAAACAACGGACTCGGTGACGTCACAACATGTACTTTATATGCACAGTGGAGGATGCACGGCGGCGGTGGAGCTGAAATCTACCAATCATCTATCTAATATATAAAATTCAATGCCACTTTTCGTTGTTAGTTTATAACTCAAGAACGGCTGAACCGATTTGACTAATTTTAGTCTTGAGATATTCGTGGGTGTCCAAGGAAGGTTTAAAGGATGAGAAAATAGGTGCAGCGGGAACGGGAAAAATATGGCGGTGCGAAGTTCGCCGGGACAACTAGTAGATTATATTATCAAACTATTCCACGCGCGCCAGGGTTTCGTTTCTCTCGTGACTTGGGATCAAGATATATTCCGACTACTATAAGGAGATAAGAACTGACAGACTGTGACAGAATAATTATTTTAACTCTTAACAATCAAATAGCCTATCGCAGTCCCCTGCTGGACATAGGCCTCTCCCAATGTTGGAAAGCTTTGGCCTAAGCTGCCTCCACTCTGGCCAGTCGGGTTGTTACAGGGTTTCACTTCGAGTTTTCCTTCTCTCGCAGTGATTTCGTCTGTGTATTTTTCCTTTTTTTTTATGTAGGACACGTCAATTTGACTTCACCTCGCCTGATGGTAAGCTGAAGGCAAAGTCTCTGCAAAGAGGGTCACCATTACAGACACGTATCATGTTACAATGGTGGCACTCAGCTTGACGGCCTCATCAGATGCTTTTTCACGCCCCGCTTAAAGGACCCGGGACTGTAGGAGGAGGGAAACACGTGAACTGGTAAGGAATTCCAAGACCTAATGATGCGGCAGAAGAAGGAGTCGCCGAACCGCTTGGTTCTTGATGGAATATTCTGCACCGTATGCGGGTGGCATCTAAGCCCTGCACGTGTTGTCCTAATATAGGAAAGGAGAGGGTGGGATTAATTGGAAGGATTTATTCGCTTCTTACGATACCCTTCGGATGAGATGGGGTGGTGATACTTGTATTCTTTCTTCGTCACCACACCGATGTAGTCACACATACACTACGTCATACAGTCTCTCGCAGTGATATCGTGCGCGTATTTTTCCGTTAGTTGCCTGTAGGAAAACCTCACCTGGCCCTATCCTGCTTTTGCTAGGGTTACAAGATCAGTAGCGCCCTACAAGTCATCTCAGAGTACGTTTTATATTGAACCTTCGACTCGGTACAAAGACGGGCGTTGAGGCTCGTCGGCAATCCCATACTCGCAGGCGATGTGGAACCTCTCAGTCTCAGAAGAGACTTTGCCTCATTGTGTGTGTTTTACCGTCTATACAATGGTTTGTGCTCAGAAGAACTATTTGACATGATGCCAACAGCTACATTCTATCATCGCATTTCTCGCCACAGGCAGGGAATTCATCCTCACACATTGCGTCCGGAAATGATGCGCACTGTGCGGTTTGAAAGGCACTTCATCCCACGCACACTCAAGCTGTGGAATGAACTCCCTGCGGTGGTTTTCCCAAGCGACTACATTATGGGGTTCTTCAAGAAGGGCATTAGAAGGTTTCTTCAGGGTCGGTAGCGCGAATGTGACGCTCCTGGTGTTGCATACGTCCATAGGCCACGGTGACCGCTTCCCATCAGGTGGGCCGTGTGCTTGTCTGCCAACTAAGTGGTACAAAAAAAAACCAATATGAAAAAGGGGATCCTTGGGATTAAAGGAAGTGGTTCTAGTCGACCTTCACCTTAACGAAATGCCATACAAACATTGCATGTAGTTGTTACGCTTATGTAATAACAAAAAATATAGACACACATACAGATAAAAAAAATGTTTCGTCTAGAAATACTGCATCATCGTGTCGAGGTCGGTGGATAAGCGGTAATCGACTGTTAAATCAGTGGCCGCGAGCTTGATTTCCGCTCAGTACTAATAATTGTAAACATGGACATACATAATTTCAATTTTTTGTTATTTTTACGAACACGGCCCGCCTGATAAAAGGGGTTACCGTGGTCTATGGACGTATGCATCACCAGGGCGTCACAGTCGCGCTGCCGACCCCGTAAGAACCTTCTAATGCTCCTCTTGAAGAACCCCATACTGTAGTCGCTTGGAAAAACCACGGAAGGGAGTTCATTCCACAGTTTAAACGGGAAATGAAGTTCCTTTCATACCTGACTGTGTGTACAGTTTCCAGTCGCAACATGTGAGGATGGATTCTATCTATTTCTACATTGAACATGGTGGTTTATTCGTTATCGTCTTCATCCTCGGAAACCGGGGTTCGGAATAAGAGGACTACCTACTGCTTTTTTTGGAAGCAACTGCCATCTGACCTCGTAACTCCCAGAGAAAAAACTTGCGTCGGAGCCTTGACCTTCAATCAGCATCAGGTAAGATTGTCTTGGCCTTTTTTTTATCCCTATTGGCTTTATATCATGTAAAAGTTTGCCTACAGCATATCCCTCGTACCCTGGCTAACCCTGGGCCAGCTACGTTTTTAAGATAGCACGGGGAAGGGGAGGCGAATGTTGCATTGCGGCCCCGGTAGGGGTGGAGAGCCAGGGTGTACCACGTGGAGACCCCGCACCCGGTCCATCCTTAAACCCCAAAGTTAGTCAAAGATTTTTATAGGGCCCTATAAATGCTCTATTTTAACCTATGTATTGCTAATCATCAGCCATAATGTAGATAGTTAGGTACCTACGTGACATATCATAAATACCTGTACACTACTTTCCTGTATTAGGTCTGTGGCGAGCTGTTAACGACTTGCGGTCAACTAAAACCAATTTAATAGTAGTCACTAACTGCGAGTAAGGTTAAAAGAAATTTTAAATGGCTGGTGAAGTTTCAATGTCTTTTGTTCTTTGGTTCAGCCCTGCCTGCCTGTTTGTATATTAGATAGATGGTGTATTTACGCCATGTCACGAATAAAGTTCCGGACATGCGCACAAGCGTAGTCATTTCACCCCTGACGTCATTTTGGCGCCTTGATGACGGGGATATTAATAGTACCTTTTTCCTTGTATCTTTAAGGGCTACACGATGGTAGTGATTTCCATTGTGATAGTGATTTTCATTTGTTGCGAAAAGTTATTCAGTCTGAATGGCAATCTATAATATAAAAATGAATTCCTAAATGTGTAAGTTGCTAAGCGCAAATCTCGAGAACGGCTGAACTGATTTCGCTAATTCTTTTTTAGAATATTCCTTGAAGTACGAGGATGGTTCTTACGGAGAGAAAAATAAAAAAGAATAAAGAATTGACTGTTAGGCGGTACGAAGTTCGCGGGGTCGGCTAGTTATTCTAAGTAATAAAAATCTATTCAAAATTCAGTCTGGATCTGTTAAAATCAAATGGAATGGAATGTTAAAAAAATTTGTTTTCATAGCACAAATTATGAAGAAGAATGTTGTTGACATCGTGATTACACCGGTTAACATTTGATCGAAAAAAAAAATACATTTCATCGGTTGGGAAAAAAATTCCCAATGGGTCACAGGTGTTACTGATGCAACAATTTTTGTCCCAACGTGTAACATCTCAAAATATGGGTTATTGGACGATTCGCACGAATTATGAGTTGGAAAAAAAATCGCAACGGGTCACAAGTGTTGAGTCTTAATTTTGATAAAAAAAAATTGGTCCTCTTTTCATTGATATAGTGATCGTTTTTGACATTTCATTTGATTTTGACAGATCGAAACTGAATCTTTATTATTTTTTTTATTATGAGAATTAGGTCTCGTATCTACCTATAAATTGTGTAAGAGGCTTGCAACAAGAATGCAATCGATGTAGGTGCGAACACCTGTGGACCGTACTGCGATCGCAAGTAATCTTGTATTGAGCATTATTAGAACATCATTAAGACAAGTCTCCCATATCGAGATACTGATCACAAAAACCAGTTCCTTTTGCGGCGCGGTTCGCTAGCCTTGGAGAAAATCCCACATATTATGTTGTCTAGATTATTATATGATTGTAAATTAGTTGTGTCTGTATATAAGTATTATAAAACTGATGTGTGTTGTATAAAGTTGCCATGTTGGTTCCCGGTGAAGTAGAATATTGCTCATCTCTTCCTGTAAGGTGAAGAAGGTGACTGTCGGATGGAAAACATCCCATCCGTTGTAAACAATGAGTAAGGTGGCTTTTGACTATGGGATGTAATGTAATATATATTACATCTTGACATATCGCTCGTCATACATTTTGTACGAGACCGTTTACACTACGCTATAATATATATTACATCCCAAACTATAAAATATTTTTTCGAGCGATATTTGAAGGTGTATATTTTACCTCACGTCCCCGGACACCACGCCTCCCCCTGTCTCGCCCGTTTGAATGGCGACGTTTGATCGCGCATGCGAAATCACGTTGTCATTTTAAACTGAGCAATCAGAAGTCAGGGAATTCGCGCATGCATTCTACACAGACCAATCAGATTCGCGTACGCAGTTCGATAGGGTAACGAAGTTGTCAAATTTTGGTGTCAACTCATGGTAAAGCTACTGAACTATCCCAAATATATATCTTACAGTGTAAACAGCAATCGCGGGATGTAATATATATCTCAAGATGTAATATATATTACATCCCATAGTGAAAAGCCGGCTTCATTCAGCTCATGGCTTAGTGCCCGCTTCACGGCAATAGGCTCGCCCCCTATTATGTGGGTTATCATAGTTGGCGATATGTGGGTGTTAATACACCTCTGCCTACCCCTCGGAGATTTACAGGCGTGAGTATATATATGTACCTATGTATAAAGCTGAAGAGCTTGATAGTTTGGTTGAACCCGCTCATTTCAAAAACTACTTTTTCGAATTCAAAAATATTTTTGCGTTGAATAGTCGGTTTATCGAAAAAGGTTATAGGCTAAATCTCATCACGCTACTACTCAAGGGAGCGGAGCAGTAATGATAAATTTCCACAAATTCGGAAGATTTCCATACATTATAATGAAAGTTAATTTGCGGTAATAAGTATAATGGGTGACACAGATTTTTGAAGTACCTATCTATGCCACGGGCGAAGCAGGGGTGGCTCTGTTGTTTAGAGATAAGTAAAAAAATACTTGAATTATGTTATGTACAGTAACGATTTTAAACATAAAAATATGTTTTTGTAATCCTTGCCTTCGTCCGTGATGGGGCGCAATAGCTTGTATTTTGTCTTGATCCGACTTAAAATAGTATGCTTGATAGCTATTAGTTAAATAGAAAAGGAGATTTTTTATAGGACACGTCATTTTGATTTCACCTCGCCACGATGGTCACCAATATAGACACGTAACATTGTATCATTTTGGCACTCAGCTTGACGTCCTCATCAGATGCATTTTCACGCCCCGCTGTAATGTGTGGGTTAGTACACACTATGTATGGGAAAATTCTCCTAATAAAATAAAATAAAAAGTAAATATTTACCATAGAATTCGGGCGCCAAGGAGAATCCCTAAATAAAAGAAATGCAACGGATAAACTTAGCGGCTATTGGAACCTTTAATCTTTAGGGGAGTGGCTAAATAAAATCCCTGTATGAGGTTTGTTGGATTTAATTTTAGTCCCAGTGTGCATGTACGTACATTAAGGTCTTACAATGTACTAGATCTTAGGTATTAGTATAAATGTTTGTGTCACTCATCACTTATGCATTCTTATGAAGTAAAATTTAAAATAGAAAGGTTATAATGTTATTTAATTTAAAAGGAACGCTCTCACGACATCCTTGGGCGTGGACAGGAATCCTCGCAGCCAAAATACATCACAAGGCTTCACTCGTTCATGAAAACCATGAGGTCTTCATGAGGTCAAATTAAAGTTGAGTTTGAAACATGAGATTACAATGAGTAAAATAAAGTTAAATTGAGGTAAAATGAGTAGAATGAGATAAAGAGATAAGATGAGTTATAAAGAGGCGATCCAATAGGAATCTGCAACAAATACAGTTACGATTAATTCCCGGAACCTAACCAGACGACGCGGAGTGCAATTTATAAGAAATATGTGCGACTTACCGCCTCATCAGTTAAAACGGTGATTGGTCCAGCAATTACACGTTCAAAATGTAAAAAATACTGTAACAAAACACAATCCGTAAGATTTTACGATCACGATGTCTGAGGGAAATCAATCACAGCGAATCGCAGTAAAAAATCAAAACTTACCGAAAATATAGGGTTAACCCCTCTTGAGATTACATGGGCTAGCTTAAGGAAGCTCCTCCATCAAAAATAATTAAGATCCCATCGGGATTTAGGAAGATGGTTATTAAAAAGTCATTTATCGTGACATCTCCATCGGTGTAGGAAAGAAAGTGCCGCCAAAGTATAAGTTTTTGACAGATGACGAAAACGTCAAACAGAAATGTCACTAAAAATTCGTTCAGAAACAGTTGTAACGACGCTTTAAAATCGTGACGTTACATTACATCCCTCCCCAAAAAAAAAGAAAAAGAAAGGAACTTTCTTTTCTTTTGTTCAAAAAAAGAACAAAGACAAAATTCAAAAACCTCAAAAGAAAAATAAAGGTCTGGCAACATTTTGCCAAAAAAAAGCAAATAAAGCAAAACAAGTTGCAAGGAGAATTGCAGAAACAATTCAAAAAAAAATTAAAGAATGTGAAAACATTCCAAAAAGAATTAAGTCTGGAAAATAATTTCCTTACCAAAAGGTAATAAAGGATATTTTCCAACCTAATGGAATAACCAAAATGAAAAACAAACTGAAAAGAGTGAAAATCAATCCAACACCAAAGTAGGTTGAAAATTAAATTTTCAATAAAAAGAAACAAATCCAACTCAATCCTATACCAGATAACGATTAAGCAACCAACGCCATCGAATCTTATCCTTGATCTTAACCAGCCTTCAAGCATAAATACAAAAGTGCGGTTGAGCACCTACGCCACCGACTCTATACCAGCAAATCCTGAAATAAAAGAAAAAGAAACAAAGATATCGGTTAAGCACCAACGCTGCCGAATCTGAATCAAAATTGGGTAAAACTATGAAGTTTTCCCATTATCGGTTAGGTTGAAAGCCGCCGACTTCAAATCAAAACTCCCAAATCTAAACGTCAAAACAAACCACAACAAAAGTGAGGTGAAAATATATTTATAAGCATTGTGATCGGCATAACACCACCAATTTTCCGGGCACAAGCAAAATATTAAGAAAATATGACAATTGTGACCAGTACAACACCACTGACTTTCTGAGCACAACCGCATAAGAAAAGTATGACATTTGCGACCGGCTCAACACCACCGACATTCCGTGCGCAAAGCATAAAAAATGTAACTATGTGTATGGAAACACAAGTACAAAAAGAAAAACGACAATTGCGACCGGCACAACACCACCGACATTCCGTGCGCAATGCGTAAAAAGGGTGTGACTATGTGAATAGAAACACAATAGCACAAAAAGTTGTAAAGTCAAGGTAAATCCAAGTTTCCCAAAAATGGTACAGCAAGGTATAAGGTAAATGCATAAAAATATGCGTCAAATCCGAGAATCTTAATACTAAGAAAATAACTCAGAACTACACAAAAATAAGTTCAAGAAACTTAATTTCCATTCCCAGAGTGAGTGGAAATAAGTCAAGTGAATTTAAACAAAAAAGTGAATATTAAATTTCGCTCCAAAGAAAGAGTAGAAACTAAATTCTTAAATTTGTACAAAATATACAAGTGTAAACAATATTTACAGGACAATAATCCTATAATACAAAATAAAATATAAGATCTTTTGACGTGGAAAAATTTGTTAATATGGAGTAGAATGTGAGAATAAACAAGACCTAAAATGACCTAAGTTATTTTTAAAAGTATCCAAAATTGAAATTAATAAATTGTAGTGAAGTTCCTAGCATACATCTCCTTTCAAGATCCCTAACCTTTCAAACATCACCTTATATGGGATCATACTTCAAACAAAGTACCAAAAACAAAGATAGATATTGGCAGAACCAATATTAATTTTTAATATTTAATTATATCCTTAATGTGATAACGACCAGTGTAGTTTTTATGAAGGTCTTTTAAAACATAAACATTAGAGGAAACTTTATCTAATATTTCACACTTAACAAACTTAGGTGCTAACTTAGCCGAAAAGAATGCAGGAGCATTAGACTGCACAAAACTTCTTCTCCACACTATATCTCCCACTTCAAAAGAAATGACTTTCCTCCCTATATTATAATAACGCGCATTACGCTTATAAGCTTTAAGTAAAGAAGCTTGAACTTTAATAAAAATATCACTAAGTGATTTAAGTGAAAAAGCAAAAGAAGACCTATCAACAACATCAAGTTGATCCAGGTTATCAAAAGAATTGCTAAAACGGTGCAATGAAGCATCAAAAATAAGTTCTCTACCGAACATGAGAAAATTAGGTGTGAAATCTGTGGCTAGATTCACACTATTATTCAAAGCTAATTGAACATGAGGCAAATATTTTGACCAAGTTCTATGATCATCTTTAACAAAACAAGAAATACATGTTTCGACTGTTTTGTTATATCTCTCTACAGGGTTATTTTGAGGGGTATATAAAGTATTATAAAATATTTTATTAATGTTATAACTTTTTAGAAAATCAACGAACTGCTTCGCTGTAAATTGGCTTCCGTTATCACAAACAAGAATTTTAGGCGTCCCAAACCTAAGGAAAATTTCTTTTTCAAGAATCCTACAAATTACTATAGTAGTAGCACTAGTCATGGGAAATATCCAACAATATTTAGTAAAAACATCTACAATTGAAAGTATATACTTATGGCCAGAATAAGCTTTTGGAAGAGTTCCAATAATATCAATAGAAAGCATTAACATTGGTTTATCAACTTTTTTAGGATTAACCATAATTCCATGAGGTGGATTAGTAGAAGATTTATAAGCTTTACAAGTATCACAAGAAGAAATGTATTTTTGCACATCAATAAACATACCTTTCCAAAAATAATGTACTTTTAATTTATTTAAAGTTTTATGAATTCCTAAATGTCCTGAATTAACATCATCATGATTAGATTTAATTGTGTCTATGATGTGTTCTTTAGGTATGACAATTTTCCAATTTAAACGATTATTAGGATTATATTTATCTTTACAAAATCTATATAAAGTATCACTTTCAACTTTGAAATTTTTATATTTTCTAGGAAACTTTTGACAATTAACAAATATTTTTCTATACCAAGGATCAACGATATCCTCGTCTGGCAATACAATATTATTATTTAAAGGAACATTAATAGCAGAAATTTCTATTCTAGATAAACAATCTGGAACTAAATGTAAGGAACCTTTTTTATATTTAACATCAAAAGTAAATTGAGAAATTCTAGCAGCCCAACGAGCAAGACGACCACTAGGATTATTAAGTTTAAGAAGCCAAGTTAAACTAGCATGATCAGTGATAACTGTAAATTTCATTCCTTCAATATAAGGTCTGAAATGTTCAATAGAATCTAATATTGATAACAACTCTCTCTCAGTTGTGCTATAATTACGTTCACATTTATTTAATGATCTAGAATAATAAGCTACGGGATATTGATCTCCATTATCATCATCTTGGCTCAGGACACTACCTATTCCAACAGAACTAGCATCACAATGTAAAAAGAATGGTTTTTCAAAATTTGGACAATGTAAAACGGGTGCAGAAATTAGTGCAAGTTTTAAATTATGAAAAGCAACATCAGCTTCTTCATTCCAGGAAAGAGATTTTTTAGAATTCTTGCTTCCTGCCGTTAATTTTGTTAGTGGCGAAGCAATATCAGCAAATTTATCAATGAATCTACGGTAATAAGAACATAACCCAAGAAAACTTCTTAATTGTCTAACGCTTTCTGGGCGAGGAAAACTTTCAATAGACTCTAATTTAGCAGGGTCTGTATGTAAACCACTACTATCAACAATATAACCAAGATAACGAAGTCTATCTTTACAAAAATTACACTTCTTTAAGTTAATAGTTAACCCGGCATCTTTAAGAATTTTATAAATTTTATTTAAATAATCTAGGTGATCAGAGAATGTAGAATTTACCAATATAAGATCATCTAAGTAACAGAAAGCTACATTATCAAATTCTGGTCCAAACAACTTATCTACAAGTCTTTGTAACTCAGCAGGTGCATTAGTCAAACCGTACACCATCCGGGTGAAATGAAATAACCCTTTCCCAGGAACAACGAAAGCAGTCTTCTCTCTAGAAGATTCTTCTAAAGCGATTTGCAAAAATGCTTTAGACAAGTCAATAGTAGTTATATAATTGGCACCCCGAAGGTTATCTAAAATTCTAGAAGGGTAAGGCAAAGGGTAAGAATCTTTAATAGTTACTGAATTTAATTTTCTAGAATCCAAACATAATCTGGTTCCACCATCGCGTTTTTCAACGGCTAACACTGGAGAACACCAAGGAGATTTAGAAGGTTCAATAATATTTTCTTTCAATAAAACTTCTACTTCATCATAAAGTTCTTTTTGTTTAGCAGGACTAAGTGGCCAATAACGTTGCTTAAAAGGTTCACCAGAAACATTAATTTTATGTTGAACTAAATGAGTAAGACCTAAGCCTCTCTTTTCATAAGAAATATCTTCAAAGAGTGAAATAATTTCATTTAAACTATGTTTCTCAGAAGGAGAAAGTTCAGAAACAGAAGTAACTGCACTGATACAAGTTTTGGGTTCATTTTCAAAAGTAATATTATCCCACAAATCTTTAGCAAGGTTAAATTTCAACCAAAAGTCGAATCCTAAAATAATTGAAGGTTTAAAAGAGGGAATTATCAAAAAATCTACATTTTTAGTTACATTATCACAAGTGATAGGTAAAACCATAGTTCCAATAACATTGTGTGGAGAACCATCAGCAGTAACAGCATTACCTTGAGAAGGTTTAAATTTAAATCCTAATTGCAAAAATGTTTGATGAATATTAGAACCAAGTACACAACTACAAGCTCCACTATCTAACAAACCTGAATAAATTTTATTTTTAATATTAAATTTTAAATAAGGTCTAGTGTCTTTATGTTTAACAAACAAAACAGGGGCAGCCCTGATATTACTAAAGAAAACTTTCAAATAACCTAACCAATCATTAAATTCTTTCTTACAAGTGGCTTCATCCGGAGGATTGCAAAATTTTTTCAACATCGAGTCACCAGAAGTTTTATCAAAAACTAGGGCTCGATGGGGCCTGATACGTTTTTTGACTGAACAGTATTAGCCTTACAAATGTCACAATTCTTCGTAGTGACACCAACTTTGTGACACTTAAAACAAATTACACCAGGAAATTTAGGGCAATTTTTATAAGAATGTCCAGGGGACTTACATTTTAAACAAGTTAAACTGTCTGTTTCAACAGCACTAATTTGAGCAGAATGTTTTTCTTTTTTAATGATTTTATTCTCACTCAAATTCTTTCTTGACACAAAATTCTCTAATTCTCTGCTGAGGTCAATAAACTGGTCAATAGAAGAAATAGTTCTACCAAACACAAAAGGTGTGTAAATATTTAACATATTATGTTTAATAATAGTTATGAGAGTAAATTCAGGAATAGGCAAAAACAAACGGCTTGCCATATCCATTATTTCGGTAATAAAGTCTGGCAACGACTCACTAAACTTTTGTTTACGAGTACGGAGCTCATGTTCCAAATGATAATCAAATTCAATCCTATCAAAACGTTTCAACAATGCAGCCTTCAAATCCTGCCAAGAAGCAATACGAATACGCACACTACGAAACCATTTGAGGGCAGTGCCTGACAAAAGATCAGAAAATGAACTAACTAAAAAATGTTCATTAAAATTTTTAAACAAGAAATATTCTTCCACTTGAGTAATAAATTCCCTAACACAAGATTTACCATCATACAAAAGCTTACTTCGTTTTAAATCCGGTAACTTCGAAACAGAAGGCAAGTTCTTCTTCAGATTTTCATTCAACAAAACATTCATCATATTGAATGAAGATGCAGCTTGAGGACTATAATCACCAGCACCCCTGCTATTTGAAAATGGATCAGCAACTTCAGTCAAGTCATTCATGACATGCGGCAACTCATGAGTAGAAGTACCAACTGGAACAACATTGTCAAACAAAGGCGGGACCTGTATTTCCTTATCCATGTTTAGTTTATAAAAAGATGTGAAATCTAATGAAAAGTTGTATAAAACACACTAACTCTCCCATGAAAGCAGCTATAAAAGTTTGAAAATAGTTAAATTGTTAAAGAAATTTAATTGTTTTGAATGAAAATGTTCAATTCAAAAGTAGGTCAAAGTCATTAAATGGGATGTTATTATTGTTAAAGTTATATAGGTCAAATACCTACAAAGAAAAAGAATGCATTTGTGATTTACAAAAGAAATTGTTTATGTTTACATAAGGTAAACAGCAAAGATCCAAATATTATTATGTTTTCACACAAAGTTCAAAGGTTATTAACCTATAATTACATATTATTACTAAGTGGATAATCTTACTTGTAATTTGCAATAAACTAAGGTTATACAATATAAAACAATGTTAACAATAACAGTAAATGTTATACAAATTGAAATATTCACCTGTAAATGAGATATATCAACAATAGTACCAACCTGTAGTAGGATTAGTTTTGCAAAGTAAACAATAACAAATATTTACTGAAACACACAGTTATACAGTAATATACATGAAGAAAACTATGTTCCTAACATGTTAAAGTAAATAAACAATGCATAGGTGAAGGTGACAAGGTAAACCGTAGTTGCACACTATCAGTCCCTGTTCGCGAGCGACAAATTGTAATGTGTGGGTTAGTACACACTATGTATGGGAAAATTCTCCTAATAAAATAAAATAAAAAGTAAATATTTACCATAGAATTCGGGCGCCAAGGAGAATCCCTAAATAAAAGAAATGCAACGGATAAACTTAGCGGCTATTGGAACCTTTAATCTTTAGGGGAGTGGCTAAATAAAATCCCTGTATGAGGTTTGTTGGATTTAATTTTAGTCCCAGTGTGCATGTACGTACATTAAGGTCTTACAATGTACTAGATCTTAGGTATTAGTATAAATGTTTGTGTCACTCATCACTTATGCATTCTTATGAAGTAAAATTTAAAATAGAAAGGTTATAATGTTATTTAATTTAAAAGGAACGCTCTCACGACATCCTTGGGCGTGGACAGGAATCCTCGCAGCCAAAATACATCACAAGGCTTCACTCGTTCATGAAAACCATGAGGTCTTCATGAGGTCAAATTAAAGTTGAGTTTGAAACATGAGATTACAATGAGTAAAATAAAGTTAAATTGAGGTAAAATGAGTAGAATGAGATAAAGAGATAAGATGAGTTATAAAGAGGCGATCCAATAGGAATCTGCAACAAATACAGTTACGATTAATTCCCGGAACCTAACCAGACGACGCGGAGTGCAATTTATAAGAAATATGTGCGACTTACCGCCTCATCAGTTAAAACGGTGATTGGTCCAGCAATTACACGTTCAAAATGTAAAAAATACTGTAACAAAACACAATCCGTAAGATTTTACGATCACGATGTCTGAGGGAAATCAATCACAGCGAATCGCAGTAAAAAATCAAAACTTACCGAAAATATAGGGTTAACCCCTCTTGAGATTACATGGGCTAGCTTAAGGAAGCTCCTCCATCAAAAATAATTAAGATCCCATCGGGATTTAGGAAGATGGTTATTAAAAAGTCATTTATCGTGACATCTCCATCGGTGTAGGAAAGAAAGTGCCGCCAAAGTATAAGTTTTTGACAGATGACGAAAACGTCAAACAGAAATGTCACTAAAAATTCGTTCAGAAACAGTTGTAACGACGCTTTAAAATCGTGACGTTACACCGCTTAAAGGACTGTGGGAATTCCTGGACCTAATGGTGCGGCAGGGGACATTCTAGCCGACATTCTAGCCGGACTTTCATACTTCTTCGTGAAGCAAGCACAAGCCAAGCCGGACCGTTTTCTTCGAAGATTTTAATTTATAACTTTCTAGTTGCTGCTGAAGCTGAAGGCAAAGTCTCAGAAAACAAGGTTACCATTACAGACACGTACCATGTTACAATAGTGGCAATCAGCTTGACGGCCTCATCAGATGCTTTTTCACGCCCCGCTTAAAGGACCCGGGACTGTAGGAAGAGGGAAACACGCGAACTGTAGGCACATGCTGTAAGGACATTTCGAACGATCGAACGAACTCGAAAGCTGAATCTGCAGTGATATTTCAATATCGCATGCTGTTTTGGTGATGTCACGTTGTCGAACACGTAAACATACATCACCCTCATGCTCAAGAACGTGACGACACAAAATTTACAGCAAGTAGAATGGAAATATCGTCGTGGGTTGAGCTGTCGAGCTCGTTCGATCGTTCGAAATGTTCTTACAGCATGTGCCTACTGGTAAGGAATTCCAGATCTTAATGATACGGCAGAAGAATGAGTCGCAGAACCGCTTGATTCTTGATGGAATATTCTGTATTATTGTTTACCGTCTTTAATTTGACATTCTTTATAACATTAGGTATCATATTAATATAGTCATTGGCTTCTCTTGATCTTGACTTGAGATAAACGAGGCCTTGGACCGCGCGGATAATATACAGCCCAGACTCAGCCTCAGATGCTTGACTCGAGTCAACAATAGTGCCTTGAATACGGCAATAGGCTCACCCCCTATTACGAATACGTGAGATCTAATACAACGACTGGTGATATGTGGGTGTTAATTCGCCTCTGCCTAGCCCACCGGGTATAAAGGCGTGATTGTATGTATGTATGTTGGACCGCGCGGATTGGTTTGATTACATCTAGGTAGGTACCTATGTTTGGTGGATTTGAGCTACTACCCTTTTTGAATGAAATTTTGAAGCATTTAGTAGGGTGTTATGCCTAACTATTCAAATCGATTAAAATATAGAAAAGAGAATCGACCTCGGCCGGGACTCGAACCCGTGATCTTTCCCTTACAGGGGGAATGCTCTGACCACTAAGCCACCGAGACCCGCCCGAAGCAGATCCAAACTCCTCTATACATCCGTCTTATAGTCTATCTATGAACAAAATTTATTAATTTTGTTCATTTCTTGACTGCCTTCAATTATTTTTGATGCACATCGATAAAACTATATCCTCGAAGCAGCTGTCGGATCAGAAAGCATCATGCTGCAGACCCTGGTGACAGATATCATCTTTTTCACGCACCGCCTCTTTTTTTAAGGTATGATTTCGAAGTCGACCACATACGACATAAATATCACTTTATTACTCTAACCCCAATACCTTTGAAAGGCTTGCCCGTTTTATGTTTTTACGCTCTCCCGTAAAATTTGTTGAAAAACACTTACTGGGTTTTGAATTTGGGCAGCCGAACTGCCGACGCATGCAGCAGATACCGCGTACAATATGTACACGGTATCTGCTGCATGCGAAGAAACCTACTTGTTATACTCCGATACAGACTAATCATATTCTTTCCTCCGTGGATACAGATAAATGGGACCATTGAGAAGCCGCAATGAATTACGCGTATCTGCTGTGTGCGTCTGCAGTTGTCGTATGCGGTCACCTTCGGAATCATACCTTACAGCAGTTTTTAATCGAGTCGACGACACATTTACTCTCGAATTCTACTTTGGCACTGCGCTACACTACCTGGATATTGTTCTCAGATACGCTCATGAGATCCTCTGGTGTACATATACATATATAGGTAGGCCATAGTTTGAGGGGCAACATATTCACACCGCAGGTCTGCGTCACACCACCTAGACCAATAACCTGTGTTCGAAATCTATTTAAGGACGTAAGCAGCGATGCGTGCAAAAATACCATCAAGAACCAAGCGGCTCGGTGACTCTTTCCTTTGCCATACCGTTGAGACCTGGAATTGAGTGTACTACGTGAGTTCGACAAATGGAAGTGCGATTAACGATTGTGTGACAAAACTGTACTATTCCTTACCAGCTCACAGTCCCGGGTCCTTTAAACGGGGCGTAAAAAAGCATCTGATGAGGCCGTCAAGCTGAGAGCCACCATTGTAACATGATAATATGTCTGTAAGGGTGACCCTCTTTTCTAATACTTTGCTTTCAGCTTACCATCGGAAGAGGCGAAGTCAAATTGACGTGTCTTATATAAAAAAGAAGCAAAAAAAAATGAGATGTCTAATGTCTATCATTTTCATATGCCACCGAAGGCGCACCTGTCCTTATTGGTGATAAAAATATAGGTCTCTCAGATCCCAATGTCCGGATTGAAGAATTACAAAATGGTCTTAGGAGATTGGAACCGAAGAGGAAAAGAACTCGGGAGAAATTCATACCGCGATCTGTATCGCTTGGGATGTGAAACGAACCACTACCCAATAAGGTATATAGGTTTCACTGTTCATTCTATAGATTCAGATACAGCTTCAGATTCAGCTTTATTTCAAAGAATATGGTTACATCATCAGGTATTATAATATTTGTAAGTACAAAATATTTTGCCGTGTGGCGTTGAAATCGAATATTGCAAAATAACACAAACATTAAACTAAAATAAAATATAATCAAATTAACGTCAAGTCCAAATCAAATTAAAATCACAATAAAATCAATTAAAATCAATCCAAAAATTAAATTAACATAAAATTAAACAAATATGAGATCACTATGTCAAATGGTCAAAATTAGGAATCAAGATCATTGGTTAGGTACTAGAGTCACTTTTAGATTCAGATCGGTATCGGTACCTATTTGAAGAAGTGAATAGGGTTATCATTGTGGATAGCAGATAAATGTATCTATACCTAAATGTAATAATTGGAGCTTATAGTGATAAAACCAGATGAATTACGAGCCTATTATCTGTGGGTCATGAAGTCATTTCTGATTATTGGGAATACAAAAACAAGACATAATAAACATGAAGATGATGAATAAATTACCTTATAACTACATTTTAATCACTTTACATTGGTTAACTCAATCAATTACGTCATTGTTTTTTATGACGTCATTCTCATCATCTTTTCGATGATCCTGGTTGCATATGAGGCTTTTACAGCCTCATACCGTAATGAGTGTTTTGATAATCTCTTTTAATCTAGGTATCTAGGGAGATCCCCATATGTTACAGTCGGTAAAAAATATGGTCAATAAAATAATAAAGTCTATTTTCCTTTACAACAGCATTATGACCTGTCATAATGACAGTGAGTGATGTTGGCCGACTGTAAAAGCAATATGTACTGCTTTGTCGCACTATAAAAATACTCTACCCGCACACGTGTTATCGTACAATCCCGAGTTCTTTAAGTAGGGCATAAAAACCATCTGTCGAGGCCGTGAACGTATGTAGGTACCTACAGGCCACCATTGTAAGATCTTCAGCATCTGAAATTTTTACGCAGTCAATAAATTGACGGGCTAAACTTTAAATATCCTGCGGCCATATCATGAACTCTTAAAACAGGTCAATAATTAAACTACTGTCATTCTACCAGCTGCAAATGTCACTTTGTAATATCATAGGATTACAATAGTTATTTGTTATACAAGAGTGCAAAGTTGCTTTTTAACCGCGTGCTCAGTTTTGATGACCGAGCAAGCGAAAGATTCTAAATTTGAATCACGAGCATAGCGAGTGATTCATAAATTAGAATCTTGAGCGTTAGCGAGGGAATCAAAAGAGCACAAGGTGTAAAATCTTTGCACTCGAGTGCAACACGTAACTTTTCATCCCACCTCAGCGAGGAAATAATGAAATGCTTCTTCTTCCTAGCGTTAATTCCCAGTCGCATCCGAAGCTTTCACCTCGGAGTTCGGGGTCCGCTTTACCAGTCTTAACTGCGGATTTGGCTGGACCTCGATATTTTCCGTAAAGCGACTGCCATGTGACCTCCACAACCCAATGGTGACATTAGGCGATATCGAAGCATTGCAGCTAGACCGTTGTTGTTGAACTTTTTATGCATACAAATATTTGCACTGAGCGGGGATCGAACCCGCGCCTCCTGCGTTGCGGCCACGTTCACTACCACTACGCCACGGAGGCTGTATAATAATTATGTGTAATAATACTAATAATAAAATATCAACAAATAAAATTCAACAACAATGTTCAACCATAGGACGTGAAAAAAAAATTATGCGCGCAAAGCAAATTTAAAAAAAAAAGTAGGTACACCAAGGAAGTTCCGAGTTGAGTTTTTCATAAATTAAAAAAAGTTGTATGATAAATCGGCACCATAGAGGTAGAAGTAAATAGGTTTAATGATGTTTTGAGTTCACAAACCTAGTACACACGATGTTCTAAATTCAAATTTACTTTACCACTCTAGAGGATAAAAGCGACTTTTACACTCAGATATCGAAGAAAAAAAGTACTCTTTCCGAGATGGTGGGATGAAAAGTGACATTTGCAGTTGGTAGAATGACAGCAGTTCAATTATTGACCAGCGGCCTTACCATAAACCTTAAAACAGGTCAATAATTGAACTGCTGTCATTCTACCAACTGCAAATGTCACTTTGTAATGTCATATAAATATATAGGATTACATTACAATGTGACATTTGCAGTTAGTAGAATGACAGCAGTTCAATTTATTGACCTGTTTTAAGAGTTCATGGTATGGGACCTGTTTTATGAGTTCATGGTATGGGCCCTGTAGTTAGCTTTGAACTTTAGTTTATTTTGGCTATTATCAAATACTCAATCAATCAATCACCCTAGCAGAAGCAGGCAAGACGTGGACACAAACCGAGGCCGGAATCCGTAGATGGCCCTGGATCAACCGGGGTACGAGGAAAATGCCTTATTTACATACTTATCTATCTATCTATCTATCTATACTATTATATAATTGTAAAGTGGTCGTGTCTGTACATTGGAGATATTTAAAAAAAAATACTTGGGGTATGTTATGTGAACGATACTGAACACGAAAATATTTTTTTAGAATTTCCTGTCTGTTTGTCTGTTTGTCTGTTTGTCTGTTTGTCTGTTTGTCTGTTTGTCTGTTTGTCTGTTTGTCTGTTTGTCTGTTTGTCTGTTTGTCTGTTTGTCTGTTTGTCTGTTTGTCCGCGATGGACGCAAAAACTACTGGACGGATTTTGATGCGGTTTTTTTTGTTAGAAAGGGCTTGCTTAGACTTAAAATCTTACGTTTGTTTGATTGCAATCGGTTGAGTAGAACCGAAGATATGAGCAAAGGTCGCGTTAAACGAGATGCACGCGGGCGGAGCCGCGGGCGGAAGGCTGGTATACCTATATAATCATCACGCCTTTATCTCCGGCAGGTTAGGCAGAGGTGAATTAACAACCACATTTCACCAATCATTGTATTCAGTTCCACGTAGAAGGGGGGTGAGCATATTGCCGTATTCGTGGCAATATTGTTCACTCGAGCCATGCATTTTCTACACCTGTCTGAAAACACGAGACGGCGGCGGCGCGGTGTACGGTTTAAAAAACAAGGTATCTCCCAATGTGCGCCAAATCATCCGATTCTCCGCCTTTAACAACCTCATCTAATTCTAACCATTAATCTAAATTTTTTTATAACCTTGGTCTTCCAACAATAAAATTGAATGATCTATAATTATAACTGCTCTATATCGTAAATCCTCGTAAACCTTAGTGGCCCCTGGCATCGAGTTGTTGTTCTATCTCTTTCATGCTTACACTGTCTCTTTCTAAAAGCTTCAGAAGTTTTATTTCCGACATGGTAAAGGTGGATTTACACCAAACGAACATAGAACTAAAAATGATTCTCAATCCGTTTGGCTCAAGAGCATTCTTTCTTAATATTTTAGTGTAAATGAAACCTTATTTTCAGCATTTACTTGTAGGTTAATTACACCAAACGAGCGAATGCTCATTCTATCCCCGCTACTTCAAATTCTAACTAGTATAAACACTGTAAACAGTGACAGAACATTAGTTTTTTGTTGTTTTATATGTAAACGCCAGAAGCATCTGATGAGGCCGTCAAGCTGAGTGCCACCATTGTAACATGATAGAAACGTATCTGTAATGGTGACCCTCTTTTCAGAGACTTTGCCTTCAGCTTACCCTCAGGCGAGGTGAAGTCAAATTGACGTGTCCTATATACAGGGTGGAAGATTTTAACCTTACCTGGAGGGCAAGTACTTTAAATACTGGAGATAGCTAATTTCACTCAATGGAAACATTCCTTTATTTTTAAAAAGAAACAAAACTGCATTCATAGTTTTTTGAAAATTCCCTTGCCATGCCCGTTAATCGAACCGACTAAAATCCAAAAAAATAACATCCTGTATTTTTAAAGCATCAATCGATAGTGTCAATCATGAGGATCGAAACTCTCTAATAAACATGGTAAAATAAATGAAAGGAAGTCAATAAAATCTTAACTTATAAATTCCTTTCCAACAGATACAGTACTTTTGCTCAACGTGCCATCACATACCTTATCAACAATAACGCCATTTATTTAGTAAAATGAGTACTAAATGACTAAACTTTGATTCCGATTTTTTTTTATAAAGAATATTAGTAACCGAAATTACTAATAACCCCCCCAAGTAAGCTAAATTGCTTGTACTAGGAGTGGGTTCACGTCTGTAGTGTAATGTCAGGATTCGAACCCGGGACCTCTCGATCGTAGGGCTGACTCGTTAACCACTAAGCTACCGACGGCGACGCTACTATTATGTCGATTTAGGTCCAAGATACGTGTCTCAAGGTATACTTGGTTGGGTTTGGAAAGCACTTCGTGGTACACCGCATCGCACCCTGGGCAACGGAGATGGCGAGAGAATTGCCTTATTGGTTCGTCTTATAATACGTTAATTGAGACTTTTGAATTAACTTGAGACGGCATGCGGTTTTAGTCGGTTTGAGTCGCCAGTGAGGGCCAGCAATGATAAACAGGGACAAGTAATTTAATTATGGAATTTTATTCTTAATATGATAGGTGATGGATCCTTGAGTTAAGTTCTCTGTTTTGTTAGGGATTTCCTTTCATTTAATTAACCATGTTTGTTAGACAGATTTGATCCTTAGGATTTATACTATTGATTGATGTCATAAAAATACACAGGATGTTATTTTTTCGGATTCTAGTTGGTTCGATTGCCGGGTGTGGCAAGCGAATTTTCAAAAATCTATGAATGTAGTATTATTTCTTTTTAAAAATAAAGGAATGTGTTTGAACTTCGGGTGATGAACAATTAATAATATAGTGGACTGTAGTAATGATGTTTAATATAAATAGTTTAAAATAAAGTACATCGATTGTTGAAGGTTGGATGGAACGCGAGTGTCGTGCGCACCGCTCGATGGTTAAGTTGAAGTGAAGAGGGGGTCCGATCCGAGCTCCCCCGCCCGTCGCCGCGCCGTCTGTCGCGTAGACGATTGTTCACGTGCCTCGTGCGTGAACATCCTCCCGCCCCTTGACCTCTTCAAAGGGAAGAGGGCAAATGTTGTTGAACGCCCTTGTGATGGTTCCTCTCCTCGTCTTTAGCTCCGCCACCCTTGTGACGCCGTCCGGTCCTGGATAGGTGCGCACCACGCGACCCAAAGCCCAAACCAGCGGTGGTAGCGCCTTGTCCCGTACAAGCACGAGCATCCCCTCAGTGAGCTGGCCAGAAGAAGTGGACCACTTGGTTTTCTGCTGAAGCAAGGAAACATACTCATGAGAGAATCTTTGCCAGAAGTGCTGCCGGATGCATTGAATCCTCTTGAAGCGGTCAACGCAGCTGATGTTCTTCTCAGGAATCTGCGGACACGGTATAGACGTAAGTGGTCGTCCAATTAGAAAGTGGGAAGGAGTGAGAGCAGAGAAATCAGTAGGATCAGAGGAAAGAGGTGTCAAAGGACGAGAATTTAAGACGGCTTCGATTTGACACAGACAGGTTGCCAACTCTTCATAAGTGAAGTTAGTGAGACTTAGCAACCGCCTCAAATGATGCTTGGTAGAGCGAACTGCAGCCTCCGCCATGGAATTAAAATGAGGTGAATATGGAGGTGAAAATGAAAACCTGATGCCCTCACGTGACATTTCACATGCAACATCGGAAGTCGAGTCAGCTAGGAACTGTTGAAGGTCATTATTGGCTCCAACAAAATTGGTGCCGTTATCTGACAAGATGCTACGCGGTTTGCCACGACGAGATATGAAACGATTAAGCGCTGCTACGAAGCCCTCTTTTGTGAGGTCAGTGACGGGCTCTAGATGCACTGCTCTGATCGCGTGACAGACAAAGATGCACAGGTAGGATTTTGTGAGCCTACAGCCCCGACCTTTCCGGTCGGCAATGAGTATTGGACCAGCATAGTCTACGCTGCAATTTAAAAAAGGGTATTCAAGGCTGGTTCTAGATGTAGGTAACTGTCCCATTATGGGTTGTACATTTTGACATTTAAATCTAAAACATTTAATGCATTGTCTGACTATTGATTTAGCGAGATTCCTGCCACCCAACGGCCAATACTCAAGACGCAAATGCGCTAGTAGCAGTTGAGGACCTGCATGCAGCATTTTTAAATGTTGCATATGAAATATTGTTTTAGTTAGATGGTGTTTACTACAAAGCAGTATGGGATATTTAGTGTTGTAATCGTACGGAGAATTGTCGAGTCTACCACCTACTCGTATGACTTTTTCGGAATCCAGAAAAGGCGTTAGTGAAATTAATCTATTTTTACGCGGTAGAGGTTTTCCCGAATCTAAAAGATGTAATTCCTCCGGAAACATTTCCCTTTGTGCGCTACGTAGTAAACACATCAATGAATTATTTAACTCATCGCTAGAAAGAGCTCCTTGTAATTTAGAATTAGGATTTTTTAAGTTGTAAATAAATCTTTTAATGTAGGCTAAGACTCTTTGCAGGCGATTAAAATTAGAATGATAATTAATTAATGATTGTATGATATTTGGTGAATGATTTGTATTGTTAGATGATTCATGAATAAAATTTGAAACGACTTCAGGTAGATCTCGCTTTCCGCTAGTAGAAGGCATAGTAGGCCAGTCATGTTCATGACTTTGTAAAAAGCTCGGGCCTGACCACCACAGATTATTTACACCGATGGAATCGGCCCTCGCCCCGCGAGAAACGAGATCCGCCGGATTGTCTTTAGACGGCACGTACCTCCACGTGTGACAGGTAGAATTTTCAAGAATTTCATTAATTCGATTACGCACAAAGGGCTTGAGTTGATTTGAAGGAGTATTCAACCACCCGAGTACGATCATTGAATCACACCAAAACACACATTGACTAATAGGCATAGTTAATGAATCGAAAACAGTTGTACACAGTCTTGACCCCAATAAAGCGGCACAAAGTTCAAGCCGTGGGATTGTAACTGACTTTATCGGTGCTACACGATTTTTGGACAGGAGAAGACTAACCCTAACAGAGTCAGTGTGACTTATGGATCGAACATAAATACATGCGCCATAAGCCTTCTCAGACGCATCACAAAAAACGTGAATTTCGTGTTTCACACACGAATCGATAGAAACCCACCTAGGAATCTTCAAAAGGTTTAAGCTAGGAAGTGTTGAAACAAATGTCGACCACATATCGATTATTTCCTTGCAAACCTCATCGTCCCACTCACACTTATTTACCCATAGTCGTTGCATAATAGTTTTTGCCTCGACAATACAAGGGCCGACTAAGCCTAGGGGGTCAAATATTTGGCTAATGACTGACAAAATGTGTCGTTTTGTGACCTTTTCTACTTTGTCAATATTAATTGAAAATGACAAGGAATCAGAGCTACATAACCAGTTTAGGCCTAGAGTTTTAGAAGATGTGTTGTGGTCTGAAAGATTTAAAAAGGAGGAATTATTCTGCTCATATGAATCGCCCAAAATGGCTTTTAGAATTTCTGGGCTGTTAGATTGCCACTTTCGAAGAAGAAAATGTGCTGACGACAGAATTTTTGTGACCTCTTTAACGAGTGTTATTGTCGCAGGAATAGAAGGACCCCCACCCAGAAAATCGTCCACATAGAAGTCACGTGATATAGCTGACTTCACGTCATCAGACGAAGCCGCGTCCGCTAGGCTCACCAAACATTTGGTGGCTAAGTAAGGAGCTGACGCGGTCCCATACGTGACCGTGTTGAGACGGTACGTTTTCAGTGGCTTTTTAGGGTCGCTACGAAAGATGATTTGTAGGAGAGGCCTTTGTGAGGGTGTGACCTCGATGCAGCGATACATCTTCTCCACATCCCCGGAGACGACGTATTTATGCTGCCGAAATCGTAACAAAATCGACAGTAGGTCATCTTGTACCTTAGGACCTACCAGCTGTAAGTCGTTGAGAGAGATACCTGAGGAAGATGGCGCTGATGCATCGAAGACACTTCTCAACTTAGTTGTAGTGCTTGACTCTCTTATGACACCATGGTGTGGTATGAAGTATTCGACGTGACCCGATTGTGGTGCTGAGTTGTTGTTGGTTTCAGTCATGTGACCTAGGCGTTCGTACTCGTCCATAAAGTCAACATACTTAGCCCTGTAGTCCGGGTCACGTAGAAAACGTCGCTCAAGAGATAGGAAGCGGTGCTTAGCCATGGTGTATGAGTCCCCTAAGACCGTAGGATTGGCCTTTAAGGGCATCGTAACAGTGAATTTGCCATCCTTGTTCCTGACTGTGTTCTGTGTGAAGCTTAACTCGCACTCTCTTTCCTCCTGAGATAGTGAATGTTTTGGAGAAATAGAGTCTAGCTCCCAAAATTTTGACAAGTCTGGTTTGTCAATGGGATTGGCAAAATTACAAAAATGTGAGCGATGAGAAGAGGATGAAATTCCTTTGAAAACTGGACCGGATATGATCCATCCAAACTTAGTCTCACATAACTTAGGCATTTTTTGACCTAAGTCGATAGAAGCGGAGCCTACGACAGTCCAAAATATTTCAGCCCCTAAGAGGATGTCAATTACTGACGGAATATTGAATGTGGGGTCAGCTAAACAAAGGCTTGACGGGATAAGAATATTCTCAATATTGACAATAGATGAGGGTAGAACTTTTGTAATCTCAGGCAAAATTAGGCAGTCCAAATTAACCTTATAGTTACCGTTAGAAGACTCAATACTGAGGTGGCAAGACTGTGTACTATAAGAAGACTGTTGATTGATACCTGTCACAGTGGAAGTTGAATTGCGTCGTGACAAACCCAGTTTGGTGCAGAGGCTCTCCGTTACGAAGTTCGCCGTGCTGCCATTGTCGAGCAGTACTCGAGCGTTGAGTTTTTCACCGTTGTGGCTGCCCACCTTCACGATAGCTGTGGACAGTAAAATATTGGGTGCACTAATAAGCTGCCTAGAAGTGTCAGCAGATAAAGCAACACTAGTAGAATTAGATGGCATTGGATCTTGATAAGCCTGCTTAGTCGGTTCAGTATGCAAAAGAGTATTATGTCGGGCCTTGCAATATTTACACCCAGATAATCTACATTTTTTGGTAGTATGACTTGAACGCAAACAATTTAGACAGACCTTGAAATCTTTTGCCTTTTGTAGACGGACTTCAACAGATAAGGCTCTAAATGACTCGCAAGTATAAAGCAAATGATCTTTAGAACATAAAGGACATTTAGTTAATTTATTTTGATGGTTATTGTTATTAATTTGTGAATTTTTATTTTGTAAATTATTATTGTTTGAATTTTCTTCACTAGTATTAGTTACTATAAAGCTTTTTTGTTTATTGTTCTGATTAAGTGTGTTTAATTTAGATTGATTATTTTCCAATGTTTCCAGTAAATCAGCCTTGTTAGATATAAATGTAGAAAACTGCGTTAGAGTAGGCGAACTAGACAAAGCATTGCGATACTCTTCCCAATGCCTGCTAGTAATAAAATCAAGTTTTCTAGATATCATGAATATTATGAGAGTATCCCAATGCTCTGTAGGCTCCTTTAATGTCTTGAGTGCCCGTATGTTTTTATTAACAGAATCAATAAGCCGTCGTAACGATAAAGACGATTCTTTAATAACCGGTTCGACATCAAACAAAGCCTGCAAGTGGTTATTTACTAAAAGGCGACTGTTATTGTATCGCTCACACAACAAGTCCCAAGCCATTGCGTAATTATCGCCCTTAAAATCTATATTTTTGATGATCTCTGATGCTTGGCCTTTAAGTGACGCACGGAGGTAGTGGAACTTGTTGATGTCGTCGATACCATCACTACTGTGTATTAATGAAAGGAAGGTATCTCTAAATTCTAGCCAATACTCATAGCTACCATTAAAGTGTGGCAAATCAATTTTAGGTAAGCGCACAAAATTGTTTTTAAACGATGCACCTGATTTGGAGCCCGCATCAGAACCCGCCACCGAAGCGCGCTCAGCAGCGCAGGCTGCCAACGCCCTGCGAACTTGAGCAAGCTGGGAGTAATATCGCTCCTCAAACTGGACTCGCTCCCCATACTCGCTGTCAGGGGTCTCCGAAGCTGACTCGATCTCCATCTGCAAAGCGTCATAGGACTCGTATAATGCTTCAAAGGTTTTTAAACGAGCTTCTAAGTCTATTTGTTGCAGCTCTGATAGCTCCTTGGAAGATAAGAGGACCTTTGAGTAGTTTTCAAAATTAGTGAGCTTAGCTTTCATGCAACTTCGCCTTCTATATTTTTCTATAGTCGCCATGTTGAAGAACAGGTAAGGAGGTAGGTAAACAAATAACGCAAATAAGCAAATAATGTGCAAAAACGGTAAATGTGGGCACTAAAGTAATAAAAAGGATGGCCTATTGTCTATAACGCACAGCTGTTTGCAACAAAAAACTGTAGTGGGCCAGCTGCGATGTGTAGGTAGGTACCAAGTTATCCGCGCCGTTTAGCTGACGATTATGTAAGCGCTAAGAATATTAAGCGCGATAAGAAGTTATAGGCTAGCAATTACTATCTGGTCAAATGAGAGGCGAAGAATGCGATAGTATGGAAAGTGGAAATTGAAATTATTAGTTTAAACACTGATTTGAAACAATAAACACTGGATAGGAAAGGGAAATAATTGGAACGAACTCACGTATGTCTTTAACCGTCCTTATTCCTTTCCTTGTACACGATGATCACGATGACTTGCAACAAACAGGTGACACGTCGGGTCCAAAGTCCAACCACGAAGACACGATGACTTTTTTTCTGGAAGCGCTCGTATACTTTTACGGTAGAAGGACCATCCGGCTCGAAGGACCATTGTTTGAACTTCGGGTGATGAACAATTAATAATATAGTGGACTGTAGTAATGATGTTTAATATAAATAGTTTAAAATAAAGTACATCGATTGTTGAAGGTTGGATGGAACGCGAGTGTCGTGCGCACCGCTCGATGGTTAAGTTGAAGTGAAGAGGGGGTCCGATCCGAGCTCCCCCGCCCGTCGCCGCGCCGTCTGTCGCGTAGACGATTGTTCACGTGCCTCGTGCGTGAACAGAATGTTTTCTTTGAGTGAAATTCGGTATCTACAGTATTTAGAGAACTTTCCCTCCAGGTAAGGTTAAAATCTTCCACCCTGTATATAAAAAAAAAGGTTTCATTTAGCCTACTGCACTGAACTGCAGTATTGATTGATTGATTGATTGATTACCTACACTAAAATATTAGGAAAGAATGCTCTTGTTCTAGTTCTAGCTCTATCTTTGTTTGGTCTAAATCAACCCTTAAGAACAACGAACGAATGTTCTGTCACTGTTTATACTAATAGAATTTGACGTAGAGGGATAGAATGAGCATTCGCTCGTTTGATGTAAACCATCCTTAACGTCTCGCTTCATCTCACATCTATGTTTTATGAAGCATTGAGATAGAACACGTTAGAGCGGAAACACACGATGCGTTGCGGCGGCGGCGCGACGCCGGAGCGGTGTCGCTGCGTCGTTTTACATAGAAATATCTGTAGCATGTCACACGATGCGCTGCGTCGCCGCACCGGACTTGCAACCACCGAGACGAGGCGGGGAGGGGTGAATGCGTTGCGACGCCGGAGCGGCACCGCTCCGGCGCGCGCCGCACCGCCGCGCGCTAGTTGTTTATGATTTATAGACCGGGCGCTAGAGGTGTGAGTATGCAAAATGTGAGTACCGAATTTCACCAACGGATTTAAGTGAAGAAAAGGTCCAAGAATGATAATGTGGATCTTGCCGGTCTATTTTCTGGTCCATTTTTTTTACTCCCTCTTGTCTTATTCGTAAAGGAAATATATTGAGTAGGTACATGATATAAAATCATTTTAATGAATATTTCCGTTATAATTTATAGTTTGTTCTAATGGTAAAAGTGAGGATGTATTCTTAAATAGGTACTTAATAAAAAAAAAACGAAAATAAAAGTAATATTAAAAAAAAAAAAGTTATTCGAACAACCAGCGAATTCAAGCATAAATTTTCTTAAAGTAGGTAAAAAATACTTATTTTTAATTTTGACATTTGTTATTGATGCATTTACATAATGAAATACAAACCAATTCAGATTTATTGCAATTACAAGACCTTGTGCGACAATTTACAGTTCATTTACATGGGGGAATTAATAACTCTGGTAAAGACGGCTTGTATAGTCATTTTGTCGTGGACGTAAGTCACTGTTGAGCTTTTCGTAAAAGTGTACTTTTATATATGCCTAGGTAGGTACCTACCTATATTTTGTAGCATTAATGATACTAATGTTGTCAGCAAAATGTTATTATATTTATCATGAATATATATTATATTAGCTTTTGCCCGCGGCTCCGCCCGCGTGGATGTCGGTTATCACGACCAAACATAGCCTATGTCCTTTCTCAAGGTCTAATCTACCCCTATACTAAATTTCATCAAAATCGGTTCAGTGGCTATGGCGTGAAAGCGTGACTGACAGACAGACAGTTACTTTCGCATTTATAATATTAGTATGGAAATATGGATTCAGGGTTGGCAGTCGGCAGCACGTCCATAGGCCACGGTGACCACTTCCCATCAGATGGGCCGTGTGCTTGTTTGCCACCTAAGTAGTATAAAATAAAAATGGATACAAAAACACGACTTAATAAAGCAACTTCTTTACGTCAATAGATGTAGAAACACACTAAACGCATACGCGCGCTATGCTTACTTTAAGGGCGCAGAGGGGATGTGAAGGGAGCGGGAAGGGACCATTATACCCGGCGGCAAGATTTCTTTGTCATTATTTAGAGGATCAGGTATAAGAATCCGGTCATAGTTGCCGTCACTCGGATTTTGCATACTCAACTAAGTACCTCTAGCGCTTGCACTATTATTAACAGACATTACAACCATTACAACGCAGCTGGGGCGCACGCGGCACCGCTGCGTCATAACAACGCAGCGGCGTCGCACCGCTCGTGTGCCCGCTACTGCGGCGAAATTTCTGCGGTGCGACGCCGCAACGCATCGTGTGTTTCCGCTCTTAAGGTTTATTTGTAAACCATTGCGTGTTCCAAGACATAGTCATACAATCTGATGGAGTTAACTCTGCTTGTACCTATTACAGGGCGCTGTCTAGGCCCAATATCGACTTTGCTTAACATCAATGAGCAGTTTTCCAGTAGGTATTTATAGCGTTCCTAAAGACAAGCTAGATGGCGCAGCCGGCACTTTTGGTAAGTAGAGTGTGGTCTCATATCTAGTGTTCTCTAATTTATGGAAAAAATCTTCAAATGATTTACTTTACATAAATGTTTTAACATTTTTTTTTGATAAAATTATTTTAAATATAATATTATTTGAAATTACAGACAGTGACGCGAAAAGAATTAAGCGTTTTATCATATTTTATCTATTGTAATATGGGTAAATGAAATTAAACTTTGGCAACATCGCACAAATAAACCACAGAGTACATTAAAATTACCAAAAGCTATGCTAGCGCCATCTCTTGATGATTTAAAAACCAACTGATTATTATACCTACTGGAAAACTGCTCATTTACTTGTGATAAACAAGTTAATCAACCGTAATAGAGCGGGGACTCTAAAAGCTTTTTTATACAATCTTACACCTTGAAATCTGTAGACCCAAGACCCAAGACAGGTTCTTCAAGATGGGCATTAGAAGGTTCTTACGGGGTCGGCTCGGCAGCGCAAGTCTAACTTATTTGGGCACGTCATGGACTTCATTTTATTTATTTTTAGAATGATGGCAAAAAAGGCAGCTTCTCGTTAGTGAACTTGACCGGATCCTGAACCACGTTTCTCAATCTTCTTCTTCCTCCTAGCGTTAATTCCCAGTCGCATCCGAAGCTTTCAGCTCGGAGTCTGGGGTCCGCTTTTACCAGTCTTAACCACGGATTTGGCTAGACCTCGATATTTTCCGTGAAGCGATTGTCATCTGACCTCCACAACCCAATGTTAACATTAGGCGATATCGAAGCTTTGCAGTTAGACCTTTGTTTTTGGATTTTTGAGGGCTCCAACTACCCGTAACGACTGCCATAGATGTTCTCATGGCAACCGGGACCGACGGCTTAACGTGCTCTCCGAGGCACGACCAGACCAATGCAAATACTCATATTTCATTCACTCAAATATTTGCACTGAGCGGGGATCGAACCCGCGCCTCCTGCGTAGCGGCCGCGTTCACTACCGCTACGCCACGGAGGCTGTCAATGGGGCTCTGAAAACCTGGTCGAATTCAATGCCAAGAAGACGCAGGCATGCGCGTTTACAGCAAAGGTATCCTCTTTCCTTCGAGCCTTTGCAGTTGCGTAGAGATGTGGCATCTTTGGCGGTATTTTACCATCTCTACCATGGTGAATGTTCTGATGAGCTCTTCCAATTGATCCCACCCTCTCCTTTACTATATAAGACATCACGTGCAGGGCTTAGATGCCACCCGCATACGGTGCAGAATATTCCATCAAGAACCAAGCGGTTCGGCGACTCCTTCTTCTACCGCACCATTAAGACTTGGAATTCCTTACCAATTCACGTGTTTCTCTCCTCCTACAGTCCCGGGTCCTTTAAGCGGGGCGTGATGAGGCCGTCAAGCTGAGTGCCACCATTATAACATGGTACGTGTCTGTAATGGTGACCCTCTTTTCAGATACTTTGCCTTCAGCTTACCATCAGGTGAGGCGAAGTCAAATTGCCGTGTCCTAAATAATAAAAAAAACGTTGATGCATAAAAGTTCGTCAACCCTGACGTAGGGACTAAAAATAACACAGATTGGTGCCATCGACCGCACTTTTATATCTCATGTTATTAAGAATTCCACCAAAATAACTTTTTTCAGGTTCGGGCATTGATCCGGAACTTTGAATTTTGCCCCATTCTTTAAAGAAAACTGGGTAGGTAACTACGCCCATGGTTTGAATTCGTAATTATTGGTATAATACCTACCTACGTGTAAGATTGTCTAAAAGAGCTTTTAGACTCCACGCTCTATGACGGCTGTCTATCACACAATATTCATTTTTAGCATACCTTCGTACCTAGATACTAAGCAAAGTCCCCGTGCTATCATCAAAAGGTACATTTTGAGCACATCTGATGGCAAAATATAAACTTTGCTTGTTTATATTCACAGGTTAAACCCAGCCTAAATATCTCATAGAACACCATCAGTTTAGAGTTCTTCTGCCACGCCATTTTTTCTCTACAATCACATATTCAACTCTTTTTTTAACCGACTTCAAAAAGGAGGAGGTTCTCAATTCGATGAGTTTTTTTTATGTAGGTATGTACACCGATTACTCCTAGGTTTATGATGCGATTTCCGTGATTCTTTTTTTATTCGATGTGAAATAGTTGTCATTTGGTCCCATAGAAATTTAACATACTACAACTATAGACTGGTCACCAATGTACGAACTAAATTTAGAGGATAGTTTAATTTTTTTCTACGATATGATTAATTCGAAAATAGATGACTGCGTTCCGAGAAAAAAGCAAAGGCGGGTAAACTCAGGGTACCATTACCCTGAGTGGTACACTGCTGAAATCATTTGCGACATTAGATTGAAAGCAGCTCTTCATAAACAGTTTAAAAAAAGTGGTTCGAGGTCAGATTATGACGCGTTTTCCCAGTGTAGGGCAAAAGTCAAACGAAGTATCTCATACGCTCATGAACAATATCAACACCGGGTCGAAAACGAGTTAAAGAAAGATCCTAAATCCTTTTGGAACTACGTTAATTCGTCGAGGGCCAGCAGAAGTCCAAAACGGATACTAAAAAATGGGGAGGAGCTGACTGACGAGCAATCTGTGCATGAGTTTGCTTATTATTTTTATTCGGTTTACGCTACAGAGCGGGCAGAACTGAACGTGGACATGGCGATAACAGAGGCGGGAAGCGACAACGGCGCGGCCCGGGTTCATGTTGACCATTTAGAACTTGGGGAGGTGTATAGCGCTTTACAACAACTAAAGGCAAAAAAATCAACAGGACCTGATGGCATACCTCCCTATTTTTTCAAGGATTGCAGGTCAGTACTAGCCATGCCACTTCTAGATCAGTATAACAAATGCCTGAAAGCGAGTGTATTTCCATCCGAATGGAAGCTAACCAGAGTAGTACCGGTGCCGAAGGGACGTTTGGCAAGGCAAGTCAGTGATTACAGACCGGTAGCAGTGTTGTCAACCCCGGCTAAGGTTTTTGAAGCTGCTTTACATAAAACCATATACCAACAAGTAAGCCCACAACTTTCGGACGCGCAACATGGATTCCGGCCGGCAAGAAGCACCACAAGTAATCTGCTGTGCTATATGGCTCAGGTAGTGCAAGTGGTGGATGGTGGGGGGCAGACTGACTCAGCCTATTTTGACTTCAAAAAAGCATTCGACTTGGTCGATAATGATGTCTTGCATGAAAGGTTGGCTGCAGTGGGTTTCACCCCAAAGCTAATAAAGTTTTTTGCTAGCTACATGAGGGATAGACAGCAGTATGTGGAGTATGCGGGTCATAGATCGGAACCGTACTTTACGAGATCTGGCGTAAGCCAGGGTAGTAACCTTGGACCTCTGCAGTTCATAATAATGATAAATGACCTACCAAATATAGTCAAAGATGCCCAGTGCTTATTGTTCGCTGATGATCTTAAGCTATCTTTGCCTATAAGGAGCGTCTAGGATTGTATGAGGTTACAAAGGGACATAGACAGGGTGCTTGCTTGGAGTAAGTTAAACCGGCTTCAGTTTAACACCTCGAATTGTGCGGTCATTTCATTCTCTCGAGCTCGCACGCCTCTCTTGCATGAGTACAATATTGACGGAGTGTCTATAACTCGAGTGACAGAGATTAGGGACCTGGGAGTGAGTCTTAATTCGGACTTAACGTATCACAACCACATTACCAAAATCTGTAGAACGGCATATAGAAACTTAGGCTTTATTCTTCGCAAGGCTCATAGCTTTGAGAATATCGGCGCCATTATAGCATTATATAATGCTTTGGTCAGGAGTCAACTTGAATTTAACGCAGTCATCTGGTCTCCACATGAAACTAAATATAGGATCATGTTGGAGAGAGTACAAAATAAATTTCTTAGATTTCTATACTTACGTATGTATGGGGTGTACCCTTATTATCCTTTAATGTATCCTACTTTATTCGTAATGGGAATGGTGGGATACAATGAGCTTGAGGTCAGGAGAAATTTGTGCCTCACTACGTATGTGTTCGAAATACTTAGAGGGAAAGTATATAATAATGATATATTAGTGTTAGCACCACACTAGTTCAATTGTACATCCCTAGTGGAAGAGTGTCTATGACGACCATAGATACATAAGTTGTAACAAGATGGCGATTTCGGTAATACAGTTTGTGATACAGTACACGAGTGATTTTTATTTATCCGAATGAATACAGTTACATACACAACAGAAGTGGCGACGAGGATCAAAAATGGAAGCCGTGTTGACGGAACTTACCAAAGTATTGAAGATTTTGCAAAAAGAACCTCAACTTCAACATCAAAATCAATCCACGCCGAATACAATACAACCATTCGACGAACACAATGAGACTTTCGATAATTTCTTAGCGCGAATACAAAACTTTATACACCTTAAAGAGTGGACAGATCCGCAAAAATGTACACGCATCTTTCTCAATTTCATCGGGCCGAAATATTTCCAAACGATCTGCAACCTAACGGCACCCGACAAACCTGAAAATAAGACTTACGAAGAACTAGTGGCACTTCTACGGACGCACGTCTGCCCAAAACCAAGTGAGATAGCGGAACAACATAAATTTTGCATCCGATTACAAAAAGAAGGTGAGTCAATTGCCAACTATATTGCTGAACTCAAAAATATAGGAGGAAATTGCAATTTTACATGTACACACTGCAAGAAGTCTACATTAGACACCCATTTAAGAGTTCAATTCATTAGAGGTCTAAGATGCAGTGAAACCAAAGAGAGGTTATTACAAGAACCTGATATAGAGAAATTCACAGATGTAGTAAAGGTAGCGCAAGCGATTGAATTATCTAAAAAGGAAAGTCAACAAATGGTACAGCCATCTACAAATATAAATAAAATAAATATAAATAATAAGCATTACAAAAGCAGAAATACAAATACACCTAAAATACATAATAACAAAGGGGAAAATACTAATAAAAATACACAAATAAGATGTTACAAATGTGGGAGAAATAACCATAAAGCAAATAAATGCAGAGCGAGGAATTTACAGTGCACTTCATGCAATGCAAAAGGGCATGTCACAGAAGTATGTTTCAAGAAGACGGCAATAAAGCAAATGGAGATACATAATGAAGGCTCTGATGAGGAAATATACGAAATAAGAAACATGTGGAGTGATACAGGCTCAAATAATACAGGAAAATTTTACATTACAGTACAAATACAAGAAAAACCTTGCAAATTTGAAGTGGACACAGGCGCAGCAGTGTCAGTATGTTCATATGACTTCTACAAAAACAATTTCCCTAAGATAAAAATTTCAGCATCATCAGCCAAATTAAGGACATATACAGGAGAGCAGATAAAACCTTTGGGGACATGTACAGTACAATACACATACAAAAATAATACAAGTACAGGAAGAATATTTATTCTACGAAAACCAGTTTCTGCAATAATAGGACGTGAATGGTTACGAACAATGGACTGGAGTTTTCAAAATTTAAGCATAAAGGAAATGGAGGTAACAGATACAGGAACCTACAAGGTAAAATTGAACAATTTATTACACAATTACAGCGACTTATTCTCAGAAGAAATAGGTAAAATTCAAAATTACAAAGCTAACTTAAAACTAAAAGATAATGTGAAACCTGTATTCTTACGCCCCAGACCGGTACCATTTGCAATGAGAGAACGAATAGAAGCTGAAATTGACAGGTTAGAAAAGAATGGAATAATTGAAAAAGTTACATATTCACAGTGGGGAACCCCAGTAGTACCAGCCATCAAACCAGATGGAAGAATAAGGTTGTGTGCAGACTACAGAGCCACGCTGAACAGGAATCTACTGGATGACAACTACCCGATACCCCGAATAGAGGAGGTGTTCGCCCGACTCAGTGGAGGTAAATACTTTTGTACACTCGATATTAACCAAGCATACCTTCATATGGAAACAGACGAGGAAACAGCTATGATGCAAGCTATAAGTACTAGTAAAGGTACATACAAGGTTAAACGCTTAATGTTTGGTACGAAAGTAGCACCTAATATTTGGCAGAGATACATGGACCAAACACTCCAAGGTCTTACAGGAGTAGCTTGTTTTTATGATGACATTGCTTTACAAGGCCGCACCTATGAAGAATTATTACACAGATTAAGACTAGTATTTGACAGACTGCGAGACAGTGGACTACACTTGAATAAAAAAAAGTGTCAATTCTACAGAGATTCTATTGCCTATTTAGGACATACAATTGATCAGAATGGGTTACACCCAATGAAAGAAAAACTTGCTGAGATTACGAATACAACTCCACCTACTGATGTCACTACACTACGACATTTTTTAGGTTTGATTAATTATTACCAACAATACATACCAAATTTATCATCTAAATTACACCCATTATATAAGCTTTTGAGAAAGGATACAAAATACATTTGGACAAAACAATGTCAAGTTGCATTCCAAGAATTAAAGAAGGAAATATGCAGTGACAAGGTATTAGTTCCATTTAATACTGAATTACAAGTCAGTCTAGCTACAGATGCATCACCAACAGGATTTGGAGCAGTTCTATCGAACATCATGCCAGATGGATCAGAGAGACCAGTTGCTTTCGCATCCAAATCGCTGACAAAAGCAGAACTAAACTACAGTCAATTAGACAAAGAAGCAGCAGCTTTAATATGGGGACTAAAGAAATTTTTTCAATTTTGCTACGGAAGAAAAATTCTATTAATAGTAGACAATCAGCCATTAGCTAGAATTCTACACCCAGATAAACCATTACCAGTTACTACAGCATTAAGGTTAGTACACTACGCCAATTTTCTAGGAGGATTCAATTACGAAATTAAAGTCAGAAGGACTCATGAACATGCAAATGCAGACTATTTTTCAAGAATAAAAGGAAATACAGAAAATATAGAAGATCTTACAAATGATGATACTTTTTACATAAGTCAAATACAAGAATTACCTATAACTACAGAAGAAATAAGAAAAGCTACACAAAAAGATGAAGAATGCCGAGAATTATACAATAAAATACAGTCAGGACAAGGCAATAGAAATACACTACATGAGTACACATTACAAAATGGATGCATATTTAATGGAATCAGAATAGTCATACCAAAACAACTACAAAACAAAATACTACAAGAATTACATACAGCACATACAGGAATAGTGAAGATGAAGGCTATTGCAAGAAGCTATGTATGGTGGAATGGAATAGACAAGGATATTGAGAAGACAGTCAAAGAATGTAGAAATTGCAGTTTAATTCAGAAAAATCCAGTGAAAGCACCAATACACCCTTGGGAATACCCAAAAGAACCATGGACTAGAATACATATAGACTATGCTGGACCTATGTACAACTATTATTTTTTAATCATAGTGGATGCTTACACAAAATGGATGGAAGTGATACCTACTAAAACTACTACAGCTACAGCTACAATAAATATACTAAAACAATTATTCACTACATTTGGTTTACCAGTCACAGTAGTATCAGACAATGGATCTCAATTCAAGTCACAAGAAATGATCAAATTTTTAAGAGAATATGGTATACAAACTAAATACTCCGCACCATACCACCCAGCCTCAAACGGTCAAGCCGAAAGGTATGTACAGACTTTCAAATACAAACTAAGAAAAATTATACATGAACCAGGAGACATACAGGACAAAATAAATACAATACTCATGCAATACAGGAAGACACCTAATAGTACTACCGGTTTGAGCCCAGGAGAAATGATGTTCAAGAGAAATTACAGAACCAAGATTGATACACTAAAAAGAAATCTATACACAGAAAGCTTTGACAAAAAGAAGAAAGAAGAATATACTTTAAACAGAGAATACCAAGCTGGAGATACAGTAGTGGCAAGATTTTATATAAATGAAGAAGAGAAATGGAAAGCAGGGATTATTACAAGAAGACTAGGAACACTTAATTACGAAATATTGATTGATGGAAAGAAACATATTAGACACATAAACCAGATAAAGAAAACAGAGATGGAAATCCCATACAAAAACCCTATACCCATAATAAGGTTCTTTTCAGGTACACAAGCTAAACCTACAGCTACAGGGACCAGAGAAGAGCTGCCCACATACATGGACCAGCCTACTACGAGAGAGGAGAGACCATCTACACCGAGCTCATCCAGCCAGCCCGACGTCCAATCACAGGAGCAGGAGATGTCAAGAGCACATAAGAGTCAACCTACACCGGCAGTTCAACCGCAGCAACTCCGAAGATCAGCAAGAAGCGTTAAAATACCTAACCGTTTAGATCTTTAACTGCCATATAATTTGTTTCACATTTTACTATCAAAATTCAATTCAATTTCTTTCCTTTATATAAATACTTGGTCAACCTAGATTTGTTATACACTTACCCTTCATTCTTTTATACAATCATGTACGTAGTTCAGCTTTTCATATAATAGCGTGGGGGAGTGTTAGCACCACACTAGTTCAATTGTACATCCCTAGTGGAAGAGTGTCTATGACGACCATAGATACATAAGTTGTAACAAGATGGCGATTTCGGTAATACAGTTTGTGATACAGTACACGAGTGATTTTTATTTATCCGAATGAATACAGTTACATACACAACAATTAGGTTGGCTAGGTTTGTGTGTGCCGGACAAGTACGTGTGGCGACGCCGAAAACCACCCCTACTGGTGAAGCCCGTGGGGCGAACCAATCTCCTGCAGGAGGCGCCTCTGACGCGAGCGATTCGCATATTGAATCTCATAGCTATGGAGATTGATCTATTCCATTGTGCTAAGAGTGAATTCACAAGGGTCGCGTTACGAATAATATGTTATGTGAAGTTTGATGTTATCAACACGTAGTTTACCTAAGTGACATAGCTTTGTATAGTTTACAGTCACATATATTGAAAATTTAGAATAAGATAGCTACACTATTGCATTGGGATAAACCTGTAATGATAGTTGTAAGGAGAAATAAATAAATAAATAAAATAAATAAAAACATAGTTTGGCCCAGTAGTTTTCATTTTATGATGCTTCTTGTGTTTTCTTAGTTCAAATTTTTCCCAACTTCTTATATAATTATGTTGTCCCATATTTCCGTCGTTTATGAACTGGTTTCGAAAAATCTTTTTGCATTGGGTTTGGTATTAGTCACAGGTAGTTTCATATTAATTTCATGGGTACTGGACCTTGAACTCCGGAGATACACCAGAGAACTCCTCGAAATCAAATAGGTGATAAGAAATTAGCTAGTTTTATGACGATCCTGTGACACAGTGTCTATGTCACCTCATTACGATGGTCAAGGGCGTGCTAAAATTACCTAGTCTACGTCGGGCTAAATATCATCATTCATCATCATCATCTTCATGGAGACGTATTTTCCTGATTACATCAGAAGCTCATATGAGTTTATGAGGAGAACTCATTTGATGTATAGCATGAATGTCTCGTTTAAGTTACTGACAAGTTTAAGTCAATACTATGGTAAGTAGGTAAGTACTATCATTGAAGATATATTGGACTGAATTAGACCACTTGCACCTTTCGAAGTCCTACCCATAGCGTAGTACTATTACTTATTCTGTGCCATAGCTACTAAAAAAAACGAAATGTTATAGACTACCCGTAGCAATCCTACTGTAGCTTACAGAATAGCCTATTATAGACACTAAAAAGTAAAAAAAAAAAAACTACGTTTAAAAAACGGAATAGTTTTTTGAAGTCGTTTTTTAAACCACGAGTAGGTAGGTAGGTATATTAAAATGGATGGTCGTAAAGCTAAAAACAATCTTAGCGGATAACCTTTTGGATAAATTTATTCTTAGCACTAGAAATTGGCAATTGATAATGTATTTACAATCACAAATTACTAAATAGTTACTACGTTACAATGTACACACTATGTAATACCTAATTTCGAATCATAGTCGAGTAGGTAGCTAGGTATATTAAAATGGATGGTCGTAAAGCTAAAAGCAATCTTGGCAGATAACCTTTGGATAAATTTATTCTTAGCACTAGAAGTTATACCTTTATACAGTGCGTCATTTTAACTGGGACTGTATACCGGGACATTAATTTATTTATTGAACTTCGATGTTAATAAAGTGTATTATATCACTTCACTACATGTTATCACTACATAATTATAAAATCACTACATAGTCGCTGTCACTGTCTGTCCGTCCCTATGTATGATTAAATCTTCAAAACTACACAACGGATTTTGAAGCGGTTTTTTTTTAATAGATAGAGGGATTCAAGAGGAAGGTTTATATGTATAATACATGCATAATATTGTAGAGAAACACTGATAAATCGGGATCTGAATATCACGCGGGCGGAAAATATGGCGGTACGAAGTTCGCCGGGTCAGCTAGTTATGTAATAAATTTAATTTTTAATTATTATTACACAAAGACACTGAATTATTGAACTATTATTGAACTGTAAACCTATAGGTACATAGGCGGATTTATTGCCGTAGGCCGTAGGCATACTCTACCAGTCAACTAAAGGTGGTGCAGAGACATCCGAATGAAGATTGTCCGGAAGCGTTTTAAGCTATTGCATAGCTTCTATCGCGGGCCTTGAGCGTGGAGACCGAATCCAGAAATTCCGTAACGAAAAAAACCTAACACCCCGAAGCTTGCACGAATCGAGCCGAGCTGCAGGCACATGCTGTAACAAACATCTCGAATGATCGAAGTGAGCTCGATAGCTGAATCCGCGGTGAGATGTCAATTTCGCATACAAATTGACATCTCACCGCGGATTCAGCTATCGAGCTCACTTCGATCATTCGAGATGTTTGTTACAGCATGTGCCTGCAGCTATCGAGCTCACTTCGATCATTCGAGATGCAAGTTACAGCATGTGCCTAGTGCCTACCTACTGCTCCGAAGTAGCTCCGCTTAACGTAAGTAATTATAATTGCATAGGTAAGTTGATAAAATATGCTATGCAGTAGCTTTACCGCGGCAGTCCCCGAGTGCCACACGTCTTTTTTTTTCGAGTGGATATCCCCTCGGATACCCCCTACTGTCCAGTAGGGGTGGTTATGTTCCACTGAAACCGACTCAAACCACACACTGTCTTAGGTCTTCTCTTCTGATGTCGGGGTGTAAGATGCCTAAGGCAACTAAGGCATATTTTAAAATTTATTTATAACTTATACTTATTTCGGTACACACTTGCATGGTGGGTGGAGGGGTAATCGTGAATTACCCCTCCACCCACCAATGGGAAACTTCAGTGGGTGGACGGGTTGGGACCCATATTCTCGCATTCCTACTGACCCAGGGCGCACATTTCGCGAGCACATAATATATGGCAGGAAATTCTAGGTCTCTACTGGGGCCGCTCCGTCATCTCTTTCTCAAGCATTACTTGCTTGCAAGAGGGGGCTACAGGCTGCAGCCCACGCGCTTGCTCCGCTCCAACGCTGTGAAGACATGAAGCGCTCGTGGCTAAATACGCTCACTGTTCGGTAAAATATCAGTGGGTTAAACGACCTAAGCGTGGTTCCCATTTGAATGGGTGACCACTTAGAGCGGGGGCACACGATGCGTTGCGGCGGCGCACCGCAGAAAATTCGGCCAATCGGCGGCCACACCAGCGGTGCGGGGCCGCTCGTATCTCGTATGGCCGCCGATTGGCCGAAATTTCTGCGGTGCGGCGCCGCAACGCACCGTGTGCCCCCGAACTTAGTGGTTAGTAGGTATATAATCCGAGTGCTTCGTAGGGCACGTTAAGTCAGTCCCCGCTCTCATATCAATAGTCGTTAGTAGGTCAAGGAGACACAGGAGACACTCACTCTATGTACTTACGCGCTATTAGTCACCTACTGGCCGCGATACTGGCCGTGGCCGGTTAATAAAGATATGATTCCGGGTCCGACCGCAGACCGCAGCAGCAGACGCAGAGGGTACCGCGAAATAGATTTGAATAAGATTTTTTTTATATATTTTTTATTCATTGAGGCTTCTCAATGGTGCCGTTTATCCATACCGAAGTTTAACAAGTAATGACATGTATGTGAATAAAAACTAAATGTATAGTGATAGACAAATGGACTTTATAAGGACCATTTATGTGCGGTCGGATGACGTGTCATCCCTTCGCGTACATTACTTGTTACTCTTCATTAAGGAAAAAGATAAGTAGACTATTGAAAAGCCGCAATGAATTAAAACAATAAACATAAATTTATCTTAATCAAGAGTCTATTTCGCGGTACGCTGTTAAGCTTAACCTCGTAATGTAAAGAACGATCACCCATCCAAAACCTGACCCAGTCAACATTGCTTAACCTGGTAACGTAAAGAACGGCCACCCATTCAAAACCCGACCCAGCCATTGACCTATAGGGTTGTGCAAAAGTAGAAACAGTACTATGGATTCGGGGGCGTCGACCACCGGGGGCGTAAGCCACGAACCCGTATCAGCTGCATGCGTCTGCAGTTGTCGTTGCGGTCGGTTTCAGAAGCAGGTATGGTTGTGTCATTCATTACAATAAACAAATACCTATAATAGTACCTAATACTAAATAATACACATACATTTTTTTTTTGTAAAATTAGGTTTTAATGAATTTTTAATGCCTTAGAGTTAATCACTCCATAGGCCACGGTAATTACTTTCCATCAGGTGGGCCATGTGCTTGTCTGCCACCTAAGTGGTATCAAAAAAAAAGATGAAATAGAGAGAAATTCAGGAATAATATAAAACAGATATTCAATGAAACTTGTATAATAGCTAATCTAACATTAGACTTAAAATTTTAAAAGTTCTTTATAATAATAAAGTCGGTATTACACTCACAAACATTTTAAGATATAAGTGTTAACTTGTACTCGGAGCACATAGTAGAAGGGTTGATTCATCACAGGCCACCCTAAACCTACATCTGGGTAGCAAGTCCCAGTCGCCGTCAGGGTGTTCCTCTCTGTATCACGCTATGGACCCGGTCGCCGGGTCCATAGCGTGAATCAGTGAATCCATGGAGTGCTTAGAATCGGATCTCCCTTCTAGTCTGGCACCTTCACTGGCAGTACTACCTTCTACTTAAAATGCAGTGCAGCACAGTATTTTTACATCCTATTTATTTAATTATTTTTCTGTTGTGACATGCGTACCATTTCTTACAGGTAGAGCCACTCCCCTGGCTTACCTGTACCCAGGAGCTATAGTAAGACTTCCCGAAGAACAATACCAATACTCGGGGTTCCGTGAGTAACAGCACAGTCATGAAACCAATTACTATTCATCAACCGCATTCCACTGCTGGACATAGGCTTCATCAATGACAATCCAGTCTTATTTCATCCAAGTAGTACAATAGGACTTGGACCTTTTACAATAACACAGAAACCTTGCAATACTTTCTCAATCCATAACTTGACCAACGACTTGATCAACGACAAATCCCCTGTTCTATGCGTTATTTATTTGTGTGCCTCGGAAAGCATGTTTTTATTTTTTTTTTTCTCCTCTCTGGTGATTCTGTAGTTTCCGCCAACGACTTAGCACATAGATTTAGTTCAAAGTTTCGAATTGGGGAAGAAAGCATGTTAAACTGTCGGTTCCGGTTGTCATACAAATGTCTATCATCATCATCATTTCAGCCATAGGAAGTCCACTGCTGGACATAGGTCTCCCCTATAGATCTCCAATAAGACCGGTTGGAAGCGGCTCGCATCCAGCGCGTTCCCGCAGCCTTGATAAGGTAAATGTTTATGGCAGTCATTAATTAGGGTAAATGAGTGAAATGACTCACACAGAAGAGCTGATCAACCATCCAGTAACGGTGTCCTCTGGAAGTAGTAATTGACAATCCAGACTTATTTCATTCAAGTACAAAAACTCTGTCACGTGCTTCCCGGCAGAGCAGAATTTTGGCCACCCCTATCTCCTCCCATGCGGTGTCGTACAAGGCGACTAAGGGATAGGGCTGTTTAACATCAGACAGATATATACAGTCCAGACTCAGCCTATACATGGCTCGAATCAACAACAGTGCCCGGAAAACAGCAATAGGCTCACTCCCTATTACGTGGGACATAATACAATGATTGGTGAAATGTGGGTGTTAATTCACCTCTGCCTAACCCTCCGGGGATAAAGGCGTGATTGGATTTGTGTATGTACCTATGTATGTATGTACAAAAACCGGACCTGGACCTTTTTATTATATACACCACTTAGATGTCAGGTTCCTTTACCATAACACAGAAACTGTCCAATACTCTCTCAATCCAAAACTTGACAATCATCATCATCAACAAATCCTCCGTTCAATGCATCATTTAAAATCTCATTCCGGCTTTTCTTCAATTCATTATCAATGAAACTCCTTCTTGCATCCTTCGCTCGCTGTTGCGACACACGTTCTGGAGGCGGCCTATCAATTAAGCCTTTAGTGAACGTGTATATAACCGTGGTAAAGTCGCCTTCAATGAAAGCCAAGTTTACTGTTGGACCGGTCTCAACGGTGCACAAATTTTCTTGTATTTGGTTAATAAATTCTATACTTATCATGTCGTAAGTAGGTATTGGTACGTAGATATTTAGTTTTTCGTTCCTGTTCGGTCGAGCGACGATATATAGCGTATCGATATCTTTGTTGTAGCAATACTCGGTGTCGTACATTAGTTTGTCATCCACTAAATGTAGGTATAGACTGAACGCGAGTGAGATTTTTAGATCGGAATTACAGCCTAACGCTTTCATATCTTCTTTGATTTTAGTTTCGACGTCCATTTTTAGGTATTTATTAGAATTTAAATGCACCGAAATGTTTACTTAACCTCTTTAACCTCGAATAATAATAAACTCGAATGAAATGTCAAACACAACCTTGCGTTTCGTTATACTCATTGACTTGCATTGACTGTTGAAATTTATTACATAAAAAGTAAGAAAGAAAGTGACCCTCCTACAACATTACTATAGGTACATATTTTTATGTATAATGAATAATTAATAGGTATTTAATATTGCCTGATCAATTTATTAATAATTTAATAAATAATAATTAATTCCGTGAGAATTATAATTGTCATTGTGTCTGTATTTCAGGATGCCAAATTCAGGTTCAAAAATCATGCATGTCGTAAACTTATTTTTGAGATTCAGTAGTCTCACAGATTAATAGTTATTGAGTAGTCTTATGTCGTCAGACTTAAAAGGTGCTGTAGGTTTGTTTTATGACAACACTAGTTAAGTAGAACCAGCGATATGACCAAAAGTCGCATTATCTACCGGTCTCCACATGAGCGGAGCCACGGGCTTATGCTAGTATTAGTATAAAATTAAGATACATGAACAGGATTAAGCCCATAATGTTCTATTTCACACTAATTTATATCTGACATATATCCTTGACCAGGATTATCTACGATGCCATTTGGGCGTTAATTGGTTCACACATGGTGTGACCCGAAAATGGCGCTAGTTTTATTATTATTAACTAGTTAGCTACAATTGCGATGATTAATATAATAGTTAACATTGTTCTGACAATACAATATATACGTATACAATTGAGTTTTCGTCTCTTCAGAGTCCTTTCTTAACTCTGTTGGGGTCGGCTTTCGCTCTGTCTACGTTCAGCCAGACACAGTGTTATAAACTGAATAATGCGAACTCTGGACTCTGGACTCCGATGTGACATGCGTGGTCCGAGGGGGGAGGAGGGGCCGCAGGGAACATGACATGGCCCCCTCGCAAATCCTCGCCTGCACGTCTAATTGAAAAGTCGTCTAAAAAGGTATTTTAAGAAGGAATTTCCGCACCTAATATTTCAGGCGGCAACCCCAGAGACAGAGTTTATTCTGCATTTATAATATTTGTAGGTCTACCTATTTAAGTACTTACCTACCTGATTCTGGAGTACCTACCTATGTATCTGTATGTACCTACCTACAAGGAATTCATCGGCCCTACAATGTAGATATACCTACCTACCTATATCACAGAACAGATAATAGTATAGCGTACTTATACCAAACAAAGCTAGGAATAGCTTTCCGCCATGTGCTTTAGAATGTTCTCGATATTAATATGCCAGGCACAAAACAGTTTGAACCTGTTTACATTCCCCTATTCCCCATTGATGAATTGAAAGTCTTTTATACTGCCTTTCCACAGGAGATGTGCTATGCAGCTATGCTACTAAGATGTAAAAACTAAGCTATGAAACTAGTATGTGACCATTTGTGTGCTGTGTGAACTGTGAGCTGTTTTGAACACTTCTTACAAGTATTCAAAATTCGAATCTATTCTCCATCCATAGCATAGCATCTTTCTATTTATGAAACATAGCTTAACTGAATCTCTTCCACCAGTGCTGTGCTATGTGGATCAATCAATAGTGCTAAGTATGATTTAAGTTTGGAATCCTTATAATAGTACATTATGGTACAAGTGAGCAACGTTGGTGATTACCGCCGAGGCGCCATTGAGACCCGAGCCGCCAGGCGAGGGTCTTAAGACAGCCGAGGACGGTAATCATCATGCTCACACGTGCCATACGACGTTTTACAACACACTTGCGAATAAAATAATACTACAAATACTAAATAAACAATACTACAAATTAATTCGTTTTCCAATGCGCGCGCATTTAACAATGGCGGTCGACCATATTTAAAAAAAAATGAGGTTTGAACTTAACTTTTTTTTACTCTGTTTTTTTTTCTGTACTTAGAGAAAAAAAAAAGTTTCATTTGAGTGAAAATTTTGTTTATTTCACAAGTATTACAAGTTGAAATTATTTATTTAAATACGAAAATTCATCAAATGACCATACAATAGGCGTATTAATTTATTCGTACTATTAAACACGTTATTTTTTGTATCAAAACTTTTTTAAGAACATAGACAATTATAGACACTTCCTATAAAATTTAAAAAAGAATCTATAACTCACTTTTGTGAATAATAGCAATGAAAAAGTCACAGTTTTATAATAGGTGTCATTCCGTGCTTAATTGCGGTAAAATAATATCACTTTTATGAGCAGGTGTGTTGTAAAATAAATTATCTACAAATTAGTAAGTAGGTACCTATCTAAATAGGTAAGGTAACTGTACCAATGCTCGACACTTTAAGGAAAAATAAAATTTCAATCTAAAAAAATTAACAAATTAATTACAGCATGGTCGTTACATTCTTTTTTAACTGTTACAGCAACAATTAGACATTAACTTTTGCCCATAAAATCTTTAAAATCTATCATACTTTTACTTTAAATTAAATTATTATGCACTTGGTCGAAAACACCAATGCTAGACATCATTGTCCCAATGGTCCAAGTATGTCAATAACTTCAATATTTATAACGTTTATACTAAAATTAGTAATAATCATAACTTATAAACAAAAAAATCACACCTATAAAAATCAGTACCCTTGGCAAAAATCTTAAGAAATAACACGACCGTGTTCACGGAGTCACATTATTTGCTGTCAACAGTCTTTCTAAATTTACTTCGGATGGTGTTGCGAATATTTGAACATATCTTATAGATACCATTAGGCATCTTTTAAGTCAATAGTCTTATAAAACAAATGGATAATTTTCTCAAAATACTGGGTTTTGTTCGAAAGTGTCTAGCATTGGTAGGTACAGTGTCGAGCATTGGTACAGTTACCTTAGTCAAAACTTTTTAACATCTACCTACCTAAATGTTTTTATTAATATGGGTACATTTTCAATAATATAGGTAATATTATTGAAAATGTTAGAAAATAAGAGGGAATTAAAAAAATTGATATTGTGTTCAATATTGGTTGGTAGGTATATTTATTAAATTAAAATATTGTTATCAACAGTTTTAATTTAATTTTATAGCAAAATTGTAGGTACTTATACATATTTACAAAATATATTTACAACTACACAAATATGTTTCTGTACATAGTATTTACACCGAGAGGCCAATAAAAGTGACGATACAATTTCACAGCGCTCTCGTAAAAAAAAAATTAACAATTTCAAGGACTCTGGAGTCGAACGCCAGGCATATCAAGAGACTTAATTTAAATATTGCGTGGTCGGTAGGTCTGCTCAAGTACTCTTGATAAGTACTTATAAAAAACAGATGAATAACTTTGCTCATTTCAACGTAGGTACAGAGCAAATAAAGCAACCGACATGAGATGTACGACGACATGTGGACTCATGTGGATACTCCCCTCCCAAACACTCTCAAATGACTAACTTCCCTGTCCCTTTCCCAACTATTAGTCATAATGCGAACAATATTATTATGCCGGTTTCACATAATATATTTTTTTGTACAAATAGTGCGTAATATTTTTTACACAATACATGAAAAACAATAAAAACTTGCAAACAAGAATAAATTAGGTAGCAATAAGCTTACAAACATATTTTTGTAATTTCTTGTGTTTTGGCGCCATTTTATTACGCGAGTCACTATGCCCGATGCCGTTGCTAAGCAGTCCTGCTTAGCAACGGCACGGCATAATAGTGCCGCCTTCCCCTCCTCTACGTCGCGTCGACGCGACGGCCGACACGATGTACGCTATATAGTATGGACAAGTATGGATAAGACTTCGTACAAGTTTTTAATACTGTACCTATGTATATTTTATTATGTTTAAATGTATGTGTGTATAGTATGTGTGTGTGTGTGTATGTTCGTATGTATGTTTGTATGTATAATATATCGATACCTCCTACGTAAACTGTTGTAACTTCTAAACTGTGATTTTACAGGAGAGCGTTTCAAAGGTACTATTGGCAATAAAAACCGCAGTTTTCAACTAATCTTTATAAAATTCAATATGTGACTTCAGTTAATAATACTTTAGCGTTTACCTCATGGTATTATTAAAAAATACCAAAGGTTTTAGAGATTTTGCTGTTACAACACTTTACCGCGGTATACGACCTTTACAAATTGTCGTATCAGTCACTTACAATTATGTACACCGGAACACATGAGTCGCATTTAGTCGTATGTACCAGATACAACAATTTACGCCGAAAAGCAAGAGAAAAAAGGTGTGGTATGTTTTATTTTTACCACTTAGGTGGCAGACAAGCACACGGCCCACCTGATGGGAAATGGTTACCGTGGCCTATGGACGTATGCAACACCAGGGGCGTCACATTCGCGCTGCCGACCCTGAAAAAACCTTCTAATGCCCGTTCTTGAAGAGCCCCAGAGATCCGATTCTCAGCACTCCATGGATTCACCGTGCGGTCGCCGGGTCCTTATGGACCCGTGATACAGAGCACACCGTGACGGCGACTGGGACTTGCGACCCAGATGTAGGTTAAGGGTGGCCATTTTGTGATGCATCAGCGCTCACCTCCACCGTCAGTAGTGTACCCTATATATATAGTTGTGTAACCTATCCAAATTTGGTAAGATCTTATCAATGCCGCTTTGGACATTCGATTTAGTAAAGAGCTTACTGAAGCTCTTGGCAATCCGAGGTCTTTAAGTTGTACAGGGATTTAGCTTGAATTCGTCTTGGTCCTACTTCTACGGCGTAGAGTTTAATCACGTAGCCATTTTTGGTTAACTCGTTAGTCAGGTCAAAGTATTTGTTCGTCTTTATAGCGTGGTCTTTAGGTATGTTAGTTTTCCATGGTACTGTGCGTTCTACAAGCACTGCTCGCCTATGCGATCGTGAAAAAAGGAATATATCGGGTCTGGATGACGAGGTACAGACATCCTCCTTTTATAGTGCTTCTCATAAGTGTAGTCTACAAGTATTGTCCAGTCAACGGCAGCTATCAATTTATCAATCAATTGTAGTCGCTTGGGAAAACCACCGCAGGGAGTTCATTCCACAGGTTGAGTGTGCGAGGGATGTAGTTCCTTTCATACCGCACAGTGCGTACTGTTTCCGGACGTTGTGTGTGACGATGAATTTCCTGCCTGTGGCGAGAGATGCGATGATAATATGTAGCTGTGGGTATCATGTCAAATAGTTCATCTGAGCACAAACCATTGTATATTCGGTAGAACACACATAGTGAGGCAAAGTCTCTTCTGAGACTGGTCAACGAGCCTCAATAGTCGTCTTTGTACCGAGTCGAAGGGGTTGACCACTTCAAGTTTCAAGCTGGCACGTAGGCACTTCGACAAAACGGTGATTGCAGTACTCCAAGTGGGGCCGAACCTGTGCCTTATGTAGGCGGAGTCGTTGCCCGACAGTTACGTATTCACCCTGTTGAGCACTCCAAGCTTCTTTGATGCCAGCTTCACCTTGTCTTCCAATTGACTACGGTATTGGACGTCGCAAGAGATATCGATATCAAGGATCCCAATACTCAAGGAAATGGTAAGCAGTGTGCCCAGGAATTTTGATCCTACAATAAATGGGATTTTCTTAACGGTAAATACACATACTTGTGTCTTAGAGGGGTTGAATTGGACTAAATTTAGTCTGCCCCAATCGGGTACTCTAGATAACGTAGTCTCGATTTCAAACACAAGTTGTTCGCGGCTTTCCTCCATCTCGGACTGAGGGATATTTGCACGGTCCGTGTAACAAGCGTCTCCGGTACTGTCGTCCGCATAGCAATGAATGGAGTCATCCGACAGCATGTCATTGATACGCGTTTTATGTCCTTGCGGTCCGAGCAACTGCCATCAACGACGGCTTGGATACTTCTGTTGGACAAAAAGCTGGCAATCCATTCGCATAATTCCTTGGGGAGTCCATAAGAGCTTTGCAAGAAGACGTCTGCCAGACCCGATCAAAGGCCTTTCCGATATCGAGACTAACCGCCAGTGCCTCACCTCGAGTCTCGATGGCTTGCGCGCAACGGTTTGTGAGATACACAAGAAGGTTAAGATAAGATACACCGGTTAAGCGACGGTGGCGGAAGCCGTACTGTCGGTTGCTCAGTAGATCATACAGTTCAAAGTACCCTAGAAGCTATGTATTAATGATACGCTTCGTCACCTTCGAGAGGAGGGAGGAGATTAGCGGAACAGACAGACAGACCGACCAAAGACATTTAAATTATGTTCTTGTTAATGGTACCTGATATACATTCATACCCATTTAGTAAAAACTTGTTATTTTGAATATGATGATGATGATTGATGATCGAATTTTATTTATTTCTATAGATTTTTGATCACATCTATAAACCGCAAATGTTACTTACAACTTACACAATATCAGTGATAAGCGAAGTAGATTGTTGTATGTGCTACTTAGTAACCATAAAATAGTTAATTTGACCACGTAAATCATTGTAAGTCATCTTGCCATGTACTTTAGTATAACGAATTCCGAAGTAAAATGTTGTATGTATTACTTAACACAAAATACTTGTAAATTCAGGAACGTATATTGTTGTATGTAATCAATACCACATTTTAAATAACCAATATTTTAAATACGGGAAATATGTACTAGTACTATTACGTAATAAATATCAAATCAACACAAAAAATACGCGCGTGACATGCAAGCTACAGCGAGTTCCAACGTAGTCTGTTTTATGTCACACATACGCGGGATGAGCGCGCTCGTCAGACTCACACCGCCCGCCGTAAACTATTGCAAGTAATAAATACCACAATATACGCCGGGATACTTCGGAACTTACGATGTTATACTTCTGAAAACTACCGAAATTAATAGATTTTTGGATTTGATCTAATTGTTACAGGATACTATACATAAAATTAGACACTTTTACGTGAAAAACACAAAATAGCAATTTTGTGGGTTACAACAACTTACGTGGGAGGTATCGATATACAAGGTGATTTTGTAGTCGTCGGAGCGAAAGATTTTGGACACAGTTTCGATAGCGAAAGCGTCTGGAATCTCTTGAAGTATGAATTTGGCAAAAAAAAAAATTTTTATTTTCATAATATACGGGAGAAATGTCCAGGTGAAAGGCATACTGTATGGGGGTTGTAAAAAAATTTTTTTTTTTTTTCGCCAAAATAATACATACTTCCAGACGATTTTGCTAACGAAACTGTACCCAAAATCTTTCGCTCCGAAACGACTATAAAATCACCCAGTATAAGTATTCTAGAATTGAATTGCCCTAAAACGAAAATAATAATTTTAAATTATTTTTAAATTTTTCTTTGTTCTATCAGACTATAATCTATGTCTATTCTAAAACCCTTTTTGAAGAGTAGTCGCTTTTGAAGCGACAGCTTGTAGCGGAAATAGAAAAGCTACGTCCGCTACATATCGAGCCACTTGTAAAATGTAAATAAGAATTTTTTTCTATATGAGTTGGATGTTGGATGTTTCTTATTTCAAACTTTTTCCCAAGCGACTACAATATGTGGTTCTTCAAGAAGGGTTTTGCATACGTCCATAAGCCACGGTAACCACTTTCCATCAGGTGGGCCATGTGCTTGTCTGCCACCTAAGTGGTATAAAAAAACTAGTTGAAACCCACTGCACCACCCCAAAATTAAAAAAAAAAAATTTTTGAAGAGTTTTTCAAACACATGATCTAAAGATAAGGTCGAAAATTATTTATTCTGTATAGGCCCTTAAACGGACTTACAAAACGTGAAACGAAACCGTATTAAATTATAGCTTGGCAAATGGTTCACTACTGGAAGACTACTGATCCGACAGACAGTAAACGCTCTTGGCCAAGTGCCCTGCGTACCGGCCCAAGTGAGACGCACTAAACTTGGTGTTGCAAACGTCCTAAAGCCAAAGTACGAATACGGTAGACATCAAACTATGTTTAGGATGGCCCTGGTGTTGCAAACGCCCATAGGCCAAAGTACGCATAAGGTAGACATCAAACAGTTTCGGTTGCGAGTTGTTACCATACCGTCATGTGTGGCAATCATTACTGGTAGTTGGAACCCAAAAAAAATTCGGCAATTGGTCTACACTAGATCTTCGATATCGTCGGTGGATTGTTAAGATCAGACGGTGTGACTGCCATCTGAGCTTAACAATTCATGGAAAATATCGAAGTGTAGACAAGAGGTCAGATGGCAGTCGAAGTGCAACTAGAGGTCAGATGATAGTCATTTTACGGAAAATAACACTGCGTTAGTCAGTGAGTCAGTCGAGACAAAAAAAATTATGTGTGATATTCCACGTAGCAGGACTTTGTTATTGAAAAGTCAACACATAGCGTTACGTTGCAAGCCCGACATATATAATGCGTCTTCTTCTTGCAAACGACGCATAAACGACGAAGCTTGTTACCACCGTCGAATAGTATTGCTGGTAAGTGTGATAATACCTCTGTCGAAAATTTTAAGGCTCCACGGGGCTTATTCATTACCACATCGGGTCGAGATAGCTGGTTTTTTTGCAATATCTCTGTTATAAGGTTCATACGGAACTCCCGGTGCTTTATGGCGTGATCGTGCTTATATATGACGTATGCGTTGAATACGCTCACATTTAATAGACGCTTGAAAAATTTTTTGTACCAAATGCTGGTCCGCTTCCTCTCCATGGGATAGGCTGCCAACATCTGGTCTTTTTTATCAACGCCACCCATGCAGACATTATAATCCTTTATGAGGATGGGCTTGCTGTCGGAGACGGCGGTCCCATGGTATGTAGAGAGCATTGCCACAAGGTTTTGGTCTCGCCATATCATGAGATCAACGTCTCCGGATGTACGCCCGCAAACTTGACCCACCCTCATATCGTTCTTTTTTAATTGGGTGATTTGCTCTGGCACAAATTGACGGTTGGTGCGAAGGGTCCCAACGCAATCATACCCTATGGATTTAAGGACGCGAGCAAGGGCTGGAGAATTATAATAATTGTCCATCCATACGGTATGACCGCGGTGTTCCAGCCCCCGCAACAACCGCAAAACCAGATTTGGTATGCTGCCCGTAATAACCGTCTGTTGGCTTTCAGTCGGTAACTTACCTACGTGGCACTCGAAACGCCATAAATACCCGGTTTTGGAATCACAGACCTCGTACGTTTTAATGCCTACTGTTGCGACCTTGTTGGGTATATATTGTTTGATGTCCAGCCACCCCTTCCATTGAGTTAATGACTCATCTACAGCTATATTTTGGCCTAACCCATATAATTTAGCAAATTTTGTATTCAGATGTTTCAATATTGGCGCAAGTTTAAAAAGTTTGGCTTCGACCCTTGACGTTGTGGACGGCGAAATGTTTGCATTGTTATTAAAGTGTAGGCACTTGGACAAGAGCTGAAAACGTTTTAAAGACATATAAGCTGCGAAACCTGGCGTTATAAAAATGTTACTATCTGTGGACCAGTAATCCTCCAATTTTCCCTTCACTACTATACCCATTGCCATTAAAATTGCAAAATACACATAGACTTCTTCGACACATGTGTCCTTCCAAAGGCTTATACGGCTTGATGGCCCGATTTCCCCGTCCTCGAGGAGTTGTAGCGCATACTGTTGCGCATACCGGTTGGTTTCAACTACTATGTGCTCCATAATCGGTCTATTCCAAATCTTTACGAATACCCCGTAAGGATTTCGGATATGGCCGATTGTGGGGCCGCAACTTCCAGTAAACGCTTCCCTCCTCGAACGAGGGGGAATCGGGGGAGATGGATACGCCTGCCAGTCAAAGTCGTATAAGGAGTTGGGCACATGTGTCGCTCCATCTTGCAGATGTTCCCTTCCTGCAGCGTCAGCCTCTTCAAGCGTATCCTCAGGTGCTTCAAATAGCACCCGAACGCTGCGGGGGACTGGCGGCACGGTCTCCATATCTTCATCCTCAACCTCATCTTCTTCTTCACTTCCTATGAGAAGTAAGAATAATATCACCTGTCATTGAAAATGTAGACATAAAACATTGAGATAAATGAAATGATACACTACCAACCGTAATTTAATAAGGCATTGATATCATCGTCCTCTCGGGGACGACGACAGGGAAGCGTACTAGTCACTGAATCGCACTCCAGCGGCGTCTCGTTGATGTGTCTAAAACAATTTATATGATTTTAATACCACTGCTAGTCAGTCAGAAATAAAAATTTCAGGGTTTGTCCTGTCAATAACAATAAATACTTAGGTGACAGGAGCAGCGGGATTAGCCAGCTCCTCGCTGTATCTAAAAAATAGATCTAAGATGACGAAATAGTATAATTGTATTAGACACACACACACACACAACCACGCGTGCGCGCGCTCACTCACACGCACAAACACGCACGCATAATCACATGCACACACGCGCGCGTAGACAGACACAAAGGAAATTCCTTAGTGCATAATAATAATAATACTTACTTGGTCGGAGTAACGGCTTTCGTGTCTGTATTTAGCCCCATAAATGCAGACCACGAACTAAGTAAAAAAAAATACACTTCAGTACATATACGTACACAAATAACATTACGTGGCAGGAGTAGCGTGAATGGTAATTGGAGTAGCTGGCTCCTCGTTGTATCTTAAAAAATAAATTTGTAATGACGAAATTGTATAAGTACAGACACATGTATAGGGTTTCACTTGTCGATAGTAGTAATACTCACGTGGTCGGAGTAGCGGCGTCCGTGACCGGAGTAGCTCGCTTGACCGACGTTCTCGTTCTCTTGGCATGAAGAGGAGTTTCCAGAGGAGTTCCTGCAGGCAACTCCTCTATCATGCCAATGTCAATGCTGCAATAAAAATACATATACTCAAATATGTAGTGTTAAAATTAATAATTAAAAAATATACTAAAATAAAGTAATACTACTCAGCATGCACCAACGAACGCCGTACTAAAATTTTCAGGGTTTGTCCTGTCAATAACTATAAATACTTAGGTGACAGGAGCAGCGGGGTTAGCCGGCTCCTCGCTGTATCTAAAAAATAGATCTAAGATGACGAAATAGTATAATTGTATTAGACACACACACACAACCACGCGTGCGCGCGCTCACTCACACGCACAAACACGCACGCATAATCACATGCACACACGCGCGCGTACACAGACACAAAGGAAATTCCTTAGTGGATAATAATAATAATACTTACTTGGTCGGAGTAACGGCTTTCGTGTCTGTATTTAGCCCCATAAATGCAGACCACGAACTAAGTAAAAAAAAATACACTTCAGTACATATACGTACACAAATAACATTACGTGGCAGGAGTAGCGTGAATGGTAATTGGAGTAGCTGGCTCCTCGTTGTATCTTAAAAAATAAATTTGTAATGACGAAATTGTATAAGTACAGACACATGTATAGGGTTTCACTTGTCGATAGTTAGTAGTAATACTCACGTGGTCGGAGTAGCGGCGTCCGTGACCGGAGTAGCTCGCTTGACCGACGTTCTCGTTCTCTTGGCATGAAGAGGAGTTTCCAGAGGAGTTCCTGCAGGCAACTCCTCTATCATGCCAATGTCAATACTGCAATAAAAATACATAAACTCAAATAGTGTTAAAATTAATAATAAAAAAATATACTAAAATAAAGTAATATTACTCAGCATGCACCAACGAACGCCGTACTCCGCCAACTCTGCCGCGTGCCTCACTCCGTGTATTCCCTAGTCATAGATTTTAATTATGTATTTTTATTTGATATACAATGACGAATTTATTTTACTAAAATAAATAAATATATTCATACCGCCACGGCCACGGCCACGGCCACGGCCACGGCCACGGCCACGGCCACGTCTGGTCCTACCACCGCCACCACTCCTATTCAATTGACTACCACCTCTATTTACTTGGCTACCACCACCAGCCGATATAGGGCGCAATGTGAGCACCCCAGTAGTGTGGCGCCTATGCCCACCACGGGTGCGCGGTCCGGTGCACAAAAATTCTTCACTTGTGCTACATAAAAGCAAACAAAAAGTAAGTTAAAATAATATACAAGTATACTCAAACTTAATTAACAAAATCATTATCTCGTGGTGCTCGACTCAAAAAAGGATACTACCTATATGCATATCTATGATACATATTTATAATACATTCCAACCAATTTCTAAATATTTGTAATAAAAAAAATACGTTCACGATCCGTACAATGATAAAACATTTCAAAAAAAGCGTATCCATACTATTCCGGTTAGCATAGTTCAACCAGTTGATGTGATGTCCCATGACGTCACACGGAATTCTCCGAAGACTCACGAACACGTTCGGAAGCTACAGATAACTGACTGGCGCGAGGCCAATATTATTGAGCGGCTGCGGCATAAGAATTATTACTATAAGATAAGCACAAGCACCAATAGATACCTACTAACTTTTTGATTGTAAGATTAACATAAACTTACTATGATATTATCATAAAACAAAACAGTAAACAAACAGATTTAATATACCTATTACTATTAGGTAAGGTACCTAATCAGTCAAGTAGGTAAGTTCTAGTTGTAGCAGTCGTGAACATAATAATTTTATTTCGAATTAAATTTTGAATGAAAATACACAAACAGAAACTATTCAACAATAGATTACTTACACATGCATAATTATTAATCCTTTTTAGGAATTTTAGAACACTCAATACGCTATAATCGGACGAGCTCTAAAGTCTCTGAACTCACACTACTTACTTACACCGTCCACAGTTTAAAAAATCCTACCAAGTGATGTCTTTCTCTCTCTATTGGCTTGCTTGCTAACCTGCTCTTTTCCATACACATTAAAGTAAGTGTGACAAAGATAGGTATACATTATTATGAAATATTTGCTTGCAGTTAAGCGCGAGTTGATACGATCGGACAATATTTGACCGCTCGGCAGTTTATGGAAGGGATGTTTATTTGTTTATTGTACGCACGTGGTACGCTCGCCAGTTTATCTATACTATACCTTTATAATTAAGCTGAATAGTGAATAGTTTGTTTGTTTGAACCTCTTTGAACGCACTAATCTCAGGAAAGGAAACTTTTTCTGTTGAATACTTAGTCCATTTATTGACGAAGGTTATAGGCTATTATAACATCACGCTACCACAAAATAAAGCGGAGCAGTGATCATAAATGTCAACGAATCCGGCAGATTTCCATACATCTGTCTGTACTAACATAATTATTGAAGAAGAAAATATTTGTATTTTTGTATTCGACTAAACGCAAAAACTACTGGACCGATTTAAAAATTTATTTCATCATTAGATAGCTGCATTATCACTGACTAACATAGGCTATTATTATATTCTCAAAAAATTAGGGATCCTTATTAAAACTACAATAATGTAATCCAAGGTGTAAAAAAATTACCTAAAACATTTCTTACATCGCGTGCGCTGCGAAAACTATTGATGATAGAACAAATTAATGTACCGCGAAAATATAAAACTAAAAAGGTCTACATAAAAGTCCGCGATAGCTTAAGTCCGGAAAACCCACAGCAACCATTTTTATCTTTTACAAATTACAATAGTTATTTGTTATACAAGAGTGCAAAGTTGCTTTTTAACCGCGTGCTCAGTTTTGATGACCGAGCAAGCGAAAGATTCTAAATTTGAATCACGAGCGTAGCGAGTGATTCACAAATTAGAATCTTGAGCGTTAGCGAGGGAATCAAAAGAGCACAAGGTGAAAAATCTTTGCACTCGAGTGCAACACGTAACTTTTCATCCCACCTCAGCGAGGAAATAATGAAATAATAATAATTCCCAGTCGCATCCGAAGCTTTCACCTCGGAGTCCGGGGTCCGCTTTACCAGTCTTAACTGCGGATTTGGCTGGACCTCGATAATTTCCGTGAAGCGACTGCCATCTGACCTCCAATGGTGACATTAGGCGATATCGAAGCATTGCAGCTAGACCGTTGTTGTTGAACTTTTTAGGGCTCTAACTATCAGTAACGACTGCCATAGATGTTCGTATGGCATCCGTGACCGACGGCTTAACGTGCTCTCCAAGGCTCGAGCAGACCAATGCAAATACCCATTTTCATGCATAAAAAATATTTGCACTGAGCGGGGATCGAACTCGTGCCTCCTACGTAGCGGCCGCGTTCACTACCACTACGCCACGGAGGCTGTATAATATGTGTATTAATACTATGTAATAATAAAATACAAAAAAATAAAAACAACAATGTTCAACAATATATGACGTGAAAAAATTGATGTGCGCAAAGCAAATTTAAAAAATAAAGTACACCAAGGAGGTTCCGAGTCTGAGTTTTTCATAAATTAAAAAAAAGTTGTATGATAAATTCGGCACCATAGAGGTAGAAGTAAATAGGTCTAATGATGTTTTGAGTTCACAAACCTAGTACACACGATGTTCTAAATTCAAATTTACTTTATCCTCTAGAGGATAAAAACGACTTTTACGCTCAGTTATCGAAGAGCAAAAATACACTTTCCGAGATGGTGGGATGAAAAAAAATTGTGTCATTTCGAAGCAATTTTTAGCTAACAATACGGTAGGTACCTACCTATTATTCCTTATCCAATTAAATAAGTTAGATAATAATATATTGAGTATTTAATGTAGATCCAACTTGCCATTCAAACTAATTATAATAATGAAGAACTTCAAAGTTCTCACAATTTGAAAAAAATTGACAACAAAATAAATTCATGCAGTAATGCGCATCAAAGTCAGACCACGGAATCTATACAAATATACCTTTGTATTAACTCTTACCTAAATTAATTATTTCTTATTTGAGATTGTTTCAATGCCTGTTGGTTACTTTTTGAATTATTGAAATCGGATGTTCTATTCAAAAGATATTACGAAATTTTAAATACAGCAGATTCCTACACATTATTTGAGAACTATTTATACGGGTATGGATTAAAGGGGTTCAACGGGGGTTCTAAGTATGTCACGAGCGAAGACGAAGGGGATCAGAACAGAAGATGCAATGGGAACGGGATCCGAATGCGTGGTCCGGAACCTCCATGCAATGCACCCTGGGCAACGGAGGCGCTGCTACCTACGGCAAATATCAGCCGCAACGGGAGCGGCCCTGTAGAGGGATGCTTAAAGGCTTCCCACATGTCCCTCTGACTACCAGAGGGCACAGTGGAGACCAGGCCTGGGGCGGGCTGGTCACCGAGCGCAGGCGTGGGGAGTCGAAAAGCGTGGAACTACAAGTAGTGCCATTGGATAGAGCCACGAGGAAGTCACGGGAATATGCCCAAGGTAATCTTACACCCCCGTCATCTGAAGACCCGAGTCCGTTATAACCACTCCTGATGGCCGACGGGGGTGGTATCCGAAGGAACTTCAGTACGTAAGAAAAGTTGGGACGGAATCCGAATTCCACGCGGGCGAAGCCGCGGGCAACAGCAACTGAACAGCTAGTAGGTTATAAAATGTAGTTAGGTACTATACCGACTTCCTATTATACTACTCCGGAGTCCGGACACGTATCTTGGACCTAAATCACAAGACAAACGAGGCTCTGGCGCCCGCGGATTGCTTTATAATTCTTTCTATGCTTGGTAAATTTGAATTCGTGCACACTCCGTGCTATCCTTTACCTTTATTCTCAAAAGACACCCAAGAAAATGTGTAGGTACCTACTGCGCGTATAGGGCACATTTTGCGCACACTTTCTATTAGGTATGTACCTAATCTGTGCTTTAGGTCCTAGATAGGTACGTGCCCGGATTTATTTAAGGTGGGTAGGTAGGTAGGTACCTACCTATTCTAATTGTTTTTTTTTAAATTATAAGTAAGTTTAATTAATTTAACTTAACAACTTAACGAAATTTCATTAGAAATAGTAGGTAACAGTGTGCCTAATTCTTTTTACAATAATATTTCTTTTTTTCTATAACATTATTGATTGTAACAACAATACTTAATAATGTCTGTCAACAACACAAAAAGTTAACAAGATTAAGCTGGGGCCGGATTCACTTACTTTACGTTTTAGTTTTTGTGCGTTTGTGACTTCTAAACGTACGTAGGTACCATTTCAATGAGCAAACTATAGTTTTCTTTGTGGGTTTTCGGTAAAGAAGAAAACGTAGGTAAGTATACCTAAGTATTTTAATATACCTATTCAGCTTACAATTAGGCGAGGCGAAGTCAAATTGACCTCTCCTATATAATATTAAAAAAAAATATATTATGACATAAACATAATGGACATAAATGACAAGCATGCCAGACCAAAAAAAATAACTAAGTATAATTTTTTATTGTTCTGCCAAGTTTTACTTTGACGGATCATACTGAATACCACGTTTTACGTTATCGAAATGGAAGTCACGCGTATACGAAACGTGGCGCTTGTGAATAGGGCCCTGTTTGGGTACCTATGTTAGGCGCGTCGCTCACTAAAGGCGACAACGTGACGACTACGACGACGACGCGAGCGACGACGACGTCCCGTCGCGCGGCGGGATGTCGTCGCGTCGTCGCAGCATGGTGTCTGATGTAAAGTCGAGAGCGTGGGGCTATGATTACTTTCAGGCAAGGCCATTATAGTACATTTAACTGTAATGAGCGACCGTAAGGAAGCAGATGATAGTAGGGCGCGCATCTCCTAAGATTGAGCTAACCAAGATGGTTGGTAGGGCCTAGGGCAGGGTTGGCGAACCTTTATGCATCAACGTGCCATCGTTCTAAGAAAGTTAAATGAATCACTAGACGTGCCATCAAATTAGTTTGACTGTCCGTTTGCTACGCTTTCACGCCTAAGCTACTTCATGCCATATTGGTTCGCCATCCCTGGGGCCACGGGAATGAACTGAGAAAACAGTTCATTCAACTGATGTTATTTGAAAATGACGCTGCACACATCATCATCATTCCACCTCGGGTCCGCTTACTTCCTTTGTCCTTCCTTTGTCTTCATTGTCTTCCTTTTATTTTGGATTTTCCGGTTTTTATGGTAACGACTGCCGTCTGACCTCAACCCTTAGACGAAATCATGCACCAGAGCCTCGTCTAAATTGGCAGGTGCAATGGTTAGCAGGTGATATTGATTTGGCCACGTTTGCTAAAGGCGGCCACCTACTAACAGTCCGCCTGCAGTTTCTGGTCCTATCGGGCGGCCTGCACCAGCAGTCCTTATGTCATCAATGTTATCTATTTTTATTACCTCAGACTAAAATAATAACATTATTTTATTATGATCTTATTACGTTTAAAATTCCGACGGCCATAGACTGTCCGGCCTTTAACTGTCTTTGCTGACCGGAATCGTCAAGCGGCCACACACATTAGCCGTCAGTCTAAAATCGTATACGAAACTGTAAGTGTGTGGGCTATTGCGATGAACTTACAGACCGATATCTATATCATCCGGTTGTCGTTCGATAAACTGTTAGTGGGTGGCCGTCTTAACATCCGCAGATGATACTGTCTACGTGTAGAGAAGACCCATTGCCCTTATGGCATGGCTCCGCTCCGTGCTCGCGCTCGCTGTCTCAACTTGTTTTCGTGTGAGCGACTGCCCTAAATACCGAGGTCACGGTCTGAAGCAGTGATGATGTCAACGCATGGCGTCGAAGTTCTTCTATTTTCGGCTTTGTTAGACGCGTTCCTGAATAATGTATAATATAAAGTGCGCGAATCTATAGGTACTTATAAATAAATATCAATTGATTAAACAAGATTAAAACTGTTTACCATTTCTTTACGGGACCGAATTATGGATGTACGATATGGATAGGTATACCTAGGTAATGATGTTTTTATCGTTTTTTTTTTTATCATATTGGATCACAAAGTTGAGACGATTCAATCCATCTTATTTAGGTAGCTAGGTACTTTTAAATTATTGTTGACGCAGTGACACCTCCAGCAGGCTAATAGCTCTTGTTTCTTTTGCCTTTTTTGATCGTGACTGCCGTTGCCGATGATGATGATTGAATATTTCATCCCTTTTAGCAGATTATCAAATTAAAAAGTATAATTACCTACATATAATTGTAAATCATTGCAATCATCTAGCCTCAAAATAACTATTTCATATAACAGTAAAAACACTGCAATCAATACCTACATGTAATGATCTGACATGAAAATAACAACTTAGTTCTGTTTTTACTTAATATGTTATTCTATCAGAAATACTGTCACAAGGTTATGTTCAAGTAGGATGCAATGCAAGGTCAACCTCCAACCCTTCCCGTGGGTGTCGTTTAACGTGACTAACAACGAATAGGGTTGTTCGTCATTCGTCAGTTAACATATAGCGTGAAAAGTGCTGATTGAAAAACAGAATTATTTGAAATTGACTGAACAGTTTTTGAGGCGAAGGTGAATGAGCAATTGAGCAACTTGTTAAGGGTCGACAGCCTGCTGTAGGTACATTATTTTTTATCGTGCAAAAAATCCCCACGGAAACTTCCACCGCCGGAGCCGGTTGGGGGTTATGTCGGACTCGAACCGACTAAAACGCACGCCGTCTGTGGGCCATCGTCAGTTGCCGGAGGTGAGATTATCGTTGACATATCCCTCACTGAGACTAAAAGAATATGTTCTTCTTTTAGTCTGCGATCCCTCGCAACTCGACCGACCCGAGCCAGATCGAGAGATACCTGTGGCCCTCTGTCGGTGTGGGAACTGTGGAGTCCTCAACTCGCCCCGGGAACCTAGGCGTGCTTTTAAGTATGTTAATCAATTCTAGGACGTTTGAAGGAAAGACCAGGTCAAGAGGATCCACAATAAAATTGCGTGGCGTGTCTATATGTATAGGTAATACGTCATTGCAACATTTGCAACCAAACATAATACACACCAAGACTTTACTAACTTAACTAAGTTGTGTTGCTGGCAGTGAGTTGGGTAGCCAGAGCGCACTGGAGAGGTTTTGTGCTGTCAAGTAGGAAAACCAAAGGCTTGCGTAACTTCTACGCTGAAGGTACAGAATCTCTCTGTTCTTACAGGGTCGCCAGCACGACTGTGACTCCCCTAGTTTTGCACTCGTCCATTAGGCCACGGTAACCACTTTCCATCAGGTGGGCCGAGTGTAAGTAGTATAAATAACATTACCAGTGGCTCCGCTCGCATAAAATTCGGGTATAGAAGTAGCTTATGTCCTTACTCCTTCCCCAGGATAAATCTATCTCCCAGCCAAATTTCATTACGATCTGTTCAGTCGTTTATGTATAAATTTGGATAATTTCGTCGATGTTTTTACGAAATTTACCCGTATTTTGTGCGAAGCGAGTAGGTAATAAAAGTCTATTTTCATTCACTGTCGCATCTTCATATAAAGTACCTACATTATGGCGGGTTTCAGAACTGTGACACAATTTTTTTTAAATTCTAAATTGCCAAATAAACATTATCTTTGACTCTATGTAGGTACCTACTATTAAATAATTTCTCTCTCGAATTCCAAGTATCTATTACATTTAACTAATCCATAATTTCACTTGAAAGAAAATAACTACAGTATTCAGCTGACCAATTTCTCTATTCACCCATTGATCCCTATTCACGCCATAGTACAGGTTCTACTTCTTACTTAAAAGTTTGTGTTTACATTACATGATAGGTACCTACCCGTAAATTACGGGGACCGCTATTATGATACTGACTGAACTGCAAACCCTAATAGACTACCATGTCGTATCAGTGCAAAGTAATTGGATAGACGTTTGTTTGTTCTGTGGCGTCGCATGTCGTTTAGGCGAATTCAATTAGGTAATCCAAGTTGGTCAAGGCTATAGTTGTCAATGGGTAACCAATTGGTTTCAGGCATCGTGTTAATTGAGCGGCCGATGGAATGATGGCGGATGAAACTCAGACTAAAGGCGGCCACCCACTAACAGTTTATCGAACGACAACCGGATGATATTGGTCTGTCAGTTCATCACAATAGCCCACACACTTACAGTTTCGTATACGATTTTGGACTGACGGCTAAATGTGTGTGGCCGATCACGGTCAGCAAAGACAGTTAAAGGCCGGACAGTCTATGTCCGTCAGCATTTTATACGTAACTAGCTGTTGCCCGCGGCTCCACCCGCGTGGAATTCTGATCCTATATGTTAATCCAGGGTATAACCTATATACATACCAAATTTCAACCAAATCGGTCCAGCCGTTTATGCGTGAAAGAGTAACAAACATCCACACATCCACACATCCATTCTCACAAACTTTCACATTTATAATATTAGTAGGAAGTAGGATAGGATAGGAAGTAGGATAGTAGGAAGTAGGATAGGCTGTGAAAGTTTGTGAGAATGGATGTGTGGATGTGTGGATGTTTGTTACTCTTTCACGCATAAACGGCTGGACCGATTTGGTTGAAATTTGGTATGTATATAGGTTATACCCTGGATTAACATATAGGCTACTTATGAACGGGATCAGAATTCCACGCGGGCGGAGCCGCGGGCAACAGCTAGTTTATAATATTAGTAGGATAACATCAGACTAAAAGAATAAAATAATGTTATTATTTTAGTCTGAGGTAATAAAATTATGATGACATTGATGACATATTATGGACTGCAGGCCGCCGCGCGCCGGACAGACGAAAAACTGCAGGCGGACTGTAAGTGGGTGGCCGCCTTAATGCATCGTTTACACTAGGAGAGTTTCTCGCCCGCATGATACGAATAATATCGGAAGGACAGAAAAAACTTCTTTGTCGACTGTACATTATAGTAAATTTCATTCTTTTGGATTGTAAAGATATTAGGTATGATTCCGTAGCCGACCGCATACGACAACTACCGACGACAGCGTACCCATTACTTGTTGAACTCCTATACGCATAAAGGGGACCATTGAGAAGCCGCAATGAATTACGCGCATCTGCTACGTGCGTCGGCAGTTGTCGTATGCGGTCGGCTACGGAATCATAGGTACCGGTACCACCTTAAGGGTGGCTTGCGTAACATACGATTTAAATAGCTGCTAAATGAAATTACTTAAATATGTTTAACCCCTTAAACATGTTTATCATAAACGCATTTAAGTTTCTCTTGCACGAGGTTGTTTTACTGTCGATTTAGCTAATCATATTTAGCGAGACCATAGAGGCGCTTTTGCGTTCCATTTCATGATAAAACGGAGATGCGTTAAAAATTATGCGAAGAACGAGCGTAGAACTTGCGTAAAACGAACATTTTTTCATTGTTGTCATGACAATATTCATCTGTGATGCATCTGTGTTTCAATCACCGTTACATATTTTGTTTTGTTTGCTAGCTAGACTCTTGGTAGGTACTATTGTGTTTGTTAAACTCGTGGTATTATTTAGTTTTTATTGTTTTTTATTGTTATTGTTATACCTAAGTATAGTATTTACTTGATACACTTAAATACACTATCACTACCAACTTTCTTTTTAATTATTTTACCTATACTGGTTTCTTACCTGTCCACGTCGTATTTTAATCTTGGTTCTATTTGTTGTTATAAGATTAAATTTGTTGAATTGCTCTAACGAAATCGTCTTCTAACATTTTTTCAGATATGGTGTTAAATAAATCTATTCACGAGAAAACTTGCGGTACCTACCTACTATTGGCCTATTTATGTAACTTAGAATTTCTTCATCATCATCAGAATATAAATAAAATAAATCCATTACAATCCTATTGTAGTAAGTAAGATAACAACAATATCGCTATGCAACCTAGTACCTAACCACAAATGTTAGATGAATGACAGTCCCTAAATGCGTTTAGCGGCGCTAAATGCCCCTTTTTGGACATTTATCTTTTGACAGCTCACTAAACGTATTTATGAATTAAATTTTGGTTGTGCAAGACAATAATTTTATTTAAGCCTTAAAAATGTGTTTAGTTCTACTTAAATCAAATTAAGATACGTTACGCAAGCCGCCCTAAGGGTAGCTATCGCAAGATTCATCTTAAAAATTTTGTATCTATAAATAGATAATTGGAATTGGGTGTTTAAAAAAACAATACAAGTATGTCGGATGTTTCTTATGCCGCTAAATACAATTTAACGTCTTTGAAGCTAGTTTTTTATTATTTTAATTAAGTCGCTGAATTAAGTAAACACTTATTTATTTTTGTAAGTAAGATATTGTTACCGTTGGTTTTCCCAAATATTTCTTTTGCAGCTAAATACAATTCAAATTCTTTGAAGCCGAGTTTTTAATTCTTTAATTAAGTACCTACTTATTTATTTTTGTAAGCAAGATATTGCTATCGTTGGTTTTACCAAAATACAGTGCGATAAGGCAAGTCCTGATGTCAAGCTAAGGTCAATACGTAAAAGTATAAATAAAATAAATACGACGATTGAAAGCGACTGTTATAGGTATAACACGCGCCACGTATCTTGGACCTAAATCGTAAGACATACGCGGCTCTGGCGCCCGCGAATTGCTTTGTAATAGTCTATGCTTGGTGAATTTGAGTTCGTCTACCGCAGTAGCACCCCGTGCTATCCTCAAAAGACACCCAAGAAATGTGTACTGCGCGTATAGGGCACATTTTGAGCACATTTTACGTCCGTTTACACGTATCTTGGACCTAAATCGCAAGACAAACGAGGCTCTGGCGCCGTCGGATTGTTTTGTAATAATCTATGCTTGATGATTTTGAGCTCGTCTATCACCGTAGCAGCCAGTGCTATCCTGAAAAGATACCGTAAGAAACGTGAACTGCGCATACAGAGCACATTTAGAATTGACCGCCTTTGTGGCGTAGCGGTAGTGAATGCGGTCTACGCAGGAGACGCGGGTTCGATCCCCGCTCAGTGCAAATATTTGTATGCATGAATATGAATATTTGCATTGGTCTGGGTATTTCTACGTATAATATGTATGTATTTACGAAAAAAATGTAGGTATCTATGTACCTATGTTTATCCGCATTCGAGAACCCAAAACACAAGCTAGTTAAGCTATGCTTACTTTGGGTCTAGATAGCGTTGTGTAGAATTTCCTACAATTATAAAAAAAAAAACATTTTAGGTCCAAGATATGTGCCGAGCAATACCTACCTACAGTTTGTTACGACTGTCATAAACGTAATAATGTGCCAATCCCATACATCATTAATTAATCTATGCTATTCTACTAAGGTTTGTGTCGATTGTATAGGGGTCTATGGTGTCCGAGTCCGGGTGAAGCACTGTAAAAACTTCTTCCTCCTAGCGTTATTCCCAGTCGCATCCGCATCGCATCCGCAGTCCGCTTTTACCAGTCATAGCTACAGATTTGGCTAGACCTCGATACTTTCCGTGAAGCGATTGCCATCTGACCTCCACGACCCAATGTTAACATTAGGCGATATCGAAGCTTTGCAGCTAGACCGTTGTTTTTTTTTTGGACTTTTTAGGGCACCAACTATACCTGAAGAACTATAACTGAAGCACTGTAAAAACTGTGCGGTATGAAAGAAACTACATCCCACGCACACTCAAGCTGTGGAATGAACTTTATGCGGTGGTTTTCCCAAGCGACTACAATATGGGGTTCTTCAAGAAGGACATTAGAAGGTTTCTTCAGGGTCGGTAGCACGAGTGTGAGAGATGTGGCCCTGGGTCGGCCGGGGTGCGAGGGATATGGCTACAATAACCTCACCTCCGGCAACCGACGGCCCACAGACGGCGTGCGTTTTAGTCGGTTCGAGTCCGACATAACCTCCTTCTCCGGCTTCGGCGGGGGAGGTATCCGTGGGGATTTTTTCGCACGTTAAAAAAAATGGTAGCACGAGTGTAATGCCCCTGGTGTTGCATACGTCCATAGGCCACGGTAACCACTTTCCATCAGGTGGGCCGTGTGTTTGTCTGCCACTTATGTGGTAGGTATAAGAAAAAAGGTAGTCCAGGTCAATAAACATACTTCTTATATTGTTTTCTTTGTCCTTAATAAAAAAGACGGTATACCTGTAAGTATGTTTATTCGCATTCTAGATCCCATAACACATGTTATTTAAGCTATGCTTTCTTTGGGTCTAGAGCGTAGAATCTTGTAGACGGTAGAACGTAGACGGTAGAACTTAGATAGGAGTTCATTCCTCATACAAATGGCAATTTGTTTACCGGTGTATTGCAGACAGTCAGACAGATATACATATACAGCTCAGGCTCAGCCTCGGATATATGGCTTGAGTCAACAACAGTGCCCGGAATACGGCAATAGGCTCACCCCCTATTACGTGGGACCTAATACAATGATTGGTGAGATGTGGGTGTTAATTCACCTCTACCTAACCCTACGGGGATAAAGGCGTGATTGTATTTATGTATGTATGTATTGTAGACGAGTTCATAAGGTTCACACGTATTTTGACGTTTATAAGTTACTAGCTGACCCGGCGAACTTCGTACCGCCATATTTTCCGCCCGCATGGTATTATCTCTAAATTTATCAGTGTTTCTCTACAATATTATGCATGAATTATACATATAAACCTTCCTCTTGAATCACTCTATCTATTAAAAAAACCGCTTCAAAATCCGTTGCGTAGTTTTGAAGATTTAAGCATACATAGGGACGGACAGACAGCGACAGCGACTTTGTTTTATACATAATAATTATGTAGTGATGAAGTGATGATGATGATCATAACATACGTTAACGACTGTCAAAAACGTCATAAATGTCAAAATACGTGTCAATCCCATGAACTCATCGTTCTATTCTACATAACGCCAATGAATTGCCCCTTGTCTAGAAAAGCTGACCTTTCGATCTACCGTCGATATTATTATTTTTAAACTTTCCTGTATAAGACTTCCCTTTGATGAGATTTCGCCCACATTATTATAAAAATAGTATGTATGTGGGAGTATAATCAATCAGAAAAGACGACTTCAAACAGTCTTGTCTCAAATAGGCACTATTGATTACAGATGCAGACACGACGACGCCATATAAAGCAAAGAGTAAGTTCGCAGACAGGACACTTGGATCTTCTTCATCCTAGCGTTAATTCCCAGTTGCTTCCGAAGCTTTCACCTCGGAGTCTGGGGTCCGCTTTACCAGTCTTAACTGCGGATTTGGCTAGACCTCGATATTTTCCGTGAAACGACTGCCATCTGACCTCCACAACCCAATGGTAACATTTGGCGATATCGAAGCATTGCAGCTAAACCGTTGTTGTTGGACTTTTTAGGGCTCCAACTACCCGTAACGACTGCCATAGATGTTCGTCTGGCAACCGGGACCGACGACGGCTTAACGTGCTCTTCGAGGCACGACCAGACCCATGCAAATACTCATGTTCATGCATACAAATATTTGCACTGAGCGGGGATCGAACCCGCGCCTCCTGCGCAGCGAACGCGTTCTCTACCGCTACGCCACGGAGGCTGTCTAAGATTTTCATTGGATATTAACTAGGTTGCAACCTTTGACAATTTTATTTACTGTATAGATCAGTGGTGAGCTAACTTTATTAATGGGGAGCCAGTTGATAAAAGTGAGTTGAGATTCCGATTAGTAATAAATGACAAAATGTGCGGTTTTGCTATAATTATATTATCCATTAACATTGTTTTGAATATTCACACAATAACCTTAAAAAACATATATTTTTGACACGTGTTTTAAAATTCGCCACAAGTTTAACTTGTTTACCTACTGATTTTAATTAAGATTTTTAAGCGAACCGGTTTAGTGTCCGGCAGGCGTTAGGAAATTATTTGGTTAATTAAAACCTGTATTTTTATTTTTAAAACAACATTATTCTTATTTTTAACCCACTTCGAAGATTTCGCGTCTCATTACGACAGAATTGACAGAATGGTTCGTGATTATGTTCATCAAAGAGCATCGTCCTGCTTCACTTATTCTTAATACAGAGTTGAAAATTTGGACCTTACCTGGAAGAAAAGCAGGTACTCTAAATACGGGAGATAGGTAGCCAATTTCACTTAAAGGAAACATTCCCTTATTTTAAATCTAGATTTCTTTTCATTAGATTTCAGGGATTTCCTTTCATTTCATTGACCCAAGTTTGTTAAAGAGATTTGATCCTTACGATTGGATGTTATTTTTTCGGATTTTAGGCGGTTTGATTACCGGGTGTGGCAAGCGAATTTTCGAAAATCTTTGCATCCAGTTTTGTTTCTTTAAAAAGGGGATTTTTCCTTTCAGTGAAATTCGCTAACTCCATGATTTAGAGTACTGCAATTCAGAGTACCTACAAGTAAGGTCGAAATCTTCCACTCTATATTATGATAACAAGCATTTATCAATTAGCCTAGCTGGTCCACAGCTGGACATACACTCAACTAGCTGTTGCGTCAGTTATCGCGACCAAACATAGCCTATAGATGTTCTTGTCCAAGGTCTAATCTATCTCTGTACCAAATTTCATCAATATCGATTGAGTGGTTTAGGCGTGAAAGCGTAACAGACAGCTCCCAGCTGTATATATATCCCAGCTAAGGCGTTTTTACTTTCGTTTGGCGATTCGTGGTCTCCTCTCTAGTTGCGAGTTCAATATCATCCGAAAAGATGCCAACATATTAAAAAAACTGATACTACAAACCATAAACGTAACTATGTCACCTCAAGGAAAACTATTCACAATTAAATTAAGCATCTCAAATTGTAATTGACTCACATATCTGTACGGGAATCCCGTAGAGTACTTGCTTATCAGGCTCAACATAACTGTACAACTAGTTTGTTCGCTATGCCTCCATGATAAAGAATAATAATTATGCATAAGCAAATACCAGAAAAAATATAACAATGGTATTATATAGGTACCTATACCATTGTTATATTTTTTCTGGTATTTGCTTATCTAGGTCGGTCTGGTATTTAATTATAGTATGTACATACTATAATTAAATATTAGTATTAAACCACACTCAGATAAATAGGAAACCACAATTTGTACAATTTATTAATGTAATTTATAGGAACGCAATAAAATTATCAAACGTTAATCATGGTTACATTCAAAGCTAGTCCTTGGTCCTTGGAAGCTGAGGATCTAAATGGTAGAGTTACTAAAAGAGGTGAAAATCAGTAAGATTCACTTTGACTCTTAAGATCTTGGTAGGATCCACACACCGAAAATAAAATAATGTTACGATCATCGAGTTTTTTATACCATAGGCAGACAGGGGTGGCAGATAAGCATGCGGCTCACTTGATGGAAAGACAGTCACTTTTGCTGATGCGACCACGTTTTGAGGCAATTGCCAGAATGCACGGATAACAAATGTCTGTCAAAACCACGCCTCATCAAAAACAATCTCATTTTTAAGGATGCCCATAACTGTGCGAAATGAAAGAGACAAAGCCTATTGAGGCTTAATTGGGGGAGGTTCACATTTTGCTGTGTTTTGTTTTTTTAAGTGCCGCAATTATTTCAGAAAATGCTTTTTTAGAAAACCTTTCAATTTGACGTGCCCGATTTTAGAGCTGTCCGTAACGACTGCCATAGATGTTCGTATGGTAACTGGGACCGCTGCAGCGCGCTGGCTTAACGTGCTCTCGGAGGCACGACCTGACCACAACCTGACCAATGCAAATACTCATATTCATACATACACTAAGCGGGGATCGAACCGCGCCTCCTGCGTAGCGGCCGCATTCATTACCGCCACGCGACAGGCTGTCGATACTGCTAAACTGTACCTACGGTCTCTTGAAACTCCTGGTTTCCCTGGAATTATTTTCTACATAATAGTGATAATGTTATGTCATTTACTACGAAATTTATTTGGAGCGGTTTATGAACAATGATACAGAGAAGGGTAGAGACACAGAATATAATTATAATAGACTAGCTGTTGCCCGCAGCCTGCTCCACCTGCGTAGATGTCGGTTATCGCGACCAAACATAACCTATGTCCTTTCTCAAGGTCTAATCTACCCCTGTACCAAATTTCGTCAAATTCGGGTCAGTGGTTTAGGCGTGAAAGCGTAACAGACAGACAGACAGAGCTACTTTCGCATTTATAATATTAGTATGGATATGGATAAAGGTTTAACATTCTTGCAGCCGATCACCCACAAGATGGACACTGGACAGTCTTGAAGTGTAACCTTTCCCTACTTTATTTACGATATTTTTTTTCAAAATACTAAGTACTATATTAATGTTTCATTTTAAGGACTTCTTCTTCCTCTTAGCGTTAATTCCCAGTCGCATCCGAAGCTTTCAGCTCGGAGTCTGGGGTCCGCTTTTGCCAGTCTTAACTACGGATTTGGCTAGACCTCGATATTTTCTGTGAAGCGATTGCCATCTGACCTCCACATCCCAATGGTAACATTAGGCGATATCGAAGCTTTGCAGCTAGACTGTTGTTTTTGGATTTTTGAGGGCTTCAACTACCCGTAACGACTGCCATAGATGTCCTTATGGCAACCGGGACCGATGGCTTAACGTGCTCTCCGAGGCACGACCAGACCAATGCAAATACCCATATTTGATGAACACAAATATTTGCACTGAGCGGGGATCGAACCCACGCCTCCTGCGTAGCGGCCGCGTTCACTACCGCTACGCCACTTTCGCATTTATAATATTAGTATGGATATGGATAAAGGTTTAACGTTCTTGCAGCCGATCACCCACAAGATGGACACTGGACAGTCTTCAATAAATATCTATGACCTTTCTCTACTTTATCTATGAGAAAATGTTTCAAAATACTAAGTACTTTAGTCATGTTTCATTTTAAGGATTATCCGAGTATTTTACCTATCTACCCTTCTGAGTCTATAATCTTTGACACCGCCATACAACCCCCGTACAGTTCGAGTCCCAGTCACCATTCGACTCTATACGCGGTGTTTTCTCCTCTCGAAGCTGACAAGGTATGTTTCTTTTCATAATAATTTTTACAACACACCTGCTCATACAGTGATATTATTTTACCGCAATTAAGCACGGAATGACACCTATTATAAAACTGTGACTTTTTCATTGCTATTATTCACAAAAGTGAGTTATAGATTCTTTTTTAAATTTTATAGGAAGTGTCTATAATTGTCTATGTTCTTAAAAAAGTTTTGATACAAAAAATAACGTGTTTAATAGTACGAATAAATTAATACGCCTATTGTATGGTCATTTGATGCATTTTCGTATTTAAATAAATAATTTCAACTTGTAATACTTGTGTAATAAACAAAATTTTCGCTCAAATTTAACTTTTTTTTTTCTCTAAGTACAGAAAAAAAACAGAGTAAAAAAAAGTTAAGTTCAAACCTCATTTTTTTTTAAATATGGTCGACCGCCATTGTTAAATGCGCGCGCATAGGAAAACGAATTAATTTGTAGTATTGTTTATTTAGTATTTGTAGTATTATTTTATTCGCAAGTGTGTTGTAAAACGTCGTATGGCACGTGTGAGCATGATGATTACCGTCCTCGGCTGTCTTAAGACCCTCGCCTGGCGGCTCGGGTCTCAATGGCGCCTCGGCGGTAATCACCAACGTTGCTCACTTGTAACATAATGTACTATTATTACATTGATTCTGATTTTAAAATTTTTGGTGATAAACGATTCTATTTTTAAGTGTGATTTTTGGCGTCAGTTGTCTCCTGTGTGCCTATGGTATATTTATATAAACTATGAATAATAATGTTGTCCACACTCTAAAATAGCGATAAAAAGATGATTTTGGTCATCATTTTATGCACCAATCAGAATCGCGACAGTGTGCTACAAAAAAAAAACGCTTGTAATAATAAATTCGTAATAATATGTAATAATATTTTGACATAAAAAATTATATAATTCGCGTAAATTAATAACACTAACGTATTACTAGTAGCTATATTTTTCTTACAATTCAATGTTTGTGGCTTTTTTGAAAGCCACCATGTTCTTGAATGACGTATCTATTAATATAATACGTCATTGGGTAGAACGCAATGATTGTGAGTTATTTTTAAACGACTTCTTATAAAAAGGAAAACGTGCTTAATTCGAAAGTACATTTATTTTTAAATTTATTCTTGTTGAGATCAATCTGAGCTTTTCAGCTTTTCAATTGAAATATTGACTGTTATATTGTCTTTTAAGGTACTAAGACAAGTAGTCACAGAGGATAAGCAGACATCAGTCTATATAATTCAAGGTGCAAATTTCGGTGAGAGTTACTCATGAGTTACCTACTTAGAAAAATATTATGTCTTTTTTGTCTTATTCAATTAATATGCCAAGTAAAGTTTTAATCACAAGTTTGTGTGTGTGCTAATTAAGTGTTAGGGGGAGACACACACTTGCTGCGCACACAGCTAATTGCCATAAAAATGCTTCGGTATGTGGCCCCCCTAAAGGACTTAAAAGTGGTAATCTTCAGTAAAAGTAAAAAACTAAATTAATCGTGTGGTTCGACGGACAACTCTATCTGCTTTGCAAAGAATTTCGATGATGTTACAAAGCATCAAGATCAAAATGTAAGCAGCTGGATGAAAATGGACCTAGCTACCTAGAGAATAAGCTCTAAATTTAATCGAGATATCCCGATGGGCCTTCGGCTTTTATTTGAGACGGCAGGCGGCTTTGAAAATTGAATCAAAGGCAGCTACCACATTAATGTATTCCATAAAATTGTAATACAATTGTGGGTGGAGTGCTCATATGGAGTACGACATGCCATAATTTTTATAAAGGGATATAATAAACCGTGCGACAAAAATAATAAATGGACGACTAATAATGAGTTACTTTAAATACTGAGTGGGCGTCTAAAATACTGAGTGGGCGACTAAAATACTGAGTGACGTGATACAGTAAGTGTGTTGCTAAATTGTGAAGTTATGAGCGCGCCACTTTAAATACTTAGTGGGCGACTAAAATACTGAGTGGACGACTAAAATACTGAGTGACGTGATACAGAAAGTGTGTTGCTAAATTGTGAGAGGATTCGAGTATAGCGCGCCCCAACTTGGATTAACACTAGAATGCAGAAAAATAATTAATGTATGTCAATGACACTTATTTTGCCGTTTATATGACATTCGTAAAAGTATGTCAAACTCATACATTTACTGGTCTATTCTTCTAAATATTTTTTTCTCCTATCCTACTAATATTATAAATGTGAAAGTTTGTGAGAATGGATGTGAGGATGTTTGTTACTCTTTCACGCATAAAACGGCTGGACCGATTTGGTTGAAATTTGTTATGTATATAGGTTATACCCTGGATTAACATATAGGCTACTTTTTATCCCGGTCAACACACCACGTGGGCGAAGCCGCGGGCGGAAGCTAGTAATAAAATAAAAGTAAAGGTACTGGGTGGCGCAAAAGTAGTGGCACTAAAGAAAATACCTTTATTTTTTTTATATGAAATTTTCTGTCATTCTGTTGTTGAAAATTGTGTAGTGAACAAATGTAAAATACACTGAAAATAAACATGGACCGTTTTACTCCCCAAGAACGTGGAATAATTGTGTCAAACGCTTTTCCAGGCCGAGTTATCTCTCGTTTTGGCGATTTGCCTTGGCCTGCAAGATCACCCGATCTGACCAGTCCAGACTTCTTTCTTTGGGGTTTTTTGAAATCTCGGGTGTATGTGAACAAGCCACAGACTCTCGCAGCTCTAAAAGAAAACATTCGTCAAGAAATAACGAACATATCGCAGGAAGTGTTACGGCAAGTTATGCAAAATGTCATAAATAGGGCTCAAATGTGTATCAACTCTGGAGGTCACCATTTAAAAGACATCATCTTTAAATCCTAATGGTACGAAATTTAATGGTACAAATATACATTTAAAAAAACCTAAATCTAGTTTTCTAATTTAGAAAAAATGTTATAGCCGAACCAAATAGGGTCTTTACTTTTGCGCCACCCAGTATTAACAACCGTAATTATTAATATTCCCTCTAACCCCTCCAGCTAAGCTAAATTGCTTGTGTTAAGAGTGGGTTTCCGTCAGTAGTGTAATGACCAGCTGTGTTAAGCACACAGTGTCGAGCACAACTTTGCGACAACCATGATAGAGATTGACATTGGTCGGACTGAGTGACGTCACTGGAGATCGACCAATGACAGTCTACATCAAGACTGTCGCAACGTTGTGCTCGACGCTGAACTCTTAAGGCGGCCACCCACTAGAAGTTTATCGAACGACAACCGGATGATATCGGACTGTCAGTTCATCGCAATAGCCCACACACTTACAGTTTTGTATACGATTTTGGACTGACGGCTAATATGTGTGTGGCCGCTTGACGATTTCGGTCAGCAAAGACAGTTAAAGGCCGGACAGTATATGGCCGTCGGCATTTTATACGTAATAACATCAGACTAAAAGAATAAAATAATGTTATTATTTTAGTCTGAGGTAATAAAATTATGATGACATTGATGACATAAGGACTGCAAGCCACCGGATAGACGAAAAACTGCTGGCGAACTGTAAGTGGGTGGCCGCCTTAAGAGAATTGCATAGCAGGATTCGAACCTGGGACCTCTCGAACATAAGTCCGACGCCATAACCACTGAGCTTTGCTTCTTTTGCTTTGAGCTTTTGCTCTTGCGACTTGCCTAGGGGGGCAGGAATATCTTTCAGGAACCATGTCGTCTATTATTCAATCGAATATTATTTCTATTTGGGCGGTGCGCAATCGGGAGTATTATGCTCAAAATAATGGACAAGTGAGTGTCTGAAATTTTGAAGCATTTAATATGCTAGCTATTCAAATCGATTAAGAGGAAAGAGAACGAGTATCGGTACGGTGACAGCCTATTACGGTGACAGACTATACGGTGATAGCCGTGTAAATATTTGTGTTCATGAAATATGGGTATTTGCATTGGTCTGGTCGTGCCTCGGAGAGCACGTTAAGCCGTCGGTCCCGGTTGCCATAAGAACATCTATGGCAGTCGTTACGGGTAGTTGGTGCCCTAAAAAGTCCAAAAACAACGGTCTAGCTGCGTCGACGTCTAGCCAAATCCGCAGTTAAGACTGGTAAAGCGGACCCCAGACTCCGAGCTGAAAGCTTCGGATGCGACTGGGCATTAACGCTAGGAGGAAGAAGAAACGAGTATCGGTAGATGGCTTCGTGTTCTCTTTTCTCTTATTTAATCGAATGAGTGTCTTATTTAGAATGCATTGGTGTTGTTTCAAAACGCTTTTATTAGCTTAGTAAGTACTAGGTTTAGTCCCCGGCTTCGCCCGCGTGGATGTCGGTTATCGTGACCAAGCACAGCTGCCTTTCCCAAGGTCTAAAATCTACCCCTATACTTACCGACGTAAACATACTAATTTAGATTGACTGGAGGGGTTAGAGGGAGAATTTAGGTTAGGTAGGTACTAATACATATTCTTAAATAAAAACTAAGGCCAATACGGGCCTTAGTTTTTTGATAGAATGATACCTACTCAGTTCTGAATCTCGATTTATCTGAGGACACATTGTATAGAGACAATCTGTCAAATCTGTCAATCTGTCAAAACTGTCAACCTTTTTACACAATCTTTCCTCTACACTCTACACTATCCTGAATCTAGAGATGAGATAGAATCTGAGATTCAGGATAGTGTCATTTTTCGGTCTGCGTCGGTAGCTTAGAGGTTAAGAAGTCGGCCTTACGATCGAGAGGTCCCGGGTTCGAATCCTGGCTATTACAGAACCGACGTGAACCATAAGTAGCAGAAATATTGATAAAAAATCTCACGATTTTAAGTAGTCCATTGATAATATATATTATTATTGTACATTGATCAAATCTTTGTTTATTTCAGATCAACATGGGGCTACCGGAGCTAACAACATGCTGTTTCGTGTTCGACCTGTCTACAGGGTGTATCATCATGGGCAGTATAAACGCTGTAAGTAAATTTGCTTTATCCTTTTTTATGAGGCATCTAAAAAGTTATTGGACTGACTTTGATTATTTATGTTTGGACTTAGGGAATTATAAATAACTAGCTGACCCCGCGAACTTCGTACCGCATAACAGTCGTTTCGTTAATTATCTTTTTTTTTTAATTTTTCTGTGCCTATGACCCTATGTATATCGTAGGTATTTCAAGGAATATTCTAAAAAAAGAATTAGCGAAATCGGTTGAACTGGTCTTGAGATTTGCGCTTAGCAACACATTCTGCGATTCATTTTTATATTATACTAGCTGTTGCCCGCGGCTCCGCCCGCGTGGAATTCTGATCCCGTTCATCGCTGATATATAGCCTATATGTTAATCCAGGGTATAACCTATATACATACCAAATTTCAACCATATCGGTCCAGCCGTTTATGCGTGAAAGAGTAACAAACATCCACACATCCACACATCCATTCTCACAAACTTTCACATTTATAATATTAGTAGGATAAGATATAGATGAAAAGTAATAGTTTCAGTTTAGTTAGGCAAGACCATTCTTATTTTGCAAGGCATATTTTTCAGAACAAACTAAGTAATATATTACTGCCTAGTATTGGGAAGAACCAGACGACCCGACTTGATCAAATAGCAGAATCGAATGCTGACGCAATAACGGCTTCCTTCTGTGGTTTGCTAAGTGTTGTTTGAACTCACGACCTCTATAAAGAAAGTGTAACACGTTAGTCACTGTCTCTTGGTGTAATGGATTTTCCAACGATAATACGCATGGACTACTTTTATTAAATGCCCTTACGTGTGGAAATTCCCATATCCAGCGAGCCAGCGAGGGTGATGATGTCAGTCCCGAACTGACGAAAACCGCAAGCCCGTCTCGTATCGAGGGAACGGAGGATTGCGATTGGCCACCTGTCTACTTTTTTTTATCTTTTTTATCGTGCGAAAAAATCCCCACGGGTACCTCCCCCGCCCAAGCCGGCGAAGGAGGTTATGTCGGACTCGAACCCGTCTGTTGTCTGTGGGCCGTCGGTTGCCGAAGGTGAGGTTGTCTTAGCCATATCCCTCGCACCCCGGCCGAGCCAGGGCCACATCTTTCGATCCGGCCCTCATCCGGTGTGGGGCCCACGGAGTCCCCAACTCGCCCCCGGGTATGGGGAAGCACGCAGTGCGCGCCACCGCCGCCGCGGCCTGCTTCTGCTAGGGTGACAGGCGGCTCCACCCGTCACCCCCAGGCCCGCGGGCCGCCTGTCTACTGTGAACATGTGTGTGTGTGTGTGTGTGAAACCTGGCAATCGCAATGCTTCATTCCCTCGATACATTTACGTCACGATAGTTTTTCGTGCTAAAAAAAAGAGAAAAATAAAGCTAGGGGTACCTTCAGCCTTCTGGTATATCCCTCACTCCCCGGCTGATTATTAAATGATCTAGATGAGAAAATAACTAGACGAGTTCTTGGAAGTTCATATTACCGGCGTCTGAGGCGTAGCGGTAGAGCGTTCGACTGATATGCAGGGGTTCGGAATCGATTCCTGCTCGTACAAATATTCATGCATACAACTATTTGCACTGAGCGGGCATCAAATCCGCACCCCTTGCGAGTTCCAGAGGTTATGTCGGTACTTGGTACTTCTCTCTCGAATCTCGATCGACGAATGTATAGGATTTGACGTTTTTGACATTCGTTGACGCCTGTCATATACGTCAAATTCCATATATTTGGCATTCTATTCCATCATACGCCGAGCAACGAATTGCCACTTGTCTAGAGGGGCTGGCTCTCTCCGGGTGAGTGTAGTACATTATATCTATCGCATTATATTTTTCCCAATAAGTAACAATTTAAAATCAATGGCTGTACCTATTTCTGCTCCAACACTGCCGACATGATTCACGTTCAAACATTTTAACATAAACTAAGATTGCTCTTTTAGATGTTTACATGAGAGTTAAAATAATATTAGACTTGTTGAGTTATACCATTTTGAGCTGATACAACTGCTACTTAACAGACTATAGACAAAACTATTTAGTAGGCGGCAGAGAGCATCACAGCCTCCGTGGCGTAGCGGTAGTGAACGCGGCCGCTACGCAGGAGGCGCGGGTTCGATCCCCGCTCAGTGCAAATATTTGTGTTCATGAAATATGGGTATTTGCATTGGTCTGGTCGTGCCTCGGAGAGTACGTTAAGCCGTCGGTCCCGGTTGCCATAAGAACATCTATGGCAGTCGTTACGGGTAGTTGAAGCCCTAAAAAGTCCAAAAAACATCGGTCTAGCTGCAAAAACTTCGATATCGCCTAATGTTAACATTGGATTGTGGAGGTCAGATGGCAATCGCTTCACGGAAAATATCTGTTATCTGTGGTTAAGACTGGTAAAGCGGACCCCAGACTTCGGATGCGACTGGGAATAACGCTAGGAGGAAGAAGAGAGCATCACAGATGTAATTAATTTTCGTCTTACCGTTCTTTCTCCACACTTCTTGGGTATGAAAAAGCCACATTTTTCATTCACTCTACTAGAAGTCATTTAATTTTAGACTTTAACAGCATCGCAGTCTTCGTCATCTTCTGCATCTTTTTTTTTTTTTTTTATCGTGCGAAAAATTCCTACGGATACCTCCCCCGCCGGGGCCGGAGGAGGAGGTTATGTCGGACTCGAACCGACTAAAACGCACGCCGTCTGTGGGCCGTCAGTTGCCGGAGGTGAGATTGTCATAGCCATATCCCTCGCACCCCGGCCGACCCAGGGCCTTAGAGCGGAAACACACGATGCGTTGCGGCGACGCACCGCAGAAATTTCGCCGCAGTAGCGGGCACACGAGCGGTGCGACGCCGCTGCGTTGTTATGACGCAGCGGCGCCGCGTGCGCCCCAGCTGCGTTGTACTTGGTTGTACAGTCTGTTAATAAATCATAAGGGGCTGTCCATTAATCACGTGAGGCTCAACAAATCGGAAAAATCACGAAATATCACCAGGGGGGAGGTAGGGGTATATTGAGATATCACGTTTATTTATTTTTGATCATGTAACATGTTGTATAACTTGTGTTATATAACACGTTCACATTATTTTACATTGTTTTATAACTTTGCAACACTGTAATAACTTCAGTGTCTACATTACCGAAACATGTCATATAACATTGTTATATAACGTTGTTATATAACGTTGTTATATAACATTGTTATATAACGTTGTTATATAGCATTGTTATATAACGTTGTTATATAACATTGTTATATATAACATTGTTATATATTGTTATATAACATTGTTACGTAACAATTGTTATATTGTTATATAACGTGGTTACATAACAATTGTTATATAACAATGTTATATAACATGTTATGCTATATCATTTGTACGCACCTTTATAACTCGTGATTTTTGTCACGATTCTTAGTTTTCTAGCATTCAATAATAAATAAAAAAATACACGTGCTTTTGGCTAGAGGGGGGGGGGTTGTCTAAAACCTTACCACGTATCACCATGGGGGAGGGGGGTTAGAAAATTGCTAAATAACATCACGTGATTAATGGACAGCCCCTAAACAACTACGCGGCGGCGGCGGTGCGGCGCGCGCCGGAGCGGCGCCGCTCCGGCGTCGCAACGCATTCACCCCTCCCCGCCTCGTCTCGGTGGTTCCAAGTCCGGTGCGGCGACGCAGCGCATCGTGTGACATGCTACAGATATTTCTATGTAAAACGACGCAGCGACACCGCTCCGGCGTCGCGCCGCCGCCGCAACGCATCGTGTGTTTCCGCTCTTATCTCTCGATCTGGCCCTCCTCCGGTGTGGGGACCACTCGCCCCCGGGTATAGGGGGGCACGCAATGCGCGCCACCGCCGTGGCCTGCTTCTGCTAGGGTGTCAGGCGGCCCCACCATCTTCTGCATCCTAGCGTTAATCCCAGTCGCATCCGAAGCTTTCACCTTGGTATCTGGGGTCCACTTTACCAGTCTAACTGCGGGTCTGGCTGGATTTCGATATATTCCGTGAAGCGATTGCTATTAACCTCCAAAACCTTAGAGTATACATTGCTATGTATACTCTAAGTCCAAAACCCAATGTCAATATTGGGCGATATCAAAGCAGTGCAGCTAGACCTGTTGTTGAACTTTTTAGGGTGTCGCTACTACCCGTAACGATTGCCATAAATGTTCGTACCGTATGGCAACCGGGACCTACGGTTTAACGTGCTCTCCGAGGCACGACCAGACCAATGCAAATACCCATATTCAATATACCTACAAATATTTGCACTGAGGTTACTTATTTCCTCCATCCTTATCTATATCTATTATCTAGCTATTTTGGTACTACAAACTAACGAGTACCTACTTACAATAGAGAATCCTAATTCCTAGTTTAATGGTACATAAATCAACAACTTTGTAACATTGTATTTTCCTGTTTTTGACATAAATCACGAATCAAGGAAGTATTATTTATCTAATTACGAGCCTCTAAGTACGGTCGCGTGAGTGATTCTTTAATTATTACCTATAGGGAGTACAGTCAGCATTGACTACAGGGTAATTTCACGATGCCTAATTTTTTGTTAATTTCGGTGGTATTTTTGAATCATAGGTTTTCCGATGAAAAAATTTAATGGAGTTCTTTTAAACACATCAGTATTCTAGATATTTTAAAAGAACTCCATTAAATTTTTTCATCGGAAAACCTATGATTGAAAAATACCACCAAAATTAGCAAAAAATTAGGCATCGTGAAATTACCCTACAAAGTCTCAAACTGTTTTATTGATCCAAATATGAGAACAATCAGATAACACGAAGAGGAGATTTTTTTTACGTGACAGACAAGCACACGGCCCACCTGATGGAAAGTGGTTACCGTCACCTATGGACGTATGCAACACCACCACCGAGAAGCGACTGCCATATGATATCCACAACCCATTGGCGATATAAGCACAGAATAGAATTCTTTATACTGTGATATTTATAAGCATTGCAATTAGAACAGGTGTCAGATTTTTTAGGGCTCCAACTACCCGTAACGACTACCATAGATAGTTGTATGACAACCGAGACCGACGGTTTAACGTGCCTTCCGAGGCACGGCGGTACCCAGACCTAGACCAATGCAAATAGACGTACTTATTCATGCATTATGTCTAAATATTTGCACTGAGTGGGAATCGAACCGGTGCCCCCTGTATACCACTCGAATTGACTACCACTACGCGATGCACAGACAGAAGCTGTAAGTATATAGAGTAGTACCTAGTTCCTGAGATTAGCGTGTTCAAACAAACAAATTTTTCAGCTAATATTGGTATAGATTCGAGGTATTATTATTTTCAGTTCAAACAATAGCAATAGGTAATACCCGATTTTGCCTTAATCACGAAACTGTACGTTATTATTGTAGGTCCAATTATTGCTTATTATTCTGGGAGGTAATGATAATAATTGTTCAGTGATTTGTAATGAATACAACAATCAATCTTTTTGAGGAAAACAACGTCTATAATATTGACGAATTATAATTTATCCTGTATTGCCTCCTGCTCTTAATTGTGGAGATCAGCCCACCTTTTTTTTTTTCCGCGTGGATATCGGTTATCGCGACCAAACATAGCCTATGCCGTTTTTCAAGGTTTAATCTACCCCTATACCAAATTTCATCAAAATCGGTTCAGTAATAAATAATAGATAATAATAAATAAATAAATTTTCCACAACATTCTACACAACGTTTTCTAGACCCATGGTAATCTTAATTAGCTTGTGTTATGAAATCTAGAATGCGGATATACATAGATACTTAGATACATTTTTTTATTTTTTTATTTGTAAATACATACTTATTATACATAGAAACACCCAGACCAATGCAAATATTTATATTCATGCATATAAATATTGGCACTGAGCTGGGATCGAACCCGCGCCTCCTGCGTAGCAGCCGCGTTCACTACCGCTACGCCACAGATGCAGTCGGTAAGACGGTGGTTTAGAGTGTTTAGACGTGCAAGCGTGACAGACAGACAGACAGAGTTACTTCGCATTTATAATATTAGTATGGATAAAAATATTTTAACTATAGGATTACTAACTTATAAATTTAACTATAGGAAAACACCCAATTCTCTATTACAGGTACTGTCATTCACAATGCTATGTGTGATGATAGTGTTTGCGGCAGCGGTCGGGTCGATAGATTCCAGCACCCTGTATGCCAATGACGTGGAGATGCAAGCCGCCATCACGGGCTTGTTCGCTATGTGCATCATACTGATCTTCATGTTCTTGGTCAAGTTCTGTTTTGATTGCGCCTTCATATGGGGTGTTTATAGGGTAAGTTTATCTAAAATATTATGCATATATTATACATATAAACCTTCCTCTTGAATCACTCTATATATTAAAAAAAAACCGCTTCAAAATCCGTTGCGTAGTTTTGAAGATTTAAGCATACATAGGGACGGACAGACAGCGATAGCGACTTTGTTTTATAATAATTATGTAGTGATACTTCAACATATATGCCGCATCATAAAGTAGACAGTCTCCGTGGCGTAGCGGTAGTGAACTCGGCCGCTACGCAAGAGGCGCGGGTTCGATCCCCGCTCAGTGCAAATATTTGTATGCATGAATATGGGTATTTGCATTGGTCTGGTCGTGCCTCGGAGAGCACGTTAAGCCGTCGGTCCCGGTTGCCATACAAACATCTATGGCAGTCGTTACAGGTAGTTGAAGTCCTAAAAAAAATCCAACAACAACAGTCTAGCTGCAATGCTTCGATATCGCCTAGCCTAATGTCATCATTGGGTTGTGGATATCAGATGGCAGTCGCTTCACGGCAACTAACAAGGTCCAGCCAAATCCGCAGTTAAGACTGGTAAAGCGGACCCCAAACTCCGAGGTGAAAGCTTCGGATGCGACTGGGAATTAACGCTAGGATGAAGAAGAAAGTCTTGGAATTCTTTACCAGCACATGTGTTTCCTACATCCTGAAGTCTCTGATAAATTTTAGCGGAGCGTGAAAAAGTATCTGATGTGGACGTCAAGCTGAGGGCTAGGGATATGTGGAGGAACTAGGTGTGATGTTCCTCCAACACAAAGGGAGGATCCTGCGACCAGGCAAGATGACAAGCAAGTGCAGCTTGTGTCACTCCAGCAGCTGTGGCCGGAATTACACAGCTTGTAAAAGTCTCTGACTCAAAATAAAAGTTTTAATAATATGTTTTTTTTTGTTGCAGGAGCGCCCTGGAGTCATCAAGGCATACATGATCATGTGGATTGTGTTCTTCTTGCTCTCCATGTTCATATTCTTCCTCAATTCACCCCATTTCACCACTGGGACTATCGTCACAGAACTATTCTACATCGGTCAGTATTTATACAATAAGTGGGTTTTTGCCGATTTTCAGCAACTAGTAGCGTACTTCTTAATGAGTATCGGACTAAGCTGGATGGCTTACAGGGATGGCGAATCTATGGCACGCGGATGCATAAAGGTTCGCCACTCCTGACATATGGGATATTATTGATGACCCACCTGCTAACGTGTGCTGCTTGCCCACACCCACACATGTATACATCGGAGGAGCTCATGAGCGCCTTAAACAATCAACTAGCTTATTGCAGTCCACTGCAATGGACTTATGCCTCTCCCAATGTGCACCACGTCTGCGATCCTCCGCCTTCCGCATACAGTCTGTCTCAGCCACCTTTTTCAGGTCGTTAGTCCAGATGGACTGACGTCCTGAAAAAGGAAGCTGATGGCTAGGGGGTGTCCCACCACCAGGAAACCGGATTCCTTCTCGCGGTCTCCACTCTAGGACTCGTCTGCTCCAACGGCCATCAGTCCTTCGACAGATGTGGGTAGCCCACTGCCACTTTAGCTTGCTTACTCTGCGAGCTATGTCGGATGACCTCGTTGCGAATTACCTATATCCTTCAAAGAAACTCCAAGAACAGCTCGCTCCATAGCCCGCTGCGCCTCTGAGCTCACAATCAAAATCAAGGCACTGTAGGCGAACCAAATTTGATACAACAGAAGACGATTTTTAGTGATTTTGGTTCATAATTCTTAAAATATAACCTATCTACATCTGGTGTGAGAACTCAACTCAGTCTGTTCTAGTCTAGTAGGTACCTAGCTAGCTACGTTGAAATCTCTGTAATAGTAGCTTTTATTGCATTCATAAATTATTGTATCTGATATTAATAATGGTATTTTATTTGCAGCTCACAATGTTTACACGATTCTGCTCAGCCACAGTTTCTACAAACAGCTCAACTGCAGAGAAGAGGTTTAAATGGACTAATGGATCAATACAAAAGAACGACTAAGATTGCCAAAGTATTAATAAATATTTATTAGGTACAATATATAATAAAATAAATCGAAAACACGAGCAGAGCAACTAATATTTACAAACATTCTAGTCATGGAATAGGTTAATAGACATACCTGCATACTTACATAAAACATATATGCCTAGGTAGGTAGGTACTATCGTAATTAAAAGTGCATTAGCACCGTAATGTTTATAATCGCTTGTCCGGTTAAATGCGTATCTATGTGTATGTAATGTTTAACGCATACATTTATACGTCACACAGTATCGATATGAGAAAATATAAATGTGTGTGATGCGAAACAAAGAAAACGTTATGCTCGCCTTTTCATACTATTATGTTCGAAGCATGCATCTATATAAAGTAATGCAAAAATTCGTTATTCTACGTAAGGCAGTGCGTAGCCTGGTCGGTAACAAGGCTGCTATGGATAGTGTTGAAATCGGATGTTGTGGGTTCGGATCTTAGTTTTTCCACTTTTTGTTGTTTTGTTTTCATGAAATTTTAGGAACAAGTTAACAGAATTAGAAATAATTATTTACAAATAGAAAAATATTATACTTAATTTACAATAGATTAAATAAAACAATAGTTTAAAAAAAAAGTTTATTAAAAGAATTATCCAATGTTAATTTGTGGTTATAATAATTTCATCCAAAAAATATACTTTTATAATAAAATTAATATTGCATATTGAGGTTATAGCTTAATTATTCATTTTCTCGAAAGTTTTTTTTCGGAAAAGAGGATTGAAACTTAACCTCAACCATACAGTCTTATACTAATTACAGGCCAGCACGTCCCTTGATAGGCTCAGTAGTCTCAATAGGCTCAACTGAAATTAAATAACAAAAATATTTAAACAGAATAGCTTAGCACGGAGTAACAATATCACGAGAGCTTTCACTTTAAATTGAGCCTAACTATTTTATATAAAATATAATATATAATAACAATAACTTTTATCTCTCTTTGCACCATTAAACCCCATATATTCTCAATCGGGTTCAAATCAAGGGATCGTGCTGGCCAAGGAAATTCAGTGGCGAGGAGTACTCATAACACGATTCCTGCCGGCTTGCTCTGCAAAGGGAAGTCATGGTAGAGATGCTTAAGTTTAATGCATTATTACATGTATTACACCTAAAATTCAGTACCTATCTAAAATTTGAGAGAATTTCATACAAAATTGCCATGGTTGTTCTTTGGGATTTGCCACCGGCTTCCCTTTTGAACATTTTCACCCTTTGCCACAGCAAGGAATAACTTTACGTTCACTAAACCATTCGCGAAGTATGGTGGCTCGATGAATGGGACAATTATCGTGCACAAAACTTATATCATTTTTTTATACCACTTAGGTGGGAGACAAGCACACGGCCCACCTGATAGAAAGTGATTACCGTGGCCTTTGGACGTATGCAACACCAGGGGCGTCACACTCATGCTGCCGACCCTGAAGAAACCTTCTAATGCCCTTAAACCTTCATTTATATCTGGATAGACATTTCGCACTGTGGGCAACATTATATCTTCTAACACTTCCACATAATTTGCACTATTTGCACGCGTAGATATTGGGTCTAATTCACCCGGCCCTTTACCCCCCTTTCACCCCCACATAATTTACACTTAGATTCAGTGTTCGGTACTATGTTTTTACACCACCGTGTTTTATCCTTATGCCATAAATGTAATCTTCCTTTTTGAGATGATTTAAACGTTTTTTCATCAGAAAATATTGTTGATTCCCAGTTAAAGTAAATACTCTTCGTTATTCGTTTCATATTCTGCTACCATATAACGCCGCTTCAGCAGGTCTTCCACTTCTCCTCCAACTCTGCAACTCTTCTTCCTCAAATTGTTTCACGCAACGACTCCCAGTATTTCTATAAAAAAACAACAACCATATTACACAATTGCAACCAATGAACAAAATTGCACTACAATAATATTAATTAATTAATTAACTTACAGATAAGCCTGTCTCATTAGAAATTTGAGATATATTCAGACCATTCGAATATGGCCACAATATTAGCTTTTGCTTCAATACTTATATTTGACATATTGATTTATTAAAAAAGAAATGTAATCGCTCGAACAGTAATTAACACAAACAGTCGTAACCATAGATGATATAATATATAAATAGGGTAGTCGTAACTGACTTCACCAACCAACAACTTCACTCATAGCCAATGAATCCATTTTATTTCAAATGCACCCTCAAATAATTATTTTCTCGCTAAGTTTAAAATTCTACCTAAGAAACATTTTTATATTCGTATCAACATTTATATATCATAACTTTTAAATATAAAACACAAAAAGTTATATTAGTTCCGGTAGGTTCGAACCATCACCGACAGGTTTCATACTATTCATCAAGCTGCACATTAAACCACTCAGCTACGGGGCGGCTTACGTATGATATTGAAATTAACAATATCAATCAACGAGTGAACAATATTAATGTGTGTGTATGTGTGTGTGAGAATTATCTTCAAAGATTAAGGTCATAACTTCAAAAGTTTAGTAAGAGTACTGTACGACGTAGTGTTGACGTGTATGTGTGTGTGAATTGTCTTCAAAGAATAAGGTCATAAGTACGACTATTGTTGACGCGCTATAGTTGCGTCAGATTGGTACTGCACTTATGATCGCGATAGTACATAAAAATAAATTTAATATAAAACAGTTTGGAAATTCCACTTTTCCACAATCATTTAACATGGATTTATCTAATTATATGTATTACAACTTCAATAAGAAAAGAACACTATGATAAGTATAATATTAATAAGTCCAATAAAAATCCGAAACATCTTAATTTTCATTGCGGGGAATTTGCCGTCCGACTGGTGTCTATGTGAACTTTTAGTTTTCACTTATTTCGTCTAATTTTCATTTTTCATTGTCATAATGCCTTAAGTAATTTTTGAGTAAGAATAAGAGATCCATTCTCAGCACTCCATGGATTCACCGTGCGGTCGCCGGGTCCATAGTGTGATACAGAGAGGAACACCGTGACGGCGACTGGGACTTGCGACCCAGATGTAGGTTTAGGGTGGCCACCTTGTGATGCATCAGGAGAGTACTTAATGAATGTAGATGTTAGGTGTAAAAAGGTGTCGACACTTATCTACTCTAATGAAATTGTAAATTGACAGACAATTTTGACAAACAGAATTGTTTGGATATAGTCGCAGTACAACTTCATTGATTAATAGACCCGTGTGAACAAACTACACAAGGTACTGTCATAAAATGCAGTTTATTTTCAAAAAAATGAGTTTGTAATTTTAAATTTTTTGGTTGCGTGTAGGCAAGACCTCTCTATTAGCAAGAATTTATCAACAGGAACTGCTCAAAAGATGTCATTTGATATATTATGAAATATCTTTTTAAACATATTAAGTGATGTGCTTTATAATGACTGTTAAAAATGTTATCTATTGGCAAGTAAGATTTTACGACTTTGATACCATACCATACCAAATATAAAAACACACGAATACTTCTGATAAAAATTTCACAAAAATTGTTTCAATCAATATAGTTACTTAAGTACCTATGCAGCATTCAGCTGTTTAGGTAAGTACTTACTATTTATATTTTGATAGTTTAAATTAAACCTGTAAGGTCTTTCTAATGATCTCAAAATATAACGCCTCAAAAATGTGTCAAATTATTAAATAATAAATTATTAAAATTTATCTGCTAAGTATATTATCTTGTTATAACAATATTTATTGGTGTGTAGTCCATATTATGTTAATGTTTTGTTGTAAACAATGATTGGTTGATATCGAAAAACATTAAACATTAGGTACAATATTATTTTGTTTTATTTAGAGACTTTAGTTCCATAAGCGCTTGGAATTACACAATGATGCTAATATGCCTACTATATGAGAGAAAAATGGATACAGTAGGTGCTTAATACAATTTTAATCTTTGTTTTATGCAGATACTATTAAAGCGCCTGCAAAAAAAGCTTATAGCAACTCACTTCCTTGCGTGATGCGAAATCATGATGTCGTATACATTCACACTGTTTCATTTGAATATAGATTTTAACTCTATGAAGCGGACTTTGTCTATGAGGTTAGTAAGTAACAGGACTAACTTAAAAATTATGAAGATCATATTGATTTACAAGTAGGTATAAGGAGGCAGGACACGGAGGTACCTACTACCTACCTACTTTCGTCCCAATGAGGATCATTCACGTTTTTAGCTGAGTATGCAGATTTATAATGATTAAAAAAACAATAAACACTGTGAAAAAATTATTTCAATCCGATCAAAAATGACGAAGATACAGCAATTTTAATGCAGTAATCTCAAAAACGCTCGCCGCCGCGCCAAAATACTGTGTGACGTCATCTGTTATGACAGCGCCCGCCGCCGCTATGGAGAGTATGAAGACTTAGGGCTCTTTTGGGTTAAGACTCCATAGCTGTTTTATTTAGTAACATATAATTTTGAAATTTTGTACGGATTTTAAGTAATTTACAAAGCTTCTAATAATATAGTTTTTGTGCTATTTACTTCAATATTTTCTTTAATAAAAATAACTATATCTATACCTACTTATAATAATATGTAACTGAAGAGTTTGTTTGTTTGAACGCGCTAATCTCAGGAACCACCGGTTCGAATTGAAAAGCTCTTTTTCTGTTGAATAGTCCATTTATCGATGAAGGTTATAGGCTATATAACATCACGCTACTACAAAAGGGAGCGGAGCAGTGTTTATAAATGTCAACAAATCCGGCAGACTTCCATACATCTATGTTAACATAGTAATAAAGAGGGAAGATTTGTATTTCTGTATTCGATTAAACTCAAAAACTACTAGACCGATTTCGAAAATTCTTTTACCATTAGAAAGCTGCATTATCATTGACTAACATAGACTTTATTTTATTTTCAAACAAATTAGGAATCCTTACTAAAACTTCAATAATGAAATCCAAGATGTAAAAATATTACTTAAAATATTTCTTACATCGCGTGCGCTGTGAAAACTATTGATGATAGAATAAGATAATGTACTGCGGAAATATATAACTTAAAAAGGTCTACATAAAAGTCCGCGATAGCATATGTCTATCTCCTAAGAAAAACCAACAGCAATCATTTTTATCTTTTAAAAATTACAAAATAATAATGTGTCATTATCGAAGCTATTTTTAACAATACAGTATCATTCCTTATCCAATTAAATACGTTCAATATATTGTGCATTTAATGTAGATTAAAATTGCTATTCAAACTATTTGATTACAATGAAGAACTTCAGCGTTAGGTAAGCGTAAGAGCGGGAAACGTGCGGTGCGGTGTGATGCGAGCGCTCAGGCGGGCGATCATGCAGCCCTCTGCCAGTTTGTGTCGTCGACGACTCACCGAGCGGTAGGTGTATAGCGCGCGGCCTTGAGCGAGTGACGGAGGCCTGACGCAACGCAGTCCACTGTAGTGTATAGACTGGAACGTTTGTTATTGTTTCGGTGGTAATAATGCCCCGATACAAATATTGTATTGTGCCAAAATGCAAGAAAACAACTGTTTTTTTATGTTCCGAGAGATGCAAAGATAAGAAAAAAATGGGTTAAAGTAATGAGAAGAGATGATAAAACTCCTCTTTCAAGCGAAAGTGTTTTACATTGTTGCGAAGATCATTTTGACGTAAGTAGGTATTGTGTACCTATTACTATTAGAACTATCGAAATATTTACCATGTATTGTTTGGAGCTTCCAATAATAGTAATGTGAAAGGCCATGAAAGTTTAAATACCTATATTGCGTACCTACCTATGTCTATACATGATAACAAAATTCAGTCTAGAGATTATCCTGCAGGCGTATACTATATACCTACCTATTCTATCATTTTTAAAAGTTACAGACTTGCACCACTACGAATAAGTCTCCTAAATACTTTTGAAGTGGTCATGACGGCAATACCTACTTAAGTACTTCATTTTATTATAAAACTTAATACCTTTTCCTTTTCTGAACCTGTATTAAACTAGCTTCAGTTATTTCACGTCATTTCTAACGTGGTTTATTACTCGCTTGACAACACAGTAGGTACAACTTTCGACAGAACATCATAAGGTAGGTAAATAAGTACAAGCGTTAGGACGAACTACGTATATTATAAAGTATTTTAAAAATTAATTATTAAAAAATAAAAAAACCCGACTGCTGTCTAAAAGATTGAAACAAGCTTGATAGCAGGCGGTACCCATTTGCCAATCATAAACCGAAAGAAATTTAATGGGTACCGCCTGCTATCAAGCTTGTCTCAATCTTTTAGACAGCAGTCGGGTTTTTTTATTTTTTTATAGGTACTTAATTAATTTTATTTTAACCTTTTTAGTTAGGATATGACATCTATATATTTTTGTAATCTCCTTTTAATTCTCTTCATTTTGATACCCTACTCGATAAATTCGAATGAAAAAAAATTTTTGTCAACATATTTTAGCATCAAAAATCTACCGTATAGTTTTTGTTGGAATTTTATGTACCCTATGACACCGGGAGATGAATACCTTTCATTTGAGACCCTATTCATCAAAATCCGTCCAGGCGTTAGGCCTGTAGAGGGGAACAAAGAAAACTACATACATACATACATACGCGCGAAACACATTACCCTCTCGCTGGCGCAGTCGGGTAAAAACAAACTGTATTTGAATAATCACCAAAGAACTTAAAACACAAATAAAGTACTAAGAAAAACCAATAAAACGCAAGCACTACTAGTCGATCCACGAAAGAATTTGTACTACTGACTGGCGACTGCGCTAGTCGGGACGCGTTCATAACAGATGACGTCATCGTCTAAATCGCAGTGTAAGCGGGCGTTTTTAAGTACTCGTTAAGAAATCCCTAATAGCTTCGTCATTTCTTGACGGATTTTGATTATTTAAAAAATAGGATACTCAGAAAGGTATAGCGCACCTGGTATACTGATTAAAAATACAATATTCCATTATGTGATTCATCCTCATTAAGCAGTGCGACTGGGGAAATAACTCTGCCCCCCTAGACAAGTGGCAATTTGTTGCTCAGCGTATGATGGAATATAATGCCAAATGTATGGGATTTGACGTAAATGACAGGCGTCAACGAATGTCAAAAACGTCAAATCTTATACCATTTGTCATTCTATTCCATCATACGCCGAGCAACGAATTGCCACTTGTCTAGGGGGGCTGTCCTACAGAATACAGAATAAAGCGGCTATTATAGTAACCTCGTGTTGTGTTCCCGGCGGTAAATAGGGTAATCAGAGCTCACTGCAGAGTTTTTGTGCTGTCAGTGGGATGACTTAAGGCTGACAGATTGACAGAACAGAATCTCTCTGTTCTTACAGTGTCGGCAGTACGAGCGTGACTTCCCTAGATTTGCACACCTCTATGGGCCACGGTAGTCAGTTTTCATCAGGTGGGCCGTTGGCTTGTCTGCCACCTAAGTGGTAAAAAAAACCTAATTGGTTTTGTGACCAAGAGAAGGTAATCTGTAATTTAGAATAGGTATGTTGAACTATATTTGTACATCAAATAAAACACAAAAAACTTCATTTACTCAATTTATTATGAACAGTAATCTGTAGTTTATATTATTTTAGACGCAAGCGAAAGTCAACAGCACTTAAGATTAAAAAATTTAAGGCGCGACGCAAAATATGCACCTATACGGAAGGACCCGAACGGAAGGGTAGCAGATCAGCTATACGACAGTCGTTTATCAAGCAACAAAACAAACATGCAAAATACACTCAATTTCCATAATTTTAAGGCACAGGTCTATGCATTAGGGTGTTAGAAAACGAATAATCGCTGTTGCGACAAAACACTGTATGTAACTTTACAGTGTTCTGGTTTTACACGATAGGACTCTCCTCGTCTACAACTTGCGTCAAGCGTGTCCTGTCGTAGCATCTAGCTTACCCAGTGAACTACAATTTATAAATGTTATTTATTTATTCATTGAACTTTATGCACAAGTATACAGGCCCTCCCGCCTCCGCCGAGTCCAGGTAGAAGGGGTAGGCACAAGAAGTCCTGGCTTGACGTCGTGGAGGGTGACATGCGTGCAAATGGTCTCACTACACTATCATTATGGACGCCCAAGATCGTGTGAAGTGGAGGAGGAAGAACCGGAAGGCGGACCCTGAGCTCCGAGGCCACGGATGCAATCAGGAAATTGCGTCTACGTGAAGATGATGATGATACAAGCCCTCGAATCTGCACCACAGAGACTGCAAAAACTGGCATTAAATTTTAAAACTTTATTGCTATAATCTCAAAGTCCAATATAAAATGAAAAGAGTTTCATTACACTTTTTCATTTCCTCTATGAAAAGCGATTTAATTTTAGATTTTAACGTCATTACTTTAAAGTCTTTAATTAAGTGGAATATTTTTACAGTGTTCGTAGTATGACAAACACTGCCAAACAATAGGCTATTTGACTAATGTTCAAAAACCACTTTAAATGATTGCTTATTACAGTTTAAACATATCACATTAATATTTCTGTAAAAACAATGCATTATGTTAAAAAATCAATGATAAAGTTTAAATTTTCAAAAGTGCGCGAAAAACGCTATATTAATCAAAATGGCGATGCGTGTGAGTATTGACGTCACTGTAAGTTGCTGTTATCATCAGCTCGCACAAAATTTGTATCCATTTCGAACTTAATCACAAAATATGTCCATAAAACTCGCGATAATCAAGGAAAAAGCAAATAATAACACCGAAACAAACAATAATAGCTCATACAACTGGAGATATTTTGTAGGAATGACGTCACCCAGAGCTCTGACTAATCACGAGCGTTTTTGCAATAGACAATAAATCAACAAAATATAACATTTTTATAATTGAAATTCTCATAAAATACACATATTTGAGAGTATTGTAGTCTCGTAGGTCTTTTAACGTTATTTTCTAATAGGATGACCATAATTTGTAGTATATTTTTAATGTTGTCAAATAGCCTATTGAAAGTGACATTTAGTAGATGAAAACTATACATAACTACACTTACCATTGCTACATAATATCTAACACTATATTTAACATGGCATATATGCTACTACAAATCGTCACGATCGTACTGTACCGTTTAGACAGCACGACGATGAATAAAATAACTAATAAAAACTGTACAGCTTTTATCATCCAGACACGCATAAATTTATCAATACAGCAAACTGCAATAATGCCTAGGTACAGTGCGATCGTAGCAACTCCTCATAGTGTGTATGCTACCCAGCCCCTCCAGACAAGTGGCAATTCATTGCTCGGCGTATGATGGAATAGAATGCCAAATGTATGGGATTTGACGTATATGACAGGCGTCAACGAATGTCAAAAACGTCAAATCCTATACATTTTTCATTCTATTCCATCATGCGCCGAGCAACGAATTGCCACTTGTCTAGAGGGGCAGCTCGCCTAGACAAGTGGCAATTCATTGGCCTAATCTACAATATGCTGGCCATCAAACTGCTACTCGTCTAGGGGGGCAGTACTGCATCTGGCTTACACAATAGATTACGATTACAATTAAGTTTAATGTTACATTTGGCACAATTAATCTTATATTTGGTTCATTTAAATTCGACACAGTTAAACCTATATTATGTGACATAATTAAACTTATATTTGACACAGTTAAACCTATATCTACTAAATGACTATAGTTAAACTTATATTTGACTTATGTACCTATTGTAGTGTCAAATGATACATTTATCAAGTGTAATTTTGTCAAACGTTGTTTGTCAAATGAAAATTTGTCATTCGTTTTTTGTCAAATGATAGGACACCGAACGCGACAGTTAGCAGGAGGTCGCCATACGAACATCTATGGCAGTCGTTACGGGTAGTTGGAGCCCTTGAATTTAACAAATGGTCTAACTGCAATGCTTCGATATCGCCAATGGGTTGTGGAGGACAGATGGCAGTCGCTACACGGAAAATATCGAAGTCCAGCCAAACCCGCAGTTAGACTGGAAAAAGCGGATCCCAGACGCCGCGCCGAGATGAAAGCTTCGGATGCGACTGGGATTAACGCTAGGATGAAGAAGTTATATTTGACACAGTTGCCTTAAATTCGTGTAAATAAGGCTCCTTACCTTACGACAAATTATTACTTTCGTTACTACCTAGAACGTCTATAATCCCTATATATAACACTTAATAGGGGAGGCCTATGTCCAGCAGTGGACTTCCTATGACTGAAATGATGATGATGATGATGATAACACTTTGTCAATAATTTTCTTAATTATAATTTGTAGTACCATGTTCTGCATTTTACATAATATTAATAATTTTATTAAGCCTTTCCAATTTCCCTCATCCGCCAACCCGCGATACTCAATAGACCTTGCACCTACGGATTTTATTAAGTATTTATTTATATTTTTACTTGTCTTAAAACATCTAATTAAGTAATAGTAAATTTTTATCATAATTGTTTGTTTCTTCTCAGTCCTACGCCTACCCCCCTAGACAAGTGGCACTTCGTTCGTTGGCCGGCGTATCTATTACAGAATGGAATGATTAATATATGGAATTTGACGTATATGAAAGTCGTCAACTTATGTCATAAACGTCAAAATATGTGTCATGTAAATCAAATTCCATACATTCAGCATTCTGTTCTACAATCGCTAGCTAACGAATTGCCGCATCTCTAGGTGGTTGTGGCCCTATTGGCCAATTGCCTCATCTATCCCCTTAAATACTACAGAACAGCACCACGGAACTTAATGTAACAGTGCCCCGAGCACGAAAAATATTTGTAAGCGTAACGTAACGTATCGACAGAACGAAGCATTGTGATTGGCAGACTACACACACATACTAGCTCACAGTAGGCAGGCGGCCAATCGCAATGCTCCGTTCTGTCAATACATTTATGTTACGAATTCTAATATTGTTCGTGCTTGGGACACTGAATTTCTTCTTCAGGTATTGCAGACATATATCTTGGAAAACGTGCTTTATACGCGCAGTACACGTTTCTTGTGTGTCTTTTGAGGATAGCACGGGGTGCTACGGCGGTGGGCGAACTCAAATTCACCAAGCATAGATTATTAAGGTGCGTACAAATTATATAGCATAACATGTTATAAAACAATGTTATATAACATGTTTCACTAATGTAGACACTGAAGTTAGTACAATGTTGCAAAGTTATAAAACAATGTTAGATAATGTGGACGTGTTATATAACACAAGCTATACAACATGTTACATAATCTGTACGCACCTTTACAAAACAATCCGCGGGCACCAGGGTCCCGTTTTTATCGCGATTTAGGTCCAAGATACAAGGTATACCTAGTAGTCACACTAATTGTCCAAGCTTTCGTCGAAGCAGTCACTCAGTGGATCTCCGTCCTCGTCGGTGTGCCGTTGGTAACTGAAGCTGCTCTTTTGCATCTGTTCGTAAAGTGTGTGTACCACCACTAGAAAGTGTACGTTGATCACTGGAAATAAAGAAAAAAAAAACATCCCATTATTATCTGTACGTTCGATGACATTCTGAGGGTATTTTTATACTAGAGGCCCGGCCCCTCTAGCCAAGTTGCCACTTGTCTAGGGGGGCTGAGGGTATTTTTATACTAGAGGCCCGGGTCTGATTTCGCCCGGGAGTAACACCTGTGACACGTTGGGACGAAAAATGTTGCATCCAGTAACACCTGTGACGCGTTGGAATTTTTTTTTGCCAACCAGTAACACCAATATTTGAATTATTAGCCAACTCGGCCGCGAGAAACTCGCCCGCGCGGTCGAGTTGGGAAAATAAAATATTAACTATTCTTTTATTATGCGCCTCGGCCGCGCCACGCGGTCGAGTTGCCGAAGTAATTTTTTCGTATATTGTATTCGTCAACTCGGCCGTCAATGAAAATAAAAAGCATTATTGTACAGTCAAGTACAAAAGTGGTTCGATTTTAACCCATAATATAATTATATGCCCAGAACTTTTTTTGAGACGAATTTTCAAGATTTTCAGCTATGTTGATAATAAATGATCATAAATAAGGGCTATGCTGTTACTCGTTGGGACAAAAAGTTTTGCATCCAATTACACCTGTGACTCGTAGGGATTTTTTTTCCCAACCAGCAACAGTGTTAGGTACTTGTTTGGGTGTTACTAGATGGGGGCATATACCGCATAAATTCGTAAGAATCTTTACGAACTTTCCGTACAACCATATCTATCTTCTCTAATATATAAAAATCAATGCCACTTTCGTTGTTATTTTATAACTCAAGAACGGCTGAACCGATTTGGCTAATTTTAATCTTGAAATGTTCGTGCGTGGATGTCCAGGGAAGGTTTAGACGGTGAGAAAATAGGTGCAGCGAGAACGGGAAAAATATGGCGGTATGAAGTTCGCCGGGACAGCGGTTTAAGCTCTGCGTTGATGAATCAGTCAGACGGGACAAGCAAGTAATTTTATGTAGGTATATTATGGATAGATAACAACTGTCAAACGTGGTCTGGTCTAATTAAAAAAAACATCACAACGTAAATATTATAACTGCAGTCGCATTCTAGATAGTTTAAAAGTTTAAAACAATATAGAACATTATTACAGTTCCTACTTCCTACAGGGTTCAATATAGTCAAATTATTACTTTTTAAGTACTTAAACATCAAAACAGTAATAGACCGGGTTCCCTAGTACATTTCCAAAACTTGATTACTATCAAGCTAATTTTCCGTGGGTAGCTTCGTTTTGATGAGACGTCCAACAATAACTTGTACGCAACTTTCGAATGTGGTAGCTAAAGGTGCGTACAAATTATATAGCATAACATGTTATATAACATGTTTCAGTAATGTAGACACTGAAGTTAGTACAATGCTGCAAAGTTATAAAACAATGTTAGATAATGTGGACGTGTTATATAACACAAGTTATACAACATGTTACATAATCTGTACGCACCTTAAAAGAACATAAGCTATAAGACATAACCTGTATAAAATAAACAATTGTGACGTCATAATTTTTTATTGAAAACAATTTACTAAAAATTAAAATGGCCGATTAAAAATAAAAATAACAATAAAATAATAACCAACGCAACTTTTAGCGCTCTTTGACCATTTTTAATTTGATGAGCTCAGTTTAGGTGCGTACAGATCATGTAACATGTTGTATAACTTGTGTTATATAACACGTCCACATTATCTAACATTGTTTTATAACTTTGCAACATTGTACTAACTTCAGTGTCTACATTACTGAAACATGTTATATAACATTGTTACATAACATGTTATGCTATATAATTTGTACGCACCTTTAAATATACATCGGGACACGTATCTTGGACCTAAATCGCGAAACAAACGAGAGCCTGGCGCCCGCGGATTGTTTTGTAATAATCTATGCTTGGTGAATTTCAGTTGGTCCGCTGCAGCAGCACCTTATGCTAGCCTCAAAAGACACCCAAGAAACGTCTACTGCTCTTATTGAGCACATTTTGAATACGTTTTAGGTCCAAGGCATTATGTCCCGAGCAATACCTACATTATTTTAACTACAGGAAAATACCCAATTGTGAAACCTAAATAATATAAAAGAATGATTCCGAACACAGCACCTTAATAGCATATTTGTTTCAATTTAACTAAATTGTAATCATATATTTAGGTTTATACGTACAAGGTAACCATGCAGTTAGATATTATGTACCTACCTAGATAAAACCAGGAAAATAGTATATACCTATATTTATATACATAATATAAACAAATAATGACCGTTTTGCGGTATATAATAGGCCACATTGAACGATTCTGTTAAAAACGAGTAACTTTATGAATTCCCAGTAGGTCTCAATTGATTCATAAAGTTCTTATGATGGTCACTTATATGAGCAGAATCACAACAATTCATTTACTAAGCAGATTCTGATTTCGTGTGAATATCGCCGCATGACAAAATATTATCGACAGACGATATCACTGCGAGAGAAGAAAAACTCGAAATAAAACCCTGTTCCAACCTGCTTGGCCTGCGTGGAAACAAAACCTCCCAACATTGGGAGAGACTTATAATATCTAGCTGTGGACTGCGATAAGCTAATGGATAGATTGATCGGTACCTCTGTCTACACCTTCAGGGACTTACGAGTGTGCATATATAAATAACTAACTGACCCCGCAAACTTCGTACAGCCTAAATGAAGAACCGCTCGACCGATTTTGTGCAAACTTCACATAAACCATCTAATAGTCCGAACAAAGCCTTGACATTTGGTTTGGATAGGTGAGCCCGTTCTTGAGTTATAAAATTACAACGAAAATTGGCATTGACTTTTATTTATTAGGATATGATGACTTGATGAGCTACTTACCTGAAGGTATGAAGATGACCATAGTCAGCAACCAGCACTTATTGAGAAGCATTAGCAGCGCGGCCAGTTGTCCGAGGATCGTCAGGATTATACCGAATGAGAAGTAACTGAGGAGCAGGCTAGCCTCGCGCTGGAAAGAAGAGATTTTATATTTAATTTCTTAGCACTGCATCATCTAGGTATCATTCTTTCAAAATGGGTAATAATTTTTCTGTCACAGAGAAGCTACGAAGAAATCGTTTGTCCTGGTTCGGTTCGGACATGTAATGCGTAGGGATGAAAGTAATGTCATAAGGAAGGCACTAATGATGGAAGTGGATGGCTACAAGGGGAGAGGAAGACGTGAAAGGAGGTGGATGAACTATTCTGAAAGATGATATGGTTAAGAAGGGAGTGAATGTTGAGATGACTGCAAATAGAGATCAATGGAAAAAGCACACATGTTGCGTCGACCCCAGTAGGAAACCCCAAATAAACTTAGGACTAGGACAGGAGGATGATGATGAGGATGATGATACAGCCAAGTTTATTATTTTGTCATCAGATGTTGATACTCCCAGTTGCCATACGAACATCTATGGCAGTCGTAACGGGTAGTTGGAGCCCTAAAAAGTCCAACAACAACTATATTGCAGGTCTAGCTGCAATGCTTCGATATCGCCTAATGTCATCATTGGGTTGTGGAGGCCAGATGGCAGTCGCTTCATGGAAAATATCGAAGTCCAGCCAAATCCGCAGTTCAGACTGGTAAAGTGGACCCCAGACTCCAAGGTGAAAGCTTCGGAGCGACTGGAAATTAACGCTAGGATGAAGATGAATTTAGATGAAGATGTTGGTACTTAAACTGCTAAATCTATTGTCAAATATAGTAAATCTGTCATTCAATATGATAGATGTGCCACCTTATATGGCATGTAGATTTGCAGCTAAAATGTATAGACTTTGTTCGCAGAATATGATACCGTGCGCCCTAATTCGAATAGATATCTACTTCCTACTATAATAATATTATAAATGTGAAAGTTTGTGAGAATGGATGTGTGGATGTGTGGATGTGTGGATGTTTGTTACTCTTTCACGCATAAACGGCTGGACCGATTTGGTTGAAATTTGGTATGTATATAGGTTATACCCTGGATTAACATATAGGCTATATATCAGCGATGAACGGGATCAGAATTCCACGCGGGCGGAGCCGCGGGCAACAGCTAGTATAATATAAAAATGAATCCCTAAATGTGTTGCTAAGCGCAAATCTCGAGAATGGCTGAACCGATTTCGCTAATTCTTTTTTTAGAATATTCCTTGAAGTACGGGGATGGTTCTTACGTAGAGTAAAATTAAAAAGAAAAAAAAAAAGGAAAAAAAAAAAGTAAAATTAAAAAGTTCACGGGGTCAGCTAGTACTTAATAATAATTATGTTCCACCGATCTCTCGGTCCTAGTAACTAAAGTGTTTAGGTTACTATTGTGATAATGTACGAAGAAATCTAGACTACAATTTTGACTGCAAATCTACTATTTCGCTGAGAAGTCCTATTATTTCGGATGCATATAAATCACATCCAGATCATTATCATCCTCACAGCAATTTCCTAGTTGTAGGTATCCAAAGTTTGAACTTTGAAGCCAAGCTAACGTTATTATGGAATTATTATGTCGTCAGTGCTTGTCTGTTATTTTAGCAGATGCTTCCAGTAGGTGAAGCAAAGAATAGACCACAAGTATCAAGATCTTCATTTATTAGCTGAGAACCAATTCGATCACTCAAACAGAATTTCGTTCGGATTTAAATGAATCCAGGAGGGAGCTAAGATGCCACTGCATGCACACTTATCCAGACATAATATCTCACGGAGGACAGAAGTCCTCCGTGAGATATTATGTCTGGATAAGAATTCCAAAGAATATGATTAAGTATCCTCACACCCACAAATACACACACACACACACTTACGCAACTATAAAATTACCTTTAAAACTCCCACGATTAACAACCCAGAGAATATCATCCAAAACACAGACACAATGATCACGACACTCAGGATTATGTTGACCGTCTCCATCTTCAGATCCAAGCCCAGGTATGTGGCCACGAAGTGCTCCTGCTTCGTCAGCAGACCCATCTTCTGTTCTTCGAAGTAGCAGACTAGAGAAATTATTATGAAGGTTATTGATGTGACCTGAAATTGGAAAGTAAATTTGGTTAGTGATATGTACTTAGATATCTTTATTTTTATACTACTTAGGTCGCAGATAAGCACACGCCTCTTGATGGTAAGTGCTTACCGTGACCTATGAGCTAGTGCAGACCCTGTAAGAACCGAAAGATTCTGTGCCGTCAGCGCAAATGATAGTAGGACAAAGCTTTTGGTTTTCCGACGGACAGCACAAATCCTCTCCAGTGAGCTCTGGCTACCCTACTCACCGTCGGAAACACAACACGAGGTTAATAAGCCGCGGTCTTCTGTAGGCTGTTCTGTTTTGGCTACAGAGTTGACAACAATGCTATAACCCTTTCACACCCGGCTTGCTCCGGAGGCTGGAACTCATCGAGCTTGTAGATATGACTCAGAAGTGATGGTTATGTAATTCTTCAGCAAGGCCTTATAGCCTTTTTTGGAGAACAGCACTCCCGCTTCAAAGATCTTCGAAAGGCTTCATACACCCAAGTAATGCTGCTTGAGTGTATGAAGCCTTTGATCTTTGAGACCCAATTCAACCTCATCTACAAGAGCTACGGTCAGGAGGCAAAGGTCAGACACCTACATCGTCACAAACTACTGATTTTTAAACTTCCATCTAGAAAACAGATTTTGAAAACTCTTTCACCAATAGAAAGCCTCATTATTTTTGTGAGTGTCAAAGGCAAATATATCATCACGCTATCGGGAAGGGTCAGCAGTGCGAATGCAATCCACGCGGGCATAAGTACCTACAGCTAAATATTTCACAATAGCTGTTGCAATACTTGCAATGCATATCCTTCGTTATACCTTAAGCATAACTTTATAAATAACTATATTGTTTTGAACTCAATCACGCTCAAGTGGCCGAATGGGTCTGGTCGATTGGTCATAGCCTGGAATAGCAAATGTTTTTTTTAAACTAAGAATAGATTTCTTTGGGCTGAGGAACTGGATCAAAATTGATGTGGAAGGCTTGGGCAACAGTTAATACCTACCTAACGTATGCACCTATGTAGGTGACTGTAAAGGTCGGAGCACACTGAGCGACGCATCACAGCAGCGGAGCGACGGACGCGACACGTAGCGACACTATTAAGGTATACCGCACCGCGACAGTTTGCGGCAAATTTTGTCCGTCAGTTTGACAATTTCTGAAGAAGATGAACGAAACTGACAGCGCGACCCGATACGGCGCGACAGATTTCATGAGTTTGTCAACTTTCATGTGCAGTGTCGCATCGCGTAGTTACGCCTGCCGCGTGGTGCGGTTTGCCTCATACAATTTCTTCCAAAGAATATTTTGTCGCTACGTGTCGCGTCCGCTGCCGTAAAGCGTCCCCCAGTGCGGTTTACCGCCCAGTGCGAAAGTCTACCTTTACCTACACTTGAAATTATTTAAGAGATACGATTTGACAGATCTCTGGATTCATGGAAGGTAACTAGGCACTATTGAAAGGCTACATGAAACTGTTATAAATTAAGTTAAACCATTTCTAAATACGTAATAACTTATAATAGTAAGTATAAAAATATGGTGTGACATATTTCACTTTAAATTACTACAAATATTTTAAGAATTGCTACAAATAATTTAAAATAAGACGTGATTCTTCATTTCTCGAAATCTCGTGTGACAGCTACGTCATATCGTTCTTATTTTTTCATTTTGAGTGTTGCGGCTGTGTTCTCTATGGTTGTTACATTTTAATTGTATGGAGTATATTAATGTCAACTCGTTACGTTTATGGTCGGCGTTGCCAGAATGTAACTTTTGTAATATTTTGTATTTCTTTTTACCCTCTCATGTTTCTTCTAAGTAATACAAATCAAAATATTGTTTAGATTTTACTTTTGCCGTATCGCATACTAGAGACAACAATACTAGATTATATTAGATTGATTGTGAAAATGCACCTCTTAGATTATTTTGCCTATCATCATCATCATGCGCATGGAGATGTATTTTCCTAATTGCATCTGAGGCCAAGGCAAGGCAAGGCAAATTTTTATGTTTCAATTTTTACTGAGCCGCGTGGTTCCCGGTAGGAGCCGCGTGGTTCCCGGCAGAGTAGAACTTGGGTCACCCCATCTCTTCCTATGCGGTGTCGTACCAGGCGACTAAGGGATAGGGCTGTTTAACACCAGACAGATATATACAGCCATGAGTCAGCCTCAGATGCATAGCTCGAGTCAATAATAGTGCCAGGAATATGGCAATAGGCTCACTCCCTATTACGTTGAACCGAATAACTACAAGTACCTACCTATATAACTATTATTTTTTGTTATTACATTTTGATCGTATGGAACCTCCATTATGTTCACCTCTATTATTCGTTGCGTTTATGATATAGTATAGTACTGGCTGGACACAGACATGTCTTGAATCTAAACCGGCGTGGAGGGAAATGTTCGCGCATGTGCACTATCGGACAAAAAAAATGTAACCATAATATTCTGTATTTTCCGTTTCTAACATTTTTCGCACGAACCATTTAAAATCTTCATTTTTAAATTGCCAGTTGCCAATAAAAAAGGTGGATTCGCTTTTCTGTCTTAATAGATATTTGTACAATGTAAATTATTTAAGTTTTATTGTTACGAACTTCAATAGCTTATAATATGTATTATTATAGCTGAATATTGTGAACAATTCTGCGAACCCCCTCAAAGGATTCACGCGTGATGTTCAATCGCGGCTGATTCCCTGGTATTTTTTTAAGAGTTCCTTGGTCTAATCTCGGAAACCCATCATCAGATCTTTACGAAATTTAAATGGGACCATTTCGGAATACTGTACTGCCGAACAAAAAAAGATTTTTGCAAATCCGTCTACGCAAGACGGAGCTATGACCGTACAAACATAAAAAATATATATTTAAACATCCATATTGAGAACCTTGATGCACAAGGCGGTATTCTTCGACACGGCACGTATTGTGAGGCGTGATCCCTGTACCTATGGCAGCATGGGAACACGGGACGTGATTTCCCTAAGATAACTGCATTGCATAAATAATCACGTCCTGTGCCTTATCAAGGAAATGGCTACTCAGCGGATATAGACGAACATCACAAGACGTGACCGCGAGAGTCAACCCCACTATTTATTAGAATTAAGATATAGTACAATAAGCTTATGTAAATAGAGAATAAAGGTGAATCAATACAAGTAAACATCTTTTAATAATCCGCAATATTGGTGACCCCGACGTGATCTGCGAATATTCCCTAGTGCTGATGTAATTGCAGGCCGACTGCAGCCCTGAAAAGGTTTTCAGCAGCAAATCTAGGGAACAATCAAGGCAGCCGACGGACCTGGTATCTTGCCTACCGGTCTTAACTGATCACTGTGGAGCCATATTTGGGAAAATTCACCCAACAGCCCACCCACTCCACCACCACTATAGGTACCGGTGGGGCATTGTATTATATTATATTTTTAAATATATGTTTTTTATTGTAAGTAGGTATATGAATTTAAAAATATAGTATCTTACTAGATTTTTCAAGAAATAAAGAGGTATAATAATGATACCCATGATTTCATTAAGCCTAACATACCTATAGAGGCACTAATCCTAATATCAATACTAGATAATTATATTAAATGATTAATCAGTGTTGCCAGGGCCAGATAGTCTTATGTAAATTTTGATTACATTAGATACACATAATTATTATTTATAGATACACAGATAGCTTAAAAAGTTACATATCGAGGAAAAAGTTTAGTAAGATTTTTTTTATGGTATGAAAATCCTATCGGATAATTATATAGCGCCGTGGGGTAGTTATTAGTGTTATGACGAATAGTTCTATTTATTTACAAATTACAATGTTACAAAAGTTACATTCGGGCAACGTTGCGATAAATCTTTTGTTACTTGAATCGATTATTCTGACAATTGATTTGAGACACTCCAACCCTAGACTATAAACGTCAAATCGTATCTCTTAAATAATTTTAACTATAGTGATAAAGTCGTTGGCCGGCGTATTTTAGAATAGAATAACATACTTACATGACAGGCGTCAACGCATGTCTACGTCAAATCCTAAAGGTTAAACCGCACTGGGCGACGCTTCACGGCAGCGGAGCGACGCGACACGTAGCGACAAAATATTCTTTGGAAGAAATTGTATGAGGAAAACCGCACTACGCGGCAGCGTAACTACGCGACGCGACACTGCACTTCAAAGTTGACCAACTCATGAAATCTGTCGTGCCGTGTCGCGTCGCGCTGTCAGTTTCGTTAATTTTCTTAAGAAATTGTCAAACTGACGGACAAAATGTGCCGCAAACTGTCGCCGCACTGCAGTTTAAGTGCGGTATACCTAATAGTGTTGCTGCGTGTCGCGTCGCTCCGCTGCTGTGACGCGCCGCTCAGTGCGGTCCGACCTTAATACATTCGTCAGTCTATTCTACAATACGCCGACCAACGACTTGCTACTTGTCTAGGGGGGAAGTGGAGTTAATAGGTCGCCGGTCACATCAAGAAAAATCGCACCTCATAGATCCTATGGCCCCTCCTCTACGTCACAGCACCTCACAGAGGGCACGAGTGTTAACCGACTCTAATGCGGCAGACAATACTACAATAATTATGATCTCAGACTAAAAGAATAATTTAGACGGAACTCCTAGAACTAGCATGTGAAGTCGCATAAATGTGTATAATACTAAAGTAGCGCCATGTTGCTCGCCCTCTTGCGTGCACACAAAGAGCGAGCGAAAGATTAAAATATATAATTTACTAATATTTAATGAAATTTTTAACCAATGAGCAGTTTTCCAGTAGGTATTTATAGCGTTCCTAAAGACGCGCTAGATGGCGCAGCCGGCACTTTTGGTAAGAAGAGTGTGGTGTCACATCTAGTGTTCCCTAATTTATGGAAAAAATGTTCTTCGGTTTTGTAATGATTTAATTTCCATAAATATTTTGTCATCTTTTCTGATAAAATTATTTTAAATATAATATTATTATTTTAAATTACAGACAGTGACGCGAAAAGAATTAAGCTTTTTATTATATTTTATCTATTATAATATGGGTAAATTAAATTAAACTTTGGCTACATCGCAAATTCATGAAAAAATACTACAAACGAACCACAGAGTACATTAAAATTACCAAAAGCTATGCTAGCGCCATCTCCTGATGACTTAAAAACCAACTGATTATTATACCTACTGGAAAACTGCTCATTAGTATGCTAACCTGGACCATATACTGTATAGAAACAGCTTTGCTAACAAGATGCATCGTAAAAAACTGTGTGAAAAACGCGTTTTGTATGAGTAAGCTAATGTCAATATTGTACGCACCACAATGCACATGCGTTGACGACTATCATATATAATGTCAAATCCCATACATTTTAATATTTTATTCTACAATACGCCGCCGGTCAACGAATGAGCGGCTTAGGCCCCGCTCGCCCCGTGGATCTTGCCCCCGACTGCTTTAATGTTGCAACTCGCCCCCTTGAACATTAGATACCCCAAATCGCCCCCGATTGTTAGTAAGTTAAAAGTACTGTCAGCAATAAAGAGTTTTACAACACACCTGCTCATAACATTGCTATTATTTCACCGCAATTAGGTACGTAATGACACCTATTATCAAACTGTGACTTTTTCATTGCTATTATTCACAAGTGAGTATTTTTTAAATTTTATAGGTTAAGTTTCTATGTTTATAAAAAAGTTTCAATACAAAAAATAACGTGTTTAATAGTACGAATAAATTAATATACCTATTGTATTGTATGGTCCTTTGATGCATTTTCGTATTTAAATAAATAATTTCAACTTGTAATAGGTACTTGTATAATAAACAAAATTTTCACTCAAATTTAACTTTTTTTTTTCTCTAAGTACGGAAAAAAAACCAGAGTAAAACAAACCTCATTCTTTTAAATACGGCCGATCGCCATTGTTATATGCGCGCGCATAGGAAAACGAATTAATTTGTAGTATTGTTTATCCTTTTTTAACGTCACGTTTTTCAACGTTAACATTATTTCAATCTACGAGTATCAATACCAACAAGATACTATTGTTTTAGTAGGCAGAATACGATTTAGTTTGCCGACTAAAGAAGTATATAAGTCAAAAATTCGAATATTCATTTGTGAATAAAGCGGAAAACGATATTAAAACGAATACTAAATAAAAGCCAAACAAAAAGTAAAGAATAAAACTATTTTGCAAATTTAATTTACATAAAATATCATAATACGATTGTAATACAAACTTACCTGACTTTCAATCCAAAATTTATATATGTTATAGGCAATGTGTATAATCCGGCATTGTATAGAATGCCTAGGCATTCTATACATTGCCTAAAACGTTCAGGCAATGTGTATAATACGATTAATTTCATACATTGCCTAGGTATTGTATTAAATGCCCGAAGCGCATCAGGCAATGTGTATAATGGACGGGTTGTTGTAAATTCGTCTCTTTAAAATGATATTTCATGTGCGAAAATTCGTCTCACCTTGATAAATAAGTACTGTTAGCAAACAAAGTAATAGATTAACAAAGCGTCATTTATTTGCGATCCTTTAAGAAGCCCTCTATGGATTTGAAAAATGGATATTACTGCTGAAAGAAAAACTGTTCATTCTGACTTGGATAGATTAGGTTAGAAGGCGGAGCGGAGCTTCAGCATTAGCCTTCGTGGTTATTTTTTTTTGAACCATGCAGAACTTCTATATTCCACGGTAACAACTCTCTTTCCATCAGGTTAGGTGGCTGACAAGCACAGGGATGATGGTAAGAGAGTGGTTGCCGTGGCCAATAGAAATTCACTGCTATGTGAGAAACGTTCTACGCAAAAAAACACGTAGGTACTTAGGCATACCTACCAATAGAACACAAATGTCTTATCAGCACTGCCTGCTGGTGGAAGTTGAAATTAGGATTAGCTCTCAAAAGATTAGTATATATAAATAGGTATCTAATTAAATCATAGAGAAGAAAAATAGATTACATACATTACCTATGCTTCGACCGGCATTCTATACAATGCCTAGGTATTCTATACATTTCCTAGGTATTGTATAGAATGCCTGCATTATACACATTGCCTATAACATATACACAATATCACAATACTCTTAAATATTGTGCATATTCTGTTGCACTTAGATGTCACTAATCACCACTATATTCTGTTTTTTAATCTCAGATACTAATTTGACATTACCTATGTTGTCGGTTTTTGGCAATTAAAAAATAGTCATGTGCCACCAGTATCGAAATTTATCGATAAATTAAATTTAGTACAAATATTTGTAGGTTAATCTATAAAATTTATAAAATACTAATTTAAATTCGGTATGCAAGTTACCTAAATAAAACAAAACTTAAATAGGTATATTGTCATTGAAACAAAATGGCGTCCATTTTGCGTCACTTGGGTTGTAATTGTAAAAATCTAACTTAAGGCTTCATAAGTTTCATTTAATCGATCTGCAGAGACTATCGATAAAGATGACGCTATACTAGTCTTAGAATCTGAAAATTGTAGGTATGTAAATTACGGTATTTTAAATTTTTTGGTACTCTAATTTAAATTTAAAATCAAAATAAAAACAAGAACTCGACTGATACTAAAAAGATCAACACAAGTTTCAATAATTTATTTTATTTAAAACTTTTTAGTTATATATTTTTGTAATCGTTTTCAATTTTCTTCCATACAGTCATGCGAAGTTTTCGTCTTTTCATCGTAAATTTCTACTGTCTAAATTAATATGTTAGAATAGTTGACACCATCCGAGACTACGATTCCGGTTCCGTGGTTCGGACTGCTGTTGGCGACTTGAAAGCCTTCCCCATCACCGTCGGGGTACACCAAGGATCCGTCCTTAGTCCTTACCTGTTCAGCGTGGTATTAGATGTTTTGTCGGACAGCATTAGAAACTCACATGAGCAGCCTCCGTGGTTGTTCATGTATGCTGATGATATTGCGCTGATGAACGCGGACAGGCGCAGATTGGTGCGACGCGTGAAAGGATGGAAAGAAGCGCTTGAGAACGGCGGTCTGAAGCTAAATGTAGCGAAGACAGAATACTTAGCGTTAAACTCCACAGATCCCACACCCGTCCGCATAGGCGATGATTTGGTACCTGGGATCTGTACTTCATGTGACCGGTGAGATCGACCACGACGTCAAGGCACGCATTGCTGCCGCGTGGGCCAAGTGGCGAGAAATGACTGGCGTCACTTGTGATCCCAAAATGCCAGTCAGGTTGAAGGGGCAGGTCTATAAGACGATCATTAGGCCTGTCCTCTTGCATGGTTGTGAGGCGTGGCCGCTGCTCGAGCGACACAAGCAAGAGCTGCGTGTCACGGAGATGAAAATGTTGCGGTGGATGTGCGGCGTTACGCGTAAAGATCGCGTACGGAGCTCTCGCATCCGCGGCAGCCTCCATGTCCGTGACATCGGGGATAAAATGCACGAGAGCCGCCTTCGCTGGTGCGGCCACGTCTTGCGGCAACCGCCAGGCTACGTGGGGAACAAATGCCAGGCAATGGTACCCCCGCCGGGTCCAGGTAAAAGGGGTAGGCCAAAGAAGTCCTGGCTTGACGTCGTGGAGGGTGACATGCGTGCTAATGGTCTCACTACCATGGACGCCCAAGATCGTGCGAAGTGGAGAAGAAAGAGCCGGAAGACGGACCCTGAGCTTCGAGGTCATCTTGGCCACGGATGCAATCAGGAGAATACGTCTATATGCAGATGATGATGATGAGTTGTAGCGCAACTTTAAATCGATATAGATAAACGGTAAGTCAAATCGAAAAATGGGGAGAAAAAACTGAAATGATTTTTAAATACCTATTCAACGATACCTCACTTGACATAGTTTGTTGACTTTAATTTTTTTTTATTTTCACAATAAGGCTTCCAGTATAGTCGCCATATTGAATTTTCACTAACGTCATGTCTTCAGTGACACTCATCGGACTAAGAGGAATCGATTGACGTGTGAATCTTAAAAATCAGCCCAGGCGTTTGGTATGTATAGAGTTTAATAAAGAACATACAAATAAACACATTACTATTCCTTTGCGTCGCGCAGTTGGATAAAAAACTTATAAACATTTCATATTTAACTTTTCTCTTAAAATACATTATAGCCAAACCACCTGTATCCAGGCAGCAAACATTGTCGATAGTTTCGACTTTCGAGTACACCACTAAAAACAAAGCTGGTATCATTATTTCACAATTTGACATTTGCACTTGTCAATTTAGTATCTGAGATAAAAAAAACAGACTATAAACCACTACGCAAATATCGCAAAATACATCCCTTCCACATTATAATACGAACTTAGAAAAAGAAAGCATTATATATATATGACTCTCTCCGACCTATTTTAACAAAGCTTTTGTTTATTGGACCCTTGAAAACGTTCCTTTTGTTATACCTAATAGGTAAGCCAGGTAGCAAAAACTTAGTGTACGTAGTTGGTGATATAATATTACAGACTACAGACATCAAACATGGTAATTTTCATTTAAGTGCACATTTTTCTGTCTGACTGTACCATTTCACGGCTTATTTCAAAAGAAATACCTCAAGGGGCGATTCACACCACCAGAATATTTATTTAAATGTCAATTTTTAACTCGCCCCGTGGCAAGGGGCGAGTCACTACACCAAAATAATAAAAAAAGGGGCGAGTGAAGCATTTTAATCGCAAGGGTCGAGATTCAGGGGGCGAGCGAGGCCTAAGCCGAATGAGCAGTTTTCCAGTAGGTATAATAATCAGTTGGTTTTTAAGTCATCAGGAGATGGCGCTAGCATAGCTTTTGGTAATTTTAATGTACTCTGTGGTTTGATTGTGGTATTTTTTCATGAATTTGCGATGTTGCCAAAGTTTAATTTCATTTACCCATATTATAATAGATAAAATATAATAAAACGCTTAATTCTTTTCGCGTCACTGTCTGTAATTTAAAATAATAATATTATATTTAAAATAATTGTATCAGAAAAAATGACAGAATATTTAAGTAAAGTAAATCATTACAAAACCGAAGAACATTTTTTCCATAAATTAGGGAACACTAGGTGTGACACCACACTCTTCTTACCAAAAGTGCCGGCTGCGCCATCTAGAGCGTCTTTAGGAACCCTATAAATACCTACTGGAAAACTGCTCATTGCCACTTGTTTAAGGGGGCTTTAACAGTCCGCTACAATCGAAAACCCCTAGAGTTCGCGTACCTCACTTTGAGAAACTCTGCAGTTTAAGGCACTTTAAGGCACTGATCACTGTTTCTGGTCCCGTCTTGAGCATTCACTTTTCCCAATCCCAATCGAATTGCCTAGTAACATAAATTGTTTCTCTGTATTAGTTTTATTAATAACTAGCCTTCCGCCCGCGGCTCCGCCCGCGTGTATCTCCGTTAACGCGACCTTTGCTCATATCTTCAGTTCTACTCAACCGATTCCGATCAAACAAACGTAAGATTTTAAGTCTGAGCAAGCCCTTTCTAACAAAAAAAACCGCATCAAAATCCGTCCAGTAGTTTTTGCGTCCATCGCGGACAAACAGACAAACAGACAGGAAATTAAAAAAAAATATTTTCGTGTTCAGTATCGTTAACATAACATAACCCAAGTATTTTTTTTTTAAATATCTCCAATGTACAGACACGACCACTTTACAATTATATCTATACTTAGATATAATTGTAAAGTGGTCGTGTCTGTACATCTATCTATACTTAGATATAATTGAAAAGTGGTAGTGTCTGTACATTGGAGATATTTAAAAAAAAAATACTTGGGTTATATTATGTAAACGATACTGAACACAAAAATATTTTTTTTGAATTTCCTGTCTGTTTGCCTGTTTGTCTGTTTGTCTGTTTGTCCGCGATGGACGCGAAAACTACTGGACGGATTTTGATGCGGTTTTTTTTGTTAGAAAGGGCTTGCTCGGACTTAAAATCTTACGTTTGTTTGATCGCAATCGGTTGAGTAGAACCGAAGATATGAGCAAAGGTCGCGTTAACCGAGATGCACGCGGGCGGAGCCGCGGGCGGAAGGCTAGTAATAGTATATAGATAGATTGTAAGTACTTCCCTATCAATTAAATTACGTCATCCGTGGTATATAACTCGGGACACGTATCCTGGACCTAAATCGCTTGACGAACGAGGCCCTGGCACGCGGATTGTTTTGTAATAATCTATGCTTGGTGAATTTGAGTTCGTCCACCGCCCTGTGGTGCTATCCTCAAAAGATACCCAAGAAACGTGTATAACTCCGGACACCTATCTTGGACTTAAAATGTGCTCAAAATGTGCCCTATACGAGCACTACACATTTCTTGGGTGTCTTTTGAGGATAGGCCGTGCTACTGCGGTAGACGAACTCAAATTCACCAAGCATAGATTATTACAAAGCAACCCGCGGGCGCCAGAGACTCGTTTGTCTTGCGATTTAGGTCCAAGATACTGAGTTATACTGACTACTGCGCGTATAGAGCAGATCTTGAGCACATTTTAGGTCTCAGATATAAGTCCCGAGTAGTACAAAGCTGCATGACTAACTCCAATAAGAACGCAATTACAGCATTATGTCATATTTATACGTCCAATTAGCTATGCAATAATTAAAATAACGAGATAAATTTATTCCATTTATTGCACTATATTATTTAATTATTATATTAATGTAGGTTATTGCGAATTGCTTTGTAATAGTCTATGCTTGGTGAATTTGAGTTCGTCTACCGCAGTAGCATCCCGTGCTATCCTCAAAAAACACCGAAGAAATGTGTACTGCGCGTATAGGGCACATTTTGAGCACATTTTAGGTACTTATGTAGCCAGTATGTTTAGGTATTTGTGTTCTTTCTATTATACATTACTAGCTGACCCGGCGAACTTCGTACCGCCATATTTTCTGATCCCGTTCCCGCTGCATATCTCTAAATTTATCAGTGTTTCACTACAATATTATGCATGTATTATACATACCTATAAACCTTTCTCTTGAATCACTCTATCTATTAAAATAAAATCGGCCAAGTGCGAGTCGGACTCGCCCATGAAGGGTTCCGTAGTAGCGAAGGCGAAAATTGCGGTTTATGACGTATTAAAAAAAAACTACAGACTGTATCTCGTTCGAACCAATTTTTAGTGGTAGTTTGCATGGCAATTTACATCATTTATTTTTTTTAGATTTATCATTCTCTTATTTTAGAAGTTATAGGGGGGGGGGGAGGGGGGGACACACATTTTTCCACTTTGGAAGTGTCTCTCGCGCAAACTATTCAGTTTAGAAAAAAATTATGTTGGAAACCTCAATAGTATTTTTAAAGACCTATCTATAGATACCTTACACGTATGGGTTTGATGAAAAAAAAAATTTTGAATTTCAGTTCTAAGTATGGGGACCCCCAAAATTTAATGCGTTTTTTTTTATTTTTGTGTAAAATTCTTAATGCGGTTCACAGAATACATCTTCTTACCAAGTTTCAACAGCATAGGCCTTATAGTTTCGGATAAAAGTGGCTGTGACATACGGACGGACAGACAGACAGACAGACAGACAGACGGACAGACATGACGAATCTATAAGGGTTCCGTTTTTTGCCATTTGGCAACGGAACCCTAAAAACCGCTTCAAAATTCGTTGCGTAGTTTTGAAGATTTAAGCATATATAGGGACGGACAGCTAGCGACAGTGACTTTGTTTTATAATATGTAGTGATTATTGTTTTCTTTTACACACTTTACCGTCTTTACTATGGTGAATGTTCTGATGAGCTGATGAGGAGAATAAATAAAAAAAACCGTGTCAAGCGGTCCTTATAAGCCGATTCCTGTCGACTTGCCAATGGTTTCCAACTCGCATTGTGCATGATAAACTGGATCATGGTAAGTTTTTTATCGCCAGCTTCCCTTTTCAAAATTTCACCCTTCACCAGTACATTTTTACTCATATACTACACTAGCTTTTGCCCGCGGCTCCGCCCACGTGGATGTCGGTTATCGCGACCAAACATAGCCTATGTCCTTTCTCAAGGTCTAATCTACTAATCTACCCCTATACCAAATTTCATCAAAATTGGTTGAGTGGTTTGGGCGTGAAAGCGTAACAGACAGACAGACAGAGTTACTTTCACATTTATAATATTAGTAGGGAAGTAGGGATTCTTTATGCGGAAATTATCACGGGTAAATACTACCCTCGGCCTTCGAAGGTAGTTATGTCGGACCGAACCGACTAAAACCGCGCGTCGTTCGTCTCGGGTCTTAATTATCGGGTTGTAAGGTTACCCGATTAGGTATTTCCCCCGCACCCCAGCTGATCTTGGGCCATCTTCGGTTTTTTTATACCACTTAGGTGGCAGACAAGCACACGGCCCACCTGTTAGTAAGTGGTTACCGTAGCCTATGGACGTATGCAACACCACGGCGTCACACTCGTGCTACCGACCCTGAAGAAACCTTCAAATGCCCTTCTTGAAAAACCCCATGTTTTTTGGCTTGGGAAAACCACCGCGGGGAGACGGCCCCTTCGAGTTTTTGAAGCACGGTGTCCTATGTCCAAATAGAACCCCATAAAGGCAAGAGGAGCAGGAGAGCCGCACACTTGCGGCTGCTAGCACCTCCATGAAGGGGTGTGTCGAATTGAAATCGCGCGCTTTGTAAACGTGACTTACTGAATCAAAGTAAACTACCTCGTATAAACGAACTACCTATGAAGCACCGACGCGACGCTTCTACAAGCCTAAAACGCGCTATTTAGCTTAATTTCTTTAGGAGGGAATATTAGTAATTTCTGTCCCTAATATACTTACTACACTATCACTATCACTACATATTATAAAACAAAGTCACTGACGCTGTCTGTCCGTCCCTATGTTTTATTTTTATACCACTTAGGTGGCAGACAAGTATAAGACCCTATGTATGTTTAAATCTTCAAAACTACGCAACGGATTTTCAAGCGGTTTTTTAAAATAGATAGAGTGATTCAAGAGGAAGGTTATATGTATAATACATGCATAATATTGTAGAGAAACACTGATAAATTTAGAGATATGCAGCGGGAACGGGATCAGAAAATATGGCGGTACGAAGTTCGCCGGGTCAGCTAGTAAAAGATATAATTGGGACTAATAAATTGAAGGTGACGGTTCTCGTGGAGGCCAGCGAGTGAAAATCATACATACACATACATGTCATACCTACATACAATCACGCTTTTATGCCCGGAGGGTTAGGCAGAGGTGAATTAACAACCATATTTCAACAATCTTTGTATTAGGTCCTACGTAATAGGGGGTGAGCCTATTACCGTATTCCGGGCACTATTGTTGAATCGGGCCACGTATCTGAGGCTGAGTCTGGGCTGTAATTTATCTGTCTGATGTTAAACAGCCCTATCCCTTAAGGCGGCCACCCACTTACAGTCCGCCTGCAGTTTTCATAATTTTATTACCTCAGACTAAAATAATAACACTATTTTATTGTTTTAGTCTGATAACATCACGTATAAAATGCCGACGGCCAAAGACTGTCCGGCCTTTAACTGTCTTTGCTGACCGAAATCGTCAAGCGGCCACACACATATTATTCGTCAGTCTAAAATCGTATACGAAACTGTAAGTGTGTGGGCTATTGCGATGAACTGACAGACCGATATCATCCGGTTGTCGTTCGATAAACTGTTAGTGGGTGGCTGCCTTTAGTCGCCTTGTACGTCACCGCATGGGAGGAGAAGGGGTGACCCAAATTCTACTCTGCCGGGACCCACGCGGCTTCGGAAATCCTCTCATGAAATCATGTGCAAGTGTTTATTTTAAAACCGATACTTTTAACAGAATTTTTCTTTAAATAACACTTGCGATAATATGCAATTTCACATCTGCCCGCAAGATCTTATAAACAATAATGGCCTGAGAATAATTACGAACCCACGGACAATGGACAAACGTACACGTGTGTGACTTTCAAGTATATTGACATTTAGTTGCAAAAGGCAAAATAAAAAAAATAAAGATATTATCTTTTTGATAACTATTTTCTGAAGTTTACGCGAATGTCACTCGTTGAAATAAAACCACTTTTTAATGTATTCTATAGCGATTTATTTGTTACTAGCTGACCCGGCGAACTTCATACCGCCATATTTTCCGCCCGCGTGGTATTATCTCTAAATTTATCTGTTTCTCTACAATATTATGCATGTATTATACATATAAACCTTCCTCTTGAAATACTCTATCTATTAAAAAAAAACGCTTTAAAATCCGTTGCGTAGTTTAAGCATACATAGGGACGGACAGACAGCGACAGCGGTTTTGTTTTATAATAGGTATGCGCGGATGCGCCATATTTTCCGCCCGTTAAATGTTAAATGCACAATGGGGAGCCTTATCACTAAAAGTGATTTCTTCCAGGGGACGGACAGGAATGAAAATTAAGTATCTATCTAATAAAAGTGAGTGTCGATGTATTTAAAAGAGTGTCTTACACGAAAAAATACATAGTGTACAGACACATACATAAATTAATAAACTGAGAGGTCCGGTACTCGAGCTGCAAGATAATAAAAAAAATAAAAACTAGCTTTAGGTATTAACTTCAGGTTGAAATTCAAGATCACATAATAATAATAATAATTTATTCATAAATCACAATTGTAGCTTAACATAATAAAATATTGTACACTTTAAAATTGATGAATGTTAAATATAGGGTTGTTCTTCTACAATGAGTTGATCGAGTTTCTGCTCTCCTAAATAGGCTATAGGTAGCCTGTGTTAAGGAGATACAGGACCATCCCCCTGATACATTAAGAATTGTAGTAAAGTTTTTAACAATAAAAGGTTACAACATTACAATATTTGATTAGAATTTCATGCAACATCCAAAGAAGACAATAGCAAGTAGATAGACTTAGATCTGTGTGTGAGAGGGTGTACGTGAGGCTGTGTGGTGTGTGTGTGTGTGTGTGTGTGTGTGTGTGTGTGTGTGTGTGTGTGTGTGTGTGCGAGTATGTGTGTGCGAGTATGTGTGTGCGTGTACGTGTGCGATTGCGTGTACGTGTGCGATTGCGTGTGCGTGTACGTGTGCGTGTTTGCGTTATGTTTATGTGGGAATATATTTTTCAGTCTGGTCATAGGTTAGATTTGATAGAAAAATTCGCAGAGTCTCTTTCGTATTAAAGTGTGATAGTCCGTAGATCGGACATTTTAAATTAATTTCATTGTAAAGGTACGGTGCAAGATATAATGAAAATTTCTTGAAGAAAGATGTGCGTGGAGGTGGTTTGGTGCAGATTTTGTCTTTGCGACGTTTGGTAATAATACGGTATGATGTTCTAGAGTGTTGAAGAAGTAGAGTGTGTAGGTAATATGTATAATTGACGAACATTTAGAACATTGCAGGCTTTATAGAGCTCAGTGGTTGGGAATAAGATAGGACGAAACGTGGCAACTTTAAGTATAGCTCGGTGGGCGATCTCCACAGGCCTTACTACTGATTCGGAGGCACCACCCCAGGAAATTCAAGATACCTACCTATGTTTCATTTCTACGTAGTTAAAACGTATTCCATGTTTAATTTGTTGAATCTCAATTTATAATGATTTATTTTCCTTCCAACCACCTCTCAATGCAAGGACATTGTTCTTTATTCTGAGGTTGAGAGGTGGTTTTTCAGAAACGTGCCGTTTTTCTTTCTTTGAAAATTTAATTAACGTTCTTTGAAAACCATTATCTCACTACAACCAGTATAATACATGCATAATATTGTAAGAAACACTGATAAATTTAGAGATAATACCACGCGGGTGGAAAATATGGCGGTACGAAGTTCGCCGGGACAGCTAGTTTCTTATAAACCATTTCAATTTAAAAAAATAAATGATGTTTCAATTTAAACCATTATTTCATTATTTACTGCAATCTCTAGCAGTATTATTTTGAATCTTACTTTGTGTCTTTCATAGTGTGAATCGGACCGTCAGCGTTCGTTGGGACACTACACTAGTGCTATGCTCAAACTGGATCAAACAGTATCTCTTACTGTAGTGGATATATTTATTTGTTTAATTTGTTAGATTTTAGTCTTATCTTACAAGATACAGTACAGGCAGCATCAGATCGTTCTTGACTAGTAAAGTAAGTACTCAAAATGATCTTAATACCTTGGTATAACCCGCACCACATAGCTTGGACCTAAATCGTAAGACATACGAGGCTCTGGCGCCCGCGGATTGCTTTGTAATAGTCTATGCTTGATGAATTTGAGTTCGTCTACCGCAGTAGCATCCCGTTCTATCCTCAAAAGACACCCAAGAGATATGTACTGCGCGTATAGGGTATATTTTGAGCACATTTTAGGTGCAAGATACGTGGCGCGGGTTATATTCGCTCCTTCCTGTAAGCTCATTGTTCTGATATTTAGAACGCACCTTTATTTCGGACGATAATACAATTTAAATCAATAAAACCCGAAGTAAAAATAAACCCAAATAATGTAAACAACAAAAGAATATTGTAATAAAACCACTTTTTAACGGATTCTTCACTTTGCTTTTGCCTTCAGCTTACCATCAGGCGAGGCGAAATCAAATTGACGTGTCGATATAAAAAAAAAGATTTATTTGTTATTATTACCTACTTTTAGTCCGACGATCCGGTTTTTTTTCAGCAGCCATATTCGCGGAGTGGTAGAATTCGTTAAAAATTGGTTTTATTTCAATAAGTGATATTCGCGTAAACTTCAGAAAATATAATATAAGTATATATAAATATAAATTACTCACCAAATTATAAACTCCGAGAATTATACACGCAGATTTTAGCGGCACACAGTAACAGCATTTTTCTGCCCAACACATTTTCAGTCTCAAATAATAATTATCGTGCACAAATAATTTTTCCTTATTCTACACCACGCTGTAGCCTGTATGCGACTTAAGGATACAATACTGCATGTTACGGGACTATGGTCCGTCTCTGTATGGGTCGTATGACTCGTATGGGATAACGTTCGAGTCCCTCCCCCCTACCAGCACACATCGACACCAAGCCAAGTGATTTGGGTACCTTATAATATAAATAAATTAATGTGTTCTTGAAACTAAGTTTGTTATGATTACGGTGTCAAAAATGTACACAGGGATGGACTTGGGAACAGTTAATTTATGTTTTGAGAAGGAAAACTCGAAATAAAACCCTGTACCAATCCGTCTGGCCAACGACGTGAAAACAGTAGGCCTAAGCCCCCCAACATTGGGAGAGTGTTTCTGCGCCATCAGTGCAGAAGACAAAGCAGGTCAAGCCTTTGGTCTTCCCTCTGACAGCACAAAAGCTCTCCAGTGAGATCTAGCAACTCTACTCACCGCTGCTGGGAATACAACACGAGGTTATTATGGTCGCGGTTTTGTGTAGAATGGAAGGACTTCTCTTCAGTTTCGGGTACCCGGAGAGTGGTGGTTGTGACTGTGGTGCACGGTGCACCTCTGCAGTCAATGGATCACCTTCTGTCGTACCCGTTGTGTCCCTACACATGCACAACTGCCGACCTAAATGAAGCGACGGAAGGTGCAGTCAATGTCGCCGAGTTCTGGGCTGGGCGCATCTAATTTTTTTTTTTAATTAATTTTAATTTGCTGCCACACGATGAAGAAGAAGAAGTTTCGGGAATAGTCTGACCCTGTGCTGTTAATTTGTAAGTACATTAAATTTATAAAGGATAGCTTTTGCCCGCGGCTCCGCCCGCGTGGATGTCGGTTATCGCGACCAAATATAGCCTATGTCCTTTCTCAAGGTTTAATCTACCCCTATACCAAATTTCATCAAAATCGGTTCAGTGGTTTGGGCGTGAAAGCGAGACAGACAGACAGACAGACAGAGTTACTTTCACATTTATAATATCATCATTCATCATCATCATTTCAGCCATAGGAAGTCCACTGCTGGACATAGGCCTCCCCTATAGATCTCCAATAAGACCGGTTGGAAGCGGCTCGCATCCAGCGCGTTCCCGCGGCCTTGATAAGGTCGTCTGTCCACCTTGTGGGTGGATGTCCTACGCTGCGTTTGCCGATACGTGGCCTCCACTCGAGAACTTTTCGACCCCATCGGTCATCCAGTTAGCCCAGAGGATCAGCCATTTCAAGTTGCTGATCCTCTGGGCTATGTCGGTAATCTTGGTTCTTCTACGGATCTCCTCGTTTCTGATTCGATCTCGCAGAGAGACTCCGAGCATAGCCCTCTCCATAGCGCGTTGGGCTACTTTGAGCTTACTCATAAGGCCCATAGTGAGAGACCACGTTTCAGTGCCATAAATCATCACTGGTAACACACACTGGTCGAAAACTTTCGACTTGAGACACTGAGGTATGTCGGACGAGAAGATATTACGCAATTTTCCGAACGCTGCCTAATTTATAATATTAGTAGGGATAAAACTCTAAAATATGTTGATATTCTATTTTCCTGTTATTATACCTACCTACTACATTTCCTGTTTCGGTTTCCATTTTGCAAGTTTTAACCATAAATGAATTATAATGTAACACATTTTGATAAGTGCAATTTTTGATTGCAATATCTTGCCTCAACACGCCCATTGTAGCCTACCACTACTGTATCTTTTTACATACACATACATGCACATACTCTGTAAATCCCCGAAGAGGTATATTAACACCCACATTTCGCCAACTATGATTTTCGGTCCGACTCAGTAAGGGGCGATCCTATTGCTGTTTAGCGAGCACTTTGTCATGAGCTGTATGCCTTAGTCGCCTTCTACGACACCCACAGTAAGAGATCATCATCATCATGTCGTATGGCTTTTGCTCGAGTCCTCATATGCCAACGTCCAGTTGGCGAAGCCAGTCTATTGCTGCCGGTGTGAGGTCATGTAGCTCACGCATTCCTCCAGGGAAACGACGGAGTGGACACTCCTCTGCTATATGCATCGTTGTCTACTTTGGAGCTCCACAATCACAGTCCGGCGCTTCTTTAAGTCCCCACTTGTGAAGATGGTAGTGTTGCATCTCCCGTGTCCAGTTCTGAACCAGTAGTAGTAAGAGATAGGGTGGCTCTATTCTACTCATCGGGAACCAACACAATAATGTCTTTTTCTTCATCCTAGCGTTAATCCCAGTAGCATCCGAAGTTTTCACCTCGGTATTAGTTACTATAAAAGGCAAAAAAGCATTGTACAAAACACGAATGTTTTATCAAAGAAACTAGCTGACCCGGTGAACTTCGTACCGCCATATTTTCTGATCCCGTTCCCGCTGCATATTTCTAAATTTATCAGTGTTTCTCTACAATATTATGCATGTATTATACATATAAACCTTCCTCTCGAATCACTCTATCTATTAAAAAAAACTTTGTTTTGTAATATGTAGTGATAAACCGCATATTATATTCGGTAATAGACCAGAATTTTAGAATGATTTATTATGGAGCCCTTAAAAAATATTTAATAGTCCGAAAGTTGCGCGAATGCGGCCCTGTTTCTTAAGTAGAGCATTCATATCATTCGCGTTAATGGGCAGTATAAGATAAGCAATGCTTTGTTCTTAAAGCTCTTGACTTGGGCTTCAGGGGCTAATAATATAACATCTTAGTTTTCAAGAACTTGTTGAGTTATTGCCTACTTGAACAAAGAGGCCATTCCTAGAGACCCTTAGAATGACCTTTTTGTTAACTTTTAAAGAATTTTTTTTTCAGATAAATTATTACTTTTTATCAATAAGAATTCTATGCGTTACATTGAAAGCAAAGTTACAATGATAAACATCTGTGTTTTAGTTTTTGTTTCTTTTGTCTATAGAAGTGGTCGTGAGGTACTACCTACTTACTTTGTACTTACATGAAAAAAAATGTTGGGTACATTGGCAATTCGGAATATGTTTTATTAACCGACTGCCAAGAAGGGTTATGTTTTTCGCGCGTATCTTATATGTTTGTATGTATGTATGTATGTAATATTTTTAATTACCTCATATTATTATGTTCTGAACAGATTTCAATGATTCATGCCTGACATAGGCTATGTTTAGTCGCGATAACCGACATCCATGCGGGCGGAGCCGCGGCCAACAGTGCTTAACAACGATTCGGGGATTCCCCTACGAGGTGTATGACTTTATTGTTTACAGTTTACATCCGCAATGCGTGTGGTAACAAGCAGAGTGTGCACGACAATCAATGTGCTGAACAGTAGGTGAAGTGAAGAAGAATGGACCGCAGGCCAGCAAAAAACGATCGCGCTGCACACGGCACCTTCGGCCAGCATGAACGCGAGTTTGCCAGTACATGTAGCAAGGAGAGAGAGAGAACGCGGCGTCGGTGTAGGAGAGAGAGAGAGAGAGCGAGAGCGCGGCCGCAAGCAGCAGAGAAAAGTAGTTAGAACCCGTATACAGTCCACTGAAGGATCGCGCGAAGTGAAGTAATGTAATAGTGTACTTAATAGTAAATTTGTGCCCGTTCATTCCTTCTTTTATTTATATGCCTATAAGAAGACCTCTAAAGTATCGCGCGTACATTTAATGGTCCTTCCGGAGCCGAATTTAGGAATTAAAGCCAGGAAATAAGAAAAATTCGGAAATGGTAGTGACACGCCGACAGGGAGAGGAACCTGCTGCCCAGGGAGCTGACCAGGGGGCCACCGAAGAGGCCCAGGACCCCACGACGCGCAGCGGTTCCCAAGAGGCCACGGAACGAACTACGACCACGGATGGCTTCAGGCCGGTTGAGGAGACGCCGACCTGTAGCAGCGCTGAAAATAATGGGGAGCATAGCTCGCAGCGCACCGTGCGGCCGCCGAAGTCACGCCGCTCCACCAACTCAAGAAAGAAAAAAGAATTAGAGGTTAAGCAGCGCCTGGCAGAGCTGAAAATAGAACAAATACGAGCTGAAGCTGAGGTACAACGGCTTCGCCTACTACAGTTGCAAGAAAATAGTACGAGTGAAGACGAGTCCGGGGATGACCTGGCATCGGTTCGCATAGGTACGTGGCTACAAAGGGACACTGAGGCGCCGCAAACACTCGTAAGTCAAGACAACATAGGATCCACAGGCGACGACCATACAAAAGGTAAGCCAAGTGAAAAAGAAGTGGAAAAAAGTGACTGTAAAGTGAACGAAAAATCAAGAGAAAGTGCCTCGGTGAAAAATCCCGTAATTGACGTGTCTACGTTAGCCGCCGCGTTGTCTCAAGCGATGAGAAGCACCAGGGAGCCACCGAAGTACATGCAAGAGCTGCCATTCTTCAGTGGGAGCAGCACGGAGTGGCTCGCCTTTAAAACCACATACGAAGAATCGAGCATATATTTTACAAAAAATGAAAATATTGCAAGAATAAGAAGAAGTCTACGTGGGATTGCCAAAGAGGCAGTCGAGTGCCTACTACTAAGCCAACCAGACCCCGAAACTATAATCAAGGCTCTAGAAAGACGGTTTGGCCGGCCGGAGGCCCTCATTCACGCTGAGATGGAGAGACTCAAGACCCTACATAAGCTAACTGATAACGCAAGAGATTTATGCGTCTTCGCGGGAAAAATAGCCAACATGGTAGGAACCGTAGAAGCATTAAAAAAGCCGCACTACTTACATAGCCCGGAAATGAGTAGGATTGTTATCGAGAAGCTTACACCTATAATAAGAAACAACTGGTACAACTTCTCGGCTAAGAAAAATGAAGATATACCCGAGCTTAAGAAAATATCGATATTTTTATCAGAAGAAGCAGACAAGTGCAGCTCCTACGCGTTACCAGAAGCCACGCCCCGAGAAGAAAATAGAGGACACGGGTACCGATCCCAAAAGACAAGAAGAGTAGAACAAACACTTTCTGTAAACAAGAAGACAGCAGAAGATACGTGTCCACAGTGTAAACATGATCACAAGTTATTTGAGTGCAAACAGTTCATCGCGTTAGATACAAATGCGAGATGGGAGGCCGCCAAGAAATATAATATCTGTTATCGCTGTCTACAAGGCAAACACCGACGCATCACCTGCAAAGCACCCAGGTGCGGTAAGAACAGCTGCCCCATGAAACATCACAACCTCCTGCATCACGATAAGCCACCGGGAGAGTACGCTTCGACGAGCGAGGTAACTAATGACGCAATCACAACCTCGGCGGCCGAGCTGACGATAGCAGCAAACCCCCTCAGCAACAAACGAAAGGCTTACCTGAAGATAGCACCAGTGACACTAAAAGGACCCCGTGGCAGCATTGACACGTTCGCATTATTGGACGAGGGAAGTACCATCACGCTCATTGACGAAACAGTAGCAGACATTATCGGAGCAGACGGACCTAGCAAAGAAATATGGATTCAAGGCGTGAACAGTGACATGAAACACACAAGTAAGACAGTCAGTTTACTCATCAAAGGTAAATACTCCGAGGACGAGCATGACGTGACCGCGCGCACCATGGAACGACTCCGTTTCACACCCGACACCGTGTACGAAGAGCATTTAAGTGACTGTGAACATTTAATAGACATACGTGATAAAGTGATATACGAAAATGCTTCACCGAAAGTGTTATTAGGACAAGACAACTGGCATCTCATAGTGACGCGTCAGCTGCGCACCGGGCACCGCGACCAGCCAGTAGCTTCACTCACCTACCTCGGGTGGGTGCTCCACGGCTGCACCGGCGCGACGACTGCAACAGTATCATTTTGCGGTAAGCTACAACAACACGAAAACAACACAATTGAGGACACAGTTAAAAATTATTTCAAGCTCGAATCGCTAGGCATCGAACCTAGGAAGCCGCGGCAAGATCCCGAGCATCAAGCTATGCAAATACTAGAAAACACAAGCCGCCGGCTGCCAGACGGGAGATTCGAGACCGGCTTACTGTGGAAAAATGAAAATGTAAACATACCAAATAACTACGTAGAAGCCGAGAGACGTCTGCTTACGCTCGAACGAAGACTCGATAGGGATGAAGATCTGAAACAAAAGTATGAAGAACGGATGGAAAACCTATTCAAGTCAGGCTACGCAGAACCAGCTCCTACACCACCACCTACAGGGAAAACTTGGTACCTACCTCATTTTCCGGTCATCAACCCCGCCAAGCCGCACAAGCCGCCGCGTCTAGTTCACGACGCCGCTGCAAAATCAAAAGGTATGTGTCTGAACGATATGTTGCACTCCGGCCCTGACCTACTGCAGTCTCTACCGGGCGTTATTATGAGATTCCGCCAACACCCGTATGCCGTCAGCGCCGACATAAAAGAAATGTTTATGCAAGTAAAAATAAGAAAAGAAGACCGGGACGCACTACGCTTCTTGTGGAGAGGTCAACAACGCACGGGCCAACCAAACGAATATCGTATGACGTCAGTAATATTCGGAGCTACGTCATCCCCTTGCACAGCACTCTACATCAAGAATAGAAACGCGAGAGACTACCTCGAGACACACCCGGACGCCGTAAAAGCCATACAAAAGAATCACTACATGGATGACTACTTACAAAGTTTTCCCACCGTCACAGCGGCGCGAGACACTACACAGACCGTCGACATGATACACAAAAAGGCGGGCTTCGTGCTAGACGGATGGACTTCAAACGAAAAAACTATCATAAAAGGTTTGTCAACACCACTTGATAACAGTACGACAGTAACACTCGGCGGGCAAGAGACAGAAAAAACACTAGGTCTACTTTGGCACGTCAACGAGGATCACCTTGGCTTTAACGCGAGCAACTTGAAAATATCTCAAGAAGTGAAAATAAGAACGCGACCGCCTACAAAGAGAGAAGCCCTCAGTGTGATCATGGCCTTATTCGACCCATTAGGCCTCATCTCGCCGATAACGACCCCAGGTAAACGTATCTTTCAAGACACCTGGCGCTACAAGACAGAGTGGGACGACCCACTGCCCGAAGAACTCCGAGAGCGATGGAACAAGTGGTTCACTCAACTCAACGAAGTAGAACAGCTGAGGATACCCCGTTGTTATGTTCAAAACAAGTCATCAGTCATCTCGCATCAACTACACACGTTCATAGACGCGAGCGAGGAGGCGTACGCCGCAGCCGTGTATTGGCGCACACAACACGCAGATGGCGCCACAACAGTATCCCTAGCAGCCGCCAAGAGCCGAGTAACCCCATTAAAACCCGTATCCATACCAAGACTCGAGCTTCAAGCCGCCCTACTGGGGGCCCGCCTGGCCCAGACTGTGTTGGAAGAACACGAATATGAGGTAACAAACAAAATCTATTGGTGTGACTCACGAACTGCACTAGCTTGGATAAGGTCAGAACCCCGCGTGTACAAGCCCTTCGTCGCTCACCGTCTCGCTGAGATAGAAGAATCCACTAAGAAAAATGAATGGCGGTGGCTACCTACTCGACTCAACGTGGCAGACGACGCGACACGTGCGACCCCCGAAGGCTTCGGGGTCACCCACCGATGGTACACTGGCCCCACATTCCTTCAGCAGCCCGAATCAGAGTGGCCGATAGAAGAAAAAACCATTCGCTACGACACAGGTGAGGAGCGAGAAACATGTCACACGTCAGCTTCACAGAAAACGCACAGTACAAGCGACATACTACGTATAGAAAAATACTCAAAATGGACGCGCTTGATAAGAACGACGGCTCGAGTACTACAGTTCATTGCCCTGTGTCGCCGAAACAAGGTCAAGGCCATGGCTGCCCGCAAACGAACCCGAAAAATAGAAAAACAAGATCCCGACTGGGCGTAACAAAAAGACTATCCCAATACCTAAACTTAACAAAGATAATGCAGTCAAACAAAGTAGACAGTGTTACCTAAACATACCGAGTGAATATTTAATTCGTGCCGAACAGCTGTGTATCAACGCCAGTCAACGAGACAGTTTCGCGAGTGAGATACAACGTTTGACAAGAGGTGAAACGAACGTTCGAGACAACCGTCTGACATATGTGAGTGTGTACATAGATGCCTGTGGTACACTGCGAGTGAAAGGTCGGATATCAGCTGCGAAGGCGATAGGAGAGGACACGTCAGATCCAGTGGTACTCGACGGGAAGCATCCCTACACACGCCTCTATATTAAGCACGTACACGAAAAACTACATCACGGCGGGACGGAGATAACAGTCAATGAACTCAGACAGCGTCTATGGATCACGAAGATTCGACCGGCAGTGAAAAGCGAGATAAAGAGATGTATATTCTGCCGTATAAGAAAAGCGAAGCCGGCGACACCCACGACCGGTAACCTACCGGCCGCCCGCCTAGCCCATAATACACGCCCTTTCTCATTCACAGGTCTAGACTACTTCGGCCCCATCGAAGTCACCGTGGCGCGCCATCGAGAGAAGAGGTACGGCGCGCTGTTCACGTGTATGACCTCTCGAGCCATACACCTCGAGGTCGTACACTCACTCAGCGCCGACTCAGCAGTGTCGGCCCTAAGACGATTTATCGCGCGGCGAGGTTGCCCCAAAGAGGTTTGGAGCGACAACGCTACGTGCTTCAAGGCGGCCGAAAAGGAGCTAGCAGAGGCTGCGCGCGACGCACTACAACAAGAGGTTACGAGTCATCACATCGCGTGGAGGTACATACCACCATCGGCCCCCTTCATGGGAGGGGCATGGGAGCGCATGGTGAAGGCCGTTAAAGAAGCCCTACGAGTCACCATGATAGAAAAACATCCTAACGACGAGACGCTCTTGACCTTACTAACCGAAGTCGAGAACATCGTAAACTCGAGGCCCCTCACCCATGTCTCGGTCGACCCCCGTGACCCCGAGGCATTGACCCCAAATCACATTCTCATCGGTCCCAACTGTCACGTGCCCCCACCCGGACACTTCTCAGCTGACGACGTGTCGAGTCGCCAACAATGGAAGCGAGCTCAAGCCCTGGCTGACATCTTCTGGAGGAGGTGGGTAAAGGAGTACCTGCCCCTACTGCAACACCGGCGGGAGTCCAGTAGCAGCGGCGTTGCCCCGAAGGTCGGTGACGTAGTCATCATCTGCGACTCTAACCTACCCCGCAACACATGGCCGCGCGGGCGAGTCAGTCGAGTCTACCCAGGTGCTGACGGCGAGGTTCGTGTAGTAGATGTCATCACTAGCGGAGGCAACATCTTGCGTCGGCCTACGAGGAAGATCGTCGTACTACCAACGGAGTTCGCAGACGTAACCGGGTCAGCGACGGCGGGAGAATGTGCACGACAATCAATGTGCTGAACAGTAGGTGAAGAAGAATGGACCGCAGGCCAGCAAAAAACGATCGCGCTGCACACGGCACCTTCGGCCAGCATGAACGCGAGTTTGCCAGTACATGTAGCAAGGAGAGAGAGAGAACGCGGCGTCGGTGTAGGAGAGAGAGAGAGAGAGCGAGAGCGCGGCCGCAAGCAGCAGAGAAAAGTAGTTAGAACCCGTATACAGTCCACTGAAGGATCGCGCGAAGTGAAGTAATGTAATTAATTAATAGTAAATTTGTGCCCGTTCATTCCTTCTTTTATTTATATATTCCGATAAGTATAAGTCCTTGAAGTATCGCGCGAACACAGAGGTTGGAATTAGTTTGAGGTATTTAAGTAAGTACCTAGTTACATTGATTTATTAATATATTAGTTATTTATATTAGTAGTAATTAATATATCGCAGGTTTATAAGTGCCCGGTTAATGGCAATAGGCTCGCCACCTATTACATTGGGACCTAAGCATAAACGGCAAAATGTGGGTGCTAGCACCTCTGCCTACCCCTTCGGGGATATAGGCGTGAGTTTATGTATATGTTATATGTTATGTATTAGTTCTAGTTAGACCAGTTCGACTTGGCGAAGTGGAGGAGGAAGAACTGGAAGGCGAACTCTGAGCTTCGAGGTTATCTTGGCCACGGATGCAATCAGGAAAATGCGTAGGTATCCATGAAGATGATGATGACTAGTCGTAAGACTTTTAGGACTCTCACTACTCGTAACAACTGTCATAGATACTCGTATGGCCACCGTAATGGACGGTCTAAGCTACTCTCTGAGGAATGGAGGTGTCTCAATGTCTTTTAGAATGGTCATCCATCCGAAAACCAACCTGGCTTGTGTTGCTTAACCTCGTTATGTGTTAACCTACTAGGTTACCAATTAGTCACGAGTCCCGTCAATGGGTTTTTATTGATGATGGATGCATTGTGTTCAAATAAATCTGGTGATTTTCAATAAAAGCAATGTATGAAATGTGATTCTTATTCACTACAAAAATTTTTTTTGAGTACCTATTTTGTTGGATTATCATACCCAAATCATATCATTTTGAAATCTTGGATAGTTGCGCCAATTTTTAAAAAAGGATGCCACAGTGGTGTCCGTACTTTTTTTTTTCACCGAGATAAGATAAAATGGGTCGAAAGTAAAAATGTATGAAAATTTGACGACAAAAACATATTTTGACTTATTTTTGTAAAATAACTACAAATATTCTATATTTTTTCAGGGTGGTGATGGATAGCCATGCTTTTTAGCTTGTTAATACAGAAAAGAGTTCCAAAATATTTGCAAAATTGTGGGCCTGGTAGTTGAAAATATCATTAGGGGTACCTACCGAATTTTGAAGGATTTTAAAAAAGTTCAAATAATTAAAAAAAAAATAGAGATAAGTATATTTTTTTTCTTATTTTTTCCAGAGCAGCCATAAGTAGGGCCACTCTCTGTTGCCGGCTTATCCTTGAATTTTGGGACACCCTGTATATATCTCTTATGTGAATAGTTAATAAGGTCCAAAATAGGCACCTATTTCTTATTATGATCTTCACCGATTAATATAAAAATATACAAAAAATGAACAAACACGTTCATGCCACGGCGGAGAAACGGAGCACTTCACACGTCCCGACAACCGAATGGCGCTGACAGTGAAGGCCGCTTCCCACCGTCCACGATTCTGCGGATCATCAGTAATCATCACGCACAGCCGACGGTCACGGACGGCAACGCACGCAGACAGGGCTCTTCCAACGGTGCGTGTCGGTCGGTGAAGATCTTTTGATAACTTCATTTCAAAATGCAAAGTGAAAGAGAACGTGTCGTCGCTGCAGCCGCAGCTGTGGTATTAATTAACACTTACCAAATCATGCGATCTAGTAAAAGTAAAAAGAAACCACGTCGCTGATGGATATCAGCATACAACAAAAGTCGTTTAGCGTAAGTGTACATAGACATATAGGTATCTAATTTTATTTATTTTCTGTTTTGCCACGCATAGTGAGATCACGATAGAAAATTAACGAATGACATAAAATATTCCATGTCCTGTGAGGCTGTGATCCTACCGGTGGGATCATGATTCAGGAAAACTTAACATAAGTAATATGATACTTAATTGTTCCAAATGATTCTCCATTAAAATAGACATAATTATTTTGGGACTATTTTAAGAGTACATTTTTGTTTTTCAGATATAGGTAACGGAACTGATTATGCTCATTAATATGCTATTGAATACCTTCTGAATAAAATTGGTCCAGCAATTTTATTCAGAAGGTATTCGAAATCAGTTGATGAAGTCATCCTACCAAAATTGAAGAAAGTGTTGCTTGGTTCTTTTTGGATATCAATGAGCATATCAGTTCCGTTAGGTATATCTGAAAAACAAAAATGTACTCTTAAAATAGTCCCAAAATAATTATATCAAGGAATGATACCAACATGCGAAAATGTAGCACATCTCCGCCGCGAAACCGCGGATAGCGGAACCAGTATATGAGTTTCGCTGTGTTCAAGTGTAGCTGGAGCAGCGGAACATGAGCGGAACTTGACACTCGTTATCGAATATGGAGCGCGTACGCGAATCTAATTGGTCCGTGTAGAACGCATGCGCCAACTACCTGACTTCTGATTCCTCCGTTCAACATGACAACGTCTTTTTCGCATGCGCGAACTTGATACCGTGCTTCAAGAGCTTTCAAAATCAACAGGGCCGAAATTGGGTAATTGACTGTCTAGTTAGATTAGTTACTTTTTCTAAACGTCAAAATGGTGAGTGATAAGGAAAGGAGATGTCCACTTTTTGTATAGACAATGGGGACACTGTGTTTTGCACACCTGAGGCAGCCATTTTAAATAATAGCCCAGGATCAGCCGGGGAGCGCGAGATATGCTCTAGGCAATCTTACATCCTTAGGACCCAAGACGGCGTGTGGTTTTGAGTGGGTGCGATGATCGACCGGAGTGGTATCTGAGGGGACTGCCGAACAAAAGTTGGAACGGGATCAGAATTCGACGTGGGTGGAGCCGCGAGCAGCAGCTATGTATATATAGCTATGTATACTAGCAGTTGCCCGCGGCTCCGCCCGCGTGGAATTCGGATTCCGTCCCACTTTTGTTCCGTGCTAAAGCACAGAATAAGTAATAGTACTAAAGTTCCCTCGGATAATAGTCAGGAGTGATAGTGATTGTCGAACTGAACTGAACTCAGACCCACTACAAATGCATGCCGTCGCGGGTCTTTATTTGCTAGCCTATGTTACTCCCAGATAATGTAGCTTTCTATAGGTGAAAGAATTATTGAAATCAGTCAATAACAAACAAAAAAAAACAAGAAATTTTTTCCTCTTTATAATATTAGTGTAGATGTAGGTAATACCCTCAGAATACAGAACAAACCAGAAACCGCAAGCGCGCTCAAAAGTGAAGACACACAAACCAAGACAGATCGTCTTGGTTTGAATATTGTCACTCGCATTCACTCGTATGCACGTAGCGCGTCAGACGTATTACATCAGTGTCAATTTTAATTTTAAAATGTCGGTTTTAGTTGTTCCTACATGTAAAAATACATCTAGGATTACAAAAAAACAGGATGGGATCACATTTCATCTGTAATTAGCGTATACAAATGCATAATTATTTAATTATTGAATTTAATTGTGATTGATTTAGACGAAGACGCTTCCATCTTGTGTGTTGCCATGTCAATTGGAAATTTTACCCAACTATTTTGATGAAATTTAAACAGATAATATACTTAGATAGGTCTCTTTATTGTACAATACGGTTCAAATCAAACTAAATGGCTCGGTAGTACGTACGAGTGCCATGCGCAGGTAGGTACAAAAATATTCTGTTCACTTTACTCGTCCAAGCCCAAGCATTATTCCTTGTTGCATTGCAAACAAGTCGGTAAATAATATTATTATAAATCTTTTTATTACTTGCACTGTATGTAGGATGTTGGTAGGTAAAAGAAATCTTGCAACTCGATTTTGAAGCAGATATTCTCAACCGATTTTGATGAAATTTGGTATACACGTTAGTTTAGTTATTTTAGTTTCCCTACCGATGAAGAGAAAAATTGAAATGGATGAAATAGGAGATATAAGTATGTACCTATATTTTCAACATGTAGATACCAGAGTAGTAGCTAGGTATTATTTACGCCGCATTGGAGTGACACTGCGTCTATAGACTTTGTATATTATTATACCTTAATTAAACATTACCCATTACCTTAAAAAAAATACTTACCTTATTACCGTGTTTCATTTATAATATATATTTAGTAGCTTTAACTTACACTGATCACCTCTGTGTATAATACAGATATTAAATATCTAGTGTTATATCTCTTATCTAGTGTTTTAAGACTACCCTAAAGTTGGGAACCGCACCTTAGCCTAGCAACATTACGCGAGCGGGAAGTTTCACTATAGAGCGAGACAGAGTATCGTTTTTGGACACAGTGCGGGATATGCAGCTATTAGCGAATGCGGCTTCTGGTTTGTTCTGTATTCTGAGGTAATACCATTCTGTACAAAAAACTGTAGAAGGCAAAACAGCGAAAAAATAATCAAAGTAAAACTTTTTTACTGGTCTTGATTCATCGGAATTTGGAAGATCCCTAATGCGGCCCTGCAATTTTACGTGTTACGTAGACGCTCTATTCTTTTCAGGTGACAACACCGACAAAATAGCGGACGAAGCGCGGAGGTGTGACTGGCGTAGGCGAAACCGCGTGGAGAAAGAGATAGAAGATAGGTAAATCTATGCATTAGAACAGGCCGTTTCGCTAGTGTTCCGCTCCTCATACAACCGACAGAACATGGCGAAATGACCGCGGTTTCGCGGCGGAGGTGTGCTACAGGCATCAAGAACGGTTTGCAATTGCACTCAGATTTTTGGCATCTGGAGATAACTGCACAAGCCTTAGTTATCTTTTTAAAGTCTCCATACAAACAATTTCAAGATGACGTTTGCGAAGCCTTGATGGTAGAATTAAACGGAGAAATAAAAGTAAGTAAAGTACTTAAATGTGAGAATCAATTATTATTTATTCTATAGTAGTGAAATAGTACAAAGATCAAATCAAACATGGTATTCTCGTAATATTGTTTCAACTGTAAATCTTGCGGCAGTGAGTGTTGATGCTGTGGGGTTGTGAGCCTTGGACGATTGAGGGTTACTTGGGGATGGTTGTAGGTTGGATGAATGGACTTCGCCTGGGGTTTGCAGTGAGACTTGATGTTGTGGAGAAGATTGTGAGTTAGTTGAATGAGTGTAACCTGGGGATGGCAGTGAGACTTGATGCTGTGGGGATGGTTGCGAATTGGATGAATGAGAGTAACCTGGGGATTGCAGTGAGACTTGATATTATGGGGACGGTAGTGAATTGGATGAATGAGTGTTACCAGGGGATGGTTGTGAGTTGTGTGAATGAGAGTGACCTGGGGATGGTTGTGAGTTGGATGAATGAGAGTAACCTGGGGATTGCAGTGAGACTTGATATTGTGGGGATGGTAGTGAATTAGATGAATGAGTGTTACCAGGGGATGGTTGTGAGTTGTATGAATGAGAGTAACCTGGCGATTGCAGTGCGACTTGATATTGTGGAGATGGTTGTGAGTTGTATAGTTGTTGGCTAATGGGTAACGATATGTTTTGGTAAACTAAGTTTGGGAGATTCCTTGCGTGATTATCTAGTTGTTTAAGCGTATACATTATTTTATCTATTTCCATCATGGCGATATCTCTTGTACTTTCCCGTAAATCTCTTAATTTATTACACAGTAAATTGCAATACAGTAAACTTGTGTCAGACTCGGTCTGTGACATTTGTTTCATAATATTAAAAGCTTCCTCGCTGCGTTTCTTCAATTCATCACACTCGTTTAATCGACTTCTTTTAGATTTTTTTTGTTCCGATGTTTTAGGAGTTTTAAATGTTGTCGGTTGCACCGTTGTTGCCGGTTGCTCCGTTGTTGCCGGTTGCTCCATTGTTTCCGGTTGCCCAGTTGTTGCCGTTGTATCATTATCATGTTCTTCTTCTTCGATTTCCTCCGAGTACAGTGGATCCTGTAAAACCAATATACTTAAATCTAAGTAATTTTACTATTTTTTTCAGCTACCTCGGACAGACGGCAGCAGAATGGTTAAAAGTTGAAGATAATTTTAACAGAACATGGAATTTCCCACATTGCCTGTGCGCGATTGATGGGAAACACGTCCTGATACAATCCCCTTATCACAATGGTTCTGAATATATCAATTATCACGGAACTTTTAGCATTGTACTGCTAGCTTTGGTTGATGCTGACTATAATTTCATATTTGTGGATTGCGGATGTCCAGGTAGAATAAGTGATGGCGGTGTGTACAGAAACACAGAATTGTATAAAAAAATAAACTAGATTTGCCAGCATCAATGAGTTTGCCCTTCAGAGTGGAACGACTTCCCTACGTTTTCGTGACAGATAGTGCATTTGCTCTCACCGAAAACATGTTGAAGCCGTATCCCAGTCTCCATGCTAAGGGAACAAAAGAACGAATTTTCAATTATCGTTTGTCGCGTGCTCGGAGAATAGTAGAGAATGTTTTTGGCATCTTGTCGGCTATTTTTAGAGTACTAAAGAAACCATTTCTATTAGAAGTACACAAAGTAACCAATATCATAATGACATGTTGTATAATGCACAACTTTTTGAGGCGATCTAAACAATCCCGAGCATTGTACAGTAAGCTTCAGAGAAAAGGGGGTCTGTTTTCTCTGACGCTGACTGTACAATCCACCCGGTACTTCCGGTGGTTCCAGTGCCCATAGATACTGAAAATGAAGGCGAAGTGCGCCCAGGCTCGTGGCGAAATAATAATAAATGACATACTTCTTTGTTATCAATGAGGAATATACCAATAAGAGCACCTCTTTCAGCTAAGGCAATGAGAGATACATTTGCAGAATATTTCGCAACAGATGGCACTGTAGCGTGGCAAAATAACTATGATTTTACCTATTTACTAAATAAATCCTATACAATAAAATAGGTCCTCTTACCTTTTAAACCATACCTACGTATGCAGCGACAACGTTCACTTGTACGCAGCACAACTATTGTAACTTGAGTGACATTACACGACTGAACTCTGCCACCCAAAACACAAGCATCAGCTTAGTTTGGGAGACAGAATCAGTACCTAAAGTACATAATTACATCTACGGGTGAACTAATGTTAAGCCACCTTGTGAACTGTAAAATTTTTTGCGACAATAAACTTATTATTATTATTATTAAAAAAAAAAATATTTACTTACCTCAGAACTCTTGGTTTTTTTTGGTTTATAGATAACATCCAAAAAAGTAGCCATTATGTCATAAAAAGGCCACACAGGCTTGTAAACATCGTCAGTCCCACTTCCAGTGCCCATAGATTCTTTTACTTTTGTTCTTTGTCTTCTGTACGTCGACATTAAATTGTCTCGTTTCTTTTTTATATCCTTAACCGGAATCGCCCCATCCTTCAATTGGGTTTTTATACGGTTCCATGCATCGTATGCATCGGTTTTGTTTTTATGATCCGGCGCCGAAGTATTCCATAACGTTGGTTCATTTTGGTAAAGATTCAAAAATTCGTAAATAAGATCGTTTGTCCACTCCATTTCTCCGCAACCAACTACACACAAATAACACCACTGCTCGTGTCAACGGACAAACAAGTTCAGACTTGTCGTCGTCTGTGTTACCACGGACGCGTTCGGACCGCGGCGGACGTGCTCGGATCGCGCGCGCCGCACTATTTGAAGTTTACCGCCTCGCGACGCGACGGATACTGGCGCACCGCCACGGACGTCCTCTGCTATCACGGACGAGGCCTTTCCCACGGTCCGCGTCCGTCCGCGATATCGCAGACCGTGGGAACCGGCTATACACTGAAGCTCCGGTGTCGACCCGGGCCGGGAAATGTGTCATTGACTTTATCGATTTCATCTTTAAATATAAACATTAATGCCACTTTTCGTTGTTAGCTTATAACTCAAGAACGGCTGAACCGATTTGGCTCATTTTAGTCTTGAAATATTCGTGGGTGCCCAAGGAAGGGTTAATAGCACAGAGTACTATACTATATACTGGTTAATAGGTGCAGCGGGAACGGGAAAAATATGGCGGTACGAAGTTCGCCGGGACAGCTGCCTGCTAGTAGAAAATAATAATATATGCAATGATATTATTTTTTAGACTCCTGATAGTCCTGATAGAACACGTTTCCTGCCCGGCCCTGAATGGCCCGTTACCTATTACTTTTGTTTTATTGGTCACAATTATCTCAGGTTTTTTTTTTTATTACTATTAAACTTATTTATAAAGCCCGGATTCCAACAAAGCGGAGAGGAGAAGGGCTGCAAAACCGGCAGGTGATTTCCACCAAAGCGAAGAGGAGATGCATAGCAAAAAGGAAAAGTGGAAAGAATTAAATCTGATTGGTTAATATTGAAACACATCTCTTCTCGTCTCTACTCCGCTTTGGTGGAAACCAGGCCTAAATTTAATCAAAGCGTGCATTTATGACTTCCGCATCGAATGGATGCAGCTTCTTATTTTGATTATGTACCTACCTACTTTAATTTTTTATTTGAATTAAGGTGGTCTCTCACTTCTCTCAGACTAAAGGTGGTCTGATTATTGTACATACTGTACTTAGGTAGGTACTTATTTTTGACAATGTTCGATTTTATTGTATATATTTTATTTAACTGACCAATTTGTTGACATGTTTTAAATATACTGTAAGTATTATTTGACATTTAATGCCATTATATTATAATTTTTGTAAGACAATCAGCCAATGCTGTGCATACCTATCTGTAACTTGTGTAGCACATGCCTAACAATATCTTGCCACTGTCACTTATCAATGTTGGTGTTTACACTGTTGATATGTCCAATAAATAAATAAATAAATAAATAAATTAGGTATTATTGTATTTGAGTAAGTAATCATATTCTAATAATAAAATTGTAATACCATATTATATGAATTGTAAGAATTGTGGTCTACTACCATGGCATTAGATAACAACCTGTAATAATGTTAGTATGAGGAACAAATAAATAAGGAAAATAATAGGATGAATCGGTAGGTAGGTACTAAACTTGCTCTTAGTAACAACAGCTGTTACAAGCATTGTTTTTTTTTCTAGCCGCGTTTTGTAAGAAAGCAGAACTGTGTTTACTACTTTTTGCTTCAGTTGTCAATGTTCCGGTTGATAGCAACTAGAAAGTTTATAAATTAAATCTTCGAAGAAAACGGCCCGGCTCGGCTTGTGATTTGATATTGCGAGGAAGTAAGTATTTGAGAGTCCAAAGATTACTTTTATTTTTATCTTATCATAAGTATGGAACTGACAGTTCCAGGACTGCCTCTGTGGTGTTGGCGTAGCGGTAGTGAACGCGGCCGCTACGCAGGAGGCGCGGGTTCGATCCCCGCTCAGTGCAAATATTTGTGTGCATGACATAATGACTTATTGGTCAGCTCGCCACTTGAAAACCCGCCACTCGGTGGCGAGTTGCCCCGGGTATTTGAATTGGTCTGGTCGTACCTCGTAGAGCATGTTAAGTCGTCGCCGTCGGTCCCGGTTGCCAGACGAACATCTATGGCAGTCGTTACGGGTAGTTGGAGCCCTAAAAAGTCCAAAAACAACGGTCTAGCTGCAAAACTTCGTAATCGCATAATGTTACCTACCATTGGGTTGTGGAGGTCAGATGACAATCGCTTCACGGAAAATATCAAGGTCCATCCAAATTCGTAGTTAAGACGGGTTCGTGGCTTACGCCCCCAGGGTAAAGCGGACCCCAGACTCCGAGCTGAAAGCTTCGGATGCGACTGGGAATTAACGCTAGGTTGAAGAAGATGGAACTGAACTGACAGTTCAATATTAGATACTTTTGTACTTACCTACCTAACCTTTTTTATTAATTGCGGAAATCCCTACAGAGCCGGTAGGTGATTATGTCGGACTCGAACCGACTAAAACCGCACAGCCGTCTCGGGCCGTTGCCGAAGGTGAGGTAGTCTCTGATATATTCCTCACTCCCCGGTTAATCCGGGACCATTGAAGGCCCCTCGAGTGGGTATATTCCCGGTGTCCACCCCCTGCTTGTCCACCGCGGGTGGACAGAGACACAAATATTTAAAAAAATTCTCGCTGTCCACCCCTGGGGAACAGCGAGAATTAATTTTAAATTTAAGCAAGCAAGCAAGCAAGCGATCATACATATTTTGTTTTTTACTTGTGGTCACAGTTCTAACCTAACCTAACCTAACACTAGAGTATTTATCGAGAGTAGTCATATGAAACTCGTGTCTTTGTCCACCCGGGGTGGCCAGCGAAAATAATTTAAAATTAATTCTCGCTGTCCCACAGCGAGAATTTTTTAAAATATTTGTGTCTCTGTCCACCCGCGGTGGACAAGCAGGGGGTGGACACCGGGAATAATCACTCGAGTGTGGGTCTACGGTGTCTCCATCTTTCCTCGGATAGAGGGAAGGCGCACTTCGCACCGCGGCCTGCTTCTGCTAGGATGACACGCAGCTCTGCCTGTCAATTCCGTCTCTCCCATAAAAGCCAGAACAAACCTATTCAAGGAAGTGCAGGAAAACAGACCTCGTCTCAGATTAGAAGAATAACTCTTTGTGTACTTTAGTCTTACCTTGTATTACTTTATGCGACTTCACACACGAGTTCTATGCGTTTATGATTGTTTTACTCTGAGCCCCGGGTTCCAAAGGGAATGCGAGCCCTATAGCAGATAGCTGACAGAGATTTACACTCGAACGAAGATTAAACACTATGATGACAGCCTCCGTGGCGTAGCGGTAGTGAACGCGGCCGCTACGCAGGAGGCGCGGGTTCGATCCCCGCTCAGTGCAAATATTTGTGTGCATTAAATATGGGTATTTGCATTGGTCTGGTCGTGCCTCGGAGAGCACGTTAAGCCGTCGGTCCCGGTTGCCATAAGAACATCTATGGCAGTCGTTACGGGTAGTTGGTGCCCTAAAAAGTCCAAAAACAACGGTCTAGCTGCAAAGCTTCGATATCGCCTAATGTTAACATTGGGTCGTGGAGGTCAGATGGCAATCGCTTCACGGAAAATATCGAGGTCTAGCCAAATCTGTAGCTATGACTGGTAAAAGCGGACCCCAGACTCCGAGCTGAAAGCTTCGGATGCGACTGGGAATTAGGTAACGCTAGGAGGAAGAAGATTTCAAATAGTCAGTTTCTTTCTCTACTTTGTACCCATAGGAGGAGGTGGGACACGACGGTATTTCCGTCATTATCGAGCAGTCTGATTGGGGAAGTAATTCCAGCCTACAGAATATCGCGGTTATAATAACCTCATGCTGTGTTCCCGGCGGTGAATAGGGTAGCCAGAGTTTTGTGCTGTCAGTGGGAAGACCAATGACGTGCCCTGCTTGTCTTCTGCGCTGACGGCACAGAATCTCTCTGTTCTTACAGAGTCGGTAGCACGAGTGTGACTACCCTTGTGTTGTATACGTCCCTAGGCCACGGTCAACACTTTCCATCAGATGGGCCGTGTGCTTGTCTGCGACCTAAGTGGTATAAAAAATACTTACCAATGTTTTTCAGATTATACAAACATGTATGTTATCATAAGTAGGTCATTGACCCGTCAGTCATATCATGTCAATGACCGGCTAGTAAAAATATATCCGTGTATCACTATGTATCCCGTTACGCAAGAGCCGCGTTTGTCTAGCGATTTAGGTCCAAGATACGTGTCCCTAGGTCCTAGGTATATTTATGACATACACGTAGGCTTGTCAACGCAATCCAGATGCAGTTCTTTTTTTTTCTTGGTCATCAAGTATCAACTATCAACTAGACACGCATTGTGAAGATATTAGAGTACAAAATATTTTAAAATATCATACAGTGGGTAGGTACTCTTTAAAGTGTCAAGACCTTAAAAACCTGTATTATCATTAGTAGAGCATTAACCCGAAAGTCACGCGATCTATCCATGTATCACACACACGACCGCGCCGCTTGTCACGCAAGATTTGTATGCTTGCCACTTCCCTGATCCAAAAACAAAATTATTGGTAATTACGAAAATTTATATAACAAGCATCCCGACTCACGGAGGGCAGAAAATGATTATGTAACGGAGATGCCCCCGTGAAATTTCTCTGAAGAAAAACGCTCTGTCAACAGCAACTCAGCTATCATTTCCTTATTCATATTCTTTTGTTGTACACACAAACAAAGTTCTCAAGCTAAGCTAAATTGTGGGTTCACATCGGCCCCTCTAGACAAGTGGCAATTCGTTGCTCAGCGTATGTGGAATAGAATGCCAATTGTATGGGATTTGACGTATATGACAGGCGTCAACGAATGTCAAAAATGTCAAATCCTATACATTTGTCATTCTATTCCATCATACGCCGAGCAACGAATTGCCACTTGTCTAGGGGGGCGGTAGTGTAATTGCCAGGACTCTCGACCTCTCGATCGTAAGGCCGATTCAACCACTATGCTACCGACGTTTTTTTGTAAAACAGGTGAGGATACTTGGCCCCCATACACGGTACACCTAATTTTGACATTGAATGAATACTATAATACTACAATAATAGGTATAGCTCCGGACACGTATCTTGGACCTAAAATGTGCTCTAAATGTGCTCTATACGCGCAGTACACTTTTCTTGGATGTTTTTTGAGGATAGCACGGGGTGCTACTGCGGTGGACGGACCCAAATTCACCAAGCATAGATTATTAATACAAAGCAATCCGCGGGCGCCGCCAGAGCCTTGTTTGTCTTGCGATTTAGGTCCAAGATACGTGGCCGGAGTTATACCAATTATACACAAGGAACGATACATGGTTGCTCATCAACTCTCGTGAATAAACCGGTTGTTGTTAGTTTTCCTTATCACTGTTTTAGGTACGGTAGGTACCTACATAAACGTTACTTACATTCCGAATCTTTTATGCTCAGTACTGCGAGCGAAAAAGTAATAAGAAGGTACTGTTACATAATCCATAAGCATACTTAAGGGCGAAAATCACGTATATTTTTCATTTATTATTTAATGCTAGAAATTCACACTATAAGTGTAAAAATAAATACACGTGATATCTCAATATACCCCTCCCTCCCCCCAGGCGATATTTCGTGATTTTTTCCGGACCACCACCCCTCCCTGTTGAGCCTCACGTGATTAATGGACAGTGGGGTGAGCACGAACTATTATCGTAATCGTATCGTGAACGTAACGATAGCACGGAGCATTGCGATTGGCAGGCTTCAGGCAGGCGGCCAATCGCAATGCTCCGTGCTCTCGTTACGTTCACGATACGATTACGATAGTTGTTCGTGCTTACCCCACAGCTCCTATTCTGAGATGGTTACTAAATTTAGTAGTTAATGTAATAGGAGCCCACCTGATGGAAAACGGTTACCGTAGCATATTGACGGGTGCAACACCTGGGGAGGCACACTCGTGCTACGGACCCTGTGTTAGGCAGAGATTAGTCAATATAATATCACAATCTCCAGTATTCTGTCAATATTATATTGATACTAGTGACTCGCCCCGGCTTCGTCCGTGGCATACTTCGAAAATCCGTAAGCCCGCAATTTTTTAATTAAAATTAATTTAAGGGAATTTGCCGGATTTCTTAACATTTATGGTTACTGCTCCGCTTCCTTGAGTAGTAGCGTGATGATATTTAGCCTATAACCATCCTCAATAAACGGGCTATTCAACATAAATATATTTTTTCAATTCGGACCAGTGGTGGGGTGAGCACGAACAACTATCGTAATCGTATCGTGAACGTAACGAGAGCACGGAGCATTGCGATTGGCCGCCTGCCTGAAGCCTGCCAATCGCAATGCTCCGTGCTATCGTTACGTTCACGATACGATTACGATAGTAGTTCGTGCTCACCCCACAGTAGTTCCTGAGATTAGCGCGTTCAACCAAACAAGCAATCAAACTCTTCAGCTTTATAACACCTAATATATTTTTATAATTAAGAGCCACTATAAGATTGTTTAGTTAAGTAGTTTGATTAGTTAAGTACCTAAAGTACTACGTTAGTACCGGGGGTCACGGGTGGAGCCGCCTGTCACCCTGGCAGAAGCAGCTGTGCAATTCACTAAGGAAGCACAACGATGCGAGTCGCCACGTTGTACTCGAGCTCGATAGAGATTGTCATTGGTCGATCCCCAGTGACGTGATACAATCCGACCAATGACAATCACTATCGAGCACAACGTTGTGACTCGCATCGTTGTGCTCGCTTAATGAATTGCAGTGCTGTAGGCACATGCTGTAAGAACATTTCGAACGATCGAACGAACTCGAAAGCTAAATTAGCGGTGATATTTCAATATCGCATGCTGTTTTGGTGATGTCAGGTTGTCGAGCACATAAACATACATCACACTCATGCTCGACAACGTGACGAAACCAAATTTACAGCAAGCAGAATGGAAATATCACCGCGGATTCAGCTGTCGAGTTCGTTCGATCGTTCGAAATGTTCTTACAGCATGTGCCTACTGGCCGCGGCGCACAGTGGTTCAAAATTTGAGCTCCATTGACATAGAAACTTAAAGTGAGGAAATTAAAAAAAAAAAATTGTAATGGCTCTGGCATACCTCGCCATATGTCATATTAACGTATGAATGGTATAAGTAGCTCCACGCGTGAGAAAAAAAAGTTTTGTGTTTTTTTTGTATGGGAGAAAACACTTAAAGTGCTTTTTCTTTTAACTGAATGGAACTGAAGGGCTGGTGCTCACACCAGCTATTGTACCACACACGGCGATCAAGATGACATCAAATTCACGCACCTTTACGCACCACTCCGCACGTAGTAAAATTTTGAAATATTGAATTTTCGATATGTGATTTTTCAAATCTTTGACGTAGTTAAATGTAGTTGCCGGTCCATTTACTTATAATGTCATTAGTTTTTAGCCTATAAGTGACTTTTAGGATGACAATAATTAAAAATAATATTGATTATACGCATAAGTTTTTTACAAAATTGCATTCCGAGAGCTAAGTAGCTCATTTGTTAATCACCGTGATTATGGTTGTTTATGATTAAATATGATTGACGTGAGATTAACCAATTAGGCTCTGGCATATCTCGCTTTATGTCATATTAACGTATGAATGGTATAAGTAGCCCCACTCGTGAGAAAAAAAAAAATTTGTGTTTTTTTTGTATGGGAGAAAACACTTAAAGTGCTTTTTCTTTCAACTGAATGGAACTGAAGGGCTGGTGCTCACACCAGCTATTGTACCACACACGGCGATTATGATGACATCAAATTCACGCACCTTTACGCGCCACTCCACACGTAGTAAAATTTTGAAATATTGAATTTTCGATATGTGATTTTTCAAATCTTTGACGTAGTTAAATGTAGTTGCCGATCCATTTACTTATAATGTCATTAGTTTTTAGCCTATTAGTGACTTTTAGGATGACAATAATTAAAAATAATATTGATTATACGCATAAGTTTTTTACAAAATTGCATTCCGAGAGCTATTGTTTAATTAAGTGCCTTTTATTACAGATAATGGAGTCACATTGTGAGTAGGACCTATTTGGCTCCACTAGAGCCTAATTGGTTAATCTCATGTCAATAATATTTAATCATAAACAACCATAATCACGGTGATTAACAAGGGAGCTACTTAGCACTCGGACTGCAATTTTGTAAAAAACTTATGCGTATAATCAATATTATTTTTAGTTATTGTCATCATAAAAGTCACTAATAGGCTAAAAACTAATGACATTATAAGTAATTGGATCGGCAACTACATTTAACTACGTCAAAGATTTTAAAAATCACATATCAGAAATTCAATATTTCAAAATTTTACTACGTGCGGAGTGGCGCGTAAAGGTGCGTGAATTTGATGTCATCTTGATCGCCGTGTGTGGTACAATAGCTGGTGTGAGCACCAGCCCTTCAGTTCCATTCAGTTGAAAGAAAAAGCACTTTAAGTGTTTTCTCCCATACAAAAAAAAACACAAAACTTTTTTTTCTCACTCGTGGGGCTACTTATACCATTCATACGTTAATATGACATAAAGCGAGATATGCCAGAGCCTAATTGGTTAATCTCACGTCAATCATATTTAATCATAAACAACCATAATCACGGTGATTAACAAATGAGCTACTTAGCTCTCGGAATGCAATTTTGTAAAAAACTTATGCGTATAATCAATATTATTTTTAGTTATTGTCATCATAAAAGTCACTAATAGGCTAAAAACTAATGACATTATAAGTAATTGGATCGGCAACTACATTTAACTACGTCAAAGATTTTAAAATCACATATCAGAAATTCAATATTTTACTACGTGCGGAGTGGCGCGTAAAGGTGCGTGAATTTGATGTCATCTTGATCGCCGTGTGTGGTACAATAGCTGGTGTGAGCACCAGCCCTTCAGTTCCATTCAGGTGAAAGAAAAAGCACTTTAAGTGTTTTCTCCCATACAAAAAAAAACACAAAACTTTTTTTTCTCACTCGTGGGGCTACTTATACCATTCATACGTTAATATGACATTAACCGAGATATGCCAGAGCCTAATTGGTTAATCTCACGTCAATCATATTTAATCATAAACAACCATAATCACGGTGATTAACAAATGAGCTACTTAGCTCTCGGAATGCAATTTTGTAAAAAACTTATGCGTATAATCAATATTATTTGTAATTATTGTCATCCTAAAAGTCACTAATAGGCTAAAAACTAATGACATTATAAGTAAATGGACCGGCAACTACATTTAACTACGTCAAAGATTTGAAAAATCACATATCGAAAATTCAATATTTCAAAATTTTACTACGTGCGGAGTGGTGCGTAAAGGTGCGTGAATTTGATGTCATCTTGATCGCCGTGTGTGGTACAATAGCTGGTATGAGCACCAGCCCTTCAGTTCCATTCAGTTGAAAGAAAAAGCACTTTAAGTGTTTTCTCCCATACAAAAAAAACACAAAACTTTTTTTTTTCACGCGTGGAGCTACTTATACCATTCATACGTTAATATGACATAAAGCGAGATATGCCAGAGCCATTACAATTTTTTTTTTTAATTTCCTCACTTTAAGTTTCTATGTCAACGGAGCTCAAATTTCGAACCACTGTGCGGCGGTAGCGCGTATTGTGTGCCTCCCCATACCCGGGGGGCGAGTAGGGACTTGGGACACTGTGGTCCCCACACAGGTAAGAGGGCCAGATCGAGAGATATGGCCCTGGGTCGGCCGGGGTGCGATGGATATGTCTACGACAATCTCACCACCAGCAACCGACGGCCCACAGATGGCGTGCGTTTTAGTCGGTTCGAGTCCGACATAACCTCCTCCACTGGTTCCGGCGGGGGGCAGGGGTGGGGTATCCGTGGGGATTTTTCGCACGATAAAAAAGTACATAATGAAATGAAGTTTAAGTGAATATACCTACCTAACTACCTCATCTGAAAAAGTTATCTAGAATCTAAATAAAGTACCTATTCTCGGACATTCTAAATATACTTATACACGTTTTATCTTAGTTCTTTTAACGTTAATTTTGTGTTATTTTAGTTTTTTTTCCAATCCTTTTTAAATTAATTATTATAATTGGTACCTACATCATATTATAAACGTAAAAGTAACTCTGTCTGTCTTTTTGTCTGTCTGTTACGCTTTTACACCTAAACCCCTGAACCGAATTTAATGAAATTTGGTACAGAGGTATCTAGATTGGAACTTGTGAAAGAAAATAGGCTACGATTGGTTGCTAGCATAATATATTCAAATTAAGTAAGTTACAGGCAATTTGTATAATCCGATTGGGGCTGTCCATTAATCACGCGGTGTTTTTTTAGCAATTTTCTAACCCCTCCCCCATTGTAATACGGGGTGAGGCTCCCCCCTAGCCAAAATCACGTGTATTTTTTAAGCTATTGCATAGCTTCTATCGCGGGCCTTGAGCGTGGAGACCGAATCCAGAAATTCCGTAACGAAAAATGGTAACACCCCCAACTCCGAGCTCGCACGAATCGAGCCGAGCTGCTCCGAATGCTAAGCAATAGCTTTACCGCGGCAGTCCCCGAGTGCCACACGTCTTTTTTATTTATTGTTTACTGCCATTATTTAACTACCCCTCCTGCCACTCCTGCTCAAGGGAGCGGAGCAGTAACCATAAATGTCAACAAATCCGGCAAATTGCAATACATTATTTAAAAATTGTGCATTGATCGAGGTGGAGGATCGGCAAACGTGGCGCATATTGGGAGAGGCCTATGTACAGTAGTGGACTGCAATAGGCTAATTGATTGATTGATTTGAAAATTAATAAATTGCAAGCATAATAATTATGGTATATGCCGCGTGCGAACCGGCAGAGTAGAATTTGGGCCACCTCATTTCCTTCCTTGCGGTGTTATACAAGGCGACATAAGGATAAGGCTGTTTAACATCAGACAGATATATACAGCCCAGGCTCTGCCTCAGATACATGGCTTGAGTCAACAATTATAGTGCCTGGAATACGGCAATAGGCTCACCCCTTATTACGTGGGACCTAATACAATGATTAGTGAAATGTGGGTGTTAATTCACCTCTGCCTAACCCTCCGCGGATAAAGGGGTTTAAAGGAGTGATACGGGGTTTTTATGTGTAAAAAAAATGTATATCACGCACGGGCAAAACCAGGGTGGGTCAGCTAGTCATAATTAATAATAAATTGTTAGATAAACCGCACAGTATAATGACGTCTAGAACTATCTAAATGTCTACATTTATTTTTAAAACATATAATAAAACTCTTAAAATTATGGTAAGTAACTAAAACTTGTGTTTCTATTTGCTTAACATTTTGAGTGTAGATAGAGCACTTAGTAGAAGTACGCTAGTACTATTTTCTTTTCTACGGTAGAAGGTAAATAAAAATTGTCAAGTGACAGTCGGGCTCGCGCACTAAGGGTTCCGTACAATACTGAATTGAGGTAGGTACGAGCATATCATACTAGACATACATAGCATACTAGACTACGACAACTAGAGCTAGTGCTATATAAACGGCAAAATCTTTTTATTGCGTTGACCTAGAAGTTTGATTTTTTCACAGCTGTAAGAGATTACAGACGAAATGGACAACCTAGTGATCCTATACGGGTTCCGTTTCTTTTTCCTTTGGAGGAAGAGCCGGAAGGCGAACCCTGAGCTCCGAGGTCATCTTGACCACGGATGCAATCAGGCAAATACGTCTACCTATATGAAGGACTTATTCGTCAACTCGCCACTTGAAAACTCGCCACTTGGTGTCGAGTTGCCCCGAAATATTTTAATTTATTTTTCATTCGTCAACTCGGCCCTCAATGTAAGTAGACGATGATTTGAGGTACGGAACCAATTAAATTTGATAACTAAAACTCGACTTGTAAAAAGTAATAAACAAGGAAATATCAAAGATAGCGTGGTCATATGCCACTTAACGCTACTTACTTTTTTTTTATCGTGCGAAAGATCCCCACGGGTACCTCCCCCGCCGGAGCCGGAGGAGGAGGTTATGTCGTACTCGAACCGACTAAAACGCACGCCGTCTGTGGGCCGTCAGTTGCTGGAGGTGAGATTGTCGTAGCCATATCCCTCGCACCCCGGCCGACCCAGAGCCATATCTCTCTCAATCTGGCCCTCTTCCGGTGTGGGGACCATAGAGTCCCCAACTCGCCCCCGGGTATGGGGAGGCACGGAATGCGCGTCGCCGCCGCGGCCTGCTTCTGCTAGGGTGACAGGCGGCTCCACCCGTTACCCCCAGGCCCGCGCTCATGGGGAAACTCTACTTACTCTAACAAAACAATACATTCTAGGGAAAAGTGCCATACGACCACGGCTATCCTAAATATTATGTTCTTGTTTAAAATTACCTTTGACACTACTGGTGGTGTCATGGGGAATAATTTTACCCTTGACACTACCAGTAGTGGCATTGGGTAGTGCCACGAGGCAGTCACAATTTTTATGTAATACATAAATACAATGCATATTAAATTATTATTCTTTGTCAGTTTTAATCGCAACTCTTTTAAATGTCAGCCATTTTTTTTTTTTTTTTTTTTTTGTAAAAAGAATATTAGCAACCGAAATTACTAATATTCCCGTTAACCCCTCCAGCTAAGCTAAATTGCTTGTGTTAGGAGTGGGTTCACGCCGGTAGTGTAATGGCCAGGATTCGAACCCGGGACCTCTCGATCGTAAGGCCGACTCCTTAACCACTAGGCTACCTGTACTGTAAAATACTGTGCATAATATCTAATACGTTTGCATTATTGCGACTCAGAATTTGAATTTCAATCAATCAATCAATCCTTCCTGTGGGTGTCATCCTAAGGGATAGGGATAATATTTTTTAGACAATTTTTTAAATTTTTCACTCCGTAAGAACCATCCTCGTACTTCAAGGAATATTCTAAAAAATAATTAGCGTAATCGGTTCAGCTGTTCTCGAGATTTGCGCATAGCAACACATTTAGCGAATCATTTTTATATTATAGGTAGAAGATTGTAAAAATATTCAAACCCAATGTAAGAATTGTTCATCATTATCATATTATACCTACTACAAATACTGAAACAACCTATCACTAACTTTGTCTTAATTCGGGGTGGTGCCCTATCGTACGAATGGCCTAAGCAATTTGTTAAATGTTGTAATAAACGTTACGTTACGGCTGAATATCATTCAGGCCGTTTATTGAACGGTGCCGTTTAGTTAACAGCCTAGGTAGTTAAATTGAACGGCTGATTAAGGTGATTACATACGCGAATGACTTTGACCATACAAATGCTCAAGGTCATTCGCTCGTTTTTCAGCCGTAAAAATCAGTAAAATTAATTTTAATAGATAATTTTATAGGAGACGATTACAAACTAAGAGGGTCACGTCATGCTAATACACTGATTTAACATATATCTAAAATTTTAGACTATTTGGATAGGTACGTATTGTAGAAAATATTTGGTTTCATAAGAAAGAGTAGAGTGATGTTCAGAGCCTCTTTTCAACTATTTCCTCCTATTTTATTGAATTTATGAAAAGGTGAAGTTACTCTGTATATCCTGTAGTATGCAGGGATGTAAATTCCAGATCTTTAGGTTTTATAGTTAAAAAGAAAAACGGTTTCGAAAATACCGATTTTTCGATGCTAATCTGATTCGGGGCCTTAAGCTAGTTGGCGGCGACAGATCCAAACCATTTAATTAAATGGCTGGATATCATTCAGGCCGTTTACTGAACGGCGCCGCGTCGTTTAGTTAACAGCCTAGGCAGTTAATTCAAAGTCAAAGTCTTTATTTCTCAAAATAGTGCAACACTGTTACAGCTTTTTGACGTCAAAAACTCCTTAAAACTAAGTTTACCACCGCTTCCTAAGCGCTAATGGAGAAGAAACGGCGCAACAAACTCCACTGCGGCATTTTAAGGACGTCAGTTTACAAAAAAAATAAAAGGGTTTCTTAAGACTAAATATGAACGTATGTACATTTGTCTCGCGTCAAGTAGGTATATAAAAAATAAAAAATAAATCTTATCCCTACTAATATTATAAATGCGAAAGTAACTCGGTCTGTCTGTCTGTCTGTCTCACTTTTACGACTAAACCGCTGAACCGATTTTGATGAAATTTGGTATAGAGGTAGGTTAGACCTTGAGAAAGGACATAGGCTATGTTTGGTCGCGATAACCGACATCCACGCGGGCGGAGCCGCGGGCAAAAGCTAGTATAAAATAAAAATAAGACAACTTCAAGAGGGGCCTGCACCATGCTCAAGCCATACATTTTTGCCTTTAATCGTCTGTCCTATAGTATGCTTTTTTGCATAGGGTGGTCTTTACATGATTTTTAAATTGATTTTCAGGCATACCAAGGACCGATTTAGGCAACTTATTATAAAATCGTATACCTTCCCCTTTAAAAGAATCACTATGCTAAGCCGATAGCATGGAAGGAGCAGTTTATTTTTATTGCGCAGATTTCTGTCTGTAATGTCACTTACTTTTGTAATTGAATGGCTGATTAAGCTAGTTAGCTGCGTCATATTAAAAGCGAAATACAACGTACTGATTAATCGCGATATCTCAGAAACACCTACAAACTTAAAAATTGGCATCTAATAGCTAATAACAGATTCTACGAAATTGCACCCCTACGGGGATAAAAAGTACTCTACGCGTACAAAGTCCCAGGCGGCAGCTAGTATAACCCGCGCCACGTATCTTGGACCTAAAATGTGCTCAAAATGTGCCCTATATGCGCAGTACACATTTCTTGGGTGTCTTTGAAGGCTACTGCGGTAGACGAACTCAAATTCACCAAGCATAGACTATTACGACTCCCAAACTGAACTCCGAAAAATCTTTCTACGACAAGATTTTACTTCGACAACATGAAACTCCGATACGACTCAATTTCGACAATACTTTTGATCGAAACAACTCAATCCCGACATTACTATACTCTGACAAAGCGTTTCTTCGACATGACTTTAATAAGAAACGACGTGAGTTCGACGACATTCTACTTAGACAATAATGCTTGTCCGAAATGAGTCAAATTCGACATACCCTACTCTGAAATATTGTAGCTCGATAATATCTTGAATCGACGTGACATATTTATGACACGATGTTATTGCGAAATTATTAGATAAGTACCTTTAAAAGAGATCCGATTTTCAGCACTCCATGGATTCACCGTGCGGTCGCCGCCGGGTCCATAGCGTGATACAGAGAGGAACACCGTGACGGCAACTGGGACTTGCGACCCAGACGTGGGAACTAATATACCTAAAGACCACGCTATAAAGACAAACAAATACTTTAAATTGACTAACGAGTTAACCAAAAAACGGCTACGTGGTTAAGCTCTACGCCGTAGAAGTAGGAGCAAGGGGAATTCCAGCTAAATCTCAACTTACTTAAAGACCTCGAATTGCCAAGAGCTTCAGTAAGCTCTTTACTAAATCGAATATCAAAAGCGGCATCTTACCAACTTTGGATAAGTAGGGGGGGAACACTACTGACGATGGAGGTGAGCGCTGATGCATCACAAGGTGTCCACCCTAAACCTACATCTGGGTCGCAAGTCCCAGTCGCCGTCACGGTGTTACTCCTCCTGTATCACGCTATGGACCCGGCGACCGCACGGTGAATCCATGGAGTGCTGAGAATCGAATCTCTTTTAAAGATACTTCCTACTTCCTACTATCCTACTAATATTATAAATGTGAAAGTTTGTGAGAATGGATGTGTGGATGTTTGTTACTCTTTCACGCATAAACGGCTGGACCGATTTGGTTGAAATTTGGTATGTATATAGGTTATACCCTGGATTAACATATAGGCTATATATCAGCGATGAACGGGATCAGAATTCCACGCGGGCGGAGCCGCGGGCAACAGCTAGTATCTAATAATTTTGCAATAACATCGTGTCATAAATATGTCACGTCGATTCAAGATATTATCGAGCTACAATATTTCAGAGTAGGGTATGTCGAATTTGACTTATTTCGGACAAGCATTATTGTCTAAGTAGAATGTCGTCGAACTCACGTCGTTTCTTATTAAAGTCATGTCGAAGAAACGCTTTGTCAGAGTACAGTAGTGTCGGGATTGAGTTGTTTCGATCAAAAATATTGTCGAAATTGAGTCGTATCGGAGTTTCATGTTGTCGAAGTAAAATCTTGTCGTAGAAAGATTTGTCGGAGTTCAGTTTGGGAGTCGACTATTACAAAGCAATTCGCGGGCGCCAGAGCCTCGCATGTCTTACGATTTAGGTCCAAGATACGTGGCGCGGGTTATATTGTATACTGGCAATGTTCTGGGTGTGTCTCTCCCCGCTAAGAAGAATCAGAATCATAAGGTTGTCGTGAACAATGGTCCGCTGAACCCATAACTCAAACCTGATTGTTTTGGTACAGCCTGCTGGCACCGGGCGATAAACAGCGCGTTTATGTTCAGTACATATCGCGACTTGCGGTGATAAGGTCTCGTTTACGTTTACGTGCTTTGGTTGTTCAAATGTGGTTTGACGAGTGACGCAGTGTTGACGAATTTAAAAAAGGAATATGGATAAAATAACGTTTACTGTCAATGGAGACCGGTATACATTGAGTGAGTGTTCTTTTTTTTATTTTTCTGATTTTAAATTTGGAATGTATTAATGTATTTAAAAAAAAAATAAACTAGCTGAACCGGCAAACTTGGTTTTTCCGCTATTAAAAATTGGAGTTCTCCTGTAATAGCCGGTTCCCACGGTCTGCGATATCGCGGACGGACGCGGACCAGCTCGCACGGCACACCGTGGGAAGGGTCTCGTCCGTGGTAGCAGAGGACGTCCGTGGCGGTGCGCCGGTATCCGTCGCGAGGCGGTAACTTCAAAGGTGCGGTGCGGCGCGATCATTTTCCGAATCATAATCCCACCGCGCACCGGGGTAGGATCACAGGACAAGGAGTATTTTATGTCATTCGGTAATTTTCTACCGTGATTCCACTGCTATGGGTGACAAAACAAAATTTGATATAGGTATGTCTATGTACACTTACGTTAAACGACATTTTGTTGTATGCTGATATCCACCAGCGACGTGGTTTTTTTTTACTTTTACTAGATCGCATAATTTGGTAATTGTTAATTAACTAATACCACAGCCGCGGCTGCAGCGACGACACGTTCTCTTTCACTTTGCATTTTGAAATGAAGTTATCAAAAGATCTACACAGACCAACACGCACCGTTGGAAGAGCCCTGTCTGCGTGCGTTGCCGTCCGCGATCGTCGGCTGTGCGTGATGATCCGCAGAATCGCGGACGGTGGGAAGCGGCCTTTAGACTGTAAGAAGGTAAAATTTGGGAAGTACCTATGTATTTTTCAATTTCAAGTCATAATAAAACAATAAAACAAAGAAAAATCAAAATTGGGGTTGGCCGCCCTTATAACTTAGAGAATCTATACTATTTTATTACAAATTATAATACATAAATACTAATATAGTTAATTGTAAAGTGGTCGTGTCTGTACATTGGAGATATTTGCAAAAAAAATTGTTATGTTAACGATATCAATCAATCAATCAATAATTAGCCTATTGCACTGCACTTTTAACGATACCTACTGAACACGAAAATATTTTTTTATTATTATTATCTTGTCTGTTTGTTCGCGATGGACGCAAAAACTAATGAACGTATTTTGATGCGGACTTTTGTTAGAAAGGGCTTGGTCAGACTTAAAATCTTACGTTTGTTTGATCGCAATCAGTTGAGTAGAACCGGAGATATGAGCAAAGGTCGCGTACTGCGCGTAGGTACCTATAGAACACAATACGTCATGTTGAGCACACTTTAGATCCATGATAAATATCCCGAGCTTAGAGTATACATTATCATATAGAGCGCATATCACTCAGGTCTTTGGCGCAAAATGTTAGCAGATACTTTGCGATGGTATAGCGTACCTATAGTGACGTTTCATGCATTACCGAAAAAATCAATAGATGCACTTATTAATGTAGTTTGTTGTTATGAAGTTATTTGTTCGATATGATATGCATGGATAAAATTAAAGCCAAAATACAAAAAAAAAATGGCGTCATTTTGCGTTATTTTTGCGTCATTATTACTACAAATAAACGATGATTTAACATATCGAATTAAATATTATTTGCGAATTCATTTTGACGGGTATTGTTTTGCTACTGATTGAGGTTGAGCCAGGAGCCTCGGTACTGTTCATACCCGTGATAGCAGTTCATACTTGTAAGGCGCGCTCTATAGCTATGTATACTCTAAGGTCCCGAGCAATACACGCCTATTTATCTCCGGGGTAGGCAGAGACAACAGCCCGTCATTTGACTCTATCCTTACATACTTCACGAGCTTCCTCTACTATCATTAATCCTCCCATGCAAGCCCGCCGGTTTCAAATGCTTCTGACCTGCAAGCCTACCCATGAATTCTTAAGGCCCCGAATCAGGTCAGTATCGAAAAATTGGTATTTTCGAAACCGTTTTTCTTATTAACTATAAAACCTACAGATCTGGAATTCACATGCCTGCATACTACAGGATATAGAAAATAACTTTTTTCTTTTTTTCATAAATTAAATAAAAAAGGAGGAAATACTTAAAAGGCTTCGAAAATCACTCTACTCATTCTTATGAAACCAAATATTATCTACAATATGTATCCAAATAATCTAAAATTTCACATTATAAAGTTAAATAAGTGTATGAGCATGACGTGATCTTCTTAGTTAGTAATCGTCGCCTATAAAATTGGTTTTACTGATTAAAACGGTTCAAATATGAGCGAATAACCGACATGATAAGGTATTAGAAATAATAATATTACTGTCGGATGGAGAACAGCCCTATCCCTTAGTCGCCTTCTACGACACCCACAGGAAGAGATGGGGGGGGGGGGGGCTATTCTACAACAAAAAAATAAATTTTAATATTTTCTGTCTCGGGAATTCTTGTCTGTTTGTCCGTGATGGATGCTAAAACTGCCAAATGGATTTTAAGTCGTGTTAACCGATTCTCACAGGCGGAACCGCGGGCGGAAGGTTAGTAGATTATATAACATAACATACATATACTCACGCCTATATCCCCGAAGGGGTAGGCAGAGGTGCACCCACATTTCGTCGTTTATGTTTAGGTCCCAATATAATAGGTGGCGAGCCTATTGCCATTATCCGGGCACGTATAAACCTGCAATAAATCCACACATAACTTCGAAAAGCATCGAAAAGTCATTGGTGTGTGCCATGGTAAAACCTGGGACCGAACCCTAGACCTCGTCTCAGCAGTCCATTACCCATACCACTAGGCTACCGCGGCTCTGGTGGTCTATAACTATGGTGTTATAAAAAATCGGTCAATTACCTTGTAGGGTACGAAGTACGTACAATGAACTCAGCACATTTGTTTGTAACGACATAACATTTAAATGCCTAATAAATAAATAATAACGTAATTTAAATGAATATCTTACTGTATAATTAATTTAATATTGTCTTTACAATCCAATAAAGTAGTTATATTGCTATTTTTTCCTTTGCCATAGTATTAGTAGGCATGGCGCATCCGGCAATATAATGTTGTACACGTGATAATTTTATTGTCGTAAGAGCGTTTTTACATTGTCCGATATCCGATATCAGTGTCGGACGACGATATCCGACATCCGATACAACATTTATGCTGATTTCGCACATTCCGATAAAATAGGTCTGATTTGGCTATTTCTGTAGTGCAAGCAATTTTCGACCCTATTGACATGTTTTATCGATTTTTTTTCTTATATTCGAGATCAGCTTTACTTGTCTCCATGGTATGTTCCCCCTATCCTGTTCACCTGAACCGCTCTGGTCATATAAACTTGAAATTTTAACATTAGATGCTTTTCATATTGCTGGCAACACTAAGTGAGGATTTTTGGAAATTTTGTTATTAAGGGGGTAAAATAAGGGTTGAATAGAAATGAACTTCTGTACAAACTTTCATCCCTTACCCATTTTACCTCAATAGCAAAGAAATTTTCAAAAATTGGACACATAATACATGATGCCAACAGCTACATTCTAAAATATCATCGCACCGCTCGCAATAGGCATTGCGACCGGAAACGGTGCGCATTGCGCGGTGTGAAAGGAACTTCATCCCACGCACACGCACACTAAAGCTGTGGATGTAACTCCCTACCGTTGGTTTTCCGAAGCGACTACAATATAGGGTTCTTCAAAATGGGCAAGGCATTAGAAGGTTTCTTCAGGGTCGGCAGCACGAGTGTAACGCCCCTGGTGTTGCATACGTCCATAGGCCACGGTAACCACTTCCCATCAGGTGGGCCGTATGCTACCTAATGCTTCGTTTACATACTCGCGGCAGAGCGAGGGAAGTGGCGAGAGAAGTGGGCAGAGACGTGGTGTGAATAGTATATTCGTCAAGGCGCGAGTACTGCCGCGATGTTGCTGCGAATGTCAGCGGCAATACTAGCGCGATGAACTATACGAGACCGCTAGATGGCGCTAATCAGTAATTATTGCTCCTGGAATATTTACTTTTAAAAATATTTATATCCATCTACGGACAGTGTATAGGTAGTTGAAAGTGATAGTTTTTATTATTAATCTATTTAATCAATTCGCTATGCTGTAAAAGCATAATGCGTACACTGCTACAGCGTTGTTCTCCATACGTTTACGTCCGTCTCCGTTGCAGGGCGAATACTGTAATGCGGACCAACACGATGATGCGTACGTGTGAATGCTAGGGCATTATTCGTGGGAATACTTCCGGCAACACGATGAGCAATGCGATGGGCAGCGTGTAAACGCGGGGTAAGTGGTATAAAAAAACGTAATAGATCCAAAAGTACCTACCTAACTATTTAGGTTTCCCCTCGCATTCAAAGTATTATACTTTTCAATATCGGATACGTCAATATATGCTAATAATAATATATCACTAAAATATCACAGTTCACATACAACGACTATGAATAATTGAATATCTGTAATAAAATAATATGGCCTTTGTTCATAAAGGTAATAATAACTGTAATTAAAGATTCCACACATCCGCATTAAATTCACGAATAATAAAAGAAAGACGTGTGGCACTCGGGGACTGCCGCGGTAAAGCTATTGCATAGCATTTTTTATCAACTTATGCAATTATAATTACTTACGTTAAGCGGAGCTACTTCGGAGCAGCTCGGCTCGATTCGTGCGAGCTCGGAGTGGGGGGTGTTAGGTTTTTTTCGTTACGGAATTTCTGGATTCGGTCTCCACGCTCAAGGCCCGCGATAGAAGCTATGCAATAGCTTAATATTTTTAACAATAAGTTGTATACCTCGGGACACGTATCTTGGACCTAAATCGCAAGATAAACGAGACCCTGACGCGTGCTGATGCTTAGTAAATGAGCTCGCTTACCGCCGTAGCACCTCAAGTTATCCTCAAAACATGCCCAAGTAAGTACTGCGCGTATAGAGCACATTTTGAGTATATTTTAGGTCCAAGAGATCTTCTTCCTCTTAGCGTTAATCCCAGTCGCATCCGAAGCTTTCAGCTCGGAGTCTGGGGTCCGCTTTACCAGTCTTAACTACGGAATTGGCTAGACCTCGATATTTTCCGTGAAGCGATTGTCATCTGACCTCCACAAACCAATGTTAACATTAGGCGATATCGAAGCTATGCAGCTAGACCGTTGTTTTTGGATTTTTTAGGGCTCCAACTACCCGTAACGACTGGCATAGATGTTCTTATGGCAACCGGGACCGACGGCTTAACGTGCTCTCCGAGGCACGACCAGACCAATGCAAATACTCATATTTCATGCACACAAATATTTGCACTGAGCGGGGATCGAACCCGCGCCTCCTGTGTAGCGGCCGCGTTCACTACCGCTACGCCACGGAGGCTGTCTTTAGGTCCAAGAGATCTCGAGCAATATATGATTTACCTACATAATTCTAATCGCTTCTGCGCCTTATCCGTGCCCTGTCTAATTTACGCCCTCATGCCGCTTAGCTTCGCCTTGTGCCTTTTCTGTGTATCTAAGGGTATGATTCCGAAGCCGACCGCATACGACAACGACAGACGCATCAGCAGATACAGCGTACCCATTACTTGTTAAACTCCGATACGGATAAAGGGGACCATTGAGAAGCCGCAATGAATTACGCGTATCTGCCACGTGCGTCTGCAGTAATGAGCAGTTTTCTAGTAGGTATTTATAGGGTTCCTAAAGACGCGCTAGATGGCGCAGCCGGCACTTTTGGTAAGAAGAGTGTGTTGTCACATATAGTTTTCCCTAATTTATGGAAAAATGTTCTTCGGTTTTGTAATGATTTACTTTACATAAATATTTTGTCATTTTTTCTGATACAATTATTTTTGATATAATATTATTATTTTAAATTACAGACAGTGACGCGAAAAGAATTAAGCGTTTTTATATTTTATCTATTATAATATGGGTAAATGAAATTAAACTTTGGTAACATCGCAAATGTCATGAAAAAATACTACAAACAAACCACAGAGTACATTAAAATTACCAAAAGCTATGCTAGCGCCATCTCCTGATAATCAGTTGGTTTTTACCAATTGATTATTATACCTACTGGAAAACTGCTCATTGTCGTATACGGTCACCTTCGGAATAATACCTTTTTACTCGTGTGTGTGTGTGTAGCTGACGCCGGACAGCACGACGGGCGGACAACCTAAAATGATAATATCGCCAAGAACCTTAACTGCTGTATAATCATTGCAATTATTATAATTATTAATAATGTATATAATTATTTGGATAAGAAGACCTCTAAGTAATTAGTAGTACTATTATTTCATAATATATCTTAGCTGAAAACTTAGTAAGTATCTACTATTATTTATTTTGTGGTAATAGGGATGGGATTCTTACCAATACAGCGTAATGCTCTAGTATTTATGTTTTTTTTTTTTTTTTTTTTAAGTATAGGTACCTAATATATGCATTGTAAATGAATATATTGCTTTTCATTATTTTTAGTTACAGACGGTGACTTAAATCTTAAATAATTTAAAACGAAGAGAAAGTAACATAAATCGGAATTCGACAAGTTTATTTTCGTCAGGGCCCGTACAACTAGTACAGTCGCCTACAGAATCAGTTACAGTGCAAATATTTGTATTCATGAAAATGGGTATTTGCATTGATCTGGTCGTGCCTCGGAGAGCACGTTAAGCCGTCGGTCCCGGTTGCCATAAGAACATCTATATGGCAGTCGTTACGGGTAGTTGGAGCCCTAAAGAAATTCAAAAACAACGGTCTAGCTGCTAAGCTTCGATATCGCCTAATGTTATCATTGGGCTGTGGAGGTCAGATGGCAATCGCTTCACGAAAAAATATCGAGGTCTAGCCAAATCTGTAGTTAAGACTGGTAAAGCGGACCCCAGACTCCGAGCTGAAAAGCTTCGGATGCGACTGGGAATTAACGCTAGGATGAGAGAGACCGTCTTAGCTCTAAAACTTTACGATCATTAAAATAAATAATTAACACAAATGAAAATACTTAGTTATATGTATTGAAATTTGTTGTTTGGCACCTGTAGACTCAAGATGGGTGTGCGGTTTTAGTCGGTTTCAATTTCACCGTCGCGCGTCCGGAAGGCAGGTGGGTAGCCGAAGGGATATTCGAAGGTAGAATCGTTTGTAAAATTTGCAATGTTCAACGCCTTCTGAGTGTGACTGTACCTTACTTGAATAAATTCCGTCAGTAAGTAAAAGGGATTGTTCTACGAATTTGTTGTATATTGCATAACAGTGGACTGCCTTCGTTGATTATTGAGGACATTTTGAATTCATTTGGTGCAACGTTATTTTGCCTTATTTTGGTAATGGACTGCTGAGACGAAGTCTCGGGTTCGATCCCAGATTTTACCATGGCACACACCAATGATTTTTCGATGCTTTTCAAAGTTATGTGTGGATTTATCGCAGGTTTATAAGTGGCCGGTTAATGGCATGACATAAACGGCGAAATGTGGGTGCTAGCACATCTGCCTACCCCTTCGTGGATATAGGCATGAGTTTATGGTATGTTATATGTTATTTTGCCAATGGCCAATGATCGTAAAAAAAATGATCAAAAATAAAAAGAGTAAACCCAACTGCGTCTTAACTTCAAAATGTATTACATATTTTGTTAGAGTAAAGTATGATATCGTAGCCGACCGCATACGACAACACTGTCGCCGCACACTAGCATAACTAACAGTAATTTTTATACTATCATACATATTATTCTTTTGAACAATTTTTTTGATTAGGCATGTCTGTTTAATTAGCTAGATACACTAGTAAAATATAAGCACAATAAAACTTGTAAACAGTTGCAAACGCGTTACAAATATTAGTTGGGTGAGTTGGCCACCTCCAAATTTGGACGTAGTGAACTCACCCATACAGTGGGTGAATAAACAGCCGAATAAACCACTATGGATTTCGAAAAGTGGCAACTCACCTATAGCTGAGATTTTTATAGGGTGAATCGTCACATACAGCTGGGTCCACATTTGTAGCATTTCTGTGTATCGTATCTCCTTCGCGTGGCCTCAACGCGTATCATGGTCGCTATTTTGGTCGCAAGATGATACGCGTTAACAATACACGGCGTATCTGATACAACTCGATCCACACTAAACGCGTATCTTGGTACACCTCGTATCCGATATACAGCATGTACTAAGTATGGACGCGTTTTTTACGAAATACGCCAAAATGATACGATATGGACAAAATGAGCGTCCATATTTTCTGATACAAATACTCGATACGATACGACTGATCGTGATTCGTCAAGGTGCTACAAATGTAAACCCAGCTTAAGCCGCTTTTCAATGGTCTCCTTTATCCGTATCGGAGTTTAAAGCTGGGCCACATTTGTATCATTTGCCCGATCCGATCACCGTATCCGTATCGGCGACGCGTATCGTGATCACAATGTATAATATATCAGTGATACGCGTATCATCACCCGTCCACATATGCGATTATGATACGCGTCGCCGATTCGGATACGGTGATCGGATCGGGCAAATGATACAAATGTGAACCCAGTTTAACAAGTAATGGGTACGCTGTATCTGCAGCTGCATGCGTCTGTCTTTGTCGTATACGTTCGGCTTCTGAATTCAAACCTTATGTGGTATACGACCACGGCTTTCCTTGGTATTTTCACGTTTAATACTTTTTAGAACATGATTTTCAGTAGTCGAGTTTTAGTTTATATTAAACTGTTTTTTTTTTCAGTCAATATTGCTTAAGATTGAGACTTGGCCTTCCAGTACATTAGTACCTACCATTTATCTTTTTTATGCTTATGGTGTTTGTGTTTACAAGGGGAAAATAAAACTTATCGTAACAATAAAAGATAAAAAAGTAATATAAAGGTCTCTGCATACGTAACGGGTTTTTTCACGGACGGGACGAGGACGTGAAGTTTTGGAAATATCGTTTCATACAAAATGTATGCGGCAATGCATATGTCACGGGGGCTTATTCCCGTGCGCTCCAAATCTATTGTTCTCTAAAATTCATATTTTCATACATTGATTACCAGGAGCTCCAAGGATGTTTGTATTAAAAATAATAAACAAAGCCACATTTACCACTTTCATTCTCAAGAGCTCCAAAATATTGTCTAGGTACTTTGAGATATTATTCCCAGCAGCTCCAAGAAAAAGTCAATTCTTCAATATAAAAATCGTTCCCACCAGCTCCAAACATTTTAAAGTAACGTAGGCAAAACCCGAACGTAGTAAAGAACGAAATCTATCAGTGCGGTGCGCCCACACAGCGTTGTCGCGTTAGTGATAGATTATTGAGAAAGCTGCTCATTCCGACTTGGATAGATTAGGTTAGAAGGATAATGCGGGAGCGGAGCGGAGCGAAGCTCCCGCATTAGCCTTCGTGGTTATTTTTTTTTTATAAAACCATGTTTACCGTTATCTAATAAAAAGGTAATATTATAGTATTAAAAGTTTTAATTCTGCTAACCGTATACTTTGTTTTGGAGCTGTTGGAACACAGTAGATATTAATATGAGTCTTTTTGGAGTTCCTGGGAATTGATGTTTAAAGATAAAAAGTTTTGAAGGAAAAAGTTTTTGGAGCTCTTGAGAACGATTTTATAAAATAACTAGCTGTTGCCCGCGGCTCCGCCCGCGTGGATGTCGTTTATCGCGTGGTGTTATAAATTTTAGTACAAAGAGTTGCGCGTTGAACGCTGATTAGAGGAGCTTTATTTTTTAGAGGAGGTAGGAAACGACGGTATATCCGTCCCAATCGAGCAGTCCGACTGGCCCTACAGAAGATCGCGACTTACCTAATAACCTCGTGTAGTGTTTCCGACGGTGAGTAGGGTAGCCAGAGATTTTGTGCTGTCAGTGGGAAAACCAAAGGCTTTGCCCTACTTATCTTTTGCGCTGACGGCACAGAATCCCTCTGTTCTTACAGCATAGCACGGGTGTGACACCCCTGGTGTTGCACTCGCCCATAGGCCACGGTAACCTCTTAACATCAGGAGGGCCGTGTGCTTGTCTGCGACTTAAGTATGTAGTGTATATAAAAAAAAGATTAAACACTGTACTCGCCTCTCTATTCGGCTCCTACTTGACTCTGTACTCCACGTAGTAGGTACGAGTACTCCACTCTGTATTCGCGTCTCTACTCGATGCCACTATATTCGACTTCACTATTACAGTACGACTCACGACAATAGTATTGGGATGGGGTACTTCAAGAAGGGCGAGTGTGACGCCTCTGGAGTTGCATACCTACGTCCATAGGCCACAGTAATCACTTTTCATCAGGTGGGCCGGGTGCTTGTTTGGCACTTAAGTGGTATATAAGAATGTTCCTATCTGGATATCTACTCGACTCTCTATTGTAGTCCCCATTCCTTTGCCCTTCTCGCACTACCTGTACCTACCCTGTCTACTCAACTATAATAGGTACTTCGCCTTCGCCAAGCTCTAATCTGTCTTTGCGTGAAAAACGATTTTGTAACGGATCTTAAGACTGTACCAAAATCTATATCACAAATTGACAAATTAGAAATTAAAAAAAGTAATACTAAATACCGGTTCGGGTATATCGGTAGTTTGAAACCAAACGATAGCTTGAATTTAAACGCGAGAACGCCATCTAGTTATGATTCTGTAACTAAATCTTAATAATTCAAAATTTAATTTCATGATTAATAACGTATTAGTTTACACAATGGTGTATGTAAAAATAAAGTCTATAAATTGACATTCTTGCTCGGATGTAATCCCTACTAATATTATAAATGTGAAAGTAACTCTGTCTGTCTGTCTGTCTGTCTGTCTGTCACGCCCAAACCACTGCACCGATTTTGATGAAATTTGGTATAGGGGTAGATTAGACCTCGAGAAAGGACATAGGCTATGTTTGGTCGCGATAACCGACATCCACGCGGGCGGTGCCGCGGGCAAAAGCTAGTAAGCTATAAAAATTTACCAATAATAATAAAAAGCGCCATCTGTCTATCGGGCCATTTTCCGTTTATTATCATAATTTTTCACAACTCCGGTTCTACTCAACCGATTGGGATGAAACAAACGTAAGATTTTAAGTCTGAGCAAGCCCTTTCTAACAAAAAAAACCGCATCAAAATCCGTCCAGTAGTTTTTGCGTCCATCGCGGACAAACAGACAAACAGACAAACAGAGAAACAGACAAACAGACAAACAGACAAACAGACAAACAGACAAACAGACAAACAGACAAACAGACAAACAGACAAACAGACAAACAGACAAACAGACAAACAGACAAACAGACAAACAGACAAACAGACAAACAGACAAACAGACAAACAGACAAACAGACAAACAGACAAACAGACAAACAGACAAACAGACAAACAGACAAACAGACAAACAGACAAACAGACAAACAGACAAACAGACAAACAGACAAACAGACAAACAGACAAACAGACAAACAGACAAACAGACAAACAGACAAACAGACAAACAGACAAACAGACAAACAGACAAACAGACAAACAGACAAACAGACAAACAGACAAACAGACAAACAGACAAACAGACAAACAGACAAACAGACAAACAGACAAACAGACAAACAGACAAACAGACAAACAGACAAACAGACAAACAGACAAACAGACAAACAGACAAACAGACAAACAGACAAACAGACAAACAGACAAACAGACAAACAGACAAACAGACAAACAGACAAACAGACAAACAGACAAACAGACAAACAGACAAACAGTCAAACAGACAGGAAATTCAAAAAAAATATTTTCGTGTTCAGTATCGTTAACACATCATAACCCAAGTATTTTTTTTTAAATATCTCCAATGTACAGACACGACCACTTTACAATTATATAATAGTATAGATAATAATATTTAATTTTAGTCTTGGAGCGCTTGGGAGCAAAATCGTGGAGCGGACGGGAATAAGCCGTCACGGAGCCACGGACGGGACGGGACGGGACGGGATGGGCCGCATACATTTTGCTTTACGTCCCGTCCCGTCCGTGAAAAAACCCGTTACGTATGCAGAGACCTTAATTTAATTACATACCTTTATGGTTTCATTATCACGTCATGCATTCTGACATGTAATGTCATGGGAAATATACAACGGTTGCAAGACAATGTGACCGACAATTAAGTTGTACATTGTATTGTACACAGATTTAGATAAAATAAAATATTAAAATAAAAACCCGACTGCTTGTAAAAAGATTGTAACAAATTTAATAGGAGACTGTACCCATTGTTTTTCTTTCGCTTTGTGATTTACTAATGGGTACCGCATGCTATCAAACTTGTTACGATCTTTTTAAAAATAGTCGTTTTTTTTTTAATTTTCGAGTCATTGTGGTGAAAGAATTAGTCAGCCTCGACCTTGCGAAAGCGGGCCTAGCTGCTTCCAGTTGCACCGCGGGGAGGCTCCTTCGTGCGACCTGTACCACATCATCTTCATGTAGACGTATTTTCCTGATTGCATCCGTGGCCAAGATGATCCCGAGGTCAAATTTAATGTCGAACTAATCACGATAGAACCAGTTTGAAGCAGTTTTATTTCAATGAGTATCTAACCACATTTTCCTCTCTTCTGCAGCCGGTGCCGAAGTGAATCTGCACACGAGTTTGAACGACTACCTGCGCAACCATCTGCAGCTCTTTGGCACAAAGGCTATGTGCCATGAGGGCGGGTGCGGTGCTTGCGTAGTATCCGTCTCGAAGACCCATCCCGTAACCAAAGAAAAGCATGTGTTTGCTGTTAATTCTGTAAGTATCACTATACTTCTTGATCTGCCGTAATTCCGGTTGCATTCGAGGACCTCAGAGTCCCGGGTTCATTTTTTTCAGTCTGCGATGCGGCTGAATATCTTCGATATTTTCCGTGAAGCGACTGTCATCTGCCCTCCACAATTCATTGGCCCTATCGAAGCATTACAGTTAGACCAGTAGTTGGACTTTTTTGGGCTCCAACTACCTGTAACGGCTGCCATAAATGTTCGTATGGTTCATATGGACCGACGGAAATAATCAGACTAATACACATAGATATGACCATGGCAAATATTTGCATTGGTTAATCGAACCCGCGCTACGCCACTGGGCTGTCCTTAATTCTGTAAGTATAGACTAACTTTTTAACAAACATTGGAACAAAAATTGGTCATATCAAAATTGCTATCAGACCTGCATTAAGTAAGGGATTAAGTGTTCCATTATGAACACTTTTATTACATTAGTGGTATCTGATAAAAATAATATACTTTTCATCCCACCATCTCGGAAAGAGTACTTTTTTTCTTCGATATCTGAGTGTAAAAGTCGTTTTTATCCTCTAGAGGATAAAGTAAATTTGAATTTAGAACATCGTGTGTACTAGGTTTGTGAACTCAAAACATCATTAAACCTATTTACTTCTACCTCTATGGTGCCGAATTTATCATACAACTTTTTTTTAATTTATGAAAAACTCAGACTCGGAACCTCCTTGGTGTACCTACTTTTTTTTTAAATTTGCTTCGCGCGCATAATTTTTTTTTCACGTCCTATGGTTGAACATTGTTGTTGAATTTTATTTGTTGGTATTTTATTATTAGTATTATTACACATATTATACAGCCTCCGTGGCGTAGTGGTAGTGATCGCGGCCGCTACGCAGGAGGCGCGGATTCGATCCCCGCTCAGTGCAAATATTTGTATGCATAAAAAGTTCAACAACAACGGTCTAGCTGCAATGCTTCGATATCGCCTAATGTCACCATTGGGTTGTGGAGGTCAGATGGCAGTCGCTTTACGGAAAATATCGAGGTCCAGCCAAATCCGCAGTTAAGACTGGTAAAGCGGACCCCGAACTCCGAGGTGAAAGCTTCGGATGCGACTTAGTATTAACGCTAGGAAGAAGAAGCATTTCATTATTTCCTCGCTGAGGTGGGATGAAATAGTTATTTGTTATACAAGAGTGCAAAGTTGCTTTTTAACCGCGTGCTCAGTTTTGATGACCGAGCAAGCGAAAGATTCTAAATTTGAATCACGAGCATAGCGAGTGATTCATAAATTAGAATCTTGAGCATTAGCGAGGGAATCAAAAGAGCACAAGGTGTAAAATCTTTGCACTCGAGTGCAACACGTAACTTTTTTTGCTCTTCGATAACTGAGCGTAAAAGTCGTTTTTATCCTCTAGAGGATAAAGTAAATTTGAATTTAGAACATCGTGTGTACTAGGTTTGTGAACTCAAAACATCATTAAACCTATTTACTTCTACCTCTATGGTGCCGAATTTATCATACAACTTTTTTTTAATTTATGAAAAACTCAGACTCGGAACCTCCTTGGTGTACCTACTTTTTTTTTAAATTTGCTTTGAGCGCATTAATTTTTTTCACGTCATATTGTTGAACATTGTTGTTGAATTTTTATTTTTTTGTATTTTATTATTAGTATTAATACACATATTATACAGTCTCCGTGGCGTAGTGGTAGTGAACGCGGCCGCTACGCAGGAGGCACGGGTTCGATCCCCGCTCAGTGCAAATATTTTTTATGCATGAAAATGGGTATTTGCATTGGTCTGGTCGTGCCTTGGAGAGCACGATAAGCCGTCGGTCACGGATGCCATACGAACATCTATGGCAGTCGTTACGGGTAGTTGGAGCCCTAAAAAGTTCAACAACAATGGTCTAGCTGCAATGCTTCGATATCGCCTAATGTCACCATTGGGTTGTGGAGGTCAGATGGCAGTCGCTTCACGGAAAATATAAAGGTCCAGCCAAATCCGCAGTTAAGACTGGTAAAGCGGACCCCGGACTCCGAGGTGAAAGCTTTGGATGCGACTGGGAATTAACGCTAGGAAGGAGAAGCATTTCATTATTTCCTCGCTGAGGTGGGATGAAAAGTTACGTGTTGCACTCGAGTGCAAAGATTTTTCACCTTGCGCTCTTTTGGTTCCCTCGCTAACGCTCAAGATTCTAATTTGTGAATCACTCGCTACGCTCGTGATTCCAATTTAGTCTTTCGCTTGCTCGGTCATCAAAACTGAGCACGCGGTTAAAAAGCAACTTTGCACTCTTGTATAACAAATAACTATTTTGGGTTGATGACGCACTAAACGTGACATGGCCCAGCCTCTCTAGACATAGACAAGAGGCAATTAATGTGATACGTTTGTAGAGTAGAATAAATTGATCAATGTATAGGATTCACACACGTTACAACTATCATAAATATCAAAATACTCGTAGTTTGACATTTATGATTTTTTTATATACCTATATAGGACACGTCAATTTGACTTCGCCTCGCCTGATGGTAAGCTGAAGGCAAAGTCTGTGAAAAGAGGGTCACCATTACAGACACGTATCATGTTACACATGTTAACATGTTGACGGCCTCATCAGATGCTTTTTCACGCTCCGCTTAAAGGACCCGGGTCTGTAGGAGGAGGGAAACACGTGAACTGTTTACTGGACGTGGACGTTTATTTATAAACCTATCACTAACTACTTGTCTTATTTCTAGGTGGTATTTTATCGTACGAATGGCCTAAGCATTGGGATTTGACGTTTAAGACATGATGACAAGTATCGTGTTATACGTCAAATTCCACACATTCATCATTCTATTCAACGATACGCCAGTCAAGGAATTGCCACTTGTCTAGGGGAGCCTACTATTAAAATGTTGTAACAAACACTACGGCTGAATATCGTTAATTGAACGGCTGACTAAGCTAGTTGGATGCTACATATACTCGTACATGGGTGAATTTCAACAAATGCCATTTTTTTTATCATATCGGTGAACTTTTTCATTTACATGTTTTTTGTATATTTTTCAGGTTTTATGTAATCTTTATGATATCATGTATCCCCAAATTTAATATCATCAACGTATCATTTAAGATTATGGAGAAAATTCAGTTTGAATTTTGGTTTCCACCGACATGACAAACCCGCACCGATTATTTTTCTGTACACTGATATGATAAGTTTATCCACCGAAATGATATACATATCCACCGATATGATTAAATATCCACCGAAATGATATAATCTATCCACCTTTGAACATCAAAAAGGAAATATTAGGTGCCTTATTATTACAAGAATGACTTAAAACTGAATATCTGACCTGAAGAAGATCATATCCAACGAGAACTGAGTTCTTGGAGATCCAATTAAAATATATTTTTTTGGAATTATATAGGTACCTATTTTATTTTATTTACTTTTCTTTTTTTATAATACATAATTAATTTAAAAAAAGAACGTTGATAAGCTGGTAACACAAATCAATCAATTAGCCTATTGAAGTCCACTGCTGGTCATAGGCCTCTCCCAATATGCGCCACGTTTGCTGATCCTCCGCCTTCCGCATCCAGCCCGTCCCAGCCACCTTTCATAGGTCGTCAGTCCACCTGGCTAGGGGGTGTCCCACCTTCCGTTTTCCTCCTCGCGGTCTCCACTCTAGGACTCGTCTGTTCCAACGGCAATCAGTCCTTCGGCAGATGTGGCCAGCCCACTACCTACCACTTCAGCTTGCTTATTCTGCGAGCTATGTCGTTAACTTTGGTTCTATGTCGGATGACCTCGTTTCTAATTCTATCCTTCAAAGAAACTCCAAGCATAGCTTGCTCCCATAGCCTGCTGCGCATTTTTAAGTCACGGACTAACCCCACCTTAAGTCATAACAGGCAGGACGCACTGGTCGGAAAACCTTTGTTTTTAGGCATTGCGGCAAGGGGGAAGACCCAACGTAATTTGCCAAATGCTGCCCACCCCAGTTGAATTCTTCTGGCTACTTCTTTCTCGAAGTTGTTTTTACCGAGCTGAATAACCTGCCCCAGATAGATATACCTATTTTTTAACAATTTCGAGTGTCGCTCCTTCGATGGCAATCGCTCTCGGTACAACATGCTCGTTGAACACAATCTTGGTTTTATCCAAGTTTACACTGAGGCCGACTTGTCGAGAAGCTCCATTCAAGCTGTGCATCATTTCGCCCAGTTGTTCCAGTGACTCCGCAACTATGACGATGTCGTCGGCGATGTACTCACCGTTGATGTTGATACCCCACCCAGTACAGCCCAGAGTCTTGAAGACGTCCTCCAATGCGTTGGTAAATAGTTTAGGAGATATAACATCTCCCTGTCTCACTTCACGTTGGAGGCTAATGGGTTTCGTCTTCTTCTTCGGCAGGGTCATACAAGCATCTCAGCACCTCGATGTACAATCGAGACGGCACCGCTGCAGGGCATCCAGCACTGCCCAGGTTTCGATAGAGTCGAAGGCTTTTTCGTAGTCCACAAACGCCATACACAGCGGCTGGTTGTATTCCTGAGTCTTTTCTACAATCTGCCAAACAGTATGGATGTGGTCCACAGTACTATAGTCTTTTCAAAACCCGACTTGCTCAGGTGGCTGGAACTCGTCGAGCTTACCTGCGAGGCGATTTGTGACGACTCTCGAGAACAACCTGTAGACATGACTCAGGAGTGAGATGGCCTGCGTTTTTCAGCAAGGTCTTGTCACCTTTGTTGAAGAACAGTACCACCGCACTCTCGCTCCATGCCCTAGGTGTTAGCCCTTGCGGGATGACGGAATTAAAGAGGCTTACTAGCTCTTTTAGGATTGGAGCCCCACCTGCTTTCAGCAGCTCAGTAGTAATTCCATCATCACCAGGGTACCTGTTGTTCTTTAATTGCCTGAGAACCACATCCTACCCCGCACTGCTCGAAATCTGGCATATCCTCGGTGTAGTGGCGCGTAAGTGGGGCTCTGTGGTCTTCATCGCTGTGTCCCGTTGGTTTACTCGTCGAATTAGAATTTTACTCATAGAATTTCTCGATCTCTTTGAGTATCTCGAACTTTGAGGTATTCGTTTTACCATTCCCAGTTTCAAGTTTCGTCAGATGGGGCCTCCTCAACTGCTGAGCGAACACTTCCGACCCCCTATTACGCTCGATTGCCTCCTGAATGGTGCGAGTGTTGGAGCGGCGGAGGTCGCGTCATATCAGCTTTTTGATTCGCTGGTTTAACGCTCTCCCATCTGACGAAGGCGCCTGTGTGGATGGTTGTTTACGCCTCTTTCTCATAAGTTCGAGAGTCTCAGGAGAGAGCTTGAACTCTTGCTGTTTGCATTTCACGGGAAACATCTTTCGAGACACTACCTACAATGGTTTGACCACTATGTCGGCCTTCTCGTCAATGCCTCCCTAGAGGTTTCCAGTATTGCGAAACGATTTTGAAGTTCCAGTTGGAACTTTTCGGACCCTAGAGCTACTTGGAGCGGCGTAGGTGGAAGGGTTGACCTTATCATTCGGAATCTTTCAGCCTTGATGTTGATATTTAGAGAGCCTCGGATAAGTCGGCGATCACCGACTTCCAGTATTAAACTTGTTGATCACACTTGTTGATCTCTAAATATGTGCTTAGGTACCGTTATGAAAAAAGTCTATATCGTTCCTTATCATAGTCCACTGCCTGTGGAAATTTTTCTTAAAGAAACTATTCATTAAGAAGAGCCCCTGTGACTCAATGAAGCTGACTAGCATTTGCCCCCTGCGATTTCTGCATCCCACTCCATAAGATGCGCTTTTCGTCTCGTTGCGTTCTTGTACTCCCACTTTGGCATTGAAGTCCCCCATGTATGTATGTGTTTATATGTATGTTCTTGTATGTTCCATTTTTCCTTTGTATACTTAACGAAATCTCACGGGATCAACCGATATGATAAAACGACTCACCGAGATGATAAAATATCTACCGATATGATAAAGCAATCCACCGATGTGACAAAACTGTGCATTGATCATGAATCAAAACACCGATATTAGATGTAAGACACCGATTCGTCTTTTCTTATCATTTTCGGTGTAAATTATCATATCCGTGGTAATAAAGACCACCGATTACACCGATATGCGAACACCGACGTGAGAAATTACACACTTTTTAGACAATTAGAAAAAATGCATAATATCTAGGTTAAATTCAATAACAATCAATGAAGCCTATTCACTTACTACCTCTATTAGAACCAAACAACAATAATAAAACTGCTTATTACACTAGAAAGATGGAACCACCGATAATATAAAATAATTGTCCGGGAGCAACTAAAATGGCATACTTACGTTATTGGCGGGAATATGCAGCGATTTGACATACGTCCGTCCTGACTGCGCACTAGCAGGCACTAACGAGAGAAATAAAATTGGGGTGGGGACACTGTCGGACTCGTGGATATAAAGTTATGTGTAAATTACTTTTGGTCACCGATTTGAGAACATTTTGCAGGACAAGTACGTTTGTGCCTCTCAGTAATAATAATCGTTAATTATATAATAAAATATGCCTTAGATTAATAATAAAACTAATATTCTATGAAATAGAATAATTTATATACTTAAATTACTTATTTTTATTAGTGTATAAGCTTTTTTGTTTGTAAAAAAAGTAGAGGGACAGCACCGATTTGAAAAAAATAGAGGTTTATGTATTTATTTCTACCTTTATATATAGTCCTAGCCAAAATATATTTTTGCCACAACCCATTAACAACCTATTGAATACTAAAAAAAATAATTCAGAACAATATTCCTTTTTTCAAATACTAATTTCACCGAAGACAAAAAAAAAGCCATTTGGGAAATTCACCCACATACATATAAACAAGCGAAGTTAACAAAAAACCAGTTAAAATATTCACTAATGATGTTCAAGACATTTCCGAGTAGCTCTATAATGAAATAGTATACAAGCGTTCGTCCGTACGTACAATCAACGACAAAAGTTTATTAACAGAAAAATATTTAGGTACCTATAAGTCCTCTATAAATTGAATGCATGAGCCGACAGTTCATGTAAAGTCAGTATCAGATCGATCTTGACTAGCAAACTACTCAAAATGAATCTTAACACCTTGGTATTCCCTCCTTCCTTTTGATTTGACTCATTGCTCTGATATTTTGGTACACACCTTTAGTTCGGAGGACAATACCTACAATTTTTTTTTTTAATAATAATAATAATTTTGAGTACTGTTCTAGTGATAATCAATCTGTTACTGACTGAATAAGTAGTTTTAGAATCTGCCGAGGACAAAGTTAATATATTTCGTATTTTATTTTTTATTTTATGATCTGTAGCTACTTTTGTCGTTGTCTGTACCTACCTACCTACATTTGGAACAAAAAGTCTTGACCACTGTATACCATCAAGATTCCTATTAGGTCGTTGTCACCAGTAGTTTTAAGTTCAAGGAGATGCAGTCTTTCGGTCTTTGGTTTATAAGTAAGTAGGATAGAAATATAAACGTGATATTGTTGTTGTCAAACCAGTTATAACAATGGCAAAAAATGGGGCCTGATTGAAATAAAATTGCAGACCCGAGGTTGATTTGACACGGTGGTTTTTTATTTCTCAAAAAAATACTTAAGGAAATATCATGAGTTATTGATAAAACGTTTTCAAATTAACTTAAAAGCCCAAGGCCATTACTAATAAAAAAAGGGATATAATAAATCGTGCGACAAAAATAATAAATGGACGACACGACTGATAATGAGTTTAAATACTGAGTGGGCAACTAAAATACTGAGTGGGCGACTAAAATACTGACTGACCCGTGATACAGAAAGTGTGTTGCTAAATTGTGAAGTTATGAGGATTCGAGTATAGCGCGCCCCAACTTGGATAGGTTAGGTTAGAAGGCTAACGCGGAAGCGGAGCGGAGCGGAGCTCCCGCTTTAGCCTTCGTGGTTATTTTTTTACCATCCATAAATAGTGGCTCACTTAGTATTTTTGTACGCCCAGTCAGTAATTTTGACACCCATAAATTGAATAAAATGATTCTTCACTATAGTTGCCAACCTATTATTTTTACTACCTGCTTTTCGGAGTAATTTGTGGCCGCGTTAAATACAACCCATAAAAAAATACACAGGGCAGTGGCGAGAGGTCTCTATAACCTGATTCCTGCCGGCTTGCGCTGCAAGAGAAGCCGTGGGTGATTTACATACAGTAATGCTGTGGTGTTCTACCTATAAGGGGAAGAATTTTGTCATCGGCTTTCATTTTCAAAATGTTCACCCTTCACCACTGACACAGGGTATATACAGTTGAATGTTATTTTGTATGGATTTTTTAGAGTCAAGCCATCTAGAAGATAACCACTATCTAGAATCTCCTCGATAAGTCTCGCTAATCTAGATGAATTGGGCCCTACCAAGACATTCGGGGCCCAAGACAACCCCATCTGCTATTCAGTAGTTCCGCCATGATTGAGTTACAGTTCCCGTCGTATCTTGACCCCAAGTCACTAGAGAATTTAGGCATTGACACGCTGATTGGTTTGATATAATCTATGATTGGTGGATATGAGCTCTTGCCGTAGCAAAAGACACCCAAAAGACGCGTAAGTACCTACTGCGTATATAGAGTACATTTTGTGACGTCACTGGGGTTAAAATATATACCGATAACTGTTAAAATATTTAGGTATCCATGCAGTCAAACTTTCTCATTTTTAATAATAAATAAGAAGATAAGAATGGCACAGATAAATATATCATACTGTTCAAAATGAATGCGTTTAATCAAAAAAATAATAATGGCCGACCGACATGCGACATTAGAAAGATAATGTGTGATTTTAATTAAAATATAGTCCAGCCATGATAAGATTAATGTCGAAAGTTGTGTTTTGTTACAAATATAAATTTACTTACTGTTGCACGCGGCTCCACCCGCGTGGATGTCGGTTATCGTGACCAAACATAACCTATGACCTTTGCCAAGGTCTAATCTATCTCTGTACCAAATTGTAGCTGGACCAGTTGTTGGGCTTTTTAGGGCTTCAACTACCCGTAACGACTGCCATAGATGTTCATAGAGCAACCGGGACCGACTTAACGTGCTCTTCGAGGTACGACCAACGCAAATACCCATATTCATGCACATATAAATATTTGCACCGAGCGAAGCGGGGATCGAACCCGCGCCTCCTACGTTCACTACCACCACGCCGCAGAGGCAGGTTAAAACCATCCTTATCAGTGGATACAAAATCATGAGACTTGTACTTAATAATATTATAATGTTTATACCTCTTTTCAGTGTCTAGTCTACATCCTGTCCTGCCATGAGTGGGACATTAAGACTGTGGAAGGCGTCGGTAACCGCAAGGATGGGTACATCCCTATCCAGACCACTCTTGCCACATTCAATGGCAGTCAATGCGGGTACTGCACACCTGGATGGGTCATGAATATGTACAGGTAATTTAATTACTTTATCTTTTCTTCCTTTTCTTCCTCCTTCCTTTCCTGCCTCCTTGCTTTCTTTTCCTTCCTTCCACTAAAATATTCCATTCATAATCGATGTACAGTTGGCTACCCGGTATCTTGGTTAGCTCCCCACACCGGATGAGAGCCAGATCGAGAGATATGGCCCTGGGTCGGCCGGGGTGCGAGGGATATGGCTACGACAATCTCACCTCCGGCAACTGATGGCCCACAGACGGCGTGCGTTAGTTGGTTCGAGTCCGACATAACCTCCTCCGGCTCTGGCGGGGGAGGTATCCATGGTTTTTCGCACGATAAAAAAAAGGTACAACTATAAGTATGAGTACTATTGTTAAAGGTTCATAAATTATTGTACTCGAAACCGGCAGGCTTGCATGAAAGGATTAATGACAGTAGAGGAAGCTCGTGAAATCTGTAAAGATAGAGGCAAGTGGTGGGCTTTTGTATCTGCCTACCCCATAGGAAATAGGCGTGAGCGTATGTATGTATATATAAAAATATTCTACGACATACATAGCGCTATCTAGACCAAAAGTAAGCATAGCTTTACTAGCTTGTGCTATGGAATCGAGAATGCAGATAAACATACTCAGATACTTTGTTTTTGTAAAAACACCCAGAGTAATACAAATGCAAAATACATATTCATACATACAAATAATTGTACTGAGCAGGAATCAAACCCGCGTCCTCTGACAGTAGCAGTCGAACGTTCTACTCCTACGCCACTGAGGTCAATATTTTGTTCAACAGCCTCCAACAATCAAATAGTAAGTTAACCACGAAGCAAGTAGAAAATTCTTTTGGAGGCAACTTATGCCGTTGTACAGGATACAGACCTATACTTGATACCTTCAAAACCTTCGCCTGTGAAGTGGAACCTGATCTGCAGAATAAACTTCAGGTAGGATATTGAAATACTAATAAGAAAATAGTACCCAATGTAATACATAAACCAATGGCTAACCTACAATGAGATTGATGAGCCCTGAAAATTTTGATTGAGTTCTAGGTTCTACAGTTCTCTTCTGTAAAATTTGCTTCATTCACTTACGCATTTTGACAACACCATGTTTTCACTATAGGCTACTCTACTATAAACTGTAGATGTGATTTCAAACATCATGTTGTACTGAGCTGAAACATTCACAAAATGCTAATTTATAAATCTCGATTTCTCAAAAGCTTTTCACTGCGTTACTATACTTTTCCAATAGACATTCTTCTATCAGAGACACAGCTCTTAAAGGCTCTTATAGCTTGGTGGTAAAATTAAATAATATGTGTTAGTGTTGTGTTAATGCAAAAGGTTCTTCAGTGACCCTTTGGCATCCTCCACATTAGGAGTACCTCAAGGAACTATTCTCGGCGCTCTTGTTAATTAAATAACTATATTTATTTATATCGATAATTTTGCCAATCCATGTATTGAAGTTTTATGTAATTGCCTGCTATTAAAGCTCATCAATATCAATAAAAATAAATGCAATAATCATGTACATAATATTAGACACACATATTAATTGTTATATTTTTTTTATTTCCTTTGTTTCCCAGAATAATAAACTATGTTGAACTTAGCAATATAGAATTTAAAGTACCTAATTAGTTTGAATACTGACATGCTATGTTATTGTAGTTTATTCAACCGTGTTATAGCGATAGTACCTAACTGGGTTGTTTTCTTAGTATTTTTAATTGTTAATGATAATTTTGTTAAACTGTTATAGGACCTTGAAGATTTGCACCTAACAAAATGTGCAAAGAAATGTTCTCGCAAATGTAGCTTGGAAGAAGATGGCTGGTGTTTTATAGATGATAAATCAGAACCTGTGATGGCAATCAGTGCCACTGATGGCCAATGGTACAGGGCTAACACGTTGCAAGATGTTTTTACGGTAAGCAATTTTGTTTAATGGCAAGTCCTGTGTATCATCAACATCATACTAAACTTAAAAATAATAACTATAAAAAACAATCTTCGTTTCTGAAGTTCATTAGATATTGTTATGCAAAGTAAAAGTTAGAAAATTGATACATAAACCTTAGAGATTCTGATAGTCTAAACTAAAATATAAAAAATATTAAATTACTTAAATGAAAATAATCAGCAAGTACCTAAAAAAATAGTTTAGAGTAATATTTTTTCAACTCTTAACATTCACCTTACTATTTATATGGAATTGTATTGTCTTTCTGAACATTTTTCATAGAATGGGTACAATCTGATTAAAATAATAATACTTGATTAACGTTTTAGTATATTTTTTAGATACTATCACACAAACAGACTGATAGCTACAAGCTTGTATCAGGAAACACGGGAAAAGGTCAGTATTACAACTTAAACTTCTATCGTATAAAAAGTCTAGCTAGCTGGCTAGCAGAATACCGATTTGCTTTCGATCACAATTCAATATACTCAGGTACTTAATCACATTCAACATCCAACGTTGAGTATACTGAAGACCTTTGGGGTGAGACTACTTTGGACAATTTTGTGAGATCAAGATGAGATCAAAACTGAATTTTGAACATCGTTTTATAACCAGAAGTGACCCTCTGATATATTTACTTCTGGAATAACAAAGGGTATCTTTTTTCAGGTGTATATCCAGAATCCGTACAACCACAAATCGTCATAGACATTTCTTCCATAGAGTCTCTCAAAACAGTGTATTGTGACCAGAATCTGGTGTTTGGAGCTGGTATGACCCTCACTGACACTATGACTCATTTCCTAGAGAAGAGCAAGGAGGTTGCCGATTTCAAGTATTTAAATGTATTGTATAAACATTTAGATTTGGTGGCACATGTACCTGTTAGAAATGTAAGTATGTTTTTTTTTATCAGACTTCATTATTTTCAAACGTGAGTCCCGAACCCGATTAAAACACAAGGCAGTTTGACTATATTATGTACATACATACTTAGTCAATATTTTTATTGATCGTTACTAATTTTAGCTTAGTTCTTGATTGGATTTTAAGGTTTCACCTTGGAGACCGGGGGCCTCTTAGTCCTTCTCGCTCCATATTTCACACCCCAACTACAAGATCAAAGCCAGTGCCAGAGTCTAGTCTAGTCCATCAATCTGGGGCTATTCCCAGTTGCCCCCACTGTCGACGCCACCACTGGTGGGATTTGTTTCCAAAAAAGTCCCACTTGCCACCACTGGTGGCGTCACCAGCGATGGCAACTCGGAATGGTCACTCTTTTTGTTCCCAGTTGCCACCAGTGGTGACAGATTCTGTAGGTGGAATGGCTAGCAAGTGGAATTGGCTTGGCTTGAATGGAATGGAATGAAAATAAATGAACGGTTTTTTATGTTTATGATTTACTTTGTACTTTTGTGCTTATTCATTACTATCGCTCCTGTGCTTAAGTGGATACTAATATTAATTTCCAGGTTGGCACAATAGGTGGTAATTTGGCTTTAAAGAATCAACATCACGAGTTCCCATCGGACGTATTCTTGCTGTTGGAGACTGTCGGTGCCACTGTTACTATAGGTAAGCGAGTACCGTAACATGTTAAAATGTTAAGGGTAAATTTCATGCTAATGCCGTCGGTCCCGGTTGTCATATGAACATCTATAGCAGTCGGTACCTACGGCTCGTTAGAGCTCTCAAAATTCCGATTAGTTTAACTACAAAATTTCTATGTCGCCAATTGATTCTGGAAGTCAGAATGATGGCAGTCGCTTCACGGAAATATCGACGTTCAGCCGCTTCACAGTCAGACTGGAAACTTTAGAAAGCGAACTGAGTTAGGAAAAGGCTCAGAGAATAATGTTATGATGATGATGACAGTTGAAACTTGGTTGAAACGAATTTTTTGGATATTTGGTTTTCAGAGAATAAGGACTCAGCCAAGACAGAACTAAAGCTACACGAATTTCTGACTGCGAACATCAAGGGCCAAATTATAACAGAAGTTAAACTACCGCCGCTAGGCGATAACTGCCTCCTACGTACGTACAAGGTACCTTATATTTTTAAATATACTAACAGACAGGAAAACTGACTGTCAATCAAATCAATCTCCAAAGAAAAATCAACAACAACATTGGGAGGCTTTGGCCTACTGTTTCCACGCTAGCCAGACGGGTTGGTACAGGGTCTTATTTCGAGATTTCCTTTCCTCGCAGTGATATCGTCTGCGTATTTTTTTTCCCGTTAATCGCCTCTTACGACACCCTTTGGACGAGACGGGGCTAGGGTGGTGATACTTGTATTCTTTCTTCGTCACGACACGTATAGGTAGGTAACCGAAAAACCTGTAAACAATCCTTAGAAGTGTGTGTAAAGTCGAGAGTTTAATGTAACCATTAACTAACTCAGTTAGAAAGAGATTACTGAGAATTATGAGCGAAGAAGATAGAGAAGAAAGAATATTTTGAGTGGTATTTATATCGACGATTAAAAGGCTGAATGGTGTAAGTATCAATAACAGTTAACAAAAAACACCTTTCATACTGAAAAGTTTGGGTTGTTTTTGCTTGCTTGCTCAATGTCGCTTTGCAACAGTTGATATACGTTATTATTCTATGTTGGAAGTTGGAAGGACATAAGTGTTTACATAACATAACAACACGCAATGACAAAGACTTAAAATGATTTTTTATTCCGTAAAGGTATGATTCGGATGCCTACCGCATACGACAACAGCGTACCCCTCACTTGTTAAACTCCGATACGGATAAAGGGGTCCATTGAGAAGCCGCAATGAAAATAATTACACTTATCTGCTGCGTACGTCTGCAGTTGTCGTATGCGGTCACCTTTGGAATCATACCTTAAGAATACGCGAGGTAAGAAGATTTCTTCTGCCTTCACAAACTTCCCCTACCATAAAAAACTTATTTTTAGATAATGCCTCGCGCTCAAAATGCCCACGCCATAGTCAATGCTGGTTTTCTTTTTAAACTGGATACAGCTGGCATCATAACTTCAGCAAAGGTAGTTTTCGGAAGCATAAGCCCTACTTTCGTTAGGGCTTCAAGAACTGAGTCAGCGCTGGTGGGAAAGATATTTAACAATATTGGACTGCGAACTGGTTTAAGCGAGCTGGATAAAGAGTTAGTGCCTAAAAATAGTGCACCTGATCCTTCTCCTGAGTGTAGGAAGATGATCGCGTTGGGATTGTTTTATAAGGTTAGTTTTTGTATGTTTATGTATTTCATTTTTTTAACTTCTTATTCTATAACATCTCCCCTAAGTTTAAATTATAAACACCCATATTGATAGCTCTGTGTTTGATCCCCACTCAGAGCAAATATTTTGTATGCTTGAATATGGGTATTTGCATAGGTCTGGTCGTGCCTCGGAGAACACGTTAAGCTATCATTCCCGGTTGCCATACAAACATCTATGGCAGTCGTAACGGGTAGTTGGAGCCCTTAAACGTCCAACAACTAATCTAACCGCTTCGATATTACTAATGGAATGTGGAGGTCAAATGACAGTCACTTCGAGGATAATATCTATGAATCTAAGTCAGAAAACGTCTACATCCCTTCATAGTATAGTGGTTAAGGAGTCGGACTTATGATCTAGAAGTCTCGAAATCTCGAAGTCTCTAAGTCTTCGAATCCTGGTCATGATATTACAGAGGTAAACCCACTAATAACACAAGAAAATTATTTTAACTGAATGGATTAGTTTTAAAAAAACTCCGACCGTTATTATAAAACTGCCAAAACTTTTCAGGCGATGTTATCACTGGCTCCAAAAGTAGACCCTCGCTTCAAGTCAGGAGCCACGATACTATCGCGAGGTGTATCCCAAGGCACACAGACGTATGACACGGACAAAACTTTGTGGCCGCTTAACAAGCCAGTACCAAAAATGGAAGGTCTTGGGCAGGTTAGTTGGTTGAATCGAATTTCAGACATGCACTGGAAAAATAAAGTTATTTAGGAGTGGATATCATTATTATATGAAAATCATCATCATTATCATAACAAAGGCGTTAAGTCCCGATTGTATAATATAACGCTTCCACCATAGCGATAAAATTAAACTAAGTATAGAGGTGTTACACTGAATTGAGACACGAGTAGAAATTTTGTCACAAAAATTGCCTCTTCCACAAAAAGCTACCTTCATTTTTACGTTGCAAATCTATAGGAGAAACGAAATATAAAAAAATTCATTGTCATCACCTTATTACCACTCTCAGAAGCCTTCACCTTACTCCAGTCCTGGGTCCTGGCTTACTCCTTCTCCTAAAGACTAACATATGACCGCCGAACCACGAGAGGAAAGCCAGCACCAGAGCAAATCAAAAGCGTCAAACAATCAGCAAATGACAACGTAGATAAGGTTTTCTTTGGATTTAAAAATTCTAGTGGGTCCCCAAAAATACACAAATACTGAACAAAATATCAATGTCTTTTATAACTTTCAGTGCGCAGGTGAAGTAAAATACGTGTGTGATATAAACTCTGGTCCTCGAGAAGTGCACGTCGCTTTCGTCCTGTCCAAGGTGTGCCGAGCAAAACTTCTTGGCTTTGAGACTACTGAAGCTCTTGTGAGTATTGTTTTTATTTGTTAACATCGGCCTATATCCTTACTGAACCCAATTCAATAAAGATTCCGACGACTTGAGATCTTATAATCATGAGACCCTAGGTTTTACATGCTTTCCACTTCGGGCACGATACGAGTACCTATTATTGGATTTTTATCAAGAAATTCTCAGTGGCAGCACTGTCTCTGGAAACGTGCCCGATAGCTCGCAATAGGGAAGCCCCAAATTACATGGAAATAAGAAATATAACTAACCTTCTAAAAAAACTTTCCAGAAAATTCCAGGTGTCATCAGCTTCTTTTCCGCTAAAGACATTCCTGGACGTAACACCTTCACTCCCAGTGAAGTCCCTTGGATGGCTGATACTGAAGAAATATTCGCATCTTGCACCATCTCTTACTATGGTCAGCCATTAGGAATTATTGTTGCAACCAATAAAAACTTGGCGCTGACTGCAGCAGGATTGGTTCGAGTGAATTATAAGAAGCTAGATGTAAAACTGGTGCTTACTTCTCGGGACGCACTTCTAGCTCCAGATAAAGATAAGCGTGTAAGAGACTGTTTTATTTTATTTTTACCATGTAGTTGTTTGATAAAATCGCAGAGAAACAGTTCCATAACCTTAAAAAAAATGCAACAATACCTATAGCACAGATTACGTAATAGTCTAAACCTATATCAGTGGCAGACTAAAGAGCACATGATGTTATTTTGGCCGCATTATCCATATTGTGTAGATTTTGGTAGGTGGCGAAATGTAGGTGTTAATGCACCTCTGCCTACCCCTTCGAGGATTGAGTATGAGAGTTTGGTAGGGTGTATTTCAATTTTGAATTGTATTAAGTATTCCATGTCATAAAGCAGTGCTATTTGCTTACTCTTCATCATCAATGGTATTAGTCTTGGTTGCATCCAATTCAGCTTGAACTTTTGAGCCCAGAGTGTCCGTTCTTTTATTTGTCCTATTGATTTGGCGTATGTAGCTTTTGCGGAAGCGATTTCTGAGCCTAAGCCAAAGCCTCACTTTACACGTATAACGATTTGTAGGTTACTGTTTCATGATTTTCAAATGCAGTTACTTCTATTAGATAATACCGTGATATTTGTTCATTGAAGTTTTTTTAACACAGGTACGACAAGACGTCAAAATAGATGCTCAAAGAAGAGGTACTGATATCAAGCACGTGGTCTCTGGGTCTTTCACCGTACCTACACAATATCACTTTACCATGGAGACTCAGAGCTGCCATGTTAATATCATCGATTCAACTGTAGTTGTGAGGTCTTCTACACAATGGATGGACTTGATCAACGTTGCTGTAGCTAAAGCTCTTGGTGTTGAAGGCAACAGGTATAAAATTTGTTTCTTAAAACAAAATAACCCGCGACACCACCCGCGTGGATGTCCGTTATCGCGACCAAATATAACTTATGTCCCTTCTCAAGAGTATTTCCGTATTTTAATCAAAGTCGAGTCAATGGTTTAGGTGTAAATGCATACCAGAATGAGTAAGTGTCGTTTTGTTTTTGTACCCATTACCCATAGTTACGCACTCGTACCTTCATTATGTATCTATACACTCGCACTTAAGATCAATTATTGTGTTCGAAAAACCTAAAAAAAATTGCAAACTGGTAGATCTAAAAACTTCATGAGCAAAAAAACATGCATCCAAAAATAAAGTTAAGTATAAATACTTTTCTCTTTTCTGAATTAAAAATACTTTGATATTTTTGTTGAGCGATTATCTTTTTTACCTATTTCAGAGTCCATGTTGAAGTACCTCGGGTGGGTGGTGGCTACGGCGCCAAAGCGTCACGCTCAGCGTGGATAGCATGCGCCTGTGCAATTGCTGCTTACAAACTCAACCGACCAGCGTCGTTAGTGATGCCTATCACAGACAACATGAACGCGCTAGGGAAGAGGCATCGTTGTGATTTTGATTATGAGGTACTACTGCCTTACTGCAACTATTTTTTCTTCTACTATATAGGTGGCACTGGCATACCCGTGACATCGCATACAAAATGCAGGGTAGTCACCCTCACAGGCGCGGTCACGTTCAGTAGAGATCAGCAGTCTACATGGGCACCTTAATCCTGAACTTTCTAAAAGATTTTTGTTATACAATCCTAGTACCTACTTGTCAGTGTACAAGTTTTGTATAACAAAAAAATTAACTGACACAACAAAGAGTTATCCTATTTAGCGTAGTCGTTCGAAGTAGTAGTCGTAGTTTAATGTGTCCGCGTAATATTTGCTAGCGTGAAATTTTTATCCCGTTCCCGTTCAAACTTTCACATTTATTATACTAGTAGGTAGAATAAGTAGACCTATAAGATCAAATCTTAATCAAACATAATTTTTCTTTCAGTGTGGCGTGAACGATGCCGGCGTAATTCAGTACCTCAATGTCACTTTTTATTCGGATTCTGGCTGTTCGTACAATGATACTCCAACCGCAGATTTAGCGAATGCCATGACCAAACTCTATTTGACCGATACTTTTAATATCACTGGATACACTGTACTGACAGACAAACCTAGCGAAACTTGGTGTAGAGCGCCTGGTGAGTCTAAATTACATAATTTTTTCACGATTTTATACATATACTCATATTATCTACCTTATTTGAAGCTTGAACTTTGGAGCATTGGGATCCACTCTTCTAGTCAATCTTTCTATTTTTTTTTTGTTTATTTTAGCTTTAGCGTTAGCAGTGATCATCCAACTTCGAGAGGGAGGTTCCACCATAGTCTAGTCGGCAATATGCAGGTGTACTGATCTGCAGATGAGCTTGGTGTTCCTGAAGATTTCGGTGGAGCCAATACACTATACAATTTACAAATACATAATGCACGAAGTCGTGAATTTATTATCATTCCAACTACCCGTAACGACTGCCATAGATTTTTATTAAATCGACTGCAAAAGATACATCATATTATATAAAAGTTCGTAAGAAGTCTTCTCACTTTTCAGGTACTACAGAAGCTTTAGCCTTCATGGAACACGTCATGGAAAGAATTTCACACATCACCAGTATAGACCACATTGACGTTCGAATAGCCAATATTCATCCAGATCATGAGGTTGTGAAAGATTTGATCGCATCTTTTAAAATGGACACAGACTTTGAAGACCGAAGAAATGCCATTAAAGCATTTAACAACGCAAACGCTTGGAATAAAAAGAGTCTAAAGCTTTCTTTAATAAGCTTTCCTATACAATACAGTTGGAACTATCCTGTGACTATATCTGTTTACCACAGTGATGGTACAATAGCCATATCGCATGGAGGAATAGAAATGGGTCAGGGTATTAATACAAAAATAGCTCAAGTCTGCGCTTACTCTTTGAAAGTTCCCCTAGAGAAGGTAGCACTCAGAGGTAGTGATAGCTTTGTGTCTCCGAATGCTATGGCTTCAAATGGATCTCTAACTAGTGATTCTGTAGCATTTGCTACTATTAAAGCGTGTGAGAATTTATTGAAAGCATTGGAACCCATTAGGAAAGAAATGAATGAGCCGACGTGGGAAGATCTTATAAAGAAGGCGCATGAACGTGGTAAGTTTTTAATAATCTGCACTATTATACTTGTATTAGAGGGAGAATTACACCAGATTCTAAAGTGTAAATGAATTCACGAAATCTTAGGTATATTTTGATTCGATAGATCAAACTAGATATCTAATACGTTTTTCGTTATTCTTCATAAGTGAATAAAAATCACGCGCTTTGATAACTTGGTTTTACTGAATTAAGCCTCTGAGTGGAGATTTACAAGGAACTAATATTTCATAATTGTATTCGTAAAACAATCTTCAATCTTTTCTTCAGGTATAAACCTCCAAGCAACCTACATGATGTCTCCAAACGATGGGCTAGTGGGCTACAATGTGTACGGTATATGTGCAGCCGAAGTGGAACTAGACGTGCTGACTGGCAACCATATGCTGAGGAGGCTTGATATACTGGAGGACACTGGCATCAGCATGAGCCCTGAAATTGACGTAGGACAGGTAAGATTGGAAAACTTACATTTTACAAGAGACCTACTGCTACGGTTAAATCTTCGACGCCCAAGTCAATCTTATCTGCAAATCCAGTTAATGGACCAGACTCAGGAGCAGGATCCTCTTGGGATTTGGTGGTCAAACGCCAGACGCTCGCAAAGCAACCATATAAGCCAATCAAAAAGTAGGAGAAGGAGTAAGCAGAACCAGGGCTTCGGATGCAACTAAGATGAAAAATAACACTAAGATGATGATGATGACGATGAAAGGTTTTAGTAAGTTTTAATAATATTAACTTATTCAGGTTGAAGGCGCCTTTATTATGGGCTTAGGCCTCTGGACGTCCGAGGAGATAAAGTACGACAAGACAAGTGGACGGCTGCTGACTGATCGGACCTGGACATACAAACCGCCAGGTGCTAAAGATATACCTGAAGACTTCAGAGTCAAGTTTAGACCAAATTCCAGTAATCCTGCAGGGGTCTTACGATCTAAAGGTGAGTAGTGGAGAGATATAGGATTCAATTGAATCATCAATCATCAATCAAAAATAGAGATATAGGTTCATTTATGTGAATGTGAACTGGGTCGTACAAGGGCTTACTAACACTCTTCGGGGCACAAGTCAACCCCACCTAGCAGGTGATGCACCTGGTAAAATTACGTTTGGTATTACTATAATTACGGTTCAAAAGGAAATGCCCTCTAGTCTCAGTAGTCTGGTTGCTAGTCCGGTTGACCGGCCTACTGCAACTTTTCAGTAGCAGTAGTCCGGTTGTCAAACGGAATATTCGAATGTATGTTTGATGACAGGCCTGCTGATTGCTCCTCGCCGTTCTGTAGGTACAATTTGTGTACGTCTACCTGTATTTTTAACCGACTTTTTCATTATAATTATGTATTCTAAGAGTACGTTTTTACGCTCATTTATTTTTATATGTAGGTAGAGCACCTAGGTTTCTCGGGAACTTTTAGGTAACCGTAGTTCAACCAAATAGTATTCTACGGGTACCTGGAACAAACTGTGGTACCCATTATTATTATTTAAATACTTTTTTGCAGCAACTGGAGAGCCAGCACTTACATTAGCCGTAGTAGTGACGCATGCGTTACACGACGCCATCTTGGAAGCACGAAAGGAGTTCGGATATGTCGACAAGGACTGGGTGTTTGTTGGTAAGAAAAATAAGATATATTTGTCATCCTAGCGTTAATCTCAGTTGTATTCGAAGCTTTCACCTCGAAGTCTAGGGTCCGCTTTTTTCTCGACTAACTATGGGTTTGGCTGAACTTTGATATTTTTCGTGAAGTAACTGCCATCTGACCTCCATCTCACTCGTTGGCGATATCGAAGCATTGCCACAGAGGCTTTTGGTCAGCACCTTTATACATAGAAATAAATAAAATTGAATACTGCATGGAACTGTAATATGTCTGCCTTAAATTGTATTTGCATGCTGCATTGGCGGTCGAGTATGGTGAGACAAATAATTATGTACAATGACATCATCATGTAAACCCATATTACGCAAAATAAATAATTGAAAAAAAAAAAAAAAATCACACCTCGACAAATTCAGCCTTTACATACCTTATAATGGTGTATCGTACCGTCTGTTCTTCTTGCCTCTTCTATATATAATTTAACTTGCATTCGCACCTTATCCGTACCTTGCCATTTCTGTATAATTCACGCCTAAGATATACCTAAATTAACTATGTATTATCTTTCTTTTCCAGACCCACCATACAGCGTAGAAAATATATTGAAAGCAATATCACCTAAAATACAGAGCTTCGTATTAACGAAATAACATCAAGTTATATTACAATTTAGTTACGTATATAAAATATGATAAAAAATACATGTAGCTAAATTATTTTATAAAATATAAGTGTGCGTTGGTTTAATACGTATGTACGATTTGTGAGAGTATATTCAGGGAGCACATTTTTAATATTAAGAGTGATATTGTGAAGACAGGGAGTAGTGGAGAAAAAGGAATATGACAGTGAACACCAAGATACCCAGAAATAGAAGAAGCTTTAGAGGAAACGAGCGCGGCTCTCGAATATGTCTTGCGAATACCGGATGATTTACCTCCATTCTTTCCTTTCCTTCATTCACCTGTTGTCTTCTCTTTTTACTTTGCACAAAGTATTATGATATCGTTCAAAATTGAGAAATGGTGAGAGACTGTCTTCTTGTTTTCTATATATTATTATGTTCTTTCAAACTGCTGCTACTAATAATGTCTGTAATGCTTCTGGAAAAAATAAAACAGTGGCAAAATAAAATATTGTTTATTTTTGTCTCAATATCTGCAACACCGGCTAAGTAATGACCACGATGACCACAACAGTGGCTCGAGAATATGATTCAGCTTCGAATCTTGAATCTTACCCTGACCTACTTGAATCTTTAAACCCGGTAATTGTTTATATAGCTTAATAAGTAGATATTAAGTCAGATGAAAAAAGCTGAGAGAATGATGATGATTAAGTCAGAGGGATAGACACACTGGAAGAAGCAGACACCGGTCTCCAAGGTGAGGCCTAAGATTGAATTAACGGAACTATAATAGTAATTAAGTCAGAGGGTAGAACTTACCCGCTCAAGTCATAAAAATACAACCAAAAATATTGCAAAAGGATAAGAGAATAAGTTCTACATAAAGTTATTTTGAGGAATCAAAGGTTATTAAAATAACAGTGTAGGTACTAAGTATAATAAAAATGTTAAGTTCATAGCTAAGACCCCAACTTTGATCTGTACGATTAAAGCAACAAAAATACTCCAAGGATAACACATCAACAACTTATTTTGTATACAGAAAGAAAAAACTGATATAGATTTCTGGAGTGATTTGTCCATGGAATATTTCACAGAATAGTTAAACAGATAAATAAATTTGTTATAACTTGGTAGGTTCTAGGGATAACCCAATAATAAAAACATGTTTTGTGTACCGAAGAAAACATCTGATACCGATTTCTGATGTGCATCAATACTGCGAATTCGTACTGCTCTGGAAATAACATAACAACAAAATCATGTTTTGTTTACTGAAACAAACATACCTATTATATCGAAATGTGACTGATGATAAATAAGGCAATGTTTTTATTATCAGTAATGCCTAAATTGCTGCTGCAACTGACATAAATATCACCCTGTGTAAAAAAAATCTTTTGAAAGAAACACAAAAGCAAGTACCTATCCATGCTGAATAGTGTCACTAGTTATTACTCAGGGAGTTTAATTTGTGTCCGACAGTCGACTTCGGAAGGAATATAAATTGTTAAGTAACAGTAATTTTGATCATTTTAGAAGTGCTATCAAAAAATTATAAAAAAAGTTAAGTACGGTATGTTTGTGATGTACAATATGTCTAAATTTTAGAACTTGAACATAATATGCCACCATGAGATATATATTTTTGATGAGATAGTGAACAAACGCGCACAGCTAATGGTTGTAAAATATGTCTCTTTGCAGATCTCCCACGTATACATAGACATCTATAAAACATTTATTTCGGTATAAGCCAAAAGTCACTGCCACCAGAACTCACTGGCGAATTTTTGTGCTGTCAGTGGGAAGACTAAAGGCTTGTCCTGCTCTGTCTTCTGCGCTGACTGCACAGATGCTTTCTGTTCTTACAGGATCGGCAGCACGAGCGTGACTCCCCTGGTGTTGCACACGTCCATAGACCTCGGTAACCACTTTACATTAGGTAGGCCGTGTGCTTGTCCGTCACCTCTCTCTCCATAGGTTATTATATAAGTTCAAAGTTCAAAGTTCATTTATTCACATGAATGTAGGTACAGAGAATGGTCTTATTTATACGTCGTCCCGTGTACATTCCACCATTACATTATGGTGTGTAAATATTTATTTTGTCATGCATATACATTACTTATCATTGATCTAAATTAAAATACCAAATTGATGTCAATGAAATAATTAATAAAAACATAATAATAAAATAAAATAAATGTCAAGTAAACAAAATATTAAGAGCAGTTAATAGAAAATATATGATATACAATAATAAAAAAGAAAATGTCAGGTGAAAATTAAATTATTATCATACAAAAATTTATTAATTGTATAATAAGCTTTGGCTATTAAGATTTTTTTCAATTTCGACTTGAATATTCTTGTCTTACATAATTTTATGGCGTCAGGGATTTTATTGAAAATTTTAGGTGCCATACACAGTACGCTTTTGCCCACTAAAGCTGTTTTTGCACTATGCAAACACACCTTTGTATGTGTAACTGTTAACCCATCTTCCAGTAAAAGATATACTACAACAAGATTAAAACACCCCCAATAACATGAACACTAGGTATTGACATTTTGCTTATCACAATACATTATCGTAGAATTAAAAGGTCACATACTTACATTGCAAGACTAATAAGTTTAATAACAACGGTAGTCATATCATTTGTGCCTGTTCTGACTTCCACGTCAATATTATAATTATCATTACTACTATTATTTGGTGCTATTAAATAATTATCATTATTATTAAATTCTTTAAAATTATAACTGCTTCATTGACAATCATCAAATTCGTACTAAGTGTTGAGTTTCTATCCAGAATCGAAGTGTAACAAAATGCGTACAGAAATTCCCGAATGCAGAAGATGTTGTATGTGTCTGCCATTGCGATATAGTTTGATAGTATGGGGATATTTTAGAGTGGTAAGTAATTTATCATTTAGATAGATAGATAGATAATTTTTGATTGTACATCAAAATATTTAAAGTAGGAAAAGTAGGAAACATGTATAGCTTACTTTTAATTACAAATAGAAAGTAAAATTAGATTTTTTTTTTAAATCTTTATTTATTTTGGGGTTTTGATCCAGTAAGGATATGTCAACCCCATCGTACCTTAATTTCATAGTAGACACAGTCCTACAATAATTGCTACAGTCTAGGTATATTTATTATAACGATTCATTGCTGAACTATTGTAATCAGGTGACATAATTTTTGGGCTGCTTCGGAACTTGGAAGTGAAATTTGATATTGGGAGAAATTAATAACTAAAAAAATTATGTCTTCTAAATAATTATTTACAACTAGCTAGCCCGTGAATTCACCCACGTGGAATTTTTATCCCGTCCCCGCGACCCATGGGAACCTTTTATTTTCGGGATATAAACGAAGGTAGCCTATGTGTTATTTTGATCTATCCTTATACCAAATTTCATCCAAATCCGTTCAGCTGTTAGAGCATGATTGAGTAACAATCATCCAAATATCTTCACAAACTACCTATCATATTTATAAGATTAGTAGGATTCAATGTTGCTTTTTATTAATTGCAAAGACACAATGCCAATTTTTACCAACATAGTTTTAAGTACCTATATTGTTAGATACTAACAAGATATATTATATGGACTTTATCAATTTGTTGTCTGAAATAAATAATTTTTATTTTATTTATTTATTTTTTCCTCATTCCGAATTCTCGTCTTCAACGAAACAGCTAAAACCATGGATCATTATAATATATTTGACATCAACCCCCAAACGGGTGTTGACCATATCGGGTGTTTGAAATCAGCCTACCCTCAATTCTGCTAAAGCAAAGCTAGGGCTATGGCCCAATGGCTAATGGCCAAAATTAAACTTTAAGATTATAGCAATAAAATCTAAAGTTTAATGCCATTTTTTACAGTGTTTGTGCTTTAACAGTGGTTTTGTTTTAGCAGAATAGATGGCCGGTCGACATGCTGGCAATACTTCACCAATAATCACAAGTTATCATATTTACAATCTGTGTTAAATAGTTCCTTTCATTATTTTACAGTTACTTGCGGGCATCATATTAATCGCCGCATCCTACTTTTTGGACGAAGATATAAATCGCCCAAAAGTAAACTTAATACGGACAGGTAATACAACTGAAATAGTCATGTTAAGTTTACTTATTCTCGTTCTGATACCAGACATTATATTTGGAATCGTATTTATCGTTGGATCTCATAAGGTAAGATGTGTAAAAGACTGTTTTTTTTATACATTAGCTATGCCCGCGATTTCGTTCGTAGCATAGAGACCTATTAATTTGTTTTGCTGAAATAAAAATAGCCTGAGTTACGCCTTATAATATCAGCTATCTGCTCTGAAAAACTTGCTAAAATCGGCCGGTCTTTTTTTGGAGATTACTAGGAACAAACAGGAAGACAGACAGACAAGTAAACGGCTGAAGAATTTGATGTTTGAACACACCAAATTCTTGAACTACACGTGCAATTTAAACATCTTTCTGCATTTGATAGGTCAGGATCAGATCTTGGGCTCCATAACGAAAGTCTACACCAGAGCTTCGTTCGTCAATCAACAGATGTACGGGCTTGCAGGCGAGGCTAGAGCACCCGAAGACATTGGGTAGGGCCCCATAAACTCTAAGCCTAGTCTCGTTACTACATACAATATAGCTCCTGACTTCAGTTCTATTTCTATTTCAGAAAAACGCTGCGCTAATCAAGAAGTACTATTACCACAATATATTTCTATTAGCCCTGTTCATACCACTGGGCTTATATGATATCGGTTGGACTATAGATCATATACTGAAAACCAGACTCACAGTCGGAAATATGTTCCTGTATTCAGTTCTAGCAGTAATGACATGCTTCACTTATATAGGTAAGTTGTCCTCTGAGACTTTTCCCAACTCGGCTAGGATCGACTTTCAAGATCGACCAATTACCATTTCTTCGCATCTTCGAATTCGCGCGACAATGTGATGCTTGCACTACATTCTCGTCGAAGTTAGGGGAGGCGAGGTTTGACGAAGTTAAGATTAAGATTAATAATAATTAAGATTAAAAATAATTAGAGTTAAGTTGAGATTAAGCACAAGACTATGGCATACTGATTGAACGAACGCGAGAATGTGGAGGCTGCACCTCGCCTCGTCTATCCTCGCACCTTGCGTCTCCTCGCGCGAGCCCAAGCGAGGCGACGCGAGGCACGGCGATGTGACGCGAGGGCTCCCACTACACTCTCGTGCTCGCGCTTCCTCGCCTAATTTCGACGAGAATGTTTTTTTTTTTTTTTTTATATTCGCTCCTTTCGGAACAGGCTAAGGTTCTATAACCATGCTGCCTTGTCATCAGTCGACGAGAATGTACACTTGAAAATATTTAAGAGATACGATTTGACAGATCTCTGGATTCATGGAAGGTAACTAGGCACTATTGAAAGGATACATGAAACTGTTATAAATTAAGTTAAACCATTTCTAAATACGTAATAACTTATAATAGTAAGTATAAAAAATATGGTGTGACATATTTCACTTTAAATTACTACAAATATTTTAAGAATTGCTACAAATAATTTAAAATAAGACGTGATTCTTCATTTTTCGAAATCTCGTGTGACAGCTACGTCATATCGTTCTTATTTTTTCATTTGAGTGTTGCGGCTGTGTTCTCTATGGTTGTTACATTTTAATCGTATGGAGTTTATGTCAACTCGTTACGTTTATGGTCGGCGTTGCCAGAATGTAACTTTTGTAATATTTTGTATTTCTTTTTACCCTCTCATGTTTCTTCTAAGTAATACAAATCAAAATATTGTTTAGATTTTACTTTTGCCGTATCGCATACTAGAGACAACAATACTAGATTATATTAGATTGATTGTGAAAATGCACCTCTTAGATTATTTAGCCTATCATCATCATCATGCGCATGGAGATGTATTTTCCTAATTGCATCTGAAGGCAAGGCAAGGCAAATTTTTATGTTTCAATTTTTACTGAGCCGCGTTGTTCCCGGTAGGAGCCGCGTGGTTCCCGGCAGAGTAGAACTTGGGTCACCCCATTTCTTCCTATGCGGTGTCGTACCAGGCGACTAAGGGATAGGGCTGTTTAACACCAGACAGATATATACAGCCATGACTCAGCCTCAGATGCATAGCTCGAGTCAACAATAGTGCCAGGAATATGGCAATAGGCTCACTCCCTATTACGTGGGGCCGAATAACTACAAGTACCTACCTATATAACTATTATTTTTTGTTATTACATTTTAATCGTATGGAACCTCCATTACGTACTCCTCTATTCGTTGCGTTTATGGTATAGTATAGTACTGGCTGGACACATGTCTTGAACCTAAACCGGCGTGGAGGGAAATGTTCGCGCATGTGCACTATCGCACAAAAAAAGTGTAACCATAATATTCTGTATTTTCCGTTTCCAACATTTTTCGCACGAACCATTTAAAATCTTCATTTTAAATTGCCAGTTGCCAATAAAAAAGGTGGATTCGCTTTTCTATCTTAATAGATTTGTACAATTTAAATTATTTAAGTTTTATTGTTACAAACTTCAATAGCGTATCGTATGTATTTTATAGCTGAATATTCTGAACAATTCTGCGAACCCCCTCAAAGGATTCAGGCGTGATGTTCAATCGCGGCTGATATCCTGGTATTTTTTTAAGAGTTCCTTGGTCTAATCTCGGAAACCCATCCTCAGATCTTTACGAAATTTTGATGGGACCATTTCGGAGTACTGTACTGCCGAACAAAAAAAGAATTTTGCAAATCCGTCCACGCAAGCCGGAGCTATGACCGTACAAACATAAAAAAAATATATTTAAACATCCGTATTGAGAACCTTGATGCAGAAGGCAGTATTCTTCGACACGGCACGCGTGGTCCCTGTACCCTATAGGTACCGGTGGGGCATTGTATTTTATATTTTTAAATATAATTATGTTTTTTAATGTAAGTAGGTATATGAATTTAAAAATATAGTATCTTACTAGATTTTTCAAGAAATAAAGAGGTATAATAATGATACCCATGTTTTCATTAAGCCTAACACATAGAGGTACTAATCCTAATATCAATACTAGATATATTAAATGATTAATCAGTGTTGCCAGGGCCAGATAGTCTAATGTAAATGTAAATAAGATAGCTTAAAAAGTTACATAACGAGGAAAAAGTAAGGTTTTTTATGGTATGAAAATCCTGTCGGATAATTATATAGCGCGGTGGGGTAGTTATGAGTGTTATGACGAATAGTTTTATTTATTTACAAATTATAATGTTACAAAAGTTACATTCGGGCAACGTTGCGATTAATCTTTTGTTACCTGAATCGATTATTTTGACAATTGTTTTGAGACACTCCAACCCTAGACTTAAACGTCAAATCGTATTTCTTAAATATTTTTAACTGTAGTGCAAGCATCACAGATAGCAATTCGCCACCACAGTGTAGAGAAAGAGATGCAACACGCAACTCGACATCATGACAGATAAAAAAGAAAAATGTCAAAATCGTCTCACACTGCCAATGCCTTGACTCGATGACCCAGTCGCGCAGTTTTAAACTCTCGGACCACGGTGGAAGGTATATTAATAATTCAGCTAGTAGCTATTATGTTTTAAGATTAGTGTAGCTACAAAGTAACTAGTAACGAAAATTATTATCTAATCTGTGGTCTAACTACAAAACTTCGATATTTTTGAACTGAAAATTTATTTAATCGCATTGGGCAATCTTCATCTCGCATCATCGCACATCATGCTGACGTCAGCAACGATACAAGTCACAAGTTACTTAGTTTTTTTATTCAATCACAAATTCATAAGTAGGTAGGTAAGTTCTTCACATTTTTCTTCATCTTTTGTGGGTGTCGTAGAAGGCGACTAAGGGATAAAACTGTTCTCCATCCAATGGTAACAGACATACAACCCATGAATAATTGACCACCTGACGGCAAATAGGTGATGGTGGTAATAGGCAATAGGCCTGACGGTTCACTTATTCACTTTTTCATACAGACTGGTTTCATGTCTGTCGGCACTCCCAGAGTGCAACAGATTTTTTGTAACATTTTGTTTAAGTTTATTTCTAAGCTCAACTTGATATTGTTCCAGTAATACAAATCTACATCGTTCTGCTGATAAGGAGCGAGTTTATTAAACTGGAAACAAACGCCTGCAGATTTAGGTATGATAGCAATGAGGCCGAGGCTCAATGTGCTCTGAACATAGAAGGTTTGGATGCAGCAGAAGATGCTGAAGACGACATTAAAGGAGTACACAATTATGATAAACTTACAAATTAATGGTGTATAAAGCAGAGCTGAAGGAGATAGAGAGAGAAAGAGAAAACATAGAGAAGAAGGAAATTAAAGAAACATGGATAAAATTGAGGCTATTCACATCGAATTTATTTATATAACTAGTGCTGGTCATTTAATTATTGCGACCAATTTAATTAAAGTTGAACTTTCTGTTGAATTGAAGAAGGTTTTAGAAATCACAACACTCTCTTTAACAATAAATGTTTTGTTATGCACTCTTTTTTTAAATCTCACATAAGCTTCCAACTCATTGGCTTAAAAAGCTTGTTGTATTGAGTTTAAAGACTCCGTTACATACAAATACGAGACATGTATCTTGGACCCAAATCGCAGGACAAACGAGGCTCTAGCGTGAACTTGAGCTCGTCCACCGCCGTAGCACCCCGTGCTATCCTCAAAAGACACCCAAGAAACGTATACTGCGCGTATAGAGCACATTTTGAGTACATTTCAGGTCCAAAATATATTGTTATATCCCGAGCAATACACAACAGGCTATATAGTTCCTTCGTAATAAAAATAAAATAAAAAATGATGTATTTGTATAAAAATATTTAAAAAAAACAATGTTACCTTAAAATTTTATTTTAGATCTATTAAAGTTTTATCTAAGTATATTGAAATAAGTCGCTCGTACTGTTCCAGAAATTCATTTATTTATACTTGTACCGTTAATGTAAACCTTTGAGAATGCCATGGGGCGAAACCGGTCAGGTTGAATAATATAATAAAGTGGAAAAGTGCAATTGTGTTATTCAATAAGTGTAGCAAGTTCCACTAAGTGTCATCAATCAATAAAAAGTCTATACTTGATCGGTGTCACCTTTCTCTGACAATTCCAAGTGCGTTATTTCAATAGTGTAACAAGCTCCACCCATACAACAAGCTCCATCAATAAATAGTTCATTTGCCTATATTTGATATCATATTTTCTGTTCGTTGGTTTCGTCTTTCTTTTTGTAACTTGACAGATTATTACGTCTTTCCAATTTTAGAGAATATTTAGTTTCATGCACGTTGTGTTCAAACTCAAACGTATAGCTGTTTTTCAATTTAACGTATTCAATTTTTGCAAACAGTACTGCATAAATTTGGATTACTGAAACACAAATGAATAATTACAACAAAAATAATAAACACATACCTACTTATACACAAACTAAATGTCCAAAATTAAATGAAAACAGTATCATCACTTCTTTTTCATTCACTCTACGTAATGCCATTTAATTTTAGACTATAACAGGATTATTTTAAAGTCTAAAATTAAATGGGATTTTTGCAGTGTCCGTGGTATCACAGTGGCTTTGCTTTAGCAGTATCGAGGCGCAGTTCGTCTTCGTGGTGCAAGCTCAGAATACTACCGACAACAATACTAAAAGACGATGAATGATAATTTATGAATACCTAATCTACTTACCCACATAGGTGAGTGATACGATTAAGTCTGTAATCGTATACAGAAGCAATTCTGGCACTGGCATACCGTGCTTAACCACTATACAGGGCGTCCCACGGCGATGCCACATGGAGGGCAAGTACCTTAAATCCTTAAGTTGGCTCATTTTACTTAAAGGAGACATCATTTTATTTTTAAAAAGAAATAAAACTGCATTCATCGATTTTTAAAAATTCGCTTGCCACACCCGGTAATCGAACTGACTAAAATCCGAAAAAGTAACATCCTGTATTTTTTGGCATCAATCGATAGTGTCAATCAAAAGGATCAAATCTCTCTAAGAAACATGGTAAATTAAATGAAAGGAAGTCCTTGAAACCTAATCTTATAAATTCAATTTGGCAAAATAAAACACTTAACTCAAAGTTCATCCATCCATCTGATACCATATTAACAATGAAATTCCATATTTAAATCACTTTTCTTTTTTTATCGTGTGGAGACCGCTGCATCAATCGATAGTGTCAATCAAAAGGATCAAATCTCTCTAAAAAACATGGTAAATTAAATGAAAGGAAGTTCACAAAATCTTAACTAATAAATTCAATGCAAACAGACACAGCACTTTTACTCCAGGAACCATCAGATAAGGAATCTTATAAGGTCAACACTAGAGATATCTTTGATGAAATTTATTTAGTAAAATAAGTACATACTGAATGAATGAACTTTGTTACCTGTTTAGAATGTAACTTTATTGGGTAACTGCATGAGGTTATGTAGGTAGGGTAGGTAGTCATTTTTAGGTGCTTGATTAGAAACCTGCACGTGGTGTACCCTGGGCAACGAAGATGGCGAGTGAATTGCCCTATTGGATCAACTTATAACCTGTTAATTGAGACGGCGTGCGGTTTTAGTCGGTTTGAGTTCGACATACCTAAATACTACTGCTGACCAGCAGCGGTCTCCACACGATAAAAAAAGAAAAGTGATTTAAATATGGAATTTCATTGTTAATATGGTATCAGATGGATGGATGAACTTTGAGTTAAAGTGTTTTATTTTGCCAAATTGAATTCATAAGTTCAGGTTTCAAGGACTTCCTTTCATTTAATTTACCATGTTTCTTAGAGAGATTTGATCCTTTTGATTGACACTATCGATTGATGCCATAAAAATAAAGGATGTTACTTTTTCGGATTTTATTCGGTTCGATTACCGGGTGTGGCAAGCAAATTTTTAAAAATCTTTGAATGCAGTTTTGTTTCTTTTTAAAAATAAAATGATGTCTCCTTTAAGTAAAATGCGCCAACTTAAGGATTTAAGGTACTTGCCATCCATGTGGCATCGCCGTGGGACGCCCTGTATATACGAGCCAACCTAAATTATATAAACTCAATGGTATCAAAAAAGCCAACAGTATTAAATTGTGGCGATAGTATTTCTTCACTAATGAGGCATCTCTCTGAAACGAAATGATTTGAGTCAATGATAATAAAGCTAATTTTATGTCTAATATTACTAGGATAGCATGTAATAAGGAGATAATATACCCCTATACCTACGCTGTCACTGTCATGATATTAAAAGTAATTATATTACGTAGGTACTTAATTTAGTCATCGCCTAGGGGGTCTGTGATTGTTTTGTCGTTTTATTTAATTAACTAATCATTTTGGAATCAGTTAGCCTATTGAATAATTAGTCCACTGATGGACATATGCCTGATGTTAGCATCCAGGACAGTCTAGGTATCGATAGAGTCCATACCTAGTTTATATTTACAAAAAAAAAAGCATCTAAGTATGTATATCCGCATTCTAGATTCCATAACACAAGCTAATTAAGCTTACCATGGGTCTAGAAAGCGTTGTGTAGAATGTTGTGGAATATTTATTTATTTATTTATTTATATCCTAGAAAAAGAAAAGAAAACAAGACAGGCAAGCAAGACAAGCAAGATAAGTATAATAAAAACTTATAGATAACAAATATACAATTTCAAAGCTTACCTTATGACATCCTATAATGAATACAATGCCCAGTATAATATCTATAACGACGACAAGTATGATAGAACCTAAAATAGTCAGCACGAATGTTTTATTGTCTTTGTATTGCCCCTCTTCAGACTTTGAAATTTTTATAAGGCGATTCAGTGCATAGGACATACCGATCAATACCAAACCAGCTAGCAACTGTAAATAATGACTATATTAATAAGTGAAGCGAGAACTTCAGAAACACCTTCTTAAAAATGTAATATCTCGACAAAAAGAAGGCAAGCTTAATCGCCATCAAGCCTTCTACTTAATTTTGGAGTCCCACAGGGAGGCATCGTGGGGCCAATCTTTTTCATAATATGAATGAATGATGTACAAGACAGTGACAAACATATTAGTACATTAAAAACTGTCTTACTCACCAGTCTAAAATATCCCCATGCGATCAAACTATATTTCAAAGGTAAACAAATATTGCTATCCGTGTCATCGTCAACGATTTGGTTCACACTTCTCATGCTTTGACATGATGAAGGAATATTTCTAGGCATTTTTATGAATTTGATTCTGTGCTGAAATGTAAATACTTAATAAATGTAAGGTCACTTTATAAAAAAAATAACTGTAGGTAGGTATCGTACTAACTGAATAAGTAGTTTATGAATGTTATATGCACTATCACAGAACAGATAATAGTACTAGCGTAGTACATGTACAAGCAGTCTTTGTTTAATATTACTCTATCTTCAGAATACTAGTGATTGGATCAAATACGACTAAATATTATGTTATAGATTGATAGCTGAATATTTATCACCATGCATAATATTTTTGACCTCTTGGATCAATGATAGTATAATAAGCAGAGCCGTTGGAGCGATATCTATAGTCCTGTATATAATATTGTGTATTTGATGTGATGACGTATTCTTTATATTTAAAGGGGGTTGGGTAATGTTGGCGTCGTGTTGGAATTGAGCGGCCATCAATGAAATTGGTATAATATGAAAGTACAGTATAAAGTGATCAAAAGTTACTATGGACAAACTTCTCTAAACTATATCGGGACTTACCTATACAGGGTGGTATTTTTCAACTTTACTTAGATGGAAGTACTCTAAATACTGGAGATAGCGAATTCCACTGAAAGGAAACATTCCCTTATTTTTTAAAAGAAACAAAACTGCATTCAAAGTTTTCTGAAAATGCCACACCCGGTAGTCGAACCGACTAAAATCTTCCTAAACCTTCTATTTCATGGATTTCCTTTTATTTAATTTACCAAGTTTGTTAGAGAGATTTGATCCTTATGATCGACCCTATCGATTGATGCAAAAAAATACAGGGTGTTATTTTTGCGAATTGTAGTCGGTTCGATTATAAGGCGTGGCAAACCATTTTTCAGCATTCCTTAAATGCAGTTCTGTTTCTTTTTTATAAATATACTAAACTGTATTCAAAGTTTTCTGAAAATGCCACACCCGGTAGTCGAACCGACTGAAATCTTTCTAAATCTTCTATTCCATGAATTTCCTCTTATTTAATTTACCAAGTTTGTTAGAGAGATTTGATTCTAATGATCGACTCTATCGATTGATGCAATAAAAATATAGGGTGTAATTTTTTCGAATTGTTCGATTATAGGGCGGGGCAAACGATTTTTAGGCATTCTTTAAATGCAGTTCTGTTTCTTTTTTAAAAACGTACTAAACTGTATTCAAAGTTATCTAAAAATGCCACACCCGGTAGTCGAACCGACTAAAATCTTTCTAAATCTTCTATTTCATGGATTTCCTTTTATTTAATATACCAAGTTTGTTAAAGAGATTTGATCCATAAGATTGACCCTATCGATTGATGCAATAAAAATATAGGGTGTTATTTTTTTGAATTTTAGTCGGTTCGATTACAGGGTGTGGCAAGCGATTTTTCGGCATTCCTTAAATGCAGTTCTATTTCTTTTTTTAAATAAGAAAACATTTCCTTTGAATTGATTACAATAATTACTTCTTGGATGTTAATATGTAGGAAAAGTACCTACTCTTACTACCGGAAATAGCTAATTTCATTCAAGGGAAACACTCTCTTATTTAAAAAAATACAAAGCTGCATTTAAGGAATTTCGAAAAATCGCTTGCCACGCCCTGTAATCGAACCAACTAAAATTATAAAAAATAACACCCTATATTTTTATTGCATCAATCGATAGAGTCAATCACAACGATCAAATGTCTTTAACAAACTCGGTAAATTAAATAAAAGGAAATCCATGAAATAGAAGATTTAGAAAGATTTTAGTCGGTTCGACTACCGGGTGTGACATTTTCAGAAAACTTTGAATACAGTTTAGTATATTTATAAAAAAGAAACAGAACTGCATTTAAGGAATGCTGAAAAATCGTTTGCCACGCCTTATAATCGAACCTACTACAATTCGCAAAAATAACATCCTGTATTTTTTTGCATCAATCGATAGGGTCGATCATAAGGATCAAATCTCTCTAACAAACTTGGTAAATTAAATAAAAGGAAATCCATGAAATAGAAGGTTTTGTAAGATATTAGTCGGTTCGACTACCGAGTGTGGCATTTTCAAAAGTCTTTGAATGCAGTTTTGTTTCTTTTTAAAAATAAGGTAATGTTTCCTTTAAGTAAAATTCGCTATCTTTAGTATGAGGGTACTTTCCTTCAAGGTAAAGTCGAAATGTTGCACCCTGTATATCGCAGCTCCGATATTACTTACAATGAAAATAATGACATTTATACGTGTGTTTAACACAGTACAATGAAGTGGTATCAAAATTATTGATGGCCGCTGAAAAAATTAAGGACGCCACTGTCCATACTAGATTACCCAATCCCCTTTATGTACAGTTTCCAATAAGAACAGCCTTTTTCTCGTGTTCGATCTATGGTCTTCCATAAATCTAGTTAGGGAGAAACGTACATTCGATTTAGTATTATTATAGTCCTCACTCTAGAACTCGCTTGCTCCAATGAACTTTGGTCCTTTGGTTGACACTGTAAGTCATAAGTTATAAGTGTTATAACTTACCTTTTATATTACTTTAGTAACAAAATAAATCAATGCATATTATCCTTACGTCCGTCTTATCTATTTTGACTCATAACTGATGGGGCGCACTGGTCGAAGTCCTTCAGGTAACTCTTTCAGGATTTCGCTTATTCCTATCTTAAGGTGCGTACAGATCATGTAACATGTTGTATAACTTGTGTTATATAACACGTCCACATTATCTAACTAATTGTTTTATAACTTTGCAACATTGTACTAACTTCAGTGTCTATATTACTGAAACATGTTATATAACATGACATTATAACATTGTTATATAATGTTGTTATATAACAACAACATAACATTGTTATATAACATTGTTTTATAACATGTTATGCTATATAATTTGTACGCACCCAAATCTTTCAGGAATTGCGATTTTTACGAAGAAGACACTAGGGTTTCAGTATCAGCTAACCTAACCTGCAACTCTGCTAATTGATGAACGAGCCTTCTGCACAGACGGTTCTCTCATCGATGAGAGATCAGACCGTACCCGCTACCATAAAAACCGTGTAAGTAAAATTAAATGGAGAGGAACGAATATAATTATGGACCCTCGGCGCGAAGGTGAAAGCCTCGACTGCGATGGAGAAAAAATATAGGAACCTACCGATATAAATACTCGTATCCATAACAGCTGTACAATTCTGTAAGCGTTCAGCACTGCAATTCACTAAGCGAGCACAACGATGCGACAACGATGCGAGGCGCAACGTAGATTGTCATTGGTCAGATTGTATCACGTCATTGGAAATCGACCAATGACAGTGTCTATCGCGCACATCGTTGCGACTCGCATCGTTGTCGCATTGTTGTGCTTGTTAGTGAATTGCACAGCAGCGTCGAGCACAACGTTGCGACAACCTTGATCGAGACTGTCATTGGTCAGATTGTGCGCTTATAGAATTGCATTGCTGTATCCTGTGTAATAATCCAGTCTTTAGATCAGCCAAATTCTCTGAACCGTTTGAGCGCTTTTTAACATCAAACGATAGAACCTTTGAAGTATACGAGTAAAATATAAATAGGATTAAATATAAATTCAAGTAAATAACACATACATTAACATGAACAGGAAAACTTCGTCTGTTATTTTGTAAATAATATAATAAACAGTCAATAATTGCATGTTAAAAAGAGACATGTGTTATCTCAATACTTAACGCAATGTCGAAGTGCAAAATAGAGGTGTTTTTATGTCACGCTGTTACTAAATAATCAAGGATTTATTTGGTAATTAAAATGAATAATTAAAAATAGAAAACCCAGCCATAAAGAAGTCGACTTACAAGTATCTGATGCCCGCGGCTCCGTCCGAGTGAAATTTTGATCACGTTCCCGTTTCACATAAAAGGGAGCCTATGAGTTAATCTAGCTAGATTGTAATCTGTCCACATTTTAACCAGATCCGTACCTAAAGCTGAAAACAAAAACCTCCAGAAGTGTAAGCTTGCATATAACCAATGACCTTGGTGGCATCCTCATACACATTCAGCATCATCTTCAAGGAGACGCATTTTCCTGATTGCATCCGAGGTCAAGATGATCTTAGAGCTCAGGGTCCGCCTTCCGGCTCTTCCTCCACCACTTTCCACGATCTTCGGAGTCCATGGTAGTGAGACAATTTGCGCGCATGTTACCCTCCACGACGTCAAGTCAGGACTTCTTGGGCACGCATCGCGTGCTCCCCATACCCGGGGGCGAGTTGAGGACTCCGTGGTCCCCACACCGGAAGAGGGCCATATCGAGAGATATGGCCCTGGGTCGGCCGGGGTGCGAGGGATATGGCTATGACAATCTCACCTCCGGCAACTGACGGCCCACAGAAGGCGTGCGTTTTAGTCGGTTCGAGTCCGACATAACCTCCTCCTCCGACTCCGGCGGGGGAGGTATCCGTGGGGATTTTTCGCACGATAAAAAAAAAAAAAAAAAAAAAAAGTCAGGACTTCTTGAGTTCCTTTTATCTGGACCCAGTGGGGGCGCCATTGCCAGGCATTTGCTACCCACGTAGCTTGGCGGTTGCCGCAAGACGTGGCTGAACCAACGATGGTGGCTCTCTTGCATTTTAACTGCGATGTCACGGACATCAAGGTTATACTCTCCATCCTCATACACTTTACAATAAAATCGTACAAAGAGGTGTCTCGATTTCACATAAGTGTATTATCAAGAATGACTAATATGCATATGGATGTTTACTCAGATTACAAAATGTGCCTACAATTTAATGATAAAAAAACTATTATTCCAATATTAGCTCCGCAGTTTCCTGACTAGTGCACTCATTATTCCAGGACCAGTAGGTACTCGGTATTATTTTGACCTAAGTAACCTAAACGTTGAGAATTGAACTCTTTTACAAAACACCCAGAGATCTATTCAGAATGCGTACAGATATTCCTGTATTTCGAAGGTGTTGTGGGTGCATACCTTTGCGATATGGTTTGATTCTGTGGGGATATATAAGACTGGTAAGTAATAAACTAATTTTGTACTTCCTGCTTTGATGTGCCCCCCCCCCTTCCCCCCCACACACCTATTGATGATGATCTTGAAGCCTATTTTATTTTACAGCTATTTACAGCTTTCTTACTATTCACCGCGACCTGCGCTTTAATCTGGTTGGCACAAAGAGAACGCAAATACAATGAAACAAAAACTAAGGTCATTTTATCTTTATTGATTCCTTTACTCATCGCAGATATTGTACTTGGAATTGTATTTGTCGTTGGATGTCATAAGGTAAGCTTTAATATAAGTATCATTAGTTATTCAAATTCAAATAAAAATAGAATTCATCACAATAATACTTCCATCGATTTCTCAATCATTTGTGAACCGATTATAAGAAATCTTTTTCTATTTCTGGTTTTCTATAACAATAATTCAATCAATTAGCCTATTGCAGTCCACTGCTGGACATAGGCCTCTCCCAATATGCGCCAAGTTTATCGATTCTCCGCCTTCCGCTTCCAGTCCATCCCAGTCACCCTTCGTAGGTCGTCCAAATGTATAGGATTTGACGTTTTTGACATTCTTTGACGCCTGTCATATACGTCAAATCCCATACATTTGGCATTCTATTCCATCATACGCCGAGCAACGAATTGCCACTTGTCTATAGGGGCTGAGGAGTAATTATTAGGATTCAATTAATTACATTTTCTTTTACAGAAAGACGCAAATTTAATGAGGAAGTACTATCGTTATACTCAATTTCTGCTGGGTATTATGTTACCACTGGGTATATATAACTTTGTCAACACACTATATTATATATTGAAATACAGTATACCACTAGGATATGCCATCATGGATATAATTGCAGAATTCATCTCATGTTCGTCCTATGCAGGTAATTACTTATACAAAATTGGGTTTTTAAACCCTACTAAAATTATAATCGCCCGCGTGAATCTCTTATCTTCGGGTCTACTCAATCGATTGCAATCAAACAAAAGTAAGATTTTAGGTCTGACCGATACCTTTCTAACGAAATAAACCGCATTCAAAGCATGAAAGTTTGTAAAGAGGTTGATATGTTTGGATGTTTTTAGGGTTCCGTAGCCAAATGGCAAAAAACGGAACCCTTATAGATTCGTCATGTCTGTCCGTCTGTCTGTCTGTCTGTCTGTCCGTCCGTATATCACAGCCACTTTTCTCCGAAACTATAAAGCCTATGCAGTTGAAACTTGGTAAGAAGGTGTATTCTGTGAACCGCATTAAGAATTTCACACAAAAATAAAAAAAATGCATAAAATTTTGGGGGTCCCCATACTTAGAACTGAAACTCTAAATTTTTTTTTTCATCAAACCCATACGTGTGGGGTATCTATAGATAGGTCTTTAAAAATGCTATTGAGATTTCTAACATCATTTTTTTCTAAACTGAATAGTTTGCGCGAGAGACACTTCCAAAGAGGAAAAATGTGTCCCCCCCCCCCCCCTCTCTAACTTCTAAAATAAGAGAATGATAAATCTAAAAAAAATATATGATGTAAATTGCCATGCAAACTACCACTAAAAATTGGTTTGAACGAGATCCAGTCAGTAGTTTTTTTTAATACGTCATAAACCGCAATTTTCGCCTTTGCTACTACGGAACCCTTCATGGGCGAATCCGACTCGCACTTGGCCGATTTTATTTTTATTGAATCACGTTCTAACGGCAGATCTGGCTGAAAGACTGTATTGTATAGTAAAGGTACAGCACTGCAATTCACTAAGCGAGCACAACGATGCGAGTCGCAACGTTGTGCTCGATAGAGATTGTCATTGGTCGGATTGGGTCACGTCACTGGAGATCGACCAATGACAATCTCTATCGAGCGCAACGTTGGGGTATATCGCATAAGGTAAGCTTTAATATAAGTATCATTAGTTATTCAAATTCAAATAAAAATAGAATTCATCACAATAATACTTCCATCGATTTCTCAATCATTTGTGAACCGATTATAAGAAATCTTTTTCTATTTCTGGTTTTCTATAACAATAATTCAATCAATTAGCCTATTGCAGTCCACTGCTGGACATAGGCCTCTCCCAATATGCGCCAAGTTTATCGATTCTCCGCCTTCCGCTTCCAGTCCATCCCAGTCACCCTTCGTAGGTCGTCCAAATGTATAGGATTTGACGTTTTTGACATTCTTTGACGCCTGTCATATACGTCAAATCCCATACATTTGGCATTCTATTCCATCATACGCCGAGCAACGAATTGCCACTTGTCTATAGGGGCTGAGGAGTAATTATTAGGATTCAATTAATTACATTTTCTTTTACAGAAAGACGCAAATTTAATGAGGAAGTACTATCGTTATACTCAATTTCTGCTGGGTATTATGTTACCACTGGGTATATATAACTTTGTCAACACACTATATTATATATTGAAATACAGTATACCACTAGGATATGCCATCATGGATATAATTGCAGAATTCATCTCATGTTCGTCCTATGCAGGTAATTACTTATACAAAATTGGGTTTTTAAACCCTACTAAAATTATAATCGCCCGCGTGAATCTCTTATCTTCGGGTCTACTCAATCGATTGCAATCAAACAAAAGTAAGATTTTAGGTCTGACCGATACCTTTCTAACGAAATAAACCGCATTCAAAGCATGAAAGTTTGTAAAGAGGTTGATATGTTTGGATGTTTTTAGGGTTCCGTAGCCAAATGGCAAAAAACGGAACCCTTATAGATTCGTCATGTCTGTCCGTCTGTCTGTCTGTCTGTCTGTCCGTCCGTATATCACAGCCACTTTTCTCCGAAACTATAAAGCCTATGCAGTTGAAACTTGGTAAGAAGGTGTATTCTGTGAACCGCATTAAGAATTTCACACAAAAATAAAAAAAATGCATAAAATTTTGGGGGTCCCCATACTTAGAACTGAAACTCTAAATTTTTTTTTTCATCAAACCCATACGTGTGGGGTATCTATAGATAGGTCTTTAAAAATGCTATTGAGATTTCTAACATCATTTTTTTCTAAACTGAATAGTTTGCGCGAGAGACACTTCCAAAGAGGAAAAATGTGTCCCCCCCCCCCCTCTCTAACTTCTAAAATAAGAGAATGATAAATCTAAAAAAAATATATGATGTAAATTGCCATGCAAACTACCACTAAAAATTGGTTTGAACGAGATCCAGTCAGTAGTTTTTTTTAATACGTCATAAACCGCAATTTTCGCCTTTGCTACTACGGAACCCTTCATGGGCGAATCCGACTCGCACTTGGCCGATTTTATTTTTATTGAATCACGTTCTAACGGCAGATCTGGCTGAAAGACTGTATTGTATAGTAAAGGTACAGCACTGCAATTCACTAAGCGAGCACAACGATGCGAGTCGCAACGTTGTGCTCGATAGAGATTGTCATTGGTCGGATTGGGTCACGTCACTGGAGATCGACCAATGACAATCTCTATCGAGCGCAACGTTGCGACTCGCAACGTTGTGCTTGTTTAGTGAATTGCACAGCAGGCTTTCTATGCCGGTTATAAATAGGTTTCCCAAGCGGAACCGCGGGCATCAGCCAGCCTACTTATTATAAATGACACAGTGTAGGTATGCTGCATACAGGATGTAAATAAAGATTTATTATGGACCCGTGAGGCATTGAGGCATTGTTTAAAAGAACTCCATTCAATTTTTTCATCGGAAAACCTATGATTGAAAAATACCACCGAAATTAGCAAAAAATTAGGCATCGTGAAATTACCCAGCCTCCTAGACCCTCCTAGCCTTTTTTGGCCCGACGAATTGTAGATTAGAACGATGAATGTATGGGTTTGACACGTATTTTGACGTTAATGACAGTCGTCAACGTATGTTAATCACAATTCGATGGCTAACGGCCGAAAAGGGATAACCGCCACTTTACAAATTTTACAGGAGAGTGATTTAAAGTTGAAAATAAACGAAAAAAATTCATAACAAAAGATGTATAGGTTCCGAAAGGCTGAAAATCTATATTTGTAGCATTTATTGCACTGTCTATTGACTGGCGTTGTTAGTTTTTTGAAATTCAGGCTAGAAATAGTAGTATCTGTCGGTTACCCCAAATGGTCTTAATTTTACAAACAGCAAAAATGTCGTAAATTAAATACAAAAATTATTAGCTTCTATCAAAAAATGATGTAACCTCACCTCATGTTTTATTTAAATTGAGGAAAAATAGCACAAGTGTATTTTCTTAAGAAATAAAATTGTGGAAATGTGGTATAACCAGCTATCGAATGAAAATTCACTGAATGGAAAATTTTAGGTATCAAGTATTTTTTTAAGAAACTACGATAATTAGACTATTATGTGTTTCTATGTACTTTTTAGTTGAAAGTATATTTGAAGGAGAATATATTTCAGGTTTACCCGAGACGTTTAAATAATAAAACTATATAATTTTATTAATCAGCTCAGTCTATAATTGACTAAAAATGGCACTTTCTAATTAACAATTTCTTATATCATATATTCGCCGAGATCATATTCGATTTCGAATAGACTCAAAACTATTACAACTCAAATAATAATAGTTACCTTAATATCAAATCAAGATAAATGTTCGTTATAGAAAAAGCTGATTTTCGAAATGATATGAGATGTTTTACTTTCTAGAAATTGTGAATTATCTATACATTTTTACATCGTGCCAAAATGGCTCGCATGCGCACGTGGCGCTTGCCCAGCTGTCACCCGGCTTGGGTCATTTTTTTCGAGAGCCGCCAATATACCAATAACCGCCAATTTCAATTATTTTAGATTGACTAAACGACACAATACGCCAAAATTCTTTAAATATCGGGAGGGCTAAAAAGGATAAGCGACAAAATATTATTAAGTACAGTCAGCGTCAGAGAAAACAGACCCCCTCAATACTTAAAGAATATTGCCGCCTGCGCCGGCCGTGTCACATGACTCACGAATGACGTCACGTGATGCGATCGTCGCTGAGCTGCCTGCAGCCTTTTATTTGCATGTTCATTTATTTGAAATTTTTCTGATATTTTTCGTCTTTCGACTCAATTGTATACCAAGATACAATATACTCACAAAAAGATGCCACATTAATTTATGTGCTATCTGAGGATACGAACCCGCATCTCCAGCGCCAGCCGATCACTTAGACCGTGCCTTATACCACTAGGCTAACGATTCACTTGATAATAATGGCGAAAATATGACTCCTATTTTATCGAACAAAGTTGATTACGGTGTAATTTTCTAGACCTTATTTATCTGTGCTTAAGGTTTAAATTTCAACTACACCATGTGATAATAATAACTTTGACTAAAAGATAAGGTTGAAATTAGTATAGATTTCTCGTTTAGTTCAATATTGTTGCACTACCGACCGTCATGTTTTACTCCAAAAACTTATCTGCTGTATGAGTTGCGGCTATAGTATTTGAATATCTGTGAGAGCGCGCTAAGGTTGCAATTAGAATACTTCTTTGCCTTATTTACTAAACTGTGATTGAAGGTAACTTTATAATTCGTGGTAATTTGCATTGGTGTTTAATATTGTTTATGCAACAAGCCTATCTTTTCTTACAAACCTATTTATTAGGTATGACCTACTATAAAATTTGATTCCTTAAATAATAATTAACAAAAAGTGCTTATGAGAATAAAAAAATAATTATATGAATAAAAAAAAGAACTTCGTGTTCGAGGATTTGAACCCCCGCTTACCGTATCCACAAAGCATCGGTCATAACCACTAGACCAACATTCCATATATACAATGTTTCAAAAAACTTCAATGCTTTCATGTCACTATCAAGGGGGGTCCCTTTTCTCTGAAGCTTACTGTACTTGCAGGGACAAAATGTAGTAAACGACTATAATATGTTTAAAAAAAAATGCCAGAAAGTATTAAACGGATGTCAATGAATAATTATGTAGAGGCAAATTATCATAAACCCATATTTCTCCATTTTTATTTCCAGGCGAAATAGGTTAAAGGTAGATCATTAGAATATTACAGAAAGTCCAAAAAGCATAAGTTCGTTATTCTCCGATATTTTGTAGATCAACCACCAAAAAAAATATCTCGTCAAAATTTTGGTCGATTATACACCCTTATTTTTTAATTACCAGAGAAACTGCAGGGGCTGATAGGGAACGTATATAATTCAACATATATGGAATAATACAAATAGCCAACCATACAAAACAACAAAGTTATTGACGTTTTCAAAATCTCAAAATACGTGCATACACGCAAAGACACCGTTTTATTTTACGTACTATGTGTGAATAGTAAATAGGTACCTATCATATCAATGAACTTTCGTCGTAAAAAAGCCGATGAGTTCCGAGAACGACCGACAATGTACCTACGTACCTACGACAGACGCGAGCGATTTTCAAGGTCAAACACTAATCAAAATCAAAATTAATGATTGATTGATGTATTACGAAACGTGCAAGACTTACCACTACAAGTAGATGCATAAACGAGCCCGATTTAATAAGTTCAATTCCAAATTGAGGACTAAGGAGCCGTCTGAAGGGGTATTAGGTTGATAGGTTCACTGACATACACATTTCACTTCACTACACATGTAAATTGGCCTCAGATCCGGGGTCCTCCGTCCAATTCACCTGCCTTCAAATTGCGTATTGAGGTAGTATCTTACCGCGATGTGGGAGACCAGACAGGAACCAGACATTTATGTAATCGTGGAGAAATTTGGCTGTTGGACATTCGGGTAGAGATCACGATAGGTACATCCGTAAAAAGGCACTCACATTTTCACCGGGTGTAAAGTAAGTAGGTACGTAACATAATTATTAATGCACATTCGCGATTGATAATTTGGTAGGTACGCCATCTCGATAATTAATCGATTATTTAAGGAAACGTGCGCGCATCAAGACGTCATAACCGGAACTGCATTGCTTTTATGATTTGAATTTTATTAAAACTGAAGGTCATTTGCATCAAAGAGATGCCGCCGCTGGGTCGCTCGTTTTGCGGCACGTGTAGTGCGGGGTACGTGGGGGGGTAGGGGATTAAAGTAGAGAAAGAGAGCGCGTATTTTATCAATGACTTCTTTGAGTGATTTTGTTTTCGTGAATTAGTATTATCTACTTCATATTCTATTGAGTAAATGTTTGTACGTCGTGAACAAATATTACGTGGTTTTAGGGAAAAAATTGACATACATACTTTATTCTTTTTTTATGGCATGGATGGGTTCAGTATCGAATACCTATCACTTTGCCAAAATTTCTCTGGTAATTAAAAAATATTCGTGTATAGAAAAAAAAAGTCTCATATCTATAATTTTACAATTGCTTAAACGACATAAAAATTCGCTTAGAAACACGTAACCCGGATCAAACGACGCAGAAAAAAATTACGATTCTGACTATGTATATAACTCAAAATCCCAAAATATGTCGCTTATCCCTTTTTGGCTGTTAGGCATCGACATACTTTTTTTTTTTTTTGTAAAGAATTTTTTTTAAAGAAGAACATTAATCAATAGTAGTACCTAAGCCTACGTAGTAAGCCTTCCCGAAAAGCGATACCTATGCTCGGGCCCTCTCCGTGAGTAGCGGCCCCGCCGTGAAACCAATTACTACACCACGATAACAATCCAACGTAGTCGACTCGACAGAAGAAGAATCAATCTATTTATTCTGCAAACGTGTTGCCACTTGTTTAGAGGCCTAGGCGCCTTCTTCGACACCTACGAGAATAAAATGAGGCAACCCGTGTCCTTAATCTACTTTGCCGGGCACTAAAAAAACTTATCTTAACGACTGATTCTTTTTGTAACGAGGATTGAAAAGGATATAATATGCTAAGATAGTTTGGGCACGTAGAGGGAATGAGTACGCAGCGAATGACACACTAGGTATGTAAGGCATAAGTAAATGACCAGCCGGGGACGACCTCGCAGTACCTACACACATTGGTCAAATTTATAAAATTTTGAAAAAGGGCAGGTTAGAAGTACTCGAAACCGACGGGCTTGCATTAAAGGATTAATGACAGTAGAGGAAGCTCATGAAGTATGTAAGGATAGAGTCAAATGGCTGTTTGATGTCTTTGCATTCCCCGGAGGGAAATAGACGTGTGCCTGAGCGTATGTATGTATGATTTAGAAAAAGTACAATAGTTTAGACCATTGTAAACCTTTGAGAATGCCGTAAGGCGAAACCAGTCTGGCAATGAACAATAAATTAATTGTGGAAAAGTACAAGTGCTTTATTCAATATGTGTAGCAAGTTCCACCAAGTGCCACCAATCTCCAGTATAAACAGTATGTATGATTTCTTTTTCATGACTTCATTTTGATTAAGTTTTGTTTTTCCAGTCATACAAATTTACATCATGCTGCTAGTCAGGAGTGAGATCAATAAATTGGACAATGACTGTCAGTTTAGGTTTGAAAACAGAGTGCCTGCAGCCGAGTGTTCACTGAACATTGAAGCTTCAAATGAAGGAAGAGCAGCAGACAATAACCAGAAACAGTTATACAACGAAGATATGTATTGAGAATAAATAACGTTAAAACCAGAGTAATGAGAAGGAAAAATTACTAGACAGGAACAATTACTATTAAGGAAACGCTCTCGACGACGACGACGAATGCGAAATGGGTTCGCGACATTTTGGCATAAAAAAGTAGTCTTCAGGAGCGTTCTCTTAACACCCTGTATAACAATAGTTAATAAAAATAGTTATAATTTGTTGACGCTAAAAAACTGTAATGAAATAAATGTTATTTGCACGTTTGTTATAATTTTTACAATGATGAATGGCCGTTTATGGATGGATTTTGTGTCAATAGAAAGAAAAATAAAATCTCAACAAAATGCATAATTTCTTTACAATTACTTGTTTGCGTAGAAGAGATTATTGATTAGGTATGCTTATTTCAAGTGAAATAACACAACGGAAAAGGTATCCATGTTTGTCGTGCTATGCACCAATTTTATGTAGGTACTACGTGCATCTGCAATATCTCATTTGGTTCTAATGAAGACAGTGCACACAGCACCAAAGAAGCCCGTAAATTTACTCCGTCAAGTAAAGTCCTAAATAGAGATTATCAAGACGTGCTATGTAAGTGCTTGAAGGTTGCACGCAGCAGAAGCACATAATTCAATGCGGCTTCTCAAAGGTGTCCTTTATCCGTATCAGTATAACAAGTAATGGGTACGCTGTATCTGCTGCAGGCGTCTGTTGTTGTATTAAGCGGTTAATTTCGGAATCATACCTTTACTAAAACTTTTACGGTCACAGGTTTTGAATTTAAATCGTAAAATTTAAATGTCAGTCTCCTTACCGTTCAGCCTGTCCATCGAGATAAGCGGCTGAAAAATCCTACTAATCCGACAAATAGTTTTATGAAGATTTGTGAAGATGTTTGGATATTATTTGGTTGTTTGATAATCAATCTCATTCTAACGTCTGAACGGATCTGGCTGTACATGAAATAATAAATATAGGGTACTAGCTTTTGCCCGCGACTCCAACCGCGTGGGTGTTGGTTATCGCGACCTAACATAGCCTATGTCCTTTCTCAAGGCCTAATCTACCCCTATACCAAATTTTATCAAAATCGGTTCCGTGGTTTAGGCGTGAAAGCGTAACAGACAGACAAACAGACAGACAGAGTTACTTTCGCATTTATTATAATATTAGTATGGATTTTTTATCCCAGGAATTTTCCATGGGTTGCGGGAACAAGATCAAAATTCCACGCGGTAAAATTTACTGACATTAGGAAATACTGCGGAAAAGTAACTTAATCACTGAGCTGGAAGCAGCAATGTGTGCGTTAGGATTTATCACAACACAACATAATTACCTATCTTGGAATTAAAAGGTCAAATAATATATTATTCACAAGTATTAAATACATTTGTTCGACAATCAGTATGTATAGTCGTGTTTACACCGATTACTACAGTGGTAGATAAAACAATACGCATTTAACAAGTGAAAAAAAGTTTAGTAGTCAGTGCACTTATTTTTTAGACAGAGAATTCAATAATTTATAACTTCAATTTAATTATAAAGAATAATAGTATTATAAGAAAAAATAAGAATTGTATTATAGTAGGATTAACTAAAATTATACCTATTAGAATACATTTCAACTTGTTATACTTGTATGAATTGGAAGAATAGTTATTATAAAGACAATTGCAACGAATTATATGATCGATAAAGACTTCAATTATAAATATTTAATAAGCAATTGTGTGTTTATAAAAGGCAAGCTATAAAAATGCGTACAGAAGCGATTTCATTTAGAAGGTGTTGTTGTTGTATACCTCTACGATATGGTTTGCTCGCATGGGGATATTTCAGACTGGTAAGTAAAATTCAATATTTTTTCATTCAAGTACATAATTATCTCATTTTATGCATGTTGCAATCAGACAAAGTCAATACTAGGAAAGGTTTTGGGTTCTGCTAAAGATATAACGTTTATAACTAAAGTCCTTTAATTAGAATTACACTTCGATCAATCCAAGGCTTTTGACCGCATGAATAAGAAAGTATAAGTTCGTGATTATGAATTAAATTAGGAGTTCTGCAGGGTTCTATTCTTGGGCCTATGTTTAAGACAGTTTATTCTTATATCTTGAAAACAATTTTGTTCTATGATATTAACAGACTCATAATAAAGTACTTCGAAATTGGGGGGAAGATCAAGTGCATTAACGAGTAATATCGTTAGTTTAATAACTTATAGGTATTATGATTAAATTTCAGCTTTTCTGAAATGAAACCACTTGTTAATATTTTCTATCGCGATATGATATTATTTATATTTAGCCCGACGTTTTGACTACTTTTTAGCAGCCATAGTCGCGGGGTGACTAAATATGGTTTTTGACACAATTGGTTTGAATATAAGAAGCTATGATTCTTGAATGTGTAAGAAGTGAGTAGGGTAGCCAGAGCTCACTGGAGGGGTTTTGCGCTGTCATCAGTGGGAAGACCAAAGACTCGTCCTGCTGGGCTTCTTCACTGACAGCACAGAATCTCTCTGTTCTTAAAGGATCGGCAGCACGAGTGTGACTCCCTGGTGTTATACTCGTCCATAGGCAACGGTAACCACTTTCCATCAGGTGGGCCGTGTGCTTGTCTGCGACCTGCGACCTGCGACCTAAGTGGTATAGAAAAATGTAAATAAAACCAAACAAATCGCGAGATAAGCCGTTTAAAAGTGTCTTTTTTTTTCAATGGATGATATTCACGTAAACTGAAGACAGTCTCAATTTAGGTTTGGTTTGTAAAAAATGTTTTTATTAAGCTTACACTCCTTTTCCAGCTGGTAGCCGGTTTGATGTTGTATGGCTTGTCTTGGGGTTTGACAAAACTGGTAAAAAGTGGCATTTCTCACGCTAATGATACTACGGGCTTAATTATTATAACTGTGGTTATAATTGTAGTAGTCGTAGATATCGCATTAGGAATTGTATTTATCGTCGGATGTCATAAGGTAAGCTTTAGATTTTTTTACTTTCCTTCATCCTAGCGTTAATCCCAGTCGCATCCAAAGCTTTCACCTCGGAGCCTGGGGTCCGCTTTTTCCAGTCCAACAGCGGGTTTGGCTGAACTTCGATATTTTCGATGAGGCTACTGCCATCTGACCTCCACAACCCATTAGCGATATCGAAGCATGCAGTTAGACTAGTCGTTGGACTAGTTTAGGGCTCTAGCGATCCGTAAGCCGTAACGACTGCCATAGATGTTCGTATGGCAGCCGGGACCTTAACGTGCTCTCCGAAGCACGACCAGACTAATGCATACAAATATTCATGCATGACAAATATTTTCACTGAGCGCGGATCGAACACGCGCCTCCTGGGGCCTTAGACAAAGTGACATTGTATTGGCGAAAACGCCAGTGGAATCGCTAATTGTAGTATGAAATTGATATAAATCATTAATTAATATACCTAACACTATTATTTTTATGAAATTTTAGTCTTTGTAACTCGAAATACATTATTTAACTTATCATTATTACTATAACCACCGCAATATCCCGAAATCCATTGTTAAAACCTTAAAAATGGTTCGCTTCAGCGCGATTCCATCAATAGAATGTCACTTTGTCTAGGGCCCCTGCTTTGCGGTCGCGTTTACTACCGCCATGCAACTGACGCAACAGAGGCTGTCTTAATATTAGAATACCTACTTACTACGAAGAAAATGAGATATTCAAATAATGTTTTCCTTTCAGAAAGATCCCACGTTAATTAAGAAATACTATTACCATAATATATTTCTATTGAGTGTGTTTGTACCACTGGGCTTATATCATTTCGGCAGCATGGTAGATCTGATGATCAGAATCGAAGTCCCACTTTTAAACGCCATTCTTTATATGTTTCTAGTTGGCTGCACATTATTCGCCTATATATGTAAGTATTTTAGGGAAACAAATAAATACATCTAAGTAATACCTTTATCCCCTGAGGGTTAGGCAAAGGTGAATTAACACCTACGTTTCACCAATCATTGTATTCGGTTCCACGAACGTGATAGGAGGTAGGTAATATTTGGTTAATAATTATTTACAAAACTATTAATGAATTAATCTATCTATACTATTATATAATTGTAAAGTGGTCGTGTCTGTACATTGGAGATATTAAAAAAAAAATACTTGGGTTATGTTATGTTAACGATACTGAACACGAAAATATTTTTTTTTAATTTCCTGTCTGTTTGTCTGTTTGTTCGCGATGGACGCAAAAACTACTGGACGGATTTTGATGCGGTTTTTTTTTTTTGAAAGGGCTTACTCAGACTTAAAATCTTACGTTTGTTTGATCGCAATCGGTTGAGTAGAACCGAAGATATGAGCAAAAGTCGCGTTAACCGTGATGCACGCGGGCGGAGCCGCGGGCGGAAGGCTAGTTATAAATAAAATGAAGTGTAATAAGAATGTAATTATTGGACAGTCCATTTTTATATTTATTTAATTGTGCCTCGTCTGGATATTAGGCTAATGCCTATATTATGAAAGACAATCAATCATTTTCAAGATAATATATGGTTAAATATTTTTAAACAAAAAAATTACCATTACAACTATCAGGATATTTACTTACCACCATCGTAAACGTAAACGACCATGAAATTTTAAATACCTAAAATTTAAAATTGTTAAACAAATAACAATTCACACATATCATTTATTTATTGTTAATAATAATTTATTATATTCTGTTACAGCCCTACAAGTCTACATCGTGTTGCTAGTAAGAAGTCAGTTTATGAAGTTGACTGAAGGCTGTCAATTTAGATTCGAGAACAATGCTATTGAACCTGAATGTTCCCTGAACATTGAAAACTCGAATAGAGTCGAAAAAGAAGATAACAGAGTATCAGATTATAACAAAATAGACATAGAGAATGGTGATGAAATAAAAAATCATGCATAAGTAGATGAAAGTAAATTTTAAAATCCATTGTCAACTTCTATGGTCACTTAATCTTCATTCTCTGAGTCATTTTTCCAACTCAGTTGAGGTCGGCTTTCCAATTTAACTGTGATGCGGCTGAATTTCGATATTTTCTGTGAAGCGATTGCTATCTGACACAACCAATTGGCGATATCGAAGTTCGGTAGCTAGACTAGTCGGAGTTTTGAGGGGTCACTCAAGTAATGATGAGTATTTAAACGAGTGTGACCCTAAAGGTTGATTTACATCAGACGAGCGAATGGTCAATCTATCGCCTCTACGTCAAAATTCTATTACGGCCGTTCCCAATAACATATCTACAGATAAAGGTAAAGGTAGAGATAATTCCTTTGTCAAATCCTATTGTTATTTTGCTACTACTAATTGCGTTACCATAGAGATTGATGACGTTTTAATCCTTTCTAATGTCAAAACTGGCGATAGATAGGATAATGGGAACGGCCGTTAGTGTAAGTAGATAGAACATTCGTTGGTTGTTCTTTCTTATGTAAACGCTGAGAATAAGGTTTCATTTACACTAAAATATTAGGTAAGAAAGAATGCTCTTGTTCTAGTTCCAGCTCTATGTTCGTTTGACCTAAATCCACCTTTAGTTTGCGTGTTTCAATATCTAAACTTCACCTGATCTTAATAGCATCGTATCGTAATCGTAATTAAATACTTTTCTGTAGTTCAAATAAATTATTTACTAAGCTTATTAAATTAAGAATGTTATGTGAAAGAGCGGTAAAAGCGCCTGTTCTTATTTTATCGTTTTTATTTACTTTTGATCATCCACCGAATCAATAATAATAAATTATTATTTGACAATAAAAGATTATGACGTCACAATTGTTTATTTCATTCCAATTTCCTTTGTAAGGTACCGTATTGATGTTTAGTAACATAAACTAACATTTTTATCCCAGGAATTTCCCATGGGTTGCGGGAAGAAGATCAAAATTCCACGCGGTAAAACCTACTGGCTTTAGGAAATACTGCGGAAAAGTAACTTAATCACTGAGCTGGAAGCAGCAATGTGTGCGTTAGGATTTATCACAACACAACATAATTATCTTGGAATTAAAAGGTCAAATAATATATTCTTCACAAGTAATAAATACATTTGTTCGACAATCAGTACGTATAGTCGTGTTTACACCGATTACTACAGTGGTAGATAACACAATACGTATTTAACTAGTGAAAAAAAAAGTTTATAAGTCAGTGCACTTATTTTTTAGACAGAGAATTCAATAATTTCAATTTAAATAACTTCAATTTAATTATAAAGACAATTGCAACGAATTAGATGATTGATAAAGACTTCATTAATAAAAATATTTGATAAGCAATAATTGTGTTTTTATAAAAGGCAAGCTATAATAATGCGTACAGAAGCGGTTTCGTTTAGAAGGTGTTGTTGTTGTATACCTCTACGATATGGTTTGCTTGCATGGGGGTATTTTAGACTGGTAAGTGAAATTCAATATTTTTTCATTTAAGTAAATATCTCATTTTATGCATGTTCAAAAATCAGACAAAGTCAATACTAGAAAAGGTTTTGAGTTCTGTAGACAACGACTGTAACTAAAGTCTTTTACTTTGAATTGCAATTTGATCAATCCAAGGCTTTTGACCGCGTGATTAAGAAAGTATAAGTTCCTGATTATGAATTAAATTATTACACTCACAATAGGTGTTCTACAGGGTTCTATTCCTGGGCCCATTTTTAAGTCAGTTTATTCTTATATCTTGAAAACAATTTTCTTCTATAATATTAACAAACTCATAATAAAGTATTTCGAAATTGGGAGGAAGATCAAGTGCATTAACGAGTAACATAGTATATTAACTAGTACTATGAATAAATGTTAGCTTTTCTGAAGTGAAACCCCTTCTTAATGTTTTCTATCGCGATATAATTATGATATTATTAACATTTAGCCCGACGTTTCGCCTACTTTTTAGCAGCCATGGTCGCGGAGTATGGTTGTTGTCACATGGTTTGAAATGTAAGAAGCTGTGATTTTTTAATGTGTAAGACGTTAGTAGGGTAGCCAAAGCCCAATGGAGAGGTTTTGTGCTGTCAGTGGGAAGGCCAAAGACTCGTCCTGCTCGGTCTCTTCGCTGACGGCACAGAATCTCTCTGTTCTTAAAGGATTGGCAGCACGAGTGTGACTCCCCTGGTGTTGCACTCGTCCATAGGCAACGGTAACCACTTGGGCCGTGTGCTTGTCTGCGATCTGCGACCTAAGTGGTATAAAAAAATGTAAATAAAACCAAACAAATCGCGATAGAATCCGTTTAAAAGTGTCCTTTTTTTCAATGGGTGATATTCACGTAAACTTAAGACAGTCTCAATTTAGACTTTGTTTGTAAAAAATGTTTTAATTAAGCTTACACTCCTATTATTTTCCAGCTGGTAGCCGGTTTCATGTTGCTTGGCCTGTCTTTGGGTTTGACAAAACTGGTAAAAAGTGGGATTTCTGACGCTAATGATATTACGGGTTTAATTATTATAACTGTGGTTATAATTGTAGTAGTCGTCGATGTCGCATTGGGAATTGTATTTATCGTTGGATGTCATAAGGTAAGGTTTAGATTTTTTTATTGTTTGACTGCCCCTGTCGCGTTTCGGTAGTGAACGCGGACGCTGCTCACAGAGCTGCTCACGCTGCTCACTTGTCTTATTATTAGATTATTGACCTACTTACCATGAAGAAAATCAAATATTAAAATAATGTTTTCATTTCAGAAAGATCCCACGTTAATTAAGAAATATTATTACCATAATATATTTCTATTGTGTGTGTTTGTACCACTGGGCTTATATTATTTCGGCAGTATGGTACGTCTGATGATCAGATTCGGAGTTCCACCTTTAGACTCCATCCTGTATTTGTTTCTAGATGGTTTCACCTTAATAGCCTACATATGTAAGTATAACAGGAATACCTTTTTTTACATACATCTATCTATACTATTATATAATTGTAAATTGAAAATGTTTGTCCGTGATGGACGCGAAAACTACTGAACTGATTTTAATGCAGTTTTTTTGTTAGAATGATCTTGTTGAGACTTAAAATCTTACGTTTGTTTGATTGCAATCGGTTGAGTAGAACCGGGGATAAAAGATCCACGCGGGCGGAGCCGCGGGCGAAAGGCTAGTACATACATATAATCACGGTGAATTAACGAGGTGAATTAACACCCACATTTCACCGATCATTGTTTTCAGTCCCACGCAAATAGGAGGTGAGTCTATTGCCGTATTCCGGGCACTGTTGTTGACTTGATCCATGTAAGTATCTGAGTCTAAGTCGGATATTTATCTGTCTGATGTTAAACAGCCCTATGCCTTGGTCGCCTTGTACGACACCACACGGGAAGAGATGGGATGGTCCAAATTCTACTCTGCCGGGAACCACGCGTCGTACTTTTTTATAGTGCGGTAATCCTGTCGGACAATAGTCGGACTCGAACTGACTTAAAGCGCACGCTTCCTAGGATCATCAGATGCTGGCGCAGGCGCGGTCGCAGCTTGAAGTTTGGGGAGGGGGGGGTCACTTCGGAAATTCCTTAAGAAATTTAACCCCCCCTCCCCTCGTACTGGGACTTTTCAATATGACGTGCATGGTTTTTTGTCATGTCCCCGTGACCCCCCCCCCCCCCTCCCCTCGGAATGCGCCTGTGCTGTCGGTGAGATTACCATTGGCATATCCCTCGCAACTCGGCTGACCCATCATGGCCTTCTCCGGTTTCAAAATGGCTATCGGGTGTGGGAACCATGACGTTGTTCCCAAGGAATACCTACAGTATTCGTATTATGATTGGAAACTCAATTATCTCTAAAAACCAGTCAATAATATAGAAAACAGCTTTAATGATTACCAGGTCAAGGAACTTAAACGTGACTTCATGTACGGCAGTAATATTGGCTTAATAATTATTTCCAAACTGTTAATGAATTATCGAGCCAACAAATAGTGCCCGAAAAACGGCAATAGGCTCCCCCCTATTACGTGGGACCTGATACAATGATTGGTGAAATGTGGGTGTTAATTCACCTCTTTATTAAATAAAATGAAATAAAATAGGTAAGAATGTAATTATTATTGGACAGTTCATTTTTATTTTTATTTAATTGTGCCTCGTATGGATATCTATAGGCTTTTGCCTAGATATATTATGAAAGACAATCAATCATTTTCAAGACATAGTTAAATATTTTTAAACAAATTTAAAATTATTAACCAAATAATAATTTTCAAAATCAAATAGGTAATCATTGATTCATTATTAATAACAATTTGTTATATTCTGTTACAGCCCTACAAGTCTACATCGTGTTGCTAGTAAGAAGTCAGTTTATGAAGTTGACTGAAGGCTGTCAATTTAGATTCGAGAACAATGCTATTGAACCTGAATGTTCCCTGAACATTGAAAACTCGAATAGAGTCGAAAAAGAAGATAATAGAGTATCAGATTATAACAAAATAGACATAGAGAATGGTGATGAAATAAAAAATTATGCATAAGAAGATGAAAATAAATTTTAAAATTCATTGTCAACTTCTATGGTCACTTAATCTTCATTCTCTGAGTCATTTTTCCAACTCAGTTGAGGTCCGCTTTCCAGTTTAACTGTGATTCGGCTGAATTTCGATATTTTCAGTGAAGCGACTGCTATCTGACATCCATACATCTCGAGTTTTGAGGGGTATTAGTACTATATTTTAAAGGGTTGCCATCTTTTTTCAGTCACCATACCTCAAGTAATTTTAATAAGAGTATTGAAATATAACTACTTCTTAACGGTTTCTCTCTCATCCTAGCATTAATTCCCAGTCGCATCCGAAGCTTTTTTCAGGTCGGAGTCTGGGGTCCGCTTTACCAGTCTTAACTACAGATTTGACTAGACCTCGATATTTTTTCGTGAAGCGATTGCCATCTGACCTTTAACATTAGGCGATATCGAAGCTTTGCAGCTAGACCGTTGTTTTTTTTGAATTTTTTAGGGCTCCAACCACCCGTAACGACTGCCATAGATGTTCTTATGGCAACCGTGACCGACGGCTTAACGTGCTCTCCGAGGCAGGACCAGACCAATGCAAATATCCATATTTCATGAACACAAATATTTGCACTGAGCGGGGATCGAACCCGCGCCTCCTGCGTAGCGGCCGCGTTCACTACCGCTACGCCACGGAGGCTGTCTGTCTGTCTTAACGGTTTTCTATCGCGATATATTTGTTATTATTTACCAATGTTTCGGTTATTTTTCAGCAGCCATGGTCGCTGGATGAATAAAGATGGTTGTTGTTATGCAAGTGATAGCGAAATAAAATTACTTTTTACCGGACTCTACGTCCGGTAAAAAGTAATTTTATTTCAATGAGTGAGATTCGAGTGGGGTTCAGACAGTATAATAATGAGTATTTAAGTGAGCATGACTCTAAGTTTGCGTGTGTTTCATTATCTAAAAGTCACTTGATCGTAATAGCATCGTATTTACTTATTTATTTTAATCATCTACCGAACCTATACCTTAGGTTATACCTAATATTAAATTATTTAACAATAAAAGATTTATGACGTCACAATTGTTTATTTCATTCCAATTTCCTTTGTAACTTACCGTTTTGACGTTTAGAAAAAATGACTAATTTGACGAGACAGTCAAATACCTACTCAAGATTGGTGGATTATGAATCAGTGGATATCCGCCCCCTTCATGAATGTGGAAATGATTACAAAACTTCTCTTCCGGTTACGTGTCTATATTTATAAGGGGGCGTTTCTCATCATTGAATGTCACACATTATCGATAGCTGAATGTCAAATGGCTTATGCGACATTGGTGTTTGATAGAATAGTAGAGTTGGCGGCAACGAGGACTTGGTGCGCGCGGATTGGTTTTATTATAATCTATGTTTGGGTGATTTAAGCTCCTACTACGCTAGTACTATTATCTGTTCTGTGCTCCTACGCCGCTGTAACACCCCGTGCTATCTTCAAAACATACCCAGAAACACATTGTGACGTGACTGGGGTCAAGATAATACCTAATGCTGGTACATGAACTACTTACTTATGAGATTAGACGTAATACTAACTACTGTGGATTACAATGCCCTACAAACGTCCTGGCTCTCGATTCTGCAAAAACAAAACCACTGCCATACAAGAAACACTGCAATAAATTGCATTAAATTTGAAACTTTATTGACGTTATTCCTATCGAGATAAAGTCTAAAATTAAATGTTTTTTTTTGCCATGTCCGCGATATGACAGTGGTTTTGTTTTGCAAAATCAAACTCAAACTCAAATTATTTATTTGCATAATACATGTGAGAATCAGATGGTCATAAAAAACATAATAGAGGTCGGTACATTGTATTATCACCAGTCATGGCCCTGGATATCTAAGACAATCTCACCGGCAAGCAGCGGCACCTGCCAAACAACGGACAAGCCTCGGAAGTAGACTTTCCTCTCGAAGTTTGTACATCAGCGACAATCGCCTGCAATACAATTCTGTAAGCGCACAACGACAAGCACAACGTTACACAGCCTTGATAAAGATTGTGATTGGTCGATCTCCAGTGACGTCACCCAGTCCGACCAATCACAATATCTATCCAGGTTGTCGCAAGGTTGTGCTCGTCGTTGTGCGCTTACAGAATTGTATTACTGGAACAGTCGACATGCCAATCCAAAACAATAAGCAGAATTGGATTCAAAAGTGCAAAGTTTTTACGCAACTGAGAAATTGTTTCTTTTTCTTCTTAATGGCTTCTGTAGCAGAATCGCCGCAATATTGCCAATGTCAATTAAATCTATATCAATACTAATATTATTATTAAGTAAGATGAAGTTTGTTTGTTTGGTGCTATTCGCAATACTCAGGCACTACTGGTTCGAAATTGAAAAATTCTTATTGTGTTGAATAGCCTGTTTATCGAGGAAGGTAAGGTATAGGCTATCATCATCTATCATCAGCATCACACTACTACTTAAGGGAGCGTAGCGGTAAACATTTTAATGTCAACAAATCCGGCAGATTCCTGTACATTACTTGAAAAGTAATAAAGTGCGGGCATGATTATGTTTTAAAAGAATTATAATATGGGGTTTCAAGTATGGGTCATGAATAATTGCCAATGTCAAGTTATTGAAGAAATTCTATCCAGAGCCACGCCAGTATATTAATTGTTTTTGTGTGTCCGCCCCACACGAGATCAGACGATCGATCAAACTGGGACAACGCTATGGTGATGGCGTTATTGTTATATGACTCATCTCATGATTTTGTATTCTGACACATATCCTGTGATATGAAACGTCGGCTGACTCGGAATAATCGTACCCATGGTTATATTTATGTAGGTATGTATTTAATGAAATTTTAAAGCTTTCCAATAGATTCCTTCTAATAGATTCCAAGTAGATCCCTGGTGTTGCACACGTCTCCAGGCCACAGCCGCCACAGGCCTTATTAACCACTTCCAATCAGGCGGGCGCAGGCCCGCGTCTTGTCTGCGCCTAAGCAGTATAAAAGATATCATATGCATCAAAAGATATACCTACTTAGTTATAATCTATTTAAAGAGTGCAAGTCATATTGATAACCTACTTTTTTATATAAAAAGCCATAAAGCCATTCATTCAAATAATACGATTTAGTTTTTTTCAACATCCAACTATGAGCAGAGTGCTCATCTGAAGTGTGATTTTACTTTCTTGTCAATCATCTCATGCCTCATCCTAACTCAGTTTGGGTCGGCTTTCCAATCTCAACGACGATACGACAGAACTTCATTATTTTCTATGAAGCGACTGCGAAGCGTAGTGGTGCTTTTAGCTATGCAATGTATATACCTATCCAAATATTAGTTGCACAGATATCCCGTCGCCGCCAAACATGACCGCGCCAACGAAGGCGATTCTTGTATTTTATTTGTGATATCCAAAATGATATCACGGATAAGTAGTCTGCCACGTCAACGTAGAGACCATGACTTTACTTCCTATACAGAGAAGTTAATTAACTAAAAAATGCCACACCTTTTTCAATTTTTTTTTTAACCAAATCAACGCTCTGGTAAATGAGATACGCGTCCAAAAATGGATTTATTGGTCATTTCTTATCGACTGTACCCATATCTGATATGATAAAGGTGCGCTGAGGCTGTTATCGACAGCAAACTCAACGTTAAAGCAATTTTACAACACACCAGACATATCCTGGCATAAAAAAACTTATAACTTAAGTCAAAAATTCTTTAAAATATAAGTAGTGATTGTTTTTTTTTTTATGTAGTCTTGTGTAAGTTCAAAAACAAAACGGCAGTATGGCTATAGAACTGCCAAGGATTAATAAGTGTTGCTGTTGTTCTTTAAGGGTTGGATCACTAATTATAGGATATGTTTCGATTGTAAGTACTGTTTGTTTATACTTTTATAATAATTTTCGATGAAAGTTTATTTAATTGCCTTTTAATATGATAGGGTGATAGGTATTTCTGTGCATACTCTTAGTGAAAAACTCTCTTTGCACTTTCATTATTTTTTAATAAATCAAAGTAAAAAAAAACTCTCTTTTTGGTGCAAAACATTTGATTCTGCTCTTGCTATTGAATCCAAAGATAGGTTTTTCGCATCCTTTGATAGAATAAAATAAATTCTGATTGAACATTAAAATTGCCACATGCACGGCTTGATGTCTCCGATTACTTACAACCAAAACACAGAATGCGAGGTATCCAGAGCCTTAGCTAACTTTTCTTTAGAATAAGGAATATAAGAATAAAGGAATTAATCATAAAAAACTAGACTTTATTTTAAATTTTAAATACACAGGGTCATCTTTGCGTTTTTGCGCCCCTAAAATCTCTGAATACCGAAACCCACCTACATGACTTATAATATATTATCAACAATAATTTTGCTTCCATTTCAGATATCATCATTATTCGCTATAGCCATGGTATCCTGGTCTATCTACATTATAGTTGACTTTGTACGGACGAATCAAAACAAACCAATCCCGGACCATTCCCCTGACGATTTAGCCAAGACTGCCATTAGTCTTTATGTCTCCTTCGGATTCTACTTGTTGGTGTTCCTTTATAATCTAGTCATTAGTATTCTTTTAGTCGTTGGGGCGCACATGGTGAGTAACATATTCCGTACAAAATCGATCAGTAATCTGCCTCCTTAGACTAGTGGCAATTCGATGACCGGCGTTTTGTAAAGTAGAAGATGTGTTCTTACTACCATGGACGCCGAAGATCGTGGGAAGTGGAGGAGGAAGAGCCGGAAGGCGGACCCTGAGCTCAGAGGTCATCTTGGCTACGGATGCAATCAGGAAAATGCGTCTAGGTACATGAAGATGATGAAGTATTTTTTTTTTTTTTTTTTGTTCTATGGCAAGATGATGAAGTACGAATGTATGGAATTTGACGTTTGTGACATTATGGTGACGACTGTCATATACGTCAAATCCCATACATTCGTCATTCTATTTTACAATACGCTGGCCAACGAACTGCCACTCGTCTAGGGAGACTGGAGAGTAAGTATCTTCGTCTTCATCCTAGCATTAATCCCGGTCTAATCCTAAACTTTCACATCGGAGTCTGTAGTCCATTTTTTCTTACTGCGGGTTCGGCTGATCTTCGATGTTTTCTGTGATGCAACTGCTATCTGACCTCCGCAATCCATTGGTGATATTGAAGTTCTGCAGTTAGACCAGTTGTTGAACTGCGTCTCTAACTACCCGTATAACGACTGTCATAGATGTTTGTATGACAACCGACGACGGCTTAACGTGCTCCCGAGGTTCAACCAGACCAATGCAAATAGTCATATATTTTTTATTGTTTTTTTATACTACTTGGGTGGCAGACAAGCACACGACCCACCTGATGAAAAGTGGTTACCGTAGCGTCCGTGGGATTGGACGTATGCAACAACACTCGTGCCGACCCTGAAAAAACATATTCATGCGTACAAATATTTGCACTGAGCGGGGATAAAACCCGCACTCCCTGCGAAGCAGTCGCGTTCGCTACCGCCACGCCGCAGAGGTTAATTACCTAGTACCTACTTATACAAGTAATACTTATAAAATGAAAATGGCGCTAGTAGCGTCTCACTTGCAACAAGCTATCGGAATTTGAAATTCAGAAACAAAGAATCTATCGGAAAGCTTTAAAATTGCATTAAGCATACGCTTACGATCATGGTTATTGCTCGGGACTTAAATCTTGGATCTAAAATGTGCTCAAAATGTGCTCTATACGCGCAGTACACATACGTATCAAGTGTCTTTTGAGGAAAGCACAGGGTGCTACTGTGGTGGATGAGCTCATCAAATTCACTAAGCATAGTCTGATTATTACAAAACAATCCGCACACGCCAGAGTCTCGTTTGTCTTGCGATTTAAATCTAAGTTGCGTGTCCCGCCGTATACGATCTGTCCGAGGCAGCTGACGTCGTTATGATAAAACTAAAGTTATAAATTAATTTTTCAGAGCAAACCCCGATACCTGAGGATTTACTTCAAGGCAGCCATATTTTTATTGTCACTTGGCGTTGCGCTTGTGATAGTCACATGCGTCTTCATGGGATTCTTAATCACTATTCCTGTATTGAAGTGGGTTTGTAAGTATTCAACCAATTTCTATGTATTATTCCCATCAGTGACCACGATGAAAGTATAAGAAGCGAAGTGCATATGCCAGGATTGTAATAAGCGGAAAGGTTGTCTCTGCCTTCCCGGATGAGAAAAAGACGATAATATAGAGTTCCCACAGCTGCACAGGTTATATACATAAAAATCCGCTCGCTACATGAAGGCAGGGAATTCATCCTCACATGTGCGACTGGAAACAGTGTAGGTAGGTGCACAGTCAAGTATGAATAGAACTTTATCGCACGCATGCTTAAGCTGTGGAATGAGCTCCCTGCTGTGGTTTTTTCAAGTGACTAGGTACAATATGGGGTTCTTCTGATGAAGAATAATATTGTTATTTATATATATATTTATTCCATTTCAAATATGAGTGCACCCCATCTCATTTTTAGAACATTTAGGTTCCTGACCAAATATAGTTAAAAAAAAAACAAATTGAATGAAATTCTGAAGCATTTATTATGCTAATCGCCCCAAAGACGGAAAGAGAGGAATTTGGATCGGTTTCGTGCGGGCTTCGGGGGCTTAGCGGTCAGAGCATTCGCCCTTTAAGGGAAAGATCGCGGGTTCGAGTCCCACCGGTCGATACTCTTTTCTCTTTGTAAATCGAAAAAAAAAACAACGTCAAACCAGCCTGAATTTTTGAAGGGGGTCACATCTTTTTAAATGCGGACTTCCTTCAGAAAGTCCCTTTCTCTTTTCAATTTGAAGTGCACGATTTTGGACATGTCCCCTGACACCTCCTCTTCGGACCGCAAGAGTGAAACAATAACGAATGCCACTTAACACTAATCTTTATTTCAGTCACCCTCTTTATCTGTTTGGTGATCATCAGAAGTACGTACTTACAAATGGAAGAAGCGGAGAAACCGCCTTTACCATATCAACTCCAACCATATGTGGTGCAGCAGCAGGCCCAGCAAGTGCCACTGATGGCATAGGTGCATTTAAGGCCTATATAGATAGACCTACAAAATTTTATAATAATTTGTTTATATAACTGCCATTGAAATAAAAATAACTATTTTTATATTGAAATCTTTTATTTTATTTTGTAGGTATACTTATTTATGTTTAACCACCATGGTTGCAGCTTCTAGGCAGCGCAATTATTTTATAAAGTAATACATAGCTGCCTTTTTAAAACAAACAATCAAACTTTTATAAAATATACTAAGCAAGATGAAGGATAGAATAATTAGCTCAAGTACGAGGTTACGGCAGGCGCGGTCGCAGCTTCACATTTTGGGGGGGGGGTCACTTACCTAAGTGCGGCAATTACCCCCCCCCCCTCGTACTCGAACTATGTCGGACTCCAATCGACTAAAATTAAGAGGCGTGGTGGTAGTGAATTCGACTGCTGTAGGAGGTACGGGTTCGATTCTCGCTTAGTGCAAATATTTGTATACTATGGATCTGTCTATTTGCATTTGCGTGATGTTTGTATGCCTGTTAACTCGGTCATCAATGGCATTAAGCCCAAGCCGATGGGAGTGGTTATGTCGGACTCAAACCAACTATAATTGCACACCGTCTTGGTTTGGATCATTATTTGCCGAGGTTGAGATTGCCACTGGCATATCCCTCACACTTCGGTGTCCCCTTCTTGTCCCGGGCTCTGCCTGTCACCCCTAACGCTTATGAAAAAGCCTCTGACGCCTGAGTCACCTTCGTGCATTGCGGACTATGCGGGACGCAAGGGACCTGAGTCTTCTCTGTCCCCGCTCCCCCACCTCTTTCTCGAGCATTACTTGCTTGCAGAAGGAAGCGGCGGCACCCCACACACTCGCACTCTGCAACATCACTGTGAGTGAGGCACGTGCTGAGGGAGACAACTTCCAACCCCAGGGGCGCCACAAAGATCTGCCTCGGTGTTTTCTACGCCGTGCATTCAGTCAGTGTGGGCAGCCCCGTGTCCTCGGTCCTCGCTTGCATCACAGTGATAACACTCAGGCAGTGGCTTCTTTTGGATCCGACTTAAGAGACTTGTCCGGTGATCACCTGTGTCAGCCGGTACAAGAGGCACCCGTGAGGCCTCTCTAGTCAGTCCTCCATGTGCTTTACCGCCGCTATTACGACGTGCCTTGTGTTTGGTTGCCGAAATTGTAACTTCCATTCCTCTACCACGTCCAGGCGGCGCTGGGACTTCACTGCCTCGATTTTTCGAGGCTCGGGTTCGACAAATCGAGGGTCGAGGATCGAGAATTCGACATCCGCGCCGCCCTTCGGAACCTGTATTGCACCGAAAGGCTCTCGCCTCCAGGTGCCACAGTAGGGTTCCGCCAAGGAAACTCGACACCTTGAAGGAGATCATGCGGTACCCTCTGAAGGCCATCTTCTTGCCCCCCTCAAGTTGGACAGAACCAAGGGGGCCAGACTTCGGAAAAGTTTTCCGAAGTATCATCGGCCATTGAGAACGAGCCAAGTATTTCATATGTGGCTTGATGCCGATGGGAGTACCTCGCGCTATGAGGTTTGTTCCCTAGGTGGCACACGCTGAGGTCCATAAAAGAACATGGCCTCGGTTTTATGCAGGACCATGGGCTATCGTTATGGGCAACCGCGGTCGTGCCTTCCAGAGTCGCTTCGCGCTGTGTAGCAACGCATGCCATGACTGGCGAAAAATGCCCACGGATACCTCCCCCGCCGGAGCCGGAGGGGAGGTTATGTCGGAATCAAACCGACTAAAACGCACGCCGTCTGTGAGCCGTCGGTTGCCGGAGGTGAGATTGTCGTAGCCATAACCCTCGCACCCGGGCCGACCCAGGGCCATATCTCTCGACCTGGCCCTCATCCGGTGTGGGGACTACAGAGTCCCCAACTCGCCCCCGGATATGGGGAGGCACGCAACGCTCGCCGCTGCCGCGGCCTGCTTCTGCTAGGGTGACGGGCGGCTCCACCCGTCACCGCCCGGCCCGCGCTCTGCGAGGACGGAGGTCATTTTGCAACCTCCGACGCCCGAGTTGCCGCCGCTCGTCGCGGGCCGCGCGGTGTAATCCGTATAGCTCGAGGACGGCTCGATCCGATGGAGTATACCGCAGGAGCAGGCGCAGAACTAATCCCCGCGGAAAACAGCACGACATCTCTCGCCAGCCGAGGCCGGACGCGGTTGGGTAGCTGACGGCTCTCTCCATCGGTTACGCGGGTTATGCGGCGAGGGTGGAGAGGCACTTCATAACTCGTGATATATGAGCGTCTCTTTAATGCAACTCGAGGGCAAAGTGTTGAATGCGTTGGCGATGTCCAAAGAAACCACCAACATCACCTGGCCCACAAGTGGGCATCCACAGTCCACAGTGGAGCGTCTCTGGCGGAATTCATATTGACCACCCGCCAGGTCGGTATAAAGAGGTGCTCGACAAGGCGCTTTGCAATAACTCTTTCAAATAGCTTTCACACCTCGTCAGGCAACACTATAGGTCGGTAGGCGGACGGCGAATCCACCGGATGCTCGCCTTTCGTATGAGGATCAGTTTCCCCGTCTTTAACAATTTCGGAAACTAGCACTTGGTCGTCGTCGCCGCCTAAAGCTCGCTCAGCCCGGAGTGCCGCGGTTCGGCCATAAGCTTATGAACCACCAGCTTTAATTCTATCCAAGTGACCTCGGACAGGTCGTCCTCATCCACGCTTTGCGCCTTATGGCTTCGATTGTGCCTAGACACGTAAGTTGTAAACAATCCTTAATGCTACCTAAATTACAATTTTACCAATTGTTTACCTTTAAAAGACGCGACAGGCGACAAGGAATTAAATATTGCAATATAATTAAGGTAACTGTACCAATGCTCGACACTGTACCAATGCTAGACAATTTCGAACAAAACCCAGTATTTTGAGAAAATTATCCATTTGTTTTATAAGACTATTGACTTAAAAGATGCCTAATGGTATCTATAAGATATGTTCAAATATTCGCAACACCATCCGAAGTAAATTTAGAAAGACTGTTGACAGCAAATAATGTGACTCCGTGAACACGGTCGTGTTATTTCTTAAGATTTTTGCCAAGGGTACTGATTTTTATAGGTGTGATTTTTTTGTTTATAAGTTATGATTATTACTAATTTTAGTATAAACGTTATAAATATTGAAGTTATTGACATACTTGGACCATTGGGACAATGATGTCTAGCATTGGTGTTTTCGACCAAGTGCATAATAATTTAATTTAAAGTAAAAGTATGATAGATTTTAAAGATTTTATGGGCAAAAGTTAATGTCTCATTGTTGCTGTAACAGTTAAAAAAGAATGTAACGACCATGCTGTAATTAATTTGTTAAATTTTTTAGATTGAAATTTTATTTTTCCTTAAAGTGTCGAGCATTGGTACAGTTACCTTACTTTGCAAATTTTGTGAAGACTTTTCAATTTGACGTGCTGGGTTTTGGGGGGGGGGTCATGTCCCCTGTGACCCCCCCCCCCCTCGGACCGCGCCTGGGTTACGGAATATTAATTAAAGGATTCTCCATTTTTGTCAAAGATGAAAAACAATTTTATGTTTATTATACACAATATTATCTTGCAATGAATTTAAACAAGATGGAATTTTAAGACAAGATTCATTGATTTATTTCCGTTATCAATAGCCAAAGTTGTACACTGTCACTCTTGATTTTTTGAAATTAGAGAACGCTACGTATTATTTGTAACTTGCAACATTTGAAGAATGTCAAGTCATTGTCAAATATGAAATAATAACCTACAAAAAAAAATGTCTTGTTTCATTTGAAAACTATATTTACTTTCTTTGTCTAACACACTAAAAGTTGTTAGAAAAAATATCATTATCTCTTTCACTCATCACGTTAACAATTACCTGACAGACAGTTCTGTGAATTAATCCGTGTTGTTCTGTAAAACGTTGCGATGTGATCGTGTTTTATTGTTAGATTTACTCTGTATTTATTCTGTAAAAGCAATGAAATTACATTAATAAAGCTTTAAAATTCGGAAGTACTCACAATGTCTACTAAATATTCACAAAATAGTAGTCTCATCGCTGCTCAAAACCAGGTTGGTTAAGAACGAAGGCGCCAACTAGCATTCAGCTAAATTCTACAAATTCGTCTGATTGTTATTGTATATTGTTATAAAATACACAGATTGTTAAAAACCGTGCTTTTTATTTCTTTAATTTTAAGCTGGTACAATGGATAAACGACGCAGGGATGGCGGAGAGCGGCAGAAAGGCAGACCTATTGAGAAAGATCATAGAAGTATTACTCCATCAGTGCTCACATATGATACCTGTGTATCTAGAGAATATTTTGAGTTTATTGAGCGACAAATCTACGGACGTGAAGAAACAGGTTATCGCTTTTATTGAAGAAATAAGGTGAGAACAAAGAAACTTGAGTTCTTAGCATTTGTAATCTATGCTAAAGGTTTGTTTCCAATATGTAAAAAAAGCAATGCCATTGTGGTTTTGCCAAACGAGTACAATATAGGGGCTCTTTAATTTAGGCATTAGCAGATTCCTACAGGGTCGGCAGTATGAGTGTGACTCCCCTGAAGTTGCTCGCATCCGTAGGTCACACTAACCACTTTTCTTCAGATGGGTTTTATGCTTGTCTGCTATCTAAGTGCTATAAAAAAGTCATTGAGTGTAGGATGTGTTCAGATATATGTCCCAACTCAATCAGCCTATTGCATTCTACTACTGAAAATAGACCTCTCCCAAAATTGGGAAGTTTCGACCTACTGTTTCCACATTGCATAGACGGGTTGGTATTTCATAAAAAAGCTGAGGGCAATCAGTAGTTGTCAAATTTTTAAACATGTTTACCGAGGTGGTAGTAAGAACCTGTAGAGAGACCTCCGGTAGAGAGTTCCAATTATAGACCAACTAGCTTTTGCCCGCGGCTCCGCCCGCGTGGATGTCGGTTATCGCGACCAAACATAGTCTATGTCCTTTCTCAAGGTCTAACCTACCTCTATACCAAATTTCAACAAAATCGGTTCAGCGGTTTAGTCGTAAAAGTGAGACAGACAGACAGACAGAGTTACTTTCGCATTTATAATATTAGTAGGGATCTATTAGTGATGATAGGGATACCACCAATATCTTTGAGACCCAAGTCAACGTAACCTGCAAATAGATACACCATTTTTTTTATAGGCAGATACACCTGCTGATTGACTTTATGAGTCACCTCCATTAAAGATAGACAAGATAAAGCGATACAGTAAGAGGAAGTCGGAAAGTCAATACCAGGGTCTAAAGTGTAACCTTTGGATGCAACTGGTACTGGTGATCTTGGAGGGTGACATGCATGCGAATGATCTCACTACCATGAACATCCAGGATCATGCGAAGTGGAGGAAGAGCCGGAAGGCAAACTCTGAGCTCTGAGGTCATCTTGGCCATAGATGCAATCAGCGTCGCGGTGTCGTCGTCGAATACGTCTATATGCAGATGATGATGGTACTGGTGATCAATGATGAGATCTGGATGCTTTTCTTTTCACAATCTCCACAAAGTTGGAGGTATTTATAAGTTAGCAGGCCAGTATGTTAGGATCATCATCTTCATCTTAATCCTACTGTTTATCCCAGTCCCATCTGGAGCTTTCACCTCGGAGCCTATGGTCCGCTTTGCCAGTCTCTCTCTCATCCTAGCGTTAATTCCCAGTCGCATCCGAATCTTTTCAGCTTGGAGTCTGGGGTCCGCTTTACCGTCTTAACTTAACTACAGATTTGGCTAGACCTCGATATTTTTCGCCTGATGGTAAGCTGAAGGCAAAGTTTCTGAAAAGAGGGTCACCATTACAGATCTATATCATGTTACAATGGTGGCACTCAGCTTGACGGCCTCATCGGATGCTTTTTCACACCCCGCTTAAAGGACCCAGGACTGTAGGATTATGTATTCATGAGAATATTACTATTCCAGCAAACATCACCCAGAGCAGCTACCTAAGTCGGTAGCAGAATTAAGGCTTCTAGTATTGGACACCGTTGTTGCGGTTCAGAAGAGAGCTATTCAAGCTTCAAGTATTGTGTATAGAAATACGTTGCTATGGATATGCGAAGGCAATGCCAGTATCACGGACATGCAATATGTTTGGGAGAATCTTACACAGTTAAAGGTAATTGACTTTTTGAGTTGAGTTCAGAAAAAAATTAAAGCTCTCCAGTGAGCTCTGGCTACCCTATTTACCGCCGGAAACACCATACGAGGTTATATATAACCTGCGCCACGTATCTAGGACATAAAATGTGCTCAAAATGTGCCCTATACGTGCAGTACACATTTCTTGGGTGTCTTTTGAGGATAGCACAGGATGCTACCGCGGTAGACGGACTGAAATTCATCAAGCATAGACCATTACAAAGCAATCTGCGGGTGCCAGAGGCTCATATGTCTTACGATTTAGGCCCAAGATACGTGGCGCGGGTTATACCCGCAGTATTCTGTAGGGTGGAAGTACTATCCCTGTCGGACTGCTCGATTGGGACGAAAATACCGTCGTGTCCTACCTCCTTCAAGATTCTTCTTCATCCTAGCTTTAATCCTAGCTGTATCCAAACCTTTTTTCAGTGTCACTGCGGGTTTGGCTGAACTTCGATATTTTCCGTGAAGCGACTGCCATCTCACCTCCACAACCCATTGGCGATATAAAAACCCAACTTCTTTAACGTGTTATTGCATTTTGCTTGAGAAAAGTATTTGTTACACATGGTCAAGGCAGCCTCTTTAGCGTAATGGTATTGCATTTGAATGCTGCACATGGAACGCGGTTTTGATTCCAGCTTGGTGTAAATATTTGTATGCATAAATATGTCTACTTGCATAGGTGTTTCCGTGCCTCGGAGAGCTTGTTAAACCGTCAGCCCCAGTTGCGGTACAGAAGTAGTTAGACCAATGCAAATAGACACTCATGCATACAAATATTTGCGCTGAGCTTGCTAGCTTTTGAATGCACTACCGCTACATCTTTTTATTTTTGATCGTGCGATAAATCCCCACGGATACCCCTCCGCCGGAGCTGGTGGAGGAGGTTATGTCGGTCTTGAACCGACTAAAACACACGCCGTCTTTGGGCCGTCGGTTGCCGGAGGTGAGGTAGTCGTAGGACCGTATCTTTCGATCCCGCCCTCTACCGGTGTGGGGACCACAGAGTCCCCAACTCGCCCCCAGGTATGGGGAGGCGCGCAATGCTAGGGTGACAGGCGGCTCCACCCGTAACCCCCAGACCCGCGCTCATGGGGGACGTAAGTCATTCTGCGACAGTACCGCTACATCTATAATACGAACCTGTTGTTGATATATTTTAACCCTTTTTTTTTGTTCAACAGCTCCAAGTACTAAACATGATTGACAGTGACAATGAGGGTATCAGGACGCACTCTATAAAATTCCTGGAGGAAGTGGTGTTACTCCAAACACCTGGTGAAGGCGGAGGTGATGACTTTAGCCTAGACAATCTACCGTCACACCTGCCTTTTATTAATAGACGCTCGTTGGATGAGGAATCTGAGTAAGTTATTACTATTTATTCACATAACTAGCTGTTGTCCTCTTTCTTTTCATCTGCTTACTACAAAACGAACTAATTTTTAAATTTTTTTCAGACACATATTCCAACTGTTAGTAAAATTTCACAACTCACAACACATCTCAAGTGTCAATCTGATGGCCTGCATGACAACGTTATGCCTTCTCGCCAAATTTAGGCCAAAATTCATGCCTCGAGTGATTCAAGCGTTAGGTGACTTACACACGACATTACCTCCCACATTATCACAGTCTCAAGTAAACTCCGTACGGAAGCATCTAAAAATGTTACTCGTTAACCTCATCAAGCATCCATCGTCAAACGATATGCTGCCACAACTAACTCAATTGTTACTCGACATCGGAATGACGAACCAAGAGATAAACAAAGCAATACCGAAGGAAAAGCGAAACAAAAGGTTAGGAGAAATCAAAAATGGTGATACTCCAGCGAAACGGTTTAGAGTCGATTCACCACAGAGCAACAGCCAAGGCAGTGACAGCAACAGTCGGGTTGATACTTTTGAAGAAGACAGTCAGCCTTTACCTTTATCTACGCCTATACCTTCATCTTTACCTTTGCCAGTACCTATAACAAAACAAAATGTGACAGAAGACTCATTATTCGATGGGTTAAATAACGTAGAAAATGTCGTCAATCTAGTAACAAGCACTCTAGTAAACTGCCTACCATTAGAAATGCCGGAAACCTTCATAAATGCCTACAAGCCTATCCCGAATTCTGGATCTAAAATACAGAAGAGAAGCCTAGCCAAAATGATTTTATCTGTTATCAAAGATGAACCTCCTGTCCAAATAGTTCCACCACCAGCTCCGATCATTCAACCATCATTATCTGATCTAGCTGCAAAGATACCATTACTCAGAGACGATGAGGAAAAAGTTACTCTGAAAAATGCTGTAGCCAAGTTACAAGAGTCTACTAAAGCTGATAGGCAGATGGAGAATGCTGTGTCAAAATTAATGGAGGAGACAAGAGCAGAGCATTTGAAAGAAGAAGAAAGGAAACAGAAGGAGAAAGAGAAGCCGATACCGCCACCAACGCCGACAGTCCCCAAACTAAAACAGAAGGTGAAACTTTTGAAATTGCAAGAGATCACGCGTCCTATTCCGAAAGAAATAAAAGAGAAATTGATTCTCCAAGCAGTTTCGAGGATACTTAGAGCAGAAACAGACGCTGCGATAGGCGGAGCGGCAAATATTCGCGCGAAGTTTATATCCATCTTTGCCTCAAGTTACACTCCTGAACTAAGAGAGCTGGTACTGTCTTACATACTAGAAGACCCTGTGAACAGAATCGACTTGGCTCTGTCGTGGTTATATGAAGAGTATGCCTTCATGCAAGGGTTTAATCGTCACCCAGTGACTCTTCAGCCAAAGCTTCATGAGAAGCACGACCAGAATTACAACCAGTTGCTATGTGCGCTGATTACCCAGATTTGCGAGAGCGGGGAGCCGGTTATGGAGGCTTCTAAGGATATGCTGCTGAGGAAGATCTTTTCTGAGTGTCCCGTGGTTACTGAGGAGGCTGTTGACTATCTGAAGCACTTGGTTACCGAGGACAAAATGGCTTTGCTGGCTTTGGAGTTGTTAGAGGAGCTCTGCATTATGAGGCCGCCGAGGGCACATAAGATTGTGACGTCACTACTTTGTCATGTTTGTAAGTATTATGTTCCATTTTGCTTGATTACTTGATTGACAGCCTCTGTGGCGTGACGGTAGTGAACGCGGTCGCTACGCACGCGGTTCGATCCCCGCTCAGTGCAAATATTTGTATGCATGAATATGGGTATTTGTATAGGTCTGGTCGCGCCTCGGAGAGCACGTTAAGCCGACGGTCCCGGTTGCCAGACGAACATCTGTTGGAGCCCTAAAAAGTCCAACAAGAACAGTCTAGCTGCAATACTTCGATATCGCCTAATGTCACCATTGGGTTGTGAATAAATGGAAAGGGGACTCTTTTGTCTGCATTTAGCCTCCTTTTTGGGCCATTGTGCGTGGATTGTGGAGGTCAGATGGTAGTCGCTTCACGGCAAATATCGAGGTTTAGTCAAATCCGCCGTTCAGACTGGTAAAGCGGACCCCAAACTCCGAGGTGAAACCTTCGGATGCGACTGGGAATTAACGCTAAGATGAGGATAGGTTGGTCTTATTAACTACTTTTTTTTTTTTCTTTGTATCCTGCTCAACGCAACAATCTATCTGGGGAGGACATTTAGCTGCTTCTTTGTCTTTGTCGGTGAATGTCTGGTTCTTTAAGCCGTGAGGAATTGTCCAATGACCATTCTCACTGTCCTTCAGCAAAACGATTTATGAGATTCGGAACGCTGTTCCTTCTCAGTCTTGTGTAACTTCCAGATCCTTTTAATTTAGCAGCTAAGGCATTAACATGAAAGGTTAATTTTTGTTGATAGTTTTTACATAATTAATAATTTTTATTAACTACTAATATTACTAATATTATTCTTACAGTAAACGAAAGCGAAGATATCCGTGAGGTGGCAATCAAATCGACAGTCAAGATCTACACCCGTTGTACGGACTCCACTCGCAACGTTATTGAGAAGAATGCCCTGCTGTACCTAGGGTTCATTACATTGAATACCCCCCCTCCGGAGTTATGTGACTCCAGGACCGGGAGAGGAGTGTGGAGTGATGATCTGTACAAGATATGTTTAAATCTCGTGATGGCACTGTTCGCTGTGAATGAGGGTGAGTTAAATTCAAATTGAAATTCTTTATTTTTCAAATGAACCCGCCGAGTATAATAAAATTATGGTCATTCCATCTCATCCCATGCGGTGTCGTACAAGGCGACTAAGAGATAGGTCCGTTTAACATCAGACAGATATATGCAGCCCAGACTTAGCCACTACATGGCTCGAGCCAACAATAGTGCCCGGAAAACGGCAATAGGCTCACCCCCTATTACGTGGGACCTAATACAATGATTGGTGAAATGTGGGTGTTAATTCACCTCTGCCAACCCTCCGGTGATAAAGGTGTGATTGTATGTATGTATGTATGTATGTATTTTTCAAAATAGTGCAACACTTACAGCTTTTTGACGTCAAATTCTCCTTAAAACTAAGTTTACCACCGCTTCCTAGGCGCTAGTGGAGAAGAAACGGCGCAACAATCTCGATTACACACAGTTAGTTTGTTTGTATGGTTAATAGTTCTTCAAAATGGGTTGTATAAAATTAACCACGAACACTACAAACGTCTCTACCCTATGTATCCCTACTAATTAATATTATAAATGCGAAAGTAACTCTGTCTGTCTGTCTGTCTGTCTGTCTGTCTGTCTGTCTTTTACGACTAAACCGCTGAACCGATTTTGATGAAATTTGGTATAGAGGTAGATTAGACCTTGGGAAAGGACATAGGCTATGTTTGGTCGCGATAACCGACATCCACGCGGGCGGAGCCGCGGGCAAAAGCTAGTATTCTATATTTCTTATCAAATATTTTTTACTTCTTTATTTCACCGTTAAGGCGGTCAAGCTTCGATTGTAGTTGAATATTTACATGCGCTCCGTATTTGTGTGCCTTGGACTGTAGCGCGACTTTTTTGCATTTGAGCCCTAATTTCAACTGTATCCAAAGCTCGTACTTATAATTTGGTAGGGTCTCATGCGTCTATATCTATAATTTGCTGTACGTTGTAGATCTCATCATCAAGGTGGCTCGCGTATACGGCTGCGCAGGCGCAGAGGCCAAGCGCTGCGTGTTACGTGCCGTGGAGGGGCCGGTACGTGCGCGCGCGACGGGCGCCGAGCCCGCCTCTAGCGCCGCCTTCCACGCGCTACTGGACGAGTGTCCGCCCGGCGCCGAGACCTTACTCACGCGACTTGTGCACATCTATACTGAGAAAGGTAAGGGAGACAGGACGAGGGTTAAGGTTGGAGGGGCGAGGCGATTGCTTCTAACGGAGGAAGGTGCGCAAAGACAGTAGTATGGCCTTCCACGCGCTACTGGACGAGTGTCCGCCCGGCGCCGAGACCTTACTCACGCGACTTGTGCACATCTATACTGAGAAAGGTAAGGGAGACAGGACGAGGGTTAAGGTTGGAGGGGCGAGGCGATTGCTTCTAACGGAGGAAGGTGCGCAAAGACAGTAGTATGGCCTTCCACGCGCTACTGGACGAGTGTCCGCCCGGCGCCGAGACCTTACTCACGCGACTTGTGCACATCTACACTGAGAAAGGTAAGGGAGACAGGACGAGGGTTAAGGTTGGAGGGGAGAGGCGATTGGTTCTAGCGGTGGAAGATGGGCAGAGAGAGGGGAGGGTGGCGTGACCTTCCACGCGCTACTGGATGAATGTCCACCTGGGGCCGAGACATTACTCACGCGGCTCGTGCACATCTACACCGAGAAAGGTAAGGGGAATAGGACGAGGGTTAAGGTTGGAGGGGAGAGGCGATTGGTTCTATCGGTGGAAGGTGTGCATAGACAGGAGGGTGGCGTGACCTTCCACGTGCTGTTGGGTGAGTGCACGGGGCTGAAACCTTGCTTACGCGGCTCGTGCACATCTATAGTGAGAATGAAAAAAAGACACAGGTTAAGATTCTTAGAGATCATAGTTGGGAGGCGGATTAGTTCTAGCGGTGGAGAGCCTGCGGGTGCATAGCCGTTTACCCGCTGTTAGACGTTAGTCTTACGCGAATTGGCACGTCTACACGGAGAAAGGGAAGATTCGGAAGGGCGGTATGTCCTATGCGCTGTTGTATTAGTTTCCTCTCTGCACTGTTCCGGAATGAATTTTGAGGGAGAGCCCGAAATTCATTCCGGAACAAGACCCTTGAATCTTAAGTTTCATAGGGGTGTCATGTGCAGTAGAAGTGAGTGAAATCCCATTCTCAAAACTTATATTTCGGGAAAATTAATGTTAAAAAAAACCACAATTTTATTATGTTAACAAATTTTATTATGTTTTATTCATTTGCAGCTCCACCGACCCCGGAGCTGGTGTCGAAGATACGCGAACTGTACGCCACGCGGGTGTCTGACGTTCGCTTCCTGATCCCTGTGCTAACCGGATTGTCTAAAAAAGAGGTAAGCTAATTATTTCCCCCTTTACCCCTTTTTCTTTCGCGAGGAAACCATGCGGCGTATAGTTTTAGTTTTACCATTATGATTTAACTGCTGTCACTTCCAATCTCTAGTGCCTATAAGAATGTCATGATTTCATGAAACTCTGTAATTAATTTAAGAATCTAATGTCACTGTTATATACCATGTAAAATGTAAATAAGCTGTTGAGTATCTAAATAAATTAATAACTAAATAAATAGTCCGTTACAGGGGGAATGCTCTGACCAGTTTCCTATACAAACATTCTCCTATACAACCATCTTGGGGCGACGACGGTGTTATAGTTAGCACACTAATTACTTTAAAATTTCATTAGCCATATTGTATCCCATACATTCGTTATTCTATTCTGCAATACGCCGTCCAATGAATTGCCATCTGTCTAGGAGCGCTGGTGTACTATAGAAATAAAACAACCTTACAATCACTCAGTGGCAATCCAGTAGTAAATGTAGTTGCTACGCTTAACGTCTCGGGACTGAGAACTCGGTTTATCGCTAGTGTTTACTAGCGAGCTATGAGTATTGACACACCATCATTTAGTGGGTTTGATTCTAATTAAGCAACTTTACCACTAGACTCGTTTACCACTCGACTTCAATTCACATTTGGGTTTGGTATTACGAGTTTTCTATAGTTAATTTTCTATTAGCTTGGCGAAATAGGGGATTTTCCGGGATATTATATCCCGGAAGGTCCCCTATTTGAAACAAAAAAAAATGATAAGGATAATTATGATGCTATTATGATTTAATAAAATTTTAAAGCATAAGTGTGCTAAACTGCCTTTGCGCTTGTGATATTGATAACTCTGCCTACCCTTTCACCATATATAAAACATTTTTTTTCTCCAGATCCTGGCAGCTTTACCAAAGTTCATAAAACTGAACCCCATCGTTGTGAAAGAGGTTTTCAACAAACTCCTCGGATTACAGAACACACATGAAGAATGCTCCCCTGGTAAGTACATCTAATTATAGAATTCCCTTGGCACCCTCGACTGACCGACTAAAACCGTACGCCGTCTCAGGTCTTCAGATACCGGACCGCAAGATTGCCTAGAGTCTTAGAGCATATTCCTGGATACCTCGCATTCCGTCTGACCTTGAGTCATCTACGGTCTTAAGGCGGCCTATGGCGACTTACAGTTTATCGAACGAAAACCGGATGATATCGGACTGTCAGTTCATCGCAATAGCCAACGCACTTACAGTTTCGTATACGATTTTGGACTGACGGATAATATGTGTGTGGCCGCTTGACGATTTCGGTCAGCAAAGACAGTTAAAGGCCGGACAGTCTATGGCCGTTGGCATTTTATACGTAATGACATCAGACTAAAAGAATAAAATAATGTTATTATTTTAGTCTGAGGTAGGAGCCTCTGTGGCGTAGCGGTAGTGAACGCGGCTGCTACGCAGGAGGCGCGGATTCGATCCCCGCTCAGTGCCAATATTTGTATGCATGAATATAAATATTTGCATTGGTCTGGGTGTTTCTATGTATATTATGTACACACGGCGCCAGACCTCGGTTTACAGGCCACACCAACATAAAGGAAGTGTGCGTGACAGCAATACTATTAATACATTGCTTAAAGATGTGTGTCATAACAAGTAAACCAATCAGGGCCTTTGACGCACTCACACAATTGCTATTTTACTTACATAAAATGCACCAAGGTTATAATATCATATTCTAAACTAATTTTATGAAATGTATGCAGCATTTTGTTTCTATAACTAATAGGAGTTATCAAATTTAGTCACTGTGCTATCTGTTCTCATAGTCGAGATGGATAAGAATGCAAGTAAGTAAGTTTGGACCTCACCGTTGTCGCCGGTCGTTGGTTCGGAACTTAACAACGGAATTCTCTTTTTGTCATTCGTGCATCTTTATGTCAGTCAATTTAATAGACATAACATTTTATTTTATGTTCCAATATCTTTTTAGAAGTTTATAATAATTATACTTATGTTTTTTTTATATTTTTTATTAAAGATCAAATATTTTTATCTGATACTTAATTAATTATTAATCATCAAGGAAATATACAAAAAATATATTAAATTATAATATATATGAATTTTATACACTTAGTTTCCTGTAAATAAACTAGACCAATAGGACTTCAATATATTGAGGAACAAAAAGTGCACCTCGCTCGAGGACCGAACCCGGTATTGATTCTATTGGTTCAGCTGCATATTTAAACCATTCAGCTATATCTACTTATTCGTTTTTCGCTAAATATGCTATTATAACTTGGTGCAGTGGCTATCATCAATACCTATATTTCATGTAAGTAAAATAGCGAATGTGTGAGTGCGTCAAGGGCCCTGAGACACACATCTTTAAGCAATGTATTAATAGTATTGCTGTCACGCACACTTCCTTTATGTTGGTGTGGCCTGTAAACCGAAGTCTGACGCCGTGTGTACCTATGTATTTACAAAAAAAAAAAAAGTATTTAAGTATGTATATCCGCATTCTAGATTCCATAACACAAGCTAATTAAGCTTACCATGGGTCTAGATAGCGTTGTGTAGAATGTTGTAGAATATTTATTAATAAAATGATGATGACATTGATGACATAAGGACTGCAGGCCGCCGGACAGACGAAAAACTGCAGGCGGACTGTAAGTGGGTGGCCGCCTTTAAGATGTGGAAAGGGTGTGGAATATACGGTATCCCCATCGAACCCTGGAAGAGGGAGGGGGTAGCGTTGTGTTGCGGTGGGGGTGAAGGGGTGATAAGTGGCTATAACTGTCACTCCCAGGCCTTCGCATAGCCGACCTGCCTCTTGTCTGAGACAGGTTCCTCTAGTCCTAGTCAGAGGGACACGTGGAAAGCCTCTAATTAGCTCTCTACATGACCGCTTCCGCCGCGGCCAGTCTTACAAATACTGTAACTTTATTTTCTGAAGAAATGATTCTTCAATAAAAAAGTATATTATATTCTTTTCTTTTTAATTGCAGAGTATAGTATAATGATTTGTAAGTAAATAATTCGTAAATAGTGTGATTACTGGGCACTGATCTTTTCTGTAGCAAATTAAAGATTTGTTCCCAATTCGACTGATTTGATAAAAACGTTAGATATAATAAATTGTTTTTCTTTTTAACGGCAAAAGTGAAACAATTCTTACGGCTTCTCTTTTCAAAATTTCAGAAATCGACAGTGGCAACGAAACGCAATTTGTATTTGTGTGTTATTTTTTTGAGTAAAGGTTCAACCCCACCAAACGGACGGCATCGGAACGGATTTTACAATCTTTAAACAAAATAAATCTTATATCACAGCATTTAAAGTTTATATTACCAAGTCACGCATGACAGCTTGACGTGCGTCATGCCGCCGCACGTCGCTATCAAGCTGTTGTGCGTGACTTGGTAATATAAACTTCAAACACTGTAATAATAAGATTTAATTTTGTTTAAAGATTGTAAAATGTGGGCCGATGCCGTCCGTTTGGTGGGGTTGGACCTTTATCGAGTGTTTGATTTTTGAGTTCCGCGGGCAGTAGCTAGCAGCCTATATGAATATTTATTAGTAGACGCAGCCGAATCCGGGAACATGTCTGCACAAAGGCAATGGAATTTTAGGGTCTAACACTTTACCTGTTTTCTTTTTGCGTGGGTATAAAATATGGAGTGAAAAATGTTTTTGAGTGCTTGTTTCCTATCCATCATGTAAACAGTACACACATAATTAGGTAGGTTGTTGACTGTCGACTTAAGGTATGATTCCGTAGCCGACCGTATACGACAACTGCCGACGCATGCAGCACATACAGCGTACCCATTACTTGTCAAACTCCGATACGGATAAAGGGCGCCATTGAGAAGCCGCAATGAATTACGCGCATGTGCTGCGTGCGTCGGCAGTTGTCATATGCGGTCGGCTACGGAATCATAATTATCTTTATATTAAAAGTTCTATGGGTGAGACCGTGAGAAATATTGTAAAAAGGTTTTATATATTCATATCCACGCCTGTAAAACCCTGAAGGGGTTAGCAGAGGTGTATTAACACAATCAAACGTTAATATTATCAGTATAAATATTTGAAATAATGTCATCTATATTCTATAAGATTGATTTGTACACACTAATATTCATTCATTGGGCTACATTAGTCATTACTGAAATTCATATGCTTTTAAAGCAAATATGCAGCACTTACTAACCCCCACCTTTTTAAAACCACTTTTCATTAACTAATACTTTCTTTTGTTTTTACTACTTGTTTTGATAAGTTTATCATTGATAACCGTTATGTTAATTCATTTGAATAATAATCTTACTCAAACGTGCGAACTTTGATAGCGCGATGTAGATCGGTCGTTCCAAACTAGTTCGTCTTGCGCTTACTAGATGGCGGTAGTCGTCACAAAAGGGGTGGGGGGGGGGAATCATGTCGGAAAATCATGAAATATCACCGAGGGCGGGGGAAGGGTTATAGCGAGATATCGCGTATTTATTTTTCTTATAACGTTCGATTTTTATCAGGGTGCTTAATTTTCTGAATAATACACGTGATTTTGGGTAGGGGAGGGAGGGGTTAAAAAACATCACGTGATAAATGGACAGCCCCTAATGTTACTGTATTATTGTCAACAGTTTCGCCAGCCGATTTACTAGTGGCTTTGCATCTCATAGACCCGAGTAAGGCGGATCTCATGTTCATCATCAAAGCAACGGCGCTGTGCTTCGCCGAGAAGCAAATTTACACGCAGGACGTAAGTATAGTAGATACGAAGTAAGAAAAATCAAGAATCTGCACACATTAGACACAATTGCACCCTAGATTGTCTTGTAATAATCTAGGTTTGGTGAATTTGAACTCGTCCACCGCAGTAGCACCGCGTGCTATCCTCAAAAGACACCCATGAAACGTGTACTGCGCGTATAGAGCAGATTTTGAGCACATTTTAAGCGACACCTTGTTGAATAGTTAATGGATATAATAAACCGTGCGATAAAAAAAAAAAGACGTGTGGCACTCGGGGACTGCCGCGGTAAAGCTATTGCATAGCATTTTTTATGAACTTATGCAATTATAATAAATAATAATTTGAATTTGAATTTAAATTTGAATTTGAATTTCGGATTTCGGATTTCGGATTTCGGACTTCGGACTTCGGACTTCGGACTTCGGACTTCTGACTTCTGAGTCCGAGTCAGAGTCTGAATTTGAATTTGAATTTGAAAACTAACAACTTATGCAATTATAATTACTTACGTTAAGCGGAGCTACTTCGGAGCAGCTCGGCTCTGTTCGTGCGAGCTCGGAGGTGTTACCATTTTTCGTTACGGAATTTCTGGATTCGGTCTCCACGCTCAAGGCCCGCGATAAAAGCTATGCAATAGCTTAATAAATGGACGACTGATAATGAGTTACTTTAAATACTGAGTGGGCGACTAACACCCGTATTCACAAACAATACTGTGAGGTCTCATAGTGTGCTCGAGCGCATAGGGCTGGTAAAATTAATTCACAAACATCACGGAGCAGTATCTAACGCAGTGCGTTCCTTCAACGAAGTATTACTTAAGTGTTATCAATGAATAAAAAGGCTTGCCAAAACGAACGCACTGAGAAATTGTCGTTCTTTGCACAGTTTTGATAGTACGCATAGCGAAGTATTGTTTGTGAATACGGGTGTAAAATACTGAGTGACCCGTGTGTTGCTAAATTGTGAAGTTATGAGGATTCGAGTATAGCGCGACCCAACTTGGATAGGTTAGGTTAGAAGGCTAACACGGGAGCGGAGCCTTCGTGGTTATTTTTTTATAACCATCCATAAATAGTGGCTCACTTAGAATTTTTGTACGCCATATTCAGTAATTTTGACACCCATAAATTGAATAAAATGATTCTTCACTATATAGCTGCCAACCTATTATTTTTACTACCTGCTTTTCGGATTAATTTGTGGCCGCGTTAAATACAACCCAATAGTTAATGAAACGTAGATATTTTTAAGCGTAACTGAAGCGTGTCATAGATTCATAGGTCGCCATCATAGCATGAATGTTATCCATCACATGCAAATTATATGAAGTGGTGCGCGTGTTTTCTGATGGTGCCTCTACGACAGCTCAGGACAACGGTATGGTATTGGATTTGTGGAATTGTATGGTTTGGAATTCCACCTTTTGATCTTTTCAGAAGTTCAGATAAAGAATTTAAAAAAAAACAGTTGAATATACAGGGCGTCCCACGGCGATGCCACATGGAGGGAAAGTACCTTAAATCCTTAGCTCATTTCACTTAAAGGAGACATCATTTTATTTTTTAAAAGAAACAAAACTGCATTCAAATATTTTTTTAAATTCGCTTGCTACACCCGGTAATCCATGTTTCATAGAGAGATTTGATCCTTATGATTGACACTATCGATTGATGCCGTAAAAATACAGGATGTTACTTTTTCGGATTTTAGTCGGTTCGATTACCGGGTGTAGCAAGCGAATTTTTAAAAATCTTTGAATGCAGTTTTGTTTCTTTTTAAAAATAAAACGATGTCTCCTTTATGTGAAATGAGCTAACTTAAGGATTTAAGGTACTTTCCCTCCATGTGGCATCGCCGTGGGACGCCCTGTATATATAAATCAATTGCTGTTCGTAAGCCTCGCTAAAACTCGAGAACGGCTGAACGGATTTATCTCATCTTGGTCTTGAAATGTTCGTGGATGTCCAAGGAAGGTTTAAACGGTGAGAAAATAGGTGCAGCGGGAACGGGAAAAATATGGCGGTACAAAGCTCGCCGGGTCAGCTAGTAAAGAATAAAAATCAGAGTTGAATATATGAACCCAAAATATCTACAAAATGTGCTAGTTTTCTATTCCAAGGTATGATATTTGAATTATAGGTCCTCGCTGCAGTTCTCCAAAGGTTGGCCGAGGAGTCGGATATCCCTGTTCTGATGATGCGAACAGTACTGCAGGCGCACACGCTGTACCCGAACCTGGGACCCCTCGTACTTGATATTTTGACGCTGCTTGTTAAGAAAGAGGTAAGGACTTATGTTTGTATATTGTTGTAATTATGTATTATTTAATATAAAGGTATGGCAACATTTAGATTACTTAGGTTTATATTTTTATACATGGAAACATCCACTTTTGTTCCATGGCAACACCCGTAGGAGGACATAACACTTGCAGTATAACGAAACGAATGATTTATTGACTTCGCGATTTCGAAACGTAATTAAAAAATATGATCTACAATTTTTTATGCACACGTTATGGTCCTTCGAGCGGGATATTTCAGTCAGTTAACTATGTTCATTCTCGACTCGGACGCAAAAGTTTTAGATGTAATCGGGAATCTTGTTATTATAATCCTTCGAGCTGGATATTTTTGGGCATTCAATTAGATCCATTTTTGGGCTCCGACGCAAAAGTTTTGAATGCAATCGGGGAACATGTTATTATGGTCCTTCAAGCAGGATATTTTAGGCATTCGACTATATCCATTCTTGAGCTTCGAGGCTAAAGTTTTGAATGCAATCGGGAATTATGTTATTATGGTCCTTCGAGCCGTATATTTTAGGCTAAAATATACTCTTCAAAGGACCATAATAATTGATTGCACCGACCGACCGGAGCCAAAGCCCCAGAACCCGAAAATGGACGTCTATTCTCGGGTTCCATGGACCAAAAGTCGGGTGTAATCGGCAACCATCATCTATATCCGTACATGTAATATACCGTCTCTTGCACTTACAGGTATGGAACAACAAAGTAGCATGGGAAGGCTGGGTGAAGTGCTGCGAGAGGCTCGTCCCGCGCTCGGCGGCGCTGCTGGTCCCGCTGCCTGCGCGCGCGCTGGTGGCGTGCGCCGCCACGCCGCGCCTGCAGCGTGCGCTCGCGCAGCACGTGACGTCACTGCCGCCGGCGCAGCGCGCCGCTCTACCGCCGCATGTGCTACACGTGGCGCAGGTACGTACTGATATGATAACCTAATATATAAAATTCTCGTGTCATCTTCGTTCCCATCATACTCCTCCGAAACGGCTTGACCGATTCTTATAAATTTTTTATGCATATTCAGTAAGTCTGAGAATCGGCTACTATCTATCTTTCAAACTCCTAAATGGAAGGTGCAGTGGGAACGGGATCAAGCGGGGACGGGATTTGAATACCACGCGGGCTGAAAATATGGCGGCACAAAGTTCGCCGGGTCAGCTAGTATTATTATATAATGCCTGCTGTCATCCCCGACAATCAGTCATAAACACTATTTTTGGTGAATATTTTACAGACACAATAGTAATAAATAAAAAATATAAATAAAATAAAGTTTATTGTCCACCAAACCATTTTAACAGTGGTATGTGAAATAAAATCAGCCAAGTGCGAGTCGGACTCACCCATGAAGGGTTCCGTAGCCCTTGTTATTGTTCATTTAATCATTGTCAATCATTATGCCTCAGGACATATTTTGGACTTAAAATGTGTTCAAAATGTGCTCTATACACGCCAGTACACGTTACTTAGATGTCTTTTATAAAAATACATACTAAATTTTATTATTTCTCCAGCCGCAGGAAGAACAATTCGCGCCGCAGCCGGTCCCGATGCCTGTTCCTCCTCCGAATCCCCTGGAACCTCTACCTCCAGGAATGGACTGCTAACACCTCCATACATAGAGGATAATTCTACTAGAGTATATGTCGGTGATTGCTTGTTATAACTACAAGCTTCAATTATTGAAGCCTGTATCCCACTAATATTATAAATGTGAAAGTTTTTGCAGCACTGTGTACCAGTTCTAGTATGGAAAATTGTTATGCAAATTATTGAAATGTGTTGTAAGTGCAATTACCGAATATGTTTCAGTAGAATTAGTCTCTAGTACAGATGTGACTGTTTTTTAGTGTATAAAATTATAATAAATAATATTATAATATTAAATAATGTGTTTTAATATTTTTGAAGACATTGTTATTATGACATATTTTTGGGTATATGAGACTTTTGAATGTCCCAAGACGTTTGAGTTGCTCGGCCCTCCTAGACAAGTGGCCATTCGTCGGCGTTGGCCGGCGTATTGTAGAATAGAATTGTAATTGTATGGGATTTGACGATTATGACATACGTTGATGCCTGTCACATATAGTTGGCGGCATTTAACTTGGCAATAAACACGTCAAAAAATGTACTCTTTATGCGCAGAATGCGTGTATTGAGTGTCTTTTGAGGATTGTTTGAGGTGCTGCGGCGGTGGAGGAGCTCAAATCCACCAATCATATCATTATATTAAACCAATCCGCGCGCACCAGAGGCTTGTTTGTCTCGCGACTTGTTGCCAAGTTAAATGCCGGGAACTATACCTACGTCAAACGTCAACGAAAGGGGTTGATTAATAAAAACTTCTTGTTCATGTATTTAGACTTATATTCAAAAGAACGCGATAAGTAGATAGTAGCCAATTTCTAGGAACGCCTTCACGACACCCCCTGGCAACAAGGGTTCCTTCTATTTGCGATTTCGGTCAATTCTTTCCTGTAACTGTATACCACGATAAATCCATACAACTCCAGAACTGCAAAACAAAGTCAAAATTACCGTTATAAATCATCAGACAGCCTACCTCGGTGGCGTGGTGGTAGTGAACGTGACTGGTTTGCAGGGGGTTCAATTCCCGCTCAGTGCAAATATTTGTATGTATGATGTATCTATGAAATATTTGTATGCCTATTAGCAGTGGTCGTTGGTCCCGGTTGCCATACGAATGTCGGACTCAAACCGACTAAAACCGCACAGTGTTTCGTCGTATCGTGGCCGGGGAACCTGATGTGTCCTAGAGAGGGTATTCGGCAGGGACGCCGACCTTTTTAACCTCCAGATTATTAAACGATTTCGTTAAAATTTGGTATACCTACAGAGCCTATGAACAGCGTCTCTCCATCCGACATTAAACATACATTCTTTGATAAAGTGTCCACTTGACGGCAATAGGCTTGCCTCCTCGGATCATGTCCATGGATGTCATGTCACCATATGGGACCGAAAAAAATATTTAGTTGGCGAAATTTGAGTGATTGATTGATGACCTCTGCCTACCCCGTGAAAATACAGTGAAATAAGTTCTGAATCAATTATTCTGTAAAATAAACGCCATTTTCACGCCACGTGGTCACACCAACAGGCAGTGGCTAGTGTCTATGAAATTAATAAAATGTACTTACTGATGAGCATGAGAAATATCAGGTACCATCCTTTCGACTCGTCTTGAATAACAGTGATTAGTGTTAGTAAAATAACTTCTAGGCACCAAACTATGAATCGGCACACTAGGTAATACGTAATTGGGATTATGTTTCTCTGAAAAATATAAGATTAATACGGGTAAGTAAGTAAATATCTACATTTTAACTCGATAATTAAACTGAATTATGATTGAATTTGACTGCCTCTGTGGCGTAGCGGTAGTGAACGCGGCTGCTACGCAGGAGGCGCGGGTTCGATCCCCGCTCAGTGCAAATATTTGTAGGTATGCATGAATATGTATATTTGCATTGGTCTGGGTGTTTTCTATGTATAATATGTATGTATTTACAAAAAAAAAATGTATCTAAGTATGTTTATCCGCATTCTAGAAGCCATAACACAAGCTAGTAAGCTGTGCTTACCTACTTTGGGTCTAGATAGCGTTGTGTAGAATGTCCTACAATATTAATTATTTATTTATTTATTATTTAATTAAAAAAAGCACAATAAAGGAAAAAAAAATTTTTTTTTACAGATTTCATTATTTTACGACGGCATATCGTGTCATATTTTGTTTGCCCTGTTTGCAGCCATTTCGATAGCGTTCTCGGTGGCACTCATAAGTTCCTCCGGAGTACACGTGCTTAGGCAGGCAGCACACGTTAGCAGGTGGTTTTTTATCTTTAGGAAAAGTAATGTTTTCAGCCGTATGTTCAGTACCTTTTAATATTTTTCGTGCCGAGATCCCCACGGATACAACGAACACCCGGCCCCTTTGCCCACCCGCCAACGGTGAGTGGTTAAGTCAGACTCGAACCGACATAAACGGCAAGCCGTTTCGGGTCACTCCCAGGCCTGCGCTCGGTGAACCGTCTTGCCTGCCGGCCTGGTCCTCGACTCTGCTAAAGCACAACCACTATCACACCACAGAGACTGCGAGAAAAATCCATTTGATTTTAGCCTTTATGTAAATGCTTTTAAAGTTTAAAATTAAATGACTTTTGTAGAGTGAATGAAAGAGTGTAATGAAACTCTTTTCATTTAATTTTGTGACTGTAAAGGTCCAACCCCACCAAACGGACGGCATCGGAACGGATTTTACAATCTTTAAACAAAATAAATCTTATATCACAGCATTTAAGGTTTATATTACCAAGTCACGCATGACAGCTTGACGTGCGTCATGCCGCCGCACGTCGCTGTCAAGCTGTTGTGCGTGACTTGGTAATATAGACTTCAAACACTGTGATAATAAGATTTAATTTTGTTTAAAGATTGTAAAATCCGGGCCGATGCCGTCCGTTTGGTGGGGTTGGACCTTAAGTCTATAGAAATAAGGTCTAAAATTTAATGCTATTTTTTGCAGTCTCTGTGGTGTGACAGTGGTTGTGCTTTAGTAGAATCGAGGGCCTGCTCTCCACTGTGCCATCTGCTAACCAGACTGAGATATTGGAGAACTGCCGAGCAACTCTCAATAGGATCGCTCCCGTCTCGGTTGGAGGTAGATACGACGGGATTTTCGCCCCAATCGAACATCCGACGGGGGAAGTACCTCCGCCCTACAGAATACCGCGGCCATAATAAACTTCTTGCAGTGTTACCGGCGGTGAGTGGGGTTGCCCCTCTCCATTGCCCAGGGTGCACCGTGTCCTGACCAAACAACCCACTTTCAGAATAACTTTAGGTGACGATAGACTTGAGCATTCACTTGTAATGAGCACTCTTGCGAATGTTATATTACAGAAAACGAGACCGTTTTAGCGGACATTCTTTCGAGCGCTCTGTTGAGCATTCTCTCGAAAGGACAGTAGGGAGATTGGCACCAACTAGTGCCTTCGCTAGAATGAACATGGTAAAGTTTGTAGCGATGTTTGGCTCTATGCCTGACTCCATTCATCTCAACTTTAAAAACAGCAATTCCTCAAAATTCTGTTACAAATGAATGCAAGTCTATCCAGTAGCTATATTATTATAAGAAATGAATGTAATACATACGGTGAAGATCCCCATCGCCAATATAATACTGAATATAAAAAGTACAGCCTCTACCACAATCATGCCAGTGTATGAGAGATATAAAATATAATAAAAGTTGGTGCAATAGTCATCATCGTATGTTATAGGTTTCTGTCGCACGACTGCTCTCTGTGCCGGGCCAGGGCAAAATGGTAGGAACTCGTCGATACTACTCCATATGAAAAATACGAAGCAGAACAATGAACGGAACTGAAAAGAAAACATGTAAATAAATAAATATTCTAAGAAATTCTACATGGTGCTGGTGCTGTCAAGACCCAAAGTAAGTAGGTCTGGTATAGCCTTACTAGCTAGTGTGATAGGTTCGAGAATGCAAATAAAATATACTTAGATAGTACCCACCTAACTCATTTTGAAAAAAAAACGGAGCCCTTATAGAATCACTTCGTTATTCGTCTGTCTGTCAAAGCCTTTCTCTCAGGAATGTATTGAGGTGTACATAATTATTAATACATCCCTCATTTCAGTTATGTACCTATCGACGGGATCCTGATCCACTGATCCACTTGACTGGTTTTATTTTTGTATTTGCACTGAGTGGGAATCGAACCCGCTACCTCAATTAGCAGTGGAACGCTAGAGCGAGCTACGAGCTTTTTTTTTTGTAACCAATTTCGCTTCGCTAACTTTAAAACTTTCAAATTCACTATACAGTTTCGCTTCGACTGTGCTACTACCTATGAACCCTTACACACTTTACGAAGTGAAGTTCCTCTGCTGTCATTCAATTCCTCAACAAGCCTCCTAGAATTTATGAATATGGAAGTTAGGTACCGTTGTCCAAAGGCAGACTATTATGGAACCACGTTTCAAAGAATACAACAGTAGAAACGATATTATGACCGGCAAGTTCACATTCACGCCCATGACCATGATGAAACGGCTACGGTTTGTCACACAAAAAGTAAATGTATCACTGTGATAATTTATTAATAAAAAAATATGTAAAGTTCAGCTATTGTTGATAAAAATTATTGATAGATTTCATTTTGACATTAATTCTGATAGGAACAGTGACAAGCTGTTTGGACAAGGTCTATAAATACCTAGAATAATCTTTGGAGAAATTTTTAGTTTATGGTTCACTGATTCTTGTAAGGTATGACAGACGCAAGCAGTGGATACATCCGATACGGATAAAGAGGACCATTGAGAAGCCGCAATGAATATACGCATCTGCTGCGTGTGCTGGCAGTTGTCGTATGCGGTATTGTTCGGAATCATACCTTTAGGATCCACTTAGGTAGCACAGTCCACCTGATGGGAAGTCCCGTGGTCTATTGACGTGGCAACAATAGGGGCATCATACTCGTGCTGCCGACCCTATTATAAGATCCTTCTATTGCCCTAAGGCGATGGGATAAAATTACCGACAGGTATTGACCCCAGTGACGTCACAAAATGTGCTCTATATACCTATACATAGGCGTTTTTTGGGTGCCTTTTGAGCACCAGGTGCCACGGTGGTGGAGGAGTTCGGAATTCCAATACACCAATCATAGATTATTCGCGTCAGGGGCTCGTTTCTCTCACGACTTGAAGTGAAGATATAATAATATGTCGGTAAGCATACATTTGGGTCACCTCCTATTGGATTTGTTTCTTATATCACTTAGGTGGCAGACAAGCACCCGGTCCACCTGATGGGAAGTGGTTACCGTGGCCTATGGACGTATGCATCACCAGGGGCGTCACCGCGTCACACTCGCGCTGCCGACCATGAAGAAACCTTAATGCCCTTCTTGAAGAACCTCATATTGTAGTCGCTTTGGAAAAATGTAGCTAGCGAAACGAGAATGCCTACCTACCCTCCGTAATATTATACCTACTAGTGAATATATAAAATTAAAGAATCGTAATCGAACAAAGACTTCATTTGTATGATGCAATAATTACATAATACTAGGCATAGCATGACAAAGTGTTTACAGAGTTACAAAAAATATAAACAAAACGAACAGATCATACAAATTGGTTGTATGCACCTACGTCATCAGCATCGTCATAGCGTTGTTGCAGGTTGCATCCGATACTTTCCACCTGAGCTTAGAGCCTGGGGCAGTGGCGAAGGAAGGAAGGAAAATTTTCAAAAAGGAAGCCGATCGAAAAAATCTTAGGTTACCTCTTTAAAGAACGACTATGGCAATTGAGTATGGACATCGGGCGTTCTGATTTCATATCCTGAATTTAATAAAGGTACCTACTGAATTTCAGTTACTGAGTATAGACGTATACCTACCCTTTTCTCGAGCACCTACTGACTCACATATAACCCGCGCCACGTATCTTGGACCTAAATCGTAAGACATATGAGGTTCTGGCACCCGCGGATTGCTTTGTAATAGTCTGTGCTTGGTGAATTTGAATTCGTCTACCGCAGTAGCATCCCGTGCTATCCTCAAAAGACACCCAAGAAAGGTGTAGATTTTGAGCACATTTTAGGTCCAAGATACGTGGCGCGGGTTATACACATAGATTAATTTCGGGGAACTCCTTATAAACAAGCATCCACACTGACATCGGTTCCTGATTACTCATAAACCCGGGAAAACATTATCAAACGGATTATCAAAGTCGGGAATATTAATGGGCCGCATCACGTCCGGTATAATATTCTTGTTAAAAACAGTAATATGAAATGTGCGGTAATGGGAATACAGATAGATAAGAACAACAACATTATTGAACAAAACAAACTCGACAATCTAGGTATTTACACATTACTTACATTACTTGTCCCTACAGACTTCAGATTCATCAACATAGAGCCTAAACCACTGGACCTACAAATTTGAAATTTTGCCAGTAGGTACCTACTTAGATGCTTTTTAAATTGCAAGCATCCACTAAGTAAGGATTTTTAGAATATTTGCTACAAGAGGGAAGGTAGGACACGACGATATTTAAGTCCCAATTGAGCAGTCCGACTGGGGAGGGGAAGTCCTAGTCCTAGTCCTGGTAGTGAGTAAGGTAGACAGAGTTCACTGGAGAGGTTTTGTGCTGTCAGTGCAGTGGGAAGACCAAAGGTCTGCCTTAGGTACTTATCTTCTGAGCTGACAGCACATAATCGCTCTTACAGGGTCGGTAGCACGAGTGTGACTTCTCTGGTGTAGCGCTCGTCCATATGCGGTACGGTACGTCCATGGTAACCACTTTCCATCAGACAGGCAGTGTGCTTGTCTGCGACCTAAGTAGTATAAAAAAGAAATACGGGATAACTTAAAGATCTTAGATAGGTAATTTTATTGCATATCAATCATAGAATACATTTATAGGACATACCTACATTGGTACAAATTTAGGTGAAGGGACACGGACAGCTATCTAATATATAAAATTCTCGTGTCACAAAATGTGCGTAATGGAACTCCTCCGAAACGGCTTGACCGATTTTGATGAAATTTTTTGTGCTTATCCGGTATCTATGAGAATCGGCCAACATCTATTTTTCATCCCCCTAAATTTTATTTTTTTATTTTTCAGACAAAATTTTTTGTTTTTATTTTTTTATGATACATCATACAAAAATACATGCAACCCTAAATTTTCACCCCTCTACGATCAACCCTTATTTTTTATTTGGTAATTAAAAAGTTTTATTTTCTAATATATAAAATTCTTCTGTCACGGGGTGCGTAATCGAACTCCTCCGAAACGGCTTGACCGATTTTGATGAAATTTTTTGTGCTTATCCGGTATCTATGAGAATCGGCCAACATCTATTTTTAATCCCCCTAAGTGATAAGGGTGCAGCGGGAACGGGATTTGAATACCACGCGGGCCGAAAATATGGCGGTACGAAGTTCGCCGGGGCAGCTAGTTATTTTATATAATTCAAGTGTATTTACTGTAACAGGAATTTTGATAATATTTTCATACGAGTATTTACTATTATGCGATCATTGGTTTAGCAATACAGATAAAGGCTTCGGAGAAGATGAGGTTATCATTGCTCTCCAAAGCTTGTAAATACACTTTGTCTAAACCATTATCAATTTTATTTCCTATGTCGTAAGGCTTATTATGCCAAGATTATGAATTCGTACGGATTTTACACTGATACAGTTTTCAGAGAATGATTAATATTGTTAAATAAATATCAATTAATGTTTTTCAATTAGGACAATATGAATTGGAAGGGAGAGAAAGAACAAGTTTTCTCAACTAAAACCGAACTATTAAAGTAAAACCACTACCATAGCATGGACATTGATTAAATAGATATTAATTTAGTTTTGATTTTAAAGTAGTAATAGTAAGATCTAATATTAAAATGGTTTTTACCACACAGAGTGAATGAAAAAGTGCAATGAAACTCTTTTCATTTAATTTTGGACTTTAAACTTACAGCAATCCAAAATTTAATGCCATTTTTTGCAATGACTGTGGCATGACAGTGGTTTTGCTTTAGCAACGAGTGCGTCAAACCGAACTTCAATATTTTCTGTTAAACGACTGCCATCTGACCTCTACAACCCATACTGATATAGAAATAATGTCATAGATGTTCGGACGGCAATCGGGCAAACTTTCTCTCCGAGGTAGGGCAGGATTTCAATGTGTTAATAATGGTCAATCTTTAGACTGACCTGGCTAGTATTGCTTTACCATAATTCGGTTACCATTTAACCACAAGCCCTTTTAAATCTTTACTCATTATGTGTGCGTCAGTTCCGGACCGTCCGAAGTCCGACTTACTTCCTTCATAACGCATGATTTTGGGTATCCATACATAAATAAATCTTTATTGACATTTAAACTGATAAAATTACTGAACAAGTTATTATAGATTCACTATTAAAAACTCTGTTGCGGGAGGCAACCTCCTAGCTGGCTGCTCATAATTCCAATTTACACACCAGTCAAGATACAAAGAAACAACAAGAAAGTAACTTCATCCATAGTGTTGAGATCACTGAAAAACCCACCGATAAATCCAAAACCCGTTTAAAACCTAATAATTACTACGTACATTGTTAGCCAGCCTATAAGCGGGTAATACAAATCAAAACAACAACATCTGGCTAAACCGTTATCAGTTACAATAGCCACAGTGATGTCCAGCGCAGTAGGCGTAACTACATTAGATAAATACACTGACAAACGACTTGAATCACCAGTAAGACGACAACTGGTGGGAGGACACAACAGTGTAGATAGTCCCCACAACGAGTGCGGTTGTATTATCAACGATTTTAAAAATAGTTCTGTTATAAATAATATTTGCAAAAATGTATTGCGATTGGCCATTGCTTGGACGGTGCTGTTTTTGCATGCCTCTGCGGAGAGGTGTCCTGACATTTGCCTACCTCAATCTTGTAAGTACGATCTTTGTATGATTCTTATTCGGATATCCTAATTAGAGTGTCTGTCTATCGAGAGGTGTATTCTACGCGATTGTTTGGGACAAAGAACTTTTTGGATAAAGTATTTCTCGAGAAATGATCTAGTTTGGGTGAATTGATGTCTGACGAAGTTTGAGTTCCATCTTCGGTCATATACGTATCTCAGAGATATCAAAGTTAATATTCCAATGGTGGAAATAGACATCGTATGGAAACTAGCATTTACGGGTATTTGATGATTTGTAAAGTGTGTCAACTAGTGGGGAAGGATCTTACTATTCCGTTCCCAAAACCCATGGGTTGCTTTGGATGTTTGTTTCTGAAGTAGGTACCTTATGTAGCTACTTTATTTCTCTGGAGTAGGTTCCCAACGAATCATGGTCCCTCACTATGAGCCTTATAAGCAAGCTCAAAGTAGCCCAACGAGCTATGGAGAGGGCTATACTCGGAGTCTCCCTGCGAGATCGAATCAGAAACGAGGAGATCCGTAGAAGAACCAAGATTACCGACAGCCCAGCGGATTAGCAAGTTGAAATGACAATGGGCAGGGCACATAGCACGGAGGACTGATGAACGATGGGGTCGAAAATTTCTCGAGTGGAGGCCACGTATCGGCAAGCGCAGCGTAGGACGTCCACCCACAAGGTGGACAGACGACCTTATTAAGGCCGCGGGAACGCGCTGGATGCGAGCCGCTTCCAACCGGTCTTATTGGAGATCTATAGGGGAGGCCTATGTCCAGCAGTGGACTTCCTATGGCTGAAATGATGATGATGATGATGATGAGGTTCCCAATGGTTACTGGAACTCAATCAGAGTTCCACAAGGGCGATTGTGCATGCAACAGCTATTAATATAATATTTTATTTACGGAAGTGGAAAATAACAGCTTTATAAGTGTCAAAGTTACGAGTTCAAGTTAATAATAATTCAAATTGCAATAAACATGATAAGTAACGCCCTGACACGAATGTATGGAAGATAGTAACGTTTTGCTTCGACCTCAAAGAGTCTTAAAAGACTTGGAATTAAATTCTGATTATCCATAAAAAGGTACTTGGGGATTTAAGCGATTTAACAGAGTTAAACCCTAAGATACTCGTAAAACATTTAGAATCTCGACTTTAGACAGGTTGAGTCCACAAAGAAAACATTGCTATGATATGATACCATTCTGTCAGTTTCTGTTGCTGGATTCTTTTCCCGCAGGTTTTACCATATTGCCTTTGAATCTGTCTGTGAATGTGGATCCGTTTGGTGGGGTTGGACCACGGAGGATAGAATATGATTCTTCTCCATTGGTCGGACCCAGATAATCATGACGTTTATATTATATGAATTGCAAAAACTCCAAAATCCAAAGTTACTGAAAGTGTGAAATTAGGTTTGTAGGGAATCACATCAAGTTTTCGATATCTAAGCAAGCCTTGCCTTTAAGCTACACCAGTTAATTTACGGACAAGACTCAGACGCAAACATTCTTCTCGGGATATTTCTTTGAATGTTACCGGAATAGGCGGTGAATATTTCCTTACGATGTTAACTAACTCACCATTATGGTAATGAATTTGCTAATGTATTTCTAATAAGCACATTAATTTCGTTAATAAATGCCAATACCAATAAACAAACACACTTCATAAAGAATATAATTGTGAAATTATATAGTTCATATAAACTTGAACCACTAATTTCAGATTTCAACATTGAGCTATTTGGTTATTGCAGTTGTTACCATCTGCTTAATTCACCTGGGTGAACTAAATGGAATTCTTTTTCCCGTAGATCACCCAGGGAGTCTGGAAATTGCTTTTTCCTTTAGATCACCTGGATGACTGGGTGAATTATGGGAATGTTAGTGATTATATATATATAAATCTCCTCTCTCTTCATACCACCACCAATTCCAACACCATCCAAAACTCGCACTTTGAAGCCTGCAGTTCACTCTTCAGCTCCATCTGTAATTGAATTGTTTTAGCTTTTATGGGAACGACTGCCGTCTGACCTATCCAATCTTCTAAAAAAATGCTGCACCAGAACCTCGCCTATCAATCAGAAGGTTCACCAGGTGGCTTGGACCTCAAATATCTTAGTGGAACATCCTATTAAACTGACTGACACTGACCCTAAAAACAATACTAGCAACCGAAATTAACAATATTCTCATCAGCCCTTCACTTAAGCGAAATTTGCTTCTGTTTCATGGTACTATTTTCTCCTTTTAGTTCTTCAGTGCTTTCATGGTCGGCGTGTACAGCTACTCCGTACACACTGACTATGGTCTGTTCGCTGTGTACCACGGAGCTGCCTTCGACATCCCAGCTGAGTTCTGCGTAGCCATCTACTGTGTGGAGTTGATCTTCAACGTAATTCTCATTTATGGCGCTCATAAGGTAATTTTCATGATTATTAACAAATGTTTAGGCTACACTGGGTAGTCTAGTTATGTGTTACATACATAACATCACGTCTCTTTCGTCAATTATGATAGGCAGAGGTCACATGTTTCCACTTGCTGATCCTGGTAATATACCTTTCACTTCTTATACTTTCATTCATTATTTTCATCCCTGCTCGTCGGTTGTGGTGTGGGTACTCTTGTCCTCAGGGACAGTGCTCGTTATAAAAATCTGTTCATAATTCAGTCTCGATCTCATTTTAATCTCCTATAATTATGTCAAAAACGGTATTATCGTACGTAACCCAAGCTGTAAGATCGAACAATGATATTGTGATCGTTTTTGAAATTTATGAGAGACTAGCTTTTGCCCGCGGCTCCGCCCGCGTGGATGTCGGTTATCGCAACCAAACATAGCCTATGTCCTTTCTTAAGGTCTAAACTACCCCTATACCAAGTTTCAACAAAATCGGTTCAGTGGTTTAGGCGTGAAAGCTAACAGACAGACAGACAGACAGAGTTACTTTCGCATTTAAGTATAATATTAGTAAGGATACATACGCCAGGTGACCCCTACCGTATTACCCATTTTCATTTACCTCTGGAATGTTAAAACAATGTATGAGGGTAACTCTTAATAGATAAACTAAAATGAATTACTATTATAAGAGATGTCATACAGTGTTTTCCTTTATTGTAATCATCGCAGTGCGGGTCAAGCGGCCACATTTGTTTAAAGAAGTCTTTAAGATTATAATAATAAAGGTTAATTTAGCATGATGTGCCGATAATACTCAATCTTAATGATTTATGTGTAAAACATTTGCAGTAAATCAAACAAGTCATAAAGTTATCTGTTAATTTGATAGCGTGTGAAGTCGTAAGCTTTATGTTAATGTAGGAAGGAAAAGACTGAAAAGAGTACCTCATTGATTTTTTCTCTGAGTAGAACAATATTACTGTGGAAGCTTCCATAACACACATATATACAGTTCTGTTACTTACTCCTCTTTCCCGAAGTGGTGGGTGGGAACAACATCTGTTCACTTACCACGATTCTGGCATACACCTTTCGCCTCTTTTACTTTCATGCTTTCATACATGCTCAACAGTATCGGATACAGTCAGCATCAAATCGATTTTGACTGGTAAAGTACTCTAACTGGTTTTAATACGTACTGATAATGGTAATACCAAACTGTTTTATTGATTTTAATTGTATTAGCGTCCGAACAAAAGGTGTGTACTACTTAGGTCTCAGACAAGAACATGGCCCACCTGATGGAAAGTGGTTACCGTGGCCTATGGACGAGTGCTACACTAGAGGAGTAACATACGTGCTGCCGACCCTGTAAAAACAAAGAAGTTCTGTGCCGTATGCGCAGAAGATAAGTAGGAAAAGCCTTCCCATTGACAGACACAAAACCTCTCCAGTGAACTTTGGCTACCCTACTCACCGTCGAGAACACAACACGAGGTCATTTAGCCGCGGTATTCTGTAGGGTGGCGGTACTTCCGTAGTCAGACTGCTCTAGTTTTTATAAGCGATTGCAATATGGGGTTCTTCAAGAAAGGCATCAGAAGATTCTTAAAGGGACGGCAGTGTGAGGACTCTGGTGTTGCACACATCCATAAGCTAACCACTTCTGACATTGTGTTTGTCTGTCAATTAAGAACTTTACTATTTTTACTTTATTTGCTTAGTCTATCTATCTATCTAATCTATCTATCTTTCTATTCTATCTCCATAAGATCTAATGTAATCATAATCATTATGTTTACATTTAACGATCTACAATATTTTGCTAACATTTATTCTCTCTTTTCCAGAAAGTCATCATGCAATTGAAAATATACTACTATTTCTCATTGATGACGGTTGTGGCGACGTTCATGGTCCAAATCATTGACATCATTGCTGCTATGACGAACCGGATGAGGATGCATATGCTCTTCGAAATTGGACCCCTCATGTTTGCTTCCATCTGTAAGTTCAAAATAGATAATTATTGATTCTAAAAATATCTTGTTTGTTGAATGAAATTTTGAAGCATATATTATGCTAACTTTTCAAATCGATTTAGAAAGGAAGAAAAATTGACTTTTGGCAGGACTCGAACCCGCGATCTTTCCCTTACAGGGGGAATGCTCTGACCGCTAAGCCACCGAAGTCCACACGAAGCCAATACAAATTCTCTAAATCTTGTTTGTTACCGGTTATGTGTAGGTAAAATCCGGGCGCTGCGTGCGCAACCGACAGCAATGTATGAAATGTTATCAAGAAACATAAAAAGGTGGTTATAAAAAAGATAACCAGGAGGGCTAATGTGGGAGCCCTACTTCCGCTTTAGCCGTCTAACCTATATCTATCCATGTCGGGGTGCAGTGCCCACACCGCGCAATTTGACTTGGATAGATTAGGTTAAATTGTTTTTAAGCTATTGCATAGCTTCTATCGCGGGCCTTGAGCGTGGAGACCGAATCCAGAAATTCCGTAACGAAAAAAACTTAACACCCCTCACTCCGAGCTCGCACGAATCGAGCCGAGCTGCTCCGAAATCGTTCCGATCAGCTCGTCTGGGTGGTGTTAGGTTTTTAACGTAAGTAATTATAATTGCATAAGTTGATAAAAAATGCTATGCAATAGCTTTACCGTGGCAGTCCCCGAGTGCCACACGTCTTTTTTTTATATATGTATAGCCATCCAGAAATTGAATTCCCGCAAAGCCATTCACAATTATAGACCGAAATCTATTTATTTTACATATTGCTGGGGAAACAGCAGGCATTCTATTTAGTAGCATACATTGCCTTCATATGTAGATACAATGGTATAGGTGCCTATATAGTTATTTATAAGTACATATCAGATATACCAAGATCCATAGAAGGAGAAGGTTGGCTTCACCGCAAACCTCACTTGCATTAAGGTGCACTTTCTGGTTGGGGGATAAAACTCTGTGCAGGATTTCCACTAAGGGGATGGAAAGGGGGGATATAAATGAAGGGAAGGGAGGAAACGGACTTCGGTCCAAAGTCCGCAAACTCTGGATGCAACTCAGGTTAGCGTTCGAATGAAAAAGAAGTACTTACCTACAGATTTATTCCCACTTCAACCGTTTAATATGATTTGTATGAATCATCATAAAATACATTTAGCAGTAAAGAAACGTCATCGCTTAAACTCCGGATGAACTAATAAAGTGTCTTTTGGCTCGTGGTCGCCATCACTGTAGAAACTAAAGTACCCACTACACATACAGAGAATCAAAACCACAATGCCATGACAAAATATGATATACTAGCCGAACCACCCCGGCTTCGCCCGTGGAAAATTTTGAAACTCCGTAAATCCACATCCATAAATGCCCGTAATTTTACAAATAATGTACGGGAATCTGCCGGATTTGTTGATATAAATATGATTAGTGCTCCGTTACCTGAGTCGTAGTGTGATGCTATAATATAGCCTATCACCTTCCTCGATAACCGTACTATTCAACACAATTTCTTTTTCCATTCCATTCCTGAGATTAGTTGGTTGAACCAAACAAACACTTCAGCTTTATAATATTAGTAAGTATAGATGAAACATACAGTTTTATGCATCAAATAATTTTTCCCCATCGACGTCAACTGGTAAATTGGTTAGACGGCTGGTAGCATTGCGATTTTGAAAAGCAATGCCAATGCTTTGCACAAGGAATGAACCAACCCTTTTAAAACGTTTAGAACTTTTTATATAAATTTAAACTTATTTTAAATCATTTCATTGCAGGTATCCAAGTCTACCTGATAATCCTAGTAAGAAGTCTAATCAGAAAGCTGGACATATCTGCATCACCAAACGTATATGACAACCCGTTGCAACAAATCGTTTACGATGGCAAAGTCGAAACAAATGGAGTGTACGATTCAACTGTAGTGCCTGTTGAAGTCTAAAGAAGAATAGCTAAAAAAATGCTAGATGTTATTGTCAATGAAGCAGTATAAATTGTAAATTAAGCTGCTGTAAACCTAGACCAAAAAGTAGACGTAAGTGAAACGATTTTAAATACGGCTGTCTGTACGATTCACTGCTAAGCAGATTTATAATATAGTCATGATATGGATGAACTAATCACGATTCTAATATTTTAAATTGTGATCAGTTCATTTATATCATAGATAAGGTTTTGAAAGCCAAAGGTATTGAACAATGTTAATATGAAAAAGTGTACGCAATACCAACTGTACATCTGTTTGGTTCCAAATTGCATTGTAAAGAATTTATTCTTATGTGTGTATAAAAGTCCCAATCTTGTAACATTTTCTCTAGATCTTATTAGGTTGCTTTTATTGCTGACAGTGTTATCTTTTTTCCCAAGATATTTTTGGTTCCATTATATAGTCAACTTTCATGTACGGAATTGCTATCTGCGCAGACGAATTAACTTCTTTTGTGTCAGATGTTTTAAACTACGCAGTTTCTTGAAATGCTGTCAATACCCTACTTTGATTATGACCGTTGTCATACCAAAATGGATCAAGTATCAGTTTCGTATCTAACTCTTACTTATTAAGCTTGTCCTCATTTTATTTTAGGAGTACAATATCGAGTTATGTTGCGTAATATTAATTTACATCTCTCCATTATCCGCTGTGAATATGTTTTATACCTACTGTCTTTGTTTGAATATCAAATATTTTTATGGCAATAGCTAGTCTATTGTCGTAAAAAATATATCGATTAAAGAATCCACTTACGACGTTGGATCAAATGCTGGAATGTGCAATGTTTATAGGGTCTAGTAAAGGTCATTCTCTCTAAAAACCAGCGACTGGCATTTGTTACTAGACAATAATTAAGAGAAGATTCATGCAGCAGCACTGTCCCCTTTTTTTCCATCAAATGACAGTAATGCCCCTTTTTGCCTTCAAATGAAAATGAACTTTTTCTCCTGTTGATATTTTACCTCAATAAGCCACGGTCAGTCGCTGCTCTATCAATGGGACCTGACCCCAAGAGTCTCATTATAAGAAAATATATCACCGTCCCACGTTCTCAGTGGGACCTGACTTTATATTTTTTGTAAATAGTGTATTATAATATGTTTTGTTAATGAACAATGTGATAAGCAATAAATTATGAATATTTTTACATATTTTTTTTATTGGAGGAAAATAGACAGTTTATTCGCGATTGTACTATCACTGTTCGTTATAAATATATGTGAAACTGTCAACAGATGATAAGGTGATTGAATGCCTACATTATTAGCATAATGAGTGACCTTCGATCTTTAGACTTACTAAAAGTGTGATAAGAACGCATGTATTGTAATGTTTTTTAAATGAATTAATTTCACAGCATCATATCCATAAATCTAGAACGACATAATTTGAATATTTAGAAACCCTCTGGACAAGCGGTCAAATTTTGGTCGATCGTGGTTGATCGTATCAACCCTCGCTAAAGCTACAACTGCCCCCCTAGACAAGTGGCAATTCTTTGCTCGGCGTATGATGGAATAGAATGCCAAATGTATGGGATTTGACGTATATGACAGGTGTCAACGAATGTCAAAAACGTCAAATCCGTGGCAATTCGTTGCACGGCGTATCATGGAATAGAATGACGAATGTATAGTATTTGACGTTTTTGACATTCGTTGACTCCTGTCATATACGTCAAATCCCATACATTTGGCATTCTATTTTACCAAACGCTGGCCGACGAATTGCCACTTGTCTAGAGGGGCAGAGGGTTCCTAATATCAACAGCTAATATTGACCATCAAGCTCGTAAACTTGCTGATTGTCGGACGTAACGCTGAAGTAAGCTTTCCTTGCAAGAGTTGCAGGTTCCACCAAAAAATGACAGACTTGACTCGGTTTCTGTAGGTCACGAGAGTGTTTTCTGCAGTCACCTGCGTGCATTTAGTAACAAAAATAAATGCGTGCAAAAGCTTCTAAATAATAAATCTAATCTAGGTTTTGTAAAGTCAAAGCAACCAACTGCAGTATCTCTTTAGCCTTGAAAGGTGATAGTCCATGCCAGCTTTATGTAGCTGTCTGGCATTGCATCCATATCACATTTATGTTAATCTACAATCCACCCGCACCACAAAACAGATGCTCGACCTTCAGCAATATAATATCGAAATGCAATCAAATCAAATGAAATCATAAATGTACATTATTATTATACTTTTATAAAGCTGAAGAGTTTCTTTGTTTGAATGCCCTTATTTAAACCGCTTCCACCGGGCCACCCTGCTAGCATCTAATGAGGCAAGATGTACCAATAAAGGTTATGTGCCCAGCACGCTTCAACCGCGCCACTCTGCTAGCATCTAATGAGGTAAGATGTACCAATAAAGGTTATGGGCCCAGAACGCATGCACTGCGCCACTCTGCTAGCATCTAATGAGGCAAGATGTACCAATACAGGTTAAGGGCCCAGAACGCTTCCACTGCGCCAGTCTGCTAGTATCTAGTGAGGAAAGATGTACCAATAAAGGTTATGTGCCCAGCACGCTTCAACCGCGCCACTCTGCTAGCATCTAATGAGGTAAGATGTACCAATAAAGGTTATGTGCCCAGCACGCTTCAACCGCGCCACTCTGCTAGCATCTAATGAGGTAAGATGTACCAATAAAGGTTATGGGCCCAGAACGCATGCACTGCGCCACTCTGCTAGCATCTAATGAGGTAAGATGTACCAATAAAGGTTATGGGCCCAGAATGCATGCACTGCGCCACTCTGCTAGCATCTAATGAGGTAAGATGTACCAATAAAGGTTAAGGGCCCAGAACGCATGCACTGCGCCACTTGATACTGCGCCTCATAGGCTGGCAACACCAGCATTGTTTACTTCCCTCTGTATTTTTATTTGTAAAAATAAATTCAATAACGTGATCAAACGAAATAACTAGTGCAAAATTCGAGTAGTATAACTTTACCGTGATTCTAACATTAATTGCAAGATCGGCGATCCAGTTTCTATAGTGTTAAAACAACTTCAGTGAAGACCTACTAAGTTCATAGTACTTCCCAATAGTGACTGAAACAAGTTTAAAGTGCGAGTTTTTCAACGTTACCAGCCAGTTGTGTACCTATCTCGAACAATATAGTGTTGTGATAAGTTCCATACTATAGTTATTTCATAACACCAAAACGTATACAACGGTTTTTTCAAATCTTCAAATTGTGGACTTGGTACCCACACCATCAGCGCCACCTTGTCCGTAAAATCGGCGAGTAGCGGTACTAAATAAGCAGTTTGTCTACTCGACACCAGAGGGCCAATGATACCAGTCTTGGGTGCTGGTAGTTTTTGGTAGTAAATTGTAAACAGACAACTAGCGCCACCCCCAATCTAGCAGTCGGTGAATAGCTGAACTAAGCTAATTACTTTGCTACGCGATACCAGAGGGCCTAGAAGGAGCAAATGCAAACTACTGCACATACATACGGGGGTGGTTGTATGATCAAATCCGGCAAATTTTAATTATTTTAATTATTTTAATTATTATTATTATTATTTTTAAAATTTATATTTGCACTAAAACAGGCAAAGTTTCAGGGGATTTGAATAGTGCGTTAGTAGAATGTCATCGAAACCTAAAACTGGTTTTGACCGCAAGATGGCACGACTTGTGGCATGCTATAAATGCAAAGGAGAAGCAAAAGACCAAACGGAGGCAAAGTCATCCTCAAAATGGGAGTGTGCAACATGCAAGAAAACATCGAAACCACTGACAACATCACCCGAACGTACTAACATAACAACCAGGAAAAAGAAATCATCCTCTAGAATTCCCAAGGTAGACACAACACCTGTTATATCACAGGCAACTCCGCAGTGCTCTACACCCACCTCCCCAGTTCAAGAGACATCCACCGAACATACACAATACACACCACTCACAACGGAACAAACGTTATCAAGGAGTATGGATTACACAATCATCGACGTCAACTCTATTCCGGAAATGCAAGAGACTATCACGCAACTTCAGTCAGACCTATACGGCTCTCAAAACGAACTGGAGAGTATTATCTTGGAGAACAACGAGCTACGTAATCAAGTAATGAAGTTAAGTAATGAAAACAAAGCACTAAAAAAATTTCTAATTAATTCTCCAGTGAAGCTAAATGAAGCTCCGGGCAGTGTACGGAAGCGCAAATGCTCTTTACGTACCGTTGATATAAGTACACCTGCTACAGATCCTAAACGTGTGACTAGGGTAGATTTAAAGCTCGAAGTGATGATTGCAAAACAACGACAACACCTTGAAAGCCTGGAACAACAATTAGAACAGGCTAATCGTGAAATAATAACACTAAATGAACAATTAGAGCTCCTACAGCGTGCGATTCAGGGACAGAAAAGTGAGGAGTTTTCGTTTCCTCAACGTGCTACTAAATCAGCCTCTATGGTTCAGCTCAAGCGTGGAAAATTGTGCTTTCTGACAAATAGTAACTTCTATGGTACCTTACAAGTGATTGAAGATACTTTTGGCCGCGAATTCGAGTACTGTAGGTATATCTCAAATAATTGTAACATAGTACAAATTCTGAAAAACATCGATGAGAAAGTAAAAAACTTTGATCTTAATGACTACTGTATCATAATAATAGGCGATAAAGACTTTAAGTGTGCCCATGACCATATTACATTGGTTAAGAAAATAAGGGAGGCATTAGAACGGATAACTCATACAAATATAATAATATGTGCTCCCACTTATGTATGTGGGGCTCCGATCTACAATTATAAGATAGAACTATTTAGTCATTTAATGTATTTGGATCTACAAAATAATAGTTATGCGTATTTAATTGACACAAATCGTAATCTAACCTTTGACATGTTTTCGTATAATAGTGGCAAACTCAATAAGCAAGGTATAAAAAATATATACAAAGATATCCTTGATGCTATATACAGTTGCACACATGTTGCTGATGGCAGTGACTTTTTTCGTAAATTCAAGTAATGAACCTCAGGAACCAGTGTCCACTGAATCCGCTGGGGACAATAGATTAGATAATAATCAAGAATATATTGAAACCTTAAATATTTTCCACCAGAATGTTTGCGGTATAAGTAATAAGAAACATGAAATTGAAGTGTATGTTGATCAGAGGAAGCCGCTTTTGCATTATGTATGTATAACTGAACACTTTCTCAAAGAGCGTACTGTAAATTTTTTTAATTTCGCCAATTTTACATTAGTAGCACACAACTATAGGGGAAATGGAAAGGATAGAGGTGGCTCTTTGATTCTGGGACGGAATGACAGGGATTGTATTGAGTTGCCTATATGCCAGAAATTGTATAAAACGGACGCTTTTGAGATAAGTGGCGTTAGAGACATCCAGACGGGGATTTGTGTCTTATGTTGCTATCGTAGTCCTTATGACAATAACCTAGAAGTGTTTATGAATATGCTGGACAAATTACTTGAACACCTATTTGATAAGAAATGCTTTATATGTGGAGATTTTAATATAAATATCTTAAGCGAAACTGACAAAAAAACGAATTTCATTAATTTGTTGAACGGTTATAATTTTAGACCATTAGTAGATACAGTTACATTTATACGCAATGACAAATATTCCTGTTTGGATAATGTCTTAACTAATATCGACAACAACAACATAGTAAACTGCATAGTGGACCACAATGGCTTGGCGGACGGTCATGCAGGGTTGATATGTAATACAATTCATAACAGTGTTGGGTCGAGAAATAGGTACAGTGAATTTAAGATTGTTTATAAAAGGACCTTCAATAATAGTAATAAAAGTAAGTTCAGAGCGTTGTTACTAGCCAATGACTTAAATGCTATGGGTCCGAATGCTTTTCTAACGAAATTTAATGAACTTTTCCGTGACTCTTTTAAAAAGAAAAAGCATAAAATATACCATAAAAATGAGAATGGTCTAAGATGGGTAACCAGGGGGATTAGAATTTCTAGCAAGATGAAACGCTTTCTGTGTGTGAAGGGCAATAATCATAGTTCCTTAGTGGCGTACAGAAATAAATATATTAATATATACCGAAAAGTTATTAGAAATGCAAGGAAATTAGCGGTACAGTCGGCACTGGCCTCATCAGACAATATCTCTAAAGACGTATGGGGTATTATTAATAAATACAGGAATAAGAAAAGAGATAAACAGAATTACTCCTTAGTAAATGGTAGTGCAATCACCTCGGATTCTCATGAAGTTGTGAATATATTTGCCAAAACTTTTAGCAAAACTGATAGTTCGGAAAACCCCAAGTATGAAACAGTTCTAAAGATTCTCCAAGACAACACCACTAGAATAGAAAATAAAATGAATATGGAGTTGGTAAGTCCGAGGGAGGTATATGACGTGGTCAAGAAAATGAAAAATAAGCGCTCGTGTGGATATGATGACGTACCTATAGCTATTATTAAAGAAAATATTGACATTTTGGCGGAACCCTTAAGCCACTTTTACAACAAATGTATCCAAGATAGTATATTTCCGGACCAGTTTAAGATAGGCAAAGTTATACCTGTGCATAAAAAAGGCTCAAAGCAGGATCCTAACATGTATAGACCAATATCTTTGTTACCGACTAAATCAAAAATTTTCGAATTATTATTAAAAAACAGATTACTAAGTCATTTCAATTCAAATCAGATTATTCATCGGAGACAGTTTGGTTATTTGAGGGGAGTTGGAACACAGGAGGCTGTTGATACATTAGTATACGATGTACTGTCTAAGCTAAACTGTAAGAAAAAAGTAGCAGGAATATTTCTAGATTTAAGCTCTGCTTTTGACACTGTTAACCACAAAATACTTATTGAGAAGTTTGACCATTATGGAATTCGGGGTCCAGAGAAACAATTATTAAAATCGTATCTAGAAAACAGATACATGTATGTAGAGGTTAGTAGCGAAAACTATGAGAAAGTGGGCTCTGTCAAAACGAAATGTGTAGAAACCTGTAAGTCAAAACTTATTAATATTAAAACAGGTGTTCCGCAAGGTTCAATACTTGGTCCCTTGTTTTTTATTATATTTGTAAACGACCTTATAAGTAGTGTAGTAAATAAGCAACCTGACAACATCAATTTAACTGTTTACGCTGATGACACTAATGCCATTGTTTCTGCTGATACCCTAAGTGACTTAAACCTAAAAGTGGATGAAGCATTGGAGCAATTTAATGAATGGTTTTATGTTAACTGCTTGAAAATAAATGCAAAAAAATCGAATTTAATTCTTTTTAAATCAACCAGTAAAAATTCGGACACACTACAATGTTATCTTAAGGGAAATCAGTTGGATACGGTCGAGAGTGTTAAGTTCCTGGGAATACATGTAGACAGCTTTTTAAATTGGAAACGTGAGTTGTTGAATGTTGAGGCTAGTATACACTCGGCTTGTTATGTGCTAAGGGGTTTAAGAGATGTCCTACATCTGGAACAACTAAAGGCTGTTTACTTCGCTTTAGTTGAATCCAAACTACGGTACAGCATTCTGTTCTGGGGGGGTAGTTATGATTATAACATTGAAAAAGCCTTTATTGCACAAAAGAGAGCTATAAGAACAATGGTTCGCATAAAACAGCAGGAGTCATGTGTAAGTTTTTTTAAGGATTTGAACATATTAACGGTTCCAAGTCTATACATCATGGTTTTGCTGACCTGTTTCTCAAAAAATAAGCACCTTTATGAAACTCACGATGAAAGGGTATTACGAGAAAATACTAGGAGAAAGCATATGCCATCCATGATTGCGCCTACATTGAATGTGGTCAAACATGGCTCAAGGTACAATGCAGTAAAACTATTCAACAAGCTACCTTTGGATATAAGGAGCAGTCTGTACACACCAAATTTTTTATCGAAATTGAAAGCATTTCTTATAGATAGTTGTTTTTATTCAATTGACGATTTCATAGAGTGACATGTACAATTGAGAATGTGACAAGTATGCTAATTATTAATACTATTTTATTGACAATTTTGATTGATGGGTTTATAATTTCTCACTTTTAGTCGGCTTATTGACATTTAATTGTGCTTATTGACATTCAATTTTGACATGTTATTCTTTTATTGGTTTTTATTTTTGTATTTTAATTTTCTATTGAATTACCATTTGCATGACATTTTACATTCAATTTTGACATGTTATTCTTTTATTGGTTTTTATTTTTGTATTTTAATTTTCTATTGAATTACCATTTGCATGACATTTTATTTAAGCATGAATGTATGGAAATTAAATTAGTAATTGTCTACTCTTAAACATTTCAACACAATGTAAAAATTGTTCAGAAATAAATAAATGACAAATGACAAATGACTATGTTAGCATCTAATGAGGTAAGATGTACCAATAAAGGTTAAGGGCCCAGAACGCTTGCACTGCGCCACTATGTTAGCATCTAATGAGGCAAGATGTACCAATAAAGGTTAAGGGCCCAGAACGCTTTTACCGTACCACTTCTGCTAGCATCTAATGAGGTAAGATGTACCAATAAAAGTTCTAGGCACAGCACGCTTCCACTATCATATCAGAAATGTACTAATAGTGTATTATTTAAGGTCGTGTGTACCTACAGGTGTGAGATTGAATAAAAGAAGAGTTTGACTTTGTACATTTATTATAAACTTTATTATACGTAGTTATGTTATTATCATCTTACATTACACAATTATTAACTTTAATTTTTCATTATAAATATTCACACAATCTAGGACTTTAGACTAGAGTCGATAATTTTTGAAACCAAAAAAAAAATAATAGTAGTTATGAAACCCGTTATAAAAGGAAGAGAATATAATTATAACAAAAATGAAAGGAAAAATAATTTACGGGCGATCTGAGGTCGGGAATACAAAATTGATCATCGTAGATTTCAAATTGTTTAGCAGTTGTTGATTCATACAAATGCACTTAGTATTTGTTTAGTATATTAACTGTAATTTCACATTAAATAAGCGACTTTTTGTAAATAAAAGTTATTTCAAAATACCTAACAGTGGGGTATATTGTAACACTTTTACAGGGTAAGTTGTAACATACATAATAGATTCCAATGATTCAAAAAAAAATATGGCAAGGAATCCAAGACTGTATCTGAGGACCCCTGAAACTACGTATCTAAGCCACCCAACATCCTTTGAAACTGGAGTGACTACAAGAGAATTGGCTACACGGGGACAAAAACAAGTTGGAGCTAATAATGAAAGAAAATGTTATTTGTTTATTTTTGAATATTTTTATATTAAATTAAGAATAAAATTTCTTATGCGTAATGTGCGAAATAATCTTTATAAAACATAAAATTGGTTTTCGATTCCTAATGTTACAATTTGCCCCAAGCCTGTTACAACTAGCCCCAATCACGGGGTAAGTTGTAACACCCGATAATTTTTTTTCAAAGCCGTTCCTACAAGAAATCGTTACAGATTTGATCAAAAAATTATTTAAAAACGATAGATGATAGTTCTTAATTGGAATAGTACTGCTAGATTTCATAAATATCAAACAAGTAAGCTTTTATAGCTAACAAACAAAAAATTGTTACAACTATCATCCCCCCGCTCCCCTACTACTTCTGGTGGATCTTTGAGTCTCAAAGTACATGCTGCTTCCGTAGCATGGTTTATGAATCTAAAGGATCCTAAGTCTGTCAGTTTGGTGATCAAGCTTCTCACAAGAATGATGACGTATCCGTGGATAGCTGAAAATAGAATAACATTTTATATATTATTATTTACTTAGCTTTATTTTATTAATATACTAGGTCCCGGTGAACTTCGTACCGCCATATTTTCCCGTTCCCGCTGCACCTATAAACCTTCCCTGGACACCCACGAATATTTCAAGACTAAAATGAGCCAAATCGGTTCAGCCGGTCTTGAGTTATAAGCTAACAACGAAAAGTGGCATTGATTTTTATATATTAGACTAGCTTTTGCTCGCGGCTCCGCCTGCGTGGATGTCGGTTATCGCGACCAAACATAACCTATGTCCTTTCTCAAGGTCTAATCTACCAAATTTCATCAACATCGGTTCAGTAGTTTAAACGTGAAAGCGTAACAAACAGACAGACAGACAGACAGACAGAGTTACTTTCGCATTTGTAATATTAGTATGGATATGGATTAGTATGGATGTAGGTAACACATTGCAGTTAGGCCAGTTTTTGAATATTTTAGAGCCGCTTCGTATGACAACTGGAACCGACGACTTATAGTGTTCTCCGAGACACAGACACACTCGGGGAATTGAACCCGTGCCTCGTGTGTAGCAGTTGAGTTCACTATATAGTTCGCGAGTTCGCTACGCCACAGAGGATGTCAAAAGTCAACGATTTATACTCATTCGCCGCGTGATACCCGGCAGAGTAGAATTTGGCTTACCCCATCACTACCAGTGTGTTGTCATACAAGTACAAGGAGATTAAGGCATAGGTCTTATAACATCAGACAGATATATACAACCCTGACTCAGCCTCAGAAGCAAGGCTCGAGTCAACAATAGTGACCGAAATACGCCAATAGGCACCCCTATCACGTGGGGCCGAATATAATGATTGGTTAAATGTGGGTGTTAATTCACCTCTGATTAAACTTCCGGGGATAAAGGCATGATTATAATATATATATACTAGCTGTCCCGGCGAACTTCGTACCGCCATACTTTTTTCAGCCCGCGTGAATTTTTGATCCCGTTCCCGCTGCACCTATTTTCTCCCCCTTTAAACCTTCCCTGGGCCTCCACGAATATTTCAAGACTGAAATTAGCCAAATCGGTTCAGCCGTTCTTGAGTTATAAACTAACAACGAAAAGTGGCATTGATTTTTATATAGGTACTAGCTTCCGCCCGCGGCTTCGCCCGCGTGGTGTGTTGATAAAAAGTAGCCTATATGTTAATCCAGGGTATAACCTATATACATACCAAATTTCAACCAAATCGGTCCAGCCGTTTATGCGTGAAAGAGTAACAAACATCCACACATCCTCACATCCATTCTCACAAACTTTCACCTTTATAATATTATAGTATAGTAGTATAGTATAGTATGAGTAGGATATAGATGTATGCGTATATACTCACTCAAATAACTAAGAAGAATTGTTAAAGCGAATACAGTTAGAAGTCTATAGTAGTTACCGACTTCATCCCAATAATCGTCTATCATTAAACCGACGTATGCCAACCCCAGCAGGCCTGTCAGCATCAACTGAGTAATACTGTAGGTGTAATACATCCTTAGAAACTCTACTTTTTTCTGGAAACAATATAATACAATGTTAATTTCAGCTACAAGTTTTTTTTATGCGGACCTGGGCCCATACCATGAATTTTAAAACAGGTCAATATTGAACTGCTGTCATTCTACCAACTGCAAATGTCACATTGTAATCCTATATATTTATATGACATTACAAAATGACATTTGCAGTTGGTGGAATGACAAATATTGACCTGTTTTAGGAGTTTATGGTAAGGCCGCTGCCCCTCTAGACAAGTGGCAATTCGTTGCTCGGCGTATGATGGAATAGATTAGAATGCCAAATGTATGGGATTTGACGTATATGACAGGCGTCAACGAATGTCAAAAACGTCAAATCCTATACATTTGTCATTCTATTTCATCATACGCCGAGTATAGTCACTTAAAAAAAGGCCCTCCTTCACACGTCTGTATATGGCGAAATTTGCCGACAATTTCGGTATAGCTTGCCACACCAAAAATTGAATTGAACCATACTCCGAGCAACGAATTGTCACTTGTCTAGAGGGGCTGAGCTGCTGCGACATGCGATGTCATCTCGGCTACGGATGCAAGCGGGAGAATGCGTCAGATGATGATGACCAGTTTTTTTTATATAGGACACGTCAATTTGACTTTACCTCGCCTGATGGTAAGATAAAGACAAGTCTTGGAAAAGAGGGTCACCGTTATAGACACATGCCATATTACAATGATGGCTCTCAGCTTGACGGTCTCGTCAGTTGCTTTTTTAGGCCCCGCTTAAAGGACTCGGGACTGTAGGAAATAGTAACACGTACCTAGATACTAACCTCATGAGCTCCGAATATAAAAATGGTGTGTAAAAAGACATCCGTGGCCACCAACACGACAATAATAAATATTACCGATAAATTTATAAAATGTTGCATTCTTAGGAATTGGAAGGCGTTAATCGCTTCTGGTATCAATAGAGAGACGACAATTATAAGTAACATCCATGTTATTAACTGAAATTAAATAAATATGGTTATTTTTATTGAAAGAGTTAATTCCTAGTCGCATTTGAAGCTTTCACTTCGGAGTCTGGGGTACGCTTTACCAGTCTTAACTGCGGATTTGGCTAGACCTCGATATTTTCCGTGAAGTGCCATCTGACCGACTGACCTCCACAACCCAATGCTGACATTAGGCGATATCGAAGCATTGCAGCTAGACCGTTGTTGTTGGACTTTTTAGGGCTCCAACTACCCGTAACTGTACCGACTGCTTAACGTGCTCCGATTAGCAACCGAAATTACTAATATTCCCGTTAACCCCTCCAACTAAGCTAAATTGCTTGTGCTAGGAGTGGGTTCACGACGGTAGTGTAATGGCCAGGATTCGAACCCGGGACCTCTCGATCGTAAGGCCGACTCCTTAACCACTAAGCTACCGACGCTACGCTAATTATAAGTATTACTAGCTTTTGCCCGCGGCTCCGCCCGCGTGGATGTCGGTTATCGCGACCAAACATAGCCCATGTCCATTCTCAAGGTCTAATCTACCCCTATAAGTACCAAATTTCATCAAAATCGGTTCAGTAGTTTAGGCGTGAAAGCTTAACAGACAGACAGACAGACAGAGTTACTTTCGCATTTATAGGTAATATTAGTATGGATAATGTATCGCGTACTTACCAACTTTAGATAGCCCCACGCAATCAGACCACGTCTCAATGGCAAACAAAAGCAACATCTCCGTAATATTGGAACTTCTACACGCATCTTGGAAGATATTCCTTTCTTCCTCAAACTATGTTTCTAGTACATATATATCCTTTTCCTCGTAGAATCACTAATTGGGAATACAATATTAACTTCAAATACAAGAGGGGATTTCAAATACAACTGCACCGTAACAAAGATTTTTTGGATTGTGCCTCACACGACTATTCCTTAATAATATTGTCTGTGGACTAATATTCGTCGTGTAACGATTGTATTGAACATTATTTCATAATTAGGAGTAAATATGTTGATAATTGCTAGGTTTGAAGATAGGTAATAATGTGATTTTAATGGTAGATATGGAAATGAAACTATTAAACAATTGTAACTAATGCGATTTGAGTTATTGTGATCATCTTATTACCTAATGATTTTTATAAAGCAACTAGCTGCCCCGGCGAACTTCGTACCGCCATATGGCCCGCGTGGTATTCAAATCCCGTTCCCGCTGCACCCTTATCACTTAGGGGGATGAAAAATAGATGTTGGCCGATTCTCATAGATACCGGATAAGCACAAAAAATTTCATCAAAATCGGTCAAGCCGTTTCGAAGGAGTTCGATTACGCACCCCGTGACAGAAGAATTTTATATATTAGACTAGCTGCCCCGGCGAACTTCGTACCGCCATATTTTCGGCCCGCGTGGTATTCAAATCCCGTTCCCGCTGCACCCTTATCACTTAGGGGGATGAAAAATAGATGTTGGCCGATTCTCATAGATACCGGATAAGCACAAAAAATTTCATCAAAATCGGTCGAGCCGTTTCGGAGGAGTTCGATTACGCACCCCGTGACAGAAGAATTTTATGTATTAGATAGATTAGGTAATATGCTAATTAGGTATTTCTATCGATTTAGATTGAGAAAAGTGAACATATAAGACGAGATTTTAACCCACAACCGGTACTTTACGGGTGTCACATGACCAAAACGTCATGACGAAGACATCGAAGAGAATGCAATCTGTCTTCAGATAAATCTAGATTCAGACATCAGTACCAATTACCCTTGATTGGATATCGGTGTATATTGAACGACTATTTTTTTATATAGGACACGTCAATTATTTGACTTCGCCTCGCCTGATGGTAAGCTGAAGGCCTAGGCAACCTAAGCTTGACCAAATCAAATGATTAAATTATGCCCGTAAGTTTCCAATTAGGTACCTAACGCATGGAAATCTACCGGATTTGTTGATATTTATGATAACTGCTCCACTCCTTTGAGTAGTAGCGTGATGATATGCCTTCTTCGATAAATGGACAACACAAAAAGATTTTACAAAATAGAACTTAGTAGTTACTCAAAATAAGGCGTTGAACAAACAAACCCTCCAGCTTTATAATATTAAGTGTAGGTGATATAATATTAATAATATAATAGGTACATTGGTTGTTGATTAAAAAAGTGACCTGATGAGATTCAAAGAAGATTATCTACGTGTGAAATAAAATCAGCAGCCTCTTAGAGCATGCAAACTAATTAATGTTAATTTATTATCAGAAAAATACGTCATTATTTTAATCATTTCTGAGAAGTAGAGTGCAAAAACTTAAATATTATCTAGAAGGAAATAATCTAAAATTTTCTTAGATTCTTTTTATAGGACATGTTAAGTTTCTTCACCTCGCCTGATGGTAAGCTGAAGGCAAATTCACAGGACAGATATTCACCATTAGGTACCAACAAGGCAACAACTACGATGTAACAATGGTGGCCCTCAGCTTGACACCTTCATCAGATGTTGTTTCATGCTCCACTTATAGGACCCGGTAGATATTATAGGAAGTAGGAAATAGGTAGATACGTGTACTCGTAAAGAATTTCAAGCCTTAGGCTGGTTTTAGAGTCGCGCTGACCGCACGCTGACCGTCGGCGCTGACAGCCGAAACATAATATGAACTTCTAGGAAGCGTTTTGGAATAACGTTATAAAGCGTAGCTATCAGCGCGTGCATTGGCCTGACAAGCTACGCGCTGAGCAGTCAGCGCTGATGGTCAGCGTGACTCTAAAACCAGCCTTAGTGGTGCGGCAAAGAAAAGAGTCACAGAATCGCATTGTTCTTGATGGTATATTTTGCATCGTGGAGGGCTAATTGGTAGAGCTTTTTTGTGTGCTTGCGAGACAAATGAGGCCCTGGCGCCCGCGAATTCCTTTGTAATAAATCTATGCTTGGTTAATTTGAACTCGTCCACCACAAAGCACCTCGTGCTATCCTCAAGAGACACCCAAGAAACGTGTAGGTAGGTACTGCGCGTATAAAGCAGATTTTGAGCACAATATGTCCCAAGCAATACCTTACGAAACGGTTGACGTCAGAGATATTTAATAAATGTCATTCCACTCGTTCACTTTCTTTAAGGGTAGATAGCACGTCATGCAGTCGGATAAAAGTAAGCGTGATGGTACATTATATCAGTAGTTAATGTTCCTTGAAACATATCGACGAAGCTCAAAGGTTATCTCAGTTTTCTTTTATTGGGATGAATATTGACGTCATTTGTGCATGTAACGCAACATTAGTTTAAAGACAATATCTCTTGGAAATGGTTGTTTTAGGAGAATATAGTAAAGACGAATTTCGTTGTAGTATACTCAAAGTTTATCTTCTCAATATTCCTTGAAATTGATCAATATCAACCAAATCTGCTATCTAAGTTACCAGCTCGTGAAGGAAAAGCTAGTGCACACTAGGAAGTTGAAGTTTCGAAGATATATTATTCAAGATGCGTGAAGAAATCCCAAGTCGGTTAGCCCTCAGACGTAGCTTGATAATGTTCAAGTTTGTGAGTGACCGATTTCCATATTGTTTGGCTATTAGTTATTGCTCAGTGTGGTGTAAGGCCAAGTAACGATACTCAGTCCTGAATCTCGATTTAAAACTAGCTCTAAGGACTGGCCCTCAAAAGCCCTGCTAAAGCAAAACCACCGTCACACCACAGATAGGTACCTACCTACTGCAAAATATTGCATTAAAGTTTAGACTTTATTCACATAGACTTATGAGTATGAGTCCAAAATTAAATATAAAAATTGCATTACACTCTTTCATTCACTCTACAAAAAGTCATTTAATTTTACTTTACCTTTAGACTAAAATTAAATGGGTTTTTTTACAGTGTTCGTGGTATTACAGTGGTTTTGCTTTGTATTCTAAGAATTTCGAAGATTTCCTTAGGGCTAAAAAGTGGCAACAGAAAAAACATCATCAGCTGTAGAAATTTCAACTGTCTAGATATCACGGTTCATGAGATACAGCCCGGTCTAGGGCGTCGGAGGTCACAGAACGGCCTCCGTACCGCATGAGCGCGGCAGGTCTGAGGGTGACGGGTGGAGCCGCCTCTCACCCTAGCAGAAGCAATGCGCGCCTCCCTATATCCAAGCGTTAGATGGGGACTTCGTAGTCTCCACACACACCCGAAGAGGACCAGCTCGAAAGAGGTGGTCCTAGGTCGGCCGGTGTGCGAGCGATATGTCTCAGCCAAGAGCATACTTTAGGTCTAAATACATGTGCCGAGGTATAATGAGGACTGATTTTACCCTTTGGGTACCCTTGGGAACCCTAATTAAACGTATTTATTTGCTTCCAGGTCCTGGCATCACTATATCTGATCTGTTTCTTAGTTCCATTGTTATATATGTTGGAAGACCACACAGTTACTGAAGATATCGTAACATTAACTGTGATCGTGGGCGTGGCGACTGCAGACCTAATTATACATGTCGTCTTCGTAGTAGGAGCTTTTATGGTTAGTTTTAAAATTATCATCATAATCATTATCATTCTCTGTACCTTTTCCAACTCAGTCGACTTTCAGTCTAACTGTGATGTGAACTTCGATATTTTCCGTATGCCATCTGGCCTTCACAATAAATTGCCGATATGGAGTTCTATACTTAGGCTAGTCGGACTTTTAGGGGCTCCAACAACCAGTCACAGTCGTGCTGCCGATCATGTAAGAGTTTACCGTTCTTGATTCTTCAATTACTACTTACTACTACAAAGTATTACTAAGCCCCCCCCCCCCTCCCCCCCCTTATACTACTTCCTTTCCTACTACTTGTGCAATATTATTACAAGTATTGAAATAAAACAACTTTTTAACCGATTTATTTGGTATTATTTACATTTTCGGCAGCTAGGTATACTATAATGCGGGGAATCTAAAGATGGTTGTTGCCACATTATTTGAAGTATAACCGAAACGTGTGGCTAAATGTAAATCGCTATAGAATCCGTTAACAGGTGGTTTTATTTCAATAAGTGACAGACATTGGCGTATGTCATAAATTAGAGGAAGTTTGAAAGTAGCACCAATCACGGAGAAGCTACGAGGAAATCGTTTGTCCCTGGTTCGGACATGTAATGCGTTGGGATGAAAACATTGTCGTAAGTAAGGCATTAGCTATGGAAGTGGATGGCTACATGGGGAGAGGAAGACAAGAGAAGGTGGATGAACTGTGTGAATGATGATATGGTTAAGAAGGGAGTGAATGCTGAGATGACTGCAAATAGAGATGATTGGAAAAGACATGTTACGCCGACCCCAAATAAACTTGGAATAAGGTCAGGAGGATGAAGTGACAGACATTGGCGTAATCTTTAGACAGTAGGTATCATTACTACACGTAGTTTACTATTTTCAGAAAGATGTGAAATTCCTGAAGGTCTACTATTTCTACAGCCTGAACCTCCTCGTGCTGTCATGTCTGATGGGCCTTATGCTGTTTGGCATAATGATGAATAGTATTTTGAAAGATGGCGGCACCAGATTTATCGCCATTATCTTTTTGCTTAATTTGCGTGAGTATTGCGTTTGGAGATTTTAATTTAAAGTTTATGGAATGTTTGTGTTAATGTAGATACCTCTGCTTACTATTTCGGCGATAGGCGTGAATATATTATGAATGTAAAGCATGCACATAATTGATCTGGTCCTATGCTTTCAGTTGTTCAAGCCTACATACTACTACTTGTAAGAATTGAAATTAATAAGCTTAAGAAGTTCGGGTCTACCATATCCATCAACAAAGCTGCGGAAGCTGATTCTTCAAGCCTGAAGGACCCATTTGAAGAGATAGATATATCACCTGACTATTTATATATATGACAACATTACAATATGCAATGAAGCTGATGATATTTACTATTTAAAATTAAATGTGCATAGTGAATCTGCCGAGTAAACAAAATTGTTATGAAGAGTAACTGTTTTATTTTCCATACTCACATTAACCTAACCTCTCATAAACGTAATAAGGGGCTGCCCATTAATCATGTGATGTTTTTTTAGCAATTTTTTAACCCTCCCTCCCCCATGGTTATACGTGATGAGGTTTTAGACCCCAGCCACACTCGCGTGTATTTTTTAATTGATTATTGAATACTAAAAAACTGAGAATCGTGACAAAAATCACCAGTAAGAAAAAATAAATACATGTGATACCCCAATATACCCCTCCCACCCCCCTGGTGATATTTCGTGATGTTTTCCGGACCTTACGAAATCCGAAATCCTCACGGGGCTGTCCATTTATCACATGAGGCTCAACAGATGGGTCCCATACATTGATTTTATTCTATTCTATTATGGAGCATGAGAGAACGTTAAGCTGTTGCCTTACGAACAATCCCGGTTGCCTTACGAACCTCTATGACAGTAGAAAGAACACAAAATTTTTTTTAGAATGGTTGTGGAAGTATGTCGCTTCATAGTGAATTTCTAAGATTACCCTAGACTGAAAAAGCTGACCCCAACTATGTTGGGAAAAGGCTTAGAGGATGATAACTCACGCTTAGTACCTAGTACTGAAATATCTGAAATTCGATACCACAAATAGCTATGGTAAACTAGCGGTAGCGTCTACCCGCTTCAAAATCATTATTCAATTCCAGAGTTAATAGTACTTATAATGTCGGACCTAGTCTAGAACCCTGAGGGACGCCAAAATATAATGATTGAATGTCACTTTAGTCTGATATATTTTTGATGTATTGAATACAATCATTGTAACAGGATTAGGAGAACCCATGCATGTAACGATGGACATCAAATTCTTTCAGTTTATTTCAATATATGACGAATGCAAACTGTATCAAACGCCTTTGAAACGTCTAACAAGATAACTTAAGTATTTAGACTTTATAACCCAGTATAGAAACCACAACCACAGAACAGATAATAGTACTAGCGCCACAACTATGGTCTAATAATAAAGCAACTGCACATTAAGAGGATTTCCCTTTTCTAAAACGCCTCTTCCTGCGCATCTGTCCTTTCCAGCATGATTATATAAAATACTAGCTGTTGCCCGCGGCTCCGCCCGCGTGGAATTCTGATCCCGTTCATCGCTGATATATAGCCTATATGTTAATCCAGGGTATAACCTATATACATACCAAATTTCAACCAAATCGGTCCAGCCGTTTATGCGTGAAAGAGTAACAAACATCCACACATCCACACATCCATTCTCACAAACTTTCACATTTATAATATTAGTAGGATAGTAGGAAGGAAGTAGGATACATAATATATAATGATATCAAAAAGTCACTTAAGTTCTTTAATGTATACTTAGTTATATGATTGTCACTGGAGGGCGTCCATAATTATTGTCCTTGAGCAGATTAATGGAATTATCGTCAAAGATGGCTTTCTCTTCATTTGGGTCCTTAACATTCAAAACACATTCTGCGTCCGCTGCGTTATTCACGAATCTGCAGGACCCCGCGTCCTTAAGTTTAATAATTTCACTTCTCACGAGTAGAATGATGTACGCTTGGAGAACTGGAAATATAATATACGATTAATAATCATGCCAATATTTGTATTATGAATATGTCTATTTGCATTGGTCTGGCTGGTGGCAGGAGTCACGCTCGAAGTAAGAACCTTTTAATGCCCTTCTTGAAGAACCCCATATTGTAGTCGCTTGGTAAAACCACAGCAGCTGTATACTGTGTATTATGTAGATGTACGTCAGTTATTATTGTCAATGTTATATAAATAGACCTTGAACTTGAAGATTAACAGATATACTCTCTGTACCAGCCAAAACATGTATATCATTGTGTTTTTTTTTGTTTCTCTGTACTGTATATTTTATATTTTAGGCTACACACAGCAAATTTTGGGTTCCTACATTTACGCAGCAAAATATATTTCTTGACATCTTCTTGCCGGTTACAAAATTCCGAAGTTCAAAATCTCAGGGATCTTGAATTTCAGTCTTCCGTTAGTCGATATTATAAAATTCGGTATTGTAAGCTTCGGGATTTTGATATGTAACCGCCTTGTAACAATGCAATTCTTTATTTATGAAAAAAATATAATATAATTTATATACAAAAAATGCTTACCTATATCAAGGGAGAGAATGGCTGCACGACCCATTATGTCTATTATACTAATGTAATAAAAGTCGCCACCCAGCATTATGGCAATATATACAGAATTAAGTAGACCTAGCAACACTAGTAGAGCAAGACTGTAGAAGTAATACACGTTCAGAAATTTCACATTTTTCTGAAAATAGATAACAACAAATATTAGAAAAAGTCGCATTTTGGTGAATCTCAATGGAGACAAAGTCAAAAATCAGGTCGACACGACATTTATGCCCGGGGAATCGCATGTGACTGGGGAGTCCCCGTGCAGTCCATGGTACACTAGGTTTCGTGTCCCTTATGTCCTACCTCCTGCACTAAAGATGACTTGAAAAAAGCAACGGTTGAGATGGTACAATTTTATTCAGGTACCTTTTAAACAATGAATCATTGACACGAGAAGAAGACTAGAAAAAGTGGCCGACCGACTTCAAAGTAGACAGTAATAATTGTTTGCAAAGTGCAAACATTTTGTAGGTAGGGGAGAGTTGGATATTACCGAGCCCCTAAGGACTTGGGTCCATAATTCGGAAAATATTTGATATTAAAGGAAACAAAATGCAGTAATTAGTAGGATATTTATTCAGGTACATATACCGTATAACAAAATAATCGACAATTTAAAAAGGAAATAATTATAGTAAAATTACAACAAACGTTAAAGGCGTGGTATTGTCAAACTGGTCTGATAATATCGTGCCTAGGTTTGATAAAATCGTGCCCACATTAATTGCTCAGAAATCGGTGAAAATGATTGTTTTCATTTTTTATGATAAGATAAAGAGGGTGGAGGAGGATTTATGTAGCTAGTGATTTAGCTTTTAGAAGAGGAATATCTTCTAAAAGTTAAATCACTACCTTTTTACAGTATAACGATATAATGTCATAACTAGGGTTGCCATCCGTCCGGGTTTCCCCGGATTTGTCCTAGTTTAGAAGGCGTCCGGGGGGCGTCCGGCCGGGGTTTTATTTGTAGTCCGGGTTTTTATTTGTAGTCCGGGTTTTGATTCAAATACGCGCGCGGTTCGGGACGCCCGCCCGTCTCGACTCTCACTCACCCCGCGGCCCCACACCCCGTGCCGCGCAGTCGTCGCGTCGCAGTGGTGTAGCGGGCGGCTATAAATGCAGACGTTAAACAGTTTTTTGAAAATCCCCTCTCGGAGGCGTATTTGTTTCTAATACACTCTATTATGCACATCACTCACTCAAAAATAGAGAAGCTAGAAAAAAGTGATAATTCTGTCCTTGAAACAAGATCCATACTTACATCCATCACAAAAAGTTTAGATGACCGAATTAAAGAAAGTTTCTTGCCGTTGAATATTCAGAGCATTTTGAGCAAAGAAGATGAGAACACAAAAGAAGAGATTAAAAAATGTATTCTAAAATTCTATAACGAAATAAAGTCGTACATTGAACGTTGGATAGAGCCTTTAAAACAATTCGATAAGTTTGACTGGATGTTTTTGCCAAATATAAATGAGAATACTCAATGGAGTGTTATTGAAGAAACTATTATTTACCCAAAAGCCAAAAACATAGAAATTGACGATACGAAAATGATAGACGAGTGGGTGAATTTAAAATCTTTCAGTCAAAATTTGAGCCAGCAAGATAAACTTCTAAATGCAAATGAACTTTGGTTAAAATTTTTTAGAACACCGAATGCTAATTTATGTACGGAATTATTAAAAATTGCCCAATATTTTTTTTGCATTCCTGCGCATAATGCGAACATCGAAAGAATATTCTCCCTAATTACTCAGCAATGGACGAAAGAGAGAAATTTATTAAAAATAGAGACAGTATCGTCCATTATTAAAATAAAATATAATTTCAAAGAATACAACTGTATTGATTTTTATGAATTTATTTTAAGCAAGGAGGATATTTTAAAGGCTATTGGAAAGAGTGATAAATACCAAAAAGAAGAATACAGTAGTAGTAGTAGTAGAACAGGCGAATAAAACACAAATGTCAGATCATTGAAGTTTATTTCGTAAGAAAAGTTTATGTGAAATATGTTGATTTTTATTTACAGACAATTAAAATGCAAGATATAGTTCCTTAAAGTTTGTTTTAAAGACTTATTTAAAAATAGTAGTTTGTAAAGCGGCCTGGTTTTTGCAAATCAATGCAAAACAGTAGTTTACATAATATATTATTATTTTGATTAAAAAGTCAATTTTTTTTAAGGAATGTAAGAAGACTTTAAAACATTAAGAATATTCTATTTTTTTTACCAAATTACAATTGTAAGTATCTATTAAAATGAATAAAAGTTGATTTATATCCATAAAAACTGTATTTTATTCTATTGAGTAACTTAGAAAAAATACCTACCCTGTTCGATGTTCAAACGTCCGGGTTTTGAGCTCCGAAATCCGGGGATTTAACGTTTCTTGTCCTGGTTCATAGATTTTTGAGATGGCAACCCTAGTCATAACAAAAACTTAAATTCTTTATAATTATTTTAACAAAACAAATGGGTTTTTAAAACTTGAAGTCTTAGTAACTCTTTGAATTAAATATAGACTAGTCAGCCTCAAAAATAATTAAAATCAATATTATCCTATGACCTCTTTTTTTTCTTGGGCACAGATCCATCCATCTAAAACGAAAATAAAATGAAATTATGTTATGGTAATTCGTATGTATTTTATTTTAAATAGTCATAGTAGGTACCTACTACACAATTCAAACAGACGCACAGGCAGACACATCATACATAACTATTTTTTGGGGGTAAAAACAAGTTAATGTGAATAATATATTACTTTCATAGTTGATAATATCGCGCCCCGGGCGCGAAATTATCAAACTTACTCATTTCATTTTTTAACATCCAAATAATATAGAAAATTCTATAGTATTTAAAAACGTATTCTAACACGGAATTCTACACTGTACAAGCATTCAAAATGTATGATTTCAAAGTGTTATAATAATACAGTATCACTTACCTCTTATCGAAAGTATGTACGAAATTTTATAAGGATTGCCGAAAAAAACTTGTGCGATACATACTGTCTCTGTCGTCGCGCGTAGCGTACTATTGCTGCGCGGGGAAGGGTGTAGGTATGTTGAGCTTTGTTATTTACGCACTGTATCGCAAAACGAGTGGATGGTTTTTGAATTATGCTGACGCGCGGAATTATCAACCGCGCGGTAATATCCAACTCTCCCCTACCTACTGATGATTTCCATGCGCTTCAAATCTATTTTCTTAAAAATTTATGTTTCCATACCTACATTAATTTGATTTCCCGGCGCTCCAGGGATTTATTGCTCACTTAACATGAGCAATTAATTTTCTGTTAATCTATACTATTATTATAATGGTAAACTACTCGTGCAACTCGTGTACAGATACGAATGTATAGTACCTACATTAGACATATTTAAATTTTTTTTTTTGTTTATTATTAACAATACTGAACACAAAAATATTTTTTTAAATTCTTTGGTTAAGTAGAACAAGAGACATGAACGAAAGTTGCGATAATTGACATCCAGGCCAATATTAGTATTTTCTAAATTATTTCGTACAACATCGTAGAAAAACAATACTCAGCCATGTATTATAATATAGCATGTTAGCAAGTTTATCTCTCATTATTTTTTTATCATAACTTCATATATGTATCTATCATTCTTTTTTGTATGTTTAGTTAAAAGTTCATTTTATTAATTGATTGTGTATCTTCTTTTTTGTGTGTTTAGTTATAAGTTCATTATATTAATTGATTGTCTATCTTCTTTTTTGTATGTTTAGTTATAAGTTCAGTATATTATTGATTGTATATCTTCTTTTTTGTGTGTATAGTTAAAAGCTTATTATTGTTCAGGACAGTGCCTGAAGTTTTTGTTACCGCAATGCAAGCAGTGCACTAAGTGCAGTTATTTCCTGTGCGGCGCCGTCGTCTAGGAGGTAGATTAAGTTAATTAATTGTTAATATTTTTCACTTGTCGTCGACCTGAGCATTACACACGTACAGTTCCAATCGCTGCAGTTTTATTTTATTTAAATTCGGAGTCCAATCCTAGACAATTATATTATTTGATTGTGTATCTTCTTTTTTGAATATTTAGTTATAAGTTCATTACCTATATTATTGATTATGTATCTTCTTTTTTGTGTGTTTAGATAGAAGCTTATTATATTATTTGATTGTGTATCTTCTTTTTTGTATGTTTAGTTATAAGTTCATCATATTATTGATTGTGTATCTTCTTTTTTGTAGATATGTTTAGTTATAAGTTCATTATATTATTGATTGTGTATCTTCTTTTTTGTATGTTTAGTTATAAGTTCATCATATTATTGATTGTGTATCTTCTTTTTTGTAGATATGTTTAGTTATAAGTTCATTATATTATTGATTGTGTATCTTCTTTTTTGTATGTTTAGTTATAAGTTCATCATATTATTGATTGTGTATCTTCTTTTTTGTGTGTTTAGATAAAAGCTTATTATATTATGTGATTGTGTATCTTCTTTTTTTGCGTGTTTAGTTAAAAGTTCATTACTTATAATTATTATCTAATTGATTGTGTATCTTCTTTTTTTGTGTGTTTAGTTATAAGCTCATTTTATTATTTGATTGTGTCGTGTGTGTGAGTCCATTACTGTTTTGGGGTTATCCTTGTTAAGGTGGTGGATGAGTTAATGAGGGTTATAAGTAAAATAAAATAAAATTTATTTCTGATAAAACTCACCTTATGAGCTCCAATGACGAAAATGACGGTTATAGTTATATCTACAATCAGCATGAGTATAATTGTAGTTACTATTGCGAAATCTTGATTAATGTGGGAACTGTGACTATATCTTATACGCGTCATCAGGTAAAAGAATGGTGTAAAGAAGTATATTAGCGATAAAAGCGACATTATCTGAAAAAAAGTTTATTATTTAAGTTTAAGGTAGCTACAAGAAGATACAGTTGCACTTTTTCATACACTCAAAGTTGTTTTTTATATGTAAGTACTACTTAGGTCGCAGACAAGCACACCACCCACCTAATGGAAAGTGGTTACCGTGGTCTATGGACGAGGGCACTGCTTGGGTAGTAACTCTGTAAGAACTGTAAGATTCTGTGCTGTCAACGCAGAAGACAAGCTTATCAAGCCTTTGATCTTCCCACTGACAGCACAAAACCTTTCCAGTGAGCTCTGGCTACCCTACTCACCGCCGGGAACACGACACAAAGTTATTAGTTATTATCCATAATGTAAGTAACCATAATAAGTAAAGGTGCAACCGTATCTCCTTGATCGACTGTATAAGTTCGTAGCATGCAGCAGCAGTATTAGACAGCCTCTGTGGCGTAGCGGTAGTGAACGCGGCCGCTACGCAGGAGGCGCGGGTTCGATCCCCGCTCAGTCCAAATATTTGTATGCATGAATATGGGTATTTGGATTGGTCTGGTCGTGCCTCGGAGAGCACATTAAGTCGTCAGTCCTGATTGCACACACGGATAGCCTATGAACAAAACCTATGTAAAAGAAAATGTATATCGTATACTTACCAGCTTTAAATACCCCCATGCTATCAATCCATATCTCAGGGGTATGCAACAACAACATCTGCGCAGCACTGGAACTTCTGTATACATTTTCAAGAATATCTCTTCGAAGCTTCAATTTGTAAGCAAAATGGAACTGCAAGGCAGTTTAATTTAACTAGATTTTATTGTTACCTTACGAACTTCTGAATTCAGACTAAAATTATATTTGTACATTTCTATATTATAATATACTTAGGTAACAAGAACCCAAGTTGATAACCTCAGAACTTTTGAGATAAAATCACAGTATTTACATAAAAACATCAGTATGTAACAAAATATAAGTGTAAAATTCTATGTGTCACGGTTTTTATCCATTACTTCGATAGGAATGCACAGGGCTCTTCAACAACTTCCAAGGTTCAAGTGAACCTCATCTGCTTGTTTGAGGCACCTAGGACGAGGTTCCTTTTAGGGTTGGTAGATCACGGTAGTCGCACCTGGAAAAGACAACATACCTACCAACCAAAAACGCATAAACTCGAAGTCCAGAACAAAGTAAGGTGGGTATTCACAACGTAGAATATTGTTCTCATCTCTGTGATCTTTGTGCAGGACCATGACGGCTTTGTATGTCACCTTTGAACGTAAATTACGTTAAGTTTATTTTATTAGTTGTTTGTTTATGTTGGTTTACAGTGATCCTTCACAGAGGATTGATAAGAAATAATAAAATAGACAATTTCCTCTCCAGACACGAATACATTTCAAGATGACTGTACCTACAATTATATTCACAATAGTTCTATTTGGAATAAAATTCGCATTTCCAAATAGTTCGATCCGTCAGTATAACAATTTGGAATAAAAACATCCAAACAGTTCGACTCTCGAACTACTGGTAGGACTAGATGGAATAAAGGATCTAAACTATCTAGAATCCAAAACATCATTAAACATAACTTCTACCTCTGTGCTGAACTTATCGTATTCTACGCCTTTGAAACGTCTAACAAGATTACTTAAGTATTTAGATAGACCATAGGTAGTTGTTGTTTCTATACTGATAGAAACCACTAACTATGGTATAATAGAGCAACTGCATATAAAATTTAGAGGATTTACCTTTTCTAAAACACGAACGCAAATTGTATCAAACGCCTTTGAAACGTCTAACAAGATTACTTAATTATTTAGGCCATAGTTCTGGTTTCTATACTGATAGAAACCACAACTCAGGGCCGGTCGCAGCTTGAAGTTTTGGGGGGGAGGGGGGGGGGTCACTTCGGAAATTCCTTGAGAAATTTAACCCCCCCTCCCCTCGTACTGGGACTTTTCAATATGACGTGCATGGTTTGGGGGGGGGGGGGGGAGTCATGTCCCCTGTGAACCCCCCTCGGACCGCGCCTGCCACAACTATGGTCTAATAGAGCAACTGTAGATATATTTAGAGGATTTACCTTTTCTAAAACACGAAGGCAAACTGTATCAAACGCCTTTGAAACGTCTAACAAGATAACTTAATTATTTAGACCAAAGTTCTGGTTTCTATACTGATAGAAACCACAACTCAGGGCCGGTCGCAGCTTGAAGTTTTGGGGGGGGGGTCACTTCGGAAATTCCTTGAGCAATTTAACCCCCCCTCCCCTCGTACTGGGACTTTTCAATATGACGTACATGGTTTGGGGGGGGAGGGGGGTCATGTCCCCTGTGACCCCCCCCCCCCCCCCTCGGACCGCGCCTGCCACAACTATGGTCTAATAGAGCAACTGTAGATATATTTAGAGGATTTACCTTTTCTAAAACGCCTCTACTTACGTACTTATCTGTATTTTCCAGCATGATTATATAAAATACTAGCTTTCGCCCGCGGCTCCGTCCGCGTGGATGTCGGTTATCGCGACTAAACATAGCCTATGTCCTTTCTCAAGGTCCAATCTACCCCTATACTAAATTTCATCAAATTCAGTTCAGTGGTTTAGGCGTGAAAGCGTAACAGACAGACAGAGAGAGTTACTTTCGCATTATGGATGGATTATTCCCAGTAGTTCCATGAAGCCAGTTCCACATGGAACTTTTGCAACGCACTAGTTCCATACATGGAACAAGTAGATAGGAATAGCTACTTGTAGCGGAAATATATACCCAGTAGTTCCATAGTATTTATGTGATGGTACTTTCATTTCAAGGTATACCCGCAACCCTTTGAGCAGTGTACACGATACACGGCGACATAGGAAGTAAAGCAGAATGTTATTCCATTAATTTACACTCTCTTGCCGAGAAAAAACAAAGAAACCTACATCACTATGTTAAACTTAATAAAAAGCCAGGTGCCAAATTGGGAACCTAAAAAAATATACATACATACCTACTTATAATCCCGCCTTCATCCCCGGAGGGTTAGAAAATAAGGGTTATAAAAAATATAACTGATTTTGAATTCGCCGTTAAAAAAGCTTTCAACTACGTCTTTCCTAAAGCTGTATGCCTACATCATAGCTGTTTTTTTTCATTTTACTAACGCTATTTGGAGAGAAGCTAAATCTTTAAATTTATTGAAATAATGTGATTTCATTTGTTTTTATAAAAATAAAACAATCTAAAATTTAAATAATTTTTATAATAATAATAGTACATTATGGTACAAGTGAGTAATCATCATACTCACGCGTGGCATACGACGTTTTACAACACACTTGCGAATAAAATAATAGGTACTACAAATACTTAGTAAACAATACTACAAATTAATTCGTTTTCCTATGCGCGCGCATCTAACAATGGCGATCGGCCATATTTGAAAGTCATTTGAATTTAACTTTTTTTTACTGTTTTTTTTTTCTGTACTTAGAGAAAAAAAAAAGTTAAATTTGAGTGAAAATTTTGTTTATTATACTTACAAATATTACAAGTTGAAATTATTTATTTAAATACGAAAATGCATCAAATGACCATACAATAGGCATATTAATTTATTCGTACTATTAACCCCGTTCTTTTTTGTATCGAAACTTTTTTAAGAACATAGAAACTTAACCTATGAAATTTAAAAAAGAAACTGTAACTCACTTGTGAATATTAGCAATGAAAAGTCATAGTTTGATAATAGGTGTCATTACGTGCCTAATTGCGGTGAAATAATATCAATTTTATGAGCAGGTGTGTTGTAAAAGTATTATATATTATGTATACATACAGGTTTAAAAAAAAACAATCCGATTAAATATAATAACAATTTTTTTATAATCACTTATAATATAAGTTATAACATACGAATAATATTGTATAAAAAAGGCACTTAAGTTCTATACTGTATAGTTATATAAGTTGCCACTGAAACATTTATTATGCTAACTGTTCAAATTGATTAAGAAAGGGAAAAGAACCGACCTCGGACGGGACTCGAACCCGCGATCTTTCCCTTAATCGATGTATCTAACACCCGTATTCACAAACAATACTTCGCTACCAAAACTGTGCAAAGAACGACAACTTGTCAGTGCGTTCGTTTTGGCAAGCCTTTTTATTCATTGATAACACTTAAGTAATACTTCGTTGAGGGAACGCACTGCGTTAGATACTGCTCCGTGATGTTTGTGAATTAATTTTACCAGCCCTATGCGCTCGAGCACACTATGAGACCTCACAGTATTGTTTGTGAATACGGGTGTAAGTATGTTTACCCGTATTCTAGTAGAATATGGATTCGATAATAATAAAAGTATTTTAACAGGTTAAAAAAATTCAATCCGATAAATATAATTACATTTTTTATTTTCACATAAATAATATACGAATAATATTAAAAAAAGTCACTTAAGTTCTATATTGTATAATTATATAATAATTTATTTAGTTGCCACTGGAGGGCGTCCATATTTTTGTCAGATAGTTTTGAGATTTATATGGCTATTTTTTAAAGCTTCGTTGTACTTAACTCGATTTTGGCAGTTATGTGGGTTGGTTCCGGTTTGTAGAAGTAGGACCATTTGTCCTTTAATAGACTGCCTCTGTGGCGTAGCGGTAGTGAACGCGGCCGCTACGCAGGAGGAGCGGGTTCGATTCGATCCCCGCTCAGTGCAAATATTTGTATGTATGAATATGAACATTTGCATTGGTGGTGTTTCTATGTATAAAATGTATGTATTTACAAAAAAATGTATCTAAGTATGTTTACCCGTATTCTAGTGGATATATATGGATTGGATAATAATAAAAGTATTTTAACAGGTTAAAAAAAATTCAATCCGATAAATATAATTACATTTTTTATTTTCACTTATATAATATTACGAATAATATTAAAAAAAGTCACTTAAGTTCTATATTGTATAATTATATAATTGATGGTTAAACAAACTTACCTGTAAATGAAGTTTGACCATAATTATACGAGACGTTGCATCCGAAGGGATTTAATATTCACTTGGTAGTCCACTTCTCATTCTACTAGGCATCGCACAATATTTTAGAGATCTAGAAAAAAAAGTTTTAGTACTACCCGCCTCCGCACCGGCCGGTGGCGGCGCTCCCGTCTTATGTCATTCATTTTAGAGCTATTTCCTATTTCACGCAATCGGGAGGCTTGCCTTTTGGTAATAAGCATGCCGGGGATTGGGCGGGTAATAAATCCCTTCGGATGCAACGTCTCGTATAATTATGGTCAAACTTCATTTACAGGTAAGTTTGTTTAACCATCAATTATACTTCGACGTTGCATCCTCGAGATTTAATATTCACTTGGTAGATGTTTAGCGATGGTGTGAAATAGGTGGGAAACCGAAAGAAAATTTGTGCAAAGGAGATAGATTCAATCTTACACTATTAGTGTTGTAACTAACAAGGACTAACATGAAATATTCAGTCAGAATCACATACCATTGTTGCGAAGCTATTACCATCCTCCATGGCCAAAGGTCTGTTATAAAACCTTGCAATTACGAGGGAGTTTACGGTCCATCCCGCGGTTTTCTTTATAATATCGACGGATATGCCCCTCCAAGCAGCTGCTGAGGTAGTGGCATGGCGCGTGCTGTGCGCCCAGAAAACAGTGGTATTGACTCCACCTTCCGTCGTTACATTTTCAATCCAACGGCTGATAGTTGGAGCGGTTGTGTTATGGACGAGTCTTTTAACGGTTAGTATTAACCTATCGGTTTGTGGATGGTCCCGGTAACCTTTAGTAGCTTCAATGTAGGAAAGTACTGTCCTCGCAGGACATATTTGTTGCTTATTAGGAAAAAATTGAATGAATAATGTCGGCATTGCGCGGCCTGGTGCAAATGTTTTAATTACGTCGTTAATTATTATCGGTGGTGACATTGACATTAGCCAAACGAATCTAAGATAGCGTCTGCACTCGTCGTGCAGTTGACAACGCGCGAAAAAGCCGTCAATTCTTTAGACAGTTTGTCTATACTCAATGTGTCATTTGGGTACCGTGTGGCCAATAGGTCCAGTACTAAATTCGGGTCCCAGGTTGACTTGTATTTAGGAAAGTTGGGTCTAATCTCAAATATACCCTTAAAAATCTATCTATTTCATCATTATTACCTACTTGTTTGCCTAAAAACAGCCAAGGCTGGTCGGAGAGTATTTAAAGTAGAATAGCTAGCACTTGCTGCAAACTGTGATGTTGGAGACGTTAATATTATAGGGATATCTATTACATAATAGTTCATGTGAATTAAGTCTACTAAATAGTATACTTAATTACCTTGGGTGAATAAGCCAAAGTGAATTAAGTCTACGGACCCTCAAATTTCTATCAGTGCAGAATTGCCACCATTTTTAATAGCACTATCGTATTGTTTAATCGAATTTGTAGACAATGATGCAATCATAATATCTGTTGTCTCGGCACTCAAAGATTGTCTTGCGTACGCTCCCCTGATAATAGAGATGACACCAGGGTAAGTCGCCTCCAAAGGTGGTGGCGGGTCCTGGAAGGAGGCAGTAGCAAACCTGGCTTAGGTTTAAAGTGTACAGGCTTTAATTTGGACAATTTAAGAAAAAAAAAGAAAAAAGGGGATATCACGGCTGGCTTGGCCAGTATGGAACTACGATTAAGCCCGTGGTATTATCGTTAACAATTTTCCGTAAGCATTTCAAGATCAATGAAAAGGGAGGGAAGGCGTAAAAGAAATACTTATTCCCCACTCCAGTCTATAGTAAATGCATCTATATTATAGGCTTCGGGATCTCGATGTCATGAGATGTATATTAAGCATTTGGCGTTATTTTTAGTTGCAAAGAGGTCTATTTCAGGACAGCCATAATACGTGTCAACTATTTTTTGGAATGATAGAGTAGGTATCTAACGCTTCTGTTAAAATTAATTTATTTTATCTCTAAATTTAATTTATTTTTATAATATTAACTTGACATTGTTACTTTCATTTGACATGTCCATTTGTATTTGAAATTTAAATTTGTAATGTAAATTGTGATATAATTTTGACTTTGTGTTGTTTAATATGTTAATTTTTACAAAAATAATGTAAGGCTGAACTAAAAAATTGATTATGGGGAAAAAGTTGATACTACTTTTTAAAAACTACCTACGTAAATGAAATATTATTATATTGTAGTCTTTAATAAGCCAAATGTTCATAATCGTCAATTTAAACCTTTGAGAATGCCGTGAGGCAAAACCGGTTAGGCTAACAATAAATATCTTGGAAAAAAAACCAGTGTGTTATCATCAATAATGCATAAAGTTTAAAATAAAAAAATAATAAATAAAAATAAGGGGGTATTGCCATATTGAGGTCATAGACGTCATTGCATTCTCTTAATGCTAAAGAATTTCTCGTGTTCGGATCGTTTGGTATATGACCAACCGTACGACACTGCAGGACAGGCGGAGTACAAGAGTCCTAAATATCGGCATGAAGTGTCGTTTAGAAATCTTTTCGATGTAATCCGTTAATTTTGTACGTTTTCGGTAATTTCAAACACGTACCACGTGAATCTAATTCAAATCCTAAAAATATCTATGCCTGTTTTGGTATTAAGTTACTTTTTGTATAGTACTACATACAGTAGAAACTAATAGTATACAAGCACTTTTATTTAATTAATTAGATATTACTTCATACAACAACGGTCGGTAAATAAACAGAGATAATCATCAGTGGTTTATATATTACCTCCGCAAAAAGTTTTTTGAATTAAGAATAAATCTAAATGTACCGTCACCTTTAATAGTTAGGAAAAAATTTTGATAAAAATTGACCAGGTTTATAATCACACTTTATAATTGCCCCGAGTACCTGTAATTTAGATATTTCTAGAACTATTTGTTTCTCGGCAAGGCAAAATTAAGTTAATGTTTTCGGGTACATAATGTTGTACCACTGAATTTTTTAACAGGATATGAATACCTTGAATTTACTGTAAGTACAATAGGATCGTCGGTAATGTTTTTCCACTCCTGTAGGAAGTGGCGAAGACGACCTGCATGGGATATTACCTGATCTATAACTTGCGCGTCTTGTTGGCTGGCCCGCTGGTCTTCCCTGCCGTTGGCGGGCAGTCCGCTGACGGGGCGGTTCGTTTGCTCCCTGGGCCAGTGTATTGGTCCCTCGGCCCTGTGGATACTTGCAGGTTAATGTGGTACCGTCGCGTCAGTACGCTTTATTTGGAGTCCTGTCTTTTCGGCAGTTTTCGACGCCTTTATCTTCTCAATTAGAAGTTCTCCGAAAATAAATGTGTCTCTTTTAACGTCCGCGATCATTCAGGTAATATTTTATCAGAGGAGGGTATAACTAGTCTCCTCCTGGTCTTTGTATTTTCATGATGTAAATCTAAGAAGATTTGACTAATCTCAGAGACTTTCTTCCGGAGTACCAGTTTGTCAGTCCTGCAATTCCTAATCCGAGATGGTCTTGGGCTTTTTGTGAAAGTTTATCTCTCTTTCTAATTGGATCACCCAATGCTGGTGTGATTTCGGGATTTAATAAAGGGGCTTTAGCCAGGCGAGAGTTGTCTGGAATGAAGGTCCTGTCAGTTATCTCCTGTTTTGCTTCTTAGTAAGGCCATCCGTTAAGATACGCCCCCAACGTTTAGCGATTTCATCGGGAATAGCAGGACCAAGGACCTAATCTTTCCTCTTTGGATCCCCAAGGGCCTCTAAGATATCATTAGAAAGAGGTACTGTCGCATTAGCCAAGTCGGAGCTAGAATTTTCGGCTGCTTCCATTGGGTTGAACCCCGATAGTCTTGGCTCCGTAGGAGTTGGGTCAGAAGATATTGGAGGGCCGGCTCAGGCAAGGACCTGGATTGGCTTTATTGACATTTTGTGTAGGAGCGGGAAACACTAGGGATGGTAAGCTACCGTCAGAATCGGAGTGCAGTTCCCAGCTTTGAATAGTTGCGGCTGAGTCGCCCCACGGCCGCCTCGCGTCACATATGTAAGTGTTATCCACGTTATGCAATTCTGTTAGTACACACGGCGCCAGACCTCGGTTTACAGGCCACACCAACATAAAGGAAGTGTGCGTGACAGCAATACTATTAATACATTGCTTAAAGATGTGTGTCATAACAAGTAAACCAATCAGGGCCTTTGACGCACTCACACAATTGCTATTTTACTTACATAAAATGCACCAAGGTTATAATATCATATTCTAAACTAATTTTATGAAATGTATGCAGCATTTTGTTTCTATAACTAATAGGACTTATCAAATTTAGTCACTGTGCTATCTGTTCTCATAGTCGAGATGGATAAGAATGCAAGTAAGTAAGTTTGGACCTCACCGTTGTCGCCGGTCGTTGGTTCGGAACTTAACAACGGAATTCTCTTTTTGTCATTCGTGCATCTTTATGTCAGTCAATTTAATAGACATAACATTTTATTTTATGTTCCAATATCTTTTTAGAAGTTTATAATAATTATACTTATGTTTTTTTTATATTTTTTATTAAAGATCAAATATTTTTATCTGATACTTAATTAATTATTAATCATCAAGGAAATATACAAAAAATATATTAAATTATAATATATATGAATTTTATACACTTAGTTTCCTGTAAATAAACTAGACCAATAGGACTTCAATATATTGAGGAACAAAAAGTGCACCTCGCTCGAGGACCGAACCCGGTATTGATTCTATTGGTTCAGCTGCATATTTAAACCATTCAGCTATATCTACTTATTCGTTTTTCGCTAAATATGCTATTATAACTTGGTGCAGTGGCTATCATCAATACCTATATTTCATGTAAGTAAAATAGCGAATGTGTGAGTGCGTCAAGGGCCCTGAGACACACATCTTTAAGCAATGTATTAATAGTATTGCTGTCACGCACACTTCCTTTATGTTGGTGTGGCCTGTAAACCGAAGTCTGACGCCGTGTGTACAAAACAGGAACGATTGCGTTACCTCTCTTACTACTTTCGTAGTAGTGTATTTTCAATGACATCTAGGTCATTTTTGTATTTTTGAGTCATTGGGCGTAATCACGTTACGACACGAGACTGTTAGTTATCACTATCAGCCGTGATCACGTCACGGAGTATAGCGAGTAGTGTACCGCTTGAGCGGAAATAAATATATGGGTTATCAGCTGTGATCGCGTCACGCAGTATGACCACCTTCACTAGGTACCCGTAAAGGGTAAGTATCCGTAATTATCGACTGTGATTACATCACCGATAGTAGGATCTTGCCAGGTTATGTACACAAAAGTACCTGTTTATTCCCAAAATAACATGGAGCAACGGAGAAGAACGTTAGGTTTTCTTATCATCGTATTGCGCTGTACCATGTAGGTACGACAAGCTAGTTTGTAAGAGTATAGTAGACTTTCATATTTATAATTTATAATATACCATAGTAAAGTTACATGTGTTTTCTTATCATCTATTGCGCTGTACCATGTAGGTACGACAAGCTAGTTTGTAAGACTATAATAGACTTTCATATTTATAATTTATAGTATACCATAGTAAAGTTACATGTGTAACCCGACCGTATTACTTGGAACAAAGTGGTAAAAAAGTTTACGACTTACCCTCATCCGAGTGTCTGAAGAATAATTTCGTAATTGATTTTCTAATCGCCTAATTTTCTTACGAATGTGTTTACTTTTGCATTGTTTACGTTTCCCCATATTCACTTTGCTTAATACACACGAAAAAACTGGCAAAGTATATAAGAATTCACAGAAAAATATTTAATTTGATTTAATAGGTGTTGCGATGCCCGCACAAGAAAAGCGAATGACATAAGACGGGAGCGCCGCCACCGGCCGGTGCGGAGGCGGGTAGTACTAAAACTTTTTTTTCTAGATCTCTAAAATATTGTGCGATGCCTAGTAGAATGAGAAGTGGACTACCAAGTGAATATTAAATCTCGAGGATGCAACGTCGAAGTATAATAATTTATTTAGTTGCCACTGGAGGGCGTCCATATTTTTGTCATATAGTTTTGAGATTTATATGGCTATTTTTTAAAGCTTCTGTGTACTTAGCTCGATTTTGGCAGTTATGTGGGTTGGTTCCGGTTTGTAGAAGTAGGACCATTATTTTGTCCTTTATTAGACTGCCTCTTTGGCGTAGCGGTAGTGAACGCGGCCGCTACGCAGGAGCGGGTTTGAACCCCGCTCAAATATTTGTATGTATGAATATGAGAATTTGCATTGGTGGTATTTCTATGTATAATAATTATGTATTTAGAAAAAAAAAATGTATCTAAGTATGATTACCCGTAATGTTTACCCGTATTCTAGAACCTATAAGACAAGCTAGTTAAGCTATGCTTACTTTGTGCCTAGATAGCGATGTGTAGATTGTCCTACAATATTTATTTTTTATTTATGGAATTATCGTCAAATATGGCTTTCTCTTCATTTCCATCTTCAACATTTAAGACACATTCTGCATCCGCTGCGTTATTCTCGAATCTGCAGGACCCTGCGTCCTTAAGTTTAATAATCTCACTTCTCACGAGTAGAATAATGTACGCTTGGATAACTGGAAATATAATATACGATTAATAATCTTGTCAACATTTTTAAGTATGAATATGTCTATTTGCATTGGTCTGGGTATTTCCGTGCCTCGGAGAGCACGTTAAGCCGTCGGTCCCGGTTGCCATACGAGCATCTATGGCAGTTGTTACGGGTAGTTGGAGCCTCTATAGTTGCATGCTGTAGACTGCGGCTAGACATGCTGTGCTTATACATACTGTAAGACCTATGTAACCATGTTTAAAGGCAAATAAATTATTCTTATTCTTATTCTAAAAATTCGACTAGTCAAACTACTGGCCCTCGATTCTGCTAAAGCGAAACCACTGTCGTGCAAGTCTCTGCAAAAATTGGCATTAAATTTTAGACTTTATTGCTATAGAGTTAAAGTCCGAAATTAAATGACAATATTTTCATTACACGCTTTCGTTCACTCTACAAAAAGCCATTTAATTTTAAACTTTAAATGTACTGATTTAAAGACTAAAATCAAATGGAATTTTCTCGCAGTCTCTGTGGTGTGACAGTGGTTGTGCTTTAGCAGAATCGAGGCCCAGAACTTCGATATCGCAAATTGGTTGAGGAGGTCAGATGGCAGTCGCTTTGCGGAAAATATCAAAGTTCAGTCGCATCACAGTTACACTGGAAACCCAATCCCAACTGAGTAGGGAAAAGGTTCAGAGAATGATGATTAATCTTGTACTTAGTAATTTATACTATTATAAAATTAATAAAAATTTGTTGTGTCTGTACAATTGAGATATAAACAAAATTCTTAGCTCGGCCTCAGATGTGACCGGGAGGAAATCAAGGATGATGATGACATGGGTACTTATTTTTTATACCAATAGGTGGCAGACAGGCAAACAGCCCACCTGATGGAAAGTGGTTACCGTAACTTATAGAGGTGTACAACACCCGGCCTTCAATTCTTCTAAAATAAAACCACTGTCACACTACAGATACTGCAAAATATTGCATTAAATTTTAGACTTTATTGCTTAAATGGCTTAAATCCCAAACTTAAATGCAAAAAGTTGCATTAGCTACTAAAAGATTGTAAAATCCGGGCCGATGCCGTCCGTTTGGTAAGGTTGGACCTTTAGTGTGTGGGGCATACAATACAGTTCTTTATATAAGAATAAAAAAAAACAAAATGCTCACCTAATAGAAGGGTCAGTATCGCTGTACGACCTATTAGGTCTATCATACTAATGTAATGAAATTGGCTACCTATCAATAAGCCAATGTATACCAAATTAAGTATACCTAGCAACACTAGTAGAGCAAGACTGTAGTAGTAGTACACGTTCAAAAGTTTCACATTTTTCTGAAAATATAAAATAACAATTACTAAAAAAAAGTTATTGTGTGCAAACGTTCGTATGGATTACTAGCTGACCCCGCGAACTTCGTACCGCCTAAATGAAGAACTGCTCAACCGATTTTGTGCAAACTTCACAAAACTATCTACTAAATAGTCCGAACAAAGCCTAAACATTTGTTTTGGATAGGTGAGCCCGTTCTTTTATATCAATCAATCAATCAATTAGCCTACTGCAGTCCACTGCTGGACATAGGCCTCTCCCAATACGCGCCACGTTTGCCGATCCTCCGCCTTCCGCATCCAGTCCGTCCCAGCCACCTTTCGCAGGTCATCAGTCCACCTAGCTAGGGGGTGTCCCACTATACGTATATTAAGGATTATTCCCTTAAGGCTCGTTTATACGAGGAGAGTTCCTCGCATGCATGATAATGATTATTGAAAGTACAGAAACAAAGTTGCTTCGTCTAACATTCACAGAAATAATTGTAGCTCGTTTGTCCACCAGGGGCGGTCGCAGCTTGAAGTTTTGGGGGGTCACTTCGGAAATTCCTTTAGAAATTTAACTCCCCTCCCCTCGTACTGGGACTCTTCAATATGACGTGCATGGTTTTGGGGGGGGGGCATGTCCCCTGTGACCTAATATATAATAGTACCTATAAAATAAATAAATAAAATTTATTTCTGATAAAACTCACCTTATGAGCTCCAATGACGAAAATGACGTGCATAGTTATATCTACAATCAGCATGAGCATAACTGTAGCTATGATCGCTAAATCTTTATAGATGTGTTGGTTTCCGTAAGCCCTTAGCACGAATAATAATGGCACAAAGGAGTATATTAGCGATACAAGCAACATTATCTGTAAAAAAAAAGTTTATCTTTAAGGTACACTTAGACCGCGCCACAACTTCATCTGTGTGTAAGTGCAATGAGCAGTTTTCCAGTAGGTATTTATAGGGTTCCCAAAGACGCACTAGATGGCGCAGCCGGCACTTTTGGTAAGAAGAGTGTGGTGTTACATCTAGTGTTCCCTAAGAATTAAGCTTTTTATTATATTTTATCTATTATTATATGGGTAAATTAAATTAAACTTTGGCTACATCGCAAATTCATGAAAAAATACTACAAACAAACCACAGAGTACATGCTATGCTAGCGCCATCTCCTGATGACTTAAAAACCAACTGATTATTATACCTACTGGAAAACTGCTCATTGTGCAAAATTCAAAGACAAAGGCAGAAGGCACTTGGATCTATTTGGATATTATTAGGCTTGGCACATAGTTTGTATTTTTGTAATAAGTAATATTGTATTTTTGTTTTATGGCACTTAGACCCTTTAGAATTACAACCCTTCAATTTTAGGATTGTCAGCATCTGGAATGTTTTCCAGCGGGGTGCAGTCGATTTAAAACAAATATCACAATTTTAAACAACTTCAGGAAGGATGTATAATAGTTTCTCCACTCCACACATTAAGAGAAGATGAACTCCACACTGACACTTCACCGTTTGAACATACAGTACATTACTGGACAAAGCTGGTTCTACCATGAACAAAACCTTAATCTTCAATCAATTAGCTTATCGCATTCCACAACTGGACATAGGCCTCTCCCAATGTTGAGAAGTTTTGGCCGTTTCCACGCGGGCCAGACGGGTTGGTACAGGATTCTTTTTCAAGCTTTATTATTATTATTTATTATTTAAACTTCTTGCACAAATAAAAAAATGTACAAAGGCGGACTTAATGCCACAGGCATTCTCTACCAGTCAACCTTAGGGCAATGCAGAGAGAGTCAAGGTAGGTGCTTGATGTTTAGTTGTGACAGTTAAATCAAACAGTCAACGTACAACCAATACACATATTGATATACTTACTTAAATAAAATAGCAAATAATATAGGTACTTAAAATATAATATAGTTATACACATACATAAATATTCTATACTGCTTACACATACAAATCTATACATAAATACATTTATATATAATATAGGTACATCAAATACATATATAGCTTTCCTTCTCTCTCAGTGATATTGTCTTCGTATATTTTCGTTAGTCGTCTCTTACGGCATATACGTCCCTTTGGATAGGGTGGTGACACTTTTATTCCTACTCCGTCACCATGCGGATAGCCTATGAACAAAACCTATGTAAAAGAAAATTTATATTGCATACTCACCAGCTTTATATACCCCCATGCTATCAATCCATATCTCACGGGTAAGCAACAGCAACATCTGCGCAGCACTGGAACTTCTGTATACATTTTGAAAATATCTCTTTAAAGCTTTAATTTGTAAACAAAATGGTACTGCACGGCAGTTTAACTAGTTTTTATTGTTACCGCACAAACTACTGAATTTAGACTAAAATTACATTTGTACATTTCAATATTATATATGATACAAGAACCCAAGTTGATAACCTCAGAACTTTTAAGATAAAATCACAATATTTACATAAAAACATCAGTATGTAACAAAATATCAGTGTAAAATCCTATGTGTCACGGTTTTTATCCATTACTTCGATAGGAATGCAAAGGGCTCTTCAACAACTTCCAAGGTCTAAGTGAACCTCATCTGCTTGTTTGAGGCACCTAGGACGAGGTTCCTTTTCATTATCATCATCATCATTTCAGCCATAGGAAGCCCACTGCTGGACATAGGCCTCCCCTATAGATCTCTAATAAGACCGGTTGGAAGCGGCTCGCATCCAGCGCGTTCCCGTGGCCTTAATAAGGTCGTCTGGTTCCTTTTAAGGTTGGCAAATCATGGTAGTTGCGCCCGGAAAAGTCAACATAATAACCAAAAATGCGTAAGCTCGGAGTCCAGAACAAAGTAAGGCGGTAAGTAATTCACACCGTAGAATAGGTACTGCTCTCATCTCTGTGCAGGACTTATTAGATGCTATCGACAGGTTGCAATAACATGCAATTCGCATTATTAGGAGTCCCGAGATCACCAATTTTTTTTTTTGTGTAGGATAATGGTTGTTGTAAAAAGTCTCTACAACCTTAAGCGGACAGTGTGGCGAGCGCATAGGGCTCTCAGCCAGAACCTCTTAGTAGAAAAAAAATAGAAATATTACCTCCTTTCTTCATGTTTGTGATTAATCCCATTTTTATTCTGTATATTATAAGCTGTTTTGATTTTGCTAATCTTTTTCTTACGTAAGTATAAAGTATGTTGTTGAAAAAAAACCTATTTTCCTGTTTATAGTGGCGGCAGATGTTATTTTAGGTGTTGAAGTTCAGAAGGTTAGTCTTATCTAAAGCGATAAAACTAGTCTGTCATTACATTGAAAATTAGAATATAATTTTAATTTTATTTTGCGTGTAGTGTAGAATAACACAATAATAAATAACTCAGTACATTGACATCGTTGCTGACGTTGCTGTCAGAAACTGTCAGGTCAAAATTGTCGATGTGACAATGTCCTAAAGCTTGCGTTCCGAACTTCCGAAGCACTTAATTTTTTAAATTTTAAAATGTACGGTCCGTTATGTAATTATGTAGACTCCGTTGTTTTCTTTTTTTGTTTTAAGCTTCTTATCTTCTTTATGTATAACTTTCAATATGTATTTATATTAATTAGTGTGTTGTTGGCTGGCGGGTGGTGCAGAGACAACGCCACTGAAAGCGAGAGAGAGAGAGAGAGAGAGAGGGGATCACTATTATTAAGCCCACTACAGACGCTCCAATTCGGTCGGGTCCAACCATCCGACAGCTTCCGCTAGCCGACAAGTGTTGCCGTTTCGGGAAAAATAAAAAAGTCAGTGTTGCCGTTTCGGGAAAAATAAACTTTACCAAAATGTCACTAGATTGTAATTAAAATATAATAATAATAAATAATTAATTTTTTATTTTATTCCTTACAATCTAGTGACATTTTGGTAAAGTTTATTTTTCCCGAAACGGCAACACTGACTTTTTTATTTTTCCCGAAACGGCAACACTTGTCGGCTAGCGGAAGCTGTCGGATTATATTTAACGTAAGGAATAAAATAAAAAATTAATTATTTATTATTATTATATTTTAATTATTTTATTCCTTACAATCTAGTGACATTTTGGTAAAGTTTATTTTTCCCGAAACGGCAACACTGACTTTTTTATTTTTCCCGAAACGGCAACACTTGTCGGCTAGCGGAAGCTGTCGGATGGTTGGACCCGACCGAATTGGAGCGTCTGTAGCGGGCTTTATTTTATAGTTTCGTTTTGATATTTAATCCGTTTAAATACATACTTACATAATATTATTAGCTGGCAGCAGTGAAGCGCTTATTTTAAATGTATTACTCATATTTAAGTAGGTACTCAAGATAAATTATTTAAATTTTATCATAACTACTTACATACCTACTTTTATTATTGTATTAAATATCTATGAGTTACTCGTCAGATGATATTAACATAAAGGTTGCCTGGTAGAAATCGTTCAAAGCGATAAGGCCGCCCATTCGGTTATTCCCAGTCGTCACCCCACTGGCGCCGTTCCCTGTACTGTTTCACTAGTTTTTAGAGTTCTGTTTGGTAATGTGTAAAATTAATAAATAAATAAATAAACATCTCTTATCATTCAACCCATGAGGTGGATTCTGTGTCTGAGGATTACAGTTTCTGTTCAGCCACTGATGTCACACTTGGCGACCACAGCTTCGAGAAACTTTCCAGGAATCGGGGCAAACATTTAACGTGTGCCATTTTAATGCAAAAAGTGTGCCTTATCACTACAATGACATGGTTGCAACATTTGCTGACTCCCACATTCTTGCCATCCTGATTTCTGAGAGCTTTCTCAAATCATATCTACCATCTACTACGTACCCACTGCCTGGATTTATTTTCGTAAGGATCGACAAGACGGGCAAGGCGGGCGGTGGGGTAGCAATATACCTACCCACGTAGGGACTTTCCTTACAAAATAGTCGCTTCATCTCCCTCGGAGTACTCTGCCACCGCTGAGCTCCTTTTCCTTGAGGTTTGGGTCAGAGGTTCTCCAACTGTCAATTAAGAGATGACGGTAATGCTCAGGGACAATATGACAGAAAATACGGCCAATTTAGAATAGAATGGGCTAATCAAATGTGTTAATTTCTTCGCCTTTGGTCCTAAAATGACGACAAAGGTTCCTTTCTCCTTCGTCCAAATCTAGGGTAGGGTGTTGTTTATACTTATACGAAAAACACAACTAGGTAGCGTAGGTACATTGATCGATGAAATATACAGGACAGGTATATCTGCGTATAAAATATTTATTTATTCAAGAACTTCCCCTTATAGCATTTTATTTCTACATAATGTTATCTTTATTAGAGGTTAACTTGTGTTTTTTCTTCAAGCTTAGACTATATAGGTACAAACCCTATAGGTACCTACCTAGAAGACGCAGCAAGCGTTATTTCAACGCGGTGTAGAAAATTACTATATTTCTTTGCTATAAGCTGTTACATGGACACATTGACACAAAACGAGTTTTTTTACGCCGTTTTTTTTGCAATGCATTTTGCTATATAGCTGTGTCTATACAGTATGTGGTCTAAGCCTTCAAGTCGTTGAGTAAATATTTAGTGGACATGAGTTTCTCTTCCTGTGGATCTTCAAAGACTACAGAAGGTTTTGCTTCAGTTGCATTGTTCACTAATCTCTCGAATGGTGAGTTGATTTTGACAATTAGACTTTTTTGAAGAACAAGAACGTATCCCTGCAGAACTGAAAAATATAAAAACATTTAATTTTAGACTATAAAAGCATACACGTGAAGTCTAAAATTAAATGGCAAATTTCGCAGCGTCTGTAGCGTAATAGTGGTTGACAGATAGCAGAATCGGAGTCCTGGAAGATACTCCATGTTGACCAGTATCAATCACCTACAGTGTAGATGACTGATTTAACATAACAGTCCGCATCAGATCGATCTTGACTAGCAAAGTGCTCAAAATTATTATTTTATTTTATTTTATTTTATTTTACAGTTTAGAGAGCTTACAGCTAGCAGAAGTAAAAAAAGTATACACAATGGGTTTATATGATGGCCAATTATAAGCTTTCACGTATAACAATGAAACTAATAGTTATCATACTTATTATGATCAAAATTACAAACAGCAAGGTACTGGAAACTATAAGCTAGTAATAAATACATACATACAATCACGCCTTTATCCCCGGAGGGTTAGGCAGAGGTGAATTAACACCCACATTTCATCAATCTTTGAATTAGGTCCCACGTAATAGGGGGTGAGCCTATTGCCGTTTTCCGGGTTCTATTGTTGGCTTGAGCCATGTATAGGCTGAGGCTGGGCTGTATATATCTGTACGAAACCGCAAGGGGATGATTCTTTGTAAACCAGATTAGACATGTTTTTGACTGAAGAACACATCAATTTATTCTCCAAATAACACAAAAATTTCAGGTTACATAGTAAATAAAAATGTCTATCGACGCATATATTAATTAATTGGGATTATTCAATACAAGCAATAATTTAACTAACAGAAAACAGTAAAAACTAATTAATCTGGTGTGTCCCCATGCCGCTTTTTGTTGAATTATTAGATTTTTTGCGATCTTAAGAAGTAATTATATTAAAATAAGAATGTTGCATCGATATTTGAATATATGTTTCTTGATATGTTATAACTGAAATTCAAAAGAATTGGATATCTTCGTAATTACATTACTTTAAAAAATGTCCCCGACGAAAATGATAATTCAACTGGCGCATCTTGTTCAAGCATAATTTCAATGTAAACACAAAATATTTGCTTAATGAATACCGACTCGTGATTGATCGCGTCAGTCAGTAGCGAGCTATCGAACACTTGTACGTTTAAGTGTTATATTTTGTTAAAAAATACGACTGAAAGTTGTTATTTGGGAGTTTGTCACGCATGTCGCATAATTAATCTGTATTCTTTCATGGATTGCGGGTTTTTAGTTATGTTTTGAAACTTAACCAAGGTCTGTCATAATGTTATCTATTCATGTTAATTACACCTTTAATTCTATCTGTTCATAAATAAAGGGGCAGGGTTCGATTAACTATAACTTTCTAATTTGTCTGGCTCCCATTAGTCTGGTTTTATCTGGCTCTTATGCCCAGATGAATTTGTCCGGGCCAGATAAATTAGGATTAATTAAAAATAACAACAATAATCTCAACTTATGACCAGTTTTCTTTACGTTTTTATGAGCTTTAATGAAAAAGAATTTTTAGGTGCAAGGGGGTCCACCAAGATCTTGGGCCCCAGGCCATCCTCACCTGCAAGCCGGTGCACCTGCTGAAGAACGGACGAGGCTCTGGCGCTGGCTTTCCCTTCGGAGTTGGAGGTTGGCAATTGCCCCCGGAAAGGCCAAAAAATGCCTGACGTACTCTGCAGGCAGAGAGTGGCCGTGACGTTCCTGCAGGAGACTCGTTGGGGTGGCAGTAGCTCGATGCACATTGGGGACGGCTACCAGCTGATGTACACAGGTGCACCTGATTCGTGGTGCTCTCCCGGACGTTGCGACTTATGGTCATGAGGGTGCTTATCAATGGAATTGTAACCCACCTGATAAGTGCCTACGCGCCACAGGCTAGGCGTAGCGAAGCCGAAAAGATCGTTCTGGGACCAACTCGGGGAAGTGCAGGCTTCGTGACATCCCGCTGTCGCAGGGAATCGTCCTGGGTGGTGACCTGAACGGTCATGTGGGTGGCGGGTGTGAGGAGTTTGAGCGTGTCCACGGTGGTTTTCGATACGGTAGTCGCAAGTTGCAACCCTATGCGACTGCCGTTCATACCATCGTGAACACGTACTTCAAAAAGAAATCCGAACATCTTAACACCTACTCGTACAAGAACGGAGGGCGCTCTACCCAGGTAGATTTCCTACTTACTAGGAGGCACAGGATCAGCTAGGTGGCCAACTGCAAGGTAACACCCGGGGCGACTCTCACTAGCCAGCACCGTCTCCTTGTCATGGACCTCCGCGTGAAACCCAAAGGCAAACGTGCTGAGCGTGCCCAACGCAGAATTAAGTGTTGGCTGTTTGATGAAGTCAAGTCCCAAAGTCAGCCATCAATGACAAGTACGCTGATGCTGTAGACGAACCAGTATAGGTTTACTGGGACAGGATTCAGGCAGCTATTCTTGAAGCGGGGAGGGCGGCGCTCGGAATGTCTATGGGTGGACGAAAGTGTGACAGGGACACTTGTTGGTGGAACGACACAGTCCAGAAAGAGATCAGGGCGAAGAAAGCCCTCTTTAAAAAGTAGCAAGCGTCCAAATCTTCCGAAGACCGCGATGCGTACAAAGATGCAAATTCACCCCCAGGAGAGCCGTAGCCAGGGCTAAACGAGACCACTTACAACGGCTATATACCAAAGTTCAAAGTTCAAGTTCAAAGTTCAAAGTTCAAAGTTCAAAGTTCAAAGTTCACAGTTCAATGTCCTTTATTTGTTGAATATGGTACAAAAATGTTGTTTACATTATAGTGGAATCGTCTGAGGGGCAAAAGTTGGCGCGGTCCAGGGCCAAAGCGGCACAGGGTCTATCCAAGTGCCGCTGCACTCAAGATCCTGGGGGCAATCTGTTGTACGAGAAAGTCGCGGCGAAGGAGAGATGGCGACCATCTACCACGAGCTGCTTAATAAGCAGCATTTAGAGGTGCAGCCACTAGACCTCCCTCCGAATCAAGGACTAGTGCCACCGATAACGCCTGCAGAATTCGAGACTGCCATTCGCCGCATGAAGAACCGGAAAGCTGTAGGACCCCGACGAACTCCCTATCGAGGCTTGGAAGGCAAAGGGTGCCCATGGTGTAAGCATTCTAGCAAATCTCTATAACCGCGTACCCGGTGAGATCCCAAGCCAGTGGAGGCTGAGCATCATCACACCAATCTTCAAAGGCAAGGAATCGGTGCAGGAGAGTGTCAGTTACCGCAGATAAATGACTCCCGGATCCGACAGGAAAGTAAACTCTCGGTTTGTCAGTACGGGTTTCGTCCCAGGCACGGAACCATGGACCCGGTGTTCGCCCTAAGGATTGTGGTGGGGAAACACAGGGCGAAGAACACGCCTCTGCACTGTCTATTCTTAGACATACAGAAGGCTGTGTTCCTCGCGCGGTGATCTGATGGGCATTGCGGGCCAAGGGAGTCCCAGAAACTTACATTGACACCATCCGAGACATTCCGGTTCTGTGGTTCGGACTGCTGTTGGTGACTCCAAAGCCTTCCCCATCACCGTCAGGGTACACCAAGGATCCGTCCTTAGTCCTTACCTGTTCAGCGTAGTATTATACGTTTTGTTGGAAAGCATCAGAAACTCGCATGAGCAGCCTCCGTGGTTGCTCATGTATGCTGTTGATATTGCGCTGATGGACGTGGACAGGAGCAGATTGATGCGACGCGTGAAAAGGTGGAAGGAAGTGCTTGAGAACGGCGGCGGTCTGAAGCTAAATGTAGCCAAGACAGAATACTTAGCGTTAAACTCCACAGATCCCATACCCATTCACATAGGCGATGACTTGGTCGAGCGCACGGACCAGGTTAAGTACCTGGGATCTGTACTTCATGTGACTAGTGAAATCAACTACGACGTCAGGGCATGGATTGCTACTGCGTGGGCCAAGCAAGAACTACGTGTCACGGTGATGAAAATGCTGCGATGGATGTGTGGACTCTCGCATCCGCGGCAGTCTTCATGTCCGTGACATCGCGGATAAAATGCAAGAGAGCCGCCTTCACTGGTGCGGCCACGTCTTGCGGCAAGCGTCAGGCTACGTGGGTAATAAATGCCTAGCAATGGCACGGATGGTGCCCCCGCCGAGTCCAGGTAAAAGGGGTAGGCCCAAGAAGTCCTGGCTTGATGCCATGGAGGGTGACATGCGTGCAAATCGTCTCACTGCCATTGACGCCCAAGATCGTGCAAAGTGGAGGAGGAAGAGCCGGAAGGCGGACCCTGAGCTCCGAGGTCATCTGGAACGGATGCAATCAGGAAAATGCGTCTATATGCAGGTGGTGATGATGATTGCCAGATATTTTATAGTAAAGTTGATTGAAGATAATATGTTGTTCTCATTTATCTGCATGCTTCTAATTAATATGGTGCAAAAGCCCATTCATCTGCCTTGGTCATCATTAATCTGGTTGACCAATTTATCAGCACAGTCTATATCCTAAACTACTGGGTACAAATCAGTGCCTTCGAAATATGATATAGCATATAATGATCTGGTCACGATTTTATGTGAGTTAAAGTCTAAAAGTGAAAAAAAAATTGAGCCATATCAATGAGGCAAATACACTCGGTTTCAAAGAATGACCCAAGGGAGGAGATGGGGTGGCCCAAATTCTACTCTGCCGGGAACCACGCGGCGATAATCTATACTATTATAAAATTGTAAAGTGGTCGTGTCTGTACATTGGAGATATTTAAAAAAAAATACTTGGGTTATGTTATATTAACGATACTGAACACGAAAATATTTTTTTTTCATTTCCTGTCTGTTTGTCTGTTTGTCTGTTTGTCTGTTTGTCCGCGATGGACGCAAAAACTACTGAACGGATTTTGATGCGGTTTTTTTTGTTAGATAGGGCTTGGTCAGACTTAAAATCTTACGTTTGTTTGATCGCAATCGGTTGAGAAGAACCGGAGTTGTGAACAATATTGATATTATACGGAATATGAGCGGAAATATAGATGGCGCTTTTTTATTCTTATGGATGAAATTTTATATCTTATTACATCCGAGCAAGTATGTAAATAAATAGACTTTAATTTACATTTACAGTTGTGTAAACAAATGCGATTTTAATCATGAAATTATTTTTTTTTTGTCAATGAATTTATTTCAACCTGCGTAACTAGATGGCGTTAACGCGGTTTTGAACTTACTATGGTTTCGTTCCAACTGGACGTATATAAGCATTTTTAATCATTTTTTTTTTCAATTATCTAATTTTGTCAGGTATGAAATAGATGTCGGTACTGTCTTAAGATCAGTTACAAAATCGTTTTCCACACAAAGACAACAGACAGATTACTTAGAGCTTGGTGAACAGGTGAAGGATATAGTGGAGTAGACCAGAGAGAGATACAACGGGGAAGCGAAGGAGTAGGGGAGAGGGTGGGGGAAAGGCAAAGGTATTGGGAGTTGAGAGTCGAGTAGATATTATGCAGGTAAAGTCCTACCGGGGGACCTGTACCGTCCCCATGGTGGTGCGCGCGGTGTAGCGGGGGTCGAGGAAAAACAATATCTTTGAATTGTAATCTCATGTGCGTCTGACGTAGACTGTCCGATACAAACTACACGAGATACCGCCGCCAGCACTGGCGGCGGACTGACCAAATCTGACGTTCAGTATTCCCCCCGTCTCGCCGCGCACATACCTAAGGCGCGGTACAGCAGTAGCAGTCGGACTATAGAACATTTTTTTTTATACCACTTAGGTGGCAGACAAGCACACGGCCCACCTGATAGAAAGTGGTTACTGTGCCCTATGAACGTATGCAATACCAGGGGCGTCACACTCGCCCTTCTTGAAGTACCCCATACTATAGTCGGGAGTCGTACTGTAGTCATGAGGTCGCAAACAAGCACGCGGCCCTCCTGATGGTAAGTGGTTACCTTGGCCTATGTGTGAGTGCAACACCAAGGGAGTTACACTTGTGCTGCCTACCCTGTAAGAACTAAGAGCAGGGATGGCGAACCTTTTTTGGGGCTATCGTATAACAGGGGCGCATCTAAATACCTAGGTACTTTGTGGTGGCACTGCTGGCGTGCCCAAAAAATTGTGCCGCGTGCCACCTTTGGCACGCGTGCCACCTTTGGCACGCGTGCCATTGGTTCACCATTCCTGGATTAGAGCGTGGTGAGGGATATAGTGGAGTAGACAAGAGATACAACGGGGAAGGGGAAGGAGTAGGGGAGAGGGTGGGGGAAGGGCAAAGGTATGGGGAGTAGAGACTCGAGTAAATAATGCAGGTAGAATTTTTTTTTACACTTACCACTTAGGTGGTAGACAAGCACACGGCCCACTTGATGGTAAGTGGTTACCGTGGCCTATGGGTGAGTGCAACATCAGGGGAGTCACACTCGTGCTGCCTACCCTGTAAGAACTTAGAGAATCTGTGCCGTCAGCGCAAAAGATAAGTCGGACAAAGCCTTTGGTTTTCCCACTGATAGCACAAAGCACAAGCTACTCTCCAGTGAGCTTTGGCTACCCTACTCACCGTCGGAAACACAACACGAGGTTATTAAGCCGCAGCCTTCTGTAGGGCGGAGATACTTCCCCAGTCGGACTGCTCCATTAGGACGAATATACCGTGGTGTACCTACCTCCTCGAGTCGAATAGAGAGGCGAGTACAATGTCTAATCAGCGTTCAACGCTCAACTTTCAGCACTATTTACAACACCACGCGATAAACGACATCCACGCGGGCGGAGCCGCGGGCAACAGCTAGTGTAGGTATATAATTATAATAAGTAGTAAGTAAGTAAGGAAATAATGTATATACATTTAATACTTACGCAAGATTAGCCAAAAGACTGATGTATGTACTGCTAAGTGAAAGAAGAATTCGATATTGATATAACCATATCTTTCGTATACTATAACCATAACATATAATACCATCGCCAAGCTTGTTATCGCCAGAAAGAACATACTGTAGAAGTAGTATGGCTTTAGAAGCTTCAGATTTTTCTGAAAACAATAAAATATAACAATAAGACTTAGAGTATACATTGCTATAGAGCGCGCCTTACAAGTAGATACTTATGAACTGCTATCACGGGTATGAACAGTACCGACTGTACCGAGGCTCCTGGCTCAACCTCAATCAGTAGCAAAACAATACCCATTAAAATGACTTCGCAAATAATATTTAATTCGATGTGTTAAATCAAAATTTTATACAACATCGTATTGCAGTAATAATGACCCAAAAATAACGCAAAATGACGCCATTTTTTTGTATCTTGGCTTTAATTTTATCCATGCATATCAAATCGCACAAATAACTTCAAAACAACAAACTACATTAATAAGTGCATCTATTGATATTTTCGGTAATGCATGAAACGTCACTATAGGTGCGCTATACCTACCATCGCAAAGTATCTGCTAACACTCGGCGCCAAAGACCTGAGTGATAGGCGCGCTCTATATAGATATAATGTATACTCTATCTAAGCAATAAGAACAGCAGCAGCAAAGCAAGAGAAGGTAGGACACGACGGTATTTCCGTGCCAATCGAGCAGTCCGACTGGGGAAGTACCTCCACCCTACAGAATACCGCAGGTATAATAACCTCGTGTTGTGTTTCCGGCGGTGAGTAGCGTAGCCAGAGCTCACTGGAGAGATTTTGTGCTGTCAGTGGTAATTTCAAAGGCTTGTCCTGCTTGTCCTCTCTCCCTGTTTTTACTGGGACGACAGTACGAGTGTGACTCCCTTGGTGTTGCACTCGTCCACAGGCCACGGTAACCAATTTTCCATTAGCTTGGCCATGTGCTTGTCTGCACTTAAGTAGTATATAAAAAAAACAACACGTACAAATAATAATATTAACGTTAAAATTACTATTATAGATTAGAACTATCGGGATATTCACTACATATTGTTTAGAGTTTCCGATATTTCGGCGCTCTTCCTTCAGTTCTGTTACTCCGTGATAATGGTGCTTGCAACAGCCCCGAAATATCGCAAATTAGTATGCCAAATGTATTAGATTTGACGTATATGACAGGCGTCAACGAATGACAAAAACCTCAAATTGCAAAAATTGCCACTTGTCTTGCAAAGAAATATGAAGCTTATAATAGAGCATTCCTATTCTTATTTGGACCATAGTAGCCTCCCAGGTAACTGACAGCTATTTTGAATTGTTGAATTGCTGAATAGTATAAACTCACAAGAAGTCCAGCAAAAACTGTAATCCAAATGATATTTATTGATAAAACTGACCTGATGAGCTCCAAAGACGAAGACGACATTTGCAATAACATCTAGTGCCAGGAAGATCATCGCTACTATTAATATGTAGTCAATAATCTTCATCTCCCATCCCACACCGATAAAGTTTGACAGAGCTACTATGACGCAGAGCAGGAACGTAGTAACTATCTGAGAATAAATTGAATGATTTTTGTTTAAATTATACAGGTAAATATAGGTATGTAGGATATTAGTAAGTACCCGATTCTTTTTAAGTAGTACCTACAGTAGAATCCGGATCGGTTATTTTTTTATAACCATGCAGAACTACTATTTGCCGCGGTAGCCACTCTCTTTCCATCAAGTGGGCCCTACTTGATGGAAAGAGATTGTCAGCCACCTTAGTACACACATATACTTGCAAAAAAATATGACAAATGAATAATCCGGTCAATGACATTTCATAACATAGACATGTCATATGCTTACAAATCAACGTAGAAAAATGTGCCGAACTCACACACACACATTTTTAATTCATCTACACTTTTGGTGTATTAACTTTAGAGTAATAGTTCGTGCAGTGTCTATAAACATACGATGGCATTTTCGTTATTTTTTTAAGTCACTGATGCTTCCGCTCAACGTCCGACCGGCGCCGCTCGGCACGCGGTACTAGAGGCAAACGTTCCAATTGACTCGTTTTCGGATCTTCACGATTTTCGCGCAATAACATATCTACTTCTTTTTATATAACATCTTTGAATCCGGTATAAACACTTTAACTTATATTACTGACAGTACATTTGAGGGTGAGACGAATTTTCGCACATGAAATATCATTTTAAATGGAATGCGGCGAGTTTACTACTATTTTTGACTGAGACGAATATTCACTGAGGCGAAGTTACTATAACTCATTTTTTTTCTTTTAAAAAAACTTACAGCTACAAAAATAGGTACCTACAAGAAGGGCAATTACAAGTTTTTACGAGTAGGACAAAAATAGGGGTACCTAGTTGTAAATTCGTCTCAGTGCCAATAGAAAACAATTAGATTTAGACATTAAATAAACATACTTACTAACTTCAAATAACCCCACGCTAACAAACCACGTCTCAGTGGAAAGCAACAACAGCATCTTGCCAGTACTGGGTCTTCCGTACGCATCTTAAAATTTCCTCTTTTATGCTTGTATCTTCTAATTCAAACAAATAATCCACAAACTGTGTTAGTACTGCTATAATTACACATTTGAAGACACGCACAGATCAACTTCTGCAATGCAAGTGCAACCAAAGTACAAAACGTCAACAATCAATCAATCAATCTGCTTGGCGCTGTTCCAAAAACGTGTATTTTCAAGATGTTTTCTCTAGAATAATTGGACCCAGTTATGCCAAAATGTACCAACTGCATAAAATTGATTTCAAGAAAATGACGTTTAAAGTTTGAATTGTAATTACACATTCTAGAAGTAACTAAATTTTATATTTGTTAATACAATTTTGTGCCTTTTAGTTTAAAGCTTGGATTCATGTGAAAATAGTTCCATAAATAATTAAGATTTATAAGTAATTGAACATTTATGCTCTTGGTTTATTTTGGCAAAAAATCATTTATCAAGCAATAGAATCTAAATTAGTTATGCCAGAATGTACTATTATTTTTCATTTGGTGGAAATGATCTAAAATGACCATTCAATTCTGATATAATACCAAAGAAAAGGTTTAAGGGATAAAGATACACATTAGTTAAACCTGCTGTAATATAAATTAAACAAAAATAAGGAATAGAATCTTTATTATAATGAAAAAAAAAAATTTGTCCTACAACTCAATTTCGAAATCGAGTCCATCAATGCCATCAATGTCCGTACCGGACCACTTCTACCCTTTATTTTGTTATAAAAATCGTGGCAATCAGCCGGTATTAAATGCATCATGCTGGTTATATCATCTACCTTTGCCTGGGCAATTTCTTTGCCTTGTGGCCACAGTGGTTCTAGCCGTTCGATATTAAAATCTGCTCCAGCCTGATTTCTGACCTTTTTTGTTATATCTAGTTCTTGAAACTCGCCATTCAGGCCACTCCTCATAAAAATAGAATTGGTATCCTCTTTCTTCAATAGAATTTCTTTAGTTGATAGCCAACTAACTTTATTCCTATTTTTAAAAGTTTTTCTATTCACTATTTGTTTTTCTAACGAATTACAACTCAAAAAATTTTCTGTTTTCATTCGAATTACTTTTAACGGATTATTTCTTTTACAACTCTTCATGATATCAATATAATCGTCTACAGTATAAACTCTTTGATGTTGTTTAAGGCGGGTTTCAATTTTAGCAAAGTCCGTATCGTTAGGTAGGAATGCTGCCGTTCTTACGAAAAGTGCAATAACTCGTGTTATGGCGTGAAATGAGTTATGTACATATTCGGAATTAGCACAACAAGATCTATATATTCGCTTTAGACAGTTTTAACGTATCTATGACGGAGCCTGTTTTAATACTAAACATTACCGCAATATCTATATCTCTGCTCTATGGTTTACTTAGTAAGATCGACCTAACTATAGATAAGAATAAATTTCTTACGATATTAAAGTAGTTTACTATCAATGAGCGCAATTAGTGTAGTTATTGCATTTATAATTTGTTTATTTAGTTATTTGTATCTTCATTTACTAGTTATTAGCGCAACAAGCGTTGATTTATTGCTGTTATCATAAGGAATCTTATTCCTGATTATTAGAATATTACTAAAATTTATGTAACAAACAGATTAGGGTGTCCCAAAAAAATCAAAGTCGTTTTTTTTTTAACGCATACCCTCTTATTTTTTTCCTTTTGGGTCAAAACAATTATAGATAAAATTTTAAGAAGCTAGGACCACGGTAAACTGTACCGACTTGCATCAATAAGATGCCAGTACTTTGCTCTCAGATTGGCGCGACCTAATGTGTCGATGTGCTTGTGATTACTCGTTATTTAGTTATAGAAATTGCATTTTTTGCAATCAGTCAACATGTCAGTGTAATAACGCAGCTTTAGAAGGGATATATTTTTATAAGGTGACGTACTTAAAACATTAAATAGCAGGTTCAAAACTTCCGCCTAATGATGGACAAGTTCTAGCAGTTTTATTTTACAAAGACCATGAAGTGGCTTTAACTGTCAATAAAAGCGCGAATCTCACTATTAGCGAGTGTACGAAGGTGGTCCGATAAGTATGTACACTATGTAGTTGGTCTAAAAAAGAAAAATGAAAATTTTGGAAAACTTTAGGCTAAATAATAATTATTTCTCAACGTAGTTTTAGTTCGATGTACTTGACCCAGCGATGCTCCAACTTGTTTAATCCGTCTGATGCATACGTTTTCTCAAGATCTACAAAATAGGCCTCCGTGACGGTGATGATCTCCTCATTCGACTCATATTTCTGCCCAGTGAGTGATATTTTCAAGTTCAGAAACAAATAGAAGTCATAGAGAGAGCGGAGGTATGATGAGCCGGTGACTTACCGTGACGGAGGAGCATTTTTTCTCCCTTAAATGGGGTATTTTTCTGTAATTCAGTATAGTTCAGCCCTGTGACCGTTTCGTCCCTCTCCAGGTAGTTGACGTAGAGGTGAATTCCAGAAAACAGGGGCTATCACCTTTCCAACCGATAGAACAGTCTTTGCCTTCTTTGGAGCACTTTTGCCGGGTTAAGAGTGAACTTCGTTTCAACTATTCCTTGTCTCTAGTGAATACCAATGGATCCATGGTTCATCGAAAGTTACGAAATGATACAGAACCTCCCTTGGTTTGCGCTTAGACTGTGGCAAACACTGCTCTGAAGTGATCTCACGGTTGCCCTTTTTTCCGAAGTGAGCAATCGCGGCAGCCATTGCGCTGATACCTTTCTCATGCTCAAAATTTCATCACCATGTGGTCTTTAGAGATGTCTACTATCTCAGTTATATTGTACACCTTCAATCAGCGGCATGCCAATACGATATCGTAGAGTTTTGTAACGTTATCCTCCGTGGTAGCAGTTTTTGGGGTACCTGGGCGTGGCTTGTCAAAAACTGATGTGTGACCATGGTGAAACTTGATATACCAACTTTTGGTGGTCACCGTCGAAGGCGTAGAGTCACTGTACATAGCATCCAAGTTTTCCTTTTATCGTTGAGCGATTTCACTCCCAAAAATAAGAATCAAATTGCAGACAGATATTGCTTTCTTTCAATTTTTCAAAAATTCACGGATAAATCCACTTCTATACGCGGTCAAAACAAAACTACGAATCCGATTCTTTTTTATTGATTAATATTGATTTTTAAAAAATGTTTAAATTAATGGGTAAGATACGCGAAGAAATTTCATTTATATTTGTGATTTTTTTACTTTTGAAATAAATAAAATTTTAAATAGTATTGAATTGTTTTCATTATCATAACCTAACATGATAACTGAAATTGATCTTGTCTATAAGGTATATTATTTTTATATTCATAGTTCTTGCTTCTTACTAATGAAAACAGCAATAAATAAGTCACTTATTGCACTTCTGGTTAGGACACAGTTCATAAATAATTATTATTTAATTTGTACTTGGGTACAAATTGTTTCTTTGTACTTTCAAACTTGCTTCTTACTAATGAAAACAGCAATAAATAAGTCACTTATTGCACTTCTGGTTAGGACACAGTTCATAAATAATTATTATTTGTTTATCAACAATGCATTATGTAAGTTTTCTAATTATTAGTGCAACAAGTACCTTAGTTATTACGGTTATAACTAGTAAACTTTCTTTCTACATACTAATAATACTAATCATAAGTAGTTTTATTGTTTTTTTATATCGAAAATAAATATATTTACAAATATTAAGTACTACATATTATTATTTACATTATTATCTAACAGTGGTAAAAGTTTCAAGTCAATACTAGGTATAGTGATGGAGATACAAACAAATCAAAAAATAAATCTTTAACCGCGTTTTTCTCGAAACCAACTTTTTCCTAGTTATTGCACTTTACGTAAGGACGGCAGAATGAATGACCGGGTTCTAAAAATTTCATAGATATTGATTTCAGATTAGGGTGTGAATATAGAGCTGCTTTCATCATTAGGGTAAGTTTAATATTACGGTTTTGTCCTCCACAAGAATCGCTCCATAAAATAAGCTCTTCAGTATCATCAGACAACTCGTTTTTTATATAATTCAGCAAACACGAACCCACTTCTTGTGCTCCTCTTCCCGCCTCGCCTTCGACCCAAACAAAACAATGTCCTTTGTCATTAGACGCCGCATGTATCCCACTATATAGACCCATAATTGCCGTTTATAAAAAACGACATTTGTGGGAATTCTAGGAAGTGGTAAAGTTTTTTCTAAGTCGAAGGTAAGACATTCGACATTTCTTACTAATTTGGCTTTTTCAAAATCTGCATTCATTTGAGCTCTCAATCCTTCCGCCAATTCTAAATGTTTTCTATGCTCTTCTTCTTTAAGTAATTTTAAATTTTGATCTAGGTTGTTATTAATTGCGATGGCATAAGCATCGCACTTGTTGCAGGTGTCCTTTTTTAGTGTCTTAAATCGAAGATTAAATTTCTTATAAAAAATTCTTTTAAACGTGCTTTGGCTACACTCTTTTTTGTTATGTGTACCTGGCATTGATTTAAATTCATCCCGATATAATTCGTACATTTTAAGTAGTGTCATACCAGGGGCTAAAAACATAGCCTCAGTTTTGTTGCGTCTATAATGCGACTCGTATTTCGGGAATCTGTTAATAAAATTAATTACTGTTTCTAAAGTTTCACCAGAAATTGCGTTCCATCCTGCTATAGCTTCTCCTCTTTTATCTTGAATCATTTCTCCACTGCGCATTTTCTTCAAACTTGTATTTACTTTTTGGGTAGACACTTGTAAGGTATTCGTAAACATATCTCTACACACAATAATTCCACATAATTTGTAAGTACGACTGTACTCTCGCTTCTTGTTTCCAGTATTAGTTTGTGTCAGATATTGTCGTTTTTTAGGGTTTTCTGCAATACATGATGTTAAATAAATTAACTGAGCTTCGAACGAGCCTAAAGTCACATATTTATTAAATTCAATTTCCCTAGCTTCCTTTGATACGAGTTCTGAACATTTTTTTTTACAGTTGCATTTATAATCGGTAAATGTCTTTGAATCATTTTTTTTATTATTTCTATTATAGTATGGCAGATTGCGATATTTTTTTTCTCTTACATCCTCTCGAGGACAAAGTGCTTTACGTTTTCGTCCTCGTTTTGGTCTTCCTACAGTACATCCAATTTCTTCATTATGTTGTTGAATATCCGGTGAATGCTGATTTTGATGAGTAATATTGTTTAGGTTAACATTGTTTGAGAGTTCGTTTGTTGGCAAATTATCAATCGTATGATTCGCACTAATGTTGGAAAACTGAGCATCGTGTATGAGAGCTTCTGTTATGGTTATACAATATGATTTTGTAGAACTATTGTCGTCGTTATCAACCTCTGGTTGAAAATCTGGATCCCGAACAGAATCATCACTATATTCAATAAAATCGGGTTCATTTAAAATATCAAAAATTTTTCTAGTGTCTGGAGACATAGCTCGTATAGGGGATGATTGCCGGTCATTATTTTGAGTATTTATGTTCTCAATATTTGGTGCTAAATTTGTAGCAACTAAAAAGCTATCAGGCAACTCTTCATGTGGCTTTGATGATAGAGTATCATATAAAGGTAATGGAGTGACTACAGAGTTATTTAAATCAGCTAAAGGTGTTATAGGAGAAAAAGGTGGTGCTTCAATGGTTGATACAGCAGATATGTTACTTGGCATCGGGTCGTTACTAGAAGGATAACTTGGTGAGTCGGTTTTGCTTGTATGAACTTCAGGTGGTTGAGCCAGTTGTGAATGACCTAAAAATTGCAGCAATTAAAGCACACACACCATCACCAATGCAAAACACAATAAAAAACATATTACAACAAGCAAATACTATAAGAACATTCACAAAGCATTACACATTCATTTATCCAAAATCAAAATTTTTAGAAGTGTTTTCAGCAAATAATCTGACAATAGTGCTTTGTGCAGCTCAGGTGTTAAATCGAATGATTATATCTAAAGGAAGAACCAGCATAGGAAAATAAATTCTTTGAATAGAGTAAGCTTGTATGTAGTTACATAAGTACTTTAACCAACTGGCAAAGTACCAACTTTGATAAACTGAAACAATTTTTTTTACTAGCCTTAGTGCATTCCCTGACACCACACAGTGATAGTGATCTTGAAAAAATAACACAACATTGCTAGTAGGGAAGATGCGTACTGTCATAATGATTCCTCCAGGTAAATATGATCCCCTACCTTATGCATAGATTATATTTGTATCGCCTTATGTAATACATCGAAACTTAATAAAGTGAATATTACTTACTTACTATTTAAAACCTTTTGTTTTTGTCTTAAATATGGATGACTATGGACGCATCTCCCCTTAAAATTTTGATAACTTTTGTCATAAACCTACCTGCATTTTTAGTGCCCACTAACATATTATGTTTCCACTTCAAAATATCTCTTGGAGTACAATCTGGTGAATCAGGAATTATATCTAAAACAAAAAGTAGGTTAGGTAGAAGGAACTGCATCATTCGGAAGTAAATCAAATTCATGATTTATGACAAGCTAATAATAATTCAAAATAGGCACATTTTGTGTAGACTTGTGAAACTGATCATTACAATAATACCAAACCTAACAATACATAATTAAAGCAAAACTAAAATGTTATAAATTAGTAAAAGTAATGATAACATCACTCACCCGCGTCAGCCGAGTCAGATTCATATCCTAGATATGCGTTTTTAAGCGCATTATCCATTTTTAATAATAATATTTAATAATTCTCGTAAGTGAAGCCGCTATAACAGTTACGCCTGACAAGACAAGAGAAATAGCGCGAAAGAATCAAAGAAAGTTTGTTTGACCTGTCAAAACTTTTTACCATAGACAATAACATAGAATAAAATTAAAAACATATTTTAGAAAAGAGAATAGATACTCAACTTCAAACCTCATTATTTAGTTATGATGACTATTATACATTAAAATATACCTTAATAAAAACATGAAATAAAAAATAACAAATGACAATTTTAAATTATTTTCATACTGATATACCTACCTGGTGTACTAACTTTGAAAAAGTTTGGATTTCTGTAACCAATTTTATTTTACCTAATCATTCCAGGTGGCTTGGAATACATTGTTGTATTATTTTCTATAATTTTTAAGTCAGTAAATTGATTCAACCACACTTGGATTGTTTTTGTGGATATTTAAAAATATACCACATACAACCAAATCACTTGGTTCATATTGGCAGAATTATATTGTGATAGTTATAATTTGCTTACAATGAACCATAATGCTTTGAGACATTATTATGAACATTTTTTTGTACAATTCATTAAACCAAAATCATCTGGTTCTCATATAAATTTATAAAGAGTATACCAAATGATTGTGGACCAATTTGTCCAATTTTATTATCGAACGTGCATTTCAGTATTACGTCTTAATGTAACCAAAATATCTAGATAATTACCTAACTATTACAGCTTTGCTGATATGGTATTTATATATCATTCAAAATCAAAGGATGATACCAATTTTGGCCCCACCTTCCAATAACTGTGTGTTATACCGATTGATAGGTATTTTTGAGCTGAATAAAAGTTCATATGGCACAAAGTTCTTCTGAGTACGTTAATACGTTTAGTAATTAAACGTATTAACGTACTCAGAAGAACTTGGCCATATATATTAGACCATAAAAAAAGCAAAAGTGACGAGTACGTTAAAACGTTTAGTAATTAAACGTATTAAGGTACTCAAAATAATTTGGCCATATAGGGTGAAGTCTCCTAGTATCGGCCACGTCCTAATATCGGCCTTTTCGAGAAAATGAAACATAACTATGAAAATAACCCTAAAATTATGATAGTTTTTATGCAAAAAGCGACTCTATATCCGTACGAATAACATCCCATATTTTGGTGCGGGTACCTCCACATTTGAACGTTCAGGTGGCAATAGAGCACGTGCAGGTATCGATGGGTGTGATTTTGTGGCAATACCGAGTCAAATCCCGGAGTCGACGCACTGAGTGGGAAAGTATTTGAAAGGAATTAAATATACCTATGGTATTTTATATTATTTTTTATTAAAGAAAAACAGTCGAAGTACCGTTTAGGTAGTGTGTTTTTAAATTTATTTGTACTTTTTATGAAATAATCGCGGGGTCGAGATTAGGGATCTTTATTTTGGATAAATCTCAATATCGGCCACCTGGTCGATATTGGGGAAATGCATGAAAACACTAAACTGTATGTTTAGCTATTTTATACGTTAGCAGTAACATTAATAAGGTTAAAAATGAAATAGCAGCTCTGTTTGAGCACCAGATCCTAACATCGGCCGCCTAAAAACTTTTTTTGCCAGCTACGGCCGATATCTAGAAAGTCGATGCGTAATAACGGCCACCTTAGTTTGTATAGCGTACTTACTTTCCTACAACCTTCAAACTTTACAATAAACAGGAACGTGGTGCTAAATGAACAAATACTTCTGTATTTTAATTTAATCAATAATATAATCATGTCGTCCCAACAAAAAGAGAAACGTTTCAAACCTATGGTTATATGACCATAGGTTATATGACCATAGGTTCTATGACCCCTATAGGTTCTATGACCCCTATAGGTTTTATGACCCCTACAGGTTCTATGACCCCTATAGGTTCTTTGACCCCTATAGGTTCTCTGACCCCTATAGGCTATGACCCCTATAGTTTCTATGACCGTAGTAGAATAAGAGATGGAGTAAATGCCGTTCAAAGAAGCAGGCAGTAATGCAATGCCTCGATATTGTCTAATGTTACCATTGGGGTTGTGCAGTATAGATGGAAGTCGCTTCGCGGAAAATATCGAGGTCTAGCCAAATCCGCAGTTAAGACTGGCAATGCGGACTCCAGAATCCGAGGTGTAAGCTTCGGTTGCGACTGGGAATTAATGATAGGATGAAGTAGAAGAAGAGTAGCATTTTGACAATACGAAATTCCCAGCACCACTTTACAAGATAGACTTCCTGGAAGAATAGATACAGAGAGAAAGAAAAATCTGGAAAATAGAATATAAAACATAAACCAGTCAAATAAAACAAAACTAGTAGATAAAAGAAGAAGAGTATTAGAATAGAAGAAGAGAATATTAAAGGACAGCGTAACTGACCTCATGATTTACCTTCTCAAAAAGAAAAGGAGAATTTTTATTGTGGTGGCTGTGAAGTAGAACTAATTAATGATGTCGAAGCAGATGAAGCCAAAAAATATTGAATGTGACATATGCTCCAAACGGCAAAATTATATTGATGTGGCTATAGAAGATTTTACTTGCCGTCACTGTTTAGTGCATTTAAATTGAAAAGCCTTCAAAGAAAGTCAAGTTTTCTTTTGACTTTATCTAATAATATATTTTCTTTATAATAATATATTTTGGAAAGCTTTATTTATCTTAAATTTTTTTAATCATTGTGATCATTAGTTTATAATAACAGCAATTACTGTAATTTTTAAGGCTGAGATATAAAGAAAAGACAAATTAATGATAGATAAGCGTTATAAAAATTATTTGAACCTGAATTGGAATATAAAACGTAATAATTTTTTACTTTACTTAGTTTTATTGACCTAAATTCACGTTGGAAAAGGTATGACGATATTAGGGTCACAGGCGGCAGAAATTAGGGTGTTAGAGGCCGATATTAAGGGAAATCGACATACTCGGAAAAAAACACCTATATTTTCAAAAATAACAAAGAATTGGTAATTTTGCGAATGTAGTAATGGAGTTTCAGTATCCCTCTACCCAAAAAAGGCATTGCAAGAAAGCAAATGCTATAAACCATAAAATTACAATCAATCAAAGGTCAAAAAATGTTGACATGGCCGATAATTGGTGCCACCACCCTATATTAGACCATAAAAAAGCACAAGTGATATGTAAGAAGGAGGTATGTATTGGCAATCGGTCAATATGCAAGAATGCGTTAAGTCACATACCTCCTTCTTACATGTCACTTTTGCTTTTTTTAAAGTCAAATATAGTTTATCCACACCTATAACCGTCATATAACGCAAAAAATTAGTTAGGACAAAAATGTTAGTTAACCCCCTTCATCCACTCACGTCTATTGTTTAAATATCTGTCTATACAGAATGATAAAGACAACCAGTTTTGTAACAAAATATAAATACATACATATACTTTGGGGATTTACAGGCGTGCTGTACGTCCCCGAAGGGTCTCGTGTACGTCATGCCCGCTCTACACCTAGACAGATGTATCTGCAGACGTCAGCAGATGCACGCAAGTTTTTTTTTGTGAGAAATATTAGTCAGTCTAGTAATATACATAGAAGAGCAGGAATAAAAGAGCATGGTCATGTTAAAAATAAAGCATCGTGGTAGTGCATTTTCCTGGACATAACTCCTTCCATTGACAAAATACGTTTAATTGACCGATTTCCAATGAAAGAAGGCGTTAAGTCACATACATCCTTCTTCTCTTCTTGTCTTGTGTACCTACGTAAGAAATTTCTTACGTAGGTACGTAAGAAATTCCTTGTCTAGACAAGACATGGCGAACGTGTATCCGGCAAAATGCGTGTGTCTTATCACAGTTATCACTCATAACAGACACTAAAAAAAAATCTTACAATGTGCACGGTCTCATATCGTCGCTCGCATGACTAACTGTCCTATCTCATTTTTGCCCGTTTCTCAAAACAAGCGTTTTTCAGTTAGAAGATATTTTCAAACTTTGATTTTATTTTAATTATACTGACTCAATCAAAATTAATTTGAATACATTTATATAGAGTTAATCCCCCATTTTCAAGAACTCGATAGCCAGATTTGCCTGCCTTTGTGATTTTACACGATCTTTTTGGATTTGATTTAGAGTTAAGCTGTACATATTTAAAATCCAAACACCGTAACTTTGCACGTCTAAGTAAAAGAGTATGGTACAGATTCTGTTTTTTTTTTCCTCTGGAGGTACAGACCTGGGGAATAAACAGGTATGGGCATAAAAATATTTATTTATTCAAGAGCTTCACAATAAATCATTAGTTCTAAACAATAAAGTTATCTTAATTAAAGATTATCGTGTTATTTTCTTATAAGTCATTAAGTACATATTCAGTTGCTATGTATTTCTCTTCATGTGGATCTTCAATAGCCCAAGACGATTCTGCCTCAGCTGCATTGTTAACAAATCTGAAAGATCGTGAGTTGCTCATTTTGACAATTTGACTCTTCTGAAGTATAAGGACGTACACCTGCATAACTGAAAAATATAAAACCAAAACTATATTTGTAAAAGCTATATATTATTATTATATCTATATTTTTATTATTACTATATTTGTTTATCCAATCCTCCTGCCAATTCATTAAGTGAATTTTTTTTAGGTAATTTTTGTACACCCAAAATTTTCTTATGAAAGTCGCATCGTCACCTCCGCCTTACGATTACGCAATAATGTTCGATCCGATAATGGTGAAAAAGTGGTAGTTACGAAATTTTTATAAATTGTATGAGCCCTAGCACAACACAAGGAAAAAGAGACAATTATTTGGAACATACCTATTAAAGATGCTTATAATATGTCAAAAGTAACAATTTCAAATCGAAACTAAGTAAAAACAAATTACCTCCGTTATTTATAACGTACTTATATTTGTTTTTAGTTTTGATTAGAATCATATTTTATATGATTACTGGAAATTTTTAGCTAATAAATAATGTTTGTAAATCTTATTCATAAGCATAGGTACTAAATGCTTCAAAATTTCATTCAAATATGTGTATAAATTTAATACTTACTCAATATTAGTACAAAGAATGCTATATCTGATCCAATTAAGAACACATATCTGATACTGATATAATCCCATCTTTCGTAAAATGCAGTGATGGCATACAATATCGTCGCCAAGCTTGTTAACGCTAAGAAAAACAAACTGTAGAAGTAGTACGCCTTTAGAAGCTTCAGAGTTTTCTGAAAACAATAAAAACTGTATAAATAAAAATGAAACCCCCCAAAATATTTACGTGCTTAACTTCAGAATAACTGCATCAAATTAGATAATTGTGTTCACCATTCGCAGGACAAGGTATGTCTATAAAAAAACAGAAGGTACAGCGGGAATTGGATCTGAATTCCATGCGGGCTGAATTGCCCGTGGCTCCCGCGGGCAAATAAAGAAAATATGGTGGTACGAAGTCCGCCGGGTCAGTTAGTATCTATAAGAATAAAAACAGCAAGAAATCAATTACTTTGCTAAATGAAATGACTTCCAAAATTGATGTCCGTTAACTGTAACTGTTAAATAGAGGAGGTAGGACACGACGGTATATCCGTCCCAATCGAGCAGTCCGACTGGGGAAGTACCTCCGCCCTACAGAAGACCGTGGCTTAATAACCTAGTGTTGTGTTTCCGACGGTGAGTAGTGTAGCCAGAGCTTACTGGAAAGGTTTTGTGCTGTCAGTGGGATAATCAAAGGCTTTGTCCTACTTATCTTTTGCGCTGACGGCACAGAATCTCTCTGTTCTTACAGGGTCGGCAGAACGAGGGTGACTCCCTTGGTGTTGCACTCACCCATAGGAGGGCCATGTGCTTGTCTGCGACCTAAGTAGTATAAAAAAAACTGTACAGAGAAAGGAAGATAAAGCTCTATATAGTATATCCCTCTCCATCTGAACCACGGCAGCACTGCGTCAAAAACAAATTGAAATCTAAATGATAGTTATTGATAAAACTGACCTTATGAGCTCCAAAGATGAAGATGATATTTGCAATAACATCTATTGCCAAGAAGATCATCACTACTATTAATATATATTCACCAGTGTATATCGTCCACCCATTAATGATGGTGATTATCATTGTTGATATGATGAAGGTCGTGAACAACGAAGTCACCATCTGGAAATAAATTGATTCGTTTATTTTTAACTATAGGTACCGTAAACGATTGCTTTGTGACAACAAGAATAGTATTTCCACTTCTGAAGAAAGTGATGATAATTGATTGACGATCCATGCTATTGATTTAATTATATGTAATGGCTAGGACCTCTTGAAGATCGACTCCATAACCATTAGGGTGCCGATGTTTATAAACTTGGAGCAAATCTCTCAACAAAATTATTATGATGTTTAGTGAACACAGACAAATTCAGTTGAGATATTTGCTTTTGATTTATAAATTTTAATTACAAATACATTACATGCTCCTTCGAAATGAATATGATAGTAGAAGAATATTAAATTAATGCTGACAAATATTTATATGATCGTAAAAGAAAATTATGTAAATCATTCCTGGCAAAAAAAATTGCGGATTTTTTTAGCCCCTATATTTTGTGTACTATAGGTAGACCACAACAGACATTTAGTGAAAGTAATAATAACTTGTAGATTAAGTTTTTGTTTCTTTATTTATATATATTTTGTTAATTAAGTTCGTTCGTTTCTTTGTACTCTACGGTTCCTTTACCAAGACCTCTGGGATATCTTATCATGCCAGATTACCCGGCCACACAGGTCGAGTTCGAGTCCCAGAAATACCCATATCGACCACAACTACGCATAAGGTCGAAACGCTAAAAAGCTGTTTTTTCAGGAGAGCCGTTTTAAGATATTTTCTTGTCTAATTCGATTTTTTAAATCTTTTTCACCGATGTTTTTGTGTAATGTTATGAATAATTGACATAATAATATTGTGCCGAAATATGGATTTCATAAAAGTCATATTTACGAAAATATAGCCTTATTTAGTGAATTACGACCTTATACGAGTAGTCCAAAGGTCGTATGTCATTGATATGACCATATGCCGCTATTCAGACCAATTTAGACAACCCGAATAAGGTCGTGTGTTTAAGTTTCGACGGTATACCGCGTAGTATTTCACGTGGCATACCGTTATACATCTAAGAAAAACAGTCGTATCAGGGTATCACACAATACAAAACTGCAATAATGCTTGTTCAAATCATACACAATGTTTGTTCTCTATAAACATCCCTGTAATATTATTTTTTATTGATATAAAACATAAAATTTAACGGAACTTCTCTGTGAGTCTTTGCTTGAAAAATAAAGATTAATTAATAATAAATGATAATGTAGTACTTATGATATGAGAACAACTTTATTCCAATTTACTCGTATTAAAAAAACAAATGCAAAAAAAGTAGTTACATTTTGTGAATTTTGGCATTTAATTAGGTACCTATATTAGCTGAGTGTCTATTGCTCTAATATTTTAGACACGTGTTGAAATAAAAAAATCATACTTATATTTATATGAATTTTTTATAACTATAATGGATGCGGAAGACGGAGGGTCGGCAAACGTGGCGCACATTGGGGGAGGCCTATGTCCAGCAGTGGACTGCAGTAGGCTAATTGATTGATTGATAAATATAATAACCTAATTCTTTAAAATATAGAAAAATGGGCAGTTACCTACCTGTAAAACTATTTTAAAGGTTACCTAACAGGAATCTAACAGGTAAGGACAGGAGTCTAACCGTATTACACAAACAAAATTATTCAGATAAATCTAGTGAAATTTTACTGTGGACCGAAAGTATGCTACTCGCGTGCTCCTTTACTGGATTACTATACTTGCCTTTGCGTTTTTAATTGACGTCAAAAAACATGTTGTTGTTGTGCATTATTTTGAGGAACAAAATTACTTCCTCATTACACACAGATATACCTCAGCCTCTACGACGTCAAACTAGCTCGTTTTGGGTCTACCCCTTACCAGAACCCAGTGAAGGAGCCATTGCCAGTTATTTGTTTCCCACGTTGCTTGGCGGTAGCCACAAAACATAACCGTACCAGCAAAGAAGACCTACCGTTTTATCTGGGATGTCACGTATATGAAATCAGCCGTGGATACGGGAGTACCTCACGCGACCATTATGTGTGACTCCGTACATCCAACGCAGTATTTTTATCTCCATGACAAGCAACTCCTGCTTATATCACACCAGCAGCAGCTATATAGAAAGATAGACCTAATGATCCCTTATAAACGTTGATCAATACTTAACAAAAATAAATGTAGCTCATGTAATAGGTAAAGGAACAACATAAAATTGGTCCAAAAGTCCTGAATCTTACAAAACTTTTTAACTATTTTAGCAACGTATGCACCATGCTTTCTTGCAATAATAATTTAACTATAAAAAGCAAATACAGCAATGTCAGTTTCTGTTGGATTTTGTAAACCTAATCATTCGTCATCATTCTTTGGATAAAATTAGCAAAAATTTTGCGCGCATAATAATATTTAACCGGGACCAGTAACTTTTAGGGCATGTTAAGACCTTCAAAAATAGGTCCAGTTTACTCCAACCAATCTTGAGAAACAGATCATTTACCTAAGTACCAATTTTTTATAATGTTTGAACTATTCTCTTCCCTATTGAAAGAGTGTAAAGGTATTTTGTTTTAAAGATGAACACCTTAAAAGGTATATCCGAGTTAGATTTAGTAAAAGGTACGATTAACAATGTAATTTCATTACCTAGAATGATACCCGAGTTGTAGTGGTGTACACTTTCATATAATCTGGGGGCACGGCAGTGCCCCCGCCAAGTCGAGCATCTGTATTCCTTTTGCTATTAGTCCATCTTCCTTGTTACATTATCCTAATTTTAGAAGAATTTTGCCCAGAAATTGAACATGGTAGTGCGCGCTCCATTTTTACTCAAATAAATGCACTTTCCTTAACTATTCAAATATTTTAATTTCATATTTTTGCAATCTTTACGTTGATTCACTGTTATTAGACAAACAAACTAAAGTATTGTGATTCAAAATGGTAGTGAACTGTGTACTGGCTCTCCTAACACTGATTGATGATTAAAATCTGAAACTCAGTTTCAAGTGCCACCGGTACTTCGAACACATAGGGAAATAATGATTATTGACATAAATTGTACAATATCTACGAAAAAGTAAAATTTTAATAGTATTTATGTGAATTATTAAAAAACAAATAGCAGTATCTTTAGTATGTAACATAGCATACAGTCTTATCTTTGTGATACGCCTATATACGCTTGTATAATTTAAAATTACAACAGCGCATATGGCCGTAAGTATAAGTTACGACCCCAGGTGTAATATTTTTGAAGAGTATAAAGTCGTAACTAACCACAAAATATGCTAATAGACTGTCACATAGAGTCGTAACATGCATGTTACGACGTTGTGCGTTGGAACCATGTGTCATACGACGTCGGAACTCTGTTGAGTTTGACCCATGCGCAATCAACTGATCGGCGCATATGATTGTAACTTGCAATGCCACTGTATGCGCGGGTGTGTTTAAAAGTTACAACTGTTATCGATTGAAAATCTCCTTATTTATTGACATTCTAAAAATTCTGTCTTCATGAAAAGTTAGTATGATATAATATTGTTCTGATGGCACAAAAATCTCAATTTGTGAAAAAATCGCGTTACGACTTAATGCGTAGGCGTGGTCGATATTATCGTTGCCTCCAAATAGTTGAACCTTGAGGGGATTTCCGCCCTCAAAGAAGGTGCCTAAATTCCTTTTTCTGAAAGTTTTTTTCCGAGAGAATGTGATTCAATGTATATTATATTATTGTCATCGTCATCAACATTCTATGTATCTACTATATCTACAGATAATTGAAAATTACATACTTACCAACTTCAAATACACCCACGCTAACAAACCACGCCTCAGTGGCAAGCAACAACAACATCTTTTCAACTCTGGGCATTCTGTGCGCATCTTGAGACTTTTTCTTCTTTGTGCTTACTAAACTCGTTTATATTAATCTTAATTCAAACAAACAGGTTATGGATTATTTGTTGTACAATACTCAAAAGAATTGCTATAATTACACAATTAAGAACATATATATTATATCAACTTCCGAAATATTAGTGGAACCAAAATTAATAAAAGCGGATTAGCACTGCTCCAAAAACGTCAATTACCCAGAAATGTTTTCTCTAGACTAAAAATCTTACACGCATTTCAGTATTCTGTGATAATATAATACAAAACATAATAATATAGATAACTAGGAGCTTTGCTGATAATGTTGTATTTACGAGTAAAACGAGAAAACGAGACAAAAAATGAGATGACGACTACCTATTACCAACTAGAGTTAAAAACTTGACCACACAACGAAGTTTAATAGCTATCTGAGAATAAATTGAATCCATTTGCTTTTGATGCGTTTTGCGAATTGAATTGAAAGCGTAAAAGACAGACAAGCAGACAGACAGATAAACAGACAGACAGACCATAGTCATTCAGAGAAGTTATTTGGTCATCCTAGCTAAAGTATCTTCGTAATCCACGATACCTATAGCCAAGACCGGTTAGTCTCTGGGATATCTTTTCTAGGGCATACCAGATTTTCCGGCTACACAGGTCAATAATGGCTCCTTTTTTTAGCCTCATCTGTGTGAATATGATTAATTTTATTTTTCCATTTGAATGAAATGAAGCATAAAATAAGCTAACTATTCAAGTTTATTTATTCAAGAGCTTCACTATAAAACATTTTAATTCTAAACAATATCATCTTCACGTGTATATTCAATGGCTATAGAAGATTCTGCCTCAGCTGCATTGTTAACAAATCTGAAGGATGGTGAGTCGCTCATTTTGACAATTTGACTCCTTTGAAGTACAAGGACGTACACCTGCATAACTGAAAAATATAAAACCAAAACTATATTTGTACAAACTCATCATCATCTGCATATAGACGTATTCTCCTGATTGCATCCGTGGCCAAGATGACCTCGAAGCTCAGTGTCCGCCTTCCAGCTCTTCATTCTCCACTTCACACGATCTTGGGCGTCCATGGTAGTGAGACCATTAGCACGCATATCACCCTCCACGACGTCAAGCCAAGACTTCTTTGGCCTACCCCTTTTACCTGGACCCGGCGCGGGTACCATTGCCAGGCATTTGTTCCCCACGTAGCCTGGCGGTTGCCGCAAGACGTGGCCGCACCAGCGAAGGCGGCTCTCTTGCATTTTATCCGCGATGTCACGGACATGGAGGCTGCCGCAGATGCGAAAGTTCTGTACGCGATCTTTACGCGTAACGCCGCACATCCACCGCAACATTTTCATCTCCGTGACACGCAGCTCTTGCTTGTGTCGCTCGAGCAGCGGCCACGCCTCACAACCATACAAGAGAATATATATTTGTACAAACTATTTATTATTATATTATTTCCAACGGTGACGTCAGCGACGGGGTGGTCTGCCCTTTATTTATGGGTCATTTCACCCAATTCCCCTGTCTACTTATTTTATTTTAAAAACCCGTTATGTTCGATCCCACAAACAATCGTAATGAAATGCTTCTGCAAGATTGCAGACAAAGTTCATTCTGTGATTAATAAATCACAGTATGAACTTTATGAACCCCACAGCATGTAGCAGCCTCAGTGGTGTGGCTCTGGCGCGACTGCTACGCAGAAGGCGCGGTTTCGATTCCCGCTCAGCCCCTCTAGACAAGTGCCAATTCGTTGCTCGGCGTATGATGGAATATAATGCCAAATGTTTGTCGTTTTGACGTATATGACAGGCGTCAACGAATGTCAAAAACGTCAAATCCTATACATTTGTCATTCTATTCCATCATACGCCGAGCAACGAATTGTCACTTGTTTAGGAGGGCAGTGTAAATATTTTAAGCACGAATTGAAATGACCTATTGAAATTAGTCCGGTCGTGCCTCGGAGAGCAAGTTAAGCCGTCGCCGTCGGTCCCGGTTGCCATACAAACATCTAAGGCAGCTGGTGCGGGTATTTGGAGCCCACAAAGGTCCGACTAACCTAACTACAGAACTTCGATATCACCAATTAGTTATGGAGGTCAGATGGTAGTCGCTTCACGGAAAATATCGAAGTTCAGTTAGACTGGAAAGCCAACCCCAACTGAGTTGGAAAGAGGTTCAGAGAATGATGAAACTGTGAACCCCGGCGCCATTCAAGGGAAAATTACAACTTTATTTAGAGTAGTATTATTGTAGATGTAAAAGTTATATATTAAAACGAACAATAAACATACATAAAGGTACGACATACAGTAGGTACTAGGTAGTTAATAGATAAAGTACGAAATTTAATACTCACGCAAGATCGCCCAAAGGACTGTTGTATGTGTTCCTAATAAAAATATAAAGCTGATACTTATATAACCCCATCTTGCATACAGTATAACGATGACGAACAATATTGTAGTCAAGCTCGTTAATGCTAGGAAGAATATACTATAGAAGTAATACGCCTTTAGAAGCTTCAGAGTTTTCTGAAAACAATAAAATATAACAAAAAAAACATCATGAAATGGCCTCCGAATTGATCTTTGTTAATCTAGAATAATCTAAATCAATAGATCAATTTTGGAGGCTCCTCCGAGAATTTCTCCCCTTTCTATCTGGATCACGGTCGCACTGTTATGATCACGTTATGATGCCACCATCTCTTCAAAGTGATACGAGTATCATTCTAACATCTCCACGTTTTGTAAGTGTCGTTTTGATGGTCTATACAGCCCCCCTAGACAAGAGGCAATTCGTTGCTCGGCGTATGATGGAATAGAATGACAAAATGTATAGGATTTGACGTTTTTGACATTCGTTGACGCCTGTCATATATATACGTCAAATCCCATACATTTGGCATTCTATTCCACCGGTGATATCGTTGCTCGGCGTATGATGGAATAGAATGACAAATGTATAGGATTTGACGTTTTTGACAATCGTTGACGCCTGTCATATACGTCAAATCCCATACATTTGGCATTCTATTCCATCATACGCCGAGCAACGAATTGCCACTTGTCTAGAGGGGCAGAATAAATGATTTTTGACTTTTGACTTTAACACTACATCTGATATTGAAAAAAAATCTTACTTTACTTTTATAATGTGAATCGAACTCGTACCATTGTCATCCATCGAGTGTACATATACTGTATCATGTAAGAAGTGAAAAATCTAATAAATTCAACAAATAAATATATCCATACAATAAAAGATAGTTTTTGGTCTGTTTTGACCATATAAAGGTAAGAGTTGGCAGCGGACGACATGAGGCAGTAGCGGACGACGTGTCGCAGCGGCACTATCTGGTTTCAATATATTTACATGAAATAGCGGACGAAATGATGTAGCCGCGGACGACGTGTCGCACCGACACTACTGGTTTCAATGTATTTCCATGAAAGCGACGACACGTCGTCTGCTGTTGCGACATGAAGTCGGCTTCCAACTTATACCTTAACAGTAGCATCCTGAGTATCCCGACGGACGCTGACGGTCCGATTGACACTATGAAAGTCACGAAACAATATTAATATAATACTTCTAGAGATGGTGGTAGCCACCCAGGTAACCGATAGCAAGCTTGGATTATTGGATTACTGAATAATATAGATCATCTAGCCAAATCCGTAGTTAGGACTGGCAAAGCGGACCCCAGATTCCGAGCTGAGAAAAAAAAAAAAGCTTCGGATGCGACTAGGAATTAACGCTAGGAAGAGGAAGAGATAGGTCACAAGGAAATACGAGAAGCAAAAATTGATATCCAAATGATAGATATTAATAAAACTGACCTTATGAGCTCCACAGATAAAGATGATATTTGCAATTACATCTATTGCCAAGAAGATCATCACTACTATTATTAATATATAGTCACCAGTGTACATCCTCCAACCATAAATGATGAAGGCTATCAGTGTTGCTATGATGTACATCAGGAAGAACGAAGTTACCATCTGGGAATAAATTGATTTGTTTATTTTTATTTTTACCCGACGCGACGGCCAAGAAGAGTTATGTTTTTCGCGCGTATCTTGTATGTATGTATGTTTGTAAGATTCTTTATTACCTCATATCTTCTGAACCACTTTACGGATTTTAAAGATTGATATCTCAAATGAAAGGTATGCATTGCCCAAGCGTTCCTAGGATGATAATACTTATATGGAAAAAAGCTATTATGGTGAACTTTTGGTGCCAAAATGTATCATCATCATCATCATCATTTCAGCCATAGGAAGTCCACAGGCCAAAAAAAATGTATGTATGTTTGCATGTTGTAAAAAAAAAAACACTGAAACTTATTGAGTAGGATACCAAAATGAAGAAAATTAGAAGGCGATTACAAAAATATATTATATGTTATAGCATAACTAAAAAGGATAAAGTAAAATAAATTATTCTCCCCTCGTGTGGTTTTTAACAGTTCGAGTTCGAATTGCGTGTTTCCAAATACATACTTCCTTAGCCCAACACTCAAGGTATGATTCCCAAGCCGACCGCATACGAAAACTACAGACGCATGCAGCAGATACAGCGACCCATTAATTGTTAAAATTCGATACGCATAAAGGGGACCATTGAGAAGCCACAATAAATTACACGTATCTGCTGTATATGCTGCTACAATTTTTGTCTTAAACGATATTTTCGGCATCATAGGTACCTTCTTAAAGGGGTTTGGGTAAAAAAATAGTACAAACGAATCACGTATCCTTTTATAGCACAAAACTCGCACAACATTGGACTGAAGATCCTTTTGCGTACGCAAGTTGTGCATACGAGCTAAAGAAGCATTTGGAAACTTGCGTCCGACATGAGATCCAACGATGAGATGGGTGATCATCGTTGGCTCCAGGGTTTGAGAGAGTTTTCCGCACGCCAAAAGATACAAATATACGTTTTTCTGAAAGCCCTATCAAAGTGAACGAAATCTATTATATGTAAATCACATACTTACCAACTTCAAATACCCCCATGCTATCAAACCACGCCTCAGTGGCAAGCAACAACAACATCTTTTCAACTCCGGGATTTCTGTGCGCATCTTGAGATTTCTTCTATGCGCTAACTAACTTCAAGTGTATCCTCATTCAAACATATAACTCATAAACTGTTTAAATATTGATATTATTACACATTTAATGATACTGTGTATATATCAACTTCAGAAATATCAGTGGAACCAAAATCGATAAAAGTCAACACTGCTCCAAAAACGTCAATTACCAAGAAATGTTTTCTCTAGACTAAAATCTCACGAGCATTTCTGTATTGTGTTAATATAAACAAAATACATAGATAACTAGTGAGCTTTTCTGATAATGTTGTATTTACGAGTAAATCAGGAGGAAAATGAGACATAAAACATAAGATGATGATAACCTATTTAGTAGAGTTCAGAAATTGATCACAATATTTCTGGACTACCACGCACGCCCAAACATACAATAATATTATGTATAATTTTAACTCTGTTCTCTACAAATTATAATACATACTCTTTATACGTCATTATGCACATGTATTATTGTATTCCAATAGTCCTTACTTTCCTTACTAATATTATAAATGTGAAAGTAACTCTGTCTGTCTGTCTGTCTGTCTCACTTTTACGACTAAACCGCTGAACCGATTTTGATGAACTTTGGTATAGAGGTAGGTTAGACCTTGAGAAAGGACATAGGCTATGTTTGGTCGCGATAACCGACATCCACGCGGGCGGAGCCGCGGGCAAAAGCTAGTACTCTATAAACGTCATTATGCAATGTATTATTGTATTAAGTAGATATTGTCGTTTGCATGCATAATAATTATTGTTCGTTTTTGTCGGGACAATAAAACACGTGAATAAGGCATGTAAAAATTTTTAGGTGTTTTTCATTCTTTATTTAACAGGTTCGCAATTATGCTTCTTTACTTCTCATTTTTAATTTTTGGTTGATTACACGATACCATTTCGATTATTATAAACAGTTAATATAACTCCCTCTTTTCTTCTCTCTATCTCTTCGATATTTAATGAACACTCAGCGTCTGGCATGTTAAATAATGTGAGGACGCCGCACTGGTTATAATTAACTATTTCACTTCTTACTTGTCGGAAGATGTACGCATGGGTAACTGAAATTTAAAAAAATGACAGATTATAATAGTATACTTTACGTCATATTGGATCTATGGGGCTCCAACAAAAGTTGTGTTTGATCCCGGGTGCCAAAGCTTTGGATGCAACCGGTATTAACGCTGAGATGACGGTCATTAATCCATATCCATACTAATATTATAAATTCTAAATTAATTCTGTACGTTTTCATGCCTAACCTACTGAACCGGTTTTGATGAAATTTGGTAGGTATAGGGGTAGATTGCACCTTGAGAAGGGACATAGGCTATGTTTGGTTGCGATAACCGACATACACGCGGGCGGAGCCGCAAGCAAAAGCTAGTCTAGTATCAACCAATCAATCAATCAATTAGCCTACTGCAGTCCACTGCTGGACATAGATCTTTCCCAATGTCTCTGTGAAGCCGAGATCTCACGTCCCGAATTTATTCAGGGTCGGAATCGTGTCCCCGCTCCCGCGCCGCCTTTGGGATCCGATATAGCGGCGAAAGGATCCTCGCTTCCAGGATCCGCTGATCAAGAGATTCGCCGGTCAAAAGATATTGTGCAGTACCCCCTGATGGCCCTGGAGGCCTGCTGTCTGCTGTAGAAAAAATTTCTCTTCAAAAACGAAATGTAAACGATTGTTTTCGTAGACTGTCGAAGGCCACAGCAATAAATATTACGTTTTATATCAGATAGACTATTTATATCTTAAAATAATATTCGTAGAAGTATTACTCACGCAATTCAACGAAAAAAATGGCAACACTGATCACCAAAATGTATATGAAGCAGTGTTGGGTCAATCAACTAATTTTTTCAATCAATTGAGTACTCATGACTAATTTAGTCACCACTAATTTAGTCATGATTAATTTAATCATGACTAAAATAGTTAATCATAATCGTAACTAAATAAATCAGTCTTTAGTCATTCAATCATTATTTTTTATTGATGACTAAACAAAAAAAATTAAGCTGGCTAACTTCATTTTTTGTTTCATAAGAGACATCTATCACGCCATTTAAATTATTCATCACTCAAAAGTCATAAGTTGATTGATAGCATTTTCCATTTTTGTATTTGTATATAATTTTTTTTTTATTAAAACTGCTACAACTGTAAAAAGTTGAAAGTAGATAAAAGACAAAAAAGGGTTGGAGATTCTTGCACTTTGATTATTTAACACACGCAACAAGTAGCGTCGCGTCGTATATACATCCTCCCACCACTCATGCACCGCACACGCAACTGTCCGTGCGGGCAACCGGCAGCCATTTTGTTTTGATCAGTTAGCAAGCTTTGGCGCGACGCGCACACGTATTGCATTTATTTACATTGTCATCGTTTACTTACAAGTATATTGCGCATTACATTCGAGCGGTTATTATAAATTACTTCTTGTATATTGAGTGTCGTAAAAATAATCTCAAAATGGATACCGATGAAGAAAATAGTGCTTCTTTATATTTTAATGAAACAGATTTTGTGGCCGTGAGAGCATCGACTTCGACATCAAGTGTTATTATTACTGAAGAGAGCTCCACAAGTGAGAACAGTAATTTACCGAATGAATGCACTTTATTAGATGGCACATTCTTCAAATATGTTCCTGAAAAATCATCATCTACTAAATCAGTTGGAATATGTGTAAAGTGTCTACCGCAACAAAGTGTTGAAATTAAAGGTTTTCGCAATAGCAGCTCAAAGGAGACGATTTTTTATGTTAGAGCTTTCGGCCACCTACAAATTTTGGAGAACAATAATGAAACGAGTATTGATTTATTTGTAATGTTATCGGGGTTACAATGGTACATTGCTTCTTAGCTAGTCTAACCGGAACATTGATATAAACCAAATCAAAACTGATACTAAAATCAATGTGAAACTAGGTGAAACTGTCATGGCGCCAATCTCAGAAAATTATAATTTTATTGATTACTTAGTATGACATAATAGACGTCATTAAAATCATGTCCTATGCAATGTATTGAATAAAATAGATGGATAGGGCAATAACCTTCTTTTTAACAAGTGGAAATCCACTCAAATCCGCCGGAGCCAGTGAAGGTGGTTATGTCGGACTCGAACCGACAAAACCCGCATGCGCCGTTTTTCACAGTCTATATGTATTTCGGATGTAGAAAAGCAGGATTATCCTTACTAGTTGGGCGGTCAGACGGCAGCCGCTGCCATAAAAGGCATATTTCCAAACCGAATAAAAGAGAAGGAGCAAGCGGCCGGTATAAGCCTCGGTTACAACTACAATTCCTAAGATGATGATTCATACTTACACCATGAAATGAAAGTAGGTATCCAATGAAATAAAAACAAACAAAACCATATTATATTAATATTTATTTATTACATAGGTATATAAAACGTTTCTTGGAAATTGTTGGTAGGTATGTCGTCCAAAAAGCATACAAATCATAGTGATTATAGTAAATGAGCAGAAAGAAAACTCAATTAATGTAAATAACATACATTCTCCTAATACCTTGGTTTATGTTAGTAATTGTTTGTTTAGATACTGATTTGCAGAAATGCATCTGAAATAAGATGGTTGGCGGCACGGCTGGTATATTTATTAGAATTGTTTGACTACATCACTTATAGACACTGTAATACTCCACTCGTCCATATTATTCAATACTAGCCATTGATTTATATAGCAGCTGCCTGTGTAACATCTGCATTATACCTATAATACTATTTTTTTACAATGAGCATTGAACAACAAGAAAATTCACTAATCAATCACTCAAAATAATCACAAAATAACTGTCAAACAATTTTTGGCACTTTTGGGATTGTATTGCCATTCGAAATAATGAAATCGTAATCGCTAACAATTTTTACCACATTGAATCGATACCTCGATTGATACTTTAAAATAAAAATAACACATCAGTTTTAAATTAAAATAATCTCCATTAGCGGGTTGTGGAGGTCAGATGACTGGAAGAGGTGCACCCGGGACTCCAAGGTAAGGCCAAGATAATGATGACGACAACCAAGTAGGTAAAGAGTGCAATGCCCAACCTAACGTTGTATTTTTGTATTCGTAAAGCTATAACCTGAGAGTATTATAGTTTAGAGTGTTTACTTTTAGACAGGCATAGTGTAAATAATAATATTAATAAACTATAATACTCTCAATTGACTGTTGTATTATAACATCATTGAAATAAAAATATTTAAACGGATTCTATTACAGCCTATTAAGTGGGACCTAATACAATGATTGGTAAAATGTGGGTGTTAATTCACTCTGCCTAAATCCTCCGGGGATGAATGAGTAATATGATGATGACCGTAGGTATATAATGAAGTAACTGAAAACGAATCTTCATAGAATGCGTTGTAGATAGTTTTATTTCAATTACACATTGAAATAAAACTATCTACAACGCATACTATGAAGATTCGTTTATAGCAAAATACTTTTGTTAGCAAAAACTTTCGATAATGTCATATGTGCCTGAAGTTTTATCGAATACAATCGTATTCTTAATCGATTTGAGTCTATGGTAATGGTAAAGAAGATGTCTGGCAACATTCTAACATGTTGTCATGTGAAATATTAAGAATTTTCACAAATACAATAAATAAAAAAAACACTCTTTAATAAGTTATCGTGAATCGGTTAGACTTTGGAACATTCTTCGTCCAATTATCATAATAAATGGATTCGAATTTTTTGCATATTGTACAATGACTGTTCATGCCCTATTCTCTGTTGTCTATCTCTTCTCTCACTCTCTCTTTGATGTTTTACATAAGAAACAAAAACTTAAAAGTCGTTGTATTGATGGGCCGAAAAGAAATCATCTCCTTTTGTAAGCCACTTGAAGCGTAAACATGGTTCTGACGCTGTCGCAGAATATCGTCACCATCTTGAAAAAAATAGGAAAGCTAAACGAATAAACTCTTCAAGAAAAAATATGATAGCAGAAATTACAAAGAAACAGAAGCGGCCTGTCTCTCAAGAACAATTTGATGCGGATTTGGTAAATTATTTTATTAACTCTATGATACCTTTACGAAGTATAGAAGATCCATATTTTAAAAGCATGATTCATAATTTGAATACAAATGAAGAAGTACAAGTTCCTAGCCGAAAATCATTTGGTAAAAAAATTGCACATCATCACTTTAAACAGAAGTGTGAATTGAAAGAAAAGGTAGCAACAGCGAATCATCTGTGTACTACTACTGACATTTGGTCCGATAAGAAAAGAAGCTTTCTTGGTGTTACCATTCACTGGATTGATGAGGATCTGAAAAGAAAATCAGCTGCTTTAGCTTGTCGAAGGTTTAAGGGTGCACATACGTTTGATCGCATTAAAGACCTGTTAATGGAAGTTTACTCAGATTTTGAATTGGATATATCAAAAATTAAAGCAACCGTGACAGATAATGGTTCAAATTTTATTAAAGCTTTCAAAACGTTTGGAGTTAAATCGAAATCTATTCTGGCTGCAATAACTGAAAGCGAATCTATGATAATTAGTGACAGTGATAGTGAGAACGACTTTGAAACCAATGTAGAAGACATAAGGTTTGTTGATTTTAACCCATTATATCCAGAATATTCAAATCAAGTTGATGCGGCATTGATATTATTACCGGATCATTATAGATGTTGTGCGCATACACTAAACTTATGTGCAAGTGCTGATGTGCGAAGTTTATTACAAGATCAAACAACTCCATTAGGTACTATGCACACACAAGTGATGAACAAATGTAATGAGCTATGGAATTACGCCGGACGGCCAAAATCAGCCGAAATTATTAAAAATACACTTGGACATACATTATCACGACCAGGAGCTACGCGCTGGAATAGTCTTTATGACTCGTTGAAACAAATTGGAAGCATAAAAAACAAAATTTTGCAGTTATATCGCGGTTTGGGCAACAAAAATTTAATAAAAGATGACGAATTTTCATATTTGGAAGAATATGTTGAATGTGCGGCTCCAATAGCGTCTGCACTCGATATATTGCAAGGCGATGATACATTTTATGGCGTAGTTTTACCGTGTTTACTGGCTCTACGAAAAAAACTTGAAAAACTGTGCAGAAAGGAGCTAAAGTTTTGCAAACCTCTTGTGAATAAATACCTTCAAAGCGTCAAAGAAAGGTTTAATTGCTATTTGGTTATCACGAATAAGAAGGCCGAAAATGCTATAGTCGCAGCTTTATCGTATCCACGGTTTAAAAATAAATGGTTTACGTGTATTAATCCCAACGAACAAAAAAAATGTACTACTTTGTTCAAATTAGCAATTTGCTTAGAAATCAATAAAGAAAACTCAAATGAATTACAATTGGACATTCAAAACAAATCAAACGCACAACATCAAAATGACGAGTTTTTTGATTTTAATTCAGACTCTGGGAGTGAAAATAATGATAATACTACCCAGTCACCAAGAAGAAAAGCTGATATTTTAATGACGAATTTCTTTTCGGAAGAAAGTAAAGATATAGACCTTTTACACCGTTACCCATTAATAAAAAAAATATTTTTGGAGTACAATACACCAATGCCATCTTCTGGATCTGTAGAAAGGATGTTTTCATATGCAACAATGACCAGTCTACCAAAATCACATAGATTATCTGATGAACAATTTGAAAACCGTGTGGTTATGAAAAGCAATTTAAATTATTTTAAACAAAATTAACCCATAGTTTATTGTTGTAATTGTATGACGTGCCTACATGTTAATTAAAAAATTAAACTGATTCTGTTGTAAAGCATGCGTTTTATTTTATTATGACAAAAGCTTTTATTTTTAAGCGAAACAACATTCTGTGAGTGTTAACTGGCAACGGCGTAATTTTAGATATTATATTAGTCATGATTAAATAACTAACACTAACACTAATCAATCTTCAATCATCCTACATAATTGAATTTTTTTAGTGATTACTCATTAGTCATGATTAAATAATTTAGTTTTAGTTATCAATCATCAATCAAACTAAATTTTGCCCAACACTGATATGAAGGTGCTACCGCTGTAGGCCAAGGTACATGACGTCATCTTTATTATACCAATGTACGCTAACCCTAATAGACACGTTAGTATTAGTAGAGTCAGGCTATACAAATAGTACGCCATTAGGAACTGCACCACTTTCTGGAAAAAATTAACAACATTAATTAGGATGTCACTCTAGTTGTACATTTTTAGGAAGTAATAGTAAAGGTATGATTCCGAAGCTGATCGCATACGACAACAACAGACACATGCAGCAAATAAAGTGTATCCATTACTTGTTGAACTCCGATACGGATAAAGGGGACCATTGAGAAGCCGCAATGAATTACGAGTATCCTGCTGCGTGCGTCGGCAATTGTTGTATGCGGTCGGCTACGGAATCATACCTTAATTTTTTTTTTTTATATAGGACACGTCAATTTGACTTCGCCTCGCCTGATGGTAAGCTGAAGGCAAAGTCTCTGAAAAGAGGGCCACCATTACAACACGTACCATGTTACAATGGTGGCACTCAGCTTGACGGCCTCATCAGATGCTTTTTCACGCCCCGCTTAAATATGACAATAAATTAAAAACAATACAATAAGTTAAAGGTTTTATTCTTGTCTTTTAGCAATTTAAACCCCACTGGGTATAATAGGTTTTGTCCAACAGAAATAATTTAATCTCATGACTCATATTAAACGTCCAAAGATAACACGAGGAAAAATATAATTATATAGTTTTATGTTTCTCAGTAGTCGCGTAGTTTGTGGACAAGTTCATATCACATGTTACGCGAGTGATATTTTTAAAAGTAGGTAGGCACTACAGTTAAAATTATTTAATAGATACGATTTGACGTTTATAGTCTAGGGTTGGAGTGTCTCAAATCAATTGTCAGAATAATCGATTCAGGTAACAAAAGATTAATCGCAACGTTGCCCGAATGTAACTTTTGTAACATAGTAATTTGTAAATAAATAAAACTATTCGTCATAACTACCCCACCGCGCTATATAATTATCCGACAGGATTTTCATACCATAAAAAACCTTACTTTTCCTCGATAGTTATATAATAATGTATAGGAATCTGCCGGATTTGTTTCTCTTGTCTGCTCCCTTGCGCAGTATAAAAATATTTTTTTTATTTGGACCAGTAATTCCTGAGATTAACGCGTTCTACCAAATATACAAAAAACTTCTTCAACTTTTTAATATTACTAGCTATTGCCCGCGGCTCCACCCGCCTGAATATCTGTTATCGCGGCTAAAGATAGCCTTTCCCAAGGTCTAATCTATCTATGTACCAAATTTCATGAAAATCGGTTTAGTGGTTTTGGCGAGAAAGCGTAACAGACAGACAGACGGACAGAAAGACATATAGACAGTTACTTTCGCATTTATAATATTAGTATTTGAATAAGTATAGATAAAACTGACCTTACGAGCTCCAATCACGAAGGTGACATGTAAAACAATAAAGGCAGCCCCAGCAAGAACATAAACAGCTGATATCGATAACATTGCTGAGAAGTAGAGTAGCAGAAATGAAATTAGAAGCTGAAAAGATATTAACATGATATATATACTTAATAATGTTGGAAAAAGCGGACTTCGGACTTGGAGATTCGGATTCGATGCGATTAACGCAAGGATGATGAAGAAGATATAATAATGTTGCAGATCTCTTGAGTTGTTTCCACCATCGGCGGATTCTTACCAATACTGCTTAAAATGTCTTAGCTTTTTCTTCAAATAAAATATGCATTGTTATATAAAATATTGCTTCACTAAATTGAAACTGTTATTTTGAATTCTTAAAATTGAAACAAATGTGGAGCATTGTGGAAACTAACTTAACAGGAGGGCAAAAAAACTGTATTACCAGGTATATCTATTTTATTTTTGATCCTATTATATTTTGTTATACATAAACAAAATCATAAGTACGATTAGGTGTAATTTTAATGGTTCACCCATGTTTGGTATTTGGTCGAAAATCACTTCGACTAATTTCAGTTACAATAAAGTCATTTCACATAATTACTCATTTGACTGAATATTTAATTGGTAGATTTTATTTGGCATAATTATTTATTTGGAATAATGTCCTTTCACCGAATTTTCATTTGCACTAATTTTATTTCAACTAATGCTTCATTAGACTAATAATGATTTAGTCGAGAGATCATATCGAATATTCGGTTTAGTAATACTTATTTAGTTTGCTTTCATTGTCAATAAACTGACGGTGGTTTCATTGTTTTTTTTTTTTCATATTTTGTTTTTTTCTGGCACTCGGCAGCCGCTACCGCGGCACGATCGCTTCGCTCGCTCGCCTCGTGCTTGTTGTGGTCACAGTTCTAACCTAACCTAACCCTGCCAATTGCACTGAGAGTTTTTCAATTTTACTTGTATTGTTTTTCATGAAACTTCTTCTTACGCCCAGTTTCCGAAAGGCGGATCAACGTCAAATTAACTAATCGGCTGTCAAGTGGTTTTCTTAGAACACTGAAATACACTAATTACATTATACCAATTGAATATCCGATGAAATACATACATATTATACCAACTGAACATTACATGAAATGAACATTATACTTTATGACCAATAGCACAAATGTTGTTAACGCAAATAAATATTTGATGAAATGAAAATTATGTTAATCGATATTATGCAAAGCAATTATTTTCTCAAACGTTGTTCGAATTAGTAACATTCGACCAAACGTTGTTATACCAAACAAGGGAGAACCACTAGCTGACCCCGCGAACTTCATACCGCCTTTTTTTTAAATTTTTCTTGCCGTAAGAACCATCCTCGTATTTCAGGGAATATTCTAAAAAAAGAATTAGCGAAATCGGTTCAGGCGTTCTCGAGATTTGCGCTTAGCAACACATTTAGGGATTCATTTTTATATACCTAATAGATACGTGCTTACACTCCCTTTTTGCCCTGTTTGCCCCCTTTTTTTACTGTAAAAATATATTTCTACTTTGACAAAACGATTTTTTGGTATAAATTCTTTATTTTTCTATTTTATCACGCGAATTGACCTTCTATTCTGGGCGTGGGTTCTAATTATTTTTTTGGTCTTTTATAAGCTATAGTTAGCATACCTACTAACTAAATTACGCTCCTAAACTAAACTAACAAACAATAACAACAACAAAAAAAAAACAAAACATACAAAAAAAAAACAAAAAAATTATAATAAAAAAAAAAATAACAATAGGAAAGTGTGTACTATAGTAAATTTTAAAAAAACTAAAAAAGAATAATTTGTAGGTATCTTTTGACAATAAATATTATTTGTAACCAGAAAATTACAAAAAATGGTAGAGAAACATAGAAATCCAAAACTCACCAGCTTAGAATATCCCCAAACTATCAAACCAGACCTAAGGGGTAGGCAAAAACATTTTAAGGCATCTATTCGCATCTTGAAAACTGTCTTCCAATCACTAACTCTTAAAGTTACTCCTTGTAAGAGATGGAAATTTCAGCAACAACCGGGACCTTCGTTATGATGATGATGATGACGTCATGAGGTGTCTTTACTGATGGGAATAAAGATTTAGATTAATTTTATTTTCATTAAATTCCGAAGCCGACCGCATACGATAACTGCCGACGCATGCAGCAGATACAGCGTACCCATTACTTGTTAAACTCCGATACGGATAAAGGGGACCATTGAGAAGCCGCAATGGATTACGCGCATGTTCTACGTACGTCAGCAGTTGTTGTATACAGCGGCTACGGAATCATACCTTAAGGCTTAAAAAATAACTTGCTGTGATATAACTGGCCCTCGAATCTACTAAAGCAAAACCACTGTCAAACTACGGGCACTGCAAAAATATTCAATTTAATTCTCGACTTTAAATTAATGATTTTAAAGTCTAAAATTAATGGCTTTTTGTAGAGTGAAAGAATATTTTTAATTAAACTCCTTTCATTTAATAAACACCCGTATTCACAAACAATACTGTGAGGTCTCATAGTGTGCTCGAGCGCATAGGGCTGGTAAAATTAATTCACAAACATCACGGAGCAGTATCTAACGCAGTGCGTTCCCTCAACGAAGTATTACTTAAGTGTTATCAATGAATAAAAAGGCTTGCCAAAACGAACGCACTGAGAATTTATAGTTCTTTGCACAGTTTTGGTAGTACGCATAGCGAAGTATTGTTTGTGAATACGGGTGTAAGTTTATAGCAATAAAGTCAAAAATTTAACGCCATTTTTGCGAAGTCTGTGGTACCTATGACAGTGGTTTTACTTTAGTAGCAATGCAATTCTGTAAGCGCGCAACGACGAGCACAACTTAGCGACAATCTTGATCTAGATTGTCATTGGTCGGACTGGATGACGTCACTGGAGATCGACCAATGGCAATCTAGATCAAGGCTGTCGCAACGTTGTGGTCGTCATTGTGCGCTTACAGAATGCCATTGCAGAATCGAGGGTGTGGTTTATTTTCTCTAAAACTTAACTTAATTTCTCTAGAATTTCTTTAGTAAAATTGCCTTTGCAATGATCTTTTATGATAAAAATCACGTTCAATAAAAAGAAAACAGACAGATTCTGATAACCTTCTAGTGTTATCTTTTTATGTTTGCAGATAAAACTATAATTAAAACAACAATAATATTTAAAAAAAATATTATTAAAAAAACCTGTTTTTAATGTTTATCCTTTACTTTTTATATTATTAGAGAATACATAATTACAGTATATAATAAACGCACATTTACCTATTTATAAGGTTATAAATTTTAATATATTAATACACATAATTATATACAATAACAACGCATAGGTACAATTATGCAGTTAACAATTATATTTTTGACACTAAACCAAAATTTTTGTATTATAATTTAAAAAATACCACTACCATAAAAACTACTACCTACCTCATATTGGTATATTACACTACTCACTTCATTACATTAAAACATAGTTAACTAAAATAACCTTATTTTTGGTGGCACTATTAACACTATTAAGGAAAGACTGCCTCAAAAAACATAAAATATTTTATCCACAAGGATACACACCGCTCGTCCATATCTCCCTCCAATGAACATTATGAAAATAATAATGTTAACAACTTATTATATATAACGATAAATACATAGTTGTGTATAAAAGTGATAACTATTTACTCCAATAATGAACACAAAATCAATAAACAGTATTATTATAACGGCACTATCGCGACGCAATAGTAAAATGTCTATTTTACTTTTACTTGAGAAGAAACGATTCGTCTGCTGCACTCCCACTCAGGCGTATTACTCGAATGGTGAAGTGCGATAGTGATACTTTTGCCTAGTACGCTTGGATGGTGACTATAGTACTAAAATACTACTACAAATACATAGACTTCACAATGTGTGTGTCGATAATCGTGGATGTGCAGCGAATATTCAGAAGTCAGCATTGCACAGATCCATAATACGACAAATGCAGATGAATGACGTATTATTAGTAGATAAGTAGGTACGACTTGGCTTATAAAAATGGTGCAAACACTAAGTATAAAAAATATAGCTACAGTCCAGCCGTCCAGAGAGTGCAGATATGACAGGTCGTGACCAAATGGGCGATGTCACATTGAACTGGCGTACAATTTTCCGTAAAATTTTAAATATTGTTTACTATTCTTATCAATGAGTGATAACCTTAAAAATTGAATAATTATGTTAATCTACAATAATAAACGTATCAATTTTGGGCTAAAATTATTAAGAATTAATAAATAAAAAAATATAAAAACAACAGTTTTGAAATTCCAATCACGTTAAACTGCGCTTTTTCAAGCTTTTTTTATATATAGGTAGGACACGTCAATTTGACTTCGCCTCACCTTATGTCAACTGTTTCCTTTTGTAGTGATATGACAAAAAAAAAACTAATTTAAAAACTGTAAAAAACTAGTTTCATTAGTCGGTTTGTTAAGAAATTAAAAATAAATTGTTAAGACATTATGCCATGTATGTGACACCCCACCCGTTCCCTGCTAAGGGTCTCAACGCGCTCATTCACGTACAGATTGAAGAGCGTACTCCAACCAGTTCAGACTTTGGAATTACATAGGATCACACAGTTACATTTGCAGTTGCTAGTATGACAATCGTTCAATTATATTGATTTGCTGACTTCATGGTAGGACATCACCGTACCCAAGCATGAGGTTTCATTACCATCATCAGCGCTATATCAATACTCCGTCTGACGTAGGCCTGTAGGCACACAGTTTTATTGAACACTTGACCGTTACTTGTGATGGAAATGGAACGTCGATAGTTCAATAGCAAATGAGTGTAAACGTTACCAATAGTTCAAAGGAAAATCACTGTGCTGTACTATGTTGTTTGGGTTCTTTTTGTCTTGAAAAATTTATGTCACTTGTACCCTTTTGTCTCTATTAGATACCTACTATTAACTGCAGCCGTCAACTGAAATTAATGAGAATACACACGATACACGATCGGACAGTAATTTACGATTATATAATAGTATAGATATAGATTTTGCGTCCATCGCGAACAAACAGACAAACAGACATAACAGATAAGAATGTCACTTGTACCCTTTTGTCATAATTAGATACCTACTATTTAACTGCAGCCGTAAACTGAAATTAATGAGAATACACACGATACACGATCGGACAGTAATTTCCAACTATTCTGTGAACTGAAGGAGGCCGCTACCTTCCCTTCATACATATACTCACGCCGGTAAATCCCCGAAGGGATGGGCAGAGGTATATTAACACCCACATTTCGCCAATTATTATTTTCAGTGCCACGTAATAGGGGGCGAGCCTATTGTCATCTAGTGGGCACTTTGTATTGGGCTGTAAGTTTACTGTCGGATGGGGAACAGCCCTATCCTTCAGTCGCCTTCTACGACAACCACGGGAAGAAATTGGGCGTCCCTATTCTACTCCACCGGGAATTAATTAACCCTTTCGCTTCATTATCGTGCAAAATTGTTTTTGATTTGCAATAAAACAATATGCATTTGACAGTAACAACCGTAGTTCCAATTTTCGCCATTTCACAGAATCTTTAGTTTTATGACCATATGATACTATCGGTATTAAGCCTTGTCCTTATGTTTCTCGCAACATTTTCACTAGCACAACACGACAAAACATAGTGCCTAACATTTAACAAGAAGCACCTTAAGGAAAGTACTGTATACTATAATGTGTGAAAAACCATAGAGATGTAGAATATCCATGTTTTATTGTGTTGTGCTACTGAAAATGTTGCGAAAAACATGAGTTGTAGTCGCACATTTAGACGATCATGAAATAACACGGAAATAACGAAGGATGATTTTTGATAGATGACGTCACACACACACACACACACACTATTAATGACAACTTATTTACTATTAGTGGGCCACATGACATCCAACCACACGTCCTGGAACTACCACGAGTTTAGACATGACACATGGCAGCGCCTGCGTACAGGTTAATTTCAGGGCCGCATTGGCATCTTTGAAAAAAAAATCTTTCAAATTTCGATGAATCAACACTAGTGAAAAACTTTTATTTTCTTAGTTTTACCGCTGTTTTGCCTTTAACTTCAGTTATTTGTACAGAACGTGGTTATTCATTGTTTATCTTTTTTCATTATTTTTCCCCAGTCCCAGTCGCCGTCACGGTGTTCCTCTCTGTATCACGCTATGGACCCTGCGACCGCACGGTGAATCCATGGTGTGCTGAGAATCGGATCTCTTTTTTCGTTTATTTAGAATACAATTCGGTGTCAACTCATGGTATAGAGCTTTTCGTTTATTTAGAATACAATTCGGTGTCAACTCATGGTAGAGCTACCGATCGGCCACCTGAATCTCTTGGAAGGCGGATACAAGGAAACACTGGCGTGGCTAACTTGCCCTGGTAGAATCTCTTGAAAAACTTAACATTGGCATCTCGCCATTAAAACATTTACTTGATATTGGCAATATTGCGGCGATTTGCTGCAGCAGTCATTAAGAAGAACATGAACGGCATTAGTAATGACGTGGACATTGGAATTTAATTAAAACATTGGTGAATTAATTGATTGATAGACAAAATATTAAAAAAAAAACCCACTAGTTCATTAATAATAACAAATAATTTTATTCCAAGTAAATTAGATCACAGTATAGAAAAAATAGTACCTACAAATATGGGTAACGTACGCCAGAAGATCACCCCTTGACCGCTTTGGCCTGAAACCGTATTGCTGGTCTTCAATTAAGGGGTGATCTTCTTGGTGTTTAATGATGTGCTCAAACACCTTGCTCAGAACTGAGGTGGCGGCTATGGGCCGATAGTTTGCAGGTCAGAGCGATCCTCCTTCTTGGGGTACGGCTTGGGGAGCCCCCGGCTTCCACCTCTTTCCATTCTGATGGCATTGTACTCGAGATGTACCAAAGTCGGTACAGCCACGGATTGGAGATATTGATGTAATCTCATAATTTTAGTTAATAACAATTTTAACTTATGGCTATGTTAATATGATGTAAAAATAATTGAACTAGGTACAAATATAAATAAAGAATAATGAAACAGTAGAAAAAATAAGATGTATTTGTGCAAAAAGATTAAACTAACAAATAAATTAACTTATTATCAAAATAAGGAAGTAAGTACTAAATGAACAAACAAAATAATAAACAATACATTAGGATAAAAATAATAAATTAAACTAAAAAGTAATTTAAAGTATCAAAACCTCTAACTTTAGTATAAATAACTGTATTGTTTTTATCCTTACTATTAGTATCTATAATTATCTACATTTGGGTCTTTAACACTTAAAATATGTTGGACTTCCGCAGCATTGTTGGTGGAGCTTAAGTTGCTGGAATCCTTCAATTTCGCCAATTCACTTCTCACCAGAAGGAGAACGTATGAGTGGACAACTGAAAATAAAAAACCAAATTAAGACTTTTATACCTAACTAGCTGTCCCGGCGAACTTCGTACCGCCATATTTTTCCCGTTCCCGCTGCACCTATTTTCTCACCGTTTAAACCTTCCCTGGACACCCACGAATATGTCAAGACTAAAATTAGTCAAATCGGTTCAACCGTTCTTGAGTTATAAAATAACAACGAAAAGTGGCATTGATTTTTATATATTAGATAATACATAATTTTAATAGGACCTGTCTAACTGGGGATTTGGCTGAAATTCCATATTTTTTATGAAGCGATTCTCATCAGACCATATTAGGCGATATAGAAGCATTGCAGCTAGACCAGTTGTTAGACTCTTTACGGCTCCAATACCCGTAACGACTGCCAATGTTATTGTTGTAACTGAGACCGAGCGCGGTGACGCTCTTGGTGTTGCATACGTCCATTGGCCGCGGTAACCACGTCCCATCAGGTGGGCCGTGTGCTTGTCTGCTACCTAAGTGGTATAAAAAATGTATATTGAACTAGCTTTTGCCCGCGGCTCCGCCCGCGTGGTTGTCGGTTATCGCGACCAAACATAGCCTATGTCCTTTCCCAAGGTCTAATCTATCTCTGTACCCAATTTCATCAAGATCGGTTCAGTGGTTTAGGCGTGAAAGCGTAACAGACAGACAGACAGACAGACAGAGTTACTTTCGCATTTATAATATGTATTGGTATGGAGTATGGTTATGGAAGTATGGATATGGATATGGATATGGATAAATACTCACCCAAATTGCCAAGAAAAATGGTCACATCCGACGTCATAACAAATACGTAGACGTTTCTAATATCGCCCCATTGACTATTTACAACGCCGATGTACAGAATACCGAAAAGGTACTCCAGCAGCAGTATCGTCAAACTATAATAGAAGTACACCCTTATCAGCTGTACATTCTTCTGCAAAAAAATTTACAATCAATTAAAATCCAATATCAACTGTAAAAAATTTTAAAGGGGTAGCGCCTTTAATAATAATAATAATTTGTTTTATATAATTATGTATTTAAAAATATAATTTATAAGAGTTTTTAAAATAATAAAGAGGAATAATAATAATATACGTCTTTATTGTACACCAAAAAATATCACATTACATAATATATACTTCTGGGGTCAGGTACGGACCAGTCAGTAGGGGTGGTTAAGTCGGACTCGAACCGACTAAAACAGCGTACCTACCGTCTTGGTTCATATAAGGGTATAAGGTGACCCAGTAAGGCAATTTATTTTCCTGTATTTAAAACAAATTATTTAACTGTGCTTATTAAATTAAGAATAGTAAAAGTTGCGAATATTCTTATTTTATCGTTGTTAATTTATTTTAGTGATCCATCCAACCTATTAGTAAATTATTTGACAACAATTATGACGTCACAGTTGTTTATTTCATACAATAATTTCCTTATGGTTGATTTACATCAGACGAGTGAATGCTCATTCTGTCCCCTCTACGTCAAATTAGTGTAAACAGTGACAGCCCCCCTAGACTAGTGGCAATTCGTTGCTCGGCGTATGATGGAATAGAATGACAAATGTGTAGGATTTGACGTTTTTGACATTCGTTGACGCCTGTCATATACGTCACCCATACATTTGGCATTCTATTCCATCATACGCCGAGCAACGAATTGCCACTAGTCTAGAGGGGCTGAACATACATTCTTTGGTTCTTTCTTATGTAAACTTTGAAAATAAGGTTTCGTTGACGCTGAAATATTAAGAAAAAATGGTCTTTTCAGCTCTGACTATAATATGTTCGTTTGGTCTAAATCCGCCTTTATAAGTTGACGTTTAGTGAAAAGCAATTATTTTGACTGGACAGTCAAATACCCAGTTACCTCGCACCACCGTCGCTCTTACGGCCGTTCCCAATAACATAGCTACAGATAAAGGTAAAGGTAGATATAGTTTTTTTGTCAAATCCTATTGTTATTTTGCTACTATGAATTGCGGTACCATAGAGATTGATGACGTGTTATTTGAATTGCGGTACGATAGATAGGTTATTGGGTACGGTCGTTAGACCATCTACGTACAGACACAACTAATTACAATTTTTTGTAATGGTGACGATGGATCGCCGTGTTGGTTCCGGGTAGAGTAGAATAGGACCACCCTATCTTTTCCTGTGGGTGTCATAGAAGGCGCCTAAGAGATAGGGCTGTTCTATCGGACAGTAAACATACGGCCCATGAATAAGTACCCGCTTGACGGCATTAGGCTCGCCCTCTATTACGTGGGACCGAAAATCATAGTTGACGAAATGTGGGTGATGATCCGACATAGAACCAAAGTTACCGACATAGCTCGCAGAATAAGCGTCATTAGCTTAGCGTCGGTAGCTTAGTGGTTAAGGAGTCGGCCTTTCGATCGAGAGGTCCCGGGTTCGAATCCTGGCCATTACACTACCGACGTGAACCCACTCCTAACACAAGCAATTTAGCTTAGTTGGAGGGGTTAACGGGAATATTAGTAATTTCGGTTGCTAATATTCTTTAAAAAAAAAAAATAATAATAAGCAAGCTGAAGTGGCAATGGGCTGGCCACAGTGGCCACATCTGCCGAAGGACTGATGGCCGTTGGAGTAAACGAGTCCTAGAGTGGAGACCGCGCGAAGGTAAACGGAAGATGGGACACCCCCTAGCTAGGCGGACTGACGACCTGCGAAAGGTGGCTGGGACAGACTGGATGCAGAAGGCGGAGGATCGGCAAACGTGGCGCATATTGAGAGAGGCCTATGTCCAGCAGTGGACTGCAATAGGCTAATTGAAAAATTGATTGGGTGATGATAATACACTTCTGCCTACCCCTTAGGGGAGTTAAAAGCGTGAGTATATGAATGTCGATGACGGTTATAATAAAACTGACCTTATGAGCTCCAACGAGGAACATGACATGCAGAACGGCGTCTGCAGCCACCACAATGCCAATGATAGACAATATCACCAAACTCACAACGTAGTCATCACTACGCATGTCCATTTTGTAAATGTATGTTGCTGTATTAATTAATGGCGGCACTATAGCGTACAGCAGCACTAATAAATCCAGCATCTGAAAGGAAATATAAAAGAATATAGGAACGTGGAAAAAGCTTGTGTCACAATTTTTAACTAAAATTGGCTCGGTTTTCGCAGAGAAAAGGGGAAAATTTTGTCGCAAAACTTGTGATAAAATCAGTTTTTGGTTTCAGTAAAGTATTACTTTAGGCAGCTTCACTTGCTAGTTCTATGCATGCCGTCTATTCTTGTACGAGTAGTCTGAGCCTAAAATAGTGGTGTGCAACGATTCCATCCTATAAATAAGTTGATAAACAAAATAACCTACACTATTGTTCACGGATAATAGTATAAAATTAAGTAAATGGTCCGATTGCAATGTAAACGATGATTGTAATATGAAATTAATAATGAATCTGCATCCTTATTTAGCTACAAGTTGATGTTGATATGTGTTTGTGTCCGCGGCACCGCCCACATGGATGTCGGTTACCGCGAATTTGGTCATTAACTCCTGTTAAGTATACTAAACCAATTGCGATTAAAACAACAGACCGCTAAAAACCATATCAAAATCCGTTCAGTAGTTTTGCTTCCATCGCCAACAAATAGACAAGAATTAAAAAAAATTGTTCAGAATGGTTTATGTAACATAACCTACATTTTAATATCTCCAAATGGTTAAACGACCACTTTACAAATTAAATAGAATAGAATATAGATGAAAACATTCTAAATTCAAATTGGAATAATTTATCATAAGAATTAACGGGATATTTACCATGTTTATTGGTGTTTGAGGTTATCCAATATTTCGGCGCTATTTTAAACGCCATGATCTCGGATGTGCCTACTGACGTCCGCGGAGCTAGTTCTTTATAGACAAACGGTATCTGACTACCCTCTTTCTCAATCATTTGTTACGCGTACCAAAATATCGGATACTTGTAAAAACAGGTGTAATTACCGGTACCTATATAATATCTTGATGCTAATTGAGTACAAAATGTACCATAAATGCGCAGTACGTGTTTTTTGAATGTCTTTTGACGATGATGATGATGCTACGGGGGCGGAGGAGTTTAGCCCTCCTAGACAAATGGCAATTCGTTAGGCGTCGCATTGTAGAACAGAATGATGATTGTATGGAATTTGACGTATATTATGACAGTCGTCATCGTATGTCATAAACGTCACAATGCGTGTCATATGTCAAATTCCGTACATTCATCAGGCTTGGGGGGTAAACCAAACTGCGTCATGGCCTCATGTCTCTCGCGACTTGGATATAATAAGTATATAGATATACCAGTAACTTTAAACATGGTAAATAGCACCAAAGCAAGTTTCTATTCTCACGGGTTTGAGTAGATCAAATAGCAGTCGCTTTCAAAAAAGCCAAGACAAAGGGGGCTCCAAAGTCTATACTTTGTCCTTATGTCCCACTGACCTTATGTCCCACCTCCTGCACTAAAGACGATCTTAAAAAAACCACTGACAGCGCGGTCGAGATTGCAGACTTTTATTCGCGTATAATGTAAATCAGTGAAAAAGAGGATCATTGACATGAAAGCAGAGACTGATACGAAATAGATACAAAAAAATATGGAAATAAAATAGTATCACACTTACCAATTTGAAATATCCCCACGCTACCAAGCTGCTTCTCAGTACTGGAATTTCTGTACGCATCTTGAGAAATATTAAATTTCTTCTAACAACAATCAAATATAATAATTTCTAAGGTTATGCTTAAAGCACTGGTAACTACCGATTGATAGTGACACAGATCAACTTCAAAACTAGGAATACTAAAATATAACTGGACACTGAGTTTCAAACTTGAGAAAACGGAAGATTTCAATCGGTTAATATAAATGATAGAACTGATGGGAAACAAGACAGATTTAAATAACGTCGTGTATTACGAAAGCGTATAGTACGGAACGATTTGACAATCAGAATAAGAGTATTGCTACTAAATGTGCCTTATATAGTTTCCTAAATAATTAGTCCTAATGATTATTACTTGTTCCTGTCAATATTTAGCTCGTTATAAATAAATTAAGTATAATTAGATGTGCAGACTTTGGTTACAGATAACGATTTATGCTATTTATTTTCAAATAGCTTAGAAACATACCAAATCTTTTTTGTGCAGAATTCCCCTCCGTTGGCCTGTAAACTTACTAAGGGTATGCAGAGGTGTCCTAAGACCTACATTTCACCAATCAATTCAATCAATTTGCCCATAACAGTCCATTGCTGGACACATGCCTCTCCCAATGTTGCCTTTGGCCTACTATTGCCACGTTGGCTGGTTGGTACAGGATTTAATTTCGAGTTTCGCTTCAGAAATTTATACAGGTAGCTCAGTTGTTAATAGTATTGAAAGGGACTGGCTACAGGTTCAAGTCTGATCCTGGACCTGGATGTTGACTTTTTCTGATTCTTTGTAGTACAAATTATCATAATTGTTTTATTTCTTTTTTATACCACATAAGTCGCAGACAAGCACACGGCCCACCTGATGGAAAGTGGTTACCGTGGCCTTTGGACGTGGGCAACACCAGGGGAATCACGTCATGCTGCCTACCCTGAAAGAACAGAGAGATTCTGTGCCCATATTGAATAAATCACTTGTACTTTTCCACAATTAGGTATATTTTATTTATTTGAACCTTACCGGTTTCACCTTACGGCATTGCTTATAATGTCGTAAGGTGAAACCGGTAAGGTTCAAATAAATAAATAATTGTGGAAAAGTACAAGTGATTTATTCAATATGTGTAGCAAGTTCCACCAAGTGCCATCAATCTCCAGTATAAACAGATTCTGTGCCGTCAGCGCAGAAGACAAGCAGGACAACAAACCTTTGGTCTTCCCACTGACAGCACAAAACCTCTTCAGTGAGCTCAGGTTACCCTACTCACCGAGAACACAACACAAGGTTATAACTGTAGGGTGAAAGTACATCCCCAGTCAGACGGTTCGATTGGGACGGAAATGCCGTCGTGTCCTAATCTTGTAATCTTTTGATGTGTTTCAAAATTTCATTAAAATTGAGTGAGATCATATCATTAGTCCTTAACATAAACACCCCGTTGGTATCAGAGTATAACTCACAACTGGTAACGCCCGTATCAGTTGATTCCTTGAACCATAATGGCTAGTGAATTAAAGTTAAAGAAACCCGTATGATAACCTCTTTACAGATAAATTATTTATGTTTGCAAACTAACAGTACTGAATCGAATGGAATGGAAATGGGACTCTTTTATCCGCACTTAGCCTCTTTCTTGGGCCATTGTGCGTGGAGAGTGCTGGCTATAACAGCCAGCCTAGCTCCGCCCAGAAGCGCAGAAGCTTACTGGGGGCTTCACAGGCTTCGCGGAGCGACCTCGCTGTGCCGAGGATTTGGAAACGTTGGGGGCTACTGCCTCGCATTCCAGTACTACGTGGGCAACCGTTTCTTCGGCGACGAAGCACCCCTTACATAGGGGGCTATCCGTTATCCCGAAGGTGTAAAGGTGTAAAACTAACAGTACTTATGGTTCAGCCGGGCTGTTTTTTTAACCTAACATAACCCTCATTAATGTGCGCCTATATCGTACCAGCTCTGCACCGCGCTATGGTAGAATACCTACGGCATTAAGTCCGCCAATGTACATCGTGGGTGAAGAATAAATCATAAATAACAAATATGCCTCACACCTAGTTGATTCAAGGCCATCTTCTGTATCTTTTCCCCCTAGGGAGGGTAAAGTTTCAGATAAATCCGGGAAAAATGCATGTATATGGGTATTTAATTTACATTGGTCTGGTCCTGCCTGCCTCGAAGAGTACGTTAAGCCGTCGGTCCCGGTTATATATCTATGACAGTCGTTAAGGGTAGCTGGAGCCCTAAAATGGCCAACAACCTGGCTGTAATGCTTTGATATCGCCCAATATAGCGTTAGGGGGTTGTGGAGGTCAGATGGCAATCGCTTCACGGAAAATATCGGAGTCAGCTAAATCCGCAGTTCAACTGGTAAAGCGGACCCCAGACTCCGAAGTGAAAGCTTCGTATGCGACTGGAATTAACGCTAGGATGAAGAGAGTACATTATTATTGGAATCACTTAGGACCTTTTCTGTATTAGGTATGTGGGTTGAGTTAAGGGTACCAACCGTTGCGCATAATATGATAATAGAAGGTATATTATCATATTATGCCTGCCCCTTTGGGGATTTACAGGCGTGAGCATATATGTATGTATGTAATGTGAAAACCCCGAATGCGACCGTAAAATATGACGACAAAACAATGCTAAAATGACGTAATGATTAACTTGTAAATACAATTTACTTTGAAAAGTTCAGAGGTTATCATTCTGTCTGACTTCATATAAATTGAAGTTATTTGTTCACATAAGTTTAGTACGAAAACAATAGTTCTTTCGAATAGTTGTATAGAACGCAATAAGTTATACTTACGTACAGTTACTACATTGAATAAAACCTAATTATATAGCTGAATAGTGCTGTTTTTACTTCGTGTATACGAAGAAGAATAATTTTGAAAATGCATACAGAAGTTCTGATCGATGTACCAGTGCTGAGTAGATGCTGTTGTTGCATACCCCTGAGAACTGGCTTACTAGGATGGGGATATGTTAAGCTGGTGAGTATAGGTTATTTAGTATTATGTTATCTGTGGTCACCGGCATTAAGGTATGATTCAGAAGCCGCATACGACAAAACTACCGACGCACGCAACATATGCGCGTAATTCATTGCGACTTCTCAATGGTCCCTTTTGTCTGTATCGGTGTTTAACAAGTAATGGGTACGCTGTATCTGCTGCATGCGTCTGTCGTTGTCGTATGCGGTCGACTTCGGAATGATACCTTAGGCGACATTTAGATGAGGAGACTTTCTCGCCTGCAAGATACGAATAACGAAAGGACAGAAAAAATTGCTTCATCTAAACCATGGAGAAGGAATTTACTAATCATATTCTTTCCTCCGTGATCTAAACATTTGCAGAAACAATTGCTCGCTCACCTACGCCTGCCGAGAATTGCCTCCCAACTGTATGTTGGTAGTGTCCGTCTAAACAGAATTGTCAAGCAATAATCATATTTTGACAGGCGATATGTCACTTGCGAATCTCGTATGATAAATCGTGGGCGAGAATGTAGTGTTTACCTGTGTGTAAACACTTTGATATGATAATGGTATGACGATTATTGCTAGTGATGGTCGCGAACGATTTTTCGGACGTGCGAGAAACTCTCCCCGTCTAAATGAGCCATTACTCATCATGGAGATCTAAATATCAGGCGCGGTCCGAGGGGGGGGGGGGGGTCACAGGGGACATGACCCCCCCCCCCCCCCCCAAAACCATGCACGTCATATTGAAAAGTCCCAGTACGAGGGGAGGGGCGGGTTAAATTTCTTAACAAGATTTTTTTTTAAGGTTTACTCTGTTTCGGTTTATCTGTTAGATATTAGGTTTAAATTTTTTTTTTTATCGTAAATCGTAAAAAAAGCGTGGCGGGAGGGGGCTGACAATGTGACCCGCGCGGCCTCTGCGAGGGAAAAACCGGATTTACTCTCTCGCAGGCCATGACGGACAATGGTGTCTGCTATATAATATCTCAGGAAATAATGACAATATCGCTATTCCCGTAAGTCGGCCATTAATTTTGAGTTATTTCCTAAGAATATTTACAAAAAAACAACTTGGCGATTTTGGACACTTCATGGTAAAATGTGCTGGCCTCAGGGGAAACTCGCCTGTCGGACACCATTGTCCGTCATGGCGTTCAACGTGTTAAGGAATTTCCGAAGTGACCCCCCCCCAAAACTTTAAGCTGCGACCGCGCCTTCTAAATAATATCAGATAATGTGACAAATGTTTCATTCATTATTGCAAAGCTTATTTCCCGAAGCCCCCTCTGCAATTTTGACTACTTTCCACGACGTTGTCAAATAAATTGACCCTAAACAATAACTTTTTTTTTCCAGATATTATCATCATTCTTGGCACTAAACTGCCTATGGTTCCACTCAATCATGACAAATTCTGTTCAAAGTGTATTAGATAATTATCAGGACATAATAATATCCTCTATTTTCTTATTCCTGCTGTTGGTAGATATAGTTTTACATGCTATTTTCGTCGCTGGAGTTCATAAGGTTAGTTTTTATTTTTCTTGTCCTTCGAATAGCTTAGCGACATAACAGCTATATGAGGGAATTCTCGGGACATGCATCTGTGACTTAAATTGTGCTCTATACGCGCAGTATATAGGTATTTCTTGGTTGTCTTTTGAGCATAGCACGCGAGCAAGCATAGGTTATTACAAGGGTAATTTCACGATGCCTAATTTTTTGCTAATTTCGGTGGTATTTTTCAATCATAGGTTTTCCGATGAAAAAATTTAATGGAGTTCTTTTAGAATATCTAGTAGTATATAGTGTTCTAATAGAACATTAAAAATTTTTTTCATCATTCGTGAAATTACCCACAAAACAATCCGCGGGCGCCAGGGTTAAGGGGTTATAATGGGTACACTGTGTCTGCTGCATGCGCCTGTCGTATGCAGTAGGCTTCGGAATCTTACGTCTTGTATTAAATACAATGACTTGTTTTGGTAAAAGTTACTTTTTTTTAATGAATGTCTCTGTGCTTTTGGCATCAATTTAATCGTTATTTATTATTTTCAGAAAGACGTGAAGTTTATGAAGGTGTATTACTATTACAGTTTAAGCATACTAGTGATCACGGGCCTGCTGAGCTTTGTGTACATCTATATGATGTTTGACAGTTCTAGATGGTATGGGATCAATGGCTTTGACATAATGCACCGGGCATCCTTATTTGCTCTTGGTTTACGTAAGTATTTTCAACAGATTTGGAACACGTTATAATCTAATCGATTTCTTTTGAATATGAATAGGATAATGATGTACATGAGAACGGAATGATGTATGGTATTTATATTTTTTTTTTCATTATTTCAATTTGCCGTGCAATTTATTCATTGCCATGTTGGTTCCCGGTGAAGTAGAATAGGGCCACTACATTTCTTCCTGTGGGTGTCGTAAAAGGGAACTAAGTGATAGGGCTGTTCTCCATCTGACAGTAAACATACAGTCCATGACAAAGTGGTCGCTAGACTAGACGGCAATAGGCTCGCCCCCTATTACGTGGGACCGAAAATCATATTTAGCGAAATGTGGGTGTTAAGTGTTATTACATCTCTGCCTACTCCTTCGAGGATTTACAGGCGTGAGTATACGATGTATGTATTTCAAATAAATATTTTCCGCCGATTTGCTCGAAACTGAGTCCAAAATCTTTCACACAATAAATCAGCAAATAAAAAATCTAAAAAACCGACTTCAACCGATTTTTTTAGAAATTTCATAAATTGCTAGACCGATTATGATAAAATTTACATGTGACCACCTGGGAAGTATAACCTATCAAACAAAAAAATAATTTTGCATATCGGTCTAGGCGTCTTTGAGTAATCGGTGAACATACCTACATAAAAAAAAGTCCGACGAATCAAGAACCAGAATCAGCCGGTGTAACTAATTTTGTTTTATATTTTCAGTTATCCAGGCATACATTCTTCTACTTGTAAGAAGCGAAATCGTTGCTATTAAGAACTCCGAGTCCTGCGGAAATGGTAAAGCAGTAAAACAGAAGTATTTTGAATATGAGACCAAAGAGAGTGAAGAGTCTAAGGAGAAAGAGAAATTCATATTTTCATAATATTTTCTAACTAAGAAGGATAATATTAAGAAATAAAATTATTTATAAAAAACCTAAAATTAAATGAAGCTTTTCTCTATATAATGTGTTGTACTAAAACGAAAATAATAATTTTATGTTGGTTGTAGGAAGTGTAGGAACAGATTATTTTAAATTGGAAAAAGCGAAATCAATACTCGGGCAGAACTCGAACCCGCGATCTTTCCCTTACAGGGGGAATGCTCTAACCACTGAGCCACCGAGCTTCGCCCGAGATTGATCCAAATTTTTCAATACATCCATCTTAGGGCGATGGTGGGAGCCATCTACCGATATTCGTACGAACTATCGGAATCAATGAATTTGTTTAGTTTAGCATACTAAATGCATTAAAATTATCTCAAGTGTAGGAACAGATTTCATTGCTTGTTATCTTGTATCGCGGAAGTTCTTTTTTTTTGTTTGCCTGGAAAGCTCTTGTAATCAGCACAATCATCGCATAAATTATTGGAAATCGCTTCCTGTATTTGTACAATAAGCTGTCAAGTCAAATTTAAATTTCTGCGGTGTGGACACTGCGCCCTGACTTGGATAGATATAGGTTAGAAGGCTAAGGTGGAAGCGCAAACCTTCGTGGTTGTTTTTTACAACCACCATTTCTTGATAAGATTAGCTGCGCACTCAGTATTTTATACATTGCCTAGGTATTGTATAGAATACTGGATTATATATAAAAGAAACAAATAATACATAAAGAGTTTGTCATTAAAATTGGTCGTTTATTTTTGTTCTTGAAACATTACAAATTTTGAATAGCACATTCACATAATTACAATGAACTACTAAGAGAGAGTTAACACCTCCATCAAGTTTATACTGAGAGAGTTATGTAGCGACTAACTGTGCTCCAGCTCCTACTGTGAATCTGTCTGTGTGTGTGTGTGTGTGTGTGTGTGTGTGTGTGTGTGTGTGTGTGTGTGTGTGTGTGTGTGTGTGTGTGTGTGTGTGTGTGTGTGTGTGTGAGTGTGTGTGTGTGTGTGTGTGTGTGTGTGTGTGTGTGTGAGTGTGTGAGTGTGTGTGTGTGTTTGTGCGTGAAGCCTGCCAATAGGCATGGCGACAAAAAATCAAAGATTTGATGATTTTAGGGGAAAATACATATTATAAGGATTTATCTATTTAATATTTAATAAAGATTTATGTTATCTGTGCTTTCGTATACAAATTAGACACATTTGACGTTTGTTTACCTAGGCGTGACGTCAGCAATTTTTGTTACAAAAATGGCTTTCAACTTCGTTAATCTTTAGTTTATTACCGAAATATAGGTATTTACGTAAATAGTAAATTTGTCTACATTACGGAAGAGAGTTTTAAAATCGTTCGCCATGCCTATTGCAATGCTCCATTGCTCTCTCGATACGTTTACGTTACGAATTCGAATGGTTTTCGCGCTCCGTGGGGTGAGCACGAACAACTATCGTAATCGTATCGTGAACGTAACGAGAGCACGGAGCATTGCGATTGGCCGCCTGCCTGAAGCCTGCCAATCACAATGTTCCGTGCTATCGTTACGTTCACGATACGATTACGATAGTAGTTCGTGCTCACCCCACAGGGGGGTGAGCACGAACAACTATCGTATTCGTATCGTGAACGTAACGATAGCACGGAGCATTGCGATTGGTCGCCTGCCTGAAGCCAGCCAATCGCAATGCTCCGTGCTATCGTTACGTTCACGATACGATTACGATAGTAGTTCGTGCTCACCCCACAGGGCACTGAAACTACGATTCGCATAGTATTATACAATTCAATTCCTAAATTATGCGTCACTATATAACCACTTCTTGCAGAATCCCCCCGCATACCACCTCTGTAGGCCATCGGGGGTGGTAATATCGAACTTGGACCGACTGAAACTATTCTAAATCGATAGCTATTCTATTAGCTGTTTCTTGATTAGTATTCGGTATCTTTGTGTCTTCAACTAGAGTTTCGATTTGCAAATGGCATTCGGCTTCAGCTGCATTATTTACGAATCTGAAGCCACTAACGTTGTTCAGTTTGATAATTTCACTCCTCACAAGCAGTATAATGTACGACTGGACAACTGTGAATAGAAAATAGATACTTGTAGTCTGTCTGTGAGTATGATAGACTAGGTACTTACTTGAAGGAGGTAGTACACGGCGGTATTTCCGTCCGAATCGAGCAGTCCGACTGGGGAAGTACCTCCGCTCTACAGAATACCGCGGCTAATACCTCGTGTTGTGTCCCCGGTGGTGAGTAGGGTCACTGGAGAGGTTTTGTGCTGTCAGTGGGAAGACCAAAGGCTTGTCCTGCTTGTCTTCTGCGCTGACGGCACAGAATCTCTCTATTCTTACAATGTCGGCAGCACGAGTGTAATGCACATGGTGTTGCACTCATGCACACGTCCAAAAACCATGATAATCTTAACCATTTCCCATCAGATGACGTCTCTACGATGACACAAATTAACGAGAAAATTCTATGAAAATTGCCCAAAGCGCCTAAACAAGTTTTCATTCCAAAAATCCATGTGATACCGTGAAGTGAGGTAATTACGTAAATAAGAAGAGGTAGGCTCAAGAAGTCCTGGCTTGACGTCGCGGAGGGTGACATGCGTGCAAATGGTACCATGGACGCCAAGATCGTGCGAAGTGGAGGACGAAGAGCCGGAAGGCGGACCCTGAGCTCCGAGGTCACTTGGCCACGGATGCAATCAGGGAAATTCGTGTACATGAAGATGATGATGACCGTGACGTGTCAACATATACCTAATTGAATAAATTAAAAAAACTCACCCAAATTACCAAACATATTTGTTGAAAAGATGATAATAAAATGCCGAGCTTCAAACTCCAAGTCACAATAATAATAATCAGTGACATATTTTATGATCATTGCACCGGTTAGTGTCAACGCTAGCAATATCATCACCACTAGTAGAGTTAGAAGTAGTAATAGACTCGAAAATACTTGACATTTTTCTGAAAACAATAAGTACTTGTTATTACTCCTCGTCACTTAGAGTATACATTATAAATATAGAGCGCGCCTATCACTCAGGTCTTTTGCGATGGTATAGCGCACCTATAGTGACGTTTCATGCATTACCGAAAATATCAATAGATGCACTTATTAATGTAGTTTGTTGTTATGAAGTTTTTTGTTCGATTTGATATGCAAGGATAAAATTAAAGCCTACTAAATACAAAAAAATGGCGTCATTTTGCGGTATTTTTGCGTCATTATTACTTACTACAAATTTATGATATTGTATAAAATTTTGATTTAACATATCGAATTAAATATTATTTGCGAAGTCATTTTGACGGGTATTGTTTTGCAACTGATTGAGGTTGAGCCAGGAGCCTCGGTACTGTTCATACCCGTGATAGCAGTTCATATTTGTAAGGCGCGCTCTATAGCAATGTATACTCTAAGGCTTTAGCATTCACTCTCACCCCAGATAGAAAACAGTGCCCCGAACATGAAAAATATTCGAATTCGTAACGTAACGAGAGATCGGAGCATTGCGATTGGTAAGCTTATCACATACTCGGCGTATGATGGAATAGAATGACAAATGTATAGGATTTGATGTTTTTGACATTCGTTGACGCCTGTCATATACGTCAAATCCCGTACATTTGGCATTCTATTACATCATACGCCGAGCAACGAATTGTCACTTGTCTAGAGGGGCTGGTTCACAGTAGACAGGCAGCCAATCGCAATGCTCCGTTCTCTCGATACGTTTACGATAAGAATTCGAATATTTTTCGTGCTCGGGGCACAGTTCCAATGGCGTAGCGTAGAACGTTCGAATGTTCGCAGAGGGCGCAGGTTCGATCCCGATATTTATTCGCATTTTTTCGAGTTTATCACTTAATCACTATAATTAGCAACATCAGTTAATCACTATTATTAAATACCTATAGTTTAACCTTTTTTTTTGAAAATACATCGGAAAAATCAGATGAATTGTTTGACATGATGCCCACAGCTACATTCTATCATCGCACTTCTCGTCATAGGCGGGGAGTTTATCCTCACACATTGCGACCGGAAATGGTGCGCACTGTGCGGTATGAAAGGAACTTCTTCCCTCGCACACTCAAGCTGTGGAATGAACACCCCGCGATGGTTTTCTCAAGCGACTACAATATGGGGTTCTTCAAGAAGGGCGTTATAAGGTTTCTTCAGGGTCGGCAGCACGAGTGTGACGCCCCTGGTGTTGCATACGTCCATGGGCCACGGTAACCACTTTCCATCAGGTGGGCCGTGTGCTTGTCTGCCACCTAAGTGGTATAAAAAAAAAAATAGATGTGTCGAATGTCCTACAATATTTCAATATTTATTTGTAGTAAGTTATACATAAAAATTGAGGCATTACTGCCAAGGACCTTGAAAGCTTCTTTAGCACAACATCACAAATGAGTGTTGAGACAAAGAAGGATTTGGTAAAAGCGGCAGTTATAAAATAATAATTATGATATTGTGTTTAAAAAAGTGACCACTGACCTTATGAGCTCCACATACTAACACAACATGAATTATAATTTCCGCAACCCAAAAACATGCTATCACACTCAGTGTTATAATTATATAGTGCAGGAGTAAGGTAAAAAACATGTAGTATAATGTATACTACCTTGGCTAAATAAAATAGCGCTATAGCAGTTAATATCTGAAAGTAAAATGAACATAAAATTAGTATTTCCGTACAAATGGTAAAGGAATCAAGTTTTGTCTTTTACGGTTTCGTCACCGCTAAGTACTTACTACTTATATACAATCTTGTTGTTATATTAGTTCTGAATTATGGTAATTACCATGATAACTAGCCTTTTTTCGTGCAGAAAACCTCGCGAATACTGCCCCCATCGGCCATCAGATGATAGTGGGGTGTAAGATTGTCTAAGGTATATTCCTCGTACCCCGACTAATGATGTCCGGTTTCGAGATGGTTCCCTCAGGTGTGGGAATAATGATGTCCATATCGATCCTCGGCGAGAGGGGGAGGGAAGCACCGCGCCACTGCGCCGGTTAGGTCTGTTGTCGAGTTATCACTCACCTTTTTCCATCATCATCAAAACGTTAGTTTAGGTAGCATCCATCATCCATTGTGTGCTTGCTTCTTCATTTCAACACTTGCCTATATGGCTTTGCGCTAATGAAGCTTTTGGGTAGACAAATTCTATATACGGGCTGCGTATCCTTCTACAGTACAGCAAACACACATACACATACCACGTTGCAGCAAAGAAAGGAATGCGTTCTCTTGTCATCTTATTGCATTCTCTGCGGCTCTACTCCGCCATACCCTTCTACGAGTATAGAGCGTTTTCATGAACGCGTCAACCCGAGAGGTATGTGATTTATTATATTCTACACTTACAAACTATTTAAGGATCTCTCGTTTAATCCCCACTAGAGGATTTAACAGCCCTCAAGGAGTTTCGAAAGATGAAATTAAGGTTTAAAAACCTTGGATAATAAAATGTACTCACCAATTTTATATACCCCCATGTTATTAAGCCACGTCGCAGGGGTAAGCAGAAACAACATCGTTGTAATACTGGTACATCTGTACGCATCTTGAAAGGCACCTAATATTTATAATTACTCAAATAATAAATATGTTGATGTGTTTGCCTCCTAGCCTTGTAATTTTATTGCACAACACTGTTTCTGAGAAATATTTCTTTTGCACTAACTTATTAATTGAAATGTCAAATGACACTCTTCACATTAAACACTAAGATAAATGGCTGATAACAATACACTTATATGCAGTGTGGGTCAAATGCAACAAAAACAATAATTCTGATACTAACATGTTTCCTTCTATCACCTTTCACAAGTCGTGTGGCAAAGTATTAAGTTTTTTTTTATATAAGACACGCCAATACAAGCCATATTTCGCCTGCTGGTAGGCTGAAGGCAAAGTCTCATTAAAGAGGGTCACCAAGAGACCAATAATATTGTAATGATGGCCCTCAGCTTGATAGCATAATCAGAAGCTTTTTCACGTCCCGCTTAAAGGACCCGGGACTGTAGGAAGAAGGAAACTGGCTGCGGCAGGCCTGAACAAGGTGGAATGAGCTATCATCTGGTCTATTTATGTTTGGACAATCATTTTACATGACAGACGATGTCCACGACTACGCCCACGTTTGTTTCCCAAAGGAACGGATGGAAAGTATCGTGTGTTCAGGTTGATCTAACAGATGGTTATGTGCCAATTTTCAATCAAATCTGTTATTATTAATCGGTTTACGCATGATTGAGGAACAAGCATACAATCATGCACACCTTCATAAACTATCATATTCATAACCGGGACCATGGAAAGGGGACTCTTTTGTCCGCACTTAGCCTCCTTTTTTGGGCCATTTGTGCGTAACCGGGACCATACGAATATCTATGGCACCTACCCTAGGTGCCATAGATGTTCGTATGATCCCGGTTGCCATACCAACATCTATGGCAGTCATTACGGGTATTTGGAGCCCTAAAAAGAACAACTGCATTGCTTTGATATCGCCAATGGGTTATGGAGGTCAGAGGGCAATCGCTTTACGGAAAATATCGAAGCTCAGCCAAACACGCAGTTAGACTGGAAAAAGCGGACCCCAGACTCAAAGCTTCGGATGCGACTGGGATTAACGCTAGGGTGAAGAAGAAGTCGGACAGGATATAGGATTACCTAAATAGGTATATTTCGTTACGCTTGAATGGCCTTTATTTTGATGCCCAGTTTAAACCATAAGGAGGTCGAGTCCACAATTTTTTTTTTCAAAGTAAAATTCGAAGGTGAGGAAGTTCTCATTCCAAAGATCCCGAAAATGAAATCCCCCAAATGTATGTACGCGCATAAAGCTATTATTTCGTAGCCGACCGCATACGAAAACTGCCGACGCACGCAGCAGAGCACGTAATTCATTGCTGCTTCTCAATGGTCCCCTTTATCCGTATTGGAGTTTGACAAGTGATGGGTACGCTGTATCTGCTTCATGCGTCGGCATGAAGCAGAGAGAATCATATCTTAACTTGGATAATTCTTTTTGGTTTGTGTTCTTTATTGTATGGCCAAGGTTTGTATATAGAAATTGAAAAGTAGATGCAGCGGGAACGGGATCAGAAAGACCAATGGAAATTTGAATAGAACGTGAAATGGGAATGGGACCGGATTTCCACGCGGGCGGAAAAATATATGGCGGTACGAAGTTCGCCGGTTCAGCTAGTATTATATAAATAATTTACTATTAAATTATCAATTAAACTTTATTTTGTTACTTATAAATAATTATAACACTATTCATTTATTATTATTTTACGCAATAAATTTAACATTTTCATGATCATTTCTCGATGTTTCTGTATTTTCGATTGGGTTTTCGAGTTGCACATTACATTCGGCTTCGGCTGCATTATTTACAAATCTGTAGTTGCCAGCGTTATTCAGTTTGAGAATCTCACTCCTTACAAGTAGTAGAATGTACGACTGGATACCTGTAAAAATATAATAAGTATCATTCTATTTAGTACATACAACTTCACGTGTACAGTCGACAAAGAAGACACGGTTGCACTTTTTCACATGAAGTTGTACTTGTATGTAAAGGTGCAACTGTATCTTCTTTGTCGACTGTACTAGGTATACTTATAAAAAAATATTCACAATTAAAAATTTCTATTGTATAATCTGCCTCTCTAGACTAGTGACAATTCGTAGGCCGACGTTTTGTAGATTATAATGATAGGTATAAGTGTAGGTATAGGATTGACAAAATACGTGTCAATCAATACCACCACCACACGGGGCATTTTTTTTTGTCGGCATACGTCATTTAGTGAACTTTAATTTTTTTTCTTTTGGTCCACTTGATAGCGACTATTTTATTTAATGAAAATTATCATCTATTAATGTTTCTGATCACTAAAAGGGACGGAATCATTATCAACCGGTCTGTTTTTTTGTATTTTACCCACTTCACCGGCCTGTAATTCGACCTATTTTTTGCCTTTGTTCATATTTTTTTAAATCAATCAATTCATTTATTTGTTTTTTTTTTTTTATTCATAAAATGACAATCGTATCATTTATTTCAAAGTTGAATTCAAGCCTAGCAATATTTTATAACACAATTTAAATATTTACAATATTAACAATAAAACTAAAAATATATACATAAAAGGACAAATTAATTATTTATTTGTTTTAATTCAATTCAACTCAACTTGAAAAAGTAGATTGATTTTTTTTTATCTTAGTTTTAAAAATATTCAATATTTAGACTTCTAGACCAGAATACCCGCCATAAGTTGAAGTAATATATTAAAAAACTTACATAAATTAACGAACATAGAGGTTAAATTCGAGATACACAGTTTCCAAATATATGGTTCATCGTAGCTGTCCCATAAACCTCTGATAATTAAACCAATCATCCCCAGGGCTAACAAAGACGTCACCACCAACAGAGTTAGACCGTAGAAGTAGTAGACTCGTAAACACTTGATATTTTTCTGAAAACAATAAACTATTAGAATAAAACACATACTATTAGAATCAGATACATGCATCCTCTTAGAATCAGACACATACTATGAGAATAAGACACATAATATTAGAATAAGATACATATTATTAGAATCTGATACATAATATCAGAAGCCTCCGTGGCGTAGCGGTAGTGAACGCGGCCGCTACGCAGGAGGCGTGGGTTCGATCCCCGCTCAGTGCAAATATTTGTGTTCATGAAATATGAGTATTTGCATTGGTCTGGTCGTGCCTCGGAGAGCACGTTAAGCCGTCGGTCCCGGTTGCTATAAGAACATCTATGGCAGTCGTTACGGGTAGTTGGAGCCCTCAAAAATCCAAAAAACAACAGTCTAGCTGCAAAGCTTCGATATCGCCTAATGTTACCATTGGGATGTGGAGGTCAGATGGCAATCGCTTCACAGAAAATATCGAGGTCTAGCCAAATCCGTAGTTAAGACTGGCAAAAGCGGACCCGAGACGCCGAGCTGAAAGCTTCGGATGCGATTGGGAATTAACGCTAAGAGGAAGAAGACATAATATCAGAATCTGACACATAAATACTATTAGAAACTGACACATACTATTAGAATCTGATACTTAATATTAGAATCAGACACAAACTATTGGAATCTGACACATAATATTAGAATCAGATACTATTAGAATTTGACATTTACTATTACTAGAATCTGATAGCTACTACTAGAATCTTTATCCACAAAGTTGTGCGTGGCTTAGGGCTTAAGGGACCGGTTGGTGGTATACAGAAAAATAGGTTTTAGGGCATAGGAAGACACCATTTGTTTTTTTTTTTTATATAGGCATTATCATAATTTTCTAGAAAGGTAAATAAACTAAATGGAAGGAACAGCGCGCAGGACCCTAGCAACCCCTTTGGGCCCCAAGTCAACTTCACCGACTAAGCGGTTCACCTACGAGAGACAGAAATACTGGAATACAAGGCAATGGCGCTCCAACGTTCTCAAATCCTCAGCACAGTGAGGTCGCTCCGTGAAGCCTGTGAAGCCCGCAGTAAGCTTCTGCGCTTCTGGGCGGAGCTAGGCTGGCTGCTCTAGCCAGCACTATTCACGCACAATGGCCTAAAAAGTGGCTAAGTGTGGAAAAAAGAGTCCTATTTCCATTCCTTAAGTAAGTGATAATAATATTGATTTCTTACCTGATGAGCTCCGCATACGAAGACTACATGTAATATAACATCTGCAGTTAATACGGATACCATCACAGTCCAAATGATAACCTCTTTAATATATATGTAATACAAATGTGTTACAATGAAAAGGATTATTGCAACATAAAGTAATATTAGAGAAGATAGCATCTGTAAAGGAAAAAAAAAGGTTAAGATATGACGAAAACAATAATTACACTTGTATGAATCATCGCGATACGTGGAGTAGGTTCAGATAACATCAGATTGATCTTGACGAACAAAGTAGGTACTCAAAATGATCTAATGAATTGGTTTCCCCCCTCACTGTTGACCTCTTTTAGTTCGTGCGATAATACAATTTAAATAAATAAAACAGTTTTTTCAACATTTGCTCTTAATACCTTGGTATTAAGATCTATTTTGAGATTTTACAGTCAAGATCGTTCTGACTCTGACTGTACATTCACAAATCTGTCATTCGTAAATTACAAATTCGTAGCCGACTGCATACAGCAACTACATTAGTAAGTGAAATAGACTTCCGTAAGATTTTATGGTACACAATCGGTTGAATACTATAGCCCACAATATTATGCCCCCATAGACAAGGTGGCAATTCGTTGACCGGCAGCCTATTGTAGAATCTATTTAAATAAAAGAAAGTCATGTGAGTTACACTATTTATAAATCAAGAACGGTTGAACTGATTTGGCTGAAAATTGGTGGGGAGGTAGCTAAGAACCAGGAGAAGGACATAGGATACTTTCTAAAGGAAAATTCGAAGGTGAGAAAGCTCGCATTCCAAGGATACCGAAATTGAAATCCCCTAAATGTACGAGTATAAAGAAGTTGAATAGTAGATGCAGCGGGAACGGGCTCAGAAATACACGCGGAAATTTGAATAAAACGTGCAACGGGAATGGAAACTGATATCCACGCGGGCGGAAAAATATAGGTATGGCGGTACGAAGTTCGCCGGGTCAGCTAGTATAATGATTTGATGAATGAATGATTGAGACGTATTTTGAAGTTTATGATGTATAAGACAACAACACAAAATACGTTTTGACATTCATGGAAAATTATGCTTACCAACTTAAAATATCCCCACGTTATCAATCCACGCCTCAATGGTAAACAGAAACAACATCTTCGGAATTCTGGCACATCAGTACGCATCTTGAAAAATATTTCACGTCTAGTCTACTAAATGTAATACCTACACTAATGAATATCCTGATAGTCAAATAAATTAATATCTTAATATTCAATAAACTAATATCCTGATAGTTAATAAACTAATATCATGATAGTCAGAAAATTACAGGATAAATCCACTGTGTTACTTTATACAACTATCACTGAGAAACATTTCCTTTGTACTAACGATACTTATAAAGTATCATAATGACCTCATCACAATAAAAACAAGCAGATAAATGGTCGATATCGCTATTTACTTGGTGTGGGTCAAATGTATAATTCCAACAAAACATACTCATTCTGATAATAATTTTGAATCATTATTATCGTGCTTGTTATAGGCTTAAAGAAATCAATCCTTGTTCAGGGAAGTAGAGTTCTGATTTTGTAACGCTACGTTTTTAATACGAGTGATTTCAATTCGATTAGAAAATAAAGAAGTATCTTGAACCTAAAAATGTGCACAAAATGTGCTCTATACGCGTAGTACACATTTCTTTGTCTCTTTTGAGGTTAGCACATGGTGCTACTGCAGTGGACGAGCTCATATTCACCAATCATTGATACAAAACAATCCGCGGGTGCCAGATGTCGTTTGTCTTGCGATTTAGGTCCAAGATACGTGTCCGGAGTTATATTAGCGTTAATCCTAGCCAGCATCGAAAGCATTCACCTCGGAGTCTGGGGTCCGCAAGTCTAACTGCGGATTTGGCTGAAGTTCGATATTTTCCGTGAAGCGACTGACACTGATATCGAAGCATTGCAGCTATACCTTTTTTTTTATCGTGCGAAAAATCCCCACGGATACTTACCTCCCCCGCCGGAACCGGGGGAGGAGGTTATGTCGGACTCGAACCGACTAAAACGCACGCCATCTGTGGGCCGTCAGTTGCCGGAGGTGAGATTGTCGTAGCCATATCCCTCGCACCCCGGCCGACCCAGGGCCATATCTGGCGATCTGACCCTCTTCCGGTGTAGGGACCACAGAGTCCCCAACTCGCCCCCGGGTGTGGGGAGACACGCAATGCGCGCTGCCGCCGCGGCCTGCTTCTGCTAGGGTGACAGGCGGCTTCACCCGTCACCACCAAGCCCGCGCTCATGGGGGACGGAGGACATTCTGCGGCATTGCAGCTATACCAGTTGTTGGACTTTTAAGACTCCAACTACCCGTAACGGCTTCCATCCGGGTACATCTAAAGAACAAAACCTACCTTTCTTATTTGTGCGGGAATCCTTATGGATACAGCGCCTCCCCGTTCCACCGGTAAGCGCGGGGGAGGGGGGGTTATGTCAGACTCGAATTGCTGTAACAGGTTTTCACGTAATGTTTTGCTCATGCCAAAAATGATCACCCTTCATAAATATCGCTACAGAAAACTTACCCCCTTTTCTCTCCTATCTAAAATGTTCTAAGGAAAAGTTGTTTTTTATATGGAAGAATACGTCTGCCTCGCTTCGACAGGTTTTCACGTAATGCTCATGCCAAAAATCATCACCCTTCATAAATAACGCGACAGAAAAATTATCCTGTTCTAAGGAAAAGTTGTTTTTTATATCGATGAATACGTCTGCCAAGTTTAGCACCCTCTAGACCGGAACTTATAAATACATAGATATTAAGGACAAAAGCAAAATCTTGGCCATCTTTTCGAAACGGAGACTCAGACTTAATTTGCTCGGTCGGTCAATTAGAAATAAAAGACTCATTTATTAGTTTGCATAGTCAGTCAGCATTAGAAATAAAGTACATAAATTATTATGTAGTTTAGGTACACCGTCATTCAGTTAATCACCATAGAAATAAATTACCTACATTAGTTTACGGTGTCAGTCAACATTGGAATTAAAATACATATTAATTAGCACATTAGTTTAATACGTTAAACAACAATATAGAAATCAATTTTAAATTGTTGTCAGTCAAAATTAGAATTAAGCTAATTTTGATTTCGAATAATAATCGAATAATTTAATTTATTATGGCCGCCATACACGCTAAGTTATGCATGATGGTTATGCATGCACATGCATAACCATCATGCAAAACCGAGCGTGTATGGATGGCGGTCAACTGTACAGTTATCGATGCATGTACATGCAACCGAGTAAATATCAAAATTGATATTTTTGGCCGCTCGGTTATGCTCGCGCGCGAGTGGCGTGTGTGGCGTCCTTCGAGCATGCCTGCACAGTTCTCAGTTTTTAATTGTAATCTGTTGGTGCAAATCTCAACTCATTTATCAAATTTACGTGGGAGAATTGCTTTGTTTTCAATAACCAGCTTTAGACCATTTAGTGCGATCTCTTTTTCTTTTTCTGTTCTGCAGAACAAGTGTTAAGTCAAGTACAGCTATCACATCGTCGTCCATCATTGTAGTATGGTATTGGCGTACTACATACATCGTCCATCAGCTCAAATGAGAGGTCCGTACACTCGGTCCGGACGTCCTATACACACCGTCACGTAACTCAACGGAAAGCTAATGGCAAAACTGTGCATGCAAACCCTAACGTGTATGTGCACTATGGAACTCGGTTATACCTTTCGGTTATGCATGTGCATGCATAACCATCATGCATAACCTAACGTGTATGGCGTCCATTAGATAGGTAGATATAACTAGCTGTTGCCCGAGGCTCTGCCGTGTGGATGTAAATCGCAACCAAACGTAGCTTATGTGTTATTCTGATTTATAAGCTATATTATTATAAAGTTTCATTAAAATCCATTCAGTAGTTCTTACGTGCAAGAGTAACAAACAGCCATCCATACTTACAAACTTTCGTGTTTATAATATTAATAAGAGGATGTTATTATAATAATTATATCGATGAGTAGGATAATGTGATACTATACCTACTAGGTATATACATTTATACAATGATGTATCTGCTGATCTGAATTAGGCTCGCAGCCTGGTATTACCACAGTCTAACGATATGACTCGTTACTGTGGTATTATCATTAGAGCTAGATATATCTACCAAGCATTGTTTGGAGTTTCTGATATTTTCCGTTCTGTTGCAATTACCATGATCAACTGGCGGTTAAAGGAGAAAAAGTTTTAGTAGTACGCATATCGATCTACCTCTTTCGAGTAATTTCGCTACGCGTAGCACTACTACTGGGCCTTCTATTCTATGGGCTCGGCGATTCTATTAATTTTCAACAACTGACACTGTAAAAAATCCATTAAATTTAAGACATAACATAACATAAACTCACGCCTATATCCCCAAAGGGGTAGGCAGAGGTGCTAGCACCCACATTTCGCCGTTTATGTTTAGGTCCCAATGTAATAGGTGGTGAGCCTATTACCATTAACCGGTTTAAATTTAAGACTTCACCATTATACTATTGATGTCTAAAATTCAATGAAAAAGAGTTTCTTACATTTTTACATTCACTACAAAATGCCATATAAAAGACTTTGATCCATGACCATGATAGTTGAAATACTAACCTGACAGCCTGTATTTCAGTAAACAGAAACAGCTTCCCATTCTCTATACTCCATTCGGTTAGGTCTGGTACTTAACTAAACGTAAACAATCTTGATGTGTCTATTTAGGTTATTCATAAACTCGCTAATCCGAAACTCGCTAATCTAAAACTCGCTAGCGCGTACAAGTTGGAATGTTTCGATTTTATTTTATTTGTTTGTTGTTAACTCGCGCGCATAGTAAGGTACAGTCAGATAAGAATGGATCGAAACAAAAAATTATAATTCACGAAATATAATGTGTTTTATTTAAAACCTCAGTTTATAAATACTTTTCTGTTTGGAAACAATTTTTCTATTTTTATTCTTTATTGTACACACAATTAACATGTATATAGTATAGTGATAAATCATGTACAAAGGCGAGTTTAACTCATAGTTGAGATCTGTTCAAACAAACCCGGGTCACAGAGGAATTGCAATATAATGACTTAATGAGTTAATGCGTTTTTATAAAACGTCGCTACAAGATTGTTTGACCTTTAGTTAAATACCCAACCGAATAGAGTATAGCTTGTTCACCATAGCACACAGTTCCCTTATCACATAACTACCTATTATATTAATTGTGTGTAAACCCCTATAAAGTTTAAATAGGTACTCACATATTAATTACGCTTTATATAGCACAACCAGTGAATAATCGATGGTTTTCCTTCTACCTAATCTGTTTACTAGTTGTCATTTTCCTTTATTAATATTACAATAATAACTATTAATTGTATTGTGACATCCACACAAAAGCTTGTGTAATTGTTTTTGTGTAGCATTTGATGTGATGTGACTAGTGTAAATTTGAGGTGAACAGTAAGTTTTAATATTTAAATCTATAGCTTAATAATAATAAGCGAGCTGTCAACAAAATATGTAATAGTATTTGTCAGCAAAATAATATCTGACCAGACTTCGTCTTTAGCCTTATGCTGACAAATCAATATCAATATTATATCTAATATATAAAAATCAATGCCACTTTTCGTTGTTATTTTATAACTCAAGAACGGGCTCACCTATCCAAATGTTAAGGCTTTGTTCGGACTATTTAGTAGGTACATGGGTTATGTGAAGTTTGCACAAAACCTGTCAAGTGGTTCTTCATTTATCACATTTTGACTGTTAGGTGGTACAAAGTTCGTGGGGTCAGCTAGTATAATATAAAATAATCTCCAGTGACGACATTTCGTGCATTATCACAAGTAACTCTACAAATATGAGGTTCTTCAAGAAGGGCATTAGAAGGTTCCTACAGGGTTGGCAGTAAATCTCTAAACCTACCAGTGTCATCCAATATTTTTCGCCGGTCTTAGATACTATTTTTTTCGCTCAGATTACTAACCGACAGCGTCTCCTTTACTACTACTACTACTATTGATAGCAAAAATGCCACCCCTAAAGAAATAAAGAGAGACATTACCACTGTCATTGCTTTATTAAATGATTTCCAGGGTAGGTCCTAAGTCATAGATAGACCATAATAGAGACCCTATTATGGTCTATGGCCCAGTAGCGAAGGGAGAAAATTTTCAAAAGGAAAGCCGGTGGAAATAAAACTTACCTCGATCTAGTTTGTAATGCACTATGCGACCGACCCATTAGGAAACCGGCGGTAACCGGGTTATCCCTCGTTACTGCTATGACCATACACCCGAAATAATATGTAAGTAATATGAAAGTCTGTGTACGTAGGTAGACCACGGACTTTGCAAGCTTTGAAAGCCTATGTATATAATTACAATGACTAAGTAACTACTTATGTTATTTAACAATCAAAATGGCGCCTAGAATATAAATGATTGGCACTCTTTGGGACAAATTCTATTGACAAACATTGTCATTTTTCTGCTCAATAAAAGTAGTTTGGTTAGCCAAGTTCTTAGCTGAGAGTAGGTCCAAGAAGTCCTAAGGCTTGAAGTCGTAGAAAGTGACAAGCATGCCAATGGTCTCACTACCATGGACGCCCAATACAATGCGAAGTGGATGGAAAAGCCAGGAGGCGGACCCTGAGCTCCAAGTTCACCTCGGCCTCGAATGCAATCAGGAAATAAGTCTCCATGATTATAATGACATGTATTGGTTTTCAGATTGTTATTGAATTTTAATTGGAACAAGTGATAATCATACATACAAAATGGATCACGCAAGATTAGATATAAAACCGAACAGTATTAGTTATTGCCCTCGTATAAAGTCTGTTTCGTTATTAATGGGCTTTTTTAAGTTGGTAAGTACTGTTTTACTCTTTAGTAAGAATATGCAATGTGAAAGGAACTTCAGCCCACGAATACTCAATTGAGCCTGCTTTGGTTTTCCCAAGCAACTACAATATGGAGTTCTTCAAGAAGGACATTAGAAGTTTTCTTTAGTGTCGGTGGCACGAGTGTAAGGGTCTATCCACATTTATCGACGCGGAATCGGCTTAAGCCGAGTGCGTATCACCACACTAATCGACTTATCGCCATTAGCCGTACGGATGCGATCAGCTAATCGACAAACGGCTTGTTTCGCCGTCGACCGGTGTCGCATCGCGTCGGCCGAGCCGAGCCGATATCATCATCATCATCATCATCATTTCAGCCATAGGAAGTCCACTGCTGGACATAGGCCTCCCCTATAGATCTCCAATAGGACCGGTTGGAAGCGGCTCGCATCCAGCGCGTTCCTGCGGCCTTAATGAGGTCGTCTGTCCACCTTGTGGCTGGACGATATTAGTCGAAGATATTAGTAACACTCTTATTCCGTCGGCATAAAGACTTTTTTGACAAGCGTTAGCTGATTCCACGTCGATAAATGTGGGTAGACCCTAACGCTCCTGGTTTTTCATAAGTCCAAGACCACGGTAACCACGTTCCATCAGGTGGGCCGTACGCTTGTCTGACACCCAAGCGGTATAAAAAACCTTCTAACATACATTTGCCTGACTGTATGAGGTGGATTAAGAGACCGGGCCTTTTTAAATCTATCATGCGGAAATCCCTAACGTCAGTGGGGACTTCCGCAAGAAAAAAGATACATTTTCCTTAGTCTTTTATAACAAGTAATTCAGTAAGTTATGTTTAAATTGATGCTTAATTTTACTCCGCAGATGATGGCGCTTTCCATAGTAGCAGTATACTGCTTCCTGCCCATCACACATCCAAGCAACATGAATTTCATTCTCATTGTCGTGTACGCAATCCTCATTGAGTGTGTGACTGTCGCCATATTCATTGCAGGTTATTATTGTTGTGAAAGAAAGGCAAGTAGACTATAGACTAATTTCTTTTTATTAAAATCTAACCAGCAAATAAGTAAATTTCTCCACAATTTTGGGGTAAGATTTTTATTTGACAACTTCTTTAGGCTCGTTTACCACTTTTTGGTGAACAAATATCAAGGAACTAGCGTGATCCTTCACGTCAAAATGGGGGATGCGTAGGATAATCTGCCCTTGCATAGCTCGAGCTGCGCTTCTTCATAGCACATCTTACTACGCTACATAGCATACGCTACACAGTGGAAATGGTAATATAGTTTTATAGCTTAGTTTTGCATCCTTGGAGCATAGCTGCATTGCACATCTCTGGTGGAATGGGCATAAGCATAAGGGAGCTACACACCAAAGCAGCAAGCGCAGAGCAAATTACCCTACATTTGCTCAGCAAATGTTTTTTGACAAAAGATGTCTCATCTGACACTCTCTGTGGCGTAGCGTTAGTGAACGTCACCGCTACACAGAAGGCTCGGGCTTCAATATTCGGCTTCTTAGGCTCAGGCTTCGATATTTGTACGCATGAATATAGATATTTGCATTAATCTGGTCCCGGTTTCCATATGAACATCTATGGCGGTCGTTACGGGTAGTTGGAACCCTAAAAAGTCTAACAACTGGTCTAACTTCAGTACTTTGATATCGCCAATGGGTTGTGAAGGTCAGATGCTAGAGCAGGAAATATCGAAGTTCCGCCAAACTCACAGTTAGACTGAATAAAGCGGGCCCCAGAGTCTGCTGCAGGCGAAAGCTTCGAATGCGACTGGGATTAACGCTAGGATGACGAAAAGAAGAGATATCTTATCAAGAAGCATTTTTAGCAATTTGTGTACTCCTAATAGTATGCAGTTCACCACTAAACTTTATGTGTCTCTTCTAAAAATAAAACACTTACAGGGTTCTTATTGTTTCAGAATAAAATGATATACCTATCGTGGTATTATTTAATGAGTTATTTATTGGTGGCCATGAAAGTTGCAATATCATCTACATACATATATTTCTCATTAACTGTATTAGTGGGTCCATATGCTACTTTGATTGGTGAGTACGCTGTTAACTTTTTTTTAAAGAATATTCAATCAATTAGCCTATCGTAGTCCACTGCAGGACATAGGCCTCTTCCAATGTTGAACGACTTTGGCCTACTATTTCCACGTTGGCCAGACGGGTTAATACAGGGCTTTATTTCGAGTTTTCTTCTCTTGAAGTGATATCGTCTGCGTAATTTTCCTTAACCCCCCAGTTAAGTTAAATTGCTTGTGTTAGTAATGGGTTCACGTCGTCGGTAGTGTCAGGATTCGAACCCGGGATTCGAACCCCCCCCCCCCCCCCCCAATATCTGTTTTTATAAAACGTTTTATCAAGGTGGTACAGTCGATAAAAAAGTCTTACTTATATTTTCATCTATTATTTCAGTTACGGATATAATACTGCTTTTTATAATGAGAAAAGAAATCAAGGAACACAAGAACAAAACTCGAACCCCAAATGAATTTGTAAACAAACTTACAAACTATAATGATATGTTTAAAATAACGATTCCAAATCAATTGGAAAATGTAGACATACATGGTGGTAAAAAAGCAGGCAACGGCGAACAACAAGGAAAGAATAACCCTGAATTTGCAGAAGGTGGAATCATTGCTACTGATACTTTTTTGTATATGTAAATTAGTTATAATGTTTGATTAAACAATTGCAACAAATTGTAATGTAATGAATGATTTAAAGTAGGCCTAGTTTAAAGAATTATATAACCGTTTGTGCAGTTATTGGCTTTTATTTAAAACTTATATTAAATTTAAACATGTATATGTATGTATTGAAACAAATAAAGTTTTTTATATACCTATCTGTGAACTGTAGGATGTCGGCATTTGGGATGGGACAGTGGGATTGAAAAATTAGATATTTACGACAATCGTTACTAAATAATAATACGTTTTATACAAATAAACACAAAATTTTCATTAGCATCGGTCAAGCCGTTTCGGAGGAGTTAGCAGATAAACAGCGTGACACGAGAATGAATGAAATGATGAAGTACATAGTCAAATTCAAAGTGTCAGATAATGATGATCTTTATGAGTAATAAATGCTTATTTGCAGATTTTATTATGTTGGCTTGTTGTTAAATGCTTGACACCATACAGAAAGTATTCCTTCTCTAAAATGTCAAACATCATAAAAAAATGTTGTGAAAAACTACAGAGATGTAGAGATTTTCATGTTTTTTGTGTTGTGTTAATGAAAAGTTGCGAAAAATATAAGCTGTAGCCGTTCTTTTACTAACAAGACTAAGTTAAAAACGTCAGCAAGAAATGAAATCCCATATAACCAAACTGGATATATTATTATACTCTTTTAATGTCATTATTAAAATAATTATTTTTATTTACAATATCTTATTAGTCAAACAATAAACTCGTCTGGTTTACACTTTCCTGTTAAGATACAATCGAAATCTTCTTTTCATGTTAAACTTTTATTTCATCTCTATCTTTCTTTCCTTTCTCTTCATGAATAGAATTATTTTGCACTTCTTCATCCTAGCGTTAATTTTGCACTGCATTCTCTTTATTTATATTTTCATTTGCCAGAGTACACTCAGCTTCACCTCCAATATTCGTAAATCTAAACTGACAATCGTTGTTCAGTTTCATAATCTCAGTTCTTATTACGAGCAAAATGTATACCTGGAAAACTGAAACAAAAGTTAAGAGATATAGTTTGTGACGTTGCATCTCTGGATCTATTGAACCGATTTTGATAATTCTTTTACTGTTAGATAGCCATATTATTTGTGAGTGTCATATCATCCTGCTATCAGGGAGGGTCAGCAACGGGAACGTTGTAAGAATTCCACCCTGGTAGAGTCGGGCAACAGCTATTAGTGTATAAAAAGATGCGTAGATCTATGCCCCTTTAGGTGACGAACCGAACCCTCCGAGGCTAACCAATTTTGCCTGCAAGTTAAGGAAGGCCTCTTTCATCGTAGATTGACAGATGAGGCTTTCCCCTTATAAGGTCAAACTGCAATCGTTCTCATAAAAACTGCATAAAGCCTCACTCTAGACAGAAACCGTATCCTCATTCGTTAATTCCCTGTCGTAAACATTATTATCGACATCTTTTGTTCTAGTCGCTAACAGTGAGGAACGCGTCATTTTTGTCCCATCGTTCACTCTTTTGTTGCCCGAGGTATTTCCCGTCAATAGATACGTCAACAGACATAAACAACAGGGAGTGTATTGTATCACTCGTTACAGTGTTGAAAAATGTTATAGGTACCTATTATTTCCCAATCATCTCATCATCAAAGTCTGCATGTCCTCTAAGGCATAGCGGCAATGAACGTGACTGCTACGCATGGAGCGCGGGTTCGATTCCCGCTGGTATGCATATATGTCTATTTTTTTTATTTTTTTTATATAGGACACGTCAATTTGACTTCGCCTCGCCTGATGGTAAGCTGAAGGCAAAGTCTCTGAAAAGAGGGCCACCATTACAGACACGTATCATGTTACAATGGTGGCACTCAGCTTGACGGCCTCATCAGATCTAGGTGTTTCTGTGCCTCGGAGAGCACGTTATGTCGTTGGTCCTGCATGGTTGCCATACGAACATCTATGATCGACGTTACGGGTAGTTACCTAGGGCTCTAACTACCCGTAAAGACTGCCATAGATGTTTCTTCGGACTTTTGAGAGTTCTCAAAAGGTCAACCAGGTCACATGGCAGTGGCTTCACGGTAAGAGCGGGAGCACACGATGCGTTGCGTCGCCGCACCGCAGAAATTTCGGCTAATCGGCGGCCACACAAGTGATGCGCGGCCGCTCGTATGGCCGCCGATTGGCCAAAATTTCTGCGGTGCGGCGCCGCAACGCACCGTGTGCTCCCGTACTAAATGTGGAAGTTTAGATCGGCTTAACCCGGGGGTGAGTTGGGAACTCTGTGGTCCCTACCCCGGAAGAGGGCCGGATCGAAATATATGGCCCTGGGTCGGCCGGGATATGTCTACGACTGCCTCACCTCCAGCAACCGACGGCCCACTGACAGATGGCATGCGTTTTAGTCGGTTCAAGTCCGACATAACCTCCTCCACCGGCTCCGGCGGAGGGGTATTCGCAGGAATTTTTCGCACCATGAAAAAAAATTAAAAAAGTGAGGTCGGCTTAATGAAGATGATCGATTGTTTCGTACTTCATTTCTATAAAAAAAAATGTGTACATACCGAAATTTGAGACCAGTAATCCTAATTCAACCAACGGGAAATATATTATATGGCTGATAGGTCGTTCATGAAATTCTTGTACTGAGTAGATCACTGTCGAAATTGAACATATCAAGCACAATATTGTCGTCAGTGCCATTAAAGATATGTTATAATAGTAGAAAGTCTTCAACAGTTTCATGTTTTTCTGAAATTTAATAAATATGCATTAAAATATGATTCAACTGCCGCAAACGAGTCCTAGAGTGGAGACCGCGCGAAGGTAAACGGAAGGTGGGACACCCCCTAGCTAGGTGGACTTATGACCTGCGAAAGGTGGCTGGGACGGACTGGATGCGGAAGGCGGAGGCGATCCTCCGCCTTCCGCACCCCAACACGCGCCACGTTTGTCGATGCAAACGTGGCGCGTATTGGGAGAGGCCTATGTCCAGCAGTAGACTGCAGTAGGCTGATTGATTGATTGATCAACTGCCGGCACACGCAGCAGATGCGCGTAGTTCATTGCAGCTTCTCAACGGTCCTCTTTATCCGTATCGGAGTTTAACAAGTAATGTGTACGCTTTATCTGCTGCATGCGTCGGCAGTTGTCGTATGCGGTCGGCTTCGGAATCATACCTTTAGTTTACTTAATAGTTTAGGCCTGAAGGCAAATGAATTGGAAGATTTAATAGATAGAAGACGAGGCTGGAAATCATTCAATCGTTCTGCCGTCACTTATTAACAAACTTATATTAGATTAGCTGTTGCCCGTGGCTCCGCCCGAATAGATGTATTTTCCCAAAGTCTAATATCTCTGCCTTTCATCAAATTCGGTCCAATGGTTTAGGCGCGAAGGCGTAACAGACAAACAGAGTATCTTTCCCTTACGACATCACCCACTAGACGGACTATTTCCCTGCCACGCTTGGCCTTATTACCCGACTGCTGAAGAAAGGAGGATCATATTTTTGAATAGTGTGGTCGAACCAACTCTCTTGATGAACCTAATCATCTGTTTCACCTTCAGATTTCCTACTTAGGTTTATCTTGTCTAGTCTGCCAGAGTGTAACCACAGGGATCATTCAGTCATTTCAGTTATTTCAGAAATTGCTTATCTAACAATTAGCCTATTGCAATCCACTGCTGGACATAGGCCTCTCCCAATATGCGCCACGTTTGCCGATCCTCCACATTCCGCACCCAGGCCGTCCCAGCTACCTTTCGCAGGTCGTCAGTCCACCTGGCTAGAGGTTGTCCCACCTTCCGTTTTCCTTCTCGGATAAGCTAAGATTATGTTAAGATTATTTTAATTGTGTTAAATGTTATTGCTAAGATTATTATAATTGTACCTTATGACATCCGACGATGAACAGTATACTCAGGATTATTTCTGCGATACCCATTATCATTACGATACATGCTACCGATATGGCGTCTGTTGTTACTTTATATTTTTCATCTTCTGGTAAGTGCAACATTCTTCTTAGAACAATTATTGAGCCCACTGAGAGAAGGCAGCCTACAAACTGAAATAATAAAAAGAAAAATAAAAACTTAGTAAATGCGTGAATTCTAAAAATACTGGTGCAACTATGGTTTGATCTCCCAAATTAAAGAAGATGACTTAAAGAAGCGCCGGACTTTGATTGTGAAACTCCAAAGTAGAAAACGATGCATATAGCAGAGGAGTGTCCACTCCGTCATTTCCCTGGAGGAATAGACTGGTTTCACCAACTGGACGTTGACATAATATGTCGTTAACTGGACGTTGACATAAGATGGCTTTTGCTCGAGTCCTCATATTATGAGGACTCGAGCAAAAGCCATACGACATGATGATGATGATCTCCCAACTCCATCTCCATCTCCATCTTCAGGAAAGCCTGCGTCAGGACCTCGTTCGTCAATCAGCAGGTGTTGCTTGCAAGTGACTTAGCTTCGGGGTTCAAAGATTTTGATAATGTCGCAAAAATGCAATTTTTTAGATTTTAGTGGAGCCACAAAAATATCCAAATTTTTTATAGGTAGACCTGAAATCTTCAGCCGGCTTGTGACTTTTGGAATTTTAATATGCGCAGTCAAACTGATTTTATCACTTACCAGATTAAAATATCCCCAGACTACCAATCCATACCGCACGGGCAAGCAGAAACAGCATCTTGTACACACGGGTATTTCTGTACGCATTCTGTAAGAATTTGACTTCGGTTTCACTGAAAGACCTACAAACAGAAAATATTTTCATAACCAGGACTTACTGGCCCCTTATTCTGAGTGACAAACCGTTTCATAACTCCACGCGTTCGGAAAAGCCGACACGTTTAAGTTGGTCTGGTTTTACGCCAGTTCTCTCTTCTAACTTAACCAATCGTAATCCACCGTCTTCTCTCGTTAAGACTGCGTTTGAAACTCAATGTCACTCAGAATAGTTCCCCTATTCTAGAATTCAATTTCAAGAGATAGTAGATGTCCCATAACCCATACAAAGAGTTGTACGCTTATAGTTTCACAATACCAAATTACATTAGTTTTATTTAACTGACTCATTTGTGCAACTGTAGACAACGAAACAAGAAACTACTACCAACTCTAAAAAAAATTCCTCAGTTAGACAGACCGGACTAGTTTGTCCATAATGTAAATAGATCTCACTCTAAGATCTCACTGACATACAAGATATATTAGACCAAATTGATAAAACGTCTGCGAAAATGCAAACCAATATATTCGACACACTTAGATGGCACTAAAAAATTCTTCTGCATCGAGTACTGTAGGCACATGCTGTAAGAACATTTCGAACGAACTCGAAAGCTGAATTCACAGTGAGATTTCAATATCGCGTGCTGTTTTGGTGATGTCACGTTGTCCAGCACATAAACATACATCTCTCATGCTCGAAAACGTGACGACACCAAATTTACAGCATGCAGAATGGAAATATCACCGCGGATTCAGCTGTCGAGTTCGTTCGATCGTTCGAAAAGCTCTTACAGCATGTGCCTACTGATGAATTTAGCAATATATCGAAAGAAAGATCCAAAAAAGAAAACATGAACATGCGTAAACTATTTTTTAAAGATTTGATACACGCTTTAGAGATTTTTATCATCAAAATCGTAGTGAATTAACTCACCAAAGATAAACGACGAATCTTTCGAGTATAAGTTACGAACTATAGCCCTTCCTGCTGACCAGGGCAGACTGAGCGGTGATGCAATCGAGACAATTACTTACATCCCAAGTTCAACTACGTAGGTTAGTTACGCTGTTGTGCTATTTATCTGATTTAGTCCGATGGAAGATGATAATGTAGAAACAGGAAGATACCGTTAATGACAAGACAAGTGGCTTAAAACATTTCAATTTTCATCTAAACTCTGTACTCGTTATTTAAAGAATATGACATCTGTTTCTATTAATACCCTGGGCCACTAACAGCAAAATAATTCAAACAAAAGACCAAAAGAATCTAGTCTTTTTTGTAATCAGAAACCGTCACAAACAAATGGGTAGTATAATTGTGGAAAAGTACAAGTGATTTATTCAATATGACATGTGTAGCAAGTTCCACCAAGTGCCATCAATCTCCAGTATAAACAGTAATAAAAAAAAATGGGTAGTACATAGTAGTAGGAAGGAAACAAGACACAACACTAAACCTAGTTCGATCACATTACCAGATGATATGTATATCATTAGACGAGTCTTTTATTGGAGAGCACGAAGTGATTATGCTGCAAGGAAGGGTAAAAAATTCTGGTGGCGATACCCTTTTTTTATCGTGCGAAGAATCCTCACGGATACCCCTCTGCCGGAGCCGGTGGAGGAGATTATTTCGGACTTGAACCGACTAAAGCGCAAGGTAGTCGTTGGTGACGATAACCAAAATCAATTTTGAAAACTAAAAAAGAATTAATCTCACCAGAAAAAACCAGGCTCATTTGGAAGTTCATAAATTATGTGTATGAAAAACTACTGCTGGAACTTCTAAACACTCGCTAGTTCTGCAGTTAGCTACAGAACTTCAATATGGCCAATTAGTTGTGGAGGTCAGTCGCTTCACGGAAAATATCGAAGGTCATTCGCGTCGTAGTTAGACTAGAAAGCCGACCCCAACTGAGTTAGGAAAAAAGGCTCAGGGGCCCTAGACAAAGTGACATTCTATTGATGGAATTGCGCTGAAGCGAACCGTTTTTAAGGTTTTAACAATGGATTTCGGGACATTGCGGTGGTTATAGTAATAATGATAAGTTAAATAATGTATTTCGCGTTACAAAGACTCAAATTTCTTAAAGAAAATATAGTTTTATTAATGATTTATGTCAATTTCATACTACAATTAGCGATTCCACTGGCGTTTTCGCCAATAGAATGTCACTTTGTCTAAGGCCCCAGGACCATCTTTTTCGAGCTCTCTTCGGGTGTGAAGACCTCTTAATCCTCATCAATATCTAGTCCTTGTTTGAAACTTACGTCTTTTGACATACTATACTGACTTCTGACACTATGTTTTTGATCATTAACTTTTGACGCTGGCTGTACCTACCTTCGGTTCGAGCTGATACCCATAAGTAACTAGCTGCTACCCACGGCTTCATCCATGTGTTTTGATCCCGTTCCCGCAATCCATGAGAAATTATTCCCGAGATAAAACCTAACCTATGTGTTATTTCAGACAACGAGTATTATCTATCCATGTACCAAATTGCAGCCAAATCCGTTCAGCCGTTCGACCGTGATTGAATAACAAATGTCCAAATATTGTCACAAATTTTCACAGTAATGATATTAGTAGGATTAACATTATTAACTTACCAGATTACAATATTCCCAAACTATTAAACCATACCACACAGGTAGGCAAACACAGCGTCTCGTACACGCTGGAATTTGATTCCGATTTGACAACCCCCTTTTTCTTCGCTTCAGCTCTTACACTAAAACCGGTCGAATACCGCAACCGATTAATACCGAATGATAATAATATTCAATGCCTACACTAGATACTGTTAGTAAAAAATATTGTTCAATCCATCCAAAGTACCCAGAATAGATAAAATGTGAACTGTAATAACATAAACAAGAATGCAAAAAATACGAGCAATTCTTAATGTCGATTAAACATGAGTTATGTTCTATTTAAAAAACCCTTTTGACCTCTCGAACCTTTATTCGTATTCGATAACAAACTGGCAATGAACGAACGAATTTCCGCTGAATCAATTGCATACTAGACAAGTGACAATTCGTTGACCGGTGCATTGTAGAATAGAATTTTATTATGAGTGAATGAGAGAGACGTCTATGACAGTTGTCAACGTATGTCATAAATGTCAAAATGCGTGTCAATACCCTACATTCATCATTTTTTCTACAATGCACCGGCCAATGATTTGTTACTTTTCTTGTGTAAATGGATGTGTAATGGAATCGTTTTCATGATTTAGTGGCCTGCCCCTCTAGACAAGTGGAAATTCGTTGCTCGGCGTATCATGGAATAGAATGACGAATGTAAGGGATTTGACGTATACGCGTCAACGAATGTCAAAAACGTCAAATCCGATACATTTGTCATTCTATTCCATCATACGCCGAGCAACGAATTGCCACTTGTCTAGGGGGGCAGGAGAGAGTAGAAGAATGAACAGAGGAGAGGGAACAGTGCTCAAAAGAAGAAGAAGGATTTTTATATTCAATTAATAATTGTGCAGTTAATAAAAAACTTTTATTTTGATAAACAAACTTAACTAACAGTCATGGTCTAAAAACCGGGACCGACGCCTTAATGACCTCTCCTAGGTACGGCCCTCTAGATCTCCTTCCTTAGACATGGTTCTACCACCCATTCTAGCTAGTATTACTCAACCTTACAATGAGATAAACTTAATAATAACTAAATAACACTAGGCCCGTATTCTAGAACGATACTCAGTTTTGAATAGATACACTTGTCTAGGGGGGCTTGGGTCAGATATTGACAGTTCTAGTTGACAGTTCTAATGTCATTGTGAGAGTCGATTCACAACTGAGCGTTGTTTAGAATACAGACCTAAGAATTAATTCTACAGCAAAGTCCTTCTATCAAGTCTGTTGGGAGGTTCAATGAACACTTCAGCCATGTGGTTGACGTAGCTTGACCTTCCTTCTTTGTATCTCTGCTTACTCAGCTCACTGTGCACCAGCAGGAGGAGGTATATTTGTATCACTGTGAACAAATATCAAATATTGTTTTAGAAATAATATCTGATACAATGCATTTATCGAGGTGTGTATGGGGAGTCCACCCAAATTTTCCCATCAAGATCTTTGCAACCTAAGTTGTCACTTGCTTGCCAAACAATGGACAAGGCTCTAGTGCAGGCATTCCTTGCGTGGTCTGGAGGTCAAACGGCAGTCGCTCCCATAATAGCAATGCGTCAAATAAAAGTTTAGATAAGGGTGTCCCGGGTTTCAAAGTGGCTGCCTTGGAGGTATCCAGGATCGTAGCCTTTTCCTGGTTCCTGAAGCAGCAAATAATTGATTGTCAATCCCATTTGAGCAGTGGGGCTATGCAGCAGTATCTCCATAGAATTAATTATTAATAATTATTAGTTTTGTAAGTATTTTCCATGAAGTCAGAATAAACCAAATTATGGAAGAAGGAGTAGAATAGTTGACCCAAAAATGGCTCCAAAACACGAACTTTGGATGTGACTGAAGTTAGTGCTGGATGAATAAGGCAAGATTGGACATGGTTGGATATCTAACCTAAAATAACTGATATAGCTGGCTTACCAAATCCAATGAAAGCGACGGCAATTTCTGATAAGGTGGACAAGGCTCCCCAGCCACTGACTTTCTGTATATCAGCGTAGGTGACCAGCATCGCGAAGAAATTTGCTATCATCATCGTCAGCTGATAATAGTAGTACCATCGCATTAGGTTACTGTTTTTCTGAAAAAATTAAATAAAGACGTTACCAACTATCTAATCTTCTTAGTCAAACATCTTCATAAAAACGTATTTTTCTGCTTGCATCCGAGATCAAGGTGACCTAGTAGCCCAGGGTCCGTCATACAAATAATCTAGTTCCCTTTCTAGCGCGGTGTAAGCTCCTCTTAATTTTATGGGCAGCATGCTTGCAGTATTTTAGTTTATGAAATAGACTCATTGCTGAACTTTTGTAATCAGGTGACATAACATCATTGCTGATTTATTGTAATTATGTCACCTGAGTACTAGTTGATATATCCTTACTGGATCAAAACCCAAAAATAAAAGAACATGAAAAAAAAAGAATAGAAAGCTTCAAAAGACAAATTGTAAACTGCTCACCCTATGAGCTCCAACAATGAGAACAATATTGAACACCACGTCCAGCACATGCAGGATTATGACCAGGAACATCTGCGTCTCGATTACGACTCCACGGTACATCGACAGCATCGTCGCCTGGTACTCCACAGACTTGTAGAAGTACAGCCATATTGTCACTTGCAGGACACCAAAGAAGATTGTGACTAGCTGAAATAAGAGAAAAGTTCTATATGAATGTTACTTTTTAATCTTAGAGTTGCCCGGTTCCTTGGAATCCGGGGTTCGCTTACGCTTTGTCCTCCTCCTTTTGGCTGGGTTATCCATCTTCTATGGAAGCAACTGCTATCTGCCCTCCAAACTACGAGGGGAAAGCCTGAGCCAGAGTCACCTCTGTCAGTCTACAGGCATATCGGCTTGCAGGTGATGTTGTCCCAAGGAAGAAAAATTAACATTTATAAAATTCATTACCTACCTACGTAATTATATAAATAGGGAGGTCAGGAAAGTTAAAAAGCAAGCTATCCAGTATATTTTTAAGGAACATTGGATTTATTGAATTCTTTAGAGAACACACGGAATACATTAATACGCAGACAAAACCGCGCGTAAAGATTACTGTATAAGAAAGATTAGACTCAATTTCATAAACTAGGTAGATTCTAATTAAGCTCTACTAGCTGATAACAAATAACCACAAATCTAGATAAAAGTTATTCCAGAAATTCCAGCTAGTTATCCCTTCAGCCAGATCCGTTCACAAACACGACCAACAAACATCCAAACCTCTTCACAAACTTGCATGTTTATAATATTAGTAGGGTCTTTAAACCACCTGCGGACCCAAGTTGGCCGCTGTCGGGAAAACATGGCAAAATGGGGCTTTATCGACCGGTCGCAAGAACCTGCGATTACGGGGCCCAATCCAAGTCCCTGTCACATTTGCTCTCGTGCTCACTATGCCCCTTCACTTGGACTACCGACGACCTTGATGTAGCCAAGTTTTGGGACGACAAATTTTAAATATCCAGATCTAGCCATTGACTCGAAGAAGAACCAGAATTAGGGTAATAAACTATGACTAACCAAATTCAGGTAGGCAAAAGTAAGGATCCCTTGACGCAACGGCAAACAACAGCAACATCTTTGACAGTTGGGTAATTCCACCTTCATGTCTGTTCCACTAGCACTGTTCAAACATAATATTCTTGCCCTAAATTTGACTCTTGCGCCGCTTAGTTTTGTACCACTGAACTCGCACAATACATGTCTTTAACTGGCGGGCGAGTGAGTTAGTTCGATATTTATTAGGGCTGTCAAGCATGAAAATCCAATTGGTAAACATCAAAGTCATTCTTTTTTTATACCACGTAGGTGGCAGACTAGCACACGCCTGATAGAAAGCGTTACCGTGGCCTATGGGCGTATGCAACACCAGCCACCTTAAGATGTATAGAATTTGACGTATATTACATACGTGACGACAGTCTTATACGTCAAATCCCATACATTCGTCATTCTATTCTACAGTACGCCAGCCAACGAATAGATACTTTTCTAGGGGGGCACGTTTGTCCTGGTTCGGACATGGTAATATTCAGGAATGAAAATAGTCGTAAGCAAGGCCTTAACTATGGAAGTGGATTGGTTACAAGGGGAGAGGAAGACTTAAGAGGAGATTGATGGACCGTGCCAAGATGATATGGCTGAGAGGGGAATGACTGTTAAGATGAGCACATTATGTTACGCCGACCACAAATAAATATTGGATAAGGGTAGCAGGATGATTTGGAAGGATGATGACTGTTTCTAAAAATGGTAATATTTTTTATAAATTTCAACAAGGAATCAGATGGCCATTACACAGTCCTGAATACACGATGTTAATCTATTCTTAGAATCTAAGAGAGTGACAGCCCTAAGAACCGATTATCCTATTTAGTGCAAAGAACAGGAAGCTTTGTCATGCTGTGACTGTAATACTATAGAATGTAATATTTGATCTTTGGTAATACGAACTGAGATGATGCATATGATATACCTAGAATTTATGCCTGCTTCATGCAACGTAATTGACAGCTGACAAAAAACAAAAACGGGATTCGGGCAGAATGAAGATGGTGATGTTTTTCTAGGATCATAAATATCCATTTGAATGTTTATAATATGTACCTCCATTTCTTTTCCATTTCATTTCAAAAGGAAAGCCGATGGAACTAAAAACTCTACCTCGATTCTCCATTGGAAACCCGGCAGAAATTCGGTTATAGGGATCTCTCGCCACTGATATACAACACGTGCAGAGCTTAGATGTCACCCGCTTACAGTACAGAATATTCCATCAAGAACCGAGCGGTTCGGTGACTCTTTTCTTTGCCACAGCATAAAGTCTTGGAATTCTTCACCAGTCCACCTGCTTCCTTCTTCCAGAGTGCCACCTCGGGTGAGTGAGACCCGGGACTGTTATGGTGGCCCATAACATCGTTGGTGTCTGCAATGGTGACCCAATTTCCTGAGACTTTGCCTTAAACTTACGATCAGGCGACTGGTAAAGTCATGTTAACGTGTCCTATATAAAAAAGAGAAAAAAAAACCAGTAAACTGAATATTCTCTGAAATATCTAGTCGAGAAATGTCGTGTTTTAAGAAAAAGGAAAAAAAAGGTTCATGAATGAGACACCCTCATGTAGGTAGGTAAAAAAAAATTGTATAAACATATTTATCGACTTTTATTTTAATAAATAATAATAAATTAATAACAGTGACGTAAGTAGCACTCAGGATTTGTTTTACGAGATTCTATAACTAAGTCCTTCTGTCTCGTCTGTTGGATGGTTCAATGAATACTTCCGCCATTTGGTTGACATAGCTGGACCTCCCTTCTTTGTACCTCTGCTTGCTCAGCTCGCTGTGCACCAGCAGGAGGAGGTATATTTGTATCACTGGGAACAAATATCATCAATTATTTTATGACTAGCTTTTGCCCGCGGCTCCGCCCGCGTGGATGTCGGTTATCGCGACCAAACATAGCCTATGTCCTTTCTCAAGGTCTAACCTACCTCTATACCAAATTTCATCAAAATCGGTTCAGCGGTTTAGTCGTAAAAGTGAGACAGACAGACAGACAGACAGACAGACAGACAGACAGACAGAGTTACTTTCGCATTTATAATATTAGTAGGGATACTGGAATAAATAAGTTCCTCCGAATAAAAATTTGAAAATTTTCGTATAACTTGCTAAGCTGGCTGTACACATTGGTCAATGGTGTCCAGTCCAGACTGTTGTACATTGTCTATAAACTGAAATCTACAAATATTCATTTCGATTTCATATAGTTTTGCTTTTTTCAGAACTATTTTATTACACTTTTCGATTTCATGCAAACTGCACATGATATTTTATGTCGATTTTGGAAAAAAAGACTTAAATTGCCTTTAGATTCCACATTAAAATTAGAGATGGTTGACTGCATTGATAGCGTAGCGGAATACGGATCATTGGGTCTTAAGATGAATTTAGACAATTTTCAATAGCAGTCGATGTGCATTAGCTTACCAAATCCAATGAAAGCGACAGCAATTTCTAATATGCTGGAGCGAGCTCTCCAGCCAATGAACTTCTGGACATCAAAGTAGGTGACCAGCATTGCGAAGAAATTCGCTATCATCGTCGTCAGCTGATAGTAGAAGTACCATCGCATTAGCTTACTGTTTTTCTGAAAGAATTAAACCCAAATATTATTATCCAAGTAAATAGTTGTTGCTTGTGACTTGTGACCTAAGTTTTTGAGTTTTTTTGGTCGTCCAGCAACCCAATGGAATTTATAACCATAAATCGGGCTCTTATTATGGACTGTATGTTTATGTCGGATTCAGAATAATCTAGCCCATTTATTATGTTTATACCCCCTTGTCAGGCTCAAAAATTATCTTAGATGTTAATTATAATACATAAAAAGCATAGGCATAATCAAATTGCGTTTGTGCCTTATAAGAGCCACGTCAGTTTTACACTGTGTCATCGGTGACATCCTAGACCACATCTGCTTAAGGTGGATTTAGACTAAACGAACATAGAGCTATAGTTAGAAAAAGAGCATTCTTTCTTAATATTTTAGTGTAAACGAAACCTTCTTTTCAGCGTTTACATGAGAAAGAGCAACGAACGAATGCTCTGTCACTGTTTACACTAAAAGAATTAGACGAAGAAGGTATAAATTGAGCATCCGCTCGTCGTAGAGAATCGCACTGCTGTTCGTTGCCATATAAGTAGGTACTTAATCATCATCAGCATCAGATAGGTGATACTTTGGTCTATCATCTAAAATATATGGGTAACAGAAAGACATACGGAAATAGAGACAGATTTTCAACATGCTTACCAAATGAGCACCAACAATGAGAACAATATTGAACACTATATCCAATAAATATAGGATTAGGCCAAGGATGATGTGTGTCTCGATCACGACGCCGCGATACATCGGCGGGAAGCTGGCCTCGTAGTCAGGAGATTCATGGTATAGCACCCATATAGCTACTTGCAGAGCCCCGAAGAAGATAGTGATTAACTGAAATGAGAGAAAATAAGCATGTGATGTCTGTTGTCATACGAAGATGTGGTAAGAATATTGAGAGGTTTTTTTTTATTTCAATACAGTGTAAGTACTATGAACACTAACAGTCAAAATGAATCTAATACGTTACGTACTAAAATCACGAATTTCAAGATCCTAAAAGTGCTCCTATTTCTTCCTGTATTTGCACAAGTAGATAACTTAACACGAAGGCTAAAGGAGTAGGCCTCTGCGAAACAACCACCATACCCTTCTAACTTTTATCTATCCAAATCGAGATGCACGGTAAGCTCAAGACGTCCTGGTTTGACGTCGTGGAGGGTGACATGCGTGCAAATGGTCTCACTACCATGAACGCCCAAAATCATCCCAAAATCATGCGAAGTGGAGGAGTAAGAACCGGAAGGCAGATCCTGAGCTCCGAGGGCGCCTTGTGAAGCAAGGATGCAATCAGGCAAATACTGATTCTTTTATTGATTCTTTGCTAATAAAGTATTTTGAAAATTCTTGACCGAATTTTCAAAATATTTTACTTGTACATTCGGGGTTTTAAACTTCGAAATTTCGTCCATCGGTTTTATGAACAACGGTTTTATGAAGATCGGCATTTTAATTTGTCCATTTCATAGGACACGTAGATAGAATTTATGAAGGAAGATCAACGAAACAGATTTATGAAGCGAGGGTGAATGGAACGTTATAGGTCAATGTAGGCGTATATACGTAAATCAAACCGAGAACATTTTAAAGACAGGTAGGTTATATTGTACTCTTCACACCCCCTTTATTATCATACCCAGGTATAGCTCGGGTCATATATCTTGAACATAAAATGTGGTCAAATGTGCTATGTACGCCCAGTACACGTTTCTTGGGTGTCTTTTGAGGATAGCACGGGGTACTACTGCAGTGGACCAAGCAGCCCCAGGGCTACATTTGTCTCGCGATTTAGGTCCAAGATACGTGTGCCGGGGTATAGACTTACCAAATTCAAATAGGCGAAAGTCAAAATCCCGTGACGTAGTGGCACACACCAGCAACATCTTTGACAACTGGGTACTTCCAACTTCATGTTTGTATGTACCACTATCACTTTTCTAACATAATATCCTCGATTCACTTTCTATCAAGTTTTGCACCACCAAGCTTGTAGAATACGGGTCTAGTACTGACGAGTGACATAGCTGGACATTGATTAGGGTTGTCGAGTTTATAAAGTTCAATTACTATAACAAAAAAATAGAACAATAAAAAAATATTATAATTATAGTACCCACTAGTGGTGAAGGGAGAAAACTTTCAAAGCCGGTGGAAAGGAATCTTACCTCTTATAGAATAGCCACAGCATGTTATTGAGTTCTAGTCCCTATACAAAGCAAGCCAGCAGGAATCAGTTTATATGGACCCCTCGGTATTGTTGTCCACAATATTATAAATAGACTAGTGGACTAGCGGACACTCATGTCCACGGCTCCACCCGCGAATAATTTCGATACCGTTCTCGCAACGCAGACTGAATTTTGAATTGAATTTTAATTTGATACAGATATAGGTCAGATAGCAGTCGCTTCACGAAAAATATCGAGGTCTAGCCAAAGCCGCAGTTAAGACTAGTAAAGCGGACCCCAGACTCTGAGGTGAAAGCTTCGGATGCGACTGGGAATTAACGCTAGGATGAAGGACCGTGTGAAGTTTACGCGAACATCACTCATTAAACAAAACCACTCATAATACATTTAGCTCGAGATTTTAATTACGAGAATTGGCCTACAGGGGTTAGTGTTACAGATATCGTTAGAAAAAATAGACAGACATACTATTATTAGGCTCAAATGTAACTGAGTGACAACCCTGAGCACCGATTATCCTATTTAGCGCAAAGAGCAGGAAGCAGTGCCGTGTTAAGACTTATGAACAACATACAGACTGAGATGATACTTAACGTAGACAGACCTGGAATCAAGAGATATAATTTGTCACAATACTTGCACGAGTTTATTATTTCTGGGGCGAAGGTAAATATTTTGAAAAGAGCCGGTGCAAAAGAAATTACCTGTAATAGAACGAATGCCACGTCTTGCGGCAACCGCCAGGCTACGTGGGGAACAAATGCCTGGCAATAGCGCCCCCGCCGGGTCCAGGTAAAAGGGGTAGGCCCAAGAAGTCCTGGCTTGACGTCGTGGAGGGTGACATGCGTGCAAATGGTCTCACTACTATGGATGCCCAAGATCGTGCGAAGTGTAGGAGAAAGAGCCGGAAGGCGGACCCTGAGCTCTGAGGTCATCTTGGCCACGGATGCACCAGGATAATGCGTCTACATGAGGATGATGAGAACTACTAGGTATAAAATTTTTGTATAGAATTCTCTCAGTTTTAGATAGAGAACAGATACAATTATTTTTCCTCCCTGGGGACGGAAAATTATAGTTAGATACTATATACCCCTACGGAGATTAGCAGGCGTGATATACGAGTATGTAGTTATGTCCTGTTATTTTTTTTTTGAGAATACATGATGGTTAGTTTTTTTTACATAAAATACTTATGTCTACTGTGAGATGGACTCAGTTACATTTGCCGAACTTCCAACAATATCACATTGTGATTGTTGAATACATTTTGCTATAATTTATGTGGCAGGCACTTTTCTTCTTTTTCATCCTAGCGTGCATCCCAGTCGTATCCGAAGCTTTCAACTCGCAGTCTGCGGTCCGCTTTTTCCAGATTAACTGCGGGTTTGAATGATCTTTGTTATTTTCCGTGAAGCGACTGCCATCTGACCTCCGCTATCCGCAACCCATCTTATACGTATAATCGTATAATCACGCCTTTATCCCCGGAGGGTTAGGTAGAGGTAAATTAATTAATACCCACATTTCACCAATCATTGTATTCGGTCCGACTTAAATAGGGGGTGAGCCTATTGCCGAATTCCGGGCACTATTGTTGACTCGAGCCATACATCTGGGGCTGAGTCTGGGCTGTATATATCTGTCTGATTTTAAACAGCCGTATCCCTTAGTCGCCTTGTACGACACCGCATGGGAAGAAATGGGGTGGCCCAAATTCTAATCTGCCGGGAACCACGCGGCAACCCATCGGCTGTTCAAAATGTGCTCTATACGCGCAGTACACGTTTCTTGGCTCGTTTGTTCGTTATTTAGGACCAAGATATGCGTATACAGTAGTAATAAAATGTTTTCAAGGTCAAACTATATTTTTTACAAAGTTTTGTCTTTGATTTGATTTGTCATCTATAATATACGTACAACAACTGTTGCAACCAGTTATTACGTCACAAAACCTGTTGATAAAATCTATAATAAATTTGTTCTCACAAGTCATGCAAAAACATTGTGCTGATTTATAATAATAATGATGTAAGTACTAAGTAGGTACCTATCAATCATCATAAATACCTATCAGCCTATCACCAAGATCTCTTTTTGTTCTCCTTAACCTCATAAGTCTTGTGCGAGAAATCGGCTCAATGGAAATCCCTTGGGATGAACCGTCGGAGCTGGCGAGGGTTGTTGTATTGGACTCGAACCGACTGAAACCGCAAGTAGTCTTGGGTCTTCAGTTGCCTGGGGAACTGGGGAAGTACCTCCACCCTACAGAATTCCACGGTTATAATAACCTCGTGCTGTGTTCCCGGCGGTAAGTAGGGTAGCCAGAGCTCACTGAAGAGGCTCTGTGCTGTCAGTGGGAACATCCGTCCATAGGCTTGTCCTACTTGAATCGCTATGTTCTTACAAGGTCGACAGCAGGAGTGCAGCTGTATGGTGTTGCGCTCATCCATAGACCATGGTAGCCTCTTTCCATCGAGTGGGTCGTATGCTTGTCTGCGACCTGGGTGTATAAAAAAAGTTAAGATCATAATGTATCAAGAGGAGTCTTGTATATTTTTTTTAGTTATAATAATATAATTCATCTAAAGACGCTGAACCTATATTGATGTTATTTCGTGTTTATTTGAGTATGTAGACTCTGTCCATTATTAAGATTCATTGCGTTGATTAATGTGACCTTGTAACCCACTTTCGGGTATAACTTCTTCTGCCCAATATAGCTATAATAAAGTTAAAATAATGAAATGACGTAACTCAGTTTCTCAAGAATGGCTTGCTTTTATAGTGTCAGAAATAAAATTGGTACTTGCACCAACATTAATAGGTTATTTATGGTGAATGTGAGTCCTGGAGAACACCTTCCTCAAAAAGGAGTGAAGTAAATACCCTCACAAACGTCATGTCGTGAATAGGACATAGAGAGAGACAGCTTCCGTAGCGTAGCGGTAGTGAACGCAGCCGCTACGCATTAGGCGCGGTTTCGATCCCCGCTCAGTGCAAATATTTGTATGCTTGAATATGGGTATTTGCATTGGTCTGGTCGTCCCGGTTGCCAGACAAATATCAATGGCAGTCGTTACGGGTAGTTAGAGCCCTAAAAAGTTCAACAACAACGGTCTAGCTGCAATGCTTCGATATCGCCTAATGTCACCATTGGGTTGTGGCGGTCAGATTGCAGTCGCTTCTCGGAAAAATGCGTCCAGCTAAATCGGCAGTTAAGACTGGTAAAGCAGACCCCAGACTCCGAGGTGAAAGCTTTGGATGTGACTGGAAATTAACGTTAGGATGAAAATGAAGTACCCCCCACAATGTCGTGTCGTGAATAGAGACCAGCGGCCCCTCAAACCATCCGTGCTTCCATTAGAGTTGACGGCAGAACCATATTTTTAGTTGTACTCAACCTATGGGCAAAATCTCACCCAAATCCATCCAGCTGTTTTTATGTAATCAAGTAACAAAGAGACAAGATCACGATAAGTGCAACATCAGTTGAGGTGTTTTACATTTTGCACGGTTACAGAGCCCAATTGCGAAGAGCAGAAAGTTTAAATATTGATCTTCTAACATCCTAGTGTGGAAAAGATAAACAAAGTGTCAGTGGAGACAATAACTCATAACATGGCGGTCTGATAACGTTTGTAAACGAGACCCTGAATCTTTTGCTAAGCATCCAAGTTGGAGCGTGGGTAAATTGTCTACGCAATGAAGTTGTTTTGTTTAGAAACTTCTTTTTTTATTCACTCTTGATGATCTCATCTGTTGGTTTTTTTATACCACTTGGTAGACAAGCACACGGTCCACCTATTGGAAAGTGGTTACCGTAGCCTATAGATGTGTACAATACCAGGGGAGTCACACTCGTGCTGCCGACCTTATAACAACCTTCTAATGCCCTTCTTGAAGAACCCTATATCGAAGTCGCTTGGAAAAACCACAGCAGCGAGTTTATTCCACAGCTAGCGTGCATACTGTTTCCGGTCGCAAGGTATGAGGATGTGTGAACGGTGTGATGATAAAATGTAGCCATGGGCAGCATGTCGAACAATTCTTCTGAACGGAATTCTAAAATACATATCAGTGGAACATCTACTACTTATGTTACGGACGGTGATGATGTGTCACCGTACGTTTGGTTGCTCGGTGATGCAAATGACTCGGAATGGACTTGGAGAAATTAGGGTATTCTAAGCACCTACCGCGCGGCCTCCCCAAGTCCATCCGATAAAACACAGGAAGGCCCCTATGGCCCCAAACAGGCGGTGGCAGGTGCGGTTGCGGAAATATCAAATGTAAGAGAAGCGTCTTTGCGGCAACACTGAAGTAACTTACGTCTTTGTTCTAGGGTCTAAACTAAAGCCTAGTATCAACTGGCGCACTTCTCAACTTCATAAAATTCGAATAAATAGACTTCAAATAAAAAGACTATGTATAATGTTACCGGAAATCTGTGTAATCCGGTATTCTATACAATGCCTAGGCAATGTATAGAATACCGAGTGCCCAGCCGGCAATGTATGAAATGGGTGCGCATTCTCTTACATCACTTTTCAACTCCTATCATCGGATGTCCGAAAATATTTCTCATACCATTTAAAGTCATAATGATTATTCTTCATAAAACAGACAGTGATAGATAAGATAGATTTATTGAGAAAGCCGCTAATTCCGACTTGGATAGATTGGGTGAGAAGGCTAATGCGGGAGCGGAGCGGAGCGAAGCTCCCGTATTAGGCCTACGTGGTTATTTTTTTTTATAACCATTTAGAACCATCCAGAAATAGAATTGCCGTAAACCAAGATCTATTTATTTCACACATTGCCGGTGGAACAGCAGGCATTCTATATAATAGCCTACATTGCCTAGGCATTGTATAGAATGCCTGCATTATACACATTGCCTATAACATATGATATATTACTCATTGAAATAAAACTTTATTTCACTATCGTAAGGTAGGACTAAAGTGGGGCTCTGTCAAGTTATTTTTTTTAGTTAATATACAGTTACTAGATTTTACTTCGTGCATATAACTATGTGCTCTGATAAATACGCCTTAATATGCGTTGATATTATTATACTTTAGCATAATATAGTTACTTCTAAATATTTATGGGAGTAGCAATTGTGATGAAAAAGCCGGTCAAGTACAAGTTGGACAGCGGCACTGAGGGTTCCGTACAAAACTTTATTGAAGGTTAAATTTAATGTTGCTGTTGAAAAATACAGGGGTTATAACTCCTGACACGTATCTAGGACCCAAAATGTGCCCTATACGTGCAGTACACATTTCTTGGGTGTCTTTTGAGGATAGCACGGGTGCTAATACGGTGGGCGAACTCAAATTCACCAAGCATAGATTAGTACAAAGCAATCCGCGAGCGCCACGCCATCGCCAGAGCCTCGTTTGTCTTGCCATTTAGGTCCAAGATACGTGTCCGGAGTTATACCATCTGCAGATACCTAAATCCAGATCCACTGGTCTAGACGCATTGTACCTGTCTATTATGACTTACGAAAGACATTGACAGTCAGCTAGTCTACTAACTAAGAGAGGTACAGCGGACTATGGAGCGAGGTATGCTTGGAGTTTATTTGGACTGTTTAGTTCAAAATGACGTCATCCGTGGATTATCTATAGCTCCCTAAATGAGTGGTGGGGGGTATGGAGCGAATTACATATAATAGGAATTTATTTGGACGATTGAAAATGACGCCAATAATGTTAAAACAGACATCACATAAAGTTCCTTATTGTTTACTCAGAATAAGCAAAGGGCTGAAGTGACAATGGCTCCGTCTGCCGAAGCGTATAGTGGAGACTGAATTGACAAACAGAAGGTGAGACTCGGAGAGTCGAGTCAAATTAATAATTGATGCTCTAAAAAGGTAACTAGGATTATAGTAGAAGAACTAGAAGAGAAAGGTTTTGGGAGCAGCGAACTAAGACCAAGGCAGCCGCTATGAAGGCGCAGTTAGACGGACAGCCGTCCAACAAAGTAATCCCATAAATATTGAATAAAGCACTTGTACTTTTCCACAATTATTTAATTATTTTGAACCTAACCAATTTCGCCTTACGGCATTCTCAAAAGTTTACAGTGGTTTAAACTATTATATTTTCACCAAGCGCCATCAGTCTCCAGTAAAAATAATCCCATAAAGGTTCCATTTTACTTTATAGGTACAGGACCCAAAAAAATATGCGTGCTAAATTAATATTGTGCGTAACGATCATTAAAAGTGTTAAAAGTATGCCATAGTAAATTATGAAATTAATTTAAAAAGCAGGGAACCGCATATGTACAGACCTACACTAATATAGTAGGTACGTAGAAAGTAAATACTTATTACTTGGAAGAAAAACAATGCAAAGAATTTTCGTTTTGGCCAGGAATTGATCCCATGACCTCTAAAATCAGTAAACTGTCGAATAGGACAATGTGCTTCTTATCTAAAAGTATTTTTGTAAGAATACAATAACATGAAAATTAAATGCAGTCACGCGCATGCATATCGCTACGTCCCGCGACCGCCCGCGCAACCGCGACGCGACGACGACGCTGCAATTTTTTTTTACACCACGAGCTGCGCGCGCGCCTCTTGCTTCAGTGTTAAACTAGACATTAGTGTGAGATCTCGTCGCGTGATCATGTCGACTACTATCGAAACAAGTTTGAAGTAAGTGTTGTGAGCGAAAGTTTTACGTAATTTGGTTTGATACCGTGTGTGTTGTGAATTATTTGTCGATAAGTATTAGTTATATTTTATTATACATTATATTATACAGTATTTTATACATTTTGTATCATAATTTTTATAAGGCTTCGCGTTGCGCGGTAATGTGAATAGCACCAAAATAAATTCGTAGGTACCTACCAAAGTGGAATGATTTTGGTGCGATTCAAAATTGATGCTCTAAATGCCAATTTTAACATCTAAATTAAGTGTATTGAAATAAAATTTGTCGCGATTCAGGTAGGATTATGTGTTTATTATCATTTACACTTAAATACATGCGACGACTAACACCTAGGTATATAGTCTCCCCGTGACCAAGGCTGCTGAAAAGGTAACCGAAACGTCGGGAATGGGGGATGTCTTCCTCCTAGCGTTAATTCCCAGTCGCATCCGAAGCTTTTTTCAGCTCGGAGTCTGGGGTCCGCTTTACCAGTGTTAACTACAGATTTGGCTAGACCTCGATATTTTCCGTGAAGCGATTGCCATCTGACCTCCACAACCCAATGGTAACATTAGGTATATCGAAGCTTTGCAGCTACACCGTTGTTTTTGGAATTTTTAAGGCTCCAACTACCCGTAACGACTGCCATAGATGTTTTTATGGCAACCGGGGCCGACGGCTTAACGTAGGTACTCTCCGAGGCACGACCAGACCAATGCAAATACCCATATTTCATGAACACAAATATTTGCACTGAGCGGGGATTCAACCCGTGCCTCCTGCGTAGCGGCCGCGTTCACTACCGCTACGCCACGGAGGCTGTCTATATAGTAATAATGTTTCCATGTGTCGAAAATTGCATTTAGGTACCTAATACGTACATAATTATGTATCGTAAATCTAACGAAAGTATTTGAATTTTAATATTTTTAACCGACTTTAAAGGGGGTGGCAATTCAAATTGACTGAATATTATTTTTCATGTAAGAATTCAGAGATAGCCAATTAATAGATATTAGGACTAGTACCTAACAATGTTTTGGTTTAGTAATCAGAGTTCCCCCTCCCCCCCTTTAAACTACTAATACCTACCTACTAATACAACACCTGCTGATTGACTAGCGAGGTTGTGAGGCAGGTTCCCCTATCTGCTCAGGCGACAGTAGCTTCCATAAAAACCCCTATAAGCCAAGAGGTAAAAGAGTAAGCGGGCCCCTGGCTGAGATGCAATCCTCAGACGCAACTAGGAGTAATGTAAACGTGATGACCACTGTGATCTGATGACAATCAGTACAACATCAATTGCAAGCCAGTATACACCTGCTAAGACTTCAATCAGTAAGTTTAACGACCTGCAGGCGAGGTTGGCTAGGTCCAAAGGCACCATACCTCCTTTAATCACGTTAGATAAGATTGAAACAAGTGAAATGCTCAGCCGGGACTTGAAAGCACGACTCGCCCCTTACACTCACATCTTTGTAAGGGACGAGTCGTGCTTTTCATTTCAAGCATTTCCCTTAATGCTCTGATCATTGAACTACTGAACACTCACTTTTTCTAATGTTAATTGACTTGAATAGTTAACATACTATTAGCTTTACACAATTTCATTTAATAACGTTATTTTAATAATATAATGAATTCATATTTTAGCTAATATAATAGCTCTTCTATCTTTCTATCTATAACTATTATATGAGTTGTACATTGGATATGTTTGTTCGCGATGGACGCAAAAAATACTGAACGGATTTAGATGCGGTTTTTTTTGTTAAAAAGGTCTTGGTCAGACTTTACGTTTGTTTGATTGCAATCGGTTGATAAGAACCGGCGATATGAGATCAATGCGGGTGGAAGGCTAGTATTATTATATTTTAGTCCTATCAAACGCATTTTTATTAATTCCTTGCCAGTTCACATGTTTCCGTCAAGCGGATCGTGAAAAAACATCTGATGAGGCCGTCAAGACATGATACGTATCTATAATGATGACCCTCTTTCCCTTCAGCTTACCACCAGGCGAGGTGAAGTCAAATAGACGTGTCCTATGTAAAAAAAAATCTAGAAGCTTATCAAAACGCGTTTTTTTGTACCTACTAAAAATATATTCACATCCTTGTCTTAATAGTAATAGAATGGATAGGTAATAGGTATACTTAGGTACATTTCAGTCTTGTCAAACTAGTTTAGTTTTTGTCTCAGCTGAGTAGCAATGTATCCTATTTATTTTTTATTTGAGGCAAAGATAGTTAATAATATGGATATATATTTATTTGTCTATCAAAACTAGTTTAGTAAGTTCGAGAATTTTTAACAGCAAATGAGTTAATAAAACGGCTTGATAGATTTCGATGTTTTCCTTTTGTTGGGTTGATAAACAGGGCAAGTTTTATAAATCTTGGTAAAAGCAGGGAATTCACTAACAGACTTCTTCATCCTAGCGTTAAATTTCCAGTCGCATCCAAAGCTTTTCACCTCAGAGTCCGCTTTACCAGTCATAACTGCGGATTTGGCTAGACCTCGATATTTTCCGTAAAGCGACTGCCATCTGATTCTCATTGCAGCAAGACCGGTGTTCTAGAACTTCCTATAGTTCCAATTACCCGTAACGACTGTCATAGATGTTCGTATGGCAACCGGGACCGACGGCTTAACGTGTTCTCCGAGGCACGAGCGAACCAATGCAAATACCCATATTCATGCATACAAATATTTGCACTGAGCGGGGATCAAACCCGCGCCTCCTGTGTAGCGGCCGCGTTCATTACCGCTACGCCACAGAGCCTGGTGTAGACATCTTCAGTATTCACTATCAGACTGTCCGCGGTCAGTCTAATAGTGAATTCCCTGCTGAAGTCACGGAATAAGTTAACATCCAAATAAGTTGCGTGAATGCTAAAGTGAATAGGGAACTAACAATAGAGTTTGATAAAGTTTTTATGCTATTGGTACCTTTGCAAACTATTCAAATCGATTGAAATTGAAAAAAAATGAAATGCTCAATACGAGACTTGAATCCATCGCCCACGACGTGGCTCATGTAGCTCAGGGGTTCAGAGCTTTCCCTGAAAGGGACTGGTTGTAGGTTGAAGTCCATCTTTAGCTTTCAATTTTTCCAATCACATAAGTAGTCTGTGGACACGGCGCAACGCACATCTATACTATTATAAAATTGTAAAGTGGTCGTGTCTGTACATTGGAGATATTTAAAAAAAAATACTTGGGCTATGTTATATTAACGATACTGAACACGAAAATATATTTTTTTCATTTCCTGTCTGTTTGTCTGTTTGTCTGTTTGTCTGTTTGTCCGCGATGGACGCAAAAACTACTGAACGGATTTTGATGCGGATTTTTTTGTTAGATAGGGCTTGGTCAGACTTAAAATCTTACGTTTGTTTGATCGCAATCGGTTGAGTAGAACCGGAGTTGTGAACAATATTGATATTATACGGAATATGAGCGGAAATATAGATGGCGCTTTTTTATTCTTATGGATGAAATTTTATATCTTATTACATCCGAGCAAGTATGTAAATAAATAGACTTTAATTTACATTTACAGTTGTGTAAACAAATGCGATTTTAATCATGAAATTATTATTTTTTGGTCAATGAATTTATTTCCACCTGCGTAACTAGATGGCGTTAACGCGGTTTTGAACTTACTATGGTTTCGTTCCAACTGGACGTATAATTATAAGCATTTTTAATCTTTTTTTTTTTCAATTTTCTAATTTTGTCAGGTATGAAATAGATGTCGGTACTGTCTTAAGATCAGTTTAAATCAGTTACAAAATCTTTTTTCACACAAAGACAGATTACTTAGAGCTTGGTGAACAGGTGAAGGATATAGTGGAGTAGACAAGAGATACAACGGGGAAGCGAAGGAGTAGGGGAGAGGGTGGGGGAAGGGAAGGGCAAAGGTATTGGGAGTAGAGAGTCGAGTAGATATTATGCAGGTAGAACATTTTTTTTATACCACTTAGGTGGCAGACAAGCACACGGCCCACCTGATGGAAAGTGGTTACTGTGCCCTATGAACGTATGCAATACCAGAGGCGTCACACTCGCCCTTCTTGAAGCACCCCATGCTATAATAGTCGGGAGTCATACTGTAGTCATGAGGTCGCAAACAAGCACGCGGCCCTCCTGATGGTAAGTGGTTACCTTGGCCTATGGGTGAGTGCAACACCAAGGGAGTCACACTTGTGCTGCCTACCCTGTAAGAACTAAGAGCAGGGATGGCGAACCTTTTTTGTGGCTATCGTATAACACGGGTGCATCTAAATACCTAGGTACTTTGTGGTGGCACTGCTGGCGTGCCCAAGAAATTGTGCCGCGTGCCACCTTTGCTACGCGTGCCATTGGTTCGCCATTCCTGGATTAGAGCGTGGTGAGGGATATAGTGTAGTAGACAAGAGATACAACGGGGAAGGGGAAGGAGTAGGGGAGAGGGTGGGGGAAGGGCAAAGGTATGGGGAGTAGAGACTCGAGTAAATAATGCAGGTAGACATTTTTTTTATACAACTTAGGTGGCAGACAAGCACACGGCTCACTTGATGGTAAGTGGTTACCGTGGCCTATGGGTGGGTGCAACACCAGGGGAGTCACACTCGTGCTGCCTACCCTGTAAAAACTTAGAGAATCTGTGCCGTCAGCGCAAAAGATAAATCGGACAAAGCCTTTGGTTTTCCCACTGATAGCACAAAGCACAAGCTACTCTCCAGTGTGCTTTGGCTACCCTACTCACCGTCGGAAACACAACACGAGGTTATTAAGCCGCGGCCTTCTGTAGGGCGGAGATACTTCCCCAGTCGGACTGCTCCATTAGGACGAATATACCGTGGTGTACCTACCTCCTCGAGTCGAATAGAGAGGCGAGTACAATGTCTAATCAGCATTCAACGCTCAACTTTCAGCATTATTTACAACACCACGCGATAAACGACATCCACGCGGGCGGAGCCGCGGGCAACAGCTAGTAATATATATATGCGCGATCAGCAAATGGATTTAGGCACTCAACGTTTTTCATGAGATTAGGTAAATTAGTGCATGAATCTGCACCTAATTTGGTCTTTGAACACTCATGTGATACTATAAAAAACTCTTCTACGATTAGTTTTTTTTAAATCACACTCGTATTTTCACAAGTTTCATAAACTAGGTAGGTATTCTTTTTACATTTTTTAACGAATAGCATAATATTTTTGCCGGTACTATAATAATAATAGTATTACATAATAATATATCATTTGTGTGATGACACCTAAAATCTTATGAAAGCATGATACCTATGCTATAATTAGGTAGGTAGGTAGATAATACAATTGTGAAATGTTTTCGTCAAAACGCGAAATCGACAATGAAGTAATCGAAACTGAGGATTGCAAAAATGTGACAAATACACGTGGATTTCGATATGTTAATCACATATTATTTTGTAATTAACTAAAGAGGATATGTCACGCGTGTGTGGTGTATGGGGGTCTTAATAAGATGATAGAACAGTCCCCTAGCTGGGTCCACATTTGTAGCATTTCTGTGTATCGTATCTCCTTCGCGTGGCCTCAACTTTGGACTCTAGTTTGGACACAAGATGATACCCGTTAACAATACACGCCGTATCTGATACAGCCCGATCCGCACTAAACGCGTAAGGTAAGTTCACCTCTACTACAAGCCTTGCATGCTGATTGACAGACGAAGCTCTGAGACAGGCTTTCCTCGCGGGATTGGGGATCAGGCGGCAGTCTATAACAGTCCAAACAGTCAAACGATGACACGTAATGAGCATTCTAACGAAACCAAAATAGGGCGTTTTAATAAGCAATCTAGCAAGTCTTCTAGCGAGCATTCTAGGCAGCATTCACCGAGCATTCAAGCGAAATGACAGTAAATTCGAGCTTTTTACCGAATCGAATAATTTTATGATTATTCAGCTACTCTGTCCTTCCCCCACACCAGTCAAATTATTTACTAAAGTGCTCACTAATCTGTAGCATAATCGTGAAAATATGCGATGTTTGGCAAGTTTGGTCATGCCTACTTATATCCGCTAAGAACACTACAAACATAAATGAACTTTGCGATAAGGTATCTGTGTGAACAAGTAGCGGTAGTCATTGTTATGATGTACAAATCAGTATGTAGGCAATGATGTATTATATTCATAGATACGTCATACAAGAAGATGGCGGCTTTCAAAAATGGCGCATACACTAAGTATAAAAACAGTTTAGTTACTTATTAAAAATATGTCAATTTACATGAATTATATATAAGTATCTACATTAATAATTTATATTATTACGAATTTATTATTATAATAGTTTTTTTTGGTCGCGATTATGATTGGTGCATAAAATGATGACCAAAAGTCATCACTTTTTTGTCGCCATTTTAGAGTGCGGACAACATATCTATAGTTTATAATATATCATTGTATGTAGGTAGCTACTTCATAAACCTAACTACAAGACTTAACTGATAAAATCGTGACCCAACATAAGTAAGTAGGTACAGTCGACATCAATATTAATTTAACCATAGTAGTTAGTACAAAACATAATAATAGTATAACCAAGATCTGAAATTCCTTAACAGTTGAAATTTTATACCTATTTGATAACATTGCATGCAGAGAATCTGCGAAACATGTCGGACCTAATTTTGTAACACCACTTTAACATACCGTGTTTCGAGCAATAAATGATTTACTTACTTACTTACTTACTTCACGTGTTTCCCTTTTCCTACAATACCTACCCAGTCCTTTAAGCGGGGTGTGAAAAGCATCTGATGAGGCGGTCAAGCTGAGTGCCACCATTGTTATTTTCCGAGACTTTGCCTTCAGCTTACCATCAGGCGAGGTGAAGTCAAATTGACGTGTCCTTATAAAAAAAAACACATTCGAAGTTACTTACCACCATAACCCTATAAAACTTAACATAAAATGTGAAATAAATATTGAAAAATTATAAGATAAGAAAAAGAAAAAAGGAAACAGGAATAGGTACGTAGATATTGCCGTATTCCATGCATTACCATGCTCACCCCCCAATAAATGATTGCTAAATGCGGGTGTCAATTCAGCTCTGTCTTACCCTCCGGGTATAAAAGCGTTATTTTACGTACATATCGACACCTCTGGGTTCAATTGGCGTATAAACCATTTTGGCCAAAATGAGTTATATACACCGTTTAATTCAGTTTTTTTTTCTCTATCAATCTGTATATTTAAAATGTTCAAATTCGCAAAAAAAATGCTTTTACGACCCAAAAAATTTAGATCATCCTACCACAAAAAAGATAAAATATTAATGTAACAGCCAAATTTTTCTTTTTTAAATTTTTAGTAAGACGTTATGACCAAGATTTTTACCAACCCGGGGCGTAAGGTCTGCGTTGATTGTAAATGGATTTTACGCCATGACGAGTAAATATATTTCTTAAACGTAATTTAAAATTGACGTCGTAAATCCAAACATTTAAATAACATGGACGTATAAACCATATCCATTGCAAAAAATGGTATTCAATTTTAGACTTTATTGCTATACAATTAAAGTCCAAAATTAAATGACAATATTTTTACTACACGTTTGCGTTCACTCTACAAAAAGCCATTTAATTTTAAATTTTACAGACATTGCTTTAAAGTCTAAAATTAAATGTTAAAAATTCAAAAACCAATTACAGTGTCCGTGTTATGACGGTGGTTTTACTTTAGCTAAAACCACTGCACGAACGGTCATGTGGGTGACAGGTGTGAGGAGTTTGGACATGTGCACGGCGGTTTTGGATACGGTAGCCGTAACCCAGAGGATGAGTACATCCTTAGAAAGTGTACGGTCACCGAACTTTCCGTCGTGAACAGATTCTTCAAAAAGAAAGTTCGATTTCCTACTCACTAGGAGGCACAGCATCAGCAGGGTGGCCAACTGCAAGGTAATACCCGGAGAGAGTCGCACTAGCCAACACCGTCTCCTTGTCATGGACCTCCGCGTGAAACCCAAAGACAAACGCGCCAAGCGTGGTCAACGCAGAATCAGGTGGTCATTCAAAGTCATCGGTGACAAGAGTGCTGATGTTATAGACGAAGCAGTGCAGGTTTACTGGGACAGGATTCAGGCAGCTGTCCTTGAGGCGGGGAGGGCGGTTCTCGGTACGTCTAAGGGTGGATGCAAGTATGACAGGGACACTTGGTGGTGGAACGACACAGTCCAGAGAGAGATCAGGGTGAAGAAAACCCTCCTTAAAAAGTGGCAAGCGTCCAAATCTGCCGAAGACCGCGACGCGTACAAAGATGCAAAACGCGCCACCAGGTGAGTGGTAGCCAGGGCCAAACAAGACCACTTCTTCTTCTTCTATCGTATCGACGGCGATAAGGATAGTCCAGAGATGTATGGTCTACTCTGGCAAGCATCCCTGTGAGTTTCCTGCACACACAGGATATCACAGCGGGTGTTCTGGCAGGGACTAGAAAGTATCTGCCTTGTCCCGAGAGAAACTGTTAATGGAGATGATGCGCAGAGCGCAGAGCGCTGACTTCGAGTGTGGACTAACAGAGTGGTGTTATTGGTTTTTAGCCATCGAGACCACTTGCAACCGCTATATAACAACTTGGAATCGTCTGAGGGGCAAAAGCTTATCTATAAGTTGGCGCGTTCCAGGGCCAAAACGGCGAAGGCTCTGTCCAAGTGCCGCTGAATTAAAGGCAAAGACCCTGAGGACAATCTGTTGTACGAGGAAGTCGCGGTGAAGGAGAGATGACTGTTTGTTGAGTTACTAAAGATTTAAATAATTGCCTTTTTAAGTTTGATAATCTGAACATGACTGATAATCATCATCATCATCTGCATATAGACGTATTCGCCTGATTGCATCCGTGGCCAAGATGACCTCGAAGCTCAAGGTCCGCCTTCCGGCTCTTCCTTCTCCACTTCGCACGACTATGACATAACATTATCATGACTGATAATGTTATGTCATAATTATAATAGACATAATTATCTGTTTTATTTAATAAAACTAAGTTAATTTTGTTTCTGGTAGTTTAAATTCGTGTATATCGACCATAATTCTGTAGTAAGAGTAATACTAATGTAATTCTGACACATTCTAACAGTATCGAGATTGTTTTTTTAATTATAATTCTATTGATGTGCAAATTAATAGTTTTTACAGCCAAAAAATCTACAGCTACATGCTTTTACATCAGTAAAGGAGACGATTTTTTATGTTAGAGCTTTCGGCCACCTACAAATTTTGGAGAACAATAATGAAACGAGTATTGATTTATTTGTAATGTTATCGGGATTACAATGGTACATTGCTTCTTAGCTAGTCTAACCGGAACATTGATATAAACCAAATCAAAATTGATACTAAAATCAATGTGAAACTAGGTGAAACTGTCATGGCGCCAATCTCAGAAAATTATAATTTTATTGATTATTTAGTATGACATAATAGACGTCATTAAAATCATGTCCTATGCAATGTATTGAATAAATAGAAGATGGATAGGGCAATAACCTTCTTTTTAACAAGTGGAAATCCACTCAAATCCGCCGGAGCCAGTGAAGGTGGTTATGTCTCGGACTCGAACCGACAAAACCCGCATGAGCCGTTTTTCACAGTCTATATTTCTTTCGGATGTAGAAAAGCAGGATTATCCTTACTAGTTGGGCGGTCAGACGGCAGCCGCTGCCATAAAAGGCAGATTTCCAAACCGAATAAAAGAGAAGGAGCAAGCGGCCGGTAAAAGCCTCGGTTACAACTACAATTCCTAAGATGATGATTCATACTTACACCATGAAATGAAAGTAGGTATCCAATGAAATAAAAACAAACAAAACCATATTATATTAATATTTATTTATTACATAGGTATAGGTATATAAAACGTTTCTTGGAAATTGTTGGTAGGTATGTCGTCCAAAAAGCATACAAATCATAGTGATTATATAATGAGCAGAAAGAATCAATTAATGTAAATAACATACATTCTCCTAATACCTTGGTTTATGTTAGTAATTATTGTTTGTTTAGACACTGATTTGCAGTAATGCATCTTCAGATAAGATGGTTGGCGGCACGGCTGGTATATTTATTAGAATTGTTTGACTACATCACTTATAGACACTGTAATACCTACTCCACTCGTCCATATTATTCAATACTAGCCATTGATTTATATAGCAGCTGCCTGTGTAACATCTGTATTATATATAATACTATTTTGTTACAATGAGCATTGAACAACAAGAAAATTCACTAATCAATCACTCAAAATAATCACAAAATAACTGTCAAACAATTTTTGGCACTTTTGGGATTGTATTGCCATTCGAAATAATGAAATCGTAATCGCTAACAATTTTTACCACATGGAATCGATTCCTCGATTGATACTTTAAAATAAAAATAAAACATCAGTTTTAAATTAAAATAATCTCCATTAGCGGGTTGTGGAGGTCAGATGACTGGAAGAGGTGCACCCGGGACTCCAAGGTAAGGCCAAGATAATGATGACGACAACCAAGTAGGTAAAGAGTGCAATGCCCAACCTAACGTTGTATTTTTGTATTCGTAAAGCTAAGTATAACCTGAGAGTATTATAGTTTAGAGTGTTTACTTTTAGACAGGCATAGTGTAAATAATAAATACTCTCAATGGACTGTTGTATTATAACATCATTGAAATAAAAATATTTAAACGGATTCTATTACAGCCTAATAAGTGGGACCTAATACAATGATTGGTAAAATGTGGGTGTTAATTCACTCTGCCTAATCCTCCGGGGATAAATGAGTATAATATGATGATGACAGTAGGTATATAATGAAGTAACCTTAGAGTATCAGGAAGTAACTGAAAACGAATCTTCATAGAATGCGTTGAAGATAGTTTTATTTCAATTACACATTGAAATAAAACTATCTACAACGCATTCTATGAAGATTCGTTTATAGCAAAATACTTTTGTTAGCAGAAACTTCTAAGAATAATGTCATATGGAATGAGAATTGTAAGATTGAAGATTTGAAGAGAAAACCTATACCTATGTGCCTGAAGTTTTATCGAATACAATCGTATTCTTAATCGATTTGAGTCTATGGTAATGGTAAAGAAGATGTCTGGCAACATTCTAACATGTTGTCATATGAAATATTAAGAATTTTCACAAATACAATGAATAAATAAAACACTCTTTAATAAGTTATCGTGAATCGGTTAGAGTTTGGAACATTCTTCGTCCAATTATCATAATAAATGGATTCGATTTTTTTGCATATTGTACAATGACTGTTCATGCCCTATTCTCTGTTGTCTCTTCTTCTCTCACTCTCTCTTTGATGTTTTACATAAGAAACAAAAACTTAAAAGTCGTTGTATTGATGGGCCGAAAAGAAATCATCTCCTTTGAACATAATTTTACCAAATATGGATATAAGCTGTAAGCTGTCAATTGTTATCCAATTTTCATGGGGTGTATAAACCATAAATTTATATTTTCTAAGACGTATATCCATGCTAACTTCCAAACCAAAGGGTATAGATATGATTGAATGATTTAGCCTTTTTCATCCCCAAATTCTAAGAATCTTTCCCCTTGGAACTTTTTATATAGCTTCTAAAATAAAAAAGTTATGATTTTTTTTCTAAAAATAAAATCGTTTTTTTGCTCTCCTGAAAAGTCGTGTTTTGGTTTATACGCCAATTGAACCCAGAGGTGTCGATATGTAATTAAAATCAGAAAATGTCAATATGCAGTAAAGAAGTTGAACCCGCGATAATCAGACACTCTCAAAATATCATTACGATCATCGTAATGACATTTTGAGGCCATTACAATCGTCAGCCATAAATTTAGACCATGAAAACTACAAACATAAAATGAACTCTACCACTTTGTGATAAGGTTGGTTTATGATTGTGTGAACAAGTAACAGTAGCCCATTGTAATGCTCGCACAATCAGTATGTATATTTGCATGTGCATTATGAACCTAATCACAAGAGTTGAATGATAAACTCGTGACTTTCTATTTGACTAATGAGATGTTTTGTTTGTTTAGTTCAATGAACATGAATAAGTACAAAATGTGCTTGATACATAATAATAATAATACAATAAAAGTGTACCTATATGAAGGTATAAACGTGTACTAAAATCGGGTTATAAACTTAAAACACATCCTCACACATTGCGACGCGAAAGGAACTTCATCCCTCGCACACTCAAGCTGTGGAATGAACTTCCTGCGGTTGTTTTCCCGAACGACTACAATATGGGGTTCTTCAAGAACGGCATTACAAGATTTCTTCAACGTCGGCAGCACGAGTGTGACGCCCCTGGTGTTGCATATATGTGCATAGGCCACGGTAATCACTTTCCATCAGGTAAGTAGGCCGTGTGCTTGTCTACCACCTAAGTGATATAAAAAAACGGTGGGTTAAAACGCCTTATAACATCAGTCTGCCTGTTAAAATCGACCCAGCCCTTTAGTCAAATCGAACGGACATAAAAGAGACAGACTTTTTTTGTACGATATTAATTTCATCATTCAAAACAATTCGACATTTCCATTTCGTATATTTGCATAAAAGACACAATATCCCCACCTGACGCAAATAAACGAATACTTGAATACTAAACTATGGAAAAATACAGACAAACTTAAGTTATTAGTTGTCACACAATAGATGGACGTAATGACAGGTTGCAGGCTCATCAGCAACTATTACAACAACCTATTTCACACAGTCAGCCTGATATAAGAGTCGGTTGTCACTGCTTACTACCTGTATGTATGCTGGTTGCGTAAGACCATACATTGTGTTATTAAACCCTATTTGTGTCATAATAACTACTGGTAAAGTCCCAGGTTGGGTGAAATCGTGTAGGTTTTAGAATTGTACTTTTCTCAGGGTACGCCTAGCTGTGAATAGCTTTCATTGTCATCCTTGGAGCGATTTCCTGGGTAGGAATCTTGGAGCTTGCGGTTTACTTCTTTTTATACAACTTAGGTGACAGACAAGCACACGGTCCACCTGATAGACATAGGTTACTGTAGCCTATGGCCTATGCAACACCAGGGGCGTCACACTCGCGCTGCCGACCCTGAAGAAACCTTCTAATGCCCTTCTTGAAGAACCCTATATTGTAGTTGCTTGGTAAAACCACAGCAGGGATTTCATTCCACAACTTGAGCGTGCGTGTTTTTTTTTTACTGATTTGTTTGTTGACTTAGAGTTTCTGCCATATGACTCCTGTATTGCCTCTTCCGTTGCTTAGTAGGTTAGGTTGAGCTCTGCAGACCCAAGTTAAGCTGTATATACCATATTATATGAGTGTACAGACTGTACAGTCAGATTGATTTAAGAGTCAATTCATTCCTTATGTGCAGCTTGCGTAAGACCAAATATTCCATATTATTGACTTAGAGTGCTTGCCGTCTGACCTCCCAGCTCTGATAGGAAAGCCTGCGTCAGATCTTCTTGCTTTGTTTAGCAAAAGAGGCTGATTTAGACCCTGCACACTCCAAGTTTAGCTGTATATTATGCTACCATCGGCTATCAGGGGTGATTGCTTATGTTGGATTTAGCCCGACCAAAACCGCACGCCGTCACGAATCTCAAATTCCAGGGTGTAAGGCATTAACCTCCTACTCCGGCCATTATTGGGCCGTCTCCGGTTTCGGGTGTGGAAACCCATTGTCCCCATCTAGCCCTGGAGAAGGGGAACATGAAGTTCCTAGATGTCATTTTCTTCCTCCCAGTGATTTCCTAGATAGGCCTCCGTTTACACTTTGGAAATTGGGGTTCACTTATTGGCAGGTGTGGTGGAATGACAAAACATCTTAACCAACATCGACTTTGCAAAGAGAAAAGGTTCCAATCGACATCATAACTATCTTACAGTTAAGCTTTGTCAACGGTTTTCACTTAGGCCCTTTCGCTTCTCAGCCGTCGATATTATGATTATATTGTTATGTAATAAAACTATGTCGTAACTAAATAAGGCTTTGTTATGTCTAAGATCTGTGCGAAGTTTCCTTCATTAGCTTTATAGCTAGATTTATTTTCATTACATTTTTAAAACAAAGAATATGACTAAAACATTTTGTTACAAGACATGTTTTTGAATAACATTATTCATTAGAATAAATATTGGTTCATTTGTTTAATAAATTTAACTTTCCTTTATCTTTAGTTATTTTCAACATTACTTTAACAGTAGGCTTCTTAATGTTTTTTATAAGTTAACCTTGTTTTTGCTTCATAATTTCATAGTTCCTCATAATTTGATGACCCTCATTACTTATACGAAAAATCGATTAAGTAGTTCATTGTTTAGGAATTAAGAATGGAGAGCCATCCTTAAGACTGACTTACCTAATATAGCCTAACTGGGCAATGTGTGTTTTAATAGTGATCCTAATAACAACAATCTTTTCATAAACAACGGTAATATTGGAGAACATACATAATATATAAAGGTGCCGACAAATCGAGAATAGTATAGGACCGAGGAACGACCCTGGGTCACTTTACCGACTACCAAAAAGGAGGGAGGTATTACCTCCTTTTTGGAAGTCGATAAAGTGACCCAGGGTCGTTTTATACTAGTTCCAAGCATCTGACATTTGACTCCTTAGTTTATGGCGTAAAAGTGAAAGTTATGGTATACCTTGTACCCACTTAGATGTGGTGTAATTGCTCAGGTGTTGGTCCTGGGATCAAGAGGTCACAGGTTATCAAGCGTATAGAACTATGTGAACAAACTAATAACTCATTTGTCTTACTGACTTTTAAACTTTCGTATTACAGTAGGTATAAACAACTACAATTGCGTCTATAATATACTAGCTTTTGCCCGCGGCTCCGCCCGCGTGGATGTCGATTATCGCGACCAAATATAGCCTATGTTCTTTCTCAAGGTCTAATCTATCCCTATACCAAATTTCATCAAAATCGGTTCAGTGGTTTAGGCGTGAAAGCGTAACAGACAGACAGACAGAGTTACTTTCGCATTTATAATATTAGTATGGATTCAAATCCAGGCCATTACACTACCGACGTGATACCACTCCTAACACAAGCAATCTAGCTTAGCTGGAGGAGTAAACAAAAATACTGGTAATTTCGGTTAGCTACTAGTATTCTTTTTTATACAAAGAATGCTAACGGTACCTCCTGGTATTTTTATGGCAGAATCTAAACTTTGAGGTTGAACAGGTTCGTAGTCTTCAATTATACCTTTATGTGAATATCTATTTTTAGTTTTTTTTTTACTTACATACTTATATACTACGTTACTACTGTACGTTAATATTGTTTTATTGTATTTGTATTGTAAAGTTTTCAAACACAATGTAAAAATTGTTTATGAATAAATTAAAAAAAAAAATATTTTTTACCAAATCCGTACTTCCATAGGTACTTTTCTATATCTATATCTATACTAATATTATAAAGAGGAAAGATTTGTTTGTTTGTTTTTTTGTTTGTAACGAATAGGCTCCGAAACTTCTGGACCGATTTCAATCATTCTTTCACCTATAGAAAGCTACACTATCTGGGAGTAACATAGGCTATATAACATCACGCTACTACTAAAGGGAGCGGAGCAGTGAGCATAAATGTGAATAAATCGGGCAGATTTCCATACATTCTTTACTAATATTAGATTTGTATTTTTGTATTCGAGTAAACTCAAGAACTACTGAACCGATTTCAAAAATTCTTTCACCATTAGAAAGCTGAACTATCACTGACTAACATAGGCTATAATTAATTTTCAAAAAAATAGGGATCCTGGCTAAAACTTCAATAATGTAACCCAAGGTGTAAAAAAAATGACCTAAAAAATTCCTTACATCGCGTACGCTGCGAAAACTATTGAAGATAGAACAAAATAATGTACTGTAGAAATGTATAACTTAAAAAGGTCTACATAAAAGTCCGCGACAGTATATGTCTATCTAATAAGGGTAGCTCACAATAACCATTTTTGTCTTTTACAAATTATAAAAAAAATATGTGTCATTTTCGAAGCTATTTTTAACAATATAGTGTTAAGCCTTATCTGACTAAATACGTTAGATACATTATACATTTAATGTAGATCAAAATTGCCCTTTACACTGTATAATTATAATGAATATTTTAGAATCTATTGCAGTATGAAAGTAACGCGCGACGATATAAATTCAAGCCGAAATGCCGATCAAAGTCAGACCACGGAATCTATACCTTTATATTAATTCTTATCTAAATAAATCGTTTGGTATTTAAGATTGTTTCAATACCTGTTGATTACTTTTTGAATTATTGAAATCGGACGTTCTATTCAAAAGATATTACGAAATTATAATGTCAATAAATCCGGTAAATCACCATACATTATTTGAAAACTAATTATTATTACGGGAATGGGCTAAAAGGGTGCAACTACGGGTGTTCGAAGTATTTCACGAGCGAAGACAGGGAAGGTCAGCTAAATACAAGATGCAACGGTAACGGGATCCGAATGCGGGATTGGAACCTCCATGTGATGCATCCTGGGTAACGGAGGCATTAACGCCTCTCACCCAGGGGAGGCGCTACCGCCAACGGCAAATACATACAGCAACGGGAGCAGCTCTATAGAGGGCTGCTCAAAGGCTTCCCACATGTCCCTCTGACTACGAGGAGGCCCAGTAGAGAGCAGGAAAGGGAAGGGCTGGTCACCGAGCGCGGACGTGAGGATTATAGGTCCGGCCTCCTGTCATCCCTTCACGCCCGTCTCCTCCCTTTCCGGAATTCCATGGGACATCGTGCTTCCCACTTCTGAGAGGGCCATCTTAAAATTGTAGATGGCCCAGGGTCAGCCGGTGCGGAAAATGCCCTAGGCAATTTTACACTCCAGTAACTGAAGACCCGCGACGGCATGCTGTTTAGTGGGTCCGAATTCCACATGGCACTCCTGATGGCTGACGGGGATGGTATCCGAGGCAATTTTAGCTCGAAAGAAAAGTTTGTACGGAATCCGAATTCCACGGGGGCGGAGCCGCGGGCAACAGCTAGTGTTATTATAAAAGCAAAAGTAATTCTGTCTGTCGTCTGTTACGCTTTCACGCTCAAACCACTGAACCAAATTTGATGAAATTTGGCACAGGGGTAAATTATACCTTGAGAAAGGACAAAGGCTATGTTTGGCCACGATAACTGACATCCACGCGGGTGGAGCTGCGGGCAACAGCTAATAAATATTGAGATACATATATATAGATATAGATAGGTTTTTCTGCCAACTGTATTTTAATCTACTTACTTAACAGGTCGTATGTATAGGTGTGTCATATATTTCAGGGGGTGAATGGATACTAAAACGAATAAAGGGGTAAATTTGGTGGACCTTATGGTAGCTGTTCAAAAGTATGTAATCTATCTATCTGTCTCTATCAACGCGTGTTCTGCTATTAGGCAATGCTGTTTTATATTTCCCTTCTTAAAAATTGCTAAAAGAAGGAGAATCGAAAATTACAATACTTAGTCGTATTTATAACGACGGTTACAAATTGACCAAGCACTGAGGCTTTACACGATCTTCGTGACTTCGCAATCGGTCAGTGTCGTGTTAGCTACGATGAACATTTCTGAATCGTAATTTTGCCGTAACTAGTTATTGCCCACGGCTCCACCCGCATGGATATCGGTCATTGCTGCCTCTGTGGCGTAGCGGTAGTGAACGCGGCTGCTACGCAGGAGGCGCGGGTTCGATCCCCGCTCAGTGCCAATATTTGTATGCATGAATATAAATATTTGCATTGGTCTGGGTGTTTCTATGTATAATATGTATGTATTTACAAAAAAAAAAAGTATCTAAGTATGTATATCCGCATTCTAGATTCCATAACACAAGCTAATTAAGCTTACCATGGGTCTAGAAAGCGTTATCTATGCCCTATCCCAAGGTCATAGCTAAGTAGTTGTTTATATAACGAAGTCCACATTAAATATACAAAAGCCATCACTTCAGTCATTTCTCTGTCTTGTAGTACCTAATGCAAAAATGTTGGTGTTTGATTGGCTCAAGATATGCCTATTCCTGATTCAGAATTGACTTTAAGTTACAGTATATAACAAACTCTGTTAGATAGGTCTCACGATCACCCTTTTAAGCCTTTATGTCCGCCATTTATGAATTTTCAAAAAACTGACTGGAATCTGATCGAATTTGTTACTTATAATGTTCCTCGATAAACGGACTATTCAACACGAAGATGTTTTTTCAAATAAAAACAGTAAGCTCCTGAGATTAGTATCTACGTATAACCAAACAAACATACTCTTCAGCTTCAGATTTCAAAGTGTATTTGCCTGTATTTGCCTGTATTTGCCTCCTCTATTTTTTTATTTACTGTCACTAAATATTTATTATTTATGTTTTGATAGTTCATCAAGTTAACTACTTCGCCTAATGATTAAGTCATAATTATAGAATATGATAGTATTATTAGTTATGAATATTAATTAATTAGGTACCTACCAACAATGTCAATCGCACAATGTCTATAACAAAGGCAAAATGAATCATTTATTTTACTATCAGTAATGATAACGTCTGTAATTTAATTGTTATTTAAAATGTACGGACATGCATAATATTGTTATTTTTGATTTAGGTACTTCTGATAATTATATCCATATTACCCTGCTGTGGTTTTCCCAAGCGACTACAATATGGGGTTATTTAAATACTTCGTTATAGTGGTTAGTATTCATGTTATTGTTAGGTGAATGAACCCATTCTAGAGATCATTACGTAAGAGCGCTAGTTAGGTATTCTAGTAGTTCTACTACGAATTGTGCAAAATGTGTATAATTAGATGTTTACAGTGTTTTTGTCTCAATATGATTACACTAGCTACATGTATACTATCTGATGCCCGCGGTTTCTTCCGCATTTTAGCCTTGTTCCCGCTACCCATCGGAATCAATTCCTGGGATAAAAAGCCTTATGTCATTCCAGATTGTAAACTATCCCTGTATCAAATTTCAGTCACATCTGCCCCCCTAGACAAGTGGCAATTAGTTGCTCGGCGTATCATGGAATAGAATGACGTATAGGATTTAACGTTTTTGACATTCGTTGACGCCTGTCATATATGTTAAATCCCATACATTTGGCATTCTATTCTACAAAACGCCGGCTGACGAATTGCCACTTGTCTAGAGGGGCTGTTCAGCTGAAGCGTTGACGCGTGATTGATGCGATTATATACTAAAACATAAAACTAAGCGATTATCCAGCTTGTCTTCTCCGCTGACGGCATAGAATCTCTCTGTTCTGTCGAGCGCAAGCAGATACTTTGCGATGGTATAGTGCACCTATATTGACGTTTCATGCATTACCAAAAATATCAATAGAACAGTTGCACTTATGAATATAGTATAATGTTATGCATTTTTTTTGTTCGATTATGCATGGATAAAATTAAAGCCAAGATACAAAAAAAATGGGGTTATTTTGTGTATTACAAAAACAATAAATACTATACAAATATACGATGTTATGAAAATTTTGATTTAACATATTGAATAAAATATTATTTGCGAAGTCACTTTGACGGGTATTATTTTGCTACTGATTGAGGTTGAGCCAGGATCCTCCGTACTGTTCATACCCGTGCTTACTGTTCATACTCAGTAAGGCGCGCTCTATAGCAATGTATAGTATACTCTAAGGTCACCAACATGAGTGTGACTCCCCTGGTGTTGCACTCATCCATAGGTCACGATAACCACTCTCCATCAGGAAAAATCAAAAGTAAAGAATTTTGACTCTGAGTGCTGTTCAGTTGCACTCTGCACTTTGTAAAATATTTGACATATAGGTAAATATCACAGTTCCTGATGATATGAAATAACTTCAAAATATAATAATATCAACAAATTTTTAAAATACGGAAGTCTGGCAAGTTAATATGAATCTTTGCCAAAACTGCTATTTTAAAAAATAAAAATTTAAACGATAAAGAAGTTTGCTATACTAACCTATTTAAACAGAACATTGAAATAAGATTTAAATAAACATGATTGTAAATAGACCACAAAAAATCAGCTGAAATACCTACTTGCCAGAGGTTTTTCAGCCCCCCTAGAGAAGTGGCAATTCGCTGGCATTGTAGAATAAAATGACGAATGTATGGAATTTGACATATAGGTACATTATATTTATCATAAAAGTCAAATCCCATACATTCGTCATTCTATTCTACAATACGCCAATGAATTGCCACTTAATGAGTGTCAATATGACAATGAAAATCGAGAATTACTATTAAAACTATCGGGATATTTACCATGTACATATTGTTTGGAGTTTCCGATATTTCGGCGCTGTTGCACGCACCATGATCACGGAGGAACTGTAGTACTGGCGGTAAACGGTGAAAAAGTTTTTAGGGGTACATTATATCGATACGATCTAATAGTAATGTGAACGACCATGAAAGTTTGGAATACAAAATCGAGAATGATCGTTTTGGAATACAGGCAAGTCTAGTTCTTTTCTTTTTGACTATTTTCTTTGACAATTTGCAAAAATATGATTTTTTGATTTTTTACTTTGATGACGATCAATCAAATTACTATGACCTTTGGAAGTGCCTATTTTTTAAGAGGTGCGCCAAGTTTCATCAAAAATGAAACCAATAAAATAACTGATTTACACTTTGCGGTTTTAAACCGAGTTTTACATTAGTTAAAGACCTCGGAAGCATCACAACGGTTTTGTAAGGCCACGAAGATCATGAAAAAAAAAAACAATTACCCACCTAATGTTTTTTTTTATAAAATGCCTTAGAGTCATTTGTGTACAAAAACTTAACCTTTACTGAATTGCTAGATTGCAGAAGCGATAAGGCTTGAATTAAGAAATATTCTTTACGAAACAAATCTAGAAAAATACGTAACTAATTGAAATAAATGGCGGGTTGAAGACATACAATAGCGGTATTGTATGAAAAATGTAGGAGTTTTAACAATTATTATAATTATGCTTACTTGACAAAAAATCAAGAATTGCATTGATGGTAATTATTATAACTCACTTGGTCGGTATGTGGTTGTACATTAAAATTAATAATGTAAATTAAAAATAATCATTTGGCGCAAAATGTTTGTGCGATTATGAGCGATACGGGTCGGAAAGCTTTCAATTATATCGTTAAGTAGGTATTATTATAAAATTGTATAGTTATTAGTTGTATCTGTACATTGGAAATACATAAATTAGATGGCAGTCGCTTAACGGAAAATATTGAAGTTCAGCCGCCATACTGGAACAAGCGGCCTCATTTGCGACCGGGAGGAACGTGAATAAGATTATGATCGAAAATATTTAAAAAATACTTAGGTTGTGTTAACGGTTCTGAAACCAATTTTTTTTTTTTTAATTTCTATCTGTTTATTTTTATTTTTATTTTATTTATTCTTTATTGCACAAATAAGATGTACAAAGGTGGATTTAATGCCATGGGCATTTTCTACCAGTCAACCTTAGGGTGATGCAGAGTATTGTTAAGGTAGGTGCTTGAAAATATTGAAAGATGTTGATCTAGTACGATATAAATATTAGGTGTCATATAAACGATAAACATATTAATACATAATTATATAAATATGTATATATATATAAATAAGTTAGCAAAGAACGCACATTGAAGGTCCGAGGTTAAGAAGTTGATAAATATAGAGAAAAGAAGAGGAGAAAGTATGCCGCCTTGAGGGACCCCAGAGTCAATCTATATTAAGAATTTATCTATAAATATTAAAAAAATACTTAGGTTGTGTTAAGTTAACGGTTCTGAAACCAATTTTTTTTTTTAAATTTCTATCTGTTTATCTATAAATTTGTCCTCGATGGATTTATAGTGTGATGCTGCCTTTACCACCATTACAAGGAAAAAGATCATGTGAATCTCGTACCTGGCACCCACATGGATCATCTTTTTCCTGGCAAAAAAATAAGAATTTAGTAGGCCGTAGGCAGTATACATTCTATGATTAATTTATATAGATATTTTTCCTCCTTCTTGATAGGTAACATAAGATAAGGAAAATTTACATATAAAGTCATCTTGTTTTGCTTCTCTAGTGGCCATAAATTGATAAGTAATTATGAATCATCTCGTTTATTAATTAACTTCTTTATTTTCCTCTTAAGGTGCTGATAGATTTGTGTATTCACTTGTAATAGAACATCAAACATTCGCTGTTTATTAATTGATAACTGCGATACGAACCGAGGCAAGCATAGAACGAAATATGGCTACGTACATTTTTATGATATTTCAAATTTCTCTTCTTCTAGCTCTCGTCAATGCAAAACTGTCCTTTCGCGAGAATGCTCGCGTGAATGTTCAACTGAACGCTCGGTATAAAGCTCACTAACGCTCTCATTTATTTTTCCGTAATGTAACATTTGCAAGCCATCGGGTTGTGGAGATCATATTGCAGTCGCTATACGTAAAATATCGAAATCCAGCCAAATACGCAGTTAGACTGGTAAGCGACATGCGACTGGGATTAACACAAGCTAATGCTTAAGTTTATCAGCACCTTTAACTACTAATTGCGGTAGTAACAATAAAATCAATCAAATTAACGACACCACTTCTGGTAGTCGTGACTAACCTGAGTTCTTCTTCATCTAGTCAGTGGCTGATTAATTATTATTAAGTACTCTGCCCTCTAGACAAGTGCCATTCCTTGGCCGACGTACCTATTAAATTATGTGTTAGTATGAGTTGCTAGTACATTTTGTGCGTGATCATCGCCGTACCTATAGCGATTTCTTAGTTGCTTATAACAGTTGCACTTCAGAGCTAATTATTCATAAGTTGTATATCTTCTCAGGCGCGGTTCGAGGGGGGGGGGAGGGGTCACAGGGGACACGACCCCTCCCCAAAACCATGCACGTCATATTGAAAAGTCCCAGTACGAGGGAAGAGGGGGTTAAATTTCTTAAGGAATTTCCGAAGTGACCCCCCCCCCCAAAACTTCAAGCTGCGACCGCGCCTGTATCTTCTTGCATATTTCTTGCTTTACTACTAGCGTAAGTCTAGGCGTACTAATCATCGTTCGAGCACCCAAAGGGATCCATGTTTTGCACCATCTAGAGTCAAAATAAGCCGAGAAATACATGGATCCTACTGGGATTGGAGCTAGAGCCCAACGAGGACTGTATGTCCCAGTATATCAAACAGTTCAGGTGGTAATGATTTGGGCCCTGACGATCTTGGTGTTACTCCATCATCATCATCTTCATGAATGCTCTGTGTTGTGAATGAATGGTTTGTGCTCAGAAGAACTATTTGACATGATGCCAACAGCTACATTTTATCATCGCACCTCTCGCCACAGGCAGGGAATTCATCCTCACTCATTGCGTCCGGAAATGGTGCGCACTGTGCGGTTTGAAAGGCACTTCATCCCACGCACACTCAAGCTGTGGAATGAACTCCCTGCGGTGGTTTTCCCAAGCGACTACAATATGGGGTTCTTCAAGAAGGGTATTAGAAGGTTTCTTCAGGGTTGGCAGCGCGAGTGTGACGCCCCTAGTGTTGCATACGTCCATAGGCCACGGTGACCGCTTCCCATCAGGTGGGCCGTGTGCTTGTCTGCCAACTAAGTGGTATAAAAAAAAAGAAGACGTATTTTCCTACTTGCATCCGAGGTCAAGATGACCTCGGAGCTCAGGGTCTACCTTTCGGCTCTTCCTCCTCCACTTCGCACGATCTTGGGCGTCCATGGTAGTGAGACCATTTGTGTTATTAGGCCAGGCATACCTTGAGGAGCGTTCTCGGAGCTCAGGGTCTACCTTTCGGCTCTTCCTCCTCCACTTCACACGATCTTGGGCGTCCATGGTAGTGAGACCATTTGTGTTATTAGGCCAAGCATACCTTGAGGAGCGTTATGATCTTGTTTACCGATATACCTAATAGGGTAAATAAAACGATATAACGACCTATCGATGTCGAACCATCGCTGACCACATGAATCGTTACGTGAATGTTAATAAAACAATCATTGAACACGTAGAACGAATTCAAAACCGGTTTAGAATCGTTCCTTCAAATCATAATACAGTCGCAAATAGAAAAAAAATAATGGCCTTCGACTAAATTTTAGGATGCGTGTAAAAAACTTTATCGTGAATGTTATTATTATTCAATTGACGCACGGTCTTCGTGTTAGTATCATAAAATTAAAAGTAAAACCCCGAGACTAAAAATAAATATTTTTCCCGCAAAGTGTAAACTTCGATAGTCTAGATTAGAAAAGTGCTAAGTGCAAAATTTTGCACGTTCAATTGCAAACCTTATGTTGATGGTAAAGAATGCAAATATGCTATGTGAATTTTTTTCACTTAGCATGTTTTATCTTCTAGACCACTGATGTGTATATTTAAATCTGTTCAATCACAGGTAAGATTATGTCCAGTGATTTTCCTTTACTTGCTAATACTAAGACGCAAAAGAAAGAATAGGTGTTTCCTATATCAGACCCCCTAGACAAGTGGCAATTCGTTGCTCGGCGTATGATAGAATAGAATGCCAAATGTATGGGATTTGACGTATATGACAGGCGTCAACGAATGTCAAAAATGTCAAATACTGCATTTGTCATTCTATTCCATCATACGCCGAGCAACGAATTGCCACTTGTCTAGAGGGCCAGACCCTTTAGATTATATTGTTATGTATTGACAGATTTATTTTTTATGTTAATTCAAAACCGTTTACATTGAGTGTGAACTGGCCTTGGGTTACTTGGTAACAGACACCATAGTCACGGCACTGTAGACTCGTGACTCTTGCTTGAGTCTCTTTGACATTTATTTATTCTAAGACAGAATGCGCACACAGCGCTATTTAGACCCAAAGCGTCGTCAATAAGTACTAATAATATATGTTCTATGCGTAAAGTAAACATAGCTAAACAAGCTTTCAATATGGATTATAGACTACGGATAAGTCGATAGATAGGCTACGTAGGTTCCTGTTCGACCTCCAAGTTTCAACCCCCTCTCAAAAATACCCGTGCAAGCTCCTTTTGAGAGTACATTAAACCCTCTTCAAAATATAATAACTAATGCCTCCGTTCGAACTCTGCCTTTTCGCATCTCAAGATGAACACTATTATATTAATTTTGAGGTTCCTAACCGTGGAAGGAGGTCGTACAAATTTATTGACAGGGTAGAAACTGTGAGGTCGTATGAATACATAGCTGATAGGTAGGCTAGAATACATACATTGTATCCATGTATCCAAACAAATGCAAAATATACTTACATTGACTGAAATAGATACAACCGAGACAAAAGTTTGGATGGACTGAGACTGCAGATTTTTTGTTCAAGTAAACTTATTCAATAGTTCATAGTTTATACACGTAATACACAAATACACACGCAGTGGAATATCAAGGCATTCGTGCATGTAAAGTCAACAAGTCATACATATTTTATGATAATCTTCAACTCAATAGTAGAACATGGCCTATGCCAACAAATATGAGGAAGATGACTCTAAATGCTTACTGCTTAATACAACGGTGACATCATTACGTCATTATATTATACATGCTGTTAGTTGAGGCTACGCCCACCTGCAATACCAATTCAATTCCCGTAACCCATGTGAAACTTTTGCAGTGATAAAAATCTACAGGTTAACGTGAAACGACTGCCATCTGACTTCCACAACCCATTGGCGATATCGAAGTATAACCCGCGCCACGTATCATGGACCTAAAATGTGAAAAGACACCCAAGAAATGTGTACCTACTGCGCGTATAGGGCGTACCCTATACGCGCAGTACACATTTCTTGGGTGTCTTTTGAGGATAGCACGGGATGCTACTGCGGTAGACGAACTCAAATTCATCGAGCATAGACTGTTACAAAACAATTCGCGGGCGCCAGAGCCTCGTATGTCTTACGATTTAGGTCCAAGATACGTGGCGCGGGTTATATTGCAGACCAGCTGTTAAACTTAGTTGTCACATAGAAGTCTACGTTATCTTTATCTCGAAGTACCCGAAATATGGTGAAATAAATCAGGAATTCGCAATAGAATCCGTTAAACAGTGGTTTATTTCAATGGTTTAACAATCTTCGAATACATGCGCATAAAAACAAAACCAATGGCCAGTTTTTATGCAATTTCTCAATAACAGGTTTAGCTCCTCATGACTGCCTCCCAATGTACGCTCTGAGCTCTGACGTCATGCTAAAGAGACGCTGGTATGAAATTAAATTCAAGTTCACGTTTAAGGTTAAGTGCACACTATAGAATTGGTTATACAGTTTTATATTTTGAAGTCATGTTTTTTAAGACGTCCGCAGACCTCTTCAAAAACATGCCAACCAAGCAATCAAGCTCTAATCCTGTTAATATTAAATGTGAAAGTTTGTGATAATATTTCGTTACTACACGTGTAAACGATTGACGAGATCTGAAGGAAATTGAGTACAATGTTAGATTACAGTATTGGTCATTCTAAAATAACACATACTTAGGTTATTTTTTACTGGAATAGCTTCTTTTGGGCGGTGAAAAAGCAAACGGAATTGCCGCTTGGATGAAAAAAGGACAAATATCTCTCTTAGAGTCTGTCCCACAAATATCAACGTTTTCATAACTATTAATAATTGTTCCAAGGTTTTAGAACATCAATGAAGAACATGTCATTGGACTCATTTCTAAGAAACGTTTATCATTTACTCGACTAGTTAAACTCGAATTTAATTTAACTATTTTCTATGATTATCGTTATAAATTCTCATGTTTTTTTTTTAAATATATCTATCAACAGCGTTTGGGCTTTATGATTAAAATTATGTTGGTCCTTCGAGCCGGCAAAATTTTATTTGAAGAACATTAATTACGTTTATATTTTATGGTGTAGTAATTACTAGTTAGTTGTGTAGATAAACAGGTTTTAAATAAATAACATGTCTTAAATATATATTTTTAATAGGTATACGAAGACCGTCAAAATATGTTACAAAAAATTTACCTACTAGAAACTATAGCCTTTCTATTTTATCTTTATTTATGTTTGTCCGTCGCGGTCTGCAGTCAAAATTGTGATAATATTAAAAGAGTTATAACAATTAAGTGTAAATAGTACAATAAAATGCAAACTTTCAACTTCACTTCTGCACACTAAAATATTATGGTGAAAATATTATTTATAAATAAACTACGTCGTTGGTGTGTGTACTCTGAATATCTTGGTAGAGTTCCTTGCACTGAATTTTAAACACAGGACTAAAAAATAATATAGATGTTGGTCTTTTTTTGGATTGTCTGTCACTTTCTAGAAAGTTTCGTCTGCCTGGAAAGTTCTTTCTTAAACTAACAGACAACGGTAACAGTTAACTATTAACTACTCGTAGTTTAGCTTATAATAGTGACCCGTTTTTCGAGGAGACAGGGCATAACGAACAGGATTTCCACTACACCTTTCAACCCACTCGACTGGGGCAGTAACACTACAAAAACATTTACCGTAGACATTGTTTTGCCGCTGTTTAGTAGCCTATACCTCCTTAGGAAGGAGGTACGGCCGAGTGAGTACTCTGGTGTTGCAAGTATAAGGCGGAGGTACACTAGATTGCGATTCGCGATGCGATAGAGAGGTTTATTGCCATCCAGCCCCTCTAGACAAGTGGCAATTCGTCGGTCGGCGTTTTGTAGAATAGAATGCCAAATGTATGGGATTTGACATATATGACAGGCGTCAACGAATGTCAAAAACATCAAATCCCATACATTTGGCATTCTATTCCATGATACGCCGAGCAACGAATTGGCACTTCTCTAGGGGGGCAGGAACACTTAAACGAGTAATAGTGTTACTGATTGAAGAAAGAGTTCATTGTGTCACTCTGTTACGCGATGAAAAGGTACTTTTTTCTCAACCAGTAACACTACTAAATATTGGAGTTGGCATACTCATATTGTGTACGGATTTAAATATTTATCGTTAAACGTTGTATTTTTTTATTATATGTGGTTGTAATATCATGATTGATATCTTTATCTTATTGATGTACAAACGAAATTATTGTAATTATAACAGAGCGGCAGTTACTTTTTATTGCCAGTCTTTCCTCTCTAGTTTTATTTATTGCTTTGCGACTCTAACCGTAAATTTGAATTTGAATTAAAATTGATGTTATTTTGCGGCCGACATGAAATGAGATCCCTACTAATATTTGCTGAGAGGAAATCCAACGAAGTTAAGAAACATGCTAATGATACATTGATGCCACCTTAATATTTAACAGTACTCATGAAATAATCGTGCAACCAAAATAAACCGAATACATTTGCTCAATTTTCGCTGTTGTTGCTGTTAAAGATTATCTTTGAGCACAAGTAAAACAAATATAACATAATGATACTGTTTTAATCGTTAACTTACATCAAATCGCATTGCGCAGTGATGTAGTATCTGCCTTATAAGTACCCGTTACAATTCAAGTGGATCGAATACTTTTTCATGTTTTTGCGAAACCAAAACGTGACCAGTTTGAATAAATAATATGAAAGATGACATGTTTTGGACTCAATAACTTTTGTGGTAACGTTTATACATGGACACAGGTAGTAGAACCTTGCGGTGTATAAACCAAAGAAAAGACTGGAATAGCACAAGCTAATTAGGTCCTGTAGGTCACCAAAACAGGGTCAGTATTTCACATAGATTTAGCTGCAGCCAACAGCAAAACGATGGCAAAAACAGTAAACCAACCAACACTCATATTGAAATTGAATAATTTCGTACAATAGAATCTTATGTTTCGTGAACTAAATCGACTCGTCACAGAGTCACTGATCAAGTAGGACATTAACGCAACGCCTTACCAACGAGGCATGACCAACGGGTAGGCAAATGTTTTACTTATGGTCTATTATATGATGTAAGGAAGTCATCAATTACTTTTAATTACTAAAACTTTTGGTGGAGTAGGTCAAGAAACTGTTTAAAGACACGTCAAGGGATATGTATTGATAAGTGTCTATCGAGGCCATCGAATTGAGGATGAAGACTATCATTTTTGTGTAGCTCTATTCTGATACTACTGTAGACTTCAAATAATATTTGTTTACTATATAGGCGAGTGAAGTCATATTCACGTGCCCTATTTAAACAGCTTTATTTTTCTCCACGCATTTCTTTGTTCAGTCAGTATCAGATCTATCTTGATGAACAAAGTATTCAAAATGATCTTAATACCTTAGTTTTATCCCCTTTGTATTGACTGGTTGTTCTGATATGTGGTACACACCTTTAGCTTGGACGATAATTCAATTTAAATCAATAAAACAGTTTGACTTGCTCATAATACCTTGGCATTATGATCATTTTGAGATTTTGTTTGTATCAAGATAGATCTGATGTTCCACAGCTTCATGTGTGAAACAAAAATAGTTTATCATAAATTTTATTTAATGCATCAACAATTTTTTTTCTTTTACTTCCTAAATAAAAAAAATATTATTATCATCATCATCTTAGCTTTATTTCCTCCGGCTTTCATATAAACAATGCTTTAAAGTTAAAAGTAATTGATATGTGTCCGTTTTCATTATCTTAATGTGACTAAATGCGAAAGATGCCTGAAAGTTCATCTTGACTCTGACATTGACTTTGTTCGACCTTGCCACTAATATTCCGGTCCATGGCATCCATTACTTGTTCATTATATTTAAGATTTATCTCTTCTTATACTACATCGTTACGAATTCCAAGCAATTTGTCGATTGAATTCTTTTGACTGTTCTATAGTTAAATAAACAAATAACTTTTATCTATTTAAAAAAAGATATCGTAATTACTGTTAATTCTGCTAATGCTGTCATGGTTTTTTTAAAAGTCATTCAAGTATCGTAAACAAAAAGAGTAACGGGTTTAAGGTCATCGGGCATCGGTGAAAGTGTTGTCGAGTAACAGTGTTGATACCTAGTTTTAAATGTGCGTTATTTGAAATTGTGGTAGTGCCGGTAGTGCGTTACTTTCTTCGATAGGTACATTTGTAATTTCAGTTGTGATTGATTAAGTATCTATCGATTTCATTTCTCCTCAGGCCGTCTCAAAAATTATACACTGTTTTATTCAAGCTTCCATATACTATTTGACTGACTATATCGAATAAAAATTAGTTATTTACCATAAAGAGATATTGGGATATAACTACCATGTATTATTGTGTCTGATCAACAAAATGTACTATAATATTATGAGCAGTATGCCCTCTTGGGGTTTCTTTTGATGATAGTACGGGGTGATGCAGAGGCGGCACTTGCAAAAATTCCGAAATATTGGCAACCAAAAACAATACATGATAAATATCCCGATATCTCTAATAGTGACGTTAGTGATAAAGATAGTTTCATCTATATTGATCATTTAGTTTTTGATAATTACGATTTTTGTACCTTTATTTTAGTAGCACAAATAATGTTTCATTGCTAGTCCTATAACTCTGTCCCATTCTCCTCCTTTTTTCTTCTTGCTTGTCTAGTAGTTACATAAAAGGATCGGTGCCGATTTTATCATTAACTAATCTAACCCATAATATTTAGTTAATTACACTGTTTGGCAAAACATTCTAGTTCGCGCGTAAAATCTAGATAACGCATGCGCTAAATATTTGCGTTAGTTAGCTCTGTATTGTTCTAAATGCGTGATATATGCCAAGGTTCGCTAAATCCAACTATGACTATGACGTATCTTTGCTACTCTTTGTTTTGTTTTAGTGAGAATGTTCTCGTTCATCTTTTGTTCGTTTAACATTTTTTTATTGGTTTTGTTTGTAACTAAATCTTGGAAGTGATTTGAACGTAAGTAAGTATAATTATTGTAGAGAATTGGAGTCTTTAAGTATTATTAATTTTGATGATTAGGGTTTTTGGAGTTTGTTATTATGATCTTCGAGGTATAAACTAATCTCTTCAGGGGGCGCGATTTAGTCAAATTACTATTCTAAAACGTGTGATTTCAATACTTATGCAAAATTTTCAATTTCAAAATCTAAATGAATAGTAATCATACTAAGTGATTTTGCAGGTCTTTTAACATCACGAAAAGTAGAAAACGTAGATAGATTTTATTTTGACAGCTCATACTAAATACAAAATTTTTACATTCGCTTTTCTTTCTAATCGGATTGAAATCTCTCGTTTTTGGAAACTTAATTGGAATCCGGTTCCGATTTGTTCCGATTCGATTCCGAAATTTAAAATTTATCAACGATATTTCCATGCAAGTTCCGGGTAGCACCTAGTAACATAACAAAATTCATACAACTGAGTACAATGCAATACAACGCTAATTCATTTGATTCACGATTATTATTCGTGTGATGTAACATACTAAAAATTTCATTAACAAATAATTTACATTCAACTTAAATAACACGGATATGTAAAATATCTACTTCTGAGTATTTTTGCAAATATCTTACTTGTAAATTATAATTTAATTAATTGATACGAAAGGACGGGCTAGACTCGTGACCGCCTCATACCGTGAGAATAATTTGATCTGCTGATTAACTGAGTTCTTTTTTTTTGATATCACTTAGTTGGCAGACAAGCACACGGCCCACCTGATGGGAAGCGGTCACCGTGGCCTATGGACGTATGCAACACCAGGGGCGTCACACTCGCGCTGCCGACCCTGAAGAAACCTTCTAATGCCCTTCTTAAAGAACCACATATTGTAGTCGCTTGGGAAAACCACCGCAGGGAGTTCATTCCACAGCTTGAGAGTTCTTGTCTTGACTCATTCATCATCACAGTTGTAAGGCTTGCACTTTGGAACGCGCAATCTGTTCTTTTCTTTCTTGATTTTGCTTATCTTGGATAGCGACTGTCACCTCATCTCTCGTCCCTGAGAGGCTGTACCAGAGTCCGTCCATTAGGTAATCAGCAGTGTGCCTACTAGCTACTGAGATCGGCTTAGGCCCCGAAGATTTGATGGGACTATTGATTTAATCAGCAAATTTCTCTGATTTATCAATTTACGCGCGATTTATTAGTAGTTTTAAAGTTACGATATTAGCACTTAAGATAAACTTGTACTTTCTTTGCTATTGCAGGTCGCAATCATTATAAAGTTCACTAAAAATAGTTTTATTTAAATAAGAAGGTGGTAATTCTCTGGCTAACAGCTGGGAAAAGCATTTCTCCAACATCAGCAAATAAAATTAGTGTATCAGTTATGTCACTTTCACAAAAGAAAGTGTGAAGTGCGAAACGAATTCGAGACAATGTCGCACACATTGAAAGTATCTCACGCGTGGTAATTGTTCATGCAAATAGCTGCTGTAAATAAAATATTATAAGAAGGGCACATGTGCATACATAACATATAGTTATGCCTGTACAGAATTGTGGGAATGAAAGCATATAGGTGAAAATATAGGTTTCACCATTTCACCTATTACCGGTTGATTTTATAGTTGTTTTGGAACGAACTGTTTTGGGCAGTTTCGATAGCAAAAATATGGAGTACATTATCTTATTCTGGATACCCGTATCTATATTCCCGTATGTTTCGATTCGAATGTGATTTTTTAAATATTCAGTATCGAAACTATGCCTAAGTCTTGTGCGATATCTAGTTCAATTCATCAGGGCCATGTGATCAAATATATCTACCTAATAGTAAGAATACTTCAAACTAATTATAATCAAAAACAAACTAAGCATGTATTGTGAGTTTCTATTTATTTATAACATCGTAATTTTAAACATAACAATAAAAAGATTAATACAAACAAAGGAATCGAAATAACATAAATGTACTAACTAACTTAAAATAATAACTAAAGGATAAATGTGAATGTTTGCGACTAAGAGCCTAAATTTTCATCAAAATGTCTTAAAAAACGAACTTGGTCAATTTTTTTAAGGAAAACGACGACCCTATTGGTCTTTCACAATTTTATTATTATTAAATCTACCTAGGTACCATTACTCACGTACTCCTACGAGCCCTTAATAGACAGGATAAGCCTTTCAACGTCATAAAGAAAGTCATTCAAACAATTTGCGACAGCCTAAAAAGGTTACAGACAATAAAATATTCAACAGGCATCGTTGTTTGCTTTCTAATGCGCCTTAGATGACACTGACCGTGAATTGGGACAATGGGCTTCACAGAGATTATTATGGTGGAACCTGACTAGCATTACAGGGCGTAATGACGGGACTGTCTACTAATAATTTCGGGTACTTCTAAAAAGGAAAGATCCCAAGAGACATAACTTCCGTAAAAGCAGGATCCTAGGTGAAAGCCTCAGCAACAACCAAGATCGTCTCTAAAATGAAGAGAAGAGACCCATTGATAAATGTAATGTCAACCGTTTCTCCTATTGTTAATAGCTGACAAGTACGTAATAGAATTATTCTCTTTTCTCTTCATTATCATCGAGTGCGTGCGGTGCGCGTGAGTTACAAAATAATTATTATTGTCATGTAAATAAGTGAGTCGTTGCTCTATTGCCACATAATTACAAATATGTTTATCAAATAATTGTTGGTAGGTCTAGTGGTGTCATGGGGAATAATTTGTACCCTTGACACTACCGGTAGTGCCATGGGGAAAGAATGTCGTTTATTCCCAGTAGTTCCTTTACTAGTTCCTTTGAAGGGACTACTGGGACTTTTTTGTCTCCATAGTTCCTTCAAAATAACTAAAGGAACTGCTGAGACTACAAAGTTCAGTAGTCCCTTCAAAGGAACTAGCAAAGGAACTACTGGGCATAAACGCGTTCGTATTTGCCTGTATTTGGATGTTTGCGTGTAGGTACGTCAAATATTTTGCCAAAATGCAACAAAACAGTCATGTGAAATGGCAACATAAGTAACATGCAACATAAAATTATAAAAGTACATTAACTGACGACAACTGTGTGTATGAGATGAGAAGAAAATTGTTATGATTTCATTGCGTGTTTAATACGAATTCATAAATTTAGAAACTAAATTGTAAAATATTATTGTACTGCGAGATGTTGTTTTAATACTTTGATCCGATTTTACACTACATAACAAACTCAAAATCAAAACGATTTCACCGATAATTTTCCCGATTTGAACTTGTTTGATCAAACACGCAATGTACATTTTTCGATTCGACGGACCGTTTTCACAAACCTAATAGGTTTTTAGACAGTAGAAATGTATTACATATTATTATTATTATAGTTATTTAATTTGTCATAAACTCATAACTAATAAGTATAAAATAAAATAAATTATTAAAATAAAACAAAAAACCCGACTGATACTAAAAAGATCGAAACAAGTTTGATAGCAGGCGGTACCCATTAATTTTCACCCGGTTTATGATTTGCAAATGGGTACCGCGTGTGTCCTCAATTGGAACCAGCTGAAGTATATTAACCTATTGACGGCGACTGACTCAAAAAGGTACCGTTTGCTCTAAAAATTACTAGGCATGACCGGAAGACGGTGATCCACCTCAAATGACGTCCTCAGTATTTACCGCTTGCTAACTAGTTACTACAACCGGTAATAAAATATCTTTTAAAAAGGAAAAACCAACTTTTACCAACGACGTTGGTACCGCTATAGATATCTAATAATGAAGAGGGAAATTAGCCCGAAATAATCACGCGAAAGCGAATGTTCCTCTCTGTATCACGCTATGGACCCGGCGGCGACCGCACCATCCATGGAGTGCTGAGAATCGGATCTCACTTGGATCAACCTTCATAAGATGCCTGAAGCATGCCGCTAGATGTATATAAATAAGTTCTCCATAGGGTCCTATCTGTGTGGTGACGGAGAAAGAAAATCGTTTGAGGATATCTGCTCCAAAATCTAGTTGCAAGATTCGACTTGAACAAATTACATGCATTCAGACATAAATGGCAGTGGGCAGGGCACATAGCACGGAGGACTGATGACCGATGGGGTCGAAAAGTCCTCTAGTGGAGGCCACGTATCGGCAAGCGCAGCGTAGGACGTCCACCCACAAGGTGGACAGACGACCTTATTAAGGCCGCGGGAACGCGCTGGATGCGAGCCGCTTCCAACCTATGGCCTATGTCCAGCAGTGGACTTCCTATGGCTGAAATGATGATGATGATGATGAGACATACATAATAATCACGGCTCTATCCCCGGAGGGGTGAATTAACTCGCACATTTCACCAATCATTGTATTAGATCCCATGTAATAGGGGGTGAGCCTATTGCCGTATTCCAGGCACTATTGTTGACTCGAACCATGCATCTGAATCTGAGTATAGGCTGTATATGCCCAGGCATACCAGGCATGAGAGCATGCATACATTATATACAGTGCAAGTTAATAAAAAGTTTGTAAAATAGAATCTGCGGTCGGTTAAAGAATGATTATATCTATCTATCTATTTTACCTTCCTTTCCTACCAGTCGAAAGAAGATAGGTCTCAGCAGGCAGTTCAAAATACCAGTGGCATAAGGAATGCAAGTGATCACAGTAATTGGAACCGGGATCGTTAAATTACATCTAATCGTTGGCCTTCATCCGTTAATGAACTGTCATCATTCTGTTGTCACGTTTCAGTTGCGCTTGCGCATGTAGTAAACATGTGGTGTTATATAATTCAGAATTGTTTGCACATTTGCCTGAATCTATCATCTTTCTTTTCATAGAGAAGCCTTTAAGGAAACCGGTTACGAAACTCCGGTATCCTTGACAGCCGAAACCGAGATTACCCAGCTGCTTTCCAATGTTGTTCCTTGGAGCCTAAGGTACACTTTCCAAGTGTTCCTCCCATCTCTCAACCTTGAGAGAAAAACCAGTGCCAGCCTCGTCCTTTGTACCTATAGCAGGTCCTACAGGCCCTACAGAATACCGCGGTTATATTAACCTCGTGTAGTGTTTCCGACGGTTTGTAGGGTAGTAAGAGCTCAGTGGAGAGGTTTTGTGCTGTCTGTGAAAAGACCAAAGGCTTGTCCTGCTTGTCTTCTGCATTGACAGCACAGAATCTCTCTGTTTTTACAGGGTCGGCAGCACGAGTGTGACTCCCCTGGTGTTGCACTCGTACATAGGCCACGGTAACCACTTTACATTCGGTGGGCCGTGTACTAAAAAAATAAGAGCAATAGTCGCAAAAACCGACGTCCACGCGGTTGGAGCCATCATTAATATTTTACCTCTTATTTTCTGCAGCTATACACAGGTATTACAAAATAAATTCGCTAAACTGTTTTCATTTCCTTCAATCATAGATATTACTGCGTTCATGATAGAGACTTTAACTGTTAGCGATTATAGTAATACGTAACCAGGTACCATGAAACGCAACAGAATTATGTAAGCGACGTAATGAGGATGGTGGGATCCGTCGAGAAAAATCATGTCGCAATACTGTGGTACAAGGTATAAACTTTCATTGGGAATTTCGTTCATATACTGACGCCGACTGCCTCCGTGGCGTAGCGGTAGTGAACGCGGCCGCTACGCAGGAGGCGCGGGTTCGATCCCCGCTCAGTGCAAATATTTGTATGCATTAAATATGGGTATTTGCATTGGTCTGGTCGTGCGTCGGAGAGCACGTTAAGACATCGGTTCCGGTTGCCATAAGAACATCTATGGCAGTCGTTACGGGTAGTTGGTGCCCTAAAAAGTCCAAAAACAACGGTCTAGCTGCAAAGCTTCGATATCGCCTAATGTTAGCATTGGGTTGTGGAGATCAGATGGCAATCGCTTCACGGAAAGTATCGAGGTCTAGCCAAATCCGTAGACAAGACCGGTAAAGCGGACCCCAGACTCCGAGCTGAAAGCTTCGGATGCGACTGAGAAATTAACGCTAGGAGGAAGAAGAAGACTGACGCCTGTAAATCTAGGCAGAGGTGTATTAACACCCACATTTCCCCAACTGTGATTTTCGGTCCCACGTAATAGGGGGCGAGCCTATTGCCGTCACGAGTGCACTTAGTCATGGGCAGTATGTTTACTGTCGGATGGAAAACAGCCCAATCCCTAAGTCACCTTCTACGACACCCACAGGAAGAGATGTGGTGGTACTGGTGGTCCTATTCTACTCCACCGAGACCAACACGGGAATTAAGCGGCATAAAGTTCATCTCCCAGCAGCATTTGGAAAATTACTACCCCTACCGCAATGTCTGAAAACAAAGGTATTTCTTGTGATGGTTTACGGTGCCGAAACGTGGACACTAACAGTGAGGTTAGTCTATGAACTAAAAGTCGCGCAGAACGGCATCAAGCTATGCTTGAAGTCCCTTTGTTGGATAGAATTCGTAACGAAGTCATCGGACAAGGAACTAAAGTTACCGACATAGCTCGCAGAATATGCAAGCTGAAGTGGCAGAGGGCTGTACGAATATTGAAGGACCGATGGCCGTTGGAGCAAACGAGTCCTAGAGTTGAGACCGCAAGAAGGCAAACGGAAGGTAGGACTCCCTTAGCCATATGGACAGACAACCTAAAAAGGTGGCTAGCATAGACTGAATGCGGAAGCCGGAGGATCAGGAGAAATAGCTTTATAATATTAGTATTATTAACTTAATCTACATCTCTGTTCTCCATGTTTCTTAATACATAGTAATGTATTAAGATTTTGTTAAAAAATGTTGAAATTGTAATTATGAGTGCCTGCTCTACTTGCAATCTTCCTTTATATAGATACGTAGGCATTAATTAAATGTAAAGCATAAAGGCTAAACCAAATTAAACTCAGCGTGTTCCAATAGTTCACTAATTAGTTACAGTATAAATAATAACTTTCACAATCATGTAATAAGGTTCAAAGTAGGTCGCACGACAAGCAGAAAATTAATATTTATGTCACGCACGTGATCTATTTTATGCTTTTGATCGCTTCAGTTACTTGCATCTGAACGGTCGACCCAAGGTAATCAATAGAAGCAAGGGCGTTGCAGTTAGAGATAAGAAAGATAAAAAAATAAGAAAAGTAGTTAGCCTATGAGTTTTTCCAGGCTATAAAGATCTATCATGAACCAAATTTCAGCTACATTCGCTCAGCTGTTTGGGCGTGATTAAGTTACAAACATCTAAATATCTTCACAATTTTGACAATGATACATAATATTGAAAGAAAATAAAGAAAGAAAAATACAAAGGTATTTTATAGTTAATGGAAAAATAGATATGTAACTATAAAGGAATACTACAGCACACGAAATAGTTAAGTAAACAATTTTCACAGTATATAAACCATTCACTTGAAAACTTAAAACTAATAATTTTACAAAATATTACTGTAATAAATTCTTTTTAACAAAAAAGTTTAACCGACTTCAAGAAACGAAAAAGAGGCACTGAAAAGCAAAAAATAACTTAATTTACAGACTTACTGATTTATTAGAAGTCGGTACCTAGCCCAAGAGAGGCCATATTTCAATTGATTGCATCATAGTAGTTCAGACACAACAAACAAAGTTGGCTGGCACCGACTTCTAATAAATCAGTAAGTCTGTAAATTAAGTTATTTTTTGCTTTTCAGTGCCTCTTTTTCGTTTCTTGAAGTCGGTTAAACTTTTTTGTTAAAAAGAATTTATTTTTCTCTTTTTAGTGAGTTTGTACAGTCTCACGACTGTACAGTAAGCTTCAGAGAAAAGGGACCCCCCCTTGATAATGACATCGTAGTGAAAGGGGGTCTGTTTTCTCTGACGCTGACTGTACATCGCATGTATAGTGACCTGACTGTACATGCGCTGCTGACGCTGCACTACAGATCGAACCGGCCACGCTAAAAAAAAATTATTAAAGCATTATTCAAAAAGAATTTTTAAAATCAATGCATATACACCGGAAATATAGCTGAATGTTCTGAACACTTCTGCGGACCCGTTCAAAGGACTCAGGCGTGATGTTATGATGTGTAATGGCAGAAACATTGCAATAATATGCCATTGCAGCAATCGCGGCTGATTTCCTGGTACTTTTTGAAGAGTTCCTTGGTCTAATCTCGGAAACCCATCATCAGATCTTTACGAAATTTAAATGGGACCACTTCGGAATAATCTACTTACGAACAGAAAAAGAATTTTTAAAATCCGTCTAGAATTGGCTTCACAATCGCGTAACAAACATACAAAAAAAAAAAAAAAAAAAAAATAGGGTACGAATTGAGAACCTCCTTTTTTGAAGTCGGTTAAAAACAAACAATTTTATAAACAAAACAAATATTAATAGGGTGGTAGGATAATGGGCCTGACTAACTCTGTCAGTGGTTAACCACTAACCATAGCTCAGCATGGGAGGTCAGCAGCATATATGATGATGATGATGGTGATGATGATAATGATGTGTAGTGTATCAGATTTGAGTCTTTATGTATGACATGATGACGATTACAATCATTACACGTCAATGGCGAGAAATTATTTCCTTTCGTATAGAACAAACACTATTTTCAAATTAGCTCAGGTTGTCAGTTATTCATTGATTCACCATACTTATTTTACATACACTGTATTTGTCATGCTAATTTGGCTAACCAGTGACTATAATAGACCGTAGCTTATCGCATTCAATCGAGAGCTCAATAGAAATACCTAAAAAATTGCTAAACTACAGGGAAATAATATTTAAAGTATTGCTTTTCCTCAAACGTATCATCATCAACTTCATCATCCAGAGACAATCTCATACTTGACAAATAATGACACAAGCTTGCGTGCGGTTTTAGTCGGTTCGAGTCCAAAAAACCACTCCCGCTGGATCCTGCGGGGGTAGTTATTCGCGGTAATCTCCGAGGATACAGGGAGTATTTCGCACTTAGGCAAAAAAGGTTATATGCGAAGCTTTCACCTCGGATCTCGAGGTCTTCCTCTCTATTCATTATAATTTGGTTAATTTGGCTTTTACGGCAGCAGCAATCGATAGGGTTCTACCTAGGCGTATGTCAGTTAGATTGATGAATTTTAAAAAGGCCATGTTTTTCAAGAATACCTGCAACAATTTATGAAAGTAGATATGAAAGATGTATGCCAGGTTAGGTCCGTGGCAATTGGAAACATTTGTGGTCTCTGGCTATCCGATTGGGTAAGAGGTGTGACTGTATCTTGATAGAGCATCATATCCCAAGTTATCGATATAGGATCATTATAAATGTAATTCTGTTTAAAATGTATAGTTTCGCTAACGCTATAGACTTAGGTACGTCAAAAAGGCGTTTTCTAATTCGCAAACATTATCTAGTATTACCAGCTAATGATCGTCGAAACTGGGAACACAGCAAATTGATCACGCTATAACAATTGTGGTATATGCAGAGATCCAGACAATCCAGACAGTAATGTCAATGGTTAATTTCTGCGGTGAAATTAAACGTAGAACATACCTATCAAAACTCCGCGCCTTCCGAACTCAATAGTTTAATTACCTAATCTTCGATATATTGAAGCGACTGCCATCGAACTTTAACAACCCACTAACGGTATTGAGCTATAAAAATCAGATAAAATTCTCAGACTTTTTAGGACTCCAAATACCCGTAACGACAATGCTTCAGACTCTTATGCTACGTTTACATACTCGCGGCAGAGCGAGGGAAGTGGCGAGAGAAGTGGGCAGAGACGTGGTGTGAATGGTATATTCGTCATGCTGCGAGTACTGCCGCGTATGTTGCGCAAATACTAGCGCGATGAACTATACGAGACCGCTAGATGGCGCTAAGCTAAATAAAACACGACTTTCGTTATTGCTCCTCGAATATTTACTTTTAAAAATATTTATATCGATCTACGGTAAGTGTATAGTAGTTGAAAGTGATCGTTTTTATTAATAATCTATTTAATTAATTCGCTATGCTGTAAAAGCTTATTGCGTACACTGCTACAGCGTTGTCCTCCATACGTTGCAGGGCGAATACTGTAATGCGGACCAACGCGATGATGGGAGTGTGTGAATGCTAGGGCAATAATCGCGCGAATATTTCTGGCAACACGATGAGCAATGCGAGCGGCAGTATGTAAACGCGGGGTTAGACATTCGTTCATATGGCAACCGAGACCGATGCCTTAACGTGCTCTCCAAAGCACGATGGGGTCTCACCGTAATACGAATGGTCAGCCATGCTAAGACATGCCTGGCTATTATTAGAAAATTTTGCAATGTGCTAACCTATTCAGATAGCGCTCAGTTCCAAGAATGACTAAGTAATAAAAATATTTACATGTAAAATGCGATAGAACACAACATGACGTGTGGTTTTACCGTTGGGATTATCAGGCAAATGATAGGTCAAGTGTTTATCTACTTACACAAATATATAAAATTTAAGTGACCATTTATATAATTAAAAAGAAAATAGGTACATTTTTGTCAGTCATTTTTTGCCAAAATGTAGTTTAGTCATCGACGTTGCTAGAGGCCTTATTTTGACGGCAGTATCCTAACATTTTAACGGTAGATAAATCACATTAAAATAATACTATCAGGTGAGGCGAAGTCAAATTGACGTGTCCTATATAAAAAAAAAACCTTTTCAATGTGCATGAATGAGATCCGATTCTCAACACTCCATGGATTCACCGTGCGGTCGCCGGGTCATAGCGTAATACGCTTTTAGATTGTGGTAAATAAAAAAAACAGTCTACACATTTGTGTCTACCTGTTCTTTGGTCTGTTTGAATTATGTAATCTCTGAAACGGCTGGGGATTTTGGTGAGACTGTCACTGGCAGGAGTGACAGGTAGCTAATATGGGTCGCAAGTGATTCGGACCACTGCGGAATGAATCGCCTCAGAGCTCTTTTTGATAATACCTGTTAGAAGAAGGTGTAACATAGGCTACTTATTCTAGAAAAGTATTAGGGTTCCACGCAAATAAAAGCAAATGTAGGTAAGTCAGTGTAGACGAATAAGCGACCACAGTAGGAATTTAAACCCTGGTTTTCATAGGCCCAGTAGCTGGCGGTCATTGAAGATATTTAGATAATTGGTTTGTTATTCAACCACGCTCAAACGTTTTAATGAATCTGGCTGAAATGTGGTACATCGATAGATTATTATAGTCTGAAATTGATTTGACGGACTTAGTAGCAGCCAGATAGTAACTATCTTTATTGACCGCCAGTTATTGTACCTGTGAAACCAGGTTTAAGTCTACAAACCTCGACTAGTGAACGACACACATTGGGACAGTTAAGAAAGAAATAAAGAAAGGAAAATATTATTTTATTTAGGACACGTGCAATGAAAACAAAGAGTACATAATATACAGGTGTAATCTTACATAGTAAACATTCATGCATATTGTGCGAACTCAAATATGGCTGACACCTCAGCATGAATTCTGCACATTTTGTTATTCAAATGTCACCGCCTCTGACGTCACGGCAGTTCTATTTACTCAGTCGGGAAATTATATTTAACTAAGTACGAGTGCTAGCTGTTGCCCGCAACTTTACTGGCGTGCAATTTTTATCTCGTTCCCACAACCCATGAGAACTAAATCCCGGTAAAAGTGAAAGTAGCCTATGTATTATTTCAGAGTCCTTGTACCTACATTTTAGCGAAATCCAGCCTGATGAATAATATACATACAAATATCTTCACAAACATTTACATTTATACCTAGCTAACCCACCCGACTTTGCCCGCGGCATACTTTGAAGCCCCGTAGCATCCCTTTAAGCCATAAATATGCCCACAATTTATTACCCTACTCGCCGTCGGAAAATCGAACTGTGCGATCGAACCTGGCGACCAGAGCGTCGGAAACACAACACGAGGTTAACCGCGATCTTCTGTAGGGAGGAGGTACTTCCCCAGTTGGGACATGTATCAAAAAACAGTCAAAAGCGTGATTCAAAAAGTGATTTTAGTAAAATACTTATGTTGGCAAGCGGCACTGCGTTCCGCAGATAGCAGGGGATAAACATACTGGCGGATGCAGATAAGCGCTATCAGAAACATCCTTTGCACTCAACCTTTGCACTTATTTACTGTCATAGTTAAAATTTTATACTTATCTAACTCATACCCGCGACTCTGCCCGTGTGGAAGTCTGTTATCGCTACATTTGGTCTTATCGCCGGTTCTACTCAACCAATAGCGATTAACTACTAGGGTAGATTCTCTGACCAAAAACTTTCTAATAAAAAACTTTGGCAAATAAAATTAATTATTAAAAAATAAAAAACCCGACTGCTGTCTAAAAGGTCGAAACAAGCTTGATAGCAGGCGGTACCTACCCATTTGCCAATCATAAACCTAAAGAAATTTAATGAATAAAAAAAAAATTTTGACGACACATATTAGCATCAAAAATCTACCGTATACTTTTTGTTGGAATTTTATGTGCTCTATGACACTCGAGAGATAAATACCTTTCATTTGAGACCCCATTCATCGAAATCCCTCTACAGAGCGGGGAACAAAGAAAACTACATACATACATACGCGCGAAACACATTGCCTTCGCAGGCGCAGTCGGGTAAAAAAAATTGGGCTTCATTGGAAGTATTAGCATCAAGATCTTCAAACCCTGCTGAATGATGGCTCTGGCGGAGGATTTCTCAGGCCAGGTGGCTCCCATAAAATCCAAAATCCCTAAAGTTTGAAAGCAGACTGTATCAAAGTATTTTTGTATAGTACACGTCAATATGACTCATCTCACCTAAATGGTGAGCTGAAGGTAAATTCTCAGGAAAGAGAGTCACAATTACAGACAGCTACGATGTGACAATTGTGGCGCTCAGCTTGACGGCCTCAATATGTAGATGCTTTTTCATGTCCGCTTAAAGGACCGGGATTGTAAGAAGAGCTTTATAATTGAATGACATTTTTCCTACCTGACCCGCCTGAGCGATTCACTTTTTCCATTCTTAATCGACTTTAATCAAGAAGCTTAGAAAAACCTCACAAACGTAAAAAAAATATCTTCATCGATGTACGAAACCATGACTAAACGAAGTTCAAAATGTTTTGAAGATCATATTTATTATAACGATAATGTCTCTTTCATTTATATTTTTGTTATAAATTTGAGTTATTCCTAGAATTTGATGTAACGTCAAGGTAGTGTATAACGATAAACTGTTGATGTTTAACAACAAATTACATCGTGTTTTTCACGGAACTTAAAATTATGACATCAGCGGAGTGTCCAAATTGCTGTGAAGTTTGTTTTTATTGCATATCTAATCGAAAAATTTTGTAACTTTGCCCGAGTGCTGTTTCGTCAAAGAAGTTTTACTATCTGTACCATACTACCGCTCGGCTCCTCCTATAAAACCTATAGCTAAACAGTCAGTATAGTCAGTATAGTACCATCAATGCTATTTTTACTTAAATATCTTTTTCTATGTTTCAGAAGCAAAATCAAGGAATCTGTGGAGATCCCGATCCTGACAAGATGTTGTTTCTGCTTCCCACTCCGGAAAGGCCTCATTGCGTTCGCCTACATAAACTTGGTAAGTTTTTGACTTGTAATCTAATCCCAAAATAAAAAGTTAACGTACCTACTTCTCGCCTCTGCGAAAAAAAGATTCAGTTGTTTAAACGTGAAAGCATTTATGATATTAGTTTGAATATTTACGATTTGCTTACTGGACTGTACTGTGTACGATATATACTATGCAGTAACCAACACAGTATCGGTATTGTAACAGGTTTGCTAATCAAAACTAACTCCAAAGTCAGGGCATTGTTTGTAAACACGTACCTACGTTATATTCAATATAGGACCCAAGATTACTCCTTGCGAGACACCATGTAATTTGATCATAGTAATGCAACATGCATCATATAATTATTATTATGTACTATAACCAACCAAACGAACCAAACTCGAGGGACTAATAATTACTGAAGAGTTCCATCAAAAAGATCGATTTGACAACACTAGATTCAGCACTAGATCGATCCTAACACATCGATGCATTCAAAATAATCACACCACCAAATTTGAATGCAACCATGTATGAAAGAATTAGCGGAAGTAATTCAATAGGCGCAATTTTCATCGCTACTATTATCGTATTTACTGTCCATTACCGTATAATTTCTAGCCGATCGCAGTCAACGGCCATTTTCCAAGGTCAGCACTGAATAATAAATGTATTTACGAATAATAGCAGCTCTGGCGATATTTCCATATAGATTATTCAAATTTCTTGTGATATGATTCAGATAGTTGTCAATGAAAAAAAATTCCAGGGTACCACCCTGGATAAAAACCTTTTTCTCTGTAATGTGGTTGTTTCAAAGATATATTTAAGAGACAAGCCTGCCGTCAATTCGATACTTATTTTCAGACTATTGACAATTTCCAAACAAAAAATTCTAATTTGGAAAAAACTTCTTCATCTAGGTTACAAATTAACTTTTAAAAACGTCTACAATAAAGGTTTCTACGTCTTTATTTTCAACCTGTGAGAAAATAATGATTAAAAATTACAGTACTCTTTTTATTTGTCAGTAATTTCAATAACTCTTTTAATTCCATTTGAATTCTATAACTTACTCCCTCGTAATTCTAATGTAAAAACTATTCTAACTAGATTTTTTCAAATTACAGATACTGACGGTTGTTGTAACATCATTTCTGTCCATCTACATATCGTATATCAGGAATGCCTCGGAGTCGGACCAAGCTGACTTGGCGTCGGAGTACGCCAGACTAATAGCTGATGTAGTTGCTTTGCTCATTGAAGTCGTCATGACGGTTGCCTTCATTGTTGCGTTACATAGGGTGAGTACACCTATATAATCTTTGAGCTATAAAGGTTAATTATCTACTTTGCCAGCTTTATCACTACTAAACAGTGACATGCCCAGCTACTTTTGATGTTCAGGTATCTTTAAAAATAATCTCCATTCTGTATATACTTACCAGTCTTACCACTCTTTTCTATATTATTGTACTCAATAATGGTATTGATTTCATTGATTTTTCAAAATTCTTTAATTACCTAGTAGTAGAGTAATGGTATTGCATGATAACTATATTTACTTCTTCTTCCTCTTAGCGTTAATTCCCAGTCGCATCCGAAGCTTTCAACTCGGAGTCTGGGGTCCGCTTTTACCAGTCTTAACCACGGATTTGACTAGACCTCGATATTTTCCGTGAAGCGATTGTCATCTGACCTCCACAACCCAATGTTAACATTAGGCGATATCGAAGTTTAGCAGTTAGACCGTTGTTTTTGGATTTTTGAGGGCTCCAACTACCCGTAACGACTGCCATAGATGTTCTCATGGCAACCGGGACCGACGGCTTAACGTGCTCTCCGAGGCACGACCAGACCAATGCAAATACTCATATTTCATTCACACAAATATTTGCACTGAGCGGGGATCGAACCCGCGCCTCCTGCGTAGCGGCCGCGTTCACTACCGCTACGCCACGGAAGCTGTCAATGATAACTATATTTACTAAGATACATTTATCATAATTTCACTCGGTCGCACATAAAGTGTGTGATGTTTTCAAGGTTTGTATTAATTAAGACATTTTCCATACTTTATTCCCATTCAGTGCAACCTAACATAGTAGTTTCTTTATAATTTGTAACTTCACTTTTTTATTACTAGCTGACCCGGCGAACTTTGTACCGCCATATTTTTAGCCCGTTTAAACCTTCCCTAGACATCCACGAACATTTCAAGACTAAAATTAGCCAAATCGGTCCAGCCGTTCTCGAGTTTTAGCGAGACTAACGAACAGCATTGATTTATATATATATATAAGATATCTATACTAATATTATATCTATATCTATACTATCTATACTATATACTATATACTATATACTATAATAATATTATAAAGAGGAAAGATTTGTTTGTTTGTTTGTTTGTTTGTTTGTTTTTTTGTTTGTAACGAATAGGCTCCGAAACTACTGGACCGATTTCAATAATTCTTTCACCTATAGAAAGCTACACTATCTGGGAGTAACATAGGCTATATAACATCACGCTACTACTAAAGGGAGCGGAGCAGTGAGCATAAATGTCAATAAATCGGGCAGATTTCCATACATTCTTTACTAATATTAGATTTGTATTTTTGTATTCCAGTAAACTCAAGAACTACTGAACCGATTTCAAAAATTCTTTTACCATTAGAAAGCTGCACTATCACTGACTAACATAGGCTATAATTAATTTTCAAAAAAATAGGGATCCTGGATAAAACTTCAATAATGTAACCCAAGGTGTAAAAAAAATGACCTAAAAAATTCCTTACATCGCGTACGCTGCGAAAACTATTGAAGATAGAACAAAATAATGTACTGTAGAAATGTTTAACTTAAAAAGGTCTACATAAAAGTCCGCGACAGCATATGTCTATCTAATAAGGGTAGCTCACAATAACCATTTTTATCTTTTACAAATTATAAAAAAAATATGTGTCATTTTCGAAGCTATTTTTAACAATATAGTGTTAAGCCTTATCTGACTAAATACGTTAGATACATTGTACATTTAATGTAGATAAAAATTGCCCTTTACACTGTATAATTATAATGAATATTTTAGAATCTATTGCAGTATGAAAGTAACGCGCGACGATATAAATTCAAGCCGAAATGCCGATCAAAGTCAGACCACGGAATCAATACCTTTATATTAATTCTTATCTAAATAAATCGTTTGGTATTTAAGATTGTTTCAATACCTGTTGATTATTTTTTGAATTATTGAAATCGGACGTTCTATTCAAAAGATATTACGAAATTATAATGTCAACAAATCCGGTAAATTACCATACATTATTTGAAAACTAATTATTATTACGGGCATGGGCTAAAAGGGTGCAACCACGGGTGTTCGAAGTATTTTACGAGCGAAGACAGGGAAGGTCAGCTGAACACAAGATGCAACGGTAACGGGATCCGAATGCGGGATTGAAACCTCCATGTGATGCATCCTGGGTAACGGAGGCATTAACGCCCCTCACCCAGGGGAGGCGCTACCGCCTACGGCAAATACATACAGCAACGGGAGCAGCTCTATAGAGGGCTGCTCAAAGGCTTCCCACATGTCCCTCTGACTACGAGGAGGCCCAGTAGAGAGCAGGAAAGGGAAGGGCTGGTCACCGAGCGCGAACGTGAGGATTATAGGTCCGGCCTCCTGTCATCCCTTCACGCCCGTCTCCTCCCTTTCCGGAATTCGATGGGACATCGTGCTTCCCACTTCTGAGAGGGCCATCTTAAAATTGTAGATGGCCCAGGGTCAGCCGGGGGGTGCGGAAAATGGCCTAGGCAATTTTACACTCCAGCAACTGAAGACCCGCGACGGCATGCTGTTTAGTGGGTCCGAATTCCACATGGCACTCCTGATGGCTGACGGGGATGGTATCCGAGGCAATTTTAGCACGAAAGAAAAGTTTGTACGGAATCCGAATTCCACGCGGGCGGAGCCGCGGGCAACAGCTAGTATAAGATAAGATAGATTATAGATTTGTGTTTCGAATTATGCGAAATACTTAAGTCATAGCTAGTGGATACAATTTTACAAGATTTATATACCAAAAATAAATTTTGCCCTGAATCTTCGATGAATATTCATTACATTATTTCATCGCAATTTTCAGAAACATGTCCTGCTAATGAAGATTTACCTGTACTTCGAGATAGTGTACTCCATCTTCGGCTTCATATACAGCCTCGCGTTCTTGACGAAAGAGACCGCCAGCGAACTGTTCCTCGTATTATTTCAATTAAGTAAGTATACACAACTGTTATTCACATTAAAAGGAGGAAATGTTACCTGGTAGAAATCGTTTATTACGATAAAGATGCGCATTTTACTATTTCCGCAGTTTCTATCATTTTAATTTGATTTATTTACTTGGTTTAAAATAAATTATCAGATTCGGTTTTCCGCAATTCAAATAAAATATATTCATCCATTCTATCTAAAGTGGAGGAGCCCAAATTGTTTCAAAAATAATCCGCCATTTTAACTGAGGAGGTTACTCATTTTGAGAGAATGACGCCTACAATGGATTTAAATAAACCCGGCCCAGACCTATGCCATTTATCACCATCACCTCTATGGATATATATTTTCCTGATTGCATCCGAGGCTGGCTGAGGCGACCTCGGAGCTCAGGGTCCGCCTTCCGGCTCTTCTTCCACCACTTGCACCATCTTGGACGTCCACGGTAGTGAGACCATTTGCTTGCATGACACCCTCCACGACCTCAAGCCAGGATCCTTGGCCTACCCCTTCTACCTGGACTCGGTGGGGGCGCCATTGCCAGGCATTTGTTACCGACGTACCCTGGCGGTTGCCGCAAGACGTGGTCCGTGCGCTCGAACTAATCGTCGCGCGTCGCCTATGTGGACAGGTGTGGAATCTGCTGAGTGTAACGCCAAGGCCTATATCATTTATGATTGATATCTGACATCATCAATAGCGACCATATTCAAAACAAGTGAGACTCGAGTTTGTAAATTAAAGAATAATACTACAAATTCTTGTATGTCACATTTTGTAAATGCGTCATAATAGCGCCATTAGTATACTTCACATGGCACATTGTTCTGATAACAATGCCTTTAATCTGATATTAAGTAGAAACTCTTTGTCAACATTGAACCAAGGTTACTGTGCAGCCAGTCCTTAAGTAACATGAGTGTACAAATCTTTATAAATCCTCAATTCAGACATAATTTTGTATCACGAAACATTCATATACTTGGGGGTTCCTATAATGACTTACATTACAGCTGAAATGGTTAATTTGTTAAATATTAGATAAGGCTACACCATAATGGTGTTAATATATTAAATATTCAGCGCAGCGCCATCTAGTGTAATCGAATTGAAGCACTACACAACTGATCCTGCCTGCATCACGATATAAAAATTCTCACGCTGACTACTGTATATTGTTCCTATCGACTATACTATATACAATGTCCTGACACATTACTGTTCTTCTACCGCTCACTGTGTATTACGACTATAATAAATAGTTAATTTTCCACTATGGTCGTAATACAAGTTGGAGCTTCCTTCTAGATTGCGATTTTGTGCGAAAAATTTACATAATTCAAGACATAGCGGGCCGTAGATGAACAATCATGTGTGAGAACATTAGTTTTGTAGTCGATAGAATCAATATACCAGCAGTCAGTGTGAGAGGTTACTATTGTCATTTATCATACTAATTGGCGACATTAAATTTAGTGCTACGCCATCTAGCCGATTCAAGTAAAACTATTTTGTAACTACCAATTCTTGATCACACTTTTATTCTTCTTTGCCTGGCCTTTCATTTGGGGTCAGCCCTCCGTATCTTGCTTCTCCAGCAGCTCGGTTCTGGGTCGTCTCTTTTTTGGCTTGGGTTCTTCTGTGTCCTCGGGGTTTAGTTTCAATATCTAGCAGTCTTAGTCTCAATATTAGGAAAGTGTTCCTGGCTCTCGATTCTGTTATAGCAAAACCACTGTCATACTACATACTACAGACACTGCAAAATTGGTATTAGACTTCATTGCCACAGCCTTATTGTACAAAATGTAAAAGTCAAAAATCATTTATTCTCTATACACCATCAAAACGGCACTTACAAAACGTCAAAAATCAATCAAAGAGTTTCATTACATTGTCCATTCACTCAACAAAAAGCCATTTTATTTAATACTAGCCTTACGCCAGCGGCTCCGCCCGCGTGCATCTCGGTTAACGCGACCTTTGCTCATATTATCGGTTCTACTCAACCGATTGCGATCAAACAAACGTAAGATTTTAAGTCTGAGCAAGCCCTTTCTAACAAAAAAACCGCATCAAAATCCGTCTAGTAGTTTTTGCGTCCACCGCGGACAAACAGACAAACAGACAGACAGGAAATTCAAAAAAAATATTTTCGTGTTCAGTATCGTTAACCTAACATAACCCGAGTATTTTTTTTTAAATATCTTCAATGTACAGACACGACCACTTTACAATTTATATAATAGTAGAGATAGACTTTCCTTTTAGTCTAAAACTAAATGGAACATTTTTTCCAGTGTCCATGGAATGACAGTGGTTTTACTTTAGCAGAATCGAGGCTCATTGACCATTGTGGTCATGCAGTCATCTGAACATGTGGTCGGGTGGTCGCCTCACAAGGAATTGAACACACACTTTTATTGCCTCTAGTCTCAGTAGTCCGGTTGCTAGTCCGGTTGACCGGACTACTGCAACTTTTCAGTAGCAGTAGTCCGGTTGTCAAACGGAATCGAACTGTTGCTACTTTTGTGTAGCAGCAGTCCGGTGAGTAGTTCGGTTGACCGGACTACTGCAACTCTTCAGTTGCATTAGTTCAGTTGTCAAACAGCACCGAACTATTGCTACTTTTGTGTAGCTGTAGTCCGGTGGGTTGTAAGGTTCTTAAAAAACATCAAATTATTGCTCCCTTACCATAGGAAAGAGTAATTTGGTGAATAGTTGATAGTTGCATTAGTCCGGTTGTTAAAAAAAAAACACCAAACTGTATGCAATTCTTGAGTTGCATCAGTTCCATTGACAAAAGAACATCGTCTTATTGCTCCTAGACTCATAGAATAACAGTAATTTGGTGAGTCGCACTAGTCCGGTTGATCGAACTTCTACCACTGCTCAGTAGCATTAGTCCGGTTGAGTGAATTATATGCAATTCTGCAGTTGCATCAGTTTGGTTGTCGAAAAAACATCAAACTGTTGCTACTGCAGCGATAGAACAGCAGTAATTCGGTAGGTAGTCGATAGTTGCAGTAGTCCGGTTGTGAAGAAATACACCAAAATATCTGCAATTCTTGAGTTGCATCAGTTCGGTTGTCATAAAGACGTCGTATTAATGCTCCCCCTACTGATAGGACTGCAGTTTTTCGGTGTGGAGTCGATAGTTGCAGTAGTTCGGTTGCAGAAAAATCACCGAACTGTATGCAATTCTTGAGTTGCATCGGTTCCATTGACAAAAGTACATCGTCTTATTGCTCCTAGACTCATAGAATAACAGTAATTTGGTGAGTCGCACTAGTCCGGTTGATCGAGCTTCTGCCACTGCTCAGTAGCATTAGTCCGGTTGAGTGAATTATATGCAATTCTGCAGTTGCATCAGTTTGGTTGTCGAAAAAACATCAAACTGTTGCTACTGCAGCGATAGAACAGCAGTAATTCGGTAGGTAGTCGATAGTTGCAGTAGTCCGGTTGTGAAGAAATACACCAAAATATCTGCAATTCTTGAGTTGCATCAGTTTGGTTGTCATAAAGACGTCGTATTAATGCTCCCCCTACTGATAGGACTGCAGTTATTCGGTGTGGAGTCGATAGTTGCAGTAGTCCGGTTGCAGAAAAATCACCGAACTGTATGCAATTCTTGAGTTGCATCGGTTCCATTGACAAAAGAACATCGTCTTATTGCTCCTAGACTCATAGAATAACAGTAATTTGGTGAGTCGCACTAGTCCGGTTGATCGAGCTTCTGCCACTGCTCAGTAGCATTAGTCCGGTTGAGTGAATTATATGCAATTCTGCAGTTGCATCAGTTTGGTTGTCGAAAAAACATCAAACTGTTGCTACTGCAGCGATAGAACAGCAGTAATTCGGTAGGTAGTCGATAGTTGCAGTAGTCCGGTTGTGAAGAAATACACCAAAATATCTGCAATTCTTGAGTTGCATCAGTTTGGTTGTCATAAAGACGTCGTATTAATGCTCCCCCTACTGATAGGACTGCAGTTATTCGGTGTGGAGTCGATAGTTGCAGTAGTCCGGTTGCAGAAAAATCACCGAACTGTATGCAATTCTTGAGTTGCATCGGTTCCATTGACAAAAGAACATCGTCTTATTGCTCCTAGACTCATAGAATAACAGTAATTTGGTGAGTCGCACTAGTCCGGTTGATCGAACTTCTGCCACTGCTCAGTTGCATTAGTCCGGTTGAGTGAATTATATGCAATAAATTCTGCAGTTGCATCAGTTTGGTTGTCGAAAAAACATCAAACTGTTGCTACTGCAGCGATAGAACAGCAGTAATTCGGTAGGTAGTCGATAGTTGCAGTAGTCCGGTTGTGAAGAAATACACCAAAATATCTGCAATTCTTGAGTTGCATCAGTTCGGTTGTCATAAAGACGTCGTATTAATGCTTCCCCTACTGATAGGACTGCAGTTATTTGGTGTGGAGTCGATAGTTGCAGTAGTCCGGTTGCAGAAAAATCACCGAACTGTATGCAATTCTTGAGTTGCATCGGTTCCATTGACAAAAGAACATCGTCTTATTGCTCCTAGACTCATAGAATAACAGTAATTTGGTGAGTCGCACTAGTCCGGTTGATCGAACTTCTGCCACTGCTCAGTTGCATTAGTCCGGTTGAGTGAATTATATGCAATTCTGCAGTTGCATCAGTTTGGTTGTCGAAAAAACATCAAACTGTTGCTACTGCAGCGATAGAACAGCAGTAATTCGGTAGGTAGTCGATAGTTGCAGTAGTCCGGTTGTGAAGAAATACACCAAAATATCTGCAATTCTTGAGTTGCATCAGTTCGGTTGTCATAAAGACGTCGTATTAATGCTCCCCCTACTGATAGGACTGCAGTTATTCGGTCTGGAGTCGATAGTTGCAGTAGTCCGGTTGCAGAAAAAACATCGAACTGTATGCAATTCTTGAGTTGCATCAGTTCCATTGACAAAAGAACATCGTCTAATTGCTTCTAGACTCATAGAATAACAGTAATTTGGTGAGTCGCACTAGTCCGGTTGATTCAATTACCGCAACTTTTCAGCTGTATCTAGTCCAAAACCTCTTTTTAAAAATACTCTTTTGCAATAAATACTCTTTATTTTGAAAGATATCACTGGCATCATGTTAAAATATAAAACCATCATCATCGATCACTGATCTGGGGGCACGGTAGTGCCCCCGCCAAGTCGAGCAAAAAAGAGTAGCACGGCCGTAACACTATTTTTGACCCCCGACAAAACACTATAACAAAACGTTATAACACCCCTCGTGTTATAACTGTTATAAGTTTGACGTGTGTTTGGGTGTGGGTGTGTGTGTGTGTGTGTGTGTGTGTGTGTGTGTGTGTGTGTGTGCGTTTAGCGGGTGCGTGTCGCGAGTGCGGGTCGCGGATGCACGCGCAGTGCTTCCACCTGTCCGTCGCGTGTGACAGGTATCCGCCTCACGCAGCGCTGCTCTTGAAATAACATGAATGCGCCCGCTAAACGCAGCGAAGGCGCTAGGTCATAATGTATTAGTTATTATTTTACTTTTTATAAGTTCTTTTCTCGAAGCACTTCAGGCCATTTTTGACCCCCTATAAGTTCATTGTCGATAAACCTTGAAGCCTGAATCTTCGGTTACCAAGTTCGTACTGTAAAAACACTTTATTTTTCAATTTATTAATCATCAACTCAATTTATTACATTTAAAACATAAAAGCTTATTCCGTAATAACTTAGGACAGAAGGTCCCTGAAGTAGGGACTGAATAAATTAACCGACTTGGTATTACATGAATCAACTTTTTGCGGTAGAAGAATCGAAGGCGGCGAGGCTTGGCATTTTTTACAAGTATTGTTTTTGATAGGATCTCTATTATCTATACCCACTGAACTCTATAATCTATACCACTGGAAATGTGGCTGTCAAACTAATATTGAGCCTTTTTGATTCTCGCCATTTTGGTTCAGAGAACTGAAACTAGTGATGTGCCAAACTTTCTTGATGTGACGCATATCGATAGACTTAATTTGACATTAAAACATTTGTAGAATGTTTTAAAATATTTTATTTTCTTTTATATAATAATGCAATATAAGAATATTAGTACAGTCGTTTAGTATTTTTACTTGGAAAGTTTTTGAAAATTGGTAATTTTATAGATTTTGATAATAATATGCTCTTTCCAAATTTCAACTTTGCCACCTCGTATGTTTGCCGCTCGCGCCGCCATGTTGAAAAAATGGCGCCCAAAAGCAGTTTTTTGATAATAACTCCTTTCCGACGCATTTTACAGGAAAAACATAATATACACAAATAAAAGTATAGGAAATTGCCTACAATTTGTCATATTTTTTTTTTCCTAAAATTAATAGTTTCGGCGTAGGAGCGCCGTAAAGTTGACTGACGAAAAATTTCCAATCCTTTTTCCTTCACTTCAATAACTTCACTTTCTTGCAGTATATCACCACAAACAAAGCAGTTTACTTCATTAGAAGCCATGGCTCTGTAAATGAAAACGACACTGTGAAATGATAAACGTATACTGATGACTCAGACTAAATATTTCTATTGAGCTCAGCCTGCTGGGGCCAGATGTTTCTTAGAAGGGAAAGAAGGGGCCTGACACAGAAGGGCGCATTCCTTTATACCTGCGGAGACATGACAGGCTATAGTTAGCTAGGTTTTCATTCTATGGAACAATATTTAACCTTCGTATAATTTTTATAATTTACAAATCACAATATGAGCAGTTTAAAATAAAAGGCGATCATTCAGATTGGGCTAATTTTTATTTTGCCGGCCACTAAAAAAAAGTGCTTGATTTTGATAGAACACAACATTGTAAGCATTTTTTATTACTACACCAAAATTCTAAATCGATTCCTTGAGATTTTATTTAGGGTTAAATATTTAGTATAAAGTGTAACTATTTAATTAGTTCAAAAATTGAAAGTGCCGGTCAAAGAAAACAAATATGATATTCCGCTAGAGCTTGTCCTCATTAGCATTTTTTTTATGGTGTCAAAGCTGAAGGACAACTTCCCTCGGTTTTATTTGAGTTCAAAAATCTTGGATATATACATTTTTTTACGAATTATTGAAAATGAATGAGATAATATTGATTTATATTGGTTAAAAGTGCATTTCCAATTGAACTTAATAAATGAGTTCATCATATTCCACAGTTACAAGGCACTAATGGCAATGCCTTATGGATGATTCGTGGACGATAGCAGTCACGTCATGTCCAGGTTCGTCAACATTATACATACATTATCATAGATAAAACAAGAAGGGTGAAGTGCAATGAAACAGTATTATTGCTCGTGTATTTTATTTTTATATGCTTATTTTTATTGCTTTATTATTTATTGATTTTATCAACTATTCTTCCAATATAATACGACATTTATCATTCTTTTTCAATTATCTATTTTATTGAAAATGTGCGTTTACAAGGTTTTTGAACTCTAATGAAACCGAGAGCAGTGTTCCCTCAGCTATGACGCCATAATAAAAATGCCAATGAATTTTTTTTTTTTTTTTTGGCCGGTACTTTCAATTTTAGACCTAAATAAACTAACGAAAAACAGCGATATGCAGTATGGGGTTTATTTGTTATTGCGTTTTATAACTATTCTTCCAATATAGAACAATATTTTTTATTCATTTTCAATATATCGTATCATAAAAATTATATGTTTCTAAGATTTTTGAACGCCAATAAAACCGAGGGCAGTGGTATCTCAGCTTTGACGACATAATAAAAAGTGCTGATGAGGACAAGCTCTAGCGGAATATCATATTTGTTTTCTTTGGCCGGCACTTTTAATTTTGGATCTAAATAAATGGACGAAAAACAACAATATGCAGTATAGGGTTTATTTTATATTGCTTTTATAAACTATTCTTCCAATGTAGAACAATATTTTTCATTTATTTTTAATAGTTCGTATCTTAAAAAGTGTATATTTTTAAGATTTTTAAACTCAAATAAAACCTTTGGAAGTGGTCTCTCAACTTTGACGCCGTAATAAAAAATGCTAGTAAGAACAAGCTCTAACGGAATATCGTATATTTTTTCTTTGGCCGGTACTTTCAAAATTAGCCCAGATATGTATGGAGAGTGAATGTTCTCCTTTACTTTTTTCTTTTAATTTTTACTTTTTTTTTAAATTTACTTAATTACCATTATACATCCACACCAACGTGTAACATTTAATATTACACGTTGGTGTGGATGTATAATGGTTTACGGGGCTCGTACGCCGAAACTATTGATTTTAGGAAAGAAAAGGTTATGGCATAAATTGTAGGAAATCTTCTCTACTTTTATTTTGTATAGATATGTTTTTCCTGTAAAATGCGCTGGAAAGGAGTTATTATGAAAAAACTGCTTTTTGGCGCCATTTTATCAATATGGCAGCGGGAGCAGCAAAATTACGAGGTGGGAAAGTTGAAATTTGGAAAGAGCATATCAAAATCTATAAAATTGCCAATTTTCAAAACTCCCGGAAAACTTTCCAGGTAACCTCTATTTTTTCGACCAAATGACTGTACTATATTAGTAACCGAAATTATTAATAATAATATTCCCTTTAAAATCTCCAACTAAGCTATTATTGAACTCAAATAAATTCGAGATCAGTGGTCCCTCAGCTTCGACGCCAAATTAAAATATACCAATGAGGACAAGCTCTAACGGAATATCATTTTTTTTTCTTTGGCCGGCACTTTTAATTTTGAACCTAAATAAATGTACAAAAAACAACGATATACAGTATGGGGTTTATTTTTTATTGCTTTTATTAACTATTCTTTCCATAATGAACAATATTTTTCATTCATTTTCAATAGTTCCTATCATAAAAAATGTATGTTTTCAAGATTTTTGAACTCAAATAAAACCGAGGGAAGTGATCCCTCAGCTTTGACGCCGTAATAAAAAATGCTAATGAGGACAAGTTCTAGCGGAATATCACATTTGTTTTCTTTGATCGGCACTTTTAATTTCAGACCTAAATAAATGTACGAAAAACAACGATATACAGCATGAGGTTTGTTTTTTGTTGCTTTTATTAACTATTCTTTCAATAAAGAACAATATTTTTTATTCATTTTCAATATTACGTATCATAAAAATGTGTATTTTCAAGATTTTTAAACTCAAATAAAACCGAGGAAAGTGGTCCCTCAACTTTGACGCCATAATTAAAAAAAGCTAGTATGAAAAAGCTCTAACGAAATATCGTATTTTTTTTCTTTGGTCAGCACTTTCAATTTTGGACCAGAATGGGTGTTGTCCTAGGGATGTTAGGGAGCTCCGTAACCGTAACCGAAACTATCGGATATCCGATAGAAAAAAATATCCGTAACCGTAACCGAATCCGAAATAAAAGTTTGGGTTAGTATCGGATAGGGGCGGAGCGTAATTGAAATTGACAATTAATTGAAATTGATAAATAAGTGGCTAAATTGATTGCGTTACAAAACTTGCCATTTTATTCTTGTAGAAGGTGTGGGATTTCAAAGAGTGCAGCCTTACCACGTTATAATCTTAGATTAGAGGTCGGCAGTACTTTACTAATTTACAGTGCAATGTATCTACGATAAAATGAAGTCAAAGATTCTGAACTTATTGAAACAATTTGAAAAGTTATCATTTACTTCAAAATCTTAATATCCATAACCGAAATTATCCGAAACTAACGGATAATCCGAATTAATTTCATATCCGTATCCGTATCCGGTATAATAATCATTCCTATATCCGTATCCAATCCGTATCCGAAATTTCATATATATAACATCCCTTAAAGAAACTTTTTTATTCTTCAATGTTCATTATTGACAGTGTCAACGAAGCTGAAAAGAGTTTGCATACCGGGGTGAATATAAAACTAAGCATAAGTCAATAGTAATAGAAGCAGCTATTTCCTCACAACGAAACTTAAACAACTGCCGGCATCGAAGTACTGCCATCTTATCAGTACAGTAGTAATAATACGATGTTCTTTTGTCAATGGAACTGATGCAACTCGAGAATTGCATACAGTTCGGTGTTTTTTCTGCAACCGGACTACTGCAACTATCGACTCCACACCGAATAACTGCAGTCCTATCAGTAGGGGGAGCAGTAATACGACGTCTTTATGACAACCGAACTGATGCAACTCAAGAATTGCAGATATTTTGGTGTATTTCTTCACAACCGGACTACTGCAACTATCGACTACCTACCGAATTACTGCTGTTCTATCGCTGCAGTAGCAACAGTTTGATGTTTTTTCGACAACCAAACTGATGCAACTGCAGAATTGCATATAATTCACTCAACCGGACTAATGCAACTGAGCAGTGGCAGAAGTTCGATCAACCGGACTAGTGCGACTCACCAAATTACTGTTATTCTATGAGTCTAGGAGCAATAAGACGATGTTCTTTTGTCAATGGAACCGATGCAACTCAAGAATTGCATACAGTTCGGTGATTTTTCTGCAACCGGACTACTGCAACTATCGACTCCACACCGAATAACTGCAGTCCTATCAGTAGGGGGAGCATTAATACGACGTCTTTATGACAACCAAACTGATGCAACTCAAGAATTGCAGATATTTTGGTGTATTTCTTCACAACCGGACTACTGCAACTATCGACTACCTACCGAATTACTGCTGTTCTATCGCTGCAGTAGCAACAGTTTGATGTTTTTTCGACAACCAAACTGATGCAACTGCGAATTGCATATAATTCACTCAACCGGACTAATGCTACTGAGCAGTGGCAGAAGCTCGATCAACCGGACTAGTGCGACTCACCAAATTACTGTTATTCTATGAGTCTAGGAGCAATAAGACGATGTTCTTTTGTCAATGGAACCGATGCAACTCAAGAATTGCATACAGTTCGGTGATTTTTCTGCAACCGGACTACTGCAACTATCGACTCCACACCGAATAACTGCAGTCCTATCAGTAGGGGGAGCATTAATACGACGTCTTTATGACAACCAAACTGATGCAACTCAAGAATTGCAGATATTTTGGTGTATTTCTTCACAACCGGACTACTGCAACTATCGACTACCTACCGAATTACTGCTGTTCTATCGCTGCAGTAGCAACAGTTTGATGTTTTTTCGACAACCAAACTGATGCAACTGCAGAATTGCATATAATTCACTCAACCGGACTAATGCAACTGAGCAGTGGCAGAAGTTCGATCAACCGGACTAGTGCGACTCACCAAATTACTGTTATTCTATGAGTCTAGGAGCAATAAGACGATGTTCTTTTGTCAATGGAACCGATGCAACTCAAGAATTGCATACAGTTCGGTGATTTTTCTGCAACCGGACTACTGCAACTATCGACTCCACACCGAATAACTGCAGTCCTATCAGTAGGGGGAGCATTAATACGACGTCTTTATGACAACCAAACTGATGCAACTCAAGAATTGCAGATATTTTGGTGTATTTCTTCACAACCGGACTACTGCAACTATCGACTACCTACCGAATTACTGCTGTTCTATCGCTGCAGTAGCAACAGTTTGATGTTTTTTCGACAACCAAACTGATGCAACTGCGAATTGCATATAATTCACTCAACCGGACTAATGCTACTGAGCAGTGGCAGAAGCTCGATCAACCGGACTAGTGCGACTCACCAAATTACTGTTATTCTATGAGTCTAGGAGCAATAAGACGATGTTCTTTTGTCAATGGAACCGATGCAACTCAAGAATTGCATACAGTTCGGTGATTTTTCTGCAACCGGACTACTGCAACTATCGACTCCACACCGAATAACTGCAGTCCTATCAGTAGGGGGAGCATTAATACGACGTCTTTATGACAACCAAACTGATGCAACTCAAGAATTGCAGATATTTTGGTGTATTTCTTCACAACCGGACTACTGCAACTATCGACTACCTACCGAATTACTGCTGTTCTATCGCTGCAGTAGCAACAGTTTGATGTTTTTTCGACAACCAAACTGATGCAACTGCAGAATTGCATATAATTCACTCAACCGGACTAATGCAACTGAGCAGTGGCAGAAGTTCGATCAACCGGACTAGTGCGACTCACCAAATTACTGTTATTCTATGAGTCTAGGAGCAATAAGACGATGTTCTTTTGTCAATGGAACCGATGCAACTCAAGAATTGCATACAGTTCGGTGATTTTTCTGCAACCGGACTACTGCAACTATCGACTCCACACCGAATAACTGCAGTCCTATCAGTAGGGGGAGCATTAATACGACGTCTTTATGACAACCGAACTGATGCAACTCAAGAATTGCAGATATTTTGGTGTATTTCTTCACAACCGGACTACTGCAACTATCGACTACCTACCGAATTACTGCTGTTCTATCGCTGCAGTAGCAACAGTTTGATGTTTTTTCGACAACCAAACTGATGCAACTGCAGAATTGCATATAATTCACTCAACCGGACTAATGCTACTGAGCAGTGGCAGAAGTTCGATCAACCGGACTAGTGCGACTCACCAAATTACTGTTATTCTATGAGTCTAGGAGCAATAATACGATGTTCTTCTGTCAATGGAACTGATGCAACTCAAGAATTGCATACAGTTCGGTGTTTTTTCTGCAACCGGACTACTGCAACTATCGACTCCATACCGAATAACTGCAGTCCAATCAGTAGGGGGAACATTAATACGATGTCTTTATGACAACCGAACTGATGCAACTCAAGAATTGCAGATATTTTGGTGTATTTCTTCACAACCGGACTACTGCAACTATCGACTACCTACCGAATTACTGCTGTTCTATCGCTGCAGTAGCAACAGTTTGATGTTTTTTCGACAACCAAACTGATGCAACTGCAGAATTGCATGTAATTCACTCAACCGGACTAATGCAACTGAGCAGTGGCAGAAGTTCGATCAACCGGACTAGTGCGACTCACCAAATTACTGTTATTCTATGAGTCTAGGAGCAATAAGACGATGTTCTTTTGTCAATGGAACCGATGCAACTCAAGAATTGCATACAGTTCGGTGATTTTTCTGCAACCGGACTACTGCAACTATCGACTCCACACCGAATAACTGCAGTCCTATCAGTAGGGGAAGCATTAATACGACGTCTTTATGACAACCGAACTGATGCAACTCAAGAATTGCAGATATTTTGGTGTATTTCTTCACAACCGGACTACTGCAACTATCGACTACCTACCGAATTACTGCTGTTCTATCGCTGCAGTAGCAACAGTTTGATGTTTTTTCGACAACCAAACTGATGCAACTGCAGAATTGCATATAATTCACTCAACCGGACTAATGCTACTGAGCAGTGGTAGAAGTTCGATCAACCGGACTAGTGCGACTCACCAAATTACTGTTATTCTATGAGTCTAGGAGCAATAAGACGATGTTCTTTTGTCAATGGAACTGATGCAACTCAAGAATTGCATACAGTTTGGTGTTTTTTTTTTAACAACCGGACTAATGCAACTATCAACTATTCACCAAATTACTCTTTCCTATGGTAAGGGAGCAATAATTTGATGTTTTTTAAGAACCTTACAACCCACCGGACTACAGCTACACAAAAGTAGCAATAGTTCGGTGCTGTTTGACAACTGAACTAATGCAACTGAAGAGTTGCAGTAGTCCGGTCAACCGAACTACTCACCGGACTGCTGCTACACAAAAGTAGCAACAGTTCGATTCCGTTTGACAACCGGACTACTGCTACTGAAAAGTTGCAGTAGTCCGATCAACCGGACTAGCAACCGAACTACTGAGACTAAAGGTTTTATTGTTACTTAAAAACTAACCATAATTCTGTATTCTCGTTTCAGTGCTCCAAGTCTACCTGGTGATCTTAATATGGAGTTCAATAGTGAAGATGGAAAGAGACGGCTCAGTGAAATATTCGAGAGAGAACAACATCGCCTGAATAAGAAATTACGTTTAGTTACCTATAATTAGTGCTTATGTACAGGGAGATATTCTATATAAGAGAAAACATATTACGGAGGTGCTATGTGATACGTTTAGTTGTGTCATACACAGAGATTTTATAGACGAGTAAGGCACAGCTACAGCTTGTGTTTTTTAAAAAAATGTTAAATGTTTAGTCAAACATTTGACAACAAGCACCTTAAGGTTGATTTACATCAGACGAGCGAATGCTCAATCTATCCCTTCTACGTCAAATTCTATTAGTTATAAACAGTTTGTTCTTTCTTATGTAAACGCTACACTAAAATATTAAAGAAAGAATGCTCTAGTTCAGGCGCGGTCGCAGCTTGAAGTTTTGGGGGGGTCACTTCGGAAATTCCTTAAGAAATTTAACCCCCCCTCCCCTCGTACTGGGACTTTTCAATATGACGTGCATGGTTTGGGGGGGGGGGGTCATGTCCCCTGTGACACCCCCCCCCCCTCGGACCGCGCCTGCTCTAGTTCTAACTCTAATTCTATGTTCGTTTGATCTAAACCCACCTTTAGAAAAAGTATTCTTGCTCTAAAATGCCAAACATTATAAAAAAAAAATATTGTGAAAAACCATAGACATGTATATATTTCCATGTTTTGTTGTATAATGCTGGTGAATTTGTTGCGAATAACATGAGCTCTGGATGAGGACAGATAGACAACTTTGGAATAAGTGTTCAAAAAGTACTTATATTTTTTTGGGAGTGATGTTATAATTTCTGTACCGCTGTCATTATTAAAAACTTGATCTTATATTTGTAAATAGTGTTATATTAAAATCTATAAAAAGACTATTTTATAGCTTTTAAATTATATGTCGCAATTTAATAATGTACTCAGTGTGCGTTCCCATGGCCTCCTTATTGGTGGGTGAAATTTTGTCCTCTTTCTGTTGAGACATCTGAAGTTTTATACACCCCTTTAGTCACACAATAAAGCCGTTTAAGTTTAAAAAAAGTTCTTATCAATTCACATGCAACCAAAATAATGTGAATTCGATTCTCAGCCACTACGTAGCGCTTATCCAAAATTATACAAATGACGGGGAAAAACTCACTCTGAACTTAAAAATTGTCGTGGTGAAGAGAAGTTATAGATGAAACTAAATATTCTCTCTACTTTTTAACCGACTTCAAAAAAGGAGGTTCTCAATTCGTACCCAATTTTTATTTTTTTTATTTTTTTTATTTTTTTGTATGTTTGTTACGCGATTGTGAAGCCAATTCTAGACGGATTTTGAAAATTCTTTTTGTGTTCGTAAGTAGATTATTCCGAAGTGGTCCCATTTAAATTTCGTAAAGATCTGATGATGGGTTTCCGAGATTAGACCAAGGAACTCTTCAAAAAGTACCAGGAAATTAGCCGCGATTGCTGCAATGGCATATTATTGCAATGTTTCTGCCATTACACATCATAACATCACGCCTGAGTCCTTTGAAGGGGTACGCAGAAGTGTTCAGAATATTCAGCTATATTGCCGGTGTATATGCATTGATTTTAAAAATTCTTTTTGAATAATGATTTGATATTTTTTTTTATAGCGTGGCCGGTTCGATCTGTATTGCAGCGTCAGCAGCGCATGTACAGTCAGGTCACTATACATGCGATGTACAGTCGTGAGACTGTACAAACTCACTAAAAAGAGAAAAATAAATTCATTTTTAACAAAAAAGTTTAACCGACTTCAAGAAACGAAAAAGAGGCACTGAAAAGCGAAAAATAACTTAATTTACAGACTTACTGATTTATTAGAAGTCGGTGCCAGCCAACTTTGTTTGTTGTGTGTGAACTACTATGATGCAATCAATTGAAATATGGCCTCTCTTGGGCTAGGTACCGACTTCTAATAAATCAGTAAGTCTGTAAATTAAGTTATTTTTCGCTTTTCAGTGCCTCTTTTTCGTTTCTTGAAGTCGGTTAAACTTTTTTGTTAAAAATGAATTTATACTAATTTGAAAAGTAATCAGAATTAAAGTAACGATGAACCTGATACTTAATTCATTATGAATAAAAAAGTTAGCTTGCGACTTAATTTAGAAATATTTTTTTGTAATATCTGAAAATTGTAATTAGATTATTGCATTTTTTTAGTCTAAAAATATTATACGAAACATACGTTTTCGCATAATTTTTTTGCGGTTTTTGATATCGAGAACAAATGAACTCCATTTAAAAAAAATTGTTACATTTAATTTTAAGGATTATAAGTTACCCTTTTTTCTCTTAAGAAAATGAGAATATAACAGTGATTTAAAATACGTTACGTTTACGTTCGTACGTTATAAAAACATATTTTTTATAACATTTATTCACATCGGGCTTAAAAAATATCAAAACACCTGCACTATTTATAAAATTCATAAAATTATACCATGAAAACGTATTTGTGGGAACACAGAAATGATGACAAGCACTTGAGTAGGTGCCCGGTCGCGCCGACCCGCCGTGTCGGCAGTCGCGTACGATACGGGCAGTAGGCAGGACACGCATTGTATCTAGAGTCCTAAGTTCAAGTTCAGTAAACCAGTTTAACTTTATTTCGGAGTTCTTACTGGCCAAGGCCGATCACCCCTAACCTAGAGAACGATTGGGTATCGAACCCAACAGTGGTGACCCCGACTAGCCTACGTGCCCACCGACTCACCGCCGCCGCCGCGTTTTTTGTATAAATATAGTATATATTTTATAGTATATTGCCGTACACGCGTATATTATAAATATAATATATTTTCGTGATATATACAGTGTGAAGTGTAGCGAAAGAACATCATGACGACGCCACCGCCAACTCAAACACCGCAGGCCGCCGTACAGGGCCTGGCGGTGATCAGCCTGCACAACAGAATACCACCATTCTGGAGGGACATGCCCAGGATGTGGTTCGCACAGTTTGAAGCGGTGGTAGACCCCCAGCACCAGAGCGAAAAGGTGAAGTATGAATTAGTCATAGCTAAGTTAGCTAGAGAAGAGCTCTGCCACATCGCAGACATGTTAGAAAACGTGCCGGAAAAACCATACACTGCGCTCAAAGCTAGGCTGCTGAAAGCGTTCCAAGAGAGTGCGGAGTCGCAGTTCAATAGGTTAGTGAAAGACATGGACCTGGGCCAGCAGAGACCGTCCCAGCTGCTCGCCAAGATGAACGAGTTGGCGCGGAACTCGGGGGCAGCTGGCGACACAGTGAGAAACCTATGGCTGACTAGACTACCCGGCTGGGTACGAGCAATATTAGCAGGGAACAGCACAGAGCTAAAGTTGGAACAGATGGCAGACATGGCTGATAGGATCATGGACAATCTGCAGAGCGGAGAGATAGCAGAAGCGAGATCAGCCCCCGCCAAAGAGGAGCCCGTTACGGAATTGCTGACCACGTTGAGGAGCCTTTCCCTGGAGGTGCAGACGCTCCGCGGAGAGGTAAGCGAGCTACGAGGAAGAGAGCACCAGAGGAGAAGTTACAGTTCGAGATGGCCCCCGACCAGAAACGCATCGAGATCAAGATCCCGAGAGCCAAGGCGGACGCCGCAGAGCAAAGATTGGTTATGCAGGTACCATTTCCGGTTCGGAGGAACCGCGAAGCAGTGCGAGGAGCCATGCAACTGGAAGAAGCAGGGAAACGGTTAACGGCGCATTCTAGTGCGGTGAGTGAGTGTGCCGAGTTATGTGACAATCACCGGTTATGTGTTAGAGACCCTAAGAACAACATGTTGTTTCTGGTAGACACTGGCGCAAACGTGTCGGTAGTTCCCGTGTCTATGTTTAGGAATGCAGGTGATAAAGGTAGTTATAATCAGGGAGAGTATACGTTGTACGCCGCGAACGGCACGGAGATCAAAACGTACGGAGTAATCACATTAGAACTTTCATTAGGGTTAAGACGTAATTTTAAGTGGCCTTTCGTCATCTGCGACGTCAGTAAACCTATACTAGGCGCTGATTTCCTGAAGACGCATAGGTTAGTTGTAGACTTACATAACAAGAGGTTGGTAGACCAGGTGACAACGTTGCAAGCGGTATGCACCATTAGTAGGCACAACGAACCGTCTATAGTAACTATTCAAGCTGATAACCCGTATAGGGACCTGTTAGAACAGTTTTCAGAAATCACCAAGCCGGTCAATTTCAAGAACGCACCGGAGAGCGATGTCTACCATCACATCGAGACAACCGGACCGCCAGTTCATGCCCGAGCGAGGCCGTTGCCGCCGGACAAATATAAACAGGTGAGAGAAGAATTCCGTATTATGCAAGATATGGGGATTTGCGAGCCGTCCAGTAGTCAGTGGGCCAGCCCGTTACATGTCGTTCCGAAAAAGGACGGCAAGATACGGCCGTGTGGCGACTACAGACGGCTCAACGCAATAACGAAACCGGACAGATACCCGGTGCCTAGGTTGCATGATTTTACATATGGTTTGGCCGGGAAAAAAGTGTTCACAACGATAGATATCAATAGAGCCTATCACTTCATTAGGATAGCTCCCGAGGACGTTGAGAAGACGGCCATCATCACCCCATTCGGGCTGTTTCAGTTCCCCCGGATGTGTTTTGGCCTACGTTCCAGTTCGCAAAGTTTTCAAAGGTTCATGGACCACACAGTGCTAAAAGGGCTAGAGTCTTTTTCAATGCTACAGGGCAAGCAAAACGTACACAGTTCGCTGTTTTGCTACATAGACGACATAATTATTGCATCAGAAAATGATGCAATAAACAAAGAACACGTACGTATTGTATTTCAGCGATTCCGCGAATTAGGTATTACAATAAATGTGGCCAAGTGTCGATTCGGCCAAAGTTCAGTGGAGTTTCTAGGTCACACAGTTGCAAGCGAAGGCACAAGCCCGTTACCCGATAAGGTAAAGGCGGTTGCAGACTATAAGAAACCGGAAACGGTTGAGGAGCTCCGGCGATTCTTAGGTATGGTGAATTTTTATAGGGCGCATTTACCCAAGGCTGCGAGTCATCATGCACATTTAAATAAGTTTTTGTTAAATTCAAAGAAAAAGGATAAAACGTTGATAGTATGGGACGCGGAGGCAGAGGCAGCGTTTGAGCAGTGTAAGGTCAGCCTACAAAGCGCCGTTACACTCGCTCATCCGGCCCCTCAGGTACCGTTAGCGCTGATGACTGACGCATCGGAAACATGCGTAGGTGCCGTGCTACAGCAGAGAGTAAAAGGGAATTGGCAACCGTTAGGGTACTTTTCCAAGAAGCTGTCGGACACACAGCAAAAGTATAGCACATATGATAGAGAATTGTTAGCCATCTACATGTCTATAGTGCATTTTAGGGACATGGTAGAAGGTAGGCAGTTAACAGTATACACAGATCACAAGCCCCTTATTCACGCATTAACAAAGGTAAATTCCGAAAAAGAAACGCCTAGACGCATCCGTCAGTTAATGTACATAAGCGAGTTTACAAGCGACATTCAGCACGTCAGCGGTAATGACAATGTTGTAGCGGACGCCTTATCGCGCGTCGAATCCATAGTTTGCCCTACGGTGGTCGATTACCAAGAATTGGCCACCCAGCAGGAAAGGGACTCTCAGATTACCGACTTGCTGAGAAAAAACAATGAATCGCACATACAGCTCAAACAGATGCATGTACCCGACAGTAACACAATGGTATATTGTGAGGTATCGACAGGCAAGATAAGGCCGTACATACCCAAACAGTTTAGGAAGACTATTTTTGACGCGGTACATAACTTGAGCCACCCGGGTATCAGAACTACATTAAAGATGGTTGCCTCTAGGTATTTCTGGCCGGAAATGAACCGAGATGTTAGAGAATGGGCTAAGAGCTGCATACAGTGTCAAAAAAGTAAAGTGCATCGTCATGTAATTTCAGGTGTGGGAGAATTCGCGCCGAGCGAGCGTTTTGAGCACATGCACGTCGACATCGTTGGGCCCCTAAGTACAACGCAACGAGGTAACAGGTACTGTGTAACAATAATAGACAGATTTACGAATTGGCCAGAGGCCATACCAACCGCTGACATTACGGCCGAAACAGTAGCGAAAGCGATTTACGAGACGTGGATCTGCAGGTTTGGCAGTCCCACACGACTCACTAGTGACCAAGGGAGACAATTTGAAAGTGACGTATTCAATAGCTTACTCAAATTGTTAGGGGTACACAGGATCAGAACCACTCCCTACCATCCGTGCAGCAATGGAAAGGTAGAAAGGCACCACCGACAATTGAAAGCGGCACTAACATGTAGATTAACAGGGAAAGCATCCTGGGATGATGAGTTACCAACGGTTTTGCTCGGAATTCGCGCAGCAATGCGAACGGAAACAGGAATTAGCGCAGCAGAGTTAGTATTAGGACAGGCATTACGGTTGCCTGGTGATTTTTACAGTGAGTCGAGCATACCTGCGCACCTAAACTATCATACATACGCGGACAAGGTTAGGGAAACAATACGCAGCATGCAACCGAGAACACAGTCACACACTAGCGATAGGAAAATATTCATCCACAAAGACTTAGGTACATGTTCACACGTATTCGTCAGGGATGACACAGTGAGAAGGCCGTTAACACCTGCTTATGATGGCCCATACCGCGTCATAAGCAGGCGTGATAAAGTATACAAGATACAACTTGGGAATAGGCAAAGTAACATTTCAATTGATAGATTAAAGCCAGCATATACATTGGAAGAACCGCAGATTTCTAGTAGCAGCGACACAGTAGTAGACCAAAACTCACCAACGTCGACTCCGCCGACGACGAAAACAGACAGTGACACACCCACACTGAGACCGGCAATAAAGACCACTCGCAGTGGTAGAATCGTTCGTCCAACGGTCAGATTTAATTTGTAATAAAAGCACAGCCTGTGTATGAACCAGATTAGTAAAATAGTTGTTCAAATGCCACCGTCATCCTGTGTCTATTAGAAACACCATGTAAGATCCACAGTGTAAAACAGTGTAATAATATATAGTGCTAGTATGTAAACAGCGAGCCTGCGGCCCGCCACGGAGAACCAGGTATACAAGCGTGAGGTATAAGGTGCAGTGATGGATGGAAGGAGTTGCAGGCGCTGTCGTGATGGACGCTGAGGGTCCCCCAGGGATGTAATTAATTATAGCAGAGCGGGTCATCACGGCAGCTACCATTAGTTCGGTATGAATGTGGATTGAATAAGTTTAAACATAGGTAACAGGTCTCTGCGGATGGCAAGCCTGTTACATAGTTGTAAGTTAGTTTTAAATGAGTGCGATAACAGAGCGCAGTATTGCGCCACCGGACGCGCTATGTAAACAGAGACGGTGTCCGATAGCGCAAGTCAGCAGAACTGCACAATGACCGTAGCGATACGAACCTTAAGAATATTGTTGTAATGATGTACCAATTGTGATGAAACTTTTGTAATGTATAAAAAATTTTTTTCTCTCGTTTTTGGGATTCACACCTTCTCTTCTAAAGGGGGGAGTACTGTGGGAACACAGAAATGATGACAAGCACTTGAGTAGGTGCCCGGTCGCGCCGACCCGCCGTGTCGGCAGTCGCGTACGATACGGGCAGTAGGCAGGACACGCATTGTATCTAGAGTCCTAAGTTCAAGTTCAGTAAACCAGTTTAACTTTATTTCGGAGTTCTTACTGGCCAAGGCCGATCACCCCTAACCTAGAGAACGATTGGGTATCGAAACCAACATATTCATAAAAAAAAAATATTTTAATAATATGTTTATAGTGTTACAGATGTGATTATATTTTAAGATAAAAGTGAACTAAATATCCTTTCACTTAAATGATACGAATAAACGGTATAAGCACTTATGAATAAGGGATAAAACCTTTGGAATTGATGATTTTAATAATAGTTGCTATTAGATAATTTAAAGGTACCATTATAGTACACATGAAGGAATTAAATACCTAATGGGTACACCTCGATAAGATGTATGTAAAGGTGTAAAAATGTCACCATGGAGTGGATTACTTTATTGTACATTATTTAGTAGAACTTAGTAGATTTACGATTCAGACTAGAAAGCGTTCCAAATCGTACGCGACTCTCATGGCAATAATCGCCATACCATTATCATGTTTAGACGCAGGCAAACACTAATTTCTCGCCTACGATTATATCATACGAGTTTCGCAAGTGACATATCGCCTGTCAAAATACCAATATTCAATTGCGATGCGAGGCAATTCTCGCCAGGCGTAGACGAGTGAGCGGCTATTGTTTCTGCAAATGTTTAGACTTAGCAACTTTTTTATGTCCTTTCGATAATCGTATCTTGCAGGCTAAAAAGTCTCCTCATCTGCCTCAAGCGCAGGCGGGCAATTTTGATTTATTTTTTCAATATTTCTCTAAAAAACCTTTTAAAAATGTTAACTTTATTCTAAATAATATTTTCCAAAAAAGAAAAACACTGAGATTATGTGCTTTTTTTACTTACAATATTTTTACTATTATTATTATTTTATTTATTACCTTGGAATTGATGTTTGTTTATATTTTAAATATAATTAGATTTTTTTTATTAAGTTGCATTACTACGAAACTTTACTACCCCTTTTCATTTGCTGGTGATTCTTGATTATATCAATATGGTACCACTATCCTATTCTAAATTCCGACTTATTATTATAAAACATAATAAAAATAAAGTTTAATGTAATTACTATATAAGGCCATTGTAAATACTTACCGTTATTCTAAGTTTTTCTATATAAAACTCTAAAGAATGTTATACCAAATAAAAGGACATTTAAAATAATAAAAAAAGTTTTATTAACAAGACCCAGAAATTACTTTTACTTTCTTGTAATTACTATATTTACAATTTTAAATTTTAATAAACATGTTATAGTGCTGATATGGCTATATTATGTTTATGCCAACGTTAAAGGCAACCTTAATTCATTATTCTCTCTAGAAGACCAATTCTCGTATTACATATTAATATATCTACATACAATAATCACGCCTCTATCACCGGCGGTTTAGGTTCAATTATTCAAAATTCAATCTAGACCTCACCTCATTCGCCCAAATTTCAAAAACGGTATTCTCGTAACACAATCTAGATCGTTTTTGACATTTGCTAGATTGAAATTAGATCTATACTGAATTTTGTACAGATTTTTGTGATGAGAATTGACTCTAAATATAATAACTAGGTTTAAACAACTAGTCTAGTAGTATTACATTAGATTACTCATTCATTAGTCATTGGTCTTTAGTTTGAGTAACAAACTGTATGTAAGTACTCGTAGTTAATATTTACAAAAAAAAATACTTTGATAGACCATCTGTCTGCACGACACGCGCGAAGCGACGAGGGTCTATCAAAGTATTTTTTTTTTTAATCGTATCGATATTTTGCACGATTTTGTGCAAATTAAACTGCACGATATTAGCTCAGTATGTACTATTTGCACGAAACGGTCATACAGCGCAGGCGCCTAGATAATTTATGATTGTATCACGGCACTATAACTAGGCTCGTTGTCGTCCATTAGGCGCTTTAGTCGATCGTTCACTGATTCTTCTTCCAGGTCCTTGGCGTAGCTGGAGACTAACACCAGCATGTAGAAACGAATCACTGTTGAAAAAAAAAAAGAATTAAATTGGTCCTACTTCTACTATCATTTTATTTTTGGTTCATTTTTATCATCCACGTCAATTAAATCCACCTCGCCTAATGATTGGTTAAAGGTAAATATTGTCATCGTTATAGATATTAGGTATTGAATTAGAAATATCAGGATATTGAATACTGACAAATCAATGATTTGTCTAACTTCAAATCAAATTAAATCAGAAGAATAAATACAGCTTGCTCTTAAATTTATCATGTCTAGTAAGAAAAAGAAAAAAAGCATCTTTGGATGGACCTGATGACCTTATAGACCTGGTGGATGAACTGAGGACTCCATTACGGTCTGTGGATGAGCGGTGTATGATGTTAGTTCGGGATGAAGAAGGCAATGACAAATGAATTAAAGGGAACAGTAAAGGTACTAAAGAGAATAACTTAATTAAATGCACTAAGAATCGCTCTTCCGCTGCCTGTTCCTCCAAGGCTTAGGCTGCTGATCTGATTAAAAGCTAAAAGGCAATTCGCTCTTCAGATACACCGTCTTTCTCAAACCTGATATTGGAGACACAATTCGTCGCTGTTATTAATCTTCTCAACAAGATATCACCAAAAGGCAAAAAAAAAAATGTAGGTAAAATGTAAGTAAACTTACAAAGGGACATGAAGTCAACGGCGTACACCACCAATGATGTCTCCACGTGGTTGATCATGTTCAAAGTACTCCAAAACACGAACAGTAATAGACCGGCCAGCAGTTGAAATGAGGTCCATATGATCCAAGGCCTCATCAGCGTATGTTTCTCCTGTGAAAAAAAACAGTAAGGTGTAAATTACCTATGTCGTCATACATCTAGTTATAAACTCATTTATAGAATAGCAAGAGTAACACAGTGTATCTGCGCTAAAGCACTTTATGTCATCCTCCTCAAACCCAACCCCCTCGCGTCCCTCTTGACATTCGTCATCTTGGTCGGAGGTTCGTCGGGGGTACTCGGATGCAACAGATGACCACCTGTGGCCCTAGACAAAGTGAAATTCTATTGATGGAACCGCGTTGAAGCGAACCGTTTTAAGTTTTTAACAGTGGATTACGTGACATCTAGGAGGTTAAAATAATAATGATAAGTGAAATAATGTATTTCGAGTTACAATGACTCAAGTTTTTTAAAAAGTATACCTAGTTATATTAATGACTTATGTCAATTTCATTCTACATTAGCGATTCCACTGGCGGTTTCGGTAATTGAATGTCACTTTGTCTAAGGCCCCTGACATTATTGCTTTCGACTCTCTTTATTTGCCTTGTTATGACTTTTGTGGAAGCGACTGTCGCTGACCCCCAACTCTGAGAAGAAAACTTTCGCCAGAGCCTCGTCCATCAGCGTGGTAATCAGCCAGGTCTTTTTGGCGCTCATACACTCCTCGCATTATCTTGTAATATTAGGGACGAGAGTTAATGCCAAATTAGGGCAGGTAGATCGAATGAGTACTGAGCAATTAGCATAATTATGATACTATGACAAATCAAGTAAGTTACCTATTTTTACATTATATCTATCGACCATTTATACGTACCCTGATAGTGCCAATGAGCATCATAGTGGTGAAGAGCATGGTGATGCAGTGGATCACTCCAATGATGATCACAACGGTGTAGCTGACCGGGTGTTCATCCTCCTTACCCTGGTGCATCGACATCAATACTGCTGTGCATTGTGCTAACGCGAGGACGCAGTACAGCTGGAATCAGAAAGAATACTTGGAAGATGAAAACGGAATCGATTTTTGCAATGGGATGAGAACGGAATTATTGATAATCCTTTAACTTGTGGGTTGAAAACGGAACAAGTCTGGTTAAAGGAAGAGAAAGAACTATTTTATTCTATTTATTTTTTCTGCTGCTGAGATGCTTCAAATCTTCTTCGCCGAGTCAGTGGCTCATAAAATTTTAGATTTTGTTGGCCCAATATTTGGCCACGGCTGCAGCATTGTCTGTTGCCTTACTCAGGTCCTCGATAGTACAGTTGGAAGGGCACAGTGGGCAGGAGACCAAGTGCAGCATGGATTGGAATGGAGCCCCGCAGTCGCACGACGCTTGCGACTGGTCGAAATAGCCCCATTTTACCAAATTTGCTTGATTCTTATGAAGTTTAAATAACACTTGTTACTGCCTAGAATTCCAATCTGGAACTTCATGCGCAACAGTTGCAGCTGCTTCTACTGCGTCATTGAAATCATTTAGAACCGGGCAATATTAACATCATCATCATAGTGTAGTTCCTGGTTGAATTCCAGGTTTTCACCTCAAAATATTTTTATTGCTTACACAGTGTTTCCTTCTTCCTACAGTACCGGGTCCTTTATGTGGGACCTGAAAAAGCATCTGATGAGACCGTCAAGCTGAGGCCACCATGGTAACATTGTTAGTGTCTGCAATGGTAACCCTCTTTTCTGAGACTTTGCCTTTAGCTTAGCATCAGGCGTGGTGATGTCATTTTCAGGCATTGTCTCAGAAGTATTCTGTGTTATAATATTATTATTTCATGCTTCACGTTTAGTGTTGATATCATAGTAATTTCAAAATAACGTACAATAAGAAGTAATCCTGAGAATATGCATCCAAACTTGAGTGAAAGGCAGCCGAAGCCCTTCTGCCTGGGCAGGCTATCCACTGAGAGCGGGAATTCTGTAATTGAAGGAAATAAAATATTGATACCTTTAAAGCAGTCTGACCTACCTACGGCTACAGAACAGTCGGTCAAGGGCTCAAAAGTTTGGCAGTTGATGCATTCTACGCTACGAAACGACTGCTCCAGGATGTTTCATCGGAGAAGCGCCTTGAAGAGGGTAGTGATCTGCACCGTCACATTCATATTTTTAGTAATAAATCTAATGCCTGACAGTCAGGGTGCCTTTCCACCAGAGACATGTACTAACTATGCAGCTATGCTACGAGGAAGCAAAAGCTAAGCTATGAAACAATGTGACCGTTTCCACTGTGCTATGTTATATAGCGTAGCGAGTAAGATGTGCTATGAAGCTTACTACCAATATTGAAAATTCGAATCTATTCTTCATCCATAGCACATGTCCATAGCATGCATTTCTTCAATTTGTCATGTCTTCATTCATCTTCCTATATAAAAAACATAGCTTAGCTGAACCTCTTTCCACCAGTGCTATGCTTTGTGGATCAAAGAATATATTTAATGGATATCAACCGCTTCCATAGCAACTCATACAAAAAGTACAAAGTATATAGGTAGTTGTATATCCAAATGTTTCATCTCAGCGTTGATTCCAGTCGCATCACATCCAAAGTTTGACTGCTGATCCACCTAACCCCGAAAGAACAGTCCCCACCAGGGTTTGAACGCCAAAGATCTTAATAGATCCTCATACACACAATTTTGCATAACAAACTACTGAATGTTACAAACGAAATTATACTATTTGACCTTGAATTTTCGCATTTGAATAGGTACTTATATTCTAGAAATTAGAAACGCTATAGTATACGATATAAATAACTTAATCATTATTCGACAACACAGACGATAACGTGATAATGCGAGGAGTGTATGGGCGCCAATAAGACCTTCTGGACCCAAGCTACACTCACCTGCTAGCCGGTAGGTACCCCTGCTGATTAACGGACGACGCAGACTATACTCTCGAGGTTGGGGGTCAGACGGCAGTCGTTTCCACAAAAGTCAAAATCGAGAAAAAGAGTAGGAAACCGGACCCGGGCTCTAGGTATTAGGATGCGACTGGGACTCAATGTAATGAGATAAGATGACAATGATGATGACTCGCCGGTTTCTGTATTGGGAATTTGTATTTTCCCAATTCCCAATTTGAATTTATGCCAATTTTATCATTGTATCTTTTTTTAAATTATAGCTAATTTCAATCACAAGTAATATCTATGGTTGCCTGGAAGAGATTGCTATTGTGCGTTAAGGCCACTAAATTGTATCAAAGTCATGTTGTTCTTGGTGTACATTAAACAATAAACACAACAAAAGTTAGACACAGTTATGCTAACAAAATTCATTGCAAAAAACTACATGACTAACGCGTTTATTGTTCTTCAAACTGTCAATATGTGCATGTCATGGGATGTATGTATGTATATGTCAACTTATACCGAAGTAGTAGTCATTTTTTCACGCCGTATTGAAATGACAATTGCTGCGTCTAGATATAGACTTTGTACTCGTGTATAGTCTAAGTATCAATCTATCTAGATAGTCTAGATAAAGTAAGCACTACAAGCTATACCTCTTTGAATTTGAATACATAAACATTGGTTATCTAATCGCAGCGTGGTCAGGGACTTATATTTATCGCTTATCGCTAGATAAAAGATTGATTTTTGCAAATTGATATATCGAATTTGTCTGGAAATATTTTCCACAATTATCATAAAAGTAACTAATCATACAAGTAAAGAAATCCCAGCAGAAGTTGCATCGCAGCATATTAATCTGTGGCTCTGCATTCTTAACGAAACACACACCGAAGCAAATATAATATACCTGCTTCAGTGAATTTGCTGCTTCGGTATGGGACCTCCCTAAATATAGAGCGCCAAAGCAGCCTTCACTGTGTAACATCTCTTGTTAAGAAGCATTTTTCTTGTCATTTTTCTGAGTGCGCAGAAAATGCTGCTTAGGAGCGTGACCTCCCTAAATGTAGAGCGCCAAAGCAGCATTTACTATGAAACATCTCTTGTTAAGAAGCATTTTCTTGGCATTTTTCTGAGTGCGCAGAAAATGCTGCTTAGGAGCGTAACCTCCCTAAATGTAGAGCGCCAAAGCAGCATTTACTATGTAACATCTCTTGTTAAGAAGCATTTTTCTTGGCATTTTGCTGAGTACGTAGCAAATACAGCGCTGTTTTCGTGTGTGGTCTACCTAAAATGTTGGTTACAGGGCAGCATTTGCTGTGTAACATCTCTTGTCAAGAGAGAGTACTTATCTGCCATCAAAATGGTATAAAAAGATTCTCCAACTATGATTTCCGATCCCCCGTAATTGGCCTAAGATTTTCCTGCATCTTATACCCTCGTTTGTTTGTGTTTGAATCAATTCAAAACAACTTATAACAAACGAAATCTATTGTTCTATCTATATCTAGTATTAAAATTAAAGTTGACATTTTATTCGGTAAAATATCAATTTAAAAATTTAAAAAAAAAAATGAAATATTAGCAAAGAGTAATTAATAGCACAGCAATTAACTATATTTTATGCTTTTAATGTTGTTTCTAATTTAGATTGTGAATGTTATTTACAAAATAAAATGCAATTGCAATTGTTATTTACGTAATAAGACGTAATTGTAATTGTTATTTACGAAATAACACGCAATTGTCACTGATATTTACGAAATAAGAAGAAAACCACATTTTAATACATAAACAAAACAAAACATACAGCAAAATATTTACTCACTCGAATACATTATAAACTAATCACAACCAATTAAAAACTAAAAACAAAAACACAAAAAAAATATCACAAATTCGTCCGATCCGAGTGCTGTAGTAGGATGTACTGATACTTAGTATCAGTGGATTATTATCGCTATCAGCAAATATCGAAATTAGCAGTATTAATGACAGAACAGTGGGGCGAGCACGAACTACTATCGTAATCGTATCGTGAACGTAACGATAGCACGGAGCATTGCGATTGGCCGCCTGCTTGAAGCCTGCCAATCGCAATGCTCCGTGCTATCGTTACGTTCACGATACGATTACAATAGTAGTTCGTGCTCACCCCACAGATTATCCGACCGATAGTAAAGTTGAGATAATCGTGTTTTGTTGCTCTTCTTTGTCCATTTACGAGTATTGTTTTACATTGCTATTGAGAGTATTATGTTTTACTAAGATTAATTCAACAATTATGTTGTTCAAGTTTACGTTTTGACTAGATAAACTAAATTACAATGTCACATTCATACTTTAAATTAGGGTCTTTTCAAATCAGGAGGAAAATTGTTGACCCTATACAGATTCGAGAAAGGTTTGGTCTAAAAAAATGTAACTATTGATTGATTAGATTAAAAAGGATATACGGTGGAAGATGTTGGCACGTAGAACGTAGGTGTAACGTAGAACGTAGGTATAACGTAGAACGTATGTAAGGCAGAGGTGAATGGACCGTCTAGCTGGGGTCGACCTCGCGAAACATAATATACTGACCAAATTAATTATGGATAGTATTTAAACGAGCGAATATAAATTCAATTTATGGGTGTCAAAATAACTGAATGTGGCGTACAGAAATACTAAGTGAGCGAAAAACTGAGGGCAACCACAAAATAGGAATTTGAGGTACGTGTTATTCAGAACGATCAGTGTCATAAGCGTTTTTTACACTTTTTTAAACGTACTAAATTGTAGAGTGACCATGTTCGATATAAGAGAAAATATAACTTTTCGAAGCTACTTTTTCTGGATGGTTATAAAAAAATAACCACGAAAGCTAAAGCGGGAGCTCCACTCCGCTCCCGCATTAGCCTTCTAACCTAACCTATCCAAGTTAGGGCGCGCTATATTCGAATCCTCATAACTTCACAATTTAGCAACACACTTTCTGTATCACTGCCCACTCAGTATTTTTTTTAACATTTTAATTCTGTCACTTGGAATTTTAGTTGCTAACTTAGATTAACTGTTTCCCACTATTAGTAGCCCATTACGATTTTTTAATCATTCATGCTTATCGCTAGTTAGGTAAATGTATCGCAAACATAATTTAACGCTGCTCGGTTTAGTATAAAAGTAACTCATTATCAGTTATCCATTTATATTTATTCGCACGATTTATTATTACCCATTAATGGATAGACTGAAAAAAGGACAAGGCGCAGGCATTCCTCTTGGGGACCGGTTAGGAGGTCAGACGGCAGTCGTTACCGTAATAACCAAAATAACTAAAATAAAAATGGATGAAGAGTAAGAGAAAAAGTGCAGAGAATTGCAATTAGTTCACGTGTTTAACTAATTAGGTAGATACCATAATGTATGACAAATTAATTATGTATTAAAGTACCTATTCATCAATATTCTTTATAAAAGTTAAGAATATTACCTATATCTTATTATAAAAGAATATTATAGGTAGATAAACTATAAACAATAACAAAATATAAAAAAATATCACACTCAAAACAAAAACAATGTTTGTCAATCGTCATGAATGTTAACAAATAGCAAAAACAGATACTTTATTTATTGAAATAAAACCACTTATTAAGGGATTCTATCGATTATATGATACTTCAGACAGTATCAGATACCAACTTTTTGCCATAAACTTTATTTGCCAAATACTTTATTTGCCATAAACTGTTATGTCCACAAACTATTGTGCAACAGTGAAATAATAATTAGGTAAAAATTTTAAAATATTTGCGCAATAGTTTATCACATTATAGAGACGGAAAATAAAATAACAATGAAATATTTCAAACTTCTTAAAATTATTTTAAAGTCATTTATTAAAATTTAAGTACAGTCTTCGTTCTTATAACAATACATTCTTTACTTTAAGTCGCTATTATACAGAACAAAATAGAAATAAATAATAATTCACCAAGGACAGCAAGCCCCAAAACATAATTAATTCGACCTTTGTAATTATAACCATAACCATATAAGGGAACTAAAACAGACAATAAAAAATGAACTAATGAGATATAAAAAATGTTTATTTACCAATAAATAATATACCCTAAGGGTTCATTCAAATCTGGCGGAAATGCTCGAGCATATCCGGTACGAAATGCATTTTTTTTTTAAATCATATGACATGATCGCTAAGAACGCGATAGTATTAACTGTCAAACTGATTGACAAACCCTTACTCAACACGTCACTTTCTTTATGCACTTATTAAAAAACAACACAAAAATAAATAAACAAAGTCATAAAACAATATCAGTGGTGGTACCCCCCATGACCTCCATAACCTGAATGTCCTCCGTAATGCCCAGCCACAACTGAATGAGGGAGGCCTGAAGATATACCATGACTCAAACTTCCATAGCCGATTCCACCTCCTAGTCCACCAATAGTCCCTGAAAGTCCACCGATTCCACCTCCCAGTCCACCGATTCCACCTCCCAGACCACCAATTCCAAGTCCCAGACCAATACCAGCACCTAAGACTGGAACTGGTACCGGTTGCGGTACGCTCACAGGTACGGGAGAGGGTACACCAACGGGGTACGGTTGCGGTACAGGAATACCTACCCCTTGAGTAACCGTGACAGGCACTGGTTGAGCTACTGGGTATGGAAAAGGTCTATCGACAGGTACGGCTACCGGCCTTTGTATAATATGAGGTACGGGGTGAGGTATTGGTACGGGTACGGGTCGTGGTTGGTCGACGGGCACGCCGACGTGTACTGGGTATGGTACTGCTCGGGGTACGGAGTAAGGTACCGGTTGTGGTACGGGTATTGCAACGCGGTTGTAATATTCGGCGTAAGTGTGTTGTGTTGGTATATGTGTTGCGCTCCGTTTTGCTTGATCGCTTTGAGCGTAGTGAATGCCGATGAAGAGGAGTAGCTGGAAAAAGAAAACATTATCCATTAATAATCAATCAATTTATCGAAGCCCATCGCAGTCCACTGCTGGACATAGGCCTCTCCCAATTCTCTTCAGCCACTATGGTAACTATATGGTTCATAACCAGCTACGAAACAGAGTACTGTTTCGTAGTTGGTTAGTAAGTATTTTTAGGTATTTAAACTTTCATGGTCGTTCACATTACTATTGGAACTATCGGGGTATTTACCATGTAGGTATTTTTTGGAGTTTCCGATATTTCGGCGCTGTTGAAAGCACCATGATCACGGTGGAACTTGCTTGCAACAGCGTCGAAATATCGGAAACTCCAAACAATACACGGTAAATATCCCGATAGTTCTAATAATAAAGTAATTTTTTTCACTGTTTTGTAACCAGTTACTAAGAAACACCCCTTCAGCCACTTGGGTAACTATATGGTTCATAACCAGCTACGAAAAAGTAATTTTTTTCACGGTTTTGTAACTAGTTACTAATAAACACTTATATTTTAATCCCTTGGGAGGCTTTGGCTTACTGTTTCCACGCTGGCCAAACGGGTTGGTACAGGGTTTTATTTCGAGTTTTCCTTCTCTCGCAGTGATATCATCTGCGTATTGTTCACTTAGTCGCCTCTACGACACTCTTCGAATGAGATGGGGTGGTGATTCTTGTATTCTTTCTCTGTCACCACAGGGATAATAAATCTAGCATATAAATATTCTAACGCTATCTAGACCCCAAGTGAGAATAGCCTTACATTCTCATAGGGATTACCCAGTTTTAGGTTAGCTATACAACTCATTTGTATTAAGCACTGTAATTTTCGTTTTTATCATTATCATCAGCATTGCTCCCAGTGGGAGCGTTGTGCCCAGTGGCATCCAAGTTTTTCAACTCAGAGCCTAGGATCTGCTTACTTCTCCTCCTATTGGTAGATTTATGGCTTTTATGAGAACGGATCCCATCTGACCTCTCAACCCTCAATGAAAGCCTGCACCTACCCTCATCAGTATCTCCATCAATCATGCAGGTCAGGTTGACTTGTGCCCAGTAGTCCTTCATGGGCCCTATAGACCCACCAAAATGTAATAATTCTAATAACTAAATTAAACTTACATAACAGTGACGTAACATTTTCTTAGACACAATTAATAGGTTCAACTACTGCAAGAGGAGGAAAGAAAGTGGCCGACTTAGGAAAGTCATGGTATTTATAAAGACATGTGTGGCTTGTGACGGAAACAGGGTTTGTCTACACCCTGTAGGAAAGCTATATGGGATTTGTATAGAGCTGTTGATACGAAGAGTCTGGTCATAACGTTAAATGACCAGGGCCTTTTTACAAATGCATATAAGTAGGAGGTATATTACGATATTTATGACAGAGCAGAGAGTATGATACGTGTCTGTAATGGTGACGCTCTTTTCAGAGACTTTGCCTTCAGCTTCAGCTTACCATCAGGCGAGGCGAAGTCAAATTGACGTGTCATATGTAAAAAAAAAAAAATTGTATCATTGTCTTTCTGTCTGTGCCGGGTTTGGAAAAGCCTGGGTCAATTTTAGAAGGTGCACTTAGGCTACTTTTATTTAGAAAAAGTATTTCCGGGCACAGTGTAAATAAACTTAAAATCAGATTTAATTGCATGCGGTCGAAATCAGGGCATAGCTAGTTTTACAATACACTCTGAATTTGTGGCGAACCAAAATGCAGATGTAACAGTTTTGTTATCTGCACTTTAGGACCAATTCTACATCCAAACATTCACATTTATAATAGTAAGGTTAAAAGAAATATGTTTAGATAGATAGATAGATAATTCTTTATTGTACACCAATAGATTTACAGTAATACAAGTAGGTAGCATGTTACGGTTCAATGTACAATGGGCGGCCTTATCGCTAGAAGGGATTTCTTCCAGGCATACCTATCGAAAAAGTATTAACAACTCTATAAAGTTCCACCGCAGTGGCACACGCGGGTGTCACCCGTCACTCTAGTTACTCGCTGTAGTTCTAGTATGGTATAGTAAACCAGACCAGGTACCTCATGTAATCGCCAGCTGACGTTTAGTTACGTAATAGGGGGATTGTTTCTATATTATATCACCTTGGAACCTTGTGATGATAGTGATGATGAAAATTGTAGAGATGATTTTTTTTACATATTCATATAAATATGGTCTGTCAATTGAATGCAACCGTGGCACCGTTGACAGCCTTCGTGGCGTAGCGGTAGTGAACGCGGCCGCTACGCAAGAGGCGCGGTTTCGATCCCCGCTCAGTGCAAATGTTTGTGTGCATAAGATATGAGTATTTGCATTGGTCTGGTCGTGCTTTGGAGAGCACGTTAAGCCGTCGGTCCCGGTTACCATAAGCAGTCTATGGCAGTCGTTACAGGTAGTTGGAGCCCTAAAAAGTACAAAAACAATGGTCTAGCTGCAAAGCTTCGATATCGCCTAATGTTACCATTGGGTCGTGGAGGTCAGATGGCAATCGCTTCACGGAAAATATCGAGGTCTAGCCAAATCCGTAGTTAAGACTGGTAAAGCAGACCCCAGACTCCGAGCTGAAAGCTTCGGATGCGACTGGGAATTAACGCTAGGATGAAGAAGAATTGAATGCACCCCGGTAGCTGATGGTAAAAAGCTAAGGTGCAGTTCAGAAGATACGGATCACCATTTCTGACAATATACAACTTGTAACTACGTTTGTCTTCTCGTAGACTCCACTCTGGGACTCATTTGCTACAATGGCCATCGGTCATTCGACGGATGAGGCCAGCCCACTACCATTTCAGCTTGTTTATTCTGCGAGCCTCATTGCGAATTCTATACTTCAAAGAGACTCCAAGCATAGCTCGCTCCATAGCCCACTGTGCGACTTTTAGCTCATGGACTAACCTCACTGTCAGTGTCTACGTTGTGGCACCGTAGATATGATTCCGAAGCCGACCGCATACGACAACTGCCGACGCATGCAGCAGATACAGCGTACCCATTACTTGTCAAACTCCGATACGGATAAAGGGAATCATTGAGAAGCCGCAATGAAACTTACAAAGGTCTCCCCTCTGTATAAAGGCAAGGGGAACCGAGAATGCATGGATAACTACAGGCCAGTATCCATCATCCCTGCTATATCGAAGGTGTTGGAGAATGGGTTGTGCACTAGGATCACTAAATTTCTAACGGATTCAAATACACTCTCGGACCGACAGTATGCATATCGAGAGGGAAGATCGACAACGTCGTTAGCGCGTGAACTCATTCACGGAGTGATGACAGCTCGCGAAACCAAACTACAAGTAGCACTGATATCCTGTGACCTGTCGAAGGCATTCGATGTTGCTGACCGTACTGTTCTAGCGGTCAAGATGACACATTACGGAGTAGGTAATACAGCGCATGCACTGCTTACTGACCTGATGATGGAGAGGTCACAAGTCGTTGTAGGGTGCGGGGGCACGGTGAAGTCGGATCCAATGACATCTGAGATGGGGGTGGCTCAGGGTTCATCAGTGTCAAACATTTTGTTCTCATTGTTGCTGAATGATTTGCCCGACGCTATGACGGACGCTGATATATTTATGTACGCGGATGATGTAGCCGCGATAGTTACAGCTGTGTCGTTTGAGATGCTACAACAAAAATTAAATAAAACAGCTACTCAACTCCTTCGGTGGTTTCAGGGAAACGGCCTTGTACTGAACCTGACAAAAACGCATCTAATACACTTTGACTTGTCGGGTCGACGACCTGTGAAGCCACTTACAGTGTCAGTGGATGGGTTGAACATCAAGCAAGTCGAGGTGATAACGTTTCTCGGGTTCGAAATAGACAGAGGCTTAAAATGGGAGAGCCATATTGACAAAGTGTGTAGCAAGGTGGGTAGCGCATACTTTGCTCTCAGCCGAATAGCTCGGGTAGTACCGGGTAGGGAAGTAAGGGCTTGCTACTTTGCAACCGTGCACTCTCTACTCCAATATGGTACAGAGCTGTGGGGACGCGCTGCTGATTGGGAGCGAGCGTTCCGAATGCAGAAGCGAGCTATTCGAGCGATGGTAGGAATTCCACAGGACTCTTCAGCGAAACCCTACTTCACCCAGCTAAGAATCCTCACCCTACCTTCGTTGATTATATATCAGGTCGCAATGCATGTTAGGGCAAACCTTGAGAAGTTTGAGAAGCTGGGTGATGCGCACGCGTATTGTACACGAAGCCGTGAGAAGCTGAGAACGATGACTCGGTCACTAGCGAAATCCGACAGCGCTAGTGTACAACAAATTGCCACCTAGCGTGACTTCCGCTTCAAGTATTGTCTCCTTCAAGCTGCGATTAAGGCAATGGCTTATTGAGCAGGCATTCTACTCATTTGACGAACTTGTCACTGAACGATTTATAAGTTAATAGATATAATAATAATTAAGAATAATAATTTGTTGACATCGTAATTTTCATTTGTATTTTTATTTTTATTTTTTTTATTTTTTTGTTTGACTGTGAACCTGACATGTTTTAATTATGAATTATTATTCTGGATATATTTTGGATGTGAATTAATTCAGTAATCTAATCAGTTGACATTGTAATTATTTTGACATTTTAATTATTAGACATGATACCTGACATTCCGTTCTACATTGACATCTTTTAAATTGTGACATACCTACGTTACATAAGGGTGTTAAGTTATTGTTTATTTATTGTATTATAATTTACTGACATTGATATTATTTTACTCATTGACATTGTTAAAATTGTGTACTAACTCGATAAACACTGTGCCTAATAGGTACCTGATGAATATAATAATTTAAATAATATAATTATGTTTGTATGACGTGTAATGTTCTTATGAATAAATGACTTATGACTTATGACTTATGAATTACGTTCATGTGCTGCGTGCGTAGGCAGTTGTCGTATGCGGTCGGTTATGGACACACACATATTAAGCCATTACAGGTATCTTTATTTACCCTGGTAAAAGCCAACCAAAAACTACAGGATTAGCCAAACATTTCTTGCGCAACTTTTACTAGGTATGAAGTACTAATTCCAATCGTAAAAATTACGTACCAATAAAGATTAATCTATCATTTATGTAGGAAAGCAATCGTAAAATGATTGTCACAATACGATAACGTCGTTAACTAATCAAATAATTGTATGTGAAAAGGTATGTAAAGTACAAACTGCCTGCTTGTCAGCAATAGGATCGCTACGTACTCGTATTACGTGGGAAACGTACACAGGACAGGACCGTCACGTTCAAGGTCATCCTTTCCCGAGTTCTCATCTTCATCAGGTCATTTTCCGAGTGACTTCCCCGTGGCACTACTGGTAGTGTCAAAGGTAAAATTCTTTCGCCGTGGCACTACGAGTAGTATCAGTGTATTTGACACTACTGGTGTTGTCATGGGGAAACATTTTTTCCCTTGACACTACCGGTAGTGCCATGGGAAAAGAATTTTACCCTTGACACTAATAGTACTAGATTTGGTAGACTAATAGACTTGGTAGTGTCATGGGGGAAAAAAATTCCCATGACACTGCCAGTAGTGTCAAATACTCTTGACACCACTGGTAGTGATATGGGGAAAGAATTTTACCCTAGACACCACCAGTAGTGCCATAAGGTAGTGCCACGTGGCAGTCTCCACGCCACAGGCGAAGCCACAGCTGCGGGTCGGCTACTTTATTAATTTGAGTGTGGATTTACACAGGCGTCTGCATGAGTGACGTGTATGATGCGGCGTGCGGCCTAAGAGAAGTTACGTAGTCCACACTACAGACGGTAGAATGTGGTTCTAGCACTACACAAATAAGGTGTACCTATCTATTTCCCCTTCAGTTTTTTGCTAATTCTGCTTTAGGATAGCTTCGTAATCGTTATGCTAGGGTTTAATGTAAGCGAATATTTTATTCATGACATCTATAAATGCATTGAGTCATTCGAAACTTCAGCTTTTAACTTATTAACCGGGTTTAGTCGACTAGTAATAACTATTTAATAGAAATTAATGCTTATACAGTTTCCATTCTATACCTACTACATATAGATTTTTTACAGTATACTTACTATGAACTGAAATAAGTGGTAGTATCGCAACTCCTCCAGCTAATCGAAATTCCCGCTAACCGCGCGACCGGCGACGAGCGGAGGCAACTCAGGCGTTCGGAGGTCGCACAATGATCTCCGTCCCCTATAAGCGCTAGCCTCAGGGTGGCCGCCTTTCACCCTAGCAAAAGCAGGCGATGGCCGATTTTGCGCACGATAAATAAATACTAATCTAGATTGCATGTGTTAGAAATGGGTTCATGTCGTTAGTGTATTCGAACCCGTGAACTCTTGATCGTAAGGCCTCTCGTTATAGGGATGTCAGAGGGCAGTCACTCTTGTAAAAGTCAACGAATAAATCAAAAATAATATGCAGATTCGGACTAAAAACTTTAAACGCAACTGGCATGCACCTATCTCAATGAATCTCTGCATCTCCCTAAGGTTGACCTGTAGATAATGCCTTTGGCATTAAGTCCGCCTTTGTACATTTTTATGTGCATGAAGTTTAAATGAATAAAATTTAAAAAAACTGGTAATGTTTTGATGTGGTACCTCCGTACTCGGTCTTACAGGGAAAACCATGATTCACATAATACCACCTTTTACGTACTAAGTATTCTGTCAGCTTTGTTACTAGGTTACATAAATACAAGTTAATTAAGCCATTTGCAAAGTGTAATGTTAGCATAGTATATTATGTTAGCGCCAATTTTACAACCATTTAACTGTCTGTGTGTGTGTAGGACGAATTCAATGCGTATTTTTTATGCTACTCAGGTCCGCCGTGTTCGTTCCTTGTGGGGTAGAATAAGGTCACCCTTTTTCTTCTAGGGGGTGTCGTAAAAGACGGGTGCTGTCCATATTATAGTAAACATACAGAGCCCGCTTGACGACCCCTATTCCGTGGGACTGAAAATCGTACTTAGTGGCCGAAATACGGATGTTAATATAACCCTGCCTAACACTTCAGATCTGCGAAAGGGTAGGCTTTACAACTGTTTTTGCGTGTGTACATAAATAGCTAATTTCCTATGCCTAGTTAGGTGTGTAAATAAAATCATTTCATTCTCCAAGCCTTTTCTCATTTCAATATGGGTCGGATATCCAGTCTGTGATGCTGCGAATTTCCATATTTTCCGGGAAGTGACTCCACAACCGATGCCGATTTCAAAGCATTGCAGTTAAACCAGTTGTGGGATTTTTTAGGGCGCCAGCTACCCGTAACAACTACTATAGTCGTTAGTATGGCAACCGGGACCGAAGGCTTAACGTGCTCGCCGAAACACGACCAGACCAATGCGAATAGCCATATTCATCTATACAAATATTTGTACTGCCCCTCTAGACAAGTGACAAATCATTGCTCGGCGTATGATGGAATAGAATGCCAAATGTATGGGATTTGACGTATATGACAGGCGTCAACGAATGTCAAAAACGTCAAATCCTATACATTTGTCATTCTATTCCATCATACACCGAGCAACGAATTGCCACTTGTCTAGGGCGGCTGAGCGGGAATAGAAACCGCGCCTCCTGCGTAGCAGTGGCGTTTAATACCGCTAGGTGGTGTGGTGGTATTGAACGCGACAGCTACGCAGGAGGCGCGGGTAGTCTTCTACCCATTTACGGGTTTGACTGTTATATCCTACCCATTTAACTGACTCGCCGGCTTCACTTGTCGGTTTATTTCATCTCTACGAAATGCCATTAGAATAAAAAGTAAACTGCTGTACATACACGATTAGAATGCGTCCCTAGATACGTATTGATGGATCAATTGGGTCGCTTACGACGCGGAAGGCGTAATCTTGTTGATATTACAGTCACAAACTTATAACTATTGTATCGTTTTCGTAAGAATGTAGATGATATGCTAATTATTGGATCTAGTGTTATAGAACTAGGTCAGTGTAGGTCTCGTGGGAGTTTACCTTTATTATTTTACTCAAGCTTGAAGGTGTAGATAGAGGTGTAATACTTTTCATTTTCTGTTTTAAGAAGGTACTTAATACAGGGAGACCCTATTTTCATTCAAGTATTTGAATGCATATTTTTTATACCACTTTGATGGCATACAAGCAAACAGCCCACCTGATAGTAAGTTACCGTGGCCAATGGACATAAGCAACACCAGGGGCGTTACACTCGTGCTGCTGATCCTGAAAATACCTTCTAATGCCTTTTTTGAAGAACCCCATATTGTAGACACTTGGGAAAACCATAGCAGGGAATTCTAGTGCCTACCTAATATGGGAGGAGGGGGGAAGGGCTATTTTCATGCAAGGATTTGAATGCATCCAGGATTTAATGCTCAGATGATCATGATTCCTTAGAAGTATCAAAATAAACTTTAATATTTTTAACACTCAGAATACAGAAAAGTTTTAACATCTAGCATCGTACCACGGGTTTCCCCTGTGTAAGTCCTGCCCCCTCCCCCCCCCCCCCTAGACAAGTGACAATTCTCCCCCCCCCCCCCCCCCTAGATAGTATTATAGAATAGAATGACGAATGTATGAGATTTGACGTTTATGACATACGATAACGACTGTCACTATACGTCAAATCCCAATTACTCGGGGCCTACCTACCTATAGCATTCTAATGATGATTTTTTTTAAACCGGTTCGCTTTTTAGTTCATTCGATACATACAGACAAATCTTTCCTCTTTATCATATTAGTGCAGATGTAAGAAGTTCTACCAGAATACCAAAACGCCACATAAGAACTAGGACACAGATTAAAATAAAATTCGTCACGCATCGCGGTAACGTGACACTGTCTCAGAATGCATTTACAATCTTTAGATGTGTCTTAAAGCTCAGGTCACACCAAGAACTATGCTAAGCTGTGCGAACTCGTCAAAGCGTCGGCAAAGCGTCGGTAGCTTAGTGGTTAAGGAGTTGGCCTTACGATCGAGAGGTCTCGAGTTCTAATCCTGGCCATTACACTACCGACGTGAACCTATCCTAGCACAAGTAATTTAACTTAGTTGGAGGGGTTAAAGGGAATATTAGTAACTAGATTTGCCCGCGGCTCCGCCCGCGTGGATGTCGGTTATCGCGACCAAACATAGCCTATGTCCTTTCTCAAGGTCTAACCTACCTCTATACCAAATTTCATCAAAATCGGTTCAGCGGTTTAGTCGTAAAAGTGAGACAGACAGACAGACAGACAGACAGTTACTTTCGCATTTATAATATTAGTAGGGATTTCGGTTGCTAATATTCTTTAAAAAAAAAACTCGGATAGTCTTCAGTAAGCACACATGCTGTAAGAACGTGAACGAACTCGAAAGCTGAATTCGCGGTGAGATTTCAATATCGCATACTGTATATTTGGTGACGGTCGCTGCGTGGTTCCCAGCAGAGTAGAATTTGGGCCACCCCATCTCCTCCCATGCGGTGTCGTACAAGGCAACTAAGGGATAGGGCTGTTTAACATCAGACAGCCCAGACTCAGCCTATACATGGCTCGAGCCAACAATAGTGACCGGAAATCGGCAATATGCTCACCCCCTATTACGTGGGACCTAATACAATGATTGGTGAAATGTGGGTTAATTAATTTAATTCACCTCTGACTAACCCTCCGGGGATAAAGGCGTGATTGTATGTATGTATGTATATTGGTGACGGTTTATGTGCTCGACAACGTGACGTCACTAAATATACAGCATGCAATATTGAAATTTCACCGCGAATTCAGCTTTCGAGTTCGTTCGATCGTCCGAAGCGTTTTTACAGCATGTGCCTGCAGTTTGAAGGCCTCGACCGATGCTTTGGAAATTATTCTAGCTAAGATATACTCTACCCGCTTAACGTAAATTCGACGTACCCACTCGTCCTCTAAAATTCGTCGAACCCACTCGTCCTCTAAAGTTCGTACCTTGCACCCACTTGTCTCCAAACAGTTATAGGCGTCACACTCAGCTCTTGGTCTGTTATTTGTTTTAAAAGCGTTATCTGAGAACACGGTCATGTTCCGGCCAAGGCGAAATAGGGGAAGCGTTGAAACTAATATTTCTAGCTTAGCTTTAGGTGTGACTTACGCTTAACCCTCAACTATGTCTACAGAAATAATATGAGGTAGAACATTCGCAATACATTTTTTGGTCACCTAGGCATTTCGTGATGAGAATTACAGACAAATATGTCCACATTATTCAACTGTTTGCTACATTTTGATTAGTTTATACCACCAACAGACTAGGAGACGACTGGAAGCTTCAAATAGATGAGGGGACGAGTGGGCGCATGGGACGAATTTTAGGGGACCAGTGGGTTCGTACCCACAGAAATGTAAAGAAAATGTAACTATGATGTTGCTGATTTTAAAAAGTGCCCTGTTGATGACAATATGCTGCTAACTAAATATTATTATAGTGAAATAATCCCAGATGATATACATATACATTATACAAGTATTTTTGTGTTCGTTATCGAGAGGTTTTGGGTTCAAATCCTGGCCATTGCAATACTACAATAGGGAGCAACCCTGTTACTGTCAAGCGGGTAACTCTCCACTGCAAGATACGGGTTTCTTGAATAAGGGCTTTAGAAGGTTCTTATAGGGTCAGCAGGGCGAGTGTCACGCCCCTGTTATTGCACAGGTCCATATGCAACTGTGACCATTTTCCATCAGGTGGACCGTTTGCTTGTCTACCACATAAAAAAGGAAGAAAATCTGTATCATTGTTTCTTTCCGATCTTGCTAAACGTCGATCACGTAGCTTTTACATAACACAAGGACAAACAAACGAAAGAAACTCACATTCGCGTTTAATGATGAACTTGTAGTGATTGATGATTCAACTAAAAAGAGAAAATTGCAACCTTGTAGTGTAGTTGCAAGTTGCATTATTTATTGTTGCATGATGTTAACCGACTAAAGAACTAATGTGTTTGTACAAACTGCTGTGGTTTTTCCCAAGCGACTATATGGGGTTCTTCAAGAAAGGTTATAAAGGTTTTACATTTAAGATCTGTGCATTATTCTCAATCTACTTGTGGCCTATATATGTATGTCTATACTTCATATATCTTTGTATTGTATCTTCTGAGTAAATATATATATGTATAACTGTGTATAAGAGAGTTTTCTTTAGAGTGACACCCGAAAGTTCCTCGCACACCCACAGCACTATATTTTTTTTGTCTCTGAGTAAAAGGCGCCCTGGGATTCTGGAGTTCGTGCAACCTACTACTGAGGTAGCCGGTGAGTAGGCCGTCTGACACGTTCAGCGGTTACAAGGGTTGCGAATGTGAGTGTGACGCCCAGGCTACTGTTTCCACGCTGACCATATGGGTTGGTACAGGGTTTTATTTCGAGTTTTCCTTCTCTCGCAGTGATATCATCTGCATATTTTTCCGTTAGTCGCCTCTTACGACACCTTTGGATGAGATGAGGTAGTGATTCTTGTATTCTTTCTGTAATGTACATTATTTAAATAATATTTAATTAAGTAATTAAGAACAAAAAGCACAAAGTAACTATCATTCTTAAAAAAACAGACTACTTGTTTAGAATACATAATTGTTTTCTCGCAGTTCGGTCAACGACCTCAGTTAATTAGCAATCTAATCAAAAATCTCGAGATTTAAGATAACGTGCTTGTTATCAGATGTCAAATTTTGATTTAAATTAACGAAAAAAATAAGAACTACTTAATTTATAAAGTCATATTTCAATTCTCACATTCTTAAATTACCTTAAACATGTCGTAAACGAACCGAAGCCGAGAAAACAGAATATATTATAAAATCTTATTCCAGACAATATCAATGAGAACATTATCTGTGAAATAATTTAATTTTATGTAAACTTTATGTTTAAATGAGAAAATAACTTTATTTTATACTTTTCAAAAGTTCTTTAGCCATCACAATCTCGCATGAGATTTCTTAAAGAATTGAAAATTCCACAAATGTATGGTGTATGTTTGATTGCGTGTGTAGTTAAATATTAGTGTGTAGATAAAGTCAAGTTAACGTTTTCTATATAAAAAAAAGATAAATAATAGTGCAATAAGTCTATTAGGTATTGAATAATTGAAGAAGAGGCAAATAAATTATCTTTATCTTTATCTTTTACAAAAAAAAAAAAGAAGAATTTGCAACAGGACTTTATTAAATACATTTCGCATCACTATTGCAATTTAGTTGAGCTAGGGACAGACTATTTTTTACGATACCAAATTTTTATTTATTTTATATTGTTATATTTTGTACATATCTACAAATTATGTAACGGCACTACAGTTGAGTCACACCAGTCACATATGTCCATAGGCCATATGCCTCTGAAATGTGAAATTTCAGGAGCGTTAGTGTCACCTTTCCTGAAAACTTCATATAAATATGAGCAATGAAAACTTTGCAGTATTAATTGAGCTAGTAAGCAAGTTTTACCTAACCTAGGTATACTTACTCTAACTTACCTGGAGCCCCACCAAGAATAAACTACATCTGACTTGACAATCTGCAATTTATAACAAACTATTCAAACATATAATATACTAGCTGTTGCCCGCGGCTCCGCCCGCGTGGAATTCGGATTCCGGTCCAACTTTAATGTATGGAAATCTGCCCGATTTATTGACATTTATGCTCACTGCTCCGCTCCCTTTAGTAGTAGCGTGATGTTATATAGCCTATGTTACTCCCAGATAGTGTAGCTTTCTATAGGTGAAAGAATTATTGAAATCGGTACAGTAGTTCCGGAGCCTATTCATTACAAACATACAAACATACAAAAATAGGTACAAATCTTTCCTCTTTATAATATTAGTATAGACAAAACAGGTAATTATTTTACAAAACAATACCTGTTACTTTTGAAACTTCACATTTCATAAGTCCAAACTGAATTCCAGCCTATGACTACAAACATGTAACCCATATTGAAAGGACTAACTACAATAAGTTACTACATCATTCAAACAGTGCTGAGATTTTAGAACAGTAGGTACCTATTGTAAGTTTACATACTTTTTTAATTAAAAAATATTATCACTCGACCAAGTAATCTTGTTGGTGAACAAGTATTTTAATAATGTTGATAGAAATATGATCAAATTACTTACGACACAAAAGTTGACGAATATTAATGCTGAGATTGTCAATCAATTAGTCTGTTGCTGCAGTCCTGTAGGGGTTCTAAGAATGGGGTAATGGGGGGGGGGAGTCCTAGCATACATTATTTTAGGTAATCGAATAGAAGCTATGTCACGCAAGAGCTATGTCATGCAAGAGATATTTCATACAAGTAACTGTTTCATGCTAGAAGAGTTATTTTAGACAAATAAATAAGTCATACAAGAACTAAGTACATAGTGGTCATATAGTACTATACCATGCAAGAGCTGTCAAGTAATAACTATCTTGCTGTGGTACTAAGTCTTGCTAGAGTTATGCCTTGAAAAATATACACATGATGTGTAAAGAAACTCATAAACCTCGCGTTGGTGTAGACTTCCCCTTACATAAAGGCGGTACGCGTAATGTTGACACCTGCGCCCGTTAATCTTTGCGCGTGCGCCGCTTACTGATGCGCCTGCGTCGACGTTGACCTGCGATATGCGGTGACATCATAAATCTTTGGGAACTATGTAATCAGTCTAGAGTTCTAGACAAAACTTTAAACCCACAGCTACATTCTATCATCGCACTTCTCGTCATAGGCGGGGAGTTCATCCTCACACATTGCGACCGGAAACGGTGCGCACTGTGCGGTATGAAAGGAACTTCATCCCTCGCACACTCAAGCTGTGGAATGAACTCCCCGCGATGGTTTTCCCAAGCGACTACAATATGGGGTTCTTCAAGAAGGGCATTAGAAGGTTTCTTCAGGGTCGGCAGCACGAGTGTCCATAGGCCACGGTAACCACTTTCCATCAGGTGGGCCGTGTGCTTGTCTGCCGCCTAAGTGGTATAAAAAAAAAAAAAAAAACACATTTAATTCAAAAATATTGGTATTTTTTTATACCACCTAGGTGGCAGGCAGACAAGCACACGGCCCACCAAAAGTGATTGATGGAAAGTATTACCGTGGCCTATGGAGGTGTGCAACACCAGGAGAGTCACGTTCGTACTGCCGACCTTGTGAGAACAGAGTTTCTGTGACGTCAATGCAGAAGACAAAGCAGGACAAGTCTTTGGTCTTCCCAGTGACAGCACAAAAACACTCCAGTGAGCTCTGGAACCCCACCGGGAATGTGCGGGCAGGAACACAACATGAGGTTATTATGGCCGCGGTATTTTGTATGGAGGAGATCTATACTTCCCCAGTCAGACTGCTCAATTGGGACGGAAATATCATCGTGTATAACATTTGGTAGGTATTAAAAAAATTGCTTAATCTGGCAGTGGTAAAATTATAAAACCTAGAAAATTTCCTCATAACTTTCAAAAAGAGTGTTGGGCTCGTCCGGGATTTGAACCCGGGACCTCTCGCACCCTAAGCGAAAATCATACCCCTCTAGACCAACGAGCCGGTTACGCACTTAATAAAAAGTAATCTATACATTGAAACTGCGATATATTATCAGATACAATAAAAAAAACAAAATAAGCCACCATAAATTATTCAAAGATAATTTTGCCACAGAATAATAGTACTATTTTGCTACAGGTTATTCGTTTGTCTTCTGTTACAATTAAAGAAAGAATAGGTAAAGCATACCGCACCATTATGTACCTATGCACGAATTAAAAAAAATTATAGGTGCCCTTCGTTGACTAGGCTAGATGCTATACGCGCAAGTGCTATTTAGATGGGTACTCTAACTGGACTACACCTATCCATCATCATCGCAGTGCTAATCCCGGCTACTTCCAAAACTTGGACTTCGGAGCCTAAGGTCCATTCTTCTAAAATGTATTTAGATCGACAAATATCCATACGCCTCCAAAATGTCCCCAACGTCGGCACGCTATAAATAGTTTCTCGATTAAATAACAACACCTCTTTTGTGGCGATTTGCTGCAGAAGCCATTAAGAAGAAGAAGAAGTTGAACAACACCTCTAGACATGTGGCAATTCGTTGGCCGGTGTATTGCAAAAAAGAATGATGAATGTATGGGTATCACACGTGGGTATTTTGACGTTTATGACAATCGTCAACATTATGTCATAAATGTCAAAAGACGTGTCGTGTCAATCGCATACATCCATCATCACTCACTACATATTATAAAACAAAGTCGCTGTCGCTGTCTGTCCGTCCCTATGTATGCTTAAATCTAGAAAAACTACGCAACGGATTTTTTTAATAGATAGAGTGATTCAAGAGGAAGGTTTATATTATACATATAAACATACATAATATTGTAGAGAAACACTGATAAATTTAGAGATATGCAGCGGGAGCGGGATCAAAATACCACGCGGGCTGAAAATATGGCGGTACGAAGTTCGCCGGGTCAGCTAGTACTATTATAATTCTACAATACGCCGACCGACAAATTGCACTAGGGGAAGTGCCCCCTTAGACAAGTGACAATTCATTGGCCGGTGGTGACATTCAGCATTCTATTCATAAATCGATTCAATTAATTCATTTTGCTTGATTTTTATGCCCTGCTTGTAATATAGAAAATATACCGATAAAAAAGCAGTCAGCAATAAATCTACATGACGCAACAGGTCTCGTCATGTCGTAATGTGACGTCACTTAGTTTATTTTTATAGCACAGGTGTAGTGCAAACAGTCTCCTTATACGTGCTTCATCAATGATTATGTCATTGACAGGTGAAAATGCAGTAAAACCGATACGATCTACGTACTAACACAGGGCTGTGATTTGTATATTTGAGATCTCACAATGAGGCCGCGAGGCATGGAGGCGACCTAAACATCGGAGGTCTCTTAACGACCTCCGTTCTCCATGAGCGCAGGCCTGAAGGTGACAAGTGGAGCAGCGGCCGGCAACGCTATGCGCGCCCCCTTTTCTGGGGGCAAGATGGTGGTTCCCATATCCGAGGAGGGCATCTCGAAATAGGAGATGATCCTGGGTCAGCGCGATGTGCAAGAGAAATGCCCTATAGGCCACCTTACACCCAGGGATCTAAATCTCCAAGACGGCGTACGGTGTTAGTCGCTTTGAGTCTGATTAACCATCCCCGCCGGGGTATCTGAGGGGCATTTTGGGACTTGAAAAAGTATTGTCTTATTACTCTTATTAGTAGGTATCATTAAAAAACTTACCATATCCTACCATACCATTTGGACCACTGGTAACCCTAGCTATGTAAGACTATCTTCCATTATGAATGAGGATAGGGTGTGACATACCAGCCTTTTAAAACAGTTTTTTTATGATAGCCGGTTGCGATGTATTCGTGATCTATGTGTACCAATATTAAATTAGAATTATACGTTAACTAATTATGGTCCACGGTTTCACTCGCCGCACTTATAGCTGCCCCCCTAGACAAGTGGCAATTCGTTGCTCGGCGTATGATGGAATGGAATGACAAATGTATAGGATTTGACGTTTTTGACATTCGTTGACGCCTGTCATATACGTCAAATCCCATATATTTGGCATTCTATTCCATCATACACCGAGCAACGAATTGCCACTTGTCTAGAGGGGCAGCTATCTTTAAGGGAACTGGGTACGCTCATGCCATGTCGCGTCTTTTTGGTTTTTACTCAGCTCCTAAGTGTCGTAGCGTCATTTTATTCCTTATCTCATTGTGCATTATCACAAAATTAACCTAATAGGAAGAGACCTCCGCCAATTTCTTCTGACCTATATTTATGCTTATCAGGATGCTGCGTGTCATAGTCTGCGGACAATAGTCGATATATTTGGTGGCAGAACTACCACATTTGGTAGCAGATCTACCACATTTGGCAGTAGATCTACCACATTTAGCAGCAGAACTAACATATTTGGTAGATTTACCATTTTGAGTACCAACATTTTTGATGATAAAATATAAACTTTACTGCCAAAAAATATATTTCCCTTATCAAAAAACACTGCACTTATTCTCTACAGTGACTTCTGAATATTGATTATGTATTTCGTAACTTGTGATTCAATTGAAAATTATTGAAATGTCCTTATTTATGTGCGGTCTTTAGTAAGAGTATTGCTCATAAGTCATTCCATACTAGTTGTTGCCAGTGGCTCCGACCCAACTGTCTGCGTTGATTAATCAGTACTAAATAAAATTAGAAATAGATAAAAACTACGGACACTAATTTAAGATCTAGATGGCACAACTCGATCCTGGTTGTCATACAGTCGACTATGGCCACCGTAAATAGGCTCAGAGAATGATGATGCGATGCCGCAATGGCACTATATAATATGTTCGAGAATATTTAATACAGTGCCGCATACCGACTTCGGCCGGGAATAAACTCGTTAAAATGTCCTAATTAACAGTTTATTTTTGTAATTACCTACTTGTAATTTATTTGACAGCTTTGAGTATTCTAAATACCTACATAAATATGTTGTAGTTACATCTAGTAGAAAATTCCTGTTCCACATCAAAATTATAATAATGTCAGTAGGTATAGTCATCAGCAGTAATATTCCATGGTCTGAAATAAATATTTATTATTATTATTCCTCTTTATTCATTGTAAAATCTTATAAATTATATTTTTAAATACATATATATACAAAAACATATATTTAAAAATATAAAAAATAGTGCCCCACCGGTATCGGGTACAGGGACCAAGCTACCGGTGGTTAGGGCTCCAGAGAGAGGAACCTCCTCACAATACGTGCCGTGTCGAGGAGTACCGCCTTCTGCATCAAGCCCTTATTATTATTATTATTAATTAACTTATGTAATGAAGATATAACATGACTTCTTTCTTTATATTTGTATATATAGAAAATTTTATTTCATTTCCATTGCATTTGGAACTTGCAATTTTTTGAGGATTACATGATTACAGGATTACTGACTTTATTTCCATTAGGTACCGATTTTTATTAATAAGTATTCAACCTTTTATTAAATCTTCTACATGTTATATACATTTTTGAATAAATTAACGAAATTTAACTAAACCTAACTATTATTAAAATCAAATATTAAAATCTAACCTATAAGACACACATAACAGACTTTTATGAAAATAAAGAAAAAAACTAAAACAATAACAAAGTAATAATAATATAACTAATTCTATAAAAATATTCTAAAATGCGCTCAGGCCTGTACCCGGTGCAAAGGTGTCCATCACGCTAGCAGCGTTGCCCCTTTGGATGGCAATGGCCAGCCTTTGCACCAGATATGACCCGGCGCGGGAGTCTCCTGACTTCTCCCTCAATCTGCGCCCGATGTCCTCCACAAAGCGCTTAGCCTCTGCGCTCCAGCAGCCCGACGTCTCTACCGCGAACGGGACGAACAGGTACCGGGCCTGTAACGCCTCATATTTTAGCCGTTTCCCAGCGGCTGCATCCTCCGCGGCAGCGGCCGGAAACCGGACCGTACGACCCAGGTGGCTTGGAGCGACCGTGCTGACGCACGTGGCGTCCCACAGCAAGCACTTGCCATTCTTCCACGGCACCAACGTCATACCATCCGGTCTCCTGCCGTCAGACCTACTCAGACCGGGCGGCTCCAGCATGCACGGGACGTCCGCCGATTAACAGTTAAAAACGTTTATATGGAACAAATATCTATAGAATACTAGCTGCCCTGGCGAACTTCGTACCGCCATATTTTCGGCCCGCGTGGTATTCAAATCCCGTTCCCGCTGCACCCTTATCACTTAGGGGGATGAAAAATAGATGTTGGCCGATTCTCATAGATGCCGGATGTTCACGAGGTTTCTTAAATGAGTAGGCGACACGATGTGGTTGAAAAAGAGTTATATTGAACATCAAATAATATCGTAGGTACAATGGTTGAGCGCGTTCTTATACTGAGTGACGTAGCGTGTGCTCTCGCAGTCGCTCGGCGACGGAATGAAAGAGCGCCGGGCGCCCGCGCTGGCGAGCCGCGAAGGAAGCCCGCGGGGCGCGGGCGGGCGAGACGCGCATGCGCGTTAACACCGGATAAGCACAAAAAATTTCATCAAAATCGGTCAAGCCGTTTCGGAGGAGTTCGATTACGCACCCCGTGACAGAAGAATTTTATATATTAGATAATTTTTCAGGCGTAAGTACGTTATATACGGTACGGTATAGGTACGTCTAACCCAAACAAGATTCAATGAAACACAAACCTTACTACCACAGAATACCTCCATTTCTACATCCTAGTACTTTGCACATCGACACCAACACTAAGTCGTAAATAACAACACATTTGAAAGGGACCGAGTTCCCACAGCTCCTAGGATCTAGATTCTACTATCAAAAACGTCCTATTTCATCCCAAAAATGTAAGCAAATTTGAGTCTTGTTAAAGAACTGATAAAGTTGCTTTTATCCTTACGTCGTTTATCAATTGACATAATGTAAAGAATGCCTCGATGCTCTACTTTCCAGTGTCTCAAGGATTTAAATGCATATACCTGCCGTTTGGTTTATAGTGTAATGAATCTTCAATAATACAACATTTTGTGCTCAATCAAACAATAGTGTATTTCTATACTCTATATTACTGTTACTGCAATAATTACAATTCTTATCAATTTATATAATGGTCTCACTTTACCTTAGCTCTCATTTGTATAACTATATTACCTGATTAATTTACTAAATCTTATTTTACAATACAATTCCTTCGTTTCGACATCACCATCTTCACAACAAAACACTCATCAACTGACACTCGATAGTGTTGCCAACTTTTTTACAAAAGAATCTATACTGGTAATAATTTCTATTGCAAAATCATTACATTCGGCCGTCCGACCGCGTGCGATCTCCTGACGCACGGTAAAAATACACAATAATTCACAAAATTAATGTACTTAAAATGTCTAAATTAATATTACATATCTCAGTAACCAATTACATATTTTCTCAAGTGAGCGTGCAATCATTCTTATGGCGCACGGTAAATTAAGAAAATTCACAAAAATGAACGCAAAACTAATAATTACTTAAAATTCCTTATGTCTAAATTGATATAAAATATTTTAGTTATCTTATCAATTCACAAAAATAAACAAAAATTAAAGTCTACTACACTTTAATATAAAATATTTGAATAATCGATTACTTTGAGAAGCAAGTGCTTAATTGAAATTAAATCAATATACAATAACAAGTACATTGTAACAACAAGTTCCACCAAGTGCCATCAATCAACAGTATGAATAGTCTACATGTACCTAAGTAATCATTACATTCGGCTGGTCTATGAGAAATGAGATCGCGTTCAATTTTGGTTGAGTTTAGTCATCTTTACTTTTGTTACTTTTATCATTATCAAATGAACTGCTATCGTTTTCGGATGCTATTTTTATTATCAAATGCATTTACATTAATCCATGTCATGAATCTTATCGTCTGAGGCTACACTTTCAAAATTATACTTTCCTTGACTAAACTCCGATATTTCAATAATTTTGCACCTATTTCAGCTATTTTGACTTATAGATTTAGATAAAGCAACACAAGATTGAGATACTTCTGTTACATTGGTATTGGATTCACTACTTATGTCTAACATATTAGTTAGGCTGTCTCTCTATCTGGTTCCAAATAATGTTTCAGTTGCAGTTTTCTGAGTAGTTGTTTGCATTATTAAGTACCTACTAAATTTTCTCAATCATTTTAGATACACCTACATGACCAGAGTCGTCATGATTAGATTACATATTTGCCAGCGATCATCGCGAGGAATTACGAAACAGATATTACTTATTACCAATCCGTCTATATAATCTACTATTTCACCACATATATTTCTTTTTATTCAAATTCAATGTTTAATATTTGTATATATATTATTTTTTTTATATGTTAGATAATAATCAGATGTGGCAAAAAAAAATAATCACACAAACTAAAAGCATACAAAATATTTACTGAGATCACAATTCACAAGACTGTTATTATTTATGTCAATAAATAAAGATAAATATGTTCGTGCAAAATCCATACAAGTTAATTAGGTCAGAACGTTATAGCAAAAGAAATAAATGTCAGAATAATCATGTCAAATAGAAAATTTCAAAATATTAAACATGTCAAATATTAGGCATGGTCAACTGTTAAACATCATTATAAATTTTACCTATTAATAAAAATCCATTGTATATGTATATGTATTAAGAATTAAAATTGATCGTTTTGGTACTCATTTACAGAATATTATGATTTGGTACATAATAGTTTGAAAAGTTTAGATTTAAGCCACGAATATTTTAACAAAGTTTAATGATCTAATATCCTTAGCTGAGTCAGGTTTTAGAATCAACAATAGGCATTCGGTAGATGCCTGGATCTGTTATTTGTAATGTTAGAAGCCAATTATCGGTTTCAATATTATAAACTGTAATCAGATCTCGAACTGGTCAATTACTTCAGGAGTTACTGTAGTACAGCTTAATGCATCCACATGAACCATACGAACCCCAGGATGATATTCTATACTAAAATTGAATTCGCTTATTAACAGCCACCATCAAAATGTGACTTAGCGTTGACACCATCACTTTAGTTCCGTTGTCATGGTAACAATTTTGCTAGCGATATTAGCGCCATAATATTTCGTATTTTCTTTAATATTACATTATTTCGTGAATTTGCCACATTTTAATTGTGATAATTGCTATTCGGCGACAAAGCCAAATTCAATAAACCAAAGATCATGAAAATCTGTTCACCCATTCTTGAGTTATAAGAAAGTACGTTTTTGGCACTTTTTAGGCACTTAGGGTCTGAATTTCGAAAAATCGTTTGCCCGATATTCTATACTAAAATTGAATTCGCTTATTAACAGCCACCACCTAGTTAGGTATAGAAATAAGTCGCGTTTAGTCAACTTAGTTCGCAAGGCGTTGCAATCTGTTATTATTATTAAAATGTAAACAGAATAAGTAAACCCTAAATTTAACTATTAATGATATTTTCTAAAGCTTACGCGAATATCACTCATTGAAATAAAATCACTTCTTAACGGATTCTATCGCGATCTACTTGATATTATTACTTTTAGTCCGACGTACGCTTGTTTATAGATAAGTAAATCCCTAACTTCATTTTTTTTTTGTCTGCTATCAAAGCCTGCAGGATTGTTTTTTGTTACTGGTGTAAATATATGCCCGTCACAATTTTTTTTTTTTGAAAATAATATGGTAATATTTTTCCTAATTCAAATTAACACGAGGTAGGTTTTTCTATTCTATTCTAGGTATCCCTCATATTTCACATTTATTTCATAACGTCAGTTATCGTTATAATATTCGCGTAAATAATCGTTATACCTAGGAGCTGATATAATATATTTTCGAGAAGCTGGCCATAATTCTGTTCATTTGGAAATGCTCCTTTGAGTTTAATTTGCCAATCTGCATCTGCCAGATATAAGAGCCTCCAAGTTTGAAGAGATAGTTCGAAGTTCAAACCACTTCGTCAAACCTTCCCCTCTTCGCTAGACCAGGAAAATTCTGAAGAGCAAATTGTATGGTCCGATTCTCGTCCCATTCATAAATTACAACACATTCGTTGTCTTTACTAACCCAACATTCAATATTTCAAAACGTACTTGATGGTTCGAATTCTGGTATAACATTGCTTGGCCCCGAATCAGATCAGCATCGAAAAACCGGTATTTTCGAAACCGTTTTTTTCTTTTTAACTATAAAACCTACAGATCTAGAATTTACATGCTTGCATACTATAGGATATACAGAGTAACTTCTTCTTTTCATAAATTAATTTAAAAAAAAGGAAATAGTTGAAAAGAGGCTCTGAACATCACTCTAATCTTTCTTATAAAACCAAATATTTTCTACAATATGTATACAAATAATCTAAAATTTCACATGTATGTTAAATAAGTGTATTAGCATGACGTCGTGATCTTTTTAGTTAGTAACCGTCGCCTATAAAGTTATCTATTAAAATTAGTTTTACTGATTTTTACGGTTCAAATTTGAGTGCATGACCATTTGTATGGTCAAAGTCATTCGTGTATGTAATCACCTTAAGTAAATGATTAGTAACGTCTTATTTTTACGCTCTTACAAAGAATTCAATATTTTCAGTAGGTAGGTACGTCTTTGGTAGACCAACTACCCTTTTGTTGGATGAACTAGATGAGAAGGAGCTGAATGAAGAATGCTTACGTTTCCTCTGGTTATCTTGTCTTGTTCGCTTCTTAGTCATTACAGGCTGCGGCTTTACGCTACTATACATTCTAGCTACTGCCTACGAAAGGGTATGCTTTCGTTTATTACGGCATTCATTCAATTCAGGAAGCAAGCTATCGGGAGTAATCACGTCGTCGTCTGAATTCATTACCTGTAGAAATGATTTTGTCTTTAATTAACATTATCGAGTCTTTCGAACCGAAGACGGTCGCGCTACCGGCGCACTGCCTTTGTAAATAAATCACACTGGTTTTATAGGCATAGCTTACTACATTGGGCATACTTAGCTCTATAGGCATACTTAGCCTACTACATTGAGCACACTTGGCTCTATAGGCATACTTAGCCTACTACATTGAGCACACATGGCTCTATGGGCATACTTAGCCTACTACATCGAGCTCACATGGCTCTATGGGCATACTTAGCCTACACTACATTGAGCACACATGACTCTATGGGCATACTTAGCCTACTACATTGAGCACACATGGCTCTATGGGCATACTTAGCTTACTACATTGGGCATACTTAGCTCTATAGGCATACTTAGCCTACTACATTGAGCACACTTGGCTCTGTAGGCATACTTAGCCTACTACATTGAGCACACATGGCTCTATGGGCATACTTAGCCTACTACATCGAGCACACATGGCTCTATGGGCATACTTAGCCTACACTACATTGAGCACACATGACTCTATGGGCATACTTAGCCTACTACATTGAGCACACATGGCTCTATGGGCATACTTAGCCTACTACATTGAGCACACATGGCTCTATGGGGATACTTAGCCTACTACATTGAGCACATATGGCTCTATGGGCATACTTAGCCTACTACATTGAGCACACATGGCTCTATAGGTAGGATACATTCGGCAAAAGAGACAGTATCCCACCCTCACATATGTGCGGTATTCTGATATTCATGATAAACAGTAGGTATGTCAAACGGTGAGATATACGTCAAACATATTTACATGTGAGCGAACTGTCAATAGCTCAATAATTCGTTTCTTTACTCACACACTTGCAAATTAAAACCGATTTCAAATCATCCGTATTTATTATTTTATTACTTATACTTTCTCTTTCTCGTACATGAGTATAAAACCGCTATTCTCAACTTAATTATGTCATACAAGGTATCGAGTTCGAATCCCAGCATAAATTTTGCTTTTTGCACTTTTATTGATTTTCTTTTGTTTTCCCTCATTCTTATTGATTTTGATTGATATTGCATCTTTTATATTTTATAGACATATTTATACAAATCATTTTGCAAAGGAATATTTGAACTTTAACTGGTGAAATACATATTTAGTGTCGGAAACCTTAGTGTGTCAGAATGTCTTTTGAGTCAAATAAAGACGAACTTTAGCTATAATAATGCTTAACGGGGATTCTACGACGGTGATATATTCAGGAATTTTACAAGAACTTACTTTACGATTATAATTTTAGAACCTGGGTTCAAATCTTGGTCAAGGTCTTACTGGTGAATTAGTGTATGTGTGTAGTGTATTAGGGTGAATTAAAGGTGTTAATTTCATTGGTAAAGTCCAGCTTCAGTGTTGTGTTTTAAACCAGATAAGGATGGTCAATATAATAAATTAAGGCCTTTTTTTCCTTACAATTTTGTACATCATACAATATAAACAAATAATGTGGTTGTACATAATACTATATTATATTGTTATATTGCTTACATCATAGCATAATGATCATATGATAGGTATTGTATATTATTTAACTAATCCATGAATAATATGTATGAAACAAAATACCAATTGAATTGAGAAACTCTTCATTTAGCAGTCGGTTAAAAATATATTAAGTTGATGGGTAAACCATAAGTGATGTTATTGGTAATGTAATAAGAAATTATTATATTTACATATATATGTAATACCTACAAGCTAGATCATGATTTGATTGATAGATTGATTCATTGCTCTTATAATACATTTACCTACTGGGAGTAAAAGGAAGAAATAAAGTGTCTATAATTATCTGGTTGTAACATGTGCAAGAATAATTAGATCTATTTTACTGTCCAAAGGATGTCCAATGCAAAATGTATATTATAATGATGCGAATTGTAACAAGATCTTGTTTTATTTTCCATAGTTATTATTTTTGAGGCTATATAACATATAAGCTATACAAGTCAATTACATGTTTCTTCTATGCCACAAATAAAATGAATAGCAAAACAAAACAAATTAAGTAACCAAAACAAGTAGATAAATATAGTCAGGTTTAGAACTCACTACCTTTGAGTTCCCATCCATAGTGCTTTGCACTCAACCGTGGGAGTGCTTGCTAATAATGTAAAATTTACCATCTCACTATTATCATACCAACTGGTAGGCTTATCACTTCAATTATACAATGAGCGATACACACATGTTTATCTTTTATTAGTGCGGGCTGGTAATAACTGTTTTGTAGAGTGTACCTTTGGGAATAGGTAAATATACCAAACTACTTTCTATAAAGGAATTATATCTACCAATATGGAGTCAAAGCACAAAATCAATCAAGAAATAGATTAGTAATATCCTTACCTCAGAACAGGGTTTAATCTATAAGAATCTTTTCATCATAAAACAAACTAAAGATCTATTTACTGAATACATATACTATTATCTTATAACATTTGGTACTTACACATGAGAATAATTCTTAAAAGGTATCTTTTCTTTTAAGGTAAAATAAATCAAATGTTCTACTAAAATGATTCTACTATTCATGTTCTAATATCTTTGTAACAAAATAAATAAGTACATAATATATTAATTATATTTATCAATGTGCAAACCTTTCTTGGATAAACATCCCACTTCTGAAATGTAATGAATCTTCAATAATACAACATTTTGTGCTCAATCAAACAATAGTGTATTTCTATACTCTATATTACTGTTACTGCAATAATTACAATTCTTATCAATTTATATAATGGTCTCACTTTACCTTAGCTCTCATTTGTATAACTATATTACCTGATTAATTTACTAAATCTTATTTTACAATACAATTCCTTCGTTTCGACATCACCATCTTCACAACAAAACACTCATCAACTGACACTCGATAGTGTTGCCAACTTTTTTACAAAAGAATCTATACTGGTAATAATTTCTATTGCAAAATCATTACAATAGTGATGGTGTCTTGCACGGAAGTAATAAATTGTTGGCTTCTTAATTTCATAGCGAGGGTTTATAGGGCCCTAGAAAGGCCTAGACAACCTCACTTACGAGTCAGTATACCTGGCCCTTGCTTCTGCTAAAGAACAACCACTGTCGCACCACAGCTATTGCAAAAAATGCCATTAAATTTTAGACCTTATTTCTATAGACTTACAGTCATAAAATTAAATGAACAGAGTTTTATTACACTCTTTCATTCACTCTACAAAAAGCCGTTTAATTGTAAACGTTAACTGCATTACTATAAAGGCTAAAATCAAATGGAATTTTCTTGCAGTCATTGTGGTGTGACAGTGGTTGTGCTTTAGCAGAATCGAGGCCGTACAGGTTTGCCTCAAGGGATTAGTGCCCCGAGCGCCAAAATGAATCTAATTCGTCATGTAAACGTATCGAGAAAACGGAGCATTGTGATTTGCTGACTTCACACACACCCATGTTCACAGTAGGCAGGCGACCAATCGCAGTACTCCGTTCTTTCAATACGTTTGTTACTTCTAGACAAGCGTGCTTCACCGTCGACCACATTGTCATGTACCAACAGGTGAGATAGTGGTTGATTGCGAGCCGAGACGGTGAGTAGGGTAGCCAGAGCTCACTGGAGAGATTTTGTGCTGTCAGTGGGAAAACCAAAGGCTTTTTTTACCTACTTATCTTTTGCGCTGACGGCACAGAATCTCTCTGTTCTTACAGGGTCGACAGCACGAGTGTGACTCCCCTGGTGATGCATTCGCCCATAGGCCACGGTAACCTCTTACCATCAGGAGGGCCGTGTACTTGTCTGCGACCTAAGTAGTATACAAAAAAGCCCTCGTTGGTAAGGCAGACTCTTCAACCACTAAGCTACAGTTGACGCTTCAAATTATTCCATATTAATATTGATTCTCCTATACCTACTACTCGAATCTAAAGTAATTGTAATATTATTCTGAAAGTGTAACTCTAAGCCTAGTCTAAATATTTAGTAAGAATGGGTCGGGAGGTCGGGATCCAGGTCACGGCAATAAAATGTCAAAGACGCTGACTGTATTTGTAACTCTGCACAATTTTATACGGATTGTCATAAGCCTTCAGATTCTAACGAGTATGTAGTTCCCACGAAGTCGTGAGTTACCTTATGAACCTAGATCTGAGATTCTTGCAGTGACTTACAGACCTATATTATAATTGAATAACGCACGGTATTTTATACTACTGGTGGCAGAGGCGCACTTAATGGAAAGAGGCAGACAAGTGCCACACCAGGGGCGTCACACTCGTGCTGCCGACCCTGTAAGAACAGATAGTTTCTGTGCCGTCAGTGCTGAAGACAAAGCAGGACAAGCCTTTGGTCTTCCCGTTGACAGTACAACAACTCTCCAGTGAGCTCTGGCTACCCTACTTACCGTTGGGAACACAACACGAGGTTATTATAACCGCGAGATACTGTAGGGCAGAGGTACTTCTCCAGTCTGACTGCTGATTTGGAACGGGAATACGACGTTCAAAAATCAGAGATGAGATCAAAAGACGTTCAAAAATATCATTTGTGGAGTTCAAGGTTCTCCTTGGAACCCCGCGGAAGCAGAGCATCGTCGTTGACATTATGAACAAAAATTTGGGGTTGCAAATATATGTAATTTAATTTTTTGGATGTCAAGAGAGAGCCACTTCAGGTTCGAAGCCGCCGAACAAAAAATAACAAAGTTACATGTGAAAATGGATAAAAACTTCAAAATTTCTGTCATCTCTTATTAAAATTTCTTTTCGGAAGTCTTTTAATTTAATAATTTAACATTTGTGCCCATCATCCTTTGGGGCTGCAAATATGTAATTTAAATTTTTGGATTTCAATAGAGAGTCACTTCAGTTTGAATTCATTCATGGACATTCATTCATTAAACAAACTTACAATGACGCCTCTTTTCCATTGGGACAGGCAGAGACCATTAAGTTTCCATTTGCTACGATCCTGAGATACTTCTTCAGCGTTCATTTTCATATTATATTTTCATATTTTTGACCTGGTCTTCCCTCAAAAAAACCAATCAAGTGCGACAAAGTAACAATAATAAACTATACAAAATTTCAACTTGCAGCATCCACATACTCCTGAGAAAATGGTCTTGATAAAAAGTGATAAACAGACTGCAAAGTCAACCCCAACTGATTTGGGAAAAAGGCTCAGAGAGTAATGATGATGTGATGACACAAACAGAGGGAATAAGAAGTGATATCCTATTGGGCTTTCGTTTGTTCAATTGAGGTACAAAACCCTAAAAATATATACCTATTCTCTGCTTACCCCAACGGAAAAGATGCTCTACTTGATTAAACAAATTTCCTCGTAGTGATCCGGTAGCAGACCATTAAGTAAATGAACACCACATTTGTATCAATTCTCAGCATTTTTTTACATAATCGTGCAAATACCGTGCTTTGTTCGTACGAATCTAAAATACAAAGGGCCGTATCAATGTTTGTGCACGTTTTATTGCACAATTGCACAATGTATCGGAGCGCTGTCTCCGTGTTATCTAAAGACTTCAATTGGGTAACTAGAACCATAATTCTGGGCTTAATAAATGGGCCAAATAATTTATATGTTTCGTTTCCTCTGTTTATAGAAAACTAGCTGATGTACGCGGCTCCGCCCGCGTGGATGTCGGTCATCGTGACCAAACATTGTCATGTCCTTTCTCAAGGTCTAATCTATGTTTCTCAGACAGATAGAAAGACATACATACAGAGTTACTTTCACTTTTATAATATTAGTATGGATAATGGACTAGCCGACCAAGGCTTTGTTCGTGGCATATCTCAAACCCCGTATCCCCTTTAGAGATCCGATTCTCAGCACTCCATGGATTCACCGTGCGGTCGCCGGGTCCATAGCGTGATACAGAGAGGAACACCGTGACGGCGACTGGGACTTGCGACCCAGATGTAGGTTTAGGGTGGCCACCTTGTGATGCATCAGCGCTCACCTCCACCGTCAGTAGTGTCCCCCCCCCCCCCCCCTACCTATCCAAATTAGGTAAGATCCTATTAATGCCGCTTTTGATATTCGATTTAGTAAAGAGCTTACTGAAGCTCTTGGCAATCCGAGGTCTTTAAGTAGGTTGTACAGGGATTTAGCTGGAATTCCCCTTGCTCCTACTTCTACGGCGTAGTCAATATTTGCTTGTATTAGTCGTATTTGTTTGTATTTTTCGAATTATGTGTGGGAATTTATCAAAGTTAGCATTTATGATTACTACTCCGCTCCCATGAGGTATTCCTCATGGGAGCGGAGTACTACACGCTATTGCGTGATGAGTTATAGCCTTTATCCATCCTCGTTATACGGGCTATCCAACACAAAATATTTTTTCAACTCCAAATAGTATTTCCTGAGATTAGTCAACAAAACCAACAAACAAACTCTTCAGCTTCATAACATTAGCAATACGTTTATAGAATAGAATAGATAAAATGGAATCGTTGACGACTGTCATCAAAATACGTATCTTCTTCTACATCCTAGGGTTAATTCCCAGTTGCATCCGAAGCTTTCAGCTCGGAGTCGGGGTCCGCTTTACCAGTATTAACTGCGGAATTGTCTGGACCTCGATATTTTCCGCAAAGCGACTGCCATCCGACCTCCACAACCCAATGGAGACATTAGGCGATATCGAAGCATTGCAGCGTTGTTGTTGGACTTTTGAGGGCTCCAACTACCCGTAACAACTGCCATAATTGTTCGTATGGGAACCGGGACCGACGGCTTAACGTGCTCTCCGAGGCACGACCAGACCAATGCAAATACCCATATTCATGCATACAAATATTTGCACTGAGCGGGGATCGAACCCGCGCCTCCTGCGTAGCGGCAGCGTTCACTACCGCTACGTCACGGAGGCTGTCTTTATGTTTATTTATGATGATTATTGTGACATATATCATTCATTCGGCATTCCACTCTACAATACGTCGTCAGACAAATTGCTACTTGTCTAGGGGGCTGTTCTATTTTGTTTGTTACGCAATTCATTCCTAAATACTATAATAGTCTAGATTTAAATGAACAGTATAGCAGTTGCATCACATCCAGTCGGCACCTAGCCATCTAGTGCACCTAAGTACCTTCCTTTAGTACAATGTTTCACTTCATTGTGCAATACTGAATACGGTGGGCTATTTAGAGTTCTAATTACACCATAGAGTGGCCCACGGAACGAGATTGTCTGCGAATAGTTACGCTATGCTACCAATATAGGCATATTTCGGAACGCGTCTGAATATTCTGTGTAATATTCTTGAATAAAATATCGTAAAAGTAAATACTCAAGGCGTACAAAAGATAAAATGGCAAAAACTGTTATTTCCTACGGTCCTTATATGAAGTTACATTCATCGGAGTCTTACACCATAATTTGACTGGGGCTGGGTCCTCACCAAGAACTATTTTTTTTATACTACTTTAGGTCGCAGACAGCGACTATACAATTGGTTGTATGATCGTTGGTCGCACATCATAAGCACAGCACAGCATTACGGGCGAGTGCAACACCAGGGGAGTCACACTCGTGCTGCCGACCCTGTAAGAATAGAGAGATGGGGCGTAAGCCTACATTACTTGCAAATAGGTACACTTTTCCATCAAGAATCAAGCGGTTCGGCGACTCCTTCATTTCCCGCACTAAAGACCTGGAATTTCTTACACGTGTTTCCCTCTTCCTACAGCCCCGGCTCATTGAAGCGGCGCGTGATAAAGCATCATAAGAGGCCTTCAAGCCGATGGCCAATAATGTGAAATGGTGACCCTCTTTTCCGAGACTTTGCTTTCAGTTTACCATGAGGCGAGGTGAAGTCAAATTGACATGTCCAATAAAAAAGACTTGCTGATTGACAAATGAGCCTTTTACCTGGATTAGGATTTCGGTTGAGAGTTCACTTTATAGTTGCTCCCATAAAAGTCAAGGTAAGCTACATCAGAAGAAAGCGTAGGAGAAAGGACTCGCACAAGGGATGATGATGATTGTAGAACAAATGAATACACTAAACAACATGAAGTATGTATATGTATGTATGTATTTATATGTATGGGATAACATGTAAGTAAGTAGGTACACGTGGCAGATACTGAAGTGACTTCCCAAGTATTGGAGCAATGTCGCATCTTGACATTTGTCGCGATGTAAAGGTGAAGGGCTAACTTAAGACGCCAACAGTGATAAATTAGTACGTGTATAACGTTTTAGAACTTCTAAGCAATATGGTTTACTCTACTGAAATAAACACACCAGGGTAACTTCTCACTTCATCACCACTACATATTATAAAACAAAGTCGCTGTCGCTGTCTGTCCGTCCCTATGTATGCTTAAATCTTCAAAACTAAGCAACGGATTTTGAAGCGGTTTTTTTAATAGATAGAGTGATTCAAGACGAAGGTTTATATATATGTTATAGGCAATGTGTATAATCCGGCATTGTATAGAATGCCTAGGCATTCTATACATTGCCTAAAACGTTCAGGCAATGTGTATAATACGATTAATTTCATACATTGCCTAGGTATTGTATACAATGCCCGAAGCGCATCAGGCAATGTGTATAATGGACGGGTTGTTGTAAATTCGTCTCTTCATAATGATATTTCATGTGCGATAATTCGTCTCACCTTGATAAATAAGTACTGTTAGCAAACAAAATTTGAAAAATGGATATTACTGCTGAAAGAAAAATTGTTAATTCTGACTTGGATAGATTAAGTTAGAAGGCTAATGCGGGAGCGGAGCGGAGCGGAGCGGAGCGGAGCTCCAGCATTAGCCTTCGTAGTTATTTTTTTTTTAACCATGCAGAAATATAGGCCACGGTAACAACTTTCTTTCCATCAGGTTAGGTGGCTGACCAGCACAGGGATGATGGTAAGAGAGTGGTTGCCGTGGCCTATAGAAATTCTGTATAGTAATAAAAAAAAATAACCACGAAGGCCAATGCGGGAGCTCCGCTCCGCTCCGCTCCCGCATTAGCCTTCTAACCTAATCTATCCAAGTCGGAATGTGCAGCTTTTCTTTCACTGCTATGTGAGAAACATTCTACGCAAAAAACACGTAGGTACTTAGGCATACCTACCAATAGAACACATGTCTTATCAGCACTGTCTGCTGGTGGAAGTTGAAATTAGGATTAGCTCTCAAAAGATTAGATCTATCTAACTAAATCATAGAGAAGAAAAATTTATTACATACATTGCCTATGCTTCGTCCGGCATTCTATACAATGCCTAGGTATTCTATACATTACCTAGGCAAAGTGTAAAATAGTTTAAACATTGAATATCATTTCATACATTGCCTGAACGACCCCGGCATTCTATACATTGCCTAGGTATTGTATAGAATGCCTGCATTATACACATTGCCTATAACATATATAATACATGCATAATATTGTAGAGAAACACTGATAAATCGGGATCAGACCAGCACGCGGGCGGAAAATATGGCGGTACGAAGTTCACCGGGTCAGCTAGTTAATAAATAAAATAAATAATGTAGGACATTCTACACAACGCTATCTAGACCCACAGTAAGCATAGCTTAACTAGCTTGTGTTATGGGTTCTAGAATGCGGATAAACATACTAAGATATATTTTTTTTGTAAATATATACATACATATTAGAATAATACATACATAGAAAACACCCAGAACAGTACAAATATTCATATTCAAGCATACAAATTGCACTGTGCGGGGATCGAACCCGCGCCTCCTGCGTAGCAGCCGTGTTCACTACCGCTATGCCACAGAGGCATATTATTTTCAACAACGATCATTTTACTGTTGCGTAAATATAAATCGCTTTAATTTGATATTTAATTTATTAGACAGGTTGATCTGACGTATTTACCTTATCTACAACTCAAGTAGCTGTATTTCACCGTTGTTTTATCACAAAAAAGGTAATTATAGTACTGCGAGCTTGTCTTATTTTTTTGTTGGGATTAACATATTCATGTATACCTATTATGTATTATTTTATTATCCAAAAAAATTGCTTTTCAATTTTATTACAAACTGGCTACTTCTTCTATAACATACTTCTTCATCCTAGGGTTAATCCCAGTCGCATCCGAAGCTTTCACCTCGGAGTCTGGGGCCTGTTTTTTCCTGTCTAACTGCGAGTTTAAACTGAACTTCGATATTTTTCGTAAAGCGACTGCCATATGACCTCCACAAACAATGTGCGATATCGAAACATTGCATTTAGACCAATTGTTGAACTTTTTAGACCCAGTTCAACGCAAATATACATATTAGTGCATACATATAGGTATTTACACTGAGCGGGAATCGAACCCGAGCCCCCTGTGTGTTAGTCGCGTTCAGTATATGTATGGCTCTGTTGCGTTCCGCCACGCAACAGAGCCATGCATAAACATTTTATGTCAAAATATCCTTTTTCAAGTAACTGCCGGCGATAATTTAACTATACAGCTCTTAGAACCAGACAACCGTTGTGAACTAACTAACATAAATCTATCTAGGTATACTAATATAATAAATCTTTTTGTTTGTTTGCTTGAATGTGCTAATCTCAGGAACTACTGGTTCTTATTGAAAATTTCGAACCAGTAGTAGTTTCAATCTAAATCGAATGATGAATAATTACATGATATGACTGTCTATCTGTTCGTTTCGGGTAAACTCCAAAGTGACTAGGCGGAATTACCGTGGCCTAATGGACGTGAGTAATACCAGGGGAGTCACACTCGTGCTGCCGACCTCAGGGTCGATACGTTCTTTCAGAAGAACAGAGTTTCTGGGCCATCAGTGCAGAAGACAAAAAGAAAAGAGAAGGTTCAAAAATAACCAAATCGCGGACGAAGTCTCGGACTTAGCTAGTATTAAAATATAACACGACCACTGACCAGTATAGATGAGCTTCTAGGATGTTTAGAAAGGGTGTATTAATGATGTAAATTATACGGACGATCTACATCGATAGGTCAGTTAATATTGGTCAGGGAAGCTGCTTAAATATGTCGCAGTGAAAGTTTGGCACAGGACATTTTGAAATATAACTAGTTTTGCAAATTCAATCGCGATTTGTTTGGTATTATTTTGCTATGAGTTATTGTCCGTGGTTTCGCCCGTGTGAAATTTGGTTCCCGTTCCCGCAACCCACGGGGATTTAGTCCCGGGATAAAGTGCCTATGTTAACGCACATTCCAGACTGTCATCTGTCCCTGTCATACATCAATCAATTAGCCTACCGTAGTCCACTGCTGGAAAAAGACCTCTTCCAAACTTGGAAAACTTCAAGTCTGGGTACATGAATGTAGATTTCTTATTTGCATACATACATACATACAACCAGGCCTTTATCCCTGGAGGATTAGGCACAGGTAAATCAAAACCCATGTTTCACCAATCATTGCACTCGGTCGGATGTAATAAGGGGGCAGCCTATTGCCGTATTCCGTACAATATTGTTGACTCGAGCCATGCATCTGAGGCTGAGTCTGCGCTGTAACTATATATCTGTCTGATGTTAAACAGCCCTATCCCTTAGTCGCCTTGTACGACACCGCACGGGAGGGGATGTGGTGGCCAAAATTCGACTCTGCTGGGAACCACGCAGTTTACCTATCATTTAATGAAAGGTTTTGTTACTATTGTGATTGGTAACTTAGAGTGTGTTAAGCTACATTTGAGGGCGAAGTATAGGTGTTAATTAACACCCATATATCGAACATAGTTGTTGAACTGTGGGTGTAAATTAACATCTATATTTCGACAACTGTTTTAGTTCCCAGGTAGTATGGAGCAAGTCGATTGCATCCGTGACCTTCAATTCGGAGTCCGGGATCTGCCTTCCTCCCGAGGCGGCCATTTCGAATCCACAGATAGTCCTGGATCAGCAGAGGTGCGAGGGAAATAACGTATGAGCCAACCTCGGTTTTTTAAAAACCCGAAACGCTTGCGGCTTTAGTCGGTCCGAGTTGGACGTAACCGCCCGCGCCTAGCGACGAGAAAGTATCTGAGGGGATTCCCTAATTACGAGTAGGTATATATTATATTAACAGCTATGATTATTAAATTATAGAAATCAATATTACCAATTACCTATCAATTTTTGATCCGGAGGGGTAAGTCAACTTTTAATAAAATTGCCCCGCAATACCGCTTCTTCGGCTACATCTTAAGCCTAATCCCATGGGAATATTGCAAAAAAATAACCTAAGTTAGTCACAGGTATTGTATAATTTTATAATTGAATGAATTTATAAAATCAATTTAATAAGTATTTTAATTTTTAGGTACAAGTATTTTTTATTTATTTAGGAAACTAACATTCAAATTAAAACAAGATATGTGTTAGACATTAAAAAAAGATTAAAAAAAATATCTGTTTACAATATTAATAATAATTATTATAATGTAAACAGATATTTAATTTTTACCACTGACCAATTCACTGACCACTCCAGCAAATTACCATTACCCCCAAGACCAACTTTGCCCGCAACATCCACAAAAGTGTCGCAAATACTGCGTTTGGTGTTAACCCAGTGTACAATAGTGGGGTGCACCGCTCCATATAAAAGTGGTTGGTGTTAACCACCACATACCAGTGGCACTTGACCGTTTGTTCAGTACTGTGCAGTGTTTGTTTTGGCACTATGAAGGCTTACGTAAGTCCTATTGTGATATTTGAACGGAAAATGATAACATGAAATATGGGTTGATAGTGCGTGATATAGAATTGTAATTAATTTAAGATTACAACAATATAAATATATATAAAAAAATCTGATAATGATTATTTTTAGTCTAGATTTTAATTTGTAAATAGAGTCTACAGTTTCTGTCTACAGAGAGTTAGAGTTTCTGAGATAAAAAAATAAATAAAAAATCTCACATAGGAGTTTTCTACTAAGAGTTAAAAATCTGACCATCCAAAACAGACTTAAATAAAAAAAATTGCTCTTAAAGGTAATCGCAATTAATTTTACAAGTAAATAATTAGTAAATAATTTTACAAAGTAATTATTAATTAAAGTGGTTTATAGAAAAGAATATTAGAAACTTACTAAACTTTGAATATTTTAATGAACATATTCATGAGTGATGGATGAGGGACTGTCCCAAGTCCCAGATCATTATCATCTTCGTGTTAGTCCGGGTCGCATCCGAGGCTCTCACCTCGGAGTCCAGGGTCCTCTTTCCAGCTTTTATTTCTCCAATTTTTTTTTGAATTAGCAACCAAAATTACTAAAATTCTTTCTAACCCCTCCAGTTAAGTTAAATTGCTTGTGTTAAGAGTGGGTTTACGTCGGTGGTGTATAGGCAGGGTTCGAACCCGGGGCCATTCGATCGTAAGGCCGACTCCATAACCACTAAACTAGTGACACTTTGCCCACGGTCATGGGCATTCATGGTGGAGAGAATATCCCTGATGGGGATCCCAAATAAACTAAAATTGCTTATTTATTGTTATGTTTATAAATATGTACACGGACACATTCGAAATTCGCCTATACCTATACTATAAATAACTCCAACTTCGGCCTAAGACGCAATGAAATGAAGACGACAAGTGACCAAGAAATATGTAGTATGTCGATAAGTAAATTTTCATCGATAACCGTTCAACTGTTTATGCGTTACTGAGTAGTAAAAGTATTCAAACATGATATCATTCTTTCACCCTTACAGTATTTACTAGCTACTACCCAAGGCCCCGCCTGCATGAATTTCTTATCCCTTTTGTGAAACCCCTGAAGGAATAAAAATTGTTATACTCAAAATGTATCCCTTTACGAGGTCTTGCGTTTGTTTGATCGTCATGCTTGAGTTGAGTAGAACCGGGAATATAACCAAAACTACGAACATAGGGGAATATAGGCTAGGAGCCAATAATATTTTATTGTCTTAGCTACATAGTCCACCAGTCTGTTTTTACCTCACCACTTCCATTTTACCCATTTAGCCCTTGCATATGACGTAACACCAACATGCTCTAGTCCACGCTAACACACGTGAATGCGTTAAGTACGGGTAGTTAGGTAACATACTACTTTTTAACACAAACCTTTTCCTGATCGACTTGTCGCTAGATAGGACAAGTACTGCTTCCTCGAGATCCATTGATACATATTCTAGTGAGGTATATTACATACTTGTTATGTGGTTAAGTAATATAAACGGTGCGTATGCGTTCGTAATATAAGTATCGCGCTTATTGGTACAAGGGGATTAGGATGCTTACATAGAGAATCAGGATATCGGTACCTGGCACCAACAAGTTTCCATAGCAACTAAAATTATGATAATTCGTCGTTTTGATTCTAACACCAAATAAGTAAAAAAAAATCGCAACGCATTCGCGGTATTGTTTGCTTCTTGTGCTCGCGCTATACTTATCGATTTTTTTGACAAACGACGAATAGACTTGATGCCATCATCCATCATGTCCTGTGTGCATTTGCTGGCGCTTTGCTTCGCCCCTGGTGTTGCACTCGTCCATAGGCCACGCACGGTAACCACTTTTCATCAGGTGGGCCGTATGCTTGTCAGCGACCTAGTAGAAGTAGAAAAAAAAAATTCATGGGGAAAACACCACTGAATTCGCGACACCATAACGCGACATCATGAGATGATACACTCTATATAATTGTCAATTATTAGCCTATCGCAGTCCACTGCTGGACATAGGCATCTCTCAATGTTGAGAGGCTTTGGCCTACTGTTTACACTAAGTATATAATATTAAAGTTGTTGCTAAATAAATCAAACAGATATCTATAAACCTCTTCTGGAATACAAACGAGAGGAGGTATAAATACTCGTAACAAAACAGGCTCTGTCCACGCAATATTCTGTTCACTAGTTGATTACGGTGACACACGCTAGGTTGAATTGAAACTGATCTAATTAGCCGCCTCCCTGGATAGAAATCTGTTAATTATAAAACGGCAATAATTCTTTGAATAACTCCAATTACCTCGTTGCCTTTCATAATCAGCAAATATGTTGATATCTAAAATAGTCATCAATATCATAGTATTTATCCCAGTTACAATCCAAAGCTCACCAACTCTTTCTCTTGGTTCGGTCGACTACCGTCTGACCCCCAGCCCCAAAACAAAAGCCTGAACCAAAACCTCTTGCATCTTGCCTCGCACGCCGCCTGACCGACATACGGTCATATCCAATCCTCTAACGTTTGACCAAAAAATTAGTATGGCTACTTCTAAAAAAATAATATTTATGAGTTCGTAAGAATTGTGTCTCTTATGATTTCGTATTCCCTCATATCGTCCCAATTAAAAGACATCTTATACTGTATCCAACAAAGAAGTATCGTAAAACTAAACAATTATAAAACGTGATAGCCTTCACAGTCGTACATCATGTCCTAATACCCAAAACATGATCAGCTGTTTATCATTCAGGAGACATCACGAAATTTCGTTTCTGCTTACCCTCCTTGCATGCTGATGAAGCCGATGAAGTCATATCACGCAATAAAGTAAAAGTAATCGAGTGCATTGTCTTCGAATCGATATGTGAGTTCAATCGAGTATCGAGACGATTTTGACAACGTTATTGTTCCGACTTTTCCTTCAACTAGTTTGCATAAATTCGATCTTTCATTCATTGTCAACAATGATAGTCATAATTGCATACATGAAGGCTTTGATATTAGAAATTTTGATTTTATGTTGGCAAAGACAAATCATTGTCATCATCTTAGTTAGCGTCGGTAGTTTAGTGGTTGAGGAGTCGGCCTTACGATCGAGAGGTCCCAGGTTAGAATCCTGGCTATTACCGACTTGAACCCACTCCTGGCACGAGCAATTTAACTTTGTTGGAGGGGTTAAAGGGAATATTAGTAATTTGCTAATATTAAGTATTTTTATGAAAAAAAAATCTTAGCTAATGATGAAACCTACCGGAAACCCCCTCAGATGCAATAAGGGAGATTACATCTGAGTGGGTTATATATCCCTTGCACCCCGGCCCACATCACATAACCCACTATATTTCGATGGTCCCCACACCGGAAGAGGGCCAGCCTCTTCCGGTGTGGGGATATACAGTACCTTTGATTTGCACAGTTACTAGTACAATCAATGCTACTCTTATTGAGGGTCTATTCCGATCCAGTACCATTTTTCTAATACCACATGGTAATCAAATTAATATTTTGTTCCGAATGAATTCGCCTTCGTGGTTATTTTCTTTTTATAACCACCAAAACCGATCAAAAATCTGATTCTCCCTTGGCTAATATTGCTTAACCTTGTACATAGTATGTTAACCTACTCAGTCATCACTTAACTACGAGCCTATATTTTCTGCTGACACTACTTTGGATTCGTTCGGGATAGATTATTATTATTTATTGAATGGTTTCAAAAGTGGTATTCGTTCGGAATAGAATATAAATGCGATAAAAAAGAAATACCACGTTGTGTTAGAAAAATGGTACTGGATCGGAATAGATCTTATTGAGTAGCATTGCAGTGACTGCAGTGAGTACTCGTATTGCCATTCGTATTGAGTTGCAGTGCATCAAAAACACGTACATATCAATATTATTGTCTTGTTCAGTACATTCAATCACCCGCTTATTATGAATTGAATTTCCTGTCAATTATGACTTTCTCAAATACACATGTCCGTAACTACGACTACTAAACAATATTTCAGTTTGTTCGTTGAGTTTTATGTCACTGTGAAAAGTAAAAAAAGTTGAAAATGAATCCGTTTTAGTAATATTTATTGTGAACTAAAACTTAATTAAAATATACGGTTATGGAAAACTGAGAAATAGAGTTCTTGAGTTATGAGTGACCACGGGTGCTGCAACGCACCCGAAACGTCGGCACAAGTAAGTTCCAAATAATAATTAATCGCGATAAGTCCCGATACATAAAAACTAAGAGTTCTTGAGTGTCTGCGTGCATCTATCTATCTATACTATTTTACTATTATATAATTACTAGCTTTTGCCCGCGGCTCCGCCCGCGTGGATGTCGGTTATCTAGACCAAATATAGCATATGTCCTTTCTCAAGGTCTAATCTACCCCTATACCAAATTTCATCAAAATCGGTTCAGTGGTTTGGGCGTGAAAGCGAGACAGACAGACAGACAGAGTTACTTTCACATTTATAATATTAGTAGGGAAGTAGGGATAAATTGGAAATGTTTGTCCGCGATGGACGCAAAAACTGAACGGATTTTGATGCGGTTTTTTTTGTTACAAAGGGCTTACTCAGACTTATCTTACGTTTTTGTTCGATCGCAATCGGTTGCTAATGCTAGTGTAATTATATATTGGGACATTTCTATCATTAAAAAACCACGCTAGACGGCAACAGGGTTGTCCCCTATCGGGCCGAAAATAATAGTTAGCGATATGTGGGTGTCAATACACCTCTGCTTATCTCTTCAGGGATTTACAGGTGTGAAAATTATGTATAAAAACTCTACACTCAAATAAATATAGGGAATTTATAACCCTAAAATATCACTGTTTGCAATTTAAACAAAGAAAGATGTGGTTTCTGCCTCCCCGACTGGGAAACGCGTCACTGTACGTATAAGAAAAGAATAAAAGTAGAAAAAAAAAGATAAAGAATCAAACTTTACATTTCAGGTCGCATTTCTATTCGTGGCAGCGTCGGTTCTGGCTGATCCGGAACCGTCCAAAGTTGTTCAGAAGCGAAGTGGCCTCGTGGGACATTATGGCCTGAGTGCACCTCTAATAGGCCACGGCGTAGGACTGGGCCATGGTGTGGCATTAGGCCATGGACATTTAGAAGCAGCCCCTCTATCGCTGGGCCATGGACACGTTGCTGGACTAGGATACGGATACGGTGCGGGACCAGTAGGATACAGCGCTTTCGGCCCAGCAGTAACAGGTCCATTTGGCCCGGGAGTATCCGGGGCTATTGTGGGTGCCAATGTCCATACCACGGTGACGAAGCATGTCGGTGTCCCAGTGCCAGCTCCGTACCCTGTTGCTGTTGATAGGCCCGTACCTGTCCCTTACAAGGTTAGTATGTTTTTTTTTATTATCGAGCTTACAATCCTATCATACTTATTCTCACTGCTGGCAATTATGCGAACTGTCTTTTATAATATTAACAACATTAGGTACATAGAAATGTGTGGAGATGCCAAAATCTTCGAAGCCCAGGTTAATTTCACCCGTTAATTGATGGACGAGCTCCTGAAGCAGTCTCTAAAGGTAGAGGGGTTAAACAGCAGTAAAAAAAAAAACAATTATTCGGCTGGGAGAGCTCAGTTGCAGGAGAGATCTTTGAATGCAATCGAGATTAGTACTCAGATAAAGAATGAAAATAAAAAATCTGTTTTCCAGGTTGCCGTACCCGTACCAGTAGACCGTCCTTATGCCGTACCAGTGCCCAGACCGTACCCCGTAGCAGTTGAGAAGCACGTCGCCGTACCTGTTGACAGACCAGTACCCGTCCCAGTGCCCCATGCCGTGCCAGTGCCTATTATCAAACAAGTAATTTATTTTTCTTAAAATATTCATGTCAAAGAAATCATCTGATTTTTAGCTGCCCATATGAACCCCCTGAATATGAACAAACGAAAAAGAAACAAAATTGAGTGCATGGCCCCACTGAGTTTTTCAGCCCCAAGCTAACCTCGCCTGCCACTTGCTAAACAACAAACGAAACTCTGACGCTGACTTTTCTCTCGGGTTTGGGACGTCAGACGGCAGTCACTCCCAGAAAAGTCGACGTAGGTACAGTCAGCGTCAGAGAAGCTTACTGTACTAATCAGAAATAATAACCGAACCATGGGCTCCAAAGTGCAAACTTTGGACACACCTGGGAAATCGTAATGAGGATGATGATGATGATGATGATGATGAAAATATGATATATGATAGAAATAAAGAAAAGATTCTAAATGAAATGGACGAGAGTGAAGAAAAATACGAACTAATAAATATGGAATCTTTAGTAGAAGGCAACTCAAGACTAGAATTAGTGCTATATATGAACTTTGAACTTGAAGGCTCTTTAAAAATATTACTTTGTTAAAAGTAAAGATCTAAGTAAATTGTGTGAAAATTTGTCATTGTTACGTATGACGCAGACGGACATTAAAATATCAACAATGTAATGTTTTAACAAAATTACTTCTTGGGTTCTTTAGAGGTATCTAACGATATCTTAACTGCCGCAATCTAACCAGCCATTTGGAAGATTTACAAACAGACATACAAGATACGTGCGAAAGACATAAAACTTCCTTGGCAGTCCGGGTAATAATAGTGAAACAATTAATGAACACGTGTATACTTTGATACTTCTTCATCCTAGCGTTAATTCCCAGTCGCATCCGAAGCTTTCACCACGGAGTCTGGGGTCCGCTTTACCTGTCTTAACTGCGGATTTGGCTAGACCTCAATATTAACTATTTTACTATTTATAGTTCGATTACCTACCTAATATGATTGAAAGAATAATGTCTAATAAAGTGGCCATCATTAGCATCTTCTTCCTCCTAGCACGTGTCCCGGTTGTATCCTAGGAGTGTACTTCAGAACCCAGGATTTGCTGAGATCTAGAAGTTTCACTTTCACAGTTGCTTTATGCAAGCTACAATCAATCTAAAACAATATCCTATTACTGCTTTTACTAATCTTATGACGACAATAATAAAAACGACTCCCTGTCGACTTTGAAATTCAGTAATTCCATAATCTCTAGTGAATTATGGAGGGGAGTCCTTTTACAAAAAATATCGAAGTTCTTCCGTTTCATATTTTACACTGAAAAGAAAGCAGACCCTGATTGAGTTGGAAAGAGATTCGGAAGAGAAAGACTTCAATAACCTCCACATTTTTTTTTTAATGATGTCCTTAAATTGATAAACCGAAAGCAATTATTTGGTCGTTTTTCACCTTGCATGTTGGGAACCTAGACTACAAAACAAAGTATTGTATTCTTTTATCAGACCCTGAGTTTTAATTAAGTACTCACTTGACCATCAAAAATTCAAATTTAATTGGTTTAATATTATCAATGAAAAAACACATCTTCCCAAAATAAAGTGATGATGTAATCGACATTGGAGCACGTTTACTGTAGCTGTTCCCTCTAGACTTGAAAACTCTCAGCTTTTGGGAAACAGATTCAGGCAGGTTATTTCACGCCTTGGCTGTACGATACTTGGCTTTACTGTAAAGTATTATTTTGTGTAGGAGTGGAATATCTACCATGTATCGGTCGGTGGTGCATCGCCATACGTCTGGGCGTTCCATGATGGAAGGAGCTTCGAGGAATTAGGTTATGCAACCACAGTGCGACCTCGCCGAAGTGGACCTGATAGAACACCGAAAGACTGGCAACTCTGCGTATCGACGCAGAGCTTAGAACATCGGTTCTAAGCTCTTAAACCACAGCTTCGTTTTTATTTAATTTGGTGACAGCTGGAAAAGAGTGGCATAAGTTTTATTGAAGAAAGTGTATCAATAGTATGTCGTTCTCGCGAAAAAAATAGCCCATAACCACACAGCCTGCTTACAGAACAATTCCTACAGCTGATTTATTTTTACAGGTCGGAGTCCCAGTACCCCAACCGTACCCAGTTGCTGTGTCAAGACCAGTTGCAGTACCCGTACCAGCCCCAGTTCCCGTACCCTACGTCAAATCTATCGTCAGTGCACCCTTCGCCCACAGTATCCATTCTCACGGACTACATTCGAAATACGGTTGGTAAATTATAACAAATCCTCATTCCTTCGATGACAGATCTTGGGAGAAGTTTGAAAATAGAACGGGGTTTTAGTTAAATATAGTAGTGCCGTAACCATCTGAGTTGTTTGGCTTTAGACGTCGCAACGTCATCAATATAGTGCTTGCTAAAAATAATGAAAACGAGCGAGGCAAAGTTTCACTATAACTTAGATGATAACGACAGTAGTATAGTTTTTGATAATTTAAATTTGGAATTCGTACTTTGGAGTTTCAAGGGAGTTGAATTCATTTTAAATGAAAAATCTAGCCTTTGATTAGCCTTAGTATGATGGTCGTTTAAAGAAAGAATATTAAAGAATACCATCGAAGGAATGAAGAAATCCAGCCAAATGAAAATGTTCATAGAAAGGCATATTCATAAGGAATGTACTCGTACGTAGTCAGAACGTATTATGTGATGTAGATAAGTTTAGATAAGAGTGTGATTGTGTTCTCAAAAAGATTATTACTGTACATGAAATCGAGGATGAAAGAAAAGTGACCATTGATAAAATTTGATAGAAGGAGTACGGTATCCATGATAATATAGATGAATAAAGGAACGACGGGGGGCATGAATTTGATTCCCGCTCAGTGCAAATATTTGTATACATGAATATGTCTATTTGCATTGGTCTAGGGGTTTTTATGCCACGGAGAGCACGTTAAGCCGTCGCTCTCGGTTTTCATACGAACATCTATGGTAGTCGTTATGGGTATTTGAAGCCCTCAAAAGTCAGACTAATCTAACTACAGAATTTCGTAATTGCCAGTTGGTTGTAGAGCCCAGGTGGCAGTAGCTTCACGGAAAATATGGTAGTTCAGCCCCATTACAGTTAGAGTAGGAAGCCGACCCTTGAGTGTGGAAAAGGCTCAGAGAATAATGATGGTAGATAAATAAACAGTGATGAAAAATCAGTTGATATCACGATTTCATGTGTACAGAAATAATCTTAGTTCGTGAGAGATATTTGGGGTAAAGTGCAATCAGAATGAAGTCGCCATCTTGAATTTATTTTACTTTTGAAGTACCTATTTCGAATCATTCTTCTTTTTCGTGCTTTTGTATTTTAAAACCGTTACTTAAATTGTGAATTTGGCTAGGTTTTTATTTTATGTTACAATATTTGTATGTTTATTGCAGTTTTAAATGCCATATATTTATATATATTTTAAGTGTATTAAAACTAGCTGACATTATAATATAATATTTCAAAATCTAATTTATCTGTCTGATAATATCATAAATAATATTTTTGTATTATCGACGGTTGAAGGGCTAAAGCGACATTGACAGTTGAAAGAAAATCACTTTTAGGATAACTTTTTATGATGTCATTTGGAATGTTTTTCTTTGAGTATACGATGTCGCTTGCACCCTTTTGCTTTCAACCTTTCATATACTATTGTCTTCATTGTATAGTATGTACGGTTTATTTAAATATTGTAAATCATGATTTTTGTTATTTTTTAAAGCTAATCATGCGTATGTTCATGTGTTTCGCGTGATCTCTCTCTCTCTCTCTTCGTGTTGTATAGAGACTTCAGAGTGCACCTGGTAATGCACTGTTGTATATAGATGACGTTTTTTATATTTTTAGCTTTTAATGACGAACAAAAGTTTATTTCGACCGCAGTCGACTAAAAACTATTTAGTGTACGGCCTTTTGTAATAAAATGTATTGTCAAATATAATTGTTTTTGTTTTTCGTGTACCTTATAATGATAACCTGGGCCCATACCATGAACTCTTAAAACAGGTCATTAAGGTTTATGGTAAGGCCGCTGAATTCCCTTTCCTATCCACTCTTTCAAAATGTCCGCCGTATCAAAATGTCCACTGTATCATAATGACCACTTCAAGATTCTACAATATTGTTGAGTACATTTTGACTATCTTCTCGAAATAAGGTTGTAGAGTGAACCATTATGGGTTTGGGTGTATGAGGCTCAGCCTAGGCATTTGGAGCCAAGCCGAAGTTGGTTTATCAACGAGTAAAATGGGAATAGTCAGTCTAGCTAGACTATCACTCTGCATCTGCCTGTCAAAACAGTTTAGTTGCGATTCCCCCCGAAAATATTGACTTTAATTGAGGGGAAATTGCGACTAATTTATCAAAACAAACCTCTATAGTATAAAATCTACATAATAATCAGTCCATTCTTTGGAAAGTTATGATACGACAGACAGACACATAAACAAACGGGTCAAACTGTTTTTATCAGTGGTTAAAAATATTTTTTTAAAACTTGATCTCAATTTACTTAGTTACATTATGCGTTTTATCGGAATAGATACAAAGAGGCAGTCGCTTCATAGAAAATATCGAAGTCTAGCCAAATCCGCAGTTACGACTGGTAAAGCGGACCCCAGACTCCGAGGTGAAAACTTCGGATGCGACTGGGAATTGTCGCTAAGATGAAGAAGAAGTCACAAAAAGGGGACAAAAACGTTCAAATTAGCAACGAAACGTATTAATTTGTATAAAATAATCATTATTTAAATGTGTACTTCCTTCACTTGAATAATACAAGGTGTTACAAAAATCACTATTACACAATGTATACTTATTACCTAATGTTTTTGTCCCATTGAATGTTAAGGACCTGGTTCCTTGGACACACACGCAGATGTGACGAAACACCGTGCGGTTTTAGTCGATACTTGTACAACATACCCTTTTTTTTATCGTGCGAAAAATCCCCACGGATACCTCCCCTGCCGGAGCCGGAGGATGAGGTTATGTCGGACTCGAACCAACTAAAACGCACGCCGTCTGTGGGCCGTCAGTTGCTGGAGGTGAGATTTTCGTAGCCATATCCCTCGCACCCTGTACAAGATACCCGTCACATCGCTCTCTAGCGCGAGTTGCCGAAGGGGTGGAATAGAAAGAGGACTCTTTTGCAGACCTGCCTGATGGAAAGTGGTTACCGTGGCCTATGGACGAGTGCAACACCAGGTGAGTCACACTCGTGCTGCCGACCCTGTAAGAACAGAGATTATGCGCCGTCAGCGCAGAAGATAAGTAGGACAAGCCTTTGGTATTCCCACTGACAATGACAGCACAAAACCTCTCCAGTGAGCTCTGGCTACCCTACTCACTTTTCAATAAATAATCTTGTGGAAAGTTTCCCTGTGACCATGGCTGCTGAAAAGCAACCGAAACGTCGGAATCTTCTTCTTCTATTCTATACTATTATAAAATTGTAAAGTGGTCGTGTCTGTACATTGGAGATACTTAAAAAAAAATACTTGGGTTATGTTATATTAACGATACTGAACACGAAAATATATTTTTTTCATTTCCTGTCTGTTTGTCTGTTTGTCTGTTTGTCTGTTTGTCCGCGATGGACGCAAAAACTACTGGGCGGATTTTGATGCGGTTTTTTTTGATAGAAAGGGCTTATTCAGACTTAAAATCTTACGTTTGTTTGATCGCAATCGGTTGAGTAGAACCGAAGATATGAGCAAAGGTCGCGTTAACCGAGATGCACGCGGGCGGAGCCGCGGGCGGAAGGCTAGTAAATAATAAAATAACACTGTAGTGTTTGTGTAATTGGCAACACTGTCTCGGGCCACATCGTGTGAGATGAAACGTCAACATGACATAACATGAGAGCCGGTAGGCGAGTGTGTTTGAACGTGATCATCTACACGTTTGAGGTTGGCAAGCCAGTGACGGTATTAATGGAAGTGTACTACAAACACCAAATAAGTCAGTCAAGCGGGGTGTGAAAAAACATATTTCGTGGCCGTCAAGGTAAGGTTTGCCATTCTAGGGACAGCATGGTGCCCATTATTCTTTGGACTGCACCCCAGCTTACCATCAGACGCGGTGTAGCCAATTGACGACGTTTTAAAAAAATAAAACTGAAATTATAGATTACCCTACGAATAATGTATCCTATTAGTCGTAGGGTAATCTTTATTTTAGTTTTATTTTATTTTTTTCATGCCAGTGTCAACTCTGAAATTTGACAGCTGTCACCTCTGTTTATTCCGATTATTAAAAATGGAGCACTTTTCGAAAGATAAACGCTTTATAATTATGAACACTCATTACAAAAACGCTCAGCAGACAGCCTCCGTGGCGTAGCGGTAGTGAACGCGGCCGCTACGCAGGAGGCGCGGGTTCGATCCCCGCTCAGTGCAAATATTTGTGTGAATGAAATATGAGTATTTGCATTGGTCTGGTCGTGCCTCGGAGAGCACGTTAAGCCGTCGGTCCCGGTTGCCATGAGAACATCTATGGCAATCGTTACGGGTAGTTGGAGCCCTCAAAAATCCAAAAACAACGGTCTAACTGCTAAACTTCGATATCGCCTAATGTTAACATCGGGTTGTGGAGGTCAGATGACAATCGCTTCACGGAAAATATCGAGGTCTAGTCAAATCCGTGGTTAAGACTGGTAAAAAGCGGACCCCAGACTCCGAGCTGAAAGCTTCGGATGCGACTGGGAATTAACGCTAAGAGGAAGTAAGTATTACAAAAACGCTGAAACCGCTCGCAAACTTCGCCAAATTTTCAGTCGAGAAAGTGCATTTAATGTGTCTACACAAAATTATCTAATTTGGGACTCAGAAAATCCTCATGCAGTCCATGATAAACAAATGCACCTACTAGTAAATCACAATCGTTCTACTACAGAACTAGCCGGTTAATCCACTCACTATCATTACATAATTATGCTGTTACGTAAAGCCCCGTAATCCACTCCATTTCCACCGATGGTGTCACCAGCACCTTGCCCCGAGTATTCCACGCACGTCCTGTTCCTATAGAAAGTGGTACTTCTATTAAAGGGTTCGTTATGTTATGTAATTAGATAGACATGACAGACCGGATGTGTTGAATGATCATGGGTTTTATAGCTTTTATAATGTTATAGACGTTGTATAAGGTGTTGGTCAAGGGAGAAAATTGTATTTTTTTTATATAGGACAAGTAAATTTTACTTCACCTCCCCTGATGGTAAGCTGAGGGCAAAGTCTTAGAAAAGAGGGTCACTATTACAACAGGCATGTACCATGTTACAATGGTGGTACTCAGCTTGTTCATCAGATGCTTTTCGACGCCCCGCTTAAATGACTCGGGAGTACTCGGGACTGTAGGTAGAGGTGAAAGGAAAGTGTATAGTTATTTTGTTCCTTTTAAAATGGGTACGATTCGTTGCTAAACGAACTATATCTCTAAATATAATTGAAAGAGCGATCTATCTAGCCTGGCTGGGTTATCACATGAATTCTAGAATGCGGAAAAACTTTTAAACATTTTTTGAATATCTACGGACATATTTATACATGTCTGTAAATCCCCGAAGGGGTAGGAAGATGTGTATTAACACCAACTTTATGGTCCTGCGCAACAGGGGACGAGCCTTTTGCCGTCAAGCAAGCACTGTGTCGTGTGCTGTAATGATTAATAGGGTCATTCATCACCTCGCTAAAGCAAAACTCGCTAGCAGGTGCGAGTTGGCTATTTTCGATTTCGAATTATTTTTTCGTAACAGCCTGGAATAGAAATATTTAGCTGGGACTCTTTCAGCAGCTAAAAAAGGGGACATTCAGGTGATATTGTTACCGGAGTCAGCGTTGTGAACAGGTAGTACATAGATAACATACATACAATATAATCACACCTTTATCCCCGGAGAGTCAGGCACAGCTGAATTAACACCCACATTTCACCAATCTTTGTAATCGGTGCCACGTAATAGGGGGGAGCCTTTTGCCGTTTTTCGGGCACTGTTGTTGACTCGAGTCATGCATCTGAGGCGGAATCTGGGTTGTATATATCTGTCTGATGGTAAATATCCCTAGACCTTATTCAATATCCAGACAGAGACAGTGCAGTTGTGCAGTCAACAGGTAGTCAATTTCAAAATCATGTAATTGGTTTAATCCTTTTTTTTTCACTACTGGTTAGTACCTAAGTTTGAGTTTGAACAAACTTTGAAACACTTAAACTAATACTATCCAAATCTATTAGATTAAAAGCAGGTTACACCAAATAGGCAAGATTTAGTCAACAAAAGGATTCAATTACACAACGCTCCGTGACCAGATCGATCACGGAACCCACTATATTGCTCAATAGGAAAGGTTGCGGTACAATGGGGTTCTGGGCCAATAGGAACAGGCCACTAGGTAATGGTGGTCTAACTGATAATAACTATGGTTAAAGCTACGTAAGTGATGTGTGGGCCAATGTTTGTGATCATGTGCGTAACCAATGTTGGATGTTGGTGCGATGGAAATTGTTGGTTTGTGGTCTATGTGGTTAAACTTGAGCAATTTGGTATGCTATTTACTATAAATTATGTTTGTATATGGCTCATGGATGAACAGTTTTACTTGTCAAACTGAATTGAATGTTTCAGCAATAGATTTTATAATGATTCGGGATTTATTGCGATTCAAATTATGCAACTTACTTTTGCCGAAGTTCTTTTTTACCACTTAGGTGACAGACAAGCACGCAGCCCACCTGATGGAAATTGGTTACCGTAGTCCAAGCAACACCAGATTTCGGATGCTTTGCAGCACCCGTGGTCACGACAGGAGTGACTTGCTGTGTCACATAAGCAACTAAAGGGTAAGGCTGTCTAACATCAGACAGAAGTATATTATATAGCCCAGACTCAGTCTCAGATGCATGACCCGAGTCAAAATTAGTGCCCGAAATACGGTAATAGGCTCACCCCCTATTACGTGGGACCTAATACAATGATTGGTGAAATGTGGGTGATAATTTATTCACCTCTGCGTGATTATATGTTGTTGTTGTTGAATATCACACATATATTATATCAACATTATTATTATTAAGTGCTTATATTTAAGAGGTTTAGATTATGCAATCAATTCGTATTGTTACATCAACCATCTTAAATCTACAGTACTATATAGGTGTTACAAATGTGATTAGCCACGTTTCATTCAGAGTTTAGAATAAGACACGTTGACCTTACTGTAGCAGGTTCAAAGTGTAATGTAAGGTCTGGTCACGACATCGTTAATCGTGACCTAGATGCCCTGAGCCTATGATCGTTAGATTGAGATCTTACTTAAGATACCTATAAGATTCCACGGCGGCGGCGCGCATTGCGGGCCTCCCCATACCCGGGGGTGAGTTGGGGACTCTGTGGTCCATACACCGGAAGAGAGCCAGATCGAGAGATATGGCCCTGGGTCGGCCGGTGTGCAAGGGATATGGCTACGACAATCTCACTTTCGGCATCCATCGGCTCACAGACGGCGTGCGATTTAGTCGGTTCGAGTCCGACATAACCTCCTCCACCGGCTCCGGCGGGGGAGGTATCCGTGGGGTTTATTCGCATGATAAAAAAAATATACCTTTAAGATTTGATCAATACTCATTCTGTATTCTTACATAAGTCTAGTTTTTAAGCTATTGCATAGCTTCTATCGCGGGCCTTGAGCGTGGAGACCGAATTCAGAAATTCCGTAACGAAAAAAACCTAACACCCCGAAGCTCGTACGAATCGAACCGAGCTGCTCCGAAGTAGCTCCGCTTAACGTAAGTAATTATAATTGCATAAGTTGATAAAAAATGCTATGCAATAGCTTTACCGCGGCAGTCCCCGAGTGCCACACGTCTTTTTTTTTAATTCATATTCTAGGGCAAGGGCTACATTCTATCATCGCACCTCTCGCCACATCCATCCCCAGAATCCCCACACGTTGCGACTGGAAACAGTACTTATAGTCAAAAGTATGAAAGGAACTTCATCCCCCTTCAAACGTGTCTAAATAACATTCGTAACACCTATAGTACTGTAGATTTAAGTTGGTTGATGTAACAATAAGAATTGATTGCATAATCTAACCTTCTTAAATGTACGTGATAATAAGAATAATACATGCAAGCTTAAACTGTGGAATGAACTGACTACAGTATGGGGTTCGTCAAAAAGGATATTACAAGGTTCTTACGGGGTTGGCAGTGTGAGTGTGTCACCCCTGGACGGTGTTGCATACGTCCATAAGCCACGGTAACCACTTTCCATCAGGTAGTCCGTGTGCCTAAGTGGTATGAAAAAATAGGGTACCTAATCTAGATCTGCTGTCGCGTGGCGGCAGTGAATTTAACTGCTACGCAGGGGACGTGTGGGTTCGATTCCCGTATGAATATAGGTATCTATTTGCATTGGTCTGGTTGTTATCCTGCCTCAGATAGCACGTTAAGCCGTCGGTCTCGGTTCTTATACGAACATCTACCTATAGCCCCCTTTTAGGTGAGAATCAAAATCACAGTTAGCGAAATGTGGTATCTTCTCTCCTTCACCCCTACCTACCCCTTCAGGGATTACAGGCGTGAATATAAGTTGTTATAAGAACCCTCTATACTATGATCACTAAACTACATACACGCTAAACAGCCTAAGGTTACGTAACTATACGTAACCTACGGAATTACTTTTCGCCAACCAACCTCCTCTGCTAGTATCAGAACCTTTCACTAGATGGCGCTACTTTAGTATACACATATATTCACGCCTGTATATCCCCGAACGGGTAGACAGTGGTGATTAACACCCACATTTCGCCACCTATAATTTTCGGTCCCACGGAATAGAGGCCTGCGCACGTGTTTCCACTTCCTACAGTCCCGGGTCCTTCAAGCGGGGCGTGAAGAAGCATCTATCACGGTCGTCAACGTAGGGACCACCATTTGAAGGCAAATAGAATCAGATATGACACTCAAGTGGTTCGTACTCAGCTTTTTACCATCTAGCGTAGTGCAACTAACGGACCGAATATTTAGAAAAAAATCTTTGATAGTAACGCAACTCAGAAATCGCTAGATGGATGATCTTCTTCTTCATCTTAGCGTTAATCCCAGTCGCATCCGAAGCTTTCACCTCAAAGTCTGGGGTAGGTACGTTTTATCTAACTTCGGATTTGGCTGAAATTCGATATGTTCCGTGAAGAGACTGCCATATAACCTCCACAAACTAATGGCAACATTAAGCTATATCGAAGCATTGCAGCTAGACTAGTTGTTGAACTTTTTAGGGCTCCAACTACCCGTAACGACTGCCATAGATGTTCGTATGGCAACCGGGACCGACGGCTTAACGTGCTCTCCAAAGCACGACCAGACCAATGCACCCATATTCATGTATGCAAATACTAGCTGTTGCTCGCAGCTCTGCCCGCGTGGATGTCGGTTATCGCGAACAACGATAGCCTATGTCCATTCCCAAGGTTTAATCTATCTCTGTACCAAATTTCATCTAAATCCGTGCTGTGTGCTGTGGATTAGGCATGAAAGTGTAACAGACAGACAGACAGATAAAGTTACTTTCGCTTTTATAATATTAGTATGGATATGGATTTACACTGAGCGGGGATCGAACCCGCGCGCCTCCTGCGTAACGGCCGCGTTCACTACCGCCACGCCACAGAAGCTATCTCATGAGAAGGGTGATGACCCGTAGTATATTATACGACAATCAAGATGTATCAGACAGTTTATATGACAATTGGGTCACGGTGTGGTCGATATCAATAAATGATGCAGGCTCATCGATCTGCCATCGGTGTGGGGGCACGCGATGTCGTGGGACCGTGTCAACCTGGTTATGAAGCGGGGTTTTTGTTTTAAATGATGTTGACAACTTTAAAGTAATGAATGTTTGTGGTTCCGAGGTAAATGTTAGTGATTATGCTTGATTGGGGGTTTCTAAAACGGTTATTAAATAGGTATACCTGGGGATACTTATTTAATAAGCGTTGCAACCCGTCTGGCCAGCGTGGAAACAGAAGGCCAAAGCCTCCCAACATTGGGAGGGACCTGTGTCAAGCAGTGGACTGCTATATGCTAATTGATTGATTGATAAATAAATTAAAAACTAACTTTAAGTAAGGCTTACGTAGTAACTATTTATTAATCTGTGGTAAGGCCTACTTAGGTAGGTAGGTACTTTAAAACGAATAAATTTATAAATTAGTACAAAATGTTAGATGTTAATATACGGTAATCTAAATCAAATAAAATATTCTAGCCTACAAGCAAGATATTTATTACTATTCAAAAATCTCGTATTAAATACACTCCTCCTACCAATTTAACCATAAATAGTAGTAAACATACGTATTAATGAGGGCAATTCGTTACACGCTCGGAGAGAAACTTATTGGGCGGGGTATTTGCAGCAATTCCACAAATTAACTTACTATTTATGGATAAAGATTTGAATTCTTTTTTGACACCTAGTATAAGTTAAACGCCTTTAAAAGGTCAGGTCAAAAGCACTCAAAACCAGCGAGTTTAGATGACAGTAGAGGAAAGATGGCGGTCTCTGCCTATACCGGGGGATAAAAGCGTGAGTATATGTATGTATGTTTGTTTATTTATTATCTCACTAGCCGACCCGGCGTACTTCGTACCGCCATATTTTCCGATCCCGTTCCCGCTGCATATCTCTAAAATCAGTGTTTCTCTACAATATTATACATGTATTATACATATAAACCTTCCTCTTGAATCACTGTATCTATTAAAAAAACCACTTGAAAATCCGTTGCGTAGTTTTAAAGATAGATACATACATAGGGACGGACAGACAGCGACAGCGACTTTGTTTTATAATAGGTATGTAGTGATTAAGGTTTTAGAGCTATCGATAACTTAAAATGTAAAGCCGACTGTACGAGTAGAGACATACCTTTAAAACCAGGTACCTACCTAATAAATTTGAAATTCAAATGAAGCGTGCAGTCTATATATGTATATCCGGGATAGCGCGATTGACGGGCCTGATGAAATAGATCCCCATAGCCGGTGAGCCTACAATATCTACAAGTTGAAGTGGTAATTAATATCGTAATCCTAAAGGCCTGTGTCGACGAGGGACTTGTCCGTGAAGGATAACGTGGACCGTGAAATATTTGTGCACAAATCTGCTGTGGTCGAAACATGGATGAGGTATGATTGTTATTAAGCCTATGGAGCCTTTATTCATCTGTCTACTGTGGTAGATCGATTGAAGCCCGTTCAGTATGGTGTACTGTACATACCATTCCACCAGTCAGTTTCATAATAAAATATAATAATAAATATATTAAAATACAAAATAAAATATAATACCCCTATAAAAAAAAATAAACGTACTTAAGTGCCCTTACGTAATAATCTTAAATGGCATGTTCACTTCATCAAATTTTAATTTCAAAATGTACCTACAAGCACTTTTCAAGCTCAGTACCTACGTTGTACGTTGTACGTACGTGGAGTATGCGAAAACGGACAAAAAGTACGCCATTGAGAATCTATCGTCTACACAGGTCCTTACGGATGTTGCAACCGTCACACATTTATCTGATAAAAACCTTATTTGGAGAGCTTATACGTGAGCAGTTGAAATAGTTTAAATAACTCTAGTTTATACGAAATTCTTGAAATCTATGAATTCGTTGACTTCAACGACTTCATTATTTCAGTATGTTTGTTACCTTATTGCTAACTTGTCATCTGAAAGTCTAAACCAATTGTAATGTAATTATCGAGATGGGTAGAAATATCATTGGGTAGGGTGAACACGCGGAAAATTATGAGTCCATCACTTTGACAGGCTGCTGTATTTTTTATAATTATATTCGTGGTTGTATTGTACCTATATATCCCCAAAAGGTTAGCCAGTAGATAAACATGTCACATTTCGACTTTCGACACCAGAATTTTCGATCCAATGTAATAACGTGCGTTTTGCCGGTAAACGTGCACTTTTTTGGAATTCATTGCTACTAATATTGACAGAAAGCTTCGATCACACTATATTCGAAACGAGATTTGTTCCCGGGACTGCATGCATGATGCACCACAGCAGCACTCGCTGCAGTGCAGTATCCTTGGTGTTTATTTTTTTTATTACCACCATTTATGTTTTTGAAAACATTTCATACATTGTAGGCTGTGCACTCGGTATTCTATACATCGCCTAGGCATTTTATAGAAAACAGAATTATACACATTGCCGGCAATACAAATATTGTTTTAATGAATACTAGCTGACCCGGCGAACTTCGTACCGCCATATTTTCCGCCCGCGTGGTATTCTGATCCCGATTTATCAGTGTTTCTCTACAATATTATCCATGTACCTATTATACATATAAACCTTCCTCTTGAATCACTCTATCTACTAAAAAAACCACTTCAAAATTCGTTGCGTAGTTTTGAAGATTTAAGCATACCTACATAGGGACGGACAGACAGCGACAGCGACTTTGTTTTCTGATATGTAGTGATAGTGATGTTGCTTCAAAAAAATATCACAAAACAAACAATTTCATCACTCTCTAACCACACCGCTCAATATAGCGTGCTTAACAATATATTTATGCATTCAAAGCCTTCCCATTACCTACCCATATTACCCGGCGTCCCGGTTTCTTTTAGGGTGCTGCCTTGAGTAGGTCATTAGATTTCATTATTTAGGTCAAATTGTGACATATGACCTTAGGGATGACGAATGGCATAAAGGGAACGCTGGGCGATGACCGTGAAAAGCAAAAAGCTTGTCTATAGGGTTATGTGGTGTACAAATCGAGTAAAGATCAAGGTTGATCTTTTATTTGTTATACATGTAGGATGTAGGTCATAAGTATGTCATGTAGGTCTTGAGATGCCCGAAAATTTAAAATTTGATAAGTAGTTTAAGTTATTAAAAAAATCTAGGTATGTAGAGTATTATTTACCCCCGTCTGTACCATGAAGTCACTTCGGTTTTCTTCTGCTAGGGTTTAAAACAAACCGAAGTGTTACATTTTATGTATTTGTTACCGTTTTCATAACCCATTTTGTGATAAATCTTCGATCTGATCACGACTGCGGATGATTCATGATAGGCCTATAAATATTCAGTGATACGGCACCTCTACAAGGTGACTATTCCACTATTACCTATGTACAAAACATTTGAGCAACACGATCATAGTGCGTAGGAACCTACTTGTCTGCTAAAAAAATCGCATAACACTATTCGTGATTTGCTTGGCTTTTATGGGAAAGACCGACGTCTGACCCCCCAAACCCCGAGTGAAAAGCCTCATCTGTCAATCAACTGGTATATTGACTTACAGTTCAATTGATTTGGGTCCCAAAGATCTTGTTGCTGCCCCATGTTTCACACACTCGTAAAAAGTATCAAGAATGTGTAGTACATTCGTATGCAGTAGTTTACTTAGTTTGTAAGCACAGTATGGGCTATCCTAGTATATCAATAGCTCACCAGATATGTGGCCCAGATTAACGGAATGTAATAAGCCATACTGGTTCTAATCGTATAGTTTACATACGCCAGCCAGATTTGCAGATAGCGGAATTTTGCAAATCCATACAATATGCAGTCAATATCAGATTGATCTTGACTAGCAAATTACTTATAAAAATTATCAATACCTTGGTATTCCCCCCTCCTTGTTGACTGATTGTTGTGATTTGGTACACATCTATAATTGGGACCATAATACAATTTCAATTTAACGGGTAATAATCAATTGAACGGGGATTTTGACACTTTGCTACTCAAGATAGATCTGATGCTGACTGTACATGTCTATTGAATTTTCAATATAAAATTAATTGACAAGATCGCGATCTAATCTCGTGATCCAACAATATAGTCTCGAATCATTCTTCTTCATCCTAGCGTTAATTCCCAGTCGCACCCAAGCTTTCACCTCAGATTCTGGGGTCCGCTTTACCATTCATAACTGTGGATTTGGCTAGACCTCGATATTTTCCGTGAAGGGACTGCCATATGATCTCCATAACCCAATGGAGACATTAGGCGATTTCGATGCATTGCAGCTAGGCCGTTGTTTTTGTACTTTTTAGGGCTCCAACTACCCGTAACGACTGCGATAGATGTTCGTATGGCAACTGGGACCGACGGCTTAACGTACTTTCCGAGGCACGCCCAGACCAATGCAAATACCCATATTCATGTACACACACAAATATTTGCACTGAGCAGGGATCGAACCCGCGCCTCTGTGGCGTAGCGGTAGTGAACGCGGCCGCTACGCTACGCTAGAGGCTGTCAGTCCTAAATCATTACACTTCAATATTGTGTCAATGTAATGAATACTATGATCGTGATACATTAACGATCTATTAGCGCCCTTGTGTTAACTTGATAGCTACCACCATGCACCCGCATAAGAAGACCGACGGCTTTAAGCACGAGTTCCTCCAATTTCAGATCAACTACATACGAGTATTATAGGTAGGTACTTATATCAAATGTATTTTGTAAAGACTTTCTTATTCATCCTAGTGTTAATCTTCACCAGACGATGCATGTACAGACTTTATTAGGTACCTACATAATTTATTACTTCAAAAAGATCTAAAGAATGGGTCTTTTACTTACATTATTTATATATTATGTATTATTATTTAGAGCAATGATCAATATCAAAGCCTGATACGATAAGAAATACGTACGTATTGTGATGTTATCAGTCTTTTATGGTACGTAATAAATTATTATTGTCATTAGAAAAGGAGTAAAGGAACAAATAGGTCAAAACTAATAAATTTGTATTTGTAGAACGTAAACCAATTATTTGTATTTTATTTGTATTTTATTATTACTTAGTGATAAAAGGTTCTGACTTCTGTGGCGCAGTGGTAGAGCGTTCGACTGCTAAGTCAGAGGTTGCGGGTTTGATTCCAGCTCAACGCAAACAATTGTATGTTTACATTGGTTGGGAGGTATCTATCATACTTCCTGCTATATGTGAAAGTTTGTTAAGATGTTTGGATGTTTGCTATTCAATCACGCTCTAACGGCTGAACAGGGATAGATTATACTCTGGAATAACCCGTAACTTTTTATCCCGGGAATCCCGGCAGAGTAGAATTTGGGCAACCCCATCTCCTCCCATTAAATTAAACAACCCTATCGCTTAGTCGTCTTGTACGAGACCGCAGGGGAGGAAATGGGAGATGGAAACTATTAGAAAAGAGTCCAGTTTCCATTATTTATTTAGATTGTCTTGACTTTCACAAAGACTTCACCGTGGGACCCCATACACCCACGCATATTACTTAGCTCATTAATAAATAACTTCCAGAACACTCAATTAGGTTTTCTGCCCTCCTTACGTCCATCGATCGTGTGTCTATCACCTATGATTTGTTTGTATTTCTTGTGATGTGAATGACCTTAGCGTGTTCTAGTAAAAAGGATGACGCATGAGGGGTGAAATATACAGAAAAGATAGGAGGCATAAATAAAGCTTATAGATGATTCCGAGGCCCACCGCAGACCACAGCAGCAGACGATAATTTTGTTTATATGTCCCTGTGACGTGTCGTTGAGACACTGATTAAAAATAAGTATTTTTTATGAAATACGGGATGTTAAACCACAGTTAAACTCAGTCGCATCCGAATCTTTAACCTCAGAGTCGCGGTAACCGCGGGTTTAATTGATCTTCAATATTTTCCGTGAAGCGACAGCGATCTGACCTTCACAACACCACTTTTGCTTTTGAGCGCTCCTACTACCCGTAACGACTGCCATAGATGTTCGTATGGCAGCCGGGACCGACGGCTGAACGTGCTCTCCGAGGCATTCTTGATTCTTGATACCCTTTTTTTAATCGACTTTTAGCTTTTGTGGGAGCGACTATCGTCTGACCCTCCTCCCAACCTCGAAAAGAATGGCGTGCGTCAGAGCCTCATCTGCTAATCAGCAGATGTATTGGCTAGTATTCCGATGGACTTTGATCCCATTCATATAATAATGTATGGGGCCTTACTAAGACCTAGGCCAAGCCGATCGAGTAAAAATAAGTTCTCTTGTCGATGAAATAAGGTCGAATTTCACCAATAGACGTACACGAGTAGGTTTGCATTAATAGAGTAAACATAAACAAACTTAATGAAAAAAATTAGAGCAATTTATGTTAATGAATAATACATTAGCAAAACTAGGCTTTACCTAAAGATGCCAACTCGAATACGATCTGAAAATACCGTTTAAGTATATAAGGTGGTCACCAGTAATTGCCACATTACATTCTGAGTGCAATAGCTACAGACAACATGCGAGCTCTTGTAAGTATATCCTTTTTTTCTTCATACTACTAACATAGCTCCCAGCCTATCTGCTCCCGTATTCTGATTGACTAACCGTCCTTGAAACTCTTTTGTTTCCTTCTTCTTACAGTTCCGGGTCCTATAAGCGGGGTGTGAGAAAGTATCTGATGAGGCCGTCAAGCTGAGGGTCACTATTGTAACACTTGATGTTCTGAATGGTGACCCCCTTTCCTGAGATTTTGGATGAGGCTATGATGTCTTTCCACTTGGGGTTTTAAAGTCAAATGGGCCATCTCTTAAAAGCCAAAATAAACTAATATAAGGAGCAGAACAGTGAAGCCTAGGCTCCAAAGTACAAGCTATGGATGTTATAACCCTCGGATGATATAGAGATTCCTTGGGTAGCAGGTACATGGTCCGCCTGTCCTGTCCCGGGCAGGTTCGTTTTAGCCAACAAGATTTCCGGGGGGTGCTACGTCTACTGATTGGCAGTCGATTCTGGTTCAAACTTTCCTCAAGGAATTGAAGGGTGGGACGGCAGTCGCTTTCATAAAAGCCAAAACAAACCAATAGGAGACTCCACGGTGCAAGTTTTGGATGTGACTGGGATTAGCGAATTACCGATGATGATTTTAATTAACTTTCTTATTGGCAGGGAATTTAAATCAAATATAGATATATCATAGCTTTTAAATAAATAAAAAATGTCACCAACATAACAGCCTTTTATAAGAGTTATAAGTTATGATTTTTTGCTATTCCAAGGTAAACAAAATAGTTCTTACAAATATTCCAAACTTTTCAAATCAATGTTTGAATAATTCACTATTGAAGAATGTGAGCTGAGGGTACGCAATCTGAAGTATTTATAGAAAAATCAATGCTAACGTATGTGATTTAGCCTTTTTAGGGCATACGATTTTATGAGTTCAGTAAATACCAGATTTATTTTAGTATTACTAGTAAAACGACGGAGGTACAAATAAGGTTAATAAATTGCGTATGGACTTGCTCCAAAAATCTTGTTAAGGCTACATCGCCGGCAAGCTAGTTTACCTATATTCTGATAGATGAGCAAGGCTTTGGTGGAAGCTTTTCTCTCGAGGTCAGATAATAGTGCCTGCCTTAAGTATGGTAGGTATAGTCGATCTTGAAAAATAAAGTACTCAATATGATCTTTTATGCCTTGGTTTTTCTCCTTTCTGTGGACTCCATGTAATAATAATTAAAATAATTTCGCCTACTGCGCTATCCATGAAGCCATGAGTGGCGAGTTACGCGTACCTACTTTAATTTCATTAACAATGTAATAATGATTGAAATAAAAACATATTTTATATTTCCAGATTATCTTCTCTCTGCTTGCCTTAGCGGCCGCCAAACCCGGCTATCTCAACGGCTATCATTCGGGCTCTGTAAGTATTGCATACTAGCTGTTGCCCGCGGCTCCGCCCGCGTGGAATTCGGATTCCGTACAAACTTTTCTTTCGTGCTAAAATTGCCTCGGATACCATCCCCGTCAGCCATCAGGAGTGCCATGTGGAATTCGGACCCACTAAACAGCATGCCGTCGCGGGTCTTCAGTTGCTGGAGTGTAAAATTGTCTAGGGCATTTTCCGCACCCCCCGGCTGACCCTGGGCCATCTACAATTTTAAGATGGCCCTCTCAGAAGTAGGAAGCACGATGTTCCATCGAATTCCGGAAAGCGAGGAGACGGGCGTGAAGGGATGACAGGAGGCCGGACCTATAATCCTCACGTCCGCGCTCGGTGACCAGCCCTTCCCTTTCCTGCTCTCTACTGGGCCTCCTCGTAGTCAGAGGGACATGTGGGAAGCCTTTGAGCAGCCCTCTATAGAGCTGCTCCCGTTGCTGTATGTATTTGCCGTAGGCGGTAGCGCCTCCCCTAGGTGAGGGGCGTTAATGCCTCCGTTACCCAGGATGCATCACATGGAGGTTCCAATCCCGCATTCGGATCCCGTTACCGTTGCATCTTGTGTTCAGCTGACCTTCCCTGTCTTCGCTCGTGAAATACTTCGAACACCCGTGGTTGCACCCTTTTAGCCCATGCCCGTAATAATAATTAGTTTTCAAATAATGTATGGTAATTTACCGGATTTATTGACATTATAATTTCGTAATATCTTTTGAATAGAACGTCCGATTTCAATAATTCAAAAAGTAATCAACAGGTATTGAAACAATCTTAAATACCAAACGATTTATTTAGATAAGAATTAATATAAAGGTATAGATTCCGTGGTCTGACTTTGATCGGCATTTCGGCTTGAATTTATATCGTCGCGCGTTACTTTCATACTGCAATAGATTCTAAAATATTCATTATAATTATACAGTGTAAAGGGCAATTTTGATCTACATTAAATGTACAATGTATCTAACGTATTTAGTCAGATAAGGCTTAACACTATATTGTTAAAAATAGCTTCGAAAATGACACATATTTTTTTTATAATTTGTAAAAGATAAAAATGGTTATTGTGAGCTACCCTTATTAGATAGACATATGCTGTCGCGGACTTTTATGTAGACCTTTTTAAGTTATACATTTCTACAGTACATTATTTTGTTCTATCTTCAATAGTTTTCGCAGCGTACGCGATGTAAGGAATTTTTTAGGTAATTTTTTTTACACCTTGGGTTACATTATTGAAGTTTTATCCAGGATCCCTATTTTTTTGAAAATTAATTATAGCCTATGTTAGTCAGTGATAGTGCAGCTTTCTAATGGTAAAAGAATTTTTGAAATCGGTTCAGTAGTTCTTGAGTTTACTCGAATACAAAAATACAAATCTAATATTAGTAAAGAATGTATGGAAATCTGCCCGATTTATTGACATTTATGCTCACTGCTCCGCTCCCTTTAGTAGTAGCGTGATGTTATATAGCCTATGTTACTCCCAGATAGTGTAGCTTTCTATAGGTGAAAGAATTATTGAAATCGGTCCAGTAGTTTCGGAGCCTATTCGTTACAAACAAAAAAACAAACAAACAAACAAACAAATCTTTCCTCTTTATAATATTAGTATAGATTGCATTGACTTACTACACTGGTATAGCCATAAAAGTTACAGTTGTCAGGAATTTAAACAACCATAAAAATATTTAATCATTACTTTTCAGTCAGATCATAAATCAATAAATCAATTTAACCCAATGAGTGGCATGCCATCAATTCAAAATACTTAAAACATTAAATACATTGACGAAACGCGTCCTAGGTTTTTGAAGATCATTCAGTTAAGATAATAATAAAATAACACAAATTGAATTGCGATAGAATCCCTGAAAATAGTTTTATTTCAATGAGCAGTTTTCCAGTAGGTATAATAATCAGTTGGTTTTTAAATCATCAAGAGATGGCGCTAGCATAGCTTTTGGTAATTTTAATGTACTCTGTGGTTTATTTGTGCGATGTTGCCAAAGTTTAATTTCATTTACCCATATTACAATAGATAAAATATGATAAAACGCTTAATTCTTTTCGCGTCACTGTCTGTAATTTAAAATAATATTATATTTAAAATAATTTTATCAAAAAAAAATGTCAAAACATTTATGTAAAGTAAATCATTACAAAACCGAAGAACATTTTTTCCATAAATTAGGGAACACTAGATGTGAGACCACACTCTACTTACCAAAAGTGCCGGCTGCGCCATCTAGCTTGTCTTTAGGAACGCTATAAATACCTACTGGAAAACTGCTTGTTGTTAAGACACATAGACTCTAGAACACTTTAACTCTATATTCAAGCTATCAACAGTAGTCCAACAACCGGTGGTAGCACAACAATATGCTGTAGCACAACAATATGCTGTAGCACAGCCCGTGGTACAAGCTGCCCCGATAGTACATGCTGCGCCTGTGGTACATGCTGCACCAGTAGTACACGCTGCGCCCATCGCCATATCTAAACCGGCTACTAGCTATGCATCATTCCAGCAGGTAAGTTCTTTCTGAACACATTTTTCATGACGAACATTATTTATTTTATTATTATTATTATTTATACTTTATTGTACACCATATAAAATACAAATTTAAAAAATCATGACCAAGGAATCAGTACAAGGGCGGCCTTATCGCTATAAGCGATTTCTGCCAGGCAACCTTTGGATGGTCATAATGTTTCATTCCCCAGAAAGTGGACAATCAAAATGGAAAAGAATTTTCTAAATCTTACCAGTATTTAAAACCTCTTCGGCTTCATTGTTAGATTATATCAATGGAGACTATATTATAATCATCATAGAATTATAAGTATAGAAAAAATAATTTCCTATTATGTTAAATAGTTGTGTGTAAGTGTCGGTAATTTTTGGCAGTATTGAAGTTTGGAAAACTTAAAAAGATTTTCTTTATGAAAATCATTCCATTTTGCAGATCGTGCATCCCCAGCAAGTAGTACATGCAGCGCCCGTAGTACACGCCGCCCCTGTGGTACAAGCCGCGCCCGTAGTACACGCCGCCCCTGTGGTACAAGCAGCGCCCGTAGTCCATGCCGCTCCTGTGGTACAAGCTGCACCAATCGTTCAAACCGTTGCTCAACCAGTAGTACAGAAGTATGTCTCTTCTTACGGTGGTGGATACAGCGGTTATGGTGGATATGGTGGTTATAGCCACGGATGGTAATTAATGACTGTCTACTGTAACCGTTGGCATTTGTTTTCACGAGCGTTAAAATCATTTCCGTATTGTTATTGTGGTGCAAAATATAGTGTTTTAATCAAAACTTAAAATGTTGTATGAATATACCTCTTTTACGTGTGGAAACCCCCATAAACACCACCAGCTGGCCAGCGGGCGGTTACATCGGACTCGAACTGACTAAAACCGAACATCGCCTCAGGTCTCCAATGCCCTAAGAATGTTACATAAATTTTAACTGGATGAATAAGATCTTCGGGGCCCAACCAGATCTTACTACCGAGCCGATACATCTGCTTTACTCATGAGGTAGAAGCTTAGATGGTAGTCGCTCCTGTAAAGCCAAGATTAACAACATCTAGAGAAGTAAGCATAAGAAATTGGAGCCTGGGCTCCAAGTCGCAAGGTTTATATACAATCGGGATTAGCAGAGAGACAATGGCGATGTATGTGAAGAATTTTAAAAATGTGGACGTATAGGTGGGACCTATGTACATATTTAAAAGTAATAGCGCGGTTTAGTGTGACTTGATCGTAGTTCCTATAATTCCTATCATTGGTGACCTTTAAGCATAGTTCTAATTCCTATTCGCTGTAATCTGTTTAAAATTACATACTCTAAAAACCAAACATTTATTTTCTAGCTCTAGGCAGTTATTACGACCGACTTATCACGCCATACACTATAGTCCATTGTTTTAATGTCCTGTCTGTACATGAAGCTAGGTTATGTATATCGATTGTCAACTGCCGTGACACCAACTAAGTATCTATTAACAAGACAGTATCTTATTCTATTTAATTGGATTGTTTTCAATATTACTTTGGTTCCGTAGCCTAACGTAGCCACCGCACCCGTAGCCTGAAGTGGCTACTGTCATCGATCCGATAAAAGGCAAAAGATTTTTATTTACAGATTCGTGAGAGAGTATGGATTTCACTAACCCAACATGATATCTATTAGGAATGGTCAAGGAGCTAATGCAGTTGTTATTAGCGTGGTCTTTAGATATGTTAGTTTCCCACGGTACTGTGAGTTCTACAAGCACTGCACGCCTATGCGATCGTGAAAACAGGAATATGGGGTCTGGATGACGAGGCACAGATTCTTATATCCTCCGGTTTTTTATAATGTTTCGCATGTACGTGTCTACGAGTATTGCCCAGGTAACGGCAGCTATCAAAATTGAATACGGCTTTTGAGGTATCGTTTTCTTTGAGCAGCCTTCATTTACAAACTCAATGTCTTTTTTTTTTTAGTTTGTGGTTAATACTTTTTTAGCTCTAGCTACCGCCAAACTCACGTATGATTTCTAATACCTTACCTAATATTCATATAAAAATATCGACCATGGGTCCAATACTAACGTGATTGATGACCTGGTTATCGTTAATGATTTAAGACCTGTCTAGACTCATTTCTAAGTAAATGTGCTTTGAAACAGTATGAGGACGGACCATTATTTGCTAGGGAACATGAATATTTTAGATAATTCGGTTTGGACATAGGTATAGTTGAACATATCGACAATCGGTTAGGTATTGAGCTCAGATTGAAAACCGAGCCCAAATGGCATAAAAGGCTCAGAGGAGGAATGAAATGGCTGTGACACAAAAATATTATAATAATTATGAACCTCATTACCTCTTCATTTTTTCATATACCCAGTTGCGACCAAAGTCTGTGCCTGAAGTTCGCTTAATATGTTTTAATTGGTATTTTCACTGTTCCGGGAGCAGTTGAGGAGCTTTTTATTTATCTGCTACTGAGTTATTACTGGATCTACCTGGTCCCCTCAACGTACTTATACACCATCGGTGTCACGGACACCTTTGCTGTGTTTCGTCGCCGAGGAAACGGCCACCCACGTAACATTGGAGGCAGTGGCTACCAAACGATCTTAAATCCTCGGAATCTTTCCAATTCGTTACTGAGGTAGCAAAATTGCCTTATAAGTGGGATCGGCAGTAGTCCTTCACTCCCGCATAAGACATTTTCTGACTTCGGATCTGAAGTGTAACTGGGGTGATGACTGATGATGCTTTATGGTTGATGAAAAATGTCGAGAGAAATCTTTCTTTCCCGAGAGCACTTTATAAATATATACGTACTAGCTGTTGCCCGCGGCTCCGCCCGCGTGGAATTCTGATCCCGTTCATCGCTGATATATAGCCTACATGTTAATCCAGGGTATAACCTATATACATACCAAATTTCAACCAAATCGGTCCAGCCGTTTATGCGTGAAAGAGTAACAAACCTCCACACATCCATTCTCACAAACTTTCACATTTATAATATTAGTAGGATTAGTAGGATACCTCCTTAGCAAAGTCCCTTACAATAAATAATAATAATAATAAAAACGTCTTTATTGTACACCAAGGATTTTACAATACATGACAACAATAAAAGTTGCTTTTTATTCTCCTTGCTTGGCTTAAACTTAGCTTTTGTGGGAGTGACTGCCTTCTAACCAACATTCAGAGAGTAGCCTGCGACATGGTCTCGTCCGTTAACCTCTCAAACCACGTCAACAAACTCTCACCTAACACTCGCGGTGCCCGGGCACCGGTTGGTATTTTATGGTAGAGATCAGCCGGTATCAATCAATCAATCAATTAGCGTATAGCAGTCCACTGCTGGATATAGGCCTCTCCTAATGTTGGCCTAGGTACTGTTTCCACGCTGGCCAGATAAGTTGGTACAGGGTTTTATTTCGAGTTTTCCTTCTCTCATAGTGATATCGTCTGCGTATTTTTTCCGATAATCGCCTCTACATCACCCTACGGATGGGATGGGGTGGTGATACTTGTATTTTCTCCGCCATCACACGGCCGGTATATCGGCTATGGAGAGCTTGGCATGGACCTCGTAACTCTTGATGCCCCATAGACCCAGCGTACTCGCTAACACTATCGCCTCGAGACAGAATGATTGCTTGGGATTGATTGATGGGGTCGCTCATTTCAAGTACCCACGACCTTGATATCGGGAAACGATAAAAATAAACAATAAAACCGCGATGTGAGTAAACACTACTTTCGTGTTCTGAATTGCTGAATCGCGAGTAGGGTGAAGTCTCCTAGTATCGGCCACGTCCTAATATCGGCCTTTTCGAAAAAATGGATCATAACTATGAAAATAACCCTAAAATTATGATCGTTTTTAAGCAAAAAGCGACTCTATATCCATACGAATAACATCCCATATTTTGGTGCGGGTACCTCCACATTTGAACGTTCAGGTGGCAATAGAGCACGCGCAGGTACCGACTTGTGTCGTTAGTTGGCATTTCCGAGTCAAATCCCGGAGTCGACGCACTCCGTTGATAAGTATTTGAATGGAATTAAACGTACCTATGGTATTTTATATTATTTTATAATAAAGAAAAACAGTCGAAGTACCGTTTAGGTAGTGTGTTTTTAAATTTATTTGTACTTTTTATGAAATAATCGGGGGGTCGAGATTAGGGATCTTTATTTTGGATAAATCTCAATATCGGCCACCTGGTCGATATTGGGGAAATGCATGAAAACACTAAACTATAGGTTTAGCTATTTTATATATTTGCAGTAACATTAATAAGGTTAAAAATGAAATAACAGCTCTGTTTGATGACTAGATCCTAACATCGGCCGCCTAAAAACTATTTTTGCCAGCTACGGCCGATATCTAGAGAATCGATGCGTAATAACGGCCACTTTATTTTGTACAGGGTACTTACTTTCCTACAACCTTCGAACTTGTTGTGTTTATTGTAAAACAGTGACGTGGTGAAAAATGAACAAATACTTAGGTATTTTAATTTTAGTCAACAGGTAGGTATGCCATAATGATGTCCCAACAAAAAGAGAAAGGTTTCAAACCTATGGTTATATGACCATAGGTTCTATGACCCGTACAGGTTCTATGACCCCTAATAGGTTCTATGACCTCTATAGGTTCTATGACCCCTATAGGTTCTATGACCCCTATAGGTTCTATGACCCCTATAGGTTCTATGACCCCTATAGGTTCTATGACCCCTATAGGTTCTATGACCTCTATAGGTTCTATGACCCCTATAGGTTCTATGACCTCTATAGGTTCTCTGACCCCTATAGGTTCTATGACCCTTATAGGTTCTATGATCCCTATAGTTTCTATGACCGTAGTAGAATAAGAGATGGACTAAATGCCGTTCAAAGAAGCAGGCAGTAATACAATGCTTCGATGTTACCTTTGGGCTTGTGGAGTATAGATGGAAGACGTTTCGCGGGAAATATCGATGTCTAGCCATATCCGCAGCTAAGACTGGCAAAGCGGACCCCAGAATCCGAGGTGTAAGCTTCGATTGCGACTGGGAATTAATGATAGGATGAAGTAGAAGAAGAGTAGCATTTCGACAATACGAAATTTTCAGGATCACTTTACAAGACAGACTTCCTAGAAGAATAGATACAGAGAGAAAGAGAAATCTGGACAATAGAATATAAAACATAAACCAGTCAAATAAAATAAAACTAGTAGATAGAAGAAGAAGAGTATTAAAATAGAAGGAGAGAATATTAACGGACATCGTAACTGACCTCATGATTTACCTTTTTAAGAAGAAAAGATGAAAATTCTTTATGGTGGCTGTGAAGTAGAACTAATTAGTGATGTCGAAGAAGATGAAGCCAAAAATATTAAATGTGACTTATGTATACAAATGGTTCCACTTAAATTGTACAGTTCGTCGTGGGTGAAATTATATTGATGTGGCTAAAGAAGATTTTACTTGCCGTCACTGTTTAGTGCATTTAAATTGAAAAAACCTTTAAAGAAAGTCAAGTTTTCTGTTGACTTTATTAAATAATATTTTTTCTTATAATAATATATATTGGAAATCTTCATTTGTCTTAAATTTTTTTAATCATTGTGATCATTAGTTTATAATAACAGCAATTACTGTAATTTTCAAGGCTGAGATATAAAGAAAAGACAAATTAATGATAGATAAGCGTTAAAAAAATAATTTGAACCTGAATTGGAATATAAAACGTTATATTTTTTTACTTTAGTTAGTTTTATTGACCTAAATTCACGTTGGAAAAGGTATGACGATATTAGGGTCACAGGCGGCAGATATTAGGGTGTTAGAGGCCGATATTAAGGGAAATCGACATACCCGGAAAAAAACATCTATATTTTCAAAAGTAACAAAGAATTGGTAATTTTACGAATGTAGTAATGGAGTTTCAGTATCCCTCTACCCGAAAAAGGCATCGCAGGAAAGCAAATGCTATAAACCAAAAAATTACAATCAATCAAAGGTCAAAAAATGTTGACATGGCCGATATATGGTGCCACCACCCTATATCACGACGTCGTTGAATCGATACCGCGAGCTGAGCACACCACTAGCGATCGCGTGCGATGCACATCACCGCTACCACTGTCCTGTGAATCGGGTGGGGTCACCATGACTGCTGATTTGATTAAGATAAAGGATAACTACGAGAAAAATGAGAAATAAAAGCCTGAAAGCGGACCTCGGACTCCAGAGCCTTAGATGCGACCGGAACTTGCAGGATGATGATGATCAAATGGATAAAACTGTTTTATATTGCCTTATAATAAATATCTGGTATTATCTTATGTTATTTTGTAGTGTCAAATATTATCTAGTAATTAGATACTTAGTATTTATAAATGTGTGCACTATCGCATTGGGTTTATCTAAGTTAAAACAAATAAAACATTTAGAAGTGGTTAGGAGGTCCTACAAAAACCTTGCAAACTGGTGCATCTACGGGATTAGATGGTAGTCGCTCCAGTGAACGCTAAGATAAACCAATAATTGTGGAGAAGGATAGCGAACCTTAGGCTCTTTAGCGCAAATTTTGGATGCAATCGGTATTGGCGCTAGAATGAAAAGATTCAATGCAAAAGTTTGCATACAACATGTCTATTAGGTACTTATTCATGCCCAGAACGGCTTAGCAGATCTGGCTATCAATCATAAACAAAAAAAACTTATTCTAAAGACAGAAAGTAGCCTATGTGTTATGCCCCTGAGTTGCGAGATGGAGGGAAATCAGTATTTCACGTTGGAGGAGCCACGTACAAAAAAAAAACGAAAAGTAGGGAGAACAATTTAAATCACTAAAAACATCAGCTGTGCAATTCACTAACAAGCACAACGATGCGACAACGATGCGAGTCGCAACGATGTGCGCGATAGACACTGTCATTGGTCGATTTCCAATGACGTGATACAATCTGACCAATGACAATCTACGTTGCGCCTCGCATCGTTGTCGCATCGTTGTGCTCGCTTAGTGAATTGCAGTGCAGGCAATTTTTTAAATCTATCTATCTATACTAAGTATTATATAATTGTAAAATGGTCGTGTCTGAACATTGGAGATATTTAAAAAAAAATACTTGGGTTATGTTATGTTAACGATACTAGGTAAATACGATATTTTTTTTTTTTAATTCCCTGTCTGTTTGTCTGTTTGTCCGCGATGGACGCAAAAACTACTGGCCGGATTTTGATGCGGTTTTTTTTGTAAGAAAGGGCTTACTCAGACTTAAAATCTTACGTTTGTTTGATCGCAATCGGTTGAGTAGAATCGAAGATATGAGCAAAGGTTGCCGATATGCACGCGGGCGGAGCCGCGGGCGGAAGGCTAGTAACAAATAAAATACAATCAAATTAGAGTTGTGCTTGTTTGCTACCTCAGTAATACAAGAAAAAACCTATTACGTCAATATTAATACGTCTTGTACACAGAAATTGTATTCCATAAATAGACTGAAGACATTTACAGCCAATAATACCTTCGACTTGTACGGCTTCGCACTATACTGTAGGTACATAACATATTATTTTTTAATTTTACGTAATAGGGAGTATTACGGCTTAATAATTTAGGTAATGTAGGTAAACCAATAAAAATGAAAATGAGTTTACACAATAAATACACAATATTTATTATTGAACCTAACCTGTTTCACCTTACAGCATTCTCAAAGGTTTACATTGACGTGGAAAAGTACAAACTTATGTTAGCAATATGTATAACAACAAGTTCCACCAAGTGCCATCCATCATTAATATAAAAAGAAAATGAGATTGTAGCGGCATACAGAAAAGCGGAAAAAAGAGCCGTGGTATGTTCAGCTCTGATTTTTAATGGTTTTGACATTTAATTTATTTTTATTTCTGTTATCACTTTCTTCTTCATCCTAACGTTAAATCCAGTTACTCCCGAGGCTTCCGGAGTCTATGGTCCACTTTACTAGTCTAACTGTGGATTTGGTTGAACTTCGATATTTTCCGTGAAGCGATTGCCATATATGACCTCTACAACCCAATGGCGACATTGGGCGATATCGAAGCATTGCAGCTAGACCAGTTGTTGTATCATTTAAGGCTCCAACTACTCATAACAACTGCCATTAGATGTTCGTATGGCTACCGGGACCGACGGCTTAACGTGCTCTCCAAAGCACGACACCAATGCAAACACTTATGTTCATGCATACATTATTTGCACTGAACAGGGATCGAACCGCGTTCACTACCGCCTCGCCACAGAGGCTGTCAGAATTTTATTATGACTTTCATTGTTTGTTATTGTTTTCTTACTTAAAGTCTATAATCTAAATCACTGGCCGGTCGTGGCAGAAAGTAGATTGTTTCACGCGTGAGCCAATTGTTTTCTTTTAATCACGCACTTTACTCAGAAGTTAAAATCCCTCGTGATTAAATTCTAGACGCCCTAGTTTGTTATTGAATTTCAACACTAAATACCTTTATTCACTCATTGAACAAATAACTATGACTTATCAAATCATATTACGATTTAGAAATTACTTTTAAAATCGATAATTCTAAAATAAATTATGTCTTGTTAACCTGTTATCGCAACTAAATTAATATATTACTAATACAAATAATCTAATAAAGAGCCGTTACAGTTCCGTAGTTATTAATTATTAAGCTAGACGTCAAACAGACAATACAAATAAATGGGTGGATACCGTATCTATCATTAATACAAATGTGGTCACCCTACATATAACCACAGACACATTTTCAGAGTCCCACGACAAACTTTCAGTAAGCCAAACGCCACCACGATGCAATGTTGCCTTCTCCGATAATAAACAGACTAAATATCATTGTAACTTAACCATCGCGGGTTAAGAAGTATCTTAAACTTGTGCGTTGTATTGTTAGCCGGTATTGGAAAATGTTTTAGTGGCAAAACAAATTGTTTGAATAAAATTGTGAATGTTGAAGATTTGAAAATGAATGCGTGGTCGGGAGCTGAGGGTGGTGATGCTATGGGGCCCACAGTTACCAGTAAGTATTCTACTTCCTACTACATATATACATACAGTCACGCCTTTATCCCCGGAGGGTTAGGCAGAGGTGAATTAACACCCATATTTCACTAATCATTGTATTAGGTTCCACGTAATAAGGGGGCAGCCTATTGCCGTATTCCGGACACTATTGTTGAGTCAAGCCATGCATCTGAGGCTGAGTCTGGGTTGTATACTTATCTCTGTATGATGTAAACAGCCCTATCGCTTAGTCGCCCAAATTACCTGTACCTATATGTAAAAAAATTTCATGATGTTTGTTGTTCGTTCAGCCGACGAATCTGGCTGAATCTTAGTACTTTAAGTAATAAGTTCCCATGGGTTACGGGAACGGGATTAAGATACCACGCGGATGGAGCCGCGGACAAAACTAGTTTGTAATATAAGCAATTAGGAAACAAAATTTTTAGTAACAAAGCTAAGCAGGATTAATCTTAAGGTTTATGCGAAGTTGCGAACGTATGCCTAAGGCAGTTGTCTCACCGGGAACGATGAACGAGTAACGAGTAGAGCTAGAGCTACAAACGAGTTGGCGAGTAGCAAGGAGCGAGTGCGTATTGCCGATAGTTCTGTAGCTCGGCTATAAGCGGGTGTGCGAGTGAGGTGAGCGATTACTCGCAACACTCGCTCGCGGCAGCCAAGCGTACAGTCCTAGCTTTACCATGAGAGCGGAAACACACGATGCGTTGCGGCGGCGGCGCGACGCCGGAGCGGTGTCGCTGCGTCGTTTTACATAGAAATATCTGTAGCATGTCACACGATGCGCTGCGTCGCCGCACCGGACTTGCAACCACCGAGACGAGGCGGAGAGGGGTGAATGCGTTGCGACGCCGGAGCGGCACCGCTCCGGCGCGCGCCGCACCGCCGCCGCGTAGTTGTTTATGATTTATAGACCGGGCGCTAGAGGTATGAGTATGCAAAATGTGAGTACCGAATTTCGCCAACGGATTTAAGTGAAGAAAAGGTCCAAGAATGATAATGTGGATCTTGCCGGTCTATTTTCTGGTCCACTTTTTTACCCCCTCTTGTCTTATTCGTAAAGGAAATGTATTGAGTAGGTACATGATGTAAAATCATTTTAATGAATATTTCCGTTATAATTTATAGTTTGTTTCTAGGTACTTAATAAAAAAAAACGAAAATAAAAGTAATATTAAGTTATTCGAACAACCAGCGAATTCAAGCATAAATTTTCTTAAAGTAGGTAAAAAATACTTATTTTTAATTTTGACATTTGTTATTGATGCATTTACATAATGAAATACAAACCAATTCAGATTTATTGCAATTACAAGACCTTGTGCGACAATTTACAGTTCATTTACATGGGGGGAATTAATAACTCTGGTAAAGACGGCTTGTATACAGGGACTTAAAAACACATTCATAAAGGGTACAGAAATATACGGGGTACACTTTTAAAAGGTTACACATTGAATGTGTAACCCTTATAAAAGTGTTTTTGAAACTGTTAACCATTACCACGGACGATTGTGTAACCGTTACAGAACCCTAACCGATATCAAACTGTTAACCGGTTTATAAGGGTGCACCGAAATAGCTACGTTGCCACTTTTACTATTCTATCATTTAGCTAACTTTTTGAAATAATGGCATTTTGTTGTACACCTCGCTTGGCCTCGCCGCGTGTTATTCGATGAATAGAGGTGTTTAGCTGAACTGAGAGTTTGATGACACGTTATTATAATATTACTAGCTGTTGCCCGCGGCTCCACCCACGTCGATGTCGGTTATCCGACCAAACATAGCCTCAACGCCATAAACTTTTTAGCTCAGTAATTTTAGACAAAAAATCCTTGAAACCTAGGACTAATTCCGGCGGAAGGTTTCTTTGTTTTAAAATGTTCCTTAGGTCCCCCTGAACATATCTGGAAAGTTCCCCATAGATCCCATGTACGCTCCCCCCTCCCCCCCTCAAACGTCTCCCTAAATCCAGTTTTTTCTATTTTTCTCAGAAACGGTGAAAGCTACAAGAAAGTTGTCCAGGTACCATATAATTGCTATAAAATTACCTACCAAACGACAGTTCATTCATTTCAATGTGAGCTATTGGTCCACCTTATGGTTATAAAATTTAAATAAACGGACCACGGATATTAGGGTGTCCCGTCGATGTATGGAGAAATTTTTTTTTCGAGCTACGGCTACGCAAGAGGTATCAAAAGTTGCGTTTTGACGCGTACATCACGATTATCATTAAATTTTATTAGATATCTGTCATCTTGAGGGCTCTACCGGACCTTGAAGTTTATGAAATGTGCAATTTTTAGGGGTTCCTAACATAAGCTACAATTCATACAAAAATAACATTAAAATGGTTTTTATTAAATTTAAGAGTACAAAAATGAGTTAGTCCAGCGTTAAAAATAGTTGAAATACAATAAAATCAATAAATATTTAAAAAAAACGGAACTGGTCTTTGTGTCAAAACAAGGTATTTCCGCGTGATATTTTGATATGTTCCTAATGAATTCATCCCGAGCTGTAGCATTCATGACGATTCGAAAAGCCTTCGTCACTAATTTGAAACAACTTTCTATTGTCTGTGTGTGACAAGGAAAGTCAACGATATCAAGGTTTAGTTCTTTAGCCTTAATTCTGAGTCCATTATTGGAGATGTGTCGCAGGATCAGTGGAGCTGAGATATCTCACAGTCTCGCTCTCACCAAAGTATTCAATCTCGTGTTAAGAGGTTAAGTTTTAGTGCTTTAAATACCTTGAGAAAAAGGCTCTTCAGCAGCAGCGAGAACCAGTTCTCTGACCTTAGTATTTTGCGAGATGTAATCTCTGGAATATGGTCTCAGTCAGCTAATAACATGGCAATAAGCAAGTTTTCTGAGTGCGCGAAAAAAGCGTTTCTTTCCATCACCGCATCTATAAGTAGATCTCTGTCTATCAGGTAAAAATTGAGAGTACGTAATAATTTAAGAAATATGCTAGCCTCACTCTTTAAATTATAGGTTTTGCTTAACAAGAAGCCAAACGCCATCAGTATACTCAGGCCGGTATTCTAGAACGGTACTCAGTTATGAATATCGATTTATCTGAGGACAGGTTGTAACGACAATCTGTGAAACCCTTCAATCTATCTATACAATCTGTCCTAAGGTAAATTGAGATTCAGGACTGAGTTTCTTTCTAGGATACGGGCCTCAGACTTAACATAAGTACTAACTGTTTCGCCGTCAGAAAAAATTGCAGCTGCTTGAGAATTAGGTGGTCTCGTTTGGTTTCTCAACATGCAAAAGCCATCATATAAAGAAGGAGTCAAGCATATTTTTCAAATGATTACTTATGTGTAGATATTTTCGATGTTTACCTGATAGACAGAGATCTATAGATTCAGTGATCGACGTTTTTTACGCGCACCCAATAAAATTGCTTATAGCCATGTTATTTGACGATAGAGACCATATTTGAGACTTTGCATTTAGCAAGATATTAAAAGTCAGTGAAGCAGAAAAGAGCACCTCTCCCAGGGTATTTAAAACACCAAAATTTGATTTCTTACCACGAGATTTTGGTTTTTATTTTGGACAAGTACCTAGTCTCACTTCGTGTTGAATTTAGTATTATTTATATTATATCTATAACTGAAACACGTAATTTATCACAAGAAAGTACGAAGTGACACCTTTTTCAGCAATAAAACCGCAATAGAAATGAGACGAACTGCCTCACCATTGTAGTAGAGAATTTGAGAAAAACCAGTCAAAACATTAATTTCGCGCGTCGGGCCAAACCTATTCTTCATAGGAAATACATTTTTCATTACTTGCAAATCGTAAATTGGTGTCTTAATATCATTTTAATTACAAAATAAAATGTGATTAAGGTAAAAAAATAATAATAGACGATATGCACTGAAGGGTCACTTAAGTGATTTTTTGAAAAATAAAAGTGCCGGTAGAGCCCTCAAGATATTTTCATATAATTTTTTTATTATTTTTACGGTAATCTACAACTCATAACGCAACTTTTGGGGGGTCTTGTGTAACGAAAATCGAAAAAAAAGATTATCGGGACACCCTAACGGATATGCCACATTAAGAATAAGGCCATTGAGCGCTAGGGGTCTCCCTCGACATCTCAGAGGCCTTTGACAGGGTCTAGCACGATAACTTATTCAACAAACTTCCTTCCTTCGGCTGTCTCGTATGCCTGGATTGCAATCTTTCTGGGAAGTCGGTCATTCCGTATCATTGACGGTAGTTCGTTGGACCATTTGCAAATAAACGCTGGGGTAAACTTTGACTTTAACTTTTTTTTACTGTTTTTTTTTCTATACTTAGAGAAACAAAAAAGTAAAATTTTAGTGAAAATTTTGTTTATTATGCAAGTATTACAAGTTGAAATTATTTATTTAAATATGAAAATGCATCAAATGCAAAACTTACTCTAACAAAACAATAATATAGGTATTCTAGGGAAAAGTGGCATACGACCACGGCTATTCTTGATATTTTCTTGTTTAATACTTTTTGGAGCGTGCTTTTTAAGACATCTAGGTATACCTAGTAGGTGCGTAGTAGGCGACGATATACGAAACGAATACATGAATACGAAATTTTGTGAATAAGTGTGCGTAATAACTTCGTATTAATCCATATCCATACTAATATTATAAATGTGAAAGTAACTCTGTCTATCTGTCTGTTACGCTTTCATGCCTAAACTACTGAACCGATTTTGATGAAATTTGGTATAGGGGTAGTTTAGACCTTAAGAAAGGATAAGGTCCTGCCGAGTGCAGATTATTTTGTAATAGTCTATGTTTGATGAAGCTCTTCCACCGCAGTAGCACCCCGTGCTATCCTCAAAAGTCACCCATAAAATGAGTACCTACTTCGCGTATAGAGCACATTTGGAGCACATTTTAGGCCCAAGATATAATTTCCTGAGCAATATGTATCTAGTAATGTGCCTTGCTATATGATTGATATTTAATAGGTATATAGGTATCCTATAATATAGCTACGCGTGTGACGGCGTGTGACGGACTTAAAGCGGCCATAAAGTTCGGTGTGAGTATTTTTTCTGTGGTGTGAGCCTACATAGAAGAACGCGACGTGTTGTTGCCATTCCGTGCAGATACTTAAATCATTACGTTATAACGTTATAAATCTATAACGGTTACACTTATTAACCGTTATTAACAGATATAAACCCTTAACACTTTCAATCGGTTACACTTTCGTTTCGGTTACACTTATAAAAGGTTTTCTTCTAAAACAGTTTCAAAAAACAGTGTTAAAACACTTTATAGTGGTTACTGTTTCGGTCCCTGCTTGTATAGTCATTTTGTCGTGGACGTAAGTCACTGTTGAGCTTTTCGTAAAAGTATACTTTTATATATGCGTAGGTAGGTACCTACCTATATTTTGTAGCATTAATGATACTAATGTTGTCAGCAAAATGTTATTATATTTATCATCGATATATACCTATTATATTAGCTTTTGCCCGCGGCTCCGCCCGCGTGGATGTCGGTTATCGCGACCAAACACAGCCTAGGTATGTCCTTTCTCAAGGTCTAATCTACCCCTATACTAAATTTCATCAAAATCGGTTCAGTGGTTAAGGCGTGAAAGCGTGACTGACAGACAGACAGTTACTTTCGCATTTATAATATTAGTATGGAAATATGGATTCAGGGTTGGCAGTCGGCAGCACGAGTGTGATGCCCCTGGTGTTGCATTAGTCCATAGGCCACGGTGACCACTTCCCATCAGATGGGCCGTGTGCTTGTTTGCCACCTAAGTAGTATAAAATATCAGCATCGTATAAAATATCAGCAAATACGAGTATCAAAATGCAGCCAAAGCAGCTTAAATGAAACATAAAGCCCTATCCCTTAGTCGCCTCCTACGACACCCACAGGAAGAGATGGGGTGGCCCTATTCTACTCAACCGGGAACCAAAACGGCAGGTATTCGGACGAAAAATACTATTCGGACATTTTAAAGGAAGTTATAATGGAATAAAGACACGAGTAGGTGCACCTACATGCATTAACCCTGAAAATATTACGCTCCTTTTTTGGACAGGTGTGTAATAACACAATTAGAATGACAGATATAATCGATGATACTACAGATGAGAGGTGATATTGAATGGATCCATTGGAAAAATTGGATTGGTATGTTGACTTTTACGAGAGCGAATACCATTAAGTCTTCCCAACTCTGTGCGTAAGCCAGAGCCTAACAAACTTAGGCAAAAACGAGTAACTATCGACTATTTTCTCGCTCTAGAAACGTACAATAGATATACATTCCGTGTAAACAAAAGAGATGCATATACAAATAGTTGATCGCTGACTGTTCACACTGCCGGCGAGTACTCGCTTTACTAGTTTGTCGCCGAGCGACAAGAACTATGAAAAATAACACTCGCTCAGCGGTACTCGCTTAGCGATAAGCGAATATCGCTAATTTCGGTGTCAACTTAGAGCGGAAACACACGATGCGTTGCGGCGGCGGCGCGACGCCGGAGCGGTGTCGCTGCGTCGTTTTACATAGAAATATCTGTAGCATGTCACACGATGCGCTGCGTCGCCGCACCGGACTTGCAACCACCGAGACGAGGCGGGGAGGGGTGAATGCGTTGCGACGCCGGAGCGGCACCGCTCCGGCGCGCGCCGCACCGCCGCCGCGTAGTTGTTTATGTTTTATAGACCGGGCGCTAGAGGTATGAGTATGCAAAATGTGAGTACCGAATTTCGCCAACGGATTTAAGTGAAGAAAAGGTCCAAGAATGATAATGTGGATCTTGCCGGTCTATTTTCTGGTCCATTTTTTTACCCCCTCTTGTCTTATTCGTAAAGGAAATGTATTGAGTAGGTACATGATATAAAATCATTTTAATGAATATTTCCGTTATAATTTATAGTTTGTTCTAATGGTAAAAGTGAGGATGGATTCTTAAATAGGTACTTAATAAAAAAAAAACGAAAATAAAAGTAATATTTGAAATAAAAAAAAGTTATTCGAACAACCAGCGAATTCAAGCATAAATTTTCTTAAAGTAGGTAAAAAATACTTATTTTTAATTTTGACATTTGTTATTGATGCATTTACATAATGAAATACAAACCAATTCAGATTTATTGCAATTACAAGACCTTGTGCGACAATTTACAGTTCATTTACATGGGGGGAATTAATAACTCTGGTAAAGACGGCTTGTATAGTCATTTTGACGTGGACGTAAGTCACTGTTGAGCTTTTCGTATAAGTGTACTTTTATATATGCCTAGGTAGGTACCTACCTATATTTTGTAGCATTAATGATACTAATGTTGTCAACAAAATGTTATTATATTTTATCATCGATATATATTATATTAGCTTTTGCCCGCGGCTCCGCCCGCGTGGATGTCGGTTATCGCGACCAAACATAGCCTATGTCCTTTCTCAAGGTCTAATCTACCCCTATACTAAATTTCATCAAAATCGGTTCAGTGGTTAAGGCGTGAAAGCGTGACTGACAGACAGACAGTTACTTTCGCATTTATAATATTAGTATGGAAATATGGATTCAGGGTTGGCAGTCGGCAGCACGAGTGTGATGCCCCTGGTGTTGCATTAGTCCATAGGCCACGGTGACCACTTCCCATCAGATGGGCCGTGTGCTTGTTTGCCACCTAAGTAGTATAAAATATCAGCATCGTGTGTTTCCGCTCTCAGAGCGGAAACACACGATGCGTTGCGGCGACGCACCGCAGAAATTTCGCCGCAGTAGCGGGCACACGAGCGGTGCGACGCCGCTGCGTTGTTATGACGCAGCGGCGCCGCGTGCGCCCCAGCTGCGTTGTAATGTCTGTTAATAATAGTGCAAGCGCTAGAGGTAGTTGAGTATGCAAAATCCGAGTGACGGCAACTATGACCGGATTCTTATACCTGATCCTCTAAATAATGACAAAGAAATCTTGCCGCCGGGTGTGATGGTCCCTTCCCGCTCCCTTCACATCCCCTCTGCGCCCTTAAAGTAAGCATAGCGCGCGTATGCGTTTAGTGTGTTTCTACATCTATTGACGTAAAGAAGTTGCTTTATTAAGTCGTGTTTTTGTATCCATTTTTATTTTATACTACTTGGTGGCAAACAAGCACACGGCCCATCTGATGGGAAGTGGTCACCGTGGCCTATGGACGTATGCAACACCAGGGGCATCACACTCGTGCTGCCGACTGCCAACCCTGAATCCATATTTTTAAGTTAAATGCGAAAGTAACTGTCTGTCTTATTATAATAAATTGGAAAAAGCGAAATCAATTCTCGGGTGGGACTCGAACCCGCGATCTTTCCCTTACAGGGGGAACGCTCTGACCACTGAGCCACCGAGCTTCGCCCGAGAGTGACCCAATTTTTCCTCGGTGGCTCAGTGGTCAGAGCGTTCCCCCTGTAAGGGAAAGATCGCGGGTTCGAGTCCCGCCCGAGGATTGATTTCGCTTTTTCCAATTTATTATAATAAGACAGACAGTTACTTTCGCATTTAACTTAAAAATATGGATTCAGGGTTGGCAGTCGGCAGCACGAGTGTGATGCCCCTGGTGTTGCATACGTCCATAGGCCACGGTGACCACTTCCCATCAGATGGGCCGTGTGCTTGTTTGCCACCAAGTAGTATAAAATAAAAATGGATACAAAAACACGACTTAATAAAGCAACTTCTTTACGTCAATAGATGTAGAAACACACTAAACGCATACGCGCGCTATGCTTACTTTAAGGGCGCAGAGGGGATGTGAAGGGAGCGGGAAGGGACCATCACACCCGGCGGCAAGATTTCTTTGTCATTATTTAGAGGATCAGGTATAAGAATCCGGTCATAGTTGCCGTCACTCGGATTTTGCATACTCAACTACCTCTAGCGCTTGCACTATTATTAACAGACATTACAACGCAGCTGGGGCGCACGCGGCGCCGCTGCGTCATAACAACGCAGCGGCGTCGCACCGCTCGTGTGCCCGCTACTGCGGCGAAATTTCTGCGGTGCGTCGCCGCAACGCATCGTGTGTTTCCGCTCTGAGAGCGGAAACACACGATGCTGATATTTTATACTACTTAGGTGGCAAACAAGCACACGGCCCATCTGATGGGAAGTGGTCACCGTGGCCTATGGACTAATGCAACACCAGGGGCATCACACTCGTGCTGCCGACTGCCAACCCTGAATCCATATTTCCATACTAATATTATAAATGCGAAAGTAACTGTCTGTCTGTCAGTCACGCTTTCACGCCTTAACCACTGAACCGATTTTGATGAAATTTAGTATAGGGGTAGATTAGACCTTGAGAAAGGACATAGGCTATGTTTGGTCGCGATAACCGACATCCACGCGGGCGGAGCCGCGGGCAAAAGCTAATATAATATATATCGATGATAAAATATAATAACATTTTGTTGACAACATTAGTATCATTAATGCTACAAAATATAGGTAGGTACCTACCTAGGCATATATAAAAGTACACTTATACGAAAAGCTCAACAGTGACTTACGTCCACGTCAAAATGACTATACAAGCCGTCTTTACCAGAGTTATTAATTCCCCCCATGTAAATGAACTGTAAATTGTCGCACAAGGTCTTGTAATTGCAATAAATCTGAATTGGTTTGTATTTCATTATGTAAATGCATCAATAACAAATGTCAAAATTAAAAATAAGTATTTTTTACCTACTTTAAGAAAATTTATGCTTGAATTCGCTGGTTGTTCGAGTAACTTTTTTTTATTTCAAATATTACTTTTATTTTCGTTTTTTTTTTATTAAGTACCTATTTAAGAATCCATCCTCACTTTTACCATTAGAACAAACTATAAATTATAACGGAAATATTCATTAAAATGATTTTATATCATGTACCTACTCAATACATTTCCTTTACGAATAAGACAAGAGGGGGTAAAAAAATGGACCAGAAAATAGACCGGCAAGATCCACATTATCATTCTTGGACCTTTTCTTCACTTAAATCCGTTGGCGAAATTCGGTACTCACATTTTGCATACTCATACCTCTAGCGCCCGGTCTATAAAACATAAACAACTACGCGGCGGCGGTGCGGCGCGCGCCGGAGCGGTGCCGCTCCGGCGTCGCAACGCATTCACCCCTCCCCGCCTCGTCTCGGTGGTTGCAAGTCCGGTGCGGCGACGCAGCGCATCGTGTGACATGCTACAGATATTTCTATGTAAAACGACGCAGCGACACCGCTCCGGCGTCGCGCCGCCGCCGCAACGCATCGTGTGTTTCCGCTCTAAGTTGACACCGAAATTAGCGATATTCGCTTATCGCTAAGCGAGTACCGCTGAGCGAGTGTTATTTTTCATAGTTCTTGTCGCTCGGCGACAAACTAGTAAAGCGAGTACTCGCCGGCAGTGTGAACAGTCAGCGATCAACTATTTGTATATGCATCTCTTTTGTTTACACGGAATGTATATCTATTGTACGTTTCTAGAGCGAGAAAATAGTCGATAGTTACTCGTTTTTGCCTAAGTTTGTTAGGCTCTGGCTTACGCACAGAGTTGGGAAGACTTAATGGTATTCGCTCTCGTAAAAGTCAACATACCAATCCAATTTTTCCAATGGATCCATTCAATATCACCTCTCATCTGTAGTATCATCGATTATATCTGTCATTCTAATTGTGTTATTACACACCTGTCCAAAAAAGGAGCGTAATATTTTCAGGGTTAATGCATGTAGGTGCACCTACTCGTGTCTTTATTCCATTATAACTTCCTTTAAAATGTCCGAATAGTATTTTTCGTCCGAATACCTGCCGTTTTGGTTCCCGGTTGAGTAGAATAGGGCCACCCCATCTCTTCCTGTGGGTGTCGTAGGAGGCGACTAAGGGATAGGGCTTTATGTTTCATTTAAGCTGCTTTGGCTGCATTTTGATACTCGTATTTACCATGAAGCAACTGCCACCTGACCTGCCCCCTAACCAAATTAACAAGTGGCAATTCGTGGGCTGGCGTATTATAGAATACAATGACGAACGTATGGAATTTGACGTTTATAATGTACGTTGACGAATGTATGGGATTTGATGTATATGACTAACGTCAAATCGCGGAGGAGAATTGCAATCCGCGCGGCCCGCGACGAGTGGCGGCAACTCGGGCGTCGGAGGTCGCAGAATGACCTCCGTCCCCCATGAGCGCGGGCCTGGGGGTGACGGGTGGAGCCGCCTGTTACCCTAGCAGAGAAGGCGCGCGGCGTGCATTGCGTGCCTCCCCATACCCGGGGGCGAGCTGGGGACTCTGTAGTCCCCACATTGGAAGAGGGCCAGTTCGAGAGATATGGCCCTGGGTCGGCCGGGGTGCGAGGGATATGGCTACGACAATCTCACCTCCGGCAACTGACGGCCCACAGACGGCGTGCGTTTTAGTCGGTTCGAGTCCGACATAACCTCCTCCTCCAGCTCCGGCGGGGGAGGTATCCGTGGGGATTTTTCACACGATAAAAAAAAAACATACGTCAAATCCCATACATTCGTCATTCTATTCTCATGCTCTCTCTTCATTGATAGTAGTTTATGATTTATAGTTTTCCAATAAAAATAATTATTTAGCTGGAATACGCCCAGAGGAGGTCAATAGATATAAACCCACAATATTACATTATCAGATACGTGTATAGTATACTGTACACATTCCATGAAAGAGATCTTTGTTTCCTTTATTACAGCATAAAAATAGTCAGGATACTCTGTTTTCCGTGAACATGCCGGATGCACTGCACCGCCACGACTATATGTAGATAAGAATATTATGTAATCCAGCATGCACCTAAAAGCGTTATGATACTGAACTTTCAGGTATACATTCTCGTCACACAAAATGACAAAACATTATCGAATTGAAAATAATTCAAAAATGGCTTCTGATAAAAGAGAATTTTTCCAGAAGCTTTCCAGATTGATTGATTCTAGAATGCGGATAAACATACTTTATATATTTTTTGTAAATACATACATATTATACATAGAAACACCCAGACCAATACAAATATTTATATTCATACACACAAATATTTACACTGAGCAGGGGATCGAACCCGCGCCTCCTGCGTAGCGGCCGCGTTCAGTACCGCCACATGTTCCAATTTCCTATGCATGAAACTAAAAACCCTTTACAATGTATCTTCATAGTGTTTTCTACGTATCAAAATCCTGAATGTAAGAAATACCGAAGGTCTACCCACTAATGTGTACAGCTCTTGCGCGTCGTAGTAAAAGCTGTTTCACAATACAATTCTTATTTATGCTAACCGTACTTGACCGACGGAATAGCTTTGCTGCATCATAATGGGCCGAGGTTTTTGAGGTTTACGCATAATTCGGTGTCTAGGTCAAAGATTTAGGTAGGCAAGAATTGGTGTAGTTTAGGGGTTGTGTAAGTTATAGGTCAGTCAGCACTAGTTTATCGATTCAAGGGGATATTCGAGGGGAATTCCATAATATGCCACTACACCCCGGCACTGGTAGACTCAAGACGGTGTGTGCTTTTTGTGGTTCGAGTCCGACATAACTGTAGGGGTTATATCACGTCATAACCCCGAGGTGATTTCAGCACGAAAACAAAAGGTCAATTTACACCACTATTAATATCAACACAACAACGGAAAAGGTCGACATCCAGGACGGTAAGTACTTGAATCCGTGACAACTTCCCTTTTAGGCGGGACTCCAACCAACTGATCTGCTTCGACACTTATTCGAAATTCTCTTATACATTACTTCTTGAGGTTTAGAGCACCGGGTCTAGTGAGAACACACTTTCTTTTAAAAGCATTTGTTTCAGGCCATCGACACATTCTTAATGAACACCACCTCCCACGGCCCTTAGCCCAGTCGAATTAGTTCAAATATAGGTCAAATCCTAATTCGTTACGTGTCCTACCAACCTTCTTGATTATACTTAAAGAGCTGAATCTTGAAAAAGGGCGCCCTATTGGCATCTGCGCTCTTTCAAGCGCGCATTTCTTGACTTGACATTTTTTTTAATAACATGACGTATTCACCAACCTTCGGATGCGAGAAAAAGAAGACATATTGTTCGGAACATAATATCTTGGACCTAAAATGTGCTCTATACGCGCTGTATACGTTTCTTGGGTGTCTATTGAGGATAGCACGGGATGCTACTGCGGTGGACGAGCTCAAATTCACCAAGCATAAATTATTACACAATAATCCACGGGCTTCAGGGCCTCGTTTTCTCGCGATTTAGGTCCAAGATACGTGTCCCGAGGTATACGAAAGTGTCGCCATTATCGATACTGTAGTTAAGTTACTGAAACAAATCTATTCATTCAATTTTAATCTTTATCGCCCGTCATTACACATTTTTAGTACAACATTTCATAAATAAGGTAGTTTAATAGGCACTCAAAATAAATTAATTTATTAATACTTAGAAGCGACAGAATTAGAACACGAAATTTAATATTCATACGCACTTTATAGGGTCCGATATAAAACATGATCAGAAAATACAAATTAAATAGCTACGTTCGCGTCGTGTCGGTTCCCAGTGGAGTAAAAAAGGATCGCCTCATCTCTTGCCATGGGTGGCGATTGAGAAATTGGTATTTCCTGTTAGACCAGGAGATGATGACAGAAAAGTTCAAGTCATTTGTTACAAGTATGGCGACCCTTAGAGGGTTGGATTGGGTGATTTGAGAACCGAAAATACTAATTTCAGAGCTGACCCGCGGGGCGTAATTACAGGCTGGTTAAAAATTAAAAATTTTAAAAACCCCCGACCCAAAAAGAACCTATAAAAAGTTAAATAATAACTATAACATTATGACCTACCCTAAGTATTGACCCTTTTGTCATTTGTCTCTTCGGGGGACCGCTAAGTACCTTGGTATGCCCTATTCTCCCCGACGGTCAGTCGGCCACCCAGAGATGTGTTTGATATCCACCAATCATATTCATTGGTCTTATTCCATATAGCATAGCACTGGTGGAAACCGATTTAGCTAAATTATGTTATTTATATATAGAAAGATGCGTGCTATCGATGTGTACTGTGTAGGTATGCGTGCCATGGATGCGTGCTGTGGATGCCTTAGCTTTTACATCCTCGTAGAAGTCAGTAGTTATAAGTGGCATTTCATTTCCATCTATCGCCCCTCAAGATAACACAGTAGAAATATGTGGAATAATATTCCACTCTTACCTACCAGAGGGGATTCGTTGGTAGGGACAAGTGGAACAGCCCGCATTTCTCTGGTGGACAGATTGTGTTCTAGATGACAGTGTTCTAATATCACTGTGAGAGTCGATTCACAACTTACCGTCCTTCTGGAATACGGGACTAAGGTTCTGAATTATGTACAGTGGAAAGAAATCACATTATATTGGTCGCTACAACTTACCGTAAGCAGTTACTAAAACAATCGGTTCGCGTGATCTGTGGCTACAAATCCGATTTTTATTGTCCAGTGGCTGGTAAGGGTAATACGGATCTACGCAGTTTCCCTGACTTGAAAAACGGATGTCAATTTTATTTTGATTGTTGTATGTTTACAGTTAACATCGTAATGACAAAATTTGATATCTTTGAAAAGGTTACAAGAACTTTGTTATGGTAAATTAGAATTTATTATTAGTTTGTTTTATTAGTTAATGAAAAAAAATAGGAGGTACCTACTTAGTGGTATTCATCTGAGTGTTTCCGTGCTTCGAAGGGCATGTTTAAAGTTTGTCCCGGCTGTAAATAGGCGTCATGTCAATACGGAGGTTTATATCGGCAACCCGAACAAGTTTGTCACTGGTTGGTCAGTAATCACGACTCGGGCTAGGAGGTCAGACGGCAGTCGCTACCAATATTGCCGAAAAAACGAAGCCACAATATATTTAAAAGCAACACGGAATCTGAGGTGCCTAGAATGCGCACAAAGCAAGGATGACAAAAAATCAATACCTAATAAAATTGTTGATGAAAATGAAATTACCGGTAAAGAAAAATACAGGGGTTACCCGCCATCCCTACCAGGGTACCCGAATTTTTTTCGATATTTTTTCGATATTTTCACGATCGCATAGGCGTGCAGTGCTTGTAGAACTCACAGTACCGTGGGAAACTAATATACCTAAAGACCACGTTATAAAGACAAACAAATACTTTGACTTGACTAACGAGATAACCAAAAACGGCTACGTGGTTAAACTCTACGCCGTAGAAGTAGGAGCAAGGGGAATTCCAGCTAAATCCCTGTACAACTTACTTAAAGACCTCGGATTGCCAAGAGCTTCAGTAAGCTCTTTACTAAATCGAATATCAAAAGCGGCATTGATAGGATCTTACCAAATTTGGATAGGTAGGGGGGGGGGGGAACACTACTGACGGTGGAGGTGAGCGCTGATGCATCACAAGGTGGTCACCCTAAACCTACATCTGGGTCGCAAGTCCCAGTCGCCGTCACGGTGTTCCTCTCTGTATCACGCTATGGACCATGCGACCGCACGGTGAATCCATGGAGTGCTGAGAATCGGATCTCCCACATGTTCCCTGCTTTAATTCCCTTGTAATAGGCCAAATATGCTACATAAACAACGGATCCTTTTGTTGTTTTGACTTATACCTAAGTTTGAATTTCAAATAATAAAGAAAATTTATTCTAGCAAAATTTTATTAATAAGTATGTGGAATAAAAACGTAGATAGCTCTGCGTTTAAGTGCTTATACATATGCCTTATGTAGTTATATGCACTTATACGCAGAGAGCTTAATGTAGAACCATTAATATAAAAATAATAAAGCTTTTTATTCTCTAATGGCATCGCTGGAAGTTCTGTAAAAGTTGGTTCTAAAACATTTCATTGGAAACTTTATAATTACACAGTGGGGCAGTAATGACGCTGAAGTCATTTGTTTTTTTTATTACGATTAGTGACGACGACGTCAACTAGAGTTATATTTATAAGTCTAAAGAATTAATAATTTATTGCAATAGGTACGTATCGGTGCCGCCCAAGGGGGTCATCTCAAAGTCGAAAATGGTCCCGGGACAGCCGGGGTGTCACAGGATATGTTTTAGGCAATCTTACACCTCACCATCTGAGGACCCAAGACGGTGTGGTTTTTAGTTGTATCGAGTCCGTAATAACCGCCCCCGCCGGGGTGCCTCACTAAATCATAGAACATTTTTTTCTCTCAGGTGCTGGCAGTCCCAAACCAAATACGCCACCATTGAAGAACGGTAGTGACTTAAGGGAATCCGGATATTTAATAGCCGTTGGCTCCAGAACATCTAGGTGAGAACTTTAATTTATACTAATTATATTTTAGATATATTCCTATGTAACAACCTTGGTGCTAGAGTAGAAGCCGCTATCATAGTAAAAGCAAGTTTGAACCATAGTACTTAGGTACCTTTTTTTCGTGTAGAAATTTCCACGATACCAACCAGGCGGTTTTGCCGAACTCAAACCGACTAAAGCCAACTAAAGGGGTGTACCCATAAGGTATTTCCCTTGCGATCCGCCTGATCCAGGACCATCTGCAGTTTCGAGATTATTATTTTTATTATTTAAAAAGGACGAAATTATTAAGGTGCGTCCAGATTAAGTTTTATTTTTGTGTCTTTTCAGATTCAGAAGAAAATATAGGAAACGACTACCAATCGTCATCATCTACATAGTGTGTATACTACTACTGATAGCGTTTATTATTATTACTGTATTATGTAAGTTTTTATTTTAACTTTTTAGTACTAATATGGTAGCAAACAAACTCGTGGTCTATAAACGCTTGCAATCGCTTGCTCATCCGTCAATCAGCCGATGTATCGGTTTTCAGTCCCTCTACTAGACGAGTGGCAATTCGTTGCTCGGCGTATATGATGGAATAGAATGTATGGGATTTGACGTATATGACAGGCGTCAACGAATGTCAAAAACGTCAAATCCTGTCATTCTATTCCATCATACACCGAGCAACGAATTGCCACTTGTCTAGGGGGGCAGGTTAGGTTGGCTCTGCGTCTTTTTTTATATAGGATAAGTCAATTTGACTTCACCTTCGTAACTGGTAAGCTGATGGCAAAGCTTCGGAAAAGAGGGTCACTATTATAGACACATACCATGTTACAATGGTGGCACTAAGCTTGACGGCCTCATCAGATGCTTTTTCACGCCCGCTTAAAGGACCCGGGATTGTAAGAAGAGGGAAAGGGAAAATGCAAAACTTTTGATGAGTTCTATAATATTCTAAAATATTCAAACTAATGTCGTATGTAAATTCTAGACACAAAAAGCAAGGACGCCCTTGATATGATAGCACCTCCGCATTTACTTATAATGCAGCTATAATATTTTATTGTTAGTAACTAGGCAGTTACTGCTTTCTAAAAACTTACCTAAGACACCACAATGAGAAAATAGGCAAAACCTTGTGTCAAATTAAATGCTCTAAAAATATACTTTGTTTGATGCCGATTGAATTGTCTAAAACTATACTATAAATATTATAGAGTGCAAATTCATACCCAGGATGCATAATTTTATTACGGACCTGGAATTTCTTTAAAATGTCTTCGATCTGATTAACATACAATGACATAAATGCAGCACAACCTTTCATTTCTTATCACTAGTAATTATTTAGACCTGTTTAATAATTATTTATTTATTTATTTATTTAAAAACTTTATGCACACTTGTACAAAGGCGGACTTAATGCCAAAGGCATTATCTAACAGTTTACCTTAGGGTGATGCAGAGATACATTGAGGTAGGTGCAGGCAGAAGAATGAACTATATAATAAGGATAATTTTCTAACTTGTACACAATAATAATACATGCAATCTGTAGGACAAATTCTGTAGGACATAATTATACCGAATCATATACGATGAAAAATCGATGGACATACATCATTGAACGTTGTATTTTTTCCAATATATAAATAAAGGCCTCATTTTTTAAGTCTGTAAAAAAAGAAGAATTTGATTGCATGAGTTTTTTTTCGTGGGCATTCGAGAAAGAATATCTGTACGTATATCGAAATACAATATCATTTTAATAACTTTTGGGCGGAAATAAGAATCCAATCATATTCGAGAAGTAATCCAAACATATTTAATGTGTCTTACATTTCCATCTTCTCTACTTCTGTGAAATATTTAATTATCTTTTTTCCTTTTAGATGCAATAGCAATACATAGAAAACCAGTAAGATTATGTAAGAGTACAGCGTGTTTGCGATCCGCGGCTAACCTCGCGCTTTCAATGGTCAAAACCGCTGATCCCTGTGAAGACTTTTATCAGGTAATCTAAGTACATCTACACTTCAACGGATCTGCATGTAATTTGGCACAGTCTAGAGTCTAAGAGTAATACCTAAAGGCTGTAGGTTCCTGCGGGCCACGGGAATGGGATCATCCTTCGGTTCATTCGCGGGTTGAGACGCAGGCAACATTACGAGACTTACCTAATATATAATTTTACTAGCTGACCCGGCTAACTTCGTACCGCCATATTTTCCGTCCGTGTGGTATTATCTCTTAATTTATCAGTGTTTCTCTACAATACTATGCATGTATTATACATATAAACCTTCCTCTTGAATCACTCTATCTATTGAAAAAACCCGCTTCAAAATCCGTTGCGTAGTTTTGAAGATTTAAGCATACATAGGGACGGACAGACACCGACAGCGACTTTGTTTTATAATATGTAGTGAAGTGATGATGATGATATGCTACGATAGAGAGCTATGGTGATCTCCTCGATGGCAGTTACATATATCCGAAATTGAGCTCACACGAAACACGAGCGAAAGACTGATCATTTACGTAAGTACTATGAAATTGCTTGGGATTACTTTCTTTTAGTATTCGTCTCCCGGCCCGATGTTACCAATTGCCCGAAAGTTCGAACCACAACTTCGGATGAAAAGTTTTATGATAAACCTACACATTCTTTTTTTGCAGTACGTATGCGGTAACTGGGGTTCCTACCACCCCCGGCCTGATGCATACCAATCCTACGACTGGTTCAGAGACAAACAGACAAATGTATACGCTATAGTGAGAGATTTCCTGAACAAAAACACTACAGGTCTACCAAAACCAGTACAGCAGGCAAAGGATATGTACCATGGGTGCATGGATACAGGTAGGTATGGATATACTTGGAATATTATCGTCTTCAGCAATACCTTTACTGTTTGCTCTTTGGAACCCGGGGTATGCTCTCTCCTTTCATTTGCATTTATTTATATCAGCTTTCCTGGGAGCCACTTTCCTTAATCACCCGTCCCGAAAGGAAAACTACACCAGAGCCTCGTTTGCCGATCAGCCTACAGGTGAAGTCTCAGAGGGGACTTTGCTCGCTGTGTGCCTTCTACCGCCTACTCAGATGACTTCTTTGACATGATGCCCACAGCTACATTCTATCAACGCACCGCTCGCTATAGGCAGGGAATTCATCTTCACACATTGTGACGGAAAACAGTGCGAACTGCGCGGTATGAAAAGGGCTTCATCGTACGCACACTCAAGCTGTGCAATGAATTCCCTGCTGTGGTTTTGCCAAGCGACTACAATATGGAGTTCTTCAAGATGGGCATTAGAAGGATTCTTCAGCAACACGAGTGTTAGGTGTTGCATTGCATACGTTCATAGGCCACGGTATACATTCCCCATTGGGTGAGCCGTGTGTTAGTCTGCCACATAAGTGGTATAAAAATGGTCTTGATAGAGCTCTATAGGTACACCCAATCATGATGGTTCAAAAATATGTTTAATGAAAACAGTTCTACAAAACTAATTACCAGGTTATTGCCACTCCACGTCACACAGCCAAGTCAGCAGTGGTTTTCGTAAAATTGGATTTCCACGCTAAGTCAACCTTTAATTAGGTTTTTACCGGAAACCTCTTGACAGCATAATTGTTCCTACTATCAAAGTAGTGCACATTTTTAGCTGAAAATGTTACTCCTTAAATTGAATGGGAGCGTGGACCTATTTGCTGATTAATTGAAAATAACTGCAAAATAAACAACAACAGTTAGGTGTGTACGCAGTGTAAAGCGACGTCTCATCTCATTGACGGACGAGACTCTGGCACCGGCTTTCCTCCCGAGGTTGGGAGATCAAAAAAGAAATATTTCAATCGATCGCTCCATTTTCCAGTTTTTGCGAAACTCATCATCACTATTTTCCATTAAGCAACTGACATCTGACCCCCACAACCAATTGGTGATTTCGAGGTTCGGTAGTTAGACTAATCGGACTTTTCAGGGCTCCAACTACTCGTAATGACTACCATAGATGTTCGTATGAAACCCGGGATCGATAACTGAACGTGCTTTTACGAGTTTTTGCAAGACTAACATAACGAGAGTAATAACTATCATAAGTATATTTTCAGAGACTATAGACAAACGAGGACTGAAACCAGTTATTACTATCCTGGAGTCACTCGGCCTCCCGGCATTTCCTACGTTCATCAATGCTACAGACGACTTCGATTACTCCACGTATGAATTCAACTGGTTGGACACCGTGATCAAGGTTAAGACTCAGATAGGAATGGATGTGTTAATAGGCTTCGATATCTTCACGGACCCGAAGAACTCATCAGTTTATAGACTCGTCATGGGATCTCCTGAGACAACCAACCCGTTTCCAAGGTAAGTAATATCAAAGTCAAAATATGTTACAAACAGCTTTCAGTAATCCGATCCAATTTCAGCAATTCACATCTAGTCAGTCTAGAACTATGATTTGATAGTAGGACAAGGATAGATCAGCTGATCTAGTGAATGTAAATCACGGATCTGAATCATAAGTTCTTCAAAAAACCAAAGGAAGAGAACCGTTTACTCTATCAATATTTACAAATGAGAGTAACCACTCTTAACCTCTTTAGCTATAAGTAGGATTACAGAAATAATAATCAACAATTATCAATTTTCTAGCACACACAACGAAAGAAAACGTCACAATGGTAGAAAAAACTTTGATAGTTTACTAAAAATGATAAAAGAAAGTGCTAATTTCATAAGCCACAACCCCCGTCGTAGCGGTAAATCAGATGATGAAGAAGAAAAACGTGCACAAATACATAAAATATTCTACGCAGAACTAATCAAACTATTTGTGATAGAAGCTGATGGTGGCAAGTCTGCTAATTTGACTGAAATAGAACTAGATCAAAATATAATATTGACCTCAGAAGAGTATTATGAAATGAACAATGATATTTATGAGGTAAGTGACCAAACCAACATTTGAAATAATTACACTTACTGGTACTAAATTATTTTATGAATTTTACTATTTATTCCGCATCAGAATCTTGATCATCTACCTGCCTTTGTCCCGATTATTTTGAGATCGCCGCAAAATGTAATTCTCCTGTATACATTCCTGTCAGATGTCTTTTCTTCAATCACTCCCTTCTTTGCCATGTCCACTTTCATTTCTTCCTTCCCTATGGTATCTTTTAATGGTTATATTATATGACCACAATATATCTTCATGACATATTGGGCGAGGCGAAACCATTTAAGATCTTGGGATAAACATATTGAACAGAAATTGTCATCGACTTAGGTACCTACTAATTATGGTATGCCATAAAATTTATACCTAGTGTTATAAAGAGGAATGTATAATTATGTATAAGCTAGAATTTTATATATTTAATGGTCGCGTGTCTCATGTAAAATATGGTCTTTTGGATCTAACCAATGATAGACATCAACGATACCAAACGGACTATTTACCGAATGTAAACTGTAGGAATAGAATTTTAAATCATTATCCACACGAATAATGTCAAGGTGTAAGTAATTACTAATAGTACTTTTTATTTTACATTTTACACCGATCAATATTAACAACGTGTGATTCAATACGATAATGGCACTTATTATACAATGTTTTAAATAGAGTAGCTTATTTTAAAGAACATAAAGCATGTAAATAAAATGATAATGCTCTAGCTGCGGAAAGAACTCACTGTTGTAGTTTTCGCAAGCGTTTTTTACTTCTAGATAGGGTTCTTCTAGAAAAGGCATTAGAAGGTTCCAATAGGGTCGACAGCATGAGCATAGCGCTCCTGGTGTTGCATAAGTCCATAGATAACGGTAAACACTTTCGGTCAGATGGGCCGTATGCTTATCTGTCACTTAGTGATATAAATAAGAAGTGATAATAGATTTTACCAAAATTTCAGCTAGAAACAGACAACTCAACAGAATCCAGTGACCAGGATTACGATTTAAACATCCCAGAATACACAGTAGATGAAATTCAAACACATACAGATGCAGTGGTCATAAACAACAACGGTACAGCGTCTCCTATTTGGAAGAAATATTTAGAAGGAGTTTTCAGTATTAGTAATGTAGCGTTAGACTTTGATAATGATAGAATATTGATAGCAGAACCTGATTTGAAATATATGTCACGAATGGCTGCTTATGTTTCGAAAACTCCACCTGTTATGCTTGAGCTATATATTTGGGTAAAGGTGAGTTCCTACATATTGCCTCTTTTCTTCTATGTTAATAACATTCTCAAGGCTGTACAATCTGATGTTTGAGTAACCCTACAGTCACTCTTTATTTGAACAGACAGTAACCCTTACGGTATTCCAACGATGTTTCTAGTCTTGAAATCAGCAAATCGTTGTCTGTTTGATATTGTTATTTCATAAGTTCGTTCTTTTTTCTTCAAATGTAGGTGGTAGAAGTAATTGCAGCACACACGACTACAGAACTTCAAATACTTTTTCAACGGGCTTACGAAAAGGGCCATTCGCATGAAACATCTCCGCCTCGATCTTTGCAGTGTGCTAATGCGGTTAATGATATGCTTGGTATGGCAGTAGCTTACGGCATTGCTGATCCATACTTCTTTAACGTAACGAAACCTAAGGTACGTACCTAATTAACACTGCGGTATATAAATAACACACTTTTAAGAAGTCTTTAGAGTTATAGCAGGTATTATCCATATTAACGTAAATAAACTCTGTAGTATCTTTCAAGAATTTTATTGCACTATCAGTTTTCAGCTTTCAGATGATTTATAAAATGGTTAATTACAGATCATATCAATGATAGATCAATTAAAAAACTCCTTATCACACCTGGTTGGTCAAGCCAGATGGATGGATGACAACACAAAATTAGCAACTTATAAAAAGATAATCGAAATGAAATCACTGATAGGATTTCCAGACTGGCTTTTAGAAGAAGGTCAAATAGAAGAATATTATCATGGTATACAAGTAGATCCATCGAAGTATCTAGAAAACATGATAAATATAATCCAGGTTAAAATTAAGAAAGCTTTGAATCGATTTCGTGAAGGAAATAATTTCACTTGGGCGACTGATCCCACTGAAGTCAATGCATATCATACGTTTCAAGAGAATACTATAAGTAAGTAGAAAGTTATGAATAAAAGTAATGTGGGGCATTTTTCATTAACAAAACCGCTCTGGAAGACTAGTGATATTTATTCTTTTGAAATTATTTAGTAGATAAAACTACCGTTTTACAATCATTTAGTTAGTTTAGTTAATCGAAATCATTTAATGTTTTAGGAAATTTAGTTGTTTTAACTGTTTAACTTCTTTTTTTCAACCTGTCTAGGTTTTCTGTAATTTTTCATAACATTTCAAATTTTTCTGTAGCTGTCCCTATGGTGATGTTACAACCTCCCTTCTTTGATTTGGGTTTAGAGTAAGTATTAACAGCAGAATAGTTATACTTCTATTTAGATTTTTGTAGCTTTCTCTAATATTCTATATGTTAATAATACTTTCCTTTTATTTAGTTCCCTCAACTATGGCTCACTGGGTACTGTTCTTGGTCATGAAATAACGCATGGCTTCGATAACTTTGGTAAAATACTAATATTTTATTTACATTGCTTTGAAATCTAGTAATAAGTCTAATTTCTGTTTCTTTTATATTCTCTTATATTATTTTCTTCTGATAAACTTTAAAGTCTTCACAAAAGTTAGTGTTCCATCAAATTATAATATCGTTTAAAGGTAATTTTATTTCATACAAAGCACCGGGAACCCCTGATTAAAGTTTTACGAATACTTATATTAGAATCTATAGTTGCTAAAATATGTAGAATTTTCTAGATAAATATAACAGTATAATCTCTGTATACAGGTCGTCAATTCGACAAAAACGGTAACCTGCTGCCTTGGTGGTCAAACTCCACCATCGAATCTTTTATCAACATGACACAATGCTTTGTGGACCAATACTCCAATTATTACGTACCTGAACTCGATGACTATGTGAGACTTTTTTAATTATTAGAAGGAAATCTTAATTTTATTCAGATAAATTTTCAACGACTCTTTGTCCATTTTTCATAAAACAGTCAAAATACTGTCTTTAACATCTTATTCCACCGACACAAAAGGAAGATTTGCCAGCCAGGGTAGGTCACCACGCCTGGTTGGTCACAGACCAACGATGTTGGAAATATTGGAATATTGGGCAGATTGGCATGGTGTAAATACGTTAACCAGCGTAAGAACATTCATTGCGTGATTCAAGAGAAGTGGTTCTATAGACAGTGTTGGATACATTAATTTTGGATCCCTTCAAATACTTTACTACTTTTTGCAGGTAGATGGCAAAAAGACATTAGGTGAAAATATAGCAGACAACGGTGGCCTCAGAGAAGCTATAGCAGCTTTAAGACACCATCTACAGAAACGAGGACCTGAACCGAAGCTACCTGGATTTGAAGAAATGAATTCAGAGCAAATGTTCTTTTTATCTTACGGAAATGTTAGCTAATAATAAGTATATTTCTTCTCCATCATCTTAGTTTGAGATCCTGGTTACTATCAGTACTTCACCTGCTTTTAGTTTAGATTTGACTTAAGATACATAATTCTTTATTGTACACCAATAGATTAACAATAGAGACTAGTAAGTAGTATGTATACAGTTTAATGTACAATGGGCGGCCTTATTAAGCGATTTCTTCCAGGCAACCTTGGATTTAATTATGATTATGGAAGTGAATGCCATATAACCTCGCAATATCGAGAGATTATGCCCATGTGAGATTATGAAAGAGAACTGCTTCAGTTTCATTATTCAATTACCTTACATCTTTCGCTGACCTACCTGGCTTAGTACAATCAGTTCCTTTTAGAGAATAATTTAGTTTATAACACTGTTGAATTATATTTCGTCATCCTATGATGACGAAATATAATCCCAGTTGCATCCGAAGCTTTTTCAGTTCGGAGTCTGGGCTCCGCTTTACCAGATTTGGTTGAACTTCCATATTACGTAAAGCGACTACAGTTGAATTAACTTATTATATAAGTACTTATTTATAATCATACTTCACCATTTTAACAGCTTTGGTGTGGAGTATCAACCCAAGATTCCTTGAAGTTAGACCTGGAAGATGAACACTCTCCGCAGCAGTTCCGGGCACGCGGTGCACTGCAGAACAATGAGGATTTCGCGAAGGTGTGGCACTGCAAACCTGATTCCGCCATGAACCCTCGAAAGAGATGCATCATATTTTAAAGGTTATTTTAGTCCAAATGGGCATTATACCTATGTATTTATTACTTACCCTAAACTTGCCTCTTCTTAAAAAGAATAAACAAAATACCTTAATGGTAGTACGGATAGTTATTCAATTCATAGTGTGGTCAGCTGAAAAAGGAACAGGCGCGTATAGTGACTATAAATTCTATTTATTAATACTGGTTACATAATAAATTGATTATATTATTGTTGTAATTTTATGCTTCAGTATATTAAGTATGTTTACTTCCAGGATTGAGAAGAAGATAATTATTTATCGAACAGGATGACTGATAAGGATAACTTGAATATAATCTTCAAAAGAATACAATATAAAGCTATGGCCCGGTTCCTGAAAGGCTGACTAAGACCACAATCAACGAATCAAATGTCAAATCGTAAATACTGTGCGCTCATTGGTTGAAATTCATCGATGATCATCAGGCAGCCAATGAGCGATCAGTATTTAGTACTTTCAATTGTCACGAGTTTGACAAAACAGCGTTATAAGCTTTATAATGACATACTCTATCCTTAAAAAATCTATTTTAGTGAAGTCTCTACGATTTTTGTCCCAAAACGTGGGTTGACTTTGAAAGTAATAATTTAATTTAATAGTTATAATTGCAAATGTGTGTGCCATAGATATAATAATACTTAGTAATTGTCTCTAGTCTTTTATACGCTAAAAATAGTTTTAATTAATACTTAATTTGTTTGTAATTTAGAATCTGAAGTAACGCACACCGTTATAATGTTTTAAAAAAATAATGTATATAATTTATTTATTCATTAGTTTCCCTACTTCGTGTGCAATTTACATTTTTCCGACCGCTGCCTTGTGCGCTCGCATGCGACTGTTTCGTGCAAAAAATATATTAGATAGTTATATGATTTGCACGAATTGCGGGCGTTATGCGTAATACGCACAAGACAGCAGACGGCTTTTACTCAAATATTTTGAAAATAATAGTATTTACGTAGATCTAATAATAAATTAATATTAAATTGTTAATATTGTTTGAAATTAAATTGACATGACAAAATAATTGTTTCCGTATCTTTTATTTTCAAAAACATTAAATATCACATTATAAATCAATTAAAAATACAAGTATACAGGGGAAACAAACAATATGATACATCTTATGACTTTGATCTTAAAACAGATTTTATACAATGATTTTATTTTTTATGATGACCAATGGTATTGTACGAAATGGTTTTGGCGTAGCCTGTTCCAATTCCCGTTGAAATACCATAAGCTCCTGAATATCCGCTGGAAATTCCTCCGTAACCAGAGGCATAACCTCCTGAGATTCCACCGTACCCACCAGAAATGCCGCCATATCCTCCAGAAATGCCACCGAATCCTCCCGCTAGAACTGGTCCTCCGACAGAAATTGACGAAGCTACAGGACCAGCTGCAAAACCTGTTATAGCAGGAACTGCGGCTAAACCAGTGACAGCGGTAACCGCAGGAGCAGCGGCCACTGCAGGAACCGCAGAAATTGCCACAGGTACTCTTCTTTCTACTACATACGGTTGTGGCACAGGAACAGGCCTATCAACAACAACAGGTTGCGGGACAGGCACTGGCCTATCTACCTGGACAGGTACAGGCACATTGACTGGACGATCCACATAAACTGGATGTGGAACTGGTACTTGACGGTCAACATATACAGGTCTATCTACAGGCACCTGTTTCTCAACAGTCACTGGGTATGGCACGGGTACCGATACTGGTACTTTAACTGGATATGGCACTTTCTTCTCGTAATAAACTGGCACATGTCTGGTTACTTCCACGGGAACTTTTTGAACTACAGTTACAGGGACTGGTCGGTCCACTGTTACTGGATATGGCACTCTGACGGGAACTGGGACCTGTCTGTCTACAGGTACTGGGACAGGTACTTGAACTGGAACCTGTACATCTCGTGTGATGGTTCTTGTTATATAACGGGGTACTTCTTGGCGTAGGATGACAGGATTTGGCTCGACTGAAACGGATTGCTGTACGGCAGGTGCAGCAATTGCTACAGGAGCAGCTGCTACGCTTGCTACTGCAGGTCCGGTTGCTATCGCTGGTCCGGCAGTCACTAGTGAACCTGTAGCAATTGCTGGTCCTGCAGCTATAACTGGCCCAGCGCTTATTGCTGCACCGGTTGCAATGCCTGAGCTCCCAGCAATACCAATGCCACCACCATAACCTGATACACCAGTAAATCCAACAGCTGATCCTAATCCAACAGCTGATCCTAATCCAACAGAATGGCCTATTCCGAAACCTGGACTAGACAGTCCCAATGAATGTGATCCAAAACTTAAAGGAACAGACTGCCCGAAAGACTGACCACCGTAACCGAATCCACCAATGTGTCTTTTAACTCCTTTGTCTGTCACAGTTTGATCTTTGATTCCCTCGGCCTGGAGAAATTCTGACAGCTTGGATTTTTCAGCTATATCTTTAGTTGTTGATAGACTGCTTGCTGCAAGCAGCACCTGAAATAAAAAAAAAAGAGGATTTGAGAAGAGAAAATATCCTGCTTGAACACCTTAAATAAATTCATTAACTTAGGCCTAATGGTAAGAATATTGCTTTAGAATTGTACTGTACAACATAATATGTACATGTAAGGCTCACACTTTCCTACCCCGGAAGAGACAACAGCCCGCCATCTGCTTCAATCCTTATACTTCACAAGGTTCCTCTAAAGTCATTAAACCTTTCATGCAAGTCCGGCGGTTTCGAGTACTTCTGACCCTTACCACCATCTAATGCTTCGTTTACATACTCGCGGCAGAGCGAGGGAAGTGGCGAGAGAAGTGGGCAGGGACGTGGTGTGAATGGTATATTCGTCATGCCGCGAGTACTGCCGCGTATGTTGCTGCGAGTGTCGGCTTGGAGCGCGAGAAGGAGCGGCAATACTAGCGCGATGAAGCATTCACATACTCGCGTCGCGCACACTTCGCATCGAGCGCTCGTTGTGTACGCGCGTGTCACAGTCACAGGATTACTTCGAATTTATTATCATGACAATGACGCAACCAATCGAATGGTCCAACGAAAAATCAATAGAATTTATTTGGTAGGTAATCAGGCTAATTTGGTAGGTACTACCTACCTACCTACCTACCAAATTAGCCTAAGTATACCTACCAAACAGGTAGCTAGGGTACCTACCAAATTAGAATAGGTAGGTAGGTAGGTACCTACCTACCAAATTAGAATAGGTAGGTAGGTAGGTACCTACCTACCAAACTAGAATAGGTAGGTAGGTAGGTACCTACCTACCAAATTAGCCTAATTACCTACCAAATTAAAATAGGTAAGTAGGTAGGTACCTACCTACCTACCAAATTAGCCTGATTACCTACTAGCTAAGTATCTAATTTGATAGCCTAGCCTAATAAAATGCCTATACTGCATTCGGTTAGGTGTCCACTTAACTAAAGTCGTCCATCTCCATCGCAAGGCGAATACTGTATGCGGGGCAACGCGATGAACACCGCGATGATGCGAGTGTTGGGCAACGCGATGAACATCGCGATGATGCGAGTATTTGAATGCTAGGGCATTATTCGCGTGAATATTGCCGGCAAGGCGATGAGCAATGCGAGCGGCAGTATGTAAACGCGGGGTAAAGTAGTTTTATTTAAATCTTACTTTACTTTCATAGTGTGAATCGGACTGGGACCGTTGTCGTCCGTCAATGTGTACTATATAATGTATATTGTAAGTTGTAAGACAAGTTTAAGACACAGTCAATAATTAATAAAGTATCGAAAAACCGCAGAGCCCCCCTGCAATTTTTCGATACATTATTATTTGCTACACGGCTCTTTTAAAAGATATTAGAGTAATGTATAAAACCATGGGTTATGATTTGCAATAGGGTCAAATTTCAGAAGACAAGTTTAATTTATTTTCCTGTTTTGTTTATAAGTTTTATAACGTTATGACAAGTTTTTGAAATAAGTTAATCCATAAACTGGCCTTTGTCAAGCTAGCTTGATTACTAACTTTATATAGACCGGTAAGTAGTTGCCAACCACGCTTGCCCTAAAAGCACGACTCTACCATTAAAAACAAGTTAAAAAAGCATCAAGTTAGTCTATAAATACCATCTAAGTAAATTAAAGTTGATTGCCAATTCATAAAAGCACATGCCTACGTTATTAATGACAAGTGAATATATGTGAGTGCAACACACAAGACATGTGAGTACCGGACCAGATTGCACACCGCGTGGTATAGGTAAACGAGAGCGAGGTGATCTAGACAGCCTCACGGAACTAAAACCTTTTCTGAACCCTTGGTAACTAATAAAAATCAATCTGTAGAATTGTTTGTAAGATTTAAATGATATTTTTATGAATATATTTGGTGCAGACTTTTCTCTCAGCCCCACCCTGACAGGAAAATCAGCGCCAAAGCCTGAGAAGAAAGACTTTACAGTAAATAATCAATGCGACAATGCTCTTATGACTATTTTACGTCATAATATAATAATACATAATAAACTAATTTATGTCCGTTACGACAAACACTGTAGCGTCACTCTTTCGAACTCAGCTAATGTACACCCAAAAATATCAATAACACGTGAGACCGTGTTTAAAGTATTTAGCGCTCGTACGAGAGGAGCAAATTGCAGCAAGTTTGTCCGAGGTACTGGCACATCAAAGGTTCTACCCCTCGGCAACTGTCGCAGCCTCATATTGGGAACAAGCAATCTCAACGATTCCAAAACTTGCGCTGACCCCCGTCTTTCTAAACGAAATCATGGAATGCAGGAGTAAGAGAGTTGGCTCCTGGCTCCAAGGTAGTACTCGGCCGAAGAAGAAGAAAGTAACAGGTGTATACTTTACGAAGTCATCCGGAAAAAATAAAACATAACATATTTTATTTACCTTTTTTTTTATCGTGCGAAAAATCCCCACGGATACCTCCCCCGCCGGAACCGGAGGAGGAGGTTATGTCGGACTCGAACCGACTAAAACGCACGCCGTCTGTGGGCCGTCAGTTGCTGGAGGTGATATTGTCGTAGCCATATCCCTCGCACCCCGGCCGACTCAGGGCCATATCTCTCGAACTGGCCCTCTTCCGGTTAGAGATGTTGAGCGGTAAAATTACCCTGGTAAAATACGGTAAAAAACAATATTTTACGTAAAATTTGGTATTTTACGGTAAAATTCGGTAATTTTCGGTAAAATATCAGTAAGAAGGATATAATTTTTTCGATTAAAATAATATAGTATATCCAGAGTAAACAGTGAAAATTTATCATTGTCTATTGTTACATTTATTTTATAAAGACAGTAAGTATAAAGAATAAAAAAACAGTACCTACAAGTATAAATACTCTCAGAATTAACAAATTGTTTCATTTTCATTATCAATCAATCAGCCTATCGCAGTCCACTGCTGGACATAGGCCTCTTCCAATATGCGCCACGTTTGCCGATCCTCTGCCATCCGCATCCAGTCTGTCCCAGCCACCTTTAGCAGGTCGTCAGTCCACCTGGCTAGGGGGTGTCCCACCTTCCGTTTTTCTTCTCGCGGTCTCTAGGACTCGTCTGCCCCAACGGCCATCAGTTCTTCGACAGATGTGGCCAGCCCACTGCCACTTCAGCTTGCTTATTCTGCGAGCTATGTCGGTAACTTGGGTTCTATGTCGGATGATCTCGTTTCGAATTCTATCCTTCAAAGCATAGCTCGGTCCAAAGCCCGCTGCGCGACTTTTAGGTCGTGGACTAATCCCACCTTCAGTGGCAACGTTTCGGAACCGTAGGTCATACATAACACTCAGGACGCACTGGTCGAAAACCTTTGTTTGCGGTAGGGTGGAGGAGAAGACCCAACGTAGTTTGCCAAATGCTGCCCACCCCAGTTGGATCCTTCTGGCTATTTCTTTCTCGAAGCTGGATAACCAGCCCCAGGTAGATAAATTTCGAAACCCGACTTGCTCAGGTGGCTGGAACTCGTCGAGCTTAACCGCAAGGCGATTTGTGACGACTCTCGAGAACAACTTGTAGACATGGCTCAAGAGTGAGATGGGCCTATAGTTCTTCAGCAAGGTCTTATCACCTTTTTTGAAGAACCCTGGTGTTCCCTGATCTCACATTTTGATATCGCAACATAATACGCGCGGGATTCAAAACAAATTGAAATTTAAAACGTTCTAAGTCACCGGTAATTTTCCCGTAATTTATAAAAATGACCGTAAAATTACCGTATTTTACCTGCGTTTTCGGGAAAATTACGTAATTTTGCATCCCTACTTCCGGTGTGGGGACCACAGAGTCCCCAACTCGGCCCCGGGACATATTTTATTTACCTGGGTGAGCTTGCATGAAAGGAGGAAAGGAGGAGTAGAGGAAGCTCGTGAAGTATGTATGAAAATATAGTAAGAGTCGAATGGCAGGCCACTCCTAAAGAAAATAGGCGTGAGAGTATGTATATTGTTTTATTTCACAACATGTACGAGTAAATATGCAGCGCAAAACTAGTATACTTTTAGTGTTTGTCAACGGATACAAGTCTCGATAACTTAATAATGTACTTATTTTCCGGCTGGGCTAGATAGCTATAACATTATTAAGTGAACGTGCTTTGATTGTGTCGCGTGTTAACCGGCGCGAAGGACCAATTCTAGGCGGATCGAGAGGTCCCGGTTTCGAAACCAGGCAGTAGCGAGGATTCCTGTATTCCTATTCCTGTGAGATTCCCAAAGACTCAAATGGTGTATGAGAAACTAGATCGAGGTAAGTATTTTTCCAACAGCTTTCCTTTTGATAATTTTCAACCTTCGCCACTAAATCCAGGCGAAATACCATTACATTGGTAGTATAATAGCCTACTCCTAACACAAGCAATTTCATCATCATCATCATCATTTCAGCCATAGGAAGTCCACTGCTGGACATAGGCCTCCCCTATAGATCTCCAATAAGACCAGTTGGAAGCGGCTCGCATCCAGCGCGTTCCCGCGGCCTTAATAAGGTCGTCTGTCCACCTTTTCCACAAGCAATTTAGCTTCACGAAACTGCTAGTAACTAATTTCGGTACCCACCAAAATTAGTAGTAATTCCCGTTAACCCCATAACTTTTCATGGAATTTTATTTCTACCGGCCAGTTTGACCCACTGAAGAGTTATAGCTACACTATCGCGAGTGCTCAATAGCACAAGAGGTCAGGGTGAGTAGGTTGACCCGAGGTCACTTGCGACGTCTGTTGGCCAGCCAAGGAAATTTATGGTGTGTACGATTTTCTACGTAATATTGTTAAGATCTATTAAAGATTAACTATTTAAGTGCTCCTATTCGAAGTTTATTGAGGTGGGCAAACTGTTAGGGCTTGATGGGCAAATGAAGGCAAGTGTTATGTAGTACCCAATCAGTTGATGTGGAAATTCATGTTTCAACAAATTACCTCAGAATACTGAACTGTCTTCTTCCTCTTAGCGTTAATTCCCAGTCGCATCCGAAGCTTTTTCAGCTCGGAGTCTGGACCCCAGACTCCGAGCTGAAAAAGCTTCGGATTTTATCAGTCTTAACTACGAATTTGGCTAGACCTCGATATTTTCCGTGAAGCGATTGTCATCTGACCTCCACAACCCAATGTTAACATTAGGCGATATCGAAGCTTTGCAGTTAGACCGTTGTTTTTGGATTTTTGAGGGCTCCAACTACCCGTAACGACTGCCATAGATGTTCTCATGGCAACCGGGACCGACGGCTTAACGTGCTCTCCGAGGCACGACCAGACCAATGCAAATACTCATATTTCATTCACACAAATATTTGCACTGAGCGGGGATCGAACCCGCGCCTCCTGCGTAGCGGCCGCGTTCACTACCGCTACGCCACGGAGGCTGTCAACAGTATACTGAACAGTATTTTGACCAAATTACCTATTACGATTTGTTGTATGTTGTAAGAGCCACTATATAGACTAAGTGTTCCCGGCAGAGTAGAAATTGGGCCACCCCATCTCTTCCCATGCGGTGTCGTACAACACCTTGTGTCGTACAGTCGAGTTCAATAATATATTGACACCTCCAAGCTTCATAAATATATGAACGTTAAAAAAGTTAATAATATTGTGACAACTATAAGCATCATTAAATTGTGGACACGATTTAGATTCATTAATATGTGACTGCTTTGCCTCAATAACATGTATACAGCCAAAGGCACATTATTATATGGATACAACGAACATAATTATTATTATGTAAAGACTGGAAAAATCATAATCATGTATACACACATGAAAACAATAATATCTGAACTAAGCAGATTCTAATTATAATTTTGTTTTTTTTTTTAATTTTTAAATTGTAAAGTTTTTATAATAAATTGGAAAAAGCGAAATCAATTCTCGGGCGGGATCGCCGTAAGATGGATGTATTGGAAAAATTGGGTCACTCTCGGGCGAAGCTCGGTGGCTCAGTGGTCAGAGCGTTCCCCCTGTAAGGGAAAGTTCGCGGGTTCGAGTCCCACCCGAGAATTGATTTCGCTTTTTCCAATTTATTATAATTTGTTTAGTCTAGCAAACTAATTGCTTTAAAATTATCTTAAATGTAAAGTTTTTGTTTCATCGGTGCACGGGTGGATCTTTTTGTAGCGTGCAGCCAATACACGATATGATGAAGGGAATTTATTGCCAAATAGACGTAGTGGACGCTTTACATTCGGATTTTGGGGGTGGATAAATTCGGGTGGGCCAATAGAATTGTGCGAAATATCTGACCAAATGAATAGTGATGCCGATTTTGATATTCTAAAAGACGTGTTTTTACCAAGTGCAAAAATTGTGTACCTATCCTTATAATCACCGAATAACTTTTATACAAGATAATACTTAGTTCCGTTCACAATGCCAGACGAGTTCAAAATTGGATAACTGAGCAAGAAACTTGGAATTAATAATTATTCCACCGAAGCCCTGACCTCAACCCCATCCGCGGGCAAAGCTAGTATATATTTATGCTTGGATGTAATCCCTCCGGTATTCATATAAACACAAGCTGTCGAAAAGAACATTGAAAGACACTCATTTCAAAAACTAGAAAACAATGGAAGCTACTGTCATTTCTGTCAATGTAAACTAGATCTTATTTGTTCCGGGATATTAGAGATAATTAAGAATCTTAGCCTGCTCAGATATTATTGAAGCCAATATAGATTAGAATTTTTTGTTGAAAAGCGTGATCACAAATTATTGCTTAATACATAGCATGTATTATTGTAACGTTCACATGAGCACATATTTTTGATCTATAGGTTCTATAGAATTTATTGAACTTTCCAACGCTCACAATATATTGAATCCTTGGCAGTGCCAATATATTATTGAACTCGACTGTACAAAAAGTCTGGGCTGTATATACTTATCTGTCTGATGTTAAACAGCCCTATCCCTTAGTCACCACTAAGGGATAGGGCTGTTTAACATCAGACAGATATATACAGCCCATACTCAGCCTATAACTACATGGCTCGAGTCAACAATAGTGCCCGGAAAACGGCAATAGGTTCACCCCCTATTACGTGGGACCTAATACAATGATTGGTGGAATGTGGGTGTTAATTCACCTCTGCCTAACCCTACGGGGATAAAGGCGTGATTGTATGTATGTTTTTTATAGGACACGTCAATTTGACTTCGCCTCGCTTGATGGTAAGCTGAAGGTAACAACGCGCGAAGTACAAATGCATAATGATTATATTATGCATGCCTACACCATGCATAATATAATCCGGTCTCTCTGGCGGTATATCTAAGTATATGTGTGTTGTACATAATGTACAATTAGCAACGAAAGTTTATGATCACCGATAAAAATGGAAAAGTGTTATTGTAAACCACGAAAATTACTTCTTTTAGTAATGATTTAATGAAATCATTTAAGATGTTAAAACTACAACTTCATAATTTCCTCAAATCTAAGAAAGGCGTATCTTTTGACTAGAAACTTTACGTTCGAGGAACGCGCTGAAAGGTGGAAGCCGCCTCGCTTCCACAATGCAGAATTTTATGACCACCAGAATTTCTTCTGGTGGGTTTTTGTTATTTAACTGAACCAGAGTATGATCGTAAAGTAAAGAAGTACTTTTTACTTTTTATATACCTAAACTGTTTTCACTACTATCGGCATTCCCCAAAGACTGCCCCGCATGTTTTTTTACCCAGGTTTGTTAAGAGTTTGTCGATGACGGGATACTTTCCTTGCTGGCTGTACCCCACACACTGTCGATAAAAACTAGTGCTACAACACTAACATTGTTACATGGACAACTAATTTAGTGTTTGCAGGTTGAGCGCACTTTTGCGGTACATCAGACACTTGCGCTCACGTAACCCCTACTACTGGTACAATTAACTGACTAATTAGTAAAGTAACTATTACTTCTATAGCTAATCTATACTAATATTATAAAGCTGAAGAGTTTGTTTGTTTGTTTGAACGCGTTAATATCAGGAACTATTAGTTCGAGATGAAAAAATATTTTTTATGTTGAAGAGTGCGTACGATGTGCGATGGATAAGACAGAGGCTACTTCACCCTCGACAACTGATGGCCCGAGACGACCGTGCGGTTTTGGTCAGTTAGAGTCCGAATTAAAACCACCCCCGGGGGGGAATATCCGTGAGGATTTCCACACGTTCACAAAAGCGCTTCAATATTAACCTTTAGTTCGGATGATAATACAATTTAAATCTATAAAACATTTTCAATTGATCTTAGTACCTTGATATTAAGATCTTTTTGAGACTTTGGTAGTCAAGATCAATCTGATTGGCAACTTCAACTTACATGAGATCATCTTAAATACTAACTAGTAACCGAAATTACTAGTATTCCGTCTAACCCCTCCAGCTAAACTAAATTGCTTGTGTTATGAGTGGGTTCACTTCGTCCAGGATTCGAACCCGGGATCTCTTAATTATAAGACTGACTTTTTAACCACCAAGCTATCAATTCAAAAGTTGACCTTCATAGACAAAATATGAAAAATGAAAGCTTTTAAAAAGATGCTTACCATCAAAGCAAAGATGAGCGACATCATACACAGTATATATTTTTTGTTGAGTATAAAAAAAATCCGAGATCACTATATATTATCACATTACTTTCGGCCGGTCGTGTACTCTAGTTCTGCGCACACGCAGCCCGCGCCACGCTTATATAGACGCTTACATGCTCCTGTTTACTCCATCTATGTGGATTAAAGACGTATTTACGATGAATATGAAATTTTCTCCATTCGACAGTAAAAGTTCCCGCTTGACGGCAATTGGTAAATGGCAATAGACCGAAAATTATAATTGGTGAAGTATGGGTGTTCCCGGCACCCCTCCTAGAGAAGTGGCATTTTATTGGTCGGCGTATCGTAGAATAGAATGACAAATGTATGGGATTTGACGTATATGACATGCGTTGACGACTGTCATACGTCATAATCCCATACATTCGTCATTCTGTTCTACAATACGCCGGTCAACGAATTGCCACTTGACTAGTGGGGCGCTGTATACATTATAAATATAAAGCGCGCCTATCACTCAGGCCTTTGGCGCCGAGTGTTAGCAGATACTTTGCGATGGTATAGCGCACCTATAGTGACGTTTCATGCATTACCGAAAATATCAATAGATGCACTTTATAATGTAGTTTGTTGTTATGAAGTTTTTTGTTCGATTTGATATGCATGCATTTTTGCGTCATTATTACTACAAATATACGATGTTGTATAAAATTTTGATTTACTTAACATATCGAATTAAATATTATTTGCGAAGTCATTTTGATGGGTATTGTTTTGCTACTGATTGAGGTTGAGCCAGGAGCCTCGGTACTGTTCATACCCGTGATAGCAGTTCATACTTGTAAGGCGCGCTCTAGGGCAGAGCAGAATTTGAGCCACTCCATCTCTTCCCATGTGGTGCCATACAAGGCGACAAAAGGATAGAGCGTCTAACTGAATTTGACATCAATCAATCAATCAATTAGCCTATTTCACTGCTGGACATAGGCTAGGCAGAGGTCTATGTCCAGCAGTGAACTTGGGAGAGCCCAATGTTGTCTGGGCCTGCTGTTTCGACGCTGGCTAGGCGGGTTGGTACAGGCTTTTATTTCGAGTTTTCCTTCTCTCGCAGTAATATCGTCGGCTTATTTTTCCGTTAGTCGCCTCTTACGACACCCTTCGGATGAGATGGGGTGGTGATACTTGTATTTTTTCTCCGTCACCACACGGATAATTGGACGTCCCAACCCCCAAAAAGAAAGTCTCTACGACCGACTGGTAGTCTGAAACTGGATTTTTTTTCGCAGAATATTTTTTTTTTCTAAAGTAGCCCGTTAACTATCTGCCAGCAAAAGACTTTCCTAAATCGGCCCAATTGTTTCAGAGATTAGCCAAGTTAAACAGTGCTACTGTTTCTTTATACTACTAAGAAAGCAAACAAGCTCACAGTTCAGCTTTATCACTAGATAAAATATATTTTCGTAGGAATTTGCAATACTAATTAAATTTTTCACATAAAACTCATTACGTCACAATATCTACATACCAACCGACATAAAGGCGTAACATCCATCACATGCATCCTTAATTTTTTAATTGATTGAGCATAGCCGCGCACTGTTCGCTTCTGTCCGAACTAGCAACCGATTGCTGTATGATTACAGAACATAAATCTATTTATTGTATCTAATGGTGCAAAACGTGAGGAATAGACATAAATAAGGCCATAATAACAGACATAGATGAAGAGAATTTGTTTCCTTTTAAAGAAAGTTCTAGATTGTTGTTACGGGAGTTGAAAAAAGGTTTCGATAACATGGTTTGAGTGTGTGGCGTCAATACTTCTAGGACGCGCCATATAATTTGAAATAGTTTTTAATAATTTAGATAGATAAATATTTGAATTGTCAAAGTTAAACATCTCCTTTAAGGTTAGGACTTTTCCTGGAGATTTCCAACTAGCAACTTCTGTGTATCGCTCCAGCCTCCTAGACAAAGTGCAATTCTTGGCCGGCGTACCTATTCTCGAATAGAATGATGCATGTTTGGGATTTGACGTATATGATAGATACATACCTAATTATGACGTTTTGTTGTATCGTCAAATCCCATACATACATACATGATTAAATTCTTCAATACACCGGTCAATGAATTGCCAATTGTGGCAGAACCAGAATTTTCTTAGTGAAGTCAATAGACCTTATGATCCAGTGAACAAGAGTCTTTGGAAGAATGATTACTAAATGTAGATAGAGTGAATGAGTGACTTTTTTTCATGCGATTCCCCTGTGGGAATGGGTGGTAGGCGGGGGTGGTATCTGTATACCAACCCCGCCTACCACCGGAGGTGATTATGTAGGACTTGATTTGAATAAAACTACAGCTATCTCAGGTCTCAATTACCAGAGTGTAAGCACACCAGCTGATCCTGTTGCTGTGCTAGTGGGACTTCAGGTATCTCCCTAGTAGAGGGCAGAGGAGAGCCTCAGAGGAACACGTGGAGGGAGGGAATGAGTCCCTACTGAGTGAGTTATGAAGAGGATTGTAGATCAAACTTTTCGACATTCGTTCAAGATATTTCCCAGTATTTGTACTATTATAAAACAGTATGCAGTTACAACATTCCCAGGAAATGAGGAGTCTACATAAGATCTCAAACATGGCCAGTATCTATCAACCTTATTAACAGATCGACCCCTCCTACGTATATTATGGTAACCCACAAAAAGTCGATTTTTGTTTTATTTCAGAAATAATGTATTTTAGTATTATAGAATCAGTACAAAAAATAATTTTAAAGAAATTCTTAAGGTAAGTCTAGTTTTTGGGCCGTATAATATAGTAATTTCTGAATGTAACCGGCGTGAAGTATCGCGACAGCCGAAGCGACAGTTAACGCGGGACGCAGGGGGCTCCTCACTGATCGCGCGGGCATCGTATGTGTTAGTAACGATCTTTCACGCCGGTCGATGCCACGCGTGCAGTGTATTTGTTCTGATTTCGTATTCCGTTATTATTTGAGTTTAAAATTCTGTGGTAACAATGAATAGTGGTAGTAATTCGCAATATTTCAGAAAAAATTCTTCAAGGTCTAAAACTATATTTAATTCAGCCGTCGAAAGTTCTGATCTCAATGAAGAGAAAGAAGAAAATCCTGATAAATAATATGTATATGTGAATTGTTCCTTAGTACTAGATTAGTAAATACATTTTTTCATTATTTTATTCTTATGAGGAACAAAGAACTAGATTTACGCGTATAAATTGGTTATTTCATTTTCTCCGGCGTGTTTTATCGTAAGGAATACTTACAATAATATACATCGTAGGTCAGTGTATTTATTGTGTCTTAAGTGACACTTGCTACATTTTACATGGGAATAGTTAAGTAATATTTGTATTGTAAAAATACTTACTATATTTTACGCCGTGAATCATACATAAAAAAAATAGTATGTTATACTTACCATATTTTACGTTGCATCGATAAAAACATACGATACATTACGTGACGTTAAATCGTAGATTCTTTGTATAATACATTAATTTTTGTTGATTTTACCCTCGGGTACGTTACCCCCGGGTGCTGATATAGAGGCCATAAATAATTTAATGGAAATATTTCATGACTCTGCCATTTCACCCACTGCTCGTGACTTTGAGGGAATTAACAGTACAGTACAACATGTTTACGCTAATACGATAATTAACACTTCCGCCCAATCTTCTGACGAATCAAACCCTGACAGTATTTACAGATTTAAGTTTTAAAACATTTTATGAAAAATATTGTGTGTTGGTGTGGTTTTACTGAATCTATTCTTTTATATGAAATTTCAACCAAATGGATTCGACTCCCATATTTATCATGTGGGTGCTTATTTATTACTGGGGTTTTGGGCTCTTATCTAATATTATTTTTGTTTTGCCCTTTAGGCCATGGTTACTTGCATGAGATTGCTACTAGTGATAAGACTGGTGATTATACAATTAATTCTTGTCATTACTGCACCCCTTTTTAAGTATCATCTCTGTTAAAAGGAGGAGTGCAATAAGAAGTTAATCTAATTTCTTTGCATGCTTAATTTTCGTCTATTTCAGGTTACACTGCAAGGTCTATTCAAGAACGCTACATTCTAACTTCGGAAAGTGACGTTTCGTTTAATGAAGATCGTACCTTGAATACTCCATGCCATACGGAGTCCATCCTCGCATTCGCGGATGATTTGGCAATACTGATTCGCAACCCAAAGCAGTGCCAGGACCTACTGCGTAGAGTGGATGATTTCTGTGCATGAACAGATGGAATGAAAACAAAACCTAGCAAAGCTACTGTCTATGTCTGGGTAGGCGGGGTACCAGATATACTTCATATGACCCAGGGCTTAGTATAGGTGGGGAAAACGTTTCAACTATATCTGAAACCGTGCCTTTTAAATTCCACGGTAGAAAGATTGATAACAGAGGTTGTACTCCAGCTTTGGACGAATTAATTGATACTTTCATTATCGATTTAAAAAAAGGTAGACCAACAACCAATAAGTAATGTTAAAAAAGCTTGGATCTATGACAACTATTTAACCTCGCGTCTTGACTGACCGTTTCTTATATAATATGATATAAAGCAGAGCCATCTCAAAAAACTAGATCACAAACACACTGAAGTCGTGGCCAGGGCTAGCTCAGTTGGCCGACCCGTCACGTCGGCACTATATAGAACCGTGAATAATTTTGGAAAGACATTAAAGAAGCCATCAGAACTCTATAAACACCTATCATCAGTAACTAAAATGCACGTCTTATCGAAATCTAATGACGAAATAGTAAAAGTCCTCCCAAAAGATAAAAATGCATCGGAGCTCAAATCACACCTCCAGTTCCATAAAAAAATCATGATAGGCTCGCAGACTGGTAGAGTAGGTCTAGGTAATATTCAGAAGCAAACAGATAAAGAAATAACAAAATGTTTTCTTCAAGTATTCCCATAGCCTTGAAATGGCGTACCATAATATACGACTGGTCACCGGCCTTACTTAAATTTTACCTAAATGTATTCCAGTTGACCCTCCCCGATCAAAGCAATCTAGTCAGGTGGGGAAAAGCCACAAATAAAACATGGAACTCATGCTAGTGGGGTTTAGGACGCTATAAGACAGGGTCATTACTCGCGCCGACATGATAAGGTATTAAAAATCATACGTGAGGCTGTAAGTTAGGTGGTAGCTAGAGCGAAAAAAGGATTAGCCACAAACCCGCATAATATTCCTTTTTTCACGATCGCATAGACGTACAGTGCTTGTAGAACTCACAGTACCGTGGGAAACTAATATACCTAAATACCACGCTATAAAGTTTACAAAGTAAAAAAAGTTTAAGGTTTATAGTGAATATTATTAAAAAAAACAATAAGGGACTTAAAAATTATAGTAATTTCTCAAAGTTTCATTTTGCTAATTTTGTATGTTTCCTAACATAACTCTTTATTTCTAATAAAAGTTGATTTAATATTATATTCTAGATTTTATTATATTTAGAACACTCAAATTTCTCAACGTAAATTATTGTATGTACTACATTATAATTTAAATCAAATGTTAAGTTACGATGAAGAATATAGTAAGTGTTACTTACAATACTAAAAGTAGTTTATTTTTCGACGTATAAAATAGTATGTAATACTTACGATAAATTAACTATTTTAGAATACGGTGTAAAATGTAGTAACATCAATATCTCAAAATCTGGTAAAATATTTTCATATCGTTTAATATTATTATAAAGTACTTTATTTATCTAGGCATCATAGCAATTTTTAAGTAAATAACTGCGTAATCTAAAATTTTATACAACTTTGTACATTCAAACAGCTCTCCTGTAAAGTTGTCATTTTGGGGTTACCATAGTCTACGTAGGAGGGATCGAGATGTGTAAACTATGTCGGACTTGTGTAACGCATGTTTGAATCAAACTGAATTAATTTACAAGTCCTATTGGTACTAATTTAATCTCAATTACCTATAAAGGAAGCACACGCCCATCTTGTAAACAGTAAATATCCATTTAGTGGTCGCTAATGTGGGTATACTAGTTTTTAATTCTGTTTTAAGATGCATAAATAACCTGTTCAACACATTTTTGCCGAAAGAAGTTTTGTTAAAGTATCATTCCGATGTTGATCGCATATGTCAACTGCAGAAGCATGTTGCAGCTACGCGTAATTCACTGCAGCTTCTTAATGGTCCTCTTTATCAGTAATGGGTACGCTGTATCGGATGCATGCGTCTGCTGCTGTTGTATGCGGTCTGCTTCGGAATCATACCTAATTCATTGCAGCTTTTCAGTGATCCCCTTTATCAGTATCAGAGTTTAACAAGTAATGGGTACGCTGTATCTGATGCATGCGTTTGCAGTTGTCGTATGCAGTGAGCTTCGGAATCATACTTTTAAATGGAGCGTATGTTATTTTTACTTATAATGGAAATTGTATGAAAAACTGACTTTGTCGTCTAGAGAAATATGGATTGCTAATGTCTAATTCATTGCGGCTAAGCCAAGAAAGGAGATTTATGAGTGACTTGTATCTCTAGAGAAAAGGATGCTTAGATGGTTCGGACATGTGTAGAGGATGGACGAAACAAGACTGACGAAACAGATTTATGAAGCGAGGGTGAATGGGCAACCCGGTAGGGGTCGACCTAGATATACGTATGTCAGTCCAGTGTTGGCATTAATCGATTATATTTTTAATAAATTAATTAATTTGTTTAATTTTAATCAGATTAAATTAATCATGATTAGTTTAATCGTGATTAAAAAATATATCTTAATCATGATTATTGATTTAATCATTAATCATTAATCATCAATTGATTAACTTGATTAATATTATTAATTCTACGTAACGAAAGTATACGAATACGACGTGACGTGACGTCATGCAAAAAGTGTCGTTACAACTTTTGCTCTTAATTTTTTCCGTTTAGCCCCCTTTCGCAACGCGCGATAAGGAACTTCGTTCCAATAAAGTAGCTGATAAATACCTAGTTAATCAAATAATCAAATTAACGATTAATGATTATGATTAATAATCATAATCATGTCAAATTTGATTATGATTCATTAATCATAATCATTTTTTTGATTATGATTAATTAATCATTAATTTTTAATCATTAATCAGATTAACTTTCGGCCAACACTGTGTCAGTCAGATCGAAGACATTTTAGAGAAAGGACATGTCAAGAGGACCCGAAGCATGTACGTATAATAACAATTATGAACGTAGAAGAAGCGAAAGATGTATGCCAGGATCGTAGCAAGTGGAAAACTGTGGTCTCTGCCTACCCCACTGGGAAAGAGGCGTGACTATAATAGTTCCGCAGTTAGACTGGTAAAGTGGACCCCAGACTTCGAGGTGAAAAGCTTCGCATGAGACTAGGATTAACACTAGGATGAAGAAGACTACGTTTCCGATACATAAGTTTTTCTGCTGACTGTATATTTCATTTAAATATAGGTACATTCAAAACAGGATATAATTGGGATCTAAAAAATAATAAGGATTAAATTACACCGGCAGTATGCTCTCGTTGCCGTGCTATCGTATTTGTCAACAAGATAATAAAATACATAAAATATATTTTTTATAAATTTATTTGTAAAAAATTAAACTAATAACAAATTAAAATAAATAACTTAAGTTCCTTAATTACAAGCACAGAATCTAACCGTACGTTCACCAAACAACGATCTAACCTTTTTATATACAGACTTTCACTACTTTTTCCATTTAATATTCATATTACTAACGATCCAAATGATCATTAAAAAGCATAAGCAGTTAGACTTATTCAGTCGTGTAAAAAGTATCTACATAAAAAATACATTAGTGGTTAGAAAATAACTCAATAGACTTAAAATGATGATTTATTATTCTTTATTCTCTCATTAACAATTTTCTAAGCGAACATTTGTTTAAATAAACGAAACTTTACATTATATAATTTCATTGCGGGGCCAGTGGGACCTTTGCCCCACCCTGCCCTGCTCTGCTCAAAGATACACACGACAAACCCCAGGATCAGATTTTACTTCTGTCCCATCACTTAAAGAAAGCTGGGTAAATGGGTACGCCCATGGGCACAGGTTATAGGTACTGAAGATAGCTACAGAGCTAACATTAGAATCTCAATATTGTAAACCTATAAGTTCTTCCTCTACTAAAAATCTCTCAACACGCTTCAATAAATAAACACATTCACCAAAACAATCACAAATCGTAATAAATTATACAATCATTCCCGCAATAATTCTCATACATTCATTCGCTCATCATACAATTCATCACAATTAAAAATATTACAGTATTCGCGTAATTCCAGGATCAGAGAATTACGCGATTGGATACGATATTATTACACACGTATCATTGAATTCCATAACACCAAGATTACGCGAATAACAAATTGCTATCTAGATGAGCTTATTCAATAGTTCAAACTGATTCAGTCAGGCTTTAGGTTATTTGTAATCTTCAACTAAACAATAAATAAGGAAACCGAAATGTCAAACGCTTTTTCTTTCATTTAGGTTCGACTATCTTGTACTTGTTACATTTGAAGTACCTATCAACGTAAGGTTTCAGATTCATATTTAAACTACTCAGTCTCATTTTCACCATTATTTAGTTCGGTAATGTTAACCGAGTTCTCCAAGCTGACAACACTCAAGTCGTGAGTTTCAGTTGAATTCATTTCATTGCTTTCTGGAGCTATTTGGCAATATTTTCCCGAATAGCCGGTAGGACAAGAGCATCCGAACAAGCCTTCATTCTTCTCCATGGATCGGCATTCACCTCCGTTCTTGCATGTGTCGGGATTCTTGTCACAGTAGTTGAGTTCTGGAAACAAATCAATATTGCCTTGAAATGTACGATCAACAACATTAAATAAAAACATTGCTCAAGCGGGAGTCAGACTCGTGACTGTTTTATACTCCACGAGTTCCTGAAGAAAATTTCTTGATAGGCCGACCGAAGGAAGATGAAGTGATCCTGTAAGGGTTACATAATTTTCCTTATAAGGTACAAAACCCTGAAATACAAGAAAAAGCTCACAGCTATCGCTTGTGAAGATGTACAATATAGGTCCTCATAGCACCATGTTCTTTGGGATCCATCCCAACTTCACTTCAAATCTAATAAACCTGATTGACGGACGAGTCTCTAAAGCAGGCTCTTGTTCAAGTTTAGGTTAGGTTAGAGTGCTGCCTAGCATTATGAAAGGAGAAGAAGAAGAGATAGCTGAACATACCTTCATCACAAAGCATGCCTCCCCAGCCAGGTTCGCACAGACACTCCCAGGGTCTCCTGCACGTGCCGTGTTTACATCCAGGGTACCTGTGGCATTCGTTGCACAGGGCTCCGGTCCAGCCCACTTTGCAGCGACATTCGCCAGGGCGCCGGCAGTAGCCGCGCTCGTTGTGGCAGCCGGGAGCGCAGATGGCTGCAGAAAATGAATGAAAAACATTTGAATATTGCTGTAAGGACATCTTTATATTATAACTGAAGAAGAACTCCATAAGAGCCGGTTGCTTAGTGGTTACAGAGTCTAACGATCAAGAGATCTCGGGGTCGAATCCTGGTCATAACACCGATATGATCAATCAATCAATTTCATTCAATTAGCCTATCGCAGTCCACTGCTGGACATAAGCCCTTCCCAATATTAGAAGGCTTTGGCCTATTGTTTCCACGCTAGCCAGACGAGTTAGAACAGGGTTTAATTTCGAGTTTTCCTTCTGTCGTAGTGATATCGTCTTCACGTATTTTCTGTTAGTCAACTCTAACGTCACCCTTCGGATGACATGGGGTGGTGATACTTCTTGTATTCTTTCTCCATCACCACACGGATAATACCGATATGAGCCACTCCTAGCACAAGGAATTTAGTTCAGCTGGACGGTTAGTTGGAACATTGGTGCTCGTAATTTCGGTTATTACGAGTTTCTTCGATTACTTACGGGTCTGGCAGAGCAGTCCATGGTAGCCAGGCAGACACTTGCACTCGAGTGGCTTGTCGCAGTACCCGCGTTGGCAGCCAGGCAATGGTTGGCAGGCGCGGCAGGTCGCTCCCGACCAGCCCAGCTTGCAGCGACATTCTCCTGGCTGTTCACAGAAACCCCTGGTCGCGTGGCAGTCGGAGCGGCAAATTGCTGTAAGTTATTAAACAAGATATGTATATTTTCTGAGCATGAAAAAAATACCATTGGGTTTTATTAATTAGGATTTGATAAAGTTGAAATGTTCAACAGGAATATTTCAACTTTATCAAAATGATTTAAATGATAAACGAGATGAATGTACTTATAACTATTTGATGAATTAATCAATTAGCCTACTCCAGTTCATTGTTGGATATAATTCTCTCACAATGAGCACTCTAGTTCTCATGATACATAAGCTCACGCCTATTTCCCTACGGGGTAGGCAGAGACAACAGCCTGCCATTTGACTCTATCCTTACATACTTCATGAGCTTCATCTACTGTCATCAATCCTTTCACCGGTTTCAAGTACTTCTGACCTGCCCTTTTTTTCAAAATTTTACTCATTTTGTACAGAGTCGTATTTTTGAGAGACTATTTCTATTGATAACAGAAAAGTACTTACGGTCAGAACAGAAGATGCCATCCCAGCCGGGCCTGCAGATACACTCGAAGGACTCATTGCAGTACCCGTGCTGGCAGCCAGGCAGAGGGATGCATTTATTGCAGCGCTCCCCGTAGAAGCCTAACTTGCAGCGGCACTCGCCCGGCCGCTTGCAATAACCTGGGAAAACAGAAGTAATTTATAAATCCCCATTATTATCACAGCGTTAATCCCAGAAAATCCGTTCATTTAGTTTGACTACAGAACTTCTATATCGCCAGTGTTTTATGGAGGTCAGGCCATTTTTATCGTGCGAAAAATCCCCATGGATACCTCCCCTGCCTTAACCGGAGGAGGAGGTTATGTCGGATTCGAACCGACTAAAACGCACGCCGTCTGTGGGCCGTCGGTTGTCGGAGGTGGGTTGTCGTAGCCATATCCCTCGCACCCCGGCCGACCCAGGGCTATATCTCTCGATCTGGCCCTCATCCGGTGTGTGGGGACCACGGGGTCCCCAACTCGCCCCCGGGTATGGGGAGGCACGCAATGCGCGCCGCCGCCAGGCCAGCCCCTCTAGACAAGTGGCAATACATTTGTAGAGTGAAATGGAATAGATTGATTAATGTACGGAATTGACATATGTTGACGGATGTCATAAACGTCAAAATACGTGTCAATCCTATACATTCGTCATTCTATTCCACAATACGCCGGCCAACGAATTGTCACTTGAGATGGCTTCATGGAAAATATATCTTACCGACATGACAACCACTTCTAACACAAGCTGGAGGGGTTATCGAGGATATTAGTAGGTTATTACGGTTGCTAATATTCTTATTAAAAATCGCCAAAAAAAAAAGTCAGATATAAATTACCTATAATAAGATACCTAGGAACATAATATTTTAGAACTTAATAACAAGCTAAGTATGCTAAATTTGAACCTAGATGGCGTTATGGATATGTCCTAGATTACTATTATCTCTACCTTCACTAACGAGATCTTCTCTTCAATAAGCCTTCACACAAATGAATGGCTTACCGCTATATTTAACTAGGTAGGTACAGTCAACGACAAAAGCGACTTTACCATTCTAATTTCTTAATCACCTTTCATAAAATAATAAACAAAACATGAAATAAATTAACTTTGTTCTCTAGGAATTACAAATATTGATACACCGTAAAGGGTGCATGGAGGTGCACGAAGAGTGCCTGGAAAGGGTGGCTGGGACAGATTCGATGCGGAAGGGAATGTGATGGCGCACATGGGAGAGGCCTATGTCCCAGTGGACTGTGATAGGCTAATTGATGAAATATTTTAGTGCTAAACAACTTTTGTCGCTGACTGTACCTCTAACAGTAAGTGTAATTAGATATGCACAAAAACTGTCCCGTTCGAGAGACGTTAATGAGACTTAGTACGAGCCGTTATTTCTCTGCGAAGATAGCTTCACCAAGAATGTAGTTACTTTTACCCTTAAGGAAATTGAATAATATAATAATTATATGGGTCACAAATAAACGGTCCCACGTAATAGGGGGCGAGTCTAATGCCGTATTCCGAGCACTATTGTTGACTCGAGCCATGCATCTGAGTCTGAGTCCAGGCTGTCTATATCTGTCTGATGTTAAACAGCCCTATCCTCGCCTTGTACGACACCGTACTACATATATAGAATTAATACTAAGGTTACACAGAAATAATAGCTTTCTATACAATAACAATTACAAAACTTTCTATTTGAAAGTCAGTTGGATGTTCACATCTAGCTCAGCCTTTGTTGATTCAGAAGACTGACTTACTGACACGGCGATAAGAAAGATAATTTCAAATGGATCTTCACATCTTTGTAGGTCAAAAGAAGATTGACAAAACAGATTTACGAAACTAGAAACTAGGATGTATGCTACAGGCAACAGGGTTGACCTAGGAGTACGTATATCGATCAGATAGTGGAATGGGTTGTGGAGATCAGAAGGCAGTTCACGAAAATATAGAAGCTCAGCCAAGCCCGCAGTTAGGCTGTAAAAAGCGGACCCCAGACTCCGAGGTGAAAGTTGGTATTGGGATTAACGCTAGGGTGAAGAGTGGATGTTATGTTGTGAATCGACTCTCACAATGACATTAGAACTTTGAGCTAAGTATAATTTTTTATAACACTTATGTGACAGACAAGCACACGGCCCACCTGATGGAAAGTGTTTACCCTATGCCTTATAGCCTATGGACATATGCAACACCAGAGGCATTACTTTCGTGCTGCCGTCCCTAGAGAAACCTTCTAATGCCCTTCTTGAAGAGACCCATATTGAAATCACTTGGGAAAACCGACACAGGTTAATTCCACAGCTTGCGCGTGCGTGGAACGGACTCCACTTTGGAGACCAAGGTCCGTTCCTGAACTCCTTTCCATGAAATAGTGGTGGTTAACATCTGACTCATTAAAATGCCTATTTGCGGACATGAGGCGCGAAATTGTTGACAAGAACTGACTCATTATTTTGTGTTAACATACAAATCGTGCTCGAATATAATGCATAATGTTTGTAAACATATTTTGCTACGAATTATGAGGTAAATACCGGTTTTTTTACCGACTTACTGAGAGGAGTGGACTATCCACTACTTTATTAGGGCATAATAAGGCAGTTACCACTTCCACATTTTCAAAATAAATTAATTAAAAAAATCAGCAAGACGTCAAATGCGACCCGCATTTCTTCCGGATAACTATACCTATATTATCATGTCATTCATCATTCATTTCTTGACCATTAATAGCAAGAGAGAGATTTTGGATGTTTAAACCAACCCTCTAACCCAAGGGGGTTTTGCGATATTCTTTCTTAAACACTTGTCGAATCATTTTGTATGCCTAACTAAGCGGTAAGACTCATAGTGGGTTGATTCTATTTCTGTCTAGATTCTAGTTTGATAACCCAAACTGTAATGTGTCTCAATACTATTTTAAAGTAAGCCACCTTACTGGTAGGTCTATACACCTATGTACGTATATCTATATAGAAATTAAACGCTTCAGTGACGCATAAATATTATCGCATAATCGGCAATCCAATTTAGGCCTGTTTTATAATCGGTTTAGTTATGGCCGAGTGACAGCGACAGCATGACAGCTGCCATATCAAAACATGGGCAAGGGAAAGTGCTCATCCATTTATGACGCCTTTGATATGTTACTTAACAAACCTGTCTATGACTACGGTTATACGGGAAGTAACAAAGATGAAATATATCATAGATATGTCATATGCTTACAAATCAACGTAGAAAATTGTGCCGAACACACACAGACACATTTTTAATTCATCTACATTTCCCTTAGAGTAATTGTTCGTGCAGTGTCTATAAACATACGATAGCATTTTCGTTATTTTTTTATGTCACTGATTCTTCCGCTCAACGTCCGACCGGCGGCGGCGCCGCTCGGCACGCAATACTACAAGGCAAACGTTCCAATTGACTCGTTTTCGGATCTTCACGATTTTCGCGCAATAACGCATCTACTTCATTTTATATAAGATCATTGGGAAGTAAATAAAAATTCGAGTCAGCCGGTCAAATTCTGGGCCACTCTATCTACTGCGTTAGTAGCTTACTACGGGTCAATGGCGGAATTGATGCTAAAAGCACAGAGCCATTCATTTAAAAAATAAAGAGACTAGAGACTACGTTTATAAGAAACGAAATATTGTTTCATAGAGGTTAAGTCCAATATCCTAGTCCGAAATATCGTAACTTATATGCACATCTAATCTTCTTAATAGATCAGCTTTGTTACCTACAATGTATATAATCCGGTATTCTATACAATACCTAGCATAGGCAATGTATAGTATACCGAGTGCGTTGCAGGTAATGTATGAAATGCTATCATTAATCATTATATTAATTAGCTATCATATGCTAATTATTTTTTTATAATCATTCAGAAATAGAATGTCCGCAAAGCAATATAGACCAAGATCAATTTATTTCACACATTGCCGGTGAAACAGCAGACATTCTATTTATTAACATACATTGCCTAGGCATTGTATAAAAATGCCTGCATTGTACAGATTACCTAACTGTAACATCTACCCAGAGTTATAAAGTGGTAAAGTTAGTAATGCAGGAGGTAATCTTGGGTAACCATTTTTAAGTAACCCGATATAATTAAATAGGTACATACGTGTTTGCTTGAAAAAAATAAAAAAAAGCTGTACTGTTTTCCACACACGCGTAGCGATGTATCGGTGCAGTTTTAACGGTACAGTGGCACCTATATGCATTTATAAGATCTGATTAGGTAGAGTATTCCGTTAGGAATTATTTACTACAGTTGTATTTCCAAAAATCTTACCTTGAAGTGGGTCACACCCTTTCTTGCAAATGGGTACGTCGCACAGGTCGCCCTGCCAACCAGGGTGACACTGCGGCTCCCCTTTCTCATCGCAAATGTAGTGGCTGTGCTCACTCTGCACCTCCGGTAACTCACATGCCTGGTACACAAATATAGAGTCGCATTAGTATCATATACTCTTTTATATCCTTATAATTTACTAGCTGACCCCGCGAACTTCGTACCGCCTTTTTTTAAATTTTTCTCGCCGTAAGAACCATTCTCATACTTAAGGAAATATTCTAAAAAAATAATTAGCGAAATCGGTTCAGCCGTTCTCGAGATTTGCGCTTAGCAACACATTTGGGGATTCATTTTTATATAATAGACTAGCTTTCCGCCCGCGGCTCCGCCCGCGTGCATCTCGGTTAACGCGACCTTTGCTCATATCTTCGGTTCTACTCGACCGATTGCGATCAAACAAACGTAAGATTTTAAGTCTGAGTAAGCCCTTTCTAACAAAAAAAACCGCATCAAAATCCGTCCAGTAGTTTTTGCGTCCATCGCGGACAAACAGACAAACAGACAGGATATACAAAAAAAATATTTTCGTGTTCAGTATCGTTAACACTGTTAACATAACATAACCCAAGTATTTTTTTTTAAATATCTCCAATGTACAGACACGACCACTTTACAATTATATAATAGTATTAATAATAGATATGGCTACGGAGCCGATTTCCATGACTTTTTGTATACCCTTAAATTAGGGGCATGAAAGGATTAAAGACAATGAATCATCCTGTCGACGAATAGTCCAATGGCGAATCGGTCTTAGGAGAACGGTTGCAGAATCATTAAAGACAGTAGGGGGAGCTCGTGAAGTATGTAAGGACAATCAAGTGTCAGGTTGTATCTGCCTACCTCAGAGGGAAATAGGCGTGAGTATGTAATGTACTTAAGTAGGGGTGCAAAAGAGATAGGGTAAAGTCGGGATAGATGCCCCAGTTGGATAGTTGCCCCAGTTTTAAATTCTATATGTTAGGGTCGTTAGTGACGTTAATACTTTACTATAATGTAAGAGCACCTCATGTAGACTGTAGTGTCATAAAAATTATCAGTGCAGATGTATACGTTTTTTCTGTGTGAGCGAAAATGTCCCGCGGCCATACCTCGATGGTCGAAACATTTATATTGCTAAGTCTTTTCTATTGAATATTTTTATAACTGATTGAGGAATCAGAAAAATTTTTGTTTCTTTGCATGCATTAGAGTTTATATTACACTATTTAATACGTTTTGTTCTCGAATAGTTTTTATTTATTTAGAAATTAAAAAAGGCAACTATCCGTATCAAAAAGGATAGTTGCCCCAATTACTTTTGCGGATAGTTGCCCTTAGTGCGCTCTATGGGAAAGGCCAACTATCCCGCCGCATAAGTTGGACAAAAGATTAAAAATAATTTAACACTTGCATTCATAGTACATAATGGAGAAAATACTTTATCAATGGGTAACTTACAGTTTGGAGGCCTTCACTTTTATATGTTTATTTTTTATGATTTAAAAGTAAACAATAAATTAATATTTTAGTTGATTACTTCTTAATAACAGTATTCTCGTTATTTATTCCCTCTTTACAGAACTCTTTATAGGTAAAATATGAAATGGTACTAAAATTTGGTGTTATTTTTCGTTTAAGCAATGTAAAGTGCATCTATCCTTCTTAGTATTTCCACGGTGGGGCAACTATCCATACAGTGAGGCATCTATCCTAAAAATTAAGGGTCTACAAAAAGCTAAATTTTTCAAAATCTGTAATTGATAGGTAAAAGAAAACAATTAATAATTCAAGAGGAATGATTGAACTAGTAAAATTCATAGAAATTAGTCATATACAATTAATAGTTTTAGAATTACGAGCCTTTTTCAAAAAGTGGGGCATCTATCCCGACTTTACCCTACAGGGTGCCTTTTATTCATAAAAAGTATCTATACTTTTTCTTAGGGATCGAAAAATAACTCTTTCCATTCTGGCCACTACCGACGTGAATCCACTCCTAACATAAGCAATTTATCTTAATTGGAGGGGTTCCCGGCAGAATATAATTTGGGCCACCCCTTCTCTTCCCTTGCGGTGTCGCACAAGGCGACTTAGGGATATGACTGTTTAACATCAGACAGATATATACAGCCTAGACTCAGCCTCAGATACGCGGCTTGAGTCAACAATAGTGCCCGGAATGCGGCAATAGGCTCACCCCCTATTAAGTGGGACTAATACAATGATTGGTGAAATGAGGGTGTTAATTTACCTCTGCCTCATTCATCAGTCCACTGCTGGACATAGGTCTCTCCCAATGTTGGGATTGGATTGGCTTTGGCCTATTACCACGCTGGCCAGACGGGTTGGTAGGTACAGGGTTTTATTTCGAGTTTTCCTTCTCTCGCAGTTATATTGTCTGCGTATGCTTCCGTTAGTCGCCTCTTACGATACCTACCCTTCGGATGAGATGGGGTGGTGATACTTGTATTCTTTTTCCGTCACCATACGGATAGCACATTGATCATTGTAGTACTATATTTAATAATATTATTTTTTCAAAAATGCAAAAAATTATGTAAGTTAAGTACCTACATAATTTTTTCAAAAATGCAAAAAATTATGTAAGCTACATAGCTTACATAATTTTACATACCTAGTCCGATATTTTTTCAAAGAAAAGAATTTATTGTTGGTTACATAAAAATGTTCGTGAGTAAAATATTTGTATTTGTACACATACACGTTCATACGGTTCATAACATATTTGTACACATATCTAGTCGTAATACACAATCTACACACATGTAACAATGGATTGCCTGCTATCAACACTATTCATAATTATCTACGTACAATTGAATAATTTACATCATTATTTATATGTTTCAGTAGCTTGTAGCTCATAACTAATCCTGTAGCTATGATGTAGGAAGCTTATGTTCAAGGCAACAAGGTTTCGTCACCTTCCTCTGTGGGACAATCAAACTTTGCTACCACCTTCCCATTTCCCCTTTTTTTTACGTTCTCAAAGTAGGACTCGCTCGCGTCGGACGCGCCGGGCCGTCAGTTGCCGGATGTGATGTAGACCCTGGCATATCCCTAGCGCACCCGGCTTACCCAGGGCCATAGAAGGCCGCTTCTGGTGTGGGACTACGGCGTCGCCATCTTTCCCCAGAAAAAGGAGCGTCCAGAAAGGAGTACCAACCTACTTTACTATTCAAGATCGATCTAATGCTGTCTGTACTAGGTAGAATCTACATTGGTTTCTCGCGAAAGGTAAAATGTAGTTTACTTTCGTGAGAAGCCACGAGAAACCACGTGTAGAATTGTTTATTTTTTAACAGAAGAATTTCCCTAAAACAATGTGTGACACTATGCGACAATGTGTGACACTTTGCAACAGCGTGTGACACTTTGCGACAATGTAACTAGTGTTAGAACATGTTATGAAGCATCGACAGATGTAGGTTACCTTTTAAGTCTTTTCTACTTTTTTCTTGCATGTTCCGTGCACTTACACTTTGCCGAATAGTGCATTAGGTACTAATTACTATAAAAATATAGAAAGTACTGTGTTCCTTTCATCCTAATAGCAGGATCGCACGCAGAACCGCGCGACTCTCCGCAGGAACTTTCTAATATAGCCGCGAGAAAGCAACGAGAAAGTGTGTCAGGGGAAAAACGCCGATGAAAACATTTAACCGTCTTGTTTACTATCAAATATTAACGACAATATTTGATTATCACCTAAAAGTACCAATTGAAGAACATTACTAAGCAATGATGGAGGCGTATAAAACAGCGCAATTACTGTTATTTTATTTAAAAGAAACTTGCGATGAACAGTTCGACTCTCGAACTACTGGTAGGACTAGATGGAATAAAGGTGTTTTTTTTAAAGAATTCATAATTATATTTTTTTAAATCAAATTACCTATAAATTAGTACATATTATGTAAACAAGATTTTATTAATTCACAACTCAAACATCCAGAATAACCGTAAACAAAACCTTTTTTTTTTCATCCGGCAATAGAGTAACAAAATCGACAGAAACATTCCCACGGAGTTTAAAAAAAAAAATACACAAATACCAACCTGTTTTTTCCATTTCGGCATATGCTTCGCCGACAGCACTGTGCTCACGAGACACACAAAAATCACCCAACTCTTCATCTTACTCCATTTACTCGTACTTATCTCCGAATGTGCAATGCGCGATGCAGTGCCCGCGAACGCTGAAGCTGTACTGTTACACAGAGTTAATGAACTTGCCTCTAGACGGGCTACTTTCGCCGCGATGCTCTTTACGAGGCCATCAAAAGTGAGATTTCATGTCATGACTCATTGAGAGGGGATTTTTCGTACAGTCAGATTGATCTTGACTAGCGAAGTAGGTACTCAAAATGATCTTAATACATGCTAATGAGGTTAATACCAAACTGAATGATTTAAATTGTATTATTGTCCGAACTAAAGGTGTTCAGCTATTACTCAAGGACGCCTGGACCAATCTTGATGAAATATCAACAAAAATCGGTTGAAGTCGGTTTTTTAAATTTTTAATTTGGTGATTATAAACGTCAAAATACATGACGTCAAATACCATACATTTATCATTCTTTCTATTCTATAATACCGCGGCCATCGAATTGCCCCATATCTAGGGGGACTGTTGGCTTGTACTTTTTTTACATTACTTAGGTCGCAGACAAGCACACAGTCCTGAGCCCACCTAATGGAAAATGGTTACCGTGGCGTGAACGAGTGTAACACCAAGGGAGTCACACTCGTGCTGCCGTCCCTGCCAGAACACAGAGATTCTGTGCCGTCAGCGCACAAGATAAGTAGGACAAGCCTATGATCTTCCCACCGACAGCACAAAACCCTTTCGGCCGCCATGGTAACCGAGGTTTGGTAATCAGTTACCTATGAAGAAATTTTGCTCTTTCCTGGTAATCCTGTTACAAATGAAGATTTTTCCGCCTGCTTTCGTAATTTTTTCGTAACCAGTTACCAAAGAAAAATTTGTCCTCTTCCCCTGTAACCAATTACCAAAGAAGAAATTGCCCTCTTCCCTTGTAACCACGAAGAAATTATTATTTGCAAGTGGCAAACCATTTTTCTCATAGACAGAGAGAAGTGATCCTAAGAGTATTTTTTTACGTTTTGAGGTACGGAACCTTAAAAAAACAACTATTTTTTTTTAAATTTAAATTTATTATAAAATAAACCAATTTTAAAAACAGGCAGGCACAAAAATTAATTAATTTCCTTAAACTTAAAATAATAACCTGTCCACTATTAATAAAACTGAAGAGCAACTTCTTAATGACATTTATGTTTAGCTAATTATGCTTTAGGTCTCTAAATAAATGTAAAGGGGCAAATAATTTCTAAGCAGTGTCCTGTTGAAATTTTATCTGCCTTAAGTTCATTAATAGTTGCATTAATTTCTTCGTCAATCTCTGCATAATTTTTATTTCTCCTGTTACTTTTGAATCTTTTGTTAATATAACATAATTTTGTTTCCAATATCAGGCCCAAATTCGGGTTTTTTGTCCCAATGAATCTATTTAATTTATTATGCCTATTATTAGGTGATTTGTAGTTCTTATGCTTTCTTTTTCACAACCACATTTTTTTGCAAAAACAGATGCCCCTTTATTGTACCATGTTTTATTTAAATATCTATTGAACTGTTCAATATCTTGACCTTATGGACTTTTCTTTATCTGCTAGTGGAGTACCACTTCAAAAAAGAACAAGTTTCATTATGTTAAAAAGTCTTCGTTTGTATATAACTGGATTACCAGGAAAAAGCAAAAATTCTTCATAGGTAACTGATCTGCTAGTGGAGTACCACTTCAAAAAAGAACAAGTTTCATTATGTTAAATTCTTCGTTTGTAACAGGATTACCAGGAAAGACCAAAATTTCTTCATAGGTAACTGATTACCAAACCTCGATTACCATGGCGGCCGAAAGGCACAAAACCTCTTCAGTGAGCTCTGGATACTCTACTCGCCGCCGGGAACACAACACGAGGTTATTTAGCTGCAGTATTCTGTAGGGCGGAGGTACTTCCTCAGTTGGACTGCTCGATTGGGACAGAAATACTGTCCTACCTGTCCTACTTACTACGTACCTACTTCGACGCATAACAGAACTTTGATACACTTTACAGGAATGCATAAAACGTATCAAGCGCATAAAACTTATAACGGTATTAAATTAATACCGTAAAGTGAGATGCGGAAGTTCGAGAATCTCGATCATCTTAATATCTGTATCTGTATATTTTTTTATGTAGGACACGTTAGTTTAACTTCACCTCGCCAGATGATAAGCCGAAGGCAAAGTCTCAAGAAAGAGGGTCACCATTACAGACACGTACCATGTTACAATGGTGGCACTCAGCTTGACGGCCTCTTCTCTTCAGACGCTTTTTCATGCCCCCGCTTTAAGGATCCGGGACTGTAGGAAGAACAAACAATACTTTCTCAGGTTGTGTTATATTAACAACTAGCCTTCCGCCCGCGGCTTCGCCCGCGTGGATCTCTTATCTCCGGTTCTACTCAACCGATTGCTATCAAACAGACGTAAGATTTTAAGTCTGACCAAGACCTTTCTAACAAAAAAAACTGCATCAAAATCCGTTCAGTAGTTTTTGCGTCCATCGCGGACAAACATTTCCAATTTAAGATTATATAATAGTACTAGCCTTCCGCCCGCGGCTCCGCCCGCGTGCATCTCGGTTTACGCGACCTTTGCTCATATCTTCGGTTCTACACAACCGATTCCGATCAAACAAACGTAAGATTTTAAGTCTGAGCAAGCCCTTTCTAACAAAAAAAACTGCATCAAAATCCGTCTAGTAGTTTTTGCGTCCATCGCGGACAAACAGACAAACAGACAAACAGACAAACAGACAAACAGACAAACAGACAGACAAACAGACAGGAAATTCAACAAAAAATATTTTCGTGTTCAGTATCGTTAACATAACATAACCCAAGTATTTATATAATAAGTATAATAATAGTATATAATAGTATAGATATAGATGATTCTGAACACAAGAATATTTTTCAGCAATTCGTGTCTGTTTGTCTGGCCCTCGATTCTACTAAAGCACAACCACTGTCACACCACAGAGACTGCAAAAAATGGCGTTAAATTTTAGACCTTATGACTGTAGATTTACAGTCAAAAATAAAATGAAAAGAGTTTCATTACACTCTTTCATTCGCTCTACAAAAAGCCATTTAATTTTAAACTATAACTGCATTACTTTAAAGGCTAAAATCAAATGGAATTTTTTAGCAGTCTCTGTGGTGTGACAGTGGTTGTGCTTTAGCAGAATCGAGATCATTTGTTTGCGATGCACGCAAAAATTACAGCCCCCTAGACAAGTGGTAAATTCGTTGGCCGGCGTACCTACCTATTGTAGAATAGAACGAATGTATGGGATTCGACGTTTCCCGGGGATCCCATGATCCAGGAGTTGCTACTTGTCTAGGGGGGCTGAACGGATTTTGTTGTGGTTAGTTTAGAGTTAGAACGGTCTTGGTCAGACTTAAAATCTCACGTAAGTGTAGGCCCAATGATAGGACCAAAAGTCGCGATAATCAACATCCACGTCAAGGGAGCCACGGGCATAAGTTAGTTTTACTAGGTAGGTACTTTTACGAGAGCCATTCTAAGTGAAACAGTATTATAATAATTTAAATATTAAAATCAGCCGGCTAACGGTAGAATGGACACTGAATTAATTTTAAGCGGGCCGTGAAAAGGCACCATTGTACCATTGTAGGTGTCTGTCATGGTGACCGTCTTTATTGAGACTGCCAATGCCTTCCGCTTACCATCAGCTGAAATGAAGTCGTATTGTCGTGCCCTATATAGAAGGAACTGGTTCCTTTTAAATTAACGCAATCTAAAGAACTCTTCTCTGTGTTCTTTACTGTAGTACCTACAATTATTTTGTTCTGTGGCTTCAAATACATTGGCTACCTACCTATTATATCATCATCATCTTCGTGCTAGTCACTCCCGGCATGGCATGGCAAAGGATTTAATTGCTAATCAAGTGATTTTGAATCTTATTTCAGTGACTTTAGAATTCATTTTACTTTATTTGGTCACATTCCGTTTGACTGCCTGTGCCGTAGCGGTAGTGAACGCGGCCGCTACGCAGGAGGCGCGGGTTCGATCCCCGCTAAGTGCAAATATTTTTATGCATGAATATAATTAGGGATCTGCGGCCTTACCATAAACTCTTAAAAGAGGTCAATATTGAACTGCTGTCATTCCACCAACTGCAAATGTCACTTCGTAATGTCATATAAATATATAGGATTACAAAGTGACATTTGCAGTTGGTAGAATGACAGCAGTTCAATATTGACCTGTTTTAAGAGTTCATGGTATGGGCCTTAGAGTATCTATTGTACTATAGAGCAAGTCTAACACTATGGTCCATTGTGCCGAGTGTAAGCAGTTTTTTATCTGTGGTATAAAGCGCCTATAGTGATGTTTCATGTACATATTACCAAAATTATCGATAGTTGGTTATGTTGTGAATTTAGTGTGACGCATGCGTGGATGAATGGATAAAAATTTTTTATTTTTTTTTATTTTATTTATTTATTTATTTAATTCATACATACAATGTCATCAAAGATACAAATATATTAGTATCATTTAATGAATTATAGAAATTAAAATCCCACAAATCTAACATATCAACAGACAGAGTCGTATATAATATCAGTATGGATAAGCATATAAAGTTTTGACGCACTTTGGAAGAGGCCAGTGGTTAATTGAAATATAAAGTTTTGCATAAGCATTTACCTACGTGGAGGTAAAGTTCTGGTACTGCATCGTCATTCTGTTTGCAAATCCCTTTCTTAGTTACTTATTTGAAATCAAGCTTAAAATAGATAGAACAGATGAAACTTCGAATATTCGGCTCCCAATCAGGCCTCTTTATAGCTTTTAGCTTTCACTCATGCATCTATTATTATGCATTTTAGTATTTTTGTAAACCTAACAAAAATAATAGTGCATAATATATAAAAGTAAAATGAGCAGATTTATTTGTTTACGCAGTAAATACTCTATACTACATATTATAAATAAACCTACAATGAAATTCTACTGCAAAAAGAAAATTATCGTAACCGAAAGTGCATGTGCTACATCACTATTCATTTAAAAGCATAAATGGCCGGTGACAGCCGTCAGCTGTAACCCGCCCCGCGTTTCTCGCATCCCCCTAGGAGACCCGTATAAATTTTATGAAAACAAATAAATTAGTCATATAATACTACTCACGGGTGATATGAAATGTTATCATTCTTTTTATTTTTCTTTCGGGAATCGTTTTGAGAGCCTGGCAATGCACAGTTCACCATTATTACCACAAAATGAAATAAACTGTTATTTGCGAAATCACTTTGGCAGATATTGTTTTGCTACTGATTGCAGTTGTCAAAAATTCTAGGCACTGTTCACACCTGTGATAGCAGTTCATACTTGCTAAGACGCGCTCTACAGGTAAGATAGATACTCTAAGGTATGGGCCCTGTTGCGTGGCGGCAAGCGTTCCAACTACTGCGATAGAGGTGGCTGGTTCAATTCCCACTCAACGCAAAATTGCCGACGTCCACAACAAAAGGTTTGTAAATAAAATAGCTCATTACCTTCACATATTACCATTTATTTATATTATTTTCTTTTCTATATACACTATATATATTATAAAGCTATATACACAAGTTTTAGGTCCATGTTACATTATATCAGATTTACATACACATACAGAAGCTCTGAGCGATACAAAGTTAAAAATACACCACATATATCACTTTTATAACAACTTATATACTATTGACAATAAATATAATGGAATACAGTAAGGACGTGTACATTCATACACACATACATACACGCCTGTAAATAAAGGGGAAGGCATTGGTGTGTATAACGTACTCTATAAACGCACATATCATAAGACGGAAAGGTTCTGGCCGATTAAAAAAAAAATCATAAGTTGTAATCATAATATGACATCAATTTAAAATTAGAATCTAAAATATGTGCTACTTCACTGGGAGCAATGACTTGTAATGTAACATTTTTGATTCGATTTTTGAATATTACATTACAACACTGGCTTTCTGATTGACGAGTAGTCGCTTGTAATGTAATGTTTTCGATTCAATTATTAACATTACTTCATAATACTGCCGATTTGACGAGCATTTACTTTGTAATGTAACGTTTCTGATTCGATTTTGAATATTACGTTACAATACTGCCGCTTTGACGAGCATTTGCTTGTAATGTAACATTTCAGATCTCAATTTCACAAATTAAATCAAAATTCTACAGACATTGCACATTGTAATGCTCGGTTCTGCTACCACACTGCTGTAATGGTCGAATAACATCATTACAGGGTACGCACTGTAATGTTCGATTTACCTTGCTCAGTAATAAATGCTCGATTCTGCAACATTACAGGCGAACGCTCCCAGTGAGACAGCACCTTAAAAAATTGCACTAACGTTCAATATAATTCAGCTGTTACTTTTTCGATATATTTTTTCTATACACGTCAGATTACAGATATAAGGCAGTATGTTTATAGCACTTGGAATATTTTTTGTTTTTATTTGTAGATAACATACTTAAGCTGCGTACAGATCATGTAACATGTGGTATAACTTGTGTTATATAACACGTCCACGTCATCTAACGTTGTTTTATAACTTTGCAACATTGTACTAACTTCAGTGTCTATATTACTGAGACATGTTATATAACATTGTTTTATAACAAGTTATGCTATATAATTTGTACGCACTTTAATATTATAAATGCGAAAGTAACTCTGTCTGTCTGTTTGTCTGTCTGTTACGCTTTCACGCCTAAACCACTGAACCGATTTTGATAAAATTAGGCTAAGTTTGGTCGCGATTACCGACATCCATGCGGCCGGAGCCGCGGCCAAAAGCTAGTAGATTATAAAAAAAGGAAATCAATCGAAATAGCAGTGGGCAGATTTACAACATAATAGGAATATACATTATAACTTATATAATTTTTATGTCAGTTCTTAGGGTATCTGTCTGTTTGTCGCAATTGCTATTAGATTTTAACCCTCGTATTCATTTTGTCGCCAACATATTTATGTACTTAGTACAATTTTCTCATTAGTCAGTTTATTGCCTGTATACACTATTCTTTTAGATACACTTTTTAATAACCGCTTACCGAAATTATAAGGCCTTTCTAGAAGGGCCTAGAAACTACTAGGCTGCAGTGGGACACGTCAATTTGAGTTAACCTCGCCTGATGGTAAGCTGATGGCAAACAGAGACGACATTCGCAACTCGCATCGTCTTAAAGTTTCCTAAGGGGCTGCCCATAAATCACGTGATATTTTTTAGCAAATTTTTTACGCACCTTGACAAAAATCGCGCGATATAAGAAAAAAATAAATACACGTGATATCTGTGACTTCCCCTCTGGTGATATTTCGTGTTTTTCCCGATCCCCCCTGTTGAGCCACACGTAATTAATGGACAGTCCCTATGTTAACTACAGAGCAATGATAAAGAGATCAATTATTGCACTAAGTAACTAAATATACGACATTATTATAACTAACCAAATAAACACAATAATATACTTATTTCGTAAACTTTAAAAATTAAAAACTGACCATATTTTATTTGTCTTAACAAAAGTACAAATAATTTTGTTGCCTATAAGAATGTTTGAGACAATTTCAGAGACTCTTATGATAATATTACCACAGTACATAAACTCATTCGAGTATGCTATTTCTATGAAGACAACACAAATATTTGTATATTTGGCGCTATTGTAATACTAGCCCTAATCATTAGCATTAACATCATCATCATCATTATCATCATCATCATAGCTTTAGTTTCAAGCGTTCCAAGTTGAATCCAAGCCGAATCCGCTATCCCACTTTCTCTCGATTTGTCTTATTTTGGCTTTTGCTGGAGCGACTACCGTCAGAAGAAATCACCCTGAGAGAAAAGCCTACGCCATTGCCAATCTACTGTAAAAAAAAGCCATTAAATTTTAGTCTCTATAGATATAGACTTAAAGTTCAAAATTAAATGAAAAAGAGTTGATTATATTTTTCATTCACTTGGCATTTTTTGCAGTGTCTGGGGTTTGACAGTGGCTAACAATTAGACCAATCGGGTTCCAGGTGTAGCGACTTGCAGGTGGCCGGCTTAGTTTGGACTTTGAAGAGGCTTGCAGGCTAGGTTAGTTTGGATTTCGAAGCCTGAGAACTTCATACAAGACAATAGCGCCAAAAATACGTGACACAAAAAACGAACGAATTATACACAAAACTATTACCAACAAGAATAGGCCGGATTATACAATTAAATGTACATTTAAATCTCAGTCATGTACGGTTAGACCATGGGGCTAAAATGAAACGTACATCCGAAACTTCACGATGGCCTGAAACACGACCGAAATCTTCTTTCGGGAGGGTTATGTGCTTTTTTAAACAGAATTTTAGCAACCAAAATCCATACTAATATTATAAACTAGCTGTCCCGGCGAACTTCGTACCGCCATATTTTTCCCGTTCCCGCTGCACCTATTTTCTCATCCTTTAAACCTTCCCTGGACACCCACGAACATTTCAAGACTAAAATTAGCCAAATCGGTTCAGCCTGTAGGGTATTGTGATATTTATATATTGTACTTGGTGTAGGTATTTGGAAATAAACCAGTCTGTCTTACCGGCTATCGAGGTTTCATTGATCTTCCCGATTATAATCCGTAAATCCTACTGGCGACGAGGAAATTACTGCAATTGTGTTGTTTTTTTAAGCAAATAGTGAAATTAATCATTAATACTTAAAATGCCTATCGGGAAGATTGAACAGTTTGACCTAGCGAGTAAAAAGTGGTTGGCGTATATTAGGCGCGTGGAGCAGTTTATGTCTTTGAATGATATTAAGGCGGAACTGCGTGTAGCCACTTTAGTGACTCTAGTGGGGCCAGCGACATATGATTTGATGTCTGATTTGTGTGCCCCTAACCACCCGGAGAACAAAACATTTAGTGATCTGGTAAAAATTGTCGGCGACCATCTTGAACCCAAGCGGTCGGAAATCGCAGAGCGCCACGTATTCCGTCAGAGGCGGCAAAATGTTGGAGAATCTTTGAGTGAATATTTACAGGCACTTAAACATTTGGCATCAACGTGTCACTTCAGTACCACGCTTGAAGAAAATCTCCGCGATCAGTTCGTGTCAGGCCTGGCGAACGATGACATGAGATCGCGTATTTTTGCGGAACCAACGGTTACATACAAGAAGGCGGTAGAATTGGCGTTAGCGCTGGAAGCGGCCGAACGACATGCACAGACCAGCGTTGCGAACGCGGCGGGCGAACCGTCCCTGGCGTCCGGCGGCGCGCAGCGCACGCCCGAGGCGTTGCATCGCGTGGCGACGGCGGCGGCCGCGCGGCCGGCCCGCCAGCGCGCGCCCGGTCGCACCGCGGGCGACGGCCGCTCGTCTAACGAGGCGCCACCGGCCGGCGCGGGCGCACGGAGTTGTTGGAGGTGTGGCAGAGGACATCGGCAGGAGATGTGCCGTTTTAAAAACTATTCGTGTGATGCGTGTGGTCAAAAGGGCCATATACAAGTGATGTGCAAAAGTGCTACGCGCGATAATAATAAGGCTGTTTCGACACAAAAACGTGTGAATAACTTTCTAGACAATGGCGATAGCGATGAATCGGAGTGCAACTTCTACAACCTGAACGTGTGCGGGAAAAACGATAAACCGTATATGGTTACGGCCCTGGTGAACGGTCGAGGGGTAAACTTTGAATTGGACACTGGCAGTAAGTTGTCGACTATCAGTTTAAATGATTTTAAAAAGTATTTTTCAGACATGTCCGTTATTAGCAATAACGTTACCTTATATTCTTATGTTGGCACTGTGATACAACCGGTAGGCTACATTTATGTGAACGTTACCCTCGGGGAACACACGGCGGAAAAGTTGAAATTATTTATCATTAAAAACGGTGGGCCACCACTGTTGGGTAGATCTTGGCTTACTAAGTTACGTATTAGTAAAATAAACATTAATGAGTTTTTATTTAACATTAGTGACAACAATTTAGTAGGTAGGTACACAAAAACCACTCAATTATTTACAATTATAAATACTACTAATCAGTGGCGAAGGGTGGATTTTTTTAAAAGGGAAGCCGAACGAAAGAAAAAAACTTACCATGGCCGATTGTAATCCTTTATGTGTAGGTACTCCTTCCAAAAGCTGTGACTGGCTGGTTCGATGCTTAGGTCCAAATGGTTGAGGAAATTTCAACCCACATTTACTATACGTGTGAGCACTGATGATTATTATAACAGTGTTTTTCAAGTATAATGAAAGTGGTTTTGAAAAAAAAACCTTTTGCAAATGAGATGTATGATGCATGAATATGATGTGATGTCTACCAACTAAATATTATTTACTTGTTGAACTACACTACCTAATCTACTTATACTCTAAAGCTATACGTCTATTCTTTCTTACGAAATGAGCTAGGACCCTCATAAAAACCGGGTTCGTTCTTAGTCTTAAGCAAAAAATGTTTTTCTTTCGATAATTTTTTTATGTCGCTATATCCTAAATGACTCCACATACTCTTAGAATCTGAGAATAACAAACAAGGAAAACAATACATTCTATTTAATTTACAACTGCCTGTCAGCCACTTATATTTATCGTAATTAAAATGTTTCGTAAATCCATCGCGCCGTTTATATTCTATATTCATGACTGCCCAGTCATCGACCTAACTGAACTACATGTTTCTTATTTTCATAATTTAATTTCGAGAAAGATGTTTCCTCACACAACAAATAATCAGTCAGACAACAATCTAATGCTATTAACGCAGCCATTATAACAGCAAACTACTAAATTTGCTGACAAATGCATAATACAAGCAACTACTTACCAAAATATCGACAAATATGTCAATCAATGCACAACAGTCAGTACACTACACATACACAAACACAAATTATACTTAGTAATAACCACTTCACACAAAAAAGCGAATTCTAACTACTTCCAGTACTTTATAACATAAATAATTATTGTTGAAATCAAAAATGAATGTGAAATTGAATTTGAATACATCGCTCATTCGCTTCAACTTCAGTGTATTGTAACCAAAACAAACTGCATTCACATTAGTGCTCTCTCGCTCTCGCAAATTCTTATCGTATATTCCCTCCTTGTCATAAACCCTTGAATCGCGGCTTATATTCGTGAAATATTTCTACGAACACTACTAAGAAAAATTGCGCATGTGTGCGTGCGACTGTAAGTAAGTAAGTACGTAAGATTCCGTTTTTGGCGACCGGCTTTTTTTCGCTTGGCGCGCGTTCAGACAGAATCATACAAGAGGTTTCCTTCCTTATTTGAGAACTAGATGGCGTTATGAGAAATATGTGTAATAATGTAATGTATGTAAATAATTATTATAATTGCGATTTACGTAACAGAATACTTTTTGTTTTATATTTTTGTGTATTGAATGGATGTGGTTTCATTGATTTATAATTTATTAATAGACAATGCTTAGGGGTTTTTGCAAAGGTAAGCCGGTAGGAATCGGGTTATATGGACACTTCGCCACTGCTACTAATTGTGATTGTCTAGGAACCCCCACAACTTCACATCTCATTAATGTCAGATAGTTCTAGAAGCAGAAGCTCTATCCGTTCAGGCTCTTCTAAGAGAGACAAATCAATAGTTCGACAGAGAACAAAAAAGAGAAGTAAGGTTCAAGAACTCGTTGATCAATTTGAATCTGAATCAAGTAGAGATTCAAGTCCCGAACATAAACCAGCAATTTCAATCATGAGTTTAACATCCACCGATTCTACAGCAAAAGCTGAGGCTGTAGCCAGTGTGTTAGAAAGTATTCAGCAAAAGATAGACTCAAGTGATGTATCATCACTTGTGGAAGCAATAACTAGCTCTGGATCAGGATTGGTTGATTGGATTCAGGCTAATATAGCATTTGCAGGTTTTGACGCTGTTCACATGAGGAGTCATCTTTGCAAAGTCCTCACTGGAAAACAGATTATAATAGGAGTGATAACTGGATTAGTAAGAGGCAACAATATTGATAGGATAAAAACTTCAATGAGATCACAATCAGCTAAAACTGATTTTGAGGGACTAATCAGAGCTGCCAAAGTGAAAACTAGAGTAGGTGGTGACTATAAAGCAGTCACATTATCTAGGATGATTGCATGCTTTCCAGAAGTTGTATGCGAAATATTATACAACCATTCAGAAACTCCAATGGCAGTTGACTATGCCCAGATCAAAGCAATTCATAAAGAGTATCCATCTATTGCTAGACATCAAGTAGTTGCATCTATCATTCCACTCAATTTGCAAACTAATGTTCTATCTAAGATCTTAGATGTTCTCTTGGTGCCTTATATGATGACTTCTGAACAAATCAATCAGAAGAATCCTGATTGGAAGAAGAAAACAAAAGCCATTAGGGCTAATGAATCAGGGAGTTATCTGAGCAACTCTCTACATTCAAAGATTTTATCTGACCCTGAAAGACTAACCTTATGTGTCAAATATGGGATACTCTTAAAAGACGGAGTCATCACATCTAAATGGCAATCTGTTTCTGTCAAAGCAACTGATTGGCTCAAGAAAAATTATTCTTTCACTCACTCAGAAATTGAGGATTAATTTAATGTAGGTTTAATGGTTTTATCTGTAAAATGTTCATATATTCATATATTATTCCTTTACTTTAAACTTTCATTTTAATTATGTTAGATTGATTATTAATTAAGTTTAGATTAGTTAAGTATTAATTATTATTTAGTTAAGTACTTTGCAGATTCCGTGTACCTATTATATACCTAGTAGTTACATTCTATTGTATGCCTATCTTTGTTTATTTCACATGTTATTATATTATTATATAACAAATTAAAGGGGGAGGTGTAGGGTATTGTGATATTTATATATTGTACTTGGTGTAGGTATTTGGAAATACCTACACCAAGTACAATATATAAATATCACAATTTGATCGAGGTTTCATTGATCTTCCCGATTATAATCCGTAAATCCTACTCAGCCGTTCTTGAGTTATAAACTAACAACGAAAAGTGGCATTGATTTTTAGGGCGGAACCCAAAAGCCAAATGCCAAAAAACGGAACCCTTATAGATTCGTCATGTCTGTCCGTCCGTCTGTCTGTCTGTCCGTCCGTATGTCACAGCCACTTTTCTCCGAAACTGTAAGGCCTATGCTGTTGAAACTTGGTAAGAAGATATATTCTGTGAACCACATTAAGAATTTTACACAAAAATAAAAAAAAAGCACTAAATTTTGGGGTCCCCATACTTAGAACTGAAACTCAATTTTTTTTTCATCAAACCTATAGATAGGTCTTTAAAAATGCTATTGAGGTTTCTAACATAATTTTTTTCTAAACTGAATAGTTTGCGCGAGAGACACTTCCAAAGTGAAAAAATGTGTCCCCCCCCCCCTCCCCCTCTAACTTCTAAAATAAGAGAATGATAAATCTAAAAAAAATATATGATGTAAATTGCCATGCAAACTACCACTAAAAATTGGTTCGAACGAGGTCAGTAGTTTTTTTAATACGTCATAAACCACAATTTTCGCCTTTGCTACTACGGAACCCTTCATGGGCGAGTCCGACTCGCACTTGGCCGATTTTTTTATATATACAACGTGTTACAGAAAGGTGTGGTCATATTCGGGGGACGCATTAAGTGTCATATATATAACATATTGGCTTGGGGAACAAATCAGATTTACTTGCTATGACGTTGAAAAATGCTTTTCTTTTTTATCGACCATGTGTAAACTGGTGGAAATTGCCGATAAACGTACAACACTACAAAATAACCAGGGCTACAGCACGCTGTTAAGAGCTGTTTACAAATAAACTACAATTTGAACCCGAGTAGGTTTACCAAACGATCTAAATTGGTGAGACAGTCTCAATATCGTCCTACTCAACTACCAGATAAGTTCATTTTATGATGTTATCGGGCAAAGAAATTCTGAAGTAGCTTCTAACTTATTAAAATAGTCTAAAAATGTTGATAGAATTCACTTAATTAATAAGAAAACATTTTTATGTTTCTGAAATCATTCATCAGCTGTATGTGAGACTGTCTCAAACGCTTCCTTTGCCTAAGGTTAACCTACATTCAATACCAGGAGCCGTGGACAACCGAATTTGCAGCCACACCTCATAATATTATACTAATTAAAATTGGTTCCGTACCCAATTTAAATTTTTTGGATCAATTTACGTTTTATTTTATCAAAATGTTATGAAAAAATTAAAAAAATAGCATAGTAAAATAAACAAAAAGCATATTCAAATACCAGGATAACATAACATGTAAGAGCGATTTCGTCAGAGTTTTTAAAATATTATGCTACGTTACCCTAAAATAATTCATAATAAAAACTATTTTCTGCATTCCTGGTATAAGATGTACCTTTTTGACCGTGGTTTCTTAGCAACCACGTTGTTTAGTCATTGTATCTGAAGTTTATTAAAAATATGCAATTTTGTGTAAAATATTACGAAAAAATATCGAACATAGTATGTGATTTTGAGCCGTTGTTTAAATTTTAAAAACGTATGCCGCATGCCGTGGAGATTTACGCATACTGTGGCGGCATGAACTCCTCAGTACTTGTGTTTGTGATGTGACATACTTAGGTGATAGTTAAAACTCATTGAGTCGTGCTCGTGAAGTGATAAATAAGTACATTTCTGTGGCTGTAGGTACACTTACCAGATTAGGTATATCACCGTTTCGCTGAAAGTAGACCCCGGTAAGTGTTAGTCAATGTATCCGTAAGCTCCATTCACCTCTACGCAGCTGTTCGCCTGATAGCCGAAATACTGTTTGGCTACCAGGCGAACAGCTGAGTGAACTTATCGCAAAAGGACAAAATACAATAGTGATGTCACCTACCCCGTTTACTAATGTAACGATTAATTTAAGGAATTTTAAAATTTTGTATGATGATTAACGATGCCATCACTTTATTACTATTTGTACTTTAGTCGGTGCCCAGGAGTTCCTTATCAGACATGTGTAACGACCCTTAAATATGACCACACCTTTATGTAACACGTTGTATAGATATTGATGTAAAAGTAACACTGTTTGTCGGTCTATCTGTTATGGTTTCACACATGAACTACCCACCCGATCTTGATAAAATTTGTTACAGAGATGGACTAGAGCTTGAAAAGGACATAGGCTATGTTGGGTCGCGATAAACGACATCTACGCGGACGGAGACGCGGGCAATAGCTAGCTATTAATATTCTCTTTAACCCCTCCAACTAAGTTAAATTGCTTGTGCTAGGAGTGGGTTCACGTCAGTAGTGTAATGGCCAGGATTCGAACCCGGAACCTCTCGATCGTAAGGCAGACTCCTTAAACACTTAACTACCGACACTTTACCGAGGTGCCGACTTTTCGAGAGTGTTTTCACCACCACAGTTATGAAAAAGACTCTCGAAAAGGTCTCGAATGTATGGAAAAGACTCTCGAAAATCGGTTAAGGAATCGGCCCAAGAAATCCCAGGTTCGAATCCTGGTCATTACACTACAAGCGTGAACCCACTCCTAACACAAACAATTTAGCTAAGCTGGGGTTAACGAACAACAATAATTTCGGTTACTAATATTATTTATTTATTAAATTCCCTGAAGTTTCGCATGTACGTTTTGTGATAGGCCTACTGAAAAGTACAATAATGGTTGCAAAAGAATGTCACAGTATAAATGAATTGGTCTTCTGGTTTGATTTCATAAAGTACTCTTGTAGTGAGCACTGAATATAAAGTCTAGGAGGGATAACCCTGCAGCTATCGATCAAGTTATACATATAAGGCAGACCATACATTGACCAAACAGGCCCTCGATTCCATAGCCACGGCAAAAAATGGTATTAAATTTTAGACTTTATTGCTATAGAATTAAAGACCAAAATTAAATGACAATATTTTCATTACACGCTTCCGTTCACTCTATAAAAAGTGTAGTGTAGTAATTTAAGACTTTAAAGACATTGATTTAAATTCTACAATTAAATGCATTTTTTGCAGTGTCCGTGTTATGACGGTGGTTTTGCTTTAGCAGAATCGAGGCCCAGTATGTCTATAGGTCTGACAGACCAACGCGCGGATATAAAGTTTGCCTCTTTAATGAAAATTAGTGAAATGTAAATTTGAAATTTTGTGTGAATTTAATGACGCTAATTTCGTAGTTTCTTTGCTAACAAGATATAATATTACATTCCTCTAGATTTTATATTCTGTGGTAGTTACCATACAATTACACCCACACTAAAAATATATTTATATAGGCCTTAAGTTTTGACAAATCAAAACGACCAGTTATCGAGAGACCGACGCATTCAAAAACTGTATTCGCCCTCCTATTTTGGGAAATGGATGAAAGATCGAATTGGGTCGATTTATACCATGTAGTTGGCAGATAAGCACACGGCCCACCCGATGGAAAGTGGTTACCGTGGCCTATGGATGAGTGTAACACCAGGGGAGTCACACTCGGGCTGCCGACCCTGTAAGAACAGAGAGATTCTGTGCCGTCAGCGTAGAAGACAAGCAGGACAAGCCTTTGGTCTTCCCACTGACAGCACAAATCCTCTCCAGTGAGCTCTGGCTACCCTACTCACCGCCGATTATATTCAGTCTGGAATAAAAATCGAATTCGCGTATGTTAAGTAGCGAGTTTCTTGTATGACCTGAGGTATCGCCTTTTGCATTTTCTGTACAAGTTCTAGATTTTTCTATGAGTCGAACTCTCGAAATGTGATCAATTTTGTAATTCGTACTAGAGATTCTGAACACACGTTCCTTATTCTATATCATAATACAGCGGATTTATTATTAACCTTCGTATACCCGTGCTTGGTCTGTCAGACCTACGAACTAATTTTGTTTTTTTTTTTATAAAAATATGACTGGCGTTTGTGCTATTTGGTAACAGACTGGCAATCGTATATGATTGCATTTTTTACGAAAATCACTGGTTCTTTGTGCGTTTTGGTATGCTGCATAGTATTATGTAGGTATACTACTTCAAATCAGATTTTTGCAGCAATTTTTATAATATCCATTTGTTTACTAGTAATTGAAATGACTTATTATATGGTATAACCCCTCCAGTAGCTTACTTATGTTTGGAGTGGGTTCAAATCGGTAGCTCACTGGGTACGAATCGAAAGGATGGCTATCTCCATTTATCAGAACTTTCGGTCTCACAGACCGTGCATGGATATATGATTCAACATTTGACGCGGGTATGGGAAGGTTAACTTCAGTGAGAACTTAACACTGGAGGTTCGCAAATGAATAATAATGGAATGTAGGTTGTAGGTATACATACTTGCGTATCAAATAGATGAAGACCTGTCTATAAATGAATGAATATTGGATCATTTATTACATTTGTATTTCAAAAAAATGAAATTGATGAGAGATGAAATACCTGATACGTAATCAGTCACTCGACTTCTTTCAAAATATTAAAATTGTATTTAAAAATTAGAATGTAAATGCAAGTAAGGTACAATTTTTTTCGTTCTCTTTACACAGTTTACACCTGCTACAGAAAATATTCGTTAAAAAATTAAATATTATTATTTAGAGCAATGGTTCTGGTGCTATGAGTCTATGAGGCCTCACCAATACTTTTAGGGTTAAGCCAATTTACGTTACACTGTTAATTTTTAAGACATCTAGTATGATAGGAATATCTCTTTTCCTACCAAAGAAAAGACAAAAATGTGAATACATTTTAGATTCGGATTTAGTTTTTTTAAGACCATTGGCGAATAATTAACGAATATCGAAGTTAATGCACAATCAACCAACATTGGTCATTAAAATTATAGATCTTAACTTAAAAATTACATTTCGTCTTCAAGAAAACATTGACCCATCAATATAAAATATTGGTTACCAACTTAACGTTGGCCCAAAAAACCAATATTGGCCATACATTAAAACTTATACAACAAGCTCGTATCGCAATATGAGCATGCCTCTAGTACATACATTTGGCTCAGCTGAAATTCAAAAAAATTACTAGTAATGTCCGGCCAATATTACTAGTAATTTTATTTAAAAAACAACCTATTATCAACAATTAGTACACATTTTCCGACAAAACTCCGCCTGTCCGTTATCTTGTACTTACAACATACATGACTTAGTTATAATTGTACCATATCGGCATACTCTATAAGTCCTTCTGTCGTGGTTCGTACATCGGTACCTGTTTGTACTCTGGGAATGGGTACAGGACTAGGTGGTCCGCTGTTTTGTACCATGGGATGAGACCGTTCTGGAAAATAAAGTAAAAGATTATTAAAATGAAGATAGCATTTACTATCGCCACGCCACATTTTTTTTCCTTTTACATGTTTTTTTTACATTAAAATGTTTTTTTTTTCTAATTAGCTGTTCATATGGACACACACACACTACCTACACAATACTAATTTAAGGAAGGAAATATTGCTGTTTAAGACTTACCATATTGGTTACCTTGTTAGTTCCGCGTCCGTAGCCATTCCAATGGTTACCCGCGATACCAATCATATCGCCAACCTGCAATTATTAAGGATTTATAAACAATTTATTTATGGGATGTTCTGTTAGAAACAATACACAATTCAGAAATTTCGTGGCGTATGGACAACCATTCTTTAATAATATTAAAATAATGGTTGTTCAAACACCACCACATGGGTTAAAATATCATATACATAGAATGGTTATTAGAAGGCGTTCACACGCATGAAATTATTAAAAAATGGTTGTCCAAATACCACTTAAATATATGCCATACAAATTGTTTCCGAAACATCACTTTATATAAGGATTTTATGATGGTTACGAAACGGGAACTTGTCTATAGCGGTACATACCTGGAAAGCCACATCCTGGTTGGTGCCTAGGTTGTCCATAACAGCGATTCGATCGTGAGCGTTCTGTCCCCCGAAGTAATAGATGTCGTCTAACGAGAAGAAACTGTCTGAAGCGTCGACCCGGTTCGTTTGCATCATTTCGTATGCTACACGGCCTACCTGGAATTTGACAATACATAGTATATTGTACTAATGTAAATGTGGTATATTGTACAGTACATGTAGTATAATATAAGGCTCATCTTTTATAATGACAGAAAACCCTGAATCTCGATTTATTTGAGGACAGCAGTCTCAGCATGGCGGCATTGATTAAATCGAGACCTTTCTTGAACCAATGAAATGAATAAACGGTGTCACTTGACGAAAACTTAATATAGACATCAATCAAAATTGGACATAGGCCTCTCCCAATATGCGCCACGTTTGCCGATCCTCCGCCTTCCGCATCCAGTCCGTCCCAGCCGCCCTTCGTAGGTAGACATGTAGACATATCTCTTAATAATAGTTTATTACTACGAATCTATACTATTATATAATTGTAAATTGGAAATGTTTGTCCGCGATGGACGCAAAAACTACTGAGCGGATTTCGATGCGGTTTTTTTTTGTTAGAAAGGTCTTGGTCAGAATTAAAATCTTACGTTTGTTTGATTGCAATCGGTTGAGTAGAACCGGGGATAAGAGATTCACGCGGGCGGAGCCGCGGGCGGAAGGCTAGTATATTATAATATTAAAATCTTTTTTTTTTGGTGGCGCACTATCGCGACTCTTATTGGTGCATAAAAATTTTGTCGCCATTTTAGAGTGTGGACAACATAATATCTATAGTTTATAATATATCATTGGTAATACCCATATGAGTTTAAAAATCCATCCTTACTTGACTACTGAACGTGCACACGATGTAATCACACATTGACAGCATGTGGAGGTCCACTAATAGCCCCGTTAACGACAACGGGGTATATCTACGGTGTGTCGCCGCCGTCTTCGCTATAGATGGGTCACCGAGGAATATGTAATCTGGATACTTCTTCCTTGCATCTTCTAGAACCTGTGGATAAGATGGTGATATTTGGAGTTAGTTATTTATTTATTTTTAAAGAGAACCTATAGATTTAGGCAGTCGCTAACAATGCTTATGTATCATCATCATCATTTCAGACATAGGAAGTCCACTGCTGGACATAGGCCTCCCCTATAAATCTCCAATAAGACCGGTTGGAAGCAGCTCGCTTATGTATACTACTATAAAATTTTAAGTTACAAGTTATCTGTATAATGGAGATTTAAAAAAAAATAGTTATGTAAAATTAAAGATACTGAATCCTGAAAATATTTTTATTTTTAATTCCTGCCTGCTTATTCGAGATGGACGCAAAAACTACTGAACCTTTTTTGTAAAAAATTAAATTGCTGCAGATTTTTTACAAAAAGAGCTGACTTAAAATCTAGAGTATGTTTATTTGTTATTGAGTAGAACTGAAGATATGCCCGAAAATAGAATCATACTGGGTGATTTTGTAGTCGTTTCGGAGCGAAAGATTTTGGGCACAGTTTCGTTAGCAAAATCGTCTGGAAGTATTATTTTGGCGAAAAAAACTTTTTTTTTACAACCTCCATACAGCATGTAATTCATCTGTACATTATTCCCATACATTATAAAAAAAAAAGTTTTTTTTTTTTTTTTCGCCAAATGAATACTTCCAGACGTATTTTCTATCGAAACTGTGCCCAAAATCTTTCGCTCCGAAACGACTACAAAATCACCTTATATGGTCGACATCACGCGAATCACTTTCCAAAAGGTGAACCTGATGGAAAATGGTTACCGAAGCCTATGGACGTGTGCAACAGCAAGTACGTCACACTCATGCTGCCTACCCTGTAGAATCCAATCACACAAGACAAATTAAAGCAAGAAAACTTACATTGGCGTCATCTGTGGCTAGATACACTCTTCTGGGGCCAACCGAGGGTTTGGTCAGCTCCAACTGATCGTAGTAGTCTTTAACATGAGCCATGTATTCCTGTATGTGGTGGAATGCCGCCTCCGTACCTACTTTATCTGTTCGTCGTATATGGACTCTGTAAAACAGAAGTTCATATATTAGTTTGTTAATATGACTAAATGCTGCTGGAGGGTTCGTCCGCCTGACGTAGTCATCTCGCTCCAGTAACCCACAGAAACCTATTTAGTAAAATATGAATTAAAAATTTAAAAAACCCTCGACCCAAAATATTGACCCTTTTATTTCATGCTTTTTATAGGTAACCGCTAAACCGGTTTCCATAAAACTTGCTGTATCGTGATGTATAAGTTATGACCTTTCATTTGATACCCAACACGGGTATATTTGAACACATTCGATTTTTCATTGCCACTTTCACTCCTAATATCTTTCACATGGCTAATCCGATTTTAAGAAATATAGCTAAGAACACTCTCGACTAACCTATTTATCAATAAAAAAAAGACAATCAAAATCGGTTCATCCGTTTGGGAGCTACGATGCAACAGACAGACTGACACACACACCTATACATACTTCAAACTTATAACACCCCTTTTTTTGTCGGGGGTTAAAAAATAAGGACAATAATCTATCTCTATTTCAAATTTCATTCAGATTTCTTCAGTAATTTTGGTTGAAATAGTAACAAATAACCATATATTCATCCCCTTCACAATTTTTCATTTCATCTTTCTATTTAAAGATGTATATAATTCATGAGCCGGTGGAGAATAATCTAGAAGCACAATAATTATATGCAACTTTTATCCCTGGAGTAAGTCCTGCAATTCATAGGAACGTTTCCATGGGTACCTTCTAATGGATTGCGGGAAAGGAATCAGAAATCAATGCGAGCGGAACTAGTTTAAAACCAAATACAGTTGAACTCTAATTACCTAAACTAATAAAAGTTTACTGGCAAATAATTTTTAACGATGTATGCGCGTAATGAGCTGCAAAATTAATTATTTCTATCGTACGTTTTTTAGTACATGTGAACTCAATAATTGTAAAAACAGTTTTGTGATTATTTTAACTCGGTTTTGTTTTATTATATCAATAGAACGGATGAATTGTACGTATGGGCCTTATGAAGACCGATTTAAGTCAGCTTCACCTGCTGATTAACGGACGAGGCTCTTGCGTAAGTTTTCCTCTCGGAATTGAGAGGTCAGACGACGATCTCTCTCGGATGTGCAAACCGGGAGTGGCGCTCAGATGAAGATATCATCATCCTCATGCGAGTTCCTAGTTAGTTCTTATAGTTTTGATTGGTAAATCAACTTTTCCGGCGCGACTGCCGTGTGTCCTACCAACCTTGAGGGAAAAGCCTGCGCCAGAGCATTGTTAGTTGTGTAACAGGTGGACCAACTGGCAGGTAAGGTCGGCTTAGGTACAGTCAGCATCATATCGATTGCAGCTGTTAAAATCCGCAAAAATATCTCAACAATAAGAGTTGAAATTTATTTCAGCAAACAATGTGTCAATAGGCTTGTGTCCACTAAGAATAAATCGGGTTGATGTATGTTCCTAGCGACTATTCTTGTTATAAAGATAGCAAAAAGCATAATAGTTTGGTATATAAAATAAGGATTACTTTTATTTTTATAAAATAAATTTAGAGAAATTAGACATTCAGTCACGTGACATCAAACACCAATCAGAGAGCGTGACGTCACGCCTTGCGCCCTGTGTTGACAACGTAGGTGATTTTTCGCCATGTAGGCCTAGACGAAAATTGGAAAACAGTTCTTTAAATTAATAAATTTATAACTGGAGTGAAGTCAAAACAATACCTATAAACTTAAATTATAATACATAAAATAATCTATAATACTAAGTCAAAGTAAAAAAAAAAAACTAAGTTTTTAGTTATTTTTTACAGTTTTTAACTGTAAAATAACAAATTGTGATGATAACTTGAAAAAAAAAGCGTTTTATATTAATATACTGATATTTTGGCGTTTGGGCTACTTTAGGCTACTTTGGGAATGAAAAACGGCGATATTAGGCCAAGCGTGGTTGGCAACACAACACTGCTTGCGTTTGCGTTATTATTTTTGTTTACGATTAGTACGTACCAGTATATATAATCTATGCACTACACATGAACTTGTTTGACAGTTTTGACACGGGGACACGGCGTGACGTAACAAAAGTCGCCATTACAGTTTGGAGTGTTTTTGACATAAATTCAAATAGACTTATTAAATCTCAAAATAAACCATGTAAATGATTGTTTTATATCAAAATAATATATTTTTGGGGTCATTTAGGTATAGAAGTATTGTATTAACCATTTTTTCAAATTTAGGACACAAGCCTATTATATTGAAGCAACTAAAGCGCCAAAAGTAACTCAGCAGGCACTGCAAAATTATTTAAGCATTCGGTTATTCGCCGCATCCGATGTAGCAATATATCTACGCAGTCATGGTGTTCAAAATTATGACAACATTTTGGAAAAAAATTAATTATTAAAAAATAAAAAAACCCGACTGCTGTCTAAAAGATTGAAACAAGCTTGATAGCAGGCGGTACCCATTTGCCAATCATAAACCGAAAGAAATTTAATGGGTACCGCCTGCTATCAAGCTTGTTTCAATCTTTTAGATAGCAGTCGGGTTTTTTTATTTTTTAATAATTAATTTTATTTTAACCTTTTTAGTTAGGACTAGCTGTTGCCCGCGGCTCCGCCCGCGTGGAATTCGGATTCCGTACAAACTTTTCTTTCGTGCTAAAATTGCCTCGGATACCATCCCCGTCAGCCATCAGGAGTGCCATGTGGAATTCGGACCCACCAAACAGCATGCCGTCGCGGGTCTTCAGTTGCTGGAGTGTAAAATTGCCTAGGGCATTTTCCGCACCCCCCGGCTGACCCTGGGCCATCTACAATTTTAAGATGGCCCTCTCAGAAGTGGGAAGCACGATGTCCCATCGAATTCCGGAAAGGGAGGAGACGGGCGTGAAGGGATGACAGGAGGCCAGACCTATAATCCTCACGTCCGCGCTCGGTGACCAGCCCTTCCCTTTCCTGCTCTCTACTGGGCCTCCTCGTAGTCAGAGGGACATGTGGGAAGCCTTTGAGCAGCCCTCGATAGAGCTGCTCCCGTTGCTGTATGTATTTGCCGTAGGCGGTAGCGCCTCCCCTGGGTGAGGGGCGTTAATGCCTCCGTTACCCAGGATGCATCACATGGAGGTTCCAATCCCGCATTCGGATCCCGTTACCGTTGCATCTTGTGTTCAGCTGACCTTCCCTGTCTTCGCTCGTGAAATACTTCGAACACCCGTGGTTGCACCCTTTTAGCCCATGCCCGTAATAATAATTAGTTTTCAAATAATGTATGGTAATTTACCGGATTTATTGACATTATAATTTCGTAATATCTTTTGAATAGAACGTCCGATTTCAATAATTCAAAAAGTAATCAACAGGTATTGAAACAATCTTAAATACCAAACGATTTATTTAGATAAGAATTAAGATAAAGGTATAGATTCCGTGGTCTGACTTTGATCGGCATTTCGGCTTGAATTTATATCGTCGCGCGTTACTTTCATACTGCAATAGATTCTAAAATATTCATTATAATTATACAGTGTAAAGGGCAATTTTGATCTACATTAAATGTACAATGTATCTAACGTATTTAGTCAGATAAGGCTTAACACTATATTGTTAAAAATAGCTTCGAAAATGACACATATTTTTTTTATAATTTGTAAAAGATAAAAATGGTTATTGTGAGCTACCCTTATTAGATAGACATATGCTGTCGCGGACTTTTATGTAGACCTTTTTAAGTTATACATTTCTACAGTACATTATTTTGTTCTATCTTCAATAGTTTTCGCAGCGTACGCGATGTAAGGAATTTTTAGGTCATTTTTTTTACACCTTGGGTTACATTATTGAAGTTTTATCCAGGATCCCTATTTTTTTGAAAATTAATTATAGCCTATGTTAGTCAGTGATAGTGCAGCTTTCTAATGTTAAAAGAATTTTTGAAATCGGTTCAGTAGTTCTTGAGTTTACTTGAATACAAAAATACAAATCTAATATTAGTAAAGAATGTATGGAAATCTGCCCGATTTATTGACATTTATGCTCACTGCTCCGCTCCCTTTAGTAGTAGCGTGATGTTATATAGCCTATGTTACTCCCAGATAGTGTAGCTTTCTATAGGTGAAAGAATTATTGAAATCAGTCCAGTAGTTTCGGAGCCTATTCGTTACAAACAAAAAAACAAACAAACAAACAAACAAAAAAACAAATCTTTCCTCTTTATAATATTAGTATAGATATGACATCTATATATTTTTGTAATCTCCTTTTAATTCTCTTCATTTTGATACCCTACTCGATAAACACCTTTTGCCAACACATATTTTAGCATCAAAAATCTACCGTATAGTTTTTGTTGGAATTTTATGTACCCTATGACACTCGGGAGATGAATACCTTTCATTTGAGACCCTATTCATCAAAATCCGTCCAGGCGTTAGGCCTGTAGAGGGGAACAAAGAAAACTACATACATACATAGACACATACATACATACGCGCGAAACACATTACCCTCTCGCAGGCGCAGTCGCGTAAGAAGAAAGTTTATTGATTGCTTATTGAAAAGGTCCTTGAGAGCGTATATAGTCTAGATAAACTACACTACTATAAAGGTCAAACTCACCCCACTATAGGCGTCCTGAAGTTCATCTTAGCTATAGTGTCATTTATCGACTTCTGCATGGCGGCCTTTGGCTTCAGTATATATTTGAGCATTTGGCCTATCCACCACGCGGCTGGGTCGCCATTGAAGCGTACTATCCTGTAAATTATTGAAAAAAGATTATTAAGTGCGAACAAATATGGTGATATATTTTACTTTTATACGTTTTATTTATCACCTATAGAGGCGAAGGTGAAAGGAAGGTTGACAGCCTCTGTGGCTTGGCGGTAGTGAACTCGACCATTACGCAGGCGGCGCGTGAGGGTTCAATACCCATATATAATCAGTGCTCAGACCTTTCATTTCTCGTTCAATCGGATCGAGAGTGAAAGACACCAAAATGCCAAGACTTTTGATAAGTGAGTTCAATGTGTGTGAGAGAAGAATGAAAGACGAAATAGAACAAGAAGTGAACCGTCTGATATCAGTTTTATAGTATCTAGTTCAAATGGAGCTACTCACCTATGCGCTAAATCCTTCGGTATAGCGAGCGGCAGAAACTTAGGTTTCTGCGACATCGAGTCTATGAATGGCAAGGAGATCACCTTCGCGTCGTACGTCACTGAAACAATATCAAACATGTTATCACCTTCAGAGACAGCCTCCGTGGCGTAGCGGTAGTGAACGCGGCCGTTACGCAGAAGGCGCGGGTTCGATCCCCGCTCAGTGCAAATATTGGTATGCATGAATATGGGTATTTGCATTGAACTGGTCGTGCCTCGGAGAGCACGTTAAGCCCTCGGTCCCGGTTGCCATACAAACATCTATAGCAGTCGTTTCGGGTAGTTAAAGCCCTAAAAAGTCCAACAAACAACGGACTAGCTGCATTGCTTCGATATCGCCTAATGTCACCATTGGGTTGTGGAGGTTATATGGCAGTCGCTTCACGGAAAATATCGAGGTCCAGCAAAATCCGCAGTTAAGACTGGAAAAGCGGGCCCCAGACTCCGAGATGAAACCTTCGGATGCCACTGGGAATTAACGCTAGGATGATGATGGAGAAAGCAATGAAGAAGATCGCCTTCAGAAATAGAAGGTACACTCATTTTCTTTTAAGAGATTACTACATAGCCGTGTTGATTCCTATTGGAGTAGAATAGGGTCACCCCATCTCCTCCCATGGGTGTCGAAGAAGGCGACTAAAGAATAGAGCTGTTCTCCATCCGACAGTAAACATACAGTCCATGAAAAAGTGCCCGTTAGACGGCAATACGCCCCCTATTACGTGGGACAGAAAATCATAGTTGACGAAATGTGGGTGTTAGTACACCTCTGCCTACCCCTTCAGAGATATACAGGCGTGAGTATATGTATGTATCATCATCACTACATATTATAAAACAAAGTCGCTGTCGCTGTCTGTCCGTCTCTATGTATGCTTAAATCTTCAAAACTACGCAACGGATTTTGAAGCGGTTTTTTTTAAATAGATAGTGATTCAAGAGGAAGGTTTATATGTATAATACATGCATAATATTGTAAAGAAACACTGATAAATTTAGAGATATGCAGCGGGAACGGGATCAGAAAATATGGCGGTACGAAGTTCGCCGGGTCAGCTAGTGTAGTACCTATATAAAATAGTATGTAGGAATTTTAAAATGGTTTTTCTGAATCCAACCTTATCAAATGTCATTGAAATAATCCATAAACTTAAATGCAAACTAGAATACACATTTGCATATCATCGATAGGTATTACATATTGGAAATACTTGTTTCACTAGTACTACAAAATGTTATAGCTACTTGTAATCGTAAAATTGTAGGTATAATAAATTATACAATATATTATGTGATATGAATTTGTGTCAATAACAAAATGAGACTGGGTTATTACAGCACACACAGAGGACATCTGTGACACAATTGTTGTCAAGCTGGCACTTTAGCATCATCTATCTATATAAAAGAAAGTCGTGTTAGTTACATACATACATACATACATACATACAATCACGCCTTTATCCCCGGAGGGTTAGGCAGAGGTGAATTAACACCCACATTTCACCATCATTGTATTAGGTCTCACGTAATAGGGGGTGAGTCTATTGCCGTATTCCGGGCACTGTTGTTGACTCGAGCCATGCATCTGAGGCTGAACCTGGGCTGTATATATCTGTCTGATGTTAAACAGCCCTATCCCTTAGTCCCCTTGTACGACACCGCATGGGAGGAGATGGGGTGGCCCAAATTCTACTCTGCCGGGAACCACGCGGCGCAGTTACACTATTTATAACTCAAAAACGGCTAAACTGATTTGGCAGAAAATTGGTAGGGAGGTAGCTTAGAACCAGGAGAAGGACATGGATTACGAAAATTTTTTCACAAAGGAAAAAAATAAATAGAAGGTGCAGTGGGAACGGGATCAGAATCTAACATGGAAATTTGAATAGAAAGTAGGTACAGCGGCAACGGGATCTGAATACCACGCATGCGGAAAATATGGCCGTACGAAGTTTGCCGGGTCAGCTAGAATTTATTAAGACAAACAAATTACCTGGCCACTGAACAACTTTATCGTCGTATGCGCTCACGCAGCTATCCGAAATGGGGTGGAAGACGTATTCCCACCCCTTATTGTTGTACCGCCACCCCTTTGAGTTCAGTATCAACGTCCTTTCTGACGCGTACGCGAATATCAGACAGTATACTATGTGGTGGAGCTGGCAGCCGAAGCCACAACCCTGTGAAAAAAAAAACAATATTATTATCACAAGACTTTGATGCAATATCGTCTTGGTTCGTTAGGGCCATCTCTTCCTATGGGTGTCGTAGAAGGTGAGCCTCAGGTCAAGCGGACTCCGAGAAGAAAAACCTCGGATGCAACCGGGATTAACGCAAAGAGGATGATGGCCACGGGGAAAAATAAATTTCCCTTGGTCCCACCAGTGGGTCGTACAGGGCGTCGATTCTACTAAAACAAATAAAGCAAAACCATTGTTAGGGCTGTCCATTAATCACGTGATGTTTTTTTTGGCAATTTTCTAACCCCCCCCCCCCCCTCCTCCCCCCCATGGTGATACGTGGTGAGGTTTAAGACTACCCCCCCCCCCCTCCCCCTCAAGCCAAAATCACGTGTATTTTTTTATTTATTATTTAATGCTAGTAAACTAAGAATCGTGACAAAAATCACCAATTATAAGAAAAAATAAATACACGTGATATCCCAATATACCCCTCCCTCCCCCCTGGTGATATTTCGTGATGTTTTCCGAAATCCCCCCCCCCCTCCCCCTGTTGAGCCTCACGTGATTAATGGACAGCCCATACCACAGAGACTGTAAATAATGGCATTCAATTTTAGACTTTATTGCTTCAGACTCAAAGTCCAAAATTAAATTGAATAAAGTTTCATTACACTCTCTCATTCGCTCTACAAAAAGCCATTTAATTTCAATCTTTAACAGAATTATAAAGGCTAAAATTAAATGGAAATTTCTTGCAGTGGGAATGGCATGACAGTGGTTTTGCTTTAGCAAAACGAAGGGCCTGGTGGGACCACGGATGCCGATATTTTTACGTGCTCAATAGGACGTGGTCCAGCATGTGCCAGACACGTCAGTCTCGTAAATAACAGTCAAATGTGACTGACTATAAAATCCGTCAACTAGATATCAAAGAAAAGAGAATTGACGACTCGAGCATGAGCACGGATAATAATTTACAAGAAGTTGTCATTATAAGTCAGTGTAACTACGATCAGCCCAGTTTAAAAAATCTATACTAATGTAATAAAGCTGAAGAGTTTGTTTGGTTGAACGCGTTTATATCAGGAACTACTGGTTCGAATTGAAAAATTCTTCATAGTCCATTTATCAAGGTAGGTTTTAGGCTATATAATCACGCTACTAATCAAGAGAGCGACAGAACAGACTACAAAATTTCGATATAAGGTTGTGGAGGTCAGATGGCAGTTGCTTCACGGAAATTATCAAAGTTCCGTCGCATCACAGTTAGACTGGAAACCCGACCCCAAATGAACTCAGTTGGGGTCGGTTTTCCATTACCAACTGGGAAAGGGTTTAGAGAATGATGTTATGGTTTAAAGGAGTAATACGGTTTCAAAGTACGCCTTGAGTGAAACCGGGTCAGACTGGCTAGTGTAACTATAAAATACACCAAATACCTACCAAATAAAAGACAATTGACGATTCAAGCATGAGTAGAGAGAGATAATTTACAATAGGTTGTCATTATAAATCAGTGTAAATGTGATCAGCCCAGTTTAAAAAAAAAAACGATTGTGTATTAAAACACACAAGGTACACCTGCCATCATATGACAGCCAATAGACACCAGTTGTGCATCAATAAGAAATCTATACTAATATTATAAATGCGAAAGTAACTCTGTCTGTCTGTTACGCGTGAAAGCCTAAACCACTCAACCGATTTTCATGAAATTTAGTATATAGATTAGACCTTGAGAAAGGACATAGACTATTGAATGAAATTTTGAAGCATTTATTATGCTGACTATTCAAATCGATATAAAAAGAGAAAAGAGAATCGACTTCGGGCGGGACTCGAACCCGCGATCTTTCCCTTACAGGGAGAATGCTCTGACCACTAAGCCACCGAGCATAGGCTATGTTTGGCGCTGGATATAGATTAGAATAGATTGGAGGTGGTCTCACAGACCTCTGCACCTTCGACGTCGCTCGAGACTATACAGGGTTTGTCAGTAAAATAGTCAATAAACCACTCATAATCCTCACGCTACTATCAGCAATAAACGGGATCAGAATTTCACGCGGATGGAGCTAGCTAGCGTGTGATAAAATCAATTTGCCCATTCCCATTCGAGATGTTATTTGTCAAGAAAGCTAAAAATACTACTGCCCTATTTGTGGATTCTGTTCTTGGTAGAGTACCGTCAGCAATGAAAGTAGCTGAACTCACACAAATCATCAACTTTTTCTCGGTAAAATATTGGAATGTTGGAACGCTAACATTCTATAGCTTGTCTAACCCCCCACACCTTCACTTCATCTGTGTAAAAAATGTCGATTGTTTCATGAACTGTGACATGTATGCGAGCCTTGCGGTCAACTAGTCGCGCGATTAATCTGAGTACGCTCTGTGTTCCATACACGTTCCATAGAGCTGACAATAATTTTGTATAGAACACTAGCCTTCCGCCCGCGCCGATTTCGGTTAACACGACTTTTGCTTATATCACCGGTCCTACTGAACCCATTGCGATCAAAACGTAAGATTTGAAGTCTGACCATGACCTTTCAAATAAAAAAGCCGCATCAAACAACGTTTAGTAGTTTTTGCGTCCATCGCGAACAAACAGACAAAAGTTCCATAAATAATATTTACGTGTTCAGTATCGTTAACATAACATAACCCAAGTATTTTTTTAAATATGTCCAATGTACAGACACGACCGCATTACTATTACAGAATAGTATAGATAGACTAGCCTTCCGCCCGCGTGGATTTCGGTTAACGTGACTTTTGCTCGTATCTCCGGTCCTACTGAACCGATTGCGATCAAATAAAACGACCTTTCAAATAAATAAAAACCGGCCAAGTGCGAGTCGGACTCGCCCATGAAGGGTTCCAAAGCAGCAAAGGCGAAAATTGCGGTTTATGACGTATTAAAAAAAAACTACTTACTGGATCTAGTCCGAACCAATTTTTAGTGGAAGTTTGCATGGCACTGTACATCATATATTTTTTTTAGATTTATCATTCTCTTATTTTAGAAGTTAGAGGGGGAAGGGTGACACATTTTTCCACTTTGGAAGTGTCTCGCGCAAACTATTCAGTTTAGAAAAAAATTATGTTAGAAATCTCAATAGAACACGTATGGGTTTAATTTTAAAAAAAATTTAGTTTCAGTTCTAAGTATGGGGTCCCCCAAAATTTAATGCTTTTTTTTTCTATTTTTGTGTGAAATTCTTAATGCGGTTCACAGAGTACATCTTCTTACCCAGTTTCAACAGCATAGGCCTTATATTTTCGGAGAAAAGTGGCTGTTACATACGGACGGACAGACAGATAGACGGACGGACAGACATGACGAATCTATAAGAGTTCCGTTTTTTGCCATTTGGCTACGGAACCCTAAAAAGCCGCACCAAACCACAGATTAATAAATAGTTACTACACCAAACAACGTTGAGTAGTATTTGCGTCCATCGCGAACAAACAGACAAGAATTGCATGAATAAATATTTACGTATTCAGTATCGTAAATAACACATCCTAGATGTACAGACACGACCGCTTTACAATTTATAATAGATAGATAGATAGACATAGATCTATAGAAGACATCAATGAATGTAATCATCATCTGCATGTAGACGCATTTTCCTGATTGCATCCGTGGCCAAGATGACCTCGGAGCTCAGGGTCCGCCTTCCGGCTTTTCCTTCTCCATCTATGAATGTAATATTCATAAAATAATAATCTTCAAAAAATTACAAAAGACATCACTAAAGATTGGATGTGTTGTATGTTTAAATAGTAATGTAGAACAGTAATAACTATTATATTGATCTCTATTATCAGAAAGGTCACGCCAGTTACTTATATCACTCTCGCGTTTGGCGCCATAACATAGTTTCTTCATCATACTAAAAAATAAAAAAGTAAGAGAGAAAATATTGCAAACTAGCTGTTGTCGCGGCTCCGCTCGCGTGGATATCAGTTATCGCGACCAAATAAAGCCTATGTCCTTTCCCAAGGTCTGTATCTATCTCTGTACTAAATTTTATTAAAATTGGTTCAGTGGTTTAGGTGTGAAAGCTAACAGAAGACAGGCAGACAGAGTTACTTCCGCATTTATAAATATTAGGATTATGGAGTATGGATATGGATGGCGGACTTCCGTACAACCATTCATCCCTTATTTTACATCCCAGGGGTGAAATAAGGGAAACGACATTAACTGCCAAAATATCAAATTGTTCGGTATTGACGAATCATGCAGTCAAATAAATTAATTAAATATCTATAGATTTTAAAAGCTAGCAAAAGGTTTATTTACACCAAACGGGTGAATGCTCATAATTATTGCTCATTCTAACCCTTCTACGTCAAATTCTATTAGTGTAAACACTGACAGAATATTCGTTCATTGTTCTTTCTTATGTAAACGCTGAAATAAGGTTTCATTTATAAACTAAAATATTAAGCTTTGTTGTTCTAGCTTGATGTTCGTTTGGTCTAAATTCCGTTTGACGGAATCGCGACATATTGAAAATATTTTACCATCTCGCACATGACCATCAGGCGTGAATATAATAACGTATGCATGCCATCATAATTTCCCAAATCGGTACTTCCGTTTAGGAGAACAGTGCGAAAGTCAACATAATGTGACATCGGTGTCAACGACCCAGTGACGTGTGACAGTGACGGATTGTGAGCCGGTGTGTTTGTTTGTGAGCTATTTATAACAGTAGGGAGGTGTAGGGCTTTTTCTAGCGTATTAAATCTGTACTAATATTATTATAAAGCTGAAGAGTTTGTTTGTTTGAATGCGATCCCAGGAATGTTCGAATTTTTGTATTGAATAGCCCGTTTGTCGAGTAAGATTGTAGGCTATATACAGTATATACGATCACGCTACTACTCAACGGAGCGGAGTAGTAATCATTACATACATACATACAATCACGCCTTTATCCCCGGAGGGTTAGGCAGAGATGAATTAACACCAACATTTCAACAATCATTGTATTAGGTCCCACGTATTAGGGGGTGAGCCTGTTGCCGTATTTCGGGCACTATTGTTGACTCGAGCCATGTATCTGAGGCTGAGTCGGGGTTGTACCTATATATCTGTCTGATGTTAAACAGCTATACCTTAGTCGCCTTGTACGACACCGCCTGGGAGGAAATGAGGTGGCTGAAATGCTACTCTGCCGGGAACCACGTAGCAATCATTAATGTCAACAAATCCGACAGATTCCCATAGGTTATTTGTAAATTACGGCTTAGGGGTGAAGCGAGGTTTCGAATTATGCGAACGGGCTAAACCGGGGCGGATAGGCTAGTATAGAGACATATTGTCACAGGTGGTGTTGAACGATGTACAGACAATTTTCCGGTTTCCAGAAATGTTTCAAAATATGTCGTGAGAACATTATTTCTGTAACAATACTCGATTACGAAGTACAGTATGACGCTTGTGTGAATCAGATGTTTATTTAAGTCCAAATAATATTTAATTATAGATTGGCGTAACCAAGATCTTTGAGGCCCACCACACCTGTAAGGGGTCCATTACACGGTAGGTTTTGCTGTCAGTTTAACCATTCAATCACGCCGTGATTGACCAATAGCATAACGTCTAATAACCGATTGACCAATAACATTCATGATTGACGGCATGATGCATGACGCTTGTATAAGCGTGTAATGGACCCCTTAGGGTAGACTCATGTCCGTAAGGGCCTAAACATTTTCTTAGACTCGTCGACTCAGATTGTCGTTTATCCTTAGTCGTCAATCCCTTTGTCACAGGTCACATACCATGATACTGGTTTATGCTTATGTATTACCTACCTACCAGCAAAGTCGGCGTCAATCCTGGCCCTCTAGACAAGTGGCAATTCGTCGGCCGGCGTTTGGTAAGATAGAATGCCAAATGTATGGGATGTGACGTACATGACAGGCGTCAACGAATGTCAAAAACGTCAAATCCTATACATTCGTCATTCTATTCCATTATACGCCGAGCAACGAATTGCCACTTGTCTAGGGGGGCTGTTTCTCGCCACTGATGATAGTCGGTTCCAAAAAGCCAAAATACAGCAAATTGTGAAAGGAGGGGTCGAAAAGCTGATCGCTGGTTAAAAAGTGTAAGTTTTGGATGCAAACCGGGATTGGCGGTCGTGTGAAGGAGAAATAGTAGATTGTATGACAAGGGAGCAAAATAGTATTTTTACGGCGAGGGCGCTACTTTGAACCACAAGGGAAGCTGATTACAAGAACAGAAGCGTATTTCGCGCGCTTATTTTTTTTTTTTAATAAGTGCGGGTGACCCGCGCCATGCAACCAACACGTACCTACCAGCTATTATAATAGTAATTCATACGATTTGCGTTCGATTTCTATAAATGATATAATATGTTCCAAATTCAAATCACTTTTCCGCCCGCTAAAAAGTTCTTAACAGAAAAGAGCTAATTTGCTCCCACTTATAAGAGGAACAAAGTGTCACTTTTCGAATAGAAGTGATGAAAAAATCATTAAATAAATAGGTCGTTACTGTCGTTACTCTATTATACGTTTATACGTCAACTGGATTATGTCATATGTTTTCCTCTTGTGGCCAGAGGAAACACAAAAAGCGGACACAATGTAAAATATAAATCTGAAAATAATCACGTTATTCACACAAAATAATTGTGGGCTTGAGTCATGCATACGTGTACTGTTTGTTCTCCATTCTATAGAATGTTTTATTAGCCGCTTTTGACAGATTTCAAATTCTGCAAATATTATAAACGAAACTAGCTGTTGCCGGATGAATGGATGTCTGATATCGCGACCAAACAGCCTATGTCGCTTCCCAAGCTCTAATCTATCTGTGTATAACCCGCGCTACGTATCTTGGACCTAAAATGTGTTCAAAATGTGCCCTATACTCGCAGTACACATCTCTTGGGTGTCTTTTGAGGATAGCACTGGATGCTACTGCGGTAGACGAACTCAAATTCACCACTATTACAAAGCAATACGCGGGCGCCAGAGCCTCGTATCTCTTACGATTTAGGTCGTCAAAAAGCTGTAACAGTGTTGCACTATTTTGAGAAATAAAGACTTTGACTTTGACTTTGGTCCAAGATACGTGGCGCGGGTTATACCAAATTAAATCAGGTTATCTTTAAAAATGATGAACAATTATAGAAACTGTTATTCCCTATTTGAACCCCTTTGTACCTCCCCAATTCTTCACGATAGTACACAATGAAGAAGATAGAAAAGTGATTCTCACCTTATTAAGATTGCATATAACTTTCCTCGCGTCTCTGCAATCAGATGGGTTCTGCAGATATTTTAGCCGTCTCTGCACCAGATCGCTGACGTTGGCCGCTTCAGCATTCCGCCACTCATGGTAGCCGTCTAGCTCTGGAAGTTTCTGCTGATCGGACAGAAGTGATCTGAAAATATTGATAGAATTAGTTTTACACTCTGACAAACCGCATCTGTCTAGTCTCTCAAGGTAGGGAACACCATTTTAGGATGGACAGCATCTAGAATGGGGCCCGAGGTCCCAGAGGTCCCCATCTGGACTTCACCCTAACTTCTCATCATCCCGGGGGAACAGTCAATTGACGGACTGAATATAAAAGGGGAAGGGAAAGGAGAGGACAGATCCTTGGAACCTTCGTCTGCCTCACCTGCCATTACCCCTGCTGCTCGACGGACGAGGGTTTTGATACAGGTTCTCCTCTAATATTTGGAGGATTAGATGGCAGTCAATCCCGTAAAAACCAATACATATCAATATATACATAGGGAAATGAGAAGCAACCGATCAGCCAAGTAAGGCATTGTAAATAAATCCATACTAATCCATACTTCCATACTAATACTTATTATAAATGCGAAAGTAACTCTGTCTGTCTGTCTTTCAGTCTGTCTGTCTGTCTGTTACGCTATCAAGCCTAAACCACTGAACCGATTACGAAACTTAAATCAGTGGTAGAATAGACTTTGGGAACGGACATAGGCTATGTTTGGTCGGAATAACCGACAACCACAGCTAGTAAACAATAAGGCACACCTTTAACTATTTGCAATAACTACTACTGTTGATCGTACCTCAGTACCACTCGCGCTTGGCTCCGTTTTTAACACTCGTCCGACAACGTGGCAGGCGCGTATTAAACCAATATTTTGTCTAAACTAAACACTTAGATACATAATAATCAATGTCTTTACATAATTATTGTTGTCATTATGTCTTATTCATGTAAAACAGACATGAGTAGGCGACAGACAATCGGCAATTAAAAGTCACATGCTATGTAGGATGTAGGTAGGTTCATTAAGTGTTATTTTAAACTATTTGGTGTACCATCACGATTTACGACTTATTTAATATAATATCCTACTTTACACTGGTAAAGCAGGACCCAAGACTCCTAGGCGAAAGCTTCGGATGCGACTGGGATTAACGCTAGGAGGAAGAAGAGAATAGGCAGATTGAAAGTTGACTAGTGAATGAAACATTTTAAAGCAAATGACTGTGGTATAACCCGCGCCACGTATCTTGGACCTAAAATGTGCGCGCAGTACACATTTCTTGGGTGTCTTTTGAAGATAGCACGGGATGCTACTGCGGTAGACGAACTCAAATTCATCAAGCATAGACTATTACAAAGCAATCTACGGTCGCCAGAGCCTCGTATGTCTAACGATTTAGGTCCAAGATATGTGTCGCGGGTTATACGATCATATTGAAGGTGGAGATCCACTCGGGCGGAGCCACGGGCAACAACTTGTAATTCATATAAAGTCAGGCAGATACCGCCTGCACCTCTAATTCTCGGATCGTCTTCGCTTCAGTGTAGATATTGCTCGGAATATATATCTTGAACCTAAAATGTGCCCAAAATGTGCTCTATACGCGCAGTACACATTTCTTTGGAGTCTTTTGAGGATAGCACGAGAGGCTACTGCAGTGGAGAAGCTCAAATTCACCAAGCACAGATTATTATAGAACAATCCGCGCGCGACAGGGTCTCGTTTGTATCGAGATTCACGATTTAGGTTCAAGATAAATATAAATAAATAAATATTGTAGGACGTTCTACACAACGCTATCTAGACCCAAAGTATGCATAGCTTAACTAGCTTGTGTTATGGGTTCTACAATGCGGATAAACATACTTAGATACATTTTTTTTTTTGTAAATACATACATATATTATTATAAATAGAAACACCCAGACCAATGCAAATATTCATATTAATATGCATACCAATATTTGCACTGAGCGGGGATCGAACCCGCGCCTCCTGTGTAGCAGCCGCGTTCACTACCGCTACGCCATAAAGGCAGTCAAATATGATGTGTCCCGAGATATGTATAGTATATCTCCCGAGATATGCATTGCTTGGTGTGTACAAGCAAGGCCTGTTATGGAAATGGCCCGTATTGGAGCAACCTTGAATATGACTAATTATGAGTCATTGATCTATTTATATGAACTGTTGTGTCTGTAGACGAGTTCAAGTTAAATTAGTCTTATTTGAGCTTACGAAACTTGTTTTCAGTTTATTAATTTATTTTTATTACTTATTACATCTGGTATACACTGATAATGAGGGAAAGAGGCGTAATGATAGTTTAACATGCTACAGATTTGAATAAATATTGACTGATTATATGAACATAAAAAATAAAGCAGCATTGAGAACCTTCTCCTTTTTTGAGGTCGGTTCAAAAGAGCACTTATTCATGATTAAATTAAACATCTATTTCTAGATTACTCTACAAGAATTGATAAATTTCTTAATTATACTTCGGCAAAATATATTCACATAAGGCCAAAGACATGGCTGGCCTTTTTTTCACCTCGTAGAGAATCCACATTAATAATTTTATATTGTTTAATTTTCAAATATGTTAATGGAACTGTATTTGCATGTACTAGACGATAGTGTATCTAAAGGGAAAAAAAGCGGGGATTATCAAAAAGTGTATCAAAAAGGAAAGTGTATCTAAAGGGAACAAACCAATTATACCATGGCAGGTTTGTCTGCCATGGTAGAATTATCTATCACTACATATTATAAAACAAAGTCGCTGTCGCTGTCTGTCCGTCCCTATGTATGCTTAAATCTTCAAAACTACGCAACGGATTTCGAAGCGGTTTTTTTAATAGAGAGTGATTCAAGAGGAAGGTTTATATGTATAATACATGCATAATATTGTACAGAAACACTGATAAATTTAGAGATATGCAGCGGGAACGGGCTCAGAAAATATGGCGGTACGAAGTTCGCCGGGTCAGCTAGTGAGATATAAAATCCGTCCATCTGATAGAAAGTAGTTACCATGGCCTATGGATGTGTGCAACACCAGGAGCGTCATACTCATGCTGCTAACTCTGTAGGCACCTTCTAATGCCCCTCTTCTTGAAGAACCCTAAATTGAAGTCGCTTGAAAAACCGCGTGAGTGTGATGCCCCTGGTATTACACAGACGACCACCATAGGCCACGGTAACCACTTTCCAGCAGGGCCGTGTGCTTGTCTGCCACCACTTGCGGGGGCACACGATGCGTTGCGTCACCGCACCGCAGAAATTTCGGCCAATCGGCGGTCATACGAGCGGCCCCGCACCGCTTCTGTGGCCGCCGATTGGCCGAAATTTCTGCGGTGCGGCGACGGAACGCATCGTGTGCCCCCGCTGTAAGTGTTATTAAAAGAAAGTACTTTTGCATTTATTTTGAAGATTACTTTCGATTTCTCCAGGATCCCATCATTGGCTCCTGACTTCCTGGACATGGGACCGACCTTAGATACTCTAAGGTCTTCAAGGTTCAACCAAAAAAGAATACTCGCGTAACAAACATACAATAAACTGCAGATCTTGGTGTGGGTGTTTCTATGTTTAATGTGTAAGCATTTATTTACAAAGAAAGTATGTTTATCCGCTTTCTTGAACCCACGTTACAAGCTATGCTTCGTTTGTGTCTAGACTCTGTCTAGTTATCTATATCTAATATATAAAAATCAATGCCACTTTTCGTTGTTAGTTTATAACTCAAGAACGGCTGAACCGATTTGGCTAATTTTAGCCTCGAAATATTTGTGGGTGTCCAGGGAAGGTTTAAAGGATGAGAAAATAGGTGCAGCGGGGACGGACAAAATATGGCGGTACGAAGTTCGCCGGGACAGCTAGTCTTACATAAAATGTCCTAGAATATTTATTTGGCGTGGCGGTAATGAAAGCGACTGCTACACAGGGGGTTGGGTTCTATTTGCATTCTTCTGGATATTTCCGTGCCTCGGAGAGCACGTTAAACCATCGGTCCCGGTTGCCATATGATACGAACAACGTCTATGCCAGTCGTTACCGAGTGGAGCCCTAAATAGTCCGTCTAGTCTAACTACAGAACTTTGACATCGCTAATTGGATGTGGAGGTCAGATGGCAGTCGCTTCACTGAAAATATCGAAGTTAGACCGCATCACAGTTAGACTGGAAAGCCGATTCCAACCCCAGCTGAGTTGTTAAAAGGCTCAGAGAATGAAAAGACCCACTCTTCTCTACTACTCAGCGCTTCTAGACAAGTGGTACTTTGTTGAACGGCATATTGTAGCGAAGAATGATGAATGTATAATTTGCATCTCACTACTTGCTCCTTAACGATGCTTGCTCAAGATGACATTAATTTGTTAACCTCAATTAAGATCGGTCAGTTAAATATACTTAATATAACAGATGTGGATTGAGATACATTCACGACATCTTCTTCTAGGGTAGGCAGGCAAACATATCCTATGTCATTTCTCAAGGTCTAATCTACCCTGTACCTATTTTCATCAAAATTGGTTAAGTGGTTTAAGCATGAATGCGTAACACACTTACTTTCGCATTTAAAAATTAGTGTATTATCCATACTAATATTATAAATGCGAAAGTAACTCTGTCTGTCTGTCTGTCTGTTACGCTTTCACGTCTAAACCACTGAACCGATTTTGATGAAATTTGGTATAGGCGTAGATTAGACCTTGAGAAAGTACATAGGCTATGTTTGGTCGACATCCACGCGGGCGGAGCCGCGAGCAAAAGCTAGTAAATTATAAAGCTGAAGAGTTTATTTAATTTAACGCAGGAAATACTGCAGGGTTATTAGCTAACTCGCGATAGCAAAACGATAGCAAAATTTGCGCGGTAATCGCGCAAAATCGGCGAATTGGTATTACGTAACTCAAAGCCCAAACGAAAGCAAAACAATCGACCGTGCTGCCTCTACCTTACAATAGGAGAACTAAAAAGTGCATTTTATCGCAAAGTTATCGCGAAATTTCCTTGGTGAGTTACAAATTTGGTATTACGTATCACATTTGATAGCAAGCGATCAGCGAAAGAGGCACTTTTTTTTTTACTTTGGTTGGGAGCGCAGTCGGCCCGACCAAGGACAAACGAAGGACGTTGTGTCGGATCCCGACCGTGTAGAGTGTAGACGCTTGTCGGCCGACGGAGGGGGCAGTGTTGCCCCTTTAGCGACTTTTCCCCTAGATTTCTTGTATTATAAGCTTAAATTAGAAAGAAAATTAACATTTTTTTCGCTATTGAACTTGGTTTGACTACAACTTTCACACAGATACTAAAAAAGCGACTGCAAGCGATTTTCGACCTTAATGACATTTTCCTAATTACGTGTCTTTTTGCGCTTATAGATGACACTGGTTACGAATATAATAAAAAAAACTCGATTCTATGTCATGTCATTAAGGTCGAAAATTGCTTGCACTACGTTTTTTAAGGTTTTTTATCCCTAGCATCCTTAACTAGCCTGTGCTATGGAGCAAATATTGGTCAATCGGTTATTAGACGTTATGTTAAGTTATTGGTCAATCACGGCGTGATTGATGGTTAAACTGACAGCAAAACCTACCGTGTAATGGACCCCTTAGAAACATTGTTTTCCATTGAGGCAACATAGTTCCTCTTATCGCTACCTTTTCGCGTTTAGCGCTAGTATCGTAGCAAAAAGTACATTCTTGGCGATCTGATCGCAAAGCCTTACGTAATACCAATTTTTTTGAGTTTGGCGAGTAATGTCATTATTGAAAAATGACTAAGTATAAAAATGACGACAATTGTTTTTTTGGTAATTGTTAACTAAGTCTAGAATTATTTTTGTCGATGTATAATAATGTCGACATGTAAAAATGCTCATCTGATTTTTGTCGATGTATAAAAATGTCGACATGATCACAATGATCGACGTCTGTAGGTAGTTTTAGTACATACTCTTTACATTATCTAACCGCTTGAGTGCTGGCCACTTATACCATGAAGTAAAGTATGACGCTAGTATATTTCGATAGCGTCGGTGTACAGTCGATAACTATGGATCATTTATTGATATATTACTTAGCCAAAAGACGACGACGTGAACAAAGGCGTCAGCCAATCAACCCAAATATCACGTCTAGATTGTAGTGTGGAGAATTTGTAACCAAGTTTTCGTTATTAAGAGAAAATGGCCAAAATTTTTTTAGTTATTTTTAAATGTCACCGTCTACATTTGACGAACTGTTTTCGAAACTTGAAACATATTTAAAACATAGTTCATATTATATCTGTCCTCAGATGAATTGAGTTTGAGTTGAGCGTTATTCTAGAAAACGGGCCTTAGTTTATTACAACGACTGTACAAGTACGGCGCGTGTGACACGGATAACGTAGCGGCGCTCAATGATTTTGTAGAAAGACCCGCTCGCGTGCTCCGTCGCGCGGACACACGGCGCGTGGCCCGACGCCCGCGTGGCGGGCCCCGCCGCCCGCCTCGCGTGCGACGGGTATCCGCTTAACGCAGCGCTGCTCTTGAAATAACATGAATCAAGCAAGCGGACGTCCGCGACCCGCACCCGCCTAACGCAGCGAAGGCGCTAAGGTCTCGTTACTGTTGACTATTCTACTTCATTTTGGAATGCCGTCATTATTATACCTTGACATTACTCTACTTCGTCGTTCTAGAGTGTCGTCAATATCATACCTCGACATATTTATAATTTGACTTTTTTATGTTTGCAAAATCGTCATTTTTATACTTAGTCATTTTTCAATAAAGACATTACTCGCCAAACTCATTTTTTTGACGTATCGCAATCCATCGCGCAGTAATCTCGTTCTTACTGCTCATCGCTCGCTGGTCGCGAAAAGTTAGCTAATAAGCCCGCTGGTTCGAATTGAAAAATTCCTTTTGTGTTGAATAGCACGTTAATCGAGGAAGACTAAAGGCTAAATATCATCACGCTACTACTAAAAGGAGCGGAGTAGTAACTATAAATGTCAACAAATCTTGCAAATTCCCATACATTATTTGAAAGTTAATAAATTTCGGGCACTTTGAAAATATAAATACGGGGTTTCGAAATATGCCATGGACAAAGCCAGGGCGGGTCAACTAGTATCCTATAAACAACTTTTTTATTAGAACATTAAAACTTGTTTATGAGATAAGCAGTAACCGTGTCAAATACAATTTGTTATTAATCATTATTGTACGCCCATGCGTCCCATAAGTTGTAAGATGTAAGCATAATTGTAAATAATGACCCATTGGCAGTGAAATGGCAGTGGGCAGGGCACATAGCTCGGAGGACTGATGACCGATGGGGTCGAAAAGTTCTCGAGTGGAGGCCACGTATCGGCAAACGCAGCGTAGGACATCCACCCACAAGGTGGACAGACGACCTTATCAAGGCCGCGGGAACGGATGATGATGAAACCACGAAGATTTAAAAATCTATCTTTGTCACGATTTAGAAAAGAGCTTTCGCAAAACTATATTTATTTCAGTTAACTAATCAATATGACTAACTAGCTGCTGCACGCAATTCCGTTCGCGTTTAAATCGTGGACGTGGTCGTTCGACTAGATCGTTGATCTGAATTTTCTGATTTTCTACGCAATTTTGACAAAATACTATTCCGTAAGAACTTTCCATCTCTTCTAGGGGTTAGACGGCAATCGCTGCCCTAAAAGTCTCAATAAACCAAATGTAAGGAAGGAGGAGTAGATGAGCGGATCCCAGGGATACTTTGGATGCCATCAAGGCTGCAGACTACTTATGGACAAATGTCATACATCAAAAACATGTGCAAAGTAAAACCAACCTTTTCCTATCCCCAACTTGCTCCAGAATCGCTTGTAACCTCTCTTCCTTGTTATCTTCTTGCATGAGCTTCCCAAGTTCATGCTCCACAAAGTACCACATTTCCTTCGTGTTGGAGTATATTCGCCTCCTGAGATTCTCGTATTCTTCCGTCGGCCCCTGTCCCCCGTCAAGGAACAGGGACCCAGTGTCTATATTGATATTTCCATTGAGTCTGCGAAAAGAAAGCTGGAATGAGTATCATATGATGGAGCTTCAGGATCATGGAAAGTACCCTAATCGCTGATTCCATAAATTACAAACCAAAGAACAATGGCAGTTTCCCTTACTAGCAATTGTCTGACAAAAAAGATGAGCGCCCGTAAATGAAAAATATGTCGAACGTTTCAGCTTCACTACTAGATTCCAAAAGTGAATTCATTTTCTATCGAGAAAGCCGGAAAATAAAGATATTGTATTTTGATTGTTAGGTTTTGTTGTCGTAATATACCTAATTAGTCCCGCCATAACTATCTATATTTTCTGTTCAAAAACACTATGGCCATAGATTATTATTACTAGAGAACTATGGTGACTACTTATTAACCTACTGGAGTGTTTCTCGGTAGAACTTGTAGTATTATAGTACTGTACTGGTCATAGATGAAATAGTACTGGTAGTTGTACTGACATGTCATAACTATTATTTTATTGAATAGTATACATACCTACACGTTTTGAAAAAGTCCAATAAAATTCTAGTATACCTATATAACGTAATAGTAAGCAAGTTGCTACAAATATACTGTTAAATATACTGTACATTCAGGAGTGGGGTATCGATTTGTTCTTAATACTAATGATCGTGAGTCATGTAATGAAAGAAAAATAAAACCACTATTTTTTCATTTCTTTTATTCTTCATCATCTCTAACTGCAATTTCATCAAGGTACCCTGCTGGTGCTGTAATATTTTCTTGATGTCTGGCCCATCCTAAATACCAAATAAGGGTCATGACGTGAGCACAACAACCCACAGTACGCCGACCGACTAAGCAATTACAACAATATTCAAGAATACCAGATCGGCCGGGTATATTATTTTCAATTAAAATATATATATAATATTGTCTCCGTGCTACGTGACGGGATTTTATTTTTCCCCGGATTAATGTTTTTGGTCCACTGCCTGCTCTAAGGCCAAACATATTTTCATGGATGGGTTCACCTCTGTTTACCTCTATAACGTATCCACCATGGAGACGTACATGCTCCCCATAGTAGGACCGAGCTTGCCTTATTTGGTACGGACCTAATGAGATCAAAATTAAATCGCTATATTCAAGGGTAGGAAAACAAGTGAGATTGTTTTGATCAGCACATAAGTTGACAAAATTAGATGAACGTCTGTTCATGTTCAGGGTACGGGTCATGTTTGCCAGATTATTTTCTAATGCCATCCGTTCTCTTATTATCTCTAGAATCTGGGTTGCATTAATATTGTTTTGAAAGCGAACACCAAACCTATTTAATAAAGCTGCTGCTATTCGAAAGTTTTGCATCATGTGTGGTAGAGACCGATGGAAGTATTCTTGACGCAAAAGCTTAAAGTCTCTTTTAAATTGTCCATTGACGGCCTCTACCACCCATCTGCATATGGTAACACAGCGGCTTCGATTGGCTTGTGCTGTTGTTAATTGGTATTCGCCTTCCAATAATGATTCTGGCATACATGTACGATATCCACATCCCTCTAAAAAACTTATGCTGTCCCTGAATCCTCTATCGAGTATGAACACATCACCTTCTTGAAAATATGCTCTTAAAGCAGACCGATCACGGAACAATTCGTTCATAATAACAGCATCTGAAGTTGTTGCTGTATATGGGCCATAACAATCAAAAATATATCCATCACTCGCTACAATCATGAATGGTTTCAATAGGTTTCTGTACTTATGCAGAGAGTATGTTTGTTTTTGAAACATATAGTTTGCACTTTTATTAATATAAATATATGTGCCATCACAGATAACTATACAATTATGCCCATTACCATACAGCCCATTAGGTATTAACAAATTATGATTCATTAAGTGTTCCCTGGAAATATGGCTAATCCCAAGGTGTGCTGGAACAAAATCCTGTAAAAGAACATCTCTTATTTTATCCATGAGGACTTCTAAAGTTCGCCTAGGCACATTAACTAATGTAGATATTCTTTCATCAGAATCACCTGTCCTCAGTTTTAATAAAAACACCAGAAGCCCCAAAGGGCCTCTCCGAATTTCCCTTATTCGAGGTACTTCCTCCAACAACATATTAAAACTTTCTTTTGTACGACCTATCCAATATTGAAATACTCTTTCATCCATATCTTCAATATTTTCGAAATCTAATGTTTGGTTAACATTTACAAAAGAAAAAATATGTTGTACTTGCTGAGCTGTAAATGAGGTGTAGCTATTTTGGGAGTCAAATAATGTTTCCCACATATTACCCATTAAATGATCTTGGCAAATACGAGCTTCTTTGGAAATGTAATATTTATGATTGCTCAATACTATAGCTCTCAGTCTATCACTTATGCTATGCAAAGACGTGCTTTCACAATTAGGAAAGACACAGTGATGATTAGTATTTGCTGATCTTCTGTAATCAGGTAATGTTATTGAGTCATTTGAAGCTATCGGCACCTCTTGTGATACAAGTGGAGATACTTGAGGCTCCTCATGCGGTGGTAATTGAGATGCTTGAGGCTCCTGTTGTGATACTAGCGGAGATACTTGAGGCTCCTCATGAGGTGGTGATTGAGATGCTTGTAACTCCTGTTGTTGTACTGGCTGGCTGGCCGTTGGCTGGTGCCTGGCATCATCTGCAGTTCTCCTGCGACAAGCTTCTCTCCGCACCCGGGACCAACAAGCATGGCATAGTCGATCATTGTCAGTCACCTACGAAGACATAATATTTTATTATTTCATCACATTACTGTCCATACCAAGGTTGCCTGGAAGAAATTGCTACTAGCGATAAGGCGGCCCAATGTACATACAAATGTTTGTGTTTCTTCAATTTTATACTTTGTTCTTATGTACAATAAAGAGTTATCTATCTATCTATAATCATCTACCTATAATTTGTTTCAAATTAATCATACCTGGCGTGTTATTCTGCTTTCTATAACAGCAATCATTGATTGAAGCAGTTCAGAGGCGTTATCTCTTAATATTATATCACTCCTTCTCCTTAAGGTAGAACATCCACAGAGTAGACACACGCTTGTATGACCTTGCTGACTAGATCCAGCACGAGCATTCTCAGAAACTTGTTGAAGGTTGTCATTAACTGCAGCCATTGCAAGATCTCTGCATGCTTCACAAGCATAGTCTTCTTCTGAAACCTGAACAAAATAATTCATTTGAACAATCTCAGTATATGTGTACATAAATATAAATACTACATACTCAATTTGGAATTAAATGAAGCTACCCAAGCTACTTACAATTTGTGGATACACCCAGCTACACAGTACGCCAGCAGCTCTCGGATTCAGTGTTAATACTTGATATCGGCGCAATGTGTTCACGCATATATTGCAATTAACACATAAAATGCGCGTAGGCCTCGAATGTCTCACACGATCACCCATTATCGAAGAGCAACAAATCCAATTCACAAAAAAACAGTCCGGTATGTTATAGCACAAGGTCACGCAAAAGCAATATCAAGAGTCCTTTGGGCACGCAATAGTCAGTCACACGAGGAAATAATCAGAGTCCATAAAACAGTCCAGGGTCAGAATTATTAAAGAAAATCAGAAAAAGCACACAAAACAACAGTCGACAAAAAAGCGCGGAGTATTCTGTGACTGATCTGTCAAAGTGTCAAAGTGACATGCAATGAACCATAGATTATAGTACCTATAAACTAGAGGAACGCACGGTTTCATTAGCTCTGATTGGCTGACTCACGCGCCTCACTGCTGTAAATAATCATTAAAAATCTTTTAAAATGTAGATTTAACTCCGGCTTTTAATGGAACATTTAGATACTAGTAAAATCGCAAAATAAACAATAAATTACTTTGGCGTAACTAATATTTATGGGCGTTTAAAATTATCAGACAATATATTGCCATTGTTCTTTAAATTAAGAACCGGTCAACCACTGCCCATAGCTAACAATATGTACTTTTCATTATTTGCCACAGGTAGAGGGACAAGCAGACAAAACCCAACCAGCCGGAGGAGTGGTTATGTCGAACTCGAACCGACTTAATCCCACAAACACACACCAGCTGTAGGTCACTGGAGACATATCTCTCGCACCTCGGCCGACCCAAGGCTACCTCTTTCGAGCTGACCCTCTTCGGGCGTCCTCATCTAACCCCCGGGTATGACCGGGTAAGATGCGTATTGCGCCACTGCCTCGGCCTGCTTCTGCAAGGGTGCCAGGTAACATGGCCCAGGCCGCGGACATGGGGTGATTAAAGAGGTCTTACAATCGGTAGGTCCCGGGATCGAATCCTGGTGTTACACTACCGACGTGTATCCACTAGTAATGAAACAATTTAGCTTAGCTGGAGATGTTTTTTTTTTTTCAAGTGTTAGTATTGTCCGTTTGTAATGTACCGGCCTAGTAACTCAACTCCGAAACTTACCCATTGGACTTTTTAACTTGTGCTATAAGACTACTGTGTTGGTGCCTTAACGTCTCCAACTGCGCGTTCACCCTTTTTAACCTCTCCTGGAATTCTAGGACCTCATCTTGGTTCCCGTTGCATCTGAAAAAAGGAATTTGATTACCATTTATGTACTTTCTCATCTATCATTTGGGTTAATCAACTTTCTATAGATTACTACCAAGTACTTAATTGTTAATTTCGTCAGTCATTATACTTCGGGACACGTATCTTGGACCTAAATCGCGTGGCAAACGAGGTCCTGGCGCACGCGGATTGTTTTGTAATATCTTTTTTTTTTATCGTGCGAAAAATCCCCACGGATACCTCTTCCGCCGGGGCCGGAGGAGGAGGTTATGTCGGACTCGAACCGACTAAAACGCATGCCGGCTGTGGACCGTCAGTTGCCGGAGGTGAGATTGTCATAGCCATATCCCTCGCATCCCGGCCGACCCAGGGCCCTATCTCTCGATCTGACCCTCTTCCGGTGTGGGGACCACGGAGTCCCCAACTCGCCCCCGGGTATGGGGTGGCACGCAATGTGCGCCGCCGCAGTGGCCTGCTTCTGCTAGGGTGACAGGCGGCCCCACCCATCACCCCCAAGGCCCGCGCTCATGGGGGACGGAGGTCATTCTGCGACCTCTGACGCCCGCGTAGCCGCTCGTCACGGGCCGCGCGGTTTGCGATTCTCCTCCGCTCCTCACGGGCCGCAAGGTCTGCGATTCTCCTTCGCTCCCGCTCCGCCGCCTCCTTCACGAGCATTACTTGCTCGCAGAAGAAGGCGCCTGTTTTGTAATATCTATGCTTGGTGAATTTGAGATCGTCCACCGCAGTAGCACCCCGTGCTATCCTCAAAAGACACCCAGGAAACATGTAAGTACTGAGCGTATAGAGCACACTTTGAACACATTTCAGGTCCAAGATATTATGTCTCGAGAAATATTATACTACTAAACATTAGGCACATAATTCTCCCTTTTCTTACTGAAGTAACTAGTGAAAGACAATATCTACTCTCATACATGAAATGTTTTTAAATCAGTTTAGAACAGAGGCAGTTTTGAATTATTAGATTTACGACCGCGGTATTTTCTCTAACCTTCAAAACCTTTTTAAACTGCGGCGAGGCAAAAAACCTGGGCTAGGCTTTTTTCCTGGAACCCGAGTCTGCTAATTGTCCACCACTGTCATACCACTAAACAAGTGGTAATTCGTTAGCCGACGTATTATAAAATAGAACTTCAACTTCAACTTTTATAAAATGGCTTTTGTGGAAGTCCACCACAATTTCGCCAATGTCATGTGTCAGAAAAACATAATGATGCATGTATGAGATTGACACTTACTTTGACGTTCATGAAGTTTATGACAGTCATCAACATAAATGGCAAAAACATTGGTTAATCTATTCTACTCTACAAACGTACCTATAGTTTTATTTACTGCGGTGAAACCACTATCTAACAATAACAATAGAACTACTATAAAAAATAATATCTACGAGTATAATAGTACATCCCCTTAATAATAAATGATAAACCTTAATCGAGATTGTCATTGGTTGATCTCCAGTGACGTCACCCGGCCTAATCAATGACAATCTCAATCAAGGCTGTCGCAACGTTGTGCTCGACGCTGAACGCTTAGAGAATTGCACAGCTGTTAGTTACATGATTACAATGACTATGAGGCGAAAATGGTCTTATTTTACTTACTGGTCATCAGACCTGCAAAAATATCATATCATAAGTATATCATGTTTCAGAAGTAGGTAGGTAATAGACTGGTAAAGCGGACCCTAGACTCCGAGGTGAAAGCTTTGGATGCGACTTGGATTGACGCTAGGATGAAGATGAAGAAGAAGCATAGCATATCTTGCAGAAAGTGAAAAATCAGAAGGTAAACGGAAGGTGGAACGCCCCCACAGCCAGAAGGACTGACGACCTGATAAATGTGGCTGGAACAGACTGGATGCGGAAGGCGGAAGTACGGAAGCAATGGCGCATACTTGGAGAGACCTATCTGGAATCAAGACAAAGTAGCTATTCTTGTGGAATAAAATACCCTTTCAACTCAAATTAATTTTTCGTCAATCTGTTTTCGTCCTAAACCAGTGATTGACATGCTTCATTAAAGGCTAACCGCACACACGCAATAATACTGACAATAAAATAGATACTTGGGGACCACACACCAAGTCAGCATGCAGTAAGCCAATAGCAAATTGCGCTCCAATATGCTTCTTGACAAGAAATGTCAAGAAGCATTTTGTTGTATAAATGTAGGGCAATTTAAAACAGCGCCCCTAGACAAGTAGTAATTCGTTGGTATTGTGGAATAGAATAACGAATGTATGGGATTTGACGTTTGTTAACGACTGTCATATACGTCAAATGCCATACATTCGTCATTCTATTCTACAATACGCCGGCCAACCAATTGCCATGTGTGTAGGAGCCAGGTCAATAATTGGACAGTTGTCATACTGCTAACTGCAAATGTAACTATGTAATCCCATATATATTTATATGGGAATACAAAGTTTTTTATGCAGTTGGTAGCAAGAGAGCCCCGCAATTATGGACATGTTTTAAGAGTTTATCGTAGACCTGCAGGTAATGTGGCCCCCTCACTGTCAAAAATTTTGCGTACATTAGTAAGTTTATTGACACTGTTACTGCGTATAGTGTCGTTACGTTACTACCTGACAGAAAAGTAAGTCAGTGTAACAAAAATGGACAGTTTTGAGTATAAGGTGCGTGTGTTACGTTCAGTATTATGTACGATGATTGAGCATTAGCATCCAATCATGCGCATTGATAACTGCGATTAACAATTTGATATGCAATTTGTAACGTTTCATGGCCTTGCCTTCCTTTTTGCAGAATAACCTTAAAACCTAGACACCTTGTACAGTTGGTTTAACTGATCTTGCCTCAGAAAAAACCCCTTCGGCCAGATTGGAAACCAAGTTTTGGAAACAGGTTTCCATAACAGATTTTTTTTTAACCAAACCTAAAGAATAATAATTCTGTTTTCGAAACTGATTTCCAAAACAGAAAGATGGATCAATTCTGTTATGGAAACCGGTTTCCAAACCTTGGTTTCCAATCTGGCCGAAGGGGAAAAACAGATGTTTTATTTATAATCCTCACGTCAATATTGTATTTATAATTAGGTATCCTCCAACAAACTGTTAAGGGCCGCTTCAAGATCTTTGGGGCTAAAGTCGACCACGCATGCTAGCTGGTGCAGTTCCAGAGATAAGCGAGTGACACACAATCAAACTCTTCATTTAATTATCCCATAAAATATAAACCTGGGCTTAGAGAGCCCTATCATCATCCTTGAGGCCAAGCTAAAAAATCTGCAAGTTCAGTTACACCTGCTACTGCTAAACATTGAACGAGGTCCTGGAGCACGCTTTCCTTGCATGATTGAAAGGTCAGACGGCATTCGCTCCGGAAAAGTCGACGCACCAAAAACAATAAGCGAACCTCGGAGTCTTAAATGCAAACTTTGGACGCACCTGGGAAATCGCTGTGAGGATGATGATAATGATGATAATGATAATGATAATGATGATGATGAGGATGATGATGATGATAATGATGATGAAACTACAAACCTGAGCGGCGATATAACTAGATACGTGACGACAATCCACACGAACAACAAGACAACGGCTGCGCGCTTCCATTTCGCTAGGTACATCATAAAGTAGTCATTGAACGTGGTGTAACCATTGGAATAGCGTTTCATTGCCGCACCATTGTGCTGCTGCTGTCAGTTCCTTCGTACCATACTGCTGACCTGGAACAAAGAGATGGCACATTTAGTTATTGTCCCTATACAACTACATCACACCTTCCCCTTCATTGGGAAAAGGCTGCATGGCCCCAGACGGCTATGCGGTTTTGGAACGGCTGGACAATTCGGACATTATCGTTGTCGAGCAGGACCGATTTTTGCATCTAACCGACTTCCTATTAATCCCAAGCCAATAGTGCGTCCAAACCTATTCAATCAGTTTTTTTATTAGAAGCTATCTTGCCGTATGTAAATATATGCCGTAAACTGAGGTTACATTTGTGACAATTCAATAATTGTCACTTTCTTCAGAAGTTTCAATGCTATTTCTGTCTTTCTTAGTTTTGCCTGCTGCATTTTAATTTCCCGAAATTACCCAGTTGCACCAAATAACCCTAGATTACGGTACCTGTTGAAAACAACTAAAACCTAAAATGTATCATGGAACTCCTCCGCACCACATTCCTCTTCCGGTGACGTTCTCAGAAGACTGGCAGCATTACCACGTTATATTAATCGCCAGAAGTCATTTCTCTAATATTTACAGTAAACAGAATTATTACAAGAAAAATATTGAAACCAATCAAGTAACGAGATCCGTATCACTTAGTTTGATTGCGTAATTAAACTTTTTGACTCGTTACAATCAGTCGACCACGATTAAATCGGCAATAAAAATGTACGCCAAATAGTAGGTAGTATGAAAAATTGGTTTATTTTATTTATTTATTTCTTTTTTTTTTTCGTAATACTTTTTTTTTCGTTTCGTGATATTATTGGAAAACAAGCAATACTAACATGCCTGGAGTACCTACCAAGACACGAACCTACTCCGGGGATATAAAGTAGCAAATGTAGTCGTACTATACAAGATTATATCTATCTATCTATATCAATGCCAAATTATATCCATATCCGTTACGTTCTGACATTATTGAGTTGAGTATCCATCCATCCAGTCCATCCAAGCTTTCACATCTATCAATATCATATAAATAGCAATTGGAAAACAGTTGTGAAGATTCAACTAACTATGAACTACATATCAATCCCATGACTCCTACCGCTTCTCTATTTTATACAAAATTACACATCAATACTTTTGGTTACTTTTGTAACCAAAAGTATTGATGTGTAATTTGAAACTTGATAACTCAAGCCTTGAGAAAGTAACAAATTCTCCAAAATAAGTTCGTATCTTTCTTTTGAAGTTTCATCTACCAGCTTCTTTCTCTTTTAAAAAATTACTACAAAATACTTTCGGACTTTGGTTATCAAGTCTTGAGAAAGTAACTTAGTTCTCCAAAAATAAGTTCGTATCTTTCTTTTGAAGTTTTGTCAGTTGCCCTGCAGAAGATATTTATCTACGGGTGTCGCTTTAACTGCCAATAGCTCTCTCTAAACAGGAAGCTAGGTGAGAGCAGAAAATAGGACGCAGGGATTAATCTAATTTAGTTCGAATAGGTACATTGGCCAGATATTAATATCGATCCGTTTGTATGCAGACACATCTTATGCGTTTCCTTTTATACCGTGCTCGTCATCCCAACGTTAGTCCCATTTGTATCAGAGGATCTCACCTCGAAGACCGGGTCTGATTTCCACCTTTTACTCCTTCACTCAGACCGGTCTTGGACATCCATGATAGTGAAACGTTTGGGACGCATGTCATCTTCTGCGACACCAAGCCAGGAAGCCTGTGCTTCTTGGGTTTACCTAATGCGTGACTTCACTTTTTTGTAGGTACTATGCTCATATTAATAGGAAGTTGTCTGATATATTCACCCAACAGCTTCTATATAGTTCCATATTCTCGTTTGTATATTCCCGAAGGGTAATTAACACCCCCATTTCTCGATCTATGATTTTCTGTCCTATTGCCTGTGAGGGACCACACTTGAAGTAGTAAAATAAGAAATAGTTCATCTAATTTTGATAATACATAACAACCAAACCGGCAACATGATACGCATATGAATATTATCGCTGTTCTTAAAATAGACATTCTTATAATTCTCGCTCAATAAATCAATTCTCCAAATGTATCATGTTATAAATAAACAATTCTAATGTGGTTCTGGTTATTTGTATCCTGAAGTAGATATAGGACTTACATACTATTCATAAAGACGGCATTTACACATTCGTGCTGTTGATCTTTCAGGAGTTCCGTATGCGACTTCAAAGCATAAATTTATTCCAACTTAATAGTTTTTGACCATAGTTAGGCATATAGATCCAGCTTACCTAACTATCCTTCTTTATTTTGAGGAGTTCTTTAGAGTATCTTCAAAGGCAAACTTCCAATAATCATAAAGAAAATATAGGTAGTTAGGTATATACAGATGAAATTGGAAACCTCCTCCTTTTTAGAGCTGGTCTTTTTATTATTGATAGGTTCACATTATAGATTATGATTGTTCGACAATAAAACACACTTATACATTACACTCTATACGAAATTTCCTAGGATGTAGCTTACCGGAAACATACACAGGCAAGGATAAAATTAATTAAAAGAAAATGTTAAACCTTGTATCTAATCTACATCTAGATATTGGTATTGATAGTTAATTGCAAAATATAACAAGTAGATGATAAGCAGGTGAAATGCCAGCATTAAATAAATCACTAGGCTGTGGCCTACCTACTTAACAAGAGGTAGGTAGGTTCGCTAAGTGTTTACTTATCATGTCACCTCACATTAGCACTTATTTTATTACAACTCACACTTAATACTAGTAGTCGGTGCATTGCACACGGTGCAACAACGAACAAGGCTCTGGCACAGATGTCCCTCGCAGGATTGGAAGGTTAGAGGGCAATCGTTCCCGACAAGCCGATATCCGGACTCAAAGTGGAAACTTTGGCCGCAATAAGGCAAGCGCTATGAAGATGACTCAATACTGGAGATGAATGAATTTCGAATACCCGCACCTCACCAAAACCTCTCTACTCCGAGAGGGAAGCTCCAGAGCCACCTCTATCAGTCAGTGGATGTACCTACTGAATTTCAGGTAATGGTGGCTAGACCTGAAATATTTTTGTGCGGTCACTATAGACCCGTATGTAATGTAAGTATGTGTGGACGTGTGCAACATCAGGGGCAGCACAAGTGTGACGCCCCTGCCATGGTGTTGTATACGACCACGGTAACCGCTTTTTATTAGGTGTGTATGCATGTCTGACACATAAGTGGTATTAAAAAATGTACAGTACCCTATCTACGTACCGCAAGGCAACATAATCCACGCCTAGCTCTTCAGAATTTTCAACAATTTGTCGTTATATCAATATGTACACTTGACCCAAACTCAACAAGTGGTAGTGGATACAAAATAACTTGAATAAGTGGTACATTACGTAGTGCGTTATGTATGTTGGTATAATAATAAGCAATCATGACATTATTATATTGCCTTGAAAATATCCAACAGTTTCAGAATAAAATTTTAATATCGAATCATTACATATGGGACTTGTATTTGTAACAATAGTTCAGTTCACAAAATAACATCTACAAAATCATAGTAGGTAATTTTTTCATATTCAAATACTTAATCAGAACTGTGATCCTCGAAGGTGTAGGCAGAGGTATATTAACATCCGCATTTTACCAACTTTGATTTTCGTCCCACATAATAGGGGATGAGCCTATCACCGTTTTCGTTTTCTTTTTCTTTACTAATTTTTTACATTAATAATAAGATTTTTATTGTTATATTTTCTTAGCCACCTAGCTAAAATCAGTCTATGTTCACCGGTGACTTACACCCGTATTCACAAACAATACTTCGCTATGCGTACTACAAAAACTGTGCAAAGAACGACAAATTCTCAGTGCGTTCGTTTTGGCAAGCCTTTTTATTCATAGACAACACTTAAGTAATAGGTACTTCGTTGAGGGAACGCACTGCGTTAGATACTGCTCCGTGATGTTTGTGAATTAATTTTACCAGCCCTATGCGCTCGAGCACACTATGAGACCTCACAGTGTTGTTTGTGAATACGGGTGTAAGAATTAGGAGAATGCACACTGGCAGAAATTGGAACTCAAATGCCGCTACATGTGCACACATGCCCGGTCACGGTATTAAGTTTAGTGTCATACTTTTTTGCAATAAAGCGCAATTCAAGTTACATTGTAATTGTAGTCATAAAACATGTATAAAAGTTATATAAGTATGTTACAACTATGTATTTGCGTGAATGAAGGTCACTTGCCACAAAAGAAACTGAAACCATCGAGGTACAGGAACAATATTTGTGCTCCATTTTGATAAGCACACCAAAATAGCAAATCCTCCAAAGCAACTTACCTATCCGCGTTGTCCTATCAGTAGGACCACCAGGAAAAACGAATCCGCATTGTTCGACCAGTTGGACCAATAGGAAAGGGTTTCCGCATCGTCCGATCAGTCAGATCACTAGGAAGCAAAGTTCCGCGTAGCAACAGGAAGAGAAATGCCACGTCGTCCAACCGGTAGGACCAACAGGGGAAAAAATTTCGCGTCGTCCGATCAGTCGGACGAAGCTGTCGGAGCACGCGGTCATGGCACACAACAACATGAAGACAAGAGATGTCAAGAAACATTTTTCTTGGCAATTTGGTGAGCAGGGGGACCATGCATCAAAGCAAGCATTTGCTGCGTAAGAGAGTTCACATACTAAAGCAGCATTTGTAGCGCACATAGCAAATTGACAAGATAGATGTTTCTATAACAAGAGATGTCAAGAAGCATTTTTTCATGCGTAAACGGAGGTTTTGCTGCTTCGGTGCCCCTCCAAGGCTGCACTGCGTTTCCAACAGAGATGTGCTTTACTTCGTTGCTTTGAGTTATTCCGGTTGGATAATACATACATACATACATACCTACATACAATCACGCCCCCATCCCCGGAGGGTTAGGCAGAGGTGAATTAACACCCACATTTCACCAATCATTGTATTAGGTCCCACATAATAGGGGGTGAGCCTATTGCCATTTTCCGGGCACTATTGTTATACTGTATATATCTGTCGTTGCTTTGGATGCGTTTTATATCCCACAATCATATTCATTGGTCCACAAAGCATAGCACTGGTGGAAAGGGGCTCAGCTAATCTATGTTTTATATAGCAAGATGCGTGCTGTGGACGGATATTCGGAACTTTTGAATATTTGTAGGAAGTTTTATAGGCTAGCTTTTAAATCCTAGTAGCATAGCTGCATAGCGAATAAGACGTGCTTAGAAGATGCGCAGCTCCAGCTATGGGATGTGTCAATCACTACTGACACTGAATCACTATAACAAGTTTGCTATAGGTATGAATATCGTAGAAGTTCCTTCAGCACTGATCGCTGTTAAATGCGATAAGACATTATTTGACGACTTGAATATCTCGATACAGTTTGCCTATTACTGAAAACTATGAAGATAAAGGCTATAGCGGGTAGCAGACAGAAAACTAAGCTAAACTAAGACAGCTACTACAAGCTAGAAATATGTCTCGTGCACATCAAGAACTAAGGAAACAATTCAAATGAACAGCTAATGTTCAATTTGTAGGCGGAAGTGGCTTTCTTAAAACCTATATAAATATGCTTTTATCGATTTGTAAGTGCCAGTTCTCAGTAAAATATCAGACTGAAACAACACTACTAACCACAGACCTAATAATAAAATAGAGTTACCTAGCTCTTATTATTAGTTCTGCGACGGAAATTTTCCAGTTCAATATTAATCTACCGGGTCCTCAATGCAGTGTAGATGGAGACGTGCAAATATCTAGCCCCTTTTGGAACGAGATTAAATCTTTTCATCCCCTTGAGGATAGAATTTCTGCACATTCAACAATACTAATATGAATAATGGAGAAGGAGAGCCGTAGTCAATAAATGCACTGGCTTAAAACGCATACCTCTTAGCATAAAACGTGGAGTAAAAAAATATATGGGTCCCAACAAAACAGGCAAGCCATCTGCCAAACCGGTACCTCAGAACACTAATTAGATGGTTATTAAAAATCCAGTTTCAATCTATTCACAAACTCCCAAATGTCAAAAACGTGCTCAATGAAAAGAGGGCAATTGGCCCTCGTAAAGAACAATTTTTACAAAATCAAAAATGTTGAAAACGATCACGATATCGGTGTTCTTTCTTGAAAATCGTGTTACGAAAAAACCATTTTTGACATTCCATTTGATTTTGACAGATCGAGACCGCCAAGCCCTATTGCAGTTTTCTCTCAAGGTTGGGAGGTCTGACGGCAGCACCCCTCGTTCGGTTCCCGTACTTATGGTTTCGCAAAACAATGCTCGACGTACGAAAAGCAAAAGGAAAAAATCAACGAGGCTACCGACAGCGAATTCCTTGCAACTGGTTTTGGGTGGACGAATTAAGTTTTACTGACAGCCAGTTAAAAACAAAATAAAGTGACTAAAGGTTTATTGTTTTCATTCATTGCGGCTTTTCAATGGTGTTTTCCCGTATTGAAGTTTAACAAGTAATGTATGTGAATAAAAAACGTAAATGTATAGTTGTAGACGAATGAGCTGATTGCGGGACTGATTTTCTTTTATTTCCGAAGACCATTAAAGGTGTGATACCCAAGGTGACGGCATACAACAACAGAACTACAGACGCACGTAGCGCATGTGCGTAATTTATTGCGGCTTTTCAATGGTTCGCTGTCAATCGCACCATTGAGAAGCCGCAATGAATATAAACAATGAACAAAATTATCATATTCAAGTCTATTGCACGGTACGCTCTGAGTCTGCTGCTGCGGTCTGTGGTCGGCCTCGGAATCATAAATAAGTGCAAATATTACCGAGGTAAAGAATGTCAAGCTGTTTTACTAAAAACTAACGACATAATGTCAATGCAATGCTTTATGCGCAGTCTTGTAGTAACTACATTTTTACTTGTAAAAAAATTTTTAGCCTCCGCTTATCAGAATGAATTAGGTACCATACTTACTACTACGGTAGTGTAATTCCAAAACATAGTTTTAACGTTGTACAGCATTCTGAATGTGTGTTATTTGTGAGTTTGAGTAATGGGAATCGATGCTATATAATCTAGTTACTTTCAAACTAGCTTAACTAGAATACAAGTATCACCACCCCGTCTAAGGGTGACGGGTGGAGCCGCTTGTCACCCTAGCAGAAGCAGGCCACGGCCCATACCCGGGGGCGAGTTGGGGACTCCGCGGTCCCCACACCAGAAGAGGGCCTTATCGAGAGATATGGCCCTGGGCCGGCCGGGGTGCAAGGGATATGTCTACGATAATCTCACCTCCAGCAACCCACCGACGGCGTACGTTTTAGTCGGTTCGAGTCCGACGTGACCTCCTCCACCGGCTCCGGCGGGGGAGATATCCGTGTGGGTTTTTCACACGATAAAAAAAGCACCACCCCATTTCATCCGAAGGGTGTCGGTTTGCAGGTGATATTGGCTTGGCTCCGAAGTTTTTGGTGGGGTCGGGGTCCTTAAGAGGGTTTAAACCGACTTGAAGCATGTATAGCTCAGAGGCGTAGCGGTAGAACGACTGTTACATCAGAGGCACGGATTCAATTCCTGCTCAATACAAAAAAAAATATGCACGAATAATATGTATAAATAGTTCTGGGTATTATTTTGTATTTGTATGTATTTACAAAAAATCTATCTAAACATGTTTATCCGCATTCTAGAAACCATAACACTGGGTCTAGATAGCGCTGCATAGAAAATGTATAAATATACCTAGTATGCTATGAAAACGTAATCTATTTGTTCTATTTACATCACCCTACGAGTGGAAACAATCAGACCTATGATAAATAATTCGAACCAATTCACATTACAACACATTTTATTTGTATAACGTAATAAAACAAACTTTAAAATAACGTAATTGTATACCTTAGGGTTCCGTGTTAAAGAGACTTTTAGGTTGGCAAAATGAATTTTACCAAAACCGTGATTGTACACATCAGTTGCGAGAGCATATGTCATGCATGACGACTTTGATGAGATGACGCATGACGCAGTCCAATAAATTTCTCAATCAAACAATTAGCCAATTAGCTTATAGCAGTCCACTGCTGGGCATAAGCATCTCCCAATGTGTGACATTGCTACCGAGCTTCCGCCTTCCGCCTCCAGTTTGTCCTAGTCCCAGCCCCCTTTTTCAGGTCAGTCTATCTGGCTAGGGGGCGTCCCACCTTCCCTTTGACTTCTCGCGATCTCCACTCTAGGACTCAGTTGCTCCAACAGTCAATTGATTTATAACCTTAAGTATGACCACTACCAGTTATCGGACTTTTTAGGGCTCCGACTACCCGTAATTACTGCCATAGATGTTCTTATGGCAACCAGCGTAACGTGCTCCTCCTCCGAGGTCTCAATGTTCTAAGAATGGTCACTCATCATAAGACCGACTTGGCTAGTGTTATAGCCTTGCTATTTCCTTCTCGGTTACCACTTAGGCTCAAAGTCATAACGTCAGTTTTATTATTTTTTCACACAGAGTAAAATCATTTTATACAAGTTTTATCTTCCGATCTAATATATTCTATTCTAATCTGGAAATCTAGTAACTTGTTTTCAAGGTTTGACTGTAGATAATATTACTATTTTTTAATGAAATGTGCAGGTACGGAGAATGATATAAAAGTGCGTATTGCGCTACGCACAGACTCACAGAGGAGGCAATGATGTGAAGGACGAAGGTTTATGCTCTAAAATGGAAAGTTCTTTATATTTCTGTGGTCGATACGCTTAAAAAATCGTGCAGTGCGTGCATTTAGCTCTCTGCGTAGCTGGATGCAGCTGGGAATACAAAATTATCTGAGGATCCCATGGGAGTAAAAAGGCGTAAAAGTTATCTGTGGGTCCCATGGGACCGGCGTCGTGGGATCCTAGTGTCCGGAGGCGCTCAGATGATGATGACTTGTTAGAACAAACCAAATAAGCCCCAATTCGAGGGGTTTACTACAAGCCGTTGAAGAGTTCCACTATCAACATTCTCAGTAACAAACAAAACAAAAAAGAAATCATCCAAATCGGCGATCAACTGCATGTAGGTTTCTTATTCATTCATAGGCGCATGTGGTCCGCGGGAACGGGAACAGTGCTTCTCACTGGCGGAGCTATAGCTAGTAGATACATAATTATTCGAATGTTTTGAATAATCGCATCATATTCATTGATTAATTTATGTTAAATCAACGATTCTAAGCCCTAAAATATTTTATATTGGCAATATTTAAATGGCATTTTGGGTTTTATTTTTGTTTGTCTGTTTGTTCGCAATAGACGCAATAACTACGGAATGGATTTCTTTTATAACACTTAGGTGGCAGAAAAGCACACGGCCCACCTGATAGAAAGTGGTTACCATAGCCTATGGATGTATGCAAAACGGGCGTCATACTCGCGCTGCCAACCCCAAAAGAACCTTTTAATGCCCTTTTTGAAGAACCCCATACCTATACTGTAGTCGCTTGGAAATTTAGATTGGATTTTATCGCGGTCTGATTTATGAGAAAGACTTAAAATCTGCCGTGTATTTGATCGCAATTGGCTACTCAACCAGATATATGATATAATATATGCCTAAGACTCGTGATAACCGACAACCAATGCGGGCGGAGCCGCGGGCATCAGAGAATCAAGAATCAAATAATCATCAGTTAACAATATTGAATCTGTCCCGGAGATATAATATAATATTCATCAATCTAAAAATAGCTTCAGGCTTCAGCCAAATGTTTCAGGATTGTCAATATTGCCAGATAACTCGTTTGGATATGAATAAGCTGAAACATATGATGCAACAGGAAAACCTCAAATCCTGTAGGTATATATGATATACATAATATTCAATAGCTTACGTTTGTTTTATAACACTTTAACGCAACCATCGATATTTTTTATTTCTCCTAGGGGGATATTTCAAGGTCGGGAATGGCCCAAGGCTAGCCGAGGTGCAAGTGAGCCCTTATTGGGTACTACTACTACAAGTTGGAACGCAGTTGACAGCTTCAAGGTGTTGCAGATCTACGTATTTGGTATGAATTTCAACTTGATACCTCTACACATGCCTGAGAAAACGGTCTGACAGTAAAAGCATCCGAGGAGGCCATCAAGCTGAGTGCCAGCTTACCATCAGGCGTGGTAAAGTCAAATTGATTTGGTAGGAATTGTTCACTATAATTAATATCTTATCAAGATGATATCTTTTATACTTCAATCGGTTAGGTACATAACTATTTTGATGTGTCTTTTTAATATGTTTCATCTAAAAACTCAGTTTATAATTATTTTTCTGTTTAGAAACATATTTTGAAGATTAAAAACTGAAATTAAACCAGCCGTAGCCTAGTTTATTTGTTTAATATGTGTTTATATAAGAAGTCCTTACAAGATTGTTTTACCTCTAGTTAAGTACATAAGAGAATGGAGTATGTATAGTCATTTACTACAGTTTCTTTTTTACGTGTATTGTGCATAAGAGCCCTAGTACACTTTTTGACTAACAAATGAGGCTCAGGTCCACTGCTGAGAAGCCACTTCCAAGAAAGTCAATTCAAACAGGTGGGTTCTACGGAATGCTGTGAATACCGTACTCCCCTCAGCCACAGAACAGATATACAGCCGGAATAGGGGTGCGACTATAACTATGTTGAAAGTGACAGTGATGATAAAGCTGTTATCATCATCATCAATACAGTATTAGAACCATTTTATTGATGACCAACAAAAAAATTTTTTTTTTCATTTACCCATCATCATTATATTATTATTATTATAAATACCATAATTATTTTTGATTATGTCACAGCTAAGCTAACAGTAAAGTTATTGTTTGTGCCAGAAACCACAATTTTTCAAATGACTTTGAAGTTCATGTTGTTAGTAAACACACTCTCAAACACAATACTACTCTTTAAAAGAAACATTTAAAGCATTCACATTGTGAACAAGTTTGACACAAAAACTTAATAATGATAGAGTTAATAATTCATTCAAATCAATAATGTTTGCTATTGTTTAATTTTTCTTCTCTAATATTCTCTATTCTGTAATTGTCTGTAAAAATCTACTCTTTCTTAAACTTTTATTTTTTTGAGCCCAACAGTCCCTATTTTTAATGATTTTATTACCTGGTAACTAAGACCTTTAGGTCAAAACAGTAAACCCAAAAACCTACAGATTTTTTTATTTAACTAAAAACGTCCATAAACAGATGATAATATAGTCTGTGAATTCTAATTATCATTTTTTGTGTAGAAAATAATAAAATTTGTCTATACTTAGAAAAATGAACTGGGCATATAAAATCTATTGTTTACAATTTTCCTAACAAATAATAATATAATGGTAGAGCTGTGATAGTATTTCGCACATACATTATTACACCTTACATAGTGTAAATATATGATATAGCTAGCAGCTAATAGGATTCATGACACGGTACAAACCATCTCAAATATTTATTGCTGGATCAACGGACTAGCCGTACCTACTGTGCGCGCATCGCATCAATTTGATGGGTCGGCGGATACTGGTGATTTAAATCAAATCTATACAACGAACCAACAGTTCACAATGCACATCTCATATAAAACATTATAAACACTTACGTTTCTTTACAATCTCATAAACAAGAACAAATTCACTCCTATGAAACATTTGAATCGTATGTGAATATAAATACGTACCTGAGTCAAAAATGAATCCCTGATATTCCAACGGTTAACGACGACCACAAGAGTATTTACAACACTACTGTTTTTTGAGATATATCACGATAGTAATGATAAATTTTAATTTCACAATACTTTTTATCACCCAAACTCCACCAAGCACCACCTTCTGGCACAGACTGCTAATAAAAACTTATAAAAAAGTAATCGTAAATGACATATCTATGACAGATTGTCACGTCAAACCACACATGTCAAAATTATGCTACGTCACGACTAGTGATGGGTAATGCTAATAATCAGGTAAATAGCAATTGGCTATTAATCGATTAAAATCTAGTTAATAGCCAATATGGATGATAACCCTGCTGTTAATGTTATTTAGTGATTAAAAATTTTCCTTCATGGTAAAACCATGAAGGAAAATTTTTAGGCTTAGGATTGTCAGATTAGATTAAATTTCATCTTTCGTCGTGAGTAAATTTTTGTGTACTTAAATAATATAAAACTAATCTGGCCCATTTTAAATGTTCAATCAGCTACATAATGTATTTAAAGTGATTTTTGTTAATTAGATTTGTTTTGTATTTTGTTGTTTTTTAAAATTTAGTTGTTTTTTTATAATTATTAATCTGTCACGATTTAATTTTTTTTTATTTTTTTGAATATTTGTTTTTTTTTTCAACTTAGATTGTTTGTATATAATATCAGATTTATCTGCCGAACGCTCATAATTATTCCACACGAGATCGTTCCTTGGTCTAACCATTATAAGATTATACGCACAAGTACGACAGGATACAATACTTGTCGGTCGACGCCTGCGCAGTTACTGCGGCCACTTGTATGATCTTACGCGGTGGATGCCGTGCCCGCGCGCCCCCGTCCCCACTCCTGTGCCATTTTAACTTGCACAATATGACACTACCTACTAAAGAACATCGCCCATTTCGGTCCAAAATTGAAAGTGCCGGCCAAAGAAAAAAAACTATATTTCGTTAGAGCTTGTTCTTACTAGCATTTTTTTTGGAGCGTCAAAGCTGAGAGACCACTTCCCTCGGTTTTATTTGAGTTCAAAAATCAAGATACATACATTTTTATGATACGATCTATTGAAATTGAAGAAAAATATTGTTCTATATTGAAAGAATAGTTCATAAAAGCAATAAAAAATAAACCAAATACGGCATATTGTGTCCATTTATTTAGTTCCATAATTGAAAGTGCCGGTCAAAGAAAACAAAATACATGATATTCTGATAGAGCTTGTCCTCGTTAGCATTTTTTATTATGGCGTCAAAACTGTGGGAACGCAGTGGTCCCTCAGTTTTGGTGTTATTTGAGTTGAAAAAACTACGCAAAGCAGTAAAAATAAACCTTGGGTTTATTTTTATTGCTTTTATTATTTATTCTTCCAATATAGAACTATATTTTTCATTCATTTTCAATAATCCGTATTATAAAAATGTATGTTTCCTGAATTTTTGAACTCAAATAAAACCAAGAGTAGTTGTCCCTCAGCTTTGACGCTATGTTAAAAAATGCTGACGAGGACAAGCTCTAACGGAATATCATTTTTTTTTACTTCGGTCGCGCTTTCAACTGTGGACCTAAATAAATGAACGAAAAACAGCGATATGCAATTTGGGGTTTTTTGTTATTTTGTTTACTAACTATTCTTTCAAAATAGAACAATATTTTTCATTCATTTTGAATATATCGTATCTTAAAAAATATATGTTTCCAGGATTTTTGAACTCAATAAAATAGGGGAGTGGTCTCTCAGCTTTGACGTCATGATACAAAATGCTAATGAGGACAAGTTCTAGCGCAATATCACATTTGTTTTTTTTTTGACCGGCACTTTCAATTTTTGAACCTCAATAAACACTAAACAAACGAATAAAAACGAAAATGCAGTGTTGGGTTTATTTTTATTGCTTTTATTAACAATTCGTCCAGTATAGAACAACATTATTCATTCATTTTCAATAGTCCGTATCATAAAAAAGTATGTATTCAAGATTTTTGAACTTAAATAAAACCGAGGGAAGTGGTCCCTCAACTTTGACGCCATACTAAAAAATACTAGTAAGAACAAGCTCTAACGAAATATTGTATTTTTTTTCTTTGGCTGGCCCTTTCAATTTTGGACCAAAAATGAATGCAGCGTGAATGATGTCCTTTCAAATTATCTTAACCGTTAAAATTTGTTTTAGCAGGTAGCTCAGCTCCCTGAATGAAGAATAATAATAAGACATAGAGAACTACCGCGATTTTCACTCACGTGATACCTAGTAGTGCAAAAATTACAATAAAATAATTCAAACTCTTATTTTTTCTTACAATACGTTAATAAAAGGGTTATCATCCATTGGAATGGACACAAATGGATTATAATCGCTAATAATCGTATTTTAATTTTTTAATAACATATTAAAAGATTAAAATACGATAAGAGTCCTGGACCCGATAACATTAACAATGAAGTACTGAAGGTAGGAGCTCCTATTCTCATGACACATCTTACAGAACTTTTTAATATGGTGCTCAAAACAGAAACAGTACCCACGCAGTGGTGCCAATCAGACATAATTCTTATCTATAAAAAGGGTAACCCGTTGGACATTGGGAACTATAGGCCGATCAGCTTACTATCAAGTATTTACAAACTGTTTGCATCTATCCTACTGAGTCGTATTACCGAACAAATAGATAAAAATCAGCCGATTGAGCAGGCAGGATTCAGGTCGGGCTTTTCAACACATGACCACATACATGTTATGGAACAACTATTAGAGAAATACATAGAATTCAATTGTCCATTGTATGTGGCATTTGTGGACTACTCAAAAGCTTTTGACAGCATAGCTCATAATTCTATTTGGAAAGCACTAAAGGCAAGCAATGTAAACAATACACATATAAATATTCTAAAAAATATATACGCGAAAAGCACAAGCCAAGTAAAATTAGAAAGTAAAGGTGAAGAAATAGTAATACGTAGAGTAGTGAGACAAGGAGACCCATTATCGCCCAAACTGTTTATAGCCGTACTAGAGGCTATCTTCCAAAAGATTGAGTGGAAAAATAAAGGTATCTGGATAATGAACCAACATCTGACACATTTAAGGTTTGCAGACGACATCGTACTTTTAGCTAAAACACCAAATGAATTGGAATACATGATACAAACACTGAATAGTGAGAGCAAAAAGGTCGGTCTGGACATGAACTCAGACAAAACTAAAGCTATGACTAACAGCTATAAAAAACCAATATATGTAAATGGAAAAGAAATAGAATATGTAAACGAATACGTCTACCTTGGCAAACAAGTCTCATTCAATATCAACAGGAACGAAGAAGAAGGTGAACCGAAGAGTTACCATTACATGGAAAAAGTTTTGGGCACAAAAAGAAATTTTGAAAGGAGACTACAGCTTAGATCATAAAAAGATTATAATGGATACATGTATTTTACCAAGCATAACTTACGGCAGCCAAACGTGGGTTTTTACAAATAAAGTTCAAAATAAATTAATAACAACACAAAGAGCTATGGAAAGAAGCATTCTCAAAATATAGAAAATTCAAAAAATTAGAAGTGAAAGCATAAGGAAGAAAACTAAGCTCACAGACGCTCTGGAGTACGCCTTGAAGCAAAAATGGCAATGGGCTGGACATATCTGTAGAGTAAAAGACAAAAGATGGACCCTGCAAGCGACAAAGTGGAAGGGACCTTTAGGAAAAAGACACGTCGGTAGACCAAAGAAACGATGGTCTGAGGATTTAAAGGAGATTGCGGGAAATGTGTGGATGGAAACAGGCCAGGACAGAGATAAATGGAAAAAAATGGAGGAGGCTTTTACCCGAAAGGGGTCCGAATAAAATTCATCATAACCAACATTTATAAAGTATGAAATGTAATCTTTCGGAAAATAAAGCTTATATTATTATTATTATTATTAATAATCCAAACCATCCGGCTATTTCCCCATCTCTAACTCACGACGCGACGCGACGACAAAGTTAACAGAGTTTAGTTTAGTTTAGTGCTGCGACCTGCGCTGCGACTGCGAGTTTGCATTGTGTAACGTGTGACCAAAGATTAAAGTAATCTAAAGGGCGTCCCACGACTCCCACGGCAATGCCATATGTAAGGAAAGTGCCTTAAATTCTTAAGTTGGCTCATCTTACTTAAAGGAGACATTCATTTTTTCTTTTTTTAAAGAAACAAAACTGCATTCAAAGATTTTTGAAAATTCGCTTGCAAGGTAATCGAACCGACTAAAATCCGAAAAAGTAACATCCTATATTTTTATGGCATCAATCGATAGTGTCAATCATAAGAATCAAATCTCTCTAAGAAAACTTGACAAATCACTTTTCAGCATATCTGTACCTGTACTATGAACAGAAAATAACAAAGATTTTTTAATTATTCCACTGTGAATTCGCCTAAAGCATTTACACTAATAGAGGCAGAATTTCACGCACTATTTATACTTAAAGCACATGCCCATGGTTGCCTGGTAGTAGTAGTAGTTGTATTTTTCTGTATTTGTGTACATGCAATAAAGAGATATCTTATCTTATCTTATTTAAAGAAAGTTCCCTTTCTATAAGAACTATTATGTGTACGCTGCCATAACGCCAGCTCCGAATGTCATTGAAAACTCTTGCTCAATATCTCTGTTCCTACTAGAGCAATCGTTATTAAATTTTGCATAGCGGAAGAAGCATCAGTGCACTATTTTTGTGTGTAAACTCTGTTGCTTTTAAAATTAGCTGTTTTCGAGTACGGCCATGTGTACGCTAGCTTGATCGTGACACCAGCGTACACAGTGAAAATGGTGTTTATTTCCTAGACTAAAGAGGAAGAGTTTTTTTTATTTTTACATTAATTAGGCAGTATTTACACAGAGTTTAATGGCATAGTAACCAACTCGATATAGCTCTTGTGTACGCTAACATAACGGACACATCATTTTACTAGAGAATTCTTTAACGTCTGTACCTGCAGCATTAACTTACTATACTAGTCTCAACGTAAGAGGCCCACTATGACATTTGTCATTTGGACGTAACTAGGGATGTAACCACACCACTCGGTACACGATACTCAAGATAAATCGATTCAAGTTTGTATGCGTATTTGATCGATTAGAATATGTATTGTATTGTAGTGTAAAGTTCATTGGCTTAAAGTTCTAATTAGAAAATTTTATCTAAACTTTGATATTGTAGGTATTTTTAAACAATACAATACTGCGAAAAGTCAATTTTCTTTCATTTAACATTTTTATTACAATAATATTCACTCAATAATAACCAATAGAAATCGCATGAAAATGAATCTTTAGTAAATCATTTTCTTGATACCTACTGTCTGAAGTTTACGCTTATATCACTTATTGAAATGAAACCACTTTTTAACGGCTTCTATCGCGATTTATCTGTCACTATTTACTTTTAACCCTACGTCGGCTACTTTCTAGCAGCCCTGGTCCCGGGGTGACTTAAGATGATATTTGAAGCCTAGGAATAAAAAAACCTAGATAACAGCAAACACAACAAAGTCACAAATTGGGATAATGTCATATTTGTCGATGAGACTTGGCTGAACTCGAATCATACCGTGCCGCAGTCATGGACAGATGATACCAAGGCCTCTTGCTCAAAAGTGCCAATAGGAAAAGGTGGACGCTTAATCATCTGCCACGTCGTCGGGTCAGCTAGTGGTGGTTTTGTGAATGATACCTTGCTCGCATTTGAGTCTAAAAGTACAAAATAATATCACAGAGTGGTTTACTAACCTGTTAGCAAACCTCTCTGAACAGTGCATAATAAAATTATTGTGTACAATGCACCGTGACCAATCAGTTCAAATAAATAAAGCACCTACTCAAGCAAACAAAAAGGCCGATTTAGTAGCATGGATACAAAGATCAGGCGTTGAAGCTGATACGACTGGGGGTCCAGGGCTAGGTTTCTAGGCTTCCAGGCTTCTAGACATAATTAAACCTACAAATCTTGAAGTCTACAAGCTTAAAATTTAAAAAAGACCTAGAAAACAGCAAAAAACAGTCAGACTTAACGAAACCGCGAGCTCATTCTACGTAAATAGTCGCTGATGTTTAGTCACTCCGCGACCACGGTTGCTGAAAGTTAGCCGAAACTTCGGGTTAAAGTAATAAAGAATTAATCGCGATAGAATCCGTTAAAAATGTTAAAATGTTAAATGTTAAACGCTTCCTTTTATTTGTGCTCTATGACCTTGCTTCGTCTCACATTTCAGGATTCTCGCTCAACGAGGAGTACCCTAAAATTAAACTTCTAATTCAACGCAATCAAAGTATTGCCGGTCTTGTAGTATATTGCCGGCCATGTAGCATATTGCCAGTACTGTAGCATATTGCCGGTCATGTAGCATATTGCCGGTCATGTAGCATTAGTTCGCACCACAATTCAGTTTCGTGAGGAATCTTTAATGCGCAAACACGAGTCGTGTTTGCGCATTAACACACGTTTTGCACTTGACCGGATTTTTACAGATAAGTGTACGATCTTTAACTTTGTCTTAGACATTTTTATGATAAAATTAAAAAAAATATCTTAATCGATTTATTTTTACCATAACCAATTTATTAATAGTCTGTGGAGAGTATAAAAAACTCGTTATGGACAGCACTGAGCGGAGTGGGCGGTACCCATCAATGAAAAATGTCATTCTACGTTTGAAAAATATCATTGTTTTACGTTCTCAAAATTGAGAACTTCATGGACTTGAAATGTCCAAACGGGCTTTTTAGATAGCGATTACTTTAAGTACATCACTATTAGTATTACTATTCTGTCACTATCACAGCGACAAGCGATGTCAGCTTTGTCAAGTGTCAGTGTCAGCGATCCTGACAATCTTGACATTCCTGCAGATCACCATGTTCCACTCAGATTCATGGTTCCACCCAACCAATGAAATAGCTGAAAAAAGTTGTCACGTGACCTAAATGTCATGATGCAGACCAACTTCATTGGTTGAATAAATAAGTCTACCCGCCATGCTAGCCCCGCTGATTTGCGCTGATTTCTGATTTCTACCTGACGGACAATCTCATCTTTTTTCCAATAAGATTCGGTTCGGTTATTCTTCTATCTAATTCTAATTCCATTCCATCGATTCGAATGTGTGCGCTGTGCACTTGGCGCAGATAAGCCATTTCCTATATTTTTTGCGGAACCAACTGTTGAATTTGCATTATTGGAGAAGACAAATTATTTTTTATATTGACACAGTGATTTTATTTTATTATTGTAGTTTTACAGCATTTTGACTACAAACTTGTGCGAACAGAAACGGAACAAAATGCCGAAAAATAAGCCAAAGAATGGTTTTTATTATTTTATGATTGAGTTTAAGGATAAACAGGCGAAAAAAGGAATAAACTACGCTAATCTAGGTGAAGTTCAAGCAGCGGCCGATCCAGAATGGAGGGTAAGTACAAAATCAAAATTTTTCATATTCATTGCCCGTTTGGTGAATTTTGGATTATGGTTATTGGTGGTAGATAAGCGGAAGTAGGCCGCGGCGCTCCCCCATACCCAAGCACTGTGTTTTATGAAGCCCATTTTTCGGACGTCGCGTTTTTATTGTAAAATCTAATAGATATTATCATTTAAATGTTATATGTAGAATACCCGTTTAGATATCATGTCTAGTTTTTGCAAAAAAAAAATCCAAAGTTCGCAATATTTTTGACTTGAAATTTAGAAAAAATGAAATTCTAGTCAAAGTATGTACAAATCGTGAAAATAATGTTACAAGCATTGGTAGAGAATCTGACACCGCATATTTTAAAGTTAAATTGAACAACATAACCCTGTCAGATCCAGATTTATACCTGATTTTAGGATTTTCGTTTTTCCGAATTTTCTCAAAAGTTCCACCGTATTGGTGCGAGTTCTCTATACAAAAATAAAGCTCTTTAGTTCTTCTATACACCACTTGAATTTCACAAACCAATTCCATGGAACTTAGGAGATAAAGATTTTTAAAGATTTACCCGGATTTTTCTTCATTAAGGACGACACACACTCATAAAATATTTTTTAACCGTATTTGATTTCGATACAAAATACTATGGGAAATAGCACTGAAACTAGCTGTTTTAGTATTATATCACAGAAAAACAAAATACTCGATCAAAATGGTGATTTTTCAAGAATTTTATCTTTGACATTCACCCGCGGCTCCGACCGCGTGAATGTTGGTTATCGCGGCTTTTGCTCGTATTTCCGGTTCTACTGATCCTATTACGATCAGACAAACGTAAGATTTTAAGTCTGACCAGGACCTTTTTATTAAAATCCATTCAGTAGATTTTACATCCATTGCGGACAAACAGTCAAGATTTTTTTTTCTGTTCAGTATGGTTGATATAACATAGCCCAAGTTTTCTTTTATAAATATTTCCAATGTATAGACACGACCACTTTACAATTATATAACAATAGAGATATTTAAGTACGTAAAAGTGTAATAATAATTACATAAGCCGGCAATACAGTCAACGCCAAAAGTCAATGAACGTGTACAAACTTCCACAATTCGTTTACACGGTACTCGTCAAAAGTGGTTATACGCCGCCGGCCATTTAACATGGTGACCATCGTAAGGTTTTGATGAAATTTGGTATAGGGGTAGATTAGACCTTGAGAAAGGACATAGGCTATGTTTTGTCGCGATAACCGACTTCCACGCGGGCGGAGCCGCGGGCAAAAGATAGTTCTATATAAAGAGGTAGTGAGCAAAAAATGTTCGCAATGTAGAGGTATATTTTATATTGACTCTTATGGATAATTCAAGGGGATTTAGAAAAATTCGTTAAATCGAAAAATTTGCTATATCGAGGGTCGTTATATCTAGGTTGCACTGCATTTCTCTTTCTATCTACCAACCTTCCCCACAATATTCTGCAATTACCGCATCTCCACTGTGTGTATGGATTTTTCGAACCCTGATTGACCACTCATGAAAGAATATAGTATACTATTCGCATGATTTTCCACGGTCGATCTCCTTTCAATGTCTCCAGCGTATTTCCCATCCCTTGTAAACAGATGTGTGGCAAACTGGGTTCCTACTCAAGTATACAAACTCAGAACACTTTTTTCACCTTATACCTTCAATCAATACTTTGCATTCAGCCATCATATCTCCATCCCTTGGTTCCTCTAAAAATCTATTACTTTCGTCTTACTCGTATTTATTTTCATACGCTTTAATACGGCCTAATTAATGCAGTTACCTATTTTCTGACACGAAGGACAATAGCAGTGCTCGGAATAAGGCAATACTCACCTTATACCCATTGCGTGAGATGAAATACTTACAAAATGTTTAAAGATATTTTTTAAGTATTTACACATCTGTCTTTACCACTACTACTTTCGGCATGATAGTAAATTCATCACCATAGTACCTGAATTTAACTGTTTTGTGAATCATAACTGTTAAAAATATAATATAAATTCAGCTATATTAATCCGGTTAGAGTGTGCGACGACCTTAACAAAAATAGTTAATTTGATTTATCTCCTGAGTTCCATGGAATTGGTGTGTGAAATTTACGTGGTGTGTAGGGGGTATAATGATGATAATTTTGGTACAAATAACTTTCACCAATACGGCGGAACTTTTGAGAAAAATAAAAAAAACTTAAAACCTTAAAATGCTCATAAATCTATATCTACTGAAGCTACGACTTTTATTTAGGTCTCTATAGAAGCTGTATAGAAAGTACTTTTAATAAGCTGAACTTACCTATTAAGCATCATGGCTAGTTTAGGAGTAATATTAATTTTTATTTATATCCGGCCCAAAAAATGGTCATTTTCAAAAAAAAATTACTCGGAAACTAGATGTGCTGGAGAAATGGGAATAAGAAATCTTGCATTATAATCATAACATCTACAAGATTTTACAATAAAAGCGCGACGTCCGAAAAATGGGCTTTATAAAACACAGTGCCAAGGGCTAAACGGTGACTTCATTGCCCCCACACTTGGAGAGAGCCAGCTCGAAAGGGTTGGTCAGGGTGATAAAAATGTCTCGGCCATTCTCATCTCTGACAACCTATGACCTATATATTGTATGTGTTTTAGTCAATTCAAGTCCAATATAAAAACGGGGGTATGTGTGGGCATTTTGTGCGCGATAAAAAAAATAGGTAGGTGGTAGATAAAAAAAAATGATTCATCTTAGTCCAATCACCTTATTTTGAAAATAGATATGGTACCAGAAGTATTAACTCAAATGTAGTTGAATAAACAATAAATGCAAGAATATAATGTAGCAGGACATGCACTAATCATAAAAAGAACAAAATATCTGCAGTGCAGTACAGAATAAATAATGAAAAGGAGCTTCTTCAGTACTGCACAGGCGCCTGATCATGCTAATTTCTTAAACAGTTAAAATTCAGTTACGATTTCACCTCAAGGCGTCGTTAATTCAACAATATTTTCGTAACATAATTTTCAAGTAAGAACATTGGCATCATCATATTTTTTAACAGTCTATTGATGTAAATTAATTAACACTATATTATTACCTGAATTCACACTCTTTTCATCTTCTATCGTAACGATGGCACCTATACTCTCAAATGGTGTTCTCCCAGTATGCTGCTACCTGGATAGCTCTTTCGGAGGCGCACATGAGGTCCTCCAGTGTACATGTGTGTGGGCATATAGCGAACGTCAGCACTCTTTTCATTGAAATCATGATCATTTTTGACATTTAATTTGAATTTGACAGGCAATTGAATCAAAATCGTATCTTAATAAATTAGCAAAATTAGGCCCCTGATACTATGGATCACCCTATCTCTGCGGCTTTATTGAAAAAATACCCACTATCATAAAACTTGTGTACTTAATTTAAATAATATCTTTTATACATTGCATGCACGTACACTTTTCTTCCTTTGAAGTGAGCACACAACTACCCACCATATCCTGCAACTTTCAGTCAATCAGCATACATGGTCCTCTTTATTAAGCCCCATATATGCTTTAATCTTAGTATTTTTAACTTTTAAACAGAATGCAAGCTCAGCCGTAAGAGCCAAGTACGATCAAATAGCGAAAAGCAAAAAGCATGATTACAGCATCTCTGGTGAAAAGTATACCAGTACCGGCATCCCCTTGTCTTTGGTTGAACAACAGCAACGGGCAGTCCAAGAGGCAATTGAAAACGAGAAGGCTGACATTAAAAACATGGTTAAACTGAAGGCTTTTAATCAAAAAGGTAACTTATTAAATTGGTAACTAAAAAAAACATATGGTATAAAAAAATCTGTTCATCTTAGTCAATTCTCTTATTTTAAAAAGAGGTACCACTACTACTACATATGGTACGGTAGAAGTATTCACTCAAAAGGCATTAGAAGGTTTCTTCAGGGTAAAAGCGCGAGTGTGACGCCCCTAGTGTTGCATACGTCCATAGGCCACGGTGACCACTCCCCATCAGGTGGGCCGTGTGCTTGTCTGCCATCAAAAAAAAAAAAAAAAAAGTGGTATAAAAAAATCACAAGGAACTTATTCCTGTACCCTATTTGATTAGGTAGCTACTCTAAAAAAAACAGGTTACAGTTATTATTATTTTAGTTACAGTTATGAGAAAATTTGATATCTTAGTCAATTACCTTATTTTAAAAAGAGGTACATATTGCATTAGAAGTATTAACTCAAAACTAATTTAATTTAACTAATAAATGCAAGGATTCAGGTAAACCTGTCTTCAGCTTACCATCAGGCGACACGAAGTCAAAAAAAACAATCTTGATTGTATTTCATTTAATATTTATTTATTTTACTACTTTTGACTCAGTTTATTGACCTTTTTTTTTTTGTTTAAAAACTCAGTTTATTTGATCAAACTGTTCGAAACTGTCAGCACAGAATAAGTAATAGTACAATGTACTGCCAGTTTGATCAAATTGTTTGAATATAATTGGTGGTCATCCTCCATTTTTAACCGACTTCAAAGAGGAGGAGGTTCTCAATTCGATGGGTTTTTTTTTATATGCCATTTCAGAGCCGAGATCTAAAGTTATATGTATTGTTTCCAACAGATATTCTAGAGGAGTTCTTTTATATCATGGATGTAAATTATTACTGCAAGACAGACAAGCAGCATCTGATTGGCGAGTTCACCGTTCTCCGGTTCAGTCTACTGCATGGTTTCCGTGACCTTTATCATAAGGCTATTAATCCAGGTATGTTATTCCTAGCTTGACTGCCATCCCTTTGCACGACTTATGTCCAAAATACGAAATGTCCAACTAGGATTACAGTCCAACAAGGTTTTTGTCCAATACGATTTATGTCCAAAATACGAAATGTCCAATTAGGATTAAAGTCCAACAGGTTTTTTGTCCAACAGCCTCCGTGGCGTAGCGGTAGTGAACGCGGCCGCTACGCAGGAGGCGCGGGTTCGATCCCCGCTCAGTGCAAATATTTGTGTGCATTAAATATGGGTATTTGCATTGGTCTGGTCGTGCCTCGGAGAGCACGTTAAGCCGTCGGTAGTTGGAGCCCTAAAAAATCCAAAAAAAAACAACGGTCTAGCTGCAAAGCTTCGATATCGCCTAATGTTATCATTGGGCTGTGGAGCTCAGATGGCAATCGCTTCACGAAAAAATATCGAGGTCTAGCCAAATCTGTAGTTAAGACGGTAAAAGCGGACCCCAGACTCCGAGCTGATGAAAGCTTCGGATGCGACTGGGAATTAACGCTAGGATGAGAGAGAGGTTTTTTGTCCAACACGACTTATGTCCAAAATACGAAAGTACAACTCTTGTGGTGAAGCAAATGGTACGGCTAGGCACCTGCTAGTGGGTTCTAGACTTCTAGTACTATGGACTGGAAGGGCTTTTAGACCGGGGTTACTCGCACCGACATGATATAATATGAATATGGTTAACTGTAAGTGTAGAATATACTTACATTCATTCTTGTAATCTAAATATATATAACTCAAAGGTGACTGACTGACTGACTTACATAGTGATCTATCAACGCACAGCCCAAACGACTGGACGGATCGGGCTGAAATTTGTCATGCAGGTAGATGTTATGACGTAGGCATCCGCTAAGAAAGGATTTTGATTAATTCTACCCCCAAGGGGATAAAATAGGGGATGAAAGTTTGTATGAAACTTTGTCAATTTTAAACCGATCGGGCTGAGACTTTGCATGCATAAAGCTACTTAGACGTAGGCATCTCCTAAGAAAGGATTTTGAGATGCACGCTATATAAACACTAAGCGATAACCGATATCCACGCGGGCGAAGCCGCGGGCAACAGCTAGTTCAGTGTATAAACATAAAAGTATTGTGACATTTAGATTTTACTAGTTGTTGCCCGACCGCGTGGAATTCTGATCCGGTTCAGGGCTGATATTATAGCCTATGTTATTCTGATGTATAAGCTTTACTTATTATTGTAAATTGAATGAAATTTTGGAGCATTTATTATTGCAAACTATTCAAATCGATTAAGAAAGAGAAAGGAGAATCGACTTCGTTCGGGCGGGACTCGAGCCCGCGATCTTTCCCTTACAGGGGGAATGCTCTGACCACTAAGCCACCGAGATCCGCACGAAGCCAATCCAATTTCCTCTATATGGACGGTGGAGCCATCTACCGATACGCGTACGAGCTATCGGAACCAATGAATGATGATGTTCGATCGATTATTAGTTGTAAAGTTTCATTAAAATTAATTCAGTAGTTTTTACGTGAAAGAATAACAAAAAATCGATTCATACCTATTTAAAAACTTAGCCTAAAAACAGAAAACAAACCACTAGTTAGTCAGTTAGTTAGACTAGTACTAGTTTATCTATCTATCTTAATATATATAAATCTCGTGTCACAATGTTTGTCCTCAATGGACCTCCTAAACCACTTAACCGATTATAATAAAATTCGCACACCATGTACAGTTCGATCCAACTTGAGAGATAGGATAGTTTAAATCTCAAATTATAGTCGCAATTTTAATTTATCGCGATAACCAACATCCACGCGGGCGGAGCCGCGGGCAAAGGCTAGTACTATTATATAATTGTAAAGTGGTCGTGTCTGTACATTGGAGATCTTAATATATATAAATCTCGTGTCACAATGTTTGTCCTCAATGGACTCCTAAACCACTTAACCGATTATAATAAAATTCGCACACCATGTACAGATTGTACAGTTCGATCCAACTTGAGAGATAGGATAGTTTAAATCTCAAATTATAGTCGCAATTTTAATTTATCGCGATAACCAACATCCACGCGGGCGGAGCCGCGGGCAAAGGCTAGTACTATTATATAATTGTAAAGTGGTCGTGTCTGTACATTGGAGATATTTTAAGAAAAAATACTTGGGTTATGTTATGTTAACGATACTGAACACGAAAATATTTTTTTTAATTTCCTGTCTGTTTGTCTGTTTGTTCGCGATGGACGCAAAAACTACTGGACGGATTTTGATGCGGTTTTTTTGTTAGAAAGGGCTTGATCAGACTTAAAATCTTAAGTTTGTTTGATCGCAATTGGTTGAGTAGAACCGAAGATATGAGCAAAGGTCGCGTTATCTACCCGAGATGCACGCGGCCGGAAGGCTAATTTGTTTAATATGTGTCTTTATACAAAGTCGCTACAAGATTTCATTGTTTAGTTTTAATTAATAATAACCGAATGAGTATAGGGCCACTGTTATTGTCCCATACTCAGATAAGCAATTGTCCTTGAGAGTTGAAATGAAATACGACACATCTTATACTATAATGTTAACGGGAATTAACGCGATCATGGTATAGGTACATACCTTTGATTTGCCTGACGTTTCGAAGGTTACACCGGCCGTGGTCACAGGCTGACATACGACACATCTTACCCACACAGCTATGAACAAACAGATCAAGATTATACAATGGAGTAATATTAGACTTCAGAGCCAGAGCGCATACTATTTAGTGAATTTTAAGTACCTATTGCTTGGGAGTCTCGGGACATCTTGGACCTAAAATGTGCTCATAAGGTGTATACGCGCAGTACACGTTTCTTTGATATCTTTTGAGGATAGCACGAGGTGCTACTGCGGTGGACGAGCTAAAATCCATCATGCATAGATTATTAACATTACGATCCGCGCGCATTAAGGCCTTGTTTGTCTCGCGATTTAGGACCAAGATACGTTTCCCGAGGTATACACAGCTAAGAATAATAATCAGATCAAGATTATACAATGTAATAACTTCAGAGCATACATTTTAGTGAATTTTAAGTACCTGGGTGGGGCTCGGTAATCGTGAGGTCATAAGTGGAGCAAAGTTATTTATAGTTTCATGAAATTCTAAGTAGCAGCTATTGATACACAAGAATCCCAACATACAAAGTCCCGTACGAAACTGATAAGAAACCTCAGACTAAAACGGCTTACACAGGGCCCTAAAATCAGTAGCGATATCGGGGAAGGTGGGGAGGATCCTAGATCGTATAATAAATCGCCTCGTGTGTAGACAAATCGTGATCATAATTTCATTGTTTACTAGTAGCCGATTTAATCACCACCACTGTTCCGATATCGTTGCTGATTTTAGGGCTGTGTGTAGGCTGTTTTAAAAAGTAATATATAGACGGAACTGTTATATCCATACTATGAATGACAGCGATAGTGCTGTCATGCAGTACTTCCTGCTGACTATGCACCAATCAGACGCTGGCTCTGACCAGCGATGTAGGGACTCGCCAGTCTGTTTTGATACGCCTTTCTGCGCGGTTGCCTAAAGATCGATCCCGTGTATTTTTCTATTGAGTAAATCCTCAGTTCAAATATTCTGTCTTTTTTTAAAAAGCGGATCTCGAAACCCCGTATAACAGAACGCATAGAACTATAATGTGAAACCGCGTAAAGTAATCGATTTAGAAAGAGAAAAGAGAATCGACCTCGGGCGGGACTCGAACCCGCGATCTTTCCCTTACAGGGGGAATGCTCTGACCACTAAGCCACCGAGACCCGCACGAATCCGATCTAAATTCCTCTATACGACCGTCTTTGGGGCGATGCTCTTTTCTGTTTCTAAATCGATTTGAATAGCATAATAAATGCTTCACAATTTCATTCAAACGCGTAAAGTAATACTAAATTGCACACAAAGTGCGAGCGAAATAATAACTACACTAGTATGAACCTGTGTGTAAAGCCTTCCAATCTCAATCCTATCGATACGTGTACTTTACGAATAAGAATATTATTCGTGCTCCGGCTACTGCGCACCGGCCGGTCCCTCGTCTAGTAATTACCGTGCTCTCGTTAACCAGTCTACCCACGCAAAAAAAATCTCACCTAACACTCGCGGTGCCCGGGCACCGGTTGATATTTGAGAGGTACAAAATCGGAACGTTTTCCTTCGTCTAGAACAAAATGTAGGTAGTTGTGAAAAATAGTATATAAACAACTTATTACATTTCGGGTGTTTTGGGCTATTTTCAACTGCAAGCCACACCTACTGATTGCTGGCGCAGACTTTCCTCTTCAGAAGGTCAGACGGCAGCCGCAAAAATAGGGAGAAAACGCTAAGATATATTATGTTTATACTACTCACACAAACATTGCTACCTAAGTGGTTTGCTTTTGCAGCTTTTGCCAATGCAGCTTGAATCTTTGACTACCCAATAAGTAAAATGCTTAAATCTATACTGATATTATAAAACTGAAGAGTTTTGTGTGTTTGGTTGAACGCGCTAATCTCAGGAACTACTAGTTTGAATAGAATGCCTAATTATTTTCGTATTGAATAGTCCGTTTAGCGAGGAAGGTTATCCATACTTCCATACTCCATACTAATATTATAAATGCGAAAGTAACTCCGTCTGTCTGTCTATCTGTTTGTCTGTTACGCTTTCACGCCTAAACTGCTGAACGGATTTTGATGAAATGTGGTACAGAAATAGATTAGACCTTGGGAAAGGCTATGCCCTTTCCCAGTATGCTATGTTAGCTACGCTACGCGGGCAGAACCGCGGGCAAAGCTAGTAGGCTATATATCATTACTCTACTACTTAGGGGAGCGGAGCAGTAAACATATATGACAACAAATCCGGCAGATTCCTATACATTATAATTTGTTAGTTTATGTTATATAGGTATTCACAAAGATGACTTCTCACTAGCACATGCATGCATGCAAACCATAAATTATGGTTCTTGTAATGGGATCTCAAGTTAAACAATCAAAAACTGCATGGGCGGAAGCTGCTAAGCACATTCTTTACCCCACATTATCATCATCATATCATCCACATATCATCTTAGCAATACACTTACTGACTTTCAACATCACTGACAAAAAAAATTCTCTTCTACAGGTACCATTCCTTTCGGATATGCGTCCGATGTGAAACAGGGCTGTCAGGACCTTGGCCTCGAAATGCCCGACGAGTCCAATCCGACTGAAGTCCTCGTCATCTTGTCGTATATCATCGATTATTTAAAACAGAGCGTACCACCAGGGCAAAAGCAACTGCCACCTGTGTATACTATGCCTGATAAGGTGGTTCCAATCCAGGATTTCATATACCAGATGTGTGACAAAACGAGTGAGTCAATGCATATTTTTACATCATCATTTCAGCCATAGGAAGTCCACTGCTGGACATAGGCCTCCCCTATAGATCTCCAATAAGACCGGTTTGAAGCGGCTCGCATCCAGCGCGTTCCCATTATTTATATTTACATACATACGTATATTGAGGGTCCAGTGTTAAAACCATATAAGTAGGCAAAAACTGACTTTTTTTTTTGTTCATCTTAATGGGTTTTTAACGCTCTTTGCAATGGTTTTTATCCAATAAGCGAAATTCGCAGTAGAACTCAAGTTACTTGGTGTATTAACCCTATAAACTAGGGTATTTTATTTCTCAAAACTGTAAACTAAAACACAATAAAGAGATTTATTGGAAGAAACAATATTATTGTGTTAGCTTAAACCTAATAAATTTACTTATTTTTATTTAGTGTATAAAACATTTTACCAAATCACTTTATAACATGCATGGTGACATACACACGTCCAGTAGAATTCGTGTGTATGTCACTGAACTCCTCCTAAACGGCAGGACCGATTTGAATGAATTTTTTTGTATGTGTTTGGGTGGGACCCTGGATGGTTTAGTTATACTTTAGATTCACATAAAAATAAAAAATGAAAATTATCATGCAGCACAACGTCTTTCCGGTCAACTAGTAGTTAGGCTGGGTTCCCACTATGCCGGACCGGCAGATTTACCGGCTCGGTAAAACTGCCGGAAGAGCTAATGGCTAAAGAATATATAATAAATGATGAAGCTGTTCACATTACGCCGGATCCGGCAAAAATACCGAGCTCGGCATTTTGGCCAAACGCGTTTTGTCACTGCGTAGCGCCGGTAGAACACCCGGACCGGAGTAATGTGAACCAGTTAGCCCCGGATCTATGTCCCCCGCTCACCCCGCCCGTGCTCCCCTCACGTTATTTGGCTCTTTGATTAGTCACTTCTAAGTTCACCCATTAATGTTTCAAATGTTCCAAGTGAAAATCTTTCCCGTAAAATAGGATGTACCCAATGTTTTCTTTCATTTTGCTTTCTATTAAGATACACCACAACACAACAATTTCGTCGTCCATTATGCGCACAGTTCCAAATTCGATTGAGGTGAGTACTTGACTATCCAATTTTCTTCTGGGATCCGGTGTAATGTGAACATTCTGTCCGGTGTCCGGTTTCCGTCACATCTACCGGTCCGGCATAGTGGGAACCCGGCCTTATATAGATTTACTCACATAAGATTCTTCCAATATTGTTTGAGGAATAACCCAATAAATCACTTCGCCGAAATTGCTCAGGTAATTAAAAAACATTCGTGTATAAACTCAAATATTTTTTATAGGTGAGGAGGTGGATCGCTTCCGTGTGTATCGGTTGGACTGGTTGTTCTACCATTTGATTAACGCCATCAGCTCTGGCAAGAATGAGGGCTTCCCCAAGGAATCATTGGCGTACCTTCAACTGAAGAAGGATTTGTTTAAATACACTCCGAAGCTTGCTTGTGAGGTAATTATGTTGACTATTTACACGATTACGGCAAAGCCAAAGTAGGGTTATGATTTTAACAGGCTATGTATGTAGGTTCATCTGTTCCTCATAGCTACTCAACGATTTAGAACTGCGGCCTTACCATAAATTCTTAAAACTAATCGTAATCCTATATATTTAAATGACATAACAAAGTGACATTTGCAGTTGGTAGAATGACAGCAGTTCAATTATTGACCAGGGCCCATACCATGAACTCTTAAAACAGGTCAATAATTGAACTGCTGTCATTCTACCAACTGCAAATGTCACTTTGTAATCCCTTTGTAGTCCTATATATTTATATGACATTACAAAGTGACATTTGCAGATGGTAGAATGACAGCAGTTCAATTATTGACCTGTTTTAAGAGTTCATGGTATGGGCCCTGGTTTAAGTCCCGTATTCTAGAATGCCACTCAGCTGAATGTCGATTTACCTGAGGCAAGATTGTATGCAGATTCCGCAGATTTAACAGGTTGTCAAACAGATTGTCTATAGTTCTATACAATCTGTCCTCAGGTAAATCGAGTTTGAATTGAGCGTCATTCTAGAATACGGGCCTAAGAGTTAATGATATGGGCCCTGGACGACCACGGCTATTCTTGATAGCGTAACTTCAAAAATTACGATCTTTAATACAAACTTTCATCCCCTTTCCCAAGCCCTAATCCATCTCTATACCAAAATTTCATCAAAATCAGTTCAGTGCTTTAGGCGTGAAAGCCTAACAGACAGAGTTACTTTCGCATTTATAATACCAGTATGAATATTTTTTTAGGAACACGAAAAGATGGATAAATCGGTCGAATGTACCAGTTCGCGAAGCCAGCGTTGGGCATACACAATCCTAGACAGTTGCTGCCCACTAGTGGGCATAGACGTGAAACCGGGGGTACATGTACCCCTGGACTTCGACATTGAAGTAAGTGTACTTTTAAGTTTAAACTACTTTTTATACCACTTAGGTGGGAGACAAGCACATTTTTTTTTTTTTTTTAAGATTATTAGCAACCGAAATCACTATCACTATCACTATCACTTCACTACATATTATTATAAAACAAAGTCGCTGTCGCTGTCTGTCCGTCCCTATGTATGCTTAAATCTTCAAAACTAAGCAACGAATTTTGAAGCGGTTTTTTTTAATAGATAAAGTGATTCAAGAGGAAGGTTTATATGTATAATACATGCATAATATTGTAGAGAAACACTGATAAATCGGGATCAGAATACCACGCGGGCGGAAAATATGGCGGTACGAAGTTCGCCGTGTCAGCCAGTTACCAATATTCCCGTTAACCCCTCCCAACTAAACTAAATTGCTTGTGCTAGGAATGGGTTCACGTCGGTAGTGTAATGGCCAGGATTCGAACCCGGGACCTCTCGATCGTAAGCCCAACTCCTTAACCACTAAGCTACAGACGCTTCTAAATGGCCTACATGGCCTACCTGATGGTAAGTGGATACCGTGGCCGTGGTGTAAAACACCAGGGGAGTCATACTAGTGCTGCCGACCCTGTAAGAATATTTTCTGTGCCGTCAGAAGACAAGCAGAAAAAGACTAGTCATCCCACTGACAGCACAAAAGCTCTCCAGTGAGCTCTGGCTACTCTACTCATCGCCAGGAACACAACACGAGCTTATTATGGCCGCGGTTTTCTGTAGGGCGGAGGTACTTACCCAGTCGGACTGCTCAATTGGGACGGAAATACTGTCGTGACCTACCTCCGTCAGTCCGTCTGGCCCTCGATTCTGCTAAAACACAACCACTATCACACCACAGAGACTGGGGAGATGACCATTGCCAGGAAATGATCGAGCCATTGTGGTGAATAGGATTGGTCAGCCTAGACCCTGCGTTACCGGGTCTAGCTGCTTCCAGTTGCGCCGCGGGGAGGCTCCTTCTTGCAAACCTACCGGCTGGTCATCATCTCCAGAGGCCAACTTGGAAGTCTTTAAACCGCCTGCGGACTCAGGTTGGCCGCTGCAGGGAAAATATGGCAAAATGGGGCTTTATCGACCGGTCGCAAGAGTCCTGCGATTGCGGGGTCCAATCCCAGTCCATGTCGCATTTTGCTTTCTTGCTCGCTGTGCCCCGTCACTTGTACTACCGATGAACTCTACAGAGCAACTGAGGACGCTATTGCTGTGGCCAAGTTTTGGGCTGACAAAATTTAAAAATCGAGATTTAGCCATTGACTCGAAGAAGAAGAAGACCACAGAGACTGCAAAAAATGGCATTAAATTTTAGACCTTATTTCACGTATTCACAAACAATACTTCGTTATGCGTACTACCAAAACTGTGCAAAGAACGACAAATTCTCAGTGCGTTTGTTTTGGCAAGCCTTTTTATTCATTGATGACACTTAAGTAATACTTCGTTGAGGGAACGCACTGCGTTAGATACTGCTCCGTGATGTTTGTGAATTAACTTTACCAGCCCTATGCGCTCGAGCACACTATGAGACCTCACAGTATTGTTTGTGAATACGGGTGTTAAAGTCACAAAATTAAATGAAAAGAGTTTCATTACACTCTTTAATTCGCTCTACAAAAAGCCATTTAATTTTAAACTTTGACTGCATTACTTGGCTAAAATCAAATTAAATTTTCTCGCAGTCTCTGTGGTGTGACAGTGGTTGTGCTTTAGCAGAATCGAGGCCCTGTTTAATCGTGAAAGCTTAACAGACAGTTGCTTTCGCATTTATATTATTATTTTATTAGTAACTAGCTGTTGCCCGCGGCTCCGCCCGCATGGAATTCGGATTCCGGTCCAACTTTAATGTATGGAAATCTGCCCGATTTATTGACATTTATGCTCACTGCTCCGCTCCCTTTAGTAGTAGCGTGATGTTATATAGCCTATGTTACTCCCAGATAGTGTAGCTTTCTATAGGTGAAAGAATTATTGAAATCGGTACAGTAGTTCCGGAGCCTATTCATTACAAACATACAAACATACAAAAATAGGTACAAATCTTTCCTCTTTATAATATTAGTTTTATTCATTGATAACACTTAAGTAATACTTCGTTGAGGGAACGCACTGCGTTAGATACTGCTCCGTGATGTTTGTGAATTAATTTTACCAGCCCTATGCGCTCGAGTACACTATGAGACCTCACAGTATTGTTTGTGAATACGGGTGTTAAAGTCACAAAATTAAATGAAAAGAGTTTCATTACACTCTTTAATTCGCTCTACAAAAAGCCATTTAATTTTAAACTTTGACTGCATTACTTGGCTAAAATCAAATGAAATTTTCTCGCAGTCTCTGTGGTGTGACAGTGGTTGTGCTTTAGCAGAATCGAGGCCCTGTTTAATCTTGAAAGCGTAATAGACAGTTGCTTTCGCATTTATATTATTAAGTAATTAAGTAAGGATTTTTGTTAGCTTTTATTAAAATAAATATATCTTTTCCAGGGCATCCTGACATACAGGGATCTGAAGAAGGAGAGGCCGGGGCCATCTGTCGCTGGGTTAATGGTAAGATGTTTTTCTTTATTTTTTTGTAGGTATAGGTACATATACAGATGTCAATAGTATGTAAAGGCAAAAATAGTATGTTCAAAAACAAAAATAGTATGTATCAAAGGTTTTCACAAGTAAATAAGACAATAAGTATGAAATATTAGTAAACATCAACAGGAAATAAATAAAATACATAAGATAGATAGATGTTTCCTTCTTCCTACAGTCCCGGGTACTTTAAGCGGGGCGTGTAAAACTATCAAAATATCCCGAACACGAAATACATTCAAATTCGTAACGAAAACGTATCGACAGAACGGAGCATTACGATTGGCCGCCTGCATACTGTGAACCTGTGTGTGTGAATTCTGCCAATCGAAATGCTCGATTCTCTCGATACGTTTATATACATACATACATATAATCACGCCTTTATCCCCAGAGGGTTAAGTAGAGGTGAATTAACACCCACATTTCGCCAATCATTGTATTCAATCCCACGTAATAGGGAACGAGCCTATTGTATCATTTCATCTGGGCTCTTTATCATGGGCTGTGATTATCGGTACCGCGTAATAGGGGGCGAGCCTATTGCCGTCAAGCGGGCACTGGCATCAAAGTATGCATATTACTTTGAATGGAGAATAGCCTTATAATAATGATGTTTAATGAATTCCCACAGCCAAGCGGTTCTAGCTGCAACACAACTCTGAATGACTCCCTCAAGGATACTAGCCAAGTCAGTCAGGTCAACCAGGGTGCCTCTAGCACTGTCAGCGAAAGTAAGTTGAATGAAATTTTTAAGCATTTATTATGCTGATTGTTCAAATCGATTTACAAAGAGTTTGAGCGGAGTTATCAAAAAAGTTTATGACAGCCTCCGTGGCGTAACGGTAGTGAACGCGGCCGTTACGCAGGAGGCGCGGGTTCGATCCCCGCTCAGTGCAAATATTTGCACACAGGCAAACACTAAATTCTCGCTTACAATTAGGTATATCATACAAGATTCGCAAAAGACATATTATCGCCTATGTCAAATTACGATTATTGCTTGGAAAACCTGTTTAGACGAATACTACCAATATTCAGAGAGAGAGGGAGAGAGAGAGAGGCAATTCTCGCCAGGGCGTGTACGAGCGAGCGGCAATTATTTCTACAAATATTTAGACGAAAGAACTTTTTTCTGTTCTTTCGATAATCATATCTTGCAAGCGAGAAAGGAGAAACTCTCGCCCTCTATGAGCCTTAAATAAATAACCTCTAATCCTATACCTCGCTAAAACAATTTTTTTTTCAGAATCCAATACCCAACGTAAAGAGAAGCGGGCTTATGCTCCAATGAGAATGCCTCAGACGGATTGTAAGTATATTGATTGTTTTATTCAGATATATTATATCTTATATGTTTTCACTACAAGGTTTTGGAGGTCAGATGGCAGTCACTTCATGAAAAATACCGAAGTTCCGCCGTTCCATTGTAGTTAGACTGAAAACTGATCTGAATTAAGTTGGAGAAAGGTTCATAGGGTGATAAATAAAGATATAAAAAAAATGGATGTTGCCATATTTAAGTATGTTTTAAGGATATTTGCCACGTTTGGTCGTGATAACCGAATATCGCGATCAAACATAGGCTATTTCCTTTCCCAAGGTCTAATCTTTCCCTGTACCAAATTTCATCAAAATCGGTTGAGTGGTTTAGGCGTGAAATCGTAACATGTACTAGATAGTGTACTTTCGCATTCATAATATTAGTTTAGATTGTAAATAAGAATTACTTTGTTCACAGACTCCAGTCAGATCCGCCCGGCTCCAGAGCTGACTGAGGATAATTTCCCAACTCTTTCCATTGGTGTAGGCCGAGGTACTTATACATTTACACCTTTCTACGATCGATCGAACAAATGGAGTCAAACCCTACACAATAGCCCTTACTAATTAAAAACACCTCGTGCCTCGGAGAGCACGTCAAGCCGTCGGTCCCAGTTGCCATAAGAACATCTATGGCAGTCGTCACGGGTAGTTGGAGCCCTAAAAAGTCCAAAAACATGGGTCTAGCTGCAAAGCTTCGATATCGCCTAATGTTACCATTAGGTTGTGGAGGTCAGATGGCAATCGCTTCACGGAAAATATCGAGGTCTAGCCAAATCCGTAGTTAAGACTGGTAAAGCGGACCCCAGACTCCGAGCTGAAAGCTTCGGATGCGACTGGGAATTAACGCTAGGATGAAGAGAATTAAAAATACATAGGATTATTACGCCAAATTTAGTATGAAAATTTTGACATAACGCCTGTATATACAGGCGTTATGTCATGGACCAAGTGATTAATGCGGGCATTATGATTAATGCGCGAGCAATATGCTACTGAAATGAACCTAAGTACTGGTTCATTATCACCTACATTTGGTAGAACTACTATGTTTGATTGCACTATTGGACGTTTCATGTAATGGTTGTTTAAGATATTGGTTATTCTAACCGATATCTATTCATATAGAGGTGCGCAGTGTCCGTTTCGCGCAATTTAACTTGGATCGATTACTTTTAAATTGGATAGATCGCGCATTAATCATAATGCCCGGAATAATCATAATGCCCGCATTAATCACTTGGTCCATAACATACAATATACATACACACTTGGCCATTGAGTGGTGTTTGACTCCATTTGATCTATATTTTTTTCACTTTACATCCAAATATTGCTTGAAAAACATTTATAATAGCGTTGACTATTATTTCGTCTATGTAATAGCTGAATTTGTCATTCAGAAAGAGGGTCATTAGTTGGCTTGACAAAATTTTTTTTCGGCATTTTTGACCGTAATTTTTTTACTTTTTTTTAGGTCGCGGTCTCGCTGGCAAATTCAACAAGATGAATCTCAAAAAGTAAATGCGCTCAAATTTCTACAAAATTCTAATTTTGTATTAGTTAAGAATAATTTTGACATTTATCATTCAATTCTTTTTTTATTGTTCGCCTAAGGTTTTGATTAATTTTAAGATTACCTAACAGTTTGAGCAACTGTAAAGCTCATTGTTCGTGCTAGCCCTTTGAATTCTGACATTTAATTTTAATAATGCACAAAATGACAGTTCCTATATACGTAATTGTTAGAGCGCTTTTATATAAAGACGTTTTAAGCGCGTTGTAAGCGAAACCCTTCATATTACATATTGGTAGTGTGATTGGCGTGACTTTATTTCTGTTAATTTCCTATATTATGGAAAAACGTATTTATTGCTTTGGTAATATGCGATATACCACACATGTACTTTGCTACATTAGTCTCACAACGACTATATCGTGACCAACTTTAAATAATATAAAGATGATTTATAAGCAAGGTAGGTAGGCAAGAAAAGTAACAAATCTTACCCCCTAAATTCAAAGTATTATCTATTAATTCTTCTGTTAGTTTCGTATAAAATACATTTATACATTTTCGTATGTCCCTTACTCTTTTTAGGCTAAATAATATCCAACGCCTGTTTATATTAGTAAACTGCCAAATTCTGCCTACGCTGAAAATGCCATCACAACTTGCCAGTGTTCAAAATTGAAGGTCAAAACTGCCAAAATGGCCGACTACGGCCAAATATGATCACACTGGCGGCAATCGCGTGACTAAGACGCCTATATATGAAAGTGATCGTAGATAACAATCTAAAATGCTGCAATAATGCAATTCAACGCAGTTCGGTATACTTATATTCCTTACTAAGATATCTAAATGACTTAAGACATTCTAGTCATAGTTGAAGCTGCTATGAGTTTTTATACACGAAATTAATTACTATCTAGTATTTTTCTATTTTTTTTAGTTAAGACTCACCTCTAGTGTTCAAAGGGTTACCAGAATCGGTACTGGTTCTGTTGTATCGTTGTTTTGAATTACTCTATTGGCCTTTTAATAAAATATTACTATAAGGATAGAAAGTTTTAGGCATGGTTTTTGCACACATCGATTAAGATACTTTATTTTATTGTCTATGTTAAAATTTTATTACGATAGAGCGCAAGTTCTTGCCATACTTGCGTCTTACTCAAGTCAGATTCTTCCAGAATAAACTTTGATGCAAGTATAGCTATATCCTGTCCGTATATTCGATATTGAATTTTCAATGGAGGCATAAATTATGCCTCTGTCTACCCCACTGGGAAGGGATTCGGCTATATGTATAAGTTATATGGCCCATATTAATTAGAAATGTACCGAATATTCAAGAAATAAACTGAATCTATATTAAAAATGGCCTCAAAAAAATTAAATTTAATAGTATTAAGTAGCCCAGGTCCAAATTAAGACCTGCGTCAACCCCTTTCCTCTAGAACCCTGCGCTTATAATTATGCTATAAAATGTTGCCATAAATGCCATATTGTAAATAGCTGGCAACTCTCATAAACAGGTCTGATTACTGAAAGCTTCTAGCCATTTTCTAAACGTTTTTAAAACGATATTAAATGATAGATTGTTTTGTCGCTACACCAGAATCAGTACTTATCTATTTTCTTAAGAGTATTTTCCTTGCTTATGTGAAATACGGCCTAATTTATTACGCTCTAGTTAAGAATAATTTAATTGTTCTTATTGGTAATTTTATGCTTTAAGTACACTTACGCTATTTTAGTTGTGACTTGATATAAGTACATTGTATAATCTAGCTAGATGACAAAAGATTCGTGAAAGTTAACCATTTTTAAACGATAACCATTATAAGGATAGTAACCACCATTCGAACGATAACCACCATTCACATTCATTCGAATGGTAACCATCATTGATACGATAATCATCTCAATGGTGGATTTACACTTTTACCACCAAAAGGCTATTCACATTTCCATCCATCGTACTCAGCCTGCTGGTAAATCCACCACTGTACCATTTTTCAGACGATAACCATCATACGAAGAGAATCGTTCGAAAAGAAATGCATCATTATCAATTGATGATATGCATTTTCTTCATATCGAAAATAAAACGCCTAGAAAATGTGAAATACGAAAAAAAAAAACTATTTGGATTATTCATTTCAATCAATAAAAATAAGCATTTTTCAAATTCAATTTCTTATAAGAATGTAACAAGTATAAATAGATATCATAATTTAATGTTATAATAGTCAATATTATGCCAATAAACTACGATATAGTTAGGAATCTAGAGCTGATGGAAGATACAGGTCATATTTTAACTTTATGAATGAGTGCGCCAAAGGCAGAGCTATAAGCTTGTAGGCATAAGTAAATGGCCGACAGGGTAGGCATTCATATGATCTATTTATCGGGGGGTGATAACGAAAGGACTGACATTTTTTTTTTTTATCGTTTAGTCATTGCGTATAAGACTTGCTTTAAGCTGCAAGTCCGACGCTGCAAGCATCGGACAGTTTGACAGAAAAAGAAACCCACAGAATGTAGACGAAACAATTTCGAACCGGATTTTACCGCCATGAACGATAATAGCATTATCGTTCGCAACGTGGATACCTTCAGGTACCATTTCGCTAAAGAGAGACATCGTTATGATGAACGCACGATGTCTTTGATAGACAGCCTATTGCCAGGAAACCAGCGATGCGAAATACACAATAGCAGTCTCCGTTGGGAAGACTGTTGTCTCTTTGAGAAATAATAGGAGAATCTGACCAAAACTAATCATTTTTATGGCAATGGATGTTGAGTCGGGCGTCATTAGCTATCTAGTGTTAGTAGCGGTCACATCCGAAGCTCTCAGCCTGGAGTGTGGATACCCACCCAGTCTGATGGTAGTGGCGAAACGAGGCCACACCAGCAAATCTGCGATGTCACGAACATGAAAGTTGCTAAAGTGTGTGGAAATTCCTCACACGGTTGTTACTTGTGACTCCACACATCCATCAAAGCAGAATTCCGTGACACGCAGGTCTTGTTTGTATGCAACGGCATACCTCTCTTCAAAGCGAACCTCCTGTAACTATTGAGAGATGAGATGCCCTGCCTGTCACTACAAAGCTATCAGATTTTACATGGAGGTTTTCCCCTCTCAGCTCCAAAGATACCAGTCTTTTCCGAACCGTTGAAGATTACTACTTGGTACACGTCTAACAGACCATGTCCACTGAAGACAACAGTGGACCCGCCTGTACCGTTTCTGTACTGTGCCCTCTGCGCATCAGAGGGCCACGCGAAGAAACCGGGTAATCGGGCTACTCTCGTCTGAGCTGGATGGCAACACCTCCTTCTAAATAAAATAAGAGAGGTGGTTACTTCCATTGTCCAGAGGGAGGTATCCTAGTCCAACGCTTCAAGCGTTTTTAGCTGTAGTTTTTCAATTATTCAATTATATATGTTGTGAAACCGCATAGTACCCATAGCTCCCCAATACATGTTAGAAATAAGACTATTATGTTTCTCAATGTTTTTCTTCTTTATAATCGAAATATAAAATAAATGTATTTAGAGACAGTAATAGTTGTGTAGGAATGTGTCCGATGGCTTATCCGACTTCAAAATAAATATAAGTATAGCAGAATTTCGAATGTCTAGGACGTGTCGACGTAGCTCAATGAGTATGATAATGAGTAGCTTCATAAGTATTTCCCTGAAAAGGACAAGTCGGTCTAGACCCGTCCTGGATTGCCTTTTTCCAATTTATAATTTCTCATTTAGTGAACACTATTCCATGAACGTTTCACTATTCCTTACGTTACAGCGATGCTGTAAACATTCCAGAAAATTTGTGTAACTAAAAGTATATACAGATTATCAGGTCAACTACTAATATGAGATTGTAGTCTATCACCCCAATTCCATACAGTTAGTTTATCACTGTTTCGAGGTAAGCCATTTAGCGGATTTTGGGATCCCACCAAAATTATGCAGCCACGGCTATTCTAGTATAACTAAATATCATTTTAAATGTTGTTGTGATAAGCGACGGAAGGCGGTATCTATAATATGTTTAACATATTCAGAAATGGTGTCTAAATTCTAGTCATATACTACTGATTCTCGATGTCCACTATGTAGGTTTAGATTACAGCAGAGTATAGTATCTGCTGCTTAAAAAACTCCACTTATAAATTCATCAAACAATCAGACACTATACCTATGTACAGTCGACAAGGAGATACAATTGGACCTTTACATATAACGTTATATAAAAAAGTACAACCTTATCCCCTTTGTGGACTGTACAAAATTGGTCACTATATATTCAGAACCAGACCACCGCAAAGGGTCACACGAAGTTCATGATTTTTGATCCCTCCCCCTTGTCACAGCTAGTCACATTTGTGTGACTCCCCCCTCCCTAATGTGACGTCACATATTTTAACATCTAGGAATGTTTTCATTATTTTAAAATGTGACGTCACGAAATTTAGAACCCCTCCCACCCTCTTTGTCTCGCAATGTCACACTTAGTCGACACCCCCCATCCCCACCCCCCTTTACGTGTGCCGTAATGTATGGATGGCCCTTCCAACCCTCTTCCCACACAATGACACACTTCATCGACTCCTCCCATCCCTTAACATGTAACGTAATTGGCCCTTAATTGGTGACGTGGCCTCAAAGAGGGCAGTAGAATATTGCCTACACCACAGAACTCCAAGTAATAAGACAGTTCTCTGGCCATACACACAATGAAACATTCTAAAACTCTCGTCCATCTGAGAAAGCTTTCGAATTGTATTCTCATTCTTTCTTTCTATTTATGTATTGTCTACTTCAAAAAGAAAGTGACTTCAATACACCGTTCAGTTAAATGACAATTTCCCCAGAGCCAAATTGCCAAAAACGCCAAAATATCCCAAATCATGTCATGTTGGTATTAAATGGACTAATATAATAAATATTGCCACTTCTAGCCTCATATGCCTGATCCACAAAGCTGTTGACTGATACCGGAATACTTTAAAAAAGATTCCCAACACTTCCTCGTTTTTTGAAGTCGGTTACTTTTTAACCGACTTTTTTCAAATCTTGTGAATTTTTCAGTCAATAGATGGTTATAAGTGGAATTTCTAATACGATAGATATGTAAACTGATAACAGTCCTATCATTAGTACCATATTTTTTACGTTGCCAACACTGTAATAATTCAAAAATGGAACCGTCAAAGTATATTAACTTTTTTTTCACAAATATTAGATTCACTGAAGGATATTTTATTTTCTAACAACTTTTATTCTACCAAATTAAAGTTTATTTTATATTACAACCATATAGTTTGAAAAGATGTTACAAAAAATATATATTTTCTACATTTTGTACTTGCGGTCCAATAATTACAAATGTTTTTGTAAGTTTAGTATAAATCGATAAATTTAGAAATTTTGTATTCAATTTTGAATTCAATTCATTGTCAGACTAACAGAGAAATGGGATCTATTATATACCTATGTATTGTAGTTGAAAACGTATTGTGTCTTTATGCCGCCAATGAGCAGTTTTCCAGTAGGTATAATAATCAGTTGGTTTTTAAGTCATCAGGAGATGGCGCTAGCATAGCTTTTGGTAATTTTAATGTACTCTGTGGTTTGTTAGTGGTATTTTCATTGTATCAGAAAAAATGACAGAATATTTAAGTAAAGTAAATCATTACAACACCGAAGAACATTTTTTCCATAAATTACACTAGATGTGACACCACACTCTTCTTAACAAAAGTGCCGGCTGCGCCATCTAGCGCGTCTTTAGGAACCCTTTAAATACCTACTGGAAAACTGCTCATTATTTTAATAAATAGTAAAACATAATTGCCGAAGCCAATTCATGCTCAAGTTTCGAATGCCCAAAGTGCTAGAATTCTACCTCAAAACTGCCTTTAGGCCTTGTTTTCATGCGGAAACCCCTCGGGTGGTTATGTCGGACTCGAACCTACTAAAACCGCACGCCATCTTGAGTATTCAGATGCCGGTGTGTGTGATTCCCTCGCAACCCCGGCTAGTGTCATAGGCCCTTAGAACAATAATTAGGTTGTATCTGTGTGGGTACCATATAAGGTCTTCACCTCGGAGTCCGGGGTTCGTTTTCAGAATTTAAGTCCTCCACTTCACACGGTCTTTTGTATCCATGATAGTGAGACCATGGGCACGCATGGCATCTATGAAACTAATAAATGAATATTGATAAATTGACACAAATTTTTAATATGGGTGTCAATAGCACTTACTCTACTCCTTCTGGGATTCACAGTATATACACGTAAATAATATTAACGTCTGTACGTATATTTAAATTGCTAAAAAGATACAATACGTTTATTTTTTGGTTTTTTATAAAATAAAATGTCCAATTGTACTACAAACTGCGATTGAAGTTGATCTGACTATGTTTCTGATAAATTTTTGTTGTGTCCGTTGTTATCGGATGATAATATTGTGTGAAAATCGATGTTGACAATTACAAGAATAAATGTTAAATGTATAAATAGGTATTTTGAGTTTCATTTTCCTCTAGTTTCATCGTGCACATATACAATACCAACTAACAATAATAAGCCTTTCGTTTTGCTAATTTATTGATGAATTATTGCTAATTGCTCCAAAAATATTTTATACAGTCGTTAAGGGCTTGCGTAGACGAGGGATTTTTCTCCAAGGCGGCGGAGCAAAAAGTACGCTCCGCCAATAAAAAGTCCGCTGCGGAATTACCACGAACTCAACGCACACGGTGTGCGATCATTTGTTGTCTCGAAATGTAGAGAAGTGTGCGCTATGGAAGCAAATATTCAGAAGTTACGTTGTGTTGCAATTTACATGAAGTTTAAGAAAAAGAGAAGACATTTTAAAAGAAAAGGCTGCTTTTATTGTTGTTTATCGTCGTGAATACGTACGTCACTCTCGAGCGCACAACGCAGACTAAATTCCGTCATGTGCGTTGCATCGCACAGTCACACGTATTCTATTTTTTTTGGGGAGTCCTCCGTACTTTTGTCCGGTCCGCTCCCTGCATGTTCTCGGTTATACGCGGTACTTTTAATCCTTCGTTTGTGTTACTCGATACAATTGTAAGCGATCTATTTTAGAGGACGAAAAAGTCCGCGGACAAAAATACCTCGTCTGCGCAAGCCCCAAGGGCCAAGTGGTAACCGAGTAGGTTAGGCTATCTAAAGAACAGAATATACAGAACTTCTATATCGCCAATGAGTTATGGAAGTCATGGCAGTCGCTTCACTGAAAATATCAAAGTCCAGTCGCATCACAGAGACTAGAAAGCCGAACCCATCTGGGTTAGCAAAAGGCGCGGAGCATGATGATGATTTGGTACAATATAGAAAGAGTTCGTTATTTCTTCTCTTTTCGGTCTTCTTCGCTGCTAGATTCTTCTTTAGACTGTTCGTCCACCGTCTCTAGTTTATCCTTTTCGCCAGTTTCAGGTTTTCCTTCACTTTCGTCAGAATCAGATGCTGCTTCAACATCCTGGTCAACCTTGACCTTCTCTTCTCTTCCTTCTTTGGGTTCTGTGATCAAAGAACTCATCACCATTACGGGCAGTTCTGAGTTTTTCTTTTCTAATTTCAATTCCACTATCATACTTCGGAGTAACACCAAGACGTAGATTTGGAACACTGAAAGAGATTTTTTATAAATAGTGAGGACCTCAATATGTTAAGTTATAACTGATTGAATGCTAGGGTGGTTAAGATTTATTTTTAAATTTTAGTCTTACATTGTCATTCAGACCTACATAGGTAAAGAAAGCTATGCATCTTTTCCAATGGGGTGGGCAGAGACAAGACCTTGCCACTTGCTACGAACCTGGGTATACGCCATTCACTTTATCTACTTTCATAAATTGTTTTCATACATGCATAAGTAGGTATATACGCTGCTACACTACACTTGTGTCAACAATCAGAATATTTAGGTTTCAAATCAATCACAAATATTCAAATATTCCCCTAGAACGCATACTTACTCAAGTATTGCTAAAAAAACGATTTCAACTCACCTATATCCATTACCAAAGTTATGCCCAGCAGGACGCCCAGAGCGGCTACAATCATGGAGTACACCAAGACGGAAAGTATCACTGCACCGATGCAGTAGCGTTGGTATAAACGCATCAATGGTATGTCTTTCTGTAATGTAAATTAAGAACTATGAGAAATCATTACGATCGCATATTCCTGGCCCTCGATTCAGCTCAATGAGCAGTTTTCCAGTAGGTATAATAATCAGTTGGTTTTTAAATCATAAAGAGATGGCGCTAGCATAGCTTTTGGTAATTTTAATGTACTCTGTGGTTTGTTTGTGCGATGTTGCCAAAGTTTAATTTCATTTACCCATATTACAATAGATAAAATATGATAAAACGCTTAATTCTTTTCGCGTCACTGTCTGTAATTTAAAATAATATTATATTTATAATAATATTATCAAAAACAAATGTCAAAACATTTATGTAAAGTAAATTATTACAAAACCGAAGAACATTTTTTCCATAAATTAGGGAACACTAGATGTGAGACCACACTCTTCTTACCAAAAGTGCCGGCTGCGCCATCTAGCTTGTCCTTAGGAACCCTATAAATACCTACTGGAAAACTGCTCATTCAGCTAAAGAAAGCACTTTTTGGAACATTATTGTCCTAGCGAAAGTTGCCACAAATATCATTTTGACATTCTGTTTTCAGTCAGCTACTTTTGCCGCCGAATTATAGTTGGAGGCTTAAAAAGTCCAAACCTCGTGGTCCAATTACAAAACCTCGATATCGCGAGTGCGTTGCGAAAGTCAGATGGCATTCATTTCACGGAAAATATCGAAGTTCGACCGTTTCGTAGCTGTAAAAAGCTCGGAGAATTATTCCCAAATATCACCTACCCGATAAATAGCGCAGAGTAGAATGACGGTGAACGCCAGGTCGCACACATGAGCGAGGACGGGAATCGTCTTCTTGGCATTATCCTCCAGTATGGCTGTTTGGACGTACATTACTAGCGATGCGAAGGTGTCGTCTGATAGACCTATTAGCGATACTACCTGAAAGAATTCACGTGGATTAATAAAATGTAGATAGCAAAATATGTATATGTTAGCCCAGCAGAAGCAGGCCTGCACAACGGTGTAGTATGAGGCCATCACAAAATCGGAGATGACAATTATTGGTCTTGCCTGCCTGCTTCAGTTGAGCGTGCGCCCGGAGAATCAGCCCGCTCCCTACATGCTCTGACTCTCCACTATGTCCTCTGCTGGGAAAGCGCAAGAGGGCAGTGTTTCCTATGCGTGAGAGAGGTGCTGCCGTCTCCGTTGCACAGGACATACTCCGGGTGGGGGTTCCGGACCAAACGATTACCTCCCTACCCCAAGGAGAGTCTTTGCCAGAGCCTCATCCGTTAATCAGCAAGTATAGAGGCTAGCAAGTTTTCTTTTTTTAGGAAGGACACGTTAATTTGACTTCACCTCGCCTATGGTAAGCTGAAGCAAAGAGAATACAATACTAGCTGAAGACTCAGGGAAGAGGGTCACCATTAGATACACGTACCATGTTACAATGGTGGCTCATCAGATATTTTTTCACGCCCGCTTATTGTACCCGGGACGGGCTAGGTGAGGTTGGCTTGGGCTCTGAAGATCTTGGTAGGTAGGGCCTACCCTAAGTACCTATACTTAGCACGAAAAAATATAAGCACTTACATACATACATAGTACCTACACTAACACCTATATAGCCAAAGGAGATGGCGGAGGCAGTCTGTATACCTACAAATATTCAGTAAGCTAAGCTCCAACTGTTTTGTAGCCAAAAGTTAGCAAACACACAGAAGTACTCCACTAGAACCTTTTTTATAGTGTGAAAGTCCCCTCGGATACCGGCCCTCCCCCGAACGAAGCTAACTAGGGTAGTTATTGAATGAAATTTTGAAGCATTTATTATGCTAATAAATCGATTTAGAAAGAGAAAAGAGAATCGACCTCGGGCGGGACTCGAACCCGCGATCTTTCCCTTACAGGGGGAATGCTCTGACCACTAAGCCACCGAGACCGTACAAAGCCGATCCAAATTCCTCTATACTTCCGTCTTTGGGGCGACGGTGGAGCCATCTACCGATACTCGTACGAGCTATCGGAACCAATGAATGATGTTACAATCATTTTTAAATCTCCCCAAGTCTTCTCTTTCTAAATCGATTTGAATAGGGTGGTTATGTCGGACTCGAACCTACTAGACCTGCACGCCATCTTGGGTCTTCAATTGCCGGAGGTGATATAGTCATTGGCATATCTCTCGAACCCTTGCCGACCTAGGGCCATCTCCGGTCCCATCTTGATAGGAGTCCAATAGACCCTAGAGCTTACCTGGAGTATAACAGTTAAATACGCGATAACCAGAAGACCAACTCTCACTGGAACCACCCAGCAGCACATATCGACCTTGAAATTCACTAACTGATATTTTAAATACTCGAAACACCCCATTTTGGCTACTGTTCCTATGTACACACGTTAGAGCTCCCGACACTGAATGAATTGCACCAAAAAATACCGCATAGTAATAATTTGGTTTAATAAGGATGTGCGTTATTAGAAGGTCGCGTAATAATTATGGTAATTTCTCTAATGTGACAATGGTCAGTTTAGAATCGGCCCTATTGTATAATATTATGCTCGCGATGTATATTCGTGGATGGGTAGGCAGAGGTATGTCAATATAAAATTTTGATAACTATTCAGTCCTGCGTAATTCGGGGCGATACGAGTCGATTGCAGTCAATAGAGTAATGGGCTATTTTTACTGGATATGCTTGTTCATTCCTTAACTTTTATGGGAGTGACTGCCACCTGACCTTCCACCCTCGAGAGCAAAGCATTCACCAGACCATTGTCAGTCAATCAACGTCAGTCAGGCACTGAAAGGTTTTGGTGGGGACCAAAGATATAGGTAGAAATTAAAGCACGTCCAATATTTTTTAATATTTTATTTAAATGTTTAAAACTTCTATACTCATAATAAAATTGTTTAAAGGCAATACGATGCAATGCCAAACAGTTCTTTAAACTTTCATTGCTATGTCATCATAACTAAATCAACATGGTGGACATTTACTGTAGATTGTAGTAACCAAAATTATCCCTTCCTAAGCTAAATTGCTTGTGTTAGGATTGGGTTTACGTCGGTTGTGATCAGGATTAGAACCCAAGACCTCGCGATCGCAAGGCTGTCTCCATAACCACTAAGCTACCGACGCTTAATATTTCATAAGGTACGAAATGAACTCGAGCTAAACTGCGTTATGTAAATTATTGTTTTTTGTTCGTACACCATGTTAATTTCAAACATGCATTTAAATGTCACAATAATACTTAATCATCTAAAAAATGTACCATTTGATCACCATGAAAAATGTTATATTTAAAACGGATATTATTATGATACTGCTATCTTGCTTCAGTGTTTCATCCTTCACCAGTTCGTCCCAAAGTCCTAAAGCAATGGGACAAGTCACAGAGTTTTGATAATTTATTTTTTCATTCAGTGATCCGTTATCCGATAGCTATTTTTGCCCACTTTCTATAGAAATTAAACGAAGAAAAGAAACCTATAGGGCGAATCACTGAACGAATTTGTTTTTTCGCAACATTCTATGATTCGTCCCTGGGGGACAGAATAAATAATAGATAGTACTACCTACTAGCCTGGGGGCCGAACTGGCGTGGTGCGAAACACTGCAGCACTCGACCTGCTAGCAATATCACATCACTCAATGACAACGGTATATATAAGTTATCAGCTAAAAATGTAGGGCAGTGTCATGGGAAGCTGTACGTAGACATGAAACATTTCTAAATATTCTACCCACAGAATTACTGCTCCGTGTAAGCTATACAAGGCACTCAAAATTAATGCTATTATTTCACTATTATATTTAATCTACGATACAAGAAAAAGTTATACAATACTATAGGGGCTGTCAATAATCACGTGAGGGGGGGGGGGGGGGGGGAGGATCACTCAACTGGGGGGAGGGGGTTTGAAAAAAATCATGAAATATCACCAGGGAAAAGGTAGGGGTATAGTATGATATCACGTGTATTTTTTGTCACGGTGCAGAGCTTAGATGCCACCCACATACGGTGCAGAATATTCCATCAGGAACCAAGCGGTTCGGCGACTCCTTCTTCTGCCGCACCATTAAGTCTTGGAATTCCTTACCAGTCCACGTGTGACCTACAGTCTCGGGTCTTTAAGCGGGGCGTGAAAAAGCATCTGATGAGGCCGTCAAGCTGAGTGCCACCATTGTAACATGGTACGTGTCTGCAATGGTGACCCTCTTTTCAGAGACTTTGCCTTCAGCTTACCATCAGGCGAGGCGAAGTCAACTTCACGTGTCCTATTTATAAAAAAAAGTGAATTTTCTGTTTTTTTTTTTTTAATAACTTGTACCAATTTAAACGTGATTTTGGGTAGGGCTGTGGGGAGTAGTCTAAAACCTCACCGCATATAACTATGGGGGAGGAGGGGTTAAAAAATTGCTAAAAACATCACGTGATTAATTGAAAGCCCCATATACTCGTATTATGAAAATGCTAAGTTGGTTCTAGTTAAAAAGTTCTGCATTGATTGAAAACTCCAAATATTCTGCATCGATTGAGATCTAATTTTTTCCCGCTTCAAATATGGATTATATCTTTTTTTTTTAGATGACTCTAGAATCAGGTTATAGGATTTTATAAGAATTTATTCCCAGATGAAGCTGTGACCTGGGACGTCTTACAGCACCCTTTGATCGACTGGTCTCCTACGCTTTCTCCTGGCTTATTTTGATAACTGTCGTCTGACCCCTAAGCCTCGTTCTTCAATCAGGAGGTTTACCGGCTACTGGTTGTCGTGAAGGTTGGTACGGGTGCCGAAGATATTGTTAGGGCTCCATACACTCTATTTTGAGCTGGATATTGTTTCTTGCACTGAATTTCATACTCTTTTGATGGATATAACGTCTGTTTCAACCATTTTCATATAATATAACGACTGACATTTTAAGATAAGAATTAAGAACTATAGGTACATTCTAATAAATTTAGTATTTTAAAAAAATTATCACCTCTAGAAAATTTTTCCGGAACAAAAATTCTGTACTGGAACAATTTTGCTATTACAAATTACACAGGCGTTTTTTTTAAATTTTCGAACGAATTCTTTTACAAAAATCAATTATTTAAGCAAATATTTGATAAGTCTGTTCATGATTACATTGAAAAATAGTAAATAGGTATAATAGTAAATAACTGAATAATGAAATGATATGTATATATTATGTATTTCAAAAGTAAGAAAAAATGTATCTTGATTTTTTAATCTTATTACCATTTTGCAATTGTTTTACTGATGATAAGGCTCGCCACTATTGCAACTTGAAATCTATAAAGTGACTTATAGTAGTTTCCTTTAAGAGTGTCATTGTTTAGTCAACTATAAAGTTTGCTAAATATTAACAAATTTACAAACAATGTATAGTATATTTTAACATACATAAATAAATAAATGATTTAGTATTTTATAACTCAACAATAGGTTTATTTCTCTTCAACTAGAAAATCTAACGAAAGTGGTAAGTAGTAGTTTTTCAAACAGAATTGAAGAAAAGTACTTTGCCAGTTTGTAAATTATAAACGACCATTTTCCGAGGCAAATGAGACAGCTTACCATCAATCGGGCAGTCAGTTTACCACCACGAGTGGTATTACTATTATTTTCTTTTTTACCAAGTTGCAAGCTAATAACAACTCTGCAGCGATATAAATAGTGATTTAGGTTACGGGGGCAGATATTACATATTTCATTCAGACTATTGGTGCATTCTTCAAAACTAAAGAAGTTAACCTTAAATACTTTGCTGATTAAATTAATTAGACTAGAATAAACTTAACAAACGCAAACACACAAGAACCTTGTAACATAATCCGAAAAAGAAAAAACAAAATAATAAGAAAATAAAATATTTATTTGTGAACATAACTTTCTAAGACCTTAGCAATCGAGCGCAAGGAGAAAATAATACATAATTGCATAAACTTTTAATTAATTTGCAACATAAAAATACATAATTAAGTTTTGTCGCTTTTCACCAAACTACCCTCAGTTTCTAACTTTAAAAAATTTACAACCCCTATACAATATTCCGTTCACTTGTAAATTATTCCCATACAATACCGTTTTTTTTCGCCCTAGTTTTCTTCCAGGTGTGCTTAATTAAAAGACGAGTACTTTACGCTCATTGGTTGAAGATGACGGTAATCAACCGGCAACCAATAAATGTTCAGTATTTGGTTGATAAAGATGGCACGCTTTGACAAACGTATGAGAAAATGAAGATAGTCAGGTATTTGTATAGTTTTTGAAAATGTTCTTGGTAAGTATTAAGATGAATTGTTATATTAAAATGAAATTATAGTTAGATATTATAATAGACATCTAACTAAATTTGATATCAAATTGTATTGCTATTAGCTATAGAGGAATACTTTTCTGCCCTATCCATAAGTAAAGACAGCGTTTTAAAACTTTCTACCAAATTACGGTTACTTTAATTAATCGCCTTAAGTAAACTAAATGTTTTGAACACTGTAAAATGCTTAATATAAAAATGACATTTGGTAGAAATGTTCGAGTAAATGGTAGAAAAGTAGTTTAGTTGAAAATAATTTATTTTTTATACAAAGGTGAATGATCATTATCGCAATGATGCTAAATATGACAATGAGTATATGATATTTAAATTATCTATGATGTTTACCTACAAAATATCGAGAAATAAGTACAAGTACACTTATAACATTAATTTCTTTTATGGCTATGAAATGTATAAATCTAATGGCGTATTACTTAAGTTTAACCTATACCAAGATATTATGTACCCAAAGTAATATATTTGAAGTTAAATTCTAAAACCAAACTAATCTAAGAAAACGTAATTCACAAAAACTGCTTCCTTTGAATGTTTAATGGTAGAAACGTATCCCTCTATAACTTATTCAGAATAATCAGTATTAAAAAAAGTATCTCGAGTTCGGTCTTTACACGTTGTAGGTTACATGCTGTTTAGAATTAAATATTGTAATCGGCATAAGATTTGACGAGGTCACAATTTTTATATTAAGGCGCGGTAGTAAGTACTACAATCCGTGTCATAGAGTTCCAAATTGCATAAAATACATACATATTCATATATTATATTCACGTCTGTATATCCCGGAAGGGTTAGGCAGAGTTGTTTTAACACCCATATTTCGTTAATTATGATTTTTAGTCCCATTTCATGCAAAATAGACTTAGTATTACTATTAGATCTATCGGGATATTTACCATGTATCGTTTAGAGTTTCCGATGTTTCTATTTTTTGTGGTAGATCAGTACTACCACAAAAAATAGAACTATCGGAAACTCTAAATGCAAAATGCATAACAAGAGAACTCGAAAGAGGGTAGATTGATATATTTACTCCTAAAAACGTTTTCACCGTTTACCGCCAATACTCAAATTCCTTCGTGATTATGGTGCTTGCAACAGCGCCGAAATATCGGCAATTCCAAACAATACACAGTAAATATCCCGATAGCTTTAATAGTAATTTAAAGACAGATACACAGAGACATGACCTATTAAAAATTAAACTGGTTATAATATTAAAAAAAAAACAGCATACAACCAACAAAACCACATCCCACTTTACTTCATCAACGCATGAACAACCGCATTAGCATTCAACGCCTTCAAATCAGTATACGTCTGTCCCGTCCCCACAAACACGATCGGCTGACCTGTTATATAAGTCATAGAAATCGCCGCACCCACCTTATCATCAATAGTATCAAACTTAGTAAGAACAATCCCATCAATCATATGCGGATTGGTCGAAGAACTGTGGTCGGCTAACGCTTGGTTGAACTTGACGAGTTGGTCGACAGCCTCGTTGCCGACCAAAGCCTCGCCGACGAAGAGGACCATGTCTGGTTCGTTGACTTTGATTAGTTTGGCTAAAGCTCGCATTAGAGGCTCGTTGTCTTGCATTCGGCCGGCTGTGTCGATTAGAACCACGTCGATTTTGGAGTCGTTGGCGTAACGGATCGCTTCCATTGCTATGCCGGCGGCGTCTTTGCCTGTAATAGATAATAGTACATATATTTTGGGAATCTCTACAGGCTACTGTATACCTACCTAGCAACTCACTTGCCAATAATAAAACGAAATAAATTTAATGGGTACCGTCTGCTCAAACTTGTTTTGATCTTTTAGGCAGCAGTCGGGTTTTTAATTTTTTTAATAATTAATCTATACTATTATACATATACATAATTGTAAAGTGGTCGTGTCTGTACATTGGAGATATTTAAAAAAAAATACTTGGGTTATGTTATGTTAACGATACTGAACACGCAATTTTTTTTTTTTTTAATTTCCTGTCTGTTTGTTCGCGATGTACGCAAAAACTACTGGACGGATTTTGATGCGGTTTTTTTTTTTTAGAAAAGGCTTGATCAGACTTAAAATCTAACGTTTGTTTGATCGCAATCGGTTGAGTAGAACCGAAGATATGAGCAAAGGTCGCGTTACCCGAGATGCACGCGGGCGGAGCCGCGGGCGGAAGGCTAGTCTTATTATAAACTTCTTAGTTAAGATATGACAGCTATATATTTTTGTAATCTCCTTCTAATTCCCTTCATTTTGATACCCTACTCGATAAATTTGAATGAATAAAAATTGACATCACGCATTTTAGCACCAGAAATCTTTCTTCTTATGTACCCTATAACACTCGGGAGCTGAAAACCTTTCATTTGAGACCTCATTCATCGAAATCCGTTCAGCCGTTAGGCCTGTAGAGGAGAACAGAGAAAACTACATACATACGCGCGTAACACATTAAGCTGCGTTTACATACTCGCGGCAGAGCGAGGGAAGTGGCGAGAGAAGTGGGCAGACACGTGGTGTGAATGGTATATTCGTCATGGCGCGAGTACTGCCGCGTATGTGGCTGCGAATGTCGGCTTGGCGGCGCGAGTCAAAGGAGCGACGAATCTCTCAAAAACGAAACGTCCTGTCGGTGAACAGTCCAAAGGAGAAACGACTGTCGGAGAACGGTTGCAGAATCAGCGGCAATACTAGCGCGATGAACTATACGAGACCGCTAGATGGCGCTAATCAGTAAACACGGCTTTCGTTATTGCTCCTCGAATATTTACTTTTAAAAATATTTATATCGATCTACGGAAAGTGTATAGTAGTTGAAAGTGATAGTTTTTATTAATAATCTATTTAATTAATTCGCTATGCTGTAGAAGCATAATGCGTACACTGCTACAGCGTTGTCCTCCATACGTTTACGTCTGTCTCCATTGCAGGGCGAATACTGTAATGCGGACCAACACGATGATGCGCGTGTGTGAACGCTAGGGCATTAATCGCGCGAATATTTCCGGCAACACGATGAGCAATGCGAGCGGCAGTATGTAAACGCGGGGTTACCCTCGCTAGCGCAGTCGGGTAAAAAATAGTATCAACCACTCACCGTATCCCTTCTCGTACAAATGCACCATGTTCCTCCCCCCATGTCTGGTGGGCGGGTGTAGCGCGTTAAGATGTCGTGTATGAGTCCGCAGTTGTTCGACGGCGCCGGCGCGGAACGTGTCGCAGGCGGCGATGAGAACCGACATGTCGTTCTCGATGAGCCAGAAGCAGATCTTAGCTAAGTTCGTCGACTTGCCCACTCCGTTCACCTGGAGAATATACCATCGAATTTGTGTATCAGTGGCGAAAGATCTTCTTCCTCTTAGCGTTAATTCCCAGTCGCATCCGAAGCTTTCAGCTCGGAGTCTGGGGTCCGCTTTTGCCAGTCTTAACTACGGATTTGGCTAGACCTCGATATTTTCTGTGAAGCGATTGCCATCTGACCTCCACATCCCAATGGTAACATTAGGCGATATCGAAGCTTTGCAGCTATACTTCGACTTTTAATTAGATGCAGTAAAATGACGTTTCAAAATGTCATTGCGTAAAATAATGTTTACAGCCTAATCTCAATAGGGATGTGATTCAGTTCACAGAAGATCATTCTAATCGTTCCATAACTTACTCATAATGATCATACTTAATTCTATTTATTATTCATATAAATAAAAGGCTGTATAAACGTTGATCCTTTTACACATTTCCTTTTTGAGTGTTTCGAGGTGTGGTTCGCTGGCATTCTACCCAAACTCATGCCGAATGCAGTAGCAGTAGTCGTAATTGAGCGTTCTCCAAAAAAAAAGTGTACCTACCCTCCACTTTTGAGCACCTGTGTTTGAATTTCAATAAGAAAAAAGATATTCATATTATATATCTGGGTAATGATTTTAATTTTTTTAAATATAAACATACTCTAAAGTAGTGGAATCCATTCATTATTTTACCCTATTTGCCGTAATATTTCAATTGTGATGATTTTTATACACCGAAACATCAGTTTTTGGCGTGGACTCAAGTTATTGAATATTATGTAGAAGCGATACTGAATTTTTTGTACTAGGCTAGCATGAGTTGTAGGTCCCATTTGAAACATATCCTTGACACCTAGCAGTGTCCTAACTTTCTAATTCGAGTCTTATGCTGTTTAGGTATGTTAGTTTAATCTCAAATAAAAACGTAATAAGTGGTATCTTCCGGACATGTCGGTTTTGACACGGCTAAAACGGTCTATTTCACGAGGATTTTTTTCACTTCTTGTAATGGAAAAATAACGTTTACATGACAGCTATTTCAAAAGTGTTAGTATCAAATAAGTTTCAAACTTAATAGTTGTGTTTTGTGTGGGTGCCACGGCGGCGGTCAACATTTCTTCGGGTCTGTTTGAGACACTTCTTTAAGTATTCAGCTTACTTAGTTTACATGATCTAATTATTCGCAACGCTCAATTATATTATCAACGCGCTCTATCACTCTCGACCGAAACAATCCCGAAGTTGTCGTGGACGAAAGCACGAATTCAAGAGTGGCTGACCACTAAAAATATTGCATTTGAACAACCAAATATGGTGAAGGTCATTCGAGATGGCTGTAAAGGTATCAGACTTCTAAGACTGTCCCCTTATCAATGTGAATTAAACCGATGAGTTATTTTGGTCTTAGGCAAAGGGGCACGTCGCAGATAATTTAATAAGACGTATGAAATGCTAGAAGTGAAAACTTTTTTCCAAGAAGTAATCAACATTGTGACACCGGCTAAGTGGAGTGACTTTTGTTTCTCACACTATAAAAGAGGAACACAATATGTACCACCTCCATCATATTAGATGATGAATAGATAGACAGATTTGTCATTAGTGTGACCGAAAGCGACAGCGACAGTGATTCCGAAAAATATTGATTACCTATATAACATTATTATGACATTTTTGATTCGTTTTGAATGTACATTCCTATACTTTCACTGAAAAAGATCAATTCTTTATCATATGTAATAATAAAAAATACATTACAACTTAATATTGAATCTTTAAAACTAAATCAAAGATCATTCATTTATTGAATGATTCACTTGCTCACTTAGCCACATCCCTATTTATTTTTCTTCAAAAAGTGGTATCCCACAAAACGTCATTTTACTGCAGCTGATTAAAAGTTCGACTATAGACTGCTGTTTTTGGATTTTTGAGGGCTCCAACTACCCGTAACGACTGCCATAGATGTTCTTATGGCAACCGGGACCGACGGCTTAACGTGCTCTCCGAGGCACGACCAGACCAATGCAAATACCCATATTTCATGAACACAAATATTTGCACTGAGCGGGGATCGAACCCTCGCCTCTTGCGTAGCGGCCGCGTTCACTACCGCTACGCCACGGAGGCTGTCACCTGGAGAATATACCATCGAATTTGTGTATCAGTGGCGAAAGATCTCTACCGATTTCTGCTGACTTGCTCTGTAAAAGGAAGCGATGGTAGACCAGAACGCCGGACCAGACGAGAGGTGCAGTGATTGACACTGTCAAAGTCCACGTGACGATGGAAAAATAGGGTAAGTGAAAAGCACTCAAAACTTGTCTGTATAAAAGTTTTAATACCAGAGAAAGCTCGTAAAATAGAAAAAAAGAACTTTGGTCCGTTCCCAAAGTTTTTTCTTACATTTTTCTTTCTAATCGCACATTTTGTAAACGTAGCGTAGCTTAATCGCCTTTTTTTAGTGCAAAGATAGATTGAACCCTCGAACGGCGGACCGACTAAAACCGCACGACATTTTGGGTCGTCAGGCCTCTGCATATTATCCCTCACGCCACGGCTGACCCAGGGCCATATCGAGATGACCCCTCGGGTATAGGACCATAGTATCCCCATCTTGCCCCGGATGGGGGAGGTGCGCATCGCAATGCCTTCTCGGCCTGCGACTGGATTTTAACTTATAAAATTTACATACTCGTACATACATACATACAATCACGCCTTTATCGCCGGAGGGTTAGGCAGAGGTAAATCAATACCCACATTTCACCAATCATTGTATTAGGTGCCACGTAATAGGGGTTGAGCCTATTGCCGAATTCCGGGCACTATTGTTGACTCGAGACATACATCTGAGGCTGAGTCTGGGTTGTATATATCCTTAGAGTATATTATAAATAATATCTGTCTGATGTTAAACAGCCCTATCCCTTAGTCGCCTTGTACGACACCGCATGGGAAGAGATAGGGTGGCCCAAATTCTAATCTGCCGGGAACCACACGGCTTTTTGTCAATAAAGTTGATCGTATCTTATCTTATGCTACTGGATCTTAAGTTATAAAAAACGTTAATAAATATCAACTTACCCCACAGAACGACATAACATAAGGCCTGCCCTCTTGCTTGGCGTGTATACAGTCGCGTAGTATGTCCACGCGACGCTTGGGCGACAGGATCTGAACCAACGACTCTGTTAGTGTGGTCTTCACCGTCTTGGCCACGCTGTCGAACGTTCCTAGGACCTGAAATAATTATTATTTTTCATAATAGGATGATATGACTTCTTCCAATATTAAAATCAAGATATTTCCGAAATAGTGATCCGTACAAAAAAAATATGACACCAATTTTGTAGGTTATTACATAATCTACAACTTTGTCTAACATACTTTTGCGATAACATTTGCTGTTTACGAGAAAAATGCGAGAATTCAATATTTCAATTTTAACCTTGAACAATAAAAAATGCTGAAGTACAATCGATAGTGACTATCGATATTTCTTTCATTATGGTGTAATTAAGACCCCCACCAATTTTCAAGCGAGTTTAATGTGAGCTCAAATCTTTATTATGACTGAATTACTGGTATTAACGGTAGGATGAAGAGTATGTTAGTACTGTTTATACTAGAGATTGATTAATGAAAGGTTTACAATGGTCTAAACTATTATTACACTTTTTTAAAAGTACCCACACATAACATATTGTATATTTTGTGTTGTAGAAAAAGTATAATAATTTAGACCATTGTAAACCTTTGAGAATACCGTAAGGCGAAACCGGTCAGGCAATAAAAAATAAATTAATTGTGGAAAATTACAAGTGCTTTATTCAATATTATGTTAGTAACTTACCTTTCCTTCCAATTTGGTGGAGACGGAATCGCACAGCTTATTAGCGATGTCGGCCGCCACGTTCTTGCCGATGAGGTGGTCTCGCATCTTCTCCAGTACGGGCCGCATGCTCTCCTCCGATAACGCCTTGGAGCCCACCAATCCTGACAAATTTAATTTTGTAAGTAAAAAGTACATAACCAGCTAACTTAAGATATCTTTAATACTGACTGCCTCTGTGGCGTAGTGGTAGTGAACGCGGCCGCTACACAGGAGGCGCGGGTTCGATCTCCGCTCAGTGCAAATATTTGCATTAGTCTGGGTGTTTCTATATATAATATGTATGTATTTACAAAAAAAAATGTATATAAGTATGTTTAACCGTATTCTAGAACCCATAATACAAGCTAGTTAAACTATGCTTACTTTGGGTCTAGATAGCGATGTGTGGAATGTCCTACAATATTTATTTATTATTATTTATTTTATTAACTGAAATTATTAAATTAAGAAATTATCCTACTAATATTATAACGCGAAAGTTTGTAAGTATCACATACTTACAAACTTTCGCATTATGATGAGATGTATGTGAGGATGTTTGTTACTCTTTCATGTAAAAACAAGTGAATGGGTTTTAATGAAACTTTACAATAATATAGCTTATAGCTTATACATCAGAATGACACAAAGGCTATATATTATGTATATACCTATAAGGCGATGAACGGAATCAGAATTCCACTCGGGCGGAGCCGCGGGCAAAGCTAGTTATTATCTTTTTAGTCGGAAGTCTACGCGAATATTACTTATTCCATACAGTCCCGGGTCCTTCAAGCGGGGCTTGAAAAAGCATCTATCAAGGCCGTCAAGTTAGGGACCACTATTTTAAGGCCGCATGGCATCAGAAATGGTGGTCCGTATCTTCTGGACTACGCCTCACCTTTTTACCATCTAGCGGGGTGCAGTCAGTTGACAGACCATATTATATTAAAAAAAGTCAATATAAACTACTTTTTACCGGATTCTGTGTCAGAAAAAGTGATGGCCTTGGCCGGGCTTGAACCCACGACAAAAATATATAGCGATCATAAATAAAACCAAATAAATCGCGATAGAATCCGTTATGAAAGTAGTTTTACATCAATTATTTTACTGAAGTCAATGCAGTGTACAAAAAGTATGTTTAAAAAAAGGAACATCGAGCAAAAAATCAATGCGGAAAATCGATTGAAACTCGATTATAAACAAAGTCGATTGTTGTATAAAACGAATAGGTAACACATTAGGACAACTATGTTATGAAAAATTGATCTGTCAAAGGTTAAATAAATGAATGGACAGACTATAGTTTCCTTATAAGCAGTTTATACGCCGCGTGGTTCCCGGCAGAGTAGAATTTGGGCCACCCCATCTCTTCCCATGCGGTGTCGTACAAGGCGACTAAGGGATAGGGCTGTTTAACATCAGAGAGATGTATACAGCTCACACTCAGCCTCAGATACATCGCTCGAGTCAACAATAGTGCCCGGAATACGGCAATAGACTCACCCCCTATTACGTGGGACCTAATACAATGATTGGTAAAATGTGAGTGTTAATTCACCTCTGCCTAACCCTCCGGGGATAAAGGTGTGATTGTATGTATGTAAGAAGTTTATGACTTTGACCATAATATTGTACAGATGATGAAATTTTGAAGCATTTATTACGCTGTCTATTCAAATCGACTTAGAAAGAGAAAAGAGAATCGACCTCGGGCGGGACTCGAACCCGCGATCTTTCCCTTACTCCCGGAATTCTGATCACGTTCAGGGCTGATATTATAGCCTATGTTATTCTGATGTATAAGCTATACTTATTATTGTAAATTGAATGAAATTTTGAAGCATTTATTATGCAAACTATTCAAATCGATTGAAAAAGAAAAAAGAGAATCGACTTCGGGCGGGACTCGAACCCGCGATCTTTTCCTTACAGGGGGAATGCTCTGACCACTAAGCCACCGAGACCGCACGAAGCCAATCCAAATTCCTCTATACTACCGTCTTTGGGGCGACGGCGACGGTGGAGCCATCTACCGATACTCGTACGAGCTATCAAAACCAATGAATGATTTTACAATCATTTTGAAACATTGCTTTTGATGTCTCCAACAAAAAAAATGATTTAAATCGATTTGAATAGACACAGTATTGTAACAAAATGCAATAAGGTCGGTTCTCCTCACCCTTGAATATGCTGAACATGCCGGTGGACTTCTTAGCGCTGGGCGCGTCGTGTTCCACTTCATCCTCGCTGCTGCTCTCCTCGGAGTCCACCTCCAGGTCGCGGATGGCGCCGGTCATCTTGCCTATCAACTGGGAAATCAACGACACCATATATATATTATTTTGGACGGGGATACTCCAAACAATAAATCGTAAATATCCCGATAGTTCTTATTGCATCTAGTTGTTCAATACTTACATGTGTGTCGGCCGTGACAGTAACATTGTCGGCGTCTTCAGGCTTGTCGGTGCTGAAATCCAGAGATGGCAGGTCGCGGGTACCGCCACCTAGTTCCCATACGCGAGGTTGCTTCACTCGGTCTGCTTTAGGACTCTTTGGAGACTTCCTGGAAACGAAGCACCTTGTTTACCTACCGACTTAGGTTAAAACTGCCGCGAGGCACGCCTGGCTGTACCTATATAGTGGAGAGCTCGTCCCTACACTTATGTAATGTTGAGTTTTGAATCAATCAATCAATTTTGCTATTAAGAATGAGATGGGGTACGGGCTAGAAAACCTCCTCGCGGTGCACCCTAGGCAACGGAAGCGGCAACTCCTCCCTAAAATACTGGGGAGGAATTGCGGCTTCTGGCCGATATTCTACCAAGTTTGAAACGATCTGAGAGAAGGAAAACTCGAGAAAAACCCTTTGCCAACCCGTCTAGCCAGCGTGGCAATAGTGGACTCCTCTCAAATGAACAGACGCCAATGTAAAAGGCCCCCAGTTCCCGGTGGTCCCGCTATTCCCAGCCATGGTAGCGTTTCGGGTAACTGCGGGGCGAGGAGGGGGGGGGAGGGACTAAGAATCTAAGTTTTGAATAAGAAGTATGAAAGTAAATTGAATGCTATGGAAACGAGAAGTCTGAGAAGTACCTATAGCTGGGGTGAAGATGACAAATCGAATGAGAAACACCGTGATAAGGGAACGTTGTGGTGTGGTTGAAGATGTAGTGACTAACACCCGTATTCACAAACGATACTGTGGGGTCTCATAGTGTGCTCGAGCGCATAGGGCTGGTAAAATTAATTCAAAAACATCACGGAGCAGTATCTAACGCAGTGCGTTCCCTCAACGAAGTATTACTTAAGTGTTATTAATGACTAAAATGGCTTGCCAAAACGAACGCACTGAGAATTTGTCGTTCTTTGCACAGTTTTGGTAGTACGCATAGCGAAGTATTGTTTGTGAATACGGGTGTAAGATAGAGAAAGGGATGCTTAGATGGTTCGGACACGTGGAGAGGATGGACGAAAGAAGACTGACGAAACAGATTTATGAAGTGAGGGTGAATGGGCAACCCGGTACCCATTCACTGCCAAACCTAGACATGGTATAATAATATGTCAATGAGATCGAAGGCATATTAAAGAAAGGTCATGTCAAGAGTACCCGAAACCGGCGAGCATGTATGAAAACAATTATGAAAGTAGAAGAACCGAAAGATGTGCCGGTATGCTAGGATCGTAGCAAGCGGATGGTTGCGCACGAGCTCGTGTCATTGTCATTTAACCGACTTCAAAAAGGAGGAGACACTTACAAAAGTATTATAAATATGGGGTTCGTAAGTGAGAACATTCACAGCTGTTTTTCGGGTTCACCTAGTAAGCAGATTATAATTATATGTTTTAGAACTCTACAGCCATTTTCAAACTGTTTATACAAGTATTTTAATACATTACTGTGGCATTCAACCGAATACAATTTACGACCTTATTTCACGCGACCGACAATGAACCGATTAAATATTTGAATGCATAATTTATATGCTCTTGTTGTTTTTGTGTATTATTCAGTTGGAATAGTGATAAATAAATAATAAATAAATAAATATTGTACGAGTAGGACATTCTACACAACGCTATCTAGACCCAAAGTAAGCATAGCTTAACTAACTTGTGTTATGGATTCTAGAATGCGGATAAACATAGACACATTTTTTTTTTCGTAAATACATACATATTATACATACAAACACCCAGACCAATGCAAATATTCATATTCATGCATACAAATATTAGCACCGAGCGGGGCTCGGACCCGCGCCTCCTGCGTAGCGGCCGCGTTCACTAACGCAGAGGCAGTCAATAAATGCAACTCGGGCATGAAGTGTCCTGAAATTATGTGGCACAGACATTGCACGTATAAGGCTAGGATGCGATTCGTTGTTGTTGAGCATCGTACCGTCTCCAGACCCCCTAGAATGCCTTGGCCGGCGTATTGTAGAATAGAATTTATGAATTTAAGGGATTTGACATATACGATACGCATTTTCACGTATTTACGACGGTAACCACTTTCCATCAGGTGGGCCGTATGCTTGTCTGCCACCTAAGTGGTATAAAAAAAACTATTTTAATCGCGTCCATGCTTTATCCGTGCCGTACCGTTTCTGTATAATTCATGGCTTTGCGTTTTACTTCGCCTGAGGACACGGCGTAAAGTTAGAATTGATTTTTTACCCACGACTGGGGCGACAGGATGTTTCTTTTTACCCGACTGCGCCAGCGAGAGGGTAATGTGTTTCGCGCGTATGTATGTATGTATGTAGTTTTCTTTGTTCCCCTCTACAGGCCTAACCCCTAGACGGATTTCGATGAATGGGGTCTTAAATGAAAGGTATTCATCTCCCGAGTGTCATAAGGTACATAAAATTCCAACAAAAACTATACGGTAGATTTTTGATGCTAAAATATGTGACGTCAAAAATTTTTTTTCATTCGAATTTATCGAGTAGGGTATCAAAATGAAGAGAATTAAAAGGAGAATACAAAAATATATAGATGTCATATCTTAACTAAAAAGGTTAAAATAAAATTAATTATTAAAAAATAAAAAAACCCGACTGCTGTCTAAAAGATCGAAACAAGCTTGATAGCAGGCGGTACCCATTTGCCAATCATAAACCGAAAGAAATTTAATGGATACCGCCTGCTATCAAGCTTGTTTCGATCTTTTAGACAGCAGTCGGGTTTTTTTATTTTTAATTAATTAATTTTTTATGATTATTAAATACTTACTTAGGTGGTTCCTTCTTGCCCTTAGAGGCAAGTTTCTGAGCCAGCTTGGCTCTGTTAGCGGCGATAACAGTATCTTCTGGTTCTGGGGACTCTTCTACCTTCCCATTGCTCAAAATTTTGTTCTCTACTATTTTTACTGGAATAAAAATTAAGAGGTCAGACTCTTACTTGTGAATAATAAATCAGTTGGCAATATATAATATGCGGAAGGCGGAGGATCGGCAAACGTGGGGCATATTGGGAGAGGCCTATGTCCAGCAGTGGAATGCAATAGGTCAATTGATTGATTGGCAATATATTTAAAAACAAAAGTCACCGAAAGATTATTTGTGTCTTTCAAGCAGTAGCTGCCAGGCGCGGTCCGAGGGGGGGGGTCACAGGGGACATGACCCCCCCCAAAACCCAGCACGTCGAATTGAAAAGTCTTCATAAAATGTGCAAAGTAATTATATTGCAATATTTATTCCTTGTCGCGTCTTTTAAAGGTCAAAAATTGGTAAAATTGTAATTTAGGTAGCATTAAATACTCTTAAAGATACGAAAGTTTTGCTACGTAAACGGGAAAATGCTGAAGAATTGTTTACAACTTACGTATCAAGGCACAATCCAAGCCCTATGGCACCATGCGTGGATGAGGACGACCTGTCCGAGGTCAGTTGGATAGAATTAAAGCTGGTGGTTCATAAGCTTATGGCTGAACCGCAGCACTCCAGGCTGAGCGAGCTTTAGGCGGCAACGACGACCAAGCGCTAGTTTCCGAAATTGTTAAAGACGTGAAAACTGGTCCTCATACGAAAGGCGGGCATCCGGTGGATTCGCCGTCCGCTTACCGACCTATAGTGTTACCTGACGAGGTGTGAAAGCTCTTTGAAAGAGTTATTGCAAAGCGCCTCGTCGAGCACCTTTTTAGACCGACCTGGCGGGTGGTCAATATGAATTCCGCCAGAGACGCTCCACTGTGGACTGTGGATGCTCAATTGTGGGCCAGGTGATGTTGGTGGTTTCTTTGGACATCGCCAACGCATTCAACACTTTGCCCTCGAGTTGCATTAAGGAAACGCTCATGTATCACGAGTTATGAAGTGCCTCTCCACCCTCGTCGGAGGAGAGAGCCGTCAGCTACCCAACCGCGTCCGACCTCGGCTGGCGAGAGATGTTGTGCTGTTTTCCGCAGAGATTGGTTCTGCGCCCGCTCCTGCGGTATACTCCATCGGATACGTCTGGGTATTCGCGGTGAGCTTGAGGACGGTGTCACCGTCACGTGCTATACGGATGACACGCCAGTCATGGCATGCGTTGCTACACAGTACACAGCGCGAAGCGACCCTGAAAGGCACGACTGCGGTTGCCCATAACGATAGCCCATGGTCCTACATAAAACCGAGGCCATGTTCTTTTATGGATCTCAGCGTGCGCCACCTAGGGAACCAACCTCATAGCGCGAGGCACTCCCGTCGGCATCAAGCCCCATATGAAATACTTGGCTCGTTGTCGATGGCCGATGATACTTCGGAAAACTTTTCCGAAGTCTGGCCCCCAATCTGAAAGGCGCAGCTGCCGCTCTGGTGGCGTTGCTGTCCAACTTGAGGGGGGCAAGAAGATGGCCAACTAGGTCTTCAGAGGGTACCGCACGATCTCCTTCAAGGTGTAGAGTCTCCTTGGCGGAACCATACTGTGGTACCTGGAGGCGAGAGCCTTTTCGGTGCAATACAGGTACCGAAGGGCGGCGCGGATGTCCCCGCCGATATGAACCCGAGCCTCGAGAAATCGAGGCAGTGAAGTCCCCAGTCCCAGTGGGGGAGCGGGGACAGAGAAGACTCAGGTGCCTTCCGTCCCGCATAGTCCGCAATGCGCGAAGGCGACTCGGGCGTCGGAGGCTTTTTCATAAGCGTTAGGAGTTACAGGTAGAGCCCGGGACAAGATGGGGACACCGAAGTGTGAGGGATATGCCAGTGGCAATCTCAACCTTGGCAAATAATGATCCAGCCCAAGACGGTGTGCAATTATAGTTGGTTTGAGTCCGACAGAACCACTCCCATCGGCTTGGGTTTAATGCCATTGGTGTCCAAGTGTTAACTCGGACACCAATGGCATTAAACAGGCATACAAAAATCAGGCAAATTCAAATATCAGGCAAATTCAAATATCATGCAAATTCAAATTGACAGATCCATATATATACAAATATTTGCACTAAGCGAGAATCGAACCCGTACCTCCTACAGCAGTCAAATTCACTACCACCACGCCACAGAGACTCTTAATTTTATTAATTTTAGTCGATTGGAGCCCGACAAAGTTCGAGTACGGGGGGGGGGGGGGGGGGGGTAATTGCCGCACTTCGGTAAGTGACCCCCCCCCCAAAATGTGAAGCTGCGACCGCGCCTGGTAGCTGCGTGTCACGGCGATGAAACTACTACGGAGGGTATAAAGAGATGGCGTGAGAAAAATTCGCAGTTTACCTTGGTCTAATTTTTCAGACACGATGCGACCCATTGGTAAAGTAGCAGATTATAGGGACCCCTCTTCTTTGCAACCAGGGATGCCCGAGGCCATGTAGCAAGTAAGAAAATCCGGAAAAAAGACCCCAGGTAGGTGCATTATTTAAGGAGGAAAAACAATGATCAATTTTGATGTTCTTACCTGATTTCTTTCCTTTCTCTTCTCCTTTCCGCTCAATCATAGAAGCTACAGTCTTTTTGGACTTCTGCGAGTCTTCAAATGTTCTCATTTGTTTTGGAATCTTAGCTTGCGACTTAGCTGTAATTTAGAAACAAAAATACCTTAAAAAAAACTGTCAAAAAACTTTTTTTAATAAAAGGTTTATAGCAGTTTAGTCTAGAAGACCAATGGGAATGACCATGTCAATCTAAAATTATATGGTTAGATTTTGTTTCCTATTATTGGCATTGATTTTGTCAATGATAGGAATTAAGATCTAATTGTTTCAGAGCCTCTTAATTGCTTTTACATTTACATCAATATAAAATAAAAGTTACAAACCCCAACTTTCACATTTCCTCAGAACCTCATCGAAGGTTATCTTGAAATCAAAGTCCATGATATGTTTGCCTCCTTGCAGCTCATTCTTATACTTGTCCCTAAACTCCAAGTGCACATCATTGAGAAACTTATCTACATACGATAACTGTAGAATACGCTGATAGGCAACCACAAACACTAACTCAAACTCATTGTCGAGTTTATACTGTAGAGTTAAGGCATTATGATTGAAGCTGTTGTTGCCTGAACGCTCCTGAAAAAAAAAGAATTTTTATTAAGGGGAAAATCGTTATGTAGAGCATCTATACCCCATTTGGTTAGGTAGGTACTTAACTAGGGTTATAGTATAGGGTATAGGTTACTTATAGTTACGAAGATATTAAGGTTTCGATATAGTTAAGCAATAGGTAAATTACACAATAATAAAAAGTTAATTGTGTCATAAATGAAAGGTGTTTTGAAAAATGTAATTAGAAAATACTACCTTCTTTTTTAACAATATTTAAGATGCGCAAAACCTGTAATAACCATATGTTAAGGTTATTATATGATAAAGTTCATAGAACTTTGATAAAATGTTAAGAACGCAATAAAAACATGCCAAGGACGTTTATCATAAATAGTACTTAGATGTTGTAAATAGCAAATTCAGACAAGTCTACAGTATGAACCTTAACATATGTAAAAGCCACTCGTTCTGAATACTTAATAAGATTACAAGGAAAACCACAAGGGGCTTCACAACTTGTTCAACACTCACTTGTAATATTACACTGCGAATTAAAGCGTTTACAGACGGTGTAAAAATTTCGCTTGTACTCTGAAAGCACCACAATACTATCCCTCCTTTGCTGAAAATGCTGAATAGGTCTAACATTTTGTATAATTATTACGGCAATCACCGAGAGCGTAAGATCACAGATGTTTCTTGGATCGTAGTACTACGTAGAAATGTCTATCTGACAGAAAATTGACAACTCACTCACAATATCGGTAAATTCAGAATGTAAATAAAACATAACTATAAAGTTGAAATCAGAAAATTTTATTTTAACTACTTTTTATTAAAATCTATTTTAGTGCAAACTGCCGTCATTTTCTCATTCTCGTTTTTAATAGCATCAATTTAACTAATTTGAGAAGAAGAAACGTACAGAAATCATCAAATTGCTAAAAGAAATGGAGAGTTAAAAACGCACTCTCGTCTTCTAAGCTGTCTATGGTAAAAGAAAAAAAGATAATTTTATACAGCGGATCAATGGACCTTCTTCTTATATCAACTCCGATAAGTATTAAGTATTACATTTCAACGCATAGTCAATGTCAAAATTGAATTGAAATGAGGATCATTCACGTTTTTAGCTGAGTATGCAGATTTATAATGATTAAAAAAACAATAAACACTGTGAAAAAATTATTTTAATCCGATCAAAAATGACGAAGATACAGCAATTTTAATGCAGTAATCTCAAAAACGCTCGCCGCCGCGCCAAAATACTGTGTGACGTCATCTGTTATGAAAGCGCGCGCCGCCGCTATGGAGAGTATGAAGACTTAGGGCTCTTTTGGGTTAAGACTCCATAGCTGTTTTATTTCGTAACGTATAATTTTGAAATTTTGTACGGAATTTAAGTAATTTACAAAGCTTCTAATAATATAGTTTTTGTGCTATTTACTTCAATATTTTTTTAAATAAAAATAACTATATCTATACCTACTTATAATATTATGAAACTGAAGAGTTTGTTTGTTTGAACGCGCTAATCTCAGGAACCACCGGTTCGAATTGAATAGTTGATTCTTTTTCTATTGAATAGTCCATTTATCGATGAAGGTTATAGGCTATATAACATCACGGTACTACAAAAGGGAGCGGAGCAGTGTTCATAAATGTCAACAAATCCGGCAGACTTCCATACATCTATGTTAACATAGTAATAAAGTGGGAAGATTTGTATTTTTGTATTCGATTAAACTCAAAAACTACTACACCGATTTCGAAAATTCTTTTACCATTGGATAGCTGCATTATCACTGACTAACATAGACTTTATTTTATTTTCAAACAAATTAGGAATCCTTACTAAAACTTCAATAATGAAATCCAAGATGTAAAAAAAATACTTAAAATATTTCTTACATCGCGTGCGCTGCGAAAACTATTGATGATAGAATAAGTTAATGTACTGCGGAAATATATAACTTAAAAAGGTCTACATAAAAGTCCGCGATAGCATATGTCTATCTCCTAAGAAAAACACACAGCAATCATTTTTATCTTTTAAAAATTACAAAATAATAATGTATCATTATCGAAGCTATTTTTAACAATACAGTATCATTCCTTATCCAATTAAATACGTTCAATATATTGTGCATTTAATGTAGATTAAAATTGCTATTCAAACTATTTGATTACAATGAAGAACTTCAGCGTTAGGTAAGCGTAAGAGCGGGAAACGTGCGGTGCGGTGTGATGCGAGCGCTCAGGCGGGCGTTCGGCACTGGCAGTCCTCTGCCAGTTTGTGTCGTCGACGACTCACCGAGCGGTAGGTGTATAGCGCGCGGCCTTGAGCGAGTGACGGAGGCCTGACGCAACGCAGTCCACTGTAGCTGTAGTGTATAGACTGGAACGTTTGTTATTGTTTCGGTGGTAATAATGCCCCCATACAAATATTGTATTGTGCCAAAATGCAAGAATACAAGTGTTACTACGCCTAATAAACTGTTTTTTTTATGTTCCGAGAGATGCAAAGATAAGAAAAAAAAATGGGTTAAAGTAATGAGAAGAGATGATAAAACTCCTCTTTCAAGCGAAAGTGTTTTACATTGTTGCGAAGATCATTTTGACGTAAGTAGGTATTGTGTACCTATTACTATTAGAACTATCGAGATATTTACCATGTATTGTTTGGAGCTTCCAATAATAGTAATTTGAAAGGCCATGAAAGTTTAAATACCTATATTGCGTACCTACCTATGTCTATACATGATAACAAAATTCAGTCTAGAGATTATCCTGCAGGCGTATACTATATACCTACCTATTCTATCATTTTTAAAAGTTACAGACTTGCACCACTACGAATAAGTCTCCTTAAGTAGGTATTTTTGAAGTGGTCATGAGTCATGACGGCAATACCTACTTAAGTAGATACTTCATTTTATTATAAAACTTAATACCTTTTCCTTTTCTGAACCTGTTAATTATACTAGCTTCAGTTATTTCACGTCATTTCTCGCTTGACAACACAGTAGGTACAACTTTCGACAGAACATCATAAATTCATAAGGTAGGTAAATAAGTACAAGCGTTAGGACGAACCACGTATATTATAAAGTACTAGCTGTTGCCCGCGGCTCCACCCGCGTAGAATTCGGATTCCGGTCCAACTTTAATGTATGGAAATCTGCCCGATTTACTGACATTTATGCTCACTGCTCCGCTTCCTTTAGTAGTAGCGTGATGTTATATAGCCTATGTTACTCCCAGATAGTGTAGCTTTCTATAGGTGAAAGAATTATTGAAATCGGTACAGTAGTTCCGGAGCCTATTCATTACAAACATACAAAAATAGGTACAAATTTTTCCTCTTTATAATATTAGTGTAGAAGTGTAGATAGATGTAGATGTAGATTTTAAAAACAAACTGTATTTGAATAATCACCAAAGAACTTAAAACACAAATAAAGTACTAAGAAAAACCAATAAAACGCAAGCACTACTAGTCGATCCACGAAAGAATTTGTACTGACTGACTGGCGACTGCGCTAGTCGGGACGCGTTCATAACAGATGACGTCATCGTCTAAATCGCAGTGTAAGCGGGCGTTTTTAAGTACTCGTTAAGAAATCCTTAATAGCTTCGTCATTTCTTGACGGATTTTGATTATTTAAAAAATAGGATACTCAGAAAGGTATAGCGCACCTGGTATACTGATTAAAAATACAATATTCCATTATGTGATTCATCCTCATTGTCAATGTTTCTTGAACCATCTTTCGTTGGTCCTCAATGTTATGATGATAAACAACTTATGCTCTCACATGGCATGGCAACCCTACCAGATCAAATCTATATTGTTTATGGTGAAAGAAATTTGTCAAATCATCTCGATATTTTTGTGCTCGTTTGTCACACAAAGAGTATATTTGTAAAAGAAATTGCCGAAATAAGCTTTCATCTTTGTGTTTGAAGATTTGTATTATTGACTTGCATGTTATAATAACAACTATCCAGAATGAATATCACATCTGCAGCGGGGATTATATCCCTGCTCGACGAGCCGATGTCTGAAGTGAAAGAGTTCGCGTTGAAGAGGTTGGATAACATAGTCGACGAGTTTTGGCCCGAAATCTCGGAATCCATTGAAAAAATTGAAATACTTCACGAGGATAAAGTATTTTCACAGCACCAACTGGCGGCTTTGGTCGCGAGCAAGGTATATTATCATTTAGGAGCATTCGAAGATTCGTTGACGTATGCGCTGGGCGCTGGTGACCTGTTCGACGTGAACGCCCGTAACGAGTATGTTGATACGACGATTGCTAAGGCAATTGATTTCTACACCCAAAAAAGGAAAGCCTTATTCGTGGACAGTTCGGCAGAAGCTATTGATCCTCGCTTGGAAGCCATTGTCAATCGTATGTTCCAACGATGCCTTGAAGATGGACAATACAGACAGGCGCTCGGCCTGGCACTGGAGACCCGCCGTATGGACATATTTGAGGAGTCCATCATGAAGTCTGATGATGTAGCTGGTAAGTAAAACAAATAAATACACAACCATAAAATACCATGATTTAAGAAATTCAATAGAATTAATACATGTTGAAAGAAAAGTTGGCAAGTCATTGTAGTTTCTTTGTTAAGGATTTCAAAATAGATATGATTCCTATTAGTAATATCCAAATAGCGGTTGTTTATATGAGAATCATCTAAAAATGACTTAACAGGTTATATTAAAACTTGTTGCTATCCAATACTTAGTAAATTAATACATGCTGTATATATTCATTTAAGCCACTTTTACCTTATAAGGTAGGCAGGGAACACCATGTTGTATACTTGTTTATAACCCTTTTTGTTCTCTTCTTGGTAATGTGCACTTTGTATGTAGAGGTATAGCAACCAAATGCTCAGACTTTTTAAATCCAAAGTATTTGAGTAATGTGTATAAACAGCAGCCATGGTCAAGGGAAGACTGTCATCTCTGTAACTATAGTTGCTGATAAACAACAGTAGCATCAGGATCAGTGTCAATAACAAAATAGCATCTTATAAATCCTACCATGATAGATGCTTTTATATCATCCACAACATTTTGTATGATAATAATGTGCTAAGCAAAGCATTAACTGTACACTTCAAGCAAAGTGTTCAATTCATAAAAAAGTATTTAATTTAAATGGGTTTTTTTATGTATACTTCTGACAAAATCAGTGTTCATAAAATTAATCCAAGTCTATGTCAGGTAAATCCTGGTTTTCAGAAATATGCCCTAAGACTACATGCCAAGAATTACATGCTAAGGGTGGTTTATATCAGATTTATAATGACTTTTCACAACTTAATAGTAGGTTTAAAGTTTGTATTTCAGCTAAGTGTGGTTTAATTCATATCTAGACTGAATAGGTTACTTCTTGTATGTTCCTTCCTAGCCTACATCCTACTTCCATTCCATCTACATATATTCATTACTTACCACAGATGAGAGAGTGGTCAAATGTTGGCTTATTAGTAATAGAGTACACTTCTGAATTAGCTTTCCACTCATACAATTCCACTTAGAATTCGTGGAAATAATATTCTTTATTGACATATTTTATTTTGTTGAAACTTTATTTATCTACAAAACCATACATGTATAATTAAAAACAAAAATAAAAGTTGTTATAGTTAATTTTTTCACATTTAACATGTTTGAAAAACCCCTGACTCCCAGGCTAAAAACTGTAGTACAGGAGCCAGTGTTTTGGAATTGTGGGAGTGTGTGTGGGAGTTAAGGAATAGTGAATGGAACAGAATGAAGGGAAGGTTATACACACTCTGGCACACTAACAAACTGCTCAAAATTCAGCATACAAATAATTTAACATAACAGATACACTTTAATTTTTTTATTTGTTTAGATCATAAGTATCATAACACTGTCACTTGATAGTATTATATGACACTACCATTCTCTTTTGATTACAGGAATGCTTCTGTATGCCTTCACTGTTGCTATGAGCCTGCTCCAAAACAAAGGCTTCCGCAGCACAGTCCTCCGATCCCTGGTGGGTCTCTACAGAGGTCTCAACATACCCGACTATGTCAACATGTGCCAGTGCCTCATCTTCCTCGAAGACCCCTTGTCAGTAGCAGAAATCTTAGACAAGTTAACAAATGGACCCCAAGAGTCTGTTCTCATGGCATATCAGATAGCCTTTGATTTGTATGATTCTGCAACACAACAGTTCCTTGGCAGAGTCTTACAGGCCCTGAGGAGCACAGCACCCATTCCCAGTGCCCTCGGGGGTAAACCACAGCCACAAGGTGGACCATTTCCAGAAGCAACAATGGAAGTAGACCAACCTGCTGAGGAAGCAAAGAAACCGGAGAGAGAAATTGAAAGTCTGAATGATGAAGAAAAAGAGCATCAAAGGAGAGTTGAGAAGTTAATCTCTATATTAGGAGGAGATGTCTCCATAGGATTACAACTACAGTTCTTAATTAGGTCTAACCATGCAGATTTACTTATTCTAAAGAACACAAAAGATGCCATCAGAGTTTCAATTTGTCACACAGCTACGGTAATCGCAAATGCTTTTATGCATTCAGGAACAACTAGTGATCAGTTTTTAAGAGACAATCTAGAGTGGTTGGCTAGAGCTACCAACTGGGCGAAACTAACAGTTACCGCATCACTCGGAGTCATTCACAGAGGTCACGAAGGTGAATCTCTAGCTCTCATGCAATCCTATCTGCCTAAAGAAGCAGGACCATCATCTGGTTATTCTGAAGGTGGAGGTCTCTATGCTCTAGGTTTGATACACGCCAATCATGGTGCAAATATCATTGACTATCTTTTAACTCAATTAAAAGATGCCCAGAATGAAATGGTGCGCCATGGGGGTTGTCTTGGACTTGGTTTAGCTGCTATGGGCACTCATAGACAGGATGTCTATGAACAACTGAAGTTTAACCTTTACCAAGATGATGCTGTTACTGGTGAAGCAGCAGGTATTGCTATGGGTATGGTTATGTTGGGTTCCAGACATGCAGCTGCCATTGAAGATATGGTTGCATATGCTCAGGAAACTCAGCATGAGAAGATCTTGAGAGGTTTAGCTGTTGGTATCGCCTTTACAATGTACGGGCGTCTTGAAGAAGCCGATGCTCTTGTGCAACAATTGCTGAGGGACAAAGATCCCTTGTTACGTCGTGCTGGTTGTTACACCATCGCGACTGCTTATTGTGGTACTGGCAACAACGACTCTATTAGGACCCTTCTTCACGTGGCGGTTTCAGACGTAAATGACGATGTACGTCGCGCCGCCGTCACCGCTCTAGGTTTCTTATTATTCCGAACACCAGAACAATGTCCTTCAGTCGTTTCTTTGTTAGCGGAATCATACAACCCTCATGTCCGTTACGGCGCTGCCATGGCTCTTGGTATCGCTTGCGCTGGGACTGGTAACCGCGAAGCCATCGGCTTACTCGAACCGATGGTCAAATTTGATCCCGTCAACTTTGTAAGGCAAGGTGCTTTGATTGCATCCGCCATGATCTTAATCCAACAAACAGAAGTACTCTGTCCAAAAGTAACATATTTCCGTCAACTTTATGCTCAAGTAATCTCAAACAAGCACGAAGATGTCATGGCGAAGTTCGGAGCCATCTTGGCTCAAGGCATCATCGATGCCGGCGGTCGTAACGTCACTGTTTCCTTACAAAACCGAACTGGTCACATGAATATGCTAGCAGTTGTAGGGATGCTAGTATTTACTCAATACTGGTACTGGTTTCCTTTGGCTCACTGTCTGTCTTTAGCTTTCACCCCAACTTGCATAATTGCACTCAACTCCGACTTAATGATGCCTCAGCTAGACTTCAAGTCTAATTCCAAACCTTCTCTTTACGCGTATCCTGCACCACTGGAAGAAAAGAAACGTGAGGAGAGGGAGAGAGTTACCACTGCTGTGCTCAGTATTGCCGCGGCTAAAGCGCGTAGGCGAGCGCACGGAAGTGAAGGCTCCGCAAGCAGCATGACATCCTCTTCGACATCCAAAATGGATGTTGATGAGGAAGAGAAGAAGCCTTCCAAATCGCCGAACCCTAACATTACGGTTCATGGGAAGTCCGAGAAGGACACAGCTGCTGCTGGATCGTCGAAAGAAGCAAAGAAGGAAGAGAAAGACGGAGCCACAGAAGAGAAAGATGCTAAAGAGAAGAAAGAACCTGAGCCTACATTTGAAATATTGAACAATCCCGCCAGGGTTATGAGACAACAATTGAAGAACCTTTCTGTTGTTGAGGGAACAGGGTTCACACCTTTGAAAGATGTGACTATTGGTGGTATTGTGATGTTGAACCACGCTGGCGACGCCGAGCAAGTTCTGGTTGAACCTGTGGCGGCTTTCGGACCGAAAACAGAGGAGGAAAAAGAACCGGAACCCCCAGAACCCTTCGAGTACTTAGATGATTAATTTAGAATTTTCAATTAATTGTTCAAATAGTAATAGGACCATAATGAATCAATTCAATGTATTGAAAACCCTATGTTAACTAGTTTACAATACTGAAGTACATGATTACTAACAGGAAATTAATATTGTTTCAGAAATAACATAAATTATACTTAATCACAATTTGTTTTTTATTGAAATAATTAAGGTATGCACTATAAGGGTGCCCTACTTTGGGATTAATAGAACCTTAAATCTACCCTACCTACGTTTGAGACCCAAGCCAATCTCACCTGTGCGAGTTGATGAATCTGTTGAACAAAGAATGAGGCACATGCGCAGGCTTTTCTCTCGTGGTCGGTCAGACGGCAGTCGCTTTCGGAAAAGTCAACACAACATTCTAAATATTGTTTTGTAAGTGTAGATCGCACAAAAAAACACCAGATAGATGTAATAAACCATTCCACCCATGGGAAACGTGGGCTGATCGACGTGGTCACAATAATTTTTAATTAAAGACGATTTTACAGTAGAATTGGCAGTGGAAATAACAGCGCCTCTTTCCTGCAGGCGATATGCTAGCGGTTACGGCACGGCAAATTCCAAACAAGGGAGTGGCCCCGTAGAGGGCTGTTCGGAGAGTTTCCACGTGCCCTTGTACTCCTTGTAACTAGCAGAGAGCACAGTGAAGAGCAGACAAGGGGCAGGCTGGCTGGTTATCCAAGTGCAGGCGGCCCCCTTTTCCCCGAGGTTTTATAGGGGCACTACTTCCATCACCCGAGGACATCATCTTAGACCGTAGATGGTCCTTAGACTGACCTTAGTCAGCCGGGGTGCGAGGGAAATGCTTAACCATAGACGCTTAGACCCAAAGTTCGACATTACCACCCCCGATGGTCGATGGAGATGGGGAATGATGGATGAGATTTTCGGCTGAGGTTGACTGAAATCATCAAGGAGAAAGATTTGCTTTAATTCGTGAAGAATGAGCAGGACAGGACATAACAAAAATGCTAAATAATGGTCGATATGTTGAAAGGCAGGAACGCAACTGCGCGTTGGCATTGGCAATAGTTGTCACGTAACTCTATGGTTGTCAAAGTTGTCACACTTGTCACTTGTCAGACGTCAGACTTAAATTGGTTGTCTTTTTCAATTAAATTTTCAGGGTCAGTCAGTCAGGTTACAAAAGCGATTACACAAAACGTGGTAATATTTCTAATCGAACAGACGAGTGTACACCGTGATCACACTTTTGACCGACATATTTAAATAAACACAGTTATCATGGATTGGAATCTGCAATACGGCGAACTGGCCAAGGAAACAGAATTCGTGAACAATTGCGAGTCTCTGAAGGAGAGCCTGCAGGAAGTACAACAGGTACTGGACCAATTATTGCCGCTAAAGCAACAATATGATAAACTAACGTTGCCAGCTCAAATTGAATTGGATTTATTCTTGGCATTCACCTTGAATTCCCTCCAATGGATTTATTTGCGAATAAATGGAGAAGATCCTACGAAGCATCCCATCAAACATGAGCTCCAACGGGTAAAAGCTGCGATGACGAGGTGGCAGGAAGTTAAAGACCGTGATAAAAGACCGACAGTAGATGTGGAAGCAGCCAAAAGATTCATTAAGAGTGGCCTGTATGACCCATACCGAGCTACTGGGCAGCCACAAAATAAAAAAACAAAGTTTTCTGAAGATGATGAGTAGCATTTGTTTTCTATTTTCTATTTTCAAATCAATAAGACTGAATTTCAAAAATATTTCTATAAGACTTTTGAACAGCAAAAAAAGAGTAGAATTTTTCAAGTTGATAATGTATTGCATTCAATAATAAATTGAAGAGTTATTCAATGTTCGATAAATTCAAATGTGGATTATATAATGATGTTGCAGGACTAGTAATATATTCTATAGTGATTAATATTTCGACAAATGAGCCATATGATCTATTTACCTACATTTTGCTATTCTGTTCAACATAATATCTTTGTCATCCTCTTGCCCCAATCCCATATTTATTTGGGGTTGGCACAACATATTTCATGCATCTATCATTCACTCCCTTTCAAGCCATATCATATTTTCCATTCATCTTTAAGACATTTCTCTCCTTCAATAAAATATATGCATGTTATTATTATTAGTTAGTTATTAAGTACCTATTGTTTTCATGATACCCTAATATCATAGTATCAAAACCAAATAATTACTTGTAATTTTAATGTAACTTAGATGTATCTTATTATTTAATGCCTTGATTATACACACCTAGATAAGTGGCAAGACAGTGCTTTCAACCGAGTGTGATGTACAGTCGACAAAGGAGATATGGTTACACCTTTACATACAACTTTATATGAAAAAATGCGACCATATCTCTTTTGTCAACTGTACATGCAAATAAAGACTTTGACTCTGACATGCAAAGTAATTGGTGTTATGTTGACACGTACAGAGCATCGGCAGAGTGTACTGTCTTGCTACTCTACTGCAATCATCGCAAAGTGGTGTTTTAATGGTAAAAAAATTACATAAAATAAATTCTGATTTACTCTACCTACATTGTATTTAGAATTAACATTTTCTTTTTTTGAGTTTATTGTTTATTCAATTAGTTTAAAATAGAAATAGGTACATTCATTAATTTGAATGTACACAAATTGCCAATATTAAATTATAAATTCTTGTTCTGTTTGTATCTTAGAATAATTAGGGGTAATCACCTTGATTTTTGTTTTTATTCATTTTAATCTAGTAAAGGTTATTTAAATTGCATGTAATCCTTATCTATGTAAATAAGTGTACATACACTAATATAAATTAAACTATTTTGTATGTATAAAAAAGAGTTTTATTTGAACAACAATTAACACAAAGTTCTGTCCAAGGAATGTTAAAAGAGATGACAATTTTCTTAACAATAAAATTCATAATACATATTATCACTAGAAATATTTGTTTTTATTGCATTTTGGAATCATTAAATTTAATTATTATAATTATATTATGTGCAATTCATAAAATAGTCACAATTACAAAAAATAAATCAACATTTATATGTATAGTTTGTTCTAATTTTTAAATAATGCCCGGTGGTTAAGATTACACACCAAGCTGAAGAAAGAAGTAATTATTGTTGGCTTTGCCAATAAGTAGTCAATGTGTAGCATTTAATCTTCAATTGTACAAAGATCCTTGCACTGCAGTTACTCCCACTTAAAAATTATATATACAGAGCTGTTAAAACCCCAATATAAAATCTGTACAATGGTTTTTAAAATACAAAGGTGAAATTGTTTTCAATATTTTGCAAAACAAGACAACAGATTCATACATGATGGTAAAAAGTTATTTCTGGAGGTTACATTACAATTGGTTGCAGGAGTACATTACAAATCTATTGCAAGTTCTAGAACTTTAAAGATAAATTAAATAAAGGCAGACAGGTCAAATGGGAGTTATTAAGAATTAGGAAAGAACAATTAAAAATAAAATTTAATCATTTTTGTTCAAGATTTGTTGCAATAATGGTTCATTTATACATTTTATACCATTACCTATCACAACAAATCTTGATGTTGGTACTTAGGTATTTCTTTCAAATATGTATTCATAAAATTGTTTTAACAGCTCCTAGTAGATACCGGATGTTACTGCGCCGTGCGACTGGAACGTACATTCTGCGAAGCCGACACTAGCCTATTATCGCCAATTTAGCTCAATGTGCAACAACATGCACTATAACTGTATGATAAATTAATAAAGAATAGGAAAGTGTTCGTCAATAAATACCGTAGTTTCTTGTACTTCTATAATGGAATAAGAATATAATTTATTTCCAGCCACACTATGAATTATATTCGTATGCGATTGTGTGTGGAAGTCTTGTTAGGTTACAGTTCACCTCCTCATTGATAATGGAAATAAGATTGAGATAACCAACGAAATACTTAATAACTAGTTGAGAACATTCGAAAAGAATGGCACCTAATACATTCTCCTGACTGGCTTCATTTAAAATTATCCAACATGATACCAACCACCCAATGATTACTGTCAGTTTAGCAAATTTATAGCATAATATGTCAGGAATAAGCGTATAAACATAATAAACCTTCAATTGGAATGAGTATGTATAGTAACACTAAATAAAATAAATTATTTGCTCGTTCATTTTTCAACTTGCAGCACCAGTCCAGCTGCAGAAATATTGTCTCCAGCACCCGCTGTAAGCTGTGCCTCGGTGCAAATAAGTACGGGTGCCACACATATGTCAACATCTTCTCCGTCTACTACTTCTTCCCAGCAAGATACAGGCTTGGATGGCTCAAAGAATACCCTACTTTTATTATCATTAACTGTAGTTGTAGAAAAACTGTCATCAAGAAGGAGTTTACACTTCTCTAAGTTAATATCTGGGGTGTTGCACACATATCTGTGAGCTATCAACGATGCTTTTGCTGCGGCAGCTTCAGTCCTCTTCCAGTTAGATTTTTTCACAGTCAAAATAGCTTGGTAAGCCAAAGTATGCACATGAATGCGTGTCAACTTTCGGCTGCTTTTGTATTGTTGGTTTTGACGTCTTATGAGTAAAAATGTCTCACGCATCTGGTCTAATGCAGTTGCCACTCTAGGGTTTGAGTCTGCAACAACGCTCACTTCTCCGTGGTCTAAGACACTGTATAAATTTGTTAGTTCTTGTTCATTCATTCCTACCGAATCGACAAAAGGTAGGACTTTAGTTGTGAGATGCTTGAGAAGCTCCAAGTCTACGTAACTGGCCATCTCGAAATGGGCTAATGTTGACTGCGGTTGTGACAGAATTTGTTCTTTGACTAGATCCAGTCTTTCAGCTCTCAGGTCTATAAAAAATTTAAATAGTATATTTGTTAGATTCTGAGACACATTTAGATAATTTGAGAAGTTTGATAAAACGTATGGCTGAAATGATAATGATGATGATGATGATGATAAAACATAGCAGACCTCAAACGGAATTTCAGAGGTTAACTCATGACAAAATATTTCCTTTCTAAATCGATTAAAATATTTACTGATAGTGATATGCAAAATAATTATTATTAAAACATTTTGGAATGTAAGTTTAGATTCATAAGTTCTTTGTTTTTTTTTATTGTACGATCTTTGCGCGTGCGTGCAGGCGTGCTTGCTTGCTAACGTATGTACGTGCGTACCAATAAAGATTATTCTATTCGCGCAAGCAAGTTAGATAGGATAGGTAGATGGGTAACAAAAATTTCTATTGTAATCATTGGTTAAAGCTCCCTTACACCAGTAAAGTACTGGTGTAAGGAAGATTTAGATAGATAATAAATATAATAAATAAAACAAACATTACCTTTGCCATCCTCAGACTTAAAAGGGTAATTATCCATCATCTGGAGTCCACTAATGACTAGCAAGTTAGGATTGAACTGTGGCAAATGTTCACCAAACTTTTCTAAGGAACTAAGTAGAGGATTATTTTCATCATTATGCATTATGTATCTATTAGCTCTCGGAGCTTTGTAAATGCCGAACTCTTCATCAGCTTTATACTCTAAGATCATATGAACATCGTCTTTCACTTCTTCAATACCATCGTCACCAACAACCTCAATCTCTTTTGGAATGTACTCTTTTAATTTATTGCTCATTTTGCCAGCGAAAAGAACCTTCCAGCCTTCCGTAAAGAAACGCTTTGCCATCAATGGTGCATTGCCACCGATAGCCCATCTTGTGTCCGGTAATTTTAATGCTTGTTCTATCAGCTCATCGTATAGTTTTGAGTTGGACATGAAGCGTCTGAAATGGTAAAGAAAGATTTGAAAATATTTATTCAATGAAACATCTAGAAATTTAATGAAAATGGACTTTAAGATACATATTCATTAACATAAGCATGTTATACAGCAATAAACTGAACATGTTTATATTACGGATACCTTATCAGTTGTAAAACATTGGGCTTATTTCAACAACAGATAACTTACTCGGCTGCAGCTCCATGTTTGAAGAAATACGCGAAACTTTTCAGAAATTCCTCTTTGTTTCCAATCTCATTGAAGTGTTGAGGTATACCTTTCAACTCCTTATGATCCAGTAAAGAGGTTGCATTCACAAATAAGTCGTGACAAGCGCCATAACCGAGCGCTACTTTCGGTTGGAGATTTCCAGCGCCAACTCTGTTCTCTCTCTCCAAAAACAGTAAATGATCCTTGACCGGCGCCAGTCGCACATCCCCAATATCATTTTTTCGTATATAGATCGCGTAGAACACTATACAGAAAGATAGTAGCGAACCGAATTTAAAAGGAACACCGGCCATCGTTAAAATATATTCATGTATGTAACTTATAGATTGGAATGCTTTAGTAATTAAATATTAATGAGTTCCACGTCACCTCATCATTTCAGTGTGCTAAGTAAATATTTAATGGATGTTTTTCGAGCAATATTAATCAACTTGAGGTGACGTGACGTGACAATGAGTACAATGACAAAATGACATATCACTGGGAACGGGGAAAATGCAAAATGACTGACAAGACAATAGTGACAATCAAATACTGAAAAAATGTTTACAGATGACGTTGCATATAAACAGGTTTGGAATTTATATATTCGTATCTTATCTTAATTGTTAAAATGTTCATGCATAATGATAAAAACAATAAAAATATGGGCACTAACAGCACAAGATTTCTCGAAAACAGTTTAAACGATGTCTTCTGATTTAAGTTTCTAAATCGAATATTCATAACCGTATAACGGAACGTACATAAGTTTAAGTTAATATAGTTAGTAAGTTATACCTCCAGAAGAAGGGTTTTTGGCGCGAACACGTTAAAAGAAACATAAGCAGTTGTATTTTACTTTCCAAAATTAGTGTGAGTTCGAGTTTTTATGTGTAAATATGGTGGAATTTTAGACATAACGTCTTGGAAAACGCGCACAAGAGTAGGAAAGTGAAATATTACAGTGGATTGTGACTTCTCGTGTTGGTTTCAAATCTCCTCCGTAAGAAGCCTTTAGTAAAGTTTCCACCACTTTACTGAGGCAGCAATCATCATCATCGTCATCATCATCAACTCACCATTATCATCATCATCATCATCCTCATCCTCATCATCATCCAAATACAAAGTATAAAAAAGTAAATGTACAATAAGGTAACTGTACCAATGCTCGACACTTTAAGGAAAAATAAAATTTCAATCTAAAAAATTTAACAAATTAATTACAGCATGGTCGTTACATTCTTTTTTAACTGTTACAGCAACAATTAGACATTAACTTTTGCCCATAAAATCTTTAAAATCTATCATACTTTTACTTTAAATTAAATTATTATGCACTTGGTCGAAAACACCAATGCTAGACATCATTGTCCCAATGGTCCAAGTATGTCAATAACTTCAATATTTATAACGTTTATACTAAAATTAGTAATAATCATAACTTATAAACAAAAAAATCACACCTATAAAAATCAGTACCCTTGGCAAAAATCTTAAGAAATAACACGACCGTGTTCACGGAGTCACATTATTTGCTGTCAACAGTCTTTCTAAATTTACTTCGGATGGTGTTGCGAATATTTGAACATATCTTATAGATACCATAAGGCATCTTTTAAGTCAATAGTCTTATAAAACAAATGGATAATTTTCTCAAAATACTGGGTTTTGTTCGAAAGTGTCTAGCATTGGTACAGTGTCGAGCATTGGTACAGTTACAGTATAAAAATAACTGATGACAAGGCAGCATGGTCATAGAACCTTAGCCTGTTCCGAAAGGAACAAATTAAAAAAAAAAAAAGGGAACAAATCAAATATAAAAAATAAAAATTAATTATTACCACCACTGACAGATCTTCACTTTACTTTCAGTATATGTAATAGTACTCTGTGACTTTACATTACACTTTTGTTTTGTATACGAGTATGTATATTCAATATTGTATTTATCTACTTACTTAAAAAATATTTTTGGCCAGGAAATGCTGAATGCAAATATATTTTTGCTTATATTTTATAGCAACAGCAACGAAGCAAAGTTCTTCTTGTCCTTCTTGAGAAAATGAAGCCTTCCACTTATATCAAAACTTAATAGCAAAGTTATTCGTGTGCGTTGCCTTTTAAAAATCACAGGCGCTTTACAATTATGTAATCTTCTAGTTCTATCAAGCTTGATCTAGTCAGAGTCAGAAGTATGGATAGGAGATTCTTTTACTCACAATATTTACAGAGCTTCATGTAGGCCAGTAGGCACAAAAGCATCCATCATAGTGTTGGTCCGGTGGTCCCGGTTGCATCCAAGGTGTTCATTTTAGAACCCGGACACCTTCCTTTACTTTCTTTTGATTTTACAATCTTCGTTTTTACGGGGGCAACTGCCGTCTGACTCATAACCCCGAGAGGAGAACCTGCGATAGAGCCTTCCGTTAATCGGCAGCTGATATTTCAACTGTTTTATTTTATAGACAGGGGTTTAGCTTGTGTTTACGTATAGGTAAGTACCTAGTAACAAAATGAAGTTAATGATTTCTTCTCCAGTATCATTCTCATATTGAATCGGTGTATATGTTACCGGCAATGAGTATAATTCGGTATTTTATAGAATACTATGTGCGCACCGCAGCCGGCAATGTATGAAATGTTATCAAAAAACATTATAAAAAAAAAACAATCACGAATGCTAACTGCGGGAGCTCCGCTTCCGCCTTAGCCTTATTTTTTTTTAAACCATCCAGGAATAGAATTTCCGCAAAGCATCCTCCTTAATCCCAATCTCATCCTCATCAAGTCAAATATAGGCCAAGATCTATTTATTTCACACATCGCCGGTAGTACAACAGGCATTCTAAATAATAGCATACATTGCCTAGGCATTGTATAGACTACAACAACCTCACCACCGGCAACCGACGACGGCCCACAGACGGCGTGCGTTTTAGTCGGTTCGAGTCCGACATAACCTCCTCCTCCGGCTCCGGCGGGGGAGGTATCCGTGGGGATTTTTCGCACGATAAAAAAAAGGCATTTTATAGAATGCCTGCATTATACAGATTGTCGGTAACATATAGGTAAATTGGTAAACTGTACTGTATTCACCGATATAAACTGTTGTCGACACCCTCGAAACTTTTTTGGCAACAAATTAAAGATCGTTGTGAAGATAAGACACGTCGTCGTCGGCACGGATTGCTACTCTCCGCAGTAACATCAATATTGTTTTAACTTGGGAGTATAGTTTCGTGTTGGCATGTAAAGTAAGGCGGCTAACTTTGAATATAAATCTATCCAGTTTACAGTTATAGTGGTGGAGATAACACAGCCGGGATGCGAGGGATATGTCCACAGAAATATGTTAGAATAGGACGGCCATAAATAGTGTTTACAACACACCTGCTCATAACAGTGATATTATTTTACCGCAATTAAGCACGGAATGACACCTATTATAAAACTGTGACTTTTTCATTACTATTATTCACAAAAGTGAGTTATAGATTCTTTTTTTAATTTTATAGGAAGTGTCTATAATTGTCTATGTTCTTAAAAAAGTTTTGATACAAAAAATAACGTGTTTAATAGTACGAATAAATTAATACGCCTATTGTATGGTCATTTGATGCATTTTCGTATTTAAATAAATAATTTCAACTTGTAATACTTGTGTAATAAACAAAATTTTCGCTCAAATTTAACTTTTTTTTTTCTCTAAGTACAGAAAAAAAAACAGAGTAAAAAAAAGTTAAGTTCAAACCTCATTTTTTTTTAAATATGGTCGACCGCCATTGTTTAGTGATGGGTAATATAGCTTTTTTACAATATCAAATCGAAACTGTATATCGATATTTCGTATCGGATTTCGAAACTATATATTTTCTGAAACTATATATTTACGCTACGGATGGATTCGCGTGGTATAATATCTGCGTGATGTCGTGATATATCGTTCTACATTCGCTCGATACTTCGTTTTGTACTATATTTGTTTAGTTTCAATATGATTTGATATCTTATGAAGGTTTGTACCAACCTGTATCTCAGGACTCAAAGAAAGCATACCTTAACTTTCTTATATTATGGGTTCTAAAATGCGGTTATGCATACTTTTTATTTATATATTAATTTATTCAAATAATACAGTAAGAATTGGATGTTAAAAAATTCTTATTTTTTTAAATTATTGTTAATCTGTGAAGTACAGGACTAGGTACCTACTCAGTTCGGGTAGCCCTCAGTTCAGACTAGGGTTGCCAACTCTTTTTTCGAGAAAAAAAGTATATTTAGGCCTGAGAAGAAAATTGAACAGTATTCTAGAAAATAGAACAGTATTTCACAATTACATAAATTAATTTTAACAAAAAAGTTTAACCGACTTCAAGAAACGAAAAAGCGAAAAATAACTGCGGTGCCTAGCCCGAGAGGATTTTAATTTATTTTTCTCTTTTTAGTGAGTTATAATCGATCCATCGTCTATCCTTTGCTTAGGTTCCTATCATCAGCAGCTTAAAATCACGAGCAGATAATTTTTAAATGCAAATACTGAAATTAAATTATGTTAAAACAGCAGAAACAGTGTTTTGCCACCATTTTGAGGATTTCTCTAGATCCTGTTATCCAATCCTGACTCCCTTGATCCTGTCATCCGATTCCGGCTCCCTGAACCAACTTTCTCTCTCCAACAAAACAAAGATCATAAAAATCCGGTTTTACATACACCGGTTCGTCACCTATTTTGCCCCCTTAGGTCTGTCTGTCTTAAAAGAAAGCATGGTTTCGTAAACATCTAAAATGGTAAATATGATTCCCATCAAATTTTTTTTTGGATAATGTGATTATAACATGACATAAACTCACGACTAAATCCCCGAAGGGGTAGGCAGAGGTGCTAGCACCCACATTTCGCCGTTTATGTTTAGGTCCCAATGTAATAGGTGGCGAGCCTATTGCCATTAACCGGACACTTATAAACCTGCGATAAATACACACTTAACTTCGAAAAGCATTGAAAAGTCATTGGTGTGTGCCACCGGTGGATAAATTAAAAGATTTAATATATGGCTGGCAAATAGAAGATAGCTGTGAACTGTATTATTTTCTATATTATGATTTATCATTAATAAACTTTGGATTATCATGGGACAATCAACACCTAAACTTATAAAATAATTGCAAATTGGTGCCCAATTAATTAAAATTGTATCAATTGCTGCACATTTTTGTAGTGTTATGCATTTTGATGCTGAAAACAGTATTTTGGATACTGTTTTTTTGTTGAACAGTAAACAGTATAATTGGGTGTAAAACAGTATAATACTGTTTTAAACAGTATGGTTGGCAACCCTAGTTCAGACACCAACTTAGAAAATATCCCTAAGTAAATACTTAATGTATAAAAATCAAAATTCACTAATATGTAATATACATACTTACTTAAGATATTTCTCGCATCGTGCAATATGTAACAAGGCACGATAGATTAAGTACCCATGTAAAATACGGTTCGACGTTTATGAATTATATAATTATGATTTAATTAGAATTTTAGTTAAAATGCATATATTATAATTATTACCTATACTGAAAATAATAATTAGATACATTTATTATTGCTTAGAAACGTTTTTGTAAATATAAATATAAATATTAAACATGAAAACACCCAGCGCAATGCAAATATTTTTACTGAGTGGGAATCGAGCTATACTTCCACCAAAACTCACACAAAAAACATTCACACTCTCTTAGTACATATGTAGGTACTTTGGCATATCAGTGTAGTGCATAAATAACCTATTTAACGACCTCACAGGTCGGATGTGTGACATAAAAACTTAAATAAATCACTTCAACTCTTACCCAAAAAATTGTTTATGTATAACTTGAGCAGGCTCACACAACAGCGGCGCAGCGACCGCCCTTGCAAGTGATGTCATGGCTTGATCACAGCCGCTACTCGAGTCTAGTCGGCACTGTCGGCAGTATTCGGAATCGCGAATATCGCGATACGATACGAAGTAGTAAGATACGATATACGAATAACGAACCTCGCACGCATACCTACGAATATAGTGTTTCGTCCGATATATAGTTTCAGATTTGACCAATATCGGATTTACGATATTGCCTCAATATAGTGTTTCAAAAACTATATACGATTTGTATCGCCCATCCCTACCATTGTTAAATGCGCGCGCATAGGAAAACGAATTAATTTGTAGTATTGTTTATTTAGTATTTGTAGTATTATTTTATTCGCAAGTGTGTTGTAAAACGTCGTATGGCACGTGTGAGCATGATGATTACCGTCCTCGGCTGTCTTAAGACCCTCGCCTGGCGGCTCGGGTCTCAATGGCGCCTCGGCGGTAATCACCAACGTTGCTCACTTGTACCATAATGTACTATTTTCATCTGCATGTATGTCGCACTTAGCTAATAGGGTAACTACGAGTAAAAAAAATCCTCGTGGTCACCCTGGGGTAACAAAATGGGGTAACCACGAGTCCGACCTCTTTTTCACTGTAAATAAATACTCAGGACAGGAGAGATAAGAAATGCCTCTATTTTTCAAACGATGTTATTACAAGCTATACTTAACAGTCTTAACAGCACTGTGTGGTATCAAATGAATTTCATGCCATGCACGCTCTCGCTGTAGAATGAACTCCCTAGGTTTACAATATGGGGTTCTTCAAGAAGGGCATTAGAAGGTTTCTACAGAGCAGGTAGCACGGGATGACGTCTCTGGTGTCTACGTCCATAGATCACGATTACCACTTTCGCTCCTGGTGTTTACGTCCATAGGCCACAATTTACCACTTTCAGGTGGTCCGTGAGCTTGTCTGCCACCTAAATGAAAAAAAAAAGTAGGTACATACGTACTTCATTCGATGTGGGTCCGCGATATCTTCAAAATGTATTCGAAAGCCAAAAAACATTCCGTATAAGGGACAACCGGTCGTCTTGCGCGCCAAAAATGGAAGCATGTATGATGTTAAGAGCTTTAGGCGTAAATTCTGTGTATCATGGCGTCTCGTAATTAATTTTACACAAAGTTCAACTGTTGCATTTTATTTCTTATCTGTTGTTACCTACTTGACCTATTGGCCTACCTGCTTGGGCAATTTTTGTGACCTGCGGTCGTGGGTCAATAATATAATATGGTCGATGTTAAAAACATGAAAATTCAACACTTTCTTTAGTATATTAAGTTACTAAACGTTTCCACTGCTGTGACAGCAGTGGAATGGAAACATGCACAACACTAGATATATACAGAGTACAGACCAAGGCAAGGAAGCATTGCTTGACTCTCTAGTGTTATGGATTCTAGAATGCGGATAAACATATCTAGATTTATTTTTAAATACTTAGGTTTATTTTTGTAAATATGTATGTATACATAGAAACATCCAGACTGAAGAAAATATAGGTACCTACATATTATTTAATACTCATGCATATAAACATTTGCACTGTGCAGGAATCGAACCTGAGCCGAGCAGTAGAACGCTCAACCGCTACCCCACTGAGGCCGTCGTGAATGCACTTTTTCCGTTGTTCCGGAAAAAATCACGAAACATCAACAGGGGGGAGGGAGGGGTATATTGAGATATAACGTGTATTTATTTTGTCTTATAAATCGCGATTTTTGTCACGTTTCTTAGTTTTTTAGCATTAAATGAATAAAAAAATACACGTGATTTTGGCTAGAGGAGGGGGGGGGGGGGGTATCTTAAACCTCACCACGTATCACCAGGGGTAGGGGGGGGGTTAAAAAATTGCTAAAAAAACATCACGTGATTAATGGACAGCCCTATTCTACTCCAGCGGGAAACAACACGGCACTTTCTCTTTTCCTAAAATTTATAGAGTAGAATGGCCAGTTGCATTGAAATACTAACTATTTGTAATATAAAATGTAATTCTGTAAAAGAGTACACGGTACACACTCGTTGACAATGGAAGAAGGGAACCATAGAGTAAAGTTGCTAGTGTACAAAAATATTATGTCATAGACATAGTTGGGGCGGCCTGAAATAGCCCATATTCTTAAAATAAACATAAACCGTAAAGGAAACAAAGAAATAAAGCCAGTATTATACATACAATACATTTTGTATTATTTATTACACTGGGAAGGCTGCGTGACTATATATATGTAGGCATGCATGTATAATACTCACCCCATACATAATAACAAAAGTTACATTATAAACAAACGTTATAAAGAAATGTTATATTGAACTTGAACAAAAAGGTTCAAGTTTCAATTGGCAAAACAACAACTTTGGAGACTGCTCTACAATGGAGCTTTTTATCTGAAGTTTGAACTTCAACTACGCGCACTAAGTTGTCTTTACCTGGAAATACTCTATGAACTCGACCTATAGGCCATTTGAGTGGAGGAGTGCTGGGATTTTTTAATAAGACCAACATTCCTTCTCTCAAATTAGGGGATTCCCTTTGCCATTTGGTCCTCTTATTTAAGGATGAAAGATAGTCATTAGACCACACTCTCCAAAATTGCTGCCTTACTTGTTCACATGAACGCCAAAAACGTAGCCTATTGGAAGGAATATCAACAAGGTTCGGTTGAGGGATGGAAGTCGGCACCGTACCCATCAAAAAATGTCCTGGAGTTAAGAATGAAAAATCTGTAACATCCTGTGACATAGGCGTGATTGGTCTAGAATTTAAGATGCTTTCAATTTCAGATATTATGGTATTGAATTGTTCATAAGTGAAAATTTTAAATGACGCGATTCTTTTTAAGTGGTGCTTTGCCGACTTAACTGCAGCTTCCCACAGACCTCCATGGTTGGGGCTGTATTTGGGAATGAAATGGAATTGTATTCCTTTTTCTAAACCGTAATCATTGACAGAATTTTTAAAAATTTCTGAGTTGTACATGTGGTATAATTCTTTTAATTTATTTTGAGCTCCCTTGAATGTAGAACCATTATCACAATATATATCAGAGGGATTACCTCTACGAGATATGAACCTTTTAAGAGCAGACAAAAAACAATCGGTAGTCATGTCTGACACAACCTCCATATGCACTGCTTTAGTAGCAAAACAGATGAAAACTGCAACATAGCCCTTGGTTATTAAACTGTTACGCTTTGTTGATTGTTTGATCTCGAAAGGTCCACAGTAATCTAACCCTACCTTATCAAATACACGAGCAGGATTTACACGATCTATAGGTAGAGAACCCATAAGTTGCTGAGCTGTATTTCCTCTTTCTCTACAACATGTGATGCATTTGTGAATTACACTTTTGATTTCTCTTATAGCATTAATAATATGATAATGTAAATTTAAGTTACTCAGTACAACCTTTAGGCCTCCATGCATTAGTTTAATATGTTCTTGCCTGATAATTAATTTCAGTAGTAGTAGCAGTAATTAAGATTTTGAGCAGCAAGCAGGGAAAGTATAACTAAATACTCATCTAAGTTCTGTGTATAAATATAATTAGAGCAGTTAAATGTTCAATAAATATAAGATTCATATAATAGAAGAAGACAATAATTTGATTTACAAGTGTTATAGATTACCAAATATAGTGTACAACTCAAGGTTCACTACCTGTGATTGTGGTGTTCTTTACACTACCCCTATAATTGTACAAGATAGTGATTTTGAAGCATATCTCTTTATATTAGGAAATATTAAAGTTGATAAAGAAACTTTAATATTAGAAGGAATACTAAATACTAACGAGTCATCACTTGTTGATAAATTGCTCTCTGATCATAATATCAACTCAGAAATTATAAAACATATAATAGGACATATCTCTCTAACACTCAAAAATGAGTACGGCAGAGACATACACTTCGAAGGATGTCCTAGACAATCTAAAATTAACACCTAACGAAGAGAATCAGAAAGAGTATGAGGCATCTGGTATTACACCAGAGAGTATCTCTTCTATAGATATTAAGAAAAATGTTATCCTTTTTGGTATAACACCTGAACATTTTTCAACAACTTATGCATCAATAGAGTTTGATTTCGGACAGTTAAAAGATAAATTTGCTCAATATTGTAAGGATTTCAATGATGACCTAACTGATGAAGTGCCAAGCAAAGCTCTTGAGTTCTGTTCCAAAATATTATTCGAATATGGGCCATACATGAGAGTGGAACGTAAAGGAAAAGGAGACAAAGCCATTAGGTTCCGATTCCCTTATGCTAAAGATGATAACAGTAAAGTCGGATTAAGGATAAGGACAGTTATTGTAACAACTTTCAAAGATATTAAATACACAACTTCTGAGATAGACGATAAGATGATACTTACTTTCAGGCAAGCAGCATTGCTTGCAATGGTCACTTTTAGCAAGGCAATAGAGTATTGTTACAACAAAAATGTGGGTACAATCTTATTAACACCATTATGTGGTGCTATCTTCTCAAGGGAGTCCATACGAGAAATGGCTGTACAACTGGGGATTGAGGAGATACGTCTTATTCAGACTATCAATGAAAGCTCTGCTTCTGGAGGCCAGTATCTTGAAAATTCAGATCTTGCATGTGCTATAGTATGCATGATCACTTCAACTAAGAAAGTAACTGACGAAAATATCAGGAACTCGATGATTAGCAAGGTAGTTAAACAATACATACACCGAGGGAAAGAGTACAATAGTACCTATTTTGGAATATATTGTAGACATGCTCTTGGTGGTGTACCAGCTGGCTTAGATGCTGACACTCTGATAAGAGCATATAAAGATCTTCAGACTGCCCAGGTAACTGCTAGAGCACAGGCTATGGCAATAAAACAGAGTGAAGTAAAAGCCACTCCAAAAGTGACTGACGTAAAACAAGATGCACCTGTAACTTATAGCATTAATAATATGATAATGTAAATTTAAGTTACTCAGTACAACCTTTAGGCCTCCATGCATTAGTTTAATATGTTCTTGCCTGATAATTAATTTTGTTATGTGACAGGACTTAGGGAGAATTATTGGACACCTTTGTGAAAAATCTAAATTAGCATTTTGTAATCTACCACCGACTCTAAGAACATTGTCGGCATCAATAAACGGCGTTAATGAATTTAGATTTGATTTGAATGGCTTATTTTCCTTTATGCATTTGATTTCAAAGTTGAAATAAAAAATTTGAATACCCTTTACTATGTAAGTTAGAGCCACTCTAAGTTCCTGCACAGAAAAGCTAGCACTATATGATTTACCTTTACATTTGTTAATGAAACGCAAAACTAGAGCCATGACTCGAGTGGTCTTAAACAATGTTGAATAATTTTCAAACAATGGCAAAATTGTAGGTTCCTCTTTTAAGGTACTTGCACATACTGACGTCTCAGGGGAAGATACCTCAGTATCCGCAAGTGGAGCCTCTATTGCTGATAAGTAGAAGTTGTAATTTTCACAATCTGTAAGATAATCAGGTCCCTGCCTCCATAGCTTATTATCATGCAATTCTTCTGGATCACAACCGCGCGAAAGAATGTCAGCTGGGTTCAATAAGCTTGGTGTATAAAGCCAACTCATGCTTGCGGTAAGTTTTTGTATTTCTTTCGTTCTATTAGCGATGTAAGCAGGGAGCTTTATTGGCATTATATTAAGCCAACTTAACACAATTTTAGAATCACAAAATAAAGCAATTTTTGTAACATTGAAAATGTTGCTCACATGACTCATAAGCCGTGCCAATAACAAAGCGCCATTCAATTCAAGCTTAGGTATGGTTAGTCGCGAGATTAAGGGAGTCACCTTGGATTTAGCACAGACAAAATGTACATGAAACTTTCCATTGATTTTAACTTTTATAAAAATGCAACAACCGTAAGCACTAGGTGATGCGTCACAATAGCCTATCAGCTCAGTTTCCTCAGAATCAGCTGTTTGTAAGTATCTGTTTACTGTAAATTCTGGCATGTGTACAACATTGGAATAGAACTCATTCCAAGCCTTTGCTAATTCTGTAGGCAATGGGGAGTCCCAGTCTAAGTTACTTTGCCATAACAATTGCAAAAATAATTTAGCCTTGACAGTGACAGGTCCAACAAAACCCATGGGATCAAATAGTCTACTGATGCTGCTCAAGACACTGCGTTTAGTGGGAACGCTTTCCCCAGCAGCAGCAGCAGTTAACTTCTTACCACTTACCTTGAATACATCACTCTGCGGGTCATAGTTAAGCCCTAGAATTTTGTGGACTGATTTATTTAGATCAATTTCCCTAGAACCTTGACTAATTTTTTCTTTAGGAAGGTCTTGTAATATTTGTGGGGTGTTTGATGCATATTTATGCAACTGAAAACCACCCTTTTGCATAAGTGTTTGTAATTCATCTTTTAAGGAGATAACTCCCTGAAGTGTATCACTACCAGACTGAATATCATCAATATAAGAACATTTCAAAATAGCCTCGCTTGCAAGAGGAAACTCTGTTTTATAATCTTTGGCTAACTTTACTAGACAAGCAGTAGCAAGGAAAGCTGAACTAGTTAGTCCATAGGTAACTGTCTGGAGTTGTAAACATTGTATGATGTCATTGTCCTTCCATAAAATATTTTGTAGACAACGATGGTCAGGATGGATGAAAACATTTCTGTACATGTGACGTATGTCACACTGTATAGTATATTTGTAAGTACGAAACATTATTAAGATTTCAAATAATGTTTTTTGTAAAACTGGCCCATTACACAGCATATCGTTGAGACTGAATCCCTCTTTCATGCGAGCACTTCCATCAAATACCACACGAAGTGTATTGGTTTGTTTGTCAGATCTCAATACTGCATGATGAGGTAGAAAAAATAAAGGTTGATCTTGAGAACTACAATTCTTTATATCTAGTATTTTAGCATGACCTAAATTCAGGTACTCTTGAATAAAGTCTTTGTATAGATTGTAATATGTATGATCCCTTTTAAATCTCTTTTGTAAATTGAGTAATCTTTGCAAAGCTATTGCATATGAATTGGATGAATTAATATCCTGTAAAGCGACTTTTAATGGAAGTCCTACTGTAAATTGGTTATTTTCTAAATTAACTGACTCTTGAAATACCTTTAAACTATACTCGTGTTCAGGCAATGTTTCATGATACACTTCAGGAACCTTTTCCACTTCAAAAAACTGTTTGACTTGGTTGTCAAGATCATAATCTAAACTACATACTGTATGCATAGTAAAGGTTGTATTACTTTCACATGTATGACCGCAGGTTGACACGATGTATCCAAGGCGAGTGTTGATCAAAACCGGATCCCCTGGGTCTCCCTCGACCTTGCCATTTTGCAAGATCCTGAAGAAAATGTCAGCTGCTAACAGGAGAGATACTTCACCTGGAATGTTGAATTCATCATTAGCCAGGGCTATATTTTTTGGTATTGTAAAGTTTTTTAAGTGAAATTTATGCTGAGGAAGCTTTGCTGTAATTTTGTTAATAATAGAACATGTAATATTCATATGGAAATTTTGTACTCTGGAGGAGATTGTTAGGTTAATACCTTTCTTACATTCCCCTTTAACACCACCCAAAGTTACAATCCTTTTATTTGAATCAAATGTTGATAAATTCAACTTATTAGCTAGCTCTGAGGTGCAGAATGACGTCTGACTCCCACTATCTAAGAGAGCAATTGCCAGGTGTTTGTTACCCTGTGCATCAGTTACTAATACTTTGGCTGTGGGTAATAAAACATTTATACTGGTAGAATGGAAAGAATGTAAACTTACAGGATTTTCATGTACATCCTTCCCCGCTAAGGGCGATGACTCCTTCTCAGAATGAATTAATGTGTTGTGATTGGCTCGGCACACTCCACATTTAAAAGAATATCTGCATTTCTTAGCATGCCTAGTTAAACATATTTTACATAAATGGTTACTTGTTACAAATTTCAGCCTATCTTCAATGGACATTGAAATAAATTTAGGACAAACATGTACTTTATGATTTTGTGAACACAATATGCATTTTAGAGTTTTATCAGAACCATCTGTACTACTAAATGATGAACTGGTGTTGCTTTTATTACATTTATATTTATCATTTGGAGAGGGGCTAGCTTCTAATGAAGCAGAACGTTTGTCCATGAAATTTAAAATATTTTGAATAGTAGGAATCTGTGTTATATCTCTATCACTATGGTACAGCCGAACAGTGTAAGAATCAAGTTTGCGAAGCACAATATTGGACATTATGGCATCCCAGTGATGTACCGGTTGCTCAAGGTTTGTTAAGGCTGTTAAATGTTGTCTAATTTTGGCAACACAGTCCCTCAACTGTACAGCTGTACCCTTATTTATATTAGGCAAATCTAACAAAAAATTGATGTGGTTATTTACCAGGAGAGCCTTGTTTTCGTATCTTTTTTGTAACAATTTAAGCGCTGCTTCGTACGAGTCTCCTAATATGGGAAGATTGTCGATGAGTTGTAGTGGTTCATCCCGAAGATACTTCTTCAAAAAACATAACTTTTGAACGGCGGGTATCCTTTCATCACGATCCACCATAGCCTCGAACATTTCGATAAAGGGCTTGTAAGTGCTGATATCCTTCCCGTTAAATGTAGGTATCTCTAATGTAGGAAGATGGGCTTTGTACGATTCGGTTTTGATTTCCGTCTTTGGAATTGCTTGAAAAATTTTCATAAGTCGGCTTATTTTAGCCTGTAGTATTAAAAAACGCTCTTCGAAATCGTCTTCTGTTGCGGTTTCGTCAATGAATTGCAATTTGGTTTGGTACTCCGTGTACTTACTGCTTACGTCACTTAGTAATTTCCAGCGTACTTCAAGGTCTTCCAACGTAAGCGTTGCCTCATGGTCAATGAGGAATCTTTCCTGGCGCGTTAGGGATCTTTTACATTGGCCACGCAACATGATCAACATTCTTTTTTCCTTTTCCAAGTCGTCGGCCATTTTTGTAGGTAACGCCGAGGTATCGCGAACCACGTGTACTGAGATGTAATGTATTGCACGAAATTACTACTTTTGTATGGAGATTATTATCCTGAACTGCTTTTTTCGGCACCATGTATAGATTTGGGTGTTAGTTGCATTGAAATACTAACTATTTGTAATATAAAATGTAATTCTGTAAAAGAGTACACGGTACACACTCGTTGACAATGGAAGAAGGGAACCATAGAGTAAAGTTGCTAGTGTACAAAAATATTATGTCATAGACAAACGACCTTCTGGATATGGTTATCTTTAAAACAAATAATGCCGAAGTTCGATTTACTGTACTGCAAACAACCTTTTTAATCGATTGACATAAACATCTTCGTCGATAAATATCATATTTTTAAAAAAATTAATCTTTTTCTTTTTTTTTATTGTAAGTTAAGTGCATGGATACAAATGTCATTTTTTTAGCATTGATAACATGTTTTCATAACGTAGTGCATAATCATGATAACAAATACCTGCTTTTTACTACCTTTACTTTTTTTTTCGTGCGGAAATCTCCACGGATTCCCTCCCGCATCTGAAACTTTCACCTCTGCTCCTCTGCGATCTGCTTACTGCTTTTCTATCTTTTTACTTGGCATATACCTAGGCATGGACGTACCAGTTTTCTTTAAGGGATGGGGCATGGCCGGCATGGGGCAGAAGCTAATGGGATCCGGATGGTTGTTGTCGTTCTGTTTTGTAGAGCGTTCTCTCTATCGCACATCGAACTGACAGCTTGGTACCTTTATAGAGTAGTTAAAACCGTTTATGTTATAAAATGTTAAATCTACAAGTTCGGTTTTAACAACATAGGTACTCTTAAAATATATCAGGCTGTGACGTAGTACATAGTGTGATTTATAAAGCTGTAATACTTTAGTATTATGCTCTACAAAACAGAGCTAAAGCAGCATCATGGGATTGGTAGCGCGAGTGTGATTGCACACGTCCATAGGCCACGGTAACCACTTTCCATGCCGTGTATGAGCCGTGTGCTTGTCTGCCAGTTCTGCCCAAAGAGTATAGTAATATATAGGAGGTTCTGCCACCTAAGTGGTATAAAAAACCTCTCTTATTTCCGAAGAGCGACGTGCCAAGTCAAATGTCAGGTAGTAATGCGAAAAATGCATAAGTAGGTGCCTACCTTATTAGTGCATTGTCTTATATGACATACAGGCAGACATGATAATTATAATCGTGTCATTCTGTCTGGCATTGTCCGTTTTTATTCTTGGACTCTCCGAATTTCAGATTTTGCATCAAAGAAATAACTTATTAAAATAACGAACGAACGAATTATAAATACATTAAATACCTATGTCCATTTTAGAGAAAAACTTTTCATACGTTCGCAAATGAAACAATTTTTTGTATAATTGGTGCTGTGAGTGGGAAGACCCAGGCTTGTCCTGCTTTGCCTTCTGCACTGACAGCACAGAAACTCTGTTCTTACAAGGTCGGCAGCACGAGTGTGACTGCCCTGGTGTTGCTGTTGCACACTTCCATAGGCCACGGTAACTCTGTAACCACTTTCTATCAGATGGGCCGTGTGCTTGTCTGCAACCTAAGTTGTACATAAAAAATCCTTATCGCCGCAGTCGGGTTTAAACCCACAGTCAATATTATTATTAATACCAAAATGGGCACGAAATAATCAAGCCGGCGGTCGACTAAACTGACTTAACTACATTGACTAAAACATAACGACCTACCTACCACTTTTACGGTCAAATTACTACACAAGGAGTGATTTTATCTCAATTTTAACATGTTTTAACAACAATAGACGGTTACTGCTACCATATTGAGGCACTAACTTTTTAAAAGCAAAGACTAAAAAAGTACCAAAGAGTCCGAATATGGCGGAGTCACGTATTGTTGCCGCCAAAATAAAGTGGAGATGAAATCTGTGTATGGTGTAACTGTCTGGCGCCGGTGGTGGTTGGTATTGTGCCGCCACTGAGAGTAGCGACTTCAGACGTATTAGAAGATGGCAACATATTAATACCACATCATCATGCATACAAAAAAATGCACACAAGAGGAAGAATGCATACAAATATTTACTTTGGACATCATCATCCTCATCCTAGCGATACCCAGATTGCATTCGAAGTTAGCGTTTTGGAGTCTGATACCGAAATGAAAGCCTGCGCCCGAGACTCCTTCGTTGTTTAGCAAACGCCATTTTTTCTTATAAGTACTAGATCTTCTCTATAATATAAAAATGAATCCCTAAATGTGTTGCTAAGTTCAGTTGGAGAGAATAGCGGTACGAGGTTCGCGGGGTCAGCTAGTCTCTATATATAAAAATGAATCCCTATTTCCCTTGGTCACGCCATCACGCGTGAACGGCTGGACCGATTTCGCTAATTCTTTTTTTAGAACATTCCTTAAAGTACGGGGATGGTTCTTACGGTGAGAAAAATTGAAAAAAAAAGAATTGACTGTTAGGCGGTACGAAGTTCGCGGGGTCAGCTAGTGTCAAATTAAAATGTCAAGTAGCACTAGCCGCATTTCCGCGCTGGATTGCAATAGCTGACCTTTGCATTAGGTACGAGCCGGAGCGAGAGTCATCAGTTTTCTCCCTTATTCTTCGGCCTATATCTGCCACAAGGCTTTTTGCTTCTTAGAAAAAGAAGAAAGAAAGAAATATATATTTATTTTGACCCGCAGCACACAATACAGTCAAAGCCAGCCAATTTCTATTCTTTAAAAAATCTAGCAGCGTCACAGTGAGACACACCTGTCTCACTAAAAACTTGACCCTTTAGCATCGCAAAATATACAAAAGTTGTCCAATGTCCATACTGTTAGCAGTCGCAGGAGGCTCGGCGGTATCAGGTCGCGTGATTCATACCTCAGAGGTCAGGATTACCAGTTCGAGAGAAATGAATGACTTGCCGTCGTATTTCAAGCGATTACGTGCAGCCCTACTGTTTATTAACTATATTGTTTGAATAAATATACAATTTAAATGTTATGCTTCAAATAAATGTGAGTAATATATTGAAATTGCATATATTTGTAACTAGGTTTGTGATGAATTGGCCGAATAGAATTGCAGTGAGTGGGTGACATTGAAAATAACTTATTTACGTATTCGTGTATTCTGAGAAATAGTCTCACTGTTTGTCACCGTCATCATCATGGTGATAGTCCCGGTTGCATCCAAACCTGCAGTGCAATTTTCTACTAATATTTTCAGGTTTAGGTTAAGAATGTCCAATTCCTAAAATGTCCAGAAGGTGCAAAACGTCCTTAACCCAGAATTTCCATATTCCAAAATGCCTAAATCCTGGAATGTCCAAATGCCTGAAATTCCAAGTCCATAAAGTGCCAAATGTTAAATAAAATAAAAAATGTTGATGTAAAGGGCAGCGACTGCTGTCTAACTTTCTCAGAGGGAGATCCTGTCTCAGAAAGTCATCTGTTAATCAGCAAGTTAGGTGGTCTTGGGTCTTTGGATCTTCGCGAAGCCAATATCTTTGCGAATGACTTATTCGTCATCTCGGTGGTGCCGTATCTTCAAGTGCTGAGTCGACACTTGTAAACTCGGTACTCGATGTTTCTTTTACCATTAGTATTTGTAATTCGTCAACTTGTCCCAGATATAAAAGATTCCATTAGGTGGGCTGTATGCTTGTCTAAGACCTAAGTATCTAGTATAAAAAGAATGAACCGACTTTCCTTCTGCAAAGTTTCACCCTTCGCCAGTGCTGTGGTACACAGGCGATACTTGCAGGCATTTCCACTCAATAGCACTTACTTTTAAGTCCTCGAGTCTGAATTTTCATTGCGAAACTAGGTACGTACCTAAGTATATCCGTTACGAAACGACCTATTGTGCTATGGGCCCATCCCTATTTACAACGCAGTGGGCCGGGCCCAGATTTCTAATAAATTACCTACTATCAAATCACATATTAATGTTACAAAGCTCAAGCTCAAGTTTGTTTGAACGTAGCGCGTCTCAGGAATAAATGATTCGGATTGAAAAATTATTTTTGTGTTGAATAGTCCGTTTATCAAGGCAGGTTATAAGAAGCTATATACATAATAATATCCTGCTGCTACTAAAGGGAGCGGAGCAGTAATCATAAATGTCAACAAATCCGGCAGATTCCCATCCATACGTTATTTAAAAAATTAAAACATTGCGAGCCTTTGTGTCTAAAGCTTGATTGGTAAGTATGCCATGATGAGCGAAGCCGGCGAGCAGGTCGGCTAGTTTTTTTTAAACAATATCAGCATTATAAATTACTAATATTCCCTCAAACCGCTCCAGCTAAGCTCAATTGCTTGTGTTAGGAGTGGGTTTACGTCGGTAGTGTAAAGGCAGGATTCGAAGCCGTGACCTCTCGATCATAAGGTCGATTCCATAACCACTAAGCTACCGATGCTTTTGCTATATATACCTATTTATTTTATACATACATATATTTTATTTATGCTATCTAATTTTATACAGCACGCCATTCAGACCAGCAGCGTTCTCAATAAATATTAGGTGCGAGTAATTTAGGACAATATTGAAGTCTAGAGCAGCGTTTAGTGTTAGGTACGTACCTATCTGTTCCATAACTTCGATGTTGAGACAGATATACAATTCAAATTTATTCGAAGCACTCCTTACTACAGTTTTCATAAGTGAGTTTCAATTTGATTTGTGCAACAAAAAGTTGAGGGAAAAACATTGATAGCTCCAAAATTAAGGGCAAAAATAGTCGGTGGAGTAGAAAGCCACCCCATTTCTTCCTGTAGGTGTCGTAGAAGGCGACTAAGAGTTTGCCTTAGGATTGACTAAGAGCCCGCTTGACGCCAATAGGCTCGCCCACTATTAAGTGGGATGGGATCGAAAATCACAGTTGGCGAATGTGGGTGTTAGAACACTTCTGCATACCCCTTCGGGGATTTACAGGCGTGAGTATATGTATGTGTGTATGTCTTAATATTGATTTTAGATCTTAATGAGTGAATAATATGTCACTATGTTAGTTAACAAGGTGGACAGACGACCTCATTAAGGCCGCGGGAACGCGCTGGATGCGAGCCGCTTCCAACCGGTCCTATTGGAGATCTATAGGGGAGGCCTATGTCCAGCAGTGGACTTCCTATGGCTGAAATGATGATGATGATGATGTTAGTTAATTAATATGTTAGTTAGTCTCCTTGTCACCAATAAGTTGTACTCGTAAGACTTATAAGCTTCTTGCTTGTCACCTATGTAACGTATGACTCAGCCAGCTATGACAAACGACTTAGTGTACAACACATAAGTATATGAGACTCAAATCGCCCTTGGCCAACATTTTTTTTGTTTAGTTTTAGTATACTTAACTATTTTCTCTGTCTCCAAATTTTCTGTCCAAATTTTGTGTCAGAAAATTTGAAGATACGGATACTTATTTTACAGTACGCGGCTTTTGATTTTGACCTGTGGGAAGTGTGGGAGAAGAGAGAGGGATAGGATTGATTCGGGTTTGTAGAGCCTCTTTCGCACAGCACAAACGCAGCTCAATATCTTCTTAGAGTAGTTAAAACTGACGTTTCCATTTAATCCTATCTCTCCTACTCTCGTATAAAACGTGAAAGATTGTGAAGATGTTTGTTATTCAATCATATAAAAGCTGAACGGATCTGTCTAAAATTTGGTACAGGGATATATTATCTTGGTAGATATCTATCTACCTTGGAATAACACATAAGCTATTTATGCCTGTAATAGGTTCCCATAGGATGCGGGAACGGGATCTAAATTTCACACAGATGGAGCCACAAACAGCAGCTAGTTTTAATATTTTTTTGAACACAAACAGTTTTAACTCCTCTATAAAAGTAACAAACTGTCAGTCCGATGTGCGATAGAGACGGCTATCGAGAACAATGTCAATTGAAGAGTGTGGTTCGAAAAATAGAAGAGAAACACACGAGCAAGTAGTTCGTAGTTGCGTTTCTAGGTGTGATAGCAAAGCGAAGTAATTTTGTTACTTTATATGGGGTGGCGAGCATTGACAAGTCAGTCATTTAATTTGAATTTTAATGTAATGTTTGCACAGAACTCGCTGCATTTATTGGACGGATAATTCTTAGCTCCAACTATAAGTATTATGTCAGATTGTCTGCCTTGTACAATGACATCTATTTTATGCAGGTATAGGATTTAGGTAATCTGTGGTTCCTAGCAGAAGTACTTAGGCCGAGGCGGTCGGTGGCGCGAATCGCGCGCGTCCTCATACCGGGGGCAAGTTGGGGATGCCGTGGCCCTACAACCGAGGAAGCCATCTTGATGGTTAGCTGGGACGTGCGAAATAACCACCCCCACTGGCTCCGGCAAAGAGAGGGGAGGTATCCGTAGTGTAGGTACTAATACCGCAAGGTCCGCAAGTTTCTTTTTCGGGATTGGCGCTCAGAGATTTTATGAACACACTCGTTTTTTGGGTTCTATGGGTTCTTCAAGAAGAACCCATAGAACCCAAAGGTTTAGACCCATTAGAAGGTTCTTACGGGGTGTGACGCCCCTGGTGTTGGACACGTCCATAGGCCACGGTAACCACATTCCAGTAGGTGTGCCGTGTGCTTGTCTGCCACTTAAATGGTGTATTAAAAAGGATTACGTTACGGATGAAAAAAACTCAAGTGTCCTTTTCTACTCAGAGTTCATGCACTGACAGCATTCGTTGCAATCTTTGCCCGCGATGATCGTTAGATCCGCGCGGCCGCCTCCACGTCACGGTTCCCTCACTCCGAATCTTTACTCATACCTAATAACGCTGAAAAGTTTGTTTGTCTGGTTGTATGCATGTGTGAATTTCATTTTTTTAAATTGGATGCCCATCTTTAATACATTACCCAACGAGTAACGACCCTTAGAATCAGTGCAATAAGAATAAGAAAGTCATAGGCACATTAATGCCTTCTACTAGAGACTAGACTGACTGCATGTAATAAAAAAATTAGTATCGACCGAATCCACAACGGAATCTTCGGACCATTCGAACGTGTTGCTGAAAAACATGCATCTCCCTTTTCGAGACAAGCAAGATGAATGGGGCTGGAAAGATAATATAATTATGTGGATTACAATATAAGGACAGTGAAAGACACTAATGGAAGTAATAGACTACCAAAGATGCGCCTGTTATCCTCTTTTTTTTTTTTTTTTTTTTTTTAAATGAATGTGCGCTTTTTGTCATACTGTTGAAATATTGAATTACAAAAACACATGCTAAGTACCTACATACTGCCTTGCTACTGCGTCTAATTTTATTCCAAATTCAAAAGTCAAAATTCATTCCCGCCAGGAATCGTAACACAATTTTTGTTCTAAAGAGCTTCTATTCTCTGGGAATCTCCACGGGCACATAATCTTTTGGCATTATCATTTAGAACCAATTTTATTCATTCTCATAATTGGTTCAGCTCTATGGTTCGATGAGTGCATTACGAGTACCAGCAAAAAATGTTCTTATAATTTTTATATTTTATGATGAAATTAATTTTATCTGTGGGCTAGGCTGCGGTGCACGGTGTTGCGAGTCACCCAATCTCGCTAGTAGCCAATAAAGGTTTGCTTGCTCCCATACTCCCATGATAATTCTATTTAGATGACAATGTTCTCTCAGTTAGGGGTAGAGCGCTATAAAGGGAGTTCGGATTTAAACTTCGACCAAAATAAAAAGTGCTACTTATTTTTTATTTTGGTCGAAGGATTCAAATTAGAAATTCGTAGCAATATGGTGGCACGCGACGCTTGCAACCCGCATAAGTGCTTTCAGCAGTAATTCTCATAAATCGTAAAAGTTATTAGCTGTCCAGTCACTATAGTTAGACTATATTGTACTGTAATCAGCCAATACCGATATCCATGAGAATTAGATCAAATTGAACTGCGTAAGATCAGTTAATTGGCGAGACACCCGACGCACAGGCGCCTCTAATTGGCTTAGAAAAACTTGATAAAAATGTTTTAAATTACTTAGTCTTAAAATACGAGTATCTATTACACCATTCGATTAGGTACATAACTAAACGTAAACAATCTTGATGTGTCTATTTAATATTTCTTCTAATCTAATACTAAATTATATAAAATTCTCGTGTCACAAAATGTGCGTAATCGAACTCCTCCGAAACGGCTAGACCGATTTTGATGAAATTTTTTGTGCTTATCCGGTATCTATGAGAATCGGCCAACATCTATTTTTCATCCCCCTAAATGTTAAGGGTGGTCCACCCCTTAATTTTTTTTTTTTTTTTTCAGAGAAAATTTTTTGTTTTTATTTTTTTATGATACATTATACAAAAATACATGCAACCCTAAATTTTCACCCCTCTACGATCAACCCTTATTTTTTATTTGGTAATTAAAAAGTTTTATCTAATATATAAAATTCTCGTGTCACAAATGTGCGTAATCGAACTCCTCCGAAACGGCTCGACCGATTTTGATGAAATTTTTTGTGCTTATCCGGTATCTATGAGAATCGGCCAACATCTATTTTTCATCCCCCTAAGTGATAAGGGTGCAGCGGGAACGGGATTTGAATACCACGCGGGCCGAAAATATGGCGGTACGAAGTTCGCCGGGGCAGCTAGTAACCATATAAAAATCAATGCCACTTTTCGTTGTTATTACCCGACTACGGTGAAGCCAAAGGAGGGTTATAATATCGGATGAACCGATTTGGCTAATTTTAGTCTTGAAATATTCAGACTTCTAATAAATCAGTAAGTCAATAAATTAAGTTATTTTTCGCTTTTCAGTGCCTCTTTTTCGTTTCTTGAAGGCGGTTAAACTTTTTTGTTAAAATTAATTTATTTTTTCGTTTCTTGAAGTCGGTTAAACTTTTTTGTTAAAATAAATTTATTGTAATTGATTACGTTTTAATTTTCTCATATAGCTACCTACCTACCTTCCTATCTACAGACTAAGCTACAGACATAAAGTAAACTCAAACAAGAAAATAATGAACCAATTTTACTGTGGTTACTAACCGTGAACGATTTAGTAGACAAAGTGAATAATATTTTCTATTTGAGTTATTTTACTGCAGTACCCAGCAGCTATATTTTATTTAGATACAATTATGTTAAAGCATTTGAGTTAGATATTTGGATTCTGTATACCTATTTGGTGTTGTAAGTGGGTAACATTTCAAGTGTATCGTTGTGGCAAGACTGTTCAGCATTTTATAAATTTGAATAAAAAAAAATTCAAGATGTGAGTGAATGAAGGGGCTATCTGACAATTTCAAAATATTAAGATAAAAAACTTCAAAGCTTTAATAATTAATTTGCAGTTGTATCCGTAAATGAAGTATAAAAGTTCGAAGTTCTTCAAAGTTCGCTATCTCAATGTTTTGAGGTAACTAGTCAGATAACCCCTTCATCCACTCACGTCTATTGGAAAGCGCTTGTGTGGAAAGCATTTTGCATTTTGACGCACAATGACCTATACGCACAATGACCAACGGGTAATACGAATTGATTTCGTGTCTACAACTCTGGTGTTAAATCTCACAATTCTGAAGCAGCCTTCCATTCATAATCATCATAGCTTTAGTCTCAATTGGATCCTAAGGTCCGCTCTCGCACTCTATGTCTCTTGTCAACGAGAGTGACTACTGTCTCAACTTCCCAATCCCGAGCAAAAGCAACCTGGGCCGATCATGCAGTAGGTATGCGACCTATTCGCAAACCGACAAGAATCGGATTATAGGGATCCCTCGCCACTGCTACCTAGCAAGCCACTATGAACGAACTAATTGTAACAATCAATCGCACGAGGCTTTCATCAATCAAGCTATAATTATTTAATTGGGATCAACTGCAGCTGCGAGCGCTCTGCCACCGACATGAGAATTGGGACGGAAGTGTCTCAAAGGTGACAAATGATAACACAATAATTGTCATCCATCTTTACAGGCTTAGTTGTTTGTGAAGGTCAAATCTTATATAACCACTTCCTCAGTCCTCTTCTTCATTTTGTGAGCCTTTATCAACTCAGTTGAGGTCGGTTTTCCAGTCTACTTCAGAACTTCGATATTTTCCGTGAAGCAACTTCATCTGATGTCCACAACCAATTAGCGATATCCAATCTCTGTCTATTTTTTTATTTTCTGTGGTTAGGCTAGTCGAACTTTTTAGGGCTCCAACTACCCGTAACGACTGCCATAGATGTTCCTAAAGCAACCGGAACCTTCGAGGTGAAAGCTTCCGATGCAACTGGAATTAAAGAAGTTTTACAATTTACTGTTAAGCGATAATACAATTAAAGAGAGGAATTTTTTTTCAGCCCTTGATGATGGTAGGTACCTATTTAAAATAATTATTGAGATTCCACAGTATAATTAAATGTCTTAATAAGTTAGTGCCTGTTAATTAAAAGGAAATCTTTTCATCGAAATAAAGCCAGTTAACGAGTAGGTACTTATCAAGGTATTCAGGAGACCTTTTCGATTGCACCTATAGTCCAATAATTCAATTATTATACGGTTATTTATTAAACTTTTCTGAATTTTTCGTGTGTACACACATACCTAAAGTAATAATTAAGTATCACCTTCGATCTTTAATTGAAAAAATCGATATATCCAGTCCTAGACGGACTTGAATTAGTCTAAAACTTTCTATGGGATATATCCGTCTGAAACTCAGCGAACCTGGATAAATTAAAATTTGCTCTACATACTTTGTAGGAGAATAAAGAAGCAGTGGCGCAGATTGGGAGAAGCCTATGTCTAGCAGTGGACTGCAATAGGTATGCTAATTAAATTACTTAATTGATTGGTTGATATTGATTGCAATCATTTTAAAACAGTGTATTTTGATCATTCTAGATATGAGGAGGGGGTTAGCAGATTTTGTTACCATAATTACCTGAGCTTTCCTAAAATCTCCACTCAAGTTTAGTTCTAAAACACAATCCTGTAGTTTAAAATAGTTTCAATGAGTTTCAAGTCGACATTCGCGATTTAATGTCGTTCGTCCTAGAATACCTATAGGCGTTTGTAGAAATTGAATATCAACGTCACCAAAGTTAAAATAATTCTAGACAAATATCAAAAGAATGGAAACACCACAAGTACAGCAATTTCAATTATATCTTTGCTCGTTTCAAAACTGTTAACTAAGGAAGTGAAAACCTTCGCGTATCCAGTCCACAGAATCCAATAAAAAACCGTACGTATCAAATATATCATTAAAACTCGAGAAAATATGATAAATTACCAATAAACGCGTGTTCTTAGTTGCGATGTTTGTTTTTGTCGAGATTTTTTGAATTAAAACAAATTCTGCAAAGTCAACTTTATCAAATGCTTTATCAAAGTCACCTGTGATTTCGATTTTCAACCTTAATACGGATGTTTTAAGGTTGTAGGATGTTTTATTGGATGTATTTTGTTATGTCCATCCTTCAAGTAATGACCAATTAGTGCAAACACCAGCCCAGCTTCAATGTACAAAGGTTCTATCCTATCTATTTCTTGTTCGGTTAACAAACTCATGAATGAAACGGTGTGGAACGCGTTTGCGAGACTTGTTTTACTTATCTTTTTTAATTTTATTTTTATATGTAGTCGTTATTGTTATGTTCTTAGCAACACTAAAAATTTCAAATGGCCTTGGATTTTTTTCAGATTATAATAAGTAGGATTTTAGATAAACCACGGATTACGAAATAAAGATTCTTCGTAGCTGTCCCTTGTGTGCTGTGAAGGTGTTGAATATTTTTGGGACCCCAATAAAGATCTTCGGGGTCCAACTAACCCCGCCTACAAGCCGGTACTAATCTATCGAGTTGGGAATTTGCCGAAATGCGAATCAAGCGAATCGAGACGGAGGACGATGGTACAATATAAGCCAAATTAGTCGAGCAGATTTCGGGTTCTAAAATGTGATGATGATGAGATAATTTTGATGACACAATATTGCTATGATAATTGTTTAATTTGAGGTTTAGTCTATTTGGGATTTGATCATTTTGGGATTAAGTTAATTCGAAAGTCAGGCAATTTCCTTTTATAACGGTTTGAGCTTCAGAAATTTTGGTTTAAAGAAGATTTGAGTTTTACTAAGCGTCTTGAGGTCGTCTCAGGCATTTTGGGAATAGGTTGTAATACTTGTAATAGACAGGACCTGATTTTTACTGAAAAATTATTAAGTAGAAATGTTCCTGGTCTAACTTTATTCATTTCAGTGAATATGCATAACTACATTATGTGTTACTGAACAATAAACTTTATTTCCTATTAAAATAAGTATTAAATCGTATTGACAGCTCACGAGGGTTGGTAATTTTACTTTTATCTTACCTAAGACAGCGGCCACTGAAAAACGCAACTTTATCTCGACTCCACATGTTTTTTTACATGAACTTTATGGCTCTTGAAATACAGAACAGTTTTGCTTATCAGATGGTTTTTGAATTTAATTGTAAGATTGTAGACTGTAGGTCGGCTTCATCCTTTATATGGGAAATCGGCATCATTCACATGTCACGATGAAGTAGGATTCCAGTGTTAGATATAGTCACCGGCATATACTCAGTGAAGTTACAAAATATAGGTACTCTATAAATGTTCTATGTGCTCAATAGTGGCGAACAGTAAAAGGAAGCTGCAGGAGAGATATTTAAAATAATATTTTTCCCAACGGCTTTTATTCTTTTTTTTATACTACTTAGGTCGCAGACAAGCACATGGCTCTCCTGATGGTAAGAGGTTACCGTGGCCTATGGGCAAGTGCAACACCATGGGAGTCACACTCGTGCTGTCGACCCTGTAAGAACAGAGAGATTCTGTGCCGTCAGCGCAAAAGATAAGTAGGTCAAAGACTTTGGTTTTCCCACTGACAGCACACTGGCTCCCTTTTCTAAAAATTTCATCCTTCGCCACTGTTGAGCAAGAAGCGTTTTTGAGGTGTCTTTTGAGTTTTGAGGATAGTAAGCGTGCTACGGCGGTGGAGGAGCTCAAATCCACCAAATCTTGATTATATCAAACCAATTTGCTCAAGCTATGGAATGAAATACCTGCGGTGGTTTTCCCAAACGACTACAATATGGGGTTCTTCAAGAAGGGCATTAGAAGGTTTCTTCACCCCCCTGGTGTTGCATACGTCCATAGGCCACGGTAACCAGTTTCCATCAGGTGGGCCGTGATTTGCCACCTAAGTCGTATAAAAAAAATCGCACGCGCCAAGGTCTCCAGTTTCTCACGATTTGGGGTCAAAATATATGCCGGCAACTGTAGTGAGTGAGTAATGATCGATGATATATGGCCTAATTGAAATGTTTATACTCGCCAAATATTACTTGAAGTAGGTTGAGTTGTTCGTTGTTTGGTCACGAATGTTTATTTAATTTTAGAGATAGGGTCACTTAGATAGTTGAACATGAATCTGTATATTAATCTCACATAAGAAATTTAGTTTTTTATTTTTTTTTATTATCAGAATAAACGCTCTTGTAATAGTCAAGTTATGATGATAAGTAAATCAATCAAATTATGATGTAGAAGGAGAAAGAGTAGAAGAATCCGTTAAATATCAATCAATCAATCAATTATTAGCCTACTAGCTTTTGCCCGTGGCTCAACCCGCGTGGATGTCGGTTATCGCGACCAAACATAGCCTATGTCCTTTCTCAAGGTCTAATATACCCCTATACCAAATTTCATCAAAATCGGTTCAGTGGTTTAGGCGTGAAAGCGAGACAGACAGACAGACAGACAGAGTTACTTTCGCATTTATAATATTAGTAGGGATTGCAGTCCACTGATGGACATAGGCCTCTCTCAATATGCGCCACAACTGAAAACCTCCGCCTTCATAAATAGTTTTATTTAATGTAAGTATACTGACTAGTAATACCTGCCTAAGTATAAAGTATCGTAAATATTTTAGTATTAAGCTATTTTTGTCGTTAATTGTACCTACTAACTTTAGTATCACAGGACAGGACCATGACAGAGGAATGAACTAATAAAATATAGGGCAAAACAAATTAAATATTACACAAAACCGCAACCGCAGCATGTTTGGATGGCGCCAAAAAAGTGTAACAATTCTATTTTAATCCACTTCCAGACTACTGAGATTCAAATACGAACTTACAACAATTTGTACAATAATTGGCACCAAACTAAACATCACTTTACGCACAAGTCGGGTTCTAGAAGTAGGTACTGAGTCCTTAGTCATAATTTTCAATTATGTATTTTAAATGGTGTAGGTCTGTACAATAAAGTATAAAAAAAAGAAAAAAAAATAGAATACCTACGCATAAACATCCTAAGATACATATAATCAGTGTGCTGATGGTACAAGAAACAAGTATCACCACTCTATCTTCTCCAAAGGGTGTTGTAAGTAAGAGACGACTAACAGAAAAAATACACAGACGATATCACTGCGAGAGAAGGAAAACTCGAAATAAAACCTTATACCAACACGTTTGACCAGTCACCAGCGTGGAAACAGTAGGCCAAAGCTTTCCCAATAGCATTTGACATCTTAGATCGTATGATTGTCCAATGTCCACCTATTTTAGAATCCGGACCTGTGTGCGACGCTACAATTTTAATTCATTTTTGACATTTGACAATGATATTTAAGAGCCGATGACCGACGGGGTGGTATTACTCGTATTAAAGAAGATTTTCGCAGAAACAAAAAAGGAAAAGTATGTAGATTATAAGGAGAGAGATAGCTTGATTTCCGGTAGAGAATAGGTCCATCCTATCTCATCCTGTGGGTGTCGTAGAAGGCGACTAAGGGATAGGGCTGTTCTCCATCCGACAGTAAACATACAGCTCATGACTAAGTGCCCGCTTGACGGCAATGGGTTCGCCCCTATTAGTTGGCGAAATATGGGTGTTAATACACCTCTGCCTAGGGGTACCTACGAGGATTTACACGCGTAAGTGTATGTATGTATAATATGTATATGTAGTTAGTAATCATTCTGTGGAGAGTTGTTTTATTATACATATTTTTGAGAGATCCTCGAATGAATACAGTATTATGATTAAGTCATTTGATTATTGTGTGCTTTTGAAATTTTTGAATACAAAAATAAAAAATAAGTCAAGCAGTTTTGCAAAAAGTCGAACACGTGTTCACAATGACTTTATCTTGGTTCGTTTTGGTTGGTCCATACTCGCGTTTGTTTTTCTTTATTTGCGGTTTTATAAATTATTTTTACAAGTTCGAGTCATGTCTGATATTTTACCAAATGTGTGGTCTTCTTAATACCTATATAGGGTGAAGTCTCCTAGTATCGGCCATGTCCTAATATCGGCCTTTTCGAGAAAATGAAACATAACTATGAAAATAACCATAAAATTATGATAGTTTTTATGCAAAAAGCGACTCTATATCCGTACGAATAACATCCCATATTTTGGTGCGGGTACCTCCACATTTTAACGTTCAGGTGGCAATAGAGCACGCGCAGGTATCGACGGGTGTGATTTGGTGGCAATACCGAGTCAAATCCCGGAGTCGACGCACTGAGTGGGAAAGTATTTGAAAGGAATTAAATATACCTATGGTATTTTATATTATTTTTTATTAAAGAAAAACAGTCGAAGTACCGTTTAGGTAGTGTGTTTTTAAATTTATTTTTACTTTTTATGAAATAATCGCGGGGTCGAGATTAGGGGTCTTTATTTTGGATAAATCTCAATATCGGCCACCTGGTCGATATTGGGGCAATGCATGAAAACACTAAACTGTATGTTAATCTATTTTATATGTTAGCAGTAACATTAATAAGGTTAAAAATGAAATAGCAGCTCTGTTTGAGCACCAGATCCTAACATCGGCCGCCTAAAAACTTTTTTTGCCAGCTACGGCCGATATCTAGAAAGTCGATGCGTAATAACGGCCACCTTAGTTTGTATAGGGTACTTACTTTCCTACAACCTTCGAACTTTACAATAAACAGGAACGTGGTGCAAAATGAACAAATACTTATGTATTTTAATTTAATCAATAATAACGGGTGGCGCAAAAGTAAAGACCCTATTTGGTTCGGCTATAACATTTTTTCTAAATTAGAAAACTAGATTTAGGTTTTTTTAAATGTATATTTGTACCATTAAATTTCGTACCATTAGGATTTAAAGATGATGTCTTTTAAATGGTGACCTCCAGAGTTGATACACATGAGCCCTATTTATGACATTTTGCATAACTTGCCGTAACACTTCCTGCGATATGTTCGTTATTTCTTGACGAATGTTTTCTTTTAGAGCTGCGAGAGTCTGTGGCTTGTTCACATACACCCGAGATTTCAAAAAACCCCAAAGAAAGAAGTCTGGACTGGTCAGATCGGGTGATCTTGCAGGCCAAGGCAAATCGCCAAAACGAGAGATAACTCGGCCTGGAAAAGCGTTTGACACAATTATTCCACGTTCTTGGGGAGTAAAACGGTCCATGTTTATTTTCAGTGTATTTTACATTTGTTCACTACACAATTTTCAACAACAGAATGACAGAAAATTTCATATAAAAAAAATAAAGGTATTTTCTTTAGTGCCACTACTTTTGCGCCACCCGTTATAATCATGTCGTCCCAACAAAAAGAGAAACGTTTCAAACCTATGGTTATATGACCATAGGTTCTATGACCCCTATAGGTTCTATGACCCCTATAGGTTCTATGACCCCTACAGGTTCTATGACCCCTATAGGTTCTTTGACCCCTATAGGTTCTATGACCCCTATAGGTTCTATGACCCCTATAGGTTCTATGACCCCTATAGTTTCTATGACCGTAGTAGAATAAGAGATAGAGTAAATGCCGTTCAAAGAAGCAGGCAGTAATGCAATGCTTCGATATTGTCTAATGTTACCATTGGGGTTGTGGAGTATAGATAGAAGTCGCTTCGCGGAAAATATCGAGGTCTAGCCAAATCCGCAGTTAAGACTGGCAATGCGGACTCCAGAATCCGAGGTGTAAGCTTCGGTTGCGACTGGGAATTAATGATAGGATGAAGTAGAAGAAGAGTAGCATTTTGACAATACGAAATTCCCAGCACCACTTTACAAGATAGACTTCCTGGAAGAATAGATACAGAGAGAAAGAAAAATCTGGAAAATAGAATATAAAACATAAACCAGTCAAATAAAACAAAACCAGTAGATAAAAGAAGAAGAGTATTAGAATAGAAGAAGAGAATATGTGGTGTGGATAATGAGGTCTTGGTAAAATAATCATGAGGTCAGTTACGACTTACGCTGTCCTTAAAGGACAGCGTAACTGACCTCATGATTATTTTACCTTCTCAAAAAGAAAAGGAGATTTTTTATTGCGGTGGCTGTGAAGTAGAACTAATTAATGATGTCGAAGCAGATGAAGCCAAAAAATATTGAATGTAACATATGCTCCAAACGGCCTTAAAGTATACAGTTGATCGTGGGCAAAATTATATTGATGTGGCTATAGAAGATTTTACTTGCCGTCACTGTTTAGTGCATTTAAATTGAAAAGCCTTCAAAGAAAGTCAAGTTTTCTTTTGACTTTTTCTAATAATATATTTTCTTTATAATAATATATTTTGGAAATCTTTATTTGCCTTAAATTTTTTTAATCATTGTGATCATTAGTTTATAATAACAGCAATTACTGTATTTTTTAAGGCTGAGATATAAAGAAACGACAAATTAATGATAGATAAGCGTTAAAAAAATTATTTGAACCTAAATTGGAATATAAAACGTAATAATTTTTTACTTTACTTAGTTTTATTGACCTAAATTCACGTTGGAAAAGGTATGACGATATTAGGGTCACAGGCGGCAGAAATTAGGGTGTTAGAGGCCGATATTAAGGGAAATCGACATACTCGGAAAAAAACATCTATATTTTCAAAAATAACAAAGAATTGGTAATTTTGCGAATGTAGTAATGGAGTTTCAGTATCCCTCTACCCAAAAAAGGCATTGCAAGAAAGCAAATGCTATAAACCATAAAATTACATTCAATCAAAGGTCAAAAAATGTTGACATGGCCGATAATTGGTGCCACCACCCTAGGTAAGTATTCATTTTATTGAAATCTTCTTCTTCATCCTAGGGTTAATCCCAGTCGCATCCGAAGCTTTCACCTCAGAGCCTGGAGTCCGCTTTGCGAGTTTAAACTGCGGATTTGGCTGAATTTCGATATTTTGAACCTGATCTCCATATCCCAATTGCGATATCGAAGCATTACAGCTAGACCAGTTGTTGAACTTTTTAGGGCTCCAACTACCCGTAACGACTGTCATAGATAACCGGGACCGACGGCTTAACGTGCTCTCCGAGGTACGACCAGCTTAATGCAATTTTTTTATTATTTTTTTATTATTTATTTACTTATTAAGCATACAATTTATAACTATTGCGACTACTAAATGGTTCACAAAACTACCATATTCATGCATACAAATATTTGCACTGAGCGGGGATCGAACCCGCGCCTCCTGCGTAGTGGTCACGTTCACTACCGCCACGCCACAGAGACAATAATTTTTAAATGTATTAGAAAATCGCACAATGGCCCAAGAAAGAGGCTAAGTGCGGATAAAAGAGTGCCCTTTCCATGTATTAGAAAAATGTATCTAGGGATGCACATGCGCATTTTAGAACCTAAACTAACTATGTACTAGGAGTCAATAAAGTCAAACAAAGATTTCTCCACCTTCTAGGGTTTTTCGATATAAATCGAAAAATTTCGATCCTTCGAAAAAATTATGAATAGGTACCAAAATTGTATAAAATTTAATTCTAAACTTCTAAACAACTTTGTAGTAACAATTTTTCGTGTACAATTAAAACTAAATTCATAAATGAAAACACACCATTAAATTGGAGAAGGCAACGAACCGAATACCACGCAAATCGAAATTTAGACTGCCAGTGACCTCCCTCAACGAATTCCGAAAGAAAATTGCTACTAGGATTTTTTTCCTTGTCAAAATCCTATTTTTATTGCATTAAGATTTTTTCTCACACTTCTCACACTCCCTCGTGAAAGACTACGTACGTACATTCCTGAGGTGTGAAAACCACCAAAGAACTTGCAGGAAGGAACTAATAACAATAAAGTTTTAAGCGTCTTCCTTCACACACAATAGATTAAGTGATGATTCAATCTACCGTTTAATTATATTAAATGTCTAGTAATGATGGTTATCATTCGTGTGTCCAAACGACTTCTAATACACAGTATAAATACCATATATGGATGGTGAAGCCCCCGCGCCACAGTCGCGCGTCGTGACCGGCGAGTTGAGTCATCATTATATCAACTGGTTTAGGATTTAGCTTTTGATTTCGTTGGGATGAGCATTTTTTGCCTTTACGGTAGGCAGGTAGGTAGGCTCTATCTTTCCGAGGCAAGATGGGGACACCATAGTTCCAATTGCTCGGGACATATCTGGACCTAAGGGGCCGTCCATTAATCACGTGATGTTTTTTAGCAATTTTTTAACCCCCCCTCCCCCTGGTGATACGTGGTGAGGTTTTAGACTACCCCCCCCCCCCCCCAGCCAAAATCACGTGTATTTTTGTATTCATTATTTAATACTAAAAATCTAAGAATTGTGACAAAAATCGCGAGTTATAAGAAAAAATAAATACACGTGATATCTCAATATACCCCTCCCGCCCCCCTGGTGATGTTTCGTGATTTTTTCCGAACCCCCCCCCCTTTTGAGCCTCACGTGATTAATGGACAGCCCCTAAAATGTGCTCTATACGCGTAGTACACGTTTCTTGGGTGTCTTTTGAGGATAGCACGGGGTGCTACTGCGGTGGACGAGCTCAAATTCACCAAGCATAGGTTAGTACAAAACAATCTGCACGCGTCAGGGTCTCTTTTGTCTCACGATTTAGGTCCTAGACAAGTGTCCTGAAGTATACATCTGAGAGGGCCATCTCAAGCAGTAGATGGCCCAGGGTCAGCAGGGGTGCAAGGCAAATGCGTTATTGGAACAAAATTTAAATAAAATTCTGTACCTGTGTTAAAATTCGGAATAAAAAAGTGAAACCGTGAAAGTCCACAAACGAACAGTAAGAATGCACACCTTATGACCTTCAGCCCTTTCGACATTCAAAATATCATCTTATGTATAGAAACACCCAGGCCAATGCCTTTATATATTTTTCAATACACTTGCTCGTAACTGGCGTTTTACTTCACCGCAATTAAGCACGTAAGTACACCTATAACGAAACTGTGAATTTTTCATTACTATTATTCACAAAAGTGAGTTATAGATTCTTTTTTTTTTATTGGTTGAGTTTCTTAAAAAAAGTTGGGTAACCAAAAAGATCGTGTTCAATAGTAACCTACAATTAAATTGATATCCATCATGCAACTTCATATTTAAATAGATAATTACAACTTATACATGTTTATTAAATAAAACTTTCACTTTTTTATTTTATTTTGTCTACAAAAAACTTTAAATTCCCCATGTTGAGTCCAAAACGCTATCAAAAAAAAGAAACTTCATTCTTTTAGTCTATGGCCGATACATTGTTAGATTAATCTGTGGTTAGATGCGCGCGCATTCGAAAACTTATTAATATTTCCCGCCGATAGGAAAAAAATTACCTACACAACTCATTTTAAGTGTCGAAATTATAGTTATTTATTATAAAATGTCTACAAGTATGTACTAGTTGTGAAGAAAATGATTTATTTTGTACCAATATAAAATGTGAAGCCCTTAACGTTATGGAAAGTTTACTACCTGAAAACTCCAAGGAAAAATATCTATTAACGTACAAAAATTTTATACAATGGCAAAACAACAAGAATACGTAGTCTTTTTCAGAAAATGTGTTCATGGCATACTTTAAAAATTATCTTCTAAGTATAAACACCGTCCGAACAAAGAATGGAGTGGACTTAAAAACGTACTCTAATTTGAAAGCTTATCTATAAAGAGACTATCCGATGGATTTAGAAGCAAAAAATCAAAGGTTTTATCATCTAACGATATTGAAAAATTCAAAAAAGATGCTCCAGATAACCATTATCTGGCTACTAAGGTTAGTTAAATTAATGTAAAGCCCGACCAGGAAAATAAAATACCTCGCCATATTGCGGTAAACTATTGGAACTAATTTCTTCATATGGTAACAATCTATACAATGTCATTATGGTCATCTGTCAGTGTGGTGTCAATTGTGCGTGTTGTTGAGTTTGAGAGCGCTACAAAACTACAAAACTATAGTAATATGCCGAAAACTATTAAAAGCCAGTTAAGAAAAGTAATTTATAATATAACAAAGTATTTGTCGGATAAAAAGTAGGAAGGATTGGACTCTGTTCCTCTAAATAACATCACAGACCTTGTTGTCAACATGACGGGTAAGTACATCATAGAGTACGTGCAATGAAATTGGCCTAAACTACTGATTTTACTGTGACTAATTATTATTCACATTTTTAGGTATATCCCGATCTTCTGTAATAAAAATACGAAGAGAAGGTCAAACGTCAAATGTATTTTCTACGCCTAAGAAAAATAAGCCTAACGCAAAAAAGAAAATCATGCTCGATTATTTTGATCTCTGTGCTGTTAGGCATAAAATACAAGAATTTTATGCAGTCCGAAAACCAATATCGCGTGGTCCCTGTTCTATACATAGTGTAATGTAACTGTATGTCTAACTTGTATTTACCATTCCAAGCAGTAAACTATTATACGGATACTACTGTGTTGTGATTTGTGCCCAGTCCTTGTAACCAGTATAACACGCCGTTAACCAGAAAACTTAACAGAGAAAAACTTAACTTTTTAACAGAGAAAAAAAAATACATTTTAGTGAAAGTTTTGTATATAAAACACGTACTACAAGTTGAAATTATCTTTTAAAATACGAAGCTGCATGAAATGAGCAAGCAATAGGTATATTAATTCGTTTGTAATATTGGACACGATCTTAGCCTCCGTGGCGTAGCGGTAGTGAACGCGGCCGCTACGCAGGAGGCGCGGGTTCGATCCCCGCTCAGTGCAAATATTTGTGTGCATTAAATATGGGTATTTGCATTGGTCTGGTCGTGCCTCGGACAGCACGTTAAGCCGTCGGTCCCGGTTGCCATAAGAACATCTATGGCAGTCGTTACGGGTAGTTGGTGCCCTAAAAAGTCCAAAAACAACGGTCTAGCTGCAAAGCTTCGATATCGCCTAATGTTAACATTGGGTCGTGGAGGTCAGGTGGCAATCGCTTCACGGAAAATATCGAGGTCTAGCCAAATCTGTAGCTATGACTGGTAAAAGCGGACCCCAGACTCCAAGCTGAAAGCTTCGGATGCGACTGGGAATAACGCTAGGAGGAAGAAGAAGCAATGAAAAAGTCACAGTTTTATATTAGGTGTCATTCCGTGCTTAATTGCGGGGAAATAAAAGCCTGTTCATAAGCAAGTGTGTTGAAAAAATATTTGTACACTTGGCATTTTACATGTGTATCACTATACTTGGTGTTGTCATATCATAGATGTTTTTGGCGCCCCCAGTACGGGTTTTTTATTTTATTGGTCGGACTTTACTATTCACTTTTTTGGTTTATTTTAACTACGCGACTTCTGCCGAGTTGTGTGTTGAACTTAAATTATTGTTCATCTTTTTCAGGTCGCTTTAATATTTGGTGTAACTGGTGCATGTAGGATACAAGAATTAACAAATATAACTGTGAAAGACATAGAGAACCATGGTCAGATGCTTTAAGTGAAGATACCTATGACGAAAAATAAAATACCGAGGTCATTCACCATACACGGTCCATTCTACGAAATAGTGAAGAAGTATGAAAGTTTGCGTTGTAAATAAACTTTTTTTCTACTATATAAAATGACTTTTTAGTATTATTTTCCTCACAAGTGTATTGAAAAACGTCGTATGCCACGCGTGAGTATGATGATTACCGTCCTCGGCTCTCTTAAGACCCTCGCCTGCCGGCTCGGGTCTCAATGGCGCCTCGGCGGTAATCACCAACTTTACTCACTTGTACCATAATGTACTATTTCACCATTGACACTCGAAAAAGGGCCCGTGATTCATCAAAAACAGTGAATAAAACGCTCTTTGTTTCACCGAGTGAATAAAAAAATTTGAATTTGGAACATGCGCGAATGTACGGATTCTAGTGAAACATACAAAGAGGTTGCACACTCTCACTATAAAAACGTACTAAAAGCCACCTAAATATAATCACTGGCTGGATGGAATGTGGCTCAGTTTAAATTAAGAAAAAAAAATGCCGCCATTTTCTGTGTAATTTTCCTTGTAAAAGTTTATGTTTGTCTCATAATCATATAATACAGGACTACCTCAAAAGTAAACCAAAACCAAATTACAAATCAACGCATATACACCGGAAATATAGCTGAATATTCTGAACACTTCTGCATACCCTTTCAAAGGATTCAGGCGTGATGTTATGATGTGTAATGGCAGAGACATTGCAATAATATGCGATTGCAGCAATCGCGGCTGATTTCCTGGTATTTTTTGAAGAGTTCCTTGGTCTAATCTCGGAAACCCATCATCAGATCTTTACGAAATTTAAATGGGACCATTTCGGAATAATCTACTTTCGAACAAAAAAAGAATTTTGCAAATCCGTCTACGCATGGCGGAGCTATGAGCGAACAAACATAAAAAAAAAAAAAAAACATATAAACATCCGAATTGAGAACCTCCTCCTTTTTTGAAGTCGGTTAAAAATGACTTCATCTAGTGATGAAAATGAAACTCATATTCTCGAACGCGAAAAGACTCCTGAGTCTTTTCGCGCTAAAGCGGTAGCTATTACTGATAATTTGCTGCTTCTCTTGTGTACTATCCGTAGCAAAATGTAATTCATAATCACAGAGTAACTAATCGTTTTCTCGTAGTCAATGGTGAAAAGTTGAGTACCTAACACGTGAAAAAAGAATTCATCTCGGCTCTTGTATCCCTCGATCCACTCAGGTTTCTCTCTAGAACCCCTCGCTCCGCTCGGGATTCTACCGGAGAGACCTTCACTCCTCTCGGGATACAACTTGGTGCCTCGAAAAGAATTCACCTTTTTTTCACTTGTTGGGTAATCTACTATTTATCTATTTGCACTGAGCGGGAATCGAACCCGCGACCTCGTAGCAGTCGAACTCTCTACCGCTACGCCACAGATATCGTTCATGCACAGCTTTATTTTTTTAATACGGGTGCCCAATATGGAATACTTCAATGAAATCAATGCGTGCTTATGAACGCATCATTAACATTATGGAAAAAGAAATGAGTGACCGAATTTAAAATTCGAATTCATGCAATAATGCGATTTCACCCTAAAATTGCACACAATCTTTAATGAATCATCAATCAGCTACTGAACTTCGAACTTTAGTGCCTTGTCACTGCTTTCAAAAGGTTGGATTACACCAGTGACCTAGGTTCAAAAGGTCAGGTAGGCTGTTATTTATATTTATTATACCTTTGTTGGTGATGTGAACCGTACCATTACGATCGATCACCGAACAAAAATGAAAAATCACATTGCCTTTTAAATTTTCATCAGCCGCTTCAATGATTTCTATGTAGTTTGGTGTAAGTAAATACGATATGGATACGACAATTATGTGCAAATACTGAAACCGCGAAGCATCCTGGTCCGTAGGAATAGAACCAAATTAAATTTAAACTTAAATTCCCTGATTTATAAAATCCGAAATTTTCTATTCAAATTCTATAGAATTAAAACTCTAGTTTCTGCCCTTAATACTGGACCAATTTTGTTCAAACTTTTCCTGCTTGAAGCTTAGGGGGTACCAAGTATATGGTTTCAATTATTGCCTATATGTCGTATCCATATTGTATAAATAGGACTTTACTAAACCTCTAAGTTACCAATCCCAAAAAAAGAATCTACTAGACAAGCCGGTTAGAAAAAAAAATTGTATCACGGCTCTGAGTGAGGTGGAAGTGAATTTTAATTTCGAATTTGGAAAGGACATAGAATAAACACTTACACAATGAGTTAATGAATTTTGACATTATATCTGTGCCTGCCATGCCTTCTATATTTGCAACACCAAAAGCATCAATCACTCACTCCTTTCCAACTATATTTCACTCCACGAGTAGTTAGTTCTGCTAATTTTCGCGGGAAACCAATAAAAAATCGTGCTAAATTTTCAAATATAGAACATAAAAAACTTCTTTTTAAAAGTTTGACATTTTGTAAGTGAAACTTTTTATTCATTTAAAAACAAAAGGAAAGCATTTTCATAAAACATGTTGACCTTTCACATTGTGTCAACATTTCTACGTTTTTTGGGACAACCTCGTTTGAGTAGTGAAGTTGAATCTTAGGATGCAGGGCACTACCTGAAAGGGTTTGTCCTTTTGGAACATCATTAAGTTTAATTTCGCTTAGCTTATACTAATAAAATAACCCTCAAATAGTCAGTCAGATCAGAAAAATATTTGACGCTTCGACTGTACTAGAAAACACAACAAATAAATCATCTTACGCCAGTTCTAACTTCATACAGACCATAAAAAAGGTTCGTTAGCATTATGCCATGGTAGTATAGTCTTAGGCCTCTTTCTAAACACACGTTCACCGTACCTAATACGACCATGTCAGGTGGATTGGCCCTATACGAACACAATCTTTATATGCCACTAATATACTACCAATCACACTAATATCCACCTTATTTCTTTGTCAATAGAGGTTAGTATACGACGATAGAAAATGTAAATAGACATGGTTTCATCAGACACGTCGTGTGCAAAATCTCACGACCAATAGTTGATATTGTATTTCTTTATAAATGTCAACAAAAATGAGCGCATGTCCATATATAAATTTTACTAGTACATAATAGAGTTACGTGGAACACGTGCTGGCTTGCTCTTGCCTTGGAGATGCTGACCGTGGGAATGTTACGGTTCTGGAAGTTTCCCATCTATCATTTTGGGTTGATCTTTTTCCCGATTGCATCAGAGGGTTTCTCGAGCTTCACCTCGGAATTTGGGATCCGCTTTCTCCTTTCATGCCGCGTGCCGTTGGAGTTCCCAACTTCGGGAAGACATCCAGCACCTGCGACCTTAACATAAACTCTTAAAACAGGTCAATAATTGAACTGCTGTCATTCTACCAACTGCAAATGTCACTTTGTAATCCTATATATTTACATGACACTAGCAGACGTTGTCCTGCATGATATTTTTTGTCGCTCAACTTCTCTTAAACGGCTGGACCGATTTGAATGAACTTACCTGTGATTGAAGATGTGGAGACAACTGCTCATTCGCTCCTTTAGTTATACACTGGCATCTCTTGTGCTCAAGCATACTCGCATAGGTAAGTCTTATTTTTATAATGTAGTTAACTCTGAAATTACTAGACCGGAATAATTATGGCATATTTTATAACGATTACGAACATTAGCATAAATTATATGCAACTTAAGATGCTCGTTATTTTTAAATCACTTGATTTAAGATAATTTTGTCAATTACCATACCAGATCATTGCTCTTATTACTTAAGTATTCTGTCTACTTATTTTTAATAAAGGTGGTAGTTAGAATTTTTAAGTTTTATTTCATTAATAAATGTAATTACCTAGTTACACGTGTTGAGTACAAATTAAGTGTCAGCAGACCAATTAAATTACCTGGATCCAACAGATCCAAAAAATAAGTAAAAGGGGATTCGGTAATCATGTATGGACCGTGGCGTCATTAATTTTTTCAGCAGCCATCAATAATTTTGATACCACTTCATTGTACTGTGTTAAACACACGTACAAATGTCATTATTTTCATTGTAACTAATATTAGTAACTATTTAGTAATCTGTGCTAATATCGGAGCTGCGATATACTGACTGGAACATTTCGACTTTACCTTGAAGGAAAGTAACCTAATACTAAAGATAGCGAATTTTACTTAAAGGAAACATTACCTTATTTTTAAAAGGAAACAAAACTGCATTCAAAGTTTTCTGAAAATGCCACACCCGGTAGTCGAACCGACTAAAATCTTCCTAAACCTTCTATTTCATGGATTTCCTTATTATTTGCCAAGTTTGTTAGAGAGATTTGGTCCTTATGATCGACCCTATCGATTGATGCAATAAAAATACAGGGTGTTATTTATTCGAATTGTAGTCAGTTCGATTATAGGGCGGGGCAAACGATTTTTCGGCATTCCTTAAATGCAGTTCTGTTTCTTTTTAAAAGACTTACTAAACTGCATTCAAAGTTTTCTGAAAATGCCACACCCGGTAGTCGAACCGACTAAAATCTTCCTAAACCTTCTTTTTCATGGATTTCCTTTTATTTAATTGGCCAAGTTTGTTGGAGAGATTTGATCCTTATGATCGGCCCTATCGATTGATGCATTAAAAATATAGGGTGTTATTTTTTCGAATTTTATTCGGTTCGATTACAGGGTGTGGCAAGCGATTTTTCGGCATTCCTTAAATGCAGTTCTGTTTCTTTTACGCGTATACAGTACATTTTGAGCGCATTTTAGGTCTAAGTTAAATGTCCCGAGTACCTAATATTAGTATCTACTATCTATTGGTAGGTACCTATTCGCAGCAGATCAAGTTGTTGATATCATTCATTCATATTCCGCACAATATCCGATAAAAATAACGTTATGGCACGGTGATAAAATCGTTACGTTACCATAAAAGTATTGGTTGACAGTAGCTTGTTATAATTTGTGTCACTCGTAACAACACTAATTAATTATATTAATATTATATCAACCTAACAATTTGCTACCCGTATTAGGTACTTTTAATCCATTTAAAAAATGGAAAACGTGATTAAAATGAATATTTAAACGTCCGCGTCGATACTTACACCTCCGCAGGATCATTTCCACACAACTAAATTAGGTATTTCTATAATATTACTAACTGTTGCCCGCGGCTTCGCCCGCGGATTCTTAAGGTCTAATTTACCCCTATACCAAATTTCATCAAAATCAGTTCAGTGGTTTAGGCATGAAAGACAGACATACATAAGTACATACAGTACAGACAGACAGACAGACAGAGTTACTTTCGCATGTATAATATCAGTATGTATTTCGTTTCCATAGAACTAACCGCTAAGAACGGATGATTTTTGAAAAAAATAAGGAAAATGACTTATTAGAAGAAAAAAAACAGATATGTATGACTTATAGATGACATAGACTCTAAGGACTTGTATCCGTGGCTGTTAAATAAATTATTAAAAAATGCTAATTACGCATTTTTTATTCTGTGGAATTCTTGTTAATTTTTTATCATCCCGCCATACCTATACTACATACCTCATATATATTATTATTGTTCCCGCCAATTCCCGCCATATTGAAATTACCGCGCATTGTTTTTCTTAATTAATTATGTTGAATGTATAACCAATTTTGGTTATAAAATACCTATAAATACTCTAAGTTAAGTCGTTAAATTGTGTTACAATTTAATTAAACTACAAAAATATTAAGTGTGAGAAATATGGTGCTTTCTCTCCTTGAATGGCTATGTTAAGTACTTACCTATTATTATTTAATAGCCCTGTTTGTTTTGTAATCAGTGTTAAATCCAATATTTTCCAATGCCATGTGATTTTTTTGCAACTTTGTTTAGTATAAAAAGTATAATAAATGTCACACTCACAAATGGTTACAATAAAAGTAGAAAGAGATGATATAATGTATGTTTGAGAAAATCACGGTTTAGGTTCCAACTACATATTAGGTAATCTGTGGTTTAGGTTGAATGAAAGAGATGATAATGTAATGTTTGAGAAAATCACGGTTTAGGTTGAATTTCCCTAGTGAAAATTCGATCAGATAAGATGAGTCTTCTGAATATTTTTTAACGAATGAAACTCTACTCATTGTGAAGTAGTGATAACACCGGATCAAATAAAAGTCTTATTTGAACCGGTTTACAAACCTATATTTTATTCTATCGAAGAAAATTGGAGAGCCTATGCTATGGGTGAGCCTCTAACAATGTCTTTGGAGAGGATTCATGACGGCAGAGTGGATGGACAACTTCTCGCTTCTGAATTTAACTGTGTCTACACATAGGGTTTACTTAGGGTTACTTAGGGTTTTTTGTTGCCTATTTACAAACAATATCATTATTTTATTTTTGTTAACGAGAGCAATCAAAAAAAAAAGTAGTGGGTGTGAATTTTGTATCATTTCGGAAATATTGTCCATTTTGAACCAATCACGAACTGGACTTCCTGTGAATTGGACTAACTGCGAATTGGACTAATTGCGAATTGGACCAATCGCGAGAACGTTGAATTGAATTGAATCGATTCGCGCCTAAAGGGTTAGGTTAGGTTATCTACTAGATTTTTGATAGGATGGCAAAACCTAACCCTGAGTATTCTATATATACCTAACAAAAAAAGTGTGTACCTGCTAACAAAGTACTTATTACATAATAGGTAGGTACAAAGAACACGCCCGGTTCATCGCAATGCCTCTCGTCAATTCCTAAGTGAGAATTTCTACGTATAACATGGCAGTAAGCAATGTTTTCTGTCATTAGCTGCCTAATAAATATCTTGAAGGCTCATACATAAAGTATTCGACACCCAGCGGCGGAGTTGGGCGATGTTTTTATTGAGAGGAATCTCATGAAGCGGTACCTAGGTACATACTATAGATAGATAGTACTTAGTGTTTCAGTAGGTATTTGTGGAAATAAGTAGGTAGGTACCTACTTAAGTAGTTGTTTGTTATGCTTGCACTACATTCTCGTCGAAGTTAGGCGAGGTAGCGCGAGCACGAGAGTGTGGTGGGAGCCCTCGCGTCACATCGCCGCGCCTCGCGTCGCCTCGCCTGGCTTCGCGCGACGAGACGCGAGGTGCGAGGAGAAACGAGGCGAGGTGCAGCCTCCATATTCTCGCGTTCGTTCAATCAGTATGCCATAGTCTTGTGCTTAATCGGACATTTAAGAGAGATTAACTGGAAGAATGGTGAGAGTGAACCTAGTCTAACTTCGTCAAACCTCGCCTCGCCTAACCTCGACGAGAGTGAAGTGCTAGCAAACCTCGTGTCACCTCGCCTCGCATAACCTCGCCTAAGAGCGGAAACACACGATGCGTTGCGGCGGCGGCGCGACGCCGGAGCGGTGTCGCTGCGTCGTTTTACATAGTAATATCTGTAGCATGTCACACGATGCGCTGCGTCGCCGCACCGGACTTGCAACCACCGAGACGAGGCGGGGAGGGGTGAATGCGTTGCGACGCCGGAGCGGCAACGCTCCGGCGCGCGCCGCACCGCCAGCGCGTAGTTGTTTATGATTTATAGACCGGGCGCTAGAGGTATGAGTATGCAAAATGTGAGTACCGAATTTCGCCAACGGATTTAAGTGAAGAAAAGGTCCAAGAATGATAATGTGGATCTTGCCGGTCTATTTTCTGGTCCATTTTTTTTACCCCCTCTTGTCTTATTCGTAAAGGAAATGTATTGAGTAGGTACATGATATAAAATTATTTTAATGAATATTTCCGTTATAATTTATAGTTTGTTCTAATGGCAAAAGTGAGGATGGATTCTTAAATAGGTACTTAATAAAAAAAAACGAAAATAAAAGTAATATTTAAAAAAAAAAAAGTTATTCGAACAACCAGCGAATTCAAGCATAAATTTTCTTAAAGTAGGTAAAAAATACTTATTTTTAATTTTGACATTTGTTATTGATGCATTTACATAATGAAATACAAACCAATTCAGATTTATTGCAATTACTAGACCTTGTGCGACAATTTACAGTTCATTTACATGGGGGGAATTAATAACTCTGGTAAAGACGGCTTGTATAGTCATTTTGTCGTGGACGTAAGTCACTGTTGAGCTTTTCGTAAAAGTGTACTTTTATATATGCCTAGGTAGCATTAATGATACTAATGTTGTCAGCAAAATGTTATTATATTTAATCATCGATATATATTATATTAGCTTTTGCCCGCGTGGATGTCGGTTATCGCGACCAAACATAGCCTATGTCCTTTCTCAAGGTCTTATCTACCCCTATACTAAATTTCATCAAAATCGGTTCAGTGGTTAAGGCGTGAAAGCGTGACTGACAGACAGACAGTTACTTTCGCATTTATATGGAAATATGGATTCAGGGTTGGCAGTCGGCAGCACGAGTGTGATGCCCCTGGTGTTGCATACGCCCATAGGCCACGGTGACCACTTCCCATCAGATGGGCCGTGTGCTTGTTTGCCACCTAAGTAGTATAAAATAAAAATGGATACAAAAACACGACTTAAAGCAACTTCTTTACGTCAATAGATGTAGAAACACACTAAACGCATACGCACGCTATGCTTACTTTAAGGGCGCAGAGGGGATGTGAAGGGAGCGGGAAGGGACCATCACACCCGGCGGCAAGATTTCTTTGTCATTATTTAGACTATTTAGAGGATCGGGTATAAGAATCCGGTTATAGTTGCCGTCACTCGGATTTTGCATACTCAACTACCTCTAGCGCTTGCACTATTATTAACAGACATTACAAGGCAGCTGGGGCGCACGCGGCGCCGCTGCGTCATAACAACGCAGCGGCGTCGCACCGCTCGTGTGCCCGCTACTGCGGCGAAATTTCTGCGGTGCGTCGCCGCAACGCATCGTGTGTTTCCGCTCTAACTTCGTCAAACCTCGCCTCGCCTAATGCTTCGTTTACATACTCGCGGCAGAGCGAGGGAAGTGGCGAGAGAAGTGGGCAGGGACGTGGTGTGAATGGTATATTCGTCATGCCGCGAGTAGTGCCGCGTATGTTGCTGCGAGTGTCGGCTTGGCAGCGCGAGAAGGAGCGGCAATACTAGCGCGATGAAGCATTCACATACTCGCGTCGCGCACACTTCGCATCGAGCGCTCGTTGTGTACGCGCGTGTCACAGTCACAGGATTACTTCGAATTTATTATCATGACAATGACGCAACCAATCGAATGGTCCAACGAAAAATCAATAGAATTTATTGAAATGCTTGCTACGGATCTAATTAAATAATGTAGGTAATACATATGTATATAAAAGATAGGTAGGTAGGTACCTACCTACCAAACTAGAATAGGTAGGTAGGTACCTACCTACCTACCAAATTAAAATAGGTAGGTAGGTAGGTAGTACCTACCAAATTAGCCTGATTACCTACCAAATTAAAATAGGTAGGTACCTACCTACCTACCAAATTAGCCTAATTATACCTACCAAATAGGTAGGTAGGTACCTACCAAATTAGAATAGGTAGGTAGGTAGGTACCTACCTACCAAACTAGAATAGGTAGGTACCTACCTACCAACCTATTTGGTAGGTAATCAGGCTAATTTAGTAGGTACTACCTACCTACCTACCTTTTTTAATTTGGTAGGTAATTAGGCTAATTTGGTAGGTAGGTACCTACCTACCTACCTATTCTAATTTGGTAGGTAACCTACTTACCAAATTAGCCTAATTACCTACCTACCTATTTTAATTTGGTAGGTAGGTAGGTACCTCTACCTACTAAATTAGAATAGGTAGGTAGGTAGGTACCTACCTACCAAATTAGAATAGGTAGGTAGGTAGGTACCTACCTACCAAACTAGAATAGGTAGGTAGGTAGGTACCTACCTACCTACCTATTCTAATTTGGTAGGTAACCTACTTACCAAATTAGCCTAATTTACCTACCTACCTATTTTAATTTGGTAGGTAGGTAGGTACCTCTACCTACTAAATTAGAATAGGTAGGTAGGTAGGTACCTACCTACCAAATTAGCCTACCTACCTATTTTAATTTGGTAGGTAATTAGGCTAATTTGGTAGGTAGGTACCTGCCTACCAAATTAGCCTATACCTACCAAATTAGAATAGATAGGTAGGTAGGTACCTACCTACCAAAGTAAAATAGGTAGGTAGGTAGGTATCTACCTACCAAATTAGCCTATACCTACCAAATTAGAATAGGTAGGTAGGTAGGTACCTACCTACCAAATTAGAATAGGTAGGTAGGTACGTACCTACCTACCAAACTAGAATAGGTAGGTAGGTGGGTACCTACCTACCAAATTAGCCTAATTACCTACCAAATTAAAATAGGTAGGTAGGTAGGTACCTACCTACCTACCAAATTAGCTTGATTACCTACTAGCTAAGTATCTAAGTAGATAGCCTAGCCTAATAAAATGCCTATACTGCATTCGGTTAGGTGTCCACTTAACTAAAGTCGTCCATCTCCATCGCAAGGCGAATACTGTATGCGGGGCAACGCGATGAACATCGCGATGATGCGAGTGTTGGGCAACGCGATGAACATCGCGATGATGCGAGTGTTTGAATGCTAGGGCATTATTCGCGTGAATATTGCCGGCAAGGCGATGAGCAATGCGAGCGGCAGTATGTAAACGCGGGGTAACTTCGACGAGAATGTAGTGCAAGCATTAATGTTTATATGGAGATTATACTCGTAAAGGTGTACTATATCTTGGGACACGTACATTGGCCCTAAATCACGAGACAAACGAGTAATAATCTATGCTTGGTGAATTTGAGCTCGTCCACCGCAATCAGTAGCACCCCATGCTATCCTCAAAAGACACCCAAGAAAGGTTTACTGCGGTTATAGAGCACATTTTAGATTCAAGAATATGTCCTGGGTGATCAATATGACTCAAGCTTTTAAAGCTTCATAAAATACATATTTAAAGTGAGGTTAGTCAATTATATTATCAATCAACTAGCCTTAACGCAGTCCACTGCTGGACATAGGACTGAGGCCTATGATGGGAGGCTTTTAGCCTACTGTTTCCACGCTGGCCAGACGGGTTGGTACAGGGTTTATTTCGAGTTTTCCTTCTCTCGCAGTGATATCGTTTGCGTATTTTTCCGTTAGTCGCCTCTTACGACACCCTTGGAATGATATGTGGTGGTGATACTTGTATTCTTTCTCCGTCATCTCCTGTTTAAATGGCTTTTTTGCCAGTTATATTTTTGTAGCCGTTAGGGTCAAGGTAAGAATTGCTGCATTGACCCAAAGCTTACAAGCTTAGGGTCAATGCAGCAATTCTTCTACAGAACACATTATTTATTGTTATCAAAATATTGAACTACCGTCATTTGCGTTAACTTACCGATGTAATTAAAACATTCTTTGGTCAATATCGTTCGATATTTGATCAACATGTACTATACCTACAGGCCCTACAGCCGACTTGAAATCGAAGACTTTTTGGCTTAGCTACAAAAAATAGTTCGAAACTCCGAACCTTCACTGATGACCTAATATTCGTCTCCCGGTTTATGTGTTACAGATTCGTCCCCATAGGTACCCATTGATCCCACTGTAGGAGATCAGTTTTTAATTCAGGCACTCTAGCACTCTGCTTATTTTCAAAGCTAGACCTATGATTGCGAACTCGGTAGCCATTTTTTCGTTTTAAAGGTACCTACTGCATCGCTCTGTTGAACACACGCAAGTTAACATCAAATAAAGATATTCATTAAGTTTAGCTAAGTACATTATACATGCGTTATGAATTGCTCATGTTTTGAGTGTAATGACTGCAAATATACACTACGACTATAAAATAAAGAAATATTGTATTTAATTTAGGTAAGTAACTCAATTTTATATGTATTGTGTCGTTAAAATCGTTTGTGGGGGCTAGATGAGGCCACCGTAGTCCCCACACTCGAAGAGGGCTAGCTCGAAAGAGATGACCATGAGTCGGCCGGGGTGCGAGAGATACAACAAAAACTAACCCTCAACCTACCACCATAAAAAAGAAAAATTTGACCAATCGCTTATTGGACCAATCGCATATTGGACAAATCGCTAATTGGACTAACCGGGAATTGGACTAACCGCGAATTAGGTGGATTGGACCAAACGCGTATTGGACCAAATGCGTCTAGGTAAACGGTCTCCGATAATCTCAACTTCGGCATTCGGAACGTGGAGATTTTGCGCACTTAAAAAAACTACTTATATTGCGTCACTTAATTGGACGTTCAGGTGCCACTATTTGTTAATACTAACGAATAAAAGGTGCCAAGTCTTCTTGTTTTTATTTTCCATGGTGTCAACCATATAACAGCCTTGTAAATAATTGCCAAGTATCAGTATGCAGGCCTTCCACGCGACCAGCGGGCGGCGCCTGGCGGGGCGCACAGCCCGTCTAGTCACAGCTAGTGTGAGAAAAATGTCCTAACCCTCACCTACATACATGCGCAGGCGCCGCGCCGGGCAGCGATTCACCTGGCCTCACTTACGTACTTGTTTTATATAGCGTTGAGAGTTGACACTTGACAGTACCGTGAGATATGGCCGTTGACTTTATATTAATACAACATTAACAGTTATGGTATCTACGTACTGCAATAGTTGACTTCATAAAATTATTTATCTAATCCCTACTAATATTATAAATGCGAAAGTAACTCTGTCTGTCTGTCTGTCTGTCTGTCTCACTTTTACGACTAAACCGCAGAACCGATTTTGATGAAATTTGGTATAGAGGTAGGTTAGACCTTGAGAAAGGACAGGCTATGTTTGGTCGCGATAACCGACATCCACGCAGGCGGAGCCGCGGGCAAAAGCTAGTAAGTAACTAAGCCTTTTCTTTACAGGATTAATCAATTAATTAGCCTATCGCTAATAGTCCACTGCTGGACATATGCCTCTTCTAATATTGGGAGGCTTTAGCTTACAGTTTCCACACTGGCCAAACGGATTACTGCAGGGTTTTATTTCGAGTTTTCCTTCATTCGTATTGATATCATCTGCGTATTTTTCTATTAGTCGCCTCTTACGACACCCTTCTAATGGGGAAGACGAATGCTCTTACCACGGAACTACCGGGGTAACTAAAGAGTTCCAAATTCTCCTATACTACCGTCTTGGGGCGACGGTGGTTTCTGTCAGTTCTTCAGATAGTTCTGTGTGTTAAAGTATAGTTAAAATCTCGCTGCAGACTCGGTCAAAAATCAGTCGAGTGTTTCGCTCTCTTACAGTAGTATAAAACCTTATAAACGTGTTTTATTGTAAATCGACAGGTGAGCATTCTACCACTGAACCACAGATGCCGTCAGTCAACTAGCGCACATCTCTAGGCCGAATATGATTTATGACCGAGTCTGCAGCGAGATTTTAATTACTATACTATAGTTTGCCATGAATTTCATTCGAACGCTCTACTGCTGCGCCACAGGACATCAAAGACCTCAAAGTCGCTAGTCTTCTTCTGAAAATTGAGTAAAAAGAGATTATCTGAATTGTATGTAAGAGTTCATTCCTGTAAATCAAATGTGGTCTAGTTCGTACGTCGTTGGTGTATTCAGTATTCGTATTAACGCAGAAATGTGTGCCACGACCACGACATGTTTTCTCTAACGAAATAGAGTAGATTCGCTCAACTGACTGTTACAGGAAGTAATTTTATCCCATGAAACATGATGATATCCCAAAACTCGTAAGTTACTCTTTCCCTGCTAATATGTACTTATGTTCTAATATAGAGTCAATTTAAGGGGTTTTACTCTACAGGGTTACAACAAGGATATTTTAATATTTCTATACAATCTCGTAACGGGTTCATCTGTAAAGGAACTCCATCATGCGATTTTCCTGACTTAAATATCCTCCTTGATACGATAATTAATATTAGGTATCTGAAAAATTCATAAGGTATTTTAAAAAGAATACCTTCTTAACATCTCAGAATAAAAGTAAAGAATAATCTCAGACTTAACAGATAATATAATAAAAAAACATTTGAATTTATAATTCGAACTCAAACCATAACGAAGTATTACAGTTCAAGGTGACCTCTGGTTAATCACTCGATGTCTCTCTCCGACGTAAAAGGCGATACTTAACAATAATAATATAAAAATGTTTTAAAACATTTATTATGATAATAAATATTTAAAATTATTATACCTTACCTACACCATGTTAAAAAATCTCTTAGCCCACACAATAACGTCGACTTAAGACCAAGTAGATCTAGTTGGTGGGGAATGCATTGCATATCGTTATAAAAGATGATATTAAAATTGTAAATACGTTTAACGTAAGTCCCACGAAGGCTGGAATTCATCAGTCAAAATCTGGTCAGCTAGGCTAGGTTCCAAATTAATTGAAAAACACTAAACGCAGTTTGTGGGGTCCTACCAACACCTTCGGGACCCAAGTTAACTTCTTTTACTAGTACTTAGGTGCATTTCCTAACTAAATAAACAATGAGTCTTTCGCGCAGTCTCCTTTCAGGGTTGGTAGGAAACACTCGTAGCTTTAATGATGATGATGAATTGATGATGATCATGATGTTATAGAACAGCACCATAAGTAGAAATTATTTAAAACAGGACATATTGAAGGTACAATGTATTTATAAGTCCTTGTAATAGATAAACTGCACAATAAATAGTAAATAGAACATTAGAACTGATGTAATAAGTACTAGGTATTATCTATTATTCTATGCTAATACGGATTGATAGTATCTCATTATAATGAGCAATTACCATGTAACATAATATAACGCAAATTATACTAACACAATAAGTCCTGCCATACCGCTCTAACGATTTGAATGCGTTGAGGGTTAGGTACAGGTGAATTAACGCTCACATTTCACCAATAATTGTATTAGGTCCCACGTAATAGGGGGTGAGCCTATTACCGTATTCCTGGCACTATTATTGACTACAGCCATGCGTGTGAAGCTGTAAGGGCTGTACATGTATACATAATATATCTGTCTGATGTTAAACAGCCCTATTCCTTAGTCGACTTGTACGATACCGCATGGGAACATAATATGGGCTGGCCCAAATGCTTTCTCTCGGGGAGCAGTCAACTCTGAAATTTCCCAGTTTTGTCAAATAAAATATTTTTCATCCCACCATCTCGGAAAGACTATTTTTGCTCTTCGATAACTGAGCGGAAAAGTCGTTTTTATCCTCTAGAGAGGTAAAGTAAATTTGAATTTAGAACATCGTGTTTACTAGGTTTGTGAACTCAAAACATCATTAAACCTATTTACTTCTACCTCTATGGTGCCGAATTTATCATACAACTTTTTTTTAATTCATGAAAAACTCAGACTCGTAACCTCCTTGGTGTACTTTTTTTTTAATTTGCTTTGCGCGCATCAATTTTTTTCACGTCATATTGTTGACATTGTTGTTGAATTTTTATTTTGTTGTATTTTATTACTAGTATTAATACACATATTATACAGCCTCCATGGCGTAGTGGTATTGAACGCGGCCGCTACGCAGGAGGCACGGGTTCGATCCCCGCTCAGTGCAAATATTTTTTATGCATGAAAATGGGTATTTGCAATGGTCTGGTCGTGCCTTGGAGAGCACGTTAAGCCGTCGGTCACGGATGCCATACGAACATCTATGGCAGTCGTTACGGGTAGTTGGAGCCCTAAAAAGTTCAACAACAACGGTCTGGCTGCAATGCTTCGATATCGCCTAATGTCATCATTGGGTTGTGGAGGTCAGATGGCAGTCGCTTCACGGCAAATATCGAGGTCCAGCCAAATCCGCAGTTAAGACTGGTAAAGCGGACCCCGGACTCCGAGGTGAAAGCTTCGGATGCTGACTGGGAATTAACGCTAGGAAGGAGAAGCATTTCATTATTTCCTCGCTGAGGTGGGATGAAAAGTTACGTGTTGCACTCGAGTGCAAAGATTTTTCACCTTGTGCTCTTTTGATTCCCTCGCTAACGCTCAAGATTCTAATTTGTGAATCACTCGCTACGCTCGTGATTCAAATTTAGAATCTTTCGCTTGCTCGGTCATCAAAAATGAGCACGCGGTTAAAAAGCAACTTTGCACTCTTGTATAACAAATAACTATTTTCTAAGACCTTGTCGTTGATGTTTTTCGTTACGGTGTGAGCTACAAAAATGTAAAGACCTGATTTTCTAGTAGGTATTCCTTGCAGTGGCGAGGGGTCCATATAGCATGATTCCGGCCGGCTTGTCTTCGCAAAGATGGTAGAGAGTGTAGAGACCAATGGATCACATGATGCGTGACAAAACTAGATCGAGGTAAAAAAATCCTCCGGCTTCCCTGCACGAAAATTTACACCATTTGCCACTGGTTCCTTGCTGGAACGGATATTTAGAGTTGAAGAAAGTTCCCCAAGAAAGTTATTACAGCAAATTAGTTGAATTTATGAGTATTACATGAGTACAGGAAATATTAACACTTTTATTATTTCTGATAAACTTGAACAGGATAAATGGCCCGCCCGCGGACCACAACGTGGGTGTAAGTGGCGACTGGCGACTAAAGATACCTACATAAAAATCGCGTGAAATGAAATACCTACAATGTATCATGTATCGTTATTTTAGAGTAATTTTAAGGTTCCATATATAACAACTGAACTTCTTCATCCGAGCGCTAGTTCCGGCTGCAAACAAATCTTGCACATTTCCATTCATTCTCCGCTCTCCTTCTATCTCTCGACTTTGTTTATAAATTATGCGGGAACGACTGCTGTCTGAAAGTAGAGAGGAGGATATACCTTGGGCCTTGGGACATATACCTTGGACCTAAAATGTGCTCAAGAGGGTGTATCCCTTCAGTTTAGGGAGTGGTTTACTGTCCTGTATAGATTCTGATGGCCTTGTGATTTTGTGATCGAAATGTCACAAGGTAGACACTGACCATTACACTACTAGGTACTGACGTGAACCTACTCTCAATATGACTATCTAATTTAGCTTACCGATTCAGAACTGGACACGGGAGATGCAACTACCATCTTCACAAGTGGGGACTTAAAGAAGCGCCGGACTGTGATTGTGGAGCTCCAAAGCAGACAATGATGCATATAGCAGAGGAGTGTCCACTCCGTCGTTTCCCTGGAGGAATGCGTGAGCTACCATGACCTCACACCGGCAGCAATAGACTGGCTTCGCCAACTGGACATTGACATATGAGGACTCGAGCAAAAGCCATACGACATGATGATGATGGAACCTTTAACGGGAATTAAGTATTTGTCTGTGACATACTGATATACTCTAATTTAAAAAAATCTGAAACATCCAAGTTTTCCAAACAGTCCAAGGAGATTGAAAGCTACCTACCTATTTACAGATGAGACCCTACTTTGAGCTCGTACAGATACGCAGCGAAATCTCTAGACCACCAAACACGAGAAGACCACCAAGAGAATTGGAGAAGACCACCAAGATTCAGGATGCAACATCATTTACCACGATCAAGTGATCAAAAAATGTATTTTGTTGTCATATAAACATACCATTTTTGCGTACTTTTTTTTTACAAATGCGAGTTCCGACCCACGCCCGAACGCCAACATAAAAAAATGTCGTTTTACTGCATGTGTGATGTCAGAGGCAGAACTCAAAATGACCTTGCACAAAGCACGTGAGGAACCTACGCGATTTTAGGCTGAATATCGTATGATTATGTGGTGTAATATTTCATCTTAAGAACGCATTATTTTTGCTTGACATTACTTTTAGCGGAAGTCATTTTTTGGTATCCGATTGGAATAGATTTTAAATAGTTCAATAATTGGTATTCGTTTGGAATACGTAATAAATTAATTAAAAAATAACAATGATATTATGAGAAAAGTGGTATTGGATTGGAAAAGCCATTTGTAGCCGTTTGATCAAATTGCTGAATATTAATTTGATCAAACGGCTAGGTAAAACAGGCTAGGCATGGTAATTGAAAGGCTAGGCTAGGTAATTGAAAGGCTAGGCTAGGTAATTGAAAGGCTGATTAAGCTAGCTGCCTCTCGAGACACGTATCTTGGACCTAAAGCGCGAGTCATAGTAGGTATGAGGCCCTGGCATCCGCGGATTGTTCTTTAATAATCTATGCTTGGTGAATTTGAGTTGGTGCACTGCAGCTGCAGCACCCCGTGCTATCGCTGTTCGTGAAAAGACACCCAAAAAACGTGTACTGCGCATAAACAGCACATTTTGAGTACATTTTAGAGATCCAGGATAATGTGATACACAATTTGCAGGTAAGTAATGTACTAACTAATAATGGTACGTAAGGTCAAAGTTACGTTATGATCAACTTCATTCGTGTCAATCAGTTTTATTTATAATTTTCCTTTAAGTGACTCAATATTAATTACGGTGAACTGTTATTTTTAATTTATTTCGAAGTGCCACTAACACCTATTATGGCTTATATGACGAATTAACTCAACTTTGTCCCAGATTTAACTTAACTTAACTTACTAATTAAGGATAATTACTGCAATTAGCAATATTTATGTACAGTCGACAAAGGAGATATGGTTATATACACCTTTATATACAACTTTATATGAAAAAGTGTAGGTATATTTATAAAGTTTACGCAGTAGGTCAACATTTTCATGTAAAGTTATATGTAAATGTGTAAATTAACTAAATAGATAGGTGCAAAACTGTTTACACGGTTAGATTGCGGGATCGGGTGAATCTCTAATTACATTGTTGTTATTTAATCATTTCTATTTAATTAATTATCTTGACATGACTTTTTAATGATAATTTAGAAATTTTAATTGTATGAAGTGGACATTTTTTAATTGATTACTATCTATCTTGATTTAATTGACATGACAATTATGTGAATATCTATGAAAATAAGTCCCTTCCAGCCTACATTAGAAATTTGCATACAATGTCAGAGCATGGACTGACGAAATATGTGATCTAACAATGAATTTAACAACTATGTACCTACCATATTTTTGCAAATAAATATTTCATTTTCATTTCATTTTTTCATTTTCATTTTCATAGGTAGATACAACTAATTAATACTTACAAATTGTTGAAAGTACCTAGGTAAGTATTTTCTAATTTTTTAAATATATTTTCATCCGGTTCCCGTCTTATTTATTCTGGCAAACTATTTAGTAAATACGGTATACGTATTTTAACTTTCTTGTAGTTGTTGTTACTTTAAATTTACTCGAATTATGAAGAAGTATGAAATTAGAATACCTACGTGCTATTTTAGATCAACACTGTGATATACCTCGGGGCACGTAGGATCGTGAACCTAAATCGCGAGATAAACGAGTCCCTGACGCTCGCGGATTGTTTTAGTAATAATGTAAGGTTGGTGAATTTAAGCTCGTGTAACGCAGTAGCACCAGTAGCAAGAGTAGCACCCTGTGCTATCCTCAAAAGACTACTCAAAAGCCAAAAGATCAGAAAAAGCATTCACCCATTTTATCAGATGCTAAATCAATATACCTACCCAACTCCCTCGTATCGTGCAACAATCAACAATGTGTTCAAAGGATTACTGAACGTACAGACGAAATGTCAATGTGGGTGGTCTTCCACATGACAGCTGGGTTACGTCTTAATCTGGCCTGATTTATGGCCAATAAACCTAATGGTTTTTGAATGTTTATGGCGAAAGCTATATAAGGAAAGTATCGATATTTATGTTGACAGAGGAAGATGTTACAAAGATTGATGGAATGATTTTTTTTTTGAAATAGTTCTTTTAGCAAACAAACAAAAACCTCTTGCCTACACGTATTCTTGTGTCTTTTGAATTAAATCTGAAAATCAGTTATTTCTGGTTTTCATTTCAGTTCTTGTTATTGGTGTGTTTTGGTTTTTGAAGTCGATTTTATTACAGACTATGCCGGATTCCTCTCCTCAACGCATGACAAGATAAACATGCAACAGTGTCATTAGTATTAACTTTACACATTCCAATTTACGTACTGACCACCAAGATCTGAGCTATTTGAACTTCATAAAAATTATGATAAAAAATTGAAAGAATATTTTGGCCTCTGAAGATTACTTACAAATTGTGTTGGTACCCTACAGTGGACACTAGTTGATCAAAACTGGTGAGCACCGAAAGAAGATAAGTAGCTAATCAACTCCCATAAAATATGAACTTGGTGATGTATCTAATGATACAGAAACAGAACTGAAAATTAGACAATAAGCTCTTCATTTTCACAAGTTATCAGCTGCCATAGCTGCCATAAATCATTTCGAGAAGCGTTTGTGTAGGCATTATCTACTGAATTAGTTTTACGGACGATTGGATTTTTACTGGTGCAAAGCATGACACTAGTAAAGGAATTCAAAGTAAACTTAGATTGCCTATGTTTACGTAAGACCAAATTAAACATTTTAAACACAGTTTAAATACTTACATCACTCTGTACTTAGTAACTTATTTACATCGTTGTGTTAGGTAAAAATGCAGCTCTTATGCAACACTGTGTCATGCAATAAAGAACCAAAGAGTGGTATCCCAACGCATGCCCATTTGGGCTTAAGCGGATTGCATGCTTTCCCGCCAAATACGGCAGCCATGACACTTGAATGAATTATTCGAATTGACATGAGTGTATAACGGTCTGCGAATCATGATCACATATTATTATGATTTTGTGTAACACGTTGACAGTTATACATGATACTATATACGTAGATGGTGTAGATACTGATTAGAGTATTGGCATTGCCAAATTTAGAACGCTGTGTGCCATAATAGGACAGCGGGCTGACATGTTAGGTCAGGTACCTACACTAATTTTGTTTATTGTAGTGAGACCATAGGTATCTAGTTTGTACTGTGGTAGTGGTATTTTTTGTAGGTAGGTTCAACAGTTGAGGAGTTTACAAGATACCTACTAGTGACCCAGGCGGAACCTGAACTCCAAATTCTTCTCGGCCTCGGATGCATTACGTAGGTTTATTTATGCTTTTAAACTTTTGCTTGACGTTTTAGAAAACTGACCTGCTCAGAATGCGGCCACTTAAGAAACAGACCTATTCAGAATCTGACTACCAACGAATCTGGCCTGCTCCACCTAAAGGATGGATGGATGGATCAGGAAAACACATCTCCATAATGATGATGATGTTCGATGCGATCCCGTGTCGGCGTGATCCATATGAATCTATTTCCAGGATAAGAAGAAATCCTATTCCAAGCTACAATTTACCTCTTTATTCCAGCTATAAAGCTAAGAAAAATAATAATTTACTGCTAACATTTCAAGTTTGCAGTTGGGTTGGGACCAAAGCTAAAATTTTGCAGCTGATTTTCAGCCATTTTATGTTGTAAGCATCCACGAAGGCAGGATAACCCCTCCTTTAAGCCCCATAGGGATGTCTGCGAAGTCCTCCTTTTGGGGGATAGGTTAAATTTCGAGACAATGACGGGTCATTGCACCTTTACTTTATAAATCAATAACAGAACTAAAATTACAATACAAATATTTCCTCAAACGTTATTAGCTATTTCTGGTTGAGTAATCATAATTCGAAGAATATTTACAAATTGATACTTTACTCATAGAATATATTTATATTCGTCATCATCATCATACAATTTAATATTAACTATTATTTAAAATATAATCTTAAGATGAATAACTATTTAATGCAGATTAGACTAATAAGTCATAATATATCCATTTTTTAAGCACAGAGCAATTCTCCTTGGTAACTGACGGCATAATCAGCTCTATTTTAAATTTTAAGGCAATTTACCGACCGGTAAGAAATAAGAATATAATTATTCCAATTTTAAAAATTACTTTGTAATTGGAGTACCTACCTATATTCTTACTGGCCAGTAGTCTATTTATTGACCACTGTTAAATTGTTTGTAATAATGACAGTACTTATGTAGAGGAAGCTTTTGAAGTAGATGGCGAGCTCTCTGCCTACACCAGAGGAAAATCATGAGTATATGTGATGTACTTATGTTAAAAAAAAAAAAAATATTTGGATACTAGGTAAGTAAGTAGCTAGCTGCTCGTTGTTGAACAAAAAAGATTTCCAAGGTATTCAAATACGTAGGATTGGGTTACATGGTCAACTAAAAATAGCTCAGAGATCAACTTGACCACTTCGACTTTTAGTCACGTTCTAAACTTGTCTAAGTTTACTTATGTATTAGTCTATACCTAAGTTACTTACATACAAAATCTTCGGCGCCCAAGAGTACCTCACCTGCAACCTGCAAGCTGCAAGCTGCAAGCCGACCCATCTCCTGATTTTCCAGTCACTGGTGTAGGCTTGGCTAAAGGTTTAATGAAAGTAGAGGAAGCTCGTGAAGTTTATAAGGAAAGAGGCAAGTGGCGGACAATTGTCTCTGCCTACCCCGGCGAGAAATAGGCAAGCGTATGTATTACGAGTAAGTTGTACTAATAAAAAAGAATTAAAGTTAATTTTAAATAAATTATTATACTTATTTAAAATAAATCCCCCTAAATAAATTAAAACAAATAATAAAGTTATAAATAAAATTCTAGAATATTCAGATAAAAAAATTAAAGCAAATCCACCACTTCTATATTCTACATTATACCCAGAAACTAATTCTCTTTCCCCACTAGAGAAAGAAAAGTTAAGAAGCGGCTAACATTCTAAAAAGATCATTGACATGATTTTCCTGTAAGTTCGATGTAAGAAATTGGATATTTTAATGGACTAAGGATCAAATTAGTGGTAACAGACGTTCTCACTTATAAGTATAACATAACCATATCTCATAAACTCTTATCAACTCTTCCATAATTCACGCACACGCGCATGCACGCACGCACGCATGCATTTACACTCGCATGGACGCATGCACAAGCACATACTATACAAACATATTATTATATGTAATATAATCTGTCATTGATAGGTAGGTACATTATTACTCTACCTCTTTTTCTTGACAACGTTGTTCTTTTTATTTTAAAAATAAACCAGCATTAGGTTGATGCACGTCTTTAAAATTCAGACAGTCTCCAGACGGGAAACATTGATGACGTTTAATTAATTATTGAAGCTTAATTAGTTTTAGACAGCATAGTTAAATGTATACATTACATGGAAAATTAATCACGAGCAGTAAAAAACAGATTACATTCGTACAATGCCAACTTGCGTGGAAACAATGAGAGAGATCGATGCGCGTGGGCATCAGCGGCGGTAAAGGTATTTCTAGATTGATGACTATTGGGATCCGTTCTTAATAAGAGGAGAGTAAATTATTGAAATAACTAGTGATCATGTGACAGGTTCTTTAGAAAAAAAAATGGTGTCTACGATCCTGGGTGTCTTGAGTGAGGCGGGAATGAGTTTTGAATTCCGAATCCAGAACTTGGAACGAGACTAGATAAATGAGTTAAGCAATTCTGACCTCTATCTGTATAACTATAGCGCGCTTTTTTGTATAATCAAAATCATCTGTTAGTCTGAAGGTTTGACGTTTATTAAAGCCATACATTGTTACAATATAATTATGTCGCTGATTAAGAAGAAAAAAAGAAGTAAAAGATTAGTGAAGATACAAGCGTAGAGTGAAATATGCTTAGAACTTATTGCCTGGCATTTTTTTTTACCTTGACCTAAAGTCTCAGAGAGCGTCTAAAACCAGATAAACGGTTGTCACCCATGTGAATACGACTTCACTGATAGAGGAGATTAGATTAGGCACATATAGCTGTAATCTCATCGCCAACCAGTTATATTTACAGATTACAAATTTAGCGCAGGTATGTGATTCAATATTTGTCTGAAAGTTAACCAATAATCCTATAAAATCAATGGGCAAACTGCTCAATGACCTTTGAGATTAGAGATAATCCTGTGAAGATTTTGCATCAAGAAATGGTTCTTGCTTCTTACAGATGGCAGGATATAAAGGTAATTTTGCATTTTTTACAGGACACGTCATTTCACCTCGTCTAGTAAAGCTGAAGAAAAAGAAAAGATTGTCACTATTACAGACACCAACAATATTTCAATGGTGGCCCTCAGCTTGATGGCCTCATCAGATGCATTTTTACAGGCCCTCGATTCTACTAAAGCAAAAACACATGCCACTGCAATAAATTTCCATTTAATTTTAACCTGTAAAGTAATGCTGTTAAAGTTTAAAATTAAATGACTTTTTGTAGAGCGAATAAGAGAGTGTAGGTAATGAAACATTTTTCAATTAATTTTGGACTTTGTATCTGTAGCAATAAAGTCTAAAATTTATTGCCTTTTTTGCAGCCTCGGTGGTATGACAATGGTTTTGCTTTAGTAAAATCGACGCCCAGGACTATAGGAACTGTATACTAATCTACTAGACAAGCTCTTTAAAACAATTACAATACTTACTTTAACTTGTATTTTTACTTACCGTCATAATAAAGGGTTTCAAGTGAAAGTGATTTAACCTGGGGGCCGATTCTACTATTTAAATAGTCTCTCGATTGTTGTAGCGTCGGCACTATTTTGCACTTTTCGTATTCTACTAAAAATTTAAGAGGAATAGCTTGTCAGTGGTCAATTAATCGCAGGGTCATTGTGGTAAGTGTAATAGATAAATAATGTTACGATGTTACAATTTTGCCCTAGTCGTCGTCTGCAAACCGTAATTATAGCGTCATTGTGGTCAATAATACAAAATTGGTAGTCTGCAAACCAATGACCTCTCAATAGCTTCGTAAGTTTTTGACAAGTGGTATTCTACTAATTTTTGACAGCTGTTTCAAACGCTTCTGAACGGTAATTTCACCGTTCTGAAAAAATTGTTGTGCCGCTAAGCAGACACTACTTTTTCATGTGTATTTCCTACTAAACAAGCTATTGGATTGCTTAATATAGTTTAATCGTGTGAACTTTTGCGAAGAATAAACGGATTTACGTTTAAGTAATGTTCCTGTGTTGTGTTTAACAATGTTTCCCTTCACACACAACATTAGAAAAGTAGGTACGGTGCTAATTACCTACGGTGCTAATTATTACCAAGATGCTGCTTACAACGAAGAACGTTGACAGGAAGCACTCAGAAATCACCGCCGAGCTCGTGCTATAATAATCTGAGGCGTCCCTACCTACCTATAGTAACATATTCGGTAGGTGTACCTACTGCCTGAAGCGGATTTTATTAAAACATTTAAGCTCACAAAAAGCCTTCTGAGAGAAATTGCAGAAGATTATCAGCAACCTTATTCCATCAGAGCAGAGGAATGATGGAATTTCTGTAGGTAAGATCATAGAAATTAAATTAAAATATCATTCACTTTGAAGTTTCCTGATAACTCCATACTAGGTACCTACAGTGTTAAGAGCTGTGATGCCTCACAGCTCTTAACACTGTCTTAACATGCCGGTTACAAAGGTACTATTCTACTTGTTATTATAAGAATTATATATTATAAGTACCTATGTAAGTAGGTAGTCTCATGTGCATATAATATCTCCATGATGATTACTATACACACCCCCTATTATGTGGGACCTAATGCAATTTTGGTGAAATGTGGGTGTTAATTCACCTCTGCCTAACCCTCCGGGGATAACGGCGTGATTATATTATGTAACATATTTTATTGACATTGTCCAGAAACCATTTCTATAATGTCTTAATTAGTTTTGTAATGCCAAGGTGAAAGTTATTAAGAGCATTTTTTTAGATAATTTTTATGATGGCTATATTATCAATCTATCTAGACTTCCCACTAATGTTATAAATGCGAAAATAGGTATGTGCAGTTGCTTGATGTTCGTTACTCAATCACACTAACACATAAATGGATTTGGCTATAGGAATAGAGTAGAATAATGCGGGCGTTTCTATATTATATATTATATAATCACAAATACTTAGTTTTAAATTTCTTTGTTTCAGGTGAAAGTGGAAACCCCTTGTGCAGGTGGATGATGACTCCAATTTTAAACACTAAAGAGATACCCCCAGAGCACTTTATTACAACTAGCTTGTCCGATGACTTACAATACCATCAAGCGCTGTATTGGAATTTTAAAAGCAAGTTTCAGGTAATTAATATTTAAGAAATTATTCCTCAAGATATAACACTATTACCTGTATATACTTACCTATGTTAACAAAAATGAATAAATGATATATGATTATGATTAGAAGTAAAAAACACAATGGTTCATAATTTTTTTTATTTCAGGTAGGTATATCTTACTTAAAATTAGTCAAAATTTAGTTTTGGATACCTGAGAAGAAAAAGTGTTTATTGTTCATTGACATTTAGGTCTCAATTTATGGGTACAAAGAATGCTTTTGTATTAACCTATTTATTTTCTTTCATTGTTTCTAGGTTCAAGATCATTGAAAATAGAGGATGAGGGAACAGAGGATATAGCCTGCAAAATCATTGCATTAATCGTGATCTGCAGGAAGGCCGGCCCATGCAACAGGTGGTGGTTAACAATTTTTAGACAGTGATAAATTATTATAAAAATAAAGTTATACAATTGCTAGTGTTTGTTTTTTCTCATTTTTAATTTAATTAGGGTCCGAGCCTGATGAGTATGTTTATTTTTCTTCCTTGGATCGTGAATTCCTCTGCCAGGTCCTTAAAGATTTCAATAAAGGTGACTTATGCCTCCTGCTGTCCCAAACTTGTTGTTTCCATGAGTTTAAGGCAGTTTGCATCATCAACCATTTAAATGAAATGATAATGCACAAATATCTTTATGTTCAACTGAAACAAATAATTACACTTCAATTTATCATTATCCCTACTAATATTATAAATGTGAAAGTAACTCTGTCTGTCTGTCTGTCTGTCTGTCTGTCTGTCTGTCACGCTTTCACGCCCAAACCACTGAACCGATTTTGATGAAATTTGGTATAGGGGTAGATTAGACCTTGAGAAAGGACATAGGCTATGTTTGGTCGCGATAACCGACATCCACGCGGGCGGAGCCGCGGGCAAAAGCTATAGTCAATAAAAAAGGGTCGGGGTAGTCCTGTAATGGCTTATACATCTGATATACCTACATTATAAGAAAGTTAAATAATAAATAAATATTCTACCACATTCTACACAGCGCTATATAGGCCCATGGTAAGCATAGCTTAAGTAGCTTTTGTACTGGAGTCTTGATGTGGATAATATGTTTATCTGCATTCTAGATTCCTATTCTGGATTTTACATACTGTTTTTATAAATACATACATGTCATACATAGAAACACCCAATGTAAATGCAAATATGTTCATGTATACAAATATTAACACTGAGCGATAATCGAACCCGCATAGCCGTCGAACAATCTGCCGTTACGCCGCAGGGGCCGTCAGTTATAGGTACATACAATCAATTAGCCTATTGCAGTCCACTGCTGGACATAGGCCTCTCCCAAAATGCGCCACGTTTGCCGATCCTCCGTTTTCCGCGTCCAGTCTGTCCCAGCCGCCTTTATAGGTACACAGTGAGATAACAATATTGAGACTAAGAGTTGATGCTATTAGATAGATAAAACTACTAAAACACGAGTAATGAACGTTGTAGTAATACTCACATTAAGACGTACTTCACATATATAGGGCCCATGGGACATCCAATGTCAGAAAACATCATTATATATGCGTGTTTTTATCTTTTTGTGTATTTTTTTGTATCTCTGAGCAAAGTAATGTTTTAGTTCCCTCATTGGTACGTACTTTTCACTGGGGTTGATCTAGTGTTAAAATTAAATTCAACTACAAATTATGTTTGTATAAAATATTATGAAATATTTTAATTTAAGTCAATATATGTAGTCAATGATTTAATAGGTAAGGTAAACGAAGTTGACTTGACTGACAGTTGACATAACAACGATAACAACTTGTCATTTTTTTTATGAAAGATTTTTGACTTGGTTACGAGACCTTTAAGACATCATTATTTTGTATTTTATTATCTTACTAGCTGATCCCGCAACCTTCGAACCGCCTGGCAGTCGATTCTTTAATTATTATTTTTTAAACTTTTCTCTGCATAAGAACCATCCTCGTACTTAGTTCAGCAGCAGGAAAACTTAGTTCAGCTGCCTATGCGGTTAGAAAGATAAGGTCACTAACTGATGAGGAAACGGCACGATTAGTTTATTTTAGCTACTTTCATAGCGTTATGTCATATGGTCTGTTGCTGTGGGGCTCAGCTGCCGATATTGAGACTGTTTTCATATTACAGAAACGCGCGATACGAGCAATCTACGGCCTCAGACCCCGTGACTCGATGAGAGAAACATTTAAAGAAATTAATATATTAACGGTTGCTTGTCAATATATTTACGATAATATTTTATACATACGGAAGAACTTAAATCTTTTAAAAAAAAACTCGGACACACATGATTATAATACGAGAAATAAAGATAAACTAGCAGTGCCAATACTCAGGCTTCATAAGGTTGGTATTTTAATTCCTTTGTAGGCTAGGATCAAGTATACTTGATCCTAGTTTGTAGGCAACAGTATAAAAATATTCAATAAAATTCCTCAGGATTTGGTTGACATGCCACTTAATATTTTTAAAATAAACGTGAAAAAAAGTCTAATGGAAAAAGCTTATTATAAAGTAGAAGAATATCTTAATGATAAAAATGCATGGTCAACCTAATCACTTTCTTGCCCGCACATTGTAAATTGTATAAAAACTGTATTAAAAAATAAATAAATAAATAAAAAGGATAATTGAGTTCTCTGAGTTTCTTGCTGGTATCTTCTCAGTAGAACCAACTACCGAACCAGCGAAAGAATCATTTTCAAATGGTTTACTTTAATTTATTTAATATTTTATTTTTTGTTCACATAATTCTTGACACAATTATTGTAATATTTAGACGTTCATATGTGCCTAAATTGAATAAACGAAATGAGCAGTTTTCCAGTAGGTATTTATAGGGTTCCTAAGGACAAGCTAGATGGCGCAGCCGGCACTTTTGGTAAGAAGAGTGTGGTCTCACATCTAGTGTTCCCTAATTTATGGAAAAAATATTCTTCGGTTTTGTAATAATATACTTTACATAAATGTTTTGACATTTTTTTTTGATAATATTATTATAAATATAATATTATTTTAAATTACAGACAGTGACGCGAAAAGAATTAAGCGTTTTATCATATTTTATCTATTGTAATATGGGTAAATGAAATTAAACTTTGGCAACATCGCTCAAACAAACCACAGAGTACATTAAAATTACCAAAAGCTATGCTAGCGCCATCTCTTTATGATTTAAAAACCAACTGATTATTATACCTACTGGAAAACTGCTCATTGATTCTTTGATTCACGAGGATTTGGATTTTATTACTTATTAGATATATTTTTAGATTTTAAAAAACATTTGGAAAATCGGTTTAGCTGTTCACGTTTGCGCTTAGCAACACATTCTGCGATTCATTTTTATATTATAAACTAGCCTTTCGCCCGTGGCTCCGCGTGCATCTCGGTTAACGCGACCTTTGCTCATAACCGATTGCGATCAAACAAATATAAGATTTTAAGTCTGAGCAAGCCCTTTCTAACAAAAAAAAACCGCATCAAAATCCGTCCAGTAGTTTTTGCGTCCATCGCGGACAAATAGACAAACAGACAGGAAATTCAAAAAAAATGTTTTCGTGTTCAGTATCGTTAACTTATCATAACCCAAGTATTTTTTTTAAATATCTCCAATGGACAGACACAACCACTTTTACAATTAAATTATAATAGTACCTTTAGATATAATCCGTCTACGTACGGATATAATATGTATAATAGGTACTTAATGATTGTTGATGGCGGTGACTGTTCCGTGGCACTACCTGAACAAAGTAAAATTATGAAATTTTGTAGCGACCTCTGGTGATGGGTTCACGTAATAAGCGACGCCATTTGCCGAGTGACGTCATGTAGTGTCATTCTCTAGTATATACAGGGCGTCCCACGGCGATGCCACATGGAGGGAAAGTACCTTAAATCCTGAAGTTAGCTCATTTTACTTAAAGGAGACATCATTTTATTTTTAAAAAGAAACAAACAACATTCAAAGATTTTTAAAAATTCGCTTGCCACACCCGGTAATCGAACCGACTAAAATCCGAAAAGTAACACTTGTATTTTTATGGCATCAATCGATAGTGTCAATCATAAGGATCAAATCTCTGTAAGAAACATGGTAAATTAAATGAAAGGAAGTCCTTGAAACCTAAATTATAAATTCAATTTGGTAAAATAAAACACTTTTTACCTATCAACACTAGAGATATTATTATCTTTGATGAAATTTATTTAGTAAAATGAGTACTAAATGAATGAACTTTGTTACCTGTTTAGAATGTAACTGTATTGGGTAACTGTATGAGGTATGTACCTAGGTAGGGTAGGTAGAGTAGGTAGTTATTTTTGGGTGCTTGATTAGAAACCTGCACGTGGTGTACCCTGGGCAACCAAAATGGCGAGAGAATTGCCCTATTGGATCAACTTATAACCTGTTAATTGAGACGGCGTGCGGTTTTAGTCGGTTTGAGTTCGACATACCTAAATACTACTGCTGACCAGCATCTCTGGGCGCCTTTTAGAGCCAAGATTGCGTATAATTTTTAATTTTATTTTAATTTTTCGCAGCTTAGTTACAATCTGACTATGTCAGGGCGCATTCACACGGGATACGTTAGAAAACCCTAAATAACATTTGCGTTCAAGTACGGTGTAACTGGGGCCAAGCACCTTGGGCGCCGAAGACGGCAGCACCTTTCTCTCGCAGGAAGACGCTACCACCTACGGTTAAATTCGGCCGAGGTAGAAGGGGCCCTGTAAATGGCTACTTATCGGGTTTCCACGTATCCTCATGACTAGCAGACAGAGAGCACAGATAAGAGCAGCTAGGGTGCGGCTGGTTCTCCGAGACCTGGGGGCGACATATGCGGCCGCCTGTCACTGTAATACAATCAGACCGGTGATGTGGCGGCGGTGCAACTCCCTTTCCGGGGTTCAATGGGGACACCGACTACCCACACCCAAAGGAGCTATCTTAAAAGGTCAGCCGGGTTGCGAGGGATATATTTTATTGGGTAACTTTACACCCGGTAATTTAGACCCGACAGAGACGGTGTGCGGTTTTAAACCGAGACCGCATGTGGCACTCACGAGGAATAATAGACACCCCTCACAGACGGCCATGACTAGCACCAGGACCTGCGGTGAGAGGTTTCCCGCTCTAACGGTTGCTTTAAGAATACAACGTGTCAAGTGGCATATACATGGAGAAGCCCAGGCAGAGGTGGCATGCAGGCATCGGCTCCTGATCTGTATGTCTCAGGAACTCACCGAAGCAGCCATAGCTGGGCGCATTGCGTCAGCTGGTAGGAGAGGCTACCTTGATACCTCTAACGCGTAATCGGCAGCGAAAACGTGTGAAAACCCCCTCCGAGCATCACCTCATCCGAGCTAATCTTGTCCTTTTGTCGAGTCGACGGCATATTATGTCATATTTTGTTTGCCTAGTGTGCAACCACCCCATTGGCGTTCCCAGAGGCACCCATGAGTTCCTGCGGTGTATACGTGCTTAGGCATGCAGCACATGTTAGCAGTGAGGTAGTTCCGCATTCATACTGTGGCGCGTGGGTCCACCTCACCTGAGAAACCCCATGTTATTCGATTTTCGTTACTTCGGCTGATCTGCATAAGAAGTCTATTTAAGGACTGCCAGGTGGTGTGTGAGCAGCCTCTGTGCTCCCCACACGTCAACTGGCCAGAAAGAGTTCGTAAGTAGGAGAACCAGGTATGCCCACTTCAGATCCAGTCACCAAATACGTCCAAGGACAAGGACTTGGGTAACTCCGGCTGTGGCTTACTTGGTTGCTTCTGATGTCGTGCAGTCGTGCCGTCACCATCCAGTCCTAGCCGATGTTCCACAGATACGGCTCCAGATGGGTAGATACTGACTTTCGCCGTTAAGTAAGCCCCGACATTGCCGCAAGGATAGAGAGGCACCCCGTGATGAAAGAGTACAGCTCTGATGCAGCTCCATGGCAAGGTTTTAAAGACGTAGGCAACAATAGACACTGCCAGCATCAACTCGCCGCGTCACTGCTTGTTCCACCAGGGCCCTCAAGCGTGTTGGCATCCACGGTGCTCCCGACTGTAACCAAATTGATTGTCTACGAAATTCGGCCTTTTTAAGCTATTGCATAGTTTCTATCGCGGGCCTTGAGCGTGGAGACCGAATCCAGAAATTCCGTAACGAAAAATGGTAACACCCCCAACTCCGAGCTCGCACGAATCGAGCCGAGCTGCTCCGAAGTAGCTCCGCTTAACGTAAGTAATTATAATTGCATAAGTTGTTAGTTTTCAAATTCAAATTCAAATTCAGACTCAGAACTCAGAACTCAGAACTCAGAACTCAGAACTCAGAACTCAGAACTCAGAACTCAGAACTCAGAACTCAGAACTCAGAACTCAGAACTCAGAGCTCAGAGCTCAGAGCTCAGAGCTCAGAGCTCAGAGCTCAGAGCTCAGAGCTCAGAGCTCAGAGCTCAGAGCTCAGAGCTCAGAGCTCAGAGCTCAGAGCTCAGAGCTCAGAGCTCAGAGCTCAGAGCTCAGAGCTCAGAGCTCAGAGCTCAGAGCTCAGAGCTCAGAGCTCAGAGCTCAGAGCTCAGAACTCAGAACTCAGAACTCAGAACTCAGAACTCAGAACTCAGAACTCAGAACTCAGAACTCAGAACTCAGAACTCAGAACTCAGAACTCAGAACTCAGAACTCAGAACTCAGAACTCAGAACTCAGAACTCAGAACTCAGAACTCAGAACTCAGAACTCAGAACTCAGAACTCAGAACTCAGAACTCAGAACTCAGAACTCAGAACTCAGAACTCAGAACTCAGAACTCAGAACTCAGAACTCAGAACTCAGAACTCAGAACTCAGAACTCAGAACTCAGAACTCAGAACTCAGAACTCAGAAATTTAAATTCAAGTTCAAATTCAAATTCAAATTCAAGTTCAAGTTCAAGTTCAAGTTCAAGTTCAAGTTCAAGTTCAAGTTCAAGTTCAAGTTCAAGTTCAAGTTCAAGTTCAAGTTCAAGTTCAAGTTCAAGTTCAAGTTCAAGTTCAAGTTCAAGTTCAAGTTCAAGTTCAAGTTCAAGTTCAAGTTCAAGTTCAAATTCAAATTCAAATTCAAATTCAAATTCAAATTCAAATTCAAATTCAAATTCAAATTATTATTTATTATAATTGCATAAGTTCATAAAAAATGCTATGCAATAGCTTTACCGCGGCAGTCCCCGAGTGCCACACGTCTTTTTATTTTATTTTTTTATCGTGCGATAAATCCCCACGGATACCTCCCCCGCCGGAGCCGCAGGAGGAGGTTATGTCGGACTCGAACCGACTAAAACGCACGCCGTCTGTGGGCCGTCGGTTGCCGGAGGTGAGATTGACGTAGCCATATTCCTCGCACCCCGGCCGACCCAGGGCCATCTCGATCTGGCCCTTTTCCGGTGTGGGAACCAAAGCGTCCCCAACTCGCCCTCGGGTATGGGGAGGCACGCAATGCGCGCCGCCGCCGCGGCCTGCTTCTGCAAGGGTGACAGGCGGCTCCACCCGTCAACCCCAGGCCCGCGCTCATGGGGGACGGAGGTCATTCTGCGACCTCCGACGCCCGAGTTGCCGCCGCTCGTTGCGGGCTGCGCGGTTAGCGATTCTCCTACGCTCCTCGCGGGCCGCAAGGTTTGCTATTCTCCTTCGCTCCCGCTCTGCCGCCCACTTCACGTGCATTATTTGCTCGCAGAAGGAGGCGCCGGCGGCCCACGCATCCGCGCAGCGAGCAAAGTGGCGAGCGTGAGAACTCTCATTCCCAGGGTCGCCACCAGCTCCAGTGTTTTACTGTAAATGTTTTGTTAATCTATATCTATGTTATCAACTTATCGAGCCGTAATGAATGACGTCACAGTCGCATTTTCGTTCTAATTTTTTTTGTTCTCTAAAAATATATATACAATAATAAAAATAAGTCCAAAAAAATATAATAAGATCAGTTTTGGAGTTGAGAACTGAAGAAACGGAATTTTTAATTTCATGACTTTTGAAATTGTGTCAGTTACGGGCCAAAATATCAAATAATTGGTATTTTCAATTTCTCTGATATGGCAATTTTGGCATTGGGACACGAGTCTGATCATTATGATGGGCTTATCATTATGTTGCAATTGTGAATTTACTGTGAATTTAAGTTAACAGACTACCGTTTTTTTGTCATTTACAATAGAGTATCAATTGAGTCGTTGAGAGTTTCCTTAGTTATACCTCGGGACACATAATCTTGGGTCTAATCAAAGAAGGATCTGGCGCGCCCGAATTGTTTGTAATAATCTATGGCTTGGATTCCTCAGTGAATTTGAGCTCTTCCAATGCCCTAGCACCCCGTGCTATCCTAAAAAACACGTACTGCACGTTAAGTTCAGTTGAGTCACATACATAACATATCAAGTTATTGTTTTGTATGTTCCCGTCTGTTCCCGTTGTGTTTAGGTAAATAATGTTTCCCTTCAAAACATTACGTTGGCCATTGCTAGAAGAAGCAGCTCACGACGAGGATCGTAGACAGGAAGCGGTCAGAGATCGCCGCTGAGCTTTCACTTTTCACTGCAGAGAAAAGATGGAATTTCTTTGATGATGAAGGTAAGATTTTAGAAATCATATTAAATATCATTAGATACCTAACTATGTGCCATGTTCTTACAAAAATTGTGGAGTTTCCTGATACCTATATAATACTTTAGCTTCTGACATCCCGATCCCTGTCATTTTATGTGACAGGATCTTACCTAAATTTGCCGGCCAAAGTGCCTTCCAGGTTTTACTGACTACAGTATAGAAAACTGTAAGGCAGGTCACTAGGGCACAAATCTACTTATTATTATAAGAATTACAATAAGTAAGTAAGCACTCTCATGTGCATATAGATGATGATGGAGTACCTAAGCACTGGCCTGATAACACTACTATTTTATCCATACTACTATTATAAATAATAATAATAATAATCATAATAATAATAAAATCATTTATTTGCTGACCAAAGGTATATAAAGATGTTAGGTAGTACATTTCAATAGGAAATAATGTTCTCTTCAGCCTACCTTGTTGGCATGCAAAATTTTCTTAATTCATAAATGGTAAAATCTAGCATAAATTATAGTCAACTTGCAGTAATCATTACTTGGAACAATTAAACAATAAAATTATTAAAACATACGGAATGTCAACTATATCTGCAAGATGTACACAATATTAGGTGAAATGTCAGATTCAGAAAGTAAATAAATGTTAAAAGGAGATTACTATCATACTTGCTAATAACAAAATAATAACATCTACAATATAATTAATAGTATAAATTCATGTCAATTGTTAATAAAATCATAACCTACTTGTTACACATACTGTTATGATTGTAGCCCGGTTGTTGAAGGTTCAATAATAAATATCATGGAAAAGTACTACAAGTGTGTTAGCAATATGTGTATGTGAAGTTGTGTGGATGTTTGTTATTCAATCATACTTGAACAGCTGAATGCTGTTCTGTAATTGGTTGCAGGGATAGGTTATTGTGTGGAATAAATGTTTTTGTATTTATATGTACATATAGATTAAAATTACTTTATTTTAGGTGACACTGGAAACCCCTTGTGCAGTGGATGATGACGCCTACTATTAAGTGACAGCCTTGTGAGAGAAATTGCAGAGGGTATAAGCAACATTATTCATTCAGAGCGGAGAAACGATGGAATTTCTTTAACAATGAAGGTAAGATTTTAGAAATTTCATTAAATATCATTAAGTACTTTGCTGGCCAAAGTGCATTCCAGGTTTTACTGACTACAGTATCAAGAACTGTAACGCAGGTCACTAGGGCACTAATCTACATAAAAGAATTACATTACCTATGTAAGTAAGCACTCTCGCACATGATGATGGTGTACCTAAGCACTAGCCTGAAAACACTACTATTTTATCCATACTACTATTATAAATAAGCACCCATTTAGTTTTATTTATGTACCTTATCATCAATCAGTAACTTAACAAGTAGGTACATACTATGTAACCATTTCCTTAATACCAATTATCTAAATCTCCATACCATCTAACTATTTCATCTTTTGCTTCTTCTACTTTCATAATTGATAAATGTGGAAGTATTTGAAATATTTTTTTTTTTATAATGTTGAGTGATGGCACTTGGTGGAACTTGTTGTTAAATATACTTACTGTTGTTATTGTACTCTGGTTGTTGAAGGTTCAATAATAAATATCATGGAAGTGTGTTAGCAATATGTGTATGTGAAGTTATTTGGATGTTTGTTATTCAATCATACTTGAAGCTGAATGCTGTTCTGTAATTTGTTACAGGGATAGGTTATAATGTGGAATAAGTATTTTTGTATTTATATGTATAATGTAAATGAAAATTACTTTACTTTGCTTTAGGTTACAGTGGAAACCCCTTGTGCAGTGGATGATGACGCCTACTACGAGTATCAAGTGACTGTACACAATACCATACCATCAAGTGCTGTATTGGAGTTTTGAAAGCAAGATTAAGGCTGGGTTATGCCATAGGCACAAGTTGTAGACAGTGAAAAATATTATAATAATAAAAAGATACGCAATTGCCAGCTAGTGTTTGATATTACTCATTTTTAATTTAATTGGGGTCAGAGTCCTACAGAGTCCGGACCTTTTTCCTTCTGTAGATCGTGATCTCCATAAAGGTGACTAGTGCCTGCAGCTGTTCCAAAGTTGTTGTTTCCATGAGTTTAAGGAAGTTTGTACCCATCAAAAACAATACTTGTAAAAAAAATTATTACATAATAACTTAGGACAGAAGGTATCTGAAGTAGGGACTGAATAAATTAACCGACTTGGTATTACATGGATCTCACAACTTTTTGCGGTAGAAGAACCGAGGGCGGCGAGGCTTGGCATTTTTTTACAAGCATTGTTTTTGATGGGATTTCAGTTCTTTTTGTAGATTACCTTTCCGGTTTCTCTCACTCCTATTCCCACTCCCACTCCCACTTCTTCACTTTTCGCCATCATCAAGTTTATTCAGATACTAGTTTAAGCGTGAAAGCGTAATACTAACAAATTACAGCAGCTCAAGATAGTTACTTTCGCATTTATTATAATACTTCGTTAGACTGATATTAGTATGAATGGATTCATGTACACTGAAACGTTCACTGCAAATGTAACTTTGTAATCCCATATATTTATATGAGATTACAAAGTGATTTATGCAGTTGGTGAAATTGCTGAAATTGAAGAATATTTTAATTTTCCCTTGAGTTGTACATTAAACACTACTTATCTTCTAAATTTGAGGCTTCTACGTCTGCTAGAAGTGCCTTAGAGTTTTGATGATCGGTCAGTCAGTGAGTGACAAAATTTGCAAAATTTGCAAACTTTGACTAGTTATAATTCTTAAACTACTGGTTCAAATTGAATGAAATTTGAAATATAAAGTGTTTTTACAGTACCTACTTAGTAACCGAAGATTCAGGCTTCTAGGTTTATCCACAACGAAGTCCTAGGGGGTCGAAAATGGCCTGAAGTGCTTCGTGAAAATAGTGTTACGGCCGTGCCGCTCTTTTTGCTCGACTTGGCGGGGGCACTGCCGTGCCCCCAGATAACCAAGATTCAAATGAATGATATGATAATGCACACATATCTTTAATTATGCTTTATTCTACTATGTAACATCTGAAGACCAGACCTACCCAATTTTTTTGACATTTTGGCTTAGCATCAACAACCACTATTTGCCTAAGTATGATAATTCCAGCTGTTCCAAAATTGTTGTTTCCATGAGTTTAATTAAAGCAGTTTTTATAACCAAGATTCAAATGAATGATATGATAATGCACAAATATCTTTAATTTTGCTTTATTCATCTATGTAACAACTGAAGACCATTTGATTAGGTACCTACTCAATTTTGTTGACATTTTGGCTTAGCATCAACAACCACTTTTTTGCCCAAGTATGATAATGAAACTACCTAACGACATAACCTATATAACAACAAATATATTTTTCTAATAAAATTGTACCAAAGTTCACACAGCACCTTCTATTAAAAAGTTACATTTAGCAGGATAATATAAATAAAACATCATTTTAAATTACTGTTTTTTTATTAACTGGCTCATAAAGTCATCTTAAAACTGTGCTGGTCGATTAATCTTGGCTCTATTTTACTCAGGCCTACGATACAGCGGCAGTAATATTGCTTTGTAGCTTCTCTGCCATGGTTATTAGTCATAATATATGAAATATACATATAGTAGATTCTTTTATTTATGTCCTGTTATGTTATAATATATAGATTGCAAATTATTTAAGGTGGTACTGTAGGATGGGATGTCACTCGATCAACTCTAGCAGCCTGGATGAAATTTTGATCTTTTCCTCGTAACTGCAAGTAAAAGCATTCCTAATTAATATTTAGATGTTACTTTATATTGTAACTTTATAGCTTAACATCAGACAGATATATACAGCCACAACTCAGCCTATACATGGCTCGAGCCAACAATAGTGCCCAGAAAACGGCAATAGGCTCACCCCCTATTACGTGGGATCTAATACAATGATTGGTGAAATGTGGGTGTTAATAAATTCACCTCTGCCTAACCCTCCGGGGATAAAGGCGTGATTGTATGTATATTTATATTTATACTGCCACTATTATACCACCAACCACACATTTCATAACATAAACAAATAATAAGTTAACCCTAGGTTACAACATGATACCAAACAGTGTTGAGACCAGCATGAAAACTATGTTTCTATAAAATTGCAACCTAATATTATACAATAGTAAGTCAAAAAGTAAAACCCGACTACCTACTGCAAAATCATGCTCTAAAATGTAATAAACAAGAAAATATCTAGGATAGCCGTGGTTACTCTAACAAAACAATACATTCTAAGAAGTGGCATACAACTACAGCTATCCTATAATATTTTCTTGTTTAATACTTTTTAGAGGGTGATTTTGGGTTTTAGTTTTGAAACTAAATTTTAATTTATACTATTTTAATGCAAGCAACATCCAGTAATTTATAAATTTTCAAAATATGCTAATAGAGCCTTTTGAATTTGATACCAGACAGTATATTTACCTATCTCAAGTATATTTTTTAACGCAGTACTTTATGACCACTAGAGGTTGCTAAATTACTTACAGTAGGTACTACATGTCATATAACCTATGATCAGTGGACAATCCAGATGCTTCTAACGATACTTCATTTGTCCAGTTCTAATTAGTGGATGAAGAGCTAAGAGGGAGCAAATGAACATACATACAATACATCATAACCCTCAAAATATAACCCTCCTTAAGCTTTGCCGTAGTCGGGTGAAAACAAACTTACTTGTCGAGCCTTAATCCATCGAGCAATAACATTTTAAAAGAGCGCTTCTCATTCTGTGCTAATGTGCCAAGTAGGTATGCGATGGAACTTGAACATTTTGACAAACATGCCGAAGATACCCATCACCGATACAACTTCCTGCCTTCACTTATCTTGAGTATTAGATTCATATAACGTCATAACGGGTCATGTCACGATCATCTGGAAAAAAATTTTGATTAGGTAGGTACATACTATACTAAACTTACAGTTGCATTACATATATTATATTATTATCATGCTAATTATATTTATGGGAAAGAAACGTACATAAAACGTACGTAAACTGGTGGGTCAAGTCATAGTCACTGTATAATAAGTAATAACAGAAACCATTTCTGTTAGGCGAAGAGTAACTAAAAAAAAAATAAGTTTACCTTATCGTTTGCGCTGTCGGTCTGCCACAATTCACCAGTCCATGGTGCGTTCTGTGTAAATTTTCAAGCCAGGATCAATATTGGAATATGGTTCGGTCTCCAAGAACGTGCCAGGGTTTTTATTTTATGTATGTAATATCAGGATACCTATCGTATTTATATTTTCTATTCCAAATCCAAACCAACACTGCAAACTGCAACTATCATATCATTGTCAATATTGTCATTCCGACAGTTGCAGTGTTGCCAGTTGATTTGATTGTTTAGAATTCTCCCCAAAATATTCTGAAAAACCCCCAATAATTAGGATTTTCTTAAAAAGACCCCAAAATTTACAAAAAAAAAATTTGATATTAACAAGATGATACTCTCGGCGCCACCGGCGACCCATTGTTTTATACCACTTAGGTTGCAGACAAGCACACGGCCCATCTGATGGAAAGTGGTGGCCGTGGCCTATGGACGTTTTCGGCCCCATGTACCTAACAGGTGGCACAGTTAGCTGTGTTGTGTTGCTAATATTTCCAAAAATGATTATGAGAATCGGTATCGATAAATGAGTAGGTATCGAATAAAATAAATTTAAATCGATTTAGAAAGAGAAAAGAAAATCGACTCGCCCCAAAGACGGTTGTATAGATAGAGGAATTTGCATCGGCTTCGTGAGGGATTTGGTGACTTAGTCGTCTGAGCATTCCCTCTGTAAGGGAAAGATCGCGGGTTCGAGTCCCGCTCGAAGTCTATTCTCTTTTCTCTTTCTAAATAGAATTCAATACAAGTAGTTAGCATATTAAATGCTATTTTTTAATTAAATTAATATTATAGTAATGTAAGTAGGTATGTATAGTATACCTACGTATTTTTGAGTTTGTATATTTTTTATATGTATAAACATATATTATGTATTTAAATAGGTGTGTATTAATATATAAATTACTGCGTAAAGCGATAAGGCCGCCCTTTGTACTGCTCTTGTCTTGCTAATTTCTCTATCATGAATATTGTAACTGGCGTACAATAAAGTATGTAATACATGTATAAATAAATAAATAAATAAAATGCTTCAAAATTTCATTCAAAAACAAATTTATTTTATTACCTATATGTTTAATTTAGAACTATGTGATTTAATATGACTGTGATAATATTTTCATAAGTAGGTACTTACTAATTTATTATTCCAATAGGAACAGCTTTACGGAAAAAACAATATTCCTGTAATTTAATATCGAATAATAATATGTTAATTCTCGATTGTTAAATATATATCCTGAAATAAACAATAGGTAATAAATAACACGTTGGATAATACGTTTGTACATATTTTGTATCCGTTTACGTTTAATAAGAGCTACTTTAGGGAAGAATTAATTAAAAAAACTAAACGCATTGAACTTATTTCAAATTAACATTTTTATATGGCAATTTTGGCTGTTAACGTGAATTATAAGTACTCTGTGATAAGCATAGTGTCATTAACAAGTCACTATGGCTCGGCAATGTATGTGCGTTTATGTTAGCGGACAATCATTGTGTTCTGTCAATGGCAACGCGATTACAATTGACTCGTTATGACCTGTGCGTTAACTTAAATTAGCAGAATTGGCCCCCTGACCGTATATGTTTCTCTTTAACCAGAGTTAACTCGAACTTGACCTTTTTATAAACATGTTTTCTTATCGATCGTCTCCAATTTATGCAGACATCTTTAAAAAATAAATTGTCCTTGTCTCATACTCAGTGGAAAAGGGTGTGCCACAGGGGTGAACTAGCGGTCCTACAAGTGCGACTCAAAATATGTTTACCTTTACTATTATCTATTCTGTACTCCTGTTCTAAAGATGTTAGTTTCATACTAAGTGGTATTCAGCTGTTGTGAGATGACGTATCTTCCTATGGAAGGTATACAGACCTGCACATACATTGCAACTACGAATGCGATGGTTATCGTTGACAGTCTGATACAGAAATTGAGGCGTCGCAAGATTTTAGTTTCAGGTAGAATTTTTATAATATCAGTGGTTTACAGTAAACATCAGCAACTTAGCGGTGTACCGTACACCAAACTTTGCCGCTAAGTTGCTGATGATGTTGGACCAAAAATTGAGCCCTGAGGTACACCGTGTACCTCAGGGCTCATTTTTTGGTCCAACACACTTTTCAATATGTACCTACGTACATAATAGTCACGCCTTTCTTTTTCTGGGGTAGGCAGAGACAACAATCCACCATTTGCTTATGCCCTTACACAATTCACGAACATCTACTGTCATCTAACCTTGAATGCAAGCCCACCGTTTTCTAACAAACTAATTCTAATTGAATACAATTGAAATACAGTGCGTGTCTAGTATAGTCTTTACAATCACAAGACAGACAGTACAGCGTTTCTTTTAGTCGCTTGACGATGTAATAAATCGGCCAAGCCCACGCTTCCGCAGCCTATTATTTACATAATCGGACGATTATTCCGCACCACTTGGCAATTTGAACTCGGGAACAAATGAGACAAATAAAAAGTACCTATGTACAGTCGACAAAGGAGAAACGGTTGCACTTTTTCATATTAGTTGTATGTAAAGGTGCAACCGTATCTCCATTTTTAAACTTTTAAGTGTTAACCTGTGCGGTGACGTGTGTAGAGGAGGTTGCAGGTTTGATTTCCGTTCAGTGCAAATATTTATATGCGTGAATATGTATATTTGCATTGATCTGAGTATTCTAAAATGTATCTAAATAATGGTTATCTACCAGTGGCGAGGGGTCTCTACAACCCAATTCCTGCCGGGTTCCCAATGGGTCGCATGGCATAGAGCATACCGTGCATAATCGAAGTAGTTAAGGTTTCTTTCCACTGGCTTCCCTTTTGAAAATTTTCACCCTTCGCTACTATTAGGTATCTACATTATAGAATCCATAATGCAAGGTATTAAGCTGTGCTTGCTTTGGGTCTGTGCAAAATGTTCTAGAATATTCATTAACCCTGTGAATAAGCTTTACAGGGTTCCATACCCGTAACCAAAGAATCCCTTTTAATAAGACTATTGCGGACCGTTTTAGGAGATTCTTTGAGAATTTTTGACACTGTGTTTATATTATTATTATTACCCGCTTTTGCCGTTATAGCATCAAATAATAAGATAAAAAAAATACTACCTCTCTCATTTTGTTTACAAAAGGATTTAAAAAGAAGCTACGGAACATACACTTGACCGGATTTCTTCATTTTATTGATTGAACCTTACTTCAATAAATTCATTTTTAACCGACTTCAAAAAAGGAGGTTCTCAATTCGTACCCTATTTTTTTTTATTTTTTTTATTTTTTTGTAGGTATGTTTGTTACGCGATTGTGAAGCCAATTCTAGACGGATTTTGAAAATTGTTCTTGTGTTCGTAAGTAGATTATTCCGAAGTGGTCCCATTTTAATTTCGTAAAGATCTGATGATGGGTTTCCGAGATTAGACCAAGGAACTCTTCAAAAAGTACCAGGAAATCAGCCGCAATTGCTGCAATGGCATATTATTGCAATGTTTCTGCCATTACACATCATAACATCACGCCTGAGTCCTTTGAAGGGGTACGCAGAAGTGTTTAGAATATTCAGCTATATTTCCGGTGTATATGCATTGATTTTAAAAATTCTTTTTGAATAATGATTTAATTGTTTTTTGTAGCGTGGCCGGTTCGATCTGTATTGCAGCGTCAGCAGCGCATGTACAGTCAGGTCACTATACATGCGATGTACAGTCGTGAGACTGTACAAACTCACTAAAAAGAGAAAAATAAATTCATTTTTAACAAAAAAGTTTAACCGACTTCATAGAAAGAGGCACTGAAAAGCGAAAAATAACTTAATTTACAGACTTACTGATTTATTAGAAGTCGGTGACAGCCAACTTTGTTTGTTGTGTCTGAACTACTATGATGCAATCAATTGAAATATGGCCTCTCTTGGGCTAGGTACCGACTTCTAATAAATCAGTAAGTCTGTAAATTAAGTTATTTTTCGCTTTTCAGTGCCTCTTTCTATGAAGTCGGTTAAACTTTTTTGTTAAAAATGAATTTATTAACAAAAAAGTTTAACCGACTTCAAGAAACGAAAAAGAGGCACTCAAAAGCGAAAAATAACTTAATTTACAGACTTACTGATTTATTAGAAGTCGGTGCCAGCCAACTTTGTTTGTAGTGTATGACTGAACTACATACTATGATGCAATCAATTGAAATATGGCCTCTCTTGGGCTGGCACCGACTTCTAATAAATCAGTAAGTCTGTAAATTAAGTTATTTTTCGCTTTTCAGTGCCTCTTTTTCGTTTCTTGAAGTCGGTTAAACTTTTTTGTTAAAAATGAATTTATTTTTCTCTTTTTAGTGAGTTTGTACAGTCTCACGACTGTACATCGCATGTATAGTGACCTGACTGTACATGCGCTGCTGACGCTGCACTACAGATCGAACCGGCCACGCTAAAAAAAATTATTAAAGCATTATTCAAAAAGATTTTTTGAAAATCAATGCATATACACCGGAAATATAGCTGAATATTCTGAACACTTCTGCGTACCCCTTCAAAGGACTCAGGCGTGATGTTATGATGTGTAATGGCAGAAACATTGCAATAATATGCCATTGCAGCAATCGCGGCTGATTTCCTGGTACATTTTGAAGAGTTCCTTGGTCTAATCTCGGAAACCCATCATCAGATCTTTACGAAATTTAAATGGGACCACTTCGGAATAATCTATTTACGAACAAAAAAAGAATTTTCAAAATCCGTCTAGAATTGGCTTCACAATCGCGTAACAAACATACAAAAAAAAATAAAAAAAATAAAAAAAATTGGGTACGAATTGAGAACCTCCTTTTTTGAAGTCGGTTAAAAAGGTGTATCTTTGCACAAATGAAAACAAAACAACAGCTGCGGTCGACATACCTTTTCAACATTTAACTTACCTTCTTATTTGGATAAGATTTGAATTTTAAAATGTACATTTTATGGTACCAATGGTAGGTGCCAAAATCATATTCAAATCTACATAAATATTAGGTAGGATTATGTATTTAAACACAGATGAATTCTTCCTAAGTATTTGTGTAACTAACTGTGTATAGTACCTACGTATAAGTTTCAGTATTCTTGGTATGTGAATGTGAATATAATATCTACTTTTTTACAATACCTACAGTATAAGCCTGTAAAAGCTGCATTCGCTTTTTTTAATATTTCTTAACAATGTTAGTCTGAATATTCACACACTGAGTCAAACAAAGTGACTAAGTTGAATTTATAGCTAAAAATTGTAAATCTACGAACTAGAATGTCGTCATATCCGCGCAATTAATTAAATGTATAGGAAACAACCTACTATTAACAAGTCGTTAGTTAATATTATCAGCTGTTTACACCCCGTGCAGTTGCACGTGTTGGACTCGAATACAAACACAATAAGGTAATAACGATAACAATTAAAATTTATTAATAATAAATAAATCTCAAAATATATCTCATACAAAATAAAATATAGTTAATAATTAATAGTATGGCATAGGATAATTAAATAGTACCTAATTGGAAATAGTCCGGCAGTAATGTCACTCACAACACTGTCACGCGAATGTCCTGTCGATGTAATCGCAGTCGAACTCCGCGAAGAACGAATCGAACGGCGACAGCGAATCTTCAGCGAACTCCGAAGGAGTCTCGTGATCTAACTCTGTAGAGAACTCTGACAGATCCGAGCAGAGAGGTGACGGCCAGCGGTCTGGGCGCGAGCTCCCGTCGTCTTCAGAACTGGGCTCCCGCAAAGCTGCTGACAGCGCCGTTATGTATCTCATAGCGAGTCTGAGTGTGGTTATTTTTGTGAGTTTTTCACAGGGTACTGGTGTGCCGGTGATGGCTGAAGCTGGTACGGCGCGTCGGAGAGTTTCGAAGGCGCGGTTGATCTCTCGCATGCGGCTTCTCTCGCGTGCGTTGGCGGTTTTCCTCCTGTATTTGCTGAGGGGTTGGGGCGTTCGGCGCGCGCGCGGCTCGCGGTTGCGCGCGGCGCGCGGTCGCAGCTGGTACTTGTCGTGCTCGGGCATGGAGTGAGCCCGGCGGCCGCCCCCCACGCTCATGCCGCCCGCACGACGACTCCGCTTGAAAAATACGAGCACTCCGCCCACTTGCCCCGCTCCGTTCATGTATAGTCGCGGACAATCGATCCTCGGTGCATTCGTGAGACTTATAGGTAGGTACAGAGTATGCAAACAATTTGTCGTAAATTTCGAGTCACTTATGTAAAAATTGAAAAATTATGAAATCTATATTCTTTTATAGATTTACGTAATAGAAAACATTCTCTTGTATGTATTTTTTATAGTGTTTGTGTATATTGATTGATCAATAGCACAATTTTATAGCGCAATTGCCTCCTTTTACATACCCTACTAGTTAAGCATTATTTTTTTTTTTATTTCAGGGTCAAGCTGTGTAAGACGCATGATCATCCTAAAAAAAATCAAAGTTTAAAGACAAGAGAAAACATTACTTAGGATGACGTTACGATGATACTCTTAAGTCTCGCAACTCGGTAGCCCCTTAAAAACCTTCAATGGTTGAGATAATAAAGAGTTTGACGTGACGTAACTGAGACTAAGTTTAGCATCACAATATTCACAATCAATCACCACACACACTCAATCAAATATTTATTTCTCTTGAATCTGTCTAAAAAAAAACACAGTGAATCACCCGCACTACCCGCGAAAAGAAAACACTTGAGTCCCCGCCAGTACCTGGTCACAATGAATGAGCAACATCAGTACCAACATAACTCATTGGGTAATGATAGTAAACAGATTGATATCATTTGCATATTCGATTCGGCATTTCCGCTGTGGAGGCTTTTGAGTCGGTTAATTGTTTACCGACCTTGCGACTGGAGAACCCGAGTACCGAACTGTTCTTGGATTCGTCTAGCGTGGGCTTAAAGTCATGAGTAGGCGATAATAGATGACGCAAAATCAAATTATGTAATGCAACCACCTACCTTCAACACTGGCCCTTCTATGTTTAAGCAATTTGACATATTATTACTGGATATAACTTTCGTTTGCGTGAGCGATCTAAATGGGTATGCTAATGTTCCTTCGCTACCGTCGCAATACAGCAGTCCGACTCGTGAAGTACCTCTGCCCTACAGAATAGCGCGGCTATACTAACCTTGTGCTGTGTTCCCAGCGGTGAGTAGGGTAGTCAGAGCTCACTGGATAGGTTTTGAGAGGCTTGTCCTGCTTGCCTTCTACGCTGACGGCACAGAATCTCTGTTCTTACAGGGTTGGCAGTACAAGTGTGACTACCCTGGTGTTGCACTCGTCCATAGATGTCCATAGTCCACGGTAACCATTTTCCATCAGGTGGGTCGTGCGACACGTGTGCGACCTAAGTGGTATAAAAAAACCCAATAACAGCTTTTCTATTCATAGGAGTTCCTATGAAATCCTATGAATAGAAAAGCTGTTTAGAACGAAATTGGGTCACATTTCCTGGGTGCCTTTTTGTGATGTCTCTCTACCCATAGGAAAGTGAGATAGGTAAATCTCACTTGACTTTTTTTTCTATTTCGACCCTCAAATTGAGTGCACTCTACTGATGGTATATTGGGATGCAGTTCAAAGACTAGTGTCCGTCATTTCAGATGCTGCTTCTAGAATGGTCCATACCTTGACGGCCTCCATACTCGTACAGTCTCCCACCAAACGGTTTGAGGTCTCCCTCCTCTGCCGCACGATAAAGAGCTGGAATGCTCTGCCCGCGCAAGTGTTTCCCTCTTCCTACAGTCCCGGGTCCTTCAAGCGGGGCGTGAAAAAGCATCTGATTAGGCCGTACCTAAAGCTGAGGGCCACCATTGTAACATGATAGGTATGTGTTTATAATAGTTTATAATTACTTTGCCGAGACTGCCTTCAGTCTGTGCTTCAGTTTACCATCAAGCGAGGTGAAGTCAAATTGACGTGTCCTATATAAAAAAAAACCTTCCAACCACGGGAAAGAAGCCTGCGCCAGATCCTCGTCCAGCTTGCAGGTATATTTTGGCCCCGAGGGTCCTGGTAGGGCCCTTCAAACAACATACCTGTTCCACAGAATAAATATCTTAATTTTGTGCCTGTTCTATGCGCTAAACAAGCGTACCTAGATATAAAGGAAAGGTATTAGGTAGCTTAGCTAGCACCAATTACGTTAAAATACCACCTCCTACACGACCTACACGAAATCATTGAAGGCAAAATTTTCTGAATGCTCGTTAGCACCTACCTATTACAAATATGATAATTGAATTTTTAATAAGTATCTAGGTGATTATTAGTTGATTACTTTCCATCATAAGTAGGTAATATGGTGTGGGTTTGGTTGCAACACCATAGGTCTTTCTACTTACATTATAATTTGAAGATTTCCGAGTCGTCAGATTTTAATGTAGGTTAAATTATAATGGTAGCTTAAAGGTGGATTCTTTTACGTACAATGGCCTAAAAAAGAGGTTAAGTGCGGACAAAAGAGTTCCCTTTTGATTAAGTGGATATATGAATATGGCGACTGATAGCTTTTCCGGATCTTCATATACCGTTAAATATTGACGTCAACAAGACGAAAATAAATGTCTATGAGCGAGTACAGTTGACCAGTTGATACGTTTTCCAACTTAGTTGGGAAAAGTCTAGGTAGTTCTTCCCAACTAAGTTGGGGGAAGCCGGTGAAGTTCCCAACTCGTCAAATACCTAAGTAGGTATGTACAAGATCTTTAGGTATTCATTGCCTCTGTAGTGTGGACGTCTTGGCCTCTGTGTATTAAATTGATTATCTAGATTTAGAATGTCTAGTAATAGTAGTAATCTCCGTCACATACCTAGTTATCTGCGTGGGAGTCAACCTGTTATAATGTTAACTATGAATATCTCAATTGCGTAGGCGTCAATAGATTTAGATAAAGACAGAGTAGTTTAACGTAAAGTGTCGCTAATTTAATCCATCTAGGAACTTAGCACATGAAGTCACTCGTAATAATACTTATCACTTACCTAATCACGGCCAATATTGTTAATCTATTCACAAAGAAGTCAGTGTATGTAAGGTAACTGTACCAATGCTCGACACTGTACCAATGCTAGACACTTTCGAACAAAACCCAGTATTTTGAGAAAATTATCCATTTGTTTTATAAGACTATTGACTTAAAAGATGCCTAATGGTATCTATAAGATATGTTCAAATATTCGCAACACCATCCGAAGTAAATTTAGAAAGACTGTTGACAGCAAATAATGTGACTCCGTGAACACGGTCGTGTTATTTCTTAAGATTTTTGCCAAGGGTACTGATTTTTATAGGTGTGATTTTTTTGTTTATAAGTTATGACTAATACTAATTTTAGTATAAACGTTATAAATATTGAAGTTATTGACATACTTGGACCATTGGGACAATGATGTCTAGCATTGGTGTTTTCGACCAAGTGCATAATAATTTAATTTAAAGTAAAAGTATGATAGATTTTAAAGATTTTATGGGCAAAAGTTAATGTCTAATTGTTGCTGTAACAGTTAAAAAAGAATGTAACGACCATGCTGTAATTAATTTGTTAAATTTTTTAGATTGAAATTTTGTTTTTCCTTGAAGTGTCTACCATTGGTACAGTTACCTTATCATGTTCTATTAAGAATTCTGCTATATTTTAAAATGGAGTCCGATCTTCTGCAGTGCAGTATCTCTAAACTACAACCGTTATTGCAGTTTGTGAAAATATTACAATTTTATTTGAATTTCGTTTCGTTTTTCTAAGTAGGAGTAAGTAGTTAGGTAAAACAGATAAAAATATGTACCTATCCTACCTAACTTGGCCTAACTTTAGCGCCGTGCTGTGGCGGGATTTTAAAAAACAAGTATTGGCGGGAACTACGAAATTTTTAAATTTTTTTTTTAAATTTGTAACAGTAATTTTACACAGATTTTACATCAAATTAGTGCAAGCGCAGTACCGCAGTAGCAGTGACTCTTTTATTCGTCGCAACATGGAACTCCAGTGTGCATTATTGCTATATTTAGACAGCAGGCGTTATTTGAACGACATGAAAACTGAATGTGATAATTTCATGAATCAATTGTCTGAAAAAGATTTGTGTAAGTTCCCACCATTGCGAGTTGTAATAGAGATTGACATCATGGAAATAATAGATGTGTTTCCAAACCTCGGCAATATCTTAATAAAGGAACCAATGAAACTGCAAAAAATGTTCAACGATATTCTATACGCAGCTCTTATAACTACAGATAACGAAATGAAAAATAATATACAGTATGCTCAAACTGGTGTAATATTGAAGTTCAAAAGCATACCTAGACTATTTTCACCAAACCCGTCTTACTACAGAGGTTTGGTTACTTTTGATGGGCTGTTAATGTACTTTTCGAAGCCCGAGAGTTACGTTTATCATTCAGTATGGTCCTGTCCTGAAGACTGTGAAAGTAATGAGGTAGTTTTGCACTATATACCTAAACATCCTCCAAAATGCTACATGTGCAAAAGTGTACTTTTCGAAAATGGCGGCTTGAGGCGATGTGGAGAAAAGGTAACTGCAACATTTAAGTTTATGAATGAATTATTACCTAAAAAGTTTACTATTGTTGATGATTTAATAACCAAGTTGACTTTGGGCTCGAGATATGTTTTTCATGCCGTTGTAACAAAAAAGATGACGACTGTCTGGCATTTAGAAAAAATAATACCCTTGCCGTCGCCACTATCATGCTGCGCTCCAAAAGAAGTCGAAGAGCTGTATGTTGCATGTAAAGGGATACCTTGGAAGTTCATTTACTGTCTGGCTTCAAGTATCGGCGTCAATGTCTGCCCTTTGAATTGTTTTATGCACCTTAAGATAAGTCTGTTATTAAGTTTAACGAGTGTCAAGGCCAATGCGATAATAGGCACAAGTATTATGCATGTTTTAGTAAGTGGATTCGATTCTAGATATATCCCGGCACTTCTGGCTGAAGCCACGAAACTTGCTCAAAGACACGTTTTCCTTGGATCGTCTAATACTGTGCCATCTACTGCTCTAATTGGCAGTTCTGGTGGAGTGTGCATCCTCCCTATGCCTCTTCATATCTACAGCCACAAACATGTAGCAAATATCTTAGCTGCAATAGAGACTGGTGAAATAAATACTGGTTTTGGTGGGACAAAATTGAAAGCAGCTGTTTGGGCTCAGGGAATGGATTTCAAGAAAATGATTCTATTCAACGTAGCTACTGTATTCGGAAATGTTTGTCGAGGAGATTACGGAGAATACAACGATGAAATTGCAGATTTTGTTCTCCAACAGGCGATAAACGGAGTAGAATTTAGTAAAGAAGAAAAGAAATCGCTGAAAGATGTTGCCGAGTACATCGATTTGGTGGCGGGAACAGAAGTTACCTTGGATGATAAGACCGAAAATCTGCTGCGTAGTTATTTTTTGGCAGCTCGAAAAGAGAACACAAGGACTACTTCTATAGGGAGTATGGTATCTTTGGTAGCTATTTGCATGAACTCAGCAAGACTTTGTCGCAGGAGAGTTGCGAATATAGATGACGCTGTATTCGCTATTTGGTTACACGTCAGCGGCAATCCTGAACCGCGGTGCGCCCCCGAAGAATACTTGCAAACGCCGGCCGACGTGAGGAAACTACAAAAAGTCATAAACAAGTTCAAGGAGTGGTTAGAACAATTCACAGGACATTGTGATTTATTTTCCTGTTCTGATTAATTGCATTGTTAGATGTTGAGACAAACAATTAAAACCTTGATAAATTTAAACGTGGATTTCTTAGTTTCGAGTTGCCCTTTGCAGTCCAGAGTCTGCTTTCAGGTTTTTTATCTTAATTTGGCCTTCTTGGTTTTTATGGGAGCGTCTACTATTTGATGTCGGACCGCACCACTTTAGAGAAAAGCGTGCGCCAGAGACTCGTCCTTTAACCCACCGACAGGTTTAGGGTTATAAAATTAGGTTTCTTGCCCACCTAACGCCCAGTAGGGTAAGTATATTGGATTTGAACCGACTAAAACCGCACGCCGTCTCATGATGACGACGACCTGTACCCACTAGTAGTTTTTAGTTCTATTGTTCAAAGTTTAACAAAGTTAAAGCTCAAAATAAAACATATTTATACAACAAATATCTATAATATAAAATGTATAAGTAAATGTAAAATAAGTATTATGCTTTTTGACTAGAACACAAACACAAAACAAAATTTTTAATAACAACATCGAGCCAGAAAAGCATTCGAATTCGTAAGGTAAACGTATCGAAAGAACGGAGCATTGTGATTGGCAGAATTCACACACACACAGGTTCACAGTAGGCAGGCGGCCAATCGCAATGTTGCGTTCTCTCGATACGTTTATATTAAGAATACGAATATTTTTCGTGCTCGGGATATAGATAACCAATATCATGAGAATTCCGAAAACAGATAAAATATTAGATACTGACATACATTACTGCATACTTATCTGATAACTAAACATCAATAAAAAAATTAGCACTATCGAAATAAAACTATTTTTAAAGCATTCTATCACAATTATTTTGATGTTTCATTATTTACACTGAATGCCAGAGAGTTGTGGAAGTCCGATGGCAGTCACTTCATGGAAAATCTTGAAGTTCGGCTGTTTTTTAGATTGAAAACGAACCCAACTTAGTTTGGAACAGGCCAGAAATATGACATTCATTCTTAAGTTTTGGTTGCTTTTCAGCAGCCATGGTCATGAGCAGACTAAGATGGGTGGTCAGCTCATATTCTGAAGTGTAAAGTCATCTCAAAGTACCCGAGAGAGAGTTAAAAATAGTTTAATTTCAATTTGTAACATTCCCATAAGCTTACAACAATAGCTCTAGATAAATAGTCATAATATTAATACACAGATAAATAGCCCTAATTTCTAAAAAAGGCACTTGGTTAGTACATTAAATTTATATCACATCACATCACACAGTAGCTTAATCATCATTAAGAAAACTAAAATCATAGTTTGATTTATTCAACAACTGTTTTTGCGACTTAAACTTTATAGATAAAGCAGACTGATTTTTTCTTAACTTCACACTTTCTTGAATAAGAGATTTTAGTGCGTCATCTTCTTGGATTTTGTTAGTCATTTTGATACAATGAGTAGAAACTGGTTCACCAATCTTAAAGTCTTTCTTCTCAAATGAGACCACACTGTAAGGTACATCGGAAAGTCCTTCTGCGTCTTTAACCACAAGACTTATAGTTGACCAAGTACAGTTAGTAAGTTCTTTTAAAACAGAATTGAGATCATTTGCCAATTTATCTGTGTTGTCAGCTGCATAGGATACAATGTCCCCTATTTTTGAAAATTCAGTGCTAAGGTCCATCAGTTTCATTACGAATGCTTGCGATCGAATTTCTTGCAAAATCTTGCTTCGGAGCTTTAGACAGTCATAGCAAACTTTGATTATGTCTTGACATTGTTTTTCTCTGCCTCTGTACATGGATTCTGCTTTTTTATATGCCAAGTACGACTTGTACGCATTGGCATATACTGTTTGGAAGTTATATCTTGTGACAAAGTTGTTGAGATCCATGGTGATTACCTCATTGCTGCGTCTAGTAGCAGACTGGAGCCTGACAGTAAGCTGTGACCAAGCCGACTGTAGTTTATTTATCCTTTCAGTAATTTCATCGGAATCTCGGAAAGTTTTATCAAACCCACCAAGCATATTTGTTCCAGTTGAGTTTTCTCTTAAATTTTTAATATGCTCTTTTCCAGTGTCAACTAAGTGTCTAAGGATTTCTTGTTTAGCAAGAAGACTGCCAATATTTTTATCAACAGAATTATGTTTCAGTAGTAATTGTTTTCCTTCATATTTTAATGATTCCGCTCGAACAAAGAATCCATTAACAAGTGAATCATATAATTCCATTTGAGACATAACAAAGTATAATCCGCTTTTGTATAAATCATAGCTATTTTTGTAGTTGTATAAAGCTTTTGGATGTTCCAAGCATCTTTGTACAGCGAGAGGCACATTAGGTTCAACATTATCTTTAATTACATAAGTTTTGTTATACAAGAATAACATGGTATCTTCATTCCAGTACTTACAGACAAGGTCTTCATCTCGAGGTTCCATAAAGCTTACCTGAGTGATAAGAATTTGTTCTGACATTGGTATTTTAGTGTCATTAAATATCTTCGATTTCAACATTAACATTGTAGTTGTTTCGTCAATTTCATATGCTATTTGGGACAAGGTAGCCACTGAGAAAATCCTTACTATTTTTTTAGCGAGAGCCTTCTTAAGGACATCAAATATTACAATTTGACTTGTAGCTCCCCTTTGTTCTGTAGGTATGTTGAATGTGACTCTGGATGGGGCATCTCTACCTCTCAATTTTGGGTCCCACTCCAGAGCTATTCTAAACCATTCCTCTAATAATGCTTTGAATGGTTTTGAAATATAATTCTCGGGAAAGATTTCAGTAGAATTTTCTATATCCCCATGGAAGGTTTCATAAATACAGATGTCTTCATGTGCTTTCTTTTTCACATAAGGCATCCATTGTACAGGAGCCATGAATGGTAAAAATGGCCTTTTGCCACATACAAGTTCAAATACAACCAAACCAAATGACCAGAAGTCTACAGAATTGCTGTAAGTTTTACTATAAATAATCTCTGGTGCTAAATACTGTAAGGTTCCAACAAGACTGGCACATACAGAGTTAGAGTCAATTTCTTTGGCATATCCAAGATCTATAAGCTTGTATATCACTTTCCTTTGGCCTTGAACACCAACATTTGCAGCCTGTACTGAGTCTAGTACATGCATGACTACATTTTCGGGTTTGAGATCTCTGTGTGTAATTTTACTCAAATGCAGAAACTCCATAGCGTTTCTAATGTCACTAAGTATTTGCCGAATTTGTTGTTCTTTGAGACCTGAACATGATTCAGGCTTGTTCAAAACTTGACGAAGATCACCACCACTACAGTATTCCATACAAAGAATTGGTAGACCGGAAGGATTGGCTCGTTCTAAGCCCGTAATAAATTCTGGCGGTAGTTCTTTCGTGCCTACAATATTAGGATTTTTGCATTCCTGTAACATTTCCACTTCTTTTGTCCATCGTTCCCTGTGTTTTGGGGTCATTTCGTCTCCCCATTGGCACGTTTTTATTGCTAACTTTTCGTCTGTTCTTTTGTGCTTCCATAATACAACTGTACCGAAACTACCTTTTCCGAGTTCTCTTTCCTTAATCCAATCTCCAATAAACACAATATCCTCCATTTCGCATTAATTGTTGTGGTTTTTTATACGGGGAGCTATACAAATTTTAATTAGGCTACATGTAAAAATAACTTCCTTCACTTCACTTCTCGACAAAAACTTTGTTTGATAACTGGGTATTTCAGCAAGTCGTTTTGCATTATCATGTAAACTTATTATCAATGCAAAAGTCAACCTTAAAATAAGACACTTTTCAGTTCTTCAGAACGAGACTGTAAGTATATTATAGAAATCTTATAAATAATATTGTAGAAGTAAAATATATTAATGCAGTAAAAAAATATAATTTGTTTTGGTTATTTTCAGATTTATCAGATTCTCAGTCATTGACATTATGAAAAGTCTAATACATTTCATTACACGCATCACTCGCATATTACTGTCATCGTCCTAAAAAAATCTATTTTACTACATTAAAAATTATTGTATCAAATAGGTCATTGAAATTCAATATTTTCGCCCAATCCTAGTCTCATCCAAAGCTGGCAGCACTTTGGAATCGGTCGTATGGCTTCAGAGTGCTCTTCTGCTCTGCCTTCTATAGGTTTATTTTGGTTTTGTTTGATGGGAGCAACTACCGTCTACCTCTACCCTATTGAGTCCAACGGAAAAGCCTGTACCCTACACCAGCGTTTCATTCGGCATGTACATGATGGAGCTCCTTATACATGGCGCTAGCTAGAACAATAAATACTCTGGAGTCGGGGGCTACTTCCCTATTCTTTTTATTAATTTGGCTTACCATAGTTAGCTATGGTAAGCCAAATTAATGATGAAATTTTAATCTAATGGTTAGCCATTAGATTAAAATTTCATCAAAATCGGTTCAGTGGTTTATTCGTCAAAGCGTAATAGACAGACAGATTTGAATATTATCATACATCGCATTTACAGATCGCATTTATAACATTATGTAGTATGAATAATATTCTACATTTTACATTATACTACAACGTACCTACTATCTAGCCAGATTCAATGTAAGCGTAGCTAACTAACTCTAGAATGTGATACAATGCATAATTTTTATTCTAAGACATTCTAAACATTTTCATTAGAAACCTATACACGTTTAAATATTTATGTAGACCAGTATTCCAATGGTGTATAAGGAAAGCGATAAGGCCGCTCTTTGTACAAGTCTTTGTTTAGGTACGGCTCATCCATATTTTTATAGATCAATGGTCAGAAGTCAGATATTTTGACAATATGTCAGGTTGTTGACATTAAACTAAAGTGTCATGGTGCGTGTTGTTGATATTTTGTGTAATACATATTCACTAAAATAATATTAGAAAAATACTTTTAATCATATAAATATTGTATAAAAATGTTAGATGTTTCCGCTTCATGTCGGACATGTATGAAGGACGACGTAACTTTGATTGACTTGTATGAAAATGTGAAAATTGAAGAAAATTGTGTTCAATTGGCTGATATATTGGTGCTGTGTACTCCAACCGAGGTAGGTCATGAACCATGAACTCAGATATTAAAAAACTGCTTCTACTTCCAAAGTATATTTATAAATTCTTAGCCAGACGGACTGAAAACCTGTTAAAGGTGGCTGGAATAGAGTGACTGCGGAAGGGGGAGGATCAGGTGCAATGGCGTATATTAGGATTATTAGGAGAGGCTTATGTCCAGCAGTGAACTGCGATAGACTAATTTTGATTGATAATTGTTATTTTTTAAAATTTAATTTCATTAAATTGTCTTGATTTCAGGTCTCCAAAGAAGATGGTTTACCCCAAAAGCTGTGTGATGAGTGCACAAAAGTTCTACAACTTGCATATACATTCCGTAAACAGGCCGCGAAAGCGCAAGAAGAGTTCAAAAAGCTCATACAAAACGACATAAAGTCTGAACCCATAGAATTGAAAATAGAAAATCAAGATGACTATTTTGATACCTGTGATGATTTTAATATTAGTGTTGATATTCCAAAAACCGAAAAAGTTGAAGATAAAAATTATTCCTGTAGCAAATGTAACAAAACATATTCAAAAGAGAAGACACTTTTGAAACATTTACAAACTCATGAATCACCTTTACAATGTAATGTATGTAATAAATCATATCGAAATCAAGCTTCCTTAGACAAACATTTGGCTAAGCATAATAAAAAGCACACTTGTAATTTTTGTAATAAGAACTTCGACACAGAACCACAGCTACTGGCACATAAGACTGAACACACAGATAAAAAAATAGAAATAAAAGTTGAAAATGAAGCACAGGTGTCATTGCTACAATGCCCAGATTGTGACCTAACTTTTACGAAACAGAGATCTTTGTCTATGCACAAGAGGAGGCATAAAAATAATACTAATAAAAAAAATGAGTTTATATGTGATGCTTGTGGTAAAATATTCACTTTAAAGCATCAGTTGAAAAGGCATGTGCTTCTGCACAGTGATGTGAAGCCTCATAGATGTAAGAAATGTTCCAAGAGCTATGCAAGAAAGGATCAGCTGATGCATCACATGCATACTCATAAAGAAATCAAACCTTATGAATGTTCATATTGTAAAAAAGGTAATTAAAAGACTTTGATATAATATTGTGATACATATAAGTATCATCATCAACACAGAGTCCAGGGACTGCTTTCCTGATTCTTATGGAAGGGACTGCCATCTAACCTACCAATCCAGAGAGGAATACCTGAGATAGAGCCACATCCGTTGATTGGAAGGCCTACCTGCTTGCAAGTTAGGTTTTTCTTGGGCTAGGGTTGCCAACAATTTTTAAGAAAAACTAACATTCTTATCAATAAAAATAATGGAAAAAAATTATTAATTTAAAAATTTTTTGATCCATTACTCATGACATGCATGCGTTATTATGGTTGAGTCCAGGGTCCGCTTTATCAGTCTAACTGCAATGTGACTGAACTTTCAACAAAGTAGATAGGATACTTATCGCACCTCTGGCATTATATTAGAATATGTTCAATTTTACAGGTTTTATCCAGTTGTGCAGCTTAAAAGACCACATCCGTAGCCATACGGGCGAAACTCCATACTTGTGTTCAGAGTGTGGAAAAGGCTTCTCCAACAGCTCCAATTTGCGACAACACATGATGAGGCATACAGGGTTGAAGCCTCACGCTTGTAATATGTGCCCTAAGACTTTTTGTACCAAAGGTTAGACTTAGGTTTTATGAACTAGTGATTAAGCAATTTAGATGCTGATGGATGAAACAGGTCCAACCCAGTGTGAGTCAGGACTCCACTGGGTTCAGGTTCAACCCTGTGGAGTCAGAACTCCACTGGGTTGGACCTGTTTTTAAACAATATTTGGCCTAATGTGAGATAGCAACGATGTGAACTAACTCCTATTTTATTTACCTCTTCATTCCTGAAGGTTGGCCACTAGCTTCCTGAATTGGTCTCTGTTAGCAGCCAACCGGACCAGCTGTTCAATGGAGGCCTTACTAACATAGCCGGAAACACAATTTATTTGGTACTAATTATTGCCCGCGGCTCCGCCCGCGTGGGTGTCGGTTATCGCGACCAAACATAGCCTGTCCTTCCCCAAGGTCTAATCTATTTCTGTATCAAATTTCATCAAAATCCGTTTAGTGTTTAGGCGTGCAAGCGTAACAGACAGACAGACAGACAGACAGACAGACAGGCAGGCAGACAGAGTTACTTTTGCATTAAGTATGGAGTATTTGATGAAAAATTTCTCGAAATTCCCCTTTTCCAGGACAAATGACCTCTCACATGACAACCCACACCGGTGTACATCCATACAAGTGTGAGGAGTGTGGTGCTGCGTTCACCAAGCAGAACTCTCTGAAGAAACACTCGCTAATACACCTGGGGATACGTCCGTTCGCGTGTGACACTTGCGGTATGAGGTTAGTTTACTGACCATAGTTAGACCAATCAGTGCCTCCAGCACGAAATCTATCGTAAAGGTATCAAGAGAATGGAGCATTGCGATTGGCCGCCTGTCTACTGTGAACCTGTGTGTGTGCGAAGCCTGCCTATCGCAATGCTCTGTTCGGTCGATACGTTTACCTTACGATTACGACAGTTTTTCGTGGTAGGTACTGATATATGAGACCGAGTATATGGTACAGTCAAAACTATTGATCTATTTAAAGTAAAAGTGTGCAATTGCTACCATGGAGGTTGTGGGTTCGAATCCCACATAGATTTTCACGCCGTTATTCGCGATGCTTTTTGTTAGCTGTGTTTACACAGTATATGGTCTAATTCTGGCTGTTTATATGTCATTCTCTGAGCCTTTTCTAACACAGTTGGAGGCGGTTTTCCGGTCTAACTGTAATCGACTGAATTTTTATATTTTCCGTGAAGTGACTGCCGTCTGACTTCCACAACCAGTTGGCGATATCAAAGTTCTCTCTCTCCAATTACCCGTGACGTCTGCCATATTTGATCGTTTGACAACCGACCCACGGGAAACGTGCTTCCCGAGGCACTACCAGATCAATACAAATATCGATATTTTAATTATAATATTTGCACTGAGCGGGGATCGACCCGCGCTAGTTTGATAGTGCTTTGAAGTTTGTAAACAACCATTAATTATTCATAATTATATACTATCATCTGCCTGTCATTTTTTGGAGTACTAATTATTGTTTAAAATTCCAGGTTTACATGTAAAGACCATTTGAAACGTCACTACCGTATCCACACTGGCGAGAAGCCGTACCGCTGCAACTATTGCGACCGCGCCTTCTCGCAGAGCAACGATCTCGCCAAGCATACTCGCGCGCACATCGGTCAGAATATATACCAGTAAGTATTCCCCCGGTTGTCCATCCCGCAAAGTTCTGGCTTGACGGCAATAGGCTCGCCTTTTTTTTATACCACTTAGGTGGCAGACAAGCACACGGCCCACCTGATGGAAAGTGGTTACCGTGGCATATGGACGTATGCAACAGCAGGGGCGTCACACTCGCGTTGCCGACCCTGAAGAAACCTTCTAATGCCCTTCTTGAAGAACCCCATATTGTAGTCGCTTGGGAAAACCATCGCGGGTAGTTCATTCCACAGCTTGAGTGTGCGAGGGATGAAGTTCGCCTTAAGTGGAACCGAAAATAATAGTTGGCAAAATGTTAATACAACCCTGCCTACCTCTTTGGGGATGGTAGGTATACGGGCGTGAATATTTAATGATATCAGCAAGTATTCCACTTACTTCTGGATAACATTTCAAAATGTCGGGATTTTGGGATTGTTGCCTGGAGTAATGAAAATTTATGAGTCAAAATTTTAAAACTATATTTTTAAAATAAGCAGTTTTTGAAAAAAGGGTTTATATAAAAATAACATTATTTTTTCATGCTTTTTTTGCCACAAGTATTTGGAGTCATAAAATTTAATAAAAAAAAATAACATACAATTTTTTCAACAGGTGCACAATATGCGGCACTCGCTTCAGACTCATGTCTGAACTCAAGTCCCACTATCCAAGCCACTTCATCGACGGCAAGATCCAGCAACCAGAAACCATTGAAGAAGCTCCTCCACCTCCAAAACCTGCTTCTCCATCTTCTCCAACGAGAGAATTAGCACCTCTACTCATCTTCAAACCACCGGAGATACCTCTATTGTCTTTCAACAATGCTCTGAATAACCCTCTCCTTACTATGAAGCTTCAAGAAGTAAAAGATATGCCGGACTTGAATATGAAGGCTCTGTCTCCTACGAACAGCTTTGGGACGGAGACGGAGGTTCAGACAACTGATGATAATAATAGGTATACAATTACTATTGATAGTTGTGATAAAAATGGTGTAGTTAATGGTATAACGATCAATATTCCTCCTAAGGAAAGCTAAGATCCGGTCTTGTAGTTGTATGTAGGTGAAAATTTAGGCGTTGAGTAGTTGTTGCCCGTGGCTCCACTTGAATGTTGGTTATCGCCTCCTTTCCTAGCTATTCTTTTCCAAACTCTTAGGCCCATATTCTAGAACGATACTCAGTCCTAAATCTTGCTTTAACTGAGGACAGATTGTTTAGACAGTTTGACAGATTGTCTGTACTATCTTTCCTCAGATAAATGGGCCTTTAGTCTATCTCTGTGCTAAATTTCGTCAAAATACGTTCAGTGGTTTAAGCTGAATGTCTGAACCGATCTGCCTGAAATATGGTGCAGGGTTAGGTTATAGTTTGGAATAACATAGGCTATTTTTATTCTGGGGTTAGGTTCCCATGGGTTGTGGAAACGGGATGAAAATCTCACGCCACGGATCACGGCCGCGGATGCCAGCTAGTTTATAATACTGGAAGTAGGATAGGATAGTTTGGGTGTACTATGTGTTCTTTAGTTTAATATTTTTTCAGTCCTTCACCAACAAATCATTCCCTAGTAACTTATTAGTTAGCGTTTTATTTAAAAAGAAAAATAATTTGTGTATTTGTAAAGTTGTTATAACAAATTTGAAAATGAGGTAAAATAGATTCAATCAGTCTACTACGCCTGCGTGTGTCCTACACTTAAATTAGTGTTGCCATGACCAAAATAGTTTATCTTATAATCGTGTACATGCAGCTTAAATAACACCGACCAGTGCCTTAACTTTGTAAAACCTTTATCGGATTAAAATAATTATATTGTAGACAGCAAGAGAATAAAAATGAGTCGCCTACTTAGCAGACTGCCCTAGACAAGTGACAATTCGTTGGCCGGCGTATTGTAGAATAGAACGACAAATGTATGGGATTTGACGTATATGACATACATTGACAACTGTCATATACGTCAAAACCCATACATTCGTCATTCTATTCTACAATACGCCGGTCAACGAATTGTCACTTGTCTAGGGGGCGGATTTATCCATTTTAGAAAAATATGTAAATGTACGAGTAAGTGCCTGCACTGTGCCGTGCATTACACTAAAGCATTTGCAGTACTCTAAAGCATTCCCTCTGTAAGGGATAGGTCGCGGGATCAAGCCACGCCTGAGCTGGATTCGCTTTATTCTATCTTAATTGATTTGAATAGTTAGCATAGTAAATGCTTTAAAATTTCATTCAATAGCCTATCATAGTCCCCTGCTGGACATAGGCCTCTCCCAATGGTGGGAGGCTTTGACCTACTGTTTCCACGCTGGCCAGACGGGTAGTTACAGGGTTTTATTTCGAGTTCTCCTTCTCTCGCAATCATATCGTGTGCGTATTTTTCCGTTAGTCACCTCTTACGTTACGTTAAGGGTGTCCTTTAAGGCGGCCACCCACTTACAGTTTATCGAACGACAACCGGATGATATCGGTCTGTCAGTTCATCGTAATAGCCCACACACTCAGTTTCGTATACGATTTTGGACTGACGGATAATAATATATGTGTGTGGCCGCTTGACGATTCCGGTCAGCAAAGACAGTTAAAGGCCGGACAGTCTATGGCCGTCGGCATTTTATACGTAATAACATCAAACTAAAAGAATAAAATAATGTTATTATTTTAGTCAGAGGTAATAAAATTATGATGACATTGATGACATAAGGACGGCAGGCCGCCGGACAGACGAAAAACTACAGGGGGACTGTTAGTGGGTGGCCGCCTTTAGGATGAGATGAGGTAGTGATACTTGTTTTCTATAAAAACTAATGAAGCTTAGAAGATGCTCTCTATTTTTTAAGTTGTTTTGTCTAGTTTTTAATTCAAGGTATGTTGTTATTACTTATTTAAACTGATTATTTTTTAAACGTATGCTATTACATATTTAGTTTAGTTAGGTATGAATAGTACCTATGCATTTAGTTCAGTTCAAATGATTGTTATGTATTTAGGCTGTATGTTTCTCAATGTTTGTTCAGCTCCACCTACTATACGTACGAAGGCGTATTGTAGAATAGAATGACGAATGTATGACGTATGTCATATACGTCAAATCCCATACATTCGTCATTCTAAGGTCCAACCCCACCAAACGGACGGCATCGAAGTGGATTTTACAATCTTTAAACAAAATAAATCTTATATCACAGCATTTAAAGTTTATATTACCAAGTCACGCATGACAGCTTGACGTGCGACATGCTGCCGCACGTCGCTGTCAAGCTGTTGTGCGTGACTTGGTAATATAAACTTCAAACACTGTGATAATAAGATTTATTTTGTTTAAAGATTGTAAAATCCGGGCCGATGCCGTCCGTTTGGTGGGGTTGGACCTCTATTCTACAAAACGCCGAGCAACAAATTGTCACTTGTCTAGGGGGGCTTGTGTGTACATAAATAAATAAAAATATGACAAAAATTATATTATTTGTGATGTGATAACGCATACTCGTATTCTCCAAATTGTACTTCATTATAAGTGTTAAACATAATTTTAACAAATTGATAATATTATTATTTAGCAACAATTTTATTTAAATATTAGAAAAATGTCCTGCTTTATTATTATTGTAAAGAATGAATATACCTAGATGTTTAAGACTGAACATTGTTTTTTATTGTCCATGTAGTTACTCCCCCTCAAATAGATATTGATCGGTCTGAGTCGATTGGGGTCCCAGGGGTTTACTTCCTACCCTAGACCCTAGAAAGTATTTTCTACTTGCCCGCACTTGACGCCCAATTCTCGTAATAAAAATCTGCAGAAAAGTAGCCGAAACTTCGGGCTAAATCTAGATGTAATACCAAATAAAGCGCGATGGAATGTTCAAAAGTTTTCAATATAAATTCATTTTTAACAAAAAAGTTTAACCGACTTCAAGAAATGAAAAAGAGGCACTGAAAAGCGAAAAATAACTTAATTTACAGACTTACTGATTTATTAGAAGTCGGTGCCTAGCCCAAGGGAGGCCATATTTCAATTGATTGCATCATAATAATGTAGTTCAGACACAACAAACAAAGTTGGCTGGCACCGACTTCTAATAAATCAGTAAGTCTGTAAATTAAGTTATTTTTCGCTTTTCAGTGCCTCTTTTTCATTTCTTGAAGTCGGTTAAACTTTTTTGTTAAAAATGAATTTATTTTTCTCTTTTTAGTGAGTTTGTACAGTCTCACGACTGTACATCGCATGTATAGTGACCTGACTGTACATGCGCTGCTGACGCTACACTACAGATCGAACCGGCCACGCTAAATAAAAAAAATATTAAAGCATTATTCAAAAATAATTTTTAAAATCAATGCATATACACCGGAAATATAGCTAAATATTCTGAATACTTCTGCGTACCCCTTCAAAGGACTCAGGCGTGATGTTATGATGTGTAATGGCAGAAACATTGCAATAATATGCCATTGCAGCTATCGCGGCTGATTTCCTGGTACTTTTTGAAGAGTTCCTTGGTCTAATCTCGGAAACCCATCATCAGATCTTTACGAAATTTAAATGGGACCACTTCGGAATAATCTACTTACGAACAAAAAAAGAATTTTCAAAATCCGTCTAGAATTGGCTTCACAATCGCGTAACAAACATACAAAAAAAAAAAAAAAAAAAAAATTGCGTACGAATTGAGAACCTCCTTTTTTGAAGTCGGTTAAAAAATCTGTTTAAAATGAAGTCTCGCACTGATCACAATTTTCCATAAATGTCAAATACGATTAAGATGTCATCTTTTTTGGCATTTGGGAGATTTGAATTAGATCAAGACTGAATTTTGAACATACATATTTATTGGGTGAATAGGTCCTCTAGTTTCACGTATCTACCAAATGGCTGACTTGAGAGACACTGTGCGGTTTTAGTCGGTTCATATTCCTGCCCACTTCACCGTTAGCTCCGATGAGCTGAGACTGAGAAGATTTCGCACGTAAAAAAAGACAGTGATACTCCTCGAGTAGGTATGTATTGAGTATATACGCGGTTGTGGTGTATCAGAGGGGACTGCCACACCTCACTTTCAAAGGAAATCTAAAAAAAGCATGAAGTTTTTTTTACAATTGAGCTTCATCCCTACTAATACCTATCCCTACTAATATTATAAATGCGAAAGTAACTCTGTCTGTCTCACTTTTACGACTAAACCGCTGAACCGATTTTGATGAAATTTGGTATAGAGGTAGGTTAGACCTTGAGAAAGGGCATAGGCTATGTTTGGTCGCGATAACGGACATCCACGCGGGCGGAGCCGCGGGCAAAAGCTAGTAATATAATATCTAAGGACACTAGAGCAAGCGAGTCCTAGAGTGGAGATGGAAACCGCAAATCGGCAAACGAAAGGTCGCAGCAAGATGGACGGACGACTGGAAAAAGGCCTAGGTTGGACTAGATGCGCAAGCGGAGGATCGGGTGCTATAGCGCACCTTGGAAGAAGTCCATATCCTGTCCAGCAGTAGACTGCAATAGGCTAATTGGTATGGAGTATGGATGTGGTATGGAGGTAGGACACGACAAACAGACCATCCCAATCGAGCAGTCCCGCTGTTGAAGCACCTTCGGCCTACAGAATACCGCGGGTATAATAACCGTTAAGTATATTCTCTGTGGTGAGTAGGGTAGCCAGAGCTCACTTGAGAGGTTTTGTGCTGTCAGTGGGAAGACCAAAGGATTGTCCTGCTTGTCTTGTTCGCTGACGGTACAGAATCTCTCTGTTCTTACAGGGTCGGCAGCACGAGAGTGTCCTCCGGTGTTGCACTCGTTCATAGGCCTCGGTATCCATTTTCTATCCGATGGGCCGTGTGCTTGTCGGCGACCTAAGTGGTATAAAAAATGTTGATGAAACATACCTCAGTAGCGAGCTTAGGTACAGATCACCTAAAAGGAAAAGCTCATATTAATAGGAACTGATATATCTCCTTAAATCCGTACCCAAACGTAACAAGCGATGGATTAGGTACTCAAGTAATGAAAGACAGAATTAATTAAAGTTTCCTACTTCGCAGAGCGGCCGGCGGTCGTGGACTTTCAAACTTCAATAAAGTTTTAAGACTCATAGATTCCGCAGATAACTCGTTTCTTACTTTATGAGATTGCTAAAAGCTGAGTAGCAGAGAGAGAACCTACTTATTAAAATTACATTTTCGCATTGCTTTTTCTTTTTTTTTAATTGAGGAATCATCATCAATGGCAGTTCCTAGTATCTAATGGTAGATACCATACCATGCCTTTTTTTATCGTGCGAAAAATCCCGAAAAAAAAAAGTCGGTGGAGGAGATTATGTCGGACTTGAACCGACTAAAACGCACGCCATTTGTGGGCCGTTGGTTGCGGGGGTGAGGTAGTCGTAGACATATCCCACACACCCCGGTCGACCCAGAGCCATATGGTACGATCCGGCCCTCTTCCGGTGTGGGGACCACAGAATGATACCTACCATGCCCACTTGTTATACAGACTATGGTCCACCTACTAACATGTGCTGGCAGGCACGGTTCGAGGGGGCGGGGGCACAGGGGACAAACCCCAACATCGTACACATCAAATTGAAGCCTATTAAAGGGCATTTTCTGAAGGAATTTCCACACTTAAAAAAAAAGTGACCTGACACAGCATGTGTGAACGCCGGAGGAACGCATGAGCGCCACTGAAAACTCATTCATCTTAGGCTGCATATTGGGAAAATTTGCAATTGGACAATATTCGCCGAATAATTATGCCGTCGATACGACAGAATAAAAAGAACTTATAGTACCAACTCTGGGGCCTGCGGTGAAGTGTCTATCTATATCGGAATCTAGATTCTAGTGCAACACACATAGGCAGGTAGGTACTTACTGCCTACCTGTACGTTATTCCAGGCTATAATAATTTACCCCTTATCTAATCTGTGCCTATAGATACTTTCGAAATTATAACCATAGGTACCTACTACGTTCAGTCGTTTGACTGTGATTTAGTAACAAACATCCAAACATCTTCACAAACTTTCACATTCATAATAAGTAGGTATTAGTAGGTTAATTTACACAAAATAAAAATATTACTCATGGTAAGTATGGCATTGCCTTATCGTTGAAGGGTCCTTGTGTTTTGGTAAGTTACCTACTATAGGATTAAGATTGACTTAATACCTTCCACAACTTACTTAACTCCATTTACATATTCGTGCTGTTTATCGTTAAGGTGTTTTGTAGTGGTTTTGTAGTCCACGCGCCTCGACGGCGCACGTGTCCCCTTTCGGGGGTTCGATGGGGACACCGTGTTTCCTACACCCGAGAGGGGCCCTCTTAAAACCGTAGATTGTCCAAGGTCAGCCGGGTTACCAGGAAAATGCATTTTTGGGTAACCTTACACCCCGGTAATTAAGACTCAAGACAGCGTGCTGTCGTATCGTGTCCGATTTAACCCGTGGTATCCGTGGTGTTTTGCGTACGAAAAAAAAAGTAATCCGCCTGTCACTCCAGCAGAAGCAGGTAACGGTAGGTACGAAGTGCGTCCCTACATTTTTTAATTTACTCCTATGCGGAATAAATTACAAGACATTGTAACATAATATGTATTGTATTACATTTCGGAGTTGAATTGCTTCTAAATTTCATTCAATAAATACTTTGCTAATCGGACCGACTATCAAGAATCCTAATAGTAGGTATGTAGATAATCATAAACGAGTATCCAACCAGACCACATTTCGTAAAGTCAATGGCGCTGAAACATCCCCTAATCAGCACCTGTAGCTATATGATCGGCACTCTTTCCATAACACATTTTTCTTTACAGAAAATATTCTTTCAGCAACATTCAGAGATGCCGAACATTGAAAAAGCCCAAGTTATTTCCGTTATGAGTTCATAAAGTCCTTCGCGTATCCCTCACCGCCTTCCAACTGAAGGTTTTTGAAGGCCAGTAATATTAAATAGGTCACAAGAATGTCGTGAACGCTGTTTTAGTGGTATGCACGAAATATTTCTATTTTACGTCTTAATTTGCAATGTTATAGTAGTGCAAATATTTGTGTGCATTAAATATGGGAATTTGCATTGGTCTGCTCGTGCCTCGGAGAGCACGTTAAGCCGTCGGTCCCGGTTGCCATAAGAACATCTATGGCAGTCTTTACGGGTAGTTGGTGCCCTAAAAAGTCCAAAAAAAAAAAAACAACGGTCTAGCTGCAAAGCTTAGATATCGCCTAATGTTAACATTAGGTTGTGGAGGTCAGATGACAATCCCTTCACGGAAAATATCGAGGTCTAGCCAAATCCGTAGTTAAGACTGGTAAAGCGGACCTCAGACTCCGAGCTGAAAGCTTCGGATGCGACTGGGACTTAACGCTAGGAGGAAGAAAAAGAAGGTTATATCAAACTCATATGAAGTACTTTTTGCCTTTTGCCTCAATCTATTTATAATCAATATTAAGTATAAATGTAAAAGTAGCTCTGTCTATTAAACTTTAATTCCTAAACCGCTGAACCGATTTTGATGTTGAGATGATACTTACAAAGATAGCTTAGACTTTGGGAAAGGGCAAAAGCTATGTTTGGCCGCGATAACTGGCATCCACGCGGGCGGAGCCGCGGACAACAGATAATACATCATACGTATACCTACTACTTAAGTTTAGTGCATAATGGCTACACTGAGTAGATTTAGTCGGCAGGGTAAGTGTACCTTAGTAGGTAGTAGGTACTTAGGTACTTGAAGTGGAGCGCGTCATCCCTGAATGACCCAATTCCTATTTGCGAGGAGATTTTATTCCGAACAACTTTAGTATGAACTCTGGTATGTCTTCGTATTTATCAAGCCTTTTATATTTTTTTAAAGCAATGAGCATGCAAGACATTATGTCCAACGCGTTACCTACCCGTATTTATGGCGGCGATTTTATGTTTAAAAGTAGGTACATAACTAAATACATACATACATACATACATACAGTAAAACATGGAAAACTGTGGTCTCTGCCTACCCCACTGGAAAAGAGGCGTGACTGTATGTTGTAATGTTTAAAACCGATGTTAATTTTTTTTAAAGAATATTAGCAACTGAAATTACCTACTAATATTCCCTATAACCCCTCCAACTAAGCTTAATTGCTTGTGCTAGGAGTGGGTTCACGTCGGTAGTGTAGGTAATAGCCAGGATTCGAACCCGGGACCTCTCGATCGTAAGGCCAACTCCTTAACCACTAAGCTACCGAGACGCTTCCAATGTATGAAAATAAGTATGATAGTAGGTGGAAAGTTGTTACTATATGTACCTTTACTCCAATGGGAAATGGGAAAGAGGCTTGACAATGAAGGGAAGGATTATATCTTGTTCCAATAAATAAATACGTACCTAGTACCTAGGAAAAAAATTACTGACGCCTGCAAGTCCACGAAAGGTAAACTGAGATGTGCCAAATGCTCTACATCAAAATTGAAACCTGAACCTCACAATCAGTAGGAAGGATAAATGCAAATCAAAGAGCAATTAATTATTACGAGTATCTATAAGTAGGAGGAAGTAAACTGCAGTTTTCCTCAACAAAACGAAAAGAAAATAGCAAATTCCGAGAACATCATTCTTATAGTTTCATCAAAGTGTCCTTGGTGCTACGACGGGGCAGCTGGACGGTTTGATAGCCTCTGTGGTGTAGCGACAGAACATTCGACTGCTACGCGAGGGGCGCTGGTTCGATTCCAGCTCAGTGCATTTGTTGTTATTATTATAGGTATACTAGCTGACCCCGCGAACTTCGTACCGCCTAACAGTCGATTCTTTAATTATTTTTTTTCTTTAATTTTTCTCTGCGTAAGAACCATCCTCGTTCTTCAAGGAATGTTCTAAAAAAATAATTAGCAAAATCAGTTCAGCTGCTCTCGAGATTTGCGCTTACCAACTCATTTAGCGATTCATTTTTATATTAGGTGAAATGCATTGAGGTGAATAAAAATTTGAATAATTATGAAGGTAACCAGGTCATCTTAGATTATTATTTATTGTGTATATCCTTATCAAATCCGTCGTGTCATCCGTGTGTTGACGAAAAAAGAATACAAGTATCATCATCGCATCTCATTCGAAAAGTGTCGTAAGAGGCAACTAACGGAAAAATACGCAGGCAACACTGCGAGAGAAAGAAAACTCGAAATAAAACCCTGTACCAACGGCCAACCCATTCTGGTTAGCTTAGAAAGCTTCTCAATATTGGGAGAGGCCTATGTCTGGATTGCGTCAGGTTAATTGATTGCTTGAACCTTATCAAAAATACGCTAAATTGAATATAAGACATGGACCATTCTAGATTATTCGATGAGATATTTCTTTCAGTAACCTTATTTCAATCAACTTTCACTGGACCGTGAGTAAACCTTAGAGAATTGGCAGAGTCGGGTTAATAGCTAATCTTATGTGATGTAATGGGGTTCGGCAACGGCACGTAACTATTAGTTTTTCTGTTTTATTATTGTGTATTTTTGTATTTGTGTGTTATTGTGTTGTATTATTGTGTATTAGTTAGTGCAGCACATAACTACTAAATACCTACAGTACCTACCTACTTATCTTACGGTTTAGATTAGATCGACAATTTAATTGATTTCTTGACATATTTTTTTTCGCCCGCATGGAATTCAGATCCTTTTTCCATATTTTCTCACCGTTTAAACCTTCCCTGGACATCCACGAATATTTCAAGACTAAAATTAGCCAAATCGGTTCAGCCTTTATCGAGTTTTAGCGAGACTAACATAATTGAAAATTATATAGAAGAAATGAATTTAATTAATATAATTTTATTACGAGGTAGGTATGTACATTGTAAAATGTACAGTCACCTTCAGAAGTTGATGATCAGAAATAAATTTCCAAACGGTTATTGCATCAGCAAATTAATTAGCTTATCACACTCTACTGATGTATGCCTGAATATGCCTCCGCATCCAGTCTGTCTCAGTCACCTTTTTCAGTTCGTCAGGCCACCTGGCTAGGGAGCGTCCCACTTTCCGTTTGCCTTCTCGCGGTCTCCACTCTAGAACTCGTCTGCTCCAGCGTAGGTAGTGGAGTAGACAAGTCCTAGTCCTCCAACTCCATTGTAGTGAGACCATTTGCACGCATGTCATCCTCCTCGACGTCAGTCCAGGACTTCTTGGGTCTACCCTTTCGACCTGGGCCCGGCAAGGGCGCCATTGCCGGACATTTGCCAGACTACGTGGGTAACGTAGTCTGGCGGTCGCCGCAAGAATTGACCGCACCAGCGAAGGCGGCTCTCTTGCATTTTATCTGCTATGTCACGGAAGTGAAGACTGCCGCGGATGTGAGAGTTCCTCATACAATCTTTACGCGTGACGCCGCACATCCACCGCAGCATTTTCATTTCCGTGACACGTATCAATAAATAAGGAAATTGCTGTACCTATGAATATTTTTGTTATCTTTTTTGTTTACTTATAATTTTATGAGGTTGAAATGTGTTGACTTAGTACAGAGAACGAAGAGTACCTTTTAAAATGATCTTCCTACTTAAAACTTACAAATACTGTTCTCAGACCTCTATTTTATAAAATGCCATCTCCGCACTATTACTATCGACGAAGCGGACAAAACGTTTGCTTTTTTGCCTTTTTAACTTGAAGATTATTTGAATTCGCTCAGTGGCTTAGCGACAGCAAGACTATAAAGTTATTCGGACTCGTACCTTGGGTCGTGTTTAGTAGGTATTATTGTATCTGATAGAAAATTAAAACTAAAATACATAAAAAAAAAAAAATACTTATCGAATTGAGAACCTCCTCCTTTTTGGAAGTCGGTTAAATAGGTTGGCTTGGGTGACGCTCACATTTTTCATAGTGATTTTTATTAATGTAATAAAGAACGAAAAATAGTTGAACACTATACTCTAAATTTCATATTATTTCAAAAGCACCTAGGTACAACCAAAACGCCTTCTAAATTTACAAAAGACTAAAAATGTCTACATTAATCCAAATCTGCGTACAGTCAGCATCAGATAGATATGTGCTTCCAAAGTAGTCAAAATTATGTAAAGAATATAAATTCAATTTTATGTTCGCAGACATAGCATTCAAATAGTTGTAAGCATCCAGAGTGTTCAAAACATCTTCGATGTAAGTTGTCAATATTATGTTAGCTGTTACAGTGTTCATATTAATGTTGTCAAATAGGTCGTTTAATGGTATCTATGCATTCATACTAGTCAAAAATATCTTCACAATTAGGAAAGTCATCTTTAATATCCGTAGCTAGAGTGTATATTGGAATAAAATGTTAGTAATAAATATTTTGTTTCCCTTTTTCCTTGATTATCCATCCTGCTCATTTCGTGCATGACGTAATTGATATGTCTTTTGTTTATTAGAAATTTTGATTATTAGAAAGGAAACATAGTTTAGATATGTTCTAACATCCCTAAACAGAATGGAATTTTCTTTGAAAAGGAAACTCTTTTAAGGAAAATGTCATAAATAACAAACTTTAATAAAATTATATTAATGTCACGGAATAATATGTCATGTTGTCTATGTGTATTACATTGCAAATTTAAATGAAATAGTTGTATTATTTTATTAAATTAGCATGCCTCCATATCATTTAGATGAGCAAACCAAGCATCGTATAATAAATTTACATCGGGAAAATGTTTCTGTTACTGACATAGCCGATGAACTTGGCATAAGCGTGAGTATTTTTTTATTACCAGGATTATTAACATTCTCCTTTTAATTTATATTGCATACAATGTCCGACTAACGATTTTTATAATCTTTTAGAGAAACACTGTATCTCTCTGGATATCGCGCTGGCGTGAAACAGGAGGGATTTCACGCCATGTTACAACAGGTCGTCCGCGTATTAGTAACATCCAACAAGACCGTGCACTGATACAAAATGTGCGAGTGGACCGTTTTGTTAACACTTCCCAATTGGCGACTACTCATAGCATGTCCCAAAGTACAATACGTCGAAGGCTTAAGGAATCGGGCCTCCATAATCGTGTGCCGGCAAAAAAACCTCATTTAACACTCAGGCATAAATTTTTAAGACTCCAATTCGCACTAAGCTATTTAGATTACGATTTTAGTAAGGTTGTTTTTGTTGATGAAAAAGTGTTTTGTAACTCTACGCATGGTCGCCTCTCTCTGTGGAGATACAATAATACAAGATATAATGAAGAAAATATCTTGCCCAATAACAGAAGTGGACGCATATCGCTTGGTTTTTGGGGATGGATTTCGGAAGTTGGACCCGGTGAGTTAATCGAAGTTGGTGGACGTCTAAATGGATTGACTTATAAAGATATTTTGGAAGAGGTGTTGTTACCCACAGCACAAATATTTTATCCCTTTGAAGAGGCGATAACTTTTATACAAGACGGAAGCTCTATACATAATTCAAGAGTGGTTCAGGATTATATTTCTGAAAACGGAGAGTTAAATTTAATAACCCTATGTACCTCCCAAAAGCCCAGACCTTAATACTATTGAGAACGTCTGGGGTAGAATGGTCCAAATGTGGGATCATGAACAGGCTCGCAGTACCGAAAATTTACGGATGCATGTAAATGCAATTTGGGAATCATTGAGGGGAAGTTCATTCTGTTTTAACACAGTTAGATCAATGAGACAACGCCTACTTGATGTAATCAATGCCAACGGTGGTTACACTAGATTCTAAGAAAATATAAGTTCTTTTTTACAACTCGTTGTTTTGATTTATTTTATTTAGATTATTTTTTTTTATTATACAGTATTATATTTATACAGTCAGTGCAATAAATATGCCCCGAAATATTACTAGAAATGGGTAACGCAGCGATTTTTTGCGTTAATATAATAACGTTGACGTAGTTTATGTGAGTTCTTACTAGACTAGCTGTTGCACTAGTTTTAAGCCATCAGATTTTAAATATTCATTTAACACACGGTGAGCGAACTAACAATGCACTATGTGTGGCAGGCCTTAGTTTTGAGGAACATGACTCAAAAGGGGATTGTAGCCGGCCTTAATGACTTTTGGCTCTACGATGCATAGATACCATTGAAAGTCCTATTTGACAACATTAATATGAACACTGTAACAGCTAACATAATATTGACAACTTACAGCGAAGATGTTTTGAACACTCTGGATGCTTACAACTATTTGAATGCTATGTCTGCGAACATAAAATTGAATTTATATTCTTTACATAATTTTGACTACTTTGGAAGCACATATCTATCTGATGCTGACTGTACAAACAAATATTATTAATAAATCAGTCAGGCGCGAAAGCCCCGTGGGTAACCAATAACTGGCATCCTTTAATACTCTAAAATCAATTGTCAATATAAAATACTACGTAGTAATCTATGCACCTAGAGGCCGGGGCTAAAGACCTAGCACGGGGTAATCAAGCGGGAAATACACAAGGGAGCTTTGTAAGAAAACTGTGAAAATGTGCCCTATCTTCGGGGTAAAAGGAACTTACCTCCATGCTGTCTTTGGTGCTCTTGATTTAATGGACGAGACTCTGGTGCAGGTTTTCTCTTCAAAGCAAATCAAGTGGATCCCGGGTTTCAAAGTACAAGCTTTTAATGCAACCAGCACTAACACTGTTATGATAAACGTGAGAAGTTCGTAATATAGTGCATGTTCTGTAGCAATTTAACGTCAGTACACGTTAAAGTTAGAAATTAGAAATTAGTCTCGTTTTGAGGGACCGTTTTTAAGTGTCAATACCGTCTTGCTTATAACGAATAAAGAATAGGGGTACTATATCCTCCAATCCCATGTAATAGTGAACTTTTTAATTTCATAAATATCATGAAAATTTGCCATTACCTACTTCATGTGTATATATCAAGCAATTTATCAAACAAAAAATCAAGCAACAAAAGCAATATAGCAACCAAATAACAAAAAATAAAATATAAAAGCAAGAGCTTTAGACAGGTCAACAAGCTCCAATCCTTTATATCAAATTATAGTATCACAACAATCGTAAGCGAAAAACCAAAAAAAAAAATCAACTCCTAAACAGTTTTGTTACATTAATTCTCACAATTTCTCACGTAACAATTTATTCATGGTTCGTGCTAGGTCTGTAGGGCGGGCGGGCTCGCCTGGGAGGTCGGGCAAGCTGCCGTTATCAGTGCGCAGTCGGACCCCGGAGGAGGCAGACGCGGTGAGTAAATACGACCTTTTACTACAATATTACAACCAGCCATCATGTAGTATATTAGTATTACTGGCGTTCACTACAAATGTTGTCGTAGAATGTATAGTAAGGCTGTGTTTTAATATTATTTCTTTTATGAGAGCTTTTAAGGCTCGTTCGGTGAGCCATAACTTTTGTCTTTATCAGAATCGGTGTATTAAATGTTCGGGAATTGATTTTGTACCGGAATTTGTTCATTTAGGTGTGATTTTTTAAATGTAACTTACGTTTTTAGGTTGTTAATGTTGTTTTTAGTACCTTTATAGATTTTTTTTTATATTCGCCGTTTTATGTCTTTTTGGGATAAGTTTGTATAGGTTGAGGTGTGATTTTAATATTTTGATATGTTTCTAGTCCTGGTCCTAATAGGGGGTGATCCTAATGTCGTCAATTGGGTATTATATTGTATTATATTGATAGTGAGTTGCTTTTGAGAATTGTCTGATAGAAAAATCTCGTCTTGGCCGTGCCCCCAAAATTAATAAGATTTACCGCCGGAGCCGAGCTTTGGAATTGATCCCGGAACTTTTAGCACAGCAGTCGCACATGCTACAGCTCCCAGGGTGTTTATGTATATATAGCCCTACTATGTATATATGTATAATATTAGCAAGATATAACTGAAATAATACGTGAAGTACATTGAATTAGATATTCGCTAGACACCTTTTTCACGTGCCGCCATTTTTATTCCTATTCACACGAATAGGAATAAAAATGACGGCACGTGAAAAATGTTGAATAATAAGTGTATTGGCGTCATAAAATGGGCACGGAACGGATGTTTGGAATATCTAATGCTAGTTTAGTGCCCCGGTCTATCATTCTATAGTCTATAGCTTTTATTCTTATCGTGCGAAAAATCCCCACGGATACCTACTCCGCCAGGGCCGGAGGAGGAGGTTATATCGGACTCGAACCGACTAAAACGCACGCCGTCTGTGGGCCGTCAGTAGCCGGAGGTGAGATTGTCATAGCCATATCCCTCGCACCCCGGCCGACCCAGGGCCATATCTCTCGATCTGGCCCTCTTCCGGTGTGGGGACCACGGAGTCCCCAACTCGCCCCCGGGTATGGGGAGGCACGCAATGCGCGCCACCGCCGCGGCCTGCTTCTGCTAGGGTGACAGGCGGCTCCACCCGTCACCCCCAGGCCCGCGCTCATGAGGGACGGAGGTCATTCTACGACCTCCGACGCCCGAGTTGCCGACGCTCGTCGCTGGCCGCGCGGTTTGCGATTCTCCTCCGCTCCTCGCGGGCCGCTTTATAGTCTATACTTCTATAGCAACGGTAGAAATTAATAATAAAAGGGTCTATTTTGTAGTTAATCCCGTTGGTTAATTTTTAATTATTATTAATTTTTCGTAAATAAATACTTAATTTACATAGAAATACCCAGATCAATGCAAATATACTCGTACATATGCATGCATACAAATATTTGCACTGAGCGGGAATCGAATCCGCGCCCCCTACAAAGCACGTTTTACCGCTACGCCACAGAGGCTACATATGTACGTATATTTTTATGACTCTACCTCACCTGATGGTAAGCTGAAGGCCAAGTCTCAGGAAAGGGGGTACCCAGTTACAGGTACCAACAATGTTATAATGGAGGCCCTCAGCTTGACGGCCTCATCAGATGCTTTTTCACGCCCCGCTTTTTAACGGATCCGAGACTGTAAGTTGTAAGAACGGGTTTAGTGTATTTTTAACCGACTTCAAAAAAGGAGGAGGTTCTCAATTCGGATGTTTATATATATTTTTCCATTTCTCCACCCTACAGAATGTATACCGATGGCTAAATAACCTCGTGTTGTGTTTCCGGCGTTGAGTACGGTAGCCAGAGCTCACTGGAGAGGTTTTGTGCTGTCGGTAACCAAAGGCTTGTCCTACTTTTCTTTTGCGCTGACGGCACAGAATCTCTCTATTGCTACAGGGTGGGCAGCACGAGTGTGACTCCCCTGTTGTAGCACTAACCCATAGACTACGGTAAGCACTTACCATCAGGTGGGCTGTGTGCTTGTCTGCGACCTAGGTAATATAAAAAACGATAAATGTAATTCCGAAAATTACAAACACGAATTTCAAAATTCCGAATTTCATAAATTTGAAATTCCGAAAGTCCGAAATGTCTTACTTAAAATATGTCCATCCAAATGTTGCCAGCAATGTCATAGATTATAATATACTTAACTAAAAGAGTGCATGAATATGGGTATTTGCATTGGTCTGGTCGTGCCTCGGAGAGCACGTTAAGCCGTCGGTCCCGGTTGCCATACGAACATCTAAGGCAGTCGTTACGGGTAGTTGGACCCCTAAAAAGTCCAACAACAAACGGTCTCACTGCAATGCTTCGATATCGCCTAATGTAACCATTGGGTTGTGGAGGTCAGATGGCAGTCGCTTCACAGAAAATATCGAGGTCATGCCAAATCCGCAGTTAAGACTGGTAAAGCGGACCCCAGACTCCGAGGTGAAAAGCTTCGGATGCGACTGGGAATTAACGCTAGGATGAAGAAGAACTAAAAGAGTGGCTTCCGTACATCAACCTAAACCAATATAAATAGGTAGTTAAATAAATAAAGGGCAGTATATTTAATGGTTTATTCATAGGATTCGCCGTCGATGTGATATTTGATATATCTCGGCATTTTACTCAATACACACTCGAGGAGCTACTTAAAGAGTAAAAATGTAGCTTAGATGGAAAAAGGAATCTCGAGACACGTATTGTAGTATTAAATTACTAGAATTGAGTGGAACCGGGGTCGAGCTATGCCGCCTAATCGAAGTGTCTAGTTGTAAGGTACCTAAAGCACTATTTGGCTGACTGTTGCCTAAGCTGCTAGCTTTGAACCTAGTTTAGGCAATAAGGTTACATTTTTTTATATTATCCAGGCCTATCGCAGTCCACTGCTGGACATAAGCCTGTCCCAATATTAGGAGGCTTTGGCCTACTGCTTGCACGCTTACGACGGACACTCTTCGGATGAGATGATGTAATAATTATTTTTTATTATTTAATTAGTTTACTAGGTACTACTACCACTAGAGCTTCAATCGCGACGCCATTACCAAGCTTTTATTAGCTTTTAACACGCACTTGCCACTTATCTAGGCGGCCAGAACGTTTTTTATTGTTTGCAAGCATGGGGTGCTAGTATCATCGAGCAGGTACATGTTTTTAAATCGTGCGCAAAATCCCCACGGATACGCCACGGACAGCCACCATGGCGTAACGGTAGTGAACGCGGCCGTTACGCATAAGGCGCGGGTTCGATCCCTTGCATGAAATATGGGTATTATTTTATTGTTTTTATTTTTATTTTATTTTTTAGGGACAAAAAAACAGTTATGCGTTACAGAAAATTCTTAAAAACTGGGTATACAAAATAAGAACGCACAACCCACACCAATTGTCCACGAAGTTATAAATGTGTCAAAGAAAGGACGAGTAGTTCTACCCACATACTAAATAAACAAATTTTGTATAAAATAATCAACCCCTACGGGACGACACCCGATTGGGAGTCATCAGCAAGAGTTTCAGAAACCATTTTCTTGAATTTATTCTCGGAAAGTGCAAAAATATCGAGGTCAACAAAATGTGAGTTGTAGGTCGCCAGTAATCGACGCAGAGGTGCCCGCTCCCCCGCGTTTGTTCTACACTTTTCCGTGTAAAACAATCTGGGCACGCACACCTCCCGACGACAAGCAGTCCTGGGAACCACATAGCATAATTTATCAGTGAGTTCAATACAATTGAATTTGTTATTGCATCTGCCGTACAACATCATAACCATGAGTAATCTACGTCTGTGCTCCAAGCTCAAAATTGTGTAATACTTTAACAGTTCTGTGTAAGGAATCCTAGTATGAAAACATTTGTAATGGGTAGTGCGAAGGAATCTTTTTTGAACCATTTCAATTCTATGCGTATATTTTAGGTAAAAAGGGCTCCAAACAGGCACCGCATATTCATCTTGGGAACGAATTAAAGTTTTATATAGGAAGAGGAATGTAGAAGGTTTTTTGAAATCATTACAAGACCGCATGACGAATTCGTACATCCTAAAGGCTTTGTTATTGATGTAATCAATGTGACTGTCGAAATGTAATTTAGACTCCAGTAGGACGCCAAGATCTCTTACGCTATCAGTCTTATCAAGTACTGTACCATTAAGAGTGTATTTAAAATTTGTTATATTTATGTTTTTGGTAAACGATATAACATGACATTTAGGCAGACTCAGATCAAGCTTATTGGCAGTACAATATTTTGAGAGCCTGTCTAAATCCTCTGAATGCAATCATGGTTGTTCATGCATATGCAGGTCTTATAGATTTTTAAGTCATCTGCATACATTAGAAGTTTAGAGTTAAGGAAGCAAGATTTTACGTCGTTTATATAAATGATAAAGAGCAAAGGGCGCAATACTGACCCCTGAGGCACACCAGAATCAACGACCACATAATCGGAGTCATGTCCATTGATAACAACCTTCTGTGTCCTGCGAAATATATTAGATGCAAACCACCTAAGCAAATTCCCTCTTATACCATTAAAAGCTATTTTATCAAGAAGTAATTTGTGGTCCACCCTGTCAAAAGCCTTCCGAAAGTCAGTATACACAGCATCAATCTGAGTGCCGCGGTCCATGTTCTCAAATAGAAATTGGGTAAAAATTGTGAGATTAGTGATAGTGGATCGGGATTTGACAAAACCGTGCTGTTCAGGTATAATGAGATCTTTTAGGTGCGGGTATAAATGACTGTGAACTAGACTCTCAAAAAGCTTAGACAAAGTGTATTTGCATTGGTCTGGTCGTGCCTCGGAGAGCACGATAAGCCGTCGGTCCCGGTTGCCATACGAACATCTATGGCAGTCGTTAGGGGTAGTTGGAGGCCTAAAAAATCCGTGTTTTCCGTGAAGCGATTGACCTCCACAACCCAATGGTTACATTAGGCGATATCGAAGCGTTGTAGCTAGACCGTTGTTTTTGGACTTTTTAGGCCTCCAACTACCCGTAACGCCTCCCCTAGATGTTCTTATGGCAACCGAGGCACGACCAGACCAATGCAAATACCCATATTTCAAACACACAAATATTTGCACTGAGCGGGGAACGAACCCGCGCCTCCTGCGTAGCGGCCGCGTTCACTACCGCTACGCCACGGAGGCTGTGTTTTACTTACTAACAACAAGATAAGATTTTTGTTACTAACACTTTATGGATCAAATTGGTCTGAAGTAAAGATAATTTATTATTATAATTATGTATTGGGCCCGGTTATAACTGACATAAATCTATCCAACGTTGAAAGCCTTTCTACAACAAAGTATCGTATAAAACAACTTTGTAATTAAATTCACTGTTGCGGATCGGAGCCGCGGAGGGAAGCTGCCGAATGACGTATCCGCTGGCCGGTTTTATCGAACACATTGTACACTGTGTACTGTACACTACCTACGTGTACACACACAGGGAAATAGAACGGTGACCTACTTATTGAGACTGGACACGCGTATCTGCAACTCATTCTATTAATCACTTATCAGTAATCATATTGACAGCTGATCAAACAGTTTCTTTTTCACATAATGCGAATAATCACGGTAAGGGTGTACACAGTGTACAATACCTACGTGTACATACACAGTGAAATAGAACGGTGACCTACTTATTGGGACAGTGGACACGCATATCTGCAACTCATTCTATAATATTAATCACCAATCAGTAATCATATTGATTGAGTTGGTTCTTTTTCACATAATGCGTATAATCATAGCTTTTTCCCCTCCTTTGTAGGCAAAGACAACAGCCATACACCTACCTCTGCTCTTAAATACTTCATGAACTGCCTCTATCATTATTAAATCGTTCATCTGACAGCCTCTGTGCAAATATTTGTATGCATGATATTTGCATTGGTCTGGGTGTTTCTATGTATAATATGTATGTATTTACAGAAAAAAGAAGTATCTAAGTATGTTTATCCGCATTCTAGATTCCATAACACAAGCTAGTTCAGCTATGCTTACCATGGGTCTAGATAGCGTTGTGTAGAATGTTGTAGAATATTTATTTTATTAGATTATTTATCTCACATACATACATAAAAAATATTATTATCATCAGCTCTTAACATTACTATTGATTGCATCAGAGGCTTTCACTCTGGAGCCTAGCGTTCATTTATTCTGCTACGGATCTGGGAACCACGGTGTCCCCATTTTGCCACCAGAAAGGGAGAGAGTGTGTGACTCCCCTGGTGTTGCACTCGCCCATAGGCCACGGTAACTTCTTACCATCAGGAGAGACGTGTTCTTGTCTACGACCTAAGTAGTATAATCAATCAATCAATTACCCTATTGCAGTCCACTGCTGGACATAGGCCTCTCCCAATATGCGCCACGTTTGCCGATCCTCCGCCTTCCGCAACCAGTCTGTCCCAGCCACCTTTCAGTAGTATAAAAGGACGATGAAAACAAATTCCAATTCTTTATTATACGAGTATTTATGGACCGGTAAAGAAAAAGATGCCGAATTTCACGAAGGCACCACTTTGCCACTCCACCATTAATTTTGGCGGGATTTAATTAAAATGCAAATGACGTCAGTGCAAATTTGACATCACAATCAGCATTCTAATTACAAGACGCAATTAGCAACTAAAGTGGTCGTGATAATATCCAATCTTATGCCGTTTGCAGTCAAATAGAGTGAGTGCGTGCAGTTTTAGTCGGTTCGAGTCCAACATAAAATGTGCGATCGAAAAAAAATAACTCATTTTTTTTAAATCGCCATTAAGTAGTATCGCCTGTTTTCATTTTCGGGAGCATTTCCCTAACACCCTGTATATCAGCAGAGAAACATTATATTGTAAAAATGCAAAGAACTGGAAGAGCGGCTTGAGATACCTTCAATTCGGGGCTTGTCAAAAAGGCCCGTCTAATGGGAACGGCACGGCCCCTGGCTTCCCGGGAACGGGAGGAATGTTCCCGCCGCTTCTCTCTCGGCGACAAAGCCTATTCAATAACGAACTGGGATGTATGAGGAAGGTGGATACGGCTGTTTTATCACTTTAGTTTTTAGCTCATACAAAGATATTTACATACATACATACAATCACGCCCCCATCCCCAGAGGGTTAGGCAGAGGTGAATTAACACCCACATTTCACTAATCAGTGTATTAGGTCCCACGTAATAGGGGATGAGCCTATTGCCTTTTTCGGGCACTATAATATTGTTGACTCGAGCCATGTATAGGCAAGATATTTAAAATGCATTAAAAAAATATGCGTAAATATGAAACAGTTCCAGAAATTCCGTAGCTCGTAGAACCACTACGAATTTTCGTAGCAGTTCTACGTGAAGTCGAGTTGCGTAATTCGAAACGCTTATTTAGCTCAGCTCTACAATAATGTTGGGTTAAAAAGCCTTTGTGCGGATAAATTGTAATAACTGGCTCCTTATCTATTTGTAGCAGAACACATTATACCGAGCTGAAAGCTTCGGATGCGACTGGGAATTAACGCTAGGATGAAGATACAGTGATGAGCCCTATAGAAATGTTAGGCTATAGAAGCACTTGGAAAATCGCTTCCGAGTTGTACAAAGATTTGTTAGGCAGGTCGCACACCAAAGCAAGAAGGGTAGCAAGCAAATACAATTTATTTTTTGCCTGTGTGCATTTTTTTTTCACTTGTGTTGTGTCCAAAAACATTTACTGTAAGCTTGCTACTTTGGTTTGCGGCCTGCTTTAGTGCGCAATTGTGACTGAGGGCTTATTGTAGCATAAACCTGGCGGCATATGCATATCCAAACATGAAATTCAACCCACATTTCTATGATCATTTTTCGTACCATTTCTGGGCAATACACTGACATTGTAACACCTGTATAGCAGTTTTCGCCCCAAAAATGCCTTCTCTACGTTAGCGTACAGCTTCTCGTACCGTCCTTGTACCAGCCGACTGGCGGCGAGCCGTGTGAAGTGATTAATTATCAACATCGTCGCCTACCCCTCCCCCTCAACCCTCGCCCCTTCCCCCTCCCTCCGCTGAGACGGCGCTTGTTTATTACAATGGATGACTGTCATGTTTACTCGTCTGCTGCCGTTCCGTTTGTATGTTTACGATGTGTTTTATGCGAGCTATCATTTGCTAGATTATAAAAAGAAAAGCAGGTAAGGCGTCATTTAGACGAGTGTTTCTCGCTAGATAATATTATAGAAAGGACAGAAAAAAGTTGCTTTGTTTGCTCACCCGTCAACGCCTGGCGAGAATTGCCTCGCATTCAATATTTGGGTGACTGCCCCGTGGCCCTACCCAATGGCACTACTGGTAGTGTCAAGGGTAATATTCTTACCCCATGGCACTACCGGTAGTGTTAAATATATTTGACACTACTGGTAGTGTCACGGGGAATGGTGGTGTCCGTCTAAACAGAATTTTCAAGCAATAATTGTGTTCTGTCTGACATAGGCAATATGTCACTTGCGAATCTCAATAATTTATGTGTTGAACACAAAAATTTAATTTGATGTCACTGCAGTTGTAAAATAAATACGTAATAATATGATGAAAAAATTACGTGATAATATAAAGCACTTTCATTTTTATTTTTTAAGTAGACATACACTGATTGGGAATCGCACCCTCTAACTTTGACTGTTACGCCTTAAAGCTCGTCAATAGTGATTGAATTGAAACCAATACGTACTAATCCCAGTAAAGCTGTCAAAGCACAGGCTGCGAATAACGAAACTCTTTTAGGATTAAAGGGGATTAAAGATTACAATCTAATCCTCTCTAATCACCAAGCATTTGCTTAACGAGCCTTTGGTTAGGTTTATGGCGGTCTGTTCAAAAGTTTGTATTTGGAGGGATTAATTTAGATAAAATGAAGTAGGTAGGTCTAATTCGTTTGCTTTTATACCACTTAGGTAGCAGACAAGCTATAGCGCCCCTGCCCCCTTAGACAAGTGTCAATTCATTGCTCGGCGTAATAGAATGATAAATGTATAGGATTTGACGTTTTTGACATTCGTTGACGCCTGTCATATACGTCAAATCCCATACATTTGGCATTCTATTCCATCATACGCCGAGCAACGAATTGCCACTTGTCTAGAGGGGCTGATGGAAAGTGGTTATCATAGCCTATGGACCAGAGGGGTCACACTCGTGCTGCAGATCTTGTAAGAACCTTCTAATGCCTTTCTTGAAGAATCCGATGTTTTATAGCTTGGAAAATCGACAGCAGGGAGACCGTTCTACAGCTTGACTATTTTTTAAATTTCCAAGTTCGGCCTTCTTTTCTCAGAGGGGTGATTATAGATCAAATGTGTGACGCGTACTTGGGTGTCACTCACATACGGTGCGGTGCAATGTTTTACCAGCACACGTGTTTCCTTCTTCCTATAGTCCCGGGTCCCATGGCTTATTATCCTAGCATTATTTGTATCTGTAGGGTGATCCCCATTCCTGAGATTTTTACCTTTAGCTTATCATACGGCAAGCTGAAGTCATTGAAGTGACTATAATATAAAAAAATACGTTGATAAAATCTCCACATCAGTTTAGTTCTAGAGTGTAATCCGCATATAGAACTACTTTGAAGTAGACTCATAATTGAACATCGTTCTAGAATACGTGCGGATTTACCGACAGCGGAGGATGCGATGAAATGAATTCATAATGGTTTCGGGTCGTTAGTTTTCTACCTCGTGTTGTGTTGGATGTATGCGTCCCTTTCTCATACGGGAGGTTAACTTTATCGTCATGTATCGTCACGTTGTCATTGATAAATAGGTACAGGGGTAGGCAGAGATAACAGTCAGCCATTTGACTCTATCCTTACATACTTCACGAGCTTCCTGTACATCGTTTACATCCTTTCATACAAGCCCGCCGGTTTCGAGTAAGTACTTCTGACCTGCTCTCTTTTTTTCAAAATTGTATTAATTTTCCCAATGTGTATACTGCTCTGCACTCTTTTCAATATACATACGCATACCCTTTTCAATCCTCGTTATAACATTCTCTTGCAGGCAGGCATAAACTCGTATAAAGTTTTAATAACCGATTTCAAGACACAAAACGGTAAAAAATTATGATTTCTAAAAAAACTTTGATTTTTATTTTGAAGAATGAATTAGATTAAATAAAGATTTTCCGAATTCCAAGAACTCTGCGGCAACAAACAGCTCCTCTAAATTATTATCTACTTATATTATTGATTCGTCTTCAAAAGAAGGGTAGGAGCCCACCCTTTCATTTCTATATGTATCACTCATATTCTATAAGTACTACCTACATGTTATCAAAGCCCAGGCTTAACAATGAAACAGTATCCGTGGAAATAATTACAAGGTGGACCGGGAAAGGAGCAGTTCGATTGACCTTGAGAGAACCCTCCGTGAGTCCCACCCTGTTCTAGATAAATTCGTAAAGGTGCCTCTATACTGTAGTAATCTTTTGTCGAGTAGTGGTCGCAAATGTTTGTAAATAATGTTATGTTGTGTTAAGTTAAGTACTATTCTTCAATTAAGATGTACCTACCTATACAAGGGAGTATAGGTAGGTACATCTGAAACAAAAACTGTAAAATCACCCAGTATATTTGGCGTGGTGGGTTTCAGGACAGTAACTTTTGGTGGTACTTTTAGAGTATCTTTACACTTTCTATTTGTTGTATTCTATTTGTTGTAAAGCTAAAGTAAGTGCAGTAATGTGTCGCACTTTGAAGAATTCTATTAATTACTAGTCTGTCCGCAGCTCCACCCGCGTGGATGTCGGTTATCGCGATTTTAGTGGTTTTGGTCAGACTTAAAATTTTACGTTAGTGTGATCACAATTGATTGAATAGAGCCGGAGATATAGGCTCTATTCAATCAATTGTGATCACACTAACGTAAAATTTTAAGTCTGACCAAAACCTTTCAAGCAAAAAAAATAGCAATATAATCCGTTTAGTAATTTTGGTGTCGTAATACAACGCAACAACTGTGTAAATGTACCTTTACAAAACCGTATTGTTACAAGCTACCTTGATTAGGTAAAGGAAAATAATGTTTTTCGATTTCATGCCGCTATTACGGAGGCTGTAGAGAGGTTTATTCCGTTAAATCTTATTTTTCTTATTGTTCCATTGATTACTTCGTGTAATATTCAAGTAGTCTAGTTTTTGTAACATAGTTTAAATATGTTCATTTTATTATGGAGAGTAGTAAATTATACGAAACTTGAACAAACTTTTATTAAATTTTCCCCTAAAGTTTGGGAGAGGCAACAAGCTAGCCCTGATGAGGTAGGCAACGGTTGGCAGGAGAATTAGGATGATTGGCAGAGGAATCTTCGAACTATTTGGGCATTGTCAAGTAAAACCACTTTCTGTATATTGTCCGTAACCGACATCCCCCTAACCCCGAGCCTCTCAAGATGAACTGAGGGGCTCTTGGGATCAAACCATTGGCTATTTTGATATCAAACCGTTGGTTGTTTTTGTTATTGTACTAGTATCTAAATCTTGTCATGCGAAGTGGAGAAGGAAGAGCCGAAAGTCGGACCCTGAACACCGAGGTCATCTTGGCCACGGATGCAATCAGGAAAATGCGTCTCCATGACGATGATGATGTTGACTTCAAATCTCTATTTACCATTTCCAGATGGTGCGTTACATAGATATTCGACCGTGTATGACGGGGGAAGTGATCCAGCACCTTCGGGAGAACTTCTTCGCTGACGAGCCGCTGAACAAGGCGGTGTCTCTCTGCCAGCGCGGCGAGAGCCACGCGGCTCTGGAACAGATGTGCATCGCGACTATGGACGATGGGCATTCGGTCGCAGCGATGGAGGGAGATAATGTGAGTCATCCATACTAATATTATTAATGCGAAAGTAACTGTCTGTCTGTCTGTTAGCCTTTCACGCCTAAACCACTGAGCCGATTTTGATGAAATTTGGTACAGAGATAGATTAGACCTTGGAAAATATATAGGCTATGTTTTGTCGCAATAACCGACATCCATGCGGGCGGAGCTGCGGGTAACAGCTAGTATTATATATTTGTTACGAGGAAGGGAAAGTGAATATTTTATTGCACTATTTGACGATTTTTTACTCAAGCTTTGTCTTCTGTGCGTTTTTTTTTATCTTTTAATTGATTTATTTTTAGTTAATTTGATAAGTATGTCAAATTTAAAATCAATCCGACCTTTTGAAGTGCGGCAAAATTCCGATAGATACAAAACATACATACTAGGCTAAGAAAAGCATATTAAAGCAATTCAATTTAAACATAAGAGAAAGCTATTCATCATCAAATTCCAATTCCAGCTGCTGGGAGTGGCGCTGAATGGCATCTTATGACCCGGCGACATCGAGCAGTCTCTTGACATCATCAAGCAATCTACCGACGACAAATACAGGAAGATCTTCACCATACTGTACTCTGTCAGCAAGGATTTGGATATTTTTAATAAATATGACGTATGATATTTTCTAAAGTTTATGCGATTGTCACTCATTGAAATAAAACCACTGTGTAACGGGATCTTCTCCATCCTAGCGTTATTCGCAGTCGCATACGAAGCTTTCAGCCCCTCTAGACAAGTGGCAATTCGTTGCTCGGCGTATGATGGAATAGAATGCCAAATGTATGGGATTTGACGTATATGACAGGCGTCAACGAATGTCAAAAACGTCAAATCCTATTATACATTTGTCATTCTATTCCATCATACGCCAAGCAACGAATTGCCACTTGTCTAGGGGGCAGCTCGGAGTCTGGGGTCCGCTTTACCACTCTTAACTACGGATTTGGCTCGACCTCGATATTTTCCGTGAAGCGATTGCCATCTGACCTCCACAATTCAATGATAACATAATTTACCGGATTCTATCGTGATTTATTTGTTATTATTTACTTATAGTCCGACGTTTCGGCCATTTTTTAGCAGCCATGTCCGCGGGGTGACTAGAGATGGTAGTTGTCACAAAATTGCGCAAAGAGCAGGCATTATAAAAAAAATAGAAAGCAAAGTCACCCTTGTGGTGTGGTGGTAGAGCATTCGAATGTTACGCAGGGAACGCAGGTTCAATTCTCGCTCAGTGCAAATATTTGTATTCATGAATATGTCTATTTACATTGGGCTGGGCTTTTTCGTGCCTCGAAGAGCATGTTAAGCCGGCGGTTCCGGTTGACATACGAACATTTTATAGCAGTCGTTGGAACTACCCAATTTTTGATATCGCCAATTTATTGTGGAGGTCAGACGCTTCGCAGCTTCACTGATAATATCAGTTAACCTGGAAAGCCGACCCCTATTGAGGTGGGATAAGGCTTAAAGAACGATAAAATACGTGTTATTTTTTTTAAGAATATTAGCAACCGAAATTACCAATATTTCCTCTAACCCCTCCAGCTAAGCTAAATTGCTGGTGTTAGGAGTGGATTCACGTCGGTAGTGTAATGGCCAGGATGCGAACCCGGGACCTTGCCATCGTAAGGCCGACTCCTTAACTATAACTAAGCTACCGACGCTTCAGTACATACATTTAACTTACGTCTTTTGAAACTGTAGTTTTTAAGCCTTTGCCATTATCAAAAAGATAACTCGAAGATAGATCCTGCTTTAGATATTTGTCACTTTTTATGGAGGAGTTTAGAATAGAATAGAATAGAATAGAAACGTTTATTTCCAAGAATATGGTATTAAATTTTTCATGATCTGCATATTCTGCCAAGTGTGGCGTGCAAATATCTGACAAATAAATTAAACATTTTTTAATACGATAATTTCAGATAATAACATTTAAAATTTAATAAATCACACATTATGTAATAGTCAAATAATAATGAGTCAATTTAAGGTTTGACAGCCTCCGTAGCGTAGCGGTAGTGAACGCGGCCGCTACGCAGGAGGCGCGGGTTCGATCCCCGCTCAATGCAAATATTTGTGTTCATGAAATATGGGTATTTGCATTGGTCTGGTCGTGCCTCGGAGAGCACGCCGTCGGTCCCGGTTGACATAAGAACATCTATGGCAGTCGTTACGGGTAGTTGGAGCCCTAAAAATATCCAAAAACAACGGTCTAGCTGCAAAGCTTCGATATCGCCTAATGTTATCATTGGGCTGTGGAAGTCAGATGGCAATCGCTTCACGAAAAAATATCAAGCCAAATCTGTAGTTAAGACTGGTAAAGCGGACCCCAGACTCCGAGCTGAAAAGCTCCGGATGCGACTGGGAGTTAACGCTAGGATGAGAGAATGAGTCAATTTAAGGTCTGGAATTATTTTTGATACACCGACTATTCTATAATTAGTTTTAATTCTGTTACAGGTCGACCGCATTCTAGAATGCAGGATAATCTCTGTGAGTGAGCAGGCAAGGGGTAAAGGTGTGGCTAAAGGGTTGATGGAGAAGAGCATTGAGCAAGCCCTCGCAAACGGTTTTAAAGTTTGTATCATTTTAATTAATTAAGCTAAATTAATTAAGTTTCGCATCATCATCATCTTATCGTCGTCTCCAGTTGTATTCGAGGCTTTCACTTCAGAGTTAGGGGTCCGCTTCCCATTGTCCTCCTTTCCGATTTGGTTTGTATGGTTTTGTTCGAGTGGATCTCCTATCTCCGGTTCTACTTAACCGAAAGCAATGAAACAAACGTAAGATTAAGTCTAACCGAGACCTTTCGAACAAAACGCATCAAAGTCCGTTCAGTAGTTTTTGCGTCCTTCGCCAACAAACATTTCCAATGTACAATTATATAATTAACTAGCTGACCCTGCGAACTTCGTACCGCCTAACAGTCAATTCTTTTTTTTATTATTTCTCTCTCCGTAAGAACCATCCTCGTACTTCAAGGAATATTCTAAAAAAAGAATTAGCGAAATCGGTTCAGCCGATCTCGAGATTTGCGCTTAGCAACACATTTAGGGATTCATTTTTATATTAAAGATTAATTAATCTAAAAACATTTTTGTTTTTTTTTTGGACTCTCCAATTAAGTTCAAATAACTTTTTAAATTCTTGAAATGAAACGTTAGCATCAAAAAGATTTTGACAACAGTAAAATTGTGTTAGCCTCTCATATTTTATTTTCTTTTCCAATTTCTTCTCAAATCGTCCTTCGTTTTCCAGCTCTTCAAAGCAGACGCAACCGGTGCATACTCCCAGCGCATTTGCAGTGCCTTTGGCATGGAACCGATCAGCACAGTCCGCTACGAGAACTACTGCGACGAAAATGGACATCGTGTCTTTGATGTGCCACCACCCCATGATGCGCTAGTTGTTATGGTGAAACAACTTGAACCACAAGAGCAATAAGTGGATGAAATTTTGTAAGTGGTGATTCTCTAGTTGGAGAATAAATTCTTTAAGTGGAGAAACACGACTAATGTTAGTAACATCGGCAGCATACAATTATATTAATGTATACTAGCTAGACAAGCTGAAGAAAAATTGTGTTGCGGTTCCTGGAGAGACGTGAATTTATTTAGAATTTCGAATTTCAAATTTGAAATAAGAGATTCGAAATTCGAAATTTCAATTTAAAATTAGCACATTCGAATTTTTTGTTGTTCTGAACGGTAGTCAAGTAGTACACAGAAGTCATTGGAAGCATAAATTATCCTATCAAAGTATAAGCTGTATTTGTGTTCAAGAATAATGGCGTTGATGAAAAATATCCTATTTGTCGTATTTGTATAAAATTATATCCTGAGTCAAATGGAAAAAGAACGGGAGGTCTAAAAGTCATTTGGGAAAATTTTATACTATGCAATAGAACTCCCAAACTATAGATAAGATTTTCTCGAGTGCAAAAAACGAAGTACTTAAGCGTTAGACGGGCTTGAGATTTGTTTGATGAAAGTGACGATATAGAAAGATATTTTAGATATAAAATTATATTTTATAAGATTATTTTCTAGTCATTAATATTATCAAAAGATCTATAATATGTGTATGTTTGTATGACACTGTCCGCCAGTGTTTGCCAAGTTTGTCGAAAACCTATTTGTAACTCGAAAATCGCCATCCAAGGCAAACGGGCCTTTTCAATTCCAGAACAACGTTTTCCTCAGATCTAGTTATAAATTGAAATTAAGGACTGAGTATCGTTCTGAAATACGGGCCTTAGTCCCCTCAGGACCATGGCTCACAAGGAGACTAAGATAATGACTAAAACTGGAATTGTGTAAAAACAAAATAATGATCTTTGATCTCTGGATGTTATGTCTCCGTTTCAAAATAGCATACATCATTATTACATATTTTATTAATTTAAAATTATTTACCTACATTAAATGTCAAATAAATACAATGTAAAAAAATGTCAAGTAGCTAACAAAGTAACACAAAATAAATCGCGATTAAATCATTTAAGAAATTGTTTAATTACAATATTTGTACCATATTCGTACAATATTGTACCTATACCATGATCGCGTTAATTCCCGTTAACATTATTGTATACAATATTCGTGTTGACTTTGGACAATATCATAAAGGTATACTGCAACCAATTTTGATTTTTGCACAAATATTCATATTTTCTTTTAGTACACACTTAAACACACTAATAAAAAACATTAAAGAAACTGCTACTTAATTCTAATTAATAAGTTAACTATCTCTATTTGTATCTATAATATTAGAATATAATATTTCATTGTTTTTACATTTTATGTTCTATATTTAGATTTAAATAAGTATTACTAGATTTACTGGGTCATTCCATTCTTCATCACATCAAATCTCATCTCATTAGATATGGCCTAAGATTATATTGTTATTATGTGTATCGATAATGCAATTGTGCTTCAATGTATAGTTTCGATATTATGTGTAGGTACTTGTAGGTTTAATAGCTGAGTATAGAATGATGATCTAAGTAATTATACAAGAAAATCTTGTGCAAACAGAAACAGAAGAATTTACTGCCCCTTTTCATCACTATGAATGGATAAAAAAAAATTTGTGAGTCCTTTTTTTGAAGTAAATACTTTTTGCTTTTTGTACAGACTGGCATTCCAAGAATATCAAAATTTTGTTCTAATCCAATAATGGGGCAAGGATTCAAAATATTTTTGAACCTCATTTTTTCCAAAAATATTACATTAATAGTCGTGATGCGCACAGAGTTACAGTACCTTGTTTAATAATTTATTGGTAACAGAAATTAATAAGAATTAAATAAATTTAAAGAATTAGTAGTTATCCATGCGTAAATAAATTTTACGTTGCATTTGACATCTAGGGAAAAATAAATGGATAATTGCTATTAACTTCGGTTTCCCAGGTTTTCTTGTATATACCTAGATCTCTTCTGAACTACGAGGCTAATAGTCGCATCAAAGCACAAAGTGTGTGAATATAAGTATTAAATAAAAAGGTAATTATTATTACTTAACTAATGATGTTTAAAAACGTGTATTAATTCTATCATTGTTAAACTATGTCCCTAAACTTGTTAGCTGACTTTCTCATAGTTGCTAGGTTTAATTACAATTTCAACCTGGTTCGCCGATCAACATGTTAAGGTGCGTACAGATTATGTAACATGTTGTATAACTTGTGTTTTATAACACGTCCACATTATCGTACATTGTTTTATAACTTTGCAACATTGTACTAACTTCAGTGTCTACATTACTGAAACATGTTATTTATCATTGTTTTATAACATGTTATGCTATATAATTTGTACGCACCTTTAGATGAACACAATTGTTCACATTTCATAACATGTAAACAAAAAACCTATGAAATTGTATGAAGTGTTTAAAACTGTACATAATTTTACGATTTATTATACGAGTATAATACCAAAAATATTATAAGATAAATGTACAAGAAGAATCACTAATTTCCTTAATAAAAAAAAATTGTAGCTTTTTGAATATCATGTAATTTATTTAGTGAAATAAGTTATGCTAAAAATAGTATTATCAAAGTATCAAGATGTTTTAAATGAAATATAATTATACGTATTTGTACGGGTATTTAGAAATGTTACTACTTTGCATAGTTTTTGTGTAGATTTATTAGTTTATAGGTATTTTAGAGCCATATATTTGAAAATGTATAATGTTATTAATGTATACCAAAATATGATTAATAGATAATATGTACAACAATATTGACTATTCTTATTAATAATAGTTATATAAATTAGTAGTTTCTTGAACATATATTTAGTGAATAGTAATGTGAAGAAAAATATCAACTATCCGTGTAGGTACATAACTGAAAATGTTAATGCTCGGTGTGAATTAAGTATTCGTTTATTTGACTACATAAATACACACTTACTGTATATCCCCCAAGGGGTGGGCAGAGGTGTATAACACTCATATTTCACCAACTACGATTGTCGGTCCCACGTAACAGGGAGCGAGCTTATTGCCGTCAAGCGAGAATAGCTTATTCCTTAAGGTGCGTACAGATTATGCAACATGTTGTATAACTTGTGTTATATAACACGTCCACATTATCTAACATTGTTTTATAACTTTGCAACATTGTACTAACTTCAGTGTCTACATTACTGAAACATGTTATATAACATTGTTTTATAACATGTTATGCTATATAATTTATACGCACCTTTAGGCGCCTTCTACGACACGCAAGGGAAGAGAGCGAATAAATTATAATAAGTTCAGCACTATGAAGAAAAGCTCCAAGAACTCTTTTATTTAACTTTTTTTCTACCATTTAGGTGGCAGACAAGCATACGGCCCACTTTAAGGAAAGTCATTATAGAGGTGTTGCTGTCCCTGTAAGAACAGAGTTTCTGTGCCGTTAAGGCGGCCACCCACTTACAGTCCGCCTGCAGTTTTTCGTCTGTCCGGCGGCCTGCAGTCCTTATGTCATCAATGTCATCATAATTTTATGACCTCAGACTAAAATAATAACATTATTTTATTCTTTTAGTCTGATGTTATTACGTATAAAATGCCGACGGCCATAGACTGTCCGGCCTTTAACTGTCTTTGCTGACCGGAATCGTCAAGCGGCCACACACATGTTATCCGTACGTCCAAAATCGTATACGAAACTGTGTGTGGGCTAATGCGATGAACTGACAGACCGATATCATCCGGTTGTCGTTCGATAAACTGTAAGTAGGTGGCCGCCTTCAGTGCTGAAGACAAAACAGGACAGGCCTTTGGTCTTCCCGCTGACAGCACAAAACCTCTCCAGTGAGCTCTAGCTACCCTACTCACCGCCGGGAACACAACACGAGGTTATTATGGCCGCGGTATTCTGCAGGGCGGAGGTACTTTCCCAATCGGACTGCTCAATTGGGATGACAATACTGTCCTACCTCCGGCTTCATAAAAAGCTATGAATATATAAATACATACATATAATCACGCCCTTATCCCCGGAGAGTTAGGCAGAGGTGAATTAACACCCACATTTCACCACACACAGTATTCTGGGCACAATTGTTGACTGCATCGGCTGTATACATCTGTCTGATTTAAACAGCCCAACTTTTAACTTCAAATGCAGAATGAAGAAAATGCATAATATTGACAAAAACTTAACCCTTCAGTGGCGTATCGATCCTTTCTTTCTGGTAACCGTTGCTAGGGTGCTGCGTTAGGGTAAACAAAGCAAGGCCAAAATTTTTTTTCGAAATAATTCCTTTTTTAAAATTATAACTCATTGGTGTTACATGTTAGGTACCTTAAATACTAAATGCAAATACGTTCTCAAAATTAATCAATTAACCCGCTCCTTACCGTACCCGGGGCAAAGGTGCCCATGACGGCGGAATTGCCCCGCTGAATAGCAATGGCCAATCTCTGTCCCAGGTATAAGGCGGAAAGTGGTACGTTTTTTTAAATTGTGTAATATTATCTTTTATAAAAAATAACGGGGCTATAACCATTTTAAAATTTATATTTTCAGACAAAAATGTTTTCAAACGATTTGATTGTACAGTTATTTTTATAAGTAAGTATTTTAGAATAAATATCTTGATGTTTTTTTTTTATAATTGATGTGTATTTTTAGATATTCATATGACTACTACTCTAATAGTATTTGATGTTTTGTAGTATATTTACACTTCGGTAGATTCTATCAATGTATAGGTTTTTACCTTGACTTGTAAAAATACTAATCGAATTGAGAACGTCCTTCTATTTGAAGTCGGTTAAAAAGTGCGTTGTTCCAGCGATAATGAGGAATAGAGCTAGGTATACATATAGGGTGACTAGCCCCGTTCCTTCTTCTCACTTGAACAATGTAGGTTTTAACACGTCATGGTAAGTTTCAGTACTCGGATTTTGAATTGGCACATCGTGTAAAAGAGTAAGAAACAGAAAGAAAAATCAGCTTTATATAGATAGAGTAGATAAAACCGAAGTTAAAATTTTCATATTTTTTAAACAAAAATGGTTTCAACCACTCTATAAATATACCAAACTGTCAGCACGATGTTCGATAGAGATATAGATATATATATCGCTCTACAAAATAAAAGTAAGCCGATCTTAGCCGAACTCTTATTCTTCTGCCCGGCTTATTCCCATTCAGCACACAAACAGTGTTACTGGTTGGGAAAAAAATTCCCATTGAGTCACACTGTTGCTTGTTTCAAAACCTGGGTACTGTATGTTAAAAATGTCTCAATATGATGTTAATCTTTGTATAGATATAATATAATAGATGTATCGATTGTCTAGAGGACGAACATACTAAGTGAAAATTTTTGAACTTAGCATATTAGTCTTACATCACATCAATATAGTGTTCATATTTGAACGTACAACATTTTTACTTAGTATGTTTGTCTTCTAGACCATAGATAATATAATAAATAAGAAGCCGATGCATTATCTGTGTTAGTTGGAGTAGATGATTGTTGACATGTATTCGATATTATGAATATATTGTAACTTTAAATCGATTGGCGTTTCATTTTATGAGTTTACTAACCTATACCATTAGCACAGCGCTGTAACAGCCTTGATCGACACTGTCATTGGTCGGAATGGGTGACGTCACTGGAGATCAACCAATGACAATTTCTATCAAGGCTATTGTACCGCTGTGCTCGACGCTGTATGCTTATAGAATAAATATTTTTTATAAATAAATTATTATAAATATTTTAGGAAATTTCACACAACGCTATCTAGACCCAAAGTAAGCATAGCTTAACTAGTTTGTGTTATGGGTATTAGAATACGGATAAACATACTTAAATACTTTTTTTTTCGTAAATACATACATATTAAACATAGAAAAACCCAGACCAAATATTCATATTCATGCATACAAAATAAATATTCGCACTGAGCGGGGATCGAACCTACGCCTCCTGCGTAGCGGTCGCAATCACTACCGCTACGCCACAGAGGCAGTCGAGAATTGCACCGCTGTTCCTATTACCGGGACAGGACATATGAATGGGCAAAATCCCAATCTTAACTATACAAGTCCCAGATGAGGTCCCATAACACCTATGACATGTTGGGAATTTTTCCCAACCAGAAACTCGTTTGGGTGTACTGATGGGAATATGCCAGATTTTCGAGGACAAGATAACCTGCAAGATGGTACACCTACTGATTGACGGAGGAGGCTCTAGTGCTGGTTTCTCTCTCAGAGATAGGAGATAAGATGGTATTCGCTCCCGTAAAAGCCTAGATAACCAATCTTAGCGAGTGTCTCGGTTGCTTAAGAAGATGAATCAGGTTTTTCAGGTGATCTTATCATATTTTATTTACACATTACTGTCCATCCCAAGGTTGCCTAGAAGAAATCGCTTCTAGCGATAAGGCCGCCCATTGTACAGTCAATGCCAAAAGTCAATGAACGTGTACAAACTTCCACAATTCGTTTACACTGTACTCGTCAAAAGTGGTTATACGCCGCCGGCCATATAACACGGTAATCATCGTAAAGTTACAAATGTCGGTGAACGCCAAAAAATCAAAATTACTGAACACGGAACATTACAAAATAGTTGAACTTACATAAAATGTAGATTTTACACTACGCGTACGAACTTTTGTTGACTTTATACGTTCAAGTTATTTTGTTGCGACATTCAGGACGATATGTTACAAATGTCGGTGAACTTTTTAAAAATATATATTCTCGCATAATGTGCACGGACTTTAGTTAACTTCACATGTTCAGGTTATTTTGTTGCACTGTTTACGATGTGTTACAAAAGTCGGTGAACTTTCTAATAATATAGATTTTAGCATAATGTGCACGGACTTTCGTTGACTGTACACGTTCATTGACTTTTGGCGTTGACTGTACATTGAACTGTAACATGCATCCTACTCTTACTACTGTAAACCTACTGGTGTACAATAAAGAATTATCTATCTATATCTATCTAGATACTGATTATTTTCGGTTTTACAGCATAGCCATTTCGTGTTCTCGAATTAAAAGCGCGACGAATGATGTACATCTCATTCAGGAATTTGATATACCGTAAGAATACCGAAGTGACTTCATGGTGCCTACGTGGATAAACGCTACACCTTTCATTCATCTTTCTCAGACCCGAATTTTCGGCTATTTCATGCCCCCTATGTTTTCCGGACCAAATATTTCACCGGCCCAGTGCCTTGTATGCAAATCACTTCATTTTTACGTCGCAATTAAGTGATGGATCTTTATGATAACGGTATTTTACCACGAAATATAGTGAAGGAAGTGAGTGACATTCACTTTCACATTCTAAATAAGGGAACTAATTATAATTGCAGCTATATGTGGAAAATTACCTGGAATATTTTGGTAATGGCCTGAAGGAAAATGTTGTCATAACGAAAATTGAAAAGGGTATGCTAAGGTGGTTTGGGCATGTGAATGAATGAGTACTGACTGAGTGAATGACGTAACAAGTGTGTAGGACACAACATATGAGTGGGCAGGGAGCCCAGGTTTGACTTCAAATATATATATACAGGGTGTCCCAAAATTCAAGGATAAACCGGTAACAGAGGGTGGCCCTACTTATGGCTGCTCTGGAAAAAATAAGAAAAAAAATGTATCTCTATTTTTTTTTTAAATTATTTAAACTTTTTTAAAATCTTTGGAAATTCGGTACCCCTAATGATATTTTCAACTACCAGGTCCACAATTTTGCAAATATTTCTAAACCATTTTCTTTATTAGCAAGCTAAGAAGCATGACTATCTACCAACACCCTGAAAAATTACAGAATATTTATAGTTATTTTACAAAAATAAGTCAAAATATTTTTTTGTCCTCAAATTTTCATACATTTTTACTTCCGACCCACTTTATCTTTTCTCGATGAAAAAAAAAAGTACAAACACCACTATGGCATTCTTTTTCAAAAATTGGCGCAACTATCCAAGATTTCAAAATGGTATAATTTGAGTATGATACTGTAATGAAATACTAAAAAAAAAATTTTTTGTAAATAAGAATCACATTTAATACATTGCTCTTATTGAAAATCACCAGATTTACTTTGTACACAATGCATTCATCCTCAATAAAAAATCATTGACGGGACTTGTGACAAAGTGGTAACCGAGTAGGTTATCACATTACCAGGTTAAGCAACATAAGCCAGGGTGGTTTTCGGATGGATGACCATTCTTAAGACATTAAGACACCTCCGTCCTCTGTTCCTCAGAGAGTACGTTAGGTCGTAGATCCCGGTGGCCATATGAGTATCTATGACAGTTAGTCGGACCCCTAAAAGTCCAACAACTGGACTCACTACATAACTTTGATATAGCCAGTGGGTTGTGAAGGTCAGGTGGCAGTCGCTTCACGGCAAATTTCGCATTTCTGCTGTTTCACAGTTAGCCGGGAAATCCGAGGCTCAGAGTTTTATTGGAATTGTTTTAAGAACAATTAGGTTTCCGAAAGCAATTGCAACGCTGGACTAGTTTCATTCAAATATCAATGCGGCTACGGATTATATTTCTGACAAAAGAAATGCACGAAAAATAAAATGTATTAATGCCGGTGGCAAACAATTAAAAATGTGAAATAAAAAAAATATTAACAATAATGCAATAATTATAAAATTATACCATTATGTTTGTTTAATATTTTAACAGTATGGATTTTCATCCCCTGAACCTTTACAAAATACAAAGTCGGATTTTATGGTTAACTGTGAAACAGCAGAACCGCGAAATTTTCTTTGAAGCGACTGCCACCTGACCTCCACAACCCATTGGCGATATCAAAGTTATGTAGTGCGTCCAGTTGTTGGACTTTTAGGGCTCCGACTACCCGTAACAACTGTCATAGATGCTCGTATGGCCACTACGATCGACGGCCTAACGTACTTTCTGAGGAATGGAGGTGTCTCAATGTCTTAAGAATGGTCATCCATCCGAAAACCACCCTGGCTTATGTTGTTTAACCTCGTAATGTGATAACCTACTCGGTTACCACTTTGTCAAAAGTCCCGTCAATGTTTTTTTATTGAGGATGAATGCATTGTGTACAAAGTAAATCTGGTGATTTTCAATAAGAGCAATGTATTAAATGTGATTCTTATATACAAAAAAAAAAATTTTTAGTTTTTCATTATAGTATCATACCAAAATTATACCATTTTGAAATCTTGGATAGTTGCGCCAATTTTTGAAAAAGAATGCCATAGTGGTGTCCATACTTTTTTTTTTCACCGAGATAAGATAAAGTGGGTCGAAAGTAAAAATGTATGAAAATTTGACGACAAAAAAATATTTTGACTTATTTTTGTAAAATAACTACAAATATCCTATAATTTTTCAGGGTGATGATGGATAGCCATGCTTCTTAGCTTGCTAATACAGAAAAGAGTTCAAAAATATTTGCAAAATTGTGGACCTGGTAGTTGAAAATATCATTAAGGGTACCGAATTTCGAGGGATTTAAAAAAAGTTTGAGTAATAAAAAAAAAAATAGAGATATATTTTTTTTCTTATTTTTTCCTGAGCAGCCATAAGTAGGGCCACCCTCTGTTGCCGGCTTATCCTTGAATTTTGGGACACCCTGTATATAAAGGTGGTTCCTCGAGCCCGGGGCCCACTTACTCCGCCTATTTTTAGTTTGGTTTATACGTCTATATAGAGCAACTACCATTTAGCCTCTGAACCCTAAAGTGCACCAGAGCCTCGTTCGTCAATAAGTAGTCGCCCTTTTACACCGAACACACGCCGTCTGTGGGTCGTAGGGTGCCGGAGGTGAGATTGCCTGAGACTTATCTCAAGCACCCCGGCCGACCCAAAGTCATCTCTTTCGAGCTAGTCATCTTCGGGTGCGGGGACGCATTGCGTGCCGCCACCGCGGCCTGCTTCTGCTAGGGTGACAGGTGGCTCCGTCACATTTTTTATATAGGGCACGTCAATTTGACTTCGCCTCGCCTGATATTAAGCTGGAGACAAAGTCTCGGAAAAAAGTGTCACCATTATAGACACGTACCATGTTACAATGGTGGCACTCAGCTTTTTTTTTTTTTTTTTTATCGTGCGAAAAATCCCCGCGGATACCTCCCCCGCCGGAGCCGGAGGAGGAGGTTATGTCGGACTCGAACCGACTAAAACGCACGCCGACTGTGGGCCGTCAGTTGCCGGAGGTGAGATTGTTGTAGCCATATCCCTCGCACCCCGGCCGACCCAGGGCCATATCTCTCGATCTGGCCCTCTCCCGATGTGGGGACCGTAGAGTCCCCAACTCGCCCCCGGGTATGGGGAGGCACGCAATGCGCACCGCCGCCGTGGCCTGCTTCTGCTAGGGTGACAGGCGGCTCCACCCGTCACCCCCAGGCCCGCGCTCATGGGGGACGGAGGTCGTTCTGCGACCTCCGACGCCCGAGTTGCCGTCGCTCGTTACGGGCCGCGCGGTTAGCGATTCTCCTACGCTCTTCGCGGGCCGCAAGGTCTGCGATTCTCCTTCGCTCCCGCTCCGCCTCCCATTTCACGAGCATTATTTGCTCGCAGAAGGAGGCGCCGGCGGCCCACGCATCCGCGCAGCGAACCATCGCTGCGAGCAAAGTAGCGAGCGTGAGAACTCTCACTCCCAAGGTCGCCACCAGCTCCCGTCTCGGCGTCTCCCACGCCGGACACTCGGTGAGCGTGTGCAGCGCCGAGTCCTCGCTCGCGTCGCAGTGATGGCACTCGGACGTTGGCTCTTTCTTCGCGATCCGATGCAGATACCGCCCGAAAGACCCATGACTGGTGATTATCTGCGGCAGCCAGAACGAGAGGCCGCCGTGTGGCCTCTCTAGCCACTCCCCCATGATGGGTCTTACCGCCGCTAATACGGCGTGCCCTGCGCGTGGTCGCCCAAGTCGCAGCTCCCACTCCGCTACCATGTAACTGTGGAGCCGGGATTTCACGGCCCGAATTTCTTCAGGCTCAGGATCATGTCCCCGCTCCCGCGCCTCCTTTCGGAACCGATATAGCGCCGAAAGGGTTCTCGCTTCCAGGATCCATGGTAGCGATCCGGCAAGGAGACTCGCTGCTTCGAAGGATATCGTGCGGTACCCCCTGATGACCCTGATGGCCACTGTCCGCTGCGGTTCATGCAGCTTGTCCGCGTGCCTGGCCTTCAGGTTATCCGCCCATACAGGGCACCCGTATAGAGCCATGGACCGCACGACACCCGCATAGAGTCTCCTGCAGGAGTCCTCCGGGCCCCTCAAATTGTGCAGCAGCCGCGTCAGAGCGTTAGCTGTGAGCACCAATTTGGGGACCAGACTTCGGAAATGCTCCCCGAAGTCCCACCGACCGTCGAGCACGAGCCCCAGATATTTCATCTTGGGCTTGATGTCGATGAGAGTGTCTCCCACTGTTATGCTGGATCCCGCTGGTGGCCCGCGCCGAGGTCCATGAAAGAACATGGCCTTGGTTTTCTGCGGATCCACCTCGAGACCCAGCCTCCGGATCCGTTCCACGACTTGGGCAACCGCAGTCGTGGCCTTCCGGGTCGCTTCGCGGTGTGTAGCCCCGCTCGCCGTTACTAGCGTGTCGTCCGCATAACACGTCACGGCGGCACCATCCACAAGCTCACTGCGAAGCACCCAGTCGTATCCGATGTTCCACAGGAGCGGCCCCAGGACCGATCCCTGCGGAACACCGCACGACATCTCTCTCCGGCCGACACCGACCGCACCTGGGTAGATGACGGCTCTCTCCGACAGGTAAGCCCCGACTATGCGGCGGAGGTAGAGAGGCACACCGTGGTACACGAGCGCCTCCATAATGCAACTCCAGGGCAAGGTGTTAAACGCGTTGGAGATGTCCAGAGCCACCGCCAACATCACCTCGCCCCGAGAGACTGCATCCTCCGCCAGAGTCCTCACACGCATGATTGCATCCACGGTGGAACGCCCTCGGCGGAAGCCATATTGGGCATCCGCCAGATCCGGCCCTTCTCTAGAGAGGTGCTCGACGAGGCGCTTCGCGATAACTCTTTCAAAGAGTTTGCCCACCTCATCGAGCAACACTATGGGCCGGTATCCGGACGGTGAGTCCACCGGGCGCCCCTCCTTCCGGATGAGGACCAGTTTCCCCGTCTTCCACGTCTTCGGAAACTGGCCCCGTTCCAAACATGCGCTGAGGAACCCTCTGAATCGAGGCTCGAGAGCGTCTTCCCCTAGAGCTATGACCCACGCGCGGCCAGGAATGCCGTCGGGTCCTGGGGCGGTGTTCTTCTTGGCACTGAGCCTTCGCACCGCCAGCTCTAGTTCTACCCAAGTGGTGGTGGCACTCAGCTTGACGGTCTCATCAGATGCTTTTTCACGCCCCACTTAAAGGACCCGGGACTGTAGGAAGAGGGAAACACGTAAACTGGTAAGGAAGGAAGTTGGCTAACCCCTGTAGATATTGATGACACCAAGCCAGCAGTCTGGGACCCAGTCATTCACTTAATCAAACCCAGTAAACAGCAAACAAAATACATCAAGACTCAACGACACAGTGAGCTCGTTCTGCGTAAATAGTAACACCAACAATTCATCGCGATTCGAGTACTCTGAGAAAACGTGTATTCAAAACTATGTGAAAACACTATCATCTCTAGTCACCCCATGAACATGGCTGCTGATAAGGGGTCCGTAACTTAATTTCGAGAGACACATGTTAGATTATTGGAATATCGACTGAAAGATTGTGCGAATAGAGTTTATTGCGAAACAACTTTTTGTCGCCAAACGCTGCTTCGACTGAACGTATCTTCGAATATTTTTTAATCGATGGACTGATCTTTCGAATGTTAAATTCAGAGTATGTAAATGCAAATCGTATTACTAGTGATGAGTCATGGCGGTGCGCAGCGTCCACTTTTCCTACTGCTACTATATAGTATTGTTAGGTATGTAACTATGTTTCTGTGTTTTTATTTTTGTGGGTGTTATTTTGTATTTTTTTCTATTTTTATTTTTTTATGTGTGTGTTTAATAAACGTCTTTTCTTTCTTTCTTTCAAATTGTTTGGTAGGTATGAAGAAAAAAACATAATTTTTAATCAAATAGGAGTGGTCGAAACATCGGACTAAAAATAAATAATAACAAATAAATCGCGATAGAATCCGGTAAAAAGTAGTTTTATTTCAGTAAATCCATACCCATTATTACTTATTCTAAGCTGTCATAAAAACAGTTTACAATATAAATATAGGTACGAGTAACGCTTCTGTCCTTGTGAACGTAAATCGAAGATTAATTATGATGAGTTTACATTACATGGCTGTCACACACTATGAGTATGTGTGATTGGTTCGATTTTAAATATAGGGAGCATGCACTGATTACAGTTTGAAAGTCGCGTGGGTTGTATTAATGTACATTGGACCTATTTTTAATAGTTGAGGTATTAGTATAGACTTGTCTAAAAAGACAGCTATGTGTATGGAGACCCGTTAAGATAAAATTAATACCTAAATAATGATGTATACGAAAACTGGGCTGTTTAACATCAGACAGATATATACAGCCCAGACGCATGGCTCGAGTCAACAAAAGTGCCTGTATTACGTGGGACCTAATACAATGGTTTTTTTTTGTATAGGACACGTTAATTTGACTTCGCCTTGCCTGATGATAAGCTGAGGGCAAAGTCTTGGAAAGAGGGTCACCTTTATAGACACGTACCATGCTACAATGGTGGCACTCAGCTTGACGGCCTCATCAGATGCTTTTTCACGCCCCGCTTAAAGGACCCGGGACTGTAGGAGGAGGGAAACACGTGAACTGGTAAAGAATGCCAGGTCTTAATGGTGCAACAGAAGAAGGAGTCACCGAACCGCTTGGTTCTTGATGGAATATTCTGCACCATTCTGAAGAAATATTGGTGTTAATTCACCTCTGCTTAACCCTTCATGCCTAAAGGCGTGATTATATAATACTAGCTGTTGCCCGGGGCTCCGCCCGCGTGGAATTCTGATCCCGTTCATCGCTGATATATAGCCTATGTGTTATTCTGATGTATAAGCTATATTATTGTAAAGTTTCATTAAAATCCATTCAGTAGTTTTTACGTGAAAGAATAACAAACATCCACACATCCACACATCCATTCTCACAAATTTTCACATTTATAATATTAGTAGGAGTAGGATAGGATAGTAGGATAGGATAGTAGGATTTATAATATTAGTAGGATGTACTGTACATGTATGTAAATATTTGCACTGAGCGAGAATCTAACCCGCGTCCCCTACGTAGCAGTTGAACGTTCTACTGTTACGCCATAGAGGCTGTCTAGCTATTCAATCAATACGAACAGATCTTCGCAAATATAATGATTGTATATTTGCTAAAGTAAACAGTACGCAATGCGAAGACAGTACTAAAGAAATAGACGTAAAAGGTTTGGCGCCGCTCCGTCGCGCGTCGGGGGCGGCCGGGCGGCTGAGGCTTCTGGGACGATGCCAAACATTGATTGTGTGACTGAGATTTGGGGGATGCAGACTGATAGTTTTGTTTTCTTATTCCTGCGGCACGAAGGACCAATGTTACAAAACACTGGACTTATTTAGGTCGCAAATTAAAGATGCTTCGATATCGCTAATTGAATGTAAAATATAAATAATATTTATAATTATAATAGAATGTTTATTTTTCATTCAGTTCAGTTACATTAGATTACGTAGAGTACAAAATTGTTAGTTGCCAGATCTACATCATTATATATTAATTTACATTGTAACATAACGTCTATTTTACATTTTTTACATTTTACCATTAACAATTTAATCAGATCTACACAATGAGGTTAGATGTAGATCAATTTGATTAAACTGGGACCAGCCTGATCTAGGTTTATGTCAAACCTGTGTTTCAGACCTTCTCAGTTCTCATTTTATATATCATAGTACTGATGAATGTTAATTAATATAATATAATACAATTAGTTCCAGACTAGATGCAATAAGCTTACAGTCAAAATTTTACTTTACAATCTTCAACAACTCCTCCGTATCCTCGTAACTGTTTTCTTAGGTAATCAGTCACCAAAGCCTTGCAGTCTCTACAATTTAAGTTACTGATAGTTAATTTCTTATTTAACTTTTGTTGTACAAATAAGGTCCTGAAAATATATGAAATTTATTTACATAAGCATGTTGGAAGAGTGGAATGGAGCAAGCCCGATTCCTCCTGTGGAGGTGAGATGGCAGTCGCTTCACGGAAAATAGTGAAGTTAAATATTGAAACCCTCTTGGAAACCCTGGGACTCCCTCTTGAGGTATTGGCAGTACAAACTACATAGCTAATTTTAATCAAATCGATTTTTAAAACTACTATAAAACGTCGCAAAATCTGTTACATATTATAGCATCGTTTATACGAATGAGAAACCGGTGCGGGCCACTCCGTGCGGAATATAATCCTTCAGTTGTCTTATACTGGTCGTTCGGAAACTTTTCACTAATCGATTAGATATTTTATAGCTAGTAATAAAACAACACTAACACTGCAGATCCATTAGGTACTGATTCGTGTGGATGCGATGGTGCAGACTGGTGGTTTTATACAGCAATTTGATTAAGATTTTTTTTTTTATACTACTTAGTTCGCAGACAAGCACCCGGCCCTCCTGATGGTAAGAGGTTACCGTGGCCTATGAACGAGTTAAACACCAGGGGAGTCACATTCGTGCCGCCGACCCTGTAAGAACAGAGAGATTCTGTGCCGTCAGCGCAAAAGATAAGTAGGTCAAAGCCTTCGGTTTTCCCACTGATAGCACAAAATCTCTCCAGTGAGCACTGGCTACCCTACTCACCGTCGGAAACAAGTGAAATAACACGAAGTTATTAAGCCGCGGTCTTCTGCAGGGCGGAGGTATGCTGGACTGCTCGGACTGCTCGATTAGGACGGATATACCGTCGTGTCCAACCTTCTCTTAAAAACTAAAAAAAAATGATTTGTTTTACACATGTTTTACCAGTAATTTTAGGAGTGAAAGGGACTGCAACTTTGCCGTAATGCCGGCAGCTTTCTGGGCCTGTGGCAATACCACGCTGAATGGCAAGGCTATTTTTTTTTTACTAGGTACTTAGATCGCAGACAAGCACACGGCCTACCTGATGGTAAGTGGTTACCGTGGTCCATTGGCGAGTGCAACACCAGAGGAGTCACAATCATGCTGCCGACCCTGCAAGGAGAGAGAAATTCCAATTCTCTAAGCGAAGTAAAGCTATGGTCACGGGAAGCGTCGATTAGCAGCTTCGCAATTTCTTTGAATGCGCGTTTGGACCCCACGGACCCATCTTTTCGAGTCTAAACGGCTGAAAAATATATTTACCAGTTAAAAACATCATTACTATCAGAGCTATCGGGATATTTACCATGTACCGTACATGGTAAATATCCCGATAGTTCTAATAGTAATGTGAACGACCATGAAAGCTTAAATACCCATAAAAACATCATGTAGGTACATTTTAATAAAACAAAGTAAATTATTAACTCTCAGTTTGTTGTAGTTGCCACGGTAATAGCTCACCATCAAGTACACTATGATCTTGTTTACTACTTTAATAGTAATCTAACTTAGTAATAAAAACAGTACGCTAAACTCAGACTTAGATTAACAATATTTGCTAAGTTAATACCTAAGTATAATTAGACATACACTTCGCAAGTAAATTCATTTATTTCTTCAGATAAATAATAAAATCCATTTATAGTTCCTAACATTACACAAAATACAACTAATTTCAACTTATATTAATTCCTAACTTCGATATAATTTTATATTTACAAAGTATTTGAGAACAAAAGTAAAAGTACAATATATCAAAAAAGTACAGACATTGATTTCAATAAATACATACGTGATACAAATAAAGCTATGCCGCCAGCGTATTCTCGAAATAAAGTATACTAACTATTTTATGTACCTACTTATGTAATGACCTAAATGTATTTTAGGGTACCGTAACACTTTTAAATTAGCCTATAAGTATTTCCTGCGGCGGGTCTCGCGTTAATTTGGAAAACCGTTTTCATCTCAACAGTAGCGGCATTTCAAGCAACAACAGCCCCCCTAGATAAATGGCAATTCGAATGATGATTTTTTTTTTATTGGCTTCTTGTTTAGCATTTAGCCATTATCAAGTAGTTTATAATAATCTTATTTGGACGGGTGGATGAATGGATAGATGGATGATGATGGTGAGTTGATGATGATGACGATGATGATGATGGCTGCCTCAGTAAAGTGGTGTAAACTTTACTAAAGGCTTCTTACGGAGATTTGAAACCAACACGAGAAGTCACAATCCACTGTAATATTTCACTTTCCTACTCTTGTGCGCGTTTTACAAGATGTTATGTCTAAAATTCCACCATATTTACACATAAAAACTCGAACTCACACTAATTTTGGAAAATAAAATAGTACCGCTTATGTTTCTTTAATCGTGTTCGCGCCAAAACCCCCAAAATGATGAATTTATAGATTTGACGAATATGACAGTTGTCAACGTACCTATGTCATAAACGTCAAAATACGTGTCATATACGTCAGATATGACACGTATTTTTTATTTGACGTTATTTCGATGCGGAAGGCGAAGGATCGGCAAAAGTGGCGCATATTGGGAGAGACGTATGTCCAGAAGTGGACTGCAATAGGCTAATTGACTGATTGATTGATACGTCAGATACAATACATTCATCGTTTTATTCTACAATACGCCGGCTATCGAATTGCCACTTGTCTAGGGTATCAGAGAAAAGAGAAAAAGTTTACATGAATACAATAAATTAAATTGAGATGAATTAATAATAATATAAAAACCAGTAATACATAATATGATAAGAGTCAGTACTACATACAATCATCTACAGAACCCTTTAACAGCTTCAATAAAAAAAGTCCATTTAGCTACGAGCTACGAGCTACGCGGCACAGCGCCTACGCGTCTGCGGCTACGCCACGGTCTACGATGCAAGACAGTCGGGTGACATTAAATACAAAAGGACAAACAGCAGGACACATTCAAATGTCCTTTATTTATCAATGGGTTTTATAAAGGACAGCGCTATTAATATTGCTCAAAGCTTTTTATTTAGTAATTCAAATTAATTTTGGGTTTTATACTGTAATCATCGCACCCTGTCACACCACTCGCCACCCTCGGGGGGAACTCCCGTCACAAAATATACAATGGTCGTTTACCACGGCGTTTTTTATAGTTATACATATAGATAGTTACTCCTTTCACCTTGTGGGGTACGCAGAGATATTATCCCATCATCTGCTGCTTATTTCCTTCCCAAGTTTCCTCTTCATGCAAACTTCAAGCATACAGTCCATCTAAATGATCGAAGCGTCGGTAGCTTAGTGGTTAAGGAGTCGGCCTTACGATCGAGAGGTCCCGGGTTCGAATCCTGGCCATTACACTACCGATGTGAACCCACTCCTAACACAAGCAATTTAGCTTAGCTGGAGGGGTTAACGGGAATATTAGTAATTTCGGTTGCTAATATTCTTTGAAAAAAAATGCAAGTAGTTAACGGCATATATCTTGACCCCAATCACGATGCAAAATCAGTAGGCATATTTTGGTTGTCGAGGATAGCACGGGTATTACGGTGGCGGGGGAACTCAAATTCACCAAGCATAGATTACATCAAATCATGATTAAACATATTCTGTCCGTGCATCATACCAATCCGCGCGTACCAGTTTTCTTGTATCGAATAAAATAATAACTATTAATAATAATAATAATACCGCGCAGGGGCTGCTTGTGGCGAGCTGTTGGTGAGTGGCGACTCCCCCCTCACCTCGTCTTGGGTTCGGCCTGACGACGCACGCTTTCCGAAGGCCCGGGACTCCATAGTCCCTTTTTTTTATCGTGCAAAAAATTCCCCAAGGATACCTCCCCCGCCGAAGCCGGAGAAGAAGGTTATGTCGGACTCGAACCGACTAAAACGCACGCCGTCTGTGGGCCGTCGGTTGCCGGAGGTGAGGTTGTCGTAGCCATATCCCTCGCACCCCGGCCGTCCCAGGGCCATATCTCTCGATCCGGCCCACATCCGGTGTGGGGACCACGGGGGACTCCATAGTCCCGAGAGCTAAGGAGCAGAGAAACTAATAATAATACTAATCGAACGTAACTATAATCCGTCGAATAATCCGTTTATCGAGGAAGGTTTTAAGCTATATAATATCACGCTACTACTAAAAGGAGCGGTGCAGTAAGCATAAATGTCAAGAAATCCATTAGGTTTCCATATATTATTTAAATATGGGATATAATAAACCGTGCGACAAAAATAATAAATGGACGACTGATAATGAGTTACTTTAAATACTGAGTGGGCGACTAAAATACTGAGTGACCCGTGTGTTGCTAAATTGTGAAGTTATGAGGATTCGAGTATAGCGCGCCCCAACTTGGATAGGTTAGGTTAGAAGGCTAACGGCCTTATCCTTCGTGGTTATTTTTTTATAACCATACATAAATAGTGGCTCACTTAGTATTTTTGTACGCCACATTCAGTAATTTTGACACCCATAAATTGAATAAAATGATTCTTCACTATAGCTGCCAACCTATTATTTTTACTACCTGCTTTTCGGATTAATTTGTGGCCGCGTTAAATACAACCCTTTAAATATTAATAAATTTCGAGCGATACTTATATAGTTTAAAGAGGTAACACGGGGTTTTGAAGTACGCCACGGGCGAAGTCGGGGTGGGCCGACTAGTCCTTGATAATATAAAAATACACATTATTCTTCTTCTTCATCTTCTTCTTCCTCTTAGCGTTAATTCCCAGTCGCATCCGAAGCTTTCAGCTCGGAGTCTGGGGTCCGCCTTACCAGTCTTGACTACGGATTTGGCTAGACCTCGATATTTTCCGTGAAGCGATTGCCATCTGACCTCCACAACCCAATGGTAACATTAGGCGATATCGAAGCTTTGCAGCTAGACCGATTATTATTGTATCAATATTAAACGCATCCCAAGAGAAAAGCTTTCGTATCAAAAGTGGTCATTATTAATTCCTATGTTACATTACATTTCCAAGAATTTATCCATAAACGCTCTGATTACTTCTGATACCAAGAAAAAAAGGCATTTTCCAATTGTTGATTTACTAGTATTATACCGATAGATTGGCCTATTTTCTGAGTATTTATATTTCTCCCCGTTCCCGCTGCATATCTCCGAATTTATCAGTGTTTCTCTACAATTTAATGAACGTTCGAGTATTTGGATGTTCGATTTAGTGGTCGATCAATTGATATTCGATTATTTGGCATTCGATTTGGCATAGTACACCCCAATATTATGCATATAAACCTTTCTCTTGAATCACTCTATCTATTAAAAAAAACTGAATCAAAATCCGTTGCGTAGTTTTGATGATTTAAGCATACATAGGGACGGACAGACAGTGACAGCGACTTTGTTTTATAATATGTAGTGATGTGATGACTAGCTGACCCGGCGAACTTCGTACCGCCATATTTTCCACCCGCGTGGTATTCAGTTCTCGTTCCCGCTGTACCTCTGATGGGCGAATGGCGAATATAAATAGAATTTAATGTATTAAACCCATCTTTTGTACCATATTCTTGTGAATAAATGAATTTAATTGCGATCATTTATAACGCTAGGACTCCATCTGGTTAAAATTGTGAGTGGGCGTTGCAGCTACGATCCAATAATAGTTGACTGAAAAGACAGATATTTATACTCTCCAGTGAAAATATACATTACATACATATACTAACGACTGTAAATCCTCGAAGGGATTAACACCCACATTTCGCCAAATATGATTTTTGAGCCGACCTAATGGGGCGAGCCTATTTCTGTCTAGCGGGCACTTTATCATGGGCTGTATCACTGTATGTTTACTGACGGATGGAAAGTTTATGGTCCAATTAAAAAAAATGATTTTCTCCTTTTTTTTAATAAAAAAAATTCTAATACAATATTTATTGATGTGACATTTAGTGATGCATCTGACATTTATTATAAAAAACAAACAATGACTAAAAAATAATTCGAATATAGAATACAATTTGGGACCATGGAAAACTGCAACGCTGACGCGACGTCCAGTATTCGTCTTACCAAACACGGACACATTCCCGCTCCCACATCGGAGCAAAGTTCGCATTATCAATCGTAGAAGTTTCCCGATTTCCCTGTGATTCACCCGCTCGCATACTATATAAGGCAGGGGTTTCCCGAAGCTCACCAGTACCATGCCGGTCTCTGTGGCGACCGCACGCGTCCCGTCCACAAAAAACTTTTTACGTGTTTCGAAAATGGAAACTTTCCCATTTGATAAGGTGAGGCTTTCCCTTTTAAACGTTTTTCTTTTCATAGCTATAAGTGATCATTAGCGGCCAGTAATTTATTTCGATTGGTCGTATGTGCGGCACATGTGATCGATTTTCATTTGCCCATATAGTTTAAAAATAGTTCTCCTACAATTTTTATAGCGCTCTCGATTTTATGGGTCCCATTAATTTAGTTTGATTAATGTTAGATTATTATAATGTTGAAGAAATGCTGTTATTCGTGATTAGGATTATTGAATAAACAGAAAATGCTGAACTAATCGAGTAAACTTTTCTTAACTGTAATACATGTTGAATTTGGCATTCGATATACGAAATCTAAAAAAGTTGTTATTAGTAGTACAAATAAAACATAATATAATAAACCAGCCTTCAGCCCGCGGCTCCGCCTGCGTGAAAGTCGGTTGTTGCAACTTTTCGTCATATCTTCGGTTTTTCTTAACCGATTGTGATCAAACAAACGTAAGATTTTAAGTCTGACCAAGATATTACAAACAAAAAAAAACCAAATCGAAATTCTTTCAGTTTTAGCGTCCGCGAACAAATAGACAAGAATTACAAAAATATATATTTTCGTGTTCAGTATCGTTAAAAATAATAACCCATTTTTTTAAACATCTCCAATATACAGACATGACCACTTTACAATTATATATTAGTATAGAAAAATAAATTATGATAAAATATTGTATAGACATTTTAACGTAACAACAGTAACTGCAAATTGTACTTTTTTTTTTTTATACAAAACACGAGTTTCATGTCGTTCTTTGCTATGCATTTTGTTAGCAAAGCTGTGTCTATACAGTAAATGATCTAAGGTCATATGCAAAAAAGGGTTCATGATGAAAGTTACATTTACATTATTGAACGCAACGTGAAATGCATATTTAACTTCACACACTATTATCGTCGGCGACTGTATGTACCTATTCAGAATAACAGATCGCTTATCGATTTACAATTTTATTAACATTGTTGTAAAACATAAGTCGGTTTGCAAAGCTTGCACGGTTAATTCCTCTTGCATTGCATGACTTATATACTTACTAGTAAGATGTTAGTAAGTACGTATGAAATTTTAGACCAATTAGTACCTATACTAACTAATCAAATCTAATAAGAATGGAAAAAGTAAATCACTTAGGCGGGGCTGTCGCCCAAGATGGTCGTATAAAAATAAAATAAAATAAAAAAACCTTTATTTCCCATTACCCTTAAATAACAGTCTCAATGTAGCATGCAAGTATCTATTTTGAATAAAATGTCAAGATTTAAATTAAGTTTGTTTTTCTATAGATTTCCTAGTATTTCATTAGGGTATGGGCCCCTCCCCGGGTGAAGGCCTCCTCCAGTTGCTTCCAATTATCCCTATCCTTTGCCATGTTTTACCAATCATCTCCTGTTGTATCTTTCAAGTCGTCAGCCCATTATTTATATTAGACGGTCGTATAAGAGAAATTAATTAAGCGACGCTTAATTTTTATATCTTAAACAATTTTTCTACATCATTATTTACGGTCAAAAATAGATTTTACGTGTACCTACAAAAACTAAAGTAACAAAAAAATATGTACAAGAATAAAAAGAGCGGTAAAAAGTTCAGGCGTCGAAAAATTCCTCCTCATCGATGTTAATAATTATGGCTAATTGAATATTACCATTATGTGATTATTAAGATTTGCATAGATTTTCAGATTGCCCACAGTCAATAAATCAATTTTAATAGCCTACTAGACATAGGCATCTCCCAATGTGCACCATGACTCCCGATCTTTCAGTTTCCACATTCATTCTATCCCCATCACTATTTTCTAACCTCTAACCATCATTTCATCATTTTAGCCATAGGAAGTCCACTGCTGGACATAGGCCTCCCCTACAGATCTCCAATAAGACCGGTTGGAAGCGGCTGGCATCCAGCGCGTTCCCGCGGCCTTAATGAGGTCGTCTGTCCACCTTGTGGGTGGACGTCCTACGCTGCACTTGCCGATACGTGGCCTCCACTCGAGATCTTTTCGACCCCATCGGTCATCAGTCCTCCGTGCTATGTGCCCTGCCCACTGCCATTTCAACTTGCTAATCCCCTGGGCTATGTCGGTAACCTTAGTTCTTCTACGGATTTCCTCATTTCTGATTTGATCTCGCAGAGAGACTCCGAGCATAACCCTCTCCATAGCTCGTCAGCTACTTTGAGCTTCTAACCTCTAAATTGCCTACAAAAAATAAAATATAGAATCACCCTGTACAACAAGTAACAAACTAAATAATGCAGGGCTCGTAAACTGCGGGCTAACTGTGATACATTCTGTAATTATTATCCGTTACCTAAATACATAATGTATGCATGTGACATGTTCGACGTCCTTATTCCGTACAAACGGACTTAATTACTTCTACGGAATACTGCAGGCCTTTTAAACGAAACTTCTTCAATTCCAAGAAACTTTATATTGGTGTTTGTTTCTGGTGGAGTAGAATGGGGTCACCCCATGCCTTCTCGTGGGTGTCGTAATAGGCGACTAACTATCGTAGAAGGATAGGACTGTTGTCTGGCAGTAAACATAAAGTGCCCGTTTGACAGCAATAGGCTCACCCCCTATGTTTTTGTTCCGTGAGGTTCGTGTGATATAATAATGTTTATTGTCTCATACATCAATTGAATAGTTACATGGGTTGTAGCCCTAGATCCCACACTAGTATTCCCTGTGCTGTGGGATACTAGTCTCTTTCATTTTGCTAAGGATTAAAATGCACAGAAGACAATATGAATCTCACCCGAACAATAAAAGAAAATAAAATATAAAAATAATAAAAAAACAAAAAATAAAAATATTTTCCTAGAAGTATTCATTGTTATCCATAATGTACGGAGAACCTAGGGTACCCTAGAGAAGAAGTCTCCAAACCCCGACTGGTTCCGGTCGCCGGTATTCGCCAATAGCGTTGGTGGAATCAATGCCCCTAACATGAAAAATATTCCTATTCGTAACGTAAATGTATCGACAGAACGGAGCATTGTGATTGGCAGGCTTCACGCACACACAGGTTCACAGTAGGCAGGCGGCCAATCGCAATGCTCCGTTCTGTCGATACCTTTACGTTATCCCACCTGTACGACCGAGGGCAAACGTTGAATTACCCGTACCCCACTGCATTACAGTGGGACTACGGGGCAATAAAAATTACCTGTGGTCTCATTAGTGGGTTGTTCTGGTGGGGCCATGGGTAAACCTCCTATTTTTTGTGCTCATGGCACAGATTCTCCAAAGTGAGAAGCGCGGTAATCGCGACCCTAAGTACAAACACAAAAATAACTGCCATTTCTCGTTCGTCGATCGGAACATATAGGATGACCAAACAGCAGCTTTGTTTTCATTCCTACAATGATGACTATTTAAATTTTATTTTCATCACAATAGGGTCTACTTTTGATCGCATCTTAAAATTATTTACGTGGTACTGCCATTCAGTGCTAGTCCTAACTAGTCATGTGGATTTAGTTCTCGCACGAATGCGGACACGCTGCGTGAAGCGCTTACGAATGAAGCGATGATTGAGCTGAATTAATGCATACACGAAATTTCGGAACGCTATTTAATTTGCTAGTTGCTAAATGAGAATTAACATGCTAAAAAGTTTGTGATTGCTATTTCAACTCAATGCAGGAAAGGATCATTGTGTCGTACGGATGCGATTTTTTTTCGTAAGCTAAAACAACTGATAACAAATGAAATCATTTAGAAACACAGCTAGCACTATAAGGAAGTAGGATGAAGAATCCGATGTAGTTGGACTTGACAAAGAGACATTTGAAGTTAAAGCAAAATAAATATTTAAAAATTATTTACCTTACTATCAAACACTACCTAGATTTAAAGAATTATCTAGGCCGCGTGGTTCCCGGCATTCTAGAATTTGGGGCACGCCATCTCTTCTCATAGGGTGTCGTACAAGGTGTCTAAGGGATAGGGCTGTTTAACATCAGACAACTACTAATACAGCCCAAACTCAGCCTCAGATGCATGGCTCGAGTCAACAATAGGGCCCGGAATACGGCAACAGGTTCACCCCCTATTAGCTGGACATATTACCCAGACTCCGGGTTACTACTGAGCATTCCTTAACCGAAAAGCCTTGATTCGATCTGGGAGTCGAATCATGACCGTGCACAAAGCCCAGTAATCGTAGTGGCTACTATCATCATTCATCATCATTTCAGCCATAGGAAGTCCACTGCTGGACATAGGCCTCCACTATAGATCTCCAATAGGACCGGTTGGAAGCAGCTCGCATCCAGCGCGTTCCCGCGGCCTTAATGAGGTCGTCTGTCCACCTTGTGGGTGGACTTCCTACGCTGCGCTTGCCGATACGTGGCCTCCACTCGAGGACTTTTCGACCCCATCGATCATCAGTCCTCCGTGCTATGTGCCCTGCCCACTGCCATTTCAACTTGCTAATCCGCTGGGCTATGTCGGTAACCTTGGTTCTTCTACGGATCTCCTCATTTCTGATTCGATCTCGCAGAGAGACTCCGAGCATAGCCCTCTCCATAGCTCGTTGGGCTACTTTGAGCTTACTCATAAGGCCCATAGTGAGGGACCACGTTTGTGGCTACTATAGTAGTCATGAATACTTGTATATATAAATTGAACAGGACAATAAAAATGCTTCTCAGCCATTACAGTGATAGTGTTCCTAATTTCTGCGTCTTAATGGAGCATTAAACGTCTTAATTACTTTCACATTACCTAAAGTGTGTTAGCTTGCCGTATCGTGAGTATTTGCTGGAAAGCCTAAGATCTAGACTTGTAACAATGACCTCTGTGTAGCTAAGTAACATATTGCAAGGTTAAGCAAAACTAGAGTGAAGTCGGTTTTATAATGGGTGACTATTGAGACCACAGATATATAATAGGATAGAACGGCCATAAGCAGTGTCTACCTGCGTGTCGTGCATGGTGACTTTTTCTGTCTTTTTCCTGTCTAAAGAGTTCGTTCTATCCTTGAGAACAGCTTTTACTTATTTTTAACTAGTTGACCCCGCGAACTTCGTAACGCCCGGCCTAACAGACGATTCCTTAAAAAAATGTTTTTAATTTTTCTGTCCGTAAGAACCATCCCCGTACTTCAAGGAATATTCTAAAAAAAGAATTAGCGAAATCGGTTCAGCCGTTCTCGAGATTTAGGGATTCATTTTTATATTATAGATAATCGTAAACTTTTTTAAATATTTTACTAAAAGTTTTAAGAGCTAATTTGGATGTGCCAAACTACTTTTGTTCTTATCTGAACATGAGAGTAAAGATCGTTCGAAGATTATACAAAATATTCCGGTTACTTGTCTTAATTTCCTTACCATACCTATTTCGAATTGCGACAATCCTTAACAAAGAGCGTAGAGCTGACTTAATCACAACCACGATACTTACCTATATTTAGATATGTAAATGATGGATTATGAATGCTTTATTGTGGAACAAAGACGTGCAATTAGATTATCCATATTTCGGCATAAATATTGTATTTATGCCGAAATCTGTAGGTACAGATAGCAAAGGAGACAAGTGTACACGTTTAAATACAACTTTAAACTTTATGTATAAGTATAACTGGGTAATTTCACGATGCCTAATTTTTTGCTAATTTCGGTGGCATTTTTCAATCATAGGTTTTCCGATGAAAAAATTTAATGGAGTTCTTTTAGAACACATCAGTATTCTAGATATTCTAAAAGAACTCCATTAAATTTTTTAATCGGAAAACCTATGATTGAAAAATGCCACCGAAATTAGCAAAAAATTTGGCATCGTGAAATTACCCAACTAGCCTTCCGCCTTCGGCTCCACCCGCGTGCACCGGCGTTAACGCGACCTTTGCTCATATCTCCTCCTCAAAAACGTAAGATTTTGAGTCTGACCAAGCCCTTTCTAACCAAAAAAAACCGCATCAAAATCCGTTCAGTAGTTTTTGCGTACATCGCGAACAAGCAGACAAACAGAAAGGAAATTCAAAATATTTTCGTGTTCAGTATCGTTAACATCATATAACGGCACGGTGAATCCATGGAGTGCTGAGAATCGGATCTCTTGATGCTTGGTATTAATAAAGTACTTTGCCAATGCAATTACACATCGTTATTGCGCTTAAAAATCGTAATTATAAAAGTCAACGTCGTCGGACGTCTGAGCAAAATAATTATACTAATATTAACAGCTATTTGCATAAACGTCATTAAACACCGCGCCAGTTGTATGAAAAAATTATGTGCAATTTTGCATAGAGCTACACACGTGAACATGTTGTTTTAAATGTAAATAAAAAAGTTACATGACATTTACATAGCGTTCGAAATTTAAATCATTACTTGACATCTGACATGACGGTTGAACTTGACAACTAATGTCACATCCTACCTCCTAATATTGTTTGTGATTATTTGTGAGGATGGATAAAGCTCCAACCCCACCAAACGGACGGCATTGGAACGGATTTTACAATCTTTAAACAAAATAAATCTTATATCACAGCATTTAAAGTTTATATTACCAAGTCACGCATGACAGCTTGACGTGCGTCATGCCGCCGCACGTCGCTGTCAAGCTGTTGTGTGTGACTTGGTAATATAAATTTCAAACACTGTGATAATAAGATTTAATTTTGTTTAAAGATTGTAAAATCCGAGCCGATGCCGTCCGTTTGGTGGGGTTGGACCTTAATACGTTGTATTGCTCGGGACTTATATCTTGGCTTGCTCTATACGCACAGTACACGTTTATTGGGTGTATATTGAAGATAGCACGGGGTGCTACTGGGTGATTCTTTGTAAACCAGATTAGACATGTTTTTGACTGAAGAACACATCAATTTATTCTCCAATTATCACAAAAATTTCAGGTTACATAGTAGATAAAAATGTCTATCGACGCATATATTAATTAATTGGGATTATTTAATACAAGCAATAATTTTACTAACAGAAAACAGTAAAAACTAATTAATCTGGTGTGTCCCCATGCCGCTTTTTGTTAAATTATTAGATTTTTTGCGATCTTAAGAAGCAATTATATTAAATAAGAATGTTGCATCGATATTTGAATATATATTTCTTGATATGTTATAACTGAAATTCAAAATAATTGGATATCTTCGTAATTACATTACTTTAAAAAATGTCCCCGACGAAAATGATAATTCAACTGGCGCATCTTGTTCAAGCATAATTTCAATGTAAACACAAAATATTTGCTTAATGAATACCGACTCGTGATTGGTCGCGTCAATCAGTAGCGAGCTATCGAACACTTGCACGTTCAAATGTTATATTTTGTTAAAAAATACGACTGAAAGTTGTTATTTGGGAGTTTGTCCCGCATGTCGTATAATTAATCTGTATTCTTTCATGGATTGCGGGTTTTTAGTTATGTTTTGAAACTTAACCAAGGTCTGTCATAATGTTATCTATTCATGTTAATTACACCTTTAATTCTATCTGTTCATAAATAAAGGTGCAGGGTTCGATTAACTATAACTTTCTAATTTGTCTGGCTCCCATTAGTCTGGTTTTATCTGGCTCTTATGCCCAGATGAATTTGACCGGGCCAGATAAATTAGGATTAATTAAAAATAACAACAATAATCTCAACTTATGACCAGTTTTTTTACGTTTTTATGAGCTTTAATGAAAAAGAATTTTTAGGTGCAAGGTGGTCCACCAAGATCTTGGGCCCCAGGCCAACCTCACCTGCAAGTCGGTGCACCTGCTGAAGAACGGACGAGGCTCTGGCGCTGGCTTTCCCTTCGGGGTTGGAGGTTGGCAATTGCCCCCGGAAAGGCCAAAAAATGCCAAATCACAACATAAATGGCAATAAGAATAAGGGAATACGATGAGGGTAGGGCACCGCCGCAAAACGGTGCGCACGAGGGCCGCCCGCCTTGTGTCGCAAGTCGGCTAGGGCCACCGTGCCTGAGCCGGGCACGGCTAAAGATGTTAGGCCAACATTGTAGTTCCCAAAAACTCTGCTTCGCAACGTGGAACATTGGCACGTTGACCGGTCGCACGAGGGAGTTGGCTGACGTACTCTGCAGGCAGAGAGTGGCCGTGGCATTCCTGCAGGAGACTCGTTGGGGTGGCAGTAGCTCCATGCACATTGGGGACGGCTACCAGCTGATGTACACAGGTGCACCTGATTTGTGGTGCTCTCTCGGACGTTGCGACTTATGGTCGTGAGGGTGCTTATCAATGGAATTGTAACCCACCTGATAAGTGCCTACGCGCCACAGGCTAGGCGTAGCGAAGCCGAAAAGATCTCATTCTGGGACCAACTCGGGGAAGTGCGTCGTGACATTCCACTGTCGCAGGGTGTCCTGGGTGGTGACCTGAACGGTCATGTGGGTGGTGGGTGTGAGGAGTTTGAGCGTGTTTACGGTGGCTTTGGATACGGTAGTCGTAAGTTGCAACCCAGAGGGTGAGCACATCTTCAGAACATGGGCGACTGCCGTTCATGCCATCGTGAACACGTACTTCAAAAAGAAATCCAAACATCTTAACACCTACAAGAGCGGGGGGCGCTCTACCCAGGTCGATTTCCTACTCACTAGGAGGCACAGCATCAGCTAGGTGGCTAACTGCAAGGTTATAACCGGGGCGAGTCTCACTAGCCAACACCGTCTCGTTGTCATGGACCTCCGCGTGAAACCCAAAGGCAAACGTGCTGAGCGTGCCCAACGCAGAATCAAGTGGTGGCTGCTTGATGAAGTCAAGTCCCAAAGTCTCGTCTCAGCCATCAGTGACAAGTGCGCTGATGCTGTAGACAGTGTAGACGAACCAGTACAGGTTTGCTGGGACAGGATTCAGGCAGCTATTCTTGAAGCGGGGAGGGCGGCACTCGGTATGTCTAAGGGTGGACGCAAGTGTGACAGGGACACTTGTTGGTGGAACGACACAGTCCAGAAAGAGATCAGGGCGAAGAAAGCCCTCTATAAAAAGTAGCAAGCGTCCAAATCTTCCGAAGACCGCGATGCGTACAAAGATGCAAATTCGCCGCCTGGAGAGCCGTAGCTAGGGCCAAACGGCCCTGGCTACGGCTCTCCACTTGCAACGGCTATATACCAAAGTTTAAAGTTCAAAGTTAAAGTTCAAAGTTCAAGTTCAAATTTCAAAGTTCAATGTCCTTTATTTGTTGAATATGGAACAAAAATGATGTTTACAAGTGGAATCGTCTGAGGGGCAAAAGTTGGCGCGGTCCAGGGCCAAAGCGGCACAGGGTCTATCCAAGTGCCGCTGCATTCAAGACCCTGGGGGCAATCTGTTGTACGAGAAAGTCGCGGTGAAGGAGAGATGGCGCCCATCTACCACCAGCTGCTGAATAAGCAGCATAAAGAGGTGCAGCCACCAGACCTCCTTTCGAATCAAGGACTAGTGCCACCGATTACGCCTGCTGAAGTCGAGACTGCCATTCGCCGCATGAAGAACCAGAAAGCTGTAGGACCCGACGAAGTCCCTATCGAGGCTTGGAAGGCAATGGGTGCCCATGGTATGAGCATTCTAGCAAATCTCTATAACCGCATACCCGGTGAGATCCCGAGCCAGTGGAGGCTAAGCATCATCACACCAATCTTCAAAGGCAAGGAATCGGTGCAGGAGAGTGGCAGTTACCGAGGATAACCGACTCCCAGATCCGACAGGAAAGTACACTCTCGGGTTGTCAGTACGGGTTTCGTCCCAGGCACGGAACTATGGACCCGGTGTTCGCCCTAAGGATTGTGGCGGGGAAACACAGGGCGAAGAACACGCCTCTGCACTGCCTATTCTTAGACATACAGAAGGCCTTCGACCGTGTTCCTCGCGCGGTGATCTGATGGGCATTGCGGGCCAAGGGAGTCCCAGAAACTTTCATTGACACCATCCGAGACTTGTACTACGATTCCGGTTCTGTGGTTCGGACTGCTGTTGGTGACTCGAAAGCCTTCCCCATCACCGTTGGGGTACACCAAGGCTCCGTCCTTAGTCCTTACCTGTTCAGCGTAGTATTAGACGTTTTGTCGGACAGCATCAGAAACTCGCATAAGCAGCCCCCGTGGTTGCTCATGTATGCACAGGAGCAGATTGGTGCGACGCGTGAAAGGGTGGAAGGAAGTGCTTGAGAACGGCGGCGGTCTGAAGCTAAATGTAGCGAAGACAGAATACTTAGCGTTAAACTCCACAGATCCCATACCCATTCGCATAGGCGATGACTTGGTCGAGCGCACGGACCAGGTTAAGTACCTGGGATCTGTACTTCATGTGACTGATGAAATCAACTACGACGTCAGGGCATGGATTGCGACCACGTGGGCCAAGTGGCGAGAAATGACTGGCGTCACGCGTGATCCCAAAATGCCAGTTAGGTTGAAGAGGCAGGTCTATAAGACGATCATTAGACCTGTTCTCTTACATGGTTGCGAGGCGTGGCCACTGCTGGAGCGACACAAGCAAGAACTACGTGTCACGGTGATGAAAATGCTGCGATGGATGTGTGGTATCACGCGTAAAGATCGCGTGAGGAACTCTCGCATCCGCAACCTTCGCGTCCGTGACATCGCGAATAAAATGCAAGAGAGCCGCCTTCGCTGGTGCGGCCACGTCTTGCGGCAACCGCCAGGCTACGTGGGTAACAAATGCCTAGCAATGGCGCAGATGGTGCCTCCACCGGGTCCAGGTAAAAGGGGTAGGCCCAAGAAGTCCTGGCTTGACGCCATGGAGGGTGATATGCGTGCAAATGGTCTCACTGCCATTGACGCCCAAGATCGGGCGAAGTGGAGGAGGAAGAGCCGGAAGGCGGACCCTGAGCTCCGAGGTCATCTTGGCCACGGATGCAATCAGGAAAATGCGTCTTTATGCAGATGGTGATGATGATTGCCAGATATTTTATAATAAAGTTGATTGAATATAATATGTTATTCTCATTTATCTGCATGCTTCTAATTAATATGGTGCAAAAGTCCATTCATCTGCCTTGGTCATCATTAATCTGGTTGACCAATTTATCAGCACTGTCTATTTCCTAAACTACTGGGTACAAATCAGTGCCTTCGAAATATGATATAACATATAATGATCCGGTCACGATTTTATGTGAGTTAAAGTCTAAAAGTTAAAAAAAAATTGAGCCATATCAATGAGGCAAATACACTCGGTTTCAAAGAAACACCCTACTGCGGTGGACGAGCTCAAATTAACAATTCGCGCGCGCCAGGACCTCGTTTGTCTTGCGATTTAGGTCTAAGATACGTCTCCCGAGCTATACTTGTGTGTCGATTTCTGTTACTCTTCCACGCTAGAACAGCTAAATGGAGCTGAATGAAACAGAGATAGATAAGAATAACTCATAGGCGACCCGGAATAGGTTCCTTGAGATCGTGGGCAAAGAATCAGTGTTTCAGTCACCCTAGCAGAAGCAGGCCGCGGCGGCAGCGCGCATTGCGTGCCTCCCCACACCCGGGGGCGAGTCGGGTACTCTGTGGTCCCCACACCGGAAGAGGGCCAGATCGAGAGATATGGCCCTGGGTCGGCCGGGGTGCGAGGGATATGGCTACGACAATCTCACCTCCGGCAACTGACAGCCCACAGACGGCGTGCGTTTTAGTCGGTTCAAGTAGACATAACCTCCTTCTCCGGGGACTTTTCACACGATAAAAAAAAAAGAATCAGTATTTCACGCATGTGGAGTCGCGCACAATATTTAGGCTAAAAGATTTAGAATGTTACATTTAGTATTCATAGAGATGACACATGGTATGGAGTGGTATTTGATAGAATCGCATGTTAGCCAGTAATTTCACTGCACCACACCTTACCTTCACATATTGTGAAGGCCAAATTGTTATATATAAGCTTCCAGAGTTCTCGAATTTATTAATGAGGCTAATATAGGTGATGTGACCTGTTACCAGCGTCCCAAAGTCGCAAGCACGAAAAACATTTGAATTCGTAACTTAAACGTATCGGAAGAACGGAGCATTGCGATTGGCAGGCTACACACACACACAGGTTCACAGTAGGCAGGCGGCCAATCGCAATGCTTCGTTCTCTCGATACGTTTCCGTCCTCCATTACCCGTGGCACTACTGCTTGGCACTACCAGTAGTGTCATGGGAAATTTTACTTTCCCAGTTACGAATTTGAATATTTTACGTGCTCGGGGCACTAATATTAGTCAAACGCGAGTCTATCAAGTATAAAAAGAGTTACCATAATCTCTACATCATTATATATTTTATTAAATGACTGTCGCTTCCATAATAGCCAAAATAAGTCAAATCAATCAAATCAACAGAAGAGTTGTACTTCTATGGATATATGTACTGGCTGTAGAAGAGTGAAATCCGGTCTGAAATCCGTATTAAGGGACTTGAAGGTTATATGGTGGTTATTTCTCACGTTTCAAGAACAGCACAGAAGACATATTTATACAGTAGACGATTGATAAATATTATTATTAGAAACACGAGCATCTGGGTCGCTAATTTTGCAGAAAGGAGTAGCCGTTGTTAAAGCTCGCTCAATGTTTTTATCGTCCGCTGTATCATTAATTTTATTTGATTTATTTTTAACGTTTCCATAATATCTCAAAAAGCCTTAGAAAAACACTTTTCTATTTGTAAAATCTTGCAAAAATCAGCCGCGATGCCGAAAAATGTCATAAAATTAATTAATAACAATATGTCATTTACTAGGTTTTAAAATAGCACAGCCGACTGACAATGGATATTGTAAATATTAAGCTGACTCATAATGTCTGAAAAATTTAATGTTTTGTTGATTCAGAGGTCGGACCACACCTAACACCAATTACCTAATACTTTTGTAAGTCCTAACCGCTCATTTATCTGTTACGTCACTTCTACTGAATAGCTAAACTTAGTGCTTTATGGAAGCAAGTGTAATGGGGTCAGGTCAACCGTTCACCATAGCTTTAGTGCCCCAAGTTTCCTTTAAATCACCATTAGGGCGAATCCTCATAAGGCTGCTGTTCATCGCAGAAAGTATTGATATTAAGTTACTTAGTAACAGAAAGTTTGTCGCTGAGAAACTAGCTACTTGTGATATAAAAAGTTAAGTTGCTGATTGCGTGGCGAGGTTAGTCAATTTAAAATGGTTGAGTTTGATTCGGATGTACCTACCTAATTAGACGTTTTAGTCTATTAGAAGCTTATCTTCAAAAACGCAAATAACTAATCAAAAGCATACGATGCCAAAACCAGACCCATACAAGTTAAGTTATAACGACAAAACAGAATAACGTCACATCTCACAGGCGTAAATGAAACGTAGAGTTTGCCAGCGCACAGTTATCCGCAAACTATACGCCAAATACGACCACGATTTTACTATTACATAGGCGCATACCAGTGCGTTATATTTTATTGTTACAAGTTCTTTATGGTTACTTTTATGCCCAGAGTTCTCGGTTTTATTTCATCAATTGGCGAAAAAGGGTATTGAGCCTGCTTTTTTTTATTTTGGGCATAATTTGTTATTCAACGGAATAGTTTAAGTTGCCTTTTTGCCGGTTATAGGTGTAATTGAATGACTGTTGTAGTTTTATAGATTTCTTAGTGCCGTTTAGCATGAAATTGAGTTTTTTTTTTAATAGTTTCATGGCGCTAATATCTTGTTAACGTTAGTGTAAATGGGTTTGGTTACACGCAATTAGATTATTATAATTATGGTTATTTTACTTTTTATATAATTGCACCTTTATTTCACTAATTTAACTTTTATATAATCGTAAATTAGTTGTGTCAGAACATTGGAGATATTTAAAAAAATCTCCAGCTTTGTTAAATTACCTAACAATTTTGAATCCAATTTTTTCGTTAACATAAATACATAATATTTTGGTGGTCATTGACCTCTTAATCAACTCCTTTTTTAAATAGGTACTTTGAAAAAATCAGGTATAGACCGTATAATATTTTTCTTTGTCAGTAATTTTGTCAAAAACCAACGAATCATTTCTTATAGAAACCTCAATCTACATATTTTGAGAAAGTTTTCACTATACACCAGAGAAATACATTAAGAATTAATTACTATTCTCGCAATTTTTTAACGAAAACACTTCAAATATGTACCTAATAAATAACAAGAATCTCGTCAATCGATAATAATACGGCTATACGAGTGGCCCAAGGTGCACTACGCGACAGGCCGGTCGATCCTATGCAGTCAATAATTCAGCCCCTAACCACTTTTGAGGCTAATTTTAAGCCACCATACATACCAAGATTGCAGGTTTTTAATTTCAATTAGAGGTTAACTCTATAATAAAGGAAGAAATGGCAATTTTATTAGAATTTATGACGTGAAACCCGGGTATTTCAGTTCTCGGATATGTTTTTCAATGTGAAACAGGCTTTTATGGCAGTTTATAAAGTGGTGTTTTTTAAATTTGATGGAAAGACATGAAAAGATAATCAGAATAAACGCATTTTCTTTCTTTCTTTCTTTCAAAAGTTTGTTAAGATATACAGAGCGTAATTTTCTAAGATGTTCTGTATCTGTACAAGTATACGAGTTTAAATAATTCCGAATGACTGTACCAAATTGGATATTTTTTTTTGTATTAGTGATTGATAGAAAAAGTTTGTAGTGGTGGCGGATCTGATTACGCTAATTTTCCTGTCCTGGGTGGAATGAGTTCAGTTCTAAATGGAAAGAAAAGCCAGTACTCCGATTACCCCCAAGGTGAACCCCATTACCCGCATGTTGGTGTATGAGAGTTAAACCTATTTTTTTTCCAAAGTTGATTTCCAATGCGACTGGAAGTGATCTCAAATAATAGTTATTTAACGAAATCCATACTTGGAATTCTTTACGAGTTCACGTGTTTCCCTACTCCTACAGTCCCGGGTCCTTTAAGCGGGGCGTGAAAAAGCATCTGATGAGGCCGTCAAGCTGAGTGCCACCATTGTAACATGGTACATGTTGTCTGTAATGGTGACCCTCTTTTCAGAGACTTTGCCTTCAACTTACTATCAGGCGAGGCGAAGTCAATTTGACGTGTCCTATATTAAAAAAAAAACTCCATACTCCATAGTCCATACTAATATTATAAATGCGAAAGTAACTCTGTCTGTCTGTATGTCTATCTATCTGTTACGCTTTCAACCTTCGGGTAGAACAGAATTTGGGAAAGGACATAGGCTATGTTTGGTTGCTATAACTGACATCTACGCGGGCGGAGCCGCGGGCAACAGCTAGTATTGTATAAATGCAGTTGCAATAAATGGTTTATTTATAATTAGAATTTTATTTCAGTTCTTACTTAAGTGACCCCATTACCCCGTTTTACCCTACTATGACTAATTTTGCAGTGTAAGAAGTCATCAAAGTTCACAATAGTTGAAAATTCTCCAGACTCACAACTTTAATGTGATTTACAAATACTCATTTTAACCAATCGGTCACGTAGCTGACGTCTAGACAATTTGTAAACGAATTGAGGCTTGACAAATACATTTAGTTCGTTTACTGAAAGTTCAGCACAATATTTTTTCAAAGTTTTTACATTTATGATTTATTGTTTGTTAATAAAACATTTTTTTTTGAAAGAATATTACATACTTAATTTTTTTTTTTTTTTTCGCTATTGATTTCGCTTTTTCCAATTTAAAATAATTGGTTTAGTTTAGCATACTAAATGCATTAAAATTATCTCAATATTACATACATACATACAATCACGCCTTTATCGCCGCAGGGTTAGGCAGAGGTGAATTAACACCCACATTTCACCAATCATTGTATTAGGTCCCACGTAACTGCAACCGAAAATACTAATACCTATTCCCTCTAACCCCTCCAGCTAAGCTAAATTTGCTTATGTTGATGTGTTTAACATACAGTCCACGACATAGTGCCCGCTTGACGGCAGTAGGTTACCCCTATCATTAAGATTGAAAATCATATTCGACGAAATGTGTGTGTCAATACACCTCTGCCTACCCACTCGGGGATTTACAGGCCTGAATTTACAGGTACATACATACATACATACAATCACGCCTTTATTCCCGGAGGATCAGGCAGAGGTGAATTAACACCCACATTTCACCAATCATTGTATTAGGTCCCACGTAATAGGGGGTGAGCTTATTGCCATATTCCGGGCACTGTTGTTGACTCGAGCCATATATCTGAGGCTGAGCTGTATATCTGTCTGATATTAAACAGCCCTATCTCTTAGTCGCCTTGTACGACACCGCAAGGGAGGAGATGGGGTGGCCCAAATTCTACTCTGCCGGGAACCACGTGGTATGTATGTAAAATTACGAATACATCATGCGAAATAGGACTCTTATTCTATTCTATCAATCCTTTTTACGTCGACTGCAAATAAGTTAAGTGGTACAAGTAATGCATTACCCGCCAAATTCTGTAGCAACTTATCTGAAGCGTTTCTTGTGATCCTACTCTCAGCAACATACTTCCTAAATCACATCTCGAAAATCGCCGGATAATGATACAATTAAAACTCAAAAGTCAATGACCGAATTATATACTTAACGCTAATTACACTTTCGTTCATAACGACCATAACCGCTGGAATTTAGACTTCAAACCCGAGAACAATATTCTCGGCATTCAAGGCTCTCGGCCCTCAGTACAATTTTGACAGGCACCCACCTACGCTGTTACCTCAGGCAGTCTTAAACGTTTTAGTACAAAAAATAACTTAGATAACAATCTGAGACTTAGGTTGTACTAAGGTTCAACAGCAGCGGCCTACAGGCTACAGGCCGTCCGGTTATCTCATTAATAAGTTTAATTCCGACCTCATTATGTACTACTTAACGATTTGGCACACCGCCACGCGACATTAAATAATTTCGGTTAATTACGAGTGGTTCTTTGTACGGGTATTTGCTTTTATGTCAATTAATGTACATATTATAATTATGGTAGATCGTTTCAGATTCGCTGGATAGCAGAAATTTGCTTTGATGTTATTCGATCAGTTGGATGTAATGGATCACTAGCATCCGCGATGTTTGTTTATAGTGGTTAGTTTTATAAATACTTAGGAAATACGTATGAAAATTATAGTTATACCATGTTGAACAGAGAGCCTTAAGGGCTTGCGCAGACGAGGGATTTTTCTCCGCAGCGGAGAAAAAAGTACGCTCCGTGAATTAAAAGTTCGCTGCGGAATTACCACGAACTCAACGCACACGGTGTGCGATCATTTGTTGTCCGGAAATGTAGAGAAGTGCACGCTATGGAAGCAAATTTTCAGAGGTTAGGTACGTTGTGTTGCAATTTACATGAAATTTCAGAAAAAGAGAAGACATTTTAAAAGAAAATGCTGCTTTTATTGTTGTTTATCGTCGTAAATACGTACGTCGCTCTCGAGCGCGAACTAAATTCCGTCATGTGCGTTGCATCGCACAGTCACACGTATTCTATTTTTTTCGGGGAATCCCCCGTACTTTTGTCCGGTCCGCTCCCCGCATGTCCTCGGTTATTCGGGCGACTTTTTGTACGCAGTACTTTTACTCCTTCGTTTGCGTTACTCGATACAATTGTAAGCGATCTATTTTAGAGGACAAAAAAGTCCGCGGACAAAAATCCCTCGTCTGCGCAAGCCCTAAATGTAAAATACTTCCGAAATGGAATTGAAAAAGGATTATTATATTCATGAAGTTTATGTTAATACGATGCGAAACATATTGCACATTCTGGTAACAGCATTTTTTGTGAACGGAGTTTTTACTAATCTAATAAACTATTCATAAAGATCCTCATTTTCTTTAGCGACTATTTTCTTAATTCATGGGCAAAATTTCTTTCTTTGCAGGGCTGATCCCGCTGGTCCTGTGACTTGAGGTGAACTCAACTACTCAAGAGAGCTCTACAATCTTCGCATCGATGGATAACCCGTAGTCTTGTATTCGTCAAGTGTTTTAAATTTTGTATCAGTTGAACGTGTTAGTGATTGTGACGATTTGATTATTTAAATGTTCCAATCTAAATTCTTGATCGGTTTAACTGAAATGTGGATGTATGCGCGGCTAGCGCGGGCACGACTCGGCGCGGGCCCTCGTGCAAGTCAAGTGGCCAAGCACGGGTGCTCGTGACGACAGGGCCAGCGTAGCCGACAGCCGAGGCGACCACCGCGCACACTCCACCCACTTTCTGTAACTTCACACATTTGTCACAACCACTGCACTTACGATGGGCCATTTCAAAGTAGGCAGGGATCCTAGGAATGACTACCAGAGGAAAAGATAGCCATTTTCCAATGGTCTGCACTTTGTCATCTCCAGGAACCGCGTGTTAAACCAATCATGTGTCGGTATGTGCAGGTGCGACGCTGAATGGACAGCGACTGATAGAATTTCAACTCGGTGCGGAGAGCGAGTCGGACCAGGGCGAAGGACTGAAGGTAGTCTCGGCCGAGCTAATGGTGCGCGCCGAGACGTTCTCGCGGGCCCGGCACCTGCGCTACACGCTGTGGGCCTTCACCATCAGCGGCGCGACCAACGAAACCTTCGCCATCAGCGCGCTGGCGGGCGCGGCGCGGCGGGACCCGAGCCGCGCCTGGCAGCGCCTCAACGTGACGGCGGCCGTGCGGCGGTGGGCGGCGGGCGCGGGCGCGGGCGGTGCGCGCTCGCCGCTGCGCCTGCTGCTGGACTGCTCGGGCTGCGGCGGGCGCGTGCGCCTGCGCCTGGGCGGCGGCCAGGCGGCGCGGCCGCTGCTGCGCCTGCGCGTGGCGCCGCCGCGCGCGCGCCGCCGCCGCGCGCTGGACTGCGACGGCGCGGAGCACGGGCGCTGCTGCCGCCAGTCGTACTACGTGAGCTTCCACGCGCTGGGCTGGGACGACTGGATCGTGGCGCCCGAGGGCTACTACGCCAACTACTGCCGCGGCGCGTGCGCGCCCTACCTCAACTACCACTCGCAGGTGGTGGAGGCGGCGCGGCTGGAGCGCGCCGAGTGCTGCGCGGCCGTGCGCTTCTCCGCGCTGTCGCTCATCTACTTCGGCGCCGACTCCAGCATCATCAAGCGCGACCTGCCCGAGATGGTGGTGGAGGAGTGCGACTGCCCGTAGCGGCGCCTGTACATAGCCTGCCCCCGCCGAGCCGCCGCCGCCTCCGCCGCCCCCGCCGCCCCGCCGCCCCCGCCGCGGCACGCTTCCGCCGCTCTCGAATCCGATTTAATCCGAATCGATTATAAATAATATTCTCGACTTGTGTAATATTTTGTTCCTCGCGTTCGAAAGACTATATCCTAAAATCGAATAAATAAATAAATGTCCGTGTACCCGGGTCGTCGCGCGCGCGTGTGGCGAGTGGTGAGTGCAGTGAGGCGAGCGGACGCGGGACTCAGTGGCGCCCGCGGCCGCCGCGCGGGGCCGAGGGCGAGGTGCGTGCTCGCGACGCCGTGTGTAGACGGCCTAATAATTTAATACTACGCCGTTTTCTTTCACCCCGTTTGGTGATCGCTTGTAATTATTGTAAACTGTATTATAATAATTATTATAATTATAATTATAATAAATCAACTTTTTCATAATTATTATCAATTTTTTTTTAGTTGTAGATCACCCATTCATTCCCTACCCTTAAAATTCGAGCGCAAGCGTCAATTTATACACAGTTATGGGTTGCCTATATAACGATCTTGGAACAGGAACTTTTTTTTCAAGGTCAAGCTCCTCCTAAAAAGCAATATGCACGTAGCCATCAGCACGTAGCTGCGACGGAAGCAACTAAAACTAAAGCACACTCCTTACTTACCTCTTCATCTTCATCATCTTAGCGTTAATCCCAGTCGCATCTGAAGCTTTCACGTCAGTCTGAGATTCACTTTACCAGTCTAACTGCGGCTTTGGCTGAACTTCGATATTTTCCATAAAGCGACTGCCACCTGACCTCCACAACCCAATGGCAATAGACAGTCGTTGGACTTTTTAGGGCTCCAACTACCCGTAACGACTGCCATAGAATTTCGTATGCTCACCGAGGCACGACCAGACCAATGCAAATACCCATATTCATGCATTCCAATATTAAACTAGCTTGTATGATCCCAGCATGCGAATGTACATACAAGAAATTTTCTTTCTCAAATTATGCATAGAAACCACCCACGCTCAGGCCAATAAAAATAGACATACAGAATGATATTTGCACTGAGCGGGAATCGAACCAGCGACCTCCGACGTAGCAGTCGAACGCTCTACCGCTACGCCACAGAGGTCTCTATTCTATGATTTCCCTGCCCCTCTAGACAAGTGGCAATTCGTTGCTCGGCGTATGATGGAATAGAATGCCAAATGTATGGGATTTGACGTATTGACAGGCGTCAACGAATGTCTAAAACGTCAAATCCTATACATTTGTCATTCTATTCCATCATACGCCGAGTAACGACTTGCCACTTGTCTAGGGGGGGCTGAATCTATAGCGACGAGACCATTCTGGAAAACTATAAATAACGTAGGTATATACTGTATTGTCTCATCATAATCCGGGCCCGCCCGTGACGCCTACGCATTCAATTCACGATAGTAAACACGGTTAAACACACAAAGCTTCGTTTTGAATCACTCTTTATTTCAAAGGTTATCTAAATAAGAGCTTCATTCACAAAAGGACAAACAAATAGCTATTTATTTACAATTGGAAAAGTACGAATGATACACTTTGAATGAATGAAATCGAATAAATACAAAATATGTAGTAGGTAAAGACATTACAGCCTCAGTGGCGTAGCGGTAGTGAACGAGGCCGCTACGCAGGAGGCGCGGGTTCGATCCCCGCTCAGTGCAAATATTTGTATGCATGAATGTGTCGCAGTCGTTGCGGGAAATTGGAGTCCTAAAAAGTTCAAAAACAACGACCTAACTGCACTACTCGATATTGCCTAATGATACCATTGGGTTGTGGAGGTCAGGTGGCAGTCGCTTCTCGGAAAATATCGAGGTCCAGCCAAATCCGCAGTTAAGACTGGTAAAACTGACCCCAGACTCCGAGGTGAAAGCTTTGGATGAATATCTTTGTTTGGATGCGACTGGGAAACGCTAGGATGAAGAAGAAAGAAGAATAGTAGAAAATGAAGAAGTAGAGAACGGTAAAGCGGACCCTAGAGGTGAGAGTTTCGGATGCGACTGTGACTAACGCTATGATGAAGAAGAAACAGGAAATGAATTTGTCTTCTTCATCTGAGCGGCACCCGGGGTCTGTCCTTAGCTTCCTTAAATCACGTCGGTAGTTTAGTAGTTTAGAAGTCAGCCTTATGATCGAGAGGTCCCTGGTTCGAATTCTGGCCATTACACTACCGAACGTACCGACTCCTAACACAAACAATTTAGCTTAGCTGGCACCTCCAGCAAAGCTCGAAATTAAGATGAATATTCGTGATTACGGTTACTAATATTCTTAAAAAAATAGTATTATTTTGGCTTTTCTGGGAGCAACTCCAAGATGGAAGTCTGTGCCAGAACCTCTTCCATTAATGAGCAGGTCTACCGGCTGGCCTCCTTCATATGTCTCTAATAAAATATGTCTACATTCACACTTCCCATTTCTAACACAAAGGTACCTAACGATCAGAGCCAGAGCCGTTACCAATGAGGCACATTATTCATCGATCCTCCAATCTTCCTCTCTTCTTCAAATTATGGGTTTAATCCTCTATACTTTATACCAGTGATGGGGAAAGTATGAAATAATTTAAAGCAATGTAAAAGAATCATTGACACGCAAGAAGAAGAACATCAAAGAAATCTCGCTTCTGATTTCAATTTGTATGGAAATTATCTAACATCAAAACATTCCAATACAAAAATGTCCCATGAATCTGAGTCCATTACCGATGAAGTTAGCAACTTGACTTGGAACTGTTACACAGTGGTCTTGGATCGTTCGCTGCACAATAGGAAGAGGCGCCGAGATGTCGCACCTCGCTACGCTATCCAGGGCTGTCACCCATCTAATACTCGTAGTACAATGTAGTGACTGGAAGTGTGAAATATTTACATGAGATTTTTGCGTTGGGGTCAATATTATTAGGATTTTCTTTTAAGAGATGTCGCAGATAATACTTAATGAGTACCGTCCTAAATCTTGATGTGTAAATGATGTTTAAAACGGGCTATTAATTGCTGCTTGTTCGATAAATCGGTTGTAATGTGATTTGAACACGTCGCTAGCCGGTGGCTCCACGATCCACGATGACAAAAGATCTAACAATGTTGGATGGACACGGAAATGTGTTAAGGAAATTTAAATTAAAAAGAAAACGTAAGTCGAACCATAAAGAATTCGCTAGGATATCACAATATCGTAAATTAATAAATGCGGGTTACTTTACCATGACTCCATGCATCCAATTGGTCCAAAACTAATTTCCCACTCTAAATACTCTTATTTATCGAGTAGTGATAGTAAAATATTAGGCTGAAAGTGGACAGAGGCAGCCCTGAAACAAGTCTAGTGTTCACAATTCGGACGCGGTGCGAGTGCGTGCGATCGATGGACGCCGCAGACGAAGCGGCGCCGCCACCTATAACGGTTGCATGTGGTAAGTAGCGGGCGGGTATATTCAGTCACAAATATTAAAAAATGCCAAGCTAAACGTGGTGTCTTAGTAGTAAAAGTAGCTAGAAATATAAAGGAAAATATACCTTGGATAAAAAGGAAAATCTAATTAAACGAATTCTTCTTGTTAATAAACTTCTAATTAATTGTTTAATTTAGTTGTAGAACCTGTTTAATTTGAGATAAGTTTTCTGTGTTCTATCTTAACGATAATTATATTGCTTATTTAATTGTATTATTTTGGGCAACCCTGGACTGTATTATCTCTCAGTAATAAATTCGAAGTTTATTTTATGTGCGACTCTATGTAGGTTGTAGCTGCTTTGGATACTTCCCTTACCTTTGATTTCCGTGGGATTTTGTCGTCGTACCATTACCTAAATATCAAATAAAGAAGTACAATAACGTTAATGCTCTCAGGGTGAATTTACATTGACGTGCGAGTAACGTCCATGCAAGTATTTGGTACCGTGTCAGCGTCGTCGTTATATCGCATAATAAACGCGTCGTATCGTACAATTACAGCACAAGTATTGATAAGTCTGTAAATATGTATGAATCTTTGAAATGAACTGAAATAACAAGACTACAATCAGAATATTACCCAGAAAAGTGGCAATAGGTTGGCCGGTGTATTCTAGAATAGAATGATGACTGTATGTATGGGATTTGACGTATAATGACAGTCATCAACATACTTAATTATGTCATAACATAAACACATGTCACTTATCTAGAGGGGCTGTTCAGAAAAAAAAAAACAAGAATACTCGTCGGAGTAGAATTTTATTTAATTTTTTCGATTTTGCTTTAGGTATTTATTTTTTTATTTTTAAGTCACTCAGAGCCTACAATGAAATCAAAATAGTACAAAAATTTAAAAAACCTCTCAAAAGTTCTCAAAATCTAGTTCAAACATTCAGTTACATTCAAAAATACATACTTACAAAGCTAATAAAAACACCATAAATGAATCGTAGTTCGTTTCGCAGCCAGTATCTTACATCACCGCATTCATCTGGATGTTCCGGCGCCCGGCAGCCTGTCTGGCGCGCCAGTAAAGAGCCAAGAGTTTGGACGTAATGCATCCGCGCAAACAAACAGACGCACCCTCTCACTTATACAAATGTATTTGTGACAGCCCTAACTATGTAGCGTCGGCTTGCACACATTTTTAATAGTTTCTGCCATCCTTTCTGTAAAGTTTTTATTATAAACTAGCTGACCCTGCGAACTTCGTATCGCCTAACCGTCGATTCTTTATTTTTTTTAAATTTTTCTCTCCGTAAAAACCATCGTTGTACTTCAAGGAATATTCTAAAAAAAGAATTAGCGAAATCGGTTCAGCCGTTTTCGAGATTTGCGCTTAGCAACACATTTAGGGATTCATTTTTTATATTATAGATAGAGATGTTTAGATATAACATACATACATACATATTACTCACGCTTGTAAATCCCCGAAGGGGTAGGCAGAGGTATTAACACCCACATTTTGCTAGATTTTGTTTAGATATAATACAATAGATATGTAGTTACAATCAATTAACTAACGCAGCAGATCGAATTTAAAAAAAAAAACGGTCAAGTGAGAGGCAGGCTCGCGCGTAGGATTCCGTACAAAAGTGGATTGAGGGATGCTCCCGGTTTTGATATTCCTGTATTTGTATAAATTTGCTAGATAAATGCACTGGCGGGCGCAGCTATGGGTGGGCAAGGCGGTGCTGTACACCGGGGCCTCCCGGCTTAGGGGGCCCCCAAGCTTAGTGAACCCCCGGTATTAGAATAGTGAACTCTCCCGTACCACAGAAGGTGCACCGGGGTCTTTCTAGCAGAAGCAAACCCAGGGAGACGGTGCGTGGGGCGCGAGATCGCGGGTTCGATTCCTGCCTGAGCTGAATTCACTATTTTATCTCAATCGATTCGAATAGCTTTTATATTAAATGATTTAATATTTCGTTCAAGAGTTTTCACTCCGACTCAGAATTTGCTTCAGTTCCAGTACAGAGTTTCTCGAGGGATTGTGAAATTAGTTATTCTATTAGTCGTCTAGACCCTATAGACACAAATAGATTTATGATAAGAAGACCTAGATTTTGCAGACGTTACGCAAATATGCACACAGACTGTACAAACAGATCAAAAGTAGATAATATATTTATTTTGTACTTACAATCAAATATCAATTATTGGGTTAGCTTAATACAAGAATTATGGGTAATACCTATATTTAATCACTAGCTGTTGCCCGCGGCTCCGCCCGCGTGGAATTCGGATTCCGTACAAACTTTTCTTTCGTGCTAAAATTGCCTCGGATACCATCCCCGTCAGCCATCAGGAGTGCCATGTGGAATTCGGACCCACTAAACAGCATGCCGTCGCGGGTCTTCAGTTGCTGGAGTGTAAAATTGCCTAGGGCATTTTCCGCACCCCCGGCTGACCCTGGGCCATCTACAATTTTAAGATGGCCCCCTCAGAAGTGGGAAGCACGATGTCCCATCGAATTCCGGAAAGGGAGGAGACGGGCGTGAAGGGATGACAGGAGGCCGGACCTATAATCCTCACGTCCGCGCTCGGTGACCAGCCCTTCCCTTTCCTGGTCTCTACTGGGCCTCCTCGTAGTCAGAGGGACATGTGGGAAGCCTTTGAGCAGCCCTCTATAGAGCTGCTCCCGTTGCTGTATGTATTTGCCGTAGGCGGTAGCGCCTCCCCTGGGTGAGGGGCGTTAATGCCTCCGTTACCCAGGATGCATCACATGGAGGTTCCAATCCCGCATTCAGATCCCGTTACCGTTGCATCTTGTGTTCAGCTGACCTTCCCTGTCTTCGCTCGTGAAATACTTCGAACACCCGTGGTTGCACCCTTTTAGCCCTTTTAGCCAATTGACCGGATTTATTGACATTATAATTTCGTAATATCTTTTGAATAGAACGTCCGATTTCAATAATTCAAAAAGTAATCAACAGGCATTGAAACAGTCTTAAATACCAAACGATTTATTTAGATAAGAATTAATATAAAGGTATAGATTCCGTGGTCTGACTTTGATCGGCATTTCGGCTTGAATTTATATCGTCGCGCGTTACTTTCATACTGCAATAGATTCTAAAATATTCATTATAATTATACAGTGTAAAGGGCAATTTTGATCTACATTAAATGTACAATGTATCTAACGTATTTAGTCAGATAAGGCTTAACACTATATTGTTAAAAATAGCTTCGAAAATGACACATATTTTTTTTTTAATTTGTAAAAGATAAAAATGGTTATTGTGAGCTACCCTTATTAGATAGACATATGCTGTCGCGGACTTTTATGTAGACCTTTTTAAGTTATACATTTCTACAGTACATTATTTTGTTCTATCTTCAATAGTTTTCGCAGCGTACGCGATGTAAGGAATTATTTAGGTCATTTTTTTTACACCTTGGGTTACATTATTGAAGTTTTTTCCAGGATCCCTATTTTTTTGAAAATTAATTATGGCCTATGTTAGTTAGTGATAGTGCAGCTTTCTAATGGTAAAAGAATTTTTGAAATCGGTTCAGTAGTTCTTGAGTTTACTCGAATACAAAAATACAAATCTAATATTAGTAAAGAATGTATGGAAATCTGCCCGATTTATTGACATTTATGCTCACTGCTCCGCTCCCTTTAGTAGTAGCGTGATGTTATATAGCCTATGTTACTCCCAGATAGTGTAGCTTTCCATAGGTGAAAGAATTATTGAAATTGGTCCAGTAGTTTCGGAGCCTATTCGTTACAAACAAAAAAACAAACAAACAAACAAACAAACAAATCTTTCCTCTTTATAATATTATAAATAAATAAATAAATAAATATATAAATAAATAAAGTAAGTATAAAGTATAGAGTATAGATATAGATATAGATTTTATAACCTAAGATAAATAGTATAACCCATACTACTATTATAAATGCGAAAGTAACTCTGTCTGTCTGTTTCGCTTTCATGCCTGCCCCTCTAGACAAGTGGCAATTCGTTGCTCGGCGTATGATGGAATAGAATGCCAAATGTATGGGATTTGACGTATATGACAGGCGTCAACGAATGTCAAAAACGTCAAATCCTATACCTACATTAATTGCCACTTGTCTAGGGGGCCTGAACCAATTTTAATGAAATTTGGTACAGGGATAGATTAGAGTTTGGGAAAGGATCATAGGCTATGTTTCCCGGTCGAAACCAAAGCTTTCACCTCGAAGTCCGGGGTTTTTAAATCATAAATTATCTGGGATATATTCACGCCTGAAAATCGCCGAAGGCTAGGCAGAGTTGTGTTAATCCCCCATTTCGCCAACTGTGGTTTTCAGTCCCAGGTTATAGGGCGAGGCTATTGCCATCAAGCGGGCATTTTGTCATAGGCTGTATGTTTACTGTCGGATGGAGTCCAGTCCTATCCCTTAGTCGCCTTCTACGACACCACCCACGGCCACGGGAAGAGATGGGGTGGCCCTATTCTACTGGCAGTAGAAGTATTTCTACCTATTCTGGTGGCCTCTTAAAGAGGTAGGTTACGACGGTATTTCCGTCCCAATCGAGTAGTCCGACTGGGGATATCACCTCAATTAAATTTTGATAGCTGCCGTTGACTGGACAATACTCGTAGACACGTATGAGAAGCACTATAAAATACCGAAGGATATCTGTGCCTCGTCATCCATACTTTTTTCACGATCGCAGTGCTTGTAGAACTCACAGTATCGTGGGAAACTAAGATACCTAAAGACCACGCTTTATAGACGAACAAATACTTTGACTTGACTAACGAATTAACCAAAAATGGCTACGTGGTTAAACTCTACGCCGTAGAAGCAGGAGCGAGGGGAATTCCAGCTAAATCCATGTACAACTTACCTAAAGACCTCGGATTGCCAAGAGCTTCAGTAAACTCTTTATTAAATCGAATATCCAAATCGGGATTGATAGGATCCTACCAAAGGATAGGTAGGGGAGAGGGGAACACTACTTACGGTGGAGGTGAGCGCTGATGCATCACAAGGTGGCCACCCTAAACTTACATCTGGGTCGCAAGTCCCAGTCGCCGTCGCAGTGTTCCTCTCTGTATCACGCTAAGGACCTGGCGACCGCACGGTGAATACATGGAGTGCTGAGAATCGGATCTCTGCCTCTTTTTTTTAATACAACTTAGGTGGCAGACAAGCACACTCAGGGTATGGCATATTTGAGTGCCTATTCGTTCAGCTATATTCTGTTATCAGCCTCATACACCTACCAACATATAAAATTGCGTAAAACGACTAAAATCGTATAGAAACAGGGCATGATTACGGAGGGGTACGCATGGTACGGCGCAGGCACGCCGATAAGTCAACAACCCCGGCACGGGAATGCCATCAATGTTTGGTGTTCAACCACACCGGTGTAGTATGTAGGACAAGTCGCGACATAGCTCCGTAGTATTGTATAAATAGATATTACTGTGTATATGTCACAGTGAAGATTTTGAATCAGTCAAAAATACTATTGCCTAAAAACGGCAAAACTTTTGTGTGGACATAGAAGTGGATTAGGACCAAATCAACATAGAGCTAGAATAAGAGAATTCTTTCTTCATATTTTAGTGTAAACAAAACCTTGTTTTTAGCGATTACATAACTCAATCTTTTTTTTTTTTTTTAAGAATATTAGCAACCGAAATTACTAATATTCCCGTTAACGCCTCCAACTAAGCTAAATTGCTTGTGCTAGGAGTGGGTTCACGTCGGTAGTGTAATGGCCAGGATTCGAACCCGGGACCTCTCGATCGTATGGCCGACTCCTTAACCACTAAGCTACCGACGCTTCTTTACCTCTTCTTTACCGATCTATCCTCTCTACGTCAAATTTACTGAAAACATTCGTTCGTTGGTTTTTTTCTTTCTTGAGAATGATCTTATCTTTCTTTAGCTCTAGCTCTGAGTATATTTGTTTGGTCTAAAACTAAATCCACCTTGATAGAATTTGACGTAAATCCCTCGTTTGATGTAAATCAACCCTATGCGATTACTTCTGATACTCTTGGCGAGGTTCGATGGGGACATCGTGCTCCAGGATGCGTGGGAAATTTCTTATTAAGGAACATTACACCCGGTAATTGGGTCTTGAGACGGTATGCGGTTTTAGTTGGTCTGACTCCAACGTAGCCGCCTCCGTTAGCCGATGCTGCCCGGTGGAAATGGTATCTGTGGGGTTTTCTGCATAAAAAGAGGAAATAAATGTAGGTACCTAAGAACTATTGATTAGGGCCTGCAAAAGTATTACTGATTAGATTTTTGGTTACAAAGTATTTTGACCGATTAAGAGTTTTGACTGCAACATAATAAAGAGCTCTTTGATTCACGGTGGCAGCTAACCTCAGAAATTTGTTAAATGCTTAATTATACAAAAAAGAAAAGCGATTTTGAAAATCTCAGTTACATTCTACTCGTTTTTTACTAATTTAAATTACAGAAACGCCAGGCATAGGCATCTACAATATTCGTAATACTTATATGAAAATTACATTCTTATTTCTACTTACCGTGTAATTAAGTAATAGTCCTCCAACACATTCTCTGAAAAGGTGATAAACAAGACGGTCTCGTGGACTAGAGTAGTACTAAAGCTTGAGACGTATTCAAACCAAGTGGATTTTTGAGACAGGACACTTGAAACAGGATCATTATTTTTTATTTTATAATTTTTTTCTTGGTCTTCCATCTTAGTCTTCGATTATAGATTTAAATATATTATCGTCCGAATCAAAGGTGTGCCAAATATCAGAACATGCTAGCCAATATCATGATGCTGACTGTACACCAGGGTCTACAGTGTTGACCCACAAAACACCTGAGAAGTCCTAGTGAAAGTTACCTAAAGTGACTTGAAAATCGGATCCAAAAATGGACATGACGAGAAGTGTAGGTATGTGTGGAGGTACGAGTATGTTAATTTCAAATAAGTCTATGAAAAAGCTTTTAAACTTGTTTATTATGAATTCTAGTCAATGAATCGCATCGAATAAATCAAAAGGCATGATGTTATTACATAAGTACTACAACGGTGTTCACATACTATTATGTTGATGTGACCTTAAAAGGCTCCCATACTGGTTTACCATGTTTTAGAAAGTGTCCACTGTCTCTTTCTAACACGCCAGCTTTGCACATAAGCCCTCTCGCTTTAATACTCATGAGAAATCTCATTCAGTTTGCTCTTCACTTTTGTGTGTATTCGTACTTCGTACACGGTGTGTTTGCGCGCCAAAAATAGAAAAAATAATATGTGAATATCGTGAAAAATATTAAATGTGTTGATAAATATGGATAATAATAATAACAAAGGCAAAGTAAGTGATAGTAATTAATATTTATTATGTAATCGTAGTTTTATGTCTTGTCAAGACGATGTCCAAAGTGCAATTAAGCTGTCTTATTAATGGACTTTTGGGTATACTTTAAATACTTACCTATGTTTCGGAACATAATAATATATATAGGACCTGAATGTGATATTATGTCGCAGCCAACTAGCTTAATCAGCCGTTCAATTAACTGCCTAGGTTGTTAACTAAACGGCGCCGTTCAATTAACAGCTTGAAAGATATTCAGCCGTATCGTTTGTTACAATATTTAAAAAACTGGCTGACTAATACTGGCTTAGGCCATTCATACGATAGGGTAACACCCAGAAATAAGACAGAAAGTTAGTGATATTGAGAAAAGCAGCGCATCCGACTTGCATAGGTTAGTTAGAAGGCTGACTGCGACATTCACGAATACGACACCTATCGTGGATGTTGTAGTCAGCTAGCTTAATCATCCGCTCAATTGGCGCCGTTCAATTGACGGCCTGACTGATATTCAGCCATTCGATTAAACAGCTAGGCAAATGACTTACTTGCCTAGCCATTTATCAAAAAGCTAGGCTAATCTCTTGTTTCAGTATGGTTATAAAAAAAGAACCACAAAGGCTAAAACAGGAGCTCCGCTGAACGAACGGCTTAATCAGCCGTTCAATTAACTAGGCTGTTAACTAAACCGTTATAATATTCGTTCGTACTGATTATATTAGTACATACACATACATATACTCGAGCTTGTAAATCCTCGTAGGGGTAGGCAGAGGCGTATTAGCGCCCACATTTCCCCAGCTATGTTTTCGGTCTCACGTAATAAAGGCGGGTCCCACGTAATCCTATTGCCATCAAGCGGGCTGTATGTTTACTGTCAGATGGAGAACAGCCCTATCCCTTAGCCGCCTTCTACAACACTCACAGGAAGAGATGGGGTGGACCTATTCTACTTCACATGTGATGGTCATAGTTGCAAAGTTCCTTGACCTGTAGGCGACTGAAGCATACGCTTGAACTGTAATCACAAATTCAATTTCGAAGAAGAATATTCATGTTCATACTTACGGTACATAAATTCGGTTAAATTTCTAGCGTGTAAAGGATCGTTGACTTACCTGCTTTTAAAAAAGGAATAACACAAAACGGTCAAATGGTGAATCTCTTTTTTGAGGTCGACTAAAGATCGATTAGCACAACTTTGGGGACAGACAGTACCTTGCGTTTATTAAAGAACACACAACTACAATAATAGGAATGAGTCCATAAAGAAAATACAATACCGTGGAGTTTTTTTGGAATACTTAACAAAAAAACAGTCGGTAGTTGTGGTACAGTAATAATTGTGCAGATTAGTTAGACCGCAGCATATGTTTATTCTAGTCTAGATAACACAAGCCTCCCAACCGAGCGTTTTGTTAAACTACATACCTACATACTTGATGCAGTCCACAAGATTTATTTCCGTCATTCGTGCTCCTACTTCAGTCTACACTAAGCCTTCCCTAGCGATAATAATCAACATAATAATATAGGTATACCTCAGGGTACTTATCTAGGACCCAAGTTGCAAGAGAAATAAGGCCCTGGCGCGCGCGGTAACTTTTCATATAATCTACGATTGGCGAATTTGAGCTTGACCACCACCGTAGCATCCCGTGCTATCCTCAAAAGACACCCAAAAAAGCGTACTACGCATATAGAGCATATATTTTGAGCATGTTTTTGGTCCAAGAATGTCTCGAGGCATACCTTAATAGCGACTTGTGCCGACAAAATGTTGGTTTACGGGTGTGTACTAATACTAAATGTTTGCGTGACGTCACTGGTTTCCATGTTTCTCGGTCCATTGACTAATAGGAAAGAGGACTTCGGCATCATTTTGGATACAATCGATATTGGTTTCTTACCTTCTTTCACTTTCCCTGTACCTATGCTGCTGTGCTGCAGCGCCAGAATATGTTGCTCAAAGTGGCGCTACTACTTCTAAAGTAGCCTGCGAATTGCCATAATATTGCAGCAACCACTACTATGACAACTTTTAAAGGAAAATATTCAAAAGTTAACACTAAACTTGTCTCTATTAAATTAGCTCCATTAAATTTTTCCAAAGAAACTCTTTAGACTATAAGCTCAACGCCCTTTCATTAATGAATGTGTTTATTTGCAGCACACTGATAAACCAGAAGCAGAAATAAATGAATCCTCAAAAAACGTTATCGATAAGGAAAACTCGAATGAATCAGAATTAATGAAAAGCGACAGAAATAACTTTAAGAAAAAAGATTCTTTCTCGAATATATTTCTACTTGTGTGTATTATAGGGGTATCGCTCGGTATTCTATTAGAAATTATTAATGTTGCTAAAAGAAATCAGAAGTTTAGTAAAGATAATTGTGTAGAAAGACCAAAATATTGGGCTTATGCGAACCGTTTGGATGTAGATAAGAAAAATGGTTTGCTCAAACATGTTCATTCGGTGCTTGAGAGAACTGGGTACGAGAAAGGATCGAACAGATCTTCCTGGGATCTGCTGTGGTCTCATGATTACCCTTTCACCCCTTTACAGCAGACTCTTCTGAAGTTAGAACCTCACCAGAGAGTTAATCATTACCCTGGGACAGGTTTTATAACAAGTAAAGTAGACTTAGCTACTTCGGATTCCAAATATATACCGAAAGCTTTCAGATTACCAAAGAATAAAGTGGATTTTTTAAAATACGTTCAGAATAATAAAAACTCTTTGTTTTTGGAAAAGCATAACATGCATAGAGGAGTGCGCTTGAAGAACGTGAGTGAAATAGATGTGTCCAGTGGAGAAAGTTTTGTACAAGAGTTTATACAAAAACCGTTCTTGGTGGATGGACATAAGTTTGATATCGGCGTGTACGTTGTGATTACGTCAGTGGATCCTTTGAGAGCCTATTGGTACAAAGGCGATGTTTTGTTTAGGTAATAATTATTTTTACTTTTATATGATCGCGGCTTTTGGTCATATCTCTGGTTCAACTCAATCAGTTGCGATCAATGACACGTGGAATTTTAAGTCTGACCAAATCATTTCAACCAAAAATCTGCATCAAAATCCGTTCTGCAGTTATTGCATCCATCGCGAAAAAACAGAGATACAGAAAAATAGAAAATATTTTTTAAAATTATTTTCAGTACTGTATGTACCTAGGTAGACTTGCCTTCAAAAATTTTGATAGATTTTTATGCCGTTTAGGAGGCAGCACACGACCTACTTGATGGAAAGTGGTCACCGTAGCCTATGGACGTGTGCAACACCAGGGGAGTCACACTCGTGCTGCCGACCCTGTAAGAACAGAGAGTTTCTGGGCCGTCAGCGCAGCGCAGAAAAAGCAGGACAAGCCTTTGATCACCTCTCCAGTGAACTCTGGCTACACTAATCACCGTCGGGAACACAATACAAGATAATTATGGTGCGGCAGAATGGATGGGAATATCGTCGTGTCCTACCTCCGTTATAGATCCCATACACCTACCATTCTAATTAACTAATTCCACTTCAATCTTACAGATACTGTCCATCAAAATATTACCCTTTCGACCCTAGAGACTTGGACAAGTATGTCATCAGAGACGATTATCTGCCAACATGGGAAGTGCCGTCTCTGGCCATGCCGTTCAACGCGCTCGGTCATGGCATGAAGGATGCATTCGACCTGTATGTTAGATTTAAGGTAAGGATCATACGCCCATGTTAGTAACTTGGTCTATATACAGGGACCGCCATCGGGGTCACGGACAGCCCCTTTCGCAGGGGGTGTTTTGGCTTTGAGGAAACGGCCGCCCACGTAATACTGGAATGCGAGGCAGTGGCCCTCCAACGTTCTCAAATCCTCGGCACAGTGAGGTCTCTCCGTGAACCCTGTGAAGCCCCCAGTAAGCTTCTGCCTGCTCTGGAGAGTACTCTTCACGTACAATGACCCAAAAAGATGCTAAGTGCGAACACAAAAGTTCTCTTTCCATTCCAGGGTCCGCAGATCTAAGCTAAATAAACCTAGGCGTGGATTGAATTCCAATCCGCAAACTCTTACTTGCAATTAATATGTATTTCAAAATACACAAAATAGTAGCCCACCGGCATCGGGTACACGGACCAAGCTACCTTCGTGGTTAGGGCTTCAGGGAGAAAAACCTCTTCACAATGCGTGCCGTGTCAAGGAGTACCGCCCTCTGCATCAGACCTAATGCACTCAATTAGGTGGAACATTTAGTTATTTTCTCTTAATAAAAATGACTCTCTTTCCCAGGGCAAAGACCCGTCGCCCATGTGGGAGGAGGTTCAAAAGGCGATAGCGGAGATACTCATCATGAAGGAACATTACCTAGTGACAGAGGTAAGTACCCTCTACTGCAGAGGTAAAAAATACACGCTACTACGGGAGCGGAGCAGTGATCATAAATTTCAAAAAATCTGGTCGATTTCCATAATTTCGGGGTTTTAAAAATATGCCACGGACGAAGCCGGGGCGGGTCTACTAGATTACAAGTCTAGATCTTCGAGTAGTGCTTTTTGTACTGTGTCATTATATTGCTTACAGGTCCACAGGACCCACATCCACACGGGCGGAACCGTGATCAACAGCTAGTAATTATAATACCTTACTGTTTTCAGTGCGTTTGAATGAAAATGCCTCAATTGTATCTACAATTTCCATATAATCTGTTCGCACAAAAAAAATACGTGCTATTGGTCGAGATTGTCGAGACGCTCTCCCAACGAGAGGTTAAGTGAACTCTCCTTAATGCTTTATATACAATCTTGAATGTTTTCAGATCAAACGCTACCCTTCAAAGGATAACTTCTTCGAAATGATGCGGTTCGACCTAATTCTAGATGAGGACCTAAAAGTGTATTTACTAGAAGCCAACATGTCTCCGAACTTAGATTCAGCGCATTTTATTAAAAATGCCTTGCTGTATGAACAAGTTCTATATAATTTGTTCTCGCTGACGGGTGTCTCACGACAGCCGCATGGTGCCAATCTGAGGTGAGAACAATATTTTAACATTTATAATCCAAAACACACACAAACAGGCGCCCACGCACACACACACAAACAAAGTAAACACATTTACTACCTACGTACTAACTTAAAATTTCCGACATTTCAGTGGTCAGGCTAAAGACATGGTGACGTCACACAAGCACATAGCAGTATTCGGTGAACAGTGTGCCACAGTCTGCAACGACGACTGCGGGGCGCTGCCACTCTGCAGACTGTGCAAGCCCTGCCTTGATAACAACCTAAAGAACAGCCTCTTGAAGGCTCACACAGAATACTTGAATAGAGGAGACTTTAGAAGACTTGTTCCAGCGGCCATGACACAAGTTGAGGTAAGAATTGTGGTGTGTGATGTTCCACCATACGCAAGAGAAGCGGTCTTAAAGAATCTAATCGTTTACTGGTCGGACCTTCATCTGAGCGCTTTCATGCTTCGGAGGGGAAGTTAAAAGTCGGTCCCGGCTGTCAATACTCGTTAGGTCACGATGGAGCCCCATATGAGCGACAGCGACTGTCAGTGATTGACCACGAAACACAACTCAGGTTAAACTCGGAAGGTGAATCCTGCAACGTAAGAGTAGTTCTGTAGAAATTCAGCTTTATTTCACTAGAAGTTTGGATAATTTGAATGAATCTTTGAGAGAAATTAATTTAGCTTATAATACAGACATTCCGTCGAGGTGACGTAATTATTTCGTTTGTTGTTTGACCCCTACAGGAATCCCTATCTCTGGAGTACTATATACTTCACAATCAAAACCACATTCCACCCTGTCCAGTTATTTACTATATGACCACGCTTTTTGTTCCAGGATGCAAAGGAGATACCAAAATTAGTGCCAAAGGACTTGCAAGGTGTGAACTATCTGCAACACATGTGGTATCAAGCAAAGTGTAACCAGGACATCACGTGGTGTACATAGACACATAACATACCATTAATACAAGTTATTTATTAAACCGTTGTTACTTTACATCCTTTGTTTATTATTTCGTGAATCCTATACCATAATCTGAACGCCATTCATGGTTACATCCAAATCCTGCACTTTGGAACCTTGAGTCTACTTCCTCTATGATTTGATTTATTTTGTACTAGCTGACCCGGCGAACTTCGTACTGCCATATTTTCTGATTCCGTTCCTGCTGCATATCTCTAAATTTATCAGTGTTTCTCTACAATATTATGCATGTATTATACATATAAACCTTCCTCTCGGATCACTCTATCTATTAAAAGAAACCGCTTCAAAATCCGTTGCGTAGTTTCGAAGATTTAAGCATAGGTACATCGGGACGGACAGACAGCTACAGCGACTTTGTTTTATAATATGTACTTAGTGATTTTCGGGAAAAAATGCCGTCTGGCTGTCGAACTCCGAGAATGGAAGTACCCAGCTTTCTTTAAGGAATGGCGCAAAATTCAATTGGAGCTAGGGGGGCTGTCGTGGGGTTTGAAAATTTTTAACTTCCGACAGAGCTGATGAGGGTGGGGTAGGTGCCCCACTTGCCCAAGGGTACGCCTATGATTCCTAGAGGAAAATATCGCCAGGCCAGAGCCTCTTCCCAACAATCACCAACCTTAAAACAGTTTATAATCACATAAAAGTAGGTATTGAATAATAATAACTACACTAAGCGATTCATTGTTTTATTGCAAATTAATTTGGTAATAGCATGAAATTACAACTTGCTTACATTTTTAACATAAATTCTACACAGACCATTTAAAAATTTCATCCAAATACAAAACAGTTCTATTCGTAATGAGGAGACACAGAAAAGATCCAAAAATGCAAATAATGACGAAATTGTTCTTTATCGTGGTTATACTAGGATTATCATTGGCTATTCTACTGGAAACTATAATTATTGTGACTATTGTGAGAAAAAATCAGAGCATAAATAAATATATACGGCCAAAGTCGGCAAAGCACATGTATTGCTTAATCTCTAACAGCGAAGATGCACAGCACAGAAATGGTCCTCTAAAACATGTGCATTCGGTGCTTGAGACAATTGGATACGCAAAACGCTTAAATAAAACTAAATGCAACTTACTCTGGTTTCATAAATCGAATGACATTCAACAAAACGTTAAAAAGCTAAAGCCTCATCAGATAGCGAATGTTCTTCCTGGTGTCGAGTTCTTAGCTTCTGAAACATTATTACCAGCGTCCATTTTTGAAAATTCTTTATTGCCAAATACGGTGAAAAAACCTTCAACACATGCACTGCAACAATTAGACCCCTTATTATTGAAGACGAAAAAAAATCATACTGTAATCAATTTGAAGAATCTTTCAGAGATATTGGTTGGCGGGAATACTAATGAGCAAGAGTATTTGCGCCCGTTCTTGGTAGACGGACACACGTTCGAAATAGGAGTATTTGTAGTGATAACTTCTGTGAATCCGTTGAGAGCGTATTGGTACAAAGGAGATGCACTGTTCAGGTACGAGTAATGTGTAACTATTTACGAAATGTATAGAACTGCTGGTGAGTAGAATCAGACATCTACAATAGGGAATGTTCTAATGAGCTCTTCCATCTAGTGCAACAGGACAACATGTTCACCAGGCACATGCTGTAAGAACGTTTCGAATGATCAAAAGGACTGGACAGCTAATATAAGATAAGAGATAGATAAGATAAGCGTAAATTTGGTGACGTCACGTTGTTGAGCACATAAACATCCATTGCCAAGCCATATAGCATTTTTCACATTTTATGTATCTTAGCATACTACAATGAATACCTTTCATTTGAGACATCAATCATTGAAATCCGTAAAGTGATTCACTTTGCATTTTATTTTTATGTTGAAAAAACTCTCATTCTTTATTTTTACTTAAAAAAAAAGATATGAAGTAATAAAGAATATTACAAGTAGATATACATACAAGATACTCGCCAAAAACATAACCCTTCTTGGCAGTCAGATAAAAAGAATAGGAAACCTACTTTATATTTCGGGAAATAGCAATTTTCCGCAATAATGGGCTTCCACGTGGGCGAAGAGGAAGCAGCTGGTAGATATATAATTTTAATTTTGTTACAATTTAATCGAGTCCTGGCCTTTTGTCTTCTCCTCCTACACCAAAATAATGGTAAATTGTCATTTAATCTGCACTTTAATACACTAGACTAAAGCTAAAGACTCTCTGAGAGTGTTAGTTGGTTTAAAAAAATATTTCTGCATTTGATAGCCCAGTTGTTGCGGAAGGTTATGGGATACTTTTTCAAATTAAAAGGATATAGGTACCTACAAACCAGCGTTACACCAACCAGCGGGCTATTTACTCTAGGTACTATTAAATTAATGGATTATACCTATAACAAAAATGAAAAAAGAAGCCGTAAATCTTTTCCGTTATATTTTATTTTTTATTTTGTATATGACACGTCAATTTGACTCCACCTTACCAAATGGCAATCTGCCACAGACCTACTATATGTGATATAAAAAGAGCTGAAAGCAAAGTCTTAGAAAAGAGGGTCACCATTACCGACATGCAAAATGGTGGCACTCAGCTGCACGGCCTCATCAGATGCTTTTTCACTGAGGACTGTAGGAAGAGGGAAACACGCAAACTTAGGTACCTACTTTCTGACCTAAATTATGAACATTTTATTATGATAAGTATGTCGGTTATCGAGACCCAATATAGCTTAATTTATGTCTTTTCCAAGGTCTAACCTCCACAATCTCTATACCAAATTACATCAAAATCGTTTCAGTGGTTTAGGTGTGAAAATGTGACGAACAAACAGAGTTACTTTGGCATTCATAATATTAGGAGGTATCACTTTTTGATACTTGCAGATTTTGCCCTATAAAGTTCTTCGCAGATGATGGCAACCCCGCAAATGCTTGTAGCAACACTTCCAAATATTTGTCCACTTGGGAGATGCCATCTCTCTCATACTACTACTCGATGATGTACCACGGTATGAAGGACAGCTTTGATATCTATGCTCGGTCTAAAGTAAGTATGACTGATCATTATTTGTTGTTAACTTCCAACGAAAGATTTTTTGATTATGGTGACCTCGACCAATACAAATTCTTGCATACAAATTGCATGATCGGGAATCGAACCCACACGCCACCGCTTAGCAGTCCTGTTCACAGCCACCACGCTGCAGAAGCCGTCTATTAATAAGTAGATACTTATATTAACTGACAGTAGAGATTCGCTCTCTATTACTTGGGAGCGGTAATCTCAATTGGAAAAATGTCTGTTAATACTGTTAATACACCTCTGCTGCCTACCCCATCAGATAGATTTACAGCTTATATACCATTCAGTAGGCTGAAATCAACTCCAATTCACATATTCACAGAATCTCTCTGTTCTTACAAAGTCGGCAGCACGAGTGTGTGTGCCCCTGGTGTTGCAGTCGTCCATAGGCCACGGGAACCACTTTCCATCAGGTGGGCCGTGAGCTAATCTGAGACCTCAATGATGTAAAAAAAAAGTGATATTTTTTTTTATTTCCAGCATAAAGCGCCCTTCCTCTTGTGGATAGAGATCCAAGCGGTGATAGTGGAACTCCTCATCGAGAGAGAACATCACATAGTGGAAGCTGTAAGTGCTGTAATGACAAGAGTGTCACTGAAACGCTCGATACCGTAGATATGAAACGAAATTTATCCCCCGCACAACTCTGCCGTCCTTGCGAAAAGTGCAATAACTAGGTTAAAGTTGATTACGGGAAAAACGCCTTTAAAGACTAAACCATTACGTTCTTTCTATAATATTAGTAGTACTAAACAAAAGCAAATTTATTGTTTTTATTAGTCGGTGTAAATGTTTTTACAAACATGAAGTACCACATAATATTCTCTACATGGATATCTATCCTGTGGTGAAAGTTTCAAGTCGATCCGATGTAAAGTAATGGAGATACACACAAAACAAAAATAAAAACTTTAAAGGCGTTTTTCCCGAAAGCAGAACTGTGGAACGAACTCCCTGCCGTCTAGTACTACAGTGCAACCTTGATAATTATAACGACCCTCGATATAGCAAATTTCTCGATTTAGCGAACCATTAGAGTCAATGTAAAATATACCTCTACATTGCGAACATTTTTTGCGCACTACCTCATTTTAACGAATTTTTAACTAGCCAAAAAATTGTAAATGCCTCTAGGTAACGAATTTTGTAACCCAAAATCTTTATATAACGTACGCGTCAATACATGACTCTTGAATTTCATTTTTAGTGATTTTTCGTAAAACAGGAATGCATACACCTAGATACCTACTTTTACAGATTTTACTACATTTAATTTTGATATTTAACCTAAGGGAAAAAAAGTTGTTACCTACCTATTTTTTTACCTCTATATAACGAATTTTAGACCTACCGAACCTTAATATAACAAACCTCAGATTTACAAAGTACTTGATATAACGAATATTTACCCTTTCCCTTCCGATTCGTTATACTGAGGTTGCACTGTAGGTATTTATCTGTTCTGTGCTGTCATGGTTTTTCCAAGCGACAACGGTGTATGATTCTTCAAGAAGGGCATTAGAAGGTTCTTACGGCAGCGCGAGTGTGAGGCCCCTGGTGTTGCATACGTCTATAGACTTTCCATCAGGTGGGCCGTATACTTATCTGCCATTTAAGTGTTATAAAAAACCGACGTAATTGTATGAAAAGTGTACGTAAAGCGGAGGATCGGCAAACGTGGCGCATATTGGGAGAGGCCTATGTCCAGCAGTGGACTGCAATAGGCTAATTGATTGATTGATTGATTGTACGACTACTTTCTACTTTCACCTGAGGGAAAACGCTTAAAGCTTAGAGCATTATGTAGGTATGTTAAACATGACCGAAATACAACTACTTTATTTTAAGTTCTTGCATCGTAGGTATAGGCATAATAATGATGCAAGAATTCACCGAAACAGCCACGTCCGGTGAGCGCCTTGGCCAGCCGGTAGGAAAGGCTCCCATGGTGCGTCTCCAGCCATTCCTCTGTGACGAATTTTACTGCACAACCGTGGCCTGCCCTAAAATATTTTGATCTATTGACAAAAGATACTTCTGCAAAATCACTACGTACTTTTAGAATTTGAAGTATGTAAACAAAACTTGCTGTAATTTGTTCTTTATCTTTTAGAGTAGGTAGGTAATATTTAAACTTCATTAAGAATCTATTTACATAATATTATTGAAGAGAATAATTCAGTAATTGAGTGATCTTAGAGATGATTCTTTTAAATAAGTATGAACATTTAAAGCATTATGAAGTGTTGGTACTTAATAATCCTATCTATAACCGACAGAAAATACCGTTGATTCGACAGGAGTAGAGGACCGATTAAAGTACAAAAAGTGACACAGTTCAAGTAACTTTGCTCTATTAATGCATTTATATAGAATGCTGTTACCCGCAGCTTCGCCTACGTGAAATTTTGATCCCAGGTAGGCTCTCTTCCGAGACTTTGCCTTTAGCTTACCATCAGGCGAGGCGAAGTCAAATTGACGTGTCCTATATAAAAAGCGTATGTATTATTTCTGACTATAATCTATCTCTGAAAAAAAATTCAGCCGGATCCGGCCAGCAGATAGAACGTGATTGAATAACAAACATCCAACCATCTTCGCAAACTTACACATTTATAATAATAGATAGGTACTTATTACTGGTACTAGCGGCCGCCTGCGACCTCGTACGCGTGGGGTTGATTGTACCCCCTTAAGGGTGGAATTTCGTAAAATCCCGTCCTAGAGAATGTCTACAAAGTCTACAAACTACATACTGTATATATATATATACAGGGCGTCCCACGGCAATGCACATGGAGGGAAAGTACCTTAAATCCTTAAGTTAGCTCATTTTACTTAAAAGAGACATCATTTTATTTTTTTAAAGAAACAAAACTGCATTTAAAGATTTTTTTAAATTCGCTTGCCACACCCTGTAATCGAACCGAGTAAAATATGAAAAAGTAACATTCTGTATTTTTATGGCATCAATCGATAGTGTCAATCATCACAAGGAATAAATCTCTATAAGAAACATGGTAATTTAAATGAAAGGAAGTCCACAAAATCTTAACTTTTAATGCAGTTTTGTTGCTTTTTAAAAGTATCTACCTAAAGGAATGTCTCCTTTAAAGTAAAATGAGTCAAGGATTTAAGGTACTTTTCCTCCATGTGGCATTGCTGTGGGACGCTCTGTATAAGGAACCTACCTGCCAAATTTCAAGTTTGTAGGTGTTACAGCTATGTTTGAATATTTCCAGTTAAAAGATTACCCTACACATGACAACTTCTTCGAAATGTTGAGGTTCGACATAACTGTGGACGAGAACCTCAGAGTGCATGGACTGAAGGTCAAAAGAATGCCTGAATTAGACGCAGTGAATTTTGAACCTGAGTATGCCTTCTTCTACGAACGATTGCTGTACAATTTGTTCCTGATAATGGGCATTGCGCGAAATCAGACGATTACTAAGTAAGTTTAAAGTACAACATTTTATAGATATACCTAGTACATACATACATACACGTATGCCTGTAAATCCCTGAAGGGGTAGGTAGAGGTGTATTAACACCCACATCTCGCCAACTATAATTTATCGGCCCCACGTAATAGGGGGTGAGCCTATTGCCGTCAAGCGGCTACTGAGGCTGTCTGTTTACTGTCGGTTTGAGAAACGCCCTATCCCTTAGTCGCCGTACCTACGCCTACCTGTCTATCTACGGTTCGTAAGTCGCGGTTTCCCCTTGGATGGGTGACCACTTACTGGTATTTCTTCTGAGCTCTTCCGTGCTTCGGAGGCCAGGTTAAAAAGGCGGTCCTAGCTGTCAACAGCTGCTAACAGTTTTGACCTAAGTCAAAACGGAGAACCATATGGACAATTCTGTCAGCGGACGGCCACTGATTGAAGCGTCGGTCGGTAGCTTAATTGTTAAATAGTCGGCCTTACGCTCGAGAGGTCCCGGGTTCGAATCCTAGCCATGACACTACCAAGGCGATCCCCCTCCTAATAGAAGCAATTTATTGAATGAAATTTTGAAGCATTAATTATGCTGATTGTTCAAATCGATTTACAAAGAGAAAAGAGAATCGGCTTCGGGCGCGATTCGAACTCGCGATCTTTCCCTTACAGGGGGAATGCTCTAACCGCTAAGCCACCGAAGCCTGCCTGAAGTCGATTCTCTTTTCTCTTTGTAAATCGATTTGAACAAGCAATTTAGCTTAGCTGAAGGGGAATATTAGTAATTTCAGATTCTACTATAGATACTTTAAAAATAAATTAGGTACCGTTTTGCAGCACCAGTGTCGTATCGTATCTGCCACTTTTTACCATAAGACCATTGATTTTAACCCTTTTCTTCAGGCCTCCATATCCAGTTTTGGCCTGCGACATTTGCCAGTAGCAAGAACATCACGTAATGCGTAGGCACCGCGTGGCATCGTTAAAGTTTTACGAGTATTTAGCTCAGCAATTCCATACCATGTTGCAGGAATAACAGCGATGCTTATGTCAGACTGAATTTACTGTGATACTTGCCTACTTATAATAAATCTTGAGCTTACGTAGATTTGGATACCAACGGTGGATTGTTGAGAATGAGTCCCTGCTTATCATGAAGCGGAGTTCTTCTTCTTCTTAATCATCCTAGCGTTAATCCCAGTCATATCCGAAGCTTTCACCTCGGAGTCTGGGGTCTGCTTTACCCTTTTACCAGTCTAACTGCGGATTTGGCTGAACTTCGATATTTTTCGTGAAGCGACTGCCATCTAACCTCCACACCCCAACACAACAGGATGGTGCGTTTTCGTACTTGCAAGTTCACTCCTCCACAACCCAATGAATGGTATGAAGTAGAATGGAAAGAGGACTCTTTTGCCCGCCTCTTTTTTTGGGCCATTGTGCGTGATGAGCATTGGCTAGAGCAGCTAGCCTAGCTCCGCCTAGAAGCACAGAAGCTTACTGGGGGCTACACAGGCTTCACGGAGCGACCTCACTGTGGATTTGAGAATTTGAGAACGGGGGAGGGGGCTACTGCCTCGCATTCCAGTATTACCTGGGCGGCCGTTTCCTAGGCGACGAAACACCCCCTGCAATGAGGGCTGTCCACAACTCAATGGTGACCTGACCAATGTAAATATCTATTAGCACTGAACGGGGGATCGAACCTACGCCTTCTGCTAACGGCCGCGTTCACTACCGCCACGCCACAGAGACTGTCGGTGTCGGAGAGGCAAGTGGAGTTAGGTCAAATTAATTTTATAACCCAGAATAACTTTAAATTATAGGGAAAATACCACATCCCAAGAAATGGGTCCTGAGGAACAAATTCTAGTATTTGGACATGAGTGTCGCACTATATGCAGAGTAGACTGCAGTGCACTCGAAATATGCCAACTCTGCCCACTGTGCATTACTGAAAGACTCAAAAAGAGTCTCTTGAAGGCTCACGCTGAAAACCTACATAAATGGAATTTCAGAAGACTCGTTCCACCGCCCATGCACAAACTTGAGGTAAGATTTAGAAGTTAATTTCACATACGAGGTCGCAGGTTCGAATCCTAGGGCAGCATTTTCGTTAGGCCGACCGCTGCTTTGAGCAATCGTCGGGCTTCGCGCCAGACGTTAGTCTATCTAATCGCATGAAACAGTGGGTACCGACGCGTGTCGGACGGAATCTTTGGAAATAAGTAGATACATTAATCAAAAAATTAATAGGGACCTACCTAGGTACACTACGTACCTACACGGAATGGAGGCTATGCTATCTCGAAACCGGAGACGCCTCATCTTGCCTCACCTTCGGCATCTGATGACCCAAGGTTTACGGTTTTAGTCGGTTCAAGTCCAACATACCGTCCCCAGCGAGGCGGGTATCCGAGGGGATTTCCACACTATACTCGTACAAAGGCAGACATATGGAGAGACTTGCCTACCTCATCGGATACATACAGTTGAACAGGTGTGAAAACATACTTAGATAAACCTTACCTAAAAACGTCGCATTTGCTCTCCTGCTCGCTGTGCCCCTTTCACTTGGGTTTATTCCCAGTTGCCCCCACTATCGACGCCACCACTGGTGACAAATGGGATTTGTTGTACAGTAAGCTTCAGAGAAAAGGGACCCCCCTTGTTAATGATATGAAAGCATGAGGGGGTCTGTTTTCTCTGACGCTGACTGTACCTACTACCGACAACCTTTGTAGAGCAACTGAGGGTGCTGTTGCTGATGCTGTGGCCGAGTTTTGAACCGACAAAATTTAAAGAAAAAACCAGTCATTAGATACCAGATCCAGCCATTGACTCGAAGAAGAGACCTAAACACAGACTGATGACCTAAAAAGAGAGGCTGGGATGAACTGGATGCGGAAGGCGGAGATAGGCTAATTGATTGATTGATCAATAATTGGGTACTTACCTAAGTTAGATAGATAATATTATTTTTTCTGTTACAGGATACTCATTTGTTACCACTTTTACTGCTGAAGGATTTATCCATTACAAATAGACTTCAATATCTCTGGTATCAAGGGAAATGTAACGAAGACAAGGCGTGGTGTAAATAAAATAACAACTTCGTAAACTAAATTAAAAAGCCATGAATACCTACAAGCCGACTGCTTATTAATACACTAGCCGTTACTCGTGCTTCGCCCGCGGAGTTCGTGATCCCGTTTCCACAACCCTTGAGAAATATTCAGGGACAAAAATTACCTACTTAGTAGTAGGTACTTGAACTCTGTTATGATTAAGTGTCCATAAGATCATCCACATTGTACGCGTGTTAAGCTGGGTCCACATTTGTAGCATTTCTGTGTATCGTATCTTCGTCGCGTGGCCTCAACGCGTATCATGATCGCTAGTTTGGACGCAAGATGATACACGTTAACGATACACGCCGTATCTGATACAGCCCGATCCGCACTAAACGCGTATCTTGATAAATAAATAAATATTCTACACAACGCGATACACCTCGTATCCGATACGCGTATCACGATCGGTGGTTTGGACGTATTTTGATACTGTATCACGATACTGTATTGTGATACACCGCGAACCATCCTGTGTGGGTTTTTCAGATTTTGTTCGCGATCATTTCTCTTTTTTTTTAAAGTTTTTGGCTTGGTTGCAAAGACATTTGAGCCATGTCTTCATTTGATATTTATTTTTATCTTATTTGGATGATGATGAGGATGTTGATAATGATGATGGTGAGTTGATGATGATGATGATTCGGACTCGCCCATGAAGGGTTCCGTAGCAGCAAAGGCGAAAATTGCGGTTTATGACGGATTAAAAAAACTGCTATCTCGTTCAAACCAATTTTCGGTGGAAGTTTGCAATGTACATCATATTTTTTTTTAGATTTATAATTCTCTAATTTTAGAAATTAGAGGGTAGGGGGAAACATTTTTCCACTTTGGAAGTGTCTCTCGCGCAAACTATTCAATTTAGAAAAAAAACTTCAATAGAATTTTTAAAGATCTATTATAGATGTTACACGTATGGGTTTGATGAAAAAAAAATTTGAGTTTCAGTTGTAATTATGGGGACCCCATTTTTTTTCTATTTTTGTGTGAAATTCTTAATGCGGTTCACGGAATACATCTACTTATCCAGTTTCAACAGCCTGCATAGGCCTTATAGTTTAGGAGAAAAGTGGCTGTGACATACGGACGGACAGACAGACAGACGGACAGACATGACGAATCTATAAGGGTTCCTTTTTTTGGCATTTGGCTACGGAACCCTAAAAATCCACCATTTTTACACATAAAACTCGAACTCATACTAACTTCGGAAAATAACATAATACCGCGATGCGTCTATCGCCGTGTTCGCGCCAAAACTCCGATCATTTTTCGTGTTCTACATAGGGTTGCAATTTGCGTTTACGTACGCCTACGAGATACGCCTTCAAGATACGATATGAACAAAATGAGCGTCCATATTATATTATACACATTCTCGATACGATACGGCTGATCGTGATACGTCAAGGTGCTACAAATGTGGACCCAGCTTTAGGTGTCTTTTGAGGATAGCACAGTGTGCTACAGCGGCGGACGAGCTCAAATCCACCAATCATAATTTATATCAAACCAATCTGCGCGCCAGGGCATGGGTTCAAGATATATGGTAACTTTACTTTGGGTCTAAGCACTGGAATAAAAAATATTGAATTACCTATTCCACTTTGCCCCACCAAGCCGCCCCACTGGTGGGGCAAAGTGGAATGATCCACCAAAATTGTCTGATGTAATCTGCCCCACTAAATCGAATTTTGGTGGATCATTCCACTTTGCCCCACCAGTGGGGCGGCTTGGTGGGGCAAAGTGGAATAATTCAAAATATTTATAATAGTGTAGGTAAGGAATTACTAATTAGACTAACTACTTAGTAGAGTAGTAGGTACCTACCTATATCTTAACGTGTTAATTCTAATAATAACCGTAGTGTAAGGAAACAATTATTGCTTTTCCTTATTGACTTAGGTATAGGGTCACCGCACGCGGCCTACGCTGGAACGACGTCACCGGCATATTTTCTGGACACTGATTCTGCTAAATGTCAATAACAGTCATACATACCACTGACACAGTAAAAAATACCATAAAATTTTAGACTTTATCTATATGACTGTAAAGCCCACAATTAAATGTAAAGGGGGATACGATTATCCTACTATCATAGTAAGATATGTGTAGGATAGAAGAATAGTATTGTCATAGTATAAGATTAGTAGGATATCACATGAAATAAAATTATAAACGAAATTGTAATATGAAAATATCTGATTTATTAAAACCACAACAGATATTATCTTTTATTTACTGTACCATTGATTGAAGTAATCCTAATATATAACTTCCCAAATCCTCATCTTGGTTTGTCCACGACACATAGATGTTCTTAGTACTATCATCCTCCCCTTCCACCTTTATAAGTACAGACTCAACAGAAATATTTGCTTCAGAGATTGTGATTGTCCACCCCTCAAGTTTCTCTGCAAGCAATGTCTTTAATTTTTCAGCTGTTTTCACTGAAGGCCCAGGATCTTCAAAGCGAACAGTGCTCGTGAATCTTATTACATGCCTATTTATGCCTATCTCATCACACATCTCATCAATATCAAGAAGGGATAGCCTATTGTCCCTGACACAGAGAATACCATTAATAACTCGTCTTCTTTTAGGATCTGGAGGCTGGGCATTGTACCTAACAGCTTCAGCTTTCAACAACCTTAGAGATACATCAATAGGAATTTTAGTTGGAGTATTTATTGTGCATGTTTCACCATTGGCAGGCATGTAACAACTGATTTTGAACTCTTTTTCAATTTTGTCCTTCAAAAATTCCATTTTCTGAGCCTCTCCATGAACCAACAAGACATTTTTTGGTTCACAATATTGGATTAACTGCATTATACCTTTAGCATCGGCATGTGCAGAAAATGACATATATTCAACTGCCATCTTCACTTCAACTACTTGCCGATTTTCAAATTCAACCTTTTTCGCCCCATTTAAGATTTTATGTCCAACGGTGCCTTGGACACAGAACCCGGGCATTATAACCATGTTCTGTTCATAAGGAGCCCACTTCTTGAAAATGTTCAGAGACAAACCGGCATGCAACATGCCTGGTGTTGCAAAAACAACCATTGCTCCAGGGTTGTCGATGAAGGATTTATCAAAAGGCTTAATGTGTTTGAAGTCAAACATGTTCCTTTGCACAAATGTTTTCCTAATCTTCTGATTTGTCCATGTAATAAACATCTTATAGTAGTTGTTAGCTTTCTCTGTCAATCCTAATGCAAAATACACCGGACATTTCAGGTTCATTCTCTCCCAATAAGTCTCTAATAGGATACATAGCTCTTGAGCTCGGCCTAAAGCAAACACAGGTATAAGTACTTTGCCACCTTTCTCAACACACTCATGAACCTTTTTAAGGAAATCTCTTTCACGACATCGTTTAGAGTCACGTATTGTAGTGGCATAAGTTGATTCTGTTATGAGAAGATCTGGCCGACATTTATCTATCCAGGCAGCTCCTAGATGTCTGTCAGGAGTCATATTGTAGTCGCCTGTATAAACAACTGATTGGGATCCAACACGGATCCAAAACATGGCAGCTCCGAGCACATGACCAGCGTAATATGCCTTGATTTCCAGTTCGTTATCAACCATTACCGACTGATGTAGAGTGACAGCAGTAACTTTTTTAATGCAGTCTTTGATCATTTGAGATGTGAAGAAGTTTGCTTCGCCTTTTCGTTCTACGGCTACTTTTCTCATGTCTTCAAGGAGTATAGGAGCGATAGCTTTTGTAGGATGAGTCATGTATATAGGCCCTGTGTAACCGACCATTTCTGACATGTAGGGTAGGGCTCCACAGTGGTCGAGGTGGAAGTGTGATATGATGACACAGTCTATCTGACTGGTAATGGGTCCTTCTGGAACGATGTACGAGAAATCCGGGAACCGTCTCTCGTCATTGTAACCCATATGCATACCGCAGTCCAACATAATGTTTTTGCCGCCCATGGATAGTAATATACAGCTTCGGCCAACATCTTGGCCAGCTCCGAGCGGTGTAATCTTTATTTCCGGCATGCTATATACTTTATCAAACTTCTACCATCAAAGACGTAATAGTTATGGACGTTGGAAACACAGTAGAGCTTGTCTTTTTAAATTGATAAACTTAACTTCTATTGAAATAACTCTAACGAAGCTTGTTCACAAATTACTTTAAACTTTAATTAAAGGCTTATTTACAAAACCAAATAAAATAACCTTGCAAATTGCAAATTCATAATTATTTTGACAGACTCTTTTTTTCTATGGCAACCAAGTATTATATTGCCAGAGGATTTATTTGCGTAGTAGAACGATTACGACTCAGACCATTTAACGGGTACTTACTTATTTAAGTAAGTATAGAAGACGAAAGTCAAAATTAGCAATCTTAATTATTCTGGAATTGTAGTAGCTATTCTTGTTAATGATTCTAATAAGAAAGAAGTAAGTAGGTTATTCTGTGATGGGATGATTCAGTTTTGTCCGCCCACGTCACGTCAATTCATTCGCTGATAGTATCTGTCATCTGTCAATTCCATTCTGTCAAACTGTCAAATAAAGTGCCGACTGCCGCTATGGATTAAATTAATATTAAAGATTACATTACAAATTGTATATAAAGTAAAAACGTAGTAAATGAACAGAAGTATTTTAGTACATTTTATTTAAATAATATAAGAATTTCATTACTTCCTGTCATTTACGAACCAGAAACATAAACCTTTTTAAACCAAGTGGGAAATGACCGTGTATGAATTCTAACAAATTGCTAGCTGTTGTTATGATAAGCTTATCACATTCGTTATTAGCACTACGCGCCGGCTTGTGTACTGCAGACGTATTGCAGGTTGGGAAGTATACGAACAGAATTTAAATTTTCTATACCAATATGTCTGGAGAAGGATCTAATTCCAATGAGAATAAGAAGATAGCACTTATTACTGGAATTACTGGACAGGTATGTACATTTTTTTTTTATTTTTTTTTCCTCCCAATTGGCCACGTTGTTTATTGTTTAGAGTCTTTTCATTGCTAATTTTATGCTTGGATCCTTAATGAACAGTTTCGATTGATATGTTCTGTTAGATTTACGACAGTTGTAAGGCAATTAATAGGTAATTACCACGTCTAGTTTCTTTCTGGGGGGAGTACTGGGATCAACTGAGCTACTTGGTCCATGGTCTGGGTAACTGTCTGTAATTCAGAATGTTAAAACACACAATAACAACCCCTCCCCCCATCCAATTTGACTTGCCCTATCCCTTAAAGAACGAATCTGGCTATGCCCATGATGGAAACAATAATGAAAGTAGAGGAAGCAAAAGGTTTATTCCAGGACTATAGCCTGGCATTTTATTTATGCCTGTTTTGAACTGGTAATCTCCGAGGCCACATTTATTTTAGAAATAATTAGGTTTCCCTCCAAAAAAACATTAAAACCCATTCTTTTATTGTTTTAATTATATTACACCATTATATTTCAAGCTATAGTTAATCATTTTAATCTACTTATTTTACCATCATCATCATTTCAGCCACAGGAAGTCCACTGCTGGACATAGGCCTCCCCTATAGATCTCCAATAAGACCGGACCATAACAATACATAAATACTGCTCCGGTAAAACCACAATATTCTTAAAATCCTTAAATTCTTATAAAGATTTCAATATTTATTCGGGATTTCCTATTTTATGTGCTGATAACATTTCGTTAGGCGTTGCCTGAGTATGCTTTGTTTGTGATTTTATTTTTATCAAAATTGTATAACTTCAAATAGTTATTTTTATTATTTGCCTTTATGTTGCTGTGTGCTGCTAGCATCTATAATAGATGTATATCAACAACTTATTTGTTTAAATTCCAACGATTCTGAACTAGGAAATATGAAAGGCCTAGGATGCAACTGGGATTTTTTTTATCCACATATGTGACAGACAAGCATGCGGCCCACTTGATAGAAAGTGTTTCCCTTGGCCTATGGACATATACAACACCAAGGGAGTCACACTCGTGCTGTCGACCTACAGGGTCAGAACAGAGAGTTTCTGTGCTGTCAAAAGACAAAGCAGGACAAGCCTTTGGTGTCCCCACTGACAGCACAAACCGTCATGTGGCGTCGTTGAGCATAAAAGTTAAGATCCGTATCCGTATCTCGATCTAACTCCGCGGATATACGGATATTTTTAACGATCCGGCACATCACTAATTAAATGTCAACAGAAATGCATACTAACGCCACACGACACGACGATGCACCGTGTCAAATATGCATAACAAAGATAAAGTGGCCGATTGTTATCACGAAGACAAATAACAAGGCCTCATTCTCGATGAGGCTGTTAAAAATAACTTGCATAGTAATGTCCAAGACACACTTGCTACTTTTAGCAACGATGATATTGCAAATTGTATTGACACTACTACGTTTTGAGGACTTTCTACGTTCAGTCGCGATATGTTCGTTGTTTGTTGCGTTGCATGATACGCAACAACTTGGTTCGCACGTGTGTACCACTACCAAACATCGAACACTCTGTTCGTCAAACATGTTTGCGGCGATCTTATTTGTATGTTCCGTATAGCGGTGTTCGAATAGCTTAAGTTAATGCTACGTAACAAAACTGTTCGTGTAGATCTTTTACAAAACTGCTTGCTACCATCTAGGATCCGAAAAGGCGTACCCTTAGAGAATTGCACAGCTGATAGGGACTAGTGTAAACGCCTTCCAGAAATATTCACCATTGTAACGATTGTCTTACATCCGCAGGACGGCTCCTACCTCGCCGAGCTCCTAATCGAGAAAGGTTACGAAATACATGGAGTACTGCGTCGTTCGTCCTCCTTCAACACAGGTCGCATACAGCACTTGTACGGACAGCCAACATGCCACACGGGGGGCAGAATGCACTTACATTATGGGGACCTGACCGATACTTCGTGTCTCATTCGCATAATTACGAAGGTAAGACAAAAACTGAAAAGAAATGCCACAACTGCATTCTATTGTCGCACCGCTCGCCATAAGCAGGGAGTTCATCCTCACACATTGCGAGCGGAAACGGTGCGCACTGTGCGGTATGAAAGAAACTTCATCCCACGCATGATGAACTCTTTTTTTAATTAAACGATTTTTTGTTATTGTATGACTTATACAGTGTCCCGAATTATACAGAAAGAATTTGAGTATTGTTTATTTAGAAAGGTGAATTTTGTAAATGTGACTAAAAATCTATGCATTTTGCATATTTTTTCATTAAAAAAACACCGGTCAAACGAACTCGTAATAAATAGGTTTCATAAATTATTTTAATATGGATAATTAAATGTCACATAAAACAGCCAAGGCTATATTCCTATTGTGCCAAACAGACCTAACTGTAACAGATGATGTCATTGAACGAAGCAACACGAAGCGCCAATTAATTTCAGATAAGCTAGGTACTTTTAAAGAATTTTAAGAAATTCTTTTAATGAAAGGACACGTCAAGAGTACCCGAAACCGGCGAGCATGTATGAAAACAATTATGAACGTAGAAGAAGCGAAAGATGTATGCCAGGATCGTAACAAGTGGAAAACTGTGGTCTCTGCCTACCCCACTGGGAAAGAGGCGTGACTGTCACTCGTATTCACAAACAATACTTCGCTATGCGTACTACCAAAACTGTGCAAAGAACGACAAATTCTCAGTGCGTTTGTTTTGGCAAGCCTTTTTATTCATTGATAACACTTAAGTAATACTTCGTTGGAACGCACTACGTTAGATACTGCTCCGTGATGTTTGTGAATTAATCTTACCAGCCCTATGCGCTCGAGCACACTATGAAACCTCACAGTATTGTTTGTGAATACGGGTTTCAATGTATCTAGATAGCTACTTTAGTCACTGGCTATGATTTACTACATATTTGCGAGCACTCTGCGCAGGAACATCCATTGTGTGTTTTAACCAATCAAATTACTATTATTAACTGAACCGATTTCGATAAATCGGATTTACCGTCGCGGATCTGCCGCATCGGAACGCCAATACAACTGTTAATTGTAGCAGTTGTCTGTTGATTACACAATCTGTGTACTGGTGTACTGTAATGATTGCAATCAAATATTTAGGCATTGTTTTGCTTATTGTAACTTATTGAGGTCTAATTTTAAATTTATCAGTACGCTAACAATGGAACAGATGTTTATAAATTATGACTGAATGACATAGGTACCTGTTTTCCTGAACTATATGTGCTCAGTCCTAAATTTTGATTTATAACTAGATCTGAAGACATTGTATTCTCGATGATAGTTCTAATGTCATTGTGAGAGTCGATTCACAATTGAGCGTTTTTCTGGAATGGACCTAAGATTATTTCTTGACACATGTTTTCAAAATGACTAAAAAGCCATTATCATCATCATAGAGACGTATATTCCTGATTGCATCCGAGACTGAGGGCAACTCGGAACTCAGTGACCGCATTCCGGCTTGTTCTCCTCCATTTCAAACGATTTTGTGCATCCAAGGTGGTGAGACAATTGGCACGCATGTCACCCTCTACGACGTCAAGACAGGACGTCTTGGGCCTACTTTTCCCACCGGTAGGTACACAGTAGGGGTGCCATTGCTAGACATTATTTTGTTACCCATGTAGCCTGGCAGTTTCTGCAAAACGTGACCTCACTGCGCGAAGGCGAATCTCTTGCATTTTATCTGCTATATCATGAAGGCTGCGTCGTAAAAATATATCCTTACAATCAATCAATCAATTAGCCTATCGCAGTCCACTGCTGGACATAGGCTTATCCCAATGTTGGGAGGGTTTGGCCTTCTGTTTCCACGCTGGCCAGACAGAATGGTACAGGGTTTTATTTCGAGTCATCCATCTCTCGCAGTGATATCTTCTCCGTATTTTTCCGTTAATTGCCTCTTACGACACCCTTCGGATGAGATCGGTAATACTTGGAATCGTCACCATAATATGTATCATATAACTTTGACTTTTAATTCCAGGTACGTCCAAAAGAAATATACAACTTAGGCGCACAATCACATGTGAAGGTTTCCTTCGAACTTAGTGAATATACAGCACAGGTAGACGCCCTCGGCACCCTCAGGCTACTTGAGGCGGTCAGAGCGGCCGGCCTTTCGAAAGAGACCAAGATATATCAGGCTTCGACCTCAGAACTGTACGGGAAGGTTGTCGAAGTACCGCAGAATGAGAAGACCCCGTTTTATCCTAGATCACCTTACGGTAAGCAATCATTTTTTTTTCAACTTCAAAAAAGGCTTTTTCCGTTAATTTCTCCTGTCCGAATTCAATTAGTTGAAGTTGTGGCAGCTAATAATAGTATTCTTGGACATTCTCCACAGTTCTATTCTAGGACTAAAGTAAGGATAGCTTAACTAACATGTGATCTGAGTTCTAGAATGGCGATATTAAACTAGTTGTTGCCCGCGACTCCGCCCACGCGGATATCGGTTATGGCGACCAAACATAGCGTATGTCCTTTCTCAAGGTCTAATCTACGACTATAGGTACTATATTTCATCAAAATCGGTTCAGTGGTTTGGCGTGAAAGCGTAACAGACACACAGACAGTAACTTTCGCATCTATACTATTATATAATTGTAAAGTGGTCGTGTCTGTACATTGGAGATATTTAAAAAAAAATACTTGGGTTATGTTATGTTAACGATACTGAACACGAAAATATTTTTTTTGAATTTCCTGTCTGTTTGTCTGTTTGTCTGTTTGTCCGCGATGGACGCAAAAACTACTGGACGGATTTTGATGCGGTTTTTTTTGTTAGAAAGGGCTTGCTCAGACTTAAAATCTTACGTTTGTTTCATCCCAATCGGTTGAGTAGAACCGGAGTTGTGAACAATTATGATAATAAACGGAAAAAGACCCGATAGACAGATGGCGCTTTTTATTATTATTGGTCAATTTTTATAGCTTATTACATCCGGGCAAGTATGTAAATTTATAGACTTTATTTTTACATACACTATTGTGTAAACCAATATGTTTTTAATCTTGAAATTAAAATTTGAACTTTAATGATTTAGTTACAGAATCATAACTAGATGGCGTTCTCGCGTTTAAATTCAAGCTATCGTTTGGTTTCAAAATCCCGATATACCCGAACCGGTATTTTATTCTTCTTTTTTTAAAATTCTAATTTGTCAATTTGTGCAAATAGATGTCGGTACGTATCTTATAATTCGTCACAAAACAAAATCGTTTCTCACACAAAGACAGATTAGAGGTAGAGCGTGGCGAAGGATATCCGATATAGTGGAGTAGACAAGAGACACAACGGGGAAAGGGAGAGGCTGGTGGAAGGGCAAAGGTATTGGGCTTAGGTGACAGACAATCACACGGCCCACCTGATGGAAAGTGGTTACTGTGGCCTATGGACGTATGCAACACCAGGGGCATCATACTCGCCGTTCTTGAAGTACCCCATACTATAGTCGTGTCGTGAGTCGAACTGTAGTAGTGAGGTCGCAAACAAGCACACGGCCCTCCTGATGGTAAGTGGTTACCGTAGCTTATAGGCGAGTGCAATACCAGAGGATTCACAGTCGTGCTGTCTACCCTGTAAGAACAGAGAGATTCTGTGCCGTCAGCTCAAAAGATAAGTAGGACAAAGCCTTTGATTTTCCCACTGACAGCTCAAAACCTCTCCCGTGAGCTCTGGCTACACCAGCGGAAACACAACACGAGGTTAGTCTTCTGTAGGGCGGAGAGGTATACTGTCGTGTACCTAACTTCTCGAGTCGAATAGAGAGGCGAGTACAGTGTCTAATCAGCGTTCAACGCTCAACTCTCAGAACTAAAATTAACAACACCACGCGATAAACGACATCCACGCGGGCGGAGCCGCGGGCAACAGCTAGTTTATAATATTAGTATGAACATGGATGTTGTTTGCTAAGTCACTTTGACGGGTATTGTTTTGCTACTGATTGGGGTTGAGCAAGGATCCTCGGTACTGTTCATACTCGTGCCTACAGTTCATACCAAGTAAGGCGCGGCTCTAAGAGTGGCACTGACAATAATTCCTCGTATTCGCGATATATTCTGGTGAAGTCTCCAATTACAAAGAATAACAATCATGTCGTCCCATCGTGAAACAATCAACAAGGAACGACAATTGATCGCATATTACAGTTTATTACGTACAGACAGCCACAAAAGTAGCTGAACGGGTTACAATTTACAGATTACCGTAGAATGCTATACATTTGTGGATGTGCCAAACGTCATCCAGATTCATTCAGCCATTCTGATGTTTTTGAGTATCAAACATCCATCAAAACTTTCAGATTTAAAGTAAGATCCATTTCTAATAATATAGTTTGTAAATACTGTTCAGCAACTTTTGCCGCAGTGTGTACACATATACCTATGGTTGTAAGAAATAAGGTCAAATATATTCATGACAAGTAATGTACTAACAAAGTAGGCCATCACAAATTGAAATCCACTCAATATTACGATATGGTAAATTGGAAACACTTAGGTACTTGATAAGATCTGTCCAACAAGCGTGTAACTTGATTACTTGCCGATTATGGCTATTTTATAGGCGCCGATTTTTTTATGCACTTTGGGGAACTTTATTTTATCAGTGGGTTAAGCTACCTTTTTATACCACTTAGGTGGCAAACACGCACACGGCCACCACCTGATGGGAAGTGGACGTTTGCAACACCAGGGCGTCTGTGGGCGTGTTCGAACGCACGCCGTCTGTGGGCCGTCATTTGCCGGAATTGAGATTGTCATAGCCATATCCCTCGCACCCCGGCCGACCCAGGGCCATATCTCTCGATCTGGCCCTCTTCGGGTGTGTCCCTCATCCCCAACTGACCTTGAGGCCACCAATAAGACATTTCCCTAATAAATAAAATGTGCTTCCCCACAGCCTGTGCAAAACTTTATGGATATTGGATCATGGTTAACTATCGGGAAGCGTACGGGATGTTCGCTTGCAACGGGCTCTTGTTCAACCATGAAAGCCCACGGCGGGGAGAGAACTTCGTCACGAGGAAGATCACCAGGGGCGTCGCGAAGATCACCCTGGGTTTGTTGGAGTGCTTGGAGCTGGGTAATCTGGACAGTAAGAGAGATTGGGGGCATGCGAAGGATTATGTTGAGGTTAGTACCTAGTCTGCTATATATAATTATATTATTAGTTACTAGCTGTTGCCCGCGGCTTCGCCCGCGTGGATGTCGGTTATCGCTTAGTGTTTAGATATATAGCCTACATCTCAAAATCTTTTCTTAGGGGATGCCTACGTCATAGTAGCTTTATGCATGCAAAGTCTCAGCCCGATCGGTTTAAAATTGACAAAGTTTCATACAAACTTTCATCCCCTATTTTATCCCTTTGGGGGTAGAATTAATCTAAATCCTTTCTTAGCGGCTGCCTACGTCACAACATCTACCTGCATGCAAAATTTCAGCCCGATCCGTCCAGTGGTTTGGGCTGTGCGTTGATAGATCACTATGTCAGTCAGTCAGTCAGTCACCTTTGAGTTATATTATATTTAGATGACTAGTCCTGACTGTGTCCTACATCAATGCAGAGCCTGATGTTGCAAACTAGAAATGTTAGGAGTTGATTCCTTTTATTTTGTAAGCGTCCACGATTTTTAAGCGACTTCTAAAAGGAGGAGGTTCTCAATTTTTTTATTTTTTATTTTTTGGGATTTTACGTTTATGACATAGGTACTGTCATATAGGTCAAATCCCATCATGTCTAGGGGGCTGGTATGATTGAGAACAAACAACCATCAACGCGTCTAGGTGTCCGCATTTACACCCGTATTCACAAACAATACTTCGCTATGCGTACCACCAAAACTGTACAAAGAACGACAAATTCTCAGTGCGTTCGTTTTGGCAAGCCTTTTTATTCACTGATAACTATTAAGTAATACTTCGTTGAGGGAACGCACTGCGTTAGATACTGCTCCGTGATGTTTGTGAATTAATTTTACCAGCCCTATGCGCTCGAGCACACTATGAGACCTCACAGTATCGTTTGAACATTGCGGCTATTTCTGCATTTATATCATTTTCTGTCTCACAACCTAATATGATACATTATATTGCAGGCTATGTGGCTAATGCTTCAGCAAGAGGAGCCAGAGGACTTTGTAGTGGCTACAGGAGAAGCTCACAGCGTCAGAGAGTTTGTGGAGAAGTCTTTCGCGTGTGTAGGACGAAAGCTCACTTGGAAGGGGACGGGGGAAACGGAAACAGGCCACGACGCTGAGACGGATCAGTTGTTGGTGAAAGTCAATCCGAAGTACTTCAGGCCGACAGAAGTGGTGAGTAAATAGCATAAAGCGTACATACATACATACATACATATTATGTATAATGCCTTTATCCCCGGAGGATTAGGCAGAGTTCAACTTTGCCTAGGTGAATTAATACCCACATTTCACCAATCATTGTATTATGTCCCACGTAATAGGGGGTTGGCCTATTGCTTTATTCCGGGCACTATTGTTGACTCGAGCCATACATCTGAGGCTGAGTCTGGGCTGTATATATCTGTGTGATATCAAATAGCTCTATCCCTTAGTCGGCTTGTACCACACCCCATGAAAAGAGATGGGGTGGCCCAAAATCTACTCTGCCGGAAACCACGCGGCAGCGGTCTTTCTTATCATCATTACGCAGGGGCGTATTTAAAGATTTGGCGCCCCGGGCCACTTAGGTTTGCCGCCCCCTATGCAGGTGCGGTCCGAGGGGGGGGGGGGGGGGGGGGTCACAGGGGACATGACCGCCCCCAAAACCATGCACGTCATATTGAAAAGTCCCAGTACGAGGGGAGGGGGGGGGGGGGGGTTTAAATTTCTTAAGGAATTTCCGAAGTGACCCCCCCCCCCCCCCCCAAAACTTCAAGCTGCGACCGCGCCTGCCCCTATGTGACGTTCGCGTTCACCGTTAGCCTGCGCCCAAGGGACTGACACAAAATAGGGGTCCGTCAAAAATTGCTGGAGATTTTCTAGCCTGATTCGTGAGATCTCTATCTTATGGTGCGAGGGAAGTGACTTCCATCGATCTCTCCACTAACCCAGGCTCCCAACCAGAATCCCTTCAAGGGGAAATATTTGCATTCCATTCCATTAAAGCGCCCTACGTAGAAGATGATATCGCAACCAAAAATCACTTTAGTACAGCAATAGCTTGTGAAGAATGATGTTTTATGGCTCAAAGGCAACAGCAAAAGCACCGCTTTGGGACCTGGCAGCACTCTAGGCTCTAAAGGCACTCGGATCCCGTTTTGAAGGGCTCTATAACATATGCCTCAAGTAGAGACGGATTCCGAAAATTTCAAAGACAGGAAAACTGGTCCTCTTCTGCAAAGTTACCGTCCGCCTATCGGCTCATTGTATTGATGGACAAGGTGTGCAGTCATGCAGGTGTTTTAAACGAATTATTCCTCGTGAAGTGCCACATCGAGCGCCTTACAGGAGAGAGGCCGAATTTGGTAGACAATAAATTTGGTTATAGTCGGGAGCACCGTGGATGCCAACACGCGCTTGAGGGCCCTGGTGGAAGAAGCAGTGGCACGGCGAGTTGATGCTGGCAGTGTCTATTGTTGCCTACGTCTTTAACACCTTGCCATGGAGCTGCATCAGAGCTGCACTCTTTCAGCACGGGGTGCCTCTCTATCCTCGCGTCATTGTCGGGGCTTACTTATCGGTGAAAGCCAGTATCTACCCATGTAGGACAGGGCTTGGTAAGTGAGATATGTGGCGGGGTGTTCCGGCTGGCGCGGATCTGGGCCGCTTCTGTGGAACATCGGCTAGGACTGGATGGTGACGGCACGAAATCAGAAGCAACCAAGTAAGCCACAGCTGGAGTTACCCAAGTCCTTGGACGTATTTGGTGACTGGATCTGAAGTGGGCATACCTGGTTCTCTTACTTACGAACCCTTTCTGGCCAATTGATGTGTGGGGAGCACAGAGGCTGCCCACACACCACCTGGCAGTCCTTAAATAGACTTCGGATGCAGGTCAGCCGAAGTAACAAAAACTGAATTAGATGGAGTTTCTCAGATGAGGTGGACCCAGGCACCACGGTGTGAATGCGGAACTATAGTGAGGTAGGTACTAACGTATGCTGCATGCCTAAGCACGTGTACACCGCAGGAACTCATGGGTGGTGCCTCTGAGAACGCCATCAGGGTGGTTGCACACTGGGCAAACAAAATATGACATATGTCGTCGACTCGACAAAAGGAGAAGATTAGCTCGGATGAGGTGATGCTCGAAGGGGATTCTCACACGTCTTCGCTGCCGATAACGCGATAGAGGTATCACGATAACTTCTCCTACCAGCTGACGCAATGCGCCCAGCTATGGCTGCTTCGGTGAGTTCCTGGGACATACAGATCGGGAGCCGACCCCTGCAATGCCACCTCTGCCTGGGCTCTTCCATGTATATGCCACTTCACGCGTTGTATTCTTTAAGCAACCGTCAGAGCGGGAAACCTCTCGCCGCCGCCCAATTAGATATTTCCCTCGCAACCCGGCTGACCTTATAAGATAGCTCCTTCGGGTGTGGGTAGTCGGTGTCCCCATTGAACCCCGGAAAAGTACGGGTTTCACCACCGCGTTACCGGCCTGAATATATTGGAGTAACAGGCGACCGCACCTGTCGCCAGGTCTCGGGGAACCAGCCGCCCCTTAGCTGTTCTTATCTGTGCTCTCTGCTAGTCATAAGGATACGTGGAAACCCTATGAGTAGCCATTTACAGCACCGCTTCCACCTCGGCCGGAATTAACCGTAGGCGGTAGCGTCTCCCTGCGAGAGAAAGGCGCTGCCGTCTTCGGCGCCCAAGCTGCTTGGCCCCAGTTACACCGTACTTGAACGCAAATGTTATTTAGGGTTTTCTAATTTGAATGCAATTAAAATAATGAGTGACATAGTCATATTGTAACTAAGTAAGCTCCGAAAAATAAAAAAAAAAAGAGGAAAATAAATTCATTTTTAACAAAAAAGTTAAACCGACTTCAAGAAACGAAAAAGAGGCACTGAAAAGCGAAAAATAACTTAATTTACAGACTTACTGATTTATTAGAAGTCGGTGCCTAGCCCAAGGGAGGCCATATTTCAATTGATTGCATCATAGTAATGTAGTTCAGACACAACAAACAAAGTTGGCTGGCACCGACTTCTAATAAATCAGTAAGTCTGTAAATTAAGTAATTTTTCGCTTTTCAGTGCCTCTTTTTCGTTTCTTGAAGTCGGTTTAACTTTTTTGTTAAAAATGAATTTATTTTTCTCTTTTTAGTGAGTTTGTACAGTCTCACGACTGTACATCGCATGTATAGTGACCTGACTGTACATGCGCTGCTGACGCTACACTACAGATCGAACCGGCCACGCTAAATAAAAAAAAATATTAAAGCATTATTCAAAAATAATTTTTAAAATCAATGCATATACAACGGAAATATAGCTGAATATTCTGAACACTTCTGCGTACCCCTTCAAAGGACTCAGGCGTGATGTTATGATGTGTAATGGCAGAAACATTGCAATAATATGCCATTACAGCAATCGCGGCTGATTTCCTGGTACTTTTTGAAGAGTTCCTTGGTCTAATCTCGGAAACCCATCATCAGATCTTTACGAAATTTAAATGGGACCACTTCGGAATAATCTACTTACGAACAGAAAAAGAATTTTCAAAATCCGTCTAGAATTGGCTTCACAATCGCGTAACAAACATACAAAAAAAAAAAATTGCGTACGAATTGAGAACCTCCTTTTTTGAAGTCGGTTAAAAAAATATACGTAATATTTACTCTAATAGGCGCCTTTTAGAGTCAAGATTAAGGCGCCCAGAGATATAGACATTCGGGGCGGCAGGTTGCAAGGGGCGGTGGAACCGCCCCGAGCGTCTATCTCTGGGCGCCTTTTAGAGCAAGATTAAAGCGCTCAGAGATAGACGTTCGGGGCGGCAGTTTGCGAGGGCCCCAAGCGTCTATCTCTGGGCGCCTTTTAGAGTCAAGATTAAGGCGCCCAGAGATAGACGTTCGGGGCGGCACGTTGCGAGGGGCGGCGGAACCGCCCCGAGTGTCTATCTCTGGGCGCCTTTTAGAGCAAGATTAAGGCGCCCAGAGATAGACGCTCGGGGCGGCAGATTGCGAGGGGCGGCAGAGCCGCCCCGAGCGTCTATCTCCAGGTGCCTTTTAGAGCAAGATTAAGGCGCTCAGAGATAGACGTTCGGGGCGGCACGTTGCGAGGAGCGGCGGAACCGCCCCGAGCGTCTATCTCCGGGCGCCCTTTAGAGCAAGATTAAGGCGCCCAGAGATAGACGTTCGGGGCGGCAGGTTGCGAGGGGCGGCGGAACCGCCCCGAGTGTCTATCTCTGGGCGCCTTTTAGAGCAAGATTAAGGCGCCCAGAGATAGACGCTCGGGGCGGCAGATTGCGAGGGGCGGCAGAGCCGCCCCGAGCGTCTATCTCCAGGTGCCTTTTAGAGCAAGATTAAGGCGCTCAGAGATAGACGTTCGGGGCGGCACGTTGCGAGGAGCGGCGGAACCGCCCCGAGCGTCTATCTCCGGGCGCCCTTTAGAGCAAGATTAAGGCGCCCAGAGATAGACGTTCGGGGCGGCACGTTGCGAGGGAGCCGCCCCGAGCGTCTATCTCCGGGCACCTTTTAGAGCAATATTAAGGTACCCAGAGATAGACATTCGGGGCGGCAGGTTGCGAGGGGCAGCTGAGCCGCCCCGAGCGTCTATCTCCGGGCGCCTTTTAGAGCAAGATTAAGGCGCCCAGAGATAGACGTTTGGGGCGGCAGGTTGCGAGGGGCGGCGGAACCGCCCCGAGCGTCTATCTCTGGGCGCCTTTTAGAATCAAGATTAAAGCGCCCAGATCAGATCTTCAGGGTCGGCAGCACGAGTGTGTCGCCCCTGATGTTGCATACGTCCATAGGCCACGGTAACCACTTTCAATCAGGTGGGCCGTACCGTGTGCTTGTCTGAAACCTAAGTGGTATAAAAAAAAAATTAGACGCTCGGGGCGGCTCCGCCGCCCCTCGCAACCTGCCGCCCCGGGCCATGGCCCCCTTGGCCCTAGGGTAAATACGCCCCTGTCATTACGCATTTTTCAGGACCTCTTACTAGGCGATCCGTCAAAAGCCAAGAAGAAGTTAGGTTGGACGCCGAAGGTGACCTTCGACCAGCTGGTGAAGGACATGATGGAGGCAGACCTTGAACTGATGAAGAGGAACCCGGAGGCGTAGATATACAGGTACGGTGATTTCGTACATACGCATAGAAAGTATCTTAGTATAGTGAATCAAAAAACTATTAAGCCCATATCTTTTTTTTTTATCCCAGTCCCGGTTGCCATACGAACATCTATGGCAGTCGTTACGGGTGGTTGAAGTCCTAAAAAGTTCAACAACTGGTCTAGCTGCAATGCTTCGATATCGCCCAATATCGCTATTGAGTCGTGGAGGTCAGATGGCAGTCACTTCACAAATCCGCAGTTAGACCGGTAAATCGGACCCCAGACTTCGAGGTGAAATCTTCGGATGCGACTGGGATGAACAAGAATCTCATGTTAATAAATATTTTAGTGAAATATTATAAGCGAAATACATTATTAATAATATTAAATATTATTTACAGGAATACCAGTACAAGAATTTAAATGGACATTAATTATAATTATATGACATACTTTCTGTGTCACCCCACGACCGTTTGAGAAGACCTAGATTGGTAAACATTAAAAAATATAAAAGCCTAGTTTAATAACATTTTGATATTTCGTACTGAAATCTATAGTTTGGCCAACGAAAGATGAACGTTGTTATTTCGGCGTATAGTCAGTGTTGTAACCTGTTGATTTTTCAAATTTACCGCCGCCGTTTTGGGGCTGGCCATTAATCACGTGATGTTTTTTTAGCAATTTTCTAACCTCCCCCCCTGACCCATGGTGAGGTTTTAGACTACCCCCCCCCCCCCCGCACATACACGTGATATGTCAATATACCCCACCCTCCCCCTTGTTATATTTCGTGATTTTTTCCGAATCCCCCCTGTTTAGCCTCACGTGATTAATGGACAACCCCTTTCTTGAACCATCTTTCATTGACCAAACTATAACTATATTTACGTATATAACCCACATATAAAAAAGTGAAAAAAAAAAAAACTAATGCGTTAATTAAACCAAAAATCGTTACTTAATTGTGGATATAGATTTGAATTTATTTTTAGTGAATAATGTTTTAAGATAAGCAATGACTTTAAGTTTCCTAAACAATGTATAGATTATTTTTAATATCTAATTAACCTGTCAAATACCAACCGGTGCCCGGGCACCGCGAGTGTTAGGTGAGAATTTGTTAACGTGGGTAGACTGGTAATATGTCTATTTGCACCAGCGCAGCGGGTCTAAAAAGGCCACCTTATTGGAATTGTATTACGATAATATTTTGTCATAACGGTGATAATAACATGAAATTGGGATCTACTTAGTAAATGAAATATTGTGATTCTGCTCATATGAGTGACTATTTTACGAATTTTATAGGAATCTTTGAGATCTACTGGCAATTCATAAATTTACTCGTTTTTAGCGGCCTTTTTAGACCTGCAGAACCTCGATTATGCCAATTGTCAACCACTGTCACACCACTGAAACCGCAATAAATGCCAACATCCAAAATTAAATGAAAAATAGTTTGCTACAAGTTTCATTCACTCTACAACATTTAATTTAAAACTTTAATGTCATTAGTTTAAGGTCTAAAATTAAATGAATGTTTTGCAATGTTTGGGGTATGACAGTGGTTTTTCTTTAGCAGAATCGAGGCCCAGCCTGGATATTACGTGTTGTTATCTATGTATATTTTAGAACCTTTTTAAGTTGTTGCTTTTATGTCTAAATACCGCTGTGCAATGTCCTAGAAAATTTATTAATTCCAACGAATTGGAAACGCACAAAGTTTTAAAAGCATTATGTGCAATACTATTGATGACAATACTCCATTCGGTTAGATACCTAACTAAAGGTAAACAGTCTTGCAGTTATGCATCAACGTGCCATATTTCAAAAAAAAAAGTTCAATGAAGTCCTAGACGTGCCGACGAAGGAGGGGGAGGGTTGTTGGCTGAAGTTGCTCTTTTTGTTACGGTTTCACACCTAAATTTCTTTTATTTCACATTTCATATGGCCGACGACCCCAAATAAGTGTGTCCCAAGATTATATTTTGGGGCTGGGGGAATATTAATTTCTGATAATATGGCATGCTCCGCCTCTTTATATCATGTTTTCTGAAAAAAATGTCTGTCTGTTCGTTCATTTAGTAGCGCATATGGTAGGTATCTTACTTTGTGAAAGAAAGAAAAAAAGAAACAGGTACCTATAGGCACAGATTACCGAATGCCCACCTCATAACCCAGGTGGCACTGGTGGCATTGGTGGCGTGCCCAAAAAATTGTGCCGCGTGCCAGCTGTGGCACGCGTGCCAATGGTTCGCCATCCCTACTATTGGTTCAATTTCTGTTTTTAGTATTTAAAATTAGGTTCTATACAGAACAATAAAGTGAGTTTTCAAATAAAACATTAACGGCCGTTCCCAATAACCTATCTATCCCCAGTTTTGACATTAGAAAGGATAAAAACGTCGTCAATCTCTATGGTAACGCAATTCATAGTAGCAAAATAACAATAGGATTTGACAAAGGAACTATCTCTACCTTTACCTTTATCTGTAGACTAGCCTTTCGCCCGCCGCTCCGCCCGCGTGGATCTCTTATCTTCGGTTCTACTTCACCGATTGCAATCAAATAAACGTAAGATTTTAAGTCTGAACAAGACCTTTCTAAAAAAAAATTGCATCAAAATCCGTGCAGTAGTTTTTGCATCCATCGCGGACAAACATTTTCAATTTACAATTATAATTATTATCTGTAGATATATGTTATTAGGAACGGGCGTTAATAGACATGTCCTGATCGACCACCTGAATCTCGTGGGGGGTGGACACACAGAAACAAAGTTACTGCCGTGGCTAACGTGGCTCTGGTAAAAAATATCTTGAAAAACTTGACGTTGGCGTTTCGACATTAATAATTTTATGAACATTTACAATTTACTTGATATTGGTAAATTGCGGCGATTTGCTGCAGAAGCCATTAAGAAGAAGAAGAAATAGACACATCAAATTGTTTTTTTTTTATACCACTTAGGTGGCAGACAAGCACACGGCCCACCTGATGGAAAGTGGTTACCGTGGCCTATGGACGTTTACGTTTAGTTAAGTACCTAACCGAATGGATTATAGATAAAGTTCAATCTTTTATCTTAGTATGTACGTTTGTAGAGGTTGTCTAAGCTTGACGCGCCATACTGCCCCCAATTTCGCACACAGGCGAATTGACGATTGTTCGCGGATTTGTGTATTTGTCAGGCCAGCCCGGCCTCACGGAATTTGGAATGGAACTGGGTAGGTATCACGGTCTGGGTATCACTGACAGACAGAATTACTTTCGCATTTACAATATTAGTATGGATAAGTGCTGTAAAAATGTACTTACAGTTGGCAAGGTGTGACATTCCATGTGTACATATAGATTGTATAGTACCTACTCGTACGTAAAAAAATATAAGGGTTAATTCAGAACAGATGAAAAATGCTCGGGTAATTGACTATCTAATTTCATTTAAACAAGGCTAAAAATAACATGCAGCATCATCATCTCATCTGATAAAAGATAATAAAACAGTAACGAGCACTTTTCCCTTTGATTTGAATTGACCCTAATGAAATACTTTGTTTTGCCAGTGTTTTGTGTTAGTGCCACTAGATAAATGTAATAATTTGTAAATATAATTATATACCTACCGCAATGTTTCTTGTTTTATTTTAGTCCTTTTTATATGAATCCAATGACGGATTCCTCTTTAATATTAATGAGGGAGGCATAATATTGCTCATTTAGGTAAATACATCGCAACGTTAAGCAACACAAACCAGGCCCGTACTTTGAGCGGAGCCGGAGAAGACTTCGACCCTTCCCGTCCCGTATAGTCCGCATTGCGAGGGGATTCGGACGTCGTAAATAGCTAAACCACCTCCGCCCTACACATATCCCGGGAAAGATGGGACACTGTAGTCCCCCACCCGAGGGGGCTTCGATGACCCTGGGTCAGCCAGGGAGTGAGGGATATGCTAGAGGCTACCTCACCCACGGCAACTGACCCAAGGGTTCGGTTTTAGTCGGTTCAAGTCAGATTTAATAGCCCCGCTGGCTTCTATCTTTGCACCTGCCCCCTCGCCCTGGTAGAAAAGGCCTTAACTTAACCCCAAGGAACATGCCAACCCAGTACGCGGTACACCCTGGGCAACGGAACCACAGAGTACTATACATATACTGAAAAACGAAACCGCCGGTGCAACTTTAGCAAGAGAAACGCTGGCACCTGTGACTAATTCTGGTCGAGGTGGGAGCGTCCCTGTAGAAGGCTGCTGACTAGCAAAGGACACAGTAAAGAGCAGGCATAAAGCGGAATGGTTCCTTAGGGAACGTGGCGTGGAGTGACAAGTGCGTGTATCCCACCCGACAGCGGACAGACACATTCAAAACCGTGGCCCAGTGTGAGCCAGGGTGCGAAGTAAATGCCTTATTAGGTACACTTACACTCAGTGGCGAGGGTTCTCTATAAAGGTTCAACCCCACCAAACGGACGGCATCGGAACGGATTTTACAATCTTTAAACAAAATAAATCTTATATCACAGCATTTAAAGTTTATATTACCAAGTCACGCATGACAGCTTGACGTGCGTCATGCCGCCGCACGTCGCTGTCAAGCTGTTGTGCGTGACTTGGTAATATAAACTTCAAACACTGTGATAATAAGATTTAATTTTGTTTAAAGATTGTAAAATCCGGGCCGATGCCGTCCGTTTGGTGGGGTTGGATCTTAACTCGATTCCTTACGACTTCCCATGGGTCGCGTGGTGCATGATAAACTAGATCGAGGTAAAGTGTTTTTTCAATGGCTGCCTATTTAAAAAATTCACTCTTCGCCACTGCACTTCGATAAACCCGAGACGGTGTGTGGTTCGAGTCCGAGATACCACCCTCGGTGGTCGGCCGGAATGGTATTTAGTGCATTTCCGCACGAAAAAGTAGGTGAGGTTGACTTGAGCCTCAATTAAGGGATATAAATAATACAAATGATAAAAACTAAGACTTCTATTACATAATAAACAACAATCATAGAAAGATAATTACAAATGCGTAAAGTATGATTACAACTACATATGTATCACAAAATCATACATTCACAATATTCACACACACTTGAGTCTTCGATTCCTCACAATTTCAATTATTCATATTCACATATCATTATTATCAATTAAAAACAAAATCAACGCAGGTACTAAGATATTTTAATAATTAAAATGGCAATTAAAATCATTATTTTACATTTTTATAATTAAACATTAAAATTAACGACATTATTTTCACTCCGTTCACTAACGAAGCCTTCAAATTAAGTAGTAAGCTAAAACAAGTTTAAAGTCACTTACGACGAATTTACAAACTAATTTTCGTGGTCTGTATGCATCAAAATTATTATTATACTCTTAATAAAATTACAAAGACCTATTAATTAAAAATGTATTAAATTATAGAGACCTATTGAAAAACACGAAAGGTATTCGTAGGTCTGTAAAATACGGTAGAGACGAAATAATAAATGTATTTATGAAATTAAAGCCGGTTACTGAAATTAGTAGGTATACAATCATTCTCAAAAATACATTTTGTCGACTGGTAGACACTGGTGAACGAGACTGGTAGACAATCACTCTTAAAAATAGTTACATATTTTGGGTAATACACAGCACTGGCCCGTATGATGTTTAAGTACTTGGCCCTAAGAAAGATCATATTGTAAGAATTATTTCGTGATTGAGACGTCAGTTTCTGTTCATTCAAAACTTGTGATATTCTTCATTATTCTACTCTGATACATGCGGTTATTTTGTTACTAAAAGTAATATTTACAATTTCCAAATAATGGTTCCGACAATTTTAATCAATAATCACTGTATCCGTGTTCTTAAATACTTATCCTGGTAGTATTCACATCTGAGTGCTTATGACGAGTTTTTTCTCACATAAACCAGGCCTCGATTCTGCTAAAGCACAACCACTGTCACACCACAATGACTGCAAGAAAATTCCATTTGGTTTTAGCCTTCAAAGTAATGCAGTTAACGTATACAATTAAACGGCTTTTTGTAGAGTGAATGAAAGAGTGTAATGAAACTCTGCTCATTTAATTTTATGACTGTAAGTCTATAGAAATAAGGTCTAAAATATAATGCCATTTTTTGCAGTCTTTGTGGTGCGAGGTTGTGCTTTAGCAGAATCAAGGGCCAGGACGAGTAATGTATGCGCAAAAATTTCACAAGAGTCAACAGCTTGTCGCCAGATACGGTTTGTCGTCACCGGTGCATGTGAGAAAAAAAAACTCAGATGATCTGCTGTCTCTTGAGGTAGTACAGTCAAGTAATTGAAAGTCACACAGATGGAATTCTTGTATTTCAACCCATCCCAGACAAAGACGCAACAGCAGTCTTCAACGAAAGTGTTTCAGAATTGACAGAAAAAGATGTGGTATCTAATTATTCTTAACAAAAAATAATCAAACGATAATGCAAAGCAAGTGGAAACTCGTGGTCTCTGGCTACCCCACTGGGAAAGAGGTGTGACTGTAGTATGTAGTAATTAAAATATTCGTAAGTCGGTGGGTATTCAATCGTTTCATTTTTAATTACCTGACGGGCCACTTATATTCGCACACTGCATCCTTATATGCGGGTCGACAATCCACTTATTTTACCCGCATACACGACATTTCCTTTAGTAATGTAAAAGCCCTCTTAGGACCTATTCTACATAAAATACATTCTCTGCTTACCGCCCCTGGCGGCTCTAAAAACTTTATATACAGCATTCTTAATAATAGATTGTACTTTGTATGATGCCTATGATAGTTTGAATTGCCATCTGAAATAATCTCTGTATTAAAAACATGTCGCGTGGTTCCCGGAAGAGTAGAATTTGGGTCACTCCTTCCATGTTCTGGATCTCAGGGATAGGGCTGTTTAATATCAGACAGATATTATACAGCTCAGATCCAGTCTCAGATACATGGATCGAATGCCCGGAATACGGCAATAGGCTCATCCCCTATCACCTAATACAATGATTAGTGAAATGTGGGTTCTAATTCACCTCTGTCTAACCCTCTGGGGATAAAGGCGTGATTCTATGTATGTATTAGAAATATGTTGCTAAGGGAACTTGTTAGCATTGATTTCTATCTTCTGCCTGAGCACGCCTCCTAGGATGAACTCTGTGGTCACGACAATGGCCCCCCGCTTCCTCAGGCCAGGCCAGAGAGCCTGGTCTTTAGCCGACGACACGCAAACCCAGTTGGAACCGCCTTCTTTCCAAACGCCACCGGAACATTCCACTATCACTGTAAATAGAAAGTAATTCAGTTAGTACATTTTAAACTAGCTGTTGCCCGCAGCTCCGCCCGCGTGGAATTATGATCCCGTTTATCGCTGATATACGTATGTGTTATTTTGATGTATAAGCTATATTATTGTAAAGTTTCATTGAAATCCATTCAGTAGTTTTTACGTGGAAGAGTAACAAACTTACTAAACTTTCGCGTTTATAATATTAGTAGGATATTTTGATGTATGACACCGTGGCGAAGGGTGAAAATATTCAAAAGGGAAGCCAGTGGAAAAACAAATACCTCGATCTAGTTTGTCATGCACCATGCAACCCATGGGTAAGCCGTCAGGAACCCCTCGCATAACTACCAAGACCTTTGGCGCCAAGGCAATTATTTTCATGCGCGAATCCTCTAGGATAGCCCGTCCGGCAGTGGTGGTTATGTCGAAGTCGAATCGACTAAAACCGCACGCCGTCTCGGGTCTGCATATCCCTCGTACTCCGGATGACATAACACGAGGTTATTCTAGCTGCGGTATTCGGCAGGGCATTTTAAAGCAAAGTATTGTAACTATTCAAATCTTGTAATGCAAATGCAATGCCCCAAAATGGATTACATAAGAGAATTTCGAATGCTCAAGACGTTTTTCAGGTAGCTCAGTGGTCAAGTCATTTCTCGTGTAAAGAACTGGGGCCTTAGACGAAGTGACATTCTATTGGCGAAAACGCCAGTGGAATCGCTAATCTATACTATTATATAATTGTAAAGTGGTCGTGTCTGTACATTGGAGATATTTAAAAAAAAATACTTGGGTTATGTTATGTTAACGATACTGAACACGAAAATATTTTTTTTGAATTTCCTGTCTGTTTGTCTGTTTGTCTGTTTGTCTGTTTGTCTGTTTGTCTGTTTGTCCGCGATGGACGCAAAAACTACTGGACGGATTTTGATGCGGTTTTTTTTGTTAGAAAGGGCTTACTCAGACTTAAAATCTTACGTTTGTTTGATCGCAATCGGTTGAGTAGAACCGGAGATATGAGCAAAGGTCGCGTTATCCGAGATGCACGCGGGCGGAGCCGCGGGAGGAAGGCTAGTTGTAGTATAAAATTGACATAAATCATTAATATAACTAATTTTTTTTTATGAAATTTGAGTCTTTGTAACTCGAAATACATTATTTAACTTATCATTATTACTATAACCACCGCAATGTCCCGAAATCCATTGTTAAAACCTTAAAAATGGTTCGCTTCAGCGCGATTCCATCAATAGAATGTCACTTTGTCTAGGGCCCCTGGCCACCGGGTTCAAATCCCATCTTAAGCATACAATTTTTTCAGTCTAAAACGATAAAAAAAAATATACTAACATTTCATCTCTGAAGCGTTGGGCTGTACACTTGGTGTGGAAGACACGTTGTAGCCCTTCAAAAAGTTCCTTTTACCATTCAGAGTTCTTTCTAGACTGAACTGAAACCGTTTCTCCGCTGGTTCGTCTTTTATCAGGTACAACCATGGATCTGAAAAAGGTGTAAACTAGAATACAACCTGTAGAAAGAATGGAGGATATGCAAAAGGATGTAAGCGACATTTACTTATTGGAGTTAAACGACATTATAACATTAAATCAACACAACACGCTTTTTCCAATTTATTATAATTTGTTGATATAACAGTTCAAAGTTTAATCAAACGTAAATATTTTACCTAATCTCATGCTTGGAATATAAACATTAAAACAAAACTTTTATGACACATCAAAATAAATTTAAAAAATTACATTATGATACAGCTCTTCTATCGACACCTGTATCATAATGTAACTTTTTCCATTACGATACAACTCCAGCTGGATTTTTTCTAGTCTGTGGACGCAGCGCAACACGCATGCGCGATCAGCAAATGGATTTTAGCGCTCAACGTTTCTGTCATTTTACGCAAATTATATAAATCATTTCATGAGATTAGATAAAGTAGTGTATGAAACAGCACATAATTTGGTCTTTAAACACTCGTATCATACTGTAAAATAGGTCACCAGTCACCACTACTGTTATGCGGGGTTTACACGGATGACTACAGACGCAGGACATTTGCCGCGCGGCGAAAATGGTAATTCGGCAAAGCTCGGCCTTAGTGTAGCGACTAGCCGCGCGGCGAAAATCGACCCGTGTCGATTTTAACCGAACTCCTCCTTATGCAGTATCAGATTCTTAAGAAAATAAGAAGTAAAGCCCGGGAAATACAGAAAATAATAACCAGCATACAACGTTATTTAGGTCTTAACCAATCATGGCGTATATTAAACCAATCACGGAGTCAAAGACCTAGCCTCATTTATCAGTCCTTTTATTAGTTTTCTTGTTGTTCAGTCACATGCGCAAGTACTTACCGACAATCATATGCGTATCTACGCAAGCTTGCACCCAACCGGGCCCAACGATGGGCCTGCCGAGCCCCATAGCACACAATAGCTTGAATGTTCGCTTCACTTGCATCGTTAGGACGACACTGCATTCCATCACATTGGTTACTACCACAGCCCCTGTGACATAAATTACAACGGTAAAAAAGGCAGAAGTGGGATAACAGGTAATTTAGAGGTTAAGGACCCGAAAATCTACTGGCATATATTTCTATACTAGCTGACCCGGCGAATTTCGTACCGCCATATTTTCCGCCCGCGTGGTATTATCTCTAAATTTATCAATGTTTATCTACAATACTATGCATGTATTATACATATAAATCTTCCTCTTGAATCACTCTATTTAAAAAAAACCGCTTCAAAATCTGTTGCGTAGTTTTGAAGATTTAAGCATACATAGGGACGGACAGACAGCGACTTTGTTTTATAATATGTAGTGATAGTGAAGTGATAGTGATAGTGAAGTGATAAAGCGTTAGCTTAGGAATAGAGTTAATACTGTATCAATATAGTCCTTAAAAAAATATCCTACGAGTATACCTCGGGGCACTCTTGGACCCAAATCACGAGACAAACGAGACCCTGACGCTTGCAGATTGTTTTGTAATAAATGCTTGGTGAATTTGAGCTCGTCCACCGCAGTAGCACCCCGTGCTATCCTCAAAAGACATCCAAGAAACTTGCACTGCGCTTATGGAGCACATTTTAGGTCCAAGATATAATTATGTTGTCGCGAGCAATATACTGCTGAACCGAAGGGATAATAAAAAGTTACGTATGAAATACTGACCTAATTTTACCAATTTATGTTTAACCTCTTCACTGGGGAATGCTGTGAACAGCACATTTTGAGTCTTCATAGTTCTTGCTGGTGTAGCTCGTAACGACACATTACATGTATTACTATTAACATTGTTAACGAAACCCCTCGTTTTTTTCGGACTAGGCACCTCACTATCATCAGCTAAAGACCTTTTTAAATTTTTAGGTGTCTCACCACTAGATGACGACACGTTATATACAGTACTCTGCTCATGAATGCTCTTTTTCAATATAGATTTCGGAGCTTGCGAATCTTGACTGTCTGCCTTAATCTCCTTTGCTTTCACTTGTCTTTTACTCCTACGAATCTCAACTTCAGGTGAAGTAGATTCTTTCGGTACTTCCCTCTTCCGAGTCGGTCGTTTTTTCTTTTCAACTGGTACTTTTTCATTGGTCTCTGGTGACGTGGATAGCTTTTCAGCAGCTTTATCAGTAACTTTTCGCCTATTTCTTGTACTTCTAGTGCTAATTTTGGCATCGGTAGTAGATAATGAGCTGACATCAGATTTGCTTTTGTCATTTTGACTTGTATTTACACTGCTGTTAGGGGCTGGTGACTTTTCTTTGCTTCTATTAATATTTGAAATTGCCTGGTCTTTTCGTGAAGACTCTTCTTTGTCTTTTGATTTTTTGTCTTTCTTTTTAGGTTTTTCAATTTTCACTTTAATTTTTTCTTTGGATTTATTACTTTTACTGTCTGTTGTGTCTTCTTTTTTAATATCTTTGGAATTCGTTTCACTGTTATTGTGTTCAGATGTTGTGTCCTCTTTTTTAATACCTTTGGAATTCGTTTCACTTCGTTCAGATGTAGTTCCACTACTGTTATCCTCAGCTTTAGTATCGTTTTTAGTGTCTTTCGTACTCTTTGCCTTTCCATATGTTTTCAAGCGTTTCACATTTTCTTTGATGATTTCTTCATCAATTTGATCTTCTTGTTCTGTCAAGAACCTTGCTTTAAGCATAGTAGGAGACACTTTTTTATCCGCTTTCGAACTTTCCTGCATTTTAGCTGTAGGTTTTCGAACGCGCGTTATAATTCGTTCCGGCAGCTTTTCGACATCAAACTTTTTGGTAAGATCTATTTTTGCAATCGCCTTGGGTTTTTTTCTCCTATGTACAAATGGAGTAGACTGGTCTTCGGAATATTGTTCCGGTTCAGATTCGCTTGAAGACTCTATGATATAAGACTTGTTAGGTTTAACCAAGATGTTATCATGTATTTCTTGACTATTCGGTAGGTCACTATCTGTGAATAAGAACGGTCGCTTTTTTTTCGGTGTACATTCTACGTCTGATGATGAGTCGCTAGGAAATTTCTTTAGCTTTTCGACAGGCACTTCTACACCTATAACATCTCTCACTTCTTGACTAGATAGACTTGCAGCAAAATTCTTCACCGTTTGTTCGCTGGATGATTTATTAGGACTTAACTCTCTATCAATGTTTGCAAACCTATCGCCAACCTTATAATCTTCCACTGAACATGGTACAATTTCATCGTCGATAATGATAGGTGATTTTCTTTTAACTTTTGATTTAATGGGTGACGATTTTAATATTGGTGACCCCTCTCTTTGAGTGCATAAATCATCTAAAATGTCTTGAGTGTCATTATAATACTTAGGATCGTCATCAATACATTTAATTTCGGACTTCTGACCTTTATGGACTGTTTTAGGAATATCTTTACTTCTAACTTTTAATGGAGATTGCAATGGTATCTTAAACGGACTGATTATTTCGTAAAAGGCTTTTTTAGTGGGTTCCACATTATCTGGTATGATTTCTTCTATGATCTGTGTCGCTTGGTCTTCAAAACTATCATTGGTAGATTTAGTTTTTGCATTTTCATCTATTGCTATAATTTGTGTCGGTTGATCTTCAAAACTTTCGTTTTTGGTAGACTTCGTTAGAATATTTTCGTCTACTGCTATGATTTGTGTCGGTTGATCTTCAAAACTTTCATTTTTGGTAGACTTTGTTGAAATATTTTCATCTATTGCTATGATTTGTGTCGGTTGATCTTCAAAACTTTCATTTTTGGTAGACTTCGTTAGCATATTTTCATCTATTGCTATGATTTGTGTCAGTTGGTCTTCAAAATTATCGTCGTTGATAGGCTTTGTTGGAGCATTTTCATCTGTTGCTATGATTTGTGCATCCTTCTCTTCAAAATTTGGTTTATCTACCTTATCTGGATTCACATTCAATATTTGTTTTGGCATATCGTCGATCTTCGTAACCTTTGAATTTAGTTCAATAGCGTCATCTTCACAATCTGTCACCTCTTCCTCTTCATTACCTTTCTTTTCTGATATCTTTTGAGCGGGAATTATTGCGTCATCTTCACAGTCTGTTGAACTATCAGACTGTATTCTAATAACTCTTTTAACACTCTTTATAGGCACTTTTTCAATACTTTTTTTCTGTTCTGTTAAATCCTTTGCCACTGGCAGTTCAGGTATTTTTTGTGTTGCCATAAATTCGATATCTTCACAATCTGTTGAACTGTCAGAATTAATTCTATTAATTCTTTTTGAAGCTGCAGGCTGAACCGTTACTACTTTTGTTGAAGTTTTTTCGATGGTTAATTCTTCAACTATTTGCGTAGGTATAATCTCGTCAGAATCTATTAGATTATCAGCTTCAGCTTGATTAACTTTAGAAATCGTTTTTGACTGTTTTATCTCAGCTTTTGGTGACTCTTGTGGCAATAAAGGTTGAGAATTAAAATCTTCCAAGCATCCATCATCAATTTCGTCAAACAATAATTCTTCCTCCGACTTGTTCAATTGTTTTACTACTTTTGAGGAATCATCTTTACCCGTTAATTCACTTTTGTTATCTATAGATTCATCTTTCTTCCACAGAAATGGTTGTGTTTCAGCATTAAATATACTTAAATCATTTTCTTTATTTGCTGCATAGATATCAAATTGCATTTCAGGTATACCATCAATTTTACGAACCTGTGGTAAATGTTCTGTAGTGGGTAGTTGGGTATCTAAAGTATGTATAGAAGGTGAAATTCCAAGCCCAGGCGGAGCTTGGGTATCTGCCATATATATTGAATCAGTGATATCATTGTTCGCTAAGGGATAGGGCGCTTGTGTATTCATTTCATGTATATTATCAATACTTTTGTCGTCTTTCGAAACCTTTAATGATTTCCCCAAGCTGGTGTTGCCACTGTTAAGAGTCAAATTCGATTTTTTAGATGAAACGGGGGTAGTATCTGGTTTTGGTGAGCTTTTAGGTTGTATAGATGCTTTCTCAAAAGGTTTAATGAATTGTCCGCTTGACAGTCTCGTCTTTTCGGTTGACGTTTGTGCTGGAGTTAAGAAGGAATCATCCTGGGGAACAGAAAAGGAAATGAAATGCTTATTTTATTTAACATACATGCAAATGTGTGTAGGCCTCATTTTTATAAACAGTGCCCGCAATGTACTTGTTTGATATTTTTGGTATTGTAAGTATTGAATTGTATTTAATATCAGATCAGCAGGCGCATGCTGTGAAAGCGTTTCGAACGTTCGAACTAACTAGACAACTGAATTCGCGGTGAGATTTCAATGTCGCATGCAGCAAGTTTGGTGACATCGCATTGTCGAGCACAAGTCGACATAGATGTGATGTTTATGTGCTTGACAACTTGACATTGTCAAATTCACAGCTCACAGATTTTTTTTTTATACCACTTAGGTTGCAGACAAGCACACGGCCCACCTGATGGGAAATGGTCACCGTGGCCTATGGACGTATGCAACACCAGGGGCGTCACACTCGCGCTGCCGACTCTGAAGAAACCTTCTAATGCCCTTCTTGAAGAACCCCATATTTTAGAGACAAGCACACGGCCCACCTAATGGGAAGTGGTCACCGTGGCCTATGGACGTATGCAACACCAGGGGCGTCACACTCGCGCTGCCGACTCTGAAGAAACCTTCTAATGCCCTTCTTGAAGAACCCCATATTGTAGTCGCTTTCATTTGATCGAGTTCATTTAATCGTTCGAAACGCTCTTTCAGTATGTGCCTGCAGGAGATAACTTTGTTGCTAACTTTATCAACAGGTCTAAACATTTATAAAAAAATCATTTGTGTTATAAGTAGCAATTTAGCTGTGGAAACAGATACATACTCTGTCACTAACATCTGGAGACTCAGGAATCACAGTTGTCGCCATTTTAGTTAACTTGGACACATATCGGCTTTGGACGGGTGTCTCGGGAATATCAATAGCTTGTGTCATAGGTAACTCGTCGTCTTCTTCTAATAGTCTAAATATACCAAATATGTCACCAAATTGTACTGTGTCACCATTCTTTAATGGATGAGGTATGTATGGCTGTAAAACTTTCTGTAAGAAATACGAGAACAGTTTAGCTTTAGTAGTTGTTAATGCCAAATATTTCTAATTGCATCATTGAAAAGATCATCAGGCGTCTTCGACAACTGTCAAAACTGCAACTATGCACGGCTACAGCTGCCATCACAGGACATGGCATGGCCAAATTAAGCATAGCTTATTTAACTTACAATATAGGTTCTATATAAATACCTAAACACATTACACATAAATAGACCTGAATTAATGTGAAAAGACACTAGTAAACATGCATTGACGGGAATCAAATCCATGGCCTTTCACATAACAGTGCTATAAAAAAATTACAAAATTGAAAAAAAAAAACTTACATTTAACAACTTTGTTTTGTTGGCTGAATCCAAATCCATCAGCATAAACTCTTTACTATTCAACACATTTATCACAGCATGTTGTCTTGACACAGACTAAAATACAAAAAGGTATGTGATACAACCTGTTCGGAACTAAATAAAAAAAAATAACTGCAAAAACATCACATTTGTTTTAAAGGAACCCCTTTTATCAAGAAATGTCCACCCTCACGCAATAACCACACCATGCTGTGGAGTTGCTGTACCAGCCCATGATACCACATCATACCATATGGGAGTCCCCTTAAATATATTTTTTAATTCCCTATTCAGTATTTGTTGTTATACCGGCAACAGAAAAACATCATCTGAGAAAATTTCAGCTGTCTAGCTATCAGATACAGCCTGGTGAAAAAGAGAGACCAGACTGACCAGAGTCTTAGTAATAGGGTTAGATTTTTACTCTTTAGGTGTGAAACCCTACAAATTAGAAATCTAGGGTGCACAGATGATCTGCACTGTCTTTATAACCTCTTACCTTATGTAATGTCTCTTATTACTTTCAATTAAAGGTATTTATGGACTTACATTTAAATTTAACACAATGTTGCATGTATGAGGATCCCTTCCTATTTTGTTTGGACCTCGGAGCACTGGATGTTTAGCTCCACATATTCCCAGAAATCCAATCTGCAAGAAATATAATCAAAAACTGTTGAGATATCAGAAGTCCTTATATTTACTAAGACTCATAAGAGTTATTTATAAAATAAATCTTGGGTATGTTCAATTAACCATACTGAAAACATTATTTTTAATTCTAGTTTTTTGTTGTTGTTGCTGTTGTTGATGTTGTTTGTGTATTATGATACAGTTTTTGTCATTAGGAAGGACTTAGTAAGACTTAAAATCTTACATTTATTTGATAGCAATTGGTTGAAAACAACCTGAGATAGATGATTTTAGTAATTAGTTCATTTTCTGGCTGCACCTTCCACTATGTATCTCTGCATCACCCTAAGGTAGACAGATAGATTAATGCTTTTGGCATTAAGTCCCCCTTTGTGCAATTGTAATGTGCATAAAGCTTTAAACAAACAAAAATAAATACATATATATAATATAATAAATAAAGTTGTCCAGAAATGGTTTTTTATTCTTGAAAAAATCCAGTAGCGTTGAACCAAATATTTTTGGATAGTGTTACATGTAACAAAAAGTGGACATCTCCTTTATGACCAAAAGTTATGAAGACCGAACTTCACGCAGGCGGAGCCATAGGCATCAACTATTCATGATATGATTACATGAAATGTAACAATATAGGCGTAGATGTAAATAAAGTTGAAATAGTGACACAATCTTGACTTGATCTGAAACCCATAATGTGAAGTCAAGTATCTAGTAATAAATAATTAACATAAAGGTGGGCAAATGTAATAGAATTGCAAGTTGGAAGAATGTCATATTGGTTCCCGGTTACATGGAACCGAAAATATATAGTTGCCGAAATGTGGGTGTTCATACACCTTTCTCCCCAAAGGAGTAGCCTTTGGGGATTTACATGCGTAAGTTTATGTACGTATGTATGTATCTAGAAGAATATTTACTGCTAAACCTAGAAACAAACATTGCAAATAAGGCCAAACTTATACTAACCTGTTCTGGGCATACTCTTTCTGTATGTGTCTCGTATAGCTCTTGAGTACACTCCAATCTTTGGGTACACTCCATTCTTGTACTAATACATATCACACTGTTCAAATAAACACTATTCCGATCATTTAGATGGCTCGACAACACAAAGTTTTCGCGCTTGAACTTGTACTTGTTTACACCGCTCACCGCTTGCTTTGCTTTTTGGGCTTTTTGCTTTTAGGTTTTGACACCGCTTATTTCCCCGTGTGACTGACACATGACATAAAGATGACAGGAGGTTGACATACAATTTGTTGTACTCCTTTGAGTATAGAAGTAAGTTGCACTCTTGTAAATTTGCCCGAGCTCGAGTTGTCTCCATAACTCGAGCAACTCGAGTCGGTCGTAGTCAAGTTAGCCCCGTTAGGTTCAAATAAAAAACAGTCAAATAGGGATTGGCATTCATTAAAATATCTTAAATCGTTTTTAAGAGTTTATGGTTGCGGTATTTGTGGATATTCATTTAGGTTGTTTTATTAAGAATTGTGTGATGTGTTCCACAATTAAAGCTAAATATAAATACTCAAAATCTATCAATATTTATCCGTGAAGGGGATTGACAGTATCGCATCGGCCTTATTTTTTGGATGCCGAAACTCTCCGGCTTCACCTCAATGGAGCTAATGATGAGGGGGGTTTATCGATTGTGAGACTCGACGCGCCGCTGCTCCTGGGCTGCCCCAACCATTAACTCGAGATCTAACGAAATACGGAGATCGTGACATTGGCCTAAATCCCTAAATCTATTGAAATACCCATCTTTATAAATTCTAAGTATCTTTGAGTTATATATAGTAACTTGAGTACTCGAGTTGTCTGGTACCGTGAGTACCGTCCCTTTCCCTTCCCTAACAAAAATACAATATGGCTGCCGTCCGTAACTCTCAATAATCAAAATAATAAAATAATCAATCTTTCGGTTCTTGATGATTGGTGCTAAAAAAATGTATGAAGCTATAAATACATAATATAAGGATTGTTTTTAATAAGAATAAAGTAGAGCTATGCTAAATTAAGTTTGAACTTGCGGCGTAGCACATAGTGTACATACATATTAATTAACATTCGTTCGACAAGTAAGGTTATCATAATATTTCCTTAATTTTGTTTTGCGTTTACGTATTCTATTTTCACGTTTTCCATGGCTTCTCAAAAAGATGAAGTGTCGGAATTGGGTGAATCTGAAGACATACCGAGTGATTTCTTCGATGATTTTAATAAGGACGAGTTTATGGAAGGTTTAAGTGTTGTAGACGAGTGTTGGGAGGATGTGAATGGATCTTCCAGTCAGAGTCAGGTACATGACTCGCAGTTTCGCATCCAGGAGAAAGCACTCGACAGCGTAAAAGACCTTCGAGAGCTGATTGGAGACAATGCCGACGATAATAGTAATAAACGCAAGTCAAAGAAAGACAGAAGGTTTGATATCAGCAAATACAGGTGGCGGAAACCCACATCGGACGAATCGAATCTTGACAATTTCATCAAACCCGGCAGCAGGCGTGATCTAAGCAAAACAAATCAAGCCATCAAGAAAGACAAAGAAGTTAAGGTACAACAATTCCTAGCAAAAAGTTTGGAGTCGCAAGACGAACTTCGACCACCTGGCACTGAACTGGATGATTATTATGAAAATGAAAATAAAAAGAATGATATTCCTGAGAGTGATTCAAATCCCAAAGAAAAAAAGAAACGCTCACCATCACCCCAACGATCGCGACGCAGTCCTCGGCAGCGAAGTCCCCGCCCAAGACGATCTCCTCGTGCACGCATCAGCCCTCGCAACCGGAGCAGCCCTCGTAACCGGAGTAGCCCTCGCAACTGGAGCAGCCCTCGCAACCGCATCAGTCCTCGTGCACGGAACAGTCCTCACGGACGAAACAGCCCTCGCGGACGGAACAGCCCTCGTGGAAGCCCACGCCGCCCCATTCCCTGGTCTGGCCAAGGCAATAAGTTTGCAAAGAGACATCACAGTCCAATTAGGCGAAGTCCAGTCAGAAATGGTCCACGAAGATACAGCCCTGGACGTCACAGCCCACGGAGACCGCTGCAACGCTCAAGGTCACCTCGCCGGCGAGCTCCCTCACGAAGATCAAGATCACGCTCACGTTCCAGATCCCAACATTCTCGTAGTGACAATTTTCTTTACCCAAATAACCCTGTTGGCCTACCTGGCTTTACTTTAGGAAACCCATCATATCCGCAAGAGCCAGTACCTCAGTATGCTCCTCAAGTGCATCCTGAGTTTCCTGGCAGTGTTCCAGGGTTCTATACACAGGCCCCAGCATATGATAGTGGTTTCACTGACCCCTATGGATATGGAGTACCACAGAGTGTTATACCTGGAGCTGTGATGATGCCAAATGTAAATCCAGCCCCAGCTGCACCTCCTATGGTCCCAGCTCCAAATGCTGTAGCAGACAAATCAACACCTTTTGATGCATTGGCACAAGTAAATACATTTTTAAACAATATGTATTGTATAATTTATTTTTTAACTAAATTACAAAGTCATACTACATGTTTCAGTTAGTCGCAGAGGGGAAGATTTCTCAAGAGGATTATCTTAAACTTACTCCACATAAAGGTATGATGAAGACTTGAATTAGAGTGAATATGTGTAATAAGTTCATTATAACTGTTTACATAAATGTTTTTTATGAAATTACAGGTGCGATTGCCATGGATCCAAAGACTAGGTCAATGGGTGGGTATTTATTATTTTAACATGTTTCATGTAAAGTGTTTGTAATAAAAGAAATTACACTATTTAGACTGTGCACTGTTTAATCAAAATGTTATTCTTAATACAGTAAATATGATGCAATCAGTAATATTTTAGCTAAATTTGTAAATTGACTTGATATATAGAAAGTTTGAGCCAAAGTCACTTGTGTCATTGTTAAATCACCACTAGTGCAGTTCAATGAAAATATTTATGTTTTCACAGTGGTATCTCGGTGCCAGCAAGCTTTAGCCACGCTGAAAGAAAAATTGCTCCTGCCTAATCGTTTGATTATCAACAACCAGAAGATTGGAGCAGAGGACAAATGCATAGCGCCTAAGTATTGTTCGCCATTGAAGAGACTAGCTGTAGCAGAATTAAACTTCACTAAGGGCTCCGTGACTTCAGCAGAGCAAACCAAGCAGCTCGTCGAGAGTATCGTCTCTACACTTGGACTGGATAAAGTAATCTCAAAATATAAGAAAAGGCTTCCCAAGAATATGAAGGATGCAGTAATTCAAACAACAAAATCTCCTTGTGAAGTCTGTGAGATTCGCGAATCTACTAAGTACCATGATGTCGGCACTTCTACGGAGCCGGAGTATTTTACGTCTACTGTACATACACAAGTTGTTGAGCACGATTTAGTCAGTTCCAAGTCAATTTTCAATCCGAGTGGCAGTGTTGGGGAAGGAGCTGCAATTTCCATTTCACACATGACTCCAGCACAGTTGGTGTCACAATTGGCGGCCCGCGCGAAGACTTTGAAGCAGCCACAGGAGCCTCCACCAGCAAATCAGTTCGGTAGAAGACCGCCGCCAAATTTCGACTATGATAACAGGGGTGGTCAGTATCACCACTCTTACAATAATTATCGTTATTAGGTTAGCTTTCCATTGGTTAAGGTATTTTTATGTAAAGCGTTATTATATACACTTGTAGTCACAATGGATTTTTTGTTTTGTGAATAAACAGGAGATTTTAACTTAATGCTGCATTTGTATTTAATTTTTTTAGAACAATTTTATTGTTTCAAATTATATAAAATTAACATAAACCAACGCGGAACTCGTTTTGTGTCACAAATTAATCGCAAAAACATTAATTTATCAAAAAGTAATGCTTCACATCCTACATCTTACTTTGCATAGGTACATTAAGTTAGTAGTGAATAGTATAATATTAATAATAAGGGCGAGGTGACAGTCACATCCAGTGTCAATCATCCATACACAACATCCAGTGGCAGTCATCCACATAATGTGATGAAGAAATGAGACAACCTCAGACTAAAAGAATAGTCTGAGGAGACAACCAGCATCAAATCTCCACTGCGGGAGCGGGAATGCAGCAAAAGCTATGCAGTTTCAAAATGTTTTCCCTTGAGGTTGCTTTAATTGGTATTAATCTATGTAAAATATTTGTTTCATAAAGAAATGAATATTTAATAATTATGTGACTTTTGGCCATCCTATTATATATTTTATCATAAAATAATTACTGTAAAAATTGAATTGTTTTGAGTACCTACTAGCTTTAAGATCTAAATAAGAGTTTTGGCAAGTTGGTTCGCTATTGAAATTTACTCAGCGTGCCTGCTTACTGGAGAACAGCAGATCGAAGAAGGTGTTTGCTAGTGAAGTGCTGGTTGAGGCGAGCAGAAGCAATACGAAGCGATGGGAGACTTAATTGAAGAAAATAATTACTGACTCGCACGATACTCCTCACCTGGATTCCTATTCGAATGATTTCGAACATTATTAATTCTTGTGCAAAATATTTTCCATTAAATATTAATATCTCTACTAAAATCTGATGTTTTAATATATGCTAAAACCTGGTCAAGAAATTTCAAATGGAATGATACTTACTGTAAGAAGAAAGCATTTAGTACCTCTATTTGTTTATTAATGGAGGAAGTAATAGTACATACGCATTTTAATTACTTTGTTTATGTAAATACAGTAGAAAGAACTTTTAATAAAATTATTCATAATCGCTGTATAGGTTACTATTATGCAAGAACATTTTTTTTATTAATACCTACATAAAATTTGTTTCAAACTACCTTCAATAAATTTTATTTTATGATTTTTTTTTTTTATTTTTTTTTAATTTTAGGGCTTTGTCGCTTGGCGACCACATCGCCCCGTGAAGGCACATTATACATAATAATACACATCTTCTAATCTATCTATTCTAAACATAGATCTGCTAGGGCATAGAGATTGTGTGCTTCAACCGACGCAGGGTTGGCTAAAAAACTATTGCAAAGGCCGATACTCCGATCTCTCGCGACACCAAAATGCATTTCTCTGTACGCTCTGTATTTTATGAAATAGTCTACATCTTGTGATGGTTCTATTTAATTAAAAATCTCCTATAATGGGATAGAAAAACTTCATTTTACGGAATTTATCCATATCTCTTACAAAAAAATAACTTGTTCAAGTGTAATCACTGCCTGAAGTGGCATGAGGCTAGGCCATGATAGCTTTTTATATAACTGTCAGTATCGTAGGGACCCCTAGCGAATTAATTCTAATTCCATTCAGTATTTCTGTTCCTAGTAGGTACTTACATAACAATGCATGTGATGAAGAGTGTATATTAATATGCCATTTAATCCTTATTTTGTGTAATAATGGCTTACTCATTTCTGTTCCAAAAAATCATGAGCTTTTATTAACCTAGTAAAAATATAGACGATTTTTTTTATAACTAGGATCTTTTTAAATGTCTATTTCTGAATGTATAAGTAAGTGTAGTAGCAATAAGCAATTACTTAAGTTGAAGCCAGTTTTAAAAATTCTTTCAAGGCAAGTTTTTCATACCATACGGCCAATAGATTTTTCGAAATTTTATCATTTTTGTTTCATTTCATTGAATTAAAGAAAAATAACTTCAATGAAATTCATATGAGCCTATAGTGAACTTTTCCCCATTGGTAAGATATTCGGGATTCACAGGGTTCTAAAGCCTCATAAAAAATTACTTAATGTGGAATCTTTTAATAAATTTTATACCAATATATTTTCGAGCACTATTTATTAGTGATTTAACTTTTTGAATAACTGAACAGATTATAAAATTCAGTATCAATATGGAGTACAATACACGGCTTTTGATTTGGTAAGGGACGAACAATGAAAATTTAACCAAGATAAGATTGCTTAGGTTTTGTAGTGTTCTTTCTGTCGCATAGCACAGTCCAGACTCATCCTCAGATGCATGGCTGGAGGCTGGAGTCAAACATGCCCGGAATGAGGCAATATGTCAAAAGTAAGAGTAGTTAAAACCTAATTTATTTGTGGTTTTAATATTTTTAAACCCATACAGTCTTAACGAGTTATTCCGGTTGGATACCCCGTATTTGATACTCTGGGGGATCAGTTTTGTTAATATAATACTACTCTATAAAGATAACAAACTGTCAGTCCGATGTGCGATAGAGAGAACAATACAAAGCCAGAATAAGCTAATTTTAACTGGACTCTATGTGCCAAACCTTTTGGTTTGCAAAAGCCGAACACTGATTTTATTACGATTAAACATTTTTAACCGTCCAAAAAGTCGTCTAGCCATTTCTCAAGATCCTCTGGAGATTCAATAACTGGATTTTTCTTCGTGTCTACTGGTGACTGCAAGACTGAAATAGAAAGAAAAAAAATATTAATAAATGTTTGATATCCTACGCAGTTTTTTTTTACTGGACCTTTTATTATTACACTTTGAAATACTAAACCAACCACGAAAACAAGTACAAAATAATGGGCTCTTCAGTTTCAGTCGTTTATATGATGAGTAGAAAAACATCGATACTACTCTGATGGATAAGTATTATAGTGGCTACTGCAAAAACACCTAGGCGAATTGCTTGCCAAAAGAAAAGGGATTTCATGATAGATATTATAGTAAGGGCCTAGTGCCATAGACATAAAAGTACTGGCCTGACGTACATAGACGTTGTAAAGGATGATATGCTGCGTTGATATGCCTGTCTATGGTGTAAGATCATTGAGGCGGGGTCTTTGAAGATCATACGAAGTGGGGATGACGGAATATGCACACTGAGCTTCAAAGTGGAAGCTTTTCAGAAAAGCGCCTGCCAGAAAGTACTGCGAGAGTATCATTTAATGGCTCGTACAATTTATTCAGGCGTACAGGTGGTTCTTTAAATTGGTTTGCCTAAAAAATTTGGTAATTTGAATACAAAAGGATTGCAAGTGGTTTTGTAAACAAACATTTCGATGACAGCCATAGAAGGCCAATTTCTCCTAATAAAAAATCTATTTAATATTCAGTCTCGATCTAATCTCCCAAATGTCAAAAAAGATTTCAAAGAAAATTCAAGAAAAAGAGTGGCCCTCTTTTTCTTGAAACCGTTATTCGTATTCTCTTAAGAAGTCTGTTCAAAATTTGGTCTCGTTCTAATGTTAAAAATGATCACGACGTCAATGCTCTTTCTTGAAAATAGCAATACAAGAATTACATTTTTGACATTTGGGAAACAGAGATCAACACTAAATTTTAACTACTTTTTATTAGGAAAATTGACTTTCTGAATTTCGAAACTGTAGGCATATGCTGTAAGAACATTTCGAACGATCGAATGAACTTGAAAGCTGAATCCGCGGTGATATCTCAATATCGCATGCTGTTATGGTGATGTCACATTGTCAATAAACATGTAAATATCACCGCGAATTCAGCTGTCGAGTTCCTTCGATCGTTCGAAATGTTCTTACAGCATGTGCCTACTGATGTCGCCTCATGTGTCCTCTCTGTATGGTTATCTACTTTTGATGCTGACTACCTATACATGCAAAAAGGACATAACATTTAAATTCCCTTGTAGCACATGAAATACGCTGACATAATAGATTATAGTACTCCATGTGACTTACTGTACTTAGTTATAAAAAAAAATTACCTGCCGGAACAGCTTGAATTTCTACTGAAGCAGCAACTTTACTTCCACTTATGACTGGAACTTTAGTTTCAACAACATCAGCAGTCTTATTAACTAGAGGAGTCTCCTTAACAGTATCTTGTGGGGCAACTTTAACATCAGATGTAATATTTGTTGGTACATAATGTTCAGATCTTACAGTTTTTTCAGTGTTCCTAAATATAAAATCATCATTTACAATATCATCAAATGCACTGGTTTCTATTGCTTTTATACTATAATCTGCTTCTTGTGTAACTTTTGTAGTTAAATCTTCTATTGTATTATTACTGTTAGTAACAGGATCACTTGTTACTTCCAAATTATTCTCAGTGGCTTCAATATTCACTAGATGATTCTTTTCATTTTCCATATTTATTTCAATGTCTTTGTATTTTTCTGTATCTTCACTGACAGTTTCATTATTCTTATTACTATCTCGCAGACTATTGAGTATTTTATCTTGAACTTCACTCTCAGGAGGAGCATACGATTTATCATTGAAATATTTTTGTTTAAACCTTGTACATCTATTATTCATGGACAAAATGTCACTTTCACTGAACTCACTCTGTTCGATATAATTTCTTTCGTAAAACGGTATAGTACAGAGAGCTATGTTAAGGTCTTCCATGTTAATTTCAAAGTATTTATCGTATTGCGATGGGCCAGTGTTCATATCCCAGGACCTTTCATGTTTGAATTGGAAATGTCCACCGGCTGATAAAGGTGCTGCTATGAGTTTCTGTAAGATTAATAGGGTGTTTATTTAGTTATGTGAATAACATTTTAGAACAATTGTGTGCCAAGATAGTAGTATGGGAAAGAAAGAAAGAAAGAAAGAAAATATTTTTATTCAACCCAGCTTACATAAACAAAAATATACATAAATATAGATTAATGGGAGAATTTAGAACGCTTCAGATGAGGCTTGGTGGCCCAGTGGTCTGAATTCCCCCTGCATGGGACTGGTTGCGGGTCCTGCCTGAGCAATTCACTATTTTGATAATTGTTTTTATTGTGATTTTTAAAAAATCTATGAATCATACAAATATTAGCAAAGTGGGTATCTAACCACAGCAAAGAGTCAATATGTGGAAGAGTGTGAATCTGGATATCACACAGCTAAATAGTTTTTGGGTGGTGGTTTGTGGAGAGGTGATAGAAAGATTGGCCACTTGCAGGCAATGGCTATGGGTTAATAGTTGCCTGGGTCCTAGTCATCGTCTTGTCTTGGGGATTAGCTGTACATTAGCCTGGCCATACTCTGTTAATTATCATTTGGTTATTAAATTATTAGAAAGTAATCAATATCATTACATATTACTTACTTCATAATCAGCACCTAAGTTTTCCTGTTCATCAATTTCATCATAAGTCTCAATGGGCATTTCATACTTTGACCAGTTACTTTGTATTTCCTTCTTCTTGTATTTGCTGTTTTCTTCTTCAGTAATTTTGAGAATTTCATCTGTTTCTCTTTTTAAATTCTTATAGAACTCGGGAGGTGGACTTTCATACACTGGTGGCTTTTGAGGGACTGTAACTGTTTAGTAATGAGATATCAACATAATTGTAACAATAATATGATTCATTTAGGTAGAAGATTATGAAATAATTTAAATCTATATCCATCACAATTTGCTATGAATTCAAGCTGAAACACGTCACATTTCATATGGGCCATTTTTATAGAAAAATATTAACTTAAAAAAAAAATTATAGGTCAGCACAGCCTATGATTGAATTGAACTGGTTAAACATTGCTTCATATAGGTATGTACCTGAAAGTTATGTCAAAAGTAGTAATAAAGGTATGTATAAACCCTAAAATAGAACTTAGAAGACTTATTTTTTTTAATTTAGTATTCATTTGAGGAAGCCACAAATTAAAAACTATTGTGTAATGATTAGAATATAGTTACCGTTAGGGGCACTCTTATGTTCTTCTGGTTTTTCTGGCTTTATTTCCGCTTTGGCCTGCTGCTGTTGTCGCTGTCGTAGCTTTCTCTGTTCTTTTGGATTTTTCTTATCACTGGAAACATCAGGTACTTCTAATTAGAAATTTAAATGCATGAATGTATGCTTCCTATGATAACAGATATTTGGTATACTCACTTTTTCTTTGAATCGCCAGGCATTTTAATAAATAATATACCAAATGACCAAATACCAAAATAACTCAAAGTATAACTATAACTCAAACAGCTGGCCGGCTCACGCTGATCAGCGTTGACGTTTGTTATCAGAAATGACAAATTTTATCGTCTTTCTTGTCAGATCTGTGTCATACGTTTCGATTAACCATATAAAACAAATAATATCGATTAATGAATTTAATAACCTTTCCATTCGATTTATAATTGGTACTTAAGATAGATACTCTAAGGGTACTTTAGTAAAATTGGTAGATTTTAATCTGTAAATTGGTATAAGATATACCTATAAAAATAATATATAAATATTTAGGAAAATGAGTCGCTAAAGTTGCTAGGGTGTAGCTAACGTAAATTGAAACTGCAAAACGCGGTAAATTGAAAAAGATAATGATAACATCGGCTACAGGAGAAAAAAGGTTTCATTTTTTGTGCTTTTTATTTTAGTATAGCACTTTGGTGGCACACCGTGGACTACGAACGTATGCAACACCCACCCCTGTGCTGTGAGAACCTATTCTATTTTAAAACTATTAATTTTAAGCTGTAGAAGTTCAGCCGTTCAGTTTCGACAGCCTCTGTTGCGTAGCGGTAGTGAACGCGGTCATAGAGGCCGCGTTCACTACAGCTTTGTCACAGATCGTGCCTCGGAGAGCACGTTAAGCCGTCGGTCCCGGTTGCCATAAGAACATCTATGGCAGTCGTTACGGGTAGTTGGAGCCCTGGCTAAAAGTCTAATATAACTGGTCTCGCTGCAATGCTTCGATATCGCGCAATATCGTTATTGGGTTATGGAGGTCAGTTGACAAGTCGTTTCACGAAAAATATCGAAGTCCAACCAAAACCGCAGTTAGACTGGTAAAGCGGATCCCAGACTCCGAAGCAGGGGCGGATCCAGCTTTCAATTCAGGGGGGGGTCATGATGTAGCCGAGACATAGTTTCGGGGGGGGGGGGGGGGAGGGGGGGGGATTGTCTAGTCTCCCAATAAAATGTCATTGAACAATACAATGAAAAGAAATGTGTATGAAATTCATGACGAAATAATGGAGGAGGAATGAGGTGAGAGGAGAAAAGTAAGATACCTTGAACGACTGTTGTTAAATACGATCCAGAACCCGGTTAAGCGGCTGGCCCCCAAGTTGCAGGACACAGCTGGCACTCTGGCTTGAGGGGGCTGGAGGACTCCTGCAGGAGACTCTATGGCGAATGAAGATGTCAGAGCACCTTCTCGGTACTAAATCCGTATCAAAAGGCGAGAAATCGAGGCTACGAAGTCCCAGCTTTATCGGGACATGGTGGAGTTGAAACTACGACTTGGACAACCAAGCGCAGGGCACGCCGTGATAGTGGTGGTAAAAAATACGGTGAACTAGCTAGCCGCAACCAAATATCACCCATCATGGAGAACTGGCTAGAAAGGCTTCAATGGGGAACTCTCGTAGCGGCTGACGCAGATGATCACCGAAAATTGATGTTTCGGAAGTTAGCTGCGGCGAATTCAGAAGGAGCCAACGCCCGGATGTCATCACTGTGATGCAAGCGAGGGCACGGGGCTGCATACGCGGACCGAATACCCGGCATGGGAAACGCGTCCGAAGCGGGTCCTTGTGGTGGCCCTCGGGATGGGAGTTCTCTCGCTCAGCACTCTCTCTCGCTTGCTTACAGTGATGGCGTAAAACCGTAAGCTCGCAGCTGCCACCGCCTCCATCTGAGAGCAAGTAATGCTCGAGAAGGAGGGGGGGTGCTACTGCCAGCCATTTGTTACCCACGTAGCCTGGCGGTTGCTGCAAGACGTGGCCACACCAGCGAAGGCAGCTCTCTTGCATTTTATGTGTGATGTCGCGGACATGAAGGCTGCCGCGGATCTGAGAGTTCCTCATGCGATCTTTACGTGTGAAGCCGCACATCAACCGTAGCATTTTCATCTCCGTGACACGTAGCTCCTGCTTATGTCGCTCCAGCAGCGGCCACGCCTTACAGCCGTGTAAAAAGACAGGCCTAATGATCGTTTTATAGACCTACCCCGTCAACCAGACTGGCATTTTAGGTTCAAATGTGACGCCAATCATTTCCCGCCCCTTGGCCCACATGGCGGCAATTCGTGCCTTGACGTCGCGGTTGATGTGACCAGTCACGTGAAGTCCCAGGTACTTTTATTTTTTTTATCGTGCGAAAAATCCCCACGGATACCTCCCCCGCCGGAGCCGGAGGACTCACTTCCACTTTGCTCGCAGCGATGGTTCGCTGCGCGGATGCGTGGCCGCCGGTGCCTCCTTCTGCGAGCAAATAATGCTCGTGAAGTGGGCGGCGGAGTGGGAGCGAAGGAGAATCGCAGACCTTGCGGCCCGCGAGGAGCGCAGGAGAATCGCTAACCGCGCGGCCCGCAACGAGCATCGGCAACTCGGGCGTAGGAGGTCGCAGAATGACCTCCGTCCCCCATGAGCGCGGGCCTAAGGGTGACAGGTGGAGCCGCCTGTCACCCTAGCAGAAGCAGGCCGCGGCGGCGACGCGCATTGCGTGCCTCCCCATACCCGGGGGCGAGTTGGGGACTCTATGGTCCCCACACCGGAAGAGGGCCAGATCGAGAGATATGGCTCTGGGTCGGCCGGGGTGCTAGGGATATGGCTACGACAATCTCACCTCCGGCAACTGACGGCCCACAGACGGCGTACGTTTTAGTCGGTTCGAGTCCGACATAACCTCCTCCTCCAGCTCCGGCGGGGGAGGTATCCGCGGGGATTTTCGCACGATAAAAAAAAAAGGACCAGGCAGTGTGCCACTCCCCCATAGGATGGGATGGGCCTTACTACCGCTATTACCGCGGGCCCAGCGGTTGTGGCCAGTGGCCATCTTCTGCTGCGGATGACGCAATCGTGCCAATAATATTCATACTGATGTTTGGTGCCTCATAAAATTATAATACTATTAGGTACAAAGAGACAGTCTTCTTATGCGTGGTATTTTTTTAAATTTATCAGTGACATTGGGATATTTTTTAGTAGGTGACCCGCCCAGGGGGGGGTCATGACCCCCACGACCCCCCCCCTGGATCCGCCACTGCTCCGAAGTGAAAGCGACTGAGATTTACACTAGGATGAAGAAGATTAGCTGTCGTAGAAGTTGTATGTCAAAAAAGTGCTTTGGCACTCGCTCTAGGTGAAGTCTGTGTCACAAATGCGCACTCACAGGCCTGCTTCTGCTGAGGCGGCCGTACATGTGACTCCTAGGCCTGCACCTAGAGTACCAGCCGGCTAGGGAGGTTTCTGGGGGGCCGTTCTCCTCCCATGCATGAGAATGTTGTCTTTGCCGAGGGTGGCGTGCAGGAAGTCTATTGAAAAGTCATACCTATCTATAACCGACTGCGCCAGTGGCGGGGCTAATGATTTACGCGAAAGTAAGTTACTTAATTTTTTTTCTTTGTTCACCTTTGTACTTAGGTCTAACGGTTGGATGGTTTTGAGATATCAAATAAAAAGTGTTCATTGGTTTCAAGCAGCTCAAGCGAGCTCAAGTCTTGAACTAGCTTTTAGGGATTATAGGTTTTTATAGAATGCGTTTTTTTAACTTTTATGTGAGTAACTATTAAATATTACTTATAGGTATACCAGCATAGAAATATCAGAAAACACCCAGACCTACCTATCTGATAAATACATTCTTTCAATTTCTTGAGTATGCGTTAGACGCGTAACCCGCGCCACGTATCTTGGACCTAAATCGTAAGACATACGATTAGTAAGATAGATACTCTAAGCATACGATGCTCTGGCACCCACTGATTGCTTTGTAATAGTCTATGCTTGGTGAATTTGAGTTCGTCTGCTGCAGTAGCACCCCATGCTATCCTCAAAAGACACCCAAGAAATGTGTACGGCGCGTATAGGGCACATTTTGAGCACATTTTAGGTCCAAGATACGTGGCGCGGGTTGTACTTAATGTTAACAGCATGTTACGATTTTGTGTACGAACCGACCACAAAGTGATACCGAACCCACATTTTCACACAATCAAGTAGTCAAGTACATTGCAGGGACAAGCAAGAAACTTCCGTAGGTAAGTACTAAAATGATTGAACATGAGGAGATAAACGGGCAAAGTTACCCTGCGGTTGACATAACCCTTATGCCTGGGTACAAGAGTTAATTTTACCGTGAATATATGTAAGTAAATGAAGGCTCTACGGCTGTTTAAATGTTTTGTGTAGGCGGTATAGTGGGCGATTGGTGGGAGCTCTCCTGAATGCATCGCGTTCCGTTCCCGTGTCACGACTGCCCGCCTCCGGGCTCCGACGAGGGCAGACAACAATGGGAGTGCAGTCATTTTACGATTACAAACAAAAGTGGTGAAGCAACATTTTTTGGTGGGCACCACCGGGACTGATTTGATGTGACTGCTACCGGAATCTGCTTAATATTATAAAAACTGAAGAGTTTGATTGTTTGGTTGAACGGGCTATTCTCAGGAACTGCTAATCCAATTTGAAAAAATATTTTGCATTAGTTATCTAACCCTTACAGGCTATTAATAGGTCTTTAGGTATTATAATCATGCTACTTCTCTAGAAGATGGAGCAGTACTAAAAAAAATGTGAACAAATCCGGCCGAATCTTTTACATTAAGTTTGAAAATTAATAAATTACCTACTGGCATAGGATTATTATAAAGGGGTGCAACGGGGATAAGATACTTGCGTTCTGATAGCCTAAACTTAGGCTGGATTTCATTAACGGATATCTGGTCAACTAAACTGAGTTCTCACAATGCAGTCTATGAAATTCCTTGCGGAAATACCTACCTACTTAGTGATATCGCAGTTTATTTCTCCAGAGTGTGGGATTCGAGAACGAGAAAAAAACATAGATTGCGTCAACTGTTTAACTTTCCGAGCAAGTCGTATTAAAACTATACAAAGTCCGAGATATCACCATCTGTGTGGGGTGGTGGAGACTATCTCTTTGGGCACAAGGCAGGAGGAGATTATAACTGAATCTCTCTCTGTGTGCACCACATCACGATTGTCTGAATTTCTCTATTCCTTTACGAGTAGGTACCTATAGGTTAGTACTATTACTTATTGTGTGGTATCTTAGGCCTGAACACATAGGTACATGGTCTTGGTCCCTGTCAATGGTTGTATCCAGCTTCGGTAGCCGCAAGTTACCTCAATATATCTACCTAACAACATTAAGGGTAGGTACAGAATGTTTTTTATACAACTGTGTCCCAGACAAGCACACGGCGCACCCGATGGAAAGTGGTTACCGCGGCCCGTGGACTAGTGCAGCAATAATGGAGGGTGTTAAATCATTATTTTTAATCGTCAGCGTTATTGCTTGGTTTAGTTTTCGGGAGCGTTTCTCTAACACCAGTAACAACCTGTTTATTATTTTTTATGTGTCCTTCACGATTAAGCATCATATAAATTATTTTATACATTAAAAAATCAGGTTTCTCTAAATTCGTACGTCATCAAAATAGTGTATGATATTTTTTCAATAAGTAATAGAAGTGTGTGAAAAAAATATCAACAAGGACGCTCCCCAGTTTCGGAACAAGGAAGCAAGGCCGGGTGCGGGCGGGATAGGATGGGGTATGGGGTGACGCACCGCGCATGCGCCACGAAGGGGCGGCTGCGCGCAGTCGCCACGCGCCCGTCCTCATAACAACATGGCGTGTCACTATCGCGTCCCTCAAGGACACATCTGACATCCTCGCGGCAAAAAACACAAACCCGTCTGTCACTGACACAATCCAGGCTCAATAATATATTTTGTGAATATTGTGTGTTATAAAAGTGTTCAGTGAACTGTGTGTGTTTACTAATTGGAATACCGGCTCTCCGCACACCCCAATTGTTTCAGCAAGGTGGGTATGAAAAACAATAATAAAACGAATGATTAATCTCTTTCATAATGGTCCATTGAAGAATTGTTTACATTGTGTGTCATTATGTATTTACTTTGTAATAAAGGTACGGCTATAGAGCGCTAATAAATAATAAACACATCTTTCATGACCTACCACAAACTTTAGGTCACTTCTTCTCTGTCCAATCCCAAATCTTGTTGTATTTCATCTTCTCGTTTCTGATTTGTTATCGATTTGTAGATTTGTTATAGTATGTTAGATATGCATAAAATAACGATAAGATTATACCTACAGCTACAGGCGGAAAACATATTTTTAAAATTAAAGATTCACATGACAAAGGTGTTTATCATAGAACCAAAAAAAAAATGATGTCAAAATACCTATCAATTTTATTATTAAGTACGTAAAAAAAATATTATTATTATTTTCTACTTAGGAAGATATTTAATTGGTTCCATTGTGAAAATTATTAAATAACCTATATATTTATTTGTTATTATTTTAGCGCGATATATAAAATCCGTTAAAAAGTGGTTGATATTCGCGTAAACTTCAGACAGTATCATCAAAGTCTACATTTAATTCGCTTCGTTAATAAGTATTGTGTAAAATGTGTAATACCTAACTAGATTAATAATGCTAACACTAGTTTCGCTTTGTTACGTTCGTCTGCATAATTTCCTTCCTCATCAAAATGTTCACCTAATTGGGATAATGATTCAGCTGGATATGAAAAACTGCATTTCAATATAATTATTTCATTGGATTCGTCATCTTTTTTATTTCGTTTTAGGTGTTAGGTTCCTACATAATTACATAGGTATTTTATAAGTCATCATAACACTATACATAACTAGCTGTCGCGGCGAACTTCGTACCGCCATATTTTTCCCGTTCCCGCTGCACCTATAAACCTTCCCTGTACACCCACGAATATTTCAAGACTAAAATGAGCCAAATCGGTTCAGCCGTTCTTGAGTTATAATAAGCTAACAACGAAAAGTGGCATTGATTTTTAAATATTAGATTAAATAATAGACTTAACTGAAGATCTCCAAACGACGAACCAACAGACGATTCCAATCATTAATGTACAACTTCAAGCCATCTTGATCATAACTATGAAACGGATAAAATTGTATCCAAATCTGTCTATTCCTTTAGGAGCTATGATGCCTCAGCAAGACACAATGTCCATGAATACGCTAATCTTCTAACTTCCCTTTTTGCATAGGGTCAAAAAGAAACAGATTCTTACTGTTGTTGATTTTTAAACCAGAGGTAATGAGGTATCAAACAACCATGAAACTCGTTTCAAGGAAGACCCCCTATGTCTGGGCTACTGACTGATCAACCTGTGTTTAAAAATCGCCTATCAGCGCTTATGGACAACTGCAATGCGCAACAACAAGAGTTGCGTGCAATTCTGTACGTTTCCAATGTGTTCTGCCTCCCCAGGGAGTTCTGTGGGTCCATAGAATCGCTATCCATAAGGATTCTAGCTAGCACAGAGCCGAAAATCTACCTGTAGACGGAACAAAACTCGCCCTTATTATGTACAGTTGACAAACACTTTTCATATAAAGTTGTGTGAAAAGTTACAACCGTATCTCCTTTGTCGACTGACCATCGAAAGTCTCGTTTGAGGTACCTCATATAGGCCTGAATCCATCCATACTCCATAGGTACTAATATTATAAATGCGAAAGTAACTTTGTCTGTCTGTCTGTCTGTCCTTGACGCTTTCAAGCCTAAACCACTGAACCGATTTTGATGAAATTTGGTACAGAGATAGATCAGACCTTGGGAAAAGATATAGGCTATGTTTGATCGCGATAACCGACATGCACGCGGGCGGAGCCTCGGGCAAAAGCTAGTATACAATAAATTATGTTAAGATCTAATAATTTGTTTATAAATAAACAGTTTAATAATATAGATCAGATATGTTCCTATTCTTTAATAGGTAAAGGTTAGCTTATCAGTTCTCAACTATCAAACGACGCCCAATTTCCGTCAAGATCATTATCTGCAACGTTGTTGAAAAAATTTGCATAATTTATCGATTAGCCTCTATGTCCCTAAGCACTATTCTCATAGAAAATACTGAGCAGTAACTATCGTATTTGTAATTCTAGTCGCGAATCATATGACGGAGTCTAGGGTACTAATGACATGGTATAGCACAATTCTTAGCTAAATTTAGACAGGGCTGCCGTCCGTCTCAATTTCCTTTCCCGGACGTATATCAGCAATCTAGGCTGGCCGTATAGGATCATCTGTCATCTGTCTGGACAGAGCAAAAAGCAAAGCAAAAAGTGTTGCAAGGAAACCCGGAATGGGTTTCAGGATGATTCATATTTCGGGTAAATACGAATCATCCTGAAACCAATTCGGGGTCGTTCAAAAAAGGTTTCCAAAAGTGTCCGCACCCTTCCCATGGCAGGATAAATCCCGATTGATTTAGGTTTAGTTTCACCTACGTATCAAGCTAGCGCTGCGTTTAGTTCAAACTGCGTTATCATATTTTCCTCAATGATTATCATGGTCCGTCATTGTCATAACCGTCGACCTGTCCTTGTCCTAATTATGTCAGTGCAATATTGTTTTTTCTTCCATATTTTCCCGACAGACGTAATCTCCTTAGTTACTCCCTTCCTTGCTATGTTCTCTTTCATGTAATCCATCCTTCTTATTTGAGTCTACTATTTGATTATTCGAAAGGACCCACTAAATGTTTAGTTTTGGATTTTTTTTTCCAACTAGAATGAGGTTCTAAGTAATGGTAGCCCTAGCTTTGCATAATCATTTGGTCACAGGTACATGCTCGTATTATCTAAAGACATCATTATCATAGAATATACCGACTGGTGGGAAGTTGTCGGTCTTTTGTTTGACAAACAATATGCCTTCTTCAGGAAAAATCGAACGTGTCAGACGGGTGGGATTATTAGGCTCACTCCCCAATACCTGGCACTTCGGTATTGCCGAAGATCGTATTTCTTGCAGCGTAGGTAGTGTTTCAGTTTTAGTTATGAAATAGTTTTGTCTGATTTTTTGAATTCCTTCTTATTAACTGAGGTTCTCTTGTAAACAAACGGATCATGTGACTCAAATACAAAACACTATGTAATATTATTTGTATGGTCATCTGGATAATATATAACCTAAACCTGACCTGATAATAAATTCGGGAACGGATCTCTTCAACAGCTTCGAGTGAACCCTTCGACTTGGTACTTATTTGAATTGTTTTCCCCATACATTACATTGGGCAAAGGCAACGAACGTTATGTATGAAATGGTGGTTATGGATAAAAGAAGTAAACTGACCTTAAGTATTTTGAAACACGCATGGTCCATGTAGGGTGGTTTGTCGTGCATTGTACCCTCGTAGAAATAGAAACTTAACTCTGTACTAATATGGGTACATGTACATATTGTCTGCCACGCAATCAATCGAAATCGATTGAAGGGCGATTTCTTTTTTGTGTAGATAAAGACTATCCTTCTTATTGGGCAATATAGTACTGTAATTAGTGCGTAATTCTTGGGGTTGAATATCCATCCATAATATAACCGTGATCGGTATTGTTTAGCTAATAATATTCCTAATTATTTATTTTCCTAATATTAAAGAATTAGGAAATGCGACCATAACATCGTCATTTAGTGGGATATAATTGTGATTATTCTCCTCCAGAAGAGGAATTACATGTTTATTTACTAAAGAATATCGGTGCAGAAATAATAGCTTAATATGTAATAGCATGAAATCAGTCGTAAGTGGTCGTAAATTTTAACAAGTAATCGATGATTCATTATCCTGCTTTCGCTACTAATTTCCAAAGATTTTTCAACTTCCACACAAATAGCGCATTCCAGATGCACTTTATCTCCATTCAGCTGCCTCATAAGTGTCTGCTAACCGGCAGAAGATAAATAAAGATCTGACGAATTCTATTTCCTTCTTGAAAATAGGGTACGAAAGAAATTGTAGACAGTACCATGTGTGAAGAGTTTCGTCGATTACACATCCGCCCGCTCAATTAAACCAACCCTACACTAAGTAGCTCCCACTTTAGACTGCTGTCATAATATTTAGCAGACTTCAAATAAAGGCATTTAAGCTCCTTTCGAGTTTTGGATTTGTTAATAAAACGCATTGTGTGGTCCTGCCCCCCGGACAAGTGGCAATTCGTCGGCCGGCCGGCGTAGTGTAGAATAGAATGACGAATTTATGAGATCTGACGTTTATGACATGCGTTGACAACTGTCATAAACGTCAAATCCCATACATTCGTCATTCTATTCTACAATACGCTGGCCAACGAATTGTCATTAGTCTAGGGGGGCTGAGCTGACCCTATGTCATAGAATAGCTAAATAGTTGACCTCCGTTACATATGAAGTTATTACTTATTACGGTTATTACCATTGTTTAACTAGATTCAATATTATTATATGTAATGAAATAGTTTTGATCTACTATGCTGTGATGATTTTGTTTGAAAAAACATTCATTGTGTGTTATGGGTATGACCTTATTATTACTCGGGATTCGTATCAAGAATTTACATCCTTCTATTCATTTCATATTTTCCGGCTGGCTTGATCTGATAAGTATGTATCACACTCTCAGATATAATATGTACTTTGAACAGCAATAACCTGCATTGGCTGCATTTCATTAGGTTTGTGAGTCTGAAGCCTTGTTTTATTTCCTAGTCTTCTCTTTTGCCATCCCCATACCATCTGCAGGTGGAAACGCGCGTCAGCTCAGCACCTGAGTGGTTTTGCAAACGTTTATAAATCTTACTTACAATCTCGGCAATGAACCTTTAATTCACAAATAAGTTTATAATAATAGCTGAGATTTTCTGAGACACCTGCACCTAACAGTTCCTGTATTATATCTCAGTTCCCAGTTCCCACATCATTCAGATGATGTGTGAAGTAGATATCAAGACATGACACGATCTTTAAATTAACATGGTTAATATTAATTGACTTTGGCAATGAACTTTATGATCTACATTTACGCACTACAAATTAACGATAAAACGTTTACGCTCTACAAAATACGTCTGTCGGTATGTTACCTCGTAGAATTTTATTTCTCAATCTTGTTAACTATAATTATATAACTTTATAAGGAAGCTATAGCTCGGTTTTCTGCTCAGGACATTTATAGGCTTGGAAGAATGCCAACCAACACAAGAACTCCTTACATAAGGGATTCTAAGAGAGCTTAGTCCTCGATGTTTAATTTGCACGTAATGGAAGTCGACTCACAGAGCTTTTTTTGTGTCTACAACACAATGATTCAACTCAGAGGACTTTTATTTCATCTTGGGACTCTGACCTTTGTTCTGAGTTCTGAGTTCTGACTAAGCGAGTATCGATGCCCGTGAACTTTGTGTCGCTCGAATTCTCCCATAAAATCGTATTAAATATCGCCGCATGGGCCGGTTTGCGAGGTCTTTGAACCCCCGAATTCCCCTCAGATGTTTAAGCCACCGCTATATTTAGAACTGCACATTCATACCAAATCGGGACGCGGTTGTTGTTTTAAATCTAGGAATTACAAATATCTTGAACGATTAACGATCGTTGCCCATTTAGGAGAGAATCTCCGAACTATTTATATTTTTAGTTTGATTACAAGAGATTTGGAACTAGCTATGGTAATCTTTTCGAGAAATTTGAACCTCTTAAATCAGATGTAGGAAAACACGCTTCGTGTTTAACTGTTGAAAGTGTAAGTGTTGATTTATGAATGAATCTGGCAACGGGTTGAATATTTTCTAGATTACACACAACATTATACAATGTGGTTGTAAACATATTAAGTCTTGGAAATCGTAAAAATACCTACGCTGTTAGCTAGTCATGAAATCGTTATTCTTCGAACACGAATCACACAATGCACATTAAAAAAATGCTATGTTTTGTATTCAGTATTGTTTTTTAATGTACATATCCAATTACGTGACCAAAGAAGTGAAAACATTTTTTAGAAAAAAAAAATGTGTTTGCTGTTAATTTACAAATTGAGGATGTTCCAAGCACTCGAATTGACTTTTCTCTCTATCTCTCTATCTCATTTCATAGATTTCTTCGAAAATATATTAGTATGAAACGAACTATCCTGTCGTAGTCGTGATTCAATTAAAATCTTTTTGCTGTCCATAGAATTTACAATTACGTCGGTAGTTTAGTGGTTAAGGAGTCGGCCTTACGATCGAGAGGTCCCGGGTTCGAATCCTGGCCATTACACTACCGACGTGAACCCACTCCTAGCACAAGCAATTTAGCTTAGTTGGAGGGGTTAACGGGAATATTAGTAATTTCGGTTGCTAATATTCTTTTAAAAAGAAAAAAAAAAAAAAAAATTTGCTTCTGTGAGCCCAAAGACATTTCATAACATTCTTTTTATATATAATATCTTTGTGTGAGCCCCATTGTCGTGAGATGAATTTAATCGTCAGTGATGTTGGTATTTCGAAGTCTCCGTTAATTTATGTCTGTTTCAATTTTATAACACCTATAAAAGATTGTCGCCACATGGGAATTTTGATCCCGATTGCCACCAAGTGGCAATTTATGTGAGGGAGACTGGGATGGGGTCACAACACTTCATAAAACGATGTGACTTGTCTGTCTGTGAAAAATGAAGAATACATAAGCGCGTGACTAAATGTGGCATCAACTCCCATACTGCCTATATTTCAAACAAGAATGAACATTTACACGATTCTTATCATTCACTGACAAAAAAATATGATACAACTTTAGAAAGAGTTCACATTATAATGTTGAAAGTGTCCCCTTGTAAATACGAACGTTTTATGAATTCCTTCATTACTGGCTGGATGACGCATGACGTATTGTTTCTCCCTACACGGCAGGTAATAAGAAACTAGGGAGGCAAGCATGGGTAGTGTAGTGTCTCATTTCAACATCGACGTGCAGATCAATTTACCTACCACATTATGCTCCATCTCTGTTACCCTTCTCCATTAAAACGAGACAGGCAGAATGCAGATTGCTTTTTCAAGTAAGGAAGCACGATTACGTATTGGAATTTTAATTCTGTACACGTTTCGTGGCCATTTTTATTTCCGCTGAGGAAATGTCATCAAATTTTTGTAAATCAATTTCCTGATGTAACCACACTTCGATGCCATCATCGCTCGCCATGTTGGGTATGGATTAAAATTTTAATGATGGATATTTTCCTGATGTTATTTATTACATGCAGTATTGTACAATATAGGTACCTACCTACCTAATATGCATATTTGAATGCTTATTGCAGCCTATTGTTACGAAATTGGCGTTATCAAAGGTACCTGGTGAACAAGTGAAAGGTAATGTAGAAGGCATGTTCTATCCTATCTCAGAATTCACAGATATTAAAATATTACCTATATTCATACTTTGGCTTTGATCAAAATGCTAAGTAAGTACTTAAGTATCTATCTACTTTATTCAAGTACTCTGCGGTTTCATCCGATAAAAACTTTTAAGGATAAAAAGTACATAAGTAGTAGTTGTCAAAGATTTAGGTACCGCTATCACATAAATATGCATTGTTTATTGCGAATTACGTCAATTGAAGTCGGTTTTACTGCGACACTTGTTCGGAAGGGTGCTCACTCAATTCACACATATACGAAAATCAGTGCCATGAGTAAGTGGGTCTGCGAGAAATAATTAGTGGATTAATAAGTAGTGGGTCTACGAGAAATAACTCTCCCTCGTGGTGCCACTAGTGGAACAAATTCGTGGGTCCACGAGAAAACAGGGGATTTTTTCTGTTGTTGTGAATATAAATCGTAGAAGGCGACTGAGGTATAGGGCTGTTCTCCATCCGACAGTGACGGCAATAGGCTCGCCCCCTATTACGTTGGACCGAAAATTAGCTTATTCCCGATTCCCCCTTTTACCGATTTCCGCTGAAATTATTATCAGCTATTCATAGTTGGCGAAATGTAGGCTAATCAGGTGGAAATTATGTATGACGGAAATCTGTATGATGTGATGATCGAGATTTTTTGTATGATCTTATTAGGTATCATTACATAAAGGTTCACACTGGTCTCACATAATCGTCCAGTCAGGTACTGAATAGTGTTATACTATGTTTGTTTAACTAGCGCGTGCCATTGTAATGACTGCAGCTGTTCGATCGATACGTAATGCAGTAGTTTTGTACCCACGATTCAGATTAGAAATTATTATGGCGATAGGGAAATTTCGATTAGCACTTCGTGTTCATGTATCTGGGTTGCTTTATAGATAGCAATTAGAGCTAAAGCGACTATGTGTGGGTGTTACACTGTTTAATTTAAGCTATAAAATAGTATCTGTTTTCTGCTACTCTGCTTACACGAAGTATTGACCCCTTTCTCGCAACTTACAGGAACCTATGTCCGTGATAAAAAGCTACCTATAAAGTTCGGATTAATAGGTCATTGTTCCAAATTTCAAGCACTTTATCCTTCTGTAGTGAATTTATGTAACAAAATATAAATCCATCCATTCAAACTTTTGCAAACTGCAGCCAGGACGATGATGAACTTGCTTTATGTTTTTCATCTCAGTAACAGTAGCTAGAGCGATGCTGTGAAGAACTCTTGGGTTCAATTACTGGGTTGGGCATCGTGAACTTAAATTACTGCAGTCGGTCATGTAAGCATGTTTCTCATCTCATTCATCATAATGGTAGCTAGTGCGTTGTTGTGTAGAAGTCTTGAGTTTGGGTCCTGGGTCGGGTGAACTTAATATGTCATTAATACATCGTTTATCAATTTCGATTGTTGTCACTGCAGCCAGTCATGTAAGCATGTTTCTCATCTCATACACCATAACGATATCTAGTGCGTTGTTACTTGTGCATGATTGCATGAAATCTAGGATTAGGTTTCCGGGTCGGGCATGGTGGGAAATATAGCTATAACTTTCATAAACACGATTAACGAGTCATCATTTCAGCCATAGGAAGTCCACTGCTGGACATAGGCCTCCCCTATAGATCTCCAATAGGACCGGTTGGAAGCGTCTCGCATCCAGCGCGTTCCCGCGGCCTTTATGAGGTCGTCTGTCCACCTTGTGGGTGGATGTCCTACGCTGCGCTTGCCGATACGTGGCCTCCACTCGAGGACTTTTCGACCCCATCGGTCATCAGTCCTCCGTGCTATGTGCCCTGCCCACTGCCATTTCAACTTGCTAATCCGCTGGGCTATGTCGGTAACCTTGGTTCTTCTACGGATCTCCTCATTTCTGATTCGATCTCGCAGAGAGACTCCGAGCATAGCCCTCTCCATAGCTCGTTGGGCTACTTTGAGCTTACTCATAAGGCCCATAGTGAGGGACCACGTTTCAGTGCCATAAGTCATCACTGGTAACACACACTGGTCGAAAACCTTCGACTTGAGACACTGAGGTATGTCGGACGAGAAGACATTGCGTAATTTTCCGAACGCTGCCCAGCCGAGTTGGATTCGGCGATTGACCTCTTTCTTGAAGTTGGATCTACCTAACTGGACTACTTGTCCTAGGTAGACGTACGAGTCAACAACTTCAAGAACCGAGCTCTCAACAGATATCGGGGTAGGTACAACATGGGCATTGCACATCACCTTTGTCTTGTCCATGTTCATTTTAAGACCCACCTGTTGAGAAACTCGGTTGAGGCCTTCGAGCATCGTGTTGAGATCTTCCATCGATTCTGCCATGACTACAATATCGTCGGCAAACCGGAGGTGAGTGATGTATTCGCCATTAATATTGATGCCGAATCCTTTCCATTCCAGGAGCTTGAAGGCATTCTCCAAAGTGGCCGTAAACAGTTTCGGAGATATCACGTCTCCCTGTCTTACGCCTCTTTTCAAAGGGATCGCCCTCGAACTCTGTTCCTGTACTCGAACCGACATGGTGGCGTTATTATACAAACACTTCAACACTTCGATGTACCGATAGTCAATACGGCACCGCTGGAGAGACTCAAGCACAGCCCATGTCTCGACCGAATCAAAGGCTTTCTCATAGTCCACAAACGCTAAGCAAAGTGGTAAATTATACTCTTCGGTCTTCTGTATAACTTGCCGCAGCGTATGGATGTGGTCTATGGTACTGTAGCCTCTACGGAAACCGGCTTGTTCGGGAGGCTGGAAGTCATCAAGCCTGCGCTCGAGACGGTTCGTAATGACCCTTGAAAACAGCTTGTAAACATGGCTCAGAAGCGAGATGGGTCTGTAATTCTTCAGTAAGGTATTGTCACCTTTCTTAAAGAACAGCACCACCACGCCTCTGTTCCACGCTTCTGGCGTTATGCCCTCGAGGACGACGGTGTTAAAAAGCCTCTGAAGGACTTTAAGTACCGGTGTTCCACCCGCTTTCAGAAGCTCTGAAGTGATTCCGTCGTCACCCGGTGCCTTGTTGTTCTTAAGCTGATTCAGGGCCATTCTAATCTCGTACAGGCTGATGTCCGGGATATCCTCGGTGAAGTGTCGGGTCAACTTGGCTCTTGGGTCGGTCGCCATGTTGCCAGCAGGATTAGCGACCGAAGCGTATAGCTGTCCATAGAACCTTTCGATCTCCTCCAAAACCTCAGCCTTGGTCGACGCTATACTGCCATCTTCTCTCTTCAGCTTAGTCAACTGGCTTTGCCCAACAGACAGATTTCTTGCGAACACTTTGGAGCCTTTGTTCCGCTCGATTGTCTTATTACCTTTCCTAATTATCACTCAGAATAACACCTTCAGTCCAAGAGATACATAATATGTATTACGTTTCGTTTATTGCAAAAATATTTCCAGTTACAGAACCCCAGATCATTAAATCCTGATATTGTGTATCCGAATTCCTTATTTCCATATAAGTAAAGAACATGCGAAAAGAGAGATTCGTCACACATGTTGTACTTACAATGATAAGTCAGTTTTAGCTATAAGACACATGAGTAACTCTTACTCATAGTGTGCTAAGTACAGTTTTATCTGCCTTATTTTACTTAGGTGCGCAAGCGCATAAGAATGTCGCAAAGATGGTTTTAACGAAGATTCATACTATCATTTCTATTTACTCTTGCCCGAAAAAGTAGTCGTTTCGTGGAATATGTTGTATGTACCTAATTATAAAGGCTTCATTTATTTTTCTGTAGGTTTTTAGTTTTTAGAGTGCATAGAATGTCGAGGTTCCTTTCGCGGTCCATTGGATTCAGGAAACCTTCATAATAGTATCATTAGTATCCTGTAATCTGTGTCTAAATTGAGTAGGTCACAAGAAATGCCCTCAACGATATTACCAGAAGTACCCGAAAGTAGTTCTTCACGACCAACAGACCAATCTTAGCTGAATATTATTCTGTTTAGATTCTCTGATTATTTAGTTGTTCTAAATTATGCCGGCTATGCAACTGCCATAGTCATCGTATCTCATCAGGGGGATCGTGAAGAAGCCTTCAGTTTACACATTGAAATATTATAAATAACTTAACAGTACGTGAGATTGAACTAATTACTTATGAACGTGACAGGTGCATGCAATCCTAGTGGCGATTGTGCACGTGTAAAATGTTACCTACACTTATCAATTTTAAACTTAATCCCGATGATGTGGTAATACACACATTTCCGAATGTCATGTGTACTTACATTAATTTCAAAACTTATTTCAGATCAATGAAAAATAGTTCTTATTCCCTCACAATGAGGGTTGTTATATTTAGCAATCGCACATTGGTGCTTGTAAAAAAATGGAGTTTCTTTATGCTTCGGATTACAAAAGGACCCTTCCCAATCTGCACTGCTTTGAATTTTATTTTTGCTATGGAGCAAATATGAACATACTGTGTTATAAATTATTTGGCTATTATTATAGATCTCTACTGAATCGTAATGTGACTTGGCAAATATTTTTAATTAAATGCTGTCAGATTTTGAACTCAATAGATTGATGCTTATTACCTGACTGCCAAGGAAGGGTTACTTAATTGTATCTATCATCTATTCAACAGACAATAATTAAAACTCAACTTTTGCACTATTGCACGCTCTTCTTATGCATATACGAAGAAAAGATTCAACACAATGACATGACTATTGCTATAATTCCTAAAAAGCATACATATCGATTAACGTAATGTATGCAATCAATTTAATCCGTCTAGCGTAAAGCGACATCTAGATCGCATAGCGATAGGCGCCTGCGCTTGCCCATGATTCACCCACGCACCAGTGCGCGTGCGCAACATTGTGTCAACGTTTTTGTAAGTAGAAAAAACGGCGCAGGCACACGGACATGACAAGAAACAACATACTTAATGTAGCTATTCAGTCAAAACATTTCCGTAGATTACTTTTTTAAACGGTAATACATGATGGCTGGTTTTAATTGCTGTGTGTAAATTCTTGTAAACTTGTAGCAACAGTATTTACCTTTTACACTGCAGTGCGGTATGTAATATAGTTTTCTTTAAGAACGTTGGAAGACACCTATGTTCGATTTGTATTATTTCGAGTGGCGTCTAAGCAACACACCTGGTGAAAGGTTTCGTCGCTTAACGAATAGATGGCGTTGTTATAAAACAAGTTTTTAGTAGTTTTTCTTCAAAATACTACTAAAAATAATACTACAAAAAACTTCTCCTGCAAACCTGATTGATGGATGAGGCGCTGGCGCAGGCTTTCCTCTATCATCAGACAGATCAGACAATATTAAGTAATATGTGCCAGAACGGCTGGACGGATCTGAATGAAATTTGGCTCAGAGATAGGTATTAGGTAGCCTGAAAGGGATAGTACATAGACTTTTTATCTCGATAATAATATGGGAATAACCTCAATTCAATTTCCATTCACTTCTAAGCTATGGCGAGTTGGCATTCGACTTACTCGCGGACAACCGCTTAGAGTTTATTCATATTTAATAATGCTTTGCAAGTAAGTATACTCATAATTACATAATGTAATGTTCTCAAAGCTCATCGCCGTCTTATCCATAATTGCTTACACAAAACTTGAATGCGGCATCTGCTCAAACGCCTACGCATCCAAGCTTTACCCAGGCAACGAATCGTATCGAAACCGCTTAGCGGCAAGCCCCTCACTTACACCGATCCAATTGATATAACTGGTACAACCATTCAACAACGCATCTATATTAAAATGTTGATAGGTCAAAAGGGTCAAAACGTAATAACTCATTTTGTACACTTTACGAGTCGATGGATAAATTGTGTGACAGTACATTTCTATAGAACAGCTGGATTTTCGAGGACCAAACCAAGCTTACCTGCCAGCCGATTGATGGATGAGGTTCTGCAGGGTACACGAAGTTTATAGGTCACCCCGGCAACAAGGTGAAAGCCATAGATGCAATTGGGAATAACGCTAAGGTGATGACGATGCATCACTTGTTATTCATTTCTGTGTTATAAAGATAATGAATCAATGTATAAAACTAATGTTGAATACATTTTTACACCGACCTTTTGCATTAGGGAACAAAAATTAATGTTTATAAACAAACCTAACATCGCCATTGTTCGTAATGCTGTTGTGATGCTGATGACTCATCCTCAAACTCATGAAAAATGTATTTTTTTCATTACCGAAATTTTGAAATGTTTTTTTTTTCTGGATTTATCTACTGCTTTATTGTCACGAGGTCAGCAAAATGTCAACATTCATTAATCTAGTTTCTACAAACCCATTTCTAATCCTAAATTAAAAATTAATTCCTGCCTCGTCCAGGAACCGTGACCATTTTCGTTCCTAACAGCTTGTCTAGCATAATGTAAAAGTTAATGGCTACCAACACTAAACGCTGTTATAAAAATTTGCTCAGCCCGGGCAAAACAACAAGACGTTTTCATCAATGTAGCAACAGTCTCAAAAGCTGTTAGCCATATACTTCAAACTACTTCAGAGAAATGTTTCTACTTAAGTATTCGAGTATTTCCTTTAGGATGTAGGATACATTAAGTCTTTATTTAGAAATATTGTGCTCACGTAAATCCTAGGCATCCTCATTTATCGAGAAAGTGGTTTACTGTCTCGTCTTTGCTACATATAGATTACATCCATTCTTTGTGTTTACTTAGATGGAAACTTAAACCTATTGACGGTTTCTTTGTTTCGAATACTAAAGTATCAAACAATTACATGGCTCACCCATGCAATGTGGTTGGTAGCACGATCTCGTAGCGATAATGTTCGAATTCTCGTCTTGAATCGCGGATTCGATTTTTCCGCAGAACTTACCAATGGAACCAACAGTCCTAATCCCTAAATTTTTACCAGACTATGGTAAAGCCAAAGGAGGGTTGTTGATCTCATCAATCCATTTTTGATTGCATCAAGTTCAGTCCAAATTATATGGAACTATCTATGAAGTGCCATTAAAAAAAAAACTATTTTCAAAACGTTAACGTGGTGTTAGACGTTTCGGATAAATTATCATCATAAACCCATTTTAAAATACGCATTTAGCCCAGTCAACAAGCATAGGTACTAGTAACCTATGATCATCGTCGTTACTAACCAGAATGTTTATATCTGCTGTCACTAGAGATAAACGCCTTCCTCCCAGACACCGTTAGTGCATTTACTCATATCCTATTATTAATTTTATAATCTTAGTAACCAATTCTATCCTACTGACCACCATGTGTGCAACGACGGAAGGGGCTATATCTCTTTTGATCGATATGAATGTTTATAAAGCTCTCATCCTCAGGGGAGTCGTATTTTAAATTCGTGACGTCGCATACTCTTTCTATAATGAATCACATGTCCTATTTATTGATAGTATAAACATATCGTAGCCGGCCAGTCAATGGTGCACATCCGCGTGTATGTGACCCCCATTCAGTGATCACGTACCCCGCGGCCTTCGTGATCTGCTTGCATTCGACCCGCGACCGTTTGCTAGTGATGGTGATAGCGTATCGAAATTTGTCGATGTTTTTTGAAATGTAAAAAAATGCCTGTAGTTAAAAAACCAGGGTTTTTTTTGATATGTTGCTAGTTGCCTTTTCTAAGTGAAAATACTCTTAAGTGTGTGATCGATCTTGGAATTTACCAGTTCGATACATACCTATCTAATCCAATTTCAAAAAATCAAACATCATGTCATGTAATCCAATCATTGAGACAAGGTTCATCACTTAAAATAATCACGTTTCTAACAAAGTAACCGCAACTACAGTAATCAATCAATTAGCCTATTGCAGTCCACTGCTGGATATACAATGAAGGCACTCTAAATCCTGAAGTCACCCTTTATATCTGATTCAAATGTCTCGTAAGCTATGACTAAGCTCACCTGTCTAGAAGCACATGGTAAAACATCGTATTAATCCTACGCTTATCATAATAATACCTTCCTTGCCAATAACCGTTATCACTGTTTTATCTGACCTTTCAATGTCGATATGTTAAAGCTTCAATAACCCACACATCACTACAACGCACGAGGATATAAAATTAATTGTAATTCTATAGGCACATGAGGATGGTCTCCTTTCTCCAAAGATTCAACGCAAATCTTTTACTTTTAAAAAAGGATTATTGGAGAAATCAAAGCGGATGTTTTATTTACTTTGCTTGAATGATAGTAATCCGAGATAGAGAAAGTGATACTTGTTTCATTTCAGAAGTTAAACTTACAATACATTTTGTATTATATGGAAGAATGTTGGATGAAAGTTAGTCGTCTGTTACTTGTCTGTTAGTAAATTGGCGCCCGGACGTGTTGATGAATAGGGCTAAAACGATAAGTTCTCTTTTCTCCCATCAGTTTTTCAGGTTTCCTTTTATAGCACTTATTGAACTGCAGACTAATGAACGGTTCATCATCATTCATCAATGTTTGAAATTGGTGAGCTTCGAAGAGGACATGAAAAGTTCTTGTAATCGCTGGTAATTTTAGATTAATGATAAAAGTTCTTTATCATTGTACAAACAAAAGTAGTAAGATATTTACCTAGAAAGCCTGACAACACAATTGTGATGGAAGATAGCAAAATTCTTTGGAACTTAGGCATCTTTACTCAGTTTAAGGAAAATAGATTAGGATTGCAAGCACCATTTCGCGCAACTGTGAAATATGTCATGAGTACTCATGAGAAATATTTTATCAAGTAAACAAACAAGTTTATTATAGACTTAGTGGGTTTGAGGATTAAGATTGTTAAACCTCCTGTGTATTCATCAAGTATTTCTAATTATGGCCAATGCCAACTTACCGTGCATTCGTAGTACAATGTGTGGACAGTCGTATTTGCATGTTTGCGTGTTCGTCAAATATTTACAACAAACGCCCAATAGCGAACACGAATAGCCATGTGAAGTGCCACCATAAATAGCAAGCACAAATGTCAATATATCTATTTTATATTGCCGCATATGCCGCTCAATCTCACATCAATCAAAGTTACGCTGTATCTTTGTTGAAATAACGATAGAATAATGCCTTACGAATTGTCGCCTAATGGCATAAATTGTTGAAACTCAGACTTATTGTTAAGAATGTTTTCAGTAAAGGAAAATTCGCATTGATTAGATCATATTGATTGATATTGATTGGTAAAGCGGACCCCAGACTTTGAGGTGAAAGGTTCGGATGCGATTGGGATTAACGATAGGATGAAGCAGAGAGTCATATTGATTTGACACGATGCCAACAGCTACATTCTATCATCGCACCTCTCGCCACAGGCGTCATCCTCACACATTGCGTCCGGAAACAGTGCGCACTTTGCGGTTTGAAAGGCACTTCATCCCACGCATACTCAAGCTGTGGAATGAACTCCCTGCGGTGGTTTTCCTAAGCGACTACAATATGGGGTTCTTCAAGAAGGGCATTAGAAGGTTTCTTCAAGGTCGGCAGCGCGAATGTGACGCCCCTGGTGTTGCATACGTCCATAGGCCACGGTGACCGCTTCCCATCAGGTGGGCCGTGTGCTTGTCTGCCAACTAAGTGGTATAAAAAAAAATCAAGAAACTAATATATATTATGAACTTTAACTTATTATTCACGACGCAGCCTCTCCACGGTCATGTGATTATAAAATACCAACAATTACCTCGTTTATTGAGATCCACGTTTGTACGATACTCGATGTAGGTGGCAATCAGAAGTTCATGTAAGTGATTCAGTGAAATTATAATGGCAACGTGATACCAAGAAAGGAGTGAGGATATTAGAAAGTAACCTTTATACGTGGGTAGTTAGATTTTATGGCGCACGTGTGAACTTAGACAGGTGGCCCTTGTTTGATATCATTGACATCGGTCATTTTGGAACCTTTTATTTTTGAATGCTACTGAGATATTGTATCTCGCTAAGATCGAGAGCTACCGGGTTCGAATCTAGCCCATTACACTATGTGAACCCACTCCTAACACAAGTGTTTACTTTGGCTGCAGGAGTTAAAGGGAATATTTATAATTTACTGCGGTTATTAATATTCTTGTTAAATAAAGAATTGGTGACTTATGAGAATTTCAATTCGCCCGGACCTGAATGATTCACGCTAATCTGATCGAATTTGAATTTTAAAAGGCTTTCAGAGACATTCAGCACAACCTTTTATTTCCACAGTACAATAGACATCGATGAAAGAAAAAATGTATGGGAAACCCATACGGGGAAGTCTGAAGTCAGTTATCGAGTATTCTCAATGTTACTCGGATTGTTATTATGAGTGTATCACAAAAGTTAATATCGCTGAATGTATCCGGTTAGTCACAAATATGAGTAAGTCAGTAAATCCCAGAGATTACTGTGTAAAAATAGATGCAAAATGAGTGAACGCTTTGCTATTTTCAGTAGTTCATCTACCCACAAGATACGAGTATTTCTAGAGTTCTGTGTAGCGTTTTATTGGATTGGCACTCACGCGTAGGTGTTTTGTGGAATATTTAAAAAAATATTTGCAAATTACTGAATAAGTTGCTTCACCTGTCGAGAGCAAACGTGTAAATTGAACGATTGAAACAAAGATTCGAGAGCATTGTTCGTTTTGATCCGCTATGGCAAGGTCACTGCGACACCTACGCGTCTGCCATTTGGAGCTGGTGACCTGATTGAGTGGCAGATGACAGCGGATTGAAGACTTCCTATAAGGGGATGTGAAACTCGTTTTCTTATTTAAAAACTCAATGATTTTTCGTGTAGGGGTAAACATTTTGGTTTCTCCTCAAGGTAAATAGTCTAATTTTATTCTAGGCAGTTGAAATCGGTTTTTTAGTGTATCTATGAAACGGCAAAACTTCGATATTTTCCGTGTAGTACCTGCCACCTCACCTTCATAACCCACTGGTAAACAAAATAAAACCTTGAAACCATAAAACGAAGTATCCTAGTCCTGTACCATTTCCTGACCGTAACCAAACCAACAATAAACCAATCAAACGTGCTCTTGTCTTAACATAAGAGTCGGAATGAGCATAATTTTTGGAGCCTGCAAATATAATATTTATTGCTAAAGTTACTACCTTGGGCCACGTTCCAAATGTCTCCATTTCATATCATTTCTTGACATGTCCCGCCCCTCACAATGTGCAGGTGTCATTGCAGACGTGTCGAAACTGAAAATTCTTGTTCCACTGGCTTTGTTATTCGATCTGTAATGTTAAACAGATATTTTTGATTTATTGTAATACTCATAATATTTACGTATTCACAAAACAATAAGGAGTTTACTTCAGCTAAGTTACATGGAAAAGATTATAACTCCGGACACGTATCTTGGACCTAAAACTGCACGGGGTGCTACTGCGGTGGACGAACTCAAATTTACCAAGCATAGGTTATTACAAAGCAACCCGCGGGCGCGAGAGCCTCGTTTGTCTTGCGATTTAGGTCCAAGATACGTGTCCGGAGTTATACCTCACTTTTGTTTGATACGATGTTAGAAAAGTAAACAGACTGCACACTGCAATGTATTAGTTACAGACATAAGAGATGTAAGAGTTGGACACATCACGGAGTCCTTTAAAAAAAGATGTAGAGAAAAGTCAAGACAGAAAACATACAGTAAGCGCTGATATAACGCTTATAAAACTCAAGATTAATGCTTCTAAAAGCATCTCTAATACAGTAACAATCGCATGGCAGTAGATATAGCCTACTAACTAGATATAGCCTAGTTTTTACCCCACTGCGCCAGCGAGAGGGTAATGTGTTTCGCGCGTATGTATGTATGTATGTATGTGTCTATGTGTGTATGTAGTTTTCTTTGTTCCCCTCTACAGGCTTGATAGCAGGCGGTACCCATTAAATTTCTTTCGGTTTATGATTGGCAAATGGGTACCGCCTGCTATCAAGCTTGTTTCAATCTTTTAGACAGCAGTCGGGTATTTTATTTTCTAATAATTAATTTTTATTACAGATCCTGTCGATCTGGCAATAAAAACTCACGACTATTGTTACAATCACCAGCTATAAAAAAAAGGTTCACATAAAAACACGAATTACTTCGGATACCCTATTGAAAATATTATCAAACCTATTTGTAACCTTTTCAAATACTCAGCCTTCATCACGGTTAAGTAGAACATTCTGTAGAAGTTGGATAGAATACCAAAGGTCACATGTGAAGGTTAGCAAAATATATGAAGCCAGACAGACATATTACAGGGAGAACTGTTATCTCTATACGTAACACGAGTAAACAACTCCCTACTTCCAAATCTACCTATATTATACTTACCTGCAGACGGCACAGGGTCGTTAGTTGCGTGTCTCAAACAAACTAGGGGCACAGTGTTAGGGTGAGGGTGAGACTTTTGATAAGGCGAAGGACTTTGAGAGATTAACGACCGTCTGCGTCGTGCCCTTACCAATAAATCCGACTAACATTCAATTTTGTTCGCTGTTAATCGATATACTACCGGATTAGAAGTTAACGGGAATCTATGAGGTTTTGGACATTTTAACGGATATAGTCTAAAGAAATCACATCTAAAGCGTTGTTCTTCAAATCAATTCATTTTTTTTTGTAACGAAATACATTTGTTAACTCGCTGCTCATCTCTGCTACGATTATGTCTTCAATTTTGACTGAATTTCATCGGGACCACATACTCGTATTACCCAATGACGCCGCCTCCACATTTTGACAAATTGACTCAACCACTTTGATCGAGTCCTCAATCTATCTAATGGGATGTCCTATCCCCGCTTACTATTTGTATAATCAAGCCATAACATCGTTTTTATGGTCAAAGTTACAGCCTATGTCCCTCCATTACTTGAATACAACTAAGATAAACACATAATATTTAAGTTTTTACTTCTCTCCTTTAATATAAAACGTGCTAAGAACTTGTAATGCTCAGTTATCCGTCATGGTTCACACATCCAAGCTCTAATGTGATTGCAAATTTGATTCCATCTGTAAATTATTTGTGTACCGTTGTCTGTGGGACCACCTAGCGTGTTATCTAAGCCTAATGTGTTTTCATTCATACGTTTGCTCAATGTACTGTGTCAAACTTTGCACTCGGTCTCCGTTAGACTTTATCATGTGGGTAATTCTTTGATCCTAATTTGTGCTGATTTACAAAATTATCAATTCGTCCGGTCAGTATTGGACGTTTCCGAATGGTTTTGGGTAAATTGGCATAAATTGGCAGAATTAGATTTGAACTGCACAGCGTAAACTACATTTTGAATTATATGTGTACCCGCATCCGGATGTCACATACTTACAAAGTTTCGAGCTTTTCAACTTCCATAATAAGTTTACGACATGTTTGAGCCAGTCTGTGTTTCCGGAAATGTGTAACCTAGGTGTCTTCAAGACTAGTGTGAATATGTTACTTCTAGGCAAGCTTGCTCTACTGGCGGTCATATCGTCACTTACCAAAAGTGTGATAGTGGTTAAACGCGAGTCTATTACCCATTAAAAATAATAGTTACAGCGTTATCTATAATATAGTGCGCCGACAAAACAAAAGCAAATTGAATACAATGCAATTTTCCGGTTTAAGAAACTAAATGCAGCACTATTAGCTCATGTATCTGTCTATTTTTATTTCCTGCATGACATTGTGTTCTGTTCGTCCTTATGGTTTATCAGAATTAGATATTGTCACGTGCTAGAGAAAGTGCCGGATGAAGCAAAACTAACCGAGAGCGATCCTTGCACACATGGTACTGTTATTTTTTTTTGCTGTGGCATGTGTTTTCTAACTAAAAATAGAATGACCCCATATCTTCATGTTTTAGTGTCGTTTAATATCACTTGGTATGTTGTTACGCAAATATTTGGTTAGTTAACCTTCTTCAGAGCATTTTATTTTGTGTCGATACAGCAAAAATGTATCCACATGGTGGTCTAGCCAACCTCAACTACTAGTCGGTAGATAATGATGAATGGATGAGGTTCTGTCACAGGCTTTGCTCTCCGAGATGGGGTTCAGATCGCAATCTCTTAAAAGCCAAAGCCAGCTTAAACAAACCGGTACTCAATTATTGGTTTATTTAGAATTTTATTGGAATTTGGAGCGATGCGCTATAGGTCCATCTCCTTCTGGACGCTGGTCAAAAAGACTTTTGGTTATACGCGTCGTTATAGACTTACTGAACAGTCAGCATCAGATGTCCAAAATGTGGTCTACACGCGCAGTACACGTTTCTTGGGTGTCTTTTGAGGATAGCACGGGCTGCTTCTGTGGTGGACGAGCTCAAATTCACCAAGCATAGATTATTACATTTATTACAAAACAATCGCCAGGGCCTCATTTGTCCCGCTATTTAGGTCCAAGATATATGTCCCGAGGTATACCTTGGTATTAAGAACTATTTGAGACTGTATTCAAGATATATCTGATGCTGACTGTACAATAGTCTATTTCTTTCCGCATGTACAGCTGGTTATAGAGTCGCGCTGACCGCACGCTGACCGTCGGCGCTGACAGCCGAAACATATGAACTTCTAGGAAGCGTTTTAGAATAACGCGTAGCTATCAGCGCGTGCGTGCTACGCGCTGAGCAGTCAGCGCCGTTGGTCAGCGGACACTAAAACCAGCCTAAAGGTATGGTAACTTTATTCACTTTCACTCCGAACATCCTGATAGGGTCGCGGGGTCAGCAGACATAGTACCTACCGGTGTTTATCGGCAATTTTATTACTTGTCGAAGTTTTCCTATTATTTTTATGACTTGACCCCTTCTTGGTAAAGACGTTTCGAGGTATCTTGTTTAGGGCTAGAATATAAAATTTTCTGTCTTCAAATCGCCTATAAACTTGAATTTAAGATTTATGTTCGCACATTGGGCAGGTCCCAAGTTCGAATTCTGGAACCCTGGAAATTATGGGAAGTAAGAGAGTGGACTCTGGGCTCCAAAGTGTAAGCTATGGATGAAACACGGGTTATCGCTCGGAAGAAGAAGCATTAGTATAGGTTCTAGTTGTTTCTCTGTATAAAATGTTTGTAGGTATCTACAAAATTTTTATACCTATACTTAAATTTTATTATCCGCAATACAGAACCGATACAAACTTTGATTAGTACAGATCTTGGAACATTTAACATAATCGTGACATACGCATGTATGCTTGAAATTCTTACCATTACTGCGTTAGTTTTTATGCACAAAGATGTAGGTGTGGTCGTCAAGATTCCAGACGACGACAGATCCAAGGTTACCCACAAAGCTAACTGTAGCAAAAACATTTACTTGCATAGTAAGTTATTCTTATCTCATATCTAATCAACATCGAGATTTGTAGCTTTTTGTGTCGATATCAGCCCCCCTAGACAAGTGGCAATTCGGTGGCCGGCGTATTTAAGAATAGAATGACAAATGTATGGGATTTGACGTTTATGACATACGTTGACGGCTGTCATGTACGTCAAATTCCATACAACACACAAATTACACAAACAACACTATAGCACAGGATAAGAGGTCAGTTTGCGCGATAAAAGATAGCCTATGACCTCTTCCAGGCTCTAAGTAGTCCATCTCTATTTCCATCATGATCAGTTGAATGGTTTAGGTGTGACGTCTCCCTTCCTGTCGTGAACAACTCGCGCTGGCGTACGGTGCCAGGGTGCCATCCACATACGGTGGAATCCATACCGTCTCGTACCCAACGGTTTGAGGCCTCCTTCCTCTGCTGCACGATAAAGAGCTGGAATGCTCTGTCCACGCACGTGTTACCTCTCCCTACAGTCCCTGTTCCTTCAAGCGGGGCGTGAAAAAGCATCTATCTAGGCCTAGGCCGTCAAGTTAGGGACCACCATTTTAAGGTCTATAGCATCAGAAATGGTTGTCCGTATCTTCTGGACTGCAGCTCAGCTTTTTACCATCTAGCGGGGTGAAGTCAATTTGACGTTTCCTATATTTAAAAAAAAATAGAGTTACTTTCGCATTTATAATATTAGAATCAACATCCAGATTTGTAGATTTTTCTGTCGATACTGTCTCGTGACAAATTCGCGTGTTAAGAAACTGTTAAGACCAACAGACAATAATGTGTTTTATCATGATTTTAAAGCGGCCAGATTTATAGCATTGTTTGTTAAGCTTGGATTGGTTTTATGACGAAGTAATTGGTTAAAAGAAGTGGCTTATATTTGCCATAAAATAATAAATATGGCTAATGTTTGTTTGAGACAAGTGCGTGAGCAGGTATTGAAATCACCAGTACAGTACTGATCTGCAGTTCTATACGTATGGTTTGCTAAAATGACTGAACAATTTAGGTATCGTAGTCAGAAACATTACCTACATATTACAGATATTTTAGCCTGTAAATCCTCGAAGGGGTAGGCAGAGGTGTATCGACACCTATATTTCACCAACTGTAATTTTCGGTCTCACGTAATAGGGTGCAAGCCTGTTTATTGTCGTCTAGCGAGTACTTTGTCATAGGCTGTAGGTATGTTTAGTGTCGGATGCAGATAGTCTCAAAAGGGGATTTACAGAAATAATGCAATTATATTCAGTCATCACCGCGCCATTCAGAAATCAGTCACGCCTGAATATTTGTCCTAGCATATTAACATCCTTCAATACTAACCTTGCATAACGTATTATTTGCAAATTCATTAGCCTTACTTGTGTACCGAATACTCTATTAAACATGTAAATACAGGGTTGTCACTAAACAATCGACTTCTATACAAATAATAATGAATTAAACTAGCGTCTGTTTGTAATATTTACAGCTTAAATAAATGCATACACTCACATGGAAGATAATTATAATTAGAACGAATATTTTTTTAAATATTTGCATTGTGTGTACATTTTTTATTTGTTTGTTTCGGGTAATCACTGGAGTGGCTGGCAAAATTTTGTCAGGATTTTCACTGCAAACTGTTGATATCATGTTACATGGCTTTATTTAGGTCACTTTTTCTAAAAACCTAGATCTAAGTTCACGCGGGCGAAGTCCCAGTCACAGCTTAGTGCAGTCGGTAGCTTAGTGGTTAAGGAGTCGACCTTACGATCGAGAGGTCCCGGGTTCGAATCCTGGCCATTACACTACTGACGTGAACCCACTCCTAGCACAAGCGATTTAGCTTAGTTGGAGGGGTTAACGGGAATATTAGTAATTTCGGTTGCTAATATTCTTTAAAAAAAAAAAAATAATAATAATAATAATATTTGCCGACAGAAGGTTGTCTGAAATTAGACTGATTTACAATAGTAAATCAGTCTAATTACAACCCTATAGAGTGTCTTTTGCACTGACCGTGTGACCATGGCTTCCACGCGTAAACTTTGCATGGCATATAATTTAATAATTGTGAATGGATGAACAGGGGAGTGACAACCCTGGTATAATTACCTATTATTAATTCTGTGGTGTCATTCACACCGCACCTACCCACCTACGTACGCTCTTGGTGGAATAAATGCATGTTTGATGATAACAGGGGAGATAGGGATTTAATATTACAGACATTCACGCTTTTATATCTATGAAGGGGTAGGTAGAGGTGGATAAACACCTATATTTTTGGTGCAATATTATTATGTTTTGAGGGCGAGCTTGTCAATGGGATATTTACTCTTTTCTTGGCTATATGTTTTTGATCTTATGGAAAGCAACTCTTTCTCTTAGTAACGTGAAACGCAGTTCTGTTTAAGTTTATCTCAGTTTCTATCATCGATAAACCCCGATAAAAAGTAGAATCAAAAGCGGGTCTTAGAGGGGGTTTTAAATATAGTCACAATTTCATCATCTCTCGATTGACGAAAATTGGATAGGTATATATGGGCATATAAAACCCTTCTGCCCACCCCAATACACAGGCGTGAATGTTTTATTTCAAGTAATCCCCAATGATCAGTAAACTCCCATTACTGTTGACGAAATTGAATTATTCCATCATTGAGGTAACAAAATTATGCTGAATAATGCAATCTAATTAAATTGTGATAAGGGGTAAGCAGTGCAGGAAAATGGGAAATTAATTAAATTTTAAGCACGTGCTGAAAGGGGAAAACGGCCACTACGGAAGTGTTTTGGCGGGTAATGGCGTTGAGGGCAAAATTATGAGCACTACGCTCTCTCACTTATTTTGTCTCCCTCTTTGCTCACGTGGCATAAGATAGCGGTTGTGTTTCCTGGTGATCGAATGGTGTCAGTTCGAATTCGAAATTACACTGACAACTGACAAGAGTAGCTGGGATAGGCTAAGAGAATGGAATACTATGAGGTGAGTTGGGAGAGGCCTATGTCCAGCAGTGGACTGCAATAGACTTATTAATTAATTACCTATACTCCATTCGGTTAGGTACTTAACTAAAGATTAACCGAAGAAACCGAATTAACAGAATGGAGTATAAATACAGTAGGAAGAAAAGCCGGCATACTTATTGATTAGAGGATTCTAGCAGAGCTTTTCCTCTCGGGGAGTGAGAGGTCAAACGACAGCCGCTCCCATAAAAGCCGTATGAGTTAAATATAAAGGTGGTAAAACAAAGTAAATCCTTGGTTCCTAGGTGAAAACTTTGATACAATCGGGAGCCACGCTACTGTCAGGAGTTCTGTTGTAATTTGTATGATACTGTTGGTCTTTATAGTTAACTGCTCGACCCAACCCGTTAGATTTACATTCAACATTCACGTTTATTACCTTATAAAATTATTGAACCATTATTTACATTCTGGTTCAGCGTTTCAACTTACAAATTAAGTGTAATAAAATCTTAAAATATAACGAATTCGTGTGAGTTTATTACACCCTGTATTTGGTTTTATTCCATACAAATAATTTTGTAACTGCTAGGTACTCATAATGTTGACGATATCTTGGGACTATACCGGTCTAGTATTTAGGGATTGGCAATTTTTTTGATATAAAACACTGATATTAGTCTCTGTCAGTCTGTTAAATTTGCATCTAAAACTTTCAACCTATACCTAATGCGCATTGGCAACGGTGCCAACGGTACATCAAAAAAATGTGTAAAATGGTGTACGGTCATAGGGTCGGCAACACAAGTGTGTGCGCCCCTAGTATTGTACAGGTCCATAGGCCATGGTAACTACTTCCTATCAAGTGGGCTGTGTGTTTGCCGGCCACCTGAATCTAATCTAAACCTAAATCGCCCGCATAAAAAAGGTATTCAACATTATTTTTGCTTTTTAATGAACTGGCTATTATGGTTATTTCACAGTTAAAGATCACCTAACATTAAAATGAGCATTAAATAACACTAAACTCCGTTCTACTCCCTAAAACTAACAAAGACGTAAATAGAAACAACATTTTTGATTTCGTTCATATCATTGGCATTGAGCCAACGGCAGATAATTGACACTTTTAAAGTTAGGTTTGTGTCAAGTTGCAGTTTCCTACATCTAATAAGTAATAACCCCCTGAAAAATGCGTGTGACAGACAAGCAGACACCGAAGCGTCTGCATAAGTGCTCTGTTTTATCAATTTTATTATAGAATACTATTTAAAGTAACAAATCAATATGAAATGCAGTAAGGAAAGTGTTAATGGAATCCAAAATAAATTAGAGTTATGTCACAGCTGTTGTGAGTCGCCAGTGAGAGCAATGTTTGTTTACGTTTGAAGTCATTAGCCCCGGTTACCATTCTATATTGCCCGTAGTGTAGTACCTTTACTTTTGGGGGAATTACGATAGTAAAACAACAAAAATGTGGCGTCGGGGTTGCATGAGAAGATAACATTTTTGATAGTATTGTGGATTACGGAGAGGGAAGGGGGAAAATTCGATTCGAAATTCGTTTTGGGAGAAGGGATTTGAACCTTAAAACATGTATTCGCAGTTCACACGCACTACACACGACTTCATTCAAACTTTCGCTCTCAACATTTCATACCAGTATATCATTGCAAGTTATGAAATAATAAGTAAATACACAGGTAAGCTACTTATGAATAAATCTTTGACTAACTATTATCTTTTCAATAATTCTTAGCGTAGCAAGGTGTATTGTCAACCACATTTCGCCTGATATCCTAAGTCCCATGTAAGGGGGCGAGGATATTCTTACACTTATATTTCAATATTTCGTTCATGTCTATTTAAAATGTTAAAAATCACTGTTGTAGGAGTTACAAACCAACACAAATTCTTGAAGAAAGGTGCTACACTATCTATTTTTCCAAGGAATACCTACACGAGTAATCTCCGGGCATGACAAGATCTTCAGTCATCGATCATCGTGCAAAATACTTACATAAGAGGATATTGCAGAAAAACTATGAAGAATCTACGGTACAAATAATAATAATTATAGTTACTTTAACTACAATGAGAACTTTGAAACTTTTTTTTCTCTCTAAGTACAGAAAAAAAAACAGTAAAAAAAAGTTAAGTCACAGATTACCTTTAAGTTCAAACCTCATTTTTTTTTTAAATATGGTCGACCGCCATTGTTAAATGCGCGCGCATAGGAAAACGAATTAATTTGTAGTATTGTTTATTTAGTATTTGTAGTATTATTTTATTCGCAAGTGTGTTGTAAAACGTCGTATGGCACGTGTGAGCATGATGATTACCATCCTCGGCTGTCTTAAGACCCTCGCCTGCCGGCTCGGGTCTCAATGGCGCCTCGGCGGTAATCACCAACGTTGCTCACTTGTACCATAATGTACTATTATTTGACTTTTATTTAAAATGATAATGCATACATAGATATATAGATAATTCTTTATTGTACACAAATAAATTACAGTACATATAGGGACAGCATAAAATTTACCCAATGTTCCTAACCCAGTATAAAAATGCACTGTCACATCATCTGCAAATAATAGTTATGTAGAGAATAAAAACTTATAAACATTTTATATTTAACTTTTCTCTTAAAATACATTATAGCCAAACCACCAGCTGTATCCAGGCAACAAACATTGCTGATAGTTTCGACTTTCGAGTTCACCACTAAATACAAAGCTGGTATCATTATTTCACAATTTGACATTTGCACTTGTCAATTTAGTATCTGAGATAAAAAAACAGACTATATAGGTATAATATAGGTATAATTATTAAAACTCATCGACACACAAACGAACGAGTTGCCTTGTTGGTTTTGAAAATAATGTCAATTTCAAAGTTAGTACCTATAAGTACCTACACAGCCAATAATATTTACGATAGAAACAAAATAAATCATCGGAAGTAAACAAATTTGTTTATGACTGTACTTTATCTAATTTAGCGAGTTGACGACAACAAAAATAGGTAAAATCGAAAAGTGCCAACCCGCTGAATTTGGCGAGTTTTCTTTTAGCGAGTTGACGAATGACTCTGATTTATGTTAGATTGCCAATTTTTCTCAACCAAGTTCTTAGTACGAGGACCTATGATTTCATAAAAAAAATTGAGTCATTCAATTTTCTCCTACTATGAAAACTGAGAAATGAATCTGATAGGTACCTATCGCATAAATAATCAATAACTAAAATATCAATGTAAAACATGTTTCAACAATTTACGCCTAGGTGGCGCTGACCCAAATAGTATTCGATCGCGTTAAAAGTCAATAGTGAAATTGTCTATTAACACGATCAAATAGATTCAAAACGTGCGCTAGTCACTCGAAATTATCGAAAGTGATGATATCATAGTGAGATTAGAAATCTAGATCACTTTTGTGCGGTAATGAGAGCACGACCTGTGTAATTAAAACTAGCAGATCTTAGTGAAACAGATGTAAATGATTAGGCAAGGGCGACACCAGCCATCACAACAGTCTGCACAACATCCGTTGCAACACGTTTTTATTTCCTCATAGATGAAAGGATGTTGGTAATACGTAATATTCACGCCTGCGAAGGGGTATGTCCCACGGTCAAGCGGGCGGCTGTGTTGGTGTGTTATTGGATGTGTGGTGTGGTCGGGTGTCGGGGGTGATAGTGGGGCCGCCTGACACCCTAACAGAAGCAGGCTGAGACGGCGGCACGTTGCGCGCCCCCTTTTCTGGGGGCAGATGGGGACGCTGTAGTCCCACAACCGGGCGGGCCTTCTATGGCCCTGGGTCAGTCGAGGCACGCGAGGGATATGCCAGAGGCTACCTTACCTCGGCAACTGATGGCCCGAGACAGTCGTGCGGTTTTGGTAGGTCCGTGTTCGACATAATGACCCCTGCTAGCTCCAGCGGGGGGTTTCTGCGGGAATTTCCGCACATAACAAAGAGGTGTGGGTGGTATTGGAAATAGAACATAACCTAAAAAAAAAACATTTCTAGAAGCCATAACACAAACTAGTTAGGCTATGCTTACTTTGGGTCTAGATAGCGTTGTGTAGAATGTCCTACAATATTTATAAAAAAAAATTTCGGAATACGTACGTGTTAGTACCATGATGACGTCTGTTGACATGTTAATTATATTTCGAGTTTTTCGACAGCCACCAGTGGGGCATAAAGGGGCTTGAAACATCATTAAGCCCCGGCCTCGATTTAGATGGGGTTGTTTTTTTGGAACGGATATTCGATTTAATAAATAAAATGTTTGGGTATGGTTCCAGTATGTACTGTTAATACTTTCCAAGTAAATAATTTAACATGTATTACGTAATGGTCATAAAATATGTTTCAAACCACATCGGTGTAATATCTAGATTCCATTTTTAGTCAATTCCGCTCTCTTGGGAATTAGATGATCATAAAATTATTATTTTTTGGAATTCTTGTCTGTTTGTTCGCGACGGACGCAAAAACAATGGAACGAATTTCGATGCGATTTTCTTTTGTTAGAAAGGGTATGGCTAGACTTGAAATCTTGTAGTATAACGTATAACCTAACATAACCTAGCCTTTATGACGTAATCTAAGAAATAAATTGAAATTAGAATTGCTTAACAAATTCCTCAGCCCTTCTACGAAAGTTTCCGATAAGACGTGCTATGCAATATTTTTTACATTACATCATGGTTCTAATCACTTGATTGGTTTCCTTATAAATATTATATAATGTAATCTTGAGTTCAGACATGTGCTTAATTGTGATTTATTTGACTGATGCTTTAATTGGGTTTAAGTTTTTGGCACACGGTTTCCTGTCGGCAGGAATAGGTACAAACACATCAAAATTAGTGTCAAACAAACATCCGAATGAGATTCAGATATTGCCAAAGGAAGAGTAAAATAGGTAGAATTACCTACTTGTTTCCGATCATGAGACAGCGGCTGAGAAGTAGGGCGAAAGTATTGTTATCTATCTACATCTACACTAATATTAAAAGAGGAAAGATTTGTACCTATTTTTGTATGTTTGTAATGAATAGGCTCCGGAACTACTGTACCGATTTCAATAATTCTTTCACCTATAGAAAGCTACACTATCTGGGAGTAACATAGGCTATATAACATCACGCTACTACTAAAGGGAGCGGAGCAGTGAGCATAAATGTCAATAAATCGGGCAGATTTCCATACATTAAAGTTGGACCGGAATCCGAATTCCACGCGGGCGGAGCCGCGGGCAACAGCTAGTTTAAAAATATTGTAAAAACCATCTGGTACTTGAATCTCCATATATGTACTTGAAAGTACGAGATGGTTTTTCCCCAGCCCCGTCCAACTTGTGTGGTGACACCGGACCCATGTAGAAACCTTAACTGAAAATACGGTCTAACGTGTCAATCCTTTTTCCATGTATGCGATAACATAACAGCTGTTTAATTATTATGTACTGTTTATTTTTTTATTATTAGTAAGGGCCCTTTTGTATAACACCCGTATTCACAAACAATACTTCGCTATGCGTACTACCAAAACTGTGCAAAAAACGACAAATTCTCAGTGCGTTCGTTTTGGCAAGCCTTTTTATTCATTGATAACGCTTAAGTAATACTTCGTTGAGGGAACGCACTGCGTTAGATACTGCTCCGTGATGTTTGTGAATTAATTTTACCAGCCCTATGCGCTCGAGCACACTATGAGACCTCACAGTGTTGTTTGTGAATACGGGTGTAAGACTTCTTCATCCTAGCGTTAATCCCAGTCGCATTCGAAGTTTTCACCTCGGAGTCTGCGGTTCGCTTTTTCCTGCGGGTTTGATATTTTTCGTAAAGCGACTACGATCTGACCTCCACAACCCATTAACGATATTTGGCAACATCAAAGCATTGTAGCTAGACCAGTTGTTAGACTTGTTAGGGCTCCAACTACCCGTAACGACTGTCATAGGTGTTCGTATGGTAACTTGCGTAGCAGCCGCGTTCACTACCGCTACGCCACAGAAGCTGTTTATTGTATAACTAGCCTTCCGCCCGCGGCTCCGCCCGCGTGCATCTCGGTTAACGCGACCTTTGCTCATATCTTCGGTTCTACTCAACCGATTGCGATCAAACAAACGTAAGATTTTAAGTCTGAGTAAGCCCTTTCTAACAAAAGTAACCGCATCAAAATCCGTCCAGTAGTTTTTGCGTCCATCGCGGACAAACAGACAAACAGATAAACAGACAAACAGACAGGAAATTCAAAAAAAATATTTTCGTGTTCAGTATCGTTAACATAACATAACCCAAGTATTTTTTTTTAAATATCTCCAATGTACAGACACGACCACTTTACAATTATATAATAGTATAGATAGATAGATAGGTACTAAAGTAGTAATAATGTAATTATTATTTATCTTTTATTGTTTCAGGTACGATAAAGTTGAAGAATCCGTGTTCCTTAGTAACGTAAGGCAAATATGCATTTTTTTTTAATCATAGCTAAGTCTTCATTAACATCAGATAATGATTATATTAATGAGGATTGTATTAATGATTAAAATGAGGAAGGTACATACAAACTGCATAATACAATCATTACTTACGCTAATTACGAAGTACACATTGTCATTAAAATTAATATATGCATTATTATTGTATCTAATGTAGTTACCTAATTAAAACAACAGTATGTATACAATAGCTTTATCAAAAAATGTAAATCCATGTATTTTCTTGGTTTGTATTGTAAATGATGTATTACAGATTATTTATACCACTTGTGGCAGACAAGCACACGGCCCACCTGATGGAAAGTGGTTACCGTGGCCTATGGACGTGTGCAACACCAGGGGCGTCACAATCGTGCTGCCGTCCCTGCAAGAACCTTCTAAATCATTGAAGAACTCCATATAAATTGTAGTCGCTTGGGAAAACCACACAGGAGAGGAAGAACCTGTTCCTTTTTGATATTTTTCCTCCTATAGTCCCGGGTCCTTTAAGCGTGGCGTGAAAAAGCATCTGATGAGGCCGTCAAGCTGAGTGCCACCATTGTAACATGGTACATGTCTGTAATGGTGACCCTCTTTTCAGAGACTTTGCCTTCAGCTTACCATCAGGCGAGGCAAAGTCAAATTGACGTGTCCTATATTAAAAAAAAAAAAAAAAAAAAAAAAAATTGAAAGTTACCTACGACAGGAAGATTTGCTATATCTTCAACTTGTATATAATTAATATAGGTACATAGATTAACATATTAATTGTTTCTGTAAGTAGTGTGTATACAAGACTAGAATATTAATGGTCAGACTCAGTTTGTTTTTCTTAATGGAAAAATTACACTCCATGTTAGGTAATTCTTGCATCCGGAATCTGCGGGTAGCATCATAATCTACCTCACCTCCGGCAACTGACGACCCATAGACGGCGGCGTGCGTTTTAGTCGGTTCAAGTCCGACATAACCTCCTCCACTGGCTCCGGTGGAGGGGTATCCGTGGAGATTTTTCGCATGATTAAAATAAAATGGGTGGGTCCGTTACCATTCTTGAGACTCTGTACTGCTACTGAAAATTTTCTAACAAAAAAAAGAAATCAAAGTTAGCTCTTAGAGGGCTATTCCTTTCTTGGACATTAAGATTTCCTAGACGATAAATTATATTATTCCAATGATAAAATAATAATTTGTGGCTATCTTTAGGTAGGTCACTACCTGCCTACTAAGTACTTACATACCTATAAAATTCCTTTAATATATATTCTATATGTTATTATTTATATATCCGCCTTTCCTATAATAGGACAACACATGCAGGACTTAGATGCCACCCGCATATGGTGCAGAATATCCCATCAAGAACCAAGCGGTTCGGCGACTCCCGCTTCTGCCACACCATTAAGACCTGGAATTATTTGCCTTCAACTTACTATCAGGCGAGGAAGACAAATTGACGTGTCCTAAATTTAAAAATAAATTCGGTCAAGTG